>CP098282.1:0-5683452 GCA_023658505.1 Epichloe gansuensis
TAACCCTAACCCTAACCCTAACCCTAACCCTAACCCTAACCCTAACCCTAACCCTAACCCTAACCCTAACCCTAACCCTAACCCTAACCCTAACCCTAACCCTAACCCTAACCCTAGAGGCTAAAGCGGTTAGTCTTGTAAGTGTTATCTATACTAAAAACCTCTAGAAAAGTCTTCTATTTATCTAAGTAACTTAGGTAGGTCTAAAGCGTAGCTTTAAGCTAATGCTTATTATTATACTTTACCCTATAAGGTAGGCCTTCTCTTATAGAAGCTGCATAAATTATTAGGTAAATGTTAAGCCTGCTAGATCCTTTTCGTGGGCTTGTTAATGGGTATTATAGATATCTTTTAATATAAAGATACTTTCGCGATTATTACTTTACTAACGGATAATATTGCCTATCTTATAAGCTAGTAAGGCTTAAAGCTTAGAGAGCTCTGCTACCTATTTTTTTGCTATAGTGTAAGCTAGCAGTGGATTTTATAACTTAAAGGCTGCTAAGAGGGAGGGTAATTATAAAGATAGTTAGCTATAGTGTATATCTATACCTAGTTTAACATTTTCTTAGCTACTGCTACCTTAACCTTAAAATTACACTTATATTTTAATGTAAAGGCCTATTAAAGCCTAGAAGATATGCTATAGTAACTAAGGCCCTAATTGCAAATTAGGAGCTAAAGCAAGGGTTTCTTTTGCTATTAATAATAATATACTTGCTTATAGAGCTTTTAATAAGGCTAAACCTATTATTATAGGCATAGGACTATAAGAAGCAATAGAGATTAGTGAAGGAGTTGAAATCTTAGGATAGCAGGAGGTTAGGAATCTGCCTCTGCTATAGTAGCTGCCCTATATTATTAGATATTATACTCTTTATAGGAGGTTATGTTAATAATAATAATAATAGTAAAATTAATAACTTTAGTGATAAAGAGGGTAGAATTAAGGCATATGTAATAATGCTACTAATAAATTTGCTTATAGGAGGAAAAGAGAAAGAAGAGGGAAAAGAGGATATAGGTAGACTCTAGCCTAGAGTCTAGTTTCTAGGCTTTTGCTTAATGCTTCTAATAATTATACTTAACTCTATAAAGTTATATATCACTATAGTGGTAAGCCATGGCAGAGGGGGTGGATTAAAAATTTTCGCTACTACCTAAAAATTATAGGTCTAGAGCGGGGTAAAAGTGGGGTGGCTGCACCGATAGCAATTTCTGGCCGCACGAATAGCAATACTCCCTGTGAGTGACGACTCCCTGTTGCGTCCATCCTATTACAGACAGCGCGGGATATTGTTTATCCGACTGCCACGGACACCACAACAGGACAGACAGTTACCTCAGGCACTCAGGCCCAATCACTAAGCGAACAGACGCGATGGATCACGTGGTTCTGTGAGAGGGCCTGAGAGATTTTTGGCGTAAGAGATGGAGATACTTATATTTTGCAGGGGGATACATATATATTGCATGTATTCCAAAGGATGGCTCACCAAATAGTGCCAAATCTCTCAGGTCCACACACAGAATCACGTGCGCTTCGCGCTTGCGTCTATTCGGCTGGGGTGTGGACCTGAGTGCCTGAGGTAAACAGACAGTTCATGGCTTTCTTTATCCACCAATGTTTATGCCTCACTTCGTTATTGATAGTGAGATATCTACTTCTATATCACTAATCGACTATCCGAGATATCAGCATGGTCGACTACAGTAAATGGGTATGTTCTCACCAACTGTAGAGGTATGACTTAACTTTGCTAACTGCTGGTATGGCAGGACATGCTGGAGCTCAGCGACGACTCCGACATTGAAGTTCATCCTAATGTGGACAAGCGGTCTTTATAAGGGCGAAGCAGAATCAGATTCACACAGAACGACAACAACAGAAGCTGCAGATCGAGGCGCTCAAATACGAACGTGCTATCAACGATACGCTCCTACAACGTCTATCCGCTTTACTCACCTTGTTGAAGTCGCAGGCCCAGGAAACTCGAATCCATAGTCCGGCTGATATTGCGTTCCAGGCCGTCATGGAGTTAGTGCCTCGCAAACCCGAGGAGGATAATCGCCGCCGCGGCCTGAAGGGGTATTCGACGAGAGCCAGTCTCTGCCCACCTATTCAAAGATGATTGTGAGCATGTTGGACGATGTGAACAAGAAACTTGATGGAAAGAGTATAGAGAAAGATAAGCGTTACGATGCTCTTTGGAGGAGGTTGGCATACATCTTCAAAATATACAGGACTTACAAAGTGGATTAGTCAAGAAGCTCGACAGTCTAGAAAAGGAGAATGCTATGAAGATCACGAGCGAAAGCTACCACACAGGCTTCGACAGCTCGCAAGTCAGCAAGGCGAAGCCGGGCGAGAAATCGAAAGAGACATCGAAACTAGAGTTACTGAACCCGAACTATGACCTGATCGAAGCAACCGCCGACACCGGCAACAACGTCACAGCGCACTTCCCACGAGACGGCGACGAAGATTCACCCGCATCTGCGGCCGCCAAGACGTTTGCGAAGATTCAACCCTCCGACTACCGTGCCAGTCATGGCTATATCTCCTCACACCCGGAAATCCTTCAGGAGTCCGAGACAGACGGCCTGTTAATCGAGGCATTTAACACTGCGCTCGACAAGAGCGATGACGTGAAAGCATGGCAATACGTACACCAGGCATTGCTACTGCAATATTGCCGTATGCTTGGGCGCGACGGGGTAACGATATTTTTCAAGCGTATGACTACGCCGGGACATCAAGCGCAGGAGGTCTTCAAGAAAGATGTCGCGGAGAAGTTTCAGCGGATTCTGGAGCTAGCAGCGAAGCAACGCGCTGCAGAGGGAGGCGAGCCCGTCGAGCAGATTCAGATACAAGTCGTAGAGCCAGGCACGGAGATCCAAATTCGAATTCCAGAACCGGACAGCGAGAATGAGGAGGCGAGGAAAGCTAGGCAATTTTCGAAGGATTTGCCCCTGAGATCAAGGCGGCGCTGGAGAGTGGGTCGCTAGATAATGTTAATAAGGTGTTGGGAACGATGGATATTGTGGAGGCCGAGAATTTGGTGAGCCTCCTCGGGGATGTGAGTATTGCCCTTGCCTGAGTTAGCTTGTTGACCGGTTCCTTACGTCCCATCTTGAACAGGCCGGTTGCTTGAATATCGAGAAAGAGATTATCGACACCACTACGGAAGAAGGGAAGAAGCATTTGAAGGATATGGAGGAGGCTGCGGTCGCAAATGCTGATGCTATGGAATCCGAGACCGCAGCGCAAGCGGGAGAATTACACTAAGGATGCCAGGTAAAGGATAATGAAGTCAAGGCCTATTAATATTACTTCGCAGAGGATATCATGTGTTACGTAATGAATAGCCTGCAAAGGCGTCGAAAATGATGTTCTGGTGGTATTGTTCAGACCAATATGTGTAAGGTAGGAATGACATTGACCTGGAGTATTGTTGAGGCGTTATCGTCGTGGAGTGGGTCAATATGCCAGCCAGACCAGATGGGAAATAAAGTCTGGTCTGATCACCACTCGCCCAAGCATGCAAACAGCTTGTCCCTGTGTATGAAGGGAACCCGTTGTAGTTTTGGTGATAGCAGCCACGCCAAGCATAGAATGCTTTAGGGAGGTGGGAAGGTAGTCAACGAGCGAGGCGACAGAACCGAAGGGGCAGGGACAGAGACAGCGAGTTGTTGCACTGTACGGAAAGAAGGCGAAATATTTTAAAAATACAACCTTTAGTGGCAGACAACACTCTGACTTTGTGGGGACACGCAATGCCGGACTAAGCTCGTGCACAACTTGAACGATATTGATAGAATAGTTTGAGACTTTTGTGCACCTCATGGCGCCATTCATTGCTGACTTTGCTGAGACGATTACGGCCCTTTGCACCGCCTCGCATTGCAGCTACTTTCGTGGCAGGCAGAAAATGTTTGTAGCACACCAGAAGTTGCTTGCATCCCGTCCAGCATTCAGCCAACATTGTGTCCGCCGATTTACCTCGGACCGTTGACGAGAAGCTCTGGAGGATCCCTTTCTGTGACTAGCTCGGCTTGTTGATGCTTGAGTGCCCCATGTAGTTGGGCGTCGTGGCTTCGATGTCCTGCCATCTGACACCATTCTGGAAATACAGGCTGATCTAGCATATGATCTGCCCACTCAAGGATGCGGAAGCTCCTGTTTGCCGGTGGTCTGGCTTCAAGAATTTGATCAAGTGTGTGATATTGCGCAAATGCCTGAGAAGAAATAAAATTGGCCAACCAATGTACCATAGGCTGAGCGACAAGGGGTGGGTAAATGCCGTCGGGGGCATTCATCCTTTCCGGGAATGAGTCCGGCGTGCGTTTATAGTTAGCTGTCGTACAAGCTCATATTTCACACGGGGTGGGTAACTACACACTGATCAACAATTTTGGCCTTGTAAAATTCCCTTGTGAATTTTAACTTTATGTCTGGCTCTCCGTCATAACAACCAATTACGCATTCAAGATCCTGCAGCCTCCGTTTAGCCAAATGAGAAGCGTAGTGGTCTTTAGGTCAGCGTACTCTATATGTTGCCTGACAAACTTCACTTAGCCTTGCAGACGTGTAGCAATGTACGTTGACCATATTCGTATTATCGACTCGGCTCCCTTCGTGGATATAGTCGTGCCAATCTTCTTCCCAATGGAACCCTTGCATTATCTTGTAGTTGTCGAGCGTGAAATACTTTCTTAGAGTTTTGGCTTGTTTTCCACGCAACAGCTCCTATTTCATCGGCGAGTTCGCCTTCAATGTACTACACTGCCATTAGTGCTTGCATTTTCTTCCAGACATCCGGGAGCTCACCGGTGCCATAGACAGGCTCACTTCCTCGGGAATTCGTTGACTATTGGCTATATTGTCTCGGTTCCAGGCACTACAAAACTTTCGCATCTGATTCCGTACACTATCGACCGTAGCCCGTCCGCCGGGGTTATTTTTCTTAATTCGGCCGTTCATCGCCAGCCCAATAAATTTAGCGAAGTGTTTTAATGTTGCCATGTCCTGTGGCGTCGCTTCTGGGTATTGCTTCTTGTATCTGACATTGTTAGCCATTTGCCCAATAGACCCAAGGATGGGTTTAAGCTTACGCTCTCCATGGCTCAAGTAATCTTTCATACTGCATCTTGCTCTTTGGAGCCAGTGTTGCGATTGAACTTATCTTGTATTCAATTCTGGATGACAGCTCTCTCATCTATATATGTACCTAGTGGCACGGACGTGCCACTAGGCAGTGCCTCACCATTTGCAAGTGTTGCCTGAACAACGTCTTGATGCTCAGTCATATCAAGTCAACACTCCCTAGAGCTGTCAGACTTGAACTATTTACAGAGTTAATCATAGCGCATAGGTCCAATTCCAATCCTCCTCCTGTTCCTCTCGAAAGCTTCCTAGGCAAAGGCTTGGTCATCCCATCCGCTAGCATATTCTCCCTGGGACCCAGTAGACTTGGATTCCCTTCCTTGGCCTCATCCACGACGTGATGGAATGCTGTATCAATATGCTTGATTTTCGATGTGTTTGATACTCCTCGGGTTAGCTGTACAGCTCCCTTTATCATCACCAAGCAGTAGTGGTACTGCTTGCTCCCGCTTTAAGCGGAAAAAGCACTAGACCTATAAGATAAAGAAGGGAATAATATATATATAACATAACTTATTATAAACCTATAATAGATAGTAGAACTCAATCGGTCGTTCATTGTTGCACTGGCTGGGTGTTGCCAGTAATTCTTATGTTATGTGTGAATTTTAGATGCATTGGCCACTGCCGATGAAAAAAAAATTATAAAAATCATAGATAGTAGAACTAGCAGCCCTGTAGAAGTGCTAAGGACTCCTTAGTCTAAAGGCATAGTAGTTAAGAAGGGCAAAGGAGGCAGTTACTAAAGCTAGATAAGCTAAGAGATAATAGAGATGCTAAAAGACTAACGCGAATTAGCAGGCTTTCTCTAAGGTAGATAATAACTAAGAATAAATAACTAGGAAGAGAAAAGAAATATATAGAGAGAAGCCCTATAAAAGGCTAATATATAGGAAAAGGATAGAGGAGTTTAGAGACTAGAGAGATAGGCCTAGCTCTAAAGCTAGGCCTCCCTAGAGCTTCCTAGACTCTGAGAACTAGAAAGAACTAATAATAACCCTAACCTAGCTACTACTTATAAAGATAAGGTAAGCATACTTACATAAAGATTCTTCCCTAAACCTATAGTAAACCTCTTCTATATCCTAGACCTTACCTTCCTAGAGCTAAATAATACACTATTCCTAGATAAAGAATAGTTTAAAGTAAGAGATATTAGAAATATCCTATTAGATATAGCTAGCTAGAAAGCTCTAGGGGATAATAAACTCCTAATAAACCTTATTAAAGCCTATAATAAACTAGCTAAAGAAGCTATAGTATAACTACTAAACGCTATCCTTAAAGTAAGGTATTTCCTAGCCTAGTTCTAAACTATAAGAGTAGTAGTAATTAGGAAACTAGGAAAACTACTAAGAAGATAAGAAAGGCTAATGTATAAAGACCTATCTTATTACTAAATATAATAGGAAAGATTATAGAAGTAGTAATTATAAAGTAGCTTATAGCTGTTACGTGATGGAAATGAAATATAAAAGAGTGAAAAGGTTGTTATCTGATTCAACTAGCTAGAAGCTGAAACTATCGTCTAATATAGGGGTTCTAGGTCACGTGCTAGCCACGTTCTAGGTTATGTTGTGGGTCATGCTCTAGATCGTGCTAATGTCAATTCTGACACGTAACAGATGCGGGCACCACTAATAAAAGAGATAGCTGTCCTAGCTATCTAAGATCTAACGAATTTACAACAAGCTAGGCAGCGGGCTCTTGCAAAGGAATTCGGTTAGATTCATCAGGTCAATTGTCAGGTCCTGCGATCGAATCGGTCATCAAATCGGTCATCAAATTGATCATCGAATCGGTCATCGAATCGGTCATCGAATTGGTCATCGAATTGATCATTGAATTGATAACTTGATCTACAGGATCTGCGGCAAGAATAGCGGTTGGATTAATTGTCATTGTTAACTTGTATATCTGATTTAAAACGTAGGTTAATAGGGCGTTCTAAATCATAGTCAAATTGATCGTCAGATTGATCAGATCGATCAGGTTAATCAGATCGATCAGGTTAAACGGATCGATTAGGTTAACAGTTAGGTTAACGGTTAGGTTAACGGGAAGGTTAATTATCTGATTCGCTATCAGATTAATAGTCGTACGGATAGGTATATCGATCATGAAATTAACAGATCTAATGATTAATAGCTTGCAATGGGCGTTGTAAAGGGCCGGGCAATGATCTTTGTAAGAGGATAGGTAACGAGCTTTGCAAAGGGGCAGGCAATAAGCTTTGCAAAGGGACAGGAATTCGGTTAGGCTATTAAATTCGGTTAGGCTAATGAATTAGCTACTAATAAATTTGCTAATAAGCTAGCTGCCTTTAAAGGTAATTACGTTCTTTAAAGATATCCTTAATAAGGTCTTTAAGCTATTAGAAGTTATCCTCTTCTATAGCTAGCTTCCATTAAAGGTCCTATATCTGCTGCTACTGCTATTGAATTTATTAATTTAATTGCTGCTACTGCTATTAATATTAGGTCCTTAGGTCCTAAAGGTCCCGTTAGTGCTATTCTTATTACCACTGGAATTGCTATTAAATCTATTGGAATTGCTAACTAGCTAGGCATAGGTCCTTAAGATATTAAAAGACCTAATTTCTTAATAAGAAGGTCTTTTTATATATGTCACAGGTTTAGCGCTAATAATCTTGCTTATAAAGCTACTATAATTGCTATTGCTTGCACTGATCTAACTGGTATAAGGGAAGCATTATAGCGAGCTTTATTAGTTCGTAAGGAAGCTGCCTAGGGAGGCCAGCGATTAAAATTAACAAATTTATCAGATTAACGGTCGGGACAAAGATCAACGAATCGATTAAAATCGAAGGTCGAAGATCGAAGCAGTTCGAAGGTCGAAGACGAAGGTCAACGGATCAATCGAATCAACGGATCAATCGAATCAACGGATCAATCGAATCAACGGATCAATTCGAATCCAAGGTCAGCGAATCTGACGATAGGCGCGATGCCTAGGGAGCTATCAGGCCTAGTGAAAGGGATAGCTTTGACGGGCTTGGTGGATTGGTTGACGAATTGTCAGCTTGGTGGCTTTTATCAGCAGTAAAAGCGCTATAACAGGCGCAACGATCGAAGAGCAATTGCTACCACTTATTACGTGATGGAAATGAAATATAAAAGAGTGAAAAGGTTGTTATCTGATTTAACTAGCTAGAAGCTGAAACTATCGTCTAATATAGGGTTCTAGGTCACGTGCTAGCCACGTTCTAGGTCATGTTGTGGGTCATGCTCTAGATCGTGCCAATGTCAATTCTGACACGTAACAATAGCCTTTACTTAGGCTAAGGGCCTTCTCCCTAAACTATAAATAGAAAATAGGAAAATAGATTAATAAAAACTAGAATTAAAGTCCTTATAGAATACGTAAGAGAGGCCTAGGGCTGAGGTAGTATTGCCTTGCTAGTGTAAATAGATATCTTATTAGCATTTAATAGAGTTAGCTACCTATACCTAATTTATATTCTAATTTAAATAGGTATACTATATTAGTAAGTAACTATTATATATAGCTTCCTTTATAGATAGAATAAGCTAGCTTAGCTTTAATAGTAAACTCTTAAAACCCTTTTAGATTAAAGTAAGCACTCTATAAGGCTTATTCCTTTACTAATCCTTTTCCTCCTTTACTTAGTAAAGCTTTATATTTACCTCTAGGCTATCCTAGGCATAGTAGCTATAGGATTTACTAATAATATAAATATAGTAATATTTAGAAAAACATAGCCTAGACTTAGAAAAGGCTTAAAACTATATAAAAAGTATATAAAAAGTAAGTAAAAGAAGTAGGAGTAAAGTTTAACTTAGTAAAGACTAAACTTATATACTTTAGTAAGGTATACTAACCCTTATAGGCTAGAGTCTAGCTTAAAGTAGAGAAAATAGCACCTATAAAGTTATATAGGTTTCTTAGAGTTTAGATTAATAGGAAACTTAACTAGAGTGCTTATAAGAATATCCTAAAAGGTAAACTTACCTAGTAATAGCTTATACTCTCCTTACTAGGGTATTAGCCTAGGGCTATAGCTTTAGAGATACCTAACTCCTATATATATAAGTAGTCTAACCTATACTTACCTATAGAGTAAGCGCTATTATACTTTAACTAAGAAAGGTAAAAACTAAGAGAAGGAATTAAAAGCTTTATAATAGACTAATTAACCTACCTCTAAATTATAGCTAGTGTATTTAAGGCTATACCTATTGCTTAACTAGAGGTTAAGACTTATATCCCTCCCCTAGATTTATATCTTAATAAGATAAAGTAGAAGTTTAAAAGAGGATTATAGAGAGCGGAATAGCTATAATAATCTAAACTATTACTAACTTAGAGTAAATAGTGCTATAAAGAAAATAGAGACCCCTTTCTATAAATAATAAGCTAGTAGTAAAGCTATATAAGGAATAGAAATATTACTAGAAGAACTAGTATAATAGGGAATGTCTAAGGTAACATAGGGTTATAAGAGAACTAACTAAGGACTGCTTACTTACCAATAATCTAAAGGAAATTTAGAAATTCTATATAGGACTAGAAAATATATCTCCTTAACCCTAGTCTAATTATATATAGGGAAGATAAGCCTTAATAAGTTTCTCTTCTAAAGAGGTATCCCTAGGGTAAACTCGCCGCTATATAGCTATAGTAAAGTAGTTAAAGACTAATATTATATTATAGTTAAATACCCTAAATATAACTATAGACGCTCCTAATTATACTAGCCTAGAGATATATAGGAGGTAAAGCTAGCCCTAAACTACCCCTAAAGGTAAGAGCTATAGCTAAATAGTTCCTAGGTATAAAATAACTCTAATACTACTTATTAGCGTAGGAACTAGCTACTAATATATATAGGAGAGAGGAGAAGCTAGGCTACTTCTAATAAGCTAGGACTAATAACTAGGATATAGATATAGTAAATAATTAGGGAGGAATATAAGATTATATAGTATAAAGCTAGTAGTAGGCTAGATATAGATTTATACTTCTAGAACTATTATTAGATTAATATTAACTATAAAACGCTAGGTATTATTACCTTACTAGCCTACCCTTACCTCTTCCCTAAGCTATAACTAGCTAACTAACCTACTTCTCCTCTAGGATAGGAATTACCCTCTCTATTACTTTAGCCTACCCCTTAGCAAGCAAGGCTATAGCTAGAGATAGTTTATCTCTACTGCTTAGGTATCTAGATACTATAGCTAAAAGATAACCTTATTATACTATTCCTCCCTAGCGCTAGACTAGCCTAGACTTACTATAGAAATGCTTTGCTTTTTCTTACTTTAGTTACTAGTATAAAGCTTTTTTATATAATCTTAATAATTATCTAGGACCTAGAGAACTATTAGACCTAGACTAGAATTAATAGCAAACTAGTATAGTAATACTTACACTACCCTTAGTAACTATAGCTACCTAGACTTCCACTAACTACTAATGCTTATTTTATTAACTAGTTAAGTTAGGCTAAGAGTAAGTTAGCACTAGACTAGGCCTAGAATAGGGGCGCTAACTACCTTTAAATAACTATAGTTTTAAACCTAATAATTAAAATAAGCATTAGTAGCTAGCCCTATATAAAATAGTTAGCCTTACTTCTAAGCTAGAATAAAGCAGACTTACTAGTAATATTATAGTATTAGTGCCTAGGATAGTTAATAGACTAAGACTTATAGGAAATTGTTAGGAGCAGAACAGCGACGGCATCCATGAGGGTGGCGACGGCATCGATAAGGGTGGAACCCAGCGGGGCACAGAGCTAAGGGCTAGCTATAGGCTAGTCACGTAAGAGCTACGGGCTATTTAAAGGGGTTTTCCTATAAACAAAGGGAAAGGGCTAGAGATTAAACCTTTAAGCACTTACCCCTAGCTAGCAGATTAATAGCTATAACACTTTAATTTAACCTTTACTCTATTATTCACTCCTAAGCCAAAAGCCTTAATAAATTAATCTCTCTTCCCTTTAAGGCAATAGACTATTAGTTAGATTAAGATATCGAGAATTCATTGCATAGCAACCTAATTAGGTAATAGCTATAACCACGCTATAGACAAGCAGGAGAATGTTATACCACTAAACCTAACTAGAGTAGTCCGCTAGTCCCTATTAGATAACTAGCAGAGTAGAATACTTATTAATAATAAGGAGGTAATACTAAATTAGTGCCTTAAAGAAGCAATAACCTAGATATATATTATAGAAAAGAGATAGAAACTCGCTTACTTATAGCAAAACCTATAGATAATAGAAGAAGCTATGTCCTTAGGTAACTTAGACATAGGACCTATAAATACCCCTCCTTTAGTACCTTAGGTAGCACCTATTATGTAGTAATATAGCCTTATAAAGATATAATTAAAAGCACCTATATATAAAGGGAATACTTTTAAGAGTCTTTAGAATTTCCTAGCGGATTTAAACGTAGCTTTTACTATAGATTACAGAACCTTTATGGATAATATAACTAAGGTTACCTACGCTAGTAGCTGCCTAGTAAATAACACAAAGCGATAATAGATGCGTTATATAGCTATAGATAGTTATGTAAATTACTAGGTTACACCTAGGATAGATTTATAGATTAGCTAAAGACAGGAACCATAGACAAGAATATATAGTGCTTAGAAGCAATAAGGACGTTAATAGGTCTTAGATAAGAAAATCACTAATTATTCTAGATGTTTATAAAGATCTAGGTAAGGCAGAGGCTAAGCTGCCTAAAGCAATTCCTAAACGCCTATAAATCTATATGTTTATTAATAGCCTTAATAACGCTATAAAGAAGCAGGTACTTAGCTAGGAGTTCCCTAAGAGTTAAACCTACCTAGTAGGCTAAGGAAGAAAGGCAGAGGTTATAACTAAAGGAGGCTAATTAAGTAATTAAGGTAATAATAGTTAAAAAGATAATAACATTCCACTTCGCTAGAAAGGCTATAGTAATAAAGCAGCGATAGAAAGACAAATTCGCTATTTATATATTTTAAGTGTAGTAAGCTAGATACGCTTTACTAAGCTACACTAAACTAGATTATTCTATTTGCAAGAGAAGCAACCACATAACGGAAACGCATAAGACTAGCCGCGACTAGGCTAGAGACAAAGACCTGTTAGACTTAAACAAGACCCCTATTAGCTTAGTGTAACCCTAGGAAGACGCTCTTATTAAATCATTACCTAAAGATCTAAGACTAAGAGTTAAGGCAAAGTTATAGTAAGAATATAAATAGGTAGCTATAAAGGCACTGTTTAACCCTAGTGTAACCTATTTGATTATTCACCTAAAGTTACTAACAGTAGTTAATTAGGCTAACGTAAAAAGGATAACATAACCCTTAAGAGTGCTACCCTTACCGAAATTAAGTATTAAGGATCTTATTATAAACCTTATTAATTAAGGATAGTATAGGCTACGTAAGAATGTGTTAAGTTAGCTACTATATAGCAGATACTAGTAAAGACCTATTATTAGGGCATAACTAGGTAGTTACATACAAACCAGTAATTATGTCCTAGATAGATAGTTACTAGAGACACCCTATCATAAAAGAATGTCTTAGACTAGCAGTGGGGATATAATAGGCACATAAGGAGGCAAAACGCGCTTACATTAGATTTATCTTATAGGGGATAATAACTAAAATTATACAAAAGATAATAATATCTTAATAGTAAATAAAGATAGGCCCTATAATAACCTAGTAACTATAGAGATAAATAGAGCCTATAAGTTAACTACGTAAATACCCTAAGCCTATAAGGAGTTTAAGGATATCTTTTTAAATAAACTTATAGGTATTCTCCTACACTAGGTAGCTAAACTTATGCTATTAAATTAGAAGAGGGGAAAACACCCTATAGGGACTAATATATAATTTAGCAGAAAAGGAGCTAGAAGTGCTCTGTAAGTACTTAGCAAGCGCGTAGCAAAAGGGATAGATTTAAAGATCTATTAGCCTAGCTAGAGCCCTAATATTATTTATGCTAAAGAAAGGAGGAAAATTACGCCTTTATATGGATTATAAAGCCCTTAATAGGATTACTATTAAAAACAAAGCGCTATTACTACTGATTATAAAGATCTTAAACTGATTAAAGGGAGTAAAGGTCTATATAAAATTAGACCTTAAAGATATGTACTATTAGCTACATATCCGCAAGGGCAATAAGTGGAAAACAGCATTCTAATGCAAATATAGTTACTTTAAATATCTTATAATGCCTTTTAGGCTAGTTAATGCACCCATAACCTTTAAGAATATATTAATAATGCCCTTAAAGGCCTTATAAATACGATTTACGTTATGTATTTAGACAATATCCTAATCTATAGTAGCGATATAGCCGCGTATAAGGGGCATGTAAAATAAGTCCTTTAGAAGCTCTAAGAAGCAAGCCTCTTTATTAACCTAGAAAAGTGCAAATTTTATGTAAGGAGGTTAAATTCTAGGCTTTATTATATCTAAAGAAGGAATTGCAATAAAGCCTACTAGAATTAAGATAATAGTAACTTAGCTAGTACCTCGTAGCGTCTTTAATATCTAGTTATTCCTAGGCTTTATAGGATTTTATAAACGGTTTATTAAAGGCTATAGCAAAATAGTAGTCCTATTAACTAATTAACTCTAAGGAGACTAACTAGCGAAGTTTAAGCTAGATCCTAATAAGTTAGCTACGTTTAGGAGCTATAAAAATAATTCTAAGAGGCGCTAATTCTAGTGCACTTTAATCCACTAGCCCTATTAAGGGTTAAGACAGATACCTTAGGACACGCACTTAGGGCTATCCTAGCGTAGTTAGTGCTAGGTTACTAGCACCTAGTAGCATATATATTAAGAAAGTTAAATAAGATAGAGCTACGCTACGTAACACTAGATATAGAGTTACTAGCTATCTAAGAGGCATTCTAAACTTAAAGGCACTACCTTATATACTTAATGTATCTAGTTATAGTAATTATAGATTACTTAAACCATAAGTATCTAGCTATAAAGCTAAAGTTAACTAGTAGATAGGTTACTATGCTAGATAAACTCTATCTATTTAACTTTATAATTAAACATAGAGCAGGTAAGTTAAACCCTGCTAACACTCTATTAAGGAGGTTAGATTATATAAGTAAAGAGAGAAAGGTAAAGGCAGTGTCCTTATAATTACTAACCTTTCTTACTAAATTTATAAATAACACACTATAAGGACACTATAATAGAACTGCTAGCATCTAGTGCTCTAAGAAAATATAGTATATTTAGTTTATAGATAATAGGCTATAAGAATGCTATAATAAAACTATTAATATCTAGCGCTCTATAAAATCACCCCTTACCTATTAACTAGATAAGGATAGACTATATATAAGACTAGACCTACTAGCTAAGGAGTTACTCCTAGCGATAGTGTATTAGCTAAGGTCTCCTTAATTTTAAAGAAACCTAATAGTCTAAACGCACTCTAAGGATATTATTATAGCATAGGGGACTGCATATAAGACTAAGCCTACTAGCTAAGGAGTGGCTACCTAGTAGTGGTATAATAGCTAGGGTCTTATTAATTTTAGAAAAGCCTAATAGTCTAAATATATTCTAAGGATATTATCATAGCGTAGGGGACTGTACGTAAGACTAAGCCTACTAGCTAAGGAGTTACTACCTAGTAGTAGTGTAATAGCTAGGGTCTTATTAATTTTAGAGAAGCCTATTAGACTAGACGTGCTTAATATAGGCATTATAGTAGGGAATAGACTATATATAAGACTAAATTCGCTAGCTAAGGAGTTATAACCTAGTAAATGCGTTATAGCTAGGGTCTTACTAGTATAGAGAACCTCTTCTAAGTTAAATTCCACTATATTTATAGAAGATATAGAATTAAAACCCCTAATCTAAGTCTTACTTTTAGATATATAATAGAGGGATGCCTTTATTATAAAGAAGAGAGCGCTGCTATTAAGCAATAACCTAGATATATTATAGACATAGTCTATTAAACCCTCTAAGCTATTAATATTTAAAAATCAAGTTTTTATCCTATAGGGAATAAGAAAAGAAATCCTACTACTAATTTATAATAACCCTACTACTAGACATTAAGGAGTTACTAAAACTCTTTAATAAGTTACTAACTAATATTTTTAGCTAGGAATAAAAAGAGATATTAAGATATATATATATACTTATATTAGCTATTAAGTTTTAAAACCATAAATACATAAACCTTATAGTAAGCTAGCTATGCTACTAGTACTAGATTACCCCTTTTAAGAATTATTAATAGATTTTATTACTAGACTCCCACTAGTTAAAGATTAGCAAGGCAGAACGCATAATGTAATCTTAGTGGTAGTTAATAGATTTATAAAATATAGTATTTATATCCCTATGTCTATGCGGTTAACTAGCAATAGACTAGTAACTATCTTCCTAGAATATATTTTTAAAGATTATAAAGCCCTAGAAGGTATTATTATAGACTAAGGTTTAATATTTACTAGTGGATTTTAGAGAATATTCTACTACCTCTTAGCAATAAAGTAGCGATTAAGCACCGCGTTTTATTTATAAATAAATAGTTAGATAGAACGCTTAAATTAAGTTTTAGAGCACTATTTAAGAGCATTTATATGCATAGAGTAAACTAATTAGGTTAATTATCTCCTAATAGCATAGTTTGCTTATAATATAAGCATACATACAAGTCACGGTTACACACCTATAGAAGCGCTATAAGGGTATAACCTAAGGGGACTAGATTAAGCAGTTATGCTAATTCTAATAGTTAATAATTAAGCTAAAAATAGAGTTTTAGAATTAAAGCATAAGCATATAGAGATTAAGTAGCTATTAAGCTACTTACAGGCCCTATAGAAAAAGTATTATAATTAAAAGAGAGTGCTAATAAAGTTTAATATAGGTAACTATATCTTACTCTTAACTAAGAATATTAATCTATAATGCCCTAGCTAAAAGCTAGCTATAAAGTACTTAGGACTGTATAAGATTAAAAAGAAGTTAGCTATTATGGTTTAGCTTATTAATTAAAGTTACCTAAAGGAACGCGCTTATATAATGTTTTTAATATTATAAGTTTAGAACCTTTTAGAGGAAATCTAAGCAACGCGGTTAAAATAACCTTGCTATAAGATAATATTAAAGAGGATTAAGAGGAATTTAAAGTTAAACGAATTATTGCCTATAAATATAATAGTAAACAGCGCAAATATTTAGTAAAATAGAAGAATTACGATAATTCTAAGAATTCTTAGGTACTATGTAGAGACTTTATAATAAAAGAGGTTATTAAAGACTATAAGCAGTAACTAAGCAGCTAAATCTTAACTTCTTAGCTGCTTAATTAACTCTTAATTATAATTATAAATAATTATTAGATTATAGCAATTTAATTAGGAATAATTCACTTAATAATAATTTAGACTACTAAATAAATCTTATATTTAAAGCAAAAACTTAGCATAGACTTATAGCTATCTAATAGCTTAACTTTAGAGACATATTTAGACTGATTTTTAGCATGGTTTCTAACTTTATTAGCCTTAGACTTATTATCACTAAAGGCTTAAACTTATAATTCCTTAGGGAGTTCTAAAGGTCTAATACGCATAGGAGAGCAGCTTAAGTAATAGTAAACTAGTAGTAAGTTAGTAAAGAATAAGCAGTAAAGCTAATAGCACTAACTATAGGGCTATAAGTGGCTATAAACTAAAGATAATTAGTAATTTTAATCTAGGTTTCTAGATTAATAATATTAATTAGCTATAAGAAAGCAGCGTATTTATTGCACTTTGCTTCTTAAGAAGCCTTAGCTATAAGATATGCGTGATAAGCTTGCCTACGTTTATTAGCATTTTTAAGGCTAAAAGTATTATAAAGTTTCTTCTTAGCTTATATAAACTCCTAGTAGCGTATTAGTAATATTAAAGCAGCGGAGTAAAGGGTACTTATATTACTAATATAGTATAGTTCTAGAAGATTATAAAGTATATCCTAAAGCTATTTATATAGCTTTATAATTTAAATAGGACACTAGTAAGGAGTTAGTAGTAATTAAGAGGTAATCCCTTAAGGCTTAACTTACCCTAATATAAGTCTTATTATTTTAAGCGTAATAATAGCATTTTAGAGAATTACCTACGAAAAGCTAAACATTAGTAATAATAGCAGTAAGCTAGCAGTAAGTTTATACTAGAGAAGTAATTATATTTAGTTAGAGCAGGCTTTCCTTAGCAATATACTAAGGCTATTTATCTTTATTATTATCCCTTAGAGCTATGTTCTAAATAGCTAACCACTAGGCATAATATATACATAGAATTTTTATTAAACTAGCTCTAAGTTAGTAATAAAAAGCAATAAAGAAGTAGTAAACTTATATAGTCTTTAATAATTATAAGGTTCTCCTTATAGGATAGCTTAATAGCGGAATCTTTAATAGCGGTAGTATAAGATATAATAGCTTAAACTATAATAGTTAGCAGTTAATATTATATAATAGTAGCGTTATAGTAGCTATTATATTAGTAAGGGACTTATAAGTTAATAAGAGGCTTAAAGAAGAGAAAGAAAAGAGGGAAAAAAAGGAAGGAAATCGCCCTTCTTATAGGAATTTAGGCACCTTAGATTAATCTAAGCTACTCTAACTAGAATCTTCCGTGCGTTATAACTAGTATATTTATAGAGATTACTGTAATTTATAAGTTATTACTATAAGCTCACTGCGAATTTATTAGGCCGCTACTATAAGCTTAAAGGAAAATAGAAGGAGTAGGGTAATCTATACCCTATAGAGTTAAGCTAATTAAAAATCGCGCTAACTAGTCTAGTTAAGAAGAATCTCTTAGGAAGAATAACCTATAGAGAGGAAGTTAAGAAGTAACTATAACCTAGCTTCTATTAGCAGGCAATTACTATAAAGAAGGCTAATGCAGCCTAATATTATTAATATCACTACGTTGCTTCGTAAAAATCACTATAGCAAGTAGCAACAAAGGAACTCTCGCGCTATAACCTAACCCTAAGATAGCACCTTAATACAATTAAGGATAATCATAGTAAGAGGGGGTATTATGTTAGAGCAGAACAGTAATGGCATCCATAAGGGTAGCAACGGTATTAATAAGGGTAGAACCTAGTAGGGCATAGAGCTAAGGGCTAGCTATAGGCTAGTCACGTAAGAGCTACGGGCTATTTAAAGGGGTTTTCCCATAAATAAAGGGAAAGGGCTAGAGATTAAACCTTTCAAGCACCCACCCCTAGCTAGCAGATCAATAGCTACGACACTTCAATCTAACCTTCACTCTGTTATTCACTCCCAAGCCAAAAGCCTTGACAGAAATATACTAGATCCTATAGGGATTCCCTAACTACTATAGATTAGACTTAGAGTAGACTTAGAATAGGGGTAGAAGGGCTTTACCTTATGATCTTTAGCTATAGCTTACTTAAGTTATTTCTTAGTTAATAACTTCTAAGAGTAGCGCTTAGAGTTAGAGTTCTCTTAGGTAAATTAAAGCTAGAATAGCATAGAATATAGGAGTACTTATAGTAGCTAGCGCTATTTTAGAGTATTTATAATTAGCCTATAATAAATCTTAGCATTTAAGCTAATACTAACCTAGGAGTGCCTTAATTAGCTTTAAGAAGGAAAAACCTATAGAAAGTTTAATAAAAAAGAGAAAAGAAGTTAAACCCTCTAAGGGGAGGAGCTTTTCTTATACTTATATAGGGGGCTAAATTATAGATATTAATAAAGAAATAGAAATATAAGATAAAAATCTAACTAGATAATACCTAGGAGACCTAGGCCTAAAGATGCCTAGGACTTAGACTAAAACCACACCCCTTATAGAAGATAAATAATATTAGGTACTCTAACTTCCCTAGACTAATAAGCTAGACCTAAGCTAGAGAAGGCTAAAAGTAAGGCTATAAAGGAGTTAGCGGAAAAGTAAAAAGAAGTGAATTACTACTATAAAGCTAAATCTAGCACGCTATAGGATAGCATAAGAGGCCTAGAATAGAGCTCTGGTAGAACTAGTATAGAGCTAAGTAAGGCTAAGAACCTAGGATTTTCCTTCTTTTCTTTCTTTCTTTCTTTTTAATAGGATAAGGCTAGTGTAAGCTAGTAATAAATACCTACGATAGGACACACACATAACGTAACGCAAGCCTGGTATAGGGTTAGCATTAGCCTAAACATAGACGTAAGGGGGTTTTTCTTCCTGTTTCAGGGTTTTCCTTTTAACGAAGCAGCAGGAGTACTAGTAATAGCCCTACATAGAGCTAGTTAGTGTAAATAATATATATATATATATATTATTAATTCTAGATCTTTTATTATTTTTTTATAAGAAATATTCTTAAGATATATAGGTTTACTATATCCATTTTACTTAGCCCTTAAGATTTATAAGCTAAAAGTATAAATATATTAAAACTAAAGGTAAATAATAAGTTAAAGCTAAGTAAATAGTCTTATTACATTCTATTTTATTAATAAGTTAGAATAGTATAGTTTATAGACTTATTTTTATTTATTTAGATATATAAAGAATTTAAACAAAAATTTATTACTTTAGTTTAGGTATTTTCTAGGTATAAAATATGAAAATAATATTTATTAATAGTAAATAAGATATTATTAAGTTTTTTTAAAAGTTATAAAAGTAAAATTAAATATAGAATATAATAGACCTATTTTAGAAGATATATAATATATATATGCCTAGTTATAGTATACTAAAGATTTTACTATAATATTATAAATTATATAACTAATACATGGGCGAAGGCGGAGCGGCGGTGCGACTCCGAGCGGAAAATGCACCGGACCCGCAAGACAAGGAAGGAATCGATGCATACGCAACGTGGCTTATTATAAACCTATAATAGATAGCAGAATTAGTAGCCCTACGGAAGCGCTAAGGACTCCTAGCCTAGAGGCATAGTAATTAAGGAGAATAAAAGAGGTAGTTACTAAAGCTAAGTAAGCTAAGAGATAATAAAGGCACTAAAAGACTAAAGTAAACTAGTAGGCCTTCTCTAAGGTAAATAAGGACTAGGAATAAATAGTTAGAGAAGAGAAAAGAAACTTATAGAGAGAAGCCCTATAAAAAGCTAATATATAGGAAAAGGATAGAGAAGTATAAAGACTAGAGAGATAAGCCTAGCTCTAAAGCTAGGCCCCCTAGAGCTCCCTAGACTCCTAGACCTAGAAAGAACTAATAATAACCCTAACCTAGCTACTACTTATAAGAATAAGGTAAGTATACTTATATAAAGGTTTTTCCCTAAACCTATAATAAACCTCTCTTATATCCTAAACCTCTCCTTTCTAAAGCTAGATAATATACTAGTCCTAGATAAAGAATAGTTTAAAGTAAGGGATATTAGAAATATCCTATTAGATATAGCTAGCTAGAAAGCCCTAGGAGATAATAAACTCTTAGTAAGCCTTATTAAGGCCTATAATAAGCTAGCTAAAGAAGCTATAGTATACTTACTAAATACTATCCTTAAAGTAAGGTATTTCCTAGCCTAGTTCTAAACTATAAGAGTAGTAGTAATTAGGAAGCTAGGAAAACCACTAAGGAGATAAGAAGGGCTAATATATAAAGACCTATCTTACTACTAAATATAGTAGGAAAGATTATAGAAGTAGTAATTATAAGGTAACTTATAGCCTTTACTAAGGCTAAGGGCCTTCTCCCTAAGCTATAAATAGGAAATAAGGCAAATAGATTAATAAAACTATAATTAGAGTCCTTATAGAATATGTAAGAGAGGCCTAGGATAGAGGTAGTATTACCTTATTAGTATAGATAGATATCTTATTAGTATTTAATAGAGTTAGTTACCTATATCTAATCTATATTCTAATCTAAATAGGTATATTACACTAGCTAATAGCTATAATATATAGCTTTCTTATAGATAGAATAAGTTAGCTTAGCTTTAATAGTAAACTCTTAAGACCCTTCTAGATAAAGGTAAGTACCCTATAAGGCTTACCTCTCTTATTAATTCTCTTTTACTTTACTTAGTAAAGCTTTATATATACCTCTAAGCTATCCTAGGCATAGTAGTAATAGGATTTGCTAATAATATAAATATAGTAATGTTTAGAAAAACACTATATAGACTTAGAAAAGGCTTAAAGCTATATAAAAAGTATATAAAAATAGGTAAAAGAAGTAGGAGTAAAGTTTAACCTAGTAAAGACTAAACTTATATACTTTAGTAAAGTATACTAACCCCTATAAGCTAGGGTTTAGCTTAGTATAAAAGAGATAGCACTTATAGAGTTATATAGGTTCCTTAGAGTCTAGGTTAATAGGAAACTTAATTAGAGTGCTTATAAGAATATCCTAAAAGGTAAACTAGCTTAGTAGTAGCTTATACTCTCCTTACTAGTAGTATTAGCCTAGGGTTATAACTTTAGAGATACCTAACTCCTATATATATAGGTAGTCTAACCTATCCTTACCTATAGGGTAAGCGCTACTATACCCTAACTAAGAAGGGTAGAAAACTAAGAGAAGTAGTTAAAAGCTTTATAATAGACTAATTAACCTACCTCTAAATTATAGCTAGTGTATTTAAGGCTATACCTATTGCTAAACTAAAGGTTAAGACTTATATTCCTCCCTAGATCTATACCTAAATAAGATAAAATAGAAGTTTAAAGAGAGAATTATAAAGAGTGGAATAGCTATAATAATCTAAGCCACTACTAACTTAGTATAGATAGTACTATATTATAAATAAAGACCCTCTCTATAAATAATAAGCTAGTAGTAAAGCTATATAAGGAATAGAAATAATATTAGGAAAACTAGTATAGTAAGGAATACCTAGGTAGTATAGGCTTATAAGAGAACTAACTAAGAACTAACTACTAACCTATAACCTAAAGGAAATCTAAAGATTCTATATAGGGCTAGAAAATATATCTTCTTAACCCTAGTCTAACTATATATAGGAAAGATTAGTCTTAATAAGTTCCTCTTCTAGAGAGGTATCCCTAGGGTAAACTTACCTCTATATAGCTATAGTAAAGTAGTTAAAGACTAATATTATATTATAGTTAACTACCCCCTCCTGGGTACGAGGTAAAACTGCTTATATTATTACAGCCCGTTTTTCTTTAACATCTTGTTGTTATGGACTCGAGCTTAGGAGCTCGGGTCATGTCTCGGGTCCGGAAAGGGCGCGCAAAGGTTCCGGAAAGGGCGCGCAAAGGACGCGGACTATAGGCGGATAGGTTAGGGCTTTACCTAGGCCTATGCGACCTACACACATACTAGTATAAAGCTAGTTTCTATGCAATACCTAGCTTAGTCTAATCCTTTCTCTCTAAGGATAATAATATCTCTTAGAACGCTTATATATAGCTACCCTAAGGCTAGTTTATAATATTTATTATCCTTTACCATAGAGGTATAGTAGCTAATAGATATACCGCTACTAGCGGATAGGATAGAGACGGATAAAATAGTAACCTTATAGGAGCTTATTGCTTAGTAGTTAAAATAAATTAAGGACCTTGCTAGTAAGTAAAGATCTAACTCTTCTAGTTAACTTATAAAGCAAAACCCTTACTAATAGGACCCCTATTTAATAGCAAAAGGGTCCTATTTATAGCATAGCAAAACCTAATATCCTATAAGCTAGACATAGATAGGGGGTTTATTAAGTCCTAGTAGGACTAATAGTGCTTTATTTACTAAAACCTATTGCTAAAGGTTTAGGCATAAGTTACTCCCTATTTTAAGAAGGGATACTTAGTGTTTTATAATCTATAGAAGTTCTTAAACTACCTTACTAAGATATTTAATAACCCCTATTAATAGGAATTAGCAATTATAGAGCTTAACTAGATTATGTAACGCCTAAACAAGCGATTTAGTAACTTCTATATTTATTTTAAATAAAAATTAGCGCTAGCTAGGGATTAGATTAGAGGACTCTATAAAGCTAGCTAAGCTCCGCATAGCCCTTAATAAGTAGATAAGGGACTGTAGCATTAGACAAGATATATCACGCATAGATTACTTAGTAGCAATAGCCTAGTATTATAGCATCTTATTAGATATTAAGTCCTATTAATTAGAGGAGAAGAACCATGTGTGGAGGCAGGCATATATACCTAAGGCCCTTGCCTAGGATAAGAACACTCCTATAATAAATATATAATTAACGCACCTAGAATAGGCCTAAAAGGACGCGGAAAGTCACTAGAAATTAGCGTAAGGTAAAGCTAGGTGATAAGGCTAGCGGCAAGCGGGCTAAGTGGGTTAGCTAGGCTATGCATAACACGCGTTGTAAGGAGGGCAAATACCTATAGTATAGTTTAGAAAGCATTTTGTTTTTAACTACCCTTTACTTTTACTAAAATATTAGTATAGAAAGGTAGCTATTAACACATGTAATATAAAGGAAGAGGAAGATAACTCTAAGGAAGAAGAGATAGCGGATATATTAGAAAAGAAAACCCTAGTATTAAGTTATTTAACTAGGTAGCGGGGAGGATAGATAGAGGGGCGTTATAGCAAATAGTTATTACTAATAAGGACTTTAAATAGATCTAGTCTAACATAGACTCTACACCTTTCTAGTTCCTATATTAATTAATAAGACTACCTTTACAGATGCTCTTATTAACATAGGCTATAACTATTATGCTGCTATAAGCGAATGCCTTATCTAAAAACTCTAGTTAGAATGCCTCCTCTCTTAAAGAAGAGATTAGTTTACACTACGGTTAGTGTAAAACAAGGGGAAAAGAGAGCTATAAGAAGAGGTTATACATTATGTATATCGTCTATTTTCAAGTGGATCTAGATAGATAGGAAACACCTATAGTTACCTATGTAATCCCTAGGTTAATAAGGTAGCTAATTTTAGGATACTATAGATAGAATAGAATAAGATTAACTTAGATATAGCGCGCTATTAACTCTATATAGGATTAGCTAACAACCTACAAATTTAGGTATTAACTAACAGGAAGGTTAAGCAACTAACAATATCTATCTTAGGCTTTACCTTTATAGGAATCGTAAGGCGTGCAAAGAAGCAAAAGAATATATCTAACTATACGCCACTAGCCTATAGGAAATCACATTAATTCTACAGATAGACATAACCCCTAAGGCTATAGAATAGGACCTATTATCCTTATTACCAAGCGCGCTACGGGACTTTACGGACCTCTTCCTAGAAAGTAAGGCAAATGCCTTACCACTACACTAGGGATAATTAGACCACTATATTTAATTAAAGCATAACGCAAACGGATCTAAACCAGAACTTCCGTGGGCCCTATTATATAATATACCCTAGTAGCACCTCCTTAAAATCTAAAAGTAAGTGACTAACCTTATAGATAAGGGATAGATATAGGCTAGCTCCTTTTTAGCAGTAGCCCTAGTATTATTAGTAAAGAAGCTAGAGAAGAATAGCAGTTTTGCGTAGACTACTATGCCCTTAATAAGATTACGGAATAAGACTATTATCCCTTACCTCTAGTAAAGGAGATACTATAATTATTATTAGAGGTAAAGTGGTTTATAAAGCTAGATATATAAGCAGCGTTTCACTAGCTCTGTATTACTAAAGGTAAGGAACACTAGACTACCTTCTAGACGCGTTTTAGGTTATTTAAGTAGCTTATATGCCCCTTTAGCCTAGTAGGTGCACCCGCTATCTTTTAGAGATATATTAATAGCGCGCTTAGTGGAATCTTAAGGGACTATATAATTACTTACCTTAATAATATCCTTATTTACTTAGGAGGGTCTTAGAAAGACTATATATAGAAGGTCTAAGTAGTGCTCTTAAGGCTATAGTAAGTAGGACTAAATTTAGATATAAAGAAATGCGTTTTTATAATAAAGGAAGTTAAGTACCTAGGGTTTATTATCTATATAGGGAAAGAAATTCGCCTAGATAAGGAAAAGATTATAGCTATCTAGGATTAGGAGGCGCTAAAGAAGGTTAGGGGGTGTGAGGATTTCTTAGGTTTACTAACTTTTATTAGGACTTTATACTATACTTCTTAATAATCGCAGGCCCTTTAATTAAACTCACAAAGAAGGGCGTCCTATTTTAGTAAATAGATAAATATAATATAGCGTTTAAAGCGCTAAAGATAGCCTTTATATTATATCCTATCCTAATATAATAGGACCTTAATAAGGACACTATAGTAGAAGCTAACTGTTTAGGATAGCTCTAGGGGTTGCCTCTTATAGTTTAATAACAAAGGTATCTTATACCTAATTACTTATTATTTTACTTAACTATAGCTAGCTTAATAGAACTACACTATACATAATAAGGAGCTATTAGTAATTATATTATGCCTAAAGGCTTGGTTAGCAGAGCTACGTAGCGTTAGTAAGCTATTTATAATACTTATAGACCATAAGAACTTAGAATACTTTATAGCGCTAAGGGAGATGTTAGAATAGCAGGTAAGATAGGTAAAGATGCTATTACTATTTAATTTTCACTTATAGTATAGGCCTAGCCTATAGGCAGTAAGACTAGATACGCTATTAAGATAGTTCTAAGGGGAGGAGAATAAGGAGGACTAGAGGAGCTAATTATATAATTAGTAATAACTCTAGGCCTATATAGTTATAAAAGAACTAGACTTATCTCTAGTATAAACCCTATGTTATTATTAGGGGTAGTAAGGGCAAGGACACTATAGGTAGGTTTATAGGTTTTCTAATAGGGGTAATAATGTTTATGGATGCGTATCTCTAATCTCTATAAGACTAGTCCTTAGTTTATAATGCTACGTATAGAATATAGCTTAAGGTAGTTAGGAAAGGGCCTAGAAGTTTCTAGACACCATAAACACAAGGGAGTAGATAGCAGACTATTAGATTAACGCTAAAGGTACGCTTTAATTCTAGGGCTAGACTTAGGTTCTAAATTAGGAACCCCTTACTATAACCTTAACGTAATAGGTCTATAATTTACCCTTACTAGGCTATCCTAGCTATAACATAACTTTTAAGACACTTTAGAGGGATTTCTATTAGATAGCATATCGTAGGGGATTGCCTAGTTTATAAGAAACTATCACTATTATAGGGAGCGGAAGAGCTACTAGCTAAGATAAGGCTTATTAAAACCAATCCCTCCACCAGACCATTACTAGTTATAGATCTCCATTAACTTTATAATAGACCTACTAGCTTAACACCTAGATAACCCACGGTTTCTTATAGTTATTACAGATAGACTCTCTAAGTATATCTAGCTAAAGGCTATAATATTAATAGGGGCTAAAGCATATGCGGAACGGTTTAAGCAGTGCTAGTAGCGGTTCTATAGCTTTCCCACACAAATTATTACGGATTATAGTTCGACTAGTTAAGTAATTTTTAGACCACACTTTATAACCAGGTAGGTACGTAGCAGTTACTGTTAATAGCTTATTATCCACAGATAGATAGCGGTATAGAAAGGGTAAATTAAGAAGTTTAGGCTATCCTAAGGGTAATGCTATTATTTTTATAATTTAAATAGCTAGAATATCTCCTCGCTTATTAACTTACTTTAAATAATAGGGACTTATTAGTAATAGGGATTAGCGCGAACATAGCCCTGTATAGTTATAACCTAGTAATAATTTAAGAACCACTAGATAAGGAGACGTCCTATACCTTATTAAAGAAAAGGGCCTAGGTATTCTTATAGCATCTTAAGGAGGGCTTAGACCTAATATAGGCTGCTATAGTGTTTATTTAGCAATAGTAATAGGAGGAAATAAATAGTAGCTAGCGTCTAGCGGAATGCTTTTAGATTAGTAACTACGTATAGTTAAACCTGCGAAATTTTAAGACAAATAGACTATGCAAGAAATTAGATTAGGTTATAGCTAAATACAAGGTGCTAGAGGTCCTTATACCTTTAACTATTAAGTTAGACATGCCATAGGGACTTTACCCTGTTTTCTATGTGGATTTAGTATAACAGGTAGCTTCCAATCCGTTACCTAGTTAAATATTAGCGGATAAGCAACCCCTACTAGAACTAATAATAACTAATACTAACCCTAATCTCTTAGAGTATTAGGTTAAAGAGATACTAGTAGCTAAGAATATAAGAGAATAGGGTTAAACCGGAATATGCTAGTTAAATAGAAAGGATACGTATAGCTAACTTAGAAACCACTAGAAAACATATAAGACATAGAGGCACTAGATAGATTTAAAGCATAATAGGGCGATATAATAACACATAATAGGCCTAAAAGAGTACGTTTTTATTTAACTACTAAGGAATAGCAAAAACTAGTTTCTGCTCCGCGCGCGTATTAGCGCTAGTATTCCACTATATTAGAGAGTAATTAATTCTAAGGGGCAGGAGGAGGAGGAGGAGCTAGGTTATTCTAGTTTAACCTAGGGGGATAGCGTGAATAAGCGGTTAATTAGCGGGCAAGGGCCTTATTAAATACACGCTACTTAGCAGCGGCATTTTCCTAAATAAAGGCAACGCGGGTAAGATTATTATTTATTATAGATATGCTATAAAAGAATTCCATTACTATATTACCACTGCGTTAGGTAGGAGTTATCTGCTAGGCAAGCGTAAGTGCCTGTGATTTAGTAGCGCTCTAGGCATATGCTGCCCTAGCAGGGGATAACAAAAGGGGTGTTACCACGGAGGGATTAATATAGGCAGTGGCTAAAATAGTGTTAAAACATTTTTAATAGCGGATAAAAGTTTTTATTAGGATAGCGTAGCGCCCCTTTTAGAGGTAGTATGCCTTATAGCTAGTATTTTAACAGCTTTTCTAGTAGCTAAAAGGTTTATAAGGTACTTATACGCATATCTTAATTTAGGTTGCCTAAGTATAAGTGTGGCTCCTAGCTATATAATTAACAGGCATGCTAATAGGGAAGACAGGCCTAGTAAGACCCTAGGGCGCACTCCTGCGTCCCCTTATTACAAAGGTTATTTATATATTAAATACATAGGACCTCTTACTCCTTACTATTAGAGTTATTAGAGTTATTAGAGTTACCCTCTAAGATATAACTACTAAGGTAGTTTAGCTTTTTAGGAGGGAAGGAGGTAGTAGTAGGGGAGGGGAGCACTACTAGAGGCAGCGTTAGCAATAGCGCTAAGAGTAATAGCAGTGGATATAATAATAGGCAGGCTAGACATAAAAAGGGGTTTTAACGGGATATTTAAAGGGAGGCAGGTAGCAAATAACTAATAAGATAATAGAAATAAGGGTATATAAAGGGAAAGGAAAGGGAAAAAGTAAGGGATATATAGGATTATTTATATCTAGATGTAGCTATGGAATAGCTCTAATTACGCACTTACTTTAGATATAGACTAGCGGGGATTGTAAATAGTTAGCAATAGGAGGTTAGAGAGACTAGTAATAGCTAGGAGGAGAGGGGGAATTTAACGGGCAAAAGGTAATATATGAAAATAAAGTAATAATAACTAGGCAGGTAAAGCTTAATATTAGCTAGTAATAGGTAAGAAAATAAAGTAGGCTAGTGTTATAGGGGCTAGAGTTAGGCAGGGCTAGTTATTTTAAAGGCTAGGGGTAGGGTGGCCTATAAGGAAAAATTTTCGGCCCACTAGGCTATGCATAAGCCCCGCACTAGGACCCGCACTAACACACTATATTAATTACATATATACACTACTTACTTAGAATATTCTAATAATAAGGGCAAAGGGGGAAGGGAGGCCTAAGTAAGGGGGTATGTTATAGACTTAAGCTTAGGAGCTTAGGTTATGTCTTAGGTCTAGAAAGGGCGCGCAAAGGTTCTAGAAAGGGCGCGCAAAGAATACGGACTATAGGTAAATAGGTTAGGCTTTACCTAGGCCTATGCAACCCACACACACACTGGTATAAAGCTAGTTCCTATGCGACACCTAGCTTAGTCTAATCCTTCCTCTCTAAGGATAATAATATCTCTTAGAACGCTTACGTGCAGCTGCCCTAAGGCCAGTTCATAACACTTGTCCATCTTTTTCGCTGTTTTCTCTAAGCTCTTATTACCCTTCTTATTCTTACTCTTTATAAAATCCTCCTTATTTTTACTAGAGGGAACAAACACGGTCACAGAGGGGGAATCGCGTCAATTTATCCTGCGAGCAAAACTCGAATGAATTTGAGTTTAACTGCGGTCACAACCTATAACTCTTACGCTAACGTAGCTATAAAGTTTATTATTAACAAACTTTACACTAACCTCATAGCCCCTGTATTTATACCCTTAAAGCTTATTCTTATATTAGGCTGCTTTTTTTATCACTATAGTACTGTTAATCGGTTATTTATTATTACACTAGCTAGGTATTACTAGTAATTCTTATGTTATGTGTGAATTTTAGATGCATTGGCCACTGCCGATGAAAAAAAAATTATAAAAATCATAAATATTAGTATTTAGGCTAACACTAGCCTAGGAGCGCCTTAAGTAGCTCTAAGGAAGAGAAGAACCTATAGGAAGTTTAATAAAAAAGAGAAAAGAAGTTAGACCCTCTAGGGGGAGGAACTCTTCTTATACTTATATAGGGAGGGGGGCTAAATTATAGATATTAATAAAGAAAGAAGAATATAAGATAAAATGCTAGATAACGCCTAAGAAACCTAGGCCTAGAGATAGCTAGTAATTAAACTAAACCTATACCCCCTATAGAAGACAAATAATATTAGGTGCTCTAACTTCCTAGACTAATAAGCTAGACCTAGGCTAGAGAAGGCTAAAAAGTAAGGCTATAAAAGAGCTAGCTAAAAAGTGAAAAAGAAGTGAATTACCACTATAAACCAAATCTAGTATGCTATAAGATAGTATAATTAGTCTAGAACAGAGCTAGAGTAAACCTAGGATAGAGCTTAGTAAGGCTAGGAACCTAGGATTTTCCTTCTTTTCTTTCTTTTCTTTCTTTCTAATAGGATAAGGCTAGCGTAAGCTAGCATTAAACACCTATAATAGGCCACACATAACGCGACGTAAGCCTAGTGTAGGGTTAGCGTTAGCCTAAACACAGACGCAAGGGGTTTTTCTTCCTATTTAAGGGTTTTCCTTTTAACAAAGCAGTAGGAGTACTAGTACTAGCCCTACATAGAGAAATACAATACAAATACAAGAAAACCTTAAATAATACAATAAATACAATACAAACAATGCTCTGGCTACTATACTAGTTTGCTATTAGTTCTAGTCTAGGTCTAATGGTTCTCTAGGTCCTAGATAACTATTAAGATTATATAAAGAAGCTATATACTAGTAATTAAAGTAAGAAGAAATAGAGCGCCTCTATAGTAAGTCTAGGCTAGCCTAGTGCTAGGGGAGACTAGTATAATAAGGTTATCTTTTAGCTATAGCGCCTAGATACCTATGTAGTAAAGATAAACCGTCTCCTAGCTATAGCCTTGCCTACAAAGCGCGGGCTAAGGTAATAAAGGAGGCAATCCCTATCCTAGAGGAAGAGTAGTTTAGTTAACTAGTTACGGTTTAGGGAGGGTAGGGGCGGGCTAGTAGGGGTAATAATACTAGGCGTTTTAATAGTTTATATTAATCTAATAACAGTTCTAGAATTATAAGTCTATGTCCAGCCCGCCGCCGGCTCTACACCGTGTGATCTTGCGTCTCTTCCTAGTTGTCTGTTATGGCCGTATCCTAGTCATCAGCCCTAGCGCGCCAGAAGCGGCCCGTACGAAAATAGTATAGCATTAGCTAATTCTAGCGTAGAACTTAATAAATTTAATAAACTAAGTAACTAGATTAATAAATTAAGTAATAAGGTAAAATGTTGCTTCCTTCGGATCATCATCGGATTAGTCGTGGCCAAAGACCCCGCCAATTGTGGGCCGAGTGGAGCCCTCAGAGGGATGCACGCCTTGTGATTGGCTGCCCCTTTTGCCACCTTCTTGCCCTACTTACGGGTTTCACCCACTTTTTAGCTAGCTAGATTCCTCCCTCTCTCTCTTCTCTTTCCTAGAGGATCATTATTAACTATCATAGACTTTAATAATAACGGTATTATCACCTGCGCAGGCACCTTGGTGTTCTAACACTGATCAGTGGTTAATCACAACCATAGATAAGTTAGGTATCACAAGAAGAGACATTTCTGCAAACGCTATAGTTATTTTCCTGTTATCTAGATCCTTAGGAATAGGGGCATAGCTACAAGAGTGTGCTAAAGGAAGAGACTTAAATTCCGGTTACGGACTCGTTAGGCTTCTAAGGGATTAGCTTCTTCTATCATTATCTTCACTTTTAATAAAGAGACTAATTCTACGTCTATCACAAACCTAGGGATTAACTTCTTCTATTATTATCTTTATCTTTAATAGAGAGACTAATCCTACACCTACCATAAAGAAAACTAACTAAATAACTAAACTAATACGCTTTGAACCTAATATTAATAACCATCACTCACAATAAGTTAGAAGCTAGACTAGCAACAAGAGGGAAGACCTAAGCTACTGTAGAAGCTGTATAATCGCCTAGACTATTACTAAGAGAAAAGCCTTAATTCTCTAGTAATAAGAAACCATCCCGAATCTTAATAGCACCTAAAAACCCTAAGAGAGTAAACTGCTAACATAACTATAACCTCTTTCCTATGCCCTTATAAAAGATTAGAAAGAACGAATAGTAGTTAACCCTAATTCCACCACGCTATCTAAGCTTAATAACTATATTATAAGGTTTATTAACCTTAGTAAGCATTAAGACTAGAGGGATAATAACCTTTAGGAATTATTCTAAGAAGACTTTAAAGGATAGTCTAAGAACACCTTTGCAATGGCTGACAAAGACCTTGTTAGAGAGCTACGGAATTCTCTGCGAGACTATAGTGTTGTTGTAAGACAAGGCCAAGGATTAGCGATTATAATATCTCTAGAAGAGGTGGTCTAACAAGAAACAAGGCTATTATGGCCTAAAGGGAGATTATAATCCTCTAACCCCTAAATATTAACTTCCTTAACCCCTTGTTTACTTACCCTAGAACCTTGCCCTTCCTAACCCTAATAGCACCTTTAAACCCCTTAACCTATAAGAGAGCCTTTTCTATGGCAAACCCTATCACATTAAGTAATTCACCCTGAAGATCCCTATCCATAGTAAACCTTGCTACCTATATAACAATTCTCTTCTAAAGACTAGATCACAAAGAAGATCTTAGAACTTACAAAGATATACAAAGATAGCGATTGTTATAGCGGATAATTATACGATTTCCTTGCCCTAAAAGTCACGCTCTTTAAGAATAAGTATAATAGGATTAACCTCCTTAAACGCATTATTAGAAGGCTCTCCTGATTATCTTAATTAATAATGCTAAGCAATACTACCTTAATTATCTCTTTAGTTAAAACCTTATATATAAAGAGATAATTAGCTATATCCGCTAACGTTTTAAGACGGAAAGCAATTAATAATTCTACTGCTATAAATAGAGCAGCATAACTCTAAGCAGCACTATTGCTAAGAACCCTAATAAAACTAGGCTTAAGTGCCTTAAAATTATGCTAGCTACCCTTAAGAAGATCTATTAAGGCCTATATCCTTCTAATATAGTAAATACTAAGCTCTATAAGTAAACGTTAAATGCTATAGCTAGTGTGCCTAAATGCTAGATAGTAGAGTATAACCACTCCCTAGGCTTTAAGAGTCTTACTAGAGATCTCCGTAAGGCAATTATAATCTTAGAGTTAAATAAGAGAGCTACCTAATACCTGTAATTATAAGGGAGCTCTCCTAAGGCTATATTCACTAACTGTTAATATAGACGTTAGCCCTAAGGCAGGGGAGGCTATTATAGTAAGAGCCTAAGGCATAGCTCTTAACGCTGCTTTATGTGTAGTAAGAACGGCTATTAGTCCTTTAATTACTCTGATAAAGAATACTAAAAGGAGAAGGATTATTAGTTCGCTAGCAAGATCTATTATATACCCCCTTTAGAGAAGAGATTTCAGGCATTTCTTACCTCCTACAAAGGGCTAGATAATAATAAGCCTGATGAGGGCCCTGGCTAAGGATAGGAACCGTATCTTATGGCTTATATAAAGACCGAAGATAGCAATAAGGATAATAAAGAGCTATCGCTAGCGGCATATCTAAGCATTACATAATTCTTTTACTTAGAGCTATAGGATAATTGTAATCTCATAGATGCTAACGTTCTTGCTGCCCTTAATAACTAAGCCTTTTAGCATGCTTTCCTAAAGCAGGAACCGTATTAATAGCAAGAATCTAATAAGGGATTAACCTGCTATATCTCTAAAGAGCGCTATTCTAAAGAAGTCTTTAGAGGGATTATGCCTAACACTAGGTGGCAGGCAAATTAACAGCAGGTTAGGATAAGCAAAGGCTCTATTATGATTAATGCCTTTGTTAAAGATAATCCCCTGTAAGCCATAACTTATTAAATTTAGTGCTAGATCTACAACCGCAAAAGGCATGCTTTATATGCCTATAGAGCTTAGAGAACTTGAATTCTACGTCCTTAATATAGTAACTCCTTTCCTCTTTTCTATTACTAATATAGATAAGCTATAAGTTAAGATTAATAACCTCGCGAACGTGCTAATCTAAGGCAATAAGACTATGCCCGTTGTGCAACGATAGGGATATCCTTAGTGGCTGTTAGAGGCTAAAGAAACGGTTGCCTTTTACCTCTTAGAAAGAGAAATCCATTAATTGCATTATTGCTTTAGTTACCCTTCCGTTTAACGCCTTATAAAGATCCTTTAGCGGGCTGGTTATGATATTAAACGCTAGGTAATTAAGAAGTTAACCGAAGTCTGCCACTATTATTAGATAAAAGGAAAAGCTCCTAGCTGGTTTAAATTCATAATTAAAGATAAGCATAACTTTAACTATAAGATTATTGCTAACATCGCGTAGATTGATAACTAACTAGTCCTCCACGTTGTTAATTCAGTGACTTTGTTCTAGGCAGCTTGCTTCCTTAATCCTAAGAAGTAGAAGGCCTAAGATATCTAGGATGCAATCAGAGAGTGCTAGATTAATACCTATCTCGGACCGCTGGATTAGATTGTCCATAACGCTAGTAATAACTTCTCCTCCGCTAAATTCAAGCACTACGCTTAATTAATGTTAATTAAGATTAATAAGATACTAATTAAAGCCTATAGTAGCGTTAGAAAGGTTAAAAAGTACTATAGACCTTTACGCTAGGCTTATAAGATTATCATAGACTTAATTAGCGTGGAGATTACGCTAGAGCAATGTCTTTAGATAGCTATTAAAGCCATTAATAACTTAGCAAGCCCTAACGGACTAGTGCTAACCTTACTAGTCTTTAGAGCCTACCTATGCATAATAGATAAGTTACCGCTAAGTGTCTTTATTATTTAATACGCTAAGGTAATTTAGAAGGCTACTAATAAGGTATGCCGCTACCTAGCCTTATGGTAGGTCTGCGATGCCCTTAACGCCTGGAATGGCCCTAACACATTGCTAATACATTAGCTGCCTCTGTAGGCTAATATACGTATATAAAGGGAGAAGGGTGGCTAGCATAGCCCTTATAAGCTAATTACCACTAATAGGGAGACCTACACTATCTAAATGCCCTATAGACTAGCGAAATTCTAATCTATAGTAGTAAAGCCTTACTATAAGGACCTATGTGCTATAAAGGGACTATAGGAGATAAAACCTTAAGTTATTAAGAAGACTACGAATAAGAGAGATTCTCTTACCTCTATAGGGGTAGAGGTAAGGGAAGGAGTAAAAGAAGGAGCAAAACTCCTAGTGCTAGTAAAGAGAAAGTAAGGAAGGCTAAGAAAGGCCCTTATAGTTTAATTCTCCCTTAACTAAGGCACGGAAGGACCTAAGGATTATAAGGACTTTATAGTTATTAATAAAGATTAAGAGGAGGCATTAATTAGAGAGATTATAACTAGAGGATTACTAATAGAAGCGTTCCTAATAGCAAAGGAAAAAGCTAACTAGGACCTTGCCCTCTAACTCCGCTAAGAAGGGAAGATTATAACCCTAGGAAAGCCCTTTGAATGATTAGATTAAGCTGAGATTAACGCTCTGTAAGCTTGTAATGTGTTTAGATTTACGAAGTTTAATTAAGCAAAACATAGTGGCTATAGGATCTTTAACTCTTATATAGTGAGAGAGATTAAAGGTAAAGGTACGGATTCGCTGTACGAGAAGTCTTGCCTTGTTGTATAAGGCTATAATAATAAGGAGAAGGAATTTATCCTAATATAATCGCTAATAATCTAACGGGTAAGCTAATGGCTAATTATAGCTATCGCTCCTTTATTAAAGAAAAGGGATTTGCCTCTAGATCTGCGATATTACCTAAGCCTACGTTTAATTACAAATAAAACTCATAAGGCTAATTATCGTGAGATTACTAGAATAGATTGCGCACCTCTTTCTAGAAGGCACTGTAATAGAGGTTATTAAGCCTCTTTATGGCATTGTAAAGGCCGGAACTCACTAGTGGGCAACGTACTTCCGTTATTATAGGGATAACCTTAATATAATAATGTTAATATATAATCCCTGCTTATTAATTATAGCTCTGAATAATAAAAACCTCTTTAGGATTATTAGAATGTAAACGGATGACACGCTAGGTCTAAGTGATAATAACTTCTTTAATAAAGAAGAAAAAGAGCTCTAGAAGGCTAACTTTATAGCTAAAGAGAAGTAGTGACTGTTAAACGAGAATCCCCTCACTTTTAATAGCTATATCCTAACCTAAAACGCTAATAACTCACTAACCCTAACCTAGAAAGGCTAAAGTTAGAAGATTAAGGAAGTTAACCCTTAATCTCTAATAGCAAGGCAGGATTACGTAGAATAACAAGCCCGAGGAAGTTATATTGCGACTGTCTGCTAACTAGAAGCTTTGTATAATCTATTAATTATAGCTTAACACTAAGAACTAGCTGCTAAAGATATTATATGCCTAAACAAATGCCTTAAGTGGCAGATTAAGAATTAGCAATAAGGATTACGCTATATCCCACTAACCCTTAAAGAAGCAAAGCTCTTCGTATTTGTAAATAGATTGCTTGCAAATAATAAGGATCTTAGCTTATAGATTAGGTATGTAATTATAATTGGTAATAAGGCAAAGAGGGATGATAATACCTTTATTGTAAAAGGGAATATTATTATATATAGCTTAACAAAGAGTAAGCGGGTTACGCGTAGCGCGCTTGCCTCTAAGCTATATAGCATGGTTTAAGGTGCCAATATCGCGTACGCGATATCTACGACCCTTAGTCAGATCACGGACTAATTAAAAATGCCTCAGATCCCTATAATCCTTTGTACTAACTCGTTCTTATTATACAAATGCCTTGTTAAGCTAGGCATAACAAAAGAGAAGAGGCTAATAATTAATATCATAGCCCTTCGCTAATCATACGAGAGGCGCGAGATCTACAAGGTTAGATGGATTAACGGTAACGATAACCTAGCTAATGCGATAACAAAGGGATCGCTAAATTAAGCGCTAATAACCTTAATTAATTCGAACGAATTAACAATCTGTGTGGAAGGCTAGGTTAAGAGACCTTTGTGAGCGTTGCGAGCGTTATAAAGAGGGAATTAACGGAGGCGAAGGGGAGGATTCGTTGCGATCGGATTAATTAAATTAACCAATGCTAACCAAGCTAATTAGGACTCCGGATTCCTATTAAGGGATCTACTTATGTACACTTTCCTTTGATTTAATTTTTATTGCGTTTTTAGGCTCCTTTAGCCACAAGAAAAAGAGAGACTACTAGTGTTACTTCCTTTGGATTATTATCGGATTAGTCATGGCCAAAGACCCCGCTAATTATAGGCCGAGTGGAGCCCTTAGAGGGATGCACGCCTTGTGATTAGCTGCCCCTTTTGCCACCTCCTCTTTGCCTCACTTACGGGTTTCACCCACTTTTGGCTAGCTAGATTCCTCCCCTCTCTCTCTTCTCTTTCCTAGAGGATCATCATCAACTATCATAGACTTCAATAACAACGGTATTATCACCTGCGCAGGCACCTTGGTGTTCCAACATAAAAGGTATAGGAATAAGCTTAATAAGCTTAGTAATTCGTATAATAAATATAAGTTATATATTACTAATATTACCTATTAACAAGATAAAATTATTAAAATGGTTAATAACTATACGGGAAGAATTAAGGAGCTAGAAGCTAAATCTACTGCTTTACTAAATAAATCTAGTAATAAGAAGACTAAAGATAATAGGAAGTAACTATATTAAGAGTTAGAGTTACTAGGAACACTAAGGAAGAAGATAAAGATAGGTAGTAATCTAGCGTAGAAGCTAAAGCAGGTGGAAATAACTCTAGGATCTTCCCTATTAAAACTAATAATTTTGCAGAAGAAATTAGGGTAGAAAACCACTACTAAAACAGACCGCACTACTAGCTATAGCTAAAAATACTAAAAAGCAGGAGAAAGATAATAAATTTACTAGTTTAGATAATTAAGGTAACGAATTTAGACAGATAAAAATAGGAATTACCTTTAACTTTAGCTTTATTTTGTTTAATTTTGCTTTAGTTTTATTTGGTTTAATTTTGTAATAGGAAAGGAAACTTATATTAAGGAATCTAGAGCTTACGTAAAAGGAATTATAGAAATATATAATAGGTAAGGAATAAAATAGCAACTACTAGACGGTTTTAACACGCTATAGGATAATAGCATTATTTAATATAATGATTTCATAGGCTAGAATTAGGAACGCATTTAATTAACTTAAAGATTATAGTGTTAAGTAAACCTGCAATATAATAACTATAAGTGTAGATAATATAATGCTAAATTTATTTCTTTTATTAAATCTTTCCTACTATATAAGGTTAAGGATAAGAGGAGCTTATTTATATATGCTAACCTTAGAGGTTACGAATCCATCTATTATTAGCAGATATAACTAGGATAGTTGTTTTCGATTCGCACCTAGCACTTATTACGTAACAAGACAAGGTAGCCAAAAACAGGCATTAACAGGCTAGATTTAACACTCTATAGACAGAGCTTTGCATATACTGTATTTATTGTATTTTTGGCCCTTCGATGTATTGTATTGTATTGTATTGCCCTATGTATTGTATTGTGTATTATATTGTCAATACAATACAATAGAATACACATAATACATACAATACAATGTATTGTTAGGGGTAGAAAAGTGGGGTATTATAAATTTCTATTATATAGTAGATTTAATAACTAATCTAGTTAATATAAGCCACTTTTTTAATATAATTTATTTGCTTTTCTATAAATCTTTAAATATCTAGCTAATTTAGAATATTAACCTAATAACTACTGCTTAGTCATCTTTCATAGTATATTTTAAACGTAGCTTATTAAAGAATTTCTTTAACTAATTTTAGAGGTCTTTCTAAGTTTATACCTTTTTCTTAGATTTATTATCTTTTTAATAGTTTTTCTTAACTTTAAGTGTAAAACTTACCCTAAGGAAAACATTATAACTATATATAAATAAACTAAAACTCTAATAATAATATTTATATATACTAAGAACTTAGATAAGAATAAAGGAATTTTATTTTACTTAAAAATAGTCTTATAGCTATAAACCCTTTTATTAGAATTATAAATAATTATATTTACTTTTTAAGCTTTTTAAACTAAAGTAAAAGTAAAAGAGAAGGAAAAACCTATCTAGAACTAACTTAAAAGTTAGTAAAAATTAAAAATAAAAGGAAATATATAATATATTCCTCTTAAAAGTAAGTCCTAAATAGTCTTTTCTATTATAATTTAATAGCTTTAATAGCTTTAATAGCTTTAATAGCTTTAATAGCTTTAATAGCTTTAATAGCTTTAATAGCTTTAATAGCTTTAATAGCTTTAATAGCTATATAACTGTTAGAACAAGCATGATATCAATCGCGGCACGCAGCCGCAATTACCCGGCAAAACGTCAGGCCGCGAGGGCGCGCGTAACGCGCGCCCGCGAGAGGTAGCCCTACCTATGACTTATTAGCCTGCCCCCTCTAATTAGGCAAGGACCTATAAGTCAGGTGACTCATAAAACGCACTACGTTTATAGCCACTTCTCATGATCTAAAAAGCCTCTCTTTTTCTCTCTTCTATATATACTTATAACTAATTAATTACAATACCTAGAATAGAAGAATAATTCCTATTCCCTAGGCTATTAATCCTAATGTTAGGCACCTATAATACTAACACTAATTAGTGGTTAACTTTATAGATTACCATATGGTTTTTCTAACCGTAGATTAGCAAGGTTAATTAGAAGAGATAGCTACACTATAAACCCGCCCTATAAAATAGGAGGGCCGCTAAAAGCGTGTATAGCTATGCTAAGGAAGTCTAAGCACTCTCTTATAATATGAAAGGAGCCTTATAACTCCTAAGATCTAATATCCTAAGACCCTATAAAGACTTTAAAGCTATTAAAGGATTAAGGCCTAGTTAGTAACTAGTCTAACCTATCTTTAATTACTTAGTTAGCGTATTCCACTATGCACCTAACCCTTAGAAGGCACTCTCTTATAATAAGAAAGAAGTTTATTACTCCTAAGATCTAATATCCTAAGAACCCCTAAGGGATAAAGATAATAGCTATACTTATAATCCTTTAACCTAATATATAACTAACACTATACCTCTATTCTATCCTCCTATAATAAAGATAAGAAAGTTAAAAGCTTCTTAATAAGGAGAACTATTAAAAGCCTCTCTCTCTAGCCCTAACTTTAGTAATACTAAAGAAGGCACTAAGGTTAAGAGAGACTAAAAAGGTAAAGGTCTATAAGTTAATAACCCTCTCCTAAGATATATCCCGCTAAAGGTATAAGACTTTATTATATTTAAGATATTATAGATAGTAAAATTATTTAATCTTAATAAATAAGGTAATAACCCTAAGGCTATTATAGCCTATATTCTCTTTAAAATAGTGGCATACTAGTCTAAGAGCCTTATCACTAGAAGCCTCTTTACTAACTTTATTAAAGACTTCTATAGATAGATAAGAGAGGCATTTATAATTACAGACTAAGTAATTACTAAGTATCTATGTAATTTCCTTCTCTTCTAAGGTATGTACATAGACATAATAGCCTATAAGAAGATTATAGTAATACTAGAAGAAGTTATTACTTATAAGGAATTCTAAGATTAATAAGAAGAAGAGATATAGGAAGCTGCGAGGAAGTACACACCCTTCCAAAGATATATAGAAGACTAAGACTTCCTTAATAACCTCCTTCTAATCCTCTAATTAGGCTAAGATTACAACATTACTAATAAAGCAATCTAGGAATCTCATAATCTCGCTAACATTATTCCCTAAGCCTAACTCTATTAGGCTAATTACACAATGATCCTTAGGAAAGCCCTTATTAGAGGTATCCCTATTAAGATAAGAAATCCCTCCTTCTATACCTCTAAGAGCACTTTTTCCTCTAGACCTACACTAAAGCAAATAATTAATCTCGCAAAGCTATATATAAGCAGAGTATTGTTTGTAGTGTAGTTGGTGTAGTTTTTAGGAAAATTTTGTATCTGTAGTGTAGTAAATAAAAATTTGTAGTTAGTGTAGTGTAGTAAATGAAAATTTATAGTTAGTGTAGTTTGTAGTTAGTTACTATAAATTATTTTGTAGTGTAGTTAGTGTAGTTACTACACTAACTACAAAACTACAAATGTAGTATTAGGTAAAAATAAAAGTGGGGGTTTTATAAGTTATTATTATTATAAGAATTAAACTAAGGTTTATTAATATTACACTTTCTTAATTAGCCATTTTCTTTAATTAGTTATATAACTTATAATATTTTACTAATATTAGGATTTAACTATAACTAGGCATTATATATAATATATATAGTCTAAAATAAGCTTATTGTTTTCTATGTTTTTTCCTACTAATATAACTTTAAGAAAAACTTATTATTATTTTATTTAGAATTATTATTAGAACACCAAGGTGCCTGCGCAGGTAATAATACCGTTGTTATTGAAGTCGATAATAGTTGATGATAATCTAGGAAGAGAGAAGAAGAGAGAGAGGAGAGGAATCTAGCTAGCCAAAAAGTAGGTGAAACCCGTAAGTAAGGCAAAGAGAGGGTGGCGAAAAAGGGGTAGCTAATCACGAAGCGTGCATCCCTCTAAGGGCCCCACTCGGCCCACAACTAGTGCGTCTTTGGCCATAACTAATCCGATGATGATCCAAAGGAATTAACAATTATAAAAGATTATTATAATATTTTATATTAAAAGAATACCCTAAACTAAAGTAATATATAAGATTTAAATGATTTATATATCTAGATAAATGAATATAAGTTAATAAACTATACTTATATTACTTAAAAATTTATAGTAATATAATAAAACCCTCTACTTAGCTATAACTTGTTATTTACTAGTAATATTAATATAATTATACTTTTAGCTCTTAACTCTTAAAGGCTAAGTAAAATACATATAATAAACCTATTAATCTTATTTATATTACTTAAGAAGAAAGTAAGAAGAAAGTATAAAACTTCTTAAATTAGAAATCTATATATATATTACTTATATACTTTTAAAACTAAGTTATATAGCTTAAGTAAGCTTAATTATCCTAAGACCTACTTTTGATTATATATTTTAAATATCACTTACTTTATAACGTATAAAAGTACTTTTTATAAATAAGTATAGTTTTAATAAAAGTGGGTCTATTACTAATTAGTAATAGTCTAATAGGTAAAAGATTATATTTAGTAATTATAAATTTAAGCTTAGTAAACCTTATTTTTATATATTTTTGTAATATATTAAGACCCACTTTTTATATAAGTAATACCTATTACTTTATAGAGTATAATAATGCTTTTTTTAAATTAGTATAGTATTTTTACTAGTATTACTAATATTACTAGTATTACTATTATTACTATAATTATTATAATTATAAAAATAAAAAGAGAAAATAATTTTATTTTATTAATATTTTTAAAAACCTTATAATACTAAATTACTAAAAGGTTAAGCTTTTTACATAGTGATTTACTAATATTTACTTACTTTTCTATTTAATGTATTTATCTTTAGTTTATTATTTATTAAAGTTTAACACATATAATATTATAAGCTATTATTAATTATCTCTAGTGTCTTTTTATCACCCTTAGCTATCTATGATCTGATTAGTTAAGGATTAATTAGTCAATTGGTAATGCAGGACCTACCTGGTGATTGTAACGAATTAGGTTAGAAGCAAGTGAGAATAAGTTATGTGTGGTGTAAGGGTTTAAGTTTGCCTTAGAGCTTTAGGGCATAAGTAAGTAGTAAGGTATAAGAAGATAGAAGAGATAGAGAGAGGGAATAAACATAGTTATAGAAAAAGGAGAATTACGTTAATTTATACTATAAGTAAAACTTAAATAAATTTAAGTTTAACTATAGTTATAACCTATAACTCTTACGCTAATATAGCTATAAAGTTTATTATTAATAAACTTTATACTAACCTTATAGCCCCTATATTTATGCCCTTAAAGCTTATTCCTATATTAAGCTGCTTTTTTATTACTACGGTACTGTTAATTAGTTGTTTATTATTACACTAGCTAGGTGTTGCTAGTAATTCTTATGTTATGTGTGAATTTTAGATGCATTGGCCACTGCCAATGAAATAAAATATTATAAAAATCATATTATAAGCTATTATAAGCTATTATAAGCTATTATAAGCTATTATAAGCTATTATAAGCCATTCTAAGCTATTATAAGCTATTATAAGCCATTCGAAGCTATTATAAGCTATTATAAGCTATTATAAGCTATTATAAGCCATTCTAAGCTATTATAAGCTATTCTAAGCTATTATAAGCTATTCTAAGCTAGTATAAGCTATTCTAAGCTAGTATAAGCTAGTATAAGCTATTATAAGCTAGTATAAGCTATTCTAAGCTAGTATAAGCTAGTATAAGCTATTATAAACTATTATAAGCTATTATAAGCTAGTATAAGCTAGTATAAGCTAGTATAAGCTAGTATAAGCTAGTATAAGCTAGTATAAGCTAGTATAAGCTAGTATAAGCTAGTATAAGCTATTATAAGCTATGATAAAGAGAATTTAAGGGGTTTAAAACTAAAAAAATCTACCTAATACTACATTTGTAGTATTTGTAGTTAGTGTAGTGTAGTAGATTTTAGCTTGTAGTTAGTGTAGTGTAGTAAATGCTAGCTTATAGTTAGTGTATTTAAGAAAAATCTTGTTTATAGTTAGTGTAGTGTAGTTTGTAGTGTAGTGTAGTTTGTAGTTACTACACTAACTACAAATACTACACTACACTACACATTGTAGTGCAATACTCTGTATATAAGTAATATTTAATATAGCATAAATAACTATAAGGTTCTTAACTTAAAGTTAATAATCTTCTAAGGGAAATGTAAGATACTAGGCATTAAACCCTATAAAGCTAGGTATGCCCTTAAAGCTATACTTAAAGGAAAAGCTTTAATTTACTATTATAAGCATCTATATAAGCTGGGTAATCCTTAAGACCTTAAGACTCTTATTAGCTGTATTAAGAGAAGGTTTAAGACTAATAATATAAAGCAAAGGTTTCTCTTCTGCCATAGCCTTTAACCTTTCGGTTAGGGCAGTGTCTTTTTGTCACCCTTGGCCATCTATGATCTGATTAGTTAAGGGTCAATTAGTCAATTGGTAATGCAGGACCTACCTAGTGATTGTAACGAATTAGGTTAGAAGCAAGTGAGAATGAGTTATGTATGGTGTAAGGGTTTAAGTTTGCCTTAGAGCTTTAGGGCATAAGTAAGTAGTAAGGTGCGAGAAGATAGAAGTGTCAAAGGTAGGGGTCGGTGTAGCTAATAGAAAAGGTTCAATTCTGGTCAATCAGAGGTGCAGACGGCACCTGACTTTTGTACCTGAAAGGTACACAGTGCGCTATGGTAATGACTAGTCTACGGAGGTACTTCTGATACATTGTCTCCACCGTTGTCTCATCAAGGGTTTCATCCTAGTCAATACACAGGCCGCATCCACACATCCGATGCTCTAGGAGCTCTCCCTAACACACCCCCTAGCTAAGATATCTATTAAAGCTAGAGTTCATTAGTGTAGGAAGCGATCGTGACGAATTTCTAGTGTTGTGGTTACACGGGGATCTCGCGTAAGCCAATCCGGTGGCAGAAATCCCTATGCATTTAACCCAATAGAGGCTTTGTAAAGCTATCCGCAGGCATCTCGGAGGTCTTTAACTAATTAACCTTAATATTGCCCTTCGCACATTGCTCTCGAATCCATATTTAATTCATATTAAGGTGCTTAAGGCTAGTTTAAAGCCTTCCTTCTGTATGCTCTGTAATTCGGATCATCTACTTGTTGTCACACTAGATAATAGAAAGCGGCGGCACGCGGACCTTAATATCGCGAAGCAACCTCCCTAGAGATATACGCTCTTTTACACCGTAATTTAGGGCAAAGAGCTCTGCTTCTATGCTTAAAGTCATCACGCAATGTTACCTACCTAACTTCTAATCAATCGCGGCGCTGTGCATAATAAAAACATAGCCTTGCATTAATCTGCGAGTATTAGGGTCATTGCTAAGGGAAGCATTGGTGCTAGAAAACAGGGTATTAAAGCTATCCGCGCCTGAGTAGCGAATGCAAAGCTTCTTCGTGTTCTAAGCGTACAAAATAGCTCCTTTAGCGAGCTTGATGTGCTTTGCCGACGGATTTGTTATAAAAGAGGCTAGCTTTAATGCTATGAATGCCACGTCAGGTCTTCCTATAATGCAAAGATACACTAAGGAGCCGATAACTGCTCTATAATAATTAATCTCTTTGTTAGAAGCTTTGCTAGTATTAGCGAGGATCGTAGCCGTAGGAAGAGGAGCAGAGGTTGAGCTTTTAGATTGTTATTAATGACATTAGGAATGAATTTCTAAGCGATCTTTCAAATGTACGATTCCTGCGATAACCACATCTCTTTAGTATCGCGGTTTCTAATGATTTTAATGCCTAGGAATCACTTTAATTTGCCTTAGTCCTTAACGTCTAGGCCGTTCATTAGTTGCTTGTGTAATTCTTCGAATTCTGCTTTAGATCCATTAGGTAAAGCACCACAATGTCATCTACATAGAAAAACAGGATAAAATCGTCTTTTATAAAGATGCACGGGTCTTCTTTCCTTGTATAAAGCCTAGATTCAAGAGAAATCTCGTCAAATAAAGGAACCATCGTTAAGGAGCTTCTCGTAGCCCGTACAACGCTCTTGTTATCTTCTAGAGACAACCTTTCGCGTTTGTACCCTCTAGAGGCTTACAAAAGACGGGTTCTTTAAGCTCTGCGTGTGGAAAGGCATTTCGAACATTGTATTATTGGGTATTAAGATCATTAGCGCAGCAGACCGCGAGTAGCATGCGTAGAGATTGTGAAGCAAGCGTTACAGCGTAGTTATTAAGGTTATCCTTTAGTTATTGGTTGCCTTAAACGACTATTCTAGCTTTAAACTCTATCACTACTCCTTTCTCGTTAGTCTTGTATTTAAAGACCTAGCCAAGGTCTATAATTTCCCTATGAAGTTCTGGATTAAGGGATTTATCTAGTACGTCTTCCTAGTAATTTAGGGATAGGAGCTTTAAAAGCTCTTTCGTAATCGCTTCCTTCTAGCGGTCGCGATAGGGTAAAGCCATAGCTTGTCGATAATGGGCGGGTTCTAGAGGCATATCTTTAATCCGTAAACTATGTTAAGTGCCTTGTAATGCCGCAGAAAAGGCATAAGAAAACTATGCCTGCCTAGCTTTACGTGTTTCCTTTCTTTAGCGTTTTCCAGTGACGATGTTGTCTAGATCAATGCCGTTGTCCCGGGGACGACGATTCTCCACTTCTTTACCACCTTCGCTAGTAATTTCGCTAGTCTCCGCGGTAGTCTCTGCGTGTTTAATCGTCACATTACGCACAAATTCATTAATTTCATAATATAGCGCATTGTTACCTTCTATCCTAAGCTCTTTGTTCTCTACAGTAACCGGTGCCTTATGAGAAGAGTTAGGAGGGGTTAAAAGTGCACTAGAAAGGTTATCTTCTTCCCTATTACATAAGGTGGTGTTTCTGCTTTAAACTATTTGTTTTCTCCTTCTATGGTTAAAGGCATAGGAGGGTAATCTTCCTCTTCTAATTCTAATCTAATGAGGTCTTAACTGATTTCCTTATCGATATCATTAGCTTTAAGCTCTTCAAGCAGCGCAATCATTAATATCTTCTCCTTTTAAGCTAATTCTAGCTCTTCTTCCGGTTTAAAGAAGGAATTCTTATCGAATTAAACGCACGCTAATATAATAACTTTACGATTACAAAGCGAAGGCACCTAAATAATGTATTAGGACTTGCCTCTATAACCAATAAGGTACCCGATATAAGCTTTCTGCTCTAACTATAGGATCGCGTTATGCGATTTGACGTGCTCTAGAGCCTTCGTTATTATAGGAAAAGCCTTACATCCGTAAGCTCGTAGATGTGCAATTAAGGGCTTCTAGACCTCTACTATCTGTGAATAGGCTGGAACCGTTTTCCTAGCCTAATTCCACCAAAGCTCGTAAGGTGTAATCCAGGTTCCGCGATGCTTAAAAGGCATTCGATTTAATAGATAAACCGCGGTGTTAAAGACCTTATTATTAAGATCTGTTAGAAGCTAAGCCTCTAGGCTTAACGTACGAGCTTTCTGCTTAACCACCCCCTAGATCTCTCTGCCTTTCTATTCTAGCTAGGCGTTAAGGGAGCTGAATTATAGACTATAATACCCGCGAGGGCTATCTTGTCTTTTATTTGCTCCGTAAAGAGGGCTTTTTTAATGTCACTATGTAGAAAGCGTAGTTAAACCCCAAATTGAGTGCTTAGGAACGCTGTTATTATGCGAAAGCTATCGCAAATGCTGTCCTTTGTTTTAAAGGAATAGAAGAACCTTATTAAGGTCGTAAGGCATGTAAAAACACACCAATACCTATCACCGTTCTAACAAGGAGAGTCATAGTAATCTAGATTAACAGAAAGCCCGTAACCCAGCCCTTGTGAAAGGCCTTCAGGTACAACCTGCGATCTCTATCGCTTAGCTTTGCCCATAGCACAGACCTCGCATTCCGTAAGCTTAGGACCTATTAATTTAACCCCTAAAGCTACGTTCATAAGCTCTGCAAATGCGCGTACGCCTAGATAACCGCATTGTCAATGCTAAAGCTCTGCATCTCCTTTTAAGGCAGTCTTAGTGCCCTGCTAGTCATAGCGTAGGCCTCCTTTGGCTCTTCTAATAGCCGTGATAACACGTGGAGCTTGTTAATATCATGAACTCTTGCCATAGGCCTTAATCCTTTGTATAGGAAGCATTTCTTCTAATTCTAGAAGATCCCTGCCTTTATTAGAATCGTTGCTAATACGAGATTAACGTGAAATTCCGGGATTAGTAGCGCTTTCTCTAGTACAATCATCCTCAGCGTTCTAGATAGCGGATCTGTTACTAAGATATGCACTGGACCTTCGCCTAAAGCCACATAGATCGTGCCACCGGCCTCCACCTCTGTCACAACGGTATTATCAAATTTAGCTTGCTTGAACTAACAAGGGTTGTTAAAGATATGAATATTTGCTCTAGAGTTATAAAGGACCATATTCCTCTTTGATTCTAAGCTATTGACCGCGTTTGAAGATAGCGTGACGCGTTGAGAGCGCCTAGCGCGTACGAATAACGATATATTAGCTGACTTCTCGCCTAGAGTGATAGCCACGGAGTTATTCGTAGGATTCTACGAGGGCACGATAATATCGCTGCTGCTCTTCTCCTTTGACTTCTAATTCATAGCCTTTGTTTTCTCTTGTAGATTCTCTTTTAGATACTTCTTAATATTATCTTTAGAGTTCTTCCTAACTTCCTAGTTCTTAGGAGCAAGGTCTGACTTATATAGAGCCTTAAACGAATTGCAGGATTCCCACCACTTTAAGGCATCTCTAACCGTGTGATTCGTACATCTAGGGCACTTAGGCCTCTCGGATTTCGTTGAATTATTCGATCCTGTTGATTTATCGGTTATAATCGCATTAGCAGCCTTTAGTACGCTCTGCGGAGCTTTGTAGTCTCTTTTAAACTCTGTAACGGCCTTGAGAAAGCTCTAATTCATGCCCTTGTTAAGCAGATCGTTCCATTTCTTCTAAAATAACTCGAATTTGCTACGAAGAGGGATTACGAACTTGTATAGCATTATCTCCTTAGTCCATTAGGTCTCAAGGTCTTAACAATTCCTCCACAGTACCTCTGTTATCACTGCCTATTAGTACTAATCGCGGGAACCTTTAGCTTGCAAGTGATTATTAAGGCGCGTTTCCGCAAGAATTAATATCTTCCTCGCGTTTAGCTTGTATTAATCCCAAAGAAGCTTTAATATTCTTTAAGAGTGCTAATAAACTAACTCCTTTCCTCCTCTTTACTATTAAAGTTAAGAGAGTCTTAGATATTCTTTAAAAGGGTCTTGCGAATAAATTCCTGATCTTTAGCATTTGCCTTAATAGGTTCATGTATTTCATAAGGTTAAATTATAGGTCTTTGCATTCGAAGTTATACTTGTCTTTAGCGTCTTCGTACGTAATCTTCCAGTCTTCCAGAGCGTTAGGTTATCCGCCGTAATCTCTGGTCTTAGATTTCTTTTTAGGTGAGCAGGCATTGTCAGTTCTTCTAGTAATTTATCCTGATTTAGATTAATATACTCCCAGACACCGTGAGATTCTACGTAGTTCTTGGTTTGCGTGTACTATTTAATCCAGTCCTTCTCTAATGATAACACTATATTTAGAGTTTCTTCAGACATTGTGAAGGGGAACCGTACTGGTTAAAGGAAGCACAGGGTTATTATTTTGACTGATTGTTATAACAAAGGAGCGATTATCTCTTGATATAGGCAAGCGTTAGATTGATAACTTTAACGGAGCTTTTATCCTCTGATAATCAATAATAAGGGCAATAGAAGCCTCCCGGGCTTATAACTGTCAAAGGTAGGGGTCGGTGTAGCTAATAGAAAAGGTTTAATTCTGGTCAATCAGAGGTGCAGATAGCACCCGACTTTTGTACCTGAAAGGTACACAGTGCGCTATGGTAATGACTAGTCTACGGAGGTACTTCTAATACATTGTCTCCACCGTTGTCTCATCGAGGGTTTCATCCTAGTCAATGCGCAGGCCGCATCCACACATCCGATGCTCTAGGAGCTCTCCTGACAAGAAGAGATAGAGAGAGGGAATAAACATAGTTATAGAGAAAGGGGAATTACGTTAATTTATGCTATAAGCAAAACTCGAATGAATTTAAGTTTAACTACGGTTATAACCTATAACTCTTACGCTAACGTAGCTATAAAGTTTATTATTAATAAACTTTGCACTAACCTCGTAGCCCCCGTATTTATACCCTTGAAGCTTATTCCTATATTAGGCTGCTTTTTTATTACTGTGGTACTGTTAATCGGTCGTTTATTGTTGCACTAGCTAGGTGTTGCTAGTAATTCTTATGTTATGTGTGAATTTTAGATGCATTGGCCACTGCCGATGAAAAAAAAATTATAAAAATCATATAAAGCAAAGGTATCTCCTTAAATAGCAAAACACTAAGCTACGCTAGATTATGTAAGAAAACCTAGATAAGTTAAAGCTTAATTATTTTAAAGAACTTATAATAAAGCTTATAAACCTTTAATAAGCAGTCCTAGATATTACCTAATCTAAAAGAGCACTCTAGAATTAATTAATCTTCGCTTATTATAGCATAACTAAGTGTAAAACTTACCTTATTCATCCTCCTGCTAACCTATAGCTATTCTGTGAATGTATAAGGATGTTAATAAGAATAACTATAAAGGAATTAGATAAGAAGCATTAATTTCCGTTAATGCCTAAGGCAAAAGAGTAGTATTAGACTAATTGTAAGTATAATAGGTATAGTAAGGAAGCCCGCTACGGACGATTACAATCGCAAGGCAATAAAGGCGCTATATAAAGGAAGAAATACTATGTATATAGCAAGGAAGGCAATTAGTTAACTAAGCACTCTAAGGAGGAACGCAAAAGGTATATTAACGCTTTAAGAACCATTACCTTACAGAACTAATAACCCCTTCTTATAACGCTTTCCTTACCTAGTATAAAGGCAAAGAGAATAATACTGTTTCTTCTAATAAAGATAAGATTTCCACTTATATAATAGAAATTAGATTTAAAGGAGAAGGTAATAAAGGAGAGATACTAATAAGCTTCTTTATATAAGGCATAATAATTAATAGCTATGTAACCATAGAAATTCTTATAAACTAAGTAGCTACCTATGCCCTTATTAAAGAGAATCCCTTTAATCTTTAGTAACTAAAGGAAGCCCTAACTACCTTCCTTCTTTAAGATTATTACTCTTTAGGCATATTCTAAGGCATTATCCCTAATACTAGAGCTATAGGTTACTTATTAGCAAGGCACCCTTAATTCCTTACCTTATAATAATTAATCCCAAAGATCTAGCTTAATAAATCTAGAGCTAGGGAGGCAATAATTCAATTTAGAAGTGGCAAGCTAATCCCTTAATTAGATTAATTAATGTGCCTACTCCCTTTAGTATTATCCTATTCCATGATTTTTATAATTTTTTTTTCATCGGCAGTGGCTAATGCATCTAAAATTCACACATAACATAAGAATTACTAGCAACACCTAGCTAGTGTAATAATGAATAACTAATTAATAGTACTATAGTAATAAAAAAGTAGCTAGATATAGGAATAAGCTTTAAGAGCATAAATATAGGGGCTATAAGGTTAGTGTAAAGTTTATTAATAATAAACTTTATAGCTACGTTAGCGTAAGAGTTATAGGTTATAACTATAGTTAAACTTAAATTTATTTAAGTTTTGCTTATAGCATAAATTAATATAATTCCCCTTTCTTTATAACTATGTTTATTCCTCTCTCTATCTCTTCTATCTTCTCGCACCTTACTACTCACTTATGCCCTAAAGCTCTAAGGCGAACTTGAACCCTCATACCACACACAACTCATTCTTACTAAAAAGCGAGAAGAATCCTGATAAAAAGGAAATCAGGCAGTTAGTAGAGTGTAGGGAGCATGTAAAAAGAGCAAGAAGAAGTTAAATAACAAGCTTAGCAAGGAAGCTAAGAAGTTTAACAAGATGGCGAAAAATATCGGGCTGTAACAATATAAGCAGTTTTACCTCGTACCCAGGAGGGGTCCTATTCTATGTAATACCTACGAACACTCCTTCTTACTATGCCTAGTAGACATAGACTGCCTTAAGATTAATTTCTATATCTCCTAGAATATCCTTTAATAAGGTAACATTAAGGTCCCTATTATCTGTAAATAGGGATATCCTTAGATACTTTTGCAAAAGGAAAGATTAATCGCTTAAAGCCATCTAACCGAGATAGAATTACGGCGCTTACATCGCTAATTTAGTTATCCTTCCGTCCGCTAACTTTATAATATGCTTTCTAAATTAGGCCATAAGGTAGATTTTAAAACCATTAGATAATTAACAAAGATCTGCCACTAATGCTGATTAAATGTAGATAACCTATATTGCTTTAAATTCACCCTAAAGGATAAATATAACTTTAACTATAAAGTAATTGTAGATATTATATATTTAGATAGCAATCGCCCTATCCTCCGCGCTATTAATATGGCTACCGCGTTTAACGCAGCTAGATTCCTTAAAGATATTATAGCAAAGGCAACCTAGGAAGCCCTTTGCCTCTGCTAGATTAATACCTACTAGGGTCCTCTAGATTAGATTATAACTAATACTAGCATAATGTTTAGAAGCGAAGAATTCCGTTAATTTATAGCTTTAATATTAATCTTAATCAAAGAAGTCCCTATTAAGGCACACTATAGCATTAGTAAGGTTAAGAGATATTACAGGCCGCTCTAAAGAGCCTATAATATTATCTAACGCAAATACCTATTAATATCTAAAGCTATAGCCCTATAAATAGCTATAAAAGCCCTTAATAATACCGTAGGCCTAAACGGCATTATTCTAACCCTTCTTATCTTTAGCGCTTACCCTTAAATAATTAATAATTCTCCTCCCTTACCTAATATTAAGTAATAAGCTCTTATAGTATAGAAGGTAATAAAGGAGATTAAGAGGTTATATACGCTATATAAGGTTAAAAAAGCCCTTACTATAAGGAATAGCCCTAATACCTTACTAACCCTTAACCTCTTACTTATATTACTAGTTCTTATCTAGTAAGAACATAAAGGATAGCAAGGCCTATATAAGCTCCTTACTATAGATAGAGAGAGCTATACCCTTGCTCTTCTATAAGGCCCTAAGGTCTTTAGGTTAACCTCTATTAAGCCCTATAATAAAGATCCTAGTAAAGAAAGGCTATTACTAGTAGGAGGTAATAACCTAGAGGTAATTAAAGGGAAAGAGCAAAAGGCGCGAATTAATAACGCAGTACCTCTAGCCCCTTTAAAAGAAGGCTAGGAAGACTATAAAAGAGCCCTCCTAAAATTATTAATTAGGTAAATAACCTTAAGATATTTATCTTAAGTAAGGAGGAGGCAGACCTTAAGCTTGCGATCTAATTACATAAGAAAGGCATGATTATAACTCCTAGCAAACCTTTTTAACTCTTAATAAAGGCTAAGATTAATACTCTAATTAGCTAAGGCGTGTTTAAGTTTATTGCTTTTAATCTAAGGAAATACTAAGGGATTTAAATCTTTAATTCCCGTATTGTTAATAAAGTTAAAGGAAGAATAAGCTAGCTATATAAGAAATTAAGGCTTATAATCTAAGGCTTTAGTAATAAAGCAAAGCAAGCAATCCTTACGCAAGCCCTAACGATCTAAAGGGCAAGCTAATGATTAATCCTTATAACTACCCTTCTCTTCTTATTAAAGGATTCCTCCTATAGATTCAAGATATCACGTAAGCATACGTATAATTAGAGACGCCGCTAAATTGTATAATCCTTGCCTAACTCCCTATCTAAATTCGTAACTAGTACCCTAAAGGCATAATTATAAGAGTTATTAAGCCCCTCTACAGAATTATAAAGGCTAGCACACACTAGTAGGTAACTTACTATAAGCACTATAGAGAAAACCTCTAGATAATAATATTAAGCTATAATCCATGCTTGCTAGTAATATCTGCTAAAAGCCCTTACTTTAGATACGTGGGAATACAGACTAACGATACCCTTAGTCTATTAGATAAAGGATTCTCCTAATAAGAAGAGGATTAACTAGCTACCGCTAAATTCGCTATAAAACCAAAGCAGTTTATTAAGCCTAATAACCCCTTATATTTAATAGTGGAATTATTTAACTAACTAATAATACCATTAAGATGCGATAAAAAGGGCAAAGTGATAAGCTATAGTTAATCCCGCTAGAAGAGCTAGAAAAGAAGTATATTAAATAAAGGGCCTATAGTGCTTATATTACTTTAATCTACTAACCTAAGGCAAGCTTTAATCTATTAGTTACTGCGTAATATTAAAAACTAATAATTAAGAATGTTAAGGAACTTAATTATTATATTAAGTAGTAAATAGACTACCTAGATTAAGGATTAATCTTTATACCCCTTAACCTTAAAAGAGTAAAGCTATTTATATTTATTAACGGATTATTTACTAATAATAAAGACCTTACCTTATAACTAGGCTACGTACTTATCCTAGCTTATAAGGAGTATAAGGATAGCAAGTTTACACTATAAGGCAATATTATACACTATAGCTTAACAAAGAGTAAGAGAGTTATAAGAAGTATACTTGCTTTAGAGGTCTATAGAATAGTAGTAAGCGTTAATATAGCTTATATAATTATAATAATATTAAAGATTATTACGGATTAATTAAACCTCCTAGTAATCCTAATTATAGTCTATATAGATTTATACTTATTATATAAATGCCTTATTAAGCTTAAGACTATAAAGGAGAAATAGCTTATAATTAATATTATAGCCCTTTAGTAATTATATAAACACTGTAAGCTTTATAAGATTAGATAGATTAATAGCAAAGATAACTTAGCTAATGCATTTATAAAGGCAATGCCTAATAAAGCCCTAGAGAGGTTTATTACAGGTAATATAGCAATAATCTAGATAGAGGGATAGGTTACCTAGACCTAGCACTGCCTATAAAGAGGCAGGGGACTAGAGCCCTAAAGCCCACGCTAAAGCCTACGCCTAAGCCTGCGCTAAAGCCTATGCTAAAACTAGCGCTAAAGGCACTAGGCAAGCTACCCTAAGTGTAGTAAGGCCACGTAGGGCATAGGCTAAGGGATTAGAGGCCCTAGCGGAATCATAGCCTTAGAAGGAGCGCCCCTCCTAAGTCTCTCTAGTAGGGAGGGGGAAGAGAAGGGAGCGTAAGGGGGCATAGGAAGGTATAATCTAATATTATACCTTTAGAAAGGGAAGGATTATAGGTTATCTTCCCTAGGAACGTAATTTAATATTGTATTATAGTCAAATAAAGGGCCGCAGGGAGGGATAATCTAATATTATACCTTTAGATAGGGAAGGGATTATAGGTAACCTTCCCCTTATAACATAATCTAACATCCCGTTACACTAGTTAAATAAAGGGGCGTAGGCAAGAGCGGAAGGCAGAGGCAGCCTTCTATAAGGAAGAAGGATAAGTAATTAGAGAAGCTAGTTATTAAAGGCTAGGGGTGCGTAAGGGAAGGAAGGAAGGAGAGACTATTATTATTATTTCTTTTATTAGTTCTTTTATTCATATAATATATTTACTTAATCCCTTATATCTTCCCTTCTTAGATTAATATTATATGTTAATAATTGTATTAAAAAGAAAGAGGTTCTAATATTAGAACAAGCATAATATTAATTACGGCACGCAGCCGTAATTACCTAGCAAAACGTTAGGCTATAAGGGCGCGCGCGTAACGCGCGCCCGCGAGAGGTGGTCTTACCTCTAACTTATTAGCCTATCCCCTCTAATTAGGCAAGGACCTATAAGTCAGGTAACCCATAAAACGCACTACGTTTGTGGCCACTTCTTACGATCCGAAAAAGCCTCTCTTTTCCTCTCTTCTACATATACTTATAACTAATTAATTACAACGCCTAGAATAGAAGAATAATTCCTATTCCCTAGGCTATCGATCCTGACGTCAGGCACCTGTGATACCAACAATAACCTAGTCTTTAGTATTATTATAAAAGTAAGTTTAAAGTAAGTCCTAATTTACTTATTAATAATAGGTTTTAAAGTAAGAAAAGCTATTATAAGAGAGTAATACTAATATAAAGTTAATAAAGACCCACTTTTATAATATTAGTAAATACTAGGTTTTAAAGTAAAAAAGCTATAATAACTAATAATAAGAAGGTAATACTTATATAAAGTGAATAAGGATCCACTTTAAGACCCACTTTTATAATATAAGTAAATACTAGGTTTTAAAGTAAGAAAAGGCTCTTAAAATTAATAATAAGAAGGTAATACTAATAGTAAGTTAATAAGAACTCTCTTTAGACTCACTTTTACAATACTAGTGAATGCTATGTTTTAAAGTAAGAAAATACTATTTTAAGAAGGGAATATTATTATAAAGTTAATAAGGACTTACTTTAGACTTACTATAATAATATTAGTAAATACTAGGTTTTAAAGTAAGAAAAAGCTTTTATAACTAATAATAAGAAGGTAATACTATTATAAAGTTAATAAAGACTTACTTTAGACTTACTATTATATTATTATTAGATACTAGGTTTTAAGGTAAGAAAAAGCTTTTAAAACTAATAATAAAAAGGTATTTGTTGGAATCATAGGGTGCCTGACGTTAGGATTAATAGCCTAGGGAATAGGAATTATTCTTCTATTCTAGGTGTTATAATCAATTAGTTATAAGTGTCTCTTCCAGAGAGGAAAAGAGAGGCTTTTCTAGATTATAAGAAGTCGCCACAAACGCACTACGTTTGTGGGTTACCTAACTTATAGGTCCTTGCCTAATTAGAGAGTAAGCTAATAAGTTATAGGTAAGGCCTCCTCTTACGGCGCGTACGCGTACGCGCCCCTTATAGCCTAACGTTTTACTAGGTAATTACGGCTGTGTGCTATAATTAATATTATGATTATTCTAAAATTAGAACCTCTTTCTTTTTAACATAATTATTAACATATAATATTAATCTAAGAAGGGGAGATACAAGGGATTAAATAAATATATTATATAAATAAAAGAACTAAAAAGGAAAATAATAATAATAGTCTCCCTTTCCTTCCCTTACACACTGCTAGCCTTTAATAACTAGCTTCTCTAATTACTTATCCTTCTTCCTTATAGAAGGCTACCTCTACCTTCTGCCCTTGCCTACACCCCCTTATTTAACTAGTATAACGTAATATTAGATTATATTATAAGGGAAAGGTTACCTATAATCCCTTCCTTATCTAAAGGTATATATTATTTACGCTAGCTAGCTCTATGTAGGGCTAGTACTAGTACTCCTGCTGCTTTGTCAAAAGGAAAACCCTTAAATAGGAAGAAAAACCCTTATATCTATATTTAGGCTAATGCTAACCCTATACTAGGCCTGCGTCGCGTTATTTATAGCCTATTATAGGTGTTTAATACTAGCTTATACTAGCCTTATCCTATTTAATAAAAGAAAAGAAAGGAAAGAAAGAAAATAAGGAAATCCTAGGTTCCTAGCCTTACTTAGCCCTATCCTAGGTCTGCTCTAGCTCTATTCTAGGTTACTTATACTATCTTATAGCGTGCTAGATTTAGTTTTATAGTAGTAATTCACTTCTCTTTTACTTTTTAGCTAGCTCTTCTATAGCCTTACTTTTTAGCCTTCTCTAGCCTAGGTCTAGCTTATTAGTCTAGGGAAGTCAGAGCACCTGATGTTGTTTGTCTTCTGTTGGGGGTGTGGGTTCGGTTCAATACCTAGTTGTCTTATCTAAAGGTATAATATTAAATTATCCCTCCCTGCGGCCCTTTAATTAACTATAATATAATATTAAGTTATATTCCTAGGGAAGATTACTTATAATCCTTCCCCTTCTAAAGGTATAATATTAGATTATACCTTCCTATACCCCTTATGCTCTCTCCTTTTCTCCTTCCCTTTATAGAGACTTAGGAGAAGCGCTCTCCTTCTAAGGCTATATTCCCTCTAGGGCTCTAATAGCGCTATTTTATTATACTATTAGGGCCTTTAATCCCTTAGCCTATGCCCTACATGGCCATGCTATACTTAGGGTAGCTTACCTAGGGGCCGCTAACCCTATGCCCTATGTAATAGTGCTATACTTAGGGTAGCTCGCTCACACAGGTCTTTAGCGCTGGTTTTAGCGTAGGCTTTGGCGCGGGCTTTGGCGCTGGTTTTAGCGTAAGCTTTAGCGCAGGCTTTAGCGCAGGCTTTAGGGCTTTAGTCCCTGCCTCTATATAGGTAGTGCTATGCTTAGGTAACCTATACCTATAATAAACCTCTCTAGGGCTTTATTAGGCATTACCTTTATAAATACGTTAGCTAGGTTATTTTCGCTATTAATCCACCTAATCTTACAAAGCTTATAACGTTTATATAATTACTAAAGGGCTATAATATCAATTATAAGCCACTTCTTCTTTATAGTCCTAAGCTTAATAAGGCATTTATATAATAAATACAAATCTATATAGACTATAATTAGGATTACTAGGAGGTTTAATCAGTCTATAATAATCTTTAATGTTATTATAATTACATAAGCTATATTAATACCTATTACTATTCTATAGACCTCTAAAGCAAGCATACTTCTTATAACTCTCTTGCTCTTTATTAAGCTATAGTGTATAATATTACTTTATAGTATAAACTTACTATCCTTATACTCCTTATTAGATAGGATAAGAACGTAGCCTAGTTATAAGGTAAGGTCTTTATTATTAGTAAATAATCCATTAATAAATATAAATAGCATTACTCTTTTAAGGTTAAGGGGTATAAAGATTAATCCTTAATCTAGGTAGTCTATTTACTACTTAATATAATAATTAAGTTCCTTAATATTCTTAATTATTAGTTCTTAATATTATATAGTAACTAATCACAGAGGAGCTAGCTGAAAAGTGAAAGAGAAGTGAATCACCACCGCGAAACCGAAACTAGCACGCTATAAGATAGTGTGAGTAGCCCGGAGCAGTGCTAGAGCAGACCTAGGATAGAGCTAGGTAGGGCTTAGAACTAGGGTTTTCCTTCTTTTCTTTCTTTTCTTTTCTTTTTACTAGGATAAGGCTAGCGCAAGCTAGCATTAAACACCTACGATAGGCCACACACAATGCGACACAGGCCTAGTGCAGGGTTAGCGTTAGCCTAAATATAGATGTAAGGGGTTTTTCTTCCTATTCAAGGGTTTTCCTTTTAACGAAGCAATAGGAGTACTAGTACTAGCCCTACATAAAGCTAGCTAGCGTAAATAATATATATATATAGTAACTAATAAATTAAAGCTTGCCTTATATTAGTAGATTAAGGTAATATAGGCACTATAGGCCCTTTATTTAATATACTTCTTTTCTAGCTCTTCTAGCGGGATTAACTATAGCTTATTACTTTACCCTTTTATTATATCTTAATAGTATTATTAGTTAGTTAAATAATTCCACTATTAAATATAAGGGGTTATTAGGTTTAATAAACTACTTTAGTTTTATAGTGAATTTAGTGGTAGCTAGTTAATCCTGTTCTTGCTAGGAGAATCCTTTATCTAATAGGCTAAGGGTATTATTAGTTTACATTCCTATGTATCTAAAGTGAGGGCTTTTAGCAGATATTACTAGCAAGCATAGATCATAGCTTAATATTATTATCTAGAGATTTTCTCTATAGTGCTTATAGCAAGTTACCTACTAGTGTGTGCTAGCCTTTGTAATTTTATAGAGGGGCTTAATAACTCTTATAATTATTCCTTTAGGGTATTAGTTACAAATTTAGATAGGGAGTTAGGCAAGGATTATGTAATTTAGCGGTGTCTCTAATTACATATATGCCTATGTAATATCTTAAATCTATAGGAGAAGTCCTTTTATAAGAAGAGAAGGGGTAGTTATAAGGATTAATTATTAGCTTACCCTTTAGATTATTAGGGCTTGTGTAAGGATTGCTTGCTTTGCCTTATTGCTAAAGCCTTAGATTATAAGCCTTAATTTCTTATATACCTAGCCTGTTCTTCCTTTAAATTCATTAATAATATAGGAATTAAAGATTTAAATCCCTTAGTGCTTCTTTAGATTAAAGGTAATAAATTCGAATATACCTTGGCTAATTAGGGTATTAATCTTAGCCTTTATTAAGAGTTTAAAAGGTACGCTAGGAGTTATAATTATGCCCTTCTTATGTAATTAGATTATTAAAAAAACTTTGATACTTTTTCCGCACTGATCTAAAGGTCCGGAATTGCCTCTAAAATACAAACCACATTAATATTCGAATTCTCTACCTCTGTTTACCCCCTCCTATAATATTACATTATAATAGAGCTAGAGGTAGGCATAAGGGTAAGATGCTAATGGTAATTAACGCTAGAGAAAGGGGCTAGCATAGAGCTATTACTACCTAAATATAGGAATAGGATAATTTAATGCCTAAAGACATAAGGATAACCTAATAATAGACTAGATATAATTTAAACACCTAGATAACACAAAATATTATAATAAGATCATTAGCCTTATCCCTAGTAATAAAGTCTCCTAAGTCTAGAGCATTACTAAGGCTATAGCCTGCTAGGCAGCGAACCATGCCTGTGCTAAGACTAGATCTATAAGTAATAATAATAGCAATATTTACACTACTAAAGAAGCCCTTAAAATAGCCCTTAAGGAGGCTATTAAAGAAGAAGCAAAAGAAACTAATACTCTAACCTAGGTAAGTATTATAGCTAGACTAGCACTAAGAAGACTAAATAATAAAACCCCCTATAGATCCTAGGCAGGTAACACAGGGAAGTACTTATTAAAGGCAATATAATCTAGGAAACGCTCTAATCTTAAGGCACTAAAGACATAATTATAGTAGTAATAGGGCCACTAGCTAGACTATAGCTATAGCTACTAGAAGACTCCCTAGTAAAGATATAATTATTACCTTTAAAGGAAACGCTACCTAATGTAGAGAAGACTAAAAATAGATTACTAAAGTATTTAGACTAAAAGCAGCCCTTTACTACTATGTGCTTAGTGTTATAGTTAAGGGATTCCTAATAAAGCATATATCTATTAAGAACCTAGTAGCTAAGATTAGAAAAGCGAATAAAGTGAACATAATTAAGGTAACTATAAGGCACCCTTAAGTAGAAAACATATAGTATACTACCCTAATCCTTAGACTAGCAAAGGTTAAAGATACTAATAAGATATGTTAAGATAGGATAGTCTTTAAAGCAAAGCTATTCTAAACTAAACTATATAATAAGACCCTATAACCCTAATAATACTATAACTACTTCTAAACTAGTTATATTATAAAGTTTTATAAGGTAGCCCTAAGGTATAGTAGGTATAAAGCTAGCTAATATAAAGAAGGAGAAATATTATACCTAATAATAAGTAAATAACTAAAAGAAAACTATATATTATACTCTAGCTTATACCTAGCGTAGTTAAGAGACTACCCTATACTAAAAGAGAAGTAAAATATAGTAAAAGTAAGCTACCTAGAGTAACTATTATAATTTACTAGTAACTTACTAGATAAAAGCCTAACACTACCCTATAAGAGAACTAGCATAGCTATAGAACCTATTATTATAGTAGGTAAAAAAGGGAATACCTTATAAACACAGAGAGAAGCGCTAAATAACCTAGGGTAAGGAGTATTATATAGTATATGTCTTAGAATAGGGCTAGAATAGAACTAGCATAAGATAGCAAAAACCTATTACTCTCTAATTAATATAGTAATGCTATAAGTTCTCTTCTAGAATATAAATAATAAGGATAGCCAAATATACATAGCGCTCTAGCACTAAACTAATATAGATATAATAGTGATTTAAGAATAGGAATATATAAGACACCTATAGCCCCTAGTACTAGGCCTTACCTAATTCTAATTAGCATACTATAAAGGGCAGAATGTAGTATATATAAATAAGAAGCATAATATAGGGTTATAGATAGCCTAGGGAGGAACTAACTAGTTACTAGTAGAGATAAAAGGTATAAATATCTACTCCTTTACTTAGAAAGGTATATAGATAACTAGAATACCTTTATCTATACTTTTAATATAAAAGAGCCCTATAGCTAAAGCGTCTTTATAGGAGACTTTAACTAAAAACACCCTCTCTAGGATAGCCTAGATAGGATAACTAGAGAAGGAAAGAAGTAATAGACCTTATAAGCTAGTAAAGGCTTAGTTTAGTAATACCCTAAGGGGAACCTATAAGATAATATAGAGAAGATAGAGATAGCACTATAGATCTAGCATAGGCAACCCTAGATATCTAAGTTTACTATAATAGTATAAAAGACCTTATAGGCTCTAACTATATTCTATAGCTAATTAGTATCTTTACTAAAGAGTAAGAAGGTACCTTACCTACCCTTAAATATACCTAGATAGTAATAAATAGGCTATAGGCAAAGGTAGAAGCAGTGGTATAACTCTAAGCGGAAAACGCACTAGACCTATAAGATAAGGAAGGAATTAATACATATATAATATAGCTTATTACTAACCTATAATAGATAGCAAAACTAGTAGCCCTATAGAAGCGCTAAGGACTCCCTAGCCTAGAGGTATAGTAATTAAGGAGGATAAAAGAGATAGTTACTAAAGCTAGGTAAGCTAAGAGATAATAAAGGCACTAAAAGACTAAAGCGAACTAGTAGGCCTTCTCTAAGGCAAATAAGGACTAGGAATAAATAGTTAGAGAAGAAAAAGAAATACGTAAAGAGAAGCCCTATAAAAAGCTAATATATAGGAAAAGGATAGAGGAGTCTAGAGACTAGAGAGATAGGCCTAGCTCTAAAGCTAGGCCCTCCTAGAGCTCCCTAGACTCCTAGAACTAGAAAGAACTAATAATAACCCTAACCTAGCCACTACCTATAAGGATAAGGCTAATATACTTACATAAAGGTTCTTCCCTAAACCTATAGCAAACCTCTCCCTTATCCTAGACCTTACCTTCCTAGAGCTAGATAACGCACTATTTCTAGACAAAGAACGGTTTAGAGTAGGAGATATTAGAAACATCCTATTAGATATAGCTAGCTAGAAGGCCCTAGGGGATAATAAACTCCTAGTAGGCCTTATTAAGGCCTGTAATAAACTAGCTAAAGAAGCTATAGTGTAATTACTAAACGCTATCCTTAAAGTAAGGTATTTCCTAGTATAATTCTAGACTATAAGAGTAATAGTAATTAGGAAACTAGGAAAAACCACTAAGGAGATAAGAAAGGCTAACGCGTAAAGACCTATCTTACTACTAAACATAGTAGGAAAGATTATAGAAGTAGTGATTATAAAGTAGCTTATAGCCTTTGCTAAGGCTAAGGGCCTCCTCCCTAAATTATAAATAGGAAATAGGATAAATAGGTTAATAGAAACCGTAATTAGAGTTCTAGTAGAATACGTAAGAGAGGCCTAGGGTAGAGGTAGCATTGCCTTACTAGCGTAGATAGATATCTTATTAGCATTTAATAGAGTTAGCTACCTATACCTAATCCACGTTCTAATCTAAATAAGTATACCACGCTAGCTAATAGCTATAATATATAGCTTCCTTATGGATAGAATAAGCTAGCTTAGCTTTAATAGCAGACTCTTAAGACCCTTTTAGATAAAAGCAAGCACCCTATAAGGCTTACCTCTCTTATTAATTCTCTTCCTTCTTTACTTAGTAAAGCTTTATATATGCCTCTAGGCTATCCTAGGTATAGTAGTAATAGGATTTACTAATAATATAAACATAGTAGTGTTTAGAAAAACACTACCTAGACCTAGAGAAGGCTTAAAGCTATATAGAAAGTGTGTAAAAAGTAAGTAAAGGAAGTGAGAGTAAAGTTTAACCTAGTAAAGACTAAACTTATATATTTTAGTAAGGTATACTAACCCCTATAGGCTAGGGTCTAGCTTAGTATAGAAGAGATAGTGCCTATAGAGTTATATAGGTTCCTTAGAGTATAGGTTAATAGGAAACTTAATTAGAGCACTTATAAGAATATTCTAAAAGGTAAACTAGCCTAGTAATAGCTTACACTCTCCTTACTAGTGGCATTAGCCTAGGGTTATAGCTTTAGAGATACCTAACTCCTATATACATAGGTAGTCTAGCCTATCCTTACCTATAGAGTTAGTGCTTACTATACTCTAACTAAGAAGGGTAGAAAACTAAGAGGAGTAGTTAAGAGCTTTATAATAGACTAATTAACCTACCTCTAAATTATAGCTAGCGTATTTAAGGCTATACCTATTACCTAACTAGAGGTTAAGACTTATATCCCCCTAGATCTATACCTAAATAAGATAAAATAAAAGTTTAAAAAGAGAATTATAGAGAGCGGAATAGCTATAATAATCTAGACCACTGCTAACTTAGTATAGATAGTACTACATTATAGATAGAGACCCTCCTATAAATAACAAGCTAGTAGTAGAACTATATAAGGAATAGAGATAATATTAGGGAAAATAGCATAGTAGGGAACGCCTAGGGCAGTATAGGCACGTAAGAGAACTAACTAAGGACTAACCACTAACCTATAACCTAAAGGAAATCTAAAGATTTCACATAGGCCTAGAAAAACATATCTCCTTAACTATAGTCTAATTACGCATAGGAAAGATTAGTCTTAATAAGTTCCTCTTCTAGAGAGGCATCCCTAGGGTAAACTTGCCCCTATGTAGCTATAGTAAAGCAGTTAAAGACTAATATTATATTATAGTTAACTGCCCTAAATATAATTACTAACGCCCTTAATCACGCTAGCCTAGAGATACATGGGAAGTAAGGCTAGCCCTAAACTACCCCTAAAGGCAAGAGCTATAGCTAAATGGTTCCTTAGCATAAAATAACTCTAATATTACTTACTAGCATAGGAACTAGCTGCTAATATACAAGAGAGAGAGGAAGAGCTAGAGCTAGGACACTTCTAACGCGCTAGGACTAATAACTAGGATATAGGCATAGCTAATAACTAGGAGGAAGAGTAAGCTTATATAGGGTAGAACTAGTAGTAGGCTAGACATAGACCTATTAATTCTAGAACTATTATTAGATTAATATTAAACTATAAATGCCTAGTATTATAACCCTAGTATTATAACCTTACTAACCTGCCCCTAATCCTCCCCTAAGCTATAACTAGCTTACTAACCTACTCCTTCTCTAGAACTAGAATAGCTCTCTCTATTACCTTAGCCTACCCCTTAGTAGGTAGGGCCATAGCTAGGAGATAGTTTATCTCTACCGCGCAGGTATCTAGGCGCTATAACTAAAATATAAGCTTATTATATTAATCCCCTCTAGCACTAGCCTAGCCTAGGCTTGCTATAAAGGCACTTCTCTTCTTCTTGCTCTAATTGCTAGCGTAGAGTTTCTTTATATAATCTTAATAATTATCTAAGACCTAGAGCGTAGTTAGACCTAGAATAGACCTAGCAGAGGACTAATAGAGAAGCACTTACACTATCCCTAGTAATAATATCCGCCTAGACCTTAACTAGCTACTAGTGCTTATTCTGCTATCTAGTTAAATTAGGCTAAAAGCGGGTTAGTACTAGAGCAGGCCTAGGAAAGAGGCGCTAGCTACCTTTAAGTAACCGTAGTTTTAAACCTAATAATTAAAATAAGCATTAGTAGCAAGCCCTACGCAAAACAGTTAGCCCTGCCTCTAAACTAGAATAGAGCTAACTTACTAGTAATATTATAGTATTAATGCCTAGGATAGTTAATAGACTAAGACTCGTAGGAAACGCATTAAATCCTATAGGGATCCCCTAACTACCGCGCTCCTTAGTTAATAACTTCTAAGGGTAACACTTATTATTAGGAGTTTCCTAGGCAGATTAGAGCTAGAAAAGCATAGGACATAGGAGTACTTATAGCTACTAGTGCTATTTTATTAGAAAATTTAACTAATCTATAGTAATTATTAGCATTTAGGCTAATGCTAGCCTAGAGGCGCCTTAAATAGCTTAAAGGAAGAAAAGAACCTATAGGAAGTTTAATAAAAAAGAGGAAAGAAGGAAGACCTCCCTAGGGGGAACCCTTCTTATACTTATATAGGGGGCTAAATTATAGATATTAATAAAGAAAGAAGAATATAAGATAAGAATCTAGTTAGATAACGTCTAAACAACCTAGGCCTAGAAATAGCTAGGAATTAAACTAAATCCACTCCTTTACTATAGAAGATAAATAATAATAGGTACTCTAACTTCCCTAGACTAATAAGCTAGACCTAGGCTAGAGAAGGCTAAAAGCAAGGCTATAAAGGAGCTAGCTAAAAAGTAAAAGAGAAGTGAATTACTACTATAAAACCAAAACTAGTACGCTATAAGATAGTATAAGTAGCCTAGAGTAGTGCTAGAGTAAACCTAGGATAGAGCTAGGTAAGGCTTAGAACTAGGGTTTTCCTTCTTTTCTTTCTTTTCTTTTCTTTTACTAGGATAAGGCTAGCGTAAGCTAGTATTAAACACCTATAATAGGCCACACATAATGCGACATAGGCCTGGTGTAGGGTTAGCGTTAGCCTAAATATAGATATAAGGGGTTTTTCTTCCTATTTAAGGGTTTTCCTTTTGACGAAGCAATAGGAGTACTAGTACTAGCCCTACATAGAGCTAGCTAGCGTAAATAATATAATATATATATATGTAATTAGATTATAAGATTAAGGTCTGCCTCCTCCTTACTTAAAATAAAGGTCTTAAGGTTATTTATTAATTAATTTACCTAATTAATAATTATAGGAGGGTTCTTTTATAGTCTTCTAGGCCTTCTTTTAGAGGGCTAGAGGCACTATGTTATTAATTTATGCCTCTTACTCTTCTCCCTTAATTACCTCTAGGTTAGCGCTTCCTTCTAGTAATAGCTTCTCTCTACTAGGGTCTTTATTATAGGGCTTAATAGAGGTTAATCTAAAGACCTTAGGGCCTTATAAAAGGTTAATAGTATAGTGTTGCATACACCAAGGTGCCTGCGCAGGTTGATAATTCTGTATGATTGAAGTCAATGATAATCTAGGAAAGAGAGAAGAGAGAGAGGGAGAGGAATCTAGCTAGCCTAAAAGTAAGTGAAACCCGTAAGTAAGGCAAAGAGAGGGTAGCAAAAAGGGGTAGCTAATCACAAAGCGTGCATCCCTTTAAGGGCCTTACTCAGTCTATAACTAGTAAGTCTTTAGCCATAACTAGCCTAATAATAATCTAAAGGAATTAACACTAGTAGTCTCTCTTTTTCTTATAGCTAAAGGAGCCTAAAAACGCAATAAAAATCGAATTAAAGGAAAGTGTACACAAGTGAATCCCTTAATAGGAATCCGGAGCCCTAATTAGCTTAGTTAGCATTAGTTAATTTAATTAATATAATTACAACGAATCCTCCCCTTTATCTCTATTAATTCCCTCTTCACAACGCTCCTAAAGGTCTTCTAACCTAGCCTTTTACATAGATTGTTAATTCGTTTAAATTAATTAAGTTTATAAGCGCCTAGTTTAGCGATCCTTTTATTATTATATTAGCCAGGTTATCATTGCCGTTAATTCATCTTACCTCGTAGATCTCGCGCCTTTCGTATAATTAACAAAGGGCTATAATGTTAATCATTAACCTCTTCTCTTTCATTATGCCTAGCTTAACAAGGTATTTATATAACAAGAACGAGTTAGTATAAAGGATTATAGGGATCTAAGGCATTTTTAATCAGTCTGTGATCTAATTAAGGGTTATAGATATCGCGTACGCAATATTAGCGCCTTAAACTATACTATATAGCTTAGAGGCAAGCGCGCTACGCATAACCCGCTTGCTCTTTATTAAGCTATATGTAATAATATTCCCTTTTGTAATAAAGGTGTTATTATCCTGCTTTACCTTATTACTAATTACGATTACATACCTAATCTATAAGCTAAGATCCTTATTATTTGCAAGCGATCTATCTATAAATATAAAGAGCTTTACTTCTTTAAGGGTTAGTGAGATATAGCGTAGTCCTTATTATTAGTTCTTAATCTACTACTTAAGGCGTTTATTTAGGCATATAATATCTTTAGTAGCTAGTTCTTAGTATTAAGCTATAATTAATAGATTATACAGAGCTTCTAGTTAGCAAACAGTTATAATATAGCTCCCTTAGGCTCTTTGCTCTATATAATCCTACCTTACTATTAGGGATTAAGGATTAACTTCCTTAATCTTCTAACTTTAGCCTTTCTAGGTTACGGTTAGTGAGTTATTAGCGTTTTAGGTTAGAATATATCTATTAAAAGTAAGGGATTCCTGCTTAATAATTACTACTTCTCTTTAGCTATAAAGTTAGCCTTCTAAAGCTCTTTTTCTTCTTTATTAAAGAAGTTATTATTACTTAGACCTAGTGTGTTATCCGTTTGCATTCTAATAATCCTAAAGAGGTTCTTATTATTTAGAGCTATAATTAATAAGCAGGGATTATACGTTAACGTTATTATATTAAGGTTATCCCTATAATAATAGAAGTACATTGCCCACTAGTAAGTTCTAGCCTCTGCAATTCTATAAAGAGGCTTAATAACCTCTATTACGGTGCCTTCTAGGAAAAGGTACGCGATCTATTCTAGCAATCTTACAATAATTAGCCTTGTGAGTTTTGTTTACAATTAAACGTAGGCTTAGGTAATATCGTAAATCTAGAGGTAAATCCCTTTACTTTAATAAAGAAGCGATAGCTATAATTAGCCATTAGCTTGCCCGTTAGATTATTAGCGATTACATTAGGATAAATTCCTTCTCCTTATTATTATAGCCTTGTATAATAAGGCAAGACTTCTTGTATAGCGAATCCATGCCTTTACCTTTAATCTCTCTTACTATGTAAGAGTTAAAGATCCTATAGCCGCTATGCTTTGCTTAATTAAACTTCGTGAATCTAAACATATTATAGGCTTAAAGAGCGTTAATTTTAGCTTAATCTAATCACTTAAAGGGCTTTCCTAAGGTTATAATCTTCCCTTCTTAGCGGAGTTAGAGGGCAAGATCCTAGTTAGCTTTTTCCTTTACTATTAGGAACGCTTCTATTAGTAATCCTCTAGCTATAATCTCTTTAATTAATACCTCTTCTTAGTCTTTATTAATAATTATAAAGTCCTTAAGATCCTTAGGTCCTTCTATGCCTTAGTTAAGGGAGAATTAGACTATTAGGGCTTTTCTTAGCCTTTCTTATTTTCTCTTTACTAGTACTAGAAGTTCTATGTCTTCTTTTGCTCCTTCCCTTGCCTCTATAGAGGTAAGAGAATCTCTCTTATTTATAGTCTCCCTAATATCTTAAGGTTTTACCTCCTATAGCCCCTCTATAATATATAGGTCCTTATAGTAAGGCTTTACTACTATAGATTAGAATTTCGCTAGGCTATAGGGCATTTAGATAGTATAGGTCTCCCTATTAGTAGCTATTAGCTTATAAGGCTTATACTAGCTACCCTTTTCCTCTATACACGTACATTAGCCTATAGAGGTAGCTAATATATTAGTAATAAATTAAGGCCATTCTAGGCGTTAAGGGCATTACGGACCTGCTATAAGGCTAGGTGGCAATGTACCTTGTTAGTGGCCTTCTAAATTACCTTAGCTTATTAAATAATAGAGATGCTTAGTAGTAACTTATCTATTATACGCGGGTAGGCTCTAAAGACTAGCAGGGTTAGCACTAATCCATTAGGGCCTACTAAGTTATTAATAGCTTTAATAGCTATTTAAAGACGTTACTCTAGTGTGATCTCTATGCTAATTAAATCCGTGATAATCTTATAAGCCTAGCATAAAGGTCTATAGTATCTTTTAACCTTTCTAATGCTATTATAGGCTTTAATTAGCATCTTATTAATCATAATTAATATTAATTAAGCGTAGTGCTTAAACTTAGTAGAAGAGAAGTTATTACTAGCATTATAAATAATCTAGTCTAGCGGTCTAAGATAGGTATTAATCTAGCACTCCTAATAGCGTCCTAGATATCTTAGGCCTTTTACTTCTTAGGATTAAGAAAGCAAGCTACTTAGAATAAAGTTACTAAATTAATAACGTAAAGGACTGGTTAGTTATTAATCTGCATAATATTAGCAATAATCTTATAGTTAAAGTTATGCTTATCTTTAATTATAAATTTAAACTAGCTAGGAGCTTTTCCTTTTATCTAATAATAGTAGTAGACTTTAGTTAGCTTCTTAATTGCCTAGCGTTTAATATTATAACCTGCCCACTAGAGGATCTTTATAAGGCATTAAATAGAGGGGTAACTAAAGCAACGATGTAATTAACGGATTTCCCTCTCTAAGAGGTAGAAGGTAACCATTTCTTTAGCCTCTAGCAGCCACTAAGGATATCCCTATTATTGCATAATAGGCACAGTCTTATTGCCTTAAATTAGTATATTCGCAAGGTTATTAATCTTAACTTATAGCTTATCTATATTAGTAATAGAAAAGAGGAAAGGAGTTACTGTGTTAAGAACGTAGAATTTAAGCTTACTAAGTTCTATAGGCACACAAAGGATACCCCTTATAGTTATAGATCTAGCACCGAATTTAATGATTTATGGTTCGTAGGGGATTATCTTTAATAAGGGCATTAATTATAATAGAGCCTTTGCTTATCCCTAACCTACTGTTAATTTGCCTGCTACCCTAGTATTAAGTATAATCCCTTTAGAGACTTCTTTAGAATAGCGCTCTTTAGAGATATAGCAGGTTAATCCCTTATTAGATTCTTACTATTAATATAGTTCTTACTTTAGGAAAGCATGCTAAAAGGCTTAGTTATTAAGAGTAGTAAGAATATTAGTATTTATAAGATTATAATTATCCTATAGCTCTAAGTAAAAGAATTATATAATGCTTAGATATACTACTAGTAATAGTTCTTTATTATCCTTATTACTATCTTTAGTCTTTATATAGGCTATAAGATACGGTTCCTATCCTTAGCTAGGGCCCTTATTAGGCTTATTATTATCCGGCCCTTTATAGGAGGTAAGAAATGCCTAGAATCTCTTCTCTAAAGGGAGTATATAATAGATCTTACTAGCAAACTAATAATCCTTCTCCTTTTAGTATTCTTTATTAGAGTAATTAAAGGACTAATAGCTATTCTTACTACACATAAAGTAATGCTAAGGGCTATGCCTTAGGCTCTTACTATAATAGCCTCCTGCCTTAGGGCTAATATCTATATTAATAGTTAGTAAATATAGCCTTAGGAGAGCTCCCTTATAATTATAGGTATTAGGTAGCTCTTTTATTTAACTCTAAGATTATAATTACCTTATAGAGGTCTCTAGTAAGACTTTTAAAGCTAAGGGAGTGGATATACTCTACTATTTAATATTTAGGCACACTAGCTATAGTATTTAGTATTTACTTATAGAGCTTAGTATTTACTATATTAGAAGGATATAGGCCTTAATAGATTTTCTTAAGGGTAGCTAGTATAATTTTAAGGCACTCTAGCTTGCTTTTATTAGGGTTCTTAGTAATTATGCTATTTAGAGTTATGCTACTCTATTTATAGCGGTAAAACTACTAATTGCTTTCTGTCTTAAATTGTTAATAGATATAGCTAATTATCTCTTTATATATAAGGTTTTAACTAAAGAGATAATTAAGGTAGTACTACTTAGTATTATTTATTAAGATAATTAGGAAAGCCTTCTGATAATGCGTTTAAGGAGATTAATCCTATTACACTTATTCTTAAAAAGCATAACTTTTAGGGTAAGGAAATTATATAATTATCCGCTATAATAATTGCTATCCTTATATATCTTTGTAAGTTCTAAGATCTTCTTTATAATCTAGTTCTCTAAGGATAATTACTATATAGGGGTAAGGTTTGCTATGGATAGGAAACTTTAGGGTAAATTGCTTAATATAATAGGGTTTACTATAGAAGAGGCTCTCTTATAGGCTAAGGGGTTAAAGATACTATTAGGGTTAGGTAGGATAAGGTTCTAGGGTAAGTAGATAAGGGGGTTAAGGAGGTTATTGCTTAGGGAGTCTAGGGGATTATAATCTTCCTTTAGTCTATAGTAGCCTTGTTTCTTATTAGACTACTTCTCCTAAGGATGTTATAATTGCTAGTCCTTAGCCTTATCTTATAATAACACTATAATCTTATAGGGAATTCCATAGCTCTCTAATAAGATCTCTGTTAGCTATTACAAAGGTATCCTTAGACTACCCTTTAAAGTCTTCTTAGAATAATTCCTATAGGTTATTATCCCTCTAGTCTTAATGCTTACTAAGGTTAATAAACCTTATAATATAGTTATTAAGCTTAGATAGTATAGTGGAATTAGGGTTTACTACACTTTATTCTTCCTAATCTTTAGTAAGGGCATGAGAAAGAGGTTATAGTTATATTGGTTATTTACTCTTTTAGGGTCTCTAAGGCGCTATTAAGATCTAGGAGAGTTTCTTATTACTAGAGAATTAAGGCTCTTCTCTTAGTAATAGTCTAGGTAATTATGCAGCTTCTATAGTAGCTTAGGTCTTCCCTCTTATTACTAGTCTAGCTTCCTAACTTATTATGAGTAATGGTTATTAACGTTAGGTTTAAAGCGAATGCCTTATAGCAATTAATTTGGTTGTTTAGTTAGTTTTCTTATAGTGAGTGTAGGATTAGTCTCTCTATTAAAGATAAAGATAGTGATAGAAGAAGTTAATCCCTAGGTTTGTGATAGACATAGAATTAATCTCTTTATTAAAGATAAAGATAATAATAGAAGAAGTTAATCCCTTAGAAGCCTAACGAGTCTATAACCAGAATTTAAGTCTCTTCCTTTAGCACACTCTCGCAGCCATGCCCCTATTCCTAAGGATCTAGATAATAGGAAAATAACTATAGCGTTTATAGAAATATCTCTTCTTATAATACCTAACTTATCTATGGTTATAATTAACCACTGATTAGTGTTAGATACACTAAGGTGCCTGCGTAGGTTAATAATTCTGTATAATTAAAGTTAATAATAATCTAGGAAAGAGAGAAGAGAGAGAGGAGAGGAATCTAGCTAGCCTAAAAAGTGGGTAAAACCCGTAAGTAAGGCAAAGAGAGGGTAGCGAAAAGGGGTAGCTAATCACAAAGCGTGCATCCCTTCGAGGGCCTCACTCGGTCCATAACTAGTGGGTCTTTGGCCACAACTAGCCCGATGATGATCCGAAGGAATCAACATATAGCTCTCTCTATCTATTATAAGGAGTTTATATAGGCCTTACTATCCTTTATACTCTTGCTAGATAAGGACTAGTAATATAAGCAAAAGGTTAAGAGTTAGTAAGGTATTAAGGCTATTCCTTATAGTAAGGGCTTTTTAACCTTATATAGCGTGTATAACCTCTTAATCTCCTTTATTACCTTCTATACTATAAGGGCTTATTACTTAATATTAGGTAATAGAGAAGAATTATTAATTATTTAAGGGTAAGCGCTAAAGATAAGAAGAGTTAGAATAATACCGTTTAGGCCTGCGGTATTATTAAGAGCTTTTATAGCTATTTACAGGGCTATAGCTTTAGGTATTAATAGGTATTTGCGTTAGATAATATTATAGGCTCTTTAGAGCGGCCTATAATATCTCTTAACCTTACTAATGCTATAGTATACCTTAATAGGGACTTCTTTAATTAAGATTAATATTAAAGCTATAAATTAATGGAATTCCTTACTTCTAAATGTTATGCTAGTATTAGTTATAATCTAATCTAAAGGACCTTAGTAGGTATTAATCTAGTAGAGTTAAAGGGCTTCCTAGGTTACCTTTACTATAATATCTTTAAGGAATCTAGCTATATTAAATATAGTAGCTATATTAATAGCGTAAAGGATAGGGTAATTGCTATCTAAATACATAATATTTATAATTACTTTATAGTTAAAGTTATATTTATCCTTTAGGGTGAATTTAAAGTAATATAGATTATCTATATTTAATTAGTATTAATAGCAGATCTTTGTTAATTATCTAATAGTTTTGAAATCTACCTTATAGCCTAATTTAGAAAGCACATTATAAAGTTAGTAAATAGAAGGGTAACTAAATTAGTAATATAAGCGCTGTAATTTAATCTTAGTTAGGTAGCTCTAAGCAATTAATCTTTCCTTTTACAGAAGTATCTAAGGATATCCCTATTTACGGATAATAGGGACCTTAATATTGCCTTATTAAAGGATGTTCTAAGAGATATAGAAATCAATCTTAAGGCAGTCTATATCTACTAAGCATAGTAAGAAGGGAGTGTTTATAAGCATTACGTGGAATAGGATAATGCTAAAGGGAGTAGGCACATTAATTAATCTAATTAAGGGGATTAGCTTACTACTTCTAAATTAAATTATTGCCTCCTAGCTTTAGATTTATTAAGCTAGATCTTAGGGATTAACTATTATAAGGCAAGGAATTAGGGTGCCTTGCTAATAAGTAACCTATAGCTCTAGTATTAGGGATAATGCCCTAGAATATGCCTAAAGAGTAGTAATCTTAAAGTAGGAAGGTAATTAGGGCTTCCTTTAGTTATTAGAGATTAAATAAATCCTCCTTTATAAGGGCATAGGTTACTGCTTAATTCATAAGGATCTCTATAGTTACATAGCTATTAATTATTATGCCTTATATAAAGAAGCTTATTAGCATTTTTCCTTTATTACCTTTTTCTTTAAATCTAAGTTCTATTATATATATAGAAATCTTATCTTTATTAGAAGAAGCAGTGTTATTCTCTTTGCCTTTATACTAGGTAAGGAAGGTATTATAGGAAGGGTTATTAGTTCTATAAGGTAGTAGTTCTTAAAGCGTTAATATACCTTTTGTATTCCTCCTTAGAGTGTTTAGTTAACTAATACCTTTCTTTGCTATATATATAGCATTTCTTTATATATAGAGCGCCTTTATTACCTTATAATTATAATTGTCTATAATAGGCTTCCTTACTATACCTATTATACTTACAATTAGTCTAATACTATTCTTTTATATTAGGTATTAATAAGAATTAGTGCTTCTTATCTAACTCCTCTGTAGTTATTCTTATTAATATCCTTATATATTTCTAGAATAGCTATAGGTTAGTAGGAGGGTTAATAAGGTAGGTTCTACACTTAATTATACTATAATAAGCAGAGATTAATTAGTTCTAAAGTCCTCTTTTAGATTAAGTAATATCTAGGACTACTTATTAAAGGTTTATAAGCTTTATTATAAGTTCCTTAAAATAATTAAGTTTTAACGTCTCTAGGTTCTCTTATATAATTTAGCATAGCTTAGTGTTCTGCTATTTAAGAAAATACCTTTACTTTATATTATTAGTCTTAAACCTTCTCTTAATATAGCTAATAAGAGTTTTTAGGTCTTAGGGATTACCTAGCTTATATAAATTCTTATAATAGTATATTAAAGCTTTCCCTTTAAGCATAGCTTTAAGGGTATACCTAGCCTTATATAGTTTAATGCCTAGTATCTTGTATTTCCCTTAGAAGATTATTAACTTTATATTAAGGACCTTATAGTTCTCTACACTATATTAAATATTGCTTATATAGACTTTTACGAGATTAATTATTTACTTTAGTGTAAGTCTAGAAGGAAAAAGTACTCTTAGAGGTGTAAAGGTAGCATATCTTATCTTAGTAAAGGATACCTCTAATAAGGGCTATCCTAAGGGTTATTATGCAATTAGCCTAATAGTATTAGGCTTAGAGAGTAATGTTAGTAAGGTTATAAGGTCCCTAGATTGCTTTGTTAATAATATTATAATCTTAGCCTAATTAGAGGGATTAGAAGGAGATTATTAAGGAAGTCTTAGTCTTCTATACGCTTATAGAAGGGTGTATACTTCCTTGTAGCTTCCTATATCTCCTTTTCTTACTAATCTTAGAATTCCTTATAGGTAATAACTTCCTTAAGCATTACTATAATTTTCTTATAGGCTATTATATCTATATATATGCCTTAGAAGAAAAGGAAATTACGTAGATACTTCGTAACTACTTAGTCTATAATTACAAATACCTCTCTTATCTATCTATAGAAGTCTTTAATAAAATTAGTAAAGAGGCTTCTTATAATAAGACCCTTAGACTAGTATACTACTGTTTTGTGATTTTTATAATTTTTTTTTTCATCGGCAGTGGCCAATGCATCTAAAATTCACACATAACATAAGAATTACTAGCAACACCTAGCTAGTGCAATAATAAACGACTGATTAACAGTACCGCAGTAATAAAAAAGCAGCCTAATGTGGGAACAAGCTTCGAGGGCACGAATACGGGGGCTGCGAGGTTAGTGCAAAGTTTGTCGACAATAAACTTTGTATACTACTGTTTTAAAGAGAATATAGGCTATAATAGCCTTAGGGTTATTATCTTATTTATTAAGGTTAAATAATTTTGCTAGCTATAATGTTTTAGGCATAATAAAATCTTATATCTCTAGTAAGATATGTCTTAGAGAAGGGTTATTAACTTATAGACCTTTGCCTTTTTAGTCTCTCTTAACCTTAGTGCCTTCCTTAGTATTACTAAGGTTAGGGCTAGAGAGAGAGGCTTTTAATAGTTCTTCTTATTAAGGAGCTTTTAATTTTCTTATCTCTATTATAAGAGGATAGAATAAAGGTATAGTATTAGGTTTATATAGTAGGTTAAAGGATTATAAGCGTAGCTATTATCTTTATTCCTTAGGGTTTCTTAAGATATTAGATCTTAGGAGTAGTAAGCTCCTTTCTTATTATAAGAGAGTGCCTTCTAAGGGTTAGGTATATAGTGAAACGCGCTAACTAAGTAATTAAAGATAGGTTAGACTAGTTACTAACTAGGCCTTAATCCTTTAATAGCTTTAAAGTCTTTATAAGGTCTTAGGATATTAGATCTTAGGAGTTATAAGGCTTCTTTTATATTATAAGAGAGTGCTTAGACTTCCTTAGCATAGCTATATAAACTTTTAGCAGCCTTCCTATTTTATAGGGTAGGTTTATAATATAGCTATCTCTTCTAATTAACCTTACTAATCTATAGTTAGGAAAAACTATATAGTTAACTATAAAGTTAATCACTAATTAGTGTTAGAATCATAGGGTGCCTAATATTAGGATTAATAGCCTAGGGAATAGGAATTATTCTTCTATTCCAGGCATTATAGTTAATTAGTTATAAGTATCGCTTCTAGAGAGGAAAAGAGAGGCTTTTCTAGATTATAAGAAGTGGCTATAAACGCACTGCGTTTATAGGTCACCTAACTTATGAGTCCTTGCCTAATTAAAGAGTAGGCTAATGAGTTATAGGTAAGGCCCCTCTCGCGGGCGCGTGTTACGCGCGAGCCCCTCACGGCCTGACGTTTTGCTAGGTAATTACGGCTGCGTGCCGCGATTAATATTATGCTTGTTCAAACAGTATTAGTATATAATAATATAAAAGTAAGTCTAAAGTAAACCCTTATTACTTATTATTAGTATTATTAAGTTAATACAAAACCTTTAAAAGAAAAAAGTACTAGAGTTTAAAATATTAAAACTTAATAATTACTAATAATTAATTTATTAGCTTATAAGGCTTACTTTTACTAATAAATTTAAAGGATTTTAAGTTAATTTTAAAAAGAATATATTTTTATTTTTTTAAATAGAAATATTTTCTCTACACTTATTTTAATTAGAAATAATAGATAAAAAGGTTTAGGGTTAGAATTAAGGTAATAAATTTTATACTTTTATTTAATAGCTTTATAATTATCCTTTTAATTCCACAGAAGACAATCCACATCAGGTGCTCTGACTTCCATAGACTAACGAGCCAGACCTAGACCAGAGAAGGCTAAAAAGTGAGGCCATAGAGGAGATAGCTAAAAAGTAAAAGAGAAGTGAATTACCGCTATAAAGCTAAATTTAATACGCTATAGGATAGCAGGAGAGGCCTAGAATAGGCTTAGAGTAAACCTAGAATAGGGCTAGGTAGGGCTAGGAACCTAGGATTTCCCTTCTTTTCTCTTTTTCTTTTTATTTTAATAGGATAAGGCTAGCGTAAGCTAGTAATAAACACCTACGCTAGACCACACATAACGCGACGCAGACCTAGTGTAGGGTTAGCGTTAGCCTAAACATAGAGGCAAGGGGTTTTCTTCCTATTTAAGGGTTTTCCTTTTAACGAAGCAGCAGGAGTACTAGTACTAGCCCTACATAGAGCTAGCTAGCGTAAATAATATATATATATCCTTTTAATTATATAAAGTATATAAAATATATTTTAGTTTAAATTTTTATTAAGATTTTATTCTTAAAATATAAGAAATTATATAATTTAATTAGCAGAATTACAATTCCGGAACTGTCATGGGATTAATGTTAACTATATAACGCCGGGTATTAAAAGCCCTACCGGTCCGCCCCCGCCCCTTTACTAAGCCATAACTACCTAACTAATTACTCCTCCTCTAGGACTAGAATTACCCCCTCCATTACCTTAGCCTACCCCTTAGCAAGGAGAGCCATGGCTAGGAGACGGTTTGTCTCCGCTACATAGGCGTGTAGACGCCGTAGCTAAAAGATAACCTTATTATATTATTCTCCTCGAAAGGGGAATCGCGTCAATTTATCCTACGAGCAAAACTCGAATGAATTTGAGTTTGACTACGGTCACGACCTATGACTATATCTTGTGCTAACGCAGCTATAAAGTTTATTATTAACAAACTTTGCACTAACCTCATAGCCTCCTGTATTTATGCCCTTAAAGCTTATTCCTATATTAGGCTGCTTTTTTATTACTATAGTACTATTAATTAGTTGTTTATTGTTACACTAGCTAGGTATTGCTAGTAATTCTTATGTTATGTGTGAATTTTAGATCCATTGGCCACTGCCAATGAAAAAAAAAAATTATAAAAATCATATTATTCTCCTCTAGTACTAGCCTAGCCTAGACCTACTATAAAGGCGCTTTACTTCTTCTTACTTTAATTTCTAGTATAGAGCTTTTTTATATAATCCTAATAATTATCTAGGACCTAGAGAACTATTAGACCTAGACTAAACCTAGTAGTAACCTAGCATAGTAGTACTTACACTACCCCTAGTAACTATAGCTACCTAGACTTCCACTAGCTATTAGTGCTTATTTTATTAACCACTTAAGTTAGGCTAAGAATAGATTAGCACTAGACTAGGCTTAGAATAGGGGCGCTAACTACCTTTAAGTAACTATAGTTTTAGACCTAATAGTTAAAGCAGGTATTAGTAGCTAGCCCTATATAAAATAGTTAGCCCTACTTCTAAGCTAGAAAAGAATTAACTTACTAGCAATATTATAGTATTAGTGCCTAGGGTAGTTAATTAACTAAGATTTATAAGAGATATATTAAATCCTATAGGGATCCCCTAACTACAGTAGATTAGAATTAGAGTAGAGGTAGGTTAGGGCTAGAGAGGTTATACCTTTAAATCTTTAGCTATAGCTTACTTAAGCTACTTCTTAGTTAAAGACTTCTAAGGGTATTGCTTAGTTTCAGAGTTTTCCTAGGTAGATTAAAGCTAGAAAAGCATAGAATATAGGAGTACTTATAGTAGCTAGTGCTATCTTATTATAAATTTAACTAATCTATAATAAATGTTAGCATTTAGGCTAACACTAGCCTAGGAATACCTTAAGTAGCTCTAAGGAAGAAAAGAACATATAGGAAGTTTAATAAAAAAGAGGAAAGAAGCAAGACCCTCTAAGGGGAGGAACTCTTCTTATACTTATATAGGGGGGCTGAATTATAGATATTAACAAAGAAAGAAGAATATAAGATAAAATTCTAGTTAGATAACGCCTAAGAAACCTAGGCCTAGAGATAGCTAGGAATTAAACTAAACCTATACCCTCCCTATAGAAGATAAATAACATTAGGTGCTCTAACTTCCCTAGACTAATAAGCTAGACCTAGGCTAGAGAAGGCTAAAAAGTAAGGCTATAGAAAAGCAAGCTAAAAAGTAAAAAGAAGTAAATTACTACTATAAAACTAAATCTAGCACGCTATAAGATAGTATAAGTAACCTAGAATAGAGCTAGAGCAGACCTAGGATAGGGCTAAGTAAGGCTAGGAACCTAGGATTTTCCTAATTTTCTTTCTTTCCTTTCTTTTCTTTTATTTAATAGGATAAGGCTAAAACCTTTGATACTTTTTCCGCACTGATCTAAAGGTCCGGAATCGCCTCTAAAATACAAACCACATTAATATTCGAATTCTCTACCTCTGTTTACCCTCTCCTATAATATTGCATTATAATAAAGCTAGAGGTAGGCGTAAGGGTAAGATACTAATGGTAATTAACACTAGAGAAAAGGGGCTAGTATAGAGCTACTACTACCTAAATAGAGGAATAGGATAATTTAATGCCTAAAGACATAAGGATAACCTAATAATAGACTAGATATAATTCAAACACCTAGATAATACGAAATATTATAATAAGATTACTAGCCTTATCCCTAGTAATAAAGTCTCCTAAGTCTAGAGTATTACTAAGGCTATAGCTTGCTAGGTAGTAAACCGCGCCTATGCTAAGACTAGATCTATAAGTAATAATAATAGCAATATCTACACTACTAAAGAAGCCCTTAAAATAGCCCTTAAGAAGGCTATTAAAGAAGAAGTAAAAGAGACTAATGCTTTAACCTAGGTAAGCATTATATCTAGACTAGTACTAAGAAGACTAAATAATAAAACCCCCTATAGATCCTAGGTAGGTAATATAGAGAAGTACTTATTAAAGGTAATATAATCTAGGAAATGCTTTAATCTTAAGGCGCTAAAGATATAATTATAGTAGTAAATAAGGCTACTAGCTAGACTATAGCTATAGCTACTAGAAGACTCCCTAGTAAAGATATAATTATTCCCTTTAAAGGAAACGCTGCCTAATATAGAGAAGACTAAAAATGGATTACTAAAGCATTTAGACTAGAAGTAGCCCTTTACTACTATATACTTAGCGTTATAGTTAAGGGATTCCTAATAAAGCATATATCTATTAAGAACCTAGTAGCTAAGATTAGAAAAGCAAATAAAGTAAATATAATTAGGGTAACTATAAGGCACCCTAAGTAAAAACATATAGCATACTACCCTAATTCTTAGACTAGCAGAGGTTAAAGATACTAATAAGATATATTAAGATAGGATAGTCTTTAAAGTAAAGCTATTCTAAACTAAACTATATAATAAGACCTTATAACCTTAATAATGCTATAACTACTTCTAAACTAGTTATATTATAAAGTTCTATAAGATAGCCCTAAGGTATAGTAAGTGCAGAGCTAGCTAATATAAAGAAGGAGAAATATTATACCTAATAATAAGTAAATAACTAAAAGAAAACTATATCTTATACTTTAGCTTATACCTAGTGTAGTTAAGGGACTATCCTATCCTAAAAGAGAAGTAAAATATAGCAAAAGTAAGCTACCTAGAGTAACTATTATAATTTACTAGTAACTCCCTAGATAGAAGCCTAACACTACCCTATAAAAAAACTAGTATAGCTATAGAACCTATTATTATAGTAAATAGAAAAGGGGATGCCTTATAAACATAGAGAGAAGCGCTAAATAGCCTAGGGTAGGAAGTATTATATAGTATATATCTTAAAATAGAGCTAGAATAGAACTAGTATAAGATAGCAAAGACCTACTACCTCCTAATTAATATAGTAATATTATAAGTTCTCTTTTAGAATATAAATAAGAAGGATAGCCTAATACATATAGCGCTTTAGCACTAAACTAACATAGATATAATAGTAATTTAAGAGTGGGAATATATAAGATACCTATAGCCCCTAGCACTAGGTCTTACCTAATTCTAACTAGCACACTATAAAGGATAGAATATAGTATATATAAATAAGAAGCATAATATAGGGTTATAAATAGCCTAGGGAGGACCTAACTAGTTACTAGTAGAGATAAAAGGCATAAATATCTACTCCCTTTACTTAGAAGAATATATAGATAACTAGAATATACCTATCCGCACTTTTAATATAGAAAAGCCTTATAGCTAAAGCGTTCTTATAGGAGACTTTAACTAGAAACACTCCCTTTAGGATAGCTTAAATAAAATAACTAGAGAAGCGAAGGAACTATTAGACCTTATAAGCTAGTAAAGGCTTAGTCTAGTAATGCCCTAAGGGGAACCTATAAGATAATATAGAGAAGATAGAGATAGCACTATAAACCTAGCATAGGTAACTCTAGATATCTAAGTCTACTATAATAGTATAGAAGACCTTACTAGTTCTAACTATATCCTATAGCTAATTAGTATCTTTACTAAGGAGTAAGAAAGCACCTTACCTACCCTTAAGTATACCTAGACCTTAATAAATAGACTATAGGTAAAGGTAAAAGCAGTGGTATAACTCTAAGTGGAAAATACACTAAACCTATAAGATAAGGAAGGAATTAATACATATATAACATAGCTTATTACTAACCTATAATAGATAGTAGAATTAGTAGCCCTATAGAAGCGCTAAGGACTCCTAGCCTAGAGGCATAGTAATTAAGGAGAATAAAAGAGGTAGTTACTAAAGCTAGATAAGCTAAGAGATAATAGAGGTACTAAAAGACTAAAGTAAACTAGTAAGCCTTCTTTAAGGTAAATAATAACTAGGAATAAATAGTTAAGGAGAAGAAAAGAAATATATAGAGAGAAGCCTTATAAAAAGCTAATATATAGGAAAAGGACAGAGGAGTTTAGAGACTAGAGAGGTAGGCCTAGCTTTAAAGCTAGGCCCCCTAAAGCTCCTTAGACTCCTAGACCTAGAAAGAACTAATAATAACCCTAACCTAGCTATTACTTATAAGGATAAGGTAAGCACACTTATATAAAGGTTCTTCCCTAAACCTATAGTAAATCTCTCTTATATCCTAGACCTCTCCTTCCTAGAGCTAGATAATGCACTAGTCCTAGATAAAGAATGGTTTAAGGTAAGGGATATTAGAAACATCCTATTAGATATAGCTAGCTAGAAAGCCCTAGGAGATAATAAACTCCTAGCAGGCCTTATTAAGGCCTATAATAAGCTAGCTAAAGAAGCTATAGTGTGCTTACTTAATGCTATCCTTAAAGTAAGATACTTCCTAGCCTAGTTCTAAACCACACATATAGTGGTAATTAGGAAGCTAGGAAAAACCACTAAGGAGATAAGAAGGGCTAATGCATAAAGACCTATCTTACTACTAAATATAGTAGGAAAGATTATAGAAGCGGTAATTATAAGGTAGCTTATAGCCTTTACTAAGGCTAAGGGCTTTCTCCTAAGCTATAAATAGGAAATAAAGTAAATAGGTTAATAAAAACTATAATTAGAGTCCTTATAGAATGTATAAGAGAGGCCTAGGGTAAAGGCAGTATTGCTTTATTAGCGTAGATAGATATCTTATTAGTTTTTAATAGAGTTAGCTACCTATACCTAATCTACGTTCTAATCTAAATAGGCATACTATACTAGCTAATAGCTATAATATATAGCTTCCTTATAGATAGAATAAGCTAGCTTAGCTTTAATAGCAAACTCTTAAGACCTTTCTAGATAAAGGTAGGAACCCTATAAGGCTTACCCTCTTACTAATCCTCTTCCTACTCTACTTAGCAAAGCTTTATATACGCCTTTAAGCTATCCTAAGCATAGTAGTAATAGGATTTATAGATAATATAAATATAGTAGCGTTTAGAAAAACACTATATAAACCTAGAAAAGGCTTAAAGCTATATAGAAAGTGTATAAAAAATAGGTAAAAGAAGTAGAAGTAAAGTTTAACCTAGTAAAGACTAAACTTATATACTTTAGTAAAGTATACTAACCCCTATAGGCTAGAGTCTAGCTTAGTATAGAAGAGAAAATACCTATAGAGTTATATAGGTTCCTTAAAGTCTAGGTTAATAGCAAACTTAATTAGAGTACTTATAAGAATATCCTAAAAGGCAAACTAGCCTAGCAGTAGCTTACACTCTCCTTACTAGCAGCATTAGCTTAGGGTTATAGCTTTAGAGATGCCTAACTCTTATATATATAAGTAGTCTAGCCTATCCTTACCTATAGGGCAAGCGCTTACTATACCCTAACTAAGAAGGGTAGAAAACTAAGAGGAGTAGTTAAAAGCTTTATAATAGACTAATTAACCTATCTCTAAATTATAGCTAGTGCGTTTAAGGCTATACCTATTGCTTAACTAGAGGTTAAGACTTATATCCCCTCCCTAGATCTATACCTAAATAAGATAAAATAGAAGTTTAAAGAGAGAATTATAGAGAGCAAAATAGCTATAATAATCTAAGCCACTGCTAACTTAGTATAGATAGTATTACGTTATAGATAGAGACCCCCTAGGAGTAATAAGCTAGTGGTGGAACTACATAAGGAATAGAGATAACATTAGGATAAATAGCATAATAGGGAATGCCTAGGATAGCATAGGCTTATAAGAGAACTAACTAAGGACTAACCACTAACTTATAACCTAAAGGAAATCTAAAGATTTTATATAGGCCTAGAAAAACACATCTCCTTAACCATAGTCTAACTACATATAGGAAAGATTAGTCTTAATAAGTTTCTCTTTTAGAGAGGCATCCTAGGGTAAACTTGCCCCTATATAGCTATGGCAAAGCAGTTAAAGATTAATATTATATCATAGTTAACTGCCCTAAATATAATTACTAACGCCCCTAATCACGCTAGCCTAGAGATATATAGGAGGCAAGGCTAGCCCTAAACTACCCCTAAAGGTAAGAGCTATAGCTAAATAGTTCCTTAGCACGAAATAACTCTAATACTACTTACTGGCGTAATAACTAGCCACTAATATACGCGGGAGAGAGAAGGAGCTAGGCCGCTTCTAATAAGCTAGAACTAATAACTAGGATAAGGACATAGTAAATAACTAGGGAGAGACGTAAGATCACATGGTCTAGAGCTAGCGGCGGGCTAGCTATAGAATTATAATTCTAGAACTATTATTAGATTAATATTAACTATATAACGCTAGGTATTATAAGCCCCACTAGTCTGCCCCCGCCCTTTACTAACCTATAACCACCTAACTAATTACTCCTTCTCTAGGACTAGAATCGCTCTCTCTATTACCTTAGCCTATCCCTTAGCAAGGAGAGCTATAGCTAGGAGGCGGTTTGTCTCTGCTACGTAGGCGTCTAAATATTATAGCTAAAAGATAACCTTATTATGTTATTCCCCTCTAGTGCTAGCCTAGCCTAGACCTGCTATAGAGGCGCTTTACTTCTTCTTACTCTAATTTCTAGTATAGAGCTTTTTATATAATCCTAATAATTATCTAGGACCTAGAGAATTATTAGACCTAGACTAAACCTAGTAGCAAACTAGCATAGTAGCACTTACACTACCCCTAGTAACTATAGCTACCTAGACTTCCACTAGCTACTAGTGCTTATTTTATTAACTACTTAAATTAGGCTAAGAATAGATTAGCACTAGATTAGGCTTAGAATAGGGTATTAACTACCTTTAAGTAACTATAGTTTTAGACCTAATAGTTAAAGCAAGTATTAGTAGCTAGCCCTATATAAAACAGTTAGCCCTGCTTCTAAGCTAGAGAAGGACTAACTTACTAGTAATGTTATAGCACTAGTGCCTAGAGCAGTTAATTAATTAAGATTTATAAGAGATATATTAAATCCTATAGGGATCCCCTAGCTATAGTGGATTAGAATTAGAGCAAAGGTAGGTTAGGGCTAGAGGGGTTATACCTTTAAATCTTTAGCTATAGCTTACTTAAGCTACTTCTTAGTTAAAGACTTCTAAGGGTATCGCTTAGTATTAGAGTTTTCCTAGGCAGATTAGAGCTAGAAAAGCATAGAATATAGGAATACTTATAGTAGCTAGTGCTATCTTATTATAAATTTAACTAATCTATAATAAATATTAGCATTTAGGCTAACACTAGCCTAGGAATGCCTTAAGCGGCCCTAAGGAAGAAAAGAATCTATAGGAAGTTTAATAAAAAGAGGAAAGAAGAAAGACCCTCTAGGGGGTAGAACTCTTCTTATACTAGTATAGGGAAGGGGGCTAAATTATAGATATTAATAAAGAAAGAAGAACATAGGATAAAAATCTAGTTTAATAACGCCTAAGAAACCTAGGCCTAGAGGTAGCTAGGAATTAAACTAAACCCTTACCCCCTATAGAAGACAAACAATATTAGGTACTCTAACTTCCTAGACTAATAAGATAGACCTAGGCTAGAGAAGGCTAAAAAGTAAGGCTATAAAGGAGCTAGCTAAAAAGTGAAAGAGAAGTGAATTACTACTACAAAACCAAATTTAGCACGCTATAAGATAGTATAAGTAATCTAGAATAGAGCTAGAGTAGGCCTAGGATAGGACTAAGTAGGACTAGGAAGCGAGGTTTTCCTTATTTCCTTTCTTTTCTTTCGTTTAATAGGATAAGGCTAGCGTAAGCTAGCATTAAACACCCACAATAGGTCACACATAACGCGACGCAGGCCTGGTTTAGAGTTAGCGTTAGCCTAAACATAGATATAAGGGGTTTTTCTTCCTATTCAAGGGTTTTCCTTTTAACAAAGCAGCAGGAGTACTAGTACTAGCCCTACATAGAGCTAGCTAGCGTAAATAATATATATATATATAATAGTAGCGTTATAGTAGCTATTATATTAGTAAGGGACTTATAAGTTAATAAGAGGCTTAAAGAAAAGAAAGAAAAGAGAGAAAAGAAAGAAGGAAATCGCCGCTTCTTATAGGAATTTAGGTGCCTTAGATTAATCTAAGTTACACTAACTAGAATCTTCTATATGTTAAGACTAGTGTGTTTATAGAGATTACTATAATTTACATATTATTACTATAAGCTTACTATAAATTTATTAGGCTACTACTATAAGCTTAAAGAAAAACAAAAGAAGTAGGGTAATCTATGCCCTATAGAGTTAAGCTAATTAAAAATCACGCTAACTAGTCTAGCTAGAAAGGATCTCTTAGAAAGAATAACCTATAGATAGGAAGTTAAGAAGTAACTATAACCTAGCTTCTATTAGTAAGTGGTTACTATAAAAAGGCTAATATAGCCTAACGTTATTAATATTACTACATTGCTTTATAAAAATCATTATAGTAAGTAGTAATAAAGGAACTCTTGCGCTATAACCTAACCCTAAGATAGCACCTTAATGTGATTAAGGATAATTATAGTAAGAGGGGTATTATATTAGGAGTAAAATAGCGATAGTATCTATAAGGGTAGTAATGGTATTAATAAGGGTAGAACCTAGCGGGGCACGGAGCTAAGGGCTAGCTGCGGGCTAGTTACGTGAGAGCTATAGGCTATTTAAAGGGGCTTTCCTATAAACGAAGGGAAAGGGCTAGAGATTAAACCTTTTAAGCACCTACCCCTAGCTAGCAGTTCAATAGCTACGACACTTTAATCTAACCATCACTCTGTTATTCATTCCCAAGCCAAAAGCCTTGACATAATTACTTTAAAGAACTTATAATAAAGCTTATAAACCTTTAATAAGCAGTCCTAGATATTACCTAATCTAAAAGAGCACTCTAGAATTAATTAATCTTTACTTATTATAGCATACCTAAGTATAGAACTTACTTTATTAACCCTCCTACTAACCTCTAGCTATTCTATAAATATATAAGGATATTAATAAGAATAACTATAGAGGAATTAGATAAGAAGTATTAATTCCTATTAACGCTTAATATAAGAGAGTAGTATTAGACTAACTATAAGTATAATAGGTATAGTAAGGAAGCCTATTATAGATAATTATAATTATAAGGTAATAAAGGCGCTTTATAGAAGAAGAAATGCTATATATATAGTAAAGAAGGCTATTAGTTAACTAAACACTCTAAGGAGGAATATAAGAAGGCATATTAACGCTTTAAGAACCACTACCTTATAGAACTAATAATCCCTTCCTATAATACTTTCCTTACTTAGTATAAAGGTAAAGAGAATAATACTACTTTTTCTAAAGAAGATAAGATTTCTACCTATATAATAGAACTTAGATTTAAAGAAAAAGGTAATAAAGGAGAGATATTAATAAGCTTCTTTATATAAGGCATAATAATTAATAGCTATATAACCATAGAAATTCTTATAAACTAAGTAATTACCTATACCCTTATTAAAGAGAATCTATTTAATCTCTAGTAACTAAAGGAAGCCCTAACTACCTTCCTTCTTTAAGATTATTACTCTTTAGGTATATTCTAAGGTATTATCCCTAATACTAGGGCTATAGGTTATTTATTAGTAAGGCACCCTTAATTCCTTACCCTATAATAATTAATCCTAAAGATCTAGCTTAATAAATCTAGAGCTAGGGAGGTAATAATTTAATTTAGAAGCAGTAAGCTAATCCCTTAATTAGATTAATTAATATGCCTACTCTCTTTAGCATTATTCTATTCTATATAATACCTATAAACACTCCTTCTTACTATGCTTAGCAGATATAGACTACCTTAAGATTAATTTCCATATCTCTTAGAATATCCTTTAATAAGGTAATATTAAGGTCCCTATTATCTATAAATAGGGATATCCTTAGATACTTCTATAAAAGGAGAGATTAATTACCTAGAGTTATTTAACTAAGATAGAATTACAGCGCTTATATTACTAATTTAGTTACCCTTCTATTCGCTAACTTTATAATATGCTTTCTAAATTAGGCTATAAGGTAGATTTTAAAACTATTAGATAATTAATAAAGATCTGCCACTAATGCTAATTAAATATAGATAATCTACATTACTTTAAATTTACCCTAAAGAATAAATATAACTTTAACTATAGAGTAATTATAAATATTATGTATTTAGATAGTAATTGCCCTATTCTTCACGCTATTAATATAGTTATCGCAATTAACATAGCTAGATTCCTTAAGGATATTATAGCAAAGGTAATATAGGAGGCTCTTTGCCTTTACTAGATTAATACCTACTAGGGTCCTCTAGACTAGATTATAACCAATACTAGTATAACCTTTAGAAGTAAAGAATTCCGCTAATTTATAGCTTTAATATTAATCTTAATTAAAGAAGTCCCTATTAAGGCATACTATAGTATTAGTAATATTAAAAGATATTATAGGCCGCTCTAAAGAGCCTATAATATTATCTAATTTAAATGCCTATTAATACCTAAAGCTATAGCCCTATAAATAGCTATAAAGGCTCTTAATAATACTATAGGCCTAAATAGTATTATTCTAACCCTTTTATCTTTAGTGCCTACCCTTAAATAATTAATAATTCTCCTTCCTTACCTAATATTAAATAATAAGCTCTTATAGTATAAAAGGTAATAAAGGAGATTAAGAGGTTATACGCACTATATAAGGTTAAGGAAGCCCTTACTATAAGAAATAGCCCTAATACCTTACTAACCCTTAATCTCTTACTTATATTACTAGTTCTTATCTAGTAAGAGTATAAAGGATAGTAAGGCCTATATAAGCTTCTTATAATAGATAAAGAGAGCTATACCCTTAATCTTTTATAAGGCCCTAAGGTCTTTAGGTTAACCTCTATTAAGCCCTATAATAAAGATCCTAGTAAGAAAAGGCTATTACTAGTAAAAGATAATAACCTAGAGGGAGTTAAAGGGAAAGAGTAAGAGGTATAAATTAATAATATAGTGCCTCTAGCCTCTCTAAAAAGAAGGCTAGGAAGACTATAAAAGAACCCTCCTATAATTATTAATTAGGTAAATAACCTTAAGGCGTTTATCTTAAGTAAGGAGAAGGCAGACCTTAAGCTTATAATCTAATTACATAAGAAAGGCATAATTATAACTCCTAGTAACCCTTTTAAGCTCTTAATAAAGGCTAAGATTAATACCCTAATTAGCTAAGGTATATTTAAATTTATTGCTTTTAATCTAAAGAAGCACTAAGGGATTTAAATCTTTAATTCTTATATTATTAATAAAGTTAAAGGAAGAATAAGCTAGCTATATAAGAAATTAAGGCTTATAATCTAAGGCTTTAGTAATAAAGTAAAGCAAGTAATCCTTACGTAAGCCCTAATAATCTAAAGGGTAAGCTAATAATTAATCCTTATAATTACCCTTCTCTTCTTATAAAAGGATTCCTCCTATAGATCTAAGATATTATGTAAGCGTACGTATAATTAGAAACGCCGCTAAATTATATAATCCTTGCCTAACTCCCTATCTAAATTTATAACTAGTGCCCTAAAGGAATAATTATAAGAGTTATTAAGCCTCTCTATAGAATTATAAAGGCTAGCACACACTAGTGGGTAACTTACTATAAGCACTATAGAGAAAACCTCTAGATAATAATATTAAGCTATAATCTATGCTTACTAGTAGTATCTGCTAAAAGCCCTTACTTTAGATACATAGGAATATAGACTAATAATACCCTTAGCCTATTAGATAAAGGATTCTCCTAATAAGAAGAAGATTAACTAGCTACCGCTAAATTCGCTATAAAACCAAAGCAGTTTATTAAGCCTAATAACCCCTTATATTTAATAGTGGAATTATTTAACTAACTAATAACACTATTAAGATATAGCAAAAAGGGTAAAGTAATAAGCTATAGTTAATCCTACTAGAAGAGCTAGAAAAGAAGTATATTAAATAAAGGGCCTATAGTGCCTATATTGCTTTAATCTACTAACCTAAGGCAAGCTTTAATCTATTTATTATTACGTAATATTAAGAACTAATAATTAAGAACGTTAAGGAACTTAATTATTATATTAAGTAGTAAATAGACTACCTAGATTAAGGATTAATCTTTATACCCCTTAACCTTAAAAGAGTAAAGCTATTTATATTTATTAATAGATTATTTGCTAATAATAAAGACCTTACCTTATAACTAGGCTATGTACTTATCCTAGCTAATAAGGAGTATAAGGATAGTAAATTCATACTATAAGGTAATATTATATACTATAGCTTAATAAAGAGTAAGAGAGTTATAAGAAGTATACTTACTTTAGAGGTCTATAGAATAGTAGTAAGCATTAATATAGCTTATGTAATTATAATAATATTAAAGATTATTATGGATTAATTAAACCTCCTAGAAATCATAATTATAGTCTATATAGATTTATACTTATTATATAAATGCCTTATTAAGCTTAGGACTATAAAGGAGAAGTGGCTTATAATTAATATTATAGCCCTTTAGTAATTATATAAACGCTATAAGTGTTGGAACACCAAGGTGCCTGCGCAGGTAATAATACCGTTGTTATTGAAGTCTATGATAGTTCATGATGATCTAGATAAGAGAGAGAGAGAGAGAGGAATCTAGCTAGCTAGAAAGTGGGTGAAACCCATAGGTAGGGCAAAGAGGGGGTGGCGAAAAGGGGCAGCTAATCACAAGGCGTGCATCCCTTTAAGGGCTCCACTCGGCCCACAATTAGCGGGGTCTTTGGCCATGACTAATCCGATGATAATCCAAAGGAAGTAACACTAGCAGTCTCTCTTTTCTTGTGGCTAAAGGAGCCTAAAAACGCAATAAAAATCGAATTAAAGGAAAGTGTATATAAGTGGATCCCTTAATAGGAATCCGGAGCCCTGATTGGCCCGGTTGGCATCAGTTAATTTAATTAATCTAATCGCAATGAGTCCTTCCCTTTGCCTTTATTAATTCCCTCTTTATAACGCTTGCAACGCTTATAAAGGTCTCTTAACCTAGCCTTCCACATGGATTATTAATTTGTTTAAATTAATTAAGGTTATTAGCGCTTAATTTAGCGATCCCTTTGTTATCGCATTAGCTAGGTTGTCATTGCCGTTAATCTATCTAACCTTGTAGATCTCGCGCCTCTTGTATAATTAGCGAAGGGCTATGATATTAATCATTAGCCTCTTCTCTTTTATTATGCCTAGCTTAACAAGGCATTCGTACAATAAGAATAAGTTAGTATAAAGGATTATAGGGATCTAAGGCATTTTTAATTAGTCTGTGATCTAATTAAGGGTTATAGATATCGCGTACGTAATATTAGCACCTTAAACCATGCTATATAGCTTAGAGGTAAGCGCGCTATACGTAACCCGCTTGCTCTTTATTAAACTATATATAATAATATTCCCTTTCGCAATAAAGGTATTATTATCCCTCTTTGCCTTATTGCTAATTATAATTACATACCTAATCTATAAGCTAAGATCCTTGTTATTTGCAAGCAATCTATTTATAAATACAAAGAGCTTTGCTTCTTTAAGGGTTAGTAGGATATAGCATAATCCTTATTACTAATTCTTAATCTACTACTTAAGGCGTTTGTTTAGGCATACGATATCTTTAGTAGCTAGTTCTTAGTGTTAAGCTGCAATTAATAAATTATATAAAGCTTCTGGTTAGCAGACGGTCGTAATGTAACTTCCTTAGGCTTATTATTCTACGTAATCCTGCCTTGCTATTAGGGATTAAGGGTTAACTTCCTTAATCTTCTAACTTTAGCCTTTCTAGGTTAGGGTTAGTAAGTTATTAGCGTTTTAGGTTAGGATATAGCTATTAAAAGTGAGGGGATTCCTGTTTAATAGTCACTACTTCTCTTTAGCTATAAAGTTAGCCTTCTAGAGCTTTTTTTCTTCTTTATTAAAGAAGTTATTATCGCTTAGACCTAGCGTGTTATCTGTTTGCATTCTAACAATCCTAAAGAGGTTTTTATTATTCAGAGCTGTGATTAATAAGCAGGGATTGTATATTAACGTTATTATGTTAAGATTATCCCTATGATAACGGAAGTACGTTGCCTACTAGTGAGTTCTAGCCTTTACAATGCCGTAAAGAGGCTTAATAACCTCTATTACTATGCCTTATAGAAAGAGGTACGCGATCTATTCTAGCAATCTCACGATAATTAGCCTCGTGAGTTTTATTTGCAATTAAACGTAGGCTTAGGTAATATCGCGGATCTAGAGGCAAATCCTTTTACTTTAACAAAGGAGCGATTACTATAATTAGCCATTAGCTTGCCTGTTAGATCGTTGGTAATTGCGTTAGGATAAATTCCTTCTCCTTATTATTATAGCCTTATATAATAAGGCAAGACTTCTTATATAGCGAATCCGTGCCTTTACCTTTAATCTCTCTTACTATATAAGAGTTAAAGATCCTATAGCTACTGTGTTTTGCTTAATTAAACTTCGTGAATCTAAACATATTATAAGCTTATAGAGCGTTAATCTTAGCTTAATCTAATTATTTAAAGGGCTTTCCTAGAGTTATAATCTTCCCTTCTTAGCGGAGTTAGAGGGCAAGGTCCTAGTTAGCTTTTTCCTTTGCTATTAGGAACGCTTCTATTAGTAATCCTCTAGTTATAATCTCTCTAATTAATGCCTTCTCTTAATCTTTATTAATAACTATAAAGTCCTTGTGATCCTTAGGTCCCTCTATGCCCTAGTTAAGGGAGAATTAAACTATAAGGGCTTTTCTTAGCCTTCCTTGCTTTTTCTTTGCTAGCACTAGGAGTTCTACTCCTTCTTTTACTCCTTCCCTTACCTCTGCCCCTATAAAGGCAAGAGAATCTCTCTTATTTATAGTCTTCTTAATAACTTAAGGTTTTATCTCCTATAGCCTCTCTATAGCATATAGGTCCTTATAGTAAGGCTTTATTACTATAGATTAGAATTTCGCTAGACTATAGGGTATTTAGATAGTATAGGTCTCCCTATTAGTAGCGATTAGCTTATAAGGGCTATGCTAGCCGCCCTTCTCCCTCTATACACATATATTAGCCTATAGAGGTAGCTAATATATTAGTAATGTGTTAGGGCCGTTCTAGGCGTTAAGGGCATTACGGACCTACCGTGAGGCTAAGTAGCGGTATACCTTATTAGTAGCCTTCTAAATTGCCTTAGCGTATTAAATAATAGAGATGCTTAGCGGTAACTTGTCTATTATATATAGGTAGGCTTTAAAGACTAGTAGAGTTAGCACTAGTCTATTAGGGCCTGCTAAGTTATTAATGGCTTTAATAGCTATCTAAAGACATTGCTCTAATGTGATCTCCGCGCTGATTAAGTCCGTAATAATCTTATAAGCCTAGCGTAAAGGTCTATAGTACTTTTTAACCTTTCTAACGCTACTATAGGCTTTAATTAGTATCTTATTAATCTTAATTAATATTAATTAAGCGTAATGCTTAAATTTAGTAAAGGAGAAGTTATTACTAGCGTTATAGATAATCTAATCCAGCGGTCTAAGATAGGTATTAATCTAGCACTCTCTAATTATATCCTAGATATCTTAGGCCTTTTGCTTCTTAGGATTAAGGAAGTGGGCTGCTTAGAATAAAGTCACTGAATTAATAACGTGGAGGACTGGTTAGTTATTAATCTATGCAATGTTAGCAATAATCTTATAGTTAAAGTTATGCTTATCTTTAATTATGAATTTAAACCGGCTAAGAGCTTTTCCTTTTATCTAATAATAGTGGTAGACTTTAGTTAACTTCTTAATTACCTAGCGTTTAATATTATAACCAGCCTACTAAAGGATCTTTATAAGGCATTAAACGGAAGGGTAACCAAAGCAATAATACAATTAATGGATTTCTCCTTCTAAGAGGTAGAAGGTAACTGTTTCTTTAGCTTCTAGTAGCCACTAAGGATATCCCTATTATCGCACAATAGGCATAGTCTTATTACCTTAGATTAGCACGTTCGCGAGGTTATTAATCTTAACTTATAGCTTATCTATATTAGTAATAGAAAAGAGGAAAGGAGTTACTATATTAAGGACATAGAATTCAAGTTCTCTAAGTTCTATAGGCACATAAAGCATGCCTTTTACGGTTATAGATCTAGCACTGAATTTAATAAGTTATAGCTTATAGGGGATTATCTTTAACAAAGGCATTAATTGTAATAGAGCCTTTGCTTATCCCTAACCTACCGTTAATTTACCTGCCGCCCTAGTGTTAGACATAATCCCTCTAAAGACTTCTTTAGAATAGCGCTCTTTAGAGATATAGTAAGTTAATCCCTTATTAGATTCTTACTATTAATATAGTTCCTGCTTTAGGAAAGCGTGCTAAAAGGCTTAGTTATTAAGGGCAGTAAGAATATTAGTATTTATAAGATTATAATTATCCTATAGCTCTAAGTAAAAGAATTATATAATGCTTAGATATGCCGCTAGTAATAGCTCTTTATTATCCTTATTACTATCTTTAGTCTTTATATAAGCTATAAGATACGGTTCCTATCCTTAGCCAGGGCCCTTATTAGGCTTATTATTATCTAGCCCTTTGTAGGAGGTAAGAAATGCCTGGAATCTTTTCTCTAAAGGGGGTGTATAATAGATCTTACTAGCGAACTAATAATCCTTCTCCTTTTAGTATTCTTTATTAGAGTGATTAAAGGACTAATAGCCGTTCTTACTACATATAAAGCAACGCTAAGGGCTATGCCTTAGGCTCTTACTATAATAGCCTCCCTTACCTTAGGGCTAACGTCTATATTAACGGTTAGTAAATATAGCCTTAGGAGAGCTCCTTATAATTGCAGGTATTAGGTAGCCCTCTTATTTAACTCTAAGATTATAATTACCTTATAGAGGTCTCTAGCAAGACTCTTAAAGCCTAGGGAGTGGTTATACTTTACTATCTAGTATTTAGGCATACTAGCTATAGTATTTAACGTTTACTTATAGAGCTTAGTATTTACTATATTAGAAGGATATAGGCCTTAATAGATCTTCTTAAGGGTAGCTAGTATAATTTCTAGGCACTTAAGCCTAGTTTTATTAGGGTTCTTAGTAATAGTGCTACTTAGAGTTATGCTACTCTATTTATAGCGGTAGAATTATTACTTACTTTCTGTCTTAAAGCGCTAGCGGATATGGCTAATTATCTCTTTATATGTGAGGTTTTAACTAAAGAGATAATTAAGGTAGTATTGCTTAGTATTATTAATTAAGATAATTAGGAGAGCCTTCTAATAATGTGTTTAAGGGAGGTTAATCCTATCACACTTATTCTCAAAGAGCATAACTTTTAGGGCAAGGAAATCGTATAATTATCTACTATAACAATTACTATCTTTGTATATCTTTGTAAGTTCTAAGATCTTCTTTATAACCTAGTCTTTAGAAGAGAATTATTATATAGGTAGCAAGGTTTGCTATGGATAGGGATCTTTAGGGTGAATTACTTAATATAATAGGGTTTGCCATAGAAGAGGCTCTCTTATAGGTTAAGGGGTTTAAAGGTGCTATTAGGGTTAGGAAGGGCAAGGTTCTAGGGTAAGCAGATAAGGGGTTAAGGAAGTTAATGTTCAGGGGGTTAGAGGATTGTAATCTCCCTTTAGGCCATAATAGTCTTGTTTCTTGTTAGACTACCTCTTCTAGAGATGTTATGATCGCTAATCCTTAGCCTTATCTTATAATAATACTATAGTCTTGCAGAGAATTCCGTAGCTCTCTAATAAGGTCTCTATTAGCTATTATAAAGGTATTCTTAGACTATCCTTTAAAGTCTTCTTAGAATAATTCCTAAAGGTTATTATCCCTCTAGTCTTAATGCTTGCTAAGGTTAATAAACCTTATAATATAGTTATTAAGCTTAGATAGCGTGGCGGAATTAGGGTTAACTACTATTTATTCTTTCTAATCTTTTATAAGGGCATAGGAAAGAGGTTATAGTTATGTTAGTAGTTTACTCTCTTAGGGTCTCTTAGGTGCTATTAAGGTTTGGGATGGTTTCTTATTACTAGAGAATTAAGGCTTTTCTCTTAGTAATAGTCTAGGTAATTATATAGCTTCTATAGTAGCTTAGGTCTTCCCTCTTATTGCTAGTCTAGCTTCCTGACTCATTATAAGTAATAGTTATTAATGTTAGGTTTAAAGCGAATTAGTTTGATTATTTAGTTAGTTTTCTTTGTAGTAGGTATAGGATTAGTCTCTCTATTAAAGATAAAGATAATAATAGAAGAAGTTAATCCTTAGGTTTGTGATAGACGTAGGATTAGTCTCTTTATTAAAAGTGAAGATAATAATAGAAGAAGCTAATCCCTTAGAAGCCTAATAAGTCCGTAACCGGAATTTAAGTCTCTTTCTTTAGCACACTCTCGCAGCCATGCCCCTATTCCTAAGGATCTAGATAATAGGAAAATGACTATGGCATCTATAGAAATGTCTCTTCTTGTGATACCTAACTTATCTATGGTTGTGATTAACCACTGATCAGTGTTGGAACACTAAGGTGCCTGCGCAGGTAATAATACCGTTATTATTGAAGTCTATGATAGTTAATGATGATCTAGATAAGAGAGGAGAGAGAGAGGAATCTAGCTAGCTAGAAAGTGAGTGAAACCCGTAGGTAGGGCAAAGAGGGGTGGCGAAAAAGGGCAGCTAATCACAAGGCGTGCATCCCTTTGAGGGCTCCACTCGGCCCACAATTGGCGGGGTCTTTGGCCACGACTAATCCGATGATAATCCGAAGGAAGCAACAATAAGCTCTGCGAGATTAGATAGATTAATAGTAAAATAACCTAGCTAATACGTTTATAAAGGTAATGCCTAATAAAGCCCTAGAGAGGTTTATTATAGGTAATATAGTAATAATCTAGATAGAGGATAGGTTACTTAGACCTAGCATTGCTTATAAAGAGGTAAGGGACTAGAGCCCTAAGGCTTACGCTAAAGCCTATACCTAAGCCTATGCTAAAGCCTACGCTAAAACTAGCGCTAAAGGCACTAGGTAAGCTACCCTAAGTATAGCACTATTATATAGGGTATAGGCTAAGGGATTAGAGGTAGTAGAATTATAGCTTTAGAAAGGGATGGCTCTTCTAAGTCTCTCTAATAGGGAGGGGGAAGAGAAGGGAGTATAAGGGGGCATAGGAAGGTATAATCTAATATTATACCTTTAAAAAGGGAAGGATTATAGGCAATCTTCCCTAGGAATGTAATCTAATATTATATTATAGTTAAATAAAGGGCTATAGGGAGGGATAATCTAATATTATACCTTTAGATAGGGAAGGTATTATAGGTAACCTTTCCCTTATAACGTGATCTAATATTATGTTATACTAGTTAAATAAGGGAGCGTAGGTAAGGGCAGAAGGTAGAGGTAGCCTTCTGTAAGGAAGAAGGATAAGCGATTAGAGAAGCTAGTTATTAAAGGCTAGTAGCGTATAAGGGGAAGGAAGGAGGGACTATTATTATTATTTCTTTTGTTAGTTCTTTTATTTATATAACACATTTATTTAATCCCTTATATCTTCCCTTCTTAGATTAATATTATATATTAATAATTGTATTAAAAAGAAAGAGATTCTAATGTTAGAACAAGCATAATATTAATCACAGCACGTAGCCGTAATTACCTAGCAAAGGTTAGGCCGCAAGGGCGCGCGCGTAACGCGCGCCCGTAAGAGGTAGCCCTATAGATAACTTATTAGCCTGCCCTTTAATTAGGTAAGGACCTATAAGTTATATAACCCACAAAACGCACTGCGTTTATGGCTACTTCTCACGATCTGAAAAACCCTCTTTTTTCCTCTCTTTAACACACACTTATAACTAATTGATTATAACGCCTAGAATAGAAGAATAATTCCTATTCCTAGGCTACGATCCTAACGTTAGGCACCTGTGATACCAACAGGAATTTTATTTTACTTCAAAAATAGTCTTATAGCTTTAAAACCTTTTTATTAGAATTATAAATAATTATATTTACTTTTTAACCTTTTAAACTAAAGTAAAAGTAAAAGAGATAGAAAAAACCTTTCTAGAACTAACTTAAAAGTTAGTAAAAATTAAAAATAAAAGGAAAGTATAAAATATATTCCTCTTAAAAGTAAGTCCTAAATAGTCTTTTCTATTATAATTTAATAGCTTTAATAGCTTTAATAGCTATATAACCTAGTCTTTAGTATTATTATAAAAGTAAGTCTAAAGTAAGTCCTAATTTACTTATTAATAATAGGTTTTAAAGCAAGAAAAGCTATTATAAGAGAGTAATACTAACATAAAGTTAATAAAGACCCACTTTTATAATATTAGTAAATACTAGGTTTTAAAGTAAAAAAATATATAATAACTAATAATAAGAAGGTAATACTATTATAAAGTTAATAAAGACTTACTTTAGACTTACTATTATTTATTATTAGATACTAGGTTTTAAGGTAAGAAAAACCTCTTAAAACTAATAATAAGAAGGTTTTAGTATATAATAATATAAAAGTAAGTCTAAGGTAAACACTTATTACTTATTATTAGTATTATTAAGTTAATATAAAACCTTTAAAAGAAAAAAAGTACTACAGTTTAAAATATTAAAACTTAATAATTACTAATAATTAATTTATTAGCTTATAAGGCTTACTTTTACTAATAAATTTAAGGGATTTTAAATTATTTTTAAAAAGAATATATTTTTCTTTTCTAAACTTATTTTAATTAGAAATAATAGATAAAAAAGGTTTAGGGTTAGAATTAAGGTAATAAATTTTATACTTTTAATTAGTAGCTTTATAATTATCCTTTTAATTATATAAAGTATATAACAGCAGATTAGAATCGGAGCAGGGGTGGGTTAGGGCCGGAGGGTTATACCTTCAAATCCTTAGCCATAGCCTGCTTAAGCTGCTTCTTGGTCAAGGACTTCTAAGGGTATCGCTTAGTATTAGAGTTTTCCTAGGCAGATTAGAGCTAGAAAAGCATAGAACGCAGGAATACTTACAGTAGCTAGCGCTATTTAGAGATATTCGCGAATAACCTGCGATAGATATTAGCACGCAAGCTAATACTAACCTAGGAGCACCTTAAATAGCTCTAAGGAAGGAAAGAACCTATAGTAAGTTTAATAAAAAAGAGAAAAGAAGTTAAACCCCTCTAGGGGAGGAGCTTTTCTTATACTTATATAGGGGGCTAAATTATAGATATTAATAAAGAAATAAAAATATAAGATAAAAATCTAACTAGATAATGCCTAGGAGAACTAGGCCTAGAGATACCTAGGACTTAAACTAAAACCACACCTCCCTATAGAATATAATTTACATTAGGTGCTTGTAAGGGCTTGGGCTTTGCCCAAGCCTTAGTGTTAACACATGAATGGGGAATGGGGAAGGGGGCTGACATAAGCCGATTAGGGGATATAAGGGGCTCGTGCGGGACCTAAATATCCTCCTTTTTCCTTCCTTTCTTTAAGTTTCTTAATATTATTATTATAGCCTATAGCTTTATCTTTAGGCTAGTCTATAACATTTAAGAAACTTCCTTTAGCCTTAAAGAAGGCAACTAAAAACGCAATAAGCATATTAAACGTAATAAACGCAATAGATATAATAGACACAATAGGCTTATTATACCTAAGAGACTAATACTCTTAGGGAAGCATAACACTACTAATAGATACTACTCCGCTAATAGAGGCCCTCTCTGCTTAACTTAAATTACTTTAACTTGTGATTAAACAATAATAAGGGAAATTGTGACTCTATATAAGCAGCTTAATATAAAGCAGCTATAAGGGATTTAACCTAAATAGATCCCTTTACTAGTCCTACCTATCACGCTACTAGCTATACCCTAGATTAGATAGAAACTAATCCTAATAGGCAATCCTTATAATAGCGATAAGGCTATATTTACTTCCTAGAAGATCCTTATAGAACATAAATTAGTAGTGGATAAGGACTTTATTAGTGCTAATAAGGACTAGTGGATATTTGTATACTAGAATTTAGGACCTAAGGTCTAACCCTATATTATAGTATTTTTAAAATAGGCTATAAATATAATTATAAACCTATTTGCTTCCTAGAATACTTAGAATCTATATTTACTAACCCTTATTAATAAGAAATAGCCTTTACTAAACTTAATTATCTTAAATAAGGGCTAGGGAAGATATTTACTTTATTCTTTATTTACTTTAAATAAAAGCTTTCCTAGTAGGAGGTAGTATATAGATAGATAAGGTAAAACTAGCAAAACTTTAATATATACTTAATAAGTATATAAGGGAGTGTAATATTAGCAAAGGGGTTACTTATAAGGACTACTTAGTAGTAGTTCGTTAATTCTATAGTATTATAGTTAATATTAAGGCTAATGCCTTAGAGAAAAGTATTAGTCCTATTACGCGCCTATTCTAGTTAAGATATTAGCCCCTAAGTTAATTATAATAGTAATACACTAATAATAGGTATTTATATAGTAGGAACTTAGGTAGGTAAACGTAAGAAGCTAGAGGGAAAAGAGATAAACTAAAGAAAATAACTAAGCTATAATATACTAAGTAAGTTATAGTAAAGGAAATAACTAGATATTATAAGGATAAGTATTATTTATACTATAGCTTAAAGGATTACTAGATATAGAAGTGCCCTTTACTCTTACCTTACTAACTAAAAGTTTATATTAATACCTATAGAGTAAAGATAAAGAGTAGGGATAAGGGGTTAAGACTTACTTATTAGAAAATAAGTAACCCTTAAGCAAAGGCTTACATAGGGATAGGAAGGCTAGCTAGCCTAGCTAGATAGCCTTAACTATAATTAGTGTATAGTATTATAAAAGGGAGTTAAATAGTATATAGATTAACTACTATTCTTAGTCCCTATACTCTTTAATATATATAAATATCTGTTGGTATCACAGGTGCCTAACGTTAGGATTGTAGCCTAGGGAATAGGAATTATTCTTCTATTCTAGGCATTGTAATTAATTAGTTATAAGTGTGTAGAAGAGAGGAAAAGAGAGGCTTTTTCGGATCATGAGAAGTGGCCACAAACGCGGTGCGTTTTATAGGTTACATAACTTATAGGTCCTTGCCTAATTAGAGAGGCAGGCTAATAAGTTATATATAGGGCTACCTCTTATAGGCACGCGTTGCGCGCGCCCCTTACGGCCTAACCTTTTACTAGGTAATTACGGCTACGTGCCGTAATTAATATCATGCTTATTCTCATATTAAAACCTCTTTCTTTTTAACATAATTATTAACGCATAATATTAATCTAAGAAGGGAAGATATAAGGGATTAAATAAATATATTATATAAATAAAAGAACTAATAGAAGAAATAATAATAATAGTCTCCTTTCCTTCCCTTACGCGCTACTAGCTTTAGATAACTAGCTTCTCTAATTACTTATCCTTCTTCCTTATAGAAGGCCGCTTCTGCCTTCCGCCCTTACCTACACCCTTTATTTAACCAATTTAACGTAATGTTAAATTATATTACAAGGGAAGGTTGCCTGCAATCCCTTCCCTATCTAAAGGCATAATATTAGATTATCCCTCCCTGCAGCCCTTTATTTAACCATAATGTAATATTAGATTATATTCCTAGGGAAGATTACCTATAATCCTTCCCCTTCTAAAGGTATAATATTAGATTATACCTTCCCGCCCCTCCTTACGCTCCTTTCTCTTCCCTCTCCCTACTATAAAGACTTAGGAGAGGCGCTCCCTTCTAAGGCTATAATTCTATGCCCCCTTCTAAAGCTATAATTCCGCTACCTCTAATCCCTTAGCCTACGCCCTACGTAACCATGCTATACTTAGGGCAGCTTACCTAGTGCCTTTAGCGCTAGTTTTAGCTTAAGCTTAGGCATAGGCTTTAGGGCTCTAGTCCCCTGCCTCTTTATAGGCAGTGCTAGGTCTAGGTAACCTATCCTCTATCTAGATTATTACTATATTACCTATAATAAACCTCTCTAGGGCTTTATTAGGCATTACCTTTATAAACGCATTAGCTAGGTTATCTTCGCTATTAATCTATCTAATCTTATAGAGTTTATAGCGTTCATATAATTACTAAAGGGCTATAATATTAATTATAAGCTACTTGTTGGTATCACAGGTGCCTGACGTCAGGATCGTAGCCTAGGGAATAGGAATTATTCTTCTATTCTAGGCGTTGTAATCAATTAGTTATTAGTGGTCTCCAAAGAGAGGAAAAAGAGGCTTTTTCCAATCGTGAGAAGTGGCCACAAACGCAGTGCGTTTTTATGGGTCACATAACTTATAGGCCCTTAACTAATTAGAGGGCAGGCTAATGAGTTATAGGTAGGGCTACCTCTTGCGAGCGCGCGTTGCGCGCGCGCCCTCGCGGCCTAACCTTTGCTAGGTAATTGCGGCTACGTGCCGCGATTGATATTATGCTTATTCTAACATTAGAATCTCTTTCTTTTTAACATGATTATTAACGTATAATATTAATCTAAGAAGGGAAGATATAAGGGATTAAATAAATGTGTTATATGATTAAAAGGACTAATAAAAGAAACCATAACAATAGTCCCCCTTCCTTCCTTCCCTTACGCGCTACTAGCCTTTAATAACTAGCTTCTCTAATTGCTTATCCTTCTTCCTCGCGGAAGGCCACCTTTGCCTTCCGCCCTTGCCTGCGCCTCCTTATTTAACCGGTGTAACGTGATATTGGATTACGTTATGAGGGAAGGTTACCTGCAATCCCTTCCCTATCTAAAGGTATAATATTAGATTATACCTTCCCACGCCCCCTTACGCTCCCTCCTCTTCCCCTCCCTACTATAGAGACTTAGGAGGGCGCCCCTTCTAAGGCTATGATTCCGCCGCCTCTAATCCCTTAGCCCGCGCCTTACATAGCCTTACTACACTTTAGGGTAGCTTGCCTAGTGCCTTTAGCGCTGTTCTTAGTGTAGGCTTTAGCGCGGGCTTAGGCATAGGCTTTAGGGCTCTAGTCCCCTACCTCTTTATAGGCAGTGCTAGGTCTAGGTAACCTATCCCTCTATCTAGATTATTGCTATATTGCCCGTAATAAACCTCTCTAGGGCTTTATTAGGCATTGCCTTTGTAAATACATTAGCTAGGTTATCTTCGCTATTAATTTATCTAATCTCGCAGAGCTCGCGGCGCTTATATAATTGCTAAAGGGCTATAATATTAATTATAAGCTGCTTCTCCTTTATAGTCCTAAGCTTAACAAGGTATTTATATAATAAGTACAAATCTATATAAACTACGATTAGGATCACTAGGAGGTTTAATTAATCTATGATAATCTTAAATATTATTGCGATTACGTAAGCCATATTAACGCCTGCTACTATTCCATAGACCTCTAAAGTAAGCATACTTCTTATAACTCTCTTACTCTTTATTAAGCTATAGTGTATAATATTACCTTATAGTGTGAACTTACTATCCTTATACTCCTTATTAGCTAGGATAAGAACATAGCCTAGTTATAAGGTAAGGTCTTTATTGTTAGCGAATAATCTATTAATAAATATAAATAGCTTTACTCTTTTAAGGTTAAGGGGTATAAAGATTAATCCTTAATCTAGGTAGTCTATTTACTACTTAATATAATGATTAAGTTCCTTAATGTTCTTGATTATTAGTTCTTAATATTACGCAGTAACTAATAGATTAAAGCTTGCCTTAGGTTAGCAGATTAAAGCAATATAGGCACTATAGGCCCTTTATTTAACGTACTTCTTTTCTAGCTCTTCTAGCGGGATTAACTATAGCTTATTACTTTACCCTTTTATTATATCTTAATAGTGTTATTAGTTAGTTAAATAATTCCACCGTTAAATATAAGGGGTTATTAGGCTTAATAAACTGCTTTGGTTTTGCAGCGAATTTAGCAGTAGCTAGTTAATCTTCTTCTTATTAGGAGAATCCTTTATCTAATAGGCTAAGGGTATTATTAGTCTACATTCCCACGTATCTAAAGTGAGGGCTTTTAGCAGATATAACTAATAAGCATGGATTATAGCTTAATGTTATTATCTAGAGCTTTTCTCTATAATGCTTGTGGTAAGTCACCTACTAGTGTATGCTAGCTCTGCAATTCCGTAGAGAGGCTTAATAACTCTTATAATCATTCCTTTAGGGTGCTAATTACGAATTTAGATAGGGAGTTAGGCAAAGATTATACGATTTAGTAGCGTTTCTAATTATATATATGCCTATGTAATATCTTAAATCTATAGGAGAAATCCTTTTATAAGAAGAGAAGGGGTAATTATAAGGATTAATCATTAGCTTACCCTTTAGATTATTAGGGCTTACGTAAGGATTGCTTGCTTTGCTTTATTGCTAAAGCCTTAGATTATAAGCCTTAATTTCTTATATAGCTAGCTTATTCTTCCTTTAACTTTATTAACAATACAGGAATTAAAGATTTAAATCCCTTAGTGCTTCTTTAGATTAAAAGCAATAAATTCAAACACGCCTTAGCTAATTAGGGCATTAATCTTAGCCTTTATTAAGAGCTTAAATAGTCCACTAGGAGTTATAATTATGCCTTTCTCGCGTAATTAGATTATAAGCTTAAGGTCTGCCTCCTCCTTACTTAAGATAAATGCCTTAAGGTTATCTGCCTAATTAATAATTATAAAAGGGTTCTTTTATAGTCTTCCTAGCCTTCTTTTAGAGGGCTAGAGGCACTATATTATTAATTTATACCTCTTGCTCTTCCCCTTTAATTACCTCTAGGTTATTACCTCTTACTAGTAATAGCCTTTCCTTGCTTAGATCTTTATTATAGGGCTTAATAGAGGTTAACCTAAAGACCTTAGGGCCTTATAGAAAATTAAGGGTATAGCTCTCTTTATTTATTATAAGAAGCTTATATAGGCCTTACTATTCTTTATGCTCTTACTAGATAAGAACTAGTAATATAAGTAGGAGATTAAGGGTTAGTAAGGTATTAGGGCTATTCCTTATAGTAAGGGCTTCCTTAACCTTATATAGCGCATATAACCTCTTAATCTCCTTTATTACCTTTTACACTATAAGAGCTTATTACTTAATATTAGGTAAGGGTAAAGAATTATTAATTATTTAAGGGTAAGCGCTAAAGATAAGAAGGGTTAGAATAATACCGTTTAGGCCTACAGTATTATTAAGGGCTTTTATAGCTATTTATAAGGCTATAGCTTTAGGTATTAATAGGCATTTGCGTTAGATAATATCATAGGCTCTTTAGAGCGGCCTATAATATCTCTTAACCTTACTAATGCTATAGTGTGCCTTAATAGGGACTTCTTTAATTAAGATTAACATTAAAGCTATAAATTAGCGGAATTCTTCGCTTCTAAAGGTTATGCTAGTATTAGTTATAATCTAGTCTAGAGGACCCTAGTAGGTATTAATCTAGTAAAGGCAAAGAGCTTCCTATATTGCCTTTACTATGATATCCTTAAGGAATCTAGCCATGTTAAACGCAGTAGCCATATTAATAGCGTGGAGAATAGGGCAATTGCTATCTAAATACATAATATTTATGATTACTTTGTAGTTAAAGTTATATTTATCCTTTAGGGTGAATTTAAAGCGATGTGGATTGCCTGTATTTAGTTAGCATTAGTAGCAGATCTTTGTTAATTATCTAATGGTTTTAAAATCTACCTTATAGCCTAATTTCGAAAGCACATTATAAAGTTAGCGAACGGAAGGGTAACTAAATCAGCAATGTAATCGCTGTAATTCTATCTCGGTTAGATAACTCTAGGTAATTAATCTCTCCTTCTATAGAAGCATCTAAGGGTGTCCCTATTTATAAATAATAGGGACCTTAATATTACCTTATTAAAGGATATTCTAAGAGATATAGAAATTAATCTTTAAGCAGTCTATGTTTGCTAAGCATAGTAAGAAGGGAGTGTTTGTAGGCATTACATAGAATAGGATAATACTAAAGGGAGTAAGCATATTAATTAATCTAATTAAGGGGATTAGCTTACTACTTCTAAATCAAATCATTGCCTCCCTAGCTCTAGATTTATTAAGCTAGATCTTAGGGATTAACTATTATAGGGCAAGGAATTAGGGGTATCCTACTAATAAGTAACCTATAGCCCTAGTATTAGGGATAATGCCTTAGAATATACCTAAAGAGTAATAATCTTAAAGAAGGAAGGCGGTTAGGGCTTCCTTTAGTTATTAGAGATTAAATAGATCCTCCTTTATAATAGCGTGAGTAACTGCTTAATTCGCAAGGATTCCTATAGTTACATAGCTGTTAATTATTATGCCTTATATAAAGAAGCTTATTAGTATCTCTCCTTTGTTGCCTTCTTCTTTAAATCCAAGTTTTATTATATAGGTAGAAATCTTATTTTCTTTAGAAGAAGTAGTATTATTCTCTTTGCCTTTATACTAGATAAGGAAAGCGTTATAGGAAGGGGTTATTAGTTCTGTAAGGTAGTGGTTCTTAAAGCGTTAATATGCCTTCTTATATTCCTCCTTAGAGTGTTTAGTTAACTAATAACCTTCTTTGCTATATATATAGCATTTCTTCTTCTATAGAATGCCTTTATTACCTTGTAATCGTGATTATCTATAATAGGCTTCCTTACTATACCTATTATACTTTTAGTTAGTCTAATGCTACTCTCTTACATTAGGTATTAATAGGAATTAATGCTTTTATCTAATTCCTCTGTAGTTATTCTTATTAATATCCTTATGTATTCGCAGAACGGTTAGAGGTTAGCAGGAGGGTTAATAAGGCAAGTTCTACACTTAGGTATGCTATAATAGGCGGAGATTAATTGATTCTAGAGTGCTCTTTTAGATTAGGTAATATCTAAGACTGCTTATTAAAGATTCGTAAGCTTTATTATAAGTTCTTTAAAGTAATTAATCTTTAGTTTTCTTGTATAATCTAGTGTAGCTTAGTATTCTGCTAAGTAATTAATTAGCATACCTTTGCCTTATATTATTAGTCTTAAACCTTCTCTTAATATAGTTAATAAGAGTCTTAAGGTCTTAAGGATTGCCTAGCTTACATAGATGCTTATAATAGTATATTAAAGCTTTCCCTTTAAGCATGGCTTTAAGGGCATACCTAGCTTTATAGGGTTTAATGCCTAGTATCTTGTATTTCCCTTAGAAGATTATTAACTTTAAGTTAAGGACCTTATAGTTATCTACGCTATATTAAATGTTACTTATATATAGCTTTGCGAGATTAATTATTTGCTTTAGTATAGGTCTAGAGGAAAAAGTGCTCTTAGAGGTGTAGAAGGAGGGATTTCTTATCTTAATAGGAATACCTCTAATAAGGGCTTTCTAAGGATTATTATGTAATTAGCCTAATAGGGTTAGGCTTAGGGATTAACGTTAGCAAGATTATGAGATTCCTAGATTACTTTATTAGTAATGTTATAATCTTAGCCTAATTAGAGGATTAGGAGGAGGTTATTAAGGAAGTCTTAGTTTTCTATTTGTTTTTAGAAGGGTGTGTACTTCCTTATAGCTTCCTATATCTCTTTTCTTGCTAATCTTAGAATTCCTTATAGGTAGTAACTTCCTTAAGCATTACTATAATCTTCCTATAGGCTATTATATCTATGTACATGCCTTAGAAGAGAAGGAAATCACATAGATACTTAGCAATTGCTTAGTCTGTAATTACAAATGCCTCTCTTATCTATCCGTAGAAGTTTTTAATAAAGTTAGTAAAGAGGCTTCTAGTAATAAGGCTCTTAGACTAGTATACCGCTATCTTAAAGAGAATATAGGCTGTGATAGCCTTAGGATTATTACCTTATTTATTAAGATTAAATGATTTTGCTATCTATAATATCTTAGATATAATAAAGTCTTGTATCTCTAGGGAATATGTCTTAAGAGAGGATTATTAACTTATAGACCTTTGCCTTTTAGTCTCTCTTATCCTTAGTGCCTTCTTTAGTATTGCTAAAGTTAGGGCTAGAGAGAGAGGCTTTTAACTATTCTCCTTATTAAGGAGCTTTTAACTTTCTTATCTCTATTATAGGAGGATAGAATAAAGATATAGGGTTAGGTTTATATAGTAGATTAAAGGATTATAAGCATAGCTATTATCTTTATCCCTTAGGGATTCTTAGGGTATTAGATCTTAGGAGTAGTAAGCTCCTTTCTTATTATAAGAGAATATCTTCTAAGGGTTAGGTACGTGGTAGAACGCGCTAACTAAGTGATTAAAGATAGGTTAGACTAGTTACTAACTAGGCCTTAATCCTTTAATAGCTTTAAAGTCTTTATAAGGTCTTAGGATTAGATCTTAGGAGTTATAAGGCTCCTTTCTTATCGCAAGAGAGTGCTTAGACTTCCTTAGCATAGCTATATATGCTTTTAGTAGCCCTCCTATTTTATAGGGTAGGTTTATAGTGTAGCTATCTCTTCTGATTAACCTTGCTAATCTACGGTTAGAAAAACCATGTGGTTATCTATGAAGTTAACCACTGATTAGTGTTAGTATTATAGGTGCCTAACGTTAGGATCGTAGCCTAGGGAATAGGAATTATTCTTCTATTCTAGGCGTTGTAATTAATTAGTTATTAGTGGTCTCTAAAGAGAGGAAAAAGAGGCTTTTTCTGATTGTAAGAAGTGGCTATAAACGCAGTGCCTTTTTGTGGGTTATATAACTTGTAGGCCCTCGACCAATTAGAGGGCAGGCCAATGAGTTATAGGTAGGGCTACCTCTCGCGAGCGCGCGTTGCGTGCGCGCCCCTCGCGGCCTGACCTTTTGCCGGGTAATTGCGGCTGCGTGCCGCGATTGATATCATGCTTGTTCTAACACTACTTCTCCTTTATAGTCCTAAGCTTCCCTCCTGGGTACGAGGTAAAACTGCTTATATTGTTACAGGCTAATTCCCCATTCTTTCATTTTCTTCCTATCTCCTTGCTAATCTTATTATTCGCCTTGCCTTTACTTCTTAGCATTTTTCCCTTATGTTATAAATGCTATTAATTATCTCTAGGTTAGATTTATCTTTATTTTCCTTCCCTTTGCTTTTCTCTTCTGCTATAGCCTTTAACCTTTTGGTTAGGGCAGTGTCTTTTTGTCACCCTTAGCTATCTATAATCTAATTAGTTAAGGGTTAATTAGTTAATTAGTAATGCAAGACCTACCTGGTGATTATAACAAATTAGGTTAGAAGCAAGTGAGAATAAGTTATGTGTGGTGTAAGGGTTCAAGTTTGCCTTAGAGCTTTAGGGCATAAGTGAGTGGTAAGGTATAAGAAGATAGAAGAGATAGAGAGAGGAATAAACACAGTCATAGAGAAAGGGAATCGTGTTAATTTATGCTATAAGCAAAACTCGAATGAATTTAAGTGTTAGTATCACAGGTGCCTGACGTCAGGATCGTGGCCTAGGGAATAGGAATTTATCTTCTATTCTAGGCGTTATAATTAAATAGTCATTCTATGTGTAGGAGGGAGGAAAAGAGAGGCTTTTCCGGATCGTGAGAAGTGGCCACAAACGCGGTGCGTTTTGTGGGTTATATAACTTATAGGTCCTCGCCTAATTAGAGGCAGGCTAATAAGTTATATGTAGGGCCACTTCTTGCAGGCGCGCGTTACGCGCGCCCCTTGCGGCCTAACCTTTTGCTAGGTAATTGCGGCTACGTGCCGCGATTAATATCATGCTTATTCTAACATTAGAATCTCTTTCTTTTTAACACGATTGTTAACGCATAATATTAATCTAAGAAGGGAAGATATAAGGGATTAAATAAATGTATTACATAAATAAAAGAACTAATAAAAGAAACAATAATAATAGCCCCTCCCTTTCCTTCCCTATACGCTACTAGCTTTAGATAACTAGCTTCTCTAAGCGCTTATCCTTCTTCCTTATAGAAGGCTCCCTCTACCTTCCGCCCTTGCCTTTAACTAGTGTAATGTAATGTTAGATTATATTACAAGGGAAGGTTGCCTATGATCCTTCCTATCTAAAGGTATAATATTAGATTATCCTTCTTATAGCCCTTTATTTAACTATAATATAATATTAAATCATATTCCTAGGGAAGATTACCTATAATTCTTCCCCTTCTAAAGGTATAATATTAGATTATACCTTCCTACGCCCTTACGCTCCCTTCTCTTTCCCCTCCCTACTATAGAGACTTAGAAGGGCGCCCCTTCTAAGGCTATAATTCCACGCCCCCTTCTAAAGATGCAATTCCATACCCCCTTCTAAAGCTATAATTCCGCTACCTCTAATCCCTTAGCCCACGCCCTGCGTAGCTATGCTATACTTAGGGCACCTTATCTAGTGCCTTTAGCGCCGTTTTTAGCGTAGGCTTAGGCGTAGGCTTTAGCGTAGGCTTAGGCACAGGCTTTAGCGTAGGCTTTAGGGCTCTAGTCCCTTGCCTCTTTATAGGCAGTGCTAGGTCTAGGTAACCTATCCCTCTATTTGGATTATTACTATATTACCCGTAATAAACCTCTCTAGGGCTTTGTTAGGCATTGCCTTTGTAAACGCGTTAGCTAGGTTATCTTTACTATTAATCTATCTAATCTTATAAAGCTTACAGTGTTTATATAATTACTAAAGGGCTATAATATTAATTATAAGCCACTTCTCCTTTATAGTCCTAAGCTTAATAAGGCATTCGTATAATAAGTATAAATCTATATAGACTATAATTAGGATCTCTAGGAGGTTTAATTAATCCGTAATAATCTTTAATATTATTATAATTACGTAAGCTATGTTAATGCTTACTACTATTCTATAGACCTCTAAAGCAAGCACACTTCTTATAACTCTCTTGCTCTTTATTAAGCTATAGTGTATAATATTGCCTTATAGTGTAAACTTACTATCTTTATACTCCTTATTAGCTAGGATAAGAACGTAGCCTAGTTACAAGGTAAGGTCTTTGTTATTAGCGAATAATCTATTAATAAATATAAATAGCTTCGCTCTTTTAAGGTTAAGGGTATAAAGATTAATCCTTAATCTAGGTAGTCTATTTACTACTTAATATAGCGATTAAGTTCCTTTACGTTCTTAGTTATTAGTTCTTAATATTATGCGGTAACTAATAGATTAAAGCTTGCCTTAGGTTAGCAGATTAAAGCGATATAGGCACCATAGGCCCTTTATTCTATATACTTCTTTTCTAGCTCTTCTAGCGGGATTAACTATAGCTTATTACTTTACCCTTTTACCGCATTTTAATAGTATTATTAGTTAGTTAAATAATTCCACTGTTAAATACAAGGGGTTATTAGGCTTAATAAACTGCTTTAGTTTTACAGTGAATTTAGCGGTGGCTAGTTAATCTTCTTCCTATTAGGAGAATCCTTTGTCTAATAGGCTAAGGGTATTGTTAGTCTACATTCCCACGCATCTAAATTAAGGGCTTTTAGCAGATATAACTAGCAAGCATGGATTATAGCTTAATATTATTATCTAGAGCTTTTCTCTATAGTGCTTGTGGTAAGTCACCCACTAGTGTATGCCAGCCTTTGCAATTCCGTAGAGAGGCTTAATAACTCTTATAATTATTCCTTTGGGGTGCTAATCACGAATTTAGATAGGGAGTTAGGCAAGGATTATATAATTTAGCGGCATTTCTAATTATACGTATGCCTACGTAATATCTTAAATCTAAAGAAGGAATCCTTTTATAAGAAGAGAAGGGTAATTATAAGGATTAATCATTAGCTTGCCCTTTAGATTATTAGGGCTTGCGTAAGGATGTCAGGAGCAGAACAGCGACGGCATCCATGAGGGTGGCGACGGCATCGATAAGGGTGGAACCCAGCGGGGCACGGAGCTAAGGGCTAGCTGCGGGCTAGTCACGTAAGAGCTGCGGGCTATTTAAAGGGGCTTTCCTATAAATAAAGGGAAAGGGCTAGAGATTAAACCTTTTAAGCACCCACCCCTAGCTAGCAGATTAATAGCTATAACACTTTAATCTAACCTTCACTCTGTTATTCACTCCTAAGCTAAAAGCCTTAATAAATTAATCTCTCTTCCCTTTAGGGCAATAGACTATTAGTTAGATTAAGATATCTAGAATTCATTACATAGTAACCTAATTAGGTGGTAGCCACGACTACGCTGTAAACAAGCAGGAGAATGTTACACTACTAAACCTAACTAGAGTAGTCCGCTAGTCCCTATTAGATAACTAGCAAAGCAGAACACTTATTAATAATAAGGAGGTAACACTAAATTAGCGCCTTAAAGAAGCAGTAACCTAGATATGTATTATAGAAAAGAGATAGAAACTTGCTTACTTATAGCAAAACCTATAGATAATAGAAGAAGCCATATCCTTAGGTAACTTAGACGTAGGACCTACAAATACCCTCCTTTAGCACCTTAGGTAGCACCTATTACGTAGCAATATAGCCTCGCAAAGATATAATTAAAAGCACCTATATATAAAGGGGATACTTTTAAGAGTCTTTAGAATTTCCTAGCGGATTTAAACATAGCTTTTACTATAGATTATAGAACCTTTATGGATAATATAACTAAGGTTACCTACGCTAGCAGCTGCCTAGCAGATAACGCAAAGCGATAATAGATGCGTTATATAGCTACGGATAGTTACGTAAATTACTAGGGTTATACCTAGGATAGATTCGTGGATTAGCTAAAGATAGGAACTATAGATAAGAATGCATAGTGCTTAGAAGCAATAAGGACGTTAATAGGTCTTAGACAAGAAAATCACTAATTATTCTAGACGTTTATAAAGATCTAGGGTAAGGCAGAGGCTAAGCTGCCTAAAGCAATTCCTAAATGCCTATAAATCTATATATTTATTAATAGCCTTAATAACGCTATAAAGAAGTAGGTACTTAGCTAAGAGTTCCTAAGAGTTAGACCCACCTAGCAGGCTAAGGAAGAAAGGCAGAGGTTATAACTAAAGGAGGCTAATTAAGCGATTAAGGTAATAATAGTTAAAAAGACAATAACATTTTACTTTACTAGAAAGGCCGTAGTAATAAAGCGGTGATAGAAAGATAAATTCGCTGTTTATATGTTTTAAGTATAGTAAGCCAGGACACGCTTTACTAAGCTATACTAAACTAGATTATTCTATTTATAAGAGAAGCAACCACACAACAGAGACGCACAAGACTAGCCGTAACTAGGCTAGAGACAAAGACCTATTAGACTTAAATAAGACCCTATTAGCTTAGTGTGACCCTAGGAAGACGCTCTTGTTAAATTATTACCTAAAGATCTAAGACTAAGAGTTAAGGCAAAGTTACGGCGAGAACACAAATAGGTAGCTACGAAGGCGCTGTTTAACCCTGGCGTAACCTATTTGATTATCTACCTAAAGTTACTAACAGTAGTTAATTAGGCTAATGTAAAAAGGATAATATAACCCTTAAGAGTGCTGCCCTTACTAAAATTAAGCATTAAGGGATCTTATTATAAACCTTATTAATTAAGGATAGCATAGGCTACGCGAGAATGTGTTAAGTTAGCTGCTATATAGCAAATACTAGTAAAGACCTATTATTAGGGCATAACTAGGTAGTTACATATGAACCAGTGATTATATCCTAGATAGATAGTTACTAGAGACACCCTATTATAAAAGAACGTCTTGGACTAGTAGTAAGGATGCGATAGGCATATAAGGAGGTAAAACGCGCTTACATTGGATTTATCTTACAGGGATAACAACCAAAATTATATAAAAAGATAATAATGTCTTAATAGTAAACAAAGACAGGCCCTATAATAACCTAGTAACTATAGAGATAAGCGGAGCCTATAAGTTAACTATGCAAATACCCTAAGCCTATAAGGAGTTTAAGGATATCTTTTTAAACGAACTTATAGGTATCCTCCCTACACTAGGTGGCTAAACGCATGCTATTAAATTAGAAGAGGGAAAACGCCCTATAGGGACTAATATATAATTTGGCAGAAAAGGAGCTAGAAGTGCTCTGTAAGTACTTAGCGAGCGCGTAGCGAAAGGGATGGATTTAAAGATCCATTAGCCTAGCTAGAGCCCTAATATTATTTATGCTAAAGAAAGGAGGAAAATTACGCCTTTGCGTAGATTATAGAGCCCTTAATAGGATTACTATTAAAGATAAAGCGCTATTACCGCTAATTACGGAGATCTTAAACCGATTAAAGGGAGCAAAGGTCTATACAAAATTAAACCTTAAAGATACGTACTATTAGCTACGTATCCGCAAGGGCAATAAGTGGAAAACAGCGTTCTAATGCAGATACGGTCACTTTAAATATCTTATAATGCCTTTTAGGCTAGTTAATGCACCTGTAACCTTTTAAGAATATATTAATAATGCCCTTAAAGGCCTTATAGATATGATTTACGTTATATATTTAGATAATATCCTGATCTATAGTAGCGATGTAGCCGCGCATAAGGGGCATGTAAAACAAGTCCTTTAGAAGCTCTGAGAAGCAAGCCTCTTTATTAACCTAGAAAAGTGCAAATTCTTATATAAGGAGGTCGAATTCCTAGGCTTTGTTATATCTAAAGAAGGAATCGCAATAGAGCCCGCTAGAATTAAGACAATAGTAACTTAGCTAGTACCTTGCAGCGTCTTCGATATCTAGTTATTCCTAGGCTTTATAGGATTTTATAGATGGTTTATTAAAGGCTATAGCAAAATAGTTATCCGCTAACTAATTAACTCTAAGGAGACTAACTAGCGAAGTTTAAGCTAGATCCTAATAAGTTAGCTACGTTTAGGGAGCTGCAAAAACGATTCTAAGAGGCGCTAATTCTAGTGCACTTTAATCCACTAGCCCTATTAAGGGTTAAGATAAACGCCTTAGGATACGCACTTAGGGCTATCCTAGCGTAGTTAGTGCTAGGTTACTAGCACCTAGTAGCGTACATATTAAGAAAGTTAAATAAGATAGAGCTACGCTACGTAACACTAGATATAGAGTTACTAGCTATTTAAGAGGCATTCTAAACTTAGAGGCACTACCTAGCATACTTAACGCATCTAGTTATAGTGGTTATAGATTACTTAAACCACAAGTACCTAGCCATAAAGCCGAAGTTAACTAGCAGATAGGTTACTACGCTAGATAAACTCTGTCTATTTAACTTTATAATTAAATATAGAGCAGGTAAGTTAAACCCCGCTAATGCTCTATTAAGGAGGTTAGATTATATAAGTAAAGAGAGGAAGGCAGAGGCAGCGTCCTTATAATTACTAACCTTTCTTACTAAATTTATAAATAACACGCCACAAGGACGCTATAATAGAACTGCTAGCATCTAGTGCTCTAAGAAAACGCGGCGTATTTAGTTTATAGATAATAGGCTACGAGGACACTATAATAAAACTATTAATATCTAGCGCTCTATAAAATCACCCTTGCCTATTAACTAGATAAGGATAGACTGCACATAAGACTAGACCCACTAGCTAAGGAGTTGCTCCTAGCGGTAGTGTATTAGCTAAGGTCTCCTTAATTTTAAAAAAACCTAATAGTCTAGACACACTCTAAGGATATTATTATAGCGTAGGGGACTGTATATAAGACTAAGCCCGCTAGCTAAGGAGTGGCTACCTAGTAGTAGTGTAATAGCTAGGGTCTTATTAATTTTAGAAAAGCCTAATAGTCTAGACATACTCTAAGGATGTTATTATAGCATAGGGAGACTACATATAAGACTAAACCCGCTAGCTAAGGAGTTGCTACCTAGTAGTAGTGTAATAGCTAGGGTCTTATTAATTTTAGAGAAGCCTGTTAGACTAGACACGCTTAACATAGGCATTATAGTAGGGAATAGACTGTATATAAGACTAAATTCGCTAGCTAAGGAGTTATAACCTAGTAGATACGTTATAGCTAGGGTCTTAGCGGTACAGAGAACCTCTTCTAAGTTAAATTCCACTACATTTATAGAAGACGCGGAATTAGAACCCTAATCTAAGTCTTACTTTTAGATATATAATAAAGGGATGCCTTTATTATAAAGAAGAGGGCGCTGCTATTAAGCGGTAACCTAGATATATCGCAGACATAGTCTATTAGACCCTCTAAGCTATTAATGTTTAAAAATCAAGTTTTTATCCTATAGGGAATAAGAAAAGAAATCCTACTACTAATTTATAATAACCCCGCTACTAGATATTAAGGAGTTACTAGAACTCTTTAATAAGTTACTAACTAATATTTTTAGCTAGGAATAAAAAGGGATATTAAGGTGTATATACGTACTTATATTAGCTATTAAGTTTTAAAACCATGAATATATAAACCTTATAGTAAGCTAGCTATGCTGCTAGTGCTAGATTGCCCCTTTTAAGAATTATTAATAGATTTTATTACTAGACTCCTACTAGTTAAAGATTAGTAAGGCAGAACGCATAATGTAATCTTAGTGATAGTTAATAGATTTACAAAATATAGTATCTATATCCCTATGTCCACGCGGTTAACTAGCAATAGACTAGTAACTATCTTCCTAGAATATATTTTTAAAGATTATAAAGCCCTAGAAGGTATTATTATAGACTAAGGTTTAATATTTACTAGTGGATTTTAGAGAATATTCTACTACCTCTTAGTAATAAAGCAGCGATTAAGCACCGCGTTTTATCTATAGATAAATGGTTAGATAGAACGCTTAAATTAAGTTTTAAAGCACTATTTAAGAGCATTTGTATGCGTAGAGCAGACTAATTAGGTTAATTATCTCCTAATGGCATAGTTTGCTTATAATATAAGCGCGCATATAAGTCACGGTTACATACCTACGGAAGCGCTGCGAGGGTATAACCTAAGGGGACTAGATTAAGTAGTTACGCTAATTCTAATAGTTAATAATTAAGCTAAAAATAGAGTTTTAGAATTAAAGCATAAGCATATAGAGATAAAGTAGCTATTAAGCTACTTATAGGCCCTATAGAAAAGTATTATAATTAAAGAGAGTGCTAATGAAGTTTAATGTAAGTAACTATATCTTACTCTTAACTAAGAATATTAATCTACAACGCCCTAGCTAAAAGCTAGCTACGAAGTACTTAGGACCGTATAAGATTAAAAAGAAGTTAGCTATTATAGTTTAGCTTATTAATTAAAGTTGCCTAAAGGAACGCGCTTACATAATGTTTTTAACATTATAAGCTTAGAACCTTTTAGAGGAAATCCAAGCGACATAGTTAAAACGACCTTACTGCGAGATAATGTTAAAGAGGATTAAGAGGAATTTAAAGTTAAACAAATTATCGCCTATAAATATAATAGTAAACGGCGCAAATATTTAGTAAAATGGAAGAATTACGATAATTCTGAGAATTCTTAGGTACTGCGTAAAGACTTCATAATAAAAGAGGTTATTAAAGACTATAAGCAGTAACTAAGCAGCTAAATCTTAACTTCTTAGCTACTTAATTAACTCTTAATTACAATTATAAATAATCGTTAGATTGCAGCGATTTAATTAGGGAATAATTCACTTAATAACAATTTAGACTACTAAACAAATCTTGTATTTAAAGCAAAAAACTTAGCATAGACTTGTAGCTATCTAATAGCTAGACTTTAGAGACATATTTAGACTGATTTTTAGCATGGTTTCTAACTTTATTAGCCTTAGACTTATTATTACTAAAGGCTTAAACTCGTAATTCCTTAGGGAGTTCTAAAGGTCTAACACGCATAGGAGAGTAGCTTAAGCAGTAGTAAACTAGCAGTAAGTTAGCAAAGAATAAGTAGTAAAGCTAATAGCACTAACTATAGGGCCATAAGTGGCTATAAAGCAAAGATAATTAGCAATTTTAATCTAGGTTTCTAGATTAATAATATTAATTAGCTATAAGAAAGCAGCGTATTTATCGCACTCCGCTTCTTAAGAAGCCTTAGCTATAAGACACGCGCGATAAGCTTGCCCGCGTTTATTAGCATTTTTAAGGCTAAAAGAGTATTATAAAGTTTCTTCTTAGCTTATATAAACTCCTAGTAGCGTATTAGCAATATTAAAGTAGCAAAGTAAAGGGTACTTATATTACTAATATAGTATAGTTCTAGAAGATTATAAAGTATATCCTAAAGCTATTTATATAGCTTTGTAATTTAAATAAGACACTAGTAAGGAGTTAGTAGTAATTAAGAGGCAATCCCTTAAGGCTTAACTTACCTAATATAAGTCTTATTATTTTAAGTATAATAATAGTATTTTAGAGAATTGCCTGCGAAAAGCTAAACATTAGTAGTAATAGCAGTAAGCTAGTAGTAAGTTTATACTAGAGAAGTGACTATATTCGGTTAGAGTAGGCTTTCCTTAGTAATATACTAAGGCTATTTATCTTTATTATTATCCCTTAGAGCTATATTCTAAATAGCTAACCACTAGGCATAACGCATGCATAGAATTTTTATTAAACTAGCTCTAAGTTAGCAATAAAAAAGCAATAAAGAAGTAGCAAACTTATACAGTCTTTAATAAGCATAAGGTTCTCCCCTTATAGGATAGCTTAATAGCGGAATCTTTAATAGCGGTAGCATAAGATATAATAGCTTAAGCTATAATAGTTAGCAGTTAATATTACATAATAGTAGCGTTATAGTAGCTATTATATTAGTAGGGGACTTATAAGTTAATAAGAGACTTAAAGAAAAGAAAGAAAAGAGGGAAAAGAAGGAAGGAAATCGCCCTTCTTATAGGAATTTAGGCACCTTAGATTAATCTAAGCTACTCTAACTAGAATCTTCTATGCGTTGCGACTAGTGTGTTCATAGAGATTACTATAATTCATAAGTTATTACTGCAAGCTTACTGCGAATTTATTAGGCCGCTACTGCAAGCAAGGAAAACGGAAGGAGTAGGGTAATCTATGCCCTATAGAGTTAAGCTAATTAAAAAATCACGCTAACTAGTCTAGTTAAGAAGAATCTCTTAGGAAGAATAACCTATAGAGAGGAAGTTAAGAAATAACTATAACCTAGCTTCTATTAAGCAGGCGGTTACCGTGAAGAAGGCTAATGTAGCCTAACGTTATTAACATCACTACGTCGCTTTATAAAAATCACTACGGCAAGTAGTAACAAAGGAACTCTCGCGCTATAACCTAACCTAAGATAGCACCTTAATGCGATTAAGGACAATCGTAGTAAGAGGGGTATTATATTAGGAGCAGAATAGCAACGGCATCTATAAGGGTAGCAATAGCATTAATAAGGGTAGAACCCAGCAGGGCATAGAGCTAAGGGCTAGCTGCGGGCTAGTTACGTAAGAGCTGCGGGCTATTTAAAGGGGCTTTCCCATAAACAAAGGGAAAGGGCTAGAGATTAAACCTTTCAAGCACCTACCCTAGCTAGCAGATCAATAGCTACAACACTTCAATCTAACCTTCACTCTGTTATTCACTCCCAAGCCAAAAGCCTTGACAAAGGATTGCTTGCTTCGCTTTATTGCTAAAGCCTTAGATTATAAGCCTTAATTTCTTATATAGCTAGCTTATTCTTCCTTTAACTTTATTAATAATACGGGAATTAAAGATTTAAATCCCTTAGTGCTTCTTTAGATTAAAAGCGATAAATTCAAACACACCTTTGCTAATTAGGGCATTAATCTCAGTCTTTGTTAAGAGCTTAAAAGGTTTGCTAGGAGTTATAATTATGCCTTTCTTACATAATTAGATTGTAAGCTTAAGATCTGCCTCCTCCTTACTTAAGATAAATACCTTAAGATTATCTGCTAAATTAATAATTATAGGAGGGTTCTTTTATAGTCTTCCTAGCCTTCTTTTTAGAGGGCTAGAGGCACTATATTATTAATTTATACCTCTTACTCTTCCCCTTTAATTACCTCTAGGTTATTACCTCTTACTAGCAATAGCCTTTCCTTACTTAGGTCTTTATTATAGGGCTTAATAGAGGTTAACCTAAAGACCTTAGGACCTTATAGAAGATTAAGGGTATAGCTCTCTCTATCTATTATAAGGAGCTTATATAGGCCTTGCTATCCTTTATGCTCTTACTAGATAAGAACTAGTAATATAAGCAAGAGGTTAAGGGTTAGTAAGGTATTAGGGCTATTCCTTATAGCAAGGGCTTCCTTAATCTTATAGAGCGCATATAACCTCTTAATCTCCTTTATTGCCTTTTATACTATAAGAGCTTATTACTTAATATTAGGTAAGGGAGGAGAATTATTAATTATTTAAGGGTAGGCGCTAAAGATAAGAAGGGTTAGAATAATACCGTTTAGGCCTACAGTATTATTAAGGGCTTTCATAGCTATTTATAGGGCTATAGCTTTAGGCATTAATAGGCATTCACGTTAGATAATATTATAGGCTCTTTAGAGCGGCCTGTAATATCTCTTAACCTTGCTAATACTATAGTGTGCCTTAACAGGGACTTCTTTAATTAAGATTAATATTAAAGCTATAAATTAGCGGAATTCTTCGCTTCTAAACGTTATGCTAGCATTAGTTACAATCTAATCTAGAGGACCCTAGTAGGTATTAATCTAGCAGAGGCAAAGAGCTTCCTATATTACCTTTGCTATGATATCCTTTAGGAACCTAGCCGCGTTAAACGCGGTGGCTATATTAACAGCGTAGAGAACAGGGCGATTGCTATCTAGATACATAATATCCATAATTACTTTGTAGTTAAAGTTGCATTTATCCTTTAGGGTGAATTTAAAGTAATATAGATTGTCTGCATTTAATTAGCATTAGTGGCAGATCTTTGTTAATTATCTAATAGTTTTGAAATCTACCTTATGGCCTAATTTAGAAAGTACATTATAAAGTTAGCGGATAGAAGGGTGACTAAATCAGTGATGTAAGCGCCTTAATTCTATCTTAGTTAGATAACTCTAGGCAATTAATCTCTCCTTCTGTAGAAGCATCTAAGGATGTCCCTATTTATAGATAACAGGGACCTTAATTTTGCCTTATTAAAGGATATTCTAAGATATATGGAAATTAATCTTTAGGCAGTCTATGTCTGCTAAACATAGCAAGAAGGGAGTGTTTATAGGTATTACATAGAATAGGATAATGCTAAAGGGAGTAAGCATATTAATTAATCTAATTAAAGGGATTAGCTTGCCGCTTCTAAATCAAATTATTGCCTCCTAGCTCTAGATTTATTAAGCTAGATCTTAGGGATTAACTATTATAGGGCGAGGAATTAGGGGTACCCTGCTAATAAGTAACCTGCAGCCCTAGTATTAGGGATAATACCTTAGAACACACCTAAAGAGTAATAATCTTAAAGAAGGAAGGCAGTTAGGGCTTCCTTTAGTTATTAAAGATTAAATGGATCCTCCTTTATAAGGGCATGCGTAGCTACTTAATTCGTAAGGATCTCTATAGTTATATAGCTATTAATCATTATGCCTTATATAAAGTAGCTTATTAGTATCTCTCCTTTATTGCTTTTTCTTTAAATCTAAGTTCTATTATATAGGTAGAAATCTTATTTTCTTTAGAAGAAGTAGTATTATTCTCTTTGCCTTTATACTAGGTAAGGAAAGCGTTATAGGAAGGGTTATTAGCTCTATAAGGTAGTGGTTCTTAAAGCATTAATACGCCTTCTTACGTTCCTCTTTAGAGTGTTTAGTTAACTAATAGCCTTCCTTACTATATATATAATATTTCTTTGTACGTGAAGCGCCTTTATTACCTTATAATCGTGATTATCTATAATAGGCTTCTTTACTATACCCGTTATACTTACGGTTAGTCTAATACTACTCTCTTATATTAGGTATTAACGGGAATTAATGCTTCTTATCTAATTCCTTTATAGTTATTCTTATTAATATCCTTATATATTCGCAGAATAGCTAGAGGTTAGTAGGAGGGTTAATAAGGTAAGTTCTATACTTAGGTATGCCATAATAGGCAGAGATTAATTAATTCTAGAGTGCCCTTTTAGATTAAGTAATATCCGGGACTGCTTATTAAAGGTTTATAAGCTTTATTATAAGTTCTTTAAAGCAATTAATCTTTAGCTTATCTAGGTTTTCTTATATAATCTAGCGTAGCTTAGTGTTCTACTACTTAAGGAAATACCTTTGCTTTATATTATTAGTCTTAAATCTTCTCTTAATATAGTTAGTAAGAGTCTTAAGGTCTTAAGGATCTCTAGCTTACATAGATGCTTATAGTAGTATATTAAAGCTTTTCCTTTAAGCATAGCCTTAAGGGTATATCTAGCCTTATAGGGTTTAATGCCTAGTATCTTATATTTCCCTTAGAAGATTATTAACTTTAAGTTAAGGACCTTATAGTTATTTACGCTATATTAAATATTACTTATATAAAGCTTTGCGAGATTAATTATTTGCTTTAGTATAGGTCTAGAAGGAAAAAGTGCTCTTAGAGGTATAGGAGGAGGGATTTCTTATCTTAATAGGGGATATCTTTAATAAGGGCTTTCCTAAGGGTTATTATATAATTAGCCTAATAGGGTTAGACTTAGGGAATATTATTAGTAGGATTGTGGGATTCCTAGATTACTCTGTTAATGATATTGTAATCTTAGTCTAATTAGAGGATTAGAAGGAGGTTATTAAGGAAGTCTTAGTCTTTAATGCGTTTTTAGAAGGGTATGTACTTCCTTATAGCTTCCTATATCTCTTCTTCTTACTAGTCTTAAAATTCCTCGCGGTTAGTAACTTCCTTAAGCATTACCATAATCTTCCTACGGGCTATTATGTCTATATACACGCCTTAGAAGAGAAGGAAATCACGTAGATACTTAGCAATTGCTTAGTCTATAATTATAAATACCTCTCTTATCTATCCGTAGAAGTCTTTAATAAAGTTAGTAAAGAGGCTTCTAGTAATAAGGCTCTTAGACTAGTATATTGCTGTCTTAAAGAGGATATAGGCTATAATAGCCTTAGGGTTATTACCTTATTTGTTAAGATTAAATAATTTTGCTATCTTTAATGTCTTAGATATAATAAAGTTTTATATCTCTAGGGAATGTGTCTTAGGAGAGGGTTATTAAGTTATAGACCTTTACCTTTTTAGTCTCTTTTAACTTTAGTGTCTTCTTTAGTATTACTAAAGTTAGGGCTAGAGATAAAGGCTTTTAATAGTTCTCCTTGCTAAGGAGCTTTTAACTTTCTTGTCTCTATTATAGGAAGTTAGAATAGAGGTATAGTATTAGTTATATAGTAGGTTAAAGGATTATAAGCGTAGCTATTATCTTTATCCCTTAGGGGTTCTTAGGATTAGATCTTAGGAGTAATAAGTTCCTTTCTTATCGTAAGAGAATGCCTTCTAAGGGTTAGGTACGTAGTAGAACGCGCTAACTAAGTAATTAAAGATAGGTTAGACTAGTTACTAACTAGGCCTTAATCCTTTAATAGCTTTAAAGTCTTTATAAGGTCTTAGGATTAGATCTTAGGAGTTATAAGGCTCCTTTCTTATTATAAGAGAGTGCTTAGACTTCCTTAGCATAACTATACACGCTTTTAGCGGCCCTCCTATTTTATAGGGCAGGTTTATAGTGTAGCTATCTCTTCTAATTAACCTTGCTAATCTGCGGTTAGAAAAACCGTGTGATTATCTGTGAAGTTAACCACTGATTAGTGTTAGTATTACAGGTGCCTAACGTTAGGATCGTGGCCTAGGAATAGGAATTTATCTTCTATTCTAGGCGTTATAATTAATTAGTCATTCTGTGTGTAGGAGGGAGGAAAGAGAGGCTTTTCTAGATTATAAGAAGTGGCCATAAACGCGGTGCGTTTTGTGGGTTACATGACTTGTAAGTCCTCGCCTAATCAGAGGGCAGGCCGATAAGTCATATATAGGGCCACTTCTTGCGGGCGCGCGTTACGCGCGCGCCCTCGCGGCCTAACCTTTTGCCGGGTAATTGCGGCTGCGTGCCGCGATTGATATCATGCTTGTTCTAACATTAAGTTTAACTGCGGTTGTGACCTATGACTATATCTTGCGCTAACGCAGCCATAAAGTTTATTATTAATAAACTTTACACTAACCTCACAGCCCCCTGTATTCATGCCCTCGAAGCTTATTCCCACATTAGGCTGCTTTTTTATCACTGCGGTACTATTAATCGGTTGTTTATTGTTGCACTAGCTAGGTGTTGCCAGTAATTCTTATGTTATGTGTGAATTTTAGATGCATTGGCCACTGCCGATGAAAAAAAAATTATAAAAATCATAGTCCTAAGCTTAATAAGGCATTTATATAATAAGTATAAATCTATATAGACTATAATTAGGATTTCCAGGAGGTTTAATTAATCCGTAATAATCTTTAATGTTATTATAATTACGTAAGCTATATTAATACCTACTACTATTCTATAGACCTCTAAAGCAAGTATACTTCTTATAACTCTCTTGCTCTTTATTAAGCTATAGTGCATAATATTACCCTATAGTGTGAATTTGCTATCCTTATACTCCTTATTAGCTAGGATAAGTACATAGCCTAGTTATAAGGTAAGGTCTTTATTATTAGCAAATAATCCGTTAACGAATATAAATAGCTTTACTCTTTTTAAGATTAAGGGGTATAAAGATTAATCCTTAGTCTAGGTAGTCTATTTACTACTTAATATAATAATTAAGTTCCTTAATATTCTTAGTTATTAGTTCTTAATATTACGCGGTAACTAATAGATTAAAGCTTGCCTTAGGTTAGTAGATTAAAGCGATATAGGCACTATAGGCCCTTTGCTTAACGTACCTCTTCTCTAGCTCTTCTAGCAGGATTAACTATATATATATTAATTACGCTAGCTAGCTTTATGTAGCGCTAGTACTAGTACTCCTACTGCTTCGTTAAAAGGAAAACCCTTAAATAGGAAGAAAAACCCTTATATCTATGTTTAGGCTAACGCTAACCCTGCACTAGGCCTGCGTTGCTTTATGTGTGACCTATTATAGGTATTTAATGCTAGCTTACGCTAGCCTTATCCTAATAAGAAGAAAAGAAAAGAAAGAAAGAAGGAAAATCCTAGGTTCTAAGCCCTACCTAGCTCTATCCTAGGTTTACTCTAGCATTACTCTAGGCCTCTTATACTATCTTATAGCATACTAGATTTAGTTTTGTAGTAGTAATTTACTTCTCTTTTACTTTTTAGCTAGCTCTTCTATAGCCTTACTTTTTAGCCTTCTCTAGCCTAGGTTTAGCTTATTAGTCTAGGGAAGTTAGAGCACCTAATGTTATTTATCTTCTATAGTAAGGGTATAGGTTTAGTTTAATTCTAGCTATTTCTAGGCCTAGGTCTCTTAGGTATTATCTAACTAGATTTTTATCTTATGTTTTCTTTCTTTATTAATATTTATAATTTAGCCCCCTCCCCTATATAAGTATAAGAAGGGTTCCTCTCCCTAGAGGAGTTTTCCTTCTTTCCTCTTTTTATTAAACTTCCTATAGGTTCTTTTCTTCCTTAGAGCTGCCTAAGGCGCTTCTAGGCTAGTGTTAGCCTAAATGCTAATATTGCTATAGATCTATTAAGTTATTTAATAAAATAGCGCTAGCTACTGTAAGTACTCTTATGTTCTATGCTTATCTAGCTCTAATCTGCCTAGGAAAATCCTAAAAACAAGTAATATCCTTAAAAGTCTTTAACTAAGAAGTAGCTTAAGTAAGCTATAGCTAAGGATTTAATAGTATAACCTCTCTAGCCCTAGCCTGCCTTTACTCTAGTGCTAATTTGCTATAGTTAGGGGATCCCTATAGGATCTAGTGTATCTCTTATAAATCTTAGTTAATTAACTGCCCTAGGCACTAATGCTATAATATTACTAGTAAGTTAAATCTCTTCTAGCTTAGGAGCAGGGCTAACTATTTTATAAAGAACTAGCTACTAATACCTGCTTTAACTATTAGGTCTAAAACTATAGTTATTTAAAGGTAGTCCATGCCCCTATTCTAAGCCTAGTCTAGTGCTAATCTATTCTTAGCCTAACTTAAGTGGTTAATAAAATAAGCACTAGTAGCTAGTAGAGGTCTAGGTAGCTATAGTTACTAGGGGTAGTGTAAGTGCTACTATACTGGTTTGCTATTAGGTCTAGTCTAGGTCTAATGGTTCTCTAGGTCCTAGCTAATTATTAGGATTATATAAAAAGCTTTATACTAGTAATTAAAGTAAAAAGAAGCATAGCGTATTTACTACAGGTTTAGGCTAGTCTAGTGCTAGGGGAATAATATAATAAGGTTATCTTTTAGCTATAGCGTCTAGATGCCTGCGCTATAGAGATAAACTATCTCCTAGCTATAGCCCTACCTGCTAAGGGGCAGGCTAAGGTAATAAAGGGGTAATTCTAGTCCTAGAGGAGGAGTAATTAGTTAGGTGGTTATAGCTTAGTAAAGGGGTAGGGGTAGACTAGTAAGGCTTATAATACCTAGCGTTAAGTAGTTAAAATTAATCTAATATTAGTTCTAGAGTTATAAATCTATAGCTGGCCCGCCGCTAGCTCTAAACCGTATAATCTTATGCCTCTCTCTAGTAGTCTATTATGTCTATATTCTAGTTATTAGTCCTAGCGCATCGGAAGCGCCCTGGCTCTGGCTCCTCCTCTCTGCTACGTATGTTAGCTACTAGTTCTTATGCTAATAAGTAGTATTGGAGTTGTTTTGTGCCGAGGAACCATTTAGCTATAGCTCTTGCCTTTAGGGGGTAGTTCAGGGCTAGCCTTGCCTCCCGTGCGTCTCCGGGCCAGCGCGACTGAGGGCGTGTAGGATTAACTATAGCTTATTACTTTACCTTTTTACTATATCTTAATAGTATCATTAGTTAGTTAAATAATTCTACTATTAAATACAAGGGGTTTATTAGGCTTAATAAACTGCTTTAGTTTTATAGCGAATTTAGCAGTAGCTAGTTAATCTTTTTCTTATTAGGAGAATCCTTTATCTAATAGGCTAAGGGTATTATTAGTCTACATTCTTACGTATCTAAATTAAGGGCTTTTAGCAGATATTACTAGCAAGCATAGATTATAGCTTAATGTTATTATCTAGAGGTTTTCTCTATAGTGCTTATAGTAAGTTACCTACTAGTGTATGCTAGCCTTTGTAATTCTGTAAAGGGGCTTAATAACTCTTATAATTATTCCTTTAGGGTGCTAGTTATAAATTTAGATAGGGAGTTAGGCAAGGATTATATAATTTAGCGGCGTTTCTAATTATACGTATGCCTACGTAATATCTTAAATCTAAAGGAGAAATCCTTTTATAAGAAAAGAAGGGTAGTTATAAGGATTAATTATTAGCTTGCCCTTTAGATTATTAGGGCTTACGTAAGGATCGCTTACTTTACTTCGTTGCTAAAGCCTTAGATAATAAGCCTTAATTTCTTATATAGCTAGCTTATTCTTCCTTTTACTTTATTAATAATATAGGAATTAAATATTTAAATCCCTTAGTGCTTCTTTAGATTAAAAGCAATAAATTTAAACACACCTTAGCTAATTAGGGCATTAATCTTAGCCTTTATTAAGAGTTTAAAAGGTTTACTAGGAGTTATAATTATGCCTTTCTTATATAATTAGATTATAAGCTTAAGGTCTGCCTCCTCCTTGCTTAAGATAAACGCCTTAAGGTTACCTATCTAATTAATAATTATAGGAGGGTTCTTTTATAGTCTTCCTAGCCTTCTTTTTAGAGAGGCTAGAGATACTATATTATTAATTTATACCTCTTACTCTTCCCCTTTAATTACCTCTAGGTTATTACCTTTTACTAGTAATAGCCTTTCCTTACTAGAATCTTTATTATAGGGCTTAATAGAGGTTAACCTAAAGACCTTAGGGCCTTATAGAAGATTAAGAGTATAGCTCTCTTTATCTATTATAAGAAGCTTATATAGGCCTTACTATCCTTTATACTCTTACTAGATAAGAACTAGTAATATAAGTAAGAGATTAAGGGTTAGTAAGGTATTAAGGCTATTCCTTATAGTAAGGGCTTCCTTAACCTTATATAGCGTATATAATCTCTTAATCTCCTTTATTACCTTCTATACTATAAGAGCTTATTACTTAATATTAGGTAAGGGAGGAGAATTATTAATTATTTAAGGGTAGGCACTAAAGATAAGAAGGGTTAGAATAATGCTATTTAGGCCTATAGTATTATTAAGGGCTTTTATAGCTATTTATAGGGCTATAGCTTTAGGTATTAACAGGTATTCGCGTTAGATAATATTATAGGCTCTTTAGAGCAGCCTATAATATCTCTTAACCTTACTAATACTATAGTATGCCTTAATAGGGACTTCTTTAATTAAGATTAATATTAAAGCTATAAATTAGCGGAATTCTTCGCTTCTAAAGGTTATGCTAGTATTAGTTATAATCTAGTTAGAGGCAAAGAGCTTTCTAGGTTGCCTTTGCTATAATATCTTTAAGGAATCTAGCTATGTTAAACATAGTAGCTATATTAATAGCGTGGAGGATAGGGCAATTGCTATCTAGATATATAATATCTATAATTACTTTATAGTTAAAGTTATATTTATCCTTTAGGGTGAATTTAAAGTAATATGGATTATTTATATTTAATTAGCATTAGTGGCAGATCTTTGTTAATTATCTAATGGTTTTAAAATCTACCTTATAGCCTGATTTAGAAAGCATATTATAAAGTTAGCAGATAGAAGGGTAACTAAATTAGTAATACAAGCGCTATAATTCTATCTTAGTTAGATAATTCTAGGCAATTAATCTCTCCTTCTACAGAAGCATCTAAGGATATCCCTATTTACAGATAATAGGGACCTTAACATTGCCTTATTAAAGGATATTCTAAGAGATATAGAAATTAATCTTAAGGCAGTCTATATTTACTAAACATAGTAAGAAGGGAGTGTTTATAGGCATTACATGGAATAGAATAATACTAAAGGGAGTAGGCATATTAATTAATCTAATTAAGGGGATTAGCTTGCTGCTTCTGAATTAAATTATTATCTCCCTAGCTTTAGATTTATTAAGCTAGATCTTTAGGATGAATTATTATAGGGCAAGGAATTAAGGGTGCCTTACTAATAAGTAACCTATAGTCCTAGTATTAGGGATAATACCTTAGAACATGCCTAAAGAGTAATAATCTTAAAGAAGGAAGGTAGTTAGGGCTTCCTTTAGTTACTAGAGATTAAATAAATCCTCTTTAATAAGGGTATAGGTAGCTGCTTAGTTTATAAGAATTTCTATGGTTATATAGCTATTAATCATTATGCCTTATATAAAGACGCTTATTAGCATCTCTCCTTTATTACCTTTCTCTTTAAATCTAAGTTCTATTATATAGGTAGAAATCTTATTTTCTTTAGAAAAAGTAATATTATTCTCTTTGCCTTTATACTAAGTAAGGAAAGTATTATAGGAAGGGGTTATTAGTTCTATAAGGTAGTGGTTCTTAAAGCGTTAATATGCCTTCTTATATTTCTCCTTAGAGTGTTTAGTTAACTAATAGCCTTCTTTACTATATATATAGCATTTCTTCTTCTATAAAGCGCCTTTATTACCTTATAAACGTAATTATCTATAATAGGCTTCCTTACTATACCTATTATACTTACAATTAGTCTAATACTACTCTCTTATATTAGGCGTTAATAGGAATTAATACTTCTTATCTAATTCTTCTATAGTTATTCTTATTAATATCCTTATACGTTTGCAGAATAGCTAGAGGTTAATAAGAGGGTTAATAAGGTAAGTTCTATACTTAGGTATGCTATAATAGGCAGAGATTAATTAATTCTAAAGTGCTCTTTTAGATTAGGTAATATCTAGGACTGCTTATTAAAGGTTTATAAGCTTTAATATAAGCTCTTTAAAGTAATTAATCTTTAGCTTATCTAGGTTTTCTTATATAATCTAGCGTAGCTTAGTGTTCTGCTATTTAAGGAGATATCTTTATTTTATATTATTAGTCTTAAACCTTCTCTTAATATAGCTAATAAGGGTCTTAAGGTCCTAAGGATTGCCTAGCTTATATAGATGCTTATAATAGTATATTAAAGCTTTTCCTTTAAGCATAGCTTTAAGGGTATACCTAGCGTTATAGGGTTTAATACCTAGTATCTTGCATTTCCCTTAGAAGATTATTAACTTTAAGTTAAGAACCTTATAGTTATCTATGCTATATTAAATATTACTTATATAAAGCTTTGTAAGATTAATGATTTACTTTAGTGTAGGTCTAGAGGGAGAAAGTGCTCTTAGAGGTGCAGAAGGGGGATTTCTTATCTTAATAGGGGATACCTCTAATAAGGGCTTTCTAAGGATTATTATGTAATTAGCCTAATAGAGTTAGGCTTAGGGAATGTTATTAGTAAGATTATAAGATTCCTAGATTGCTTTATTAGTAATATTGTAATCTTAGCCTAATTAGAGGGATTAGAAAGAGGTTATTAAGGAAGTCTTAGTCTTTAATGCGTTTTTAGAAGGGTATATACTTCCTTATAGCTTCCTATATCTATTCTTCTTACTAATCTTAGAATTCCTTATAGGTAGTAACTTCCTTAAGCATTACTATAATCTTCTAGTAGGCTATTATATCTATATATATGCCTTAGAAGAGAAGGAAATTATATAGATACTTAGTAACTACTTAGTCTATAATTACAAATACCTCTCTTATCTATCTATAGAAGTCTTTAATAAAGTTAGTAAAGAGGCTTCTAGTAATAAGGCTTTTAGACTAGTATACCGCTATCTTAAAGAGAATATAGGCTATAATAGCCTTAGGATTATTACCTTATTTATTAAGATTAAATAATTTTACTATCTATAATATCTTAGGTATAATAAAGTCTTATATCTCTAGGGGATATATCTTAAGAGAGGATTATTAACTTATAAACCTTTACCTTTTTAGTCTCTCTTAACCTTAGTGCCTTCTTTAGTATTACTAAAGTTAGGGCTAAAGAGAGGGACTTTTAATAGTTCTCTTTATTAAGAAGCTTTTAACTTTCTTATCTCTATTATAGGAGGATAGAATAGAGGTATAGTGTTAGTTATATAGTAGGTTAAAGGATTATAAGTATAGCTATTATCTTTATCCCTAAGGGGTTCTTAGGATATTAGATCTTAGAAGTAATAAGCTCCTTTCTTATTATAAGAAAGTGCCTTCTAAGGGTTAGGTATATAGTAGAATGCGCTAACTAAGTAATTAAAGATAAGTTAAACTAGTTACTAACTAGGCCTTAATCCTTTAATAGCTTTAAAGCCTTTATAGGGTCTTAGGATATTAGATCTTAGGAGTTATAAGGCTCCTTTTATATTATAAGAGAGTACTTAGACTTCCTTAGCATAACTATACACGCTTTTAGCAGCCCTTCTATTTTATAGGGTAGGTTTATAGTATAGCTATCTCTTCTACTTAGCCTTACTAATCTATAGTTAGGAAAAACCGTGTGATTATCTATAAAGTTAATCACTAATTAGTATTAGTATTATAGGTGCCTAATATTAGGATTATAGCCTAGGAATAGGAATTATTCTTCTATTCTAGGCATTATAATTAATTAGTTATAAGTGTGTAGAAGAGAGGAAAGAGAGGCTTTTTAGATTATAAGAAGTGGTTATAAATATAGTGCGTTTTATAGGTTATATAACTTATAGGTCCTCGCCTAATCAGAGGGCGGGCTAATAAGTTATATGTAGAACCACCTCTCGCGGGCGCGCGTTGCGCGCGCCCCTCGCAACCTGACCTTTTGCCGGGTAATTGCGGCTGCGTGCCGCGATTGATATCATGCTTGTTCTAACAAATATAGTAATTTCCTTATATTTACTTACTTTTATATTTTATATATTTATTATTAGTTTATGCTTAATAAAACTTTAATACTAATAGTATTTTAAGGTAATATAAGCTAATTATTAATTCCTTTGGATTATCATCGGATTAGTCATGGCCAAAGACCCGCTAATTGTGGGCCGAGTAGGGCCCTTAAAGGGATGCATGCTACGTGATTAGCTGCCCCTTTTCGCCACCCCTCTTTGCCCCACTACTATTGCCCTATATCTCTGTTCACTTTCTCCCACTTTCCTAGCTAGCTAGATTCCTCTCCTTCTCCCCTTTTATTATAGATTAATTAATTAGTTAATTACAACTATCGTTAGCTTCGACCTCGCGAGCGACCCTTTGCACTAGTGCATATGCCTTGGTGTATCCGACACTAATGTAAGCTAATGTAAGCTAATGTAAGCTATTCTAAGCTATTCTAAGCTATTCTAAGCTAATCTAAATAATTCTACTAAAACCTACTAACAATACAATACACAATGTAGTGCAATGCTCTGAAATTTATCAGGCAGTGCGAAAAGCAATTTGCTTCGTCCCGGTGGCAGCTAGCACGACAGTAGGGTTGTCAAGGTAGGGGTCGGTGTAGCTAATAGAAAAGGTTCAATTCTGGTCAATCAGAGGTGCAGACAGCACCCGACTTTTGTACCTGAAGGGTACACAGTGCGCTATAGTAATAACTAGTCTATGGAGGTACTTCTAATATATTATCCCCACTGTTGTCTTATTAAGGGTTTTATCCTAGTTAATACGCGGGCTGCATCCACATATCTAATGCTCTAAAGAGCTCTCCCTAATATACCCCCTAGCTAAGATATCTATTAAAGCTAGAGTTTATTAGTGTAGGAAGTTATCATGATGAATTTCTAGTGTTATTACAAGGGAATCTCGCGTAATCCTATCTAGTAACAGAAATCCCTATGCATTTAACCTAATAGAGGCTTTGTGAAGCTATCCGCAGGTATCTTAGAGGTCTTTAACTAATTAACCTTAATATTACCCTTTGCATATTACTCTTGAATCTATATTTGATTTATATTAAGGTGCTTAAGGCTAGTCTAAAGCCTTCCTTCCATATACTCTATAATTCGGATTATCTACTTATTATTACACTAGATAATAGAAAGCGGTAGTACATGGACCTTAATATTGTAAAGCAGCCTCCCTAGAGATATGCGCTCTTTTGCACTGTAATTTAGGGTAAAGAGCTCTGCTTCTATGCTTAAAGTTATTACGTAATATTACCTACCTAACTTCTAATTAATCATAGCGCTATGCATAATAAAGACGTATCCTTACGTTAATTTGCGAGTATTAGGGTTATTACTAAGGGAAGCATTAGTGCTAGAAAATAACGTATTAAAGCTATCTATGCCTAAGTAGTAAATACATAGCTTCTTTGTGTTCTAAGCGTACAAAATAGCTCCTTTAGCAAGCTTAATGTGCTTTGCTAATGGATTTGTTATAAAAGAGGCTAGCTTTAATGCTATAAATGCCACGTTAGGTCTTCCTATAATACAGAGATACACTAAGGAGCTGATAACTGCTCTGTAATAATTAATCTCTTTGTTAGAAGCTTCGCTAGCATTAGCAAGGATTATAGCTATAGGAAGAGGAGTAGAGGTTAAGCTCTTTAGATTGTTATTAATAACATTAGGAATGAATTTCTAAGCGATCTTTTGAATGTACAATTCCTGTGATAACTATATCTCTTTAGTATCTCGATTTCTAATAATTTTAATGCCTAGGAATCACTTTAATTTGCCTTAGTCCTTAATATCTAGGCCGTTTATTAGTTACTTATGTAATTCTTTAAATTCTACTTTAGATCCGTTAGGGTAAAGCACTATAATGTTATCTACGTAGAAAAACAGGATAAAATTATCCTTTATAAAGATACATAGGTCTTCTTTCCCTTATATAAAGCCTAGATTTAAGAGAAATCTTATTAAATAAAGGAACTATTGTTAAGGAGCTTCTCGTAGCCTATATAATACTCTTATTATCTTCTAGAGATAACCTTTCGCGTTTATACCCTCTAGAGGCTTGCAAAAGATAAGTTCTTTAAGCTCTACGTATAGAAAGGCATTTTAAACATTATATTATTAGGTATTAAGATTATTAGCGTAGTAAACCGCGAGTAGTATACGTAGAGATTATAAAGCAAGCGTAGTAGCGTAGTTATTAAGGTTATCCTTTAGTTATTAGTTGCCTTAAATAACTATTCTAGCTTTAAACTCTATAACTACTCCTTTCTTATTAGTCTTATATTTAAAGACCTAGCTAAGGTCTATAATTTCCCTATAAAGTTCTAGATTAAGGGATTTATCTAGTATATTATCCTAGTAATTTAGGGATAGGAGCTTTAAAAGCTCTTTTATAATCGCTTCTTTCTAGCGGTTATAATAGGGTAAAGCCATAGCTTATTAGTAATATGCGGGTTCTAGAGGCATATCTTTAATCCATAAACTATGTTAAGTGCCTTATAATACCGCTAAAAAGGCATAAGAAAACTATGCTTGCCTAGCTTTATATATTCCCTTTCTTTAGCGTTTTCTAGTGATAATATTATTTAGATTAATGCTATTATTCTAGGGATAATAATTCTCCACTTCTTTACCACCTTTGCTAGTAATTTCGCTAGTCTCTACGGTAGTCTTTACGTGTTTAATCATTGCATTACGCACAAATTTATTAATTTCACGATATAGCGCATTATTACCTTGCATCCTAAGCTCTTTATTCTCTATAGTAACTAGCGCCTTATAAGAAGAGTTAGGAGGGGTTAAAAGTGTACTAGAAAGGTTATCTTTTTCCCCTATTATATAAGGTAGTGTTTTTGCTTTAAACTATTTGTTTTCTCCTTCTGTGGTTAAAGGCATAGGAGGGTAATCCTCTTCTTCTAATTCTAATCTAATAAGATCTTAACTAATTTCCTTATTAATATTATTAGCTTTAAGCTCTTTAAGTAGCGTAATTATTAATATCTTTTCCTTTTAAGCTAATTCTAGCTCTTCTTCTGGTTTAAAGAAGGAATTCTTATTAAATTAAACACACGCTAATATAATAACTTTATGATTACGAAGTGAAGGTACCTAAATAATGTATTAGGACTTGCCTTTATAACTAATAAGGTACCTAATGTAAGCTTTCTGCTCTAACTGTAGGATCATGTTATGCGATTTAACATGCTTTAAAGCCTTTGTTGTTATAGGAAAAGCCTTATATCCATAGGCTTATAGATATGTAATTAAGGGCTTCTAGATCTCTGCTATCATTGAATAGGCTAGAACCGTTTTCCTAGCCTAATTCCACTATAGCTTGTAAGGTGTAATCTAGGTTCCATGATGCTTAAAAGGCGTTTAATTTAATAGATAAACCGCGGTATTAAAGACCTTATTATTAAGATCTAATAGAAGCTAAGCCTCTAGACTTAACGTATAAGCTTTTTACTTAACCACCCCTAGATCTCTCTACCTTTCTATTCTAGCTAGGTGTTAAGGGAGCTAAATTATAGACTATAATACCCGCGAGGGCTATCTTGTCTTTTATTTGCTCTATAAAGAGGGCTTTTTAATATTACTATATAAAAAGCGCAGTTAAACCCTAAATTAAGTGCTTAGGAACGCTATTATTATGTAAAAGCTATTACAAATGCTATCCTTTATTTTAAAGGAATAAAAGAACCGCATTAAGGTTATAAGGCATGTAAAACACACTAATACCTATCACTATTCTAATAAGGAGAGTTATAGTAATCTAGATTAATAGAAAGCCTATAACCTAGCCCTTATAGAAAGCCTTTAGGTGTAACCTATAATCTCTATTACTTAGCTTTGCCTATAGCATAGACCTTATATTCCGTAAGCTTAGGACCTATTAATCTAATGCCTAAAGCCGCGTTTATAAGCTTTATAAAGGCCTATACGCCTAGATAACTATATTATTAATGCTAAAGCTTTGCATCTCCTTTTAAGGCGGTTTTAGTGCCTTACTAGCTATAACATAGGCCTCTTTTAGCTTATCTAATAGCCTTAATAATATATAGAGCTTGTTAATATTATAAACTCTAGCCATAGGCCTTAATCCTTTATATAGGAAGCACTTCTTCTAATTCTAGAAGATCCCTGCCTTTATAAGAATTATTACTAATACAAGATTAACGTAGAATTCTAGGATTAGCAGCGCTTTCTCTAGTATAATCATCCTTAGCGTTCTAGATAGCGGATCCGTTACTAAGATATATACTAGACCTTTACCTAAAGCTATATAGATTATGCCACTGGCTTCTACCTCTATTATAACGGTATTATTAAATTTAGCTTACTTAAACTAATAAGGGTTATTAAAGATATAAATATTCGCTCTAGAGTTATAAAGGACTATATTCCTCTTTAATTCTAAGCTATTAACTATATTTAAGGATAGGATAACGCATTAAGAGCGTCTAGCGCGTACAAATAATAATACATTAGCTAACCTCTTGCCTTAAGTTATAGCTATAGAGTTATTTATAGGGTTCTATAAGGGTATAATAATATTACTACTACTCTTCTCCTTTAACTTCTAATTTATAGCCTTTATTTTCTCTTATAGATTCTCTTTTAGATACTTCTTAATATTATCTTTAGAGTTCTTCCTAACTTCCTAGTTCTTAGGAGTAAGCTCTAGCTTATATAGAGCCTTAAATAAATTATAGGATTCCCACTACTTTAAGGCATCTCTAACTATGTGATTCGTATATCTAGGGCACTTAGGCCTCTCTAATTTCGTTAAATTATTTAATCCTATTGATTTATTGGTTATAATTGCGTTAGTAGTCTTTAGTACGCTCTATAGAGCTTTATAGTCTCTTTTAAACTCTATAATAGCCTTAAGGAAGCTTTAATTTATTCCCTTGTTAAGCAAATCATTCTATTTCTTCTAAAATAACTTAAATTTACTATAAAGAGGGATTATAAACTTATATAGTATTATCTCCTTAGTTTATTAGGTCTTAAGGTCTTAATAATTCCTCTATAGTACCTTTATTATCACTGCCTATTAGTACTAATTGTAAGAACCTTTGGCTTATAAGTAATTATTAAGGCATGTTTCTATAAGAATTAATATCTTCCTTACGTTTAGCTTATATTAATCCTAAAGAAGCTTTAATATTCTTTAAGAGTGTTAATAAACTAACTCCTTTCCTTCCTCTTTACTATTAAAGTTAAGAGAGTCTTAGATATTCTTTAAAAGGGTCTTATAAATAAATTCCTAATCTTTAGTATTTACCTTAATAGGTTTATGTATTTTATAAGATTAAATTATAGGTCTTTGCATTTAAAGTTATACTTATCTTTAGTGTCTTTATAAGCAATCTTCTAGTCTTCTAGAGCATTAGGGTTATCCGCTATAATCTCTAGCCTTAGACCCCTCTATAGGTAAGTAGGTATTATAGGTTCTTCTAGTAATTTATCCTAATTTAGATTAATATACTCCTAGATACTGTGAGATTCTATGTAATTCTTAGTTTGCGCATACTATTTAATCTAGTCCTTCTCTAATAATAACACTATATTTAGAGTTTCTTTAGATATTATAAAGGGAACTATTGTTATGGACTAGCCTAAAGGCAAAGCTGTAGGCTATCGTGATGATATTAAGAAACTTAAAGGAAGGAAGGAAAAAGGAGGATATTACGGATCCTATACAAGCCCCTTATATCCCCTAGTTAGCTTATATTAGCCCCTTCCCTTACTCCCTACTCGTATGTTAACACTAAGGCTTAGGCAAAGCCTAAGCCCTTACATATACCCTTACTTGCCCCTTCCTTGCCTGTTTATGTTAATGTTATTATAAATTACCCTTACTAGGTAATTATCCATGCCTACCTGTTTACGTATTATATTTAATATAGCGCTATACCCCCTCTTATTATCCTAGTAGCCTTTATATCTCCCCTTACTCTTACCTAGTATTTACTATAAATAACTATTTAATAATCCCCTTATTAATATAGCGTGTTTAAGTTATATATAGGTAAGGTAATAGTATAACCCTTCTTATAGTTAGTTTGCACGCGTTTGTCTTAAGTGTTATACCCTACTATAACTTATACCTCTCTATTATTATTATTATTATTATCCCCCTACCTATTTATATCCTACCCTATCCTATAGTTATATATATAAATATCTTACTAAGAATCCTACCTAATCTAAACCTTCCCTTAATAATAACTATCCTCTTTCTATTATAAACCTATCTTACTACCTATTCTTTCTCTTACCTTAATCTATTATTATCTTACTCTTAAGCTACCCTTATCTATACTATACCTAATAGTATTATACCTTATTCTTATTAACTTACTCTTCCTCTAACTAGTAATAGTCTAGTTCCCCCTAAGACCCCTTTACCCTATATTTAGCTTAGGCTCTTAGGGAGTTTCTCCTAGAGGAGACTTTAATAATAAGTAATATACTACCCCTAAAGCGGTTTTTATCCTTATAGGCTATGTATTAAATAAGCCCTTACTATAGGCATACTAGAATATTACCCCCTAAGTCTAGTAAGTCTTATCCCTTTTACTAGGAAATTATATTACCTATATTTAGTTAACTAGGTTCCTATCCGCTAATCCCTGCCTCTAATACGCGTTAAAAGATCTTAAAAAGAGATTACTATAGGAACATATATTATTTACCCTAGGGTCCCTTAGACCCTAACTTAAAAGTAAAAATACTAGTTCTCTCCTAGCGCTATTACGCTCTTATTACCTATTAGACTACTTTACTATAAGAAGCCTAATTTAACCTAGCCCTTATTTAGTCCTCCCTTAGACCCCCTTTAGTAATATCCTTCTCTACCCTAAATATAACTAGGAATAAAATAATTCTATATAACTATAGTAGTCCCTTAACTAGCTATAGTATAGGAAATTAAATATAATAAGTTATAGGCATTTTATTCTAATAGAACCGCTAGATTATAAGTGGCCTAGCTGCTATTTATTAAGAACTTTATAGTAATAGCACTCCTAGTAAGACCCCTAGGGTTTGTCTAGTATATCCTATGTTATTAAAGCTAGTAATGTTTCTCCTTCTTGCTATTAGCATAAGCCCTATGCCTAGAATATAGGCAGTAGTTACTATAAATTCTATTATACTTACTAAGTGCCTTATAACCCTTAAGATTCCCCTCTTATTAAATATATTAAGCCTATAAGTTAACCTCCTAGAACCCCTATTAAACCCTAACTAGGTCTTACTAGCCCTAAAACTTATGTAATATTCCTCCTAGTAATAAGGTAAAAGACCTTACTATAGATACTAATAGTAAGGAGGAAGGTAAGGATAAGTATAAGTATTTTAATATATAAGTAAGGGTAGAAAGCAAAAGGGTATAGCCTAGGTCCTATATATAGTCTTCTTTTAAGGATAAGTTTTATTAAATTAAACCAGTCTATTATTAAATTATATATCCCCTATTCCTTTTTAAACTTATCTAGTGCCTATATATCTTTTACGTTTTCCACTAGTTCCTATATTAGTTACGTATATCCTACTTACTTTATAAGAGCATTCTAGTTCCCTCCCTTACCTAGTGCGTTTTAAGCTGCTAAAATCCTTTCTATATAATATTCCTTTATAAGTTTAGGGTTATCCTCTATTAGAACCTATTCTAGCCCTAGCTAGGAGTCCTATAACTATTAGCTTAGGAGAGGGTTTATTACTACTTATTTAATAAGGTCTACGTGGAAAACTAGATATATGCCCTTTAGGATATTAAGTTAAATAGTAAGTAAAGTTAGGACTTTAACTATAGTATACTTAGCCACTACCTAGTTAAGTTTACGTAAGGGCTAATTAGTTTTAATATTCCTAAGTAATAACTATACTTTATCCCCTATATAGAATTATTCTACTAGATATTATAAAGCTACGGATATATCTTATTATTATTATTATGTATATATAATAGTGGCCTACGCTAGAGATATACCCTCCTAAAGGTATTCTAGGAAATAGATAGCTCTCCTTTTAATATAAATGCTAATAGGACTATATCTAGCTATGTTTAGATAGGTTATAGGTTATAACTATATAGGAGTTTATTTAGGCTAACCCCTATAACTAAAGAGTTCCTATTATTAATCGCTAGCTAATAAGCCATAAGGTGTTTAGGCTAGTTATACTGCGAAAAGGAAACGTATATATATAGTATTACTTATTGTTGGTATCACAGGTGCCTGACGTCAGGATCGTGGCCTAGGGAATAGGAATTTATCTTCTATTCTAGGCGTTGTAATTAATTTAGTTATAAGTGTGTGTAAAGGGAGGAAAAGAGGCTTTTCCGGATCGTGAGAAGTGGCCATAAACGCGGTGCGTTTTGTGGGTCACATGACTTATGGGTCCTCGCCTAATCAGAGGGCAGGCTAATAAGTTATATGTAGGGCTACCTCTTACGGGCGCGCGTTACGCGCGCCCTCGCGGCCTAACCTTTTGCCAGGTAATTACGGCTACGTGCCGTAATTAATATTATGCTTGTTCTAACATTAGAACCTCTTTCTTTTTGATATAATTATTAATATATAATATTAATCTAAGAAGGGAAGATATAAGGGATTAAATAAATGTATTATATGAATAAAAGAACTAATAAAAGAAATAATAATAATAGCCCCCTTTTCCTTCCCTTACGTGCCGCTAGCTTTAGATAACTAGCTTCTCTAATCGCTTATCCTTCTTCCTTATAGAAGGCTCCTCTGCCTTCTGCCCTTGCCTTTAACCGGTGTAACGTAATATTAGATCACGTTGCAAGGGAAGGTTACCTATAATCCCTTCCCTATCTAAAGGTATAATATTAGATTATCCCTTCCCGTAGCCCTTTATTTAACTATAATATAATATTAAATTATATTCCTAGGGAAGATTACCTATAATTCTTCCCCTTCTAAAGGTATAATATTAGATTATACCTTCCTATAGCCCCTTACGCTCCCTTCTCTTCCCCTCCCTACTACAGAGACTTAGAAGGGCGCTCCCTTCTAAGGCTATAATTCTATACTCCCTTCTAAAGATATAATTCTATGCCCCCTTCTAAAGCTATAATTCCACTGCCTCTAATCCCTTAGCCCGCGCCCTGCGTAGCTATGCTATACTTAGGGCACCTTATCTAGTGCCTTTAGCGCTATTTTTAGCGTAGGCTTAGGCATAGGCTTTAGCGTAGGCTTAGGCATAGGCTTTAGGGCTCTAGTCCCTTACCTCTTTATAAGTAGTGCTAGGTCTAGGTAACCTATCCCTCTATCTAGATTATTACTATATTACCTATAATAAACCTCTCTAGGGCTTTATTAGGCATTGCCTTCGTGAACGCATTAGCTAGGTTATCTTTGCTATTAATCTATCTAATCTTATAGAGCTTATAGCGTTTATATAATTACTAAAGGGCTATAATATTAATTATAAGCCACTTCTCCTTCGTAGTCCTAAGCTTAATAAGGCATTTATATAATAAGTATAAATCTATATAGACTATAATTAGGATCTCTAGGAGGTTTAATTAATCTATAATAATCTTTAATATTATTATAATTACGTAAGCTATGTCTACGCTTACTACTATTCTATAGACCTCTAAAGTAAGCATACTTCTTATAACTCTCTTACTCTTTATTAAGCTATAGTGTATAATATTACCTTATAGTATAAACTTACTATCTTTATACTCCTTATTAGCTAGGATAAGGACGTAGCCTAGTTGTAAGGTAAGGTCTTTATTATTAGCGAATAATCCGTTAATAAATGTAAATAGCTTTGCTCTTTTAAGGTTAAGGGGTATAAAGATTAATCCTTAATCTAGGTAGTCTATTTGCCACTTAATATAGCAATTAAGTTCCTTAACGTTCTTAGTTATTAGTTCTTAATATTATGCGGTAACTAATAGATTAAAGCTTGCCTTAGGTTAGCAGATTAAAGCAATGTAAGCACTACAGGCCCTTTATTCCACGTACTTCTTTTCTAGCTCTTCTAGTGAGATTAACTATAGCTTATTACTTTACCCTTTTGCCGCATTTTAATAGTGTTATTAGTTAGTTAAATAATTCTACTATTAAATATAAGGGGTTATTAGGCTTAATAAACTGCTTTGGTTTTATAGCGAATTTAGCGGTAGCTAGCTGATCTTCTTCCTATTAGGAGAATCCTTTGTCTAATAGGCTAAGGGTATTATTAGTCTGCATTCCCACGCATCTAAATTAAGGGCTTTTAGCAGATGTGACTAGCAAGCATGGATTATAGCTTAATGTTATTATCTAGAGCTTTTCTCTGTGGTGCTTGTGGTAAGTTACCTACTAGTATGTGCTAGCCTTTATAATTCCGTAGAGAGGCTTAATAACTCTTATAATCATTCCTTTAGGGTGCTAATCACGAATTTAGATAGGGAGTTAGGCAAGGATTATATAACTTAGCGGCGTTTCTAATTATATATACGCCTACGTAATATCTTAAATCTAAAGGAGAAATCCTTTTATAAGAAGAGAAGGGGCAATTATAAGGATTAATTGTTAGCTTGCCCTTTAGATTATTAGGGCTTATGTAAGGATTGCTTGCTTTGCTTTATTGCTAAAGCCTTGGATTATAAGCCTTAATTTCTTATATAGCTAGCTTATTCTTCCTTTAACTTTATTAATAATACGGGAATTAAAGATTTAAATCCCTTAGTGCTTCTTTAGATTAAAAGCGATGAATTCGAACACACCTTTGCTAATTAGGGTATTAATCTTAGTCTTTGTTAAGAGCTTAAAAGGTTCGCCAGGAGTTATGATTATGCCTTTCTTACGTAATTAGATTGTAAGCTTAAGATCTACCTCCTCCTTGCTTAAGATAAATACCTTAAGATTATCTACTAAGTTAATAATTATAGGAGGGTTCTTTATAGTCTTCCTAGCCTTCTTTTTAGAGGGGCTAGAGGTATTACGTTATTAATTTATGCCTCTTGCTCTTCCCCTTTAATTACCTCTAGGTTATTACCTCCTACTAGCAATAGCCTTTCTTTGCCTAGGTCTTTATTATAGGGCTTAACAGAGGTTAACCTAAAGACCTTAGGACCTTATAGAAGATTAAGGGTATAGCTCTCTCTATCTATTGTAAGGAGCTTATATAGGCCTTGCTATCCTTTATGCTCTTACTAGATAAGAACTAGCAATATAAGCGGGAGGTTAAGGGTTAGCAAGGTATTAGGGCTATTCCTTATAGCAAGGGCTTCCTTAACCTTACAAAGCGCGTGTAACCTCTTAATCTCCTTTATTACCTTTTATACTATAAGAGCTTATTGCTTAATATTAGGTAAGGGAGGAGAATTATTAATTATTTAAGGGTAGGCGCTAAAGATAAGAAGGGTTAGAATAATGCCATTTAGGCCTATGGTATTATTAAGGGCTTTTATAGCTATTTACAGGGCTATAGCTTTAGGTGTTAATAGGCATTCGCGTTAGATAATATTATAGGCTCTTTAGAGCGGCCTATAATATCTCTTAACCTTACTAATGCTATAGTGTGCCTTAACAGGGACTTCTTTGATTAAGATTAATATTAAAGCTATAAATTAGCGGAATTCTTTGCTTCTAAATGTTATGCTAGCATTAGTTATAATCTAATCTAGAGGACCCTAGTAGCTATTAATCTAGCAGAGGCGAAGAGCTTCCTATATTGCCTTTGCTATAATATCCTTTAGGAACCTAGCCGCGTTAAACGCGGTAGCTGTATTAATAGCGTAGAGAATAGGGCAATTGCTATCTAGATACATAATATCCATAATTACCTTATAGTTAAAGTTATATTTATCCTTTAGGGTAAATTTAAAGTAATATAGATTATCTGCATTTAATTAGCATTAGTGGCAGATCCTTATTAATTATCTAATGGTTTTAAAATCTACCTCATGGCCTGATTTAGAAAGCATATTATAAAGTTAGCGGACAGAGGGTAACTAAATTAGTAATGCAAGCGCTGTAATTCTATCTTAGTTAAATAACTCTAGGCAATGGATTTCTCCTTCTGCAGAAGCATCTAAGGATGCCCCTATTTATAGATAATAGGGACCTTAATATTGCCTTATTAAAGGATATTCTAAGAGATATAGAAATTAATCTTTAGGTAGTCTATATCTACTAAATATAGTAAGAAGGGAGTGTTTATAGGCATTACGTAGAATAGGATAATGCTAAAGGGAGTAGGCATATTAATTAATCTAATTAAAGGGATTAGCTTACCGCTTCTAAATTAAATTATTGCCTCCTAGCTCTAGATTTATTAAGCTAGATCTTAGGGATTAACCGTTATAGGGCAAGGAATTAGGGGTGCCTTACTAATAAGTAACCTATAGCCCTAGTATTAGGGATAATGCCTTAGAATACACCTAAAGAGTAATAATCTTAAAGAAGAAAAGCGGTTAGGGCTTCCTTTAGTTATTAGAGATTAAATAGATCCTCCTTTATAAGGGCATGGGTAGCTGCTTAATTCGCAAGGATCTCTATAGTTATATAGCTATTAATTATTATGCCTTATATAAAGTGGCTTATTAGCATCTCTCCTTTATTGCTTTCTTCTTTAAATCTAAGTTCTATTATATAGGTAGAAATCTTATTTTCTTTAGAAAAAGCAGTGTTATTCTTTTTGCCTTTATACTAGGTAAGGAAAGCGTTATAGGAAGGGTTATTAGCTCTATGAGGTAGTGGTTCTTAAAGTATTAATACGCTTTCTTACGTTTCTCTTTAGAGTATTTAGTTAACTAATAGCCTTTCTTACTATATATATAATATTTCTTTATATATAGAGCGCCTTTATTACCTTATAATTGTAATTATCTATAATAGGCTTCTTTACTATACCTATTATACTTACGGTTAGTCTAATACTACTCTCTTATATTAGGCGTTAATAGGAATTAATGCTTCTTATCTAATTTCTCTATAGTTATTCTTATTAATATCCTTATGCGTTCGCAGAATAGCTAGAGATTAGTAGGAGGGTTAATAAGGTAAGTTCTATACTTAGGTATCCTATAATAGGCAGAGATTAATTAATTCTAGAGTACTCTTTTAGATTAAGTAATATCTAGAACTGCTTGCTAAAGGTTTATAAGCTTTATTATAAGTTCTTTAAAGTAATTAATCTTTAGCTTATCTAGGTTTTCTTATATAATCTAGCGTAGCTTAGTGTTCTGCCACTTAAGGAGATACCTTTGCTTTATATTATTAGTCTTAAATCTTCTCTTAATATAGTTAATAAGAGTCTTAAGGTCTTAAGGATCTCTTAGCTTACATAGATACTTATAGTAGTATATTAAAGCTTTCCCTTTAAGCATAGCCTTAAGGGTATACCTAGCCTTATAGGGTTTAATGCCTAGTATCTTGCATTTCCCTTAGAAGATTATTAACTTTAAGTTAAGGACCTTATAGTTATCTACGCTATATTAAATGTTGCTTATATAAAGCTTTACGAGATTAATTATTTACTTTAGTGTAGGTCTAGAGGGAAGAGGTGCTCTTAGAGGTATAAAAGGAGGGATTTCTTATCTTAATAGGGGATATCTCTAATAAGGGTTTTCCTAAGGATTATTATGTAATTAGCCTAATAGGGTTAGGCTTAGGGAATAATGTTAGCGAGATTATAGGATTCCTAGATTGCTCTGTTAATAATATTATAATCTTAGCCTAATTAGAGGGATTAGAAGGAGGTTATTAAGGAAGTCTTAGTCTTTAATGCGTTTTTAGAAGGGTGTGTACTTCCTTATAGCTTCCTATATCTCTTCTTCTTGCTAATCTTAGAATTCCTTATGGTTAGTAACTTCCTTAAGCATTACTATAATCTTCCTATAGGCTATTATATCTATATATATACCTTAGAAAAGAAGGAAATTACGTAGATACTTAGCAATTACTTAGTCTATAATTATAAATACCTCTCTTATCTATCTATAGAAGTCTTTAATAAAGTTAGTAAAGAGGCTTTTAGTAATAAGGCTCTTAGACTAGTATATCACTATCTTAAAGAGAATATAGGCTATGATAGCCTTAGGGTTATTACCTTATTTATTAAGATTAAACAATTTCGCTGTCTTTAATGTCTTAGATATAATAAAGTCTTATATCTCTAGGGAATATGTCTTAGGAGAGGGTTATTAAGTTATAGACCTTTACCTTTTTAGTCTTTTTAACTTTAGTGCCTTCTTTAGCATTACTAAAGTTAGGGCTAGAGATAGAGGCTTTTAACGGTTCTCCTTGCTAAGGAGCTTTTAACTTTCTTATCTTTATTATAGGAAGTTAGAACGGAGGTATAGTGTTAGTTATATAGTAGGTTAAAGGATTATAAGCGTAGCTATTGTCTTTATTTCTTAGAGGTTCTTAGGATTAGATCTTAGGAGTAATAAGTTCCTTTCTTATTATAAGAGAATACCTTCTAAGGGTTAGGTGCGTAGTGAAATACGCTAACTAAGTAATTAAAGATAGGTTAGACTAGTTACTAACTAGGCCTTAATCCTTTAATAGCTTTAAAGTCTTCGTAAGGTCTTAGGATTAGATCTTAGGAGTTATAAGGCTCCTTTCTTATTGCAAGAGAGTGCTTAGACTTCCTTAGTATAACTATACACGCTTCTAGCAGCCCTCCTATTTTATAGGGCAGGTTTATAGTATAGCTATCTCTTCTAATTAACCTTACTAATCTGCGGTTAGAAAAACCGTGTGGTTATCTGTAAAGTTAACCACTAATTAGTGTTAGTATCACAGGTGCCTAACGTTAGGATTGTGGCCTAGGGAATAGGAATTTATCTTCTATTCTAGGCGTTATAATTAATTTAGTTATAAGTATGTGTAAAAGGGAGGAAAAGAGAGGCTTTTCCGGATTGTGAGAAGTGGCCACAAACACAGTGCGTTTTATAGGTCACATGACTTATAGGTCCTCGCCTAATCAGAGGGGCGGGCCGATGAGTTATATGTGGGGCTACCTCTTGCGGGCGCGCGTTGCGCGCGCCCTCGCGGCCCGACCTTTTGCCGGGTAATTGCGGCTGCGTGCCGCGATTGATATCATGCTTGTTCTAACACTTATACCTCTTAGTTTATTCTCTCTATGCTACTATTAGTCTATAGGTAGTAAGAGGTAGAAAAAGCTAGTTTATACTAATACTTAAATATAATATTATCTAAAAGTTCCTAGCTAATTAAAACCCTTATCTATAATAATTAATTAGGAAATCCCTAAACCACTACTAAACTATTTTAAAACATTTTATATATACCTTTACTATAATAGAAGTTATTACCTCTAGCTATATAAACTTAAATAGTTTATTTATAATTACTATAAGGAACTATAGTCTTTTTAGGGAGGATATTAGTAAGTTTATTATAAAATTAATAGAGATTTATAACTAGTATTTATTAAGTATTAGTAGTGGCTTTAGCAAGCCCTAGTAGCGTTACTAACTCTTATAACTACCCTAGTAAAAGTAATTATAGATAAACCTACCTATATCCTAGGCTATTCTATCTTAGTAGAATTACTATTATAAAATCTAGAACATAGTGTTATGCCCTAGGTACCCTATTACTAGTAAGTTATAGGATTACTAAATAAGGGTTATTATTAAAGGCTCCTAGGCTAGGACCTAGGTTTAACCCCTAAACTAAAGCGCCTTATATATACTAATTATATAATCTACTACCTATTCTCTTATTATTACCTCTAGGGAAACTTCTATGCCCTTTCCTATATAGCCTATAAATAGATAAGGTAGGTTAGGTTTAATAAAACTGCTTAGTCTTAAAGAGTTTAAAGATATTTTATTATAAAAGGCATTCCCCTAGTAGTAGTAAAGCTACCTAGGGTAAGGACAGACCTAAATTAGAGTCTATCTAGGTCCTAATATATAGTTATAAGAGTGCTATAATAGTAATAGGTTATAGGATATATCCTATTCTTAAAGGCTTGCCTACCCTATCCTACTCCCTTTAAGAAAGGGCATCTAGTTATTATACTTAAGCACTAAGTCTATAATATAAATAGAAGTTAAATAAGAAGAGGATATTTACCTACTATGCTTAATATTCTATTATAAGGCAAGGAGTAGTAAAGTACTCTAGGTTCTTATAATCTATATATATTATAAATAAGCGTAAGATACCTTATAACTCTACTAACTATACCTTAAGGTAAGATATAATAGCTAGTAGTTCCTTATTATAAATAGTATAATTCCTTTAGGGGCTATTAAGCTTATAGAGTAATAAGTAACTAGATATAATATACTATTAGGGCCTTCCTATAATAGGTAACCCCTTAATGCTATACTAGAGTAATTAGCTTTTACTACTATATCCTAATTAGGGTCCTATTATATAAGGACTAGGTGTTTAATAAATAACTCCTTTAGTTATTTAAAAGCGTTATTTTCCTCTAGGCCCTATTAAAAGGGATATTCTTTCTAGTAAGCTAGATTAAAGAGGCTACTATTTTAGAGAAGTCCCTAATAAAGTTATAATAGAAGTTTATAAATCTAAGAAAGCTATAAACCCCTATAACTTTATAGGGGCTAACTATTCCTAATTACCGCTACCTTTATAGGGTTAGGGCAAATTAAGTATCTTACTATAATAATATAGCTAAGGTATTAAACCTCCTTTATAGCAAATGTAGATTTATCTAGATCTAGATATAGGCCCGCTACCCTTAATCTACCTAGTATTAGCTATACCTTAGCTATATAATCCTTCTTTAACCCCCTAAATAGATAAGAATATTATCTAAATAGGCTATAATAAAGTCCCCTAATACATCCCCTAAGGATTTGTTTACATAATATTAGAACATTACTAGTGTACTTACTAGGCTAAATAGGCAAACTAGCTATTTAAATAGTCTAAATCTAGTGTAAAACACTATAAGATACTCTTATTCTTTTACTATATATAGCTTATAAAATGCTAAGCATATATTTACTTTTATAAACTAATATACTTAGGATAAGGAATAGAGTGTTTCCTTAATTAGTAAGAGAGGGTAGTAGTCTTATGCTATTATCTTATTAAGTGCGTAGTAACTAATATAAAACCTTTAACTACTGTTTACCTTTTTAACTAATAGGATAGGTACTATTACTAAAGAGAAGCTAGTATAAATCTATCCCTTATCTATAAGGTTAGTAACTTAATACCTAATCTCTAATAGCTAGTCCTAGGGTATATTATATAGAGGTCCCTATAGGAGTGCTAGTTATAATCTATTTGCATTCTTTTAAAGATAGATATAGTAGTCTAATAAGCCCCTATATAGGGGTAGGCTATTTACCTTTAACTTATTAAATAGGTCTATAAAGTCTATAAGCTCCTAGGTAGTACTAAGGTATTAAGCTATTCTAGTCTTAGTCTTAGGGCAGAAAGTTATAATACTATTATAATTTCTTTTAAGCTTATAGTAATAAACCTTATAGTAATATCCTTTTATTATTATATATAGCATACCTCTATAGCAAATAAGGAACTAATTATCCCTATATTAGTGTCTTTATAGTACGCTCTAAGGATTCTAAAATACATAGGCCCTTAGCTACCCTAATAACTAGCTATTGCTTTACTATATAAATTACTATATTATAGTATTCTAACTATAGTATCCTAAAGATTATATTATAGGTTAAACCTAGAATAACATAAAGGTATACTAAAGATTCCTAGCTATCTATATTAATCTAGGTATATACTATATAAGTAATAGATAAGGTTTCCTCCCTTACCTGCTTTCCTTTTCTTTCTATTTCTACTATAGTTTAAACTTATCTTTATTTTAGTAATTAAATAAGCTCTAGGCTTAGCCATTACGCTACTAATTCGCTAATAGCGCTATAATAATTATAACTATAATTAATTTAAATATAGAGATACTTATATGTATTAAAGAGTATAGGGACTAAGAATAGTAATTAATTTATATACTATTTAACTCCCTCCTCTAACACTATATACTAATTATAGTTAAGATTATCTAGCTAGGCTAGCTAGCCTTTACACCCCTATATAAGCCTTTGCTTAGGGGCTACTTATTTTCTAATAAGTAAGTCTTAACCCCTTATCCCTACTTTCTATCTCTACCCTATAAGTATTAATATATACTCTTAGTTAGTAAGGTAAGAGTAAAGGGCACTCCTATATCTAGTAATCCTTTAAACTATAGTATAAATAATGCTTATTCTCTTAATATTTAGTTATTTCTTTTACTATAACTTACTTAGTATATTATAGTTTAGTTATTTTCTTTAGTCTACCCTTTTTCCCTTCTAGCTTCTTACGTTTACCTACCTAGGTTCCTACTATATAAATACCTATTATTAGTATATTACTATTATAATTAACTTAGGGGCTAATGTCTTAACTAGAATAGGCATATAATAAGACTAATACTTTTCCTCTAAGGCATTAGCCTTAATATTAACTATAATACTATAGAATTAGCTAACCACTAATAAGTAATCCTTATAGTTTACCCCTTTACTAATACTATACTCCCTTATATACTTATTAAGTATATATTAAAGTTTTACTAGTTTTACCTTACTTACCTATAAGCCTTCTCTTACTAGGAAAGCTTTTATTTAAAGTAAATAAAGAATAAAGTAAATACCTCCCTAGCCCTTATTTAATATAATTAAGTTTAGTAAGGGCTATTTTATATTAATAGGGGTTAGTAAATATAGATTCTAAGTAATCTAGGAAGGAGGTAGGTTTATAATTATATTTATAGCCTATTTTAAAAATACTATAATATAGGATTAGACCTTAGGCCCTAAGTTCTAGTATATAAATATTTACTAGTTCTTATTAGCACTAATAAAGTCCTTATTTACTACTAGTTTATATTCTATAAGGATTTTCTAGGAAGTGAATATAGCCTTATTACTATTATAAGGGTTACCTATTAGAATTAGTTTCTATTTAATTAGGGGTATAACTAGTAGCATAATAGGTAAAACTAGGAGAGGAAACTATTTAGGTTAAGCCCCTTAGGGCTACTTTGTCTTAACCTATTTATATAGTATTATAATTTCCCTTATTATTATTTAATTATAAGTTAAAGTGATTTAAGTTAAGCTAAGAGGGCCTCTATAGGCAGAGTAGTGTCTATTAGTAGTATTATACTTCCCTAAGAGTATTAGTCTCTAGGGCATAATAAATCCGTTATGTCTATTATATCTATTACGTCTATAATGTTTAATGCACTTATTGCGTTTTTAGTAGCCTTCTTTTAAGGCTAAAGGAAGTTTCTTAAATATTATAGACTAGCCTAAAGGCAAAGCTATAGGCTATTATAATAATATTAAGAAACTTAAAGGAAGGAAGGAAAAAGGAGAATATTGCGAATCCTGTACGAGCCCCTTATATCCCCTAGTCGGCTTATGTCAGCCCCCTTCCCCACTCCCCACTCGCATGTTAACACTAAGGCTTAGGCAAAGCCCAAGCCCTTACAACTATACTGGTTAAAGGAAGCATAGGGTTATTGTTTTAACTAATTATTATAACAAAGGGGCAATTATCTCTTAATATAGGTAAGCGTTAAATTAATAACTTTAACGGAGCTTTTATCCTCTAATAATTAATAATAAGGGCAATAGAAGCCTCCTAGGCTTATAACTGTTAAGGTAGGGGTTAGTGTAGCTAATAGAAAAGGTTTAATTCTGGTTAATTAGAGGTACAGACGGCACCTAACTTTTGTACCTAAAGGGTATATAGTGTGCTATGGTAATGACTAGTCTACGGAGGTACTTCTAATACATTATCCCCACTATTGTCTTATTAAGGGTTTCATCCTAGTCAATGCGCGGGCCGCATCCACACATCCAATGCTCTAGAGAGCTCTCCTGACAAGGGTACATCTTTCCACCTGGAAAGATTGACAGCGTTCAGTAGCGCGAGCAAAAAGAACGAATAAGAGCTGGCATAAGCTCTGTCTTTAGTGTGCGCCCCTCGGACTTTATACTGCGTCGCGTTCAGCCTGAACGTTTAAGTGGAAGCGGGGCATGCCAGTAGACAAGCTGCCTCCTCGCTGGCTATCGACTATCCCGTCTCCCAGCCTATCCCCTAGCCTGTCCCGGCCGTCCACCGCCTTGCGGTCTCGTTATGGACTCTGACGCAGTCGTTCGAACACCAGGCGGGTGAACTCGCCGGCATCTGTGGGGTGTCGGATACCGCCTTCGGTGGTTTGATGCAAGAGCACGTTGGGACAGCTGCCGTCGAGATCGCAGCCTCCCTTGACGCTTAGCAAGCAGGCCTATGTGGAGTATTGCCTATTAGGACCCGGATGAGGCGTCTAGGCCTCCTCGTCCTCACAGCTGTCGCTCAATGGAGTTTCCCTCCGCTCATTCGCGTCAGTCCTTGTCCAAGTCCGGGGTGGGTTGTTCTCCGGTATATTTTCGCCGTCTTCCTCGTTCCTGTGACGAATTGCCGCATAAAAACAATTCCACGTTCTCATTAAGCGAAGGGAGCAGCTTCTTGACTCTATGCCCTTAGGCTGTGACGCATTCACGTCTGGTGTGAGAGGGCATCGAGGGATAATAGAGTGGTTTGCGCCTTCGCTGCCGCTCAAGCTGTCAGTGTCTGGCACCTCATAGATCGGTCTTTTTGCCGCTTCCTAGCTCGTCCGAGGCTGCCATACTGCGATAGCTTTCAAGCCAAGTAACGATTCTGGCCTATGGCGGAATGATGGTTAGCTCAAGTGGTTGGCGGATAACTGGTAGGAAAGATTACCAGCTGAAGTTCGGGGAGTAGTTTCGGTACAGCAAACGTGGGGTGTCGCTCCTAGACCCTTCCACCGATTATGGGTGCCTGGGTTCACTTGATTGTGGTTTCACGACAGTACAAAAGCTCATCGGTGACGACATTCTGCCCGGTTATTTCTCAGTTATCACATGCCGTACTTGTCACTTGCTGTGTGTGAAGCTTGAGACGCCGTTGATTCACACGTACAGGGTGCCAGCGCCTGACCACCCGCTGATGGCGGTTTGGGTGGGGGCAATGTAGAGATGATAGTGACGAGATACTGTAAAGTATAGTAGAATATGAGAATAGGAAGGAAAAGAAGGTGGCCGACGTGGGGTCTCAGAGTCGTTGGTCAGAAAGTAATCAGGGCCAGAATCTACCTTGCCAGACCGCGTCCGCTTTAAGAAGCAATTCAAGAACTCTACTTTTAGGTACAGTACATGCAAAAAAACACCAACAGTGATGCTGTCCTAGCGGGGCGGGCAAACGGACGATACCGGCATGCAGTTCCGCGTTGCTCCAAATATCGCCGTTGGTTCTCAATATGAGGAAGGTTGTGGATGCGTTGCTGCAGGTTGGTTGACGGCTTATGCGCGACAGCTCGATATGCGTCTAGGGGTAGAACGACCACAATAGGACGAAGGGGTGGGATGTTGCTTCCAACTGTTCCTGGCCGGCATGGGTGGTGTGAGTCATATGCGGCCCTGCAGATGCAGACAGTTACTCCGCCGCGAGAAAAGGGTCTTGTTGCTCCTACTCTGCAAATATAAAAGCCGGTATCTTTACCACTGCTATGAATCTCAACATGAACTACATCAATACGCGTCGCTCTGCGTAAAGAATAGCAGTTTCTGTATCTATCCATCTACATTGGTAAGCGCAAAAAGCTGTTATACTAGGAAGCAATATCGCTAACTGGTTAAGTCTGTGATTAAGCAACATGTGCCGCTGGAAACGAATAAGATGCGGCAAATGCAACGCGGTGATGAAGGATGAGTGCATTGCATGGTGCAACGGTCGACAGCATGCGATTTATGCTCTAGGATCAATAGTCGAAGTTGAAAGTTCCACTTGTGCTACTTGCAGTCTTCCGACCCCAGACACCAGCAGTCAGTCTAGTGGATGAGAGGAAATGGCCGGGGTCTGATCTTGATTGGCATGCATCTCTGTTGCTCCTAGAGCATTGATGGCAGTAGAATTTGCGGCAATCTATGTTGACTCTGCATTTAATAGGGGAAGACATTCGCTCAGAGTTGCAAAACACGAAAGCGGCCGAACAGGCTGAGGAGCATCTAGAAAGGAACCGTGAGATAAGTTTAGTACATGATACCGCTTTACTCGTGTAAAGCAATTAAAATAACAGCCCAACCGCACACGCTCCTTTATATCCCAACTTTGTTTGCATTGGCTGTTGAGAAATTGGCTGTACCATATGCGGCCGCTAACAAGGGCGTTCAACTCGACACTCAGCGCGAGCTATGGCTGGCGATGGCATCCGGTCTTATGGGCGAGGTGCGACGTAATCCTAGGATCAAGAGCCCATGTCTTATACGAACGCCAACGAAATAGACAAGCGCTGCTTCGGCAATAACCTCCCTTGTCCGCCGTCACTGGCCCTTTCACCCTACGCGAAGCGAACGGGCCCCCTCCTATCTGCAATGAACTTGGTGATTTCTCTCCTGAGAACGGATAACACACTTGCATTGGGACCAGATGGTGCGGATGGTTAACGTCGAGCAAGTTATTTGGACTAGGACGTATGGCTTTGAAGAATAATGCAAGTTCGAGGTCTGTCGTAGGTTGGATGCTGGCCGTTGGCGTGATCGACACTGAAGGGCGGCCGGCTTTCTAGGCCAGTCGAATTATGAAGTTCTTCAAGCTCTCTGTTGAGTTTCCGCATTACGGGCGTAGGGGCGACGTTGACTTTGTTCCGTCGGCTAAGATGAACCAAGGTGACTGGCAAGTCGTTTTGCCCTGGTAGGTGTGCGCTGTCTGGGTTATACGCATCGTGAAAGACGTCAAATACAATGAATATCCGTCCATCCCATCTCTCCCTTGCAAGAAAGAGACATTGCGAAGGGTCGTTGTATTTATCGGATGAGATGAGATTGTCTTCTTTAACTAGGCTGAGGGCGACGGCGATTATCTCCTCGGGATATGCCCAAGCCCTTGGCCAGCAAAGACTTTGGACGATACGCTAACGAGGATTCGCCTTGGCTGCTGCATGAGGTGTGAAGCGACGCACGTAGGTAGGCAGAAGCGGAGTTGATGTGGAAAGCAAGGATGGACTAGGGAATCTGCTAGTGCTAACAAGAAGTAGTCGCTATTTAACTGCCCGATGGGTCCGACGCGCTCCAATGTTGTTCCGATCCGCGCCAAGTCGTCATAGCAAACTCTCAAGATGAAGGCCCGCCTAGAAAAAAAGTACTCGCACATGTACACATTACCTCCAAGGCCGGAACCGGACCATCTAATGGTCCGCACTCATGTTCACTATCGAGCACACCAACAGGCAGCATAACTCCAACAGGTCAACAATAAGGCACCAGCTATGAGACGGCGCATACATGGCGACGCCCGCGCCTTGCACGCGCCCGCCGCCCTGTCACTAGGCCAGACGATCCGCCTGCATTGTAAAGAGCGCCTCTACGTGGCGCCCCTGCACTAGACCGACCACCAGCTCGAGCTCCTGCAATGCCGCTTTGACGAGGCTCGCGCTGCCGACGTCGACCATGCGACTTCGAGGATACGACGGGCAGCTTCTTCTGGAAGATCAACCTTGACCAGTGGCGGCGAGACGTGCGCGGGACGGGTGTGGATAGCCTGCTGGCCGATGCTGGCTGTCCTCTGCGGCCGGGGTAGGCACACATGGTCTTCGCCCCGTCGTACAGGCCACGTCTCGTCTCTGACGGCCCGTCTGTCCACCGTCTAGGCGCCGCTACGTCGTCTTTCAAGCTATTCGGCCTGCCACGCAACCTTTCATCGCCGAGCCCAGCCCGACATGGCCGCCTCGACCCCAACTCTGCCTGCTGTCGCCCACGTCGACCTCGCGCGCCTCTCAGACATGCGCGGCAACTCGATGCGTCCATACCTCGGCACTACTCGCCGCGGCCAAGACACGACATGGACCTTATACAAGATCAAGCTGCAGAGCATCATCTCTAAGGAGCCACTACGGGACCCCTACCTCGTTACCATGCTGATTATAATGACATAAGAGCGGCGCAAGCTATCGTCGCGGCACGACGAGAACGGCGAGCTGGTATTCCACGTAGGCCATGCCTGCAACCCGTCCCAGCCGCGGGTACTCACTGTCCGTCAGCCAAAAGTCTTGGTCTCTTCGTAGGACCGGACCTGCCTCCACCTCTTCGCCTCCGACGTGTCGTCCTTATTCCTCGATAAGATCCAGGAGCCGGCCCTCGCGCCACTAACGCTGACCACCATGTTGGTACGCGTCGCCATTATTTCTATTCGGCCATATAGCTCCTTGCGCCATCGCATCTTCTAACTTTGCTACCCCTTAGCAATGTGGCCCCGCCCAGTCGTCGCAAGAAGGCCTTAGCATTCCGTTATCCGTCTTGCCTATCATAACCACCGCCTAGTCCGGACCCAGAAACGGGGCCAGGGTAGCCTAGACTTGGCCCAGGCTATAGGTTTCGAACATCTAAACGAGCTCAGGCTACGACTTGCCCGCTGTAACGAAGGCCTGTAACGACGGCCCCGGGCCATGGATGAGCCGCTGGATGGATGGATGCTGTACCTTGGTGTCTGTCCCGTACTGGTTTCGGAGAACGGGCAGTTGTCGTCTGAGCTCAGTGCATACAAGTCTACTCGCGAATAAATGGCGCCGGTCCTAAAGACCAGCGGCACTCTCCCAATCCTTGGCCTGCTGCAGGGCGTCAAAGTTGGTCATCTGCTCAGACGCCACCTTTCTGACTAGGACGCAGGGGCCCTTGACTGTGTCGTAGGCTAGGCGGGCAGTGTGTATGTTGAAGGAATGAAGTAGTAGATGGGCAGACAGGGTAAAGTCGATGCTCGGACTTCTGTCTGCATCGCCTTTGATGCCTTTAATAGATGCTTCAAAGCAGCAGAAGAGCCATGGATAATACTACTGCTAGTACCTTTTCAAATACCCGAGGTGCATGCAGGCAAGAGAAAGTGGACGGGCGAATGTTGGAGGTTATGAGAGACTTTGAGCCTTGTTCAAGCACTACATGCAGTTGGTGACTGCTCTCGCAGCGTTTTCATTTGCCAAGATGGCTGCACGAGACTCGCTGTCCAGGGAATGCGGGCACCATCTGCAATGAAACATTGCTGTCTGGTACGACGCTGTACCAAGGTCGCAGCCACCTTGTGTGTGAATATAGTCACTATGGACACTATTTCTGATCCATGTTTCCTTCATCGAGGACATAGTTCACACTCTTTAACGACATGGCTTTGCCGTAGGCGCTAGCAACTTGAACGTAACCCGGCGACTCCTGACCCGTCGACGGTTGCTATTCTGCTCTGTCCTTTCCTTTAGTGCTGTCTTTATTGGCTTTAGTTCTCGCTTCGCTTGCTTTACTCTCGCCACTTGGAGCGGTTCGTCGCGCAGAACATAGTTGAAAAATGTAAGCATGTCTTTTTCGAACCCATCATCGGGGCCTTCAGCGCTGGCAATTAGTATCGGGCCTTATAAATGGTGCTGTACTGTACAATGGAACAGTGCTCATACAACTTTGGTTGCCCATTTCGCCATTATGTATCGCCATCCATGAGGCTGCCAGCTGTGTCAGCGATAGACGCAATCTTGCCGCTATATACATTATAATTGCTTCACGGCATTACGATGCGGCACGCTCACGAGATATACGGAAGTCTGATTGGGCGCTGCGTGGGACTTGAGCACGCCTATATTCTGGAGAACGAAAGCCAGTAGCTGGTTCTTGCCTATGGATCGTAGGTTGACATCTAGCCGGAGCGCTGAATGTTGCTTCGTGCAGCAGGGGAGTCGTGCTTAGGTAGACTAAGGACTGAGAAGAGACAGAGTCGGCGGCAGATACGGAACGGAATTGACAGGAGATATTCGCATCTTGATTGTGCAAATCATTGTGATCTTCGGATATGGGGGCTCTATCCGGAGCGAGGCGACCACTACGGGCATGACTTCAACAGGGATTCGGAGGGATAAAGCTAGCGACAATATCCTTGTAGCAGCTGGCTGTCCTACTTGATTAATGGCAGATACACTACATAGGCAGGCGTTTCTAGTTTTAATAGTCTTAGACTCTTAAGGATCGGTAATTACTAGAGCAACTGTCAGCCTATCCGCTTACTAGAACGCTACTTTAGGATTGCTAACCTCCAAGCTATTCGCTAGCAATGGATGCTGCAATAGTGGCAATCGACGGAAGTAAGTCATCGGCGTTAAAGTCGTGTTAGTCGTCATCGTCATTATCGTTCACGTTAGATTCTTTATCGGAAGAAATTAATATTACGTTATTCGTAGTCTATGGCTAATTAGCCAATAGACGTCTTCGCGCCTTCTCCGCCCCTATAGAAGCGTGACTTAAGGACACCTATTATAGCTAGAGGTAACTAGTGTCCTAATAGGCGTAAGAACTTTATAACGGAAGGATCCGCTAAGTGCGCCTCTAGTGGAGATTAGAAAATTGGATTATTAAGAGTAATAAGAGTAGTTATAGTAGAGGGGTACTACTATGTGTAAAATGCTATCTCGTAGGTAATACTTAAGCGTTATTAATAAACTTTCTCTAAATAGACATAGGACACAAAGGGCCTTAAATGCTTAAGAAGACTGCTTAGCTAGCTCTAGATAGCTGCCTTATTCCTTATCCCTAATTGCTAAAAGGTATGGTTCTTATAAGCTAGGTCTAGACTCCCCTTAAGTTAGCCTTTATCTTAGCTTCTGGGTTAAGACTAAGCTAAGCATTTACTTAATTAAAATAAACCTCTATAAAGGACTTCTAGGGGTTAGTTACGCTATTATAGATAACGTAGCCTATTAGAAAGCGCTAGGCTAAGAGAATAATAAGCTATAATTATTATATTAAAAGTTCCCACCCTATGCTATAGATAACGTGTTACCTTAATACGCTCGCTCGTGAGATTATATTAGCTTATTAAGGGGTTAACCGCTGCCGTAGTTAGAGCGTTATAGAGGCCTCCTAGGTTAACCATTAGAGAAGTCCAACGCATGCGATATTTTTGCCATTAGCTAATAAGCCATCACGCTGTTCTGAGCCTCCACGCCAAGGACGATTGCGCTCGTTCAAACAATAGGTGAGTAGCAAGACCTAGATTGAATAGAGGGATTTAAGGGGAACGATAAAAGATTAATTTTAAGCTTACAAAACAGTCTAAACTAAACTAGTTAGTAGCTATTCGATATAGTTCTGTCATAAGAGAGAGAGCTAGGCTTTGACATAAAATAAACATCTAAGCGGAGCAATAGGCAAATACGTATAGAGATGCATTAGAAGGAGCGCTTATATAAGGGATATTATAGCGTAAGAAATAGGCTGTCTTAGGGCGAATTAATAAGTTCGTTAAGGTAAGATTAGCTATAGGAGAAATGCATAATAATAGAGTGCCTAGTAAGGGACTAGTGTTAATAATAAGGAGGCAACGAGAGAGAAAAGGGAGGAGAGAAGTGCAGAGTATAAGTCGACGGGGATGATAGAGGTCGGTCTATTTATACGGCGCTGGGCAAGGTGTGGTCCGGGTGAGGGCGCCATACCCGGTGGGTAGAACAGCGTATTCCAGACTACAATAATTAAAGGTTAGAATCTACGCTTTAAAAAAAAGAAATAAGGGAAATATTTATTACAAACGTATTTAGTATGCTTGATTGCACTCGCGCTGCTACTTAGTTCGGAAAGGACGACTACCAGGTGGCGACATCAGACTAATGTCGCCACCTGTTGTTCCTAATAGCCAACTAGTGAGATATGAAATACGATGAAGTTAAGCATAGTGAAGCATAAATCTTTTCTGGCATACCAGAGCAGTGAAGACTTTGTAGAAGCGATCCATCTATTATGTAAATTAACCAGTCGAGAACATCCATTCTCCTGTGTAACATTGTCGCCTTTTGAAGGCCTCCCGATAAGCGCTAAGATGATTATAAGAAGACAGCTTCTCAGGGAGTAGTTGCCTGTGTTCCCCTTATGTAACGCTACGAGCGGAATTAAAATATTGAATCATAACACTTACTAATGGTATTGTTAACGGAAGAGGCAGTAAAACCACACATCAGGGGTCAGCCAAGTCAAGGCACAAGCCACAGGGTCAGGAGGGTTACTGCGTTAACCCCTAACGCCCTCTGTAGTCTAATATAGCTTAGAAGGCTAAAACATATAGTAGGACTCTCTAAGGCACCTAAATAAGGGGACATAAGGGGTATCTGTATCTATATAAGACTTCCCTTATGTCCCTATAGCTAGAAGAGACATATATTACTGTTTTCCCTCTTTTATGCCCCTTTCACTTCCTCTATGCTATTAGCCATGCCGCTGACAGGTACTATACATAAATCCACGTAGAAGGCTATTAGCTCTAGTAGGGCATAATAGCTCTCCATGGGGCATAAGTTCCCGTACTATAGTAATAGCTAAAGCGCTTATAGGCTCTAGCAAGGTGTAGAATAGCTAGGATTGCTTGCGCCTTAGGCGTGCATATTTGGATACTAACAATACCTCCTATAATAGTAATTTATAACTTTAAAGATAACTTCTAAAAGGGAGGCTAAGTAGGCTTAGGGGTGACCTTTAAGGGGTTTAATAAATAGGTTATAGTAGTGATTATTTGCTTCTTACTACTGCCTCCCCGCTAGCTATAGGTAGTCTATATTAGCTTTATAAGGGCTATGGAGGTTATTAGGAACTAGATAATATAGTAGCGTAAGGATTTATAACCTTTAAGCATAACTTCTAAAAGGAGAGGTTAAGGGGGCTAGGGGCAGAGTATTGTTTGTAGTGTAGTTAGTGTAGTTACTACACTAACTACAAAACTACAAATGTATTGTTAGTAAAAAATAAAAGTGGGTTTTATATAGTTTATTATTATTATAAGAATTAAAATAAGGACTATTAATATTACGCTTATATTTTTAGCTATTTTATTCTATTAGTTATATAATTTATAATATTATAGTAATATTAGGATTTAACTATAACTAGGTATTATATATAATATATATATCATAAAACAGGCTTATTATTTTCTATAATTTTTCCTAAAAACCTTTGATACTTTTTCCGCACCGATCTAAAGGTCCGGAATCGCCTCTAAAATATAAACCACATTAATATTCAAATTCTTTACCTCTGTTTACCCTCCTATAATGTCGCATCGCGATAGAGCTAGAGGCAAGCGCGAGGGTAAGATACTAATAGTAATTAATGCTAGAGAAAGGGGCTAGCATAGAGTTACCACTACCTAAATATAGGAATAGGATAATTTAATGCCTAAAGACGTAAGGATAACCTAATAATAGACCGGATATAATTCGAACACCTAGTGTTGATTCCTTCGGATCATCATCGGATTAGTTGTGGCCAAAGACCCACTAATTGTGGGTCGAGTGGGGCCCGCAGAGGGATACACGCTTTGTGATTGGTTACCCTTTTCGCCACCCCTCTTTGCCCCACTTACGGGTTTTACCCACTTTTTAGCTAGCTAGATTCCTCTCCCTCTCTCTCTTCTCTCTTTCCTAGATTATTATTAACTATTATTAACTTTAATAACAACGGTATTATTACCTACGCAAGCACCTTAGTGTTCTAACACTAATTAGTGGTTAATTATAACTATAGATAAGTTAGGTATTATAAGAAGAGATATTTCTACAGATACTATAGTTATTTTCCTATTATCTAGATCCTTAGGAATAGGGGTATAGCTATAAGAGTGTGCTAAAGGAAGAGACTTAAATTCCAGTTATAGACTTATTAGGCTTCTAAGGGATTAGCTTCTTCTATTATTATCTTTATTTTTAATAAAGAGATTAATTCTACGTCTATCACAAACCTAGGGATTAACTTCTTCTATTATTATCTTTATCTTTAATAGAGAGACTAATCCTATAACCACCATAAGAAAACCAACTAATTAATCGAATTAATCGCCACAAGGCATTCGCTTCAAACCCGACGTTAATAACCACCATATCACTCACAATGAGTTAGGAAGCTAGACTAGTAATAAGAGGGAAGACCTAAGCTACTGCAGAAGCTATATAATTACCTAGACTATTACTAAGAGAAAAGCCTTAATTCTCTAGTAATAAGAAACTATCCTAGATCTTAATAGCACCTAAGAGACCCTAAGAGAGTAAACTACTAATATAACTATAATCTCTTTCCTATACCCTTATAAAAGATTAGAAAGAATAAATTATAGTTAACCCTAATTCCGCTACGCTATCTAAGCTTAATAACTATATTATAAGGTTTATTAACCTTAGCAAGCATTAAGACTAAAGGGATAATAACCTCTAGGAATTATTCTAAGAAGACTTTAAAGGATAGTCTAAGAATACTTTTATAATAGCTAATAAAGATCTTATTAGAGAGCTATGGAATTCCCTATAAGATTATAGTATTATTATAAGATAAGGCTAAGGACTAGTAATTATAATATCTTTAGAAGAAGTAGTCTAATAAGAAATAAGGCTATTATAGCCTAAAGGGAGATTACAATCCTCTAAACCCCTAAGCATTAACCTCCTTAACCCCCTTATTTACTTACCCTAAAACCTTATCTATCCTAACCCTAATAGTACCTTTAACCCCCTTAACCTATAAGAGAGCCTTTTCTATAGCAAACCCTATTATATTAAGTAATTTACCCTAAAGATCCCTATCTATAGTATACCTTACTGCCTATATAGTAATTCTCTTCTAAGGACTAGATTATAAAGAAGATCTTAGAACTTATAAAGATATATAAGGATAGCGACTATTATAGTAAATAATTATATAATTTCCTTGCCCTAAAAGTTATGCTCTTTAAGAATAAGTATAATAGAATTAACCTCCCTTAAATATATTATTAGAAGGCTCTCCTAATTATCTTAATTAATAATACTAAATAGTACTACCTTAATTATCTCTTTAGTTAAAACCTTATATATAAAGAGATAATTAGCTATATCTATTAACGCTTTAAGATAGAAAGTAACTAATAATTCTACCGCTATAAATAGAGTAGTATAACTCTAAATAGCACTATTATTAAGAACCCTAATAAAACTAGGCTAGAGTGCCTTAAAATTATACTAGCTACCCTTAAGGAGATTTATTAAGGCCTATATTCTTTTAATATAGTAAATACTAAGCTCTATAAGTAAATATTAAATGCTATAGCTAGTATGCCTAAATATTAGATAGTAGAGTATAACTACTCCTTAGGCTTTAAGAGTCTTACTAAAGACCTTTATAAGGTAATTATAATCTTAGAGTTAAATAGAAAAGCTACCTAATACCTATAATTATAAGGAAGCTCTTCTAAGGCTATATTTACTAACTATTAATATAAATATTAGCCCTAAGGTAAGGGAGGCTATTATTATAAGAGCCTAAGGCATAGCCCTTAGCATTGCTTTATATATAGTAAGAATAGCTATTAGTCCTTTAATTACTCTAATAAAGAATACTAAAAGGAGAAGGATTATTAGTTTACTAGTAAGATCTATTATATACCCCCTTTAGAAAAGAGATTCTAGGTATTTCTTACCTTCTATAAAGGGCTAGATAATAATAAGCCTAATAAGGGCCCTAGCTAGGGATAGGAACCATATCTTATAGCCTATATAAAGACTAAAGATAGTAATAAGGATAATAAAGAGCTATTACTAGTGGTATATCTAAGTATTATATAATTCTTTTACTTAGAGCTATAGGATAATTATAACCTTATAAATACTAATATTCTTACTACCCTTAATAACTAAGCCTTCTAGTATGCTTTCCTAAAGTAAGAACTATATTAATAGTAAGAATCTAATAAGGGATTAACCTACTATATCTCTAAAGAGCGCTATTCTAAAGAAGTCTTTAGAGGGATTATACCTAATACTAGGGCAGTAGGCAGATTAACAGTAGGTTAAGGATAAGTAAAGGCTTTATTATAATTAATACCTTTATTAAAGATAATCCCCTATAAGCTATAAATTATTGAATTTAGTGCTAGATCTATAACTATAAGAGGCATTCTTTATATGCCTATAGAACTTAGAGAGCTTAAATTCTATATCCTTAATATAGTAACTCCTTTTCTCTTTTCTATTACTAATATAGATAAGCTATAAGTTAAGATTAATAACCTTACGAATATGCTAATTTAAGGTAATAAGACTATGCCTATTATGTAATAATAGGGATATCCTTAGTGGCTACTAGAGGCTAAAGAAATAGTTACCTTTTATCTCTTAAAGGGGAAATCTATTAATTATATTATTGCTTTAGTTACCCTTCTATTTAATACCTTATAAAGATCCTTTAGTAGGCTAGTTATAATATTAAACGCTAGGTAATTAAGAAGTTAACTAAAGTCTACCACTATTATTAGATAAAAGGAAAAGCTCCTAGCTAGTTTAAATTTATAATTAAAGATAAGCATAACTTTAACTATAAGATTATTACTAATATTATATAGATTAATAACTAACTAGTCCTTTATATTATTAATTTAGTAACTTTATTCTAAGTAGCTTACTTCCTTAATCCTAAGAAGCAAAAGGCCTAAGATATCTAGGATACTATTAGAGAGTGCTAGATTAATACCTATCTTAGACTACTAGATTAGATTATTTATAATACTAGTAATAACTTCTCCTTTGCTAAATTTAAGCACTATGCTTAATTAATATTAATTAAGATTAGTAAGATACTAATTAAAGCCTATAGTAGTATTAGAAAGGTTAAAAAGTACTATAGACCTTTACGCTAGGCTTATAAGATTATTATAGACTTAATTAGCATAGAGATTACGCTAGAGTAATGTCTTTAAATAGCTATTAAAGCTATTAATAACTTAGCAGGCCCTAATAGACTAGTGCTAACCTTACTAGTCTTTAGAGCCTACCTATATATAATAAATAAGTTACTACTAAGTGTCTCTATTATTTAATATACTAAGGTAATTTAGAAGGCTACTAATAAGGTACACTACTACCTAGCTTTATAGCAGGTCTGTAATGCCCTTAACACCTAGAGCAGCCCTAATATATTACTAATATATTAGCTACCCCTATAGGCTAATATATATATATAAAGAGAGAAGGGTAGCTAGCATAGCCCTTATAAGCTTATTACTACTAATAGGGAGACTTATACTATCTAATTACCCTATAGCCTAGCGAAATTCTAATTTATAGTAGTAAAGCCCTACTATAAGGACCTATATACTATAGAGAGGCTATAGAAGACAAAACCTTAAGATATTAAGAAGACTATAAATAAGAGAGATTCTTTTATCTCTATAGAGGTAAAGGTAAGGAAAGGAGTAAAAAAGATATAGAACTCCTAGTGCTAGTAAAGAGAAAGTAAGGAAGGCTAAGAAAAGCCCTAATAGTCTAATTCTCCCTTAATTAAGGTATAGAAGAACCTAAAGATTATAAGGAGTGCTTTATAATTATTAATAAAGACTAAGAAAAGGTATTAATTAAAGAGATTATAACTAGAGGATTGCTAATAAAAGCGTTCCTTATAGTAAAGGAAAAAGCTAACTAAGACCTTACCCTCTAACTCTACTAAGAAGGGAAGATTATAACCCTAGGAAAGCCCTTTAAGCGATTAGATTAAGCTAAGATTAACGCTCTATAAGCTTATAATATATTTAGATTTATAAAGTTTAATTAAGCAAAGCATAGCAGCTATAGGATCTTTAACTCTTGTATAATAAGAGAGATTAAAGGTAAAGGCATAGATTCGCTATATAAGAAGTCTTGCCTTATTATATAAGGCTATAATAATAAGGAGAAGGAATTTATCCTAACGCAATCGCTAATAATCTAATAGGCAAGCTAATAGCTAATTATAGCTATTACTCCTTTATTAAAGCAAAAGGGGATTTACCTCTAGATCCGTAATATTACCTAAGCCTACGTTTAATCGCAAATAAAACTCATAAGGCTAATTATTATAAGATTACTAGAATAGATTACATATCTCTTTCTAGAAGGCACTGTAATAGAGGTTATTAAGCCTCTTTATAGCATTATAAAGGCTAGAACTTACTAGTAGGTAATGTACTTCCGTTATTATAGGGATAACCTTAATATAATAACGTTAATATATAATCCCTGCTTATTAATTATAGCTCTAAATAATAAAAACCTCTTTAGGATTATTAGAATGTAAACAGATAATACGCTAGGTCTAAGTAATAATAACTTCTTTAATAAAGAAAAAAAGAGCTCTAAAAGGCTAACTTTATAGCTAAAGAGAAGCAGTAATTATTAAGCAGGAATCCCCTCACTTTTAATAGCTATATTCTAACCTTAAACGCTAATAACTTAATAATCCTAACCTAGAAAGGCTAAAGTTAGAAGATTAAGGAAGTTAACCCTTAATCTCTAATAGTAAGGCAGGATTACGTAGAGCAAAGAGCCTAAGGAAGTTATATTATAACTATTTGCTAACTAGAAGCTTTATATAATCTATTAATTATAGCTTAACACTAAGAACTAGCTACTAAAGATATTATATGCCTAAATAAACGCCTTAAATAGCAGATTAAGAATTAGTAATAAGGATTACGCTATATCCTACTAACCCTTAAAGAAGCAAAGCTCTTTATATTTATAGATAGATTACTTGCGAATAACAAGGATCTTAGCTTATAGATTAGGTATATAATTATAATTAGTAATAAGGCAAAGAGGGATAATAACACCTTTATTACAAAAGGGAATATTATTATATATAGCTTAATAAAGAGCAAGTGGGTTACGCATAGCGCGCTTGCCTCTAAGCTATATAGTTGTTATGGACTCGAGCTTAGGAGCTCGGGTCATGTCTTAGGTCCGGAAAGGGCGCGCAAAGGTTCCGGAAAGGGCGCGTAAAGGACGCGGACTATGGGCGAATAGGTTAAGGCTTTACCTAGGCCTATGTAACCCACACACACACTAGTATAAAGCTAGTTCCTATGTAATACCTAGCTTAGTCTAATCCTTTCTCTCTAAGAATAATAATATCTCTTAGAATGCTTATGTATAGCTACCCTAAGGCTAGTTTATAATATTTATTATCCTTTACTATAGAGGCATAGTAACTAATAGATATACTGCTATTAGTAGATAGGATAGAGATAGATAAAATAGTAACCTTATAAGAGCTTATTACTTAGCAGTTAAAACAAATTAAGGACCTCACTAGTAAGCAGAGATCTAACTCTTTTAGTTAACTTATAAAGCAAAAACCCTTGCTAATAGGACCCCTATTTAATAGTAAAAGGGTCCTATTTATAGCATAGTAAAACCTAATATCCTATAAGCTAGATATAAATAAGGGGTTTATTAGGTTCTAGTAGGACTAATAATACTTTATTTACTAAAACCTATTGCTAAAGGTTTAGGTATAAGTTACTCCCTATTTTAAGAAGGGATACTTAGTGTTTTATAATCTATAGAAGTTCTTAAACTACCTTACTAAGATATTTAATAACCCCTATTAATAGGAATTAGTAATTATAAAGCTTAACCAGATTACGTAATGCTTAAATAAGCGATTTAGTGACTTCTATATTTATTTTAAATAAAAATTAGCGCTAGCTAGGGATTAGATTAGGAGGACTCTATAAAGCTAGCTAAGCTCTAGATAGCCCTTAATAAGCAAATAAGGGACTATAGCATTAGATAAGATATATTGCGTATAGATTACTTAGCGGTAATAGCCTAGTATTACAGTATCTTATTAGATATTAAGTCTTATTAATTAGAGGAGAAGAACTATACGCAAAGGCAAGCGTATATGCCTAAGGCCCTTACCTAGGATAAGGACACTCCTATAATAGATATATAATTAACACACCTAGAATAGGCCTAAAAGGACATAGAAAGTCACTAGGAAATTAGCATAAGGTAAAGCTAGGTAATAAGGCTAGTAATAAGCAGGCTAAGTAGGTTAGCTAGGCTATGCGTAATATGCGTTATAAGGAGGGTAAATACCTATAGTATAGTTTAGGAAAGCATTTTATTTCTAACTGCCCTTTACTTTCACTAAAACATTAGCATAGAAAGGTAGCTATTAACGTATGTAATATAAAGGAAGAGGAAGATAACTCTAAGGAAGAGAAGATAGCGGATATATTAGAAAAGAAGAACCCTAGTATTAAGTTATTTAACTAGGGTAGCAGGGAGGACAGATAGAGGGGTATTATAGCAAATAGTTATTACTAATAAGGACTTTAAACAGATCTAGTCTAACATAGACTCTGCACCTTTTCTAGTTCCTATATTAATTAATAAGACTACCTTTACAAATGCTCTTATTAACATAGGCTATAACTATTATATTACTATAAGCAAATACCTTATCTAAAAACTCTAGTTAGAACGCCTCTCTCTCTTAAAGAAGAGATTAGTTTGCACTATAGTTAGTGTAAAACAAGGGGGAAAAGAGAGCCATAAAAAGAGGTTATATATTACATATATTATCTGTTTTTAAGTGGATCTAGATAGATAGGAAACACCTATAGTTACCTATATAATCCCTAGGTTAATAAGGTAGCTAATTTTAGGGATACTATAGATAGAATAGAATAAGATTAACTTAGACATAGCGCGCTATTAACTCTACGTAGGATTAGCTAACAACCTACAAATTTAGGCATTAACTAACAGGAAGGTTAAGTAACTAATAATATCTATCTTAGGCTTTACCTTCGCGGGAATTGTAAGGTATGCAAAGAAGCAAAAAGAATATATCTAACTATACGCTACTAGCCTATAGGAAATCACATTAATTCTATAGATAGACGTAACCCCTAAGGCTATAGAATAGGACCTATTATCCTTATTACTAAGCAAGCTATAGGACTTTACAGACCTCTTCCTAGAAAGCAAGGCAAATGCCTTACCACCACACTAGGGATAATTAGACTACTACATTTAATTAAAGCGTAACGTAGATAGATCTAAACCAGAACTTCCGTAGGCCTTATTATATAATATACCCTAGTAGTACCTCCTTAAAATCTAAAAGTAAGTAACTAACCTTATAGATAAGAGATAGATATAGGCTAGCTCCTCTTTAGTAATAGCCCTAGTGTTATTAGTAAAGAAGCTAGGGGAGGATAGCGGTTTTGCATAAACTACTATACCCTTAATAAGATTATAGAATAAGACTATTATCCCTTACCTTTAGTAAAGGAGACACTATGATTATTATTAGAGGCAAAGTGGTTCACAAAGCTAGATATATAAGCAGCGTTTTACTAGCTCTATATGTCAAGGCTTTTGGCTTGGGAGTGAATAACAGAGTGAAGGTTAGATTGAAGTGTCGTAGCTATTGATCTGCTAGCTAGGGGTGGGTGCTTAAAGGTTTAATCTCTGGCCCTTTCCCTTTGTTTGTGGGAAAGCCCCTTTAAATAGCCCGCAGCTCTTACATAACTAGCCCATAGCTAGCCCTTAGCTCCGTGCCCCGCTGGGTTCCACCCTTATTAATGCCATCGCTACCCTTATAGATGCTATCGCTATTCTACTCCTAATATAATACCCCTCTCACTATAATCGTCCTTAATCGCATTAAGGTGCTATCTTAGGGTTAGGTTATAGCGTAAGAGTTCCTTTATTGCTACTTACTATAGTGATTTTTTATAAAGCAATGTAGTAATATTAATAACATTAGGCTACATTAGCCTTCTTCACGGTAACCGCCTGCTAATAGAAGCTAGGTTATAGTTACTTCTTAACTTCCTCTCTATAGGTTATTCTTCCTAAGAGATTTTTCTTAACTAGACTAGTTAGCGCGATTTTTAATTAGCTTAACTCTGCAGGGCATAGATTACCCTACTCCTTCTGTTTTCCTTTAAGCTTATAGTGGCGGCCTAATGAATTCGCAGTAAGCTCACAGTAATAACTTATGAATCATAGTGATCTCTATGAACACACTAGTTGTAACGCATAGAAGATTCTAGTTAAAGTAGCTTAGATTAATCTAAGGCACCTGAATTCCTATAAGAAGGGTGATTTCCTTCCTTCTTTTCCCTCTTTTCTTTCCTTCTTTAAGCCTCTTATTAACTTGTGAGTCCCTTACTAATATAATAGCTACTGTAATGCTGCTATTATATAATATTAACTACTAACTATTATAGCTTAAGCCATTATGTCTTATGCTACCGCTATTAAAGATTCCGCTATTAAGCTATCCTGTAAGGGAGAACCTTATAATTATTAAAGACTATATAAGTTCACTACTTCTTTATTGCTTTTTATTACTAACTTAGAGCTAGTTTAATAAAAATTCCATATATGCGTTATGCCTAGTGGTTAGCTATTTAGAACGTAGCTCTAAGGGATAATAATAAAGATAAATAGCCTTAGTATATTACTAAGGAAAGCCTACTCTAACTAAATGTGGTCACTTCTCTAGTATAAACTTGCTACTAGCTTACTACTATTGCTACTAACGTTTAGCTTTTTGTAGGTAATTCTTTAAAATGCTATTATTACGCTTAAAATAATAAGACTTATATTAGGGTAAGTTAAGCCTTAAGGGATTGCCTCTTAATTGCTGCTAACTCCTTGCTAGTATCCTATTTAAATTGTAAAGCTATATAAATAGCTTTAGGACATACTTTATAATCTTCTAGAACCATACTATATTAGTAATATAAGTACCCTTTACTCCGCTGCTTTAATATTACTAATACGCTACTAGGAGTTTATATAAGCTAAGAAGAAACTTTATAATGCTCTTTTAGCCTTAAAAATGCTAATAAATGCAGGCAAGCTTATTACACGTGTCTTATAGCTAAGGCTTCTTAAGAAGCGGAGTGCGATAAACGCGCTGCTTTCTTGTAGCTAATTAATATGATTAATCTAGAAACCTAGATTAAAATTACTAATTATCTTTAGTTTATAGCCACTTATAGCCCTATAGTTAGTACTATTAGCTTTACTGCTTATTCTTTGCTAACTTACTGCTAGTTTGCTACTGCTTAAGCTACTCTCCTATGCGTGTTAGACCTTTAGAACTCCTAAGGAATTACAAGTTTAAGCCTTTAGTAATAATAAGTCTAAGGCTAATAAAGTTAGAAACCATGCTAAAAATCAGTCTAAATATGTCTCTAAAGTCTAGCTATTAGATAGCTACGAGTCTATGCTAAGTTTTTGCTTTAAATACGAGATTTGTTTAGTAGTCTAAATTGTTATTAAGTGAATTATTCCCTAATTAAATCGCTGCGATCTAATAATTATTTATAATTATAATTAAGAGTTAATTGAGCAGCTAAGAAGTTAAGATTTAGCTACTTAGTTGTCGCTTGTAGTCTTTAATAACCTCTTTTATTGTGAAGTCTCTACGCAGTACCTAAGAATTCTTAGAATTATCGTAATTCTTCTATTTTACTAAATATTTGCGCCGTTTGCCATTATATTTATAGGCGATAATTTGTTTAACTTTAAATTCCTCTTAATCCTCTTTAACATTATCTTGCAGCGAGGTTATTTTAACTGCGTTACTTAGATTTCCTCTGAAAGGTTCTAAGCTTATAATGTTAAAAACATTATGCAAGCGCATTCCTTTAGGTAACTTTAATTAATAAGCTAAACCATAATAGCTGACTTCTTTTCGATCTTATATAGTCCTAAGTACTTTATAGCTAGCTTTTGGCTAGGGCATCGTAGATTAATATTCTTAGTTAAGAGTAAGACGTAGTTGCCTATATTAAACTTTATTAGCACTCTCTTTTAATTATAATACTTTTTCTATAGGGCCTATAAGTAGCTTAATAGCTACTTAATCTCTATGTGCTTATGCTTTAATTCTAAAACTCTATTTTTAGCTTAATTATTAACTATTAGAATTAGCGCGACTGCTTAATCTAGTCCCCTTAGGTTATACCCTTACAGCGCTTTCGCAGGTATATAGCTATGACTTGTATGCGCACTTATATTATAAGCAAACTATGCTATTAGGAGATAATTAACCTAATTAGTCTGCTCTACGCATATAAATGCTCTTAAATAGTGCTCTAAAACTTAATTTAAGCGTTTTATCTAACTATTTATCTATGGATAAAACGCAGTGCTTAATCACCGCTTTGTTACTAAGAGGTAGCAAAATGTTCTCTAAAATCCACTAGTAAATGTTAAACCTTAGTCTATAATAATACCTTCTAGGGCTTTATAATCTTTAAAAATGTATTCTAGGAAGATAGTTGCTAATCTATTGCTAGTTAACTATGTAGATATAGGGATATAGATACTATATTTTATAAATCTATTAACTACTACTAAGATTGCATTATGCGTTCTGCCTTGCTAATCTTTAACTAGTGGGAGTCTAGTAATAAAATCTATTAATAATTCTTAAATGGGGCAATCTAGCACTAGTAGCGTAGCTAGCTTACCGTAAGGTTTATGTATTCGCGGTTTTAAAACTTAATAGCTAATATAAGTATATATATGCACCTTAATGTCTCTTTTTATTCCTAGCTAAAAATATTAGTTAGTAACTTATTAAAGAGTTCTAGTAACTCCTTAATATCTAGTAGTAAGGTTATTATAAATTAGCAGTAGGATTTCTTTTCTTATTCCCTATAGGACAAAAACTTAATTTTTAAATATTAATAGCTTAGAGGGTCTAATAGACTATATCTATAATATATCTAGGTTACTGCTTAATAGCAACGCCCTTTTCTTTATAATAAAGGCGTCCCTTTATTATGCATCTAAAAGTAAGACTTAGATTAGGGTTCTAATTCCGTGTCTTCTATAAATGCGGCGGAATTTAACTTAGAAGAGGTTCTCTATACCGCTAAGACCCTAGCTATAACGTATCTACTAGGTTATAACTCCTTAGCTAGCGAATTTAGTCTTATGTGCAGTCTATTCCTTACTATAACGCCTATGTTAAGCGCGTCTAGTCTAATAGGCTTCTCTAAAATTAATAAGACCCTAGCTATTACACTACTACTAGGTAGTAACTCCTTAGCTAGCAGGCTTAGTCTTATATGTAGTCCCCTATGCTATAATAATATCCTTAGAGTATATCTAGACTATTAGGCTTTTCTAAAATTAATAAGACCCTAGCTATTACACCACTACTAGGTAGCCACTCCTTAGCTAGCAGGCTTAGTCTTATGTGTAATCCCCTATGCTATAATAATATCCTTAGAGTGTGTCTAGACTATTAGGTTTCTTTAAAATTAAGAAGACCCTAGCTAACACACCACCACTAGGAGTAACTCCTTAGCTAGTGGGTTTAGTCTTATGTGTAGTCTATCCTTATTTAGTTAATAGGTAGGGGTGATTTTATAGAGCGCTAGATATTAATAGTTTTATTACAGTGTCCTTACAGCCTATTATCTATAAACTAAACACGCTACGTTTTCTTAGAGCACTAGATGCTAGCAGTTCTATTATAGCGTTCTTACAGCGTGTTATTTGCAAATTTAGTAAGAAAGGTTAGCAATTATAAGGACACTGCCTCTGCCTTCCTCTCTTTACTTATATAATCTAACCTCCTTAATAGAGCGTTAGCGGGGTTTAACTTACCTACTCTATATTTAATTATAAAGTTAAATAGATAGAGTTTATCTAGCGCAGTAACCTATCTACTAGTTAACTTTAGCTTTATGGCTAGGTACTTGTGGTTTAAGTGATCTGTAACCACTATAACTAGATGCGTTAAGTATACCAGGTAGTGCCTCTAAGTTTAGAATGCCTCTTAGATAGCTAGTAACTCTATATCTAGTGTTACGTAGCATAGCTCTATCTTATTTAACTTTCTTAATATATACGCCACTAGGTGCTAGTAACCTAGCACTAACTACGCCAGGATAGCCCTAAGTGCGTGTCCTAAGGCGTCTGTCTTAACCCTTAATAGGGCTAGTGGATTAAAGTGCACTAGAATTAGCGCCTCTTAGAATTATTTTTATAGCTCCCTAAACGTAGCTAACTTATTAGGATCTAGCTTAAACTTTGCTAGTTAGTCTCCTTAGAGTTAATTAGTTAATGGGATGACTATTTTGCTATAGCCTTTAATAAACCGTCTGTAAAATCCTATAAAGCCTAGGAACGACTAGATATTAAAGACGCTGCAAGGTACTGGCTAAGTTACTATTATCTTAATTCTAGCGGGCTCTATTGCGATTCCTTCTTTAGATATAACGAAGCCTAGGAATTCGACCTCCTTGCATAAGAATTTACACTTTTCTAGGTTAATAAAGAGGCTTGCTTCTTAGAGCTTCTAAAGGACTTGTTTTATATGCCCCTTATGCGTGGCTATATCGCTGCTATAGATTAGGATATTATCTAAATACATAACGCAAATCGTATCCATAAGGCCTTTAAGGGCATTATTAATATATTCTTAAAAGGTCGCGGGTGCATTAACTAGCCTAAAAGGCATTACAAGATATTCAAAGTGACTGTATCTGCATTAGAACGCTGTTTTCCACTCATTGCCCTTGCGGATACGTAGCTAATAGTACGCATCTTTAAGGTCTAATTTTGTATAAACCTTTGCTCCCTTTAATTAGTTTAAGATCTCTGTAATTAGCAGTAATAGCGCTTTGTCTTTAATAGTAATCCTATTAAGGGCTCTATAATTCACATAGAGGCGTAATTTTCCTCCTTTCTTTAGCACAAATAATATTAGGGCTCTAGCTAGGCTAATAGATCTTTAAATCCATCCCTTTCGCTACGCGCTCGCTAAGTACTTGCGGAGCACTTCTAGCTCCTTTTCTACTAAATTATATATTAGTCCCTATAGGGCGTTTTCCCCTCTTCTAATTTAATAGTATAAGTTTAGCTACCTAGTGTAAGGAGGATACCTATAAGTTTATTTAAAAAGATATCCTTAAATTCCTTATAGGCTTAGGGTATTTACATGGTTAACTTATAGGCTCCGCTTATCTCTATAGTTGCTAGGTCGTTATAGGGCCTGTCTTTGTTTACTACTAAGACATTATTATCTTTTATATAATTTTAGTTATTATCCCCTATAAGATAAATCCAATGCACACGCGTTTTGCCTCCTTACGTGCCTATCGCGTCCCTACTGCTAGTCTAAGACATTCTTTTGTGATAGGGTGTCTCTAGTAACTATCTATCTAGGACATAATCACTGGTTTGTATATAACTACCTAGTTATGCCCTAATAATAGGTCTTTACTAGTATTTGCTATATAGTAGCTAACTTAACATATTCTTACGTAGCCTATGCTATCCTTAATTAATAAGGTTTGTAATAAGATCCCTTAATGCTTAATTTTAGTAAGGGTAGCACTCTTAAGGGTTATGTTATCCTTTTTACATTAGCCTAATTAACTACTATTAGCAACTTTGGGTAGATAATTAAATAGGTTACGCTAGGGTTAAACAGCGCCTTTATAGCTACCTATTTATGTTCTCGCTATAACTTTGCCTTAACTCTTAGTCTTAGATCTTTAGGCAATAATTCAATAAGAGTGTCTTCCTAGGGTTACACTAAGCCAATAGGGGTCTTATTTAAGTCTAATAGGTCTTTGTCCCTAGCCTAGTCGCGGCTAGTCTTGTGTGTCTCTATTATGTGGTTGCTTCTCTTATAAATAGAATAATCTAGTTTAGTGTAGCTTAGTAAAGCATGTCCTAGCTTACCACACTTAAAATATGTGAACAGCGAATTTATCTTTCTATTGCTACTTTGTTGCTATAGCCTTTCTAGCGAAGTGGAACGTTATTATCTTTTTAACTATTATTACCTTAATCACTTAATTAGCCTCCTTTAGTTATAACCTCTGCCTTTCTTCCTTAGCCTGCTAGGTAGGTTTAACTCTTAGGGAACTCTTAGCTAAGTACCTGCTTCTTTATAGCGTTATTAAGGCTATTAATAAATATATAGATTTATAGGCGTTTAGGAATTGCTTTAGGCAGCTTAGCCTCTACCTTACCCTAGATCTTTATAAACGTCTAGAATAATTAGTGATTTTCTTATCTAAGACCTATTAACATCCTTATTGCTTCTAAGCACTATGTATTCTTATCTATAGTTCCTATCTTTAGCTAATCCACAAATCCATCCTAGGTGTAACCCTAGTAATTTACATAACTATCCATAGCTATATAACATATCTATTATTGCTTTACGTTATCTGCTAGGCAGCTACTAGCATAGGTAACCTTAGTTATATTATCCACAAAGGTTCTATAATCTATAGTAAAAGCCACGTTTAAATCCGCTAGGAAATTCTAAAGACTCTTAAAAGTGTTCCCTTTATATATAGGTGCTTTTAATTATGTCTTTATAAGGCTATATCGCTATATAATAGGTGCTACCTAAGGTGCTAAAGGAGGGGTATTTATAGGTCCTATATCTAAGTTACCTAAGGACATAGCTTCTTCTATTATCTATAGGTTTCGCTATAAGTAAGCGAGTTTCTATCTCTTTTCTATAATGCATATCTAGGTTACTACTTCTTTAAGGCACTAATTTAGTGTTACCTCCTTATTATTAATAAGTGTTCTACTCTGCTAATTATCTAATAGGGACTAGCAGACCACTCCGGTTAGGTTTAGTAGTGTAACATTCTCCTGCTTATCTATAGCGTGGTTATAGCTACTACCTAATCGGGTTGCTATGCAATGAATTCTAGACATCTTAATCTAACCAATAGTCTATTACCCTAAAGGGAAGAGAGATTAATTTGTTAAGGCTTTTAGCTTAGGAGTGAATAATAGAGTAAAGGTTAGATTAAAGTGTTATAGCTATTGATCTGCTAGCTAGGGGTGGGTGCTTAAAGGTTTAATCTCTAGCCCTTTCCCTTTGTTTGTAGGAAAGCCCCTTTAAATAGCCCGCAGCTCTCACGTGACTAGCCCGCAGCTAGCCCTCAGCTCCGTGCCCCGCTAGGTTCCACCCTCATCAATGCCGTCGCCACCCTCATGGATGCCGTCGCTGTTCTGCTCCTGACACTATATTACTAAAGGCAAGGAATACTAGACTGCCTTCTAGACGTATTTTAGGTTATTTAAGTAGCTTATATGCCCTTTAGCCTAGCGGGTGCACCCGCTACCTTTTAGAGATATATTAATAGCGTGCTTAGCAGAATCCTAGGGGACTACGTAATTGCTTACCTTAATAATATCCTTATCTACTTAGGAGGGTCTTAGAAAGACTATATATAAAAGGTCTAAGTAGTGCTCTTAAGGCTATAGTAGGTAGGACTAAATTTAGATATAAAAAATATGTTTTTATAATAAAGGAAGTTAAGTACCTAGGGTTTATTATTTATATAGGGAAAGAAATTTACCTAGATAGGGAGAAGATTATAGCTATCTAGGATTAGGAGGCGCTAAAGAAGGTTAGGGGTGTAAGGATTTCTTAGGTTTACTAACTTTTATTAGGACTTTATACTATACTTCTTAATAATCACAGGCCCTTTAATTAAACTTACAAAGAAGGGCATTCTATTTTAGTAAATAAATAAATATAATATAGCGTTTAAAGCGCTAAAGATAGCCTTTATATTATATCCTATCCTAATATAATAGGACCCTAATAAGGATACTATAGTAAAAGCTAACTATTTAGGGATAGCTCTAGGGGTTACCTCTTATAGTTTAATAATAAAGGCATCTTATACCTAGTTACTTATTATTTTGCTTAACTACAGCTAGCTTAATAGAACTACACTATACACAATAAGGAGCTGTTAGTAATTATATTATGCCTAAAGGCTTAGTTAGCAAAGCTATATAGTGTTAGCAAGCTATTTACAATACTTATAGACTATAAGAACTTAGAATACTTTATAGCGCTAAGGGAGATATTAGAATAGTAGGCAAGATAGGCAAAGACGCTATTACTGTTTAATTTTCACCTATGGTATAGGCCTAGCCTATAGGTAGTAAGACTAGATACACTATTAAGATAGTTCTAAGGGAAGGAGAATAAGGGGGACTAGAGGAGCTAATTATATAATTAGCAATAACTCTAGGCCTATATAGTTATAAAAGAACTAGACTTATCTCTAGTGTAAACCCTATGTTATTATTAGGGGTGGTAAGGGCAAGGACACTATAGGTAGGTTTATAGGTCTTCTAATAGGGGTAATAATATTTGCAAATGCGTATCTCTAATCTCTATAGGACTAGTCCTTAGTTTATAATGCTATATATAGGATATAGCTTAAGGCAGTTAGGAAGGGGCCTAGAAGTTTCTAGACGCCGCGAACATAAGGAGTAAATAGCGGACTATTAGATTAGCGCTAAAGGTATGCTTTAATTCTAGGGCTAGACTTAGGTTCTAAATTAGGAACCCCTTACTATAACCTTAATATAACGGGTTTATAATTTACCCTTACTAGGCTATCCTAGCTATAATATAACTTTTAAGACGCTTTAGAGGATTTCTATTAGGATAGTATATTATAGAGGATTGCCTAGTTTATAAGAAACTATTACTATTATAGGGGCAGAAGAGCCACTAGCTAAGATAAGGCTTATTAAAACTAATCCCTTTACTAGACTATTACTAGTTATAGATCTCTATTAACTTTATAATAGACCTGCTAGCTTAACACCTAGATAACCTATGGTTTCTTATAGTTATTACGGATAGACTCTCTAAGTATATCTAGCTAGAGGCTATAATATTAATAGGGGCTAAAGCATGCGTGGAATGGTTTAAGCAGTGCTAGTAGCGGTTCTATAGCTTTCCTATATAAATTATTACAAATCGCGGTTTAGACTAGTTAAGTAATTTTTAGACTACACTTTATAACTAGGTAGGTACATAGTAGTTACTATTAATAGCTTATTATTTATAGATAGATAGCGGCATAGAAAGGGCAAATTAAGAAGTTTAGGCTATCCTAAGGGTAATGCTATTATTTTCATAATTTAAATAGCTAGAATATCTACCTGCTTATTAACTTACTTTAAATAACAGGGACTTATTAGTAATAGGGATTAGCGCGAACATAGCCCTATATAGTTATAACCTAGCAATAATTTAAGAACCACTAGATAAGGAGATATCCTATACCTTATTAAAGGGAAGGGCCTAGGCATTCTTATAGCATCTTAAGGAGGGCTTAGACCTAACGCAAGCTACTATAGCGTTTATTTAGCAATAGCAATAGAAGGAAATAAATAGTAGCTAGCGTCTAGTGGAATGCTTTTAGATTAGTAACTACGTATAATTAAACCTGCGAAATTTTAAGACAAACAGACTATGCAAGAAATTAGATTAGGTTATAGCTAAATATAAGGTACTAGAGGTCCCTATACCTTTAACTATTAAGTTAGACATGCTATAGGGACTTCACCTTATTTTCTATGTGGATTTAGTATAACAGGTAGCTTCTAATCCATTACCTAGCCAAATATTAGCAGATAAGCAACCCCCACTAGAACTAATAATAACTAATGCTAACCCTAATCTCTTAGAGTATTAGGTTAAAGAGATACTAGTAGCTAAGAACGTGAGAGAATAGGGGTTAAACCGGAATATGCTAGTTAAATAGAAAGGATATATATAGCTAACTTAGGAACCACTAGAAAATATATAAGATATAGAGGCACTAGATAGATTTAAAGTATAATAGGGTAATGTAATAATATATAATAGGCCTAAAAGAGTATGTTTTTATTTAATTACTAAGGAATAGTAAAAACTAGTTTCCTCCGCTCCGCGCGTATTAGCGCTAGTATTTCACTACATTAGAGAGTAATTAATTCTAAGGGGTAGGAGGAGAAGGAGGAGCTAGGTTATTCTAGTTTAACCTAGGGGGATAGCATAGATAAGCGGTTAATTAGTAAGCAAGGGCCTTATTAAATACACACTACTTAGCAGCGGCATTTTCCTAAATAGAGGTAACGTAGGCAAGATTATTATTTATTATAGATATGCTATAAAAGAATTCTATTACTATGTTACTACTACGTTAGGTAGGAGTTATCTACTAGGTAAGTATAAGTGCCTGCAATTTAGTAGCGCCCTAGGCACGTGCTACCTTAGCAGGGGATAACAAAGGGGTATTACTATAGAGGGATTAATATAGGTAGTGGCTAAAATAGTATTAAAACGTTTTTAATAGCGGATAAAAGTTTTTATTAGGATAGCGCAGTGTCCCTTTTAGAGGCAGTGCGCCTTATAGCTAGTATTTTAATAGCTTTTCTAGTGGCTAAAAGGTTTATAAGGTGCTTATATGTATGTCTTAATTTAGGGTTACCTAAGTATAAGTATAGCTCCTAGCCACATAATTAATAGGCACGCTAATAGGGAAGACAGGCCTAGTAAGACCCTAGGGCACACTCCTACGTCCCCTTATTGCAAAGGTTATTTATATATTAGATACATAGGACCTCTTACTCCTTACTATTAGAGTTATTAGAGTTATTAGAGTTACCCTCTAAGATATAACTACTAAGGTAGTTTAGCTTTTAGGGGGAAGGAGGTAATAGTAAGGAAGGGGAGCACTACTAGAGGCAGTAGTAGTAATAGCGCTAAGAGTAATAGCAGCAGATATAATAATAGGCAGGCTAGACATAAAAAGGGGTTTTAATAGGATATTTAAAGGGAGGCAGGCAGTGGATAACTAATAAGATAATAGAAATAAGGGTATATAAAGGGAAAGGAAAGGGAAAAAGTAAGGGATATGTGGGATTATTTATATCTAGATATAGCTATAGAATGGCTCTAATTACGCACTTACTTTAGATATAGACTAGCAGGGGATTACAAATAGTTAGTAATAGGAGGTTAGAGAGACTAGTAATAGCTAGGAGGAGAGGGGGAATTTAACGGGTAAAAGGTAATATGTGAAAATAAAGTAATAATAACTAGGCAGGTAAAGCTTAATATTAGCTAGTAGTAGGTAAGAAAATAAAGTAAGCTAGTATTACAGGGGGCTAGAGTTAGGCAGGGCTAGTTATTTTAAAGGCTAGGGTAGGGTAGCCTATAAGGAAAAATTTTTAGCCCACTAGGCTATGCGCAAGCCCCGCACCAGGACCCGCACTAACATGCTATATTAATTATGTATATACGCTACTTACTTAGAATATTCTAATAACAAGGGCAAAGGGGAAGGGAGGCCTAAGTAAGGGGTATATTATAAACTTAAGCTTAGGAGCTTAGGTTATATCTTAGGTCTAGAAAGGGCGCGTAAAGGTTCCGGAAAGGGCACGTAAAGGACGCGGACTATAGGCAAATAGGTTAGGGCTTTACCTAGGCCTATGTAACCCACACACACACTGGTATAAAGCCAGTTCCTGTGCGACACCTAGCTTAGTCTAATCCTTCCTCTCTAAGGATAATAATATCTCTTAGAACGCTTACGTGCAGCTGCCCTAAGGCCAGTTCATAACAATAGTATAGTTTAAGGTGCTAATATCGCGTACGCAATATCTACAACCCTTAATTAGATTATAGATTAATTAAAGATGCCTTAGATCCCTATAATCCTTTGTACTAACTTATTCTTGTTATATAAATGCCTTGTTAAGCTAGGTATAATAAAAGAGAAGAGGTTAATAATTAACATTATAGCCCTTCGTTAATCATATAAGAGGCACGAGATCTACGAGGTTAGATGGATTAACGGTAACAATAACCTGGCTAATGCAATAACAAAAGGATCGCTAAATTAGGCGCTTATAACCTTAATTAATTCGAACGAATTAATAATCTATGTGGAAGGCTAGGTTAAGAGACCTTTAGGAGCGTTATAAAGAGGGAATTAATAGAGATAAAGGGGAGGATTTGTTATAATCGGATTAATTAATTTAACTAATGCTAACCAAGCTAATTAGCGCTCCGGATTCCTATTAAGGATTCACTTATATACACTTTCCTTTAATTTGATTTTTATTGCGTTTTTAGGCTCCTTTAGCTATAAGAAAAAGAGAGACTGCTAGTGTTACTTCCTCCGGATTATTATCGGATTAGTCGTAGCTAAAGACCTCGCTAATTATAGGCTAGGTAAAGCCCTTAAAGGGATGCATGCCTTGTGATTAGCTGCCCCTTTTCGCCACCCCTCTTTGCCTTACTTACGGGTTTCACTCACTTTTTGGCTAGCTAGATTCCTCTCCCTCTCTCTCTTCTCTTTCCTAGATTATTATCATTAACTATCATAGACTTCAATAACAACGGTATTATTACCTGCGCAGGCACCTTGGTGTTCCAACAAGTATAGTTTACTTATAATATAAGCGCGTATATAAGTCATGGTTACACACCTATGGAAGCGCTATAAGGGTATAACCTAAGGGGACTAGATTAAGCAGTCACGCTAATTCTAATAGTTAATAATTAAGCTAAGAATAGAGTTTTAGAATTAAAGCATAAGCATATAGAGATTAAGCAGCTATTAAGCTACTTATAGGCCCTATAGAAAAGTATTATAATTAAAAGAGAGTGCTAATAAAGTTTAACATAGGTAACTATATCTTACTCTTAACTAAGAATATTAATCTATAACACCTTAGCTAAAAGCTAGCTACTGTTACGGTGCAGCCCCACAGGGGCCATCGCGGGTGTCTGCGCGCACATACGGGTGGAATGCCCGATCCAGTTACGCCACAGGCAAAAGGATACGTATTGAATAAGTTAACATTTACTTGTTCAATTAACACCTATATTGCTAGGTCTAGGCAAAGCCTAGATTATCACATAGGCTCTTTCCCACAGTGGCTTCCTTCTAATATAGCGTATATAACCTAATCTCTCTCTCTCTCTCTCTCTATTAGCTAGCAATACCACGCATCCCCTAGGACCCTCTCCTATAAGCCTAGGAATAGCCCTATTATGACATTCTCTGCACGTAGCTAGCTTAAACCTATGACCTTAGGTGACTTATTTAAATGTTACGGTGCAGCCCCACAGGGGCCATCGCGGGTGTCTGCGCGCACGTACGGGTGGAATGCCCAATCCAGTTGCGCCACAGGCAAAGGATACGTATTGAACAAGTTAACATTTACTTGTTCAATTAACACCTATATTGCTAGGTCTAGGCAAAGCCTAGATCATCACATAGGCTCTTTCCCACAGTGGCTTCCTTCTAATATAGCGTATATAACCTAATCTCTCTCTCTCTCTCTCTCTCTATTAGCTAGCAATACCACGCATCCCCTAGGACCCTCTCCCTATAAGCCTAGGAATAGCCCTATTATAACATTCTCTACACGTAGCTAGCTCAAACCTATGACCTTAGGTGACTTATTTAAATGTTACGGTGCAGCCCCACAGGGGCCATCGCGGGTGTCTGCGCGCACGTACGGGTGGAATGCCTGATCCAGTTACGCCACAGGCAAAGGATACGTATTGAACAAGTTAACATTTACTTGTTCAATTAACACCTATATTGCTAGGTCTAGGCAAAGCCTAGATCATCACAGCTACAAAGTACTTAGGACCTTATAAGATTAAAAAGAAGTTAGCTATTATAGTTTAGCTTATTAATTAAAGCTACCTAAAGGAATACGCTTATATAATGTTTTTAATATTATAAGCTTAGAACCCTTTAGAGGAAATCTAAGTAATGTAGTTAAAACAACCTTACTATAAGATAACGTTAAAGAGGATTAAGAGAAATTCAAAGTTAAACGAATTATTGCTTACAAATATAATAGAAAACGCCGTAAATATTTGGTTAAATAGAAAAACTATAATAATTCAGAGAATTCGTGGGTACTACGAAGAGACTTTTTAACAAAAGAAGTTATTAAAGACTATAAGCGGTAACTAAGCAGCTAAATCTTAACTTTTTAGCTGCTTAATTAACTCTTAATTATAATTTAAAATAATTGTTAGATTGCAGCGATTTAATTAGGAAACAATTCACTTAATAACGATTTAAACTACTAAATAAATCTTATATTTAAAGCAAAACTTAGCATAGACTCGCAGCTATTTAATAGCTATTTAATAGCTAAACCTTAGAGATATATTCAGACGTATTTTCAGCGATATTTCTAACTTTATTAGCCTTAGACTTATTATCACTAAAGGCTTAAACTCGCAATTCCTTAGGGAGTTCTAAAGGTCTAATATAGGTAAGGAGAGTAGCTTAAGTAATAGTAAACTAGTAGTAAGTTAGTAAAGAATAAGCAGTGAAGTTAATAGTACTAACTATAGGGCTATAAGTAGCTATAAACTAAAGATAATTAGTAATCTTAATCTAGGTTTCTAGATTAATAATATTAATTAGCTATAAGAAAGTAGCGCGTTTATTACACTTTATTTCTTAAGAAGCCTTAGCTATAAGACACGCGTAATAAGCGTGCCTATATTTATTAGCATTTTTAAGGCTAAAAGAGTATTATAAAGTTTTTCTTAGCTTATATAAACTCCTAGTAGTATATTAGTAGTGTTAAAGTAATAGATTAAAGGAAACTTACTTTACTAATATAGTATAGTTCTAGAAGGTTATAAAGAATATCCTAAAGCTATTTATATAGCTTTATAATTTAAATAAAACACTAGTAATAAGTTAGTAGTAATTAAGAGGTAATCCCTTAAGGCTTAACTTACCCTAATATAAGTCTTATTATTTTAAGCGTAATAGTAGCATTTTAGAGAATTACCTATTAAAAGCTAAATATTAGTAGTAGTAATAGTAAGCTAGTAGTAAGTTTATACTAAAGGAGTAATTATATTTAGTTAGAGTAGGCTTTCCTTAGTAATATACTAAGGCTAATTATCTTTATTATTATCCCTTAGAGCTATATTCTAAATAGCTAATCACTAGGCATAACGTATGTATAGAATTTTTATTAAACTAGCTCTAAGTTAATAATAAAAAGTAATAAAGAAGCAGTAAACTTATATAGTCTTTAATAATTATAAGGTTCTTCCCTTATAGGATAACTTAATAGTAAGATCTTTAATAGTAGTAATATAGGATATAATAGCTTAAGCTATAAGAGTTAGTAGTTAATATTATATAATAAGCAGCGTTATAGCTACTATTATATTAGTAAGGGACTTATAAGTTAATAAGAGGCTTAAAGAAGAGAAAGAAAAGAGGGAAAAGAAGGAAGGAATTACCCTTCTTATAGGAATTTAGGCGCCTTAGAGTAATCTAAGAGGCTTTAACTAGAATCTTCTATATATTATAACTAGTGTGTTCACAGAGATTACTGTGATTCATAAGTTATTACTATAAGCTTACTACGAATTTATTAGGCTACTACTATAAGCTTAAAGGAAAACGGAAGGAGTAGGGTAATCTATGCCCTGCGGAGTTAAGCTAATTAAAAATTATGCTAACTAGTCTAGCTAGGAAGAATCTTTTAGAAAGAATAGCCTATAGGTAGGAAGTTATAAAGTAACTATAACCTAGCTGCTATTAGTAAGCAGTTACCGTGAAAAAGGCTAATATAGCCTAATATTATTAATATCACTATATTACTTTATAAGAAATTACTACGGCAAGTAGTAATAAAGGAACGCTTGGGCTATGACCTAACCCTAAGATAGCACCTTAATATAATTAAGGATAATCATAGTAAGAGGGGGTATTATATTAGGAGTGGAATAGCAATAGCATCCATAAGGGTAGCGCTTAGTAGGGCACGGAGCTAAGGGCTAGCTATAGGCTAGTTACGTAAGAGCTACAGGCTATTTAAAGGGCCTTTCTTATAAATAAAGGGAAAGGCTAGAGATTAAACCTTTTAAGCACCCCCTTAGCTAGTAGTTCGATAGCTATGACACTTCAATCTAACCTTCACTCTGTTACACACTCCCAAGCCAAAAGCCTTGATAGCTATTTACATTTGTTAATGGATTATTCGCTAATAATAAAGACCTTACCTTATAACTAGGCTACGTACTTATCCTAGCTAATAAGGAGTATAAGGATAGTAAATTCACACTATAAGGCAATATTATACACTATAGCTTAACAAAGAGCAAGAGAGTTATAAGAAGTGTGCTTGCTTTAGAGGTCTATGGAATGGTAGCAGGCATTAACATAGCTTACGTAATTGCAATAATATTAAAGATTATTATAGATTAATTAAACCTCCTAGAAATCCTAATTATAGTCTATATAGATTTATACTTATTATATAAATGCCTTATTAAGCTTAGGACTATAAAGGAGAAGTGGCTTATAATTAATATTATAGCCCTTTAGTAATTATATAAACGCTATAAGCTCTGCGAGATTAGATAGATCAATAGCGAAGATAACCTAGCTAACGCGTTTATAAAGGCAATACCTAATAAAGCCCTAGAGAGGTTTATTATAGGTAACACAGTAATAATCCGGATAGAGAGATAGGTTACCTAGACCTAGCACTGCCTATAAAGAGGCAGGGATTAGAGCCCTAAAGCCTACGCTAAAGCCTGCTCTAAAACTAACGCTAAAGGCACTAGGTAAGCTACCCTAAGTATAGCATAGCTATGTAGGGCATAGGCTAAGGGATTAGAGGTAGTGGAATTATAGCCTTAGAAAGGGGTATGTAAAATTATAGCCCTAGAAGGGCGCCTCTCCTAAGTCTCTCTAGTAGGGAGGGGAAGAGGAGGGAGCATAAGGGAGCGTAGGAAGGTATAATCTAATATTATACCTTTAGAAGGGGAAGGATTACAGGCAATCTTCCCTAGGAACGTGATCTAATATTACATTATAGTTAAATAAAGGGCCGTAGGGAGGGATAATCTAATATTATACCTTTAGATAAGGAAGGGATTATAGGTAACCTTCCTCGCAATATAATTTAACATTACGTTACACTAGTTAAATAAAGGAGCGTAGGTAAGGGCGGAAGGCAAAGGCAGCCTTCTATAAGGAAGAAGGATAAGTAATTAGAGAAGCTAGTTATCTAAAGCTAGCGGCGCGTAAGGGAAGGAAGGAGGGACTATTATTATTATTTCTTTTGTTAGTTCTTTTATTTATATAATACATTTATTTAATCCCTTATATCTTCCTTCTTAGATTAATATTATGCATTAATAATCATATTAAAAAGAAAGAGGTTCTAATATTAGAATAAGCATAATATTAATTATAGCAATAGCCGTAATTACCTAGCAAAAGGTTAGGCTATAAGGAGCGCGCGCGTAACGCGCGCCTGTGAGAGGTAGCCCTATATATAACTTATTAGCCTGCCCCTCTGATTAGGCGAGGACCTATAAGTTATATAACCCATAAAACGCACTGCGTTTGTGGCCACTTCTCACGATCCGAAAAAGCCTCTCTTTTCCTCTCTTCTACACACACACTTATGACTAATTGATTACAACGCCTGGAATAGAAGAATAATTCCTATTCCTAGGCTACAATCCTGACGTCAGGCACCTGTTATACCAACAATAAACTATACTTTTATAACTTATAAATTAAGAGAAATATAATAAAACCCTTTACTTAGCTATAACTTATTATTTACTATTAATATTAATATAATTATACTTTTAGCTCTTAACTCTTAAAGGCTAAGTAAAATATATATATATATATATATTATTTACGCTAGCTAGCTCTATGTAGGGCTAGTACTAGTACTCCTGCTGCTTTGTCAAAAGGAAAACCCTTAAATAGGAAGAAAACCCCTTATATCTATGTTTAGGTTAACGCTAGCCTTACACCAGGTCTATATCGCATTATATATAGCCTATTATAGGTGTTTATTACTAGCTTACGTTAGCCTTATCCTATTAAAAAGAAAAGAAAGAGAGAAAAGAAGGAAAATCCTAGGTTCCTAGCCCTACCTAGCCCTATTCTAGGTCTTCTCTAGGCCTATTCTAGGCCTCTCCTACTAGCCTTTAGCGTATTAAATTTAGCTTTATAGTAGTAATTTACTTCTCTTTTACTTTTTAGCTAGCTTCTCTATAGCCTTACTTTCTAGCTTTCTCTAGTCTAGGTCTAGCTTATTAGTCTATAGAAGTTAGAGCACCTAATATAAATTATCTTCTATAAGGGGGTGTGGTTTTAGCTTAAGTCCTAGGTATCTCTAGGCCTAGTTCTCCTAGGCATTATCTAGTTAGATTTTTGTCTTATATTTTTATTTCTTTATTAATATCTATAATTTAGCCCCCTATATAAGTATAAGAAAAGCTTCTCCTCTAGAGGGTCTAACTTCTTTCCTCTTTTTTATTAAACTTGCTATAGGTTCTTTCCTTCCTTAGAGCTATTTAAGGCACTCCTAGGTTAGTATTAGCTCACATGCTAATATCTATTATAGGTTATTTGTAAATATATCTAAATAGCGCTAGCTACTATAAGTATTCTTATATTCTATGCTTTTCTAGCTCTAATCTACCTAGGAAAACTCTAATTCTAAGCAGTACCCTTAAAAATCCTTAACTAAGAAGTAGCTTAAGTAAGCTATAGTAAAGGATTTAAAGGTATATCCTTTCTGCCCTAGTCCTACTCCTATTTTAATTCTAATCTATAGTAGTTAGGGGATCCTAGGGGATCTAATATATATTTTATAAATCTTAGTTAATTAACTATCCTAGGCACTAATACTATAATATTACTAGTAAGTCTATTCTATTTTAGCTTAGAGGCAAGGCTAACTATTTTATATAGGGCTAGCTACTAATACTTATTTTAATTATTAGGTTTAAAACTATAGTTATTTAAAGGTAGTTAATGCCTTTATTCTAGGCCTAGTCTAGTGCTAACTTATTCTTAGCCTAACTTAACTAGGCAGTGGAATAAGCACTAGTAATTAGTTAAGATCTAGGCAGATATAGTTACTAAGGGTAGTGTAAGTATTGCTTTACTAGTTCTTTACTAGTTCTAGTCTAGGTCTAACTATACTCTAGGTCCTAGATAACGATTAGGATTATATAAAGAAGCTCTATACTAGTAATTAAAGTAAGAAGGAATAGAGTGCCTCTATAGTAAGTCTAGGCTAGGCTAGGACTAGGGGGACTAATATAATAAGCTTATCTTTTAGTTACAGCGCCTAGATACCTACGCAGCGGAGATAAACTATCTCCTAGCTATAGCCCTACCTACTAAGGAGTAGGCTAAGGTAATAGAGGAGTAATCCTAGTTTTAGAGGAGAAGTAGATTAGTAAACTAGTTATAGCTTAGGGGAGGGGTAAGGGTAGGCTAGTAGGGTTATAATACTAGGCATTTATAGTTTAATATTAATCTAATAATAGTTCTAGAATTTATAGATCTATATCTAGCTTGCCGCTAGCTTTATGCTATATAATCTTACGCCTCCTCCTAATTATCTATTATGTCTATATCCTAGTTATTAGTCCTAGCGCGTTAGAAGTAGCCTAGCTCCTTCTCTCTCCTGCGTATATTAGCAGCTAGTTCCTACGCTAATAAGTAGTATTAGAGTTGTTTCGTGCTAAGGAACTATTTAGCTATAGCCCTTGCCTTTAGGGGTAGTTTAGGGCTAGCCTTGCCTCGTATGCGTCTCTAGGCTAGCGCGATTAGGGGCGTTAGTAGTTATATTTAGGGCAGTTAACTATAATATAATATTAGTCTTTAACTGCTCTGCCCTTTCTTTTATATAATTATATTACGAAACCACACCCTCGCACAAAAGACAATTAACATTAGGTGCTCTAACTTCCTTAGACTAACAAGCTAGATCTAGGCTAGAAGAGGCTAAAAAGTAGGGCTATAGAGGAGTTAGCGGAAAAGTAAAGAGAAGTAAATCGCTACTAAAAACCAAGTCTAGTACGCTATAGGATAGTATAGGAGGCCTAGAGTAAAGCTAGAGTAGAACTAGAGTAAAGCTAAGTAAGGCTAAGAGCCTAGGATTTTCCTATTTCTCTTTCTTTCTTTCTTTTTAATAGGATAAGGCTAGTGTAAGCTAGTAATAAACACCTATAATAAGCCATGCATAACGTGACGCAGGCCTAGTATAGGGTTAGCGTTAGCCTAAACATAGACATAAGGGGTTTTTCTTCCTATTTTAGGGTTTTCCTTTTAAGAAAGCAGTAGGAGTACTAGTACTAGCCCTACATAGAGCTAACTAGTGTAAATAATATATATATAATTATATTAGGACCTACTTTTTATTTAAATATAATAATTACCTATAACTTTATAGAGTATAATTAAGCTTTTTTAAATTAGTATAGTATTACTAAAGGGTTATTAGTAAGTACTAATAAAAAATAACTTATTTATTTATTACTATTATGTTGGTATCACAGGTGCCTGACGTCAGGATCGTAGCCTAGGGAATAGGAATTATTCTTCTATTCTAGGCGTTATAATCAATTAGTCATAATTGTGTGTAGAAGAGAGGAAAAGAGAGGCTTTTTAGATCGTGAGAAGTGGCTATAAACGCGGTGCGTTTTATAGGTCACATAACTTATAGGTCCTTGCCTAATTAGAGGGGCAGGCTAATAAGTTATATATAGGGCTACCTCTTGCGGGCGCGCGTTACGCGCGTGCCCTTATAGCCTAACCTTTTGCTAGGTAATTATAGCTACATGCCGTAATTAATATTATACTTGTTCTAACATTAGAACCTCTTTTTTAACACGATTATTAACGCATAATATTAATCTAAGAAGGGAAGATATAAGGGATTAAATAAATATATTATATGAATAAAAGAACTAATAAAAGAAATAATAATAATAGTCCCCTTTCCTTCCCTTACGCACCACTAGCCTTAGATAACTAGCTTCTCTAATTGCTTATCCTTTTTCCTTATAGAAGGCTACCTCTACCTTCTGCCCTTGCCTACGCCCCTTTATTTAACTAGTGTAATATAATATTAGATCACGTTATAAGGGAAAGTTACCTATAATCCCCTCCTATCTAAAGGCATAATATTAGATTATCCCTCTCTAGGTAACCTATCCCTTTATCTAGATTATTGCTATATTACCTATAATAAACCTCTCTAGGGCTTTATTAGGCATTACCTTTATAAACGCATTAGCTAGGTTATCTTTGCTATTAATCTATCTAATCTTATAGAGCTTATAGCGTTTATATAATTACTAAAGGGCTATAATATTAATTATAAGCCGCTTCTCCTTTATAGTCCTAAGCTTAATAAGGTATTTATATAATAAGTATAAATCTATATAGACTATAATTAGGATCTCTAGGAGGTTTAATTAATCTATAATAATCTTTAACGTTATTATAATTACGTAAGCTATATTAACGCCTACTACTATTCTATAGACCTCTAAAGTAAGTATACTTCTTATAACTCTCTTACTCTTTATTAAGCTATAGTGTATAATATTACCTTATAGTATAAATTTACTATCCTTATACTCCTTATTAGCTAGGATAAGTACATAGCCTAGTTATAAGGTAAGGTCTTTATTATTAGCGAATAATCCGTTAATAAATATAAATAGCTTTACTCTTTTAAGATTAAGGGGTATAAAGATTAATCCTTAATCTAGGTAGTCTATTTACTACTTAATATAATAATTAAGTTCCTTAATATTCTTAGTTATTAGTTCTTAATATTACGCGGTAACTAATAGATTAAAGCTTGCCTTAGGTTAGTAGATTAAAGCAATGTAAGCACTATAGGCCCTTTGCTTAATGTATTTCTTCTCTAGCTTTTCTATTAGGATTAACTATAGCTTATTACTTTGCCCTTTTTACTATATCTTAATAGTATTATTAGTTAGTTAAATAATTCTACTATTAAATATAAGGGGTTATTAGGCTTAATAAACTGCTTTAGTTTTATAGCGAATTTAGCGGTAGCTAGTTAATCTTCTTCTTATTAGGAGAATCCTTTGTCTAATAGGCTAAGGGTATTATTAGTTTATATTCCTATGTATCTAAAGTAAGGGCTTTTAGCAGATATTACTAGCAAGCATGGATTATAGCTTAATATTATTATCTAGAGGTTTTCTCTATAGTGCTTATAGTAAGTTACCTATTAGTATATGCTAGCCTCTGTAATTCTATAGAGAGGCTTAATAACTCTTATAATTATTCCTTTAGAGTGCTAGTTATAAATTTAGATAGGGAGTTAGGCAAGGATTATACGATTTAGTAGCGTTTCTAATTATACATACGCCTATATAATATCTTAAATCTAAAGAAGGAATCCTTTTATAAGAAGAAAAGGGTAGTTATAAGGATTAATTATTAGCTTGCCCTTTAGATTATTAGGGCTTACGTAAGGATTGCTTACTTTGCTTTATTACTAAAGCCTTAGATAATAAGCCTTAATTTCTTATATAGCTAGCTTATTCTTCCTTTTACTTTATTAATTATATAGGAATTAAATATTTAAATCCCTTAGTGCTTCTTTAGATTAAAAGTAATAAATTCAAACATACCTTAGCTAATTAGGGCATTAATCTTAGCCTTTATTAAGAGTTTAAAAGGTTCGCTAGGAGTTATAATTATGCCTTTCTTACGTAATTAGATTATAAGCTTAAGGTCTACCTTCTCCTTACTTAAGATAAATACCTTAAGGTTATTTACCTAATTAATAATTATAGGAGAGTTCTTTTATAGTCTTCCTAGCCTTCTTTTTAGAGGGGCTAGAGGTATTATATTATTAATTTATACCTCTTACTCTTCCCTTTAATTACCTCTAGGTTATTACCTTTTACTAGTAATAGCCTTTCCTTACTAGGATTTTTATTATAAGGCTTAATAAAGGTTAACCTAAAAACCTTAAGGCCTTATAAAAGATTAAGGGTATAGCTCTCTCTATTTATTATAAGGAGCTTATATAGGCCTTACTATCCTTTATACTCTTACTAAATAAGAACTAGTAATATAAGTAGGAGATTAAGGGTTAGTAAGGTATTAGGGCTATTCCTTATAGTAAGGGCTTTCTTAACCTTATATAGCGTGTGTAACCTCTTAATCTCCTTTATTACCTTCTATACTATAAGAGCTTATTACTTAATATTAGGTAAGGGAGGAGAATTATTAATTATTTAAGGGTAAGCACTAAAGATAAGAAGGGTTAGAATAATGCTATTTAGGCCTATAGTATTATTAAGGGCTTTTATAGCTATTTATAGGGCTATAGCTTTAGGTATTAATAGGTATTTATATTAGATAATATTATAGGCTCTTTAGAGCAGCCTATAATATCTCTTAACCTTACTAATGCTATAGTGTGCCTTAATAGGGACCTCTTTAATTAAGATTAATATTAAAGCTATAAATTAGTGGAATTCTTTGCTTCTAAAGGTTATACTAGCATTAGTTATAATCTAGTCTAGAGGACCCTAGTAGGTATTAATCTAGCAGAGGTAAAGAGCTTCCTAGGTTGCCTTTACTATAATATCTTTAAGGAATCTAGCTATATTAAACGTAGTAGCTATATTAATAGTATAGAGAATAGGGTAATTACTATCTAAATACATAATATCTATAATTACTTTATAGTTAAAGTTACATTTATCCTTTAGGGTGAATTTAAAGTAATATAAATTATCTATATTTAATTAGCATTAGTGGCAGATCTTCGTTAATTATCTAATGGTTTTGAAATTTACCTTATAGCCTAATTTAGAAAGCATATTATAAAGTTAGCGGATAGAAGGGTAACTAAATTAGCAATGCAAGCGCTATAATTCTATCTTAGTTAAATAACTCTAGGTAATTAATCTCTCCTTCTATAGAAGCATCTAAGGATATCCCTATTTATAGATAATAGGGACCTTAATATTACATTATTAAAGGATATTCTAAGAGATATAGAAATTAATCCTAAGGCAGTCTATATCTGCTAAACATAGTAAGAAGGGAGTGTTTATAGGCATTATGTAAAATAGAATAATGCTAAAGGAGTAGGCATATTAATTAATCTAATTAAGGGATTAGCTTACCGCTTCTAAATCAAATTATTACCTCCCTAGCTCTAGATTTATTAAGCTAGATCTTTAGGATTAATTATTATAGGGTAAGGAATTAAGGGTGCCTTACTAATAAGTAACCTATAGCCCTAGTATTAGGGATAATACCTTAGAATATGCTTAAAGAGTAATAATCTTAAAGAAGGAAAGTAGTCAGGGCTTTCTTTAGTTACTAGAGATTAAATAGATTCTTTTTAATAAGGGTATAGGTAGCTGCTTAGTTTATAAGAATTTCTATAGTTATATAGCTATTAATTATTATACCTTATATAAAGAAGCTTATTAGTATCTCTCCTTTATTACCTTCTTCTTTAAATCTAAGTTCTATTATATAGGTAGAAATCTTATTTTCTTTAGAAGAAGTAGTATTATCCTTTTTACCTTTATACTAAGTAAGAAAAGTATTATAAGAAGGGGTTATTAGTTCTATAAGGTAGTAATTCTTAAAGCATTAATATACCTTCTTATATTTCTCCTTAGAGTGTTTAGTTAACTAATAGCCTTCTTTACTATATATATAGCATTTCTTCTTCTATAAAGCGCTTTTATTACCTTATAAACATAATTATCTATAATAGGCTTCCTTGCTATATCTATTATACTTATAGTTAGTCTAATACTGCTCTCTTATATTAGGTATTAATAGGAATTAATACTTCTTATCTAATTCCTCTATAGTTATTCTTATTAATATCCTTATGCGTTTATAGAATAGCTAGAAGTTAGTAAGAGGGTTAATAAGGTAAGTTTTACACTTAGGTATACTATAATAGGCAGAGATTAATTAATTCTAGAGTGCTTTTTAGATTAGGTAATATCTAAGACTGCTTATTAAAGGTTTATAAGCTTTACTATAAGTTCTTTAAAGTAATTAATCTTTAGCTTATTTAGGTTTTCTTATATAATCTAGCATAGCTTAGTGTTCTGCTATTTAAGGAGATACCTTTGTTTTATATTATTAGTCTTAAACCTTCTCTTAATATAGCTAATAATTGTCTTAAGGTCCTAAGGATTACCTAGCTTATATAAATACTTATAATAGTATATTAAAGCTTTTCCTTTAAGCATAGCTTTAAGGGTATACTTAGCTTTATAGGGTTTAATACCTAGTATCTTATATTTCCCTTAGAAGATTATTAACTTTAAGTTAAGGACCTTATAGTTATCTACGCTATATTAAATATTACTTATATAAAGCTTTATAAGATTAATTATTTGCTTTAGTGTAGGTCTAGAGAGAAAAAGTGCTCTTAGAGGTATAGAAGGGGATTTCTTATCTTAATAGGGGATACCTTTAATAAGGGCTTTCCTAAGGATTATTATGTAATTAGCCTAATAGAGTTAGGCTTAGGGAATATTATTAGTAAGATTATAAGATTCCTAGATTGCTTTATTAGTGATATTATAATCTTAGCCTAATTAGAGGGATTAGAAGGAGGTTATTAAGAAAGTCTTAGTCTTTAATGTATTTTTAGAAGGGTATATACTTCTTTATAGCTTCCTATATCTCTTCTTCTTACTAATCTTAGAATTCCTTACGGGTAGTAACTTCCTTAAGCATTACTATAATCTTCTAGTAAGCTATTATATCTATATACATGCCTTAGAAGAGAAGGAAATTACGTAGATACTTAATAACTACTTAGTCTATAATTATAAATACCTCTCTTATATATTTATAGAAGTCTTTAATAAAGTTAGTAAAGAGGCTTCTAGTAATAAGGCTCTTAGACTAATATACCGCTATCTTAAAGAGAATATAGGCTATAATAGCCTTAGGATTATTACCTTATTTATTAAGATTAAACGATTTTACTATCTATAATATCTTAGGTATAATAAAGTCTTATATCTCTAAGGGGATATATCTTAAGAGAGGATTATTAACTTATAAACCTTTACCTTTTTAGTCTCTCTTAACCTTATTACCTTCTTTAGCATTACTAAAGTTAAGGCTAGAGAGAGGATTTTTAATAGTTTTTCTTATTAAGGAGCTTTTAACTTTCTTATCTCTATTATAGGAGGATAGAATAGAGGTATAGTATTAGTTATATAGTAGGTTAAAGGATTATAAGTATAGCTATTATCTTTATCCCTTAGGGATTCCTAGGATATTAAATCTTAGGAGTAATAAGCTCCTTTCTTATTATAAGAGAGTGCTTTCTAAGGGTTAGGTACATAGTAAAACACGCTAACTAAGTAATTAAAGATAGGTTAGACTAGTTACTAACTAGGCCTTAATCCTTTAATAGCTTTAAAGTCTTTATAAAGTCTTAGGATATTAGATCTTAGGAGTTATTAGGCTCCTTTTATATTATAAGAGAGTGCTTAGACTTCCTTAGTATAACTATACACGCTTTTAGCGGCCCTCCTATTTTATAGGGTAGGTTTATAGTATAGCTATCTCTTTTGCTTAGCCTTACTAATCTACGGTTAGGAAAAACCATATAGTTATTTATAAAGTTAACCACTAATTAGTATTAGTATTATAGGTGCCTAACATTAGGATTATAGCCTAGGAATAGGAATTATTCTTCTATTCTAGGCGTTATAATTAATTAGTTATAAGTGTGTGTAAAAGAGAGGAAAAGAGAGGCTTTTTAGATTATAAGAAGTGACTATAAACGCGGTGCGTCTTGTGAGTTACATAACTTATAGGTCCTTGCCTAATCAGAGGGCGGGCTAATGAGTTATATGTGAGGCTACCTCTCGCGGGCGCGCCCCTCGCGGCCTGACCTTTGCCAGGTAATTGCGGCTGCGTGCCGCGATTGATATCATGCTTGTTCTAACATATTATTATTATTTTATTAGTTTACTTTTATTATTATTATAAAAGATAAAAAGAGAAAGTAATTTTATTTTATTAATACTTTTAAAAACCTTATAATACTAAATTACTAAAAGGTTAAGCTTTTTACATAGTAATTTACTAATATTTACTTACTTTTCTATTTAATATACTTATTTTTAGTTTATTATTTATTAAAGTTTAACACTTATAATATTATAAGTCATTATAAGCTAGTATAAGCTATTCTAAGCTAGTATAAGCTATTCTAAGCTAGTATAAGCTATTCTAAGCTACTATAAGCTATTATAAGCTACTATAAGCTATTATAAGCTACTATAAGCTATTCTAAGCTAGTATAAGCTATTATAAGCTACTATAAGCTATTCTAAGCTATTCTAAGCTATTCTAAGCTATTCTAAGCTATTCTAAGCTATTCTAAGCTACTCTAAGCTATTCTAAGCTAGTATAAGCTATTCTAAGCTATTCTAAGCTAGTATAAGCTCGTATAAGCTAGTATAAGCTAGTATAAGCTAGTATAAGCTAGTATAAGCTAGTATAAGCTAGTATAAGCTAGTATAAGCTAGTATAAGCTAGTATAAGCTATTTTTATTTTTTTATTATTTACGCTAGATGGCAATTTATGCTCTTTACTAGTACCTCTGCGGTGATAAACGCTTTGTTATAGGAAAACCGTACTAGGTTACTAGTTATCTACCTAGATAGATAACTAGTTAGTTGCCTAGTTGGGTGAAAAACCTACAACGATTTGTTACGCTACTTACATGGTTTCAACTCGTAGGTGTTTGATTCCTAAAATAAATACCCTTTACAACGATTTCCCCTCTAACTATCCCTGTCTTCTATAATCTGGTTCCCAAAATCCCTTCAATATGCAATATAGTTGCAAACCCTAGCTCAAAATTAGACCCTAGAGCTCTGGGTGTCCTAGCTAATTTATATAGCGAAGTAGCTTGTTTAATTCGCTTGCAATACAATGAAAAGTGGGGGCCGCGGACTCACTTTTCCTTATAGTGCGATTGGTTCAATTTTTAGAGGTGTGACTAAGACCTCTAAAAACTGTGCCCCGTGTGGGATTCGAACCCACAACCTGCGACCCGGAACAGGTCTCCACAGCGTGTAACCACCACGCCACGGGGGTGTATAAGCTATTATAAGCTATTATAAGCTATAATAAAGAGAATTTAAGGGTTTAAAACTAAAAAAAATCTACCTAATACTACATTTATAGTATTCGTAGTTAGTGTAGTGTAGTAAATGCTAGCTTGTAGTTAGTGTATTTAAGAAAAATTTCGTTTGTAGTTAGTGTAGTGTAGTTTGTAGTGTAGTGTAGTTTGTAGTTACTACACTAACTACAAATACTACACTACACTACACATTGTAGTGCAATACTCTAATAGGTAGTGACTTCCTTAAGTATCTCTATAATTTTCTTACGGGCTATTATGTCTATATATATGCCTTAGAAGAGAAGGAAATCACGTAGATACTTAGTAATTACTTAGTCTATAATTATAAATACCTCTCTTATCTATCTGTAAAAGTCTTTAATAAAGTTAGTAAAAAGGCTTCTAGTAATAAGGCTCTTAAACTAGTATACTACTATCTTAAAGAGAATATAAGCTATAATAGCCTTAGGGTTATTACCTTATTTATTAAGATTAAATAATTTCACTATCTATAATATCTTAAATATAATAAAGTCTTATATCTCTAGGGGAATATGTCTTAGGAGGGGGTTATTAACTTATAGACCTTTGCCTTTTTAGTCTCTCTTAACCTTAGTGCTTTCTTTAGTATTACTAAAGTTAGGGCTAGAGAGAGGCTTTTAATAGTTCTCCTTATTAAGGAGCTTTTAACTTTCTTATCTTAATTATAGGAGAATAGAATAGAGATATAGGGTTAGGTTTATATAGTAGGTTAAAGGATTATAAGCATAGCTATTATCTTTATCCCTTAGGGGTTCTTAGGATATTAGATCTTAGGAGTAGTAAGCTCCTTTCTTATTATAAGAGAATGCCTTCTAAGGGTTAGGTATATAGTAGAATACGCTAACTAAGTAATTAAAGATAGGTTAGACTAGTTACTAACTAGGCCTTAATCCTTTAATAGCTTTAAAGTCTTTATAAGGTCTTAGGATATTAGATCTTAGGAGTTATAAGGCTTCTTTTATATTATAAGAGAGTGCTTAGACTTCCTTAGTATAGCTATACATGCTTTTAGCAGCCCTCCTATTTTATAGAGCGGGTTTATAGTATAGCTATCTTTTCTAATTACCTTGCTAATCTATGGTTAGGAAAAACCATGTGGTTATCTATAAAGTTAACCACTGATTAGTGTTAGTATTATAGGTGCCTAATATTAGGATTAATAGCCTAGGGAATAGGAATTACTCTTCTATTCTAGGCGTTATAATTAATTAGTTATATGTATATTCTAAAGAGAGGAAAAGAGAGGCTTTTTAGATTATAAGAAGTAGCTACAAACGCAGTGTGTTTTGTAGGTTATATGACTTATAGGTCCTTACCTAATTAGAGGGGCAGGCTAATAAGTTATATATAGGGCCACCTCTCGCGGGCGCGCGTTGCGCGCGCCCCTCGCGGCCCGACCCCTTGCCGGGTAATTGCGGCTGCGTGCCGCGATTGATATCATGCTTGTTCTAACAGTTAGAAAATAACTGTTCTTTTTAGTTGCAAGGATTTGTGATGAAACTAGAACTTTTAAATGAAACGATTAATTATTACCTGTCCTAATGATGATATAGGAAAAAGAAAAAAAGCTACGGTGCTCTCAGCGAAAAATTGATGTAGGTGGGGCAGGGAGTTCCTTCCCCATTTCGTCCACCACCACAGGTGGTTGCCCTAACCACCCATACATAAAGCTATTCCTAATGTTAATATCTAGAGTTTAATCGTTAAGCCGCTTAGAGGCTTAAACCCTCTTATAAGCATAATATTATCTCCTTTCCCTTCCATTTCCTTACCCTTAACTAACGCATGCAGATCCTTGTAAAGTACTAGTACCTCTAGGGATACATGGTTTAAACGGACTAATAACTCTAAGGCTATAAGCCTATCTCTTACTTCCTATAGTGTAGTCCTTTTCCTAAGACCCTTAGTGGGCCTAACCCTCTAGAAATTTTAAACAATACTTCTACTATTACTATAGCGAAGATTAAATCTAAAGGGCAACCTATTAAGGTCTCTGCCTAGCTAGCTAGACTATCCTTATTCTTTCCTTTTAATCTAGTAAATGCTAGTCCTAATAGGTCTATTAGCATAAGGGTACTAGCTTCTCCCTTAAGGCAGTCTATTAACATCTTGCTAATTAGTCTATGTTATACTTAATTAACTTAAATAGAATCCTTATAGTCGCTAGAGTTAAGCCCGTTATTACAAAGGTTAATTAGATTATAAATCTTCCTAAGGCTAGATAAAATGGTTAATACGCTATAGAGATTATTATTATTATGTTAATAGCTATCACTTCCTTTTGCTTACACTTTTCTAGATTGTTTTTAAACTAATATCTTATGTCCTTTATCCTAACAGGCTAGAGGGTTAGAGGCATTAAATCCTGACCTAGAAATAGTGCTTCTAGGACTTAATTAAGTTATTCCTTAGTTACTTAGACTTTAGCTAGTATAAGCAATGTTTAACGAGATAGTGCTAGTGTAAGTCCTTTTAGGTTTGCTAGGGCATTAGTAACTATCTTCTTATATTCTTTAGTTAATATTACTTAAAGATCTAATAGGGTGGTTATTCCTCTTAGCCTAAGGTCACTATTCTTATTAAAGTAAAAATCACCTAGGTTAACTAGGTAAGCATAGTTAGCTATTACCTTTATTAAGTCCTATAAGTCTTAGATAATTAAATACTAAGTAGCTAGACCTAATATCTTAGTAGTATAAGTTAGGGCTAAATCCATATTCCCTAATAAGGTAGATACTATATAATATTATAATAAGGCTAGAGGGCTTAGTGTAACTACATCTATGTCTAGCATGCAAAGAACTTTATAGACAAACAAATCCTAGATGCGACTTTAACTACTAGAGGATTCTCTTATATAAGCGTAAACAGATTGGTTAGTGATAACCACAGTCCCCTACGGAGGCATGCTTAACTAATTAGTTGATTTATTTAATAACTGCGATAGTGCTATTAGTTATGGTTGCTTTAATAGTTTCCGAATTATATTAGACTTCTATAACTTGCTTATTATTAGAATTAGGGTTATTAGGTTATTAGCATCTCCTTGCTAATTACCCTTCTAAGATTACTAAATAGTGAGTTAAACTTAGAATTACTTATTATTAGCTTCTTCTGTTTTCCCTAGATAAGGGACTGTCTCTCTTATTATTTATACCCTTATTACTATTATTACCTTTATCTTAATCCCCTTATCCCTCTCTCTCTTGTTATTATAAGGACCTCTAACACTAGACTCTCTATTACTAGTTAGGGGGCTTAGACAGTCCCTTATTACCCTTAGGAATATCTTAATTTCCTATTCTAGGATCCCTAAGCGGAAGGCTAGAGGGTTTTATACCTCTCCTATTTCTATTTTAACTATCCTTTACTCTCTTATTATCCTTTAGGAGGACTACTACCCTTGCTTCTCTGCCTAGATTAGTAAGCAGTTCTATAGAAATTAGCTACCTTACCTTCTATAGGTAGTAAGGCTTATTCCTAATGTTTAGTCTTAAGTAAGTAGGATTAGTAATCTCGTAGTATTCTATAGAAGGATCTAAATAAATAGGTAGCGCGTTAGTTAAATAACACTATTAGACTAGTTCTTTTAGCATCTAGACTTTTCTCTTATATACTAGTAGCCTTTCTATAGGCATTCTAATTATATAGAATAACCCTAGTGCTAGGAGGCCTTAAGCTATTAAGGATAGTTTGTTTCTAAATATATAGTTAACTATTATTATTCCTATAGGAATACTATAGGAGCTATTTTACAAGAAACTAGGTATTATAGGTAACTAGAAAGTAAGGGTAATCCCTTAACCTTTAAAACCACTAATTTTATTACGTCTTAGATATAGATATTATTTAGACTAAGTTCTAGTAGTCTTATTTTTAGTATTCTTATTAATAGCTTATAGGCCTCTTTTGCTATTAATAGTATAATCTAGAATAGATAGGGAAATTTTAATAACCGTAACTTATAGCTTATTCTTAACTAGTGCTAGAAGTATAGGCAGAATTCTTTAGCACTAACTAGATTAACTAAGGGATAACCCTCTTGTCTTTCTTACTATAGATATATGCAAAATCCTCTATTAAATAGTCTAGTACGGTAATTAAATCATTCTATATAACTAGGGCTATAAATAACCTAGTAGTATAAAAGGCATTATTTAGGTATACCTTTATAAAGTCCTTTACTATCCTTAGGATTAAGTTAGGGAATTCTAGTGTAGCTACTAGGGGAATACGCTTAAATAGAATCCTGGTTTAGTAATATTATAAGGGTTAGACTATATTATCCTAAGGTGCCTATTAGCGCAGTTTAGGCTTCCTCTAGCTATATTACTAGTTTTAGCTAATATATTCTTACTAGCATATAAAGGGATAACTAGAATTCCTTATTCTAACTAACATTATGTTAATTTACACTAATATAATAGGCATTCTAATATTAGGGTTCCTTGCTCCTCTAGAGACTTCTACCTAAATCCTAGTCTCTTTAGTTCTTTAGTAGTCTTACTCTTTAAGGGAGTATGTAATACCTACTAAAGCAAGCCTTTTATTACTCTTAGATTTCTAGGAACTAATATGTCTTAGTGTAGGATAACTAGGCTAGGGAGACATAATGCTTGCTATTCATTAAGTTATAGTAATATCTAACTAAATAGTTATTATCTCTGTTAAACTAGGCACTCTGATTTTTATTAGGGATTTATATAGTAATAGGGTATAATATTTCGGAATTATACCTAATAAAGATCCTGGTTAGACCCTTTACCTAAGCAGTCTTCCTTTGCCTTTTACCCTTACTATTAGTAAGTCTTATATATTGTTTTTCCTAGATAGCTTTAGTTTTTAGAGCTATATAGCAAAGGGCAGCGATTAATAAGAGTAAAATCACACTACTAATTAGACTAGTACCCTTAGCTAAGAATAAGTCTAGTCCCCTTATATTATTAATTACCTTAGATAAGACTTTGCCTCTAGATTCTATAACTAGAAGGTACTTATTTATCTTTACTATTACTCTAGTAGTTCTTAGGTATTCCTATACCCTTATAGCCTTAATCTAATTTCTATATTATAATCTGTTTTTCTTATTTATAGAATAGCTTACTTTATTAAATAATAGCCTTATTTCTAGTGCACTGCCTACCTATTTCACTTCCTATACTGCTAAGGGTATAACCTCTTACTTTATAGCCTCTAGTATTCTAGTTATAGCTACGAGTTTATTAGCGTAATTAATTAAGAGCAGGAGGTGCTTATTAAAGGTAGTAGTTCTAAGTAAAGGAATAGAAGTAAGTAATTGCTTATAGAAGTTATTATTTATTTAGAGTTAAGTTATTATATTAGTATTTAGTGTGATTAAAAATGTATTAGGAACTTTAAGAAAACTTTAATAAAATAAGAAAATAAGAAAGAGTAATTAACTCTAGAGCTAAATAAATAACTTTTGGATAATAAACTTAGTGCTAAATATAATTAATTTAAAACCTTTCCTAGTAATAAATTTAATTTAGAGTTACACTCTATACGCTACTAAAATCATAACTAATAAAGCAAAAAGAATTAATAAAAAGAGAGGGGATATAGAAGTTATAGGGAAAGAAAAGAAAGGAATACAAAAGAATAATAAAGAATTATAAAGAGGGACATTTAGGGGTGTGTAGTGCTAATAGCTAATTGTTAGTTATAAAGCTACGATTTAGCTAATTCTAAGTGTTAATTTACTTTTTCCCACTTCTTAATACCATGGTAGCTCTCTCTTTCTCTCCCTCTTAACTTCTTATCCCTACCCTTATTACCTCCTTAACCTTATTTTTCCTATTAAGAGCTAATCCCATAGGGCCTTTAGGTAACCACCCTAGGGCTTAAAGCTTTTTAATATATCTTTATAAAAGTCTAACCCTTAGCCTTCTCTTACCCTTAAACCATTAACATTAACTAATTAATAGAATGCTTTACCTATGCGAGCTTTAATGCAAAACAGACCTTGCTAATAAGGTTATAGCTTTAGGGTTTTCCTTTAGTTACCACTATTACTAATTCATCTGTTTTAAAGGGTTTAATTCTTTATTATTTATAGCAATCTCTTTAGGCAGTTACTTCTAATCCCCTCTATACTATAACTTCCATCCGCTAAGATTTAACGCTGCCTATCTAATACATTACTAGTTCTCCTTCTAGATCTGCCTCTAATAGCTACACTAGGGTTCTATAGAACTTATTACTCTATTTAATTAAAGTTTAAGTTAAAAGGGCTCCTAGCCCTATTCCTAGAACTCATGTTAATCTATATAGGATCTTAGCAGGGAATATCCTATAGACTTTATATATCTATAGTTTAAAGCCTTAGCTACTCTTAGGAGCTAGAGGTCCTAGTCTATTAGATTATTTAATATCTTATTTAGAATGCTTTAGAGTGTTTGGTTTATTACTTCTATAAGTCTAACACTTTTATGTGATTAAGTTAGAGCATTTATTATGCTTACCCTCTTCCCCTTAAAAACATTATTAGCTTTGCTAACCTAAAAGCTAGTCCTAGATTAGTATAAAACCCTTCTAGTGCTAATAATAATCTATTTATCTAATTCCTTAGATAGTTTACTACTTCTATTACTCCTATTAATCTATAAGGGAATAGCTAAACAAATTAAGAGAAATAATCCACTATAACCAATATATATTTAATCTATTATCTAGACTCTAGAAAAGGCCTAACGTAATCTATTCTAATAACCTAAAGTAGCTTATCCACTACTATAGGTTAATTCAGTACCTTTTGCTTTTAAGGGGCGTGTCCTATGCACAGTAGGCATCCTATGATATATTCCATAATATTAGTTCCTATTCCAGGCTAGAACACTAATTAAGTTAATTGTCTACGGGTTAGATCCGCTCTAAAGTGCCTAGCATAATCATAAGCCTTACGGAGAGCATACTTTACTTCTTCTTTTACTAAATATTACTATCTCCTATGTCTTCCCTTATACTAAAGGATATTATCTTCTAGCTTATACTATTATGCTTTTATAAACATCCTCTAAGCTATATATTAATTATACTCTCCTTTGCTACATAACCTAGTGGTTAGGAAGCTTATAATCTTAGTGTACTATAAATTATTTAAATACTTCTTCTATAAGGCCTTAACCCTAGGGAACACTTTTGCCTATCTTATACCTTAACTAAGTTCTAAGGAATGTTCTAATTCCTAACTAGACTAGTTTGCTATTAAAGTCTTTAATATTTCTTTATATCCTCTAACTCTATCTTTCTAAATCTATTAATTAAGGGTCGCATCCCGCGATCTAAATTTAGTTAGATTATTCACATAATAGTCTAAAGGGAATATTATACGTAATAACCTATTAGCAGTAGCATTCCGCTTCCCTTAGATAAAGCATATTTCTATATTTAATAGCCTTAGCTCTATAACCTATCTAGCATAGATCCCCTTATGTCTAGTGGATGTTATAAATATTATAAGTGGTTTATAGTCTATAAAGATTATTAACTTTAACTTTAACTTAAAGAAGTGTTTATGTTTCTAGTAGAACTTAATAATAGTATATAGTTCCTATTTATACATACTGTAATTCCGCTGAGTTTTTATAAATAGAAAAGAATTATATAAGATTAGATATAGAATCTTATCCTAGACTTAAAGCACTATACATCCTCCTCTAAACCCACTAGCATTAGAATATATCTAAGTAAGCAAGTTAAATACGTATTTATATATACTTAAAGCTATAGTGGCTTTATCCCTTAGGATAGAGAAAGACAATGCCTTAGAGTCTCCCTATTACTAATCTACGTTACTAGTTAATCTATTAAGTAGTTAAGCGATTTTAGCATAATTCTTAATCTATTATTAGCATAGACCTATGGCTCCTAGAAATAAACAAACGTTAGTCTAATGCTTTAGAGTAAGCTACTCCCTTAGTTTTATAGCCTAATCTAGTTTAATATATATCTTCCCTCTAACTTTATGAATCTATCTAATCACAAGGATTAAACTTATCCCTAATAATACCTTTTTAAAGCTTAACTTTAGGAGGGTCTAGAGCAGTCTTAGAAGTAAGTAATCCTTAATAAATAACCACTACTCTTTAAATAAGGTATGTTTGCAAAAGATATTGTCTATATAGCTGTTTAACGCGCTAAGGTTACTAGGTAAGCGAGGTGCTATAAGAGATAGTTCTAGATATAGTGCAGGGATAGGGCCTATTATAATCCTTATTACTTCTATTATTATATATCCCGCTAATTAGGACCCTTAAGGCATCTAGGAGGGTTATAGCTAACTAAACCTAGGAATGTTAAAAGCAAACACATACTACAGTTCTACTGCTACGGATACTAACTAGTATGCATGTTTAAGGTTAAACACGCTATAAGAATTAATTCATAGATCTAAGAGTTAATTATGAACCTTAGCTAATAACAGAAGCTAGCTACTAGGCATGTCTTCCACGACATAAGAGTAATTAACAGTGAGTTATTGCTTAGCCTAAGGGTTAGACTTATCCTTTAGTACTAACACAGGTTCTACACACTAGTCTAACATCCTCTTATTTGCAGCTATAGTATACTTATATATCCCTGATTTAATTCCCTTAGTTACTAACTGATTTAACTAGTATTATTAAGGCTCTAACTATTGCCTCTTTAGGGATTGCACCTAGGGTTTTATATTTTCCTTTATTTAAGGTATGTGTATATAAAGGTCTATGGCTAGAATATTAGCAATAGATAAAGCATTTAAGTCTTTATAGGTATAAAACGTCTGTATAATTTCTTCCACTATAGTCTTAGGGACTAGAGAACCTAGGGTTACTCTATAGCCCTTAAACTAGGATAATACTTCCTCTATAGGAGCTTCCTAATTAATCTCTCTTCTCTATACTCTTTATATAGTTAGAAACGGAAATGCTAGGGGCCCTTATGCGATTAGTCCTAGCTAATTATCTTTTATTAGCTTTAATATACTTCCACGGGTACTAACCTCTAAAAACGCAGGACTCTTTTTAAGTAAGTTTACTTCTAATAAGTATATATAGAGACTAAGCTAATTTACAAGTTAATATTTCTTACGCACTACTATAGGATAGGTAATCTAAGGGGTATGCCTAGCAAACTACACTAAGGGTTTAACCTAGAAATAAACAAAGGAAACTTCTAGTAAGTCCTTACTTAGTAGTTTATCCTAGGATAATAGATTTAGTTTTATAATATAACTAGGTTATTCTAGGTAACTTAGTTTTCTAAATTATTAAAGTCTTCTAAATCTAATAAGGCTTTATCTAGCGATATGTCTATATTATCCTAACCTATATATCTCTTTAGGATTAAGGGTTTAGCTAGGTAAAGCATGACTTTCTGCTAGTCCAATAAAGCCATAGAAGGTCCCTTAATAGAGATAGGCTTGTCTCCTTTTTCCTTAATGCTAATTAATAACTCTAAGTTTCTAATATTAAACCTTATACCTACATTATAGAGCTAAGGAAGTCCTAAGATTAAGATGGTTTAATTCTTAGGCTAGTTATCTAGAGTAATAATAGCCCACACTAACCGAGTGACTCCATAATATGTTACCTTTATTATCACAAAATAAGTAACCATATTCTCTTGCCTATTAGCGTTAATTATCTATAACCCTTAGAATCTAACTAATCCTAAGTTATAGACTGGTATATTCTCTTCTAAGACAAAGGCGCGAGATATAATATTGATTTTAGCTCCCTAGTCTGCTAGTGCCTATCTAGGTTTAAAATTAAATACCTATTCCTTTTAAAATCCTATATAAGCTTAAATAGTAATTCTAAACAGTTTTACACTAGACTAATATTCTTAAAGAAGTTCCGTGTTATGGTTATTAGGGATTAGAGTTTTTAACCTTTTTAGAGACTATTTAAGCAGAGTTAGCCTTAAGTAAGAAGGACACTATCTTCTTCTTAGGGCGTTTCTTTAAGGGAGTTATTACTTAAGATAATAGTTTTTAAAATTGCTTTGTTATCTCTAGACTAATCTGCCACAGGTCTATTAATAAGATTAGGATAGAAATGCGGCTTACTAAAGCCTTCTAGTTAATAGGGCCTAAACCCTTACGTCCCTAGATCTCGCTTAGAGCCTAAGTATTCCATTTAATTACCTTTTCCCTTACTAAGGGAGCGACTTTAGGGGTTAGCCTCTATCCTTAATAATATTGCTAATTGCCATGCCTTTCCGCTTCTTTAAAGGTAGCTTAGCTTCTATAATAAGGGTTATAACCTATAAAGCCCCTTAGGTAATAAATTCTAATGTCTCTTGGTTAGCTGTTTTTAAGCTTTTTAAGAGTGGCTTTAGTGGTTTGTCTTTATCTATAATGTCCTCTACCTAGGCGTTTAGATTAGCTTTTCTAACCCTAAGTTTCTATAAGTTAGCAGTTATAAATTGCTATAAGCTTAAGGGCTTTCGCTTAAGTTAGCTAAGGTAATAATCCTTAGTTACCATTAACTCTGCAATGGTTCTAGGTTTAATTAGAGCATACTAAGCTCCTATGGCGGAATTATAACTAACTTCTTTAATAACTCTAGATACATTAGCATTAGTGCGCTTATTACTAGTTAGGTATACCTAAGCAAACCTAGCATAAGCTTGTCTAGGGACCTATAAGTTATTATTCTATAGAGAAAGGGTTATTAACTTTAGCCAGGCGGATTCCTACCGCTACAGTAAGTTATTCCTAGTTATAGTGTAATTTATAGCATAGTGCCTAATAACACTACACTTAAAACAGGCACCTCTGTGAGGTAGCGGTATAGTACTATTAATATACTAGTTCCTTAATTTAGATGTAGGTCTTAGATCTAAAGTATGTCCCTATAGACTAAAGTTTAGTGCTATTATTAGAGTTAGTAGCACTTAGGGAGGTCCTATACTATTTATCTAAAGCTATAGTAAGTTAGTACTATTCCCTTATTAATTACCTTAGTTAGGCCCTCTCTAACTATTTAAGGGTTTATCCTCTATATTACTATTTCCTTCACTCTATTATATCTAAGTATAAGGCTAATTTATAGGCATAGGAGTTTAGCTAATAGGGGAACAGGCTAATACCTATTAAACTAGTAAGGGTCTAGGGTAGTATATATCCCTAGAAACCTAAAGTAAGGCAGTAAGGGTTAAAGCTAAGTAATTAGGGTATTAATAGGAGTGGATTACCATTTGTAACCTCCTAATACCTCTATAAACCCTAGGAGTAGCTTATAGGCTTAAGATAACACTTTATTAGCAAAGTATCCGCTCTAGTGCTTAATAAACTCCTCTATTAGTGTTATCTTCGCATCCTATGCTATTAATTTAGCAAGATTAGCTTTTGCTTCTAAGATAGTAATAGCTTATTTAATAAGCTCTTAAGCTCCTTAAAGACTATTAGCAGCTAGTACATTCTAACTAATAGCCTCCTATATTAGAGACTTATTGTGTAGTCCCTGAATAAACTAATAGATAAAGTCCTAGAGGGTATAACTTTTAATTAAGGTAAGTGGGTTATTATTTATAACTAGCTTATCTCTGCCTCTAGCATAACAAAGCACGTTTAAAACCTAGGAGTAATACGTAGTAAGGGCCTTACCCTCTTCCTAACGTATCTCCACGTTAGTACTAGCTTCTACTTCTTTATTAATAACTTTAGGAGGGTATCTCTCCTAGAGAGACTATTAAAGAATTGCTAAGTTAGTAGATAATGCTATGTTCTATTTAGCTCTAGAGACTATTAGCCTTAGCTACTCTAAGCTATTAAGGAAGGTAGTAGCACTTCTATCTAGAGCTATGTTAATTACTTAAATAAAGGTATTTAGATTAATATCTTAACCCTTGTTAATGGTTTTAAATGCCTATTATAGGTGGCTTAACTAACGCCTAGCAGATATTAAACTATTAAAGGTTCTAATGTCTCTTAATAATAGTAACTTACATGCCTTTATAATTAGGTATTCTAACAAGGGTAGCTCTGTTACTAATAGGGTTCTAACTTCCTAAAGAAGCCTATAAGTTAGATTATAGCCTTATCCTCGGTTCCGCTATATGGCAGTTAATCTTCCTATACTGCTAAGCAGAATAAGGATAATAACTCTAATGACTTTAATAACTCTAAATCCAGAGGGTATACCTTAGTAGTTTGTGGGTCCTATAGAGTGTCTTGGTTAATTAGAAGATCTAGGATAATAAGATACGGGGATAGTAATAATTAAATTAGAAATAACAAGGGTTTTGACAGGGGACTTTGTCAGTGTAACGTTAGATGACAACAACTTCTAGGAGTGCTTTAAGAAGCCTTAATTTGTGCGAATCTCCTGGCGTGGTTGCCAAAATAACTGTTCTTTTTAGTTACAAGGATTTATAACGAAACTAGAACTTTCAAATGAAACGATTAATTATTACCTGTCCTAATGATAATATAGGAAAAAGAAAAAAAAGCTACGGTGCTCTCAGCGAAAAATTGATGTAGGTGGGGCAGGGAGTTCCTTCCCCATTTGTTAGTGTTACGTGTCAGAATTGACATTGGCACGATCTAGAGCATAACCCACAACATGACCTAGAACGTGGCTAGCACGTGACCTAGCACCCCTATATTAGACGATAGTTCCAGCTTCTAGCTAGTTAAATCAGATAACAACCTTAACAACCTTAATAACCCTCACACTTTTTATCTTTCATTCCATCACGTAACAGTTAGATTAAAGAGTTATAGTTATTAAACTGCTAGTTAAGGGTAGGTGCTTAAAAGGTTTAATCTCTAGCCTTTCCTTTTGTTAGTAGGAAAGCTCCTTTCAATATCCTGTAGCCCTCACGTGACTAGCCCGCAGCTAGCCCGCAGCTGTGCCCCGCCAGGCGCTACCCTCATTGATGCTATCGCCATTCCGCTCCTGACATAGATCGTGAAAGTGGCCATAAACGCAGAGCGTTTGTGGGTCACCTAACTTGTGAGTCCTTGCCCTATTAGAGGGCAGGCTTTTAGGCCACAAGTGGGGCTCCCTGCGTTATGCGCGCGCGGGCCCCACGGCCTGACGTTTTGCCAGGTAATTGCGGCTGCGTGCCGCGATTGATATCATGCTTGTTCTAACATTACCGTAAAAAGCTAATATAGCCTAATATTAATAACATCACTATATTACTTTAACAAACGTAAGTAATTGTAAAAGATTACCTTAGCGAATATAGCGATAAAGGAACGTTCTTACTATAACTTAACCCTAAGATAGTAGCTTAAGTAATTAAGGATAATTATATTAAGAAGGGTATTATGTTAGGAGTAGGATAGCGATAGCATTAATGTTAGTAGCGCCTAGCGGGGCATAGAGCTATAACCTAGCTGCAAGCTAGTTACGTGAGGACTATGAGGTATTTAAAGGAGCTTTCCTACTAACAAAGGAAAAGGCTAGAAGATTAAACCTTTTAAGCACCTACCCTAGCTAGCAGTCTAATAGCTACGACTCTTCAATCTAACCTTCACTCTGTTATTCACTCCCCAAGCCAATAGTCTTGACCAGAGCTTTGCACTACAATACAATACAAGTACTTTTTCACAATACAATACAATACATGTATTATTTTGTATTTAATTGTATTTTTTTATTTTTTACTACAAAGTAGATTTCCTTAATTATAAGGTATAATAAGGTATATATATATAGTAATAAGTTATTATAGGTTATATAATATAATATAGCACTATGATAACCTTAAATTAACCTATTAAACTAATTAAATTACATATTTTCTTATATATAGAAAAATAAAATCTGACTAGAAATCAGGTAATAGATTATAGATTATATACTTTATATAATTCAGATTATAATAATATTTATTATAAAACTATTAAAAATTAAGAAATTTATAAGCTTGACCCTAGCCTTAATACCTTTTTTATTTTAAGTTTATTAGTTTAGTTACTAAATATTTATAAATAATAATAATAATAAAACGTTGATAAATAGAGGAAAACGTAGGTAAATAGAGGGAGAGGCTAATAAATATAGGAAAAGATCTATTAAGGGAAAACTAGACTAAACTAGGAAAAACCCTTAAAATAACCTATTTAAAGGTCTTTATCAGAATAAATATCCTCTTCTAAGGAAGAGTTATCTAAGTTAGAATCTTCCTTAGAAGAAGAGCTAGACTCTTCAGAAAAAGAGCTATAATAGTTATAAAGCTCTGAATATTGCTTAGTAAGAATATTTCCTTCCTTTTCCCAATTCTTTAAGAGAATTAATTCCTTAATAGTAGAATTATTTAAGGAAGTTCTTCTTTTTGTAATAATATTTCCTCCAGTATTAAAAGAGCTTTCTATAGCACCAGAAGTAGCAGGAATAGCAAGATATTTCCTAGCAATTATGCTTAAAATAGGGAAAGATTTAGTATTATCTTCCCACCATTTAAATATATCCTGCTATAATATTATTAATAAAATAATTAGGTTATTTAAGTAGGAAAGTCATGCTTACCTTATCTTCTTGAGTTTCTAGCTTAGTATAAGTAGAAATTTCATTTTTTCTATTTTTCTGAATAGATTTTTCCTTTCATTAGGAAATAAACCTTTATAAAGGTTAGATTTAGGCTTAGGCCTAGGATTTTCAAAAGTCCTAGGTTGGCTAGGCCCTGCAAGATCTACTATTAATTGAGTTTTTCTTGTTGATTTTGCTTGCTAATATTACTGTTAGCTTGATTTTCCTTATAAAGGGGTAAAATCCTAATAATTTAATATATTAGTAAGTAAGAATTATAAGTTAATAAAGGATTATAAACAATATAATACTTACGAATTATAATCCTTTTCTAGGTCTTTTATTAACCTTTCTATGGTTTTATCCCTAATTTTAGCTTTTCCTTTATAGATAAAAGATTTAGCCAAGGATCTAATAACATAGCATATAAATAAGGCTGATATAAGTAGTATATATATATTATTTACGCTAGCTAGCTCTATGTAGGGCTAGTACTAGTACTCCTACTGCTTTGTTAAAAGGAAAACCCTTAAATAGGAAAAAAACTCCCTTATATCTATATTCAGGCTAACGCTAACCCTACACTAGGCCTGCGTCGCGTTATATATAGCCTATTATAGGTGTTTATTACTAGCTTACACTAGCCTTATCCTAATAAGAAGAAAAGAAAAGAAAGAAAAAGGAAAATCCTAGGTTCTAAGCCCTACCTAGCTCTATCCTAGGTTTGCTCTAGCACTACTCTAGGCCTATTATACTATCTTATAGCATGCTAGATTTGGTTTTATAGTAGTAATTTACTTCTCTTTTACTTTTTAGCTAGCTTTTCTATAGCCTTACTTTTTAGCCTTCTCTAGCCTAGGTCTAGCTTATTAGTCTAGGGAAGTTAGAGTACTTAATATTATTTATCTTCTATAGTAATAGTATAGGTTTAGTTTAATTCCTAGCTATTTCTAGGCCTAGGTCTCTTAGGTATTAACTAACTAGATTTTTATCTTATATTCTTCTTTCTTTATTAATATCTATAATTTAGCCCCCTTCCCTTATATAAGTATAAGAAGGGTTCCTTCCCCTAGAGGGTCTTTCTTCTTTTCTCTTTTTTATTAAACTTCCTATAGGTTCTTTTCTTCCTTAGAGCTACCTAAGGCACTCCTAGGCTAGTATTAGCCTAAATACTAATATTACTATAGATCTATTAAGTTATTTAATAAAATAGCACTAGTAGCTATAAGTACTCCTATGTCCTATACTATTCTAGCTTTAATCCGCCTAGGAAACTCCTAAGAATAAGCGCTACCCTTAGAAGTTATTAACTAAGAAGTAACTTAAGCAAGCTATAGCTAAAGATCTTAAGGTATAACCCCTACTACCCCTATACTAAGTTTACTCTAAGTCTAATCCGTAATAGTTAGGGGATCCCTATAGGATCTAATGTGTTTCCTATAAGTCTTAGTCTATTAACTATCCTAGGCATTAATGCCATAATATCACCGGTAAGTTAACTCTATTCTGGTTCGGAGGCGGGCTAACTGTTTTGCGTAGGGCTTGCCACCGACGCCTGTTTCGATTGTTAGGTTCGAAACTGATATAAGTAGTAATTATTTTCGATATCTTTAGGAAAATAATTAGCTAGCTTATTTAAGCCAATGTCTATAGATGCTATAAAAGCCTTGCCTCGAGGGTTATAAGCTTCCTATAATTAATTAATTAGTTTATAAAATATAAAGATTAGGAAGTAATATAAATACCTGGCGAATATAAGCCTTTTGGTCTTGTTTTATATCATAAAGATATTTATATATCCTTATAATAAAAAGTGGAACAAGGCCTAGTGTATTATACTTCTGACTTTAAAGAATAATAGTAGGCGTATAAAAGACCTCTAATATATCGCTTAAAGTAGCTAAATCATTCCACTCTTGAGTAGTAGGTATAGCATCCTTTAAAGCAGCTATATTAGATTCCTATTAAGATTAATAATAGCTTCTTTAAGCTCTAAAGAAGTATTAATCATCTTATAGGTTGAATTCCATCGAGTTTCATTAGCTATAATTATAATATAATTAGTATTAAATATGAAAAAGTTTCTAATATAAGAAGAATAACTTACCTAAAGGAATTTTAGTAATATTGCAATTCTTAGCAATATAGCCATTATTTTTTGCCTTTTGTAAAGATTTTAACCAAAGTTTATATAATCCTTGGTTATTCTTAATAATAATAGCAATTCTTTTGACTTTGCCTAGGATCCCTATAGAAATATTAGTAATAATAATAATAATAATAAATACTTACCATTTGCTAAGGATTTAAATTCCTTATAATCCTCTCTCTCTTTAATAGAAGAGATATCCTCTGTAGAATAGTGTAAATATTCACTATTCTTAAAGGCTTCTAAATCTTCTTTAGAAGAAGTTAATTTAATAAAATTTATTATAATATCCTTAGCAACAATATTAAAAACATGTGCTATACATCGGATATCATAAGGTTCCTCAATAATAATACTTTTATAACTCTTATTAATATAAGAAGATATAAAAGTATTATTATTAGAGCCATTATCTCTAGTAAAACTAGTATTATTTAATATTAATAAAAGGTTATATAAGATATTAAAGGATAATAAATAACTTACCTAAAGATATTATTTGGTTTAAGCTGATAGTCCTTAATAATATTATTAAAGGACTCATAAATATAAGCTCCAGTGTGAGAATTTGATAGATATTCAAATCCTAATACATAAGATAATTAGTAATAATTATAATAATAATAATAATAGAATTCACTTACCTATGAGCTTATATTCTAGCTTAAAGTTAGGGTCTAGCCAACTAGCTATAATCCCTAAGTAAGACTTAGAATTAATTAAAGTCTAGATATCAAACTGAATAGATATATAACCTTAATTTTGAAGGTTATATTGCATTTTTAGATGATTTGCTGCTTAGAAAAATTATACATAGTATGAATTCTATGTATAATAGTTCTATAATTAAGCAAAGAAGCTAAGTTATTATTCCTAAATTTAAGTTAGCTTAGAGCTTATAGGTAAAGTATATTTTAAATATAGATATAAATTACTTACCTAGAATAATAATTTAGTAATTCTTTAAAAGAATTACTATTTATAATAGTAAAAGAAAGGTTATTCTCTAGTATAAATTTTATAACTAGATTAACTGCCTTTTCTAATGAAAATTTGTCTAAGGAAATTGTAGAATTTCGAGGCCTTTTAGTAGGGAAAAAGGATGTTAAAGATGATTGGCCTGGGGATTGTGGCTGAATTTCTGGCACTAAATTATAGTATTAGGAATTAGTTATAATTATAATTTTAGATAATAGAAAACTTACTTATAACCTTAGCTGGTTGTTTTTCTTCTAATTTAGAAGTAGCAATATCCTTATGCTTTAGCTTATAATAGGAAATTCCATTAGAAGCTTGAAATCTCTTAGCCTTACTTTTAAAGATAAAAGTATAATTAGGCTGTGAGCAAAAACATATAACTACGCTTTCTTTATTTAAATTAATTTTAGATAACTGAAAATTAAATAAATTATAGGTAAATATATATGATTTTGAAGAGAATTCAAAGCTAGCTTGATTTTCTAGGTCTTTTTCATATAAACCTAGTAATTTACTAGGCTTATTAGGCCTAGAAGACTGAGAGGAATTAGAGGATTTATAAGAGAGATAAAAGAGGAATCCATAATAAATAAAGGGTTTTCTGGTTTTTTTCGTTTTTTTTTCGTTTTTTCCGATTTTTAGGGGTTTTTAGGATTCTTAAACTGTTAGGCTAAGAATCCTTTTTAGTCTTTTTTTCTTTTAAGGATTTTTTAAGGATTTTTTGAGGGGTTTTTAAGGGGTTTTTAGCTTTAAAGAGATTTTTAAGAACTTTTAGAACGTAAATAAAAAGAGATAAAGATTAGGATAATAGTATAGCTTTTTCTAAGTGATTTTTGGTTTTTCTAGGTTTTTATAATTTATTTAAAGAAAAAAAAAAAGAAAAGAAAGGAAAGGAAAGGAAAGGAAAGGAAAGGAAAGGAAAGGAAAGGAAAGGAAAGGAAAGGAAAAGAAAGGAAAGGAAAGGAAAAGAAAGGAAAGGAAAAGAAAGGAAAAGAAGGAAAAGAAGGAAAAAAGAAGGAAAAGAAGGAAAAGAAGGAAAAGAAGGAAAAAGAAGGAAAAAGAAGGAAAAGAAGGAAAAGAAGGAAAAGGAACTTACTATTGACCCACTTATGACCCACTTATGACCCACTTAGGGTCCACTTATGCTTACTAAGGACCCACTTTGGACCCACTTTGGCTTACTTTAGAAGAAAAGAGAAAAGAAAAGAGAAAAAGAGAAAAGAAAAGAGAAAAAAGAAGAAAAAAGATAAAAATAAATATATTAGTATTATAGGTGCCTGACGTTAGGATTATAGCCTAGGGAATAGGAATTATTCTTCTATTCTAGGCGTTATAATTAATTAGTTATAAGTGTGTGTAAAGAGAGGAAAAAGAGAGGCTTTTTAGATTGTGAGAAGTGGCTATAAACGCAGTGCGTTTTGTGGGTCACATGACTTGTGGGCCCTTAACCAATCAGAGGGCAGGCTAATGAGTTATAGGTGGGGCTATCTCTCGCGAGCGCGCGTTACGCGCGCGCCCTTGCGGCCTAACCTTTTGCTAGGTAATTGCGGCTACGTGCCGCGATTAATATTATGCTTATTCTAATAAAATAATAAAATAAAATAAAAAGAAAGGTAATAATACCCTAAATATTATTTTAAAAACACTTAACTTAAATTAGTAAGCTTTTAAATTTAATTTAACTTACTTATAAAGGATTTACTCTTATTTTATAGTATTTATAAAGCTACTATAACTTATAATATAAGTTTTCTATTAATAAGCTATATAAACTTACTTTTATACTTACTTTAATATTATTATAATAAACTAGGTTTTAATATAAATAAAATATATTATATATTATCTTTTCTTTTACCTAACATTTCTATTAGTTTAGAAAGGATTTTATTAGTATCACAGGTGCCTGACGTTAGGATCGTAGCCTAGGGAATAGGAATTTATCTTCTATTCTAGGCGTTATAATTAATTAGTCATAAGTGTGTGTGTAAGGGAGGAAAGAGAGGCTTTTCCGGATCGTGAGAAGTGGCCATAAACGCGGTGCGTTTTATAGGTTACATGACTTATGGGTCCTCGCCTAATTAGAGGGGCGGGTTAATAAGTCATATGTGGGGCTACCTCTCGCAGGCGCGCGTTGCGCGCGCGTGCCCCTCGCGGCCTAACCTTCTGCTAGGTAATTGCGGCTGCGTGCCGCGATTAATATTATGCTTATTCTAATATTAGAACCTCTTTCTTTTTGATATAATTGTTAACGTATGATATTAATCTAAGAAGGGAGATATAAGTGATTAAATAAATGTGTTATATAAATAAAAGAGTTAACAAAAGAAACAATAATAATAGTCCCCTTTCCTTCCCCTATACGCCGCTAGCTTTAGATAACTAGCTTCTCTAATTGCTTATCCTTCTTTCTCGCGGAAGGCTCCTCTGCCTTCCGCCCTTGCTTTAACCGGTGTAACGTAATGTTAGATTACGTTACGAGGAGAAGGTTACCTATAATCCCTTCCCTATCTAAAGGTATAATATTAGATTATCCCTCCCCATAGCCCTTTATTTAACTATAATATAATATTAAATTACATTCCTAGGGAAGATTACCTATTATTCTTCCCCTTCTAAAGGTATAATATTAGATTATACCTTCCTACGCCCCCTATACTCCCTCCTCTTCCCTCTCCCTACTATAGAGACTTAAGAGAGGCACCCCTTCTAAGGCTATAATTCTACGCTCCCTTCTAAAGATATAATTCTATACCCTCTTCTAAAGCTATAATTCCACTGCCTCTAATCCCTTAGCCCATGCCCTACGTAACTATACTATACTTAGGGCACCTTATCCAGTGCCTTTAGCGCTATTTTTAGCGTAGGCTTAGGCGTAGGCTTTAGCGTAGGCTTAGGCATAGGCTTTAGGGCTTTAGTCCCCTACCTCTTTATAAGCAGTTCTAGGTCTAGGTAACCTATCCCTCTATCTAGATTATTACTGTGTTACCTGTAATAAACCTCTCTAGGGCTTTATTAGGCATTGCCTTTATAAACGTATTAGCTAGGTTATCTTCGCTATTAATCTATCTAATCTTGTAGAGCTTGCAGCGTTTATATAATTACTAAAGGGCTATAATGTTAATTATAAGCTACTTCTCCTTTATAGTCCTAAGCTTAATAAGGCATTTATATAATAAGTATAAATCTATGCAGACTATAATTAGGATCTCTAGGAGGTTTAATTAATCTATAATAATCTTTAATATTATTATAATTACGTAAGCTATATCTATGCCTACTACTATTCTATAGACCTCTAAAGTAAGTATACTTCTTATAACTCTCTTGCTCTTTATTAAGCTATAGTGCATAATATTGCCTTATAGTGTAAACTTACTATCTTTATACTCCTTATTAGCTAGGATAAGGACATAGCCTAGTTATAAGGTAAGGTCTTTATTATTAGCGAATGATCTATTAATAAATGTAAATAGCTTTGCTCTTTTAAGGTTAAGGGGTATAAAGATTAATCCTTAATCTAGGTGGTCTATTTGCTACTTAATATAGCAATTAAGTTCCTTAATGTTCTTAGTTATTAGTTCTTAATGTTATGCGGTAACCGATAGATTAAAGCTTGCCTTAGGTTAGCAAATTAAAGCGATATAAGCACCACGGGCCCTTTATTCTACATACTTCTTTTCTAGCTCTTCTAGCGGGATTAACTATAGCTTATTACTTTGCCCTTTTTACCGCATTTTAATAGTGTTATTAGTTAGTTAAATAATTCCACTATTAAATATAAGGGGTTATTAGGCTTAATAAACTGCTTTGGTTTTATAGTGAATTTAGCGGTAGCTAGCTAATCTTCTTCCTATTAGGAGAATCCTTTGTCTAATAGGCTAAGGGTATCGTTAGTCTATATTCTCACGCATCTAAATTAAGGGCTTTTAGCAGATGTAACTAGCAAGCACGGATTATAGCTTAATATTATTATCTAGAGCTTTTCTCTATAGTGCTTATAGTAAGTTACCTACTAGTGTATGCTAGCCTCTGTAATTCCGTAGAGGGCTTAATAACTCTTATAATTATTCCTTTAGGGTGCTAATCACGAATTTAGATAGGGAGTTAGGTAAGGATTATATAATTTAGCGGCGTTTCTAATTGTACGTACGCTTGCGTAATATCTTAAATCTAAAGGAGGAATCCTTTTATAAGAAGAGAAGGGGCAATTATAAGGATTAATTATTAGCTTACCCTTTAGATTATTAGGGCTTACGTAAGGATTGCTTGCTTTGCTTTATTGCTAAAGCCTTAGATTATAAGCCTTAATTTCTTATATAGCTAGCTTATTCTTCCTTTAACTTTATTAATAATATAGGAATTAAAGATTTAAATCCCTTAGTGCTTCTTTAGATTAAAAGCAATGAATTCGAACACGCCTTTGCTAATTAGGGCATTAATCTTAGTCTTTATTAAGAGCTTAAAAGGTTCGCTAGGAGTTATGATTATGCCTTTCTTACGTAATTAGATTACAAGCTTAAGATCTGCCTTCTCCTTACTTAAGATAAATACCTTAAGATTATCTGCTAAATTAATAATTATAGGAGGGTTCTTTTATAGTCTTCCTAGCCTTCTTTTTAGAGGGGCTAGAGGCACTGTGTTATTAATTTATACCTCTTACTCTTCCCCTTTAATTACCTCTAGGTTATTACCTCCTACTAGCAATAGCCTTTCCTTGCCTAGGTTTTTATTATAGGGCTTAATAGAGGTTAACCTAAAGACCTTAGGACCTTATAGAAGATTAAGGGTATAGCTCTCTCTATCCGTTACAAGGAGCTTATATAGGCCTTACTATCCTTTATGCTCTTGCTAGATAAGAACTAGTAATGTAAGCAAGAGGTTAAGGGTTAGTAAGGTATTAGGGCTATTCCTTATAGTAAGGGCTTTCTTAACCTTATAAAGCGTGTATAACCTCTTAATCTCCTTTATTACCTTCTATACTATAAGAGCTTATTACTTAATATTAGGTAAGGGAGGAGAATTATTAATTATTTAAGGGTAGGCGCTAAAGACAAGAAGGGTTAGAACAATGCTATTTAGGCCTATGGTATTATTAAGGGCTTTTATAGCTATTTACAGGGCTATAGCTTTAGGTATTAATAGGCATTTGCGTTAGATAATATTATAGGCTCTTTAGAGCGGCCTATAATATCTCTTAACCTTGCTAATGCTATAGTGTGCCTTAATAAGGACTTCTTTAATTAAGATTAACATTAAAGCTATAAATTAGCGGAATTCTTTGCTTCTAAACATTATACTAGCATTAGTTATAATCTAATCTAGAGGACCCTAGTAGGTATTAATTTAGTAAAGGCAAAGAGCTTCCTATATTGCCTTTGCTATAATATCCTTTAGGAACCTAGCCGCGTTAAACGCGGTAGCTGTATTAATAGCGTGGAGAATAGGGCGATTGCCATCTAGATATATAATATCTATAATCACTTTGTAGTTAAAGTTATATTTATCCTTTAGGGTGAATTTAAAGCGATGTGGATTGTTTGTATTTAATTAGCATTAGTGGCAGATCTTTGTTAATTATCTAATGGTTTTAAAATCTACCTTATAGCCTGATTTAGAAAGCATATTATAAAGTCAGCGGACAGAAGGGTGACTAAATTAGCAATGTAAGCGCTGTAATTCTATCTTAGTTAGATAACTCTAGGTAATTAATCTCTCCTTCTGTAAAAGCATTTAAGGATATCCCTATTTGCGGATAACAGGGACCTTGATTTTGCCTTGTTAAAGGATGTTCTAAGAGATATAGAAATTAATCTTTAGGCGGTCTATGTTTGCTAAATATAGCAAGAAGGGAGTGTTTATAGGCATTATATAGAATAGGATAATGCTAAAGGGAGTAGGCATATTAATTAATCTAATTAAAGGGATTGGCTTGCTGCTTCTAAATCGAATTATTACCTCCTAGCTCTAGATTTATTAAGCTAGATCTTAGGGATTAACCGTTATAGGGCGAGGAATTAGGGGTGCTCTACTAATAAGTAACCTATAGCCCTAGTATTAGGGATAATGCCTTAGAATATACCTAAAGAGTAATAATCTTAAAGAAGAAAAGCGGTTAGGGCTTTCTTTAGTTATTAGAGATTAAATGGATTCTCCTTTATAAGGGTATAGGTAGCTGCTTAATTTATAAGGATCTCTATAGTTACATAGCTGTTAATCGTTATGCCTTATGTAAAGTAGCTTATTAGTATCTCTTCTTTATTACTTTCTTCTTTAAATCTAAGTTCTATTATATAGGTAGAAATCTTATTTTCTTTAGAAAAAGCAGTGTTATTCTCTTTACCTTTATACTAGGTAAGGAAAGCATTATAGGAAGGGGTTATTAGCTCTGTAAGGTAGTGGTTCTTAAAGCGTTAATATGCCTTCTTATATTCCTTCTTAGAGTGTTTAGTTAACTAATAGCCTTCCTTGCTATATATATAATATTTCTTTATATGTAAAGTGCCTTTATTGCCTTATAATTATAATTATCTATAATAGGCTTCTTTACTATACTTATTATACTTATAGTTAGTCTAGTACTACTCTCTTGCATTAGGCGTTAATAGGAATTAATGCTTCTTATCTAATTCCTTTATAGTTATTCTTATTAATATCCTTATGCGTTCGCAGAATAGCTAGAGGTTAGTAGGAGGGTTAATAAGGTAAGTTCTACACTTAGGTATACCGTAATAAGCGGAGATTAATTAATTCTAGAGTGCCCTTTTAGATTAAGTAATATCTAGGACTGCTTATTAAAGGTTTATAAGCTTTATTATAAGTTCTTTAAAGTAATTAATCTTTAGCTTATCTAGGTTTTCTTATATAATCTAGTGTAGCTTAGTGTTCTACTACTTAAGGAGATACCTTTACTTTATATTATTAGTCTTAAATCTTCTCTTAATATGGTTAATAAGAGTCTTAAGGTCTTAAGGATCTCTAGCTTATATAGATGCTTATAGTAGTATATTAAAGCTTTCCCTTTAAGCATAGCCTTAAGGGCATACCTAGCCTTATAGGGTTTAATGCCTAGCATCTTGCATTTCCCTTAGAAGATTATTAACTTTAAGTTAAGGACCTTATAGTTATCTATACTATATTAAATATTGCTTATATAAAGCTTTATAAGATTAATTATTTGCTTTAGTATAGGTCTAGAAGGAAAAAATACTCTTAGAGGTGTAGGAGGAGGGATTTCTTGTCTTAATAGGGGATATCTTTAATAAGGGCTTTCCTAAGGGTTATTATGTAATTAGCCTAATGGGGTTAGACTTAGGGAATGTTATTAGTAAGATTATGAGATTCCTAGATTGCTTTATTAATAATGTTATAATCTTAGCCTAATTAGAGGGATTAGAAGGAGGTTATTAAGGAAGTCTTAGTTTTTAATGCGTTTTTAGAAGGGTATGTACTTCCTTATAGCTTCCTATATCTCTTCTTCTTGCTAATCTTGAAATTCCTTGCGGTTAGTAACTTCCTTAAGCATTACTGTAATCTTCCTATAGGCTGTTATGTTTATATACACGCCTTAGAAGAGAAGGAAATCACGTAGATACTTAGTAATTACTTAGTCTATAATTATAAATACCTCTCTTATCTATCTATAGAAGTCTTTAATAAAGTTAGTAAAGAGGCTTCTAGTAATAAGGCTCTTAGACTAGTATATCGCTATCTTAAAGAGAATATAGGCTATAATAGCCTTAGGGTTATTACCTTATTTATTAAGATTAAATGATTTCGCTGTCTTTAATATCTTAGATATAATAAAGTCTTATATCTCTAGGGAATATGTCTTAGGAGAGGGTTATTAAGTTATAGACCTTTGCCTTTCTAGTCTCTTTTAACTTTAGTGCCTTCTTTAGCATTACTAAAGTTAGGGCTAGAGATAGAGGCTTTTAACGGTTCTCCTTACTAAGGAGCTTTTAACTTTCTTATCTCTATTATAGAAAGTTAGAATAGAGGTATAGTGTTAGCTATATAATAGGTTAAAGGATTATAAGCATAGCTATTATCTTTATCCCTTAGGGGTTCTTAGGATTAGATCTTAGGAGTAATAAGTTCCTTTCTTATTATAAGAGAATGCCTTCTAAGGGTTAGGTACGTAGTAGAACGCGCTAACTAAGTGATTAAAGATAGGTTAGACTAGTTACTAACTAGGCCTTAATCCTTTAATAGCTTTAAAGTCTTTATAAGGTCTTAGGATTAGATCTTAGGAGTTATAAGGCTCCTTTCTTATTATAAGAGAGTGCTTAGACTTCCTTAGCATAACTATACATGCTTTTAGCGGCCCTCCTATTTTATAGGGCGGGTTTATAGTATAGCTATCTCTTCTAATTAACCTTGCTAATCTACAGTTAGAAAAACCATGTGGTTATCTATAAAGTTAACCACTGATTAGTGTTAGTATTATAGGTGCCTAACGTTAGGATTATAGCCTAGGGAATAGGAATTTATCTTTTATTCTAGGCGTTATAATTAATTAGTTATAAGTATGTGTGTAAGGGAGGAAAAGAGAGGCTTTTCCGGATTATAAGAAGTGGCTATAAACGCGGTGCGTTTTGTAGGTTACATGACTTATAGGTCCTTGCCTAATCAGAGGGGCGGGTCAATAAGTTATATGTGGGGCCACCTCTCGCGGGCGCGCGTTGCGCGCGCGTGCCCTCGCGGCCTAACCTTCTGCCAGGTAATTGCGGCTGCGTGCCGCGATTGATATCATGCTTGTTCCAACAGATTTTTACTTCTCTTTTATTTTTCTTAGTTTAAGAAACTTAAAAAGTAAATATATTAATTTATAATTCTAATAAAGGAGTTATATAACTAAGAGACCTTTTTTAAATACTATTAAATTCTTTAATTTTAATTAAAGTTCTTTATATATAAAAATATTATTATTAGAGTTTTAGTTCATTTATATATAGTTATAATATTTTTCCTTAGAGTAAGTTTTATACTTAAAGTAAAGAAAAACTATTAAAAGAGATAATAAATCTTAAAGAATAGATATAATAGTATAAAGACCTTTAAAATTAGTAAAATAAATTCTATAATAAGCTACACTTAAAATATTCCATAATAGATGACTAAGCACTAGTTATTAGGTTAATATTCTAAATTAGCTAAATATTTAAAGATTTATAAAAAGCAAATAAATTATATTAAAAAAGTAGCCCATATTAACTAGATTAGTTATAAAATCTTCTATATAATAGAATTTTATAATACCCCACTTTTTACCCCTAACAATACATTGTATTGTATGTATTGTATTGTATGTATTGTATTGTATTGTATTGTATTGTATTGACAATACAATACACAATACAATACATAGGGCAATACAATACAATACAATACATCGAAGGGCTAAAAATACAATAAATACATTACATGCAAAGCTCTAGTCTTGACACGTCCCGAGCTAATAGACTATAGAATAGTAAAGGGTAATCTAAAGCTAATTGTCAAGGCTTTTGGCTTGGGAGTGAATAACAGAGTGAAGGTTAGATTGAAGTGTTATAGCTATTAATCTACTAGCTAGCGGTAGGTGCTTAAAAGGTTTAATCTCTAGCCCTTTCCCTTTGTTTATAGGAAAGCCCCTTTAAATAGCCTATAGCTCTCACGTAACTAGCCTATAGCTAGCCCTTAGCTCTATGCCCCGCTAGGTTCTACCCTTATTAATGCTATTGCTACCCTTATGGATGCTATTGCTATTCTGCTCCTAATATAATACCCCCTCTTACTATAATTATCCTTAATTACATTAAGGTACTATCTTAGGGTTAGGTTATAGCGTAAGAGTTCCTTTATTACTACTTACTATAGTGATTTTTATAAAGCAATATAGTAATATTAATAACGTTAGGCTATATTAGCCTTTTTATAGTAACTACTTACTAATAGAAGCTAGGTTATAGTTACTTCTTAACTTCCTCTCTATAGGTTATTCTTCCTAAGAGATTCTTCCTAACTAGACTAGTTAGCGCGATTTTTAATTAGCTTAACTCTATAGGGTATAGATTACCCTACTCCTTCTGTTTTTCTTTAAGCTTATAGTAGTAGCCTAATAAATTTATAGTAAGCTTATAGTAATAACTTATAAATTATAGTAAGCTTATAGTAATAACTTATAAATTATAGTAATCTCTGTGAATACACTAGTTATAACGCATAGAAGATTTTACTTAGAGTAGCTTAGATTAATCTAAGGTATCTAAATTCCTATAAGAAGAAGTAATTTCCTTCCTTCTTTTCCCTTTTTCTTTCTTTTCTTTAAGCCTCTTATTTACTTATAAGTCCCTTACTAATATAATAGCTACTATAACGCTACTATTATATAATATTAACTACTAACTATTATAGCTTAAGCTATTATATCTTATACTACTACTATTAAAGATCTTACTATTAAGCTATCCTATAAGGGGAGAACCTTATAATTATTAAAGACTATATAAGTTTACTACTTCTTTATTACTTTTTATTACTAACTTAGGGCTAGTTTAATAAAAATTCTATATATACATTATACCTAGTGGTTAGCTATTTAGAACGTAGCTCTAAGGGATAATAATAAAGATAAATAACCTTAGTATATTACTAAGGGAAAGCCTGCTCTAACTAAATATAGTTACTCCTCTAGTATAAACTTACTACTAGCTTACTGCTATTACTACTAATATTTAGCTTTTTATAGGTAATTCTCTAAAATGCTATTATTATGCTTAAAATAATAAGACTTATATTAGGGTAAGTTAAGCCTTAAGGGATTACCTCTTAATTACTACTAACTCCTTACTAGTATCCTATTTAAATTATAAAGCTATATAAATAGCTTTAGGATATACTTTATAATCTTCTAGAACTATACTATATTAGTAATATAAGTCCCCTTTAGTCTATTACTTTAATATTACTAATATAATACTAGGAGTTTATATAAGCTAAGAAGAAACTTTATAATACTCTTTTAGCCTTAAAAATGCTAATAAATATAGGTAAGCTTATTATATATATCTTATAGCTAAGGCTTCTTAAGAAGCAAAGTGTAATAAATATGCTACTTTCTTATAGCTAATTAATATTATTAATCTAGAAACCTAGATTAAAATTACTAATTATCTTTAATTTATAGCTACTTATAGCCCTATAGTTAGTGCTATTAGCTTTACTACTTATTCTTTACTAACTTACTACTAGTTTACTATTACTTAAGCTACTCTCCCTATGCGTATTAGACCTTTAGAACTCCTAAGGAATTATAAGTTTAAGCCTTTAGTAATAATAAGTCTAAGGCTAATAAAGTTAGAAATTATACTAAAAATGCGTCTAAATATATCTCTAAAGTCTAGCTATTAGATAGCTATAAGTCTATGCTAAGTTTTTGCTTTAAATATAAGATTTATTTAGTAGTCTAAATTATTATTAAGTGAATTATTCCTAATTAAATTACTGTAATCTAATAATTATTTTAAATTATAGTTAAGAGTTAATTAAGCAGCTAAGAAGTTAAGATTTAGCTACTTAGTTATTACTTATAGTCTTTAATAACCTCTTTTATTATAAAGTCTCTCTATAGCACCTAAGAATTCTTAGAATTATTATAATTCTTCTATTTTACTAAATATTTACGCTATTTACTATTATATTTATAAGCAATAATTTATTTAACTTTAAATTCCTCTTAATTCTCTTTAATATTATCTTATAGTAAGGTTATTTTAACTATATTACTTAGATTTCCTCTAAAAGGTTCTAAGCTTATAATGTTAAAAATATTATATAAGCGCGTTCCTTTAGGTAACTTTAATTAATAAGCTAAACTATAATAGCTAACTTCTTTTTAATCTTATATAGTCCTAAGTACTTTATAGCTAGCTTTTAGCTAGGGTATTATAGATTAATATTCTTAGTTAAGAGTAAGATATAGTTACCTATATTAAACTTTATTAGCACTCTCTTTTAGTTATAATACTTTTTCTATAAGGCCTATAAATAGCTTAATAGCTACTTAATCTCTATATACTTATGCTTTAATTCTAAAACTCTATTTTTAGCTTAATTATTAACTATTAGAATTAGCGTAATTACTTAATCTAGTTCCCTTAGGTTATACCCTTATAGCGCTTTTATAGGTATATAACTATAACTTATATACACGCTTATATTATAAGTAAACTATGCTATTAGGAGATAATTAACCTAATTAGTCTGCTTTATGTATATAAATACTCTTAAATAGTGTTCTAAAACTTAATTTAAGCGTTTTATTTAACTATTTATTTATAGATAAAATACAGTACTTAATCGCTACTTTATTACTAAGAGGTAGTAAAATATTCTCTAAAATCCACTAGTAAATATTAAACCTTAGTCTATAATAATACCTTCTAGGGCTTTATAATCTTTAAAAATATATTCTAGGAAGATAGTTACTAGTCTATTACTAATTAACTATATAGATATAGGGATATAAATACTATATTTTATAAATCTATTAACCACCACTAAGATTATATTATATATTTTACCTTACTAATCCTTAACTAGTAGGAGTCTAGTAATAAAATCTATTAATAATTCTTAAAAGGGTAATCTAGCACTAGTAGTATAGCTAGCTTACTATAAGGTTTATATATTTATAGTTTTAAAACTTAATAGCTAATATAAGTATATATATACCTTAATATCTCTTTTTATTCCTAGCTAAAAATATTAGTTAGTAACTTATTAAAGAGTTCTTATAACTCCTTAATACCTAGTAATAAGGTTATTATAAATTAGTAGTAGGATTTCTTTTCTTATTCCTTATAGAATAAAAACTTTAATTTTAAATATTAATAGCTTAGAGAGTCTAATAGACTATATCTATAATATATCTAGGTTACTGCTTAATAGTAATACTCTTTTCTTTATAATAAAGGCATCCCTTTATTATATATCTAAAAGTAAGACTTAGATTAAGGGTTCTAATTCTATATCTTCTATAAATATAGCAGAGTTTAACTTAGAAGAGGTTCTCTATACTACTAAGACCCTAGCTATAATATATTTACTAGGTTATAACTCCTTAGCTAGCAAATTTAGTCTTATATATAGTCTATTCCCTACTATAATACCTATATTAAGCATATCTAGTCTAATAGGTTTCTCTAAAATTAATAAGACCTTAGCTATTACACTATTACTAGGTAGTAACTCCTTAGCTAGTAGGCTTAGTCTTATATATAGTCTCCTTATACTATAATAATATCCTTAGAATATATCTAGACTATTAGGCTTTTCTAAAATTAATAAGACCCTAGCTATTATACTATTACTAGGTAGCTATTCCTTAGCTAGCGGGCTTAGTCTTATATATAGTCCCCTATACTATAATAATATCCTTAGAGTATATCTAGACTATTAGGTTTCTTTAAAATTAAGGAGACCCTAGCTAATACACTACTGCTAGGAAGTAACTCCTTAGCTAGTGGGTTTAGTCTTATATATAGTCTGCCCTTATCTAGTTAATAGGTAAGGGTGATTTTATAAAGCGCTAGATATTAATAGTTTTATTATAGTATCCTTATAGCCTATTATCTATAAACTAAATATACTACGTTTTCTTAGAGCACTAAATACTAGTAGTTTTATTATAGTGTCCTTATAGTATATTATTTATAAATTTAGTAAGAAAGGTTAGTAATTATAAGGATACTACCTTTACCTTCCTCTCTTTACTTATATAATCTAACCTCCTTAATAAAGCATTAGTAGGGTTTAACTTACTTACTCTATGTTTAATTATAAAGTTAAATAAATAGAGTTTATCTAGTATAGTAACCTATTTACTAGTTAACTTTAGCTTTATAGCTAGGTACTTATAGTTTAAGTAATTTATAATTACTATAACTAGATATGTTAAGTATATAAGGTAATGCCTCTAAGTTTAGAATACCTCTTAGATAGCTAGTAACTTTATATCTAGTATTATATAGCATAGCTCTATCTTATTTAACTTTCTTAATATATATACTACTAGGTATTAGTAACCTAGCACTAACTATACTAGGATAGCCCTAAGTACGTGTCCTAAGGCATTTATCTTAACCCTTAATAAGGCTAGTGGATTAAAGTGCACTAGAATTAGCGCCTTTTAGAATCGTTTTTATAGCTCCTAAATATAGCTAACTTATTAGGATCTAGCTTAAACTTTACTAGTTAATCTTCTTAGAGTTAATTAGTTAATAGAATAACTATTTTACTATAGCCTTTAATAAACTATCTATAAAATCCTATAAAGCCTAGGAATAACTAGATATTAAAGACACTATAAGGTACTAGCTAAGTTACTATTATCTTAATTCTAGCGGGCTCTATTATAATTCTTTCTTTAGATATAATAAAGCCTAGAATTTAACCTCCTTACATAAGAATTTGCACTTTTCTAGGTTAATAAAGAGGCTTACTTCTTAGAGCTTCTAAAGGACTTATTTTATATGCCCCTTATACGCAGCTATATTGCTACTATAGATTAGGATATTATCTAAATATATAACGCAAATTATATCTATAAGGCTATCTAGGGCATTATTAATATATTCTTAAAAGGTTATAGGTGTATTAACTAGTCTAAAAGGCATTATAAGATATTTAAAGTGACCGTATTTACATTAGAATGCTGTTTTCTACTTATTACCCTTACGGATATATAGCTAATAGTATATATCTTTAAGGTCTAATTTTATATAGACCTTTACTCCCTTTAATTAGTTTAAGATCTTTATAATTAGTGGTAATAGTGCTTTATCTTTAATAGTAATCCTATTAAGGGCTTTATAATCCATATAGAGGCGTAATTTTCCTCCTTTCTTTAGCATAAATAATATTAGGGCTTTAGCTAGGCTAATAGATCTTTAAATCTATCCCTTTGCTATGCGCTTACTAAGTACTTGCAGAGCACTTCTAGCTTCTTTTCTACTAAATTATATATTAGTCCTTATAAGGGTATTTTCCCTTTTCTAATTTAATAGTATAAGTTTAGCTACCTAGTATAGGGAGAATACCTATAAGTTTATTTAAAAGATATCCTTAAACTCCTTATAGGCTTAGGGTATTTATATAGTTAACTTATAGGCTCTGCTTATCTCTATAGTTACTAGGTTATTATAGGGCCTATCTTTATTTACTATTAAGATATTATTATCTTTTATATAATTTTAGTTATTATTCTCTATAAGATAAATCTAATATAAGCATATTTTACCTTCTTATATGCCTATCGCGTCCTTACTACTAGTCTAAGACATTCTTTTATAATAGGGTATCTCTAGTAACTATCTATCTAGGATATAATTACTAGTTTATATGTAACTGCCTAGTTATACCCTAATAATAGGTCTTTACTAGTATTAGCTATGTAGTAGCTAACTTAATATATTCTTACGTAGCCTATGCTATTCTTAATTAATAAGGTTTATAATAAGATCCCTTAGTGCTTAATTTTAGTAAGGGTAATACTCTTAAGGGTTATATTATCCTTTTTATATTAGCCTAATTAACTACTATTAGTAACTTTAGGTAAATAATTAAATAGGTTACGCTAGGGTTAAATAGTGCCTTTATAGCTACCTATTTATATTCTTACTATAACTTTACCTTAACTCTTAGTCTTAGATCTTTAGGCAATAATTTTATAAGAGCGTCTTCCTAGGGTTACACTAAGCTAATAGGGGTTTTATTTAAGTCTAATAGGTCTTTATCTCTAGCCTAGTTATAGCTACTCTTATATATCTCTATTATATAGTTACTTCTCTTATAAATAGAGTAATCTAGTTTAGTGTAGCTTAGTAAAGCATATCCTAGCTTACTATACTTAAAATATATAAATAGTAAACTTATCTTTCTATTACTACTTTATTACTATAGCCTTTCTAGTAAAATAAAATATTATTATCTTTTCTAACTATTATTACCTTAATTACTTAATTAGCCTCCTTTAGTTATAACCTTTACCTTTCTTCCTTAGCCTACTAGGTAAGTCTAACTCTTAGGGAACTCTTAGCTAAGTACTTACTTCTTTATAGCGTTATTAAGGCTATTAATAAATATATAGATTTATAGGCATTTAGGAATTGCTTTAGGTAGCTTAGCCTTTACCTTATCCTAGATCTTTATAAATATCTAGAATAATTAGTGATTTTCTTATCTAAGACCTATTAATATCCTTATTACTTCTAAGCACTATATATTCTTATCTATAGTTCCTATCTTTAGCTAATCCACAAATCTATCCTAGGTATAACCCTAGTAATTTATATAACTATCTATAGCTATATAATACATTTACTATTATTTCGCGTTATCTGCTAGGTAGCTACTAGCATAGGTAACCTTAGTTATATTATCTATAAAGGTTCTATAATTTATAGTAAAAGCTATATTTAAATCCGCTAGGAAATTCTAAAGACTCTTAAAAGTATTCCCTTTATGTATAAGTGCTTTTAATTATATCTTTATAAGGCTATATTACTATATAATAGGTGCTACCTAAGGTGCTAAAGGAGGGTATTTATAGGTCCTATATCTAAGTTACCTAAGGACATAGCTTCTTCTATTATCTATAGGTTTTACTATAATTAAGTAAGTTTCTATCTCTTTTCTATAATATATATTTAGGTTACTACTTCTTTAAGGCGCTAGTTTAGTATTACCTCCTTATTATTAATAAGTATTTTACTTTACTAGTTATCTAATAGGGACTAGCGGACTACTTTAGTTAGGTTTAGTAGTATAATATTCTCTTACTTATCTATAGCGTAATTATAGCTACTACCTAATTAGGTTACTATATAATAAATTCTAGATATCTTAATCTAACTAATAGTCTATTACCCTAAAGGGAAGAGAGATTAATTTATTAAGGCTTTTAGCTTAGGAGTAAATAATAGAGTAAAGGTTAGATTAAAGTGTTATAGCTATTAATCTACTAGCTAGGGGTAGGTACTTAAAAGGTTTAATCTCTAGCCCTTTCCCTTTATTTATAAGAAAGCCCTTTAAATAGCCCGTAGCTCTTACGTAACTAGCCTGTAGCTAGCCCTTAGCTCCGTGCCCCGCTAGGTTCCACCCTCATCGATGCCGTCGCCACCCTCATCAATGCCATCGCTGTTCTGCTCCTGACACTAATAACCTTTACTACTAGGTTAAAGAATCTAGAGGATTTATTAAAAAGTAAGAAAATCCTAATAAAAAGGAAATTAGGTAATTAGTAAAGTATAAGAAGTATATAATAAAGAGTAAGAAGAAGGTAAATAATAAGCTTAGTCAGGAAGCTAAGAAGTTCAATAAGATATCGAAAAATATTAGGCTATAACAATATAAGCAGTTTTACCTCGTACCTAGGAGGGGATAATACATTGTATTATATGTATTGTATCATGTTATATTATATTAATAATACAATACATCAAAGGGCTAAAAATACAATGAATACAATACATGCAATGCTCTGTCTCTAATAACGTAAGGGCCTATAAGTTAGGTAACCTACACGCTATGTTTATAGCGTTTTCTCACGGTTAGAAAAAGCCTCTCCTGCCTCTCGTTCTTCTCTCTTCTACACACATATACCACGCTTAGAATAGAAGAATCATACCTATTCCTAGGCGATCCATTTGATCCTACTAGTAGGAATCCTGTGATTCCAACAATTAGGATTACTATTCGTACTTAGCTAGTGCAATAATTAATCAGTAAATAACAAGAACAGCAGTGATAAAAAAGCGGCCCGAGCTTCCCTCACTATGGGGTAGAATATAACTACTGCAAACTGAGCCACAAGAATGACCACCAAGCAGACCTGATCTGAGTGCGATGCACGCAAACATGGTAAATAACGAGTACGTCATCACGAATTCTAGTGATAGTCCTACTCATTTCCTAGAATCTAGCCATGGGTCGCCTAACAGTTCTGATGCTGTTGCGCGTTCCTCGGGCACCCAGCATATCATCCTCCTAATAAATTTAACAAATTGTTCGTTACGTTGCTCTTCACGAATGCATTCTGGAATCTCGCTTTCCAAACGTCGGGCTCGAGCTATCAAGTCGCTTCGTATAAATGTACCTGGTGGGAATATTAGACAGAACTCACAGCCCAACAACCCAAACTCACCATCTTCTGTGAAGAACGGGCCACCAAAATACTCAGCCGCGTTGCTGCTGAGTCGGCCATTCGGGTTCATCGCGGCAGGAGACCACCTCCAGTGACGCATGTCTCGTTCACGCTTGAGTAGAGAAGGGGAGCATCGCCCATAAGGGCTATCATTTCTGCAAGATGCTGAGCAGGGGAGTACTGTTGTGTCTTTGGTTGCTCACAGAGGAACGTCCAGACAAGAGATCCCATATCTGCAAGAATTAGAAAATATTGCCAAATATTAGTACACCTAGATAGGGCACTAACCATCAAACCGAAATTCCAAATATCAGCGCTGTAAGCCCAGCCGATCCCAAGTAGTACTTCTGGAGCGCGATATTCATTGGGCTGTATCGGATGAATAAGAGGTTCAGTTTTATCGCCGCGTTGGGAAAGACCGAAGTCAGTAATGTGTGGTATCAAGTTTCTGGCAGCTTTAAGAACCGGTCCGAAGTCGTTGTGGCAGCGGTAAATGGTATGATCACCAACATGTTTGCGTGCCATGGGGTGGGTGGCCTGGCCCCGGATGAAACTATCGATGGTTGATCGGTCTTCTATTGCAATCATGATATTGTCGAGCTTCAGATCTGGCAGGGTCAGCGAAATACATTTCAACAGCAGCCGGTTGACAGACCAGTGTGTATTACGTGCGCTTGCGTGTGCATGTAGTCTAAGCCTTCTAGTAGAATTCGAATGTAGGCCTTGAAAAGAGGCAGCATCTCAAAGGTGGTTTTTTCTTGTTGGGCAATTCGTTTTCTGAATAACCACAACGGCTCTCGCAAGGGTTTGAAAAACAGGGCAAGATGTACGTCTCCCCGTGGCGATTTAATCTTAGCGCCTTTAATAGCTGTACCGAGGATAACGCGCCCTCGATGCTTACTATCTGTTGACGCTAAATGAACATTTATGTCTAGCTCGTGCGCCATATGTTCTTCCGTGGCATCGCAATTACATATCTTGACGGCAACATACCGCTTTCGACTCAGATACCTATGTCGAAAAACATTAGCCACGAAGATTTGAGAAAAACAGTCAAATAACAGATCTTAGTAGCAATACTTGCTAGTATCCCGTGCCAACCAGACCGTAGATGTTGACCCCATCCAATCTTTGCATGTAGCTGATATCTATTGAGGAGGATATCCCTAGGATTTGCCGGATAAAAATGCTTGAAGTTGTAGCCAGGAATCTTCTCCTCGTCGACAAGGGTCTCAGGAGGCAATATCTCAGGCGATGGACTGGCCTGAGAAACGAAAGATCTTTGCCAGCGCATTCTAAAATTGGCTGCCCAAAATCTTTTTGAACGAATGCTCTTATAGGTCGCGTGGTTATGAGAGCGAGAAGAAATTGTCTGCCTACTACATGGGAGGCATGAATTGGTCTGCAGCCGAAACCTGTTTATAACTTGTACCGTAGGTCCCGATCGAAAAGAAAGTTAGTAAGGAAGCAATAATGGGTACCGTTATGATGTCGTCGGTGCGTTAACTTAGCGGCCAATAGACGCGAAATTCGTAGGTGTCAACCACGGACATTCTGAATAGTCTGAAGATTGAGACGTATGACGGCTTGGCATGGATTAATTAGACCCCGACCAAGAGCTAATTGCTAAGTCAATTGCCGACGTCTCAGCATTCTAAGCACATGTTGAAACGAATATTAATAGTAACGCTGTTTTGTCCAAGAAGGTGTATAAGGCTACGGTTGAGTATGCAGAGTCTGGCAATATTCTATGGCATAAGCTGATCTTTGGGTGCAGCGGCGATCATCACGAAACTAAGAAAAGAGACAGGACAATCGACCCTCTCCATGTCTCCGGATGGCTCCTCACTATGAGTGAACAAAGACTTACTTCTTACCACGCCTACGGGGACGGAAGAGTGGTGTTCTCCCAAGAGAAATATAATATCAAAAGTTCCCAATCTGAAGGCTTAGCTGAGTTTACTTTTCAAACTGGTCTGACATGGCAGTTGGGTCAAAATAATACTTGTGCAATGTGGTGGGATGGGGCTTAGTGGTAATTTGGTCAATGGTCTGATGAGCATGGCTTGTGGGTTGCGTACCACGATTGACCAAGGCCAGTGGTACGCATGACAGTAACAAGAGGGCATTGGTCTCAGCGAAAATTTTCAGGGGGCGAGATCTGTTGGATATTACAGCCTCACATCTTAGGCTATAGGCCGAGGATCTCGGTGCCCTAGCCGTTGAAATGAGTCTGACATCCGCCCTGTCTCGTCCCAACCCCAACAAACTAAAGCAAATTAACAAGTTATCCCATATATTATGTGCATCCGCGTGAACGCGCTTAGGCTTTATTGTTGGACTGGAAAAAGGGAGTTTCAAGACCGCTCGTTCTTTACTGACTGTATTGACTAAATCTCTGGGCTTTTAATCGCTCATGGCATACTCATTAACAGCAGGTCCGGCGCGCCTTATCTGGATGCATTAGTGGCCAAGGAGATAATTGGGGGAAAGATCGCAACATACACGTGTCCATCGTTTCGAAAACCTCGTAATAAAGCCATCGCCTCAGCTGCCTCCTGGGTCTCCACATCGATCAAATGAGCATTGAGGTAGCCATGCGATTGCGAGACCGAAATTTGACCTCGTCGTTTCAAAGTGAGGCTCTGGCGGGGTAGTTCTGTCGTTGACCGCTCCAGGTTCGACAAATCCAATGAGCAGCGGGATGAGGGTGAGGGAGCACCGGATCTCCGCCATGGCTGACTGTCAATGTTCTCGTCTTGTTGAACCTCACCTTGAGACGAGCTGAGAAGCGACGAGGATAGCACGCTGGAATGCCAACAGAGTTGGATCGCTCCGAAGCAGTCACGGCGGCTCCCAGGCTCTTTTGCTGTTGCCCATTTAGGTTCTGAATTAGCATAGTTTGCTGTTCTTCAGAGTCAGAACTAGAGTAGATGGCCATTTCTTTTCGCCAAAGTATGCCCCCAATTGGAAGAGTATCATGTCCAACAATTGTGTCCGGAAGTGTCATTGCCTTTCTGTAGCATCCCGGGCAGTATCCCGAGCGTCTGGAGATAACTGCAGCATGCTGCTAATTAGTAATTGTTTGATACTGCCGGGCTTTGTGCGGTACTCATCCCAAAGGCGGCGGACAAGCCATTCGCACCAAGTAATCTGAGAGTTCTGGGAATCGGCTGACTGAAGAGGCTCGCGCCAGTACCGCTTATATGCCGGTAGACCAAGCAGGAGCTCATACATCAACACCCCAAGAGACCATATATCCACGGCTGTCGAGTACTGTGTCTGGCAAGTTTTCTCGACGTAGGGTTTCCAGATCTCCGGTGGTGTATACATCTCGGTGCCGCACATCGTTGTCAAGGCGTCACCAAGACCATGCAGTCCGAAATCACCAAGCACTATCTTGATTTCGTTCGAGTGACGCCAGCGGACGAGGATGTTGCCAGGCTTGATGTCTCGGTGCACAATCTGTGGGCTACTCTCATGTAGATATACCAAAGCTGAAAGGGTTTGACGGAGAATAGATACACTCTCGGTGACGGTGATTCCATTGCACTCATCGAGAGAACCTCCTGGTATATATTCAAGGCATAGTCGAGGAGTCGGTTCCAAGTCAGCCCAGAAAACTTTGAGAACATTGTCCTGCCATATGTTAGGATAAGAATATGCAAGTGGAACTGGAATAGGTCGTACATACATGTGATATTTTACTCAATATGTCTGCCTCCTCCAGCCACTTAGCACTGTTGAACATTGCCTGTGTCGACGGCTGTTTCAGGACATGCTCTTCTCCGCTGCTCACATTCCAGCAATGAGTAACGACTCCATAGACTCCCCTTCCAATTTCTCGTTTCAAATAGATGGGACTGGCATGAGGCGTATGAGCTCCAGTGGGCAATTCCGTGTCGGGTCGAAGCGGGAGATTTAGGTCGCTGAAGAGCTCTTCCGCAGTGGCATTACCGTCGCAGTACTCTTTGACTTGAGCCCTGTATGACTCTGATTTAAAATCATGCTTAGCGACCACAATTTGAAACTGAACCATGTCATGGACCTTGATGATTATTGGTTCCCGATTATTAGCGTTGTCGTCCCCGCCAACAATCCAGTGAAAGCTGCGCCGCCTACCGCCACCTTCACCATTATAAGTAACCTCAGTTCCGAGAAGAGAGTGCAAATCTTTCACTATGAATCGTCCCCGCTCGTCAAACGTCAAGCTGAAGTGAATTTTACTAAGACCTCGTAGATCGGGTAGGACGACATCACATTTCATGCCGTATCCAAAAATGACCCCATAGGACGATCGTGGGACCTTGCTGAATTTGATCTCCATGAATAGCTGGCCCTTGAATTCGAACTCCTTTCTGTCACTTGGTTCATCCGGGGTTCGGTCACATCGCGGTCGTCACGCCCAAATTTGACCTCTTCTTGAGACTCTTCAGACAGTGGTGGTACATAAAACGAACTAGCCGTGATTGCCCTTGCCGCATACCGCTTACGGTCATTGTCGGCAAGGGGGTACACACGAGCAATAAGATCTGTGTTGGACATATTGTTGTTTCGGGGTCGCATAGAAGCACTTTCACGAAAACGAGACGGACCGTATTGCCCGGGATGACCATGGAGTTTTATGGTCGGAGAGAGGAAACAAGCCTTGAATTCACCATGAGGCTTTTCTCTGCTCCTGTCCAATCGTGCTCGCAATGCTGCACCTCCTTGAGACCTAACATGTAAAAGCGCGGCTATACGGCGGTTTTCATTGGCGTCCCCCATTATTCCACGTATTGAATGCAGCTAGGCCAACCAGGCCAAAAACGGAGTGCGCACACCTACATAAATAGTAGCTGCGATAAATGAGCTTTTATGCAACATCACGCCACCTACCCCCACGGGCCGTACCGGACTGGCCCCACCATTTCTGATTGAATAACGGTATTGATGCCTTAGGTTGCACTTTGAACCAAAGCTCTGGCCTTTTAACAAACACGAGTGTCGCATTCCCGTCCACAATTGCAAACATACAGGACTTGTCTGCATTCGTCCATAACAAGATGCCTCGTTCGCGATCGACGACCATTAACGACCTGTCCGCCTTGAGCGATGCAGAGCTCGGCGACTTCATGAAGAAACACCGACGATCCGACGGCGCATTTAATATTCACGTGGACGATGACTGGAATAAATTGTCAAAGGAAGACCGGAACCGCCTTGCGCAGAGACTACAGTGTGTTCCCTATCCTTCCAAAGGTTTCATTCATTCATGTCTTCTTAGGGCCGTATCGTCAAACGCGAGCCCGCTTGACCTCGATAAGGTCAATGCGAGATTGCTTGATGTATCCAAAAGAGAAGACTGCCCGTCACAAACCCAACCGCGAGCGAGGGAGGATAGAGAAACCGAATCGCCGGAAGATGAGCGAGAGGTATACAGGCGGCGTGAGATGGAAGCGTACAATAAACTTGTCAATGACGGTGGTCGCCCGCTCTACACGGTTGACCTTCTGGAACCAGTTTCAATGAACCCTGATGCGTACTACGAGATGCTAAAGCCTTTTTGGCGACAACCTCGATTCGGCAAGCCCTCAGAGAGGGACTATGCCGACGCACGATCAGTATTTCGAAGACAATGGCATAGACAGCAAAATTTCCGAAAGTGGCAGCTTGATAACAGAAATATTAAAGACGAAGACGATGGATTTCTGGCCTTTGTGGAGGAGGCGAAACGCGATTGCCAAGAGGTTGGGGACTTGAAAGGGGTGGCTGAGATTGAAGCCGATCCGACAATTTTGAAGCGCCCTGGCGAATCATGGTATTTTATTCAGAAACACCGCGACTGGCAGCGACGATACCAGCGGGAGCCTGGATGCAAAGACTTCTCCCACTACGAAGATGCTGTTAAAAAGCGACTAGATCAACATGGCTTTACACGGGTTTTCCATCTATCAGAAGACCCAAAGCAGCAGGATAAGTTAACAACATGGATCGAATACCTTGGCTTTGAATACTGGTGGCTTGACCGTTACACTGCATCCGTTGAGCGCCTGAAGCCAAAACATGACGAGGCTTGGGAGCTGCTAGCGAAATCAGTAAAACTAAAGGACGACGAGACTCCTGACTTTGTTCGCACCTGGGCATCGGGTACAGGGACCCAGAACGATAAAGACCGCACATGGGATGCTCTTAAAGATGCTGAATCAGAAGCAAAGAGACCTACCGGAAGACACAGATAGACCCTAATCGCTGTAGTATTCCGGCGCAACAACGTGTGCAAATGTTGGTTAAGGCTAGGAAAAACTTTTGCCGCACAAAAAGCGTACGGACTAGCTAAACGGCGGAGTGATCTTATTACTGACTTTATTCGGGAACCTTTAACTATGTTGACTCGAAGGAAGACGTAGCCAACCAGATGAGACTTTTGGAATGGGCTGTGGCGGAGACAGAGGCAATTGAGACGGAACGGAAATCCGCGATCCTGGAGGGCAATCCCCAGCAGAAGAAGCAGAAGATAAAAACATCTGATGCTGTCTGCTCAACACTTCCAGACCCCAACGAACGGAAATCGAATGGTCAAAAGTATGACCCGCAACCAAGCAATCACAGAATTGGTGCAGGAGACAGAAGAGCTTTACGCAGTCGAAATCGTCTATCAACAGACTTGGATCGACAGCTTGATCGAGATCAAACCCATTTCATACATGACACAGGTCCTAGCCAAACCCGGAGTGTTAGGGGCACCATGGAGCCAGCACCTTGCATAGATACCCACCCGAAGTCTGCAACTTCGGAGGGCACTCCACGGAAACGGAGAAGGGCTATATCTGAAGATGCCTCCTTAATGCAACCAAGACATAAGAAGAGACTGAGGTCAAATGTTCATGAACTCGACTCGCTTTCTAGTAACACCGGCGCCGGTGCGACAGCTGGGAGAATGAGTCAACAACTAGGTCAACGTCAAGCTGAAGACGTGCAAGCCATGAATTCCAGCAGCCAGTCACCTGTGCATAACGCGCCGCCTTGGGGATCGACAACGCAAGGGCTACGTCGCAGCTCTCGACTTGCGGCCTTTCGTTGTGGCGTGAAATAGAACTTGACTCTACGAGACACGAAACCTACGTCACTAACAATCAACCTTGGTAGTGAATTTTTACCAGTAGAGGAGTTGCTAGAGAGGCGCTTACGCAAACGAGGGTGTGGTCATATTACGCAGTACTAGGTCAAGTTCAAAGTCTACAATGGGCCAAGCAGTTAGTGGATAGATGCCCGCAGCCGTCCCAGGTGGGCTACAGCCGAATTCGATAAGCTTTGCGGGGGCGGATGGTGATGCTAAATGCGATAGAGCGGTTGTTACAGCCGTAGTGGTGCTAGGTACCTTTACACGCGTTTTTTTTTTTCAGGAAGATACCTCTTTGATTTTACGTAACCTTAGGACTCTAGATTGCGCGATGAACACACCGAATACAACCCGAATCTAGATGCCTTGTATTTCCCTTATCAGTTATCATTCTAATTAAGTTCATGCCGCTTTAACCTGACGAAATTAGGCAACCGCCTACCAATCTTGCGGTCGATTGGTGTGCACTGCATTTCGACCGATGCCCGTTAGATTTGCCGATTGGACATTTGGCGTCCTAAACTATTCCTGCCGCCAGAGAGTTAATCATGTGCAAAGCATCGTGAACGAACCAAGGACTCCCGCCAGCACTTATTCACGGTGCCGTCTCCGATCCTTCGGCGGTGGTGGGGGCAAATCCAAGTCGATATTTCATATGGCGAGCCAATCACGCTTGTTGCATTGCAGAGAGCTGACTTGCAGGTCAAGCACTTGCTACACGATGAGGAGGGATCCAGCCATTAATTATACCTCTCTGACGCCGAGCTGTTGCGCAGTTGCGTTTTTGTTATCAACTTTCAAGCAACCTACCTGAGAACTGTGCCCTACACAATTAGCAACATTACCATCACCCAGTTCGTTCGACTCGCAGTGTGACGACTATGGTGAATCAGCCTTCGACGCCGCTAATTTTTTTCCCTTAGGGCTGCCAGATTTCTTATTGCAATGACGTGTGGTTGCGAGCGTCGTATTACGAAGACCAAATGGCAAAACTGCACTGCCACTCCGAAACACGAAAAAGAAATAGTCACGTTGATCACATGCAATCAGAACCGACACACCGGATATAAGGATGTGTACACTGGCACAAGCATGATCAGAGTGCCAGGGCATATATGCCCTAAATGTTAGGATGGAGTGCTTCACGTTAACGAGCCGGCAATATGTGGAAGACCATCGCGAATAGTTTAGCAGATGTGGATTGCGACGCTATTGTATGGAAATGGACGGGGTCCCTACAGAAAATTGCACTTAAGATTCACAGCTATCAATCGTCCATGACCATTATCCTGCTTATTGATGGATCCCATATCGTGTAAACGCTCGACGGCGCTGATGTCCTTCAAAACCTCACCCGCGGAGCTGTATTGCCGAGTCCAGCATTTTCGGGTGATGGTTGAACAAACATGCTGGTCGTTCGGAAAACAACAGCTCGTAAATCGAGACCGTACCTTCTCGTCCCATCCCGCCTCTCCAGCTACAATATCCGGAAACACTTCGTGGCCGGTAATGATAAAATATATCGTAGACCCAAGGGCAAATAAGTCAGTACGCCAATCGGCCTCAAAGTCATCTTCACGGGGGCAAAAGTATCGGCATGGCTCCCCGGACCATCCAGCCAGAATAATCTCGCCGTCCTCGGCAAGGTAACGACTCTGAAAGTCGGCCAACTTGATATGGAGATTCTCATCTAGTAGGACATTCGTGGGCTGGATATCGCAGTGGATGACACTCCTCGAATGAACATGTACAACAGCCTCGACTACTTCTCGGCACCAAGCTATCCGCTGCTGAAGAGAAATATCGCAATGCTTCGCCTCGGTCAAGAAGTTGAAGATGGTCCCATTTGCTGCTCGCTCAAGGTACAAGCCCGCCTGAGTCAGCCCTTTGTGCGCGATGATTCGGGGATGGTGGCCGATGATGTCCAGAATTTTGTGTTCGACCTCGAGGCGCGTCATATCACCACCCGGTTCAAGGGGTACTTTAGAATAGTCAAGTCATCTACCTCTCCGATAAAGGCACTGGTTCCGGAAGCGAGAACACGGCGAACGTCAGGAGGACAATAATGGTGATATTCAACCACCTCGGAATCCGCCATGGTGAGAAATGCCCACAGGTGGTGTAGAAAACGAAGTTAATGAGAGGAGTTTATCTGCGGCTTGGTATGCCTGAAATCGCCCCACTACTTACTGGATATGGATATGGGGGCGGGGAACCCCAAAAACGACTTGTTTGATGCACGAACGAAAAAAACAAAAGGGCTAGCTTTCAAATGATTCAAATAACTATCTTCTATCCTAAAGGTTAATATAGGAAAAAGGAAAAAAGCTACGGTACTCTTAGCGAAAAATTTAATATAGGTGGGGCGGGAGCTCCTTCCCTATTTTATCCACCACCACGGGTGGTTACCCTAACCACCTATACATAAAGCTATTCCTAATGTTTAATATCTAGAGTTTAATTATTAAGCCACTTAAAGGCTTAAACCCTCCTATAAGTATAATATTATTCCCTTTCCTTCCGTTTCCTTACCCTTAACTAATATATATAGATCCTTATAAAGTACTAGTACCTCTAGGGATATATAGTTTAAATAGACTAATAACTCTAAGGTTATAAGCCTATCTCTTACTTCCTATAGTATAGTCCTCTTCCTAAGACCCCTTAATAGGCTTAACCCTCTAGAGATTTTAAATAACACTTTTACTATTACTATAGTAAAGATTAAATCCAAAGGGTAACCTATTAAGGTCTTTACCTAGCTAGCTAGACTATCCTTATTCTTTCCTTTTAATTTAGTAAATACTAGTCCTAATAGGTCTATTAGCATAAGAGTGCTAGCTTCTCCCTTAAGGTAGTCTATTAATATCCTACTAATTAGTCTATATTATGCTTAATTAACTTAGATAGAATCCTTATAGTTACTAGAGTTAAGCCTATTATTACAAAGGTTAATTAGATTATAAATCTTCCCTAAGGCTAGATAAAATGGTTAATACGCTATAGAGATTATTATTATTATATTAATAGCTATTACTTTCTTTTACTTATACTTTTCTAGATTATTTTTAAACTAATATCTTATATCCTTTATTCTAATAGGCTAGAGGGTTAGAGGCATTAAATCCTAACCTAGAAATAGTGCTTCTAGGACTTAGTTAAGCTACTCCTTAGTTACTTAGACTTTAGCTAGTGTAAGTAATATTTAATAAGATAGTGCTAGTATAAGTCCTTTTAGGTTTGCTAGGGTATTAGTAACTATTTTCTTATATTCTTTAGTTAATATTGCTTAAAGATCTAATAGGGTGGTTATTTCTCTTAGCCTAAGGTTACTATTCTTATTAAAGTAAAAATCACCTAGGTTAACTAGGTAAGCATAGTTAGCTATTATCTTTATTAAGTCCTATAAGTCTTAGATAATTAAATACTAAGTAGCTAGACCTAATATCTTAGTAGTATAAGTTAGGGCTAAATCTATATTCCCTAATAAGGTAAATACTATATAATATTATAATAAGGCTAAAGGGCTTAGTGTAATTATATCTATGTCTAGTATGTAAAGAACTTTATAGACAAACAAATCCTAGATATAACTTTAACTACTAGAGGATTCTCTTATATAAGCGTAAATAGATTAGTTAGTAATAACCACAGTCCCCTACAGAGGCATGCTTAACTAATTAATTAATTCATTTAATAACTGTAATAGTGCTGTTAGTTATAGTTGCTTTAATAGTTTCCGAATTATATTAGACTTCTATAATTTGCTTATTATTAGAACTAGGGTTATTAGGTTATTAGTATCCCCTTACTAATTACCCTTCTAAGATTACTAAATAGTAAGTTAAACTTAGAATCACTTATTATTAGTTTCTTCTACTTTTCCCTAGACAAAGGGCTATCTCTCTTATCGCTTATACCCTTATTACTATTATTATCTTTGCCTTAATCCTTATTATTACTTTCTCTCTTATTATTATAAGGATTTCTAACACTAGACTCTCTATCACTAGTTAAGGGGCTTAGATAATCCTTTATTACCCTTAGGAATATCTTAATTCCCTATTCTAGGATCCTTAGATAGAAGGCTAAAGGGTCCTATACCTCTCCTATTTCTATTTTAACTATTCTTTACTCTCTTATTATCCTTTAGAAGGACTACTACCCTTATATCTCTACCTAGATTAGTAGGCAGTTTTATAGAAATTAGCTACCTTACCTTCTATAGGTAGTAAGGCTTATTCCTAATATTTAGTCTTAAGTAAGTAGGATTAGTAATCTTATAGTATTCTATAAAAGGGCTTAAATAAACAGGTCGCGTGTTAGTTAAAGAACACTATTAGACTAGTTCCCTTAGTATTTAGACTTTCCTTTTATACGCTAGTAATCTTTCTATAGGCATTTTAATTATATAAAATAACCCTAGTATTAGGAGGCCTTAAGCTATTAAGGACAGTTTATTTCTAAATATATAGTTAACTATTATTATTCCTATAGGAATACTATAGGAGCTATTTTATAAGAAACTAGGTATTATAAGTAACTAGAAAGTAAGGGGTAATCCCTTAACCTTTAAAATCACTAATTTTATTATATCTTAAACATAGATATTATTTAGACTAAGTTCTAGTAGTCTTTTTATTAGTATTCTTAATAATAACTTATAGATCTCTTTTACTATTAATAGTATAATCTAGAATAGTTAGGAAATTTTAATAACTATAACTTATAGCTTATTCTTAACTAGTACTAGAAGTATAGGTAGAATTCTTTAGCACTAACTAGATTAACTAAGGGAATAACCCTCTTATTTTTCTTACTATAGATATATACAAAATCCTCTGTTAAATAGTCTAGTATAGTAATTAAATTATTCTATATAACTAGGGCTATAAATAACCTAGTAGTATAAAAGGCATTATTTAGGTATGCCTTTATAAAGTCCTTTACTATCCTTAGGATTAAGTTAGGGAATTCTAGTATAGCTACTAAGGAAATACGCTTAAATAGAATCCTAGTTTAGTAATATCGTAAGGGTTAGACTATGTTATCCTAAGGTGCCTATTAGCGTGGTTTAGGCTTCCTCTAGCTATATCACTAGCTTTAGCTAATATACTCTTACTAGTATATAGAAGAGTAACTAGAATTCCCTATTCTAACTACTATTATATTAATTTATACTAATATAATAGATATTCTAATATTAGGGTTCCTTACTCCTCTAGAGACTTCTACCTAAATCCTAGTCTTTTTAGTTCTTTAGTAGTCTTACTCTTTAAGGGAGCGCGTAATACTTACTAAAGCAAACCTTTTATTACTCTTAGATTCCTAGGAACTAATATATCTTAGTATAGTATAACTAAGCTAGGGAAATATAATACTTGCTATTTATTAAGTTATAGTAATATCTAACTAAATAGTTATTATCTCTATTAAACTAAGCGCTCTGATTTTTATTAGGGATTTATATAGTAATAGGGTGTAATGTTTTGGAATTATACCTAATAAAGATCCTATTTAAACCCTTTACCTAAGTAGTCTTCCTTTGCCTTTTACCCTAACTATTAGTAAGTCTTATATATTATTTTTCCTAGATAGCTTTAGTTTTTAAAGCTATATAGTAAAGGGTAGTGATTAATAAGAGTAAAATTATACCACTAATTAAACTAGTACCCCTTAGCTAAGAATAAGTCTAGTCCCCTTATATTATTAATTACCTTAGATAAAACTTTACCTCTAGATTCTATAACTAGAAGGTACCTATTTATCTTTACTATTACTCTAGTAATTCTTAGATATTCCTATACTCTTATAGCCTTAATTTAATTTCTATATTATAATCCGTTTTTTTATTTATAGAATAGCTTACTTTATAAAATAGTAGCCTTATTTTTAGTGTATTACTTACCTATTTTACTTCCTATACTGCTAAGGGTATAACCTCTTACTTTATAGGCTCTAGCATTTTAGTTATAGCTATAAGTTTATTAGTATAGTTAATTAAGAGTAAGAGATACTTATTAAAGGTAGTAGTTCTAAGTAAAGGAATAAAAGTAAGTAACTACTTATAGAAGTTATTATTTATTTAGAGTTAAGTTATTATATTAGTATTTAGTGTAATTAAAAATATATTAAGAACTTTAAGAAAACTTTAATAAAATAAGAAAATAAGGAAGAGTAATTAACTCTAGAGCTAAATAAATAAATTTTTAGATAATAAACTTAGTATTAAATATAATTAATTTAAAACCTTTTCCTAGTAATAAATTTAATTTAGAGTTACACTCTATACGCCACTAAAATCATAATAAATAAAGCTAAAAGAATTAATAAAAAGAGAGAGGATATAGGAGTTATAGAGGAAGAAGAGAAAGGAATATAAAAGAATAATAAAGAATTATAAAGGGGGACATTTAGGGGTATATAATGTTAATAGCTAATTATTAGTTATAAAGCTATGATTTAGCTGTTTCTAAGTGTTAATTTACCTTTTCCCACTTCTTAATACTATAGTAGCTCTCTCTTCCTCTCCCTTTTCCTTTCTATCTTAACTTCTTATCCCTACCCTTATTACCTCTATAACCTTGTTTTTCCTATTAAGAGCTAATCCTATAGAGCCTTTAGGTAATTACTCTAGGGCTTAAAACCTTTTAATATATCTTTATAAAAGTCTAACCCTTAACCTCCTCTTACCCTTAAGCTATTAATATTAACTAATTAATAGAATGCCTTACCTATACGAGTTTTAATGCGAAATAGCCCTTACTAGTAAGGTTATAGCTTTAGGGGTTTTCCTTTAGTTACCACTATTACTAATTTGTTTATTTTAAAGGGTTTAATCCTTTATTATTTATGGTAATCTCTTTAGGTAATTACCTCTAATCCTCTCTATGCTATAACTTCTATCCGCTAAGATTTAACGCTACCTATCTAATATATTACTAGTTCCCCTTTTAGATTTGCCTCTAATAGCTACGCTAGGGTTCTATAGAACTTATTACTCTATTTAATTAAAGTTTAAGTTAAAAGGGCTTTTAGCCCTATTCCTAGAATTCGTATTAATCTATATAGGATCTTAGTAAGGGAATATCCTATAGACTTTATATATCTATGGTTTAAAGCCTTACCTACTCTTAGGAGCTAGAGGTCCTAATCTATTAGATTATTTAATATCTTATTTAGGATACTTTAGAGTGTTTAATTTATTACCTTTATAAGTCTAACACTCTTATATAATTAAGTTAGAGCATTTATTATGCTTACCCCTCTCCCCTTAAAAACATTATTAGCTTCGCTAACCTAAAAGCTAGTCCTAGATTAGTATAGAATCCTTCTAGTGCTAATAATAATCTATCTATCTAATTCCTTAGATAGTTTACTACTTCTATTACTCCTATTAATCTATAGGAAATAGCTAAATAAACTAAGAGAAATAATCTACTATAACTAACATATATTTAATCTACTATCTAGTGTCAGGAGCAGAACAGCGACGGCATCCATGAGGATGGCGACAGCATCGATAAGGGTGGAACCTAGCGGGGCACGGAGCTAAGGGCTAGCTATAGGCTAGTCACGTAAGAGCTACGGGCTATTTAAAGGGCTTTCCTATAAATAAAGGGAAAGGGCTAGAGATTAAACCTTTTAAGCACCTACCCCTAGCTAGCAGATTAATAGCTATAACACTTTAATCTAACCTTTACTCTATTATTCACTCCTAAGCTAAAGCCTTAATAAATTAATCTCTCTTCCCTTTAGGGCAATAGACTATTAGTTAGATTAAGATGTCTAGAATTCATTGCATAGTAACCTGATTAGGTAGTAGCTATAACTATACTATAGATAAGCAGGAGAATATTACACTACTAAACCTAACTAAAGTAATCCGCTAGTCCCTATTAGATAACTAGCAGAGTGGAATACTTATTAATAATAAGGAGGTAATACTAAATTAGCGCCTTAAAGAAGTAGTAACCTAGATATATATTATAAAAAAGAGATAGAAACTCGCTTACTTATAGCAAAACCTATAGATAATAGAAGAAGCTATGTCCTTAGGTAACTTAGATATAGGACCTATAAATACCCCTTCTTTAGTACCTTAGGTAGCACCTATTATATAGCAATATAGCCTTATAAAGATATAATTAAAAGCACCTATATATAAAGGGAACACTTTTAAGAGTCTTTAGAATTTCCTAGCGGATTTAAATATAGCTTTTACTATAGATTATAAAACCTTTATAGATAATATAACTAAGGTTACCTATGCTAGTAGCTGCCTAGTAGATAACGTAAAGCGATAATAGATATATTATATAGCCACGGATAGTTATATAAATTACTAGGGTTATACCTAGGATAGATTTATAGATTAGCTAAAGACAGGAACCATAGATAAGAATGCATAGTGCTTAGAAGCAATAAGGATATTAATAGGTCTTAGATAAGAAAATTACTAATTATTCTAGACGTTTATAAAGATCTAGGGCAAGGCAAAGGCTAAGCTACCTAAAGCAATTCCTAAACGCTTATAAATCTATATATTTATTAATAGCCTTAATAACGCTATAAAGAAGTAAGTACTTAGCTAAGAGTTCCTAAGAGTTAGACCTACCTAGTAGGCTAAGGAAGAAAGGTAAAGGTTATAACTAAAGGAGGCTAATTAAGTAATTAAGGTAATAATAGTTAGAAAAGATAATAATATTTTACTTTGCTAAAAGGCTATAATAATAAAGCAGTAATAGAAAGATAAATTTACTATTTATATATTTTAAGTATAGTAAGCTAGGATATGCTTTACTAAGCTACACTAAACTAAATTACTCTATTTATAAGAGAAGTAACTATATAACAGAGATATATAAGAGTAGCCGTAACTAGGCTAGAGATAAAGACCTATTAGACTTAAATAAGACCTCTATTAGCTTAGTATAACCCTAGGAAAACACTCTTATTAAATTATTACCTAAAGATCTAAAACTAAGAGTTAAGGTAAAGTTATAGCAAGAACATAAATAGGTAGCTATAAAAGCACTATTTAACCCTAGCGTAACCTATTTAATTATCCACCTAAAGTTACTAATAGTAATTAATTAGGCTAATATAAAAAGGATAATATAACCCTTAAGAGTGCTACCCTTACTAAAATTAAGCACTAAGGGATCTTATTATAAACCCTATTAATTAAGGATAGCATAGGCTATGTAAGAATATATTAAGTTAGCTACTACATAGCTAATACTAGTAAAGACCTATTATTAAGGCATAACTAGGTAGTTATATATAAACTAGTAATTATATCCTAGATAGATAGTTACTAAAGACACCTTATTACAAAAGAACGTCTTAGACTAGCAGTAGGGACGTAATAGGCATATAAGGAGGTAAAACGCGCTTATATTAGATTTATCTTATAAGGGATAATAACTAAAATTATATAAAAAGATAATAATATCTTAATAGTAAATAAAGATAAGCCCTATAATAACCTAGTAACTATAGAAATAAGCAAAGCCTATAAGTTAACTACGCAAATACCCTAAGCCTATAAGGAGTTTAAAGATATCTTTTAAATAAACTTATAGGTATTCTCCTATACTAGGTAGCTAAACTTATGCTATTAAATTAGAAGAGAGGAAAACGCCCTATAGGGACTAATATATAATTTAGTAAAAAGGAGCTAGAAGTGCTTTATAAGTACTTAGCGAGCGCGTAGTAAAAGGGATAGATTTAAAGATCTATTAGCCTAGCTAAAGCCCTAATATTATTTATGCTAAAGAAAGAAGGAAAATTATACCTCTATATGGATTATAAAGCCCTTAATAGGATTACTATTAAAGACAAAGCGCTATTACTACTAATCATAGAGATCTTAAACTAATTAAAGGGAGCAAAGGTTTATATAAAATTAGACCTTAAAGATGCGTACTATTACCTATATATCTATAAGGGTAATAAGTAAAAAACAGCGTTCTAATATAGATACGGTTACTTTAAATATCTTATAATGCCTTTTAGGCTAGTTAATGTACCTATAACCTTTTAAGAATATATTAATAATACCCTTAAAGGCCTTATAGATACGATTTGCGTTATGTATTTAGATAATATCCTAATCTATAGTAGTAATATAGCTACGCATAAGGGGTATGTAAAATAAGTCCTTTAGAAGCTCTAAGAAGCAAGCCTCTTTATTAACCTAGAAAAGTGCAAATTCTTATGTAAGGAGGTTAAATTCCTAGGCTTTATTATATCTAAAGAAGGAATTATAATAGAGCCCGCTAGAATTAAGATAATAGTAACTTAGCTAGTACCTTATAGCGTCTTTAATATCTAGTTATTCCTAGGCTTTATAGGATTTTATAGATAGTTTATTAAAGGCTATAGTAAAATAGTTATCCTATTAACTAATTAACTCTAAGGAGACTAACTAGTAAAGTTTAAGCTAAATCCTAATAAGTTAGCTATATTTAGGGAGCTATAAAAATAATTCTAAGAGATGCTAATTCTAGTACACTTTAATCCACTAGCCTTATTAAGGGTTAAGATAAATACCTTAGGACATGCACTTAGGGCTATCCTAGCGTAATTAGTGCTAGGTTATTAGCATCTAGTAGTATATATATTAAGAAAGTTAAATAAGATAGAGCTACGCTATATAACACTAGATATAGAGTTACTAGCTATCTAAGAGGTATTCTAAACTTAGAGGCATTACCTTATATACTTAATATATCTAGTTATAGTGGTTATAGATTACTTAAACTATAAGTACCTAGCTATAAAGCTAAAGTTAACTAGTAGATAGGTTACTATGCTAGATAAACTCTATTTATTTAACTTTATAATTAAATATAGAGTAAGTAAGTTAAACCCTACTAATGCTTTATTAAGGAGGTTAGATTATATAAGTAAAGAGAGGAAAGTAAAGGTAGTGTCCTTATAATTACTAACCTTTCTTACTAAATTTATAAATAATATACTATAAGGATACTATAATAGAACTACTAGTATCTAGTGCTCTAAGAAAACGTAGTGTGTTTAGTTTATAGATAATAGGCTATAAGAACACTATAATAAAACTATTAATATTTAGCGCTCTATAAAATCACCCTTACCTATTAACTAGATAAGGATAGACTATATATAAGACTAGACTTACTAGCTAAGGAGTTACTCCCTAGTGGTAGTATATTAGCTAGGGTTTTCTTAATTTTAAAGAAACCTAATAGTCTAGACATACTCTAAGGATATTATTATAGCATAGGGGAACTATATATAAGACTAAGCCTACTAGCTAAGGAGTTACTACCTAGTAGTAGTATAATAGCTAGGGTCTTATTAATTTTAGAAAAGCCTAATAGTCTAGATATATTCTAAGGATATTATTATAGCGTAGGAGACTGTATATAAGACTAAGCCTACTAGCTAAGGAGTTACTACCTAGTAGTAATATAATAGCTAGGGTCTTATTAATTTTAGAGAAGCCTATTAGACTAAATACGCTTAATATAGGCATTATAGCAGGAATAGACTATATATAAGACTAAATTCACTAGCTAAGGAGTTATAACCTAGTAAATGTGTTATAGCTAGGGTCTTAGTGGTATAGAGAACCTCTATTAAGTTAAATTCCGCTATATTTATAGAAGATATAGAATTAGAACCCTTAATCTAAGTCTTACTTTTAGATATATAATAGAGAGATACCTTTATTATAAAGAAAAGGGCGCTACTATTAAGCAATAACCTAGATATATTATAGATATAGTCTATTAGACCTTTTAAGCTATTAATATTTAAAAATCAAGTTTTTATCCTATAAGGAATAAGATAAGAAATCCTATTACTAATTTATAATAACTTTACTACTAGGTATTAAGGAGTTACTAGAACTCTTTAATAAGTTACTAACTAATATTTTTAGCTAGGAATAAAAAGAGATATTAAGGTATATATATATACTTATATTAGCTATTAAGTTTTAAAACCGCAAATATATAAATGTCAGGGAGAGCTCCTAGAGCATCGGATGTGTGGATGCGGCCTGCGCATTGACTAGGATGAAACCCTCGATGAGATAACGGTGGAGACAATGTATTAGAAGTACCTCCGTAGACTAGTCATTACCATAGCGCACTGTGTACCCTTCAGGTACAAAAATCGGGTGCTGTCTGCACCTCTAATTGACCAGAATCGAACCTTTTCTATTAGCTACACCGACCCCTACCTTTGACAGTTATAAGCCCAGGAGGCTTCTATTGCCCTTATTATTAATTATTAGAGGATAAAAGCTCCGTTAAAATTATCAATCTAATGCTTGCCTATATTAAGAGATAATTGCCCTTTGTTATAACAATCAGTTAAAACAATAACCCTGTGCTTCCTTTTAACCAGTACGGTTTCCCTTTATAATATCTAAAGAAACTCCAAATGTGGTGTTATTGTCAGAGAAGGACTGGATTAAATAGTACGCGTAAACTAAGAATTACGCAGAATCTCACGGTGTCTAGGAGTATATTAATCTAAATCAGGATAAATTACTAGAAGAACTAATAATGCCTGCTTACCTAAAAAGAGATCTAAGACTAGAGATTACGGCGGATAACCCTAACGCTCTAGAAGACTAGAAGATTGCGTATAAAGACGCTAAAGATAAGTATAACTTTGAATGCAAAGATCTATAATTTAACCTTATAAAATACACAAACCTATTAAGGCAGATGCTAAAGATTAGGAATTTATTCATAAGACCCTTTTAAAGAACATCTAAGACTCTCTTAACTTTAATAGTAAAGAGAAGGGAAAGGAGTTAGTTTATTAGCACTCTTAAAGAATATTAAAGCTTCTTTAGGATTAATACAAGCTAAACGCAAGGAAAATGTTAATTCTTGCGGAAACGCGCCTTAATGATTACTTACAAGCTAAAGGTTCCCGTAATTAGTACTAATGGGCAGTGATAACAGAGGTACTGTAAAGGAATTATTAAGACCTTAAGACCTAATAGACTAAGGAGATAATGCTGTATAAGTTTGTAATCCCTCTTTGTAGCAAATTCGAGTTATTTTAGAAGAAATAGAATAATCTGCTTAATGAGGGCACGAATTAGAGCTTTCTTAAGGCTATTGCAGAGTTTAAAAGAGACTACGAAGCTCCGCAGAGCGTACCAAAGGCTGCTAATGCAATTATAACTAATAAATCAACGGGATTAAATGATTCAACGAAATCCGAGAGGCCTAAGTGCCCTAGATGTATGAATCACACGGTTAGAGATGCCTTAAAGTGGTGGGAATCCTATAATTTATTTAAGGCTCTGTATAAGTTAGACCTTGCTCCTAAGAACTAGGAAGTTAGGAAGAACTCTAAAGATAATATTAAGAAGTATCTAAAAGAGAATCTATAAGAGAAAACAAAGGCTATGAATTAGAAGTCAAAGGAGAAGAGTAGCGGCAATATTATTATGCCCTTATAAAATCCTATGAATAACTCCGTGGCTATTACTCTAGGCGAGAAGTCGGCTAATGTATTGTCATTCGTACGCGCTAGGCGCTCTTAATGCGTCACCCTGTCTTCAAACGCGGTAAATAGCTTAGAATTAAAGAGGAATATGGTTCTCTATAACTCTAGAGCTAATATTCACATCTTTAACAACCCTTATTAGTTTAAGCAAGCTGAATTTAATGATACCATTATGATAGAGGTGGAGGCTAGTGGCATGATCTATGTGGCTTTAGGCGAAGGTCTAGTGCATATCTTAGTGACGGATCCGCTATCTAGAACGCCAAGGACAATTGTACTAGAGAAAGCGCTGCTAATCCCGGAATTTCACGTTAATCTTATATTAGCAACGATTCTAATAAAGGTAGGAATCTTCTAGAATTAGAAGAAATGCTTCCTATATAAAGGATTAAGGCCTATGGCGAGAGTTCACAATATTAACGAGCTCCACGTGTTATCACGGCTATCAGAAGAGCTAAAAGAGGCCTACGCTATAACCAGCAGGGCACTAAGACCGCCTTAAAAGGAGATACAGAGCTTTAGCATTAATAATGCGGTTATCTAGGCGTACGCGCATTTGTAGAGCTTATAAACGCAGCTTTAGGGGTTAAATTAATAGGTCCTGAGCTTGCAGAGTGTGAGGTCTATGCTACGGGCAAAGCTAAGCGATGGAGATTGCAGGTTATACCTAAAGGCCTTCCATAAGGGCTAGGTTATAGGCTTTCCGTTAATCTAGATTACTATAACTCTCCTTGTTAGAATAGTGAGAGGTATTGGTGTGTTTTTACATGCCTTACGACCTTAATAAGGTTCTTTTATTCCTTTAAAACAAAGGATAGTATTTGCGATAGCTTTCGCATAATAATAGCGTTCCTAAGCACTTAATTTAGGGTTTAACTACGCTTTTTACACAGTAACATTAAAAAGCCCTCTTTACAGAGCAAATAAAAGATAAGATGGCCCTTATGGGTATTGTAGTCTATAATTTAGCTCCCTTAACGCCTAGCTAGAATGGAAAGGCAGAGAGATCTAGGGGGTGGTTAAGTAGAAAGCTTGTATGTTAAGCCTAGAGGCTTAGCTTCTAACAGATCTTAATAATAAGGTCTTTAACACCGCGGTTTATCTATTAAATTAAACGCCTTTTAAGCATTGCGGAACCTGGATTATACCTTACAAGCTTTGGTGGAATTAGGCTAGGAAAACGGTTCTAGCCTATTCACAGATAGCAGAGGTCTAGAAGCCCTTAATTGCATATCTACAAGCTTACGGATGTAAGGCTTTTCCTATGACAACGAAGGCTCTAGAGCACGTTAAATCGCATAACGCGATCCTATAGTTAGAGCAGAAAGCTCACATTAGGTACCTTGTTGGTTATAGAGGCAAGTCCTAATATATTATTTAGGTGCCTTCGCTTTGTAATTATAAAGTTATTGTATTAGCGTGTGTTTAATTTAATAAGAATTCCTTCTTTAAACTAGAAGAAGAGCTAGAATTAGCTTAAAAGGAGAAGATATTAATAATCGCGCTGCTTAAAGAGCTTGAAGCTGATGATATTAACGAGGAAATCAGTTAAGACCTTATTAGATTAGAATTAGAAGAGGAGGATCACCCTCCTATGCCTTTAACCATAGAAGGAGAAAACGAATAGTTTAAAGTAGAAACACTACCTTATGTAATAGGGAAGAAGATAACCTTTCTAGTGCACTTTTAACCCCTCCTAACTCTTCTTATAAGGCACTGGTTACCGTAGAGAACAAAGAGCTTAGGATAGAAGGTAACAATGCGCTATATTATGAAATTAATGAATTTGTGCGTGATGCAATGATTGAACACGCAGAGACTACCGCGGAGACTAGCGAAATTACTAGCGAAGGTGGTAAAGAAGTGGAGAATCATTGTCCCTAGGATAATGGCATTAATCTAGATAACATTATTACCGGAAAACGCTAAAGAAAGGAAACACGTAAAGCTAGGTAGGCACAGTTTTCTTATGCCTTTTCTACGGTATTACAAGGCACTTAACATAGTTTATGGATTAAAGATATGCCTCTAAAACCCGCCTATTATTAATAAGCTATAGCTTCACCCTATTACGACCGCTGGAAGGAAGCGATTATAAAAGAACTTTCAAAGCTCCTATCCCTAAATTACTAGGAAGACGTACTAGATAAATCTCTTAATCTAGAACTTTATAGGGAAATTATAGACCTTGGCTAGGTCTTTAAATATAAGACTAATGAGAAAGGAGTAGTAATAGAGTTTAAAGCTAGAATGGTTATTTAAGGCAACTAATAACTAAAGGATAACCTTAATAACTACGCTGTAACGCTTGCTTCACGATCTCTACGCATGCTACTCGCGGTTTGCTACGCTAATGATCTTAATACCTAATAATATAATGTTTGAAATGCCTTTCTATACGTAGAGCTTAAAGAACCTATCTTTTACAAGCCTCCAGAGGGTACAAACGCGAAAGGTTGTCTCTGGAAGATAATAAGAGCGTTGTACGGGCTGCGAGAAGCTCCTTAATAATGGTTCCTTTATTTGATGAGATTTCTCTTAAATCTAGGCTTTATACAAGGGAAAGAAGACCTATGTATCTTTACAAAAGACGATTTTATCCTGTTTTTCTACGTAGATAACATTGTGGTGCTTTACCCTAATGGATTTAAAGCAGAATTCGAAGAATTACACAAGTAACTAATAAACGGCCTAGACGTTAAGGACTAAGGCAAATTGAAGTGGTTCCTAGGCATCGAAATCACTAGAAACCGCGATACTAAAGAGATGTGGTTATCGCAGGAATCGTACATTTGAAAGATTGCTTAGAAATTCATTCCTAATGTTATTAATAATAATCTAAAGAGCTTAACCTCTGCTCCTCTTCCTATAGCTACGATTCTCGCTAATACTAGCGAAGCTTCTAACAAAGAGATTAATTATTACAGAGCAGTTATTAGCTCCTTAGTGTATCTTTACATTATAGGAAGACCTGACGTAGCATTTATAGCATTAAAGCTAGCCTCTTTTATAACGAATCCGTTAGCAAAGCACATTAAGCTTGCTAAAGGAGCTATTTTGTACGCTTAGAACACGAAGAAGCTTTGCATTCGCTACTTAGGCGCGGATAGCTTCAATACCCTGTTCTCTAGCACTAATGCTTTCCTTAGCGATGACCCTAATACTCGTAGATTAACGCAAGGCTACGTTTTTATTATGCACGGCGCCGTGATCGATTAGAAGTTAGGTAGGCAACATCACGTGATAACTTTAAGCATAGAAGCAGAGCTCTTTGCCCTAAATTACAGTGTAAAAGAACGCATATCTCTAGGAGGTTGCTTTGCGATATTAAGGTCTGCGTGCCGCTGCTTTCTATTATCTAGTGTGATAATAAGTAGACGATCCGAATTATAGAGCATATAGAAGGAAGGCTTTAGACTAGCCTCAAGCACCTTAATATAAATCAAATGTGGATTCGAGAGCAATGTGCGAAGGGCAACATTAAGGTCAATTAGTTAAAGACCTCCGAGATGCTTGCGGATGGCTTTACAAAGCCTCTATCGGGTTAAATGCATAGGGATTTCTATCACCGGATAGGATTACGCGAGATTCCCTCGTAATAACACTAGAAATTCGTCACGATCGCTTCCTACACTAATGAATTCTAGCTTCAATAGATATCTTAGCTAGGGGGTGTATTAGGAGAGCTCCTAGAGCATCGGATGTGTGGATGCGGCCTGCGCATTGACTAGGATGAAACCCTTAATGAGACAACGGTGGAGACAATGTATTAGAAGTACCTCTGTAGACTAGTTATTACCATAGCGCACTGTGTACCCTTTAGGTACAAAAATCGGGTGCCGTCTGCACCTCTGATTGACCAGAATCGAACCTTTTCTATTAGCTACACCGACCCCTACCTTTGACAATAAACCTTATAGTAAGCTAGCTATGCTACTAGTGCTAGATTGCTTCTTTTAAGAATTATTAATAGATTTTATTACTAGACTCCTACTAGTTAAAGATTAGTAAGGTAGAACGTATAATATAATCTTAGTAGTAATTAATAGATTTATAAAATATAGTATTTATATCCCTATATCTACGCGGTTAACTAGTAATAGACTAGTAATTATCTTCTTAGAATATATTTTTAAAGATTATAAAGCCCTAGAAGGTATTATTATAGACTAAGGTTTAATATTTACTAGTGGATTTTAGAGAATATTCTACTACCTCTTAGTAATAAAGCGGTAATTAAGCACTACGTTTTATCTATAAATAAATAGTTAGATAGAACGCTTAAATTAAGTTTTAGAGCACTATTTAAGAGTATTTATATACATAGAGCAGACTAATTAGGTTAATTATCTCCTAATAGCATAGTTTACTTATAATATAAGCACGCATATAAGTTATAGTTATATACCTACGGAAGCGCTATAAGGGTATAACCTAAGGGGACTAGATTAAGCAGTTATGCTAATTCTAATAGTTAATAATTAAGCTAAAAATAGAGTTTTAGAATTAAAGTATAAGTATATAGAGATTAAGTAGCTATTAAGCTACTTATAGGCCTTATAGAAAAGTATTATAATTAAAAGAGAGTGCTAATAAAGTTTAATATAGGTAATTATATCTTACTCTTAACTAAGAATATTAATCTATAATACCCTAGCTAAAAGCTAGCTATAAAGTACTTAGGACTATATAAGATTAAAAAGAAGTTAGCTATTATAGTTTAGCTTATTAATTAAAGTTACCTAAAGGAATACGCTTATATAATGTTTTTAATATTATAAGCTTAGAACCTTTTAGAGGAAATCTAAGTAATATAGTTAAAACAACCTTACTATAAGATAATATTAAAGAGGATTAAGAGGAATTTAAAGTTAAACGAATTATCGCTTATAAATATAATAGTAAACAGCGTAAATATTTAGTAAAATAGAAGAATTATAATAATTCTAAGAATTCTTAGGTGCTATATAGAGACTTTATAATAAAAGAGGTTATTAAAGACTATAAGCGATAACTAAGTAGCTAAATCTTAACTTCTTAGCTGCTTAATTAACTCTTAATTACAATATAAAATAATCATTAGATTATAGCGATTTTATTAGGGAATAATTCACTTAGGATAAATTAGACTACTAAATAAATCTTGTATTTAAAGCAAAAACTTAGCATAGACTTATAGCTATCTAATAGCTAGACTTTAGAGATATATTTAGACTAATTTTTAGTATAATTTCTAACTTTATTAGCCTTAGACTTATTATTACTAAAGGCTTAAACTTATAATTCCTTAGGGAGTTCTAAAGGTCTAACACGCATAGGGAGAGTAGCTTAAGTAGTAGTAAACTAGTAGTAAGTTAGTAAAGAATAAGTAGTAAAGCTAATAGCACTAACTATAGGGCTATAAGTGGCTATAAATTAAAGATAATTAGTAATTTTAATCTAGGTTTCTAGATTAATAATATTAATTAGCTATAAGAAAGCAGTGCGTTTATTACACTTTGCTTCTTAAGAAGCCTTAGCTATAAGACATGCGTAATAAGCTTACCTATATTTATTAGTATTTTTAAGGCTAAAAGAGCATTATAAAGTTTTTTCTTAGCTTATATAAACTCCTAGTAGTATATTAGTAATATTAAAGTAGTAAAGTAAAGGGTACTTATATTACTAATATAGTATAGTTCTAGAAGATTATAAAGTATATCCTAAAGCTATTTATATAGCTTTATAATTTAAATAAGACACTAGTAAGGAGTTAGTAGTAATTAAGAGGTAATCCCTTAAGGCTTAACTTACCCTAATATAAGTCTTATTATTTTAAGCATAATAATAGCATTTTAGAGAATTACCTATAAGAAGCTAAATATTAGTAATAATAGTAGTAAGCTAGTAGTAAGTTTATACTAGAGGAGTAATTATATTTAGTTAAAGCAGGCTTTCCCTTAGTAATATACTAAGGCTATTTATCTTTATTATTATCCCTTAGAGCTATATTCTAAATAGCTAACCACTAGGTATAACGCATATATAGAATTTTTATTAAACTAGCTCTAAGTTAGTAATAAAAAGCAATAAAGAAGTAGTAAACTTACGCGGTCTTTAATAATTATAAGGTTCTCCCCTTATAGAATAGCTTAATAGTAGGATTTTTAATAGCGGTAGTATAAGATATAATAGCTTAAGCTATAATAGTTAGTAGTTAATATTATATAATAGTAGTGTTATAGTAGTTATTATATTAGTAAGGGACTTATAAGTTAATAAAAGGCTTAAAGAAAAGAAAGAAAAGAAGGAAAAGAAGGAAGGAAATTACCCTTCTTATAGGAATTTAAGCGCCTTAGATTAATCTAAGCTACTCTAACTAGAATCTTCTATATATTATAACTAGTGTATTCATAGAGATCACTATAATTCACGAGTTATTACTATAAGCTTACTATAAATTTATTAGGCTACTACTATAAGCTTAAAGAAAAACAGAAGGAGTAGGGTAATCTATACCCTATAGAGTTAAGCTAATTAAAAATCACGCTAACTAGTCTAGTTAAGAAGAATCTCTTAGGAAGAATAACCTATAGAGAGGAAGTTAAGAAGTAACTATAACCTAGCTTCTACTAGTAAGCGGTTACTATAAAAAGGCTAATATAGCCTAACGTTATTAACATTACTACATTGCTTTATTAAAAATTACTATAGTAAGTAGTAATAAAGGAACTCTTACGCTATAACCTAACCCTAAGATAGCACCTTAATGCGATTAAGGATAATCGCAGTAAGAGGGGTATTATATTAGGAGTAGAATAGTAACGGTATCTATAAGGATAGTAATAGCATTAATAAGGGTAGAACCTAGTGGGGCATAGAGCTAAGGGCTAGCTATAGGCTAGTTATATAAGAGCTACGGGCTATTTAAAAAGGCTTTCCCATAAACAAAGGGAAAGGGCTAGAGATTAAACCTTTTAAGCACTTACCCCTAGCAAGCAGATCAATAGCTACGACACTTCAATCTAACCTTCACTCTGTTATTCACTCCCAAGCCAAAGCCTTGACATCTAGACTCTAGAAAAGGCCTAATATAATCTATTCTAATAACCTAAAGTGGCTTATTTATTACTATAGGTTAATTTAGTGCCTTTCGCTTCTAAGGGGCGTGTTTAGCGCATAGCAGGCATCCTATAATATATTCTATAATATCTATTCCTATTCTAGGCTAGAACACTAACTAAGTTAACCTTCTATAGGTTAGATCCGCTCTAAAGTGCCTAGTATAATTATAAGCCTTATAGAGAGCATACTTTACTTCTTCTTTTACTAAATATTACTATTTTCTATATCTTCCTTATACTAAAGGATATTATCTTCTAACTTATACTATTATGCTTTTATAGATATTCTCTAAGCTATATATTAATTATACTCTCCTTTACTATATAACCTAGTAGTTAGGAAGTTTATAATCTTAGTATACTATAGATTATTTAGGTACTTCCTCTATAAGGCCTTAACCCTAGGGGATACTTCTACCTATCTTATACCTTAACTAAGTTCTAAGGAATATTCTAATTCCTAATTAGACTAGTTTGCTAATAAAGTCTTTAATATCTCTTTATATCCTCTAACTCTATCCTTCTAGATCCACTAATTAAGGGTTATATCCTATGATCTAAACTTAGTTAGATTATTTACATAATAGTCTAAAGGGAATATTATATATAATAACCTATTAGCAGTAGCATTCCGCTTCCCTTAGATAAAACATATTTCTATATTTAATAGCCTTAGCTCTATAACCTATCTAGTATAGATCCCTTTATATCTAGTGAATATTATAAATATTATAAGTGGTTTATAGTCTATAAAGATTATTAACTTTAACTTTAACTTAAAGAAATATTTATAGTTCTAGTAGAACTTAATAATAGCGTATAGTTCCTATTTATATATACTATAATTCCGCTAAGTTTTTATAAATAGAAAAAATTATATATATATATTATTTACGCTAGCTAGCTCTATGTAGGGCTAGTACTAGTACTCCTGCTGCTTTGTCAAAAGGAAAACCCTTAAATAGGAAGAAAAACCCCTTGCATCTGTGTTTAGGCTAACGCTAACCCTACGCCAGGTCTGCGTTACATTGTCTATGGCCTATCGTAGGTGTTTGTTGCTAGCTTACGCTAGCCTTATCCTAATAAGAAGAAAAGAAAAGAAAGAAAAAGGAAAAACCTAGGTTCCTAGCCCTGCCAGTCTCTGTCCTAGGTCTGCGCTAGCAATCAGAGCAAGAAGAAGAGGAGCGCCTCTGCGGCGGGCCTAGGCCAGGCCGGTGCTAGGGGATTAACATAATAAGCTAATATTTTAGTTTTAGCGCCTAGATGCCCGCGCCGCGGAGACGAACCGTCTCCTAGCCGTGGCCCTGCTTGCTAAGGGTAGGCTAAGGTAATAGAGGGGTAATTCTAGTCCTAGAGGAGGAGTAATTAGTTAGGTAAATATAGCTTAGTAAAGGAGTAGTAGCGGACTAAAGGGGTTTATAATACCTAGCGTTATATATTTCAAATTAATCTAATAATAGTTCTAGAGTTATAATTTATTAGCTAGCCTACTGCTAGCTCTAAACTATATAATCTTATGTCTCTCCTAGTTATCTATTATATCTATATCCTAGTTATTAGTCCTAGCGCGCCAGAATTAACCTAGTTCTAGCTTCTCCTCTCTACTATATATATTAGCTACTAGTTCTTATGCTAATAAGTAGTATTAGAGTTATTTTATACTAAGGAACTATTTAGCTATTACTCTTGCCTTTAGGGGTAGTTTAGGGCTAGCCTTGCCTCCTATATATCTCTAGGCTAGCGCGTTTAGGGGCGTTAGTAATTATATTTAGGGTAGTTTACTATAATATAATATTAGTCCTTAACTGCTTTGCTATAGCTACATAGTAGCGAGTTTACCCTAGGAATACCTCTTTAGAAGAGAAACTTATTAAGACTAATCTTTCCTATACGTAATTAGACTATAGTTAAGGAGATATGCTTTTCTAGGCCTATATGGAATCTTTAGATTTCCTTAGGGTTATAAGTTAGTAATTAATCCTTAGTTAGCTCTCTTATAAGTCTATGCTATCCTAGGCATTCCCTGCTATGCTATTTATCCTAGCATTATCTCTATTCCTTATATAGTTCTGCTACTAGTTTATTACTCCTAGGGGGTCTCTATCTATAATATAATACTAACTATACTAAGTTAGTAGTGGTTTAGATTATTATAGCTATTCCGCTCTTTATAATTCTCTCTTTAAACTTCCGTTTTATCTTATTTAGGTATAGATCTAAGGGGGATGTAAGTCTTAACCTCTAGTTAGGCAATAGGTATAGCCTTAAACGCACTAGCTATAATTTAGAGGTAGGCTAATTAGTCTATTATAAAGCTTTTAACCACTCCTCTTAGCTTTCTACCCTTCTTAGTTAGGGTATAGTAAGCGCTTACCCTATAGGTAAGGATAGGCTAGACTACCTATATATATAGGAGTTAGGTATCTCTAAAGCTATAACCCTAAGCTAATGCTACTAGTAAAGAGAGTGTAAGCTATTACTAGGCTAGTTTGCCTTTTAGGATATTCTTATAGGCACTCTAATTAAGTTTCCTATTAACCTAGACTCTAAGGAACCTATATAACTCTATAGGCACTATCTTCTTTATACTAAGTTAGACCCTAGCCTCTAGGGGTTAGTATGCTTTACTAAAGTGTATAAGTTTAGTCTTTACTAGGTTAAACTTTACTCCTGCTTCTTTTACCTATTTTTACATACTTTCTACGTAGCTTTAAGCCTCTTTTAGGTCTATGTAGTGTTTTTCTAAATACTGCTATATTTATATTATCTATAAATCCTATTACCACTATACCTAGGATAGCTTAGAGGTATATATAGAGCTCTACTAAGTAAAGTAGGAAGAGGATTAGTAAGAGAGAGAGCCTTATAGGGTGCTTACCTTTATCTAAAAGGGTCTTAAGAGTTTACTATTAAAGCTAAGCTAGCTTATTCTATCTATAAGGAAGCTATGTATTATAGCTATTAGCTAGCGTAGTATGCCTATTTAAATTAAAATATAGATTAGGTATAGGTAGCTAACTCTATTAAATACAGATAAGATATTTATCTACGCTAACAAGGCAATGCTACCTCTGCCCTAAGCCTCTCTTACGTATTCTATAAGGACTCTAATTATAGTTTCTATTAATCTATTTACCCTATTTCCTATTTATAGCTTAGGAGAAAGCCCTTAGCCTTAGCAAAGGCTATAAGCTACCTTATAATTACTGCTTCTATAATCTTTCCTACTATATTTAGTAGTAAGATAGGTCTTTACGCATTAGCCCTTCTTATCTCCTTAGTGGTTTTTCCTAGCTTCCTAATTACTATTACTTATATAATTTAGAACTATACTAGGAAATATCCTACTTTAAGGATAGTGTTTAGTAAGTATACTATAGCTTCTTTAGCTAGTTTATTATAGGCCTTAATAAGGCCCGCTAGGAGTTTATTATCTCCTAGGGCTTTCTAGCTAGCTATATCTAATAGGATATTTCTAATATCCCTTACTCTAAACTATTCTTTATCTAGGACTAATGTATTATTAAGCTCTAGGAAGGAGAGGTCTAGGATATAGGAGAGGTTTACTATAGGCTTAGGGAAGAACCTTTATATAAGTGTGCTTACCTTATCCTTATAGGTAATAGCTAGGTTAGGGTTATTATTAGTTCTTTCTAGGTCTAGGAGTCTAGGGAGCTCTAGGGGGCCTAGCTTTAGAGCTAGGCCTATCTCTCTAGTCTCTAAACTTTACTATCCTTTTCCTATATATTAGCTTTTTATAGGGCTTCTCTTTACGTATTCCTTTTTCTTCCCTAACTATCTATTCCTAGTTATTATCTGTCTTAGAGAAGGCTTACTAGTTTACTTTAGTCTTCTAGCGCCTCTATTATCTCTTAGCTTATCTAGCTTTAGTAACTACCTCTTTTATTCTCCTTAACTACTATACCTCTAGGCTAGGAAGTCCTTAGTGCTTCCGTAGGGCTATAAGTTCTACTATCTATTAGAGATTTGTAATAAGCTACGTTATATATATATTAATTCCTTCCTTATCTTTTAGGTCTAGTGCATTTTTCACTTAGAGTTACACTACTGCTTTTACCTTTACCTATAGTCTATTTATTATAGTCTAGGTGTGTTTATGTCAGGAGCAGAACAGCGACGGCATCCATGAGGGAGGCGACGGCATCGATGAGGGTAGAACCCAGCGGGGCACGGAGCTAAGGGCTAGCTGCAGGCTAGTCACGTGAGAGCTACAGGCTATTTAAAGGGGCTTTCCTATAAACGCAGGGAAAAGGCTAGAGATTAAACCTTTTAAGCACCCACCCCTAGCTAGTAGATTAATAGCTATAACACTTTAATCTAACCTTCACTCTGTTATTTACTCCTAAGCTAAAAGCCTTAATAAATTAATCTCTCTTCCCTTTAGGGTAATAGACCATTAGTTAGATTAAGATATTTAGAATTCATTACATAGTAACCTGATTAGGTAGTAGCCACGACCACGCTGCAGATAAGTAGGAGAATGTTACACTACTAAACCTAACTAGAGTGGTCTGCTAGTCCCTATTAGATAACTAGTAAAGCGGAATAATTATTAATAATAAGGAGGTAACACTAAATTAGCACCTTAAAGAAGCAGTGACCTAGATATATATTATAGAAAAAAGACAGAAACTTGCTTACTTATAGTAAAACCTATAGATAATAGAAGAAGCTATATCCTTAGGTAACTTAGATATAGGACCTATAAATACCCCTCCTTTAGCACCTTAGGTAGCACCTATTACATAGCGATATAGCCTTATAAAGATATAATTAAAAGTACCTATATATAAAGGGATACTTTTAAGAGTCTTTAGAATTTCCTAGTAGATTTAAACGTAGCTTTTACTATAGATTATAGAACCTTTATAGATAATATAACTAAGGTTACCTATGCTAGCAGCTGCCTAGTAGATAACGCAAAGCAATAATAGATGCGTTATGTAGCTACGGATAGTTATGTAAATTACTAGGGTTACACCTAGGACGGATTCGTGGATTAGCTAAAGATAGGAACCATAGATAAGAATATATAGTGCTTAGAAGTAATAAGGATATTAATAGGTCTTAGACAAGAAAATCACTAATTATTCTAGACGTTTATAAAGATCTAGGGTAAGGTAAAGGCTAAGCTGCCTAAAGTAATCCCTAAACGCCTATAAATCTACATGTTTATTAATAGCCTTAATAACGCTATAAAGAAGCAGGTACTTAGCTAAGAGTTCCCTAAGAGTTAAACCTACCTAGCAGGCTAAGGAAGAAAGGCAGAGGTTATAACTAAAGGAGGCTAATTAAGTAATTAAGGTAATAATAGTTAGAAAAGATAATAATATTTTACTTTGCTAGAAAGGCTATAGTAATAAAGCAGCAAAGGAAAGATAAATTTGCTGTTCATATATTTTAAGTATAGTAAGCTAGGACACGCTTTACTAAGCTATACTAAACTAGATTACTCTATTTATAAGAGAAGTAACCATATAACAGAGACGTATAAGAGTAGCCGTAACTAGGCTAGAGATAAAGACCTATTAGACTTAAACAAGACCCCTATTAGCTTAGTGTAACCCTAGGAAGACACTCTTATTAAATTATTACCTAAAGACCTAAGACTAAGAGTTAAGGTAAAGTTATAGTAAGAACACAAATAGGTAGCTATAAAGGCGCTGTTTAACCCTAGCGTAACCTATTTAATTATCCACCTAAAGTTACTAATAGTAGTTAATTAGGCTAACGTAAAAAGGATAATATAACCCTTAAGAGTGCTACCCTTACTAAAATTAAGTATTAAGGGATCTTATTATAAACCTTATTAATTAAGAATAGCATAGGCTATGTAAGAATGTGTTAAGTTAGCTACTATGTAGCTAATACTAGTGAAGACCTATTATTAGGGCATAACTAGGCAGTTAGATATAAACCAGTAATTATATCCTAGATAGATGGTTACTAGAGATACCCTATTATAAAAGAACGTCTTAGACTAGCAGTAAGGACGTAATAGGCACGTAAGGAGGCAAAACGCGCTTATATTAGATTTATCTTATAGGGGATAATAACTAAAATTATACAAAAAGATAATAATATCTTAATAGTAAACAAAGATAGGCCCTATAATAACCTAGTAACTATAGAGATAAGCGGAGCCTATGAGTTAACCACGTAAATACCCTAAGCCTATAAGGAATTTAAGGATATCTTTTAAATAAACTTATAGGTATCCTCCCTATACTAGGTAGCTAAACTTATGCTATTAAATTAGAAGAGAGGAAAACGCCCCTATAGGGACTAATATATAATTTAGCAGAAAAGGAGCTAGAAGTGCTCTATAAGTACTTAGTAAGCGCGTAGCAAAAGGGATGGATTTAAAGATCTATTAGCCTAGCTAGAGCCCTAATATTATTTGTGCTAAAGAAAGGAGGAAAATTACGCCTTTATGTGGATTATAGAGCCCTTAATAGGATTACCATTAAAGACAAAGCGCTATTACCGCTGATTATAGAGATCTTAAACTAATTAAAGGGAGCAAAGGTCTATACAAAATTAGACCTTAAAGATACATACTATTAGCTACGTATCCGCAAGGGCAATAAGTGGAAAACAGCGTTCTAATACAGATACGGTTACTTTGAATATCTTATAATGCCTTTCGGGCTAGTTAATATACCTATGACCTTCTAAGAATATATTAACAATGCCCTTAAAGGCCTTATAGATACAATTTACGTTATATATTTAGATAATATCCTAATCTATAGTAGTAATGTAGCTACGCATAAGGGGCATGTGAAATAAGTCCTTTAGAAGCTCTAAGAAGCAAGCCTCTTTATTAACCTAGAAAAGTGTAAATTCTTATGTAAGGAGGTTAAATTCCTAGGCTTTGTTATATCTAAAGAAGGAATTACAATAGAGCCCGCTAGAATTAAGATAATAGTAACTTAGCTAGTACCTTATAGCGTCTTTAATATCTAGTTATTCCTAGGCTTTATAGGATTTTACAAACGGTTTATTAAAGGCTATAGCAAAATAGTTATCCTATTAACTAATTAACTCTAAGGAGACTAACTAGCAAAGTTTAAGCTAGATCCTAATAAGTTAGCTACGTTTAGGGAGCTGTAAAAATGATTCTAAGAGGCGCTAATTTTAGTGCACTTTAATCCACTAGCCCTATTAAGGGTTAAGATAAATGCCTTAGGACATACACTTAGGGCTATCCTAGCGTAGTTAGTGCTAGGTTACTAGTACCTAGTAGCGTATATATTAAGAAAGTTAAATAAGATAGAGCTATGCTACGTAACACTAGATATAGAGTTGCTAGCTATCTAAGAGGTATTCTAAACTTAGAGGCACTACCTAGCATACTTAACGCATCTGGTTATAGTGATTATAGATTACTTAAACTATAAGTACCTAGCTATAAAGCTAAAGTTAACTAGTAGATAGGTTACTACGCTAGATAAACTCTGTTTATTTAACTTTATAATTAAATATAGAGCAGGTAAGTTAAACCCTGCTAACGCTCTATTAAGGAGGTTAGATTATATAAGTAAAGAGAGGAAGGCAGAGGTAGCGTTCTTATAATTACTAACCTTTCTTACTAAATTTACAAATAATACGCCGTAAGGACGCTATAATAGAACTGCTAGCATCTAGTGCTCTAAGAAAACGCGGCGTATTTAGTTTGTAAATAATAGGCTATAAGGACGCTATAATAAAACTATTAATATCTAGCGCTCTATAAAATCGCCCCTTACCTATTAACTAGATAAGGACAGACTGCATATAAGACTAGACCTGCTAGCTAAGGAGTTACTCCTAGTAGTAGTATATTAGCTAGGGTTTCCTTAATTTTAAAGAAACCTAATAGTCTAGACATATTCCTAGGATATTATTATAGCGTAGGGGACTGTATATAAGACTAAGCCTACTAGCTAAGGAGTGGCTACCTAGTAGTAGTATAATAGCTAGGGTCTTATTAATTTTAGAAAAGCCTAATAGTCTAGATATATTCTAAGGATATTATTATAGCGTAAGGGGACTACATGTAAGACTAAGCTTACTAGCTAAGGAGTTACTACCTAGTAGTGGTATAATAGCTAGGGTCTTATTAATTTTAAAGAAGCCTATTAGACTAGATATGCTTAATATAGGCATTATAGTAAGGAATAGACTGTATGTAAGACTAAATTCGCTAGCTAAGGAGTCGCAACCTAGTAGATGTATTATGGCTAGGGTCTTAGCGGTATAGAGAACCTCTTCTAAGTTAAATTCCACTATATTTATAGAAGACACGGAATTAGAACCCTAATTTAAGTCTTACTTTTAGATATATAATAAAGGGATGCCTTTATTATAAAAAAAGGCACTACTATTAAGCAATAACCTAGATGTATTATAGATATAGTCTATTAGACCCTCTAAGCTATTAATATTTAAAAATTAAGTTTTTATCCTATAGGGAATAAGAAAAGAAATCCTACTACTAATTTATAATAACCCTACTACTAGGCATTAAGGAGTTACTAGAACTCTTTAATAAGTTACTAACTAATATTTTTAGCTAGGAATAAAAAGAGATATTAAGGTATATATACATACTTATATTAGCTATTAAGTTTTAAAACCATAAATACATAAACCTTATGGTAAGCTAGCTACGCTGCTAGTGCTAGATTGTCCCTTTTAAGAATTATTAATAGATTTTATTACTAGACTCTTACTAGTTAAAGATTAGTAAGGCAGAACGCATAATATAATCTTAGTGGTGGTTAATAGATTTATAAAATATAGTATTTATATCCCTATATCTACGCGGTTAACTAGTAATAGACTAGTAACTATCTTCCTAGAACATATTTTTAAAGATTATAAAGCCCTAGAAGGTATTATTATAGACTAAGGTTTAATATTTACTAGTGGATTTTAGAGAATATTCTACTACCTCTTAGCAATAAAGCGGTAATTAAGCACTGCGTTTTATCTATAGATAGATAGTTAGATAGAATACTTAAATTAAGTTTTAGAGCACTATTTAAGAGTATTTATATACGCAGAGTAGACTAATTAGGTTAATTATCTCCTAATAGCATAGTTTGCTTATAATATAAGCGCGCATATAAGTCATAGTTATACACCTATAGAAGCGCTATAAGGGTATAACCTAAGGGGACTAGATTAAGCAGTTACGCTAATTCTAATAGTTAATAATTAAGCTAAAAATAGAGTTTTAGAATTAAAGCATAAATACATAGAGATTAAGTAGCTATTAAGCCACTTATAAGCCCTATAGAAAAAGTATTATAATTAAAAGAGAGTGCTAATAAAGTTTAATATAGGTAACTATATCTTACTCTTAACTAAGAATATTAATCTATAACGCCCTAAAAGCTAAAAGCTAGCTGCGAAGGACCGTATAAGATTAAGAAAGAAGTTAGTAATTATAGTTTAGCTTATTAATTAAAGTTACCTAAAGAAACGCGCTTATATAATGTTTTTAACATCATAAGCTTAGAACCTTTTAGAGGAAATCTAAGCAACGTGGTTAAAATAACCTCGCTGCGAGATAACGTTAAAGAGGATTAAGAGGAATTTAAAGTTAAACGAATTATCGCTTATAAATATAACAGCAAACAGCGTAAATATTTAGTAAAATAAAAGAATTATAATAATTCTAAGAATTCTTAGGTGCTACGTAGAGACTTCACAATAAAAGAGGTTATTAAAGACTACAAGCGGCAACTAAGTAGCTAAATCTTAACTTCTTAGCTGCTTAATTAACTCCCAATTACAATCTAAAATAATCGTTAGATTACAGCGATTTAATTAGGGAATAATTTACTTAATAACAATTTAGACTACTAAACAAATCTTATATTTAAAGCAAAAACTTAGTATAAACTCGTAGCTATCTAATAGCTAGACTTTAAAGACATATTTAAACTGATTTTTAGTATGGTTTCTAACTTTATTAGCCTTAGACTTATTATTACTAAAGGCTTAAACTTGTAATTCCTTAGGGAGTTCTAAAGGTCTAACACGCGTAAGGGAGTAGCTTAAGCAGTAGTAAACTAGTAGTAAGTTAGTAAAGAATAAGCAGTAAAGCTAATAGCACTAACTATAGGGCTATAAGTAGCTATAAACTAAAGATAATTAGCAATTTTAATCTAGGTTTCTAGATTAATAATATTAATTAGCTATAAGAAAGCAGCGTGTTTATTACACTCCGCTTCTTAAGAAGCCTTAGCTATAAGACATATATAATAAGCTTACCTGTGTTTATTAGCATTTTTAAGGCTAAAAGAGCATTATAAAGTTTCTTCTTAGCTTATATAAACTCCTAGTAGCATATTAGTAATATTAAAGTAGCGGAGTAAAGGGTACTTATATTACTAATATAGTATAGTTCTAGAAGATTATAAAGTATATCCTAAAGCTATTTATATAGCTTTATAATTTAAATAGGACACTAGCAAGGAGTTAGCAGTAATTAAGAGGTAATCCCTTAAGGCTTAACTTACCCTAATATAAGTCTTATTATTTTAAGCGTAATAATAGCATTTTAGAGAATTACCTATAAAAAGCTAAACATTAGCAGTAATAGTAGTAAGCTAGTAGTAAGTTTATACTAGAGGAGTAACTATATTTAGTTAGAGTAGGCTTTCCCTTAGTAATATACTAAGGCTATTTATCTTTATTGTTATCCCTTAGAGCCACATTCTAAATAGCTAACCACTAGGCATAACGTATGTATAGAATTTTTATTAAACTAGCTCTAAGTTAGTAATAAAAAAGCAATAAAGAAGCAGTAAACTTACATAGTCTTTAATAATTATAAGATTCTCCCTTATAGGATGGCTTAATAGCGGAATCTTTAATAGCGGTAGCATAAGATATAATAGCTTAAGCTATAATAGTTAGCAGTTAACATTATAATAGCAGCGTTATAGTAGCTATTACGTTAGTGGGGACTTATAAGTTAATAAGAGGCTTAAAGAAAAGAAAGAAAAGAGGGAAAAGAAGGAAGGAAATTACCCTTCTTATAGGAATTCGGGCGCCTTAGATTAATCTAAGCTACTCTAACTAGAATCTTCTGTGCGTTGCGACTAGTGTGTTCACAGAGATTACTATGATTCACAAGTTATTACTATAAGCTCACTACGAATTCATTAGGCCACCACTATAAGCTTAAAGGAAAACAAAAGGAGTAGGGTAATCTATACCCTATAGAGTTAAGCTAATTAAAAAATCACGCTAACTAGTCTAGTTAAGAAGAATCTCTTAGGAAGAATAACCTATAGAGAGGAAGTTAAGAAGTAACTATAACCTAGCTTCTATTAGCAAGCAATTACCATAAAGAAGGCTAATATAGCCTAATGTTATTAACATCACTACATTGCTTTATAAAAATCACCATAGCAAGTAGTAACAAAGGAACTCTTACGCTATAACCTAACCCTAAGATAGCACCTTAATGTAATTAAGGATAATTGCAGTGAGAGAGGGTATTATATTAGGAGTAGAATAGCAATAGCATCTATAAGGGAGGCAATGGTATTAATAAGGGTAGAACCTAGCGGGGCATGGAGCTAAGGGCTAGCTATAGGCTAGTTACGTAAGAGCTACAGGCTATTTAAAGGGGCTTTCCTATAAACGCAGGGAAAAGGCTAGAGATTAAACCTTTCAAGCACCCACCCCTAGCTAGCAGATCAATAGCTACGACACTTCAATCTAACCTTCACTCTGTTATTCACTCCCAAGCCAAAAGCCTTAACAGTTTAAGGGTAGGTAAGGTGCCTTCTTACTCCTTAGTAAAGATACTAATTAGCTATAGAATATAGTTAAAGCCTATAAGGTCTTCTACGCTATTATAGTAAACTTAGATATCTAGAGTTACCTATGCTAGATCTATAGTGCTATCTCTATCTTCTCTATATTATCTTATAGGTTCCCCTTAGGGCATTACTAAACTAAGCCTTTACTAGCTTATAAGGTCTAGTAGTTCCTCCGCTCCTCTAGTTATTCTATCTAAGCTATCTTAAAGGGGGTATTTTTAGTTAAAGTCTCTTATAAAAACGCTTTAGCTATAGGGCTCTTCCGTATTAAAAGTATGGATAGGTATATTCTAGTTATCTATGTATCCTTCTAAGTAAAGGGAGTAGATATTTATACCTTTTATCTCTACTAGTAACTAGTTAGGTCCTCCCTAGGCTATCTATAACCTTATATTATGCTTCTTATTTATATATACTGCATTCTATCCCTTATAGTATGCTAGTTAGAATTAGGCAAGGCCTAGTGCTAGGGGCTATAGGTGCCTTATGTGTTCTTACTCTTAGATTGCTATTATATCTATATTAGTTTAGTGTTAGAGCGCTATATATATTAGGCTATCCTTCTTATTTATATTCTAAAGAGAACTTATAATATTACTATATTAATTAGAGAGGTAGTAGGTCTTTACTATCTTACACTAGCTCTATTCTAGCCTTATTTTAAGATATGTATTATATAATACTCCTTACCCTAGGCTATTTAGCACTTCTCTCTGTATTTATAAGGCATCCCCTTTTCCTACCTACTATAATAATAGGTACTATAGCTATACTAGTTCCCTTATAGGGTAGTATTAGGCTTTTATCTAAGGAGTTACTAGTAAATTATAATAGTTACTCTAGGTAGCTTGCTTTTACTATATTCTACTTCTCTTTTAGGATAAGGTAGTCCCTTAATTACACTAGGTATAAGCTAGAATATAAGATATAGTTTTCCTTTAGTTATTTACTAATTATTAGGCATAATATTTCTCCTTCCTTATATTAGCTAGCTCTGCACTTACTATACCTTAGGGCTACCTTATAGAACTTTATAATATAGCTAGTTTAGAAGTAGTTATAGTATTATTAGGGTTATAAGGTCTTATTATATAGTTTAGTCTAGAATAGCTTTACTTTAAAGACTATTCTATCTTAGTATATCTTATTAGTGTCTTCTACTTTTGCTAGTCCTAGGATTAGGGTAGTGTGCTATACATTTTCTGCTTAGGAGCGCCTTATAGTTACCTTAATTATATTTACTTTATTTGCTTTTTTAATCTTAGTTATAAGGTTCTTAATAGATATATGCTTTATTAGGAATCCCTTAACTATAATGCTAAGTATATAGCGATAGAGGGCTACTTCTAGACTAAATGCTTTAGTAATCTATTTTTAGTCCTCTTTATATTAGGCTACGTTTCCTTTAAAGGTAATAATTATATCTCCGCTAGGGAGTCTTCTAGCTACTATAGCTATAGTTTAGCTAGTAGCTCTATTTACTATAGTTATTATATCTTTAGCGCCTTAGGATTAGAGCGTTTCCTAAATTATATTACCTTTAATAAGTACTTCTCTATATTATTTACCTAGGACCTATAAGGGAGGGGTTTTATTATTTAGCCTTCTTAGTGCTAGTCTAGCTATAACACTTACCTAGGTTAGTATATTAGTTCCTTTAGCTTCTTCCCTAATAGCCTTCTTAAGGGCTACTTTAAGGGCTTCTTTAGTAGTATAAATATTATTATTATTATTACTACTATTATTATTTATAGCTCTTATTTTAGCATAGGCGTGGTTCGCTGCCTAGTAGGCTATAGCCTTTATAATGCTCTAAACTTAGGAGACTTTATTACTAGGGATAAGGCTAGTAATCTTATTATAGAATTTTGTATTATCTAGGTGCTTAAATTATATCTAATCCATTATTAGGTTATCCTTATGTCTATAGGTATTAAATTGCCCTATTCCTACGTTTAGGTAGTAGTAGCTCTATGCTAGCCCCCTTTCTCTAGCATTAATTACCATTAGCATCTTACCCTTACGCCTACCTCTAGCTCTATCGCAATGCGATATTATAGGAGGGGTAAACGGAGGTAAGGAATTCGAATATCAATGTGGTTTGTATTTTAGAGGCGATTCCGGACCTTTAGATCGGTGCGGAAAAAGTATTAAAGGTTCAAAAGAATTATATAAGATTAGATATAAAACCTTATCCTAGACTTAAAGCACTATATATCCTCCTCTAAACCCATTAGTATTAGAATATATCTAAGTAAGCAAGTTAAATACATATCTATATATACTTAAAGCTATAGTAGCTTTATCCCTTAGGATAGAGAAGGATAATGCCTTAGAATCTCCCTATTATTAATTTATATTACTAGTTAATCTATTAAGTGATTAAGCAATTTTAGCATAATTCTTAATCTATTACTAGTATAGACCTATAGCTCCTAGAAATAAATAAACATTAGTCTAGCGCTTTAGAGTAAGCCACTCCCTTAGTTTTATAGCCTAATCTAGTTTAATATATATTTTCCCTCTAACTTTATAAATCTATCTAACTATAAGGATTAAACTTATCTCTAATAATACCTTTTTAAAGCTTAACTTTAGGAGAGTTTAGAATAGCCTTAGGAGTAAGTAATCCTTAATAAATAACTACTACTCTTTAAATAAGGTATACTTATAGAAGATATTATCTATATAGCGATTTAATATACTAAGGTTACTAGGTAAGTAAGGTACTATAAGAGATAGTTCTAAATATAGTATAGGGATAGGACCTATTATAATTCTTATTACCTCTATTATTATGTATCCTGCTAATTAGGATCCTTAAGGCATCTAGGAGGGTTATAGCTAACTAAATCTAGGAATATTAAAAGTAAACACATACCATAGCTCTGCTACTATAGATACTAACTAGTATGCATACTTAAGGTTAAACACACTATAAGAATTAATCCGTGAATCTAAGAGTTAATTATAAACTTTAGCTAATAATAGAAGCTAACTGCTAGGCATGTCTTCTATAATATAAGAGTAATTAATAGTAAGTTATTACTTAGCCTAAGGGTTAGACTTATCCTTTAGTACTAATATAGGTTCTACACACTAGTCTAATATCCTCCTATTTATAGCTATAGTATACTTATATATCCCTAATTTAATTCCCTTAGTTACTAACTAATTTAACTAGTACTATTAAGGCTTTAACCATTATCTCTTTAGGGATTATACCTAGGGTTTTATATTTTCCTTTATTTAAGGTATATGCATATAAAGGTCTGTGGCTAGAATATTAGTAATAGATAAAGCATTTAAGTCTCTATAGGTATAAAATATCTGTATAATCTCCTTTACTATGGTTTTAGGGACTAGAGAACCTAAGGTTACTTTATAATCCTTAAACCAGGATAATATTTCCTCTATAGGAACTTCCTAGTTTATCTCTCTTCTCTATACTCTTTATATATATATATATATATTATTTACGCTAGCTAGCTCTATGTAGGGCTAGTACTAGTACTCCTGCTGCTTTGTTAAAAGGAAAACCCTTAAATAGGAAGAAAAACCCTTATATCTATGTTTAGGCTAATGCTAACCCTACACTAGGCCTGCGTCGCGTTATATATAGCCTATCGTAGGTGTTTATTACTAGCTTACGCTAGCCTTATCCTAGTAAGAAAAGAAAGAAAAAGGAAAAGGAAAATCCTAGGTTCTAAGCCCTACCTAGCTCTATCCTAGGTCTACTCTAGCACTGCTCTAGGCTTATTATACTATCTTATAGCGTGCTAGATTTAGTTTTGTAATAGTAATTCACTTCTTTTTTACTTTTTAGCTAGCTCTTCTATAGCCCTACTTTTTAGCCTTCTCTAGCCTAGGTCTAGCTTATTAGTCTAGGGAAGTTAGAGTACCTAATGTTATTTATCTTCTATAGTAAGGGTATAGGTTTAGTTTAATTCCTAGCCGCTTCTAGGCCTAGGTCTCTTAGGCGTTAACTAACTAGATTCTTATCTTATATTCTTCTTTCTTTATTAATATCTATAATTTAAGCCCCCTTATATAAGTATAAGAAGGGTTCCTCTCCCCTAGAGGGTCTTCCTTCTTTTCTCTTTTTTATTAAACTTCCTATAGGTTCTTTTCTTCCTTAGAGCTACCTAAGGCACTCCTAGGCTAGTGTTAGCCTAATTACTAATAATACTGTAAATCTATTAGGTTATCTAATAAGATAGCGCTAGCTGCTATAAGTACTCTTGCGTTCTATGCTTATCTAGCTTTAATCTACCTAGGAAAACTCTAAAAATAAGTAATATCCTTAAAAGTCTTTAACTAAGAAGTAGCTTAAGTAGGCTATAGCTAAGGATTTAAAGGTATAATCCCTCTAGCCCTAGCCTACCTCTATTCTAATGCTAATTTACTATAGTTAGGGGATCCCTATAGGATCTAATATATCTCTTATAAATCTTAATTAATTAACTACCCTAGGCACTAGTGCTATAATATTACTAGTAAGTTAAATCTATCCTAGCTTAGAAGCAAGGCTAACTATTTTATATAGGGCTAGCTACTAATGCCTATTTTAACTATTAGGTCTATAACTATAGATATTTAAAGGTAATTAGCGCCTCTATTCTAGGCTAGATCTAGTGCTAATTTACTCTTAGCCTAACTTAAGTAATTAATAGAATAAGCACTAGTAGCTAGTAGAAGTTTAGGTAGCTATAGTTACTAGGGGTAGTATAAGTACTACTATTCTAGTTTAATATTAAGTCTAGTCTAGGTCTAACGGTTCTATAAGTCCTAGATAACTATTAGGATTACATAAAGAAGCTCTATGCTAGTAATTAAAGTAAGAAGAAACGTAGCGCCTTAGCTATAGGCCTAGGCTAGTCTAGCGCTAGTAAGGAGTAATATAATAAGGTTATCTTTTAGCTATAGTGCCTAGACGCTTACGCTACGGAGATAAACTATCTCCTAGCCACGGCCCTACCTGCTAAGGGGCAGGCTAAGGTAATAAAGGGGCGATTCTAGTCCTAGAGAAGGAGTAATTAGTTAGGTAGGTATAGCTTAGTAAAGGGGCGGAGGTAGACTAGTAGGGCTTGTAATACCTAGCGTTATATATTTAAAATTAATCTAATAATGGTTCTAGAAATATAATTCTTTAGCTAGCTTACTGCTAGCTTTAAACTATATAATCTTATATCTCTCTCTAGTTATCTACTATATCTATATCTTAGTTATTAGTCCTAGCGCGCTAGAAGCGCCCTAGCTTTAGCTCCTCCTCTCTACTATATATATTAGCTACTAGTTCTTATACTAATAAGTAGTATTAGAGTTATTTTATGCTAAGGAACTATTTAGCTATTACTCTTGCCTTTAGGGAATAGTTTAGGGCTAGCCTTACCTCCTATATGTCTTTAGGCTAGCGCGTTTAGGGCGTTAGTAGTTATATTTAGGGTAGTTTACTATAATATAATATTAGTCCTTAACTACTTTACTATAGCTATATAGTAGTGAGTTTACCCTAGGAATGCCTCTTTAGAAGAGGAACTTATTAAGACTAATCTTCCTAGTGTATAGTTAGACTATGGTTAAGGAGATATGCTTTTCTAGGCCTATGTGAAATCTTTAGATTTCCTTTAGGTTATAAGTTAGTGGTTAATCCTTAGTTAGTTCTCTTATAAGTCTATGCTATCCTAGGCGTTCCTTACTATGCTATTTATCCTAGCGTTATCTCTATTCCTTATATAGCTTTACTACTGGTTTATTACTCCTAGGGGGTCTCTATCTATAATATAATACTAACTATACTAAGTTAGCAGCGGTTTAGATTATTATAGCTATTCCGCTCTTTATAATTCTCTCTTTAAACTTCTATTTTATCTTATTTAGGTATAGATCTAGGGAGGGATATAGGTCTTAACCTCTAGTTAGGTAATAGGTATAGCCTTAAATGCACTAGCTATAATTTAGAGGCAAGCTAATTAGTCTATTATAAAGCTTTTAACTACTTCTCTTAGCTTTCTACCTTTCTTAGTTAGGGTATAGTAGCGCTTGCCCTATAGGCAAGGATAGGCTAGACTACCTATATATATATAAGTTAAGTATCTCTAAAGCTATAACCCTAGGTAGACACTACTAGTAAAGAGAGTGTAAGTTACTACTAGGCTAGTTTGCCTTTTAGGATATTCTTATAGGCACTCTAATTAAGTTTCCTATTAACCTAGACTCTAAGAAACCTATATAACTCTATAGGCATTATCTCCTCTATACTAAGTTAAACCCTAGCCTATAGGGGTTAGTATGCTTTGCTAAAGTGTATAAGTTTAGTCTTTACTAGGTTAAACTTTACTCCTACTTCTTTGCTTACTTTTTATATACTTTTACGTAGCTTTAAGCCTTTTCTAGGTTTATATAGTGTTTTTCTAAATACTACTATGTTTATATTATTTATAAATCCTATTACTACTATGCCTAGGATAGCTTAGAGGTATATATATAGCTCTGCTAAGTAGAGTAGGAAAAGGATTAGTAAGAGAGGAGAGCCTTATAAGGTACTTACCTTTATCTAAAAGGGTCTTAAGAGTTTGCTATTAAAGCTAAGCTAGCTTATTCTATCTATAAAGGAAGCTATATATTATAGCTATTAGCTAGCGTAGTATACTTATTTAGATTAAAACGTAAATTAGATATAGGTAGCTAACTCTATTAAATATAGAAGAGATATCTATCTACGCTAGCAAGGCAATACTACCTTTACCCTAAGCCTCTCTTATATATTCTATAAGGACTTTTATTATGGTTTCTATTAATCTATTTGCCCTATTTTCTATTTATAGCTTAGGAAGGAAGCCCTTAGCCTTAGTAAAGGCTATAAGCTACCTTATAATTACTACTTCTATAATCTTTCCTACTATATTTAGTAGTAAGATAGGTCTTTATATATTAGCTTTTCTTATCTCCTTAGTGGTTTTCCTAGCTTCCTAATTACCACTACTTATATAGTTTAGAACTATACTAGAAAATATCTTACTTTAAGGATAGCGTTTAGTAGGTATACTATAGCTTCTTTAGCTAGTTTATTATAGGCCTTAATAAGGCCTGCTAGGAGTTTATTATCTCCTAGGGCTTTCTAGTTAGCTATATCTAATAGAATATTTCTAATATCTCCTGCTCTAAACCATTCTTTATCTAGGACTAGCGTATTATTAAGCTCTAGGAAGGAGAGGTCTAGGATATAGGAGAGGTTTACTATAGGCTTAAGGAAAAACCTTTATATAAGTATACTTACCTTATTCTTATAAGTAGTAGCTAGGTTAGGGTTATTATTAGTTCTTTCTAGGTCTAGGAGTCTAGGGAGCTCTAGGGGGCCTAGCTTTAAAGCTAGGCCTATCTCTCTAGTCTCTAAACTTTACTATCCTTTTCCTATGTGTTAGCTTTTTATAGGGCTTCTCTTTATATATTCCTTTTTCTTCTCTAACTATCTATTCCTAGTTATTATTTGCCTTAGAGAAGGCTTACTAGTTTGCTTTAGTCTTCTAGTACCTCTATTATCTCTTAGCTTATTTAGCTTTAGTAACTACCTCTTTTATTCTCCTTAACCACTATGCCTCTAAACTAGGGAGTCCTTAGCGCTTCTATAAGGCTACTAGTTCTACTATCTATTAGAGATTTATAATAAGCTATGTTATATATATATTAATTCCTTCCTTATCTTTTAGGTCTAGTGTATTTTCTACTTAGAGTTACACTACTACTTTTACCTTTACCTATAGTCTATTTATTATAGTCTAGGTGTGTTTAAGGGTAGGTAGGGTGCCTTCTTACTCCTTAGTAAAGATACTAATTAGCTATGGAATATAGTTAGAGCCTATAAGGTCTTCTATACTATTATAGTAAACTTAGATATCTAGAGTTACCTATACTAGATCTATAGTACTATCTCTATCTTCTCTATATTATCTTATAGGTTTCCCTTAGGGTATTACTAGACTAAGCCTTTACTAGCTTATAAGGTCTAGTAGTTTCTCTACTTCTCTAGTTATTCTATCTAAGCTATCCTAGAGGGGTGTTTTTAGTTAAAGTCTCCTATAAAAACGCTCTAGCTATAAGGCTCTTTTACATTAAAAGTATAAATAGGTATGTTCTAGTTATTTATATATCCTTCTAAGTAAAGGGAGTAGATATTTATACCTTTTATCTCTACTAGTAACTAGTTAAGTCCTCCCTAGGCTATCTATAACCCTATATTATACTTCTTATTTATATATACTATATTTTATCCCTTATAGTATACTAGTTAGAATTAGGCAAGGCCTAGTGCTAAGGGCTATAGGTGCCTTATATGTTCCTACTCTTAGATTACTATTATATCTATGTTAGTTTAGTATTAGAGCGCTATATATATTAAGCTATCTTTCTTATTTACGTTCTAAAAGAGAACTTATAATATTACTATATTAGTTAGGGGGTGGTGAATCTCTGCTATCTTATGCTAGCTCTATTCTAGCCCTATTTTAAGATATGTATTATATAATACTCCTTACCCTAGGCTATTTAGCACTCCTCTTTATATTTATTAGGTATTCCCTTTTCCTACCTACTATAATAATAGGTACTATAGCTATGCTAGTTCCCTTATAGGGTAGCGTTAGGCTTCTATCTAGGGAGTTACTAGTAAATTATAATAGTTACTTTAGGTAGCCTGCTTTCGCTGTATTTTACTTCTCTTTTAGGATAGGGTAATCCCTTAACCACACTAGGTATAGGCTAGAATATAAGATATAGTTTTCCTTTAGTTATCTACTAATTATTAGGCATAATATTTCTCCTTCCTTATATTAGCTAGCTCTATACCTACTATACCTTAGGGCTGCCTTATAGAACTTTATAATATAGCTAGTTTAGAAGTAGTTATAGTATTATTAGGGTTATAGGGTTTTATTATATAGTTTAGTCTAGAATAGCTTTACTTTAAAGACTATTCTATCTTAGCATATCTTATTAGTATCTTCTACTTCTGCTAGTCCTAGGATTAGGGTAGTATACTATGCGTTTTCTACTTAGGGGCGCCTTATAGTTGCCTTAATTACATTTACTTTATTTGCTTTTCTAATCTTAGTTATAAGGTTCTTAATAGATATATACTTTATTAGGAATCCCTTAACTATAACGCTAAGTACATAGTAGTAAAGGGCTGCTTTTAGACTAAATACTTTAGTAATCTATTTTTAGTTCTCTTTATATTAGGCTACGTTTCCTTTAAAGGTAATAATTATGTCTTTGCTAGGGAGTCTTCTAGCTACTATAGCTATAGTTTAGCTAGTAGCTCTATTTACTATAGTTATTATATCTTTAGTGCCTTAGGATTAGAGCGTTTCCTAAATTATATTACCTTTAATAAGTACTTCTCTATATTATCTACCTAGGACCTATAAGGGAGGGGTTTTGTTATTTAGTCTTCTTAGTACTAGTCTAGCTATAACGCTTACCTAGGTTAGTATATTAGTTCCTTTAGCTTCTTCCTTAATAGCCTTCTTAAGGGCTACTTTAAGGGCTTCTTTAGTAGTGTAAATATTATTATTATTATTACTACTATTATTGTTTATAGCTCTTATTTTAGCGTGGGCGCGGTTTGCTGCCTAGTAGGCTATGGCCTTTATAATGCTCTAAACTTAGGAGACTTTATTACTAGGGATAAGGCTAGTAATCTTATTATAGAATTTTGTGTTATCTAGGTATTTAAATTATATCTAATCTATTATTAGGTTATCTTTGCGTCTATAGGTATTAAATTACCCTATTCCTACGTTTAGGTAGTGGTAGCTCTATGCTAGCCCCTTTCTCTAGCGTTAATTACCATTAGCATCTTGCCCTTACACCTGCCTCTAGCTTTATTATAATGCGATATTATAGGAGGGGGTAAATAGAGGTAAGGAATTCGAATATCGATGTGGTTTGTATTTTAGAGGCGATTCCGGACCTTTAGATCGGTGCGGAAAAAGTATCAAAAGGTTTTATACTCTTTATATAGTTAGAAACAGAAATACTAGAGGCCCTTATGTAATTAGTCCTAGCTAATTATCTTTTATTAGCTTAGATATACTTCTATAAGTACTAACCTCTAAAAACGCAGGACTCTTTTTAAGCAAATTCACTTCTAATAAGTATATATAAAGACTAAGCTAATTTATAAGTTAATATTTCTCACGCACTACTATAGGATAGGTAATTTAAGGGGCATACCTAGCAAACCATACTAAGGGTTTAGCCTAGAAGCAAATAAAGGGGACTTCTAATAAGTCCTTACTTAGTAGTTTATCCTAGGATAATGGATTTAGTTTTATAATATAACTAGGTTATTCTAGGTAACTTAGTTTTCTAAATTATTAGAGTCTTCTAAATCTAATAAGGCTTTATCTAGTAATATATCTATATTATCCTAACCTATATACTATTTTAGGATTAAAGGCTTAGCTAGGCAAAGCATAACTTTCTATTAATCTAATAGAGCTATAGAAGGCCCTTTAATAGAGATAGGCTTATCTCCCTTTTCCTTAACACTAATTAATAACTCTAAGTTTCTAATATTAAACCTTACACTTATATTATAAAGCTAAGGGAGCCCTAAGATTAGGATGGTTTAGTTTTTAGGCTAATTATCTAGGGTAATAATAGCCCACACTAATCGAGTAACTCTATGGCATATTACCTTTATTATCACGAAGTGAGTGACTATGTTCTCTTATCTATTAGCGTTAATTATCTATAACCCTTAGAATCTAACTAACCCTAAGTCATAGACTAGTATGTTTTCTTCTAAAATAAAAGCGTAGGATATAATATTAATCTTAGCTCCTTAGTCTACTAGTGCTTATCTAGGTTTAAAGTTAAACACCTACTCCTTCTAAAACCCTATATAAGCTTAAATAGTAATCCTAAATAGCTTTATACCTAACTAATGCTCTTAAAGTAATTCTATATTATAATTATTCGAAACTAGAGTTTTTTAATTTTCTTAGAGACTGTCTAAGCAGAGTTAGCCTTAAGTAAGAATAACACTATCTTCTTCTTAGGGCATTTCTTTAAAGGAGTTATTACTTAAGATAATAGTTTTTAAAATTACTTTATTATCTCTAGACTAATCTGCCATAGGTCTATTAATAAGATTAGGATAGAAATATAGCTTGCTAAAGCCTTCTAGTTAATAGGGCCTAAGCCCTTATGTCCCTAGATCTCGCTTAGAGCCTAAGCGTTCTGCTTAATTACCTTTTCCCTTACTAGGGAGTAACTTTAGGGGTTAGTCCCTATCCTTAATAATATTACTAATTACTATACCTTTCTATTTCTTTAAAGGTAGCTTAGCTTTTATAACAAGGGTTATAACCTATAAAGCTCCTTAGGTAATAGATTTTGATATCTCTTTATTAGCTATTTTTAAGCTCTTTAAGAGTAGCTTTAGTGGTTTATCTTTATCTATAATATCTTCTACCTAGGCATTTAGATTAGCTCTTCTAACCCTAAGTTTCTATAAGTTAGTAGTTATAAATTACTATAAGCTTAAGGGCTTTCGCTTAAGTTAGCTAAGGTAATAATCCTTAGTTACTATTAACTATATAATAGCTCTAGGTTTAATTAAAGCATACTAAGCTCTTATAGCGGAATTATAGCTAACTTCTTGAACCACTCTAGGCACATTAGCGTTAGTATGCTTATTACTAGTTAGATATACCTAAGCAAACCTAGCATAGGCTTATCTAGGGACCTATAAGTTATCATTCTAAGGAGAAAGGGTTATTAACTTTAGCTAGGTAGATTCCCACTGCTATAGTAAGTTATTCCTAGTTATAGTGTAATTTATAGTATAGTATCTAGCAATACCATACTTAAAACAGGCACCTTTACAAGGCAGCGGCGTAGTGCTATTAACATACTAGTTCCTTAATTTAGATGCAGGTCTTAGATCTAATATGCGTCCCTATAGACTAAAATTTAGTGTTACTATTAGAGCTTATAGTGCTTAGGGAGGTCCTATACTATTTAACTAATACTATAGTAAGTTAGTACTATTTCCTATTAATTACCTTAGTTAGGCCCTCTCTAACTATTTAAGGGTCCCTCCTCTATATTACCATTTCCTCTACTCTATATTTAAGTCTAAGGGCAATTCATAGGCATAGGAGTTTAGCTAATAAGGGGAACAGGCTAATACCTATTAAACTAATAAGGGTCTAGGGTAGCATACATCCCTAGAAACCTCAAGTAAGGCAATAATAGCTAAAGTTAAGCAATTAACGTATTAATAGGAGTGGATTATCGCTTATAGCCTCCTAATACCTCTATAAACCCTAGGGGTAGCTTATAAGCCTAAGACAATACTTTATTAGCAAAGCATTCGCTCTAGTATTTAATAAATTCCTCTATTAGTATAATCTTTATATCTCTTGCCATAGACTTAGTAAGGTTAGCTTTTACTTCCAAGATAGTAATAGCTTATTTAATAAGCTCTTAAGCTCCTTAAAGGCTATTAGTAGCTAGCATGTTCTAACTAATAGCCTCCTATATTAGAGACTTATTATATAGTCCCTAAATAAACTAATAAATAAAGTCCTAGAGGGTATGACTTTTAATTAAGGTGAGTAGGTTATTGCTTATAACTAGTTTATCTTTACCTCTAGTATAATAAAGCATATTTAAGACCTAGGAATAGTACATAATAAGGGCCTTACCCTCTTCCTAATGTATTTCCACATTAGTACTAGCTTCTACTTCTTTATTAATAACCTTAGGAGGGTATCTTTCTTAAAGGGATTGTTAAAGAATTACTAAGTTAGCAGATAATGCTATGTTCTGTTTAGCTCTAGAGACTATTAGCCTTAGCTATTCTAAGCTATTAAGGAAGGTAGTAGCACTTCTATCTAGAGCTATGTTAATTGCTTAGATAAAGGTATTAGGATTAATATCTTAACCCCTATTAACGGTCTTAAATGCCTATTATAGGTAACTTAACTAACGCCTAGCAGACATCAAACCATTAAAGGTTCCGATGTCCCTTGAAGAAAGTAGCTTGCAGGGTTCTATGGTTAAATATCCTAATGAGGGTAGCTCTATTACTAATAGGGGTTCTAGTTTCTTAAAGAAGCTAGTTAATTAGATTATAGCTTTGTCCTTAGCCTTGCTAAGCGATAATTAGTCCTCCTACACTACTAAGTAAAATAAGGATAATGATTTTAATAACTCTAAGTCTAGAGGATATACCTTAGTAATCTGTGGATCCTATAGAATGTCTTATCTAACCAGGAATCTAGGATAATAAGGTATAGGGTTTGTAGTGATTAACTAAGAGGGACAGTGGGGAAGATAATAGGGTTTTTAATAGTGTAGCCTTAAGTGATAACTACCTTCTAGGAGTGCTTAAAAAGCCTAGTTTCTGCGACTCCTGGCGTGGTCGCTAAAAACGACTTGTTTAATGCACGAACAGAAAAAAACAAAGGGCTAGCTTTCAAATGATTTAAATAACTATCTTCTGTCCTAAAGGTTAATATAGGAAAAGGAAAAAGCTACGGTGCTCTCAGCGAAAAATTTGATGTAGGTGGGGCGGGAGCTCCTTCCCCCATTTGAACCCTTCATACACGTGTACATGTATGTATTTCACTCCTGGCGCTAAAGGTCCACAACCCTGGCGCGCACTCGATTGGCTCTGTGTGGGACGCGAGCTGCCAGCAGAAGTCTGACCGGTGTGGGGATTGCCAGGACCCTCCGTGGATCAATTGAGCCAATCAAACGCTAAAATAGGGGCGTGCCGGGGTATGGCTAAGTGTTTCATTAGATCTGATTGGCTTAAGCGGAGTGATCCACGGAGGGCCCCGGTGATTCACACACACCTTCAAGCACGTCGCCAAGAAAGGGGTAGAAGCGTAAGATTTGAGTCACCTTAAAACGACGAACACCGGCGGTTTTATTAGGCTACGCTTACGAGATATCTGCCATAGTCGTAACAAGAGGCGTTCTAGCAACACAAAGGTTAGAGGAATTAGAATTGATAAGAGCACGGACGTCGCTAGACTCCTCCAGACCCGAAAATATGAAGTATATTAACATTATTCACGACGCCTTGCTTTCATTAAATAAAGAAGGCAATTAAAGCATTGGGATCCATCCCGTCTAAAAAAAGAACGACAAAAATCAGCTAAATTCTGAGAAAACGGCTCGAAAGGAGGGCCTGGGCTTTCAAGGAGCTCCGCGCTAAATGCATTAAAGAAAAGAGGCAAGAGACACTGCTGCTGTGTACATGGCAGCCCACGACTCGGACCCAATGACCTAATACCTGAGAAAGGCTGTATTGAACATCAATTTCGGGTCTGGACGAGTGGGCTCTCTTTGAATTAGACGGTGAACTGAATGAATCCCTGGCACGTTTATATCGCACCGTGTCTGTGTCAGCAGTGGTGAACCTGGACGTACATAAAGCTCATTGACGGGTCGTCGATAGCAAAGGCCTCGATTCTTGACTTGGTAAAAAAATGTATCTCTAACGCACTTTGAGCCGATCGGATAAAGATTGTTAACGTGACTCCACGAGGTGGAAGAAGGCCAAGGAGATAAGTGACCAGTCAGCTGCACCTCTTTTCATACAACACATTAGCAGGAAACACCCAATCAAACGGAGTGACTGGATGGGTGGTATATCATGTATCTGCGTGTATCTAATGACTTTAACGGATGAGTTACACAAACAACGTGGACGAATAGATTTTGTACGAGCGCGTGCGAGGCATACATCCCACTCATACAGTACTCGCAATCAGAGAATGAAGGGTATAAAGGGACGGAGAAGTTCCTTCCTCGATAGAAATAGAAAGGGTGCATTATTCCGGATATGTACTACGCCTTTTCCGTCTCCCTCACCCACACCCCACCGCGTCAAGATCATAACCTATCATTACTAGCGCATTATCTTCTCGACGCTAAAACGCATCTTTTTTTTGGACTCACAATGGATACTCCCAGATACAGGTTCTTCTACCGTGTAATGGATGAAGAATCTCAGGCAGAATTCATCCCGGGAAGGGGAATAATCGCCGCGGGGAGAGCCGTGATAAACCTTGATGCCAAGTACGAGCGGGAGGTACAGGTGCTTAGGTGGAATTTGGAAAATCATCTGGACTGGAATAGCGATTACAAATCGTCACTCATTTCGACCTACGGTGACAAAGATGTCGCTTTTGATATTGCGCGTGGACGTAAGGAAAAGCAGGGGAGGAAGAATGTCAAGGTCATTGAAATTGACGTTCGGGGTGCATGGTATGAAGTTCCGCGAAGTGCGGCGTCTTGCGAAGAAATTGGATTTATGGATTCCGCTCAAGGCATACAACAACTCGAAGTATGAATGGATCTTCTTGCATAGCATATTAGCAGCTGCGATTGTTGAGGTCTATAACATCTAGTATGTGCATGCTAGAGGACATAGTCAAGTGTCGCGGTCACAAGCAGAATGGCGATGGGACCCTTGCGATAAAGAAGAATGAATGCGTGGCGGTGTCGTGGCAATGGCTGAGAGTTCAACATATCAGGCAGACAGACGGCTGTCAATCGTGGCTCAACCCGCGATTTGCGTAACAGGCTAGCGAGGAATATACATGGAGTGTTCAAATCACGCTAGCGAGTTCATTTTAGTTTCTGTGGAAAATCCCCAGAATTATAATGATGCACCAGACATGGCAACATAGCAGCCAGCTTTCTTCCATGATGCCTCGGCCACTTTCCAGAACAATGGTAGCAATCGAGGGCAACGTACACCTTGAATCTCATCAGCCCCCTCTGTATAAGTTTTGGCCCATTTTGGTCCAGGCCGCTCCAATCTTGCCAGCCCATCTCGTCATATGCCTTGACCCCAATTTCACCCACGCCACAACCACTCATAATGCCTCCGCCGACCGTCATGCTGGCCACAAACCGCTGTATTGCTTTGACCCAGGCACAGAGCGCACACTTCACGTTCTCTGATAAGTGTGCGAAGCTCATGAATGAGAGGGTTGAAAACTGCGCTGTATAAACTTCCTCTCCGGCACTTCCTCGCTCGCTCTCAAGGCGGGTTCGTTCGCGGGTGAGCAAGCGTTGCGGTCTTATCAACACCATTTCTGTCGCTTATAAAGGTGTTTTAACCTTTGTATCTGCACTAGAGAGTGGACTAGGCAGCTTAGGCGCGGACTGCCTGAATAGCGCTCCTAGAAAGCTGTTATCGCACGACTAGGTTTGCGTTGAAAACAGCAAAGGCCGACATGAGATGTCTGCAAACCTGCACCTTCGCGTACACTCCCGTTGTGGCTTATGTGGCTTTCTATTCTATATAGAAGGCCAGTTTTACACATGTAAGTGCCCAAATCTGGAGCTGGCCTATATTTTTTTCGTTGACATTGTAAATCTCCATTTCAGTGGCCAATGACGGCCAGTCCTGGCCAGTCACGCTCGTAAAATATGGGTGTTTAGTTTCCCGGATTCCGGTTGTCAAGTGACCTTCGTGGCCTGGCACGCGTTGAAAGACTGGGAAAAGTGGAAGAAAGCCGTGGGTCTAACCACATGTGCTACATTGTTGAAGCAGCAGAACGGTTCAATGGAGCGGCTGTAGAGTTCCGGGTTTGTCCATGTACAAAGTCCCAGGCGCATATATCACTAATGATGACCTCGCTTATAGTTTGGTATGGCCAGATTGCGCGGCGTGACAGGGTTATTTCACATTTGGGACACTCCTTGCCCTCCATCTCTGTATCGCAGCATTGTCGACCGTGACATTACAGCCCGAAGAGACCATCTTCAGGCGTTGCATCTGGGCACGGTAGACTTGTCTCTCTGTACTGGCGTGACATTCTTTGTTTCCCTCGGTTCCACGTATGCTGTTCATGTTCATACAGCAGCCCAGCCTTTCGCCTACAGGACTTTTATGAGTCTTCTACCCGAAAGACGAAGGGTCGTTACTTGGCTTTATTTGCTTATACAAGGTCAAGTAGAACAACTAGGGTTCGCCAAGCTGCCGAATCGGCCAGGAAATTCTGGTAATCCACAGCACTTATGGGTATGATGAGGACGTGCTCGCGTGAATTCTGCTACAGGATCTACTAACGGCAAGCAGATTCGCTTCGACTCGGGCATTGATGTTCTCATTGGATCTTATGAAAAACGCCTCGAGACTTAGTATCACTCCGAAGCCTCCAGACACTTATATGCAGGAAAAATGATACTCTTGCCATCGATTTCGTCGGCTCTTTTCGAAGGAGCAAACGTTACTCACGACAGCCGCCCCAAGATGATCTATTTCCAGCCAGCCGACATTAGAAAAGTCACGCATCTCGTCGGCTTTGCTTGAAGATCCACAGACATGGCTGGTGTCAAGGTAGAATGCCTTGAGGATCACCATCATGTTCATGAACAAACAGTTTGGACGTGTTGCAAAATTAGCGGGGTTTTACATTGTTGGTTCAATCAGGATTAAATGATTTTGAAGCATAGGTAAACAAGCAATGAAAGAAATAAGACATGCCCAGACCGCGAATTCACTTTCGACTGGCTTTCTCCTCGGCACCTTCTTTGATTTCTCCCTGCCTCTCCCTTTGGCTTGAGGTTTCTTGTCCTTGCCTTTGCTTTGGTCCTTGCTTTCGCCTTCCCTTTGCCCGTATAAAGCCCTGTCCTGGCATGTTTGGATAAACCAAGATTCCCCCTCGTCGCCAGTAATCCCACGGAAAATGCTGCTGAGGTTTGTTGTCCGAGCGCTGAATCTGGGTTCGGTAGTCTCCGTTCACATCTTGGAATATTTTGAAAACCTTGACGCGAGTGTAATCGCCATCTTTGACCACGGGGTTTGATCGTCAACATCCATCTGGGATGGACCAGGATCCGGGAGAGCAAGGGATTCCGAGGGGCTTCCGGGATTCCAAAGCCGTCGAACTTCTCCGGATCTGGTTGCAGATTTTGCTTGACATATGCCCATGCAGCATTCCAGTACTGTTCACATGTCCAAATATAGGCGTAGAAGGCTCTATCTCCGATGTCTCCTTCAAGGGGATAAAATGGTTCCAGGAATCCCTGCCCTCCCCGGTTTTGGCATGCCCTCAGCCGAGCCTCAGCTCAGTGCCACAATAAGTTATCACCCAGCAGGAATTGATCGCCTTTCTATTTTCAAATAAGCAGTTCCAAGTCTTACTGTATGCCTGTTCTTCGGCGTACCGCGTATTCTCAGCTAAGGCTTTTCCCCTTTTCCCCTCCCCGTTACCCAGTATAGTATATATCCTTGCTAAATTATGCTTTTCCTTTATTTGCTCATATAAGTAAGGCTAGTAATATAATCCTATTAATATTAATTCTATTAGTTATAAAGATTTTTTAATTTTTTCTCTGTACACTAAATAGTAAACTAAGTAGCTTGGATATAAATTACCTAAATAGCGCTTATAAAAAGCTGTTATTATCACTGCTTTGACCAAGCCATATTAATAGGCAAGCTAATCGCGCGTTGGGTATTTCCTCAAAGTTGTTATTGCTTTTGGCGCGCGAAGTCGCTGTCTCTTACGAGACTCTTGGGAACAGGAGAAGCATTGGCTAGGCTTTTCGTCAAAGGGACAGTTTTGTTCAATAATAAGATTTAGCGTGGCGATGGGTTTACGGCTCCATGCAGGTCAGCCAACGCCTACCTAGGCCTGCTTCCACTAAACCCCCTACCGGCGTTAAACGCGTCGCTGACAGTTATATGATGTTGTGATATTGAACTAGGGGCGGAGGCGGGGCACGAGTAAATAGTACGGAGTACGGAGTAGTTACTAGTAATTCTTGACATCTCTATTACTATTATGTTCTCGGTATTGGAGCCGAGCACAGCGCATGTTCGATCTGCGTTTGTACCGGCAACTCCGGAATGTGCCTGGCGGGTAACTCGAAGAGTGCGCCCGAAAGTCGTGCGCTGTTGTTGCTTGTTGTTCGTACATGCCGTGCACCGAGACTTCGATAATAGTCGTGAAGTCCAACATTTGTCCGCCAAGCGTCCCAGCGTACTGCTACCATTCCATGCCGGGCAGCCCAATCTTGGGCCCACGATATGATCAGCAGCCCGAGGCCCTCCCCGCGGCGTGCAACTGCGGTGGCCATCTTGGAGAGGTATATAGCGGGCGTTTTCAACTCGCTCGGTGTCCAAAGTTGGAATTCCCGTCGGTGCTAATGGAGAATGTGCCAACCGCAGTTCCATTGTCCAGCATAAGCCACGTCTTGTGAAGTGAGATTGCCTTTGCGAGCCTCGGTCGAAAAGTTGGACTGGTACTCCGCTGATCACTTCCGTTCTGGCGCAGCCAATCGACCCGATCTTGGAGGATTCTGATTACTTGATCCAGATGGCAAGGCTGAGCTTGCATCACAACCAAAGGCATTTTGAGTCATGTACTCCGTACTTGGGTTCAAAGTGTCGAGTGGTGGACTGGACGGTCAGGCGCTGCTGATGAAGAACAAATATAATGTGTAAATGGGCATACTCCGTAGTGTCAGCTATCAGGAACCTCGAAACAGGGCAAGTCGTTGTCTTTTACCAGCCGCATCGTCTCAGTAACGACTTCTAGTCATTAACTAGCAGACATGTCAGAATGACACGGCACGTTGAAACACGGCATATTGTGGGCAGTGAATGTAATATCGACGCCCTGTCTCGGATTTTGCCGATGTAGCTTTCCTGTAGGGAAAGGATCTCCTAGCGACTTCATCTACGGAGTACGGTACGATTTACAATACACCTCTTGAATTGTTTTACAAATCTATGTGTAAATGAATTAGATGTCAGCAAGAAAATAAGGGACACAGGGGCTAGGATTGATAGGTACCTGAGATTGTGAATAATTTATACAGAAAAACATGTATCTTTTAGTGGCGTTTGATACCCTGTGTGTTTGGAATTCCTTGAAACTCTGACATAAGAGCACATTTAGCCCTGGTATCCGCGATTGTCCAGTGGGCTGCACTGTAACATAAACCGCATTACTCCGTACGCACGTAGTAGGATGAGCGCCGAGTGGCCCCTCGCAGCAATGCCTCTAAATGGTGTAAAAATTCAGTCTTACTAAGTGCCATGTAGTAATTTGTATAGCCCCTAGTCACTAGTACTTCCATCATAAGCCAATTACTAGCTAACTAAATGTATCTAACTGTCAAGGTAGGGGTCGGTGTAGCTAATAGAAAAGGTTCGATTCTGGTCAATCAGAGGTGCAGACGGCACTCGACTTTTGTACCTAAAGGGTACACAGTGCGCTATGGTAATATATATATTATTTACGCTAGCTAGCTCTATGTAGGGCTAGTACTAGTACTCCTGCTGCTTTGTCAAAAGGAAAACCCTTAAATAGGAAGAAAAACCCTTATATCTATGTTTAGGCTAACGCTAACCCTACACTAGGCCTACGTTATATTATATATAGCCTATTATAGGTATTTATTACTAGCTTACGCTAGCCTTATCCTAATAAGAAGAAAAGAAAAGAAAGAAAAAGGAAAATCCTAGGTTCTAAGCCCTACCTAGCTCTATCCTAGGTTTACTCTAGCATTACTCTAGGCCTCTTATACTATCTTATAGCGTGCTAGATTTAGTTTTGCGGTGGTAATTCACTTCTCTTTCACTTTTTAGCTAGCTCTTCTGTGGCCTTACTTTTCAGCCTTCTCTAGCCCGGGTCCGGCTCGTCAGTCCAGGGAAGTCAGAGCACCTGATGTTGGCTATGGTAATAACTAGCCTATAGAGGTACTTCTAATACATTTATCTCCACTATTATCTTATTAAGGGTTTTATCCTAGTTAATGCGCAGGCCATATTCACATATCTAATGCTCTAGGGAGCTCTCCTAACACACCCCCTAGCTAAGATATCTATTAAAGCTAGAGTTTATTAGTGTAGGAAGCGATTATAATGAATTTCTAGTATTATTATAAGGGAATCTTACGTAATCCTATCTAGTGATAGAAATCCCTGTGTATCTAACCTAATAGAGGCTTTGTAAAGCTATTTGCAAGTATCTTAGAGGTCTTTAACTAATTAACCTTAATATTGCCCTTTATATATTGCTCTTAAATCCATATTTAATTTATATTAAGATACTTAAGGCTAGTCTAAAGCCTTTCTTCTATATACTTTATAATATAGATTATTTACTTATTATTACACTAGATAATAGAAAGTAGCGGCATGTAGACCTTAATATTATAAAGCAATCTCCCTAGAAATATACGCTCTTTTACACTATAATTTAGGGCAAAGAGCTTTACTTCTATGCTTAAAGTTATTATATAATATTGCGTACCTAACTTCTAATTAATCATAGCGCTATGCATAATAAAAACATAGCCTTATATTAATCTATAAGTATTAGGGTTATTACTAAGGAAGCATTAGTGCTAGAAAATAGGGTATTAAAGCTATCTATACCTAAGTAGTAAATACAAAGCTTCTTTATATTCTAAGCATATAAAATAGCTCCTTTAGTAAGCTTTATATGCTTTGCTAATGGATTTGTTATAAAAGAGGCTAGCTTTAATGCTATAAATGCCACGTTAGGTCTTCCTATAATATAAAGATACACTAAGGAGCTAATAACTACTCTATAATAATTAATCTCTTTATTAGAAGCTTCGCTAGTATTAGTAAGGATTATAGCTATAGGAAAAGGAGCAAAGGTTAAGCTCTTTAGATTATTATTAATAACGTTAGGAATGAATTTCTAAGCGATCTTTTAAATGTATAATTCCTATAATAACTATATCTCCTTAGTATCGCGATTTCTAATAATTTTAATGCCTAGGAATTACTTTAATTTGCCTTAGTCCTTAATATCTAGACCGTTTATTAGTTACTTATGTAATTCTTTAAATTCTACTTTAGATCTATAAGGGTAAAGCACTATAATATTATCTACGTAGAAAAACAGGATAAAATCGTCCTTTATAAAGATATATAGGTCTTCTTTCCCTTATATAAAGCCTAGATTTAAGAGAAATCTTATTAAATAAAGGAACTATTATTAAGGAGCTTCTTATAGTTTATATAATGCTCTTATTATCTTCTAGAGATAACCTTTTATATTTATACCCTCTAGAGGCTTATAAAAATAGGTTCTTTAAGTTCTACGTAAGGAAAGGCATTTTAAATATTATATTATTAGGTATTAAGATTATTAGCGTAGTAAACCGTAAGTAGTATACGTAGAGATTATAAAGTAAGCGTAGTAGTATAGTTATTAAGGTTATTCTTTAGTTATTAGTTACCTTAAATAACTATTCTAGCTTTAAACTCTATAACTACTCCTTTCTTATTAGTCTTATATTTAAAGACCTAGCTAAGGTTTATAATTTCCTTATAATATTCTAGATTAAGGGATTTATCTAGTATATCTTCCTAGTAGTTTAGGGATAGGAGCTTTAAAAGCTCTTTTATAATTGCTTTCTTCTAGCAGTTATAATAGGGTAAAGCTATAGCTTATTAGTAATATACGGGTTCTAGAGGCATATCTTTAATCCATAAACTATATTAAGTGCCTTATAATGCTATAGAAAAGGCATAAGAAAACTATACCTACCTAGCTTTATATATTTCCTTTCTTTAGCGTTTTCTAGTAATAATATTATCTAGATTAATACTATTATTCTAGGGATAATAATTCTCTACTTCTTTACTACCTTTACTAGTAATTTCGCTAGTCTCCGCGGTAGTCTCTACGTGTTTAATTATTATATTATGCATAAATTTATTAATTTCACAATATAGCGCATTATTACCTTATATCCTAAGCTCTTTATTCTCTATAGTAATTAGTGCCTTATAAGAAAAGTTAGGAGGGGTTAAAAGTGTACTAGAAAGGTTATCTTTTCCCTTATTATATAAGGTAGTGTTTTTACTTTAAACTATTTATTTTCTCCTTCTATAGTTAAAGGTATAGGAGAGTAATCCTTCTCTTCTAATTCTAATCTAATAAGGTCTTAACTAATTTCCTTATTAATATTATTAGCTTTAAGTTCTTTAAGTAGCGTAATTATTAATATCTTTTCCTTTTAAGCTAATTCTAGCTTTTCTTCTAGTTTAAAGAAGGAATTCTTATTAAATTAAACATATGCTAATATAATAACTTTATAATTATAAAGCAAAGGTACCTAAATAATATATTAGGACTTATCTCTATAACTAATAAGGTACCTAATATAAGCTTTCTGCTCTAACTATAGGATTATATTATGTAATTTAACGTGCTCTAGAGCCTTTATTATTATAGGAAAAGCCTTATATCCATAGGCTTATAGATATGTAATTAAAGGCTTCTAGACCTCTACTATCTATAAATAGGCTAGAACTATTTTCCTAGCCTAATTCTACTATAGCTTATAAGGTATAATCTAGGTTTTATAATACTTAAAAGGCGTTTAATTTAATAGATAAACCACGGTATTAAAGACCTTATTATTAAGATCTAATAGAAGCTAAGCCTCTAGACTTAATATATAAGCTTTTTGCTTAACCACCCCCTAGATCTCTTTGCCTTTCTATTCTAGCTAGGTATTAAGGGAGCTGAATTATAAACTATAATACCTATAAGGGCTATCTTATCTTTTATTTGCTCTATAAAGAGGGCTTTTTAATATTACTATATAGAAAGCGTAGTTAAACCCTAAATTAAGTGCTTAGGAACGCTATTATTATATAAAAGCTATTATAAATACTATCCTTTATTTTAAAGGAATAAAAGAACTATATTAAGGTTATAAGGCATATAAAAACACACTAATACCTATTACTATTCTAATAAGGAGAGTTATAGTAATTTAGATTAATAGAAAGCCTATAACCTAGCCCTTATAGAAGGCCTTTAGGTATAACCTATAATCTCTATTACTTAGCTTTACCTATAGCATAGATCTTATACTTTATAAGCTTGGGACTTATTAATTTAATACCTAAAGCTATATTTATAAGCTTTATAAAGGCCTATATGCCTAGATAACCGCATTATTAATGCTAAAGCTCTGTATCTCCCTTTTAAGGCAGTCTTAGTGCCTTACTAGTTATAGTATAGGCCTTTTTAGCTTATCTAATAGCCTTAATAATACGTAGAGCTTATTAATATTATAAACTCTAGCTATAGGCCTTAATCCTTTATATAGGAAGCATTTCTTCTAATTCTAGAAGATCCCTGCCTTTATTAGAATTATTACTAATATAAGATTAACGTAAAATCCTAGGATTAGTAGCGCTTTCTTTAGTATAATTATCCTTAGCGTTCTAGATAGCAAATCTATTACTAAGATATACACTAGACCTTTGCCTAAAGCTATATAGATTATGCTACTAGCTTCTACCTCTATTATAATAGTATTATTAAATTTAGCTTGCTTAAACTAATAAGGGTTATTAAAGATATAAATATTCGCTCTAGAGTTATAAAGGACTATATTTCTCTTTAATTCTAAGCTATTAACCGCGTTTAAAGATAGGGTAATGCGTTAAGAGTACCCTACGCATATAAATAATAATATATTAGCTAACTTCTTGCCTAGAGTAATAGCTATAGAGTTATTTATAGGGTTCTATAAGGGTATAATAATATTACTATTACTCTTCTTGTTGGAACACCAAGGTGCCTGCGCAGGTAATTGATACCGTTGTTATTGAAGTCTATGATAGTTGATGATGATCATCTAGGAAAGAGAAGAGAGAGAGAGGAATCTAGCTAGCCAAAAGTGAGTGAAACCTATAAGTAAGGCAAAGAGGGGTGGCGAAAAGGGTAGCTAATCATAAGGCATGCATCCCTTTAAGGGCTTTACTCAGCCTATAATTAGCGGGGTCTTTAGCCATGACTAATCCAATAATAATCCAAAGGAAGTAACACTAGTAGTCTCTCTTTTCTTATGGCTAAAGGAGCCTAAAAACGTAATAAAAATTAAATTAAAGGAAAGTGTATATAAGTAGATCCCTTAATAGGAATCTAGAGCCCTAATTAGCTTAGTTAGCATTAGTTAATTTAATTAATCCGATCGCGATGAATCCTCCCTTTATCTCTGTTAATTTCCTCTCTATAATGCTTATAATGCTTACAAAGGTCTCTTAACCTAGCCTTTCACACGGATTATTAATTCGTTTGAATTAATTAAGGTTATAAGCGCTTAATTTAGCAATCCCTTTATCATCGCATTAGCTAGGTTATCGTTGCCATTGATCTATCTGACCTTATAGATCTTACGCCTCTCGTACAATTAGCGAAGGGCTATAATATTAATTATTAGCCTCTTCTCTTTTATTATACCTAGCTTAATAAGGCATTTATATAACAAGAACAAGTTAGTATAAAGGATTGTAGGGATCTAAGGCATCTTTAATTAGTCCGTGATTTAATTAAGGGTTATAGATATTACGTACGTGATATTAGCACCTTAAACTATACTGTATAGCTCTAAGGCAAGCGCACTACGCGTAACCCGCTTGCTCTTTGTTAAACTATATGTAATAATATTCCTTTTGCGATAAAGGTGTTATTATCCCTCTTTCCCTTATTACTAATTACGATTATATACCTAATCTATAAGCTAAGATCCTTGTTATTTATAAGTAATCTATCTATAAATACAAAGAGCTTCGCTTCTTTAAGGGTTAGTAAGATATAGCGCAATCCTTATTACTAATTCTTAATCTGCTACTTAAGGCGTTTATTTAGGCATATAATATCTTTAGCAGCTAGTTCTTAGTATTAAGCTATAATTAATAGATTATATAAAGCTTCTAGTTAGTAGATAGTTATAATATAGCTTCCTTAGGCTTGTTATTCTATGTAATCCTACCTTACTACTAGAGATTAAGGGTTAACTTCCTTAATCTTCTAGCTTTAGCCTTTCTAGGTTAGGGTTAGTAAGTTATTAGCGTTTTAGGTTAGAATATAGCTATTAAAAGTAAGGGGATTCCTGTTTAATAGTTACTACTTCTCTTTAGCTATAAAGTTAGCCTTCTAAAGCTCTTTTTCTTCTTTATTAAAGAAGTTATTATCGCTTAGACCTAGCGTATTATCCGTTTACATTCTAATAATCCTAAAGAGGTTTTTATTATTTAGAGCTGTGATTAATAAGCAAGGATTGTATGTTAACGTTATTATATTAAGATTATCCCTATAATAATAGAAGTACGTTGCCTACTAGTGAGTTCTAGCCTCTATAATGCTATAAAGAGGCTTAATAATCTCTATTATAGTGCCTTCTAGAAAGAGATACGCGATCTATTCCGGTAATCTTATAATAATTAGCCTTATGAGTTTTGTTTGCAATTAAATATAGGCTTAGGTAATATTACGGATCTAGAGGCAAATCCTTTTTACTTTAATAAAGGAGCGATAGCTATAATTAGCCGTTAGCTTGCCCGTTGGATTATTAGCGATTATATTAGGATAAATTCCTTCTCCTTATTATTATAGCCTTATACAATAAGGTAAGACTTCTTATATAGCGAATCCGTGCCTTTACCTTTAATCTCTCTTACTATATAAGAGTTAAAGATCCTATAGCTACTATGCTTTGCTTAATTAAACTTTGTAAATCTAAATATATTATAAGCTTATAGAGCGTTAATCTTAGCTTAATCTAATTACTTAAAGGGCTTTACTAGGGTTATAATCTTCCCTTCTTAGTAGAGTTAGAGGGTAAGGTCCTAGTTAGCTTTTTCCTTTGCTATTAGGAACGCTTCTATTAGTAATTCTCTAGTTATAATCTCTTTAATTAATGCCTTCTCTTAATCTTTATTAATAACTATAAAGTCCTTATAATCCTTAGGTCCTTCTATGCCTTAGTTAAGGGAGAATTAAACTATAAGGGCTTTTCTTAGCCTTTCTTACTTTCTCTTTACTAGCACTAGGAGTTTTACTTCTTTTTTACTCCTTCCCTTACCTCTGCCCCTATAGAGATAAGAGAATCTCTCTTATTTATAGTCTTCTTAATAACTTAAGGTTTTATCTCCTATAGCCTCTTTATAGTATATAGGTTCTTATAGTAAGGCTTTACTACTATAGATTAGAATTTTACTAGGCTATAAGGTATTTAGATAATATAGGTCTCCTATTAGTGGTAATTAGCTTATAAGGGCTATGCTAGCTACCCTTCTCCTCTATATACGTATATTAGCCTATAGAGGTAGCTAATATATTAGTAATGTGTTAGGGCTATTCTAGGCATTAAGGGCATTATAGACCTACTATAAGGCTAGGTAGTGGTATACCTTATTAGTAGCCTTCTAAATTACCTTAGCATATTAAATAATAGAGACGCTTAGTAGTAACTTATCTATTATACATAGGTAGGCTCTAAAGACTAGTAGGGTTAGCACTAGTCTATTAGGGCCTGCTAAGTTATTAATAGCTTTAATAGCTATTTAAAGACATTACTCTAGCGTAATCTCTACGCTAATTAAGTCTATAATAATCTTATAAGCCTAGTATAAAGATTTATAGTACTTTTTAACCTTTCTAATGCTACTATAGGCTTTAATTAGTATCTTATTAATCTTAATTAATATTAATTAAGTGTAATGCTTAAATTTAGCGAAGGAGAAGTTATTACTAGCGTTATAAACAATCTAATCTAGCAGTCTAAGATAGGTATTAATCTAGCACTCTCTAATAGTATCCTAGATATCTTAGGCCTTCTACTTCTTAGGATTAAGGAAGTAGACTGCTTAGAATAAAGTTACTAAATTAATAATATAAAGGACTAGTTAGTTATTAATCTATACAATATTAGCAATAATCTTATAGTTAAAGTTATGCTTATCTTTAATTATAAATTTAAACTAGCTAGGAGCTTTTCCTTTTATCTAATAATAGTAGTAGACTTTAGTTAACTTCTTAATTACCTAGCATTTAATATTATAACCAGCCCGCTAAAGGATCTTTATAAGGCATTAAACAGAGGAATAACTAAAGCAATAATGTAATTAATAGATTTCCCCTTCTAAGAGGTAAAAGGTAACTATTTCTTTAGCCTTTAGTAGTTACTAAGGATATCCCTATTATTACATAATAGGCATAGTCTTATTACCTTAGATTAGCACGTTTATAAGGTTATTAATCTTAACTTATAGCTTATCTATATTAGTAATAGAAAAGAGGAAAGGAGTTACTATATTAAGAATATAGAATTTAAGCTCTCTAAGTTCTATAGGCATATAAAGTATGCCTTTTATAGTTATAGATCTAGCGCTAAATTTAATAATTTATAGCTTATAGGGATTATCTTTAATAAAGGTATTAATTATAGCAAAGCCTTTACTTATCCCTAACCTACTATTAATTTACCTACTACCCTAGTATTAGGTATAATACCTCTAAAGACTTCTTTAGAATAGCGTTCTTTAGAGATATAGTAGGTTAATCCCTTATTAGATTCTTACTATTAATATAGTTCTTACTTTAGGAAAGCATGCTAAAAGGCTTAGTTATTAAGGGTAGTAAGAATATTAGTATTTATAAGATTATAATTATCCTATAGCTCTAAGCAAAAGAATTATATAATACTTAGATATACCGCTAGTAATAGCTTTTATTATCCTTATTACTATCTTTAGTCTTTATATAGGCTATAAGATATAGTTCCTATCCTTAGCTAGGGCCCTTATTAGGCTTATTATTATCTAGCCCTTTATAGAAGGTAAGAAATACCTAGAATCTCTTCTTTAAAGGGGTGTATAATAGATCTTACTAGCAAACTAATAATCCTTCTCCTTTTAGTGTTTTTATTATAGTAATTAAAGGACTAATAGCTATTTTTACTATATATAAAGTAATGCCTTAGGCTATGCCTTAGGCTCTTACTATAATAGCCTCCCCTGCCTTAGGGCTAATGTCTATATTAATAGTTAGTAAATATAGCCTTAGGAGAGCTCCCTTATAATTATAGGTATTAGGTAGCTCTCTTATTTAACTCTAAGATTATAATTACCTTATAGAGGTCTTTAGTAAGACTCTTAAAGCCTAGGGAGTGGTTATACTTTACTATTTAGTATTTAGGCACACTAGCTATAGTATTTAATATTTACTTATAAAGCTTAGTATTTACTATATTAGAAGGATATAGGCCTTAATAGATTTTCTTAAGGGTAGCTAGTATAATTTTAAGGCACTTAAGCCTAGTTTTATTAGGGTTCTTAGTAATAGTATTACTTAGAGTTATGCTACTCTATTTATAGCGGTAGAATTATTAATTACTTTCTATCTTAAAGCATTAGCGGATATAGCTAATTATCTCTTTATATATAAGGTTTTAACTAAAGAGATATATATATATATTATTTACGCTAGCTAGCTCTATGTAGGGCTAGTACTAGTACTCCTGCTGCTTTGTTAAAAGGAAAACCCTTAAATAGGAAGAAAAACCCCTTATATCTATGTTTAGGCTAACGCTAACCCTGCACTAGGCCTGCGTCGCGTTATATATAGCCTATTATAGGTATTTATTACTAGCTTACGCTAGCCTTATCCTAATAAGAAAAGAAAGAAGAAAGAAAAAGGAAAATCCTAGGTTCTAAGCCTTACCTAGCTCTATCCTAGGTCTGCTCTAGCATTACTCTAGGCCTATTATACTATCTTATAGCGTGCTAGATTTGGTTTTGCGGTAGTAATTCACTTCTCTTTTACTTTTTAGCTAGCTCTTCTATAGCCTTACTTTTTAGCCTTCTCTAGCCTAGGTCTAGCTTATTAGTCTAGGGAAGTTAAAGTACCTAATATTATTTATCTTCTATAGTAAGGGTATAGGTTTAGTTTAATTCCTAGCTATTTCTAGGCCTAGGTCTCTTAGGCATTAACTAACTAGATTCTTATCTTATATTCTTCTTTCTTTATTAATATCTATAATTTAGCCCCCTATATAAGTATAAGAAGGGTTCCTCTCCCTAGAGGGTCTTTCTTCTTTTCTCTTTTTATTAAACTTCCTATAGGTTCTTTTCTTCCTTAGAGCTACCTAAGGCACTCCTAGGCTAGTGTTAGCCTAAATGCTAACATTACTATAGATCTATTAAGTTATTTAATAAAATAGCACTAGTAGCTATAAGTATTCCTATATCCTATACTATTCTAGCTCTAATCCGCCTAGGAAACTCCTAAGAATAAGCATTACCCTTAGAAGTTATTAACTAAGAAGTAACTTAAGTAAGCTATAGCTAAAGATCTTAAGGTAAGACCCTTACTACCCTTATACTAAGTCTACTCTAAGTCTAATCTATAATAGTTAGGAATCCCTATAGGATTTAATATATTTCCTATAAGTCTTAGTCTATAAACTATCCTAGGCATTAATACTATATTTTATATTACTAGTAAGTTAGCTCTATTAAAACTAGTTTAGAGGTAAGGCTAACTATTTTACGTAGGGCTTACTACTAATGCCTATTTTAATTATTAGGTTTAAAACTACGGTTATTTAAAGGTAGGTAGTTAGTGCCCCTAACCTAGGCCTAGTCTAGCGCTAACCTACTTCTAGCCTAATTTAACTAGGTAGTGGAATAAGCACTAGTAGTTAGTTAAGGTCTAGGCAGATATTATTACTAGGGGTAGTGTAAGTGCTTCTCTATTAGTCCTCTGCTAGTTCTATCCTAGGTTTAACTACTCTATAGGTTCTAGATAATTATTAAGATTATATAAAGAAGCTTTACACTAGTAATTAGAGCAAGAAGAAGAGGAGTGCCTTTATAGTAGGCCTAGGCTAGGCTAGTGCTAGAGGGGATTAATATAATAAGCTAATATTCTAGTTACGGCGCCTAGATGCCCGCGTAGTAAAGATAAACTATCTCCTAGCTATAGCCTTACCTACTAAGGGGTAGGCTAAGGTAATAGAGAGGGTAATTCTAGTCCTAGAGAAGGAGTAATTAGTTAGGTAAATATAGCCTAGTAAAGGGCGGTAGCAAACTAGAGGGGTTTATAATACCTAGCGTTATATATTTAAAATTAATCTAATAATAGTTCTAGAATTATAATTCTTTAGCCAGCCTACTACTAGCTCTAAACTATATAATCTTATATCTCTCCCTAGTTATCTATTATATCTATATCCTAGCTATTAGTCCTAGCGCACTAGAATTAACCTAGTTCTAGCTCCTCCTCTTTACTATATATATTAGCTACTAGTTCTTATGCTAATAAGTAGTATTAGAGTTATTTTATACTAAGGAACTATTTAGCTATTACTCTTACCTTTAGGGGTAGTTTAGGGCTAGCCTTACCTCCTATGCGTCTCTAGGCTAGCGCGTTTAGGAGCGTTAGTAATTATATTTAGGGTAATTTACTATAATATAATATTAGTCCTTAACTACTCTACTATAGCTATATAGCAGTAAGTTTACCCTAGGAATGCCTCTCTAGAAGAGAAACTTATTAAGACTAATCTTCCTAGTGTATAGTTAGACTATAGTTAAGGAGATATGCTTTTCTAGGCCTATATGAAATCTTTAGATTTCCTTTAGGTTATAAGTTAGTAGTTAATCCTTAGTTAGTTCTCTTATAAGTCTATGCTATCCTAAGCATTCCTTACTATACTATTTATCCTAGTATTATCTCTATTCCTTATATAGTTCTACCACTAGTTTATTACTCCTAGGGGGTCTCTATCTATAATATAACACTAACTATACTAAGTTAGTAGTGGTTTAGATTATTATAGCTATTCCGCTCTCTATAATTCTCTCTTTAAACTTCTATTTTATCTTATTTAGGTATAGATCTAAGGGGGATATAGGTCTTAACCTCTAGTTAGGCAATAGGTATAGCCTTAAACGCACTAGCTATAATTTAGAGGTAGGCTAATTAGTCTATTATAAAGCTTTTAACTACTTTTCTTAGCTTTCTACCTTTCTTAGTTAGGGTATAGTAAGCGCTTACCCTATAGGTAAGGACAGGCTAGACTACCTATATATATAGGAGTTAGGCATCTCTAAAGCTATAACCCTAGGCTAACGCCGCTAGCAAAGAGAGTGTAAGCCACTGCTAGGCTAGTTTGCCTTTTAGGATATTCTTATAAGCACTCTAATTAAGTTTCCTATTAACCTAGACTCTAAGGAACCTATATAACTCTATAGGCACTATCTCCTTTACACTAAGTTAGACCCTAGCCTATAGGGGTTAGTATACTTTACTAAAGTATATAAGTTTAGTCTTTACTAGGTTAAACTTTACTCCTACTTCTTTTACTTACTTTTTATATACTTTTACGTAGCTTTAAGCCTCTTCTAGGTCTATATAGTGTTTTTTCTAAACACTGCTATATTTATATTATTTATAAATCCTATTGCTACTATACCTAGGATAGCTTAAAGGTATATATATAGCTTTGCTAAGTAAAGTAGGAAAAGGATTAGTAAGAGGAGAGCCTTATAAGGTGCTTGCCTTTATCTAAAAGGGTCTTAAGAGTTTACTATTAAAGCTAAGCTAGCTTATTCTATCCATAAGGAAGCTACGTATCACGGCTATTAGCTAGTGTAGTATGCCTATTTAGATTAAAACGTAAATTAGATATAGGTAGCTAACTCTATTAAATATAGAAGAGATATCTATTTACGCTAGCAAGGTAATACTGCCTTTACCCTAAGCCTCTCTTATATATTCTATAAGGACTCTTATTATAGTTTCTATTAATCTATTTACCTTATTTCCTATTTATAGCTTAGGAAGGAGGCCCTTAGCCTTAGTAAAGGCTATAAGCTACCTTATAATTACTGCTTTTATTATCTTTCCTACTATATTTAGTAGTAAGATAGGTCTTTATATATTAGCTTTTCTTATCTCCTTAGTGGTTTTTCCTAGCTTCCTAATCACCACTACTTATATAGTTTAGAACTATACTAGAAAATATCTTACTTTAAGGATAGCGTTTAGTAAGCATACTATAGCTTCTTTAGCTAGTTTATTATAGGCCTTAATAAGGCCTACTAGGAGTTTATTATCTCCTAGGGCTTTCTAGCTAGCTATATCTAATAGGATATTTCTAATATCTCTTACTCTAAACTATTCTTTATCTAGGACTAGTGTATTATTAAGCTCTAGGAAGGAGAGGTCTAGGATATAGAAGAGGTTTACTATAGGCTTAGGGAAGAACCTTTATATAAGTATACTTACCTTATTCTTATAGGTAGTAGCTAGGTTAGGGTTATTATTAGTTCTTTCTAGGTCTAGGAGTCTAGGGAGCTCTAGGGGCCTAGCTTTAGAGCTAGGCCTATCTCTCTAGTCTCTAAACTCCACTATCCTTTTCCTATATATTAGCTTTTTATAGGGCTTCTCTCTATATATTCCTTTTTCCTCCCTAATTATCTATTCCTAGTTATTATTTACCTTAGAGAAGGCTTGCTAGTTTACTTTAGTCTTCTAGCGCCTCTATTATCTCTTAGCTTATCTAGCTTTAGTAATTACCTCTTTTATTCTTCTTAATTACTATACCTCTAGCCTAGGGAGTCCTTAGCGCTTCTATAAGGCTACTAGTTCTACTATCTATTAGAGGTTTATAATAAGCTATATTATGTATATATTAATTCCTTCCTTATCTTTTAGGTTTAGTGTGTTTTCCGCTTAGAGTTACACTGCTACTTTTACCTTTGCCTATAGTCTATTTATTATAGTCTAGGTGTGTTTAAGGGTAGGTAAAGCGCTTTCTTACTCCTTAGTAAAGATACTAATTAGCTATAGAATATAGTTAAAGCCTATAAGGTCTTCTATGCTATTATAGTAGACTTAGATATCTAGAGTTACCTATACTAGATCTATAGTACTATCTCTATCTTCTCTATATTATCTTATAGGTTTCCCTTAGGGCATTACTAAACTAAGCCTTTACTAGCTTATAAGGTCTAGTAGTTTCTCTGCTTCTCTAGTTATTCTATCTAAGCTATCCTAGAGAGGGTGTTTTTAGTTAAAGTCTCCTATAAAAACACTTTAGCTATAAGGCTCTTTTACATTAAAAGTATAAATAGGTGTGTTTTAGTTATCTATATATCCTTCTAAGTAAAGGGAGTAGATATTTATACCTTTTATCTCTACTAGTAACTAGTTAGGTCCTCCCTAGGCTATCTATAACCCTATATTATATTTCTTATTTATATATACTGCATTCTATCCCTTATAGTATACTAGTTAGAATTAGGTAAGGCCTAGTGCTAGGGGCTATAGGTGCCTTATATATTCTTACTCTTAGATTACTATTATGTTTATATTAGTTTAGTGTTAGAGCGCTATGTGTATTAGGCTATCCTTCTTATTTATATTTTAAAAAGGACTTATAATATTACTATATTAGTTAGGGGGTAATGGATCTCTGCTATCTTATGCTAGCTTTGTTCTAGCCCTATTTTAAGATATATATTATATAATGCTCCCTACCCTAGGCTATTTAGCACTCCTTTTTATATTTATTAGATATCCCTTTTCCTACCTACTATAATAATAGGTACTATGGCTATGCTAGTTCCCTTATAGGGTAATATTAGGCTTTTATCTAGGGAGTTACTAGTAAATTATAATAGTTACTCTAGGTAGCCTGCTTTTACTATATTTTACTTCTCTTTTAGGATAGGGTAGTCCCTTAACTATACTAGGTATAGGCTAGAATATAAGATATAGTTTTCCTTTAGTTATTCGCTAATTATTAGGCATAATATTTCTCCTTCCTTATATTAGCTAGCTCTATACCTACTATACCTTAGGGCTGCCTTATAAAACTTTACAATATAGCTAGTTTAAAAGTAGTTATAGTATTATTAGGGTTATAGGGTCTTATTATATAGTTTAGTCTAGAATAGCTCTGCCTTAAAGACTATTCTATCTTAGCATATCTTATTAGTATTTTTACTTTTACTAATCCTAGGATTAGGGTAGTATGCTATGCGTTTTCTACTTAGGGCGCCTTATAGTTACCTTAATTACGTTTACTTTATTCGCTTTTCTAATCTTAGTTATAAGGTTCTTAATAAATATATACTTCGTTAGGAATCCCTTAACTATAACACTAAGTATATAGTAGTAAAGGGCTGCTTCTAGACTAAATACTTTAGTAATCTATTTTTAGTCCTCTTTATATTAGGCTACGTTTCCTTTAAAGGTAATAATTATATCTTTACTAGGGAGTCTTCTAGCTACTATAGCTATAGTTTAGCTAGTAGCTCTATTTACTATAGTTATTATATCTTTAGCGCCTTAGGATTAGAGCGTTTCCTAGATTATATTGCCTTTAATAAGTACTTCTCTATATTATCTACCTAGGACCTATAGGGGGTTTTATTATTTAGTCTTCTTAGTGCTAGTCTAGCTATAATACTTACCTAGGTTAGTGCATTAGTTCCTTTAGCTTCTTCCTAATAGCCTCCTTTAGGGCTACTTTAAGGGCTTCTTTAGTAGTGCAGATATTATTATTATTATTACTACTATTATTATTTATAGCTCTTATTTTAGTATAGGCATGGTTTACTACCTAGCGGGCTATAGCCTTTATAATGCTCTAAACTTAGGAGACTTTATTACTAGGGATAAGGCTAGTAATCTTATTATAGAATTTTATGTTATCTAGGTGTTTAAATTATATCTAATCTATTATTAGGTTATCTTTATGTCTATAGGCATTAAATTACCCTATTCCTGCGTTTAGGTAGTAGTAGCTCTATACTAGCCCCTTTCTCTAGCGTTAATTACTATTAGCATCTTACCCTTATACCTGCCTTTAGCTCTATTGTAATGCGATATTGTAGGAGGGGTAAACGGAGGTAAGGAATTTGAATATTAATGTGGTTTGTATTTTAGAGGCGATTCCGGACCTTTAGATTGGTGCGGAAAAAGTATCAAAGGTTAAACCTAACTAAAGAGATAATTAAGGTAGTATTGCTTAGCATTATTAATTAAGATAATTAGGAGAGCCTTCTAATAATACGTTTAAGGGAGGTTAATCCTATTATACTTATTCTTAAAGAGCATAACTTTTAGGGTAAGGAAATTATATAATTATCCACTATAATAATCGCTATCTTTATATATCTTTATAAGTTCTAAGATTTTCTTTATAATCTAGTCTTTAGAAGGAATTATTATATAAGCGGTAAGGTTTGCTATAAATAGGGATCTTAAGGGTAAATTACTTAATATAATAGGGTTTACTATAGAAGAGGCTCTCTTATAGGTTAAGGGGTTTAAAGATACTATTAGGGTTAGGAAGGATAAGGTTTTAGGGTAAGTAGATAAGGGGTTAAGGAGGTTAATATTTAGGGGTTAGAGGATTATAATCTCCCTTTAGGCCATAATAGCCTTGTTTCTTATTAGACTACTTCTTCTAGAGATATTGTGATCGCTAGTCCTTAGCCTTATCTTATAATAATACTATAATCTCGCAGAGAATTCTATAGTTCTCTAATAAGGTCTCTATTAGCTATTATAAAGGTATTCTTAGACTATCCTTTAAAGTCTTCTTAGAATAATTCCTAGAGGTTATTATCCCTCTAGTCTTAATGCTTACTAAGGTTAATAAACCTTATAATATAGTTATTAAGCTTAGATAGCATAGCGGAATTAGGGTTAACTATAATTTATTCTTTCTAATCTTTTATAAGGGTATAGGAAAGAGGTTATAGTTATATTAGTAGCTTACTCTCTTAGGGTCTCTTAGGTACTATTAAGATTTAGAATGGTTTCTTATTACTAGAGAATTAAGGCTCTTCTCTTAGTAATAGTCTAGGCGATTATATAGCTTCTGTAGCAGCTTAGGTCTTCCCTCTTATTACTAGTCTAGCTTCCTAACTTATTATAAGTAATGGTTATTAACATTAGGTTTAAAGCGAATGCCTTATGGCAATTAATTCGGTTATTTAGTTAGTTTTCTTGTAGTAGGTGTAGGATTAGTCTCTCTATTAAAGATAAAGATAATAACAGAAGAAGTTAATCCCTAGGTTTATAATAGACATAGAATTAATCTCTTTATTAAAAGTGAAGATAATAATAGAAGAAGCTAATCCCTTAGAAGCCTAATAAGTCTATAACCAGAATTTAAGTCTCTTCCTTTAGCACACTCTCGTAGCTATACCCCTATTCCTAAGGATCTAGATAATAGGAAAATAACTATAGCATTTACAGAAATGTCTCTTCTTGTGATACCTAACTTATCTATGGTTATGATTAACCACTAATCAGTGTTAGAACACTAAGGTGCCTGCATAGGTAATTAATACCATTGTTATTAAAGTCTATAATAGTTAATAATAATTATCTAGGAAAGAGAAGAGAGAGAGGAATCTAGCTAGCCAAAAGTAAGTGAAACCCGTAAGTGGGGCAAGAGGGTGGCGAAAAGGGCAGCTAATCACAAGGCGTGCATCCCTTTGAGGGCTCCACTCGGCCCACAATTAGCGGGTCTTTGGCCACGACTAATCCGATGATGATCCAAAGGAAGCAACACTTCTCCTTTAACTTCTAATTTATAGCCTTTATTTTCTCTTATAGATTCTCTTATAGATTCTCTTTTAAATACTTTTTTATATTATCTTTAGAGTTCTTCCTAACTTCCTAGTTCTTAGGAGTAAGCTCTAGCTTATATAGAGCCTTAAACAAATTATAGGATTCCTACTACTTTAAGGCATCTCTAACTATATAATTTATATATCTAGGGCACTTAGGCCTCTCTAATTTTATTAAATCATTTAATCCTATTAATTTATTAGTTATAATTACATTAGCAGCCTTTAGTGCACTCTATAGAGCTTTATAGTCTCTTTTAAACTCTATAATAGCCTTAAGGAAGCTCTAATTTATTCCCTTATTAAGTAGATTATTCTATTTCTTCTAAAATAACTTAAATTTGCTATAAAGAGGATTATAAACTTATATAGTATTATCTCCTTAGTCTATTAGGTCTTAAGGTCTTAATAATTCCTCTATAGTACCTCTATTATTACTACCTATTAGTACTAATTATAGGAACCTTTAGCTTATAAGTAATTATTAAGGTATGTTTTTATAAGAATTAATATCTTCCTTATATTTAGCTTATATTAATCCTAAAGAAGCTTTAATATTCTTTAAGAGTGCTAATAAACTAACTCCTTTCCTTTCTCTTTACTATTAAAGTTAAGAGAGTCTTAGATATTCTTTAAAAGGGTCTTATAAGTAAATTCCTAATCTTTAGTATTTACCTTAATAGGTTTATATATTTTATAAGATTAAATTATAGATCTTTGCATTTAAAGTTATACTTATCTTTAGTATCTTTATAAGTAATCTTCTAGTCTTCTAGAGCATTAGGGTTATCCGCTATAATCTCTAGTCTTAGATCTCTTTTTAGATAAGCAGGCATTATAGGTTCTTCTAGTAATTTATCCTAATTTAGATTAATATACTCCTAGATACTATAAGATTCTATGTAATTCTTAGTTTACGTATACTATTTAATCTAGTTCTTCTCTAATAATAACACTATATTTAGAGTTTCTTTAGATATTATAAAGGAAACTATACTGGTTAAAAGGAAGCATAGGGTTATTATTTTAACTAATTATTATAATAAAGGGCGATTATCTCTTAATATAGGTAAGCGTTAAATTAATAACTTTAATAGAGCTTTTATCCTCTAATAATTAATAATAAGGGTAATAGAAGCCTCCTAGGCTTATAACTATTAAGGTAGGGGTTAGTATAGCTAATAGAAAAGGTTTAATTCTGGTTAATTAGAGGTGCAGATAGCACCTAACTTTTGTACCTAAAGGGTACATAGTGCGCTATGGTAATGACTAGCCTACGGAGGTACTTCTAATACATTTGTCTCCACCGTTGTGTTATCGAGGGTTTCATCCCAGTCAATGCGCAGGCCGCATCCACACATCCGATGCTCTAGGAGCTCTCCCTGACACTAACATCTGTCTCCGTCTGATCGGCCAGATGCCCCGTTGTTGTCTCTCCACGGCGCCCACGGGCGAAATGTGCTCTTGAGAGAGATAGCTAATCGCAGCTGTTGGAGAGAAACGAAAAACTAGGGCATATAGATTTACAAAGTAATTCTGACAAGTGGCCCACATCCATGTCTTGTTCCGATTGGCTCACATTCCCATGAGTTGACCAGCTCGGTCGCTTCCGAGTTACGACTTGTCAAAGGGATCGTGAACTTAGGAGCAGGGGGCAGGAAGAGGGGTTGTCTTTTTTTTTTTTTTTTTCTTTTTGGCTCGTGCCAGCGTCTGTTCTTGTATTGGCTATTTAAAGAAGGACGTCGAGCAGGAGTCATGGACAAAATGTGTTGTCGAAACCAGGCCAGCAAAGGCAATACGACAACTCGCAAAACAAACCCTATGAATCATGACGGCCACCGCTCCACAGTTGTGCTAGACACGACGCTCTATGACCTGTACCGCACCGACAACGAGAGCGGACAGCAGCCGACTCTGGTCTATGCCCCGTTCCATGTCTTTCACCAAGGACCATTGACCAAGTTCATCTACCATGCTGGGCTCCAACTGACCCAGCCGGCCGCAACGAATGAGGCGACGGTAAGGCTACGGCTCAGGACGACGCCACAACGACACCTGTTCGCCTGTTCGCGGCTGGACAGATGTCCGCCGTCATCCTGGCCTCGAGTCAAGGGGAGTCGGGGACGGCTCACGATGCGGCGTCGATAGATGTTGCCAGCATGCAGAGGAGCATTTCTCTGCTGCCGCGAGACCAACGGCCGGATGTGACATTTTGGCCAAAGCCAGAGGACATGCCACTGAAACCGGGCTCCTAGATTGCTCTGAGCCGCCCTACCGATTGCCTGTCGCATCTGCCGCATCTCATCGACCCAGAAGTCCACTATGAGATTCTATCGAAGCGTGGACTGGCCCAGTCAGGATTACCGACACCGCCGTCGACGGTAGTCGACACGCTGCTCCGACCCGACGAGATGCGTGACCCGGCGAAGACCTTGGCGGAAGCCACCCGGATGCTACTCGCCGTTGACACGTACAAGTTGCCATTCGTAGTAAAGCTCCCCAGTTGGCGGGCAAAGGCACCTTTGTAATAACAAGCGATGCCGATCGCGTCCGGCTCACGGAGATGCTCAGGCCGCAGCTGCAACAAATGCTCGAGCAAATTACCGAAGCCAACCACCGGCTGCATCCTTGCTCTCTCGTCCTCCAGGACTACATTGCCGGCAGGGTCGTGGCTCTGTCACTGTTCATCACGCGGAAAGGCCGTCCGATCTTCGTGGGCTGCTGCAAGCAAAAATTCAACGATGACGGGCGGTGGGCCGGCGGCTCTATATCGTATCCGGAACAAGCTGAGCTGCGCCAGCTATACGCAGGGTCCATGGAAAAGGTTGCTCTTTTCCTGCACCAGAAGGGATACTACGGACCAGCGGGTATAGATATACTCACAAACGCAGCCGGGGAGCAGTACATCATTGACCTCAATGTTCGCATTACCGGAACGTTCAATCTAGGATTGGTCGCGGGACACTTCACCAAGCGCAGGCTGGACAGGGCCATGGTGGAGGCCGCGTTCTTTTCCTGTTCGAGAACTGCGTTTGAGAAAACCTTTGCGCGTGAGATCCAGGACGGCCGCATTATCATCACGGCTTGGACCTACGACGAGTCCGTCTTGCTGAGTTTTGGCGTCTTCATCATCGGAGGGAGCACCGCCGGGGAAATCAAATGGCAGTTAATGCAAGTCCAGAACCACGCCGTGCTGGGTCTGGATACATTTGTGGAATGTTAGAGTGGTTGACGATGACTGGGCTAGACATAAGGAGAGAGAGAGCAGATGTAGAAGAAGCTCGCGTATCAAACCCTGCCTGCTTGCTTGTTGCCCGTGCTGTGAGAATCTGACATTATGTATCAGCCGTAGCTCAGCGCGCTGTGGGGACCTACGCGGCATTTGTCTTAGCTCCCGGTTCCCAATTTATGATATGATATGAGACAATGTACAGAGTACGGAGTACGGAGTATGCTAGCCTGATGTCGATGTCGTCAAGGGGCTACCAAGCCGCACACAAATAGCACTCGTCTCCTAGGTTCAGGTGCCTGTACCAGCTATCCAGGTCATCCACCATCTGGGCATGGAGAAGAAGACATGGCATCCTCAACAGACGCGCCGCGGCCAGCCTCTTGGGCCTCGATGCCGCAGAAACAGCAGCTTGCCCTCATCGTGGCCGCGCGGTTCTGCGAGACAGTCGCCGACGGCAGCCTGCAGAGCTACATCATCTTCCAGCTCCAGTCGTTTACGCTGCCCGACGGCTCCGCGCCGAGCACCGCCACGGTGGCCTTGCAACTTTCCTTGCTGCGCGCGAGTGTCGCCACACCCGAGCTCGTCACCTCGACGCTGTGGGGTGTCCTGGCCGACCACCCCGCGTCGGACGCAAGCTCGTCATCATCGCGAGCCTCGTGACGGAGGGCATCAGGAGCCTGGCCCTGGGCTTCACGCGTGGCTTTGCCGGTGCCGTGCTGTGCCGGCTGCTCGTCGGCCTGGCAAGCGGCAACAAGGCTGCGACGGGGAGCATGATCAGGAGATTAGCGGGGACAGGTTTGAATCGCGCGCCGTGCTTCTCCTGCCGGCAGCTTTCAATATCGGGTCCATCGTTGGACCCGTGCTGGGCGGCTTTCTCGCCCAGGGGGCCGTGAGCGGAACAGGCGGCAGGCAACCGTGGTTTCCGGCATGGCCCTTTGCGTTGCCAAACCTGGTGAACGGTATCGTGCTGGTGGGCTGCGCGGCCTTGATGGCATTCCACCTCCGAGAGACTCTCCCCGACGACGCCAGCGTGAGGAGCGGACGTCGTGTACACGTTTCCATCGTCCCTGGATGGGCCAAGCGACTCCACAGACGATACTTTCGTCAGCAACCACCACAGTATGAGTTGCTTGCCGACCAAGAACATGAGCTGGATGAGCTGGATGAGCGGGGAGAAAGCCAGACAGATAGCAGACCGCCGCACGTGGACTTATGGACGCGGCGCCTGACCCTGACCCTCGCCGCCCGCGCACTGATGGTGATGCACGTCTTTACCTATCCATCACTCCTCGTTGTCTTTGCCTCGACGCCCCGATACCAACCAATCGACGACGAAGGTGACGACAGCGGTGTCGTGCAGAGGGCAACTGCTCCCGCGACGGTGACCAACGGCTCTGCGCCCTTCGTCCATGTCCCACCGGGCTACCATCCACACGCGCCATTCACCTTTACGGGCGGTCTGGCCTTCAGGCCGCATGATATCGCCATGGTGCTCGCGATCCGCGGCGTCGTGGGCCTGCTGCTGCAGCTCCTCTTCTTCCCGTACCTGCGTGACGTCTTTGGCACCCTCCGACTGTACCGCTACGCTCTCGTCGTCTTCCCCTGACGTACCTTGCCACGCCGTACCTGGCCACCGTCACGTCCTCGACGCCGCCGCCGCTGCCCGCGGCCGGCGTCTCGCTCTGGGCCATCATGTCGGCCATTCTGGTGCTGCAGTCGACAGCCCGTTCGCTTGTTCTGCCTGCAGGGGCGATGCTCCTCAACGCCGCCTGTCCGGACCGGTCGGTGCTCAGTACCGTCAACGGTATCGGCCAGAGCGTCTCGGCAGCGGCCAGGGCCATCGGTCAGCTGCTGGTGACTGGCTGGCTGTACGGTTTGGGCCTCGATGCTGGCATCGTGGGTTTGGCGTGGTGGGCCATGGCGGGAGTGGCCGTGGCCGCCGCGGTGGCCGCCGCATGTGTTCCGGCTGGCTCCGGGGTTCCTGGCCTGAATGAGAAGAAAAATGTTTTCGAATACAAGCTCAAGGATTCTCAGACTGTCTTTCTCCAAGGACGTCATGACCAGGTTAAAGGCGACAAGATGACGTGGTGTCCGTCTGCAAGTCGACTTCCGCTTTTCTGATAGCCCAAGCTGGTACAATACTCTAGCTGCCACGCCATTCACGAACTTGGACAATGCCAAAGTCTCAGGATCATGCTTGTTTTTAGCCAAGTATGTGGTGCCGTGACTTATTTAGTCAACAAATGCAGGCTCTGAATCCAAGTTGTTGTGATGAAGTTAGTTAGACTTAAGCTTGGCAGCGATTATTCGCTGACGTAAGCAAACCGCGGGACTGTTAACCCAAAGACACAACAAACAGATCCATACCGTTGCCCTGCAGGTAGTGGAGCGTGCGCCATTGTGCACGGTTCACTGCCGTTTTCACGTGAAAGACGTACATGTTACATACAAGGAGGATTGTTCTTGTAAAGGCACAAAAAGCGCACACAAGACAAGACGAGCCGCTGAACATTTTCGACCCGTTGGCCAATTGACGAATACAAATTGCGCAATTGGGGCATGTATTATATGTACGTATGTAGTTCTGCTGTGTTACGATCGAACCCCTTGTAGCAACTAGTAACCGCCCATAATAATTGTCAGAATTGCGATTATGAGCTTTTTCTCTTGCATACCAAGCTGCGAGAACCGGAACTGGACTACCTTTGGGACCTCATTTCTTTCCACAGTCACAGTATCTACTCCTCCTTGGATTGGAGTAGCACAGACAAGCCCACCGAGCAGCTTGGCAGCAAGATTATCGCATTAGTCCTTTGTACAAGAAGCATCCGCGGGGAAAAAAATCTGGATTTTTTCTTTCTTAATAAATTGTTGTAGCTCTCTGGCCCAACTGCATACTTGGCATTGTCCATCTTGAGGTTTGTTTCCACCAACTTGCAAGTTCATTCACGTGTGCGCTGGTGCCTAAAGACTTTGCAATTAAGCGATAGGGAAGTAGGGCAATAAGATTATATTAACATGTGACATGAGCATAAATGCTCTCTGTCTGTAGTAGTTGTGATACTGCAGAAATACGTTGCGCACATGACTTGTTTTAATCTAAAAAGTGCTATATAATCCAACCTAACCCTATACTTTCTTTCCCCTTCATTCTCCCGTGCCCTCCACGCCAGTAGCTTGGAGCAGAAAGAGGCAACAGCGCTATGGTCGGCATATATGCAAAAAGAATCGACCCATGCCGAAGGCAGTTTATCACAATGATACCATGTAAATTGTTCATGTGGATACTGGAAAAGAAGGTTCTGATACACAAAGAATCAGAACCCCCATCCTCTTCGACTGGGAGGAGAGCTGTTGCGCGCTCTCGCGAGTCGCAGAATGAGTCAGGGAAGCCTTATTTCACTGCGTCCTGATCATAGTACAGATCGCAATGGTGTGGATGCTGCAAGCAGTACTTGGGAACCAAAGGAGCGGCGGCAATACCATTTGCGACGAGGTATTCTCTGAAGTTCAGGATGCGTTGGGTCAAGTACGTGGTCCGTTTCTTCCCAGTCTTTGGGTCCTTGTTACCAGACCACACTAACTCGGCCAAAGCAGCAGCACGAGGCCACATCTTTCCGCTGATGTTGGTATCGTCAACTTGCTCAGACCACAGCGGGGCGGCGGCACCAATGATGTGCTTGGCCTGGGCGTCTGTTAAATTGGTCGTGAAGTCGTAGTTGTAAATGCGCTGCCAGGTCTTATAAGGTGCACACCATGAGCCGCCAGGGCCACCGTAGTTGAAGGAGAATGTGGCACCTGTGGGATCGGGGTTTGACTGGGGAGAATTATAACGAGGGTCGTTGGTGACGTAGCCACCGGAGCCGCAGTCGAGGTACATGAAATCAGCACTGGATACTATGACATCGTAACCAGCCTCGGTCAGATTTGCAATGTTCCCAACACCATTGTTCCACGACTGCATGATGACACTCTTGGACACATTGTAGGCACGGGCATCTGCCGAGAGAACGACATCTTCCCACATGATCAGGCGGCGCTCCTTCTTGCCAGTATTCTTCTCCGACATGAAGAGCGGATAAGACTTATTGATCCAGTACTGGTTGAGATCGAAGTAGGTGCGCTTTGGGTCAGCAGCAAACCAATCTCGGATGCCCTTGCTAAAGTTGAAACAGCCAACCTGAAGCTCGTCGCCGCCAACATGGAAGAAATTGTCGGCAAAGCGCTTGGACAATTCCGAGTAAATCTTTTCAACAACCGTGTATGTCTTGGGGTTAATGACATCCAGTTGCCCAGGATTGGGCTGCACGGCTGTGTGGTGCGGCCAGTCATCGTTTGACCACCAGCTGTCCTCGCAAGTAACAATGTCTTTGTCGATTTGCTTCCAGCCGGAGGCTGAGTGGCCCGGCATGTCGATCTCGGGGATGACTCGAACACCGCGGGCTCGGGCATAGGAGATGACGTCTCGAACATCCTGCTCCGAGTAGCTCTCTTTGGAAGAGTAGGCATCTTTCGTAACCTCCGGGTAGGACTGGAGTTGGATCGGCCACGACTGAGTATCAGTGATATGCCAGTGGAGGATGTTCATTTTCGACAAGGCAAGGCCATCAACCTGTTCCTTGATCTTGCAGACGGAAATGAAGTTTCGCCCAGTATCAATCATGACACCTCTGTATGGGTAATTGGGGTGGTCCTTGATCGTAACGGGCTGCTCCACAATGAGACGTTCGCCTTGGAAAATGACGAGCTGTTGGAAGGTGGTGAAAGCGTGGAGGGCGCCCCAGACTGTTTTGGCAGTCACGTCGACTACAGAAGACGTTGCTGAAATGTTAAGAGTGTAGCTCTCATCGACGCCATGCTGCAGGTCGGCAGACCAGTCCGAGACTTGAACATTGATTTCATTAAGCCAACCTCGGCCGCCCCCGCCATCGTCTCGCTTTGTGTTCCGATCGCTGCCAGGCTTGGGAAAAGGCTCGAATTTGGGAATTGGCTCTTCGATCGCTTGCATAACCCATTTCAGTTTGGTGATTGCGTTCGAGGCGCGATTCCAAGCATCAGTCACTAGTTGAGCGTTGGCTCGGGATTGACCATCGGAATTGGAACTTGAATTCGAGTTGGTTCGCAGTTCCAGCCATCCAACAGTCTTGGGGCCAGACGAGCCCCAGCTGATGTTCTGCGGCACAGGAGCGGGTTGACCGTGACATTTGTGGCAAAGCTGAACTCGGCAGCAGCCAGGCTCAGGGCAATGATGACGTGGTACGTCGGCGGAAAGCGCATCTTGAGGGTGGTCGTCTGTTTTTCTGATTTTTTTTTTTCTGCTTATTCTGTGTCGTGAATTTATTATGATGGACGGTACAAGGACGTAACCTGCAGCAGCTTCTGAATCATGTCTTGAATCACAACCCTCGGGGTTTGACAGGATGGCAGAGAATATTATAAATCTCTCACATAGAGAGGGGGACTGACAAGAGTCACACTCCAAGAGGAGTCCGTTCTGTTGATCTGGTGATGTACTCCGCACATAGGCTAATTAGTATGTAATAATGGAAGCAAATTGCAATAACTGGGGGCAAGGATCTTGGTCATTTCACCACCCACTTGGCACCCAGCCAGCCACCAGCCACCCCATCTTACGAGGCATTTACTCGTAGGCATGGGCTCGCTCTCCTGTCGTGCGTCGTCATCAAGTCGGCTCGGCCACTTTATTATTTGTTTACTCCTATTCCCATGTGGCTCGGACCACCCGGTTGAACATGGGCAGGGTCTTCTTTAACCTAAATAAAATCCGGAAGTGACGGACTGCAACCTGACGGGAGGGGGCTGGGTTTCCGGCTGTTCCGGCTGTGCTGTACCGAGCACCGAGTACGAATCGTCGCCATCCTGCCGTTTTGCCTTTTTCTTTTTCGCGACACGGTTGCGCAAGCAACGCATCCACCATCGTGGCTTGTTGAGCTTGTTGAGCGGCGGCCCGGGTCGACAGAATGTTTGTTTTTCCCCGCAGTACGCAATACGCAGTGATACGGAGTACATGAGACATTGCCTACCAGCTTTTTGTTTGGTGTACGGAGTACTCCGCGCCAACTTGCAACAACAACCGCAGTTCGTCTGCGCCATCGGCGTGCCACCAAGGCACGTGATGAGCATGTCGGGATCCACATGGTTTGTCCTGGAATTCCGCCCTGGTCGACCCCTTGTACCTGATACATTCCAGGGCATGCGGTGATGCGGTGATGCGTTCACTGCAACAGGCAACAGGCAATAGGCATCATATCATCTTTGTATGTAAATTGTCGGTCTGTCTGTCCGTAAATTCTTGCTGTGCGCGCGTGCACGGCACGGAGATTTCATCTTGGAATCGAAAACTCGAATTCTGATTGTGGTTGCAGTGATGGACGCCCCGAGAAAAAGAGAGAAAAGAACCATGGCTCGATTCGTTTCCACAAAGAAAAGTGTTTTGGATGCTCATGCACCAACATGCCAAAGCATCACCAGCCAGCCGCTTTGCGCGTGGAATTGTCTCAGTCTTGCCAACAAGTGCCACATGGAATCGCAACAAACGTCTTCACCGTGGTTCATGATTGCAACACTTGTTTGGTATTCACAACAACGAGCCTTGGGTTGGTCAGCGCGATTGGAACTGACGACCTTGGAATGTCAACAATGTCCTCTGCTACCTGCTACACCCAAGCTTTCCATCTCAACTATTCTCTGCAAAGTTTTGAACTTTTCCACATACAAACCGCCTTGATTGATTGATTGATTGATTGATTGACTGACTGGGAGAAAGCTCCCCGCTGCTCAATCAAAGGGCCTCCGCCGTCCAAGAAGAATGCACCTCACCAAGTAAAGCAAAAATGCGCTCGATGACATCGGTGACGGAATCGACGACGTGATATTTCCTATTTCCCTATATTCATAACACGGGGTTGAGATATCTGCCTTGTGGAATAGAATACAAGATGGACACGGCATACGACAAGGCTTCGAATTGCCAGACGTCAATGCCGGGGCTGGACGTCATGTATCGGTCACCGTCGTGGGACAAGCTTGGAACGACGACGACCAAGTCGGCACGAACACAACTTATACCCGTGTTGAGAGCCAAGGACGGAAACCCACAACGAGTCAATGCACATGCTCCCGTGGAAGCGTCTCTCAAAACATCAGTCGTGAAAAAGAAGCAGGTTGTTGACAGGAGAAGAACCGATCTTCGACGCCTGTTGTTCACAAGAAGACGGGCAGAGAGCCGTCGCCAAAGGCCGAATGCCGCTCTCAGGGCGGAAAACGGACAATGATGAACAACATCTCGACTCCGCTCGCCGTCCTCACTCCATCAGTCGCAGCACGGCTTTGGCCGCCCCGGGTCTCGACTAGCACTGCAAGTAAAACCTGGTAATGCCACCAACGTCCGTCCGAACAGCAGAGTCAAATCCTCCGAGAAGGCCTCCCACCCCGTCAGCAGTATCAAAGCTTTTCAGGAAAAGGGCAATCAGGCAGCCACCACGTTCAACCTGGCACGCAAACATCCAACAGCAAGAACAACAACAAGAACCAGGTTGTAGGAAGCCACAGCCATCAACCAGGCGACAACCCTGCGACGTCCGTCGATCAGTCATCGTATTACAGCAACAGAAACGCCTTGTTTCAAGCTCACTATTTTTGTTAAATGATACGAGCTCTACCTCTTTGCAGCCACGGTCCAAACAACCACAACAAGTCCTGAAAGCAAACACATTTGCGTCGGCGTCGGCGTCGGCGTCGGCGAAAACGCCCTTTCAGCCGTCGGGCTTTGAGGAGAAGAAGAAGTCTCTTCTTCCCCAACAAAAGCGATCGAGTATAAGCGATGGCAGACGGGCTTCTCTCACCAAAGTGCCCTCGAAAACTACAGGTGTGGCTCGGCGAGGCCGGCCGCCCATGAACAACGCCCATGCCTCCCAGTCTACTGCATCGCGGCCGCCGGATGGTGTGGCCTCGGCCACGCATGTTCACGTAATCCAAGAGGAGGAGGGCCCGATGTCTTCATTCTCAAACACTATTGACACGGATGCTGTGCTGCGGGATACTATTCCGCGTGAGGTGGAGGGTGCCAGGCATCAACTCGGGGCCGTGGCGGAAGACGACATGCCAGAACACTGCGAGCCAGCGACGCCTGCTGAGGAGGCGCAGGGTCTGCCATTTGGGGCCAAACACCAAGGCCATGTGAATGCGCTCGCCAACCAAGCAGCGGTAGATGACATATCATGTTTGGTCACAGCATTGGAGAAGCTCAAGAGCATGGTCATAGACTGCTCTATCAACGATGTCGGATATCTCCAAGACTCTCCCTACGTCCCTATATTAGCTTTCGTCAACGCACACAAGCTCCGAGAGTTCACGTCCGAGGACGTCTTGTCAAACGCATCGCGCATTCGTCGTTATCATGTCAACCCGGTAGTCACAGACACCGAGACCGAACTTGAAAAGTCCTTCCAACAACCAGAGACCCCGCGCGATGTCCTACGCCAAGCAACCCGTACCCGTTTGATCGACGACCGCAATAGCTCACAGGAGGAGCATCATCGACCGTCGCAACCGCAGTGCTCGCCCAGCATGCGACCGAGAAGAAGACAGTGTCTGTCCAGCTCCTCCCCCAGGTCGGAAATCTTCCCGAAAGCAGATCCATCGAGGACGCGCTGCGGTATATTCTCACAAACTCGGATGGAAACAGTCCAGTCTTCAACACCCGATCATCGAGCCTGGAGGGCGAAACGAGTCGGCGACTCCCAGACGGCCAACGCAATCAGCGAGGACACGGTGCTGCGCCAGGGGCGCACTCTTCGAACGACCACTGCTGCATATTGCAGAGTGCGTTGCCCTCCCAGAGGGACCACATGGGAATACCATGACGGAGACAGGTTCGAGTGACGCAGAAGCAGCAGCAGCAGCAGCAGCTCAATTCGATGGGCTCGGGCAGCTCAGCCAGTCCTCTTCTACATCTGCCACCTACACTGATGCGCCCCCAAATACTCAAGCTGCAGCTCCAGCCCGCACCGTCCGGGCGAACGAATCGAGGCCGGAGAGGAGGCTGCTGACGATGCGTCGCCGGAGCAGGTGGCACATGCACAGCACAACGAGGACTCGGACATTGCAGATGTCGTCGCGGCTTCAAAGTCAAGCTTTGCGGGAATTGCATCCACTGTTGCTGCTGCTGCGCCCAGTGCTGGCTCGAAGCGGGTGAGGGCCGACGTGAAGACGGGCGTACGCAGGAAGTTTGGGTTCAAATTTCGTGGACAGGCAGGTGATGGATACTTGCGAGATGTGTTGGCCGGTAAAAGACGACGTTGAAATATTTTATAATTTCCAAGTATTAGAAGATGCAACAATCCAAAATAGTAGTATTGCCAGGTAGTATCTCCAACATAATATTTAAATGACACTTGTAGCTTAGTTTGTTCATCATCATATACTCTTTTTTTTTCCGACCTGCTTTCCAGCGAGCTCAGAAAGCACCTCACAATGATACTCCGTATGTATTTCGTTTGAGATTTCGGAGCAGTGCCCCATGTGGCCTCTAGCCAAGACGATGCTCACAGCACGAGTGTTTAGAGGCTCATTTGATGTTCGGTTCATTATTAAAAAAAGAGGTTCAGCTATACAGTACAGTACAGTGCGCTTTTGTTTGAATTTAAAAACTACAAATGTGCCCACTGTCGATACGTTTGCACGTGCGAAATCTATCCAATTCTCATACTCTAGTAAAGCCTCGGGCTTGGACCAAATTGATCTGAGGAACTGCAACGCGGGGTAATTGCACCAGATGCCCGTTCTTGACAGCGACTCAACGAATAGCTTGTCGATGAAGATTTGTTGACCTCGATCGCACGTCGTCTCCACGCCGGCGATGAAGAGGGGGAAGAAGAGGTCGTGGGATAAGTCGCCTGTTGAGCCAGCTATGAACCTCACGTCTTCGAGAAGACTGTCTGTCAGTTTCGCGATGGACCCGGACTTCTCTCCCGCCGTCGCAAAAGCCTGGTAGCTGTATATGAGCGTGGCATAGTAGTGGACACGAGTTAGCGCTTGGAAGCACTTGCGCAGAGCCTGGCTCCGACTGGCGCTCGTCAACCTCGGGCATGCCAAGGTGCGTTTGTGTGCGTCCTCGACACGGCGGCACCATACGCCCATATCTACGGGGTTCAGATGCCCCTGAGCTGCTTTGTGAAATGTCGCCTTCGTTCCAGTGTCGTGATCTCGTGGATCAAACTCGTAAAGGCCCAGCCGGACTCCGTGTTGCTAGACTGCAGGGAAATGGCCGACAATGGCAGGAGATCATCGTCAAAGGCGGTCGTGCTCGTCAATATCTCCAAGTCGTTGATTTCCTTGACCAAGAATTTCAGGACGGGGTCCGTGGATGCATTTGCCAAACTTGGAGTTGCTGCAGATTGATAATTGTGCGGCATGCGCGGAGGTGAACTTTCCAATCACGGGAGCCGGGCACAAAGACTTCGGTGTAGCAGAGCGCAAGCATCGAAGCCAGAATCTCCGTGGCGGAGATGGCGTTGGTGGAGTCTGCTACTGTTGAATGGCCGGACCGCAATTCCGACTGCATCTTGGCACTAAGGATTCTCAAAGTGCGGTCACGCAGTGAGGAATAAATACTGAACAACGAGCTTGACTGTTCAGCAGACACTTCGGGCGTCATCGACAAGTGAGCGGCCGCGAGACTGCTCACGGAGAGTTGAACGCAAGCCGAGTGCTGAAGAAGGCTCTGGACGATTGTGCGCCATGGGTGGCTGGGCTGGTCGATCCAGGTCAACCGGGACACAGCCTTTGTGCAGAAATGATGAATCAGGGTTTGGAATATCGATGCGGACAGGAAGGCGTCGGCCATTTTGCGTCCTTTGTGGGATCGGCTCTTGTGCTGGCAAGTGGAAGTGGAAGCGGAAGCGCTTGTTGAGAGTCAGAGTCAGAGTCAAGAACAGACTTGTTTTCTGTCTGCGAGCTTGCAGAGTCGGGAGCTGTAGTGTGCTGACTTTGCCGACGTTTTCGGACGGTACTCGTACTCGTATCGTCGTCGGCCTTGTTTGAACAGGCGACAGGCGCAAACTTCCCAGCGTGTTTTCCCCTGCTTGCGATTCCTTGGTTCCATTTGAGATAGACTGCTTTGAAGCCGGGACAGCCAAGGCCGCGGCTGGCGCATTTCAAACATTTCGGTTCGGTTCGGTCGCATTTTATCCGTCTCTTGACACAAGTAGGACAATCTGCTTCGAGTCAGACGAGGGAAGACGCAACAAACAATGCGAGTCTAAACTCACCGTGGGACGCCACTGCTCGATTTGCAGGCAAGCTTGTCATCCGCACATTGCCCATGATGCGAACTCGGGCGATTCGTGAGGAAATCAGGGCGAAGATGGGACTAATAGGAAAGCCATTCACTGGCGAGAGGAAAGCGACTGTTTGTCGCCCAATCTCTTTCTGTTATGTTCTGTTGGAAACGATTGTTGGTCAGAGCAATTCTCCGTCAAAGGCGGGGGAACGAAGACAGTACTGGGGACTGGGGACTGGGGTGGGGTTCAGCCCGAAAGCTCAGACCGCCAGCTGGTTTGGTTAACAATAAATAATCCGTTTTTGGGGGGCAGACCAACCCAAGTTGACCAGTTGGCATCGATTGAGAAACCAACAACAGGCGCACAGGTTTTTCCTCTTTTTTCAATCACACGATTCAACTACTATCGTCAATACCGTCGATACCTACATCACCCTAAACGTGCTACAACGTTGCATGTTGCATGGCTCGCAAATCATCATGTCCATTGCCATTACCATTGCCATTGCCATTGCCATTGCCATTGCCATTGCCATTACCATTACATGAGGTAACGCCGTCACCAACCAGACATTCCCGTCCATCATGTGAATTTGAATCCACCTTGCCTTTGAGCGAAGAATCCGTGAGGGTCGTAAGCCTCGCGAGTACCCAAAAGTCGCGCGTACGTCTCGTTGCCGTAGCTTCTCAGAACCTCTTGGTCCTGCATTGCATCGTTCATGAAAATGGGGTTGTAGCTTTCAGATCCGGCGTCAGTTATTTGGGCTCATCTCCAGAAACAAGGGAAGGGCATATGCATGTATCGAACCTGATGTAGTCCAGATCTCCCGACTTATAGTTTGTCGGGTAGATCCCCGAGTAATTGGTCCTGTGCATTTCGTGCTGCTCGTCCACAAGCTTGACAAAGAACTTGGGACATGGTCCATCGCACAAAGGACCGAGCCACGCAATGTTGTAATTCATCCACACTCGGTCGCCATGTTCTGGCTTCAGTCCAAGCGCATTGCCGCCCGCGTCCTGCGAAGCTTTGGCAATTCCACGCGGCATTGGCTGAATCGCGAAGGAGCAGAGTTTGAAATCCAACAAATCTTCCCGTGCCGCTTCATGTGACCTTAGGGTTAGGTGGTCGAAATGATGGTTCAAGAAGGACTTCATTTGCGTGTCAGGCATGTTAGGAAACGTGTTCTCTCGAACTTGAAATCGCAAGCCTTGGGATGCGCCTGAGAAGGTATTTTTGGTCAATGCTGTAAAGTCCTTGACTCCAGTAGAATCATTCAGGCTGTGGATAGCGTGGAACTCGTCGAAAACCCCACGAGGTACCTCTACACCATCGTAAAAGTAGTAGAGAAGTATTGCGGGCCCATTGATACCAACTGCTAAGAAGTAGTTGAAGGATACAAGGATGGCGGCCTTGGGGTCAGTGTTCTTGGCAACAAAGTTTGTAACAGCGGAGAATATCTCTTTACGCTCGCCCTCTCGGTACGTCCGCACTCCGCCCCAGATCTTGCCATTCTCGCCAACGTCAAACGCTTTAAGGACGAACTTGGTGACGATGGCAAACTGATTACCACCACCCTTCAAAGCGAAGTAGAGCTCGGGGTGCGAGCTCTGGTTGGCGGTGACAATTGTACCGTTTGCCAGTACACACTCGTAGCTCACAACGTTGTCACATGCAAGGCCCTGGAGGTAGGTAGCCACTGTTCAGTATTTCAGGATGGAAGATGGAAGATGGAATATTCAAGAGCAACTACTTACGTATTGTGCTGAGAGATACGAGAGCCCGCCGCCCAGCAGGAGACCAGGCACACCGACCTCCCCAGGCGACCACCGACTACTGCTTTGCCAAGAGGTTGGAGGGCTGCATACACGTCTTCCCATTTGCATCCAGGGCCGACTTCAATCGTCTTTCCGTCGGGCGCCGGAATTGCATACTTTGAGTTGGGTCTGAAGGCAATGAGGAGACCTTCTCTGACACTGCTAAACCCCATGTTGGCGTTATGACCGCCTCCTTTGAGGGCGAATCTGACCGTGGGGTACGCATTGAGAACCTTGACGGCGAAGGAAACTTGGTCAGCATTTTCGGGAAAAAGGCACATGCCGCCCTATTCTCGGCGTTCGCCTGGTTCCAGTAGTCATTCAACGCAGCGTTGTAAGTCGATGCTTGGTTCCAAGTAGCAGCTGCATTGGGTCCCATTGGATCCCAAACCACCAGATTTCGGTACTTTGCATGTAGACTGGTGCAAACAGCCTTGGTTTCAGCGCTTGTAGCCGCCTCTGCAACTGCTGCTGCGTACAGGACAGCTGCTGCGGATAGAAGACGCATGCTGCAAGGAAGCAGACGGGGAGGATGAATAATAACGGGTGCTGAAAAGATGACACTTGGACCATGCAAATTTTGGCCCGTCCTGATCTCTTTATATGGATTCTCATCACAACCAATATTTCCCCACATGCTTACAAGAACTTTTAGCCTGTTCTGCCTTTCTGAGTATGATATTATTGATTGTAAGGCCGGGACTGCTTTTTGTTGCAATGTACTTGCGGCTGGTCAGGATCCCGGGTCCCGTCCGTTAGGCTCCACCTACTTCCGTCCTCAACCGTCCGTCGGAAAGCCCCTCGAGTTCGGAGTACTCCTTAGGCAAGTTCATTCATAATGCTTCTCGGGTGATATTACATGTATCCCTCTTGTGAGACGGTGTGGAGAGAAAGTGATGATCAATTCAGCTATAGGCTATCCGCACATGTCGAAAGGAGGCTAGCCATATGGCGAAGGCCAAAGAGAGGGCTCTTTGCCCGAAGTGCCGACATCTCGGATAATCCGGAGTCTAGTATGTAATTACACAGCCACGAAGAGGGAAGGAGGTTATCGCAAAGGGAGTGATGCCTAAGATGTGAGGCTGTAATATCCAACACCTTTGAATGGATGTGGGTAACGGAGCAAGCAGGTGGAGGACCCGCTTTTGGGGAGCGCGAGGTACTAATAGGAAATAGGATTAGGCCCGAGTCGGGTCTGAGCCAATGACAATAACCCGGAAACCCAGGCCCGGATTCCAATTCCTAACTCCACACCACATGGGCAGAAAAGATGCAACAGCTGCTTTGTACTCCGTCACCCTGAGCTATATATTTTTCGCCGCCTAGCAGATAACAAATGGCTCCGCGATCGACCGAAATAGCACACATCCCTTTTTAATGATCTGGAACAACGCATTAGGCATAATAGGAAACAAGACCATTCACTGTCGGAAAACACGACTGTCTGGGTGCGTGGGCATGGCGCGAGGAAATGTCTCATTTCCAATACCTTATTAGTCAGCCCAATTGGTAAAGCAATCCATTCGAACCAATAAGCCAGGCCGCGTACGGAGTATTATGTAGTGAACATTTCAAGTGCATTGTGACGCAAGAGCGCGATGCACACTTGTATTACTGCTACCCTAGAGAGCAACTTGCTGCTTCGCAATTGAGGCCGAGACCGGAGGAACTTGCAGAGAAAATTGTACAAAGTCGAGGTGTGTCATTCGTGCAAGAGGTATAAAAAAATCGCGCACATACATTGTACACACAGCACTACGTTGATTTACATGCCCGACCAGAGTGTCATTATGCCTAGGAAGAGTGAAGCCGCAACGTACACACACGGTCATCATGCATCAGTTCTCAGGTCTCACATGTGGCGCACAGCTCGCAACTCGGCCGGCTATCTCCTTGCTCACATTCAACCAGGAATGAGCATTCTAGACATTGGATGTGGACCAGGAACCATCACGGTCGATCTCGGTGCTCATGTCCCAGACGGACATGTTGTCGGTCTGGACCGTGCAGCGGCAGTGCTGGACCAGGCTCGGGCTCTTGCCGCAGAAAAGGAAGCGCAGAACGTAGAATTCGTCGAGGGCGACGCGAACGCGTTGGAATATGCGGACGACACTTTCGACATTGTGCTCTGTCACCAGCTTCTCCAACACGTCAAGGATCCCGTCGGAATCCTCGGTGAGATGCGACGAGTAGCCAAGCCCGGTGGCCTAGTCGCGGCACGCGAGTCGGACTATGGATCCTTCACATGGTATCCCGAAGGCGAAGGGATGGAGGATTGGCAGTCTCTGTACCGTACGGTGGCCCGCCACAACGGGGAGAGCCAGACGCGGGGAGAATGATTCACGCTTGGGCAAAGAGGGCTGGCTTCTCGCCCGGTTCAATCACATCTACGGCGAGCTCGTGGTGCTATAGCACAAGAGAGGAAATAGAATGGTGGAGTGGGCTGTGGTCTGAGAGACTCGTCGCCTCGTCATTTGCAGATACGGCCATCGAGGCTGGTCTTGCGACGCAGAGACAACTCGATGATGTTGCTGATGCGTGGCGTCGCTGGGGCATGGAAAACGACGCTTGGTTTTCCGTTTTAAGCGGCGAGATTATTTGCAGGAAGTAGGAGGTACATAGGAAGTAGGAAGTAGCAAGGAGTCGCCACTGTCTGGATTTTTGTTGCACCCACCAAGGACTTCTATTTCCAGAGAATTGAGCAAGGCCAAGATTGTCATGCCCGTCCCGTCCAAAAGGCACGAGCGTCCCACGGCGCCACGGCGCGCCAAAGTGCCTACTACACAGGCTGACAAATCGCCTGACAGCCAAGCCGAGCTTCTTGCCGGTGTGCAACGAAGTAGTTCTCGTGACAAACGCCAACCCTCCGCCAGGGGAATCATTGCATCTTACAATATCCCCATGGGCTTGCCGAGCCGCAGTTCCACAGCACAATCCATGCGCATCGTCGTCCAGTCTGGTCATACCGGTCAATGCCTAACTTGTGTCGTCGAACCGCCAGTCCGCCACTACATGAGCTTCATCGACCACTGGATTGATACCCAAGTATCTGGCCCGCATGCATGACTTGTAGTCGCAATGTACCTTACCTATATTATGGCACGCACCATCGACCATTTGCGGGAGAGGGATGCTGTTTGCTTGCCCAGCATGTCAAGCCACGATTCCTATCGACTCCATTTCGACCTTGAGCAGCATCAGGGTCGGCAGTCAAGGGCAGTGTGTCCTGCTCCATGCCCATCGTGATATACATTTCAACTATCTTGAGATCTGCCTCATCGGCGTCAGCACAACACAGAACTTCCTCCAGCATGAGTCTGGGGTTTGTGGCAATGCCTTATATGAAGCTGCTCATGCTACTCGGAAGCAGTAGCCTCCCTGCGAATAAGGCATTTCTAGCGGGCAGGGACTATGGTTTCTCATTCCATTTCATTTCTTAGCGCCTTTTCAACTACGAACAAGTCCCTCTACGGACGTGTGCCGCCAAGGATCAATCATCGAAGGCTGCCGCATCATCAGAGTGCTACCTGCTTTTCTGGAAGATGCCCCGCCCGATATAACTCCTCCAGACGATCGCTACGCCATGTCCAAAAGCAAGACAATCAGGAGGAACTTTGTGGCAGGCAAGCTTGGGAGGCTCACGGCTACCGCAGCGCAGCCAAAGGCTCTCATGTTGTCTCCAGATGGACCTGCGTCAACAGGAACATCCTGTCGCTTGAAACTGGTTTTCAGGACGACTGGTGGGGGCACGGCACCTCCAAAGATGAGTTCTGTGTCCGGCAAGCTCACATCGCACACTCCAAAGATATGTAACCGAGTTGGATACCCGATTTGCCATACCGCACCATGGGAAAAGTCATGTATCAACCGACGTTTCACTCTTGCCGAAATTTTCGCGCGTACACCATGGAGCTCTCGCTGTCTGCTGGACAAATCTTCATCACATTGTCTCTCGCAGTTCTGTTGCAGATTGGCTTTGAAGCCAGCGACAGCCTACCACATTATCGGCAACTTCAGCCGCCACTCAACGAGTTGTCTTTTGTGCGAGGACGAGGACACGCGAGAAGAAAACACGTGCGCAGGATTGCCTGGACCTCCTTTGTACGTATTCCAGTGATGACGAACTACCAGGGTATCGATAAATTGTATTGGCTCCGGATGGCTATTGTCTGAGAGCGTATTACTCCGTATACCATTTGTTTCATTGCCGAAGAGCACGACTGCACAATATAACCCTGGTTTTATTGTAAAATCTACATGCGCCACTTGTGGCAGCGCTAATCAGCTGCGGCGTAGCTGATAAGGCTAAGCTTGTTAGAGCAGTGTGTAGGGAAATAAGCGCTACCTGTAGGTACCTTTTCTTTAGTGGAAATTACAGCTAATTTTAGGTGCCTCTATCTCACGCTCATTTCCCGCTTTAGCTGCTGATTGGCGCGATTCCCCCTGCATGTAGATTTTACAATAAAACCTGGGTTATACATTGTACAGTTCAGTAAAAGCACACATGATCGGAACATGTGACAGTGGGGGTTTTGTCGAGCTCGCAGTAATATGTATGTAATTTGTTGATCCTTGTCATCGGAATGTATTCACTAGTTTCGGAACCTGCTTCGGCTAGCAGCCTCCCAGCCAGGCGAATGGAAGTCATCACTCTTTTGTTGGCAATTGTTCGTGTGTCTGTTATTGAGTGCTGATTCCTTGATAAAGTCGCGGGCATGGCCTTTGATGGATCACGAGGCTTTCGTCTTCGTTGCAAGTGGGATGGCCACAATGATGATTTGGGCGTGTTCTAACAAAGTCTGGTTGTGCGCAGGTCGAACCTTGATAAAGAGTCCCATAATAATCCACACAATCCACAGCCCTCTTCGGCCCGCTCGGTCGCTGCATCGCTTCGGTTTGTCATCCACGCCTGGTCTTGCTGAGGCGATGATGAACCTTGGTGCCTTTCTCGTAATTGCCTTGAATTCCATGCATCGTTGCTGAGCTTCCATCAGCGGAAGATCTACTGCCGAATTCGTGGCCTACTCACTCGACTCTTGGGCAGCTCCCCATTTGCCGCAGAACTGGCCCCAAACAAGTCGCATCGCTGCAGCCGCACTTGTGTCACCCCGCGTAGCTGGCCGAATGCCAACAAGACTCTTGATGCGATCCTGTTCATCATTTTCAGTTCCGCTCCAAGTGAATCGCTAGCACATAGTCAGAGCCGTCGGTCGTCAATAATAGCCCCGTTCTTACTTCCCTTCACAGCGAATTCATCAAGTTAGATCAGAACCATGCCATCTCGGCAACGCAGCGACCAGCCCGCCACTCGCAGAAGATGCAGCCGCGCCTGTGACATGTGAGTTGTTCTCGTCTCCGATCAGCGCCGCCGACTTCTAATATGTACCGGCCGGCATCCTCAGGTGCAAAAGGCGAAAAGAGCGTTGCGACGGGTGCCAACCTTGTGGTCGCTGCACGGAGCGCCGGGTTCAGAGCGAATGTCGGTACGACACCGAGCATGGCGGACGAGCCGGCAAATCGACCTTGACCAGACAGAGAGGCTCTTCCATCACCAGCTCCAAGGGCCGGTCCTCGGCCGAGCCTGCATCAGTCGCAATGGATTTGGGCGTGGGCGTGGGCGTGGACATGGACAAGAATTCACCAGCAGCGAACCCCTTGGACCAGTCGAGATTGATCCTGGATAAGAAAGGACGCTTCATGTACCTTGGAGACTCCGCAAACCCATCCTTCTTGCAGTCAATCAGGCGCATTGTCAGGAAACACAGGGACCCTGCGCGTTCGTCGACGATCCTCTTCGTCCCTGCATGGTGGAAGCATCCCCGAAGGTGCGCCAGCATGGCTTGAGGCCGGTTCTGATCCGAAATCGCCTCCGATACTCAGTGAAGAGGAAGCAAAGCAGTTTGCTCATCAGTACCATGTATGCACCAACGGCATCATTGACCTGTTTGACAAGTCGATACTCGTAGATCAACTTCCGCAGGCCGTCTCAAGGAATGCCGTGGCGCTCCCGCTCGCAAAGCCACTTGTGTATCTGATCCTTGCGATTGGGGCCCAGTCTTCACCGAAAGATTTTGGCCAGATGGCAGAATCTTGCTTCGACCATGGTCGCTACCTTTCAGCTCGATATCTCATGGAGGATCCAAGCACATTGACCGTTGAGGCGTATCTCCTCATAGCCATGTATCTCTTGGCCTCCTCTCGTCGAAACGCCGCATTCATGCATCTAGGATTTGCGGCAAGGGCCGCGTATGCCTTGGGACTACACTTGAAGTCTGTTTCCACGCGCTTCACGGCTGACGAGTTCAAGCATCGGGAGCGGATATGGAGGTCGCTTAGATGTTTGGATGTTCTGACCAGTGCGATGCTAGGCCGACCGCCTTCTACCAAGGAGACTCGCGATACCAGGTCCCCAGCGATTACTCCGCCTGCAATGACGTTTCGTCCATCATGGAGGATGTACTAATCAACGTGTATGAACAACGACAGATTTCAGCAATCACACTGAACCGAGTGGCTTCTCGTCAGCGAGAATGGGCCGCAGTCTTCTCCCGTGGCCTAGCAGTCGACAACATCGAACCGCACGATCGGCTGGACGGAAGCGGTGTGCCCAACATTGGACTCACGCATGTAAAGGTTGTGTTTCACTGGACAGTCATGCTATTGACGCGGCCATTTCTCTCTGAACGGGTCGCTTCTCACGCGCGGCAAGTGGCCTCGGGTGTGCAAGACACATCACAGCCGTGGACGCCGGCAGAGTCGTCGAGAGTCCTGGCCCATGCATGCGTCAACTCGGCCATTCGAACCTTGGCGCTGCTAGAGCCGCTCATTGATCATTGGGACACGCCGAAACGCTTGCCATTCGGCATCACCTGCGTGGTGCACTCTGCATTGGTCATTGGCCTGGCGCATTTCGGGGATATGCATCATATATTCCCTCTCGACAAGTTCATGTGCACCGCGCGCAGCCTGCTCCGACGATTCTCAAGCGATGCGATTGCGTCAAGGAATTGCACCATCATACAGTATCTTCACGAAGCATGCCAAACCTACTCTGAAAGAAGGCATGCTGCAACCATGAGTATCGAAGGGAAGCTCATCAGCAGTTTGTTCGGTCAACTACATTACACCCCGCCCGCGAACGAAGAAACGGGAGGCGATCAAGCCTCAAACTATCAGCCCACCAACAATGAGTCCGGGTTCAACGGCGATGTCAATCTCATAGATAAAGCGTTTGGATCCAACGATGTACCGGACGACACTTGGGGCCAACTCTCCAACACGAATGCAAAACAGTCTTTCCACCCCTTGTCCCCAAACTCTACGCCAGCAACGGCGGCCCCGAGACTTGATGATGATAATGACGCCGCTAGTGGCACGGGAATGGAAATGTCCAACATGATGGATCGCAAAGACATCCTGGGAGGATCGGATATCGTCAATTTGGAATCTCAAGATGAACTGGTGTCTTTGTATGCGCTAATCGACACATCCGGTGGCTATTTGGGTTTGGAATGAGCTGTTCCCGGATGTTTACGGCACACATACTCTCGGCCAGTCGACGGCTGCGTACAAAGGCCATTCAAATGTTATGCTTGGTTGAGCACACTGCTTAGAAAACTGCGTAGAGCACGCTCACGGAGTAACACGAATTGGCTTGCTCGTCCGGGGTCAAGAGGAGCTTGTGGAAGCTGCCCCGTTAAACAAAAAATAACATGGGCCCCTGGGGATGTGACTCTAGCGTCCACGACTTCTAATTCTCTTGTTGGAGTTAGGTTCATGGTTTCTGCAACTGGAAAAAGTCTCCACTCAAAAACTCCCTACCAAAGCCGTGATGCACGACACTTGCCTCCCGACATGGGATTAGGACGAAATGCGCAAGATGTTTGGACGTCACGTTCTCTTTCTTCGACCAAGTCGGCATTGCGGGGGCAAGAAAAAAATTATCAATATGGTAGTCCAGTCTGATTCACTGTGAAGGGCAAAGTATATAGCACAAGGCGGAGCACGGAAAGCTATTACATGCGTGCCACTGCCATTTGCTACGTCGGCCACAGATGTGTGAGCCCATTGAAGAGCCAAAGCTTGAAGGGACATGTACGTCATGAATGGATCACCGATGAGGCCGAAGAAACTCCTGCTTCTCATCGGTATATGCCGTTAGCAGCGGGTTAGGCTACTTGGTCAAGTGATGGGTGCGATGTTACTTCCAGAGGAACGAGGCGTCGTGCACAACTTGTGATGGTGGTACCAATAGAACCAGAAGTCCAAGATGACGCTATAAAGGCCACCCTCCAGGGACAGCCATGCCCACCATCGTCAATTCACGAGGACTTTAGCCAGCCCAATGGGCGCAGACTTGATGGCGGGAACTGAAAAGTTCTCTGGTGTTGGTGTTGGTGTTTGGTCATAGAAAATACATCCAGAACAACAAGGCTATACCAAGTTCACAAAGTGTTTGCTGGATGGCTGACTGGCTATTATCTGTCCAAAAAAGAAAAGCGAGCTTCCAGCGAAGTCGGTGATTGTTCGCAAGTTCTCGGGATTCCGAGGACGCATCATCGCTGCATTGGGAAAGAGGCGCCGATTATCACGTGAGCACGGGTGCAGATGGTGACTCTCCCACTCCAGACGGTCCAATGGGAATCGCATGGATGAGCATTGCCGCCCCTCCTTCCGCGTCATCGCCTTGACCAAAGTCGCGTCCCCATTCGAAGGGGAAGCCATTGTGCGACTAGGAGGGGGCTTGCAGCGCAATCGGAGGTGACAAACTCGAAATCTTCCATTCGTTAATAATAAACGACGATTCTCCAGAAGATGGTAGTCCTTCATCCGATTGAGACTGTTGGTCATTAAACAGAATCACTGCTCCTGATAAGCGGCAGATCCTAGTTATATGTGGGCCGGACCCCTCTCGCTGCGTTCTGCAACGGAACGGATGAGGCAATGCACGGGGGCATTGAGGTGTTGCCTCCTCGTGGCCGGCAGCCACGCAGGACACCACATGCAGACAGACACCACCGGGTTGTTTGGATGTTTGGTAATCGACATCGGAAGCCTTTCAGGCAGAATCATTCGTAATGGCCCGTGACGCACACTGTGGGCGTCAGACTCCGTCACCAGCAAGAGCCAACGAGGATGGATGTAAGGGTGGAGCTCACTTGCCGTGTTTCTTTGTTAACAGAGTGGTGAGGGGCAACGCGGGGCAAGGCCGTTCCAAACGCCAGCTGGCGAGACTGCCGCACTGCTAGTGCCGAGGGAATCGGTGAGGCCAGACCCTTCCTCGACCAACGGCAAGGCACCTATTGGTTATGGAGGACGCAAATGTGGCAACACAACTCTCCGTCCCCTGTGTGGTAGTGTGGTAGTGTGGTTTAAGGCAGTAGCAGTCTGGGAGGAAGAAGTTGAGTCAACTGCCCACGTACGGGATTCGGCGGGATTCCTTGCCACCACTTTTTGCGCGGGGTCGTTTGAGCAGATGCTTGAGCTTCTGTCTCCCTTTCCTATTTTCGTTCGACTACTTATAATTATTAATAATTCTGCAGCCCACCCACACCTTGACGGACCCTGCTTCCTATTTTATATTCCCCACTATCTCAGTCCTTCCACGCTTTTTCTTTCTCTCCTCTCTCCCCCAAAAGCCTTGCACCAAAGAAGTGAGAGAGCCGATCTTCCTCTAACAATCCCGCTATCCCCCTCTCGTGTTTTCGAATCAGAAAACAACAACATGGCCGCGAGCAAGTGCCCAGTTCAGGCTTCGCTCAATGTTGCTGGTGGCGGAACCAGAATTCACGACTGGTGGCCCGAGTCGGTCAAGCTCAACATCCTCCGCCAGAACACTTCCGTCACCAACCCTCTCGGCGAGGACTTCGACTATGCTGCTGCCTTCAAGACTCTCGACTACGAGGGACTTAAGAAAGATCTGGCCGCCCTCATGACAGATTCTCAGGACTTGTGGCCAGCTGATTTCGGCCACTATGGCGGCCTCTTCATTAGAATGGCCTGGCACAGTGCTGGCACATACCGCGTCACAGATGGCCGAGGCGGTGGTGGTCATGTTAGTCCTCCAGCCCTCCCTTATCCTTTGTCTTGCAACTAGATGCATGCTGTTTGAAGGGTTTTTTTCTTTTTGGCTAACTTTGAGCCCTCTCTGGGTGTCATTTTGTCACAGGCCCAGCAGCGCTTTGCTCCCTGAACAGCTGGCCCGACAACGTCAGCCTTGACAAGGCCAGACGTTTGCTCTGGCCTATCAAGCAAAAATACGGCAACAAAATTTCTTGGGCTGATTTGCTTATTCTGACTGGCAATGTCGCCTTGGAGTCCATGGGTTTCAAGACGTTCGGCTTCGCCGGTGGCCGTATCGACGATTGGGAAGCTGATGAGTCCGTCTATTGGGGTGGCGAGAACACCTGGCTGGGCAACGAGGTTCGTTATCACAATGAGAAGGATCCCCAGAAGCGAGACCTCGAATCCCCTCTGGCCGCTGCTCACATGGGTTTGATCTACGTGAACCCCGAAGGTCCTGACGGTAACCCTGACCCCGTTGCCGCTGCCCGCGACATCCGTACCACCTTTGGTCGCATGGCCATGAACGATGAGGAAACTGTCGCCCTGATCGCAGGTGGTCATTCTTTCGGCAAAACCCATGGAGCTGGCCCTGCCACCCACGTTGGGAAGGAGCCCCAAGGTGCCAGCATTGAGCAACAGGGCTTGGGTTGGGCTAGCACCTACGGCACTGGCAAAGGTCCAGACACCATCACCAGTGGTCTCGAAGTTACGTGGACCAAGACTCCCACCAAGTGGAGTAATTCATACTTTGAGTACCTCTTCAAGTATGAGTGGGAGCTCACCAAGTCCCCTGCTGGCGCCAACCAATGGGTAGCCAAGACCGACGACCTGATCATCCCCGACGCCTACGACCCCAATCAATTCCACAAGCCCAAGATGTTGACCACTGATCTGTCTCTGCGCTTCGACCCTGAGTACGAGAAGATTTCCCGTCGTTTCTTGGAGAACCCTGATCAGTTCGCCGATGCTTTCGCTCGTGCTTGGTTCAAGCTGACCCACCGTGACATGGGTCCCAAGTCCCTCTACATCGGTCCCGAGATCCCCAAGGAGGATCTCCTCTGGCAGGACCCCATTCCTCCTGTCAACCACGCTTTGATTGACGACAACGACGTCGCTGCCATTAAGAATGAAATCCTCAACCTGGGCATTGACGTGTCTCAGCTCGTCTCCACCGCTTGGGCATCCGCTTCTACCTTCCGTAGTAGTGACAAGCGCGGTGGTGCCAACGGCGCTCGCATTCGCCTGTCTCCTCAGAAGGACTGGAAAGTGAACAACCCTGCCCAGCTATCCCGCGTTCTTGCTGCCCTCGAGGATCTCAAGAAGCGCTTCAACCAGAGTGGCAAGACTGTGTCTCTTGCGGATTTGATCGTGTTGGCTGGCGTTGCCGGTGTCGAGAAGGCTGCTCGTGACGCTGGTGTCGACATTCATGTTCCCTTCACGCCCGGTCGTGGTGATGCCACCCAGGAACAGACGGATGTTGAGTCAGGCAAGCATCTCGAGCCAGTGGCCGATGGCTTCCGAAACCATGGCAAGTCGTATGGCACTGTCAAGCAGGAACACCTCTTGGTGGACAGGGCAAACCTGCTGAACTTGTCTGCCCCCGAGCTCACAGTTTTGATTGGTGGCATGCGTGCCTTGAACACGAATTATGACGGCTCCACGCATGGTGTTTTCACCTCGCGCCCTGGTGTCTTGACCAATGACTTCTTCGTCAATCTCTTGGATAACAATACCGAGTGGAAGCAGGTCGGTGAAGACGTCTTTGAAGGGTTTGACCGCAAGACAGGCGCCAAGAAGTGGAGCGCCACTCGCAACGATCTCATCTTCGGATCTCACCCCGAACTGCGTGCCGTCGCCGAGGTTTATGGCAGTGCTGACGGTACTCAAAAGTTCGTTAAGGACTTTGTGGCTGCGTGGGACAAAGTCATGAACCTGGATCGATTTGACGTTCAGAAAACCGGAAACAAGAAGACTTCTAGTCGTCTTTAAACGCCTATTTGATGTAGGATGAGAGTCATGAATTTCACGAGACCTCGACTGGTGGTGTGCGATTATCTTAGTTGATTTTTGGCAGAAAGAAAAGAAATTGATATTTTTGACGTAAGAAAATATTTGACGGTGAATTGCTAAGGAATGCAGCGCTTAGATGGAAGGCGTTGTCAATTTGCGACCTAATGAGCAATCTTGGTTCTCATCGGCAGACCACGTTCGAGTCGATGAAGTAAAGTGGCATTTGCGTGATTCGTTTTGCGTGCGGCCCTGTCTCGTGTCATTTGTCAATTCAGATTTATTTCCATGACATATTGTGCGAAGCAGCCGGCACTTTCGATACTTGACTCAAATTGGGGGGACTCGAAGACCAGGTGGAGGGGAAGTCATTGATCAGGAAACGGTCGACAACAACGTAGGCCAGCAATGAAGGACGAGATTGCTTCGGAAATGTCGGGCTTGAACGGCATGAGAGAACAGGTTATCGAAGAGCTACTTTGACGACGATTTCCCCACTTGCGCTTACTTCTCTGGTTCAACTTATCAGACGCCTTCGGAACAGGACACATCACTCTCAACTACAAATCGGTATGCATCCGACTTGCACGCACTGGTGGGGATAAACCGTCATGGCGCCGTTCCAATGTCAGCAATGCGATTAATGGCATGCGTTCGCTGCACACGCTGTCATGGCTCGGGTCACGGCTAGCTACGTTGGTTGCCATCACAACCCTGGCGTGCATTCTTTTGGCCGCCGTGTTTTTTCGAATAGGCAGTACTACGTGACGTAACGTAGGGATTAGTTGATATAGTCCAGCGAGGACTTGCAAGATTTGTGTGTCTATTTGGGAGCCAGGAAGGCCTCGGGCCTGTGATGCTGGAATTCGAAGCCAACTGGAAGGGAAAGGAGACGTCGGGCCGTATGTAATGGCTGAATTTGTAAAGTGGCTCGGGGAGTTTTGCATGATCCGGCTGCAAGGAATGACTTGTAGCGTCCAGTCAGTAAGGCGCCTGAAGGTATAATTCATGATAGATAACCTTTCTGTCTCTTAAGGGGCCGTGGAGTTCCAGTACGGAGTACAGGCACGAGGCTTTCATTACCGGATCTAAAAACAACAATAATATCACACTCTTCATAATCGCTTCATCAGTACGTCTCGTGAAATAGAGGAAAAAGGCAAAGAAACAGAATGTGAGCATCTTGTGCGCAGATTTGTACTACAACTAGCATTCCCGCAAGCACAATATTCCTGCATTTGGTGCTGCTTGGGAACTAAACACGGTAGTTGCTACTCGGGCAGAGCCTTTCCCGCCCACAATCTGGCAGCTTCTGTACCGTCATCGTGAGACTGTTGGCTGAACCAAGGGTGGGCAAGAGCTTGTTTTGCCGTTATTCGATCTCTTGGTTCGAAAACGAGCATTTTCTGGAGCAAGTCGAGAAATTGCGTGAGAAAGTTGTTCGTTGCTGGAATAAAGTCCTGACGAACAATGAATTGTAAGTTCCTGAGCCCAAAGTTACCTGCATCACGGTCTGGAACTAACGGGAAGTTTTTGATAGCTCTAACAAAGGCCCGGGAGCTCCTCGTTGTCTCTGCTACTGGATAATCTAGCTTGAGCCGCTTGAAATAGCTTTGAACGTACCTCGTTAGTATTCATCGCAGATTGAGGTCCCGTTAAGGGAAAAAAAAAAAGGGGGTTCGTCTCACCAAGTGGCGTCGCCAGTCGAAGACTTGGACTTGCTGTTTGCCTTCCGAGCTAAACTAGCATTGATTTTGCTTGCACACACAGCTTCCATCATGGCCAGATGTTCCCGATTGTCATGTGTCTGAAACAAAGCATCGCCCGTAAATAACTCAACAAGTATACAGCCAACACTCCAGATATCACATGGATAGGACCATTCAAGACCTAGGATTATTTCCGGTGCTCTATAGTGTCGCGTCGAGACAACTGAGCTGTGGTATTCATCCTCGAACGTCGCGGATCCGAAATCAATGACACATATCTCTGTGCTGAGCAAAACTTTTCTTTGTGTGGCAGTGCGGGATATTTTGAAAGTTGATGAAGGTATTTTGCGGTTATATGTGAAAGCCTGGTACGAAGCATTCCTTAGCAGGATATTTTCAGGCTTCAGATCGGTATGTATGATATGGATATCGTGCATGTCTGCAGCCACAAGCGTAAGCGTAGAGTCTTGGGGAGCGGAGGGAGCATATATAACATTATACATCTCATACGTACAAGCAACACTGGTGAGGAGCTGATGAGCTATGCTTTGAATCTGGCTGTTCGGGAAGGGTACAAACCCATTGTTTTTGAGAAAATCAAATATGCTTAAACCAAGGAGCCTCATAGCGATACAGATATGGCCTTTATATTCAAAGCAATCCTTGGAATGGATGCACCTGTACATGTTGGCAGGATCGTGGTGTTGAAGCGTTTGTAGAACACGTAATTCGATTCGCGCAGCGTCTCGATATTTTGAACCGAGCGAATGACCTTGAGAGCGACATGCTCCTTGTTCACTAGATCGTAAGCCTGGACGACTTTCCCGAACGTCCCTTGGCCAAGAAGCTTCTCGATTCGGTCTGCCCGGGGTTTTTAGTCGGAGGAGATTTGGAGGGTTTGGGGGCCGAGACAACAGAACGTACATCGTCTCGCTATAACCTGATCGGGAACCACAATCAAATGCCCATCCGCTTCATCTGCTATAGATTCGATGCCCGGGTCGTGATCCTAGCGTTTGTTAGTGACTGGAAAAGGTTTGGCGATGATTCATACTGAGCCCGACTTACACAGTTTACTTGTCGGATCGTTGCTGTCTTGACCTTACTAGTACGTCCACGGGGTGGGTGGTAGTCCTGGAACAGTCTGTTCGCTTTCGTGACATAGTTTCCACCATGGCCATAGTTTCTTTCGTCTCGTTGTGTTCGCTGTCTCTTTGAACTCGGGGGCAGATCCGGGTCAGTGTGATCGTTTGAGGCAGCCGAGAGTCGTGGGAGGCGGTCCTGAGGCGTGAGTGTGGCGTGAAAACTATTCTGACACCTCAGCTTTCGCTTCTTGGTACATAGGTTCGATTGAGAAGGTACTGTCGTTGGGACAGGAAAGCCGGGAGGCAGTGTCGTCGAGTTTGGGATGTCGGGTGAATCTTCGATGACGATGACTTCCTTTGGCAATCCATTTCGGTAGAAAGCCTTCCAGTCGGGTTCTCTCTGCGCCCGCCGTGAGCCCCGACCAGGAGATTGCGGCCGATGCTGTGTTTGAACCGGATTTGTCGTCATGTTGTGTGTATGAGCCGAGACTGTTTGCATTGCTGAGAAACGCTGCTCAACATGAGGAAACAGACGGATCGACAACTCACTCCTCTTCGCAGGTCCGGGTTCGGAGAAATATCAGCCCGGGGTCGGGCGGTACCACGGATTCGGGTGACTGAGTTGTCAAAGAAACAGAGGAACAAAACAAAAGCGCAACCATGCGTCGCGTTGGCTACTAGCTGGAGAACAATGACCGCCGGCCTAATTGGGCTCAGATTCTCGGGCACCGAATTTTGTGGCTGCCGTGGATTGAGGCAGCCGAAACTCACGCCATGCGCCACGCTCTAGATTCTCAGGGGTTTAGATGCGGGTGAGGCTAATAACAGTAACTTAAGTTTTAGTTCATTGGGGCAGTACGTAATACGTACGTGGTCATCAACCCGCTAAACTTACGTACAACTGAACTCAAGCGATTAGGCTGGCAACATTACCATGAACTTCGATGTTTCAAGCACAACTACCGAGTACGACCAACTGCGGCTAGATTGGCTGGAGACAGCCATTACTGATGTCTTGTGACACAGGGCTTCTATACCAGTAACCCTACACGGGACAATTGCCGAATCAATCGACATCTTGGACACATGGAGACACATGGAGACACATGGAAAGCGTTGGATTCCACCCGGGACACACGCCTACAGATTTCAGCGCAAAAGCAGTCATGGCATGAGCTGGCACTCCGTACAAATGACGGATTAACCCGTCCACGGGATTCCCAGAATGATCGTCCAGCCAGGCATGGTCGGATAGACCACGAGATGCGACAAATACCAAGTATGGACGATACCAGAGAGCATGGAATGGAAGAGTGTCGTCACCACGACTAGGAGGTGCAGAAATCCATCCAGTAGTTTCGATCCACCATCCGTCACGCTGCCTCCCTCGCGTTGCAGAATGTGGAAACACGACAGGACAGCAGCGGTAGAGGAGAGAGAATTGACGCCCTTGACGGATCTTGAACGAGGTTGCTTCCCCAATGCCATTCTTGTTCCCTCTTTCCCCCTTCACCGAGTACCAGTTGGTCCGATCCACGAAGGCCAAGGCATCACGGGAGGCAAATTGTGAACCCGACTGCTACCAAGTTGTCTTTATACATCCACATTGTCCTCATCAGACGATGAGAATATGTCGATAGCGTTGTAGAGGCGAGTTCTACTTTCAAGCCCTTCTTGGGAGGTTAGCGATATTCTTCCTTGCGCCATCAGTCCCGAGATGTTCAAGTCTGCTCTCCTTTCCCTGCTGTCTGTCCTCACAGCAGTGTTCTCGCAGTCGCCAACGTCGCTCAAGGTTCAAAAGCCTCCTACGTACCGGAACTGCACCAGAAGCTCGCAGTCGCTCACCTTCAACGACGACGGGACCTTTCAGATATCCATTTTCGAAGACTTGCATTTCGGAGAAAGTAAGCATCATGTTTTTGTCTGTGGCTTACCACCAAGACTGTTCCGCCGCCCTTCTTTCTTTTTCCCACGCATCGCTGCTCAATATGCCCGGTCGCCTGGTTCCGGGAAAAAAAAAAAAAAAAAAACACTGTCCATGAAAAAGCAGACTGATTGTTTCCACCGTTGCTAGACGCTTGGGACTCATGGGGTCCTCAACAGGACATCAACTCCATCAATGTTATAAATCAGGTTCTCGACGCGGAAGCCCCGGCCCTTGTTGTGCTCAACGGTGATCTCATCACCGGCGAAAACACCTACCTAGAAAACAGCACCGCGTACATAGACCATATCGTCGGACCGCTCGTACAACGCCGTCTCCCATGGGCGTCAACCTACGGCAACCACGACCACAACTTCAACATCTCGGCAGTTGACATTCTAGCGCGGGAGAGAAGGTTCCCCGGCTGTCGCACAGAGAGCATGGTGCGAGGCCGAAACGCAGGCGTATCAAACTACTATCTCCCGGTCTACTCTCCCGAATGCAAGACGTGCGACTGCCCGCCGGAGCTCCTCCTGTGGTTCTTTGATTCAAGGGAGGCTTCTACTTCCGCGAGCGCAGCCCCAACGGCCAGCAAGTCGGCCAGCCAGACTGGGTCGACGCCTCCGTCGTGAGCTGGTTCCAGTCCACCAACGCCCGCATACGAGGCCGCCTCGGAAGGGTGATCCCGTCGCTGGCCTTTGTGCACATTCCGCCAACGCCTCCGCGGCGTTGCAGCAGGAACGCGGCCGAGATAGCATCCATCCCAACCTCGAGCCCGGCATCAACGACGACTTCCCGTCGCCCAGCAAGCACAGGGTGGTGCCCCGATGGCCGCACCGACGGCAGTTGCTCGTACGGCGGGCAAGACGTGCCCTTCATGCAGGCCGTGACGACCACACCCGGCCTGATTGGGGTCTTCTCCGGCCACGATCACGGCGCGACCTGGTGTTACAAATGGGACCACCTGGTCCCCGGAATGACAGTGGCGGGCAACGGGCTGAATCTGTGCTTCGGCCAGCATTCTGGCTACGGCGGCTATGGGAACTGGATCCGCGGCGCGAGACAGGTTCGTGTGTCGAGGGCCGCATTCGCCGCGGGCAAGTGGGAGGCCGACACGTGGATTCGCCTGGAAGACGGCTCTGTCGTGGCCAGCGTGAGCTTGAATGCCACGTATGGAAGGGACTGGTATCCTGCCACTCGGAATGACAAGACTTACTGTCCGACTTGCAATTACACCACTATCACGCCGGGGCCGAGGAGGCGACGCTGACTTGTATGTACCGGACGAATGGCTGAACATTTTCAAATCAAGACTGTGTGTCTGTATGTAGCAAGATTTTCCAAAATAAAGAATAAAAATTATTTGGCATTATATGCATTGTAAGCAGCTGACCTAACCCCATGCAAACGCCAATATATGCAACCCCAGACCTGTTCTTTCTATACCGTGGCATTATGCAACTTGCCATCGCCCAATCTATTCGCCCTTGCCTCATCTGGTCAGGAAGGCGCCTTGCTCCATTCCTTGCACATTCCAAAGATTGTCCTGCAAAACTTGCCATACTCCACGGCGGCATCGAATCTGTGCCACGATCCCATGGCATGGTGCGCAAGTCGGGCGTCTGGATCGCTGTATGGCTTGGAGCCCATGTTGCCATAAGCGCCGCGGCCGGGGCTACGAGTCATCAGGTAGGTAGGTCAGTTGAGTATTTCGCGTGAAAAGCGGCCTCGGAGCAACTCTGTATCAGTGTCCGTCCGACTTGACTTGACTTTGACTTGACGTACCTGAACCCGGTCACGGGCAGAATGAGCACATCAGATGCTAGCTTTGCCCTTCCACCGTCATGCAGGCCCGTCAATGCATTCCATCGCAGTCCAACCTGCTTCTTGAGCCATATCATGGTCGCTTCGGTCACGGCGGCCGGGCCTGTGCGCGTCAATGGGTCGTGCTCCTTTTTGGCTTCTTGGTCGGTTCCCGTAGCGCCTCTTGCTCCCCAAGCTCTAGCTTGTCCTGCAATCGGTCCATGAACCTGTACAGGACGGGATGTTGGCGGGCCGAAGCCATTGCCCAGTTCGTCAACTGCACAGGATAGTTGTAGCCCATGCGCCAGTACTGGTTGGTGTTGGGGTCGGTGTCGGCCTCTAGGCCCCAGAGCAGGTTAACGGGTCTGATGTCCTGCATCTCGGCTCCTGCAGGGTTCGATTTCTTCTCGGGCGCGTCTTCTTCTTTTCCATACGAGTTCCCGGTTTGGTCGTCGACCCATACTGATATGTCTTCTTTTCGAATCCAATCGGCAGGATGCTTGAGCGGCTCGGTATCAACATCGCCATACTACCACCCATGAGTCAGGACACCATTACTCTTTCATTTCGAACAACAAAAGGGTCTAGCCTAGTTTCCGTGGGCTGGGGTTTTTTTTTTTTGGCTCGAGGTCTCGAGGTCTCGACATCAAAGACTTACGATACCCCGAACCACTTGCAGACCAAGACGCGAAAGATGTCGGCTCTCTCAACCGTCGAAAACTTGGTCTGGTAGTCTTCAAGAAAATGTCTCTCCTTTTCATTCACCAACATGGCCACGCCATCGTCAGCCCACCAGAAATACGCCATTTCTCGAAAAGTGTCGTTCGCAGATATGCTGTACCGGAGCCATTTCTCGACGTAGGCAAGTAGGCCCTCGTTCAATCTCGTCAAGTCGTTGTTATTCCATTTTTGATGTACGACTAGTGGAATGTTCGAGTAAGGAATCTGTCGGTGGGGAGCTAGTTTGGCAGCGTCCGTGGCAAACTGCACGGCTTCGAGAATATTCCGAGGTTCGGGGTGATGGCCCTGCCATGAGGGAGGAAAATACCAGGCTGTCGGGGTCGCATTAGTCTCATCAGATGCTACATACAAGGAGGCGCGGGCAAGCCATGGGAGGGAAAAGTTACCTCCGCCAGTCTTGTTACTTTGTTGAATATGCTCCCAAGCCGCTGGAAACCTTTGCTGGATCGCCACTTCATTCAACAGCCGAGGTCCGCTCTTGGTGGCAGGTGAGAGTGTCCAAAGCACAATGCAGAGCACGAATCCGCCAAGAAGGAGGATCCGAGGTCGAATTCTCAGGATCCGAGGTGAAAGCAGCATATTGGCGCGGTCGCTAGGTCGGATGAATCAATGTCGAAAGAGGGGCGACCGTCAGTCTCGATGTCTCGATGTGGAGTATTAGTGACGATGACTGTGCTCGTCTCATCATGAGAAAGGCCCAGTCGGCGCCTTGAATGCGATCGCACGGGCCGGTCTGAACAGTGACAAAGAACGAGGAAATCTTGATGCGAGGAGTCTGGTGCTCTCGGCGCGCGCTCGGGACTGGCACCAGGGGCCCAGGGGCAGCATTCAGTGGAGACTTGGTGCCTGTAATAAGCCCACAAAGGGTGTGTGTACGGAATGCGGAGTATTAACAAGTCGCGTGACTGGTCAGTGGTGACTGGGAATTGCAGAGAAGGCCCCCAAGCTGGCTGGGTGGATGGGTGGATGGGTGGGGCGACTTTCGCCAACATATTATTCCGTCATAAGCGCTTTCGATGATGGCTCTCCGAATGAAGCCATCGTCGCCATGTACATACATATGATCGTGTACTCCGTATTCGCGGTTCAACAAAAAAGAAAAATACACCAGAACGATAACTGATTCTGAGCGGCTCAGAGACCATTCTTGGCGAAACATCTCTGTCGTTCATTTACTTCACAAAGAGCAACTAGGAACACGGTTGTCGTGCTTGTTCACGACAACCATCACCGCATTTTCAAACTTTGCATTTTGATGGTCTAGATTTACCAATACGTTCACGCAGACGCGCCTAAATAGCTCCCAAAACGTTAAAAATTGACATTAATTTCGGACAAATTTGTCCATCAGAAGTTTCTATGCACCGTGCGCTAGAGAATAAACCCGCAAGTATATGTGTATGTAAATGCGGCATGATGCAGTTCAAGTGGCTTTGACTCGACTGGCCCGTCGACCCTTCATGTGTGACAGGCATGGCACGTTGCATGAAGGAATCATGACGCGGACAGATCAAACCATGATATTAGGGGCATGTGTCGGGGGTATCAAAATCGTCGTAACAGCGACTTCTTCCTCAAAAATAGCGCCAGCGCAACTCCCACAAAGAAGAAGAAAATCAGATTAATCCGGCTTCCAATGGTCACTATCAGCTTTGCGTCGTACGAGTGCCACGACGAGCTGCCCAAGTGGTCGAAAATAGGCGTTGACACCCTGCCGTTCAAGCTGTGCAAAGGCCCTGGCAGGATCTTCAGGTCTGTTCGATTTGATTCGTAGACGTGGATGACGGACGCAAAATGACATCCAGTACTGAACATGACAGTCGCGTATGGCAAACCGAGCCACTGCTTGTTGTAGACGGTAAGATTACGCACAATGTCACCGACAAATGCGTTCTCTTTGCTCGCCATCATGAATCCGATGGAGAAGCCAGTTGGGTGCGCTTCCGGAGCAACGAAAGAGAATCGCCGCAGCGGCCCAAGACCCCGCTTGCACTTGAGGTCCATGTCCAAAATCACACCCCCATATGCGTACAGAAGCATATATCGGAGAGCGTCGATCCTCTCTACGGGATAATGATAGTTGTCCCAGAGTTCTTTGATTTCGGGAATTTTTCGGCGACGAACTTGCTGGCGTTTTCATCGGTCCAAATGTGGGATTCCCAGCCTGGATGAATATCAACGCAGCTCTGCACCGAGTCACCCCATCGACTCTTCCATCGGCCCTCGGTGTCACCGAGGGCGATATGGTGCAAAATTGGGGAACAAGGTCTTGGTATGGTTCGGCGCTGACCTGTGCCTTGCTGTAATTGGCAAATGTCACATCAAAATTGTCGTTTGATTGCGAGATGATGAATTGCGAGGCATTCTCATGCCAGAATACGCGGAGGGCAGCAAGAGTCCAGGTCGTATATAGAAGATGACGGCCAAGCCAGAGGGTGAGTAGCAGGATTGCAACAATTACCCATAGAGCCAGTCGAGATCTCCTCCGGACTGGTTCCGCAACAAATATGACTTCTGCATAGTGGAAAGTCTTGGTGCTGGTCGTTCCAATCCTTGTAGTGCCTAGGGTTTAGGTCGATAAATGGTAGGGGAAGTATGAAATCGATCACATAGGGTGTTGAAGTTGGCCCTGTAGGTGATTATTGAAATTCGTTCAGTACAGTAAATTTTCCGAGGACAGTCACTGATGCTGGCTACGAGACAAAAGCCAGTAACGCGTCTCGGGTGGAGTCGATTCGACAGATTTTCAGCCAGACGTCAGTCAACAGTGCAGTGGAAGAGATCTTCTTTGGCTGGAGTCGGCGGCGGGTCGAGAGCGTCTTAGGGTACAGCGAATGCTACACCAAGAGTAGCTAGGATGGACTGGGAATGACTCCAGCGTGGAGGTGATGATGAGGTCTAGAGGTAGAGAGGCGCCGGCATATTGACGTCGGTCCGGTCCCTTGAATCGTCGACAGGTCGAAACGATGAACTCGACAGGAGTGAAATTTGGGCGCGGCGGTTGTGAACACGAGAACACTGATAGGAGGAGATTGGATGAAATTGGATGAAATTGGCGGGAAAGGAGTGTGAATGTAGGTCGATTGTACGTCGTTTGGTGTACGGTTCTCGATGTGAAGGAAGGAGTAATAAATGCACCCAAGAAAGGCGGAGGTGCAAGTGAAGGCTGGACCTCAGATGGGAAAATTACTGTAGTGAGATGAGGCAGGCAGGGCGAGCTGGGCAGCCGAGGGGCCGAGCTTTGAGTTAAAAACAGTGGCAAGGGGCTTTCATTAGGAGGAGAGCGAGAATGAAAGGGAGGAAGGGGCTGGCTGGAGCTTGGCACGCTGGTAGGCTGTTTGGGTGGAAAGTGGATTATGTAATATGAGGGGCGCACGCCCGTAATAGCTAGACGACTTGGATAAGCCGTGTACAAACATAAACAATCAATCTCAGGGCTCTGGGGCTGGCTAATTTCGGAAAGGCCATCAGGGCCGAGGCCTTGTTGTTGCGCAACGTTGTCCACTTGTTGTTGGTCTGACCAGGAATCACAGGATGCACTCCCGACGTCCCTGTGGGATCATTCGAAGGTTTGTGGCATTTCTTGTCGGGGTAATACCTCCGGGAGTACTTTCAACTTTGTGTGCAGAATGTCTGAAACACGTCACAGTCATTCCTCTGCAAGTACGTAGTACAAAAAAAAAAAAAAAAAAAAAAAGCTCATTCGGGCAGTGTCTGGGGCTAGGCTAGCATCACTTGTGTACTAATTTATCCGCCTTCGCCGTTGCAGCCGTCACAACCTGCACGCACTGGCCCTGCAGCCAAGTCTCGTCAGCTCGCAGTTGGCAATTGGCAATTGTGCGCCACAAAGCTTACTCTGAGAGGCTGAGGCTGAGGCGAGACTGCAGCTAGTACAGGGGCGCAGGTTGTCTGACAATTATCATCCAAGACCCCATCTGTTGTCATCGTCATTTCTCCGAGCACCGACGAACCAGACAATTCCTACCATCATTCGGTTCTTCGGTTCCCGCGGCTGTTGTTCTCTACGCATGACAAATCTACTACTACATCTGCATCAACGATGCGCAAGCTCAACATCGCAGTGCAGTCGCTCTCAAGTGCTTGTCACTGGACTGTGGCCACGCGCGGCCGCCGTCGATGGTTCATTCGTGTCGCACTGCTTGTCTTCCTCTTCCCGCTCTTTCTGCAATGGGCTCTAGCCTACATCCTAGGCAGCGACGCCCGGTTGCTCCCTCCGGAATTATTGAAAGCAAAGAACTTGCTTGTCGTCACGGCCCACCCCGATGATGAGTGCCTCTTCTTCTCGCCCAGTATTCTCGGCGTTTTGGACAGAAACAAGAACATCAAAGGTGGCCTGTTGGTCATGTCAACAGGTGCGTAAAACCCGCCGTGGCCATGTTCCTCAACCTCCCCCATCATCGGCCTGGAGTCGACTGACGGACGTGTTTGCTTCAATCACAGGCAACAACTATGGGCTGGGAAACTTGAGAAAGAAGGAGCTCCTCGGCTCGTGTGCGGCCCTTGGCATGGACCAAACAAGATGTGTTGCGCTGGATGACCCTGATCTGCAGGACGACCCCAAGGTTTGGTGGGACGAAAACAAGATCAAACCCATCCTCAAAAGTATATCAAAAAATGGAACATCGATGCCGTAAGTACACGTGTGCGCGTACATACGCACAAATTGTCCCAACGAGTAGCCAACTGACATGCATGCCGGCAGATTATCACCTTCGACGATGGTGGTGTTTCCGGCCACATCAATCACCGTGCTGTGAGTTCAGCTGTAAGGTGAGTTCATTGACCCTTCAATCGCTCCGCCATACGGGACGAGGAGAAACAAACCAACCATTCCTAGACAATATGTTGCGGAAAACGAAAAGGCACCAGCCTCATACATGGTCGTCTCCGTGGCGCTACCTAGAAAGTACACCTTCCTGCTGGACCTTCCGCTTACCGCCCTCTCATTCTCGTGGAGAATCTTGGCCGCAGTTTTCTTTCCTTCCAGCAGCGCGGACCCCAAGCACAGCACCCGGGCACTTATTTCCAACACCTGGCACAGATACACCATGACGAGGCGGGCTTTTGCCAGTCATGGCAGTCAGTACACCTGGGATAGACACTTGTACATGGTCATTAGCCGATATGTTTGGTTCAATGATCTGCAGAGGATAGTCGTCAACGGAGCCAAGTCATGAATGAAATGTATATGGAGCATACATGGTGATGATGACGGCATTCAACCGTTTTTCTTATATTTTCATTGTGTGATATGCGTGACCCCATGAGTGATGGAAGACGAAAAGGAAAGTTTGGGAGCCTACATCTTCACGGACAGACCGGTTTGTGTCAAATCAGTATCAGTCAGTCAGAGCAAACCCCGAAATGTATTCCATTCAGTAGATACCACACGACCCGCAACTTAATAAGTCTTCCCCTGCGGCGTACCACCACTCGCCCAATCCTTCTCAAAGCGATCCCAGCCACCATGTTGCAGCTCACTCGCCAAGTACATGGTAGAAACAACCATGTCGTAATGGCCGTCGGCCGGCGCCTTTCGGCCGCAGACGTTGCCCCCATGGCGACATTGAGCAAGATGGTCATGTCTCTCATGGGCCGCGTCCCCGGGGATGGACGCCTTCATGACGGGCCTGCCATCAATGTACCACACCATCCGACCCTGGCCGGCCCTCCCACCGGGCTGCCGCCACGCAAAGTCGTACCGCACAGGCCGGGCATGCATATCGGGAATCTTGGTCCCCCGCACGCGATGCTTGTCCGGCTCATGATGCTGGCCCCAATGGAGACAGCTCCTGTTCTCGCCGTCGCCGTTCCACGTCTCGGCGATGTCGATCTCGCCGTCCGTCGGCCAGCAGAAGGGTTCCCGGGAAGCAGCCAGAACGCGGGCCAGATGCCCCCGCGCAGGGGACAAGATGACGGCCGTGAGAACGCCCTCATCACGAGCAAGAGTGGTCCTGCTCACGAGACGAGCAGAGGTGAATCGCTGGTTCGGATCCTGCGAGCCACTGTTTGCCAGGGCGCGGATGACGAGCCGGCCGTCGTGGGTGCTGCGGTAGTATGTTAGTCTTTTTTTTTTTTTTTTTTTTTTTTTTTTTAACTAACATGGCGCTTGCTCGTTGTTAGAGCGTGGAGGAAAAAAAAAAACTTACTGGAATGAATTCTCCGGAGCAGCAGTGTAATGCTGCAATTCCCGATACCCCAGCCATCATGTCCGTTTCCCAGCTTGGCGTCCCATTCTGCGCCGATGGGCGTATCCGGGTGGAAAGTCGGGCACCAATATGTGTGAAGTCCGCGCTGGGTCCTGGCAGAGGTGGCCGGGTGTCCATCGGGGAAGGGGGCGGCTGCTGTTGCTGTTGTTGTTGTTGTTGTTGTTGTTGTTGCTGAGGCTTGATCATGCGCTCGAGCTCAGACTTCAGGTCCTTGAGTTTGTCTCTCAGGGCATGTTAGTGAATGTTAAGATGATTGATGCAGGTGTTAAAATGTTGTTCTGTGATCCCCAAAAAAATGGGAGGAAGAGGAGGCACGTTTTTATGCTTCCAGGAATTCCAATGAAGGCAAACGCGCGAGGATAAACGGAAGTTGATCAAACGGTGCCCCCTCTCCCCGCATGCCTTGAATGCGAGGCGGCCACGAGCTTGCGCATCGCCTCTCAACAACTCACTTCATCTCATCTCCCAATTGAAGTGAGAAAAGATGAGTGGCAGTGCATAAACAGATGCATCTTTTCTTTTTCTTGATTTAGGATGAGGAAATAAGCACGGTGGAAACATGGAATTTGCCATGGCAACCGCACCATGGATGGCATCACGAGTCATAACTGCAACTGCAACTAGTGCCTCCACCACGATTCAATTCACCTGTTGCTCCGTGGGCCACATCCCGAGGACAGCCCTGGGATCCCGGCGGTGGCGCAAGCCAGTATTTCGGCTCGTAGTGAAGATGCCACCAGCAAAAAACCCCATGTGCCGAGAACGTAACCAGAGTGCGCCGGTACTGAGCCAGGGGCCGAACGAATGCCCGCCGGTTGGCGGGACTGGGCCGTGGAATGGAAGACACAGCCAAACGACGACACGGGTTTCTGCGCAGATGCCATCTAGCTATGGGATGCCGTAGTTATTGGCTATCGGCACGAATACTTCCAGCAAGCGTGTAAACGAGACTGTGCGCCATTGCTACACAAGCGGTGCGTTCATTTGCCCTGTACATTATCATCATCTAGTTAAACAGTATGCTTTTTTCTCTCATGCCCATGTAGACCCTACTTGCCGGCCTCGTAGGGTGTTTCGTAAGGAACCTCGGCCTGAGGGGTGATGCGCGCCAGATGGCGACGCTGGCCGTCGTCCCAGTCCACCAAGGCCGTGTGCTGAGTGACTCTGTTGTCCCAAACAACGACGGTGCCCTCCTCCCACTTGATTCTTGCTTGGAAGTCGGCGCCGTAAGCCAGGTGGTCGTACAGGAACTTGAGCATCGCATCCGACTCCTCCTTCTTCATGCCCACAATCTCGCGGGTGACTGGATTGGTCCCGTTAGCTTTGGCTTTAGCTTGAAGCTCTCTTTCTCGTAGGGAGGAGGGGACTCACACTGGGGATTGACGTAGAGAGCCTTGTCACCGGTGGCAGGGTGAGTGCGGACAATGGGGTGATCATTGACGACGGGCTCTCTCCGCTTGATGCTATTCCGGGCAGCAGCAGCATTGACCTGCTCGATACCGGAATGAGTCGCGCGCAGACCGTGCAGGCGTTCCTGGAAGAGGGGCTCAGGCGCCTGTAGGCCTGCACGGCGTCGACGAACAACGTGTCGCCGCCCGTCTCGGGCTTGTTGAGGATGTAGAGGAAGGTGGTGCCAGGAGGCTGCTGCTCGTACGAGACGTCCGAGTGCCAGGCCACGGGCTGGTTCGCGCCTGGAAGAACTCGGCGGCGCCCTTGTCGCCCTCGCCGCGGTGGACGAGGTGAATCTCGGGAAGCCCTCAGGGGCTCCCGAGGTAGGGTGAATGTGGTGGCGGCCAAAGTACGAGCCGTACCTGAGGGCATCGGGGATGGAGAGACGGGCGAAGTCTTGGTCCCGGAAGGCCACGACCTTGCGCTTGGCGACGTAGTGTGCCAGCTCGTCCTTGCCCGCATCCGTGAGGGACGAGGCTGGATGCCCGAGACTTCCGAGCCGATGGTGGGTGTGAGCTGCGTGACGCTCACGCCCTCGGGGAGCAAGTTGGGATATCTCGTGTCGGCATCCTTGCCGTGCTCGTAGTGCCGGAATGTCTCGAGAGGTCGAACTTCTCCGCTGGGTTCCAGGTAGGGAGATAGTGAGGATACTGGCCGACAGGGAAATAGTATGGTCAGTGACACGGGACTTGGGACTCAATTTGCTCTGCTGTTGTGAAAACAAAAATCAAAAATCAAAATCAAAAAGGCTTCGCTGCCTCCTCACCTTTGCTCCATTGCCGCCCACCTTTCCAGTCTCGACTTCCTTGTCCACTTCGTACGGGTCAATCTCCTTGTAGTTGCCAAAGTCGAATTTGAAGGTTGAACGAGGCTGTGCCTGTTCCGTGGTGGTAGTTGCCACTGCCGAGGGTGCCATTTAAGAAGTTTTTTTATTTTTTTTTAAAAAAAAGTGACAGAAAAAAAAAGGGATGTTTGTTCAGTGTTTTGTCAATTGCTTTGCTTGTTTTGTACTTCTGAACCGCAAGTTGCTGCGCACGAGGCCAAAGGAGCAGCAGCTCTCCCAGTCTCTTTTTATACTCGACTTGCATTTGGATGCCAAACTTCGGCAATCAACAATTGCGTGACCCCAGCCATTGCGAAATCCGTATTCCCCCTCATTCTGGAACAAAATGTCACTTGGAGTTCGGAAAGGTTGGCGAGTTCGAAGCGCCTCGAGCGGAGTTCCTCCTTAACATATCTATAGGCAAATGTGGCGGGCGGAGAGATAGTACAATACCCCGAACCTGGTGAATAAGCCATTGATGTGATGACGATGGGTGCCGATCACGTCACTCACTTGACACCCACTTCTTTCCAAACCGGTGCCTGTGCTTGCTTATACTCTCACCTCCGTACAGCACGGACTGGCTGAGCACGCAATTTCAAGGGGCAACGCATAATTCGCGTTGTTGGCGATTCGTCATGATACCATTACCGACCCTGTGTCATGTTCATGGATGTATTGCGGTTCGTCCCGTTAATTACCGGAGAGGGAAAAAGTCAGTCGAGGACCAATCCGTCATCGACATTTCTCAATTGACCATGCGCCGACGAGGAGGACAGTCAATATCGAAAAGTCCTTGAACACACATACTCCGTGCATGCAGGGTAGGATTTGCTGGATAGCAGAATTCATTCAGTCCAGTTTGAGCGTGTCAAGACTCTCCTCCGCAGCGACATGCATCCCCATGCCAACGTCGCCATGCCGGCATTGAATGCAGAGATTCTGTTGGTTCGGTTCGTCCCATATCATGTCCAGCTTCAGTCTCGTAATATATCTGCCCGTAGTTGTCTGTCGCGGCGCGGGCAGCATCCCCGTCGGCAAACACGTCCCTGGCTCGGGAACGGGGAACGGACGCTTCAAGTTCCCGACTGGAAAATCGCCTGGATTCGCAGAGTGGCAATTACTTTGGTGTATTGCATAATTATCCGCTGTTCCCGGATGCAGTGGACAGTCTCCCATCATGGATGTTTCCACTCCCAAGGCCAACGCATAGCCATAAACAGACCGAGTATCATGCATTACTGAATGGGCGTTGCTCAAGGGCACTAAAAGCCAAGAAAAGCTTCACTTCACACGTGATGTATATTGTCGTGATTTGTAAACGTTGTATATATGTTGTACATGTCGTAAAACATCTTATACATGACCATGTCATTCAAACCGACAACTTTTATCCTCGCAAAGATCCGCATCAGTCTCAGTTTCGGAATCCGAATCCCTTGCCAGTGTCTGCCTGTTGTCAAGCTTGGGATTCCGCAGCAAGATTCAAACCCGATGAGAGGAACACAGAGGCAGACTCCGGTGATGGTGAGCAGTTTCTGGACGGATTGATACGACTGAATCATGCCTGTGCGCTCAGGCGTACCAACGGGATACTTTGTATACGTATTGAGCGGGTCTAGGTACATGGTCGCTCCCAGAGTTGAGTTTATAGGGTTCAGTTCGCCGTCGAGTTTCCCCGGCAGCACCTGACTCCAGATTGCGCCTGAGACGGTGTTGCCGAGGGCTGAGCCGATATTGTACGTCGCCAGGAAGAGGCCTGTGATGACGGCCAAGTGCTCGTGCTTGAGATTGACCTGCAAAGAAGCCTGCGCAGTATAAGGTACCATGCCGCCAGCGATTCCGAGAAGAACCTGGGCACCAATTACACCGGCCTGAGCGGAACCATCGGTGGAACCACGGAAGTGAATCAAGAGTCCAAAAGCTATCGTGTACAGTAGCGTTCCAGCAACAACGAAGATCCTCAGCCGTTTCACTCTGTATACCACCAAGCCGAGAAGCGGTCCAACTATGACGCTGGTGAAACTGTACAGAGACTGAATGCGAGTGGCCGATTTGACAGAAAAGTCAAAGGCGACGAGTAGGACTGTGTAGAGAAAGTCGCTCTGCATGGTGAAAGCAAAGTTGAGAAAGATGGCAATGCCCATGGGTGCCCACACTCCGCGATCCTTCATGTCCTTGAATGGGATGAGAGGATGTGGTGCTCTGAGCTCCCAGAAGACGAATGCAGGAATGCACAGAACGCCCATCACAAGAGGAGCAATGATATGAGCCTCTCCCCACTTGGCACTCTCGCCACCAGCGATGGTGAATGGAACCAAAATCAGGTCAAGCACTGCAATAATGAGAATAATGCCGATGACGTCTAGGAGCCAAAACAACTCCAGAGCCAGGTTTCGAAATCCAAGCTGCTTGAATGCAGACGCATAATCCCCGAGCAGGCCCTGGCGTTTGGCACGGCGGGATGCCACCACCATGGAGCCGATCAACGGCAAGGCACAGGCAGGCATGATGATAGCCCACATTGCAATACCCCATTTCCAGCCAGGGCCCTGAAGTACAGCTTCCGAAATATCCCGGAAACCCAAGTGTTGATGATAAAGGCAAAGCTGGAATATAGCTAAAGAAGAGACGGGCCCGAGTAGACGTTATGTCGGCTATGATGACTTCAATAAGCAGAAGCAGCATCGTGTACCCAATCTGGTATATGATAGCGCCGCCAGAAAAGTTGTCGACATTGTCGGCCACTGCTTCGACAATGGTGCCAACGACATAGAACACGACGGATACGCAGATGAGTTCCACGCGACCAAATACATCGGCGATCTTGGCGGCGGTAGGTTGAGCTCCGACGGATATGGCGGATCGCAGGACATTAACCGTAGCCGAGAGAGAATGTTGGCTGAAGGAGCTGGTCGCGCTCGGCTGGTAGGCGTATCGAAGCGTGCCGTCAAGACCATAAACGTAGGCCATGAGGAAGACGCCAAAGAAGATGAAGACTCGGTCGAGATTGGTGATGACGGAGGAGATGGCCTCGACACGCACAACACCAGGTGATCTGATGTCTCGGACAGCGTCGGCGGCAGTCACTGGTGCTGCGCTTCTTCTCATATCACCAGCCCGCGCACTGTGGTCATGCGGCTGAGGCGTCGGTTTTTCCGCTTCGATTGAATGACCCATCTTGATACGTGTGTAGCTTCTAGTTGCCGGTGATGCTAGTGCATCGGCGCAGAATCAAGCGTCGAGGACGCAAAATGGAGAAGCAGTAGCACAAGCACACCAGGCGCGAGATCGATTGACGGCGGTCGCTTCTTTTACAAACACACAGACGCTGACGTGCTGAACAATTGCAACGGCAACAGCGGACCCGCCCGAGGCACACTGTCTAATAATAAGCTGGGCGTCGCAGTCGGATAAGGGTTGTGTCGTCGTGTGTCGTCGTGTGTCGTTGTCGTGCCTGGTCTGGTCACCGGTGTCTCACTCACTCCGCAACCGGAAGTGACTGGTGGGGAGTCGTGGGAGCAAGAAAAACGGTCCTACGACATTCGACACGTAAACGGCGGGCAAGTACGGAGCAAGGAGTAGATGTTGATATATCTACGACTTCACCTTGCCTGGTAAACGTGGAAGCAAAGAGTCATAACATTGTGTTGATGTGAGCTAGCTACGGAGATGCGATGCGACGCGACTTGCAATGTAGTAATTGAATCTGACACAATCAGACCACTTTGAACAGCAAGTCGCCACCACCACCCAGCTTGCCAACGTACCTGCTGCCTGCCACCTGCTCCTGCCACCTGCTCCTGCCACCTGCCATGTTTTTCAAAAAACGGAACCAGAAGTTGAGCGGCTGATTGGACTAGAAGATCTTCCGCAGTGGATAAACAAAAACTGCTTATATCTCAACCTCAGAATTACCACCAAGACTGAAGCCAACGGGCACTACCTTCATATACCAGCTCATATACTTCTACGTTGGCTGTCTACTCGCTCGTTACAACTAACTTCGGGTCAAAGACGGAAGGAGGCACCTCAAGCTTTTCGGAGAGAGAAGGCAGGCTACCGAGGACAGTGATGGCGAAAAGAACAAGTATAAGGATTATGCCAATCCCAGCGAAACCGTCAAAGGAAAATTGCACAACAGGACATGCCGTTTTCGACGGGAGAAGTAATAGTGGCATTTTGCGACGAAAGTGAAGAAAAGATCGACTGCTTCTCAACGACTTGTTGAGTGCCTACAAGAAAAGAATCCGGGCACAGAAACCGTCATTTCGCAAAGAATTGGTAAATCACTACACTTCAGACAAGAATCAACTCTGAAGACTGCGGTCACGTCGTCTAAGAAAAAGGGAATGGATCCGAACGCAGGGCAGGCAGTATGTTGATCAAGTGTTCAAGAGCCGAGCTCCTGATCAGCTTACTTCCCATCTAGACCCCTCATTGAGCCAAACATCTACAACATACTTCTGAACCGGAAACGCCCCCGAGATGGTCTTATTCACTCCCTCGAAATCATGTGGCCTTCGCTTTGCACGTACCTTGCATGAGGCCGGGATTACACGAGCTTCGGCCCATGCATGGCGTTCAAGAATTCTGCAGTGACGGTCGAAACCATAGACATGATGAGTCATGATATCACCTCTGGGTTGTACCAAGAAAAAGGGCAATTTTTCCGAACAAGATCCCTTCTTGTCCCGGGTGCGTACTACGCAAAACGGCTCGCTGCATACTATTGATCATAGGCGGGCGGTGCATGCATACCAAACCATACGATTCCGAGTGGTTTGTGAGGCGATTGACGTTTATCTTGACATTTTCTTCATCGAGACAGGCATCGGGTATTTTCCAAGATTGATCAGAGATATAAAGAAGCAGAGAATCCCATCTGGAAAATCTGCACAACCCAGGGTGCACCTGTATCTCACTTCAAGGGAACGGGGGAGCAAAGATATCGCAAGTCATAGAACGCCTTGTCGCCTGTTCAAAACTTGCAAAGAACGGTCTTTAGTGGATTCGAATATGAGGCTGACAACCGTCTTACTCGCTCTGCTTCCGTCGGCGAATTGCGTGCATCCCCAACTTCTGCGCCATGAAACAACAATACCGGAGACCCCCTTTACACGACCTTTTGAAGCGTCAAGGCCAGCGATGCGGCGCAAACAGAGGAGGCGCAACATGTGCAACGGGCTATTGCTGCTCCAAACAAGGGTACTGTTGACCCTCACCCCCGTTTCCACCTGATGTTGTTCTTACTAAGAATGGCTGCGATTAGTTGGTGTGGCAAGGGTTTCGAGTTCTGCTCCTCTCCAGCATGCCAAGTCGACTACAGCGACAGCTGTGATGGCAACATTCGACCCAAAGGACCTGATACAGCCGGCATTGACCGACCAAAGAAGGGCGCGATCCCGTACGGAAGGGGCATATATCATTGCGAACAGTATGGCGTCATTGCGCTGACGTACGATGACGGACCATACTCGTACACCTCGGACTTGCTAGACTTGTTGAAGGTACGTTGGGGATAACTGCCCATCCGGGGCAAGTGTCAGTTAGAACAACACATATTCCCCCAAAGCTAAGCACATTCAAATTCCCACAGAAATACGACGCAAGAGCAACATTCTTCATCACTGGTCGCAATCTAGGCAAGGGCGCCATCAACGACGACGGCCTCCTGGCGCAATCTCATCAAGCGCATGGTCTCCGACGGCCACCAAGTCGCTAGTCACACGTGGTCTCATCAGCGATTGACTCAGATCAGCGATGCCCAGCTGCACAAGCAAATCATCTACAACGAGATTGCTCTCGCCGACATCCTCGGCTACTTCCTACCTATTTCCGGCCCCGTACTCGGCCAGCAATGACAGGGTCGACAGGAGGCTGGGGAGCTGGGTTACCACGTCACGTACTTCAACTTGGATACCGAGGGATACTTGCACAACTCTGCCGAGGGGATTCAACGGTCAAAGAGCATCTGAGACAATGGCGTCGAAGGGAAAGACGTCAGAAAGACCAAGTGGTTGGGCATTGAGCATGACCCCGTGTACCAAGCTGTTTACAATTTGACCGAGTACATGCTCAAGTCGATGCTCAGGAACGGCTTCAAGCCTGTTACGGTCGGGGAATGCTTGGGGACCCCAGACAGAATTGGTACAGATCGGTGGACGGGGAAGACGGTGAGCCCGCCTTTGTTGAAAAGCCAAGGTCGCATTCAACCCCAGCGGTGCACCGTTGCGGCTAAGACGATTGCATCTAGTATTAAATCGTACTAGAGTCGTCGTCCAGAGAAATGCCCTGAATCACCATCATCATCATCATCATCACCATCATCATCAAGTGTTTTGTGCATGTCCGGGGAAGCAGGTAGAAGCAGCGAGTTGTTGATGTTGGCCTTCAAAACAAAGAGACCGATCGCTACTGATTATTTCAACAAAACAACAAATCGCCTAGCCAACACAATCGGACGGAAACTCGGTCTCATCAGTCACCTGCGAAGGAGGGTTGGTTCGACAACTCGTATGCGCCGCCTGGCGATACGAACCCCAGATTTCCCGATGGGGAGACACAATGCGACGCCGTGGAACACTGTGACTTGCGCATACGAGCACATGCACACGAGAATGATGCCGTCGAACACATGCCGTCAGGGGACTCGTCTTCGCATCCGGCCGGGAACGACATGTTTCCCAATTCGGTCGAATCCGCATATGCTGAGCTACTCCGTACACGCAATACGAATCGGCCAGTGCAACGCACCGGTGACTCTCCACATTTCCTTTCCCTTCCTTTCCTTTATCCACGTTAGAAACTTTCCATCCCGCGGATCTGGCAAGGCAGCGTATTTTCCACGAACCGAGCATCTCGCAAACGTTAGCGATTTAACGGCTGTGCTGTGCAGACTAATGGGGTTTCGGCCAGGCCGGCCGGGTTTCCGTATGCAAAGAAGCAGCTCGATGATAAGCTGGGTGATATGGTCGGGAAGGGGGACCGAATGGCTTGGAGGCAGGAGTTTTTGGGAACCAGGTTGCCTATACATGATGTGCCGTTTGGTGTATTGAAATAGTTTTTCATATATAGGTTGGTTGGAAATGTTGCATAGCGTAGGACGAAACCCTGATTTCAAATCATGCCCTTTGATCACCATGACGGGAAAGCGTTGATATCACACCAAATCGATGTGCTGTGCTTTTGTTTTTGTCAAGTCCAGCAGACTAGTTGGAAGCCTCAGTCTTGCTTGTGCTCTTCTGTTTCCCGCCACTTTGCTTCTGCTTCTGCTTCTGCTTCTGCTTCTGCTTCTGCTTGTGCTTCTCCTGCTGTTTGCCCTTTTAATGGTCTCCACCAAACCATCGATCTCGTCGATTCGTTCCTGTTCCTGCTTCTTTTCGTGTTCCTTGTCCTTGGCGACTTTCTCCAATGCCCTGGCTTTCGCCGATGCCTTTTCCGCACGCTCGATCAGCGCATCACTCTCTTCCCAGAGTTTCTTGGCGACTTCATCGTCTCTGACCTCGCTGCGGGCATAGTCTACTTGCATGCACTCCTTGATCAGTCTTCCTCCAGGGCCCACTGCAAGTCCAGACTCCATGGCGGCATGGAGAAAAGATTGTGCGCCTCTGAAGGGAGATTTGAGCAGAAGCCAGGGAAGCGCATAGCCGGCCAGGTAGATGGCCAATCCGAGGAGGAAACCTCTCGTCAGCCAACGTCGTGTACCCGGCGTGCGGCTTGGGCCAGGTCAACGAAAATGACCTTGGCGTTCATGGGCAGCCGGTCGGGCCGCTTGTAGGTGTCGAGATGTTTCTGAAGCGCCTGTCCGAACACCATGAGGGCAAGTTTGCTTCGCGCATACGCAGCCGAAGGCGACCAGTTTTTCTCCCCGACGGCCTCCTTCAGCGAAGGTGACGCGATGTATGAAGAGCAGGTCGCGATGATGATGCGAACGTCTCGATCGAATGGTTGAGCCTTGATTGCTGGACTCAGGATGCTCAGCAGGTGAAAGTTGGCCAAGTAATTGATCATCCACGTCTCCTCGATGCCGTCCTTGGTCTCCCTCCTCTTGCTCCCGGGCGGCGGTGCCGTCGCTGCGCAGAGGACAATCGTGTCGAGCCTCCGTGGCGGCGCATTGTCGATCCACTTGGTGGCAAACTTTCGGATGCTGTGCAAGCTCGAGAGGTCGACCTGCTCGGCGTAGATGAGCTGGTTGTTGGTTCGGTCGCGCAAATCTTGTATGTATTCGACGAGAAAGGGGTCCGACGGTCGTGTCTGTGTCAAGAGGACAAGTTGTGCACCTCGGCCTGCCATCTCTTGGGCTACCATGGCACCTATTCCTGACGTGCCGCCCGTCATCATGATGACTCTTCCATGCAGATTCTTCTCGGCCGTGTTCACGGCCCCAGAGGTCCACATCTTCAGAAAGTACAGCGAGGCTATAGTCGCTGTGACGGCCAAGATGGTGTAGGCATTGTCGCGCAGCCAGTCCGGAGGACCGTTGCTGATGACATACATGATGAAAGGAATGGGCATCTTGACGAAGAACTCGAGCCAGCCGAGTCGAGAAATACAGCTGCAATTGAAAAGGACCAAGGGATCTGTGCCATTGACAGTGAATCGACAGGGGTTCGGCGGCGACAAAGGGTGAGGAGAGAAGCGGTCCAAAGTCTTTCTTTCTTTCTTTCTTGTTTCTTTCTTTTTTTTTTTTTTTTTTGTTGAAGCTGACAAGCTGGCTGGGAGCTGTTGGAAATTCCGTCTCCAACTTCCTAAGCCCCACCCATAATACTCCGTACACCGTCAAACACATTTGGTTCGACATACGTCGTACTGTTCAAAAACCATGCGGTCACAATTCTCTTGCCATCAAAGTACCTCACGGACGTTTTACTCTACGTCGATGACGACCTCAACATCACATGCATTATTGACTGGAGCTCGGCGTCAACGGGCCCCATCACTGAGCTGCTCGCGACCCCGGCACTAGGGGCTCGGCCAGATGAGACCGCCTTCGGAATCCCTCACTGCTGCTTTTCGGTCTGGGTTTGGCCAACGAGCCGCGAAAATAGCCCCGAGTCTCTTACGCAAAAACCTGGCAGGTATCGGATAGCATGTGGCACTTTTCTCGACCGGTTCGGTTGCTTTCGAGAAATGATTACGCGCATTTCCGACAGTTGTTCGAGCTGACACATGGGCCAAGCGCCGAGGAAGCGGGAATTTCTACGCTTGTTTTATAAACAAACTAAAAGGGATGAGCATAAGAAGCTGCTTGCCGAGCTACAGGAGGAGGACCTAATAGCAGAGGAATTATAGGAGAAGGAGCGAATTCTTTTCCCTCCTACTAGAAATACAAATTATAACGCTATTACTAGGGCAAGAAAGCTAATAGTAATATTGGAGATAAATCCAAGTTGCCTTGCTAACCACGTACTATGGCAATAATTTGAAGAAGCTGTCAAGCAGGATGGTCCTCCATAGCTTTACAAATGCGTCTCTCCTTCAAATGTTATAGTCTGTGACAATACTTTTGAACACGCGGCGACGTCATTCATGATACAGCATTTGCAAGTCTTGGGCAAAATTTTACTCCGTACAGCACGGCTACAGCACGACTACTTCATTCATGGCTGTCAGAAATTGAATTAACCCACCTCGCACTACTCCGTACTAACTAACATGTTACCAACATGTTCCATGTTCCTCCATTTCCTCTTCTTCAACAACACCTACGGCCGCTACTCAGCCCCTCGGTTTCTTCGACCAGATCTCTCCGATTGGATCTCCAGGCTCAGCAACGCAGATCAATCGCCGATTCCATGCTCTGGCCTCGCTCTTCGTTCGCCTCGCCCGCCACCTCCGATGATCAGGTTGCCCGGCCTGTACGTCTCATCCTCCTTCATCCTGCGAATGACACTGCCGTGAACCCGCACATCATCTGGGATGTCTCTGGTTTCACCGCACGGCAGAGGCCATCAATCGGTTTCCACGATCCATCTGGCTGCAAGTCCATGCGTCGAAAGGAGGTACTCCATGAGTTTCCAGGCTGTGACGGCCATGAACCCCAGCCCTCCTCCGTATTCGAGAGAGTCGTGGATGCGCGACGTGTGGGCTCTATGCATCATTTCGTGGAATGGTGATGTTGGCGTCGCACCTTTGAACTCCCTTCCCCCATCTCCGGGCTCGACTGGCTTGACTGGCTATTCTGCTGTCCGTCTTGGACATGTCCTGCTTCATCTTGCACCCGAATGGCGGGTCTGCTGGCCCGACTCGTCCTGGCGCCCCGTGCAGAAGGTCGGATGTCATTGTCCAACGCGTCTTGACACCCCATGTCCTTCACACTGTCCAGGTCGAATGCAAGACCTGCTTTGATCGCTTCACGGACCATCCAGGCCAGAGGAACGTGGCTCGCACTCTTACGATCCTCCAGAGCCTCCCATCCACCACCGATATCACCGTGACCTCCGGCAAACCAGACCTCGTTGATATCTTGGTCCTCGTTCTTCCAGTCCGGCAGCTCCCCGTCCCAGTGAGACGCGTCCGAACACGACATGTTGTCCCCGTCCCCGTCCCCGTCCACGAGATCGCCACGCACCATTCGCTGCCGGCACCTGGATCGGGCTCGATATGGGGCGAAGTCCTGCCGATGCGACGTGGCACCTTGATGACCTCTGCCTGTATCTCCCGGGGACAGGAATTCCCCCGACGCGTCTCCTTCTCCTTTCCCACAGGCGGCGCGTCAGCTTGATCAGGGGCGTGCGTGTGGTCCATTCTCTTCCGCACCCGATCAATCATCTCGCCCGCATGGTGACGGTACTTGTGAGCATGGTGCTGGTGCTTGGGCGCTTTCTGATACATCAGGTCCTGGCGAAACTTGGCGCGGCGCTCGTCAATGCTAACCGCATGCCGAATGACCTCGGCGCTCGAACGAGCAGTGTAGGAAACTTGCTTCTCTGCATCCACGCCGTCTCGAATCGCGGGACGGAGTTGACAGTATCGAACAGTCCCAGGAATCGGATACGATCAACTGGTCTGGAGAAGGTTTCCCGGAATGCCTTCATGTAGTTGTACATCCTCCTGGTCTCCTTGTCTTCCTCGGCGGCCTCCTCACCGTCGTCATCATCATCATCATCATGAGCAGGCTTCCTACTCTGCCACTGCGCAAAGGCCTTCCAAGCAAACTTGACCATCTCCTCGTTCCCGTGGCAAAGAAGCCCGATGTAGTCGAGCATTTCAGCGAGGAATCTCGCAATGTAGGCCCCGCGACTAAAGCCAAATACGTAGATGTCGTCGCCCGGATGGTAGAAGCGCATCAAGAAACGATAGCCGCCGACAACGTGCTGATCAAACGACGAGCCAATGGCCGAGTCCTTGACCTTTGATACCAAGATCTGGTACGCGGCCAAAAGCCAGTGTGCGAGAGGGAATCCGAAATCACGTAGGTGCCAATGCCGGCTACGATGTCAAGATGAGTGTCAAATCGTGTCGTTTGGTGCTATGATTGCCACGAAAAATAAAATAAAATGAAAATGAAAAATAAAGATAGATTACCCAACTCACGCTGATAATAATGGTACTGGTCGCCAGCAGACCGATCAAGCATGCGAAAGATTTTGAGAATATTGCTATCACTTTCGTCGCCGTGGAACCTATTCCCAGTTCCATCAAAGCACAAGATGAGCTTCCTGGGCGGCCTCTCGGCCTCCTTCTGATTCGCCGTGTTGATAGAGAAGGGCTCATGGCCCTGTGACTTCTGGCGACGGGGACGGGGACGGGGCTCGTTGCCCTTAGCGAGGAGGCATCTACTGAAGAGACGCCATCCCGCCTGTTGCGAGGACCGTTGGCCGACCGAGGACCCAGGAGTCCGTTGTCCGCCATGATTTGCTCTCGTGATTCGCAAGAGTTGGGAAGCGGAGGTGGAGGAGTTATGCCCGCTGCTCACGAAAAGACACGGGATGGATGAGTTGCAGAAAGTTTGGGGGCGGGGGACATACTCGGTATAACATGTCTTTGATACCGTACCACTTGGCCAGACCAGGCCAGGCCAGGCATTGTACAACTCCTCCCCCTCCCCGCGCCTGTGGAAAAAACACCGGCAGTAGAATGAGTCAGTTCTCGCCATCGTCATTTGCTCAAGATAAATGCGGGCGGATAATGCATGTCTCACCGGCGAGGGCGAGAGATAATATCCGTACGCAACGTGAACCAAGTGACGACCGGACGAGAACAAAGAGAGAATAGAATCCCAAGTTGATGTCTCAATCCCCGCCGTCACATATCGCCTGCATCCACGTAGATCCCCAAATCCCCTTTTAGAACGCCACGCCGTTCCATCTGCAACCTGCTGCTGAGCCCATCGACTTCCTCCCAATCTCCTCCTCCGCCGCCAACCTCGACGAGTCCCCTCCCTCCCTCGGCTGCAGTATTACGGCGCATCACAGAAGTTACCGTACCGTGGGTTATCTTATCCCCCTTTTTGCTTTTTGTGCTTCATTTCAAAACCCGGCGGGTGCAGTAGAGACGGCTTCTGGGCCGGCCCGCGTCGTCAGGGCTCGTTCATCACTGAACCTGATGGGATCGGAAAATGGAAAGAAATACTGACAACGCACGGATCAGACGTACTGCATTATATCATCGTCTGCCGTCTCACGGTCCGCACAAACTGCGACAACAACCCCCGTCGCCTCGATCGCGCGTCGGCGTCATCTCCATCTCCGCCGTGTAAGTTGTTGAGCGTCATGGTGGAGGGGGTTTGCTTGCGAGGGAAACCTGGGAATTCTAGAGTCAGACCTCAGCACGTCTCTTTTGCCTCTTTTCCTTCGGCCCGGCCCGGCCCGGCGCCGATAACAGACGATGACCGGAAACTTGAACATGCTGAATCTCGCGCTTGCTCAACATACGCTGCGTCCCTTCGTACAGGCTGTCAAGTAAAAACTCCATATTTTCCCCATGTCCCTACTCCTCGTAAAATACACTCTCGTGATATGCACCACAATCATGATCCGGCCTTTGCAATGATGGGAATTAGAATCATATACACACACCTCACACCTCTTCTCTGCCAAAGCACCGTTGTGCAACTTTTGCATCGTCCCCCGCATGTCGACCAAGAAGAATTACGCTTGCAGTCCTCGCTTCTCGCTTTCCGTAAAGAAAATCACCATCCTCCACAGCTTCTTGACCAGATCCTCTGCATCTTCGTCCAGTGCCTGGAATGGGTTAGCAGAGAACTTCGTCGTAGCACGTCGAAAATCATGCAAAAGGTGAAAAGGAGAAGGTTCGAAACTTACCCTTCCAGTTCCTCCACCAGTGCCGCCGCGGTACCGTGCTTTCGCAAATGCTCCTCTACGGCTTCTACCAGCATTTCCTCTTGCACACCAAGATAGTCCACAACCTTCTTCTCAACAAACGGCCGCAGTTTTCTCGCACGACCGCGTCGTCCATGTAATCCCATTTGACCTCCCAGTTCCACAATCCTTCCTTTTCCGATGGGATTTCCTGCGCCAACGCCCTGACGGCCTGGGAAATCTCCTCTTCGGACATGGCGGCGGCACCGGTTATGGGCTCCATTTGAATGGGGACAAGAGTGCGCTTGCTGAGTTGCTCCGTGTCTTCGTCGTCCAGTAGGCCTTCGACTTCTGCAATGGTGCGGCGTTGGGGCCCCCTCGAGGCTTGCGCCTTTTGTGCAGCAGCACCGAGTGACAGCTTGAACGGCTGAGGGCCGCGGCAGCGGCAGCGGCTGTAGCAGCTTCGCGTCGATCCAGTTCCTCTGCTTGTTGGTCCAAGAACGAATCAGCCATGCCCCGGGCCTTCTCCATCTGCGCTTGTTCCCTCCGACGTTCCTCATTTTCTGCTCGTCGGTCCGCATCGTCTTTGCTCTCCTCGTCTGCCCGATCCAGCCCTCGTTTCCTAGCCCAGGTTCCATGGTCACGATAGTAAGGATGCGACTTGCGACTTGCCTCGCGCTCGTCGTTCCATGACTTCTCTCGCTCCCGTTGCTCGTCCTTCTTGCGCTGTTCCGACTCGGCTTCTTGCTCCTCACGGTCTTGTTCCCTATCGAGCGCAGACTGTTTAGAGCGTTCGCGATTTCCCCATTTGCGCTCAGCGTCCATGTACGCCCTCTCGTCCTCCGCTTCCTTGTCCTGGGTATGTCGCCGGTGAATTTCCTCGTCGCTGGCATCAGACTCCTCCTCGGCGCGATTAATGCCGAATTCTCCATTGACGAATGACACTCCTTTGGACGCACCATTTTGACCTCGTGGTCCAGACGGCGCGTTCGGCACCGCGCCCCTTGGTCCCAGGGGTATGTTGTTAGCACCTGCTGTCTGACGTGACGACGATCCATTTCTCCGCCTCTCCATCTCCTCCGCCTCCTCTTCTTTTCGTAAACGTTCCAAGTCGCGCTGGTTGCTTCTTTCTCGAAAGGCGGCAATCTCTCCTGCGACGACCTCTCGCATCTCAGCAGGGATGTCCGCGAGTTCGTCCTCTTGTGCTATAGGAATATTGACAACTTCCACATTCTCGTCTATGCCATTCTTCATCGCAGTATCCCCGTCGACATCGGTTCCATTGCTAAGGGGAAGGGGAGGGTAGAACAAGTCTCGGAGAGCTCGCTTGAGCTCTGCTTTGGCGTTTTCGAGTCTACCCGCAGCGTCTGGATCGTCTGCCCTTCTCTCCTCAACCGACTCGACGTGTTTGAGGGTGGCGGGATCAACAGCGACTTCAAGCTTTCTCTTCTCAATCCCTTGGAATTCATCGTCTTCGGGCGCAGGCTCCTTCGTACCGGTTTGACGGTGAACCGGGACCTCTACGTTCTGTTCATATAGTAGCTTGACAGCGTTGAACGTTGAATCCGCGTCTTCAAACAGGGCAAATCCGAACCTGGTGCCTTTATGCTCATCCATCACACTTGCAAAAGATTCCCACTTGCGCAGAGCTCCAATCGAACCCAACAGCTTCCGAACTCCATCGTCGCCGCAGACGCCATCAGGTATCTGATGAAGCATGATCGTTCGCAGCCGCTCATCATTTGTCGGAGGCGCTAGAGTTTGGATGGTTTCTCTGGCAGCACCTCGACTCTGTTCCGAACCGCGTTCCACACCGACGCCAGGTCGGCCACCGCCGCCGCCGCCGCCAGAAGACTGTGATCGATCGCCGCGTCCGCCCTCAGGGGCGGGTGCACTTGTCCCTAATCGAATAACGGGGGCGTTGAAGTTGATATTGGGCATATTGGCGGGAGCCTGAAAGTTGGCGGGTAAGCCGCCCGGACGCCCAGATCGGGGAGCGTTTGCCTGCTGCATACCTGGAGGGGCGCTCATGCCCGGCGGAGGGCAGTCATCCCAGGAGGAGCTCCTATAGTTTTGCCAAGAGTTAGCAGTAGTTTCGCAGAATAGATCCGACTTGTGCTGGTCGTCATACCTAACCCGGGCGGCGCATTCATACCGGGCGGCGGCGCGCCATAACCACCGCCATAACCAGGCGGCACGCCGTAGGGGTTTCCTAATGAATCAAGTCAGACACTCTGTCACTCTGTAACTCTGTCACAAGGTTTATGGATACAACGGACCCCGTACTGGTTGTATGACATGCCGAATTGTTGTCGCAATGAAAGCTTTTGTCGAGAAAATATCGACCCGGTAGATGTTCTTTTGGGTTTCGTCGTGTGCGGATCTTTGGCAAACTGGACTCGCGTAGGGAATCGAATATTCGAGTCAGACTTTTTGGATTGCGTAAGCAGGGTTCCTGTCGTCGAGGTCAGCCGTGTTGACGAACGACTCTGTTCACGCCGTTGCTGGAGGCAAGAGTGTGACTTGCCTCTCCGAAAAGAGCTTCCAGCCTTTCTTGTCTTGTCCTGTCGGGCCAATCCACAGCGAACCACATCCATTTCAGTGGAGCTTGGCCGGGTTCCGTCCCAAGCTCGTTTATGTACATATGTACATACTCCGTAGGTCGATAAGAAACCCACCCCTTCGTGCATCGTATCAATATTGCTCCGTCCCGGACAACTTTTCATGTATGTATTTCGTCAGATTGTTGCCGCAGGAGCTCTCGAATTGACTGACATTCCCAGCATCGACTTCTTCCATCAGCTTGGCCTCAACCACGACAGCCCACTGCGCTCGGCAGCGTACGAAAAATGTAAGCCCCTCTCGGAGCATTCGTCCCAGTCAGTTCTACCGTACCCAAGCAAAGCAAAGTTCTCACAACTAAAACACAGAGCCGCAACGAGGCACACCAGCGCCATGCTCTGCCGAATAGCGATGACGGCCTCGCCCGCACACGCCATCGCCACACGAGCCTTCTCTACAGCCGCCCCCTACGCATCGCGCCCTCAACCACCTCCCGCGACAAGTTCCCCCTCGACCAGCTCGCTCGAACCCCTCGTCGGCAACTACCCCTCCGCCGAGCCAGCACAGCCCAGAGGAGAAAGCTCACCTTCCTCCTCCCCTCGCGAAGTGCCGCCGCCGCCGCCGTTCAAGTCCGCAGACGAAGCGATCGCAGAACAACAACAACAACAACAACAACCCTCATTCGCCTACAACGCCGTCGAAACCAGGCCCCTGATCGACATTGCAAACATCATCTCCGACAAGTCCGCCGCCTACGGACGCCTCCACGGCATCAGCAACCCTCTTGACCGACCCAAGGTGCGCGCCAAGGCCGTCGCCGGCCGAACCGTCTTCATAAAGGACCGACTCACGCCGCAGTCTGCGCCGACGCCCATGGTCGCTCTCCGCGTGCTGGACAAGATGTGCCGTGACCAGAAGATCAAGAACAAGTTTCACTCGCAAAAGTTCCACGAGAGGAAGGGTCTCAAGAGGAAGAGGCTACGGAGTCAGCGGTGGAGAGCGAGGTTCAAGACGGGCTTCAAGGCAGCTGTTAGTCGGGTGCTTGAGTTGAAGAAGCAGGGGTGGTAGGTGGAACGGGTAGGTGGAACGGGTGGGTGGGAATGGCAGAGCGCAGCGAAACTTTACAATCAGGCGAGTTATGCGCAGGATGTAGACTCTAGCATGTACCATAGGGGAGAAGGCATGTTTTTGACGGTCAAAGATGGACGTGTATGGAAATTGTGACTGTAAATTGGCAATTCCACACGCCTGCAGATTCATTCACAATTTCAAGGCAACAAGAAACGGCTTTTTCAAAGTCGGTCACGTTTACTGTACAATCAGGCAAGTTATGCGCAGGATGTAGACTCTAGCATGTACCATAGGGGAGAAGGCATGTTTTTGACGGTCAAAGATGGATGTGTATGGAAATTGTGACTGTAAATTGGCAATTCCACACACCTGCAGATTCACTCACAATTTCAAGGCAACAAGAAACGGCTTTTTCAAAGTCGGTCACGTTTACTCATTATTCATACGGCGTACCTACCACTCCTTGACCGGACTCCCCACTGGACTTGTCCGCATCTTTGGCCTCGACTTGAACACCGCCTCCATGTCCTCCTCCATCATCAACTCCTGCGTCAGCGCCTCACGATCATGGCCGTCCTCCTCTTCTACTTTCGGGAAGTAGTCACCCTCTTTTCTGGGCAAGACTTTGCTCCTACGAAGTGATTTACGCCTCTCCAGCTGAGCCTTTCTCTGGGCCTGTTCGAAGCCAGCCATGCTGAGACGAGTCCGGCTTACCAAGTCCATGGCCCCATGATCTTCTTTCAGAATATCCGACTCTGACGGTGGTGTTGGGCCAACTTCATCCCGCGAAACTAGAGGTTCGAGGGGCAATTCTGGTTCTTCGTCCAAGAACGGGAAGTGGTTGCCTGCCATGGATAGGCGTGTTCGTTGAGCCAGGGATAGCGTGGGACGTTGTTTGGGACGCTTCACGGGAGAAGGGGACGCTTGGTTCATTGCTTCGAGTATATTGTCTGCCATGTGTTGTGTCGGGGACGGAGGGGTTCGAGCTCCTCGAAATCATCTGTTGGAGGAAACAAGAGATCTTGCTTGCGAAGGGGGTTCCTCGTTGCGAGGCGGTGAAAGCGACGATTGTGTCGAAGTAGACCGGTTGAATACTTCCGAGGTTGGCATTTGCGGCTTGACAGGATGTCGTCTCAAGCTGCTCAGTTTGGTCCTGTTGGTTCGGACAGGAATTGGGGCCGTGGTGGGCTCGCAAGGCTCATCCTCAAGTTGGCTGACATCCGACACTGCCTCGCCACCCTCTGTCGATTGGCCGCCGAGAGACTCTCCAGAGCGTCTCCTGTTGAGTTCTGTTCGACCGAGGAAGCGAAGAACGGTAGGATCGACACTTTTGATACACGCCAGCTCATTCTTCAGCCCTTTCAATAGTTCCTCGTAGCCCTGTGATGAGTTTTTGATTTTCTTCCCTGGCTTGTTCCGAGTGATTTGGATGTCGCCCCCACCTGTAAACCAAGATGCGCAGAAAACTGAAAGTCAATCCCCGATTTGGTTTCTTCCCAGGCTCTCGCTTCTTTGACGGCGAGGCAGAGGCGTCAGGCAGATGACCGAAAGTACTCTTTCGGAAGGTATTCCACTTCGCCAACCGATCTTTCTGTAATCCCACCCTGTTGTCAAGCTGCTCCAGAAGGCCACCTGAGTTTTCCTCAAGCTCAGCCAAGCGGCCCTGTTGAACCCGTCGCCACACTCTGTCAAACGGCATGCCTAGCAAGCTCGTTCTTTGAGAGTTGACATCGCCCTTGACGAGAGTTTCCATCCATTTTTCGTTGCCAGACCAGTTGTTCCTTACCAACCGACGCACCTCTTCCCTGGCATTATCTGACAGTGTATCTCGACCGCTGTCCGCCTCCTTGGCCCGAACTGCTTCCATTCTGCGCACAATACCTCGCTCTTTGATGCTGAGCAAATCCCCAAAGTCGCGATACCTGGCTCTCATTTCCTCCTTTTGTTCCAAGAATCGTCTCAACGAGGCCCTGTATGAAAGATTCAGGGCATGTAGCTCAGCATTATCGCTATCGTAACCCCTGTTCTCCAATGCCAAGCTCACGGCAATGGGGGATGCTCACAGGTAGCGTTCATGTTGTTTTCGATTGCCCTTCTCAGCACGGCTGTAGAGAAATAGGCCAAGACTTCTTCTAACCGTTCGCCTTTGCAGTCATCCAGCATGGTCTTTCGTATGACAGAGTCTCGACCCAGAAACCCATTCTTTTTACTGTGTCTAGAGCTCGCAGGAGAGCACCTCTCAAATTGACTGATTGCATCTGGTCGTGGGGCGGGAAGAATGGATTGAGTTTCTGCCTGATGTTAGCCCCGACGCACGATTGCGTGCAACTCTTCTTCCATGGACATGTGCGTGTCCACGTGTTGGTGATGTTAGGTTTCCATTACTCACCGAAGAGGTTTCCTCGGGATCCCATAATCCAAACAGCTTCACCAACACCCACTCCACGCACTGGATCCTCCTCTTCTGCCCTTGCACGCCCGTCGTCGCAAACGTCTCAAAGGTAATGTCAGGCCAGTCAGGTAACAAGTCCAGATCAAGTAGCCTCAAGTTGGTCAGAAACACCGACAACGGCGGCGCAGAAGCGTTTGAAGCCCCTACATTATCATGATTCGGGGTCGTTGTACTTGTGGACTTCGGTCTCGAATTCGCTGCTGTCGTGTTTACTCGAGGACGCGTCCGAGGTTGGACTGCTGCCATGGTGGCATTGCGGTCGGTCACGATTATTGTTTACTGGATATTATGCATGTATGATTCGGGAGCTTCAGCGGCAATGGAGCGTAGAGATTCGTTGACCAATTCAAGTTTGTAAAGCACAATAATATGATGCTTGGGCAGCAGTCAGACGGGGACAAAAAGGCGGACGAGGCCATGAGCTCGGCAAGCTCCTAAGCTCCAGGGCGGCGGGTTGCTGTCGGACTATATACATACAGTGTGTAGTTGAGAGAAACAGGAGGAAACACCCCACCAAAAAAAAGACGGGGTTGTTAGACCGTTAAAAATGCATCCTTCAAACAAAACACCAGACCCATTGCTCCAGAATCGGAGGCAGTGCAACGACTGCTAGCATCTCACAAGATCTCTTCTACTGAAAAACGGTGCTTGTTTTCCTATCTGACTATGTCTCCCCATCTCATCGGATTTTTCGTATATCATATGTCTGTTTATTGGCATCTACCACATCTGCTCAGCAGCAGGGCACCACATCCCCAAGGGTTTCACAAGACTCTCCATGTCCGTAAAGTTTCCATACTCGGGACCCGTCGTGAAATTTGATTTCACAGGTCCATACAGGAACCAGGAATTGAGTGGCTCTGCCAAAACATCCTTCGTTCCATTCCTCGTTCGCCTTATGCCGACGTTGCCTGCCAAGACGTATGCCATTGTATTCATGCCCGGCTTGGGATAGTCGAGCATCTTCAATGGGGCTTTGGCATATCCCACTGGGATGTTGTTGACGGCAACACGCGTATAAGAAACACCATCCAGCTTCGCATCATCTTCTCCTGCCATCGTGCCATGTGCATCTCTCAGTCTTCCATCCTCCCGCCAGTGCATGAAGCCCGTAATCCATCCGGATATGTCGTACTCCGTCGGCCCTCCGCACGAAACGCGTTTCTTTGCTCGAACAATCTGTTCCCAGAATGATTTGATGGCCGGATTGTTTGGTTCGTCCCACGTCTGCACGAACCGACTCAGGATGGGCTTGAGGTTGTTTGCATACTGCGTTGGCTCAGCGCCCCATTCCTTTAGACGATCCAGCTTCTCATATAATTTCACCCAGTCATCTCTTGTTCCTAGTAGGGTCACAGACGGAATTCCGCAAATGATGCCTCCAGAAAACTCAAAGTAGTGTTGCATGAGCCCCATCATCAAAACTGTCGCCGTCATATTATCATTTTGCGTGCTCGTACTGAATCCTGGCGCGACCCAGCCCAGCAACCAGTCTGTCTTGACACGCTTCTGAATTTCTTTCCCGAATGCTGCAATCACATTCATCCAGGTAATTTCGTGTACTGTGATCTGTTCTTTCCCCTCAGAATTGACAAATAATTGTCGGATGGATTCCGCATTTTCGTCATATAGAAGTTCAGCTGAGCGAGTATCTCGAACCATAGTACATCTGGTCGGAGAACGAGACTCTGGTGGTTTGCCCATGCGACGATGGATCCGCGCACAAAACTATCAGATGATGGATATACGTTGTCGAGAACTCGTTCATCGGGTGCATCAAATTCGGAATAAGATGATAGTAGGAGCCTGGCCATGTACGGATTCTTGTTGGCGACTTCTTCTGGACAGCTTTGGTGGAATAGTTCGCCTGCAGACGACACTTGTTCCGAAGTTTCCAGAGGTAGTGGTTCAACATTGCTAACCGGAATTGTGATTTTGCATCGTGCAGCTGTCGGCAGCCCCAGCAAGTAAATCAGTGTCGGCCTCATTTTGGAGCAAGCAGGATGCGGATGTAGGTGAGAGACACGTTGGAGGAGCACCAGATGAGGCAAAAATTCGGCCCTGGTTGGGACTATATTCTCGGGGTTTCTGTGCCGTGAGGAATGATTTGTCTTTGGAACAAAGCAGCCGACACGATCCAAGACATCTAAGCTGGCCTTGAGCATTCCACAGTCAGAGCTTGTCCAGTCAGATTGTCTGCATGCCAACTGGCAGGAATGATGCCATAATTAGTTTTTTTCCTAGTCAATGAAGGAGAAAAAGAAAGAAAAAGAAACAATGATTCATAATCAGGAAGGGACGCACATGAATCTTGTGCTGTGGCGATTCAACGCAACTCACCTGACAGAATGCTCCTGCCGTTTAGCCGTCGATACGCACACGACACGCAACCGCACTTCACTGAGTAATATCGAGCTCGGCCCAGAAAACCCTCGTGTCGAAACATGTATCTATTTTCTTGTGAGTGACTAGCATCACAATGATCGGGATACGACGCGTTATTTGGAATTTCAAAGTATTTTGTTTAGTTAATCTAAATCTTCTTATATATGCTGGCCGTGCCGACCGCAAACCCAGTCCTAGAACTGTTCGGTCAAGCCAAGCGAATAGCTCATAAACTCCAAAACCTTCCCAAGCGCCATGCTCATCGGCAAATCAAAAAAAAAAAAGGCAACTAATCCATCGTAAAAAAAAACAGTAGTAACAGGTATCACATGCATGTCGTGTCTCGTTTGCTTGGTCATCAAATTTTGGCTCCAAGCTTTCGTTTGTCATTTCGACCATCCAGTCAATCTTCGCGACTGTCGTCAAGGACGCGCTGAACAACCTGAACCAATTGAGGATGAATCTTTTCGCTAGTCTGAATGCCGCAGACTTTGCTGACGATTTCCTCTGCTGAATTCTGAGACATCATCTTGGCCAACTCTTTGGATTCTTCGTCCTCTTCAACATTCTGGAAACGGAAGCACATTTCGATAGCATCAAGAAGGTACTTAATGGACTGACCCATTTCAGCAAGCTCAGCCGCCGGGCCGATGAAGCGCTCCTTGCGGGAAAGCTTTCTCAGTGGGGCGCGGCCAACACGCTCCACAGCATCTTCCAAGTGAGGGTTGCCAATTCGCTTGATGATCTTCTCGACATAGGCATTTTGGTCGTCCTCTTCAAATTCGTGCTTGGTGACAATGAGGTTCTTGGTCTCCATAAGTGCGCCACGGACTTCTGACATGATATCCTTGTCTTGGAGGGCATCATAGACGGTGCGCTTTCTTCGGTTATAACCATGGTAGGCCGCAGTGGCGTGGCCAGTGTTGACAGTGAAAAGCTTGCGCTCAATAAAGGGGGCAAGGTTGTCAACCCATTGAATGCCTTCGATGGGAGGGATGCCAACATCTTCGAAAGGAGTCTTTTCCACGACCCACTCGAAGAATTTCTCAAGAGTGACATCGAGCCCAGCGTTTGGATCTTGAGCCGGTACAATGCGGTCAATAGCCGAATTGGCGTAGCGAGCTCGCAGGTGATGGTCTTCTAAGCGCTCAGGTGCTGTATTTCTGGGGTCTTTAATATGTTGAGCAAGCGTGTCGGTGGCACCGATGGCGTTTTCGCATGCAATGACATGAAGAGGAGCCTCATCGCTGGATCGGCGGTCAATACCCTTGGCAATGACTGGAGCGATGAACTTGAGGATGTTAGGGCCAACAGAGCAGGTGACAACTTCAGCGGTGGCAATCTCCTTAATCAGATCCTCCTCGTGAGTCTTGGAGTTGATGGCGCGGTAGTTTGTGATTGTATTCTCAGTAGTGCCCTCAGTTCCCACCTCGATGACCTTGTATGAGGGTGCCGCGTTGATCTTGTCAATGAGAGAATCAACCACGTCGGCGAATACAACCTCGTACCCAGAGTTGTGCAGGAAGCAGGCAACAAATCCACGACCTGGAAAGAGGAATTAGCAACTACAAAAAGTTTGCCTTGCCCCAAGTCTTGCGTCTACAAAGACAGACGAACCAAGTAGTGGCGAGCGTGCACATAGTTGGCGCAGTTGCCTCTGCGCAGTGTGTATTACGTACCGATGTTGCCGGCGCCAAAATGGACAGCCTTTTTGTATTAGGAGCCATCGCAAAGTTCGGTTGATTTGCTCAGATAGATTGTAAGATGCAGCGTTCCTGAGTTGTAGAGTGAGATGCAGAGCAGAAGTTCAGATCGAGAACAGCTCAGTGAGAAGACAGGCGTGGTGTGAATTACCAACGTCGAATTGGGGCAAAATGAAGAGATGGTAGTGAAAACGGGTGACCGTATTGAAATGGATGGGGATAGAGAGAAAATTGGGACGGTAGGAGAGGGAAGGACTGGGAAGAGTTTATATAAAACTGAGGCAAACTTGGCGACGGAAAGTCCAGGGACGATGACGGAACGGTCTGCACAGTTGAGGAAGCATTGAGGCACTAGGGATGGGGCTAGCGGGGCAGCTGCGAAGAGGCTAGGGAAGGCTAGGGGAGGGAGGAGCGATTGCAAGAAGAGGGGCAGTGATGACGCTGCCAGGTGATGATGATTATGGCGTACTCCGTGCTCCGTATGTACTCTGTGAACGCGCAGCAGCAACTTACATACGTATGTACTCATTCATGATGGCTGGGGTGGGTGCTTGCACATGCCGCACCTGCTGCATTTGTCGCTGAGCATTTGCATTCATTTGCCTGGCGCTTCCAGTGGGCGCTTTACCTGCAGGCGCCGTACAGAATAACCAGGCCGTATGCTTGGCTGAGACGTAAAGGAGGCGGCGGCAGAGTCAGAAGTCAAAACAGGGCAAGTGGGGCTGGCGGGGCACATCGCAGTGATGGCGGGAACGAGCAACCACCAGACAGCGTGGTTGCCTGGCCAGGACGCATCGTGACATTCTTCTTGTCCACCTGATGAGAAGTGCTATTACATACACATGTATTAGACTCTTCTCGACTCTAAAAGGCCACTTAACTTGTACATGCAGACGGGGATTTCGTGGCACTCGGTCAGTAGTGTCTCTAGATAACCAGGGCGAGAACGTGTGGCCACGACTCGCTACATGTACACAATACATGCATACATGCATACATGCATACATGTGGACGTGAAGAGACATCCCCGGGCTAGCATCCCTCCTCGGCACTCTGCCACTCGACTGGATGCTGATGCCATCCTGGACTCCGCCGTCTTTGTCAACAGACATCTTTGAACGGCCGGGCTATTCTTTTGGTTACAGGGTCAACCCCACCACTACCACAAAGGGCCGACCAGATCAGCAAATCACCAAAGTCTGACACAGATTGTCTTCTCAGGCACAAGTGCGGCTTTTATAGAGCACAGAGGGGTAATAGTTCATAGCTTTCGGATGCTGACAGCACTGGCGGCCACCCATCCTGCAGCCGCATGCTGTTGAGTTATCACGTTTATGTACTCGTTTAACCGTGCATCTACGGAGTAGTCTCGCGCATCCAACAAGAGGTGTTTCGAGACAGTGACCGAGACGGCGCCAGCAGCGTCCCAACAACCAGCCAGTGGCATAGGAGAACGGTCAAAGGCAACGAGGATGAAGACAGTCGGACAGTTCCACCGTAACACCACCACCTTTTTGTGAGTCGTTATCTTTCCCCTCTCAGGTCGCCAGCCACTGACAGCATTGCGCGGCCAGAAGCATCAGTACATTATCATGCCAGGCCACGGCTCGGACGTACAACAACAAGCGGTAGGGCAGTATCTGCCGTTTCGGCCCATGAGCAGTGTTTCAAATTCTATTTCGTGTCATACCCATGAAATAGTAACTGGACAAGGCACTGCGAAAACCGTTGTGGTACTGGTGGGACATCAATGAGGCCAAATTTCAAACCCACCTTGGGTGGCATCAGCGTTAGCAGTTGCGTTGTGCGAGTGCGTTCCAAATGTTGGGTTCACTCCTCCACCTCGTCCCAAATACATATGTACATACATTCCAAGGGAAGGTGGAGGAGGGAAGCCTTTCTCTGTGGTCAGTTCCTCCGAGGTACATACGGAGGACTGTAATTCTCCGTACTCCGTAGACGGTACGAGATTGACAGGGGCTGGCGGGCCTGCGAAGCCGACGATGACGTAGGAGGTGCAAATGGCCCAGGGAGTGGTGTGTCTACGTATTGGCAATACATAGCGTTTTTGCATTCATATTGGCCCGGAAGAACCAGAGATGGCGATGTTGCCGTAGTGTAACCCTCAGGCGGGTTCTTCAATTGAATGTCGTCAGACTGGTGTCAGTGTCAGGTCAGTGTGTACATAAGAGAGGTGAGCTTCACAGGAACAATTTCCCCGTCGCCGGAAGAACTCGTTCGTTCATGCTAGTGCCGATACCACAAGCCCAGCGAAAAGAAAAGGCGGTTCGTCAACACCAACAACAGACCAAAAGACACGCAGAACGGACAAGCTTTCGTGACAAGCAGCACTGTTATGCAGTGTCCACAGAAAAAAAAACTCGGGAGATGTAGCAGACATGAGCAATTTCGACGCCGCCAAATGCCGCTCAGAGCAACAAAGCGTGAACCCGCCTCCGCTCAACTCAACACCTTGCTCAATATCCAAGCGTGACATGACGTGGCACGGATGTAATCCGGCCAGCCAGACCTCTCGATTAGGAAAAGAAAAATCTCGATTCACTTTATTCACTTTATTCACGACGCCCCATCGTCTGGATCTGTGCGATCCCGAGAAACGTGGTGTCTGTCCGTGCAAGCTGCAAAGCCCGCCAGGTGATTTGAAAAACCGGACCAGCAATCGTCAATGACTACGGCGAGTATGAACGTCTCGGTCCGCTTGGAGATCGATCGAGCTGTCGAATGCCGACCGGACCTTATCGTCCCGCGAAGATGCTTTCCAAGGAAAGCACTCACTAGTGGTTAGTACTCCGTGCGAAGCCGTCTTTTGATCCGTCACGTTTTTCAGTCCATTTTCTTCTTAATTTGTTTATATGTATTTCTAATTAGCAACAAGTGCTCCGTAAGAGGCACAGAATCAACGTTCACGTACGGGGTAGTACGTGTTCAATGCCGATTATGGCCGCCGGCACGCACGTCAGCATCCAGCCACATTTTACCCCATCTAGCTTAACTTCTTGAGGCATTTCCCACCAACTTCACTCTTTTCCTACCGTCTATTACGCTACGCCCCAGCAGAGGTGTTCCAATGTTTCAAAGATGCGCGGTCGGCGGTTCGCCAACGACGCCATCAGCTGCTTCCCAGATCCCTCCGCTGCGGGGTCCTGTTCCCACGAACCTCGGGCCCGACCATCCCCACGTGCCAAATTTCACACAGAAAAAAAAAAAAAAAAAAAAACCACATTGCCTTGCATCACCGAGTATCAGCGTGAAATAGCTCATTCAACACCCAAAAACACCCCAATGATCAACACGATCAGATTTCAAACCCTCTCCCGCCCAGCACCCGGACAATGTCATTAGTCACCGCCAATGCACCACCTGCATCATGCATGCACAAGCCAAGCCACCTTGCGTTAGATCGGTCCGTCCCCTCCCTCCATCCCGAGCTGCGAACAAGGCACAAGACAGTTAGTGCATGAGAACTGATTGGAGCCCCTTCCCCCAATTTCCGGCCGACACGACATCTTCCGAGGCGGAACCTTGTTTCTCGCGGGCCGCCCATAGCGATCACCATGCTTGTTGGATTCGCTGTCACTCATATAATCAAAGCACGTGTTTCGAGGCTGATTTTTGACACGGCTGTTGCAAGCGGGTGTTGATATGGCATTTCGAGTGCACGCTGTATATTTGCTCAAGACCGGAGAAATCATTGCTATAGACTATATGGGAAGGAATCTCGGGTCACTGTGGCGAATTGAAGCGCTTTTCGACTTCGCGGAGCATAGGTGTATCTGGATTCTTTATGTACATGCCCCATCTTCCACGGACTCGGTCCGAGTTCCTCGAGTGCAGTCCTATCATGAATGCCATGTGCTAACGAAGCCATATTCACTGCCTGGACTACTTGATGATTTTGCCTAGTCATTTCTATCCCCTCTTTGAATCACTTCATACTACGTGATTGAGCATAAGCTCCCAGTTCCCATTCCGTTGTCATCAGAAAAGTGTTCCAAGGTTTAGATCCTGGAGAACTTCTTGAATGCTCCTATAAGGCCGCTAGTAGAGGTGTCGTGGCCTTCGCCATTGCCAGACTCGTCCAGTTCCTTGAGAATCTTCTTGGCAAGGACCTTGCCCAGCTCGACACCCCACTGATCGAAGCTGTTGACGTCCCAGATAGCACCTTCGGTAAAGGTAAGGTGCTCGTAATATACAATCAGTGCTCCGAGCTCAGCAGGGCCGATGGACCCTCCAACAAGGATAGACGTAGTAGGGCGATTTCCAAGGAAGCGTTTGTGAGGCACAAGCTCCTCGGGCGTTCCCTCAGCTCTGACCTCCTCATCAGTCTTGCCTACCATCAGAGCCTCGGCCTGGGCGAAGTAGTTGGAGGCGAGCATCTTCTGGTGCAGGTTGTTGCTGATAGGGTTGTGCGACTTGGCAGCGAGAATGAAGTCGGTTGGGATCAGCTTGGTGCCCTGGTGGACGAGCTGGAAAAAGGAGTGCTGAGCATTGGTGCAGGGCTCGCCGAATAATATAGGGCCTGAACGATTAGCCACGTTTTCTACACGATAGAAGCATTGAGCCAAAAGCATCTCACCCGTTGTGTACTTGACGGCAGTTCCGTCAGAAGCAATCGATTTTCCGTTGGACTCCATCGAAAGTTGCTGCAAGTATGCAGGGAATCGTGACAGATATTGATCAAATCTGTGTGCGTTTTAGAACCGGGCAAATTTTGTCAGCAGAATACCACATGAAAGAAGCGCTCATCAGGTATATCTCTCGTTTAATGATGAAGACGGTGTTACTTACGGAGCAACAAGATGGGTCTGGGCCTGGAAAAAGTCAGAATACCAAACACTCAGCAGACCGCCCAGGACAGGAATGTTCTGCTTCAAGGAGTCTCTCGGAAGTGCTTGTCCATGGCGTGGGCACCGCTGAGGAACTTATGAAAGTTGTCGAAGCCAATGTACAAAGCGACGCTCAAGCCAATGGCGCTCCAGACAGAGTAGCGACCTCCAACCCAGCTTTCGAATCCAAACATGTTCTTGCTGTCGATGCCAAATTTGGTGACTTGTTCCTCGTTGGTAGACAGAGCAACAAAGTGCTTCGCGATCTCGCCCTTGTTTTCCGTCTTCTCCAAGAACCAAGACTTTGCTGTGTTGGCATTGGTGGTCGTCTCGGCAGTCGTGAAGGTCTTGGAAGCGACGAGGAAAAGTGTCGTCTCCGGGTCAGAGTTCTTCAACGCCTCGGCCATGTGAGTGCCATCAATGTTGGAGACGAAATGCAGAGTCATGTCCCTGGCACCATAGTACTTGAGAGCCTCGGTGACCATGACGGGGCCGCTATTCAACATGACTGTCAGTAACTGTTTTGACGTCACGGGACGTGTTTGCTTGCTGCCATGGGCCGGTTCGTTTCGCAGTCTGCGAGGGACTTACAGGTCAGAACCTCCGATACCGATGTTGATGATGGTAGTCAATTTCTTGCCAGTGAAACCTTTCCATTCGCCACTTCGAACCTGCTCAGAAAACTCTTTCATGTGGTTCAAGACATCGTTCACACCCCCAGCAGTGTTCATGACGTCCACGCCATCGACCTTCATATCCCACCCGCCAACGTTGCGGAGAGCGGGGTGATATACGGCACGTTTCTCGGTGAAGTTGATCTTCTCGCCCGCGAACATGGCATCTCGCTTCTTCTCGACACCAGCCTGTTCAGCCAGCTTGACCAGCAAGTCGAGGGTTTCGTCCGTGAGAAAGTTCTTGCTGAAGTCGAACAGAATCTCCGCCGAAACACCCTTGGAGTCAAACGTCCGGGCAAATCGAGAGAATCGCTCAGGGTCGGAAGCAAAGGCCTCCTTCAGGACAAAGTTCTTGCCGACATTGTCGCGGTGGGCTTGGAGCTCTGCCCAGGCAGGCAGGGTGTTGGCGGGGGCCATGGTGATAGATTGTGCGGGTGCAAACGTTGTGGACAAGAAGAAAGGCAAGCGGCGTTCTGAAGGCAAATGACGGGGGCTATGATTGACTGACTGACTGTTCAAACGCTCAAGATGAATTTACATGTAGGTGCAAATCGGTAAGTGGAACGTAGCCCACCCACCCACCTTGTACGAATAGAACGGGCCAATTTGGGCCGTGACGTACGCGAGTCTGATGGAGGGGGAGCTACAAGCAGGAGCCCCGGAGCTCAGTCCCTACATAATAGTACATAATAGTAGTAGATTCGACGTTCAACGGAGAATCAGTCGTAAAGTACCGCACCGCACCGCACACACCATCACACACCAGACGCAGAGCTCTGAGCTCTGAGCTCTCGGTTGATGACGGAGGGCGGGAGGGTGCAGCCCAACAAAAGGTGAGGGGATCATTAATCCAGCCAGGCTCGACTTGACTGGAGTCTGTATGGTGCTCCTCTGTGGAAGGAGGGGCATGGGGGTTTGGGGGTTGGGGACTCTGGGGAGAGGGGTTTAGCTATTCACAGGAGCTAAAGGGGGTGGTAGTAAATAATGATGTGTGTGTGGGTCGGGCTCTTGACCATGAGAGAGCCAAAGCAATCTGGTGGCGCTGAACTGTCAAGGTTCACATGGCACGTATTTTGCTACAACATTCAAGCCAAGCCGCAACTACTCACACTCATTATGACACGCCATTTCGTTGCCATGGCCATGGTGGCATCTCGTCTCCGGTATTGCTTTTGTTGAGTCAAACTAGGTATTTTTGACAATGACAATCCGCTGTGACGGACAATGTTCATGGTCCCTGCAAACCCCGTCATGTTCAAAAACATAAAATAGTATCAAAAACGAGAGTGTATACATGATTCATGTGAACGGCGAATGGTTTTCAAGGTATTGTGACCATCACCCATTTCTTGCTCTAAAAACCAGACTATACCCATATTGCTGCTGCCTGCCAAACTCCGAGTGTATGTTTGCTAAAGTCCTTTGTTTCAAATGGCCGTCTGCATCGGAAGTCAACGCACCCCTTTCCAGTTCGATCGTATGCAGAGGAATACGACAAAGCGACTTATCTTGACCTTGGGTCGTCATATAAATTTCCCTTTGCCTCATGCGACATTGAAACGTTCCTCATCGTCGGTCTTGTATGCTCCCAACAAAGGATGGATCCGTGACACTACCGCCAGCATCACCAAGTCCAGCAATAGGACGGTTGTAGCTGAATCCCTGGAACTGATCCTGCATTGTTTGTGATAGCAAAGGTCCCTCAACTAAAGAATCTTGTGGCGCTTCCTTGGTGAAGTCTATATCGAAATTATTGGTATCCATAGCATCAACCTGGACATCTGTTAGCAACGCTGATAAAGGACTGATTTTACATGTGGGCGGATGAACAGCAGTTCAGTTTGTGCCGTGGATCCAGAGAGTCCAAACATACCACACTGGGCTTAAATGTCGGCTCGTATTTGCGCTGCAGCAACTTGCGCCAATCAATGGCATGGAAGAAGGGGTGAGCCTTGATCTCCGCCGATCCATTGGCACCGAGACGCTCCTCTGGGTCGCGATTAAGGAGCTTGGTGAGCAAATCCTTCGCAGCAGGGGGCACCACATCGGAAAAGTGCAGAGGCTCTGACAAAATCTTGCGGTACATTTCGTTCGTGTTCTCGTCGTAGAATGGTGGTAAGCCTGTCAACATCTCGTACAACAGGACGCCAAGCGTCCACCAGTCGACCGTCTTGTTGTATCCCTTACCCATCAGAAGCTCTGGCGCCAGATACTCGGGGTGCCGCAGAATGTATTGGTTCGGTCTTCGTCCTTCATGTCCAACTTGCAAAGTCCAAAGTCGCACAACGCAATGTGGCCTTGGTAATCGAGCAAGATGTTCTCAGGCTTCAAGTCGCGGTAAATAACGCTGAAGCCATGCAAGCATTCCAAGGCACACAACAACTCGGCCGTGTAGAATCTAGCTCTGTTCACGTCAAACCGGTGTTCTTTCTGCAGGTGGTGGAATAGTTCTCCTCCATTGACGAAGGCGAGGACAAAATAGAGCTTCTCGGGGACTGAAAGCTGAATTTGAGAGGTACAATGAAGGGGTTGTTGATCTGCGCCAGCACAGACCGTTCAGCTAGAGTGTGAGCAACCTCAGACCGGGAGATGATGTGAGCCTTCCGGATGGTCTTGAGAGCATAAATCCGATTGGTATCTTTTTGCGAACTTGCATGACCTTGCCAAAACTGCCTTTGCCGACAACCTTGAGCAGCTCAAAGTCTTCAATCTTGAGCTTACCGGCGCGGGTTTCGACATATTCCACGCCGACCTTGATTTTACCCGTGCCAAATTGAATATCCACCCACTCAACACCGCCATGGCCATCACCTTTCTGACGTTGGGCATGCTCAGCAGCCGCCTTCTCTCTGTCCTTTTTGCTGGCTTTGGGATCTTCGACGAAAGGTTGCCTCTCTTCGAACCGCGGGTTGATCCTGGCCACACCCAAAAAATATCTTGACTGCGACCAGACCCAGGAGCGGCGCCAGGGTTCCGCAGATAGAGGTGTATCACAAGTTCTGTAACTCTTGACACATCAAACTTGTACTGTGTGTTGCCGCCTGCCCAAAGGGGGTTCTCCGGGTTGCCATCTACTGAATTGACAAAAACTTGGACCTTGTCAAAATCCAGCAAAGCATAAGGCATATATTTGCCTGAAATACGCCCATGGTTGGTGGGGATGCCACCAAAACCGCCTGCTGACGAGTGTGGTCGTCCAGAACCGTTGGCAAATGAACCAACAACGCGTTGTGAAGATGAAGGCCGCACCGATCCAGCGACGCTGGATGCTGCATTGCTCGTAGAAAGTGAGCCTTGATGCTGCGAGGTGAAGGCATTTCGATGCGACTCGGGTAGCGAGAAACCTTGGCCTTCGTGAAGGGTCACAACCAAAATGCCAGGCTTCGGGGTTTTCACAACCGGGGCCTGGGCCATGGCCTCGGAGGCAGCTAAGATTTCAAATATATTAATTGCATTTCAAGAAGACGAGCACGCAAGCGGTACATGGTCTGTGGATGTGCTTACCAATGGCACTCTCGGTGGTCGGTGTCACGGCACCAGACGCCTGGGGCATCTTGTCATCTTTCTCTGTTATGGTCGAGGTAGAAGGTGATCGTGCGAAGGCGCTTAGAGGCCCAAGATGGGTCTCCTTGAGTTCTGTTGGTTTTAAGGACCAGTTAGTTCCTTGCCTCAAACGAGTAGCTAGACTGAAGACGTGATGGCAGAATAAATTAGCAGCAGGGGCGATGGGGAACTCATAGAGCGATCGAAGAAAAATAGTCTGTCACGAACTTTTTGTAAGTTTCCAAGACATGTTGTTCATAGGGACGCGGAAGTTCGAGGTTGAAGGATATGTTTTCAGAAATCGACCGTCCGGTGATATCGAAGAGGAGATTCAGTACGGGGAGAGGGGCGGACAGAAGGCTATAGTCTTCGCGAATGCCTCAGCGACTGGAGCCGAGTCGAACTTGAGCCCACAGTCACTGTAATGAAGCAAGCGATGGCCAGATACGTGCAGTCAAGTCGTGTTGATGATGGCGAGATACCGAGGCGGCGTGGCCTTGAGGTGCAAGATGGGCTCGGGAAACACTGCGCACGAGTGTTTTGGCTCGGGTTCTGCAGTCGATTTCTTGTAACCCCGCAAGACACGTCTGTCTGTCAGTTAGGTAGGCAGCCAACCTAGGTACCTAGGTACTGGTGTCGACGCTATCTGACCCGCACGGAGAGCAAGCCCACGCAACAAGAGTGCAAATGAGGATGACGGGCTCTTGAGTGGCTTGGCGGCCAGGATGGTTAATGCGTGTATAGAGATGATATGTGTATGTATGTAACTGTAAAATAATTCGTTCGGAGCAACAGCTCCAGACAAGGGGAAAGGGGGAAAGGAGAAAGGGTTCGCAGCAGGATTGAAGGGGATACAAAGGATACAAAGGGAAAGAAACTGTATTCGTTCCGGACTCAGGAGTGAAGTACATGTACGAGTACGGAGTGGGAAGTTGTTTGGTAATTCGCTCCAGTCCCGTCCACGCCCGTCGTAGTACACACAGTGGCGGTGGTGGATCAACAAGTCTGGTCATGAAGTGGGAGGCGGGCACCCTCAACTACGTACCCAGTGGAAGCTGGGTTTGTGGACCGGGCTGAGCTGGGCTGGGCTGGGCTGGGCCATCTCGGGCAGGCGCAAGGGTGATGAAATCGAGGCCAATCAGTACCCATAAAAGACACGGCTTAGCCGCACAGTGTTGTTTAGTGCCCCGCTTGTGCGGTACATCGCCTTCCTGAGTCTCTTGGCATGGAGCTCCGCCACGCTGGACCCTGATCTACAGTGCGAGGAGCGTGTCGTCTGCGGTATCAAAAGAATGGCTTTTTATCCACAGCCCGCAGCGTAATAATGCAGCGACCACTTCTTGACAGGACATGTTTGAACCAAGGGTAGAATTCCACCAGAATGAATGACAGCAAACTCAACAGTTCTTGCTTGTCCTTACAATTATTTGCTTTGTCACCTCGCTTCCTGAGATCTGGCCCGGTCACAAACCAACGGCTTTGCAGCATTGAAATCGCATACTCAGCATATCCCCAACACACAAGCTTCTGACTCTTCGCGAGCAACGACACTGTGGCAACAATTCCAAGCTTATCCCCGTCTGAGCTAAAGAAAGTTCATCTGACATTTGGTTGACATGCCCTACTATTGATACCGGTCTACATATTTATTACCAGTGTTGTGATATCTCGATACCCTATACCAAATATTCCAATTTCACGGTCAGCTTTGAATGCGGCCGAGAATTCCGGACTTCGAAGATTGACAAAATGAAGAATGCATTGAAGAAACACGTGCTATCTGTGTCGTCTATTTCGAGCTGTCATGCCCTCCACTGAGTTATTGCTGTCCAACTTGATTGAATATATCGCCAGTTTAACAACAAGTTTATCCAAACGAGTAACTACAAGACATTAATGATTGTGCTGACGCAAATTTCCAATCCAGCCAAAAAGCCAGTATTTCACAGCATTACTCTATAAACATACAAGGGCAGGGTATCACTTTATCGGTTGAGACGCATCCCTATTATGGTGGCAGGCTGGCTGGTAACGAGCTGCGTAGTGTGAAGGCGCAAGTCATAATGCCTGTGCACACCTACATACATACACCCGCCTATTAGTTACTACTGTGCATTTGATTTTTGACTACTGCGCAATTAGTTACTCATTACTCCGTAGTAGCCACTACTACGGCTCGGCTGTGCGCTGAAAGGGGGTTAATACCTGATATATAAGGCCTGTCAGCAGGCCTTCCGGACCCACCTGCTTTCAGCAACTGAACCGCCGAATGAGGGTGTCACAACGGACAGACACTTTGGACACATTTTCGACAGAGCTCCCCGACGCCGCCCCGAACCAATTTCGTGCGCAAACTCGAGAGCTGCCTGCACCCACCGCCAACCCCTCGTCACCATTGGTGTTATACTATAGAAACATCTTGGTCTTCTCTTGATCCCGTCCCTTCTGCTTTTCAGTCGTCTGCGTCGCCGATTGCTCTCGAAAAGATAAATGGTGGTCGAGCGTTAACTTCAACCTACTTGTTGTCAACCCCACCAAGGATAATCCATACCTTCCTACCCCGACGCTCTGTGCTTCGTCTGGTCAATTGAAATTCTACAATCACCATGAAGCTGGACGTCAAGGTAAGCCAAAGGCTCTTAAGGCATATTTGTATTGAGATTGTCGACCTGGTGGCGGCGATGGACTGGCGAGCGGTCCCCACCGCCTATCTCGACCGTAACTGCAGTCTCTCAAAGCACAGTATGCTGGAAAGGAATGACTAACACGATATCTTGTCTCTTAGCGCCAGCTGTACGCTCGCAGCGATCGGGTGAAAGGCGTCGACTTTCATCCTCAGGAGCCATGGATTCTTACTACACTCTATAGCGGTAAAGCTCCCTCTGCATGGAATCGAGCAACTTGCAAATACTCATGGCATGCTTAAATTTCAGGACATGTCTATATATGGTCATACGAGACTCAACAAACAGTAAAGACATTCGAGCTTACAGAAGTCCCCGTCCGAGCTGGTCGATTCGTGGCACGCAAGAATTGGATTGTCTGTGGCTCCGATGACTTCCAAATACGAGTCTATAATTACAACACATCGGAGAAGGTCGCGCAGTTCGAAGCACACCCCGACTACATTCGTGCGATCGCTGTTCATCCTACGCTTCCCTTCATTTTGACCGCATCCGATGACATGACAATCAAGTTGTGGGATTGGGACAAGGGCTGGAAGTGCGTTCAAGTTTTCGAGGGCCACAGCCATTATGTCATGGGCATTGCCATCAACCCAAAGGACACCAACACTTTTGCCTCTGCATGTTTAGATCGCACGGTCAAGATTTGGAGCCTGGGCTCATCTACTGCCAACTTCACCCTCGAGGCCCACGAAACCAAGGGTGTAAATCACGTCGATTACTACCCCCACTCCGACAAGCCTTATCTTCTTACCACTTCCGATGATAGAACTGTCAAGATCTGGGACTACACCACCAAGTCTCTCATAGCCACTCTGGAGGGCCACACAAACAATGTGTCCTTCGCTTGCTACCATCCTGAGCTTCCCGTCATCGTCTCGGGTTCCGAGGATGGCACCATTCGCATTTGGCATGCAAATACGTATCGATTCGAGCAGTCCTTGAACTATAGCCTCGAGCGAGCTTGGTGTGTTTCTTATCAGAAGGGAAACAGGGAATTGCAGTAGGATTCGATGATGGTGCTGTCGTGGTCAAGCTGGGACGAGAGGAGCCCGCCGTGTCCATGGATGCGTCCGGCAAATTGATCTGGGCGAGACACAATGAGGTCGTTTCTTCCATAATCAAGGGGGATACCTCACTCAAGGATAACGACCCGATCTCCTCCCAATAAAGGATCTGGGCACCTGTGAGTATACCCACAAACTTTAATACACTCACCGAACGGTCGCTTTGTTGCAGTTTGTGGAGACGGCGAATACATCATCTATACGGCCTTGGCCTGGCGCAATAAGGCTTTTGGCTCCGCTTTGGACTTTGTTTGGGGCTCCAAGGAAAATAGCAACGACTTTGCCATTCGGGAATCCGCGATGAGCGTGAAGTTATACAAGAACTTCATTGAGAAGACCGGCGGTCTTGACGTTGGCTTCCAGGCTGATGGCCTCACGGGCGGAGTTCTTCTTGGCGTCACTGGACAAGGCGGCATTTCGTTCTTTGATTGGGCTACTGGCGGTCTGGTCCGAAGAATTGAGGTTGAACCTAAGCAAGTCTACTGGTCCGAAAGTGGAGAGTTAGTCGCCATTGCCTGCGAGGATAGCTGCTATGTCTTGCGCTTCTCTCGGGAGAATTACATCGAGGCTGCTCAGTCCGGCCAGGTGGAGGAAGATGGTGTCGAGGCTGCGTTTGAAGTCGTCACAGACATCAGCGAAAGGTGAGTAGGCTTAGCGTCCAACACGAGACACTATCTGAAGGGCACTCTCTCGCTAACAGAAGTCGCAGCGTTCGAACCGGCGAATGGGTCGGCGATTGCTTCCTCTACACTAACAACACCAATCGATTGAACTACCTGGTCGGCGATCAGACCTACACCGTGTCCCATTTTGACAAGCCCATGTACATCCTGGGCTATATCCAACGAGACTCGAAAATCTACCTCGCCGACAAGGACGTCAACGTTACGTCTTTTGGACTCTCGCTTCCTGTTTTGGAGTACCAGACGTTGGTCCTTCGTGAGGATATGGAGACTGCGGCTGAACTTCTCCCTACCATCCCCTCTGACCAACTCAACAAGATTGCCAGATTCCTGGAGGGACAAGGCCACAAGGAGCTGGCTTTGGAGGTTGCTACCGATCCCGAGCACAAATTTGACCTTGCTCTATCCTTGAACCAACTGGACACCGCCCTAGAACTGGCTCGGGCTGCAGATGTCGAGCACAAGTGGAAGACTGTTGGCGACTCTGCCCTAGCAGCTTGGGATGTGGTTTTGGCTGCTGAATGTTTCAGTCACGCCAAGGACCTCGGCTCTTTACTCCTTCTTCATTCTTCTACCGGGGACAGAGAGGGGCTGAAAGCCCTCGCCAAGCAAGCAGAGGAAGCAAACGCGCACAACATTGCATTCTCATGCTCGTGGCTATTGAGTGATATTGAAAACTGTGTGGAGATGCTGAAAAGACTGGAAGACTGGCCGAAGCCGTGTTCTTTTCACAAACATACAAGCCTAGCTTGACAGCACCACTCGTGAAGGAGTGGAAAGAGGGACTTGAGAAATCGAAGAAAGGCCGGGTCGCCAAGCTGATTGGAGTTCCTGAGGACGATGATGACCTGTTTCCCGAGTGGGATGCATGGTTGAGAGCTGAGCGAGAGGGAGGCTCAGTAGACACGGTGCCCGAGACGAATGACGGCGACGACGTCGCCGCTGATGACGAAGTGCAAGAAGAGGAAGAGGCTGAAGAAGAGGATGAGGAGTAAGAAATGAGTAAAAGCAATAGGCGAAGCGATGGGACGAATATTCTTTTCATGTGAAGTAGTGGCAGAACAAGGTTCACATGACATGATCAGTTCTTGTTGTGCGAATGCGTGGTCGCGGGCTATGGGATGGTAAAGTCGGTATAATTGAACAAGTTGATGCAGACGTTGCGTTTGACTAGTAAGAGTCTAGTAAGAGCGGCACACTGTGCTTGATTTGAGTCGACTCTGTTTCTGGGCATGGGAATGCATGGCATCCTGCATGGCCGAAGCCAAGTACACAACGTGGCTGATGGCGTCTATTGATGTCAGATTATGCTTTCACCATGCTTTCGTGCTTGCATGGCGATTAGTCTTTCTTCACTCTGGTAGAGTTTGCGGCGTCGCTCTATTCCCACCGCCCGTGTTCCAAAACATACCTCGGCCATGCAATCACATATTACGTATCACGTATTACGTATATATATATATATATATATAAACCCTTTGTACCCTAGGTGCGGAATAAAATCATTTTCTCTCCTGCCCGCCCTATTCTCTTCGCTGTTCTCTTCGCTCCTTCCATGCTCTTCTCATTTCCCACGCCTGATCCGTACACATCTTGGCATCGTTTCTTGGTTTCATTCGACAAGATGCTGGGCATGGTTCGCCATTTCCCGGCTTTCATCATCTGGCGGTCCTCGCCGCTCTTGCCATCATTTGGATCACCCCTGCTTCATGTGAAATGGGCGATGGCACGTCGAAATACGAGCGGGACACGACGAACTGGTTCGAGTATGGCTTTTTCGATGAGCAGGGGAAGGAGAGCCCGCGGCATAAGATGTTCCGTCTATTCCGCAGCAACAATATAAAATACCATGACCTCGGCCCTTCTGGCCAAAGCTACCATTCCTTCCGAAACCCTATGCTGGTCAACACGGCCGGGACTCGTGTCCTCGCTTTCGCCCAAGGCCATAAATATGACAATCGGGACTGCGGGCACATCAGCATCGTCCTCAGGAGGCCGAAAGAAATAAGAGACGGCTCGGTACGATTCATGTTGGTCTATCGCCCCTGGTGGAAAAAAATTCAGGAACCCTTTGAGAATTTTGCAGGCACTTGGACAAACCCTACTGCAGTCGTGGACGGTGATACCATCTACCTCTTTGCCAACTGGAACAGACTTGACTACAGCCGCTACGGAAACGAGACTCTTGCCAACGGGCAGGTGACCAAGAAGATTGACAGTACTCCCGAGGGGCGACGTCGCATCTTTTGAGCAAAAGCATCGACGATGGCAGGACCTGGTACCCTCCCGAGGACATGACGGAGCAACTCACACCAAAGGGTTGGAGCTGGGACTCAGTAGGCCGGGGTCGTGGAATCAAGATAAGATCCGGTGAACTCGTCGTGCCTGCCATGGGAAGAAACTTCATCGGACGTGGACCTCCAGGCAATCGGACATGGGTTTATCAATTATTGGAAGGTGCAGGTGAAGAGGGCACAATCGTCCAGACCCCCGGCGATATACTCTTACGCAGCGACTGCGCCAATCCTGGCGAAGGCTATCGCAGAGTCTCTCGAGGCACCGTTGATCGCGGATTCCCGCCCTTCAAGCTGGACACAACCATGCCTGATCCTGGTCTGGCCGGCGGTGGTTCCCTGGTCATTTACAGTTACCGAAACTGGTCGCTCCTGTATCCGCAGCACAACCGCATTCTGTTCGTCAACTCTCCTTCAAGCACAAGCATTTATAATTTCCGTATACAGCTCAGCTATAATCACGATTGCGGCGAGTTCGGAATCTGGCGAGACCTGATGGATTCTTGGGTCTTTACAGAGTGGCTCCAGGGACGGAGACCTTCACGCGAAGGTGGCCGAGTTTCCTTACTTGGATCTTCGGAATATATTATGACTATCTTGCTACCGCATCGGAATTGAGCTTTGAAGAAAATGGCGGATCGAAAGATGACCATTACGCCATCTTGTTTCGGCACATACACATGGCCTGGATTCTGAACTCCCATCAGCAGGGAACCATGAACAGCAGTCGACTAGAGGAAGTAGATCCGGCCAAGAGAATTGATCCCGACGGGGTGAGGCTCTACCCTGATCCCGAGGATGATCCTCGACCTTTTATTAGATCTGCTCCAAGTCATTCACCTTCTATACATCGGGACGGAAGCAAACGGATTGAAATGGGAGGCCAAGAATTTGGGCGGGATGATGAATATGGGACGGGAGAAAAGGTATGTTGGAATTGTTAATGTGTGACAGCTTATATTACATGTAAAGTACAGGTTACACAAGTACAGGTTGTGGGCGATACTTGGCCTAATGTACGCTTCACCGCGCAATTCAGCCAGAGTGTTCCTAATTAGCTATGGAAATCTGACGAGGTATCATCAGGGTGTTGCGTCTATTTGAAGTTGAATGCGTCATCTTTCTACGGCTGAGCAGGAATGAATGGAATAAGAGATGGAGAGGTTTCCTTTGTATGTCATTTATCAATAAATGAGGTGATTCAAGTCTCGGAAACAGAGTGTAATGAACCTGCGAGACACTTGTCTCGTGCTTAATACTGATGAATAAGAGGAGCTGAGTTGAGTTGAACAGCCTCTTGCGTTCATTGACTCCACGAGTCGAATAGGGCCAACTTGGCGTCTGTTCAGTTCAGAGTGTCTTGCAGATAATTTGTCTGGAATCGCAACCTCTAGTAGTCCGATTCATTGAGGGGGATATGAGGGGGAGGGGGTGGCAGATGTATCGGTAGTGGTGTTCAAATCTGAGATGTTGATGCTCTGTTTGACAGCAACGACCTGCAACAAACCGAATCATTGTTAGTCACGCCTCAACACCAAGCGATGAATTGACTTTTTTTTTTTTTTTTCCTTCCTCTCTTCAGGAATCCCCGCCGCCCCTTAAAAAAACTCTAAGTTTCAGCCTAGCCGTGGTATGCAACACAAAATTATATACACCAAATTGTCTGTTTCTCACACCCCATCAGCAGACCATCCCGCAAAAGAAAAACTACAAAAAAAAATTAAAAACAAAGAAAGCAAAAAGCAAAAAAAAAAAATGAACGAGACACACGATATCTACACGGAAGTAGAATCGCCTGAGCCACCATTGAAGAACAAAGACGACATCAAATGCTTCGCAAATCTCACAATCACCGACGCCGCCATCCTCAAGAAACTCCTGTACGAGGCGAATCTCGACGGCAACATCTTCTTCACGTACCACGTCACCGGAACCGCCATCGACGGCCTCCTCGGCACGGCCCTTGCGGACCTCGACCTGGACTTTGAGCGCGTCGACATCTGGTGTCACAGGTGGGACATTGAGTTCCGCCTGGCCGCGTTCGTGGAGTGGGCGAAGCTCAGGAAGCAGGTGCTGAGACTGCTGCGGGAACGGCTCCGGGGACGACGGATCGGCTGGAGATGGCGCGGGTGCAGGCTCTGACGGCGCGGCTGTGGGAGGAGATCAATGCCATATACAATGAGATTGCGGCACGGATGGGGTACCTGACCGCGGAGCAACTGGAGTATTTCAAGGAGATCTGGTGGAGGTTGGACATTTGGTGGATGGAGAGGACTGGCGTGGAAACGGATCGGGTGTGGGCGGCCGGGAGTGCGTGAGTTGTAGTGGAACTTGCATGGTGAACATCGGAGAGTTTTACGAAAGTTGTGGGAATAGGAGGCGGCTTGTATGTGTTTGTTTTGTCTGTTGACCCGACATGCATCGGCTATAAACACATGACTGGTGCTTGGGATGAATGGAGAGAACCTTTGATAGACATGACGTTGCTTGTGCCTTGATTCTTCATGGTTACCCCCGGCCAGCCGACAGAAGAGTCGGGAATGTATTGATGATGGACTTGGGGAACACCTTGATGGTGGCCGGATCACAGAGAAGCCGTCATCTCTGTTCGTGTAGTACATCCTCGTCTGCGGTGAAGACGTCGCGGACACAGATGCGCCGTTTTCACAGTGCGTACCTGTCGACGAGCTTGTCCGCATCGGCTTCCGCGGCAGCTTGGTCTTGAACGGGCTCGAAGAACGACATTGGAATTGCGGGAGTGGGCCTTCGTTGGGGACTCTTGGGGAGTTGTTTGTTTCAGTAGGGTCATCTGAACTAAAGGTATTTCCATGAAGTTGGGGTTTCTGGCCTTGGTGTATATGTCATAAATTGGGAAGTCCTTGATATTTGCGATGGGGCATTGAGTCAGCGTCTTGTCAAGCTTTGGCTTAAAGCCAGGCAGAACTTGCTCATCAATTTTCGTCCGGACTTCAGGCTGTTCATGAGCCATGCCGTTTGTACCAGATGCAACGAGGCTGGAGATTCCTCTGCTATGCGGAGCCCTGGAGCGTGCGTTGGCTGCAGCAGCCTAGCGGTAAACTTCGAAACAAGAACTCCCTCCTGACTCCCGAGTGCTCTGGATTCCGGTCATGGTCGTCGAGCGAGGTGCGGCTCGTACGTCATCGAGTGTGAGATATCTCCAGCCATCTTGTTGGCCAGAAAGGCACCTTGCTCACCCTCACGGTCGTTATCGTGCCCAGCCTTGCACAAGGCCAGCTTGAACTGAGAGTCGCTCAGCTTGTGTTCCGATAGAGCCAAAGAAGCCGCTGTTGTCTGACGCGGAATTTGGAAAGCATAAGACGGAGCGCACTTGGCGTAAGCAACGTCTTCTGCGACCTGGCACGACAGTAACTTGCCCTGATCAATTGCGTGAGAACAGTTGCAGTTGCGTTTCCGTGGTTGTTGAAAGACCGACGAGGCCCGCAATAGGAGACGGAGGCCGTCTGTGTCTCAATATCGTACCAGGTGCCATACTTTCGAGACCATAGGGAGCAGTGCAGCATATATTTTCCGTGAGAACGGTTGACCGATTGAATCTTCACTTCCACAGAAAAACCGTGGCCAAAACCAGCGAGTAAAGTAAAGAATGAAAAGGACCCATGGTGTCGATGTTGACACGGCCCGACAGGGATTGAGTAAGAGTGGAACAAAATTGGTTCCGAAACTGAAATTAATTTTCTATAGCGTCATTCGGAGGATGCGTCATCAGCACAGAGTTATTTCCAAAACGATGCAGACTGTCTCACCTTCCAACATGGGTACAACGCGGCTACGGCCGGACAATTTAACTCGGGGATTCAGATTCACAAGTTGCAGCAGCAGGCAGAACGCCGTGTTGCCCCGCAATGAATGTCATCACGAGTTGAAAGGACCTCAAGTTTGGCGTCGTAAGGAACAGCTCCAGATTTTCCGTGCGCTATTCCGGGCTTTCTATCGCTAGCATTCTCCTGAAGCTTGGTTCTGGATGACTAAGGTGTGTGTTGTGCAAGTTGAGGCAAAACTCAACGTGCGGAACTGCAATTGGCGGGTGAAGTTCCGTTGAGCGAGTATTCGATTGCGGGTCGGCTATAGCACGTGCCCGTTTCTAGAGAATTCATTTGTATCGAGGTAATAGTTTGGTTCGAACAAAGGATGCGATGTAAGAAGTAGTCATGATGGCCTCGATGAGCGATGGTGACTGTGACGGTACGACTCTCTGGCAGTCTTGATTGACTCTCTGGCAGTCTTGATTGACTCTCTAGCAGTCTTGATTAACTCTCTGGCAGTCTTTGATTAACTCTGTGGCAGTCTTTGATTGACTTTGTGGCAGTCTCGATTCTTGTGTAGCCATTTGTTTGCTGGAGCAGCTGTCGGCGGCTGGCCATCGGCTGGCTGCCAGCTGCCCGTCTAATGGGATGCGCAACTGGTCATCACGGTCATGTCACGGATAATAGCTTATGTGACATCTTGCAATTGAGTCTTGAGCAGAAAAAGAACACATCTAGATTCTTGCCAACGTTTAGTGTGGCCTTTTTTCGACAGGAACCGAGATCAAAGCTTCTCCTTGGAGGTGCTACCGTTCCAACTTCCGGACATGGCTTCTACCCCGACAGTTTGCCCTTCACCCCACGACATGAGCTCCATTGGGAGCGGTACCGACAGCGATGATGGCATTGAAAGATACCTGCAGACTTCTAATGCAGCACCCCGAGCGCGCGAAAAGCCTCCGAATGCCGAAGATGTCGCGTTCCAGACATGGGTTGCGAACCGGACCCATGAAACATCATCGGATTCCAAGGAGCCTGTAGAGGTAGACAACAAGCCGTTTCTACTTAGGGATCTTGGTATATGTGATAATTCGAGAAGAATTATCAACTCGCCGCGACAATACCAAATAGATCTTTTGAGCGAGCAAAAGAGAGCAACACAATTATAGTACTTGACACAGGTTAGTTCACCACACTCCTTGATTCCACAATCGCCAACTCACGATTTTCAGGATCGGGAAAAACTCTAATTGCGGCTCTCTTGCTTCGGCATACTCTTGATGGCGAGCTGGAAAGAAGGGCGGAAGGTCTAACAAACAGAACGGCCTTCTTTCTAGTGGACAAGGTCGTTCTCTGCCTGCAACAGTACAATGTCCTCTCGGCAAACCTTGATCATCCGGTTGGTAAGTTCCACGGAAACACCATTACGGGCCTGAAGACAAAAGAGGATTGGGATGGCCATATTCGAGATAATATGGTTATTGTGTGCACTGCACAAATCTTGCTTGACCTGCTAGGCAGTGGTCTCATATCTATGGACCAGATCAATCTTCTCATTTTTGATGAAGCTCATCACACGAAGAAAGGTCACCCTTACGCGAGAATTGTAAGAGATCACTATATGAGAATCAAGACAGACCGTCCTCGTATTTTGGGCATGACAGCATCGCCCGTTGACTCAAGAACTGGAGATCTAAAAGTGGCTGCCCTAGAGTTGGAGGCCACTCTTTGTAGCAGAATTGCGACCATCTCCGACGAAGCTTTAGCAAAAGAGAATGAGAAAAGGCAGCAGATTGAGCGGGTTGTCTACTATGCTCCCTCTTACAGCTAGAGGAAGCCAAGACCGACCTATGGCAAACCTTGTCAGAAGCATTTGGCCTTATTACCGAGTTTTCCAGTCACCTGGAGGCGACGCAGGACGTCTGCACCATATTAGGCCCATGGTGTGCCGATCAGTACTGGAATCTTCTGTTCTCTGCTTGCAACACCCCACAAACGTCTTCACACATGTACCATGTCGAACAACTCGGTGAAGAGGCTGTTGAGGACCTGCTCGGAGATGAGAGCAACCACCAATTACACCAGGGCCTCAAGGCGGACCATGTTGTCACAGCAGTCGCAAAGGCCAGAAGATCGATGATGGAGCACATGGATCAACGACACGACGCAAAGATTGATACGAAGGATTTTTCGGCCAAGTTTCTTGCCTTGTATGATGTTCTGCGTGACGCCTTTGCCAATGGAGAAACGAGAAGATGCATAGTCTTTGTACAAAAGCGATACATTGCGTTCCTGCTCTCGAATATTTTCCTCGAACCTGGGGTTCGCATACAGAATATGCCCTGTGGCTATGTGGTAAGATGGAGGCTGGTATAACTGGCGAAATATTGTCTTGGTGTGAAAGGGAAACTAACCGCCGAATTTGTTACCAGGTCGGTTCACAACACATTTCATCGAGCATTGCCAACATGTCTGTGCGAGACCAATTCCAAACCCTGCAAAGGTTCCAAAGAGGTGAAATCAGCTGTCTCTTTGCGACACAGGTAGCCGAGGAAGGCATCGACATTCCCGACTGCGATTTAATTGTCAGGTTCGACCTCTACGATTCAGCGATCCAATATATCCAATCCAGAGGCAGAGCAAGGCAGGTGAAATCTACGTACATCAACATGGTAGAGCAGGATAACATCAAGCAACTTCGACGGCTAAAGGAAGCTTCGAGAGATGCGAATGCCTTGCGGCGCTTTGTGTCCGTCTTATCTGCTGATAGGAAAGTCGCTGATCTTGACCAGCCCGTGGATCACCTTGAGCGAGAAGGCAAACCACAGAGAGTGTTTCGTATTCCCGAGACTGGCGCGCAGTTGACCTTTGACTCGAGCCAGCAAGTTCTTGCCAGGTTCGTTTCGTCGCTCTCAAACAGCGCAGATGCTCACCCCGAGTATGTTGTTACACCGACATGCACAGGTGGGCGATTCGTCGCTACTGTGATACTTCCGGACTCGAGTCCGGTAAAGACCTTTGCGGCATGCCTCAGCGAAGCAAGATATTAGCACGCGGCTCAGCTGCGCTTGAAGCATGCATTGATATGATTGATCGAAGATACATCAACGGCCACTTACAGCCAACTTTAAGCAAGAGACTCCCAGCGATGCGGAACGCTCGTTTGGCCATCAGTTCGAATAAGCGCTCCGAATACGATATGAGGATCAAATCTGATAGATGGTCGCACGTTGGAGTCCCGACGGATCTGTTCGCTACCATCATCAGGATAGATGGCTCCATCCTTGCAGGAAAACATGGCCGACACATTTGTCTGCTGACTCGCTTTAGGCTACCCCAACTGGCACCCATTGAGCTCTACGTGGACCGCACCCGAAAGACAAATGCCGTGCTGGTTCCGTGCAACACACCTATGAAAGTAAGCGAAGATGAATTGGAACTTTTGTCACAGTTCACCAAGACCATGTTCAGAGATGTTTTCAGCAAAGAATATGACTGCATGGCGCACGCGCTTCCTTACTTCATAGCTCCTTGCGCGTCGGTTTTGGACTCGACAACGGTTGAAGCTGACACCCGGGGCGTCATTGACTGGCCACTCCTTGTTGCCATTGCGAGCGCGGCAGAAGTCGATGTTACCTTGACTACTAGCCGCGCCGAGGATTTCCAGAACAAATTCGTGATTGACCCCTGGGATGGATCTCGCAAGTTTGTGACACGAACCGTGGCCACGACCCTTGGCCCATTCGATCTTGTGCCCGCCGGTGTCCTGATTCCAAAGAGCCGCGGCTACCTCAAGGTGGAAAAGAATATCGCTGAATACAGTAATAGCTTGAGTCTCCCGGCAAGACTTCGAATGAAATGGAACCCAGAGCAGCCTGTGTTTCATGCCGACTTATTACCAATTCGGCGAAACTTTCTTTGCCCGCCATGCGACGAGAGTGAAAAGTGTAGAGAATGCTTCGTCATTCTCGAGCCGTTGATTGTTTCTCAAGTAAGCCTGGGGTTTTTTTTTTTTTTTTTTAATTATCACTACGAGACATTGAGATGCTAACGACACAAAGCTACCCGGCGATGTTGTCATGACAGCACTTGCCCTCCCTGTAATTATGTATCGGATCGACTCCGTATTAATCTCAGTTGACGCCTGCCGACTTCTTGATCTCGATATTGACCCGAGGCTCGCACTGGAAGCATTTACAAAGGACAGCTCCAATACCGAAGAGCATGGCCAACAGCAAGTAGACTTTCAGTCAGGCATGGGAAACAATTACGAGCGACTGGAATTTCTTGGCGACGCATTTCTCAAAATGGCAACCACAATCTCTCTATTCACACGAATACCAAAGACGACTGAGTTTGAGTACCATGTTGAGCGGATGATACTCATATGTAACCAAAATCTATTCAATCACGCCGTGGATCGTAAGCTCCAAGGATACATTCGATCGAAAGCCTTTGATCGACGAACTTGGTACCCCGACATGAAGCTGAAGAAAGGCAAGGCTCCCAAAACCAAGGTCGTCCACAGTCTTGCCGACAAGTCGATTGCCGATGTGTGCGAGGCTGTCATTGGCGCTGCTTACATGTCTGAACCAGAGGGCACAATGGACCTTGCCGTCAAGGCTGTGACTAAGATGGTCAGGAGCAAGAACCACGCAATGTCAAGGTTTGATGATTACTTCAAAGAATATGACGTCCCCGAGTGGCAGAGTGCTGCGGCCTCGGCCACCGAAAGGTTCGCGGCCGAAAAGGTTCACAAGCGCATCGGCTACAGGTTCAACCACCCAAAGCTCCTGCGGAGTGCTTTCAAGCACCCATCCTACCCATACGAACCTGACATTCCCCATTATCAACGGCTAGAGTTCCTCGGCGATGCGTTGCTTGATCTCGCAGCCGTGGACTATCTGTACAAGAAATTCCCGACGGCTGACCCTCAGTGGCTGACGGAGCACAAGATGGCCATGGTCTCAAACCACTTCTTTGCCTGTCTCTGCGTTGAGCTCGGCTTGCACAGACATCTACTGACGACTGGATCGTCCATGATTGGCAAGAATGCTCATTTTGCGGAACAGCTAGAGCAAGCTAAAGCGAATTCTTCGCGAGCGGGGAGTGATGGTCAGCCAAGCCCGGACTTTTGGGTGAGTCTCGCGCAGCCCCCAAAAGCTCTTTCGGATGTTCTCGAGGCCGTCGTTGGAGCCATGTTTGTGGACTCCAAGTACAATTATCAGGTTGTCCGCGACTTCTTCACCAAATTTATAAGTCCGTACTTTGCAGACATGGCACTATACGACACGTATGCTGCGGGACATCCAGTGACTGTCTTGACCAAGCTCATGCAGGACGTCTTCAGCTGCCGCTCCTGGAGGCTTTGCGTGTCCACTGTTCCCTGCGGCTCCGAAGCAGGAGCTTCTGCACTGACAGAGGAGAACGTGGTGTGTGCGATGATGGTGCACGGAAAGGTAGTTGGCAGCCAGATTCGGACGAATGGACGAGATGCCAAGGTAGATGTGGCGACGAAAGTGGTGCGACAGGTGCAGCACATGTCCAAGGAGACATTTCGGGCAGCGATGGGATGTGAGTGCGCATGATAGATGCATGATGGTGAGTTGTCGGACATGATGGATATACACTATTGAATCTCGATAACAGGCCCGGGAAACAGCAGCCAGAGGGAACTCGCAGGGTCGTCAAGACCCAGAAGATTCCGGAGCTGCATCCAGTCATCTACATTGCTCTGTTAGACATGAATTTGACGTCTCAAACGCGACGAGATCCTCGTTTACTCTCGTTGCTGATAGCTTCTAGCTCAGGCAGTGACGGCTACCCACCACGAGGCCATCATCCGCCTCCCCAGTGCCCACTGACGTTGAACTTGAACTCGCCCCGAAGCGAAGAGGCCCAGGCAAAATGAGCATTCATTATACGTCTAGAAATACGTCTGCTCCTAGGCTCGTAGGATCTAGTGAATCGCCGAGACACGTCTAAAGGGTCGGGCTAGCAACGTCTTTTTTTGCTATTCGGTATCTCGTCAATGCCTTGTACCTTGCGATCGAGAAGAAGCCCAATGGCCTCGTCGTTCACAACTTCCCAGTGCTGGCTGCCCCTGTCTACTGTTTACCTGTTCTCTGCTGCTGCGCCCGTCCGACACATCCCTGAATGGGGGTGTCAGCATCAATTGCATCAGCAATCGGTGCTGCCGCGATGCAACAAGTCATCATCACTGCCCCACGGGCCGCGGCGTACAAACGGACTCGGTACAACGAAACGAGATGCCGTCAAAGGGAAGGGGAGGCCTCGCCGGCTTCAGCCCAACATGCATGTCAGCAGGGCTGCAGCTCGTGGACGCCGTTGTAAAGGGCGTATCCTATAGCCCGCATCCCGTATCCCGTATCCCGTATCCCGTATCCCGTATCCCGTATTGCCATGGACTCGTCAGATTCCCAGAACTCGTATATAACCCAGCCCAGCCCAGCCTGCCGGGCAATAAATGCCCCCATCTGCACAAACCCAACCCATCCCAAAATGCACCCCATCGCTCTCCTCTCAGCAACCCTCCTCTCAGCGGCCCTCGCCCTCGCCGCGCCGGCCGACGATTATCCCAGGGCGCCCCAAATTGGAGGCGTGCGTCCCCCTCTTTTCCACCAACAAAGGACGTCGGGTTTACTAACGCCTCCTTTTTAGTACTGCGTTCCCGACGACAGTCACGGAAACTGCGTGATTGCAGATCACGGCAAGATCAAGACGATCAAGTGCGCTGCTGACAAGGCGGTGCGTCGAAACGTCGCTTGACGTGCACAAGTGCAAGATGCAAGAAGTAGTTCTAACTCGCGGTATAGTGCCCGAGGCCGAAGCCCGGCGGGAATCCTAAGCGCGGGCACTGTGATTGGAGGGGGCTTCGCCGAGTGTCGAGCCTGAATATGTAGGTGGGGGCTTGACGCCACGGACCTAAACGAGTAACTAAGCGCGGTAGTAAGAGGTGCCCGTGTGTTTTCTCAGTAGTAGTACTTACTTGCAAGTCTCCTTACGTTCTCCCACATTACACAACACAGTGCGATCCATCATGGGTCATTATCAATTCAAGGTCCCAACTTAAAAATCCATAAGGGCTTCTTTCTGCTACACAGTGTTCTCGTAGGTATTACCCTTGTAAAACAGGCGTGGACGCACCTCTTCCGTATGGACCCGTCGGCCCAGCCACCGCATGTACAGCCATGCATAGGACAGGAATTGAAACGAACTGTGTCATTTTGAATTCATCGCCTACATACATGTATGGAATTGTGGACCAACACTACTTTATCCATCGCTACTCCGTTCTCCGGGCCAAAAAAAAAAAAAAAAAAAAAAAAAAAGGTCCCATAATAACAAGCTTCATTAAATCGTGTTTTCCCGGGACAGACCGGCTTTCCCAAATCCAAAGCAAATGGAATGCGGGGGTGACATCCCGAAAGATGATTGTACATACTGCCTCGACCTCGAGGGGTCCTGCGACCCCGCCCCGTCTGTGTTCTATCGTGGATCGTCGTTCATTTTTAAACCGAAGCCCAACTTCGTGCGAACAGAGGCGTTCATTTGACCGTGCATCTATCCACTGTTACGTGTGGTCCTTGATATTATGAATCATCCTCGTCCCTCATGCGGTAGATGTGCAAACCTTGCCTTGGCGACGGGGGCCGTTGACGATTCCGATATTCTGCTGTATAATGGCGCAGAAGGAAGGAAGAACTGCCATGAGCGCGGCTGCATGTCATTCTTTCCTTCCAAGGCATTCGTTCCGAAGCGCAAATCACAAAATTGGCAGCGAAATCTTATTGTCCCAGTCCACGTTCTTCTCGTAGCACTCGACTCGTTCGCGACAAGTGCCAAAGATGCGGTCCCAAAGTCGGGTCTGCTTGCCGTAGTTGGCGCTGCTCTTCCAGCCCTTTCGATGGTGCAAGTCGTGATCCTCAATGATGAGCTCGGCTTTGAAGAGGCGCAAGATGAAGTTGAACGGGTTGGGTGGCGTGGCGACGATGCGGAGACCGCTATGGCCGGCGAGTTCGGCAAAGACGATGTACTGGTGGCAGATCCACCATTCGTAGAAGCCCATAGGGAGGCCCATGAACCTCATGGTGAAGTAGGTAAGGAGGGGGACTATGGCGATATCGAAGAGTTCCTGCTCGGTATCGGCGTACAGAGTCAACAGAGGGTTGGGATGCTTGGTCAGATGATGGGTGCGGTGGAACTTCCACAGGCCGTCGACGTCGTGCATCAGCCTGTGGTACCAGTAGAACCAGAAGTCGAGAACGATTCCGTACAGGCCTGTTTCGAGGAGTAGCCAGCGGAAGTTCATGGTGGAGGGCGTCTGGGTAACGCTATACGATAGGAAAATGGTCAAGATTGGTCGGAATGTCGATGTCGCGATGAGGGACTTGATAACCTTGAAGACACTGACATCGGGAACACCATCGCGCTCGTGGACGTCGCCGTCGAGGAAGCCCGTCTTGTGGCCGAGTTGCCGCAGGATGTTCAGCTCCCGAATGGCGTTCATCTTGAAGGCAAGGCTGTAGAGCAGAACGGCTTGCCAGGCCGTCAGATTGCGGCCCGTGTACGTGACGTACAGGTGGTGCAGAGCGATGGGAATAAAGGCGTGGACGAGAATGAAGCGGTGTTGGTAAAAGTCGTTCAGGTACGGGACGCCATCCGACTTTTGATGCACGGGCACATGCCTGTTCAGATCGCTCGGGTGGAGGGAGAAGATTTCGTAGAACCAGTGGAAGACACCCCACTCGGAGCGGTCCTTCTGACGCCACGTCGACTTGATCGAGTCCTTCGGATTCGACCGGGTTGAACTCATCGTGGGAAAGGGGGAGAGTTGGTGTTGCGTTTCAGAAGATTGAAGAATGAATGAATGGATGCCAGGTTTTGTGGGTGGAAAACGTTGGGAGGCGAGAAATAGAAAAAAAGCCAGCAACCGACGTTTGTGCCCAGGCGGCTGATGAAAGGTGAAATACATGTAAAAGAAAAGGGTCTACAGTAGTGGCGGAAGTAGGGCGATCCAAACGAACGACCACATGCCCATCATCGCCTCCCCATCTATTTGTACATGACCCAGATGGGCAACAAATGAGATCATCACATGCCTCGCCTTCCGACTTTGCCGCCGGCATGTGAAACGCCCGGCATGGCGTGGCGCATGACGACGACGTCGGTTGCGCGTTTCTGATTTGCTTGTGTTTGGCGAAAAAAAAAAAAAAAAAAAAAAAAAAAAAAAGGGGGCCTCCATTGGTGCTTCAGGGTGCAACGAACGGCCAGAACAGGCAATAATGGTAGCCCGTGGCCAGCCTGAGAATTCTGGGGAGGGCCACGATCCTGGAAAATGGGGCATGCAGGTTAGACTCGCCATTTTTGCCCGATTGGGAAGTAGAAAGTGGGGACAGCAAGGGGAACTGGGAATTCCATTCGAGGCTAAACTTGGCCAGTGGCTACTGTTCATACATAAGGCTGGCCCCACTTTGACGGCAAAACGGGTGGGGTTCTTGGCCATGGGCCGTTGTTGGTGCAATTCCGTGGACCCGCTCGCCCGCCATGTGTCCTCATGTGTTGATGAGTAATGAAATGTTCAATGTGGCAGTGACTCCTATTCTAGGATTAAACAGTGGCCACCACCAGGGCACCACCACCAGGGCACCACCACGGTTTGCATGATTACCTCAGGGAGGGACACGCGTCGATGGACCTGATTGACTCATGAGGCTCATCGTCATTCGTCGATAGTGAGTGATCCATGTATCTCGGCACCTTTTACCCAACCTCGGCGCCAGTCCATCAGAAGACAATTCACCCGAGAGAGCATCGGAGCCGAGTAAGGGTCAGAGATTTTTCCCGGTATTTTTCCCCGTAAAATCATCGTCGAGTTGATTTCGAGCCTCGTCATCATCCCCGTGTTCCTTATCAAGAGCCATGGCTGGCTGGCATATGTAGATACCAGACTCCACGCTTGGTTGGTCTGCCGACTGGCCACTAATTTGTGCGCTCTTTATCCCCTCATGTGCCCTTGCAACACGGGACTATCCGCGGGTTGACCCAACGGATCGGAAATGGGCAACGTTGATTCCATACACGTGATATGGCCGCACAGTCCGCAATCGACGCTTTCGCCATTCGCCGTCGATTGCCAACGATGACATCCTGTTTTCATTCGACATGTGAACAGGCAGGAGGCACATGGGAGCTTTTAGATCTTAGGGTGCTTCTGTTTTGGGTAAAGCTTCCTTCATTAAGCCAACGTCCTCGTCGAGATGAGAGCTTCCCGTTTGAGGCGCAACGCTGATGCTGCATGACTGTTCCCTGTTGATGATTGATGCCTGCCACCCAGCCAGGAAGTTTGCCCTGAACTCACACAAGATTTTTTCGCAGTGTGTCCTCTTGCTCATTGTGTCGTTTGCTAATGCGGCTAGATGGCTTGCCGAGATTGCCACTAACGCTACAGCGCTTGAATCACAACTTGCGATTGCCAGTACTGGCTCGTTGGGTACCCGGAAGCGAGAAATTCGTCGTCATGGTCAAGTGGCGAAAACCGGTCAGTCTCGAGGTCAAGGTCAAGGTCAAGTCGAGATTTAGATCGAGATGGAGCTGGGAGGATGGAAAGCCTTCTCGCGGTCCAGATATGGCTGCCTCTGGTGGTGGTTGAAGATGCTGCTGGTATTGTTCGCTGGGGCAAAGGAGCTGTGCCCTGATCCCCTTTCTCACTGTGCTCGTCGTCCCTGTCACTACTGCCAGAATCCTCTTCGCCTTGGAGGCCGTTGTCTCCGTCCAAGTCAATCGCGGTAGTTGCGAGGCCCAGCTGGGCGATGGCGGATGGCAGGCGTCGCCGCTCGTCCCGATAGATCTTGTGTCGGAGCAAATGGCTTTGCACGGCAACTCTTCTGTACAGCGTGCTGGCATTCTCGACAGATCAGCACAAGTATACTAGAGCAATGACCCATGCCGGTGTTTCTTCGAATATATTGATAAATGAGCTGCGCACGCATGAATCCAGCATAGTGCGCATGAACGAGACAATGTTTTCATAATCCTCCCCGCGGCCATGTCTGTCTGGAGCGACAGGGTACTCCCAATCGATGTCAACACCGTCAAAGCCGTAACGCATCATGATAGCCATAAGTGAGTTGATAAATTTGCTTGTCTTCTGCGAGGAAGCTGCAACATCGCTAAACACCGTCTGAGTAGGTCCAGGATCGTTGAAAGCCCAGCCACCAATGGCTACCCAAAGCTTGATGTCGGGCTGTAGGATGCGGATAGCATCCATTCTGCTGAGCATCAACTCGGTGTTCTGATCGCCAGCCGTGACTTCGAACGTTTCCGGGTCGACGGTCAGAAAGCTGAAGATAATATGGGTGTACTGGCCGTAAGGGATTTCTTCGGGCACCAGGCCGTAGCAGGAACGTTTGGACGAGGCCCAGCCCTCATAATAGCCGATAACACGTGAAACTGGAGTATTCCCAACACTGCAAGACGGACGCTTCACGTCATTGCCCTTGCAAAACTCTTCGGTAAAGCCGCAGAAGCCGTGCGGGCTGCAGCAGACGTTGAGGGGACACTTATCCCATTTGCTCCAATCGCTGCCGTTCCAACCGGGGTTACAGTCAGCTTTTCGATCGCATGTGCTTTGGCATCCTTTGCTAGAATAAGTGTGTCAGCGACTTGAATGCGCACGAGGAAGAATATGAGTGCGCGAACCCGCAGTAGTCAGGGCCATAGCCACAGAAACCAGCGCTGCTACAGCATCCCGCTTCACAAATTTGCGTTGAGCTGCATTGCTGTTGCAATGATAAACCGAAGAAAGCCGCGAAGGCCACCAATGAGATCCATCGGGACTTCATTGCTGTTACCAACACTTGATGTGCTGAAGCTCTACAGCGCAGCTTGTGTGTATGTCGCTCTCGACACTTTATATATGAGCAGAGTAGCCGAGAAAGCGGCCTTTCTCAACAGCCCGATTGATACTGCGGATTTTATTTACTCAAAAAAAAAAAAGAAAGAAACATTCCATCTGTATGCCAAGACGTGCATGCGACACCTGCATGGGATATTGCGCCAAGCCTCTATTCTGGATCGATGGAGACAGGCATAGCCTTATTTCGAGGTGGCTCCCCATTTTACCAGGCACAGTCGGGACCATTCGGAAGAAAAAGTTTTTGTCAATATGCATAATGATGGATCTCAATTAGATTGCAGTTGGCTCGGCTGTCCTTCGGTATTGTTTCAATGAGAGAAAACGGCATATGGTATGACATACCTCCAGCTCGTTTCTAGCTGAGGATAGTTTTTACTTTTGCTCAACTACCATCTCTGAAGTCGAAATGCACTTTCACGCCCTACAGATTGCAGCTCTCATTTCTTCCGCCGTGGCTCTTCAGTCGCGAGATGGGACAAGCTTCAGGCTGACTGACGCGAAGTCACTGGAAAACTCGAGCCTCGATCCAGCCTGCAAGGGCGTCCTCCTACAGTCAATCGCCTGTGATGAGCGTGTGGCAGAGCTTGGCGAGAGAAGATATCATGGCTCCCTCGGTGACAAGGACGTGACGGACAGTGTCTGCTCTACCAAATGCGAGAGAGCGCTCGGTACTGCTCGCAGACGAATTCAAGGCGCGTGCAAGACGACACCAGAGCTGATGCCTGGATATCCCGTCTTGTCTCTTATCAATTCCATCATCTCAGGCTGGAACGAAACATGCCTGAAGGACGCTTCTGGAGAATATTGTAACGGCAAGTAAAATCTCTGACAGCAAGTTTCACCGAAGCCACTAACCCAGCGCATAGATGTCATTGACGCACTGGACGACAAATATGAAGACATCGACGAGATGCCTGAGAGCGAGCTCTGCAACACATGCTACGCGAGTAAGCTCAACATGATGCGAGAATCGCCTTGTTCGGCGTACGAGGAGCTTTTTGCCAAAATGCTTACCCAAGTCAATAAGAGTAAGTTGTTTAGTGTTTGCTACTTTTCTTACCACTGACACTCTGGAAGGATGCAATATCGACACTCCGACCGATCCTATCACGCCTACGGCTCCTGTCAACGAGACAACATCATGCGACAAACCTGAAAACCTGTACACGTCTCAGGATGGAGACACGTGCGACTCCATTGCACTCGTTCAATCGGTCTCTGCAGCCACGCTGTACTTTAATAATCCTCGTCTGCTCAATTGCAGCTCCATTCCCACTGGTACCTCGATCTGCCTTCCCGGCAGGTGCAAGGTTGTGAAGGTGACCGAGGACGACGCTGACTGCATCACCTTTGCCACCAGCATAGGTGTGCCCTGGCAGATGTTTATTCGGTGGAATATGGCGCTGGACACGGCCTGTTCCAATCTCTGGAACACCAGGGCGCCTTTCTGGGGCCACGTCGTGTGCGTGACGCAGCCTGGCGACGAGTACAAACCCAGCATCAACGGCACCGACGGCACCGACGGGACCGCGCCAGGAAATGGCAATATCGGGGGTCAAGGCGGCAATGGCGACGGATATGCTGACTCGTGGACCGCCCCTCCTGAGGATGGCAAAGTGGCTGACAAGACTACGAACAAGTGCGGAAACTATATCCAGGCCGAGGAGGGTCTCCGGTGCGCCCAAATAGTTTCGAAGCGGGCCACGCCACTCGACGTGTTCCTGCAGGCGAACCCATCGCTCGGCAAGACGGAAACAGACTGTGACGAGAAGCTCGAAGTGGGCACTTGGTACTGCCTGAACCCGATGCGGCCTGTGTCGGCTTAGACAAGTTGACAAGTTGACAAGTTGACAAGCGAATCTTGTGGAGTTTTCTGCCCGTCTCTTGGCTGCTTGTGTCAAATCAGTTATGGAGTCCGTAGCTATAACAAGAGCTTTATATGATTGGGCTTGAATACCATTCCAAGTATGTGATATTCATAGGTGGAACTTAATATCAAACAGTCTTGGCATTAGTTATAGGCAGCTTGGCACATTTTACTTGGCGGAAGCCCACTAAGTGCGACGCGCGGTGGCTGAAAAACCCTTGGGTGATTGAATTCGTATCTGGTAGAATGACGCGCGCGGCCAACTGGAGATGTCCACTCAATAACGGAATGATGGGCCAGCCACATTTTGGCCATGGTCAATGCACAGCCTTGGCAATGCACCTTATTGCATGGCCATGTTCATTCGAGGCAGAAAAAATCGCCCAATGGTTAAAAATTTTCCATCGCCAACTTAGACAACATCAAATGTCGACCCAGTTGCTGCAGCGTCTGGGCAGAGGCGGTGCTTCGGTTTTCCGAACGCTAGTGCCAGGCACGCGCAAGCCTTTCTGTGCCATTGCTATCCAAAGACAGGCACGCGTTCATCAATCGCCGCCCATGGATCTATGGGTTCCGCCTGCTACAGCTGTCCAAGAGAACTGGTGGGACGAAGAAACAGAAATTGACCTCGAAGACGCCGGGGATATCCGCGGAGCAAGTCCACCCCGCGATCGGGCAAGGGATTATGCAACGCGATACTACGAAACTGAGAGAAGCCGTCGCTGCTTTCGTAGACGACGAGGAACAGCTGACGATGGGGCTTCATCTTGCTATTCATGCCGGGAACGAAGCTGCTGCTGCGTTCCTCCTGAGCGCCGGAGCAGACCTGGGAAGGGCGGACCGCTACCTGTGCGGATTGGCCGCGGCTCCGTACCGCGCTATACACAAGCGCATGCTAAAGCTGGTCAGGTTGATGTGGAAAGCCACGGAGCATTTGCATGATCGAAGACTTGGCAGGTTCGAAATACATGGGAAGCAGTGGCTTGCTGTAGCTGCTGAATGTGGACACGCCGACATGGTCAGCGAGATGCTGCGATGGAGTTCCGACTGGGACCACGACCAAGCTCTATGGAACGCAGCGTACAATTGGCATTACGAGACAATCAAGAGCCTGGCCAGCGCGCATTCTTACTCGCAAAAAGCCATTCAGGATGCACTGGGCCATGCTTGCGACGTGGATCGAGAACCTGACTTTGAGATTGAGTGCTGCGACAAGACCACAGAAGCAAGACATCGGGAGATGGGACAAGTGATACGCTGGCTTGTAGATGCAGGGGCCGAGCCAGACAACACCAATACGGTGTCCTATGGATGGCCTATAGTGGCATGTTTGCACGAGCATCCGGAGTATGCTGAAGCGCTCAAGGCGCTTTTGGAAAAGGGTGCGACCAATGTGAGATTTGAGAGGGGAGGGGCGTTAGCGTGCTAGTCTGTGTAGAATAATTAATATAACCACAATTTTTGTATTGTAGATAATCTGCTAGAGTTTTAATCTACTGTTGTTCATCTATGATAAATAGATGCGGCAGAAGGAAATTAATTCGCATTGATGCGTTCCCAAGGGTAACTAGTCTAAGTTTATTGAGATGGCGATGCTGCGCAGCGGCTTGCCACCTCAGAACAATGGCACAAGTCCAGGCAATTGCGTCACCGGTAAGACCATAGTTACCAAACAGGGCGACAGTTGCGACAGTATTGCTCGTGAAAACTCTATTTCAAGCGCATCCTTGTACTATATTAATGCCAACCTATCTGATTGCAACAATGTGGAGGCAGGGCTCAAGGTCTGCCTCCCACAAACTTGCATCACATACACAATAAAGGCGGACGATACATGAGGGAGATGGGCGTCGACTCCGGTACATTATGGTCAAGTATCGTGGATTGGAACTTCATGCTAGACGTAAAGTGCTCGAACCTGTGGAATAGCAATCCCTTTTGCGGTCGTGTCATCTGTGTGAGTGCCCCTGGCGGTGACTTCGTGGATGAGGGCAATGGAGGCTCAGACACGGATCCTAAAAACGGCAATTCTGGTGGCGAGGGTGGGCCCAGAGACGGGTTATTCTAAAATTGTCGTGAAATCACCTGCGGGTACCGTGGACGACGGCACAACCAAGAATTGTGGCGCCTACGTTCAGGCACGCCCGGGAACAGGCTGCGCCAAGATGATTATCCGGGCCCACCGCGCCATTCCTATGGACCTCTTTCTTGAAGTTAACCCCATCTCTTGGTGCTACGGCTCAGTGCGATGGTAATTTGAAAGTAGGTGTGGTACTGCCTCAGCCCGCACTATACGTGGAAGGATGAGTAATAAGTCTCGGCTATAAGTAGTTAGATTGATAATCATATAAAAGCTATTTAAGCTCTTTATGATATCTTAAAGTAGAGCTACTAGTTTGTCAAGCCTTTCAACTGTTACTATTACTGTTACTATAGAATAGAATTATATATATAACGTGAACAGCAAGGCTAAGGTTAGAATAGGACAATAAGCTCGAATGGGATCAAAACGTGTATCCGGTAACTAATGCTAACGTTAATTGTAAACTAAGCTTGTGAAATAAATATCAGAATAACCTAGTAAGTGTAATTTATAATGTCGCGTGCCTTATATTGCCGAGCTTCTTGACGTAGAGCCTGGTAGGGCGTAATGCCTCCTAAAGCCGGCTTTAGTAACTGTTGGAACAAGCATGATATCAATCGCGGCACGCAGCCGCAATTACCCGGCAAAAGGTCGGGCCGCGAGGGCGCGCGCGCAACGCGCGCCCGCAAGAGGTGGCCCCACATATGACTCATCGGCCCGCCCTCTGATTGGGCGAGGACCCACAAGTCATGTGACCCACAAAACGCACCGCGTTTGTGGCCACTTCTCACGATCTGGAAAAGCCTCTCTTTTCCTCCCTTTAACACACTTATGACTAATTAATTACAACGCCTAGAATAGAAGATAAATTCCTATTCCCTAGGCCATGATCCTAACGTCAGGCACCTGTGATACTAACACTAATTAGTGGTTAACTTCACAGATAACCACACGGTTTTTCCTAACCGCAGATTAGTAAGGTTAATTAGAAAAGATAGCTATACCGTAAACCTGCCCTATGAAATAGAAGGGCCGCTAAAAGCGTGTATAGTTATGCTAAGGAAGTCTAAGCACTCTCTTACAATAAGAAAGGAGCTTTATAACTCCTAAGATCTAATCCTAAGACCTTATAAAGACTTTAAAGCTATTAAAGGATTAAGGCCTAGTTAGTAACTAGTCTAACCTATCTTTAGTTACTTAGTTAGCGCGTTCTACCACGTACCTAACCCTTAGAAGGCATTCTCTTATAATAAGAAAGGAACTTATTACTCCTAAGATCTAATCCTAAGAACCCCTAAGGGATAAAGACAATAGCTACGCTTATAATCCTTTAACCTACTATATAACTAATACCACACCTCCGTTCTAACTTCCTATAATAGAGATAAGAAAGTTAAAAGCTTCTTAGTAAGGAGAACTATTAAAAGCCTCTCTCTCTAGCCCTAACTTTAGTAATACTAAAGAAGGCACTAAAGTTAAAAGAGACTAAAAAGGCAAAGGTCTATAACTTAATAACCCTCTCCTAAGACATATTCCCCTAGAGATATAAGACTTTATTATATCTAAGACATTAAAGATAGTAAAATTATTTAATCTTAACAAATAAGGTAATAACCCTAAGGCTATCATAGCCTATATCCTCTTTAAGATAGTGGTATACTAGTCTAAGAGCCTTATTACTAGAAGCCTCTTCACTAACTTTATTAAAGACTTCTACGGATAAATAAGAGAGGTATTTATAATTACAAACTAAGTAATTGCTAAGTATTTACGTAACTTCCTTCTCTTCTAAGGCATATACATAGATATAATAGCCTATAGGAAAATCACGGTAATGCTTAAAGAAGTTACTACCTATAAGGAATTCTAAGATTAGTAAGAAGAAGAGATATAGGAAGCTGCGAGGAAGTACATACCCTTCTGAAAACGCATTAAAGACTAAGACTTCCTTAATAACCTCTTTCTAATCCTCTAATTAGACTAAGATTGCAATATTATTAATAGAGTAATCTAGGAATCCTATAATCTTGCTAACGTTATTCCCTAAGCCTAACCCTATTAGGCTAATTACATAATAATCCTCTAGAAAGCCCTTATTAGAGGTATCCCTATTAAGATAAGAAATCCCTCCTTCTATACCTCTAAGAGCACCTCTTCCCTCTAGACCTATACTAAAGTAAATAATTAATCTTACAAAGCTTTATATAAGTGACATTTAATATAGCGTAGATAACTATAAGGTCCTTAACTTAAAGTTAATAATCTTCTAAGGGAAATGTAAGATACTAGGCATTTAACCCTATAAGGCTAGGTATGCCCTTAAGGCTATGCTTAAAGGGAAAGCTTTAATGTACTATTACAAGCATCTATGCAAGCCAGGAGATCCTTAAGACCTTAAGACTCTTATTAACCGCATTAAGAGAAGATTTAAGACTAATAATATAAAGCAAAGGTATCTCCTTAAGTAGTAGAATACTAAGCTACGCTAGATTATGTAAGAAAACCTAGATAAGCTAAAGATTAATTACTTTAAAGAACTTATAATAAAGCTTATAAACCTTTAATAAGCAGTTTTAGATATTACTTAATCTAAAAGAGCACTCTGAAATTAATTAATCTCTGCCTATTACAGGATACCTAAGTATAGAACTTGCCTTATTAACCCTCTCGCTAATCTCTAGCTATTCTGCGAACGCATAAGGATGTTAATAAGAATAACTATAAAGGAATTAGATAAGAAGCATTAATTCCTATTAATGCCTAATGTAAGAGAGTAGTATTAGACTAACCGTAAGTATAATAGGTATGGTAAAGAAGCCTATTATAGATAATTATAATTATGAGGCAATAAATACGCTCCTTATATAAAGAAATGCTATATATATAGCAAGGAAGGCTATTAGTTAACTAAACACTTTAAGGAGGAACGTAAGAAGGCGTATTAACGCTTTAAGAACCACTACCTTATAGAGCTAATAACCCCTTCCTATAATGCTTTCCTTACCTAGTATAAAGGCAAAGAGGATAACACTACTTCTTCTAAAGAAGATAAGATTTCTACCTATATAATAGAACTTAGATTTAAAGAAGAAAGTAACAAAGGAGAGATGCTAATAAGCTTCTTTACCTAAGGCATAATAATTAACGGCTATATAACTGCAGAGATCCTTGCAAATTAAGTAGCTACCCACGCCCTTATAAAGGAAGATTTATTTAATCTCTAATAACTAAAGAAAGCCCTAACTGTTTTTCTTCTTTAAGATTATTACTCTTTAGGTACATTCTAAGGCATTATCCCTAATACTAGGGCTATAGGTTACTTATTAGTAAGGCACCCCTAATTCCTTGCCCTATAATAGTTAATCCCTAAGATCTAGCTTAATAAATCTAGAGCTAGGGAGGCAATAATTTGATTTAGAAGCGGTAAGCCAATCCCTTTAATTAGATTAATTAATATGCCTACTCCCTTTAGCATTATCCTATTCTACGTAATGCTTATAAACACTCCCTTCTTACTATATTTAGTAGATATAGACTGCCTAAAGATTAATTTCTATATATCTTAGAACATCCTTTAATAAGGCAAAATCAAGGTCCCTATTATCTATAAATAGGGATATCCTTAGATGCTTCTATAGAAGGAGAGATTAATTGCCTAGAGTTATCTAACTAAGATAGAATTGCGGCGCTTGCATCGCTGATTTAGTTACCCTTCTGTCCGCTAACTTTATGATATGCTTTCTAAATTAGGCCATGAGGTAGATTTTAAAACCATTAGATAATTAATAAAGATCTACCACTAATACTAATTAAATGCAGATAATCCACATTGCTTTAAATTCACCCTAAAGGATAAATACAACTTTAACTATAAAGTGATCATAGATATCATGTATCTAGATAGCAATTGCCCCATTCTCCACGCTATTAATATAGCCACCGCGTTTAACGCGGCTAGGTTCCTAAAGGATATTATAGCAAAGGTAACATAGGAAGCTCTTTGCCTCTGCTAGATTAATAGCTACTAGGGTCCTCTAGATTAGATTATAACTAATACTAGCATAACGTTTAGAAGCGAAGAATTCCGCTAATTTGCAGCTTTAATGTTAATCTTAATTAAAGAAGTCCCTGTTAAGGCATACCATAGCATTAGCAAGGTTAAGAGATATCATAGGCCGCTCTAAAGAGCCTATGATATTATCTAACGCAAATGCCTGTTAACACCTAAAGCTATAGCCCTATAAATAGCTATAAAAGCCCTTAATAATACCATAGGCCTAAACGGCATTATTCTAACCCTTCTTATCTTTAGCGCCTACCCTTAAATAATTAATAATTCTCCTCCCTTACCTAATATTAAGTAATAAGCTCTTATAGTATAGAAGGTAATAAAGGAGATTAAGAGATTACACGCGCTCTATAAGGTTAAGGAAGCCCTTACTGCAAGGAATAGCCCTAATACCTTACTAACCCTTAACCTCCTGCTTATATTACTAGTTATTATCTAGTAAGAGCATAAAGGATAGTAAGGCCTATATAAGCTCCTTATAATAGATAGAGAGAGCTATACCCTTAATCTTCTATAAGGTCCTAAGGTCTTTAGGTTAACCTCTGTTAAGCCCTATAACAAAGACCTAAGCAAGGAAAGGCTATTACTAGTAGGAGGTAATAACCTAGAGGTAATTAAAGGGAAGAGTAAGAGGTATAAATTAATAATATAGTGCCTCTAGCCCCTCTAAAAGAAGGCTAGGAAGACTATAAAAGAACCCTCCTATAATTATTAATTTAGCAGATAATCTTAAGGCATTTATCTTAAGTAAGGAGGAGGCAGATCTTAAGCTTGCGATTAAATTACATAAGAATAGCATAATTATAACTCCTAGTGAACCTTTTAAGCTCTTAACAAAGGCTAAGATTAATGCCTTAATTAGCAAAGGCATGTTTAAATTCATCGCTTTTAATCTAAAGAAGCACTAAGGGATTTAAATCTTTAATTCCTATATTATTAATAAAGTTAAAGGAAGAATAAGCTAGCTATATAAGAAATTAAGGCTTATAATCTAAGGCTTTAGCGACAAAGCAAAGCAAGTAATCCTTACGCAAGCCCTAATAATCCAAAGGGCAAGCTAATGATTAATCCTTATAATTACCCCTTCTCTTCTTGCGAAAGGATTTCTCCTTTAGATTTGAGATATTACGCAGGCATACGTATAATTAGAAACGCCGCTAAATTGTACAATCCTTACCTAACTCCCTATCTAAATTCGTAATTAGCACCCTAAAGGAATAATTATAAGAGTTATTAAGCCCCTTTACGGAATTACAAAGGCTAGCATACACTAGTGGGTGACTTACTATAAGCACCACAGAGAAAAGCTCTAGATAATAACATTAAGCTATAATCTATGCTTGCTAGTTATATCTACTAAAAACCCTTAATTTAGATACGTGGGAATGCAGACTAATAATACCCTTAGCCTATTAGATAAAGGATTCTCCTAATAGGAAGAAGATTAACTAGCTACCACTAAATTCGCTATAAAACTAAAGCAGTTTATTAAGCCTAATAACCCCTTATATTTAACAGTGGAATTATTTAACTAACTAACAATACTATTAAAATATAGCAAAAGGGCAAAGTAATAAGCTATAGTTAATCCCGCTAGAAGAGCTAGAAAAGAAGTACGTAGAACAAAGGGCCTGTGGTGCCTATATCGCTTTAATTTGCTAACCTAAGGCAAGCTTTAATCTATTGGTTACTATATAACATTAAGAACTAATAACCAAGGATATTAAGGAACTTAATTGCTGTATTAAGTGATAAATAGACTACCTAGATTAAGGATTAATCTTTATACCCCTTAACCTTAAAAGAGCAAAGCTATTTATATTTATTAACGGATTATTCGCTAATAATAAAGACCTTACCTTATAACTAGGCTACGTTCTTATCCTAGCTAATAAGGAGTATAAAGATAGTAAGTTTATACTATAAGGTAATATTATGCACTATAGCTTAATAAAGAGTAAGAGAGTTATAAGAAGTGTGCTTGCTTTAGAGGTCTATGGAATAGTAGCAGGCGTAGATATAGCTTACGTAATTATAATAACGTTAAAGATTATTATAGATTAATTAAACCTCCTAGAGATCCTAATTATAGTCTATATAGATTTATACTTATTATATAAATGCCTTATTAAGCTTAGGACTATAAAGGAGAAGTGGCTTATAATTAATATTATAGCCCTTTAGTAATTATACAAACGCTATAAGCTCTGCGAGATTAGATAGATTAATAGCGAAGATAACCTAGCTAATGCGTTCATAAAGGCAATGCCTAACAAAGCCCTAGAGAGGTTTATTACGGGTAATATAGTAATAATCTAGATAGAGGGATAGGTTACCTAGACCTAGCACTGCTTATAAAGAGGCAGGGGACTAGAGCCCTAAAGCCTACGCCTAAGCCCGCGCTAAAGCCCGCGCCTAAGCCTACGCTAAAACTAGCGCTAGAGGCACTAGATAAGGTGCCCTAAGTATAGTATAGTTACGTAGGGCGCAGGCTAAGGGATTAGAGGCAGCGGAATTATATCTTTAGAAAGGGGCATAGAATTATGTCTTTAGAAGGGGCGTGGAATTATAGCCTTAGAAGGAGCGCCCTTCTAAGTCTTTATAGTAAGAAGGGGAAGAGAAGGGAGCGTAAGGGAGCGTAGGAAGGTATAATCTAATATTATACCTTTAGAAGGGGAAGAATTATAGGTAATCTTCCCTAGGAATGTAATTTAATATTACATTATAGTTAAATAAAGGGCTACAGGAAGGGATAATCTAATATTATACCTTTAGATAGGGAAGGGATTATAGGTAACCTTCCCCTCGCAACGTAATCTAACATTACGTTACACTGGTTAAAGGTAAGGACAGAAGGTAGAGGGAGCCTTCCGCGAGGAAGAAGGATAAGCGATTAGAGAAGCTAGTTATCTAAAGCTAGCGGCGTGTAAGGGAAGGAAAGAGGGGGCTATTATTGTTATTTCTTTTGTTAGTTCTTTTATTTATATAACACATTTATTTAATCCCTTATATCTTCCCTTCTTAGATTAATATCATGCGTTAATAATTGTGTTAAAAAGAAAGAGGTTCTAATGTTAGAATAAGCATAATATCAATCGCGGCACGCAGCCGCAATTACCTAGCAAAGGTCAGGCCGCGAGGGCGCGCGCGTAACGCGCGCCCGCAAGAGGTGGCCCCACATATAACTCATTAGCCCGCCCCTCTGATTAGGCGAGGACCCACAAGTCATGTAACCCACAAAACGCACCGCGTTTGTGGCCACTTCTCACGATCCGGAAAAGCCTCTCTTTTCCTCCCTTTAACACACTTATGACTAATTGATTACAACGCCTAGAATAGAAGATAAATTCCTATTCCCTAGGCCACGATCCTGACGTCAGGCACCTGTGATACCAACAGTAACTAACTGCGGCCGCCAACGACTTGTTTATATGCATATTTCCTTATAGTCTTGTTAGAGTGGGGTCAATTATATGCATTTTGGCCGAGTCTTATCTCTATATCACTTGACGAGAAATTAGAATCCATTCAGCTTCTCCAAAACTTCAAGGAATCTCCGAGGAGATTCTTCCCTGTGACTTTCTCTTGGCACTGCCAAGAAAAGGTCCGTTACGGCTGACAAATTCGGCACTAGCAGCAGTTGGGCATTTCACTGCAGAGGCTGCATTGCTGAACTGATCCCTGTGTATGCCGAGTTCCGCCTACGAATTTCTACGACATTCTGATATAAGACAGAATATTTTGCGGGTTGACACGACAAATAAAGAGGTGCGTGAGGTGAACCTTATCAAAGGAGTCAAAGAGGAAAGCGTGCCGAAAAGATTTCTTGTTCTGTACGTAAAGCTAGCACGCAACGAACCATTCCCGGCGGCGCATTCACTAATACTCTCTTATAAATAATGTATAAGATTAACATTCTTCATACTATAAGGCATTAAAAATTCCACAAGGTTGTCAAGATGACAGATACTCTATTGTACAAAGATTTACCCCGGCCATCAGCTAGCAGAGCGACTCCCTAGGCTCGTCATCGTACTTGCAGCTGCCCTTGGAGGAGCAGTCATCTTCTTGCTTGGCACAGCGCAGGTGGATAGCCTTGAACTTCCACCCGTCTGTCCACAAACCGCGGCAGGTGCCCTTGGAAGGGTAACCATAGCCGAACCAGCGCCCGCTGCATCCCTCGTTCTCCCAGTAGCTGAGCTGCACCTGACCGTCCGGGCATCAGCGACTGGTTGTCGGAGACCAATACCCATTACCGTCGGCTCCGGCTACCTTCAAGTTCGTGGGGATCCGCCTTGACCGCGACAAGGAGAGGAGCGAAAGAAGTGCAAAGAGCGTTCGCCGTCACCCGGCGAATCGTGATTTGAGATGAGCCATCCGATGGGCTCATGATGGGCTTGTGGAATCTGGGTGGGTGGTAACTGTGCAGCTTTCATAAGCGTGACAACGGTGTAACATCTTTGGCAAACAAGCGTAGACGGCGATAACAAGAAACAATCCGTACACCGGCTCTGTTTGCCTTTCTTTTCTCTCCCACTGTCTATTTCTCTTAAATAATGACTGTTTTCTTGCACAGCGCCCTCGGGTGCCGATTGCGCTCGTTGTTACAGTAGGCGTTGCTATGCCTGGAAGATTTCATTATTTGCCTCAGTAATATTGCCAAGGTGGGCTGCCCACAAATAAGTTCCTCGCCAAGTTCAACCTCTGCAGCACCAATTACACACCTCCATCACGACTTGCTTCCATCTGTATCATAACGCCTTCATCTCTACATCATTTCTCTCGTAACTCTATTCGATTTGATATCATACACACGCTCAGCAGAACCTCTAACAAAGATAGTGATGGAAACAGACGACCAAATCGCCACGCCAAACAGAGCAGCCATCGAGGCGGCCGAGAATGTCTATCACACTGTTCAAAGGGCATTCCCCGAGGCTGTGGCAGATTTTGAGTCAAAGTGGGCAGCATTTCAAGTTGTTTGCCATTCGCTGCCAACATCGGCGAGGTACAGTTCTCTTCTTCCTTCCATCGTACGCGCTAACTCTGGTTGTTTGGCAGCCCTGGTCGCTGTACGCGAACGGACGAGTTCGATACTCTCAAGAAGCAGGGTCCAAAAATCCTTGCCTTTTTAGTTTTCAAGCTCACAACAGACGTTGAGCAAAACTCATACGGAGTATTTCTATGTAAGTCTCCTACTCTTGTTCTCGGCGCGACCACGTCGCTCACCCAGCTCAGTCAACGCTCTAGTAAACGACCCCGAGTACCACGGGATCCCAGATAATGACCTCATTTCAAAAGAGGTCCTCCAGCGATATGCGAATCAGATTGTTGAGCTCAGCTTCCAACGTAACAAGGTCTATGAAGAGCTTGTTAAGGCATGGAAAGAGCATTGTGCAGAGTTCAAATTGCTCCTCAGCAGGGGCGTGTGTTGCGCTGGCGACGAATATTGGGACCTACTTGAAGTCGGACCAGCCTTCATCCCTCATTTAATGGTGGAATACTCCCATGACCGAGGCGGATACTGGTACGAGCTTATCCACGAAATTATTCATGGCCGCACAACGGATGCGTACGCAATTTTTGAGAGGGATAAATGGTTTGATGTTTGGTGCGAGTTCCTAAACGGGGGCGAATACGAGCAGGCACCAAAGTATATTCCTAATGAATGGGATATTTACTTTAACAGTGCTGGTCAGAAGACGGGTCCTCAGGTACGTGAGTATTTCAGACAGTCTGATATGTAATAACGACGCCAACGTTGAGTATTTGCACAATACAATTCTACACAATTTACCTATCAGATTAAGTAGTTGTTGTTCCAAGTAGAGCCGCAGGTCTCGCACACGTAAGGGATAATGACGTGCACGTGACACAGCAATTGACAGGGCCCCTAATGATAGGTAAAAAGAAGGTAAATTAATTATAGATATCTAGTTATAAAAAGAGATTATAAGCATCCCTTTTATAGAGGGAAAGAGCCTGCAAAAGACCTTGCTAAGCTCTTAAGTCATGTACGTCATACATTCCTCCGCTTGTGTAATCACGGATAGCTAGTTACCTACGCTACCTAGGCGACACACTCCTAATTGTAGTTTAAGGTTATTAAGACCTATAATTATGCTTCTTTGTACGGGGAATATGGTGTTTTTAGTCTATAAGGTAAGGTAAGCTCTAAGTGAATGTAGTAAGCTATAAGTAAGCGCGTTACCCGCGTCTCCCTACCTAAAAAGCTTCCCTTATAGGATTATAGGCTTTTTCTTTTCCTTTTCCTTATATCTTACCCTTTGTTTAATTACACCTATATTTTAATTAACATAACCAATAAGAATTCTGTTAGCTATAACCCTCTTAAGGGAGTCTCGTAGGGCGAGATTTCTGATCCTAGGGAGCGTGCTTAGCTGGCTATTACGCTAGCCTAATATTATACTTAGAGCCTTAGGGAAGCTTCTAAGCATTATTCTCCTTTGCTCCTAGCTAGCCCTAAGTAGCTAGCTAGTAAGTTACTATCTCCTAAGGAGGGGAGGGAAAGTGCCTAAAGTGCACTTCTCTATAATTCTTACCTCTAGCTAAGAGGAGAGGAGGGCGTCTAAGGGGCAATCCTTAGTAATCCCCTTAGCAGCGGATGGTTTATATAAGCTTCCTTTCCTTATTATAACGCGCTAACTTTGCTTAGCCTAGTTTGCCTAGCCCTTATAGTGCTCTGTAAGATATTCTCTATAAAGGGTGTGTATAAGCAGGTATTATAGGTAAAGGTAACCTTAGTAGATGCTTTAAGGTTAGGTCTAGATAATCTTAGAGGTATTACTTATATAAGGTTAGCAATCACTGTTACTACCCTTTGTATAACGCTTGCGTTCCTATTGCAAAGCGGATGTTATTAGCGCTAGATAATAACGCTAAGGTAAGTTACGCTCCTAATCCTCTTTCTTCTACTCCTTCTAACACTTTACGCTTTATAGATAGTGGAGCGGTGCTATAAGGCACTATAACTCTAATTAGAACTTATTATAGAGCTAGATTCCGTGTATAATAAGGTTACTACTAGTAATAGGGCTATTATAGCTAATAGGGGCTCTTTAGTAGTGGTAGAAGAGAAGGTGACCATGGTGATGGCCTGTCTTAAGGAGGTTATTTGCCTTCTTATATAAGTCTTTTCTTTTGTTTTTAGAATAGCGTTTATATATGTTTTTATATAATAGCGTTTTAGAGTTATAGTTACAAATCCTGTTTGCCTTACTAGCGCTTTACTAGCTAAGGAGGGGTCTTTATGTATTTCTAGGTAATTAATTTCATGCCCTCTCTAACGTGCCTATGCTTATAATGTGATTTAAGCGCTCTGAATGTTATGTTATATGCGTAAATTGATTAAACTAAGCATAGATCTAAAGCGTTTAAATTGCTAACGATTTAAGGGTTTCGTAAATCCGTTAGCAGGCATTTCCTCTGTTAGAAGATATATAACTTTAAAGCTCCTCTCTTAAATTCCTGCTTTAGCCATATATTGTGTATATTAATGTAGCGTAGATAAGTGTTTAATCGCTTGCTCTTATTAAGCATAAGACAAATAGTCTACTGATTATTATAGTGGATAATCTAGTCTTTGTAAGCGTTAAACCTAATATCCTTAAATAAGCGCTAAAGACTTATGGTCTCCTTTACTGTTTGTTATAAAGCAAGTAGTTTAGCTTCTATTATAGATATAGTTACTGTAGACTAGCGCGTAGCTTTCTAGATGATTAGTCCTCTAAAAGAGTAATTAGATAACCCTGCGAAGATCTGCGCGATTTAGGGTTGTTAGCAAAGGAAGCGTTACTTATGATTTATAGAGCTTATAGCTCTAACGTCCTGCCGTAGCAGAGCGCAAGCTTGCTTATTATAACTAAGTAGCGTATAGCTTAGTCTGCTGCTCTTATATGCTCTGCCCCTAGGTTTATTAGGTACTGTAATAGCTTCGCTGCTATAAAGGCTATATCTGGCCTAACTATTATCGCTATATATAGGATTAATCTAATCTTCTCTTAGTATACCTTTATTACCTACTTTATAGCCTTGCCTTTAAACTTATAATACTTCACTGCTAGGATTAGTATAGCAGGAAAGTGCCTTTTCCTGCTTGCCTAAACTTCTTACTAATCTTATTAATATATGCCTTATAACTAAGGTATACCTTCCTTTATGATTAATCCCTAATAATCTAAATTCCTAGGAAGAAGCATGCCTCTCCTTTCTTATCTAATTTATACACATCCTTAAGGCCCTAAGAGATGTGGTCTGTGGTCTTTATGTTATCCTTATGGAAAGCCATAAGGATATTATCTACGAAGAACATAAGGAAAACATCCTACGCTTTAGTGTAAAATAAGCAGGGCTCTTCTTAGCTGGATTTAAGCCTAAGATCCTTAAGTTACTTACTTAGCTCTTTAAACCAAAGCTATAGCAAATCCCTAAGCCTATAGAGAGCCTTAAGCAATTCTACACACTCTCCTATTATTTTAAAGCTATTAGGGAGATTATAAGTAATAGGAATTATATTACCTCCTTATATTACGTAGAGGAATGCATTCTTAACGTTGTACTGCCTTGTCTTTAGATTAAATTATGTAACTAATGCCATAAAGACACGAAACGCGTGTGCGGTAAGCGTTATAGCGTAGGTTCGTTTAATTATAAAGCTTTCCTATAGGTCTCTGTGAACGCAGATACGCGCTTTAAATCACTATAGGATTCCTTCCTTATTAAACTTATATAAGTATACCTACTTTAACGGTAATAGCTTTAAACGCGCTGCAGAGCGTTTAATCTGCCTTTAAGTCCCTTATTCCTTAAGCTTATTAATCTCTTTATTTATTGCCTTAATCCACTCCTCTCTAAACATATAATTATTTGCTTCTTTCCATGATTTCGGAGGATTCGCGAGATTAGATTAATGTATTATGCCTGTCTTTATCTTCTGTTTAAGAAGCGATCTATTTTCTTTATTATAATAAGCATTAAGCACTAACCACACTATTATAATACTCTTGTGGTCTAAGTCTGTATTTCCTACTACATTAAGTAGACTAAGCTCCTTATAAAGCTTCTTTAGATTCTATAAGCTACTTATAAGAGTATTATTAGGCCTTTTTCTACTTCTTCTACCTAGCAGGCTATGATCTAGAATAAGGCCTTTCTCTCTCTTTACGTAATCTAGAGCTAGTGCGCATACTATTGTGTGACTCTATTCCTAAGCTCTCTTAAGCACTTTCTTATGCTTCTTATAAGCTTTTAGCGTAGGTAGCTAGTCTAGCGTCTGCTCTAGAGAAGTCCTTCTATATACTATCCTCACTAGGCATAGCTTCTTCTAGTGGTAATATCCCTATTAGATCCTTATTACTCTCTTAAGTGTCTATTAAATAGCTACTTACGCTTTAATAAGTGTCTTTTATAGGAGTCCTCTACTCCTTTTCACTCTATTAAGCATCTATAATAGGGGTCTCTTGCTCCTTACTTAATAGATCTAGTGTCTAACGTGGTGTTTAAAGTCCTATTTGCTTAATAGGTTACACTACTTCCTACTCTTTTATTTAATTACTTTTAGTGCTTAGTAAAGCTCCTACCCTGAGTTTAAATGCTCCGTTAGATCCTATTAAGGTTCACTAGTTAATAGCGCAAGGAATAAATTAAGCTCTTTGTCTAATTTACTATTAATCTTAAGGTCTTAAAACTGCGCTTCTAGCTCTTTAATAGACTGCTCTTTAGCGCTTTCCTTAATTAAATCATAGAATATTAACTTATTAAAAGTAACATTCCTTGTTATTATAACCCTTCCTAGCTATAGGATCTAAACGCGGTAAATATTAAAGGCTGCATAACCTATAAGATACCTAATATGTCCCCTAGGGTGCGTTTTATAATGCCTTCTCTGCTAGTTAGCCTCACGATCCCTTTGCAGCGAATACGCGCGGTAACTGTATGCGTATAACCCGCTCTAATTAGGCCTAAGGTTAGCTATAGGCTCCCTAATTAGTAAGTATGCATTATTATAGAACTAGCTCTTAAGGGTTTCTAGGGGTGTTTTCCACTTTAATTACTAAACAGGACTAATATTATATAGATAAGTAATAGCTTAGGTGCTCTCTAGCTATAGGTTTAGTGGTAGCCCTATGCCTATAAGCATTGCATTTAATCTTAAGGTAATCGCTTAATTTGCTTGTTTAACGTAGCTATTAGGCTTGTGTGTGTATAGTAGCGCAAGCTCTAGATCTATACCTTATGAGCGCGCCTACTGTTAAAAGATTGTATTATTGCTCTGACTGATCACAGCACCTTTATTATCCTGTCTAATTTTTGCGATTAATAACCTGAATTACCTCGTAACCTATTGTTTAAAGTAAATTAATACGTTAAATACTATTCCTTGTGATTTATTAGGTAGCGCGTGAACCTGTATTATCCCTAAGAATTCATCTTTAATAACTAGCAGCTAATTCATGCTATTATAACTAGGCTTGTAATCTTAAAGATCCTAGTGGACTCTCTAAAAGGCCTTAGTAACTAATGTTTAGGTAGCCTCCTAGAAATAACCTAGCGAGTGAGTGTGTAAGCGCACGTTTCATAATTTTTACGCTCTGTTCCTTATAAGAGCACTCCCTTGTATAGGTAGTAGTCTTGCTTAGGGCGTCCTTTCTAAGGTGCCTAGAATAAAGATGCTAAAGTTCTTTAGGGTTTGCTTAAGGTAGGCATAGCTCTTTGCTTAGCTGCCTACGCTATAAGCATTATATATATGTTTCTTCTAATCTAAATGTAGAAAAGATTACTAGTAGTGTAGTTAATATTACTATTTTTAAGGGTCCCTTTAAGTAACTAGAAAGAGGTTTGTATTAAAGGAAAATAATATTATGCTTCCTTTAAAGCTTTGCTAGTAATAAGCTATTGTCTATTAGTCTAATGCGTAGGAGCTGTCTACTCTGTAATACTAAACGCCCTTTTTAAGGAGAAGGCTCTCTAATACAATATTTACATAAAACCCCTTAACAAGTGTAATGTTATGCAATGTAAGGCTCTTAGTCTAAGATCCTTGCGGCCTATTTAGGATGCCCTTAATTACACGCGTGCCTCTTCTAGTAATCTAGAAAGAGGTAGTGCCTGCCTTAAGGTAGTTATTATAAGTCTCTTTAAAGGTGCTAGGCTTAAGGAATCTTATATTATTTATAATGTGGAGAGCGCTGTAGTTATTAAACAGGGTGCTCTCTAAGAGCTTATACCTTATATTACTAAGCGTGGTGTAGCTCCCTTTAATAGTTTCTCTTCTTTAATAGTTAATAGGTCTATAATCGCTGTAGTAATTACCCTAGGATACTTTTCTTTGCGATTCTTCTTAGCCTTTGCATCCTAACTATCTTTCGCGATTTCCGCGCGTAGATCCTTCTAATTATTGCCTTTATAGCGTTTCTTAATTTTCTTATAATTAAGCTTCTTAAGAGGCTAAAACCTTTAACTTTCTAACTAGTTATAGCGTAATATAGGGTATGGTAGGTTCTAGGCTTCTATCTGTAATAGAACCTTTTTCCTAGGTTACTAGTGTAGCAAGGGCACTTTGTAAGCTCCTTGCTACCTTTCTAGCTATTATTAGAGTGCCCACTAAGTGTGATTGCGTAGCTCCCTTTAGCTAAGCCTAAATCTACTATGCGCTGCCTTGCGGTATCTGGTGTATTTGGAGGCAATGCCTTATAGCGTTATAGCGTTATTTTATTTATTAGTAAGCTACATAAGCTACGCAATGCGGTTCCTAGCCTATTAAGGGTTAAAACGCGCTCTAATTGCTTATATAAAATCGCGGATTGCGTTAGTACCTTACACCTTATTTATCTTATGCATAGAACCCTTTTAGTATAGCTTATCCCACTACTTAATCTAACGCTTGAATATAATATTAGCGCGTTTAGCATCTTAAAGGTATACTATATACTTAGCTATAACCTCTGCTTTAATGATTATAAGCCCTGGTGAGAATTTATCCTTAAGGCTTATAGTGATCTCATGAAGCGTTAGAGATTAATCCTTGTGCTTCTCTTTAATCTTATTAATTATTATTATATAGACATTAGGATTAATAGTATTAGTGATCTAAGTACTAATAGTCCTTTCTCTTAATTTAACAGCCTTATGCAATTGATAATTAACATTATATTTGTGAGAGAGGAATAACAAGGCCTCTTAGAAGGTAAGCTTATGGCCTTTATTGTCCTTCTCTATAAGCTTTATATAGTCTCCTGGTTTAACTTTAGAAGGCTTAGTTAAGTAATTGGTCTCCTATGTTAGTAGCTCTAGGTTTACTCTTTCCTAGATCTCCTAGCTCTACGCGGCTTGCTTTAATGCTTTATACTATTCCTCCTATTTCTCTAATAACACTAATTTAATGTTTGTCTTAAGACTTAGGTTAAGAGAGGTTAAGGTATCTATTAGAAGCATGGTTAATTAGTTAGGATAGGGTAGATACACACTTCTTATGCTAGGGGCGCGTAGGAAGTTATAGGTCTAAGCGTAGACCTCCTAGGCTTATAACTCTCGCATATGTAAGGGATAATAACGTGCACGTGACATAGCAATTAATAGGGCCCCTAATGATAGGTAAAAAGAAGGTAAATTGATTATAGATATCTAGTTATAAAAAGAGATTATAAGCATCCCTTTTATAGAGGGAAAGAGCCTGCAAAAGACCTTGCCAAGCTCTTAAGTCGTGTACGTCATACATTCCTCCGCTCGTGTGATCACGGATAGCCAGTTACCCGCGCCACCCGGGCGACAGCAGGCATGCTCTACTGTGTGGGACATGTGACACGCTGGCCATCCAGCTTGGCCAGCTTTCCGGTCTGGGGGTTACGAGGTGGAGACGCCAATTTGAAACAAAGAAGGCATCTTTGGAGTTCTATCGTAGATTATTACAAGCCTAGGGTCAGGGCTGGTGGAAATGATTGGTTTGGAAACTGTCGTGCTGAAGCGCCGAGACGGCCTGCTCGGGAGGCCATTCCGTTACTCGACAGAGCTGCCAAGCTACGCGGACTTTCTGGCGTTGGCAACATCTCCGGTCGTGTGAAAAGTGTGCCCCTCTCCAAACTAATAATAGTACAAAAACTCATGCAGTTTGTATCATTTAAGCGCTGGGGACCACTCGCCTGCATCCTCTTGACGCACCGGCTCCCAGTGGGGCTGGCAGCGTTGCGCGAACTCGTAGACATCGGCAGACCAATCAGTATCAACACAATCAACTCTCCTGTTGCATCTACACTTGACATCCTATCAAAAACTGCCACCCCACCCCTGCCAGTCACCTGAAACCTCTTTTTGGAGGTATACGCACTATTCCGATTCAACTTTTGCCAAGTCAGCGGCTGATGGAGGCACTCTCAACGCGACGCCTCGCTTTTCCCTAGCCTGACGCTGTGAGCTGAAATGAAGGTACCCAAATACGCCGACAACTCACAACTTACAGGAAGGTTGGCACTTAACAGGGCTGCTGCCTGGGCTTCCTGCGTTCTCTCGAGTCGGACTCTTCAACATGTCTTGGCATCGTGCATTTGTCTCTTTGTCGCCTAGCACTGGTAGTTCTCCGACACTACGCCGCTAATCCTAGCGAGACACAATTTGCCTAGTAGTTAACAGGGTGGTTCGACTATAGCAGGCAACCATATCAGCTCCTACAAGGTGGTAGGGCTACGGTTCAACTAGTCCAAAATCGCCTGCCTGGCTAGATAGCTTGGTTCCAGCCCAGTAGTCGTTGAAGGCCCTCTTTAGTGGCTACAATCGCCACCAAGGAATAGCAAGCTTGTCTCCTAGTGTTGGAGCATCAACTAATTATAGCATGTGCCGAGAATTAGCACATGACTGTTGGCATCATTTGTCATGGAGCCGACGGAATTAGTTAGATCCCTATATCTAGGAATTGCCCTTAGACTTAAATATAGAATAGAGAAAATAGTAATGTAAAGGACAGACCCTTAAATAGTTAGAGAGGGCCTACCTAAGTTAATTAATAAGGAAATAGTACTAACTCACTATAGTATTAGATAAATAGTATAGGACCTCCCTAAGCACTATAAGCTCTAATAATAATACTAAACTTTAGTCTATAGGGATATATATTAGATCTAAGGCCTATATCTAAATTAAGGAACTAGTACATTAATAGTACTACGCTACTACCTCGCAAAGGTACCTATTTTAAGTGTAGTATTACTAGGCACTACGCTATAAATTACACTATAACTAGGAATAACTTACTATAGCGGTAGGAATCCGCTTAGCTAAAGTTAATAACCCTTTCTCCTTAGAATAATAACTTATAGGTACCTAGATAAGCCTATGCTAGATTTGCTTAGGTATATCTAACTAGTAATAAGCGCACTAATACTAATATGTCTAGAGTTATTAAAGAAGTTAGCTATAATTCCGCTATAGGAGCTTAGTATACTCTAATTAAACCTAGAACCATTACAGAGTTAATAGTAACTAAGGATTATTACCTTAGCTAACTTAAGCGAAAGCCCTTAAGCTTATAGTAGTTTATAACTACTAACTTATAGAAACTTAGGGTTAGAAGAGCTAATCTAAACGCCTAGGTAGAAGATATTATAAATAAAGATAAACCACTAAAGCCACTCTTAAAGAGCTTAAAAATAGCTAATAAAGAGATATTAGAATCTATTACCTAAGGAGCTTTATAGGTTATAACCCTTATTATAGAAGCTAAGCTACCTTTAAAGAAACAGAAAGGTATAGTAATTAGTAATATTATTAAGGATAGAGACTAACCCCTAAAGTTACTCCCTTAGTAAGGGAGAAGGTAATTAAGCGGAACGCTTAGGCTCTAAGTGAGATTTAGGGACGTAAGGGCTTAGGCCCTATTAACTAAAAGGCTTTAGTAAGCTATATCTCCGTTCTAATCTTATTAATAGACCTATGGCAGATTAGTCTAGAGATAATAAAATAATTTTAGAAATTATTATCTTAAGTAGTAACTCCTTTAAAGAAATATCCTAAGAAGAAAATAGTGTTATTCTTACTTAAGGCTAATTCCGCTTAGACTATCTCTAAGAAGATTAAAAAGACTCTAGTTCCTAATAACTATAATATAGAACTGCTTTAAGAGTATTAGTTAAGTGCAAAACTATTTAGGATTACTATCTAAGCTTATATAGGATTTTAAAAGGAGTAGGTGTTTAACTTTAAACCTAGATAAGCACTAGTAGACTAAGGAGCTAAGATTAATATTATATCCTATGCCTTTATTTTAGAGGAAAATATACTAGTCTATAACTTAGGATTAGTTAGGTTCTAAGGCTTATAGATAATTAACGCTAATAGACAAGAGAACATGGTTACTTATTTCGTGATAATAAAAGTGACCTGCTATGGAGTTACTTAGTTAGTATAGGCTATTATTACTCTAGATAACTAGCCTAAGAATTAAACTATCCTAATCTTAGGACTTCCTTAGCTCTATAATATAGGTATAAGGTTTAATATTAGGAACTTAGAGCTATTAATTAGTGTTAAAGAAAAGGAGACAAGCCTATCTCTATTAAGGGACCCTCTGTGGCTTAATTAGACTAGTAGAAAGTTATGCTCTGCCTAGCTAAACCCTTAATCCTAAAGAGATATATAGGTTAGGATAATATAAATAAATCACTAGATAAAGCCTTATTAGATTTAGAAGACTCTAATAATTTAGAAAACTAAGTTACCTAGAATAACCTAGTTATATTATAAAACTAAATCTATTATCCTAGGATAAACTACTAAGTAAGGACTTATTAGAAGTCCCCTTTATTTACTTCTAGGCTAAACCCTTAGTATAGTTTGCTAGGCATGCCCCTTAGATTACCTATCCTATAATAGTGCGTGAAAAATATTAACTTATAAATTAACTTAGTCTCTATATATACTTATTAGAAGTAAATTTGCTTAAAAAGAGTCCTGCGTTTTTAGAGGTTAGTACCTATAGAAGTATATTAAAGCTAATAAAAGATAATTAGCTAGGACTAATTACATAAGGGCCCTTAGTATTTCCGTTTCTAACTATATAGAGTATAGAGAAGAGAAATAAATTAGGAAGCTCCTGTAGAGGAAGTATTATCCTGGTTTAAGGGCTACGGAGTAACCCTAGGTCCTCTAGTCCCTAAGACTATAGTGGAAGAAATTATATAGATATTTTATACTTATAGAGACTTAAATGCTTTATCTATTATTAATATTCTAGCTATAGACCTTTATATGCACGTACCTTAAATAAAGGAAAATATAAAACCCTAGGCATAATCCCTAAAGAGATAATAGTTAAAGCCTTAATAGTACTAGTTAAATTAGTTAGTAACTAAAGGAATTAAATTAGGGATATATAAGTATACTATAGCCGCAAATAGAAGGATATTAGATTAGTGTGTAAAGCCTGTATTAGTACTAAAGGATAAGTCTAACCCTTAGGCTAAACAATAACTTACTATTAACTACTCTTATGTTATGGAAGACATGCCTAGCAGCTAGCTTCTATTATTAGCTAAGGTTTATAATTAACTCTTAGATCCACGAATTAATTCTTATAGTATATTTAACCTTAAGTATGCATACTAGTCAGTATCTATAGCAGTAGAACTATAGTATATGTTTGCTTTTAATATTCCTAGATTTAGTTAGCTATAACCCTCCTAGATGCCTTAAGGATCCTAATTAGTAGGATATATAATAACAAAGGCAATAAGAATCGCAATAGGTCCTATCCCCACACTATATCTAGAACTATCTCTTATAGTACCTTACTTACCTAGTAACCTTAGCACATTAAATAGCTATATAAATAATATCTTCTATAAGCATACCTTATTTAAAGAGCAGTAGTTATTTATTAAGGATTACTTACTCCTAAGGCTGCTCTAAACCCTCCTAAAGTTAAGCTTTAAGAAGGTATTATTAGGGATAAGTTTAATTCTTATAGTTAGATAGATTTATAAAGTTAGGGGAAGATATATATTAAGCTAGATTAGGCTATAAAACTAAGAGAATAGCCTACCCTAAAATGTTAGACTAATATTTATTTATTCCTAGGAGCTATAGGCCTATGCTATTAATAGATTAAGAATTATGCTAAGATTACTTAATCACTTAATAGATTAACTAATAACATAGATTAGTAATAGGGAGACTCTAAGGCGTTATCTTTCTCTATCCTAAGGGATAAAGCCACTATAGCTTTAAGCATGCATAGATATATATTTAACTTACTTACTTAGATATATTCTAATGCTAGTAGGTTTAGAGGAGGATATATAGTGCTTTAAGTCTAGGATAAGGTTCTATATCTAATCTTATATAATTCTTTTTATTTACAAAAACTTAGCAGAATTATAGTATATATAAATAGGAACTATATGCTATTATTAAGTTCTGCTAAAAACATAAACACTTCTTTAAATTAAAGTTAAAATTAATAATCTTTATAGACTATAAACCACTTATAATGTTTATAATATCTACTAGATATAAGGGGATCTATACTAGATAGGTTATAGAGCTAAGGCTATTAAATATAGAAATATGTTTTATCTAAGGGAAGCGGAATGCTACTGCTAATAGGTTATTACGTATAATATTCCCTTTAGACCATTATGTAAATAATCTAACTAAGTTTAGATTATAAGATATAACCCTTAATTAATAGATCTAGAAAGATAGAGTTAGAGGATATAAAGAGATATTAAAAACTTTAATAGCAAACTAGTTAAATTAGGAGTTAGAATATTCCTTAGAACTTAGCTAAGGTATAAGGTAAGTAGAAGTATCCCCTAGGGTTAAGGCCTTATAGAAGAAGTATCTAAATAATTTATAGTATACTAAGATTATAAACTTCCTAATTACTAGGTTATATAGTAAAGGAGAGTATAATTAATATATAGCTTAGAGGATATCTATAAAAGTATAATAGTATAAGTTAAAAGATAATATCCTTTAGTATAAGGGAAGACATAGGAGATAGTAATATTTAGTAAAAGAAGAAGTAAAGTATACTCTCCGTAAGGCTTATAATTATGCTAGGCACTTTAGAGTGGATCTAACCTATAGATAATTAACTTAATTAGTGTTCTAGCCTAGAATAGGAACTAATATTATAGAATATATTATAGGATGCCTGCTATGCGTAGGACATGCCCCTTAAAAGCAAAAGGCACTAAATTAACCTATAGTAATGGATAAGCTACTTTAGGTTATTAGAATAGATTACATTAGGCCTTTTCTAGAGTCTAGATAATAGATTAAACATGTATTAGTTATAGTGGATTATTTCTCTTAATTTATTTAGCTATTTCCTACAGATTAATAGGAGTAATAAAAGTAATAAACTATCTAAGGAATTAGATAAATAGATTATTATTAGCACTAAAAGGATTCTATACTAATCTAGGACTTGCTTTTAGGTTAGCAAAGCTAATAATGTTTTTAAGGGGAAGAGGGGTAAGTATAATAAATACCCTAACTTAATTATATAAAAGTATTAGACTTATAGAAGTAATAAACTAAACACTCTAAAGCATCCTAAATAAGATATTAAATAATCTAATAGACTAGGACCTCTAGCTCCTAAGAGTAGCTAAGGCTTTAAACCATAGATATATAAAGTCTATAGGATATTCCCTGCTAAGATCCTATATAGACTAACACGAATTCTAGGAATAGGGCTAGGAGCCCTTTTAACTTAAACCTTAATTAACTAGAGTAATAAGTTCTATAGAACTCTAATTTAGCTATTAGAGTTAAACCTAGAAGGAGAACTAGTAATATATTAGATAGGTAGCGTTAAATCTTAGCAGATAGAAGTTATAGTATAGAGAGGATTAGAAGCAACCGCCTAAAGAGATTACTATAAATAATAAAGGATTAAACCCTTTAAAATAGATAAATTAGTAATAGTAGTAACTAAAGGAAAACCCTAAAGCTATAACCCTGTTAGCAAGGGCTATTCCGTATTAAAGCTTGCATAGGCAAAGCATTCTATTAATTAGTTAATATTAATAGCTTAAGGGTAAGAGGAGGTTAAGGGTTAGACTTTTATAAAGATATATTAAAAGGCTTTAAGCCCTAGAGTAGTTACCTAAAGGCCCTATAGGATTAGCTCTTAATAGGAAAACAAAGTTAAGGAGGTAATAATAGTAGGGGATAAGAAGTTAGGATAAAAAGGAGGAGAGAGAAGAGAAGAAGAGGGAGCTTCCATGGTATTAAGAAGTGGGAAAAAGTGAATTAACACTTAGAATTATCCGAATCGCAGTGTTTACACCTAATAATTAGCTATTAACACTATATGCCCCTTAAATTCCCTCCCTTTATAATTCTTTTTAGTGCCCTTATATTCTTTCTTCTTCTTCCTCTTTTAACTTCTATATCCCTCCCTTTTATTAATTCTTTTAGCTTTATTATTCGTAATCTTAGTATTACATAGTGTGTAACTCTAAATCAAACTTATTACCAGGAAAGTTTCAAATTAATTATATCTAACACCACGTTTATTATCTAATATTTGTTCATTTAGCTCTGGAGTTAATTGCTCTTCTTTATATTTATTTTCCTACTAAAGCTTTTCCTAAGTCCTTAACATATTTCTAATCGCGCTAGATACTAATATAATAACTTAACTTCTAAATAAACAATAACTTCTATAAGCAATTATTTACTTCTATTCCCTCACTTAAAATTACTACTTTTAACAAATACCTTCTACTTTTAATTAATTATACTAATAAACTCGTAGCTATAACTAGAATGCTAGAATCTATAAAATAGGAGGTTATACCCTTAGTAGCATAGGAAGTGGAATAGGCAGGCAGTGCACTAGAAATAAGGCTACTATTTTGTAAAGTAAGCTATTCTATAAATAAAAACGGATTATAATATAGAAATTAGATTAAGGCTATAAGGGTATAGGAATACCTAAGGACTACTAGAGTAATAGTGAAAATAAACGGATACCTTTTAGTTATAGAATCTAGAGGTAAAGTCTTATCTAAGGTAATTAATAACATAAGGGGACTAGACTTATTCTTAGCTAAGGGGTACTAATCTAATTAGTAGTGTGATTTTACTCTTATTAATTACTGCCCTTTGCTATATAGCTTTAAAAACTAAAGCTATCTAGGAAAAATAATATATAAGACTTACTAATAGTAAGGGTAAAAGGTAAAGGGAAGACTACTTAGGTAAAGGGTTTAACTAGGATCTTTATTAGGTATAATTCTAAAACATTATACCCTATTACTATATAAATCCCTAATAAAAATTAGAGTGCCTAGTTTAATAAAGATAATAACTATTTAGTTAGATATTACTATAACTTAATAAATAGCAAGCATTATATCTCCCTAGCTTAGTTATCCTATACTAAGATATATTAGTTCCTAGAAATCTAAGAGCAATAAAAGGCTTGCTTTAGTAGGTATTATACGCTCCCTTAAAGAGTAAGACTACTAAAGAACTAAAGAGACTAGGATTTAGGTAGAAGTCTCTAAAGGAGCAAGGAACCCTAATATTAGAATGCCTATTATATTAGTGTGAATTAATATAATAGCAGTTAGAATAGGGAATTCTAGTTATCCCTTTATATACTAGTAAGAATATATTAGCTAAAACTAGTAATATAGCTAGAGGAAGCCTAAACCGCGCTAATAGGTACCTTAGGATAATATAGTCTAACCCTTACAATATTACTAAACTAGGATTCTATTTAAGCGTATTCCCCTTAGTAGCTACACTAGAATTCCCTAACTTAATCTTAAGGATAGTAAAGGACTTTATAAAGGCATACCTAAATAATGCCTTTTATACTACTAGGTTATTTATAGCCCTAGTTATATGGAATAATTTAATTACTATACTAGACTATTTAATGGAGGATTTTGCATATATCTATAGCAAGAAGGATAAGAGGGTTATTCCTTAGTTAATCTAGTTAGTGCTAAAGAATTCTACCTATACTTCTAGCACTAGTTAAGAATAAGCTATAAGTTATAGTTATTAAAATTTCCCTATCTATTCCGGATTATACTATTAATAGCAAAAGAGGCCTATAAGTTATTACTAAGAACACTAATAAAAAGACCACTAAATCTTAGTCTAAATAATATCTATGTCTAAGACATAATAAAATTAGTGGTTTTAAAGGTTAAGGGATTACCCCTTACTTTCTAGTTACCTATAATACCTAGTTTCTTATAAAACGGCTCCTATAGTATTCCTATAGGAATAATAATAGTTAACTATATATTTAGAAATAAACTATCCTTAATAGCTTAAGGCCTCCTAGCACTAGGGTTATTCTATATAATTAGAATGCCTATAGAAAGGTTACTAGCGTATAAAAGGAAAGTCTAGATGCTAAAAGAACTAGTCTAATAGTGTTATTTAACTAATATACTACCTATTTATTTAGGTCCTTCTATAGAATACTATAAGATTACTAATCCTACTTACTTAAGACTAAATATTAGGAATAAGCCTTACTACCTATAGAAGGTAAGGTAGCTAATTTCCATAGAACTATCTACTAATCTAGGTAGAGATATAAGGATAGTAGTCCTCCTAAAGGATAATAAGAGAGTGGAGGATAGTTAAAATAAAAATAGGAGAGGTATAAAACCCTCTATGTCAAGGCTTTTGGCTTGGGAGTGAATAACAGAGTGAAGGTTAGATTAAAGTGTCGTAGCTATTAATCTGCTAGCTAGGGGTGGGTGCTTAAAAGGTTTAATCTCTAGCCCTTTCCCTTTATTTATAGGAAAGCCCTTTAAATAGCCCGTAGCTCTTATGTAACTAGCCTACAGCTAGCCCTTAGCTCCGTGCCCCGCTAGGTTCCACCCTTATTAATGCTATTACTACCCTTATAGATACCATTGCTGTTCTGCTCCTAATATAATACCCTCTCTTACTATAATTATCCTTAATTATATTAAGGTGCTATCTTAGGGTTAGGTTATAGCGTAAGAGTTCCTTTATTGCTACTTGCCATAGTGATTTTTACAAAGCAATGTAGTAATGTTAATAATATTAGGCTATATTAGCCTTTTTATAATAACCGCTTACTAATAGAAGCTAGGTTATAGTTACTTCTTAACTTCCTCTCTATAGGTTATTCTTCCTAAGAGATTCTTCCTAACTAGACTAGTTAGTGTAATTTTTAATTAGCTTAACTCTATAGGGTATAGATTACCTTACTCCTTCTGTTTTTCTTTAAGCTTATAGTAATAGCCTAATGAATTTGTAGTAAGCTTATAGTAATAACTTGTGAATTATAGTAATCTTTATAAACACACTAGTTATAACGCATAGAAGATTCTAGTTAGAGTAGCTTAGATTAATCTAAGGCACCTAAATTCCTATAAGAAAGGGTAATTTCCTTCTTTCTTTTCCCTCTTTTCTTTCTTTTCTTTAAGCCTCTTATTAACTTATAAGTCCCTTACTAATATAATAGCTACTATAATACTACTATTATATAATATTAACTACTAACTATTATAGCTTAAGCTATTATATCTTATACTACTACTATTAAAGATCCTACTATTAAGCTATCTTATAAGGGAAGAACCTTATAATTATTAAAGACTACGTAAGTTTACTACTTCTTTATTACTTTTTATTACTAACTTAAAGCTAGCTTAATAAAAATTCTATATATACGTTATACCTAGTAATTAGCTATTTAGAACATAGCTCTAAGGGATAATAATAAAGATAAATAGCCTTAGTATATTACTAAGGGAAAGCCTACTCTAACTAAATATAGTTACTCCTCTAGTATAAACTTACTACTAGCTTATTACTATTACTACTAATATTTAGCTTTTTATAAGTAATTCTCTAAAATACTATTATTATACTTAAAATAATAAGACTTATATTAAGGTAAGTTAAGCCTTAAGGGATTACCTCTTAATTACTACTAACTCCTTACTAGTGTCTTATTTAAATTATAAAGCTATATAAATAGCTTTAGGATATACTTTATAATCTTCTAGAACTATACTATATTAGTAATATAAGTACTCTTTAGTTTACTACTTTAATATTACTAATACGCTACTAGGAGTTTATATAAGCTAAGAAAAACTTTATAATACTCTTTTAGCCTTAAAAATACTAATAAATGCAAGTAAGCTTATTATATATATCTTATAGCTAAGGCTTCTTAAGAAGTAAAGTATAATAAACACGCTGCTTTCTTATAGCTAATTAATATTATTAATCTAGAAACCTAGATTAAAATTACTAATTATCTTTAATTTATAGCTACTTATAGCCCTATAGTTAGTGCTATTAGCTTTACTACTAATTCTTTACTAACTTACTACTAGTTTACTACTACTTAAGCTACTCTCTCTATATATATTAAACCTTTAGAACTCCCTAAGGAATTATAAGTTTAAGCCTTTAGTAATAATAAGTCTAAGGCTAATAAAGTTAGAAATTATGCTAAAAATACGTCTAAATATATCTCTAAAGTCTAGCTATTAGATAGCTATAAGTCTATGCTAAGTTTTTGCTTTAAATATAAGATTTATGATTTTTATAATTTTTTTGATGATTTTTATAATTTTTTTTTCATCGGCAGTGGCCAATGCATCTAAAATTCACACATAACATAAGAATTACTGGCAACACCTAGCCAGTGCAACAATAAACGACCGATTGACAGTACCGCAGTGATAAAAAAGCAGCCCGATGTGGGAACAAGCTTCGAGGGAAATATAAGATTTATTTAGTAGTCTAAATTATTATTAAGTGAATTATTTCTAATTAAATCGCTATAATCTAATAATTATTTTAAATTATAGTTAAGAGTTAATTAAGTAGCTAAGAAGTTAAGATTTAGCTACTTAGTTACCGCTTATAGTCTTTAATAACCTCTTTTATTATAAAGTCTCTCTATAGCACCTAAGAATTCTCTAAATTATTATAATTCTTCTATTTCACTAAATATTTACGCTGTTTACTATTATATTTATAAGCAATAATTTATTTAACTTTAAATTCCTCTTAATCCTCTTTAATATTATCTTGTAATAAGGTTATTTTAACCGTGTTACTTAGATTTTCTCTAAAAGGTTCTAAGCTTATAATATTAAAAATATTATATAAGCGCGTTCCTTTAGGTAACTTTAATTAATAAGCTAAACTATAATAGCTAACTTCTTTTTAATCTTATATAGTCCTAAGTACTTTATAGCTAGCTTTTAGCTAGGGTATTATAGATTAATATTCTTAGTTAAGAGTAAGATATAGTTACCTATATTAAACTTTATTAGCACTCTCTTTTAATTATAATACTTTTCTATAAGGCTTATAAGTAGCTTAATAGCTACTTAATCTCTATATGCTTATGCTTTAATTCTAAAACCCTATTTTTAGCTTAATTATTAACTATTAGAATTAGTATAACTGCTTAATCTAGTCCCCTTAGGTTATACCCTTATAGCGCTTCCGCAGGTATATAACCATAACTTATATACGCGCTTATATTATAAGCAAACTATGCTATTAGGAGATAATTAACCTAATTAGTCTGCTTTATACATATAAATACTCTTAAATAGTGCTCTAAAACTTAATTTAAGTGTTTTATTTAACTATCTATCTATAAATAAAATATAGTGCTTAATTACTACTTTATTACTAAGAGGTAGTAAAATATTCTCTAAAATCCACTAGTAAATATTAAACCTTAGTCTATAATAATACCTTCTAGGGCTTTATAATCTTTAAAAATATATTCTAAGAAAATAGTTACTAGTCTATTACTAGTTAACTACGTAAATATAGGGATATAAATACTTGTTGGAACAAGCATGATATCAATCGCGGCACGCAGCCGCAATTACCCGGCAGAAGGTCGGGCCGCGAGGGCGCGCGCCCGCGAGAGGTGGCCCCACATATGACTCATTGACCCGCCCCTCTGATTGGGCGGGGACCCACAAGTCATGTGACCCACAAAACGCACCGCGTTTATGGCCACTTCTCACGATCCGGAAAAGCCTCTCTTTCCTCCCTTCTACACACACTTATGACTAATTAATTACAACGCCTAGAATAGAAGATAAATTCCTATTCCCTAGGCTACAATCCTAATGTCAGGCACCTGTGATACTAACACTGATTAGTGGTTAACTTTATAGATAACCACATGGTTTTTCCTAACCGTAGATTAGTAAGGTTAATTAGAAGAGACAGCTATACTATAAACCTGCCCTATAAAATAGGAGGGCTACTAAAAGCGTGTATAGTTATGCTAAGGAAGTCTAAGCACTCTCTTGCGATAAGAAAGAAGCCTTATAACTCCTAAGATCTAATCCTAAGACCCTACGAAGACTTTGAAGCTATTAAAGGATTAAGGCCTGGTTAGTAACTAGTCTAACCTATCTTTAATTACTTAGTTAGCGCGTTCTACCACGCACCTAACCCTTAGAAGGCATTCTCTTATAATAAGAAAGGAACTTATTACTCCTAAGATCTAATCCTAAGAACCCCTAAGGGATAAAGATAATAGCCACGCTTACAATCCTTTAACCTACTACATAACTAACACTACACTTCTATTCTAACTTCCTATAATAGAGATAAGAAAGTTAAAAGCTCCTTAGCAAGGAGAACTATTAAAAGCTCTCTCTCTAGCCCTAACTTTAGCAATGCTAAAGAAAGCACTAAAGTTAAAAGAGACTAAAAAGGCAAAGGTCTATAACTTAATAACCCTCTCCTAAGACACATTCCCTAGAGATGCAAGACTTTGTTATATCTAAGATATTAAAGATAGCAAAATCGTTTAATCTTAACAAACAAGGTAATAACCCTAAGGCTATTATAGCCTATATTCTCTTTAAGACAGCGGCATACTAGTCTAAGAGCCTTATTACTAAAAGCCTCTTTACTAACTTTATTAAAGACTTCTACGGATAGATAAGAGAGGTATTTGTAATTATAGACTAAGCAATTGCTAAGTATCTATGTGATTTCCTTCTCTTCTAAGGCGTGTATATAGACATAATAGCCCGTAGGAAGATCACGGTAATGCTTAAGGAAGTTGCTACCCATGAGGAATTTTAAGATTAGCAAGAAGAAAAGATACAGGAAGCTGCGAGGAAGTACACACCCTTCTAAAAACACATTAAAGACTAAGACTTCCTTAATAACCTCCTTCTAATCCCTCTAATTAGGCTAAGATTACAATATTATTAATAGAGTAATCTAGGAATCCTATAATCTTACTAATAATATTCCCTAAGTCTAACCCTATTAGGCTAATTACACAATAACCCTTAGGAAAGCCCTTATTAAAGATATCCCTTATTAAGATAAGAAATCCCTTCTCCTACACCTCTAAGAGCACTTTTTCCTTCTAGACCTACACTAAAGCAAATAATTAATCTCATGAAGCTTTATATAAGCAATATTTAATATAGCGTAGATAACTATAAGGTCCTTAACTTAAAGTTAATAATCTTCTAAGGGAAATATAAGATACTAGGCATTAAACCCTATAAGGCTAGGTACACCCTTAAGGCTATGCTTAAAGGGAAAGCTTTAATATACTACTATAAGCATCTATATAAGCTAGGAGATCCTTAAGACCTTAAGACTCTTATTAACCGTATTAAGAGAAGATTTAAGACTAATAACACAAAGCAGAGGTATCTCCTTAAGTGGCAGAACACTAAGCTATGCTAGATTATGCAAGAAAACCTAGATAAGCCAAAGATTAATTGCTTTAAAGAACTCGTAATAAAGCTTACAAACCTTTAATAAGCAGTCCTAGATATTGCTTAATCTAAAAGGGCACTCTAGAATTAATTAATCTCCGCCTATTATAGCATACCTAAGTGTAGAACTTGCCTTATTAACCCTCCTGCTAACCTCTAGCCGTTCTACGAACGCATAAGGATGTTAATAAGAATAACTATAAAGGAATTAGATAAGAAGCATTAATTCCTATTAACGCCTAATATAAGAGAGTAGTATTAGACTAACCGCAAGTATAACAGGTACGGTAAAGAAGCCTATTACGGATAATTATAATCATAAGGCAATAAAGGCGCTTTATATACAAAGAAATGTTATGTATGTGGTAAGGAAGGCTATTAGTTAACTAAACACTCTAAAGAGGAACGTAAGAAGGCATATTAACGCTTTAAGAACCACTACCTTATAGAGCTAATAACCCCTTCCTATAACGCTTTCCTTACCTAGTATAAAGGCAAAGAGAATAACACTGCTTCTTCTAAAGAAGACAAGATTTCTACCTATATAATAGAACTTAGATTTAAAGAAGAAAGCAATAAAGGAGAGATACTAATAAGCTACTTTACATAAGGCATAATAATTAATAGCCGTGTAACTATAGAGATCCTCGCGAATTAAGCAGCTACCTATGCCCTTATAAAGGAGGATCTATTTAATCTCTAATAACTAAAGGAAGCCCTAACTGCCTTCCTTCTTTAAGATTATTACTCTTTAGGTGTGTTCTAAGGCATTATCCCTAATACTAGGGCTATAGGTTACTTATTAGTAGGGCACCCCTAATTCCTCGCCTTACAACGGTTAATCCCTAAGATCTAGCTTAATAAATCTAGAGCTAGGAGGTAATAATTCGATTCGGAAGCGGTAAGCTAATCCCTTTAATTAGATTAATTAATGTGCCTACTCCCTTTAGCATTATCCTATTCTACGTAATACCCACGAACACTCCCTTCTTGCTATATTTAGCAGACATAGACCGCTTAAAGATTGATTTCTATATATCTTAGAATATCCTTTAATAAGGTAAAATTAAGGTCCCTATTATCCATAAATAGGGATATCCTTAGATGCTTCTGCAGAAGGAGAGATTAATTACCTAGAGTTATCTAACCAAGATAGAATTAAGGCGCTTACATTACTAATTTGGTTACCCTTCTATCCGCTAACTTTATAATATACTTTCTAAATTAGGCCACGAGGTAGATTTCGAAACCATTAGATAATTAACGAAGATCTACCACTAATGCTAATTAAATGCAGATAATCCACATTGCTTTAAATTTACCCTAAAGGATAAATATAACTTTAACTACGAAGTAATCGTGGATATTATATATCTAGATGGCAATCGCCCTATTCTCCACGCTATTAATATAGCTACCGCGTTTAACGCGGCTAGGTTCCTAAAGGATATTATAGCAAAGGTAACATAGGAAGCTCTTTGCCTCTGCTAGATTAATACCTACTAGGGTCCTCTAGATTAGATTATAACTAATGCTAGCATAACGTTTAGAAGCGAAGAATTCCGCTAATTTATAGCTTTAATGTTAATCTTAATTAAAGAAGTCCCTGTTAAGGCATACTATAGCATTAGCAAGGTTAAGAGATATTATAGGCCGCTCTAAAAGCCTATAATATTATCTAACGCGAATGCCTGTTAACACCTAAAGCTATAGCCCTGTAAATAGCTATAAAAGCCCTTAATAATACCGCAGGCCTAAATAGCATTATTCTAACCCTTCTTATCTTTAGCGCTTACCCTTAAATAATTAACAAATCTCCTCCCTTACCTAATATTAAGCAATAAGCTCTTATAGTGCAAAAGGCAATAAAGGAGATTAAGAGGTTATACGCGCTCCGCAAGGTTAAGGAAGCCCTTACTACGAGGAATGGCCTAATACCTTGCTAACCCTTAACCTCCTGCTTACATTACTAGTTCTTATCTAGCAAGAGCATAAAGGATAGCAAGGCCTATATAAGCTCCTTATAATAAATAGAGAGAGCTATACCCTTAATCTTCTATAAGGTCCTAAGGTCTTTAGGTTAACCTCTATTAAGCCCTATAATAAAGACCTAAGTAAGGAAAGGCTATTACTAGTAGGAGGTAATAACCTAGAGGTAATTAAAGGGAAGAGCAAGAGGCATAAATTAATAACGCAGTGCCTCTAGCCCCTCTAAAAAGAAGGCTAGGAAGACTACAAAAGAACCCTCCTGTAATTATTAATTTAGTAGATAATCTTAAGGCATTTATCTTAAGCAAGGAGAAGGCAGATCTTAAGCTTACGATCTAATTACGTAAGAAAGGCATAATCATAACTCCTAGTAAACCTTTTAAGCTCTTAACAAAGACTAAGATTAATGCCCTAATTAGCAGAGGCGTGTTTGAATTCATTGCTTTTAATCTAAAGAAGCACTAAGGGATTTAAATCTTTAATTCCTATATTATTAATAAAGTTAAAGGAAGAATAAGCTAGCTATATAAGAAATTAAGGCTTGTGATCTAAGGCTTTAGCAATAAAGCAAAGCAAGTAATCCTTACGCAAGCCCTAATAATCCAAAGGGCAAGCCAATGATTAATCCTTATAATTACTCCTTCTTTTCTTATAAAAGGATTCCTCCTTTAGATTCAAGATATCACGCAGGCATACGTATAATCAGAAACGCCGCTAAATTGTATAATCCTTGCCTAACTCCCTATCTAAATTCGTGATTAGCACCCTAAAGGAATAATTATAAGAGTTATTAAGCCCCTTTACGGAATTATAAAGGCTAGCACACACTGGTGGGTGACTTACCATAAGCACCACAGAGAAAAGCTCTAGATAATAACATTAAGCTATAATCCGTGCTTGCTAGTCATATCTACCAAAAACCCTTAATTTAGATGCGTGGGAATGTAGACTAATAATACCCTTAGCCTATTAGATAAAGGATTCTCCTAACGGGAAGAAGATTAACTAGCTACCGCTAAATTCGCTATAAAACTAAAGCAGTTTATTAAGCCTAATAACCCCTTATATTTAATAGTGGAATTATTTAACTAACTAATAACACTATTAAAATGCGGTAAAAAGGGCAAAGTAATAAGCTGTAGTTAATCTCGCTAAAAGAGCTAGAAAAGAAGTATATAGAACAAAGGGCCTGTGGTGCCTACATCGCTTTAATCTGCTAACCTAAGGCAAGCTTTAATCTATTAGTTACTGTATAACATTAAGAACTAATAACTAAGAACGTTAAGGAACTTAATCGCTATATTAAGTAGTAAATAGACTACCTAGATTAAGGATTAATCTTCGTACCCCTTAACCTTAAAAGAGCGAAGCTATTTATATTTATTAACGGATTATTTGCTAATAACAAAGACCTTACCTTACAACTAGGCTACGTTCTTATCCTAGCTAATAAGGAGTACAAAGACAGCAAGTTTACACTATAAGGTAATATTATACACTATAGCTTAATAAAGAGCAAGAGAGTTATAAGAAGTGTGCTTGCTTTAGAGGTCTATGGAATGGTAGCAGGCGTAGACATGGCTTACGTAATTGCAATAACGTTAAAGATTATCACGGATTAATTAAATCTCCTAGAGATCCTAATTATAGTCTACATAGATTTATACTTATTATACAAATGCCTTATTAAGCTTAGGACCACAAAGGAGAAGCGGCTTATAATTAATATTATAGCCCTTTAGTAATTATACGAATGCCACAAGCTCTGCAAGATTAGATAGATTAACGGCGAAGATAACCTAGCTAACGCGTTTATAAAGGTAACGCCTAACAAAGCCCTAGAGAGGTTTATTACGGGTAATACGGCGATAATCCGGATAGAGGGATAGGTTACCTAGACCTAGCACTGCTTACGAAGAGGTAGGGGACTAGAGCCCTAAAGCCTGCGCCTAAGCCCGCGCTAAAGCCTGCGCCTAAGCCTGCGCTAAAACCAGCGCTAGAGGCACTAGACAAGGTGCCCTAAGTATAGCATAGTTACGTAGGGCATGGGCTAAGGGATTAGAGGTGGTAGAATCATAGCTTTAGAAGGGAGCGCGGAATTATATCTTTAGAAGGGGACGCGGAATTATAGCCTTAGAAGGGGCGCCTCTTCTAAGTCTTTATAGTAGGGAGGGAGAAGAGGAGGGAGCGTAAGGGGTATAGGAAGGTATAATCTAATATTATACCTTTAGAAAGGGAAGAATTACAGGCAATCTTCCCTAGGAATGTGATTTAACATTACATTATGGTTAAATAAAGGGCCGCGGGGAGGGATAATCTAATATTATACCTTTAGATAGGGAAGGGATTGTAGGCGACCTTCCCCTCGTAACGTAATCTAACATCACATTGCACTGGTTAAAGGTAAGGGCGGAAGGCAAAGGAGCCTTCTGCAAGGAAGAAGGATAAGCAATTAGAGAAGCTAGTTATCTAAAGCTAGTGGCGTGTAGGGGAAGGAAAGGGGACTATTATTATTGTTTCTTTTATTAACTCTTTTATTCATGTAACACATTCATTTAATCACTTATATCTCCCCTTCTTGGATTAATATTATGCGTTAACAATTGTGTTAAAAAGAAAAGAGGTTCTAATGTTAGAATAAGCATGATATTAATCGCGGCACGCAGCCGTAATTACCCGGCAGAAGGTTAGGCCGCGAGGGGCGCGCGCCCGCGAGAGGTGGCCCCACATATGACTTATCAACCCGCCCCTCTGATTAGGCGGGGACCCACAGTTATGTGACCCACAAAACGCACCGCGTTTGTGGCCACTTCTCACGATCCGGAAAAGCCTCTCTTTTCCTCCCTTCTACACACACTTATGACTAATTGATTACAACGCCTAGAATAGAAGATAAATTCCTATTCCCTAGGCTACGATCCTGACGTCAGGCACCTGTGATACCAACAATACTATATTTTATAAATCTATTAACTACTACTAAGATTATATTATATGTTTTACCTTGCTAATCCTTAACTAATAGGAGTCTAGTAATAAAATCTATTAATAATTCTTAAAAAGGGTAATCTAGTACTAGTAGTATAGCTAGCTTACTATAAGGTTTATATATTTATGGTTTTAAAACTTAATAGCTAATATAAGTATATATATATACCTTAATATCTCTTTTTATTCCTAGCTAAAAATATTAGTTAGTAACTTATTAAAGAGTTCTAGTAACTCCTTAATGCCTAGTAGTAGGGTTATTATAAATTAATAGTAGGATTTCTTTTCTTATTCCCTATAGGATAAAAACTTAATTTTTAAATATTAATAGCTTAAAGGGTCTAATAGACTATATCTATAATATATCTAGGTTACCGCTTAATAGTAATACCCTTTTCTTTATAATAAAGGTATCCCTTTATTATATATCTAAAAGTAAGACTTAGATTAGGGTTTTAATTCTATATCTTCTATAAATATAGCAGAGTTTAAGTTAGAAGAGATTCTCTATACCGCTAAGACCCTAGCTATAATATATTTACTAGGTTATAACTCCTTAGCTAGTAAATTTAGTCTTATATACAGTCTATTCCCTACTATAATGCCTATATTAAGCATATCTAGTCTAATAGGCTTCTCTAAAATTAATAAAACCCTAGCTATTATACTACTACTAAGTAATAACTCCTTAGCTAGCAGGCTTAGTCTTATATATAGTCCCCTTACGCTATAATAATATCCTTAGAATATATCTAGACTATTAGGCTTTTCTAAAATTAATAAGACCCTAGCTATTACACTACTACTAAGTAGCTACTCCTTAGCTAGTAGGCTTAGTCTTATATATAGTCCCCTATACTATAATAATATCCTTAGAGTGTATCTAGACTATTAGGTTTCTTTAAAATTAAGGAAACCCTAGCTAATATACTACTACTAGGAATAACTCCTTAGCTAGTAGGTCTAGTCTTATATATAGTTTACCCTTATCTAGTTAATAAGCAGGAGCGATTTTATAAAGCGCTAGATATTAATAGTTTTATTATAGTATCCTTATAGCCTATTATCTATAAACTAAATATATTATATTTTCTTAGAGCACTAAATACTAGCAGTTTTATTATAGTATTCTTACGGTATATTATTTATAAATTTAGTAAGAAAGGTTAGTAATTATAAGGACATTGCCTTTACCTTCCTCTCTTTACTTATATAATCTAACCTCCTTAATAGAGTATTAGTAAGGTTTAACTTACCTACTTTATATTTAATTATAAAGTTAAATAGATAGAGTTTATTTAGCGTAGTAACCTATTTACTAGTTAACTTTAGCTTTATAGCTAGGTACTTATAGTTTAAGTAATCTATAACTACTATAACTAAATATATTAAGTATATAAGGTAATGCCTCTAAGTTTAGAATACCTCTTAGATAGCTAGTAACTCTATATCTAGTGTTATATAGCGTAGCTCTATCTTATTTAACTTTCTTAATATATACGCTATTAGGTACTAGTAACCTAGCACTAACTATACTAGGATAGCCCTAAGTGTATATCCTAAGGCATTTATCTTAACCCTTAATAGGGCTAGTAGATTAAAGTATACTAGAATTAGCGCCTCTTAGAATCGTTTTTATAGCTCTCTAAACGTAGCTAACTTATTAGGATTTAGCTTAAACTTTACTAGTTAGTCTCCTTAGAGTTAATTAGTTAATAGGATAACTATTTTACTATAGCCTTTAATAAACTATCTATAAAATCCTATAAAGCCTAGGAATAACTAGATATTAAAGACGCTATAAGGTACTAGCTAAGTTACTATTATCTTAATTCTAGCGGGCTTTATTGCGATTCCTTCTTTAGATATAATAAAGCCTAGGAATTTAACCTCCTTATATAAGAATTTACACTTTTCTAGGTTAATAAAGAGGCTTGCTTCTTAGAGCTTCTAAAGGACTTATTTTATATGCCCCTTATGCGTAGCTATATTACTACTATAGATTAGGATATTATCTCAATATATAACACAAATCATATCTATAAGGCTATCTAGGGCATTATTAATATATTCTTAAAAGGTTATAGGTATATTAACTAGTCTAAAAGGTATTATAAGATATTTAAAGTAACCATATCTATATTAGAACGCTATTTTCTACTTATTACCCTTACGAATACATAGCTAATAGTATGCATCTTTAAGGTCTAATTTTATATAAACCTTTGCTCCCTTTAATTAGTTTAAGATCTCTATAATTAGTAGTAATAGCGCTTTATCTTTAATAGTAATCCTATTAAGGGCTCTATAATTTACGTAAAGGTGTAATTTTCCTCCTTTCTTTAGCACAAATAATATTAGGGCTCTAGCTAGGCTAATAGATCTTTAAATCTATTCCTTTTACTACGCGCTTACTAAGTACTTATAGAGCACTTCTAGCTCCTTTTCTACTAAATTATATATTAGTCCCTATAGGGTGTTTTCTTCTTTTCTAATTTAATAGCATAAGTTTAGCTACCTAGTATAGGAAGAATACCTATAAGTTTATTTAAAAGATATTCTTAAACTCCTTATAGGCTTAGGGTATTTACATAGTTAACTTATAAGCTCCGCTTATCTCTATAGTTACTAGGTTATTATAAGGCCTGTCTTTATTTACTATTAAGATATTATTATCTTTTTATATAATTTTAGTTATTATCCCCTATAAGATAAATCTAATATAAGCGCGTTTTACCTCCTTATATACCTATTACATCCTTACTACTAGTCTAAGATATTCTTTTATAATAGGGTATCTCTAGTAACTATCTATCTAGGATATAATTACTAGTTTATATATAACTACCTAGTTATGCCCTAATAATAGGTCTTTACTAGTATTAGCTACGTAGTAGCTAACTTAATATATTCTTATATAGCCTATGCTATCCTTAATTAATAGGGTTTATAATAAGATCCCTTAATACTTAATTTTAGTAAGGGCAGCACTCTTAAGGATTATATTATCCTTTTTACATTAGCCTAATTAACTGCTATTAGTAACTTTAGGTAGATAATTAAATAGGTTACGCTAGGGTTAAATAGTGCCTTTATAGCTACCTATTTATATTCTTACTATAACTTTGCCTTAACTCTTAGTCTTAGATCTTTAGGTAATAATTTAATAAGAGCGTCTTCCTAGGGTTACACTAATGTTGGTATCACAGGTGCCTGACGTCAGGATCGTAGCCTAGGGAATAGGAATTTATCTTCTATTCTAGGCGTTATAATCAATTAGTTATAAGTGTGTAGAAGGGAGGAAAAGAGAGGCTTTTTCCGGATTGTGAGAAGTGGCCACAAACGCAGTGCGTTTTGTGGGTCACATAACTTATGGGTCCTTGCCTAATTAGAGGGGCGGGCCGATGAGTTATATATGGGGCTACCTCTTGCGGGCGCGCGTTGCGCGCGCCCTTATAGCCTAACCTTTGCTAGGTAATTGCGGCTGCGTGCCGCGATTAATATTATGCTTATTCTAATATTAGAACCTCTTTCTTTTTGACACAATTATTAACGTATAATATTAATCTAAGAAGGGAAGATACAAGGGATTAAATAAATGTGTTATATGAATGAAAGAACTAACAAAAGAAACAATAATAATAGCCCCCTTTCCTTCCCCTACGCGCCGCTGGCTTTAGATAACCAGCTTCTCTAATCGCTTGTCCTTCTTCCTTGCGGAAGGCTCCTCTACCTTCCGCCCTTGCCTTCGACCGGTGCAACGTGATGTTGGATCACGTTGCGAGGTGAGGTCTTTGTTGTTAGCGAATGATCCGTCAACGAATGTGAATAGCTTCGCTCTTTTAAGGTTAAGGGGTACGAAGATTAATCCTCGATCTAGGTGGTCTATTTGCCACTTAATATAGCGATTAAGTTCCTTAACATTCTCGGTTGTTAGTTCTTAATGTTATGCGGCAACCAATAGATTAAAGCTTGCCTTAGGTTAGCAGATTAAAGCAATGTAAGCACCACAGGCCCTTTATTCCACGTACTTCTTTTCTAGCTCTTCTAGCGGGATTAACTATAGCTTGTTACTTTGCCCTTTTGCCGCATTTTAATAGTGTTATTGGTTAGTTAAATAATTCCACTGTTAAATACAAGGGGTTATTAGGCTTAATAAACTGCTTTGGTTTTATAGTAAATTTAGCGGTGGCTAGTTAATCTTCTTCCTATTAGGAGAATCCTTTGTCTAATAGGCTAAGGGTATTATTAGTCTACATTCCTATGTATCTAAATTAAGGGCTTTTAGCAGATATAACCAGTAAGTATAGATCGTAGCTTAATGTTATTATCTAGAGCTTTTCTCTGTGGTGCTTATGGTAAGTCACCTACTAGTGTGTGCTAGCCTTTGCAATTCCGTAGAGGGGCTTAATAACTCTTATAATTATTCCTTTAGGGTGCTGATTACGAATTTGGATAGGGAGTTAGGCAAGGATTATACGATTTAGCGGCGTTTCTAATTATATGTATGCCTGCGTGATATCTTGAATCTAAAGGAGAAATCCTTTTATAAGAAGAGAAGGGGTAATTATAAGGATTAATCATTAGCTTACCCTTTGGATTGTTAGGGCTTGCGTAAGGATTGCTTGCTTTGCTTTATTACTAAAGCCTTGGATTATAAGCCTTAATTTCTTATATAGCTAGCTTATTCTTTCTTTAACTTTATTAATAATATAGGAATTAAAGATTTAAATCCCTTAGTGCTTCTTTAGATTAAAAGCAATAAATTTAAACATGCCTTTGCTAATTAGGGTATTAATCTTAGCCTTTGTTAAGAGCTTAAAAGGTTCGCTAGGAGTTATGATTATGCCATTCTTACGTAATTAGATCGCAAGCTTAAGATCTGCCTTCTCCTTGCTTAAGATAAATGCCTTAAGATTATCTGCTAAATTAATAATTATAGGAGGGTTCTTTTATAGTCTTCCTAGCCTTCTTTTAGAGGGGCTAGAGGTACTGCGTTATTAATTTATACCTCTTATTCTTCCCTTTAATTACCTCTAGGTTATTACCTCCTACTAGCGATAGCCTTTTCTTACTTAGGTCTTTATTATAGGGCTTAATAGAGGTTAACCTAAAGACCTTAGGACCTTATAGAAGATTAAGGGTATAGCTCTCTTTATCTATTATAAGGATCTTATATAGGCCTTACTATCCTTTATGCTCTTACTAGATAAGAACTAGTAACGCAAGCGAGAGGTTAAGGGTTAGCAAGGTATTAGGGCTATTCCTTACAGTAAGGGCTTCCTTAACCTTATGGAGCGTGTGTAACCTCTTAATCTCCTTTATTACCTTTTACACTATAAGAGCTTATTGCTTAATATTAGGTAAGGGAGGAGAATTATTAATTATTTAAGGGTAAGCGCTAAAGATAAGAAGGGTTAGAATAATGCTATTTAGGCCTGCGGTATTATTAAGGGCTTTTATAGCTATTTGCAGGGCTATAGCTTTAGGTGCTAATAGGCATTTACGTTAGATAATATTATAGGCTCTTTAGAGCAGCCTATAATATCTCTTAACCTTACTAATGCTATGGTATGCCTTAATAGGGACTTCTTTAATTAAGATTGACATTAAAGCTATAAATTAGCGGAATTCTTCGCTTCTAAACGTTATGCTAGCATTAGTTATAATCTAATCTAGAGGACCCTAGTAGGTATTAATCTAGCAGAGGCAAAGAGCTTCCTATATTGCCTTTGCTATAATATCCTTTAGGAACCTAGCCGCGTTAAACGCGGTGGCCGTATTAATAGCGTGGAGAATAGGGCGATTGCTATCTAGATATATAATATCCACAATCACTTTGTAGTTAAAGTTGCATTTATCCTTTAGGGTGAATTTAAAGCGATGTGAATTGTCTGTATTTAATTAGTATTAGTGGTAGATCTTTGTTAATTGTCTAATGGTTTTGAAATCTACCCCGTGGCCTAATTTAGAAAGCATATTATAAAGTTAGCAAATAGAAGGGTAACTAAATCAGCGATATAAGCGCTGTAATTCTATCTTGGTTAGATAACTCTAGGCAATTAATCTCTCCTTTTGCAGAAGCATCTAAGGATATCCCTATTTATAGATAATAAGGACCTTGATTTTGCCTTATTAAAGGATGTTCTAAGAGATATGGAAATCAATCTTTAGGTAGTCTATATTTGCTAAATATAGTAAGAAAGGAGTGTTTATAGGCATTATGTAGAATAGGATAATGCTAAAGGGAGTAGGCATATTAATTAATCTAATTAAAGGGATTAGCTTGCCGCTTCTGAATTAAATTATTACCTCCCTAGCTCTTAATTTATTAAGCTAGATCTTAGGGATTAATTATTATAGGGCAAGGAATTAGGGGTGCCTTGCTAATAAGTAACCTGCAGCCCTAGTATTAGGGATAATGCCTTAGAACATACCTAAAGAGTAATAATCTTAAAGAAGAAAAGCGGTTAGGGCTTCCTTTAGTTATTAGAGATTAAATAGATCCTCCTTTATAAAGGCATGGGTAGCTGCTTAATTTGCGAGGATCTCTATAGTTATATAGCTATTAATCGTTATACCTTATATAAAGTAGCTTATTAGTATCTCTCCTTTATTGCTTTCTTCTTTAAATCTAAGTTCTGTTATATAGGTAGAAATCTTATTTTCTTTAGAAGAAGTAGTGTTATTCTCTTTGCCTTTATACTAGGTAAGGAAAGCGTTATAGGAAGGGGTTATTAGCTCTATAAGGTAGTGGTTCTTAAAGCGTTAATATGCCTTCTTACGTTCCTCTTTAGAGTGTTTAGTTAACTAATAGCCTTCCTTACTATATATATAATATTTCTTTGTACGTAGAGCGCCTTTATTACCTTGTAATTATAATTATCTATAATAGGCTTCTTTACCGTACCTATTATACTTATAGTTAGTCTAATACTACTCTCTTACATTAGGCATTAATAGGAATTAATGCTTCTTATCTAATTCCTTTATAGTTATTCTTATTAATATCCTTATGCGTTTGTAGAATAGCTAGAGGTTAGCGGGAGGGTTAATAAGGTAAGTTCTATACTTAGGTATGCTATAATAGGCAGAGATTAATTAATTCTAGAGTGCCCTTTTAGATTAAGTAATATCTAGGACTACTTATTAAAGGTTTATAAGCTTTATTATAAGTTCTTTAAAGTAATTAATCTTTAGCTTATCTAGGTTTTCTTATATAATCTAGCGTAGCTTAGTGTTCTACTACTTAAGGAAATACCTTTGCTTTATATTATTAGTCTTAAATCTTCTCTTAATGCGGTTAATAAGAGTCTTAAGGTCTTAAGGATCTCCTAGCTTATATAGATGCTTATAGTAGTATATTAAAGCTTTCCCTTTAAGCATAGCCTTAAGGGCATACCTAGCCTTATAGGGTTTAATGCCTAGTATCTTATATTTCCCTTAGAAGATTATTAACTTTAAGTTAAGGACCTTATAGTTATCTGCGCTATATTAAATATTACTTATATAAAGCTTTGTGAGATTAATTATTTGCTTTAGTATAGGTCTAGAAGGAAAAAGTGCTCTTAGAGGTATAGGAGGAGGGATTTCTTATCTTAATAGAGGATATCTTTAATAAGGGCTTTCCTAAGGATTATTATATAATTAGCCTAATAGGGTTAGACTTAGGGAATGTTATTAGTGAGATTATAGGATTCCTAGATTGCTCTGTTAATAATATTATAATCTTAGCCTGATTAGAGGGATTAGAAGGAGGTTATTAAGGAAGTCTTAGTCTTTAATATGTTTTTAAAAGGGTGTGTACTTCCTTATAGCTTCCTGTATCTCTTCTTCTTACTAATCTTAAAATTCCTTATAGGTAGTAACTTCCTTAAGCATTACCGTAATCTTCCTACAGGCTATTATATCTATGTACATGCCTTAGAAGAGAAGGAAATTATATAAATACTTAGCAATTACTTAGTCTGTAATTGTAAATACCTCTCTTATCTATCTGTAGAAGTCTTTAATAAAGTTAGTAAAAAGGCTTCTAGTAATAAGGCTCTTAGACTAGTATGCCGCTGTCTTAAAGAGGATATAGGCTGTAATAGCCTTAGGGTTATTACCTTATTTATTAAGATTAAACAATTTCGCTATCTTTAATGTCTTAGATATAATAAAGTCTTGTATCTCTAGGGGAATATGTCTTAGGAGAGGGTTATTAAGTTATAGACCTTTGCCTTTTTAGTCTCTTTTAACTTTAGTGCCTTCTTTAGTATTACTAAAGTTAGGGCTAGAGAGAGAGGCTTTTAATAGTTCTCCTTGCTAAGGAGCTTTTAACTTTCTTATCTCTATTATAGGAAGTTAGAATAGAAGTGTAGTGTTAGTTATATAGTAGGTTAAAGGATTATAAGCGTGGCTATTATCTTTATCCCTTAGGGGTTCTTAGGATTAGATCTTAGGAGTAATAAGTTCCTTTCTTATTACAAGAGAATGCTTTCTAAGGGTTAGGTGCGTAGTGGAATGCGCTAACTAAGTAATTAAAGATAGGTTAGACTGGTTACTAACTAGGCCTTAATCCTTTAATAGCTTTAAAGTCTTTATAAGGTCTTAGGATTAGATCTTAGGAGTTATAAGGCTTCTTTCTTATTATAAGAGAGTGCTTAGACTTCCTTAGCATAACTATATATGCTTTTAGTAGCCCTCCTATTTTATAGGGCGGGTTTATAGTGTAGCTATCTCTTCTAATTAACCTTACTAATCTGCGGTTAGGAAAACCATGTGGTTATCTATGAAGTTAACTACTGATTAGTGTTAGTATTACAGGTGCCTGACGTTAGGATTATAGCCTAGGGAATAGGAATTTATCTTTTATTCTAGGTGTTGTAATTAATTAGTTATAAGTGTGTAAAAGGGAGGAAAAGAGAGGCTTTTTCCGGATTATAAGAAGTGGCTATAAACGCGGTGCGTTTTATGGGTTACATAACTTATGGGTCCTCGCCTAATCAGAGGGGCGGGCTAATAAGTTATATGTGGGGCTACCTCTTGCGGGCGCGCGTTACGCGCGCGCCCTCGCGGCCTGACCTTTGCCGGGTAATTGCGGCTGCGTGCCGCGATTGATATCATGCTTGTTCCAACAACTAAGCTAATAGGGTTTTATTTAAGTCTAATAGGTCTTTATCTCTAGCCAGAGTATTGTTTGTAGTGTAGTTAGTGTAGTTACTACACTAACTACAAAACTACAAATGTATTATTAGTAAAAATAAAAGTGGGTTTTATATAGGCTATTATTATTATAAGAATTAAAATAAGGACTATTAATATTAAGCTTATATTTTTAGCTACTTTATTCTATTAGTTATATAATTTATAATGTTATAGTAATATTAGGATTTAACTATAACTAGGTATTATATGTAATATATATATCCTAAAACAGGCTTATTATTTTCCATAATTTTTCCTTATAATATAACTTTAAAAACAAACTTATTATTATTTTATTTAGAATTATAAACAATTATTTTAATATCTTAAACTAAAAGAATACCCTAAACAAAAGTAAAATAAAAGGTTTAAATTATTAATATATCTAGATAAATAAATATAAGTCTATAAACTATACTTTTATAACTTATAAATTAAGAGAAATATAATAAAACCCTTTACTTAGCTATAACTTATTATTTACTAAGGTTATTAATATAATTATACTTTTAGCTCTTAACTCTTAAAGGCTAAGTAAAATATATATTATAAATCTATATATCTTATTAATATTACCTATAAAGAAAGTATAAAACTTCTAGAATTAGTAATATATATATATATATATTACTTATAAACTTTTAAAACTAAGATATATAGCTTCTATAAGCTTAATTATACTAGGACCCACTTTTAATTATATATATCCTAAATACCTCTTAGTTTATAAAGTATAATAGTACTCTTTATAGATTAGTATAGTATTAATAAAAGTGGGTCTATAACTAACTAGTAATAGTTTAATAGGCAGAGTATTATTTGTAGTTAGTGTAGTGTGTTTTGTAGTTTTTATATTTAATTTTATATTTAGCTTAATTTATTAACCTTTGATACTTTTTCCGCACCGATCTAAAGGTCCGGAATCGCCTCTAAAATACAAACCACATTAATATTCGAATTCCTTACCTCCGTTTACCTCCTCCTATAATATCGCATTACAATAGAGCTAGAGGCAAGTGCGAGGGTAAGATGCTAATAGTAATTAACGCTAGAGAAAGGGGCTAGCATAGAGCTACCACTACCTAAACGTAGGAATAGGGTAATTTAATGCCTATAGACACGAAGATAACCTAATAATAAATCAGATATAATTTAAGCACCTAGATAACATAAAATTCTATAATAAGATTACTAGCCTTATTCCTAGCAATAAAGTCTCCTAAGTTTAGAGCATTATAAAGGCTATAGCCTACTAGGCAGCAAACCATGCCCACGCTAAAATAAGAGCTATAAATAATAATAATAGCAATAATAATAATAATATTTACACTACTAAAGAAGCCCTTAAAGTAGCCCTTAAGGAGGCTATTAGAGAAGAAGCTAAAGGAACTAATACACTAACCTAGGTAAGCGTTATAGCTAGACTAGCACTAAGAAGGCTAAATAATAAAACCCCTTATAGGTCCTAGGCAGATAATATAGAGAAGTACTTATTAAAGGTAATATAATTTAGGAAACACTTTAATCCTAAGGCGCTAAAGATATAATAACTATAGTAAATAAAGCCACTAGCTAAACTATAGCTATAGTAGCTAGAAGACTCCCTAGTAAAGACATAATTATTACCTTTAAAGGAAACGTAGCCTAATATAAAGAGGACTAAAAATAGATTACTAAAGTATTTAGTCTAGAAGCAGCCCTTTACTACTATATACTTAGTATTATAGTTAAGGGATTCCTAATAAAGTATATATCTATTAAGAACCTTATAACTAAGATTAGAAAAGCAAATAAAGTAAATATAATTAAGGTAACTATAAGGCACCCCTAAGTAGAAAACACATAGCACATTACCTTAATCCTAGGACTAGTAGAAGTAAAAGATACTAATAAGATATACTAAGATAAAATAGTCTTTAAAGCAAAGCTATTCTAGACTAAACTATATAATAAGACCCTATAACCCTAATAATACTATAACTACTTCTAAACTAGCTATATTATAAAGTTCTATAAGGTAGCCCTAAGGTATAGTAGGTGCAGAGCTAGCTAATATAAGAAAGGAGAAATATTATACCTAATAATTAGCAAATAACTAAAGGAAAACTATATCTTATATTCTAGCCTACACCTAGCATAGTTAAGGGATTACCCTATCCTAAAAGAGAAGTAAAATATAGTAAAAGCAAGCTATCTAGAGTAACTATTATAATTTACTAGTAACTCCCTAGATAGAAGCCTAATACTACCCTATAAGGGAACTAGCATAGCTATAGCACCTATTATTATAGTAAGTAAGAAAAGGAAATACCTAATAAATATAAAGAGGAGTGCTAAATAGCCTAGGGTAAGGAGCATTATATAATATATATCTTAAAATAGGGCTAGAATAGAGCTAGCATAAGATAGTAAAGACCTACTACCCTCCTAATTAATATAGTAATATTATAAGTCCTCTTTAGAATATAAATAAGAAGGATAGCCTAATATATATAGCGCTCTAATACTAAACTAATATAGACGTAATAGTAATCTAAGAGTAGGAACATATAAGGTACCTATAGCCCCTAGTACTAGGCCTTGCCTAATTCTAACTAGTATACTATAAGGGATAGAACGTGGTATATATAAATAAGAAGCATAATATAGGGTTATAAATAGCCTAGGGAGGACCTAACTAGTTACTAGTAGAGATAAAAGGCATAAATATTTACTCCTTTACTTAGAAGAATATATAGATAACTAGAACATACCTATCCGCACTTTTAACGTAGAAGAGCCCTATAGCTAAAGTATTTTTATAGGAGACTTTAACTAAAAACACCCTCTAGGATAGCTTAGATAGAATAACTAGAGAAGTAAAGGAATTACTAGACCTTATAAGCTAGTAAAGGCTTAGTCTAGTAATACCCTAAGGGAAACCTATAAGATAACATAGAGAAGATAGAGATAGCACTATAAATCTAGCATAGGTAACTCTAGATATCTAAGTCCACTATAATAGCATAGAAGACCTTATAGGCTCTAACTATATTCTATAGCTAATTAGCATCTTTACTAAGGAGTAAGAAGGCACCTTACCTACCCTTAAATATACCTAGACTATAATAAATAGACTATAGGTAAAGGCAAAAGTAGCAGTGTAACTCTAAGCAAAAATACACTAGACCTAAAAGATAAGGAAGGAATTAATATATATATAACGTAGCTTATTATAAACCTCTAATAGATAGCAGAACTAGTAGCCCTATAGAAGCGCTAAGGACTCCCTAGCCTAGAGGTATAGTAGTTAAGGAGAATAAAAGAGGTAGTTACTAAAGCTAGATAAGCTAAGAGATAATAGAGGCGCTAGAAAACTAAAGCAAACTAGTAAGCCTTCTCTAAGGTAAATAATAACTAGGAATAGATAGTTAGGGAAGAAAAAGGAATATATAAAGAGAAGCCCTATAAAAAGCTAATATATAGGAAAAGGATAGTAGAGTTTAGAGACTAGAGAGATAGGCCTAGCTCTAAAGCTAGGCTCCCTAGAGCTCCCTAGACTCCTAGACCTAGAAAGAACTAATAATAACCCTAACCTAGCTACTACCTATAAGAATAAGGTAAGCACACTTATATAAAGGTTCTTCCCTAAGCCTATAGTAAACCTCTCCTATATCCTAGACCTCTCCTTCCTAAAGCTTAATAATATACTAGTCCTAGATAAAGAATGGTTTAGAGCAGGAGATATTAGAAATATCCTATTAGATATAGCTAGCTAGAAAGCCCTAGGAGATAATAAACTCCTAGCAGGCCTTATTAAGGCCTATAATAAGCTAGCTAAAGAAGCTATAGTATACCTATTAAATGCTATCCTTAAAGTAAGATATTTCCTAGCCTAGTTCTAAACTATATAAGTAGTGGTAATTAGGAAGCTAGGAAAAACCACTAAGGAGATAAGAAGGGCTAATGCGTAAAGACCTATCTTACTACTAAATATAGTAAGAAAGATTATAGAAGTGGTAATTATAAGGCAGCTTATAGCCTTTACTAAGGCTAAGGGCCTTCTCCCTAAGCTATAAATAGGAAATAGGGCAAATAGATTAATAAAAACCATAATTAAAGTCCTTATAGAATACGTAAGAGAGGCTTAGGGTAGAGGTAGCATTGCCTCGCTAGCGTAGATAGATATCTTATCTATATTTAATAGAGTTAGCTACCTATACTTAATCTACGTTTTAATCTAAATAGGCATATTACACTAGCTAATAGCTATAATACATAGCTTCCTTATAAATAGAATAAGCTAGCTTAGCTTTAATAGCAAACTCTTAAGACCCTTTTAAATAAAGGCAAGCACCCTATAAGGCTTACCTCTCTTACTAATCCTCTTCTTACTCTACTTAGTAAAGCTCTATATACGCCTCTAAGCTATCCTAGGCATAGTAGTAATAGGATTTATAGATAATATAAATATAGTAGCGTTTAGAAAAATACTACATAGACCTAGAAAAGGCTTAAAGCTATATAGAAAGTGTATAAAAATAGGTAAAAAGCAAGAGTAAAGTTTAACCTAGTAAAGACTAAACTTATATACTTTAGCAAAGCATACTAATCCCTATAGGCTAGAGTCTAACTTAGCATAGAGGAGATAGCGCCTATAGAGTTATATAGATTCCTTAGAGTCTAGATTAATAGGAAACTTAATTAGAGTGCTTATAAGAATATCCTAAAAGGCAAACTAGCCTAGTAGTAGCTTACACTCTCCTTACTAGTAGCGTTAGCCTAGGGTTATAGCTTTAGAGACGCCTAACTCCTATATATATAGGTAGTCTAGCCTATCCTTACCTATAGGGTAAGCACTTACTATACCCTAACTAAGAAGGGTAAAAAGCTAAGAGAAGTAATTAAAAGCTTTATAATAGACTAATTAGCCTATCTCTAAATTATAGCTAGTGTGTTTAAGGCTATACCTATTACTTAACTAGAGGTTAAGACTTATATCCCCCTTAGATCTATACCTAAATAAGATAAAACAGAAGTTTAAAGAGAGAATTATAAAGAGCAAAATAGCTATAATAATCTAAACCGCTGCTAACTTAGTATAGTTAGTATTATACTATAAATAGAGACCCCCTAGGAGCAATAAGCTAGTGGTAGAACTATATAAGGAATAGAGGTAATACTAGGATAAATAGCATAGTAAGGAATGCCTAGGATAGCATAGACTTATAAGAGAGCTAACTAAGGATTAATTACTAACCTATAACCTAAAGGAAATCTAAAGATTCTATATAAGCCTAGAAAAGCATATCTCCTTAACTATAGTCTAACTATATATAGGAAAGATTAGTCTTAATAAGTTCCTCTTCTAGAGAGGTATTCCTAGAGTAAACTTACTGCTATATAGCTATAGTAAAGCAGTTAAGGACTAATATTATATTATAGTAAACTACCCTAAATATAATTACTAATGCCCCTAAACACGCTAGCCTAAAGATATATAGGAGATAAGGCTAGCCCTAAACTACCCCTAAAGGTAAGAGTAATAGCTAAATAGTTCCTTAGTATAAAATAACTCTAATACTACTTATTAGTATAAGAGTTAGTAGCTAATATACATAGTAAAGAGGAGAAGCTAGAGCTAGGGCACTTCTAGCGCTAGGACTAATAGCTAAGATATAGATATAATAGATAACTAAGGAAAGACATAAGATTATATAGTTTAGAGCTAGTAGCAAGCTAGCTAAAGAATTATAATTCTAGAACCATTATTAGATTAATTTTAACTATTAAAAACGCTAGGTATTAAAATCCCTACTAGTCTACCTCCGCTGCCTTACTAAGCTATAACTACCTAATTATTTATTCCTTCTCTAGAACTAGAATCGCCCCTCTATCACCTTTGCCTGCCCCTTGGCAGGTAGGGCCGCGGCTAGGAAACAGTTTGTCTCCGTGGCGCAAGCGTCTAAGCGTTATAGCTAAAAGATAACCTTATTATATTATTCTCCACTAGTGCTAGACTAGCCTAGGCCTATAGCTAAGGCGCTACGCTTCTTCTTACTTTAATTACTAGCATAGAGCTTCTTTATGTAATCCTAATAGTTATCTAGGACCTATAGAACCATTAGACCTAGACTAGACTTAATACTAAACTAGAATAGTAGTACTTATACTACCCCTAGTAACTATAGCTACCTAAACTTTCACTAGCTACTAGTGCTTATTTTATTAACTACTTAAGTTAGGCTAAGAGCAAATTAGCACTAGATCTAGCCTAGAATAAAGGCACTAACTACCTTTAAATATCTATAGTTATAGACCTAGTAGTTAAAATAGGTATTAGTAGCTAGCCCTATATAAAACAGTTAGCCTTACTTCTAAGCTAGGATAGATCTAACTTACTAGCAATATTATAGCACTAGTGCCTAGGGTAGTTAATTAATTAAGATTTATAAGAGATATATTAAATCCTATAGGGATCCCTTAACTATAGTAAATTAGCATTAGAATAGAGGTAGGCTAGGGCTAGAGGGGTTATACCTTTAAATCCTTAGCTATAGCTTGCTTAAGCTACTTCTTAGTTAAAGATTTTTAAGGATACCGCTTATTTTCAGAGTTTTCCTAGGCGGATTAGAGCTAGATAAGCATAGAACATAAGAGTACTTATAGTAGCTAGCGCTATTTTATTAGATAACTTAATAGATCTACAGTAACGTTAGCATTTAGGCTAACATTAGCCTAGGAGTGCCTTAGGTAGCTCTAAGGAAGAAAAGAACCTATAGGAAGTTTAATAAAAAGAGAAAAGAAGAAAGACCCCTTTAGAGGAGGAACCCTTCTTATACTTATATAGAGGGGGCTAAATTATAGATATTAATAAAGAAAGAAGAACATAAGATAAAAATCTAGTCTATAGACGCCTAGAAGACCTAGGCCTAAAAATAGCTAGGAGTTAAACTAAACCTATACCCTTACTATAGAAGATAAATAACATTAGGTGCTTTAACTTCCCTAGACTAATAAGCTAGACCTAGGCTAGAGAAGGCTAAAAAGTGGGGCTATAGAAGAGCTAGCTAAAAAGTAAAAGAGAAGTGAATCACTACTATAAAGCCAAATCTAGCACGCTATAAGATAGTATAATAGGCCTAGAGTAGTGCTAGAGCAGACCTAGGATAGAGCTAGGCAGGGCTTAGAACCTAAGATTTTCCTTTTTCCTTTTTCTTTCTTTTCTTATTAGGATAAGGCTAGCGTAAGCTAGTAATAAACACCTATAATAGGCCACACATAACGCAACGCAGGCCTAATGCAGGGTTGGCGTTAGCCCAAACATAGATATAAGGGGTTTTTCTTCCTATTTAAGGGTTTTCCTTTTAACGAAGCAGCAGGAGTACTAGTACTAGCCTTACATAGAGCTAGCTAGCGTAAATAATATATATATATATTTAGCTTACTATTAAAGATTTTATCCTATAAATTACGTAATTATATAGAGATAAATCCTAAGAAAAATACTATATTTAAAATTAGACCTAAAAGTAGGTTATTTGTTTATAAATTAGAAACACTACATTTATAGTGTTTTTTTAGTGCTAAAATGTAGTGAAATGTAGTTTTTCTAATTTATAGCCGAACGACCCACTTTAAGACCCACTTTTATATGTAACTACACTGTAGTTTTTTTATTATCTATCTAAAAATTAAAGTCTTATTTCTTTATATATTTTCTAAGATTAGATATAGATTATTTATTAAGAAAAAAACTACTAATTGAATTGTAGTGCAATACTCTGTTAATAGGTAATAAATTATTAGTAATTATATATCTAAGTTAATTTTACCTTTCTTTTATATAATTATATTAAGGGTTTTCCTTTTGACAAAGCAGTAGGAGTACTAGTACTAGCCTTACATAAAGCTAGCTAGTGTAAATGATATATATATATAGTATTACTAAAGGGTGATTAGTAAGTACTAATAAATATTAACTTATTTATTTATTTCTATTCTTATTATTTTATTAGTTTACTTTTATTATTATTATAAAAATAAAAAGAGAAAATAATTTTATTTTATTAATACTTTTAAAAACCGTGTAATACTAAATTACTAAAAGGTTAAGCTTTTACATAGTAATTTACTAATATTTACTTACTTTTCTATTTAATATACTTATTTTTAGTTTATTATTTATTAAAGTTTAACACTTATAATATTATAAGTCATTATAAGCTAGTATAAGCTACTATAAGCTACTATAAGCTATTCTAAGCTATTCTAAGCTATTCTAAGCTATTATAAGCTATTCTAAGCTATTCTAAGCTATTCTAAGCTACTATAAGCTATTATAAGCTATTCTAAGCTACTATAAGCTATTATAAGCTATTCTAAGCTATGATAAGCTAGTATAAGCTATTCTAAGCCATTATAAGCTATTATAAGCCATTCTAAGCTATTATAAGCTATTATAAGCTATTATAAGCTATTATAAGCTATTGTAAGCTATTGTAAGCTATTGTAAGCTATTGTAAGCTATTGTAAGCTATTGTAAGCTATTGTAAGCTATTATAAAGAGAATTTAAGGGGTTTAAAACTAAAAAAATCTACCTAATACTACATTTGTAGTATTTGTAGTTAGTGTAGTGTAGTAGATTTTAGCTTGTAGTTAGTGTAGTGTAGTAAATGCTAGCTTGTAGTTAGTGTATTTAAGAAAAATTTCGTTTGTAGTTAGTGTAGTGTAGTTTGTAGTTACTACACTAACTACAAATACTACACTACACTACACATTGTAGTGCAATACTCTGTCTCTAGCCTAGTTATAGCTACTCTTATGTGTCTTTATTATATAGTTACTTCTCTTATAAATAGAGTAATCTAGTTTAGTGTAGCTTAGTAAAGCATGTCCTAGCTTATTATACTTAAAGTATATAAATAGTAAATTTATCTTTCTATTATTACTTTATTACTATAGCCTTTTAGTAAAGTAAAACGTTATTATCTTTTCTAACTATTATTACCTTAATTACTTAATTAGCCTCCTTTAGTTATAACCTCTGCCTTTCTTCCTTAGCCTACTAGGTAGGTCTAAGTCTTAGGGAACTCTTAGCTAAGTACTTACTTCTTTATAGTATTATTAAGGCTATTAATAAATATATAGATTTATAGGTATTTAGGAATTGCTTTAGGTAGCTTAGCCTTTGCCTTACCCTAGATCTTTATAAATATCTAGAATAATTAGTGATTTTCTTATCTAAGACCTATTAATATCCTTATTACTTCTAAGTATTATGCATTCTTATCTATGGTTCCTATCTTTAGCTAATCCACGAATCTATCCTAGGTGTAACCCTAGTAATTTATATAACTATCCGTAGCTATATAACGCATCTATTATTACTTTACGTTATCTGCTAGGCAGCTACTAGCATAGGTAACCTTAGTTATATTATCTATAAAGGTTCTATAATCTATAGTAAAAGCTATGTTTAAATCCGCTAGGAAATTCTAAAGACTCTTAAAAGTATTCCCTTTATATATAGGTGCTTTTAATTATATCTTTATAAGGCTATATTACTATATAATAAGTGCTACCTAAGGTGCTAAAGGAGGGTATTTATAAGTCCTATGTCTAAGTTACCTAAGGATATAGCTTCTTCTATTATTTATAGGTTTTGCTATAAATAAGCGAGTTTCTATCTCTTTTCTATAATATATATCTAGGTTATTACTTCTTTAAGGCACTAGTTTAGTATTACCTCCTTATTATTAATAAGTATTCCGCTCTGCTAGTTATCTAATAAGGACTAGCAGACTACTCTAGTTAGGTTTAGTAGTATAATATTCTCCTACTTATCTATAGCATAGTTATAGCTACTACCTAATTAGGTTGCTATGTAATAAATTCTAAATATCTTAATCTAACTAATAGTCTATTACCCTAAAGGGAAAAGAGATTAATTTATTAAGGCTTTTAGCTTAGGAGTGAATAATAAAGTAAAGGTTAGATTAAAGTGTTATAGCTATTAATCTACTAGCTAGGGTAGGTGCTTAAAAGGTTTAATCTCTAGCCCTTTCCCTTTATTTATAGGAAAGCCCCTTTAAATAGTCCGTAGCTCTTACGTAACTAGCCTATAGCTAGCCCTTAGCTCCGTGCCCCGCTAGGTTCCACCCTTATCAATGCCGTCGCTACCCTCATGGATGCCATCGCTGTTCTGCTCCTGACAATACCCTATAGAGTTAAGCTAATTAAAAATTATACTAACTAGGCTAGCTATAAAGAATTATTTAGAAAGAATAGCCTATAGGTAAGAAGTTAAGAAATAACTATAACCTAGCTACTATTAGTAAGTAGTTACTATAAGAAAAAGGCTAATATAGCCTAATATTATTAATATTACTATATTGCTTTATAAAAATCACTGTAGTAAGTAATAATAAAGGATATCTACGCTATAACCTAACCCTAGGATAGTAGCTTAATATAATTAAGGATAATTATAGTAAGAGAAGGTATTATATTAGGAGTGGAATAGTAATAGCCTTAATAAAGGTAATGCCTAGTAGGGCATAGAGCTATAGGTTAGCTACAGGCTAGTTATATAAGAGCTATAGGCTATTTAAAGGGGCTTTCCTATAAATAAAGGGAAAAGGCTAGAGATTAAACCTTTAAGCACCTACCCCTAACTAGCAGTTTAATAGCTACGACTCTTTAATCTAACCTTCACTCTGTTATTCACCCCCAAGCCAAAAGCCTTGACAATATATCTCTAGGGAGGCTGCTTCGTAATATTAAGGTCCGCGTGCCGCTGCTATCTATTATCTAGTGTAATAATAAGCAGATAATCCGTATTATAGAGTATATAGAAGGAAGGCTTTAGACTAGCCTTAAGCATCTTAATATAAATTAAATATGGATTCGAGAGCAATATGCGAAGGGTAATATTAAGGTTAATTAGTTAAAGACCTCTAAGATGCCTATAGATAGCTTTACAAAGCCTCTATTAGGTTAAATGCACAGGGACTTCTATCACCGGATAGGATTACGCAAGATTCCCTTGTAATAATACTAGAAATTCGTTACGATCGCTTCCTATACTAATAAACTCTAGCTTTAATAGATATCTTAGCTAGGGGGTGTGTTAGGAGAGCTCCTAGAGCATTAGATATGTGGATATGGCCCGCGTAATAACTAGGATAAAACCCTTAATAAGACAATGGTAGAGATAATGTATTAGAAGTACCTCCGTAGACTAGTTATTACTATAGCGCACTGTGTACCTTTTAGGTACAAAAGTCAGGTGCCGTCTGCATCTCTGATTGACCAGAATTGAACCTTTTCTATTAGCTACACCGACCCCTACCTTGACACATACATATGCTTACAACTATGCCTGCTATATGCCTGCTATATGCCTGCTAATATATGCTATTCTGTCACGGTTTTGCCCCACTTATTGCTCAGACCTGAGATTTACTGTGCACATACTCCTCCGTACATGTATGTACATGTATGTACTCCGTAGGTCCATGTTGTCTGTTTGTCTCAAATCAGTTGCACTAGTATCGGCTACTTCCTGCCGTCCGTCACTCTCATCACGTTACCTTCTAGGCCCTTTCTAGAAAAATCCTCCAGGACCTCCAGGACTTGTCAACTTCTTGAACTGAACTACAACTCACTCTTTGCAAAAATGCCGGGACATGACGAAAACCCTGGCGGTCAATGGGTGAACACTGAATGGTCAATGGCCACCTTGAATCACGCGACCCCTAATGGGTCCTTCTTGATCTTGATCCTTAACGCGTCTGTCTGGTCGACGCGTCACGGCAATGAATTGATGGTTGTGCCGTCGATGGCTTCTTCGCCAGACACCCAACTGACTGCCTGCCTGCTCCCTCTTCTCCTATTTCCAATTGAAGCTCCAACTGAAGCGGGCAATCATGGCATCGGGCCAAGAATCCACGACTGCGGCGGTGCTTGCGATGGTGCCTGCGACAGAAAACAACGCGGCACGACGGCGCTCTGCCGGCGAGACCTTCACGCGCGGCGATGAAGAGGGCACCGATTCTTACCATGTTGGGCTCAAGGAGGATCTTCTCAGCGCTCTCTCAAGCATCCAGACTCCGGGATCTTTCGCATCCTTTGGTGTCCTGTCCCAGCCGCCGCCTGCCGATCTGTTCGTCGACCATGTCGGCGACATTGCCATGCCCTTGAGCGAGTCCCAAGCCCGTCAGCTGATTGCCAAGGCTCGTCAGGCGCCATACGGCAAGGGAGTGACACCATCGTCGACACTGCTGTCCGGAATACGTGGGAGCTGGACGCAGGGCAGTTCACGTTCCGGAATCCACGTTGGCCCGACTTCATCCAGCGTTTGTGTGCCCGAGTCTCCTTGGACCTGGGCATCCATGCGCCCATCACGGCGCAGATTTACAAAATGCTCATCTACGAGAAGGGCGCCATGTTCAAGCCACACACCGAGTATGTTCTCTCATCAATAATCTAGCGATTGTACATCTCGACAAGGTGTAACGGCGTAACGGCGTAACGGCGTAACGGCCATGATGCCGACTGACCATGCCACGCAGCACTGAGAAGATTCCTGCCATGTTCGGCACCCTCGTCGTCTGCCTGCCGTCCGCGCACCAAGGCGGAGAGGTCGTTCTCCAGCACTGCGGCAAGAAAAAGGTTTTTGTATCGTCCGAGGTTTCGCAGTCCTACGCTTCCTGGTACTCGGACGTGTCGCACGAGGTGCGCCCTGTCAAGTCCGGCTTCCGATGGGTCCTGACTTACAACCTCGCCCTTGATTTGACTGGACCACGTCCGTCAGCAGGCTTACAGCAGCTCGAGACACAAGCGCTTCATCGCACTCTGAGCCGGTGGCTTGGCGAGGCCAGAGGGTCGCGCGAGAGGAACTTTGTGTACCACGTGCTCGACCACGACTACACCGAAGCCAACATTTCGCTAAAGGCGCTGAAGACGCGAGACTTGGCTCAGGTCCAGGTTCTGAAGGACATATCCAGTGACTTGCCGGTCGACGTCTTCCTCACGTTACTGGAAATGAGGGAGATGGGAACTTGCGAGTACAACCATTCCGGCAGACGTTATGGCAGGTATAATAACTATTACCATGACGACGACGAAACTGGCTATCACCCTATTGAAGACGTTCTCGAGACGACCTATGCAGTGAAGACCCTCGTCGACTTGGAGGGCCACGTGGTGACGCAGGGTCTGGACCTTAATCAAGATGACATCCTCCAAGACGACTGCTTCGACAACCTTGACCAAGATGCCGAAGAGGAGTACGAAGGATACATGGGTAACTCGGTGTGTCTCTATTGGCAGCTTAAACGAAGCTAGCCCAAGCATTACCGGCAACTGGTGAGAGCTAAATGTACTAATACGATTGTTTCTTTCTTTTTTTCCAGGGTCCAACGGCAACACACTGGTATCGAGTGGCGGTACGTGCCGACCCCGAATTCTCATGTTGTGCCATCTCTGGTCACTCACTCTTTTTCTTTCTTTTTTTCTTTTCGAATTTAGGCCGTAGTCATCGTTCCCGTGATTCGCTCGTGTCTTTCTTTGGGTCCAATTCTGACCATTATTACCGATACTCTTCATCCGACCAGAACCTCAGCACACAAATCCAGTATCTGGCCCGAGCATGTCTGCAGCCACAGGCCTCCGAGTCCTCGTTCAACGCGCTGGTGAAACTGTCCAAGCAGGCGTGGAATCATGGCCACGAGGTGTGGTCAGTCGACGGGGACGGCATACGAGACGTCCTCAAGGCAGCGATCCAGCACGAAAAATGGTCCTTTTTGAGGAGGCCGCCAGCCATCACCAAGGCTTTTTGCCGCTAGATTTATTTTCCTGGACGCGGCAGTGGTTGAGCTCTGGCGATGGTGGCGCCAATGAACGGTTCAGTGCCATTCGCAAGGGGTAGGTATTATATCTTTGTTGCATCATGTGGCCCTTTTCCAGAGCTAATTATGGCAGGATATCCTCTGCCATTTCGTCGTACCCTTATTTCGCCTTCCAGTTTAGGGCCATCACGAACTTGATCCTCCTTCCAAATACCACCTTGAATCGTCTCAGCCTCGCTGCCGCTCCCAAGTACATTCTGGACTGGGCTCGTGCCAAACTCCGCCTTTGCCTCCATGCCTGCGCGTCCCTATCGCTGGGCGGCGAGGATGGACCGGCCATGGTGGACCTTGCCTTGTATTTCAAAGACCCTCCGTCTTTATCTCGCGAGTGTTCGTCACACCAGCTTTCCTTGAGATCCCGCCATTGGTACAACGCCAACTAATTCCCCGCAGTATCTCGCCCGTGATCGATCAGAGACACGACGCCCCTGCCTTCTTCCTCGACTTCCTGGCCCGGCTACGACAGCAAAGCCTCGAGGGTACCGAGCCGATGGAGAACGGTGTCCAGCTTTACCAGACCAAGGCCAGATCCTTCATCAACCTGGTGGATTTTACAAAGATGCGCGGCGACGCCCAAGTCCAGGCCCCGCCGCCAAACATGAGAGCATCATCACACAACGGCGTTGACCGCCGAACAGCCATCAGTCCCGAAGTGCTGGCCGATTTCTTCTCGTCCATCGTCCAGTCGAGCCCAGAGGCAGGCGACCTCGTAATGCCATTCGTTTCCAAGCTCGTGGCAAAGGCCCCCAGCTCCCGGCAGGCGAATTCCACGCCCTGTGGCTGCCCTTCCTGCGCTGCCTGATGCCCGTTCTCGCCTCCAACGCCATACCCCTCACCACCCCATACTGTCAGCAGCTCTTTTCCGCCGTCCTGAAAGCCTACCCCGACAGGTACGTGGGACGCAGGCCGACCGAGGACAGGAGCCTGGTGCGGCGCAGTGTGCGCTGCTCGTGCGACGACTGCGCCTCCCTGAACGCCTTTCTTGCCAGCCGCACGGAGAGAGTCGGCTTCTTTGCCGTGAACAAGCAGCGGCGTGCGCACTTGCACCAGCAGCTCGACGCCTGCCAAGTCGACTGCACTCACGAAACACGCCGGACGGGATCCCCCAGACATTGGTGGTGACCAAGACATGCCGCCATGATGAGAAGAGGCTCCAGGACTGGAAGTCGCGGCTGATGCTGGCGAAGCAGCAGATGCAGCAATTCGACAAGGGCCACCTCGCGCCACTACTCGGGGCCAACTACCCAACCATGGTCAACATGGAGCAGCACATGCTTGCCGCGGAGCCGGCCCGGGGTCGTCAGCCGCCGCCAGTGGCTCCAGTGGCTCCAGTGGCTCCAGTGGCTCCAGCTCCCGCCTCCTCCCCGCGGACGCCGAGCCACGTGGCTGGAGTGAAACGGAAGGCCTCTGCCGCGGAGATTGAAATCGTCGATCTGACCAGCGAGTAGGCTACGACCCCGGCCCGGGCAACAAACAGTTTCCATTGGCGTCTGAACAGTAGGGGCTAAAGAATACAAAAGAGACCACATTACATGTATCTAGCAGATGGAAAGGAAGTACTACTTAAAGAACAATCCCACGTCACGTATTCTCGAATGCTCACCAACACCTTCAACGTAAGACTTAAAGAGTATTCTCCACACGACATCCATCTACCAGCCACAACCCACGGGTCAAACAAATAGTCGACTGCGAAGCTTGCCCAAGTTTCATCTAGCCGCTCGTCCCGAGCGCAAGCCCGCCCTCGCGCGGCACTTTCCGAGAACCAATGTTGGAAGGGGAAATTGCCCAGCCGCGAGCCTATGATACCATATGGACCGAGTCCATCCGGGTTGGCCGATGTGAGTGGAGCGAGGGGTAACTGTTACTGGTCTCTCCATGAAGAAAAAAAAAAAGCCGTCACATCGTCATTCAAGGACAGCGGCTGGTCTGATTGGACAACTCATTGGCACGGGCTAGCTGTTGGCAGAAACACAAGGGGGACAAACATAGCCCAATTGCTTTCCTATTCCAGCCAGATTCGAGTAAGCTGCATCTGCACATCTGTTATCGAGCCGCGTGCTGATATCACGCTGGCCAGTTTCACACCCATCCCCAGACAAAGAACATCGTAATGCATATGAACGCTGTTGATGCATCTAACAGCTTTGCACTGTTTTTTTGATATACATACTCCACCCATACAAGAGTCATTTCAACAATGCAAATCGTCCCTCTCTTCTCATCAAGGTCTGCCAACCCCGAACATAATAACCACAATGCTAGTCCCACCTGTCCTCGGCTACCCGCCAAAAAAAAAAGGAAAAAAATTCTAATGGCTTTGATGGGCCCCTTTAGCTAGCCTCCTGTGTCAAATCGCTGAGTTTGCCTGCCCACGTGTCCATCCAACCCCATCCTCGCTGTCCAGGCCATCCGAAACGATAGTCCTCTATAATGCCCTTTGAAAACAAAACTAATAACAACCAACGCCGTCCTGGTATCTTGGAATAATATATATATATTTATATATATGCAAAAGCCCACCTCGTGCGTCCAGATGTGCCATATCCATTCTTTTTTTTTTTTGAGAAGCCAAGTGATTTCATGTGCTTCGTCGCATTTGTACGTCGTTTGATAAGTTGTCCAAGAAGAAAAGATCAAGGGAGAAAAGTCCGTTGTCCAGGTACCAAGGAGATAAAAATGACGAGAATAGGACGGTGTCTTTTCAAGGACATTGCTAATTTAGTTGACGACGTCAGGGTCCGGATTGGTCGCGCGTAGGACCTTGGGTTGCTGAATCCTCCGAGAGTAATCGTGGTCGTCCCGCAGTGTACCGACACTCTCTCGACTACCATTTCGAGCATACAAGCTCTGTTGGAAAGGATCCATTCTGGGATCAACAGGCAGAAGGCTGCTACGATTGCCGGTGGATCCAGGGGAACCTGGGGCTCTCGCCATCTCGGGACGGCCGCTCCCCATCATACCGGATGAGCTACCACGTATGCTAGGATCGTCATGATAGCCATCTTGCTGGCGTTGCTTCTTGCGCCGAAAGTAGAAGAACATGATCGACGCTGCCAGCATCAGCACACCTCCGACAACGCCGACGACGATTCCAACGACGGATCCGGCTTGCAGCCCGCTTTCCTGGAAGGCAACGCCCTGATTTTCGCCTGACGTGCGGCCAGTTTCGGTTGGAATAATAGTCACAGTCTTTATCGTGCCATCTGCAGTGACAGTCGCAACGCTGGAAGTCTGAGATCTCGGCGTGGGCGTGGGCGTGGGCGTCGTCGTCGTCGTCGTCGGCTCATTTTGGATATGTGATGAAGAAGAAGTTGACTACAACCTAATTAGTAAAAGTGATGTCTATGATGTGTATTTTCGGCGCACACGGGAAATAGAAGCTTTCGAACGTGTAGACATTGATGCCGGGGCATAATAGTAGACGAGAAAATGGGAAAAGCATTGTACCGTGGGCACAGTGGTTCCTGATGTTTCAAGTGAAGAGGTCGAGGGGCTGACCAAGGTTGAGCCTACAGTAGAAGTGCTGCTTGTGCTGCTGCTGCTGCTGCTGCTGCTTGTACTGCTTGTACTGCTGCTGCTGCTGCTGCTGCTGCTGCTCGTCGGTATTGAAGAGCTGGAAGTAGACGTAGGTGGTGATGTGTCCTGCCCGGTCTCAGTCACCAACGTCATCATCTTGGTCTGTGGATAACATCTCCAGCAAAAATGCAGAATTGATTGCCAGCGAAGCCTGACACGTGCCAAGAGCTTCGTTAAGACATGTAAATGACGAGCAGCAAACAAGGACGAGAAAGACGCACGCACCACCGAGAAATCGTGAGGTCATGGGACAATGGACGGTTCCAGATTGAGGACAAAAAGAAATTCCCAATCGGTGTGCAAGGTTTGAAACAGACAATGTAGGAGACAGGGGATAGCAATGAAGATGAGATTGAGAGACCAGAAGAAGCGAACGAGCAAAGACACACATCAAAGCCAGGTGGGCAAGGCGAGTCGGAGATGGGAAAAACTTACTTTGGCGCTAGATGGAGGACTTCCTCCTTTGGTGCCGGAAGGCATTCCATTGAGGACAACATAAGCAAATAGGCCAGGTCCGCCACATTTCTCGAATGGGTAGCCTGGGCAGTTCGTGTTACAACTGCCTGGGCTGACTTGGGTAGACTTGTCAGGTGTGTAGTTTGAGCACCAACAGTCGTTGCCTTGGGTGACGGCATATGCGTAACCTTTGGGGTTGCAAAAATCGTGGCAGAGGCCGTTGGTCTGGAAAGTGCTAAAGTCTTCAATGCAACAGTCAGAATTGGTCCTGGCGACGTGATGGCGATTTGTGTAATCTTACTTTTGTCCATCGATGCGGTGTTTAGGCTGGCACAGATACTGGCGTCAAACGCGTGGCCGAGGCCGCTCCAAGCAACAGCCATGAACATGAAGATGCCCATGCCCGGAGCGCCCGTCAATTCGAGATTAGACATTGTATTCGAGTATTGAAAATGCGAGCAAGCGTGGAATCTGGGTACAAGATGTTAGTCATCGACGTGAATGGTTCGCAAGGCAGTCGATATAGAAGCGAGTGGTCTACTGGTTCTTGCTCACCGGTCTTTTTGGGGGTTTTTTTAAAAAAAAAAAAAAGATATATGCAGTCTCATGAATAAAGGAAACAAGCGATGAATGGGAATTCACAGCATAGTACACCAGAGCCCGAGCCTGATCAGCAGTGCGTGGCCATAACACGGCCAAACGCGAACCAAAAACGAGATGACCTTGCAGTGTTTGTTGTTCACCCTGGTATCGATTCTCCGTAGGGATGATAAAACTGAAGCCAATGTAGTCTTGATTGTCCAAATTGGCAACGGAACGAGCTGCAACCTAAGATATAGGGGTTCACCGCGTGGATTGACTGGACAGAAATGACAGCGTTTCGATGGCCGGGCGAGATAATTATGATGTCGACTTCAGAGATTGTTTCGATGATAAGGCGTCGAATGGAAGACTGGTAGGAAAGCGAGAGCCGACGAAAGATGGTGTCTGGAGAAGGAGAGGGAAAGCGAACCGAGCCGCTGGGGCAGTACGACCAACCAAGTGAATAAGTCGAAAGACTGTGTCGAGGGCGGAAATGCAATTCGAAAGAGGTCACCAGTCTGACGATGCAGCAAGATTTGCCGCAGGTATTCGCCTTGGTCCAGGTCGTGAAGGTGTTCGGCGAGCCTGTTGTGCGGGCAGTTTGGCGACGGACGCAAGACTGGAATGTTTGATGGACCGCAACAAATAGTCGAAAGACAGCAATCGGAGAGGAACTGGGACACCGCAATTAAAGCCGAGGAATACTGCAATCCAAGCCCCAAAGTGGATTTGTCACAATTGGAGCGAAGAAATGCAGCCTAATGATGAGTAGGGAGGAGCAGAGGAGGACCGAGATATGGAAGAGGAAGTTTACATTTAGGTGGAGAGCGGAGAACAGCCCGGAGAGGAGAAGTTGGGAGAGAGAGAGAAAGGTAAAGTTCAGAGCGCTGGCAGCTTAGGGGAGAGGAGAAGATGGCAGTGACCCGACACAGCTGGAGCACATGGCCCGTACGCAAGTACCTGCTGGCTGGGAAGGAAGAGGCTGGCCAAAATTTGGGCGTCTCTCTTTTTTTTTTTTTTTTTTTTTTTAGTGGGAGGAAAAGAAGCCATGCTGAGTTGGCACCAACAACAAGCGCCAACTAACAATACACCCAAGAGGAATGATGTGCACCACCAGGGTTGACCCTGGGGAACTGGATTGACAGTCTGTTCAACGCTTGCTTGTCGGGGAACTCGCGACACAGGATCCATCATTTGTTTGTTTGGCGTGGGCGGGGCGCTCGATGTTGACGAAAAACAGCGCAAGGACTTGAGGGTGGGGACTCGAGCAGCAGCAACAACTCGAAAGGCGAATCAGAGGCCGAGCTCCGATAGCCTCGATCCAACACGACTTAATCATGAGGATCACTCCGTACGAATTACATGTTATTGGTAATAGGGAGAACGCATAGAATGCGAGGCTTTATATCACGATTGCCCGTGTTGTAGGTCGGGTTGCTGCGTTGCTTCAGATTCAGAAGCTGCCCGGCATGATCATTGATTCTGAGCACCGTGACGCCCCTCAGCTTCGATGATTTGCAGATGCATTCATCGCCTTGGCTAATCCATACATTACGGAAGAGGAGATACAAAAATCTTGGACAGGTGCCCGAGTTGGCAAGTTGCTAGCAAGGTGCAGGGGCGGTGGTCCGCTCTTTCCTGCGTCAGGGCGTTGCGGACCCATGACTTTGACAGCCTGGTTGCCTGGTTGCCTGGTTGCCTGGTGCCACGGTGCCACGGTGCTTATTAGAGGAGATTGGCGTCACTGGGGAGCGGCCACCAGAACCAGATGCCAGACCAGAAGGGAAGAGCAACCAATAGGCACGAGCCCGAAGCGACCTAAGACTTAATTGAACAAGTCAATGGGGTCGTGGACATTCATGCATCCGTCCTGCTCGATCTCGATCTCGGAAGAAGGAATCCATCCGTGTCACCGTGTGCAAACTTCCTTTTTCTCGATTGCTTTCAGGCACCCAGCTCAGGGCAACGTACACCAGAGACTTTTTTTTTTTTTAAAAAAAAAAGAAAAGAAAAGAAAAGAAAAAAAAAAAGGGGTTGCTAATCAACTATTTCCGCGTCCGGCTATAATCATCGCGTCACGAATGTGTCACGAAACGTTCAGCTGATTGTAGTATTCTTTCATCGTTCCGTCACATGTGTCACCCCCGCGTTAGACTAGAAAATAATCCTAGGCCTTTCTGCAAATATCTTGGGCATCTCCAGTGGGACTAATAAAATCCGCTAACAATTCACAGCATCCAGCATCTTCCTCAATGCAGTCGAGAGCCGTCAAAAGCTGCCATTCCACTTGACGGCCTTGACCCTGACACATCACAGCCATGGCGGGGGTGTCTTCCCACCTCCTGGTATGGCTTGGAGACTACTTATACGGAGTAATGATTGGCTCACTCTCACGCCAGGACAACAACGTTCCGTCTTCGTCGACCCTGAGGACAACAAAGAGGTGAGACAAGGCTGCCCGTGGCCCGACGACTCGGGTCCACGAGTGCTTTGCCCGAACCAAAAGTGAACGCTTGGCATAGAACAAGGAAAGCTTGGCCTGGCGCACCGGTGCGGATTGTTCCCGAAGCAAGAGCATGGGAAGGAAGCCTCCAATATCCTGGCGTTGAATGGGCAATCGGATTGCCTGATGCGGTTGGTTTTGGGAGCACTGCAAGCTTGCACCGTGAAGTGACCAGGCCCGTTCCGTCTGCCCGAATGCACACCAGTCCTGCCGTACCAAGTGCGCCCTAGATGTATTGCTTGTTGGACGGAATGAGCAACATCTCTTAAAGCACTCCGTCTGCTGCGCAGCAAATGCAAATATGTATGCGGCAATTCCATGTAGTGCAAGGTTGTCCAGCGTCAAGTCAAAAAGACTGAAGAGCCCGCAGCGGCAGAATGCAAGGGTCGCGGCTGCTCCGTCCATCAGACGGAAACGGGCTATTCTTGTCGTGACCGATGCTGGGCCTCCACGGTGTAGATTGGGAAACCAATTGATGGAGAACTACTAGAGATACGAGACCTTGACTGGGTGGGTACCCCGTATTTGCCATGTTCAACATTTATTGTTTCCAAGAGTACTCCGCAATATGTACATATATATATATATATATATATATGCATGCACGTCATGTCTACATACAGACCGAGCCCTAAAATTAGCAATGGAAAAAGCAATTACTCCAACGCGCAAGCCAGTGAGCCGCCGCAGACGCAACAGGCGCCCTCGGTGCCCAATATCCCACGGATGGCATGCAGGGACAAAGTGGAGTGGCTACCCAGGGTGCAAGGAAATATGTATGTACATATGTGTACATACATACATACGGTCCGCTGGGACGCCCACAAATGGGAAACGGGAAATGGGAAATGGGATCATCCGCCCAAACGTAGCTATGTATATCCGTATCCAATGGCCCCGCGCTCGAGGGCCGCAAAGCCATTGACCGTGTCCATAGGTGGAACATCATTTTGAGCAGCACGAGATTTTGCTCCCAAATCTATTTCCTTTCCATCAACGGCAGTGGCCAACGCATCATAACTCGCGTACCCATCTCATCACCATCTAGCTTAACCTAGCTACGAATGAATCCATAAATATATAATCAAGTACCTAGTACTCCGTAATCTATCCGTATTCCATAACCTAAAAGCAACCCGAGAAAGCTAAGGCTAATTCAGCCTAGCTATATCCGTATAGCAGAGATAAAAGCTTGTAAAGCATAAGATTTTGCTTATCCTTTATTTATTTAAATCTATTTCCTTTCCATCAAAGGCAGTGGCCAACGCATCATAACTCGCGTACCCATCTCATCACCATCTAGCTTAACCTAGCCACGAACGAATCCGTAGACATACAACCAAGTACGCAGTACTCCGTAATCCATCCGTATTCCAGCCCAAAAGCAACCCGAAGACGCCGAGGCCAATTCAGCCAGCCATACTCCGTAGCAGAGATGAAAGCTTGTAAAAACACCTGTGAACAAAGACCGTCAAGCACCCGGCACCCGGCACCCGGCACCCCTGCTACAATCACTGTTGAACGTTCAACCTACTTTGCCCACGTACGACAATGTGTATTTCAAAGTATCTGATGCTACCAGTCCCCAGTGGCCCCTCTTGAAGAAAGAGAATTCGAATTTACACAAATTTCCAAGCCAAAATACAAACGAGTCCCAATCCCAAAGCATGTCCTGTGATCCATATATACAACGCGTTCCGTACTACCTTTTCCGCTCGGGCGTTCTAGTCGGGCTATTCTCCTGGCTCCCGTTGGAGCTCTCGATACTCTCCACCATCTGCAGCACTCTCCCCTCGGCTTCTCGAACCGCACTGCTTCGGCCGTCAACACTGCGCCGGAGAACCTCCTCCCGAATCGTCAGTCGAGTGGCTTCTCCGCCGCTCCTCGGGAACATCCACGTGCAGGAGATCTGGGTCCTCGACGCGCCAAGAACGCCCTCGCTCCTCTCGGCAGACACGACGCTTTCGTCGCTCGACTTTTCCGGGTCGACTAGCTCTGCCATCTGCGGGTCGGCCAAGCCCCCGCTCGTTTCCTGAAGCTGCGCTCTCTTGGTCAGTGTTTCGCGCTCGCGCTCGTGCTCGCGCTCGTGCTCGTGCTCGTGCTCGTGCTCGTGCTCGTGCTCGTGTTCCTGCTCGTGTTCCTGCTCGTGTTCCTGCTCGTCGTCGACTTCCTCGCCGCCATTAACGACGCGAAGTCTTTCCTTGGGCACGGTGAACATGACCTGTACGAGACGCTGCTCGACGGCGCGCTCAATGTCCCATTCATTGTCTTGTGTGGACGGGCCTGACCCTCCTCCTCCACCTTGGGCCCGCGCGTCGGCCTCCCAGTCCTGACGGCCCTGCTTCCTCCTAAGAAGTTCGCCGCGGAGACCTGCGCGGGGCTCATAGTCGCCGGTAGAGAAGTCCATCTCGGGGCCGTCGCGCGCGGGACTGCGTTCCGGGGACGCAACGTGTGGGAGCCGCTGGATTGGGAGAAGACGCGGCCTAGAGAGCCGAGCCAGCCTCGTCGAGGTTTGGTCTTGGACGGTGACGGAGGAGCGTTGACGTCATCCTCTTCGTCTCCGCCGCAGCCAGGGTTGTGGGATGGGCTTGTTCCGCTCAACAATGCCGGCCCCTCGGCTTGAAGAGTCCCGAAGCCTGAACGCGCCGTGTTGTAGCTGCTTGAAGATGAGCTTCCCGGTTTGGCATGGTCCACGCCTCCCAGGAGCGTGCCTCCAAAGAAACCACCGCTTGCTGCGGATCGTCGGTTGGACTGCGACCTGCGCAGACTGTCGGCCGTGCTGCGGTTGGAATCGGAAAGATTGGAGCCGCTTCTGGACTCGTCGTCTCTCAGGGCTGTGGAACGAGTCGAGTTTCGGCGGGTAGGCGAGATGCGGCCCTTGCGAGAAGAGTTGTACTTGTCGAGCAAAGAGTCTGCTGCGTCCACATCTGATACCCAGTCCTGTACGTCCGGGTCATAGTATCGATGGCTTTCGGAACTGGGTGTAGCAGAAGACGACGTATTCATGGGGGAAAGGATGGGCGGCGCGGTGGCCGTTGGCGTGAGGAACGGATCCGAGGGAACTTCTGATGTGGGCGTCAATGGCTCCGCATCAAGTGGATGATGGTGATGATGAGGATGCTCATGGTAGGCATGGTCCTCCTCGTCGTCTTCCATGATGGGATGAATCCTTCCAGGTGGCGAGACAAATGCGTTGAGGTGAGTCTCGGTAGGCACGTAGCCTCCTCTCATCGCTCGTGACATGACTGACTTCCGGGTGACGACGGGACGGCCGTGGCCATCATCCAATGAGACTCCTGCTCCGCGGAGAGATTCGTATCCTCTTGAGGATTCTCCTGCTGCTGCTAGACCGGCCGAGTCTTCGTCATTTCTGGGCGGCACAAACCAAGGGTATGATGCATTGTCTCTCTCCATCATCTCATCTGTGTCGTGGGCAAAGTACTGGGCATCCTGGGCCATGGACCTGGCCGCGAGTTCTCGAGACCTTCGGCGCTTCTCAAGTCGTAGCCTCCAAAGATATGTAGCAAGAATGACACCAAGCAACAGCGCGAGCCCGAGGCCCAGTCCGAGGCCCAGTCCAAGACGTCTCGATTGCTCGGAGCCATGACGCTCTGGTGCGCCGTGATTCCCTTTGCCGTGTAGGAGTTTCCCAGAGTTGGGATTCGTGTAGGAATTCGACCACGACATGGATGTCACGTTGAAGAATCGTGGCGCGCCCCTGCCAGCAGATGTCTGCCGTTTCGACGTCGTCCCGCCAGGGGACGCAGAGGTTTCCCAGCCGCCATACACCATCATCACATTTCCAGGCAGCATGGCCGCTCCATGGCCATAAACTCCCTTCCCATCGGGCTGTGCCCTCGGCACAGCCCACTTCCACGACGAGTATCTTTGGCTGAGCTTCAGCACCACGAGTTGCGGTTCGGCAGAATTGGTGACATCGCCAACCCAGCCGCCGAAGACAACCACCGAGGAGCCATCTTCCGTCAACACAGCAGTATGGCCAGAACGACTTTCCACCTCGGTTGCAGCTCGGCCGACCAGGGCATCTCGCACAGCCAGCTCAGCACTCGACGAATCCGGGCCCCCGATATTGATATACGACCACGACTGCTCGGGAAGTTGCCACACCGCCGCTGTGCTCATATTGATGAATGCCTGCCGCGTATGGCCGCCCAGCAAAACGAAGTCGGCTTGCTGCGTGGTTGAGCCGGCAATTTTGTCATCGAAGCAGGGAGTTGCGTAAGAGTGAATCCAGCAATGGGCGTGCGTGGCCCGGCCGTCGAGGCCACGCTGAGCGAGTATGCCGTATCTGCATCTTGACTATTGGGAGCCAGGCTCATCATTGTAGGAGTATAGTTTGCACTGGACTGCCAGCTGGTCGAATCGGCGCCGGGTGAATTACACATGCCGCCGTACGTATAAATGGTCGGCTGATCCATCGTGGGCGCCAGTCTTGACGAGAACGCCAAGGTACCGCCCAAGAAATAGGGTCCTCGAGAAGAGCCTTGATCCGCCGTGCCTGGTGTCGTCATCTTCTTGCTCCACGTGCTGCTTCCGCCCTGGCCCGGCAGATTCGAGTAGCTCCATAGCGAACCTGTTGTGTCATCGCAGGCTCCCGAATACACCACGACCGACCCGTTGCTCGTTCGCGCGGCTCCGAATGCCGTCGTCGCAGGCGCGTCTTTGAGAAAGGGCAACTCGGACGTTATGGTCGTCAGCTGTGTATCGGCGCCCACTGTGTTCGAGTAGTTGAGTGCCGAAAACTCGACGCCTCCGCCATCACTCTGAGAGAAGATGTAGGCAACATCGGCTCCGCCGCAAATCGACTCGTTCCAGCAAGCAGCCGGCATGAGGATCTGCGTGGGTACATATGGGAAAACGTGTGCGGCCGTTGCAGGAAGTTGCCTCATGGCAAGCCCTAGCCCAAGGGTGACTGCTGATCTGCGCATATTCTTGTCCCTACTTCGCCTTGCCATCTCCCTCCCAACTTGTTGGTGATGCCTCTGTGATGCCTCTCTCGATGGTGAATATTGTCTCTCCTTCGTACGTGGCTCAAATCATGGTTGCGGTGACCGACCTAGAATAGTGTGTACATGTACAGGTGTCGGTAATTAGTTCGACTCTCCGATCCGCACGCGCCAAATCAACAGCCGGTGATTCAGACTTTGTGCAGTCCCTCTCTCTCTCTCTCTCTCTCTCTCTCTCTTCTTCTCTTTCTCTCTCTGCCTCGACCCGCGCTGCCACGAGGGGTCCAGCACAATGAGTACAAAGCTTTGTTTGCGTCTTCGTGTAAAACTCGACCCGTCTCCAATTCCGACACCCCTGATTTCCAGCAAAGGTAGTGCAGCAATGGTATGCGCTGCGAACGTTCGTGCCACGCCCGTATACGGCTTGTGTCTAGACCCAATCAAAGCGAGAACCGTGTCATATGTCGAGTGCAAAAAAAAAAACGAGATATTTGGAGGAAAAAAATCCAACGGCTGCGCCGGTAAACGTTTCGTTTCAACGGTCCGTCTCTTGGCGCCTTTCTGGGAATATATACGATAACAAAACAGTGATACAGTGATATAGACAGGTTGAAGAGAGATGGTTCAAGCCACGGGTGGGAAAAGCAAGCACTACGGTACCAGGTACCTAGTGGCCTAGATTACGACGATAATGTAATGGACCCCGTCTGCAAAGGGAGGGGTCGGTTTTTTTTTTTTGGCATCAAGGCCATCTTTTGGTCAGAGGTTCAAGGCCAGCCAACCAGACATGGGTATGCCAGTGAGAAAAGCGGCATTTGACATGGATGGATGCATGGCGCATCAGGCGAGTTGAGTGCCACGGAGTGCCACAAAGTGGTGACTCTGGTGAGGGGTCTGTGTGGTGTTTGTTGTTGTGACACTCGTTGCCGGGGCAACAGCATTGCTTCCGCCCCCTCGACGATATGGCACGCAACAACCTGGCTTTAGCTTCGTGCGATGCTGTACGGGGTGTGTGGAGTGTGGATGTGAAGAAAGGCTGGCTGGCAGGCATGAAAAAACAATCTCTGGTAATAGTGTTGCGGTAGCATTCACCAGTGAAATTGGGACAGAGGGCGTCAGATCCACGAGGTGCTGTCATCTTCCAACGATAGAATCGTAGAATCGAGGGAAGCTGGTCTCGAACCAACCAACAAAATCGTGAACACGAGAATTTTTCAGCATTGGTCTTTTCGCGACGATCCTCGACCGCACCGTGTTACATGTGCTTATCGTAAAAGTTCTCAATCATATACGCTCATTAATAAGTCGTATGTATGAAAATGTAACCTGATCGTTTCAGTATATAATCCTTCCTCATCTCCATTATGACAAAACATTGAATTGCCCTTAAATCGGTACGAAATCAGCTACCGATTCTCACACACGTGTAGAGGCGTGTGTTCCTTGTAACTAGAGGTCTCGAATCGGACTAATAAAAAAACATGTCTAACTACACAGGTGGTATCAAGTCCAATGAACCATCAAGTTTAGTAATAGGCCTTTTCAGTGTAGATGGGAGGCAAGTTCTCCTCGTTGCTCAGGTCTTCAGACCAGACGACGTTGTTCTTCTCGTCCAGTCGAGCGCCCTTGTCACTGATGGGGATAACCCTGCTGGTGAGCGCAATTTCGTGCTTGGAAACACCGAGGGGATCCTCAGGGACCCAGAGATGGGGAGGCTCGCTGTTGACAGAGGGTGGGAAGTACGCATCACGTTCCACGAGCTCACCGGAAGCCTGAAGCTGAGCAAAGTTGATGTCCTGCTCCTGAGGCACCATGTGTCGCAAAGTAGCGTAGTCGGAGAACAGCCAGGGCTTGAAGAAACGGGTAAACACGTTGCCCTTCTTCTTCTTCTGAACGCCGTAGTCGGTGCCGTTGAGGACAGCCTTCTCGCCGTGAGCACCGTTGGAGTCGTTGGAGACCTCCTTGCTAGCCCCAGCAGCTCCGGCGCCGGTTCCGTGAGATTGGAACATGGCTTCTTGAGTCTCCAGCGTTCTAGGCAACCCATAGAGAAGAGGGCTGATGCTTCGGGTAAACGTAATGTGGTAGAGAATAGTGAAGATGAGGAACACTGCCATCAGCGCAGCCGGGCCAGCGGCCTTGACGACGGAGAACAATCCAATCATGACAATCTCGCCAATGTAGATGCCAGTGAAGAGCTGTTTGAGAGCGCGGGGATAGATCAAGCCCTGGGTATCCACAGCGGTTTCAGATACGAACAGGATGTTGTATCGAAAAGCAAGGTAAAGAGGAACAGTCCCAAGGTTGACCAGAACAGAATGAGAGGGGCGATGACGGAGTAAATGACGCCTGAGGAGAGAGAGGATGTCAGTAACGGATTATTAGTGATCCAAGGCTTGTGATGGGCCAAACTTACTGATGCAGACCATGTTGGTGTACACTGGAAGCAGACTGCCCCAGAGAATGGCGGACAGAGTAGTCCACTTGGTATACTTGGCACGAGGCGTGCTGGCGAGGAATTTGTATAGGATCCTAAAGATGAACAATCCGACGACTTGCGTTACCGTGCTAGTAGCAATTGTGATTCCCTGTACGATGAAATAAGAGATGTAGAAGTTGGAGGTCGTCGGCAGAGTTTTCCCAGCAGAGAAAAGACCATGCCAGGGTCTTGAGCAATCTCGATGATGGATCCAACTGCAGCATCAGCGACAGATCGCCACAGGAAGACTTGGACGACCTGGAAGACGAAGTAGGAGTTTTGAGTGTACAACTCGGCCTCGCTGTTGGTCTTGCATCCGGCAACTTTGGCCAACGCGCGCATGATCACGGGGACAAGTGACATCAAGATCGCGAGGGCCACCGATGGCAGCAATCCAGAGATGAAGCCCAAAATTTTCTACGTCGCACAAGAAGAGTCAGTACGATACTACAGCCAGCATTTCAAACAGGTGTGGACCGATGGTGGCGACCGGTGTACAACAGCAAAGAGAACGTACGTACCTCGGGAATGCTCGCAATCCAGGTAAGACCTGGAAGAGTTTTCAAGAAATCAACCTTGGAAATGATGGCAACGATACCGACAGGAATGGCCCAGAAAATAATCATTGCGGCGATGGTGGCGCAGACGGCATAACGACGGATGATGAGTTGCCACCAAGGAATGGACAGGTTTTTCCAGATAACGTCTTGCGGTTTGACACCAATGGCCTTTGGACTCATGTGAAGAGCGTTGTGATGCGTGATGACCTGATAAGCAGCCTGCGCATCGGCTTGAGTGTGGAACTCGACGAAAACAGAGCCGATCTTGGTGAAGTTTCCATTCTGCTTCCATTCGACTTGCGCTCTCTCGACTTCGGGAATGCTCTTTTCCAACTCGGCCCGACCCCATTCGATGGTGTCAACCTTCTTGCCAAACAGGCCCAAAGGACCAAGGCGGTGGGAGGGTCGCTTCTTATCGGGCACCCATCGAGCGATGGCATTGCCAGTTTCAGCATCCTGCTCAGCATCGCCAGCGTTGCCGCCCTTCTTCAAAGCCTTGGCCCGAGCCTTGTTCACAGCGACAATCAGCTTGACCTCGGCACCCTCAAGCTTCATAGCGGCCTTGTCTCGTTCTTCGACCTGCTTGTCCAGTTTGTCGGTTCTACCAGCGATCCACACATTCTTAACGGCATTGTTGAACATCTGGCGAATCTTGGCTTCATCCAAATACTCCTGGGGTACTGATGTGAAAAGAACAGTTCGAGCAGAAATGCGCTTGGCATAGTGGGGAGTTAACAGATACGCCTGACGCAGGTTGATGTAGAAGATACACTCGCGAGTGATCATGTACATGAGGAAGCCATATACAGCCCATGCCACGAAACAGTGGGCATAGAAGTAGTTTGGCTTCCTGTCAACGCTCACGTTACCGAAGGTCAGAATGTCTAGCTGCTCTCTCCCGGCACCGCCGGTGATGTTGACCGGGAATAAGATGGGCCAGGTGATGCACAAGCTCACAAAGCAGATGACAGTGCAGATCTTGAGATATCGCAGGAACAAGTAGGCGTCGAGGTTCTGATGCGTAAGCGCATAGGTATCGGGAAGTTTCCAGAAAGAGCCGAACCAATTGAGTAAGCCGCCTGGCATCTCCGGACTGCGTTCACTACGCGCAAACACCCGTTATTAGCTTGATGAATCTCGCTTCAACCTCGTGCGGTTGCGTTCCAACACGTACCTCCTACCGCCTATGTACGTACGCGGCGCATAAAATCGCCGCTGAGATCTTCTGAACATCAGGAACAGAGCGATCCAGACCAGGGACACTGCTAGCACGGGCCCGAGAGTCAAAATCATGCCTGCAGAGCAAATTGTTAGTTTCCGACGAATAACAGGACCTGACAGGACCTGACAGGACCTGTCAGGACCCCCGTGTTGGTGGATTTCTGACGGGGAAGGGTCACGTACCCCAAAGTGATTGAGGCTGGTTCTTTTTGTCCGACGCATTGCTGCCAGCGTCCTGGTCGGCTGGGACATTCTCCTTGATCCAACTGATGAAGGCGCCCATCTTGAGCAAACAGCAGCTTTGCGCTGCGGAAGCGAAACGTGCTGCTGTAAAATCGAAGTGCTGACCAGTGTCGACGTTTCGTGCTTGACGAAGAGCACGTCGTCGCGATTAGTTTGTTTCTGGATGTCGTTCTCCTTGGCGCTCGATGCGATTGCGAGTCACCGACGGGCAGGGTCTGGATAAGAAGAACCGAAGGGAGGGAGGGATGCCAAGGGCAGCCCAGCATACAAGTAGTCAAACACGGATGACGAGCATGTATGTATGCACATAGAGCCTGTCCCGCAAATCTCGCAGTACTACATACATTCTGCGTTGTCTGGGGGCTTAAATTTCCCACCGGAGATTTCAAATTTCCCACCGGACTAGCCAAATCGAGAGAGGTCTCCACACACCCACTTTTGGTGTAGAAGTACCTCTAAGGTTTTTTCCTCTTGTAATAGCCCTTATTAGCTTATTGCTGCTCTAGGGCCTTATAGGCTTCTTTACAAGAGGTATGTGGCTAATCTATAATAAGTAATTTAAGGCAAGAATAATACTTCTAGCGATAATGTAGGTATTGTAGTAATAGATAAAAATTCGTTGTAAGAGGAAGGTTATAGGCATACGGAAGAGGCATGCATTATAAACAGCGGGCGCTATGGAATAGGAGAAACGTTATAGGAGGAAAAAAACCTCAGAGGTACTTCTACACTATAAGTGGGTGTGTGGAGACCTCTCTCGATTTGGCTAGTCCGGTGGGAAATTTGAAATCTCTGGTGGGAAATTTGCGTCCCCTTGTCTGGGATGACCTTGAGCTGACGAATCCACACGGATCAAACCCAAATCAGCTGGGAAGCGATCGTTACCCACTAATAAGTCAGTGTCTCAGCCAGTCAAGGCCAGGAGGATCCAACACCCTGCACTCTCGCCTTTTGTTGCTCCGGCGATTTTTTTTTAATTTTTTTTTTTAAAATAACATACCCATACAATGTCTCAATTGTCAAGAAATGATCACGCCAAATGTTTGTTTACCCCTGCAAGTGCCACTACTACAATTTTCCATCCACTTCCAACACGTGCTGCGGCGATAGATTCGACTGTTACTAGTTGCGACCTAATAAGGAGACCAACAATTTCTCGTCGACGGGACGCATAAGACGGATGGACGAGACCGGCATAGGGGCAGGCCGCCACACAGGCCCTTTTTCTGCAAATCGACTCGAGAGCAAATGACCCTGGTTTCGTCCCACGACGCATGCAGTCTTGCCCTGTCCAGCTGTGCGCTCCTTGTACTCGAACCGCACGCTGATCAGTAGAGGCGCAATTTGCATGCCGGCAGTTTCTGACCAGGAGAGAATCTGCAGTGTGGCACAACCCGAAAGGTGGCACAGCTAGAATGGTCAAGCTTGCCAGCGTAACTTGAAAGATGTCAACACATGATGAGCGGTATCCATTATCCTCGAGGAGACTTGTGCGGAAACTGTGTGCACTATCCCGACTTTGTTCAAAGCCAAGCTCCGAGGTCAAGGCGCTACAAAACACCAGGATGTATTCGCGAAGAAGCTCGACATAAAAAGTGGTGAGGAGTGCCCAAGTCGTGATGTCACGCTGATCCCCGCCGTTGCGACCGTGCCATCATCATTGGTCGGGCTGTGTGTACACCTTGGCTCGACGTCACAGATCTAGATAAGTAACTATCCGACCCACGTCCGTTATCGTTATTACTGCCGATGTCGACAATCAATTGGTAGCGTCGGGCTCAACCTTGATTGCTTTTCCATCTACATATTGTCTCTGGCGCTTCGAAAATTGAGGGAGCACTCGGCGGTGCCACGAGGACCGCGCGCATCAGTCAGCCAATTGCTTTTCGTGCAAGGAGCGACAAGAACACTCTTGTTGTGAAGTTGCGACATCCTTCTAATTGAACGCGATCGTGGCGCAAACTCAAAATGCCCTCACATAACCTCACATACCCTCACATGCCCTCACATACGCAAGAGGCGCATTCCATGCAATCCCTCGATTATTCGATTATTCGGCTTGGTCACCAGCCTGCATACTCAGCTGCCACACGTCACGGGCTGCTGCGAAATTGGCAAGAGCGGATGAGCCGCGAGTCTTCCTTTGACATACTCACCACCAAAGCAGAGCTGTTGGAACACCAAGGTGCCTGCGCAGGTAATAATACCGTTGTTATTGAAGTCTATGATAGTTGATGATGATAATCTAGGAAAGAGAAGAGAGAGAGGAGAGGAATCTAGCTAGCCAAAAGTGGGTGAAACCCGTAAGTAGGGCAAAGAGGGGGTGGCGAAAAGGGGCATCCAATCACAAGGCGTGCATCCCTCTGAGGGCTCCACTTGGCCCACAATTGGCGGGGTCTTTGGCCACGACTAATCCGATAATGATCCAAAGGAAGCAACACTGGCAGTCTCTCTTTTTCTTGTGGCTAAAGGAGCCTAAAACGCAATAAAAATCAAATTAAAGGAAAGTGTACATAAGTGGATCCCTTAATAGGAATCCGGAGCCCTAATTAGCCCGGTTAGCATTAGTTAATTTAATTAATCTAATCGCGATGAATCCTCCCCTTTACCTCTGTTAATTCCCTCTTCACAACGCTTGTAACGCTCACAAAGGTCTCTTAACCTAGCCTTCCACACGGATTATTAATTCATTCGAATTAATTAAGGTTATTAGCGCTTAATTTAGCAATCCCTTCGTTATCGCATTAGCCGGGTTATCGTTGCCGTTAATCCATCTAACCTCGTAGATCTCGCGCCTCTTATATAATTAGCAAAGGGCTATAATATTAATTATTAGCCTCTTCTCTTTTATTATTCCTAGCTTAACAAGGCATTTATATAATAAGAACGAGTTAGTATAGAGAATCGTAGGGATCCGAGGTATCTTTAATTAGTCCGTAATCTAGTTAAGGGTTATAGATATCGCGTACGCGATATTAGCACCTTAAACCATGCTATATAGCTTAGAGGTAAGCGCGCTACGCGTAACCCGCTTGCTCTTTATTAAACTATATATAATAATATTCCCTTTCGTAATAAAGGTATTATTATCCCTCTTTGCCTTGTTACTAATTACAATTACATACCTAATCTATAAGCTAAGATCCTTATTATTTGTAAGTAATCTATTTACAAATATAAAGAGCTTTACTTCTTTAAGGGTTAGTAAGATATAGCGTAATCCTTATTACTAATTCTTAATCTACTACTTAAGGTATTTGTTTAGGCATATAATATCTTTAGCAGCTAGTTCTTAGTATTAAGCTATAATTAATAGATTATATAAAGCTTCTAGTTAGCAGACGGTCGCGATATAGCTTCCTTAGGCTTATTATTCTATGTAATCCTACCTTACTATTAGAGATTAAGGGTTAACTTCCTTAATCTTCTAACTTTAGCCTTTCTAAGTTAGGGTTAGTAAGTTATTAGCGTTCTAGGTTAGAATGTAGCTATTAAAAGTAAGGGGATTCCTATTTAATAGTCGCTACTTCTCTTCAGCTATAAAGTTAGCCTTCTAGAGCTCTTTTTCTTCTTTATTAAAGAAGTTATTATCGCTTAGACCTAGCGTGTTATCTATTTATATTCTAATAATCCTAAAGAGGTTTTTATTATTTAGAGCTATGATTAATAAGCAGGATTGTATGTTAATGTTATTATATTAAGATTATCCCTATAATAACAGAAGTACGTTACCTACCAGTGTGTTCTAGCCTCTATAATGCCGTAAAGAGGCTTAATAACCTCTATTACAGTGCCTTCTAGAAAGAGGTGCGCGATCTATTCCGGCAATCTCATGATAATTAGCCTCGTGAGTTTTGTTTGCGATTAAACGTAGGCTTAGGTAATATCGCGGATCTAGAGGCAAATCCTTTCTGCTTTAATAAAGGAGTAATAGCTATAATTAGCCATTAGCTTGCCCGTTAGATTATTAGTAATTACGTTAGGATAAATTCCTTCTCCTTATTATTATAGCCTTATATAATAAGGTAAGACTTCTTATATAGTGAATCCGTGCCTTTACCTTTAATCTCTCTTACTATATAAGAGTTAAAGATCCTATAGCCGCTATGCTTTACTTAATTAAACTTTATAAATCTAAACATATTATAAGCTTATAAAGCGTTAATCTTAGCTTAATCTAATTACTTAAAGGGCTTTCCTAGGGTTATAATCTTCCTTCTTAGCGGAGTTAGAGGGTAAGGTCTTAGTTAGCTTTTTCCTTTACTATTAGGAACGCTTCTATTAGCAATCCTCTAGTTATAATCTCTTTAATTAATGCCTCCTCTTAATCTTTATTAATAACTATAAAGTCCTTATAATCCTTAGGTCCTTCTATGCCTTAGTCAGAGCTTTGCACTACAATACAATACATTTGGTGTATTGTGTATTGTATTGTATTGTATTGACAATACAATACAATACAATACATTACACAATACAATACAAGTACTTTTTCACAATACAATACAATACATGTGTTATGAACTGGCCTTAGGGTAGCTGCACGTAAGCGTTCTAAGAGATATTATTATCCTTAGAGAGGAAGGATCGGACTAAGCTAGGTGTCGCATAGGAACTAGCTTTATACTAGTGTGTGTGTGGGTTGCATAGGCCTAGGTAAAGCCCTAACCTATTTGCCTATAGTCCGTGTCCTTTACGCGCCCTTTCTAGGACCTTTGCGTGCCCTCTCTAGACCTAAGACATAACCTAAGCTCCTAAGCTTAAGTCTATAATATACCCCCTTACTTAGGCCTCCTTCTCCCTTTACCCTTATTATTAGAATATTCTAAGTAAGTAGCATATATACGTAATTAATATAGCGTATTAGTGCGGGTCCTAGTGTAAGGCTTATGCATAGCTAAGTAAGCTAAAAATTTTCCTTATAGGCTACCCTACCCCTAGCCTTTAAAATAACTAGCCCTGCCTAACTCTAGCCCCTATAACACTAGCCCACTCTATTTTCTTACCTACCACTAGCTAATATTAAGCTTTACCTGCCTAGTTATTATTACTTTGTTTTTATACATTGCCTTTTACCTATTAAATTCCCCTTTCCCTTAGCTATTGCTAGTCTTTCTAACCTCCTATTACTAACTATTTACAATCCCCTTGCTAGTCTATGTCTAAAGTAAGTGTATAATTAGAGCTATCCCATAGCTATATCTAGATATAAATAATCCCACACATCCCTTACTTTTACCTTTCCTTTCCCTTTATACACCCTTATTTCTATTATCTTATTAGTTATCCGCTACCTACCTCCCTTTAAATATCCTATTAAAACCCCTTTTATGTCTAGCCTACCTATTATTATATCTGCCGCTATTACTCTTAGCACTATTGCTACCACTGCCTTTAGTAATACTCTCCCTCCCTTACTATTACCTCCTCCCCTAAAAAGCTAAACTACCTTAGTAATTATATCCTAGAGGGTAACTCTAATAACTCTAATAACTTTAATAGTAAGGAGCAAGAGGTCCTATGTATCTAATGTATAAATAACCTTTGTAATAAGGGGACGCAGGAGTGCGCCCTAGGGTCTTACTAAGCCTATCTTCCCTATTAGCGCCTGTTAATTATATAGCTAAGAGCTACACTTATACTTAGGCAACCCTAAATTAAGATATACGTATAAGCACCTTATAAACCTTTTAGCCGCTAGAAAAGCTATTAAAACACTAGCTATAAGGCACACTACCTCTAAAAGGGATGCTACGCTATCCTAATAAAAACTTTCATTTACTATTAAAAACGTTTTAATACTATTTTAGCCACTGCCTATATTAATCCCTTTATAGTAACACCCTTTTATTATCCCTTACTAGGGTAGTATATACCTAGGGCATTACTAAATTACAGGCACTTACGCTTGCTTAGCAAATAACTCTTACCTAACGCAGTAGTAATATAGTAATAGAGTTCTTTCACGGTATATTTATAATAAATAATAATCTTACCTATATTACCTCTATTTAGGAGAATGCTACTGCTAAGCAGTGTGTATTTAATAAGGCCCTTGCCTGCTAATTAACCACTTATTACTATCCCCCTAGACTAAACTAGAATAACCTAGCTCCTCCTCCTCCTTCTACCCCTAAGAACTAATTACTTTCTAATATAGTAAAATACTAGCGCTAATACACGCGTAAAGCAAAGGAGACTAGATTTACTTATTCCTTAGTAATTAAATAAAAACATACTCTTTTAGGCCTATTATGTGTTATTATATTACCCTATTATACCTTAAATCTATCTAATGCCTCTATGTCTTGTATGTTTTCTAGTGGTTCCTAAGTTAGCTATATATATCCTTTCTATTTAACTAGTATATTCCGGTTTAACCCTATCCTCTTACGTTCTTAGCTACTAGTATCTCTTTAACCTAATACTCTAAGAGATTAGGGTTAGCATTAGTTATTATTAGTTCCGGTAGGGGTTGCTTATCCGCTAATATTTAACTAGGTAATAGATTAGAAGCTGCCTATTATACTAAATCCACATAGAAAACAGGGTGAAGTCCCTATGGTATGTCTAACTTAATAGTTAAAGGTATAGGGACCTCTAGCACCTTATATTTAGCTATAACCTAATCTAATTTCTTGTATAGTCTATTTGTCTTAAAATTTCATAGGTTTAACTATACGTAGTTACTAACCTAAAAGCGTTCTGCTAAACGCTAGCTGCTATTTATTTTCTCCTATTACTATTACTAAACAAACGCTATAATAGCCTGCGTTAGGTCTAAGCCTTTCTTAAGATATTGTAAGAATACCTAGGCCCTCCCTTTAATAAGGTATAGGACATCTCCTTATCTAGTGGTTCTTAAATTATTACTAGGTTATAACTATATAGGGCTATGTTTGCGCTAATCCCTATTACTAACAAGTCCTTGTTATTTAAAGCAAGTTAATAAGCAGGGAGGTGTTCTAGCTATTTGAATTATAAAAATAATAGTATTACCCTTAGGATAGCCTAAACTTCTTAATTTACCCTTTCTATACTGCTATCTGTCTATGGATAATAAGCTATTAATAGTAACTACTATATACCTACCTAGTTATAAAGTATAGTCTAAAAATTACTTAACTAGTCTAAATCGCAATCCGTAATAATTTATATAAGAAAGCCATAGAACTACTACTAGCATTGCTTAAACCATTTCGCGCATGCTTTAGCCCCTATTAATATTATAGCTTCTAGCTAAATATACTTAGAGAGTCTATCCATAATAACTATAAGAAACCATAGGTTATCTAGGTATTAAGCTAGTAGGTCTGTTATAAAGTTAATAGAGATCTGTAACTAGTAATAGTCTAGTGGAGGGATTGGTTTTAATAAGCCTTATCTTAGCTAGTAGCTCTTCCGCCCCCTATAACAGTAATAGTTTCTTATAAACTAAGCAATCCCCTATGATATGCTATCCTAATAGAAATCCCTCTAAAGCGTCTTAAAAGTTATATTATAGCTAGGATAGCCTAGTAAGGGTAAATCGTAAACCTATTACGTTAAGGTTATAGTAAGGGATTCCTAATTTAGGATCTAAGTCTAGCCCTAGAATTAAAGCATACCTTTAGCGCTAATCTAATAGTCCGCTATTTACTCTCTTATGTTTATAGCTTCTAGAAATTTCTAGGCCCCTTCCCTAACTACCTTAAGCCATATCCTATACGTAGCATTATAGACTAAGGACTAGTCTCACAGAGATTAGAGATACGCATTCACAAATATTATTACCCCTGTTAGAAGACCTATAAACCTACCTATAGTATCCTTAGCCTTGCTGCCCCTTAATAATAATATAGGGTTTATACTAGAGATAAGTCTAGTTCTTTTATAACTATATAGGCCTAGGGTTATCGCTAAATGCATAATTAGCTCCTCTAGTCCTGCCTTATTCTCCTCCCCTTAGAACTATCTTAATAGCGTATCTAGTCTTACTACCTATAGGCTAGGCCTATACTATAGGTGAAAATTAAACAGCAATAGCATCTCTACCTATCTTGCCTACTATTCTAATATCTCCCTTAGCGCTATAAAGTATTCTAAGTTCTTATAGTTTATAAGTATTATAAATAGCTTGCTAACACTACGTAGCTCTGCTAACTAAGCCTTTAGGCATAATATAATTGCTAATAGCTCCTTATTATATATAGTGTAGTTCTGTTAAGCTAGCTATAGTTAAGCGGAATAATAAGTAACTAGGTATAAGATACCTTTATTATTAAACTATAAGAGATAGCCCCTAAAGCTATCCCTAAACAGTTAGCTTCTACTATAGTATCCTTATTAGGGTCCTATTATATTAGGATAGAATATAATATAAAGGCTATCTTTAGCGCTTTAAACGCTATATTACATTTGTCTATTTACTAAAATAGAATGCCCTTCTTTATAAGTTTAATTAAAGGGCCTATAATTATTAAGAAGTATAGTATAAAGTCCTAATAAAAGTTAGTAAACCTAAGAAATCCTCGCACCCCTAACCTTCTTTAGCGCCTCCTAATCCTAGATAGCTATAATCTTTTCCCTATCTAGGTAAATTTCTTTCCTATGTAAATAATAAACCCTAGGTACTTAACTTCCTTTATTACAAAAATATATTTCTTTATATCTAAGTTTAGTCCTGCTTACTATAGCCTTAAGAGCATTACTTAGACCTTTTACATATAGTCTTTCTAAGACCCTCCTAAGTAGATAAGGACATTATTAAGGTAAGCAGTTACGTAGTCCCCTAGGATTCCGCTAAGCACGCTATTAATATATCTCTAAAAGGTAGTGAGTATACCCGCTAGGCTAAAGGGGCATATAAGCCACTTAAATAACCTAAAACGCGTCCAGAAGGCGGTTTAGTATTCCTTGCCTTTAGCAATACAAAGCTAGTAAAACACTGCTTATATATCTAGCTTTATGAATTACTTTGCCTCTAATAATAATTATAGTATTTCCTTTACTAGAGGTAAGGGATAATAGTCTTATTCTATAATCTTATTAAGGGTATAGTAGTCTATGCAAAACCGCTATCCTCCTCCTAGCTTCTTTACTAATAATACTAAAGCTATTGCTAAAGAGAAGCTAGCCTATATTTATCCCTTATCTATAAGGTTAGTTACTTGCTTTTAGATCTTAAGGAGGTGCTACTATAGCATATTATATAACAGGGCCTATGGGAGTTCTAGTTTAGATCCGTCTACGTTACGCTTTAATTAAATATAGTGGTCTAATTGTCCCTAGTGCGGTGGCAAGGCATTTGCCTTGCTTTCTAGGAAAAGGTCTGTAAAGTCCTGTAGCGCGCTTAGTAATAAGGATAATAGGTCCTATTCCATAGCCTTAGGGGTTACGTCTATCTATAGAATTAATGTGATTTCCTATAGGCTAGTAGCATATAGTTAGATATGTTCTTTCTGCTTCTTTACACGCCTTATAATTCCCGCGAAGGTAAAGCCTAAGATAGATATTATTAGTTACTTAACCTTCCTATTGGTTAATGCCTAAATTCGTAGGTTATTAGCTAATCCCACGCAGAGTTAATAGCGCGCTATGTCTAAGTTAATCTTATTCCATTCTATCTATAGTGTCCCTAAAATCAGCTACCTTATTAACCTAGGGATTACATAGGTAACTATAGGTATTTCCTATCTATCTAGATCCACTTAAAAACGGACAATATGCGTAATGTATAATCTCTTTTTATAGCTCTCTTTTCCCCTTATTTTACACTAACTATAGTGTAAACTAATCTCTTCTTTAAGAGAGGGAGGCATTCTAACTAGAGTTTTTAGATAAGGCGTTTGCTTATAGTAGCATAATAGTTATAGCCTATGTTAATAAGAGTATCTGTAAAGGTAGTCTTATTAATTAATATAGGAACTAGAAAAGGTATAGAGTTTATATTAGACTAGATCTATTTAAAGTCCTTATTAGTAATAACTGTTTGCTATAATACCCCTTTATCTATTCTCCCCGCTACCCTAGTTAAATAACTTAATGCTAGGGTTTTTCTTTTTCTAATACATTTGCTATCTCCTCTTCTTTAGAGTTATCTTCCTCTTCCTTTATATTATATATATTAATAGCTACCTTTCTATACTAACGTTTTAGTGGAAGCAAAGGGTAGTTAGAAATAAAATACTTTCCTAAACCATACTATAGGCATTTGCCCTCCTTATAACGCGTGTTGCGTATAGCCTAGCTAACCCACTTAGCCCGCTTGCTGCTAGCCTTATTACCTAACTTTGCCTTACGCTAATTTCCTAGTAACTTTCCGCGTCCTTTTAGGCCTATTCTAGATGCGTTAATTATACGTCTATTATAGGAGTGTCCTTATCCTAGGCAGGGGCCTTAGGCATATACGCCTGCCTTTGCGCATAGTTCTTCTCCTCTAATTAATAGGACTTAATATCTAAGAAGATACTATAATACTAAGCCGTTACCGCTAAGTAATCTATACGCAATATATCTTGTCTAACGCTACAGTCCCTTATTTACTTATTAAGTGCTATGCATAGCTTAGCTAGCTTTATAGAGTCCTCCTAATCTAATCCCCTAGCTAGCGCTAATTTCTATTTAAAACGAATGTAGAAGTTACTAAATCGCTTATTTAGGCATTACGTAATCTAGTTAAGCTCTATAATTACTAATTCCTATTAATAGGGGTTATTAAATATCTTAGTAAGGTAGTTTAAGAACTTCTGTGGATTATAAAGCACTAAGTATTCCTTCTTAAAATAGGGAGTAACTTATGCCTAAACCTTTAGCAATAGGTTCTAGTAAATAAAGCACTATTAGTCCTACTAGGACCTAATAAACCCCTTATCTATATCTAGCTTATAGGATATCAGGTTTTGCTATGCTATAAATAGGACCCTTTTGCTATTAAATAGGGGTCCTATTAGCAAGGGTTTTCGCTTAATAAGTTAACTAGAAATATTAGATTTCTGCTTACTAGTAAGGTCCTTAATTTATTTTAACTACTAAGCAATAAGCTCCTATAAGGTTACTATTTTATTAGTCTCTATCCTATCCGCTAGTAGCGGTATATCTATTAGCTGCTATGCCTCTATAGTAAAGGATAATAAATATTATAAACTAGCCTTAGGGCAGCTATATATAAGCATTCTAAGAGATATTATTATCCTTAGAGAGGAAGGATTAGACTAAGCTAGGTGTCGCATAGGAACTAGCTTTATACCAGTGTGTGTGTAGGTTGCATAGGCCTAGGTAAAGCCCTAACCTGTCCGCTTATAGTCCATGTCCTTTGCGCGCCCTTTCCAGGACCTTTACGCGCCCTCTCCGGACCCGAGACATGACCCGAGCTCCTAAGCTCAAGTCCATAACAACATGTATTATTTTGTATTTAATTGTATTTTTTTCTTTTTCTACGCTAAAGTAGATTTCCTTAATTATAAGGCATTATAAGGTATATATATCTAATAATAAGTAATAAGGGTTTACTTTAGACTTACTTTTATATTATTATATAGTAATACTTTCTTATTATTAGTTTTAAGAGCTTTTTCTTGCCTTAAAACCTAGTATCTAATAATAATATAATAGTAAGTCTAAAGTAAGTCTTTATTAACTTTATAATAGTATTACCTTCTTATAATTAGTTATAAAAGCTTTTCTTACTTTAAAACCTAGTATTTACTAATATTATTATAGTAGGTCTAGAGTAAGTCCTTATTAACTTTATAATAATATTCCCTTCTTAAAATAGTATTTTCTTATATTAAAACCTACGCAGCCGAGGCGCTGCGCTTCTTCTTACTTCGATTGCCGGCACAGAGCTTCTTCACGCGATCCTGATAGTCATCCGGGACCTATAGAACCGTTAGACCCGGACTAGACTTGACATCGAACCGGAACAGTAGTACTCACACTACCCCTAGCGACTATGGCTGCCTAAACTTCCACTAGCCACTAGTGCTTATTCCGTTAACCACTTAAGTTAGGCTAAGAGCGAATTAGCACTAGATCTAGCCTAGAACAGAGGCGCTAACTACCTTTAAATATCTATAGTTACGGACCTAATAGTTAAAACAGGCGTTAGTAGCTAGCCCTATATAAAACAGTTAGCCTTGCTTCTAAGCCAGGATAGATCTAACTTACTAGTAATATTATAGCACTAGTGCCTAGGGTAGTTAATTAATTAAGATTTATAAGAGATATATTAGATCCTATAGGGATCCCCTAACTATAGCAAATTAGCATTAGAATAGAGGCAGGCTAGGGCCAGAGGGGTTATACCTTTAAATCCTTAGCTATAGCCCGCTTAAGCTACTTCCTAGTTAAAGACTTTTAAGGATATTGCTTGTTTTTAGAGTTTTCCTAGGCGGATTAGAGTTAGACAAGCATAGAACGCAAGAGTACTTACAGTAGCTAGCGCTATCTTATTAGATAACCTAATAGATCTATAGCAATGTTAGTAATTAGGCTAATACTAGCCTAGGAGCGCCTTAGGTAGCTCTAAGGAAGAAAAGAACCTATAGGAAGTTTAATAAAAAAGAGGAAAGAAGGAAAACCCTCTAGGGGAGGAACCCTTCTTATACTTATATAGGGGGCTAAATTATAGATATTAACAAAGAAAGAAGAACATAAGATAAGAATCTAGTTAGTTAACGCCTAAGAGACCTAGGCCTAGAAATGGCTAGGAATTAAACTAAACCCACACCCCTACCACAGAAGACAAACAATATTAAGTGCTCTAACTTCCTAGACTAATAAGCTAAACCTAGGCTAGAGAAGGCTAAAAAGTAAGGCTATAGAAGAGCTAGCTAAAAAGTAAAAGAGAAGTAAATCACTACTATAAAACCAAATCTAGCACGCTGTAAGATAGTATAATAAGCCCGGAGCAGTGCTAGAGTAAACCTAGGATAGAGCTAGGCAGGGCTTAGAACCTAGGATTTTCCTTTTTCCTTTTTCTTTCTTTTCTCACTAGGATAAGGCTAGCGCAAGCTAGCAACAAACACCTACGATAGGCTATACATAACGCAACGCAGGCCCGGTGTAGGGTTAGCGTCGGCCTAAACATAGATGCAAGGGGTTTTCTTCCCATTCAAGGGTTTTCCTTTTAACAAAGCAGCAGGAGTACTAGTACTAGCCCTACATAGAGCTAGCTAGCGTAAATAATATATATATATTAAAACCTAGCATTCACTAATATTATAAAAGTGGGTCTAAAGAGGGTTCTTATTAACGTAATATTAGTATTACCTTCTTATTATTAGTTTTAATAGCCTTTTCTTACTTTAAAACCTAGTATTTACTTATATTATAAAAGTGGGTCTAAAAGTAAGTCCCTATTAACTTTAAAGTAGTATTACTTTCCTATAATAGCTTTTTCTCACTTTAAATCCTAGTATTTACTGAATTCATAAAAGTGGGTCTAAAGTGGGTCCATATAATTTTTATCAGAGTATTGCCTTCTTATAATAACTTTTTCTACTTTAAAACCTAGCATTTACTAATATTATAAAAGTGGGTCCTTAATAACTTTATTTTAGTACTACCTTCTTATTATAAGTTTTATAGCTTTTTCTTACTTAAAAGCCTAGTATTTGTAAATATTATAAAAGTGGGTCCTTATTAACTTTATATAAGTATTACCTTCTCATTATAAGTTATTATAGCTTTTTCTTACTTTAAAACCTAGTATTTACTAATATTATAAAAGTGGGTCTTTATTAACTTTATATTAGTATTACTCTCTTATAATAGCTTTTCTCACTTTAAAACCTATTATTAATAAGTAAATTAGGACTTACTTTAGACTTACTTTTATAATAATACTAAAGACTAGGTTATATAGCTATTAAAGCTATTAAATTATAATAGAAAAGACTATTTAGGACTTACTTTTAAGAGGAATATATTATATACTTTCCTTTTATTTTTAATTTTACTAACTTTTAAGTTAATTCTAGATAGGTTTTTTCCTTCTCTTTTACTTTTACTTTAGTTTTAAAAGCTTAAAAAGTAAATATAATTATTTATAATTCTAATAAAAGGGTTTATAGCTATAAGACTATTTTTTAAGTAAAATAAAATTCCTTTATTCCTATATAAGTTCTTAGTATATCTAAATATTATTATTAGAGTTTTAGTTTATTTATATATATTTATAATGTTTTTCCTTAGGGTAAGTTTTACACTTAAAGTTAAGAAAAACTATTAAAAAGATAATAAATCTAAGAAAAAGTTATAAACTTAGAAAGACCTCTAAAATTAGGTAAAAAAATTCTTAAATAAGTTACGTTTAAACTATACTATAAAAGATGACTAAGCAGTAGTTATTAGGTTAATATTCTAAATTAGCTAGATATTTAAAGATTTATAGAAAAGCAAATAAATTATATTAAAAAAGTGGCTTATATTAACTAGATTAGTTATTAAATCTACTATATAATAGAATTTTGTAATACCCCACTTTTTTACCCCTAACAATACATTGTATTGTATGTATTGTATTGTATTGTATTGTATTGTATTGACAATACAATACACAATACAATACATAGGGCAATACAATACAATACAATACATCGAAGGGCTAAAGAATACAATAAATACAATACATGCAAAGCTCTGGCCTTAGTTAAGGGAGAATTAAACTATAAGGGCTTTTCTTAGCCTTCCTTACTTTCTCTTTACTAGCACTAGGAGTTCTACTCCTTCTTTTACTCCTTTCCTTACCTTTACCCCTATAGAGGCAAGAGAATCTCTCTTATTTATAGTCTTCTTAATAACTTAAGGTTTTATCTCCTATAGCCCCTCTATAGCATATAGGTCCTTATAGTAAGGCTTTACTACTATAGATTAGAATTTCACTAAGCTATAGGGTATTTAGATAGTATAGGTCTCCTATTAGTAGTAATTAGCTTATAAGGGCTATACTAGCTGCTCTTCTCTCTCTACACACGTATATTAGCCTATAGAGGTAGCTAATGTATTAGTAATGTATTAGGGCTATTCTAGGCGTTAAGGGCATCGCGGACTTGCTATAAGGCTAGGTAGTGGTATACCTTATTAGTAGCCTTCTAAATTACCTTAGCCTATTAAATAATAGAGACGCTTAGCAGTAACTTATCTATTATGCATAGGTAGGCTCTAAAGACTAGTAAGGTTAGCACTAGTCTATTAGGGCCTGCTAAGTTATTAATAGCTTTAATAGCTATCTAAAGACATTACTCTAGCATAATCTTTACGCTAATTAAGTCTATAATAATCTTGTAAGCCTAGCGTAAAGGTCTATAGTATTTTTAACCTTTCTAATACTACTATAGGCTTTAATTAGTATCTTATTAATCTTAATTAATATTAATTAGGTATAGTGCTTAAATTTAGCGGAGGAGAAGTTATTACTAGTGTTATAGATAATCTAATCCAGCGGTCCGAGATAGGTATTAATCTAGCATTCTCTAATTATATCCTAGATATCTTAGGCCTTTTACTTCTTAGGATTAAGGAAGCAGGCTACTTAGAATAAAGTTACTAAATTAATAATATAAAGGACTAGTTAGTTATTAATCTATGTAATATTAGTAATAATCTTATAGTTAAAGTTATATTTGTCTTTAATTATAAATTTAAACTAGCTAGGAGCTTTTCCTTTTATTTAGTAATAGTAGTAGACTTTAGTTAACTTCTTAATTAACTAGCGTTTAATATTATAACTAGCCCGCTAAAGGATCTTTATAAGGCATTAAACAGAGGGGTAACTAAAGTAATAATATAATTAATAGATTTCCCCTTCTAAGAGGTAGAAGGCAACCATTTCTTTAGCCTCTAGCAGCTACTAAGGATATCCCTATTATCGCATAACGGGCATAGTCTTATTGCCTTAGATTAGCACGTTTACAAGGTTATTAATCTTAACTTATAGCTTATCTATATTAGTAATAGAAAAGAGGAAAGGAGTTACTATATTAAGGATATAGAATTTAAGCTCTCTAAGTTCTATAGGCATATAAAGCATGCCTTTTATAGTTACAGATCTAGCACCGAATTTAACAAGTTATAGCTCGTAGGGGATTATCTTTAATAAAGGCATTAGTTATAATAAAGCCTTTGCTTATCCCTAACCTACCGTTAACTTACCTACTACCCTAGTATTAGGTATAATCCTCTAAAGACTTCTTTAGAATAGCGCTCTTTAGAGATATAGTAGGTTAATCCCTTATTAGATTCTTACTATTAATAAAGTTCTTACTTTAGGAAAGCATGCTAAAAGGCTTAGTTATTAAGGGTAGTAAAAACATTAGCATTTATAAGATTATAATTATCCTATAGCTCTAAGCAAAGAATTATATAATACTTAGATATGCCACTAGCAATAGCTCTTTATTATCCTTATCACTGTCTTTAGTCTTTATATAGGCTATAAGATACGGTTCCTATCCTTAGCTAGGGCCCTTATTAGGCTTATTATTATCTAGCCCTTTATAGGAGGTAAGAAATGCCTAGAATCTCTTCTCTAAAGGGGTATATAATAGATCTTACTAGTAAACTAATAATCCTTCTCCTTTTAGTATTCTTTATTAGAGTGATTAAAGGACTAATAGCTATTCTTACTATATATAAAGCAATGCTAAGGGCTATGCCTTAGGCTCTTACTATAATAGCCTCCCCTACCTTAGGGCTAATATCTATATTAATAGTTAGTAAACATAGCCTTAGGAGAGCTTCCTTATAATTATAGGTATTAGGTAGCTCTCTTATTTAACTCTAAGATTATAATTACCTTATAGAGGTCTTTAGTAAGACTCTTAAAGCCTAGGGAGTAGTTATACTCTACTATCTAGTATTTAGGTATACTAGCTATAGCATTTAATATTTGCTTATAGAGCTTAGTATTTACTATATTAGAAGGATATAAGCCTTAATAGATCTTCTTAAGGGTAGCTAGTATAATTTTAAGGCACTTAAGCCTAGTTTTATTAGGGTTCTTAGTAATAGTGCTACTTAGAGTTATACTGCTTTATTTATAGTAGTAGAATTATTAATTACTTTCTGTCTTAAAGCATTAGCAAATATAGCTAATTATCTCTTTATATATAAGGTTTTAAACAAAGAGATAATTAAGGTAGTATTACTTAGTATTATTAATTAAGATAATTAGGAGAGCCTTCTAATAATGCGTTTAAGGGAGGTTAATCCTATTACACTTATTCTTAAAGAGTATAACTTTTAGGGCAAGGAAATTATATAATTATCCCCACCACAGAAGACAAACAACATCAGGTGCTCCGACTTCCTAGACTAACGAGCCGGACCTGGGCCGGAGAAGGCTAAAAAGTGAGGCCATAGAAGAGGTGGCTAAAAGTGAAAGAGAAGTGAATCACCACCGGGAAACCAAATCTAGCACGCTGTAAGATAGTATAAGAGGCCTGGAGCAGTGCTAGAGCAGACCTAGGATAGAGATAGGTAGGGCTAGGAACCTAGGTTTTTTCCTTTTTACTTTCTTTTCTTTTCTTCTTATTAGGATAAGGCTAGCGCAAGCTGGCAATAAACACCCACGATAGGCCACAGACAACGCGACGCAGACCTGGCGTAGGGTTAGCGTTGGCCTGAACACAGATGCAAGGGGTTTTTCTTCTCATTCAAGGGTTTTCCTTTTGACGAAGCAGTAGGAGTACTAGTACTAGCCCTACATAGAGCTAGCTAGCGTAAATAATATATATATAATTATCCGCTATAATAATTACTATCTTTATATATCTTTATAAGTTCTAAGATCTTCTTTATAATCTAGTCTTTAGAAGAGAATTATTATATAAATAGTAAGGTTTGCTATAGATAGGGATCTTTAGGGTAAATTACTTAATGTAATAGGGTTTGCTATAAAAGAGGCTCTCTTATAGGTTAAGGGGTTAATAGTGCTATTAGGGTTAGGAAGGATAAGGTTCTAGGGTAAGTAAATAAGGGGGTTAAGGAGGTTAATATTTAGGGGTTAGAGGATTATAATCTCCCTTTAGGCCATGATAGCCTTGTTTCTTATTAGACCACCTCTTCTAGAGATATTATGATTACTAATCCTTAGCCTTATCTTATAATAACACCATAGTCTCGCAGAGAATTCCGTAGTTCTCTAATAAGGTCTCTATTAGCTATTACAAAGGTATTCTTAGACTATCCTTTAAAGTCTTCTTAGAATAATTCCTAAAGGTTATTATCCCTCTAGTCTTAATGCTTACTAAGGTTAATAAACCTTATAATATAGTTATTAAGCTTAGATAGCGTGGTGGAATTAGGGTTAACTATAATTCATTCTTTCTAATCTTTTATAAGGGCATAGGAAAGAGGTTATAGTTATATTAGTAGTTTACTCTCTTAGGGTCTCTTAGGTGCTATTAAGATTTAGGATAGTTTCTTATTACTAGAGAATTAAGGCTTTTCTCTTAGTAATAGTCTAGGCAATTATATAGCTTCTATAGTAGCTTAGGTCTTCCCTCTTATTACTAGTCTAGCTTCCTGACTTATTATAAGTAATGGTTATTAACGTCAGGTTCAAAGCGATTACCTTTTAGCAATTAATTTAGTTATTTAGTTAGTTTTCTTATAGTAGGTATAGGATTAGTCTCTCTATTAAAGATAAAGATAATAACAGAAGAAGTCAATCCCTAGATTCGTGATAGATATAGAATTGGTCTCTTTATTAAAAGTGAAGATAATAATAGAAGAAGCTAATCCCTTAGAAGCCTAATAAGTCTATAACCGGAATTTAAGTCTCTTCCTTTAGCACACTCTCGCAGCCATACCCCTATTCCTAAGGATCTAGATAATAGGAAAATAACTATAGCATCTGCAGAAATGTCTCTTCTTATGATACCTAACTTATCTGTGGTTGTGATTAACCACTGATCAGTGTTAGAACACTAAGGTGCCTGCGCAGGTAATAATACCGTTGTTATTGAAGTCTATGATAGTTAATAATAATAATCTAGGAAAGAGAAGAGAGAGAGGGAGAGGAATCTAGCTAGCCAAAAAGTGGGTAAAACCCGTAAGTAGGGCAAAGAGGGGGTGGCGAAAAGGGGCATCTAATCACAAGGCGTGCATCCCTCTGAGGGCTCCACTCGGCCCACAATTGGCGGGGTCTTTGGCCACGACTAATCCGATGATGATCCGAAGGAAGCAACAAGAGCAAGATTGGCAAAAATCTAAACACAACTTGTTCAATAAGATCTGTGTCAGTGCGTGCCACGGTCCTGCACGTCACCTCCTCGGAAGATTAACCAAGGACCAGCAGGGGCCAACCGGTACAGCTCTTGGAGCCCAATTCGGACTAGTGGCATTATAGCGTCAACTTGGTGTTTTGTACTAGTACGGAGTAAATGGAGGCCTCAAAATGCTACTCCGATGCCCGACTCCAGATTGACCACACGACTATTACGATAATCAGTCAACATAATGACAAACCCCATGGCAATAGGTACCGATGAACGGATGAGTTGCCTGAGCACTTGACTTTAGTGCCAAAATTTTACCACTCGTACGCCTCTTCCTGCGTGCTGTGCCACCCACCATTCTTGATGGATAGAGATAGAGGCAGGCAACAATTGCCGGCGAACAAATGCTACACTGTCCCGCGCACTTTGAGGTCAATATCAACAATCATCTCGGAGCTTTCTTCAAGAGTTGGTTTCTCAAAAGACGCGAACAAGGATTAGATATTGAAGTCGAGGGTATGTCTGCTTTTGTTCGGCATCATGCTACATATTTGAGAGGATAAGCGAGACTGCATCGTCGTCATAGATCCCTGTCGGCGGTCCTAGCTATCCGGAGAACCGGCAAGAGCTTAACACGAATGGCTGTGTAGACATGGCTTATTTGGGGTTGTAGGGTAAAGCGCCACGGCACGAAGGTCTTATCTCAAATTGATGTCGAAATAGGTACCGTCCGAACGTCGCGTGTCCAGGTGACCTTGGATACTTTCCGGGTACTTGCTGATGAAAACAATGTATATACTCTGTAGAGAGAAGAGCTTCCGTATGAAAATCCAAAGCACGTTTGAAAACGACGTCAGCAATGGATTGCAGTGAAGTCACTTGCAGGCATGCCTTGTCTCAATAACTCCGCGCTGCAACCACACTTGTATTTTTTTAATAATGTTACGAACGAGCACTCAAGGGGTGTGAAAAGCCGGTGTCTAAGCCGAGTAAACATTGTCGACAAGGCTGTGCAACATTCCGGCGACCATGTTCAGAAACCCAATCCCACTCGAGCTCAAAACGTTGCCAATTTCAGTACAGGGTAGGATTTACCCGCAAGCAACAGCACCTACCTGCATATAAGCATAATGTACACCTCCCCCTACATGTATACATGTGGCGATCCATTATGCAACGCCTCGCAGACCAACCACGACAATAAAGGTCTGAGTCTCGATCGCGATCAAAATCAAAATGGTTCACAAGGCTGGCTCCACCGTGTCGACGCCTTTATTCAGCCACTCCTTTCCTCCTGGACTGATCACGTTCCACGGTACCAGACCCTCAGTTAGGCCGAGGTACGTTGTGCAGACCTGAATCGAACTGCGACAGATGGCGAGGTCTCGATTGTACTACAAGCCGCGGGAAAAAAATTCTGGGCTGTGGAGATTCAACGAGCCACCAGAACACGACGGGTTTCGCCATCTGAATATTTCGAGCGCGATGACATAAGCGTACGGATTACTTACTGGAGAGGTAGGCCATGGCCTCGTTCCCTTTAGATGCAGGTTGGAAAGAAAACTAGTCGGAAGTGGCTCTCCGTAGAGTTCATCAGGAGCCATTGTTCATCATTTAGCGATCGCAGTAGCAACGGTGCGAACAATACCAAGCCAAGATAATGCTCCGACCCCGGTGGCGCCCACGGGAGCCACGACGATCCAGGCAAACAAAAGCAACCAAGGGCACAGGGCACAGGGCACAGATCTCATAGAGGTCGATGATGCCACTTGGCGATTGTGAGGCTATACCGGGGTGCGTCAATCCAACACAGGCCAACGCCTCGTTTTACTTTCCTCGTTACACCAACCTGATTGAGGGCGGAAGCGCGGTCCAATATTAATCAGAGAACATTTGATCCAACAATGGCCTCCCTGGGAAACCTTGGGAGAGGAGCGAGCATACAAGTCCGAAAGGAAGAGACAGCCTTGCCTCTAAAGGCCCTTACGATGCTGTCGACCTCTGATACAAATTCGTCCACCATTGCAACAACTCGTCTCGCTGTACGTAGCGGTCTGTCTCATCCACCACAAGGGTAAGATGTGTGCGACGCTTCCTAGACAAGATTCTACCGAGCCGAACCACCTCCTCGACCAGGCAGACGAGACCATGGAACAAGTCGACACCAAGCGCAGTGCTCCTCTGGACGAGAGCATGACGAAGCCGAACCTCACACGCAATCAACGAAGAAGACAGTTCAGCAACGGGGCCCAGTCTCGTCTCTACGCCAACGACCGCCTCAACGGCACCACCAGCCCACATCGTCGCGGTCACTGACAATCTTCCATCCGCGACCATTCGAGGAAATATGTGCCGAGCAGGCCTATCTCAGCCTGACTTTGCAGTCGCACACCAGCAGACTCTGCGACTTGGTCAGCAAATACCACTTGGCGGAAGAGGAGTCGGTATACGGCGAGTCACGAAAGGTGAAGAGACGGGCCCGTAGGCAAATCGGCATCCTGCGCAGTCAGATCAAATACGCGGCCGAGCAGGAAAAGACCATCTTTGTACGACTCGGCGAGCTGCACGTCGAGGCCAGGAGCCGAGAGGCATTGGATATGGCAAGACAGCACTCCACTCGGCAGTGTCTGAGCCGCTTCGACGGAGCTCGCGGCCGAGGACGCCCGTCTATTTCGAGTCACGTCTCAACGGCGCAACAGCAGAATTCATTCCCCAGGAGGGCCAGGAGGGGACGGGGACCAAAGGGCCGATAGCGGGGTTGATGTCTTCGAGGACAGCGACGACGAACAGGGCGAGATGGAGATGGACGAGGACAAACTCAGCTGCGGGTTTCACGCGCATGAATTGGGCATGTCTCTCGATGACATTACGAAGCTCGGGTCAAGACTGCGACGCCCGCGACGCTTCAGCGGAGACCTTGATTACAATGCCTTCATGCTGCGCCGACAGCTCAGCATGCCAAACATGGGCACCAACTGGCTGCGTTAGCCGATGAACGAATACTACGCACTAGGCGCAAACCGAAAATAAAACGTAACAAAAAAGATGAGAATTAGAGAGAGACAACATTGTCAATATTCACCACCATTGGCGACCTTTTGACGAAATGGCTGAAAGTGAATTCTTGTGACGGCCAACCACGCAACAACCAACCGCTAATTCGTGACCAGACGATTGCTGTATGCAGTGTATATGATATCATGTGGTAAAAGAAAAAGAAGAAAAAAAACAACAGAACCTATTTTAACCCCCTCTCCGGTTGGTCTGCCCCTTGACACCATTAAGCAAACTCCCCATACTGCCCATTATCAAAGCCCAAATCCTTCAACGACGTCCTCCTACGTTTCACATCCTCAGCACTCGGCGGCGGTGGCAGCGCAAAACCACCTTCTCCCGCGCCCGAACCACCCGGAGGCGGAGGCAACGCAAACGACTGCAACGGCGCCGAGCTGCCCGCACTCGACGCATCGACCTGGTCCCTCCTCCTCCTCCCCAACTTCTTCCCGATATTCACCGTAATGGTCTCCCCTTCCTTGAGACTGTAGTCCCTGTCACTCTCCTCCTGCCTGGCCTCGACGCGCTTCCTCGAATCGGCCTCAAGCCCCGACGAGCGCCTCGCCTCCTGCAGCGCAACAGCCAGGTCAAACGCGTCGGAGCGCTCCTCGAAGCCGATCCCCAGCGTGGCCTTGCGGCCCTGCGGATCGCGCACCGTCAGCGCAAAGAAGCGACTGCTGTCCAGGACGGGCTCTACCGCCGCGGGATCGGTGTACGGCGCGGCGGCGAACAATTGGCCGTCGGAAGGGTCCTCCAGCACGACGTCGACTTTGAGCTTGGCATCGGAGGGATCGGAGGGCGGTTTCGAAGGCGGTTTCCACGACGCGCAGACGTGCGGTGAAGATGTGGCGGCTGGGGTCGGCGGTCCAGGACGACGCGGAGTGGCCTTTCATGGACGTCAGGGGCGGGATGTTGTATACGTGGACGGCGTTGGCGACGAAGAGGACGCGCTGGATGGCGTCGTTGGGCAGAGGCTGGCCGGTGGAAGGGTCGACGAGGTCCATTTTGGTTCTTGGGGAAGGAAGAAGGGAGGGGAGGGGGAGGAAAGATGCTCGGCGTTGTTTTTACGAGTTGCGCGCAAAATATGTACGAGGACAAGATGAATGAGAGCCGTCGGCAGTGGCGGGCCCCGCTGACGCACGAAGTAGACGAGTGAGCGAATCAGCGTTGGAGCCGGGCTGGGGTCCAGTGGGACAATTTGAGGTGATGGCGATGAGACATGGTGGAAATCAGAATAGGCACGGAGCATTTTCGAGTCGAATTGAAACCAGATGTAAACCAGATGTAAACCAGATGTTTTAGAGTGAATATTGATGGATATATGATACGCACAATTTGTTCTTTGACAAGCAAGTCCATGGTAACAACAAATTGCTCTCAAGCAATTGAAGCTGCTGCCCCGGCCCCGCCATCACAAGGGCCCCACTTGCCATGTTCATGTTATCCCGCCACGCCAGCCAATAGCAGCACCGCCGCCCCTCCATCAAACATTGAAACTTGTTCCAAAAGTTTGACTGTCCACGACCTTCACCACGACCTCCTCTCGTCTCCTCCACCACAAAAGTCTCCGGCGCGCCCGTTTCCTCCCCAAAAAAGCCGACCATGGCCTCTGCCGGTTCGGCTGCCCGTACGTGCCCTCGTGCCCGTGCTCGAACAAGAAGCCCCCATCGCGGATGCGCTGACACCATGTAACAAGCCGTCTCGGGAGATTTGCCCATGCGCAGACCCAGCATTTCCACAAGCACCTTTGAGTTCGTTTCGTTCCCTCTCACGCGCCATCAGAGCCCCCCTCCTCCCCCTCCTCCCTCTCAAATACACACAATGTACTCACGCAGTTTTGATCATGACAGCATCGTGGGCACATATCGCGAACTGCTCTCCTCGGACCCGGACCTGACCAAGCCCGTCGCCGCCATCGAGTCCCTCATCGCCCTCCTCAACTCGGTCCCGTCCACCACCGTCTACGAAACGCTCGACACGGTCAAGGCGCACTCGGACCGCCTCAAGGCCTCGGTCGCCAACCCCGTGCCCCTGACCGCCGGCACCGACCTCTTCCTCCAGTACCTCGTCTCGTCGCTTAAGCAGCAGGAGGGCAGCTTCGACGCCGTGCGGCAGCACCTCCTCCGCAACGGGCGCCTGTTCGCGCAGAGGGCCGTTGCCGCCAGGAACGGCGTCGCGGAAGCAGGGTGGCGCTTCGTCGGGGAGGGCAAGTGCGTCCTCACCCACGGCGCGTCCAGGTCCGTCACCGGCCTGCTGGGGCGTGCGGCCGAGAACCTCAGGGGCAAGTTCAAGGTGGTGTACGTGCGGGACGAGATGCGCGTCGGGGAGAGCGACAGCGTCGTCGGGGAGCTGCGGGAGATGGGCATTCCCGTGGCCGAGATCCCCGAGGCGGCCGTCGCGCACGTCATGGGCTTGCTGCGCCAGGTCAACATGGTCATTGTTGGCGCCGAGGCCATCACGCAGAACGGTGGCATCATTTCGAGAATCGGCACCTACCAGCTCGCTCAGCTGGCCTCGAGGGTCAAGATTCCGTTCTACGTGGCCGCCGAGACGCACAAGTTCGTTCGCAAATTCCCGCTGGATCAGCGAGATCTCGGGTTCCAGCAGGTCATGTTGGATTTCAGCACCGACTCGACGAGCAAGCAGCCGCAGGATCCTGTCGACTATACCGTGCGTAATTTTTTTCTTCCTTTCCCCCTTCCAGCCACAATGTTTCGTTCCTTGACTTGCCCTATTGTCCCATCTTGCAATTCCGATTTCTCTTTTTGAAAAAAAAAAATCCATCCTTCTTCGTGTGCCACACCCCTCTGCTACCTCGCACACCCCACCAGCTAACCCCAATCAATACGTAGCCACCGGAGCTCATCTCAAATCTCATCACCGAAAACGGCGTCCACCTCCCCGGATACGTCTTTGAACAGCTTCTCAGCATCTACGGCAGTCTTAATGGGTGAAGAGGAGCTGGCTGCAGGAAAGGGAGAGATTACCGTCCGACACGCGGAGTGTATGCCTGCCCGGATGCCCAGTCTGCAAGTCTGAAGGCCCTGCAAAGGGCACGGGACGAATATCAGGCGATACGTCGTAGATGCGGGAAAGTTAGGGCATTAGTTAGCACATGCTACGCGCACGTTGCAGGAAGGAAGGGCCTTTGGCGATGCGATGCAATGCAGATATGCGTTATGACACGGCACGCTTTAGAGATGAGATTAAACATGCATGATGACCAGGGTGTCCAATGAGCGTGATTCAACATTTTTGTTCTACCCCAGTAAGGACCGTTTCTTCGTCGAGCAATGTTTTACTGAGCCATGCGTGTACCATGGTTTTGCGAGTCTTGGTTTCTTTTCCCATATATTTTCAGTCCCTCCTGTCCTGCCGTGCCATGGTCCGTGAATAATGACCGTCAAGGTGTATCCATGTCTTCAATTTCCTGACACACCAAGGATGTGTTTTATTTCCCTGTCCAGCCATCAAATAATAACCGTCAACTACCCCACTCCTCAAGCAAGAAATCCATTCACACATCCCGCACAAGTCTCGCCCCGACCCACGCATACGGGTAATTCCTCTGGTACCAGTTCACGAAGCTCCTTCGGCCCGCGATCCGCGGATGCGTAGCCCACGACCCACCCAGCACGACATTATGCTTGTCGTCGAAGAAGTCGGCCGTGTACGCAGGGTACAGCCCCATGGGCTGGAAGCCCTCGTGCCGACGCAGCGGAGACGAGGTCCATTCCCAGACACCCCCATGGAGGCCTGTCCTGCGAGCGACGCCCCGCGGGAAGTCACCGGCACGGGATGCCAGTGCTTGAAGCCGACGTTTGTGCCGGCCAGGTCGATGAACAGATTGTTCTCGACCGCGAGACGGGCCGGCACAACAGAGACAGGCGGTGTTTCTTCCACGCCGTCGTTGACGAGGTGTCCGTTTACGGCGGGGACCTTCTTCACCAGTGTGTTCCCCGTGGTGATTTCCTTCTGGGACTCTACGAAGGCGTAGATGCTGCGGGCTTCTTCAAAGGTGGGGATTCGGCCGCCCATCCAGGATGCGCAGCCGGCGAGCTCGTCGTACGAGGCCTGGACGGGCCAGTCGAGGGCGTGTTGGAGGGCACGAGGCCGTACATTGTGCGGACCGACTTGTCGTGGAGGAAGGACTCGGGAGGTCGGTGGGGATGGCATGGGCTGTGTGGCCGTTTGTGTGGCCGTTTGTATGGCCGTTTGTATGGCCGTTTGTGGATGTGCCGTTTTTGGTCGGGGAGGACGAGGACGAGGACGAGGAGGACCAGGAGGCGGGAATCTTGGAGATTTTGGCGGCGTACATGTATTGGGCGTACTGTATCGTGTTAGCATCTCCGTTTTATCCCTGCATTTATTGGAACTTTGACGGTAAGATCGAGTGATTACCTCTTCATTGGTGATGGGTCGGCCCTGCGCCTGGAACGCGTGAACCTTGACGTCTCGCGCTGGCTTCTCGTTGTCCCTATGATACAATAAGTAACTTTACAGGGAGGTATTGCGTGGGCAGTTTGGAAGAGAGGAAGAAGGCAACAAAAAAAAAAAAAAAAAAAAAAAAGGGAAGCGTACCATCCAAAATGAACGTCTTCCTTCCCGTCTTCCGGATCGTTCATCCCCACCGTGATGACTTGCTCAGGCACGTCAAACCACTCATTCGGCACGCGCGCCTCAAACGCCTTCTTAGCAATTCTCTCAAAGTTGGGAATAACCGTGTGCGGCGGTGGCAACGTCCTATCGCTCTGCAGCATCATGTACAGCAGCGTCTCGATGTGCATGACCTCGTGCTCGAAGCCCACCCAGATTGCCCTGGCGATGTCTCTGGGGATCGCGTCCATGCCCTGCTCGTACAGGCTCGTCAGACGAGCACGCACGTGGTCTTGGTAAGCGGTGATGTCGTCCACGGGCGGCCACTCATCCGGGATAACGGAGTGCTCGTGGCATTTCTCGGGGTTGTCGACGTCCGGGTCGACGCCGCGTTCGAAGATGGCGTGGTAGGATGCTGGGTCCGTGGGAGCTAGGGAGGTCGTCTTCGTGAGCTGGATGTCGAGAAAGGTCGGGATGTGGCCGAGGTAGAAGATGCATGCGTTGCGGAGCTTGATGGGCTTCTCGGTAAGTTCCTGCTTGGGAGCATGCCCTTGGTGACCATGTCCCAGGCGGCCCAGAGGGCTTGCCAGTCGGAGAGGGAGGGGAGGGTGTTGGCGGCGTAGAGGGAGGGGGCTTTGCTGAAGGGGAGTGTCGCTCTTTGAAGCATGTGGAGGCCTGGGGGCATAGAGTCGTCTTGTTAGAAGGGAGACTTGTACGGGAAGTCGGCATGGAAAAGGGTTGGGCATGGAAAAGGGTTGAGAGTGGTGATACATACCGTACTCGTCGTTTCGAGTCCAGGTTTCAACCTTTCGAAGACCGGCGTGCCCCCAGAGATTTTCCGCGCCCATCTTCGAGTACTTGAGGCTCTGTTCAATTTGGATACGTTCATGAGGCTTCACCACGGACCCAAGGACAGTAACTTCTTTGAGGGGAGAGATGAAGGCCTGATGACGGCCGCCTTCCTCGTCGTAAACGTATTCGCCAATGACACGCCAGTCGGGGACGTGGAAGATGTCTTCGCCGTAGATGTTGTTGGCATTGGTAAGGCCGTTGAGGACGAACCTAACAATTGTGAGACATGCTTTGACAAAACGGGTGGTCGTCATGGCGAAATCGTCTTACTCATGCGTTATGCCTTTGCTGTCTGGTCATCGCTAGGTTAACAGACAGTTCCAAGCAACTGAGAGTAGTAGCCGTCTCACCGTTATACGCGTGACTATAGGTTCGTTAGTAAAGTGCGCCCAGTCAGCCAGGCCTGTCATCTTTTCTGTGCACATACTAGATCATGTCGGGATTCCCGCACGAGTCCAAACCAATAATCATGCTGTCATTCGGTCTCAGAATATCCGCGTAGGATTGCAGAAACTCGGCAGCCTCATCTCGATGGAAGTTGCCTAAGAATGAGTCACGTAAGTCGACCTGGTACAACTCGGAATATCCCAGAGCCGTGTTGAAGGGGAACGGAAACAAATCAAGTGAGAGAAGTGGGAAATTGCCACGGGAATAAATCAAGGGGTTACAAAACTCACCGATGCTTGAACCCAAATGGAGGATGCATTTCGACCTTTCCACAATGGAAGGCTGCTTCAACCACGTCACCCCGTCTTCGTAGGTACCCAGAAGACCATGGCAGGATACATACTCAAAATCAGGAACATGCGAGAGAGTACGCTCCAGCTCCTCCCGCGACAGATCAAGTGCATAGTAGTCAATGGACTTGTGGGCATCCTCGAAGGCTTGGAGGAGGAGGCAGACTTTGCGGAGGTTTCTGCGCGCGCGTAAGTTGGACGTGTGCCATGATTATCGTCGTTGGTGCCCATGGGTCGAGGACGCGGAAAGGCTTTGAACTCTCAGGACAAGGGAAAAAGACGACACCAGAGTCGAAAGGACAAGTGCCGAGAATGCCGGAGAAAGAAAAGAAAATGCCGCACTATTCATTGAATGCGGAAACAACCAATGCTGAAGCCAAACCAGGAGGGAAAAAAACTACAACAGATACTTACCCACTCCCCAATTCTATCAGCATAGCTTCATCAGATATTTTGGCCGCAATCTCGACAGAATGCTTCTTCAGCAGCTCAATTTCGTAGCCGGTCAAGTAGTATTCGTCTAGATAGGTGATCTGGTCAAGTGTATTGAGTTGGAACGAAGCCTCCACGAGCAAAGAAGGGAGAGGGGACACAATGGCAACGAAGCAAGGGAGAAGGGGCGATATTCAATCCAACGTGTCAAGTATGGAACTGCCGACTGGAGAAAGCTTCAAAGTGATGTGTCTCTTTCTTGGCTTGAACGTACTTGCTCAAATAGCTGCAGTCCCCTCTCATCGTATAGCAACAAGGTGGGCAGCCTGCGGGCTCCGCCGTCGGGGATTAAAGGACGAGACTAGCTCATCTTTGAGATTGAAGTCGACTTTGTTGCTGCGAATGTCGATGATATCATTTGCCTGGCCGCGGGGTTTGGAGTGATGCTCTGGGCGCGGGCTGGCGGGGAGCTGCTTCGTGGGGAGTGCGAATGAAGTCGTCTGGACGCACTGCTTTGCCGCGGTCATTTTGAAGAGTCAACTGGGTAGGGCTCGTTGGAGATTTCTGCAGAATTGTTCTGTTTGTTGTTTGTTTGTTTGTTTGTTTGTTTGTTTTTGTTTGGTTTTGTTTGGTTTTTTTCTTATTTGGTGTAGGGTTGGAAACGCAGATGGCGGAAAGAGTCGAATCGCCAGGAACAGGGACAGAACAACCAGGAAAGAAATTCATGTGCCAGCCCAGCCCAGCCAGTCAAGTCAAATGCGATTGGGGTGGGAGGAAAAGTGGCACTGGGATGGGATGGATGGGAAGACTGCTGCGGCTTTGATGGAGCTTTGTAAGTATGTAAGTGTATTGTGGCCATTTTAAGTGCATTATGGCCATATCAATCCACACCATGACACATTCTCACTCTTGCAAGTTGAGTGACTCTCCAGAACCAATGAGCCATTTTCAGTTCACGCCTTATATGTAAGTTATTGTCCCCAAGACAGAACCGATGCGAGAGTAGACGCGGCGGGGATGGGGTGGCGGCCGAGGGGTTGTACCCCGTAGTTGTGTGTTGTGTGGTATCGATCGTATCGTTATGACGGGAAATCGTCATGACGGGAAGTATTCCGTTCCGTTCTGTTGTACGACGACGTCCCATCACGCTTAGCGGCGGACAAGGGCGGACAACGTCAGGCACGCGATGGGCGGGGAAGGAAAGGGAACCCCACAATTCTGGGCTACACCGACGTCATATTATTGCAAGTCATCTCTGCGACGCGGCATGTCGATGCCTTGACTTCCAGGCTGCCCATTCAACCGTCTCCGCTTCATCATGCTCTCACGATGCTGTCGTCAATCCACAATCCAACTGCGTCGCCATGGAAGAAAGTTGCCACGACGATGAGGAATCGAATGAGGACGAGGATGGCGGGGTATCTGCACGATTCCTTTGAGTCTGTCGTCGTGTGATTCTGAGGGTGTTAGGTCTGAATCTACCGCTGTTTCGAAACTTTGCGGCGTTCTCGTACCTGTTGATTCCCCGATTGTGGCCCTGCTCAGTGCTTCATCCGGTCTTGGAGATGGGCCTCAAGATTGCCCTGACGTCACTGTCACCGGCATGGAGACGGTATCATTTCTCAGTGCTGGAGTACTCGTGTCTGCATCCTCCTGTACAGCTGCGTTTCGTGCTCCCTCGTCTTGCCTGCCGTGCATCTGCCGTGCATCTGCCGTGACAGCGCTTCCAAGGTTGCATCCTTCTGTTCACCGGCCTCCTGGATCGTCGCTTCAGACACGGCATCTTGCTGCTCCTCGACAACGGGCCCCTGCCGAGTATGCTCGATGAAGAACTGCGCGGGCAGAGAAGCCGGCATCTCGACGCCAGCCCTTTTCCAATTCTCCATCTGCATGACCAGACCGAGACCTCGCGCGACATGATCGAGGCGTCTTGCGAAGGACTGTCGGTGGTGGAAATCCATCCGCGTGAGCGTCGAGCCATCCTTCCCGCCTAGGCGTGAAGAGAATCGCAGAAACTTATGCTTCAGGTGCCGTGCTTTTCCTCGCAGCATGCCGTCAATCTCGACACGCCAATCTCGACACGCATGAAGACGGGCTGGTGGGGGTGCTCGAACGTGAACGCCGTGCAGTAAACCTGGCTGTGTATCTGTTTCCGATCCAAAGAGTTCTCCTTGAGCTCACACCGCAGTGTGCGCAGACCGTCCTGGTTCCGAGGTCGTCCGACAGAGCCTCGGAAGCTCCATGCGTCCATCTTCTCCTTCGCCGTGCTGGACTGGTAGCCTAGACCGCCGAGTTCGATCCCCGCCGCGTCGACATGAGACATCAGGCTCGTGGTTCCTGTCTTGCGATGCACCGTCTTCTAGCCGCTGAGAAGCCGTGGGCAAGAACTCTCTGTGATCTGCACCGCGTAGTCGGCCGGCATAGGCCGCGGCCTCGTAGAAGAGGAAGGGGAAGGGAAGAAGACTTCGCCCCGGACACGAGAGCATACGAGGAGGGGTCCCCGCGAGGGTGACGAAGGTCGGCTGCCTGAAGCATGTACACGATGCCCGCTGGGCGAGCCTCTTTGCCCAAAGGTGCCCCATGGCGCTTGTTTCCGGTGGTATTTGCAGTTGATTTCAACTTCGACGATACGTGCCGAGCCCATGCACAGCTGTGACATCCGCGCAGCTTCCTGGTCGAAGCGCTTGAAGTCGGTGCGACCCAATCGCTTGATATTCAGTCGAATTCCGCGGCTCTCTGATGTCGTCGTGACGTGATCTGGTGAGACTACATCCACTTGTGTGCTGCTCATGTCGAAAGTCCTTTGGACTAAAGGCCGCGTGGATGCTTAATTGACCTATCACAATGAAACAAGGGAAGAAGAAAATATCCATGCCTTTTTCATATTCTGCCGAGATGTTTTATTTTAAAAGGCACTTGATGTGAGCCAAGGGACGATTACCGTGCGCAGCTCGAGTCCGAGAGAAGAGTGAGGCGGATGCAGAGAGGCAACCCATCCGGTCCGTCCCCAAGATGCCTCGTCCAATCAGCCACACTCGGACTCACGTTCACAGATTGGAGAGTGAAATGTCCCCACGGGCATATTTTGGGCATGCGAGCCACGCAGCATCTAGCCTTAATATTGGAATAGGCTCCTCAGTAGTCCTACGCACTGACTCTGACCGCTCCGCCACTCACTCCTTGAAGGGGTCGCCATGCATGTCAGCTATATGAGCAAAGATGTCTGGGGACACTCCTAGTCATGATCCACCATACCAGAAGAAGCTAAACAGACGATAAGAATTATCCTCGAGGCGGCAGAAGAGATGAGTGACATTTTGTTGCAAGTTGGCTGTCTCCAGCAGCTGCTGGACCAGGAATCTGAAGACCCATCAGTAGGCGTTAAGCGTCTCAGCTATATATGGACGTCAGACGGGAACATGACTCCGTATCTCCACCTTTAGCTTTTCCGCTTCGTGCTTGTCCAGACGGAACAGGACAAACAAGTCCTTCGACGAGACATTCTAGACTACGGAGCATGATTGACAGAAGGATTCACTGACTCCTGTCGATGTATGATCCTCCGGGCGCTGAGTAGCAAGCAATGGCAAAGGGAGATCCTTCTCCAATAGGCAGAGGAATATAATGCATATGTCTCTGAGACTCTGGCGACGACGATGCGGATATGAATCTCGAGGCGAGAAAAGACGGAAGTCACGAAGCTCAAGCGTGAGTTGGAGGCTCAGAAACAGGCGAGGACGCCGCGGCCAGCAAGGAAGAAGAGCAAAATAGACAGAACAGCTCCTATGGATGGAAATGACGGCGCGGACCTGGTGCCAATTGATGACGCTTCTGGGAGTATCGAGCCGAGGCAGAGAGAAAGTGCTGTAAGAGTCGAAGAGAAAGAGGAACGCGGCGTGGGGGCGGAAAACGGGATTGGAAGTGACATTGATGTCTGTGAGTGATGAGTCGAAACTGATTTTTTTTTCTAGAAATCTAAAGACAAAGAAAGAAGCAAGTTAAGCTTGTGATGAAAATTACATGTCTCTCCTCGCGAACAGGGATGTCAACTTCGCCATCTCAATCAAAATTTCAGTCTTGCGAAAAGTACTGGTGCAGCGTAAGTGTGTGGATGCGGACGCCGTCATTGAGTGAGTGATGAACACAAAACAGAAGAATACCGGCAATTGTTTGGTAAGAGGCGAAGAAACCAGATCCCTCGAGATTTATCAAAAGAGAAGCTGAAAAAGATCTCAGAACTTGGACAAACGGGGAATCGAACCCCGGACCACTCCCATATTAGAACCTGGTAGACAAGTTATGCTAAGGGAGTATTATACCACTAAACCATTCGCCCATGATTTGATGCTTGACAGGGGGCGATATTGGGTCTATATTGGGGTTTTCGAAAACATGGCCTTGGATAATAAGATGATGTGGATGATGACTCATTGATGAGGCAAATCGTGGCAGAAGAAGCAGATGATGGGCCGCGACGCCCGTGACTTGGCATATGTTATTCTCCATATCCTTTGGTAGGTATTTTATTCGTGGATAATGCCATGTCAATATACAAAATCGTGCAATGCATGGACAAATGAATGGTTGCAGCGGTGGCTGTGGCTCATGTATGGCCAGCCCCAGAGTCCCGGCGCTTGCGTGGCCAACCGTTGCCGAGGATGCGTCATCAAACACCAAAGGAAGTCGAGTCTGTCTGCTGGACGACTTTTATCTTTGTCTTTCTTTCAACAATCCCACGTTGTCTCTTCTTCAACGTGCCCGCCCAAAGTGTCTGCGTGCCAAGGTCTAGGTTTAAATATCAAGCTACCAACCACCAAGACTGAACTTCTCCTGTTTCACGTCGTCATAGCCGCCGCGTGCTGCCCCGCGCTTCCCTTCCCAATACCCCCACCCCACCCCGCGACAACTCCGTACAAACTACTCCGTACCATCAACAAGCAGGCCTTTTCTTTCACTGCATATCGCTCATCGTGGACTCGCGAATACACCGCCTTCATCATGGCTTCCGGGAGCAATGTAAGCACGATTCCAAAGCGTCGCATTCCTTCCCCATTGCTAAAAAGAAAAAAAAAAAAAAACTTTCCAATGTAGGATCCGAAGCTTCTCTACGCCGTCGAGGGCATCAAGGCCTACCATATCGTGCAAGGCAACGAACAATCCCTCAACCCTTCCGGGCCCCAGACTTTGTCGCTGCTCATGGTTCCAACATCATCCGGCTTTGCTGACCCATCCGGCATCGGATCCGGTGAAGAGGACTTTTATTTACACCTCCATCTGCCACCCGAGCTTGACCTGCCTCTTCCGGCCACTACACAGATCTACCATCAGCCCCCACGAGCTATCTGATTCCTCGGTGGGATCTCGGCCCCGACAGCGGCGCCTTTACACGGATTGAGTTTCCTGCTGCTGGGAGTCGCTCTGGTATTCAAGAAGACGTAGATACCTTTGAGACGATTCTCGCGCAATGTACCGCCTTCCTGGAACGCGCACCGCCACCCAAGCCCAAAAGAAGCAAGACGGCGGCAGTTTCGGGGCTTCTGCCAAGGCAAGAGAGGCATCTGGCGAAGAGCTGCCTGCGTATGACCCCGGTTCCTTCAGCACGGGCGAAGGCTATGTACAGGGCAGCGTGAGCTCAAATTCCAAGGGCGGCCGCATCGTTCTGGTGGACGAGGAAGACGGTAGCGTCATTGGTGAGCTCAGTGACGGATACCAGGTTGTAGAGGATTCGGCCATTAAACCCGGATCTAAAGGTACGTTGTCAGCCGACTCGTGTTGATGTCATTTGGATCCCCGTGCGAATTGCGAGTGATGCTAAGGCCTGTTGCGTCCCAGATCCTGTCGAAATTGCACTGCCCAACGATGCCTCGCAGGCTATAGGCGTCCAGCCCGCTCCAGAGTACGACGATGAGGCAGACAAGCTGCACCCTGCCTACAATAAGTCGACCATTGTCAATATGGGGTTAAGGGCGTCTCGCCTACTCATCACCACATCGGATTATGTCGCTCAAACCCTCAACAGCCAGGCTGAAAGTTACACCAAGAACAGCCAGCCCAACGCCAAACCTGTCACTTTCACGCCCACGACTCACGAGCACATCCGCAAGATAAACCAATTTTCCACCAAAGCCGCCTGTCTCTCTGCTTCTACCGTCGGCTCGGTCGCCAAGGTTGCGCAAAACTTTGGTGCCAATCTGTCCAAGCGAAAAGATGGGCGTGCGCGAGGGTACGACAAGGACGGCAATGTGATTGACACTTACAAGCCAGGAATGCTGAACAAGAGTTTAATGGCTTTCAATACTGTAGTCGACGGCATGGAACAAGCCGGGCGCTCCTTGCTTACCAGCACCTCGTCCAGCGTCAGCCAGGTCGTTGAACACAAATGGGGTCCCGAAGCCGGTGAGGTTTCTCGCAACCTGGGTGGCGGAGTCAAGAACGTCGGCCTGGTTTACATCGATGTCACGGGCGTGTCCCGACGCGCCGTCCTGAAGAGCGTGGCCAAGGGGATGGTGGTTGGAAATGTCAAGGGTGGCGGCAACGTCATTGTTGGTGGGGAGAGAAGCAAGGTGGCTCCGTGGCTGAGGGCACTGGAAATGGCAAAGGCAAGAAGGCCTATGATACGTATCGTGATGGTGCGAGTATTGCAGGTGGGAAGGAGGGGAATGGGAAGAAGCCGTCAATGTAGATGAGTTACAGAGCGTGATGAGCAGAGAGTAAGGCATACGACCCTAGACCGACATGAGGTTCGGCTCGGAGTATATTATGATAATCATGGATAGCCCTTAGTGACCACAGACATCAGAATGGCCAGAGTGGACTAGAAAAAGAATTGGGCGGAGATGAAGCGCGCGACCTTATCTTTGAAAGCGGATCAGATCACGTGGGAACGTGGCGCCCCTCGCGTCGCGGGAACTTCACCCCGCGTCACGTCACGTCACGTCACGTCATTGCAAAGGCTCGCTCAACCAAGCAATTCAACGACAATTCGACAATCTGACTTTGACCACGCAAAGATCCTCGGAACCTCGCGCAGAACAACTCGAGTCAGCCTCCCTGCTCCTGTGGCCAGATGGCCAGTGACTGTGATGCTGCGGAGATTCCCCTATACTTTGACAGCTTGAACCTCGAAAACGTACACATCGCGCCCGGCCTCGCTAGCTCCATGTGTCGATTCGAGCTGCTCAGGGTCATCATTCTTATTTTCCACGACATACAAGACGCGATCAAGCGCAAAAGGGCCCGCAAACTGCACCTTGAAGAACCTGGAACTGGTCAATCTGCCGTGAATCTTCTCTGATAGCCCAGGAGCACCACACGATGCTCCACGAAATCCTCCTGTCCCTCTCCGGCCACCCGTCACCTCTCCTACGCCCACCGGCCTCACCCGAAGCAGACGCTCTCGCCGGAATAACGCCGCCCGAACGACAACTACTGTCCTCCGCCGGCCATTTAAGCGACCTGCATACCAAGCTCATCGCCTATTCTTCTGAAGTCGCCACGTCACATCCCAGCACCATCTGTCGAACTGTTGCGACCGCCGTCAGCTCCGTCCATTTAGCCGCCTTCCAGAGAAAAGTCCTCGACGTGGAGGCGAGCATACTGAAGAATGATTCCGAGCTGGTTGGAGCGTATAGCATCGTGCCCTTGACGGCGGTCATGGGCGAGTTTCAGCAGTGGACGAGACGGCTCGAGTGGCTGTGGGACACGGTCCGGTTCATCATGGCCACGAATGACGATGGCAGAGCCTGCCACGGCGCAGCGCTGATTGACCGGTTGCGCGACGAGCTGCAGAGTGGATATCAGGATGTTGCAGCAACAGCAGAGAGTTTGGTCAAAGCAGCAGAGGCGGCGTGGCTGAAGCAGGTTTCCGCGTGGGTGCTGTACGGGAGACTGCCCAGCTTCGGGGCCGATGATTTCTTTGTACAGACGACGCAAGGCCCTCCCGAAGATTTCGTCTGCGTCGCCGAGTGCCTGCCATCCTTTGTCACAGGCTCGACGGCGTCGTCCATGCTCTTTATAGGCAAATCACTCAACCACGTTCGCGCCATGAACACAAGCTCGACGTCTACCGGTGCAGCACATGTCGCAGCCAAACTGTCTGAACTGTCTACTCTCGCATTCCCCTCGAAAGCTCCGACTTTTCCAAAGCCATCAAGGCTATTCGAATTTCCCTGTCCCAAAACACCCTTCAGCAGATGCTTCCCCTGGCCAAAGTTTCCGAAATGATGCAGCTGCTCCGAGAATTCTTTCTCCTCGGACGAGGCGAATTCGCCATGGCCTTGACGCAAGAGGCAGACGAGAAGATTCGCAACCGTTGGCGGAGGGCGGGAAACCTGGCATACGAGAAAGACCAGGGTCTGAAAAACCTCACCGTCAAAGATGGAGAAGTAGCTGCCGTCCTGAACAGGACATGGGCGGTTCTCGTGTCCATGCAGGGCCAACACGCCGAGGAGGACGACCAGCTAGACCTGGCAAGGAGCTTGATACAGCTACATCTCACCAGGTCCAGACCTCCTGCTTCTCTGGTCACAGGCAGAGGGCTGGACGTGGAGGCGGCCAATCTGCTCGCCACATCGCCGTTCCGCAACATGCTCTTTTCTGTCCCAGCCATGCTGACCATCGACCTCCCTTCCCCCTCGACATGGTCATCTCGACGTCGGACCTGCAGCTCTACTCGTTGATAAACGCCTATCTCCTCTCGCTCCGCCGCGCACACATGCGCCTCACCGACCTCTGGAAAATCACCTCTCTTCGACGCCACTACCCTTCGCCCCGCGGCACCTCGGACCACGCCGTCACCCTCCGCGAGCGCTGGTCCGATCGCGCCTGGCTCCTCCGCAGCTCATGGACGACGGCCAGCGCAGCCATCTTCTTCCTCGGCGAAACAGAGGCCTACTTCCAGACCGAAATCGTCGCCGGCCTCTGGGACAACTTCCACAACTGGCTCCTCCCATCCAAGCGTCCTCGTCCTCGTCCTCGTCCTCATCGCTCGGGCCACGCCACGCCCACCCATACCAAACCACCGACTTCCACTTCCACCTCGGCTTCCACTCCAAACCCCATCGCCACTCACTCCCATGATCCGCAAACCCTCTCCACGGCTCACACGCTCTACCTCCGGACTCTCACCCACCGTCTCCTCCTCACGCAGCCATCCTTCACGGAGCCACTGTACACCCTCGTCACGCACATAGACCACCTCGTAAGCCACCTGCACCGTCTCCACTCCCTCTTCACATCCCTAGATCTCGAGCACGACGCAGGCGTCCTGGACACATTCGTCGATCTGGACCGCGAACAAGCCCAGGTCTTCACCTCCCTGCACGGCGTGGAACGAAGAGTAAAGGGGGCATAGAAGCAGCCGTCGAAGCATTGCGGGCACTAGAATCAGACGCCAAGTTCCTCGCCGACTGGGATGGACAGGGCCTCGTCGACGAAGAAGACGGCGAGGAGAGGGCCTACGTTCCTGCGAGGGTCGGTGGCGTGGACAGGTTACTGATGAAGTTGGACTTCGGGAGCTGGATTGGCAGCAAGGGGAATGAATGAATCGAGTTTCGGTCGTGTTTCGGCGCACCGCACGTACGAGGGTACCAAGTAAATGACGATAACAGCACGTGAATAACCTGTCTAGTATCGACACCAATAGCAACGTACACGGACCTACTGTCTTATCAATGGCAACGCAGTGCTCACAAGCACGACACAACTCCATACCGTAAATCCCAATTTGGCAATCCACAAAAAACGTTAACAAACAAGTTGAATCAAGCACCCACATAACTTTCTAAAACGCCATCACAAAGCAAGAGCTTACTACAGTGCCTCCTTCCCAGAGGTGACGTATTGTCTAATGAACTGTGCATGGTGCGACTGCAATGCAATGCAATCCAACGGGATGGGATGGGACCAGCAATCCATGTAGCAGTATTTACTAAGGAGGTTACAACGCTGCGTTATAGCGGCGCCAAGCCTAGCGCCAAGCCTAGCGGCTGGCATTGGCGCATCTTTCCATGAATTCGGCACACCTGCGTTCGTTCCTACAGTCTTGTCCGATATTAATAGCCAGACCTGGTGGAATAAACGACTGGCATTATACTCAAACAGGGAGGTGGACAAACGTTAGACATATGCCTCGAATGCATTGAGAAAAGGTGCGACTGAATCAACAAACGAGCGCTAAGAGGCATGAATTCGAAAATCACATGGTTGCACGCACTCGTGATTGTTTTCCCGAGTCATCCGTGAAAACGTCGTACAAAACGCTGGCCACATTGTTTTCTCCTGTAAACATACCAAAACTCCTTGCTGTGATGCTTCACTCTGTTCTGTTCTTGTGCCTTTAATCCATGCATAATGACCTGACCTATATAGTGTCTAGAACTAAGTGTCTAGAATTAATTGACCTCTATATATATAAGTTTCAGATATTTACTGTCAATTTTATTTCTTTATAATCATTTGTAGCCATTGGGTTCGCTAGTAGACAGACGGTCACTGCTTTGCCAAACCGAAATGGCTTGTCAGACTAAAAATATGCCACGCCGGGTGGACGGCTCGGGGCCGATGCGGGTCTGGGTTGACCGAAGTGGGGCCGTCTCGGAAGTTATCAGATTGCCATTCTTGGCGAATGCAATCGTCAACGAGGGCTACAAGACCTGTTGCGACAATGGCACTGTTATGCATGTAAGCTTTCAGCTCAGACGATGATACTAGGGATCAAGAGGGCTTTTTCACGTACTCTGCCACATCCGTCGTTGCATCAACCGCAGACTGGTCGCTGATCCACATGTAGCATGGAGGATCCATCCACCGGCTCGCCTTTCCGCGTCAATCTGACTTGGACTTTGCACTTCTTGTACAATGTGGGCGATTGCTTCGTGTTTGTCGTCGCGCATGAGATGAAAGGAAAACGTCGACAGCTCTTTGTCGACAGCTCTCTTCCAGGTATAAGTGTGGCCCCACCATTCGAAGCCGTAGAGTTTCGAATTGCGACGCCAAAGTTCAACACGAGCATAATTACCGAATTCGAGCTTGATTTTGTCGGTCGGTACAAGAACGGAGGATGGGGACTTGACAGCTAGGCGCGCAGAGCGTCCATCTGTTCCGTCAGTGCCACCGCTGGTTGATGAAGCCGAAGATTTACTCGTCATAGCACTGGCTGTAGATGGTCGTCGCGTTGACGAGGACGATTTGAGCGAGAAGCAAGACGAGTTTGACGCATTTGAGCGGCGAAACGGTGCCTTGACAGAGCGAAGAGCCGACGAGACAGACTGTTGAATGCCGTGTCGCGAAGTCGCCGACGTGGAGGTATATGCACGTTTTGAAAAGCACACTTCCCTCCCCGAATCTCGACAATACCGCCTCAACGAAAAATGGCGGTCCGACAGGTCGTGCATGCGTAGATGGAACAGCTGGACAGTGGCAGGCCGACGGCGCCCCTGGAGCCGCCCATGGATGAAGTAACCGTGTCCACACGAAGGTTCATGTTCCCATCTGGGGTAGTATCATCATGGCGGATAGATAATCGGTCCCGAGAAGGGAACAAAAGGCCGAATGAGCGAGGGTCAGAGGGTCTGAGTGACGGGTCGGTAGGTCCAGCGCAGTATGGAGGAAGAACTTCTGGGATGGCGTGATCCTCGGCAGCATGCAGACGTTGTGCCTCGGGTTCTTGATCTGGAAGCACGGCTTCAAGCCCATCGACAAACTCGTTGTCCAGGCCGTTTTCGGAAAATCGAGAGTCATATGTGTTGACCGAGAGCAGAGACGCGGAGGAGAAGGGGAAGTATGTTATGGTTGGTGGTAGTGGTGGTGGTGGTGGTGGTGATGGCTCTCGGCCTGTTCTCTCCCTTTGTTGCTCCTGCCGTCTGCCACCTTGATGTGAGTCTACTTCTCCTCGTGGCCGGCTTGAGCTCCATGCCGAGCCGAAACAGTACGACGGAGGTACATGGCCAGTGCCTGATAAAACGTAGGCGCCGGAGAGTTCGCTGGTGCGAGCGGAGGAAGTTGACGAGCTGTAGGAGGGCTGTGGTGAGTTCGGAATCTGTTCAGAAGCGGACATGTGCGTTCTCGAGACTTGCGCGCGCGGCCGTATTGAAGACATGGCAGCCATAGTGGCGTCTGTGGTATTGAATTCTCAGAATTGAGATTTTCCGTTATGTTGTTGCAGATATAACTGAACAGTCAAAGTGCAGTGCTTGGGATGGCAGATGGCAAATGGCAAGTGGCAAATGGCAAGTGGGTCAAAATGACCAGTCTAGAGAAGCTGAGGAAGGAGGCTGCGAGATATATGTCGAGTTCGGACAGAACGGGAAGTCGCTGCCCGTTGCAGAGCTTCCTTTCCTTCCTCACATGGCCGTGAGTGCGGATGGGCGGGTGAAGGATCTGGCCTCGACTGATACAACAAGTGACCACGTTGCTACCTCATCGTGTTTCTAGGGGAGGGGCCTGATAGCCTGACAGATAGCCTGATGGCCTGGACAGCAGGTCCAGACCAGAGATTTGTCGGGCGTTGTTGTCGGGCGTTTGTTGTCCAGACCCTGCCCGGTCGGCGTGAAATGCGTCGACTAATAGCAGGTACTTACTCACTAGTAGGTAACTAGGTACTAGGTACGTGTCTTGCTGGCGCGGCGTCGTGGCGTGGACGGCAAACACGTATGTATGACTGTGGCAGTGACGGGACACTAAAATCGCTTCCGGGAATAAGTAGTCGCCAGGTACAGGTACAGGTACAGGTACAGGTACAGGGGTACCGAGGAGAATCCTGCCAGCGGCGGCCTCGGGCGCTGATCGTCCGGACTGCCCGCTGGCGAGCGATTTACATGTACATCTTTATAATGAGTATTGCTATGCATGCTCATGGACCAATGCCACGAATATGCACGAATATGCACCCACCACCTGTGCCATGTCGTCGATGACGGCGACGGCGACGGCGACGGCGTCCTGGGACCTTGTTGGGTTCAACTTGCGTCCAACTTGCGTCCAACCCGCCCGCTTCCCCGCTGTGCCAGCAGCAGAAGAAAGCCATAGAAAGCCATGCACTCTGTTCGGAGCATAACCTGCATAAGCACCGTCACCAGAACTCCCAGCTTACCCTCTACATGTATTATCCGGGGGTGGCAGTCCATAATTATCCAGCCAAGACAGATCTGGTAAGCGAGAACCGCCCGCGCGCCGACAAGCCGTCTCATCAAATACCCGTCTCGAGAGTCGAGACTCAATCAAAACCAACGAGCTTCGCATCAAGAAGCCGCAGCACCGTTGTTCCCGTCATACTCTTTCCCACATGGCCATCCTCCGTAAAAGTCGTAAATATATATATATAAAGAAAGAAAGAAAGAAAGAAAGAAAGAAAAAAGAAAGAAAAACCTCGTATACCCATAATCTCATCACCCTTGTCTCCGTCCATCCCATCCGTCCAAATCCAAACCCACTGGCAGCCCAACCAACACGATACCTCAAGCATACTCCGTTCCACCACCCCCTCCCCTCCCCTCCCCTGTTCAGAAGCACCCCAGTCGTGTCCCGCCCTGATTCGCCATCCAACCCCTCCGCTTCGTCCCGCTCCTAGACAACTTTTTTTCCTTGTACAAAATTCAAAACCCACGTTCCATTGTTTCGTAGTCCATTCCGTCCCGGAGCTGGTGCCCGAGACGGGGCCGAGGAGAATCATCGAGATGAGATGCGTCTTCAGGATGATAGGGAACCTGGCTGCGTGTCGTTTGTGACAGACAGCCTAAATGGCCTGTGACGGACTCTTGAATATCGGGTGCGCACGGAGAGGCCGTGTCTTGGTCGTACATATGTACAGCGTGGGTGTAGGTATTAACCCGACTTATAATAACTCCGTACTCCGTATACGACATTGGAAATGGTTCATACATAGCCAGCCAGCCGACGTGTTTGGGTGACAACGAGATGCTTTGACAAAGACTCCGTCGCAAGCATGCGTAAATTATGTAGCGCGAACAACTATACTATGCCACGGCGATTCCTCGCCACAGCGACTCAGGCCAGTCATCAAACCGGACACGGCCCAGTATCAACTTTATTACTACATGTTCCATCCTGAGCGTCCATCTCGAGCGTCCGTCCCGCGCCTACAGCCATCCATCCGGCCATGCAGGCTGGCAAGTGAGTGTGCAATTATAAGAAAGGGAAGGAAAAAAAAAAAAAAAAAGGCATGCATGCTTCTTCAGTTCGGCCAGCTGTCCGTCCACAGATTGACTTGCACCTCTGGCAGCCGTCCCGACCGACTGAAGGACCTCCAGCTCCACTATGGCTGCATGTTCCATCCAACCCACGTGCGAGGCACAACTCTCCAAATCTTGACTTCACCACTCCGCAGATCGTCCAGCTTGTAGCTCTCCATCTTGACCTTCTTGTTCTCTCGCCCCTGTTCCCACGCCCGGACCTTCTTCTTGGTTCCGTCCCATTCGGCCACTACGGCTACGTGATCGGGCTTGCCCACCTCTGCCGAGTACTTGGCATGCATTGGTCCGTGCTTGCCCTGGAACTTGGAGTTGCGGAACGAGATGATGTCGCCGGCTCGGATCACATCCTGTTGCTGCGTCGACGCATTCGCCATGTTGGCGTACACCAGTGCGCCATAAGAACGTGTGCCAACAGGTGGTAGCGCGCCGCTCAAGGGTCGCAGCAGCTCCATGACGAACCCTTGCGGCGTGCCATCCCCGACAACCGTATCTTTCTTGGACGTGGCCGCGTCTGAGATTTGCCTGCCATATCGCTCGTAGAACTCTTCCATCTGGTCTTGGCGCAGAGCTCGCGGGGAGGTTCATGGCGCTGATCCAGCTCAACATCGGACGGGTCGTACGGATCGTACCGGATCGTGATGACAGTCTGCGAATAGTCCTGGAACAGAACAAACACATCTCGTGTGACTACAGTCTTGGACCCCTGGTTGGTCGTCGTCGTTTCTTCGCTCTCAAAGTGTACATCTTTGCGACCCTGGAAGACGGGCGGTACTTGATTGGCCTGCTTCCACCAGCCACTCTGGACGGCGAGGTCAACATCATTGGCGATGAAATCAGACTCCACTGATGGCCGGTACATGTCCATGGATCTTCTGTTGCTAGTGCTTGTTCGGGGATGATCAAGAGACTGTCTGTTATTGGGTCGAGGCGGCGGTGCTGATGGAGGGCCTCGTCTTTCAGAAGGGGACGCTCCTGAGACGGCAGCTGGTGGCCCTGGGAAATAATCCTGTTCATCGCCAATCTGTGGCGTCTTTTGGCTATAGCCTGACGCCAAAGGCTGTGGGGGCGACGAGTAATTGTAGGGATCGTAATCCTCTGCGTCTGTAGTAGCTCCTGCCATCGCCGCAGGCACTGCCGGAGCCGGAGGGTTATTGACCGGTGGAGGCGGCGGCGGCGGCGGCGGCGGCGCGGTATGGGGAACATCTACGGATCTCCTCTTACTCTCCGTTGGCGGTTGGCTTGGAATCGGTGGTGGCACCGCGCGTGGTACCGCGGCGGAGGGAATGGGAGGTGGCATATTCGGCGGAGCCTCTCGAGTTGGCGACTGGAGCCTGCTTTCCTCCACGCTCGAGTCTCTCGTGTGCGCCTTCAAGGCATCTTTGTGCGGGACTGATGAGCCAATGTCGGTGTCATAGTCGCCTTCGTACTCGGTGATTTCCTCATTTTCCTCCTCGCCCGCCTGCGGTGGACGTGTTGGTGTCGCAGCAGCGGCATCAGTTGTCGATTGTCGGCTTGAGTCGCCGGGAGGAGGAGGCGGCGGCGGCGGCGGCGGCGGCGGCCGACTAGAAGCAGGTGGAGGAGCGGGAGCCAATCCGGGAATCGGTGGTGGCGGTCGGCTGGAGCGCTTGCTTGTAGCAGCTGGAGGTGATGTCGGCAAAAACTCATCACGGCGAGGCGATAGAGGCGGTGATCTCAGCGGCAAGATGGGCGCTGGTTGTGATGGTGGCATAGCCAACGAGCGCTTCGTATAAATGCCAGAGTGTTTCAAGTCCTTGTCATCGGCTCCGCCCGAGAGCTCGTCGTCTGATTCAGATCCATCCGTAGGGGCTTTGAGCTCAGCAGGCGGCGGTGGAGGTGGCGCATGAGCTTCACAAGAAGGGAATTACGTCAGCACGAACTCCTCTGGGTGCTTGATAACAAGTCAGCTGGTGTATTGCAAGCTTACATTCGGTAGGTACAGGAGGAGGTATTGCCCGGCTACCAGGAATTGGCGGAGGGCCGCTGATGTCTCGACGGTGTGCTAGTATGGGATTAGTTGGCACTCGGTAGCGAAAAGGGAGAACATTGCACGCACAGGTAACTTGGGCAGCAGCGGCCGGGGTAGTCGCCTCATCCTCCTCATCCTCCTCCTCCTCCTCTTCCTCTTCATCGTCGGCATCATCCTTGCGTACAGGTGCACGTGTTGGCACAGGAGGAGGCGCGCCTCTGGAAGAAACAGGAGTAGCTTCATAGACATCATCGTCGTCGTCCGCTTCTTCTTCCTCTTGCTCTTGGTGACTTCGACCAAGGACGGGAGGGTTACCCATACCGGGCAAAGCCATAGCTGTCGGGATTGGAGGCGGTTGTGCCCGAGGAGCCTGCTCTCCAGCTTCGTCCTCGGCTGTTAATGGTAGTTCGGCAGGTTTCGACGTCTTCTTCTTTGGTGGAGCCTTGGCCACGGGAGGAACTGGTGCTCCAAACATGCCGTGAAATCCCATGCCACCACTCATCTTGGCCATTCTGGCGCGTAACTCCTCTTTCCGCCTAACTTCAGGATCTACGTCGTCTTGTTCTTCCTCTTCTCGATGCTCCTCTTCCACATTTTCGTCCTTCTCCTCGTTCGTAGCTGTAGTGGAGGTCCTGGGTGCATGGCGCGCATGTCTGGATGCCTCCTCGCTGTCTTCGCGCTCCGTGGTATCATCTTGTCCCTCCGTAGTGTCACCCGCACCTGACATGTCAGCTTCATTGCCGTCATGAGCCTCTTCCACGACTGGGCCCTTGGAAGCTCTTCGCCGAGGTGGTGGGGCGCCCTCGTATAAGCATCGTCCGCAGACGTCCTTGATTCAGTTTCTGCTGTTGTGGTTCGCTCGAGAGAAGGCGAAAGAGGTCCTTCTCCAGCCTCAGTCCCTTCTTCGTTTGCAAGACTCGCTTCCGGCTTCTTCTTCTGAGGCTTTTTGGGCTTTTCTTTCTTGGCAGCAGCTTCGGCATGGCGCTGGGCTTGTTCCATCTGCTGCTTCTGGAGTAGTGCAATGCGTTCCTTTAAGCTGGTGGGCTTGGGTTGGTCATCGTCGACACCTTCTTGGGTCTGCTGTTCTGTGGGGACCAGTCCGGCCTTTCCAGCTTGATCAAGACTTTCGGCCTCCATCTCCCTTATCTCTGGATCTTCTTCTCGGCGGTAGACATTGGTGGCAGGCTTCTCCCGTGGTGGTGGGACGTAGGCATTGCGGCTCGGAGGGGTGCCACAAATGGCTTCTTGACGAAAACAGAACCACCGGCGCCTCCTCCCAAGGCGCCCGGCTTGAATGGAGCAACGGGCGGTGCCGCAGGCTTGTTGAAGGCAGCAATGCGGTCCTTGAATGAGTTGCTTAATGGTTTCTCGGCAACTGGCTGTGGGCCAGGTTTAGATTTCGGAGCCGATCCTCGTCGGGTGTGGGCACTGTTGGAGGCGAAGTGGCTGTAGGGGATACCTGGAGAGAGTATATTCAGTGGTTGTTTTGGTTGCCGCCGGCACCGGGACAATCGGGACAGGACACTGGGCTTCTGCATGGTCGGTCTCCCTGGTGCCTTCAGGTTCTTCAGGTTTATGTTCCTGCTCGGGCTCTTCAATTGGGGCTGGCTTCTCAGACGCGGGTGCCGGCGGGGGCGGTACCGTTGCCGCTGCCGCCGCAGCATCCTCTGGATCCTTCCTGGGACGTGATCTCGTCGGGCGCGGAGGAGCAGTAGGCTCAAACTTCTCTACAAAGTTGCGAGGAAGATGCCTTCCTTCTTCACGCCGTAATCGTCTGTGTATTCGCCAGTGTACCAATCATCGTCATCAGCCTCAATGACAGTGATGATCTGGCCGACATCGAAGTTGAGATCGTCTTCGTGAGGAGAGGTGTACTCGTAGAGAGCCTTGACCCGGAGCAGCGCGGCCATGGCGGTGCAGCAAGTTATCCCGCGTCACAGACGGGTCCTATGACACGTCTGCCGCGGCTAGATGAGATATTTTGGTCGAATACGCAATGGAATTATATTGTCGAATGTGGGGCAGAAACGATATGGGAGGATTTCGCGGAGAGAGTTTGCGAGCGGTTGCTGTCGCCCGGGTGGCGCGGGTAACTGGCTATCCGCGATCACACGAGCGGAGGAATGTATGACGTACACGACTTAAGAGCTTGGCAAGGTCTTTTGCAGGCTCTTTCCTCTATAAAAGGGATGCTTATAATCTCTCTTTGTAACTAGATATCTATTATTAATTTACCTTCTTTTTACCTATTATTAGGGGCCCTGTTAATTACTGTGTCACGTGCATGTTATTATCCCTTGCGTGTGCGAGAGTTATAAGCCTAGGAGGTCTACGCTTAGACCTATAACTTCCTACGCACCCCTAGCATAAGAAGTGTGTATCTACCCTATCCTAACTAATTAACCGCGCTTCTAATGGATACCTTAACCTCTCTTAACCTAAGTCTTAAGACAAACATTAAATTAGTGTCATTAGAGAAATAGGAGGAATAGTATAAAGCATTAAAGCAAGCCACGTAGAGCTAGGAGATCTAGGAAAGAGTAAACCTAGAGCTACTAACACAGGAGACTAACCGCTTAACTAAGCCTTCTAAAGTTAAACTAGGAGACTATATAAAGCTTATAAAGAAGGATAATAGAGGCTATAAGCTTACCTTCTAAGAGGCCTTGTTATTCCTCTCTCACAAATACAATGTTAATTATTAATTATATAAGGCTGTTAAATTAAGAGAAAGGACTATTAGTACTTGGATTGCTAATACTATTAATCCTAATATCTATATAATAATAATTAATAAGATTAAAGAGGAGCATAAGGATTAATCTCTAACGCTTCATGAGATCACTATAAGCCTTAAGGATAAATTCTCGCCAGGGCTTGTGATTATTAAAGCAGAGGTTATAGCTAAGTATATAGCATACCTTTAAGATGCTAAACGCGCTAATGTTATGTTTAAGCGTTGGATTAAGCAGTAAGATAAGCTATACTAAAAGGGTTCTATGCATAAGATAAACAAGGTGTAAGGTACTAATGTAATCCGCGATTTTATATAAGCAATTAGAGCGCGTTTTAACCCTTAATAGGCTAGGAACCGTATTGCGTAGCTTGTGTAGCTTACTAACAAACAAAACAATGCTATAATGCTATAAGGCATTGCTTCTAAATATACTAGATACTATAAGGTAGCGCGCATAGTAAATGCAGGCATGGCTAAAGGGAGCTATGTAACCACACTTAGTAGGCGCTCTAATAATAGCTAGAAAGGTAGCAGGAGCTTATAAAGTGCCCTTGCTATACTAGTAACCTAGGAAAAAGGTTCTGTTACGGATGGAAGCCTAGAACTTGCTGCACCCTATATTACGCTATAACTAGTTAGAAAGTTAAAGGTTTTTAGCCTCTTAAGAAGCTTAATTATAAGAAAATTAAGAAACGCTACAAAGGCAATGATTAGAAGGATTTACGCGCGGAAATCGTAAAAGACAGTTAGGATACAAAGGATAAGAAGAATCATAAAGAAAAGTATCCTAGGGCAATTACTGCAGTAATTATAGACCTATTAACTATTAAAGAAGAGGAACTATTAAAGGGGAGCTATACTACGCTTAGTAATGTAAGGCATAAGCTCTTAGAGAGCACCCTATTTAATAACTACAGCGCTCTCTACGTTGTAAATAATATAAGATTCCTTAAGCCTAGCACCTTTAAAGAGACTTATAATAACTACCTTAAGGCAAGCATAACCTCTTTTTAGATCACTAGAAGAGGCACGTATGTAATTAAGGGCATCCTAAATAGGCTAAAAGGATCTTAGACTAAGAACCTTACATTGCGTAACGTTACGCTTATTAAGGGGTTTTATGTAAATATTGTATTAGAGAGCCTTCTCCTTAAAAAGGGCATTTAGTATTGCGGAGTAGATAGCTCCCTACGCATTAGACTAATGGACAATAGCTTATTACTAGCAAAGCTTTAAAGGAAGCATAATATCGTTTTCCTTTAATATAAGCCTCTTTCTAGTTACTTAAAGGGACCCTTAAAAACAGTGATATTAACCACACTACTAGTAATCTTTTCTACGTTTAGATTAGAAAAAACATACGTATAATGCTTGCAGCGCAGGCAGCTAAGCAAAGAGCTATGCCTACCTTAAGCAGACCCTAAAGAACTTTAGTATCTTTATTCTAGGCACCTTAGAAAGGATGCCCTAAGCAAGACTACTACCCACATAAGGGAGTGCTCTTATAAGGAATAGAGCGTAAAAATTATAAAACGTGCGCTCGCATGCTCACTTACTAGGTTATTTCTAGGAGGCTACCTAAACGTTAGTTACTAAGGCCTTTTAGAGAGTCCACTAGGATCTTTAAGATTATAAGCCTAGTTATAATAGCATAAATTAGCTACTAGTTATTAAAGATAAATTCTCAGGGATAATATAGGTTTATGCGCTACCTAATAAATTATAAGGAATAGTGTTTAACGTATTAATTTACTTTAAACAATAGGTTACGAGGTAATTTAGGTTATTAATCGCAAAAATCAGATAGGATAATAAAGGTGCTATGATTAGTTAGAGCAATAATATAATCTTTTAACAGTGGGCGCGCTCATAAGGCATAGATCTAGAGCTTGCGCTGCTATACACGCATAAGCCTAATAGCTACGTTAAACAAGCGAATTAAGCGATTACCTTAAGATTAAATGCAATGCTCACAGGCATAGGGCTACCACTAAACCTATGGCTAGAGAGCACCTAAGCTACTGCTTATTTACATAATATTAGTCCTATTTAGCAATTAAAGTGAAAAACACCCCTAGAAACCCTTAAGAGCTAGTTCTATAATAATGCACACTTGCTAATTAGGGAGCCTATAGCTAACCTTAGGCCTAATTAGAGCAGGTTATACGCATATAGTTACCGCGCGTATTCGCTGCAAAGGGATTACAAGGCTAACCAGCAGAGAAGGCATTACAAAACGCACCCTAGGGGATATATTAGGTATCTTGTAGGTTATTTAGCCTCTAATATTTACCGCGTTTAGATCCTATAGCTAGGAAGGGTTATAATAACGAGGAACGTTACTTTTAATAAGTTAATATTCTACGATTTAGCTAAGGAAAGCGCTAAAGAGTAGTCTATTAGAGAGCTAGAAGCGTAATTCTAAGACCTAGAAATTAATAGTGAATTAGACAAAGAGCTTAATTTATTCCTTACGCTATTAACTAGTGGACCTTAATAGGATCTAACAGAGCATTTAAACTTAGGGGTAAGAGCTTTACTAAGCACTAAAAGCAATTAAATAAAAGAGTAAGAAGCAGTGTAACCTACTAAGCAAATAGGACTTTAAACGCTACGTTAGACACTAGATCCATTAAGTAAGGAGCAAGAGACCCTTATTATAAACGCTTAAGAGAGTAAAGAGAAGCAGAGGACTCCTATAAAAGATACTTATTAAAGCGTAAGTAGCTATTTAATAGACACTTAAGAGAGTAATAAGGATCTAATAGGGATATTGCTACTAGAAGAAGCTATGCCTAGTGAGGATAGCATATAGAAGGACTTCTCTAGAGCAAACGCTAGACTAGCTACCTACGCTAAAAGCTTATAAGAAGTATAAGAAGGCGCTTAAGAGAGCTTAGAAATAGAGTTACATAATAGTATGCGCACTAGCTCTAGATTGCGTAAAAGAGAGAGAAAGGCCTTATTCTAGATTATAGCCTACTAGGCAGAAGAAGTAGAAAAAGGCCTAATAATACTCTTATAAGTAGCTTATAGAATCTAAAGAAGCTTTATAAGGAGCTTAGTCTGCTTAATCTAGTAGGTAATGTAAACTTAGACTATAAGAGCGTTATAATAGTGTGGTTAGTGCTTAACGCTTATTATAATAAAGAAAATAGATTGCTCCTTGAATAGAAGATAAAGACAGGCATAATATATTAATCTAATCTCGCAAATCCTTTAAAATCATAGAAAGAAGTAAATAATTATGTGTTTAGAGAGGAGTGGATTAAGGCAATAAACGAAGAGATTAATAAGCTTAAGGAATAAGGGACTTAGAGGTAAATTAAACGCTCTGTAGCGTGTTTAAAGCCATTACTATTAAAGTAAGTATACTTGTATAAGTTTAATAAGGAAGGAATCCTATAGCGATTTAAAGCGCGTATCTGCGTTTGCGGAGACCTATAGGAAAGCTTTATAATTAAACGAACCTACGCTATAACGCTTGCTGCACACGCGTTTCGTGTCTTTATGGCGTTAGTTATATAATTTAATCTAGAGATAAGGCAGTATAACGTTAAGAATGTATTCCTCTACGTAATGTAAGGAGGTAATGCAATTCCTATTACTTATAATCTCCCTAATGGCTTTAAAATAATAGGAGAGTGCGTAGAATTGCTTAAGGCTCTCTATAGGCTTAGGGATTTGCTATAGCTTTGGTTTAAAGAGCTAAGTAAGTAACTTAAGGAGCTTAGGCTTAAATCTAGCTAAGAAAAGCCCTGCTTATTCTACACTAAAGCGCAGGACGTTTTCCTTGTGTTCTTTGTAGATAATATCCTTATAGCTTTCCATAAGGATAATATAAAAGCCGTAGACTGCATCTCTTAGGGCCTTAAGGATATGTATAAATTAGATAAGAAGGGAGAGGCATGCTTCTTCCTAGGAATTTAGATTATTAGGGATTAATCACAAAGGAAGGTATACCTTAGTTATAAGGCATATATTAATAAGATTAGTAAGAAGTTTAGGCAAGTAGGAAAAGGCACTTTCCTTGCTATACTAATCCTAGCAGTGGAGTATTATAAGTTTAAAGGCAAGGCTATAAAGTAGGTAATAAAGGTATACTAAGAGAAGATTAGATTAATCCTATATATAGTGATAATAGTTAGGCTAGATGTAGCCTTTATAGTAGCAAAGCTATTATAGTACCTAACGAACCTAGGGTAGAGCATATAAGAGTAGCAGACTAAGCTATACGCTACTTAGTTATAATAAGTAAGCTCGCGCTCTGCTACGGTAGGACGTTAGAGCTATAAGCTCTATAAATTGTAAGTAACGCTTCCTTCGCTAATAACCCTAAATCGCGCAGATCTTCGCAGGGTTATCTAATTACTCTTTTAGAGGACTAATTATCTAGAAAGCTACGCGCTAGTCTATAGTAACTATGTCTACAATAGAAGCTAAACTGCTTGCTTTATAATAAATGGCAAAGGAGACTATAAGTCTTTAGCGCTTATTTAAGGATATTAGGTTTAATGCTTATAAAGACTAGATTATCCACTGTGATAATTAGCAGACTATTTGTCTTATGCTTAATAAGAGCAAGCGATTAAACACTTATCTACGCTACGTTAATATATATAACATGTGGCTAAAGTAGGAATTTAAGAGAGGGAGCTTTAAAGTCACATATCTTCTAACAGAGGAAATGCCTGCTAATGGATTTATAAAACCCTTAAATCGTTAGTAATTTAAACGCTTTAGATCTATGCTTAGTTTAATTGATTTACGTATATAACATAACATTTAGAGCGCTTAAATCACGTTATAAGCATAGGTATGTTAGAGAGGGGTATAAAATTAATTGCCCGGAAATACATAAAGACCCTCTCCTTAGCTAGCAAAGCGCTAGTAAGGCAAATAGGATTTGCAACCGTAACTCTAAAACGCTATTATACGAAAAACGTATATAAACGCTATTCTAAGAATAAAAGAAAAAGACTTATATAAGAAGGCAAATAACCTCCTTAAGATAGGCTATTACTATAGTTACCTTCTCTTCTACTACTGCTAAAGAGCCTCTATTAGCTGTAATAGCCCTATTACTAGCAGTGACCTTATTATACACGGAATCTAGCTCTGCGATAAGTTCTAATTAGAGTCGCAGCGCCTTATAGCACTGCTTTACTATCTATAAAGCGCGAAGTGTTAGAAGAGAGTAGAAGAAAGAGGGATTAGAAGCGTAACTTGCCTTAGCGTTATTATCTAGCGCTAATAACATCCGCTTTGCAATAGGAACGCAAGCATTATGTAGAGGGTGGTAATAGTGATTGCTAACCTTATATAAGTAATACCTCTAAGATTATCTAGACCTAACCTTAAAGCATCTTCTAAGGTTGCCTTTACTTATAATGCCTGCTTATACACACCCTTTGTAAGGGATATCTTATAGAGCACTATAAGGGCTAGGCAAACTAGGCTAAGCGAAGTTAGTGTGTTATAATAAGGAAAGGAAGCTTATACGAACTATCCGCTACTAAGGGGATTGCTAAGGATTGCCCCTTAGACGCCCTCCTCTCCTCTTAGCTAGAGGTAAGAATTATAAAGGAGTGCGCTTTAGGCGCTTTCCTCCCCTTCTTAGGAGATAGTAACTTACTAGCTAGCTACTTAGGGCTAGCTAGGGCGAAGGAGAATAATACTTAGAAGCCTCCCTAAGGCTCTAAGTATAATATTAGGCTAGCGTAATAGCTAGCTAAGCACGCTCCCTAGATTGGAAATCTCGCCCTACGAGACTCCCTTAAGAGGGTTGTGGCTAATAGAATTCTTGTTAGTTATATTGATTAAAATATAGGCGTAATTAAATAAAGGGTGAGATATAGGGAAAAGGAAAAGAAAAAGCCTATAATCCTATAAGGGAAGCTTTTTTAAGTAGGGAGACGTAGTTAATGCGCTTACTTATAGCTTACTATATTTACTTAGAGCTTACCTTACCTTGCAGGCTAAGAAAACACCACATTCCCTATATAAAGAAGCATAATTATAGGTCTTAATAACCTTAAACTATAATTAGGGGTGTGTTGCCCGGGTAGCGCGGGTAACTAGCTATCCGCGATCACATAAGCGGAGGAATGTATGACGTACATGACTTAAGAGCTTGGTAAGGTCTTTTGCAGGCTCTTTCCCTCTATAAAAGGGATGCTTGTAATCTCTCTTTGTAACTAGATATCTATCATTAATTTACCTTCTTTTTACCTATCATTAGGGGCCCTGTCAATTGCTGTGTCACGTGCACGTCATTATCCCTTGCGTGTGCGAGAGTTGCGTCAGCTTGGGAGAAGCGGGGATGGGAGTTGGGGATGGGAAATTGCTGTCTGGTTGTCCAACCGTCCGACCGCTAGCTCGGCTCGATGCCTGCCTGCCTGCCTGGGTGATGGTATCGATCGGTCAGTGCAAAGGAGACGACGACTGGTGGCGGGTTGGGCGCAAGCCTATTATGTTGAGGGTATTTCCAAGACTCGGACGGCTGGAGACTGCTGAAGCAAGAAAACAGAAACCACAAAGAGCAACGCCGGGGGCAAGAGGCGGACGGCGGTGGAGACTGGAATCTCGCCTGCCCGGTACTTGTACATATGTACGGACTATGTACACAATAACCTGTGGCTGTGTGAAGTGGGCGCGCGGCTCATCGACGTCAGCGGTGCGGGCTACAACTTGGTGTTCCAGTCTGATTGACGGATGGCTGGTCCCACTGATCAGTGATGGCAGGCAGGCAGGCAGGCAGGCAGGCAGGCAGGCATTTCAATTTCAGGCAGGCACAGCCAGGATCCAGGAGCGCCTCTATGTATTGGTCATTGCCATTTATTACAGTTATCAATGGTATTAGTACTCCGTACTTGTATCTTCATTGCTGTGTGAAGTGGGCCCATGATTAATCATTCCTCTTTCCATGATACAACTGCTGGCACCCATCGAAATATACAAGGCACCAAGACTGTAGCAATCCGGTACATCTTTCTTTATTGGGGAGGCGTCGGGGGCGGCGTCAGGGAGGCGTCAGGAAGCGTTACGAAGACATTGCGGTCATTGCTTTATCGAGAGTCCAGTCAGTTCCAGGCCTGCCCACAAGGGATCATCCCACAGGCCGCTAAAGATGTTGCGATAATGTTGCGATAATGTTGCGACAATGTTGCGACAATGCTGTCACATCCCAGGTTTCTCACTGTCCACCGTACAACTTCACCAAAACACGACATGAGGACTGAGGGTAAAGACCTTACGGCAAGGCTTCCGCTCTGGGGCGGCCCTTGGCTAGATTCGTCACTGTCTCGACTGAATAATTGATCGCCTGGGGACCGCGGGGTTCCCCACGGAATAAAATGAGTGCCGCCCTTCACAAAGTAAGGGCCCATCATGGTGCGAGGCAGAATTTGAATTGCGCAGCAGCCGAACAATAAATAAATACCCTGTCATCCTCGCTCTGAGGATCACCGGCTCGGCCCGCGCTCAGCTTTAGCGTAGACCAGTGACAATGCCGCACTAGGTCTGGGCTCTCACCCGTTTTAATACCAATGATGTTGGGGAAGTCAATGGTCGCTTTATGGCCGCCTCGGCTGAGAACCAATCCATTCATGACACTCGCAAGAGTTTTCCCATGCGAAGCAACATATGCGGGCTAGGAAAGAGCCTCAACTGTATCTACTGACAGAATGGCCATAGCCGCTCTCTAGACGCGACTCTTCAACCTTCCAGAACTCCACAAGACGCGCCAGTGAAGGGCGCAGGTTTGGATCCTTGTCCATACATTGCTCAGTCATCTCGATCCATCGAGCAGGGATGTTGGTCCCATCACTCCAAGTGACTTGGACATCGTTGGGGTGCTCAACCTCGCCAAAGTCATCGCCGTTCTGGCTCAGGAGCATCCATATTGTCCTTCCCAACGCAAATACCTCCGCCAACTCCGTAGCTCTAGGGCGGCTTGTCTGCCACTCCGGAAAGACATTCCAGACATTAAAGTCTGCCGGCCGCCACCTTCCGGCATGTTCCGGCGTTCCGGGCCAGTGTATTTGGTGTAGACTAGCTTGGCAGCTCGCTCGCCAACATCCCAGGTCCCATCAGCCTCTGGAGCGAGCGTCGATGCCGGTGCGCCGCTTTGCTCCCAGTCGATGAGGGAGAGGTTTTCTTCGTCGTCCACGATGAAATTCCCAGGTTTGATATCCATGTGGTAGGTATGCATGCCAGCGTGCGTGCGTGCGATTGCCATGGACATTTGATGGCACCATTTGGCTTTCTTATGCAGAGATATCTGGGTTCCGCTTGAGTTTGCCGCTCCAAGAACATCAGCGAGAGAACCTTTACGGAAGAAGGTTGAAAGATGGCCCATAAACACTGAGCCGCCATCCGAACCGCGAATAGAGACGAGGATCTTTGGGGTGACTGGATGTTGGGGTGAGGTGATGCGTCCGCAATCAGCTTGCTCGATCGCCGCCAAGTTTCCACCGCATGACGAGCAAACATGTCATCGTCATCGTGCATTTGCAGGTAAGTTTGGAAGTCGATGCCCTTGAAGACAAATATTTCCGGATCTGCTGAGCCCACCTGAACTTGCACTCGCTTGCTGCAACCTTTGCCCCCATCGCCTCGAGCAAAACAACGTCTGAGATGTGCACGATGGAAGGGCAATCATCACGCATCAGGTCGGTCGGGGAGACGTTGCGAAGGAGATCAAGGTATTGGTCGAACAGAGGTTCCCTGTAAACGTTCCAGGTGGTTTCTCCAGTTTCAGTAGAGGTGACGTCGACCACTGTGCCCGGTTCAAAGCAACGGCTGGGCGGTACAACTTGGCCAAACTGTAGCGATACAAGACCAGATGGCGCTCCGCATAGCGCCTCGGTCTTGGAACGTGAGTGCCTTGTCCGACACTTCGATGTCGTGGTAGCATCTGACAACCCGACTTGGCAGCGATTGGGGTGGGTTGGTGGGGTTTAGGTAGAAACGAAAGATCAGTGCCCTTCCATGCCCGAGGACCTGACCGTAGACTATAGTTTCATCTTCGTCGCCCCAAATGCTATCGGGTGAAACATCGAGTGCTAGAAGGGTTGTGCCTCACATGATAGGCAAAATCGGAGCAGAGTAGTATGTAGGTGGATTGATGAGATTGAATAACTCGGGACTTTCTGGAAGCTTGTCGTGCCCCGCCCCAACCTACTAGTAGGCTAGGTGGACACCACAACGGACTAGACACTATAATAAATTAGACACCATAACGGATTAGAGGGCTACTGTTGCCCTTTGCCTCAGGTGTACATAGGGCCCTTGCGTTATTAATGTGGGGCCCGCGCTTAAGCGTGGGCTAACTTTTAGCTATGTTAGAGCCCTAGAAGGCGTGCTAAGACTCCCAATAGACCAGAAGATCCACCAATGCTAGCCGCTGCCAGCATTGCACCTTACAATTGCATAAGACCTGTGAAGCGTCACCAAGCTGTGAAGCGTCACCAAGCCTTACACAATGCTGGCAGCGGCTAGCATTGACGGGAATTCCAGCACACCTTCTGGGTCCTTACACATTGCACCTCACAATTGCTTTTAAAGCCTGTGGAGCCGCCACTAGCGTTTTACACATGCAGTTACCCTAAGGCTAGTTCATAACAGTTACTTATATAAATAAAATATGATACAAATAAGCTTATTATATAAAATAAAATAAATAGATATGCTAGGGCAAGTGTAGTCACGAATTTTTTGCTTTCTAGGTTTTAGCAAACATATAGCTATAGTCTACCGTAGTAATCCGTAGTGGGGTCAACCTTAAACACTACAACGTCACGAACCTGCTAACGTTTTCTCTAAAATGTGCATTTGCAAAGCTGACATTTCACTTGTTGTCACTGCTTGCTCTGGCTACCGGAGCCCCCTCATCCTCCCTTCCCAACCTCGACCAGAACACGCCCGACTCGCACAAAATGGATATCATTGAAGCGAAGCAGAATCAGCTAAAAAGCATCCTCAAAAACTCTGTTGCCGAGTCTGGAGGACGCTCCGTAGCCGACGCCAAGGAAATCGCCATTGCCCATGCCAAACTTATCCAGCATCGCAAAGATCTCGAGCGCGAGATCCTCGACAGTCTCGTCCTCCTTTCCGAATACCCACTCGTTCGAGGGCCGACCTATTCGGCGTCAAACCCAGCGCCAAGCGACGTCTCAGGCTTCAAGACACATGTTCGTCTCTTCCAGCCGTCGGACTATGACGATTTGATCGAGGAGCGCAATGTCAATGAGCTGTGCGGGTATTCTTTGTGCCCGAAGCTGAAGCGAAAAGTCGGCGGCGGCGGCGGCGGCAAGTGGAAGCTTACTGGGAGCGGTGACATCGTCAAGCGGGAGGACATTGAGAAGTGGTGTTCGGCGGCTTGCGCCAAGCGCGCTTTGTTTGTCAAGGTCCAGTTGGACGAGACGGCGGCGTGGGAACGAGCGGGCATTCCCGACATCCAGATTGATTTGCTGGAAGAGGACCGGTCTGCAGAATCTGAGTCTGACAAGACGGCTCGGGAGTTGGGTGGTCTGAAGCTAGAGGGGCAACGGCAGACCGCAGAGGATGCGAAAGCTCTTGCGCTTGAACGTGGGGAGCACGTCGTTGGGAACAACGCCGACAGAGTCAAGGTCGTTCTGAAGGAGAAGAAGACCGAGGTTCCCAAGCCAGAGGACATTTCTGGCCGGTCTGAAGATGACCATTTACTGATAGATGGCTACAAGTTTGATCTGCCATCGAGACCAAAGCAAGAATCTTGACAGACAAGTCGGGGACCACATTTACATACGACTTATGAATATGTACTACGTTGGAACGGGGCCATTTCATGGCGTTGGCGTTGGCATTGGGGTCTTGATATCCAGAGCGGTAATTGAATGAGCTTTCCGGTTGATCAATGACACCAGACGTGCCGAAGCCTTCGCTCTTAATGTGACGACTTCTTCCCCAAACAAAGTCATTCATGGGACTCGAGGACTAAATCACCCGACCACTAGATTCGCTGAGAAGCCGTGGGTAGCCCGAGCAGACCCATCGAAACTATAGTCAAAAATCACACATGAGAAATTCACGGAAGCCGCGACGAAAAGAGACCGAAGTCTTGGCGATCAAGCATCCTCTCCAGACGTCACAAGTCCAGGAGAGTCAGCGACACCTTGTGGGGATTGAAGATCTTTCTTTTGCGATCTATGCACTCACTGCCGTCCTTAGACGCCAAGCAGCAAAAACCATACCAAATGCCCAGAAGCCCAATTTCCCAAATCGTAATTGAAAAAGAAAAAAATCTACTTTTCGTCGTAACCCATTTAGTCGCGGCGAGGGCGGTCTCCGAAGCGGCGGTTGCCACGCTCGTTGGGGTTGTTCTGAGTAATCTGGGTGACGTTGACGGGGATAGAGTCGAACTGGGAAAATATTCGTTAGCAAGTCGGATGGGTGTTTCTGATGTGAGACGGGTTGAATGGTGAACATACGCCAAGGTGCTTGAGGAGATCCTTGGTCTCGGAGTCGACCTCGAGCAGGCCGGAGTCATTCTGGGTGACGTCCAGAGCGGAGATCTCGGGAACGTACTGATCCTTGCGCTCGCGCTCCTCTTCCTGGAGCTTGAAGGAGATGCCGCGGACGGGACCACGCTGGATACGCTTCATTAGGTGGGTGGTGTAGCCGGCAATCTGGAGATTCGACCAGTCAGCATTCGTCTTGATGTTTGGCGATGATGGCGATCCATCCTGGCATGTTTATTGCTAACCTTGTTGCGGAGACGCTTGGAAGCAATGATGGCAATCTCATCGCAGATGCGCTTGTTGGTCTCGAAGTCGAGTGTGAGCTTGGGGTAGTAACGCTCAATGATGACCTTGGCGGACTTCTTCACGGTCTTGGTACGAACACGGCCCATTTTGGCGGTATTGGACGGACTGATATGGTCGGTGGGCGGAAGGGATTGGTGTGAAAAGTCGTCGAAGTCGAGGTAATCCTCAAGCTGCACTTTCTGAAAAATGGTGATTTCCTCTAACAAGTGGGGGTGCCGTTGTGGATTAGGGCTCGTCGAGAAGCTGTGCGTGACTTGTCACATGACCTGAAACCCCTTGCTTGTTGTAACAGATCCGCAAGCGCCCCCACTACAAAGCTCTTCAGCCAATCATGAGTGACTGATAAGGCTACAGCATCGTTAAAAATACTAGTAATCTAATGATACATACTACGGAGTATCGAGATGTCTATGGCACTGGATAAAATGCTTAGCAAAATGGTGGTCGGATTCGCAAAATTTGTTCAACTCTAGTTGATTGCTAGTTGTACAGTCTTCTTGATGACATAAAAGGCGAAAGGCCCAGCCGCCCCTTGATATACATATGTTTTAAACATTTCCATCCCTCCCCATCACCGATGATGCTGACATGACAGCTTTTAACGTTTCAAAATAAGTGTCCGCATGCTTGATCGTGCGAGTTTGTTGGCTCATCGTTCAATAATCCACGTGCGATCCTGTACATACGGCGATCCTCTGTGCGGCTGCCCTTTCGCAGGATCGAGTTTTGACTAGCATCCCTTTACGTGTTGCCTGCATGGTATATTTGGGAAATGCCCTTGCTTTCCTTGGCAACCACCTGCGCCTCTGGGTGTGTCTCGCGCAGCTGCAGGACAATCCTACCGCTGGGGTCGACTGTGGCTGTTTGCGGCTCGATGTAGGCCTTGGCGCCGCCGTAGGTCGTGGTGTCGAGGTGGGCGATACCTTTGAGCATCTTGCTGCTGCTCAGGTTTCTGCCACGCCCGAAACGCAGGTTGAACTCGTTGTCTCCGGCGGGCACGTCTGCAACGAAACCTCCCACACCAAGCTTTGCCTTGTTGTGGCCAGCCCGGGGTATACGACTCTGGCCAAGGCAGGGGTCCTGCGGCCTTGTGGTCCATAGACTGGATGGTTCTCCATGTAGGAGCTTGTTCGTAGATAGCTGATCCCGGCGGAAGGATGGCTAGCTGGCGGACCGGATTTGCCGTATAGGCCGCCCTTGACATGTGCCTGCATGATGCCCTCCATGAGGCCAACGGGTTTGCCGAGAGGTGCGAGGTCCAGGAATTTCGAGACCAAAGCATATAGTGTGCCGCGATCATTGCGCAAGTGTCGCAAGTACTCGGTGAACTGCTCCTCTTTGATATCGCGGGGCTCGACTTTTGCCGGCGCAGACTTGCCGTTCTCCATGGCCGCCTTGTTTCGTCCGACAGTCATGTCCTCGGCCAGCTTCGTCTTGAGCAGGGCTCGAAATTGGGCGCGTCGAGGATACACGGCCTTGTTGAGATACTGAATAAAGTCTCCCTCGTTCATCCTAGCCAGCCATGGTCCATTGAACTTCCATCGCTTCTCGTCGTCCCTGCCGCTTTGAGGATCGGTAAAGTCCATGTCTTCCTCGAACACCGACTTTGGCCACATGCTGGATCGGGACGAGTCGCCCCTCAGCGCGTCTTTCGCTCTGGGTACCGACATAGCGACACGAAGCTCTTGGAACTTTTCTAGGGAGAGGGTGTGGTCTGCCGCCGATGCAAAGTCGGTCACATTTTCAACGCAGTCGACCTGCTTGATTCGAATCAGAGGCGTTGAAGTAGCCATTGTTGATTTGAGTGGGAACGGTCGCTTGTAACCCCAGTCTCCCTTTTCCCTTGACGATAGGGGAGATGTTATCGACTGGTGCTGGGGATACTGTCTCGTCATGGTCGATGACTTGTGGTCGCCAATGTGAAGGCTCGAAGACGGGGGTTCGGGAAGGGGCTTGGGAACCGAGAACATACGTGATGTTCTCAGCAGTGCCCTCCGGGAGACACTGCACGGCCCCCATTGTATGAGTTGTGGTGTTTGGGGAGGCTCAATGCCAGGAATTGGTGTTTGCTTAGATGGGAAGCAGAAGTGGTTCCTCTGCACGATCGAAATTTCGCAGCTATCCAGCTTCCCGGCGCGCGAAGGTGGAGTTGGATGAGCCGGTGATAAGCCGACGACGTCCCTGGTTTTCCTGAAACCACTCTAGACATTATATAATCGTCTTCGTCGACTATTATGCTAACCTACACTTGACATGAAATCCAAGTGCAAATCTCAAGGACGGCGTAGGAGCCACTGGCGAACAATCAATAGCGTCTCGGGAGGATGAGGGCAGCCGCAAAGATGGCTTCCAACATTTCTTCGTCTCCCGCTCTCACGTTTGAGCTCGTAGCGCGTTGTTCAGTGAGTGTCTCGCTTGGCAGAACCCAATTTTGCCGCCTGGCCTCCAACAACACCAAATGATAAATAACAAAATATCTTCAATTCTAACGACAACACCCTCTCTAGACCACTCGAGCTCGGGCCTCCAACTTGACGCTCCCCATGGCCCTGTTCCGCTTCCCGTGTTCATGCCCGTAGCCACACAGGCTTCACTCAAGGGCATCACACCTCAGCAGCTTGAGGAGACCGGATGCAGACTATGTCTGAACAACACATATCATCTGGGCTTGAAACCAGGCCAAGAGGTTCTGGAAGCCGTCGGCGGAGCTCACAAACTGCAAGGCTGGAATCACAATCTCCTGACTGATAGTGGCGGGTCAGTGTTATTTTTCCACCGTACAATTCCTTTGGTAAATACTTTGCTGACGAGTCCTCGAAAATAGCTTCCAAATGGTCAGCCTGTTAAAGCTTGCCAATATCACAGAGGAAGGTGTTCGGTTTCTAAGTCCACACGATGGCTCGCCCATGCTTCTCACACCAGAGCACTCTATATCCCTCCAGAATAGCATCGGGAGCGACATCATCATGCAGCTCGATGATGTCCTGGTTACAACGTCGCCGGATCAAGCCCGCATGCGCGAAGCCATGGAGCGCAGCGTCCGCTGGCTGGACAGATGCATAGCGGCGCACAAGAAGCCAGATTCCCAGAACCTATTCTGCATCATCCAAGGTGGTCTTGATCTTGACATGCGCCAAGAGTGCTGCCGGGAAATGCTGGCGAGGGACACCCCGGCATCGCCATCGGCGGACTGAGCGGCGGAGAGGCCAAGGATGACTACTGCCGTGTTGTCGAGACGTGCACGGCCTTGTTGCCCGACTTGAAACCCAGATACGTCATGGGCATTGGATATCCCGAAGATTTGGTGGTCAGCGTGGCTCTCGGCGCCGACATGTTTGACTGCGTGTGGCCTACCCGAACTGCTCGATTTGGCAATGCCGTTACTAGGCATGGCGTTTTGAACATTCGCAATGCGAGATATGCAAATGACTTTGGGCCCATAGAGGCTGGATGCGGATGCATGTGCTGCAACAGACAGGGGGCGGCGGGTTGGGCATTACGAGGGCATACGTGCATCACAACACGTCCAAGGAGACGGTCTCGGCCCATCTCTTGACGATTCACAATGTGTGGTACCAGCTGAACCTGATGAGGGAAGTGCGCCAATCTATAGTCGTAGATCGGTTCCCTGCATACATACGACAGTTCTTTGCTGATCTGTACGAGAACAAGGCGGATTATCCGAATTGGGCTGTCGAGGCGTTGCGCCGGGTCAATGTAGATTTACGGTAACAGATTTGACAACATGCACACAGATGTCAATAAAACCTTTGATAGAAGCAGTTGGGATGGATGAGCTGAATCAGATACGTAATCCTTCGTGTTCCTGCATCCACTAGCTAGCCTTCTGGCCATTTCTCGATGACATAGGCTGATGATGTGTCTAACCATAGTCATTCATTAAGCTCATGGCAGTGACACGAGAGCTACACTGGGATGAGTGCAAGAGTGCCAAGAGGACGACATGGTGAACATGGTTAACATGATGGGCACAGCGGCGCAGCTCGTTGGATTCGATCCTTGTGCACTTGCAATCGAAGCATCCTAATCGTGACTTGACATGACCACCCGCAATTGCAACCTCGGTTTGCTCCTGCTCCTGCCCTCGTCGTTCTGAGCAGAGTTGTGGTTCTAAGGCGATGAGCTGTCTAAGCTGTTTGAATCGACGAGTTTGTGTATTATGTTGGACTGGACCTTGTCGAAGGCGATGCACGCGGCACCCTGGATAGAAGTCGAGGATACGGAGTAGAAGTCGGGAGTTGGCAATAAACTGTCAAAGATTGTATTATCGTTGTTTTACTGGTGCTTTTGCTGACCACTGCCCATCCCCACTTGTACTTGTTGTAAGTGGATACCCAGAAAAATAAGGTTTTGGCCCGTGACTCACTCACCTTTGCCCAAAGCTTATCTACTTGCATCAAAATTCAAGAAAGCTGTCGCAATATCTGCGCTCTCTCTCTCTCTCTCTCTCTCTCTTCTCTTCCTATCCTTATCCCATCCTTCTTTTTATCCCATAGATATCACAGCCCGAGACCACACGACACCATCGATCAGCCATCCAGTTCTTCATTTAGATTACCCGAGCAACACGACCACCATGTGCCTCCTGGACTTGCCGCCCGAAGTCCGCCTCGCTGTTTACGATGCCTACGTTGCTGTAGACGGGGCTATGTGCTAAATCCTCAAACCAATAAGCTTACTCCCGCGAATAGCAATGAAAAACATGAATTTGCCCTTCAGCTGACATGCAAGCAAATCGCTCGCGAGATGAGGGCCTCGCCCTCCGTCGTAACACATTGAATTTCCGCGCGGAATATTCTAACGAGGGCCGGATTGCAGCTGCCCGGTTTCACCATATCCAAGCTACTATCGCCGGTCTATTGCTTTGCTTTCTCACAAATCCGGACCACAGTCGAGCTGAGGGGAGGGGGCTGATGTCGAAGCAGCGACTGAGGGCCATGATGATATTGATAATGATGGTGTGCCGTACTTCACACATAGCATCATCGATGAAGTGGTCAAGGAATTTCCTCAGCTCAAAACGCCTTTTCGCGCCATACTCAATCAAGGGAGCTCCTCAACTCTATACCTTTCAACGCTGCAGAGCGTTTTGGGGTGTCGCCTTCGGCTCTCCGCAGAGGCGCGTGGCGCACGTTCCAGCTTGCTATAGAAAATGGCACAGTTCTAGATGGCCAAATGTCCTGGATATTTCAATGCCCTGAGAGGGCAAACGACCTAGCTCAAGATTTCCCGCCTTGGTCTTTCCATCCGACCAGGGAAGAGTTTGAAAGGCTAATGGGCAATGGCGGCATGCTATTTCGGCGACTAGGTCACGACTACTGGACGAAACCTCACATTGACGGACTTGGCATCCGCCAGTATACCCAGGGAGATACAAATTTTCCGCCGCGGCTCATGCTATACACTATCTATCTCATTGTCCACAACAGGTGCGAATGCACATCAGACGCATTCGCCTTTATGAGGATACTCTCAGCGTTGCTTTTCCTGAATGCCACGCTCTAGGGCTAATACCCTTTTGTCAAGAGAACCCGCATCTCTTTATCGAGCGCCATGTCGATATGTGGAGAACTGTTTTTCGGACATCCTTGTCGAATAGCATGTACTACTGGACAGTGGAAGCTGAAAGGGAAGTGGCCCTCAATCCCGAATACCAAGAGGAGTCTGCGAATGGAACAAGACTGAACACTAAGAGAGCATCGCGCTCCTTCGCTCTCTGGGTTTGTGAAGCTCTAGAACTAGCTCGCTCAGGGATGCCAAAGGGCTCTTTCAAGTTAGTATTTGACGGAGATTCCGCACCAAAGCCATCATCTCAGATTTTCCATGACGTCATCCAGCGAGACGCGGTCTGGCAAAGGGTTATCAAAATGCAGCGTGACCAATGGACGCTTACTGAGCAAGAGCAGTCTGAAAGACTGGTGGAAACCTTTGACTTCAGCTTTAGTCCGTGGTGTAAGTCATCTCATCTCATCACAATGCAATTGGCGTACTCCTCATCACTCACACAGTCTCCAGACTTTATAGACGGCTATCCTGATGCAATTGACGACATGGCGAGAAACAAGCATAGTTTCATCGAGTGCTCCTTCGCAACCAACCCAAGCGATTTGGACCCGGTAACCGAGTACAGAAAATACAGCTACTTGGAACCTGGTTTGGATGCGGTGTTTGCGCTCTTCGCGGCATTTGATAGCAATTCAGAATGCTTTGTTGACATGCCCCACTCGCTACCGTCGTGGAAAGATCTCGTCGCAGAGGATATCCTGCCCGAGTTTTTCGACCCTGAACAAGATCTGGACCAAGTTTCAGACGCGGACTTTAATATGCTAAGTAGTGACTCTGACGACGCATCGGATGACAGCGAAGACGAAGAGGATGCATCATCTACATTTGGCGACCACGAATGAGTACAAAGGAGTGGGGTGGTGGCCACCAAGGAATTGTTGCCTTTTTCTTTAGGAAAGCACAGGCATGGTCTATGTATGGTATGTCACTTTATGGATAACCGAAATGATGGGGTGAAGATTGACCAACTACCTAGACAATGGAAAGGGACAACATCTGCTCTACATACAAAAAAGTATATCATAAAAGGAAGCTGTCTCGAAGGAGCAGAAGGTAGACGAGAGAAGAAAGAACGTATGTAAGTTTGATGTTGCACAAGTAGATCATACTTATTATCATGGAGGGCTGCCCAAGACAGTTGCCCACCGTGGTAGCTGTTTCTGTCTTGTCTCAGCAGCAATTGCCGGGATCCACTACTTTGCCCTCCTTTCAACCGGTTTTGAGCATCATGACGGATCGATTAGGCCCTACTTATCAAGACTTATTAACTAGGCTGTTGAGAGTCAGAAAGGCTACGGTAGAGAGGCCAGGGCTCGTGATCCCATCATCACAAGGGGAGGAAATGAGGGTTTCAGGCTGAAGAAAAAGGAAGAACAGAGTCAGCGTTCAATAGTTGACGGATCTGCATGAACAGGGCGAATTGGGCTAATCGGCCGTCAGCTGGGAATTAGGCTAAGACAACATACCTCAGATTCTTCATCAGCTATATAGAAAAGAAGGTATCTTCTTATGGCGTTTATCCCTGCCTAGATGCTCTAGCAAGCATGAGATTGAAAGCATCAATTATACGTAGGGGTAGAAGTGTGTGAATCAAGGCGCCGTCAAGCTTTGTATTGATACATTGACATGGTGGTGCTGTGGCGAGCACGACATCTTGCTTGGAGATTTTAATCTTCATCACCCGACTTGGTCGGGCTCGTCGATTAAACCTTCAAAGGTTACAAAAGATGCCAAGTTACTGCACACGAGAACCGAAGAGAGCGACATGTTGTCGTGTGTGGACCCAGGCGCCGTCACATTCAAGAGATCAGAGAAGAGTGAAAGCTGCGAGTCGACATTGGATCTTATCTTTGTGGGCAAAGCGTGGGCCGAACCGAGACCAGAGTGGTCTGTCCTTGACGTCGAAGGCTTCCAGTCAGATCATCGCGTTTGCGAAACTCGAATCGACACCACACCTAGACTTGACAGCCGCCTGCTCTGGAGATGGCACAAGGCCCGCAAGAAAAACTACAGCGTGATTTCACCCGTGCCGCGAAAAATTAGACGACAAGTGCCTCGACAGTAAGCGAGAAGTGGACGATTTCTTGTCATCTCTAGTCAGAGCACTGGAGAATGCTGTCCGGAAATGGGTACCGCATCATAAGTCTGACCCGTTCGATGTCCCCAAAAACCCCAGCAGCCAAAGACTGGGCAAGCCGCAATGTGGCGCAAAGCGAAATCGCCCAAATCACCGTTCCAAACCGGTTACTATGCCGTACACGCCAGATTTTGAGTTGGGAGCGGAAACAGCACAGACCGGACCACAGAAGGCCATGATGTACATGCAATCGATATACGGTCTCAACAAGGTCAGCCAGGAGTTCGCAGTCAACCCTACTCCGTTGAAGGCTGAAGATGCCTGCCCTGAGATACCTGGAGAGAATCGCCTTGCTCTTTGCCGGGAAGGTGAGGTCTTGAACCTTATCCAAACCCTCTCCCCAAACGTAAAGCATCGGGTGTTGACTCCATCGGGAACGAAGCACTGAAGATGGTGGAGGTAATCGTGACTCCACACTTGGAAAAGTTATTCTCGGCCTGTGGCAAGCTTGGGTATTTCCCGACGTATTTGAAAAAAATCCAAGACGATCCTGTTTTTCAAACCTGGGAAGAAGGCAAATCATCCCAAATCTTATCGGCCTATTGCATTGCTGTCCAGTATAGGCAAGCTGCTAGAAAAGATGATAGCAACTAGACTTGTGGAGTTGCTCAACGATGATTTGCCCGCGGGAAGGCGATCCCTATACCGTTGATGCAATTTGGAGGGCTGCCTGGAAGATCGACCACTTTGGCCTTGAGAACCATCACCACTTTCGTCCACCAGGCGTGGAGTTCCGGGCGGCGCAAGAAAAGGCAAATGGTCAGCTTACTAGGACTTGACATCTCGGGTGCATTCCCTCGCGTGGACCGCGACGGCCTTCTCAGTATTGTCATGGAGAAAAAGTGCCTTACTATCTCGTCGCCTTGATCTTTTCTTTCCTGTGCGACCGGAAGACCATCCTCTGTGTTCCTGGTCACGACCCCAAAGAGTTCTTTGAGAACGGCGGCCTGCCGCAGGAAGCTGCCTTTCGCCTATTCTGTTCCTGATTTTCGCAGCGCCCCTCGTTGAAGATGCCCTACAACAGGGCTCACATTTGCGGCAGTTTGCCTTTGTGGACGATACATACTTGATGGTAAGGTCTCAAAGCTGGGACAGGAACTGCAAACTCCTCAAAACCCTCCACGATAAATTGATCGCTTGGGCATCCCAGTATGGCGTCGTATTTGGCCCCGAAAAGTACGGCATGCTGCATTTTATGCCACCTGGTGGAGGCAGAAAGGGCGACAAATCTGTCATGACCGAGTACAGGCCTGAGATCGAACGTCTCCCCCTCAGAGGTTCTGTTCAAGCACCGATTCCTGGACATTCTCGGTGTCAGGATCGATGACCAGCTTTCATGGAAAGATCACGTCGATCGGATTGCTTACAAAGTGAGCAAACGAATGCGCCAGCTTCGTTGGATTTCCGGATCAACGTGGGGTCTGAGTCTCTTACAGATGCGACAGCTGTATCTCGCCAAGGTGCAGACCATAATGGTGTATGCCTCCCCGGCTTGGGCTTATACGACCGAGTTTTGCAAGCGATGGGCGAAAATTACCAAGCAGCTGAGAGACCGACTGGACAGGCTGCAGCGGGAATGTCTGGTCGAGATCTCGGGCGCTTTCAAAAACACACCCCTGGAAATGTTGTGCAAGGAACTCCATCTTCACAAAATTTCAGACGTTTTGAGGATGAGTGCGATTAAGCATCAGGCCGTTACATATAACAGCCCTCACGTGACGGAGCTTCGCCGCCTTGTACAAAATGACACACAACACCCTTTTTACAGTCTCGATAAGGAGGCCTTTGATCTGTTGGAGGTTGCACGACATGCTTTTGAGGAGAATCGCGACCCAGAAGAGGAACACCAAACGCGTGGGACGATCCGGTCTTTCGCAAATCTCGAGCGAAAGCTATAAAGAAAGCGGCCAAGGAGCAATTGGAAAACGTCTCCATGGCCGCCTGGGAAAAGTATCGAGATGGACCAAGGAGCGCATTCAGCAGCAACGTCGTTGCGCTCGATGGCCCATGGGGCCGCATGAACCTGGATCGATACAAGAAGTTGTCCCGGAAGCAGTCTACAATCTTGCTGCAGATGCGCACCGGCTTCATCGGGCTGCAAAGCTTTCTGTACTTGATGAAGCAGGCAGCGTCGCCGCAATGTCCACGCTGCCGCAGAGGTCCGCACACCGCCGAACACTTGTTTATCCACTGCAGAGATGGAGATCTCATAGCACCTCGGAATATGTTGCAGTGGACAGTTGGGCACCTGGACGTGGGCGTGATACTCTCGGACCACCCTGCCACCGCGGCCACATTTGCGCTCGACCACTTCGACCTCGATCAGTTTTCTGGAAAGAAGTGGAACGTCAGTCCCGACACGGACAAGCAAGACGCCAGCCAGGAAAATCGCTCACCCAAAAGCACCATATCCTGACGTTGGCGCTCCCAGGTCACAGGTGGACCGCGAACCAATCTACTTGCGCAGTCACACAAACCGCCTCTTCTACGCCGCTTTCTGCCGAGGGAACCTTTTCCGATGCTCAAATCGCGACCACTTCCTAGGTAGAGTAGAGAGAACACGACCCGCAAATGCACTGTTGAAGTGCCACATGTCTCCTTTGTTACCAAGAATGGCCCCTCCTGGGTACGAGGTAAAACTGCTTATATTGTTACAGGCTAATTCCCCATTCTTTCATTTTCTTCCTATCTCCTTGCTAATCTTATTATTCGCCTTGCCTTTACTTCTTAGCATTTTTCCCTTGTGTTATAAATGCTATTAATTATCTCTAGGTCGGATTTATCTTTATTTTCCTTCCCTTTGCTTTTCTCTTCTGCTATAGCCTTTAACCTTTCGGTTAGGGCAGTGTCTTTTTGTCACCCTTGGCCATCTATGATCTGATTAGTTGAGGGTCAATTAGTCAATTGGTAATGCAGGACCTACCTGGTGATTGTAAGTAAGTCAAGCATCCCGATCATTTTTGTTATCCAGTTTGCTTTCCTGGCGGTTGCTGTTTTAGTGCTCCACGATCAACGTTTGCGTCACTAAGTGGGTGCAGTAGGTCTGTTGGGTTGTGCGTCTCTGCAGAAAGTATTGATTGCGTTGACTAATTTCGAGTAAAGCGAATCAGGTTGGAAGCAAGTGAGAATGAGTTGTGTGTGGGTGAGTAAGACGATTTTTTTCTTGTTACGATATTTTGTGATCACCCTTATTAACCGGGCAGTGTGAGGGTTCAAGTTCGCCTCAGAGCTTTGGGGCACAAGTGAGTGGTAAGGTGCGAGAAGATGGAAGAGATGGGTAAGTTTTGTCTCTTGTGATGCCTTGGAAACATCTCTGTTAACATGTCAGTGCAGAGAGAGGGAACAAACACGGTCACAGAGGTAAGCAAAGGCCTTTTATTATTATTATTATTATATTTTACTTGAGCAAGCACAGTTTCTAACCAATGCTAGAAAGGGGAATCGCGTCAATTTATGCTGCGAGGTATGCGTCGGCGGTTGCCGAACTGAACCTACCTGTGTGCGCGCTGAGTTGCTAACGGCGGGATAAGCAAAACTCGAATGAATTTGAGTTTGACTGCGGTCGCGACCTATGACTGTATGTAAGTGCGGCTACTTTCCGTCCGACTATCTCTTTCGAAAGCCAACGAAAACCAAATGCTGACTCCCTTGCTTCTGCATTCGCAAAGCTTGCGCCAACGCAGCCACAAAGTTTATTGTCGACAAACTTTGCACTAACCTCGCAGCCCCCGTATTCGTGCCCTCGAAGCTTGTTCCCACATCGGGCTGCTTTTTTGTCAGTCCCTGCCCTAATCTACTTTTTGTTGTACGGAGCAAGCATAATAGCTAATGTGTGACAGATCACTGCGGTACTGTCAATCGGTCGTTTATTGTTGCACTGGCTGGGTGTTGCCAGTAATTCTTATGTTATGTGTGAATTTTAGATGCATTGGCCACTGCCGATGAAAAAAAAATTATAAAAATCATAAAAAAGTAGGCGTAACACCCCGCCGAAAAAAAAAAAGTCCCTCGGTCCATTCTTGCCAGTGCACGTTTTGTGATGCTCTATGCTATTCTGACTGGTGATGTAGTGATGTGGTAATGAAATTTGCGGCTTCTTCCCTTTCGTTCCTTCCTCCCTTCCCTCTTTCTTTTCCTGCCAGGACCCATGAACCCCTCCCTCTTGCCTTCCACCCCGCCTCTGTCATTCTCGAACCAGGCTGGCAGGAATCCAATTTTTGAAAAAGAGATCAACTATCCACATACGGAAAAAAACAAGGTCCATCGTCCATCTATAGAGTATTCAACCTTGTTCCGACCTGCGCGTGGACGGGCGCACCAAGATCTGGCTGTCCACGCGGAATGCTCAATGTCTCTCCCTTCTTTTTCCCTCCACCTCTTCTTCAATGCAATGCAATGCATTGCACCCTCGTGAGAAGATACATCTTGTCTTTGCAAAGAGAGGGAAAGATGACAGTTTCTCGTTCCGAACCAAACGGCACGTCTTCAACGGTTCGAGTGGAACATGCATATGCGTGCCGGCCTCCTCTCTCTTTGACGAACCGAACGAAGCAAAAAGGGCTCTGGGGAAGAAGAGGCATCGGTGACACAGAGACATGGCGTTCCGTGAGCCAGTGTAAATGCAATACAGTCAGTGGCGATTCGAGCTGTCATCCTCCGTCGATGTGGCTTTTGTCTCTTCACATGGTGTGGCCTTCTTGCACAATCATCGCAAGTCTCCTTTCTTTTTGTCTTTGCGCAGGCGTAGGGGCATGGGTTCCATCTTCACTATCAGGCAGATGTGGTCCGAGACTCGATCAGTTCCAGACGTTGACCTTGCTTCACTATTTCATCACTTTCAGCAGCGTCTCAGCCAGCTGGGGACAGCTGGCTTCGAACGTCCATCAAACAGGCATTGCACTCGCAATCAGATCACAGTTTGCCCGGTATTTCCCCATTGGCACCCCAACTTACATCTCTGCCGTCGTCGCTCTTTTTTTGTTGAGCAACAACGACCCTGTCACGAAACCGCGTGATGAAATCTGAGACCTGCAGCAGACCCTGAATAGTGGTCATGACGACTACTTGATTTCCCATGGTCAAACCACCGGAAAAGAAGTTTTGTGGCAGAAGTACGAGTGACTTGGGGTCTTTATATCTTCCTTTTTCCCCTCTCGGCTTTTTGGGTCGTACAAATGCGGTCCCAGGGGCAGGGCACGGTGTTACGACATGGACTTGGTTATCCACGTCTATGGTAGACGGGCAGACGGGTTTGTGACGTGCTGGAAACCCCGGGATTCGACTGCACCAAGCTGGATGACAGAGGTGGCCGACATGCCCTTTTCTGGCGATTCCACGAGTCTTTCACCTGTCGAGTCTCCCCAAGTGCTGATCGCCGTGAGTCGGCACTTGGACCAGCCAGATGCGGCAAGCTAGTGTCTCTATCAAGTTGTCGGTTTCCGAGCTCATGAAGCAGCTGGCTTTGTTCGACGATACGACCACGATAAGACCACGACACGACGGCGACACGACGGCGACACGACAACGTGAACTGCTGCTTCATTCTTGGCCCGCACCAAACCATCACAGCACGTTCCCATCGACAAACGGATGCGCACGCAGCTAGATTGATATCTCGTCAGCAATGTTGTCTGGGAAAACTCCGACCCCGAACACTGCGCTCCGGCCAGCCGCCCAGTGTCTCCAAGCGACCTCCGACACGTCCCGACGTCCCCATGTGCACCCGCGTCCGCATCCGCATCCGCACGATGCTAATACCGAACGACCGAGTGCGGAGCACGAGACTTTATATTACCACAAGTGCGGATTAGAAACGCCGTAAACGTGTCTTCTTCATCTCCGTGGGCAACAATAACCCGCACATGTGGATCCACCAGCTTCCCCATATCTAATAGGGAGTACCCGCGCGTACATCCAACCCCGCCCCGACAGTGCGCCATGTCCACATTGCTGCAGGAACGCGGCTTGAAAAAAAAAAATCCCAATTCCATGACCCAGTGACTAAGACGATTTCAACATCAATTCCGAGTACATCAGTATAATAATACAATACGGCGTCACCACTGTTTCGTCTCGCATCGCTGCTTCGCTGCCGAGTCCCCTCCCATCAAACCGCCAGTCATGGCCTTCACCATGCATTCCCACTCGGGCCAGTTCTGCCCCGGCCACGCAGTTGACCAGCTCGAAGACATCATCCAGCACGCTATCAAGCTGGGGTACAAGACTATGGGTCTGTCGGAGCACATGCCGCGGTACGAGGAGCAGGATTTGTACCCTGAAGAAGTAAGTGCACACACATCTACATCACCCACCCACCCATCTCACTCACCTCGCAATGCCTCACAATGTCTCACTCATCTCATCTTCTCTCACCCCAAACCACCATCATTCATCCTTGCATCTGACTATTCCACCAAACTTAGCTCTTCGACCCCAAAACCTCCCTAGCGTGTCTCCCACCGCTCCACGAAGCCTACGTCCTCGAAGCCCACCGCCTCCAACGAGAATACGCCTCAAAGATCCACATCCTCATCGGCTTCGAAGCAGAGTTCATCCGCCCATCCTACGCCCCGTTTGTCAGAGCCCTCGCCCTCGACCCGTCGATAGACTACTTCATAGGATCCGTACACCACGTGCACTCCATCCCTATAGACTACAGCCCAGCCAAGTACGCGGACGCCATCGCCGCGAGCGGAGGCTCCGAGGAACGCCTGTACCAAGATTACTACGACTTGCAGTATGAGATGCTGCTGGCGCTGAGGCCAAGAGTAGTAGGACACTTTGATCTGATTCGGCTGATGAGTGAGGATCCAGGCAGAGACGTGAGGCGGTGGAGAGGGGCCTGGGAGAGGATTGTGCGGAATTTGAGGCTCATCAGGGAACAGGGCGGTTGGTTGGAGTTGAATACGGCGGCGCTGAGGAAAGGCTTGGAGGAGCCGTATCCCGGGAGGATTATTGCCGAGGTTCGTTCGCTTTTGATGGTCCATTCTTTTTTCACTTCATCTATCCATCTTTGATTCTAACCCAAGCACTACTAACCCACCCATAACCCCCAGGAATGGATAAAGATGGACGGCAAATTCACAATGTCAGACGACAGCCACGGCATCGCCCAAGTCGGCACAAATTACGCCCGCGGCCTATCCTACCTCGAAAGCCTTGGTGTCAAGAACCTATGGACCTTTGAGCGCCAGCCCCACCCCGGCAACGACGGCTCCAACAAGGCTTCGCTTGCACACAGGGCGGTCCCGTTGGAGGCCTTTAGAGAACACTTCCGGCCTTGAGGTATTCGTATAAGCGATGCGCGAATGAGATATGGAGGAACGAGTCAGATGAGTTGTAAACGATATATTGGGAATGATAGATTTTCGATTCTATAAACACTAAATCTTTGTGTCAAGGGGGTATCTTCACGTTATGTCGAATCCAGTGCTCATCGGCTGCGGCACCTCCTCCCCATGATTCGTCGTCCAGGTGTCTGAAAGGATAAGAGCAAAGAAGAAAAAGAAAGAAAAAAATTGTGTATTGCGGCTGTGTATTACGATTGGCTCTCGTTGCCCGGAACTTGACCGCATCCGGTCCCTGGTGTGTTATGAGCAGATTTGTCTGCCCTCGGGGCGAACGGGATTCCAGAGCAATGTTGGTACTTGAATAGCCCGCTTGGTTCGGCTACTGGTATGGGCGTGCCCGTGGGCGTCGGAGCCGAGGGAGTCGGAACGTTTGGTGGAAGCCATTCGAGGGGTTCTTGGGGAACCAGGGTCACAGCCTCGGAGCCCTCGGGTTGGTACGGAATGAACACGTCGCTCGTGTCGCTTGCTGCATGTATGGCAACATGAGGCACGTTGGGAGAGCTGCCTGCGAGGAGCGACGAAGCAGGCGTCGGAGAAGATGTGTCTGATGTGCAATGAGCTTCTACTGGAGTGGGCACGCCTCCGCTTAATGAGGGGGTGGGTGTTTTCTCTGATTTGACAGTAGCCGAGTCGTCATCAACTCCCTTTCCCCTGCAGCGCTGTCTGTCGCCACGTCTTTGGTCCTCATCTTTTCCTCCTTTGCGATTGCGTGATCAGGTTGATTCGAATCTTCTTCACGCCCATGGCAAGCTTGTCCATGTCTGCCTTTGCGTCGTTGCCCGCAACGCTGAGTGGGAGACCAGTACACGGCGTCGGTGTCTCAGCACTAACAAGAACGGGCTGCTTGCCCGCCCTGGCCGGCGTGCTTGTTTTTATCACAGTTCGGGGCCCTTTGGAAGCCGCTTCTTTACGGACTGGCGCACCTCTGTTCTTTTGCAAAGGCACTTTGCCACCGGTCTGCGCTTTGTCTGCCCCGGAATTCGGTCGGCTGGTTGTCGTTCGCCTCGGGGCAGGAGCTGTTGCCGGAACCGGCGGCATGGACAGCGACTCCTCACTCGGAGGACTCAGGGTGTTAGAGGCGGCACTGAGACGACGAGTCGATCTCCTCGCAGACTGTGTTACATTGGGTTGGGGTGTGCTCCTGATCGTCTGCGCCATACAAGTAAGCAAACATTTATTTTGTCATCAACAGACGCATATGATTGGAGGCGCTTTACCTTCATTGGAGAGGCTACTGGGGTAGTGATCGGCTTTCTTCTCGTCCTTGGCAGCGTCTCGCTGGTTTCTTCGTCGATGGGGCCTATGGTTCTCGCCCGCCTCTCGCGCAACGACATTCTCGATGATGATCGATCGGCCCCAGGAGGGGAGGCGGAGGTGGAGGTGGGGAGGAGGAGGAGTCCGAGCAATATGGATTGTCGATCCTGCCGAGCCCGGGATGCCTCCGCATTGAGTTCTTCTGCCTTGTAGCTGTCTGTCTGGCGATCCAAGGGAATCAGTAGATTGCATAGCTCCTTGGCAGCAACGACCCATGATACCTCCGGGGCGGAGGCGAGGGTGGTCGTTGGATCACTCTCGGTTGCCCTGTAGATAAGCTAGATAGACTCCGTCGCATCTTAACCGGGTCTGTCACTCTTGCTGCAGAAGCTTGTGTTGGTGATGAGTACGTGGGGGTGTGGAATTCCGTGGTTTTTGGCGGCGATGGTGGCTCTGCAGGCTGTTCGAGCTGATCTAGTTGACCGCTCGCCCACCACGACGGGTTATAAGGACAAATCGACATCCGTGAAGGCGTTGGCTCAACAATATGGTCAACGCCCATATTGACAAGGCCGGTTCTCTGGCCCATGTCGTACGCAAGGCCGCTGTTTTCCTGCTCCGTCTTTATCGAAGGTTCACTTTTCCCAACCATGCCACTCAAGTGACTAAGTATGCCTGAATATAAAGCACGATCGCTATATCCGCCCTCAAGAACGCTGATGACTCTTCCATCCACAGCCAGTCCGTCCTCGGCGGCCAGCTTGACGACATCCCGAGTTAGTCGAGCGTAGAACTCGGTTGGTACGTTCACTTGATGACGCTGCATCCCCGCCCCTTCCCATTCGCTAGCATCGAAACCAGCAGAGAAGAAAATGGCGGCCTTTGGGGTTTGGTTCGTTTCTCGTACTTTCAGAGCCCGCTCCCTTAGATACTTGCGTGTTTTGTCCAACAAGACGCTATACGTTGATTCATACAGTGCCCAAAAATCTTGCTCTGTTTTCCAGGACTGCAGGTGAACGTTCCAGATTGACTGGCCATGGGCGTTGTCTATGCATATGCTGGCATTCCTCACCTTTTCCGCGTCGCCCCACTCGCAAGGATAAGAGTTGATATCATGCAAGCTAAAGTAGCCGATCGAGGTCTTCTTCCAGTGAGCCTCGTTCTTCTTGGCGGCATTGGCCCGAGAGTTGTGCTCCCAAGTGATGGCTTGGGACCCATCGCCATGGTGAAGGTCGAAGTCGATAATAGCAGCATGTGTAAGTCCATGACATAGGGCACCGTGCATGATACCCACATGAACATTGTTCACCCAACAGAAACCAGAGGGATGAGACGCGGAGCAGTGGTGGCCAGGAGGTCTCACGCCGACAAAAGCTCTGCGAGGTCCATCTCCGAACACAGTGTCGACGGCTTCACAGACTGCCCCCAAAGCGCCCTCCATGGCGTTGAGCGACTCCGCACAGAGATACAAGTCGCCTTCATGGAGTTGTTGCGGAACAGGGTCGTCGGCGCCTCCAGCAACATGCCGCCGTTGAAGCTCCTTGCGCCCCATGGCCAACGTTGATTCAGCAGATTCGCACATCAGTTTCAGTTCCTCCATCCATTTGGTGCCATGGACATTGGTCACGGCTGGCGACGACAAGGGCAATTGCCTCGTGGTCTTGTGAATGCGGAATGGTATGCCATCGATGTCGAGTAGGTTCCTCTTGGGATGAATAGGAAGTCTACCTTGGCAGTGCCGACCACCCAAACGTACGTAAGCCGTCGAAACGCCCAGCACACATGCCTTGATCCTTTCAGGACGTTCCACTATGGTGCTTAGAGCACTACGTGATGTACGAGGACGGGAGAACCTGTGGCCGTACACTGCATCGTTGAGGATCACAATCGTATCTGTTGAGAGGGTGGCGATGGGTCCATGATGGGCCTCGAGTTCGGCTCGGAAATAGTCGCTCGCTATCGAGTTGGCCGTCACCGGGGCCTTCTCTTCCTCGGGTGTCGTTTTTGAAGCTGTCGGCGACATGAGCTGGCCATAGCTTGCTCGTCGCGACAAGGATTTACCAGATGCGGTGCCGCTAGCAGAATGCAGAGAATTCATCGAGGCTTTGCGAAGTAATGGAGGTGTCCCAGCGCGGGAGCCTCTCCTAGAATTCGAACCATTGGAAGGACTACGGGACGGATTTCGGGGGCGAGGCGTGGCGGAGGGTGAGCGTTGAGGCGGAGGTCTAAGGGGTGTTTGACGCAGTACTTGCGCGCCGAGAAGACGGCAGCTTTGACTGATTGAATTCATTCTTGATGGAGAGCTGGCTCAGCGACTGTGTCAGACCAGCGTCGTCGTCGTGGGCATTTGTGGCTGGGGTTGTCGACTTGTGCCGTGGGGCAGCGACCCAAGAATGGAAGATGGCATGGCGTTGGACGGCGACGACGACACATGAGACAAATCGTTTTTTTTTTTTTTTTTTTTTCCCCAGAACTCTGGATAAGGACGCTGGACTGATTGAGTTTTGCGAGGGTGGCTGTCAGCAGACAATGGGGATGAGGATGGTTGTTTGATGTTTGTTTTCGTGAACCCAGCCAGACTCGTGATTGCGACCGGGTTTCGTGGCCCACCAACAAGAAAACAAGGGTCCACAGACTGGACCGCGACCGCGTCTGGCTGCAAAGTGGGGCCACGTGCATCATTGAAGTCACTGACTTCACGTAAAAACAATCTACTGAGGAAGGAGGCAGTACTTCGTAAATGTACGTAAATATCTCCACTGCTCCTGCTCTACAGACTGTATACTATTCTCTAGCGACGACCCGTATTCGATGCATTGAAGTTGTCGTTTGGCCTCTCATTTAATTCGATTCCACATGAAACCGATTTGGGTACGTCCCTGCTGCTTACAAAGAAGGGAAATACATATTACAACACAGCAATCCTTGCTGACATGATGGCGTTATTACTTGGAGATTTCTCCGAGAAATATGTCCGAGTCACGTCCTCCTCGATGATTGTTCGAGCACTGGCTTACGCCGAGGAGCACTGCAATGGAATGACCTGTCAAACCATGTCTTCCGCTCCGCATACTGGGCGTCCATCATTGTCAAGAAACACCACGCATTTGTCAAGTCAGACGTCGATATGGAAGCTGTCGTGTTGATTTGCATCCTGCATGACATGGGGTGGGCTGAAACCAGGACCCACTCTCAGACGAAAGAAGATTTGAAGTGGACGATGCGAACATCGCCAGGGTCATTTTCAATACAAATGCTGCTGCTGCACAGCACTGAGAAGGAGTGGAACGCGGCACGCATCCCATCGCCTTGCAGTCCTTCGCGACACACGCTGCGCCTGAGGTCGCCTTGGTGGCACTGAGCTGGCTTCAAACCTTGGAAGGATCCAAGCAGGTCGTTTTTGGGCTCTGTTCCATTTGTTGCATCTCCTTCATTTGCATGTGCCTAGCCATATTATTGGCATTTGTTCGTAATTATATAAGGTCGCTGCCGCAGCAAACTTTGTCAAACCCTGGCTGTTCAGCACGTGACGCGAATTATGTACATGTACATACGGTCTGTGTGGTGAAGTGGGTCTGTGCAAATACTTTTGATTGGATCCAATTGCACATTCCGCGTTCGTCCGTGTCCCACCCACCCATCTGAGCTAAAAAGCCACCGCCGCCAAAAATCATCAAGGTTTCGGCCTGTGACTAATATCCAACTTTGCCCAGACCCAAGTGGTCTTTTTAGCATCATTATTCAAGAAGCTCGTCGGAATGCCTGCCTTTTCTCTCTCTCGTTCCCTTTGCTCTCCCTACCCATGTATCCCATCTTTCAAGAGCTACATGTGCAACATGACCGCCAATCTGGATCTCCTGGGCATGCCACCCGAAATCCGCTTCGCCATCTACAACGCCTATGTTGCCATCGACGGAGGCTATGTGCTTAATCCGCAGACTAATAAATTAACTCCCGCGACCAATACGAAGCATGAGTATGCCCTTCAGCTCACATGCAAAAAATCGCTCACGAGATGGGAGGCCTCGCGCTCCGTCGCAATACAGTGAACTTTCATGTGGAATACTCCGATGAGCACCGCATTCGAGCTGCCCGTTTTCACCACATTCAGACCACGATGTTCCTCCACATGGTTTTTCATCACCGAACCAAAAAAACAGGGCGCCTGATGTTACCCCCGATGCTGAGGGTAACGGAGATGCTGCCAATGACGACACTGACAACGACACTGACAATGACACTGATAACGACACTGACAACGACACTGACAGCGATAGCGCCAGCGACATCGACAAAGACGCTCTGTACTACACACAAGACATAGTAGAAGAAGTTGTCAAAGAGTTCCCCAACTCGAACGTGTCTTCCAGGCCATAAATGACTACCCGAAAGATATTGGCGAAATCACCCTCGACGTTGCAAACGACTTTGGCATCGCGCCTTCAGTCTTCTGTAGAGCTGCCTGGCGCACGTTTCAACTTGCGACAAAGAAGGGCTGGTCCCAGAGAATCATTTTTCCTATATGCTAGAGGACCCTGAGAATGCCTACGCATTATCTGAAGAATTTCCCTTGGTACTATAACCCCACACGAGACGATTTTCTCAGATTAAACACCACAGGGGTCGACCTCCGTCGGCAACTTGGCTACCGCTACTGGACAAAGCCCCATATTGACGCACTTGGCGAGCGTCAGTACACGCAGGGCAAATACAAATTTTCTGCTGCATCTAAGGCTATACGATATCTGTCTTATCATTGTCCAAAACATATACGGATGCAATTAAAACGCATATGTCTTCATGAGGACTCTATTAGCGTGGCATTCCCTGAGTGCCACGCGCTTGGCTTGATCCCATTTTGCCAGGAGAACCGCTACCTTCGTGTCGAACGTCGAGTCAATTTATGGAGAACTGTGTTCCGAACACCCGTGGGTCATCATAACTTTCGCTGGTCACCCGAAACCGACTGGTTTAGAGCCGCAGATCGCGAGCTTCACGGAGAAGGCTGTGAAAATGGGGCAAGGCGAAGCACCACGCAGCTGTCAAGCCAATTCGTCGTCTGGGTCAAAGAAGCTCTAGAATTGGCTCGCTCAGGTATGCCCAAGGGTTCGTTTAAGCTGATTTTTGATGGGAACCCAGTGCCAGAGCTCTCCACTCAGGTTTTTCGTGATATTATTCAGCGGGATGCTGTTTGGCAGAGGCTAATCGAAATGAAATGTGCCCAATGGGAAGTTGTCGAATCAGATGAGGCTGATCGAGAAGTGATACCATTTGTTAGCATGAACACTCCGTTGTGTGAGTATACCCAATTCATATTACTTGGAAGTCGTCACTCACATTGTCTCTAGGCTATTTCAGTGGTTATCCAGATACGTTGGACAATATAGCTATTAATAAGCACGAACTCTTGCAGTGTTCCTTCGAGATTGGCCCAAGCTTTTGGGATGTAACTACTGAGTCCAGGAAATACAGCTACTTAAAGCCAGGACAAGAAGCGGTCTTTGAAATTTTCAATGCCCTCGGTGGCCGTAGAAAGCAGTTCATTGACATGGCCTACCCACTACCCCCGTGGAAGGATATCATCGCGGAAGAAATTCTACCGGAATTCTTCGACCCGGATCAAGAATTGGAGCAAATTTTAGCAGCAGATGATGGGACATGGTCCCCGGTTCGACTCGGAAGACGAGGAACCACTCGAAACTCACGGTTCTCAAGATGAAGGGCATGCGATGTCTGATATCTGCGATACCGAATAATCGCACGAGGGATTTCATGTTTTCATGTTTCAGAAGAGAGAAATTTGCGCCTCCTTGGATATTATCATATACATGGGAGAAGGCCTAATGATGTGATTTTTTTTTGAGGGGGGACAAACGCGGTACATGATGTCGGAATGACCAAGGAACTATTAAGCAAAATATAGTCAGAGTTCCAATCTGGCGCATGCCTTTATTCCCCGTGATTTAATCCGAATCAAGCTTTTCTCCAATCCATGCCAACCTCAATGAGGCCCCGACGTGAAAGGTAGGAATGGTCACAATGGCAGTTAGCCAACGTTGCGCACGTTCTGACTGGTGATGCGAAAGAATGACAAGCTACGTCGTCTGGGATGAACCGGGAGCCGGAATCACCACCACAAACCACCCCGGGCCGCACCCGACGGCAGTTTCGATTCGTTCCTTGCTAGCATTTGCGTCATGGCACGCAGCAATGTATAATAAGACCATTATTATGACCACGGCGGCCATCTTCAGCACGTGGCATCATGCGAGATGGACCCCGACCTGCAACATCTTATTCATCCTTTCTGCGATCTGCGATCTGCCCGCGACCTGATGTCGTTCGCATGGGGCCATCAAATTACCTACCAAGGATCGAATATTGCATTTATGCCGACATCCAAAAGTCAACCCTCATTGCTCTCATCTTCCAGAACTTCCGTGCTCCTGTTTTCTGTTTTCTGTTTTCTGGTTTTTTTTTTTTTTTTTTCTTTCAAAACACACCATGACTTCCATCCAAGTCGGCAAACCATTCCGGGCCCCAACCTTCTGTACGAAGTATGACTTGGGTTATTTCCGTCGGACAGAAAGAAATGACGTATGGGGTAAGATGGGAAGGGAAGGGTTGGTGGTGGTGGGGCGAAAATGATGTAACGGAGAAACAAAGGCGACCAATTATTTATATAGGGAGGCTGTGCTCCAGCATGCCGGACGGCCGAGGACCAGCTGCCGGCGTGGTTCAACAAACAAAACGTGTGTCTCTTGTCTTGTTGTAGACGGACAATGATGGCTTCCAGTTGTGCCAAGCCAGGGTGATCGACTGCCGATGCGACGAGGGCACGGGCCACGAGGGGTTGTTAGGAAAAAGGTCAGCGCTAAAATGAAAACACCAGGAAAAGGAGGCTAGCAAAGATACATGTACATACATAATTATCCAGGCGGCTACTCCGGTAATAAGCGTCATCACCCTGGCTCGAATCCCTTCCATGCCCCAGGCTTCGCGGATGCCCGTCCGTGTCAGCTTCAGCCGTAATTGGTCAAGGCGCATGACTTTGCGACAACAAACAACGGGCAGGTGGGAACGGGCAGGTGGGAACGGGCGAGGCAAGAGCAAGACGAGTGTACGTGTACGGTGGGTGTACGGAATGACAGGAACGGATGTGATGATGACAGTTCATGATGCCGCGCGGAGTCACTAGTAGGCTCCGGCGTTGATAGCACAGGGCTGGACAGGGCTGGACAGGGCTGGACAGCTTTTTCTTCAGCGGAGATGGGGACGGAGATGGAGACGGAGATGGCTCATTGGGGCCGGCCAACTTCGCTAGCAGGAGGGATGGGGCGCGGGTGGGGTACGGGTGGGGGCGAGGAGAATCTCGTTCTCCTTGGGGCCAGGAACAAAAGACACATTAGAAAGAAAAAAAAAAAAAGACGCTACTGCAGCATCCATCCATTCACTGCCTTGCCTTGCCTTTCCTCCTTTCCTCCTTCCCTCTCTCTCACGTCGATTACGTCCGCCATTGTCTTCTGCTGTGAGAAGGCGACAACAGCCTCATCATCCATCACACTCTGCCCTCTGGCCGTGACCTCGCGCACATGACGGTATCGCCGCCGACGCCCACGTCGTACAGAGGCGCATGCATGTCGCGGACGGCGAGCGGGCTGTCCTGTCGGCTGTCCCACGACGGATCCCGTCGCAAGATCCTGGAAAAGAACAGGAACACGCAGAAGTTGAGAGAAACAAGGCGATGGAAACAAGCTCACCTCGTCACCCTCGCCCGGAAGCCTGGCCTGCAGGAGCTGGAGCTGGGGCTGGGGTTGGGGCTGGAGCTGGAGCTGGAGCTGGAGCTGGACCCGAGCAAGTTCACGATGGAGAATTTGCATGGGGCATCGGCGGCTTCCGCCTCTTATTACCCGCCGCAGCGCTGACCCTTTTGGCTTGGGTCTGACAGGGTCTGACAAGGTCTGACAGTTCGGATGGGATCAGTTGCCCATTGCGATCGTTGTCGGATGATGGCATCGAGCCGGCCTGTCCGCCCGACAACCCCTCTGCCGCCTCTGCTCTGCTGCGCAGCAGAGGGCATAACATTCGGACATAGATGAATGGATTTTTTGTCACCAACGAAGGGGACGGGCACGTCGTTGACAACTTCGATGGCTTCTTTGCCGCCCCATCTCCGTATGACAAGGCAACACGGGCAGGTGACAGATACCAGGGGTCTCGGGTGGGGGTGCACGCAGCACAACTTGCAGAGGCTGGCTGAAGCCGGGAGTTGGGGATGCATTGGGACGACACGATTGGATCCTGCAATGGGACCTCCTGAGGGTGTCTTGCCAAGTTCAGCGAACCTGCGGGTTGGAACCTAGTGCTCCGTAACATGTACTCCGTAGTTTTTGATGGGACGACATGTACTATTGTTTGGTACTATTGTATGGACGGACTACTTTGGCGGCCGAATGTGGATGGAGCGTGCCGCCGAGACATAAGCGACACTCTCCATCGTCTTTTGTCGTCTTTGGGTTGGTTGATTTGGCTGATGCCTGGACTACTTACTCCGTACTATCCTCTCCCGTGCAGGTATATAGTCGTGTACATATAATCACCAAACACGACCAACTTGCGTTTTGTGCTCCTCGTTGTAGTTCTTTTTTTTTTTTTTTTTTCATCCAGAACTTCTTGACGCTCACCAATAGCTAGGCTAGCCACCTTGGAACTTTTTCGTTCCAACTAGACTCTCTCCATCGCCAGCCAGCCATCCCGAGTCTCGCTGCAGTTCATCCTTTTTCGGCAGGATGACTATACAGGCAGGACCAGGGCCGTGCTGGGATTATGCAGCCAGCTCGGATACGATACCAAGCGACCCCGTCACGTTCACAACAGTACCCTTTCCTCTCTCAACAACATCAATAACGACAACGGCAACGGCAACGGCAACGGCAAAGGGGGTCGTCGCCCCCATCCACCGTTACATTTCCGCCCCCAGCATCGGGCGGCGTGTCGCCCCGAGCTTCAAATCGCAGCAGAAACCGCAGACACAATGCCAAGAGCTCGGCTACGTTCTCGTCGCTTCCCAACCCCAAGGAGCTCAGTATAGAGGATGACTGGACGAGGGTCAAGTGTCCCAAGGAGAAGAAGAGAATCCAGAACAGAGTGGCGCAGAGAACATATCGTGAGTTGTGCCCAGCTGGCAACGGGGTTTTTTTCTTGCTGTTTCCTTCCTTCCCTTCCCCTCCTCCCCACAAGTAGCCCGCTCGCTGATGAAGGGGCTGTCCAATAGGTCACCGCATGAAGGCACGACTTGGGGAGCTTCAAGCTAGATTGGATAACCACGAGCGGCAAAGAACTCAGCATGTTGCTGCTCACAACACCCGTCATGCGCCGAGTAGCGCTGCGGCCAATACTGGAACCTTGGACCAGAATCAGAATCAGTGTCAGAATGCAGCCGTGACAAACGAACAACGACAGTCCACCATGCCGATTCTATCAACCGGCAGCAGCGTGCAAGACCATGGCCTGGAAGATCCAGAACCGGCCTTCTACTCGCACAACGCGCAATATCTCCGCAGCCCCCATTCCCATCCCTCGCCGCAGGCTCCTTACGGGCTGCTCTCCCGCCCGGTCGACCGGACTTTGAGCAGTCCGACAAAGTATCCCAGGATTTCGTCCTCGACTACTGTCTGCGCTTCCAGTCCCAGCTCGTCGGCAGGCCGAGCACGATGGAGCAGGACGCTGCTCCCTACGCCGGACAACCCCAATACAGCTCACCCGGGTCTTCGTTGCCGCAAGGTTCGTTCGCACCAACAACTTCTGGCCAAGTGGACTTTGGAACGCTGGCCGTTAGCTGACTAGCCCACGCAGGGATGGACGCGATGAACCAGGACCACATGGGCTGCATGAGCACTTTCACGCCGGCAGCACACATGCACGACTTGGACTTCTCGTTCGACAGCTCGAGAAACGACTGGAGGACCGACGCCTTTGGGCTCCAGACTCGATCATCTCCGTCGCCAATCATGCAAATGAGCTTTCCCAAATGCCAGACCCGCCCGCTGTTCCCACTCTCGAGCCCATGCCGGACTCTTGCATTCTTCCACGGCCTCTGAACAGGGCGAGCCCGTCTCCCCGAGGGCAAAGGGCTCGAGGACCGAGGAGAGAGTAGAGAGCGTGATGCGACACGCCCACGATGCTGGATTCGACACGTTCGAAGAAGTGGCGACGGCGTACTACAAGACGAGCTTCAGGAACGCCTCGCCGCTGTCTACGGAGCAGCACTTGAGCCGCAGCAAGCGCCTCCCCAGGGTCATTTCAGACGTGTACCAAGCCAGCGAGAGCTGGCCGCACTGGGAACGCCGCGGCTTCCGCCAAGAGCTTGTCAAAACAGCCGCCGCCATGCTGAGCTCGGAAGCCTCGTGGAAGCAGAGCCAGCTGGCATCTTGCTTGCCAAGCAAAGATGCCTCGGGCGTGGCCGAGTCATTGGAGTCGATGAAGAGGACTGTCCGGCAAGAGGTATGTCATGTCCACGGCCCGACCACGCGCAGAGAAGAAGAGGAAGAGGAAGAAGAAGAAGAAAGAAGCATGCTGACGGGGCTGGCTAGCTGCCGATTTCTTGGGCTCTGAACGAGGCTCTCGTGGGTGGACGAGGGACAGGCTCATCCGCGGACGGCTCCAACGTGGCACTGGCTACGATATTGCTTCAGCAGTTTTCGGGCAGTGTGCCCAAGAAGCAGCTGCTTCGGGTGGTGGAAGCTTGTATTTGAGATGCATGTTTTGTCTTGGGCAACGTATTCGGGCGAGAAGTTTTTTCTTTTTCTGTTTCTTCTGCTGCGTTTGTGGATGGAAACGATCCGGTTTTTTTTTTTTTTGGTGGGGGGAAAAGAACAGGTTGGATGGGAAACATGGTGGTCACTGGTGCATTGCATTGGTTTGGTTTCGGGGCGGCTCTAGGATTAAAATACATTCGGGCCTGGGTTGGGGGCAGGACTTTTTTTTTTTTTTTTTTGGTAGGCTATAGAAAAAGCAAGACTTTGTTTTCTCAGGGTGTGGATTAATAAAATCAGGACCTCTCTCTTGATGTAACTTGTACTTGTCTCATTACGAGTGGAGGAAGTCGAGGAAGGCCAAGTTGGCCAGATTCACTGCGGGGCTCACTCGATTTCGTCAAATCTGTCTCGCTTCTTGAACAATAATGTACAATGTAACTTTACTTCCCTCACTTCCCCACCCATACCGTCACCCACGCAACCTCCCCTCCCTCCCTCTGGTTGTCTACTCCAAGTCGTCCAGTCCAGCTACAGAATTCGTCCGCGTCTTCACAACCATGCAACCATGTATCCCGGCGGTCCGAACCCAACCAAAGTCCAGTACGTGCCCGCCGGCAAGGCTGCGAACCCGCCCCTGCCGCTCGTCCTGATCCACGACGGCGGCGGCACGACCTTAGCTACTTCCTCCTCGGGAGCTTGGCGCGCGACGTGTGGGCGGTCCACAACCCCAGGTTCTTCGACGGGCTGCCGTGGAGGGGGCATGGACGACATGGCGAGGACGTACCTTGGTACCTTGGGGATGAGGGCCTTTCGGGGCCCATCATCCTGGGAGGTGAGTTTTCTTCAAGCCATCTGTCTCGTTCTTCTCCGGTGCTGCTGCAATCAAACGTCGAGTTTTGTCTCTGTTTGCGGTCGCTGCGCCATGTTTAGAGAGAGGAGAGAAACTGCAAAACAACTCACAACCTTCAAAAACGAAACAGGCTGGTCCCTCGGCGGGTTCCTCTCCTCACAATGGCGCACATGATCGCCCTCGACCCAGACGCACACCCCGTCTCTGTGGCCGGCATTCTCATCATCGACTCCCCTACCACGTTGCCCGAAGCACCATCTCCCAGCCCGTCTCCAAGGCACGGCTCGCCAACTTACCCGACTTGGTCAGGAAGTCGTTCGACAACTGCGACGCCATGCTGCAGGACTGGCATCTTCCGCGGTGGAGCGGTGGCGAGGCGCGAAAAGTCGACCTCGCCGTCGCCGGACAGGACTTCCAACTCCAGCCCTACGAGGTGTTGCACAAGCCTGCTGCCGGGGGCGCCGGGACCTGGAGCACCATCTCGACCATCTCGACTGAGAAGCAAGGAACCGGGTCTGCCAACGCAAACGCAAACGCAAACACAAACGCAAACGCAGGAGAATCATCATCTGCCCTCGCGCCCGGATCGCCCCCGCCGGCTGTGCTCATACGGTGCACCAGGGCCGCGAAACCGGTGGCCGAGGGCCAGGGGGTGATGATGGTGTTGTTGCCCCGTGCCTGGTCGACTTGTTTCGGGGCGAGAGGCTGCTGGGCTGGGAGGGCAGGTACGCCGACTTTATCAAGGCGGTGATTGAGGTGGATGCGGACCACTACGGGCTCTTTGACAGGGCTGACGCGGCGAGGATGGACGACGTGACGGCGAGGTTGGGCTGGGGGCTGGAGATACTGGATGGGCTGAGTGGGAAGGGGAGGGGAAGGGGACGAGCAAGATGTCTTGCTTGTTTCGATAGAAGCAAGCAAGCAAGCAAGCAAGCGCGGTGATGGGGCTACAGGGATGCGATGAAAGTACCGAATGCGAGATGCAAACCATGTGATACGGGTCATTAGCTCGGAGACTTGTCTGCTGTGCGGAGTAGATGTGATTGATAAGATGTAACGCGCCGTTCCCATTGTTCGTTTTCCGATTGTGGCGCAGACTCTTTGGCGCCACAATCGACTGACGGCGCGAACTCTCTTTATTACCGGCCACGGCTCAATTGCCTGCCTGCTACTCTGCTACTTGCTGCCGGTGGCGTTTGTGGCTGCCGTGGCTGCCGGCATCGACGGATCAATCCCACGGGGTACAGTGGGGCCAAAAGATGAAAAAGGGGGTCTGACCGACAAACGAATCCCGTGCAGATTGAGCCGTCGATGACTCTTTTTCGAAACCTTTTTGGTAAGGAACCAACCTGCTTTGTTCACTTCGTAATCAACCACCTGCTACTATCCCCTTTTGCGCTTGATTCCAGCGCCCGTCTCCCGTCTCCCGTCTCCCGTCTGCCGACTTCCGGCTCCCCAAAGCCCCCTCACAACATGTCGGGCAAACCAAGCCCCGACGAAACCATCTCGGCTCGTCCGGATGAGAAGGAAAAGGATATCGAGGCCAGCAAAGAGGTGCTGCGATGGACCGAGTCGCCCACGATTCGTGCCAGGAATGCACCCCGACAGTGCGCCCAGAGTCCGTACCACGAACAGCTCGCGCAAGGCCCGATTGACCTGGAGCTGAATGCGGCACTGGTCCGCAAACAAGATGCCAGAATCATTCCCTGGCCGCCGGCATCTATCTCCTCTGCTACCTGGACCGCTCAAACATTGGAAACGCCAAGGTGCTGAATGCGAAGGCGCACCACGACCTTCTCTCCGAGACCAGCATGACCAACTACCAGTACACCATCGCCCTGATGGTATTCCTCATCGCCTACGCCCTCTTCGAAGTGCCCTCCAACTACTTCCTCAAGAGGATGAGGCCCAGTCGGTGGATCGCCTTCCTGATGCTGGCCTGGGGCTCTCTCACCATGGGCCTGGCCGGCACCAACAGTTATGCTTCCGTCACGGTGGTGCGATTCCTGCTGGGCGTCTTTGAAGCCGGTGAGTAGTCCAGTCGAGTTTGCCCCGCGAAGTTGTTCGATCGGGGAGACATGGCCCGTGGCCCATTGCATGTAGCTGACGCCTTCTTCGGGCCTCTTCCCCGGCCTTGTCTACCATCTCACGTTCTGGTACCGGACCGAGGAGCGATCCGTCCGAGTAGCCGCCATCCTGGCGTCGGCCACTCTCGCGGGCGCGTTTGGCGGAGCTATTGCGTGGGCGTGGGACACATGGACCGGACGCAGGGCATGTCGGCCTGGCGATGGCTTTTCCTCCTGGAGGGTCTTCCGTCTGTCGTCTCCGCCTTGTTCGTCTGGTTCTTATTTCCCGACTATCCGGAAACTTCTTCTTGGCTTTCCGGCGAGGAGAAGGATCTCGCGGCTCACCGCCTGTCCGAGCAAGGCTCTCACGGCAATAGCGAGCCTCTTACGTGGAGGAAGCAAAGTCGACGCTTCTCGAGTGGCGTCTCTGGGCTCATTATTGCGTGTGTGCAAGGCAAATCCTCCTCCTCCTTTCTGCAATGCCAGCCCCCATTGTCGTGCTGATTTGATTTGATCATTGCTCCAGATTTACTTTGGCATTTCGGCCCCATTCTCCAGCTTGTCTCTCTTCACTCCGTCCATCACTGCTGGTCTAGGAGTAGGTTTCTTTCCTTTTTCAAACCCCAGTTTTCGAAGCTCCGTGGCTGACTGGGTCAACTCTCGTAGTTTGAAAACCTAAAAGCTCAGTTGATGACTGTCCCACCCTACGCGGTAGCATATGTCGTCACACTGCTTGTCTCTTGGTCCGCGGACCGTCACAATGCGTGAGTCTTTCGCACACAGAGACTCCAGGAATGAAACCAAGTAGAAATTAACTCTGTTGTGAACAGCCGAGCCCTGCACTCGGCTGTATTATCCGCCATCGGGGCTGCGGGGTTCATCGCCAGTGCCGTGCTTCCTCCTCACTATTATACCGTACGTAGTTTCCCGTCCCGGATCGTACAGACTCAACTTGACTCATCGGATCCCGCTGCAGCAACGCTACGGCTGTCTGATTGTGGCGGCTTCGGGCTCGTTTGCATGCATTCCGCCTCTTCTCGGCTGGTTGTCGTCCAACTTGCACAGCACGGCTGCCATAGGCCTGGCCATTGCCTTGAATGTCTCGATGGGAGCTCCGGGTCAGATTGTCGGCGTCTGGATTTACAAGGCGGATCAGGCAAAGGCGGATACCCCACGGGTCACTGGGTCAATGCCGGCCTTTTGCTCTTCGTATGTGTGGGCTGTGTGCTGTTGCGCTGCTACTATGTCTGGAGGAACAAGGCGGCCGGGCTGACCCTCTTCAAGTATTGAAGAGTTTGAACACCAAGGACATTGGGAGAACAGATCATCGCAACGTCCTTTGAAGTGCTTTTATTCGTCTTGGGGGCCTCACGCCAATCAACAGGCGGCAACGAGGACAGCGCGTTCGAGTGCACGTCTTGAGATGTTCCTCGAGCTCTCCTTGTTTGCGGTGGGCCAAGCACTGCGGGCAACGGTGAATGTTGCATATCGCTTCATGCTTCCGAATCTCGTCAAGTGTCCCGTACTTCCGACACTTATGACAATGGGCTGGCCGCGCTTTCGCACATTCCTTGAGGTGCTCGGGTTTTGCTGACACTAACATGGACTTTTAACAGCGGTAGCACATCTAGTACTCGCAGGCTTTGAAATGTTCCGTGAGGTCAGGGAAACGCTTCCAGCACCTGGGACACGTGGGGTTTCTTTGGCCTCCACATTCCCGAACATGTTTCTCTTTCTCTGTCAATGAAATTTTTAGTCCTGTTACATTTTTCGCACCTCCAAAACGAGCATATTCCATAGTGTTCTTTTGCATCACTCTTGAGAAGCTGTATTTTGCAGCTTTTGCCAGTCACATTGCCTGCAGTGTCTCGAGTCGCTACGAGTGCGGCTATGCGAAAGCCCGCGCCTTGGAGAGCTTTGTCGATGGCCTGTCGGGCTGGTTCTGGGCTAGCGAATTGTTGACCGACGATGTCGTCGAATGTCCCAGTGGTATCGCCCTCGTCTTGAACCAGGGATGCTCTGAAGGAACACCCCACGCGCTTCACACATGAGCCCCTGGTAGGATCTTGAGAAGAGTGAGGCTCGTTGACCACACACGTTGTCCAGCGTCCCCTGCCCCTCGCGCAACGTTGACAAGGGGTAGGAGCAACAGCTCCGCACGCCTGGAGTAAACCAGCCTTGAGATTGTCTGGATTACTTTTCCCAATAGTAAAGGGTACTGCTCCGTCTCTTTCTTCCAAGGGATCGTCGTTTCGAATGTTTCTTTGCAAATATGGCACGAGAGAAGGCTTAGGAGGTAATCTGTCGACATCCGGGTAGACGTTGCGCACGGCAATGCATGTCGCATGTACTAGAATCTGCCAGGCCGTTAAAGTGGGTGAAGGGTCTTTCCTGGATAGACTGTCAGTTATATAGTGCGAAAAGTAGTGGTGAGAAAGGCTTACCAGCGCTTGAGACGGACGGTGAGAATGTTGGGGTTACGAGCCTCGAAGGCATTGTTCTCAGCGGTACTGCTCTCAGCAGTATTTTTCTTGGTGGCATTCGTCTCGATGGCATTCGTCTTGGCCGGCACAGGCCATCGACGCGGGCGGAGTACTCTCTTGGAAGGTTCAGTTGCTTCCATCGTGAAGGGAAAGTCGGAGGGCAAGTAGGCTTGCCTGTGCGGTCCTGAAAGATCAATGCGGGATAGCGTGTCTGGGTGAGGTATGTGCGACTCTCCAAAACCTAGGGCAAAATTGTGCCAGTGGTTGTGAAGTGATAATAGTCCAGCGCGATGAGGTTTGAGAAGAAGACAAAACAAGTAGGAGTAGATGGGGATGGAGATGGAGAGGAGAGGAAAAAAGAAAATAAATGAGCAGAAGAGAAGAAAGTGGTTTGCAACGGAAGGAGTTTGCACATGAGACGCTCTGACGAACAGGTGAGCCGAGTCTGAGTGAAGATACTGAAGAGGCCTGCCTGAAAAAAATAAAATAAAAATAAAAAAGCAGTTGTCTACCTAGTACTTAAATTCGGTCAATGACACCTCCAGCGTAGCAACTCAATATGACCTACTTCCCCAAACTCCAATTTTGGGAGCCATTTGTTGCCCATGGTCATGATGGTCGTGAGTATGACGTGCCGAACATGCTTCATTTACTTCATGTTGCTACTAGCCAGTGAGCGACCACACGCCTTCCAGTTATCTAAAATTAGATGATGATTCGACCTATATAATATAACATATAAGGTAGTAAATATAATGTTCGTCGGCTCGTGAGTGGCCTAGTGGGTAATGCTACAGGGGCAGTTGGATTGTGATTTCATAACTAAGTTCCTATAGTAGGGTAGTATGCTAATGTAGTAAGTATATTGTTATGGACTTGAGCTTAGAAGCTCGGGTCATGTCCCGGGTCAACCCTGGGTCCGGAAAAGGCGCGCAAAGGACGCGGGCCAGGCGCAGCCAGGTTAGGGCTATACGCAGGCCGTGCATAACCCACATATACTAGTATAAAGCCTAATCTTATGTAACTACTAGCTTAGTCTCTTTCTTCTCCTATAAGGATAATATTACTATTTAGAATGCTTATAAGCAGCAGCCCTAAGGCTAGTTCTTAATATATATTATCCTTTACTATAGAAGCATAATAGCTAGTATGTATATTACTACTACTAAATAGGATAAACACTAATAAGGTAGTAAGGTTATAGGAGCTTATTACTTAGTAATTAAGATAGATTTAGGAACTTACTAATAGGTAAAGATTAGACTTAACTAACTAACTAGTTAAATATAAGCCCTTACCTATAGACAGAGTATTGCACTACAATGTGTAGTGTAGTGTAGTATTTGTAGTTAGTGTAGTAACTACAAACTACACTATACTAACTACAAACGAAATTTTTCTTAAATATACTAACTATAAGCTAGAATTTACTACACTACACTAACTACAAGCTAAAATCTACTACACTACACTAACTACAAATACTACAAATGTAGTATTAGGTAGATTTTTTTTAGTTTTAAACCCCTTAAATTCTCTTTATAATAGCTTATAATGGCTTATAATGGCTTATATTAGCTTATATTAGCTTATAATAGCTTATAATAGCTTATAATAGCTTATAATAGCTTATAATAGCTTATAATAGCTTATACTAGCTTATACTAGCTTATACTAGCTTATACTAGTGTTAAGGCTTTTGGCTTGGGAGTGAATAACAGAGTGAAGGTTAGATTGAAGTGTCGTAGCTATTAATCTGCTAGCTAGGGTAGGTGCTTAAAAGGTTTAATCTCTAGCCCTTTCCCTTTATTTATAGGAAAGCCCTTTAAATAGCCCGTAGCTCTTACGTGACTAGCCTATAGCTAGCCCTTAGCTCCGTGCCCCGCTAGGTTCCACCCTTATTAATGCCATTACTACCCTTATAGATGCTATTGCTATTCTGCTCCTAATATAATACCCCTCTTACTGCGATTATCCTTAATCGCATTAAGGTGCTATCTTAGGATTAGGTTATAGCGTAAGAGTTCCTTTATTACTACTTGCTATAGTAATTTTTTTTTTTTTTTTTATAAAGCGATATAGTAATGTTAATAACATTAGGCTACATTAGCCTTTTTCACGGTAACCGCCTACTAATAGAAGCTAGGTCATAGTTACTTCTTAACTTCCTCTCCACGGATTATTCTTCCTAAGAGATTCTTCTTAACTAGACTAATTAGCGTGATTTTTTAATTAGCTTAACTCTATAGGGTATAGATTACCCTACTCCTTCCGTTTTTCTTTAAGCTTATAGTAGCAGCCTAATAAATTCATAGTAAGCTTATAGTAATAACTTGTAAATTATAGTAATCTCTATAAACACACTAGTTATAACGCATAGAAGATTCTAGTTAGAGTAGCTTAGATTAATCTAAGGCGCCTAAATTCCTATAAGAAGGGTAATTTCCTTCTTTCTTTTCCTCTTTTCTTTCTTTTCTTTAAGCCTCTTATTAACTTATAAGTCCCTTACTAATATAATAGCTACTATAATACTACTATTATATAATATTAACTACTAACTATTATAGCTTAAGCTATTATATCTTATACTACTGCTATTAAAGATCCTACTATTAAGCTATCCTATAAGGGGAGAACCTTATAATTATTAAAGACTACATAAGTTTACTACTTCTTTATTGCTTTTTTATTACTAACTTAGTGTTATGAACTGGCCTTAGGGCAGCTGCACGTAAGCGTTCTAAGAGATATTATTATCCTTAGAGAGAAAGGATTAGACTAAGCTAGGTGTTGCATAGGAACTGGCTTTATACTAGTGTGTGTGTGGGTCGCATAGGCCTAGGTAAAGCCCTAACCTATCCGCCTATAGTCCGCGTCCTTTGCGTGCCCTTTCCGGAACCTTTGCGTGCCCTTTCTGGACCTGAGATATAACCTAAGCTCCTAAGCTTAAGTCTATAACATACCCCTTACTTAGGCCTCCCTTCCCCTTTATTATTATTATTAAAATGTTTTAAGTAAGTGGCATACATACGTAATTAATATAGTGTGTTAGTGCGGGTCCTAGTATAGGGCTTATGCATAGCCTAGTAAGCTAAAAATTTTTTCCTTATAGGCTACCCTACCCCTAGCCTTTAAAATAACTAGCCCTGCCTAACTCCAGCCCCTTATAACACTAGCCTACTCTATTTTCTTACCTGCTACTAGCTAATATTAAGCTTTACCTGCCTAGTTATTATTACTTTGTTTTTATATATTGCCTTTACCTGTTAAATTCCCCTTTCCCCTAGCTATTGCTAGTCTTTCTAACCTCCTATTGCTAACTATCTATAATCCCTTACTAATCTATGTCTAAAGTAAGTGTGTAATTAGAGCTATCCTGTGGCTATATCTAGATATAAATAATCCTATATATCCCCTACTTTTTCCCTTTCCTTTTCCTTTATATACCCTTATTTCTATTATCTTATTAGTTATCCGCTGCTTACCTCCCTTTAAATATCCTATTAAAACCCCTTTTACGTCTAGCCTGCCTCCTATTATATCCGCTACTATTGCCCTAAGTACTATTACCGCTACTACCTCTAGTAGTACCCCCTTACTGCTACCTCCTTCTCTCCTAAAAGCTAAACTACCTTAGTAGTTATGTCTTAGAGAGTAACTCTAATAACTCTAATAATTCTAATAGAGAGGAGCAAGAGGTCCTATGCATTTAATACATAAATAACCTTCGTAATAAGGGGATATAAGAGTGCGCCCTAGGGTCTTATTAGGCCTGTCTTCCTTATTAGCGTGCCTATTAATTATATAGCTAGGAGCTATACTTATACTTAGGTAACCTAAAACTAAGATATATATATAAGCACCTTATAAACCTTTTAGCTACTAGAAAAGCTATTAAAATACTAGCCATAAGGCACACTACCTCTAAAAAGAGACGCTATGCTATCCTAATAAAAACCTTTATTTACTATTAAAAACGTTTTAACACTATTTTAGCTACTACCTACATTAATCCCTCTATAGTAACACCCTTTTATTATCCTCTGCTAGGGTAGCACGTGCTTAGGGCGCTACTAAATCGTAGGCACTTACGCTTACCTAGTAGATAACTCCTACCTAACGCGGTAGTAATATAGTAATAGAGTTCTTTCGTGGTATATCTATAATAAATAATAATCTTACCTACGTTACCTCTATTTAGGAGAACGCCGCTACTAAGCAGTGTGTATTTAATAAGGCCCTTACTCGCTAATTAACTACTTATTACTATCCCCCTAGACTAAACTAGAATAACCTAGCTCCTTCTCCTCCTCCTGCCCCTAAGAACTAATTACTTTCTAATATAATAGAATACTAGCGCTAATATGCGTGTAAAGCGGAGGAGACTAGATTTGCTTATTCCTTAGTAGTTAAATAAAAACGTACTCTTTTAGGCCTATTATATGTTATTATATTGCCTTATTATGCCTTAAATCTATCTAGTGCCTCTATGTCTTATATGTTTTCTAGTGGTTCCTACGTTAGCTATATGTATCCTTTCTATTTAACTAGCATATTCCGGTTTAACCCCTATCCTCTTACGTTCTTAGCTACTAGTATCTCTTTAACCTAATACTCTAAGAGATTAGGGTTAGCATTGGTTATTATTAGTTCTAGTAGGGGTTGCTTATCCGCTAATATTTAACTAGGTAATGGATTAGAAGCTGCCTGTTATACTAAATCTATATAGAAAATAGGTAAAGTCCCTATAGCATGTCTAACTTAATAGTTAAAGGTATAGGAACCTCTAGTACCTTGTATTTAGCTATAACCTAATCTAATTTCTTACATAGTCTGTTTATCTTAAAATTTCGTAGGTTTAACTATATGTAATTACTAACCTAAAAGCATTCCGCTAGACGCTAGCTACTATTTATTTCCTCCTATTACTATTACTAAATAAACGCTATAGTAGCTTACGTTAGGTCTAAGCCCTCCTTAAGATATTATAAGAATACCTAGGCCCTCCCTTTAATAAGGTATAGGATATCTCCTTATCTAGTGGTTCTTAAATTATTACTAGGTTATAACTATATAGGGCTATGTTTGCGCTAATCCCTATTACTAACAAGTCCCTGTTATTTAAAGTAAGTTAATAAGTAGGGAGATATTCTAGCTATTTAAACTATAAAAATAATAGCATTACCCTTAGGATAGCCTAAACTTCTTAATTTGCCCTTTCTATGCTACTATCTATCTATGGATAATAAGCTATTAATAGTAATTGCTATGTACCTACCTGGTTGTAAAGTGTGGTCTAAAAATTACTTAACTAGTCTAAACCATAATCTATAATAATTTGTGTGGGAAAGCTATAGAACCGCTACTAGCACTACTTAAACCATTCCGCGTATGCTTTAGCCCCTATTAATATTATAGCCTCTAGCTAGACATACTTAAAGAGTCTATCTATAATAACTATAAGAAACCATAGGTTATCTAGGTGTTAAGCTAGTAGGTCTATTATAAAGTTAATAGAGATCTATAACTAGTAATAGTCTAGTGGAGGGATTGGTTTTAATAAGCCTTGTCTTAGCTAGTAGCTCTTCCGCCCCCTATAATAGTAGTAGTTTCTTATAAACTAGGCAATCCCCTATAACATACTATCCTAATAGAAATCCCTCTAAAGCATCTTAAAAGTCATATTACGGCTAGGATAGCCTAGTAAGGGTAAATCGTGGACCTATTACATTAAGGTTATAGTAAGGGGTTCCTAATTTAGAATCTAAGTCTAGCCCTAGAATTAAAGCGTACCTTTAGTGCTAATTTAATAGTCCGCTATCTACTCCCTTATATTTATAGCGTCTAGAAACTTCCAGGCCCCTTCCCTAACTACCTTAAGCCATATCCTATATATAGCATTATAAACTAAGGACTAGTCCTATAGAGATTAGAGATACGCATCTATAAACATTATTACCCCTATTAGAAGACCTATAAACCTACCTATAGTGTCCTTACCCTTGCTACCCCTAATAATAATATAGGGTTTATACTAGAGATAAGTCTAGTTCTTTTATAACTATATAGGCCTAGAGTTATTACTAATTATATAATTAGCTCCTCTAGTCCTCCCTTATTCTCCTCCCCTTAGAACTATCTTAATAGCGCATCTAGTCTTGCTGCCTATAGGCTAGGCCTATACTATAGGTAAAAATTAAATAGTAATAGCGTCTCTACCTATCTTACCTGCTATTCTAATATCTCCCTTAGCGCTATAAAGTATTCTAAGTTCTTATAGTCTATAAGTATTATAAATAGCTTGCTAACGCTACGTAGCTTTGCTAACTAAGCCTTTAGGTATAATATAATTGCTAATAGCTTCTTATTATATATAGTGTAGTTCTGTTAAGCTAGCTATAGTTAAGCGGAATAATAAGCAACTAGGTGTAAGATACCTTTGTTATTAAACTGTAAGAGGTAACCCCTAGAGCTATCCCTAAATAGTTAGCTTTTACTACAGTGTCCTTATTAGGGTCCTATTGTGTTAGGATAGGATATAATATAAAGGCTATCTTTAGCGCTTTAAACGCTGTATTACATTTGTTTATCCACTAAAATAGGACGCCCTTCTTTGTAAGTTTAATTAAAGGGCCTATAATTATTAAGAAGTATAGTATAAAGTCCTAATAAAAGTTAGTAAACCTAAGAAACCCTTACACCCCTAACCTTCTTTAGCGCTTCCTAATCCTAGATAGCTATAATCTTTTCCCTATTTAGGCGAATTTCTTTCCCTATGTGAATAATAAACCCTAGGTACTTAACTTCCTTTATTATAAAAACGTATTTCTTTATATCTAAGTTTAGTCCTACCTACTATAGCCTTAAGAGCATTACTTAGACCTTTTACATATAGTCTTTCTAAGACCCTCCTAAGTAAATAAGGATATTATTAAGGTAAGTAGTTATATAGTCCCCTAGGATTCCGCTAAGCGCGCTATTAATATATCTCTAAAAGGTAGCGGGTGTACCTACTAGGCTAAAGGGGCACATAAGCCACTTAAATAACCTAAAATGCGTCTAGAAGGCAGTCTAGTGTTCCTTGCCTTTAGCAATATAGAGCTAGTGAAACGCTGCTTATATATCTAGCTTTATAAACCACTTTGCCTCTAATAATAATTATAGTGTTTCCTTTACTAGAGGTAAGGGATAATAGTCTTATTCTATAATCTTATTAAGGGTATAGTAGTCCACGTAAAACCGCTATCCTCCTCCTAGCTTCTTTACTAATAATACTAGAGCCACTACTAAAGAGAAGCTAGCCTATATTTATCCCTTATCTATAAGGTTAGTTACTTACTTTTAGATTTTAAGGAGGTGCTACTAGGGTATATTATATAATAGGGCCCATGGAAGTTCTAGTTTAGATCCGTTTGCGTTACGCTTTAATTAAATGTAGTGGTCTAATTATCCCTAGTGTGGTAGTAAGGCATTTGCCTTACTTTCTAGGAAGAGGTCTATAAAGTCCTATAGCGCGCTTAGCAATAAGGATAATAGGTCCTATTCTGTAGCCTTAGGGGTTGCGTCTATCTATAGAATTAATGTAATTTCCTATAGGCTAGTGGTGTATAGTTAGATATATTCTTTCTACTTCTTCGCATACCTCACGATTCCCGCGAAGGTAAAGCCTAAGATAGATATTGTTAGTTACTTAACCTTCCTGTTAGTTAATGCCTAAATTTGTAGGTTATTAGCTAATCCTACGTAGAGTTAACGGCGCGCTATGTCTAAGTTAATCTTATTCTATTCTATCTATAGTGTCCCTAAAATTAGCTACCTTATTAACCTAGGGATTACATAGGTAACTATAGGTGTTTCCTATCTATCTAGATCCACTTAAAAACAGACAATATACGTAATATATAACCTCTTTTTATAGCTCTCTTTTCCCCTTATTTTACACTAACCGTAGTGTAAACTAATCTCTTCTTTAAGAGAGGGAGGCGTTCTAACTAGAGTTTTTAGATAAGGCGTTTGCTTATAGCAGTATAATAGTTATAGCCTATGTTAACAAGAGCATCCGTAAAGGTAGTCTTATTAATTAATATAGGAACTAGAAAAGGTGTAAAGTCTATGTTAGACTAGATCTATTTAAAGTCCTTATTAGTAATAACTGTTTGCTATAACGCCTCTCTATCTATCCTCCCCGCTACCCTAGTTAAATAACTTAATGCTAGGGTTCTTCTTTTCTAATATATCTGCTATCTTCTTTTCTTTAGAGTTATCTTTCTCTTCCTTTATGTTACATGTGTTAATAGCTACCTTTCTATGCTAATGTTTTAGTGGAAGTAAAGGGTAGTTAAAAACAAAATGCTTTCCTAAACCACACCATAAGCATTTACCCTCCTTATAACGCGTGTTACGCATAGCCTAGCTAACTTACTTAGCCCGCTTGCCGCTAGCCTTATCACCTAGCTTTGCCTTACGCTAATTTCCTAGTGACTTTCCGCGTCCTTTTAGGCCTATTCTAGGTGTGTTAATTATATATCTATTATAGAAGTGTCCTTATCCTAGGCAGGGGCCTTAGGCATATACGCCTGCCTTTACGTATAGTTCTTCTCCTCTAATTAATAGGACTTAATATCTAATAAGATGCTATAATACTAGGCTATTACCGCTAAGTAATCTATACGTAATATATCTTGTCTAATGCTATAGTCCCTTATCTGCTTGTTAAGGGCTATGCGTAGCTTAGCTAGCTTTATAAAGTCCTTCTAATCTAATCCTCTAGCTAGCGCTAATTTTTATTTAAAATGAATGTAAAAGTTACTAAATTGCTTGTTTAGGCGTTACGTAATCTAGTTAAGCTCTGTGATTGCTAATTCCTATTAATAGGGGTTATTAAACATCTTAGTAAGGTAGTTTAAGAACTTCTATAGGTTATAAAGCACTAAGTATCCTTTCTTAAAATAGGAGTAACTCATGCCTAAACCTTTAGCAATAGGTTCTAGTAAATAAAGCACTATTAGTCCTACTAGGACCTAATAAACCCCCTATCTATGTCTAGCTTATAAGACATTAGGTTTTACTATACTATAAATAGGACCCTTTACTATTAAATAGGGTCCTATTAGTAAGGGTTTTCGCTTAATAAGTTAACTAGAAAAGTTAGATCTTTGCTTGCTAGCGAGGTCCTTAATTTGTTTTAACTGCTAAGTAATAAGCTCCTATAAGGTTACTATTTCGTTAGTCTCTATCCTATCCGCTAGTAGCGGTATATCCGTTAGCTGCTATGCCTCTATAGTAAAGGATAATAAATATTATAAACTAGCCTTAGGGCAGCTATATATAAGCGTTCTAAGAGATATTATTATCCTTAGAGAGGAAGGATTAGACTAAGCTAGGTGTTGCATAGGAACTAGCTTTATACTAGTGTGTGTGTGGGTCGTATAGGCCTAGGTAAAGCCCTAACCTATCCGCCTATAGTCCGTGTCCTTTGCGCGCCCTTTCCGAACCTTTGCGCGCCCTTTCCGACCTGAGACATGACCCGAGCTCCTAAGCTCGAGTCCATAACACTTAGAGCTAGTTTAATAAAAATTCTATATATATGTTATACCTAGTAATTAGCTATTTAGAACATAGCTCTAAGGGATAATAATAAAGATAAATAGCCTTAGTATATTACTAAGGGAAAGCTTGCTCTAACTAAATATAGTTACTCCTCTAGTATAAACTTACTACTAGCTTACTACTATTACTACTAATGTTTAGCTTTTTATAGGTAATTCTCTAAAATACTATTATTATACTTAAAATAATAAGACTTATATTAGGGTAAGTTAAGCCTTAAGGGATTACCTCTTAATTACTACTAACTCCTTACTAGTATTCTATTTAAATTATAAAGCTATATAAATAGCTTTAGGATATACTTTATAATCTTCTAGAACTATACTATATTAGTAATATAAGTACCCTTTACTCCGCTACTTTAATATTACTAATATACTACTAGGAGTTTATATAAGCTAAGAAGAAACTTTATAATACTCTTTTAGCCTTAAAAATACTAATAAATATAGGTAAGCTTATTATATGTATCTTATAGCTAAGGCTTCTTAAGAAGCAAAGTGTAATAAACGCACTACTTTCTTATAGCTAATTAATATTATTAATCTAGAAACCTAGATTAAAATTACTAATTATCTTTAATTTATAGCTACTTATAGCCCTATAGTTAGTGCTATTAGCTTTGCTACTTATTCTTTACTAACTTACTACTAGTTTACTACTGCTTAAGCTACTTTCCTATGTATATTAGACCTTTAGAACTCCCTAAGGAATTATAAGTTTAAGCCTTTAGTAATAATAAGTCTAAGGCTAATAAAGTTAGAAATTATACTAAAAATTAGTCTAAATATATCTCTAAAGTCTAGCTATTAGATAGCTATAAGTCTATGCTAAGTTTTTGCTTTAAATATAAGATTTATTTAGTAGTCTAAATTGTTATTAAGTGAATTATTCCCTAATTAAATCGCTATAATCTAATAATTATTTTAGATTGTAATTAAGAGTTAATTAAGCAGCTAAGAAGTTAAGATTTAGCTGCTTAGTTATCGCTTATAGTCTTTAATAACCTCTCTTATTATAAAGTCTCTACGTAGCACCTAAGAATTCTTAGAATTATTATAATTCTTCTATTTCACTAAATATTTACGCTGTTTACTATTATATTTATAAGCAATAATTCGTTTAACTTTAAATTCCTCTTAATCCTCTTTAACGTTATCTTATAGCAAGGTTATTTTAACCGCATTACTTAGATTTCCTCTAAAGGTTTTAAGCTTATAATATTAAAAACATTATATAAGCGTATTCCTTTAGGTAACTTTAATTAATAAGCTAAACTATAATAGCTAACTTCTTTCTTAATCTTATATAGTCCTAAGTACTTTATAGCTAGCTTTTAGCTAGGGTATTATAGATTAATATTCTTAGTTAAGAGTAAGATATAGTTACCTATATTAAACTTTATTAGCACTCTCTTTTAATTATAATACTTTTCTATAAGGCCTATAAGTAGCTTAATAGCTACTTAATCTCTATATGCTTATGCTTTAATTCTAAAACTCTATTTTTAGCTTAATTATTAACTATTAGAATTAGCGTAATTACTTAATCTAGTCCCCTTAGGTTATACCCTTATAGCGCTTCTATAGGTATATAACTATAACTTATATGCGTGCTTATGTTATAAGCAAACTATGCTATTAGGAGATGATTAACCTAATTAGTCTGCTCTATGTATATAAATGCTCTTAAATAGTGCTCTAAAACTTAATTTAAGCGTTCTATCTAACTATTTATTTATAGATAAAACGCGGTACTTAATCACTGCTTTATTACTAAGAGGTAGTAGAATATTCTCTAAAATCCACTAGTAAATATTAAACCTTAGTTTATAATAATACCTTCTAGGGCTTTATAATCTTTAAAAATATATTCTAGGAAGATAGTTACTAGTCTATCGCTAGTTAACCGCGTGGATATAGGGATATAAATACTATATTTTATAAATCTATTAATCACTACTAAGATTATATTATATGTTTTACCTTACTAATCCTTAACTAGTGGGAGTCTAGTAATAAAATCTATTAATAATTCTTAAAAGGGGTAATCTAGCACTAGTAGTATAGCTAGCTTACTATAAGGTTTATATATTTATAGTTTTAAAACTTAATAGCTAATATAAGTATATATATATACCTTAATATCTCTTTTATTCCTAGCTAAAAATATTAGTTAGTAACTTATTAAAGAGTTTTAGTAACTCCTTAATGCCTAGTAATAGGGTTATTATAAATTAGTAATAGGATTTCTTTTCTTATTCCCTATAGGATAAAAACTTAATTTTTAAATATTAATAGCTTAAAGGGTCTAATAGACTATATCTATAATATATCTAGGTTACTGCTTAATAGTAATGCCCTTTTCTTTATAATAAAGGTATCCTCTATTATATATCTAAAAGTAAGACTTAGATTAGGGTTTTAATTCCGTGTCTTTTATAAATATAGCGGAGTTTAACTTAGAAGAGGTTCTCCGTACCGCTAAGACCCTAGCTATAACGTATTTACTAGGTTATAACTCCTTAGCTAGCGAATTTAGTCTTATATACAGTCTATTCCCTATTATAATGCCTATATTAAGCGCATCTAGTCTAATAGGCTTCTCTAAAATTAATAAGACCCTAGCTATTACACTACTGCTAGGTAGTAACTCCTTAGCTAGTAGGCTTGGTCTTATATGCAGTCCCCTACGCTATAATAATATCCTTAGAATATGTCTAGACTATTAGGCTTTTCTAAAATTAATAAGACCCTAGCTATTACACCACTGCTAGGTAGTAACTCCTTAGCTAGCGGGCTTAGTCTTACGTGTAGTCCCCTACGCCGTGATAATATCCTTAGAATATATCTAGACTATTAGGCTTTTCTAAAATTAATAAGACCCTAGCTATCACACCACTGCTAGGTAGCAACTCCTTAGCTAGCAGGCTTAGTCTTACGTGCAGTCCCCTACGCCATGATAATATCCTTAGAATATATCTAGACTATTAGGCTTTTCTAAAATTAATAAGACCCTAGCTATTACACCACTACTAGGTAGCAACTCCTTAGCTAGCGGGCTTAGTCTTATATATAGTCCCCTATGCTATAATAATATCCTTAGAGTACGTCTAGACTATTAGGTTTCTTTAAAATTAAGGAGACCCTAGCTAATACACTACCGCTAAGGAGTAACTCCTTAGCTAGTGGGTCTAGTCTTATATATAGTCTATCCTTATCTAGTTAATAGGCAGGGGGTGATTTTATAGAGCGCTAGATATTAATAGTTTTATTATAGCATCCTTATAGCCTATTATCTATAAACTAAACAAACTACGTTTTCTTAAAGCACTAGATGCTAGCAGTTCTATTATAGCATCCTTACAGCGCGTTATTTATAAATTTAGTAAGAAAGGTTAGTAATTATAAGGATACTACCTTTGCCTTCCTCTCTTTACTTATATAATCTAACCTCCTTAATAGAGCGTTAGCAGGGTTTAACTTACCTACTCTATATTTAATTATAAAGTTAAATAAACAGAGTTTATCTAGCGTAATAACCTATCTACTAGTTAACTTTAGCTTTATAGCTAGGTACTTATAGTTTAAGTAATCTATAATCACTATAACTAGATATATTAAGTATGTAAGGTAGTGCCTCTAAGTTTAGAATGCCTCTTAGATAGCTAGTAACTCTATATCTAGTGTTATATAGCATAGCTCTATCTTATTTAACTTTCTTAATATATACGCTACTAGGTGCTAGTAACCTAGCACTAATTACGCTAGGATAGCCCTAAGTGCGTGTTCTAAGGTATTTATCTTAACCCTTAATAGGGCTAGTGGATTAAAGTGCACTAGAATTAGCGCCTCTTAGAATTATTTTTATAGCTCCCTAAACGTAGCTAACTTATTAGGATTTAGCTTAAACTTTACTAGTTAGTCTCCTTAGAGTTAATTAGTTAATAGGATAACTATTTTACTATAGCCTTTAATAAACCATCTATAAAATCCTATAAAGCCTAGGAATAACTAGATATTAAAGACGCTATAAGGTACTAGCTAAGTTACTATTATCTTAATTCTAGCGGGCTCTATTATAATTCCTTCTTTAGATATAATAAAGCCTAGGAATTTAACCTCCTTACATAAGAATTTGCACTTTTCTAGGTTAATAAAGAGGCTTGCTTCTTAGAGCTTCTAAAGGACTTGTTTTACATGCCCTTATGCGCGGCTATATCGCTACTATAGATTAGGATATTGTCTAAATATATAACGCAAATTATATCTATAAGGCCTTTAAGGGCATTATTAATATATTCTTAAAAGGTTATAGGTGTATTAACTAGCCTAAAAGGCATTATAAGATATTTAAAGTAACCGTATTTGCATTAGAACGCTATTTTCCACTTATTACCCTTACGGATATATAGCTAATAGTACGTATCTTTAAGGTCTAATTTTATATAGACCTTTACTCCCTTTAATTAGTTTAAGATCTCTATAATTAGCGGTAATAGCGCTTTATCTTTAATAGTAATTCTATTAAGGGCTTTATAATCTATATAAAGGCGTAATTTTCCTCCTTTCTTTAGCATAAATAATATTAGGGCTCTAGCTAGGCTAATAGATCTTTAAATCTATTCCTTTCGCTACGCGCTTGCTAAGTACTCATGAGCACTTCTAGCTCCTTTTCTACTAAATTATATATTAGTCCCTATAGGGCGTTTTCCTTCTTCTAATTTAATAGTATAAGTTTAGCTACCTAGTGTAAGGAGAATACCTATAAGTTTATTTAAAAAGATATCCTTAAACTCCTTATAGGCTTAGGGTATTTATATAGTTAACTTATAGGCTCCGCTTATCTCTATAGTTACTAGGTTATTATAGGGCTTATCTTTATTTACTATTAAGATATTATTGTCTTTTTATATAATTTTAGTTATACGTTTTTCTTAGAAAACCTTTGATACTTTTTCCGCACTGACCTAAAGGTCCGGAATCGCCTCTAAAATACAAACCACATTAATATTTAAATTCCTTATCTCCGTTTACCCTCCTATAATATCGCATCACGACAGAGCTAAAGGCAGGTGTAAGGGTAAGATGCTAATAGTAATTAACGCTAGAGAAAGGGGCTAGCATAGAGCTACTACTACCCAAACGTAGGAATAGGGTAATTTAACGCCCATAGACGTGAGGATAACCTAATAACGGATCGGATATAATTTAAACACCTAGATAATACGAAATTCTACAATAAGATCGCTAGCCTTATCCCTAGCAATAAAGTCTCCTAAGTTTAGAGCATTATAAAGGCTATAGCCCGCTAGGTAGCAAACCATACCCGCGCTAAAATAAGAGCTATAAATAATAATAGTAGTAATAATAATAATAATATTTATACTACTAAAAAGCCCTTAAAGTAGCCCTTAAGAAGGCTATTAGGAAGAAGCTAAAGGAACTAATATACTAACCTAGGTAAGCATTATAGCTAGACTAGTACTAAGAAGGCTAAATAATAAAAACCCCTTATAGGTCCTAGGTAGATAACATAGAGAAGTACTTATTAAAGGCAATATAATCTAGGAAACGCTCTAATCCTAAGGCGCTAAAGATATAATAACTATAGTAAACAGAGCTACTAGCTAAACCATAGCTATAGTAGCTAGAAGACTCCCTAGTAGAGATATAATTATTACCTTTAAAGGAAACGTAGCCTAATATAAAGAGAACTAAAAATAGATTGCTAAAGCATTTAGTCTAAAGGCAGCCCTTTACCGCTACATACTTAGCGTTATAGTTAAGGGATTCCTAATAAAGCATATATCTATTAAGAACCTTATAACTAAGATTAGAAAAGCGAATAAAGTAAACGTAATTAAGGTAACCATAAGGCGCCCCTAAGCAGAAAATATATAGTATACTACCCTAATCCTAGGACTAGTAGAAGTAGAAGACGCTAATAAGATATGCTAAGATAAAATAGTCTTTAAAGCAAAGCTATTCTAGACTAAACTATATAATAAGACCCTATAACCCTAATAATGCTATAACTACTTCTAAACTAGCTATATTATAAAGTTCTATAAGGTAGCCCTAAGGTGCGGTAGGTACGGAGCTAGCTAATATAAGGAAGGAGAAATATTATGCCTAATAATTAGTAGATAACTAAAGGAAAACTATATCTTATATTCTAGCCTATACCTAGCGTGGTTAAGGGACTGCCCTATCCTAAAAGAGAAATAAAATGTAGCAAAAGCAAGCTACCTAGAGTAATTATTATAATTTACTAGTAACTCCCTAGATAGAAGCCTAACACTGCCCTATAAGGGAACTAGTATAGCTATAGCACCTATTATTATAGTAGGTAGGAAAAGGGAATACCTAATAAATACAGAGAGGAGTGCTAAATAGCCTAGGGCAAGGAGTATTATATAATATATATCTTAAAATAGAGCTAGAATAGAGCTAGCATAAGATAGCAGAGATCTACTGCCCCTTAACTAATATAGTAATATTATAAGTCCTCTTTTAGAATGTAAATAAGAAGGATAGCCTAATACACATAGCGCTCTAATACTAAACTAATATAAACATAATAGCAATCTAAGAGTGAGAACATATAAGGCACCTATGGCCCTAGCACTAGGCCTTGCCTAATTCTAACTAGCACACTATAAGGGATAGAACGTAGTATATATAAATAAGAAGTATAATATAGGGTTATAAATAGCCTAGGAGGACTTAACTAGTTACTAGTAAAGATAAAAGGCGTAAATATCTACTCCCTTTACTTAGAAGGATATATAGATAACTAGAATATACCTATCCGTACTTTTAATATAGAAGAGCCTTATAACTAAAGCGTTTTTATAGGAGACTTTAACTAAAAACACTCCCTCTAGGATAGCTTAGATAGAATAACTAGAGAAGCAGAGGAACTACTAGACCTTATAAGCTAGTAGAGGCTTAGTCTAGTAATACCCTAAGGGGAACTTATAAGATAACATAGAGAAGACAGAGATAGCACTATAGATCTAGCATAGGTAACTCTAGATATCTAAGTCCACTATAATAGCGTAAAAGACCTTATAGGCTCTAACTATATTCCATAGCTAATTAGTATCTTTACTAAGGAGTAAGAAGGCACCTTACCTACCCTTAAACACACCTAGACTATAATAAATAAACTATAGGTAAAGGCAAAAGCAGTGGTATAACTCTAAGTAGAAAACGCACTAGACCTAAAAGATAAGGAAGGAATTAATGCATATATAACATAGCTTATTATAAACCTCTAATAGATAGCAAAACTAGTAGCCCTATAGAAGCGCTAAGAACTCCCTAGTCTAAAGGTATAATAGTTAAGGAGAATAAAAGAGGTAGTTACTAAAGCTAGATAAGCTAAGAGATAATAGAGGCACTAGAAGACTAAAGTAAACTAGTAAGCCTTCTCTAAGGTGGATAATAACTAGGAACGGATAGTTAGGGAAGAAAAAGGAACACATAGAGAGAAGCCCTATAAAAGCTAATATATAGGAAAAGGACAGTAGAGTTTAGAGACTAGAGAGATAGGCCTAGCTCTAAAGCTAGGCCCCCTAGAGCTCCCTAGACTCCTAGACCTAGAAAGAACTAATAATAACCCTAACCTAGCCACTACCTATAAGGATAAGGCAAGCATACTTACATAAAGGTTCTTCCCTAAGCCTATAGCAAACCTCTCCTATATCCTAGACCTCTCCTTCCTAAAGCTTAATAACGCGCTAGTCCTAGATAAAGAATAGTTTAAAGTAAGAGATATTAGAAACATCCTATTAGATATAGCTAGCTAGAAAGCCCTAGGAGATAATAAACTCCTAGCGGGCCTTATTAAGGCCTGTAATAAACTAGCTAAAGAAGCTATAGCATGCTTACTAAACGCTATCCTTAAAGTAGGATATTTTCTAGCATAGTTCTAAACCATATAAGTAATAGTAATTAGGAAGCTAGGAAAACTACTAAGGAGATAAGAAGGGCTAATGCATAAAGACCTATCTTACTACTAAATATAGTAGGAAAGATTATAAAAGCAGTAATTATAAGGTAGCTTATAGCCTTTGCTAAGGCTAAGGGCTTTCTTCCTAAGCTATAAATAGGAAATAGGGCAAATAGATTAATAAAAACTATAATAAGAGTCCTTATAGAATACGTAAGAGAGGCTTAGGGCAGAGGTAGTATTACCTTACTAGCGTAAATAAATATCTCTTCTGTATTTAATAGAGTTAGCTACCTATATCTAATTTACGTTTTAATCTAAATAAGCATACTACACTAGCTAATAGCTATAATATATAGCTTCCTTATAGATAGAATAAGCTAGCTTAGCTTTAATAGTAAACTCTTAAGACCCTTTTAGATAAAGGTAAGCACCTTATAAGGCTTTTCTCTCTTACTAATCCTCTTCCTACTCTACTTAGTAAAGCTATATATATACCTCTAAGCTATCCTAGGCATAGTAGTAATAGGATTTATAGATAATATAAACATAGTAGTGTTTAGAAAAACATTACATAGACCTAGAAAAGGCTTAAAGCTACATAGAAAGTGTGCGAAAAGTAGGTAAAAGAAGTAGGAGTAAAGTTTAACCTAGTAAAGACTAAACTTATACACTTTAGTAAAGCACACTAACCCCTATAGGCTAGGGTCTAACTTAGTGTAAAGGAGATAGTGCCTATAAAGTTATATAGGTTCCTTAGAGTCTAGGTTAATAGGAAACTTAATTAGAGTGCCTATAAGAATATCCTAAAAGGTAAACTAGCCTAGTAATAGCTTACACTCTCTTTACTAGTAGCGTTAGCCTAGGGTTATAGCTTTAGAGACGCCTAACTCCTATACATATAGGTAGTCTAGCCTATCCTTGCCTATAGGGTAAGCGCTTACTATACCCTAACTAAGAAGGGTAGAAAGCTAAGAGAAGTAGTTAAAAGCTTTATAATAGACTAATTAGCCTGCCTCTAAATCATAGCTAGTGTGTTTAAGGCTATACCTATTACCTAACTAAAGGTTAAGACCTACGTCCCCCTAGATCTATACCTAAACAAGATAAAACAGAAGTTTAAAGAGAGAATTATAGAGAGCAAAATAGCTATAATAATCTAAACCACTGCTAACTTAGTATAGTTAGTATTACATTATAAATAAAGACCTCCCCTAGGAGCAATAAACTAGTAGCGGAACTACACGAGAAATAGAGATAACGCTAGAATAAATAGCATAGTAAGGAACGCCTAGGATAGTATAGACTTATAAGAGAACTAACTAAGGATTAACCACTAACTTATAACCTAAAGGAAATCTAAAGATTCTATATAGGCCTAGAAAAGCATATCTCCTTAACCATAGTCTAACTACACACTAGGAAGATTAGTCTTAATAAGTTTCTCTTCTAGAGAGGCATTCCTAGGGTAAACTTACTACTATATAGCTATAGTAGAGTAGTTAAGGACTAATATTATATTATAGTAAACTACCCTAAATATAACTACTAACGCCCCTAAACGCGCTAGCCTAGAGATATATAGGAGGTAAGGCTAGCCCTAAACTACCCCCTAAAGGCAAGAGCAATAGCTAAATAGTTCCTTAGTATAAAATAACTCTAATACTACTTACTAGCATAAGAACTAGCAGCTAACATATATAGTAGAGAGGAGGAGCTAGAGCTAGGGCGCTTCCGGCGCGCTAGGACTAATAACTAAGATATAGATATAGTAGATAATTAGGAGAGATATAAGATTATATAGTTTAGAGCTAGCAGTAAGCTAGCTAAAGAATTATATTTCTAGAACTATTATTAGATTAATTTTAAATATATAACGCTAGGTATTATAAGCCTTACTAGTCTACCTCTACCCCTTTACTAAGCTATACTTACCTAACTAGTTACTTCTCCTTTAGGACTAGAATCGCTCCCTTTATTACCTTAGCCTGCCCCTTAGCGGGTAGGGCTATAGCTAGGAGATGGTTTGTCTCCGTAGCGTAAGCATCTAGGCGCTGTAGCTAAAAGATAACCTTATTATATTACTCCCCACTAGCGCTAGACTAGCCTAGGCCTATAGCTAAGGCACTGTGCTTCTTCTTACTCTAATTACTAGCATAGAGCTTCTTTACGTAATCCTAATAGTTATCTAGGACCTATAGAACTATTAGACCTAGACTAGACTTAACATTAAACTAGAATAGCAGTACTTATACTACCCCTAGTGACTATAGCTACCTAAACTTCTACTAGCTACTAGTGCTTATTCTATTAACCGCTTAAGTTAGGCTAAGAGCAAATTAGCACTAGATCTAGCCTAGAATAGAGGCGCTAATCACCTTTAAATATCTATAGTTATAGACCTAATAGTTAAAACAGGCATTAGTAGCTAGCCCTATACAAAATAGTTAGCCTTACTTCTAAGCTAGGATAGATCTAACTTACTAGCAATATTATAGCACTAGTGCCTAGGGTAGTTAATTAATTAAGATTTACAAGAGATATATTAAATCCTATAGGGATTCCCTAACTATAGCGAATTAGCATTAGAATAGAGGTAGGCTAGGGCTAGAGGGGTTATACCTTTAAATCCTTAGCTATAGCTTACTTAAGCTACTTCTTAGTTAAAGACTTTTAAGGATATTACTTATTTTTAGAGTTTTCCTAGGCGGATTAGAGCTAGATAAGCATAGAACGTAAGAGTACTTATAGTAGCTAGCGCTATCTTATTAGATAACCTAATAGATCTATAGCAATATTAGCAATTAGGCTAATACTAGCCTAGGAGCGCCTTAGGTAGCTCTAAGGAAGAAAAGAACCTATAGGAAGTTTAATAAAAAAGAGGAAAGAAGGAAAACCCCTCTAGGGGAGGAACCCTTCTTATACTTATATAGGGAGGGGGCTAAATTATAGATATTAATAAAGAAAGAAGAATATAAGATAAGAATCTAGTTAGTTAACGCCTAAGAGACCTAGGCCTAGAAATAGCTAGGAATTAAACTAAACCCACACCCTTACTATAAAAGACAAATAACATTAGGTGCTCTAACTTCCCTAGACTAATAAGCTAGACCTAGGCTAGAGAAGGCTAAAAAGTAGGGCTATAGAAGAGCTAGCTAAAAAGTAAAAGAGAAGTGAATTACCACTATAAAACCAAATCTAGCACGCTATAAGATAGTATAATAAGCCTAGAGCAGTGCTAGAGCAGACCTAGGATAGAGCTAGGTAAGGCTTAGAACCTAGGATTTTCCTTTTTCCTTTTCTTTCTTTTCTTATTAGGATAAGGCTAGCGTAAGCTAGTAATAAACACCTATAATAGGCCACACACAACGCGACGCAGGCCTAGTGTAGGGTTAGCGTTAGCCTAAACACAGATGTAAGGGGTTTTTCTTCCTATTTAAGGGTTTTCCTTTTGACGAAGCAGCAGGAGTACTAGTACTAGCCCTACATAGAGCTAGCTAGCGTAAATAATATATATAATTTTAGTTATTATCCCCTATAAGATAAATCTAATGTAAGCGCGTTTTGCCTCCTTATATGCCTATTACATCCCTACTACTAGTCTAAGACGTTCTTTTATAATAGGGTGTCTCTAGTAACTATTTATCTAGGACATAATCACTGGTTTATATATAACTACCTAGTCATGCCCTAATAATAGGTCTTTACTAGTATTAGCTACGTAATAGCTAACTTAACACATTCTTACGTAGCCTATGCTATCCTTAATTAATAAGGTTTATAATAAGATCCCTTAATGCTTAATTTTAGTAAGAGTAGCACTCTTAAGGGTTATATTATCCTTTTTACGTTAGCCTAATTAACTACTATTAGTAACTTTAGGTAGATAATTAAATAGGTTATGCTAGGGTTAAATAGCGCCTTTATAGCTACCTATTTATATTCTTACTATAACTTTACCTTAACTCTTAGTCTTAGATCTTTAGGTAATAATTTAATAAGAGCGTTTTCCTAGGGTTACACTAAGCTAATAGGGATCTTATTTAAGTCTAATAGGTCTTTATCTCTAGCCTAGTTATAGCTACTCTTATATGTCTTTGTTATATAGTTGCTTCTCTTATAAATAGAGTAATCTAGTTTAGTGTATCTTAGTAAAGCGTGTCCTAGCTTACTACACTTAAAATATATAAATAGCGAATTTATCTTTCTATTACCGCTTTATTACTATAGCCTTTCTAGTAAAGTAAAATGTTATTATCTTTTCTAACTATTATTACCTTAATTACTTAATTAGCCTCCTTTAGTTATAACCTTTGCCTTTCTTCCTTAGCCTACTAGGTAGGTCTAACTCTTAGGGAACTCTTAGCTAAGTACCTGCTTCTTTATAGCATTATTAAGGCTATTAATAAATATATAGATTTATAGGTATTTAGGAATTGCTTTAGGCAGCTTAGCCTTTGCCTTACCCTAGATCTTTATAAACATCTAGAATAATTAGTGATTTTCTTATCTAAGACCTATTAATATCCTTATTGCTTCTAAGCACTATACATTCTTATCTATAGTTCCTATCTTTAGCTAATCCACAAATCTATCCTAGGTATAACCCTAGTAATTTACATAACTATCTATAGCTACATAACGCATCTATTATTACTTCGCGTTATCTACTAGGCAGCTGCTAGCATAGGTAACCTTAGTTATATTATCTATAAAGGTTCTATAATCTATAGTAAAAGCTACGTTTAAATCCGCTAGGAAATTCTAAAGACTCTTAAAAGTGTTCCCTTTATATATAGGTGCTTTTAATTATATCTTTATAAGGCTATATCGCTATATAATAGGTACTACCTAAGGTACTAAAGGAGGGGTATTTATAGGTCCTATATCTAAGTTACCTAAGGACATAGCTTCTTCTATTATCTATAGGTTTTACTGTAATTAGGTAAGTTTCTATCTCTTTTCTATAATATATATCTAGGTTACTACTTCTTTAAGGCACTAATTTAGTATTACCTCCTTATTATTAATAAGTGTTTTACTTTGCTAGTTATCTAATAGGGACTAGCGGACCACTCTAGTTAGGTTTAGTAGTGTAACATTCTCCTGCTTGTCTATAGCGTAGTTATAGCTACTACCTGATTAGGTTACTATGCAATAAATTCTAGATATCTTAATCTAACCAATAGTCTATTGCCCTAAAGGGAAGAGAGATTAATTTATTAAGGCTTTTAGCTTAGGAGTAAATAATAGAGTAAAGGTTAGATTAAAGTGTTATAGCTATTAATCTGCTAGCTAGGGGTAGGTGCTTAAAAGGTTTAATCTCTAGCCCTTTCCCTTTGTTTATAGGAAAGCCCCTTTAAATAGCCCGTAGCTCTCACGTGACTAGCCCGCAGCTAGCCCTTAGCTCCGTGCCCCGCTGGGTTCCACCCTCATCGATGCCGTCGCCACCCTCATGGATGCCGTCGCTGTTCTGCTCCTGACAACTAGCTTATACTAGCTTATATTAGCTTATACTAGCTTATAATGGCTTATACTAGCTTATACTAGCTTATATTAGCTTATAGTAGCTTATACTAGCTTATAATGGCTGATACTAGCTTAGAATAGCTTAGAATAGCTTAGAATAGCTTAGAATAGCTTAGAATAGCTTAGAATAGCTTAGAATAGCTTAGAATAGCTTAGAATAGCTTAGAATAGCTTACAATAGCTTACAATAGCTTAGAATAGCTTAGAATAGCTTACAATAGCTTATAATATTATAAGTGTTAAACTTTAATAAATAATAAACTAAAGATAAATACATTAAATAGAAAAGTAAGTAAATATTAGTGAATTACTATGTAAAAAGCTTACCCCGGATAGAAGCCTAACGCCGCCCCGTGAGGGAACCGGCACAGCCGCGGCACCTATCGTTATAGCAGGCAGGAAAAGGGGACGCCTAACAAATGCGGAGAGGAGTGCCAAATAGCCTAGGGCAGGGAGCATTGTATAATACATGTCTTGAAATAGGGCCGGAATAGAGCTAGTATAAGATAGCAGAGACCTACTACCCCCTAACTAACATAGTAATATTATAAGTTCTCTTTAGAACGTAAATAAGAAGGATAGCCTAATACATATAGCGCTCTAACACTAAACTAACATAGATGTAATAGTAATCTAAGAGTGAGAACATATAAGGCACCTATAGCCCTAGCACTAGGCCTTGCCTAATTCTAACTAGCACATTATAAGGGATAGAATATAATATATATAAATAAGAAGCATAATATAGGGTTATAGATAGCCTAGGAAGGACCTAACTAGTTACTAGTAGAGATAAAAGGCATAAATATCTACTCCTTTACTTAGAAGGATATATAGATAACTAGAACACACCTATCCGCACTTTTAATATAAAAGAGCCTTATAGCTAGAGCGTTTTTATAGGAGACTTTAACTAAAAACACCTCCTTTAGGATAGCTTAGATAGAATAACTAGAGAAGTAGAGGAATTACTAGACCTTATAAGCTAGTAAAGGCTTAGTCTAGTAATACCCTAAGGGAAACCTATAAGATAACATAGAGAAGATAGAGATAGCACTATAGATCTAGCATAGGTAACTCTAGATATCTAAGTTTACTATAATAGTATAGAAGACCTTATAGGCTCTAACTATATTCTATAGCTAATTAGTATCTTTACTAAGGAGTAAGAAGGTGCCTTGCCTACCCTTAAATACACCTAGACTATAATAAATGGACTATAGGTAAAGGCAAAAGTAGCGGTATAACTCTAAGTGGAAAACGCACTAGACCTAAAAGATAAGAAAGGAATTAATGTATATATAATATAGCTTATTATAAACCTCTAATAGATAGTAAAACTAGTAGCCCTATAGAAGCGCTAAGGACTCCTTAGTTTAGAGGTATAGTAATTAAGGAGAATAAAAGAGGTAGTTACTAAAGCTAGATAAGCTAAGAGATAATAAAGGCACTAGAAGACTAAAGCAAACTAGTAAGCCTTCTCTAAGGTAGATAATAACTAGGAATAGATAGTTAGGAAGAAAAAGGAATACATAGAGAGAAGCCCTATAAAAAGCTAATATATAGGAAAAGGATAGTAAAGTTTAGAGACTAGAAAGATAGGCCTAGCTTTAAAGCTAGGCCCCTTAGAGCTCCCTAGACTCCTAGACCTAGAAAGAACTAATAATAACCCTAACCTAGCTACTACCTATAAGAATAAGGCAAGTATACTTATATAAAGGTTCTTCCCTAAGCCTATAGCAAACCTCTCCTATATCCTAGACCTCTCCTTCCTAGAGCTTAATAACGCGCTAGTCCTAGATAAAGAATAGTTTAGAGTAGGAGATATTAGAAATATCCTATTAGATATAGCTAGCTAGAAAGCCCTAGGAGATAATAAACTCTTAGTAGGCCTTATTAAGGCCTATAATAAACTAGCTAAAGAAGCTATAGCGCGCTTACTAAATGCTATCCTTAAAGTAAGATATTTTCTAGTATAGTTCTAAACTATATAAGTAGTAGTAATTAGAAAGCTAGGAAAACCACTAAGGAGATAAGAAGGGCTAATATATAAAGACCTATCTTATTACTAAATATAGTAAGAAAGATTATAGAAGCGGTAATCGTAAGGTAGCTTATAGCCTTTACTAAGGCTAAGGGTCTCCTTCCTAAGCTATAAATAGGAAATAGGGCAAATAGATTAATAGAAACCATAATAAGAGTCCTTATAGAATATATAAGAGAGGCTTAGGGCAGAGGTAGCATTGCCTTACTAGCGTAAATAGATATCTCTTCTATATTTAATAGAGTTAGCTACCTATATCTAATTTACATTTTAATCTAAATAGGCATACCACGCTAGCTAATAGCTATAATACATAGCTTCCTTACAGATAGAATAAGCTAGCTTAGCTTTAATAGCAAACTCTTAAGACCCTTTTAGATAAAGGTAAGTACCTTATAAGGCTCTTCTCTCTTACTAATCCTCTTCTTACTTTACTTAGTAAAGCTATATATACACCTCTAAGCTATCCTAGGTATAGTAGTAATAGGATTTATAAATAATATAAATATAGTAGCGTTTAGAAAAACACTATATAAACCTAGAAAAGGCTTAAAGCTATATAAAAAGTATGTAAAAAGTAGGCAAAAGAAGTAGAAGTAAAGTTTAACCTAGTAAAGACTAAACTTATATACTTTAGTAAAGCATACTAACCCCTATAGGCTAAGGTTTAACTTAGTGTAAAGGAGATAGCACTTATAGAGTTATATAGGTTCCTTAGAGTCTAGGTTAATAGGAAACTTAATTAGAGTGCCTATAAGAATATCCTAAAAGGCAAACTAGCCTAGCAGTGGCTTACACTCTCTTTACTAGTAGCGTTAGCCTAGGGTTATAGCTTTAGAGATACCTAACTCCTATACATATAGGTAGTCTAGCCTATCCTTACCTATAGGGTAAGCGCTTACTATACCCTAACTAAGAAGAGTAGAAAGCTAAGAGAAGTAGTTAAAAGCTTTATAATAGACTAATTAGCCTACCTCTAAATTATAGCTAGTGCGTTTAAGGCTATACCTATTACCTAACTAGAGGTTAAGACCTATATCCCCCTAGATCTATACCTAAACAAGATAAAATAGAAGTTTAAAGAGAGAATTATAAAGAGTAAAATAGCTATAATAATCTAAACCACTACTAACTTAGTATAGTTAGTATTATATTATAGATAGAGACCCCTATAGGAGTAATAAACTAGTGGCAGAACTATATAAGGAATAGAGATAACACTAGGATAAATAGCATAGTAAGGAATGCCTAGGATAGCATAGACTTATAAGAGAACTAACTAAGGATTAACTACTAACTTATAACCTAAAGGAAATCTAAAGATTCCACATAGGCCTAGAAAAGCATATCTCCTTAACTATAGTTTAACTATACACTAGGAAGATTAGTCTTAATAAGTTTCTCTTCTAGAGAGGTATTCCTAGGGTAAACTCACTACTATATAGCTATAGTAAAGTAATTAAGGACTAATATTATATTATAGTAAACTACCCTAAATATAACTACTAACGCCCCTAAACGCGCTAGCCTAGAGATATATAGAAGGTAAGGCTAGCCCTAAACTACCCCCTAAAGGTAAGAGTAATAGCTAAATAGTTCCTTAGCATAAAATAACTCTAATACTACTTATTAGTATAAGAACTAGCAGCTAATATACATAGTAGAGAGGAGGAGCTAAAGCTAGGCGCTTCTAGCGCGCTAGGACTAATAACTAAGATATAGATATAGTAAATAACTAGGGAGAGACATAAGATTACATGGTTTAAAGCTAGCAGTAGGCTAGCTAAAGAATTATATTTCTAGAACTATTATTAGATTAATTTTAAATATATAACGCTAGGTATTACAAGCCCTACTAGTTTACCTCTACCCCTTTACTAAGCTATACCTACCTAACTAATTACTCCTCCTCTAGGACTAGAATCGCCCCTCTATTACCTTAGCCTGCCCCTTAGTAAGCAAGGCTATAGCTAGGAGATAGTTTATCTTTATAGCGTAAGCGTCTAGGCACTATAGCTAAAAGATAACCTTATTATATTACTCCTTACTAGCGCTAGACTAGCCTAGGCCTATAGCTAAGGCGCTATGCTTCTTCTTACTTTAATTACTAGCATAGAGCTTCTTTATGTAATCCTAATAGTTATCTAGGACCTATAGAACTATTAGACCTAGACTAGACTTAATATTAAACTAGAATAGTAGTACTTATACTACCCCTAGTAACTATAGCTACCTAAACTTCTACTAGCTACTAGTGCTTATTCTATTAACCACTTAAGTTAGGCTAAGAGCAAATTAGCACTAGATCTAGCCTAGAATAGAGGCGCTAACTACCTTTAAATAACTATAGTTATAGACCTAATAGTTAAAATAGGCATTAGTAGCTAGCCCTATACAAAATAGTTAGCCTTGCTTCTAAGCTAGGATAGATCTAACTTACTAGTAATATTATAGCACTAGTGCCTAGGGTAGTTAATTAATTAAGATTTATAAGAGATATATTAGATCCTATAGGGATCCCCTAACTATAGTAAATTAGTATTAGAATAGAGGTAGGCTAGGGCTAGAGGGGTTATACCTTTAAATCCTTAGCTATAGCCTGCTTAAGCTACTTCTTAGTTAAAGACTTTTAAGGATATTACTTATTTTTAGAGTTTTCCTAGGCGGATTAAAGCTAGATAAGCATAGAACGTAAGAGTACTTATAGTAGCTAGCGCTATCTTATTAGATAACCTAATAGATCTATAGTAATGTTAGTAATTAGGCTAACACTAGCCTAGGAGTGCCTTAGGTAGCTCTAAGGAAGAAAAGAACCTATAGGAAGTTTAATAAAAAAGAGGAAAGAAAGAAAACCCTCTAAGGGGAGGAACCCTTCTTATACTTATATAGGGAGGGGGCTAAATTATAGATATTAATAAAGAAAGAAGAATATAAGATAAGAATCTAGTTAGTTAATGCCTAAGAGACCTAGGCTTAGAAATAGCTAGGAATTAAACTAAACCCACACCCTTACTATAGAAGACAAATAATATTAGGTGCTTTAACTTCCTAGACTAATAAGCTAAACCTAGGCTAGAGAAAGCTAAAAAGTAGGGCTATAAAAGAGCTAGCTAAAAAGTGAAAGAGAAGTAAATCACTACTATAAAACCAAAACTAGCACGCTATAAGATAGTATAATAAGCCTAGAGTAGTGCTAGAGCAGACCTAGGATAGAGCTAGGTAAGGCTTAGAACCTAGGATTTTCCTTTTCCTTTTCTTTCTTTTCTTATTAGGATAAGGCTAGCGTAAGCTAGTAATAAACACCTACAATAGGCCACACATAACGCAACGCAGGCCCGGTGTAGGGTTAGCGTTAGCCTAAACATAGATATAAGGGTTTTTCTTCCTATTTAAGGGTTTTCCTTTGACAAAGCAGCAGGAGTACTAGTACTAGCCCTACATAGAGCTAGCTAGCGTAAATAATATATATATATGTAAAAAGCTTAACCTTTTAGTAATTTAGTGTTATAAGGTTTTTAAAAATATTAATAAAATAAAATCATTTTCTCTTTTTTTTTTTTATAATTATAATAATATAGTAATAATAGTAATAATAGTAAAAATACTATACTATTTTAAAAAAGCATTATTATACTCTATGAAGTGATAGGTATTAATTATATAAAAGTGGGTCTTCATATATTACAAAATTATATAAAAAAGGTTTAATAAACTTAAATTTATAATTACTAAATATAATCTATTACCTATTAGACTATTACTAGTTAGTAATAGACCCACTTTTATTAAAACTATACTTATTTATAAAAAGTACTTTTATACGTTATAAAGTAAGGGATATTTAAAATATATAATTAAAAGTAAGTCTCAGGATAATTAAGCTTACTTAAGCTTAGAGTATTGCACTACAATTTAATTTGTAGTTTTTTGTTTCTTAATAAATAATCTATATCTAATCTTAGAAAATATAGAAAGAAATAAGACTTATATTTTTAGATAGATAATAAAAACTATAGTGTAGTTACATATAAAGGTAGGTCTAAAAGTGGCTTGTTCAGCTATAAATTAGAAAAACTATATTTCACTACATTTTAGCACTAAAAACACTACAAATATAGTGTTTCTAATTTATAGACGAATAACCCACTTTTAGGTTTACTTTTATACACAGTGGTTTTCTTAGGATTTATCTCTATATAATTACGTAATTTAAAGGAAATAATCTTTAATAATAAGCTAAATATAGAATTAAATATAAAAACTATAAAACACACTATACTAACTACCAACAATACTCTGCTTAAGCTATATATATATATATATATTTACACTAGCTAGCTCTATGTAGGGCTAGTACTAGTACTCCTACTGCTTTATTAAAAGGGAAAACCCTTAATTAGGAAGAAAAACTCCCTTATGTCTATATTTAGGCTAACGCTAGCCCTATACTAAGCGTACGTTACGTTATGTGTGACCTATTATAGGTATTTATTACTAGCTTATACTAGCCTTATCCTATTAAAAGAAAAAAGAAAGAAAAAGAAGGAAAATCCTAGGTTCCTAGCCTTACTTAGCTTTAATCTAGTCCTACTCTAGCTCTATTCTAGGCCTCTTATACTATCTTATAGTATATTAGATCTTGCGCTAACGCAGCCACAAAGTTTATTGTCGACAAACTTTACACTAACCTCGCAGCCCCCGTATTCATGCCCTTAAAGCTTATTCCCACATTAGGCTGCTTTTTTATCACTACGGTACTGTTAATCGGTTGTTTATTATTACACTAGCTAGGTGTTGCTAGTAATTCTTATGTTATGTGTGAATTTTAGATGCATTGGCCACTGCCGATGAAAAAAAAATTATAAAAATCATAGTAGTAATTTACCTCTTATTTACTTTTTAGCTAACTCCTTTATAGCCTTACTTTTTAGCCTTCTCTAGCCTAGGTCTAGCTTATTAGTCTAGGGAAGTTAGAGTACCTAATATTATTTATCTTCTATAGAAAGGGTATAGATTTAGTTTAAGTCCTAGGTATCTCTAGGCCTAGGTCTCCTAGGTATTATCTAGCTAGATTTTTATCTTATATTTTTATTTCTTTATTAATATCTATAATTTAGCCCCCTTCCCTATATAAGTATAAAAGAGAGCTCTTCCCTTAGAGAGGTTTAACTTCTTTTCTCTTTCTTTATTAAACTTCCTATAGGTTCTTTTCTAATACAATACACAATACAATACAAGTACTTTTTCACAATACAATACAATACATGTATTATTTTGTATTTAATTGTATTTTTTTATTTTTCTACGCTAAAGTAGATTTCCTTAATTATAAGGCATTATAAGGTATATATATCTAATAATAAGTAATAAGGGTTTACTTTAGACTTACTTTTATATTATTATATAATAATACCTTCTTATTATTAGTTTTAAGAGCTTTTTCTTGCCTTAAAACCTAGTATCTAATAATAATATAATAGTAAGTCTAAAGTAAGTCCTTATTAACTTTATAATAGTATTACCTTCTTATTATTAGTTATAAAAGCTTTTTCTTACTTTAAAACCTAGTATTTACTAATATTATTATAGTAGGTCTAGAGTAAGTCCTTATTAACTTTATAATAATATTCCCTTCTTAAAATAGTATTTTCTTACATTAAAACCTAGCATTCACTAATATTATAAAAGTGAGTCTAAAGAGAGTTCTTATTAACTTAATATTAGTATTACCTTCTTATGATTTTTATAATTTTTTTCATCGGCAGTGGCCAATGCATCTAAAATTCACACATAACATAAGAATTACTGGCAACACCCAGCCAGTGCAACAATAAACGACCGATTGACAGTTATTATTAGTTATTATACGTTTTTCTTACTTTAAAACGTAGTATGTTTTAACTTTATAAAAGTGGGTCTTAAAGTGGATCCTTATTAACTTTATATAAGTATTACCTTCTTATTATTAGTTATGATAGCTTTTTTACTTAGAAACCTAGTATTTACTAATATTATAAAAGTGGGTCTTTATTAACTTTATATTAGTATTACTCTCTTATAATAGCTTTACTTACTTTAAAACCTATTATTCACAAGTAAATTAGGACTTACTTTAGACTTACTTTTATAATAATACTAAAGACTAGGTTATATAGCTATTAAAGCTATTAAAGCTATTAAATTATAATAGAAAAGACTATTTAGGACTTACTTTTAAGAGAAATATATTATATACTTTCCTTTTATTTTTAATTTTTACTAACTTTTAAGTTAATTCTAGATAGGTTTTTTCCTTCTCTTTTACTTTTACTTTAGTTTTAAAAGCTTTAAAAGTAAATATAATTATTTATAATTCTAATAAAAAGGGTTTATAGCTATAAGACTATTTTTAAGTAAAATAAAATTCCTTTATTCTTATATAAGTTCTTAGTATATCTAAATATTATTATTAGAGTTTTAGTTTATTTATATATAGTTATAATGTTTTTCCTTAGGTAAGTTTTACACTTAAAGTTAAGAAAAACTATTAAAAAGATAATAAATCTAAGAAAAAGGTATAAACTTAGAAAGACCTCTAAAATTAGTTAAAAAATTGTTTAATACGTTACGTTTAAAATATACTATAAAGGATGACTAAGCAGTAGTTATTAGGTTAATATTCTAAATTAGCTAGATATTTAAAGATTTATAGAAAAGCAAATAAATGATATTAAAAAAGTGGCTTATATTAACTAGATTAGTTATAAAATCTACTATATAATAGAATTTTATAATACCCCACTTTTTTACCCTAACAATACATTGTATTGTATGTATTGTATTGTATTGTATTGTATTGTATTGACAATACAATACACAATACAATACATAGGGCAATACAATACAATACAATACATCGAAGGGCCAAAAATACAATAAATACAATACATGCAAAGCTCTGATACTAACTATACTACAAAATAATTTGTAGTAACTAACTACAAACTACACTAACTACAAATTTTTATTTACTACACTACAAATACAAATTTTTCCTAAAAACTACACTAACTACACTACAAACAATACTCTGAAGATAAGGAAGGGATTAATATATATATAATATAGCTTATTATAAACCTATAATAAATAGTAGAATTAGTAGCCTTATAAAAGCGCTAAGGACTCCTAGCTAAAGGTATAGTAATTAAGAAAGGTAAAGGAGGTAATTACTAAAGCTAGATAAGCTAAGGGATAATAAAGACACTAAAAGACTAATATAAATTAGTAAACCTTCTTTAAGGTAAATAAGGACTAAGAATAAATAATTAGGAAAGAGAAAAGAAATATATAAAGAGAAGCCCTATAAAAAGCTAATATATAGGAAAAGGATAAAGGAGTATAAAGACTAAAGAGATAGGCCTAGCTTTAAAGCTAGGCCCCTAGAACTAGAAAGAACTAATAATAACCCTAACCTAGCTATTACTTATAAAGACAAGGCTAGTATACTTATATAAAGATTCTTCCCTAAACCTATAGTAAACCTCTTCTATATCCTAGACCTTACTTTCCTAAAGCTAAATAATATACTATTCCTAAACAAAGAATAGTTTAGAGTAAGAGATATTAGAAATATCCTATTAGATATAGCTAGCTAGAAAGCCCTAAGAGATAATAAACTCCTAGTAGGCCTTATTAAAGCCTATAATAAACTAGCTAAAGAAGCTATAATATAATTACTAAACGCTATCCTTAAAGTAAGGTATTTCCTAGTATAATTCTAGACTATAAGAGTAGTAGTAATTAGAAAACTAGGAAAACTACTAAGGAGATATATATTATATTATTTACGCTAGCTAGCTCTATGTAGGGCTAGTACTAGTACTCCTGCTGCTTTGTTAAAAGGGAAAACCCTTAAATAGGAAGAAAAACCCCTTATATCTATGTTTAGGCTAACGCTAACCCTACGCTAGGCCTGCGTCGCGTTATCTATAGCCTATTATAGGTGTTTATTACTAGCTTACGCTAGCCTTATCCTAATAAAAGGAAAGAAAAGAAAGAAAAAGGAAAAACCTAGGTTCCTAGCCTTACCTAGCTCTATCCTAGGTTTACTCTAGCACTGCTCTAGGCCTCTTATACTATCTTATAGTATACTAGATTTAGTTTTATAGTAGTAATTCACTTCTCTTTTACTTTTTAGCTAACTCTTTTATAGCCTTACTTTTTAGCCTTCTTTAGCCTAGGTCTAGCTTATTAGTCTAAGGAAGTTAGAGCACCTAATATTATTTATCTTCTGTAGTAAGGGTGTGGGTTTAGTTTAGTTCCTAGCCGTTTCTAGGCCTAGGTCTCTTAGGCATTAACTAACTAGATTCTTATCTTATATTCTTCTTTCTTTATTAATATCTATAATTTAGCCCCCTATATAAGTATAAAAGGGTTCCTCCCCTAGAGGGTTTTCCTTCTTTCCTCTTTTTTATTAAACTTCCTATAGGTTCTTTTCTTCCTTAGAGCTACCTAAGGCGCTCCTAGGCTAGTGTTAGCCTAAATGCTAATATTACTATAGATCTATTAAGTTATTTAATAAAATAGCACTAGTAGCTATAAGTATTCCTATATCCTATGCTATTCTAGCTCTAATCCGCCTAGGAAACTCCTAAGAATAAGTACTACCCTTAGAAGTTATTAACTAAGAAGTAACTTAAGTAAGCTATAGCTAAAGATCTTAAGGTAAGACCCCTACTACCCTTACACTAAGTCTACTCTAAGTCTAATCTATACTAGTTAGGGGATCCTATAGGATCTAATGTGTTTTCTATAAGTCTTAGTCTATTAACTATCCTAGGCATTAATGCTATAATATTACTAGTAAGTTAGCTCTATTCTAGTTTAGAGGCAAGGCTAACTATTTTATATAAGGCTTACTACTAATACCTATTTTAATTATTAGGTTTAAAACTACGGTTATTTAAAGGTAAGTAACTAGCGCCCCTTACCTAGGCCTAGTCTAGCGCTAACCTACTCCTAGCCTAATTTAACTAGGCAGTGGAATAAGCACTAGTAGTTAGTTAAGGTCTAGGTAGATATTATTACTAGGGGTAGTGTAAGTGCTTCTTTATTAGTCCTCTACTAGTTTTATCCTAGGTCTAACTACTCTATAGGTCCTAGATAATTATTAAGATTATATAAAGAAGCTTTACGCTAGTAATTAGAGTAAGAAGAAGAGGAGCGCCTTTATAGCAAGCCTAGGCTAGGCTAGTGCTAGAGGGGATTAATATAATAAGCTAATATTTTAGTTATAGCGCCTAGACGCCTATGTAGCGGAGATAAACTATCTCCTAGCTATAGCCTTACTTGCTAAGGGTAGGCTAAGGTAATAGAGGGGTAATTCTAGTCCTAAAGGAGGAGTAATTAGTTAGGTAGATATAGCTTAGTAAAGGGGCGGTAGTGGACTAGTAAGGTTTATAATACCTAGCGTTATATATTTAAAATTAATCTAATAATGGTTCTAGAATTATAATTCTTTAGCTAGCCTACTGCTAGCTCTAAACTATATAATCTTATATCTCTCCCTAGTTATCTATTATATCTATATCCTAGTTATTAGTCTTAGCGCTGGAATTAACCTAGTTCTAGCTCCTTCTCTTTACTATATATATTAGCTACTAGTTCTTATGCTAATAAGTAGTATTAGAGTTATTTTATACTAAGGAACTATTTAGCTATTGCTCTTGCCTTTAGGGGGTAGTTTAGGGCTAGCCTTACCTCCTATGCATCTCTAGGCTAGCGCGTTTAGGGGCGTTAGTAATTATATTTAGGTAGTTTACTATAATATAATATTAGTCCTTAACTGCTTTACTATAGCTATATAGCGGTAAGTTTACCCTAGGAATACCTCTCTAGAAGAGGAACTTATTAAGACTAATCTTTCCTATATATAGTTAAACTATAGTTAAGGAGATATGCTTTTCTAGGCCTATATAGAATCTTTAGATTTCCTTTAGGTTATAAGTTAGTAGTTAATCCTTAGTTAGCTCTCTTATAAGTCTATGCTATCCTAGGCATTCCTTACTATACTATTTATCCTAGTATTATCTCTATTCCTTATATAGTTCCGCTACTAGTTTATTACTCCTAGGGGGCTCTCTATCTATAATATAATACTAACTATACTAAGTTAGTAGCGGTTTAGATTATTATAGCTATTTCGCTCTCTATAATTCTCTCTTTAAACTTCTATTTTATTTTATTTAGGTATAGATCTAGGGGGATATAAGTCTTAACCTCTAGTTAGGTAATAGGTATAGCCTTAAATACACTAGCTATAATTTAGAGGCAGGCTAATTAGTCTATTATAAAGCTTTTAACTACTTCTCTTAGCTTTCTACCCTTCTTAGTTAGGGTATAGTAAGCGCTTACCCTATAGGTAAGGATAGGCTAGACTACCTATATGTATAGGAGTTAAGTATCTCTAAAGCTATAACCCTAGGCTAATGCTACTAGTAAAGAGAGTGTAAGCCACTGCTAGGCTAGTTTACCTTTTAGGATATTCTTATAAGCACTCTAATTAAGTTTCCTATTAACCTAGACTCTAAGGAACCTATATAACTCTATAGGCACTATCTTCTTTACACTAAGTTAGACCCTAGCCTATAGGGGTTAGTATGCTTTACTAAAGTGTATAAGTTTAGTCTTTACTAGGTTAAACTTTACTCCTACTTCTTTTGCCTATTTTTTATATACTTTTATATAGCTTTAAGCCTCTTCTAGGTTTATATAGTGTTTTTCTAAACGTTACTATATTTATATTATTTATAAATCCTATTACTACTATACCTAGGATAGCTTAGAGGCATATATAAAGCTTTGCTAAGTAAAGTAAGAAGAGGATTAGTAAGAGAGAGAAGCCTTATAAGGTGCTTACCTTTATCTAAAAGGGTCTTAAGAGCTTACTATTAAAGCTAAGCTAGCTTATTCTATCCGTAAGGAAGCTATGTATTATAGCTATTAGCTAGTGTAGTATGCCTATTTAGATTAAAATGTAAATTAGATATAGGTAGCTAACTCTATTAAATACAGATAAGATATCTATTTACGCTAATAAGGTAATGCTACCTTTACCCTAAGCCTCTCTTACGCATTCTATAAGGACTCTAATTATGGTTTCTATTAATCTATTTACCTTATTTCCTATTTATAGCTTAGGAGGAGGCCCTTAGCCTTAGTAAAGGCTATAAGCTATCTTATAATTACTACTTCTATAATCTTACCTACTATATTTAGTAGTAAGATAGGTCTTTATATATTAGCCCTTCTTATCTCCTTAGTGATTTTTCCTAGCTTCCTAATCACTACTACTTATATAGTTTAGAACCATACTAGGAAATATCCTACTTTAAGGGCAGCGTTTAGTAAGCATACTATAGCTTCTTTAGCTAGTTTATTATAGGCCTTAATAAGGCTTACTAGGAGTTTATTATCTCCTAGGGCTTTCTAGCTAGCTATATCTAATAGGATATTTCTAATATCTCTTACTCTAAACTATTCTTTATCTAGGACTAGTGTATTATTAAGCTCTAGGAAGGAGAGGTCTAGGATATAGGAGAGGTTTACTATAGGCTTAGGGAAGAACCTTTATGTAAGTATACTTGCCTTATCCTTATAGGTAGTAGCTAGGTTAGGGTTATTATTAGTTCTTTCTAGGTCTAGAAGTCTAGGGAGCTCTAGGGAGCCTAGCTTTAAAGCTAGGCCTATCTCTCTAGTCTCTAAACTTTACTATCCTTTTCCTATATATTAGCTTTTATAAGGCTTCTCTCTATACGTTTCTTTTTCTTCCCTAACTATCTATTCCTAGTTATTATCTACCTTAGAGAAGGCTTACTAGTTTACTTTAGTCTTCTAGTGCCTCTATTATCTCTTAGCTTATCTAGCTTTAGTAACTACCTCTTTTATTCTCCTTAACTACTATGCCTTTAGGCTAGGGAGTCCTTAGCGCTTCTATAGGGCTACTAGTTCTACTATCTATTAGAGGTTTATAATAAGCCACGTTATATATGCGTTAATTCCTTCCTTATCTTTTAGGTCTAGTATGTTTTCTACTTAGAGTTATACCACTGCTTTTACCTTTACCTATAGTTTATTTATTATAGTCTAGGTGTATTTAAGGGTAGGTAGGGCGCCTTCTTACTCCTTAGTAAAGATGCTAATTAGCTATAGAATATAGTTAGAGCCTATAAGGTCTTCTATACTATTATAGTAAACTTAGATATCTAGAGTTACCTATACTAGATCTATAGTACTATCTCTGTTTTCTTTATGTTATCTTATAGGTTCCCCTTAGGGCATTACTAGACTAAGCCTCTACTAGCTTATAAGGTCTAGTAGTTCCTTTGCTTCTCTAGTTATTCTATCTAAGCTATCCTAAAGGGGTGTTTTTAGTTAAAGTCTCCTATAAAAACGCTTTAGCTATAGGGCTTTTCTGTATTAAAAGTATAAATAGGTATGTTCTAGTTATCTATATATCCTTCTAAGTAAAGGGAGTAGATATTTATACCTTTTATCTCTACTAGTAACTAGTTAGGTCCTCCCTAGGCTATTTATAACCCTATATTATACTTCTTATTTATATATACTACGTTTTATCCCTTATAGTATGCTAGTTAGAATTAGGTAAGGCCTAGTGCTAGGGGCTATAGGTACCTTATATATTCCTACTCTTAGATTACTATTATATCTATATTAGTTTAGTGTTAGAGCGCTATATGTATTAGGCTATCCTTCTTATTTATATTCTAAAAGAGGACTTATAATATTATTATATTAATTAGGGGTGGTAGGTCTTTGCTATCTTACGCTAGCTCTATTCTAGCCCTATTTTAAGATATATATTATATAATGCTCCCTGCCCTAGGCTATTTAGTACTTCTCTTTATATTTATAGGGTATTCCCTTTTCCTACCTACTATAATAATAAGTGCTATAGCTATACTAGTTCCTTATAGGGTAGCGTTAGGCTTTTATCTAGGGAGTTACTAGTAAATTATAATAGTTACTCTAGGTAGCTTACTTTTACTGCATTTTACTTCTCTTTTAGAATAGGGTAATCCCTTAACTATGCTAGGTATAAGCTAGAATATAAGATATAGTTTTCCTTTAGTTATCCGCTAATTATTAGGTATAATATTTCTCCTTCTTTATATTAGCTAGCTCTACACTTACTATACCTTAGGCTACCTTATAGAACTTTATAATATAGCTAGTTTAGAAGTAGTTATAGTATTATTAGGGTTATAAGGTCTTATTATATAGTTTAGTCTAGAATAGCTTTGCTTTAAAGACTATTCTATCTTAGTATATCTTATTAGTATTTTCTACTTTTACTAGTCTTAGGATTAGGGTAGTGCGCTATACGTTTTCTACTTAGGGTGCCTTATAGTTACCTTAATTACGTTTACTTTATTTACTTTTCTAATCTTAGTTATAAGGTTCTTAATAGATATATACTTTATTAGGAATCCCTTAACTATAACGCTAAGTATATTATAGTAAAGGGCCGCTTCTAGGCTAAATGCTTTAGTAATCTATTTTTAGTCCTCTCTATATTAGGCTATGTTTCCTTTAAAGGTAATAATTATGTCTTTGCTAGGGAGTCTTTAGGCTACTATAGCTATAGTTTAGCTAGTGGCCTTATTTACTATAGTTATTATATCTTTACAATACAATACACAATACACCAAATGTATTGTATTGTAGTGCAAAGCTCTGGTTAGTATAGTTACTACACCAACTACAAAACTACAAATGTAGTGTTAGTAAAATATAAAAGTGGGTTTTATATAGGTTATTATTATTATAAGAATTAAAATAAGGACTATTAATATTAAGCTTATATTTTTAGCTATTTTATTCTATTAGTTATATAATTTATACCCCGCCTCCGAACCGGAATAGAGCTGACTTACCGGCGATATTATGGCATTGATGCCTAGGACAGTTAATAGACCGAGACTCGCAGGAAACACATTGGATCCCATAGGGATCCCCTAACTATCACAGATTAGACTTAGAGCAGATTTAGTATAGGGGTAGTAGGGATTATACCTTAAGATCTTTAGCTATAGCCCGCTTAAGTTACTTCTTAGTTAGTAACTTCTAAGGGTAGCGCTTATTCTTAGGAGTTTCCTAGGCAGATTAGAACTAGAATAGCATAGGACATAGGGGTACTTATAGCTACTAGTGCTATTTTATTAAATAACTTAAAGGATCTATAGTAATATTAGCATTTAGGCTAATACTAGCCTAGGAGCGCCTTAGGTAGCTCTAAGGAAGAAAAGAACCTATAGGAAGTTTAATAAAAAAGAGAAAAAAGGAAGACCTCTCTAGGGGAGGAACCCTTCTTATACTTATATAGGGAGGGGGCTAAATTATAGATATTAATAAAGAAAGAAGAATATAAGATAAAAATCTAGCTAGATAATGCCTAGGAGACCTAGGCCTAGAAATAGCTAGGAATTAAACTAAACCTATACCCTTACTATAGAAGATAAATAATATTAGCTACTCTAACTTCCCTAGACTAATAAGCTAGACCTAGACTAGAGAAGGCTAAAAAGTAAGGCTATAGAAAAGCTAGCTAAAAAGTAAAAAGAAGTAAATTACTACTATAAAACTAAATCTAGCATGCTATAAGATAGTATAAGAGGCCTAGAGTAGTGCTAGAGTAGACCTAGAATAGAGCTAGGCAGGGCTTAGAACCTAGGATTTTCCTTCTTTCTTTCTTTTCCTTTCTTCTTATTAGGATAAGGCTAGCGTAGGCTAGCAATAAACACCTATAATAGGCTACACACAACGCAACGCAGGCCTAGTGTAGGGTTAGCGTTAGCCTAAATATAGATATAAGGGTTTTTCTTCCTATTTAAGGGTTTTCCTTTTAATGAAGTAGCAGGAGTACTAGTACTAGCCCTACATAGAGCTAGCTAGCGTAATTAATATATATATAATTTATAATATCATAGTAATATTAGGATTTAACTATAACTAGGTATTATATATAATATATATATCCTAAAATAGGCTTATTATTTTCTATAATTTTTCCTAATAATATAACTTTAAAAACAAACTTATTATTATTTTATTTGGAATTATAAAAGATTATTATAATATTTTATACTAAAAGAATACCCTAAACTAAAGTAAAATAAAAGCTTTAAATTATTAATATATCTAGATAAATAAATATAAGTCTATAAACTATACTTTTATAACTAATAAATTAAGAGAAATATAATAAAACCCTTTACTTAGCTATAACTTATTATTTACTATTAATATTAATATAATTATACTTTTAGCTCTTAACAGAGTATTGTTTGTAGTGTAGTTAGTGTAGTTTTTAGGAAAATTTTGTATTTATAGTGTAGTAAATAAATATTTGTAGTTAGTGTAATGTAGTAAATAAAAATTGTAGTTAGTGTAGTTTATAGTTAGTTACTACAAATTATTTTGTAGTGTAGTTAGTGTAGTTACTACACTAACTACAAAACTACAAATGTAGTATTAGGTAAAAATAAAAGTGAGGTTTTTATAAGTTATTATTACTATAAGAATTCAACTAAGGATTATTAATATTACACTTTCTTAATTAGCTATTTTCTTTAATTAGTTATATAACTTATATGGTCAAGGAGGACAAAGAGGCAGTCGCCAAAGCCAGGCAAACCAAGAGACAATGGAGGCGCTGAAAGACTGAAGCAAACTGGTAGGCCTTCTCTAAGGCGGACAAGGACTGGGAACGAACAGTTAGGGAAGAGAAAAGAAACGCGTGGAGAGAAGCCTTACAAAAAGCTAACATATAGGAAAAGGATAGAGGAGTCTAGAGACTAGAGAGATAGGCCTAGCTCTAAAGCTAGGCCCCCTAGAGCTCCCTAGACTCCTAGAACTAGAAAGAACTAATAGTAACCCTAACCTAGCCACTACCTATAAAGATAAGGCTACTATACTTATATAAAGGTTCTTCCCTAAACCTATAGTAGACCTCTCCTTTATCCTAGACCTTACCTTCCTAGAGCTAGATAACACACTATTCCTAGATAAAGAATGGTTTAGAGTAGGAGATATTAGAAATATCCTATTAGATATAGCTAGCTAGAAAGCCCTAGGGGATAATAAACTCCTAGCAGGCCTTATTAAGGCCTATAATAAACTAGCTAAAGAGGCTATAGTGTAATTGCTAAATACTATTCTTAAAGTAAGGTATTTCCTAGTATAATTCTAGACTATAAGAGTAGTAGTAATTAGGAAACTAGGAAAACTACTAAGGAGATAAGAAAGGCTAATATATAGAGACCTATCTTACTACTAAATATAGTAGGAAAGATTATAGAGGTAGTAATCGCAAGGTAGCTTATAGCCTTTACTAAGGCTAAGGGCCTCCTCCCTAAACTATAAATAGAAAATAGGATAAATAGGTTAATAGAAACTATAATTAGAGTCCTAGTAGAATACGTAAGAGAGGCCTAGGGTAGAGGCAGTATTGCCTTACTAGCGTAGATAGATATCTTATTAGTATTTAATAGAGTTAGCTACCTATACCTAATCTATGTTCTAATCTAAATAGGTATACCACGCTAGCTAATAGCCATAATATATAGCTTCCTCCCTCCTGGGTACGAGGTAAAACTGCTTATATTGTTATAGGCTAATTCTCTATTCTTTCATTTTCTTCCTATCTCCCTTGCTAATCTTATTATTCGCCTTGCCTTTACTTCTTAGCATTTTTTCCTTATGTTATAAATGCTATTAATTATCTCTAGGTTAGATTTATCTTTATTTTCCTTCCCTTTGCTTTTCTCTTTTGCTATAGCCTTTAACCTTTGGTTAGGGCAGTGTCTTTTTATTACCCTTAGCTATCTATAATCTAATTAGTTAAGGGTTAATTAGTTAATTAGTAATGCAGGACCTACCTAGTGATTTAAATTAGGTTAGAAGCAAGTGAGAATGAGTTATGTGTGGTGTAAGGGTTTAAGTTTGCCTTAGAGCTTTAGGGTATAAGTAAGTGGTAAGGTATAAGAAAATAGAAGAGATAGAGAGAGGGAATAAACATAGTTATAGAGAAAGGGGAATCGCGTTAATTTATGCTACAAGCAAAACTTAAATGAATTTAAGTTTAACTACGGTTATAACCTATAACTTTTACGCTAACGCAGCTATAAAGTTTATTATTAATAAACTTTACACTAACCTCGCAGCCCCTGTATTCATGCCCTTAAAGCTTATTCCCATATTAGGCTGCTTTTTTATTACTATAGTACTATTAATTAGTCGTTTATTATTGCACTGGCTAGGTGTTGCTAGTAATTCTTATGTTATGTGTGAATTTTAGATGCATTGGCCACTGCCGATGAAAAAAATATTATAAAAATCATATATAGCTTCCTTACAGATAGAATAAGCTAGCTTAGCTTTAATAGCGGACTTTTAAGACCTTTCTAGATAAAAGTAAGCACCTTATAAGGCTTACCTCTCTTACTAATCCTCTTTCTTCTTTACTTAGCAAAGCTCTATATACACCTCTAGGCTATCCTAGGTATAGTAGTAATAGGATTTACTAATAATATAAATATAGTAGCATTTAGAAAAATACTACTTAGACCTAGAGAAGGCTTAAAGCTATGTAGAAAGTATATAAAAAGTAGGTAAAGAAAGTAAGAGTAAAGTTTAACCTAGTAAAGACTAAACTTATATACTTTAGTAAGATATACTAATCTCTATAAGCTAAAGTCTAGCTTAGAGTAAAGGAGATAGTACCTATAGAGTTATATAGGTTTCTTAGAGTCTAGGTTAATAAGAAACTTAACTAAAGTGCTTATAAAAATATCCTAAAAGGTAAACTTACCTAGTAGTAGCTTATACTCTCCTTACTAGTAGTATTAGCTTAGGGCTATAGCTTTAGAGATACCTAACTCCTATATATATAGGTAGTCTAACCTATACTTACCTATAAAGTAAGCGCTTACTATACTCTAACTAAAAAGAATAGAAAACTAAGGAGTAGCTAAAAGCTTTATAATAGACTAATTAACTTACCTCTAAATTATAGCTAGTATATTTAAGGCTATACCTATTACCTAACTAGAGGTTAAGACCTATTTCCCTAGATCTATATCTTAATAAGATAAAGTAGAAGTTTAAAGAGAGGATTATAAAGAGTAGAATAGCTATAATAATCTAAACCACTACTAACTTAGTATAGGCAGTGCTATAAAGGAGGTAAAGACCCCCTATAAGTAATAAGCTAGTAGCTAAGCTATATAAGGAATAGAAATAACGCTAGGAGAACTAGTATAATAAGGAATGTCTAGGATAGCATAGGCTTATAAGAGAACTAATAGAGGACTGCTTACTTACCTATAACCTAAAGGAAATTTAGAAATTCTATATAGGACTAGAAAAACATATCTCCTTAACCCTAGTCTAATTATATATAGAGAAGATTAGCCTTAATAAGTTTCTCTTCTAAAGAGGTATCCCTAGGGTAAACTCACCCCTATGTAGCTATAGTAGAGTAGTTAAAGACTAATATTATATTATAGTTAACTGCCCTAAATATAACTATAAACGCCCCTAATTACGCTAGCCTAGAGACACATAGGAAGTAAGGCTAGCCCTAAACTACCCCTAAAGGTAAGAGCTATAGCTAAATAGTTCCTAGGCATAAAATAACTCTAATACTACTTATTAGCATAGGAACTAGCTACTAATATACGCAAGAGAGAGGAGGAGCTAGGCTGCTTCTAATGCGCTAGGACTAATAACTAAGAAATAGACATAGCAGATAATTAGATAGAAACGATGCATCCCTCTAAGGGCTCTACTCAGCCCACAATTAGCGGGGTCTTTAGCCATGACTAATCTAATAATAATCTAAAGGAAGTAACACTAGTAGTCTCTCTTTTCTTATAGCTAAAGGAGCCTAAAAACGCAATAAAAATCGAATTAAAGGAAAGTGTATACAAGTGAATCCTTTAATAGGAATCCGAGCCCTAATTAGCTTAGTTAGCATTAGTTAATTTAATTAATCTAATCGCGACAAATCCTCCCTTTACCTCTGTTAATTTCCTCTCTATAACGCTTGTAATGCTTATAAAGGTCTCTTAACCTAGCCTTCCACATAGATTGTTAATTCGTTAGAATTAATTAAGGTTATTAGCGCTTAATTTAGCAATCCCTTTATTATCACATTAGCTAGGTTATTATTGCCGTTAATCTATCTAACCTTATAGATCTCGCGCCTCTCGTACAATTAGCAAAGGGCTATAATATTAATCATTAGCCTCTTCTCTTTTGTTATGCCTAGCTTAATAAGGCATTTATATAATAAGAACGAGTTAGTACAAAGGATTGTAGGGATCTAAGGCATCTTTAATCGGTCCGTAATCTAATTAAGGGTTATAGATATTACGTACGCGATATTAGCACCTTAAACCATGCTATATAGCTTAGAGGCAAGCGCGCTATGTATAACCCGCTTACTCTTTATTAAACTATATGTAATAATATTCCCTTTTATAATAAAGGTATTATTATCCCTCTTTGCCTTATTACTAATTATAATTATATACCTAATCTATAAGCTAAGATCCTTATTATTTATAAGCAATCTATTTATAAATACAAAGAGCTTCGCTTCTTTAAGGGTTAGTAGGATATAGCGTAATCCTTATTACTAATTCTTAATCTACTACTTAAGGCGTTTATTTAAGCGTATAATATCTTTAGCAGCTAGTTCTTAGTGTTAAGCTGCAATTAATAGATTATACAAAGCTTCTAGTTAGCAGACGGTTATGATATAGCTTCCTTAGGCTTATTATTCTACGTAATCCTACCTTGCTATTAGAGATTAAGGGTTAACTTCCTTAATCTTCTAACTTTAGCCTTTCTAGGTTAGGGTTAGTAAGTTATTAGCGTTTTAGGTTAGGATATAGCTATTAAAAGTAAGGGAATTCCTGTTTAATAGTTACTACTTCTCTTTAGCTATAAAGTTAGCCTTCTAGAGCTCTTTTTCTTCTTTATTAAAGAAGTTATTATTGCTTAGACCTAGCGTGTTATCTATTTACATTTTAATAATCCTAAAGAGGTTTTTATTATTTAAAGCTATAATTAATAAGTAGGGATTGTATATTAACGTTATTATATTAAGATTATCCCTATAATAATAGAAGTACGTTACCTACTAGTGAGTTCCGGCCTCTGTAATGCTATAAAGAGGCTTAATAACCTCTATTACAGTGCCTTCTAGAAAGAGGTGCGCAATCTGTTCTAGTAATCTCACGATAATTAGCCTTATAAGTTTTGTTTGCAATTAAACGTAGGCTTAGGTAATATTGCGAATCTAGAGGCAAATCCTTTTTGCTTTAATAAAGGAGCAATAGCTATAATTATCCGTTAGCTTGCCCGTTAGATCATTAGCGATTACGTTAGAATAAATTCCTTCTCCTTATTATTATAGCCTTATACAATAAGGCAAGACTTCTTGTACAGCGAATCTATGCCTTTACCTTTAATCTCTCTCACTATATAAGAGTTAAAGATCCTATAGCTACTATGCTTTGCTTAATTAAACTTCGTGAATCTAAATATATTATGTTTATAGAGCGTTAATCTTAGCTTAATCTAATTACTTAAAGGGCTTTCCTAGGGTTATAATCTTCCTTCTTAGCGAAGTTAAAGGGTAAGGTCCTAGTTAGCTTTTTCCTTTACTATAAGGAATGCTTCCGTTAGTAATCCTCTAGTTATAATCTCTTTAATTAATACCTCTTCTTAGTCTTTATTAATAATTATAAAGCACTCCTTATAATCTTTAGGTTCTTCTATGCCTTAGTTAAGGAGAATTAAACTATTAGGGCTTTTCTTAGCTTTTCTTACTTTCTCTTTACTAGTACTAGGAGTTTTACTTCTTCTTTTACTTCTTCCCTTACCTTTACCCCTATAGAGGTAAGAGAATCTCTCTTATTTATAGTCCCCTTAATAACTTAAGGTTTTATCTCCTATAGCCTCTCTATATTATATAGGTCCTTATAGTAAGGCTTTACTACTATAGATTAGAATTTCGCTAGGCTATAGGGTATTTAGATAGTGTAGGTCTCCTATTAGTAGTAATTAGCTTATAAGGGCTATACTAGCTACCCTTTTCCCTTTATATACGTATATTAGCCTATAGAGGCAGCTAATATATTAGCAATATATTAGGGCTTTTCTAGGTATTAAGGGCATTACGGACCTACTATAAGGCTAGGTAGCGGCGTACCTTATTAGTAGCCTTCTGAATTGCCTTAGCGCGTTAAATAATAGATACGCTTAGCGGTAACTTATCTATTATACATAGGTAGGCTCTAAAGACTAGTAGGGTTAGCACTAGTCTATTAGGGCCTGCTAAGTTATTAATAGCTTTAATAGCTATCTAAAGATATTACTCTAGCGTAATCTCTATGCTAATTAAGTCTGTAATAATCTTATAAGCCTAGCATAAAGGTCTATAGTACTTTTTAATCTTTATAATACTACTATAGGCTTTAATTAGTATCTTATTAATCTTAATTAATATTAATTAAGCGTAGTGCTTAAATTTAGCGGAGGAGAAGTTATTACTAGTATTATAGATAATCTAATCCAGCGGTCTAAGATAGGTATTAATCTAGCACTCTCTAATTACATCCTAGATATCTTAGGCCTTTTGCTTCTTAGGATTAAGGAAGTAGGCTACTTAGAATAAAGTCACTAAATTAATAATATAAAGGACTAGTTAGTTATTAATCTACGTGATATTAGCAATAATCTTATAGTTAAAGTCATGCTTATCTTTAATTATAAATTTAAACTAGCTAGAGCTTTTCCTTTTATCTAATAATAGTAATAGACTTTGGTTAACTTCTTAATTACCTAGCGTTTAATATTATAACTAGCCCGCTAAAGGATCTTTATAAGGCGTTAAATAGAGGGGTAACTAAAGCAATAATGTAATTAATAGATTTCCCCTTCTAAGAGGTAGAAGGTAACCGTTTCTTTAGCCTCTAGTAGCTACTAAGGATATCCCTATTATCGCATAACAGGCACAGTCTTATTACCTTAGATTAGCATGTTTGTAAGGTTATTAATCTTGACTTATAGCTTATCTATATTAGTAATAGAAAAGAGGAAAGGAGTTACTATATTAAGGACATAGAATTCAAGCTCTCTAAGTTCTATAAGCACATAAAGCATGCCTTTTGCGGTTATAGATCTAGCACTAAATTTAATAATTTATAGCTTATAGGGGATTATCTTTAATAAAGGCATTAATTATAGCAAAGCCTTTACTTATCCTTAACCTACTATTAATTTGCCTACTACCCTAGTGTTAGGCATAATACCTCTAAAGACTTCTTTAGAATAGTGTTCTTTAGAGATATAGCAGGTTAATCCCTTATTAGATTCTTACTATTAATATAGTTCTTGCTTTAGGAAAGCGTGCTAAAAGGCTTAGTTATTAAGGGTAGCAAGAACGTTAGTATTTATAAGATTATAATTATCCTATAGCTCTAAGCAAAAGAATTATATAATACTTAGATATACTACTAGCAATAGCTCTTTATTATCCTTATCACTATCTTTAGTCTTTATATATGCTATAAGATATAGTTCCTATCCTTAGCTAGGGCCCTTATTAGGCTTATTATTATCTAGCCCTTTATAGGAGGCAAGAAACGCCTAGAATCTCTTCTCTAAAGGGGGTGTATAATAGATCTTACTAGTAAACTAATAATCCTTCTCCTTTTAGCGTTCTTTATTAGAGTAATTAAAGGACTAATAGCTATTCTTACTATATATAAAGCAACGCTAAGGGCTATACCTTAGGCTCTTACCATAATAGCCTTCCCTACCTTAGGGCTAATATCTGTATTAATAGTTAGTAAATATAGCCTTAGAAGAACTCCCTTATAATTATAGGTATTAGGTAGCTCTCTTATTTAACTCTAAAATTATAATTACCTTATAGAGGTCTCTAGTAAGACTCTTAAAGCCTAGGAGTAATTATACTTTACTATCTAGTATTTAGGCACACTAGCTATAGTATTTAATATTTACTTATAAAGCTTAGTATTTACTATATTAAAAGGATATAGGCCTTAATAGATTTTCTTAAGGGTAGCTAGCATAATTTTAAGGCACTTAAGCCTAGTTTTATTAGGGTTCTTAGCAATAGTGCTATTTAGAGTTATGCTACTCTATTTATATTAGTAAAACTATTAGTTACTTTCTGTCTTAAAGCGTTAATAGATATAGCTAATTATCTCTTTATATATAAGGTTTTAACTAAAGAGGTAATTAAGGTAGTACTATTTAGTATTATTAATTAAGATAATTAGGAGAGCCTTCTAATAATGCGTTTAAGGGAGGTTAATCCTATTACACTTATTCTTAAAGAGCGTGACTTTTAGGGCAAGGAAATTATATAATTATCCGCTATAATAATTACTATCTTTATATATCTTTGTAAGTTCTAAGATCTTCTTTGTAATCTAGTCTTTAGAAGAGAATTATTATATAGGTAGTAAGGTTTGCTATTAATAGGATCTTTAGGTGAATTGCTTAATGTAATAGGGTTTACCATAAAAGAGGCTCTCTTACGGGTTAAGGGGTTTAAAGGTACTATTAGGATTAGAAAGGATAAGGTTCTAGGGTAAGTAAACAAGGGGTTAAGGAGGTTAATGTTTAGGGGGTTAGAGGATTATAATCTCCCTTTAGGTCACGATAGCCTTATTTCTTATTAGACCACCTCTTCTAGAGATATTATAATTACTAATCCTTAGCCTTGTCTTACAATAACACTATAGTCTTACAGAGAATTCCGTAGCTCTCTAATAAGGTCTCTGTTAGCTATTGCAAAGGTATTCTTAGACTATCCTTTAAAGTCTTCTTAGAATAATTCCTAAAGGTTATTATCCCTCTAGTCTTAATGCTTACTAAGGTTAATAAACCTTATAATATAGTTATTAAGCTTAGATAGTATAGTGGAATTAGGGTTAACTACTATTTATTCTTTCTAATCTTTTATAAGGGCATAGGAAAGAGGTTATAGTTATATTAGCAGTTTACTCTCTTAGGGTCTCTTAGGTGCTAATAAGATTTAGGATAGTTTCTTATCACTAGAGAATTAAGGCTTTTCTCTTAGTAATAGTCTAGGCAATTATATAGCTTCTATAGCAGCTTAGGTCTTCCCTCTTATTGCTAGTCTAGCTTCCTAACTTATTATAAGTGATAGTTATTAACGTTAGGTTTAAAGCAAATTAATTCAATTATTCGGTTAGTTTTCTTATGGTAAGTGTAGGATTAGTCTCTCTATTAAAGATAAAGATAATAACAGAAGAAGTTAATCCCTAGGTTTATAATAGACATAGAATTAATCTCTCTATTAAAAGTAAAGATAATAATAGAAGAAGCTAATCCCTTAGAAGCCTAACGAGTCTATAACTAGAATTTAAGTCTCTTCCTTTAGCACACTCTCGCAGCTATGCCCCTATTCCTAAGGATTTAGATAATAGGAAAATAACTATAGCATCTACAGAAATGTCTCTTCTTATAATACCTAACTTATCTGTGGTTATAATTAACCACTAATCAGTGTTAGAACACCAAGGTGCCTACGCAGGTAATAGTACCGTTATTATTAATAGTCTATAATAGTTAATAATAATCTAGGAAAGAGAGAAGAGAGAGAGGGAGAGGAATCTAGCTAGCTAAAAAGTGAGTGAAACCCGTAAGTAAGGCAAAGAGGGGTGGCAAAAGGGGCAGCCAATTACAAGGCGTGCATCCTCTGAGGGCTCCACTCGGCCCACAATTGGCGGGGTCTTTGGCCACGACTAATCCGATGATGATCCGAAGGAAGCAACAATAATTATTATAATTATAAAAATAAAAAGAGAAAATAATTTTATTTTATTAATATTTTTAAAACCTTATAATACTAAATTACTAAAAGGTTAAGCTTTTTACATAGTAATTTACTAATTTTTACTTACTTTTCTATTTAATATATTTTTTTTAGTTTATTATTTATTAAAGTTTAACACTTATAATATTATAAGCTATTTTAAGCTATTCTAAGCTAGTATAACTAGTATAAGCTATTTTAAGCTCGTATAAGCTATTCTAAGCTTTTCTAAGCTAGTATAAGCCAGTATAAGCTATTCTAAGCTATTCTAAGCTATTCTAAGCTATTCTAAGCTATTCTAAGCTATTATAAAGAGAATTTAAGGGGTTTAAAACTAAAAAAATCTACCTAATACTACATTTGTAGTATTTGTAGTTAGTGTAGTATAGTTTGTAGTGTAGTGTAGTTTGTAGTTACTACACTAACTACAAATACTACACTACACTACACATTGTAGTGCAATACTCTGGCTCTTAACTCTTAAAGGCTAAGTAAAATATATATAATAAATCTATATATCTTATTAATATTACCTATAAAGAAAGTATAAAACTTCTAGAATTAGTAATATATATATATATATTACTTATAAACTTTTAAAACTAAGATATATAGCTTATATAAGCTTAATTATACTAGGACCCACTTTTAATTATATATATCCTAAATACCCTTAGTTTATAAAGTATAATAGTACTCTTTATAGATTAGTATAGTATTAATAAAAGTGGGTTTATAACTAACTAGTAATAGTTTAATAGGTAATAAATTATTAGTAATTATAAATCTAAGTTAATTTAACTGTTGGAACAAGCATGATATCAATCGCGGCACGCAGCCGCAATTACCCGGCAAAAGGTCAGGCCGCGAGGGGCGCGCGCAACGCGCGCCCGTGAGAGGTGGCCTTACATATAACTCATCGGCCCGCCCTCTAATTAGGCAAGGACCCACAAGTTATATAACCCATAAAACGCACCGCGTTTATAGCCACTTCTTATAATCCAAAAAGCCTCTCTTTTCCTCTCTTTTACACACTTATAACTAATTAATTATAACACCTAGAATAGAAGATAACTTCCTATTCCCTAGGCTATAATCCTAACGTTAGGCACCTATAATACTAATACTAATTAGTGGTTAACTTCATAGATAACCACACGGTTTTTCTAACTATAAATTAGTAAGGTTAATTAGAAGAGATAGCTACACTATAAACCCGCCCTATAAAATAGGAGGGCCGCTAAAAGTAAGTGTAGTTATACTAAGGAAGTCTAAGCACTCTCTTATAATAAGAAAGAAGCCTTATAACTCCTAAGATCTAATCCTAAGACCCTATAAAGACTTTAAAGCTATTAAAGGATTAAGGCCTAGTTAGTAACTAGTTTAACCTATCTTAAATTACTTAGTTAGCACGTTTTACTATATACCTAACCCTTAGAAGGCATTCTCTTATAATAAGAAAGAAGCTTATTACTCCTAAGATCTAATCCTAAGAACCCCTAAGGGACAAAGATAAGAGCTACGCTTATAATCCTTTAACCTACTACATAACTAATACTATACCTCTGTTCTATCTTTTTACTATAGAGATAAGAAAGTTAAAAGCTCCTTAATAAGGAGAACTATTAAAAGCCTCTCTCTAGCTGTCAGGAGCAGAATAGCGACGGCATCCATGAGGGTGGCGACGGCATCCATGAGGGTGGAACCCAGCGGAGCACGGAGCTAAGGACTAGCTACGGGCTAGTCACGTAAGAGCTACGGGCTATTTAAAGGGGCTTTCCTATAAACAAAGGGAAAGGGCTAGAGATTAAACCTTTTAAGTACCTACCCCTAGCTAGTAGATTAATAGCTATAACACTTTAATCTAACCTTTACTCTATTATTCACTCCTAAGCTAAAAGCCTTAATAAATTAATCTCTCTTCCCTTTAGGGTAATAGACTATTAGTTAGATTAAGATATCTAGAATTTATTATATAGTAACCTAATTAGGTAGTAGCTATAACTACACTATAGATAAGCAGGAGAATATTACACTACTAAACCTAACTAGAGTAGTCTGCTAGTCCTTATTAGATAACTAGTAAAGTAGAACACTTATTAATAATAAGAAGGTAATACTAAATTAGTGCCTTAAAGAAGTAGTAACCTAGATATATATTATAGAAAAGAGATAGAAACTCGCTTAATTATAGCAAAACCTATAGATAATAGAAGAAGCTATATCCTTAGGTAACTTAGACATAGGACCTATAAATACCCCTCCTTTAGTACCTTAGGTAGCACCTATTATGTAGTAATATAGCCTTATAAAGATATAATTAAAAGCACCTATATATAAAGGGAATACTTTTAAGAGTCTTTAGAATTTCCTAGCGGATTTAAACATAGCTTTTACTATAGATTATAAAACCTTTATAGATAATATAACTAAGGTTACCTATACTAGTAGCTACCTAGTAGATAACGTAAAGTAATAATAGATATATTATATAGCTATGGATAGTTATATAAATTACTAGGGTTATACCTAGGATAGATTTGTGGATTAGCTAAAGATAGGAACTATAGATAAGAATATATAGTGCTTAGAAGCAATAAGGATATTAATAGGTCTTAGATAAGAAAATCACTAATTATTCTAGATGTTTATAAAGATCTAGGGTAAGGCAAAGGCTAAGCTGCCTAAAGTAATTCCTAAACGCCTATAAATCTATATATTTATTAATAGCCTTAATAATGCTATAAAGAAGTAAGTACTTAGCTAAGAGTTCCTAAGAGTTAGACCTACCTAGTAGGCTAAGGAAGAAAGGTAGAGGTTATAACTAAAGGAGGCTAATTAAGCAATTAAGGTAATAATAGTTAGAAAAGATAATAATATTTTACTTTACTAGAAAGGCTATAGTAATAAAGTAATAATAGAAAGATAAATTCGCTATTTATATGCTTTAAGTATAGTAAGCTAGGACACGCTTTACTAAGCTATACTAAACTAGATTACTCTATTTATAAGAGAAGTAACTATATAACAGAGATACATAAGAGTAGCTATAACTAGGCTAGAGACAAAGACCTATTAGACTTAAATAAGACCCCTATTAGCTTAGTATAACCCTAGGAAAACGCTCTTATTAAATTATTACCTAAAGATCTAAGACTAAGAGTTAAGGTAAAGTTATAGTAAGAATATAAATAGGTAGCTATAAAGGCGCTATTTAACCCTAGCATAACCTATTTAATTATCTACCTAAAGTTACTAATAGTAGTTAATTAGGCTAACGTAAAAAGGATAATATAACCCTTAAGAGTGCTACCCTTACTAAAATTAAGTATTAAGGGATCTTATTATAAACCCTATTAATTAAGGATAGCATAGGCTATATAAGAATATATTAAGTTAGCTACTATATAGCTAATACTAGTAAAGACCTATTATTAGGGCATAACTAGGTAGTTATATATAAACCAGTAATTATATCCTAGATAGATAGTTACTAGAGACACCCTATTACAAAAGAATATCTTAGACTAGTAGTAAGGATATAATAGGCATATAAGGAGGCAAAACGCGTATATATTAGATTTATCTTACAGGGGATAATAACTAAAATTATATAAAAAGATAATAATATCTTAATAGTAAACAAAGATAAGCCCTATAATAACCTAGTAACTATAGAGATAAGCAGAGCCTATAAGTTAACTATATAAATACCCTAAGCTTATAAGGAGTTTAAGGATATCTTTTTAAATAAACTTATAGGTATTCTCCCTATACTAGATAGCTAAACTTATGCTATTAAATTAGAAGAGGGAAAACGCCCCTATAGGGACTAATATATAATTTAGTAGAGAAAGAGCTAGAAGTGCTCTATAAGTACTTAGTAAGCATATAGCAAAAAGGATAGATTTAAAGATCTATTAGCCTAGCTAAAGCCCTAATATTATTTATGCTAAAGAAAGAAGGAAAATTACGCCTCTACGTAAATTATAGAGCTCTTAATAGGATTACTATTAAAGATAAAGCGCTATTACTACTAATTATAGAGATCTTAAACCGATTAAAGGGAGTAAAAGTCTATACAAAATTAGACCTTAAAGATATATACTACTAGCTATATATTCGTAAGGGTAATAAGTGGAAAACAGCATTCTAATACAAATATAGTTACTTTAAATATCTTATAATGCCTTTTAGACTAGTTAATGCACCTATAACCTTTTAAGAATATATTAATAATACCCTTAAAGGCCTTATAGATATAATTTACGTTATATATTTAGACAATATCCTAATCTATAGCAGTAATATAGCTACGCATAAGGGTATGTAAAATAAGTCCTTTAGAAGCTCTAAGAAGCAAGCCTCTTTATTAACCTAGAAAAGTGTAAATTCTTATGTAAGAAGGTTAAATTCCTAGGCTTTATTATATCTAAAGAAGGAATCATAATAAAGCCCACTAGAATTAAGATAATAGTAACTTAGCTAGTACCTTATAGTGTCTTTAATATCTAGTTATTCCTAGGCTTTATAGGATTTTATAGATAGTTTATTAAAGGCTATAGTAAAATAGTTATCCTATTAACTAATTAACTCTAAGGAGACTAACTAGTAAAGTTTAAGCTAAATCCTAATAAGTTAGCTATATTTAGGAGCTATAAAAACGATTCTAAGAGGCGCTAATTCTAGTACACTTTAATCCACTAGCCCTATTAAGGGTTAAGATAAACGCCTTAGGATATACACTTAGGGCTATCCTAGTGTAGTTAGTGCTAGGTTACTAGCACCTAGTAGCGTATATATTAAGAAAGTTAAATAAGATAGAGCTATGCTATATAATACTAGATATAGAGTTACTAGCTATCTAAGAGGCATTCTAAACTTAGAGGCACTACCTTATATACTTAATACATTTAGTTATAGTGGTTATAGATTACTTAAACTATAAGTACCTAGCTATAAAGCTAAAGTTAACTAGTAGGTAGGTTACTACGCTAGATAAACTCTATCTATTTAACTTTATAATTAAATATAGAGTAGGTAAGTTAAACCTTACTAACACTCTATTAAGGAGGTTAGATTATATAAGTAAAGAGAGGAAGGTAAAGGCAATATCCTTATAATTACTAACCTTTCTTACTAAATTTATAAATAATATACTATAAGGACACTATAATAGAACTACTAGTATCTAGTGCTCTAAGAAAATATAGTATATTTAGTTTATAGATAATAGGCTATAAGGACACTATAATAAAACTATTAATATCTAGCGCTCTATAAAATCACCCCTTACCTATTAACTAGATAAGGGTAGACTATATATAAGACTAGACCTACTAGCTAAGGAGTTACTCCCTAGCGGTAATATGTTAGGTAAGGTCTTCTTAATTTTAAAGAAACCTAATAGTCTAGATATACTCTAAGGATATTATTATAGCATAGGGGATTACACATAAGACTAAGCCTACTAGCTAAGGAGTGGCTACCTAGTAGTAGTATAATAGCTAGGGTCTTATTAATTTTAGAAAAGCCTAATAGTCTAGATATATTCTAAGGATATTATTATAGCATAGGGGACTATATATAAGACTAAGCCTACTAGCTAAGGAGTTACTACCTAGCAGTAGTATAATAGCTAGGGTCTTATTAATTTTAGAGAAGCCTATTAAACTAAATGCGCTTAATATAGGCATTATAGTAGGGAATAGACTATATATAAGACTAAATTTACTAGCTAAGGAGTTATAACCTAGTAGATACATTATAGCTAGGGTCTTAGCGGTATAGAGAACCTCTTCTAAGTTAAACTTTACTATATTTATAGAAGACACGGAATTAGAACCCCTAATCTAAGTCTTACTTTTAGATATATAATAGAGGGATGCCTTTATTATAAAGAAAAGGTATTACTATTAAGTATTACTAGATATATTATAGATATAGTTTATTAGACCTTCTAAGCTATTAATGTTTAAAAATTAAGTTTTTATCCTATAAGGAATAAGAAAAGAAATCCTACTACTAATTTATAATAACCTTACTACTAGGTATTAAGGAGTTACTAGAACTCTTTAATAAGTTACTAACTAATATTTTTTAAAAATTAAGTTTATATACTTATATTAGCTATTAAGGAATAAGAAAAGAAATCCTAGATTACTACTATAATAGATTTATAAAATATAGTATCTATATCCCTATATCTATGCGGTTAACTAGTAATAGACTAGTAACTATCTTCCTAGAATATATTTTTAAAGATTATAAAGCCCTAGAAGGTATTATTATAAACTAAGGTTTAATATTTACTAGTGGATTTTAGAGAATATTCTACTATCTCTTAGCAATAAAGTAGTAATTAAGTATTATATTTTATTTATAAATAGATAGTTAGATAGAACACTTAAATTAAGTTTTAGAGCACTATTTAAGAGCATTTATATATATAGAGTAAACTAATTAGGTTAATTATCTCCTAATAGTATAGTTTACTTATAATATAAGCGCGTATATAAGTTATGGTTATATACCTACGGAAGCGCTATAAGGGTATAACCTAAGGGGACTAGATTAAGTAGTTATACTAATTCTAATAGTTAATAATTAAGCTAAAAATAGAGTTTTAGAATTAAAGTATAAGCATATAGAGATTAAGTAGCTATTAAGCTACTTATAGGCCTTATAGAGAAAGTATTATAATTAAAAGAGAGTGCTAATAAAGTTTAATATAGGTAATTATATCTTACTCTTAACTAAGAATATTAATCTATAATACCTAGCTAAAAGCTAGCTATAAAGTACTTAGGACTATATAAGATTAAAAAGAAGTTAGCTATTATAGTTTAGCTTATTAATTAAAGTTACCTAAAGGAACGCACTTATATAATGTTTTTAATATTATAAGCTTAAAACCTTTTAGAGGAAATCTAAGTAACGCGGTTAAAATAACCTTACTATAAGATAATATTAAAGAGGATTAAGAGGAATTTAAAGTTAAACGAATTATTGCTTATACATATAATAGTAAACAGCGTAAATATTTAGTAAAATAGAAGAATTATAATAATTCTAAGAATTCTTAGGTGCTATAGAGAGACTTTATAATAAAAGAGGTTATTAAAGACTATAAGTGGTAACTAAGTAGCTAAATCTTAACTTCTTAGCCGCTTAATTAACTCTTAATTATAATTTAAAATAATTATTAGATTATAGCGATTTAATTAGGGAATAATTTACTTAATAACAATTTAGACTACTAAATAAATCTTATATTTAAAGCAAAAACTTAGCATAGACTTATAGCTATCTAATAGCTAGACTTTAGAGATATATTTAGACGCATTTTTAGCATAATTTCTAACTTTATTAGCCTTAGACTTATTATTACTAAAGGCTTAAACTTATAATTCCTTAGGGAGTTCTAAAGGTTTAATATATATAAGGAGAGTAGCTTAAGCAGTAGTAAACTAGTAGTAAGTTAGTAAAGAATAAGTAGTAAAGCTAATAGCACTAACTATAGGGCTATAAGTAGCTATAAATTAAAGATAATTAGTAATTTTAATCTAGGTTTCTAGATTAATAATATTAATTAGCTATAAGAAAGTAGCGTGTTTATTACACTTTGCTTCTTAAGAGGCCTTAGCTATAAGACATATATAATAAGCTTGCCTATATTTATTAGTATTTTTAAGGCTAAAAGAGTATTATAAAGTTTCTTCTTAGCTTATATAAACTCCTAGTAGCGTATTAGTAATATTAAAGCAGTAGACTAAAGGGTACTTATATTACTAATATATATATATATTATTTACGCTAGCTAGCTCTATGTAGGGCTAGTACTAGTACTCCTGCTGCTTCGTCAAAAGGAAAACCCTTAAATAGGAAGAAAACCCCTTGCATCTATGTTCGGGCCGACGCTAACCCTGTACTAGGCCTGCGTCGCGTTGTGTATAGCCTATTATAGGTGTTTATTACTAGCTTGCGCTAGCCTTATCCTAATAAGAAAAGAAAGAAAAAGGAAAAAGGAAAATCCTAGGTTCTAAGCCTTACCTAGCTCTATCCTAGGTTTGCTCTAGCACTGCTCTAGGCTTATTATACTATCTTATAGTATACTAGATTTGGTTTTGTAGTAGTAATTTACTTCTCTTTCACTTTTTAGCTAGCTCTTCTATAGCCTTACTTTTTAGCCTTCTCTAGCCTAGGTCTAGCTTATTAGTCTAGGGAAGTTAAAGCACCTAATGTTATTTATCTTCTATAGTAAGGGTATGGGTTTAGTTTAATTCTAGCTATTTCTAGGCCTAGGTCTCTTAGGCGTTAACTAACTAGATTCTTATCTTATGTTCTTCTTTCTTTATTAATATCTATAATTTAGCCCCCTATATAAGTATAAGAAAGGTTCCTCCCCTAGAGGGGTTTTCCTTCTTTCCTCTTTTTTATTAAACTTCCTATAGGTTCTTTTCTTCCTTAGAGCTACCTAAGGCACTCCTAGGCTAGTGTTAGCCTAATTACTAATATTACTATAAATCTATTAGGTTATCTAATAAGATAGCGCTAGCTACTATAAGTACTCTTATGTTCTATGCTTATCTAGCTCTAATCCGCCTAGGAAAACTTTAAAAATAAGTAATATTCTTAAAAGTCTTTAACTAAGAAGTAGCTTAAGTAGGCTATAGCTAAGGATTTAAAGGTATAACCCTTTAGCCCTAGCCTACCTCTATTCTAATGCTAATTTACTATAGTTAGGGGATCCCTATAGGATCTAATATATCTCTTATAAATCTTAATTAATTAACTACCTTAGGCACTAGTGCTATAATATTGCTAGTAAGTTAGATCTATCCTAGCTTAGAAGCAAGGCTAACTATTTTATATAGGGCTAGCTACTAATGCCTGTTTTAACTATTAGGTCTATAACTATAGATATTTAAAGGTAGTTAGTGCCTCTATTCTAAGCTAGATCTAGTGCTAATTTATTCTTAGCCTAACTTAAGTAGTTAATAGAATAAGCACTAGTAGCTAGTGGAAGTTTAAGTAGCTATAGTTACTAGGGGTAGTGTAAGTACTACTATTCTAGTTTAATATTATATCTAGTCTAGGTCTAATAGTTCTATAAGTCCTAGATAACTATTAGGATTACATAAAGAAGCTCTATACTAGCAATTAAAGTAAGAAGAAGCATAGCGCCTTAGCTATAGGCCTAGGCTAGTCTAGCGCTAGTAGGGAGCAATATAATAAGGTTATCTTTTAGCTGCGGCGCCTAGACGCTTGCGCTACAGAGATAAACCGTCTTCTAGCTATGGCCTTGCCTGCTAAGGGGTGGGCTAAGGTGATAGAGGGTGATTCTAGTCCTAGAGGAGAAGTAATTAGTTAGGTAGGTATAACTTAGTAAAGGGGTAGAGGCGGACTAGTAGGGCTTGTAATACCTAGCGTTATATATTTAAAATTAATCTAATAATGGTTTTAGAAATGTAATTCTTTAGCTAGCCTACTACTAGCTCTAAACTGTATAATCTTATATCTCTCCTTAGTTATCTGCTATGTCTATATCTTAGTTATTAGTCCTAGCTTACTAGAAGCACCCTAGCTCTAGCTCCTTCTCTTTACTATGTATATTAGCTACTAGTTCTTATGCTAATAAGTAGTATTAGAGTTATTTTATGCTAAGGAACTATTTAGCTATTACTCTTGCCTTTAGGGGGTAGTTTAGGGCTAGCCTTGCCTCCTATATGTCTTTAGGCTAGTGCGTTTAGGGGCGTTAGTAGTTATATTTAGGGCAGTTTACTATAATATAATATTAGTCCTTAACTACTCTGCTATAGCTATATAGCAGTAAGTTTACCCTAGGAATGCCTCTCTAGAAGAGGAACTTATTAAGACTAATCTTCCTAGTGTGTAGTTAGACTATAGTTAAGGAGATGTGCTTTTCTAGGCCTATATAGAATCTTTAGATTTCCTTTAGGTTATAAGTTAGTAGTTAATCCTTAGTTAGTTCTCTTATAAGTCTATGCTATCCTAGGCATTCCTTACTATGCTATTTATCCTAGCATTATCTCTATTCCTTATGTAGTTCTGCCACTGGTTTATTGCCCCTAGGGGGTCTCTATTTATAACGTAACACTAACTATACTAAGTTAGTAGCGGTTTAGATTATTATAGCTATTCCGCTCTCTATAATTCTCTCCTTAAACTTCTATGTTATCTTATTTAGGTATAGATCTAAGGGGGATGTAGGTCTTAACCTCTAGTTAGGTAATAGGTATAGCCTTAAATACACTAGCTATAATTTAGAGGCAAGCTAATTAGTCTATTATAAAGCTTTTAACTACTTCTCTTAGCTTTCTACCTTTCTTAGTTAGGGTATAGTAAGCGCTTACCCTATAGGTAAGGATAGGCTAGACTACCTATGTGTATAGGAGTTAGGTATCTCTAAAGCTATACCCCTAGGCTAACGCTACTAGCAAAGAGAGTGTAAGCCGCTGCTAGGCTAGTTTGCCTTTTAGGATATTCTTATAGGCACTTTAATTAAGTTTCCTATTAACCTAGACTCTAAGGAACCTATATAACTCTATAGGCGCTATCTCTTTTACACTAAGTTAGACCCTAGCCTATAGGGGTTAGTATGCTTTACTAAAGTGTATAAGTTTAGTCTTTGCTAGGTTAAACTTTACTCCTACTTCTTTTGCTTACTTTTACATACTTTTTACGTAGCTTTAAGCCTTTTCTAGGTCTATGTAGTGTTTTTCTAAACACTGCTATATTTATATTATCTATAAATCCTATTACTACTATGCTTAGGATAGCTTAGAGGTATATGTATAGCTTTGCTAAGTAAAGTAGGAAGAGGATTAGTAAGAGAGGAGAGCCTTATAGGGTGCTTACCTTTATCTAAAAGGGTCTTAAGAGTTTGCTATTAAAGCTAAGCTAGCTTATTCTATCTATAAGGAAGCTATATATTATAGCTATTAGCTAGCGTGGTATGCCTATTTAGATTAAAATGTAAATAAGGTATAGGTAGCTAACTCTATTAAATACGGAAGAGATGTCTATCTGCGCTAGCGAGGCAATGCTACCTTTACCCTAAGCCTCTCTTACGTATTCTATAAGAACTCTTATTATGGTTTCTATTAATCTATTTGCCCTATTTCCTATTTATAGCTTAGGAAGGAGGCCCTTAGCCTTAGCAAAGGCTATGAGCTGCCTTATAATTATCGCTTTTATAATCTTTCCTACTATATTTAGTAGTAAGATAGGTCTCTATGTGTTAGCCCTTCTTATCTCCTTAGTGGTTTTTCCTAGCTTCTTAATCACTACTACTTATATAGTTTAGAACTATACTAGAAAATATCCTACTTTAAGGATAGCGTTTAGTAGGCATGCTATAGCTTCTTTAGCTAGTTTATTATAGGCCTTAATAAGGCCTGCTAGGAGTTTATTATCTCCTAGGGCTTTCTAGCTAGCTATATCTAATAGGATGTTTCTAATATCTCCTACTCTAAATCATTCTTTATCTAGGACTAGCGTGTTATTAAGCTCTAGGAAGGAGAGGTCTAGGATGTAGGAGAGGTTTGCTATAGGCTTAGGGAAGAACCTTTATATAAGTATGCTTACCTTATCCTTATAAGTAGTAGCTAGGTTAGGGTTATTATTAGTTCTTTCTAGGTCTAGGAGTTTAGGGAGCTCTAGGGGGCCTAGCTTTAGAGCTAGGCCTATCTCTCTAGTCTCTAAACTTTACTATCCTTTTCCTACGTATTAGCTTTTTATAGGGCTTCTCTCTATGCATTCCTTTTTCTTCCCTAACTGTCTATTCCTAGTCATTATCTGCCTTAGAGAAGGCTTACTAGTTTACTTTAGTCTTCTAGTGCCTCTATTATCTCTTAGCTTATCTAGCTTTAGTAACTACCTCTTTTGTTCTCCTTAACTACTATGCCTCTAGACTAGGGAGTCCTTAGCGCTTCTATAAGGCTACTAGTTCTACTATCTATTAGAGGTTTGTAATAAGCTATATTATGTATATATTAATTCCTTCCTTGTCTTTTAGGTCTAGTGTGTTTTCCGCTTAGAGTTATACCGCTACTTTTACCTTTGCCTATGGTTTGTTTATTATGGTCTAGGTATGTTTAAGGGTAGGCAGAGCGCCTTCTTACTCCTTAGTAAAGATGCTAATTAGCTATGGAATATGGTTAGAGCCTATAAGGTCTTCTACGCTATTATAGTAGACTTAGATGTCTAGAGTTACCTATGCTAGATCTATAGTGCTATCTCTATCTTCTCTATGTTATCTTATAGGTTCCCTTAGGGCATTACTAGACTAAGCCTTTACTAGCTTATAAGGTCTAGTAGTTCCTCTGCTTCTCTAGTTATTCTATTTAAGCTATCCTAGAGAGGGTGTTTTTAGTTAAAGTCTCCTATAAAAACGCTCTAGCTATAAGGCTCTTCTATATTAAAAGTGTAAATAGGTATGTTCTAGTTATCTATATATCCTTCTAAGTAGAGGAGTAGATGTTTATGCCTTTTATCTCTACTAGTAACTAGTTAGGTCCTCCTAGGCTATTTATAACCCTATATTATGCTTCTTGTTTATATATACCACGTTCTATCCCTTATAGTGTGCTAGTTAGAATTAGGTAAGGCCTAGTGCTAGGGGCTATAGGTGCCTTATGTGTTCCTACTCTTAGATTACTATTACGTCTATGTTAGTTTAGTGTTAGAGCGCTATGTGTATTAGGCTATCCTTCTTATTTACATTCTAAAAGAGGACTTATAATATTACTATGTTTATTAGGGGTGGTAAATCTTTACTATCTTATGCTAGCTCTGTTCTAGCCTTATTTTAAGATATATATTATACGATACTCCCTGCCCTAGGCTATTTAGCACTTCTCTTTGTATTTATTAGGCATCCCTTTTCCTACCTATTATAATAATAAGTGCTATGGCTATGCTAGTTCCCTTATAGGGCAGCGTTAGGCTTCTATCTAGGGAGTTACTAGCAAATTGTGATAGTTGCTCTAGGTAGCTTACTTTTACTACATTTTACTTCTCTTTTAGGATAGGGCAGTCCCTTAACCACGCTAGGTATAGGCTAGAATATAAGATATAGTTTTCCTTAAGTTATCTACTGATTATTAGGCATGATATTTCTTCTTCCTTATGTTAGCTAGCTCTATACTTACTATACCTTAGGGCTGCCTTATAGAACTTTATAATATAGCTAGTTTAGAAGCAGTTATAGCATTATTAGGGTTATAGGGTTTTATTATATAGTTTAGTCTAGAATAGCTCCGCTTTAAAGACTATTCTATCTTAGCATATCTTATTAGTGTCTTTTACTTCTGCTAGTCCTAGGATTAGGGTGGTATATTATGCGTTTTCTACTTAGGGCGCCTTATGGTTACCTTAATTACGTTTACTTTATTTGCTTTTCTAATCTTAGTTATAAGGTTCTTAATAGATATATGCTTTATTAGGAATCCCTTAACTATAATGCTAAGTACGTGGTAGTAAAGGGTTGCTTCTAGACTAAATGCTTTAGTAATCTATTTTTAGTCCTCTTTATATTAGGCTATGTTTCCTTTAAAGGTAATGATTATATCTCCGCTAGGAGTCTTCTAGCTGCTATAGCTATGGTTTAGCTAGTGGCTCTGTTTACTATAGTTATTATATCTTTAGCGCCTTAGGATTAGAGCGTTTCCTAGATTATATTGCCTTTAATAAGTACTTCTCTATATTATTTGCCTAGGACCTATAAGGGGGTTTTATTATTTAGCCTTCTTAGTGCTAGTCTAGCTATAATGCTTACCTAGGTTAGTGTATTAGTTCCTTTAGCTTCTTCCCTAATAGCCTCCTTAAGGGCTACTTTAAGGGCTTCTTTAGTAGTGTAAATGTTATTATTATTATTACTACTATTATTATTTATAGCTCTTATTTTAGCACGGGCGTGGTTTACTGCCTAGCGGGCTATAGCCTTTATAATGCTCTAAACTTAGGAGACTTTATTGCTAGGGATAAGGCTAGCAATCTTATTATAGAATTTCGTGTTATCTAGGTGTTCGAATTATATCTAATCTATTATTAGGTTATCTTTGTGTCTATAGGCGTTAAATTACCTTATTCCTGCGTTTAGGTAGTGGTAGCTCTATGCTAGCCCCCTTTCTCTAGTGTTAATTACTATTAGCATCTTGCCCTTGCACCTGCCTCTAGCTCTATCGCAATGCAATATTGTAGGAGGGGGTAAACGGAGGTAGGGAATTCGAATATCGATGTGGTTTGTATTTTAGAGGCGATTCCAGACCTTTAGGTCGGTGCGGAAAAAGTATTAAAGGTTATATTACTAATATAGTATAGTTCTAGAAGATTATAAAGTATATCCTAAAGCTATTTATATAGCTTTATAATTTAAATAAGATACTAGTAAGGAGTTAGTAGTAATTAAGAGGTAATCCCTTAAGGCTTAACTTACCCTAATATAAGTCTTATTATTTTAAGTATAATAATAGTATTTTAGAGAATTACCTATAAAAAGCTAAATATTAGTAGTAATAGTAGTAAGCTAGTAGTAAGTTTATACTAGAGGAGTAACTATATTTAGTTAGAGTAAGCTTTCCTTAGTAATATACTAAGGCTATTTATCTTTATTATTATCCCTTAGAGCTATATTCTAAATAGCTAACCACTAGGCATAATATATATATAGAATTTTTATTAAATTAGCTCTAAGTTAGTAATAAAAAGTAATAAAGAAGCAGTAAACTTATATAGTCTTTAATAATTATAAGGTTCTTCCCTTATAGAATAGCTTAATAGTAAGATCTTTAATAGTAGTAATATAAGATATAATAGCTTAAGCTATAATAGTTAGTAGTTAATATTATATAATAGTAGCGTTATAGTAGCTATTATATTAGTAAGGGACTTATAAGTTAATAAGAGGCTTAAAGAAGAGAAAGAAAAAGGGAAAAGAAGGAAGGAAATCGCCCTTTCTTATAGGAATTTAAGCGCCTTAGATTAATCTAAGCTACTCTAACTAGAATCTTCTATATATTATAACTAGTGTGTTTATAGAGATTACTATAATTCATGAGTTATTACTATAAGCTTACTATGAATTTATTAGGCTATTACTATAAGCTTAAAGAAAAATAGAAGGAGTAGGGTAATCTATACCCTATAGAGTTAAGCTAATTAAAAATCACGCTAACTAATCTAGTTAAGAAGAATCTCTTAGGAAGAATAACCTATAGAGAGGAAGTGAAGAAGTAACTATAACCTAGCTTCTATTAGTAAGCGGTTACTATAAAAAGGCTAATATAGCCTAACGTTATTAATATTACTATATTACTTTATAAAAATCACTATAGTAAGTAGCGATAAAGGAACTCTTACACTATAACCTAACCCTAAGATAGCACCTTAATGCGATTAAGGATAATCGCAGTAAGAGGGGTATTATGTTAGGAGTAGAATAGTAATGGTATTTATAAGGGTAGTAATAGCATCTATAAGGGTAGAACCTAGCGGAGCACGAAGCTAAGGACTAGCTATAGGCTAGTTACGTAAGAGCTATAGGCTATTTAAAGGGGCTTTCCTATAAACGAAGGGAAAGGGCCAGAGATTAAACCTTTAAGCACCTACCCCTAGCTAGCAGATCAATAGCTATGACACTTCAATCTAACCTTCACTCTGTTATTCACTCCCAAGCCAAAAGCCTTAACACTAGCCCTAACTTTAGTAATGCTAAAGAAGGTACTAAAGTTAAGAGAGACTAAAAAGGCAAAGGTTTATAACTTAATAACCCTTTCCTAAGACACATTCCCTAGAGATATAAGACTTTATTATATCTAAGATATTAAAGATAGTGAAATCATTTAATCTTAACAAATAAGGTAATAATCCTAAGGCTATCACAGCCTATATTCTCTTTAAGGCAGCGGTATACTAGTCTAAGAGCCTTATTACTAGAAGTCTCTTTACTAACTTTATTAAAGACTTCTATAGATAAATAAGAGAGGTATTTATAATTATAGATTAAGTAATTACTAAGTATCTATATGATTTCCTTCTCTTCTAAGGCGTGTACATAGATATAATAGCCTATAGGAAGATTATAGTAATGCTTAAGGAAGTTGCTACCTATAAGGAATTCTAAGATTAGTAAGAAAAGAGATATAGGAAGCTACAAGGAAGTACATACCCTTCTAAAAATGCATTAAAGACTAAGACTTCCTTAATAACCTCCTTTTAATCCCTCTAATTAAACTAAGATTATAACATTACTAACTAAGCAATCTAGGAATCCTATAATCTTACTAATAACATTCCCTAAGTCTAACCCTATTAGGCTAATTACATAATAATCCTTAGGAAAGCCCTTATTAAAGGTATTCCCTATTAAGATAAGAAATCCCTTCTCCTACACCTCTAAGAGTACTTTTTCCCTTTAGACCTATACTAAAGTAAATAATTAATCTTATAAAGCTTTATATAAGTAATATTTAATATAGCATAAATAACTATAAGGTCCTTAACTTAAAGTTAATAATCTTCTAAGGGAAATATAAGATACTAGGCATTAAACCCTATAAAGCTAGGTATACCCTAGAGGCTATGCTTTAAGGAAAAGCTTTAATATACTATTATAAGCATCTATATAAGCTAGAGATCCTTAAGACCTTAAGACTCTTATTAGCTATATTAAGAGAAGGTTTAAGACTAATAATATAAAGCAAAGGTATCTCTTTAAGTAGTAGAACACTAAGCTACGCTAGATTATATAAGAAAACCTAGATAAGCTAAAGATTAATTACTTTAAAGAACTTATAATAAAGCTTATAAACCTTTAATAAGCAATCCTAGATATTACTTAATCTAAAAGAGCACTCTAGAATTAATTAATCTTTGCCTATTATAGTATACCTAAGTATAAAACTTGCCTTATTAACCCTCCTGCTAATCTCTAGCTATTCTACGAACGCATAAGGATATTAATAAGAATAACTATAGAGGAATTAGATAAGAAGCATTAATTCTTATTAATGCCTAATATAAGAGAGTAGTATTAGACTAACTATAAATATAATAGGTATAGTAAAGAAGCCTATTATAGATAATTATAATTACAAGGCAATAAAGGCGCTTTACGTACGAAGAAATATTATATATATAGTAAGGAAGGCTATTAGTTAACTAAACACTCTAAAGAGAAATATAAGAAGGTATATTAATACTTTAAGAACTACTACCTTATAGAACTAATAACCCCTTCTTATAACACTTTCCTTACTTAGTATAAAGGCAAAGAGAATAACACTACTTCTTCTAAAGAAGATAAGATTTCTACCTATATAATAGAACTTAGATTTAAAGAAGAAAGTAATAAAGGAGAGATACTAATAAGCTTCTTTATATAAGGCATAATAATTAATAGCTATATAACCATAGAGATCCTTATAAATTAAGTAGCTACCTATGCCCTTATAAAGGAGAATCTATTTAATCCCTAATAACTAAAGAAAGCCCTAATCACCTTCCTCCTTTAAGATTATTACTCCTTAGGCATGTTTTAAGGCATTATCCCTAATACTAGGGCTATAGGCTACTTATTAGTAAGGCATCCCTAATTCCTTACCCTATAATAGTTAATCCCTAAGATCTAGCTTAATAAATCTAGAGCTAGGAGGTAATAATTTAATTCGGAAGCAGTAAGCTAATCCCTTAATTAGATTAATTAATATACCTACTCCCTTTAGCATTATCCTATTCCACGTAATACCTATAAACACTCCTTCTTACTATATTTAGTAGATATAGACTGCCTAAAGATTAATTTCTATATCTCTTAGAATATCCTTTAATAAGGTAATATTAAGGTCCCTATTATCTATAAATAAGGATATTCTTAGATACTTCTATAGAAGGAGAGATTAATTACCTAGAGTTATCTAACTAAGATAGAATTACAGCGCTTGCATTGCCGATTTAGTCACCCTTCTATTCGCTAACTTTATAATATGCTTTCTAAATCAGGCCACGAGGTAGATTTCGAAACCATTAGATAATTAATAAAGATCTGCTACTAATGCTAATTAAATGTAGACAATTCACATTACTTTAAATTCACCCTAAAGGATAAATATAACTTTAACTACAAAGTAATCATGGATATTATATATCTAGATAGCAATCGCCCTGTTCTCCACGCTATTAATACAGCTACTACGTTTAATATAGCTAGATTCCTAAAGGATATTATAGCAAAGGTAATATAGGAAGCTCTTTACCTCTACTAGATTAATACCTACTAGGGTCCTCTAGACTAGATTATAACTAATGCTAGCATAACATTTAGAAGCGAAGAATTCCGCTAATTTATAGCTTTAATATTAATCTTAATTAAAGAAGTCCCTATTAAGGCATACTATAGCATTAGCAAGGTTAAGAGATATTATAGGCCGCTCTAAAGAGCCTATAATATTATCTAACGCGAATGCCTATTAATACCTAAAGCTATAGCCCTATAAATAGCTATAAAAGCCCTTAACAATACTATAGGCCTAAATAGCATTATTCTAACCCTTCTTATCTTTAGCGCCTACCCTTAAATAATTAATAATTCTCCTCCTCCCTAATATTAAGTAATAAGCTCTTATAGTATTAAAGGTAATAAAGAAGATTAAGAGATTATATACACTATATAAAGTTAAGGAAGCCCTTACTATAAGGAATAGCCCTAATACCTTACTAACCCTTAATCTCTTGCTTATATTACTAGTTCTTATCTAGTAAGAGCATAAAGAATAGCAAGGCCTATATAAGCTCCTTATAATAGATAGAGAGAGCTATACCCTTAATCTTCTATAAGGTCCTAAGGTCTTTAGGTTAACCTCTATTAAGCCTTATAATAAAGATCTAAGTAAGGAAAGGCTATTACTAGTAGGAGGTAATAACCTAGAGGTAATTAAAGGGGAAGAGTAAGAGGTATAAATTAATAATATAGTGCCTTTAGCCCCTCTAAAAAGAAGGCTAGGAAGACTATAAAAGAACTATCCTATAATTATTAATTTAGTAAATAACCTTAAGGCATTTATCTTAAGCAAGGAGGAGGTAAACCTTAAGCTTGCAATCTAATTACATAAGAAAGGCATAATCATAACTTCTAGCAAACCTTTTAAGCTATTAATAAAGGCTAAGATTGGCCATCTATGATCTGATTAGTTGAGGGTCAATTAGTCAATTGGTAATGCAGGACCTACCTGGTGATTCGAATCAGGTTGGAAGCAAGTCAGAATGAGTTGTGTGTGGTTTGCCTTAGAGCTTTAGGGCATAAGTGAGTGGTAAGGTGCGAGAAGATAGAAGAGATAGAGAGAGGGAATAAACACGGTTATAGAGAAAGGGGAATTACGTTAATTTATACTATAAGCAAAACTCGAATAAATTTGAGTTTAACTACGGTTATAACCTATAACTATATCTTATACTAACGCAGCCACAAAGTTTATTATTAATAAACTTTACACTAACCTTACAGCCCCCTATATTTATGCCCTTAAAGCTTATTCCTATATTAGGCTGCTTTTTTATTACTGCGGTACTGTTAATTAGTTGTTTATTATTGCACTGGCTAGGTGTTACCAGTAATTCTTATGTTATGTGTGAATTTTAGATGCATTGGCCACTGCCGATGAAAAAAATATTATAAAAATCATAAAGGCTAAGATTAATGCCCTAATTAGCCAAGGTATATTCAAATTTATCGCTTTTAATCCAAAGGAGCACTAAGGGATTTAAATCTTTAATTCCCGTATTATTAACAAAGTTAAAGGAAGAATAAGCTAGCTATATAAGAAATTAAGGCTTATAATCTAAGGCTTTAGCGATAAAGCAAAGCAAGCAATCCTTACATAAGCCCTAATAATCTAAAGGGCAAGCTAATAATTAATCCTTATAATTACCCCTTCTCTTCTTATAAAAGGATTCCTCCTATGGATTTAAGATATTATATAGGCGTATATATAATTAGAAACGCTGCTAAATCGCATAATCCTTGCCTAACTCCCTATCTAAATTTGTGATTAGCACCCTAAAGGAATAATTATAAGAGTTATTAAGCCCCTTTACGGAATTACAGAGGCTAGCATACACTAGTAGGTAACTTACTATAAGCACTATAGAGAAAAGCTCTAGATAATAACATTAAGCTATAATCTATGCTTACTAGTTACATCTGCTAAAAGCCCTTAATTTAGATACGTAGGAATATAAACTAATAATACCCTTAGCCTATTAGATAAAGGATTCTCCTAATAAGAAGAGGATTAACTAGCTATTGCTAAATTCGCTATAAAACTAAAGCAGTTTATTAAGCCTAACAACCCCTTGTATTTAATAGTGGAATTATTTAACTAACTAATAATACTATTAAGATATAGCAAAAGGGCAAAGTAATAAGCTATAGTTAATCCCGCTAGAAGGGCTAGAAAAGAAGTATATAGAATAAAGGGCCCGTGGTGCTTACATTACTTTAATATGCTAACCTAAGGTAAGCTTTAATCTATTAGTTATCACATAACATTAAGAACTAATAACTAAGAACGTTAAGGAACTTAATTGCTATATTAAGTAGTAAATAGACTACCTAGATTAAGGATTAATCTTTATACCCTTAACCTTAAAAGAGCAAAGCTATTTATATTTATTAATAGATTATTCGCTAATAACAAAGACCTTACCTTATAACTAGGCTATGTTCTTATCCTAGCTAATAAGGAGTATAAAGATAGTAGGTTTACACTATAAGGTAACATTATACACTATAGTTTAATAAAGAGCAAAAGAGTTATAAGAAGTGTGCTTACTTTAGAGGTCTATAGAATAGTAGTAAGCGTTAACATAGCTTACATAATTGTAATAATGTTAAAGATTATTATAGATTAATTAAACCTCCTAGAGATCCTAATTATAGTCTATATAGATTTATACTTATTATACAAATGCCTTAGACGGTTCGTCTCCGCGGCGCGAGCGTCCAGGCGCCGCAGCCAAAAGATGACCTCGTCATGTTGCTCCCCACCGGCGCCGGACCGGCCTAGGCCCGCAGCTAAGGCGCTGCGCTTCTTCTTACTTTAATTGCTAGCATAGAGCTTCTTCACGTAATCCTAATAGTTATCTAAGACCTATAGAACCGTTAGACCTAGACTAGACATAACATTAAACTAGAATAGTAGTACTTACACTACCCCTAGTAACTATAGCTACCTAAACTTCCACTAGCTACTAGTGCTTATTCTGTTAACCACTTAAGTTAGGCTAAGAATAAATTAGCACTAGATTTAGCCTAGAATAGAGGCGCTAACTACCTTTAAACATCTATAGTTATAGACCTAATAGTTAAAACAGGCGTTAGTAGCTAGCCCTATATAAAATAGTTAGCCTTGCTTCTAAGCTAGGATAGATCTAACTTACTAGTAATATTATAGCACTAGTGCCTAGGGTAGTTAATTAACTAAGATTTATAAGAGATATATTAGATCCTATAGGGATCCCCTAACTATAGTAAATTAGCATTAGAATAGAGGTAGGCTAGGGCTAGAGGGGTTATACCTTTAAATCCTTAGCTATAGCCTACTTAAGCTACTTCTTAGTTAAAGACTTTTAAGGATATTACTTATTTTTAGAGTTTTCCTAGGTAGATTAGAGCTAGATAAGCATAGAACATAAGAGTACTCACAGTAGCCAGCGCTATCTTATTAGATAACCTAATAGATTTATAGTAATATTAGTAATTAGGCTAATACTAGCCTAGGAGCGCCTTAGGCAGCCCTAAGGAAGAAAAGAACCTATAGGAAGTTTAATAAAAAAGGAAAGAAGGAAAACCCTCTAGGGGAGGAACCCTTCTTATACTTATATAGGGGGCTAAATTATAAATATTAATAAAGAAAGAAGAATATAAGATAAGAATCTAGTTAGTTAATGCCTAAGAGACCTAGGCCTAGAAATAGCTAGGAATTAAACTAAACCTATACCCCTACTATAGAAGACAAATAATATTAAGTGCTCTAACTTCCCTAGACTAATAAGCTAGACCTAGGCTAGAGAAGGCTAAAAAGTAAGGCTATAGAAGAGCTAGCTAAAAAGTAAAAGAGAAGTAAATTACCACTACAAAACTAAATCTAGCACGCTATAAGATAGTATAATAAGCCTAGAGCAGTGCTAGAGCAGACCTAGGATAGAGCTAGGCAGGGCTTAGAACCTAGGATTTTCCTTTTTCCTTTTTCTTTCTTTTCTCATTAGGATAAGGCTAGCGTAAGCTAGTAACAAACACCTACGATAGGCCACACATAACGTAACGCAGGCCTAGTACAGGGTTAGCATCGGCCTAAACATAGATGTAAGGGGGTTTTTCTTCCTATTTAAGGGTTTTCCTTTTAACGAAGCAGCAGGAGTACTAGTACTAGCCCTACATAGAGCTAGCTAGCGTAAATAATATATATACAAATGCCTTATTAAGCTTAGGATTATAAAGGAGAAGTGGCTTATAATTAATATTATAGCCCTTTAGTAATTATACAAATGCCGCGAGCTCTGTAAGATTAGATAGATCAATAGCAAAGATAACCTAGCTAATGTGTTTACAAAGGCAATACCTAATAAAGCCCTAGAAAGGTTTATTATAGGTAATATAGCAATAATCTAGATAGAGGGATAGGTTACCTAGACCTAGCACTGCCTACGAAGAGGCAGGGGACTAGAGCCCTAAAGCCTGTGCCTAAGCCCGCGCTAAAACCAGCGCTAGAGGCACTAGATAAGCTGCCCTAAGTATAGCACTATTACGCAGGGCGTGGGCTAAGGGATTAGAGGCATAGAATTATAGCTTTAGAAAGGGGTGTATAGAATTATAGCCTTAGAAAGGGGCGCCTCTCCTAAGTCTCTCTAGTAGGGAGGGAAAGAGAAGGGAGCGTAAGGGGGTATAGAAAGGTATAATCTAATATTATACCTTTAGAAGGGGAAGGATCGCAGGCAACCTTCCCTAGGAATATAATCTAATAATACATTACGGTTAAATAAAGGGCCGCGGGGAGGGATAACCTAATATTACATTACGGTCTAATAAAGGGCCGCGGGAAGGATAATCTAACATTATGCCTTTAGATAGGAAGGGATCGCAGGCAACCTTCCCCTCGTAACGTGATCTAATATCACGTTACACTGGTTAAAGGAAGGGGCGTAGGTAAGGGCAGAAGGCAGAGGTAGCCTTCCGTAAGGAAGAAGGATAAGCAATTAGAGAAGCTAGTTATCTAAAACTAGCGGCGCATAGGGAGGAAAGGGGACTATTATTATTATTTCTTTTATTAATTCTTTTATTTATATAACACATTTATTTTATCCCTTATATCTTCCTTCTTAGATTAATATTATGCGTTAATAATCGTATTAAAAAGAAAGAGGTTTTAATGTTAGAATAAGCATAATATTAATTACGGCACGTAGCCGTAATTACCTAGCAAAAGGTTAGGCCGCGAGGGCGCGCGCGTAACGCGCGCCCGCGAGAGGTGGCCCTACATATAACTTATTAGCCTGCTTCCTCTAATTAGGCAAGGACCCACAAGTTATATAACCCACAAAACGCACCGCGTTTATGGCCACTTCTTATAATCCAAAAAGCCTCTCTTTTCCTCTCTTCTACACACTTATGACTAATTGATTACAACGCCTAGAATAGAAGATAACTTCCTATTCCCTAGGCCACGATCCTGACGTCAGGCACCTGTGATACCAACATTAACCTTTCTTTTATATAATTATATTAGAACCTACTTTTTATTTAAATATAATAATTACCTATAACTTTATAGAGTATAATTAAGCTTTTTTAAATTAGTATAGTATTACTAAAGGGTTATTAGTAAGTACTAATAAATAATAACTTATTTATTTATTACTATTATTATTATTTTATTCCATGGAAGACAAATAACATTAGGTGCTCTAACTTCCCTAGACTAATAAGCTAGACCTAGGCCGGAAAAGGCTAAAAAGCAAGGCCATAGAGGAGTTAGCTAAAAAGTGAATAAGAAGTGAATTACTATTATAAAGCTAAATCTACCACGCTATAGGATAGTATAGGAGGCCTAGAATAGGGCTAGAGTAAGACTAGAGTAAAGCTAAGTAAGGCTAGGAACCTAGGATTTTCCTTCTTTCTCTTTCTTTCTTTCTTTTAATAAGATAAGGCTAGCGTAAGCTAGTAATAAACACCTATAATAGGCTATATATAATGTAATGCAGGCCTAGAGCAAGGTTAGCGTTAGCCTAAACATAGATATAAGGGGTTTTTCTTCCTATTTAAGGGTTTTCCTTTTAATAAAGTAGTAGGAGTACTAGTACTAGCCCTATATAGAGCTAGCTAGTGTAAATAATATATATTATTTTATTAGTTTACTCTTATTATTATTATAAAAATAAAAAGAGAAAATTATTTTATTTTATTAATACTTTTAAAAACCTTATAATACTAAATTACTAAAAGGTTAAGCTTTTACATAGTAATTTACTAATATTTACTTACTTTTCTATTTAATATACTTATTTTTAGTTTATTATTTATTAAAGTTTAACACTTATAATATTATAAGTCATTATAAGCTAGTATAAGCTAGTATAAGCTAGTATAAGCTAGTATAAGCTAGTCTAAGCTAGTATAAGCTAGTATAAGCTATTGATTTTTATAATTTTTTTTTCATCGGCAGTGGCCAATGCATCTAAAATTCACACATAACATAAGAATTACTAGCAACACCTAGCTAGTGTAATAATAAATAACTGATTAATAGTACCGTAGTGATAAAAAAGCAGCCTAATATAGGAATAAGCTTTAAGGGCATAAATACAGGGGGCTGCGAGGTTAGTATAAAGTTTATTAATAATAAACTTTATAGCTACGTTAGCGTAAGAGTTATAGTTTGCGACCGCAGTTAAACTCAAATTCATTCGAGTTTTGCTCGTAGCATAAATTAACGCAATTCCCCTCTGTAACTATGTTTATTCCCTCTCTTTATCTCTTCTATCTTCTCGCACCTTACCACTCACTTGTGCGCTAAAGCTCCGAGGCGAACTTAAACCCTTACACCACACATAACTTATTCTTACTTGTTTCTAACCTAATTCGATACAGTCCACACAACCCACAAAGTAGGTCTTGCGTTATCAGTTGATTAACGTCCCTAGCTAATAGACCATAGAATGGCAAAGGGTGATCCAAAGCCAACGACCTTTACCACTAAAGAATCTGGAGGATTTGTTAAAAAGCGAGAAGAATCCTAATAAAAAGGAAATCAGGCAGTTAGTAGAGTGTAGGGAGCATGTAATAAAGAGCAAGAAGAAATTAAATAATAAGCTTAGCAAGGAAGCTAAGAAGTTTAACAAGATGGCGAAAAATATCGGGCTGTAACAATATAAGCAGTTTTACCTCGTACCCAGGAGGGAGCTAGTATAAGCTATTCTAAGCTATTCTAAGCTATTCTAAGCTAGTCTAAGCTAGTATAAGCTAGTAAAAGCTATTCTAAGCTAGTATAAGCTAGTATAAGCTATTATAAGCTACTATAAGCTACTATAAGCTAGTATAAGCTAATATAAGCTAATATAAGCTAGTATAAGCTAATATAAGCTAGTATAAGCTAATATAAGCTAATATAAGCTAATATAAGCTATTATAAGCTATTATAAAGAGAATTTAAGGGGTTTAAAACTAAAAAAATCTACCTAATACTACATTTATAGTATTTGTAGTTAGTGTAGTGTAGTAGATTTTAGCTTATAGTTAGTGTAGTGTAGTAAATGCTAGCTTATAGTTAGTGTATTTAAGAAAAATTTCGTTTGTAATTAGTGTAGTATAGTTTGTAGTGTAGTGTAGTTTGTAGTTACTACACTAACTACAAATACTACACTACTGTAAGGCACTAATCGTTATGGTAAGACGTGGCACCCATAGTGGCACGTAGTCATTGAGCACGTCGCTAGGAGAAGCTATGAGGTGTGGCATGCAGAGCGATAGGTCTTAAGTGATTGTAAGGTGCAATGTTAGCGACAGCTAACATTGGCGGATCTTTGGTCTAGTGGCTTACCTCACACACCTTTGGGGTTATGACAACTACACTACACATTGTAGTGCAATACTCTGCTTATCTTATAAGTCTAGTGTGTTTTTGCTTAAAGCTATACTATTACTTCTACCTTTATATATAGTCTATTTATTATATTCTAGGTATATTTAAGGATAGGTAAGGTATTTTTATATTCCTTAGTAAAGATAATAATTAGCTATAGAATATAGTTAAAACCTATAAGGTCTTCTATACTATTATAGTAAACTTAGATATCTAGAGTTACCTATACTAGATCTATAGTGCTATCTCTATTTTCTCTATATTATCTTATAGGTTTCCCTTAGGGTATTACTAAACTAAGCCTTTACTAGCTTATAAAGTCTAGTAATTCTTCCGCTTCTGTAGTTATCCTATCTAAGCTATCCTAAAGGGAGTATTTTTAGTTAAAGTCTTCTATAAAAACGCTTTAGTTATAAGGCTTTTCTATATTAATAGTATTAATAGGGGTATTCTAGTTATCTATATACCTTTCTAAGTAAAGAGAATAAATATTTATACCCTTTATCTTTATTAGTAACTAATTAGTCCTTTCCTAGGCTATTTATAACCCTATATTATACTTCTTATTTATATATACTATGTTTTGCCCGTTATAGTATACTAGTTAAAATTAGGTAAGGCTTAGTGCTAAGGGCTATAGGTATTTTATATATTCCTATTCTTAAATTACTATTATATCTATATTAGTTTAGTGCTAGAGCGCTATATATATTAGGCTATCCTTCTTATTTATATTTTAGAAAAGGACTTATAATATTACTATATTAATTAGGAGGTAGTAGGTCTTTACTATATTATACTAGTTTTATACTAGCCTTATTCTATAATATATATTATATAATACTCCTTACTCTAGGTTATTTAATACTTCTTTTTATATTTATAAGGTATTCTCTTTTTTACTTATTATAATAATAGGTTCTATAGCTATACTAGTTCTCTCTTAAGGTAGTATTAGGCTTCTATTTAGGAATTACTAGTAAATTATAATAGCTACTCTAGGTAGCTTACTTTTACTATATTTTACTTCTCTTTTAGTATAAGGTAATCTCTTAACTAGGCTAGGTATAATCTAAAGTATAAGATATAGCTTTCCTTTAGTTATTTACTTATTATTAGGTAGGATATTTCTCTCTCTTTATATTAGCTAGTACTATATTTACTATATCTTAAGGCTACCTTATAAAACTTTATAATATAGCCTATTTAGAAGTAGTTATAGCATTATTAGGGTTATAAGGTCTTATCATATAGTTTAGTTTAGAATAGCTTTACTTTAAAGACTATTTTATCTTAATATATCTTATTAGTATTTTTAATCTTTACTAATCTAAGGATTAGGGTAGTTTACTATATATTTTCTACCTAGGGGTACCTTATAGTTACCTTAATTATATTTACTTTATTTACTTTTCTAATCTGTTAGGAGCGGAATGGCGATAGCATCAATGAGGGTGGCGCCCAGCGGGGCACGGAGCTGCGGGTTAGCTACGGGCTAGTTACGTGAGAGCTGCGGGCTATTTAAAGGGGCTTTCCCATAAATAAAGGGAAAAGGCTAGAGATTAAACCTTTAAGCACCTACCCCTAACTAGTAGTTTAATAGCTATAACTCTTTAATCTAACCTTTACTCTATTATTTATCCCTAAGCTAAAAGCCTTAATAAATTAATCTCTCTTCCCTTTAGGGTAATAAACCGCTGGTTAGATTAAGATATCTAGAATTTACCGTATAGCAACCTAATTAGGTAGTAGCCATGACCACGCTATATATATATATTATTTACGCTAGCTAGCTCTATGCAGGGCTAGTACTAGTACTCCTACTGCTTTATTAAAAGGAAAACCCTTAAATAGGAAGAAAAACCCTTATATCTATGTTTAGGCTAACGCTAACCTTACACTAGGCATGCGTCGCGTTATATATAGCCTATTATAAGTGTTTATTACTAGCTTATACTAGCCTTATCCTAATAAGAAGAAAAGAAAAGAAAGAAAAAGGGAAATCCTAGGTTCTAAGCCTTACCTAGCTCTATCCTAGGTTTACTCTAGCACTACTCTAGGCCTCTTATACTATCTTATAGTATACTAGATTTAGTTTTATAGTAGTAATTCACTTCTCTTTTACTTTTTAGCTAGCTCTTCTATAGCCTTACTTTTTAGCCCTCTCTAGCCTAGGTCTAGCTTATTAGTCTAGGGAAGTTAAAGTACCTAATATTATTTATCTTCTATAGTAAGGGTGTGGGTTTAGTTTAATTCCTAGCTGTTTCTAGGCCTAGGTCTCTTAGGCGTTAACTAACTAGATTTTTGTCTTGTGTTCTTCTTTCTTCGTTAATATCTCTGATTCAGCCCCCTGTACGAGTATAAGAAGGGTTCCTCCCCTGGAGGGCATGACCACGCTATAGATAAGCAAGAGAATGTTACATAATTAAACCTAACTAGAGTGGTTTACTAGTTCCTATTAGATAACTAATAAAGCGAAATACTTATTAATAATAAGGAGGTATTACTAAATTAATACCTTAAAGAAGCTATAACCTAGATATATATTATAGAAAAAGATAGAAACTTACGTAATTATAGTAAAACCTATAGATAATAGAGAGAGCTATATCCTTAGGTAACTTAGATATAGGACCTATAAATACCCCTCCTTTAGTGCCTTAGGTAGCACTTACTATATAGTAATATAGCCTTATAAAAATATAATTAAGAGTACTTATATATAAAGGGAGAACAGCAGTACTCACACTACCCCTAGCGACTATAGCCGCCTAAACTTCCACCAGCCACTGGTGCTTATTTCGTTAACTACTTAAGTTAGGCTAAGAGCGAATTAGCACTAGATCTAGCCTAGAACAAAGGCGCTAACTACCTTTGAATATCTATAGTTATAGACCTAATAGTTAAAACAGGCGTTAGTAGCTAGCCCTATATAAAATAGTTAGCCTTGCTTCTAAGCTAGGATAGATCTAACTTACTAGTAATATTATAGCACTAGTGCCTAGGGTAGTTAATTAATTAAGATTTATAAGAGATATATTAGATCCCATAGGGATCCCCTAATTACAGTGAATTAGCATTAGAATAGAGGTAGGCTAAGGCTAGAGGGGTTATACCTTTAAATCCTTAGCTATAGCTTACTTAAGCTACTTCTTAGTTAAAGACTTTTAAGGATATTGCTTATTTTTAGAGTTTTCCTAGGCAGATTAGAGCTAGATAAGCATAGAATATAAGAGTACTTATAGTAGCTAGCGCTATTTTATTAGATAACTTAATAGATCTATAGTAATATTAGTATTTAGGCTAACACTAGCCTAGGAGTGCCTTAGGTAGCTCTAAGGAAGAAAAGAACCTATAGGAAGTTTAATAAAAAAGAGGAAAGAAGGAAAACCCTCTAGGGAGAGGAACCTTTCTTATACTTATATAGGGGCTAAATTATAGATATTAATAAAGAAAGAAGAATATAAGATAAAAATCTAGTTAGATAATGCCTAGGAGACCTAGGCCTAGAAATAGCTAGGAATTAAACTAAGCCTACACCCTTACTATAGAAGATAAATAACATTAGGTACTCTAACTTCCCTAGACTAATAAGCTAGACTTAGGCTAGAGAAGGCTAAAAAGTAAGGCTATAGAAAAGCTAGCTAAAAAGTAAAAGAGAAGTAAATTACTACTATAAAACTAAATCTAGCATGCTATAAGATAGTATAAGAGGCCTAGAGTAATGCTAGAGCAAACCTAGGATAGAGCTAGGTAAGGCCTAGAACTAGGATTTTCCTTTCTTCTTTCTTTTCCTCTTTTTTATTAGGATAAGGCTAGCGTAAGCTAGTAATAAACACCTATAATAGGCTATATATAACGCGACATAGGCCTAGTGTAGGGTTAGTATTAGCCTAATTATAGATATAAGGGGTTTTTCTTCCTATTTAAGGGTTTTCCTTTTAATAAAGCAGCAGGAGTACTAGTACTAGCCCTACATAGAGCTAGCTAGCGTAAATAATATATATATATATATATAAAGGGAATACCTTTAAGAGTCTTTAGAATTTCCTAGCGGATTTAAACATAGCTTTTACTATAGATTATAAAACCTTTATAAATAATATAACTAAGGTTACCTATGCTAGCAGCTACCTAGTAAATAACGTAAAGTAATAATAAATATGTTATATAGCTACGGATAGTTACATAGACTACTAGGGTTATACCTAGGATAAATTTATAGACTAGTTAAAGATAGGGACTATAGATAAGAATATATAGTGCTTAGAAGTAATAAGAACGCTAATAGGTCTTAGGTAAGAGAATTACTAATTATTCTAGATATTTATAAAGATCTAGGGTAAGGCAAAGGCTAAGTTACCTAAAGCAATTCCTAAATGCCTATAAATCTATATATTTATTAATAGACTTAATAATACTATAAAGAAGTAAGTACTTAGCTAAGAGTTCCCTAAGAGTTAGACCTATCTAGTAGGCTAAGGAAGAAAGGCAAAGATTATAACTAAAGGAAGCTAATTAAGCAATTAAGGTAGTAACTATAAGAGAAGAAGATAGCGTTTTACTATACTAGAGGAACTATAGTAATAAAATAGTAATAAAGCAATGAGTTTATCCCTTACCTATTATAAGTGAAGTAAGCTAGGATATATTACGCTAAAATACAAGGAACTAGATTATTCTATTTATAAGAGAAGTAACTATATAATAGAAACGTATAGAGGTAGTAGTAACTAGGTTAAGGAACTATCTAATTTAAATAAGACCCCTATTAGGTTAGTGTAACCCTAGGAAGATACCCTTATTAAATTATTGCCTAGGGATCTAAGACTATAAGTTAAGGTAAAGTTATAGTAAGAATATAAATAGGTAGCTATAAAGGCACTATTTAATCCTAGTATAACCTATTTAATTATCTACCTAAAGCTACTAATAGAAGTTAATTAGTTAAATATTAAGAAAGATAATATAACCCTTAAGAGTATAGCCCTAACTAAAATAAAACATTAAGAAATCCTATTATAAACGCTATTAATTAAGGATAGTATAGGCTATATAAGGATATATTAAGTTAGCTACTACGTAGCTAATACTAGCAAGGATCTATTATTAGGGTATAATTAGGCAGTTACGTATAAACCTATAATTATATCCTAGATAGATAGTTACTAGAGATACCCTATTATAAAAGAGTGCCTTAGGCTAGTAGTAGGGATATAATAGGTATATAAGGAGGCTAGACACATATATATTAGATTTATTCTATAGGAGTTTACGTTAAAAAGTATATAAAAAGGCAATAATATCTTAATAGTTAGAGAGGATAAGCCCTATAATAACCTAGTAATAATAAAGATAAGCAAAGCCTATAAGTTAACTATATAAATACCCTAGGCCTATAAAGAGTTTAAAGATATTTTTTTAAATAAACTTATAGGTATTCTCCCTATATTAGGTAGTTAGACTTATGCTATTAAATTAGAAGAGAGAAAAACACCCCTATAAGGACCTATATATAATTTAGCGGAGAAAAAGCTAGAGGTACTTTACAAGTACTTAGTAAGTATATAGTAAAAAGGATAGATTTAGAGATCTATTAGCCTAGCTAGGGCCCTAATATTATTTATGCTAAAGAAAGGAGGAAAATTATGCCTTTATATAGATTATAGAGGCCTTAATAGAATTATAGTTAAAGATAAGGTATTACTACCGCTTATTATAGAGATCTTAAATTAATTAAAGGGAGTAAAGGTCTATATAAAATTAGACCTTAAAGATACGTACCACTAGCTACATATCTATAAGGGAGATAAGTAAAAGACTGCATTCTAATACAGATATAGTTACTTTAAATATCTTATAATGCCTTTTAGACTAGTTAATACACCCATTACCTTCTAAGAATATATTAATAATGCCCTAGAAGGTCTTATAAATATGATTTGCGTTGTATACCTAGATAATATCCTAATCTATAGTAGCGATATAGCTACGCATAAGGGGTATGTAAAATAAGTCCTTTAGAAACTCTAAGAGGTAAGCCTCTTTATTAACCTAGAAAAGTATAAATTCTTATATAAGGAGGTTAAATTCCTAGGCTTTATTATATCTAAAGTAGGAATTGTAATAAAGCCTATAAGAATTAAGATAATAGTAACTTAGCTAGTACCTTATAGTGTCTTTAATATTTAGTTATTCCTAGGTTTTATAGGATTCTATAGATAGTTTATTAAGGGCTATAGTAAAATAGTTATCCTGCTAACTAATTAACTTTAAGAAGACTAACTAGCGAAGTTTAAGCTAGATCCTAATAAACTAGTAGCGTTTAGAGAGCTATAAAAATAATTCTAAGAGGCGCTAATTCTAGTGCACTTTAATCTATTAGCCCTATTAAGGGTTAAGATAGACGCCTTAGGATATACACTTAGGGCTATCCTAGCACAGTTAGTGCTAGGTTACTAGTACCTAGTAGTATATATATTAAGAAAGTTAAATAAGATAGAGCTATGCTATATAACCCTAGATATAGAGTTACTAGCTATCTAAGAGGTATTCTAAACTTAGAGGCACTACCTTATATATTTAACGCACCTAGTTATAGTAATTATAAACCACTTAAACTATAACTACCTAGCTATAAAGCTTAAGCTAACTAGTAAATAGGTTACTACTCTAGATAAGCTTTATCTATTTAACTTTATAATTAAATATAGAGTAGGTAAGTTAAACCCTACTAATGCTTTATTAAGGAGGTTAGACTATATAAGTAAAGAGAGGAAGGCAAAGGTAGTATCCTTATAATTACTAACCTTTCTTGCTAAGTTTATAAATAATACGCTATAAGGACCAGAGTATTGCACTACAATGTGTAGTGTAGTGTAGTATTTGTAGTTAGTGTAGTAACTACAAACTACACTACATTACAAACTACATTACACTAACTATAAACGAAATTTTTCTTAAATACACTAACTATAAGCTAGCATTTACTACACTACACTAACTACAAGCTAAAATCTACTACACTACACTAACTACAAATACTACAAATGTAGTATTAGGTAGATTTTTTTAGTTTTAAACCCCTTAAATTCTCTTTATAATAGCTTATAATAGCTTATAATAGCTTATACTAGCTTATACTAGCTTAGAATAGCTTAGAATAGCTTATACGAGCTTAAAATAGCTTAGAATAGCTTAGAATAGCTTATACGAGCTTAAAATAGCTTATACTAGCTTATACTAGCTTATAATAGCTTATACTAGCTTAAAATAGCTTAGAATAGCTTAGAATAGTTTATAATAGCTTATAATAGCTTATAATAGCTTATAATAGCTTATAATAGCTTATAATAGCTTATAATAGCTTATAATAGCTTATAATAGCTTATACTAGCTTATACGAGCTTAAAATAGCTTAAAATAGCTTATACTAGCTTATACTAGCTTATACGAGCTTAAAATAGCTTAAAATGGCTTATACTAGCTTAAAATAGCTTAGAATAGCTTAGAATAGCTTAGAATAGCTTAGAATAGCTTAGAATAGCTTATAATATTATAAGTGTTAAATTTTAATAAATAATAAACTAAAGATAAATACATTAAATGGAAAAGTAAGTAAATATTAGTAAATCACTATGTAAAAAGCTTAACCTTTTAGTAATTTAGTATTATAAGGTTTTTAAAAATATTAATAAAATAAAATTATTTTCTCTTTTTATTTTTTTATAATTATAATAATTATAGTAATAATAGTAATACTAGTAATATTAGTAATACTAGTAAAAATACTATACTAATTTAAAAAAAGCATTATTATACTCTATAAAGTAATAGGTATTAATTATATAAAAAGTGGGTCTCAATATATTACAAAATATATATATATATATTATTTACGCTAGCTAGCTCTATGTAGGGCTAGTACTAGTACTCCTACTGCTTTATTAAAAGGGAAAACCCTTAAATAGGAAGAAAACCCCTTATATCTATATTTAGGCTAACGGTAACCCTGCACTAGGTCTGCGTTACGTTATGTGTGGCCTAACGTAAGTGTTTATTACTAGCTTACACTAGCCTTATCCTATTAAAATAAAAAGAAAAAGAGAAAAGAAGGAAATCCTAGGTTCCTAGCCTTACCTAGCCCTATTCTAGGTTTACTCTAAGCCTATTCTAGGCCTCTCCTGCTATCCTATAGCGTATTAAATTTAGCTTTATAGTGTTAATTTACTTCTCTTTTACTTTTTAGCTATCTCCTCTATAGCCTTACTTTTTAGCCTTCTCTAGTCTAGGTCTAGCTTATTAGTCTATAGAAGTTAGAGCACCTAATATAGATTATCTTCTATAGGGAGGTATGGTTTTAGTTTAAGTCCTAGGTATCTTTAGGCCTAGTTCTCCTAGGCATTATCTAGTTAGATTTTTATCTTATGTTTTTATTTCTTTATTAATATTTATAATTTAGCCCCCTATATAAGTATAAGAAAAGCTTCTCCCCTAGAGGGTTTAACTTCTTTTCTCTTTTTTATTAAACTTCCTATAGGTTCTTTCCTTTCTTAGAGCTATTTAAGGCGCTCCTAGGTTAGTATTAGCTTAAATACTAATATTTATTATAGGCTAATTATAAATATATTAAAATAGCGCTTACTACTATAAGTATTCTTATATTCTATGCTATTCTAGCTCTAATTTACCTAGGAAAACTCTAACTCTAAGCACTACCTTTAGAAGTTATTAACTAAGAAGTAACTTAAGTAAGCTATAGCTAAAGATCTTAAGGTAAAGCCCTTCTATCCCTATTCTAAGTCTACGCTAAGTCTAATCTATAGTAGTTAAGGGATCCCTATAGGATTTAATATATTTCCTATAAGTCTTAGTCTATTAACTACCCTAGGCACTAGTGCTATAATATTACTAGTAAGTTTAATCTATTCTAGTTTAAAGGCAGGGCTAACTGCTTTATATAGGGCTAGCTACTAATACCTATTTTAATTACTAGGTTTAAAACTATAGTTATTTAAAGGTAAGTAATGCCTTTATTCTAGGCCTAGTCTAGTGCTAACTTACTCTTAGCCTAATATAACTAGGTAATAGAATAAGCACTAGTAGTTAGTTAAGGTCTAGGTAGATATAGTTACTAGGGGTAGTGTAAGTGCTACTATACTAGTTCTTTACTAGTTCTAGTCTAGATCTAACTATGCTCTAGGTCCTAGATAACTATTAAGATTATATAAAGAAGCTTTACACTAGAAACTAGAGTAAGAAGAAATAGAGCGCCTTTATAATAGGTTTAGGCTAGGCTAGTGCTAGGGAGGATTAATATAATAAGCTTATCTTTTAGTTATAGCGCCTAGATACCTACGTAGCGGAGATAAACTATCTCCTAGCTATAGCCTTACTTACTAAGGGGTAGGCTAAAGTAATAGAGGGGGTAATTTCTATCCTAGAGAAGGAGTAGGTTAGTTAGCTAGTTATAGCTTAGGGAGAGGCAGGGGTAGACTAGTAAGGTAATAATACCTAGCGTTTTATAGTTAATATTAATCTAATAATAGTTCTAGAAGTATAAATCTATATCTAGCCCGCTGCTAGCTTTATATTATATAATCTTGCGTTTCTATCTAGTTATCTACTATATCTATTTCTTAGTTATTAGTCCTAGCGCGTTAGAAGCGGCCTAGCTTCTCCTCTCTCCTATGTATGTTAGCAGCTAGTTCCTACGCTAATAAGTAGTATTAGAGTTATTTTGTGCCTAGGAACCATTTAGCTATAGCTCTTGCCTTTAGGGGTAGTTTAGGGCTAGCCTTGCTTCCCGTGCGTCTCTAGGCTAGTGTAATTAGGGGCGTCTATAGTTATATTTAGGGCAGTTAACTATAATATGATATTGGTCTTCGACTGCTCTGCCGCAGCTGCATAGGGGCGAGTTCACCCCGGGGACGCCTCTTCGGAAGAGGAACTTGTTGAGGCTACAAAAATATATAAAAACAAGGTTTACTAAGCTTAAATTTATAATTACTAAATATAATCTTTTACCTATTAGACTATTACTAATTTGTAATAGACCCACTTTTATTAAAACTATACTTATTTATAAAAAGTACTTTTATATGTTATAAAGTAAGGGATATTTAAAATATATAATTAAAAGTAGGTCTTAGGATAATTAAGCTTACTTAAGCTATATATATATATTATTTACACTAGCTAGCTCTATGTAGGGCTAGTACTAGTACTTCTACTGCTTTGTTAAAAGGAAAACCCTTAATTAGAAAGAAAACCCCTTATATCTATGTTTAAGCTAACGCTAACCTTGCTCTAGGCTTGCGTTATATTATATATGGCCTATTATAGGTGTTTATTACTAGCTTATGCTAGCCTTATCCTATTAAAAGAAAGAAAAGAAAGAAAAAGAAGGAAATCCTAGCTTACTTAAGCTATATAACTTAGTTTTAAAAGTATATAAGTAATATATATATAGATTCCTAATTTTAGAAGTTTTGTACTTTCTTCTTACTTTCTTCTTAAGTAATATAAATAAGACTAATAGGTTTATTAAATGTATTTTACTTAGCCTTTAAGAGTTAAGAGCTATAACTATAATTATATTAATATTAATAGTAAATAATAAGTTATAGCTAAGTAAAGGGTTTTCTTATATTACTATAAATTTATAAGTAATATAAGTATATATATATATTATTTACGCTAGCTAGCTCTATGTAGGGCTAGTACTAGTACTCCTGCTGCTTCGTTAAAAGGGAAAACCCTAGAATAGGAAGAAAACCCCTTATATCTATGCTTAGGCTAACGCTAACCCTACACTAGGCCTGCGTTGCGTTATATATGGCCTATTATAGGTGTTTATTACTAGCTTACGCTAGCCTTATCCTAATAAGAAGAAAAGAAAAGAAAGAAGGAAGGAAAATCCTAGGTTCTAAGCCCTGCCTAGCTCTATCCTAGGTTTACTCTAGCCCTGCTCTAGGCCTCTTATACTATCTTATAGCATACTAGATTTAGTTTTATAGTAGTAATTTACTTCTCTTTCACTTTTTAGCTAGCTCTTCTATAGCCCTACTTTTTAGCCTTCTCTAGCCTAGGTCTAGCTTATTAGTCTAGGGAAGTTAAAGCACTTAATGTTATTTATCTTCTATAGTAGGGGTGTGGGTTTGGTTTGATTCCTAGCTGTTTCGGGCCTAGATCTCTTAGGCGTTGACTAACTAGATTTTCGTCTTGTGTTCTTCTTTCTTCGTTGATATCTATGATTCAGCCCCCCTGTACGAGTATAAGAAGGGTTCCTCCCCAGAGGGTCTTCCTTCTTTCTTCTTTTAGTAATATAAGTATAGTTTATTAACTTATATTTATTTATCTAGATATATAAATAATTTAAATCTTATATATTACTTTAGTTTAGGGTATTCTTTTAATATAAAATATTATAATAATCTTTTATAATTCTAAATAAAATAACAATAAGTTTTTTCTTAAAGTTATATTAGGAGGAAAAACATAGAAAACAATAAGCTTATTTTAGATTATATATATTATATATAATGCCTAGTTATAGTTAAATCCTAATTTTAGTAAAATATTATTAGTTATATAACTAATTAAAGAAAATAGCTAATTAAGAAAGTGTAATATTAATAAACCTTAGTTTAATTCTTATAATAATAATAACTTATAAAAACCCCACTTTTATTTTTACCTAATACTACATTTGTAGTTTTGTAGTTAGTGTAGTAACTACACTAACTACACTACAAAATAATTTGTAGTAACTAACTACAAACTACACTAACTACAAATTTTCATTTACTACACTACACTAACTACAAATTTTTATTTACTACACTACAAATACAAAATTTTCCTAAAAACTACACTAACTACACTACAAACAATACTCTGCAAATACTACACTACACTACACATTGTAGTGCAATACTCTGATTATATAGGTAGAAATCTTATTTTTATTAGAAGGAGTAGTATTATTCTCTTTGCCTTTATACTAGGTAAGGAAAGCGTTATAGAAAGGGGTTATTAGTTTTATAAGGTAGTGATTCTTAAAGCATTAATATACCTTTTTATATCCCTCCTTAGAGTATTTAGTTAACTAATAACCTTCTTTACTATATATATAGTATTTCTTTATATATAGAGCGCCTTTATTGCCTTATAATTATAATTATCTATAATAGGCTTCCTTGCTATACCTATTATACTTATGGTTAGTCTAATACTACTCTTTTACATTAGGTATTAATAAGAATTAGTGCTTCTTATCTAACTTCTCTATAGTTATTCTTATTAATATCCTTATATATTTATAGAATAGCTATAGGTTAGTAGGAGAGTTAATAAGGTAGGTTCTATACTTAGTTATGCTATAATAAGCAGAGATTAATTAGTTCTAGAGTGCTCTTTTAGATTAGGTAATATCTAGGACTGCTTATAAAAGGTTTATAAGCTTTATTATAAGTTCCTTAAAGTAATTAAGTTTTAACTTCTCTAGGTTCTCTTATATAATTTAGCATAGCTTAGTGTTTTACTATTTAAGAAAATACCTTTACTTTATATTATTAGTCTTAAACCTTCTCTTAATATAGCTAATAAGAGTCTTAAGGTCTTAGGGATTACCTAGCTTATATAAATTCTTATAATAGTATATTAAAGCTTTCCCTTTAAGCATAGCTTTAAGAGTATACCTAGCCTTATAGGGTTTAATACCTAGTATCTTATATTTCCTTAGAAGATTATTAACTTTAAGTTAAGAACCTTATAGTTATCTATACTATATTAAATATTACTTATATAAAGTTTTATAAGATTAATTATTTATTTTAGTATAGGTCTAGAGGGAAAAGATACTCTTAGAGGTATAAGAGGTAGTATATCCTATCTTAGTGTAGGATACCTTTAATAAGGGCTATCCTAGGAGTTATTATATAATTAGCCTAATAGTATTAGGCTAGGGGAGTAATATTAGTAAGATTAGGAGGTTAGTAGATTACTTTATTAATAGTATTATAATCTTAACCTAATTAGAGGGATTAGAAGAAGATTATTAAGAAAGTCTTAGTCTTCTATACGCTTTTAGAAGGGTATATACTTCCTTATAGCTTCCTATATCTCTTCTTCTTACTAATCTTAGAATTCCTTATAGGTAATGACTTTCTTAAGTATTACTATAATCTTCTTATAGGCTATTATATCTATATATACGCTATAGAAGAGGAGAAAATTATATAAATACTTAGTAACTGCTTAGTCTATAATTATAAGTGCCTCTCTTATCTATTTATAGAAGTCTTTGCTAAAATTAGTAAAAAGGCTTCTTATAATAAGGCCCTTAGATTAGTATACCGCTATCTTAAAGAGAATATAGGCTATAATAGCCTTAGGGTTATTATTATATTTATTAAGATTAAATAATTTCGCTATCTATAATGCCTTAGGTATAATAAAATCTTATATCTCTAGTAAGATATATCTTAGAAAAGGGTTATTAACTTATAAACCTTTACCTTTCTAGTCTTTTTAACCTTAGTGCCTTCTTTAGCATTACTAAAGTTAAGGCTAGAGAGAGAGGCTTTTAATTATTCTCCTTATTAAGAAGCTTTTAACTTTCTTATCTTTATTATAGGAAGATAGAATAGAGATATAGTATTAGGGTTATATAATAGGTTAAAGGATTATAAGTATAGCTATTATCTTTATTCCTTAGGGGTTCTTAGGAAATTAAATCTTAGGAGTAGTAAGCTCCTTTTATATTATAAGAGAGTGCCTTCTAAGGGTTAGGTACGTAGTAGAATCAGAGTATTGCACTACAATTCAATTTGTAGTTTTTTTTTCTTAACAAATAATCTATATCTAATCTTAGAAAATATATAAAGAAATAAGACTTTGATTTTTAGATAGATAACGAAAAACTACAGTGTAGTTACATATAAAAGTGGGTCTAAAAGTGGGTCGTTCGGCTGTAAATAAGAAAAACTACATTTCACTACATTTTAGCACTAAAAAACACTACAAATGTAGTGTTTCTAATTAATAGACGAATGACCCACTTTTAGGTCCACTTTTATATATAGTATTTTTCTTAGGATTTATCTCTATACGATTACGTAATTTATAGGATAAAATCTTTAATAATAAGCTAAATATAAAATTAAATATAAAAACTACAAAACACACTACACTAACTACAAACAATACTCTGAGTAGAATACACTAACTAAGTAATTAAAGATAGGTTAGACTAGTTACTAACTAGGCCTTAATCCTTTAATAGCTTTAAAGTCTTTATAAGGTCTTAGGATATTAGATCTTAGGAGTTATAAGGCTCCTTTCTTATTATAAGAGAGTGCTTAGACTTCCTTAGCATAACTATATATACTTTTAGCGGCCCTCCTATTTTATAGAGTGGGTTTATAGTATAGCTATCTCTTTTAATTAACCTTACTAATCTATAGTTAGGAAAAACTATATAGTTATCTATAAAGTTAATCACTAATTAGTATTAGAATTATAGGGTGCCTAATATTAGGATTAATAGCCTAGGGAATAGGAATTATTCTTCTATTCTAGGCGTTATAATCTATTAGTTATAAGTGTGTGTTAAAGAGAGAAAAGAGAGGCTTTTTAGATTATAAGAAGTGGCTATAAACGTAGTGCATTTGTAGGTTACCTAACTTATAGGTCCTTACCTTATTAGAGGGCAGGCTAGTAAGTTATAGGGAGGGCTACCTCTTACGGGCTTGTGTTACGCGCGCGCCCCTTGTAGCCTAACGTTCTGCTAGGTAATTACGGCTGCGTGCCGCGATTGATATTATGCTTGTTCTAACAGATATATATAATTAAAAGTAAGTCCTAGTATTATTAAGCTTATTTAAGCTATATATCTTAGTTTTAAAAGTTTATAAGTAATATATATATATATATTACTAATTCTAGAAGTTTTATACTTTCTTTATAGGTAATATTAATAAGATATATAGATTTAATATATATATTTTACTTAGCCTTTAAGAGTTAAGAGCTAAAAGTATAATTATATTAATATTAATAGTAAATAATAAGTTATAGCTAAGTAAAGGGTTTTATTATATTTCTCTTAATTTATAAGTTATAAAAGTATATATATATTATTTACACTAGCTAGCTCTATGTAGGGCTAGTACTAGTACTCCTGCTGCTTCGTCAAAAGGGAAAACTGTAAGGCACTATGCGTTATCGTAAGGCGTGGCACCCACAGTGGCGCACGTAGTCATCGAGCACGTCGCTAGGAGAGGCTGTGAGGTGTGACATGCAGAGCGATAGGTCTTAAGTGATTGTAAGGTGCAATGTTAGCGATAGCTAACATTGACGGATCTTTGGTCCAGTGGCTTACCTCACACACCTTTGGGGTTATGACAAAAACCCTGAAATGGGAAGAAAAACCCCTTGCGTCTATGTTCGGGCCGACGCAGACCCTCGTTATAAAAGTATAGTTTATAGACTTATATTTTTATTTATCTAGATATATTAATAATTTAAATCTTTTATTTTACTTTAGTTCAGGGTATTCTTTTAGTAAAAATATTATAATAATCTTTTATAATTCTAAATAAAATAATAATAAGTTTCTTTTTAAAGTTATATTAGTAGAAAAATACAGAAAATCATAAACCTATTTTAGGATATATATATTATATATAATACCTAGTTATAGTTAAATCCTAATATTACTATAATATTATAAATTATATAACTAATAGAATAAAATAGCTGAAAATATAAGCTTAGTATTAATAGTCCTTATTTTGATTCTTATAATAATAATAACCTATAAAGGACTTACTTTTATATTTTACTAACAATATATTTGTAGTTTTATAGTTAGTGTAGTAACTATAGTAACTACACTATAAAATAATTTGTAGTAACTAACTATTAACTATACTAACTACAAATTTTTATTTACTACACTACACTAACTATAAATTTTTATTTACTACACTATAAATACAAATTTTTCCTAAAAACTACACTAACTACACTACAAACAATACTCTAGTACTAGCCCTACATAGAGCTAGCTAGTGTAAATAATATATAACCTTATAAAAAAGGGGTTTTATTCTAGTAAATAGATAAATATAATATAGCTTTTAAGACCCTTAAATTAGCCTTTATATTATACCTTATCTTAATATGATTTTTATAATTTTTTTTTCATCGGCAGTGACCAATGCATCTAAAATTCACACATAACATAAGAATTACTAGCAATACCTAGCCAGTGTAATAATGAACGACTGATTAATAGTACCGTAATAATAAAAAAGTAGCTAGATATAGGAATAAGCTTTAAGAGCATAAATATAAGGGGCTATAAGGTTAGTATAAAGTTTGTTAATAATAAACTTTATAGCTATGTTAGTATAAGATATAGTTATAGTTTATAACTATAGTTAAACTTAAATTTATTTGAGTTTTGCTTATAGCATTAATTAACGTAATTCCCCTTTCTCTATAACTATATTTATTCCCTCTCTTTATCTCTTCTATCTTCTCGCACCTTACCACTCACTTATGCGCTAAAGCTCTAAGGCAAACCACACACAAATCATTCTTACTGTTATGGACTCGAGCTTAGGAGCTCGGGTCATGTCTCGGGTCCGGAAAGGGCGCGTAAAGGTTCCGGAAAGGGCGCGCAAAGGACATAGACTATAGGCAAATAGGTTAGGGCTTTACCTAGGCCTATGTAACCCATATATATACTAGTATAAAGCTAGTTCCTATATAATACCTAGCTTAGTTTAATCCTTTCTCTCTAAGGATAATAATATCTCTTAGAATGCTTATGTGTAGCTACCCTAAGGCTAGTTTATAATATTTATTATCCTTTACTATAAAGGTATAGTAGCTAATAGATATACTGCTACTAGCGGATAGGATAAAGACTAATAAAATAGTAATCTTATAGGAGCTTATTACTTAGTAGTTAAAATAAATTAAGGACCTTACTAGTAAGCAAAGATCTAACTTTTCTAGTTAACTTATTAAGCAAAACCCTTACTAATAGGACCCCTATTTAATAGTAAAAGGGTCCTATTTATAGTATAGTAAAACCTAATATCCTATAAGCTAGATATAGATAAGGGGTTTATTAGGTCCTAGTAGGACTAATAGTGCTTTATTTACTAGAACCTATTACTAAAGGTTTAGGTATAAGTTACTCCCTATTTTAAGAAGGGATACTTAGTGCTTTATAACCTATAGAAGTTCTTAAACTACCTTACTAAGATATTTAATAACCCCTATTAATAGGAATTAGTAATTATAGAGCTTAACTAGATTATATAATGCCTAAATAAGTAATTTAGTAACTTCTATATTTATTTTAAATAAAAATTAGCGCTAGCTAGGGGATTAGATTAGAAGGACTCTATAAAGCTAGCTAAGCTATGCATAGCCCTTAATAAGCAAATAAGAGACTATAGTATTAGATAAGATATATTGCGTATAGATTACTTAGCAGTAATAGCCTAGTATTATAGTATCTTATTAGATATTAAGTCCTATTAATTAGAGGAGAAGAACTATGCATAAAGGTAAGCATATATGCCTAAGGCCCCTGCCTAGGATAAGAACACTCCTATAATAGATATATAATTAACGTACCTAGAATAGGCCTAAAAGGATATAGAAAGTTACTAGGAAATTAGCATAAGGTAAAGCTAGGTAATAAGGCTAGCGGTAAGCGGGCTAAGTAGGCTAGCTAGGCTATACGTAACACGCGTTATAAGGAGGGCAAATGCCTATAGTGTGGTTTAGGAAAGCATTTTGTTTCTAACTACCCTTTACTTCTACTAAAATATTAGCATAGAAAGGTAGCTATTAATATATATAATATAAAGGAAGAGAAAGATAACTCTAAAGAAGAGGAGATAGTAGATATATTAGAAAAGAAGAACCCTAGTATTAAGTTATTTAACTAGGGTAGCGGGGAGGATAGATAAAGGGGTGTTATAGCAAATAGTTATTACTAATAAGGACTTTAAATAAATCTAGTCTAATATAGACTTTGCACCTTTTCTAGTTCCTATATTAATTAATAAGACTACCTTTACGGATACTCTTATTAATATAGGCTATAACTATTATGCTACTATAAGCGAATATCTTATCTAAAAACTCTAGTTAGAATGCCTCCCTCTCTTAAAGAAGAGATTAGTTTACACTATAATTAGTATAAAATAAGAGGGAAAAGAGAGCTATAAAAAGAGATTATATATTACGTATATTATCTATTTTTAAGTGGATCTAGATAGATAGGAAACACCTATAGTTACCTATATAATCCCTAGGTTAATAAGGTAGCTAATTTTAGGAACACTATAGATAGAATAGAATAAGATTAACTTAGATATAGCGCGCTATTAACTCTACGTAGGATTAGCTAATAACCTATAAATTTAGGCATTAACTAATAGGAAGGTTAAGTAACTAATAATATTTATCTTAGGCTCTACCTTTGTAGGAATTATAAGGCGTGCGAAGAAGCAGAAAGAACATATTTAACTATACGCCACTAGCCTATAGGAAATCACATTAATTCTATAGATAAATATAATCCCTAAGGCTATAGAACAGGACCTATTATCCTTATTACTAAGCGCTATAGGACTTTATAGACCTCTTCTTAGAAAGCAAGGCAAATGCCTTGCTACTACACTAGGGATAATTAGACTACTATATTTAATTAAAGCGTAACGTAGATAGATCTAAACTAGAACTTCTATAGGCCTTATTATATAATATGCCCTAGTAGCACCTCCTTAAAATCTAAAAGTAAGTAACTAACCTTATAGATAAGGGATAGATATAGGCTAGCTTCTCTTTAGTAGTAGCTTTAGTATTATTAGTAAAAAAGCTAGGAGGAGGATAGCGGTTTTGCGTAAACTACTATGCCCTTAATAAGATTATAGAATAAGACTATTATCCCTTACCTCTAATAAAGGAGACACTATAATTATTATTAGAGGTAAAGTAGTTTATAAAGCTAGATATATAAGCAGTGTTTTACTAGCTTTATATTACTAAAGGCAAGGAACACTAGACCGCCTTCTAGACGCGTTTTAGGTTATTTAAGTGGCTTATATACCCCTTTAGCCTAGTAAGTGCACCCGCTACCTTTTAGAGATATATTAATAGCGTGCTTAGTAAAATCCTAGGGGACTATGTAATTACTTACCTTAATAATATCCTTATTTACTTAGGAGGGTCTTAAAAAGACTATATATAAAAGGTCTAAGTAGTGCTCTTAAGGCTATAGTAAGTAGGACTAAACTTAGATATAAAGAAATATATTTTTATAATAAAGGAAGTTAAGTACCTAGGGTTTATTATTTATATAGGGAAAGAAATTTACCTAGATAGGGAAAAGATTATAGCTATCTAGGATTAGGAGGCGCTAAAGAAGGTTAGGGGGTATAAGGATTTCTTAGGTTTACTAACTTTTATTAGGACTTTATACTACACTTCTTAATAATTATAGGCCCTTTAATTAAACTTATAAAGAAAGGCATCCTATTTTAGTAAATAGATAAATGTAATATAGCGTTTAAAGTGCTAAAGATAGCCTTTATATTATATCCTATCCTAATATAATAGGACCCTAATAAGGACACTATAGTAGAAGCTAACTATTTAGGGATAGCTCTAAGGGGTTACCTCTTATAGTTTAATAATAAAGGTATCTTATACCTAGTTGCTTATTATTCCGCTTAACTATAGCTAGCTTAATAGAACTACACTATATATAATAAGGAGCTATTAGTAATTATATTATACCTAAAGGCTTAGTTAGCAAAGCTATGTAGTATTAGTAAGCTATTTATAATACTTATAGACTATAAGAACTTAGAATACTTTATAGCGCTAAGGAGATATTAGAATAGTAGGCAAGATAGGTAAAGATGCTATTACTGTTTAATTTTTACCTATAGTATAGGCCTAGCCTATAGGCAGTAAGACTAAATACGCTATTAAGATAGTTTTAAGGGGAGGAGAATAAGAGAGGACTAGAGGAGCTAATTATGTAATTAGTAATATCTCTAGGCCTATATAGTTATAAAAAAACTAGACTTATCTCTAGTGTAAACCCTATATTATTATTAGGGGTAGCAAGGGTAAGGATACTATAGGTAGGTTTATAGGTCTTCTAATAGGGGTAATAATGTTTATAGATACATATCTCTAATCTCTATAGGACTAGTCCTTAGTTTATAATGCTATATATAGGATATAGCTTAAGGCAGTTAGGAAGGGGCCTAGAAGTTTCTAAACGCTATAAACATAAGGGAGTAGATAGTAGACTATTAAATTAGCGCTAAAGGTATGCTTTAATTCTAGGGCTAGACTTAGATTCTAAATTAGGAACCCCTTACTATAACCTTAATATAATAGGTTTATAATTTACCCTTACTAAGCTATCCTAGCTATAATATAACTTTTAAGACGCTTTAGAGGGATTTCTATTAGGATAGTATATTACAGGGGATTGCCTGGTTTGTAAGAAACTATTACTATTATAGGGGCGGAAGAGCCGCTAGCTAAGATAAGGCTTATTAAAACCAATCCCTTTACTAGACTATTACTAGTTATAGATCTCTATTAACTTTATAATAGACCTGCTAGCTTAATACCTAGATAACCTATAGTTTCTTATAGTTATTACGGATAGACTCTTTAAGTATGTCTAGCTAGAGGCTATGATATTAATAGGGGCTAAAGTATGCGTAGAATAGTTTAAGTAGTGCTAGTGGTAGTTCTATGGCTTTCTTATATAAATTATTATGGATTATAGTTTAGACTAGTTAAGTAATTTTTAGACTATACTTTATAACTAGGTAGGTACGTAGTAGTTACTATTAATAGCTTATTATTTATAAATAGATAGCGGCATAGAAAGGGTAAATTAAGAAGTTTAGGCTATCCTAAGGGTAATACTATTATTTTTATAGTTTAAATAGCTAGAATATCTCTTTACTTATTAACTTGCTTTAAATAATAGGGACTTATTAGTAATAGGGATTAGCATAAACATAGCCCTATATAGTTATAACCTAGTAATAATTCAAGAACCACTAGATAAGGAAACGTCCTATACCTTATTAAAGGGAAGGGCCTAGGCATTCTTATAATATCTTAAGGAAGGCTTAGACCTAACGCAGGCTACTATAGCGTTTGTTTAGTAATAGTAATAGAAGGAAATAAATAGTAGCTAGCGTCTAGTAGAATGCTTTTAGGTTAGTAATTATATATGGTTAAACCTATGAAATTTTAAGACAAATAGACTATATAAGAAATTAGATTAGGTTATAGCTAAATACAAGGTACTAGAGGTCCCTATACCTTTAACTATTAAGTTAGACATGCTATAAGGACTTTACCCTGTTTTCTATATGGATTTAGTATAATAGGTAGCTTCTAATCTATTACCTAGTTAAATATTAGCGGATAAGCAACCCCTACTAGAACTAATAATAACTAATACTAACCCTAATCTCTTAGAGTATTAGGTTAAAGAGATACTAGTAGCTAAGAATATAAGAGGATAGGGTTAAACCAGAATGTGCTAGTTAAATAAAAAGGATATATATAGCTAATATAGGAATTACTAGAAAATATATAAGATATAAAGGCACTAGATAGATTTAAGGCATAATAGGGTAATATAATAATATATAATAGGCCTAAAAGAGTATGTTTTTATTTAACTACTAAGGAATAAGTAAATCTAGTTTCCTTTACTCTATATGTGTATTAGCGCTAGTATTTTACTATATTAGAAAGTAATTAGTTCTTAGGGGTAGGAGAAGGAGAAGGAGCTAGGTTATTCTAGTTTAGTCTAGGAGGGATAGTAATAAGTAATTAATTAGTAGGTAAGGGCCTTATTAAATATATGCTACTTAGCAGTAGTATTCTTCTAAATAGAGGTAATATAGGTAAGATTATTATTTATTATAGATATACTATAAAAGAACTCTATTACTATATTACTATTATATTAGGTAGGAGTTATTTACTAGGTAAGCGTAAGTACCTATAATTTAGTAGCGCCCTAGGCATATACTGCCTTAGTAAGGGATAATAAAAGGGTATTACCGTAGAGGGATTAATGCGGGCAGTGGCTAAAATAGTATTAAAACGTTTTTAATAGTAGATAAAGGTTTTTATTAGGATAGCATAGCGTCTCTTTTTAGAGGCGGTGTGCCTTATAGCTAGTGTTTTAATAGCTTTTCTAGTAGCTAAAAGGTTTATAAGGTACTTATACGTATATCTTAGTTTTAGGTTACCTAAGTATAAGTGTAGCTCCTAGCTATATAATTAATAGGCATGCTAATAAGGAAGATAGGCCTAATAAGACCCTAGGGTATACTCTTACGTCCCCTTATTATAAAGGTTATTTATATATTAAATACATAGGACCTCTTACTCCTCTTTATTAGAATTATTAGAGTTATTAGAGTTACCCTCTAAGATATAACTACTAAGGTAGTTTAGCTTTTTAGGAAGAGAAGGAGGTAGTAGTAAGGGGGTATTACTAGAGGTAGTAGTGGTAATAGTACTTAGGGTAATAGTAGTAAATATAATAGGAGGTAGGCTAGATACAAAAAGGGTTTTAATAGGATATTTAAAGGGAGGTAGGTAATAGATAACTAATAAGATAATAGAAATAAGGGTATATAAAGGAAAAGGAAAGGGAAAAAGTAGGGAATATATAGGATTATTTATATCTAGATATAGCTATAGGATAGCTTTAATTACGCACTTACTTTAGATATAGACTAGCGAGGGGATTATAGATAGTTAGTAATAGGAGGTTAGAAAGACTAGTAATAGCTAGGGAAAGGGAATTTAATAGGTAAAAGGTAATATATAAAAATAAAGTAATAATAACTAGGTAAGTAAAGCTTAATATTAGCTAGTGGTAGGTAAGAAAATAGAGTAGGCTAGTATTATAGGGGGCTAGAGTTAGGTAGGGCTAGTTATTTTAAAGGCTAGGGTAGGGTAGCCTATAAGGAAAAATTTTTAGCCTACTAGGCTATACATAAGCCTTACACTAGGACCCGCACTAACACGCTATATTAATTATATATATATGCTACTTACTTAGAATATTTTAATAATAAGGGTAAAGGGAGAAGGAGGCCTAAGTAAGGGGTATATTATAGACTTAAGCTTAGGAGCTTAGGTTATATCTTAGGTCTAGAAAGGGCACGCAAAGGTTCTAGAAAGGGCACGTAAAGGACATAGACTATAAGCGGATAGGTTAGGGCTTTACCTAGGCCTATGTAACCTATATATACACTAGTATAAAGCCAGTTCCTATGCGACACCTAGCTTAGTCTAATCCTTCCTCTCTAAGGATAATAATATCTCTTAGAACGCTTACGTGCAGCTGCCCTAAGGCCAGTTCATAACACTTACTTGTTTCTAACCTAATTCGTATACCTAAGTCCACACAACCTATAAAGTAGGTCTTGCGTTATTAGTTAATTAACGTCCCTAGCTAATAGACTATAGAATAGCAAAGGGTAATCTAAAGCTAATAACCTTTACTACTAGGCTAAAGAATTTAGAGGATTTGTTAAAAAGCAAGAAAAATCCTAATAAAAAGGAAATCAGGGAGTTAGTAAAGTATAGGGAGCATGTAATAAAGAGCAAGAAGAAGTTAAATAATAAGCTTAGTAAGGACGCTAAGAAGTTTGATAAGATGGCGAAAAATATCGGGCTGTAACAATATAAGCAGTTTTACCTCGTACCTAGGAGGGGCCTTATCTTAATATAATAAGACCTTAATAAGGATATAGTAGTTAAGGCAAACTATTTAGGAATAGTACTAGGGGATATCTCTCCTAGTTTAATAATTAGGGTATATTATACCTAGTGGCTTACTATTCTACTTACCTATAGGCTATAGCTAGGTTAATAGAACTATACTATATATAATAAGGAGCTATTAGTAATTATATTCTATCTAAAGGTATAGTTAGTAGAGTTATATAGTATTAGTAAGCTATTTGTAATTCTTATAAACTATAAGAACTTAGAGTATTTTACTATACTAAGGAGATATTAGAATAATAGGTAAGATAGGTAGAGATACTAGCGCTATTTAATTTTAACTTATAATATAGGCCTAGACTATAGGTAGTAAGGCTAGAAATGCTTTTAAGATACTTCTAGGATAGGGTATAAAAGGGAGAACTAAAGAAGCTAATTATATATTTAGTAAAAGAGGACGCGGTGCTGGCCCCGCCGGGTTTGGCGGCCCTCTGCGTCGGGCCTAGCGCTGACCCCGCCCCACAACTCGCCCGTCCCCATTGGCCCGTGCCCTCGTCGCGTCCGCGCCTGCTAGCATAAATAGAGCCGCCCTCCCTCCGGTCCCGTCCTTGTACTCTCGACCTCGTCTTGATCCTCCTGAGATCAGTCACTCCCTCTCCCTCCATTCTTTCTCGCCCGTACCCGCCCGGCACCTGCTGGGCCCTCGTCCTCTTCTCTCTCGCGAGACATCCTGACACTGCTCCCCCTTGGCGGCCCTGGTTTTGTCCCCTCGCCGCCCGGGTCCCAATCTGTCGCAGTGTCACGTCGAGTGCGACTTCTTCATGCGCGGTTCCCTCCTTCCCTGACGCTTGATCTTTGTTGGCCGTCGCTCGCCCTCCTCGTTGCCGACATGTTCCTCGACATACTCTCGCGCTGATCGCGGCGTGGAGGCGCAGGCGCGCCGCCCCTATACCGACCGCACGTCTGAACCCACTCCCTGCCCCCGTCGGGCCCGTCTCTCGGTGCGCCTGGTGGGCGCCTCACACGACCCTCCTCGCTGGCCCGGCCTCGCCAATCGCAAAAATGCCGCAGCATGCCGTAGATGCTGGTACGTCGATGCGGAAGGAGCAGGAGGCCTCCCTCCTTGGCACGCCTTCGCCCGAGACGTCTTGACTTGTTGGCAGAACGCTCTGTTGGTCGTGGTCGGACCGATTCCTAACGTCAGCTGCAGCAGCATGTGCAGGGACGGATCACACCCCAGGGATGGCGCGCGATCGCCATGTCGCTGTGTTGCCGGATAGCCGTGGAGCCCTGGTTTAGGCTGCAGCCAGCAGGGGATCGCGACGGGGAGTCGAGTGGCATAGCGAAGCTGTCCAATTGGTACGGGCCACGGAGCACACAAGACAAGGGGTCTGCTGCGACGAGGCCGGGAGGGCAAGGCAGTGTGACAGGACAGGCGATCTGAGCCTGCTTAGGCTGGATGAGGCAGATACGAGGCCGGGAAGGAGTCGGGAGGCAGGCTCGTCACCTGCGCATGAGGTTGTTGGGCTCCTCATGATGAGGAGGGGTGGAGCTCATGCGAATGCTGACGATGCCCAGTGCGAGGCAAGGCAGACCTCCCTTATAGCCGTGCGATGTTTGATACGGTCGCGGCGGACACACCAAGCACAACTTCGCCGGGAGTGGCGGCTGCACAGAAGCCCAGCCCTTATGGACCTACTGCGTGGCTGGAGAATGACCTCCCCGACAGAGTACTTCACGCCGTGTCCTGACGAGCGGGGCCGATCGTGACGATGCTGATGGCAAAGCTGCACCATCTCGGTTCAAGTCGAAGACAAATTGTACGCCGGCTTCAGTTCCCACCAGCCACCGCCGTTCCGTTGACCTTCTCGACACCAATAACGATGACAACAGACGTGAAGCTGTGCAGCAGCCTGGCGTAGGTGACGCTTTACATTCTCATCCTATCCCTTGGAAACGCTGTAGAGAGCGCTCTCAGCGAAAGACAAGGCCTCGCCGACAAGATATGGACGACGACGAGGGTTACAGCCCTTCTCAGGATAGCGACGACGAGCAGGCTGCCCAGCCACCACCGCGCAAGCGCCAGAGACCAGACCTCCCGAAACAGATACGTACAACAGCCGGCAGTCGACAGACAAGTTCCAACTCGAGATTTGCCCCTCCCCGACAAGTCCAGATTGGCAGTCCCACATCACAAGGTTTCGGCGAGCATGTCGAGTCAGTTGACAAGCTTTCTGCAAAGTTCGCAGCATGGCTCTCCGAGGTTGCGGTCGTGCGGAGCGCCATAGTGGATGATGTGACCACATTTCAGCTACAGTTCAAGGAGGACCTCTACTGTTCTCAACATCGACATGTTGTGCGCAACGACTCACTGTCTATCGGTGGTTCTGGCTCCAAAGTCAGGCATACTTTGAGGGCCGCTTCAACACTCAGCAGGCCTCCTCCAGTCTCCCATCAGTCGGACGACAAACTGCAATCTCCACCACCGACAGAAGATGGCCGGGAGGTTAAGGAAATCCAGGGGCCAGGAGGCGAGGACGGGGTTACCAGATCCGTGTCAAATGGGCTGGCTCCAAGAGGCTGACCTGGGAACCATTAAAGAGCCTTTTGGGGACGCCCGCGCTGTCCGCTTACGAGGTGCAGCATGGGGCTCTTACGTCACGACCTGTTTCCAGGGACGAGAGCAGACCATGAGCTTTAAGCTCCTTGTAGACTGCCATGTGTTGCCCGTTTTGTCGCTAACCAGAGCGAGAATCTCTGTTTCTTACCCGTTCCAATTGGACACGTCCTTTTTGAACCCCAATAGAAGACGGAGTGGCAGACTTCTCAGATCTGCATGCCCGCCAATCTAGCTCCACGATCAATGCTGGTTCATGTATGGCTAAGCTTGTCGAAGGTATTCAGAGTGCTAGGGATTATCGATTTAGGATGTGTAGCTTGAATCGAAGGCGTGTTCAATCTCAGCAATTACTTGGGGATGCACGTTAGTCCTGCGGAGAGGATTAGGCAGCAAAGGCGGGGCCCCGCTGCAAGCCATGCAACCGCCCTAACCATTAGGCTATGCCCCACCATTATTACTACAGACCGGGAGGAAGATCGCCAATGGAGAACAACACAAGGTCCACACGCGCAACATCTTCCGCAACGGTGGCCAGCGTGGCGACAGCGACCTCCTGGACAAGTTCAGATTCGTCCTAGAGGGCATGTGCATCAAGCTCAGGTTTCTAAACAACAATGAGCCTCTGCGATCGCCGTACTCGGCACCGCACTACCCCTCAGTTACTTGTCATTTTGTCCATCTGCTTCCGTTATTTAATACAACCGCAGATAACAGACAGCACTGGAAGCCGCCATACGCATTAGAACTGCCCCCATGGCTTGTGAACGTCATGTGCTTATATCGCATGAAGCTCTGCTTGCGTGAACAAGAGGCGTGCTTCACGAACTGTGTCCGATGAGTCATCCGGGCTAATTGACTGCCTGGGCATGGGGTCTTGCCAAGCCAGGTCTGCGTACAGACACAACAGGGTGCCTTCAAGCGGATATGGGCACACCGGGTAAGAGTTCTGCGCTACAACTGCTGTAAAGCAGGGTGAGCATGCTGACTCTCGTGCATCATGATTTCGGGGACAAGTAGCTTGGGTTGTTACAAACACGCCTCGGACGAGTACCCTGAGGAGCACACCAGGGAATAGATTTTTCTGGGATCAGGAAAAGAAGGTTATCAAGGCCTAGGCCAAAACCACATATTGTGAAACTAAGGAATTCAAGGGCGGGCTAGACGATCTTAACGACTAAAGGAAAGCGTACGGGCAGAAGGAGATTACTACAGTATATAGAGTACATGGAAAGTGGCCGAACCTCGACACCGGCGCCAACTCTGACTCGAACGAACTCTGACTTCGAACAATGAAGTGGCAGATGGGGTGGAGTGGGTGGAGACTTAGATAAGGGCTTTGAGTGAGAGGCCGCAGGCGGTTTCGAGAGGCAGCAGACCTGGAGGCGGGACCTACTAGCCATTTACATCTGAACACAGTCTCTACCTAGCTAGCACACTCGTTAAAAATTGAAGCAGGAAACTTCAGCATTGAATCAATCTTGGCGGCGTGACTTACCACTTCCTGCGACTGTCACTCCACGTCTAGTGACGTATCTGCGGCCGCCGTCGGCTGGTCTTTGGTTGATGGATCCGTCACGAAGCTTGCCAGTGGTTCTGCGGCTAAGCCAAATGAGGCAAGTGCCGGACCGTGGCCTTCCTGGTCGTCCTCTGGGTAGTGATGCTCGGGGAGAGCAAGTCCTCCGTCGGTATCTTGGGGTGTAGTGTAGTCGCCAGCATCAACGAAGCTTCGCGGTCGCTGAGGTGGACAGGATAGCTCCGCATCGGTGTGCTGTGAGGTCGTCTCATCCCATTCCAAATACACTCCACTTGCCCCGCCACTTGGTCCTTGCTCACTGTTGGATCTGCTGCTGTTTCTGCGCGACAATGGAGATTTGCGCTTCTTGGTGGTGATGGTGGCAGAACCATCGGATGGTGCTTGGCGGGACTTCGCATGTTCCGCAGCCTTCTTCCTGTTTTCCTCAAGGATGGTATCCAATGCATCCCTAATCTGCTTCAAGCGTGTGTCCTTTCCCCAATCGAGGATGTTTCGAACCTGCTTGCGAAAGCTCTTGTAATGCCCTGGGTCTGACAGCAGGAATGCACCAACCCGTTGGAGATGGTTCAAATCATCTTCCTTCCACGATATGTATAGCTGGGCGGTGTTGTTGTCCACAGCGATGGAGTATGATAAATTGTCGACATGTCGCACGCTCGGATGCTTCGAAAGCGAGGTATTTAGTTGGTCGACGGCGTTGAGACACGCTGACGAAGCACCTGCACACTGGTTTGTAGCAACCCAGAGGTCGCCGCGAGTACCTCCGGCAGCTTTGAATTCGATGGCGAAGAACGGAAACCTAAGTCCCTGTGTTGTCGCTTCCGCGAACCGTGTATTTTGAGCATGTAGACTAGTTTGGGCCAAGAATTGTGGCTGGGTGAAGGCCCCATCCTCAAGGTCGCCGGAGTATCCGTAGAGTAGATCAGGTTTCGGGCCGGAAACCCTAAACGGGCTTTCAGGGTTGTTGGGAATGAGATGAGAAGACATCAGGGATGACTTGGCACTTTCCAAGCCTGCTGAGTTTCCATAAATGAGATCCGAGGGCTTTGGAAATACTGTGTCTTCGAGCAATCCCTCCACATCGGCCTCATTACATCCTCTTGCAAGCCTGTCCAACCTATCAAGATACCCATCGATTTGTTCGGACGACGGATCAGGCGAGTCCCGCTCTGCTCGTATTTCCTCAACGTGACTGGAGATAAAATCAGGAAGAAGCCGAGCACGGGAATCTCGGATGCGAATGTTGTTCGAGGTCAGGTTGTTCCGACGATAGGATGGATGGCGAACGCTGGCAGTGCTGGAAGCAGAATCCTCTGTTGCCCGGTATGAACTGGCCCTGGTAGAAGCCGGTGTCGGCGGCACCACAAACCCATCGGCGTCCCGTGTGCAGCCCATCTCCGGCGCTGAACTTGTGAGCTGTCTCGAAATGGGGACGTCGTCCGAATGGTGCAGATGGCTGTCCGACCGGCAGTGTTTCTCTCGGTCCGATCCGACAGACTCGAGCCACTCGGAAACGAAGGTGTGGACGGATGCGGGACCGGGGGCCGGATGGACGGGGTCGACAAAATCTTTGAGGAACGAGGCGTATGGATGTTTAGGAGGGTTGGGCTTTGGCTGTTGTAGAATTGTCTGCACGAGCTGCCCCATTAGTTGTGGACGTGCGTGGGCGACCGTTGTCATACCTTGCCAGCCTGCTCTGCTTTCTCGTCCTCAACTCCAGGCTGTTGCGTGTCCGTCCGTGTCAATCGGGCTCTCTTCGCGGGCAACGGATTGCTCTCTGTCGCGTCGAGTCGCCTCTTCCGAGCCGGCACGGGCGTGGGCGTCGCGTCTCCGGCGAGATCTCCGCTCTCTGGAGAGTGCTCTCGGTGGTTCCGCGGAAGCTCTGTACCTAACAAGTTAACAAATCTCTCCAGTCTCTGGGGATATCATACACGCACTTGCAATGTTACCTGCAACAGCGTCCAGTAGCGTTTCTTGCAAGGCCTTGGATAGTTGCACACGAGAGCGGCGGCGGGTCCACGCCTTGGAAACTCCGCTGTTCATGGCGAGGAACGTGCTGACGCGCGGAGGTATGAGATTTCTATCGGCGCTCAGGCTGGCCGACGGAAAAGGCCTGCTGCGAGCCGCGAGGTCGTTCGTTTCGTCAAAAGCAGTTGCAAAAGAGTTGTTTGGGTCGAGGTGATTTTGGACTCGACGACACGAAAATCCACTCCTTTAGGCATCAGGGCGTGGGGGCGGCTAACGATTGGCCGTCGGGCATCTCGCCTCCCAACATGCGTGCGGGGTCGTCGCAGAGTCGGCGTCTTTGGCTTCCTATTCGTTACTGGCAGACTTTTTCGTGCTGCGATATCTTTCTGAGCACTGACACCCAATCAAACCCTCATCGATTCGGAACCGCTGGAGCAAGGATTCGCTACGTTGGGCGCAACACCGTCAGCGTTGACGTGCCAGGATAGGGTTACCACGCCGAGACCAAGGAATGTCTCAGGCCCCATCAGAAGGGACAAGCAAAATGTCTTATGAGTCAGATTTGAGGGCCCGAGCCACTCAACTCAGCCCTTCTGAGGGGTATACTCCGTATATATCTGTAGCTTAGGAACTGTAGTCGCAGCTGTTAGGGTTAGAAGAGAGGCGTTGTTTCCGTAATGTTTCGCTATTCCCGTGCATTCAACACATAGGAATGATAGGATATACGGTACCTCGTGCACCGTCGCGCAGCGATTGGAGCCGGCCACGTGACCCAGCGCTTCCCTGGGGGCATATGACGCCTAGTACAAACTGGGCAAGTTTCCGCCAACGAATTGTTGCCGACGGCAGTGCAGCCTCATCATGCGTGGACATTGGAGCCCGCTCTCTAACTGTGTTAAACGAGCCATGCTGGGTAAGGCGCAGCCTCGTGTCGAGAAAGTGGGTTTTCGAAGCGGCTTAGGGCTGTGATCCACGAGCCGGTGCAAACTTTGCACCGACTTTCCGCGGTACAAGTTATATGTGGATTTATATAGGGCGGCTACTTTGTACCGTTATGGCCCACTTTAGAGGCGTTTTTTCACCGCCTTTACATAAGGGAGCTATCGCAATAGCAGCTCTTTCCCTCTATAGCTTTAATATTATAGTCCTATTATAATTTACTAGCAAATATTATATAATTTAAATACCTTTTATAACTATATCCTAGAGCACCTAATTATAGGTATCCTCCCCCTAAATTTATTAGTCTAATAATAAAACCCTTTATTTACTTAAATTACTGCTTAAAGCTTACTATAAGTAATAGCTTAATAGTAATAAGGCTAATATTATTTAAGATATCCTTAAAAGCTTTATTCCTATAATATTAAGGAAATTCCCGCTATATTAGTAGTCTATAAATGCTATTAAGAACTAATATAAGTGACTAAAGGGTATTTAGCGTGCTTTTTATGCTATAGAGAAAAGGTCTAGCATAATATATAATAAAGAGACTAGGTAGCTTTAAATAAGTAAGCAAACCGCTAAATATATTATTAAGACTTACAAAAGGTTTAGCAAATTTATTATAATAAAGCCTCTTATTATAAGTTAAGCTATTAAAAGAGAGGAGTAAGCAGAGATCTTCTTAGGAGATTATAAAGCTAGTAATATAGTTATTAAAGCTTAAGATATTAAAGGCTTTGCTACTACTATAAGGGAATAAGTAAAGATATTAGAAGAGAGCTCTAATAAGTCTAAAGATAATAAAATTAATTCTTAAAGAGAGATTACTAATATATAACGCCCTAATAATAAGGCTTACAGTATTATTAAGCTCCTTAATAATAAAGATCCCTTTAAAGTTAAGAATAATTAATAGCCTTAAAGTTAGCCTCTAAGTAATATTATAGAGCAGAGCACTAATAATATAGCTATTTCCTTAACGCTAAACCTATAGCGCTTATAACTAAGCATTACTAGGGCTATACCTAATAGAGCATAGCTAAATTTATTACTATAAAGTTTATAGAAGCATAGGGCTATAGCATAGGTAAAAGAGCTCTTAGATATAGTATCTAATATCCTTAAGCCTTAAATATAGGGCTTAAAGAGGTATATTATTACTTAAAGAGCTATAAGGGCTAATAATATTAAGAAGGTAGTTAAGGACTATTAATTATATAGTAAAGACTTTAGAATAAGCATAATTATTAGGGTTATATTATGGTTAAAGTAAGATTAACTAAATCCTTTAATTTAGAACTTATTATTATTAAAGGAGGTAAAGCAAGCGTGGATTAAGTTAAATTTCAGTGTTAATACTATCTAGTATATACGTAAAAGTAAGGCTTTTAAGAAGATTTACGGGCACGTGCATATTATTACCTTTTAACACATAATATTATCATTATATTAGCTAGAATTTCATTATTAACGCTATTAAATTCATTAAATGCACATCTTTTTATTAAAATTACTACTTTAATAATCTATCTAAAGCCACTATGCTATCCTTTTTAAACCTAATAGCCTATAAGGCCTATAATAAGCAAAGATGCCTATGCAGTAGCTAATTTAAGCGCTTTATGCTTATCTCTAGGTAATAATTCTATCTCTTTTGCTTTAAAGTTATATAGCTCCTTCCTACTTAATTTAATAAAGTTAAAGAGGCTAGTAATAGCATAAATAATCTTAATCTATATAAGAAAGTTATATTTAGTAGCGCTATAGCAAATTATCTTTTACTTTCGCTTACATTACCTAAAAACACGCTCTATAACTATTTGTAATTATATATGCTAGAAGTTAAAGAGCTCCTTCTTATTATTTAGGTGCTTATAAGCATCTTTCTAGTCTTATAAATAATATTAAACCCTTAAGAAAGGTATAATTAGGCTATAATATATGCTAAATCCCACGTTACTAAGATAAAATCGGCCTTTAGGGATTATAAAAGACTTTATAAACGCTATCTATAATAAGGTGCTATTATTAATAGAACCTTTAGCGCTTACTAGCATATAAAGAAATAATCCCTTAAAGCTTATAGCTACTAGCACATTTTATAAGATATTATTCTTCCTTAACTAGTATCTCTGCTACTAATTTAGCGGAATATAGGCTAGAATATATATGCTATTAATAGCGCTAATAGCACTATTAAATTAAAGGAACTTCTTGTTTAGCTCTATAAATAGCAAGACTAACTCTAGCTTTAGCTAGCGAACGAAGATTATATATAAATACCTTATTAGCTTAATAAGCTTATAAAAATTTAAGATACTAATAATTAGGATAGTAGAAATTAATACCCTATATTCCTCTGCGGCTTGTTATATACACAAATCTATAAGAAGACAATTAGCTTCTGCTTAATTAATTAATATTATAAAAAGCCTACTAAGGCATTAATATAAAGCTAGTTATAGAGCTTAAAGAAGGTCTCCTTTAGCATCTAAAAGAGGTATGTAAATGTCAGGAGCAGAACAGCAACAGCATCCATAAGGGTGGCGATGGCATTGATAAGGGTAGAACTCAGCGGGGCACGGAGCTAAGGGCTAGCTATAGGCTAGTTACGTAAGAGCTATAGGCTATTTAAAGGGGCTTTCCTATAAATATAGGGAAAGGGCTAGAGATTAAACCTTTAAGCACCTACCCTTAGCTAGTAGTTTAATAGCTATAACACTTTAATCTAACTATTACTCTATTATTTACTCCTAAGCTAAAAGCCTTAATAAATTAATCTCTTTTCCCTTTAGGGTAATAGACTATTAGTTAGATTAAGATATCTAGAATTTATTATATAGTAACCTAATTAGGTAGTAGCTATAACCACACTATAAATAAGCAGCAGAATATTACACTACTAAACCTAACTAGAGTAATCCACTAGTCCCTATTAGATAACTAATAAAGTAAAATACTTATTAATAATAAGGAGGTAATACTAAACTAGCGCCTTAAAGAAGTAGTAACCTAGATATATATTATAGAAAAGAGATAGAAACTTATGTAATTATAGCAAAACCTATAGATAATAGAGAAAGCTATGTCCTTAGGTAACTTAGATATAAGGCCTATAAATACCCCTTCTTTAGTACCTTAGGTAGCACCTATTATACAGTAATATAGCCTTATAAAGATATAATTAAAAGTACCTATATATAAAGGGAATACTTTTAAGAGTCTTTAGAATTTCCTAGCGGATTTAAATATAGCTTTTACTATAGATTATAAAACCTTTATAAATAATATAACTAAGGTTACCTATGCTAGTAACTACCTAGTAAATAATGTAAAGCGATAATAGATGCGTTATATAGCTATAGATAGTTATGTAAACTACTAGGGTTATACCTAGGATAGATTTATAGATTAGCTAAAGATAGGAACTATAGATAAGAATGCATAGTGCTTAGAAGTAATAAGAATATTAATAGGTCTTAGATAAGAAAATTACTAATTATTCTAGATATTTATAAAGATCTAGGGTAAGGCAAAGGCTAAGCTACCTAAAGTAATTCCTAAATACCTATAAATCTATATATTTATTAATAGCCTTAATAACGCTATAAAGAAGCAGGTACTTAGCTAAGAGTTCCTAAGAGTTAAACCTACCTAGTAGGCTAAGGAAAAAAGGCAAAGGTTATAACTAAAGGAAGCTAATTAAGTAATTAAGGTAATAATAGTTAGAAAAGATAATAATGTTTTACTTTACTAGAAAGGCTATATATATTATTTACGCTAGCTAGCTCTATGTAGGGCTAGTACTAGTACTCCTGCTGCTTCGTTAAAAGGAAAACCCTTAAATAGGAAGAAAAACCCTTATATCTATGTTTAGGCTAACGCTAACCCTGCACTAGGCCTGCGTCGCGTTGTGTGTGGCCTATTATAGGTGTTTATTGCTAGCTTACGCTAGCCTTATCCTAATAAGAAAAGAAAGAAAAAGGAAAAAGGAAAAATCCTAGGTTCTAAGCCTTACCTAGCTCTATCCTAGGTCTGCTCTAGCACTGCTCTAGGCCTATTATACTATCTTATAGCATGCTAGATTTGGTTTTATAGTGGTAATTCACTTCTCTTTCACTTTTTAGCTAGCTCTTCTATAACCCTACTTTTTAGCCTTCTCTAGCCTAGGTCTAGCTTATTAGTCTAGGGAAGTTAGAGTACCTAATGTTATTTATCTTCTATAGTAAGGGTATGGGTTTAGTTTAACTCCTAGCCGTTTCTAGGCCTAGGTCTCCTAGGCATTATTAGACTAGATTTTTATCTTATATTCTTCTTTCTTTGTTAATATTTATAATTTAGCCCCCTCTCTCCTATATAAGTATAAGAAGGGTTCCTTCCCCTAGAGAGGTCTTCCTTCTTTCCTCTTTTTTATTAAACTTCCTATAGGTTCTTTTCTTCCTTAGAGCTACCTAAGGCGCTCCTAGGCTAGTGTTAGCCTAAATGCTAATATTACTATAGATCTATTAAGTTATCTAATAAAATAGCGCTAGCTACTATAAGTACTCTTATGTTCTATGCTTATCCGGCTCTAATCCGCCTAGGAGAACTCTAAAAATAAGCGGTATCCTTAAAAATCTTTAACTAAGAAGTAGCTTAAGTAGGCTATAGCTAAGGATTTAAAGGTATAACCCCTCTAGCCCTAGCCTACCTCTATTCTAATGCTAATTCACTGTAGTTAGGGGATCCCTGTAGGATCTAATATGTCTCTTATAAATCTTAATTAATTAACTACCCTAGGCACCAGTGCTATAACATTGCTAGTAAGTTAGATCTATCCTAGCTTAGAAGCGAGGCTAACTGTTTTGTATAGGGCTAGCTACTAACGCCTGTTTTAACTGCTAGGTCCGTAACTGTGGATGTTTAAAGGTAGTTAGCGCTTCTATTCCGGGCCAGATCTAGTGCTAATTTGCTCTTAGCCTGACTTAAGTGGTTAACGAAATAAGCACCAGTGGCTAGTGGAAGTTTAGGCGGCCATAGTCGCTAGGGGTAGTGTGAGTACTGCTATTCCGGTTCGGTGTCAAGTCTAGTCCGGGTCTAACGGTTACTAGAAAGGCTATAGTAATAAAGTAGTAATAGAAAGATAAATTTGCTATTTATATACTATAAGTATAGTAAGCTAGGATATGCTTTACTAAGCTATACTAAACTAGATTATTCTATTTATAAGAGAAGTAATTATCTAATAGAGATACATAAGAGTAGCTGTAACTAGGTTAAAGATAAAGACCTATTAGACTTAAATAAGACCCTATTAGCTTAGTATAACCCTAGGAAGACGCTCTTATTAAATTATTACCTAAAGATCTAAGACTAAGAGTTAAGGTAAAGTTATAGTAAGAATATAAATAGGTAGCTATAAAGGCGCTATTTAACCCTAGCGTAACCTATTTAATTATCTACCTAAAGTTACTAATAGTAGTTAATTAGGCTAACGTAAAAAGGATAACATAACCCTTAAGAGTGCTACCCTTACTAAAATTAAGCACTAAGGGATCTTATTATAAACCCTATTAATTAAGGATAGTATAGGCTATATAAGAATATATTAAGTTAGCTACTATATAGCTAATACTAGTAAAGACCTATTATTAGGGTATAACTAGGTAGTTACATATAAACCAGTAATTATATCCTAGATAAATAGGTACTAGAGATACCCTATTATAAAAGAATATCTTAGACTAGTAGTAAGGACATAATAGGCATATAAGGAGGTAAAACACGTATATATTAGATTTATCTTATAGGGATTAATAACTAAAATTATATAAAAAGATAATAATATCTTAATAGTAAATAAAGATAGGCCTTATAATAACCTAGTAACTATAGAGATAAGTAAAGCCTATAAGTTAACTATATAAATACCCTAAGCCTATAAAGAGTTTAAGAATATCTTTTTAAATAAACTTATAGGTATTCTCCTATACTAGGTAATTAGACTTATACTATTAAATTAGAAAAGGGAAAACGCCCTATAAGGACTAATATATAATTTAGTAGAAAAGGAGCTAGAAGTGCTCTATAAGTACTTAGTAAGCGTATAGCAAAGGGATAGATTTAAAGATCTATTAGCCTAGCTAAAGCCCTAATATTATTTATACTAAAGAAGGGAGGAAAATTATACCTTTACGTGGATTATAAAGCCCTTAATAGGATTACTATTAAAAATAAAGCGCTATTACCGCTAATTATAGAGATCTTAAACTAATTAAAGGGAGCAAAGGTTTATACAAAATTAGACCTTAAAGATATATACTATTAGCTATATATCCGTAAGAGTAATAAGTGGAAAATAGCGTTCTAATATAGATATAGTTACTTTAAATATCTTATAATACCTTTTAGACTAGTTAATACACCTATAACCTTTTAAGAATATATTAATAATGCCCTTAAAGGCCTTATAAATATAATTTGTGTTATATATTTAAATAATATCCTAATCTATAGTAGTAATATAGCTATGCATAAGGGGCATGTAAAATAAGTCCTTTAGAAGCTCTAAGAAGCAAGCCTTTTTATTAACCTAGAAAAGTGTAAATTCTTATATAAGGAGGTTAAATTCCTAGGCTTTATTATATCTAAAGAAGGAATTATAATAAAGCCTATAAGAATTAAGATAATAGTAACTTAGCTAGTACCTTATAGTGTCTTTAATATTTAGTTATTCCTAGGCTTTATAGGATTTTATAAATAGTTTATTAAAGGCTATAGTAAAATAGTTATCCTATTAACTAATTAACTCTAAGGAGACTAACTAGTAAAGTTTAAGCTAGATTCTAATAAGTTAGCTATGTTTAGGGAGCTATAAAAATAATTCTAAGAGATACTAATTCTAGTACACTTTAATCTACTAGCCCTATTAAGGGTTAAGATAAATACCTTAGGATATATACTTAGGGCTATCCTAGCGTAGTTAGTGCTAGGTTACTAGCACTTAGTAGTGTATATATTAAGAAAGCTAAATAAGATAGAGCTATGCTATATAATACTAGATATAGAGTTACTAGCTATTTAGGAGGTATTCTAAACTTAGAGGCACTACCTTATATACTTAATATATCTAGTTATAGTAGTTATAGATTACTTAAACTATAAGTACCTAGATATAAAGCTAAAGTTAACTAGTAAATAGATTACTATGCTAGATAAACTCTATTTATTTAACTTTATAATTAAATATAAAGTAAGTAAGTTAAACCTTACTAATACTCTATTAAGAAGTTTAGATTATATAAGTAAAGAGAGGAAGGTAAAGGTAGTATCCTTATAATTACTAACCTTTGTTACTAAATTTATAAATAATATACTATAAGGATACTATAATAGAATTACTAGTATTTAGTGCTCTAAGATAATATAGTGTGTTTAGTTTATAAATAATAGGCTATAAGAATACTATAATAAAACTATTAATATCTAGTACTTTATAAAATCACTCCCTACCTATTAACTAGATTAGGATAGACTATATATAAGACTAGACCTACTAGCTAAGGAGTTACTACCTAGTAATAGTGTGTTAGCTAGGGTTCCCTTAATTTTAAAGAAGCCTAATAGTCTAAACGTATTCTAAGGATATTATTATAGCATAAGGGGACTATATATAAGACTAAACCTACTAGCTAAGGAGTTACTACCTAGTAATAGTATAATAGCTAGGGTCTTATTAATTTTAGAAAAGCCTAATAGTCTAAATATATTCTAAGGATATTATTATAGTATAAGGAGACTATATATAAGACTAAGCCTACTAGCTAAGGAGTTACTACCTAGTAGTAGTATAATAGCTAGGGTCTTATTAATTTTAGAGAAGTCTATTAGACTAAATACGCTTAATATAGGTATTATAGTAAGGAATAGACTATATATAAGACTAAATTCACTAGCTAAGGAGTTATAACCTAGTAAATATATTATAGCTAAGATCTTAGTAATATAGAGAACCTTTTCTAAGTTAAACTCTACTATATTTATAGAAGATATAGAATTAGAACCCCTAATCTAAGTCTTACTTTTAGATATATAATAGAGGAATGCCTTTATTATAAAGAAGAGGGCATTACTATTAAGTAGTAATCTAAATATATTATAGATATAGTCTATTAGACCCTCTAAGCTATTAATATTTAAAAATTAAGTTTTTATCCTATAGGGAATAAGAAAAGAAATCCTATTATTAATTTATAATAACCCTATTACTAGGTATTAAGGAATTACTAAAACTCTTTAATAAGTTACTAACTAATATTTTTAGCTAGGAATAAAAAGAGATATTAAGGTATATATATATACTTATATTAGCTATTAAGTTTGAAAACTATAAATATATAAACCTTATAGTAAGCTAGCTATACTACTAGTATTAGATTACCTTTTTAAGAATTATTAATAGATTTTATTACTAGACTCTTACTAGTTAAGAATTAGTAAGGTAAAACATATAATATAATCTTAGTAATAGTTAATAGGTTTATAAAATATAGTATTTATATCCCTATATCTACATAGTTAACTAGTAATAGACTAGTAACTATTTTCCTAGAATATATTTTTAAAGATTATAAAGCCTTAGAAGGTAATATTATAGACTAAGGTTTAATATTTATTAGTGGATTTTAGAGAATATTTTACTACCTCTTAGTAATAAAGTAATAATTAAGTATTGTGTTTTATCTATAAATAAATAGTTAAATAGAATGCTTAAATTAAGTTTTAGAGCACTATTTAAGAGCATTTATATACATAGAATAAACTAATTAGGTTAATTATCTCCTAATAGTATAGTTTACTTATAATATAAGTATATATATAAGTTATAGTTATATACCTATAGAAGCGCTATAAGGGTATAACCTAAGGGAACTAGATTAAGTAGTTATACTAATCCTAATAGTTAATAATTAAGCTAAAAATAGAGTTTTAGAATTAAAGTATAAGTATATAGAGATTAAGTAGCTATTAAGCTACTTATAGGCCCTATAGAAAAAGTATTATAATTAAAAGAGAGTACTAATAAAGTTTAATATAGGTAATTATATCTTACTCTTAACTAAGAATATTAATCTATAATACCCTAGCTAAAAGCTAGCTATAAAGTACTTAGGACTATATAAGATTAAAAAGAAGTTAGCTATTATAGTTTAGCTTATTAATTAAAGTTACCTAAAGGAATACGCTTATATAATGTTTTTAATATTATAAGCTTAAAACCTTTTAGAGGAAATCTAAGTAATATAGTTAAAATAACCTTACTATAAGATAATATTAAAGAGGATTAAGAGGAATTTAAAGTTAAATAAATTATTACTTATAAATATAATAGTAAATAGCGTAAATATTTAGTAAAATAGAAGAATTATAATAATTCTAAGAATTTATAGGTACTATAGAGAGACTTTATAATAAAGGAGGTTATTAAAGATTATAAGTAGTAACTAAGTAGCTAAATCTTAACTTTCTAGCTACTTAATTAACTCTTAATTATAACTTAAAAATAATTATTAAATTATAGCAATTTAATTAGGAAATAATTCACTTAATAATAATTTAGACTACTAAATAAATCTTATATTTAAAGTAAACACTTAGTATAAACTTATAGCTATCTAATAGTTAGACTTTAGAGATATATTTAGATGTATTTTTAGTAGCATTTCTAACTTTATTAGCCTTAGACTTATTATTACTAAAGGCTTAAACTTATAATTCCTTAGGGAGTTCTAAAGGTCTAATACATATAAGGAGAGTAGCTTAAGTAATAGTAAACTAGTAGTAAGTTAGTAAAGAATAAGTAGTAAAGCTAATAGTACTAACTATAGGGCTATAAGTAGCTATAAATTAAAGATAATTAGTAATTTTAATCTAGGTTTCTAAATTAATAATATTAATTAGCTATAAGAAAGTAGTATATTTATTATACTTTACCTCTTAAGAAGCCTTAGCTATAAGATATATATAATAAGCTTACTTATATTTATTAGTATTTTTAAAGCTAAAAAGTATTATAAAGTTTCTTCTTAGCTTATATAAACTCCTAGTAGTGTATTAGTAGTATTAAAGTAATAGATTAAGAGAAACTTACTTTACTAATATAGTATAGTTCTAGAAGATTATAAAGTATATCCTAAAGCTATTTATATAGCTTTATAATTTAAATAGAATACTAGTAAGGAGTTAGTAGTAATTAAGAGATAATCCCTTAAGGCTTAACTTACCCTAATATAAGTCTTATTATTTTAAGCATAATAGTAGTATTTTAGAGAATTACCTATAAGTAGCTAAATATTAGTAATAATAGTAGTAAGATAGTAGTAAGTTTATACTAGAGAAGTAATTATATTTAGTTAGAGTAAGCTTTCCTTAGTAATATACTAAGGCTATTTATCTTTATTATTATCCCTTAGAGCTATATTCTAAATAGCTAACCACTAGGTATAATATATATATAGAATTTTTATTAAACTAGCTTTAAGTTAGTAATAAAAGGTAATATAGAAGTAGTAAACTTATATAGTCTTTAATAAGTATAAGGTTTTCCCTTATAGAATAGCTTAATAGTAAGATCTTTAATAGTAATAGTATAGGATATAATAGCTTAAGCTATAATAATTAGTAATTAATATTATATAATAGTAGCGTTATAGTAGCTATTATATTAGTAAGGGACTTATAAGTTAATAAGAGGCTTAAAGAAAAGAAAGAAAAAGGGAAAAGAAAGAAGGAAATTACCTTTTCTTATAGGAATTTAGGCACTTTAGATTAATCTAAGTTATACTAACTAGAATCTTCTATACATTAAGACTAGTGTATTTATAAAGATTACTATAATTTACAAATTATTACTATAAGCTTACTATAAATTTATTAGGCTACTACTATAAGCTTAAAGAAAAACAAAAGGGTAGGGTAATCTATGCCCTATAGAGTTAAGCTAATTAAAAAATCACACTAACTAGTCTAGCTAGGAAGGATCTCTTAGAAAGAATAACCTATAGATAGGAAGTTAAGAAGTAACTATAACCTAGCTTCTATTAGTAAGCAATTACTATAAAAAGGCTAATATAGCCTAATGTTATTAATATTACTATATTACTTTATAAAAATTATTATAGTAAGTAGTAATAAAGGAACTCTTACGCTATAACCTAACCTAAGATAGCACCTTAATGCAATTAAGGATAATTATAGTAAGAGAGGGTATTATATTAGGAGCAGAATAGTAATAGTATTTATAAGGGTAGTAATAGCATTAATAAGGGTAGAACCTAGCGGGGCATAGAGCTAAGGGCTAGCTATAGGCTAGTTATGTAAGAGCTATAGGCTATTTAAAGGGGCTTTCCTATAAACGTAGGGAAAGGGCTAGAGATTAAACCTTTTAAGCACCTACCCCTAGCTAGTAGTTTAATAGCTACGACACTTTAATCTAACCATCACTCTGTTATTCACTCCCAAGCCAAAAGCCTTAACAGTAAATTACTTATCTAATAATTATTAAAGAAGCTTTTATAGTAATCTTGTGATACTATTAGTAATATACAGGCACCTTTAAGGCTTAGGAGGGTATTAATAAGAGTGTCACGATTAATATGCTTACAGAGGCGCTAATATAGCCTATACAGGGCTCTTTACAGCAATCCTAGCCTTTAGTAATACTATAAAATCAATATTACAAGCTAAAGGTTATCCTTAGCGTCTTTATCTATAATAAATTAATTAATTATAAGGCTATTAACCTTAAGAAATGTTATTATAGCTTATACCTAGGTGTAAACTTTATGCTAGTGTAAACTTTATAAGGGGACTATATAAAGTGTATAGTTTATTCCTAAAAATTAGTAGAATTTGCTTTATTCTTAGTATCTAATCCTATTATAGGCATTTATATAGCCCTGGTTAAAAAGATATATTATAAATAGGGGAGGTAGTGTTTATGTAATTTAGATAAAGTTCTATAATTTTCTATATAATCTAGGTAACGAAAATGGCTAGCGCGTCCGTTTACATGCATTTTGCACTCGCGCAAAGTTTGCACCGGCTCGTGGATCACAGCTTTAGCGAGCTTGATGCCAAATTGTGATTCACCTACTTAAGCAGCAGAGCCGCACCGCGCGGAGAGGCGGGAATGAAATCGACACGGAGCCCGGATGTGGCGGCCTTGAACAGTTATTGGGTTAACTTCCGTCGCTTTGCCGGAAATCCCGCAGGCCCCACTTCGACATACCAAAAGTAGGACAAGCTATCCCCACATAACCATGTCGGCCCCCACTACTTCAGCCCTCGAAGCCAAAATAATCCGTGGCTTGATTTCTTCATCCCCAACCTGCTTTACTTTGCTTTGCAAGCGTGATCTCGCCAGCCGCGCTATCCATTTTTCTCCATCACCATCACTCACAGATACGCCTTCTCTCCTAATCAAAGTGGCCTCAAATATCCCGCCATCTCCATTCGGAGCTTTCTGCGTTCCCAACTGTCACTCCGCCACCATGCCTTCGGCAAACGACATTGCATCGAAATTAGCGTACATCACCGGACAGCTTGATGCGAATGATAGGGGCCCACAGGTTCTGAAGTTGTGGAAGGAGTATAAAAAGCTCAAGGAGGAACTCGAGGAGGCCAAGGCCACGGAGGCAACAGCGCCAGATACTAAGGCCGATGAGATCCCGGAGACAACCGCCCCAGACACGACGGCAAAGGAGACCCCGAAGACAACAGTCCCAGAGACCTCGCTCCTGGCTTCGGCCGCCCTCTCCGCGAAGGAGGATGAGGCTAGACTCCGGAAATGCCCAAGGCCTTGCACGCAAAAGACCGGAAAGTCACCTTTAAAGAGCCCTATGACCACGGTAGCCCTGAGGTAAGCTCGCTTTCGAAACGTCTAGTGCTGTGGGATTTAGCTAAGATGGAGACAGGTCAAATCAGACTTCGGCGTGGCGGGCCAGTGACAGGGTGATGGCAGTAGATGAGTTGTGGACACGTAGAATGATGGGTAATGGCCTGTTACTTGGTGGGCAGTGACTGTTGCTTAGGTGCTCTATCAAGCTTTTCGTTTCATCACTTTGGGTAGTATGATTTTTATAAATCTAGCGAGCTATTTTGAAGACTGTTCATCATGGCTGTTCGCCTCCAGCGGCACATCCGCCGCTGGCTTAAACTGAACGGCCACGTCGAACATGAGCGCCTTCCGGCCGCTGCCGATGATGGGCATTTGGAGGAGTGATCAGGCATTGCTAACGCTGGTTTGCTTGGCGATCGGCTAACAGTGGCCGGATGCGGGGTTTGCCCCACCCGTGCGGCGGATGTCCGGGTCCGTTTCGGTGCCCCGACAAAACGGCCTTTGGAGAGCAATCAGGTAGGACCTACCTACTCGCAGGTTAGGTATGAAGAGTGCGAAGTGAGCGCGAGCATTCTTGGACCGATTGTAAACAGCAAGATAAATGGTCGAGGTGTAGCCATGATGAGGGACGGTGGGATAGTGAAGTCTTATGGAAGTTGAAGGGATTTGCGAGGAAAGTAGTGGACGATTTCAATATCATGATAGTGGCCTGAGGAATGGATAGTTGGTAATAGTCAAGATCTTTTGTATTTTCTCTTCAACTTGAGGTATATATCCAGGCTTTATGTATTGACAAACACCTCCTGTTACTGCCAGGCTCCCTCTTCCTGCCTATCTTTAGGGATTGAAAACACCCGCCCATGGGCACCCATCGGTCTGACCGGGTAGACCAGTGAGCCTATGGGTCAACATTGAACGGGCCAGGCTCGGTCGTTGGGTGGCGCGGCTTTTTCAAACCGTACTTGCCTTTCTCTACAGCCTGTACATGTGGTAACTCGTTTCTATAGGATACAACGATTGTCCGATACCCAATCATTTCATTGTTGCTATATGATTATCAGAGTCATGTTGGCTAACAGACCTGGCAGAACTAGGCGCTTAATAAGGTTATAAGAAACAGGACACGCAGAAAATTAGTTTCATAATGATCAATATTTCCATCACCAGCGGCTAATCCACGAACAGGGACCAACCAGTAATGTATGTAGGAGCTGCATGACAGACAGCTGTGATTGGCAATTCCGACAGCTGAGCCATGGAGTGGGTAGGTGAGTGGGGCTCCCATAGTTTGCCAACTCTTGTGCCCGATCATCCTGCTATTTGGCTTCATAGCGAATGGGAACATGTCACATCCAACCCTCCCTAAGATGGACTTGATACAGCGAAGAATCAAGATCACATCACTTCCTGATACCTCACTATCAGAAATGGACTTCCACGACACATCATTCTTTCAATCACAAGAGGCGCCAGTCCAACTACCTACGCCTGCCGAAATTATGCGCAGATATCCAGAGATAGGCGACGGCAGCGGCATCGCTAGGTTTGACGAAATCAACCTCATCGTCAAACTTGGTCCTGCAGACTACCTCAGACTGGAGGAAGTGCAGACTATCTGGGCCATGCACCAGGTCTTCCCCAACGGCGAGATTCCGGTGCCCGAGGTGTTTGGTTGGAGAAAAGTCGATGGGCGAAACTTCATCTACATGAGCTTGATACGTGGGCCGACTCTATTAGACGCGTGGGACAGATTTACAGATGCAGACAAGGAATCCCTCAGGGAACAGATGCAGCAAGTTATCAAAGACCTCAGAAGTCTTTCCCAGAGCACTCGCCACAATCACTGGATAGGTAGGCTGAAACCTATAGCCATCATTTATAGCATACTAACTCACTTCATTGTTAGGCTCTATCAATGGCGGAAATGTCCAAGATAGATACTTTAAACTGGACTACGAGGAGGGGCCCTTTATAGACATCAAGTCTTTCAACGACTGGGTCCTCGCCGCTGCAACTCGCCAACGGCCCAAACCAGGAGGTTCCGTCCAAGAAGATCATTTCCGGGACTGGCTTTCTGACGAGGGCGAGATATGCTTCACCCATGGGGATCTCACTCTGGGAAACATAATCATTACTGATAAGCCTGGTAGTCTGAAAATTATAGGCATTATTGACTGGGAGCAGGCTGGGTGGTATCCTGAGTACTGGGAGTACTGTAAGATGCGTTACGGAGTGCCTGGCTACCATGAGTGGAAGGAGGAGAGTTGGGCCAATACTATTATGACGCCCTTTGAAGATGAGTATGATGCCTTCTTGTACTATAGCGGGTGTCGAGGTTGTCCATGAGCTTTGGAATCCGAGATCATTCACGCGAAAACCTTTATTGTTTATATGCAATGACCTTCACTTGGAATATTACCAAATGGCATGCCGTGGCCTGGCAACTGAGTATTGAGGAGCGCGATCAACCTTGTACGGGTACTTGAGGCGGAAGAGGCATGAGGCTACTGGGGTGATGAAAAAAAAACCGATGTCCCTAAGGACGAAGGATCCGACCAGTCTACACTAACGAGCTAAAGCATTGCTGAACTAAACAAGCATCCTAATGAATTCTCTTTAGCCACATCGTTCACGGGGCTCGACTAGAAGACCGCGGAGCCTGAGCTTCCGGACCCGTCTCTACTCCACCTGTTCTGTTGTCCGGAGCCTGACACCATGGACTGAGTTTACGTGGTTTCTAAAGTGGTCCACACTCCGGAGTTTGAGATCATCCTCCACGCATTTGGGATGTCTACACATAATGGGTTCGCCACGCTCTTCGGCTCGCTCGATCTCCTCGAGATGCTGGTCATCAAAGTGATCGTTTCTTTTCGTCGGCCGACAATACGGAAAGGCCCGCTCGTGCTCCGTTAGTCGGTCGTCACCTATACACCTAGGACACTGTGTTGGACCCATGAGAAGCGGAAAAGGCTCTGTCTTGGACTCTGGCCCTGGTATGAGCTCTAAGCACTATGAAGCCCTGGGGTTTCAATAAAAGTCGGTGCCCGCTGGCGTCTGCGTTTGACTGTCTCCTTCTTGCCAAACAGAGCAACATATAGGTCAACAACCTCAACGCTTAGCCGAAATCTTTCGTCGTCAGTCAGCTTTTCGGGTTGGTGACAGAGAACCTTGGCTAGCCTTGCACGCTCGGGAATGATAAGGTCAAAAGCTGGCTCTGTGTAATGCTCCACCTCCTCTCTCCTTGCCTGCCTCTCGAGGTCCCACGTTGGGCGGTTGTAGAAGTAATACTCGCGATACTCCTTAACGATCCGTTTCTTGCGCTGCGACCGTTTGGATTGGATCTTTGCCGTGAGCTTTCGAATCTCTTCCTCATCTTCCAGGCCGTTAAACCAATACTGGCCCTGCTTGAGCTCTGCGCGCCGCTGTTCTAGTCCGGCAATCTCGGGGTCGGGCTGTAGGTTAGCCCATATCTCGGGAGGGACCATATCTCTTGTAGCGCGAGGGTCTTGAGTGAGGCTGACGTAGGCGAACAGTCTAAACAATTAGTCCTCCTTTTCTTCTTCTAAGAAGGCGTTTTAAAGGTGAAAGTTGGCAATCTGGTTTAGATAGGTGCTCCAGAATGTGAAGAACCTTGGATCCTGCCGCATGACTCTGATCGCGAACAGAATCCGGTGCGTCCCCTGATAAGACTAGTTAGCTTTACCCCTTTTTCGCTTGACTCTCGATGTACTATTCGCAGCATTCGCAGCGCCTCTCCGCCCGAACTTCGGCGTCCATCGCTTCTCGAAACCGGCCTCTTCGCTCTGTCGGCCTATTTGGTCCCTCAGAGTGGCATACGTTATGGCCTCGTCGTTAGAGAGGGTGCCATCCCTGGCAACACAACGGAAGAAAGGAGTTTTTAGCACGGACTGCTTCCACCGTAGCGGGACACAATGCATTCCCGCTGGCACCTGCGCCCCGAGCACGGAATTCGCATCCTTTAGAAACTGTGCGTTGAAAGCGTGATCGCAGAGCGCAAGAGCAACGAAGAGTAGAATGGGGCAGAAGATCAGCTTCTTGGACGGTGTGAAGAAAAAGATGGTCCTTTGATCAATTAGTATGACATTTACCAATACCGAGCACCAGACTAGGGACGTACGGCCTTGGCTTATTGTCGCATCCCTTGTGGTGGACGAACTTGATGGACATAGCCACAACGGCTCATCTAGTGGCAGGGTGGTGCACGACCATCATGAGGATGTCCTCATAGCAGAGCGCCTTTGACCGGCCCCGCTTGGCGGTCTCTTGTTGGAGCAATTCGAAAATGGCTCTCGAATCCGGGTCCGCCGCTTCTTCATCGCCGGCCTCGGCGTCGTCATTAGGAGCTGCCATGATGGCCTTCGAACCAAAGAGCGCCTGGACGGATCCGTCTTTCGGTGCCTTCCTCTCGTGGTTCACCAGCTCGGCGGGTTGCACCCCAGTATAGCACATAGCCATGTAGCATCCGGCCAGGTTACCGCGCTGGCGTTCGAGGGGCTGGAGGCCGGTGTCGTACACGATGTTGAAGATAAGGATGGCTAGTAGCGAGTCCACGTTGAGGACCGGCTTCCCGTCGATATTCGGCGCTCGCAGGTTAAAGCGAGGCATCAGGACGGTGTCGTGATACTATCTGTATGTCAGTAAAGCGTGGTCACCAGACAGGCGGGAGAAGGAGGCCGACCCGTACCTTGTAGAGCTCTTTGATGTCATTCCGATTAGGGTAGCGACCGGTGACGGTAGTGTGGAGCTGTTGAAATTGGCGGATGTACTGCAAGGACGTGCCCTAAGACTTGATCCGATGCCTCTCGCAGACCTAAAAGAAAAAGTCCTGCAGTGTTGCGCGTGTTAGGCCAAGCATTGTTGTCTCCCAGTGTCCAACTTCCATATCCTTGCAATACCTGTCCCGGAAAGATTAGCAGAGTCGAGTGACCGAAAGCGTTGTGGTCTAGCATTGTGCGACGCACCGCTTCCATTTCCCACATATCCCAGCAACGTTGATCTGGGTCACAGCTGCGTATTTCGGCCTGAAGAATCGGACTCCCTCTAGCTGTTTTCGGTGGGCGGCATGTTCCTTGACGGATAGCGGCGTGGGCCGCTTGCTCGCTAGGGCGTCTGCCTCTCGAGAGGCAACCTGCTTGAGGAAATCGGCGTGATGGCCGGTAATGCCATTCCTGGTAGGGCGCGTCCTCCCAGGGCGTTGACGGATGGCTGTCGTGCTGGCTGGCATTCTGGCGGAGAGTGGACTGGGCAGTGCAACGAATGACCAAAGAGCGGCCGACTGTCGTGGAGGGACGCAGACGGTTCGAAACTACCTGGACAGCGAGAACAGTTCAAACAGGCTGGGACATGGACCTTTGGAGAAAAGGGGAGAAGAGGGTTCGAGGTCCCCAGGAATCGGCGGCGGGGGCGCGTGAGGGCATTTTATGGCTGGTTTGAGGAGCCGAAACTGGCTCCCAAAAAGCTGGCATCCAGGGTCATGGCTTCTGCATGTGGTGAAGCAGTGATGGGAAAGAGCCACAGGGAGGGACTGGTGACGGGACGGATTAACTCTGGTGCGTGGTTAGGTGGGGTGAGCCGAGATTTGGGGTGTCCGCATGTACACTGTACTCGTAGAGGACCTTGGGCCCGCAGTGTCGAGGCCGCTGAAACTGGCGGGCGCGCCAGCCAAGTTCGGCGGCAAGAACACCACATCCTCGGTTTTACGAGTAATAAGGCTAGCCTAATATTATTATAATTAAACCATCCTAAGCTCTAGTATAAGCCCTATTTTATTACTAGGAAATAGTAATATAGGGGATAGGGATAATAGTAAAGAAGACTAGCCTTAGTATTTTACTAAGGAAAGCCTAAACTAACTAAATATTATTACTCCTCTAGTATAAACTTATTACTAACTTACTACTATTATTACTAATATTTAGCTTTCTCTAGGTAATTCTCTAAAGTGCTACTATTATACCTATAATAATAAGACTTATATTACAGTAAGTTAAACCTTAGGATACTGCTTCTTATTTACTACTAATCTGATGCTAGTATTCTACCTAAATCGTAAAGTTATATAAATAAACCTTTAGGATATACTCTATAATCTTCTAGAACTATATTATATTAATAAAGTAAGTTATTCCCTAGTCTATTACTCCTTTACTACACTTACTACCTGTCAAGGCTTTTAACTTAGGGGTGAATAACAGAGTGAAGGTTAGATTGAAGAGTCGTAGCTATTAAACTGCTAGTTAGGGTAGGTGCTTAAAGGTTTAATCTCTAGCCTTTTCCCTACATTAGTAGGAAAGCTCCTTTAAATATCCTATAGCTCTTATATAACTAGCCTATAGCTAGCCTATAGCTAGCCTATAGCTCTATGCCCTGCTAGGCGCTACCCTTATTAATACTATTACTATTCCGCTCCTAGTATAATACCCTCTCTCACTATAATTATCCTTGATCGCTTTAAGCTACTATCTTAGGGTTAGGTTATAGCGTAAGCATTCTTTATTACTACTTACTATAGTAATCTTCTATAAAGCAATATAGTAATATTAATAATATTAGGCTATATTAGCTTTTTTACAGTAACTGCTTACTAATAGTAACTAGGTTATAGTTACTTCTTAACTTCCTAACCATAGGCTATCCTTTCTAAATAATTCTTCCTAGCTTGACTAGTTAGCATGATTTTTAATTAGCTTAACTCTATAGGCAGAGCTTTGCATGTATTGTATTTATTGTATTTTTGGCCCTTCGATGTATTGTATTATATTGTATTGCCCTATGTATTATATTATGTATTGTTAGGGGTAAAAAGAAGTGGAGTATTATAAAATTTTATTATATAGTAAATTGAATAACTAATCTAGTTAATATAAGCCACTTTTTTAATATAATTTATTTGCTTTTCTATAAATCTTTAAATATCTAGCTAATTTTGAATATTAACCTAATAACTACTACTTAGTCATCTCTTATAGTATATTTTAAACGTAACTTATTAAACAATTTTTTAACTAATTTTAGAGGTCTTTCTAAGTTTATACCTTTTTCTTAGATTTATTATCTTTTTAATAGTTTTCTCTTAACTTTAAGTATAAAACTTGCCCTAAGGAAAAACATTATACCTATATATAAATAAACTAAAACTCTAATAATAATATTTAGATATACTAAGAACTTATATAAGAATAAAGGAATTTTATTTTACTTAAAAATAGTCTTATAGCTATAAACCCTTTTTATTAGAATTATAAATAATTATATTTACTTTTTAAGCTTTGAAAACTAAAGTAAAAGTAAAAGAGAAGGAAAAAACCTATCTAGAACTAACTTAAAAGTTAGTAAAAATTAAAAATAAAAGGAAAGTATATAATATATTCCTCTTAAAAGTAAGTCCTAAATAGTCTTTTCTATTATAATTTAATAGCTTTAATAGCTTTAATAGCTTTAATAGCTATATAACCTAGTCTTTAGTATTATTATAAAAGTAAGTCTCCCCTCCTGGGTACGAGGTAAAACTGCTTATATTGTTACAGCCCGATATTTTTCGCCATCTTGTCAAACTTCTTAGCTTCCTTGCTAAGCTTGTTATTTGACTTCTTCTTGCTCTTTATTACGTGCGAGAAGATGGAAGAGATAAAGAGAGGGAACAAACACGGTCACAGAGAAAGGGGAATCGCGTTAATTTATGCTACGAGCAAAACTTAAATAAATTTAAGTTTAACTGCGGTCGCAAACTATAACTATATCTTACGCTAATATAGCTATAAAGTTTATTATTAATAAACTTTACACTAACCTATATAGCCCCTATATTTATACTCTTAAAGCTTATTCCTATATCTAGCTGCTTTTTTATTACTATAGTACTATTAATCAGTTATTTATTATTACACTAGCTAGGTATTGCTAGTAATTCTTATATTATGTGTGAATTTGAGATGCATTGGCCACTGCCGATGAAAAAAAAATTATAAAAATCATAAAAGTAAGTCTAAAGTAAGTCCTAATTTACTTATTAATAATAGGTTTTAAAGTAAGAAAAGCTATTATAAGAGAGTAATACTAATATAAAGCTAATAAAGACCCACTTTAAGACCCACTTTTATAAAGTTTAAACATACTACGTTTTAAAGTAAGAAAAACGTATAATAACTAATAATAAGAAGGTAATACTAATATAAAGTTTTAAGGACCCATTTAGACCCACTTTAATAATATTTACAAATACTACGCTTTTAAGTAAGAAAAAGCTATATATATTATTTACGCTAGCTAGCTCTATGTAGGGCTAGTACTAGTACTCCTACTGCTTTGTTAAAAGGAAAACCCTTAAATAAGGAGAAAACCCCTTGCGTCTATGTTTGGGTTAACGCTAACCCTATACTAGGCCTACGCCGCGTTATATATGGCCTATTATAGGTGTTTAATACTAGCTTATGCTAGCCTTATCCCTAATAAAAAGAAAGAAAGAAAGAAAAGAAGGAAAGTCCTAGGTTCCTAGCCCTACCTAGCCCTATCCTAGGTTTACTCTAGCTTTACTCTAGGCTACTTATACTATCTTATAGCATGCTAGATTTAGTTTTATAGTGGTAATTTACTTCTCTTTTACTTTTTAGCTAGCTCTTCTATAGCCTTACTTTTTAGCCTTCTCTAGCCTAGGTCTAGCTTATTAGTCTAGGGAAGTTAGAGCACCTAATGTTATTTATCTTCTATAGGGAGGGTATAGGTTTAGTTTAATTCCTAGCTATCTTTAGGCCTAGGTCTCTTAGGCATTATCTAACTAGATTTTTATCTTATATTCTTCTTTCTTTATTAATATCTATAATTTACCCCCTATATAAGTATAAGAAAAGTTCCCTCCCCTAGAGGGTTTAACTTCTTTCCTCTTTCTTTATTAAACTTCCTATAGGTTCTTTTCTTCCTTAGAGCTGCTTAAGGCACTCCTAGGTTAGTATTAGCTTACCTACTAATATCTATTATAAATTATTCTTAAATACTATAAAATAGCGCTTACTACTATAAGTACTCCTATATTCTATGCTTTTCTAGCTCTAATCTACCTAGGAGAACTCTAATACTAAGCGGTACCCTTAGAAGTCCTTAACTAAGAAGTAGCTTAAGTAAGCTATAGCTAAGGATTTAAAGGTATAGTCCCTTTAGCCCTAGCCTATCTTTACTCTAATTCTAATTTACTATAGTTAGGAATCCCTATAGGATCTAATATATATCTTATAAATCTTAGTTAATTAACTACCCTAGGCACTAGTGCTATAATATTACTAGTAAGTTAAGTCTATCCTAGCTTAGAAATAGGGCTAACTATTTTATATAGGGCTAGCTACTAATGCCTATTTTAACTATTAGGTCTATAACTATAGATATTTAAAGGTAGTTAGCGCCTTTACTCTAGGCTAGATCTAGTGCTAATTTGCTTTTAGCCTAACTTAAGTAATTAATAAAATAAGCACTAGTAGCTAGTGGAAGTCTAGGTAGCTATAGTTACTAGGGGTAGTATAAGTACTATTATACTAGTTTGCTATTAGGTCTAGTCTAGGGCTAATAGTTCTATAGGTCCTAGATAACTATTAGGATTATATAAAGAAGCTCTATATTAGTAATTAAAGTAAAAAAAAGCATAGTGCCTTTGCTATAGGTTTAGGCTAGTCTAGTACTAGGGAGAATAGTATAATAAGGTTATCTTTTAGCTATAGCGTTTAGATGCCTATGCCATAGAGATAAACTATCTCCTAGCTATAGCCCTACTTACTAAGGGGTAGGCTAAGGTAATAGAGAGGGTAATTCTAGTCCTAGAGGAGAAGTAATTAGGTAGGTAGTTATAGCTTAGTAAAGGGGTAGGGGTAGACTAGTAAGGCTTTTTAATACCTAGCGTTATATAGTTAAAATTAATCTAATAATAGTTCTAGAATTATAATTCTATAGCTAGCCTACTACTAGCTTTAAACTATATAATCTTATGCCTCTCCCTAGTTATTTACTATATCTATATCCTAGTTATTAGTCCTAATGCATTAGAAGCGCCCTAGCTCTAGCTTCTCCTCTCTCCTATATATATTAGCTACTAGTTCTTATGCTAATAAGTAGTATTAGAGTTATTTTATACTAAGGAACTATTTAGCTATAGCTCTTACCTTTAGGGAGTAGTTTAGGGCTAGCCTTACCTCCTATATATCTCTAGGCTAGCGTAATTAAGGGCATTAGTAATTATATTTAGGGTAGTTAACTATAATATAATATTAGTCTTTAACTACTTTACTATAGTTATATAGAGGTAAATTTACCCTAGGGATACCTCTCTAGAAGAGAAACTTATTAAGACTAATCTTTCCTATATATAGTTAGACTATAGTTAAGGAGATATATTTTTCTAGACCTATATAGAATCTTTAGATTTCCTTTAGGTTATAAGTTAGTAATTAATCCTTAGTTAGCTCTCTTATAAGCCTATACTACCCTAGGCATTCCTTGCTATACTAGTTTTCTAATATTATTTCTATTCCTTATATAGCTTTACTACTAGCTTATTATTTATAGGGAGGGGTCTTTATCTATAGCATAGTCAGAGCTTTGCACTACAATACAATACATTTGGTGTATTGTGTATTGTATTGTATTGTATTGACAATACAATACAATACAATACATTACACAATACAATACAAGTACTTTTTCACAATACAATACAATACATGTATTATTTTGTATTTAATTGTATTTAATTGTATTTAATTGTATTTTTTTAATTTTTACGCTAAAGTAGATTTCCTTAATTATAAGGCACTATAAGGTATATATATCTAATAAGAAGTTATTATAAGTTATATAATATAATATAATACGTGAATAACCTAAAATTAACCTATAAAACTAATTAAATTATATAATTTCTTATATTTTAAGAATAAAATCTTAATAAAAATTTAAACTAAAATATATTTTATATACTTTATATAATTAAAAGGATAATAATAAAGCTACTAATTAAAAGTATAAAATTCATTACCTTAATTCTAACCCTAAACCTTTTTATCTATTATTTCTAATTAAAATAAGTTTAGAGAAAATACTTTTATTTAAAAAAATAAAAATATATTCTTTTTAAAATTAACTTAAAATCCTTTAAATTTATTAGTAAAAGTAAGCCTTATAAGCTAATAAATTAATTATTAGTAATGAATAAGTTTTAATATTTAAAACTCTAGTACTTTTTCTTTTAAAGGTTTTATATTAACTTAATAATACTAATAATAAGTAATAAGGGTTTACTTTAGACTTACTTTTATATTATTATATGCTAATACCTTTTATTATTTATTTTAAAAGCTTTTTCTTACCTTAAAACCTAGTATCTAATAATAATATAATAGTAAGTCTAAAGTAAGTCTTTATTAACTTTATAATAGTATTACCTTCTTATTATTAGTTATAAAAGCTTTTTCTTATTTTAAAACTTAGTATTCACTAATATTATAAAAGTAAGTCTAAAGAGGGTTCTTATTAACTTTAAAGTAGTATTACTTTCCTATAATAGCCTTTTCTTACTTTAAAACCTAGTATTTACTTATATTATAAAAGTGGGTCTAAAAGTAAGTCCTTATTAACTTTAAAGTAGTATTACTTTCCTATCATAGCTTTTTCTCACTTTAAATCCTAGTATTTACTAAAACCATAAAAGTGGGTCTAAAGTGGGTCCATATTATTTTTATCAGAGTATTGCCTTCTTATAATAACTTTTCTACTTTAAAACCTAGCATTTACTAACATTATAAAAGTGGGTCCTTATTAACTTTATTTTAGTACTACCTTCTTATTATAAGTTTTTATAGCTTTTCTTACTTTAAAACCTAGTATTTATAAACATTATTAAAGTGGGTCTAAAAGTGGGTCCCTATGACTTTCTATTAGTATTACCTTCTTATTATTAGTTATTTTATGTTTTTCTTAACCTTTAATACTTTTTCCGCACCGACCTAAAGGTCCGGAATCGCCTCTAAAATACAAACCACATTAATATTCGAATTCCTTACCTCCGTTTACCCCCTCCTATAATGTTGCATTACAATAGAGCTAGAGGCAGGTGCAAGGGTAAGATACTAATGGTAATTAATGCTAGAGAAAGGGGCTAGCATAGAGCTACCATTACCTAAACGCAGGAATAGGGCAATTTAATGCCTATAGACGCGAAGATAACCTAATAATAAATTAGATATAATTTAAACACCTAGATAACACGAAATTCTATAATAAGATTACTAGCCTTATCCCTAGCAATAAAGTCTCCTAAGTTTAGAGTATTATAAAGGCTATAGCCTACTAGGTAGTAAACTATACCCGCGCTAAAATAAGAGCTATAAATAATAATAGTAGTAATAATAATAATAATATATATACTACTAAAGAAGCCCTTAAAGTAGCCCTTAAGGAGGCTATTAGGGAAGAAGCTAAAGAAACTAATATACTAACCTAGGTAAGCATTATAGCTAGACTAGCACTAAGAAGGCTAAATAATAAAACCCTCCCCTTATAGGTCCTAGGCAAATAATATAGAGAAGTACTTATTAAAGGCAATATAATCTAGGAAACGCTCTAATCCTAAGGCACTAAAGATATAATAACTATAGTAAATAAAGCTACTAGCTAAACTATAGCTATAGTAGCTAGAAGACTCCCTAGTAAAGATATAATTATTACCTTTAAAGGAAACGTAGCCTAATATAGAGAGGACTAAAAATAGATTACTAAAGTATTTAGTCTAGAAGCAGCCCTTTACTACTATATACTTAGCGTTATAGTTAAGGGATTCCTAATAAAGCATATATCTATTAAGAACCTTATAACTAAGATTAGAAAAGTAAATAAAGTAAACGTAATTAAGGTAATTATAAGGCGCCCCTAAGTAGAAAACACATAGCATACTACCCTAATCCTAGGATTAGTAGAAGTAAAAGACACTAATAAGATATGCTAAGATAGAATAGTCTTTAAAGCAGAGCTATTCTAGACTAAACTATATAATAAGACCCTATAACCCTAATAATACTATAATTGCTTCTAAACTAGCTATATTATAAAGTTCTATAAGGTAGCCCTAAGGTGTAGTAAGTACAGAGCTAGCTAATATAAGGAAGGAGAAATATTATACCTAATAATTAGTAAATAACTAAAGGAAAACTATATCTTATATTCTAGCCTATACCTAGCGTGGTTAAGGGACTACCCTATCCTAAAAGAGAAGTAAAATATAGTAAAAGCAAGCTACCTAGAGTAACTATTATAATTTACTAGTAACTCCCTAGATAGAAGCCTAACGCTACCCTATAAGGAACTAGCATAGCTATAGCACTTATTATTATAGTAGGTAGGAAAAGGGATGCCTAATAAATATAAAGAGAAGTGCTAAATAGCTTAGGGCAGGAGCATTATATAATATATGTCTTAAAATAAGGCTAGAACAGAGCTAGTATAAGATAGCAAAGATCTACTACCCCCTAACTAATATAGTAATATTATAAGTCCTCTTTTAGAATGTAAATAAGAAGGATAGCCTAATACACATAGCGCTCTAATACTAAACTAACATAGATATAATAGTAATCTAAGAGTAGGAACACATAAGGCACCTATAGCCCCTAGCACTAGGCCTTACCTAATTCTAACTAGCACACTATAAGGGATAGAACGCGGTATATATAAATAAGAAGCATAATATAGGGTTATAGATAGCCTAGGGAGGACCTAACTAGTTACTAATAGAGATAAAAGGCGTAAATATCTACTCCCTTTACTTAGAAGGATATATAGATAATTAGAACATACCTATTCGCACTTTTAACGTAGAAAAGCCTTATAGCTAGAGTGTTTTTATAGGGGACTTTAACTAAAAACACCCTCTCTAGGATAGCTTAGATAGAATAACTAGAGGAGTAGAGGAACTACTAGACCTTATAAGCTAGTAAAGGCTTAGTCTAGTAATACCCTAAGGGAACCTATAAGATAATATAGAGAAGATAAAGATAGCACTATAGATTTAGCATAGGTAACTCTAGATATCTAAGTCTACTATAATAGCGTAAAAGACCTTATAGGCTCTAACTATGTTCTATAGCTAATTAGTATCTTTACTAAGGAGTAAGAAAGCGCCTTACCTACCCTTAAACACACCTAGACTATAATAAATAAACTATAGGTAAAGGCAAAAGCAGTAGTATAACTCTAAGCGGAAAACACACTAGACCTAAAAGATAAGGAAGGAATTAATATATATATAATATAGCTTATTATAAACCTTTAATAGATAGTAGAACTAGTAGCCCTATAGAAGCGCTAAGGACTCCTAGTTTAAAGGCATAGTAATTAAGGAGAATAAAAGAGGTAATTACTAAAGCTAGATAAGCTAAGAGATAATAAAGGCGCTAGAAGACTAAAGTAAACTAGTAAGCCTTCTCTAAGGCGGATAATAACTAGGAATAAATAGTTAGGGAAGAAAAAGGAACGCATAGAGAGAAGCCCTATAAAAGCTAATATATAGGAAAAGGATAGTAAAGTTTAGAGACTAGAGAGATAGGCCTAGCTCTAAAGCTAGGCCTCCCTAGAGCTCCTAGACTCCTAGACCTAGAAAGAACTAATAATAACCCTAACCTAGCTACTACTTACAAGGATAAGGCAAGTATACTTATATAAAGGTTCTTCCCTAAGCCTATAGTAAACCTCTCCTACATCCTAGACCTCTCCTTCCTAGAGCTTAATAACACGCTAGTCCTAGATAAAGAATAGTTTAGAGTAGGAGATATTAGAAATATCCTATTAGATATAGCTAGCTAGAAAGCCCTAGGAGATAATAAACTCCTAGCAGGCCTTATTAAGGCCTATAATAAACTAGCTAAAGAAGCTATAGTATGCCTGCTAAATGCTATCCTTAAAGTAGGATATTTTCTAGTATAGTTCTAAACCATATAAGTAGTAATAATTAGGAAGCTAGGAAAAACCACTAAGGAGATAAGAAAGGCTAATACATAAAGACCTATCTTACTACTAAACATAGTAAGAAAGATTATAGAAGTAATAATCGTAAGGTAGCTTATAGCCTTTGCTAAGGCTAAGGGCCTCCTTCCTAAGCTATAAATAGGAAATAGGGCAAATAGATTAATAGAAACTATAATAAGAGTCCTTATAGAATACGTAAGAGAGGCTTAGGGTAAAGGTAGCATTACCTTGCTAGCGTAGATAGATATCTCTTCCGTATTTAATAGAGTTAGCTACCTGTATTTAATTTACGTTTTAATCTAAATAGGCATATTACACTAGCTAATAGCTATAATACATAGCTTCCTTGCAAATAGAATAAGCTAGCTTAGCTTTAATAGTAAACTCTTAAAACCCTTTTAAATAAAGGCAAGCACCCTATAAGGCTCTCCTCTTACTAATCCTCTTCTTACTCTACTTAGTAAAGCTATATATATGCCTCTAAGCTATCCTAGGCATAGTGGTAATAGGATTTATAGATAATATAAACATAGCAGTGTTTAGAAAAACACTATATAGACCTAGAAGAGGCTTAAAGCTACGTAGAAAGTGTGTAAAAAGTAGGTAAAGAAGCAGGAGTAAAGTTTAACCTAGTAAAGACTAAACTTATATACTTTAGCAAAGCATACTAACCCCTATAGGCTAGGGTCTAACTTAGTGTAAAGGAGATAGCGCCTATAGAGTTATATAGGTTCCTTAGAGTCTAGGTTAATAGGAAACTTAATTAGAGTGCCTATAAGAATATCCTAAAAGGTAAACTAGCTTAGCAGTGGCTTACACTCTCTTTACTAGTGGCATTAGCCTAGGGTTATAGCTTTAGAGATACCTAACTCCTATATACACAAGTAGTCTAGCCTATCCTTACCTATAGGGTAAGCGCTTACTATACCCTAACTAAGAAGGGTAAAAAGCTAAGAGGAGTAGTTAAAAGCTTTATAATAGACTAATTAGCCTACCTCTAAATTATAGCTAGTGTGTTTAAGGCTATACCTATTACCTAACTAGAGGTTAAGACCTATATCCCCCTAGATCTATACCTAAATAAGATAAAACGGAAGTTTAAAGAGAGAATTATAGAGAGCGGAATAGCTATAATAATCTAAACCACTACTAACTTAGTATAGTTAGTATTATATTATAGATAAAGACCCCCTAGGAGTAATAAACTAGTGGTAGAACTATATAAGGAATAGAGATAACGCTAGGATAAATAGCATAGTAAGGAATGCCTAAGATAGCATAGACTTATAAGAGAACTAACTAAGGATTAACCACTAACTTATAACCTAAAGGAAATCTAAAGATTCTATATAGGCCTAGAAAAGCATATCTCCTTAACTATAGTCTAACTATGCACTAGGAAGATTAGTCTTAATAAGTTTCTCTTCTAGAGAGGCATTCCTAGGGTAAACTCGCTGCTATATAGCTATAGTAAAGCAGTTAAGGACTAATATTATATTATAGTAAACTACTCTAAATATAACTACTAACGCCCCTAAACGCGCTAGCCTAGAGATATATAGGAGGTAAGGCTAGCCCTAAACTACCCCCTAAAGGTAAGAGTAATAGCTAAATAATTCCTTAGTATAAAATAACTCTAATACTACTTATTAGCATAAGAACTAGTAGCTAATATATATAGTAAAGAGGAGAAGCTAGAGCTAGGGCGCTTCTAGCGCGCTAGGACTAATAACTAAGATATAGATATAATAGATAACTAGGGAGAGACATAAGATTATATAGTTTAGAGCTAGCAGTAAGCTAGCTAAAGAATTATATTTCTAGAACTATTATTAGATTAATTTTAAATATATAACGCTAGGTATTATAAGCCTTACTAGTCTACCTCTGCCCCTTTACTAAGCTATACCTACCTACCTAATTACTCCTTCTCTAGGACTAGAATTACCCCTTTATTACCTTAGCCTACCCTTAGCAAGTAAGGCTATAGCTAGGAGATGGTTTATCTCCGCAGCGCAAGCATCTAGGCACTATAGCTAAAAGATAACCTTATTATATTGCTCCCTACTAGCGCTAGACTAGCCTAGGCCTATAGCTAAGGCGCTACGCTTCTTCTTACTTTAATTACTAGTATAGAGCTTCTTTACGTAATCCTAATAGTTATCTAGGACCTATAGAACTATTAGACCTAGACTAGACTTAATATTAAACTAGAATAGCAGTACTTACACTACCCCTAGTAACTATAGCTACCTAAACTTCCACTAGCTACTAGTGCTTATTCTATTAACTACTTAAGTTAGGCTAAGAGCAAATTAGCACTAGATCTAGCCTAGAATAGAGGCACTAACTACCTTTAAACATCTATAGTTATAAACCTAATAGTTAAAATAAGCGTTAGTAGCTAGCCCTATATAAAACAGTTAGCCTTACTTCTAAGCTAGGATAGATCTAACTTACTAGTAATATTATAGCACTAATGCCTAGGGTAGTTAATTAATTAAGATTTATAAGAGATATATTAGATCCTACGGGATTCCTAACTATAGCGAATTAGCATTAGAATAGATATAGGCTAGGGCTAAAGGGGTTATACTTTTAAATCCTTAGCTATAGCTTGCTTAAGCTACTTCTTAGTTAAAGACTTTTAAGGATATTACTTATTTTTAGAGTTTTCCTAGGCGGATTAGAGCTAGATAAGCATAGAACATAAGAGTACTTATAGTAGCTAGCGCTATCTTGTTAGATAACCTAATAGATCTATAGTAATGTTAGCAATTAGGCTAATACTAGCCTAGGAGTGCCTTAGATAGCTCTAAGGAAGAAAAGAACCTATAGGAAGTTTAATAAAAAGAGAAAAGAAGGAAAACCCCTCTAGGGGAGGAACCCTTCTTATACTTATATAGGGAGGGAGGGGCTAAATTATAGATATTAATAAAGAAAGAAGAATATAAGATAAGAATCTAGTTAGTTAATGCCTAAGAGACCTAGGCCTAGAAATGGCTAGGAATTAAACTAAACCTATACCCTTATTATAGAAGATAAATAATATTAGGTACTCTAACTTCCCTAGACTAATAAGCTAGACCTAGGCTAGAGAAAGCTAAAAAGTAAGGCTATAGAAAAGCTAGCTAAAAAGTGAAAGAGAAGTGAATTACCACTATAAAACCAAATCTAGTATACTATAAGATAGTATAATAAGCCTAGAGCAGTGCCAGAGCAGACCTAGGATAGAGCTAGGTAGGGCTTAGAACCTAGGATTTTCCTTTTCTTTTTCTTTCTTTTCTTATTAGGATAAGGCTAGCGTAAGCTAGCAATAAACACCTATAATAGGCCACACACAACGCGACGCAGGCCTAGTGTAGGGTTAGCGTTAGCCTGAATATAGATGTAAGGGGTTTTTCTTCCCATTTAAGGGTTTTCCTTTTGACAAAGCAGTAGGAGTACTAGTACTAGCCCTACATAGAGCTAGCTAGCGTAAATAATATATATATGTTTTTCTTACTTTAAAACGTAGTATTTTCAAGCTTTATAAAAGTGGGTCTTAAAGTGGGTCCTTATTAACTTTATATGAGTATTACCTTCTTATTATTAGTTATTCTAGCTTTTTCTTACTTTAAAACCTAGTATTTACTAATATTATAACAGTGGGTCTTTATTAACTTTTTATTAGTATTACTCTCTTATAATAGCTTTTTCTTACTTTAAACATATCAAGAAGTAAATTAGGACTTACTTTCGACTTACTTTTATAATAATACTAAAGACTAGGTTATATAGCTATTAAAGCTATAAAAGCTATAAAAGCTATGAAATTATAATAGAAAAGACTATTTAGGACTTACTTTTAAGAGAAATATATTATATATTTTCCTTTTAAATTTTATTTTGCTATCTTTAAAGCTAATTCTAGGAAGGTTTTTCCTTCTCTTTTACTTTTACTTTAGTTTAAAAAGCATTAAAAGTAAATATAATTATTTATAATTCTAATAAAAGGTCTTATAGCTATAAGACTATTTTTTAAGTAATATAAAATTCTTTTATTCTTATATAAGTTCTTAATATAGATAAATATTATTATTAGAGTTTTAGTTTATTTATATATAGTTATAATGTTTTTCCTTAGGGTAAGTTTTACACTTAAAGTTAAGAAAAACTATTAAAAAGATAATAAATCTAAGAAAAAGGTATAAACTTAGAAAGACCTCTAAAATTAGTTTTAAAAATTCTATAATAAGTTACATTTAAAATATGCTATAATAGATGACTAAGCAGTAGTTATTAGGTTAATATTCTAAATTAGCTAGATATTTAAAGATTTATAAAAAAGCAAATAAATTATATTAAAAAAGTGGCTTATATTAACTAGATTAGTTATTAAATCTACTATATAATACAATTTTATAATACCCCACTTTTTTACCCCTAATAATACATTGTATTGTATGTATTGTATTGTATTGTATTGTATTGTATTGACAATACAATACACAATACAATACATAGGGCAATACAATACAATACAATACATCGAAGGGCCAAAAATACAATAAATACAATACATGCAAAGCTCTGGTCCTAGGTTTACTCCGCTACTGCTCTAGGCCTCTTATACTATCTTATAGCTGTCATAACCCCAAAGGTGTGTGAGGTAAGCCACTAGACCAAAGATCCGTCAATGTTAGCTATCGCTAACATTGCACCTTACAATCACTTAAGACCTATCGCTCTGCATGCCACACCTCACAGCCTCTCCTAGCGACGTACATTGATGACTACGTGCGCCACTGTGGGTGCCATGTCTTACCTAACGATTAGCGCCTTATAATTATCCCCCCTCAGAATGGCTTGCCCTTAAGCTAAGCCACTAGGGGCTAGGCCCGGTTACCAAGGCCCTTTAGAAATCAGTAATTGCAAACCCCAAGGACTAGGATGATATAAGCAGACTATAATAGTAGGCCTAGCCAAACCTACCCTGTAAGCCTAACGTAAGCTACTTACCTAGGAATCGCAAGACCACCGCTAGGACTTAAACTTAAGACTATTATAACTACAAGACCTATGATAGCTAATATTAATGTCATAACCCTAAAGGTGTGTGAGGTAAGCCACTAGACCAAAAGATCCGTTAATGTTAGCTATCGCTAACATTACACCTTATAATCACTTAAGACCTATCGCTTTGCATGCCATACCTTATAGCCTCTCCTAGCGACGTGCATTAATGACTACGTGCGCTACTGTGGGTGCTATGTCTTACCTAATAATTAGCGCCTTATAATTTATGTTAGGAGCAGAATAGCAACGGTATCCATAAGGGTAGCGATGGTATTAATAAGGGTAGAACCTAGCGGGGCACGGAGCTAAGGGCTAGCTACAGGCTAGTTATATGAGAGCTACGGGCTATTTAAAGGGGCTTTCCTATAAATAAAGGGAAAGGGCTAGAGATTAAACCTTTAAGCACCTACCCCTAACTAGTAGGTTAATAGCTATAATACTTTAATCTAACCTTTACTCTATTATTTACTCCTAAGCTAAAAGCCTTAATAAATTAATCTCTCTTCCCTTTAGGGTAATAGACTATTAGTTAAATTAAGATATCTAGAATTTATTATATAGTAACCTAATTAGGTAGTAGCTATAACTATGCTATAGATAAGCAGGAGAATATTATACTATTAAACCTAACTAGAGTGGTCCGCTAGTCCCTATTAGATAACTAGTAGAGTAGAATACTTATTAATAATAAGGAGGTAACACTAAATTAGCGCCTTAAAGAAGTAGTAACCTAAATACATATTATAGAAAAGAGATAGAAACTTACTTACTTATAGCAAAACCTATAGATAATAGAAGAAGCTACGTCCTTAGGTAACTTAGATATAGGACCTATAAATACCCCTCCTTTAGTACCTTAGGTAGTACCTATTATATAGTAATATAGCCTTATAAAGATATAATTAAAAGTACTTATGTATAAAGGGAACACTTTTAAGAGTCTTTAGAATTTCCTAGCGGATTTAAACATAGCTTTTACTATAGATTATAGAATCTTTATAAATAATATAACTAAGGTTACCTATGCTAGTAGCTACCTAGTAGATAATGTAAAGCAATAATAGATATATTATATAGCTATAGATAGTTATATAAACTACTAGGGTTATACCTAGGACGGATTTATAGATTAGCTAAAGATAAAAACTATAGATAAGAATATATAGTGCTTAGAAGTAATAAGGATATTAATAAGTCTTAGATAAGAAAATTACTAATTATTCTAGACATTTATAAAGATCTAGGGTAAGGCAAAGGCTAAGCTACCTAAAGTAATTCCTAAATGCCTATAAATCTATATATTTATTAATAGCCTTAATAATACTATAAAGAAGCAAGTACTTAGCTAAGAGTTCCTAAGAGTTAGACTTACCTAGCAGGCTAAGGAAGAAAGGCAGAGATTATAACTAAAGGAGGCTAATTAAGCAATTAAGGTAATAATAGTTAGAAAAGATAATAACATTTTACTTTGCTAGAAAGGCTATAGCAATAAAGCAGTAATAGAAAGATAAATTCGCTGTTTATATGCTTTAAGTGTAATAAGCTAGGATATGCTTTACTAAGCTACACTAAACTAGATTACTTTATTTATAAGAGAAGTAATTATATAATAAAGATATATAAGAGTAGCTATAACTAGGCTAGAGATAAAGACCTATTAGACTTAAATAAGACCCCTATTAGCTTAGTATAACCCTAGGAAGACACTCTTATTAAATTATTACCTAGAGATCTAAGACTAAGAGTTAAGGCAAAGTTATAGCAAGAATATAAATAGGTAGCTATAAAGGCACTATTTAACCCTAGCATAACCTATTTAATTATTTACCTAAAGTTACTAATAGTAGTTAATTAGGCTAATATAAAAAGAATAACATAACCCTTAAGAGTGCTACCCTTACTAAAATTAAGCACTAAGGGATCTTATTATAAACCTTATTAATTAAGGATAGTATAGGCTACGTAAGAATATATTAAGTTAGCTACTATATAGCTAATACTAGTAAAGACCTATTATTAGGGCATAACTAGGCAGTTATATATAAACTAGTAATTATATCCTAGGCAAATGGTTACTAGAGACACCCTATTATAAAAGAATATCTTAGACTAGCAGTAAGGATATAATAGGCACGTAAGGAGGTAAAACGCGTATATATTAGATTTATCTTATAGGGGATAATAACTAAAATTATATAAAAGATAATAATATCTTAATAGTAAATAAGGATAAGCCTTATAATAACCTAGTAACTATAGAGATAAGCAAAGCCTATAAGTTAACTATATAAATACCCTAAGCCTATAAAGAGTTTAAGAATATCTTTTTAAATAAACTTATAGGTATTCTCCCTATACTAGGTAGCTAAACTTATACTATTAAATTAGAAGAGAGGAAAACGCCCTTATAGGGATTAATATATAATTTAGTAAAGAAGGAGCTAGAAGTGCTCTATAAGTACTTAGTAAGTATATAGCAAAAGAATAGATTTAAAGATCTATTAGCCTAGCTAGAGCCCTAATATTATTTATACTAAAGAAAGGAGGAAAATTATGCCTTTATATAAACTATAAAGCCCTTAATAGGATTACTATTAAAGATAAAGCGCTATTACTGCTTATTATAGAGATCTTAAACTAATTAAAGGGAGCGAAGGTCTATATAAAATTAGACCTTAAAAATGCATACTATTAGCTATATATCCGCAAGGGTAATAAGTGGAAAACAGCGTTCTAATGCAAATACAATTACTTTAAATATCTTATAATGCCTTTTAGACTAGTTAATACACCTATAACCTTTTAAGAATATATTAATAATGCCCTAGATAGCCTTATAGATATAATTTGCGTTATATATTTAGATAATATCCTAATCTATAGTAGTAATATAGCTACGCATAAGGGGCATGTAAAATAAGTCCTTTAGAAGCTCTAAGAAGTAAGCCTCTTTATTAACCTAGAAAAGTGTAAATTCTTATGTAAGGAGGTTAAATTCCTAGGCTTTATTATATCTAAAGAAGGAATTATAATAAAGCCCGCTAGAATTAAGATAATAGTAACTTAGCTAGTACCTTGTAGCGTCTTTAATATCTAGTTATTCCTAGGCTTTATAGGATTTTATAGATAGTTTATTAAAGGGTATAGCAAAATAGTTATCCTATTAACTAATTAACTTTAAGAAGACTAATTAGCAAAGTTTAAGCTAGATCCTAATAAGTTAGCTATATTTAGGGAGCTATAAAAATAATTCTAAGAGGCACTAATTCTAGTGCACTTTAATCCACTAGCCCTATTAAGGGTTAAGATAAATGCCTTAGGATACGCACTTAGGGCTATCCTAGCGTAGTTAGTGCTAGGTTACTAGCACCTAGTAGCGTATATATTAAGAAAGTTAAATAAGATAGAGCTATGCTATGTAATACTAGATATAAAGTTACTAGCTATCTAAGAGGCATTCTAAACTTAGAGGCACTACCTTATATACTTAACGTATCTAGTTATAGTAATTATAGATTACTTAAACTATAAGTACCTAGCTATAAAGCTAAAGTTAACTAGTAGATAGGTTATTACGCTAGATAAACTCTATTTATTTAACTTTATAATTAAATATAAAGTAGGTAAGTTAAACCTTACTAACGCTTTATTAAGAAGGTTAGATTATATAAGTAAAGAGAGGAAGGTAAAGGTAATATCCTTATAATTACTAACCTTTCTTACTAAATTTATAAATAATATGCTATAAGGACACTATAATAGAACTACTAGTATTTAGTGCTCTAAGAAAATATAGTATATTTAGTTTATAAATAATAGGCTATAAGGATACTATAATAAAACTATTAATATCTAGTGCTCTATAAAATCGCTCCCTACCTATTAACTAGATAAGGATAGACTATATATAAGACTAAACCTGCTAGCTAAGGAGTTACTCCCTAGTGGTAATATATTAGCTAAGGTCTCCTTAATTTTAAAGAAACCTAATAGTCTAGACACACTCTAAGGATATTATTATAGCATAGGGGAACTATATATAAGACTAAGCCTACTAGCTAAGGAGTGGCTACCTAGTAGTAGTGTAATAGCTAGGGTTTTATTAATTTTAGAAAAGCCTAATAGTCTAGATATATTCTAAGGATATTATTATAGCATAGGGGACTATATATAAGACTAAGCCTACTAGCTAAGGAGTTACTACCTAGTAGTAGTATAATAGCTAAGGTCTTATTAATTTTAAAGAAGCTTATTAGACTAAATATGCTTAATATAAGCATTATAGTAGGGAATAGACTATATATAAGACTAAATTCACTAGCTAAGGAGTTATAACCTAGTAGATATATTATAGCTAAGGTCTTAGTGGTATAGAGAACCTTTTCTAAGTTAAACTCTACTATATTTATAGAAGACATAGAATTAGAACCCCTAATCTAAGTCTTACTTTTAGATATATAGTAAAGGGATGCCTTTATTATAAAGAAAAGGGCGCTACTATTAAGCAATAACCTAGATATATTATAGATATAGTTTATTAAACCCTTTAAGCTATTAATATTTAAAAACTAAGTTTTTATCCTATAGGGAATAAGAAAAGAAATCCTATTACTAATTTATAATAACCTTACTACTAGGTATTAAGGAGTTACTAGAACTCTTTAATAAGTTATTAACTAATATTTTTAGCTAGGAATAAAAGAGATATTAAGGTATAGATATATACTTATATTAGCTATTAAGTTTTAAAACTATAAATATATAAACCTTATAGTAAGCTAGCTATACTACTAGTGCTAGATTACTCCTTTTAAGAATTATTAATAGATTTTATTACTAGACTTCTACTAGTTAAGAATTAGTAAGGCAGAACGCATAATATAATCTTAGTAGTGATTAATAGATTTACAAAATATAGTATTTATATCCCTATATCTATATAGTTAACTAGTAATAGACTAGTAACTATTTTCCTAGAACACATTTTTAAAGATTATAAAGCCCTAGAAAGTATTATTATAGACTAAGGTTTAATATTTATTAGTGGATTTTAGAGAATATTCTACTACCTCTTAGTAATAAAGTAGTAATTAAGTACTATATTTTATTTATAAATAGATAGTTAAATAAAACGCTTAAATTAAGTTTTAGAGCACTATTTAAGAGTATTTATATATATAAAGCAAACTAATTAGGTTAATTATCTCCTAATAGTATAGTTTACTTATAACATAAGTATATATATAAGTTATAGTTATATACCTATAGAAGCGCTATAAGGGTATAACCTAAGGGGACTAGATTAAGTAGTTACGCTAATTCTAATAGTTAATAATTAAGCTAAAAATAGAGTTTAAGAATTAAAGCATAAGCATATAAAGATTAAGTAGCTATTAAGCTACTTATAAGCCCTATAAAAAAGTATTATAATTAAAAGAGAGTGCTAATAAAGTTTAATATAGGTAACTATATCTTACTCTTAACTAAGAATATTAATCTATAATGCCCTAGCTAAAAGCTAGCTATAAAGTACTTAGGACTATATAAGATTAAAAAGAAGTTAGCTATTATAGTTTAGCTTATTAATTAAAGTTACCTAAAGGAACGCGCTTATATAATGTTTTTAATATTATAAGCTTAGAACCTTTTAGAGAAATCTAAGTAATGCGGTTAAAACAACCTTGCTATAAGATAATGTTAAAGAGGATTAAGAGGAATTTAAAGTTAAACGAATTATCGCTTATAAATATAATAGCAAACAGCGTAAATATTTAGTGAAATGGAAGAATTACGATAATTCTGAGAATTCTTGGGTGCTGCGGAGAGACTTCACAACAAAAGAGGTTATTGAAGACTACGAGTGGCCATGAATCGAAGACAATTGGCAATTTCAATCTGGGTTTCCAGATTAATAATATCAATTAGCTACGAGAAAGCAGCGCGTTTATCGCACTCCGCTTCTTAAGAAGCCTTAGCTATAAGACGCATGCGATAAGCTTGCTTACGTTTATTAGCATTTTTAAGGCTAAAAGAGCATTATAAAGTTTCTTCTTAGCTTATATAAACTCCTAGTAGCGTATTAGTAATATTAAAGCAGTGGACTAAAGGGTACTTATATTACTAATATAATATAGTTCTAGAAGATTATAAAGTATATCCTAAAGCTATTTATATAGCTTTATAATTTAAATAGAATACTAGTAAGGAGTTAGTAGTAATTAAGAGATAATCCCTTAAGGCTTAACTTACCTAATATAAGTCTTATTATTTTAAGCGTAATAATAGTATTTTAGAGAATTACCTATAAAAAGCTAAATATTAGTAGTAATAGTAATAGGCTAGTAGTAAGTTTATACTAGAGGAGTAACTATATTTAGTTAGAGCAGGCTTTCCCTTAGTAATATACTAAGGCTATTTATCTTTATTATTATCCCTTAAAGCTATATTCTAAATAGCTAATTACTAGGTATAATATATATATAGAATTTTATTAAACTAGCTCTAAGTTAGTAATAAAAAGTAATAAAGAAGTAGTAAACTTATATAGTCTTTAATAATTATAAGGTTCTTCTCTTATAAGATAGCTTAATAGTAAGATCTTTAATAGTGATAGTATAAGATATAATAGCTTAAGCTATAATAGTTAGTAGTTAATATTATATAATAGTAGTATTATAGTAACTATTATATTAGTAAGGGACTTATAAGTTAATAAGAGGCTTAAAGAAGAGAAAGAAAAGAGGGAAAAGAAAGAAGGAAATTACCCTTTCTTATAGGAATTTAAGTGCCTTAGATTAATCTAAGCTACTCTAACTAGAATCTTCTATATATTACAACTAGTGTGTTCACAGAGATCACTGTGATTCACGAGTTATTACTATAAGCTTACTATGAATTTATTAGGCTATTACTATAAGCTTAAAGAAAAACAGAAGGAGCAGGGTAATCTATGCCTTATAGAGTTAAGCTAATGAAAAATTATGCTAACTAGTCTAGTTAGGAAGAATCTCTTAGGAAGAATAACCTATAGAGAGAAAGTTAAGAAGTAACTATAACCTAGCTTTTATTAGCAAGTGGTTACTATAAAAAGGCTAATATAGCCTAACGTTATTAATATTACTATATTAGTTTATAAAAATTACTATAGTAAGTAGTAATAAAGAAACTCTTACGCTATAATATAACCCTAAGATAGCACCTTAATGCGATTAAGGATAATCACAGTAAGAGAGGGTATTATATTAGGAGCAGAATAGTAATAGTATCTATAAGGGTAGTGATAGTATTAATAAGGGTAGAACCTAGCGGGGCATAGAGCTAAGGGCTAGCTACGGGCTAGTTACGTAAGAGCTATAGGCTATTTAAAGGGGCTTTCCTATAAACGAAGGGAAAGGGCTAGAGATTAAACCTTTTAAGCACCCACCCCTAGCTAGCAGGTTAATAGCTACAACACTTCAATCTAACCTTCACTCTGTTATTCACTCCCAAGCCAAAAGCCTTGACAATAGCATACTAGATTCGGTTTTGCGGTGGTGATTTACTTCTCTTTTACTTCTTAGCTAGCTCTTCTATAGCCCTACTTTTTAGCCTTCTCTAGCCTAGGTCTAGCTTATTAGTCTAGGGAAGTTAGAGCACCTAATATTGTTTATCTTCTGTAATAGGGGTGTGGGTTTAGTTTAATTCCTAGCTGTTTCTAGGCCTAGGTCTCCTAGGCATTATCTAACTAGATTTTTATCTTATATTCTTCTTTCTTTATTAATATCTATAATTTAGCCCCCTATATAAGTATAAGAAGGGTTCCTCCCCTTAGAGGGTCTTCCTTCTTTTCTCTTTTTATTAAACTTCCTATAGGTTCTTTTCTTCCTTAGAGCTACCTAAGGCGCTCCTAGGCTAGTGTTAGCCTAAATGCTAATGTTAGTAATTAAAGTAAGAAGAAGCGCAGCGCCTTAGCTACAGGCCTAGGCTAGTCTAGCGCTAGTGGAGAATAACATAATAAGGTTATCTTTTAGCTATAATGCCTAGACGCTTGTGCTATAGAGATAAACTGTCTCTAGCCACGGCCCTGCTTGCTAAGGGGTAGGCTAAGGTAATAGAGGGTAATTCTAGTCCTAGAGGAGGAGTAATTAGTTAGGTAAATATAGCTTAGTAAAGGAGCGGAGGTAAACTAGTAGGGTTTATAATACCTAGCGTTATATATTTAAAATTAATCTAATAATAGTTCTAGGATTATAATTCTTTAGCTAGCTTACTACTAGCTCTAAACTATATAATCTTATATCTCTCCCTAGTTATTTACTATATCTATATCTTAGCTATTAGTCCTAGCGCGCTAGAAGCGCCCTAGCTTTAGCTTCTTCTCTTTACTATATATATTAGCTACTAGTTCTTATATTAGTAAGTAGTATTAGAGTTATTTTATACTAAGGAACTATTTAGCTATTACTCTTACCTTTAGGGAGTAGTTTAGGGCTAGCCTTGCCTCCTATATATCTCTAGGCTAGCGTAATTAAGGGCATTAGTAATTATATTTAGGGTAGTTAACTATAATATAATATTAGTCTTTAACTGCTTTACTATAGCTATATAGCAGTGAGTTTACCCTAGGGATACCTCTCTAGAAGAGGAACTTATTAAGACTAATCTTTCCTATATATAGTTAGACTATAGTTAAGGAGATATGTTTTTCTAGGCCTATATAAAATCTTTAGATTTCCTTTAGGTTATAAGTTAGTAATTAGTCCTTAGTTAGTTCTCTTATAAGCCTATACTACCCTAAATGTTCTTTACTATGCTATTTATCCTAGTGTTATCTCTATTCCTTATATAGTTCCGCTACTAGCTTATTACTCCTAGGGGGTCTTTATTTATAATATAATACTAACTATACTAAGTTAGTAGTGGTTTAGATTATTATAGCTATTTTACTCTCTATAATTCTCTCTTTAAACTTCTATTTTATCTTATTTAGATATAGATCTAAGGAAGGGATATAAGTCTTAACCTTTAGTTAGGTAATAGATATAGCCTTAAATACACTAGCTATAATTTAGAGATAGGTTAATTAGTCTATTATAAAGCTTTTAACTACTTTTCTTAGTTTTCTACCCTTTTAGTTAGGGTATAGTAAGCACTTACCTTATAGGTAAGGATAGGCTAGACTACCTATATATATAGGAGTTAGGTATCTTTAAAGCTATAACCCTAGGCTAACACTACTAGTAAGGAGAGTATAAGCTATTACTAGGCTAGTTTACCTTTTAGGATATTCTTATAAGCACTCTAATTAAGTTTCTTATTAACCTAGACTCTAAGGAACCTATATAACTCTATAGGCACTATCTTCTTTACACTAAGTTAAACCCTAGCCTATAGGGGTTAGTATACTTTACTAAAGTATATAAGTTTAGTCTTTACTAGGTTAAACTTTACTTTTACTTTCTTTACCTATTTTTTATATACTTTTTATATAGCTTTAAGCTTTTTCTAGGTTTATATAGTGTTTTTCTAAACACTACTATATTTATATTATTTATAAATCCTATTACTACTATGCCTAGGATAGCTTAGAGGTATATATAGAGCTTTGCTAAGTAAAGTAAGAAGAGGATTAGTAAGAGAGGTAAGCCTTATAAGGTGCTTACCTTTATCTAAAAGGGTTTTAAGAGTTTACTATTAAAGCTAAGCTAGCTTATTCTATCTATAAGGAAGCTATATATTATAGCTATTAGCTAGTGTAGTATACCTATTTAGATTAAAACGTAAATTAAATACAGGTAGCTAACTCTATTAAATATAGATAAGATATCTATCTATGCTAATAAGGTAATACTACCTTTGCCCTAAGCCTCTCTTATATATTCTATAAGGACTCTAATTATAGTTTCTATTAATCTATTTACCCTATTTCCTATTTATAGCTTAGGAAAAGGCCCTTAGCCTTAGTAAAGGCTATAAGCTACCTTATAATTACTGCTTTTATAATCTTTCCTACTATATTTAGAAGTAAAATAAGTCTTTATATATTAGCCCTTCTTATCTCCTTAGTGGTTTTTCCTAGCTTCCTAATTACTATTACTTATATAGTTTAGAACTAAGCTAGGAAATATCCTACTTTAAGGATAGTATTTAGTAAGTATACTATAGCTTCTTTAGCTAGCTTATTATAGGCCTTAATAAGGCCTACTAGGAGTTTATTATTTCCTAAGGCTTTTTAGCTAGCTATATCTAATAGGATATTTCTAATATTTCCTACTCTAAACCATTCTTTATCTAAGACTAGTGTATTATTAAGCTCTAGGAAGGAGAGGTCTAGGATATAGGAGAGGTTTACTATAGGTTTAGGGAAGAACCTTTATATAAGTATACTTACCTTATCCTTATAGGTAATAGCTAGGTTAGGGTTATTATTAGTTCTTTCTAGGTCTAGGAGTCTAGGGAGCTCTAGGGAGCCTAGCTTTAGAGCTAGGCCTATCTTTCTAGTCTTTAAACTTCTCTATCCTTTTCCTATATATTAGCTTTTTATAAGGCTTCTCTTTATATATTCCTTTTCTCTTCCCTAATTATCTATTCCTAGTTATTATTTACCTTAGAGAAGGCTTACTAGTTTACTTTAGTCTTTTAGTGCCTTTATTATCTCTTAGCTTATTTAGCTTTAGTAACTATCTCTTTTATTTTCCTTAACCACTATACCTCTAGGCTAGGGAGTCCTTAGTGCTTCTATAGGGCTACTAATTCTACTATCTATTAGAGGTTTATAATAAGCTATATTATATATATATTAATTCCTTCCTTATCTTTTAGGTCTAGTGTATTTTCTACTTAGAGTTACATTACTACTTTTACCTTTACCTATAGTCTATTTATTATAGTCTAGGTATATTTAAGGGTAAGTAAGGTGCTTTCTTACTCCTTAGTAAAGATACTAATTAGCTATAGAATATAGTTAAAGCCTATAAGGTCTTTTACACTATTATAGTAGACTTAGATATCTAGAGTTACCTATACTAGATCTATAGTGCTATCTTTATCTTCTCTATATTATCTTATAGGTTCCCCTTAGGGTATTACTAAACTAAGCCTTTACTAGCTTATAAGGTCTAGTAGTTCCTTTACTTCTCTAGTTATTCTATTTAGGCTATCCTAGAGAGGGTGTTTTTAGTTAAAGTCTCCTATAAAAACACTTTAGCTATAGGGCTTTTCTATGTTAAAAGTATAAATAGGTATATTCTAGTTATCTATATATCCTTTTAAGTAAAGGGAGTAAATATTTATACCTTTTATCTTTACTAGTAACTAATTAAGTCCTCCCTAGGCTATCTATAACCCTATATTATACTTCTTATTTATATATACTATATTTTATCCTTTATAATATACTAGTTAAAATTAGGTAAGGCCTAGTGCTAAGGGCTATAGGTATCTTATGTGTTCCTACTCTTAAATTACTATTATATTTATATTAGTTTAGTATAAGAGCGCTATGTGTATTAAGCTATCCTTCTTATTTATATTCTAAAAGAGAACTTATAATATTACTATATTAATTAAGGGGTGTCAGGAGCAGAACAGCGACGGCATCCATGAGGGTGGCGATGGCATCGATGAGGGTGGAACCTAGCGGGGCACGGAGCTAAGGGCTAGCTGTGGGCTAGTCACGTAAGAGCTACAGGCTATTTAAAGGGGCTTTCCTATAAATAAAGGGAAAGGGCTAGAGATTAAACCTTTTAAGCACCTACCCCTAGCTAGTAGATTAATAGCTATAACACTTTAATCTAACCTTTACTCTATTATTCACTCCTAAGCTAAAAGCCTTAATAAATTAATCTCTCTTCCCTTTAGGGTAATAGACTGTTAGTTAGATTAAGATATCTAGAATTTATTATATAGTAACCTAATTGGGTGGTAGTCATAACCACGCTGCAGACAAGCAGGAGAATATTATACCACTAAACCTAACCGGAGTAGTCCGCTAGTCCCTATTAGATAACTAGCAGAGCGGAACACTTATTAATAATAAGGAGGTAATACTAAATTAGCGCCTTAAAGAAGTAGTAACCTAGATACGTATTATAGAAAAGAGATAGAAACTCGCTTACTTATAGCAAAACCTATAGATAATAGAAGAAGCTATATCCTTAGGTAACTTAGATATAGGACCTATAAATACCCCTCCTTTAGCACCTTAGGTAGCACCTATTATATAGTAATATAGCCTTACAAAGACATAATTAAAAGCACCTATGTATAAAGGGAATACTTTTAAGAGTCTTTAGAATTTCCTAGCGGATTTAAACGTAGCTTTTACTATAGATTATAGAACCTTTATAGATAATATAACTAAGGTTGCCTATGCTAGCAGCTGCCTAGCAGATAACGCAAAGCGATAATAGATGCATTATATAGCCACGGATAGTTATGTAAATTACTAGGGTTATACCTAGGATAGATTTGTGGATTAGCTAAAGATAGGAACCATAGATAAGAATGCATAATGCTTAGAAGCAATAAGGACGTTAATAGGTCTTAGATAAGAAAATCACTAATTATTCTAGACGTTTATAAAGATCTAGGGTAAGGCAAAGGCTAAGCTACCTAAAGCAATTCCTAAATACCTATAAATCTGCATATTTATTAATAGCCTTAATAACGCTATAAAGAAGCAGGTACTTAGCTAAGAGTTCCCTAAGAGTTAGACCTACCTAGCAGGCTAGGGAAAAAGGCAGAGATTATAACTAAAGGAGGCTAATTAAGTAATTAAGGTAATAACGGTTAGAAAAGATAATAATGTTTTACTTTACTAGAAAGGCTATAGCAATAAAGCAGCAATAGAAAGGTAAATTCACTATTTACATATTTTAAGTGTAGTAAGCCAGGACACGCTTTACTAAGCTACACTAAACTAGATTACTCTATTTATAAGAGAAGTAACTATATAATAGAGATGCATAAGAGTAGCTGTAACTAGGCTAGAGACAAAGACCTATTAGACTTAAATAAGACCCTATTAGCTTAGTGTAACCCTAGGAAGACACTCTTATTAAATTATTACCTAAAGATCTAAGACTAAGAGTTAAGGTAAAGTTATAGTAAGAATATAAATAGGTAGCTATAAAGGCGCTATTTAACCCTAGCGTAACCTATTTAATTATCTACCTAAAGTTACTAATAGTAGTTAATTAGGCTAACGTAAAAAGGATAATATAACCCTTAAGAGTGCTACCCTTACCGAAATTAAGCATTAAGGGATCTTATTATAAACCTTATTAATTAAGGATAGTATAGGCTATGCAAGAATGTGTTAAGTTAGCTACTACATAGCTAATACTAGTAAAGACCTATTATTAGGGCATAACTAGGTAGTTATATACAAACTAGTGATTATGTCCTAGATAGATAGTTACTAGAGACACCCTATTACAAAAGAATGTCTTAGACTAGTAGTAAGGATGCGATAGGCATATAAGGAGGTAAAACGCGCTTATATTAGATTTATCTTATAGGGGATAATAACTAAAATTATATAAAAAGATAATAATATCTTAATAGTAAATAAAGATAGGCCCTATAATAACCTAGTAACTATAGAGATAAGCAGAGCCTATAAGTTAACCACGTAAATACCCTAAGCCTATAAGGAGTTTAAGGATATCTTTTAAAAAAACTTATAGGTATTCTCCTTACACTAGGTAGCTAAACTTATGCTATTAAATTAGAAGAGGGAAAACGCCCTATAGGGATTAATATATAATTTAGCAGAAAAGGAGCTAGAAGTGCTCTGTAAGTACTTAGCAAGCGCGTAGTAAAAGGGATAGATTTAAAGATCCATTAGCCTAGCTAGAGCCCTAATATTATTCGTGCTAAAGAAAGGAGGAAAATTACGCCTCTATATAGATTATAAAGCCCTTAATAGGATTACTATTAAAGATAAAGCGCTATTACTGCTAATTATAGAGATCTTAAACTAATTAAAGGGAGCAAAGGTCTATATAAAATTAGACCTTAAAGATATATACTATTAGCTACGTATCCGTAAGGGTAATAAGTGGAAAACAGCGTTCTAATGTAGATACGGTTACTTTAAATATCTTATAATGCCTTTTAGGCTAGTTAATGCACCTATAACCTTTTAAGAATATATTAATAATGCCCTTAAAGGCCTTATAGATACGATTTGCGTTATGTATTTAGATAATATCTAATCTATAGCAGCAATATAGCTACGCATAAGGGGTATATAAAACAAGTCCTTTAGAAGCTCTAAGAAGTAAGCCTCTTTATTAACCTAGAAAAGTGTAAATTCTTATGCAAGGAGGTTAAATTCTAGGCTTTGTTATATCTAAAGAAGGAATCGCAATAGAGCCTACTAGAATTAAGACAATAGTAACTTAGCTAGTACCTTATAGCGTCTTTAATATCTAGTTATTCCTAGGCTTTATAGGATTTTATAGATAGTTTATTAAAGGCTATAGCAAAATAGTTATCCTATTAACTAATTAACTCTAAGGAGACTAACTAGCAAAGTTTAAGCTAAATCCTAATAAGTTAGCTGCGTTTAGGGAGCTATAAAAACGATTCTAAGAGGCGCTAATTCTAGTGCACTTTAATCCACTAGCCCTATTAAGGGTTAAGATAAACGCCTTAGGACACGCACTTAGGGCTATCCTAGCATAGTTAGTGCTAGGTTACTAGCACCTAGTGGTATATATATTAAGAAAGTTAAATAAGATAGAGCTACGCTATATAACACTAGATATAGAGTTACTAGCTATCTAAGAGGCATTCTAAACTTAGAGGCACTACCTTATATACTTAACGCATCTAGTTATAGTAATTATAGATTACTTAAACCATAAGTACCTAGCTATAAAGCTAAAGTTAACTAGTAGATAGGTCACTATGCTAGATAAACTCTATCTATTTAACTTTATAATTAAATATAGAGTAGGTAAGTTAAACCTTACTAATGCTCTGTTAAGGAGGTTAGATTATATAAGTAAAGAGAGAAAGGCAGAGGCAGTGTCCTTATAATTACTAACCTTTCTTACTAAATTTATAAATAACGCGCTATAAGAACGCTATAATAAAACTGCTAGTATCTAGTGCTCTAAGAAAACGCGGTGTGTTTAGTTTATAGATAATAGGCTATAAGGACGCTATAATAAAACTATTAATATCTAGCGCTCTATAAAATCGCCCTTACCTATTAACTAGATAAGGATAGACTATATGTAAGACTAGACCTACTAGCTAAGGAGTTGCTCCTAGTAGTAATGTGTTAGCTAGGGTCTCCTTAATTTTAAAGAAACCTAATAGTCTAGACACACTCTAAGGATATTATTATAGCGTAGGGGACTATATATAAGACTAAGCCTACTAGCTAAGGAGTGGCTACCTAGTAGTAGTATAATAGCTAGGGTCTTATTAATTTTAGAAAAGCCTAATAGTCTAGACATATTCTAAGGATATTATTATAGCATAAGGGGACTATACATAAGACTAAGCCTGCTAGCTAAGGAGTTACTACCTAGTAGTAGTATAATAGCTAGGGTCTTATTAATTTTAGAGAAGCCTATTAGACTAGACACGCTTAATATAGGCGTTATAGTAGGGAATAGACTATATATAAGACTAAATTCACTAGCTAAGGAGTTATAACCTAGTAAATACGTTATAGCTAGGGTCTTAGCGGTATAGAGAACCTTTTCTAAGTTAAATTCTGCTGTATTTATAGAAGATATAGAATTAGAACCCTTAATCTAAGTCTTACTTTTAGATATATAATAAAGGGATGCCTTTATTATAAAGAAAAGGGCGCTACTATTAAGCGGTAACCTAGATATATCGCAGATATAGTCTATTAGACCCTCTAAGCTATTAATATTTAAAAATTAAGTTTTTATCCTATAGGGAATAAGAAAAGAAATCCTACTACTAATTTATAATAACCCCACTACTAGGCATTAAGGAGTTACTAGAACTCTTTAATAAGTTACTAACTAATATTTTTAGCTAGGAATAAAAAGAGACATTAAGGTATATATATATACTTATGTTAGCTATTAAGTTTTAAAACTATAAATACATAAACCTTATAGTAAGCTAGCTACACTGCTAGTACTAGATTACCCCTTTTAAGAATTATTAATAGATTTTATTACTAGACTCCTACTAGTTAAAGATTAGTAAGGTAGAATATATAATATAATCTTAGTAGTGATTAATAGATTTATAAAATATAGTATTTATATCCCTATGTCTACGTGGTTAACTAGCAATAGACTAGTAACTATCTTCCTAGAACATATTTTTAAAGATTATAAAGCCCTAGAGGGTATTATTATAGACTAAGGTTTAATATTTACTAGTGGATTTTAGAGAACATTCTGCTACCTCTTAGCGATAAAGCAGTGATTAAGCACTGTATTTTATTTATAAATAGATAGTTAGATAGAATACTTAAATTAAGTTTTAGAGCACTATTTAAGAGCATTTGTATGCGTAGAGCAGACTAATTAGGTTAATTATCTCCTAATAGCATAGTTTGCTTATAACACAAGCGCGCATATAAGTCATAGTTACACACCTATGGAAGCACTATAAGGGTATAACCTAAGGGGACTAGATTAAGCAGTCACGCTAATTCTAATAGTTAATAATTAAGCTAAAAATAGAGTTTTAGAATTAAAGCATAAGCATATAGAGATTAAGCAGCTATTAAGCTACTTATAGGCCCTATAGAAAAAGTATTATAATTAAAAGAGAGTGCTAATAAAGTTTAACATAGGTAACTATATCTTACTCTTAACTAAGAATATTAATCTATAATACCTAGCTAAAAGCTAGCTATAAAGTACTTAGGACTATATAAGATTAAAAAGAAGTTAGCTATTATGGTTTAGCTTATTAATTAAAGTTGCCTAAAGGAACGCGCTTATATAATGTTTTTAACATTATAAGCTTAGAACCTTTAGAGGAAATTTAAGCAACGCGGTTAAAACAACCTTGCTGTAAGATAATATTAAAGAGGATTAAGAGGAATTTAAAGTTAAACGAATTATCGCCTATAAATATAATAGCAAACGGCGTAAATATTTAGTAAAATAGAAGAATTATAATAATTCTAAGAATTCTTAGGTGCTGCGTAGAGACTTTATAACAAAGAGGTTATTAAAGACTATAAGCGGTAACTAAGCAGCTAAATCTTAACTTCTTAGCTGCTTAATTAACTCCTAATTGCAATCTAAAATAATCGTTAGATTATAGCGATTTAATAGGGGAATAATTTACTTAATAATAATTTAGACTACTAAATAAATCTTGTATTTAAAGCAAAAACTTAGCATAGACTTATAGCTATCTAATAGCTAGACTTTAGAGACATATTTAGACTGATTTTTAGCATGATTTCTAACTTTATTAGCCTTAGACTTATTATCACTAAAGGCTTAAACTTATAATTCCTTAGGGAGTTCTAAAGGTCTAATACGCGCAGGGAGAGTAGCTTAAGCAGTAGTAAACTAGCAGTAAGTTAGTAAAGAATAAGCAGTAAAGATAGTAATACTAATTATAGGGCTATAAGTAGCCATAAATTAAAGATAATTAGCAATTTTAATCTGGGTTTCTAGATTAATAATATTAATTAGCTATAAGAAAGCAGCGCATTTATTACACTCTGCTTCTTAAGAAGCCTTAGCTATAAGACACATGTGATAAGCTTGCCTATGTTTATTAGTATTTTTAAGGCTAAAAGAGTATTATAAAGTTTCTTCTTAGCTTATATAAACTCCTAGTAGCGTATTAGTAATATTAAAGCAGTAAAGTAAAGGGTACTTATATTGCTAATATAGTATAGTTCTAGAAGATTATAAAGTATATCCTAAAGCTATTTATATAGCTTTATAATTTAAATAGAACACTAGTAAGGAGTTAGTAGTAATTAAGAGGTAATCCCTTAAGGCTTAACTTACCTAATATAAGTCTTATTATTTTAAGCATAATAATAGTATTTTAGAGAATTACCTACGAAAAGCTAAACATTAGTAGTAATAGTAGTAAGCTAGTAGTAAGTTTATACTAGAGGAGTAACTATATTTAGTTAGAGTAGGCTTTCCCTTAGTAATATACTAAGGCTATTTATCTTTATTATTATCCCTTAGAGTTACGTTCTAAATAGCTAACCACTAGGTATAATATATACATAGAATTTTTATTAAACTAGCTTTAAGTTAGTAATAAAAAAGCAATAAAGAAGTAGCAAACTTATATAGTCTTTAATAATTATAAGGTTCTCCCTTTATAGGATAGCTTAATAGCGGAATCTTTAATAGCGGTAGTATAAGATATAATAGCTTAAGCTATAATAGTTAGTAGTTAATATTACATAATAGTAGTATTATAGTAGCTATTACATTAGTAAGGGACTTATAAGTTAATAAGAGGCTTAAAGAAGAGAAAGAAAAAGGGAAAAGAAGGAAGGAAATTGCCTTTTCTTATAGGAATTTAGGTGCCTTAGATTAATCTAAGCTACTCTAACTAGAATCTTCCATGCGTTATAACTAGTGTGTTTATAGAGATTACTATGATTCACAAGTTATTACTATAAACTTACTGCGAATTTATTAGGCTACCACTATAAGCTTAAAGGAAAATAGAAGGAGTAGGGTAATCTATACCCTATAGAGTTAAGCTAATTAAAAATCGCGCTAACTAGTCTAGTTAAGAAGAATCTCTTAGGAAGAATAACCTATAGAGAGGAAGTTAAGAAGTAACTATAACCTAGCTTCTATTAGCAAGCGGTTACTATAAAGAAGGCTAATGTAGCCTAATATTATTAACATTACTACGTTGCTTTATAAAAATCACTATAGTAAGTAGCAATAAAGGAACTCTTACGCTATAACCTAACCCTAAGATAGTACCTTAATGTAATTAAGGATAATTATAGTAAGAGGGTATTATGTTAGGAGTAGAATAGTAATAGCATCTATAAGGGTAGTGATAGTATTAATAAGGGTAGAACCTAGCAGGGCATGGAGCTAAGGGCTAGCTGCAGGCTAGTTACGTAAGAGCTGCGGGCTATTTAAAGGGGCTTTCCTATAAACAAAGGGAAAGGGCCAGAGATTAAACCTTTCAAGCACCCACCCTAGCTAGCAGATCAATAGCTACGACACTTCAATCTAACCTTCACTCTATTATTCACTCCCAAGCCAAAAGCCTTGACAAGGGGGTAGTAAGTCTTTGCTATCTTATACTAGTTTTATTCTAGCTTTATTCTAAGATATATATTATATAATACTCCTTACCCTAGGCTATTTAGCGCTTCTCTTTATATTTATAAGATATCCCTTTTTCTACTTACTATAATAATAAGTTCTATAGCTATGCTAGTTCTCTTATAGGGTAGCGTTAGGCTTCTATCTAAGGAGTTACTAGTAAATTATAATAGTTACTCTAGGTAGCCTGCTTTTACTATATTTTACTTCTCTTTTAGGATAGGATAATCCCTTAATTACACTAGGTATAAGCTAGAGTATAAGATATAGTTTTCCTTTAGTTATTTACTAATTATTAGGTATAATATTTCTTTTTCTTTATATTAGCTAGCTCTATACTTACTGTACCTTAGGGTTACCTTATAAAACTTTATAATATAGCTAGTTTAGAAGTAGTTATAGTATTATTAGGGTTATAGGGTTTTATTATATAGTTTAGTTTAAAATAGCTTTGCTTTAAAGACTATTCTATCTTAGTATATCTTATTAGCATTTTCTACTTCTACTAGCCCTAGGATTAGGGTAGTGTATTATATGTTTTCTACTTAGGGGTGCCTTATAGTTACCTTAATTATATTTACTTTATTTACTTTTTAATCTTAGCTATAAGGCTTTTAATAGATATATACTTTATTAGGAATCCCTTAACTATAATGCTAAGTATATAGTAGTAAAGGGCTACTTCTAGTCTAAATGCTTTAGTAATTTATTTTTAGTCTTCTTTATATTAGGTAGTGTTTCCTTTAAAGGTAATAATTATATCTTTACTAGGAGTCTTCTAGCTACTATAGCTATAGTTTAGCTAGTAGCTTTATTTACTATAGTTATTATATCTTTAGTGCCTTAGGATTAGAGCGTTTCCTAGATTATATTACCTTTAATAAGTACTTCTCTATGTTATCTACCTAGGACCTATAAGGGAAGGGTTTTATTATTTAGCTTTCTTAGTATTAGTCTAGCTATAATACTTACCTAAGTTAGTATATTAGTTCCTTTTACTTCTTCCTTAATAGTCTCTTTAAGGGCTACTTTAAGGGCTTCTTTAGTAGTGTAAATATTATTATTATTATTATTATTATTATTTATAGCTCTTATTTTAGCGCGGGCGTGGTTTACTACCTAGTAGGCTATAGCCTTTATAATGCTCTAAACTTAGGAGACTTTATCGCTAGGGATAAGGCTAGTAATCTTATTATAGAATTTCGTGTTATCTAGATATTTAAATTATATCCAGTCTATTATTAGGTTATCCTTATGTCTATAGGCATTAAATTACCCTAGTCCTACGTTTAGGTAGTAGTAGCTCTATGCTAGCCCCTTTCTCTAGTGTTAATTACTATTAGTATCTTGCCCTTACGCCTGCCTCTAGCTCTATTGCAATATAATATTATAGGAGGGGGTAAATAAAGGTAAGGAATTCGAATATTAATGTGGTTTGTATTTTAGAGGCGATTCCGGACCTTTAGATCGGTGCGGAAAAAGTATCAAAAGGTTCCATAATATATATATAGAATTTTTATTTAACTAGCTCTAAGTTAGTAATAAAAAGGTAATAAAGAAGTAGTAAACTTATATAGTCTTTAATAATTATAAGGTTCTTCCCTTATAGGATAACTTAATAGTAAGATCTTTAATAGTAGTAATATAGGATATAATAGCTTAAGCTATAATAGTTAGTAGTTAATATTATATAATAGTAGCGTTATAGTAGTTATTATATTAGTAAGGGACTTATAATTTAATAAGAGGCTTAAAGAAAAGAAAGAAAAGAGAGAAAAGAAAGGAGGAATTACCCCTTTTTATAGGAATTTAGGTACCTTAGGTTAATCTAAGTTACACTAACTAGAATCTTCTATACATTAAGACTAGTGTGTTTATAGAGATTACTATAATTTATAAATTATTACTATAAACTTACTATAAATTCATTAGGCTATCACTATAAGCTTAAAGAAAAACAAAAGGAGTAGGGTAATCTATGCCCTATAGAGTTAAGCTAATTAAAAAATCACACTAACTAGTCTAGCTAGGAAGAATCTCTTAGAAAGAATAACCTATAGATAGGAAGTTAAGAAGTAACTATAACCTAGCTTCTATTAGCAGGTAGTTACCGTGAAAAAGGCTAATATAGCCTAATATTATTAATATTACTATATTACTTTATAAAAATCACTATAGTAAGTAGTAATAAAGGAACTCTTATGCTATAACCTAACCCTAAGATAATACCTTAATATAATTAAGGATAATTATAGTAAGAGAGGGTATTATATTAGGAGTAGAATAGTAATAGCATTTATAAGGGTAGTAATAGTATTAATAAGGGTAGAACCTAGTAGGGCATAGAGCTAAGGGCTAGCTGCGAGCTAGTTACGTGAGCTATAGGCTATTTAAAGGGCTTTCCTATAAATAAAGGGAAAGGGCTAGAGATTAAACCTTTTAAGCACTTACCCCTAGCTAGCAGTTTAATAGCTATAACACTTTAATCTAACCATCACTCTGTTATTCACTTCCAAGCCAAAAGCCTTGACATCTATAGCGTGGTTATAGCTACTACCTAATTAGGTTACTATATAATAAATTCTAGATATCTTAATCTAACTAATAGTCTATTACCTAAAGGGAAGAGAGATTAATTTGTTAAGGCTTTTAGCTTAGGAGTGTGTAATAGAGTAAAGGTTAGATTAAAGTGTTATAGCTATTAAACTACTAGCTAGGGGAGGTGCTTAAAGGTTTAATCTCTAGCCTTCTCCTATTATTTATGGGAAAGCCCCTTTAAATAGCCTGCAGCTCTCACGTAACTAGCCCGTAGCTAGCCCTTAGCTCCGTGCCCCACTGGGCGCTACCCTCATGGATGCCATCGCCGTTCCGCTCCTGACAGTATTGTATTATATTATCAATACAATACAATACAATACACAATACACCAAATGTATTGTATTGTAGTGCAAAGCTCTGCTAATAATAGCGTAAAAGGGCTTGCCTAGTATGTATAATAAGGATCTGTAGGAGAGCTAGGAACCTATGCTAGACTAAATAAAAACTATCTCTAATAGCTTACAGATTATACATAGTATTCTTACTATGCTTACTGTTTAACTAGAGTGTATATTAGTAGCACTAGACCCTCTATAACTATAACTAATTTAGCTAAGAATTTAGTAAGGAAAGGTGTCATAACCCCAAAGGTGTGTGAGGTAAGCCACTAGACCAAAAGATCCGTCAATGTTAGCTGTCGCTAACATTGCACCTTAATCACTTAAGACCTATCGCTCTGCATGTCACGCTCCTCACAGCTTCTCCTAGCGCCACATACGCCACTGTGAGCACGCCACGTCTTACCATAACGCATAGTGCCTTACAAAGGCATGCCTTTCTATGAGACCTACTATATCTCTAGGCAATATATAGCAAAGAGCGAAGAGCTAGGTATCCCTATAAATAAGCTTATACTTAAGTAACTCTAGGCTATTAATGCATATTTTATAGAGGATATTATAGATTTGACCCACGCTTAAAGGGAATATTATATATATTATCTTTGTTTTTCCTATTTTGTAACACAGTTTATATTCAAGTACAAGGTAAGCGTTAAAGCGAAATCAGCCAAGGGCAGCACTAGTCAATCAAATATCCTAGAGCAGATTAAGATCCTTAGGGCTATGTTCAGTAGAGACTTGCTGCCAGGGCAAGGAAATGGGAATTTGGGACCTCTTATGATTACAAAAAGTTCACGAGTCAGCTATTTCGTTGCAAAACAGGGTTAGCGCAAGTAGCTTTTTCTTTCTCAATTTGAAATGACCCATCATTCTCTTTTTCTTGTAGCTGCTGTGATCAAAATCAAAACTCGATTGACTCAACTAACTCATTTGGTTCGTGCAGTCGCCACGATCAACTGGTCAATTGCGATACTTTTGCCTGAGCAGAATCAAGTATAATCAAGCTTGAGAACTACCAACAATGTGCGCAATAGGTGATTATGACATGATTTTTCCCGACGTTTGGGAGGCAAGGTGCCCTGAGAAAACACAGATGACATGCCCGTGAGAGGCATCAACAACATTTCCTAAATCCCTCTCGGCTCCCGACGTGCGACGGAGCTAGATCATTGTTCCATCACGCTCGATAAAGGGGTCCAACAAAGGCGTGCGTTTACCATTACGTTTTTCGGAAACATGACTTTCGTTTTGGATCTGGATCAATTGCAGGCTTTGTTTGCGCGTTCTGGCAAATCGAACGGGAAATGATTTAAACAACTATGGATCACGAGGAGTCATTAAACGTGCGCGCAACGTATTTGTGTTAGAGCAGATGATTGGCAAGAGTAATTTCAAAATTGGATAATATGAAAAGTGCTAATTACTGGCTGTCCTTATTTAGCTCGGCGCGAAACTTGTCATGTTATCGTATTAATACCTCATACTTTTCTTGAGATCATTCGAATACTTGCTGAGTAGTTCCATATCTTCATTAATCTTTTTGGCTAGTTCTTGTGCCTTTTGCCCTGAGTTGTCCAGGAGAGTTTCCGCTTGCTTGTGGTTTACTGTATTATTTCTGTATTGGTGGTTAGTCTCGCGTGCACCAGTCAGATTGCGATCAATAGTAGGTTGCTAGACGAGGACAATGAGCAGCCATCTCATCCGTTGGTTGGTCTTTCTCTGTCATGGAATAGGTCACAGTATCGGGTTGTCATGAAACGATGCGATTCCGTATTACAATCCGAAGCTGAAGATGTCATCGAGGCTTTGAATTAGAAACGATGACGCGGCAGGGTATCAATCAGGAGCATTTTGAATCCCAGGGTAAGGGTTATCTCACTGACGCCCCCGTCTACTTCTAGCAAGCTTCATACTTCTTGCCCTGTGAATACATCTACTGTTCGTGATAAGCAGAACGCATCCTCAATCAAAGAAACGGTGTATGATACATAAAAGAAGGGTGGTACACAGGTTCCGTCGTGCAGAGAGAGATATGAACTAGTTCTCAAACTCACCATGCTCACCTCCATGGATTTCCCGCGCCATGTATAAAATCTCAGGGTCCGCGAAATAAAATGTAAAGCATTGCTTCTGCCACAGCTCGTACGACGGGAACCAATTCTCATGAAAGCGTCGCACACATATGCCAAGTCGCCCATGCCCATGCCCATGCCCGTTGGATCGATGGGCGAAATATTTCACCGAGAAGTCGTGACGCCTGTCGGCCGGATGTTGTACGATTGCATGGCCTCACCTGGTTGCTCGAGCCATGGCCCGTTCCTTTACAAATCCCCAGCATGCCCCCAATGCTCATTCTTTTTGGAATTGTTTCCTGGTGCAACGCCAGTCGGCCGACCCACCCCCGGTCGAGGATGGCCCAGAGCCTCCCGATCAGTTGGATGACAGGTTGCCGTTGGCAATCGAGGAGGAGGCCGTCTCCCTCGGCCAGCATACATCCAAGTTGAGCAACTGCAGGCATGGTGTGGCAACACCACGTTTCCTAATCTTATCCCGGCGACATGTCAACGCGGAGGAGGGGCTACGAAAACGAATGGTGCAGCAGCCTCCGCCGACCGTGATTCGCGAGCCACATGCCACATCGCTGGCGGCTGCGGCCCTCGTGCGACGCCCATGATCAAATCTCACGTTGGCATCTCATCTTGTGCGTAACGTAGCGTCCGAATGACGGATGACGCCGAATGAACACCTTTGTGAACCTCCCTCTTTGGGCGAATCCGCCCGGCCCCGCTTTTGATGGGAATGTGGGGGTGGGTGGCCTTGTCGTCCGCCCGCGGAGTACCGAGGCCGACGTACTTGGGTTTCGGTCTTTGAAGGGGTCGACTTGCTGCTGACTTGCGGCCTTTGAACCCTTATCGCTCCCCACCTGCTTGTCGCTCGTGCTCGTTTGCTCCGTATCTCAATGCATATGCATGCCATTCAATGCCGGCTCGAGCCCGAATGATTGGATGTCCTATAGACTGGGGTAGGTATTTCTAGGGTGGTGGTACGTACCGAACATCATATATGGCAAGACACTTGCTTGCTAATGCTGGAACGGGATAACGAATGTCATCTTCGGGTTGGACCTGCATGGTTCGATGAAAACTAACTCCCAAGGTTCGGAAGAACCGTTACACCAATATCTACTCCTCTACTCCGTGTACCTCGCATAATGGCAAGGTAGGTAGGCCATGGCAGAAGCGCAGTAAGCATGGCGATGATGCTGCCTCTTGATCCAAACTTGTAGATATATAAGGGGCGAGGCATGTCTCCAAATAGCCGGCTCTTCTTTTGAAAAGGAAACTCAGCAAAAATCCTCTGGTCCCAAGGTTCGAGTATCAAGTATCAATAGTAAACTCCAGTATCCTGACGGGACCCAGCCGCGATGCATCCTGGTCTTCTCTTCCTCCAGCTGCTCCCGCTAGCTCTTGCAGCTCTTGCCGCTCCCGCAGCAAAGCGATCGGAGCCGGCCCCAATCCTCGCTCCACGCGGCACCGTCATCGACAACAGATACATTGTCAAATACAAAAAGACATTCTCCATTGCCTCGGCCGATCGCACTTTGCAGACATTCAGCGCTGCTGCCGACAGAGTGTACTCCAACATCTTCCACGGATTTTCTGGTGCCTTTAACGAGAGTGCCATTGAGCAGCTTCGTCACCACCCTGATGTGAGACTTCGCCAAGGAAGTGGACACTGGACACTGGACACGGCCATGGCCATGGCAAATACTGACTCTGTGCTTCCGCAAAACAGGTCGACTACGTCGAGAAGGATGCCATCATCAACATCAACAATTTTGTTGAGCAGCGCGATGCTCCTGGGGATTGAGACGTATTTCTCACCGCAAGGGTGGTGGTACTGGTGGCTACGTTTATCACAACAGTTCCGGCGAAGGCACATGCTCCTACATTATTGACACTGGAGTTGACGCCTCCCACCCTGTATGTCCACTTCGTCCAGTCGGTCCCGATGTGCCCAGCTTCTCGCTGGTAAGACGGCCATGACAACTGACCCAGAGTCGCAGGAGTTCGAGGGTCGCGCTCAGCTCGTCAGATCCTTTGTCGATGGGGAGAATGCCGACGGCAACGGTCACGGCACTCACGTCGCTGGCACCATTGGTAGCCGCAGCTACGGCGTCGCCAAGAAGACTCGGCTGCTTGGCATCAAGGTACTCAGCGACCAGGGATCTGGAACCATCTCCAACATCATCGCGGGCATGGACTTTGCCGTCCAGGATGCCAGGCAACGAAGAAGCTGCGCCAAGGGTGTTCTCGTCAACATGAGTCTCGGTGGCCCATACTCGCAGTCGATGAACGATGCGGCCGCTCAGATGGTTCAGTCTGGCGTCTTCCTTGCCGTCGCCGCTGGAAACAGTCACCAGGATGCCTCTGGCTACTCGCCTGCCTCTGCGCCGAGTGTTTGCACCGTCGGATCAACGGATAGCGCCGATAGTCTCTCTTCATTCTCCAACTATGGAAGTGTCGTCGATGTCCTAGCCCCCGGCACCAGCATTCTTTCCACCTGGCCCGGTGGCAGCACCGTAAGTTGAAGCTTCGTCCTTGCCGACCATCGATCCAACGTGTGTTCCATGTCTAACATTGCTTGCTCCCAGAGAATCATTTCGGGTACCTCGATGGCTACTCCCCACATTGTCGGTCTCGCAGCGTATCTTGCTGGTCTCGAGGGCTTCCTGGTGCCCAGGCCCTCTGCAAGCGTATCCAGTCTCTTGCTACTCCAGGAGTCATCAGCAGCGTCCCCGGAGGTACTCCCAACTTATTGGCCTTTAATGGAAACCCCTCTGGTTGAGCAGTGAACTCCCCGCGCGGGGACGGGGAGCGACTGGGGAGCGACTTGGGAGGCGATTTTGGCAATAGGCATAGCTGAGTGGCGGGTGTAGGCAAATAACAAGTTGTAGCTTCTTTCTGGCCCTATTCGGTTACTTTAACGTGGTTATCGTGCCTTGGCTCGATAGACAGGCGACAAAATGACAGCAGCTGCCCTCGAATGTATTGGGCTCGACTTCTACGCATCGCGGGCCGCCATCGCGGCCATTGGCACATGGAATTGAAAACGGCGTACATTTTGTGCTGGATTGATACCGATCGTTTCCTCAATCGTGATATGCATAATTGCAGATCGGCGACTAAACAGGCTAGCCACCAAAATAGGGGGTGGTATCGTGCTCGGGGTCTTGTAGTCGTCGATCCGGGAGATGATGGGCTGGTTGGTGGTGGCTGGATGGGTCTCCAGATGACTGGAGTAGAATTCATTCCTATTTGAGTAAGAAAATCCGGACTGTAGCAGCCCCAATGCAACTGTTGCGAAGGAAAGATTTTTTTTTTTTTGCATGCTATGGCTGCTTCGAGTTGTCATATGCACATAAGTTTCGTGGCGCATTGTGGCTTCTTTTTGGCAGGTATTACTAATAGTAAGTTAGGGCTGTTCCTAAAAAAGCCCGAGTGTGAGAGTGTTGAGTGAGATTGGGGAAAAAGTTCCTCCAATGGCAGAGCAGATTCTATAAGGATCCCCAGGTTCTCAAGATTCCAAGTGGAGGGAGGAGCAGAAGGCCCCGGTTTAATCTGACTGCATTCCTCCATTCGCGGAAAAATAGACCCAGATCGGGCCTTATTAGGCTATGCGGCTTACCCTTTTGCAAACCTTGTCCTCGAATGTTCATGACATATTCATGACGATGTGGTTTCCCCCTCCTCCCCAAGATTCTATAAAAAGGCTGCCCGGCTGGTTCAGACATGGCGGCGATTACTTCTCTACAAGGAAAGCACCCAACCTCGTAAACGCTCGACTGTGAACACCCTCGCCGCGCCTTATCTTCTCCTCTCCTCTAGAGCACTCGGCGGACAAAAAAAAATGCATTATTCCATCCTTGTCCCGGCGCTCCTGGCCGGCGCTGTCTCGGCCTGGCTTCCTCAAGAGCGCGACTTGGCTGCTTTCAACCAGACGGCTCGCTTCCAACAGCTAGGCAAGCGCTTCGAGCCGTCTCTGTCCAAGGGCATCAACAAGATCCGAGGCGTCAATTTCGGCGGTATGGTCTCGTCTTTATGATTTCAAATCCTCCCGACGTCTCATCTCCCGTTTCCGGCAAATAAACTAACACGGGTTGAATCTCAGGCTGGCTCATCTGTGAGCCGTGGATGATGAGTGACGAGTGGAACAACGTCATGGGTTGCAACGGGGCTGCCTCCGAGTTCGACTGCATGCGAAACAATTACGGTGGAAGCAAACGAGACGCAGGCAACAAAGAAGTTCGAGACCCACTGGAGGACTTGGATCAATGCCGACAGCGTCCAGTCAGCCCACGACGTTGGCCTGAACACGATTCGTATCCCCGTCGGATACTGGTCCTACACGGACATTGTCGACAAGGGCAGCGAGCCCTTTGCCGACGGCAACAGGATGCTCCCTACCTGGACGCCGTCGTGAAAAAGGCCGCCGACCTCGGCATGTATGTCATCATCGATCTGCACGGGGCCCCGGCGGTCAGCAAGAAGACGTCTTCACCGGCCAGAACAACAAGCCGGCCGGCTTCTTCAACGACTACAACTTTGGCCGCGCCCAGAAGTGGATGTCGTGGATGACGAAGCGCATCCACACGAACCCTGCCTACTCCACCGTCGGCATGATTGAGGTCCTCAACGAACCCGTCTCCGGACATGACGACCAGGGCAGACGGTACCCTGCCCCGGCCAGGTCCCAGGCTGATCCAGAAATACTACCCGGGCGCTCTGAAGGCGGTCCGAGATGCCGAAGCGTCGCTCGGCGTGGCCGGCGACAGGAGGCTCCACGTGCAATTCATGTCGAAGAAATGGGACTCGGGCAACCCGCGCGACGACTCTACCGTGGCCAACGACAAGATGACCGCGTTCGATGACCACAACTACATTGGCTTCGCCGTCAGTGACAGGGGCAACCGGGACAAGCTCATGAAGAAGGCCTGCACGGACAATCGTGTCGTGGACGGGCAGAAGTTTGCCATTACCGGCGAATGGAGCATGACGTCGGACGTGAGCCCCGACGACGCAGACTTCTTCAAGAAGTTCTTCACGGCCCAGCAGCAGCTCTATGAGGCGCCCGGGATGAATGGCTGGGTGTACTGGACGTGGAAGACGCAGTTGAATGATCCTCGCTGGACCTACTCTGACGCTACGTACCGCAAGCTGGTCCCCACTGATGCCGTTGGTTTGGAAAGGAATGTGTATCAAGATGTCTGTTTCAAGTACAGATAGAGACATGTAGTTTTCTTTTTTTTTTAAAAAAAAAAAAAAAAAAAAAAGGGTTCTTCGACGCCTATTATGTCTTTGTGTGATTCTTCCAAGCAAGGCTGAATTCAATTAGCTATGACTCTTGCTCCCTGCACCTTGGCCACCACTTACTACATGAAACGTGTCAATTCCGGTGACTTGGAAGGCTGATGAACGGCAGGCAGGTTTGTTCCATAATTGTGTGCGGCAAAAGCGGTCGGTACTTGTTCATCTGAGAGTCCGCGGTTCGTTCATCTCGGTGGACAAAGATACCCCTCGATTTTTTTCATGTTTCGTATTGCACCAAAAAAAGGCGCAGCCGACTGGCCACTATTTTGTGCGTTCATTATTATCCCCTTATGTGCCTTGTAACAAGTTTTGCAACCGACAGGCCCCACATTCCGCCCCGAGCTGGAGCTACTGGAGCTCCCGGACATTCATTCACAGCTCAACAAACTTGACTTCCTTTCAAGGCTTGTCACGTTGGCATTTCCCCCAATACACATTCAACCCAAGCCACCCCACACGCAACGAACGAATCGACAACAAGATCACGAGAAAACTCAGCATCCATGGAAGGAAGCTAAGAGCGAAAAAAAAAAAAAAGCCCCCGCACCCGAAAATTCCTTCCTGCGCTCGATGGCCCTTCCCATCGCCATCTTCGACTTCGCTTGGACCCAATCCGAATCAACTCTGCAAAGCTGCAAAGATCGGCCAAATGGCGCGCCCGGAAAACACCGCGCCGGCCACTGAAAACGGCGATGCCGCGCCAGTAGCTCGGATCGGGCCTCACCCAGGATTTATATCCAGCTCGAACCAGTACAGCTCCGAGATCAAGATCCGGCGCATGCTCAAAGACACCGGGTGTGATCCTGCACGAGAAGACAACTACCGCCTACAAGGTGTGCAGCTGATCGACAACGTGAGAGCATCTACAACTGTATGTCGCGCAAACACCCAATTCCCAATACACCCACGCAGCCCATCACGTGGCGACGAGGCGGCGAGGCACAGAGAGAGAGAGAGAGAGAGAGAGTTGGTACTTACTTCATTTCGCACTTCATACTAGGCCGGTTCGAACATTCGACACGGCGTGCACGTATTTCCACAAGTTCCGGCTCAACTTCCGCGACGCAGAGTACAACTACCAAGATGCGGCGCTCACGTCGCTCTTCGTGGCCTGCAAGGTGGAGGACACGATCAAGAAATCGCGAGACATCCTCATCGCGGCATACATGGTCAAGAACCCCGAAAAGACGGTCCCCCGGACGACAAGGTCTTCGAGTCGTCGGGGAAAATCATCATCGGGCTGGAGCGCCTGATCCTCGAGACGGTCGGCTTCGACTTCCGGACGCGGTACCCGCAGAAGCTGCTCGTCAAAGTGGTCCGTCGCGTGCTGGGCAAGTCGTCCCCAACTCGCGCGACTTCTTCGCCACGGCCTACGCCATGTGCATCGACATGTACAAGACGTTTGTGCCCATCAAGCGGACCACGCTGTCCATGGTCATGGCCGTCGTGGAGCTCACCGCCCGCATGCGCGGCGAGCACGTCGAGCGAGTCCGAGAGTTCGCCGCCTCGCGGAGAGCAGTACAGTCGCGATTCCGTCATGGAGACGATGCTCGACCTGCTGGATCTGTACGTGCAGCATCCCAAGTCGACCAGGATCGGCGCACAGTTCGATCTGAACACCTTCATCGACATCAAGATCCATTTGAACACGGACCTGGACAGCACGGCCAAGCCGAGGTACTTGCACCACTGTCACAGATGCGAGGTCGAGGATCCGCACCCCTCTCCTCCACCACGGCTTCGGCCACGGACCCCACGACGACCTCGTCGAACCCTGGCCGGCTGATGCGTCGATACGACGCACGGCGAGGCCAGGACGGCACCATGCGCTTCGTGTTTGACCCCGAGGCCGCGAACGAAGAGCAGGACACGGTCAGCCAGTTCTTCAAAGAAGAGTTTGACGAGTATGAGATTGAGGTGGAGGGCCCGTGCCACCGCCGGATAGAGACGTGGACGGCGGTGGCGGAGGAGGAGGAGGAGGAGGAGGAGGTGGTGGTGGTGGTGGTGGTGGTGGTGGTGGTAACAGGGGAAGAGGGGCTATAGAGGGGTTACAGAGATCGAGGGATCACCACCGAAGAGGAGGCGGGCCGTACGGAGGGTACCGTGGTGGCGATCGGCATAGGGAAGAGGCCGGCACCATTGATGTCTCTCGTCCATGTTTGTAGGAATAGGGAGTTGCGACTCGGTAACATGCCAGACGCTGCATGGAGAAAACGAGCCGTGAGAGATTGAGAAAACCTACTTATTTCTGGTCTGGTCACTCCCAGCCAAGTCCTCACCACCAGGTCCACTCGTCCTCGCCCACTCCATGACCTTGCCATCATCATCATCGTCGTCGTCAATCTCGTTCAAAGCATCTCCATTCTCCGCACTGCTCGCCCTCTCCCCATCTCCCACCCTTCCAGTCCGCCGCCGCAACCTGCAGGACAGGCTCACCCTGTGCCGGTTCCAGAATCTCCTCCCCTTTGCTCTTCCCGTCGTCCACGGCCCTCCACACCACGCTCATCCTGTCCAGGGCCCTCGACCCCTTCCTGCTCGACCCCTTGATCCCATCCATGGCCTCCCAGTCGATGCTGAATATTCCGCTGTCGCTAGGCCGTCCGCCTTGCTCGGGGCCCTGGCCCTCGAAGAAGGTGTTGAACCAGACGTGCGCCACCGCCGACACCATTGTCAGACTGAGGCTCTTGCGCGTGGCGTTGCGGCGTTCCACGGAAATTTTCACGTCGCTCGTGGGCACGCGAATGGGCTGCGATGGCTTGAAAATCACGGCCAGGCCACCTGGTTCGGGTTCCTCGGACGCCTTCAGCCCCTGCGTCGTGGTATCCCGCGTCGTGGTATCCTCCGTGGTGGCGTTGCTACTCGTCTTGGGCTTTGCCTTTTCAACGCCATCCCCATGTTGGCCGAGACCTTTTGGATCAGCCCCGTTCCCTTTCGAATGAGCGCATGGCGCTTCTTCTCGACAGGCGTGGAGGTCTTGTTCGTCGTCCCGTCCTGCTGTCCCGGGGTCCGGGGAGGCAGCACCGCTTCCGTCGTCCTTGCTGTTGGGGTTCGTCGCGTCCGCCAGCTCGGCCTCCTCGGGCGCCTTGCTCGCGCCCCCGGCGGCCGAGTACCCGGCTAGATCCCACAGCATCTCTCCTATTCCCGTCTCTCGCGGCGCCCCCGCCTCCACGACGAGCCTCTCCGTCCTGGAAAACGTGTGCAGAGCCCGGATCGTCTTGCCGTCCTCGACGAACCCTCCCACATCGAGCTTGACCCCGTTTCGCAGGCCCCAGACGTGTATCTCGACAATCTCGATCCGTCTGTCGAGGTACTTCTTCCCGTGCCGGGTCCACCTGTCCACGTAGCTGACCCATCTGAGCTGCGAGGGGATCGAGACCCCGCTCGAACCTGGGCCGCATGCGCCGCGACGTGAATCTCTCGAGGGCCTCTTCTGCCGTCCAGCCTTCCTCGGAGATGAGATAGCTCGTGGCCATTGTGCCGGAGCGGCCCTTGCCTGCTTTGCAATGCACCACCGCCACGCGGTTCCCGTCTCTGGTCGTGCCTCCCGTTGTTTTGGTCGTGCCTCCCTCGCTCGCAGCAGACTTCGCCGACGAAGCCGTCGAATCGTGCGGGCAGCTCGGCGCCTGCGAGTCAGTATGTCCCCGCCGTGCAACCAGTTCCGCATACTAGCCATGATCATGGGCACGAGCCTGAACGGCGGAGGATGGTGGTCCGGCCAGGGATAGTGCCGCACCCTGCCGTACACAGCTTCATCAGGGTAGCCCGTGCCTTCGGCGCGAAACTCCCATATCGCCCAGTCATGGCCGTGCCTGGAGTCCAAGAAGGCGACGAGCTGGTCCAGCGGATTGCGATATGCTAGTTGCGGGTATGTCTGTGACGGACCCGATCTGTACGAAAAGCATTAGTTTGGCGTGTTTCTTGAAAACACTTCGACTTCATACCCGCGCAAGATGACATTGATAGAATGGAAGTGAGCAATTATTTTTAAAAAAAAAAAAAAGAAAGAAAGAAAGAAAGACAGAGAGAGAAACAGAGAGAGTGGAGGAAAAAAACCATACGTAGCTATTATAAAATCCGTCACATAGCACAGATCAAGCCCCGCCTCAGGATGTCTTGCTCTCGGCCCAGCCACAATCTGCCGCAACAACGAGGCCATGCCTGCGTAGGAGGAAAAGCGAGAACTATGCGCCCCGAGCAATGATTGCTCTTGATATCCCCAACACGAGCTTTCTCGTCGTGGACTGCTGCAGAGTGGTGGTGGTGAGCACGCGGGCTGCCTCTTGAGGCTGAAAGAAAGGGTCCGGCCGGGTACAGATCAACTTCCATCGTCATCGGGCTCTGGGTGGGTTCTGTTAGTTCCGGCAAGACTTGGTCTCCTTCCTTTCCTTGTTTCCCCCCTCCCCCGCAACGGAAACCCCCTCTCTCAACCTCGTCATCTTGTCACACACATGAAGATGCCAGCCAACCCCATGCCACCTCTCTGCATCACATCAACATCTGACAAGTCTCAATTCCGCTGCAGACACCTGTCAGACACCTGTCAGACACCTGTTGGACATTGGGGGCCCGGAAAAAGTATACAGCAAGGCGACGAATCAAAAGTCAACGCCACACCCATCAAACATCTGGGACCAGGGCAGCGAGTTCGTGTGGCCTGCTTCAACATCGACACCGACGTCATCACTTGTCCACCCCACCACGAGCTCTTCGATTGATAGCAAGATTTTGTCGCGAGCTAGCCGTCTCGCGAAAGCATTGGCTACCTGGCTTCATTGATCAGGCTTCATTAATCACATGACGCAGGCACACTCAGGCAAACGAGTCCCTGATCACACGTAAACCGTGCATACATCGACATAGGCACAAAAGAAAACAAGGATACAGTGGGAAAAGGTCCACGACCACCACTGAATACACTCAGAATCCATTGAATGCTCCCATTGCGCTCCAATTCATCTTTTGGTCATATTGGAAAGTAAACATCCCTCGTCATTCGCACAACTGTCAATACTTCGTAACAATAAAAAGAAAAGAGGCTTCCCGCTTCATTCGACCTTCCATCATCACACCCTCATCCCCGCACTGGCAAAGCTACCATGTGCCAGTGACGTCAACTGCCTCCAGTCATCCCCTTTTGTCCACTCTCGATTTCGTACCTGTCAAGGATTCGGGTCATTGAAATTGTGCAGAGGCCCTGCTCAGGCCGCTTTGTGGGCTGGTTAAAACTTGCTCGCTTTCAAAAGTCAATGAATATTTGCATTTCCCCAGGCCTCGGGAAGGGCGAATGGGCCGTTGTTGTCTTGCGCCGAGGACGTATCGCATTATTGTGCGTCTTGGCTTGTTGACCCCGAGGCATACTTCATCGCTTCTTTACGACGTCTTCTTGGCGGGGCGGCGGGTCCACCAGTATACTTGCTCACGTCGGTAACATCGTGGAACTGACGACCGACGTTCTTGACGGTGTCCCAGACTTGGCGGGCAACGGGAGGGGTGCCCTGTGCACCGACGAGCGAATCAACTCGGGCACCTAGTTGTGACACGGCGGCCTGTACGTGGCTGCTCTGGGAGAATCGGGCACGAAGGAAAGCCGTGTACAAGGTCAACAAGATCCAAGAGCGGCGCTGGAACAGGATAGCCGAGAGCAGAATGCGGACCCAGAGGAGGATCTCCAGACCAGCCACGATGGACATGGAGGCATCGTAGTATTCCTTGACGAAGGCGCCAATTCTATCGGCCAAGGGGTTGCTGGCGCGCTTGGGTGAAGCACCATCAACAGTAGGAGGAGGAGGCTGAACGACAGGGATAACGTTGGCACGAGTATAGGTCGCCACGTGGAAGATTGAGTAGACGCAGTAGGGGAGCAACGCCAGAGGGTACTGGGGGAGAAGAGCCAGACGAGGGCCATGACTGAGCAGAAATCATCGTTAGCAAATGTGTGTGAGAGAGAGGACGAAATCGGCTGCTTCGTTCGTAGCAGGAGAATAAGGCCACGGCCACTTGTCCTGCTGAGACGCATCACTTACCCAAATATTGAACGTTCTCATCAGAAGCCAGGCCAACAACACCACCTGGCATCTTGTTGCCGGTCTTGGCTCGAGCTCGCTGGGTCTTGTAGACAACGATACCATATGTAGCGGCAGCGGCAATGAAGGAGGTGCGGTAAGAAAACTTAGCCATGCCGCCATAGTAGTTCATGCGCAGCCAAGAGAAGGTGTATCGAAGTGTGGTGAGGATGAGCGTCATATGCCTGTTGGAAGCGAGACGTTAATTTTTTTCATCTTTTTTTCCATCTCTTTCGCGAGAAGAGAGCATGTCAGACGGTGTATTATAAAGATTTGGGCACAATTCGCTCATAATTCCGCAGTAGGAGGCTTCAGCGATATGTCACGACCAGAAAATTTGCCTCTTTCCTGACTTGCCCATCGGTAGATCGACTCGAGCGAGACACGGATCCGTGCGTGGGAGGAAGTCGGTGTGGGGAAGCAGCAGCAGACTTACCCAACAAACCAAGCGACTGCGAGAGATTTGAGGTCAGCACACTTTCGAATTTCAAATCAGGGAAGCTTGCTGCAGCTTCACTTGGGACAGAGGAGGCACAGCAAGATTGAGCGACGTACACTGCAACGTTTTGACCAACTGCAAGAACCTCTCCTGCAGAGGCTGGCTAGAATTAGGTGGAGGAGCCATTGTAGTGTGTTGAATGTCGGGCGGCTAGTGTATGGGTGGTGAAGAATGAAATCCCTTCCAGATCTAGACGCAGCGATGGATGAGTTTGTGAGAGGAAGAAAGCAAAATCGGCCGTTGGCAGGCAGACAAAGGCGGGAGGCGGGAGGTGGGAGGTGGGAGGTGGGAGGTGGGAGGCGGAAGGCGGAGGGCTGGTTGGCGGTCGGTTGCGAACGGTGAGGTAAGAGAGGCCAGCTGGTGTGATCTTGGTCGATGAACACTTTGCTGGTCCGTCAGCAGTGGGCTGCACTGCCAGGGTTTCCCGAGCTGTGCGGAGTCGGGCTGGGCTGGGCTGGGCTTGTGCTTGTGCTTGGGGACCGACGACTTCTGTGCCTGTGGCTTGTGGGTGGGACGGAGGTAGCGCTGGCAACAAGATGTCGTAATGGTCCGCACCTTGCTGGCACAGATGGCAGCAATGGCAGCAATGGCCGCCGCCTCCAGCGCCTCTGGAGAACTTGAAGAAGCTGATGCAAGAATGACGGGGCAAGGAGTAGAACGCGGGTAATCCGTGACGAGATGACTCGGTCTCAGGGTGCAAAGGAACATGCTAATTAAATTTGACTTGCAGAATGGCATGGCCGAGGCTCCGAGTTCTGACCAACGCTCACGGCAGGTCCGAGTTTGCTCTGTTAGAGGGGGCTGGGCCGGGCTGAGCAGCTGTGTCCACGGTACATGTACAGAGTATGATTTTTATAATTTTTTGCTTCATCGGCAGTGGCCAATGCATCTAAAATTCACACACAACATGTACGGAGTATAATAACAATAATAATATTCATAATTCATAAGAGCACCAGGTAGGGAGGGCACCAGGGGCTGGAATTGGAAGAACGCCACAACTATTACGCCACGGCCATCGCCAACTGCTGCCTCCCGCTCATTGCAACGGCCATAGCCGCCATAGCCGTCGTCTGCGTTTAATACGAACAGAAAATGCGCAGGAAATGTCGAAATCCACAGTACTCCCACTCTTGCATCCCTCAACGACGAAGGTAGTAGGTAGGTAGGTAGGTAGCCACGATTCGCATGGACGGACGCAAGAAGACGGGTGGGTTGCGGCGAGGCGGTTTCACGGTGCAGGAGGACAGGGCGAGTCGTGGTGCTTTTGAGCAAGAGCGGGATGGAACTGGTCGAAGAATCGAAAATGGCTGATTTGTATTGCTACGCTATGAGGAGGGGGCGGCAGAGGAGGAGCATCAAGAATTGTGACTACACGCGGACGTACAAGTTGGTAAGCAGGCGCTGTGTTTGAATTGGCCAAGTTGCCATCGTGGCTCCCACCACCTGGCAGGCTTGTTTCTTTCTTTCTTTCTTTCTTTCTTCTTGTTTTCTTGTTTTCTTTTTCATACTTTTACGCTACTTGGCCATCTCTCGTTTTCATGCGTAGCTCATGACAAGAATGCTAGTGCGTCCCAAGGTTGTCTTGACTTCTTATCGAACCGTCGGAACATACGCTTGAAGCGGGGAGCATCATGTCCTTTTGTGTGAGACGGAGACGCCGCGAAGATGTTCACTGGATCCCCGAGGTTTCAAAACCGCAGAGACTCCTCCGTCTAGTTCGCCCATATTCTCAGCGTCATATCAACACTACCCGTTGCAACAACGCACCGGATTTGTGTGTCGGGCTCGGTGGGTCCATTGCTCTTCTTCAAAGAAGCCCCGTCAGTATCTATTCCTTGCTCTTGCGTACCGTTTCCGTTTCCGTTCACCGCGCCGCCGTCCTTTTGAATGCTGGGGGCCCATCTCAAGCACGTCACAAAGTGTGTGTGAGCCTCGTCTAGAACCTTGACGCATTTTCCTTCCTGGGCCAGGTCCCAACATCGTATTGTCTTGTCGTCCGCACAGGACAAAAGGTACTGCCGCCGGGGTGAAACACGAGGGACGATACCCAGTTATCGTGTCCTACAAGGGTCTTGAAACAGATTCCTCGTCCGTCCCAAAGCCGGATGGTCTTGTCGCGAGACCCTGTAGCCAGGAATTCGGCCGAGCTGCTCGCAGGCGGTGGCTTCTTCAAGGCAGCCATGGTAGCCAGGTGTGCATATGCGGATGGCGGTGCGAATGTGCAGCATCCACGGCGTTCTCGTGTCCGATCAAGGTCAGCTTGTTCTCTGGGTTGGCGACGGATATGTCCCATAGTCGTGCTGTGTGATCCCTACCGGCGGACAAGACGAATTGGCCATCCAACGATGGACATACATCTCGCACCCAGTCGACGTGGCCCCTCAAGGCTTTCAAGCAGTACCCTGTCGCCGTGTCCCATATTCGCAGCGTCTTGTCCGCGCTGGCACTTACCAGTAGGTTTGCTGACGCAGCCGACTGCGAGCCTCCTGCGCCGGAAGAGATGAAGCGCACTGCACTCACACTGTGGTCGTGGCCCGATAATGTTCGAATGTTCTTGTACTGGTCTGAAGGATCCCACAGCTTGATGGTAAGATCTGAGCTACATGACGCCAGCAGCGTGGCGCCCCTAGGGCCGCCAAAGTCGAGACCCTTTACCGCTCGAGTGTGGCCCTTGATCGTTTGTTCCAGTTCGCCTAGCTCCCAGTCCCACACCTTGATGGTACAGTCGTCCGAGCCTGAAGCGATGGAGGAGAATCGCGGGTGGAACGCAATGCAGTTGATCATTTCCCGGTGCGATTCCAGCGTATGTCTCGATGGTTTCCTCGGTAGCCAAGAGGTCGGATCTTGATTTCGCTTCGACAACGAGCTCGGCGTGGCATTATCGATCTCGGATTGTAGCGAAGCGTTTCGGGACTCAAGGTCCATTATCTTGATGCATAAATCGGAAACACGGTGAGCTGGCTGGACTGGACCGCTCTTGAGACAAGAACAGGAGAAAGAATGACAAGCAACAAGAAGTGGAAAATTGTGGTCAATTACAATAGCCGACCTACCTTCTTTTGTAGCCGCACAATACTCGTCCATTTTTTCTCGAGCAGCGTCTCGTACTTCTTTTCCGTGGCGGTGTCGTACACGTCTTCCCCGAGACCGACTTCCTGGCGCAGGGCAGCAGCCGAGTTGGGCAAGTTGTTGGCCGAAAGATAGGCTATTATAGATTTGTGCCTGTCAACACAACACCGCATTAGTTTCAACGCCCTCCATCGTCCCAGTTTCCCCCAATTTCAATGCACACTCACAGCTCCTCAGCCTGCCGAGTCGGCAGTGTGCGACTCATTGTGTCTGAGCTGGATGACGGAATTCCCTTCAGGGCGGGCTCGGTGGGCCGCACCCGTCAATCGCGCACAGCTACCGTGGAGAGGGGATGGATCGCGGATTGTCAAGATGGTCGGGATGGGTGTTGAGCAAGAGGCGGTCGGATGCATGTACGTAGGGGAACCTGGTGGTAAGGTGGGATGGTATCCGCTCGCGAAAGGACACGAGGTAGCAAACGCAGAGGCCAATTCGAGGGGAGAAAGATTTCGAGGATATACCAGGGGGCGCGTGGCTTTTACGTCCTGACGACTAGGGAGATAGGAAAGGCCTCGGGGTCGCAGTCGATTCTCAGGATTGAAAGTGTGAAGCTTGCTCTGGAGTCTGGTCTGGGCTGGCTGGGCTGTTGGCGCTGGCCGCATCTCCTCAAATGGTTGGTGGTGGTGGGTGGGGTTTGGGTTTGGCGGCCATCAAGTGGATAATCCACACCTGCCAAACCCAACGTGCCAACCCAACCCGACAGAAAAATGACAGAAAAAGCAAGACCAACACATACATCACTTACCTAGACAGCACGATGGAAATTTACTAAAGTAGGCTTTTGCAAATCCTCCCGGTGTCAATTCTATGAAGACATGGATGGATACGAGCATCTCCACGTGAAGTCTACTGGTAGGCTAGACTCTTATATTCTCAATCTATATTGTGTCAAGTCGGTCACTGTTTTTCTCGACGTGCACGCCTTGACAGTGCGCCGGTGCGTGATTATCATTCTACATGTTGATTCATAATAAGTTTCTTCTTCTCCATCGCAGTTTGACTCATTATACTTTTATTCAGCCCCACCTCATCACGAGGTGCCTCATCACGAGGTGAATGAACAATCATCTTACACACAGAAATGAAATGCGACAAATTTGCGACATGACTTGTAAACACAAGCATCCAAAATCTGATTGAAATAGCTAGAGTATCATCGGATCTCGTAACAGCGACTGCAAATAAGAAAGAAGGACCACCATGTCCGGGGCCAACAAAAAGCATGGTATCATATCGCACTCAAACTATCTTCTGCTCAAGAGCCATAATAGCAAGAAAATAAAGGTGTCGAAGGCGTCACAGGCACAACATCTCTCTGCACCGGACTGACGGCCTTGACCTTGTTCCCGCCCCCATTTCCGCTGGAATCATTCGCATCGCTCTTGGTGAAGTCGCGAATCAGCCGGACCATTCTATTCGAGAGATCCCGTTTCAGAGTCTTCCTCGAGTTGTCGACGAACCACTCTATCGAGTCGAACTCGTCTTGCTCCTCCTCGTCCAACATGCCCTTCTGCCTCCTGTGGGAAGCGAATCGCAGAGGCGTGGACGACGGCTTCGACTTTCTCACAAAGTCCCTCCGCCGGCTGTGATATCTCTCTGAGCGGGCGCTCCAGAAGTCCATGGACATCTGGGCCAGTTCCGTGGCACGGGCGAGGGCGAGACTAGCGGAGGATGTGTCGACGTTTTGTTTCCAAGCGCCGACGGGGAGGGGGATAGGCAAAGATTGCTGCTCTGGCGGCGGTGCGAGTATCGTGCCCTCGACGTAGCACCGCACGGCGGCGTCCAGGGAATCTGGAGATTTGGGTAACACATGATCGACGAGGCCCATGTCGCGGGCGTCGTTGGCGCTCAGTGGCGTCATGGATCGGAGCGCCGTGCGGGCTCCGTGGGCACCGCAGCGGCCGGGGTAGCTGATGCTGTGGAACTCTGATCCGTATAATCCCAGCGCTCTGTATGCTGGGTTCAGGACGACGTCTGGTCCAGCGAGGACGACGTCGCATGCTGTGGCGAGGGCGACGCCGCCGGCCGCGGCGTTGCCACGGATGGCAGCCATGGTGGTGATGCCGCGGGAGGGCAGGTCGAGGAGCATCTTCTGCACGACATCGTTGATGGCGTTGATGTTGTGCCACGACTCCAGGGCAGGGTCGGCGGCCGCTTCAATGACATTCAGATGGATACCGTTGCTGAAGTAGGAATCGCCGCCCATGAGCACCACGGCCGCCAGGGGCTGGCACTCGTTTGGGTCGGTGGCCCTGGCGATGATGTAGTCCAGGCACTGGACCATTCTTCTACATTGCGTTGTGCTCATGGCGCCGTTGTAAAAGTCAAAGTATAGATAGGCAATGCGTTTCAGGCCGTTTGACACCAAATCCACCCAGATCTCCCGGAACGTGCTGTGGTAGGATTTCGACCACTCGTCGGACATGGCTTGCGGGAGCAGAGAATGACACCACAATGCTCTGCCGTTGACCGCGAGCCCGAGCTGCTTGAGACCCGGGGCTGCAGGAACCTTTGGCCAGAGCGCAGGGTCCGTCTTGCCCTTCACCTGGCGGATGTGGGTGATCCAGACGCCCTTGTTGTCACAGGTGGCGATGCACACGGCTTCGTCTCGTACGGCCACCACGCTGCCTGGCGGCACGGGAGGACTCGTACATGAGAGCAGAGTGGGATTCTCAATCATGCCGCCGTACAAGTAGAGCTTGGGCCCGAACAGGTCACTGAGACAGCCTGGCTGGGAGTCGGCGCTACGGATCCTCCGCGAGATGGTCGAAGCAGCGTGCTTCTTGACATCGAAGTCCCTCTGCGCCGCCTTCAACAGAGGTCGGTGACGCGTTTTGCCGCCGAGGAAGGGTTCAGACGTGGTCACCGACAGCTCTGCAAATTCAGCGAGGGCTGCAAGCCGCGGACTGATGCGTTCGCCCTTGCGCTGTTTGCGGTCTCCCGTGGGAGTCGCGGGAGGAGACGCGGGTGCTCCCAGAACGGCAGACACCAGCGTCGAAGCAGCCTCGATGCGCTCAATGGCAGCCAGAGATGCCGCAATGGCAGCCTGCGTGACGGGGCCCCGGTACAGACTCGACTTTGTCACGCTGACATCGTTGATGTCGACGGCGAACTGGTCAAAAGCCCAGACAGGTCCGGCATCAAACTCCTCCGTGGCTTGCAGGACAGTGACACCCCAATGGCTCCTCCCGACCGGGTTGAAGCGGTCTTCGTCAGTAAGTAGGCTCTGGCTGTCGTGTTCTGTCCCATCGTCACCCATCAACAGCCAATCGAGAGCACTGGGACCGGCATCCCCAGGAGGTCCCGGATGGACAATCAATGTGAGATATGCATCATATACTTGTTGTGGCACCAGGGATGTGAGAAACGGGCAGATGATCAAGTCTGGTTGGACCAGATCGGCCGCCTCAATCATGTTCTTCGCAGACAGGGCATATTCTACCGTGATGGAGTGCAGCCGAGACAGGACAAGGTAGAGCCGCTGGGAGAGGGAATTATGCGCGGTGCAGAAGAATAGGATCTTCATGACTGCGGGTATTTGGAAGAGGTATAGATTGATGATTTAGGAGGGCAAGGGAGACTTTGTTTCAAATCACAATGTTCCTTGGCTCGGCCAAGCCTGCCAGGAGATAATGTCAATTTTCCAAACCCGTCAAAACGATAATGATGAATGGAAAATGGCCGTTCCTGAACCCAGAAAATGTTGGGGTTGTCAAGGTGGCCCTGTCCAGCTATCTGGAGACGAATGGAATGGAAGCGGGGACTTCCTATTTTCCTCGTAACTATTTGTGCTTGTGTGCTTCTGAATTAAGTCGTCTTGTTTCCGTGTAAAACAATGAGAGGTGCTAGTCGCTCAATTGGTATTGTGTGGTACACGTTGGTAGTACCGTGATACAAGATCGAATCGAGGAGAATGGACCGCTTCGAGATGGGACGATTTGAGGGACGGGGCGAAGGAAAAGGTATGGGAAATAAAGATTATGCTCGCAGAGAGTTGGTATCTAGGCCAGTCGTAAATGAATAAGAATAAGGGGAGATAAGAAAACAGAGTTGTCTAGTAAATATCATGAACCTGATGGAATGGAAAGGAGGTTGTGCCAACAGTTGAAGATTTGGGTGAGATCACTTCGCTGCTGATGGATGAGTGCTGGTGGCGGCTGGGTTCTGAAGCTGCCTCCCTCGGGAAGGGTCATACGGTGCGACGGGATATATACTATATGGGAGTCACATCATACATCGACTCTTTGTCTGGCGTCTGTTCGTGAGATCACGCCCCGTGGTGCTCCGCCGGTGCGGCGGCTTACACAGACGCGAAAGGGAAAAAGGTGGCTTGGATAGTGACTGGAGCTATGCCTGGCACCAGCGACTAGCCGCCTCCCTTGCGTGGAGCAACTGCTAGGCCGTGATAATAATTGCTTGTGCTGTTATTGTTGACTTGTGGCAAAGGCACCGTAGTCAATGTGGGCGGCGCCTGTCCTGGGACTCCTTGTCTGTCGGCAGTGCGAGGCCGAATGAAGCAACCGCCTGTCCGTAAATGGGTGCGTCCATGTCCCTTGTTGGCCTGTTTTTGGATATCAGCCTCGTAAACAACCGAGCGAGACCAAGACATGTCTAGTTCTAGTCTGTGCCAAGACCGCATGCTTGAGTACATAGGTACATACAGATGCACAAAGTTGGTGTCTTGGGCTCGCCGTCAACGGGCACCAAAGCACGGACCCCGTCCGTAAAGAAGAGAGAGAAAAGAAACAGAGATGACTCTCACAACAGGACAGGCGATAATAGGCAAAGCCGTCCAGCCTAGCCCAGCAAACAAGCGAACGAAGGAAGTCGACCCAAGCGTGCTCCGTGCGCGTCTGTGAGCCGTACCAGATCAGATACTCCAACAGAAGAGGAACCCGGCGTGAGCGATGTGCGCGTGCGATTGGTGGCGGAGCCTTTTTTTTTCTTTCGCTCCTACCGCCTCCGTCTCCAATTTATCGCCTCCATTCATATCTAATCCAGCTCGAAATTTCCCGAATCGGACTAGGCCGGGCTGAGCTGAGCGGGCTATGGAAGCCGAAGGCAGGGCGTCCCCGGACGGATGTTGTAGAGATTGGAGCCAACAGGACGGGTGCTGCTCGGAACCAGAAGAATCATATTGTGATTGTGCAGTCCGAGTGGACGAGACAAATCATGTGTGCTTCGAGAATGACAGAAACACCAGTTGAACAGAGATTTTGGAACACGAAGAAATATTGAATAAAAAAATTGAAAAATGAGTCGTCACTGAAAATGTACGGCCAGTTTTTTTTTTTTCCTAATAGTCGAGCTTTGCTTTCTTTTCTTCTCGTTCTTTCCTTTTGGTTGTCTCGCGCCCCTTGCTTGCTCATTTTCTTTTTCGGCGTCGTTTGCAAGCAGCGCGCCGCATATTATAGAGGTCTGCGGTCTTGATTCAAAAAAAGATCAGGCAATTTCGGGTAGCTGTTTCTCTTCTATTTTGGTGAAAATTGACTCACACCCGACCAAGGAAGTGAATTTAGAACTTTTTTGTCAACGTGGTGCGCGTCTGCGACAAGTCGATAGCATTTGCCGATCTTTGATGGACCAAAATGGCGCGAGTAGGCCAATGTTATGATGAGTCGCATCCTGATTTTCCTCATCCTCGTGCTTCCTTTTTTTACTCTTTTCGTTTCTTCGCCAACCATACTAGACTCTCAGGTTGTCGAACAGGGGGATGTGCGTGCCTCGCCATGTCTTGCTCCATCGATGCTGGTCCGGTACCTTCGGGGCCCATGTACAGGAACTAAAATTTCAAATGGTACATGAGGCCGGTCTATTGTGGTCCACGTGGAAAGTCCTCGAGAGAATCCTATGCCTCGTGTCGTTAGCAAACCGAGTTAGCATAACAGAGCAGAGGGACGGAGTGGGGAGGAGGGGAGGAGGGGGAGTGAGAACGCCTCCCACCGAAGGTGCGAACTATAATAATAGCCAGGATTCAGGAACAGACGCACATTGGCTGTCGTTGGAAAATGGTGGGAAGATGAGATCTCGACTCTGCCGTGCCTGGTCCGCGCAGTCAGGCAAGATGGGCCTGTTCTTTCTCTCTTGACTTTTCAGCTCTCGCCTTACCAAGAGAGCGAAAAGATGATGACAAGTCAGCTGACCTACTTATCTCAGCTCTCCTGTGCCCGCCCTGTCGGGCTTCCCGTCAACGAGTCCTCCGCCATTGCAAATTCACACAAGCCATGAGGAACATGGGGATTTGGACAGACAACTCGTCTTCCCCGCAGACCCATTAGGTAATAACTGGAGCCAAACCCGTCAAAGTCAAAGTCGAGGCAAACCAACTGTGCCTCGGTGCGGTTGCGGCTCTCAGCATTCTGAAACAAGTCGCGCCGTCTCTCCATCTGCGCCTCCATTAATAAGAAACGGGACTGCTGACTCAACTTGGAGTACTTGCGCGTCTGTTCCGTCGTTCTACTTCCTACAGCAAAGACGCAGTGCCTCAGAATGGATCCTCCCGCCCACGTGAGTTCGAGCCCAACAACCCACACAGACGTGCATATTTGCTTTGGGTGACGACACTGATGAGCAGTGACGTTGCTTCATCCATCACCCTCCTAATAAATCTTCTCCTCTCCTCTGCTGTCCAGGTATGTCGCCGAGATAGCGTCCTGCAGGCACTTGGCGGGCGGCATTTATTGAACACATTTGTGGTCTGTTCTGTGATATCGTATGTAGTCTTCGTCGCCGTTTGCTTTGTTCCAACGTCCATCTGCGGATTATGTATTGTTTGGTAGAGTGATTTTGCCTCTTTCTTTTGGCAACCTCGAGCTATTCATGTGGCCCCGCCTTCAGCCCCATGCTGCGAATTTTGACCAACCAACACCGACTTAGCTTTGGTGCCCAGATTTTGGCTAGCCACACTTTCTTCCAGTAGCGTGGCTTCGTGATTTTCCTCTTTTTTTTTTTTTTTTGGTGTGTGCGAGTGTGTCTCCAATTTGCTTTTGGGTCGTTGGCCATTCACTGGCATCCCGTGGTCGCCGTTTGCCACTGGGCCTCGATTGCCTTTCTTCTTCTGTTTTCTTTGCCTTGTGTTTCAATCACATCCCGATCCCTTGCGGCGGACGTTTGTGTCAATAGCGGACAGCAATTGTGGCGCCTCGAACCAGATCTTTGCCCTCCCAATTAATTGGTGGCTGGTTCGCATCTTCGGCTGGCTCGGACCGCGGGCGAATATGTTACTACACAACTCGGCGAAGAAAGCTGTTCACAGAATGATACCGGCAGAGAAGAGAGGTGGACAGCGCAGGCCAGACAGGGTCAGTCTAGCAGCCTCCTGCCCGGCACGTAACGGCCCTGACTATGTATCTTTCCGCCAGGGGACACTTTCCGACAGGGGACAGGAGATCTCCAGATCCAGCACGGCAATGATAGCGACGACACCAGGTTGCCGGTGCCAGAAACGTCGTCGGATCGGCCGCCAAGCCTACGGGGTACCATGTACTGCCAAGTACTCAACTCAGACAGCAGAAGCGAGCTAGCAGACGCCGGGTTGGCCCAGCAAGAGGTCCAAGTCAACTTTCAGATCCACCACCCGGCACGAGCTGGACCCAGCGAGGAACGAGCAAGTTTGGCAAGGGAGACCGTTGCCCCTCCCCAGGTCGTTCTTGCAAAGGCAGATTTCCGTGTAAGTCGACGTCCAGTCGTCCAAGTTGGGAAAGCGTGTGAGTGGATATTTCCAGTTAGCCTCGGAGGCTCTGATCCTCCTACCACGCCTCGTCTGTCCAACCACAACAGTCACATTCATCTTTATGCTTTGATCTATGTCATCGGCATCACCTTGGTAAGCCCACCGTTATGGATTTGCCCCAGTCGTCCTGCGGTTTCGACATGCCCTCCTCCTTTGCGCCCCATACCCACGCGGCCACGCCCAGGCCATCTCTCGCGGAGCATCTTTTTGCCTTTCGAAGAGACCCGTGCGTCAAGACGCGAATGGTGGGGTATCAATCATCATTTCCTATCAAGTCTTGATGGGAACGTGGCAGCCATTCGCAAATCACAGGATCGTACCAAGGACATTCCAGAATGGATATGCTTTCTATGTATCCTTTGTGCCCACATGGGATCGACCCTGCGGCGGTCTAGCGCAGCCCAAGCATACAGTAGAGGCAAAATCTAGACCAGAAACAATCGGTGGGAACAAGCAAACCAAGCCGGGCGGAAGAATAAAGCAAGAAAGGAAAAGAAACGTAATGAGCACGCTTCGTCAACAGCGCGGATCTACGCTAGCGGTGGCCTTGTCCTCCTCCAAGCGCCTTGCATGAGCCCTTGTTGGTCCCGAGGCCATGGTCCATTCTTTGTGTCCCCCTTCTTCTCCCTGTACTTATCCGATGGGCGATAGAATAAATATACGTCCATAGGACCGAGCTTCTGGGGTTGTTTTGGGCTTCTTTTCTCACGCCCCCTTGTACCGCTGTCGTCCTTTGCTTTGCAGATCACTGCACTATCCCGCTGCTTAATTTCGTCTACAGAACGACGATTTCTCCTCTTGGGAAGGCCGGTTCGGGTTGTGTCATAAATGCCATCTGACCTCTCCTTCTCTGCCTTGTCCATCTCTCAGACAGGTTCTTGTTTTGTCTGCAGGCAGACACATACCGCACACTTGTTGTTCAGTATCAAGTAAAGAAAGGAAAAGGGCACAGGCGTCGAAATGGCTTCAGATTCGACGCAGCAGTGGCTCGAGGAGTATACGGGCAAGGTGGTGCCGTATTCCTTCAATGGAGGGTTCGTGTGCTTGAGTTATGCTATCAGTCTGGTCGGCACAGGGACGACCTTGGAGTTGATCCGGAGGAGAACGTCACATAGGGGACTCCACAACTTGTAAGTTTGCCGTCTTGATGTAATCACTTCATTGCGCTGGAACTTTTGTTGACCACGAGTGTTTCTTCAGATTATTACTTGTCGGCGCTGCTATTGCTATGGGCGGTATCGCCATCTGGTCCATGGTAAGTTGCAGAGATGCACAGGCTGTCTGTCGGACTTATTCCGAGATTGTTATTCCCACACTGGACTACTAAATCTAATTCTCTTCGAAATAGCACTTCATCGGTAACAGAGCCATTTACATGCTCCACGGCGAGGAAGCTTTTCAAATCGCCTACTCCACCGCCCTGACGGTCATGTCCCTCTTGGTCCCTATCCTCGTCCTGATCCTCGCCTTTCTGGGAGTCACCGGCAACGGCCGAATTCGATGGTGGCGCGTCGTCCTCGCAGGAATCATGTCCGGCGGTGCCATCTGCGGCATGCACTACCTCGCCGATGCGTCCATTAGTAACTACGATAGCTCGTACCAGCTCTCCTACCTCATCGGATCCATCATCATTGCCGTGCTCGCCAGTACGACTGCCTTGGCCTTGTTTTTCGTCTTTGAGAACACCTGGAGCAACGCTTGGTGGAAGAGAATGGGATGTGCCATGGTTCTCGCCGGTGCCGTATCCGGCATGCATTGGTGTGCGGCTGTCGGAACGAGTTATCGACTGTTGAGGGGCTCACCTGGCAAGGGTGTGTCCCGACAGGATGCCATGATTGTGGTTATTTGCCTGGCTATTGCTGCCGGTGTTGCCATGACCGGTCTGGCCATCTACTCGAGTTGGGTCCGACGCGACTATGCGAGTAAATCGCAGCAAGTTGTGCTCGCGGCTGGTGTCTTTGACGACAAGGGCCGCATCATGGTCAGCCAGGATGGCTATCTTCCCAGCGAAGTTGTTACGGATACATATTTGCCCAAGGTTAGTTCTTCATTTTCCCAATGTATCCCCCCTCTCAAATTATATCACTTCTTGCCGTTTTCAAACTGCTCACATGGACATCTAGTCCAACGACGATGTCTTCAACACCAACCACCCCTCTTCCACTGGATGTTCCGCGCTTCCCGCAACTGGATCACCATCTCCAAAGTCATGGCCAAGATGGCCAACCACATCTCCATCCTCGCTCAAGAGCGCAACACTGGCCGCACCGGCGTCAGGCTAGTCGGCGACGATGGCGTCCTAGTCGACGACTACGACACCATTCTTCGCGAACTCTTCTGCGTCACGGCCGATGCCCTCGCCACCAAGACCAAAGAGACTCTCAAGAACGTCGGTACCCTCTGGGACGAAATCTTCGTCACGGGCGAGACATTGTCCAAGCACGCTTCACCTCGTCAGAGATTCCTCAACAGTGACAAATTCAGCCTGCACAGCCTTGCCGAGAAGGGCTTTCAGCCAAACACTCTTCAGGAGTACGGTCGTGGCTGCCTCATGTTCCTTGTCCGCAAGGTCGACTCCAAGCGAGATGTCGAACGACTCGAGGCAGCCGGCTATCGATTCGCCGAAGTCCATCAGGTCGTGAGCTCCATTCGATCCAGCATGCACATCAAGACTCCCGATCTGGAATCCCGCCTGCGCAACATGTCGACCCAAAAGGACAAGACCACCCTGCTGACGCCCGGCGTCCATGTCGGCATGTTTGCCGTGCGCGCCCGCCTCGATCGAACTGGCTTTGACGTTCTCGCGCAGAAAACGGCCAAGAACCTGCTTCCTCGGTGTCTCTGCCCATCGACATTCTCGAGCCTGCTCATCTCGCCTTCCTGAGAACCCTACGCGGCTTGACGCTCGCCGCCATCCTAATCAAGATTGAGAAGCAGCTGCACTTTAATTCCACTCAGGAGAAGGTATTCGCGACAACTCTGAGAGATGCCATCTCCGTACTTCGAGACTTCCTCGGCGACGAGGCCTTTGACGATGCCACCTTGCTGCCCAAAGAAGTTCAACTCCCCTGTGCATCCAAAAGGGAGAGCAAGACGCTCTCCAACTGCACTCTCGTTGCCTTCCAGCTCGTTCTGCCCATCCACGCCAGTCCCCCTCGCGCCCCAGTGCGAGTTCACCCCCTCAACTTCTTCAAGATGCGCCAGCTCACGTACGAGGGCTCCTCTCACCACATTGAGTTCTCGCACATGGTCCATCGTGACATCTCCTCTGCCCTGCACGACGTGTCAGCCCGGCGAATGAGCGTTCCTCCCCTCAAGAGCCATCCAATTACTTCTCCAAGGCCGTATACGCGGTCAGGGAAAAGCTCTCCGGCCACAGACGCCACGCAACAACATCGTCCTCATTATCGCGTCCCAAGAGCCAGGAGCAGCTATCCAATGTCGTCTCCCAGCCTAGCTCGCTGTACAACGGCGACGATGCCAGCTTTGACGACGCACGCAAGTCCTCCACAACGAGCCACTATTCCACAATGAAGGAGCTCGAGACCACTACGCAAAAGTCCAGCCCGAACTCGCAGTTCCACGTCTTTGGTGGAATCATGGTGTCCCAGGAAGTATCCATCAATGTCCAAGAAGTAAGCTGCCTACCTGCCCTCCTCTTCCCTTCTTTCGCTCAACGTCTCGATAAGAAGAACCAAGTACTAACACGTCCCCTTTTTTTCCAGACCCAAGCAGACATTGATGCACCCGCGGAAAAGGCTCGGAGATGGTCACTCTTCGCCCCGGGCTGACACCCAGGGCAAGATCGAGCACTTCTACAGTGCCACTGCCTCTGGTGACAACACTGCGGGCGGCCAAGGGAAGCAGCACGAGGCTGCTTTTGTAGACGAGCTGCTCGCTCTTTCTACGCAAGCGGACAAGTGGGCAACCCGTAATATCAAAACCTACACACATGCATGCAATGCACTATATGCGCCCTGAAAGGGTCTTATTTTTTCACACACAATTTTACAAACTACATTTGATTTGGCTTGGGGTCTTTGTGTTTATTTCCTTTATGATTCATTTGCGAAGTCTCTTTTGTTTACGTTCTGGGCTGGGATATACCACGGGATGGAGAAAGGTTCACATGTACTGATTAGAAATCTGCGAAATCTGCGCTTCTAATACGAAAACTCAATATCGGATGACAATTGTTGCACTGGCTGGGTATCGCCCGTATTCCCGTCGTTGCATGAAATCAGATGCATTGGCCACAACCAATGAGGAAAAAATAAACAAAAAAACATTATAAAGCTCAATACTAGAATTCATCAGAGATCAAATATATTGGTCACCACAAAAAGGATACCTGCATGACAACGAATCCCTCTGATGAGACCAACCCGTATTAGTGCGACGCTCATTTCCGCCCACTGCCAGCAAAGCGTGTCACGAACCAAGGAGCGCATGGAACCCCAACTCCTTGGCAAATCCTCGTACCACTTGTCCCCATTCGTGGAGGCCCACGAGCCTTTTTTTTTTTCAACGTGCAACGCTAGATTCGGAGCTGAGATGCGCTAGTCCCAGATATCCAATGACATCAATCGAGCGCAGCCGCGTTGCCAAAGTACTCGGTGCTACGAAAGTCCCAGCTGGGTGGTTTCCTCGTCCACAGCCATGGGCGTTCTTTCTAGGGGGCACAAGGACGAGTAACTGGCGGAAATGGGTACTGATCGGGTCGTGAATACCGAAGTCGAAGAGTAGGGAGCTTCTATTCGTTGCGTCAACTGTGGATGAAAGGGAGGAATTGGCTCTTGTCACATGAAAAAAAGGAAAAAAACAATCGAGTATGCTGTTACGGGGTGTGGTGGGGAAAGTCAGCATGGCATGAGTTTCGTTACGTTACGGCACATGGTATGCGCGTTTAATCCAAGAGAGCAGTTTGACGTCTCTGTTCCACGTGAGATGACCGGTTTTAGTATCAGTTGTGAAATTCGTGTCAAGTTGATTATATATTATCGACCGGGTTCATCACGGCTCATGTAGGTAGATACTTAATCGTGGGTATATTACATGTCCGAAATCGCTGATCCCATCCAGTGATTGATTGACGAATCGACTCTGCATGCGTAGAGACGGAAAGAAGTCGTATCCGCCTTGTCCGCCTGACTCCTCCTCACATTACCCTCGCCCTGTCGCCTCCACAGTTGCACAACGAGCAGTCCAAGTGGCATTTTTAAATAAGAAATGGAGAAAAATGAAAGAGGATAAAAGAAAAGAAAAGAATGACCCCATGTTTCCGTCGTCGAGTTTCGTCATAGATGCGGCGCTGTCTCATTCCATATCCGCGATGTTGCCCTCCTCATGCACCACGATGGAGGGAAGGGGTGATCTTGGTAGTTTAATGAATTTGCTTCCGGCGCACTCCGTGCGGAAATTGAGAGTCATTGGCCCCTAGACACTCTTCCTCGCTAGCCTCCTCGATGCGGTCATCGACAAGCTTTAAACGACGAAGGCCGCCCCCAATGCCGCTTGTGAGCTTCTTGGTCCTGCCCTGTTTGGCAGAAGTTGTTCGGGCGGTAGCTGTGTCACTCTCGTCCGAATCATAGTCATACCCCAGTGCTCGTAGGCGCTGCTTTTGGCTCATTACGCCATTGTGCTCACATGGTCCGCTTGACCCCGATGTTCCTTGCAGACTGGCTAGGATATTGCAAATCACGCAGGATTTGGGAGGAGAGTCATCGGTGACTAGGCCGGGCAGGTTGGCACTCAGATCACCGAAACCACCATCATGGAACAGCGGGCCTTGGTCGTCGTTGGGTGTTTGCGGACGCGGCTCGGTGAAGGAGTCGACGTCCGAGTAGTCGAATGTGAGGCGCTCGAGATGCAGCATTTCCATGACGCCAAGATGATGATGATTGTCTTTGCGACATTTTGCGGGCTCGGGCTCAGGATCTTCATCCACTGTAGCGATGGTGGTGGGAGAAGTTTGATAGTCATCTCCGGCTGAGCTTCTGCCGTCAAGGATAGCGTGGCTAGTTTTCGGGAATGCATCAATCCTTGCTGAAGAATCAATCGATGTCGTGGTAGTATTTCGGCTAGGCGAACGTCCAGTGTTGCTGCTTGCATAGTCCGACAAGTCTGTTGTCGGCGTGCTGCTGCTGCAGTTCAGAGACCCTTGGCGCAAGGACAAACGCCGCATGGAGACCCGTTGGACAATGTCTTCGTCCAAGGTCTCGCTGTTCTGAGATAGGTCCAAAAGTGCCTTCAAATCGACGGTTAACGGCAGCTGGGCCAGGATTTCCTCGACGGCAAGGCGCACGGCATCCTGCCATTGGGCATGGTGCGGTGGCGGAGCAACTGCCACGAGGCGTGGCTTTACTGCGCGAACATGAACCGCAGGTAGAACACCGGATTCAGACTCGGATTCGCAGTCAGACAAACACGGTCGTTCAAGACTGGGACTTCGGAAGTCTGCTCGAGGTGAAACAGAGCATGCTTCACCACCGGGAGTCAACCCTCCGATTGTGGACGCGGCCCATCGGCGGCGATTGTTCGCCGTCAGGCTGGAAGTCATGGAAGTACTCTCCTCCTCGGGCATCGTAGTCATGCTTCTTTGTGGCGATACCGCGGGACACATGGAGGCGATATAGATCTGCTCTGTGAACGTGAACGTGAACGTGACTGCCGTGACTGCCATTTGTTGGTTTGATCAGTGTCTGACACTAATCGCTCCGTCGATGCACAGTGTTTGTTTACGTGTGGCGATTCGCGCGAGCGGGTTGAGCGAGATTGATAGTCTATTGACGCAACCTGTACGGACCTTCGACGTTGCAATGTCGGAGCAACGGAGGGGGTAAAGGGTCGGCCAGCGATGCCACTGGCTTCGAGTCTTGGTTCAAGTGAAAGTGTTGAAAACGGCCGCTTCGCCTTGAAATTATCGCAATAGCTCGTATCATCCACCTCACTGCCACCAAAGGTGGGCTGCTGGTCTGCTTCCCGGCGGCTGGCGATTGACGGAGTTTGCGTGAGACGGCGAATTTTACGCTCATAGAATTCCCGTGCGGCGGCACTTTGTACGTCGACGCCATTCTCTCCCATGTTTCTCTCGGCCACATCTTCGCCGTAGTCTCTTACACCGGCGGCTTGTACACGAGACCGAAAATCACACGGTCTAATTCCACTCTGCGCATCCAGGAGATCGACATGTCGGTGTGCCGATGAGAGTACGAGAGCCGCCGCATTATTGCTGATAATGGAAGGCACATCCGATGAGCGTAGACCTGTTCCTCACTGTAAGCCTGATTGATAGGACGCACGCACGTTTGATCTGGCTCGCTTACTGGTTACTGATGCTGTAAGAAGAGGACGGCCGTTTTGCAAGCTGAGCGAGCGATCGGATCTCCGCTTGCTGGATCGCCTGTTGAGGAAGTTGAGGAACCCCATGGCTACTGTCTGTTGGCTACGGCCATGTGCTGCCGAGGGATCTGCAAGGAGTAGTGGCCGTTGTGTCACGTAAGATAGGCCCAGGTGAAGAGGACGAGTTCCTCTGCTTTCAACTGTTCCGCCGCAGAGCGATGGTGAAGGGTCGATGAAAGATGAGAGCAGCGCTCAGCCTCGGGGCTCGTAATGTATAATAGTAATAGTATGTGGCGGAAGGTGCCTACGCGGCCTGAGGGCGGTGATGACACAGATAATATATGGCAAAAGTCATCAACAACCGCACAGAGGAGCACAAGAACCATGTACAGAGTGTCCACACTGAACCCCTGCGCATCGCCTTGGACTTCTGCCTGTGACCCTGTGACACAGATTAGACTAAAACTACTCCGTAAATGGCGGCATCCTGCATCGGAGCGCACACCAGCGGGGAGGCCCGCTTTGACGTTTGCCCAGGGAATCCGAGGCCCATGTTGAGAACTTGTTGTGGATGGTAAGATGCGTGGATGCTTTTCGCAACCGAAAACCCCTTCGGTCTTCCCTGGCCTTCCTCGACTAGGGTTCTTATTGGAAGCCAGCCATGACCCAAAGCGCATGTTGTGCATGCCCACATCTGCGCACAGAACGCTAATAAGCTGTTCTCTGTGTGTATGTGGATTCGTTGAAGACATGGACAGCGGAGACTCGGAGAACTAGTACGATAACCCCTGGCTGCGAAGGGATCAATCTGACTGCATCCATCCAATAAACGATGCAACGGCGGTATTTGCAGGGGCATGTAGGGGCATGCCCTCCCATGCCGCTGCTCATGTACAAAGGATTTGCCAGCTCCTACTCCGTACTAATGGAGTACGTTCGGGCCAGCTGCAACGGCTGAGGTTATTACCGAAGTCTAATGATAATCATCAGCACGGGCGCAGCAGCTGTGAGCGCAGCTCAATCTTTGCCTTCTTTTCTTCCTTCCATCAAAAGACAAGCGGCGGTGGCCTGAGTACTGAGAGTGATGCCTGTTTAAGAGACTTGATGCATGGTTAATCGCGACAGTCCCAGGGTGTGAGTCAGATCCCCAGGTAATAGGATAAAATAGTTCTCCCGAAACCCACGCTCGTTGGTGTCCAGCAGCCCTCATCCATCGCCATCACATCATCGCCATCAAAAGCTGAAGCACCATCTGTCAGCTGGCAAGGATTGATGATGGCATGAGGCAGGTTGTTCCTGGGGGCCAGTCAGTCAGTCTCTTGGACCAGTGGACTCGGACTCGTTGGCTTAAAGCCACTTTTCCGTTCCTGCAGGTAAAGGAGAAGCTACTCCATAATATTTACGCCGCCATTCGTTGCCTCTTCGAGAGGGCGACAGATACTACATGTTACAGGGTGCGCAATGTTAATCGATACCTTGTCCTCATCCTGCAGGAACCCGGGAGGGCCAGGGGTTGAAGAAAATATTGGTATTGAGAAGATGAAGTTGTCCCGAAGGTCCGTAGTGACAGTGTGAAGAGAATCATCGGCATTCTTTGATCAAAATTCGGTGACGATTCATTTGATGTCTTGCCCATGCCCACTCAACCAGCTCCACGTGGATGGCGGAAGATGGAGAAGTGGGCAATCAGGAGGGGTGAGGCTTGCTGAATATTTCGTCCCTTTTTCATCAGACTCTATCTAATCCGTGGTCGCAGTGATCGATCGTTTTGAGCACGGATGACAGGCATGAATTCCTGTTGGGTCGATGTAGCGCAAGCGACGCGCCCGGGCCTGATGTTAACTATTCGTCGGCAGACAAGAAGATATTGTGTCCGAGCGAGTCCAGATTGATGCGGATTGCTCCATGTACGGAGTCTGCGCAGCGCCACTGCACAGTGGTCCAAGGATGGAATTGTAGAGTCTTTGTTTGCGAATAATCCCAGCAGATGCTCAATATTCACCAGCCAACGCCCCGAACAATGCGCCAGATGTGTTAGACCATTGAAAGGAAGTCTCGAGACAGATGGGAATTTTATGAGCAAAGATGGCCTACGACCTGCGACTTCGTCTTCGTGAGAAATGGCAAGTGCTGTAACAGAGTTTCGTAAGGCTATGAGGCTAACTGTGGTTAGGTTAGCTTGTGGCGCACATATTCCTGAACCATACTCCGCAATGTCAGAGCGCAAACCATAAAACTTCTTGAGCTCCCCAAATGCTCAGGAGGGCCCATGGATCCATAATATCTTCTCGATAGCGGAGTGACGACGCACTGTCAACCGGCAAATTATATATTGTGGGTGGCTTTCTACGGTTTGCTAGGACTATGATGACAACGTCGAAAACACCAGTGTCTGTGTGTTGTCGTCGAGGCAGCGCCGTGACCGTGGCCGTTCTGGTTTTTGAAAGGGGGTGGGGGGTGCAGTTTATCGACATTTTTCTCCATCCGATTGCTGGGGAATGATGAGATGAGCTCGTTTGCGTGAGGTGGAATGGAATGCAAGGCCAGGCCTGGTCCTGGAAGCTTGCATGCTGGACGGTTTGTCCCTGCTCAGATCTCGACGAAAGCGCAAAGGCTTTTCAAGGTTTGTTGAAAACTGAAAACTGAAAACTGAAAACCGAGGACGGCGGATGGCAGACGGTAGACGGCAGACGGCAGACGGCAGACGGCAGACGGCAGACGGAAGGCACGCGCTGGTGTCTTTCCTTTGTTCCTTCCCGCTGCAGCTATCTGCACATTCCCGCCCCCGCGGGCTATTATAATGCTATTATTTTCTATCAAGAGGAGTGCATGGCAAAAGCCCTCCGTGATCCATGAACAACAGTCTGGCTCATACACCGGACACAGCTCCAGCTCCGCATGTGCTCGCGTTATCATGCACCAACGAAACTACTGCGACACCGTTCTTTTGATGGACAAGTCGGATATTTTGCTGTCCAGCCGCTTGGTAGGATCCCGTTAGTTGTCATCAAGCACAGAACAAGAATGATGAGTGCGAGTGCGAGTGCCACGTCTGTGATCAGGAACGCTCCCTGCTCCGTGCGTTCCAATACGACGTCTTGAGCCGTCAATAATTCGTGCAAAATTTTCCTGAGCATTGCCGCATCAGCCCTCCCCGGTCGGTCACCAGAAGAATGGCCTTGGCCCCGATGGGCTCCTGGTGGCATCCCCAGATTCACGAGATTCGTGCAAATCCAACCTGTCGGCAGGTGCCAGAGCAATCTGGCTTGACGATTCAGCATCGTGGATGGGCTTGCTCTTGGGGCGGGCACCCGACAAATTTGCAATTACACGTGTTAACCAGAGGATCAACGACTGGGGACATGTTACAAGATTCTTATGGCTGCCCGTATATCTCAACCGGAGATCAATGAATAATACTGTTAGATGTTGCTGGCATGTACAATCTATCTATCTCGTCTTATCTTTTTCCCCTCCTCAGATGTTGGCTGTGCTCGAATCCCTAAAACGTATGGGTAGAACATGCTCGTTCACCCATATATGTACATAAGTTGCTGGAGACGTGGCAACCGACCGCAAACGCCAACTATTGTAGAACTAAAACAGAGTCGGTAGCGAGGTTTGTCAATACACACATCCAGTACTCCGTATGTCATGCTCAATCGTCATTGCCTCTGGTCGTGCACCCCTTGGCGAAAGCTGACGCGATTCCGGTCTTTCAAATTTTTGGGTGCTTGACACTTTTTTTTTTTTTTTTTTGAGAATTGCCTGTGTTATTGAGGAGCACTTGGTTCGCCCCTGCCCTCTTGCCGTGCGTCGTGTGCACACATCGTGTGTTGTCGAAGGTGGTCTGCGGGTCCAACGCGGAACGGTAATAAAAGGGATTTGTGAATCGCGGCTACTCTCGGGCCAATGTCAGCAGTGCTGATGTCGCTGTCGTGCAGTTCCCCACGGCGGAAATGCCGCGGATCGAGCTTCCGACCATACATATACGTATCATGTACGTGCCTCCCGGCATCAGGGCGTCATGGCGATGCCGCAGAAATCGTCGGCGTGCGGTTACATTCGTCATTGCCATCGTTGACTAGCTATCAGCCGCCCGGTGTATCCCGCGCGAGCTTCCTTGGCCGAGAAAAATCAAAACCAAAAGTGTTGCTGATATTTTTTTTACACTTTCCTCCTTGCTCCATTGCCGCGCGAGATTGCTTCGGAACAGCCCACATCATTCATCATGCCTGTCACGGAATTCAGCACGGAGGAGAAATACCGCTATCAATGCGGCTTCAATAGCCATTTCGAGTGAGTCATTCTTCTTTTCTACTAGATTTGAAATATACATGCGTGATGGTGAAAAAAAGCAAAAGAACGAGTTGGTGATGAGGTCACTTGTTTAACCTGGTTCTCGCGACGAGCCATTTTCACATCTCCCAGAACTGACGGAACCCCTCGGAACAGATCGGAAGCCGTTGAGGGCGCGCTGCCTATCGGCCACAACTCTCCTCAACAGCCACCCTTGGGTCTCTACGCCGAGAAGCTCTCCGGTACGGCCTTTACGGCCCCCAGGCACGACAACAAACAGACCTGGTTGTACCGCATCCTGCCTTCATGCGCCCACCCGCCCTATCAGCCCGCTCCCGAGGGAATCGCCCTGAGCTGTCCAGGACGGAGAGCTCCAAGATGCATTACATCCCTAACCAGCTGCGGTGGGACCCTTCGGCCACGACGAATCCAAGCATCACGATTTCGTCTCGGGGCTGGAGCTCGTTGCTGGCGCTGGTGATGCGACGCAGAAGCAGGGTCTCGGCATGTACGTGTACGCCGCAGGCAAGGACATGGACGAAAAACAGCATACTACTCTGCGGACGGCGACTTGTTGATTGTTCCCCAGGAAGGTGACTTGGACATCCGCACCGAGTTTGGCTGGCTACTCGTCCGACAGATGGAAATCGCCGTCATCCCGCGCGGAGTCAAGTACAACGTCCGCCTTGCATCAGGACCGGCTCGCGGGTATGCTCTCGAGCTGTACGAGGGCCACTTCAACCTCCCCGAGCTGGGACCCATTGGATCAAATGGTCTCGCCAACGCCAGAGACTTCATGGCCCCCGTCGCCAACTTCACCGAGGACTTTGGCGCGACAGCCCACGAGGGTGTCAACAGCTACGTCATCACCGTCAAGTTCAACAATACCCTCTTCCAGACGACGCAGGCCCATACACCCTTTGACGTAGTCGCCTGGCAGGGCAACTACTATCCCTACAAGTACGACCTCGGCCGGTTCAACACCATTGGCACCATTTCCTTTGATCATCCCGATCCGTCCATCTTCACCGTCCTCTCTGCGCCATCCTCGGCTCCCGGAACCGCCGTCGCTGATTTTGTCATTTTCCCGCCGCGCTGGCTCGTTGGCGAAGACACTTTCCGTCCACCATGGTACCACCGCAACACGATGAGCGAGTTCATGGGTCTGATTCGTGGCGGTTATGACGCCAAGCGTGGTGGAGCCGGTGGCTTCGTGCCTGGTGGTGCCTCGCTGCATAATGTGATGAGCGGGCATGGCCCTGATGCGGAGAGCCACGAGGGTGCCCGGGCGGCCAAGCTGGAGCCTGTCAAGGTTGGCAGTGGTAGCTGTGCCTTCATGTTTGAGAGCTGCTTGATGGTTGGCGTGACGGAATGGGGCCTGAGGACGTGTAAGAAGGTGCAGGAGGGATACAGCGAGGAGAGTTGGGGCGGTGTTGTGACACACTTCAAGCTGCCTGAGGGCAAGACTGTCAAAAGCCATCTTGTCGAATAAGGGAGACCGGTAGGGGTGGCCAACCGGTTCCTTCGCAGTGGCTTCTTGAGTGCGAATGGGTGGGGTTTCTTCTTTGCGATCTTTTGGGCATTTGAGCCAGCAAAATGATAGGATATGGATATCCTCTGGTTACGAGTAATGTTATCCGACGACTTGACTATTGGATTTTTCCTTCTTTCTCTCAGGTGGTGAACCGGTACGCTCCAAGTGGCAGTACTTTGCAAATGAGTCAGATTCGCGCTGCATTCATCATTGGCAGTCGATACTGGCAGGTAAATATAAAATATATCAGTGTTTGACGGTGATTCAGGTACACCGTCCATTAATCTGCCCACGTTACGTGAGTGAAGAGAAGAGGAGGCATTCTCAAAATCATCTCTGCGTCATCGATGACGGGTTAGCGTCAACACTCGGATTCAATTATAATTACTTTCGAATTCTGGAATAACTCTTGCCGAAAGTCCCCAAGTCCCCAAGCCAAGCCATGGCGTCGTGTCTGGCAAGCAGGTACACGAACGCCATTTGCTCAATGGGCGGGCGCATGTGGCGCGGAGAAAATTGGGACAAAGATCAAACTTTTACTAACTTATCTCTCAGGGCTGGGCCACCATTTTCGAATCCTTAGATTGGCACGAGGGGAAGCAAAAGGCACGAAGCAAGCTGCTTGACGATGTATACTCTAAAAATCCCTGTTTGATCTTGCATGAGTACGTGACTAGGGCTAGCAGGCCAATAATAGATCTTTTTCTACAATTTGGTGTGACACTGCAAAGTAAAGGAAAAGGTACTTTATCTTACCTATATAGTTAGTTTTGCCAGAGCTATATACATAGTATCTCTTAGTGTGTGTACCAAAATAAGATCCCTAACAACTCCAACCTCTATAGCCACAGATAGCTGTTAGTGGCCACCCCACTTTGGCCAGGGGTCATACTGTATGAGTGATGCTGCACCTCCTGTTCATCGGACCTGCGGGCGCTCCTTCCTCCGCGTTTCAAGTTCTTACTAATTACATACACTGGCTCTGTCTCCGACTTCATCTACGAGACGCAATGCTAGCAATGCTCAGTGTCAGAAAAGATACGTCCGGTGCTTAAGCTCATCACTTCGTTTGCAGAGCTTCCATACCTCCTCACTAGTTATATCGAGTCCCTTGACTCCCTTCCGTGTTACCTCACATTCAACTTCAGCCTGAGCCAAGTCTGCGCTCAGCCACCAACGCAAGCACGTACTCGTCGAGGAACGACTGTGATAATAGTCCACAAAGTCTTCTAGACTACCCTCCTTCACTTGTTCAAAGTTACGGGGCAGGGGAGATGGGATTCCCTGTTTATCACTCCGTACACTGGCTAGTCTAAGCAGCCACCTGCCTGCCACACCACGTCCTCTCTCAAGACCATACATACATGCACGGGCGATTTGTTCCAGAAGGGTCACTACTGATGGAACAAGAAGTCGTCAAACACAGCTGGCGGCTGGATCCCAAGTGCAGTCATATTCTGATACATTTCGCTCACGGATAGAATTAGGCACTTGCTATCGATGGCTACTAAGTGTGACAGATGCATGTGAGCCCGGCTCACGCATATTGCACGTTTCTCCTCCGCCTCGAAAGCTGCAAAGTCGATGGCCGACGACCGCCGGAGGAGGAATCCTGGGAATCCCCTTTATGTCAGCTGCCGCATGCGCTTGTTTCCCAATTCGCCCAATCCTCCAAAGCCATTGAATTACTTTTCGAGATGGGATGTACTGTGTGCAATGTCAACACCACGACACACGTGAACGAGGGCATGCCGTGTAGTCCCTTGGCAGCCCGAGAAACCATATTCCTACCTTCCGAGTTGGGCCCCTCACTGCCAATAGCCAGAATATTTTGTTTCTCGGCATGAGTTTCCTCCCGACGGTATCTAGGCAAGCTCTCGTGGTGGTTGGCAGAGTACCGCCGCTTGGGTCCAAACAACACTTCTTGGCGATCAGTAGGTGACCCTCTGGCCATATCAAGGTCGTCGCATAGTCAGTTTTTTTTTGCAGATTGGTACAGTTTCGGAGGTGGAGACGACATGGCTGGCACGCTGGTTCCCTCCTAAGGTTTCTTGTTGCATCCATCCCTGCCAGCCACGCAAATGCAAAATGCAAACCTTGGGCCAAGCAGCAAGCAAACCAATTCCAATTACGCCTCGTTAGCACAGCACAACAGCAAGCAAGCCATGGCGTTCTTGAACATGTCACGCAACATGCGATATGAAGAGGGGTTCCATCCCGCCGTACCCACCCAGTGAAGTGCTCATTTTTGTTTCTCTCATGGACTCGATCCCCAATAGAACAACCGTCTCATAGTTTTGCCGTCACGTCGACCGCAGCCATGGAAAAGACGGAGACCAAAGAGAAGCAGTCTCAGCTTTTCGAAAAACCGAGGTCTTTGATACCGTGAACCGTACTGTGCGTTCTCTTCCTGTCTTTCTATTCTATTTTTCTTTGTACTGGCCTCGTGACCCCTTCTTGCCTTCAAGTCCAAATCCTAACCTTCCTTGAACAACAGCTTTCTGAAGAGGATGCCGAACGCACCAAAACCAGTGAAGGGTGAGTACAAAGAGTGCCTGGCTGTTTTCATCGGCGAATTTGTGCTTGGCTCTCACACAAAAGTCTCAGCCACTTGACTGCAACCGAGGATGACCTTCTCGAGGCCGAAGAGCTGGCCGCCTCCATGAGTCTGGGGCAAGTACGAGCTGTGAGTCAAAATAATGAAGCCTGAGTTACCAAAATTTATGATGACTCGATTTCTGACCTTTTCGGCACAGCTCATGAAAAACGTCTTGGCTATTCACGAAGGAGATCCGAATTTCCCCACGTAACATTGCAGAAGATCAAGGAGTTCATGGGTTCGTTACTGACCATTCTTCATCTTTCTTTGACCATCATCTATCGCTCAATAATTAACCGTGAGAAAAGCAAACGATGACGTTGCGGAGAATCCCGAAAAACATGAGCGACTTGTCCAGGAGATGAAGCTTGAGGCAGCTCTGATCACCAACAACAGTCCTTATGCTGAGGTGCGCGCCGTCACTGACAACCATGACGATCCCACCATGCCCGTTTCCACCATCCGTGCCTGGACTATCGGCATTGTCTTCTCTTGCTTTTTGGCATTCGTCAACCAGCTCTTCTCTATCCGTCAACCCCTATTCGTTTCGACACCAACATGGCTCAGCTTCTGGCCTACCCGGTCGGTAAGGCATGGGAGAAGTGGATGCCCAAAGCAGACATGCGCATCCCTTTCACCAAGCATATTATCAACTTGAATCCCGGACGATTCAACAAGAAGGAACACATGCTCATCGCCATCATGGCCAATACGTCGAGAAGCTTGCCCTATACTCAGAACATCATCTGGACACAGGTTCTGCCCCAATACTTCAACCAACAGTACGCCCGGAGCTTCTCTTACATCTTCCTCAATGGCTTTGCCACCAATTTCATCGGGTACGGCCTTGCTGGGTTGACCAGAAAGTTCCTGGTGTACCCGTCATATTGTGTGTGGCCTCGATCACTGGTCACTATAGCCCTCAACACTGCGCTGCACAATGAGGAGAACCACCCAGTCAAGGGTCCATTTGGCAAGATTTGGAACATCTCCCGCTATCGCTTCTTCATGGTGTCCTTCGCCGCCATGTTTGTGTACTTTTGGTTCCCCAACTACATCTTCCAGGTGCTTACATACTTCTCCTGGATGACCTGGATCGCACCTGACAATGTGCACTTGAACATCTTGACCGGCATGCAGAATGGCCTCGGTGTGAGTGAAAGGAGAAGACCCCATCCTGGTGTTCTTCGCTCTCAAGTCATTGTGCTTACATGTAACTCAGCTTTTCAATCCTCTCCCAACCTTCGACTGGAACGTCATCAGCTTCAACGAGACCGACCCTCTGGTACGTGCCCCCACCCCCGTGAAGCGGCAACCTGAAAGCTCCTCTAACTCGGGTTGAAATCCTAGATGATTCCCTCGTTCTCGACCTTCAACTTTGCTGGTGGCATGTTCATCACGGGTCTAATGATCCTCGGCGTCTGGTACACCAACACCTGGAACACGGCCTACCTCCCCATCAACAGCAATCGCGTTTTCGACCATTTTGGCAAGCTTTACAACGTATCTCAAGCCCTTGATGAGCGCGGCATGCTCGACTTGAAGAAGTATAGTAGCTACTCAGCTCCCTACATGAGCGCTGCCAGCTCCCTGCTCTACGGTTTCTTCTTCGCCGTCTACTCTGCCGTCGTTACCCACGTGATGCTGTACCACCGATACGAGCTGAAGATTGGGTTCAAGAATCTCTTCAGAGGTCTGCGTTGTTGGAAACGCAATAAGAAGCAGTCCGAGAGCGAGCAGGAGAATCGGCGTGCTACGGATGGTGAATACGTTGACATCCACAACCGCCTCATGGCTGCATACCCTGAAGGTACGCTCAACGAGCCTACACAATCAAGTTGAGACGGCATTCAAACTGACCATGCTCAACCTAGTCTCCGAATGGTTCTTCTTTGCCGTCCTCATCACCTCCATCGTCTGTGGTGTTCTTGGCATTGCTCTGTGGCCAACGTACACGTCCCCGCTGTCGTCTTGTATGGCATCTGGCTTTGTCTCATGTTTGTAATTCCCATCGGCATCGTCACCGCTATGACCGGTATTGAAGTCACTTTGAACGTGCTTGCCGAGTTCATTGGCGGAGCAATTGTCGAGGGTAATGCTTTGGCCATGAACTTCTTCAAGTCCTACGGGTAAGTCGTCTTTTTCTGCGCTCGCTACAACGTTTGCCATTCATCGAGCATGCGGCATTCCTTTTTTCCTTTTTTTAAAAAAAAAGTCTGAGACGGAGGCTGACCATGGACTCAGTTACGTCACTTGTGCGCACGCGCTCTCGTTTGCAAATGATTTAAAGATTGCCCATTACGTCAAGGCAAGATGGTTGAATGCTTCGAACAAGACGGCGCTTTTTCGTACTGACCATGTTCATGTCAGATTCCCCTCGCGTTACATTTGCTGGACAGCTGCTAGCCACATTCATTTCCACCGTCATTTGCGCCGGCGTCATCAAGTTCCAGGTATGTTGTTCATGTTGTTATTCCTTGCACATTGGTTTGCCGCCGTCAAGAGAAACCGAGTGCAGAATTTTTTTCCCTTCTCACATGCAACACGTTTTTAACTCGTCCTATAGATGGACATCAAGGGCGTATGCACAGTCGATCCTCCCATGCGATTCAAATGTCCATCTCCCAACACCTTCTTCACGGCTTCTGTCCTCTGGGGAACCATTGGACCCATCAAGGTCTTTGGTATCCACGGACAATACAAGTGGCTGCTCCTCGGATTCCCCTCCGGCATCCTCCTCGTTCTCGGCTTCTTCGGTCTCAAGAAGCTCATGCCTAACAACGGAGTTCTGCGTCAAGTGCATCTTGTTGCTGCGATTGCCGGCGGTCTGCAATGGGCCCCTACAGTACGTTTTTATGTTCCTTTCTTTTCCCCTTGTCTCCCCACCCGAATGGCTAACATGGCACCCACTTCCTCTAGGCTTCTCCTACTCCTTCCCCGCCGTCCCTGTGGCGTGGCTCTCGTGGATCTACATCCGCAGTCGCTATCTCGAGTTCTGGTCCAAGTACAACTTTGTCTTGTCGGCGGCCCTGTCGGCAGGCATCGCCGTGTCCGCCATCATCATGCTCTTCTCGGTCCAGTGGGTTGGCGTCGAGATTGACTGGTGGGGCAACAGACAGCCCGGTGCCGGCTGTGAAGGCGATGCCTGCACGCTCATGGAGCTGGCCGAGGGGAGAGATTCTACCCCTGGTGGGATCCAAGCAAGGTTCCTGCCCCATGAGGACTGGAAATCTCTCCAGGTTAGTGTGGAAAACTGGTGGTTTGTGTCGGTCGAGAAGGAGTAGAGTAGGTAGGTAGGTAGTATGATGGAAGTGGAAAAGAAGACTGTTTTACAGTGATGGAAACATACATACATTTGACTCCTCCCGGCAGGAGCACAGTACCACCATGTGCGCCCAGCCTGGATGAAATGCGCAGCACAAGAGCTACGAAACCAGGCGCCAACTTTGTCCTCGGCAATGAAAGTCAAGTATCGGATGCGAAAGTAAAAATTTCCGTCTTTTCACAGCGTAGTACAGCAGACTAGTAGACGTGAATGATGAAAAATAAATGTTCTATAGAAAACACTCTCTACTCCAGTCTACTCTACTCTGATTGTAGCCGTAGAAAGTCGTAGAAGAAGTGTGTCAAGAACAACCCTGTCCATCAACAACCCCTTTATTCATTCGTCCTCGGTCCTCCTCTTCTTCTTCTCATCCTCCTCCCCATCCTCATCATCCTCCTCGATGGCCCAGTCTCTCCAGCCCTCGCCGCGAACCCAGCTGAAGCCCTTGCGCCATGCGTCCTCGCGAATGGCGCTCGCGTCGCGCTCGTACACGACGCCCGAGAGCATGAGGGCCAGGACAAAGACCCACACGTCGCCGCCCTTAACGGCCCTCCACCAGCGCCTCTTGACGCCGACCTTCCACAGGGAGTCGACGCTGACGCGCGCGCTCGACAGGAAGATGCTGCGGCCGCTGCGGCGCTCGATCCAGGCCCAGAGGCCGGCGAGGAAGCCGCCCAGGAAGAAGCGCTGGGTGGCGAGGAGCCGCCCGGGAGGTGATTCTGGAAGAAGCAGATGGATGCCCAGGCGGTGGAGATGGCGCCCGTGACAAAGGTCGAGGTGCGGAGGGCGCGCGAGATGATCTTGTGCGTGGTGGTGACGGGGAAGTTGTAGAGGGCCTTGAGGCGCGGGACAATGGTGGCGGCCGAGTAGACGACGAGGAAGAAGCGCGCGACGGACGGGAACGTGTTCAGCCAGAAGGTGAGGTAGGTTCGCGAGCAGGACGGGTCAGCCGGGTGCAGCGTCGCGCAAGACAGCGACGTGATGAGCGGGTGAGCCCGCGACGTCAGGGGCGAAATGACCTTGACCGAGGCCGGGAGCACCTCCTTGTTGGGGAACATGGTCGGCGAGATGTACGCAGGCCAGTTGAGGCGGGCCATCTGCGAGAGACTCTCCACGACGTCGGTCGTCGACGGCCATCGGACGTGGCCGGACCATGGCTCTGGCGGGAGGGGTGGATGTAGCCGCCCGAGTTTTTGAAGATGAAGTTGCCGTAGGCCTGATAATTATGGGACGGAAACCAAATGTTAGCTGACATTGAAAATCGGGGCATTTCTGACTGATGGATTGTTAAAGGGAATAAATAAAAGTAAACACACTCACGGCAGGAAAGCAGTCTCTGTCGAGAACCACGGCATGCAGCAGCTGACCAAACGCCAACGGCTGCAGCAACCAGCTCCCGAACCACCACGGCCGCTCGCGCTTCTTGCCGTTCCTCAGGCCCCAGACGAGGCCGTCCGCCTCGCACATGTTCCATCCAAACTCGAGAGCGCGGAACATGGCGTAGATGGCCACGGACACTCGGAGCTGCTGCGAGGGATACACGCCCAGCGCGACACCGGCCAGGGACGCGCCGACGGCCGGGGCATAGGGGACGTCAAGGCCGCGGCAGTGCGCGGGTTCCGCTGCCGGAACGGCTCGACCTGGGGTCAAGCAGATGGGCTCGGAGCCGCGAGAAGAAGCGGAAGAGGAACCTGTAGAGGAAGAGGATGGAGGAGAGCGACGCCGACAGTCTCAGGGCGGGGGACTTGTGAAATGGCCGCTTGAGTCCGCGTCCGCGTTCGTGTCCGTGTCCGTTCTCGCCGCCCAGTCTCTTGGAGATGGCCTCCCAGCCTTTCATGCCGACCATTGTCACCAAGAAGACGCGCAGCGCGTGCCGCACGGCTTTGGCGTGGGAGTCGTCAGTCCCTTCTGCTGCGGCTGCAGCGCCTTGTCGACCGAGGCGGGCGTGGGAGCGGCCCTCCGCAGCGTCTTGGATCGCGAGAGGATGTACTTGTGAAGCGTGGCATACTCGCGCGCCGAGATGGTGTAGCGCAGCGTGTTGCGCAGCACCGGGTCGACTGATGCGGGTTTGTTGGCCGACGGCCCTGGTGAAGAAGCCATGGATGGATGGATGGATGGCGGTGATGCGGACCGAAGAAGGGAAAGGGCGCAGATGCAGATGCAATGCAAGTCAGGGTCCTCGTGCGGCGTCATGGGCGATGCAATGCCCAGATTGCTTTGCTGTGTCCTTTGCTGTGTCGACGGTCGTGAGAAAGTAGCAAAGTCAAGTCGAGGTGACGATGTTGCAGGACAGCAGAGGTGGGTTGGATGCGTGCCGTTATTATGCCGTGGCCCGTGTGCGTGAGGGATGGAAGGAGGGATGCATGGGTCTGGCCCCGGACCTCGGCCTCACAAGGTACCGAGCATCTACCGAGTACATTCAATTGTCAACAATTTGTCAATCGTCCATACCACCCCCACCCCCACCCCACTCCCAGGATTCTAGAACCCCGCTTCTCATCTGTCCCACGCCAAGCAACTCCATTACATACGGAGTACTCCGTAGCATGACTAGCAAATAGTAACAACAATAGTTTCATGATGAAATTTCTGTCTGTTCCTCTTTCTTCTTCTTCATGCGTCGACACGCGCCTCCATGTGCCGACGAAATTCCACCGCTGCCTGGCTCAGTTCTCACTTCTCAGTTGCAATCAAAGCATCTGGTATTGAATGAAACCGACAACGAACACAAAACGCAGAGCGAAGACCAAATATTCGGCCATTCAGACATTCACTTTCAGCTGTATTCGCCTTCCTGCAAGAGGCTCCTCCCTGTAGGAGCAAATGCTCCAAAGTCGCCGTACATCTGTCACAATCCACGTCGCCCTACAATTGCGCTGCTTCCCAACCAACAAACATCAATGCAACTCCCTGATTCCCCGGCGACCTTGTTCGCCTTGACCCTTCTTGATGTGCCATCCGAGTCACAAACGTCAATCATGACAAAAACCACTCACTCCAACCTACGTAGTATTGAACCTCCCGCCCGCAAAACTCTTCGTCCTTCAACCCTTTGCTCTTGTGCTCCCTTGCCCTCCCTGTCGACCTTTTTGACCTTCTGAATTGATCTTGTTCGTGCCGACTTCATGATTCAAAACTCGCCATTGAGAAATTCATCGACCCGCTCAAGGTGGACGGACACTCTGTCCATGACGCAAAATAAGCCAAGCCTGGTGTTGTACCGCACCTTGGACCACACAGTACTCGGATACAACATTCTTCTCACATTCGTATCCTAAATCTGCCTCCCCGGACAGGTTAAGAGCTCCCATCACGACACACATGAAGCCAGACATGTGGCTCTGATAAGCACCATTCGGAAGAGAAAAAGACCCGCGGCAATGTTCCAAGCCACATGACAAGTGTCTTCCTGGTACTTCGTCGCTCTCCGTGCCTTCTTTCGCCTCATCTGCTATCGCAAAAAAAAAAAAAAAAAAAAACCGAGGCCAAAGTCATGCTCAAAACTCGAAAACATTGATCCGCTCGAGACACATGCCGAGTCGGCCTGTAATTAGGAGCCTCGGACCTTATGTGTATGGCAGAGAAATGTAATTACATCTCTCGCGAGAACGCATGTGTCAACTTTTTCAGTTTCCAGTGCAAATGCGATGTGCAAATACTGGCAACTTTTCGTGAATCATTAAAGCAAATGTGCGCGCAATCATGGGTAAGCGGCAGCTTCGTCATTCTGTGTTTCCATGCATGGAATCCACTTTCGCCCAAGAGCAGGTCTGTCAGCATTGCCGTACGGAAGAATCTCTTCCTGCCATCCCAACGCACTCCAGGCTCCCATGCTCTGTGGGTTGGGACTACGGAGGGCGGCCCGAATGCGGTCAGATTCGACAACTCGTCCCCGAAGGACAGCATCGAGAGCGCGTAGGCGACGTGCCTCGCGCTCCTCGACAGCATTTCGAATTATGCGGTAGCGTGACTCCGCATTCGCCCATCCGTCGACGTTGCCTTTGCCCGCCGATTCGAGTATCATCTTGACTTGAGAGAAGGGAAGATTGATCAAGACCCGAGAAAGAACGGCGTTGGCCACAGGCTGGGCCTGGTGAGCGGCCTTGGGCGTCTGTGACTCGGGTCCAGGAACTTCTTCGCCCAAAGACAGATCGCCAAACTGGATGCCTGTGATCTGCTGGGATCGACGGCCCTTGCCGAACTGAACAGAAGACCCTCGTGCGACGACAGCGGCTGGTTTCTTCGCAGTCTTTGGTGGTGGTGGCGGTGGGAGGGTGGGCATTCGGGCAGTCGTGCATACTGCTTTGGATCCTCCGATGACACATCGAGCTTGAAGGTCGGGGGAAGATTATGGACGATAAAAGTCACCACCGCGTTGAGGAGGATTTTGGACCCATCACCAAACTTGAACGAATCGCTAGAGCCATTGTCAACATAGCCCTCGAGAGCAAACTCGATCATCTTTTCCATAGAATGCCAATTCAGTAGCTGAGTCGCCACTTCGCAGCCACGTCGGACAATCGGGGCCCATTCCAACAGATGGCCAGCGGCAGCATAAGATAGAGCAAACGCAAGCTGGTCGTCAGTGGTACCAGCATCGGCGATGGTGGGCGATTCGGGGCGGCCATGAGGTGGTAGCGGCAGAAGTGGCAGTCCATAAAGTCGCTGGACACTCATGTAAAACGCATCAGACCTCAGCCACTTGTCCCCAGTTTCAAGGAGAAGCGTAGGCAAAGTTCGGTCGGATGTCAGCTGTAGCGTCTGTTTTCTGAGAAGAGCACCGAGGACGCGACTGCGAGCGAACACCAAGCGATGACCGGGGATCCGAACAGGAGCTGCTCTGTCGTCCAGGTACCTGAGTTCCAAAGTATGGTCCGCCAAATCGGGATCGCCAAACTGCTGCCGCATGTATTCAACGAGACGATCCCCAGCATTGTCGTCGTGCGGGCCTAGATGGGGTAGGGCACGTGGCCCTGTGCCATTCTGGGGTATTCTGGAGGTACAAACATTCTCCCATGCTGATTGTGAGCAGGCCCATCCAGATCGCCGAGCCCTGCACCTCCTCCATTTCGATGATGTCCATTCGCCGGGTACTGGTGATAGATGGCATTGTCTTCAGGCTGGCCGGACGATTGGGAGTCATGAAAGCTGTGCGGCGTGGAGGGCCCGAAATTGTTCCCATGCATCGGGAAGGCATCCATGGGACCAAAGCCCATGGCTGGACGGCCGTAATTATCAAAGCTCGCTGGCTGCATCATATCTGCCCTGTACGGCATCATGGGAGGAAACCCATTACCCGCAGGTGGCATGTATGCTGTACGGCCATCCGCCGCGGTGATTGAGGCAGGGGGCACAATACCAACGGAATGAGGGGGTGCCGGAGAAGTGTTCTGAGAGTCCTGGAAGGTGCCGAAATGAATGCTACCGTTGCTTGGATGAGGATGGTGAATACGAGCCGGACCATTGGGCACAGGGGGCGCGAACCACGGACAATGTCACCATTGGTCATGTTTCCATATGGACGGTTAGCAGGCTGGAAGGGAGGTGGGATCTGGTATCGTGAGGGTGAAACCGCTGGTGGTGGTCGACCTTTGGCAGTTTTGACAGCAACATCATGCTCAACTGCTGCTAGACCTCAGGTTGGTTAGCCAAGGCCACGTTGATTGGGAGATGCATGGTCCTGTCAGTCCAAGCAGGCTTCAATGTCTAGCTCACCCTTGGTAGCAGGCGCATTTGAAGAGACCGATGTCTCAAATGTTGCTTCGGATTTGCTTCGTAGGATTGAAGGATCGACAGCCGGTGCTGGTTCAAAGTGCGTGCTTCCGTTTTGTTTCGCGGCTGATGTGACGGGTGACGTTCCGCTACTTGTCTCATGGGAGGAGGGTTTGCGTTCGTGATTTACCGTATCTTGCAGGGAGGGGCACGAGTAAGATTTGTGTGAAGGCAGAAGTTTTGATGAAGACGAAGCATGATACAAACTCACCGGTTGAGACTCGCCCAGTTGCATTCGCGGGTTCACTAGTTGAGGCCCCGGATCGTGGCGGCGACTGAACGTCAAGCTGCGAGGTGGCGGCAGTGGAAATACCTTCGCTCTCTGTAGATACGCTTTGCGCATTGCCAGTAGCATTGGGTTGATTTGATGGAGCCCGAGATCTTGGTGAGTGCAATTCAGTCGCAGTAGAAATCGCAGAAGAAGCCGCAGAACTGGTAGCCACGGATGGGTCTCTGCCCGTAGCCGCCGCTTTCCGGCTCACGTAAGTCAGAGGCAAAGCGGGCACGACAGGCTTGGGCTGTTGCGCAGTGGTGCGAGCCTTGCGGCCCTTGACAGAGCCCATCGGCGGCGCCATGGTTGCGTTCGAAGCTGATCAACAATGCAGCTAATGGATGCGTGATTGTGATGATTGAGTATTGCTTTCTCCGGACGGCGGACGGCGGACGGCGGACGGGGCTCGTGGGTCGAGCAGCGGGAAGCCGACTTTCGGGAGCACACTTTTGTAAGATGGGATGGGAGAGCTCAGATGATCGGCGGCTGGAAGAGACAATCGCAGTAAGAGTAAAGGGGAAGCTCTCGGCACCTCGACCAAAACGCGCAGGGTCAGTCATGAGAGAATGCACTGTCGACTGCACCTCTCAATAGACGTCGCCGGGGGCCAAGGTGGAAGGGAGAGAAGAAGATCGTGGCCTGGTGGGCGCAAGGCGGGATGGGGAGGAGGAGAAGCAGAAGCCGGCTGGAGACAGAAAAAAAAAAAAAAAAAAAAAAAAAAGGCGGTAGGATGTTTTGTCGTTGCGATGTATGACTCCATGCCTGTCTGGTGTGTTTGGTGGTCAGCCGGTGCTCAACAACGCCGTTTGCTCTAGAACATTGAAAAATTAAAACTGGGACCAGCGCCACCACTCTGCCAATTAGTGCACAGACGTCATGTCAGTTGCAACTTTGAACTTTTTGTGGTAACTTTTTTTTTTGTGTGAGCTTCCTGATCAATGATACCCTACACCAAGTTTAGATTTAAGAGTTTTCTCTCAGTGTAGCTTCTCTCACACAAGCACTCTGGGCTGGCAAATTTCCCAAATTCAACGCACGCCGTGAGTGAAGCGAAAGTGAAGTTTCCAATTGGTACCAAAGTTTTATAACGCTATAATGTACTGTGTACAAAGCAACGTGCATTGGGTGGTACTCGATGCTCGACACCGCGGCCTCTTTTCTACAGTTATTCGTCAATTCTGATACATTGCCCAATCATAGAAGTCGTAGTTCGCCGTAATCTGGCTTGTGCTGAAAGGTGCTTCCCAGCTGCCCTCGCGAATATCCCGTTGGCAACATGGGAAAATCACAAATCATGCTCGCCTCCTGATAATCCTGGTTTTTGCGCATACCAGAAATAATAGTTGAAATAACGGTGCACATTGTTATCGTCTAAGCCCTTCCTGGCCATGGCAACAGTCACCTCGGCTTCTGCTTCTGACATACCCAATGCTTTGAATGGTCGCCCTGTAAATGTCGGCAGGAATTCCAAGACTGCTATTTTTTGGTATAGGCCGATAGTTCTCATTTTTCCTCCTTTGCCCATGGTCCGATAGGCACCTTCATGATTTGGCAATGGATGTTTTCGAATCCAGCCTGGCGCAAAAGGGTCCGAGCTCCGCCGGTAATGTAGTGCTCATGCCGAACTTGCTGTAAGCCTTCCTTGCCGTGTCGTACAAGTACTTGACAGGGTCATCGTCGGTCATGGTTCCATCATCACAGAGCGGTACTCCTTGTAGTTCCTGTAGCTCGATCCACCCTCCGGGACGAAGGCTCCTGATTGAAAAAAAAAGGACACGTTAGTCGCCATCATGCAAACGGGACCAAGCAAGTAGTCTTCACGTCACAGTACGCACTCAAAGGCATGCCCAAGAACTGTAGAAACATCTTTCAATATCATGGCCATAAACCGGAAATGGGCGAGATCGACATCCCTCTCTATCCAATCCAGCTCGCAGTTGTCAAGTAAAAATGATACATTTACGGGCACCGATTCAGGTTGGATCGGCGTGAGATCGATACCACAGACATGTGCACTCGGGTATCTGTCTCCAACTATGGGCAAACGTGTTAGCCAACTCTTTGAAATAATTCCTTGAGGCTGTCAATCAAAATGATGCCAACACACCTTCTATTGCCCAGATCCCTGTTCGAATCTCCTCAGTAAGCTTGCACGTGCATAAGTTTCCAGTCAGACTTGCTACTCACCAGTACCCGTCCCAATGTCCAGTATCTTCTGCGGGTGATCCCTATAGGTGAGAAGAATGGTATGTCCCCTGTAAGCATCATCAGCATGGCATGCTTCATATCCTCTCTGCTCTGTTCCAAGTCATCGTTTGGAATAGGGTACCGGCCATCACCAAAAATTTGATAGCGACGACCGCGTTCATAAGTACAGGCGGAAAAGATGCTTGAGGTTAGGCTTGCTGTAGTATCTTCCCCAGCAATTCACTGGCAAGATCGAAATCATCGTCTGTTTCACTGCCCGCTTCGATAGGTGGCGCCTCTATCGCACGGACGGCCGCAGGGTCGGAAGATGCTCTCGAAATTTCCTCGTCATGTTCTTCAGATCCGTTATCCGCACTAGAGTTGGCACTGGTATCGATCGCGACACTCTCGGCCGGGTCGCGAGATGACAGCGAAGCCATCACCGAGCCCGAATACGTCTGGTCTGGTCGTCTGATCGATCCTGCCTTGTTGAATACCTGGCAATTATCAAGCAGTTTGGCCTGCCGTCAAGTTGCTCTGAGCTCTGGCCTCTGGACGCAGTCATGGGGTCCTGAGCCAGTTTTCTCATGGCCCAAGGGGTCGCAAACTGAAGACTGGTCATCGAAGGGTACTCTTCGATTCTGACTCAAAATGTAAGGGCGGAGATCGCGCATAGTCACGACTTTATGGGCAGGCCAGCTGAACCCAGAATCGACGCATGAGGATTATTCATCAATGCAAATGTGGCGCGCCCACTATTCTGGTGGGTGTTGGGGCGACAGCCGCGGACAATTCGGGGTTGCAGTAAATCTCGGCTCTAGCAAAGTTCGTCTCGTATCTAGGTAGAGCCTCTAAGTCCTTTTAGGTAGTTAGAAAATCGCGGCATATACTAAGCATATGCTAAAGACCACAGTGTATTAGTGTAAATTTACTTATAGTTGGTTAGTTTTAACCAATTAACTAACGAACTAACTAATAAACAATTAACTGATTAATTTACCAATTAAACAATTAAACAATTGACTAACTAACTGACTAACTAATTAATTAAGTTAATCAGTCAATCGGTCAATCAGTTAGTTAGGTCTATAGGGGCTATAGGTAGTATATACCTAATAGTATATTAGTGTTAAGAACTAGCCTTAGGGCAACTGCACGTAAGCGTTCTAAGTGGTAATATTATCCTTAGAGGGGAAGAGTAGGACTAAGCTAAAGGTTATATAGGATCTAGCTTTATACTAGTGTATGTGTAAGTTATATATAGCTTACGTAAAGCTCCTAACCTAGCTACGCATAGTCCGCGTCCTTTGCGCGCCTTTTCTAGACCTAGGGTTAACCTAGGATAACTGCAGGACATGACCCGAGCTTCTAAGCTCGAGTCCATAACACTTACTTTAGACTTACTTTTATAATAATACTAAAAACTAGGTTATTGTGAAGAACTAGCCTTAGGGCAACTGCACGTAAGCGTTCTAAGAGATAATATTATCCTTAGAGAGGAAGGATAGGACTAAGCTAGAGGTTACATAGGAACTAGCTTTATACTAGTGTGTGTGTAGGTTATGCAAGGCTTAGGTAAAGCCTTAACCTATTTACCTATAGTCTACGTCCTTTATATAACCTTTCTAGACCTAGGATTAACCTAGGATATAACCTAAGGTCCTAAGCTTAAGTTTATAATATACTCCTTACTTAGGCCTTCTCTCTCTTGATTCTTATAGTTAAAAAGTTATAAGTAAGTAATATATATATATAACTAGTATAGCATACTAGCGTAGGTCCTAGTATAGGGCTTATATATAGCCTAGTAGGTTAAAAATCTTTTCCTTATAGGTTACCCTACTCCTAGCCTATTAAATAACTAGCCCCTACCTAACTCTAACCCTTATAATACTAGCCTAGCCTATTTTCCTACCTACTACTAGCTAATATTAAGCTTTATTTACCTAATTACTATTACTTTTTTTTATATATTAACTTTTACCTATTAAATCCCCTTTTCCCCTAGCTATTACCTATCTCTTTAACCTCCTTATAGCTAACTATTTAATTCCTCCTAGCCTATTTCTAAAGTAAGTATATAATGATAGCTATCTTATACTAATATTAGGATATAAATATTCCTATATATCCCCTATACTTTTCCCTTTCTTTTCCTTTCTATACCCTTATTTCTACTATCTTATTAGTTTTTTACTACTTATTTTTATCTAAATATTCTATTAATCTCCTTTTTATACCTAGTTTACTTACTATTATATTTACTACTATTACCTTAGGCGCTATTATTACTACTACCTTTAGTAATACCTCTCTCTCTTTATTACTATCTCCTTCTCTCCCTAAAAGCCTAGCTATCTTAGTAATTATATCTTAGAGGGAGATTCTAATAACTCTAATAACTCTAATAGTAAGGAGTAAAAGGTCCTATATATTTAATATATAAATAACCTTTATAATAAGAGAATATAGGAGTATATCCTAAGGTCTTACTAGGCCTATTTTCCCTATTAGTATACCTATTAATTATATAGCTAGGAGCTATGCTTATATTTAGGTAACCTAAAACTAAGAGATATATATAAGTACCTTATAAATCTTTTAGCTACTAGTAAAGCTTTTAAGATACTAGCTATAAGGTATATTACCTCTAAAACAGGGTATTATACTATCCTAATAAAATCCTTTATTTACTATTAAAAATATTTTAATACTATTTTAGCTATTACTTATTGTTAGAACAAGCATGATACCAATCGCGGCACGCAGCCGCAATTACTCAGCAAAACGTCAGGCCGTAAGGGCGCGCGCGTAACGCGCGCCCGCGAGAGGTAGCCCTACCTATAACTTATCGGCCTGCCCTCTAATTAGGTAAGGACCTATAAGTTAGGTAACCCATAAACGTAGTGCGTTTATAGCCACTTCTTATAATCTAAAAAGCCTCTCTTTTCCTCTCTTTAACACACACTTATAACTAATAGATTATAACGCCTAGAATAGAAGAATAATTCCTATTCCCTAGGCTATTAATCCTAATATTAGGCACCCTATGAATCTAATACTAATTAGTAGTTAACTTTATAGATAACTATATGGTTTTTCTAACCATAGATTAGTAAGGTTAATTAGAAGAGATATATATTATTTACGCTAGCTAGCTCTATGTAGGGCTAGTACTAGTACTCCTGCTGCTTTGTCAAAAGGGAAAACCCTTGAATAGGAAGAAAAACCCCTTATATCTCTGTTTAGGCTAACGCTAACCCTGCACCAGGCCTGCGTCGCGTTATATGTAGCCTATTGTAGGTGTTTATTACTAGCTTACGCTAGCCTTATCCTAGTGAGAAAAGAAAGAAAAGAAAAAGGAAAATCCTAGGTTCTAAGCCCTACCTAGCTCTATCCCAGGTTTGCTTTAGCACTACTCTAGGCTTATTATACTATCTTATAGCGTGCTAGATTTAGTTTTGTAGTAGTAATTCACTTCTCTTTCACTTTTTAGCTAGCTCTTCTATAGCCCTACTTTTTAGCCTTCTCTAGCCTAGGTCTAGCTTGTTAGTCTAGGGAAGTTAGAGCACCTAATATTATTTGTCTTCTGTAGTAGGGGTATGGGTTTAGTTTAATTCCTAGCCGCTTCTAGGCCTAGGTCTCTTAGGCATTAACTAACTAGATTCTTATCTTATATTCTTCTTTCTTTATTAATATCTATAATTTAGCCCCCCTTATATAAGTATAAGAAGGGTTCCCCCTAGAGGGTCTTCCTTCTTTCCTCTTTTTATTAAACTTCCTATAGGTTCTTTTCTTCCTTAGAGCTACCTAAGGCGCTCCTAGGCTAGTGTTAGCCTAATTGCTAATATTACTATAGATCTATTAGGTTATCTAACAAGATAGCGCTAGCTACTATAAGTACTCTTATGTTCTATGCTTATCTAGCTCTAATCCGCCTAGGAAAACTCTAAAAATAAGTAATATCCTTAAAAGTCTTTAACTAAGAAGTAGCTTAAGTAGGCTATAGCTAAGGATTTAAAGGTATAACCTCTTTAGCCCTAGCCTACCTCTATTCTAATGCTAATTCGCTGTAGTTAGGGGATCCCCGCGAGATCTAATATATCTCTTATAAATCTTAATTAATTAACTACCCTAGGCACTAGTGCTATAATATTGCTAGTAAGTTAGATCTATCCTAGCTTAGAAGCAAGGCTAACTATTTTATATAGGGCTAGCTACTAATGCCTATTTTAATTATTAGGTCCGTAACTATAAATATTTAAAGGTAATTAGCGCCTCTATTCTAGGCTAGATCTAGTGCTAATTCGCTCTTAGCCTAACTTAAGTGGTTAACAGAATAAGCACTAGTAGCTAGTAGAAGTTTAAGTGGCTATAGTTACTAGGGGTAGTGTAAGTACTACTATTTTAGTTTAATATTAAGTCTAGTCTAGGTCTAATAGTTCTATAGGTCCTAGATAACTATTAGGATTACGTAAAGAAGCTCTATACTAGTAATTAAAGTAAGAAGAAGCGTAGCGCCTTAGCTATAGGCCTAGGCTAGTCTAGCGCTAGTGGGGAGCAATATAATAAGGTTATCTTTTAGCTACGGCGCCTAGACGCTCGCGCTACGGAGATAAACTGTCTCCTAGCCACGGCCCTGCCCGCTAAGGGGCAGGCTAAGGTAATAGAGGGGGTGATTCTAGTCCTAGAGAAGGAGTGATTAGTTAGGTAGGTATAGCTTAGTAGAGGGGTAGAGGCGGACTGGTAGGGCTTGTAATACCTAGTGTTATATATTTAAAATTAATCTGATAATGGTTCTGGAAATGTAATTCTTTGGCCGGCCCGCCGCTGGCTCTAAACCATATGATCTTGTGTCTCTCCCTAGTTGTCTGCTGTGTCCGTATCTTAGTTATTAATTAGAAGAGATAGCTATACTATAAACCTGCTTTATAAAATAGGAGGGCTGCTAAAAGTATATATAGTTATGCTAAGGAAGTCTAAGCACTCTCTTATAATAAGAAAGAAGCCTTATAACTCCTAAGATCTAATATCCTAAAACCCTATAAAGACTTTAAAGCTATTAAAGGATTAAGGCCTAGTTAGTAACTAGTCTAACCTATCTTTAATTACTTAGTTAGCGTATTCTACTATGTACCTAACCCTTAGAAAGCACTCTCTTATAATATAAAAGGAGATTATTACTCCTAAGATCTAATATCCTAAGAACCCCTAAGGGATAAAGATAATAGCCTAGCTTATAATCCTTTAACCTATTATATAACCCTAATACTATATCTCTATTCTATTCTCCTATAATAGAGATAAGAAAGTTAAAAGCTCCTTAATAAGGAGAACTACTAAAAGCCTCTCTCTCTAGCCCTAACTTTAGTAATACTAAAGAAAGCACTAAGGTTAAAAGAGACTAGAAAGGTAAAGGTTTATAAGTTAATAGCTCTCTTCTAAGACATATCCCGCTAGAGATATAAGATTTTATTATACCTAAGATATTATAGCTATTGAAATTATTTAATCTTAATAAATAAGATAATAACCCTAAGGCTATTATAGCCTATATTCTCTTTAAGATAGTAGTATACTAGTCTAAGGGCCTTATTATAAGAAGCCTCTTTACTAAATTTATTAAAGACTTCTATAGATAGATAAGAGAGGCATTTATAATTATAGACTAAGCAGTTACTAAGTATTTACGCGATTTTCTCCTCTTCTATAGCATATATATAGATATAATAGCCTATAAGAAGATTATAGTAATGCTTAAGGAAGTTATTACCTATAAGGAATTCTAAGATTAGTAAGAAGAGAAGATATAGGAAGCTATAAGGAAGTACATACCCTTCTATAAGCGTATAGAAGACTAAGACTTCCTTAATAATCTCCTTCTAATCCCTCTAATTAGGCTAAGATTATAATATTATTAATAGAGTAACCTAGGGACCTTATAATCTTACTAATATTACTCTCTAAGCCTAATACTATTAGGCTAACTATATAAGGACCCTTAGGATAGCCCTTATTAAAGGTATTCCCTATTAAGATAAGAAATGCCTCCTTCTATACCTCTAAGAGCACTTTTTCCCTCTAGACCTATACTAAAGTAAATAATTAATCTTGCAAAAGTCTATATAAGTAATATTTAATATAGTATAGAGAACTATAAGGTTCTTAATATAAAGTTAATAATCTTCTAAGGGAAATATAAGATACTAGGCATTAAACTATATAAGGCTAGGTATACGCTTAAAGCTATGCTTAAAGGGAAAGCTTTAATATACTATTATAAGTATTTATATAAGCTAGGCAATCCCTAAGACCTTAAAACTCTTATTAGCTATATTAAGAGAAGGTTTAAGACTAATAATATAAAGTAAAGGTATTTTCTTAAATAGTAGAACACTAAGCTATACTAAATTATATAAGAGAACCTAGAGAAGTTAAAACTTAATTACTTTAAGGAACTTATAATAAAGCTTATAAACCTTTAATAAGCAGTCCTAGATATTACCTAATCTAAAAGAGCACTTAAGAACTAATTAATCTTTGCCTACTATAGTATAATTAAGTGTAAAACCTACCTTATTAACCCTCCTGCTAACCTATAGCTATTCTATAAACGTATAAGGATATTAATAAGAATAAATATAGAGGAGTTAGATAAGAAACACCAGTTCTTATTAATACCTAATATAAAAGAATAGTATTAGACTAATCGTAAGTATAATAGGTATAGTAAGGAAGCCTATTATAGATAATTATAATTATAAGTGTCAAGGCTTTTGGCTTGGGAGTGAATAACAGAGTGATAGTTAGATTGAAGTGTTATAGCTATTAAACTACTAGCTAGAGGTAGGTGCTTAAAAGGTTTAATCTCTAGCCCTTTCCTTATGTTTATAGGAAAGCCCCTTTAAATAGCCTATAGCTCTTACGTAACTAGCTTATAGCTAGCCCTTAGCTCTATGCCCCGCTAGGTTCTACCCTTATTAATACTATTACTACCCTTATAGATACTATTACTATTCTACTCCTAATATAATACCCTCTCTTACTATAATTATCCTTAATTATATAAAGGTGCTATCTTAGGGTTAGGTTATAGCGTAAGAGTTCCTTTATTACTACTTACTATAATAATTTTATAAAGCAATGTAGTAATGTTAATAACATTAGGCTATATTAGCCTTTTTATAGTAATCGCTTACTAATAGAAGCTAGGTTATAGTTACTTCTTAACTTCTTATCTATAGGTTATTCTTTCTAAGAGATCCTTCCTAGCTAGACTAGTTAGCATGATTTTTAATTAGCTTAAATCTATAGGGCATAGATTACCTTACTCCTTCTGTTTTTCTTTAGGCTTATAGTAGTAGCCTAATAAATTTATAGTAAGCTTATAGTAAAAACTTATAAATTATAGTAATCTCTTATAAGCATACTAGTTATAATATATAGAAGATTCTAGTTAAAGTAGCTTAGATTAATCTAAGGTACCTAAATTCCTTTAAGAAAAGGTAATTTCCTTTTTCTTTTCTCTCTTTTCTTTTTTTCTTTAAGTCTCTTATTAACTTATAAGTCCCTTACTAATATAATAGCTACTATAACACTACTATTATATAATATTAACTACTAACTATTATAGCTTAAGCTATTATATCCTATACTACTACTATTAAAAATCTTACTATTAAGCTATTTTATAAGGGAAGAACCTTATAATTATTAAAGACTATATAAGTTTACTACTTCTTTAATACTTCTTTATTACTAACTTAAAGCTAGTTTAATTAAAATTCTATATATATATTATTGTTGGTATCACAGGTGCCTGACGTCAGGATCGTGGCCTAGGGAATAGGAATTTATCTTCTATTCTAGGCGTTGTAATCAATTAGTCATAAGTGTGTAGAAGGGAGGAAAAGAGAGGCTTTTTCCGGATCGTGAGAAGTGGCCATAAACGCGGTGCGTTTTGTAGGTCATATAACTTATGGGTCCTCGCCTAATCAGAGGGGCGGGCTAATAAGTTATATATAGGGCTACCTCTTGCGGGCGCGCGTTGCGCGCGCGCCCTCGCGGCCTAACCTTTTGCCAGGTAATTACGGCTGCGTGCCGTAATTAATATTATGCTTATTCTAATATTAGAACCTCTTTCTTTTTAACACGATTATTAACGCATAATATTAATCTAAGAAGGGAAGATATAAGGGATTAAATAAATGTGTTATATAAATAAAAGAACTAATAAAAGAAATAATAATAATAGCCCCCTCCTTTTCCTTCCCCTACGCGCCACTAGCTTTAGATAACTAGCTTCTCTAATTGCTTATCCTTCTTTCTTACGGAAGGCTCCCTTTACCTTCTGCCCTTGCCTTTAACTAGTATAACGTAATATTAGATTACGTTATAAAGGGAAGGTTACCTACGATCCCTTCCTATCTAAAGATATAATATTAGATTATCCTTCCTATAGCCCTTTATTTAACTATAATATAATATTAAATCACATTCCTAGGGAAGATTACCTATAATTCTTCCCCTTCTAAAGGTATAATATTAGATTATACCTTCCTATGCTCCCTTATGCTCCCTTCTCTTCTCCCTCCTTACTATAAAGACTTAGAAGGGGCGCCCCTTCTAAGGCTATAATTCTATGCCCCCTTCTAAAGACATAATTCTATGCCCCTTTCTAAAGATATAATTCCACCGCCTCTAATCCCTTAGCCCACGCCCTGCGTAACCATGCTATACTTAGGGCACCTTATCTAGTGCCTTTAGCGCTAGTTTTAGCGCAGGCTTAGGCGTAGGCTTTAGCGTAGGCTTAGGCATAGGCTTTAGGGCTCTAGTCCTCTACCTCTTTGTAAGTAGTGCTAGGTCTAGGTAACCTATCCCTCTATCTAGATTATTACTATATTACCTATAATAAACCTCTCTAGGGCTTTATTAGGTATTACCTTTATAAACGCATTAGCTAGGTTATCTTTGCTATTAATCTATCTAATCTTGTAAAGCTCGCGGCATTTGTATAATTACTAAAGGGCTATAATATTAATTATAAGCTACTTCTCCTTTATAGTCCTAAGCTTAATAAGGCATTTATATAATAAGTATAAATCTATATAAACTATAATTAGGATCTCTAGGAGGTTTAATTAATCCGTGATAATCTTTAATGTTATTATAATTACGTAAGCTATGTCTACGCCTACTACTATTCTATAAACCTTTAAAGTAAGCACACTTCTTATAACTCTCTTACTCTTTATTAAGCTATAGTGTATAATATTACCTTATAGTATAAACTTACTATCTTTATACTCCTTATTAGCTAGGATAAGAACGTAGCCTAGTTATAAGGTAAGGTCTTTATTATTAGCAAATAATCTATTAATAAATATAAATAGCTTCGCTCTTTTAAGGTTAAGGGGTATAAAGATTAATCCTTAATCTAGGTAGTCTATTTACCACTTAATATAGTAATTAAGTTCCTTAATATTCTTGGTTATTAGTTCTTAATATTATATAGTAACTAATAGATTAAAGCTTGCCTTAGGTTAGCAAATTAAAGCAATGTAAGTACTATAGGCCCTTTATTCCATGTACTTCTTTTCTAGCTCTTCTAGCGGGATTAACTATAGCTTATCACTTTGCCCTTTTTACCGCATTTTAATAGTATTATTAGTTAGTTAAATAATTCCACTATTAAATATAAGGGGTTATTAGGCTTAATAAACTGCTTTAGTTTTACAGCGAATTTAGCAGTAGCTAGTTAATCTTCTTCCTATTAGGAGAATCCTTTATCTAATAGGCTAAGGGTATTATTAGTCTGCATTCTTACGCATCTAAATTAAGGGCTTTTGGCAGATATAACCAGTAAGCACGGATTATAGCTTAATGTTATTATCTAGAGCTTTTCTCTGTAGTGCTTATAGTAAGTTACCCACTAGTGTGTGCTAGCCTCTGCAATTCTATAGAGGGGCTTAATAACTCTTATAATTATTCCTTTAGGGTGCTAATCACGAATTTAGATAGGGAGTTAGGCAAGGATTGTATAATTTAGCGGTGTTTCTAATTATACATACGCTTACGTAATATCTTAAATCTAAAGGAGGAATCCTTTTATAAGAAGAGAAGGGGTAATTATAAGGATTAATTGTTAGCTTGCCCTTTAGATCATTAGGGCTTACGTAAGGATTGCTTGCTTTGCTTCATCGCTAAAGCCTTAGATTATAAGCCTTAATTTCTTATATAGCTAGCTTATTCTTCCTTTAACTTTGTTAATAATACGGGAATTAAAGATTTAAATCCCTTAGTGCTTCTTTAGATTAAAAGTAATAAATTTAAACACACCTTTGCTAATTAGGGCATTAATCTTAGCCTTCGTTAAGAGCTTAAAAGGTTCGCCAGGAGTTATGATTATGCTATTCTTACGTAATTAGATTGCAAGCTTAAGATCTGCCTCCTCCTTGCTTAAGATAAATGCCTTAAGATTATCTACTAAATTAATAATTATAGGAGGGTTCTTTATAGTCTTCCTAGCCTTCTTTTTAGAGGGGCTAGAGGTACTATATTATTAATTCATGTCTCTTACTCTTCCCTTTAATTACCTCTAGGTTATTACCTTCTACTAGTAATAGCCTTTCCTTGCTTAGGTCTTTATTATAGGGCTTAATAAAGGTTAACCTAAAGACCTTAGGACCTTATAGGAGATTAAGGGTATAGCTCTCTCTATCTATTATAAGAAGCTTATATAGGCCTTACTATCCTTTATACTCTTACTAAATAAGAACTAGTAATATAAGTAAGAGGTTAAGGGTTAGCAAGGTATTAGGGCCATTCCTTACAGTAAGGGCTTCCTTAACCTTATAGAGCGCGTATAACCTCTTAATCTCCTTTATTACCTTCTGCACTATAAGAGCTTATTACTTAATATTAGGTAAGGGAGGAGATTTATTAATTATTTAAGGGTAGGCGCTAAAGACAAGAAAGGTTAGAATAATGCCGTTTAGGCCTACGGTATTATTAAGGGCTTTCACAGCTATTTATAGGGCTATAGCTTTAGGTATTAACAGGCATTCGCGTTAGATAATATCATAGGCTCTTTAGAGCGGCCTATAATATCTCTTAACCTTACTAATACTATAGTGTGCCTTAATAGGGACTTCTTTAATTAAGATTAACATTAAAGCTATAAATTAGCGGAATTCTTCGCTTCTAAACATTATGCTAGCATTAGTTATAATCTAATCTAGAGGACCCTAGTAGGTATTAATCCAGCAGAGGCAAAGAGCTTCCTATGTTACCTTTGCTATAATATCCTTTAGGAATCTAGCTATGTTAAACGCGGTAGCCATATTAACAGCGTAGAGAACAGGGCGATTACTATCTAGATATATAATATCCACAATCACTTCGTAGTTAAAGTTACATTTATCCTTTAGGGTGAATTTAAAGCAATGTGAATTATCCGCGTTTAATTAGCATTAGTGGCAGATCTTCGTTAATTATCTAATCGTTTCGAAATCCACCTCGTGGCCTGATTTAGAAAGCACATTATAAAGTTAGCAGACAGAGGGGTAACTAAATTAGCGATATAAGCGCTGTAATTCTATCTTAGTTAGATAACTCTAGGTAATTAATTTTTCCTTCTACAGAAGCATCTAAGGATACCCCTATTTACGGATAATAAGGACCTTAATATCGCCTTGTTAAAGGATGTTCTAAGATATGTGAAAGTTAATCTTTAGGTAGTCTATATCTGCTAAACATAGCAAGAAGGGAGTGTTTGTGGGCATTACGTAGAATAGGATAATACTAAAGGGAGTAGGTATATTAATTAATCTAATTAAGGGATTAGCTTGCCGCTTCCGAATTAAATTATTACCTCCTAGCTCTAGATTTATTAAGCTAGATCTTAGGGATTAACTATTATAGGGCAAGGAATTAGGGGTGCCCTACTAATAAGTAACCTATAGCCCTAGTATTAGGGATAATGCCTTAGAACATACCTAAAGAGTAATAATCTTAAAGAAGGAAGGCGGTTAAGGCTTCCTTTAGTTATTAGAGATTAAATAGATTCTCCTTTATAAGGGCATGCGTAGCTACTTAATTTGCAAGGATCTCTATAGTTACATAGCTATTAATTATTATGCCTTATGTAAAGAAGCTTATTAGCATCTCTCCTTTATTACTTTCTTCTTTAAATCTAAGTTCTATTATATAGGTAGAAATCTTATCTTCTTTAGAAGAAGCAGTGTTATTCTCTTTGCCTTTATACTAGGTAAGGAAAGCATTATAGGAAGGGATTATTAGCTCTATAAGGTAGTGGTTCTTAAAGCATTAATACGCCTTCTTACGTTCCTCTTTAGAGTGTTTAGTTAACTAATAGCCTTCCTTACTATATATATAACATTTCTTTGTATATAAAGCGCCTTTATTACCTTATAATTATAATTGTCTATAACAGGCTTCTTTACCGTACTTATTATACTTACGGTTAGTCTAGTACTACTCTCTTATATTAGGCGTTAATAGGAATTAATGCTTCTTATCTAATTCCTTTGTAGTTATTCTTATTAATATCCTTATGCATTCGTAGAATAGCTAGAGGTTAGTGAGAGGGTTAATAAGGCAAGTTCTATACTTAGGTATACTATAATAGGCGGAGATTAATTAATTCTAGAGTACCCTTTTAGATTAAGTAATATCTAGGACTGCTTATTAAAGGTTTGTAAGCTTTATTATAAGTTCTTTAAAGTAATTAATCTTTAGCTTATCTAGGTTTTCTTACATAATCTAGCGTAGCTTAGTGTTCTGCTACTTAAGGAGATACCTTTGCTTTATATTATTAGTCTTAAATCTTCTCTTAATATAGTTAATAAGAGTCTTAAGGTCTTAAGGATCTCCTAGCTTGCATAGATGCTTATAGTAGTATATTAAAGCTTTCCCTTTAAGCATAGCCTTAAGGGCATACCTAGCCTTATAGGGTTTAATGCCTAGTATCTTGTATTTCCCTTAGAAGATTATTAACTTTAAGTTAAGGACCTTATAGTTATTTACGCTATATTAAATATTGCTTATATAAAGCTTTGTGAGATTAATTATTTGCTTTAGTGTAGGTCTAGAAGGAAAAAGTACTCTTAGAGGTGTAGGAGGAGGGATTTCTTATCTTAATAGGGGATATCTTTAATAAGGGCTTTCCTAAGGGTTATTATGTAATTAGCCTAATAGGGTTAGACTTAGGGAATGTTATTAGTGAGATTATAGGATTCCTAGATTGCTCTATTAACAATGTTATAATCTTAGCCTAATTAGAGGGATTAGAAGGAGGTTATTAAGGAAGTCTTAGTCTTTAATGCGTTTTTAGAAGGGTATGTACTTCCTTATAGCTTCCTATATCTCTTCTTCTTACTAATCTTAAAATTCCTTATAGGTAGTAACTTCCTTAAGCATTACTATAATCTTCCTATAGGCTATTATGTCTATGTACACGCCTTAGAAGAGAAGGAAATTATATAGATACTTAGTAATTGCTTAGTCTGTAATTATAAATACCTCTCTTATCTATCTATAGAAGTCTTTAATAAAGTTAGTAAAGAGGCTTCTAGTAATAAGGCTCTTAGACTAGTATGCCACTGTCTTAAAGAGGATATAGGCTATAATAGCCTTAGGGTTATTACCTTATTTATTAAGATTAAACGATTTTGCTGTCTTTAATATCTTAGATATAATAAAGTCTTATATCTCTAGGGGAATGTGTCTTAGGAGAGGGTTATTAAGTTATAGACCTTTGCCTTTTTAGTCTCTTTTAACTTTAGTGCTTTCTTTAGCATTGCTAAAGTTAGGGCTAGAGATAGAGGCTTTTAATAGTTCTCCTTGCTAAGGAGCTTTTAACTTTCTTATCTTTATTATAGGAAGTTAGAATAGAGGTATAGTGTTAGTTATATAGTAGGTTAAAGGATTATAAGCATGGCTATTATCTTTATCCCTTAGGGGTTCTTAGGATTAGATCTTAGGAGTAATAAGTTCCTTTCTTATCGCAAGAGAATACCTTCTAAGGGTTAGGTGTATAGTAGAACGCGCTAACTAAGTAATTAAAGATAGGTTAGACTAGTTACTAACTAGGCCTTAATCCTTTAATAGCTTTAAAGTCTTTATAGGGTCTTAGGATTAGATCTTAGGAGTTATAAGGCTCCTTTCTTATTATAAGAGAGTGCTTAGACTTCCTTAGTATAACTATATATGCTTTTAGCGGCCCTCCTATTTTATAGGGTAGGTTTACAGTATAGCTATCTTTTCTAATTAACCTTACTAATCTGCGGTTAGGAAAAACCATATGGTTATCTATAAAGTTAACCACTAATTAGTGTTAGTATCACAGGTGCCTAACGTTAGGATTATAGCCTAGGGAATAGGAATTTATCTTCTATTCTAGGCGTTGTAATTAATTAGTTATAAGTGTGTAAAAGGGAGGAAAAGAGAGGCTTTTTCTAGATTGTAAGAAGTGGCCACAAACGCAGTGCATTTTGTGGGTCACATGACTTATGGGTCCTTGCCTAATCAGAGGGGCAGGCCGATAAGTCATATGTAAGGCCACCTCTTGCGGGCGCGCGTTGCGCGCGCCCCTCGCGGCCTAACCTTTTGCCAGGTAATTGCGGCTGCGTGCCGCGATTGATATCATGCTTGTTCCAACAATTATACCTAGTAATTAGCTATTTAGAATATAGCTCTAAGGAATAATAATAAAGATAAATAGCCTTAGTATATTACTAAGGGAAAGCTTACTCTAACTAAATATAGTTACTCCTTTAGTATAAACTTACTACTAGCTTACTACTATTATTACTAATATTTAGCTTTTTATAGGTAATTCTCTAAAATATTATTATTATGCTTAAAATAATAAGACTTATATTAAAGTAAGTTAAGCCTTAAGGGATTACCTCTTAATTACTACTAACTCCTTACTAGTATTCTATTTAAATTATAAAGCTATATAAATAGCTTTAGGATATTCTTTATAACCTTCTAAAACTATACTATATTAGTAAAGTAAGTTTTCTTTAATCTATTACTTTAATACTACTAATATACTACTAGAAGTTTATATAAGCTAAGAAGAAACTTTATAATACTCTTTTAGCCTTAAAAATACTAATAAATATAGGTAAGCTTATTATATATATCTTATAGCTAAGGCTTCTTAAGAAGTAAAGTATAATAAATACACTACTTTCTTATAGCTAATTAATATTATTAATCTAGAAACCTAGATTAAGATTACTAATTATCTTTAGTTTATAGCTACTTATAGCCTTATAGTTAGTACTATTAACTTTACTACTTATTCTTTACTAACTTACTACTAGTTTACTACTACTTAAGCTACTTTCCTTATCTATATTAAACCTTTAGAACTCCCTAAGGAATTATAAGTTTAAGCCTTTAGTAATAATAAGTCTAAGGCTAATAAAGTTAGAAATTATGCTAAAAATCAGTCTAAATATGTCTCTAAAGTCTAGCTATTAGATAGCTACAAGTCTATGCTAAGTTTTTGCTTTAAATATAAGATTTATTTAGTAGTCTAAATTATTATTAAGTGAATTATTCCCTAATTAAATCGCTGCAATCTAATAATTATTTTAGATTATAATTAAGAGTTAATTAAGCAGCTAAGAAGTTAAGATTTAGCTACTTAGTTACCGCTTATAGTCTTTAATAACCTCTTTTATTATAAAGTCTTTACATAGCACTTAAGAATTCTTAGAATTATTATAATTCTTCTATTTTACTAAATATTTACACCGTTTACTATTATATTTATAGGCAATAATTTGTTTAACTTTAAATTCCTCTTAATCCTCTTTAATATTATCTTATAGTAAGGTTGTTTTAACCGCGTTACTTAGATTTCCTCTAAAAGGTTCTAAGCTTATAATATTAAAAACATTATATAAGCGCATTCCTTTAGGTAACTTTAATTAATAAGCTAAACTATAATAGCTAACTTCTTTTTAATCTTATATAGTCCTAAGTACTTTATAGCTAGCTTTTAGCTAGGGTATTATAAATTAATATTCTTAGTTAAGAGTAAGATATAGTTACCTATATTAAACTTTATTAGCACTCTCTTTTAATTATAATACTTTTTCTATAGGGCCTATAAGTAGCTTAATAGCTACTTAATCTCTATATACTTATGCTTTAATTCTAAAACTCTATTTTTAGCTTAATTATTAACTATTAGAATTAGCATAACCGCTTAATCTAGTCCCCTTAGGTTATACCCTTATAGCGCTTCTATAGGTATATAACCGTAACTTATATACACGCTTATGTTATAAGCAAACTATACTATTAGGAGATAATTAACCTAATTAGTCTACTCTATATATATAAATGCTCTTAAATAGTGCTCTAAAACTTAATTTAAGTATTTTATCTAACTATTTATTTATAGATAAAATATAGTGCTTAATCGCTGCTTTATTACTAAGAGGTAGTAGAATATTCTCTAAAATCCACTAGTAAATATTAAACCTTAGTCTATAATAATACCTTCTAAGGCTTTATAATCTTTAAAAATATATTCTAGGAAGATAGTTACTAGTCTATTGCTAGTTAATTATATAGATATAAGGATATAAATACTATATTTTGTAAATCTATTAACCACTACTAAGATTATATTATGCGTTTTACCTTGCTAATCTTTAACTAGTAGGAGTCTAGTAATAAAATCTATTAATAATTCTTAAAAGGGTAATCTAGCACTAGTAGTATAGCTAGCTTGCTATAAGGTTTATATATTTATGGTTTTAAAACTTAATAGCTAATATAAGTATATATATATACCTTAATATCTCTTTTATTCCTAGCTAAAAATATTAGTTAGTAACTTATTAAAGAGTTCTAGTAACTCCTTAATGCCTAATAGTAGGGTTATTATAAATTAGTAATAGGATTTCTTTTCTTATTCCCTATAGGATAAAAACTTAATTTTTAAATATTAATAGCTTAGAGAGTTTAATAAACTATATCTATAATATATCTAGGTTACTGCTTAATAGTAATACCCTTTTCTTTATAATAAAGGCATCCTCTATTATATATCTAAAAGTAAGACTTAGATTAGGGTTCTAATTCTATATCTTTTATAAATATAGCGGAGTTTAACTTAAAAGAGGTTCTTTATATTACTAAGACCTTAGCTATAACATATCTACTAGGTTATAACTCCTTAGCTAGCGAATTTAGTCTTATATATAGTCTATTCCTTACTATAATGCCTATATTAAGCGCGTCTAGTCTAATAGGCTTTTCTAAAATTAATAAAACCCTAGCTATTACACTACTACTAGGTAGTAACTCCTTAGCTAGTAAGCTTAGTCTTATGTGTAGTCCCCTTACGCTATAATAATATCCTTAGAATATATCTAGACTATTAGGCTTTTCTAAAATTAATAAGACCCTAGCTATTATACTACTACTAGGTAGCTACTCCTTAGCTAGTAGGCTTAGTCTTATATATAGTCCCCTATGCTATAATAATATCCTTAGAGTATATTTAGACTATTAGGTTTCTTTAAAATTAAGGAAACCCTAGCTAATACACTACTACTAAGGAGTAACTCCTTAGCTAGTAGGTCTAGTCTTATATATAGTCTATCCTTATCTAGTTAATAGGTAGGGGGTAATTTTATAGAGCGCTAGATATTAATAGTTTTATTATAGTATCCTTATAGCCTATTATCTATAAACTAAATACGCTATATTTTCTTAGAGCACTAGATACTAGTAGTTCTATTATAGTATCCTTATAGTATATTATTTATAAATTTAGTAAGAAAGGTTAGTAATTATAAGGACACTACCTTTACCTTCCTCTCTTTACTTATATAATCTAACCTCCTTAATAGAGTATTAGCAGGGTTTAACTTACTTACTCTATATTTAATTATAAAGTTAAATAAATAGAGTTTATCTAGCATAGTAACCTATTTACTAGTTAACTTTAGCTTTATAGCTAGGTACTTATAGTTTAAGTAATCTATAACTACTATAACTAAATATATTAAGTATATAAGGTAGTGCCTTTAAGTTTAGAATACCTCTTAGATAGCTAGTAACTCTATATCTAGTATTACATAGCGTAGCTCTATCTTATTTAACTTTCTTAATATATACGCCACTAGGTGCTAGTAACCTAGCACTAACTACGCTAGGATAGCCCTAAGTATGTATTCTAAGGCATTTATCTTAACCCTTAATAAGGCTAGTGGATTAAAGTGCACTAGAATTAGCGCCTCTTAGAATTGTTTTTATAGCTCCTAAACATAGCTAACTTATTAGGATCTAGCTTAAACCTTACTAGTTAGTCTCCTTAGAGTTAATTAGTTAATAGGATAACTATTTTACTATAGCCTTTAATAAACTATCTATAAAATCCTATAAAGCCTAGGAATAACTAGATATTAAAGACGCTATAAGGTACTAGCTAAGTTACTATTATCTTAATTCTAGCGGGCTCTATTATAATTCCTTCTTTAGATATAATAAAGCCTAGGAATTTAACCTCCTTATATAAGAATTTACACTTTTCTAGGTTAATAAAGAGGCTTGCTTCTTAGAGCTTCTAAAGGACTTATTTTATATGCCCCTTATACGTAGCTATATCGCTGCTATAGATTAGGATATTATCTAAATACATAACATAAATTATATCTATAAGGCCTTTAAGGGCATTATTAATATATTCTTAAAAGGTTATAGGTATATTAACTAGCCTAAAAGGCATTATAAGATATTCAAAGTAACCATATCTGCATTAGAACGCTGTTTTCCACTTATTACCCTTATGGATATATAGCTAGTAGTATATATCTTTAAGGTCTAATTTTATATAGACCTTTGCTCCCTTTAATTAGTTTAAGATCTCTATAATTAGCGGTAATAGCGCTTTGTCTTTAATAGTAATCCTATTAAGGGCTTTATAATCTATATAAAGGCATAATTTTCCTCCTTTCTTTAGTATAAATAATATTAGGGCTTTAGCTAGACTAATAGATCTTTAAATCTATCCTTTTGCTACACGCTTACTAAGTACTTATAGAGCACTTCTAGCTCCTTTTTACTAAATTATATATTAGTCCCTATAGGGCGTTTTCCCTTTTCTAATTTAATAGTATAAGTTTAGCTACCTAGTATAAGGAGAATACCTATAATTTTATATAAAAAGATATCCTTAAACTCCTTATAGGCTTAGGGTATTTACATAGTTAACTTATAGGCTTTGCTTATCTCTATAATTACTAGGTTATTATAGGGCTTATCTTTATTTACTATTAAGATATTATTATCTTTTTATATAATTTTAGTTATTATCCCCTATAAGATAAATCTAATATAAGCGCGTTTTGCCTCCTTATATACCTATTACGTCCCTACTACTAGTCTAAGACATTCTTTTATAATAGGGTATCTCTAGTAACTATCTATCTAGGATATAATCACTAGTTTATATATAACTGCTTAGTTATACCCTAATAATAGGTCTTTACTAGTATTAGCTATATAGTAGCTAACTTAACATATTCTTATATAGCCTATGCTATCCTTAATTAATAGGGTTTATAATAAGATCCCTTAGTGCTTAATTTTAGTAAGGGTAGCACTCTTAAGGGTTATATTATCCTTTTTACGTTAGCCTAATTAACTACTATTAGTAACTTTAGGTAGATAATTAAATAGGTTACACTAGGGTTAAACAGTGCCTTTATAGCTACCTATTTATGTTCTTACTATAACTTTACCTTAACTCTTAGTCTTAGATCTTTAGGTAATAATTTAATAAGAGCGTTTTCCTAGGGTTATACTAAGCTAATAGAGGTCTTATTTAAGTCTAATAGGTCTTTATCTCTAGCCTAGTTATAGCTACTCTTATATATCTCTATTATATAGTTACTTCTCTTATAAATAGAGTAATCTAGTTTAGTATAGCTTAGTAAAGTATATCCTAGCTTACTATACTTAAAATATATAAATAGTGAATTTATCTTTCTATTACTACTTTATTACTATAGCCTTTCTAGTAAAGTAAAATGTTATTATCTTTTCTAACTATTATTACCTTAATTACTTAATTAGCCTTCTTTAGTTATAACCTTTGCCTTTCTTCCTTAGCCTACTAGGTAGGTCTAACTCTTAGAGAACTCTTAGCTAAGTACCTGCTTCTTTATAGCATTATTAAGGCTATTAATAAATATATAGATTTATAGGCATTTAGGAATTGCTTTAGGTAGCTTAGCCTCTGCCTTACCCTAGATCTTTATAAACATCTAGAATAATTAGTAATTTTCTTATCTAAGACCTATTAATATCCTTATTGCTTCTAAGCACTATGTATTCTTATCTATAGTTCCTGTCTTTAGCTAATCCATAAATTTATCCTAGGTATAACCCTAGTAATTTATATAACTATCTATAGCTATATAACGTATTTATTATTACTTTGCGTTATCTACTAGGTAGCTACTAGCATAGGTAACCTTAGTTATATTATTTATAAAGGTTCTATAATCTATAGTAAAAGCTATGTTTAAATTCGCTAGGAAATTCTAAAGACTCTTAAAAGTATTCCCTTTATATATAGGTGCTTTTAATTATATCTTTATAAGGCTATATTGCTATATAATAGGTACTACCTAAGGTGCTAAAGGAGGGTATTTATAGGTCCTATATCTAAGTTACTTAAGGACATAGCTTTTTCTATTATCTATAGGTTTCGCTATAAGTAAGCAAGTTTCTATCTCTTTTCTATAATATATATCTAGGTTACTACTTCTTTAAGGCACTAATTTAGTATTACCTTCTTATTATTAATAAGTATTCTGCTTTGCTAGTTATCTAATAGGGACTAGCAGACTACTCTAGTTAGGTTTAGTGGTATAATATTCTCCTGCTTATCTATAGCGTGGTTATAGCTACTACCTAATTAGGTTGCTATATAATGAATTCTAGATATCTTAATCTAACTAATAGTCTATTACCTAAAGGGAAGAGAGATTAATTTATTAAGGCTTTTAGCTTAGGAGTGAATAATAGAGTAAAGGTTAGATTAAAGTGTTATAGCTATTAATCTACTAGCTAGGGTAGGTGCTTAAAGGTTTAATCTCTAGCCCTTTCCTTTTATTTATAGGAAAGCCCCTTTAAATAGCCCGTAGCTCTTACGTAACTAGCCCGCAGCTAGCCCTTAGCTCCGTGCCCCACTGGGTTCCACTCTCATCGATGCCGTCGCCACCCTCATGGATGCCGTCACTGTTCTGCTCCTGACAGTAAGGCAAATACCTTACTATTACACTAAGGATAATTAGACTACTATGTTTAATTAAAGTGTAACCTAGATAGATCTAAACTAGAACTCCTATAGGCTTCATTATATAATATACCTTAGTAATACCTCCTTAAAATCTAAAAGTAAGTAACTAACCTTATATATAAGGGATAGATATAGGCTAGCTTCTCCTTAGTAATAGCCTTTATATTATTAGTAAATAAACTAGGAGAAGGATAATAGTTTTATGTAAACTACTATACCCTTAATAAGATTATAAAATAGGACTATTACCCTTACCTTTAGTAAAGGAGACACTATAATTATTATTAGAGGTAAAGTGGTTTATAAAGCTAGATATATAAGTAGCATTTTACTATATTTATATTGCTAAGGGTAAGGAACACTAGACTGCCTTTTAGATATGTTTTAGATTATTTAAGTAGCTTATATGCCTATTTAGCCTAGCAAGCGCACTCACTACCTTTTAGAGATATATTAATAGCGCGCTTAGTAGAATCCTAGGGGACTATATAACTACTTATCTTAATAATATTCTTATTTACTTAGGAGGTTCTTAGAAAGACTATATATAAAAGGTTTAAGTAATGCTTATAAGGCTATATATATTATTTACACTAGCTAGCTCTATGTAGGGCTAGTACTAGTACTCCTGCTGCTTCGTTAAAAGGAAAACCCTTGAATAGGAAGAAAAACCCCTTATATCTATGTTTAGGCTAACGCTAACCCTACGCCAGGCCTGCGTCGCGTTATCTATGGCCTATTGTGGGTATTTATTGCTAGCTTACGCTAGCCTTATCCTAATAAGAAGGAAAGAAAAGAAAGAAAAAGGAAAACCTAGGTTCCTAGCCTTACCTAGGTCTATCCTAGGTTTACTCTAGCACTGCTCTAGGCCTCTTATACTATCTTATAGCGTACTAGATTTGGTTTTATAGTAGTAATTTACTTCTCTTTCACTTTTTAGCTAACTCTTCTATAGCCCTACTTTTTAGCCTTCTCTAGCCTAGGTCTAGCTTATTAGTCTAGGGAAGTTAGAGTACCTAATATTATTTATCTTCTATAGTAAGGGTATAGGTTTAGTTTAATTCCTAGCTGTTTCTAGGCCTAGGTCTCTTAGGTATTAACTAACTAGATTCTTATCTTATATTCTTCTTTCTTTATTAATATCTATAATTTAGCCCCCTATATAAGTATAAAAGGGTTCCTCCCCTAGAGGGTCTTCCTTCTTTCCTCTTTTTTATTAAACTTCCTATAGGTTCTTTTCTTCCTTAGAGCTACCTAAGGCGCTCCTAGGCTAGTGTTAGCCTAAATGCTAACATTACTATAGATCTATTAAGTTATTTAACAAAATAGCACTAGTAGCTATAAGTATTCCTATGTCCTATGCTATTCTAGCTTTAATCTACCTAGGAAACTCCTAAGAATAAGCGCTACCCTTAGAAGTTATTAACTAAGAAGTAACTTAAGTAAGCTATAGCTAAAGATCTTAAGGTAAGACCCCTACTGCCCCTATACTAAGTCTACTCTAAGTCTAATCTATAATAGTTAGGGGATCCCTATAGGATCTAATGTGTTTCCTATAAGTCTTAGTTTATTAACTATCCTAGGTATTAATACTATAATATTGCCGGTAAGTTAGCTCTATTCTGGTTTAGGGGCAAGGCTAACTGTTTTGCGTAGGGCTTGCCACTAACGCCTGTTTTAATTATTAGGTTTAAAACTGCGGTTATTTAAAGGTAGGTAGCTAGCGCCCTCACCTAGGCCTAGTCTGGCGCTAATCCACTCCTAGCCTGATTTAACTAGGCAGCGGAATGAGCACTAGTGGTTAGTTAAGGTCTAGGCGGACATTGTTACCGGGGGTAGTGTGAGTGCTTCTCTGTTAGTCCTCTGCCAGTTCTGTCCCGGGTCTAACTCTTATAAGGCTATAGTAAGTAAGGCTAAACTTAGATATAAAGAAATACATTTTTATAATAAAAGAAGTTAAGTATCTAAGGTTTATTATTTATATAGGGAAAGAAATTTACCTAGATAAGGAAAAGATTATAGCTATCTAGGATTAGGAGGCATTAAAGAGAGTTAGGGGTATAAGGGTTTCTTAGGTTTACTAACTTTTATTAGGACTTTATACTATACTTCTTAATAATTATAGGCCCTTTAATTAAACTTATAAAGAAGGGCGTTTTATTTTAGTAAATAGATAAATATAATATAGCCTTTAAAGCGCTAAAGATAGCCTTTATATTATATCCTATCCTAATATAATAGGACCCTAATAAGGATACTATAGTAAAAGCTAACTATTTAGGGATAGCTCTAGGGGATATCTCTTATAGTTTAATAATAAAGGTATCTTATACCTAGTTACTTATTATTTTACTTAACTATAGCTAGCTTAATAGAACTATACTATATATAATAAGAAGCTATTAGTAATTATATTATACCTAAAGGCTTAGTTAGTAAAGCTATATAGTATTAGTAAGCTATTTATAATACTTATAGACTATAAGAACTTAGAATACTTTATAGCGCTAAGGGAGATATTAGAGTAGTAAGTAAGATAGGTAAAGATACTATTACTATTTAATTTTTACCTATAGTATAGGCCTAGCCTATAGGTAGTAAGACTAAATATACTATTAAGATAGTTTAAAGGGAAGGAGAATAAGAGAGGACTAAAGAAGCTAATTATATAATTAGTAATAACTCTAGGCCTATATAGTTATAAAAAAACTAGACTTATCTCTAGTATAAACCCTATATTATTATTAGGGAGTAGTAAGGCTAAGGATACTATAGGTAGGTTTATAGGTCTTTTAATAGGGGTAATAATATTTACAAATACATATCTCTAATCTCTATAGGACTAGTCCTTAGTTTATAATACTATATATAGGATATAGCTTAAGGCAGTTTAGGAAAGGGCCTAGAAGTTTCTAGAAGCTATAAATATAAGGGAGTAAATAGTAGACTATTAGATTAGCGCTAAAGGTATGCTTTAATTCTAGGGCTAGACTTAGATTCTAAATTAGGAACCCCTTACTATAACCTTAATATAATAGGTTTATAATTTACCCTTACTAGGCTATCCTAGCTATAATATAACTTTTAAGATACTTTAGAGGGATTTCTATTAGGATAGTATATTATAGGGGATAGCCTAGTTTATAAGAAACTATTACTATTATAGGGAGCAGAAGAGCTACTAGCTAAGATAAGGCTTATTAAAACCAATCCCTTTACTAAACTATTACTAGTTATAAATCTCTATTAACTTTATAATAGACCTACTAGCTTAATACCTAGATAACCTATAGTTTCTTATAGTTATTATAGATAGACTCTCCAAGTATATCTAGCTAGAAGCTATAATATTAATAGGGGCTAAAGTATATATAAAATGGTTTAAGCAGTGCTAGTAGTAGTTCTATAGCTTTCCTATATAAATTATTATAGATTATAGTTTAAACTAGTTAAGTAATTTTTAGACTATACTTTATAACTAGGTAAGTATATAGTAATTACTATTAATAGCTTATTATCTATAGATAAATAGTAGTATAAAAAGGGTAAATTAAGAAGTTTAGGCTATCCTAAGGGTAATACTATTATTTTTATAATTAAAATAGCTAGAATATCTCCTTACTTATTAACTTACTTTAAATAATAAGGACTTATTAGTAATAGGGATTAGCGTAAACATAGCCCTATATAGTTATAACCTAGTAATAATTTAAGAACCATTAGATAAGGAGATATCCTATACCTTATTAAAGGGAAGGGCCTAGGTATTCTTATAATATCTTAAGAAGAGCTTAAACCTAATATAAGCTACTATAGCATTTATTTAGTAATAGTAATAAGAGGAAATAAATAGTAGCTAGTATTTAGTAAAGCGCTTTTAGGTTAGTAACTATATATAGTTAAATCTATAAAATTTTAAGATAAATAGACTATATAAGAAATTAGATTAGGTTATAGCTAAATATAAGGTACTAGAGGCCCTTATACCTTTAACTATTAAGTTAGATATACTATAAGGACTTTACCCTATTTTCTATATGTATTTAGTATAATAGGTAGCTTTTAATCTATTACCTAGTTAAATATTAGTAAATAAATAACCCTTACTAGAACTAATAATAACTAATGCTAACCCTAATCTCTTAGAGTATTAGGTTAAAGAGATACTAGTAGCTAAGAATATAAGAGAATAGGGTTAAACTAGAATATACTAGTTAAATAGAAAGGATATATATAGCTAACTTAGGAACTACTAGAAAATATATAAGATATAAAGGTATTAAATAGATTTAAGGTATAATAAAGTAATATAATAATATATAATAGGCCTAAAAGAGTATATTTTTATTTAACTACTAAGGAATAAGTAAATCTAATCTCCTTTACTTTATATATATATTAGCGCTAGTATTTTACTATATTAGAAAGTAATTAGTTCTTAGGGGTAAGAGAAGGAGAAAGAGTAAGATTATTCTAGTGTAGTTTAAGGAAGGGATAGTAATAACTAGTTAATTAGTAAGTAAGGGCTTTTTAAATATATACTACTTAGTAATAGTAGTCTTCTAAATAAAGATAATATAGGTAAGATTATTATTTATTATAAATATACTATAAAAGAATTCTATTATTATATTACTACTATATTAGGTAAGAGTTATTTACTAGGTAAGTATAAGTACTTATAATTTAGTAATACCTTAGGTATATACTACCCTAGTAAGGGATAATAAAAGAAGTATTACTATAAAGGGATGAATATAGGTAGTAACTAAAATAGTATTAAAATATTTTTAATAGTAGATAAAGGTTTTTATTAGGATAGTATAATATCCCTTTTAGAGATAGTATGCCTTATAGCTAGTGTTTTAATAGCTTTTCTAGTAGCTAAAAGGTTTATAAGATGCTTATATATATATCTTAGTTTTAGGTTACCTAAATATAAGTATAGCTCCTAGCTATATAATTAATAAGCGCTAATAAGGAAGATAGGCCTAATAAGACCCTAGGATACACTCTTATATCCCCTTATTATAAAGGTTATTTATATATTAAATATATAGAACCTCTTACTCCTCTCTATTAGAATTATTAGAGTTATTAGAGTTACTCTCTAAGATATAATTACTAAGGTAGTTTAGCTTTTAGGGAAGGGAGAAGGTAATAATAAGGAGAGGGAGGTATTACTAGAGGTAGTAGTAGTAATAATGCTTAGGGTAATAGTAGCGGATATAATAGGAGGTAAGCTAGATATAAAAAGGGGTTTTAATAGGATATTTAAAGAGAGGTAAGTAGTAGATAACTAATAAGATAATAGAAATAAGGGTATATAAAGGAAAGGAAAGGGAAAAAGTAAGGAATATATAGGATTATTTATATCTAGATATAGCTATAGAATAGTTCTAATTATATACTTACTTTAGATATAGACTAGTAAGGGGATTATAAATAGTTAGTAATAAGAGGTTAGAAAGACTAGTAATAGCTAAGGAGAAAGGGGAATTTAATAGGTAAAAGGTAATATATAAAAATAAAGTAATAATAACTAGGTAAGTAAAGCTTAATATTAGCTAGTAGTAGGTAAGAAAATAGAGTAAGCTAGTGTTATAAGGGGCTAGAGTTAGGTAAGGCTAGTTATTTTAAGGGCTAGGGATAGGGTAGCCTATAAGGAAAATTTTTTAGCTTACTAGGCTATACATAAGCCTTATACTAGGACCTATACTAATACGCTATATTAATTACATATATACACTACTTACTTAGAATATTCTAATAATAAGGGTAAAGAGAGAAGGAAGGCCTAAGTAAGGGGGTATATTATAAACTTAAGCTTAGGAGCTTAGGTTATATCTTAGGTCTAGAAAGGGTATATAAAGGTTTTAGAAAGGGCGCGTAAAGGACATAGACTATAGGCAAATAGGTTAAGGCTTTACCTAGGCCTAGGTAACCTACACACACACTAGTATAAATCTAGTTCCTATGCGACACCTAGCTTAGTCTAATCCTTCCTCTCTAAGGATAATAATATCTCTTAGAACGCTTACGTGCAGTTGCCCTAAGGCCAGTTCATAACATATAGCTATTAAACTACTAGTTAGGGGTAGGTGCTTAAAAGGTTTAATCTCTAGCCTTTTCTACTTATTTTTAGGAAAGCCCCTTTAAATAGCCCGCAGCTCTCACGTAACTAGCCCGCAGCTAGCCCGCAGCTCCGTGCCCCGCTGGGCGCCACCCTTATTGATGCTATCGCCATTCCGCTCCTGACAATAACACTGGCTAACTAACTGACCAACTAACTGAATGACTGACTAACTAATTAACCCATTAAATGATTGACTGACTGACTAACCGATTGAATGATTAAACGATTGACTAACTGATTAAATGATTGACTGATTGACTAACTGACTGACTGACTGACTGACTGATGGACTGACTAATTAACTGCTGATTGATTGAGTTGATCGGTCAATCGTTCAATCAGTCAATTAACCGGTCAATCGGTCAGTCAGTCAGTCAATCGTTCAATCAGTCCATTAACCGGTCAATCGGTCAGTCAGTCAGTCGTTCAGTCAGTTAGTCAGTCAGTCAGTCAATCAATCGTTCAGTCAATCCATCAGTCAATCTGTCAATTAGTTACTAACTAACTAAGTATAAGTGTAAATTCGCACTAATACACTGCGGTATTTAGCATATGCTAAGCATATGCTATGGGTTTTCACCGCCTACCTAAGTAGGATTCAGAGGCTTTACCCTAGATACGAGACGAACTTTGCTGGAGCCGAGATTTACCTGGCGGGGCAATACTTCGTACGAAGGTGGGACGCACAACGGGGCAATGGAAGGGACGGAAGTGACCGGAAATGACCTGTCATGCTTCCTCCTTCCTCATTCCTTCCTCACTCCTTCCATCACTTGATGACTCACTGACTCGAAAACCAAAACAAACCGCCAAGCAACAGACCAGACGACACATCCAGGGGGCCAGTGTTGGTTGTGCAACATGACCTGACGTGCAGCCGTGCAGCCTTGCGGCCCATGGTGGCCGGCACGGCCGTTGGTCACACGAACTTGTCGTGATGCAACGAGGTATATAACTTTTATCTGAGCACGCATCTTGTACCGCTCATTCTGTACCAGAAGCCTACATGTCAAAGACTTTGCCCATTCCCCTTCTATCTGACGCCTACTTCAACCCCCATCTCTCCAATACAAACAGCCCTGATTTCAATTTTCGACCATCGAAGCCATTCATGCGCTTCTCACGTGCCCCTTTGTCGCCATAAGCATGTGCTTGATTTTCTCTGGGTCAAGAGACTTCTCCGCTTCCTCCAAAGATTCCTGGACCGCTTTCGAGCCTCTTTCTATCATCTCAGCGTCATAGTTGATCAAAGCTTCCCTCTTAGGGCCGCGTCGTTAGCCAAAACGTCCAGCCGAGTCAATGTTTCTACATAATTGTTGACATCTGTGATGGAATGCTGAAACCCCTGCCCTCGATCTATGAGCGGTCAGTAATCATACCGAGCCATCATTGAAATAATGACAATGACAAGAGGCGAATGATTTGCATACATATAAGCATCGGATGGGCGGCATCTCCAGCCAGAGTCACTCTTCCCCGAGATTATCCCACGGCGTGGGAATCCAGTATCTCATTTCATTAATGTGAACACTACTATCCCGTGGTGTCCAGTCAATGGCAGACTGGAACACATCGCGCAGCGGGGACGAATTGTTCTCGATATATTCGAGGGCTGACTGGCCACTAAGGCTCACGGACTCGGCACGCCATATCTTGTTCCAGAATGTAGTCCAAGTGGACGCATCTTCTGGATCGCTGATTGACATTACTGCATGTCCGAAGCGGGATGTGTAAGCTTTGCTAATCAGGAGAGAAGAGAGAAGAAGCTTGGGGTAGAAGACGTACCACCGACGGCACCAACAGACCCAGTTCCCATCATAAGAGATGCTACAGGATGCGCCTCAACTATGGCCTTGGTTCTCCTAGCATCAGCATACTTCGTGATACCAGTTGCAAAGATAAATCCGGACGGGCGCGGACGGGCCGTTTCGAAACCCAGGAGCAGTTCTCGTACTTTGGATGAGGAACCGTCCGCCCCGAGAAGGAAATCGGCATCAAATATGTCCCCGCCCTCAAACGAAACTCGCACGCCATTCTCAGTCGATGACACAGCGGTCACAGTCTTGTTCCATCTTATGTCAAGGCGCCGTGCCAGCAACCGGCGAAGTGCTTGGCGACTCACTCGCCTGGCACCAGGTGTTGGGCTTCGAAAGAGCAAATCCCCGTCACGCCATTGTAGCACGGAAGGCTCTCTACTTGTTCATCAAAGTCTAAATACGGGTTGCAAACAGCTTTGTGCAGGTCCGCCAGAATATCCTTAGGAACCAGCTTCTCGAAAGTGGGCATAGCCCAGTGGACCAATATGGTCCAGTCACGCAGTCTTTCATCGAGGCTGGCCTCTCGTTCGAAGACGACGGCGTTGAAGCCATTCTGCTAGGTTTTGGTTAGCAAGTGGCAAAGTTGTCCAAATGCAATATTGACCAGAACGGCCGATTGCGTCTCACCTGCTGCAGGCCATGCGCTGCGAGAAGCCCTGTCAGCCCCGCCCCGACGATCGCGACTGTTTTAGGACCCGGAGGATGAACGGCAATCATGATAGTGTCCCGTGAAAGTTGGCTTTGCTCGATGGTTCAATGCTATGTTCTACAAGACGCTTTGTGTGTAACAAAGACGAGCTTCTGGACTTTCTCCCAGGACCCAAGCGGAATCACGAATCTAAACCATCATGTGCGGAGATTCCCTAAACCCAAAGACCGACTGATCCAGACCCATCCCTGTCTCGAGATACGGTGTTACTATCTATCGGGTGTAGAGAGAGGCTAAGACCAAGGCGACAACTATGTCATCAGTACGCCACGTGTGCGTTCGGCAAACGCTAGCATGACACACCCACGGCATCTTCGGCATGCTTGATATTACCACAGCACATAGTTCCACATCATATTGGTGGGGCTGCGAATTGAAATGGAGGTAATGACGAGATGTTGTACATATGTACATATGTACATAGAACAAACCTCAACAGCAGCAGCATGTCGTGAACGAAAAATGGGCTGGGGCATTCCGTTTCTTGGTTCGGTCACTTATGTACTGTATCTGTCATGGAAAGCCTTGTAGAGCGAGTTGGAGTCCTCATTACGGAGCACCATCAGTTCCGATTACCTACCTTGCAAGATCGATCCATGTACAGCATTAACAAACTGTATTAAATGAATACCATCCCTTTGGATGTGCGGAGGAGCAAGCAGGTAGAAGACCCATTGTTTTCGGATACACAAGAGGTACCTCGCGTTAGCTAAAATAACACGGCAAGCTGCGATGTGTGTAATGTAGCGATTTGTACCTGGCTAGATTGTTAGTACTTCTATCATAGGCTAAATAAGGAGCAGGATTAGGTAGCTTATATCCACCTTTGTTCTGATTGGCCCACATCCCTGCGAGTGACCAGCTTGCTCCTCCGCACATCCAAAGGGACATGTGTCGTAACTCCAAGGTGACCAGGAATATGACATGTTGGCCAAGACGGGTGGATGGGGCTGCCCTGGCGATTGAACTAATGCATGCAGCTCTGGAGCAATTTGGACTCCACGCCAATGATGGACGGAGGAAAGCGGCATCACCGCCGATCTGATCCGCCCGCTTTCCTTTAACTGTTATTGCGTATACTTTTTCGGGGTACATACGTATTTCAGCCAATGACAGCGCCGGCCTGCACACTCCAGCTTCGGAATCATGCCATGTTGTCCCGTTACGTATGTATGGACACCTCTTGAATGATAACAAATCTACGTGGTAGGGGAATTGAGCGAATCAAGTATTGGCAGGGAAATCAGGGAGATAAGGGCTAATAATAGCATTAATCGTGCCGCGCCCCACATTTTTGGCAGCCAGGTAACCCAACCACCAAAGGTGGTGCTTATTAATGCAACGGACCGATCAGTGCAACGGACTAATTTAACGATAGAACGCGTTAAACCGCGAATTCTGCTATAATTAGCGTTTTTATTATAAAACCTAATATTAAATTACATATGAATAAGGCTCTTTATTATATTAATAACAATCTAAGTGTTAGAACAAGCATGATATCAATCGCGGCACGCAGCCGCAATTACCTGGCAAAAGGTTAGGCCGCGAAGGGCGCGCGCGTAACGCGCGCCCGCGAGAGGTGGCCTCATATATAACTTATCAGCCCGCCCCTCTGATTAGGCAAGGACCTATAAGTTATATAACTTACAAAACGTACCGCGTTTATAGCTACTTCTTATAATCTAAAAAAGCCTCTCTTTTCCTCTCTTCTATACATATACTTATAACTAATTAATTATAATGCCTAGAATAGAAGAATAATTCCTATTCCTAGGCTATAATCCTAACATTAGGCACCTGTAATACTAACACTAATCAGTGGTTAACTTCACAGATAACTACATGGTTTTTCCCAACTATAGATTAGTAAGGCTAAGTAAAAGAGATAGCTACACTATAAACCTACCCTATAAAATAGGAGGGCTACTAAAAGTAAGTGTAGTTATGCTAAGGAAGTCTAAGCACTCTCTTATAATAAGAAAGGAGCTTATTACTCCTAAGATCTAATATCCTAAGACCTTATAAAGACTTTAAAGCTATTAAAGGATTAAGGCCTAGTTAGTAACTAGTCTAACCTATCTTTAATTACTTAGTTAGCGCGTTTTACTATATACCTAACCCTTAGAAAGCACTCTCTTATAATAAGAAAGGAGCTTATTACTCCTAAGATCTAATATCCTAAGAACCCCTAAGGGATAAAGATAATAGCTATGCTTATAATCCTTTAATCTACTATATAACTAATACTATACCTCTATTCTATCTTCCTATAATAGAGATAAGAAAGTTAAAAGCTTCTTAATAAGAAGAACTATTAAAAGCCTCTCTCTTTAGCCCTAATTTTAGTAATACTAAAGAAGGCACTAAAGTTAAGAGAGACTAAAAAGGTAAAGGTTTATAAGTTAATAATCCTCTCTTAAGATATATTCCCTAGAGATATAAGACTTTATTATACCTAAGATATTATAGATAGCGAAATTATTTAATCTTAATAAATAAGGTAATAATTCTAAGGCTATTATAGCCTATATTCTCTTTAAGATAGTAGTATATTAGTCTAAAGGCCTTATTACTAGAAGCCTTTTTACTAACTTTATTAAAGACTTCTATAGATAGATAAGAGAGGTATTTATAATTATAGACTAAGTAATTACTAAGTATCTATGTGATTTCCTTCTCTTCTAAGGCATATATATAGACATAATAGCCTATAGGAAGATTATAGTAATACTTAAGGAAGTTACTACCTATAAGGAATTCTAAGATTAGTAAGAAGAAGAGATATAGGAAGCTATAAGAAAGTACACACCCTTCTAAAAACACATTAAAGACTAAGACTTCCTTAATAACCTCCTTCTAATTCCCTAATTAGGGCTAGATTATAATATTATTAATAGAGCAATCTAGGAACCTTATAATCTCGCTAATGTTATTCCCTAAGCCTAACCCTATTAGGCTAATTATATAATAATCCTTAGGAAAGCCCTTATTAGAGGTATCCCTATTAAGATAAGAAATCCCTTCTTTTACACCCCTAAGAGCACTTTTTCCTCTAGACCTATACTAAAGTAAATAATTAATCTTACAAAGCTTTATATAAGTAATATTTAATATAGCATAGATAACTATAAGGTTCTTAACTTAAAGTTAATAATCTTCTAAGGGAAATATAAGATACTAGGTATTAAACCCTATAAAGCTAGGTATGCCCTTAAAGCTATGCTTAAGGGAAAAGCTTTAATATACTATTATAAGTATTTATGTAAGCTAAGCAATCCTTAGGACCTTAAGACCCTTATTAGCTATATAAAGAGAAGGTTTAAGACTAATAATATAAAATAAAGGTATCTCCTTAAATAGTAGAACACTAAGCTACGCTAGATTATATAAGAAAACCTAGATAAGCTAAAGATTAATTGCTTTAAAGAACTTATAATAAAGCTTATAAACCTTTAATAAGCAGTCCTAGATATTACCTAATCTAAAAGAGCACTCTAGAATTAATTAATCTCTACCTATTATAGTATACCTAAGTATAAAACTTACCTTATTAACCCTCTTACTAACCTCTAGCTATTCTATAAACGCATAAGGATATTAATAAGGATAACTATAAAGGAATTAGATAAGAAGTATTAATTCCTATTAATGCTTAATATAAGAAAGTAGTATTAGACTAACTATAAGTATAATAGGTATAGCAAGGAAGCCTATTATAGATAATTATGTATATAAGGTAATAAAGGCATTCTATAGAAGAAGAAATGCTATATATATAGTAAAGAAGACTATTAGTTAACTAAACACTCTAAGGAGAAATATAGGAAGATATATTAACGCTTTAAGAACTACTACCTTATAGAAATAATAACCCCTTCCTATAATGCTTTCCTTACTTAGTATAAAGGTAAAGAGAATAATATTACTTCTTCTAAAGAAAATAAGATTTCTACCTATATAATAGAACTTAGATTTAAAGAAGAAGGTAATAAAGGAGAGATGCTAATAAGCTTCTTTATATAAGGCATAATAATTAATAGCTATATAACCGTAAAAATTCTTATAAACTAAGCAGCTACCTATGCCCTTATTAAAGAGAATCTATTTAATCTCTAGTAACTAAAGGAAGCCTTAACTACCTTCCTTCTTTAAGATTATTACTCTTTAGGTATATTCTAAGGTATTATCCCTAATACTAGGGCTATAGGCTACTTATTAGCAGGGTAACCCTAATTCCTTACCCTATAATAGTTAATCCCTAAGATCTAGCTTAATAAATCTAGAGCTAGGGAGGTAATAATTTAATTTAGAAGCGGTAAGCTAATCCCCTTAATTAGATTAATTAATATGCCTACTCCCTTTAGTATTATCCTATTCTATATAACACCTATAAACACTCCTTCTTACTATATTTAGCAGATATAGACTGCCTTAAGATTAATTTCTATATCTCCTAGAATATCCTTTAATAAGGCAATATTAAGGTCCCTATTATCTATAAATAGGGATATCCTTAAATACTTCTATAGAAGGAGAGATTAATTACCTAGAGTTATCTAACTAAGATAGAATTACAGCGCTTATATTACTAATTTAGTTACCCTTCTATCTGCTAACTTTATAATATACTTTCTAAATTAGGCCATAAGGTAGATTTTAAAACCATTAGATAATTAATAAAGATCTGCTACTAATGCTAATTAAATGCAGATAATTCACATTACTTTAAATTCACCCTAAAGGATAAATATAACTTTAACTATAAAGTAATTATAGATATTATATATTTAGATAGTAATTACCCTATTCTTTACGCTATTAATATAGCTACTATATTTAATATAGCTAGATTCCTAAAGGATATTATAGCAAAGGCAATATAGGAAGCTCTTTACCTTTACTAGATTAATACCTACTAGGGTCCTTTAGACTAGATTATAACTAATACTAGCATAACCTTTAGAAGTAAGGAATTCCGCTAATTTATAGCTTTAATATTAATCTTAATTAAAGAAGTCCCTATTAAGGCATACTATAGTATTAGTAAGGTTAAGAGATACTATAGGTTGCTCTAAAGAGCCTATAATATTATCTAACGCAAATGCCTATTAATACCTAAAGCTATAGCCCTATAAATAGCTATAAAAGCCCTTAATAATACTATAGGCCTAAATAGTATTATTCTAACCCTTCTTATCTTTAGCGCTTACCCTTAAATAATTAATAATTCTCTTTCCTTACCTAATATTAAGTAATAAGCTCTTATAGTGTAAAAGGTAATAAAGGAGATTAAGAGGTTATACACACTATGTAAGGTTAAGAAAGCCCTTACTATAAGGAATAGCCCTAATACCTTACTAACCCTTAATCTCTTACTTATATTACTAGTTCTTATCTAGTAAAAGCATAAAGAATAGTAAGGCCTATATAAGCTTCTTAAAATAGATAAAGAGAGCTATACCCTTAACCTTCTATAAGGCCCTAAGGTCTTTAGGTTAATCTTTATTTAGCCCTATAATAAAGATCCTAGTAAGGAAAGGCTATTACTAGTAAAAGGTAATAACCTAGAGGTAATTAAAGGGGAAGAGTAAGAGGTATAAATTAGTAATATAATACCTCTAGCCCCTCTAAAAAGACGGCTAGAAAGACTATAAAAGAACCCTCCTATAATTATTAATTAGGTAAATAACCTTAAGGCATTTATCTTAAGTAAGGAGAAGGCAGACCTTAAGCTTATAATCTAATTACATAAGAAAGGCATAATTATAACTCCTAGTAAACCTTTTAAGCTCTTAATAAAGGCTAAGATTAATACCCTAATTAGCTAAGGTATATTTAAATTCGTTACTTTTAATCTAAAGAAGCACTAAGGGATTTAAATATTTAATTCCTATATTATTAATAAAGTAAAAGGAAGAATAAGCTAGCTATATAAGAAATTAAGGCTTATTATCTAAGGCTTTAGTAATAAAGCAAAGTAAGTAATCCTTACATAAGCCCTAATAATCTAAAGGGTAAGCTAATAATTAATCCTTATAACTACCCTTTCTTTTCTTATAAAAGGATTCCTTCTTTAGATTTAAGATATTACGTAAGCGTATGTATAATTAGAAACGCTACTAAATTATATAATCCTTGCCTAACTCCCTATCTAAATTTATAACTAGTACCCTAAAGGAATAATTATAAGAGTTATTAAGCCCCTCTATAGAATTACAGAGGCTAGCACACACTAGTAAGTAACTTACCATAAGCACTATAGAGAAAACCTCTAGATAATAATATTAAGCTATAATCTATGCTTGCTAGTAATATCTACTAAAAGCCCTTAATTTAGATACGTGGGAATATAGACTAATAATACCCTTAGCCTATTAGACAAAGAATTCTCCTAATAAGAAGAAGATTAACTAGCTATCGCTAAATTCGCTATAAAACCAAAGCAGTTTATTAAGCCTAATAACCCCTTATATTTAACAGTGAAATTATTTAACTAACTAATAACACTATTAAGATACGGTAAAAGGGTAAAGTAATAAGCTATAGTTAATCCTAATAGAAAAGCTAGAGAAGAAATATATTAAGTAAAGGGCCTATAGTGCCTATATTACTTTAATCTACTAACCTAAGGCAAGCTTTAATCTATTAGTTACTATATAATATTAAGAACTAATAACTAAGAATATTAAAGAACTTAATCATTATATTAAGTAGTAAATAGACTACCTAGATTAAGGATTAATCTCTATACCCCTTAACCTTAAAAGAGTAAAGCTATTTATATTTATTAATAGATTATTCGCTAATAATAAAGACCTTACCTTATAACTAGGCTATATACTTATCCTAGCTAATAAGGAGTATAAGGATAGTAAATTTACACTATAAGGTAATATTATATACTATAGCTTAATAAAGAGTAAGAGAGTTATAAGAAGTATGCTTGCTTTAGAGGTTTACGGAATAGTAGCAAGTATTAACATAGCTTACGTAATTATAATAATATTAAAGATTATTATAAATTAATTAAACCTCCTAGAGATCCTAATTATAATCTATATAGATTTATACTTATTATATAAATACCTTATTAATCTTAGGACTATAAAGAAGAAATGGCTTATAATTAATATTATAGCCCTTTAGTAATTATATAAACACTATAAGCTTTATAAGATTAGATAGATTAATAGCGAAGATAACCTAGCTAATATATTTATAAAGGCAATACCTAATAAAGCCCTAGAGAGGTTTATTATAGGTAATATAGTAATAATCTAGATAGAGAGATAGGTTACCTAGACCTAGCACTACCTATAAAGAGGTAAGGGACTAGAGCCCTAAAGCCTATGCCTAAGCCTACGCTAAAACTAGCGCTAAAGGCACTAGGTAAGCTACCCTAAGTATAGCATAGTTACATAGGGCATAGGCTAAGGGATTAGAGGCAGTAGAATTATAGCTTTAGAAAGGGGCATAGAATTATAGCCTTAGAAGGAGCGCCTCTCCTAAGTCTCTATAGTAAGGAGGGGGAAGAGAAGGGAGCGTAAGGGGTATAGGAAGGTATAATCTAATATTATACCTTTAGAAGGGGAAGGATTATAGGTAATCTTCCACTAGGAATATAATCTAACATTATATTATAGTTAAATAAAGGGCTATAGGGAGGGATAATCTAATATTATGCCTTTAGATAGGGAAGGGATTATAGGTAACCTTTCCCTCGCAATGTAATCTAATATCACATTACACTAGTTAAATAAAGGGGCATAGGTAAGAGCAGAAGGTAAAGAGGGCCTTTTGTGAGGAAGAAGGATAAGCGATTAGAGAAGCTAGTTATCTAAAGCTAGTAGCGCATAGGGAAGGAAAAGGGACTATTATTATTATTTCTTTTATTAGTTCTTTTATTTATATAATACATTTATTTAATCCCTTATATCTTCCCTTCTTAGATTAATATTATACGTTAATAATTATGTTAAAAAGAAAGAGGTTCTAATGTTAGAACAAGCATGATATTAATCGTGGCACGTAGCCGTAATTACCTAGCAAAAGGTTAGGCTATAAAGGGCACGCGCGTAACGCGCGCCCGCAAGAGGTAGCCCTATATATAACTTATTAGCCTACCCCCTCTAATTAGGCAAGGACCTATAAGTTATATAACTCACAAAACGCACCGCGTTTGTGGTCACTTCTCACGATCCGAAAAAGCCTCTCTTTTCCTCTCTTCTATACACACACTTATAACTAATTAATTATAATGCCTAGAATAGAAGAATAATTCCTATTCCCTAGGCTACGATCCTGACGTCAGGCACCTGTGATACCAACACTAAGTGCTAAAATCTAAGTGGTTACGCGTTAATTTAATATACCACGTGGTTAACTTATTAAATAAAGTTAAGCAATTTAACCTAAAAAGGGTTAGTAATTATCTAAAATAAAGCTTTTAAATAAAGAAAAGGTTACTTTATACTACTATATTAACTAACTTAATAATAGAAATCTTATAATATATCCTAAGTTCCTCTCCTAGGTACGGGATAAAACTGCTTATATTGTTATAGCCTAATATTGTTCTCTATCTTATTAAACTTTTTAGCTTCCTTACTAAGCTTATTATTTAACTTCTTCTTACTCTTTACGATTTTTATAATTATTTTTTTATTGGCAGTGGCCGATATATCTAAAATTCACACATAACATAAGTGTTAGGAGAGCTCTCTAGAGCATTGGATGTGTAGATGCGGCCCGCGCATTGACTAGGATGAAACCCTTGATGAGACAACGGTGGGGACAATGTATCAGAAGTACCTCCGTAGACTAGTCATTACCATAGCGCACTGTGTACCTTTTAGGTACAAAAGTCAGGTGCTATTTGCACCTCTAATTGATCAGAATCGAACCTTTTCTATTAGCTACACTAACCCCTACCTTAACAGTTATAAGCCTAGGAGGCTTCTATTGCCCTTATTATTAATTATTAGAGGGTAAAAGCTCTGTTAAAGTTATTAATTTAACGCTTACTAATATTAAGAGATAATCGCCCTTTGTTATAATAATCAGTTAAAACAACAACCCTATGCTTCCTTAAACTAGTATGGTTCCCCTTTATAATATCTAAAGAAACTCTAAATATAGTATTATTATTAGAGAAGGACTAGATTAAATAGTACGCGTAAACTAAGAATTACGCAGAATCTCATAGTGTCTAGGAGTATATTAATCTAAATTAGGACAAATTACTAGAAGAACCTATAATGCCTGCTTATCTAAAAAGAGATCTAAGACTAGAGATTATAGCGGATAACCCTAATGCTCTAGAAGACTAGAAGATTACTTATAAAGATACTAAAGATAAGTATAACTTTAAATATAAAGATCTATAATTTAATCTTATAAAATACATAAACCTATTAAGGCAAATACTAAAGATTAGGAATTTATTTATAAGACCCTTTTAAAGAATATCTAAGACTCTCTTAACTTTAATAGTAAATAGAAAGGAAAGGAGTTAGTTTATTAATACTCTTAAAGAATATTAAAGCTTTTTTAGGATTAATATAAGCTAAACGCGAGGAAGATATTAATTCTTACGGAGATATGCCTTAATAATTACTTATAAGCTAAAGGTTCCTATAATTAATACTAATAGGCAGTAATAATAGAGGTACTGTAGAGGAATTATTAAGACCTTAAGACCTAATAAACTAAGGAGATAATGCTATATAAGTTTATAATCCCTCTTTATAGTAAATTTAAGTTATTTTAGAAAAAATAGAATAATTTACTTAATAAGGGAATAAATTAAAGCTTCCTTAAGGCTATTATAGAGTTTAAAAGAGACTACAAAGCTCCGTAGAGCGTACTAAAGACTACTAATGTAATTATAACTAATGAATTAACGGGATTAAATAATTTAACGAAATCAGAGAGGCCTAAGTGCCCTAGATATATAAATTATATAGTTAGAGATGCCTTAAAGTGGTGGGAATCCTGTAATTTGTTTAAGGCTCTATATAAGCCAGAGCTTGCTCCTAAGAACTAGGAAGTTAGGAAGAACTCTAAAGATAATATTAAGAAGTATCTAAAAGAGAATCTATAAGAGAAAACAAAGGCTATGAATTAGAAGAAGAGCGGCGGCGATATTATCATGCCCTTACAGAACCCTACGAACGGCTCCGTAGCTATGACTCTAGGCGAGAGGTTAGCTAATATATCATCATTCGTACGCGCTAGGCGCTCTTAACGCGTTATCCTATCCTTAAACGCGGTTAATAGCTTAGAATTAAAGAGGAATATAGTCCTTTATAACTCTAGAGCGAATATTTATATCTTTAATAACCCTTATTAGTTTAAATAAGCTGAATTTAATAATACTGTTATAATAGAGGTAGAAGCTAGTGGCACGATCTATATGGCTTTAGGCAAAGGTCTAGTGTATATCTTAGTAATAGATCCGCTATCTAGAACGCTAAGGATAATTATACTAGAGAAAGCGCTGCTAATCCTAGAATTCTATGTTAATCTTATATTAGTAATAATTCTTATAAAGGCAGGGATTTTCTAGAATTAGAAGAAGTGCTTCCTATATAAAGGATTAAGGCCTATAGCTAGATTTTATAATATTAATAAGCTTCACGTGTTATTAAGGCTATTAGATAAGCTAAAAGAGGCCTACGCTATAACTAGTAGGGCACTAAGACTGCCTTAAAAGGGAGATATAGAGCTTTAGTATTAATAATACAGTTATCTAGGTATATAGGCCTTTATAGAGCTTACGAACGTGGCTTTAGGCGTTAGATTAATAGGTCCTAAGCTTATAGAATATAAGGTTTACGCTATAGGCAAAGCTAAGTAATGGAGATTATAGATTTTACCTAAAGAACTCCTATAAGGGCTAGGTTATAGGCTTTCTATTAATCTAGATTACTATAACTCTCCTTATTAGAATGGTAATAGGTATTAGTATGTTTTTATATACCTTATAACTTTAATATAGTTCTTTTATTCCTTTAAAACAAAGGATAGTATTTATAATAGCTTTTGCATAATAATAGCGTTCCTAAGCACTTAATTTAGGGTTTAACTACGCTTTCTATGTAGTAATATTAAAAAGCCCTCTTTATAAAGTAAAAAAAGATAAGATAGCCCTTATGGGTATTATAGTCTATAATTTAGCTCCTTAATACCTAGCTAGAATAGAAAGGCAGAGAGATCTAGGGGGTAGTTAAGCAAAAGCTTATATATTAAGCCTAGAGGCTTAGCTTCTAATAGACCTTAATAATAAGGTCTTTAATACCGCGTTTTATCTATTAAATTAAACGCCTTTTAAGCATTACGGAACCTAGATTACACCTTATAAGCTATAGTGGAATTAGGCTAGGAAAATGGCCTATTCATAGATAGCAGAGGTCTAGAAGCCCTTAATTATATATCTATAAGCCTACGGATATAAGGCTTTTCTATAATAATAAAGGCTCTAGAGCACGTTAAATCGTATAACGTAATCCTATAGTTAGAGCAGAAAGCTTACATTAGGTACCTTATTAGTTATAGAGGTAAGTCTAAATATATTATTTAGGTGCCTTCGCTTTGTAATTATAAAGTTATTATATTAGCGTATATTTAATTTAATAAGAATTCCTTCTTTAAACCAGAAGAAAAGCTAGAATTAGCTTAAAAGGAAAAGATATTAATAATTACGCTACTTAAAGAACTTAAAGCTAATAATATTAATAAGGAAATTAGTTAAGATCTTATTAGATTAGAATTAGAAGAAGAGGATTATCCTCCTATACCTTTAACTATAGAAGGAGAAAACAAATAGTTTAAAGCAGAAACACTACCTTATATAATAGGGGAAAAAGATAACCTTTCTAGTGCACTTTTAACCCCTCCTAACTCTTCTTATAAGGCACTGGTTACCCTAGAGAATAAAGAGCTTAGGATATAAGGTAATAATACACTATATTATAAAATTAATAAATTTATGCGTAATACAACGATTAAACACGTAGAGACTACCGTAAAGACTAGCGAAATTACTAGCAAAGGTAGTAAAGAAGTAAAGAATTATTATCCCTAGGATAATGGCATTAATCTAGATAATATTATTACTAGAAAACACTAAAGAAAGGAAACATATAAAGCTAGGTAAGCATAGTTTTCTTATGCCTTTTCTATAGTATTATAAGGCACTTAATATAGTTTATAGATTAAAGATATGCCTCTAGAACCTATATATTACTAATAAGCTATAGCTTTACCCTATTATAATCACTAGAAGGAAGTAATTATAAAAGAACTTTTAAAGCTCCTATCCCTAAACTACTAGGAAGATATACTAGATAAATCCCTTAATCTAGAATATTATAAGGAAATTATAGACCTTAGCTAGGTCTTTAAATATAAGACTAATAAGAAAGGAGTAATTATATAGTTTAAAGCTAGAATAGTTATTTAAGGTAACTAATAACTAAAGGATAACCTTAATAACTATACTACTATGCTTACTTTATAATCTCTACGCATACTACTTATGGTTTACTATACTAATAATCTTAATACCTAATAATACAATATTCGAAATGCCTTTCTATATGCAAAGCTTAAAGAACCTATCTTTTATAAGCCTCTAGAAGGTATAAACGCGAAAGGTTATCTCTAGAAGATAATAAGAGCGTTATATAGGCTATAAGAAGCTCCTTAACGATAGTTCCTTTATTTAATAAGATTTCTCTTAAATCTAGGCTTTATATAAGGAAAAGAAGACCCTTATATCTTTATAAAAGACGATTTTATCCTGTTTTTCTACGTAGATAACATTATAGTGCTTTACCCTAACGGATCTAAAGCAGAATTTAAAGAATTATATAAGTAACTAATAAACAGCCTAGATATTAAGGACTAAGGCAAATTAAAGTGGTTCCTAGGCATTAAAATCATTAGAAACCGCGATACTAAAGAGATATAGTTATCGCAGGAATTATACATTTAAAAGATCGCTTAGAAATTCATTCCTAACGTTATTAATAATAATCTAAAGAGCTTAACCTCTGCTCCTCTTCCTATAGCTATAATCCTTGCTAATACTAGCGAAGCTTCTAATAAAGAGATTAATTACTATAGAGTAGTTATTAGCTCCTTAGTGTATCTTTATATTATAGGAAGACCTAACATGGCATTTATAGGATTAAAGCTAGCCTTGTTTATAACGAATCTATTAGTAAAGCACATTAAGCTTGCTAAAGGAGCTATTTTGTACGCTTAGAATACAAAGAAACTGTGTATTTGCTACTTAGGCGTGGATAGCTTTAATATATTATTTTCTAGCACTAATGCTTCCCTTAGCAATAACCCTAATACTTATAAATTAACGTAAGGCTATGTTTTTATTATATATAGCGCTGCGATTAATTAGAAGTTAGGTAGGTAATATTATATAATAACTTTAAGCATAGAAGCAAAGCTTTTTACCCTAAATTATGGTGTAAAAGAGCGCATATCTCTAGGAAGGCTACTTTATAATATTAAGGTCTATATACCACTGCTTTCTATTATCTAGTGTAATAATAAGTAGATAATCTATATTATAGAGCATATAGAAGGAAGGCTTTAAACTAGCCTTAAGCACCTTAATATGAATTAAATATGGATTTGAGAGCAATGTGCGAAGGGTAATATTAAAGTTAATTAGTTAAAGACCTCTGAGATACCTACGGATAGCTTTACAAAGCCTCTATTAGGTTAAATGCATAGGGATTTCTACCACTAGATAGGATTACGCGAGATTCCCTTGTAACAACACTAGAAATCTATTATAATCGCTTCCTATGCTAATAAACTCTAGCTTTAATAAATATCTTAGCTAGGGGTTTGTTAGGGAGAGCTCTCTAGAGCATTAGATATATAGATGTGGCCCGCTGTTAAGGCTTTTGGCTTGGGAGTGAATAACAGAGTGATGGTTAGATTGAAGTGTCATAGCTATTAAACTACTAGCTAGGGGTGGGTGCTTAAAAGGTTTAATCTCTAGCCCTTTCCCTTTATTTATAGGAAAGCCCCTTTAAATAGCCTATAGCTCTTACGTAACTAGCCTATAGCTAGCCCTTAGCTCTATGCCTTACTAGGTTCTACCCTTATTAATACTATTACTACCCTTATAAATACTATTACTGCTTTGCTCCTAATATAATACCCCTCTTACTATAATTATCCTTAATTATATTAAGGTGTGATGAAAAAGAGGAAAGAAGGAAGACCCCTCCGGGGAGGAACCCTTCTTATACTCGTACAGGGGGCTAAATCATAGATATTAACAAAGAACACAAGACGAAAATCTAGTCTGTAAACGCCTGGGAGACCTAGGCCTAAAAACGGCTAGGAGTTAAACTAAACTCACACCCCTACTATAGAAGATAAATAATATTAGGTACTCTGACTTCCCTAGACTAATAAGCTAGACCTAGGCTAGAGAAGGCTAAAAAGTAAGGCTATAGAAGAGCTAGCTAAAAAGTAAAAGAGAAGTGAATTACCACTGTAAAACTAAATCTAGTACGCTATAAGATAGTATAATAGGCCTAGAGCAGTGCTAGAGTAGACCTAGGATAGAGCTAGGTAAGGCTTAGAACCTAAGATTTTCCTTTTTCCTTTTTCTTTCTTTTCTTATTAGGATAAGGCTAGCGTAAGCTAGCAATAAACACCTATAATAGGCCACACATAACGCGACGTAGGCCTAATGCAGGGTTAGCGTTAGCCTAAACATAGATGTAAGGGGTTTTTCTTCCTATTCAAGGGTTTTCCCTTTTAACGAAGCAGCAGGAGTACTAGTACTAGCCCTACATAGAGCTAGCTAGCGTGAATAATATATATATATATATTAAGGTGCTATCTTAGGGTTAGGTTATAGCGTAAGAGTTCCTTTATTACTACTTACTATAGTGATTTTTATAAAGTAATATAGTAATATTAATAATATTAGGCTATATTAGCCTTTTTATAGTAACTACTTGCTAATAAAAGCTAGGTTATAGTTACTTCTTAACTTCCTCTTTATAGGTTATTCTTCCTAAGAGATTCTTCCTAACTAGACTAGTTAGCGTGATTTTTTAATTAGCCTAACTCTATAGGGTATAGATTACCCTACTCCTTCCGTTTTTCTTTAAGCTTATAGTAGTAGCCTAATAAATTTATAGTAAGCTTATAGTAATAACTTATAAATTATAGTAATCTCTATAAATATACTAGTTATAATATATAGAAGATTTTAGTTAAAGTAGCTTAGATTAATCTAAGATACTTAAATTCCTATAAGAAGGGTAATTTCCTTTTTCTTTTCTCTCTTTTCTTTTTTTCTTTAAGCCTATTATTAACTTATAAGTCCCTTACTAATATAATAGCTACTATAATACTACTATTATATAATATTAACTACTAACTATTATAGCTTAAGCTATTATATCCTATACTACTACTATTAAAGATCTTACTATTAAGCTACCTTATAAGGAAAAACCTTATAATTATTAAAAACTATATAAGTTTACTACTTCTTTATTACTTTTTATTACTAACTTAGAGCTAGTTTAATAAAAATTCTATATATATATTATACCTAGTAATTAGCTATTTAGAATATAGCTTTAAGAGATAATAATAAAGATAAATAGCCTTAGTATATTACTAAGGAAAGCTTACTCTAACTAAATATAGTTACTCCTCTAGTATAAACTTACTACTAGCTTACTACTATTATTACTAATATTTAGCTTTTTATAGGTAATTCTTTAAAATATTATTATTATGCTTAAAATAATAAGACTTATATTAGAGTAAGTTAAGCCTTAAGGGATTACCTCTTAATTACTACTAACTCCTTACTAGTATTCTATTTAAATTATAAAGCTATATAAATAGCTTTAGGATATTCTTTATAACCTTCTAGAACTATACTATATTAGTAAAGTAAGTTTTCTTTAATCTATTACTTTAATACTACTAATATACTACTAGAAGTTTATATAAGCTAAGAAGAAACTTTATAATACTCTTTTAGCCTTAAAAATACTAATAAATATAGGTAAGCTTATTATATATATCTTATAGCTAAGGCTTCTTAAGAAGTAAAGTATAATAAATACATTACTTTCTTATAGCTAATTAATATTATTAATCTAGAAACCTAGATTAAGATTACTAATTATCTTTAGTTTATAGCTACTTATAGCCCTATAGTTAGTACTATTAACTTTACTACTTATTCTTTACTAACTTATTACTAGTTTACTACTACTTAAGCTACTCTTCTTATATATATTAGACCTTTAGAACTCCCTAAGGAATTATAAGTTTAAGCCTTTAGTAATAATAAGTCTAAGGCTAATAAAGTTAGAAATTTTGCTAAAAATGCGTTTAAATATATCTCTAAAGTCTAGCTATTAGATAGCTATGAGTTTATACTAAGTTTTTGCTTTAAATATAAGATTTATTTAGTAGTCTAAATTATTATTAGTAAATTATTTCCTAATTAAATTACTGTAATCTAATAATTATTTTTAAGTTATAATTAAGTAGCTAAAAAGTTAAGATTTAGCTACTTAGTTACTACTTATAATCTTTAATAATCTCTTTTATTATAAAGTCTCTCTATAGTACCTATAAATTCTTAGAATTATTATAATTCTTCTATTTTACTAAATATTTACGCTATTTACTATTATATTTATAAGTAATAATTTGTTTAACTTTAAATTCTTCTTAATCCTCTTTAATATTATCTTATAGTAAGGTTATTTTAACTACATTACTTAGATTTCCTCTAAAAGGTTCTAAGCTTATAATATTAAAAATATTATATAAGCGCGTTCCTTTAGGTAACTTTAATTAATAAGCTAAACTATAATAGCTAACTTCTTTTTAATCTTATATAGTCCTAAGTACTTTATAGCTAGCTTTTAGCTAGGGTATTATAGATTAATATTCTTAGTTAAGAGTAAGATATAGTTATTTATATTAAACTTTATTAGTACTCTCTTTTAATTATAATACTTTTCTATAGGGCCTATAAGTAGCTTAATAGCTACTTAATCTCTATATACTTATATTTTAATTCTAAGACTCTATTTTTAGCTTAATTATTAACTATTAGAATTAGCGTAACTACTTAATCTAGTCCCCTTAGGTTATACCCTTATAGTGCTTCTATAGGTATATAACTATAACTTATATACGCGCTTATGTTATAAGTAAACTATACTATTAAGAGATAATTAACCTAATTAGACTATTCTATATATATAAATGCTCTTAAATAATACTCTAAAACTTAATTTAAGCGTTTTATCTAACTATTTATTTATAAATAAAATATAGTGCTTAATTACTACTTTATTACTAAGAGGTAGTAAAATATTCTCTAAAATCCACTATTAAATATTAAACCTTAGTTTATAATAATACCTTCTAGGGCTTTATAATCTTTAAAAATATATTCTAGGAAAATAGTTACTAGTTTATTACTAGTTAACTATATAAATATAGGGATATAAATGCTATATTTTATAAATCTATTAATTACTACTAAGATTATATTATGCGTTTTACCTTACTAATCCTTAATAAGTAAGAGTCTAGTAATAAAATCTATTAATAATTCTTAAAAGGGTAATCTAGTACTAGTAATATAGCTAGCTTACTATAAGGTTTATATATTTATAGTTTTAAAACTTAATAGCTAATATAAGTATATATATATACCTTAATATCTCTTTTTATTCTAAGCTAAAAATATTAGTTAGTAACTTATTAAAGAGTTCTAATAACTCCTTAATACCTAGTAGTAAGGTTATTATAAATTAGTAATAAGATCTCTTTTCTTATTTCCTATAGAATAAAAATTTAATTTTTAAATATTAATAGCTTAGAGGGTTTAATAGACTATATCTATAATATATCTAGGTTACTGCTTAATAGTAGCGCCCTTTTCTTTATAATAAAGGTATTCCTTTATTATATATCTAAAAGTAAGATTTAGATTAGGAGTTCTAATTCTATATCTTCTATAAATATAGCGGAGTTTAACTTAGAAGAGGTTCTCTATACCGCTAAGACCCTAGCTTTAATATATTTACTAGGTTATAATTCCTTAGCTAGCGAATTTAGTCTTATATATAGTCTATTCCTTACTATAATGCCTATATTAAGCATATCTAGTCTAATAGGCTTCTCTAAAATTAATAAGACCCTAGCTATTACGCTACTACTAGGTAGTAACTCCTTAGCTAGTAGGTTTAGTCTTATATATAGTCCCCTTATGCTATAATAATACCCTTAGAGTGTATCTAGACTATTAGGCTTTTCTAAAATTAATAAAACCCTAGCTATTATACTATTACTAAGTAGTAACTCCTTAGCTAGTAGGTTTAGTCTTATATATAGTCCCCTTATGCTATAATAATATCCTTAGAATATATCTAGACTATTAGGCTTCTTTAAAATTAAGAAGACCCTAGCTAATATACCACTACTAGGTAGTAACTCCTTAGCTAGTAGGTTTAGTCTTATATATAGTCTACCCTAATCTAGTTAATAGGTAAGGGTAATTTTATAAAGCGCTAGATATTAATAGTTTTATTATAGTATCCTTATAGCCTATTATCTATAAACTAAATATACTATGTTATCTTAGAGCACTAAATACTAATAGTTTTATTATAGTATTCTTATAGTATATTATTTTTAAATTTAGTAAGAAAGGTTAGTAATTATAAGGACACTGCCTTTACCTTCCTTTCTTTACTTATATAATCTAACCTTCTTAATAGAGCATTAGCAAGGTTTAACTTACCTACTTTATATTTAATTATAAAGTTAAATAGATAGAGTTTATCTAGTATAGTAACCTATTTACTAGTTAACTTTAGCTTTATAGCTAGGTACTTATAGTTTAAGTAATCTATAACTACTATAACTAAATATATTAAGTATATAAGGTAGTGCCTCTAAGTTTAGAATACCTCTTAGATAGCTAGTAACTCTATATCTAGTGTTATATAGCGTAGCTCTATCTTATTTAACTTTCTGAATATATATACTACTAGGTACTAGTAACCTAGCACTAACTATGCTAGCATAGCCCTAAGTATATATCCTAAGGCATTTATTTTAACCCTTAATAGGGCTAATAGATTAAAGTGCACTAGAATTAGCGCCTCTTAGAATTATTTTTATAGCTCCCTAAACATAGCTAACTTATTAGGATTTAGCTTAAACTTTACTAGTTAGTCTCCTTAAAGTTAATTAGTTAATAGGATAACTATTTTACTATAGCCTTTAATAAACTATTTATAAAATCCTATAAAGCCTAGGAATAACTAGATATTAAAGACGCTATAAGGTACTAGCTAAGTTACTATTATCTTAATTCTTATAGGCTCTATTATAATTCCTTCTTTAGATATAATAAAGCCTAGGAATTTAACCTCCTTATATAAGAATTTATACTTTTCTAGGTTAATAAAGAGGCTTACTTCTTAGAGCTTCTAAAGGACTTATTTTACATACCCCTTATGCGTAGCTATATCGCTACTATAGATTAGGATATTATCTAAATATATAACATAAATTATATCTATAAGGCCTTTAAGGGCATTATTAATATATTCTTAAAAGGTTATAAGTGTATTAACTAGTCTAAAAGGCATTATAAGATACTTAAAGTAACTATATCTATATTAGAACGCTATTTTTCACTTATTACCCTTACGGATATATAGCTAATAGTATGTATCTTTAAGGTCTAATTTTATATAAACCTTTACTCCCTTTAATTAGTTTAAGATCTCTATAATAAGTAGTAATAGCGCTTTATCTTTAATAGTAATCCTATTAAGGGCTCTATAATCTATGTAAAGGCGTAATTTTCCTCCTTTCTTTAGTATAAATAATATTAGGGCTTTAGCTAGGCTAATAGATCTTTAAATCTATCTCTTTTACTATATGCTTACTAAGTACTTATAGAGCACTTCTAGCTTCTTTTTACTAAATTATATATTAGTCCCTATAGGGTATTTTCCCTCTTCTAATTTAATAGTATAAGTTTAGCTACCTAGTGTAAGGAGAATACCTATAAGTTTATTTAAAAAGATATCCTTAAACTCTTTATAGGCTTAGGTATTTATATAGTTAATTTATAGGCTTTGCCTATCTCTATAGTTACTAGGTTATTATAAGGCCTATTTTTATCTACTACTAAGATATTATTATCTTTTTATATAATTTTAGTTATTAACCCCTATAAGATAAATCTAATATATACGCGTTTTACCTCCTTATATGCCTATTATATCCTTACTGCTAGTCTAAGACATTCTTTTATAATAGGGTGTCTCTAGTAACTATCTATCTAGGATATAATCACTAGTTTGTATATAACTACTTAGTTATACCCTAAGAATAGGTCTTTACTAGTATTAGCTATATAGTAGCTAACTTAATATATTCTTACGTAGCCTATGCTATCCTTAATTAATAGGGTTTATAATAAGATCCCTTAGTGCTTAATTTTAGTAAGGGTAGTACTCTTAAGGGTTATACTATCCTTTTTATATTAGCCTAATTAACTACTATTAGTAACTTTAGGTAAATAATTAAATAGGTTATACTAGGGTTAAACAGCGCCTTTATAGCTACCTATTTATGTTCTTACTATAACTTTGCCTTAACTCTTAGTCTTAGATCTTTAGGTAATAATTTAATAAGAGCATTTTCCTAGGGTTACACTAAGCTAATAGGGTTTTATTTAAGTCTAATAGGTTTTTAACCTAATTTTAAAGGTTACGGCTACTCTTATGCGTCTCTATTATATAGTTACTTCTCTTATAAATAGAATAATCTAGTTTAGTATAGCTTAGTAAAGCGTGTCCTAGCTACTACACTTATAGTATATAAATAGCAAATTTATCGCTCTATTACTACTTTATCGCTATAGCCTTTCTAGCAAATTAGAATATTATTATCTTTTCTAACTATTATTACCTTAATTACTTAATTAGCTTCCTTTAGTTATAACCTCTGCCTTTCTTCCTTAGCCTGCTAGGTAAGTCTAACTCTTAGGAACTCTTAGCTAAGTACTTGCTTCTTTATAGCGTTATTAAGGCTATTAATGAATATATAGATTTATAGGCATTTAGGAATTGCTTTAGGTAGCTTAGCCTCTGCCTTACCCTAGATCTTTATAAACGTTTAGAATAATTAGTAATTTTCTTATCTAAGACTTATTAATATCCTTATTACTTCTAAGCACTATGTATTCTTATCTATAGTTCCTATCTTTAGCTAATCTATAAATCTATTCTAGGTATAACCCTAGTAGTTTATATAACTATCCGTGGCTATATAACGTATCTATTATTACTTTACATTATCTACTAGGCAGCTACTAGCATAGGTAACCTTAGTTATATTATCTATAAAGGTTCTATAATCTATAGTAAAAGCTATATTTAAATCCGCTAGGAAATTCTAAAGACTCTTAAAAGTATTCCCTTTATATATAAGTGCTTTTAATTATATCTTTATAAGGCTATATTACTATATAATAGGTGCTACCTAAGGTGCTAAAGGAGGGTATTTATAAGCCCTATATCTAAGTTACCTAAGGATATAGCTTCCTTTATTATCTATAGGTTTTGCTATAATTACGTAAGTTTTTATCTCTTTTCTATAATATATATCTAGGTTACTACTTCTTTAAGGCACTAGTTTAGTATTACCTCCTTATTATTAATAAGTATTCTACTCTACTAGTTATCTAATAAGGACTAGTAGACTACTCTAGTTAGGTTTAGTAATATAATATTCTCCTACTTATCTATAGCATGGTTATAGCTACTACTTAATTAGGTTACTATATAATAAATTCTAGATATCTTAATCTAACTAATAGTCTATTACCCTAAAGGGAAGAGAGATTAATTTATTAAGGCTTTTAACTTAGGAGTAAATAATAGAGTAATAGTTAGATTAAAGTATTATAGCTATTAAACTACTAGCTAGGGGTAAGTGCTTAAAAGGTTTAATCTCTAGCCCTTTCCCTTTATTTATAGGAAAGCCCCTTTAAATAGCCTATAGCTCTTATATGACTAGCCTATAGCTAGCCCTTAGCTCCGTGCCCCGCTAGGTTCCACCCTTATCGATGCTGTCGCCACCCTCATGGATACCGTCGCTGCTCTGCTCCTAACACCCGCGCATTGACTAGGATAAAACCCTTAATAAGATAACGGTAGGGATAATGTATTAGAAGTACCTCCGTAGACTAGTTATTACTATAGCGCACTGTGTACCTTTTAGGTATAAAAGTCGGGTGCCGTCTGCACCTCTGATTGATCAGAATCGAACCTTTTCTATTAGCTACACCGACCCCTACCTTGACAATAAGAATTACTAGGGTGTGATCCACGAGCCGGTGCAAAGTTTGCACCGACTTTTCGCGGTACAAGTTGTATGTGGATTTATATAGGGCGGCTACTTTGTACCATTGTGGCCCACTTTAGAAGCGTTTTTCACTGCCTTTATCCAAGGGAGCCATCGCAATAGTAGCTCTTTCCCTCTATAGCTTTAATATTATAGTCCTATTATAATTTACTAGCAAATATTATATAATTTAAATACCTTTCGTAACTATATCCTAGAGCACCTAATTATAGGCGTCCTCCCCTGAATTCATTAATCTAATAATAAAACCCTCTATTTACTTAAATTACTACTTAAAGCTCGCTGTAAGTAATAGCTTAATAGCAATAAGGCTAATATTATTTAAGATATCTGTTGCTTCCTTCGGATCATCATCGGATCAGTCGTAGCCAAAGACCCCGCTAATTGTGGGCCAAGTGGAGCCCTTAAAGGGATGCACGCCTTGTGATTAGCTGCCCCTTTTCGCCACCCTCTCTTTGCCTTACTTATAGGTTTTACCCACTTTTTAGCTAGCTAGATTCCTCTCCCTCTCTCTCTTCTCTCTTTCCTAGATCATTAACTATTATAGACTTTAATAACAACGGTATTATTACCTACGTAGGCACCTTAGTGTTCTAACACTAATTAGTGGTTAATCATAACCATAGATAAGTTAGGTATCACAAGAAGAGACATTTCTATAGATACTATAGTCATTTTCCTATTATCTAGATCCTTAGGAATAGGGGCATAGCTATAAGAGTGTGCTAAAGGAAGAGACTTAAATTCCGGTTATAGACTTATTAGGCTTCTAAGGAATTAGCTTCTTCTATTATTATCTTTATATTTAATAGAGAGATTAATTCTATATCTATTACAAACCTAGGGATTAACTTCTTCTGTTATTATCTTTATCTTCAATAGAGAGACTAATCCTATACCTACTATAAGAAAACTAACTAAATAATTAAATTAATTACCACAAGGCATTAGCTTTAAACCTAATATTAATAACTATTACTTATAATAAGTTAGGAAGCTAGACTAGCAATAAGAGGGAAGACCTAAGCTACTATAGAAGCTATATAATTACCTAGACTATTACTAAGAGAAGAGCCTTAATTCTCTAGTAATAAGAAACCATCCTAGATCTTAATAGTACCTAAGAGACCCTAAGAGAGTAAACTACTAATATAACTATAACCTCTTTCCTATGCCCTTATAAAAGATTAAAAAGAATAAATTATAGTTAACCCTAATTCTGCTACGCTATCTAAGCTTAATAATTATATTATAAGGTTTATTAACCTTAGCAAGCATTAAAACTAGAGGGATAATAATCTCTAGGAATTATTATAAGAAGACTTTAAAGAATAGTCTAAGAATACCTTTGTAATAGCTAATAGAGATCTTATTAGAGAGCTATGGAATTCCCTGCGAGATTATAGTGTTATTATAAGACAAGGCTAAGGACTAGTAATTATAATATCTCTAGAAGAAGTAGTCTAATAAGAAATAAGGCTATTATAGCCTAAAGAGAGATTATAATCCTCTAACCCCCTAAATATTAACCTCCTTAACCCCTTATTTGCTTACCCTAGAACCTTATCCTTCCTAACCCTAATAGTACCTTTAACCCCTTAACCTATAAGAGAGCCTTTTTTATAGCAAACCCTATTATATTAAGTAATTTACCCTAAAGATCCCTATCTATAGTAAACCTTACTACCTATATAGTAATTCCCTTCTAAGGATTAGATTATAAAGAAGATCTTAGAACTTATAAAGATATATAAGGATAGCAACTATTATAGCGGATAATAATATAATTTCCTTACCCTAAAAGTTATGCTCTTTAAGAATAAGTATAATAGGATTAACCTCCCTTAAACATATTATTAGAAGGCTTTCCTAATTATCTTAATTAATAATACTAAATAGTATTACCTTAATTATCTCTTTAGTTAAAACCTTATATATAAAGAGATAATTAGCTAAATCTATTAAGGCTTTAAGATAGAAAGTAACTAATAGTTCTACCACTATAAATAGAGTAGTATAACTCTAAATAGCACTATTACTAAGAACCCTAATAAAACTAGGCTAAAGTGCCTTAAAATTATACTAGCTACCCTTAAGAAAATCTATTAAGGCCTATATCCTTCTAATATAGTAAATATTAAGCTCTATAAGTAAATATTAAATACTATAGCTAGTATGCCTAAATATTAGATAGTAAAGTATAACTACTCCCTAGGCTTTAAGAGTCTTACTAGAGATCTCTATAAGGTAATTATAATCTTAGAGTTAAATAGGAGAGCTACCTAATACCTATAATTATAAGGAGCTCTCCTAAGGCTATATTTACTAACTATTAATATAGATATTAGCCCTAAGGTAAGGGAGGCTATTATAATAAGAGCCTAAGGCATAGCCCTTAGTATTACTTTATATGTAATAAGAATAGCTATTAGTTCTTTAATTACTCTAATAAAGAATACTAAAAGAAGAAGGATTATTAGTTTACTAGTAAGATCTATTATATACTCCCTTTAGAGAAGAGATTCTAGGTATTTCTTACCTCCTATAAAGGGCTAGAAAATAATAAGCCTAATAAGAGCCCTAGCTAAGGATAGGAACTATATCTTATAGCCTATATAAAGACTAAAGATAGTAATAAGGATAATAAAGAGCTACTACTAGTAGTATATCTAAGTATTATATAATTCTTTTACTTAGAGCTATAGAATAATTATAACCTTATAAATGCTAATATTCTTATTACCCTTAATAACTAAGCCTTTTAGCATGCTTTCCTAAAGTAGGAACTATATTAATAGTAAGAATCTAATAAGGGATTAACCTACTATATCTCTAAAGAGCGCTATTCTAAAGAAGTCTTTAGAGGGATTATACCTAATACTAGGGTAGCAGGCAAATTAATAGTAGGTTAGAGATAAGTAAAGGCTTTGTTATAATTAATACCTTTATTAAAGATAATCCCTTATAAGCTATAAATTATTAAATTTAGTGCTAGATCTATAACTATAAAAGGCATTCTTTATATGCCTATAGAACTTAGAGAGCTTAAATTCTATATCCTTAATATAGTAACTCCTTTTCTCTTTTCTATTACTAATATAGATAAGCTATAAGTTAAGATTAATAACCTTTTAAATATGCTAATTTAAGGTAATAAGACTATGCCTATTATGTAATAATAGGGATATCCTTAGTAGCTACTAGAGGCTAAAGAAATAGTTACCTTCTATCTCTTAGAAGGGGAAATCTATTAATTGCATTATTGCTTTAGTTGCCCTTCTATTTAATACCTTATAAAGATCCTTTAGTAAGCTAGTTATAATATTAAACGCTAGGTAATTAAGAAGTTAACTAAAGTCTGCTACTATTATTAGATAAAAGGAAAAGCTCCTAGCTAGTTTAAATTTATAATTAAAGATAAGCATAACTTTAACTATAAGATTATTACTAATATTATATAGATTAATAACTAACTAGTCCTTTATGTTATTAATTTAGTAACTTTATTCTAAGCAGCTTGCTTTCTTAATCCTAAGAAGCAAAAGGCCTAAGATATCTAGGATGCTATTAGAGAGTGCTAGATTAATACCTATCTTAGATTACTAGATTAGATTATTTATAACGCTAGTAATAACTTCTTCTTTACTAAATTTAAGCACTATGCTTAATTAATATTAATTAAGATTAGTAAGATACTAATTAAAGCTTATAGTAGTATTAGAAAGGTTAAAAAGTACTATAGACCTTTATGCTAGGCTTATAAGATTATTATAGACTTAATTAGCGTAGAGATTATACTAGAGTAATATCTTTAAATAGCTATTAAAGCTATTAATAACTTAGTAAGCCCTAATAGACTAGTGCTAACCCTACTAGTCTTTAGAGCCTACCTATATATAATAGATAAGTTACTACTAAGTATCTCTATTATCTAACGCGCTAAGGTAATTTAGAAGGCTATTAATAAGGTATACCGCTACCTAGCCTTATAGCAGGTCTATAATGCCCTTAATGCCTAGAGCAGCCCTAATATATTACTAATATATTAGCTATCTCTATAGGCTAATATATATATATAGAGGAGAAGGGTAGCTAGTATAGCCCTTATAAGCTTATTACTACTAATAAGGAGACTTACACTATTTAATTACCCTATAGCCTAGTAAAATTCTAATTTATAGTAGTAAAGCCTTACTATAAGGACCTATATACTATAAAGGGGCTATAAGAGATAAAACCTTAAGATATTAAGAAGACTATAAATAAGAGAGATTCTCTTACCTCTATAAAGGTAAAGGTAAGGAAAGGAGTAAAAGAAAAAGTAAAACTCCTAGTGCTAGTAAAGAGAAAGTAAGAAAGGCTAAGAAAAGCCCTAATAGTCTAATTCTCCCTTAACTAAGATATAGAAGAACCTAAAGATTATAAGGAGTGCTTTATAATTATTAATAAAGACTAAGAAAAGGCATTAATTAAAGAGATTATAACTAGAGGATTACTAATAAAAGCATTCCTTATAGTAAAGGAAAAAGCTAACTAGGACCTTACCCTCTAACTCTACTAAGAAGGGAAGATTATAACCCTAGGAAAGCCCTTTAAGTAATTAGATTAAGCTAAGATTAATGCTCTATAAGCTTATAATATATTTAGATTTATAAAGTTTAATTAAGTAAAGTATAGTAGCTATAGGATCTTTAACTCTTATATAGTAAGAGAGATTAAAGGTAAAGGCATGGATTTACTATATAAGAAGTCTTGCCTTATTATACAAAGCTATAATAGTAAGGAGAAGGAATTTATCCTCACATAATCACTAATAATCTAATAAGTAAGCTAATAGCTAATTATAGCTATTACTCCTTTATTAAAGCAAAAGGGATTTACCTCTAGATTTATAATATTACCTAAGCCTACGTTTAATTATAAACAAAACTTATAAGGCTAATTATCATAAGATTACTAGAACAGATCATATACCTCTTTCTAGAAGGCACTGTAATAGAGGTTATTAAGCCTCTTTACGGTATTGTAAAGGCTAGAACTCACTGGTAGGTAATGTACTTCTGTTATTATAGGGATAACCTTAATATAATAATATTAACGTATAATCCCTGCTTATTAATTATAGCTCTAAATAATAAGAACCTCTTTAGGATTATTAGAATATAAATAGATAACACGCTAGGTCTAAGCAATAATAACTTCTTTAATAAAGAAGAAAAAGAGCTTTAAAAGGCTAACTTTATAGCTAAAGAGAAGCAGTAACTATTAAGTAGGAATCCCTTACTTTTAATAGCTATATTCTAACCTAAAATACTAATAACTTACTAACCCTAACCTAAAAAGGCTAAAGTTAGAAAATTAAGGAAGTTAACCCTTAATCTCTAATAGCAAGGCAGGATTATATAGAGCAAAGAGCCTAAGGAAGTTATATTATAACCATCTACTAACCAGAAGCTTTATATAATCTATTAATTATAGCTTAATACTAAGAACTAGCTGCTAAAGATATTATATGCCTAAATAAACGCCTTAAATAGTAGATTAAGAATTAGTAATAAGGATTACGCTATATCTTACTAACCCTTAAAGAAGCGAAGCTCTTTATATTTATAGATAGATTGCTTGCGAATAATAAGGATCTTAGCTTATAGATTAGGTATATAATTATAATTAGTAATAAGGTAAAGAGGATAATAATACCTTTATTATAAAAGGGAATATTATTATATATAGCTTAACAAAGAGTAAGCGGGTTATGCGTAGCGTGCTTGCCTCTAAGCTATATAGCATGGTTTAAGGTGCTAATATCGCGTACGTAATATCTATAACCCTTAATTAGATCACGGACTAATTAAAGATGCCTTAGATCCCTATAATCCTCTATACTAACTCGTTCTTATTATATGAATGCCTTGTTTAGCTAGGCATAATAAAAGAGAAGAGGCTAATAATTAATATTATAGCCCTTTGTTAATTATATAAGAGGCATAAGATCTATAAGGTAAGATAGATTAACGGCAATAATAACCTGGCTAATGCGATAACAAAAGGATCGCTAAATTAGGCGCTTATAACCTTAATTAATTTAAACGAATTAATAATCTATATGGAAGGCTAGGTTAAGAGACCTTTAGGAGCGTTATAAAGAGGGAATTAACAGAGATAAAGGGAGGATTCATTGCGATTAGATTAATTAATTTAACTAATGCTAACTAAGCCAATTAGGGCTTCGGATTCCTATTAAGGGATTTACTTATATACACTTTCCTTTAATTTGATTTTTATTACGTTTTTAGGCTCCTTTAGCCACAAGAAAAGAGAGACTACTAGTGTTACTTCCTTTGGATTATTATTAGATTAGTCATAGCTAAAGACCTTACTAATTATAGGCTAAGTAAAGCCCTTAAAGGGATGCACGCCTTGTGATTAGCTACCCTTTTTACCACCCCTCTTTGCCTTACTTACGGGTTTTACTCACTTTTGGCTAGCTAGATTCCTCTCCTCTCTCTCTTCTCTCTTTCCTAGATCATTAACTATCATAGACTTTAATAACAACGGTATTATTACCTGCGCAGGCACCTTAGTGTTCTAACAATATCCTTAAAAGCTTTATTCCTATAATATTAAGGAAATTTCCGCTACGTCAGTAGTCTTTAAATGCTATTAAGAACTAATATAAGTGGCTAAAGGGCGTTTAGCGCGCTTTTCACGCTATAGAGAAGAGGTCTAGTATAATATATAATAAAGAGACTAGGTAGCTTTAAATAAGCAAGCAAACCGCTAAATATATTATTAAGACTTATAGAAGGTTTAGCAAATTTATTATAATAAAGCCTCTTATTATAAGTTAAGCTATTAAAAGAGAGGAGTAGGCAGAGATCTTCTTAGGAGATTATAAAGCTAGTAATATAGTTATTAAAGCTTAAGATATTAAAGGCTTCGCTACTGCTATAAGGGAATAAGCAGAGATATTAGAAGAGAGCTCTAATAAGTCTAAAGATAATAGAATTAATTCTTAAAGAGGATTACTAACATATAACGCCCTAATAATAAGGCTTACGGTATTGTTAAGCTCCTTAATAATAAAGATCCCTTTAAAGTTAAGAATAATTAATAGCCTTAAAGTTAGCCTCTAAGCAATATCGCAGAGCAGAGCACTAATAATATAGCTATTTCCTTAACGCTAAACCTATAGCGCTTATAACTAAGCTCTACTAGGGCTATGCCTAATAGACTATAGCTAAATTTATTACTATAAAGTTTATAGAAGCATAGGGCTATAGCATAGGCAAAAGAGCTCTTAGACATAGTATCTAATATCCTTAGGCCTTAAATATAGGGCTTAAAAGGCATATTATCGCTTAAAGAGCTATAGGGGCTAATAACATTAAGAAAGCAGTTAAGGACTATTAATTATTTAGTGAAGACTTCGGAATAAGCATAATTATTAGGGTTATATTATAGTTAAAGCAAGATTAACTAAATCCTCTAATTTAGAACTTATTATTATTAAAGAAGGCAAAGTAAGCGTGGATTAAGTTAAATTTCAGTGTTAATACTATCTAGTATATACGTAAAAGTAAGGCTTTTAAGAAGGTCTACGGGCACGTGCACATTATCACCTTTTAACCCATAACATTGTCATCACATTAGCTAGAATTTGTTATGGACTCGAGCTTAGGAGCTCGGGTCATGTCTCAGGTCCGGAAAGGGCGCGCAAAGGACGCGGACTGTGGGCGGAAAGGTTAGGGCTTTACCTAGGCCTATGCGACCTACACACACACTGGTATAAAGCTAGTTCCTATGTAATACCTAGCTTAGTCTAATCCTTTCTCTCTAAGGATAATAATATCTCTTAGAATGCTTACGTATAGCTACCCTAAGGCTAGTTTATAATATTTATTATCCTTTACTATAGAGGCATAGTAGCTAATAGATATACTGCTACTAGCGGATAGGATAGAGACTAATAAAATAGTAACCTTATAGGAGCTTATTGCTTAGTAGTTAAAACAAATTAAGGACCTTGCTAGTAAGCAAAGATCTAACTTTTCTAGTTAACTTATTAAGCAAAAACCCTTGCTAATAGGACCTCTATTTAATAGCAAAAGGGTCCTATTTATAGCATAGTAAAACCTAATATCCTATAAGCTAGATATAGATAAGGGGTTTATTAGGTTCTAGCAGGACTAGTAATGCTTTATTTACTAGAACCTATTACTAAAGGTTTAGGTATAAGTTACTCCCTATTTTAAGAAGGGATACTTAGTGCTTTATAATCTATAGAAGTTCTTAAACTACCTTACTAAGATATTTAATAACCCCTATTAATAGGAATTAGCAATTATAGAGCTTAACTAGATTACGTAATGCCTAAACAAGCGATTTAGTAACTTCTATATTTATTTTAAATAAAAATTAGCGCTAGCTAGGGATTAGATTAGGAGGACTCTATAAAGCTAGCTAAGCTACATATAGCCCTTAATAAGTAGATAAGGGACTATAGCGTTAGATAAGATATATTACGCATAGATTACTTAGCGGTAATGGCCTAGTATTATAGCATCTTATTAGATATTAAGTTATATTAATTAGAGAAGAAGAACCATGCGTGAAGATAGGTATATATACCTAAGGCCCTTACCTAGGATAAGGATACCCCTATAATAGATATATAATTAACACACCTAGAACGGGCCTAAAAGGACGCGGAAAGTCACTAGGAAATTAGTGTAAGGTAAAGCTAGGTAATAAGGCTAGCGGTAAGCGAGCTAAGTGGGTTAGCTAGGCTATGCGTAACACGTGTTATAAGGAGGGCAAATGCCTATGGTATGGTTTAGGAAAGTATTTTATTTTTAATTACCCTTTGCTTTCACTAAAACATTAGCATAGAAAGGTAGCTATTAATATATAATATAAAGGAAGAGGAAGATAACTCTAAAGAAGAGGAGATAGTAAATATATTAGAAAAGAAAAACCCTAGCATTAAGTTATTTAACTAGGGTAGCGGGGAGGATAGATAGAGAGGCGTTATAGCAAATAGTTATTACTAATAAGGACTTTAAATAGATCTAGTCTAATATAGACTCTATACCTTTTCTAGTTCCTATATTAATTAATAAGACTACCTTTATAGATACTCTTGTTAATATAGGCTATAACTATTATGCTACTATAAGCAAATACCTTATCTAAAAACTCTAGTTAGAACGCCTCTCTCTCTTAAAGAAAAGATTAGTTTACACTATAGTTAGTGTGAAATAAGGGGAAAAGAGAGCTATAAAAAGAGGTTATATATTACGTATATTGTCTGTTTTTAAGTAAATCTAGATAGATAGGAAATACCTATAGTTACCTATGTAATCCCTAGGTTAATAAGGTAGCTAATTTTAGGGACACTATGGATAGAATAGAACAAGATTAACTTAGACATAGCGCGCTATTAACTCTACGTAGGATTAGCTAATAACCTATAAATTTAGGCATTAACTAATAGGAAGGTTAAGTAACTAACAATATCTATCTTAGGCTTTACCTTCGCAGGAATCGTGAGGCATGCGAAGAAGCAGAAAGAATATATCTAACTATACGCCACTAGCCTACGGGAAATCATATTAATCCTACAGATAAACGTAACCCCTAAGGCTATAGAATAGAACCTATTATCCTTATTACTAAGCGCGCTACAGGACTTTACAGACCTCTTCCTAGAAAGCAAGGCAAATGCCTTACCACCGCACTAGGGATAATTAGACCACCACATTTAATTAAAGCGTAACGCAGATGGATCTAAACTAGAACTCCTATAGGCCCTATTATATAATATGCCCTAGTAGCACCTCCTTAAAATCTAAAAGTAAGTAACTAACCTTATAGATAAGGGATAGATATAGGCTAGCTTCTCTTTAGCAGTAGCTCTAGTATTATTAGTAAAAAGCTAGGAGAAGGATAGCGGTTTTGCGTAGACTACTATGCCCTTAATAAGATTATAGAATAAGACTATTATCCCTTACCTCTAGTAAAGGAGACACTATAATTATTATTAGAGGCAAAGTAGTTTATAAAGCTAGATATATAAGCAGCGTTTTACTAGCTTTATATTACTAAAGGCAAGGAACACTAGACTGCCTTCTAGATATGTTTTAGGTTATTTAAGTAGCTTATATACCCCTTTAGCCTAGCGGGTGCACCTACTACCTTTTAGAGATATATTAATAGCGCGCTTAGCAGAATCCTAGGGGACTACATAACTACTTACCTTAATAATATCCTTATCTACTTAGGAGGGTCTTAGAAAGACTATATATAAAAGGTCTAAGTAATGCTCTTAAGGCTATAGTAAGTAGGACTAAACTTAGATATAAAGAAATGTGTTTTTATAATAAAGGAAGTTAAGTACCTAGGGTTTATTATCTATATAGGGAAAGAAATTCACCTAGATAAGGAAAAGATTATAGCTATCTAGGATTAGGAAGCGCTAAAGAAGGTTAGGGGGTGTAAGGATTTCTTAGGTTTACTAACTTTTATTAGGACTTTATACTATACTTCTTAATAATTACAGGCCCTTTAATTAAACTTATAAAGAAGGGTATCCTATTTTAGTAGACAGACAAATATAATATAGTATTTAAAGCACTAAAGATAGCCTTTATATTATATCCTATCCTAATATAATAGGACCCTAATAAGGACACTATAGTAGAAGCTAACTATTTAGGGATAGCTCTAGGGGTTATCTCTTATAGTTTAATAATAAAGGGATCTTACACCTAGTTACTTATTATTCCGCTTAACTATAGCTAGCTTAATAGAACTACACTATATATAATAAGGAGCTATTAGTAATTATATTATGCCTAAAGGCTTAGTTAGTAAAGCTACGTAGCATTAGCAAGCTATTTATAATACTTATAGACTATAAGAACTTAGAATACTTTATAGCGCTAAGGGAGATATTAGAATAGTAGGTAAGATAGGTAGAGATGCTATTACTATTTAATTTTTACCTATAGTATAGGCCTAGCCTATAGGTAGTAAGACTAGATACGCTATTAAGATAGTTCTAAGGGAGGAGAATAAGGCAGGACTAGAGGAGCTAATTATATATTTAGTAATAACCCTAGGCCTATATAGTTATAAAAGAACTAGACTTATCTCTAGCATAAACCCTGTGTTATTATTAGGGGCAGCAAGGCTAAGGACACTATAGGTAGGTTTACAGGCCTTCTAACGGGGGTAATAATGTTTATGGATGCGTATCTTTAATCTCTATAGGACTAGTTATTAGTTTATAATGCTATATATAGGATATGGCTTAAGGTAGTTAGGGATAGGGCCTAGAAGTTTCTAGAAGCTATAAATATAAGGGAGTAAATAGTAGACTATTAGATTAGCGCTAAAGGTACGCTTTAATTCTAGGGCTAGACTTAGATTCTAAATTAGGAACCCCTTACTATAACCTTAATATAATAGGTTTATGATTTACCCTTACTAGGCTATCCTAGCTATAACATAACTTTTAAAACGCTTTAGAGGGATTTTTATTAGGATAGCATATTATAGGGGATTACCTGTTTTATAAGGAACTATTACTATTACAGGGGGTGGAAGAGCTACTAGCTAAGACAAGGCTTATTAAAACTAATCCCTTCACTAGATTGTTACTAGTTATAGATCTCTATTGACTTTATAATAGACCTGCTAGCTTAATACTTAGATAACCTATAATTTCTTATGGTTATTATAGATAGACTCTCTAAGTATATCTAGCTAGAAGCTATAATATTAATAGGGGCTAAAGCATGCGCGGAATGGTTTAAGCAGTGCTAGTAGTGGTTCTATAGCTTTCCTACGCAAATTATTACGGATTATAGCTTAGACTAGTTAAGTAACTTTTAGACTACACTTTATAACTAGGTAGGTACGTAGTAGTTACTATTAATAGCTTATTATCTATAGATAGATAGCGGCATAGAAAGGGCAAATTAAGAAGTTTAGGCTATTCTAAGGGTAATACTATTATTTTTATAATTTAAATAGCTAGAACATCTCCTACTTATTAACTAGCTTTAAATAACAGGGACTTATTAGTAATAGGGATTAGCGTAAACATAGCCTTATATAGTTATAACCTATTAATAATTTAAGAATCACTAAATAAGGAGATATCCTATACCTTATTAAAGGGAAGGGCCTAGGCATTCTTATAATATCTTAAGGAGGGCTTAGACCTAATATAGGCTGCTATAGTATTTATTTAGTAATAGTAATAGAAGGAAATAAATAGTAGCTAGCGTCTAGCGGAATGCTTTTAGGTTAGTAACTATATATAGTTAAACCTACGAAATTTTAAGATAAATAGACTATGCAAGAAATTAGATTAGGTTATAGCTAAATACAAGGTGCTAGAGGTCCCTATACCTTTAACTATTAAGTTAGATATGCTATAGGGACTTCACCCTGTTTTCTATGTGAATTTAGTATAATAGGTAGCTTCTAATCCATTACCTAGTTAAATATTAGCGGATAAGTAACCCCTACTAGAACTAATAATAACTAATACTAACCCTAATCTCTTAGAGTATTAGGTTAAAGAGATACTAGTAGCTAAGAATATAAGAGAATAGGGTTAAACTAGGATATACTAGTTAAATAGAAAGGATATATGTAGCTAACTTAGGAATCACTAGAAAACATATAAGATATAGAGGCACTAGATAGATTTAAAGCATAATAGGGTAACGTAATAATATATAATAGGCCTAAAAGAGTATGTTTTTATTTAACTACTAAGGAATAATAAAAACTAGTTTCCTCTACTCTACGCGTGTATTAGCGCTAGTATTCCACTACATTAGAGAGCAATTAATTCTAAGGGTAGGAGAAGGAGAAGGAGCTAGGTTATTCTAGTTTAACCTAGGGGGATAGCGTGGATAAGCGGTTAATTAGCGGGTAAGGGCCTTATTAAATACACGCTGCTTAGCGGTAGCATTTTCCTAAATAGAGGCAATGTAAGCAAGATTATTATTTATTATAGATATGCTATAAAAGAATTCTATTACTATATTACTACTATATTAGGTAGGAGTTATCTACTAGGCTAGAGCAAGGGCTTATAACTTAGTAGCGCCCTAGGTATATACTGCCCTAGCAGGGGATAACGTAAGGGGTATTGCTACTATGGGATTAATATAAGTAGTGGCTAAAATAGTATTAAAACGTTTTTAATAGCGGATAAAGGTTTTTATAAGGATAGCGTAGCGTCCCTTTTAGAGGTAGTGCGCCTTATGGCTAGTATCTTAATAGCTTTACTAGTAGTGGAAAGATTTATAAGGTACTTATATATATATCTTAATTTTAGGTTGCCTAAATATAAGTATAGCTCCTAGCTATATAATTAATAGGCATGCTAATAGGGAAGATAGGCCTAATAAGACCCTAGGATACACTCCTACGTCCTCTTATTATAAAGGTTATTTATGCACTAAATGCATAGGACCTCTTACTCCTCTCTATTAGAATTATTAGAGTTATTAGAGTTGCCCTCTAAAACGTAATTACTAAGGTAGCTTAGTTTTTAGGGAGGGAGGAGGTAGTAATAGGGGGCATTACTAAAGGTAGCAGTGGTAATAGCGCTAAGGGTAATAGCAGCAGATATAATAAGAGGCGGATTAGATATAAAAAGGGGAATTAATAGGATATTTAGATAGAGGTAAGCAGTGAAAACTAATAAGATAATAGAAATAAGGGTATATAAAGGAAAAGGAAAGGAAAAAGGTAGTGAATATATAAGATTATTTATATCTAGGAGAGGCTAGAGGCAGCGGTAATTACACACTTACTTTAGATATAGGCTAGTAAGGGATTACAAACAATTAGCTATAGGGAGGTTAGAGAGATAGGTAATAGCTAGGAATAAGAGGGGATTTAGCGGATAAGAGGCAATATGTAAGTATAAAGTAATAATAATAGGGCAGGTAAAGCTAGATATCAGCTAGTAGCAGGTAAGAAAATAGAGTAGGCTAGTATTATAGGGGCTAGAGTTAGGCAGGGCTAGTTATTTTAAAGGCTAGGGGTAGGGTAGCCTATAAGGAAAAAATTTTTAGCCTATTAGGCTATGCATAAGCCCTACACTAGGACCCGCACTAATATGCTATATTAATTACGTATATATGTTACTTACTTAGAATATTCTAATAATAAGGGTAAAGAGGAAGGGAGGCCTAAGTAAGGGGGTATATTATAGACTTAAGCTTAGGAGCTTAGGTTATGTCTTAGGTCTAGAAAGGGCATGCAAAGGACACAGACTATAGGCGGAAAGGTTAGGGCTTTACCCAGGCCTATGCGACCTACACACACACTGGTATAAAGCCAGTTCCTATGCGACACCTAGCTTAGTCCAATCCTTCCTCTCTAAGGATAATAATATCTCTTAGAACGCTTACGTGCAGCTGCCCTAAGGCCAGTTCATAACAGAATTTCATTATTAACGCTATTAAATTCATTAAATGCATATCTTTTCATCGAAATTACTACTTTAATAATCTATCTAAAGCCACCGCGCTATCCTTTTTAAACCTAACGGCCTATAAGGCCTATAATAAGCGAAGATGCCTATATAGCAGCTAATTTAAGCGCTTCACGCTTATCTCTAGGTAATAATTCTATCTCTTCCGCTTTAAAGTTATATAGCTCCTTCCTATCTAATTTAATAAAGTTAAAGAGGCTAGTAATAGTATAAATAATCTAAATCTACATAAGAAAGTTATATTTAGTAGCGCTATAGCGAATTATCTTCCACTTTCGCTTATATTACCTAAAAACACGCTTTATAACTATTTGTAATTATACGTACTAGAAGTTAAAGAGCTCCTTCTTATTATTTAGGTGCTTATAAGTATCTTTCTAGTCTTACAAATAATATCAAACCCTTAAGAAAGGTATAATTAGGCCATAATATATGCTAAATCCCGTGTTACTAAGATAAAATCAGCCTTTAGGGATTATAAAAGACTTTATAAACGCTATCTATAATAAGGTACTATTATTAATAAAACCTTTAGTGCCTACTAGTATATAAAGAAATAATCCCTTAAAGCTTATAGCTACTAGCACATTTTATAAGATATTATTCTTCCTTAACTAGTATCTCTACTACTAATTTAGCGGAATATAGGCCGGAATATGTATGCTATTCATAGCGCTAATAGCACTATTAAATTAAAGGAACTTCTTATTTAGCTCTATAAATAGCAAGACTAACTCTAGCTTTAGCTAGCGAATAAAGATTATATGTAAATGCCTTATTAGCTTAATAAGCTTATAAAAATTCAAGATACTAATAATTAGGATAGTAGAAATTAATACCCCGTATTTCTCTGCGGCTTATTATATGCACAAATCTATAAGAAGACAATTAGCTTCTGCTTAATTAATTAATATCGCGAAGAGCCTACTAAGGCATTAATACAAAGCTAGTTATAGAGCTTAAAGAAGGTCTCCTTTAGCATCTAAAAGAGGTGTATAAATTGCTTATCTAATAATTATTAAAGAAGGTTTTTATAGTAATCTTATAATGCTATTAGTAATATATAGGCACCTTTAAGGCTTAGGAGGGTATTAATAATAAGAGTGTTATAATTAATATGTTCACAGAGGCACTAATATGGCCTATACAGGGCTCTTTACAGCAATCCTAGCCTTTAGTAACACTATAAAATCAATATCGCAAGCTAAAGGTTATCCTTAGCGTCTTTATCCATAATAAATTAATTAATTATAAGGCTATTAACCCTAAGAGACATTATTATAGCTTATGCCTAGGTGCAAACTTTATGCTAGCATAAACTTTATAAGGGGACTATGCAAAGTGCATAGTTTATTCCTAAACATTAGTAGGATTTGCTTTATTCTTAGCATCTAATCCTATTATAGGTATTTACGCAGCCCTAGTTAAAAAGATATATCGTAAATAGGGAGGGAGATAGTGTTTATGTAATTTAGAAAAAGTTCTATAATTTTCTATGCAATCTAGGTGACGAAAATGGCTAGCGCGTCCGTTTACATGCATTTTGCACTCGCGCAAAGTTTGCACCGGCTCGTGGATCACAGCCCTAGTAACATCTAGCTAGTGCAAAAATAAATAACTAATTAATAGTACTATAGTAATAAAAAAGTAGCCTAATATAGGAATAAGCTTTACGGGCATAAATATAGAAGGCTATAAGGTTAGTATAAAGTTTATTAATAATAAACTTTATAGCTATATTAGCAGAAGAGTTATAGTTTATAACTATAGTTTAACTTAAATTTGTTTAAGTTTTACTTATGGTAGAAATTAATATAATTCCCCTTTCTCTATAACTATATTTATTCCCTTTCTTTATCTCTTCTATTTTCTTCTACCTTATTATAGCTCTTTAATAATTATATAAATACTATAAACTCTATAAGATTAAATAGATTAATAGTAAAGATAACCTAGTAAATACGTTTATAAAGGTAATACCTAATAAGGCCGTAAAGAGGTTTATCATAGGTAATATAGCAATAGTCTAAATAGAAGGATAGGTTACCTATACGTAAAGTTACTCACATAGGTCCTAGGACTAAAGATAGCCTTAGAAGGAGAATAAAATAGTACCCTTATAGACCTTTAGGGTAATATAGCTCTAGAGGGAGAAAAGAGGGCGCCCTTCTAAGTCTTTATAGAAATATAGCCCTAGAGGGAGGGTAAGATAAGACCCTCTAATAGAGAGCGCCTAGGTCTCTAGGTTAACATAGCCCTAAGGGAAGAGAAGGGAGCGTAAGGAGGTATAGGGAGGTATAATCTAATATTATACCTATAGGGAGAAATTATAGGTAACCCTTCCCTAGGAATATGATTTAATATTATATGATTTTTATAATTGTTTTTCATCGGCAGTAGCCAATGCATCTAAAATTCACACATCACATAAGAATTACTAGTAATACCTAGCTAGTGTAATAATAAATAACTAATTAATAGTACTATAGTAATAAAAAAGTAGCTTAATATATATATTATTTACGCTAGCTAGCTCTATGTAGGGCTAGTGCTAGTACTCCTGCTGCTTTGTTAAAAGGGAAAACCCTTAATTAGGAAGAAAAACCCCTTGCGTTTATGTTCAGGCCGACGCTGACCCTGCTCCGGGCCTGCGTCGCATTGTGTGTGGCCTATCGTAGGTGTTTGTTGCCAGCTTGCGCTAGCCTTATCCCATAAAAAGAAAGACTTAGGAGACTTTATCGCTAGGGATAAGACTAGCGATCTTATTGTAATATTTCGTATCATCAGGGTGTTCAAATTGGATCCAATCCGTTATTAGGTTATCCTCGCGTCTTTAGATATTAAATTATCCTATTCCTACATTTAGGTAGTAGTAGCTTTATACTAGCCCCCTTTCTCTAGCGTTAATTACTATTAGTGTCTTACCCTTACGCCTACCTCTAGCTCTATTATAATATAATATTATAGGAGGGTAAACAGAGGTAGAGAATTCGAATATTAATATGGTTTGTATTTTAGAGGCGATTCCGGACCTTTAGATCGGTGCGGAAGAAATGAAAACTTTTAGTAGCTTAATATAGAAATAAGCTTTAAGAGTATAAATATAAAGAGCTAAAGGTTAGTATAAAGTTTATTAATAATAAACTTTATAGCTATATTAGCATAAGAGTTATAGTTTATAACTATAGTTAAAGTTAAATTTATTTAAGTTTTACTTATAGTATATATTAATATAATTCCCCTTTCTCTATAACTATATTTATTCTTATCTCTCTATCTCTTTTATCTTCTTATACCTTATTACTTACTTATACCCTAAAGCTCTAAGGTAAACTATATATAACTTATTCTTACTTACTTCTAACCTAATTTAATATAGTCCTTATAATATACTAAGTAAGACTTATATTATTAGTTAATTATTATCCTAGCTAATAGATTTATAGAATAGTAAAGGATAACCTAAAGCTAAAGGCTATAACTACTAAGTTAAAGAACTAAAAAGATCTATTAGAAAGTAAAGAGAATTATAATAAAAGGAGGTTAGGAAGTTAGTAAAAATAAGGGAGGATTTTATAAAGAGTAAGTGTTATGTGATGGAAATGAAATATTAAAAGAGTGTGTAGGTTGTTAAGGTTATTGTCTGATTCAACTAGCTAGAAGCTGAAACTATCGTCTAATGTAGGGGTTCTAGGTCACGTGCTAGCCACGTTCTAGGTCATGTTGTGGGTCATGCTCTAGATCGTGCCAATGTCAATTCTGACACGTAACAGTAAGAATAAGAAAGGTAATAAGAGCTTAAAGAAAATAGCAAATAAGATAGACAAGATATTAAAGAAAAACGGGCTATAACAATATAAGCAGTTTTACCTCGTACCTAGGAGGGGCCTTAGTTATATTATTATAGTAAAATACTTAGTTTACCCTAACCTAGTTAAGGTAATAGCTATTAAGAAATAGTTAGCCCTTATAAAGCTATAAAAGGTTTAAAGCTTCCTTAGATTTATAGACTTCTATTATAACTTTATTAAGAACTTCTCTAAAATAATAGCCTTTTTAATCTAGCTTACTAAAAGGATATCTCTTTTAGTAAGGCTTTAAGAAAAATAATACTTTTAAAAGATTAAAGAAGGTATTTATTAAGTACCTAGTCCTTACCTAATAGGACCTTAACTGAGATATCATAGTAAAAGCTAATTATTTAGGTATAGCTTTAGGAAGCTATTTATTATAAAAAGGTCTAAATAGTATATTATACCTAGTTACTTACTACTTTATAAGCCTTATAGCTCTCTAACGAAATTATACTATTTATAATAAGAAGCTATTAGCTATTATATCTTGAAATGCTGTTCTCGCGAAGACACAACCGCCTTAAGTCCGTATATACCGACCTCATTGGATCCGCTATCTTACCCAGGTCAGGATAACTCATGTCCGAGATATCAACGAACGCTTCTGACTTTCCTTAGACTCTGCTATCGAGATCCAAGACGCCAGTTCAGATTCCGATTCCAGCTATCAAGACGATGGATACAAGGATGACGAGCTAAGACAAAAGCTTCTGGCGGCGATTGCCACAACGTCTTCAACCTCCGAGTTGAACATTGAGCGAGAAGCCTACAATGTCAACGCCTCACGTAGCTCGGCACCTACGACAGTCCCTGAAGACGAGAGCGATACAGGGATTAGTCCAGTTGAGCACGCTTGGTCACCAGATGCGGAAACCAGTCCATCAACTGCTTCGAGCACCAGCATACCTTCAGTAACATCGCCTGCTTGTCAAAAAGAAACTCGGACAGATTAAGATAAACAAATCCAGATTGTGGACTTAAATAATGTTGCTAATAACTGTTAGACGTCTTTTTGATAGCGAAGACGGCGCGCAGGATACCTGCACCTGGATAGCTAACTCGGATGTACCTGATGCTATGACCAACGCTGCGCTACCTGGAATGGGCCTTCCGGCCATGAAGTCTCAGGACAACATCGCTCTGGAGCTCTCATCCTCTGACTCAAGTAACAGGCCTCACAGCCAGAACCGCCATGCCTCGCATGTCCCTGTATCTGCAACAAGTATTATGGAGGAGAACGTCGCGGAGCTTCGCTCGGCTAAGAGAACACTAGCCCAAGATGCTGCGTCCTTATCAAAAAAAGCGATTATTTTCTGAAAGCGGCGCAAGTAATGAATCCCAGCCTTCTTGCTCAGATGCCGGCCACTCATGGAAGCGACCAAGGCTTACATCGGCGTCATCGGAAGACGCTGTTTCGACGTTGCTCGACATCCAGACGATGATCTCGAATACACTAGCCAAGTTGTGTCAAGGCCAACCACACAGCCTGATACCAGATGACAGTGTCCAGTCTATGGCTGACACCATAGAGGTGGCGGGGGACGGAGTGGATGATAATAGCGGCGATGATAGCAGCACCTGTTCCAATTTTGAGGACAGTGGGAGCGAAGTAGAGGTCACCACCCCACAGCCTCGATGTTCCCAGCACAGAAAGACGCAGCGTCGCAGGTGGACAGAAAAGGAAGAGAAGCTCCTTCGGCCGCTCAAGAGTACCCAGAAGACGAACGGAGGCAAGCCATCGGACTATCAGATTGCGAGCAAATTAGATCGCACAGAGAGCGGCGTAAAGCAACATTGGGACATTATGTTACAACGCCAAGATTGGGATGCAGGTACTAGTTAGCTAAGTCGGATATCAGTTGACAATTAATTTCAGTTGAGCTAAGGCGTCTCCTTCTTAGATGCCTTCTGTGCAGAAAGCATCAGCATACCTGAGGGCAGTATCTGTGTCCCTCACTCTCCCTCGAGCTGATCCATCATGTTCGAAGCCATAGCGCAGGAATAATCCAAGTATCCGCGCCAAGCGGATTTTTCCTTCACCTCCTCTTGGATACCCCCAACATCTGTCTCAAACACCTGCCAAAATTCATCCCTGAGCTCCTTGGCGTTTTCGTGGTAATGCCAACCCGTGCTATCCATATAGCCAAGGATATTCTCCAAGGCCCATAGAGAAATGCCAAATGGGTAAATCTTAGATTCCGCCCAATCGATGACGCCTGTGATGTAGCCATCATTGACAAGAATGTTGGTTTCGTTGAGATCACCGTGCGTGATAACGAAGGGAGGGTGAAGATCCCAGGAAGACTCTTAAGAACTCGGTTTAGAGTTCCCATGAAGCGATCGGGTAGGTGCTGGGATAGCCGATCGAGATCAATCTCAAATTCCTGGCGTAAGTTGTTGAGAATGGTTGGAGTGACCTGCTGCGCCCCCTTCCATGCTTCTGCAAAGAATCTGTCATTCGTTTCAATATTGGTTATCTCGAGTGACTAACTCATGGACCTACCTTGCAAGATCACCAACAGTCCGGAACTGCCGCATCTCAAATTCTCCCTTTCCTTCTGTTGAAGTGTTCCTGGTCTGGATGTAGCATACGCCATCGCATCTCTCCATTACGTAAACAGACAGAGGGTATTGTCCACCTATCTGCCCATGATATACACACTTAGGAACATCCTTTGTATGTACCGCCATAGCAATGTTGACGATCTCCATATCGAATTTAGAGCGTTCCGCACGAAACTGCACGATATCTGTCTGGCTTGATCCACCAGTGACTGTATAGCTCCATGACCCTTGAATAGGCACTGGCTTCACAGGTTCCCCGATAAGAGAGGCGGCCTTGATGTCGCATTCCGCCTTCGTAGCTGTTGTTAGAGTTTCGAAGAACTGCTGGATGCAGCTCTCGACTGAGTAGAGCACTGGATCCATAACGAAGTGATATCAAGGAAGGGATCTTTGCAAAGGCAAGTTAACGAAGCCGGAATTCTCATTACGGAGCCTTTATATTCGTTTTACATTGGGCGGTGAGCACTGATCTCGGTAACACCTCGGAAACGTTTAGGCAGAATCCACGCGGCGCTCAAGGTATGACGAGCTGTTAGGGGTCGCGAGAGAAAGAAGAAAGGTGTAGATTGACTATCTAAAGGAGATTTACAAGAAGAGAAAGGAAGCCATATAAATAGGCTTTAATAAGCAAAAGAAGACTAATTTATTAGAAGGTCTAATAAGCAAGAATAAATAAGGTCTTCTAAACAAAGCCTGCAATGAATCTAAGAGAGGTCTATAATAAAGCTCACGATGAATCAGGGTGCGAAAACTCTACATCAGAAGTAATGCCTAAGATGTGAGGCTGAATATCCGCTAACACCGCCCCTAGCGGAACATTAAAAGAAAGAAAGAAAAGAAAATAAGATAAAAGAAAGAAAACAAGATAAAAAGGATATAATGATTAATATAGATCTTCTAAAATATCTCCTTTAATAAAGTCTTTAGCCTTTATTATACAAAGAAGGCATATAAAATTACTATGTTTAATTCGGTTAAGTCCCTTTATAAATCAATGAGTAATCATCTATTAACTTCTAATCTACTAGAGTTAAAAGTGCCCTTCGCGGGTCTTTTAAACAATCTATTTATAGTATAGATTAATATAACAAGTTTATCCTTTATGCTTCTTATTAAGCATATTAACCTTCGCATTCTAGCTATCTATAAATAAGAGTAGTGGTTATAATTAATTAATTCTAAAGTCCTTAAGAAGGTTAGTAACCTAGAGTATTAAAAGACTAGTTAGTATAAGGTTAATAAATTTAGCTTTAGTTAAGCTAAGTGCTATAAGAGTTTGCTTCTTTAACTACTAGAGAATTAGTCCTCTAGCTAGCATTATAATATAGCCTATAGTTAATCTTCTAGTATCTAGGTTATTAGTAAGAGAGGCATTACTAAATCCTTTTACCTAAAGTATACTTTTAGGATCGCTAATATCACTAAGAATAATCCCTAAATCATTAGAGTTCTTAAGGTAATACTAGAGATGTTTTATAAGATTTACATAGACTTGCTTTAGTGCTAAATTTACACCGCTAAGTTAGTTTATAGTAAATATTATATTAGGTTAAATTAAAATAGAAAGCTAATTAAAGCTTCCTATTCTTTTGCCTAGTTAGATAGATTAAAGGCTATCTTAAGTTCCTTCTAATTAGCAGGAATTTCAGTCTTTAGAAGCCATGGAATATTTAATCTATTTATATTCTTAATATTGAATTTCTTTATAATATCCTATATATACAGTTTTTAATAAAGAAGGATAGTATAGTTAGTTTAATTACAAATAAATTTAATACTAAGGAATAACTTAACTTTACCTAATCGCTTTAATTTATAGTACCTTTAAAGTTTAGTAATTACCTTATTAATAATTTAGTTAGTTTTAGCCGCAATAATTATGTTATTTACATAAAGGAGTAAGATAACGTTATCGCGTTAAAAATACAGAGCTTGCTTAAGAGATATTAAAAGCCTTGTTTTTAAGTTCTTTAGTAATATTATTAAGCTACTAAAGAGGGGAAATAGGAAGGCTATAAAGAGCCCTATTAAGCTTATAGACTTAAGCTAAGCTATCTTAATATCCCTATGGTTATTTAACGTAAATATTAGCCTTTACATAGGCATTAAGGAAGGCATTTATAGCGTTATATTACTGCTATTTATAGTTAAAGATAGTAATAAGTATATAGAAAACGCATAAAGAGACTAAATATGTAACTACTACGTAGAGATCTTCCTTATTAAAGACTTCAGTGTTTTAATCTCCCTTATAACCTATTATGCCTTTACGTATAGCTTAGAGTTAATTAGATGTTTAATTATATAGACCTAGCGACCGTTAAAGACTTTATTATCTTTACCTAGATATATAAGGTCCTGTTATGGACTTGAGCTTAGGAGCTCGGGTCATGTCCTAGGTCTAGAAAGGGAGCGTAAAGGACGCGGACTACAGGTAAATAGGTTAGGGCTTTACCTAAGCCCTATATAACCTACACACACACTAGTATAAAGCTAGTTCCTATATAACCTTTAGCTTAGCTTAATCCTTTCTCTCTAAGGATAATAATATCTCTTAGAATGCTTATATATAGTTACCCTAAGGCTAGTTTATAATATTTATTATCCTTTACTATAAAGGCATAGTAGCTAGCAAATATATCACTATTATTAGATAGGATAGAGACTAATAAAATAGTAAGCCTATAGGAGCTTATTACTTAATAATTAAGATAAATTTAAGAACTTACTAGTAGGTAAAGAGTTAACTTAACTAGTTAACTTATTAAGCATAAACCCTTACTAATATAACCCCTATTTAATAATAAAAGGGTCCTATTTATAGCATAGTAAAACCTAATATATTATAAGCTAGATATAGATAAGGGGTTTATTAAGTCCTAGTAGGACTAATAGTGCTTTATTTACTAAAACCTATTACTAAAGGTTTAGGTATAAGTTACTCCTTTCTTTAAAAAGGAATACTTAGTGTATTATAATCTATAGAAGTTCTTAACCTACCTTAGTAAAATATTTAATAACCCCTATTAATAGGAGCTAGTAATTATAGAGCTTAACTAGATTATATAATGCCCTAATAAGTAATTTAGTAACTTTTACATTTATTTTAAATAAAAATTAGCACTAGCTAGGGGATTAGATTAGGAGGACTCTATAAAGCTTACTAAGCTATGCATAGCCCTTAATAAGCAGATAAGAGACTATAGCATTAGATAGGATATATTATAAATAGATTACTTAGTAATAATAGCTTATTATTAAAGTATCTTATTAGATATTAAGTTATATTAATTAGAGAAGAAAAACTATATATAAAGGTAAGCGTATATACCTAAGGCTCTTGCCTAGGATAGAGACACTCCTATAATAGATATATAATCTATATACCTAGAATAGGCCTAAAAAGAACGTGGAAAGTTACTAGGATATTAGCGTAAGGTAAAGCTAGGTAATAAGGCTAGTAGTAAGTAGGCTAAGTAAGTTGACTAGGCTATATATATTATTATTATTTACGCTAGCTAGCTCTATGTAGGGCTAGTAATAGTACTCCTACTGCTTCGTTAAAAGGAAAACCCTTAAATAGGAAGAAAAACCCTTATATCTATATTTAGGCTAACGCTAACCCTATACTAGGTTTGCGTTGCGTTATATATAGCCTATTATAGGTGTTTAATACTAGCTTATACTAGCCTTATCTTATTAAAAAGAAAGAAAGAAAGAAAAAGAAGGAAATCCTAGGTTCTTAGCCTTACTTAGCTTTATTCTAGGTTTACTCTAGCTCTATTCTAGGCTACTTATACTATCTTATAGTATACTAAATTTAGGTTTATAGTAGTAATTTACTTCTTTTTACTTTTCTACTAACTCCTCTATAGCCTTATATTTTAGCCTTCTCTAGCCTAGGTTTAGCTTATTAATCTAAGGAAGTTAAAGTACCTAATATTATTTATTTTCTATAGGGAGGGTATAGTTTTAGTTTAAGTCCTAGGTATCTCTAGGCCTAGGTCTCCTAAGTATTATTTAGCTAGATTTTTATCTTATATTTTTATTTCTTTATTAATATTTATAATTTAGCCCCTCTCTCCTTTATATAAGTATAAGAAGAGTTCCCTCTCTCTAAAGGGGTTTAACTTCTTTTCTCTTTCTTTATTAAACTTCCTATAGGTTCTTTTCTTTCTTAAAGCTATTTAAGGTACTCCTAGGTTAGTATTAGCTTATATACTAATATCTATTATAGGTTATTTATAGATATTATAAAATAGCGCTAGCTACTATAAGTAATCCTATATTCTATGCTTTTCTAGCTCTAATCTACCTAGGAAAACTCTAATACTAAGTAATACCCTTAGAAGTCCTTAACTAAGAAGTAGCTTAAGTAAGCTATAGCTAAAGATTTAAAGGTATACCCTCTTTAGCCTTAACTTACCTTTACTCTAATTCTAATTTACTATAGTTAAGGGATTCCTATAGGATCTAATATATCTCTTATAAATCTTAATTAATTAACTACCCTAGGCACTAGTGCTATAATATTACTAGTAAGTTAATTCTATTCTAGCTTAGAAGTAAGGCTAACTATTTTATATAAGGCTAGCTACTAATACCTATTTTAACTATTAGGTCTAAAACTATAGTTATTTAAAGGTAGTTAATACCTTTATTCTAGGCCTAGTCTAGTGCTAATCTATTCTTAGCCTAACTTAAGTAATTAATAAAATAAGCACTAGTAGCTAGTAAAAGTCTAAGTAGCTATAGTTACTAAGGGTAGTATAAGTGCTATTATACTAGTTTACTATTAGGTCTAGTCTAGGTCTAATAGTTCTCTAGGTCCTAGATAACTATTAAGATTATATAAAAGAACTCTATACTAGTAATTAAAGTAAGAAGAAATAAAGTGCCTTTATAGTAAGTCTAGGCTAGTCTAGCACTAAGGGAAATAATATAATAAGGTTATCTTTTAGCTATAGTATTTAGATACCTATATAGTAAAGATAAACTATCTCCTAGCTATAGCCTTACTTACTAAGGGATAGGCTAAGGTAATAGAGGGAGTGATTCTAGTCCTAGAGAAGGAGTAGATTAGTTAACTAGTTATGGCTTAGGGAGGGGCAGGGGTGGACCGGTAGGGTAATAATACTAGGCGTTATATAGTTAACATTAATCCAATGACAGTTCCGGAATGATAATTCTGTGACCAGCCCGCCGCTAGGCTATATATAATATATATTATAAGGAGGGTAAATGCCTATAGTATAGTTTAGGAAAGCATTTTATTTCTAATTACCCTTTACTTTTACTAAGATATTAGGAAAGAAAAGTAGCTATATATATATATAATATAAAGGAAGAGGAAGATAATTCTAAAGAAAGGGAGAAGGTAAATATATTAGAAAAAGAAGAACCCTAGCATTAAGTTATTTAACTAAGGTAGCGGGGAGGATAGATAGAGGGACTTTATAGCAAATAGTTATTACTAATAAGGACTTTAAATATATCTAGTCTAATAAAGATTCTTTACCTTTTCTAGTTCCTATATTAATTAATAAGACTACCTTTATAAATACTCTTATTAATATAGGCTATAACTGCTATACTACTATAAGCAAATGCCTTATCTAGAAACTCTAGTTAGAATGCCTCTGTTAGGAGCAGAACAGCGACGGCATCCATGAGGGTGGCGACGGCATCGATGAGGGTGGAACCCAGCGGGGCACGGAGCTAAGGGCTAGCTGCGGGCTAGTTACGTGAGAGCTGCGGGCTATTTAAAGGGGCTTTCCCATAAATAAAGGGAAAGGGCTAGAGATTAAACCTTTTAAGCACTAACCCCTAGCTAGCAGATTAATAGCTATAACACTTTAATCTAACCTTTACTCTATTATTCACTCCTAAGCCAAAAGCCTTAACAAATTAATCTCTCTTCCCTTTAGGGTAACAGACTATTGGTTAGATTAAGATATCTAGAATTCATCGCATAGCGACCCGATTAGGTAGTAGCTATGACCACGCTATAGATAAGTAGGAGAATGTTACACTACCGAACCTAACCAGAGTGGTCCGCTAGTCCCTATTAGATAACTAGCAGAGCAAAACACTTATTAATAATAAGGAGGTAACACTAAATTAGCGCCTTAAAGAAGCAGTAACCTAGATATATATTATAGAAAAGAGATAGAAACTCACTTACTTATAGTGAAACCTATAGATAATAGAAGAAGCCACGTCCTTAGGTAACTTAGACATAGGACCTATAAATACCCTCCTTTAGCACCCTAGGTAGTACTTATTATATAGCGATATAGCCTTGCGAAGATATAATTAAAAGCACCTATGTATAAAGGGAATACTTTTAAGAGTCTTTAGAATTTCCTAGCGGATTTAAACATAGCTTTTACTATAGATTATAGAACCTTTATAGATAATATAACTAAGGTTGCCTACGCTAGCAGCTGCCTAGTAAATAACGCAAAGCGATAATAGATGCGTTATACAGCCACGGATAGTTATGTAAATTACTAGGGTTATACCTAGGACGGATTTATGGATTAGCTAAAGACAGGAACTATAGATAAAAATGCACGGTGCTTAGAAGCAATAAGGACGTTAATAGGTCTTAGACAAGAAAATCACTAATTATTCTAGATGTTTATAAAGATCTAGGGTAAGGTAAAGGCTAAGCTGCCTAAAGCAATTCCTAAACGCCTATAAATCTATATATTTATTAATAGCCTTAATAACGCTATAAAGAAGCAGGTACTTAGCTAAGAGTTCCCTAAGAGTTAGACCTACCTAGTAGGCTAAGGAAGAAAGGCAGAGGTTATAACTAAAGGAGGCTAATTAAGCGATTAAGGTAATAATAGTTAAAAAGATAATAACGTTTCACTTCGCTAGAAAGGCTATAGCAATAAAGCAGCAATAGAAAGACGAATTTGCTGTTTATATGTTTTAAGTATAGTAAGCTAGGACATGCTTCACTAAGCTATACTAAACCGGATTGTTCTATTTGCAAGAGAAGCAATTACATAATAGAGACGCATAAGACTAGCCGTAACTAGGCTAGAGATAAAGACCTATTAGACTTAAATAAGACCCTTATTAGCTTAGTGCGACCCTAGGAAGACGCTCTTATTAAATTATTACCTAAAGATCTAAGACTAAGAGTTAAGGTAAAGTTACAGCAAGAACATAAATAGGTAGCTATAAAGGCGCTGTTTAACCCTAGCGTAACCCATTTAATTATCTACCTAAAGTTGCTAATAGTAGTTAATTAGGCTAATGTAAAAAGGATAATATAACCCTTAAGAGTACTACCCTTACTAAAATTAAGCATTAAGGAATCTTATTACAAACCTTATTAATTAAGGATAGCATAGGCTATGTAAGAATATATTAAGTTAGCTACTACGTAGCTAATACTAGTAAAGACCTATTATTAGGGCATAACTAGGCAGTTACATACAAACCAGTGATTATATCCTAGATAGATAGTTACTAGAGATACCCTATTATAAAAGAACGTCTTAGACTAGCAGTAAGGACGCGATAGGCACGTAAGGAGGTAAAACGCGCTTACATTAGATTTATCTTATAGGGGATAATAACTAAAATTATATAAAAAGATAATAATGTCTTAATAGTAAACAAAGACAGGCCCTGTAATAACCTAGTAACTATAGAGATAAGCAAAGCCTATAAGTTAACCACGCAAATACCCTAAGCCTATAAGGAGTTTAAGGATATCTTTTAAATAAACTTATAGGTATCCTCCCTACACTAGGTAGCTAAACTTATGCCATTAAATTAGAAGAGGGAAAATGCCCTATAGGGACTAATATATAATTTAGTAGAAAAGGAGCTAGAAGTGCTCCGTAAGTACTTAGTAAGCGCGCAGCGAAAGGGATGGATTTAAAGATCTATTAGCCTAGCTAGAGCCCTAATATTATTTGTGCTAAAGAAAGGAGGAAAATTACGCCTTTACGTGGATTATAGAGCCCTTAATAGGATTACTATTAAAGACAAAGCGCTATTGCTGCTAATTATAGAGATCTTAAACTAATTAAAGGGAGTAAAGGTCTATACGAAATTAGACCTTAAAGATGCGTACTACTAGCTACGTATCCGCAAGGGCAATAAGTGGAAAATAGCGTTCTAATGCAAATATGGTTACTTTAAATATCTTATGATGCCTTTTGGACTAGTTAATGCACCCGTAACCTTTTAAGAATATATTAATAATGCCCTTAAAGGCCTTATAGACATAATTTACGTTATGTATTTGGATAATATCCTAATCTATAGCAGCGATATAGCCGCGCATAAGGGGCATGTAAAATAAGTCCTTTAGAAGCTCTAAGAAGTAAGCCTCTTCGTTAACCTAGAAAAGTGTAAATTCTTATGTAAGGAGGTTAAATTCCTAGGCTTTGTTATATCTAAAGAAGGAATCGCGATAGAGCCCGCTAGAATTAAGATAATAGTAACTTAGCTAGTACCTTGCAGTGTCTTTAATATCTAGTCGTTCCTAGGCTTTATAGGATTTTACAGACGGTTTATTAAAGGCTATAGCAAAATAGTTATCCTATTAACTAATTAACTCTAAGGAGACTAACTAGTAAAGTTTAAGCTAGATCCTAATAAGTTAGCTGTGTTTAGGAGCTATAAAAATAATTCTAAGAGGCGCTAATTCTAGTGCACTTTAATCCACTAGCCCTATTAAGGGTTAAGACAGACGCCTTAGGATATGCACTTAGGGCTATCCTAGCGTAGTTAGTGCTAGGTTACTGGTACCTAATAGCGTATATATTAAGAAAGTTAAATAAGATAAAGCTATGCTATATAACACTAGATATAGAGTTACTAGCTATCTAAGAGGCATTCTAAACTTAGAGGCATTACCTTATATACTTAACGCATCTAGTTATAGTGGTTATGGATTACTTAAACTATAAGTACCTAGCTATAAAGCTAAAGTTAACTAGTAAATAGGTTACTACGCTAGATAAACTTTATCTATTTAACTTTATAATTAAACATAGAGCAGGTAAGTTAAACCCTGCTAATACTCTATTAAGGAGGTTAGATTATATAAGTAAAGAGAGGAAAGCAAAGGCAGTGTCCTTATAATTACTAACCTTTCTTACTAAATTTGTAAATAACACGCTATAAGGACACTGTAATAAAACTACTAGCATTTAGTGCTCTAAGAAAACGCGGCGTGTTTAGTTCGTAGATAATAGGCTATAAGGACACTGTGATAAAACTATTAATATCTAGCGCTCTATAAAATCGCTCCTTACCTATTAACTAGATAAGGATAGACTACATATAAGACTAGACCTACTAGCTAAGGAGTTACTCCCTAGTGGTAGTGTGTTAGCTAGGGTCTTCTTAATTTTAAAGAAACCTAATAGTCTAGACATACTCTAAGGATATTATTATAGCGTAAGGGGACTGTATATAAGACTAAGCCTGCTAGCTAAGGAGTGGCTACCTAGTAGTAGTGTAATAGCTAGGGTCTTATTAATTTTAGAAAAGCCTAATAGTCTAGATATATTCTAAGGATATTATTATAGCGTAAGGGGACTGCACGTAAGACTAAGCCTACTAGCTAAGGAGTTATTACCTAGTAGTGGTATAATAGCTAGGGTCTTATTAATTTTAGAGAAGCCTATTAGACTAGACGCGCTTAATATAAGCATTATAGTAGGGAATAGACTATATGTAAGACTAAATTCACTAGCTAAGGAGTCGTGACCTAGTAGATGCGTTATGGCTAGGGTCTTAGCAGTATAGAGAACCTCTTCTAAGTTAAATTCCGCTATATTTATAGAAGACGTAGAATTAGAACCCCTAATCTAAGTCTTACTTTTAGATATATAACAGAGGGATGCCTTTATTATAAAGAAGAGAGCGCTGCTATTAAGCGGTAACCTAGATATATTACAAATATAGTCTATTAGACCCTCTAAGCTATTAATATTTAAAAATCAAGTTTTTGTCCTATAGGGAATAAGAAAAGAAATCCTACTACTAATTTATAATAACCCTGCTACTAGGCATTAAGGAGTTACTAGAACTCTTTAATAAGTTACTAACTAATATTTTTAGCTAGGAATAAAAAGAGATATTAAGGTGCATATACGTACTTATATTAGCTATTAAGTTTTAAAACCATGAATACACAAACCTTATAGCAAGCTAGCTATGCTACTAGTGCTAGATTACCCCTTTTAAGAATTATTAATAGATTTTATTACTAGACTCCTACTAGTTAAAGATTAGTAAGGCAGAACGTATAATATAATCTTAGTAGTGGTTAATAGATTTACAAAATATAGTATTTATATCCCTATGTCTACGCGGTTAACTAGCAATAGACTAGTAACTATCTTCCTAGAATATATTTTTAAAGATTATAAAGCCCTAGAGGGTATTATTATAGACTAGGGTTTAATATTTACTAGTGGATTTTAGAGAATATTCTGCTACCTCTTAGCGATAAAGTAGTGATTAAGCACTGCATTTTATTCACAAATAGATAGTTAGATAGAACGCTTAAACTAAGTTTTAGAGCACTATTTAAGAGCATTTATATACGTAAAGCAGACTAATTAGGTTAATTATCTCCTAATGGCATAGTTTGCTTATAACACAAGCGCATATAAGTTATAGTTATATACCTACGGAAGCGCTGTAAGGGTATAACCTAAGGGGACTAGATTAAGCAGTTACGCTAATTCTAATGGTTAATAATTAAGCTAAAAATAGAGTTTTAGAATTAAAGCATAAGCATATAGAGATTAAGTAGCTATTAAGCTACTTATAGGCCTTGTAGAAAAGTATTATAATTAAAAGAGAGTGCTAATAAAGTTTAACGTAAGTAACTATATCTTACTCTTAACTAAGAATATTAATCTATAATACCCTAGCTAAAAGCTAGCTATAAAGTACTTAGGACTATATAAGATTAAAAAGAAGTTAGCTATTATAGTTTAGCTTATTAATTAAAGTTACCTAAAGGAACGCGCTTATATAATGTTTTTAACATCATAAGCTTAGAACCTTTTAGAGGAAATCTAAGCAACGCAGTTAAAATAACCTTGCTATAAGATAACGTTAAAGAGGATTAAGAGGAATTTAAAGTTAAACGAATTATTGCTTACAAATATAATAGCAAACAGCGTAAATATTTAGTAAAATGGAAGAATTATAATAATTCTAAGAATTCTTAGGTGCTACGTAGAGACTTTATAACAAAAGAGGTTATTAAAGACTATAAGCGGTAACTAAGCAGCTAAATCTTAACTTCTTAGCTGCTTAATTAACTCCTAATTGTAATCTAAAATAATCGTTAGATCGCAGCGATTTAATGGGGAATAATTCACTTAATAATAATTTAGACTACTAAACAAATCTTATATTTAAAGCAAAAACTTAGCATAGACTTATAGCTATCTAATAGCTAGACTTTAGAGACATATTTAGACTGATTTTTAGCATAATTTCTAACTTCATTAGCCTTAGACTTATTGTTACTAAAGGCTTAAACTTATAATTCCTTAGGGAGTTCTAAAGGTCTAATATACATAGGGAGAGTAGCTTAAGCAGTAGTAAACTAGCAGTAAGTTAGCAAAGAATAAGCAGTGAAGCTAGTAGCACTAACTATAGGGCTATAAGTGGCTATAAATTAAAGATAATTAGCAATTTTAATCTAGGTTTCTAGATTAATAATATTAATTAGCTATAAGAAAGCAGCGCGTTTATTACACTCTGCTTCTTAAGAAGCCTTAGCCATAAGACGCGCGTAATAAGCTTGCCTGTGTTTATTAGTATTTTTAAGGCTAAAAGAGTATTATAAAGTTTTTCTTAGCTTATATAAACTCCTAGTAGTATATTAGTAATATTAAAGCAGTAGAGTAAAGGGTACTTACGTTACTAATATAGTATAGTTCTAGAAGATTATAAAGTATATCCTAAAGCTATTTATATAGCTTTATAATTTAAATAAAACACTAGTAAGGAGTTAGCAGTAATTAAGAGGCAATCCCTTAAGGCTTAACTTACCCTAATATAAGTCTTATTATTTTAAGTGTAATAATAGCATTTTAGAGAATTACCTATAAAAAGCTAAACATTAGTAGTAATAGTAGTAAGCTAGCAGTGAGTTTATACTAGAGAAGTGACTATATTTAGTTAGAGTAGGCTTTCCCTTAGTAATATACTAAGGCTATTTATCTTTATTATTATCCCTTAGAGCCACGTTCTAAATAGCTAATCACTAGGCATAATATATGTATAGAATTTTTATTAAACTAGCTCTAAGTTAGTAATAAAAAAGCAATAAAGAAGTAGCAAACTTACGCGGTCTTTAATAATTATAAGGTTCTCCCCTTATAGGATAGCTTAATAGCGAAATCTTTAATAGCGGTAGTATAAGATATAATAGCTTAAGCTATAATAGTTAGTAGTTAATATTATATAATAGCAGCGTTATAGTAGCTATTATATTAGTAAGGGACTTATAAGTTAATAAGAGGCTTAAAGAAAAGAAAGAAAAGAGGGAAAAGAAGGAAGGAAATCGCCCTTCTTATAGGAATTTAAGTGCCTTAGATTAATCTAAGCTACTCTAACTAGAATCTTCTATGCATTATAACTAGTGTGTTTATAGAGATCACTATGATTTACGAGTTATTACTGTAAGCTTACTATAAATTCATTAGGCCGCTACTATAAGCTTAAAGAAAAACGGAAGGAGTAGGGTAATCTATGCCCTGCAGAGTTAAGCTAATTAAAAATCGCGCTAACTAGTCTAGTTAAGAAGAATCTCTTAGGAAGAATAACCTATAAAGAGGAAGTTAAGAAGTAACTATAACCTAGCTTCTATTAGCAAGCGGTTACCATAAAGAAGGCTAATATAGCCTAATGTTATTAATATTACTATATTGCTTTATAAAAATCACTATAGCAAGTAGTAATAAAGGAACTCTCACGCTATAACCTAACCCTAAGATAGCACCTTAATGCGATTAAGGACAATCGCAGTGAGAGGGGTATTATATTAGGAGCAGAATAGCAATAGTATCTATAAGAGTGGCGATGGCATTAATAAGGGTGGAACCTAGCGGGGCACGGAGCTAAGGGCTAGCTATGGGCTAGTTACGTAAGAGCTGCGGGCTATTTAAAGGGGCTTTCCTATAAACAAAGGGAAAGGGCTAGAGATTAAACCTTTTAAGCACTAACCCCTAGCTAGCAGATTAATAGCTACGACACTTCAATCTAACCTTCACTCTGTTATTCACTCCCAAGCCAAAAGCCTTGACAGCCTCTCTCTCTTAAAGAAGAGATTAGTTTGCACTATAGTTAGTGTAAAGTAAGGGGAAAAGAGAGTTATAAGAAGAGGTTATATATTATATATATTTGTTATGGACTAGCCCGAAGACAAAGCTATAGGCTATTGTGATAATATTAAGAAACTTAAAGGAAGGAAGGAAAAGGAGGATATTACGGGTCCTATACGAGCCCCTTATATCCCCTGATTGGCTTATGTCAGTCCCCTTCCCCACATTCCACTTGTATGTTAACACTAAGGCTTAGGCAAAGCCCAAGCCCTTACAATATTATCTGTTTTTAGGTAGATCTAGATAGATAGGAAACACCTATAGTTACCTATATAATCCCTAGGTTAATAAGGTAGCTTATTTTAGGGACACTATAGATAAAATAGAATAAGATTAACTTAGATATAGCGCGCTGTTAACTCTACCTAGGATTAGCTAATAACCTATAAATTTAGGCATTAACTAATAGGAAGGTTAAGTTACTAATAATATCTATCTTAGGCTTTACCTTTATAGGAATTATAAGGTATATAAAGAAGTAAAAAGAATATATCTAACTCTACGCTACTAGCCTATAGGAAATTATATTAATTTTATAAATAGATATAACCCTAAGGTTATAGAATAGGACCTATTATCCTTATTACTAAGCATACTATAGGACTTTATAAACCTCTTCCTAGAGAGTAAGGTAAATGCCTTATAACTATACTAGGGATAATTAGACCACTATATTTAATTAAAATAAAACCTAGATAGATCTAAACTAAAACTCCTATAGGCCTTATTATATAATATACCCTAGTAATACCTCCTTAAAATCTAGAAGTAAGTAACTAACCTTATAAATAAGGGATAAATATAGGCTAGCTTCTCTTTAGTAATAGCCTTTATATTATTAGTAAAGAAGCTAGAAGGAGAATAGTAGTTTTATATAGATTACTATACCCTTAATAAGATTATAGAATAAGACTATTATCCCTTACCTTTAGTAAAGGAAATACTATAATTATTATTAGAGGTAAAGTAATTTATAAAGCTAAATATATAAGTAGCGTTTTACTATATTTATATTACTAAGGGTAAGGAATACTAAACTACCTTTTAGATACATTTTAGATTATTTAAGTAGCTTATATATCCCTTTAGCCTAGCTAGTATACTTATTACCTTTTAGAGATATATTAATAGTATACTTAGTAAAATCCTAAGGGATTATATAACTACTTATCTTAATAATATTCTTATTTACTTAGGAGGGTCTTAGAAGAACTATATATAAAAGGTTTAAGTAATACTTATAAGGCTATAGTAAGTAAGGCTAAACTTAGATATAAAGAAATATATTTTTATAATAAAGGAAGTTAAGTACCTAGGGTTTATTATTGTTAGAACAAGCATGATATCAATCGCGGCACGCAGCCGCAATTACCTAGCAAAGGTCAGGCCGCGAGGGCGCGCGCGCAACGCGCGCCCGCGAGAGGTAACCTTACATATAACTTATCAGCCCGCCCCCTCTAATTAGGCAAGGACCTATAAGTTATATAACCTACAAAACGCACTACGTTTGTAGCCACTTCTTATAATCTAAAAAGCCTTGCTTTTCCTCTCTTCTATACACACTTATAACTAATTAATTATAATACCTAGAATAGAAGAATAATTCCTATTCCCTAGGCTATAATCCTAACGTTAGGCACCTATAATACTAATACTAATTAGTGGTTAACTTTATAGATAACTATATAGTTTTTCCTAACTATAGATTAGTAAGGCTAAGTAGAAGAGATAGCTATACTATAAACCTACCCTATAAAATAGGAGGGCTACTAAAAGCGTGTGTAATTATGCTAAGGAAGTCTAAGCACTCTCTTATAATGTAAAAGAAGCCTTATAACTCCTAAGATCTAATATCCTAAGACCTTATAAAGACTTTAAAGCTATTAAAGGATTAAGGCCTAGTTAGTAACTAGTCTAACCTATCTTTAATTACTTAGTTAGCGCATTTTACTACGCACTTAACCCTTAGAAGGCATTCTCTTATAATAAGAAAGGAGCTTATTACTCCTAAGATTTAATATCCTAAGAACCCCTAAGGGATAAAGATAATAGCTACGCTTATAATCCTTTAACCTACTATATAACTAATACTATACCTTTATTCTATTCTCTTATAATAGAGATAAGAAAGTTAAAAGCTTCTTAATAAGAAAAACTATTAAAAGTCTCTCTCTCTAGCCCTAACTTTAGTAATACTAAAGAAGGCACTAAAGTTAAGAGAGATTAAAAAGGTAAAGGTTTATAAGTTAATAATCCTCTCTTAAGATATATTCCCTAGAGATATAAGACTTTATTATACCTAAGATATTGTAAATAGTGAAATTATTTAATCTTAATAAATAAGGTAATAATCCTAAGGCTATTATAGCCTATATTCTTTTAAGATAGTAGTATACTAGTCTAAAGGCCTTATTACTAGAAGCCTCTTTACTAACTTTATTAAAGACTTCTATAAATAGATAAGAGAGGCATTTATAATTATAAACTAAGCAATTACTAAGTATCTATATAATTTCCTTCTCTTCTAAGGCATGTATATAGATATAATAGCCTATAGGAAGATTATAGTAATGCTTAAGGAAGTTACTACCTATAAGGAATTCTAAGATTAGTAAGAAGAAGAGATATAGGAAGCTATAAGGAAGTATATACCCTTCTAAAAATGCATTAAAGACTAAGACTTCCTAAATAACCTCCTTCTAATCCCTCTAATTAGGGTAAGATTATAATATTAATAATAGGGTAATCTAGGAACCTTATAATCTCGCTAATATTCTTCCCTAAGCCTAACCCTATTAGGCTAATTACATAATAATCCTTAGGAAAGCCCTTATTAGAGGTATCCCCTATTAAGATAAGAAATCCCTTCTTCTATACCTCTAAGAGCACTTTTCCCTACTAGACCTATATTAAAGCAAATAATTAATCTTATAAAGCTTTATATAAGCGATATTTAATATAGCGTAGATAACTATAAGGTCCTTAACTTAAAGTTAATAATCTTCTAAGGGAAATATAAGATACTAGGCATTAAACGCTATAAAGCTAGGTATGCTCTTAAAGCTATGCTTAAGGGAAAAGCTTTAATATACTATTATAAGCATCTATATAAGCTAGGCAATCCTTAGGACCTTAAGACCCTTATTAGCTATATTAAGAGAAGTTTTAAGATTAATAATATAAAACAAAGGTATTTTCTTAAATAGTAAAACACTAAGCTACGCTAGATTATATAAGAAAACCTAGATAAGCTAAAGATTAATTACTTTAAAGAACTTATCATAAAGCTTATAAACCTTTAATAAGCAGTTCTAGATATTACCTAATCTAAAAGAGCACTCTAGAATTAATTAATCTCTGCTTATTATAGCATACCTAAGTATAGAACTTACCTTATTAACCCTCCTACTAACCTCTAGCTATTCTACGAATGTATAAGGATATTAATAAGAATAACTATAGAGGAATTAGATAAGAAGTATTAATTCCTATTAATATCTAATATAAGAGAGTAGTATTAGACTAACTATAAGTAGGTATAGCAAGGAAGCCTATTATGGATAATTATATTTATAAGGTAATAAAGGCACTCTATAGAAGAAGAAATACTATATATATAGTAAAGAAGGCTATTAGTTAACTAAACACTCTAAGGAGAAACATAAGAAGATATATTAACGCTTTAAGAACTATTACCTTATAGAACTAATAACCCCTTCCTATAATACTTTCCTTACTTAGTATAAAGGTAAAGAAAATAATACTGCTTTTTCTAAAGAAGATAAGATTTCTACCTATATAATAGAACTTAGATTTAAAGAAGAAGGTAATAAAGGAGAGATGCTAATAAGCTTCTTTATATAAGGTATAATAATTAATAGCTATGTAATCACAGAAATCCTTATAAACTAAGCAGCTACCTATACCCTTATTAAAGAGAATCTATTTAATCTCTAGTAACTAAAGGAAGCCTTAACTACCTTCCTTCTTTAAGATTATTACTCTTTAGGCATATTCTAAGGTATTATCCCTAATACTAGGGCTATAGGTTATTTATTAGTAGGGCACCCTTAATTCCTTACCCTATAATAATTAATCCTAAAGATCTAGCTTAATAAATCTAGAGCTAGGGAGGTAATAATTTAATTTAGAAGCGGCAAGCTAATCCCTTAATTAGATTAATTAATATACCTACTCTCTTTAGTATTATCCTATTCTACGTAATGCCTATAAACACTCCTTCTTACTATGTTTAGTAGATATAGACTGCCTTAAGATTAATTTCTATATCTCTTAGAATATCCTTTAATAAGGTAATATAAAGGTCTCTATTATCCATAAATAGGGATATCCTTAGATGCTTCTGCAGAAGGAGAGATTAATTGCCTAGAGTTATCTAACTAAGATAGAATTATAGCGCTTATATTACTAATTTAGTTACCCTTCTATCCGCTAACTTTATAATATGCTTTCTAAATTAGGCTATAAGGTAGATTTTAAAACTATTAGATAATTAATAAAGATCTACTACTAATGCTAATTAAATATAGATAATCTATGTTATTTTAAATTTACCTAAAGGATAAATATAACTTTAACTATAAAGTAATTATAAATATTATATATTTAGATAGTAATTGCCCTATCCTTCACGCTATTAATACAGCCACCGCGTTTAATATAGCTAGATTCCTTAAAGATATTATAGCAAAGGTAACCTAGGAAGCCCTTTAACTCTACTAGATTAATACCTACTAAGGTCCTCTAGATTAGATTATAACTAATGCTAGTATAATATTTAGAAGCAAAGAATTCTGCTAATTTATGGCTTTAATATTAATCTTAATTAAAGAGGTCCTTATTAAGGTATACTATAGCATTAGTAAGGTTAAGAGATATTATAGGCTACTCTAGAGAGCCTATAATATTATCTAACGCAAATGCCTATTTATACCTAAAGCTATAGCCCTGTAAATAGCTATAAAAGCCCTTAATAATACCGTAGGCCTAAATAGTATTATTCTAACCCTTCTTATCTTTAGTGCCTACCCTTAAATAATTAATAATTCTCCTCCCTTACCTAATATTAAGTAATAAGCTCTTATAGTATAGAAGGTAATAAAGGAGATTAAGAGATTACATACATTATATAAGGTTAAGGAAGCCCTTACTATAAGGAATAGCCCTAATACCTTATTAACCCTTAATCTCCTGCTTATATTACTAGTTCTTATCTAGTAAGAGTATAAAGGATAGTAAGGCCTATATAAGCTTCTTATAATAGATAGAGAGAGCTATACCCTTAACCTTTTATAAGGCCCTAAGGTCTTTAGGTTAACCTTTATTAAGCCCTATAATAAAGATCTTAGTAAGGAAAGGCTATAACTAGTAGAAGGTAATAACCTAGAGGTAATTAAAGGAGAAGAGTAAGAGGTATAAATTAATAATATAGTGCCTCTAGCCTCTCTAAAAGAAGGCTAGGAAGACTATAAAAGAACCCTCCTATAATTATTAATTAGGTAGATAACCTTAAGGCATTTATCTTAAGCAAGGAGGAGGTAGACCTTAAGCTTATAATCTAATTACGTATATATATATTAATTACGCTAGCTAGCTCTATGTAGGGCTAGTACTAGTACTCCTACTGCTTCGTTAAAAGGAAAACCCTTAAATAGGAAGAAAAACCCCTTATATCTATGTTTAGGCTAACGCTAACCCTACACTAGGCCTACGTTACGTTATATATAGCCTATTATAGGTATTTATTGCTAGCTTATGCTAGCCTTATCCTAATAAGAAGAAAAGAAAAGAAAGAAAGAAGGAAAATCCTAGGTTCTAAGCCTTACCTAGCTTTATCCTAGGTTTACTCTAGCATTACTCTAGGCCTCTTATACTATCTTATAGTATACTAGATTTAGTTTTATAGTAGTAATTTACTTCTCTTTTACTTTTTAGCTAGCTTTTCTATAGCCTTACTTTTTAGCCTTCTCTAGCCTAGGTCTAGCTTATTAGTCTAAGGAAGTTAGAGTACCTAATATTATTTATCTTCTATAGTAAGGGTATAGGTTTAGTTTAATTCCTAGCTATTTCTAGGCCTAGGTCTCCTAGGTATTATCTAACTAGATTTTTATCTTATATTCTTCTTTCTTTATTAATATTTATAATTTAGCCCCCTATATAAGTATAAGAAGGGTTCCTCCCCTAGAGAGGTCTTCCTTCTTTTCTCTTTTTATTAAACTTCCTATAGGTTCTTTTCTTCCTTAGAGCTACCTAGGGTATCTCTAGGCTAGTATTAGCCTAAATGCTAATATTACTATAGATTAGTTAAGTTATCTAATAATATAGCGCTAGCTACTACAAGTACTCTTATATTCTATGCTTTTCTAGCTCTAATCTACCTAGGAGAACACTAATACTAATTAATACCCTTAGAAGTCCTTAACTAAGAAGTAGCTTAAGTAAGCTATAGCTAAGGATTTAAAGGTATAGTCCCTTTAACCCTATCCTACCTTTACTCTAATTCTAATTTACTATAATTAGGAATCCCTATAGGATTTAATATATATCTTATAAGTCTTAGTTAATTAACTACCCTAGGCACTAGTGCTATAATATTACTAGTAAGTTAAGTCTATCCTAGCTTAGAAATAAGGCTAACTATTTTATATAAGGCTAGCTACTAATGCTTATTTTAACTATTAGGTCTATAACTATAGATATTTAAAGGTAGTTAGTGCCTTTATTCTAGGCTAGATCTAATACTAATTTACTCTTAGCCTAACTTAAGTGGTTAATAAAATAAGCACTAGTAGCTAGTAAAAGTTTAGGTAGCTATAGTTACTAGGGTAGTATAAGTATTACTATTCTAGTTTACTATTAAGTCTAGTCTAGATCTAATAGTTCTATAGGTCCTAGATAACTATTAGGATTATATAAAGAAGCTTTATACTAGTAATTAAAGTAAGAAGAAGTATAGTGCCTTTGCTATAGGCCTAGGCTAGTCTAGCGCTAGAGAAGAATAATATAATAAGGTTATCTTTTAGCTATAATATCTAGATGCTTACGCTATAGAGATAAACTATCTCCTAGCTATAGCCTTACTTACTAAGGGATAGGCTAAGGTAATAAAGGGGTAATTCTAGTCCTAGAGAAAAAGTAATTAGTTAGGTAGTTATAGCTTAGTAAAGGGATAGAGGTAGACTAGTAAGGTTTATAATACCTAGCATTATACATTTAAAATTAATCTAATAATAGTTCTAGAATTATAATTTTATAGCTAGCTTACCGCTAGCTTTAAACTATATAATCTTATATCTCTCCTAGTTATTTACTATATCTATATCCTAGCTATTAGTCCTAGTGCGTTAGAAGCGCCCTAGCTCTAGCTTCTCCTCTTTACTATATATATTAGCTACTAGTTCTTATACTAATATATAGTATTAGAGTTATTTTATACTAAGGAACTATTTAGCTATAGCTCTTACCTTTAGGGGTAGTTTAGGGCTAGCCTTACCTTCTATATATCTCTAGGCTAGCGTAATTAAGGGTATTAATAATTATATTTAGGGTAGTTAACTATAATATAATATTAGTCTTTAACTGCTTTACTATAGCTATATAGCGGTAAGTTTACCCTAGGGATACCTCTCTAAAAGAGAAACTTATTAAGACTAATCTTTCCTATATATAATTAGACTATAGTTAAGGAGATATATTTTTCTAGGCCTATATAGAATCTTTAGATTTCCTTTAGGTTATAAGTTAGTAATTAGTTCTTAGTTAGTTCTCTTATAAGTCTATGCTACCCTAGGTATTCCTTACTATACTATTTATTCTAATATTATCTCTATTCCTTATATAGTTTTACTACTAGCTTATTACTCCTAAGGGAGGGTCTTTATTTATAATATAATACTAACTATACTAAGTTAGTAATAGCTTAGATTATTATAGCTATTTTACTCTTTATAATTCTCTCTTTAAACTTCTATTTTATCTTATTTAGGTATAGATCTAAGGGAGGGATATAGGTCTTAACCTCTAGTTAAGCAATAGGTATAGCCTTAAATACACTAGCTATAATTTAGAGATAGGTTAATTAGTCTATTATAAAGCTTTTAACTACTTCTCTTAGTTTTCTACCCTTCTTAGTTAGGGTATAGTAAGCGCTTACCCTATAGGTAAGAATAGGCTAGACTACTTATATATATAGGAGTTAAGTATCTCTAAAGCTATAACCCTAGGCTAATACTACTAGTAAGGAGAGTATAAGCTATTACTAGGCTAGTTTACCTTTTAGAATATTCTTATAAGCACTCTAATTAAGTTTCCTATTAACCTAGACTCTAAGAAACCTATATAACTCTATAAGCGCTATCTTTTTATACTAAGTTAAACCCTAGCCTATAGGGGTTAGTATACTTTACTAAAGTATATAAGTTTAGTCTTTACTAGGTTAAACTTTACTCTTACTTTTTACCTATTTTTATATACTTTTTATATAGCTTTAAGCCTCTTCTAAGTCTATATAGTGTTTTTCTAAATACTACTATATTTATATTATTTATAAATCCTATTACTACTATGCCTAGGATAGCTTAGAGGTATATATAGCACTTTACTAAGTAAAGTAAGAAGAGGATTAGTAAGAGAGGTAAGCCTTATAGAGTACTTACCTTTATCTAAAAGGGTCTTAAGAGTTTACTATTAAAGCTAAGCTAGCTTATTCTATCTATAAGGAAGCTATATATTATAGCTATTAGCTAGCGTAGTATACCTATTTAGATTAAAATATAAATTAGGTATAGGTAGCTAACTCTATTAAATATAGATAAGATATCTATTTATACTAATAAGGTAATACTATCTTTACCCTAAGCCTCTCTTATATATTCTATAAGGACTTTAATTATAGTTTTTATTAATCTATTTACTTTATTTCCTATTTATAGCTTAGGAGAAGGCCCTTAGCCTTAGTAAATGTCAGGAGCAGAACAGCGACGGCATCCATGAGGGTGGCGACGGCATCAATAAGGGTGGAACCCAGCGGGGCACGGAGCTAAGGGCTAGCTGCGGGCTAGTCACGTAAGAGCTACGGGCTATTTAAAGGGGCTTTCCTATAAATAAAAGGGAAAGGGCTAGAGATTAAACCTTTTAAGTACCTACCCTAGCTAGCAGATTAATAGCTATAACACTTTAATCTAACCTTTACTCTATTATTTACTCCTAAGCCAAAAGCCTTAATAAATTAATCTCTCTTCCCTTTAGGGTAATAGACTATTGGTTAGATTAAGATGTCTGGAATTTATTATATAGTAACCTGATTAGGTAGTAGCTATAACCACGCTACAGATAAGTAGGAGAATATTACACTACTAAACCTAACTAGAGTAATCCGCTAGTCCTTATTAGATAACTAGCAGAGCGGAACACTTATTAATAATAAGGAGGTAACACTAAATTAGCGCCTTAAAGAAGCAGTAACCTAGATACGTATTATAGAAAAGAGATAGAAACTTACCTAATTATAGCGAAACCTATAGATAATAGAAGAAGCTATATCCTTAGGTAACTTAGACATAGGACCTATAAATACCCCTCCTTTAGCACCTTAGGTAGCACCTATTATATAGTAATATAGCCTTACAAAGATATAATTAAAAGCACCTATATATAAAGGGAACACTTTTAAGAGTCTTTAGAATTTCCTAGCGGATTTAAACGTGGCTTTTACTATAGATTATAGAACCTTTATGGATAATATAACTAAGGTTACCTATACTAGTAGCTGCCTAGTAGATAATATAAAGTAATAATAGATACGTTATATAGCTATAGATAGTTATGTAAACTACTAGGGTTATACCTAGGACGGATTTGTGGATTAGCTAAAGATAGGAACTATGGATAAGAATGCATGGTGCTTAGAAGCAATAAGGATGTTAATAGGTCTTAGATAAGAAAATTACTAATTATTCTAGACGTTTATAAAGATCTAGGGTAAGGCAGAGGCTAAGCTGCCTAAAGTAATTCCTAAATACCTATAAATCTGCATATTTATTAATAGCCTTAATAATGCTATAAAGAAGTAGGTACTTAGCTAAGAGTTCCCTAAGAGTTAAACCTACCTAGCAGGCTAAGGAAGAAAGGTAAAGGTTATAACTAAAGGAGGCTAATTAAGCGATTAAGGTAATAATAGTTAAAAAGATAATAACGTTTCACTTTGCTAGAAAGGCTATAGTAATAAAGCGGCAATAGAAAGATAAATTTGCTATTTATATGTTTTAAGTGTAGTAAGCTAGGATACGCTTTACTAAGCTATACTAAACTAGATTATTCTATTTGCAAGAGAAGCAATTATATAACAGAGATGCATAAGACTAGCCATGACTAGGCTAGAGATAAAGACCTATTAGACTTAAACAAGACCCCTATTAGCTTAGTGTGACCCTAGGAAGACGCTCTTATTAAATTATTACCTAAAGATCTAAGACTAAGAGTTAAGGTAAAGTTATAGTGAGAACATAAATAGGTAGCTATAAACGTACTGTTTAACCCTAGCGTAACCTATTTGATTATCCACCTAAGGTTGCTAACGGTAGTTAATTAGGCTAACGTAAAAAGGATAATATAACCCTTAAGAGTGCTACCCTTACTAAAATTAAGCATTAAGGGATCTTATTACAAACCTTATTAATTAAGGATAGTATAGGCTATATAAGAATATGTTAAGTTAGCTACTACGTAGCTAATACTAGTAAAGACTTATTATTAGGGTATAACTAGGTAGTTACATATAAACTAGTGATTATATCCTAGATAGATAGTTACTAGAGATACCCTATTATAAAAGAACGTCTTAGACTAGTAGTAGGGACATAATAGGCATGTAAGGAGGTAAAACGCGCTTGCATTAGATTTATCTTATAGGGGATAATAACTAAAATTATATAAAAAGATAACAATGTCTTAATAGTAAATAAAGATAGGCCCTATAATAACCTAGTAACTATAGAGATAAGCAAAGCCTACGAGTTAACTATGTAAATACCCTAAGCCTATAAGGAGTTTAAGGATATCTTTTAAATAAACTTATAGGTATTCTCCCTATACTAGGTAGCTAAACTTATACTATTAAATTAGAAGAGGGGAAAACGCCCTATAGGGACTAATATATAATTTAGCAGAAAAGAAGCTAGAAGTGCTCTGTAAGTACTTAGCAAGCGCGTAGCAAAAGGGATAGATTTAAAGATCTATTAGCCTAGCTAAAGCCCTAATATTATTTATGCTAAAGAAAGGAGGAAAATTACGCCTCTATGTGAATTATAAAGCCCTTAATAGAATTACTATTAAAGATAAAGCGCTATTACTACTAATTATAGAGATCTTAAACTAATTAAAGGGAGCAAAGGTTTATACAAAATTAGACCTTAAAGATACATACTATTAGCTACGTATTCGTAAGGGTAATGAGTAGAAAACAGCGTTCTAATGTAAATATAGTTACTTTAAGTATCTTATAATGCCTTTTAGGCTAGTTAATGCACCTATAACCTTTTAAGAATATATTAATAATGCCCTTAAAGGCCTTATAGATACGATTTACGTTATGTATTTAGATAATATCCTAATCTATAGCAGCGATATAGCCGCGCATAAGGGGCATATAAAATAAGTGCTTTAGAAGCTCTAAGAAGTAAGCCTCTTTATTAACCTAGAAAAGTGCAAATTCTTATATAAGGAGGTTAAATTCCTAGGCTTTGTTATATCTAAAGAAGGAATTGCAATAGAGCCCGCTAGAATTAAGATAATAGTAACTTAGCTAGTACCTTATAGCGTCTTTAATATCTAGTTATTCCTAGGCTTTATAGGGTTTTACAAACGGTTTATTAAAGGCTATAGTAAGATAGTTATCCTATTAACTAATTAACTATAAGGAGACTAACTAGCAAAGTTTAAGCTAAATCCTAATAAGTTAGCTATGTTTAGGAGCTATAAAAACGATTCTAAGAGGCGCTAATTCTAGTGTACTTTAATTTACTAGCCCTATTAAGGGTTAAGATAAATGCCTTAGGACACGCACTTAGGCTATCCTAGCGTAGTTAGTGCTAGGTTACTAGCACCTAGTAGTATATATGTTAAGAAAGTTAAATAAGATAGAGCTATGCTACGTAACACTAGATATAGAGTTACTAGCTATCTAAGAGGTATTCTAAACTTAGAGGCACTACCTTATATACTTAACGTATCTAGTTATAGTAATTATAGATTACTTAAACTATAAGTACCTAGCTATAAAGCTAAAGTTAACTAGTAAATAGGTTACTACGCTAGATAAACTCTATTTATTTAACTTTATAATTAAATATAGAGTAGGTAAGTTAAACCCTGCTAATACTCTATTAAGGAGGTTAGATTATATAAGTAAAGAGAGGAAGGTAGAGGTAGTGTCCTTATAATTACTAACCTTTCTTACTAAATTTATAAATAATATGCTATAAGGATACTATAATAGAATTACTAGTATTTAGTGCTCTAAGAAAACGCGGTATGTTTAGTTTATAAATAATAGGCTATGAGGATACTATAATAAAACTATTAATATCTAGCGCTTTATAAAATCGCCCCCTACCTATTAACTAGATAAGGATAGACTATATATAAGACTAGACCTACTAGCTAAGGAGTTACTCCTAGTAGTAGTGTATTAGCTAGGGTCTCCTTAATTTTAAAGAAACCTAATAGTCTAGACACACTCTAAGGATATTATTATAGCATAGGGGACTATATATAAGACTAAGCCTACTAGCTAAGGAGTGGCTACCTAGCAGTGGTATAATAGCTAAGGTCTTATTAATTTTAGAAAAGCCTAATAGTCTAGATATATTCTAAGGATGTTATTATAGCGTAAGGGGACTGCATATAAGACTAAGTATAATAGCTAGGGTCTTATTAATTTTAGAGAAGCCTATTAGACTAAACGCGCTTAATATAGGTATTATAGTAGGGAATAGACTATATATAAGACTAAATTTGCTAGCTAAGGAGTTATAACCTAGTAAATGCGTTATAGCTAGGGTCTTAGCGGTATAGAGAACCTCTTCTAAGTTAAACTCCGCTATATTTATAGAAAACGCGGAATTAGAACCCTTAATCTAAGTCTTACTTTTAGATGCATAATAGAGGGATGCCTTTATTATGAAGAAGAGGGCGCTGCTATTAAGCAGTGACCTAGATATGTTATAGACATAGTCTATTAGACCCTCTAAGCTATTAATATTTAAAAATTAAGTTTTTGTCCTATAGGGAATAAGAAAAGAAATCCTACTGCTAATTTATAATAACCTTATTACTAGGCATTAAGGAGTTACTAGAACTCTTTAATAAGTTACTAACTAATATTTTTAGCTAGGAATAAAAGAGATATTAAGGTATATATATGTACTTACGTTAGCTATTAAGTCTTAAAGCTATAAATATATAAACCTTATGGTAAGCTAGCTACGCTGCTAGTGCTAGATTACCCCTTTTAAGAATTATTAATAGATTTTATTACTAGACTTCTACTAGTTAAAGATTAGTAAGGCAGAACGCATAATGTAATCTTAGTGGTGGTTAATAGATTTACAAAATATAGTATTTATATCCCTATGTTTACGCGGTTAACTAGTAATAGACTAGCAATTATCTTCCTAGAATATATTTTTAAAGATTATAGAGCCCTAGAAGGTATTATTATAGACTAAGGTTTAATATTTACTAGTGGATTTTAGAGAATATTCTACTACCTCTTAGCAATAAAGTAGCGATTAAGCACTGCGTTTTATCTATAGATAAATAGTTAGATAGAACGCTTAAATTAAGTTTTAGAGCACTATTTAAGGGTATTTATATGCGTAGAGTAGACTAATTAGGTTAATTATCTCCTAATAGTATAATTTGCTTACAATATAAGCATGTATATAAGTTATAGTTACACACCTATAGAAGCGCTACGAGGGTATAACCTAAGGGGACTAGATTAAGTAGTTACGCTAATTCTAATAGTTAATAATTAAGCTAAAAATAGAGTTTTAGAATTAAAGTATAAGTATATAGAGATTAAGTAGCTATTAAGCTACTTATAGGCCTTATAGAAAAGTATTATAATTAAAAGAGAGTGCTAATGAAGTTTAATATAGGTAACTATATCTTACTCTTAACTAAGAATATTAATCTATAATACCCTAGCTAAAAGCTAGCTATAAAGTACTTAGGACTATATAAGATTAAAAAGAAGTTAGCTATTATGGTTTAGCTTATTAATTAAAGTTACCTAAAGGAATACGCTTATATAATGTTTTTAATATTATAAGCTTAAAACCTTTTAGAGGAAATCTAAGCGACGCGGTTAAAATAACCTTACTACAAGATAATATTAAAGAGGATTAAGAGGAATTTAAAGTTAAATAAATTATTACCTATAAATATAATAGCAAACGGCGTAAATATTTAGTGAAATGGAAGAATTACGATAATTCTAAGAATTCTTAGGTGCTACGTAGAGACTTTATAACAAAAGAGGTTATTAAAGACTATAAGCGGTAACTAAGTAGCTAAATCTTAACTTCTTAGCTGCTTAATTAACTCTTAATTATAATCTAAAATAATCGTTAGATCGCAGCGATTTAATTAGGGAATAATTCACTTAATAATAATTTAGACTACTAAATAAATCTTGTATTTAAAGCAAAAACTTAGCATAGACTTATAGCTATCTAATAGCTAGACTTTAGAGACATATTTAGACTGATTTTTAGCATGATTTCTAACTTTATTAGCCTTAGACTTATTATTACTAAAGGCTTAAACTCGCAATTCCTTAGGGAGTTCTAAAGGTCTAACACGCATAGGAAGAGTAGCTTAAGCAGTAGTAAACTAGCAGTGAGTTAGTAAAGAATAAGTAGCGAAGCTAATAGCACTAACTATAGGGCTATAAGTGGCCATAAATTAAAGATAATTAGTAATTTTAATCTAGGTTTCTAGATTAATAATATTAATTAGCTACAAGAAAGCAGCGCGTTTATTACACTCCGCTTCTTAGGAAGCCTTAGCTATAAGATATACGCAATAAGCTTGCCTGTGTTTATTAGCATTTTTAAGGCTAAAAAGTATTATAAAGTTTCTTCTTAGCTTATATAAACTCCTATTAGCGTATTAGTAATATTAAAGTAGTGGACTAAAGGGTACTTATATTACTAATATAGTATAGTTCTAGAAGATTATAAAGTATATCCTAAAGCTATTTATATAGCTTTATAATTTAAATAGGATACTAGTAAGGAGTTAGTAGTAATTAAGAGGCAAGCCCTTAAGGCTTAACTTACCCTAACATAAGTCTTATTATTTTAAGCGTAATAATAGTATTTTAGAGAATTACTTACGAAAAGCTAAATATTAGTAGTAATAGTAGTAAGCTAGCAGTAAGTTTATACTAGAGGAGTAATTATATTTAGTTAGAGCAGGCTTTCCTTAGTAATGTACTAAGGCTATTTATCTTTATTATTATCCCTTAGAGCTATGTTCTAAATAGCTAACCACTAGGCATAATGCATACACGGAATTTTTATTAAACTAGCTCTAAGTTAGTAATAAAAAGCAATAAAGAAGCAGTAAACTTACGCAGTCTTTAATAATTATAAGGTTCTCCTCTTATAAGATAGCTTAATAGCGGGATCTTTAATAGTGGTAGTATAAGACATAATAGCTTAAGCTATAATAGTTAGTAGTTAATATTATATAATAGTAATGTTACAGTAGCTATTATATTAGTAAGGGACTTATAAGTTAATAAGAGGCTTAAAGAAAAGAAAGAAAAGAGGGAAAAGAAGGAAGGAAATTGCCCTTTCTTATAGGAATTTAGGTGCCTTAGATTAATCTAAGCTGCTCTAACTAGAATCTTCTATGCGTTATAACTAGTGTGTTCACAGAGATCACTATAATTCACAAGTTATTACTATAAGCTTACTACGAATTTATTAGGCCGCTACTATAAGCTTAAAGAAAAACAGAAGGAGCAAGGTAATCTATACCCTATAGAGTTAAGCTAATTAAAAAATCACGCTAACTAGGCTAGTTAAGAAGAATCTCTTAGGAAGAATAACCTATAGAGAGGAAGTTAAGAAGTAACTATAACCTAGCTTTTATTAGCAAGCGGTTACTGTGAAAAAGGCTAATGTAGCCTAACGTCATTAACATTACTACATCGCTTTGTAAAAATCACTATGGCAAGTAGTAATAAAGGAACTCTTGCGCTATAACCTAACCCTAAGATAGCACCTTAATGTAATTAAGGATAATTGCAGTAAGAGGGGGTATTATGTTAGGAGTAGAATAGCAATGGCATCTATAAGGGTAGTAATAGTATTAATAAGGGTAGAACCTAGCGGGGCACGGAGCTAAGGGCTAGCTGCAGGCTAGTCATATAAGAGCTATAGGCTATTTAAAGGGGCTTTCCTATAAACAAAAGGGAAAGGGCTAGAGATTAAACCTTTAAGCACCTACCCCTAGCTAGCAGATCAATAGCTATGACACTTCAATCTAACCTTCACTCTGTTATTCACTCCCAAGCCAAAAGCCTTGACAGTAAAGGCTATAAGCTACCTTATAATTACTACTTCTATAATCTTTCTTACTATATTTAGTAGTAAGATAGGTCTTTATATATTAGCCTTTCTTATCTCCTTAGTGGTTTTTCCTAGCTTCCTAATTACTACTATATATATAGTTTAGAACTAGGCTAGGAAATATTCTACTTTAAGGATAGTATTTAGTAAGCATACTATAGCTTCTTTAGCTAGCTTATTATAAGCCTTAATAAGGCTTACTAGAAGTTTATTATCTTCTAAGGCTTTCTAGCTAGCTATATCTAATAGGATATTTCTAATATCCCTTACTTTAAACTATTCTTTATCTAGGACTAGTGTATTATTTAGCTTTAGAAAGGAGAGGTCTAGGATATAAGAGAGGTTTACTATAGGTTTAGGGAAGAACCTTTATATAAGTATACTTACCTTATCCTTATAAGTAATAGCTAGGTTAGGGTTATTATTAGTTCTTTCTAGGTCTAGAAGTCTAGGAAGCTCTAGGGGGCCTAGCTCTAAAGCTAGGCCTATCTCTCTAGTTTTTAAACTCCTTTATTCTTTTTCTATATATTAGCTTTTTATAAGGCTTCTCTCTAAGTATTTCTTTTCTCTTCCCTAACTATTTATTCCTAGTTATTATTTACCTTAGAAAAGGCTTACTAGTTTACTTTAGTCTTTTAGTATCTTTATTATCTCTTAGCTTATTTAGCTTTAGTAATTACCTCTTTTATTCTCCTTAACCACTATACCTCTAGGCTAGGGAGTCCTTAGTGCTTCTATAAGGCTACTAATTCTACTATTTATTATAGGTTTATAATAAGCTATATTATATATATATTAAACCTTTGATACTTTTTCCGCACCGATCTAAAGGTCCGGAATCGCCCCTAAAATACAAACCACATTAATATTCGAATACCTCCGTTTACCCCCTCCTATAATATTGTATTACGATAGAGCTAGAGGTAGGTGTAAGGGCAAGATACTAATAGTAATTAACGCTAGAGAAAGGGAGCTAGTATAGAGCTACTACTACTTAAACGCAGGAATAGGGTAATTTAATGCCTATAGACGTAAGGATAACCTAATAATAGATTAGATATAATTTAAGCACCTAGATAACATAAAATTCTATAATAAGATTACTAGCCTTATCCCTAGCGATAAAGTCTCCTAAGTTTAGAGCATTATAAAGGCTATAGCCCGCTAGGCAGCGAACCGCGCCTGTGCTAAAATAAGAGCTATAAATAATAATAGTAGTAATAATAATAATAATATCTATACTACTAAAGAAGCCCTTAAAGTAGCCCTTAAGGAGGCTATTAGGAAGAAGCTAAAGGAACTAATATACTAACCTAGGCAAGTATTATAGCTAGACTAGCACTAAGAAGGCTAAATAATAAAACCCTTCTCTTTTAGGTCCTAGGCAGATAATATAGAGAAGTACTTATTAAAGGTAATATAATTTAGGAAACGCTCTAGTCCTAAGGCGCTAAAGATATAATAACTATAGTAAATAGAGCTACTAGCTAAACTATAGCTATAGTAGCTAGAAGACTCCCTAGCGGAGATATAATTATTACCTTTAAAGGAAATATAGCCTAATATAAAAAGGACTAAAAATAGATTACTAAAGTATTTAGTTTAGAAGTAGCCCTTTACTACTATATACTTAGCGTTATAGTTAAGGGATTCCTAATAAAGCATATATTTATTAAGAACCTTATAACTAAGATTAGAAAAGCAAATAAAGTAAATATAATTAAGGTAACTATAAGGCACCCTAAGTAGAAAACACATAGCGCACTACCCTAATCCTAGGACTAGTAGAAGTAAAAGATACTAATAAGATATGCTAAGATAGAATAGTCTTTAAAGCAAAGCTATTCTAGACTAAATTATATAATAAGACCTTATAACCCTAATAATACTATAACTGCTTCTAAACTAGCTATATTATAAAGTTCTATAAGGCAGCCCTAAGGTATAGTAGGTATAAAGCTAGCTAATATAAGGAAGGAGAAATATTATGCCTAATAATTAGCAAATAACTAAAGGAAAACTATATCTTATATTCTAGCTTATACCTAGCGTGGTTAAGGGACTACCCTATCCTAAAAGAGAGGTAAAATATAGTAAAAGCAGGCTACCTAGAGTAACTATTATAATTTACTAGTAACTCCTAGATAGAAGCCTAACACTACCTTATAAGGGAACTAGTATAGCTATAGCACTTATTATTATAATAAGTAGGAAAAGGGAATGCCCTATAAATATAGAGAGGAGTGCTAAATAGCCTAGGGTAGGGAGTATTATATAATATATATCTTAAAATAAGGCTAGAATAGAGCTAGCATAAGATAGCAAAGACCTACTACCCCCTAATTAACATAGTAATATTATAAGTTCTCTTTTAGAATATAAATAAGAAGGATAGCCTAATACACATAGCGCTCTAGCACTAGACTAATATAAACATAATAGTAATCTAAGAGTAGGAATATATAAGGCACCTATAGCCCCTAGCACTAGGCCTTACCTAATTCTAACTAGTATACTATAAGGGATAGAATATAGTATATGTAAATAAGAAGTATAATATAGGGTTATAAATAGCCTAGGAGGACCTAACTAGTTACTAGTAAAGATAAAAGGCATAAATATTTACTCCCTTTACTTAGAAGGATATATAGATAACTAGAATATACCTATTTACACTTTTAATATAGAAGAGCCCTATAGCTAAAGCATTTTTATAGGAGACTTTAACTAAAAACACTCCCTTTAGGATAGCTTAGATAGAATAACTAGAGAAGCGGAGGAACTACTAGACCTTATAAGCTAGTAAAGGCTTAGCCTAGTAATACCCTAAGGGGAACCTATAAGATAATATAGAGAAGACAGAGATAGCACTATAGATCTAGTATAGGTAACTCTAGATATCTAAGTCTACTATAATAGCGTAGAAAACCTTATAGGCTTTAACTATATTCTATAGCTAATTAGTATCTTTACTAAGGAGTAAGAAAGCACCTTACCTACCCTTAAATATACCTAGACTATAATAAATAAACTATAGATAAAGGCAAAAGTAGTGGTATAACTTTAAGCGGAAAACGCACTAGACCTAAAAGATAAGGAAGGAATTAATATATATATAATATAGCTTATTATAAACCTCTAATAAATAGTAAAACTAGTAGCCCTATAGAAGCGCTAAGGACTCCCTAGCCTAGAGGTATAGTGGTTAAGGAGAATAAAAGAGGTAATTACTAAAGCTAGATAAGCTAAGAGATAATAAAGGCACTAGAAGACTAAAGCAAACTAGTAAGCCTTTTCTAAGGCGGATAATAACTAGGAATAGATAGTTAGGGAAGAAAAAGGAATGCATAGAGAGAAGCCCTATAAAAAGCTAATATATAGGAAAAGGATAGTAGAGTTTAAAGACTAGAGAGATAGGCCTAGCTCTAAAGCTAGGCCCCCTAGAGCTCCCTAGACTCCTAGACCTAGAAAGAACTAATAATAACCCTAACCTAGCTATTACCTATAAGGATAAGGCAAGTATACTTATATAAAGGTTCTTCCCTAAGCCTATAGTAAACCTCTTCTATATCCTAAACCTCTTCTTCCTAGAGCTTAATAATATATTAGTCCTAGATAAAAAACGGTTTAGAGTAAGAGATATTAGAAATATTCTATTAGATATAGCTAGCTAGAAAGCCCTAGGAGATAATAAACTCCTAGCGGGCCTTATTAAGGCCTATAATAAACTAGCTAAAGAAGCTATAGTATGCCTACTAAATACTATCCTTAAAGTAAGATATTTCCTAGTATAGTTCTAAACTATATAAGTAGTAGTAATTAGGAAGCTAGGAAAAACCACTAAGGAGATAAGAAAGGCTAATATATAAAGACTTATCTTACTACTAAATATAGTAGGAAAGATTATAGAAGCGGTAATTATAAGGTAGCTTATAGCCTTTACTAAGGCTAAGGGCCTCTTTCTTAAGCTATAAATAGGAAATAAGGTAAATAGATTAATAGAAACTATAATTAAAGTCCTTATAGAATGCATAAGAGAGGCTTAGGGTAGAGGTAGCATTACCTTATTAGTGTAAATAGATATCTTATTTATATTTAATAGAGTTAGCTACCTATATCTAATCTACGTTTTAATTTAAATAGGCATATTACGCTAGCTAATAGCTATAATATATAGCTTCCTTACGGATAGAATAAGCTAGCTTAGCTTTAATAGCAAACTCTTAAGACCCTTTTAGATAAAGGCAAGCACCCTATAAGGCTCTTCTCTCTTACTAATCCTCTTCTTACTTTACTTAGCAAAGCTCTATATATACCTCTAAGCTATCCTAAGCATAGTGGTAATAGGATTTATAAATAATATAAACATAGTAACGTTTAGAAAAACACTATATAGACCTAGAAAAGGCTTAAAGCTATATAGAAAGTATATAAAAATAGGTAAAAGAAGTAGGAGTAAAGTTTAACCTAGTAAAAACTAAACTTATATACTTTAGTAAAGCATACTAACCCCTATAGGCTAGGGTCTAACTTAGTATAAAGGAGATAGCGCTTATAGAGTTATATAGGTTCCTTAAAGTCTAGGTTAATAGGAAACTTAATTAGAGTACTTATAAGAATATCCTAAAAGGCAAACTAGCCTAGTAGTAGCTTACACTCTCTTTACTAGTAGCGTTAGCCTAGGGTTATAGCTTTAGAGATACCTAACTCCTATATATATAGGTAGTCTAGCCTATCCTTGCCTATAGGGTAAGTGCTTACTATACCTTAACTAAGAAGGGTAAAAAGCTAAGAGAAGTAGTTAAAAGCTTTATAATAGACTAATTAGCTTACCTCTAAATTATAGCTAGTGCGTTTAAGGCTATACCTATTACCTAACTAAAGGTTAAGACTTATATCCCCCTTAGATCTATACCTAAATAAGATAAAATAGAAGTTTAAAGAGAGAATTATAGAGAGCAAAATAGCTATAATAATCTAAACCACTACTAACTTAGTATAGTTAGTATTATATTATAAATAGAGACCCCCTAGGAGTAATAAACTAGTAGTAAAACTATATAAGGAATAGAGATAATACTAGGATAAATAGTATAGTAAGGAATGCCTAGGATAGTATAGACTTATAAGAGAGCTAACTAAGGATTAATTACTAACTTATAACCCTAAGGAAATCTAAAGATTTTATATAGGCCTAGAAAAGCATATCTCCTTAACTATAGTCTAACTATATATAGGAAAGATTAGTCTTAATAAGTTCCTCTTCTAAAGAGGCATTCCTAGGGTAAACTTACTACTATATAGCTATAGTAAAGTAGTTAAGGACTAATATTATATTATAGTAAACTACCTAAATATAATTACTAATGCCCCTAAACACGCTAGCCTAGAGATATATAGGAGGTAAGGCTAGCCCTAAACTACCCTAAAGGTAAGAGTAATAGCTAAATAGTTCCTTAGTATAAAATAACTCTAATACTACTTATTAGCATAAGAACTAGTAGCTAATATATATAGTAGAGAGAAGGAGCTAGAACTAGGTTAATTCTAGTGTGCTAGGACTAATAACTAGGATATAGATATAATAGATAACTAGGGAGAGACATAAGATTATATAGTTTAGAGCTAGCGGTAAGCTAGCTAAAGAATTACAATTCTAGAACTATTATTAAATTAATTTTAAATATATAATGCTAGGTATTATAAACCCTCTAGTCTACTACTACCCCTTTACTAAGCTATATTTACCTAACTAATTACTCTTTCTCTAGGACTAGAATTACCCCTCTATTACCTTAGCCTACCCCTTAGTAAGCAGGGCTATAGCTAGGAGATAGTTTATCTCTATAGCATAGGTATCTAGGCGCTATAACTAAAATATTAGCTTATTATATTAATCCCCTCTAGCACTAGCCTAGCCTAGGCCTGCTATAGAGATACTTCTTTTCTTCTTACTTTAATTACTAGTGTAAAGCTTCTTTATATAATCTTAATAATTATCTAGGACCTATAGAGTAATTAGACCTAGGATAGAACTAGCAAAGGACTAATAGAGAAGCACTTACACTACCCCTAGTAATAATATTTACCTAGACCTTAACTAATTACTAGTGCTTATTCCGCTACCTAGTTAAATTAGGCTAGAAGTAAGTTAGCGCTAGACTAGGCCTAGGAGAGGGCGCTAGCTACCTACCTTTAAATAACTATAGTTTTAAACCTAATAATTAAAATAGGCATTAGTAGTAAGCCCTATATAAAATAGTTAGCCTTACCCCTAAGCTAGAGTAAAGCTAACTTACTAGTAATATTATAGTATTAATACCTAGGATAGTCTATAAACTAAGACTTATAGGAAATATATTAGATCCTATAGGGATCCCCTAATTATTATAGATTAGACTTAGAGTAGACTTAGTATAGGGGTAGTAAGGGTCTTACCTTAAGATCTTTAGCTATAGCTTACTTAAGTTACTTCTTAGTTAATAACTTCTAAGGGTAATGCTTATTCTTAGGAGTTTCCTAGGCAGATTAGAGCTAGAATAGCATAGGATATAGGAATACTTATAGCTACTAGTGCTATTTTATTAAATAACTTAATAGATCTATAGTAATATTAGCATTTAGGCTAATACTAGCCTAGGAGCGCCTTAGGTAGCTTTAAGGAAGAAAAGAACCTATAGGAAGTTTAATAAAAAAGAGGAAAGAAGGAAAACCCCTCTAGGGGAGAGGAACCCTTCTTATACTTATATAGGGGGCTAAATTATAGATATTAATAAAGAAAGAAGAATATAAGATAAGAATCTAATTAGTTAATGCCTAAGAGACCTAGGCCTAGAAATAGCTAGGAATTAAACTAAACCCACACCCTTACTATAGAAGATAAGCAATATTAGGTGCTCTAACTTCCTAGACTAATAAGCTAGACCTAGGCTAGAGAAGGCTAAAAAGTAAGGCTATAAAAGAGTTAGCTAAAAAGTGAAAGAGAAGTAAATCACCACTATAAAACTAAATCTAGCACACTATAAGATAGTATAAGAGGCCTAGAGCAGTGCTAGAGTAAACCTAGGATAGAGATAGGTAGGGCTAGGAACCTAGGTTTTTCCTTTTTCTTTCTTTTCTTTTCTTCTTATTAGGATAAGGCTAGCGTAAGCTAGTAATAAACACCTATAATAGGCCATAGATAACGTAACGCAGACCTAGCGTAGGGTTAGCGTTAGCCTAAACATAGATATAAGGGGTTTTTCTTCCTATTTAAGGGTTTTCCTTTTGACAAAGCAGCAGGAGTACTAGTACTAGCCCTACATAGAGCTAGCTAGCGTAAATAATATATATATATATATATATATATTAATTCCTTCCTTATCTTATAGGTTTAGTATATTTTTACTTAGAGTTATACTACTACTTTTACTTTTACTTATAGCCTATTTATTAAGGTCTAGGTATATTTAAGGGTAGGTAAGGTGCCTTCTTACTCTTTAGTAAAGATACTAATTAGCTATAGAATATAGTTAGAACCTATAAGGTCTTCTGCTCTATTATAGTAGACTTAGATATCTAGAGTTACCTATACTAGGTCTATAGTGCTATCTTTATCTTCTTTATATTATCTTATAGGTTTCCTTAGGGTATTACTAAACTAAGCCTTTACTAGCTTATAAGGTCTAGTAGTTCCTTTACTTCTCTAGTTATTCTATCTAGGTTATCCTAGAGAGGGTGTTTTTAGTTAAAGTCTCCTATAAAAATACTTTAGCTATAGGGCTTTTTTATATTAAAGGTATAGATAAGTATATTCTAGTTATCTATATATCCTTCTAAGTAAAGGGAGTAGATATTTATACCTTTTATCTTTACTAGTAACTAGTTAAGTCCTCCCTAGGCTATTTATAACCCTATATTATACTTCTTATTTATATATACTATATTCTATCCTTTATAGTATACTAGTTAGAATTAGGTAAGGCCTAGTGCTAGGGGCTATAGGTATCTTATATATTCTTACTCTTAAATTACTATTATATCTATATTAGTTTAGTACTAGAGCGCTATATATATTAGGCTATTCTTCTTATTTATATTCTAAAAGAGAACTTATATATATTATTTACGCTAGCTAGCTCTATGTAGGGCTAGTACTAGTACTCCTGCTGCTTCGTTAAAAGGAAAACCCTTAAATAGGAAGAAAAACCCCTTATATCTGTGTTTAGGCTAACGCTAACCCTACGCCAGGTCTGCGTCACGTTGTCTATAGCCTATCGTAGGTGTTTATTACTAGCTTACGCTAGCCTTATCCTAATAAGAAGAAAAGAAAAGAAAGAAAAAGGAAAAACCTAGGTTCCTAGCCCTACCTATCTTTATCCTAGGTCTGCTCTAGCACTACTCTAGGCCTCTTATACTATCTTATAGCATGCTAGATTTAGTTTTATAGTAATAATTCACTTCTCTTTCACTTTTTAGCTAACTCTTCTATAGCCTTACTTTTTAGCCTTCTCTAGCCTAGGTCTAGCTTATTAGTCTAGGAAGTTAGAGCACCTAATATTATTTATCTTCTATAATAAGGGTATAGGTTTAGTTTAATTCCTAGCTATTTCTAGGCCTAGGTCTCTTAGGCATTAACTAACTAGATTCTTATCTTATGTTCTTCTTTCTTTATTAATATCTATAATTTAGCCCCCTTTCCCTATATAAGTATAAGAAAGGTTTCTCCTCCCTAAAGGGGTCTTCCTTCTTTCCTTTTTTTTATTAAACTTTCTATAGGTTCTTTTCTTCCTTAGAGCTACCTAAGGCGCTCCTAGGCTAGTATTAGCCTAAATGCTAACATTACTGTAAATCCATTAAGTTATTTAATAAAATAGCACTAGTAGCTATAAGTATTCCTATATCCTATGCTATTCTAGCTCTAATCCGCCTAGGAAACTCCTAAGAATAAGCGCTACCCTTAGAAGTTATTAACTAAGAAGTAACTTAAGCAGGCTATAGCTAAAGATCTTAAGGTAAAACCCTGCTACCCTTACACTAAATCTACTCTAAGTCTAATCTATAATAGTTAGGGAATCCCTATAGGATCTAATATATTTCCTATAAGTCTTAGTCTATAGACTATTCTAGGTATTAATACTATAATATTATTAGTAAGTTAGCTTTACTCTAGCTTAGGGGTAAGGCTAATTATTTTACGTAAGGCTTATTACTAATGCTTATTTTAATTATTAGGTTTAAAACTACGGTTATTTAAAGGTAAGTAGCTAGCGCCCTCTCCTAGGCCTAGTCTAGCGCTAACCCGCTTCTAGCCTAATTTAACTAGGTAGCGTAATAAGCACTAGTGGTTAGTTAAGGTCTAGGCAGACATTATTACTAGGGGTAGTGTAAGTGCTTCTCTATTAGTCCTCTGCTAGTTCTATCCTAGGTCTAACTGCTCTATAGGTCCTAGATAATTATTAAGATTATATAAAGAAGCTTTACGCTAGTAATTAGAGCAAGAAAAGAGAAGTACCTCTATAGTAAGCCTAGGCTAGGCTAGTGCTAGAGGGGATTAATATAATAAGCTAATATTTTAGTTATAGCACCTAGATGCCTGCGCTATAGAGATAAACCATCTCCTAGCTATAGCCTTACTTACTAAGGGATAGGCTAAGGTAATAAAGAGAGTAATTCTAGTCCTAGAGAAAGAGTAATTAGTTAGGTAAATATAGCTTAGTAAAGGGGCAGTAGCAGACTAGAGGGTTTATAATACCTAGTGTTATATATTTAAAATTAATCTAATAATAGTTCTAGAATTATAATTTATTAGCTAGCCTACTACTAGCTTTAAACTATATAATCTTATATCTCTCCTAGTTATCTATTATATCTATATCCTAGTTATTAGTCCTAGCGCTAGAATTAACCTAGTTCTAGCTCCTCCTCTCTACTATATATATTAGCTACTAGTTCTTATGCTAATAAGTAATATTAGAGTTATTTTATGCTAAGGAACTATTTAGCTATTACTCTTACCTTTAGGGGGTAGTTTAGGGCTAGCCTTACCTCCTATATATCTCTAGGCTAGCGCGTTTAGGGGCATTAGTAATTATATTTAGGGTAGTTTACTATAATATAATATTAGTCCTTAACTACTCTACTATAGCTATATAGTAGCGAGTTTACCCTAGGAATACCTCTCTAGAAGAGGAACTTATTAAGACTAATCTTTCCTATATATAGTTAGACTATAGTTAAGGAGATATACTTTTCTAGGCCTATATAGAATCTTTAGATTTTCTTAGGGTTATAAGTTAGTAGTTAATCCTTAGTTAGCTCTCTTATAAGTCTATACTATCCTAGGTATTCCCTACTATACTATTTATCCTAGCATTATCTCTATTCCTTATATAGTTCTACCACTAGTTTATTACTCCTAGGGGGTCTTTATCTATAATATAATACTAACTATACTAAGTTAGTAATGGTTTAGATTATTATAGCTATTCTACTCTCTATAATTCTCTCTTTAAACTTCTGTTTTATCTTATTTAGGTATAGATCTAAGGGGATATAAGTCTTAACCTCTAGTTAGGTAATAGGTATAGCCTTAAACACACTAGCTATAATTTAGAGGTAGGCTAATTAGTCTATTATAAAGCTTTTAATTACTTCTCTTAGCTTTCTACCTTTCTTAGTTAGGATATAGTAGCGCTTACCCTATAGGTAAGGATAGGCTAGACTACTTATATATATAGGAGTTAGGTATCTCTAAAGCTATAACCTAGGCTAATACTACTAGTAAAGAGAGTGTAAGCTACTACTAGGCTAGTTTACCTTTTAGGATATTCTTATAAGCACTCTAATTAAGTTTTCTATTAACCTAGACTCTAAGGAACCTATATAACTCTATAGGCACTATCTCCTTTATACTAAGTTAAACCCTAGCCTATAGGGATTAGTATGCTTTACTAAAGTATATAAGTTTAGTCTTTACTAGGTTAAACTTTACTCCTACTTCTTTTACCTATTTTTTATACACTTTTTATATAGCTTTAAGCCTCTTCTAGGTTTATATAGTGTTTTTCTAAATACCACTATGTTTATATTATCTATAAATCCTATTACTACTATACCTAGGATAGCTTAGAGGTATATATAAAGCTTTGCTAAGTAAAGTAAGAAGAGGATTAGTAAGAGAGAAGAGCCTTATAGGGTGCCTACCTTTATCTAAAAGGGTCTTAAGAGTTTACTATTAAAGCTAAGCTAGCTTATTCTATTTATAAGGAAGCTATGTATTATAGCTATTAGCTAGCGTAGTATACCTATTTAAATTAAAACATAGATTAGATATAGGTAGCTAACTCCGTTAAATATGGATAAGATATCTATTTATACTAATAAGGTAATACTGCCTCTGCCCTAAGCCTCTCTTATGTATTTTATAAGGACTCTAATTATAGTTTCTATTAATCTATTTGCCCTATTTCTTATTTATAGCTTAGGGAGAAGGCCCTTAGCCTTAGCAAAGGCTATAAGCTACCTTATAATTACTGCTTCTATAATCTTTCCTACTATATTTAGTAGTAAGATAAGTCTCTATATATTAGCCCTTCTTATCTCCTTAGTGGTTTTCCTAGCTTTCTAATTATTACTACTTATATAGTTTAGAACTATGCTAGGAAATATCTTACTTTAAGGATAGTGTTTAGTAAGCGCGCTATAGCTTCTTTAGCTAGTTTATTATAGGCCTTAATAAGGCCTACTAGGAGTTTATTATCTTCTAGGGCTTTCTAGCTAGCTATATCTAATAGGATATTTCTAATATCTCCTACTCTAAACTATTCTTTATCTAGGACTAGTGCGTTATTAAGCTCTAGGAAGGAGAGGTCTAGGATATAGGAGAGGTTTACTATAGGCTTAGGGAAGAACCTTTATATAAGTGTGCTTGCCTTATCCTTATAGGTAGTAGCTAGGTTAGGGTTATTATTAGTTCTTTCTAGGTCTAGGAGTCTAGAGAGCTCTAAGGGGCCTAGCTTTAGAGCTAAGCCTATCTCTCTAGTCTTTAAACTCTACTATTCTTTTCCTATATATTAGCTTTTTATAGGGCTTCTCTCTATATATTCCTTTTTCTTCCCTAACTATCCATTCCTAGTTATTATCTGCCTTAGAGAAGGCTTACTAGTTTACTTTAGTCTTCTAGCGCCTCTATTATCTCTTAGCTTATCTAGCTTTAGTAACTACCTCTTTTATTTTCCTTAACCACTATACCTCTAGGCTAGGAGTCCTTAGCGCTTCTATAGGGCTACTAGTTTTACTATCTATTAGAGGTTTGTAATAAGCTACGTTATATATATATTAATTCCTTCCTTATCTTTTAGGTTTAGTGTGTTTTCCGCTTAGAGTTACACCGCTGCTTCTGCCTTTGCCTATAGTTTATTTATTATAATCTAGGTATGTTTAAGGGTAAGCAAGGCACTTTCTTACTTCTTAGTAAAGATGCTAATTAGCTATAGAATATAGTTAAAGCCTATAAGGTCTTTTATACTATTATAGTAAACTTAGATATCTAGAGTTACCTATACTAGATCTATAGTGCTATCTCTATCTTCTCTGTATTATCTTATAGGTTTCCCTTAGGGCATTACTAGACTAAGCCTTTACTAGCTTATAAGGTTTAGTAGTTCCTCCGCTTCTCTAGTTATTTTATCTAAGCTATCCTAGAGGGGGTGTTTTTAGTTAAAGTCTCCTATAAAAATGCTTTAGCTATAGGGCTTTTTTGTATTAAAAGTGCGAATAGGTGTGTTCTAGTTATCTATATATCCTTCTAAGTAAAGGGAGTAGATATTTATGCCTTTTATCTCTATTAGTAACTAGTTAGGTCCTCCCTAGGCTATTTATAACCCTATATTATGCTTCTTATTTATATATACTGCGTTCTATCCCTTATAGTGTGCTAGTTAGAATTAGGTAAGGCCTAGTACTAGGGGCCATAGGTACCTTATATGTTCCTACTCTTAGATTACTATTACATCTATATTAGTTTAGTGTTAGAGCGCTATATATATTAGGCTATTCTTCTTATTTATATTCTAAAAAGAACTTGTAATATTACTATGTTAATTAAGGGGTAGTGAGTCTTTACTATCTTATACTAGCTCTATTCTAGCCTTGTTTTAAGATATATATTATATAATACTCCCTGCCCTAGGCTATTTAGCACTCCTCTTTATATTTATAGGGCATTCCTTTTCCTACTTACTATAATAATAGGTACTATAGCTATGCTAGTTCCCTTATAGGGTAGTGTTAGGCTTTTATCTAGGGAGTTACTAGTAAATTATAATAGTTACTCTAGGTAGCTTGCTTTTACTATATTTTACTTCTCTTTTAGGATAGGGTAGTCCCTTAACTACGCTAGGTGTAAGCTAGAATATAAGATATAGTTTTCCTTTAGTTATTTACTAATTATTAGGTATAATATTTCTCCTTCCTTATATTAGCTAGCTCTATACCTACTATACCTTAGGGCTGCCTTATAGAACTTTATAATATAGCTAGTTTAGAAGTAGTTATAGCATTATTAGGGTTATAAGGTCTTATTATATAGTTTAGTCTAGAATAGCTTTGCTTTAAAGACTATTCTATCTTAGTATATCTTATTAGTATCTTCTACTTCTACTAGTCCTAGGATTAGGATAGTGCGCTATATGTTTTTACTTAGGGGTGCCTTATAGTTACCTTAATTACGTTTACTTTATTTACTTTTCTAATCTTAGTTATAAGGTTCTTAATAGATATATGCTTTATTAGGAATCCCTTAACTATAATACTAAGTATATAGTAATAGAGAGCTACTTCTAGACTAAATGCTTTAGTAATTTATTTTTAGTTCTCTTTATATTAGGCTACGTTTCCTTTAAAGGTAATAATTATATCTCTGCTAAGGAGTCTTCTAGCTACTATAGCTATAGTTTAGCTAGTAGCTTTGTTTACTATAGTTATTATATCTTTAGCGCCTTAGGATTAGAGCGTTTCCTAAATTATATTACCTTTAATAAGTACTTCTCTATATTATTTACCTAGGACCTATAAGGGAGGGGTTTTATTATTTAGCCTTCTTAGTGCTAGTCTAGCTATAATACTTACCTAGGTTAGTGTATTAGTTCCTTTAGCTTTTTCCTTAATAGCCTCCTTAAGGGCTACTTTAAGGGCTTCTTTAGTAGTGTAAATATTATTATTATTATTACTACTATTATTATTTATAGCTCTTATTTTAGCGTAGGCATGGTTCACTGCCTAGTAGGCTATAGCCTTTATAATACTCTAAACTTAGGAGACTTTATTGCTAAGGATAAGGCTAGTAATCTTATTATAGAATTTTGTGTTATCTAGGTGCTTAAATTATATCTAATCTATTATTAGGTTATCCTTACGTCTATAGGCGTTAAATTACCTTATTCCTACGTTTAGGTAGTGGTAGCTCTATACTAGCCCCTTTCTCTAGTGTTAATTACTATTAGTATCTTACCCTTACGCCTGCCTCTAGCTCTATTACGATGCGATATTATAGGAGGGTAAACGGAGGTGAGGAATTCGAATATCGATGTGGTTTGTATTTTAGAGGCGATTCCGGACCTTTAGATCGGTGCGGAAAAAGTATTAAAAGTCAATAAAGAGAACTTATAATATTACTATATTAATTAGGAGGTAATAGGTCTTTACTATCTTATACTAGTTCTATTCTAGCCTTATTCTAGGATATATATTATATAATACTCCTTACCCTAGGCTATTTAGTGCTTCTCTTTATATTTATAAGGTATTCCCTTTTTTACTTACTATAATAATAGGTTTTATAGCTATACTAGTTCTTTTATAAAGTAGTATTAGGCTTTTATCTAAGGAGTTACTAGTAAATTATAATAGTTACTCTAGGTAGCTTACTTTTACTATATTTTACTTCTTTTTAGAATAGGATAATCCCTTAACTATACTAGGTATAAGCTAAAGTATAAGATATAGTTTTCTTTTAGTTATTTACTAATTATTAGGTATAATATTTCTTTTTCTTTATATTAGCTAGCTCTATACCTACTATACCTTAGGGCTACCTTATAGAACTTTATAATATAGCTAGTTTAAAAGTAATTATAGTATTATTAGGGTTATAGGGTTTTATTATATAGTTTAGTTTAGAATAGCTTTACTTTAAAGACTATTCTATCTTAGTATATCTTATTAGTATCTTTTACTTCTACTAGTCCTAGGATTAGGGTAATATATTATATATTTTCTACTTAGGAGTGCCTTATAGTTACCTTAATTATATTTACTTTATTTGCTTTTCTAATCTTAGCTATAAGGTTTTTAATAAATATATACTTTATTAGGAATCCCTTAACTATAATACTAAGTATATAGTAGTAAAGGGCTAATTCTAGTCTAAATACTTTAGTAATCTATTTTTAGTCTTCTTTATATTAGATAGTGTTTTCTTTAAAGGTAATAATTATATCTTTACTAGGGAGTCTTCTAGCTATTATAGCTATAGTTTAGCTAGTAGCCCTATTTACTATAGTTATTATATCTTTAGTGCCTTAGGATTAAAGTATTTCCTAGATTATATTACCTTTAATAAGTACTTCTCTATATTATTTACCTAGGACCTATAAGGGGGTTTTATTATTTAGTTTTCTTAATGCTAGTCTAGCTATAACACTTACCTAGGTTAGTATATTAGTTCCTTTTACTTCTTCCTTAATAGCCTTCTTAAGGGCTACTTTAAGGGCTTTTTAGTAGTGCGGATATTATTATTATTATTATTTATAGCTCTTATTTTAGCGTAGGCATGGTTTACTACCTAGTAGGCTATAGCCTTTATAATACTCTAAACTTATAAGACTTTATTACTAGGGATAAGGCTAGTAATCTTATTATAGAATTTTATATTATCTAGATACTTAAATTATATCTAGTCTATTATTAGGTTATCCTTATGTCTATAGGCATTAAATTACCCTATTCCTATGTTTAGGTAGTGGTAGCTTTACGCTAGCCCCTTTCTCTAGCGTTAATTACTATTAGTATCTTACCCTTATACCTACCTCTAGCTCTATTATAATACGATATTGTAGGAGGGGTAAACAAATGTAAGGAATTCGAATATTAATGTGATTTGTATTTTAGAGGCGATTCCGGACCTTTAGATCGGTGCGGAAAAAGTATCAAAGGTTTTTTTCAATATGTAATATAGTTACAATCTAATTACGTAAGAAAGGCATAATTATAACTCCTAGCAAACCTTTTAAGCTCTTAACAAAGGCTAAGATTAATGCCCTAATTAGCTAAGGCGTGTTTAAATTCATTGCTTTTAATCCAAAGAAGTACTAAGGGATTTAAATATTTAATTCCCATATTATTAACAAAGTAAAAGGAAGAATAAGCTAGCTATATAAGAAATTAAGGCTTATTATCTAAGGCTTTAGTAACAAAGCAAAGCAAGTAATCCTTACGTAAGCCCTAATAATATAAAGGGTAAGCTAATAATTAATCCTTATAACTACCCCTTCTTTTCTTATAAAAGGATTTCTCCTTTAGATTTAAGACATTATATAGGCATATATATAATTAGAAACGCTACTAAATTATATAATCCTTGCCTAACTCCTATCTAAATTTATAACCAGCACCCTAAAGGAATAATTATAAGAGTTATTAAGCCCCTTTATAGAATTACAGAGGCTAGCACACACTAGTGGGTAACTTACTATAAGCACTTTAGAGAAAACCTCTAGATAATAACGTTAAGCTATAATCTATGCTTACTAGTAATATCTACTAAAAGCCCTTAATTTAAATGCATAGGAATATAGACTAATAATACCCTTAGCCTATTAGATAAAGGATTTTCCTAATAAGAAGAAGATTAACTAGCTACTGCTAAATTCGCTACAAAACTAAAGCAGTTTATTAAGCCTAATAACCCCTTATATTTAATAGTAGAATTATTTAACTAACTAATAGCACTATTAAGATATAGTAAAAGGGTAAAGTAATAAGCTATAGTTAATCCTAATAGAAAAGTTAGAGAAGAAATATATTAAGTAAAGGGCCTATAGTGCCTATATTACTTTAATCTGCTAACCTAAGGTAAGCTTTAATCTATTAGTTACTATATAATATTAAGAACTAATAACCAAGAATATTAAAGAACTTAATCATTATATTAAGTAGTAAATAGACTACCTAGATTAAGGATTAATCTTTATACCCCTTAACCTTAAAAGAGTAAAGCTATTTATATTTATTAATAGATTATTTACTAATAATAAAGACCTTACCTTATAACTAGGCTATGTACTTATTCTAGCTAATACGGAGTATAAGGATAGTAAATTTACACTATAAGGCAATATTATACACTATAGCTTAATAAAGAGTAAGAGAGTTATAAGAAGTATACTTGCTTTAAAGGTCTATAGAATAGTAGTAAGTATTAATATAGCTTACGTAATTATAATAATATTAAAGATTATTATAGATTAATTAAACCTCCTAGAGATCCTAATTATAATCTATATAAATTTATACTTATTATATAAATACCTTATTAAGCTTAGGACTATAAAGAAGAAGTGGCTTATAATTAATATTATAGCCCTTTAGTAATTATATAAATGCTATAAGCTTTATAAGATTAAATAGATTAATAGCGAAAATAACCTAGCTAATGCATTTATAAAGGCAATGCCTAATAAAGCCCTAAAGAGGTTTATTATAGATAATATAGTAATAATCTAGATAGAGGGATAGGTTACCTAAACCTAGCACTACCTATAAAGAGGTAGGGGACTAAAGCCCTAAAGCCTATACCTAAGCCTATGCTAAAGCCTATGCCTAAGCCTACGCTAAAACTAGCACTAAAGGCACTAGGTAAGCTACCCTAAGTATAGCATAGTTATATAGGGCATAGGCTAAGGGATTAAAGGTAGTGGAATTATAGCTTTAGAAAGGGGTATAGAATTATAGCCTTAGAAGGAGCGCCCTCTTAAGTCTCTATAGTAAGGAGGGGAAGAGAAGGGAGTATAAGGGAGTATAGGAAGGTATAATCTAATATTATACCTTTAGAAGGGGAAGGATTATAGGCAATCTTCCCTAGGAATATAATCTAATATTACGTTATAGTTAAAAGAAGGGCTATAGGGAGGGATAATCTAATATTATGCCTTTAGATAGGGAAGGATTAGAGGTAACCTTTCCCTTATAATATAATCTAATATTATATTACACTAGTTAAATAAAGGGGCGTAGGTAAGGGCGGAAGGTAAAGGTAGCCTTCCGTAAGGAAGAAGGATAAGTAATTAGAGAAGCTAGTTATCTAAAGCTAGTAGTGCGTAAGGGAAGGAAGAAGGGACTATTATTATTATTTCTTTTATTAATTCTTTTATTTATATAACATATTTATTTAATCCCTTATATCTTCCCTTCTTAGATTAATATTATACGTTAATAATTATATTAAAAAGAAAGAGGTTCTAATATTAGAATAAGCATAATATTAATTACGGCACGTAGCCGTAATTACCTGGCAAAAGGTTAGGCCATAAGGGCGCGCGCATAACGCGCGCCCGCGAGAGGTAGCCCTATATATAACTCATTAGCCCGCCCTCTAATTAGGCAAGGACCTATAAGTCATATAACTCACAAAACGCACCGCGTTTGTGGCCACTTCTTATAATCTAAAAAGCCTCTCTTTTCCTCTCTTATACACACTTATGACTAATTGATTACAACGCCTAGAATAGAAGAATAATTCCTATTTCCTAGGCTACGATCTTGACGTCAGGTACCTGTGATACTAACAATAAGAGACTATAGCATTAGATAGGATATATTATAAATAGATTACTTAGCGTTAATAGCCTATTATTAAAGTATCTTATTAGATATTAAGTTATATTAATTAGAGGAGAAGAACTATATATAAGGTAAGCGTATATGCCTAAGGCCCTTGCCTAGGATAAGAATACTCTTATAATAGATATATAATTAATACACCTAGAATAGGCCTAAAAGGATATAGAAAGTTACTAGGAAATTGTTACGGTGCAGCCCCACAGGGGCCATCGCGGGTGTTAAGCGCGCACGCACGGGTGGAATGCCTAATCTAATTACGCCATAGGCAGCTAAGGCAAAGGATACGTATTAAACAAGTCTCTCTTACTTGTTTAATTAACACCTATATTACTAGGTCTAGGTAAAGCCTAGATTATTACATAGGCTTTTTCCTATAGTGGCTTCCTTCTAATATAGCGTATATAACCTAATCTCTCTCTCTCTCTCTCTCTCTCTCTCTCTCTATTAGCTAGTAATACTACGCATTCCCTAGGGACCCTCTCTTCTTATCCCTATAAGCCTAGGAAGAGCCCTGTTATAACTAACCTCTCTGCACGTAGCTAGCTTAAACCTATAACCTTAGGGTAACTTATTTAAATATTACGGTGTAGCCCTATAGGGGCTATTACAGGTGTTAAGCGCGCACGCACGGGTGGAATGCCTAATCTAATTACGCTATAGGCAGCTAAGGCAAAGGATACGTATTAAACAAGTCTCTCTTACTTGTTCAATTAACACCTATATTGCTAGGTCTAGGCAAAGCCTAGATTATCACATAGGCTCTTTCCCACAGTGGCTTCCTTCCAATGTAGCGTATATGACCTAATCTCTCTCTCTCTCTCTCTCTCTCTCTCTCTCTCTATTAGCTAGCAATACCACGCATCCCCTAGGGACCCTCTCTTCTTATCCCTATAAGCCTAGGAAGAGCCCTGTTATAACTAACCTCTCTGCACGCAGCTAGCTCAAACCTATGACCTTAGGGTAACTTGTTTAAATGTTACGGTGTAGCCCTATAGGGGCCATCGCGGGTGTTAAGCGCGCACGCACGGGTGGAATGCCTAATCTAATTACGCCATAGGCAGCCAAGGCAAAAGGATACGTATTGAACAAGTCTCTCTTACTTATTTAATTAACACCTATATTGCTAGGTCTAGGCAAAGCCTAGATTATTATATAGGCTCTTTCCCATAGTGGCTTCCTTCTAATATAGCATATGTAACCTAATCTCTCTCTCTCTCTCTCTCTATCTCTCTCTATTAGCTAGTAATACCACATATCCCCTAGGGACCCTCTCTTCTTATCCCTATAAGCCTAGGAAAAGCCCTGTTATAACTAACCTCTCTGCACGCAGCTAGCTTAAACCTATGACCTTAGGGTAACTTATTTAAATATTACAGTGTAGCCCTATAGGGGCTATCGCGGGTGTTAAGCGCGCACGCATAGGTGGAATGCCTGATCTAATTGCGCCATAGGCAGCCAAGGCAAAGGATATGTATTAAACAAGTCTCTCTTACTTGTTCAATTAACACCTATATTGCTAGGTCTAGGCAAAGCCTAGATCATCACAGAAATTAGTATAAGGTAAAGTTAGGTAATAAGGCTAGTAGTAAGTAGGCTAAGTAGGTTAGCTAGGCTATATATAATATATATTATAAGGAGGGTAAATGCTTATAATACGGTTTAGTAAAGCATTTTATTTTTAACTACCCTTTACTTTTACTAAAATATTAGTAGGGAAAGGTAGCTATTAATATATATAATATAAAGGAAGAGAAAATAACTCTAAAGAAGAGAAAAAGGTAAATATATTAGAAAAGAAAACCCTAGTATTAAGTTATTTAACTAGGGTAGTAAGGAGGATAGATAAAGGGGTGTTATAGTAAATAGTTATTACTAATAAGGACTTTAAATAGATCTAGTCTAATATAAACTCTATACCTTTTCTAGTTCTTATACTAATTAATAAGACTACCTTTATAGATACTCTTATTAATATAGGCTATAACTATTATACTACTATAAGTAAATACCTTATCTAGAAACTCTAGTTAGAATGCCTCCCTCTCTTAAGAAAGAGATTAGTTTACACTATAGTTAGTGTAAAATAAGGGGAAAAGAGAGTTATAAAAAGAGGTTATATATTATATATATTATCTATTTTTAAGTGGACCTAGATAGATAGGAAATACCTATAGTTACCTATATAATCCCTAGGTTAATAAGGTAGCTAACTTTAGGGACGCTATAGATAGAATAGAATAAGATTAACTTAGATATAGCGCTATTAACTCTACGCAGGATTAGCTAATAACCTATAAATTTAGGCATTAACTAATAGGAAGGTTAAGTAACTAATAATATCTATCTTAGGCTTTACCTTTATAGGAATTATAAGGTATGTAAAGAAGTAAAAAGAATATATCTAAATATACGCTACTAGCCTATAAGAAATTATATTAATTCTATAGATAGATATAACCCCTAAGGTTATAGAATAGGACTTATTATCCTTATTGCTAAGCATACTATAGGACTTTATAGATCTCTTCCTAGAAAGCAAGGCAAATACCTTACTACTACACTAGGGATAATTAGACTACTATATTTAATTAAAGCATAACCTAGATAGATTTAAACTAGAACTCCTATAGGCCTTATTATATAATATACCCTAGTAATACCTTCTTAAAATCTAAAAGTAAGTAACTAACCTTATAAATAAGGGATAGATATAGGCTAGCTTCTCTTTAGTAATAGCCTTTATATTATTAGTAAAGAAGCTAGGAGAAGAATAGCGGTTTTATATAGACTACTATACCCTTAATAAGATTATAGAATAAGACTATTAATTATTCTTCTAGTAAAGGAGATACTATAATTATAATTAGAGGTAAAGTAATTTATAAAGCTAGATATATAAGTAGTGTTTTACTAGATCTATATTACTAAAGGTAAGGAATACTAAACTACCTTCTAGATATGTTTTAGGTTATTTAAGTAGCTTATATATCCCTTTAGCCTAGTAAGTATACTTACTATCTTTTAGAGATATATTAATAGTGTGCTTAGCGGAATCCTAAGGGACTATATAATTACTTACCTTAATAATATCCTTATTTACTTAGAAGGGTCTTAGAAAGACTATATATAGAAGGTTTAAGTAATACTCTTAAGGTTATAGTAAGTAGGACTAAACTTAGATATAAAGAAATATATTTTTATAATAAAAGAAGTTAAGTACCTAGGGTTTATTATTTATATAGGGAAAGAAATTTACCTAGATAAGGAAAAGATTATAGCTATCTAGGACTAGGAGGTACTAAAGAGGGTTAGGGGTGTAAGGGTTTCTTAGGTTTACTAACTTTTATTAGAACTTTATACTATACTTTTAATAATTATAGGCCCTTTAATTAAACTTATAAAGAAAGGTATTCTATTTTAGTAAATAGATAAATATAATATAGCCTTTAAAGCGCTAAAGATAGCCTTTATATTATATCCTATTCTAATATAATAAGACCCTAATAAGGACACTATAGTAAAAGCTAACTATTTAGGGATAGCTCTAGGGGTTATCTCTTATAGTTTAATAATAAAGGTATCTTATACCTAGTTACTTATTATTTTACTTAACTATAACTAGCTTAATAGAACTATACTATATATAATAAGGAGCTATTAGTAATTATATTATACCTAAAGGCTTAGTTAGTAAAGCTATATAGTATTAGTAAGCTATTTATAATACTTATAAACTATAAGAACTTAGAATACTTTATAGTGCTAAGGGAAATATTAGAATAATAAGGAAGATAAGTAAAGATACTATTACTATTTAATTTTTACCTATAGTATAGGCCTAGCCTATAGGTAATAAGACTAGATATACTATTAAGATAGTTCTAAGGGGAGGAGAATAAAGGAGGACTAGAGAAGCTAATTATATAATTAGTAATAAATCTAGGCCTATATAGTTATAAAAGAACTAGACTTATCTTTAGTATAAACCCTATGTTATTATTAGGGAGTAGTAAGACTAAGGATATAATAGGTAGGTTTATAGGTTTTCTAATAGGGGTAATAATGTTTATAAATACATATCTCTAATCTTTATAGGACTAGTCCTTAGTTTATAATATATATATTAATTACGCTAGCTAGCTCTATGTAGGGCTAGTACTAGTACTCCTGCTGCTTTGTTAAAAGGAAAACCCTTAAATAGGAAGAAAAACCCCTTATGTCTATTGTTTAGGCTAACGCTAACCCTACACTAGGCCTGCGTCGCGTTGTGTGTGGCCTATTATGGGTGTTTATTACTAGCTTGCGCTAGCCTTATCCTAATAAGAAGAAAAGAAAAGAAGGAAAGAAGGAAAATCCGGGTTCTAAGCCCTGCCTGGCTCTGTCCCGGGCTTAGTTTATAATACTATATATAGGATATAGCCTAAGGTAGTTAAGGAAAGGGCCTAGAAGTTTCTAGAAGCTATAAATATAAGGGAGTAGATAGTAAACTATTAGATTAGCGCTAAAGGTATACTTTAATTCTAGGGCTAGACTTGAATTCTAAATTATAAACCCCTTATTATAACCTTAATATAATAGGTTTATAATTTACCCTTACTAGGCTATCCTAGCTATAATATAACTTTTAAGACACTTTAGAGGGATTTCTATTAGGATAGTATATTATAAGGGATTACCTAGTTTATAAGGAACTATTACTATTATAGGAGGTAAAAGAGCTACTAGCTAAGATAAGGCTTATTAAAACTAATCCCTTTACTAGATTATTACTAGTTATAAATCTCTATTAACTTTATAATAGACCTACTAGCTTAATACCTAGATAACCTATAGTTTCTTATAGTTATTATAAATAAACTCTCTAAGTATATCTAGCTAAAAGCTATAATATTAATAGGGGCTAAAATATATATAGAATAGTTTAAGTAGTGCTAGTAGTAGTTCTATAGCTTTCCTATATAAATTATTATAAATTATAGTTTAGATTAGTTAAGTAATTTTTAGACTACACTTTATAACTAAGTAGGTATATAGTAGTTACTATTAATAGCTTATTATCTATAGATAAATAGTAGTATAAAAGGGTAAATTAAGAAGTTTAGGCTATCCTAAGGGTAATACTATTATTTTTATAGTTTAAATAGCTAGAATATCTCCTTACTTATTAACTTACTTTAAATAATAGGGACTTATTAGTAATAGGAATTAGTATAAACATAGCCCTATATAGTTATAACCTAGTAATAATTTAAGAACCACTAGATAAGGAGGTATCCTATACCTTATTAAAGGGAGGGCCTAGGTATTCTTATAATATCTTAAGGAGAGCTTAAACCTAATATAAGCTATTATAGTATTTATTTAGTAATAGTAATAGGAGAAAATAAATAGTAGCTAGCGTTTAGTAGAGTGCTTTTAGGTTAGTAACTATATATAGTTAAACCTATAAAATTTTAAGATAAATAGGCTATATAAGAAATTAGATTAGGTTATAGCTAAATATAAGGTACTAGAGGTCCCTATACCTTTAATTATTAAGTTAAACATACTATAGGGACTTTACCCTGTTTTCTATGTAAATTTAGTATAATAGATAGCTTTTAATCTATTACCTAGTTAAATACTAGTGGATAAATAACCCTTACTAGAACTAATAATAACTAATACTAACCCTAATCTCTTAGAGTATTAGGTTAAAGAGATACTAGTAGCTAAGAATATAAGAGAATAGGGGTTAAACTAGAATATACTAGTTAAATAAAAAGGATATATATAGCTAACTTAGAAACTACTAGAAAATATATAAGATATAAAGGCACTAGATAAATTTAAGGTATAATAAGGTAATATAATAATATATAATAGGCCTAAAAAGTATATTTTTATTTAACTACTAAGAAATAAGTAAATCTAGTTTCCTTTACTCTATATATATATTAGCGCTAGTATTTTACTATATTAGAAAGTAATTAGTTCTTAGGGATAGGAGAAGGAGAAAAAGCTAGCTTATTCTAGTTTAGTCTAGGGAAGGGATAGTAATAAGTAGTTAATTAGTAAGTAAGAGCCTTATTAAATATATATTACTTAGTAGTAGCACTCTCTTAGATAGAGGTAATATAGGTAAGGTTATTATTTATTATAAATAAGCTATAAAAGAACTCTATTACTATATTACTACTATATTAGGTAAGAGTTATCTACTAGGCTAGGGTAAGTGCCTATAATTTAGTAATACCCTAGGCATATACTACCCTAGTAAAGAATAATAAAAGAGGTATTACTGTTAATTCCTTCGGATCATCATCGGATTAGTCGTGGCTAAAGACCCCACTAGTTATGGACCGAGTGGGGCCTTCAGAGGGATACACGCTTTGTGATTAGCTACCCCTTTTCGCCACCCCCTCTTCGCCTTACTTACGGGTTTTACTCACTTTTTAGCTAGCTAGATTCCTCTCCCTCTCTCTCTTCTCTCTTTCCTAGATTATTATTAACTTTAATTATAACGAATTATCTACCTGCGCAGGCACCTTAGTGTATCTAACACTGATTAGTGGTTAATTATAACCATAGATAAGTTAGGTATTATAAGAAGAGACATTTCTGTAGACGCTATAGTCATTTTCCTATTATCTAGATCCTTAGGAATAGGGGCATAGCTGCGAGTATGCTAAAGGAAGAGACTTAAATTCCGGTTATAGACTTATTAGGCTTCTAAGGGATTAGCTTCTTCTATTATTATCTTTACTTTTAATAGAGAGATTAATTCTATATCTATTATAAACCTAGGGATTAACTTCTTCTGCTATTATCTTTATCTTTAATAGAGAGAATAATCCTATACCTACTATAAGAAAACTAACTAAATAATCAAATTAATTGCTATAAGGCATTCGCTTTAAACCTAACGTTAATAACCATTACTTATAATAAGTTAGGAAGCTAGACTAGTAATAAGAGGGAAGACCTAAGCTACTGTAGAAGCTATATAATTGCCTAGACTATCACTAAGAGAAGAGCCTTAATTCTCTAGTCATAAGAAACTATCCTAGATCTTAATAGCACCTAAGAGACCCTAAAAGAGTAAACTGCTAATATAACTATAACCCCTTTCTTATACCCTTACTAGAGATTAGGAAGAATGAATTATAGTTAACCCTAATTCCGCCACGCTATCTAAGCTTAATAACTATATTATAAGGTTTATTAACCTTAGTAAGTATTAAGACTAGAGGGATAATAACCTCTAGGAATTATTCTAAGAAGACTTTAAAGGATAGTCTAAGGACACCTTTATAATAGCTACTAGAGATCTTATTAGAGAGCTATAGAATTCCCTGCGAGATTATAGTATTATTATAAGATAAGGCTAAGGACTAGTAATTATAATATCTCTAGAAGAAGTAGTCTAATAAGAAATAAGGCTATTATAGCCTAAAGGGAGATTATAACCCTCTAACCCCTAAATATTAACCTCCTTAACCCCCTTATTTACTTACCCTAGAACCTTATTCTTCCTAACCCTAATAGCACCTTTAACCCCTTAACCTATAAGAGAGCCTTTTCTATAGCAAACCTTATTATATTAAGCAATTCACCCTAAAGATCCCTATCTATAGCAAACCTTACCCTCTATATAGTAATTCTCCTCTAAGGACTAGATTATAAAGAAGATCTTAGAACTTATAAAGATATATAAGGATAGTAACTATTATAGCGGATAATTATATAATTTCCTTACCCTAAAAGTCATGCTCTTTAAGAATAAGTGTAATAGGATTAACCTCCCTTAAACGTATTATTAGAAGGCTCTCCTAATTATCTTAATTAATAATGCTAAGTAGTACTACCTTAATTATCTCTTTAGTTAAAACCTTACATATAAAGAGATAATTAGCTATATCTATTAATGCTTTAAGATATATATTATTTACGCTAGCTAGCTCTATGTAGGGCTAGTACTAGTACTCCTACTGCTTTGTTAAAAGGAAAACCCTTAAATAGGAAGAAAAACCCCTTATATCTATATTTAGGCTAATGCTAACTTTACACTAGGCTTGCATTACGTTATATATAGCCTATTATAAGTGTTTAATGCTAGCTTACACTAGCCTTATCCTAGTAAAAAAAAAGAAAAGAAAGAAAAAAAGGAAAATCCTAGGTTCTAAGCCTTACCTAGCTCTATCCTAGGTTTACTCTAGTAATACTTTAGGCCTCTTATACTATTCTATAGTATACTAGTTTTAGTTTTATAGTAGTAATTTACTTCTCTTTTACTTTTTAGCTAGCTTTTCTATAGCCTTACTTTTTAGCCTTCTCTAGCCTAGGTCTAGCTTATTAGTCTAGGAAGTTAGAGCACCTATTATTATTTATCTTCTATAGTAAGAGTATAGGTTTAGTTTAATTCCTAGCTATTCTTAGGCCTAGGTTACTTAGGTATTATCTAACTAGATTCTTATCTTATATTCTTCTTTCTTTATTAATATCTATAATTTAGCCCCCTTCCTTATATAAGTATAAGAAGGGTTTCTCCCCCTAAAGAGGTCTTCCTTCTTTCCTCTTTTTTATTAAACTTCCTATAGGTTCTTTTCTTCCTTAGAGCTATTTAAGGCGCCTCTAGGCTAGTATTAGCCTAAATACTAATAATTACTATAGATTAGTTAAATTTTCTAATAAAATAGCACTAGTAGTTATAAGTACTCCTATATCCTATGCTTTTCTAGCTCTAATCTACCTAGGAAACTCCTAAGAATAAGCGCTACCCTTAGAAGTTATTAACTAAGAAGTAACTTAAGTAAGCTATAGCTAAAGATCTTAAGGTATAATCCCTATTACCCCTATACTAAGTCTACTCTAATTCTAATCTATAGTAGTTAGGGAATCCCTATAGAATCTAATACATTTCCTATAAGTCTTAGTTTATTAACTATCCTAGGTATTAATACTATAATATTACTAGTAAGTTAGCTCTATTCTGGTTTAGAGGCAGGGCTAACTATTTTATATAGGGCTTACTACTAATACTTATTTTAATTATTAGGTTTAAAACTATAGTTACTTAAAGGTAGCTAGTGCCTCTTTCCTAGGCCTAATCTAGCACTAACCTACTCCTAGCCTAATTGAACTAGGAAGTGGAATAAGCACTAGTAGTTAGTTAAGGTCTAGGTAAATATTATTACTAAGGGTAGTATAAGTGCTTCTCTATTAGTCCTTTACTAGTTCTATTCTAGGTCTAACTACGCTCTAGGTTCTAGATAATTATTAAGATTATATAAAGAAGCTCTATGCTAGTAATTAAAGTAAGAAAAGAGAAGCGCCTCTATAGTAAGCCTAGGCTAGGCTAGTGCTAGAGGGATTAATATAATAAGCTTATCTTTTAGTTATAGCGCCTAGATACCTATATAGTAGAGATAAACTATCTCCTAGCTATAGCCCTACTTACTAAGGGGTAGGCTAAGGTAATAAAGGGGCGATTCTAGTTCTAGAGGAGGAGTAGATTAATAAACTAGTTATAGCTTAGGGAAGGGGTAGGGGTAGGTTAGTAGGGTTATAATACTAGGTGTTTATAGTTTAATATTAATCTAATAATAGTTCTGGAATTTATAGGTTTACGTCTAGCCTACTACTAGCTTTACACTATATAAACTTATGCTTCCTCCTAATTATCTATTATATCCATATCCTAGTTATTAGTCCTAGCATATTAAAAGCGCCCTAGCTCTAGCTCCTTCTCTCTCCTATGTATGTTAGCTACTAGTTCTTACGCTAATAAGTAGTATTAGAGTTATTTTATGCTAAGGAACCATTTAGCTATAGCTCTTGCCTTTAGGGGTAGTTTAGGGCTAGCCTTGCCTCCCGTGTGTCTCTAGGCTAGTGCGATTAGGGGCGTTAGTAATCATATTTAGGGCAGTTAACTATGATATGATATTGGTCTTTGACTGCTCTGCCACAGCTTTATAGGGGCGAGTTCACCCCGGGAACGCCTCTAATGCTTTAAGATAGAAAGTAACTAATAGTTTTACTGCTATAAATAGAGTAGCATAACTCTAAATAGCATAATTACTAAGAACCCTAATAAAAGCAGGCTAGAGTGCCTTAAAATTATGCTAGCTACCCTAAAGAAGATCTATTAAGGCCTATATCCTTCTAATATATATATTATTTACGCTAGCTAGCTCTATGTAGGGCTAGTACTAGTACTCCTACTGCTTTGTCAAAAGGAAAACCCTTAAATAGGAAGAAAAACCCCTTATATCTATGTTCAGGCTAACGCTAACCCTACGCTAGGTTTACGTCGCGTTATCTATGGCCTATTGTAGGTGTTTGTTACTAGCTTATGCTAGCCTTATCCTAATAAGAAGAAAAGAAAAGAAAGAAAAAGGAAAAACCTAGGTTCCTAGCCCTACCTATCTCTATCCAAGGTCTACTCTAGCACTGCTCTAGGCCTCTTATACTATCTTATAGCGTGCTAGATTTAGTTTTATAGTAGTAATTTACTTCTCTTTTACTTTTTAGCTAACTCTTCTATAGCCTTACTTTTTAGCCTTCTCTAGCCTAGGTCTAGCTTATTAGTCTAGGGAAGTTAGAGTACCTAATGTTATTTATCTTCTATAGTAAGGGTATAGGTTTAGTTTAATTCCTAGCTATTTCTAGGCCTAGGTCTCTTAGGCGTTAACTAACTAGATTCTTATCTTATATTCTTCTTTCTTTATTAATATCTATAATTTAGCCCCCTATATAAGTATAAGAAAGGTTCCTCCCCTAGAGAGATTTTCCTTCTTTCCTTTTTTTTATTAAACTTCCTATAGGTTCTTTTCTTCCTTAGAGCTACCTAAGGCACTCCTAGGCTAGTATTAGCCTAAATGCTAATATTACTATAGATCTATTAAGTTATTTAATAAAATAGTACTAGTAGCTATAAGTATTCCTATGTCCTATGCTATTCTAGCTCTAATCCGCCTAGGAAACTCCTAAGAATAAGCGCTACCCTTAGAAGTTATTAACTAAGAAGTAACTTAAGTAAGCTATAGCTAAAGATCTTAAGGTAAGACCCTTACTACCCTTACACTAAGTCTACTCTAAGTCTAATCTATAATAGTTAGGGGATCTCTATAGGATCTAATATATTTCCTATAAGTCTTAGTCTATAGACTATCCTAGGCATTAATACTATAATATTACTAGTAAGTTAGCTTTACTCTAGCTTAGGGGTAAGGCTAACTATTTTATATAGGGCTTACTACTAACGCTTATTTTAATTATTAGGTTTAAAACTATAGTTATTTAAAGGTAAGTAGCTAGCGCCCTCTCCTAGGCCTAGTCTAGCGCTAACCCACTTCTAGCCTAATTTAACTAGGCAGTGGAATAAGTATTAGTGATTAGTTAAGGTCTAGGCAAATATTATTACTAGGGGTAGTGTAAGTACTTCTCTATTAGTCCTTTACTAGTTCTATCCTAGGTCTAACTACTCTATAGGTCCTAGATAATTATTAAGATTATATAAAGAAGCTTTACGCTAGTAATTAGAGCAAGAAGAAAAGGAGTGCCTTTATAGCAGGCCTAGGCTAGGCTAGTGCTAGAGGGGATTAATATAATAAGCTAATATTTTAGTTATAGCGCCTAGATGCCTACGCTATAGAGATAAACTATCTCCTAGCTATAGCCCTGCTTGCTAAGGGGTAGGCTAAGGTAATAAAGGGGTAATTCTAGTCCTAGAGAAGGAGTAATTAGTTAGGTAGATATAGCTTAGTAAAGGGGTAGTAGTGAACTAGAGGGGTTTATAATACCTAGCGTTATATATTTAAAATTAATCTAATAATAGTTCTAGAATTATAATTCTTTAGCTAGCTTACCACTAGCTCTAAACTATATAATCTTATATCTCTCCCTAGTTATCTATTATATCTATATCCTAGTTATTAGTCCTAGTGCGCTAGAATTAACCTAGTTCTAGCTCCTCCTTTCTACTATATATATTAGCTACTAGTTCTTATACTAATAAGTAGTATTAGAGTTATTTTATACTAAGGAACTATTTAGCTATTACTCTTGCCTTTAGGGGGTAGTTTAAGGCTAGCCTTGCCTCCTATATATCTCTAGGCTAGCGCGTTTAGGGGTATTAGTAATTATATTTAGGGTAGTTTACTATAATATAATATTAGTCCTTAACTACTTTACTATAGCTATATAGTAGTAAGTTTACCCTAGGAATGCCTCTCTAGAAGAGAAACTTATTAAGACTAATCTTTCCTATATATAGTTAAACTATAGTTAAGGAGATATGCTTTTCTAGGCCTATATAGAATCTTTAGATTTCCTTAGGGTTATAAGTTAGTGGTTAATCCTTAGTTAGCTCTCTTATAAGTCTATGCTATCCTAGGCATTCCTTGCTATGCTATTTATCCTAGTATTATCTCTATTTCTTATATAGTTCTACTACTAGTTTATTACTCCTAGGGGGTCTTTATTTATAATATAATACTAACTATACTAAGTTAGCAGCGGTTTAGATTATTATAGCTATTTTACTCTTTATAATTCTCTCTTTAAACTTCTATTTTATCTTATTTAGATATAGATCTAGGGGGATATAAGTCTTAACCTCTAGTTAAGCAATAGGTATAGCCTTAAATGCACTAGCTATAATTTAGAGGTAGGCTAATTAGTCTATTATAAAGCTTTTAACTACTTCTCTTAGCTTTTACCCTTCTTAGTTAGGGTATAGTAAGCGCTTACCCTATAGGTAAGGATAGGCTAAACTACCTATATATATAGGAGTTAGGTATCTCTAAAGCTATAACCCTAGGCTAATACTACTAGTAAAGAAAGTATAAGCTACTACTAGGCTAGTTTACCTTTTAGGATATTCTTATAAGCACTCTAATTAAGTTTCCTATTAACCTAGACTCTAAGAAACCTATATAACTCTATAGGCGCTATCTCCTTTATACTAAGTTAGACCTTAGCCTATAGGGGTTAGTATGCTTTACTAAAGTGTATAAGTTTAGTCTTTACTAGGTTAAACTTTACTCCGCTTCTTTTACCTATTTTTACATACTTTCTATATAGCTTTAAGCCTCTTCTAGGTTTATATAGTGTTTTTCTAAACGCTACTATGTTTATATTATCCGCAAATCCTATTATCACTATACCTAGGATAGCTTAGAGGTATATATAAAGCTTTACTAAGTAAAGTAAAAAGAGGATTAATAAGAGAGGAGAGCCTTATAAGGTACCTACCTTTATCTAAAAGGGTTTTAAGAGTTTACTATTAAAGCTAAGCTAGCTTATTCTATCTGTAAGGAAGCTATATATTACGGCTATTAGCTAGCGTAATATGCCTATTTAAATTAAAATATAGATTAGATATAGGTAGCTAACTCTATTAAATGCGGATAAGATATCTATCTACGCTAATAAGGCAATGCTACCTCTGCCCTAAGCCTCTCTTATATATTCTATAAGGACTCTAATTACGGTTTTTATTAATCTATTTGCCCTATTTCCTATTTATAGCTTAGGAGAAGGCCCTTAGCCTTAGTAAAGGCTATAAGCTACCTTATAATTACCGCTTCTATAATCTTTCTTACTATATTTAGTAGTAAGATAGGTCTTTATATATTAGCCCTTCTTATCTCCTTAGTGGTTTTTCCTAGCTTCCTAATTACTACTACTTATATAGTTTAGAACTATACTAGGAAATATTCTACTTTAAGAATAGTATTTAGTAAGTATACTATAGCTTCTTTAGCTAGTTTATTATAGGCCTTAATAAGGCCTGCTAGGAGTTTATTATCTCCTAGGGCTTTCTAGCTAGCTATATCTAATAGGATATTTCTAATATCTCTTACTTTAAACTATTCTTTATCTAGGACTAGTGTGTTATTAAGCTCTAGGAAGGAGAGGTCTAGGATATAAGAGAGGTTTGCTATAGGCTTAAGGAAGAACCTTTATATAAGTATACTTACCTTATCCTTATAGGTAGTAGCTAGGTTAGGATTATTATTAGTTCTTTCTAGGTCTAGAAGTCTAGGAGCTCTAGAGAGGCCTAGCTTTAGAGCTAGGCCTATCTCTCTAGTCTCTAAACTCTACTATCCTTTTCCTATATATTAGCTTTTTATAGGGCTTCTCTTTACATATTCCTTTTTCTTCCCTAACTATTTATTCCTAGTTATTATTTACCTTAGAAAAGGCTTGCTAGTTTACTTTAGTCTTCTAGCGCCTTTATTATCTCTTAGCTTATCTAGCTTTAGTAACTACCTTTTTATTTTTCTTAATTACTATACCTCTAGGCTAAGGAGTCCTTAGCGCTTCTATAGGGCTATTAGTTTTACTATCTATTAGAGGTTTATAATAAGCCACGTTATATATATATTAATTCCTTCCTTATCTTTTAGGTCTAGTGTGTTTTCCGCTTAGAGTTATACTACTACTTCTACCTTTACCTATAGTCTATTTATTATAGTCTAGGTGTGTTTAAGGGTAGGTAAGGTACCTTCTTACTCCTTAGTAAAGATGCTAATTAGCTATAGAATATAGTTAGAGCCTATAAGGTCTTTTACGCTATTATAGTAAACTTAGATATCTAGAGTTACCTATGCTAGATCTATAGTGCTATCTCTATCTTCTTTATATTATCTTATAGGTTCCCCTTAGGGCATTACTAGACTAAGCCTTTACTAGCTTATAAGGTCTAGTAGTTCCTCTACTCCTCTAGTTATTTTATCTAAGCTATCCTAGAGGGGTGTTTTTAGTTAAAGTCTCCTATAAAAACGCTTTAGCTATAGGGCTCTTTTATATTAAAAGTATAGATAGGTATATTCTAGTTATCTATATATTCTTCTAAGTAAAGGGAGTAGATATTTATGCCTTTTATCTCTACTAGTAACTAGTTAAGTCCTCCCTAGGCTATCTATAACCCTATATTATGCTTCTTATTTATATATACTACATTCTATCCCTTATAGTATACTAGTTAGAATTAGGTAAGGCCTAGTACTAGAGGCTATAGGTGCCTTATATGTTCTTACTCTTAGATTATTATTATATCTATATTAGTCTAGTGCTAGAGCGCTATATGTATTAGGCTATCCTTCTTATTTATATTCTAAAAGAGGACTTATAATATTACTATATTAATTAGAGGGGTAGTAAGTCTTTACTATCTTACGCTAGCTCTATTCTAGCCCTATTTTAAGATATATATTATATAATACTCCTTACCCTAGGCTATTTAGTATTTCTCTTTATATTTATAAGGCATTCCCTTTTCCTACTTACTATAATAATAAGTACTATAGCTATGCTAGTTCTCTTATAAGGTAGTGTTAGGCTTCTATCTAGGGAGTTACTAGCAAATTATAATAGTTACTCTAGGTAGCCTACTTTTACTATATTTTACTTCTCTTTTAGAATAGGGTAGTCCCTTAACTACGCTAGGTATAAGCTAGAATATAAGATATAGTTTTCCTTTAGTTATTTACTAATTATTAGGTATAATATTTCTCCTTCCTTATATTAGCTAGCTCTATACCTACTATACCTTAGGGCTACCTTATAGAACTTTATAATATAGCTAGTTTAGAAGTAGTTATAGTATTATTAGGGTTATAGGGTTTTATTATATAGTTTAGTCTAGAATAGCTTTGCTTTAAAGACTATTCTATCTTAGTATATCTTATTAGTATCTTCTACTTCTACTAGTCCTAGGATTAGGGTAGTGCGCTATATGTTTTCTACTTAGGGGCGCCTTATAGTTACCTTAATTATATTTACTTTATTTATTTTTCTAATCTTAGTTATAAGGTTCTTAATAGATATATGCTTTATTAGGAATCCCTTAACTATAATACTAAGTATATAGTAGTAAAGGGCTGCTTCTAGACTAAATACTTTAGTAATCCATTTTTAGTCCTCTTTATATTAGGCTATGTTTCCTTTAAAGGTAATAATTATATCTTTACTAGGGAGTCTTCTAGCTGCTATAGCTATAGTTTAGCTAGTAGCTCTATTTACTATAGTTATTATATCTTTAGCGCCTTAGGACTAGAGCGTTTCCTAAATTATATTACCTTTAATAAGTACTTCTCTATATTATTTACCTAGGACCTATAAGGGAGGGATTTTGTTATTTAGCTTTCTTAGTGCTAGTCTAGCTATAACACTTACCTAGGTTAGTATATTAGTTCCTTTAGCTTCTTCCCTAATAGCCTCCTTAAGAGCTACTTTAAGGGCTTCTTTAGTAGTATAAATATTATTATTATTATTACTGCTATTATTATTTATAGCTCTTATTTTAGCGTAGGCATAGTTTGCTACCTAGTAGACTATAGCCTTTATAATGCTCTAAACTTAGGAGACTTTATTACTAGAGATAAGGCTAGTAATCTTATTATAGAATTTCGTGTTATCTAGGTGCTTAAATTATATCTAATCTATTATTAGGTTATCCTTATGTCTATAGGCATTAAATTACCCTATTCCTACGTTTAGGTAGTGGTAGCTCTATGCTAGCCCCTTTCTCTAGCGTTAATTACTATTAGTATCTTACCCTTATACCTACCTCTAGCTCTATTGTAATGCAATATTATAGGAGAGGGTAAACGGAGGTAAGGAATTCGAATATCGATTTGGTTTGTATTTTAGGGGCGATTCCGGACCTTTAGATCGGTGCGGAAAAAGTATCAAAGGTTATCCTTCTAATATAGTAAATACTAAGCTTTATAAGTAAATATTAAATACTATAGCTAGTGTGCCTAAATATTAAATAGTAAAGTATATCTACTCCCTAGGCTTTAAGAGTCTTACTAGAGACCTCTATAAGGTAATTATAATCTTAGAGTTAAATAAGAGAGCTACCTAATACCTATAATTATAAGGAGCTCTCCTAAGGCTATGTTTACTAACTATTAATATAGATATTAGCCCTAAGGTAAGGGAAGCTATTATAGTAAGAGCCTAAGGCATAGCCCTTAGCATTACTTTATATATAGTAAGAATAGCTATTAGTCCTTTAATTACTCTAATAAAGAATACTAAAAGGAGAAGGATTATTAGTTTACTAGTAAGACCTATTATATACTCCCTTTAGAGAAGAGATTCTAGGTATTTCTTACCTCCTATAAAGGGCTAGATAATAATAAGCCTAATAAGGGCCCTAGCTAAGGATAGAAACTATATCTTATAGCCTATATAAAGACTAAAGATAGTAATAAGGATAATAAAGAGCTATTACTAGTGGTATATCTAAGTATTATATAATTCTTTTACTTAGAGCTATAGGATAATTATAATCTTATAAATACTAATATTCTTACTACCCTTAATAACTAAGCCTTTTAGTATACTTTCCTAAAGTAAGAACTATATAAATAGTAAGAATATAATAAGGGATTAACCTACTATATCTCTAAAGAGCGCTATTCTAAAGAAGTCTTTAAAGGAATTATACCTAATACTAGGGCAGTAAGTAAATTAATAGTAGGTTAGGGATAAGCAAAGGCTTTGTTATAATTAATGCCTTTATTAAAGATAATCCCCTATAAGCTATAAATTATTAAATTTAGTGCTAGATTTATAACCATAAGAGGGATTCTTTATATACCTATAGAGCTTACAGAGCTTAAATTCTATATCCTTAATATAGTAACTCCTTTTCTCTTTTCTATTACTAATATAGATAAGCTATAAGTTAAGATTAATAACCTTATAAACATGCTAATTTAAGGCAATAAGACTATACCTATTATGTAATAATAGGGATATCCTTAGTAGCTACTAGAGGCTAAAGAAATAGTTACCTTTACCTCTTAGAAAGGGAAATCTATTAATTATATTATTACTTTAGTTACCTTTCTATTTAATGCCTTATAAAGATCCTTTAGTAAGCTAGTTATAATATTAAGCGCTAGGTAATTAAGAAGTTAACTAAAGTCTACTACTATTATTAGATAAAGGAAAAGCTTCTAGCTAGTTTAAATTTATAATTAAAGATAAGCATAACTTTAACTATAAGATTATTGCTAATATTATGTAAATTAATAACTAACTAGTCTTTTACGTTATTAATTTAGTAACTTTATTCTAAGTAGCTTACTTCCTTAATCCTAAGAAGTAAAAGGCCTAAGATATCTAGGATGCTATTAGAGAGTGCTAGATTAATACCTATCTTAGACCGCTATTATCTTAAATTTAAGCACTATGCTTAATTAATATTAATTAAGATTAATAAGATACTAATTAATAGCCTATATTAGCATTACTTCTGAAAGGTTAAAGATACTATAGACCTCTTACGCTAGGCTTATAAGATTATTATAGACTTAATTAGAGCGGAGGTTATACTAGAATAATATCTTTAAATAGCTATTAAAGCTATTAAAGGCCTAATAGATTAGTGCTAACCTTACTAGTCTTTAGAGCCTACCTGTATATAATAGATAAGTTACCACTAAGTATCTCTATTATTTAATACGCTAAGGTAATTTAGAAAGCTACTAATAAGGTATACTACATAGCCCTTATAAGCTAATTATTACTAATAGGAGACCTACACTATCTAAATACCCTATAGCCTAGTAAAATTCTAATCTATAATAGTAAAGCCTTACTATAAGAACCTATATATTATAGAGAGGCTATAGGAGGCAAAACCTTAAGATATTAGGGAGATTATAAATAAGAGAGATTCTCTTATCTCTATAGAGGTAAGGGAAAGAATAAAAGAAGACATAGAACTCCTAGTGCTAGTAAAGAGAAAGTAAGGAAAGCTAAGAAAAGTCCTAATAGTCTAATTCTCCCTTAACTAAGGTATAGAAGGACCTAAGGATTATAAGGAGTACTTTATAATTATTAATAAGAACTAAGAAAAGGCATTAGTTAAAGAGATTATAGCTAGGGATTACTAACTAAAGTATTCCTAATAGCAAAGGAGAAAGCTAACTAGGACCTTACTCTTTAACTCCGCTAAGAAGGGAAGATTATAGCCCTAGGGAAGCCCTTTAAATAATTAGACTAAGCTAAGATTAACGCTCTTTAAGCTTATAATATGTTTAGATTTATAAAGTTTAATCTAGTAAAGCATAGTAGCTATAGGATCTTTAACTCTTAAATAGTAAGAGAGATTAAAGGCAAAGGCATAGATTTACTATATAAGAAGTCTTGCCTTATTATATAAGGCTATAATAATAAGGAGAAGGAATTTATCCTAATTTAATCGCTAATAATCTAATAGGTAAGCTAATAGCTAATTATAGCTATTGCTCCTTTATTAAAGTAAAAGGATTTGCCTCTAGATCCGCGATATTACCTAAGCCTACGTTTAATTGCAAATAAAACTTATAAGGCTAATTATTATAAGATTACTAGAACAGATTACGCACCTCTTTCTAGAAGGCACTATAATAGAGGTTATTAAGCCTCTTTATAGCATTATAAAGGCTAGAACTCACTAGTGGGTAATGTACTTCTATTATTATAGGGATAACCTTAATATAATAATGTTAATATATAATCCCTGCTTATTAATTATAGCTTTAAATAATAAAAACCTCTTTAGGATTATTAGAATATAAATAGATAACACGCTAGGTCTAAGTAATAATAACTTCTTTAATAAAGAAGAAAAAGAGCTCTAGAAGGCTAACTTTATAGCTAAAGAGAAGCAGCGATTATTAAGTAAGAATCCCCTTACTTTTAATAGCTATATTCTAACCTAAAACGCTAATAACTTACTAACCCTAACCTAGAAAGGCTAAAATTAGAAGATTAAGGAAGTTAACCCTTAATCTCTAATAATAAGGCAGGATTATATAGAGTAAAGAGCCTAAGGAAGTTACATTATAACTATCTGCTAACTAGAAGCTTTATATAATCTAGTAATTATAGCTTAATACTAAGAACTAGCTACTAAAGATATTATATACCTAAATAAACGCCTTAAGTAGTAGATTAAGAATTAGTAATAAGGATTACGCTATATTCCACTAACCCTTAAAGAAGTAAAGCTCTTTATATTTATAAATAGATTGCTTATAAATAATAAGGATCTTAGCTTATATATTAGATACGTAATTATAATTAGTAATAAGGTAAAGCAGGATAATAACACCTTTATTATAAAAGGGAATATTATTATATATAGCTTAACAAAGAGCAAGCGGGTTACGCGTAGCATGCTTACCTCTAAGCTATATAGCATGGTTTAAGGTGCTAATATCACGTACACGATATCTATAACCCTTAATTAGATCATAGACTAATTAAAGATGCCTTAGATCCCTATAATCCTTTGTACTAACTTATTCTTATTATATAAATGCCTTATTAAGCTAGGCATAATAAAAGAGAAAAGGCTAATAATTAATATTATAGCCCTTTGTTAATTATACAAGAGGCGCGAGATCTATAAGGTTAGATAGATTAATAGCAATAATAACCTAGCTAATGTAATAACAAAAGGATCGCTAAATTAGGTGCTTATAACCTTAATTAATTTAAATAAATTAATAATCTATATATATATATATATATTATTTACGCTAGCTAGCTCTATGTAGGGCTAGTACTAGTACTCCTACTGCTTTGTCAAAAGGAAAACCCTTAAATAGGAAGAAAAACCCCTTACATCTCTGTTTAGGCCAACGCTAACCCTGCACCAGGCCTGCGTCGCGTTATGTGTGGCCTATCGTAGGTGTTTATTACTAGCTTACGCTAGCCTTATCCTAGTGAGAAAAGAAAGAAAAAGGAAAAAGGAAAATCCTAGGTTCTAAGCCCTGCCTAGCTCTATCCTAGGTCTACTCTAGCACTGCTCTAGGCTTATTATACTATCTTATAGCATACTAGATTTGGTTTTATAGTAGTAATTCACTTCTCTTTTACTTTTTAGCTAGCTCTTCTATAGCCTTACTTTTTAGCCTTCTCTAGCCTAGGTCTAGCTTATTAGTCTAGGGAAGTTAGAGTACCTAATGTTATTTATCTTCTATAGTAAGGGTATAGGTTTAGTTTAATTCCTAGCCGCTTCTAGGCCTAGGTCTCTTAGGCATTAACTAACTAGATTCTTGTCTTATATTCTTCTTTCTTTATTAATATCTATAATTTAGCCCCCTCCCTATATAAGTATAAGAAGGGTTCCCCCTAGAGGGGTCTTCCTTTTTCCTCTTTTTTATTAAACTTCCTATAGGTTCTTTTCTTCCTTAGAGCTACCTAAGGCACTCCTAGGCTAGTGTTAGCCTAATTACTAATATTACTGTAGATCTATTAGGTTATCTAATAAGATAGCGCTAGCTGCTATAAGTACTCTTACGTTCTATGCTTATCTAGCTCTAATCTGCCTAGGAAAACTCTAAAAATAAGTAATATCCTTAAAAGTCTTTAACTAAGAAGTAGCTTAAGCAGGCTATAGCTAAGGATTTAAAGGTATAACCCTCTAGCCCTAGCCTACCTCTATTCTAATACTAATTTGCTATAGTTAGGGGATCCCTATAGGATCTAATATATCTCTTATAAATCTTAATTAATTAACTACCCTAGGCACTAGTGCTATAATATTACTAGTAAGTTAGATCTATCCTAGCTTAGAAGCAAGGCTAACTATTTTATATAGGGCTAGCTACTAATGCTTATTTTGATTATTAGGTCTATAACTATAGATATTTAAAGGTAGTTAGCGCCTCTATTCTAGGCTAGATCTAGTGCTAATTTGCTCTTAGCCTAACTTAAGTAGTTAACGGAATAAGCACTAGTAGCTAGTAGAAGTTTAGGTAGCTATAGTTACTAGGGGTAGTATAAGTACTACTATTCTAGTTTAATATTAAGTCTAGTCTAGGTCTAATAGTTCTATAGGTCCTAGATAACTATTAGGATTACATAAAGAAGCTCTATACTAGTAATTAAAGTAAGAAGAAGCATAGCGCCTTAGCTATAGGCCTAGGCTAGTCTAGCGCTAGTAGGGAGTAATATAATAAGGTTATCTTTTAGCTATAGCGCCTAGACGCTCGCGCTATGGAGATAAACTATCTCCTAGCTATAGCCCTACCTGCTAAGGGATAGGCTAAGGTAATAGAGAGGGCAATTCTAGTCCTAGAGGAGAAGTAATTAGTTAGGTAAGTATAGCTTAGTAAAGGGGCAGAGGCAGACTAGTAGGGCTTATAATACCTAGTGTTATATATTTAAAATTAATCTAATAATGGTTCTAGAAATGTAATTCTTTAGCTAGCCTGCTGCTAGCTCTAAACTATATAATCTTATATCTCTCCCTAGTTATCTACTATATCTATATCTTAGTTATTAGTCCTAGCGCCAAAAGCGCCCTAGCTCTAGCTCCTCCTCTTTACTACGTATGTTAGCTACTAGTTCTTATGCTAATAAGTAGTATTAGAGTTATTTTATGCTAAGGAACCATTTAGCTATTGCTCTTACCTTTAGGGGATAGTTTAGGGCTAGCCTTACCTCCTATGCGTCTCTAGGCTAGCGCGTTTAAGGGCGTTAGTAGTTATATTTAGGGCAGTTTACTATAATATAATATTAGTCCTTAACTGCTCTGCCATAGCTGTATAGCGGTAAGTTTACCCTAGGAATGCCTCTCTAGAAGAGGAACTTATTAAGACTAATCTTTCTAGTGCATAGTTAGACTATAGTTAAGGAGATATGCTTTTCTAGGCCTATATAGAATCTTTAGATTTCCTTTAGGTTATAAGTTAGTAGTTAATCCTTAGTTAGTTCTCTTACGAGTCTATGCTATCCTAGGCGTTCCCTACTATGCCATTTGTCCTAGCGTTGTCTCCATTCCTCGTGTAGCTCCGCCACTAGTTCGTTGCTCCTAGGGGGTCTCCGTCTGCGACGTAACACCGACTGTACCGAGTCGGCAGCGGTTCGGATTGTTGTTAATAATCTATATAGAAGGCTAGGTTAAGAGACCTTTAGGAGCGTTATAAAGAGAGAATTAACGGAGATAAAGGGAAGGATTTATTATAATTAGATTAATTAAATTAACTAATACTAACTAAGCTAATTAGGGCTCTGGATTCCTATTAAGGGATTTACTTATGTATACTTTCCTTTAATTTGATTTTTATTGCGTTTTTAGGCTCCTTTAGCTATAAGAAAAAGCGAGACTACTAGTGTTAATTCCTTTAGATTATTATTAGATTAGTTATAGCTAAAGACCCTACTAGTTATAGACTAAGTAAGGCCTTTAGAGGATGCACGCTTTATGATTAGCTGCCCCTTTCGCTACCCCTCTTCGCCTTACTTACGGGTTTCACTCACTTTTTAGCTAGCTAGATTCCTCTCCCTCTCTCTCTTCTCTCTTTCCTAGATTATCATCGACTTCAATTACAACGAATTATCTACCTGCGCAGGCACCTTGGTGTATCTAACAATTACTATAAAGGGATTAATATAGGTAGTAGCTAGAATAGTATTAAAACGTTTTTAATAGTAAATAAAAGTTTTTATTAGGATAGTATAGCATCCTTTTTAAAGATAGTATGCCTTATAGCTAGTATTTTAATAGCTTTTCTAGTAGCTAAAAGGTTTATAAAGTACTTATATATATATCTTAATTTTAGGTTACCTAAATATAAGTATAACTCCTAGCTATATAATTAATAGGCATGCTAATAGGGAAGATAGGCCTAGTAAGACCCTAGGACACACTCTTATATCCCCTTATTATAAAGGTTATTTATATATTAGATATATAGGACCTCTTACTCCTTACTATTAGAGTAATTAGAGTTATTAGAGTTACTCTCTAAGATATAATTACTAAGGTAATTTAGCTTTTAGAGGGAAGAGAAGGTAGTAATAAGGGAGGAAGTATTACTAGAGGTAGTAGTAGTAATAATACTAAGAGTAATAGTAATAGATATAATAATAGGTAGACTAGATATAAAAAGGATTTTAATAGGATATTTAAAGGAAGGTAAGTAGTAAATAACTAATAAGATAATAGAAATAGGGATATATAAAGGGAAAGAAAAGGAAAAAGTAAGGGATATATAGGATTATTTATATCTAGATATAGCTATAGGATAGCTTTAATTATGCACTTACTTTAGATATAGATTAGTAAGGGATTATAGATAATTAGCTATAGGGAGGTTAAAGAGATAGGTAATAGCTAGGGATAAGAAGGAATTTAGTAAATAAGGGGTAATTGTCAAGGCTTTTGGCTTGGGAGTGAATAACAGAGTGAAGGTTAGATTGAAGTGTCGTAGCTATTGATCTGCTAGCTAGGGGTGGGTGCTTAAAGGTTTAATCTCTGGCCCTTTCCCTTTGTTTGTGGGAAAAGCCCCTTTAAATAGCCCGTAGCTCTCACGTGACTAGCCCGCAGCTAGCCCTTAGCTCCGTGCCCCGCTGGGTTCCACCCTCATCGATGCCGTTGCCACCCTCATCGATGCCGTCGCTGTTCTGCTCCTGACAGTAATATATAAATATAAAGTAATAATAACTAGGCAGGTAAAGCTTAATATTAGCTAGTAGTAAGTAAGAAAATAGAGTAAGCTAGTATTATAAGGGGCTAGAGTTAAGCAAGGCTAGTTATTTTAAGGGCTAGGGTAGGGTAGCCTATAAAGAAAAAAATTTAGCCTACTAGGCTATATATAAGCCTTACACTAGGACCTATACTAACACACTATACTAATTATAAACATATATTACTTACTTAAAACTTTTTAACTATAAGGGTAAAGGGAGAAGGGAGGCTTAAGTAAGGGTATATTATAAACTTAAGCTTAGGAGCTTAGGTTATATCTTAGGTCTAGAAAGGGCACGTAAAGGACATAGACTATAGGCGGATAGGTTAGGGCTTTACCTAGGCCTATGTAACCTATACACATATACTAGTATAAAGCTAGTTCCTATATAATACCTAGCTTAGTCTAATCCTTCCTCTCTAAGGATAATAATATCTCTTAGAACGCTTACGTGCAGTTGCCCTAAGGCTAGTTTATAACAGTCTTTATCCTATTTACTAGTAGTGGTATATTTATTAGCTACTATACCTCTATAGTAAAGGATAATAAATATTATAAACTAGCCTTAGGGTAACTATATATAAGCTTTCTAAGAGATATTATTATCCTTAGAGAGAAAGGATTAAACTAAGCTAGGTATTATATAGGAACTAGCTTTATACTAGTATATGTGTATAGGTTACATAGGCCTAGGTAAAGCCCTAACCTATTCGCCTATAGTCCGCGTCCTTTGCGCGCCCTTTCGGACCTAAGACATGACCTAAGCTCCTAAGCTCAAGTCCATAACAATAGCTATTAAATTATTAGTTAAGAACTTAAGGGTAAGTACTTAAAAAGTTTAATCTTTATCCTTTCCTTTCCTAAGTAAGGAGATCTCTCTTAAATACCTTATAATCTATATATAACTAGCCTATAGCTAGCTTATAGCGCTATGCCCCGCTTAGCTTTACTATACGATGTGATGCTATTGCCTTTCCGCTCCTGACCTTAAGTTTATTATTAACTTTATACTAACCGTATAGCTCCCTATATTTATGCCCTTAAAGCTTATTTCTATATTAGAATGCTTTTTTATTACTTTAGTTTATTCATTAGTTATTAGTTATTACACTAGCTAGGTAATACTAGTAATTCTTATGTTATGTGTGAATTCTAGATGCATTAGCCACTGCCGATAAACAAAACAAATTATAAAAATGATACTGCTTGAAAAATTTACTAGCCAAACGAGACCGATCCAGTTTTACAGTATTGTATGCAAATTGTCTAGTAACGAACGCATGCGTGAATTATGAGTCTGTACATGTAAAACGCCCTGATGCAAGACGCGAGTCCCTACGTATATGGGCATGGCGAGGCAGCTTACTTGCTCAACATCCAAAAAGAAGAAGAAGGAGGAGGAGAAGAAGAAGAAAGCTGGGCGACGACCAAGCCACTGCAACCTGTCGACCGTGCACCACTGATCTTCGAGTTACCACTTTCCCTTTTCCCCTTCACTATGCTAGACCTTCGCCACTCACAAGTCTCGCGATAAGTACGTAGACAAATATCACGGCACCGGCCACGAGGAGCTTGTTCCGATAAAGCCAGCCTCGCCCAGCGTCTCGTTGTTGGACTACGGCATCCACTACAGCCTGTGCCTGGTGGCCGCTGGATCCCGCGATGCCCAGCTGCGGTCCGCATGACGCTCCGTTATCGCCATCGAGGCGATTGCCCGTAGCAAAATCGACCTTGTTCTTCTTCATCCACTCCCAATTCTCGACGTCAAGCTCGGGCCACTGGGCGCGGAACGTGGCACCGCCATCGCCGGCCTTGACGTTGCCTTTCTGAACAGGGGTTGCCTTGGCATTTGAACCACCACCCGTGGAATTCCACCAGCGACTGCGTGATGAGAGATACTTCTTCTCCGCCTGTGTTGTCGACACGGAACCGGTTGTCATTTCGTCGCTCGTCATGAAAGACAGGAGGCCGACCAAGATCGTCGAAACCTCCCAAGCAGGGTTGAATGACTTGGGATGGAAGTCCGATATCGATAGACAGAGTCGGGTCGATGGTTGAAATCGTCCTGACGGTGTGTGCATTCGTATGGCTGGTGGCGCAAATGGATAGTTTGGGGGAAGATGAGAGTGCCCCAGTACTGGCCACCATGGTACGGTGTGTCCTCAGGACCCGTGATGATGTAGTGCCATCTGTTTGCTACCTGTCAGTGACGAAAAGGTTGGGGAACGACTTCGGTGCAAGGGGAGGACTGTATATCACCTACTCTAGAATATTGGATTCGGAGGGGTGGGCTGTGATATATGGTGGCGGATTTTCGGAGATGGTTTTGTACTCGCGGGTCAACTGTGCCATGTGATTAGCGAGAGGCCCTTGATCGTGAGGCCTTACAGAGTCGCGCAGGCAGAACTCACCCGCTTGTGTGCTGCCTTGCTGGCCATGGATATTTTGAGAGGAGGACGCCGCCGAAGATGTCGTCAAAGCCGGTTCGGATACGCCACCCAAAAGCCAGATGGATAAGGGGGAAGATCGCGTGAGCGCTGTTACGTCGCGAATGTATCGGCAGCCGAGAGGAAATGATTTTGTGAATGCTAGTCGAAAGGGTAACCAAAACCGCTGATAGACACAACGAAAGAAAACAGACTTGGTGTGTTTCGATCTCCAGGTAGAAGTCAGATATAGCAGAGAATTGGGTTGGTTGGGAACTCAGGTCGTCACGTCAGCCTGCCTTCGTCAGAGGCGCCTAAAACCGGACTTGTCCCGGATCGAGACAATGATGAGAGGCGACGCACAAGCCACATCAGCCACATTCAAAAACCTCGAGGTGTGGCGTAGCAACCAGACAAACCCCGACCCTTGCCGAAAGAAGTTGCTAGAGCTTCCCTTGGCTGAGGTGACGCTTCCAAGTTTTTGCTTCTGCAGTACATTGTGTCACGCCTCGTCACTCAGCATGGCGTCGAATGTGAGCGCTTCCGGGAAACAAGTCAGTACTTCTTTCTGACCACGAACATCTTTCTACAAGCTGACTGCGGCGAGCTAACAAGCTAGCAGCCCGGCTCGATCGACAAGCTCCGGTCGAGCAGTGACGAAGTACTCAATTCTGCAAAGGCGTCGCCCGCATTTCAAGATGCGGAGTATGAGGCCAAGGAGCGGAGGATTGCTCAGATGGTAGAGAATCAACCAGGGTTTACGACTCGAAGCTGTGTCACTGACAAACAGCCCTTAGATGGCAGATCAAATGTTAATGCCCATGACCGTCAACGAGATCTCTGTCAACGGCGCCAAGAACATTCGACGAGGTTTCCTTGACCCCATATTCACCCCTCTGCTCAGCAGCAGTCCAAATGCCCCCAGACTGTCGGAGATGTGATGGGAAAGCTACAGATTGCGAGCGCGAAGCTCTCAGGGTTTCGTATGTCTAGTTCGTGATGCTGGAATTCACCGCTCAGAGTCGTTAATGTCTGCAGAAATCTTACGAGAGCCTCCTGAGGTGTACCTATCCCAAGCGAGTCAAGCCGATCCTCTACGAGCCCGACCGATATCAACGTATCCATTGGACTGAAAGAATCGCCACGATTTAAGCTCCAGACCGGTACCGATGTCGGCAACGGCGAAGGTTCAGCATACGGATCGCTGCTATGGAGAAACATGTTTGGCGGCGCTGAGATGCTCACCTTGAATGCCAAGGCTGGAACGAGAACGAGATCGGCCTACAGTGCCAATTTGAGTGCTCCGGTGCTGAGCGACCCTGATACGCGAATCTCGCTGGAAGGATTGGCGTCAGCGGCAGAAAAGCCTTGGGCTTCACATGAAGAGGTTGTGAAGGGCGGCTCATTACGATTCTCTTGGATCAATGCCGAAAGAGATACCCACTCTGTTGAATATTTGGGCGCATGGCGCCAAATTACCGGTCTAGGCCAAACTGCCAGCCCGACAGTGCGCCAAGATGCCGGTGATACCATCAAGAGTGCTATCAAGCACACATTTTATAGAGAAAGACGAGACAACCCACAACTCCCCAGTCGGGCTACATGTTGCGCTCTGGCTGGGAGCTAGCTGGTGTAGGCCCTCTTGGAGGCGATGTTTCCTTCTCCAAGGGCGAGGTTGAGATGAGCGGCGCGGTTCCCATACCTCTGCCCGACTCAGCAGAACGCTCAGGCGCATCAATAGGAGCGGGCTTCAGGATGGGCATGCTTTACCCACTGCCTCTGGGTTTTAGCACCGGAACTACTTCGCTGCCTAGTCGCCTGAATGATCGCTTCCAGCTTGGGGACCTACCGATGTCCGCGGCTTCAAGCTCGGCGGGCTGGGGCCTCACGATGGCCAAGACGCTGTTGGTGGTGATCTTTTCGCAGCCGGGAGTGTCAACATGCTCCTGCCTCTGCCTTACAAAGGGCCTGAGTCTGGGTTACGGTTCCAGACGTTTGTCAACGGTGGCCGGCTCGTGGCTCTCAAGGACAGCAGCAAGAATAAGGCAGCTGGATCGCAGCAACTGAACGCCAGCGCCGTTGGTAATGGCATGTTGAGCGCAGTTGGTGACCTCCTGAACGGAGCGCCAAGCATGGCGGCTGGAATTGGGCTCGTATACGCCCATCCCGTGGCACGATTCGAGCTCAACTTTAGCTTGCCCTTGATCCTGCGTCGCGGCGAAGTAGGTACCAAGGGTCTTCAGATGGGCGTCGGTATCAATTTCCTGTGAAGATGGTAGTTTTGTAGTCTGCTCTGATGGACTAAAAACTCAAGAAACTGTCGTAAGCGAATTAAATAGAAACTGGAGCACGCGTCTGCTCCCGATCATCTTGTCCAATATATTCTTTTGTATCTCTCATATCACCAGACTTTCCACGGTATCACTGCGCATTCGTTCAGCGAACCGGAGCATCTTGACGTGGTTTTTGTTGTTTCTTCGCGACTGCACCAATAACATAAGGCGGATTTTGGATTGAACACTATTCGCACGGTTAGCGCCTTGGCGCTGCTCGACATGGTAGGCTTTGACTAGCCACGGCATCAAGGACATTTTGCATCAAATGCATTTGAACGGGTTGAAGTCAACAGGCCAGATGATAGAGTAACCCAAGATATCAGACTTTGAATATAGAAGACGTCCTTGGCCAGCAATTCTCAGGAGGGTTTGATTTGCAAGTAATTCGGCAAGAACTCAGGCTCAAGCTCTTTTACACCCCTCTTTTTCTTTCCATTTTGTATCCCCCTTTCAAGACCAAGACACACGCTTCAACAGTTTTTCATCGTTTGACATCATCAGTTGGTCATATTTTCTTTTGCCAGTTTCGGTCACCTTCACCCCTCCCACTTTCCTCGAGTCCCCAACTCCTGCCCCTGGAAAGGCAGGCCCGTCAAATGAAGCAATAACTGCCCCTTCAAGATCCATTCCTGGCAACACGACCGACGCTTTTGTCGACAAGGCCCGCCGCGCTGACGGCCCTTTACGGACCCGATTCGCCGGGACTTCAAACTCAGCGTCCTCACGTGCAAGAGTTGAGTATTCATGAATGGGAAAGCCATCCTCGGCGAAGACGTCTAGCTAGATGATGTGCGAGTTTCCGTGCGCATCTTCGGGGTCTATTCACACCCCATTACGCCCGAGGGCTACAACGGTGCTTGTTTACGTCGCGAAACACGGCGTGGTCGTGTTGACTTCTGAGAGCCTTCAAATGCCGAGTACAACTCCAAAGGATTGATGGACAACGAAACAGGGCTGATCTGCGGGTGTTTGAGCCAAACTCTTCATCAAGGCGAAGATGCAGCGAGATGTCTCGTACGTTGGCGCGATTGTATAGGATTTAGGATTTAGGATTTAGACAAAAGGTCACACAATGCATGTATTGGATTCTGGATCGGATCGCGCTTCGGGGTTCGCAGATGGGGTGTTTGAGACGGAAACCATCTGGTATGGATACGGGCACTAGTGCTCAGGTAATTAGTAGGACAATTGAACGACACGCGGAACATTCCCTCGATCTGTTACGAACCCCGAAGAAGAAGAAGAAGCAAAGAAAGGAAAAATAGAACACGTCACAGATCTGTGGGGCGGCGGTGGCGGCGAATGATATGCTCGAACGCCGAGGTGGCTCGGGCTCTTGGAGCAACCCGACAGCCCGCCTGCTTACCTAGTCGCTTGAAGCTGAGGCTCGCCTGGGGATAACTTGGGGATGACTTTTTTTTTTTTTTTTTTTTGGAAGCAGCTGTCAACTCAGTGCCGCCTAAGTGAGAAGTAGCGTGATGTTGGATAATGAGAGTGCGCTTGCAACGAACCTGGTCCGGACATGCACGTATGCATATGTACCACAAACAGAATGAGGGCGGGTGATGACAAAGAAGCAGAAGCTACTCACTCAACTTGCCTTGTTCCACGGAGTCGATGGCCGCTTCATCTCTACATATGTACATAGATACTCAAGGGCATGCGTGGCTTCGTCGCCTGCCTGACGGCATGCCAGGTTAATCGGGGTGGCCATAATAAAATAAAATAAGCTTACTGTTTCCGTGCTACGTGAACCCACCGAGGTGAACCCGACACAACTCGTGGTGGGTGTGTCGGGGCGTCGGGGTGCACAAGGCAGGCGTCCGCAATGGGGCCCGTCCGCTGTGCACGGCATGGCCTTACCCTAAAATGGCCCCGAGCGCAGCGCTGTGGCGACGACGGCGACGACGACGACGACGGGGCCACGTTAATCCCCACACGCAACAACAACGCAAAGCTATTGATTGCCCCGGAGCCAAGTCGTTCCGTCGCAATCTTGTTCGTTCATTGTGTTGTGGATTGTGGGAATAAGACCCTGGTGGGCGAATCTCCGCTCAAATCTCCGCTACCCCTGCCCTATATTGCGACGTTTTGGCGGAGTCTTGTTCCTCTCCGACGTTTTTGTTGTTTTTTTTTTTTTTTCCCTCTGCAATACGTGTGCCTGCCTGCCTGCCTATCGCTATCAATCAGCACAAAGTCCATCCGTAATCCCCGCGCCACAGTCATCATTGACTGGTTGAACTCCGTCTCTTTGGCCACGCCCACTTCAAGTGCCCTCAAACTTAAAGTGACCCCTTGACCCCCGTCAGCCTTCACCACCCCGTCTGTCGTTCCTTCCTCAGTTGTAAACAGTCGTACTTAATGATTTCATGCTTCGATCAGACCTCACATCACCCGTACGGCCTGGGGATTGAATGAATAGTCGCAGGTTCCTCTGTCTCGTCGACAATACAACAGAACTTTAGCTGCAAGCTGGGAACGGTGTGTGCATCGTCAGACCGCCCTTCTAGATTGAGCTGCCACCAGGCACCAGCCTGCATCGCCGCCATGTACGGCATGAACACAAACTACGACTCCACGGCCAACAGCCAGGGAGTTCCTCTGAGTACCCGTCACTTGACACACGAGGAAGATATTGAGGCCGCGACCAACAACGACCCGACCAAGATGGAGTCTTCATTCATGACCGATGGGCACAATGACGAAAAGATGGCATCCCCGCTGACTCGATCGACAAGGACGAGGAGAACGACGAGAAGGAGGAGAGGGCTGTCAAGGCGGAAATGATGCGCCGCTCATCAGTTATCCAGGCTTTGGCACGATCCTACTCGCGCACCTCGGCTGCTGGTGCTGGTGCTGGTGCTGGTGCTGGAGGCCATAACCCCTTCTTCGCTGAAGAAAACTCTCCGTTGAATCCCGGATCGCCCAAATTCAGCGCCCGTGAATGGGCCAAGGCTATTGTCGAGTTGGTTTCTCAAGACGGTAAATCTTTTCGATCATCCGGCGTCTGCTTCCAGAACCTCAACGTCCACGGTTTCGGCGCCGCTACCGATTATCAGAAAGATGTTGCCAATGTCTGGCTATCTGCAGCAGGCGTTGCTCGCCAGCTCGTTGGCGGCGGGAAGCAGCGCATCGATATTCTGCGCAACTTTGATGGATTAGTTCGCAAGGGCGAGATGCTGGTCGTGCTTGGCCCGCCTGGATCTGGCTGCTCCACCTTTCTCAAGACAATTGCCGGAGAAATGAATGGCATTTATACGGGCGATGGTTCTTACTTCAATTATCAAGGTGAGCAAAAAGCCCGTCGTCTTTCACCAAATGGTCGGACCAAGCAGGTGGCGGGGGTTGCTGTAGTTTGCTTGCCATCGTGAACGGAATTTGCCGTCCGGGGGCCTTCAAAGCCCACGCCATGGGCGGATATGCGATCGATCAGATGATGCGATGTCGCACCGCCCTCCCGAGACATGGCGTGGGGTTCATGTGGGTGGTTTCAGATGTGGAACATTGACAGCGGAAGCTGCTGGCCCTAAACCCCGAACCACCATTATTACTCACAACACTTGTCGACAATGACCAGCAATGGCTGACCGTGGTATGAAATAGGTGTTTCGGCCAAGGAGATGCACACAAGACATCGTGGCGAAGCCATCTACACTGCAGAGGTCGATGTTCACTTCCCTCAATTGTCTGTCGGCGATACCCTCACCTTCGCCGCACGAGCTCGCCAGCCACGCCAGCTTCCCGAAGGCCTGAACAAACATGAATTCGCCAATCACCTACGTGATGTTGTCATGGCAATGTTCGGTATTTCCCACACCGTAAACACCCGCGTCGGCAACGAATACATTCGTGGTGTGTCTGGTGGTGAGCGAAAGCGAGTCACCATCTCAGAGGCTGCACTTTCCGGTGCCCCCTCCAGTGCTGGGATAACTCGACGCGAGGTCTCGACTCGGCCAATGCCGTCGAATTCTGCCGCACACTTCGCCTTCAAACCGAATTGTTCAATAGCACGGCTTTTGTATCCATCTACCAGGCCCCTCAAAGCGCCTATGACTTATTTGACAAGGCTGCTGTCTTGTATGAAGGCCGACAAATATTCTTTGGCCGCGCCGATAAAGCGAAGCAATACTTCATCAACTTGGGCTTTGAATGCCCCGCTCGCCAAACCACTCCCGATTTCCTCACCTCCATGACGTCGCCCATAGAGCGAATCGAACGTCCCGGCTTCGAGGGTAAAGCGCCACGAACACCAGATGAGTTTGCCACTGCTTGGAGAAATAGCGCCGAGTACAAGGCCCTGCAGGCTGAGATCGAGGAATACAAGGAGCCCATCCCGTAGATGGGCCCGATGCGGACGCCTTTCGTGAATCCAAGCGCGCTCAGCAGGCCAAGGGGCAGCGCAAGGATTCCCCCTTTACCCTGTCATACTCTCAGCAGATCAAGTTGTGTCTGTGGCGCGGTTGGAAGCGATTGACCGGGGATCCAAGTCTCACTGTCGGCGCTCTCATTGGTAACTTCGTCATGTCTCTCATCATCGGTAGTGTCTTCTACAATCTTGACGACACGTCTTCCAGCTTCTTCCAACGTGGCGCCCTACTCTTCTTTGCTTGTTTGATGAACGCATTTGCGTCCGCCCTCGAGGTATGCGCCAGTTTCTTCTATCCATCCGCCCTGCCTTCTCCCCACCACCATCACCAACCAACTCAACTACAATCTGATTCGGTTGCTGACTGAGAAAAATGGTAGATCCTGACACTGTATGCCCAACGCCCTATCGTAGAAAAGCACGCACGATATGCTTTATACCATCCATCGGCTGAAGCTGTCGCGTCCATGCTCTGCGATATGCCATACAAGATTGCAAACGCAATCGTTTTCAACGTGACCCTTTATTTCATGACGAACCTTCGAAGGGAACCTGGTGCATTCTTCTTTTTCTTGCTCATCAGCTTCTCAACTGTCATGGTCATGTCCATGATCTTCCGATTTATTGGCTCCGCATCTCGAACACTATTCCAAGCTCTCGTCCCAGCGGCTATTTTGATTCTCGATCTCGTCATCTTCACTGGATTCGTCCTGCCAAAACAGTACATGCTCGGATGGTGCAGATGGCTCAGCTACATCGACCCGCTTGGTTACGCTTTTGAGGCCCTAATGGTCAACGAGTTTCACAATCGACAATTCAAATGCACGCAATTCGTCCCGACTGATGTGGCCCCCGTGCCCAGCGTTGCTTCTTTGCTTCAAAAGTACGCCAATGTGAATCCTGAAAATCAAATTTGCTCCGCCGTTGGTGCTTTGCCGGGCCAAGACTCGGTTGATGGCGATAGATATACGAGCTCGAGTTTCGACTACGACTGGAACAATCGATGGCGCAACTTTGGCATCGTTATTGCATTCACTGTTTTTCCTCGTCTGTTACATGGTCGCTGCCGAGCTTGTCTCTGAAAAGAAGTCGAAGGGTGAAGTCTTGGTGTACCGCCGAGGTCACAGGCCCGCGGCCGCCAAAGAAGCCGAGAAACGACGACGCGACGACCCCGAAGCCGCCATGGCCAACACCGGCCCAGTTGTCACTGCTGAAAGAAGTCGCGGACATGGCAAAGAAGCAGGTATGCTTCAAGAGCAGACTTCTGTTTTCCAATGGCACGATGTTTGCTACAATGTCAAAATCAAGAATGAGACTCGGAGAATCCTGGATCGTGTTGATGGATGGGTCAAGCCTGGTACTTTAACCGCACTCATGGGCGTGTCCGGGGCAGGAAAGACTACTCTCTTGGACTGCTTGGCTGATCGAACTTCGATGGGTGTTATCACGGGCGAGATGCTTGTGGACGGACGTCCTCGGGATATGTCCTTCCAGCGCAAGACTGGGTACGTCCAGCAGCAAGATTTGCATTTGCAGACAACCACAGTTCGCGAGGCTTTGAACTTTAGTGCCCTCCTTCGCCAGCCTGCCCACGTGCCCAAGGAGGAGAAGCTGGCCTACGTCGAAGAGGTCATCAAGCTGCTAGACATGACCGAGTACGCTGATGCCGTGGTCGGTGTTCCCGGCGAGGGCCTGAACGTTGAACAACGCAAGCGTCTCACAATCGGCGTCGAGCTGGCCGCCAAACCCCTCTGCTACTCTTTGTGGACGAGCCTACATCTGGTCTGGATTCGCAAACATCTTGGGCCATCCTGGACCTTCTAGAGAAGCTTACCAAGGCTGGCCAGGCTGTTCTCTGCACCATTCATCAACCCTCCGCCATGCTTTTCCAGCGTTTCGATCGACTCCTCTTCTTGGCCAAGGGTGGAAAGACTGTCTACTTTGGCGATATTGGCGAGAATTCCAAAACGATGACCAGCTATTTTGAGCGAAATGGTGGACACGCTTGCCCTGAAGCTGCCAACCCTGCTGAGTGGATGCTCGAAGTGATCGGCGCCGCCCGGGCACAACTACGGACATTGACTGGTTCCAAACCTGGCGCGACAGTCCCGAATACCAGAATGTACAGGAAGAATTCGAAGCGACCAAGCGGGAGAAGCGAGGATCCATCGCCTCCGCCCCCGTCGAAGAGGATGCAGGTAGCTATCGCGAATTTGCTGCCCCATTCATGGTTCAACTCAAGGAGAACCTTCACCGCGTCTTCCAGCAATACTGGAGGACCCCGTCTACATCTACGCCAAAACCGCTCTCTGCACGCTCGTCGCTCTGTTCATTGGCTTCATCTTCTTCCAGGCCCCCAACAGCATCCAGGGTCTCCAGAACCAGATGTTTTCCATTTTTCAGCTTCTCACGGTCTTTGGTCAAATTGTTCAGCAGTCCATGCCACAGTTCATCATCCAACGGTCGTTGTATGAGGCTCGTGAGCGCCCATCCAAAGTATACTCGTGGAAGGTGTTCATGCTCTCCCAGATCATCGTCGAACTGCCCTGGAATGCCTTGATGGCCGTCATCATGTACTTCTGTTGGTACTATCCTGTCGGTCTCTACCGCAATGCCATCCCCACCGATGCCGTCACCGAACGCGGAGTCCTCATGTTCTTATTTCTGCTCATGTTCATGCTCTTCACGGGTACCTTCTCGACCTTCATCGTCGCTGGGTTCGAGACTGCCGAAGCAGGTGGTAACCTTGCCAACCTGATGTTTACCCTCTGCCTGATCTTCTGCGGTGTTCTCGCCACACCTGACAGCCTCCCCGGTTTTGGATTTTCATGTACCGCGTCTCTCCGTTCACATACATTGTTTCAGGCATGTTGTCTGCCGGTGTGGCCAACACCGAAGTCATTTGCGCTTCAAACGAGCTGCTCAATTTCAAGCCGCCTGCCAACCAAACCTGCGGCCAATACATGGAAGAATACACCCGTGTGTTCGAGGGCAAGCTTGCAGACGAGGCCGAGAGAGTTACTTGCCAATATTGTCCCATCAGATACACGAACAAGTTTCTGGCTGGCGTGAGCAGCGACTACAGCGATCGCTGGCGCAACTTTGGTTTGCTTTGGTTGTATGTCATTTTCAACATTGTTGCTGCCATGTTTGTGTATTGGCTTGCTCGAATGCCCAAGAACAAGCTTGGCGGAAAGAAGGCAAAGAAGGAGTAGAATATTTGCCCTTTTTTTTTTTTTTTTGGCCAGCTCTTTCCTTCAAAAGATGACTCTCCCATTGGCAAGTTTTTCCAATTCATCGCATATAGAGACACCATTGTCTCGTCGACGTACGTACATACTCTTTGTCCTATTGGCGAAGAAGGGCTCTTATCGAACGATCCACATTTGTCTACTCTTCCTTTGCTTTCATGTCTCTGCTTTTACCCTTTTTCTGTCACCGGAAGTTGTCGTCAAAAGGATGCTATGAATGAATGGAAGTATCATGTACATAATGTAGACTGGTACAGTAATCATCTAGATATGGAAAGTAATGAAAGCTTTCTCCAAGCATATTTTCCCTATATAAAACGTTTGCACGCATTGGGATCTATTGAAACGAAAGCTTGGTTTTTGTTTTTGTTTTTTTCCTCATGGCTTGAGATTCCCCCTCCGCCCATCAAGCTCTGAAACTCACATTCGGCAACTTCGTCCACTTTCCTCGCCAACAGCTTTCTATTCCACCTTGCATCGATCCAGGGCATGCTGCTGACGCACGTTTCGGCAATAAAGGACGTGAACTCGTCATCTCGGGCCCGTTGAGCCGGCCCCTGGGGAAGATGGTCCAGTGTCCCCGTCAGGCGGGAATTCGACACAATCCTCGTGGTCCTCTCATGCTGCAGCTTCTCATAGGACCGGAGAACCGAGTGGATTTGACGCTGCACAAGCGCTCGATCCGACGTATCCGTCGTCTGCTGCGCCCAGCGACCGAGGAGCGTTCCGAGGACAAATCCGTCTTCCACACCCGCGGCTGCCCCTGTGCGAGATGGGGAGCATGGGGTGCGCCGCGTCCCCGCGAGCGTCACGCACGTCGATCCCCGGGACCAGTACGGCAAGGTCTGGACCTGATGGAGCGGGAAGCGGACCAGCTGGTCTGCCTGGCCGAGCATATCCAGCAGGACGGGGTCCCAGTCTCGAAGCCAGTCCTTTACGCGGCCGAGGAGGTCGTCCCCTCGCGAAAAGAGGCGTTGAATACTGCGTCGGCAATGGGGATGACGAGGTTGAACAGTCTGCCGTCTTGGAGGGTACAGCACGGCATTGGCGTGGGGGCCCAGCCACATGCGGATCACGCCAGGACTCGACACGATGTGCCTCAGGGACGGAGAGGACAGCTGCGATCGCTCGAGGAGCGCGCGGTAGGCATACCCGCCTGTTGGACGTGCCAGGATGGACGGGTGCATGAGCGAGCGCATCGTTGAGTGGACTCCTGTGATTGTAGAGTGGTTGGGTCCTGGTCAGCTCGGGGCTTCTTTCTGTTGCCGACAGGAATAAGGGGCTATTTGCAAAATTTACCGTCAGCGCCGACTATCACGTCTGCTTTGTAAACGTGGCCATCGGCGAGAGTCACAGCAGGTGTGGAAAAGTCAATGTGACGCACTTCATGGCCGGACTTGACCACGACACCAAGTCGACTTGCTTCGTCTTGGAGGACGCGCATATAATCTGCGCGGTGCATCAAGCTAAAGCTCCGGAAACCTCGGGTCAGTACTTTTTTCCTCTTTTCTAAAAAAGGAAGAGGGGGCGAGAAAAAAACAAGGGAATGATGTAAAAATGAGAGCTTGAACAAGTCATTTCTGTGCCATCACCCGCGTCACCTACAGCCACGGTGCCCCATAGAGCTCCTCACAACACTCCAAGTCTCGGTCCAGAAGCTCTTTGCCATCAGAATAGGCCAAGAGCTTCAACGACGTGGCGGGCTGCTTGGAGTAGACCTGTAGTTTCTCCAGCAAGCCCAGACAGCGCATCGCGTGGACGGCATTACAGGGGATCTGTAAACCATATCCAACCTGTCACTTGTCAGATACATCTCATGGCGACTGACTGACTGACAGTTGGGGAAAAGAAGAGGAATCGTTGAGACACTTGCATTTTCAAGAACAGTTGCTCTCTCCAAGATTGTGATTTTGACATTTCGATAGCGCGCCAGGGTGATGGCAAAGGTGAGCCCTGATATGCCCGCTCCGACGACGACGACCTCGATCATTTTTCTTTTCTTTTCTTTTTCCCTTTCGGTTTCTGTTTTCTTCTCCCAGTGGTGACGGAGTAGGTTTTTGGGTTATCTGGGTGGTGAGAGGAAGGCGAGCCATCTTTATTTGCTTCGAAATTCGTCCGGTATATCCATCTCCCTTGTTGGTTGCGGAATGTACGGCCTGCGGGATTATATCTATTTATACCTGTATTAATATGCGTTTCACGATATTTCCCTCATCCCAATGAGACCTTTTTCTTCTTCTTGACTCCGCGGTAAGCCTTGTTCATCGCGGCCGCTCGGGGCGTACGTAGCTTTTGAGGTTCGCTTCTTTCGGCGGACGAGAAAAGAATGAGATTCCATGCCGTACGGAGTGTACTTCCGGAATAAGCATAAATACAATTTTCTTCCATTTTTATTTTTTTATTCTTTTTTGGCTCATTAGTTGTGGCCAGTGCATTGGATTTGTGAAGGAATCAGGATTGCTGGCGATCGCCGGTGTGCATTGACATACGGATAAAAGGGTTTTAAGTTGTAAGGCATGATCAGAAAAGTAATCATAGATTATTACTACGGTGCAAGTCTCTCTGGCTTATACAATTGACGCTGTGTGCTAGTTTTTATACCTTAGCTAGCTTCCTTCCTTCCTTCCTTCCTTCCTTCCTTCCTTCCTTCCTTGCTTGCTTGCCTGCTTGCCTGCTTGCCTGCTTGCCTGCTTGCTTATATACGCTTCCTAGCTAGCCTCCTAGATAAAACCCTTCTGGATAGACCTCTTCCTTGGCAAATGAACCGGGACCTTTTAGCTTGTGCTAGTCCTTGTTTCCCGCAAATGCCTGATAGTGTATGAAGATATCGTGACCCTTGGGCTATGATCCTAAAGAGAGGTCTTTGAAGGACGGAAGAGTGCTATTGCGGGATTCTAGCTAGGGTCAGGTCAGCAGCCGTGTTGCGAGGCCGGGCCCGTACGTACGATGCATCTATGCCGACAAGACCATGCGTTTTGGGTTGTGGTTTTCCCTCAACAGACTACCAAGACATGTAATACACAGCCGCGTTAGTACATACATAGTCCGTGCCTGTTCGGACGGAATTACCGGGACTCATTGTAGCTGGGCACGCGAAAAGACGAAACGACGTCCCGTCCGCTTTCATCCCTGCGTATATTTGTTTCGAGTCAACGAACGAGTTTTCGCTGCAAGTGATGGCACCAGTGATGGCACCAGTGACCATACTTGCTTGTATCCGGATTCCGTTGAAGGAAGGGGCCACAGACCCCCTGCACACTTTGTCATATGTCAGTCCCACTTTCCGGTTTTGCGGCACGGGTTCGCACTCGGCGAGCCAATCAAATGACTGTGCCTGACGCTCAGCTGTCAAAACGTGCATCTGGCTCCTTCCCTTAACTAGCACGCTGCCGCTACTCCGTAATGAGCAACTTAATAATAAACGCGCAGTACGGAGTACTGACTCCGTACTTCCGTAGTAAAAGATTCAAATGCGCGCGCAGTAGCAACCAGGTATAAGTAACGCGGTATACAGTACTATTACGCGGGTGAAGCAAGCTTGTTGAAATTGTCTAGCTTGCATCAACTTCGATATGTACTCTTCCTTGCAAAATAGGCGTGGAGGGACCTCTTCCGTTTTAGGCCTAGCTACTACAGCTTGTTTAAGTTTCGCAGCTAATAGGGATGGCGTGAGGGAAAAACTAGCTCGTGCGATAATGAATCATGATGGGACGAACGAAGCCCAGTCGCAGACAGTGAGTGGCAGTCAGTTCTACTTCGGGTACCTCGGCAGGTTGGAGGATGAAACGACATCAAACAGACCACGCTGCGCACCTCCCACGAGTTGTTGTCTTGTTGGCTGCGGACTTCGGATCATGGATTTGTCGTCTGAACCTTACTGCTCCGAGCCCTACATCCCTGTATGCTGTAGTCAAATCAAAGAGCGAGCTATTAGCGAACTGTAAATTACGGCACGGGGCCACCGTTATTAGGACCGGATCCGATTCGGTGCTGGACCGCAGCAACATCATCATCCGACAAGATTCCAGTGCAGTATTCCCACGGCGAATCGGACACCAGCGCTGAAGACAAGTGTTTGAGCAAGCAAAGCTCCCCATTCAGGCATCCGAAAGACACGCGACACGCGACGCGGGGTGCGAGTAGCATTTCTCCGTCGTACTCAGTGAGTCAGTAGGTATGTAGCGGCGCGACCAACGGAATGTAGCGGCGCGACTCAACTCCATTGTCATCTTTCCAATCCAACAAAAATTATGTCCTGACGCATCTGTCACTACAGGGTAGTTGAACAATGAAGCCACTAAAATCGTAGAAGTGAGAGGCAGTCAGTTCTCCGTGGTGCCCCCACACACACACAGGGTTTCATCTGTTCATCCGAACAATTAGCGTCATCCGCTGCGTGGCAGACAAAATCTGGATAAAACATGAAGAGCTGGAAAAAGGAAAAAGGCTGGTGGAAAAAAAAAAAAAAAAGCATGGCATATCTGAGCAGCTTCTCATTCATAATGTTCTTTGCTCATTTATGACCTGTCGTGAATCCGCAGCCCCTTGCATTCGACTGCAAGGCTAAGCCAAGCGCGGGGAGGGCCGCTCGATGCCAGGGGCGATTGATAAATGAACAATAGGGTCCAGGCCCTAACTAGGAGTACTTGTGGATAGTATATCCACCCATGATTTGACAGTGTAGATACCTGCCCATGACTACTCCTAGTTAGCGAGGAGTACCCAAACGGACTCATGGGTCCAGAATTAATATGCCCTAGTCCAGTGGGTAGGCGCACGTATAAACCGATTGGACAGCATCATGGCCAGCCTGGAGGATAAAGCAGCCTGATCTTGTGACGGGTCTGAATTGTGCATCATCCTACATACAGCTGAAACACCACGCAGGAGGTTGACTCTCAAGAAGGAAACAAATTGACAGAAAATGCCAGCGACATTGGCAATTGAAGTGGCAACTCGATCCGAGGCAGCTCTGACTGATGGAGAGATGGAAGCGGCTATTTGTTGATCAGATCAGCTCATATGTAATCCCTCCACGGCCGTCTTCTGCATTTGGTGGTGCTAATTAAACTGACGGATGATGCTTGCCTGCGGGCTGCTTTGATACAAGACATATAGACCCCAATCCCTTTCCTGCTCTTGCCCTATGATTCCTTCGCATAATCCGTACACAACTTTGTGTACCCAGGCAACCAGGCAGGCCAATCGGGCTCGGATAGGATCCATTTATGTTTGCAGCTCGGTCGCAGCCTCCTTGTGGTGCTTGAACGCCACCACAGCCACGGAACGTACTACAACAAGTAAGGAGCAGGAGCACCAGAACAGGATCCGCCAGCCAGTGGAGGTCCATGTGCTGGCGGAGTCCCTAAATTGAGGAAGCTATAGGGGCGCATGGGGCGTTGCAGGGGTTTCCTTGGGAATGACAAGGTGCCTGGAAACATCAACCAGGAACAAGGAACCACTTGATTGGGGCCACCTCCCAGGGGCAGGGCGAGGAAGGGCAAAAAAAAAAAAAAAAAAAAAAAAAAAGGGGGCAGAAGGGAGGAGAAAAACACCAAGAAGCAGGACCAGGGCAAAATTGTGTAGGTACGTAAAATACGCTTTGTTGTTTTGTTGTTGGAATGTACCTCGTACGCGTTTCCTAACCGTATTTACATACTAATTGCACCAAGACCTCTTCGTCCACTCCAACAGGTGGGAGGAGATGGGGCAGATTTATCGCCATGGCTGAAGGCAGCACCTCTCTGAGTCGTCGTGGGACCTTGGTACATAACAAGATAAAATGGATGATCTAGTACGGAGTATCACAGTCACACAAGGACCTGCATTGCAATAATTACGTGGAGTACTCGGTACGAAGTACGGAGTGAAAACGAAGGTATGCAGGTGCGAGTTACATTGACATTGCATCGTGCCGCAAATTGGCACGGCGGCAGTGGGAGCTGATCCGTCCGATCTGATCATGACAGTCTCCTTGTCGTGCCACCCCCTCGTCCTTGTTCGGGGTGAGAGGAAAAAAAAAAAAAACAAGAGAGCAGCCACGCAGGCAGACCAGACCACGCCAGACGCCAGAAACGGTTGGCACTAGCAGTTGTGATGAATCGTACATGCATCTATTAGCATCGGCTCGACTCAAATTTCGCGTGCTGGTCGCTTCTTCCCAAGGACGCAAGGTGGCAGGTACCAAACACAAGCAGGACCAAAACCAGACGACCGTATTAATAAGGCTCCAATCATGCCCAAGTTGCAGGCACGGGCGCCACCCGTCCGTCCAACCTACATTGTACATGTACATGTACATAATACAGCATGTATTACATTGTATGTAGACGCCCAAACAGGTTGACACACGCCTCCTCCTCCTCCTCCCCCTCCCCCTCCCCCTCCCCTCTCCCTCTCCCTCAACTGGCTCCGCTTGCCAATTTCTGGTCGCTCGCTGGTGTCTGGCGTGCCTGGCTGGTACTCCCAGGCCGCTAACCAATCCGGTCAGTCTACCTGCCGATCCCCGAGATCCCCAGTCCGGTCTGGTCGAATCTGGCGTCTGGTCCCGTCTGGTCCCAGGGTACTGGTACTTGCACTCGTTCTATTCAGGTCCCTTGCTTTTGCTTTCCCCATCTAATTATCCAGTTTGCCAGTCTCTCCCAGCAATCCTCCCTTCTCCTCTCCCCAGGCCGTCTTCCGTTGCAACCCCGACAATCCTGTCACGGTCCGATTTTCATTGCCCGTGCTCTCTCTTTTTTTTTTTTTTTTTTTCCTTCCTTCACTTCTCAAGGGCTCACGATACTTGACTTGTGCGACATTCGTTGACCGTCTGTCTGCCTCTTTGGCATTTGACCATCACAGCTCGTTTCGCCGAGCATGACCAGTTGCGCCGACAGCTGAGACACTCACTCTCCTGGTCCATCGTTTACCATCCGAACCTCCACACGCCGGTGACGCCGTCTCACCACGCACGCACCACGCACCACGCACAGTCTTCTCCTGATCTTAATACTCCCGTTGTTATCTTGTCCCACGCTGCTCGACTCATTTCGACTCATTGCCTGCTTCTCCATCTGCTTGACGCACGAAGAAGCGAATTACCTCCACAAGGCGGACCATTTGTCGGAACAGGACTCTTGGGTGCCCTGGTCTTCACTTCGGGCATCGACGAATACTCGAACAGGAGATCCAATTTTACATTCGCTGCCGCCGTCGATACACCTTGCCTATGACGCCTCGAACCGTCGTGCTGTCAATCGTTTGAATCGCCATAGAACGTCTGGATGCTCCAGAAGTTCTCAGCAACATCGGCGCCTTCTGTCAGTCGTGAACGTTGCCTGCAAAGAGAGGCTTTCATACAATCCGTTGTGTACGTCAAAACATATTACTATCTACCATGTGTTGATGACCTTGGCCTCGAAAAGCGAAGAAAAAAAGACTTTGCCATCTCTTTCACCATTACACTCCTTGGCATTCGGTCTTTTACATCGTGCAAGTCCAATCACGAAACATCGTTGTTTGTATCGTGACCGTACACTAACGCCAGCTCATAGTACGCCGCCGTTGCACCATCACCCAAGCTGAGAACGCTCACAAAGACCATCTTCTGTAGCAATCCGATGATTCTGAGCGTTCCTAGTTGAAGCCGGAAGTTTAAAAATTAAATCAACCGAGGAACCAAGAAAAAAATTAATATTCCGTCAGCTTCAAATCTGAGCAATAGCTCTCCGCGACAGCCCAAGACTCCACCTCTGTATAACGTACGCTGTTGACAGCCGATCAATATGAATCGGTTTCGGACCAAAAAAGGGTAGAGATGACGCTTCTCTTGGCGGGCGTCCGTCAATTGATGTTGAGTCCTCAAGTCCGTTTAGGATGTTTGGGAAAAAGAAGACTCAGGACGACGAGCCAAAAGGGAGGTCGACCTCGCTGCGGCACTACCCCTAGTGATGACTTCCGCACCAGTCTGCTCATGACAGGTCTATCAGCCCGCTTTTCAATGCTTCGAGAACAAGACGACCCCAACAGCAAGCTCGGAAAAGCTAGTGACGACAGCGTCCTGCATTCGAAACGGCAATCCAGACTGGCAGACTTCGGTGCTCTCGGGGCGGACTGCATGATATTGCGGAAATCGAATCGCTCAGAGCCCCTTGCGTGGGGCGATTTGACTCGTATCAATCAGACGATGCTTCATCAATGACAGGCAGCATAATGAGCCGGGCCAAGCCAACCGAAGGCAACAATCTCTTTGGTGGTCGGCAGAAGATATACAAGTTGGCGGCTGGATCGAGAGCTGGTATGTCTGGCAGGGCGTTGTACGATGATGACGTGGCACAGTCCTCTTTTCAACGCTGGAGACAAGCCGAAAGGGAGCGAAAATCTTTCGAGGGTGAGCAGATCAGCGACACTTTGGAAGCGGAACCCACGTTTGATTACAACCGGCGACGAGAAACGAATTCCACAACATCCTCGGCGCCTTCGGCTGCCCGTAACTCCACGGCTGCTACCTCGATTGCTTCCCAACCGTCTTCTATAAAAGACGCACAATCTACCGGACATCTGCCAGGACTCGAGCGTAGTGTGACCCGGACACGGCGGCTCTATGAACAAGGACTCACCCAAGATTTGCACGACCACCAGTCATCAGCGTTGTCTCGAATGGACACTCTGTCGAAACAACGGCCATTTGGCTCCCGAACACCAGATCTAGCCTCCGCAATGCCTTCGCCGACAGCTAGTACTTTTGGCGAACGAGCGGCGGATCGCCGCCCAATCATGTCCAAAGCAAGTGCACCCAACTTGCGTTCATTCAGCCCTTCTGCGATGGGTTCCTCTCAGATGAGCCCTGCGGATTCTACCACGAGCAAGTTCCCGCGGCTTGACCAGAGGCCAAACTTCGGTTCGAGCCCACCTCTTAGCCCTCCCATTAGTGAGACGGAGGAACATTCCGGACTTGCTGTTCAGCCGGGCGATCGCGGCAAGGCCACGGCGATGGGTGTGTTTAATCGACCGGCGATGCAGTATGACGAATCTCGGTACGCTCAAAGGCAACGCCAGCTTCAACAGGGACGAGACATTTCCACCTCGAGGAATACTACGGGCTCAGCGACATCATCTGTGCGGGAAAGATCTAGGTCATCATCCGCACAGAGGACCACGACAGAGAAGAATGGACCGAAAGCTCCGTTGCGTGAAATTCCAGTCCGGAGTGAAGAGCATAGAAGCACCAGCACCTTCTTTGATGACAGTGACGATGATTCCGCAGATAGCCGGCCAGGGCTATCTGCCACCGCACCTCGACTCACAATCGAACGACCTGACGACCATGACCACCCTGCCTTTCGCAAATCAGCTCTCCCGACTCCCCTCTCATTTAACTCGCCCAAAGACACGGATAGCCCAGCTTCCCTCTCGCCAGCTTTCCAACTGGAGCCGCCAGAGGATTCACCGACACTAGGCCCCAATGCCGGCCTGAGTGGTATGGTCCGGCACCACCTACGAAATGATAGTACAGCTTCGTCAGTGTATGGCGCCACACACCACGAGACAGAGTCGTACGGCAACATCACTCCCAAGAGAGATGGAGACATGAACACTGATGAGGCAGGATCCGGTAACCGAGACGAGTTTGCTCAGCACCTGGCGGACGGTGCCCGGCGCGTGCGCGAGAGGCTCACCACCTTTGTCGAATCAGACAATGATCGTCCCTCTCCACCGACACCTCCCCAGTCAGAACAAAACAGGGATTTCGGCTCGTCCAAATCCGGGGTCTTGGAATCTTGAGGTCGAAATCCAGTCGTGGCTCCATGGTCGACAAGGGCGAAAAAGAGCGAGGCCGTGCAAAGGCTTGAAGACACCTGGCAGCCAGCCGAGGATGCCAGGTACTTCCCCATCCCACGCCAAGGCATCTAGCAGTCGCAGTGGATCGCGGAATCGTGCAGCAACTACCGACCAAGGTGCAACTGCTTCGGAACAACCAGAGGATAATATGCATGCCGGACTGAGAGCATTCCGCCAAGCGCGTCGAGACCTGCAGAAGATGAAGGAGCTGGAAATGCAGCAGCGTCATGAGAAGAGGTCGAGTCCCACCCAGGAACATTCGTCCAACAATCGAGTCACGTCTTATGAGAGTGGACCTCCACCAGCCTTATTCAACCGCATGCCACGCGGGGATGATGCAAATCATAGCAGCCGTTCTCGAGCTGGCTCACGAGCCACATCGGAACGAGACCGAAGTGGTTCCGAGACCAGCAACGGCGGATGCAACTACAGTCGAGGTCCTAGACTCCGCAATGGTTCGGCAACTTATGAAGAACACTTTGGTAAGACGGGTGGTGTCAGCGGCATGGCGACTTCAGACGCCAGACGTGCAGTGCCCGAGTCTCCCACTAGGTCACCTGGCATGGCCAACGGACCTCCTCAAGCAGGAATGGGCCCAAGTCACAGTATCGGTACTTTCGAATCAAGTGGTCGATTCCACGCGCCTGGCATAATGAGTCCTACGCTTCAAGATAATCATCAATATGGCCGAAGTCGTAAAGGCAGTCTGCTTGGGGCAGCTGCGTCAACTCCCAACTTGCATGGCAGTGCCCCAGCGCCCCCTCTGCCACCCATCAACCCTCGTCGGAAGAATGGGTTTGCAAGATCCAGCGATGAAGGCTCGGGAGGCACGTCTCCCATCAGTCCCTTTGGCATGACGGATGGATTTGTGGGAGACGACGACGCAGCTGGCGATCATTTCCGAAGCCGCCAGCATGCCAATTGTCAGCTACGACACAGTCCACCCGGGGTTGTGCGGCCGCCTATACCACATCCCAACATTTCCAGCGCCAGTCTGCCAGGCGGTATGATTTAATTTTCAAGAGCCCTTTCGGGATCTTGTTGCAACAAATGGCCAGCTCCGGCCGGAACGACGAAAACAACTCACATTGGGGACTCTCAATGTAACGTTCTCCACTACTTTGGAGCGCACCTTCAACCCAATCAGATGAAAAAAAAACCACGACAAAACTGTACTACGAATGACGGCCCTCCAAGTCAGTAAACTCATTAAGCGATGATTCGAGTCGGCGGCCAAGCGCCTTGCGTACGGCCTTTTGCGACTCTCCGACTTTTTTTCCTCAACTTTTTCTCTTAAACTTTGATTGCCATTCATGTGGAAACATTTACAATTCCGACATGTCTTGTGGCTTTTCGTTGCTCTTTTCCTTCATTATTGCAAATGTACGTATTTTGATTTAGGTGTGTTTTGCTACTCCCCAAAGACGTTTGATCAATACGCCGATCCCCAGTGGTCGGCTACGCGCCTCCCGGAACCAAAGATCAAGCTGGACTTTGATCTTGCGCCTTCTTGGCGTCCAAACTTGCGCGCGAGCGAATCCAAGATGAAAATCAGGCAAGGGACGTCGAAAAATGGACGAGGCGCAATGTTTAATTCGAGGATATTGACAAGTCGCATATAAGGGCTTTACGGGATCAGGAAGAAGAAAAGAAGAAACAAGTGTGAAGAAACAGGTGGTGTTATTGAGCAAAGGAAACAGACAAACAAACAATTGCCAAATGCTTCCATGTCTATGTCTATTTTGTGTCTGATTGTGAATGGCAAACAAGTGCCGTGGGAGCGAAGGCCTCTCCTCCTTCTCTCTCTACTGGAGCTTTCAAGTGACCAGTAGGACTTGTTGTGGTCAAGAATGACGACGAAATTGCATGGTGATGCACCACAATTTCCTTGATCCCCACCTCTTTCTGTCACACACTGGAGGGCCGGTGAGGGGATGATGGCATCGCGCATCTTTTCAATCTCCCTTCCCTTGTCCGAGCGGCTCCGCCACCAACGTCAGAAGCTCACAACCGCGGGGGTAATCGACAGTGGAACAACACAAGCAAATTCTGGTCCGTCTGAGGGATGCGTACCATGTCCAAAACGTGGGGCAACATCGCGATGGGACGATTGGCGTGGAAATGGGGTATATATTAGGGTAAATGCAGAGAGGTCATTTCGATATCGGATGCTTCATCATACAGAGTGAGGCCCAAGGGGAGAGCACGGTTGTGGGGAGACAGGCATCTTGGACAAGTATGAGATTGGCTGCAGCCACACTCTGATGGGCGCGAATCCCGATTTTTGACCTGTTTGGATATTTCGTTGTACTACGGGGCCACACATCAGAGAAGACTGGCAAACATGCACCGTGAGAGACGAGTACTGAAGCAAGATGGGTTGAATGTATTTCAGACACGCAAGTGCGTCGACGACAACTCCTAACAAAGGACGGAACCAGGCCCTTTTTTTTTCCAAACTGCTCGCAACAACCCCGATGCATTTGAATGTATCATCAACGGCAGAATCCCTCGTACAATCGAAACGCGCATTTCCCGATATGCTGCATTTCCTTGCGCATAGTGGCAACCAAGTCCTACAGCATTCGCCGTGTCCGAGCGCCAATCTTTGTCAACTCCCCGTGTTCCGATTGTCGTCAGTCGATGCGCCGAGAAGTGAGATAATAGCTCCATGACACGGATCATGGGAAAAAAAGCAGTCGCATGTGCTTCGTTTCAATCCAAAATAAAACCAAAAGGGGGGTATCATGACGTTTTCGGCTTTGGTAAGAAACGAGGAAGAAGGCGAGGTGGAGTTTTCTCGACGAGGCGTGGCGAAATGGACTATTTGTCGTACAAAGAAATGAAAGAAAACAGTTTACATGTAACGGTCCGGTCCGGGCCCACCGGGTTCAACAGGGGAACCGTGGCTCGTGACGAATTTTTTTGTTTCTCTTTACGAAGCAGGGCAGTTGTTGCATTGCTTGTGGCCGCAGGAGCTGCAGGTGGTGCTGATGACAATCATGCCACCGCAGTTGCAGCAGTACTCGTAGGCGGGCATGGTTGGTTGGTTGAAGGTTTTGGTGGTGATTTGCGAGTTGGTAGTTGGTAGTTGGTAATAGTTGGTATGGAGCTATTCGAGAGCAACGAGGGGGAGAGTTTGAACGGACAATGTGTATTGTGGTTGTTTGGGAAGTGGCAGCTGTGTCAATGTGTGAGAAGGAAGGATCCAGGCTCTTTCCTCAAAATCTTGTCCCCGGGGAGGGGGAGGCGGCAACTTAATATAAGCAGGAGCCAGACGACAGCCAGTGAGGAAGGGGAAGGCCTATCTGACAGGAAGAGGTCGGATGCTGCGCGCCCAATGCTTCTCGTTTGACGATTTTATTACCTGATGGAAGAAGGTCGTCAATCGACGAGCCCCGGTTCCGGTCCCGGCCGATGGACGACGGCAAGCGGGTGCGATAAAGGGGCATTAATTTAAATGCCATGACGCATTTCCATCTGTCATGGCATGACCGGCCTCGGATTGGCAAGGCGCTTCGTCGAGCGCCACCTCTGATTGGCCGACCTGGCTGACGGAGGGCAGGGGGAGGGGAGGGGAGCAGAAGCTAGAAACGAGGCTCGGCAGACAACTGCACATGCTGCAGAAGGAACGACAGGGGACAGGGGTGTGTGTGGATCGGACCACAATTGGGTTTGTCGCTGGCAGCTTGCTTTCGTTTTGCACGCAGATCGGAACAACGCGGCGCTCGCCTTGTCGGACCGGAATGCACTTGAGCGTGGGAAGGATTGCAGAAGGATTGCACGTGCATGTGCATGTGCATGTGCATGTGCATTTATCTCACCACTTTTCTTCACACCTGCGCGCAGACGCTTTTTTTTTTTTTTTTTTTTTTCGTGAGATTTGACTCATCGGAGCACCGGAGCACCAGAGTCCGAAGCCTCCCCGCAAACACATGCGTGAAGTCCATCGTCGGCTCGACCTTGCAGGGACTTCTTTCCCTCTTGAAATTTTTCTTTTTTTTTTAAAAAAAAAAATTCAACTGAATCTTGAAACCGCGTAGCGGCTAATGAGATCAATTCTCTGTGCACTTCTGCCGGATGGATCAGGAGAAGTTTGCACAGATGGGGATCGAAGTGGGAGAGCAGCTCTACGTACAAGTTGCCATTGACAGCACATTGTACATGTACAACAACATACGTCACAGCCACTCCGCGACGACAATTGCCGACGTATGAATAAAATCAATCTTGATCTTGGCCAATGCCACACCGGTGAGTCAGGTGGCCGTCGACGAATCAGGGATCCGACATGCCTTCTTTTCCAGTAATCGTATGTACATATGTACTCCGTACATCCGTAGGTCCTGGAAACTGAGATGGAGGGCTCGCGGTTTCTCAAATTAAAGGCCCGCGTCTGGGTTCCGACCGGCCCAGACTCGATGAGGCGTATTATGTAAGATTTAGATTCAGATTCAGATTTCACCAGAAAAATCTATGTGGCGTGGAATTTTGTGGAAACTAACACTACCGCAAGGGCTGCTGCCGGTTCGCCATATTGAGTTTTATAGGCGCGAAAGTTCTGAGCAAAAAAAAAAAAACATGTTTTGCTGCCAAGCATATTTGCTTCCATGTTCCATGTGACGCTGCTCTTTTGTCGAACCTGTTGGGAGTACTAGAGAATGGCCACATAGCGAGCCATCCATCTACATAGCGTAATAAAAATAAATGAAGAAATAAATATGTGGACGCTGCTGCAGCCACGCCACCACATCTCCCTCACGCCTTATTACTGCTCCCTCGCGAACAAGGCGGCCATGCCCATGCCCGTCCCGACACACATACTCACGACACCCAGGTCGTGGCCGTCCCTCGCCATGCCATGAAGCAGCGTGCTCGTCAGCCTCGCGCCCGTCGCGCCGAGCGGGTGTCCCAGCGCGATGGCGCCCCCGTGGGATTCACGCGGCCCCTTTCCCACGCGGCCTCGAGGCCCAGCTCCCTCAGACAGTACAGCGCCTGGCTGGCAAAGGCCTCGTTGATCTCCCAGCGGTCCACGTCGCGCGTGCGCAGGCCGTGGCGCGCCAGGAGCTTGGGGATGGCGAGCGCGGGGCCGATGCCCATCTCGTCGGGCGCGCAGCCCGCCACGGCGGCCGACACGAACTTGGCCATGATGCGGCCCGACAGGCCCAGCTGCGCGGCGGTGCTCCTGCGCATGAGCAGCGTCGCCGCCGCCCCGTCCGAGACCTGGCTCGAGTTGCCCGCCGTCGACGCGCCGTCGGGGCAAACGCCGGCTTCAGCCTGGCCAGGGCCAAGCGGGAGATGTTGTCGCGGATGCCGTCGTCCTGCGTCACCGTGATCATGTCGCCGCCCTCGCCCTCGTCCTGGCCCTGGCCCTGGTCCTCGTCCCGGTCCTTGTCCTCCCGGAAGAAGCGCGTCGTCACGGGCACAATCTCGGCGTCAAAGAGCCCCTCCGCGCGGGCCCTCGCCGCCCTCCGATGCGACGCCTCGGCAAAGGCGTCCTGGTCCCCCTCGACACGCCGTACCGACGCGCCACCTTCTCCGACGTCAAGCCCATGGGCATGACGCAGTCCCTCGCGTGCCTGCTCGGCGACGCCCTCAGCGCCGGCCACAGGTCCACCGGCACCGCGCGGCTCCCGTAGTTGCGCGTCATGCTCTCCATGCCCGCGCCGATGCCCACCGACACCTCGCCCGCGCCAATGTGCGCCGCCACCGTCGCCACCGCCTGCAGCGACGACGCGCACGCCCTGTTGACCGTGAAGAGGCACGTCTCGCTCCCGAACCCGGCGTGGTTCATGCTCATGCGCGCCGCCTTGGAGCCCCCAGCTCCGAGAGCACCACGCCCACGCCCACGTCCTCCACCAGCGCCGCCATGCTGCCCTCCTTCCCGCCCTCCTTCATGCCCTCCTTCATGCCCTCCTCCCTGCCCACGTGGCCCAGCACCGCCGCCAGCAGCTCCTCGGGGTACGCGTCCTTGAGCCGCCCCTTGTACGACCGGCAGATGGGCGTGCGCACCGACGAGACTATCACCGCGTCGGTCGGTGCCTTGGCGAGCACCGCCGCCAGACCCCTCAGGTGGGCGGTGGCCATTTCGGTTGGGGAAAAAAAAAAAAAAAAAAAAAAAAGAGAAGACAAGAGGAACGAGGAACACCAATTTTCTTTGCGAGATCGATGCGTCTTTTGCCCTTTATACCAGATTTCTTGATTGATTTCGATTTACTCAAACAATCAATGAAAAAAAAAAAAAAAAAAGGGTAGAGAGCATGGGAAACGAAACGAAATGAAGTCAAGTGGAATACATAGACCAGCCAGCCCCAGCATCGGATGCGACGTCCTCGGGTGGGGGTGTGTCCCACTTTCCTGGTCCCGAGCCGAGCGGGCAAGTCGGTCCTTTACAACGGGATTGGTGGATTGGCGCCCGAGCGCACGTGCATGGTTCACGGTAGACTTGATCGAGGATGGACAGAAAATGCTTCCATCGGGCTAATACTAGTGCGGATTATGTAGTAGGCGCTTGACTTCATTCGCTCCTCCGTCACTCATCATCAACCAAGGCTGCATTACCTACTTGACTCGACAGACAGTATTCCGGCCGGAGACTTATTGTCCTAACAGTATTCATCATCCCAGTTCAAGTTTGACCGCCATTTTTCATCATCCCTTTCCATCACAGACGTCCCAGCGACGCGACTTCTGGATACCCAAATCTGCTACAATTCCATGTCCCAAAGACCCATCCACACATGCAATGCCAGTGACACCTCGTTCCCTGCTGTGGCACGGCGCAGCTCCCCGTCTTCACCTGCCGTACTGGATTCCTAGGCCTACACGTTGCTCATCCGTCAAAGCTCCCACTCCCACTCCCACTCCCACTCCCACTCCCACTCTCACCTTCTTACTTGGACTTCCGTGCTCGCGTCGCGTAAGCGTCTCCAGCCGACGTAGAATTCCCACTGAACTTGCGCTTGTCCATGGCATCGCCCCGTGGACTTGACAACAGCTTTGCTTGTAGTTTAGCCGACTGTTCTGCGGGCCCCGAGGTTGTTCGTCGTGGGACCCTGCCGAGCTGGCCACCTCAAAACTCTGGCCAGGATGCCGCCGCAGCATCTCTGCCGCTGCCCGGCTGGCCTGACTGTCAAAGATGTCCTCGTCCCCGTCGTCTCCATCCGCGATTCTTCGTTGCTGGCGGGGCCCATGAGATGGCGCCGTCGTCGTGGAAGACGCAAACGATTGGAGCCCCACGGAATCCAAGGCTTGCCGCGCCAGCTCCTCGTTGTCATCGGCTGAAATGGTGCTCTCCCGGCTCGTTCGTCTCCCCTCTTGCTTCGGGCTAGGCGTTGTTGGCACAACTTGCTGCTCAGTGTATCGGTACCGCGGCTCCGTCTGTGGAACCAGGTCAATCGAAGGCAACAGGCCGCTGTCACCATCTCGGCATCGCTGCAAGGGCGTGGTCGGCAACGAGGACATGGACTGGGCGTTGCGACTGTGTTGTCTGCCTGGATTTTCTGCACAGCTCTGTGCAATGTGAGTGGGGTAGGCGGTGCCGTGGTATTCTGGTCCTGGCTCTGGCTCATGGCCTGAAGAAGAGCCGAGAGCCCATGTTCGCGGCTGTTTGCTTCGTCTCTGCGTGCCGATCGGGGAGTGTGGTGCTGAGCTCCGTGGGATGCCCTATACTGCTGCGGGGTCGATACGGATGCATTTTGTTGCTGCTTGGGGTCATGGCGCCGTGGAAAATGCCCCCAGGACCGCACAGCGTGTGAAAATGCTCTCGATTCTCTCTGATACGGGTGAGAAGCATGTCTCGCTCTTCTGCCAAACTGATGGTCTCCTCCTCTTTCTGCTGGATCACTTTCTTGGCGACCTTCAGCCGGCGGTGGAGAGCCTCGTTCTCTTTCATGGCAGCTTCATACCACAATTTCATCTGCGAGTATTTGGCTCGCATGGGGTCGTCCGACGTCGTGCCGAGTTCCCTTCTGGCCTGGCGCGAGTGCTCAGCCATCCGTAATGCATCAACCTCCCGCCGAACCATGTCGTGCTCGACTGCGGAGCGTTTAGCGTCGTCCTCGGCCTGGAGACTGAGCAAGTTGTACTGAAGCTTGTGGTGTGCCGTCTCCATCTTGAACTTTTGCTGCTCGGCGATGCATGTTTGCAACATGGACCTGAGCTCATCTGCAGAAGCGTCCAGAACCCGGTGAGGGGCCGGCGGTGCATAGTCAGAGCCGATTTCTCGATCGCGGAGAGCCTTGAGGATAGTGGCTGGGGGCGAGCAGAGCGCGGATTGTTGCGATTGCGAAAACGTCCGTTTGGCCTCGTTAGGGGCGGCGGCGGCGACTACTCGCGTAGACGGCGGAGGGTAAGTGATGAAGGGATCACCGTGGTAGCCTGCCTATCATCGTTGACTTCGGTTCTGAAAGACTGGTCAGGATCGATGGGCGATGCAGGAACTTCGGTCGACGGCAGAGTCAGTTGCGACGACATGTTTTGCTGGCCAGCCTCCTGAGGCGTGAATGGATCATCATGATCATCAGGATCAGGACTGGGAGCGATGCCGTTGGGCTGGAGAGGATCGAACTCGGCGTCGGAAGCCATGATGTGTTGAGTCACACAGTCTAGTCACACAGCTTTGTTTATCCTCCACGGGTTGGGCACCGATGAGGCTTGTCTGACAGCAGAGCCTGGAAGCATGGAGCGCAGATCGGCAGGGGCCCGAGCCGAGCGCCGGCGGATGGAGGGGAAGTGACGAGGCTGAAGCAATATGTATGAGCAAAGGCGAGGGTTGTCATGTGTGGAGGATTGTGTGGAGGATTGTGTGTGCCATGATGTTGCTGGCTGGTGGCTGGTGGCTGGTGGCTGGTGGCTGGTGGCTGGTGGCTGGTGGCTGGAGCAGATGGACAATTTTGGCAGCTGGTTGGTTGCCAGGGAGAGCCCAGCGGCTGGCTGTCTGGGATGTGGGGTGGATCCACATAATTCCGCCCCTTTGGTGCACATTTGTCCCCAACAAAAAAGCAAGCAAGCAACCACCAACCCAACGTTGTCCGTCCCACCGTGGCTCCGTGAGTGACTGGGCGTCAAGAAAACATGAACCCCAATTTAATACTCGGTACATACTCCGTATTCGTAGTTCCGTACAGCATAACTCCCTACTCAAGCAATATATCCAGCATCCCTCACCGTCCTCCTCCTCTGCCTCTCCGCGCGCCAACCCTTGAACCTCCGCGACAAGCTCCCCACAGCCGTACACGGCAGGATCACCGGCCACCCAAACATGACAGCCAGCCACCACGCCCCCACGGCCGCCTTATCCCATCTCGTTCCTCCGAGTCAAGATACCACTCGGGAATCCACCGGCCCGCCCGTCCGTGTCCGTTGATGCACAGGATGCAAATGGCCCCAAACGCCAGCCATCCCAGTATGGAGACGGGGACGAGCACCTTGACGATGTTGTCCGGTTTGTAATAGTAGGCCGCGTTCCTCAGCATGGACCGCTCCCGCTCCGCGAGTCGCTCCGCGAGAAACGAGCATGCCGACGGCGATGACGCCGGGCTTGGACATGGCGTGGCTGCGACGGATGTATGCCCGTGTGCATGGGAATGGGAATGGGACTGTCTCTGTTGAGCCAGATCCGAGTGCATGGCTGCAAGTTGTAACGGCTCCTCATGGGTCATGAGACGTGCGTTGGCTTGAGCAGACTCGTAATAATAGGAGTAGTTGGTTCGCGTGCGTTGTTACGCTGTGCTTTATGCCGTAAAAGTTGATGGATAATTCGGTAGTTTGCATGAATGATCAACATCAGGCTTCTAGGAGCCTAGGGAGTTTGGAGGACGCAGTGGCTCGGTCTCTGCCTTGAGCTCTCCTTCTTCTCCTCCTCCTTCTTCCTCCTTCTTCCTCGTCATTGTACTCTAGCTCTAAACCAGAAATTGCGACCACGCCGCTTGCCTGTGAACATTTCATTTTCACTGTTCACGGTTCGGGATTCAGCGCCTGCTCAGTGTGCACTTGCTCTGACGCATAGCATAGGCTGTTGCATGTCTCAACGCCATGGGCAACTCTCCCTCTTCAAAAGGCCAGAAAGCCAAAGACACAGCACAAGCAGCGCGAGTATATTGTCCTCCAGCTCGCTCCGACATCACATTGCCTTGCCGAGGGAATAATATGCTGATGTTGACAAGTCCCAGTGGTAACACCATTAGATAATATGACTAGTACATGCAAAAAAAAAAAAAAAGAAAGAAAGAAAGAAAAAGTACATTTTCCCATGTCTAATTTACATCGTCGCCGCTCTCCTCTCCATTGGCCGCTTTCCATGCCGCCATCTCCTCAGCAGGCAGCCTTGCGCGCAACCACCGCAATATTGCTTCGGTGCCTCGCTCCAAAATACTCCATCTGGGCACCTTGAACCGATTGCCAGTCACCTCGAGTCTCTGCAAGCCGCCGTCCACGCCCCCAAGGAGGCCCAGACGGGGATCCAGCTGATCAATGTCGTTGCTTGACGCGTCGACAATCTTGAGGCCTCTGATCGAGTCTGCATCTAGCTCGGACAGCCGATTGCTCGGGACTAGGAGAACCGACAGCTGCGGGAAAGCTTGTTTCAAGTCTGTTGGAAGCGCGGTGATTCGGTTGAGCGTAGCGTCCATCTTTTCAGGGCTGGAGCCTTGAGCAACCGCGTCAACGCACCCAGACCTGTGACTTGGTTCGACATGATGCTCAGCTCCCGCAAAGCTGGAAGTTCCAGAGTTTCCGTTAGATACGACTCGCCTGCTAGTTGAGCATGCGCCAGTGACAGCAAGGATAATGTTGACCCAAAGGCAGCGAGCGACATCGGAATGACTGCGATTGGATTGTGGTGAAGCTGAATTTGCCGCACTTGGTTCTGAGAGGCAACGGCAGAACTGGTCTGAGGGTTCAAGCTGGACATCTCTGATCTCGAGAGGTCCAAAAGTCCCCAGGCTTGACGAACCACACGTCCTTGACAACAGTCTGCGACCGCGACCGCGTGGGCGTGTGCGGTGCAGATGTTGGCGGCGTCGTAAAGTCGTCCTCCACATCTGATCGAGGGTCATCATCATGCAAAGCCATCGAGGAGGTTCCAGGAGCATGTCGGGGCTTACTGTCGATTACGCTGCCATCGCGAACAAACCCCGCCATTGTTGACTGATCGTTAGGCTCCTGATAGGGCGGAGGAGGCTCAAGCCGGGCGGCCAACATGTCTTTCAGCTCGTCTGTAGATGCTGAGATCAGCTTGCGGTCTCGCAATGGATTGCCAGTCAAGCGAATCATGGTCAGGCCCTGCATCCTTGCGATTTCTGGAGGAACTGCACGAATGTCGTTGCTCGCGAAATCCGCATGACGAAGCTTCTGGAGTGTGGTGAAACTCTCGGGGATACTGGCGATGTGATTCTCGTCCAGGCTCAATCTAAGCAGACTGGTCCATCCCGTCATATCGGGGAGGCATTGCAGTCTATTGACAGAAAGGGATATCGAGTGGACGGCGGGGAGGCTGATTTTGCCTTCTTGCGGCACCAAATGCGTCAATTGGTTTGCCGATGCATCTAGCGTTTGTAGAAACGGAAGACCCTCAATGGATTGTTGGATGAGCACTCCGGAGAGTCTGTTTTTCCTGATGAGCAATTCCGTCAACGGGAGTTTGCATAAGCTGTCAAAAGCAATCGTTTCCAGTTTATTCTCGTTCAAGTTCAAAATCCTCAAGCGCGACATGGTCTCCATGCCAGCCGGAAGCGCCGATATGTTGTTACCGTGGACGTCGATCATCTCCAGGGCGTTGAGATTCAGCAATGCAGGGTCCAACGAACCCGACAGCTGGTTCTTGGAGAGCTTGAGATCCCGAAGCGATGTAATTTGGGAGATGGTTTCAAGACTGTTGTTTTCAAGCTTGTTGGAAGACTGTGCCGAGGTCGTCAGTAGCAAGTCATGATATATGCGCCGCCGCGGTTGCACTTACAAGGTTGAGTGAGGTGAGGTGGGCGAGCCTACGAAAGCCCAGGGGCACAGTTGATAACAAGTTGCCGTGAAGATCAAGCGTCTCCAGCCCACCGAATATATTACCTTGACTCTCGTCGTCGTCGTTGTCATCGACGAATGTATGCAGACCTTTATCAGAGAACACATCGTCGCCGAGCTCCTCGATCTCATTGTCGGCTGCAACAAGCCTAGTAAGATCCACACTCTCGGCCCAATTGCCCCCGTGGCCACTGACGCTCTCCGAGTCATACATTTTCATGACTTCTGGCGGGATGCCCTTCAGCCCTAGCGCGGCAATGTTTAATCGCCCGGTCGTCCGGGCAGAGGCAACTCTCTGCTGGAGCACCTTTGTGCCGGGATTTTCGCCCCTGCGAAGATTGAAAGGATCGTCATGTTCGATGCCAGGCTTGAACTCGTCACTGGGAACAACAGGCTGGTCGTCACTGGTGATGAACTCTTGACTATTTGACGGCTGTCTTGCCGCGGCACGCTTAGCAGCCTTTGCTTTGGCGATATGCTCCCGTAATGCTACTGAAGATTTACGACTCGTCAGTGCTGCAGACTGAGCGGCGCTGGTGTCAGCCGAACTTGTCGGAGGTTGAATAGAGCCATCCCATGTGGTTCCCAGCACATGTATGTTGTCAGTCGAGCCGGCTAACCCTTTCATAGCAGGTAATGAGGGCTTTTGAACAATCCTTGGGTCGACCTGCGAGACTTGAGCGATGGTCCGGCGATGGTCTTGGAACCAGATTTGAGAGGAGTGCCTGCAAATGCCGCCCGATTTGGACTAGGACTTGGAGCTACATCTGGCACAGGTGGTATATCGGAAGCAGCGAGATTGAAAGCAGACGTCAGTGACGTACGGCTCGGTGTTGCCTTGGTAAGAGGAGTTTTGGCCAGTCCGATGGCAGATGTTCTTCGAGGCGTTGCGCTGATGGTAGAAAGGTTGGTCTTGAACGACATACTAGAGGCACGGAGGCTTGGTGTACTTGCGACATCTTGGCCGGCACTTGATCCGGGCCGGCTGCCTTGCCTAGATGAAGCTCTACCGGATCCATCCGAGTTGTAACTGGATCCCGGCCGCGAGCTTCCACCCTCAGCTCGGGATCTGGGTCGTCCCTGGTCAAAAAACGAGGAGGGCCTCTTGGTCAACGCCGGAGATGATGGAATCTGGGCAAGGGTTTCCATGGTACGTTCTGACAATGAAAGCCGGGGCTGCATTTTACGGGCGCTTGGTGTATGGAAAGCAGCGGCATTGTCGTGATGCGCCTCGGCACCGGTGTCGTCTCCCCATGTGTGATATCGAGAGTATCAAGAGGCAATATTTCGGGACTTTTGGGCGGCCGAGCTTGCGTGTGAGACTGGTTGAGCACATGGTCCTCGAAAAGGTCAGAGCCGGTAGCCAGCTCCGCGTCAGGATTTGTGACGGTCGCATCGAATTGCATTTGGAAACTTTGCACACTCGTTCTTCTGGGAGTTGGTCTGGGTTGTACTCGCGTATTTGCTGCTACTGTACGCTGTCCATTGGACCGCAATTGTTCTCGTGATGGAGCGGTCTTGAGAGGGCTCTCGCGGGCGCCGAGGCTGTTGATGCTGCCGATGCTGCCGATGCTGGAGCGCAGAAAATCTCGAGATGCAGCTGTTCGAAGCTTTGGTGGGTTCAGTTCTCCACCACCGAAGCCATCCGTGGATGGTCTCGACCGGAGTGAGGGTGTCGTGGAGGTCGCGAGAGCTGGCTGAGGGATGCTCGAGCGAGGGACGGGTAGTCGCGATAAGCGGGGATGCCGCTTGGGCGATCTTTGGGCCTATCCATCAAAGCTTAAAATTGAGCAGAAGTTCGGGAGAGCTGGATACGTAATTAGGCAGCTTGAATATAAGTCAGTGAGTTGGGAAGGCGTGGGAGCTTCGGCTCCAAGATTGCGACGCGGTTGTCTTCCCACCTTGCGGCTGCTCAGGGGGTGGGGGCGATGTCGCGTGTTGGCAGCTTGGCTTGCACGGAGTTGAAGTTGTAGGTTTGTAGGTCTGCGCGACGAAATAAAATGATTGCGAGGGACAGGAGAAGTTGCTACAGCGACTATCAGCAGCGGGGTGAAATATGTGAAGGAAAATTGTGAAGTGACGAGTGATGCCGCAGGATACTCAAGTCTCTGGTACGGAGCATTCCGGTGCGGTCGGTGCGGTCGGTGCGGTCGGGTCTGTCGGCAGTGGGCACTGAAGCTATTGAGGAAGGAGCTCATCTCATCTCTGGCAATCTCTGGCAGCACCAACCCCAGCGGTCGTTCAGTGGTCGAAATGGTGGTGGCCGATTGCTACTAAATTGCTGCCGGATGAACGTTCCCTTGTCAGGGGTTACTAGTTAGCACTTGATATTACTTCAAATGTTATGTCTGGACAGCCCCTTGACACTACGTTAGTTTAGTGCCGGCCACCGGTTCACGGGAAGTGGAGTGAGTGGCGCTTGAATCATCAAGCTGGAATCTACGAGACTCATCTAGCGTTGAGTCGTTCTTGTCTTTGTAAGAATATCGGCGGTTAGAACCTGGTAATAGGCTGTGAAAGGCGGAAGAGAGGCTCGTGCCATCGATTGCGTTTTCAAGTGCCACCGGAGAACAGTCTGTTGGCTGCAGAAGAATGCGTTGTCGCCCAGCTGAATTATCCTCATTCGAGAATTAGATAGTCTCTGGCTGAAGGCAGGTCGGTTGGCAACATCATCCCGCGACCGGATCTGAAGATGCGCATATGCCGCGGAACCCACCACGAGGAGTCCTTTCGGATTCAGTTGAGCGTGTATCTGAATTTGTACCCAACTCCTGGTGGGAATGGACAACCTCATCGATTCTATGCGGAGTTGATGATCATAATGACAATGCGATCCTATGATGGCATCTACGGAGTGTAGTCGGAAAGCCGGGCTCTTCTAGAAAGACAGTGTTTATGCACAAAGAGACAGACTGACAGTCTTCTACATTGGGTACTGACACGGAGAGCCCGAGGTGCAACATGCACAATGCCCATCTAACTTGAAACAAGGCCCGATTGATCTTTTGTACCCAAGCATCAAGCATCAATGGCAAGCAGGCAGTGCCAGGGCACGGGGCACGAGGCACGAGGCAGGCGCGAGGCACGAGATGACAGTGGATTGGGTTCGGCAAGTTTCTGGACGGAGTGGGGCAACCAACCAACCGAGATGAGATGAGATGCGGTGTCGAGGAAGCAGCAGGCCCAAAGCTAAAAGCCTGTTGGCCAAGTCCGTCCGGTGGCGCTTGAGTCTTAGCGATGCGGAAGGGCCGCCCCGATGAGCTTGGAAGGAAGCACGGAGGAAGCCACTTGGTATCGCAGAACTTCTTGATCAAAGCTGCAGTGCATTTACGGAGTATGTACGGACTATGTATATACATGTAAGGCTTCAAGTCCAAGGCTGAAAACCATGTCGATAACATTGCATAGAATTATGTATGCATGTACATATGTATGCACGTGGACGGACCTCGATTGGCCAGGGTCCACTTAGGCCTGAGGCCCAAGGACCAAGGAAGGAACAAGGAACAAACAACCCAATGGGCGGGCAGTCAAAGCAACTTGGGCTGAAGGGAGGCAGGCCCACGATTGCACTGCCAGCCTGGTACCAGGTCTGCCAGCCTCCCCTTTGCGATGACGGGTTGCGGCCGAGTACGGAGTACGGAGTAATGATATGTACATAATGGCCACACAAACGCTGAAGCTCCTCGCAGGTCATCTGCCACCTCTCGACGTTCGGTCAAGTGTACATCGGGCAACGGGCTCTCTCTCAGCAAGTGGCAGGTCACGCGCAGAGAGCATCAAGCAGTTCGTCTACCGAGTACTTCCGTACTTCGTGTGGCTGCTGCTCATCTGCCGCTCGCTCTGGGCAACCTTGGCACCTGGAACAACCCACCTGCCTGCCACCAGACCAATAATAACCAATAATAACCAATAATACCGCCATCCACCGCCCTCCACTTGTCCAAAGCCCAGTCAAGGCCCAGTCGAGGCCCAGTCAAGGCCCAGTCAAGCCCCGCTTGACCGTCAACGTCATCGCCCATCGCACTGTCCGCGCTTTGCCTTTCTTTGCATTGCCTTGCTTTGCTGCTTGGCTTGGCTTTGTCCACTTTATTACCCTTCAAACCTTTGTTTTATCAACACAAAGTCAGATGTTTATCAACACAAAGTCAGATGTCCTCTTCAGCACTTGCTCTCTCGTCCTTGCCACAGCTTCTTCAGCCCACAGCTTCAGCCTGCGTATCGCTCTTAGCGACTGCTTCACACTTTCTTGCTTCCATCTCTCTAGCCAAGTCCGACTATAATCTACGCAGTACACAGCCGTCATCATGGGAAGTGAACGCTGGAACCGTGACCGCGCCTATGAGCGAGACCGGTTCGAGGAAGATAGATACTCCGCGAGGGGTAGTGGTCGTGGCCGAGAACGTTCAGAAGAACGGTTTGACCGTCATCGGTTCTACGACGATGACTATGTGCGTGACCGACGGTATTACGACCAAGATGCCCGATTTGAGCCGAGACGAGAGCCTGCTCGGCAGCCAGAATTTGACCGCCGAGTCGTCATGGAGAGAGAGAGAGATGGAGAATATTATCGAAATGCCTCCCTCGTCGACCATCAGTCTTGCGGCGACAGTCTTCACTCGATACGTATAATCGCCGCCCCCTTAGATCTGTATTCGATCAACGTGAAGAATATCCGCCTCCGGCTCGACGTGAGGACATGTATAGAGATGATTATCGTGCTCCCCTTATACTCCTATCCCGTTGCCCAAGAATCGCGGACTTCCCCTCCCGGACGCCGCGAGGACCGCCTCTACGACGATTACCGCCATTCAGAGCCGGATTACTACCCGGATGAGGATTATAGGCAGATGCCTGAAAGAGTGAGAGAGCGAGAAATTATCAGAGAACGCGATAGACGTGACAGGAGCAGGAATCCCGAGCAACCAGACCCCACACACGTCGCAGCAGTTCCCGGTCCTCCTCGAGCAGCGGATCCTCGAGCAGCGCAGGAGGTACAACTGTTCACAGCGAGTATCCGAAAAAGGGAAAGACGAAGATTCCCGTGCGATTGGTCTCTAAAAGAGCTCTTATTGATCTTGGATATCCCTATGTTGAAGAGGTGAGAACGGCCACATGGAATGACAAGACCACATATAGTGGGGGTGCTAACACTTTAATTTTTTTTTTTTTTAATTTTCCCAATCCAGGAAAACACAGTCATCGTCCAAAAAGCATTGGGTCAAGATAATATCGACGAGTTACTTCAGCTGAGTGAAGAGTACAACAGAGGTCAGTTCTGCTCTTGTGCATCTCACCGCACAACGAAGATCCTAATACGCTTTTAGTGGACGAAGAAGTTGCCAACGCTCGCTCATCTGCTGGTACCGTAGTTGAGGAGCGGAATGAAGAGAGACGGACAGAGACTGGCCGGGATCCAGCTCCAGCTCCAGCTCCAGCTCCAGCTCCTCCACCGCCTCCCGTTATGGTTCCCGCCCCGCCCCTGCTCCCATCGTGGTTCCTCCTCCCGCTCCGGCGCCGGGACCTGTGGTCGTGGACGCTGCCCCTCGTGCCACCGAAACCGTGGAATATGTCGACAAAACTGTCATTCGTGAATCATCCCCACTCGATCATCCAGCAGCTGGGACTCCTCCGGTCATCATCGCCATCGCCATCGCCGTCATCATCATCACCATGATGAAGGAGCGCTTGTTGTAGTGCCTCGTTCACGGTCGCGATCCCGAAGTCGCCGAGATATTCGCGCCGAAATCAAAGCGCTGGAGCGAGAATGGTGCATCGACCTCGGGGTGAGGTTGAAAGAGAAGTTGTCCGCACCGAAAGACTGCCCAACGGCGAGTTGGTCGTTTATGAAGAGGAGGTGGAACGGACAGTTGCCCGACCCAAGCCTCCGAGGATCGAGAAGGACAAGAAAGGTAGGATGTCCATCAGCGTACCAAAGTACCGATGAAGGTGCGCACATTCATGGCAACTTGCGTTTGTCGCTGTACCGACCCGGTGGCTGACAATATGCCGAGCAGGACCTCCCCAGCTCTCATTCGAGCGATGCTGAGTACCCTCACATAAAGGACAAGGCGTGCGAAGCAAGGCGTGCGCCACGCAAAGGGAGACTGGAGAGGGCTGGCTGTACGATGTCACTGCAGCGATTTGGTTCTGCACCAAAAAAATGAAACTGGACGCAATGACAATGCAAGAGTTGGGAGACCATTTAGGTTATGACGTTACGACCTCGTACCGATCATTTTTTTCAAGTATTCAACTGAAACAATAGACAGTTACTGCTGTAAGATTTGTGCGGGAAAATGTGTGTCTATCACACACTCCGTAGACATGCGGAAATGGTGATGGGCTTGAAGACGTGTTCGAGCTACACCCACTGTATCAGCCAAACAACAGCCACCAATGAGACGACCTTTGGGCACCGTTTCATAAACTTGTAAAATAGGTCCCTTGACCCAAGATTCATAACTTGACATGGTCACGATGGACTCGTAATATTTCCCGGGTCCCTTTGCCTCATCCGAAGGTCAAAACGGCTGGGATCTTACGCTTCCTCAACACCATGGACTCATACTCGGTACATGTCCATCATGTCCAACACCTGGCAACGCTGTTGGTATCACAAGAAAAATCCAAAAAAAAGCCCATTCATCGCGCAACCCCGAAATACATGCGTCCCGGCATACCAAGCAGTCAGTCAGTTTAGTACATGATATTCCATCCAAAATTCAATCCGTATAAACGGAATGCCTGCTCCTAATGAATGGTACTTGAAACGGGGCTTTACTGCGTCTTCTTGCCAGCCACGGCCTGTCTGCTGCTGCGTGCCGAGTAGCGCAGGTAGGCAAACATGAGCAATCCGCCGACGGCCAGAGCGATGAAATTGCCTGGAGATGAAAGATGTATATATCAGCACATTTGCCCCGAGCCAAAAAAAAAAAAAAAAAAAAACAGGTACGCGCGCGTGTCCGAGAAAAGACATGAGCAAGCGGGATGGTATCGCGGGACGGAAAGGGGGTTACGTACTCGCGAGAAACTTGGTCGCACCGCTCGTCAAGTGCACTGTCTGCGAGATGATGTTCTGCGCGGCGTTCGCGGCGCCCTGCAGGATGGCGAAGATCGTTGCGAGCAGCGACGCGAACAGGTCGTAGATGGATGTGAAGATTCCGGATATGCCTGACGTGATTGACATGGTTTGGGGGATGTGATTGCTGAGGATATGTGTGCGGGTTGACTTATGTGGCGAGATATCTCGTGTTTAGATCTGGATTAGGTCTACGACGGGCTTTTTTATACATGACGGGCTGTCGGTGGATGTGAACATGGATTGGGGCGAGCGCGAAACAAAGTACATGTAAGTCATGGTGACGTGGTTGAACTGAGGGATCCAGGTTTCGGTCAGAAAGAGGGAGGGAGAGAGGGTGACGTCACGGTTCGGCACGTTGTACGTAGAGGGTCTGGTCTGGAGGCAACAAGTCTGGACGGCACCCTTTGCAGGCCTTGATGGAAGAAGGGTTCTGAACAGCCGATGGATGCGATGGGTCTATAATTTATCACCAAGCCAAGGTCCTACACGCCACTGGAGTACGAGGCGCAATTTCGTTACATTTATTTGAATGCCAAGATACCGAATCTATGGCCTTATTTTTCTGGTTTAAGCTTCATGCCATCGTCTTGGTAACTTTATTCCACATCTTCCGAGAATTCCGGTGGCGCAACGTAAAATGGGTCTGCTTCTCCTTCGTGCTCGCGACATATCTATTGCGGATGCGTCAGTCAACCAATTGTCCTCTCTTCATGGACAGGAGCTAGCAAGAATATACTTTGTGTGACTGCCCCGGGCAGCCAGTTGGCCCTTACTATTGGTAAACGTCACTGTCGTATACGCCAGCGTTTTGCCAACTGGACAGTTCGTCAGCCAACAAGCACTCTTGAGAGGAGAATTGAGAACTCGACGACAATATAACCCACTCTTGTCGCAAGTAGCCGTTCCTCCAAGGACATCGCCGGGTCTCCCGCCAGGAGAGAGATACGTCACTGCACGCAGTCAACAACCACTGTTCCATTCCACCAGACTGCTTGATTGGGTCAGAGACGTAATTACCGTTCAGGTCCGTAGACACACCCGTTGCATAACGTCCCGTAGATGCCACGGCCAGTGAGCCCCCAGGTCAACGAGACTGGCTAGCGTGCCGCCATGGATGGTATTAAGACGATTCTATTCACATATTTGTCAGGGGGTACAATCGCAGAAGGGTGGCGCGGGGAGGGAGGAGGAAATCACAAACCGTGTGATCTTTGTGGATGTCTAGCTCGAAGTTGACGCGGCCGGCCTCGGCGCTTAGTATTCTGAACTTCGAGCGGTTAGCGATTGAAATGGGTTGCTCACTGCCCAGTATTGTCGATGCATACGTTTTTGGGGCCGAGAAGTCTTTATTTCAAAAATGAGAATTTCAAAAAGAACAAAATTAGAACAACAGGTCAGTATGCCATTTGTACTTTTTTGTGGTGTGGCCGTGCGACGGATAGTAAATTGACCTTGGCTCGAGACCTGATTCGGCCATGAAAGACCTCATCACCTGGTTGGGTGTTAGCGAGGCTGTTGCACTGCAGGAGGTGAGGGGCCTGGCGGGGAACGAACAGCTTTTGTGAAGGCCGTGGGCGATAGTTTCTTGGCCATTGCGAAAGTTGGGGTTTTTAAAAAAAAAAAAAAAATTAATAATGCTGGGTTTCTTGGGGAACGGATTAACGAGACTCGGATGGGCGTTGTGGTTGGTTGGTGAGAGAACAGAACTTGCTTTCCCGGATCGTACGACGGCGGCAGTGCATCACGTGACCTTGGTCTACTTGGCTCATGGACTTGCAGATAAATGCATGCGACGTCGCCCATGTTCAATGTGAGGATGACATTCTATCGTGGAGAAGGGGTGTGGTGCTAGAAATTTTGCAAACACAACGGGACTTGTCACACGGCCCGACCCATTACCCGATTGCCCGATTTCCAAGACGACAAGATCCACCATAAACTTCAAACGTCAAGTCGTCCCTTCATCATCACGACCCAACGACCAACGACCAACGTATTACTTTTTACTCAACTATCCATATCCGACCGGCGGACCACCGAAACTTCGACTTATGATGATATAGCTATACAATAAACACCTTGCCTACGACGGATTGGTCTCACCGCCAAAATGTCCGTCACCCCCGCCGTCGCTACAGCTCGCAGACTATCTCGAGAAGCTGCCTGGCACTACGTTCAGGAAGCTGTACCAGCAGCCTTCGACAGCGTTTGCCATATTCCGGCGCATGCTTCCACACTTAGGTACATCTATTGTGACCATGTGATGTTTTCACAACCAAAGACGGCCAAAAAAAAAAAAAATTGACTAACACGAGTATCTGCTTGTTTGGTGTCCAGCAAAAACCCTGGTCATGCGCATCCTGTACATGCCCAAGCCCATGCTTCTCAGCGACCTTGACGTGTGGGTCAAGCCAGACGCGAAAAGGTAATTTGGCAACGTCAATTCTCTGCGCCGTTGATGCGACGCATCATGTACAACAGGTCGTGTTTCTAACAGGCAACAACGAAAAAAACCCGACAGGCAACGAGACAGTGCGATTACGACCCTCAAAGGTCTACATATCATCCAGATATCGGTGCCGTCGAAAGAGAAACCACAGGAAATGCAGCTCACCTTGAACTTCAAGAACTCGTTGCGACTAGCCCTTACCGGTGGTGGCGAACACAACTCGTTCGGCGTGCCGTCTACACTCGTAGTTCCACCTGAGATCGACCTACCCTTTCTGGATCGATACGCACGCAAGAAGTGGGAGGACATTTTGCACTTTGTCGTTTCTAGCGTCGGCTACAAGAGCACGGGAGATGTGGCCGGGCCGAACAAGAACGTCAAGGAGATTCTAATCGCAGGGCGGCTGGTGGACAGACGGTCGAACGGGAGCATTGGCATCACACAAGCCGGCTTCACATTCTTGCTGCAAGAACCAAATGCGCAGGTGTGGACGCTACTCCTCCTATGGCTCGAAGCCAGCGAGACCAACAAAGCCGCGGGCCTCGAAACAGTCGACATGCTGTCCTTTCTCTTCGTCCTAGCCAGTCTGGAACTTGGCCGCGCCTACGACACGAACGCGCTCACTGAGCAACGCAAGAACATGCTCCCCTCTCTTCTGGATTTCGGTCTCATCTACATCCCCAGCACAAGCGGTCCATGTTCTTCCCCACGCGACTCGCCACGACACTCACCAGCGGAGGGAGCAGTCTTCGCTCCATCAGCGACGGTGTCGCCGCTGCCACGGCCGCCGCCCTGGGACCCTCCTCTTCTGCAACCGCCGCCTCCAACGGCGGCGGCGGCGGAGGTAGCGGCAGCGGCAGCAGCGGACCTCTCCCAGGCTCATCCGGAGACGGCAGAGGCAGCGTCATTGTCGAAACCAACTACCGCGTCTACGCATACACCCAGTCCACGCTGCAGATCGCCGTCCTCGCCCTCTTCTGCAAGCTCAACATGCGATTTCCCGACATGGTCGCCGGCCGCGTGACCCGCACTTCCATCCGCCAAGCCATCAACTTCGGCATCACCGCCGACCAAATCATCTCGTACATGGCCGCCCACGCCCACGAGCAAATGTACCGCACCGCCGCCGCCACCAACAAGCCCGTCCTGCCCCCACAGTGGTCGACCAGATCCGTCTATGGCAGCTGGAGAACGAGCGCATGAAAACAACAGGGGCTTCCTGTTCCGCGACTTTGAAGACCACAAGGAGTTTGCGGACACGGCGCGCTTTGCCGAGGAGATTGGTGTTTTGGTCTGGAGGAGTGACAAGTCTGGCATGTTTTTGCAAACAAGTACGAGCAGATTAGGGATTACTTGAAGAGCAGGAAACGGTTCGAGTAAGCATTTTATCAAAGATGGGCATGAACGGAAATTTTCACGGGGACCATTGACCATGCATTTTATTTTGGGGGGTGAGGGGGAAACAACGGCGTTGGGCGACGACTTTGGGTAAGGGTACTACAAATTGATTGATACCTAGGTAGAAAATTCCGGATGGAACGAAACACGGTCCATGTACAGAAATAAAATGAAAAAGGGTCAAAAAGTCTTGAAACTCGTAAAAAAATAAACCAAGTCAATGAGTGTCTTGTATACAACTTGTACAAAAAGCCAGATAATAACTATCCTGACCAGCAGCCACTGAGGGCTTACCAGCAACCTCTTTGAAAGTCCGTGAATGCCTAATGATATATACTCCGCACGAGCAAGCTCAATCATGGGGAAGAAAGCAATATGCTGCCTCGCCAACAGGGTTCTTCATCTTCTCTCCAAAACCTGAATACGGCCTCCGATAATCATAATCAATTCATGCCGGGAGAAGTTCCAGTTCATCAAACAAAAAAACAGTGCCAAAAGGGGCAAAAGCCAACAGTCTCCAAGTAGTTTTTATAACAAGAGTGAGCCGGGCCCATCATGCAATTATACCGCCAAAAGGGTGCGAATAACGAAGAAGAAAATGAGCCAAACACGAACACGGCACAACCCAATGTCATTCATACAAAAAAAAAAAAAAAAAAAAAAAGACAAAAGGAGAGAGGGAAAATAAAAGAGAGGAGAGGAAAGCCTATCTTCAACACACAGCTACTCCGCGAGTTGAAGCGAGTTTGATGGCAAACGCACCGCGTACAGGATTGGGCATTTCCTTCACCATTGTACCTTGTCTTTCGATACTCTTGAGTCGACTACCCACACTACCGAGAAGCATATTTTTCGATCTGTGTAATCCAATTTTCCTTCCATAGGGAGCAATTTAGGGCAACCGAGGCGACGTGCATACGCCTGCTGCCATGATCGCAGCGATTTCTTGGCCTCGGCTGTGCTGCAAAGTGAGTCAAGGTGACTAAAGATGCGACAGCACCTTGCATCATCCTGTTCGTCAAGTCGCCGTCTGGGATTGCAAGTAATTGTTGTCAGGGCAGATGTCGTATTCGAAGGGGCGAGATATGTCAATCTGTTGCGAGATGATGTGAGAGATTGGCGGCCCAACGCCGCAAGCTTTGGCTCTCGCCACTGCTTGTCAACTCGGGATGAATATAGCGAAAGACAGTCGTCGTCGAGGTTCTCGGACAGGAACCGGTCTTGCAATGCCATGAACCGGCCGGACCAGTACTCTGAGCTTTGAGCAGTGTCGATGTACCTGACGTCGGGCTGAGAGGTGGCCGGAGTTGAAGCAGGAGCAGCATGGCAGGTGGGAGTTGGAGTTGTCTCAGACGATGACGATGACGACGTCAAGGGACTGGATGCCGAGTCGCTCTCCTTGGCGATTGACGGGCTCTTCCTGGGCGTAATCTTGTTCTCGAAACCAGAGCTCCTGACAGCCGCTAAGCTCGGCCGAGAGAAGGACTTCTTGAGCCCGTATAGGACCGTCATGGTCCTCGATCTCGGCAACTTATCCCCATCTTTTGTGAGTCCGGTGGCTTCGCGCCTTGGTCCCCCTGACTCCCAGAGGAGTGACGTTCTCCTCATCTTCGTCAGGACTTGTCCGGGCCACCAATGTATATCTTGAAGGCTGTTTCAGAAGTGACCTCGTCGAGAGAGATAAGAGTGCCGGTCGTCTGCTAAAAGATCCCTTCGATCCCTTGGTGGATTGTATGTGAGTAACGGCATTGATGCCGGACTCTGCCACGATGGGGCTCGTAGACGGCACCGCCGTGCTCAAGAAACTAGCAGATATGCGCCTCGATCGCCGAGACGCGACTGACACCGTAGGGGTCGCAGGAGCAGATTCACAGTCTTTGATGCTGTCTACCAGTTCCAAACCCTCGCTGCGTACAAGGTCTGGACCACGTGAAGTCTTCACAGGGCCCAGCGGTGCCGAAATGAGTGGTCGTTGTAGTGAACGTTTGGGCATGGTGCAACGCGAATTGGCATCCCTGTGAATGTCTCGAATTATTAGGTGTTTTTCTCAGCTATTATCATCGCAGGATAGCAACAGTTTTAGATGGAACCAAGTCTCGTATATAGTATTAAACCAGCTCGATGAGCTAATAATGATTGGTTGTTGTTGATCAAATAGTCAGCAATACGGCCAGCGAGAAACAATTGTGATGGCCGCTCAGTTGATACGCGCACCGCACCAAGAAGTCGAGCATCTGGGTTTGAAAACAAGACCCTAGCAACAGAAGACAAGTTCAGGATGAGAGGAGGAAGCGTTTGTTATGGACAACAATGAAAGTCGCTTAGACGCGTTGGACCCTGCCTGGTTCGGGGAAAGGAGTCAAGTGCAAATGTTGTTTTTGTTTGTTTTCAGCAGCTATGATTCGATTCGGGGAAAAGAACAGCAGCGACGAAAGCCGTGGATTTCTCGGCTGGTGAATGGCTCGGAATGAACGAGGTGCTCTCGCTACGGTAACAGCTGTCGGGCAGGTGGCAGGTGGCAGGTGGCAGGTGACAGACGACAGACGACAGACGACAGACGACAGACGACAGACGACAGACGGCCGCTTTGCAGCTGCGTTTTGGATGCTCGGGCGTCAGTCAGTCGTCATAGTCAGTCTTGACCTGCCTGTTGATATATCTGTAGCTCGCGAGGGATAGATAGCTCGCGAGGTGGCCTGGAGGGGATCCGGGATCGAAACATGTTCAGCTCTCGTCCCACCCCTCAATCTGGAATTCATGAACGACATCGCCCTGCCCTCTCGGGATCTTGTGCCCATTCCGATCCCACAAGGCCCTTTCCACAACCTTGACCCTTCCCTGCCAATCCACCAGCATCACCGTCTGCCTCTGCGTGCCGTACAGCCCCGTCGCGAACCCATTGGCCGCCTGCGCACTCAGCTCGGGCTGCTGCTCCAGCAGAATCTCCTCGACGGCCTTCAAGGAGCCCTCATCTTCCGCCCACTCTGCCTTCCCTTTCGCCCGCGCCTCCTCCATCGCCTCCCTGTGCGCCTCGTTGCCCAGTTCCGGCACGAGAATGGTGTGTCTCAACAAGGCAGTCTGCTGCTCAAAGGGCATGTCTGGCTCCGTGGCAGGAAGGGTATCTGTGTCGAGAAGGCCAAACAGGCTACCTACCAGGTCGTCCTCGCTGCATCTTGCATCCACGGCGGCTTGAACCGTGTCCCGGAGCAAGTCTGTTCCCGATTCCACCTTGGGCCATTTGTCCTGGGCATCGAAAGCGGTGTTGCTGAGTCCCCATGTCTCGCCGCGCTGGTGCGCAACAAGAGGACCTCGTCTGCGTGCGCTGCCCTGTTGCTCACGATGGCGATGCCCGCGTTGTTTTTCCGCAGTTTCCCGCAGACCATGGAGAAGCCACCTACGCCCTTTACACCTCCGTCCTTGACGAGGTGGTGCACGCCGTCTTTGACGCTGTCGCCTAGTCCGGCCAGCCAGGCCGTGACCATGCCGCCGCGGGACTTGATGCCGTGAACGGGGTGGCTCGCGTCGTGGGTGTTGGCCTCGCGGTAGTTGGTCAGCACGGCGAAGAGACCGTCCCTGGTGATGCCCATCCATGTCCCTTTCTCGGCGCGCTGCAGGTCCCTCGATGACAGGACCTGTTGGCCCGTCGCTGGGTGAGTCCACCAGTGCGGTCGGGATGTAGGGCGGAGGATGAACTCATCTCTGTTGTCTATGAGGATGAGGGCATAGTCGGGGTGGGCTGTTGTGAAGAGCACTATGCACATCTGAGTGGATGTAATGCTGTGGTGGTGGTGGTGGTGGTGGTCCCGTCTGTCGCCGACTTGTACCTGGTACGTTCATGCCGTGGGTGAGGTCATGGACGTGATAATGGAACAAGAAAGTCGTCGGTCGGTCGGTCGGTCGACGTTTACCAGATCGACCGTTAATCCGCCGTCCCCATCAGTTTGGTCAGCCCGCTCATTGGCCCACCGCGACCCACCCACCAACCTGTCAATTAAACTTTTGCCACTATTAACACACACGCCATGCCGTGCCGTTCAGTCAATGAAGTCACATTGGGCAAAAGAGGAACATGTGGGTGGGGTACGGATTAGATGCTCTTTCAATTTTATCTTACGGAGTATTCTATTGCTGATTACACCAGACAGCAAAAGAGCTTTTCTTCTGTATCGGCCGTTCTTCCAAGTTCCTCTTTTTAAATGTTCATGTACATACTTCATGCCCGTCTACGGTCCCTTACTGCCAAATCCCTGGCGTGTCACCTCTTGTTAAAATTAAGGAGTCGGCTCTGCAACCAAGTTAGTGTACCAAACCACGCACGTAACCGCAGACAAGGGAAACCTACCGCTGTGAACAAAATGACCAGGTTGCTCCCGATGAAAGCAATAAAGATACCCAAATCTCGCCATCTATTATCAAACGACATGGCGAGAGGCCTGTAAAACTCGTCTCCGACCTTGTACGCGCAATATTCGCAGCTCTGCGTGTTGTTGTTGACGAGATATCCCGGTGCGCCAGCCTCGAAAAAGGCAGTCATGTACTCTCCGCAGGTGGTGTTTTCGGGGGCAATGAAACGGCTTACCTCGCTCGACGTACACACCACCTTGAGCCCGTGCAGCGCAGTAGTGACCATGCCGCCGATGAGTCGGGTGAAGGGGTCAAGCTGATAGAGCCAAGCACGCCAGAACCCGGTCATTTGAGGTGCGGGGATGGTAACGCCGCAAAATAGGGCAAAGATGATGATGATGAATGGATCAAGCTGGGCTGAGATGCGCGGCGATGGGGTCAGCGACGCTAGACCTTGACCGAGGGTCACGGCAAAGACCTCCGTGATGAGGATCATGAGGAACTGGTACCCGGCACGGGAGGGGGTCGCGTCAAGGCCCGGCATGAAGTACAGGCAGACGAAGAAGACGACGGCGCAAATGACAGAGTATGGCATCTCGGCGGCGGTAATGGCTGTTGCGAACGTCATGGGCGAATACATCTTGGACGAGGCCTCGCGGAAGAACAGCGCCCGTTTGATGTGGAACATGACTTCGACCTGGCTTATGATGAGGGCGGGCAGAACAGTGACCTGGAACATGACAAAGACGGTGTACTGGAGGGAAGAGCGAGAGTCGTCGAGGTTGAGGTACGTGAGGCCGGAAATGAAGGCAACGGTGAAGTGGTTGGACAGGCGGGTGAGGAGGTAATTTGGCGAGCGCCAAAGGCACGGAACATGCGCCGACACACAATCTTGAGCTGGTGGTGCGTAGGCGAGGCATATTCCTTTTCCAAATCGTGGCTGGACCCCTGCGCGACAACCTTTCGTTCCTCGCGCATCTCGGCAATGGCCTTCCTGGTGTGCTCCAGCTCGGGACTCTCATCCCAGATGTCGGCCCAGTCGCGATCGCCGATGCGTCGCGCGCTGCCTGCACCAATGGCTTCCAGCATGAATTCTGCCACGTTGTCTGTGGGAGCAGCTTCGGCGCCGTGACGCCTCAGGTAGGCTCGTAGGATGGACGCATCTTCGCCAATGTCGCCAAAGTACACGGTTCTGCCTCCACGCTGGAGCAGCAACAGTCGATCAAAGTTTTCAAACAGTGCCGCGTTGGGCTGATGAATGGTGCAGAGAATGGCTTGACCGGCGGCGGCAAGTTTCTTGAGAAATCGAACAATGTTGAAGGCGCTTTGGCTATCAAGACCAGAGGTCGGCTCATCCAGGAACAGGAGCAGCTCGGGCTTGGCGGCCAGTTCAACCCCAATGGTGACTCTCTTGCGCTGCTCGACGGTCAGGCCTGCCTCGGCAGTACCAATGATACAATCCGCAATAGTGTCCATCTCAAGAAGCGATATGATTTCCTCGACGTGGGCATAGCGTTCGGTACTAGGCGTCCCATAGGGTTGTCTGAGATTAGCCGAGAAGCGCAGCGCTTCGCGCACCGTCTGCGTTGGCTCGTGCAGATCGAGCTGTTCGGCGTATGAGGTTGATCGCTGAAAATGTTTACCGGGCTTGGAGCCATCGACGAGCACATCGCCGGTGATGACACCAATGTTCTTACGGGAAGCCAACACGTCCAGCAAGGTGGTCTTCCCGGCACCCGAGGCGCCCATGAGAGCGGTCAACTCGCCAGGTCGCACGAACCCGAACACATTGTTGAGGAGCCGCCGAGTTCCGCCTGGAACGGGGACGTCGTAGTTGAGGTTTTCCCAGGTCAGGATGCTTTCTGATTTGATTTTCAGGTCCGATCCTGCTTCGTTGGCCTTGTCCTTGCGCTTGGCTTCGCGTTTCTGTATCAGCTGCTCATTGAGTGCCTTGCGCTCCTTGTTCGGACGCTGATAGACCTTGAACGAGTTGCCCCCATTCCGTACTTGACGACCTCGCCCAGTACAACGTTCAAAAACAGAAAGAAGACGATGATGGCGAAAACGATGCCCCAGTTGCGCCAAAGGTCCCCGGGATAGTATGAGAAGCCGCGCGCAATGTAATCAGGGCCAGCTACGAACGTGGTTCCCGCACTGGAGCCTGGCAGAGTACAAACCTGATGGTTGATGTCCGTATAGCCTGGACCGGTCGGAATGAGGGAGTCGGCGGTGCAGGTCATGTCGATGCGCTGGAATTCGTTCTGCATCAAAGAGCTGAAGATGAGACCAAGTGGGTTGATCCAGTAGATCCATCGCAGCCAAACCTTCTCCGACTGGTACTGGATGATATACCCAGACGTGGTAACAAAGAGCGAAATGACCACGACAGCAAACTTGATGGCGTAGTCAAAGTCGGGGCTGACACAGCCAATGATACGGAAGACTAAGGTCATGGCAATATTTCCAGACAGGATCAGCAAGTAGAACGTGAAGAAAGCACCCGCGTCTCTTACCAGCCCCGTCATGAAATAAACAATGATGGAAAATATCATGATCTCCGTGGCCGCAAACGCCTGGTCCACTATAATCTGGCCGATCCATAACGCCGATGGTCGATGAAACGCGAATGCCTTGTGCTTGTTGACAATGGCTCGTCCCAACATGGTTCCTGCCAGTTCAGAAAATGCCTCGAAGGCGTTGAACAGAAGAGCCACGAACAAGAGACCACCCCTGCTGAAGGCGCTGGAAGAAGTCTTCTCCAAGTTGAGATATAGCGTGCCCAGCACGATGGCAATGACCAAGCTTCGTGCCCAGGTCAGAGTCAGGTTGAATCGATCCTGCAGCTTCAGTGTGAATTGTCTCCTCATAAGGGCCCAAACTTGCAGGTGGAAGCCGACCTGGTAGACGGATTTCTTGGATGTTCCACGCTTGCTTTCCTTGACTGCAACTTGGAAGTTCTCATGTTTGGGCTTCTCCTGTTCCAAGCTGTCCTTGTACTCGGCAATCTCGGACTCTATCTTCTTTTGGTAGATAGACTTGCGGAAGGCTTCCAGGAGAGCCTCTGGGCAGTTGGGCGCATCGCTTTCTGACCGTCCGGGAGCATACTGTCGTTCAAATTCGTCGGTACAGCCGGTCAGGTAGTCGGACGAAGTTTGTCTTGGTCTTGGCGCGAAGCCGAGTCCCTCGAAATAGCTCCGTGCCTGCTCTGCGGGGCCAAAGAAGACCTGCTTGCCTTGGTCAATGACCATGACCTTGTCGAATAGATTGTAAATGTTCTCGGAAGCCTGGTACAGAGACACGAAAGTAGTTGTTTTGTACAAATTGGTCTGGATGCGGAGGGATCGGATAAAGTCCAGCGCGGTACTAGAGTCAAGACCACGGGTGCTGTTATCCCATGAAAGGATACAGGCATTCGTAATCATCATCTCGGCAATGGAAACTCGCTTGCGCTCACCACCGGAAATACCTCGAACGAAATGATCACCGACAACAGTCTTCCTCGTGTGCTCAATGTTGAACATCTTGAGCAGAGTCGAAATCACATACTCTTTGAAGTCCGCCTTGGTCATGTTCCCAGGTCGCTTGGCGGGCATCTTTGTGTCGAGGGCGAAGCCCAGGGTCTGCTCAACAGTCAGTGTGGGATGGTGAATGTCCTCTTCGGCATTGTACACTGCTTCCGCTCGGAAGCGACTGAATTCCTTGGCGGTCCATGGGCCATAAAGACATCGCCCTGCACACTCGTGTACCCGTACCGGTGGTTGGCAATGGTTTTTAGAAATGTCGTGCACCCAGAACCAGGCTTGCCGAGGACTAGGACCATTTCCCCAGGTTTGCAGACACCTTGGAAGCCATCGAGGATTGTAGCCTCGACTGGCTTCCTGCCCAGTCCCAGGAGACCCATGACGGGAGTGATGACGTCGAAAAAGTTGACAAAGGCATCGGGGAAAGTTTGGACATAATTGGCGCTGCCGCCGATACCTTTCACAGTCAGGCCATCCCAACAAGCACCAATATGCTTGTCCTTGATGCCGACAGCCTCGCCAGCGGCAAGGTTCCCACGCAAAGCCGCTTCAAGATCAAAAACCGAGTCGGAGTCGGTATCTGTACCAGAGTTTGTCAAGTCCACGGGCGTGGCCTTTTCAGGGTCAACGTTTTCCGCTGTGCTCTGCCGACGACTGACTCGAGATACACCGGTGAATTCTCTCTGCAACTCGGCAAAATCGGCCTCTGCCTGGTCAACTGAAACGCCAGATCTAACACCAGATCTAACACCAGATCTAATACCAGAGGTATCCGTGTCGGCGGACGGGCCGTTTCCTGCCGTTGAGGTAGCAGAGACCCGCGATACTCGTCTAGGCGTTCCGATGGCTTCCATCTCCGACTGCTGGCCCGTCATGGTTTGCCTCGCCATCTGGGTGTAAGAGTCTTGATGAATCGAGAACCAGCAGGCAGCCGTGGCGATGTGGTTACAACCGTTGTGAATGCATGAGACATGAGCCCGGGTTGAGACACACCGAGGTGCTATTACTTATTGAGGGGGTGGAGAGTGGAGCGGCTGGTTTACTGGTTAGCTGGTGAAAATGCAGACCAACGTGAACGACGGGGAGGAGGAGTGGAGGAGAAGGGGAGGGGCGTGTTGACCCACTGAGTCAGTGGCCTGCCTGCCACCCTCCACTGAAAGAGGAAAGAACGAACTATCTAGCGCTGGACTATCGGAGCACCCCGGAGTACGCGACAGCTGTACAAGTCTGCTCGAGGCTCATGACGGATTCCCAGCGGAACAGGTTTAGAAGTGGCATGAATTACATCAGTAACGAGCTTGGTGCCCAACATCCCACAGCTGTATCGAGTCTGCGTATTCCATGATTCTCCATCTCACAACTTCATTACAATTACATATACACTCTTCGCAGAATCTCCATTTTCGAATCTGGTCATTTGGCCTGGTCATGTCTAGGCTTATTAAAGAGGGTGCACTATGCTATGCTGTCAGACCATGCCAAGTCCACCGCCGCAGCGCCTTTTCCAGAGGCAACCTATACAATATACATCATCCTGTAACAAAACTTCCATCCAATGCGGCCACATGTCATGTCTCTTGCAGGCTGCTCTTGGGTATATTCCACCGCGACACTCAACCCCGCAAATACAATGCATGTCAGTGAAGTCCCTTCACGGAGGCTCCAGACGGCTCATTGGCAAGAATTCATCTTGATGCTCCGTGACTATGATGGCCAATGCCATAAGTATGCCATTACGATCCCGAGGTGGTAAAGTGTGTTTTGACACGTATCCGTACGCCATATCGCTGTCCTGCATGGGGTGTTCAAACCCTCTCAAAGAGGTACATCTCCACTTTCTCTGATTCACGTCCCAGGACAGGGAGCGACAGGACCAACGTGTCTGCCATGATCCAGTCCTCAGCAGCCATCATGTCAAAGAGAACCAGTTCGTCGGCATGCCGTGGCTTCGTTGCAAGAAAGACCTTTGTCGAGAATGTCTGATCGTCGGGGTCAAAGTCCTTGTTCAGCCGGTGTACGGCGGACAGAGTGCCTACCAGGGCGGGAATGCTGTCGGCATTGTACGTGCAGTCACTCAGCATGATGAGGTCCCAGCGACGGTCCTGAACTCTGGAGCCGAAGCGTCCCTGGCGACCGTTGTCCCAGTCCAGATTCTCGTACATGACTTGCGCGTAGCCGAGGTTGGATCCAGATCGCTGCTGGTGCAGGAGACCCATGTTGGAGCGTGCTCTGCGCTCTGCATCGTGGCAGTCGGTCATGAGAATGGTGCAATCACCCGTGCCCTTGGGGAAAACGGCACTGAGGCCGAGTCCCAGAATTCCGACGCCACAGCCGAGCTCGAGGACATTGACTCCATCGCTCTGGTTGAGAATCCGATGTACTTTCGTCATGCAGCTGCTTCGGCTGGGCGCAAGGTCGGGGAACTTGAACGTTCCTGCGATGGCGCATAGAGACACGAGGCCGGCATCCCAGATATGCCGGGCGATGCTGTGTCCGATTTGTTCACCGATGATGAGGTATTGCGGCGGTTCACCGCGTCCACTCAGCAGAATTCGACGAAGAGAAGCATCGTTGTCGACGTCAGGTCCGCTCAGACCCACCGTGACGGTTGAGATGAGCCCGTCGGTGCCCTCTCCGCGGTCCTTGATGGACGACATGAGGATGTTGTAGACACTGTCGGCAGCCAGGTCGGGTTCGCGGACCCAATGGATACGGATACCGAATCTCCGCCCACGATGGCATTTTCAATCTTTTGCGGCAGCTTAAACGTCTGCTTCAGCACCCGTTGTCCCATTCCCCATTCCAGCTTTAGCCTCTCGGTCAAGGCGCATGATACATTGTCGTAGCGTGACGATTCTGCATGGGCCCCGACGGTGATTCTCACGGGGTCCACGGGACCTAGGAGATCGTCACCCAAGTCGTTCGCAATTTCAAACGTCAGTGTCGTCTGAATTCCATCTGCGAGGACGTTTATTTTCGGTGGTCCCTTGAGTCGCACGTAGTGCATGGTGATGAAGTTGATGAGCGGAAGGGAAGAGATTGAAGGAGAAGAGTCAATAGTCAATTATCAAGTAACAACGTGGGCGCCAACCAGCTGTGGAGGGTATAGATGTCGAGAAGAGTGTCACAATAACATGTTGATCGATTTAGGACGCGAGAAAATGAGGAATTATGTGAAAATTTTCAACTTTTTCGTTCGACAGACCGCGTAGGTGCAATGTAAAAATCAGGGTTCAATGTCTGCTTTGGTTGAACAGAGTTCGAAGGCTGAACATGTAATATGCACAAGGTTTGCCCTCGAGGTGGCATGACGAGGAATGTACGTGGGTGGGTGTGTGCCCAATTTGCGTCGCTTTGGGCTTAGTCATGCTGCCAACTACTGAAAGAAAAACATTTCAGTTCCAGTGAGAATCTCCTTCCCCATTGGCAACGTCAACAGCGATGCGACAAGTTTGCACCAACAAAAAAAAAAAAAAAAAAAGAACCTGTGCGACAATACGTGAGCCCGTCTTGAAGATGCGCCGTCTGCCCACTCGCCCGTATCTTCTGCGTATCTTCTGCACTCGGTAGTCGCCGTTGGTTGTAGCAGCTGAGGCCATCGCCCACGGAAATGGGATTGGCGACAGACAGGCTTATCTAGGCCGTGTACTGTATGTTGCACGAGTGGATTGCATGTGTGTCCGTCTGTAGGACTCGAGGCTTTTTACTCTCTGCCTGGAAGACGACGAGAAAAGAAACAAAGGACAATAGATTGCCCCAAAACCAATCAATCCCACCCTGTCCAACTCGTCTAAAGCCTCCGAACTCATCTCGACGCTCCTCCAGACTTTCGAGGACCGCATCGTGCCTCTCTCATCTCTCACTGAAAAGGGTGTCTCGAATGGCTCCAAAGTCTTCGGCGTCGCCCACGGCGAGATCAATTGCTTCCAGCACTTCTTCACCGTCGACTATCAGGACCCATTCTCTCGACCTGATGCTCGAAAAGACTGCATCTTCTTTGCCACTCATGCTGTGCAGTGTCTCTGCCTGAACGGTATCGCCTGGTCATGGTTGGCAGCGAGGAGCACGTACGATTTGGAATATAGACGGGTGCGGCGATTTCGAAAAGTTCATGAACAGGCAGGTATATGAAATGATGAGTTGACCAGAGTCCAGACCTGTTTTACTTTTGCTTTTGGCACGGAGTGTGTTGCGCTGTTCGAAAGCTTGACATATGAGCATCAACAAAATCGAAGGGGAGTTGCATTTTTTTTTTTCATCATGACTTCCCGCCCTGTTGTTTCCAACGCAGAATAGACCGCACACAGTTACGATATTCGTGTGTGTTTCCTGGTTCTTGGTCCTCTGCAAAAGTTTCAAGTACCACGAAACAAACATGCATTCCCCTTCTCACACACCTGTCATCAACGCCGGGGCTCGGAAAGACCCCAATGATATGCGGCCGATTGTGCGACCCTGGTTCCCGAGGCCCCCAAAAATTACGGCAAAAGTAAGATATGACAGTTCAGCTCACGAGGCCAGACCATGATAAATTCCGACGTGATTGTACCGGGTACATTTGGGTCATAAGACGCCTCGGTCACCCGGCACTGACACCGCGCCATGAGAAAAAGTCCACGGATCCGGTTACAGGTACGCAAAAACGTCCATGATACAATGCGTGTATGTATGCAACCAGTCCTCGGCCCTGCCATCGATGTTGGCTCTAGTCTCATCTAATGCATCCATACGGAGTACATAGAAGTCATAGTGATATCTATCCAAGACCTTGTTTCATCACCCAATACGATGAAGCAGATACAACACGTTCCTGGAAGCACGGCCCTTCCATAGTCAAAGTACAAGGCAAAGTTGGTCCTTGAATCGCCATTATACCCAAACCCCGAGGCGTCCATCCACACATTGTCACCAGCAGGGCAAAATGTATCCTCGCATCTCGTGTTGACCACGCGAACGAGCTGACACTGCCTTGCGCACGAGAAAGATGAACCGAATAATTGTCGTGTCAGCAGCATCCAAGTCTCGAAGGTGGGTGGTCGCCTGCAGGGAAATACCACACGAAATGCCACACGCAACAGCCACTTCCGATTTGCGAATGGAGATGAAGTCTGGTCGGTCTGCTTCGTACTCGCACTTGTCTTGGTAACTCCCGGAGTATCCAACAACATCCATTTTACTGAACCATTCATTTCATGCCTTGTTTCTCAGAACATCACATGCATGAAACAAAGACTCGACGGCAACCCATCACGGAAAACGTGCACGGGCGTTCATTTTCCGAATGGCCAGCCATATTGCCATGCCCCCGTCATTGGTCCGTTTCCACAATCCATGCCGTCCTTCCCGCTACGGGCAGAAACGTATGTATGTACACTCCGTAATCCTCGTAGTACTCCGGACGGGCCGTCAGGCATGCAAGCGCCCTGTTTGGGGGCCACGGGTGATTCCAGAGTAAGCAGCAAGAAACCCCGCTTCTTACTTTCCAGTTTTCGTCTGCTCTCCCGTCATGCTGTTTGTCATGTGACTCATGTCAAAGACAGAATACCCAAGGGCCGCGATCCCATTGGTGTGTCAGATGGCGCATTTGGCTGAGGTAGGATCAGTCCATGTCGTGAGTCAGCATACTCCCAGTTGTCGGAACAAGAACGCAAGAGTGGGGAAGTGAAGTGACGTTTTGGGAAAGAGAGGGGGTGGTTGTGAAGGCACCGTGCCTTTTCCCGACTTTTCCGACCGACCGAACCACCTGAACTCCCCAACCTAGGCACATTGCCCGCGTGAATAAGAAGACGACGAAGACGAGGCCCAAGATACAATGTAGAGGGGAAGGGGAGTGCACATGGTCACCACGATTATCCGCTCCAAAAAAAAAAAGAGCAGCACTCTCCCAAGAACGTGAAGGGAAAAGGGGGCACTTCCCAGCCCTCTGCACAAAATGATCCCCGGAATGAAGCGAGAAGTGGCCTGGGCTCTCCAAAATCCACCCGAGACAAATACAGCCGAGATGCAGCCACGCGCCTGTACAGCGAATCGAGTTAGTTCTCGAACAGGCGGCCTTCCTTCTGCCATCCTGTACCCCTTTTCCCCCTTTTCCCAAAACGACTTGACCGAACAAGAATATTGAAAAAAAAAGGAAAAAAAGGAAAAAAAGGAAAAAAAGGAAAAAAAGGAAAAAAAGGAAAAAAAGGAAAAAAAGGAAAAAAAGGAAAAAAAGGAAAAAAAGGAAAAAAAGGAAAAAAAGGAAAAAAAGGAAAAAAAGGAAAAAAAGGAAAAAAAGGAAAAAAAAATCAACACAGATCTAGTGGAAACCTTGTTCTTTCTTTTCCTTTCCCCTCCTTTGCAACCTCTCGGGTGGTCCAAAGGCCGACTGATGACTGATTCCCCGAGAAACTACGGATTACGGAGCACCGCGGCTAAACGCCCAATATGTACCCACATAATAAATAAACGTCCAGTTGTTCAAGGTAAAATTTACAAGTGTGGCTGGCAACTGAACCGTCTGTCCAAGACGGGGATCACGACTAGGAGAAGTCGCGTTTGACTCGCGGACGAAACGAGGCAGTGGGAGCTATTTTCGTTTGAACGTCACTCCATACCATGTGCTGCCGAGTCGCTTGTGCCTACATGGTCCTACGGGTTCCTACAGGTAGACCGAAAGCGCCCTCTACTAGCTCTACTGGCTCTAGCTACGTCTGGTAGCGACCGGAACTGAGCGCCACTAACCACTTTGCATCGGGATCAAGGGGCATGGCACCGGGAGGAAGGGGGCGCAGGTAGGTAGGTCCGTGTGTCCCAGCCACATGCACCACCACCGCGCACCCATCCACCGAGGAGATATCCCATCCCTTCTTGCGTTACAAGAGCTGCGGGCCTCGACACTGCCTGGCCAAGAACGACCCGTCGAATCTCGACACCAGTACGGAGTGCCATGCCACCATGCCCATCTGTATCACACTCTCGCCGTGATTGCCATCATACCCGTATGGTTCACGAGCGTCGACCCCGCTCGAGTGGTTGTCACGACTCACTTGTGACGGACCACCAGCTGTCCGCAGGTTTTGCGCAGTATCAACAGTGCCAGACTTATTGGTAAGGGCAGCGACAGGGCGGGACTGCAAGAGGCGGACCGGCGAAAACTCTACTCCGCACATCAGAGAGCATCCATTGTACCGAGTATGCAGCATGGAGCGGCAGGGAAGTGGGCCGTTCATTGTCACGTTAGAAAGCACTGGGACCTGGGACAGCAACTCTTGAGAATCATACTTTTATCTATTCTAGAATCCGTCAACCTTGCAGTACTTGTCTTTCCGAAACCATTAAACGTAGATTTGTTATCAAACGCGGTTCCCCTCTTCCCATCTGCGCGCAGCTTCTTCGTCCAATCCTGCGACGCTTAAAATGAAAACGTTGGGTATCTCTAGATAAAGGAAAATGCCCCTTGCTCCGTGTCGCGTGTGCAAAGGTGGTAGTACAGGTCGCCCTTTCGATATCTTGATGACTTTTCGAAAACACAAAATCCAGGGTCGCGGTTGTCTTGTCCAGGTTTAAAACGACAGAAGAAAAGATAAAAAGGAGAGTGAAAAGAAGGAAAAAGTACTTCGTCCGCGTCAGCTTGGCCGCAAATCCTGTATGGAAGAGTCCACGTGGCTGAAAAGGAAGTTCAATATAATATACAGTCTCCAGATATGTCCATCCGGGAATTTAACAGAAAGACGTCCAGGCAGGAGGTCTCAGAGGTTCCAAGGCCGATTTGACCACGAGGAAAGGGGTTGAAAGAAATGGTAGTAGAAGAGCAGAAACTTGGAAAATGTATCCCGGCTTGACATGGGTCCTACGGAACGGCCAAGGGCTGGCGTAACGATCCAAAATGGGGCCACAAGAGCGGAAGGCTATCATCAGACCGTGGGATTCTGAACGATCTCCTCGCAGTTAGCGTCAAATCGCAGATTGAAAAGTCTAACGCTTTGCATGAATTTTTCCGTCTTGCTCAATTCCCTTTCGCGACCAAAGAGAGTATTGACAAATTCAACTCCGGAATTCTTCCCTAATCCGGAGCCCTTCTTCTTGGCAGCTTTGAGCATGGGCGCCTCGCAAGCTTTAAGGAGGCTGCGAAGTTTGTCCGTCAGACGTTCACCTGCGTCGAGAAAGTCGTTGATAATGTCCAGGTTCTCTGCGCTGCGAACACGGGGGCCAACCTCTTCGGCACGTTTCATTTTGCCAGCCAGCTGGATCAAGATAAGCCACAGGTCACCAGACATATCTGCGATCGGGCTGCTGGCCCCATGAGCGTAGACAGTCCAGTCATATATCCACTTTCCTAAGCTGTTGGCGTCAAAGACACTGCCAAGTAGGAGGATTGGTTCCTCGTTGGGGTCCCAATTCTTAAGCTGGTATCCGGCGGGAATCCTATGTCTCCTTGCGTCAGCTTCCGTTGCTTTGGTGGGCGTCGGTGCTGGCCTGGGTCGCTGGCTAGTTGCGGTGGGTCGTACAGTCGACGGCCGCTGTGGAACTGAAGCCGACGACCGACGGCCGTGGCCGTGGCTGGTCGGTGGGCGAGCCTGCGGTGGAGGCTGTTGGGGTGAGTCATATGTTGAGGCACGCGCAAAGGCAGGGTCGGCATAGTATGGAGAGCTCTGCGGATGGGCGCCCTGATTAGTGTACCATCCTCCATCGTACATCGACGCATGCGCGGTGTGTCGACTCTGGAAACGGGACTGGGCAGGTAGCACGTAGGTGCGTCCCAGAGTCTCGATGATCTCGTCCTCGTCGGATTCTCCATAGGAGTAGAAGCCCGGACATAGGTATACGAGTGTCGGCGATCGCGCCTGGGAGGAGTCTGATATGGGGCCGTGGTCCGGCGCGACGACGGAAATCTTTGGCACTCACATCTACCGTACAATAGTCTCCAGAGCTATTGTATCTCGGGGACTCCAGGTGCGTCCGGGGCGTAAGACCACCGTGCTGCGAGTAACTGCAAGTTCTGGTATGAGCAGCTCGTGTCGCAGGCCGTCGCGGAGTCGACGAGTCGAACCAGTTCGGTCGCGGTGACGGTGTAGGCGTGGCGGATGACATTCGGGAGTGTTCCCAGTCGCGGATCGGAGTCGACCCTGGTGTTCGTGGTGATGGGTAGTTCATGATGATTGTGGAAATCTGCTATGTCGCCTTGACATGCAGCGACGCGTTGCTTTCCCTCAGAGCTGGCTCTGGCCCAGCGTGGCCAACCACAGTAAGCGGCGGGAATAGTGTTGAGTGATGTCGAGGTGTCTTGTCCGGTTATATAGACGTCGCGCCTTTGCTCAAAGCGCGTGAGAAGTGGTGGACGTTGGGCACGTCACCTCGGTATGTGGTCGGATGAGTAGGGGTTGGAAAATTGTCCTGCTGATGCAAACATGACCGGGGCGAGGTTGTGTCTGTGGGATTCCTCGGGGTAGAGGAATTTATATAGCCGACCTGATGGGATCTGGCGGTGGCGATACTGGAGGAACGCTGAACAGGTAGCCAGCGACTCGTCTTGATCAGTGTAGTGGGTAATGAATGACAGAAACAACGTCGGATCAATACCGACGCGCCTTGATGAACTTTGTGTGAATGGTTTCTGGATACTGTTGATTGGCAAACGCCAAAGGTGCTGGGAGAAATCAGGAAGAGGGAGAGAGGACGCAGGTGTGGGTGGAGTTGGAACCCTATACTTATAATATTCAGGTGGCAAGAGCAGTCGAGTGAGCCAGCGGGCAACGCATCCTCCTTTCTCTACAAGTACGGTTAGCCGGCCCAAGCAGGCCTGGCTGGGTCCGCTCGAGTTTACATGGAGAAAACAGGGGGTGGCAGGGGGCACACACAAGTCTGGCCGAGCGCCTGAGGCATGCGACAAGGCGTGCGCGCGTGCAATAACATCAATCAGTTTTATTATTATTATTACTCCGTACATATACATAGTCCTCCCAGCGAAATGATTTTGCCAAGATTTACGGAGGACTCCGTGTTAGTCGCTCACCATCATCACGGCCTGTCGTGTGTGCAACGAGGCTGCCTGCCTGCCTAGCGCCTCTCACTGTCAGTCACACAGAACGGGCATCAAGGCGCCCTGTTTGTTTGAGGGTTCATCATCACACAATTTCTGGGCCATCCACCATCTTCGCGTGTTTGGATGGCTTGCCCAATCTCGCTGATCCATGACCTGCTACCCGTATAAATCGTCTCGTGTTTCAGTCCGGCTTCGCTTGCTGACTGGGACCTATCTACCGGCTGACCGATATGTTGGCCAGAACGAAGCCAAGACATGGAGCAGCGCTGCGGAGGTCATGATTTTATAATGTCGCTCACGCTCAATCTGACTTACTCGGCGGCTTCACTGAGCACAAGCCACAAAGAGTGGCCTGAAGCGTGCTTTTGGTCCTTTTAAAGTATTATGACTTGAAGACGACATTCCGTGTTGCATTATGCTCGTGATAGACAATCGATACGATGCCTTTGGCCGCTTGGGACTTTTTAAAGTTTCAAATCCCGGCCGCTGAAATTTGTGCGAACATTCGATGTTGAATGCACGGTCCAGGAGCCCACTAGCCCACCCCAGGTCCCTGTAAGCTGGTCCTCGTTACGGGGACTATTACGGGGACTATTACGGGGACCGGACTGGCCTAGCCCTTGCAACATGGTCCTTGTGGGAAGGCTGGCGGGCGAACTTGTATCAGCGCCGTCGAAGAAGAAAGAATGACAAAACCATGCGGAACTATTTTACTCCAATGTACAGTGACGCTGTTGGCGGCCGCGTTGTTGTTTTGGGTTTTCCGCTGTCACCTCTGTATAATCAGACTCGTTAATAATTCCCTCCACGTCGTAATCCGTACAGACCAGACCGCCGCTTCCTGCCTCTCCTTTTCGCTCGAGAGAAAACACGAAATTCTTATTAGCCCTGGGTGCTTGCCCTGCCCTGCCCTGCCCTGCCCTGCCCTCGCCCACCCAGCCAAAACTGCCCTGGCACATCCCTGTGCAATTTGTTACCGAAACACGTTTAGCGAAATGAACTGGCACGCTTCATTTCATTTCTCGCAGATTGTCATTCATGATTTTGTCGCCAACAATATAAATTTTCCCCAGCAAACGTGGATGAATCCCTGTGAATGATTTCGCCGCAAAAGGCAGCCGACGCTGTGAACAGACGCAGCAAGCGGATGATGGTTGAATAGGCCTCTCTCTACGGAGTAATGAAAGGTGTACCAGGCCAGTCCAGAATGGTCGAAAATTAACAATGTCACATGTGCACGAATGTCGTGCGTTGAATAGCTGCAGCTTGAACGACAAGTCTGGTGTCGTTGTTTTGACAAGCTCGTACGGAGGAGTACGGAGGAGCATGTACGGAGTAGAGATAATTGTGATGGTCCACAGACGCCTGCCTGCCTTGTTCAGGGATCCATGTTGGCACTTAATTGGAAACATGTTCATTGATTTATTGATTTATTATGTCGACGACCTGAGCTCAATTGGCGGGAAGGGAGCGTGGCCCGAAAGAACATGCCGGTTGTGCAAACCACTGCGCGTACGTGCGTGGTACCTGTGCGTGGTGATACCGATCGCACTTTCCCATCTTTATCACGCACTTCCTTGATTCTTTCTTTGGGAGTCGGCGCAATTGTCGAATCATCGCTACACTCCACGCGCAGCAGACTTTGTTTGCCCCTCCCTGTCTTCTGTCTTCCTCGAGATGGGGGCTCAGCCGTTGTGCCAATGTCTCGCCTGTTTATTTACGATTTGAACGTCAAGGCCATCCGAGTGGCACCTTGGAATGTTGAGGACGTCTGGTACACTTTCCGGCGCCTTCGGTATCTCACAGAGCCGTGGCACGGGCATATGCGTACGCGTTTGACGTTTTGTCTCGACATTGGTAAACACGATCCAACGTGTGCTCCATCATCCTACTACAGCTCGTGTGTCGCGAGCTAAAAGAATTCTTGCGTGTATATCAGGATTCTTGCTGATGCTTCAAAACCAGGACCGCAGCCCAGCACCAGTCACTTCCTTATGCAGGCTACAATTGAGAGCATTGTGTCATTCACAGATGGCCGCCAAGCTGAGCTCCTCTGATCTCGACCCAGACCGCGGTGTCTTGGGCTGATGGCAGTAGGCGTTCTTGTTCCCAACGGAAGCTGCATACACAATATTACATACTTCCGCTTTGGATTGCACGAAACTCCCCATCTCCAAATGGTCTTTCCGCCTTGATCAAGGCTGGCTCGAACGAACTAGGAGTGGACCCGGGATCACGTTGAATCAGGAAAACAGAGGTCCCACCACGACGGGAAGCTATGTACATACACGCAACGTCCCGTTCCCTGCCACCCTCCCTGCTCGCTCCACTGCAGCTGCCGCCCTGCACTGTACATACATGTACATATACGGATTGTATGGAGACTTTGTGTGCTTATAAGTTAGTGGTGGCTGCTGTCATGATGCATTTTACGATACCCGAAGACGACTTTCATTGGTGTATGGCCAGTAAGCCATGCAGGCAGGTTGCTGCTGTTGTTGGCAGAATGGGTTCGACACAACGACCACAAATGCTATGATGACAGACCCCGTACGATCGTCGATGCCCGGCCGCTTCGGTTCTAGAAATCCCACATCATGCCAACACAGCCTTCATTATTAGTCGCCAAGACTCAGTCCGGTGGCCGAAGTGCCTGTGCTTTCCGGGCCCTCCTGAGCAAGCGGGCCAAAAGTAATACATGTATATATTTATTGCCAATACTTGGGCTACGCCACCATGTTACCAAAAAAAAAAAAAAAAAAAAGCTTTGTGACTCATTGGCACAACAGGCGCCGCTTTGTTTCTTCATGTCTACTTCTCCGTATGCTGCCCTGCCCCTTGCGCATCGTCTCCCAACGAAGGCTTCGAGTCTCCTGTATTGATGTCCAAAGGCGCCTTTCTATCAAATCAGGCAATGCGCTACTGTGCGAACCAACTTTGATTGGCACAAGACCTCACCACGTCGCATGAGAGGAAAGACTGCGTCCCCCAGAACAATGCCCCTGTCGCAAAGGCGGCCAACCAGACGCAGCCTTTGAACCTGCATCACTGACGATAACAAAAGCAGCTGCAGTGTCCACCTTACATTAGGGGTCGCTGCCTCTTACGTCCAAGCCTCTTGTCAGACACGGCGCTGACCGACTCTTTTCGAGCATCGTTGCCCCGGTTGCCCGACTTTGCACCTATATGTACTAGCTATGCGAAGATGATCCAGCGCGAGGTAGCGTTGGACTATCATAGACAGGATAAGCATTCGTTCATGACAGTACATGAAGATGGTGCAAGGTACGTATGGACAGACGGTAAAGGCGTGATGGCGGTCGGATGGATGCGCCAGAATTTTTGACTTGTATTCTCGCTCTATCAATCATTGCGCGGGCGTGGGAGAAATGGCTCCATCTCTCTGTCTCTGTTTCTGTCTCTCTCTCTCTCTTTATCTCTGGTTGCCAAATTTGGCGTAAAATCACCCATCTGAACAGCTCGACTATGCTGTCCGTACCGCCTCGGGAACGACGTTCAGTCGATTTGTTTTAGCGAATCATGTGCTGCGTTGCGAGCATATGTAATAACCAAGTTGTCCGTCCGTCCGTCCGTCCGTAACACATACATGCACAGCAATGAGCCCGGAGATCTGGATCGTACTTTCATCACCCATGTGTGTGCTGTCGTGTCCAAACCTGCGTCTCTCGACCTGGGCACATCCGATGCGGGTGCGAGAGCGAGTTACGAATGAGCTGTGCTCCCGTTTCTCCCACCCGGCTTCATATGTGTCACATCAGATGGGCAACGACTTCTGAAATTCCAGCCACTGCAGCTCTCGATGCCTTACTACGCTGCACCAATGCCCAGTCGGCCCCCTCCTGCTCGTCCATTGTGTGTGAACGGAGAGCAAGGTGCGCCCGGCCACAAGATGCGCAGGTTGTGTTTGTCGATTGCTTGTTGATTGACAGCCTTGTTTGGACGACATGGCTCGCCATGGATTTGACATCAGACCGACCTGGTCCTTTGACAGCCCCCATCGAACCACGGGTTCTATTCACCAAGCTGGGCATCAGGTATAGCGCGCAGATACGCAGGAGCAAGAAAAGGGGACCCAAAGCAACGCCGTGTTTTCGCGAGACGCTGACGTTTGCTTCTCTGGCATATAGTCTGGCAATATGGACCGACGATGCCTTTTTGTCCTGCTCATTTGTTTTTTTTTTTTTTTTTGTGTGTGCATCTAATACGGAGTACGTACCTCGGCTTAATCGAGCAGTCGGTCGGCAGTCAGCACTCCTATCCATCCATGCCCTTGTCAGCTTCACAACCATGCAGCGCTGATCCCTATACCGCCCGCCCGTTGTCTCCGAGATGTACATACATACATACATACGGAGTACTCGGTACAAATTGTTCATGAAGAAGCCTCAATCTTCCCAGGTTGGGGGCCAAATGCCGGTCCAGCCGCCCCGCCACGTGGGGAAAATTGCAAAGTGGCGGTGCTCGAACCCAGGTCAATCTTGACGTGATGAACTCAAAATTTGATGGAAAGCCGCCAACCCCTGTCGCGAGCCCCACTTTCAGCCGAAGGGCGGATGCACGTTCCGTTTTGCCGCCTTGGACATGTCATGTTTTTCGCACCCCGTCCGTACCGAGTTGTAAATAAAGATATGAAATCTCCTTGACTCACTCAACCTCAGCTGTGTTGTCGGTGCAGACAACACATCTTGTTACATGTTTTGCCACCCCACCAGGTCTGGCATGCGTCACAGCCACCTGTCGGGCATATCCCGCACGCGTCTCGCTCTGACAAAGCGGCCGTGCCTTGGATACATGGAAAGAAAGAAAAAAAAAAAAGACGTGCGTCATATGCACCTGACCTGCGTGAGTCACTGCATAACAGGCTCTCTTGCCAATTAACATGACTCTTCCCCAAGCCAACTCTGTTTCGAGGCCGTGCCGATGATGACGGCCAAATTTAGTAGATGAACCTGCCCGAACTACGTTGCGTCGCAGCTGTTTGCACAACCCGTCACTATGATGCGAGTTTTCAGTCACGCTGCCCCCTCCTCCCGGGTAACGCCCGTCGAATTGTACATGTATACAGCCTGGTTGGCTGGCACGCAGGCAGAATAGTTCGACGACGCTGCCTTGTCTGGAGGAGGAAAGTTGTTCATGGCTGGATACTTACCAGGGATGTGATGTGCTGGATGTGGACAAGCCTTGTTGTCGTTGTTGTCGTACGAATAGATGTAGACACGAGGCCGGGATGGGGACGAACCCAGTGTGGGATTTGGCAGGTTGTCAGTGTCAGTGCCAGTGCCAGTATCAGTGCCAGTAGATCTGCCTGCTCCTGTTGATAGAATGAACGCACGTACTGCTGGTCTGCTGATCTGGGAACAGAACAGTTTGACCGCCGTTGCTCGCCACCACGCTTCTTTTGTAGATGAAATCTCCTTGACTCGCCATGTATCACAGATCTGACTATCGGCCCGGTGTATTCTCTTTCCTTGTTTAGAGTTGAACTACCGATAGTCTACTAGAGATATGGCGGATTGTTGGGCGCTGTCCACCTACGTCCACCTACGTTCACCTACGTTCACCTACGTTCACCTACTTATAGCCGTGAAATTTAACATCCGCTGCTTCTCACGCCCCTTCCACCCAGCGCGACCAGCCGAGGTCCCAAGTCTTGCTCCAAACGCTCTGCTTTCCTCCTTAGCTCGGCTCCCGTTCCAAGAACTTGGCCACTCCCGGAAGAAAACGATCAAGCTGCGACGACTAGGTCGGTTTCCTTTCCCGAGTACCGTGAACGAAAGAATTGAGTTTTCTTGCAGCCGACATCGTGACGGATGTTTACGATGATGAAAAGCGAATGGAATGTCAGGACGGAGAACAAGAGCCAATGATAAAGTAAAAATCCAAGAGGGAAAATATACACATAGTACAACATCACTGGGGAGAATAAAAGGTCCAGCATTCTCCGCAGGCAGAAGTGAGCCAAACAACAATATATTCAAACAGGGGTATCATGATCATGAATGCTGACTGTAATTCCAACGCTGTGACGTCCCGGGCTCCAACCGTGGACGTGACTCATACCGACAAGTCGTCGTCGCAAAACCAATTCCAAACTAACGCCATCGGGCCCAAGAGAGATTTCTTGTTCCCGCCAAATGCCAAATGAAATGCATCCCCGTCTACCGTTACAACGAGTTGCTCCTGACATGTCTTTACAAAGGCCGTGCAAAGTGCCCCCTCTCCAAAAAAATCTCCGAACTCATCCAAGCCCGCAGGTGCTACTCTTCAAGAAGTCGGCAGTTGTTTTGAATGGGCAGCAGGGTGCTCCGACAGCGTCCGGACGTCCAAGTGCTTGTAGGCCTTTGCAAAGGAGCAGCCCTCCCTGTCGACCAGGCATTGCAGGCAGCGGACTGTTCGCAGCGCCTCGTGGCTGGGGCGCTTGGCCACGATGCAGCGGTGGCCTCGTCGGCGGCAGTGGCTGCAGGCGCTGCTTCGGCTCACCAGCTGGCCTTCTGTGCCGCCCCTGCTGAGGAGGTGCGTCTTCCGGTGGTCTGCCATTGACCCCTTGGGGAACGACTTGAGGCAACGTGGGCAGCGGGCCAGGTTCCACCAGGGCACCGCCGGCTCCTCTTCGTCGTCACCGTCCTCTTCTTCGTTCTCATCCTCGTCCTCGGTTGGCGAGGTGCTAGGACTTGCCGCTGGGGTCGGCAGTTGCTGTGAGGTGGCCCGTGATTCGGGCTCTGGCTTCACGAGGGACGGATTGCCACCCGGGCGCTCTCAAGGCAGGCCATCTTGATGATGCTTGCGTTATTGGTGGTGTCTGAAATCCTGTTAGTACAAGTCTGTGTGAAAGGACTGCTCGACAGGTTGTACGAACTAGGTGACGGGAAGTGACGTCGACTTTTTTTTTTTTTTTTTTTTTTATGTGTAATTGATGTGTAAAGAGGAGAGAAGATAATATGAGTGAGATGTGGTTGTACAAGTGTTTCTTCTTTCTTGTTGTTGTTCTTGTTGTTGCTGTTTTTATGTGATGATGTGTAAAGAGGGGAGAAGATGATATGGTACACTGGTGGTGTCCTTGTTACTTCTCTTTTGATGATGATGATGAAGTTATGAGGAGCAACAACAAAACACGATGAAGAGAGAAGAGAAACACCTGTCCCGGGCTAGGAGGAACCGCACCTCTTTATATCCCAGTTCCTGAGCTATCGCCAAGTTGAGTTCACCACCGCAGCTACCAAGGTTTTTAAATTTTTAGCATTTCTTCGTCGCCAACATAGTTTCGTGCCAACAGCGTAATAGAACTATGAGACGTGATATACACCGAACATGAACCTCGCTGTGGACACACCAAAGTTCGCCGCGGTCGGTCAAAAATGTTATATAAACCCCGTCTTGTCTAGCCGCAAACTGTAGTTCTTGCCAACATCGGAGACATCAGTGACTGACTGGTAGCCAGCGGCCAACCTCTCACGGGTGTTGGGGTGTTTTCCCCTCGGTGAGTTTCATCAGAGTTCAATCTCCGCGGCCAGAGTTTCCTCGGTCTCCCTCATGCCTGTTGTGAGCAAAAAGAGAGAGAAGGAGAGAGGGCGGAACTAGAACCAAGACATTTGTTAACAGATCCATCCAACTTACAGATTATACCGCCATGGTCGGTGGGCGAAAGAATACATTAACAGGTCCATCCAACTTACAGATTATACCGCCGTGATCGGGGGCGAAAGAATACATTGCTTGTTCGGCCATGTCACACGTGCATCGGGTGTCAAATTTACTTTCTATAAATACCTTGGGCGCGCTGACCAAGGAACAGCGTTCGTTTTAGTCCAGAACTGAATTTGTCACACTCGCTAAATTAGTTCCATCTCTTCAATGGAATGGAGGAGCTTCATCATTGGCCTTCTCGCACTTGCACTCGCACTTGGAGCGCTGGCCGTCATCAAGCTTTCATGTGGCCACATGCAGTGAGTGAGTGACCCAATGCTCATCCCCACGTCAAAGCATGATACCCATCCGTAGCTTCTTGCAGCTAATCTGAATCTGACGGAGCAAGTCGTCCGTGGTCGGGTCAGGGACGGGCATGCATTAAGAAAATCGTTCCATGTGAAAGAAATGCAAACAATTAATTAGTCACCCTGTTTGGAGTGGTCGGTTCGCACAGAAAAGATTCTCGTCCTCTTCCATTACAACATCATACGACAAACTACCTAGCATCTTGACCTTGTCAGTCTTGTGTGTCTTGTCGTAGCAATCAAACTCCCTGCAGCCATGTTTGGTTCTTTTTCCCCAACCTCACGGTGCATCAAGTGGTTTGCGCCCAAATATACTTCGGAACGGAAAGTAACTGTGGAAAGGGGGAAGTACGTTTTCCTCTCGGGACAGATCTTTCCTCACATCAACGAGAAACATCTGTATTTGAGTTGGGGTCCAGTGTAGTCCATCGCGGAAGGGTCTGCGGGAGAGACCTTCCAGCCCCACATTATCACGTCGCGGAGGACATGGCCACACTCCTGCAGACGTAGCTTTTTCGCCCATGGGCCTATAGGACATTTCAAGTCTTGGTAGCGGAGCTCGGTAAAGCCAGAATCTACCAACTCTCCTTCGATATGTTGGATACTGTTCAGATCTGAACCAAGGGCTTGCAAACCCGCCGCCAAGTAGTTGAGAAAGTCGCGGACGGCATAAGGGCCATTGCAAGAGTCATCATCACAAGCGGCAACGTACATGAACTCTTGTATTTCGACGTATCCGCCTGGCTTCAAATGGCTGTATCGAGAAATAATCAGCCATCATCCTCCATGTATAAGTCAATGTTTCCGACACAGGGGGCGGGGTTTTTCCTACTCGTAAATACGTTTCCACATCTGCCGACGGTCTTTGATGGAATGGATGAGGTGTCGGACATGGACGTAGTCGAGTTTGTTTTCAGGATATATCCAACCAGATTCGTGTTCCACGTCGTCAACCACAAAAGAAGCATTCTCGGGGACCCAGTCTGGTTGAATTGGAGATAGATCCATTCCCTCAAAATGTGAGTTTGGATACAAGTCGGCTACTGTTTGGTGACTGTCAGTAACGACATGTCCTAGACATTCATCATATAAAATCGTAAGCCTATCGTATCAAGATGATTTACTTACACTCAATGCACCATCTCCCAGTTCCCGTACCTGAATGAAACAGTTAGAGGTACAATCCAAAGAAATGTGTTCAACTTTGGAAGAGAATCGTTGGAAATCACCTAAATCAAGTACATGAGCGCCCCGTTCAAGTAGACGGTGTATGGGAGCATAAAAATAGGAACCTTCACACAAGTGCAATGTCAAGTTGTGTTTAAGGTTGTCTCGATATTGTTCTGTTTCATCGTTCGGAAACGCATACTTGCCGGCATGGTATGCATGATATCTCAGACCACCATCCACAATGTGTTGTCGAATGCTGTCTGTTAAGCTGCGGGTATCATCATTAACGTCTTCTTCTTCTGTGTACTCTCCATTCTCAATGCATCGGATTCTGGCGGTTTCCTGTGATGTTGCAACTGAGATGACAGTATCCTCAGATGAGATTGATGTGGCGCCCTGCGACAACGCTTCAGACTCCATGATGTGAGCTCTGGCAGACTCTGCGAGTGCGAAAGCAAGCAACTTTTAGTGTGGCTTCGAAGCCAGCGTTGGAAGAATTACTGTAAGATAAGAGTCCCTGCGTGTATCCCTGCGTAGTCGCAAAGTCGACGTGGGTGTTGGTGAGGGGCAATATTCTGGCCATCAAAGGCCACTACTTCAAGTGGTCAGATAGAAGCAATGGGAACGCAACTTTTACTACCAAGGGCAAGCTTGCCAGACTGCATGCATGCAGATAGACAGACGAGTGGGCGTCTCCTGATCGAGTTTTGGCTGAGTGCCTCGCGGAGCGACCTGGGGATCGCAGGTTTCGTTGAATCTTCTTTATTGCCTGGGTGCTCCGTTGTGTTTGCTTCTGGCCATCCCGCTGAAGTAACCTGGTCGGTCCCACTTGCCGGCTGGTCCCCGAATTGACGAGATGGTCAATGGGTGATTCGGGTGATGATATGTCGCAGAGGGAAAAGTGATGCACAAGACGGAATTTTGGAACACAGATGACGGATGACGGATGACGGATGGGGAGGAAGACGGCGGCGATGTAGCGATGAGAAAATAGCAGGTCCGAATTTCGCTGCGTAGGTACTACGGTACTGGGCGGACGGACCTATGAGCTTTGGCTATCAATATGATGGATGGACAGAGGCAGGAACGATGCAAGTCACGTCTGGTTCAACTGACCCCACAGACACCCACAGACAACCTCAGACAACCAGACAACCACAGAGCTCGGATGCTTCCATTTGGTGGTGCGCTACGGAAGTGAAATGGCGCCGAGTCAGGCAAGCCAGGCAAACCAGGCAAACCAGGCAAACTACTCGCTCACCCACTCGCTCACCCACTCGCTCACCCACTCGCTCGGTGCCAATGTGCCCCCTCCCCCAAATGCCCCCAATGCCCCCAATGCCTCGCCCTCGGGACCGACTGAGACAAGTTACAACCAACCCGTGGAAGCAGAAGCCGGTGTCCAATGGCATCAACAAGCAACAGTCTCGTTAACAGTAACACATGGGTACATACATGTACGGAGTACTCCACTGCACAATAGCTTGTCCCAGCTGGTTGGGACTCACGGCGCCACTTCCCATCGTCAAAGACTCGGATCGGATGTTCAGATCTTGTCCGCCAACCGGAATGGGCAGGATCCCCCTTGCCCCCTCTCCCCTCCCCTACATACGTTACTTTGAGTACTTCGGTTGTCGTCTGGATGGATCCTCGCTCGCTCGAGTTTGCAACTCCACACAACCGCGGACCCAGGCAAAGGACCAGAGGCTCTACACTCTTCACACCCCTGAGTCATGCATGCATGCAAAATAATAATAATAAACTGATTCGGGATAATATCGATCGAGACGAGCCAAGGCCCAAGTGTTCGCGCAGCGACCAATCAAACAAACCTGTTTGTTACCAAAGGGGCGATCAGTCTACTCCCAAGTATCTTGGGCCTTGGCGGACGAGATATCATTATCAACAACGCTGTTGCCATGTCATGCTTGCCATGGTTAAATTGACTGGCCACACCGTTTTTTTGTGAGCTGTCATTTTCCTGCAGTTGGTGATTCGACATCAGGCAACCAGGCTAGAATGGAAGCCCGCACGTCCTTGCCAAGTCTACTGCGGTACGCCGTATTACAGTCGGTTCCTTGCTCGGTTGGGACTTTTGTCATGCATTGTCACGGGGCACATCAGGAGATTGTCAGGCGCATCAAATCCAGTAATTCATGTCTTTCCATTTACTAAACTGAAATGTAAACTAGCTCCAAATGAAATCATCTCTTCCATCACATCCACTGCAATGCGATGGATCACTCGATGAAACTCCCGAAACTCCCTGTGGAATCAGATAATGCCAAAATCCTGTCTGGATCATCACAATGCACCAAGAATTGATGATTCTGAAGAGGAGCGGTCCGGTCGCCTTTGCTGTGTCAACCTTCCTTACAAGAGGAAGAAGAAAAGACCAGCGGCGGCACCAATGATGTTGGCGGCAATGCTACCAGCACCAGCAACGACAGGAGGTCCAGTGGGGTTGTTGGGGTTGGGCATGGTTCCAGAAGGAGCAGTCATGGGTGACTGGGGTTCTTGCAGTCGTCGCCCTCGCAGCCAGAAGCAGGCTTGGGTGGTTGAGCATACTTGCAGTCGTCGCCCTCGCAGCCAGAAGCAGGCTTGGGTGGTTGGGCATACTTGCAGTCGTCGCCCTCGCAGCCAGATGCAGGCTTGGGTGGTTGAACATACTTGCAGTCGTCGCCCTTGCAAGGAGGAGCAACAGGACCGGTGGGAGGAGCAATAGGACCGGTGGGAGGAGTAACGGTCTTGCAGTGCTGGCCGTTGGCGTCGCAGATGATCTTCTTGTAGCAGTCCTCGCCGGCACACTTCTCGTGCTTGCACTCGTCACCATGGCAGACATACTTCTTCTCGCACTCGGAGCCAATGCACTTCTCATATGTGCACTTGCCGTTGAAGCAGACAACCTTCTTCTGTTTGCACTCGTCGCCCTTGCACTGGGCATACTTGCAGACAGTGCCCTTGCAGATGACGAGCTTGTTCCACTCATCGGTGTTGGAAACCTCAGTTCGGCAGTGGTCGCCTTCGCAGATGACACGGTACTTCTGCTCGCCGGCCTTGCAAGGAATCTCGGAACCACAGTGGTCACCATAGCAGACGATCTTCTTCTTGTGCCATTCAACCCAACCCTGGGGCTGCTCGCACTCGGTGGTAGGGTGGGTCCAGATCTTGGTGGTCTTGGAACCAACGGGGCAGTTGGTGACGGATGGGGGCATGAGGTGATGGTCTGGATCTGGGTGCTGGTGGCAGTCCTGGTGACAGTCATGGACCCAGAGCCGTTATCGTTGTTTACACGCTCGTACATGGAAACGGGGCTGTCGGGAGAAGCAGCCTGGCGACGCTGCATGCCGCCGACCGCGCCGCAGGCCTGGGCCTTGTTGCCAGGGCAAGGAGCATTGCATCTATTGTTGTCAACCTTCATGGCCATGGCAGCCTGGATGTCATCACCGCAGATGCAGTCCCTTGAGACAGTTAGTCAAGTCCATTTGTCTGTTTGAGTCGCGTTTTCTGATTCAAACTCACTTTCCATTAACGGCCATATACTTGGTCGGGCAGCTGGCTGCGCACATGTCGATGCTCATGTCGTCGGTGGTAGCAACCTTCTGGAACCCAGGGAAGCCTGACGAGGAGGTGGCACAGCCAAACAACTTAAAGTCTCCGGCCCTCTCTGGCAGGGTTGGGCCAGTTGAGTTGCTGAACTGGGCCATGGCCAGATTGGCTGCGCCAACGGCGGCGATGATTGCAAAACGCATGTTTGGAAGAGATGGGAAAGAAGGCAAGTAATAAAACGAATGACTGAAAGCTCTCGGGGCTAATGAGTGAGTGAAATCGAGGCTTTGTTGAGTGATGATGAGGAGAATAAATTCAACAAGATGGAGCGATAGTTTCGAAGTTTATATATGTACGGAGCAACAAAGCCAAACGCGTCCCAGATCAGCAGATTGTGGTGCGGCATTGGCGACGACTCAATATTGTGGTGTCGAATGTAGGCCACTCCTAGTGGACCGATGTTTGCATACCATGTCGACGAAGGCTACAGCGTGATGATGTGTGGGCAACTTGGCAAGCCTCTGTCTTTGTCAAGAATGCTGTTGTTTCCACTTTGGGACGAAGCTATCATTGTTGTGTCTCATCGCGCAGCAGCCAATATCCAAGACAAAGTGGATGTGGATATCTGCAAGTGCTAGTAGCTCCAGGAGGGCCCCGGAGGAGGCTGGCTACTCGGTGGTGGGCATTTGCAAATTCAATATGGCATTGAACGCGACAGGTTGTCGGCCAGCATGGCTGTTGGTTAAGTTGAAAGGAATGCCAACATATGTGTGCCCACAAGCGCATACGAGGAAAGACTCAGGCCACACCGACCGGATTGAGGACATATCCTTGATGTCCGCATCCACTGGCTCTGATATGAGAATCTTTGTCTGTCCTTGTCGGGGAGTTTGTCATTCGTTGCCAGCGGTCGTTATGGATTCGCGTTGCCCATATGACACACAGCCCTCGATGGCTTCGGATCCGCCTGTGTATTACTCCGTAGGACGAACCTCAACGGGATCTTTCTCGATGTCTCAGGCTGTATAGACCATCCACAGTGATTCACCGCTATCGGTAAGATGTTTTGTTTACTTGGCAAATGCGAGGCCCGGAACGAGGAGCCACAGGCCAATCTCACAATATCGTGCGAATCCAACGAACGAATAGGCGCTCCGCACGAGTTGGCTGCATCGTCGTAACGTCAACCGAATTCCAGCGACTTGATGGTTGCTGTCAGAATCAGCATCACCGCTGTGTCATGATGCCTGGATGCAGCCCGACTGAAACGACGCAGGATTGATTTTCTGGGGAAATTATCACATTGAGGCGATTATCGTAGTAGACGTGTCGCGGCGAGGTCAAGGGGCAGCTGGCGCTACAGCAACACAGTTGAAGACAATGCAAGACAATGCTGAGCGGAGGTCAACGCGAAGGAGGTCAACGTGAGGGAGGTCAACGTGAAGGAGGCAAGTTTCACCATTAATTGTGTGGATCCAAGCTTGAGGGCAGCACGGCAGCTTTCGGGAAGGAACAGGAGGGAGCTAGTAGAGGAGCTAGAAGGAGCGCCTGCCGACGGGCCGTTGATGATGGCGCGAGTGACAGACGGTGAGGAGCTGAGACACGCGTTGGCGTGCTTCCTGCATAATGAGCGAAAGAAGATGTAGGGTAGCTTTCGCATCCAGCCCGAATTACACTTGTGCGAGAGCCTCTGTAAGACGACGCGATTCAGCATTTAAAAAATGCATTTGGATATTTTACAGCTCTTTTGTACAGATAATCAAGCAGTGCGAACTATGGATGTGACTGGGATACACAACTTGTGCAATGTTGTTATCGCCGCTTCTACGGAGTACGGGGTATTATTAGCAACTTCTATCCTTCACCAAAACCCCTGGTGAAGCAAACATGCGTCAACAACGAATGACGGAAGTAGACAACAATAACAGCAGCAGCAAATTGGTATGAACAATGAAGGATACTCTAGACCACCGACATGTCCATCTCGTTGGTGCCCAGGTCCCAGGCCCGACACATCCCCGGCTCACCGGGCTCTACTAGCCTACTACGGAGTAATACTCCGTGTCTGGCATGCGACGCGTTTTTCCCCTTTGCCGGAGCCGGCCCTACGAGTCGCGACGTCACAGGCCGAAGAGGAGAGACAGCCGGCCTATTACAAATGCTTGCCATGTTGTGGGGGTGAGACGTTGCCAATGTAATGTATGTACAATCTTGCTTGTTTTATTGACGGGTTCATGGAACGGGACGAAAAGTGGTAGACTTTGAGATTCGACCTGGAAGGGGAGATTGGATGAGGGAGGTTCCGGGCCCTTGATGACTACTGAACGGATGAACATTTTTTTTTCTCCCTCGATTGTGTTCTGAGCTGTTTCCTCAATTATCCTTCCCATGTTCCCTCGTCTGCACCCCTTGTCTCGATGCATCGCCCTTCACTTCCTAGCCTGCGCACTCGTCTTCTCGCATCACGGGTGTCAAGCACAATGCATCTCCACCGTCGTACTCCGGTAGAAGCATCCCATGAAGAGGAGGCCGACCTTGACGATCATGGGACATGTAGCTTTTGAAGGCAATGATCAAGCTTTGAACGTGGGAAGGCCATCAGGCCCCGAGTCTCGAGCGAAGAAGGCACAAGCCCGCTCGCCACTTGGTTCCATGCAAGTTGCCGATGGCTCTGCCGCTCTACCCGAACCTCCTCAGTCCTCATGAGGGTTCCCAGAAAGTCGGGAACTTCTCTCCAGCCTCTAGAACCAGGCCGACACCGGCACCATTCTCGCCCTCGCAGTTGCGCGACGGCCAGCGCGCCGCCATCGCCGCCATCGTCCACAAAGCAATGCTCCCACGGCGTCCGGGCCGGCCCTGTCCTCGGGCTTCTTCGAGAAGCTGGGCGGCCTCCGCGAGGTCAGCCCCGTGCCGTGAGACCTCGCCCGCATGTCGGCGCCGCCCATCGCCGCGCTCAGGAAGACGGGCAAGCAGTAACATGATGGCCGCCGTGTGGGACGGCAGGATCCGACGAGCCCGTATTACACCTTGACAACAGGACGCTCCTGCGCGATTCCGTGGCCCGCGAGCTCTGGGCCGACTGCAAGTTTACCATGCCGCCGCCTTGCTATTTCCATCTCCGCCTCGCGCCGGGCAAGTCTCACGACACGGGCGTCCACGCCAGCGACGACGACTTCCTGCAGCCTGATATAGGAAGGAGATCAGGACGCTGTATGATGCCGGCCTGCGGAACCTGCAGATTGACGACCCCACGCTGGTGTATTTCTGCTCCGATGAGACGGTCAAGTCGTTGCGGGCCGAGGGCACTGATCCTAATGAGCTGCTCGACGTGTGTATGAAAGCACACAATGATTGTAGTGCTGATCGGCCTGCTGATCTGCATGTTGGGCTGCATGTCTGCCGTGGTGAGGCTTTTATTATTATTATTTTATATTCAATTTTTATTGTCCGGTTTATTACGCACTACCCCAGCATCCCGGCATCCCGGCATCTCCCCATAACCACCAGCCTTGTTGACGAGTTGCACGAAATGCAGGAAACTTTTCAAAGTCAATGCACTTCAGCGAAGGGTCCTACGAAAAGATTGCTCAGCGCTTCTTCACCACCCCTTTAACTACGACACCTTCTTCCTCGAGTACGACGACCCGCGCCCGGGCGGCTCCGAGCCCTTCGCTTCCTGCCCACGGGCAAGAACGTCGTCCTGGGCGTGGTGACAACCAAGGATCCGCAGCTGGAGGACGTGCAGGTCGTCAAGAAGCACGTCTTGGAGGCGACCGAGATTATTGCACAGGGCCTCGACGAGGTCATGGCCAACATTGGCATGAGTCCGCAGTGTGGGTTTGCGAGCGTGGCCGTCGGCGCGGATGGCATGGCCGAGGATAAGATGTTTGCCACGCTGAAGCTGGTGAATGATATAGCCAAGGAGTTGTGGCCTGCAAACTAAGTTTCTTTCTTTTCTCTTTCCCAGGAGAGGATGCCGTCTCATGAGTGCATGCGGTGTGATGAAGTCCGAGGTGTATTTCAATAGCTACTGCACTACGCGGATCTACTTCATCTCAAGTATTGTCGTGCACGTAAATGGTCCGAAAATGCCCATCTCCAGGGACCTCGCCGTCCCTTAGCTCCGCAAAGCATCTCGACGTGCCGCCAGACGCCAACGCCAGGACCTTTGTCATCTTTCATCTCGTCCGAAGACCCGAGACCAAGCAGCCGTGTCCCGACGTTCGCGCGTCATGGCCACACGTCGTGGCTGCTTTTCAGGGAGTCATCGCATGCGCTGAACGCGGTGGAAGTCGGCCAGCGGACAGCTGCGAGAGTGAGTATTGGGAGTCGCGGCAAACCCTCGATGTAGATGTTCTTCTGACGTTCACTTGGCATGGCAGATGGAGAGACCCGGATAATGTGCACCGCAAGAACTGGAATGTGCATGGTGTTCCTATGTACGTACGCTGGCTAAATTTCAGCGGGTAAATGGCGAGGTGGTGGGGACGGCGCGGTTGGATGAGAATGGCATCATGGATGTGCAGCTATTACGCCGGATGTAGATGTAGATGTAAGATGCCCTCTTTCGAAGTCATGTGGCGAGCGCCTTTGCTTGACAAAAGCCACGCGGCGTCCAAGGGGGAGGAGGCCGAGCGATCGTTCCTTCCTGCGCTTCGACGTCTCACCAGTGACTCAGTGAGCGAGCGAGTGTACATATGTGTGCTCCGTACACATGTACATAGTTACTAGTGTGTGGGGTAGCACCAAATCGAACCGATATGGAGAAACAAAGACTCGCACACTCATGGCTGCTGTACATATACATATGTATATACTAATTAATTAAATACGTCAGTACATACGGAGTAGAAGCACGAAAGAAGTCCAGGACCTGCATCTGCATCTCTATTGCTGTATTGGTGCATAGTACAATAGCCGATGTGCTGCATACGGCTAGTCCCCTCCGCCTTACGGGCGGGGTACGGAGTATTATTGCTTGCATCGAGACCCGACGTGCGGCTGCGGCATCTTTTGACCTTGACGCCGCCCGAAAAGCCCGAATAAGCACATCGACTCAGTTGTTCGCACCCTGCGTCCGTATCCGTCACGTCACGTCACGTCACGTCACGTCACGTCACGAGTCGCTTTCGTTGGTCTCGTTCTCCTTGGGTTCTCGTTGGGACGGACCCCTCCCCTCCAGCCCACACCACTCGGCGCATCCATCAGACAGAACGCCCAAGCCTCGAGGCGATTTCTCTTCCTGCTCTCTTTATAAAGCATCCGCTTCCCCATACGACCCCTATACGACCCCTATACGACCCTATACATACAACCTCGGCCGTCCTGGATTCCTGTCCTGGACTTCTCCTACCTCTGCGCCGCCCAGAGGCTATTCTCGACCCATCGTCACTCCTCCACCTTGCATAGTCCTGGGGCCACAGGCAGGTCTCGACGTCGGGCGCCCGCCACCATGTTCGACCTCTTTGCCATGCTTTTATCGTATGTCCAATATCCGTCTGCCCTGTCGCCATGTCGTCACCAGGGCCTTTGCCCGCTGGCCCGGGTTCGCGCGTCGCGTGCTAATGCGAAAGACTTTCCATGCCAACAGCTCCATCGCGTCCTTTCTCTTCCCGATTTTCGCTTCGTACAAGGCTTTGAAGACGTCGGATCCCACTCAGTTGACCCCATGGCTCATGTACTGGGTTGTCTTCAGCATCTGTCTGCTCGTTGAGTCGTGGTTCTCTTTCATCCTCTTCTGGTCAGTCCGCCTTCCAAAACAGAATCGAGAACCCTTCTTCTTCCTGGCCAAGCAATACAGAAGAAGAAGGAGAAGAAGAAGAAGAAGAAGAAAAAGAAAAAGGAAAAATCTCGACGTGGAAAACTCACTGACAGCGGGAAAACTAAAATCTTGTTCAAATAATAGGATCCCCTTCTACGGCTACGTTCGCCTCCTCTTCTTCCTCTACCTCATTCTGCCACAGACACAAGGTGCGCGCGTGCTGTACGAGGAAAGAGTGCACCCTTCCTCCAGGACAATGAAAACACCATCGACGACTTCATCGCCAGCGCCCACGACCGCCTCAAGGCCGCCGGCATGACCTACTTCAGGCGGGCCATCGACTACCTCAAGACGAACATCCTGAACCTCCCTCCTCGGAACAGGATCCTACACCCGCCGAGGCTGCGTCCGCCGGGCCCCAGGGCTACACGCAGTCGCTCCTCGCCCGGTTCAGTGTCCCGACGGCACGATGGGCCGGCGCCGGCGCCGCCAACACCGGCAACGAGTTCTACAGCTTGTTGGCAAATGCCGTCTCTGCGGCCACCAGCGCCGGCGGGCCGGCGGGTGGCTCTCCGGGAGAACCGTGAGCAACTCGGGCACGCTCATACCCCTCATCTGCGAGGCTCGGCGGAGAGGATCAACTTCATCGCTGCGCAGCGCGAGCGTCTCAATATTGTTCTCGGCGCCCTGGACCGAGAGGCGCAGCAGATACAGCGCCATGGCAGTGATGCCGTTGACGGCGAGGAACCCGCGCAGAGATCGCCCAGTGGGTTGAGCAAGAGCCGCAGCGAAACAGACTTTGAGAAGGTCGAAGCCGAGAGCGGGGCCGAGGACGACGTGAATCTGCGTCGTCGACATGCATCGTCTGGCGCGGGAGGGGGTCTTGGATGCCGTGGGGATGGGGCACCGGCGCAGAAGGCAGTGGTGTCGGGCCAAGACAGGACTAGGAATCTCAACTTGTAATGTCAGCGAAGGAGTTTGGAACATGTTCGCGTAGAATAGAATCTATAGGCCACGCCTTCTTCATTTCTGTTGCGTGGCCAGAGTCACTCCATACACACGCTCGTACACGATCAATCTCCTTGTCTTGCATCTTGACTGCCCCGGGATGGTCGGTCTCAAACCCTCACACTCCAATTCAGCTCCAAATCGTAGCCGTCTTTTTCTTCAAGTTGCCCAATGTTCATACCCTCGCAGTCTGGATGATTCTCCAATTAACGGCCAAGCAGCATGCTTCGCCGCCGTTCATCAATAGTCCATGCCCTACCAAACGGAGAATTGTCGCCCCCTCCCTGTAGTACTGTAGTACACTACACAACAGACACACTGCATATGCATGCGCTCGAATATCTTACAAAACCTCGTTCAGCACAATCCAACAAGGCACCCACTTACTTTAGTCATCCGGCGAGAAAGGCCCCCTTTACTTGACCAGTTTATACGGGTACGCAACCTCCACCTCCCCTTCTTGTACCAAAACGTCCTCTTCTTCTTGGTCGTCGCATGCTCGACCCACGCCTCCTCCATATGCGCCTTCTTGAACCACCGAACAAAATGGGGGTCCCATAGCCTGAGCCGATCCCCAGATCCTTGCAGCATCGCATCAGGGCGTTGGATTTGCATCCTTCCACGGCGGAGGGCAGCTGATCTGGTGAGAAGTAGGTATTTTCGCCCTGGGCCTGGGAGACGAATCTGCAGAAAATCCAGCGCGGGTTGAGTATTAGCGAAACCTTGGGTCCTGTTCAATCTTTGTTCCAATTGCCCCCCAAAACCCCTTCTTGTAAAACGACTCACCGCCCATCCGCTACGAGAGCGTATTCTCTCGTCACAATGCCATTGCCCGCGACTGAGTCGCCCTTGGGAATCATGCCCCATCCCATGGGGCCGAAGGCCTCGTTTAGTCTCCGTCGGTACTTGATCTCGGGCAGGTAGATGACTCCGTCGGGCTTGACTTCGATGTCCTTGACGTGGAGGGGCGCCATGAGGACCTTGAACTGCTCTTCCGAGACGGGCTTGGACGATATCCCGTGGAAGCTGTTTACCCAGTCCACGACGGAGGGGGTCTCCGGGCTGCGAGGCGTCGCGGGCCTGGTGGGCGATTGTCTTGGGTTCGTACGTGACTGGTGCGTCGGGGATGGACGATTTCGTGCTGGCGCTGCGGGCGGCCGAGGCAGGGCTGGGCTTTGCCCATTTGGATGTTGTTGCTGGGGTTGATTGCGAGGAAGGCGTCGGCGATGTTGCCTCTGCGGAATAGAAACGGGCGAGGGTGGAAGGGGTTCGGGTTCGAGGCACGACTCGGGCGGCGGCCGAGACGGCTCGTCTGGAGAGGAGCATGGCGTAAGGGGAGCGAGCTCTTGTCGCGTGTATACGGTTGAAGGCGAAGACGGGTCGAAAATAGGAAAGAATCAAGTTTTCCGGGGTTGGGCGTGGCCAAGCTCGGAACTGGCGAGAGGCAGCGTCTTGTGCACTTTTCAATGGGAGACGAGGACTCGGGGACCCACACAAGGTACAGACAGGTACAGAGAGGGTCATAAAATACGGGGGCACGTGAGTGGATTTCGTTGAAAGCACTTTTTACAACAACGGATGCAAAAATCACAAAAATAGAGGGTGAACAGAGTAGTTCAACTGACGTGGGTATTGATTCATTGATTCATTGATTTGATACAGATTGGGTGATGGTTGCACTGTGTAAGAGTCGGACAGGTCACGCATCTTTGGTGGACGTGCGCTGGTCGTTCCCATGACTTTTCCAGCACTGCTTGAACTCTTCCATCTGCGGGTTGGAAATTTCTTGTCAACCAGCTGCCTTGGCAATACTAATGAAGCAAAAAAAAAAAAAAAAAACAGTGATAATAATAATAAAAAGAGCAGAGAAAAGGCAAGAGCGCCATATCATACTAGCAGGACCTACCTCGGCTGCACACGCTCTCCAATCCTTCTTCTCAAAATAGCAGTCCGTCATCTTCATGTTCTCATCTGTTGTCCCAACATTCATGCGTCAGACTCTCATCAGATCTGTCCGCCGACAAAGACGCTATGCAAGCAATCCAGGGCATCTGCGGTCGAATCATGAAGAAAAACTCACCCGCGCAGCCGGAGCTGAATATCCTCTTGTCCCTATGCAACTACCAGCGTCAGTCTGTGAATGGCATGCCACCTTCACTCATCCTCATCCTCATCCTCATCCCCATCCCCGTCCATGCCACGGCTTAGCGTCGGGGTTTGACGGTACCAACAAGTTACAACAAAGAAATCCACTCACCACTCATCCGGCTCATCGTCATCTACAGCTGCGCCGCGCCGGGATCCTGAGCATCTTCCTTTGCCATTTGGGATTGGTCTCGCCTTGCTCTTGTCACGACGGCTGCCCTCTCGATTGATGCATGTTGTGAAAGTGGGAGAATTGACTTGTCCAACCACTCCCCCCCTTTCCCCTTCCTCCGCCTCAAAAAAAAAAAAAAAAAAAAAAAACCCCGTCGCGGGATAGTCAATGAGAGCCTCAGTCCATCATGACGCCAACACGGCTCAACGTCCTTGTTTACACGGGTAAGTCAGCAAATAAATAGAAAACAGGAAGCTGATTTCTCCGCGAATTCATGTTTCTTTCTACACGCTCAATCGCTCACGTCTGCAACTTCACACAACAGGCACCGGCACCACATCCGAGTCAGTCCGGCAATGCATGCACTCGCTCCGCCGTCTCCTCTCCCCAAACTACGCCGTCATCCCCATCTCGGAATCGGTCATTCTCAATGAGCCCTGGGCACCGACGTGCGCGCTTCTCGTGGTCCCGGGCGGCGCTGACCTTGGCTACTGCCGGGTCCTCAACGGGCAAGGAAACCGCCGCATCAGCGAGTTCGTCCGCCGCGGAGGCGCGTATCTTGGACTCTGTGCGGGCGCCTACTACGGAGCAGCAGGTGCGAATTTGAGGTGGGAAACAAGCCGCTCGAGGTCGTGGGGAGTCGGGAACTGGGCTTCTTCCGGGTACGTGTCGCGGCGGTGCTTTCCAGGGGTTCGAGTATCACAGCGAGAGGGTGCCCGCGCCGCTGTTCTGAGAGTGACCCAGGGCGCCTTCAGTGAGAGGCTCGCAGAGACATTTGCCTCCTACTACAACGGAGGCGGCGTGTTTGTGGACGCCGGAAAGGTCACGGCGCCCAAGGTGGAAGTCCTGGCGTCGTATGAGGACCATGTCGATGTGGATGGGGGCCATGGCAAGGCGGCGCTTGTTCTGTGCCATGTTGGCGATGGCTTGGCTTTGTTATCGGGACCGCATCCAGAGTGCGTTAGCTAATTTTTCCCTTCTCCTTCTTCTTTACTTTGCTGATATACTCTTGAAGGTTCGCGCCCGCAAATCTGTCCCCTCAACCTGGAATTCCAGGGTATGCAGACCTCATCAGCAGGTTACAGGAGGACGACGACGCCCGCCTCGACTTCCTCGGAGCCTGTCTAGGCAAACTCGGGCTGGAGGTGAGCGCCGAGAACGCGGCACTGCCGACCCTGTCCAATATTCATCTCTCTGCTGTTGACAATTCCCACGTGTCGGAATTGCTGTGCGCCTGGGCCGATGTCATCGACAAGGAGAACAACGGAGAGTACATCAAGGGTGAGGGCGACACCTTTCGCATCCAGAGCGATCAAGATGGGCTCTCTGTCCGAGACTTGCTGCGAGGCCTCCATGGCGCGGGAGATGATGATCCTACTGGTGAAACGGGCATCATCGACTACAGCACAATCACCAAGCACATCGTCGCTCATGAGAATTCTCTGCCCATGACGGAGATGACGCCCCGGTTCAACCATAGACTTTACTATTCTAGTCTCGATAGGTTCCAGAGGATTGAAGAGGGGGCAGAGACCTGGGGCAACGTGTTGATGTACGGAGATGTCGTCACCAGTACCAACTCTCTGCTCGAAAAGTTGGTCCTCCCTTGGCCACGCTACTGGCCGATGACGACCTGCGTTGCAAATCCTATACTAAATCATGAGTAGGAATCCCAAATTCATAGCGAAGCTCCCCACCGGATTCACCTTTTCTGCATCAACCCAAGTCGCTGGTCGTGGGCGCGGAACCAACGTTTGGGTCGCACCACCCGGCTGCCTCATGTTCTCTACCATCATCAACCACCCAGCTTACCTCGCGGCCTCTCGACCCGTAGTATTCATTCAATACATCGCCGCCATTGCCATCGTCGAAGCCATCCAATCATACGACGTGGGCTACGAAAATCTCCCCATCAAGTTGAAGTGGCCCAATGACATTTGTGAGTTTGGCATAAACTCCCGCCCCCTTTGGAACCCATACTGGTGTGCCAACGCGTTATTACAAAGCATGTAAGTGAAGCAGCAGCAGCGCTAACATTTCAATCTCGCACAAGACGCCCTCGACCCCGCAAAGCCAGCCTCGTCGAAAACATACGTCAAAATCGGTGGCATCCTCTCTCAGTGCTGCTACTCGGACGGGTCCTACCAAGTCGTACTCGGCATCGGCATCAACGCCATCAACCCCCGACCGACGACATCCATTACCAACCTGCTACCGCCCAACGCGTCTCCGCTGCGCATAGAGACCCTTCTCGCCAGGATACTCACGCGTCTGGAGTCTCTGCACGCGCAGTTTCGACGCGAGGGCTTCACCGAGAAGCTGGAGCGTAGGTATTATCGCCACTGGCTGCACACCGGGCAGGCTATCTCGCTGGAGGCCGAGGGCGGTGTTGGAGCCAGAGTGCTGGGCATCACGAGGGACTGGGGCATGTTGAAGGTCGAGGAGACGGATGCGGAGGGAGGGGCACGGGCAAGAAGTGGACGCTGCAGAGTGATGAGAATAGCTTTGATTTCTGGAAGGGCTTGGTGAGGAGGAAGCGGTAGTGGGCATTCTAGGCAATCTTAATTCTCAATCCACAATAGACGACGAGTACGGAGTAAGTTTGTAGATACGCGCTACCTACCCTATTGCCGTGCTATTGCCGTGGGCCAGTTGCATCGCACGCACTTCGGTTGTACATTATTGACTGATGAAGTTCCAGGCCGAACGTCGTGCTTGGCATAGTCATCAATGGACAAATTATGTTCTTCACCCATTTTTAAAAAAACAAGTCGTGGCCAATCCGCAGGTCGACGTATGCCCGTTCACATCGAAACTTCAAGTAGCTCCACCCATCCCATTTCCCGCAACTTCCTGTAACCTATGATCGAACAACACTGCCACTCAGCGGAACAAAATCTCAAGTCTTATAGTACAATATATTACAACATGATAGCTCAAGCGTCTCGTTCTTTTTTCTCTCGTCCAACACTGATATCCCAGTGGTGTATTTTCCTTTTGAAGAGTCATCACAAAAGTGTCCGATAATGTGGCACCTCCTGTAAAAAAACCAAAAACGCCGTGCCATGCCGCAGTCGAGTGAAGATGTACATGTATACAGAACGGGGAGTAGACACTTCTTCATGGTGTGTCGTTCCCCATGGCGGCCCTGACATGGAATGTGCCAGATGCGCCGTGTTTATTCTTCCCGCGATACATAGTTGAAATATGTAACCATGCTGGGGTATAATTCCTGCCAATGTTCAAGAGTTTGATGCGTCATGATTCCAACTGTGCGTTTTCGAATGGATCAAGACGTCATGGAGCTGCTCGATCAAAGGGGGCGATATTCCACTATTTGTCCTTGTAAATCTTTGGTTTCCATCCTCCTGCACCTCGGCCTCTTGCTCGGCCTTTTGGCGTAGGGGGCCCCAGTTCGCGCTCGAATCTCTCCTTTGCGCGCACAATCTTGCTCTGCAGGTAGAAGCTGCCGCCGTTCTGGGGCTCGTTGGCGTCAAAGAGTCGCTTGTATCGCTCGAGGACCTCCTCTACGTTGGCCTGACCGCCGGCGGGGGCTTGACGTTCAGGATCTTGCAGGCCTCGTCTAGCGTCATGCCGGATGAGAGCGAAGCGCTGCCCGCTGAGGAGGAGCCGCCGCCGGCGCCGCCGGCTTTGGCAGCCGCGCGCTGATATTGCGATGCGGCCTGGGCTTGTTTGTATGCTGCCATGAAGGACCGGCCGAGGATCCGGGAGCCCGTAAGGAAGGCTGTGAAGACGAAGCGGTGCGCCTGTAGATGATGATGTTAGCACAGGACGCCGTGAAAAAGAGACTTTTTGTTCGTCGCCGAGCGCTGAGCGCTGCAAGAAACGCTGCAAGGTGAGGCCATGGTGAAGCTGGCATGTTGCAATCGGGAAAGGAGGACCCGGCCCCTCCCCCCGTGTTAGGATACGTGCGTACCATGGTGATGGATGATTGTCGTCGGCCCAAGTGGCTGGAGTCACTGGCTATCTGGGTTCTCTAGACGGTGAAGCCCTTGGAGATGCAGTGAATGGGCAACGCCTTGGGAGAATGTCCCTTGCTTACGTCAAGACACCGAGCGTTGAGGTTTGCGAGCGACGGGTTCGGTGGTGTGGTTTTTTTTTTTTGGCCGCCGCGCTATTCCGGCGAATGCTTCCGTGGTCGGAACAATTTAGGGTAGATGGATGCTGTTTAGCCGTGCTTCTGCCGTGCACTAGAGTCGGTCGTGTGGGGAGATTGTCGTGGATGTACAGTGGGTGATGGGTGTACGGAGTATGTTTGACTTTCTCGATCTGTTCTGGCTATATGAACGATATAACTCCGTACCTGAGTAGAGAAACAGGCCAGAATTTCATGTTCCTTCGTGCAGTTGATTTTTTTTTTGGATGTCCCGCTTATTATTACATATGTATGCACGGCACCTTGTCTGACACCCGTCGCACAGTGGAGACCTGTGAGAGAGCCCAAGTGCCCACTCAGACCTCAGACCAGGGCTGCTGGTTCAAACTGTAAACCAACAGACAAGTAAGACAGCCATCATGACTCCCCGAGAAGTCGCTCTCCTTCTCCAAGAGCATGGCAGCGGCCGTGGACGAGCAGAGGCAGATTCGGCCTCGGACATAGATAGTCTTCTCCAAGAAAGGACCGACTTGCTTGCTGCCGTCCTGTCTTCTTGCAAGGATTTGTGGTCCACCAAGTCTGAGGAGCTGGATTCGATAGCAGAGAAACTAGGTGATGGAAGTCGCGATGGTGAGTTTTTTCTTTTTCTTTTTTTTTAAAAAAACTATGAAATTGCTTCTCATTCTTCATTGATTGCAAGATGGACTGTTCTCAAAACTTACTACGAACGAGCTGCGCGTCTTGTTTAAAAACTATTTATTCCTCTTCTCTTCACACTACTCTGCGTGGGGGCGTAGCTTACCGGTATCACAGTCGCATGGCGTCTGCCTTATGGGAACTCGGGCATTTTAGAATTCTTCATCGCCCTCCTCACGGAAGGCCATCTGAGACCGAAGCTGCACATTCATGCCCTCCGTCTAATAGGAAACTCCTGTGCGGACACCGACGAGAATCGAGCTCGCGTCATCGAAAAGGATCGCTTATTGTCAATCACGAAACATGTGGCTGACGAGAATCTAATACCATTCAACATCCCTGTTATATACAACATTCTGGTAGACTATGGTGAGACTCTGATATACTTGCTACTAAAAGCGCAGAAGAAGTCGCTAACAAGGTGCAGAACCTGCTCAGAGCCTTGCCTCCAAAGCTCATCTAGGCAAGCAGCTCGTCGGTCTATTGTCGTTACCACATGTTTCCAAATACGCACCGTTCGTGCCCTACATCTGCAAGATTCTCTCTCTTCTTGTTTCCCAGGAAGGAGAAGCCTCTGCTGCTGACCCAGCCACGGTGCGCGTTCTTCTTACATTGGCCACTCAGCCTGCAGTAAAAGCAGATGTCGAAGACTTCATCAGTCTCCTAACCGTGGCTGTGGCTTATCTCGCTAGTGAGACTTCCCAATCTAGGTTAATTTCGGACAATCAAGTGCCCTTGCTCATGGACGCATTTTACCACACTCATGTGGGGTTTGCTATCGATGATATCGATGACGAGGATGTTGTTGCGCAAATGAAACAGTTGCGGTCTTCGTTACTCTATACTTTGGCCGACGTCTCTGGAAACGACTCATTTGCCCCCTCATACCCCCTCTCCCATCATGTTCCTCAGACTTTGCTCGACTGGATCCGCGCCAACAACCTCTTTCTCCAGTCAGCTGCATGCCTGGCCCTGGGCAACGTTTCTCGTTCGGACGCTGCGTCCATTGCGTTGGTGGAAGACTACAGGGCACATGAGCCATTGGTGAAACTGTTGTCTGATCCTAATGTCACGGACTCACAGCTTCTTCATGCCGCCTGCTCTTTTCTCAAAACCTCGTGATCCCTCCAGGTAACAAGTCGCAGCTCAAAGACTTGTTGCTTCCACAGTGTGTACCAAGATTGTACTCTCTCGATACATTGCCGCAGATACAATTTGCAGCTGTCTCTCTGACGAGGCTACTGCTTCTCAACTGTCCTTCTAGCGTTCGGCAAATCTGCACACCTTTGGAATCCTCTCCAGCCAAATCCGGTGACAATGAGCAGACGGGCGCCAAGAGCATCATATCATTATACGGACGATCGGACGCAGAACCAACACGGCTTGAGGCAGCGCGATGTGTAGCCGGTATCTGTCGAGTACTTCACTCCACGCCAGTGTCTGACATTTTCCCCGAGGCCTTGGCCGTCGGCACAAGATCTGTGTCGAAAGAGGATGAAGAAAATTTGAGAAGTGCATTTTACGCAAGTCATGCGGTACAAAACCCACTGAGGTTTCTGATTACCCAAGACAAATGGCCTTCTTTGAGATCTGAAGCGTGGTTTGTCTTCGCTCTCATGTCACGGTCAAGTGATGGCGCTGCTGTTGTTCTGTCACTGTTGGATGACGTGGCCGCGGAGGCAGTTTTGACGGAAACTCTGACGGGGCGCAAGGCAGAGAGCAAGGAGAATGTAGTTGAACTGGAAGAGGAATCGACGGCAGACTCCACGGTGCAAGTGCAAGTGCAAGTGACCACCTCTGCAGCCTCCAGCCAGCAACTTGAGCCTCAGCAGGTCGACCCCAAGCAGAAGGCGAGTGTGGCCAAAGTGGATGCCGAGAACGCGCTCATCTTGTGCACCGAGTTGGTCAAGCTCGGGGAAAGCACCTTGGCACCTGAGAAGTGTGCATTTCTGCAAGGATTGGTGCGTGATGGAACTCGGCGTGTTGTCCGGGATCGACAAGCAGAAAAATAAATTTGTAGCAGTAGACCTGTCTGCCTGTGCAACTCATGTCATCGTCTCTACAGGATAAATTTTCAGACCTCTCCGTCACATAAGTTCCATCTCGATTACACGAGCAATAATGTCCTGATTCCCACCTCCAACAAAACACGTTATGCTTCTATTGGCGAAAAAAAGAAGAAAAAGAAAAGCTCACTACTACAAGGCAAAGCCGGTTGATCATGCAGTAATATTTTTGACCTGGACCTAGAGTATCTTCTCCACATGAACCGGGCCAAGAACTCAATTCTAATAGAGTCTTGAACCGACGCTAGACACTTCCCAAGAGACGCAAAGAGCAAAAACCCTCAAACACCAGTTCCCTTTTGCTAGTTTATTTCTTAGAAGCGCTCTCAGCCTCAGCCTTATCCTTAGCACGCTTCTCACGGGCACCCTGGTATCGCTTGTTGCTTCGTGCGGTACGCAGGGCGGTGTAGGCACCACCCTCGATGGGCTTGGGCATCTCGCTCTTCTTGATCTCCTTGACGGCAAGGTCGGTGGCGGCGATGGGCAAAACAGAAGAAATTGTGGTGGCCTTGTTGATCTTGGTCAAGTCCGTCTTGGTGTCCCCTTCTTGGGGGCGTTGGACTTGCGAGGAAGCAAAATTAGGCGCTCCCTGTAGGCCTTGAGGCGGGCCACGTTGATGGCCAAGCTCTCCTCGGAGAGATTCTGGCGGCGGTGGTCGACCGAGATACCGATGGTGCGGGCCAGAGGTCGGGCAATGCCAGCCTCCTGTCCAAGTAAAAGTTAGAAAAAAAAAAATGTTCAATTCGCAAATCAAGAGTCCTGAATGCGCCCCTCTCGGCCACCCGATCCTGGAATAAAAATCCCCGTGCTCTCTTGTGTTTCCCATTTGGACCTGGCGAAGCAATCGGATGGGGAGGTGGATGGTCGCGCATTGCGAATTCATATCGTACCTTGAGCTCGGTCAGGGTGAAACCCCGGCCGGCGCGCACCTTGCGGTTGTACTTAATGGTAGGGCATCGGACAATGGGACGCAGCTTGTCGACGGGGCGAGGAGCCAGAGCTGCAGCCTTAGCCTGACGGGCAACGCGGCGGGAGACCTTCTTTCCGGGCTGTCACACGAATAATTTGTTAATGGTGACCGTTTCCCCAACTATACGTTTCGCGGTATCTGGGACAGGAAGAGTGCGAGTCGAGTCTCGGGACAGATGTATCGCATACCTGGTCAAAGTGGGTGCGAACCCGTCTCTGCCAATCCTTGCGGAAGTCTATCAAATGCAAGTCAGTCGGTTGTTCAATCCTGTCATCATCGTCGGTCGAGAGTTTGCGGGTAGAATCTCACGGTTGTTGACAATCTTCTGGTTGTGCTTGATCGCCTGGAAGATAAAAAAACAATTTCGTTAGCAATGATGATTAATCCTCATCATGCAAGTGTTGTTGCCGATTTCGACGGTGAATGCGTACCATTGTGCCTGCTTGCGATCACACTTCGCTCCGGTTGTCGATGTTTCGGTAGGCGTTGAAATTTGGGGTGGAAGAGGGCTCGACAAATTGTCCAAAGGGTTTCCGTGCCCTACAGAAGATACGTACCAGGTGGGGTTTGCCCTGCTCCATGCGCCGGGAAGCGAGAAATGGGCGACAAATGTGTGGGTCACGTGGTTTCGGAAAATCCACTCTGTTTTGATGCCTCATCGATTCTGGTCAAAGTTGGTGCCCCAGGCAGGAAGAAAGAGCTATAAAACAACGCGGATGGTGCTGGACTTTCAACTTTTTTCTTCTTCTTCTTCATACTTACCTTGTTTCGAATTCCCCAGATCAAGATTCGGGGATTCAGCATGGAAGGCCTGCATTGCACAACGCGGAGTCGTTTCCTTGCTCCATTGTCCTTCGGGGCCATGGGAGGCGGAATTTTGATTTCTTCTATTGTTTTCATTGTGGTCGTTGCTTCGAGCAGCGTCATGAAGAAGACGTTCGTGATGGGAACTTCTCCCAGATCCCACACCCAACCCGCGTTCCTGTGCACCAATTTCCTCCTGCTGTTTTGTCGCTCCAAGCTTATAGAAGAAGCCGTGCTCCTATTGGATTTAAAAGGTGAAAATTTTTCGTGAGGTAATTGAAGATCTATCTGCATTTGAACTAGGATTTTACTCAGCAAATTGCTTTCTCTCCGGAAGGATCAGATGTGATGTCTTGTCTGCGCCCATGCCGACACCAGATTACGTGGTGTTCTTTACCTGTTTTTGCTTGTTCAGGATGTAATGCTTCCGTTAATACATGATGTGCTCGAGTTTCGATTTCAATTTCGTTCTCTCCTGTCCACCAAGTGAACGACTCCTTTCAGCGCGTCCAGCCTTGGTCGAGATCTCTCTCACCGCGGACAATCCTAATACACCTGGAAGTAGATAGCTACCAAAGTCTCACAGCCATGATTCCCAAATCTCAACAACGTTCTTCTAACCTCTATAGTATGATCCTCAAAATTCGTGAATTTCAGCATTCTGTTTGCCTCATGATTTCCCACTTCTGCAAGTCCCCTGGAACTTATTACCCCGAGTATTTTCCGCTCCAATCACACTCCGCAAATTCACCACCCAGCTGCCCGCCCACCCAACCATCCATCCCCCAAAATCCAACGACAAGAGAAGGCCCATTCTCTCACGGCAGCCATCCTGCCCACGCAAATCACCTTGACAGTTCATCCCGTCTCAAGCCTCCTTCACAATGGCTTCTAGAATGGGGCCCCGAAGCGTCAAGGACGCAACCCGCTTCACATCAACCATTCCTCACGCCACTTCCAAAACTGCCGGCGGCAGCGGCGGCGGCGGCGGCAGAGCGGCCGCTCCTGCTGCGCCGAAGCCATCGCGACGAATCCCCGAGAGACACCTGAACAGAGAGTCCAGCGGTTGAGACAGGCGCACATTGCGGCGCAAAAGGCGCAAATCAGTCGCACAGACCGTGTGATTGATGTGTCGAGAAGGTTCCTGGATGTTGCGCATCGGTGGACCGTGGGAGGCATCGTCATTTTCACGGGTAAGTTGCCGCCGACCAATCCGAAGCAGTCAATTCAAGCATGGAGCTCACCATGATCAACGACGTATAGCTGTCGCTGGTGTTGTGAGCGTCTACTCCGTCTGGGACATGCTTCAATACAACCGTGCCCGCCGCGCCGAGTGGCTCGAAGCCCAAAAGAAGCTCGAAGCCGACTCCTCGCCGCCGCCCGCATAGCCTACCTCAAGGGTGATGCTACCGAGGAACAGATCCTGCTTGTGGAGGAAGCCAACCGCCAAGCGCAAGAGAAGGGTGTCAAGCTACCGCCTTTGCTCTCGCCCCTGAGCACAGAACACACTTCGAAGAGCACGTCAAGCCTACATTCTCGAGGGCAGGCGACGAGGAGAAGAAGAAGACCCAGAAGGAAGGAAGGGGTGTGATGGGCGTCGTTTCTGGGTTATTCGGTGGATCAAAGGCGGCTGAGTCTTCGTCCACAACTGCAGAACAGGCCGCAGAGAGTGGTGTAGTCCAGTCGATCGAGGCAAAGGCCAGAGATGCTTGGGAAGCAGAGAGACAGGCTCAGATCAAGGGTGGAAGCCTGGATCAATTGGGTCTCGAGACAGGCAGCTCAGCGTCGAAGCCAGAAAAGCGAGGGTGGTGGCCGTGGTAGACGAGATGGTCGCCAGATGTAATGTGGACGGAGGAGGGAATATTGTTCATTACATATGCTCTGTAATCTAGCGAGGCATGGCAACGGAGCGGAAAACGAAACTTGTACCATACTTTGAAGACGGATAGTGCATCAGATTGGCGTCAGGAGTCATTTTTACTTGCAACATTATGGAAAGAAGCTCGCCATTCTATGCCTCCGTGAAGTTATCTCCCTTTGAAAAAAGTGTCGTATTTAGGAGTTTGTTACATCATACCGTTCTTATGATATAATGTACCTTGAGGGACTGTGTGGAAAGAGATTATGATTCCAATTACAATGGTGGTACAAATCTACAGAATGTGTGCTGAGGATCCGTGCAGGACCGCCATCAGCTGCTGTGAAATAAGTTGGAGCGATTTTCCTTTCAAAACAGCCCAATCGCCAATGCGCCGCAAGACTTTGAATCCAAATACAAAAGAAATGTCTGTCGCTCGTCGTATGAAATGATAAGTGAAACCACAAAACGCTAGTGTGATACAAGGCCAATACCAATATGCAAAGCAATCAAACCCCATCTGGACTGCCCGCTTCCAGCAAAACATCTTCTTTATCTTCGCCGAATAATGTGTGTAGCGTATTAGTTTTCCCGGGTGCCGCGACCGACAGTCTTGTTCGGCTGGTTGCGCAAGCCAGCAAGCAATACGAGCTGGTCAATACCATCGTGCTGTGCCAGAACACGCACAGATGGCTAAGTCTTCTCCATCAGGCTGTTGTCGAGAAAATTAGACGGGCATCGCTGATTCATGTCCCGATCGTCAATAGCCAGCCCCCGTTCTGCCATGTTAATCGCTTTGGAAATCCCATTCTATGTGATAACAATGTGATTGAAATGACCAGGGACTTTGAGTCTACATTTTTCACAGTCTGTTCGGTAGCCTATACTGAAGCTCTTCTTCATGCCCGGTTGCCATGTCCAAGAGTTGACCGTGTGTTTGCTGCGCTGGTGTCCCTTGCGCCCCGGCGATGGCGAGGAAGGATCTGCGTCAGAATCAGGATGTTGTGCTAGAGCCAAATGATTATCGGCATCGATCATGGCGTAAGGATGCTCCATGGTATGTGTAGGTGATGGCTGGCACGATGAAGAACACTGGAACTGGGTTGAAAACTGTGACTGTGCGTCCACACAACCCTCATTGTCCATCATCATGCCACTTGAAGTACAAGCTTGGCCATTCATACCGGATTCACCAACTTCGAAATTGGCGACGGCAGACGTCGATTGTTCTGCAGCACATGCCACTCCGCATCACCGTTCATTGCTCTTGGCACGCACTCGTTTTGAGAGAAGCCATTGAATTGATGGCCGAGATTGACGACGCCACTGGGCCCCGTGTTCACCTGTGCTGGAGCCCATCCGCCATTTTGTCCCCTTACTTGTGCTGCAAAGCTCGGGTGGATTGGCGTGGGCATTCGCCCGGCTGAACGATCTTGCTGAGTTGCCGAAAAGGCTGCGGATCCGTCATGACCTGAAGGGGTTGACTGTATCGTGTCCATCATGTCCATTTCAGCATCTGACTGACAGCTGGGGTTGTTCGTTAAGTTTGAGGCCCATGCATCTATGGTATGACGAGGCCCTGCTTCGGCTGGGCTCGCATTCAGCGGCACGATGGCGTGAGGCAGGGACTGCTGAGGAGCTCGGCTTGAGTTTCGAAGCGGGAGAGATTGGAGGCGTTTCTGGTATGCTGTCAGCAGCTGGAATTGACCAATCTGAGAGTATGAGCTTGATTGCACTCACATTTCTGTGCTCTCCGAATCCAGTGGCGGCGTTGACGGAATCTTCGTCATCGCGAAATCGCTTCCGTCCCGAGTCCACCGCATCAAGATACTGCTGCGTGGCAAACATATTCGCTTAAGTATGTGTTGTGAGTGTCAATGAATGTCAATGAATTGTATAGAACAACCTGATTAAAGACGTTACGATGATGGAACGCTAGAGGTGCTGGTGATGGATGCTGACCACCGCCAGCTGTTGACAATACCAACACAGCGCACCTTGATGGCAGTAGATGGTCGGACGGTGGTGTAATGTGGCAAGTTCGGGCAGGCTCGACCTGGATGGAGGGAGATGCGGGGAGGGGGAATTTTGAAGAACAGGATGAAGCAGCACTAGCTTCAGTTGTTGTTCCTCTCCTGGTTGAGGAGAAGCGATCGGTGGTGGAAGGCTGAGCTGACTTGAGGCAGTACGACGGAAGCCCAGGCTGCGAGCGAGTCGGTAGTTAGCCGCCTGGGGCTGGAGTGGATGAGACAGGGGCAGCGATATGCAGGCAGCTTATGCAGGCAGCTGCAGGCAGCTCCTGGACTGGTTTTGGTTGACTGGTGGCTGACTGGTACCGGCCCGGCCGATGCCAGGACGCCTGGCCATGGCCTGTTGTGCCCGGTGGCAAACTGGCAGACGGCTGGGGACTCTATGTATTAGGGCAACGCAGTCCAAGCGTCTGGTTGATCTCCCCATGCGGCGACAAGATGACGACAACCCTGGATTCAAAAAAAAAAAAAAAAAAAAAAAAGATAAAAAGGAAAACAGAATACTACCCACCTCAGCAGACAACAGAACAAGTGCGAGTCGAGTACGGAGTACCAAGATGCAAGTTCGCTGGAAAGGAAAGCAAGATGAGACGACACAAAGCTTTCTGGCTTAAGTAACGTTTCGTGTCCATGGCACATCCAAGCAAGTACAAAGGTTACATTAATATTCTCGCATATGTATGCAGTGTCGTGTTCGTCAAGCACACACACGCGTCGCTATCCCATAATAACGCGAGATATCAGAAACATGGGCTCTGATAAGCAAAGTTAACAAACATGATGCTCAGCGAGACACAACGGCAAAAGAAGGGTTCGAAGCAGTCAATGCATCCTGGACTGAAGCATCCCAGTCATTCTATGTACATAGTGCCGAGTCAAGTGTACTTATGTATGTATGTATCTCTGTATCTCTCCACCTTTTCGTGGGCCCGACAAGGTCTCGAAGCTAATCAACAAGCAAAACCTCACGAGTGCGATGCAAGGGACAAGCAGCCTCGTAATAATAATACTCCAACGCTGCGGCAAGACACTACTCCGTAAAGGAACATGATTATCCTGAACGATCCAGAACCATCCAAGACACTATATCATATCGATTCCAGTAGAGGGATCCACGCATCTATCGCCACACTTACCAGCAAAATGTGTATATAAAAATGCACCAAGAATCTGCTTGCTTTCTGCGCCCATCGTTTCACCCTTGCCTCGCATCGTCCCGTCGTTCAACCACCAATGAGTCGCCACGTCTCCTAATTATCCCTCTTACAGCCCATCACCATACCCGTAGGTCATGGCAAGCCACACGCCTAGTGCAGGAGCCGTAGCAGGCGACATTGCCGAACTTGCTACGTACATATAGCCTTTTGCGCTGATGAGGATCAATATGTAGACTGTGTGGTGTAACAATCGGATGCGTGGTCAATCTCTTTGCCTCTTGGATCGTCTGGTTGGTTGGCTGTTGGCTTGGTGGAGCCGAGACCGCTCAAATACTTCCCTTTGTACGGAGTATTACATACATTTAATACTTGATGACCTGCACTCATCAGCAGCATCCGTCCCGGAGGGGATCGGCTGCGGCCTGCCTTGACGACATTCAGAGCGGTCAAGCTGTCCTTGCTGTCGATTGCACGATGTGATGACGAGGGCTTTGCAAGTTGTCATTGCAATGAAATGAAGGTGGTCTACGGAGTAAGAAGGGTTGAACGACCACAATACCGAAATATCCCAGCCCCCAGCCTATCCCAGAACCTCACATGGCTTCAAGAATTTACCCTCCTGTTTATTAGTCAAATGCGTGGCTGCCAACGCCAACGTGACGTGGAGCGAACCTGCTTGTCAGCAATCTATCAAGCCCACCTGCTTGGACAATGGTGGGGTCCTCCGAGGCCGCTCCGATCGGTGTCTTTTTTTTTCTGTCGTCTTCTCGCGGCTAATAATAATCTGTACGTCGTCGATGTACCCAACTTTCTGACTCATTGAAGATTCTTTCGGTCCCTTACGTACAGACTTGAAGTTACGGTTGACGTCCAAGCATCGATTGCAGGCTGCCCCGGCCAGCTCATATTTTCTCCTCGGTTTCATCGCATCACCTCTTCCTCACCGCGCCATACATATCATCCTCAGCTAGACCCTTTGTCGGTACTCGGACTTCTAGCGTCAGATCGAGAACCCCCATCTTTGTGACGGGACTCTGATTTACACGAGGATACCACATCCATCACCATCAGTGATCCATCACCAGCTCTTGCTCTCATATTTCAAAATGCCTGCGCTTGACATGCAACCGTTGATCAACGATGATACCAGAAGTCAGTGCTACACCATGATGAATTTTTCCTATTGCCTTTTCCCCATGCTTCTGCAGGAATTCATGCTATCGCCGCAGTGTGAGCATGTCACCACTGCCTCATACAATGCTCAAGAGGTTTTTATTCGTGCACTCTCTTCTGTCAAATGAGCATCGGTTCGATGTTCGTTCTGCTCTATTTAGCTGAGATGACTGAAAATTTCACCAACTCATAAAATCACCAACCCCTCATGCAGCTCAATGCCGTCTCAAGGGTGTCTAGACGTTGTCGCAAATGCCTTCGGAACTGACGCCGTGTATATAGTTCTCGGCCAAGACCCCTGGTCCGCCCAGACATGCTCGCCGCTGACATTCCCATGAGCGATGCTGCCATCCAGACTGTAGTCAAAGGAAGAAACGATGCCGCCGATATCATCATGGGCCGCAGTGACAGACTTCTCGTCGTCGTCGGTCCTTGCTCCATCCACGATCCCGCTGCCGCACACAAATATGCCGCCCTGCTAAGCGAATTGTCGGAGAAGCTGTCCAAAGATTTGTGCATCATCATGCGCGCCTACCTCGAAAAACCCAGAACCACGGTCGGCTGGAAGGGTCTGATCAACGATCCCAAGATCGACTCGTCTTTCCAGATCAATGAGGGACTCAGAACTTCCCGCAAGCTCTTCGTCGACCTGACTTCCAACGGCATGCCCATCGCCAGTGAGATGCTCGACACCATCTCGCCCCAGTTCTTGGCCGACTGCATCTCAGTTGGCGCTATTGGCGCTCGAACAACCGAGTCCCAGCTGCACCGTGAGCTGGCCTCGGGCTTGTCTTTCCCGTCGGCTTCAAGAATGGCACTGATGGAAACCTGGGTGTTGCTATCGATGCTATTGGCGCCGCCGCCGCCAAGCATCACTTCATGGGTGTCACCAAGCAGGGCCTGGCTGCCATCACCCGCACTAAGGGCAATGAGCATGGTTTCGTGATCCTTCGCGGCGGAAGCAAAGGGCCCAATTTTGACGAGCAGAATGTACAGGCTGCCAAGAAGTCATTGGCTGAAAAGGGCCAAAAACAGGCCATCATGATTGACTGCTCTCACGGTAAGTGCCGGCAGCAGAGCCTCCGTAAAAAAAATTGTCGAAGATTTCACTAACGACCAGAGCAGGCAACTCTCAGAAAAACCACAATAACCAGCCCAAGGTCGCCGCAGTCATCGCAGATCAACTCAAGAAGGGTGAGAAGGCCATCGTCGGTGTCATGATTGAGTCTAATCTCAAGGAGGGCAACCAAAGGTCCCTGCCGAGGGGCCAGCCGGCCTCGTGGAGGGCGTCAGCATCACCGATGCATGTATCAGCTGGGAGAACACCACCACGGTGCTCGAGGAGTTGGCAGCTGCTGTTCAGGAACGACGTCGCGTCAATGGCTCCACGCCGAACGAGGAGGCCAAGGTTAGCATGCTCGAGGAGGATTAAGAGGCTCGCTTACTGCTGGGGAGCATGGATAACCTGATGATTTGACGAGAAAGTTCATGACCTGCTATTATAAAAAGTGCCGGTCTTGCGGAGCTGCATGACTGACACACTTTTATCTCACCAATGAAAATAAAAACCGACGACTGTATATAAAGGGATATGGGAACGGTAAATAGAAAGAGTAGTGTTCGATGAACGGAGCGCCTGCTCTGACAGAGATCATTTTTTAGAAAAGGATACGTGATCAATTGCCAAATTGAAGCTGACCATTCCAATGTGTATATATGCTGCGAAAAAAATCGAGTAGCTACTCCAAGACTCCACGGACGCCAAGTATCTATGTACAAAACATGCTCCTCATCATGATCTAAACCACCGATTGTCATTAATTGCCCACAGGTCCATAATTGATACCCTGTCGCGAAAGCGCTGCCCTCTGATCCCGGTGCTCGACCACACGCTTGAACGCAGCCCATCCCAAAAGTCCAGTAGTGCCCAGGATGAAGCCCCAAACGATGACCTTGTCCTTGACACTATCTCTCTGGAAACACAGGGTAGCGACATCCCCTCCTTGGCTTCCTTGCAGAAGTCAATGCCCTGGCTCAAGCAAATGACTTGGTGCACTCCGAGCAAGACGTCGATACAGATCGTGGTGCCAGATTGCTGGACTGGCTGTCATCGAGGGGTGATGATTTCGTAGGCGCCGAGGTCGAGTCGCCTGGGTTAAGAAGAAAAGGATGGGAGAAAATCGATCGAAGCGCGCGCGAAGAGGAGCCCGACTCTTGGCCCTTGGGGCCAAGGGGGATGATGGTGCTGTTCTTAAAGCATGTGCATTTGCAGAAGACGGGCGCAGCTGAGAACGAAGGTCAGTGATGGCTTTCGCAATGCGAGCGGGAGCGAATTTTTGCTTACATCCGGCAGAGACTAAGGCGAACAGGCTCGCCAAGAGAAGCCCGAGAATCTGTATCCGCGCCATCGTGATAAGATGCTGCGCGGATGGATTGTCGAGGAGGAACTATGACAGGTTTAAGAATATTAAATCATCATCGGCTGCAAGTTCCAATCCGGATGTGGGTCATGTCTGGATGGGCCAAGCCTAGCCTCGCGACGCCCGGTTGGTCCCCTGGCTCCACGCCAAAAAAAAAAAAAAAGGGTTGGCCATCATCCCAATCTTCAAGATGGGCACATTTGCACAACTCCATCGCCATCTTTCTCGAGCACCTGGCCTGTGTCTAGGCGCGCCGCCAACCACAATCCCGCAAACATGGCCAGAATATCGCGTATGCGGGGGCTTGCCTCTGTGCAATTGACAGCCCCCGCCCCTTGACGACGCGACCGTCTTTCGCAGCATGCCGAGCCATCTCGACCACGTGCGCAACTCGGGGAAGAACACGGAATGGGTTCGCGGCAAGCTATGGAAAGGCGAAGCTCCTGGGCCCGAGGATCCCTACACGCAACGGCTTGAACCCGAAGATGACTCAAATCTGCCCGAGGAGGCATTGCATCTGCCGCGATCCGACAGGACTCCTGCGGCCGTGCTGAATTCCCGACTGGCTCTACCGCCGAAGCGGAGGGAGGCAGCATCTGAGAGGGAGCTGAAATTAGCCGATCCCAGTTATGTTCCTGCAACGGATGCCGAAGGTCTCGAAGCGATCAGTACGTTGGAAACCTGGTGGGACCAACAAGGTCACTGGGGCGAGGAGAGCGAGTTCAGAGGATTCGGTAGCTTGGAGAAAGTGGCGGACAAGAATGTCATGGAGGTGTACCTTCGACAGTCCGTCGTCGAGGCACTTTCTCTCCAAGAGACGGGCTTGTTCTCGGAGTGGTCGACCAAGAAGTGGCGAGAGGTCTCTCGAAGCGAACTCGACCAGGTACTTGCTACTGAGGTCCTGGTGCAAGACGGGCGGGCTTTGCTCAAGGGAGACTCTTGTTCCATTTCGCAGAGCCTTGTTTCCGAGGCCGATGACGTTGATGCAGCGGCCAAGGTTGCTCCTGAGGAGGCCCGAGAGATGGTCAGGGCGTGGGGCGCATCATGGAAAGAGCTCGTTCTGGACGAACAGCTCAAATTTGCGGTACGCATTTCCTCGCCATGCCGACATCCGCTGCCAGTGTGAAAAGTTACTGATCAAGGCGTAGATCCGAAAACGACTCTACCAACTTACCGGCACGCTGATTCCGGACGCAAAGCTCGGAGCAGCCCGCACTGTCAAGCACGTCCTCACATTGATCGCGAAGCAACCAAAACCGGCAAAGCTGGCAGAGCTCTTGGAGAGACGAAGCGATGTCCGGCAATTGGCCAATGTCAAGGTTCACCGCCGCAAGATCGGCCCGGTGGAAAAAGAGACGTCTGTTGGCCAATGGAAGGTGATTGAGGAGGAGTTGACGAAACGTGGCCTGCCAGTTACTGGCACGACGGGTCTGTCGAAAAACAAGGAGAGGGACTGGATCTTGGGGAAGATCTAGACGGACATGGAGCCAGGATGGATGACTGGCATCTATAACTAGACACTCTGTATATGTATTGTGGCTAAAAGGAAGCATTCACACCCGTGACAACGGCCGTTCTCTTTTCCATCAAAGAGAGGAAGCATGAGTTAGATGTATGTTCATGGAGCAGTGGATAGGTCGGTGCGTGTTCTGAGACCAGATTTCGAACACCGTGCATTTCTGTTTACTGGTGGATTGCCACGACCTCCCTGGAACATTGGTGAAGACTCGAACGCAAATGGTCCAGATGAGCTGAGTAAGGGCAGTTGTGTTATAAGCTGAATAACGATAGCTTCTAGTTGACGTTGGCTAGCAAATCCAGACACGAGTGACGCCAACCGCAACAGGGCGACTTTCTTACCACCTAGCCGCCGAGAACCATGTATGTAAATCCAACGAGAAGATGAAGGCCAAAGTCGACACCCATCCCTTAGGCCAGGGGTCCATGATCAAATTACATGTACATTAGATGCATCGGCCGCTTGGCACACTCCGTCCGAGATGGGTTCCAGCTGCATCGTTGGGGGCGAGCGGTCAGGCTGATGATGGCGTGACTACCACACATCTTTCTAATGACGTGGCATAACACCTGTAAGTGATGGGAAAAGTTCAGACGAATCATGTGTGCAGGGACGCTTCTTTGTTCCCTGCACAATGTGCATGACAACTTCTGGAGATATGTGCATATGTACGGAGTACATTGTACATGTGTGAATCACCTGTTTTCCTTCTCCACATTAGGCCCCGTCCCCCACTCCCAAAGCCAGGTGGGGCGTGTTCGGCGCAAATGCCTCGCGAAGCCGTTATCGTCGTAACTTGTGGCCATGGCACAAACCGCGCATTTCTCGTCTATATAAAGAGGCCTCACTGTCCAGCAACTTGACAGTTTCTTTTCTTCCTTATCCCTTGTCCAAACAAGTCTGACTCATCGCGAAGACTACCAAGCTCTGCAATAGCACCCTCTTAGTCGAGCTACATAGCTTTCTCCACAAGGTTCCAACTTCTTTACCGAACACCGTCATCCCACCTACATACATCACAATGGCTGATGACTGTGGCTGCTCCGGCTGTGCCTCCGCTTGCGACTGCGGCTCAAGCTGTACGTCGCTTTGTCTAACCACTTTATGTTATTGTACTGGCTTTGTATAAATGTACTGACTGGAATCGTACAGGCACTTGCACATCATGCGACCGATCCGCATAAATTAAAATCGACTTGGCCGTCCTTCACACCACGTTTGCACGTACGACTTTTTTTTTTTTTTCGGCAGGTGTGCTTTCACTGGTACTATTCTGGAGCACGGAGGGGAATGTAATTGACGAATACTCCGTACACATCTGATTGAACGACACTTTGACATTACGACAAATGAATGGAAGATGGGGGTTGGGGGTTCAATGCTACCCTTTCTTAGCGACATCTTGAATTGCTTTGATTTGTTTTCACGGTATGCAACGTTTGCCCCTCTTCAAGACGTTTTGAGTGTGGTGGCTGGGATGCAACGGGTTAAGACGAGGCGAGGACTTTGTGTGCGCAGACAGTCTGGCTGCGAGGGCGGGTCTAGGGATATCTCAACCCAGTTATGCTCTCAATATACCTTTGTGTGTAGGATGAATCCTTTACGTTGGTGGCAGATGTGAAAGAAGACATGTAATTTGAAGTTTTTTTTTCCATGTTAATGGTGATTTTTTTGGTGTGTCTTGTTTCACCCTTGTCATCAGCGCATTGGACTTGTATAATGCATTCTTTGTACGCAAGATATACGGAGTACTGGCTTCAAACATTGCCTGACTCTACAACACGCAGTGATGCGCGTGGTGTCGCGCGATGTGAGCCAGCTCGGGAACAGAGTTGGGTGAAGCAGCCTTGTAGACACTATGCAAAATCCATACAATGTAAGCAATTTTTTGCCAGGACCCGGGAAATGTAACATGGACTGCAACTTGCCATAGAGGACTCTATAGTATATCTATCTGCTGGATAATTTGGTGGGAAAACACCCCAAGATTAGGAACCATAGACAGGTACAGATAATAAGGGCTAATCATAATTGTATACATACAACGCCTTGACAACAACCACACCGGACTACGGAGTACAGTCTACATGCACTTCAAGTCTGCCCTGTTCGCCCGTTCGCCCGTTCGCCCGTTCGCCCATTCGCCCCACGCTGCCGCCAATCATGTCATGGGCTCTCACGTGGATGCGAATGCGAACAACATGATGCTCGGCCTCGGCTGCGCGCTCAATACATCAACATGTACACCAATACATCAATGCCAGAAATGCCAGAAACAACCCGACTGCCAGGCCGGGCCATTTTGGACATCGAGGTTGAGTCGAGAAACAAGAGTGCACGTTTGCGCACATCCATCCCGTCTGTCAGCCACCCACACACAGACACACACACACACACAGCCTGAGCCTTGAAGCCAAGAACTTTGACGCTTCTTCCGGTTGGTGATTTGCTCCAACTGCGCGACCGTCACGACTCGCGATTATTAGCACAGCTCTTCATGGCTGCGATTGTGAGTAATATGCATCCATTCTCCTGTAGCCTGGGTACCTTGTTTCGTTTCGTTCTGTTCTGTTCTGTCCCGCGCTGTTCTTGGCCCTGCCGATGCTTTTGCAGACAGATAATCGCAGCTCTGTGGTCCGTCGTGTGGTCGTGTGGTCACTCACCCTCTCCCTCGCTCCCTTTCATGTTCGGTTCGGCATGTGATGTCACAGCTTGCAAGCGCAACCGGCCTCACCACCACCACCACCACCACCTCCAAAACCAGCAGCAGCGCAGACCAGTGGTCTTGCGTATCCACCTGGACATCCGTTCATGTCGTGACTCGTTTCCCTTTTCCTCGACGCCTCGTGTGGATCGCGACCCCGTTGTCCCTCATCAGTGGGCTCTTCCTCTTGGTTTTGCCTCCCTACTAGCTAGCCAGCTTGCAGCGACTGACGTCGAACATTTGTGGATGCGTAGGATTCTCCGTGGCTATCGCATCTGCATCTGCCCATGTCTTCACGCGACGACGCCTCTTCGGCCTCGACGTACGAGTCGCAAGGAACGGCCGGGCCGCCCTCGACTCACGCCAGCTTCTCGCCCGTTACCTTGTCCGCCAACACCACGAGATCTGCTCGCCGTTCCAACATACTCGTCCACCAAAAAGCCCATTGCTGCTTGCGACACCACCGCAAGTAACTCGCGCCCTTGCCTACAGCCATCCCTTCTTGTTGCCCTTGAACAATTTCCTCGGGTTGCTCACATGGAGCACGGGTGATCCATGGCAGAGCTTCCTGCTGCTCTCTGCCTTTTGGTTCATCGTGCTCTATGGGGACGTCGTGGTTCGAAGGGCCGGGCCTGTCGTCATCGGAATGGGCATCATTGCCGGCATGTATGGCCGAAGATATAGTCCTTTGAGCAGTAGCGGCTGGGCCGACCCAGCCCGACCGCACAAGGATGCGTCCAACGCCAGCGCAGCGTTCTCTGCAGGCGCGCAAGGTGACCATGCAAATGCAAATGCAAATGCAAATGCAATTGCCAAGAAATCGCTCCAGCACCAAAGGGCGTCTTCCGAGATGACAAGCACCAAACATCAGAAAACGCTGGACGAGATTGTGGAGACGCTGAAGGTGTTCACAGGACGGTGCAATGTGTTGATGGAGCCTCTGCTCGAGATGACGGACTTCCTGAGCACACAGAGAACACCAACTAGCGCAACCACCAAGCCCGCCTTGACAGCCATGTTTGTACGGCTTCTGATTGTCACGCCATTCTGGCTGCTTCTCACCATGCCGCCGTTTCACGTCATCACTACTCGGCGCGTTGTCTTGGTATTCGGCACCATCATCTTGACGTGGCACGCTCGACCCATGAGAGTTACGAGGACTCTGCTTTGGAGGAGCTCCTTCATTCGGAAGTCCGCCGCGGCAGTCACTGGTTTGCGTTTCCACGGTCCGACCAAGTCTGGTCACAAGCTCGCAGTAGAGGCCGCCAAGGGACAGGCCAAGGCCAACAGCAGCTCCGGAAATAAAAAGAGCCGAAATAAAAGCTCAGGAGTCAAATTCACTTTCATCATCTATGAAAACCAGCGCCGCTGGGTTGGTCTTGGTTGGACTGCAAGTCTCTTTGCATACGAACGCCCTGCATGGACAGACGAGCACAGCAACCCTGTTCCATCAAAGGACGAATTCGAGCTCCCCAATGTTGAAGATGGAAGCAGAATGCGCTGGCAGTGGGTAGAAGGCAGTCGATGGAGGGTGGATGGAGTTGCCGATGACAAGGAGCCCGTTGATTACGATGGCGAGGAAGGCAAGAATGGGTGGATCTATTACGACAACAAGGTAAGCCGAAGGAAGGGGGTGGGGGGTTCCATGTCAAGGTTGGGTTTACCACTGACTAACAAACGCAATAAGTGGCAACACGGTCGGCGCGGCCAAGACGGCTGGGCGAAATGGACAAGACGGAGAAAGTGGTATCGTGATGCTGAGCTCGTGGAAGTTGACGAATCGGACCTGCCACAACCTGGAGAAAACGAATCACCCGAGTCATCCAAGACGGCCCACGAGGAAACGTATTCCACTGCAACCGAAAAATGGTGCCCGCGCGCGGCGAGTCCAATACGGCCACCAGCGACCCCCGGCTAATACCGACGACGACGATGGGGCCTCGATCCTCTCCACATCGTCCGTTTCCTCGTTTTGGCCGTTGCTAAGGCGAAGGGCAGCCGACAAGCCTCCCACGTCTGCAGAAAAGGAACGACCAAAGTCTACTCTAGGTGAAGCGGTGCCTGACGATGATGCCACTGGGTTGGACTTGGAAACGGAGCTGGAGCTGCAAAAAGAAGGCAAGGATGGAGGCCGATGGGGATAGGAGATGATGCGCGGATGAATCTGGAGTGATGAGCGGGCATGTATAGCGATATTCAGTAATGCTGTATCTGTACGGAGTAATGCCGTGTGAAAATGTACACGATGAAATGTGGGAATTTGGGCCGCAAGAAACTGAGCACATTGTGAATCGGGGTATTCGAATGACTTATGAATCACGAATCAACAATAGCTGACGAGTACAGCCAGCCGCAGTTTGATTTGATTGTGCGGAACTCTCCTCTTTTCGTCTGCCTCAAAGCCCCTTCTTTCAGATACCGGAGGCTCTATCTCGTCTTCTCTTTCTCGACGTCAAGAACCATTCTCATCTATCAACGACTTTACTCCCTCACTCCCCCGAACGATGACAACACAACCAACCACGGAAGATGCAGCTCCCCACGAGGCATTCTGCCTCCCCAGGCCCCAAAGCCAGCAGCAAGGCGCTCTAACACCCCTTTTATCCAACCAACCCCGTCGATATTCCTCCTGTTCCCGTCCCGCATATACAACTACCAGCACGCCGTTCTCCCCACCGAAATATCTCGCCCCCACGGTAATACGCCGCGGAGTCCGGACCTCGTCAGCTTCACGACCGAGGTGCGCCGCGCATCTGACGCCGACGACGGAAGAGGCAGGGAGTCGGAGTCGTTGGTCTCGGAAGTCACGGTTCGCAGGGAGCCCTTGACGCCGTTCCCCCTGGAGAAGCAACTCGAGCCGGGAGGGAGTCTGCCGCATTCTCATCCTCGCGAGGCCCAGGCTTGTGGGTGCGGGGACTCGTTCTCGCGAAGCATGCACGCTGTTGTGCTTGCGCTGGAGAGCGTGGTTTTCCTGGGGTGGTCTGCCTGTTTGGTGGTATTTCGGTGTGGCGGGGCGGGGAGTCTACGTTCTGGACGAGGTATTTACTTACTCTCTCTCTCTCTCTCTCTCTCTCTCTCTCTCCCTTTTCTCCTGGGGTCGTTTCTTGTTGAAAGGTGGTGAACGTACGGAGACTGATCTGATCTGATCTGGGTGCTTGCTTGCTTGCTTGCTTGCCAGGTTGTGGACGTATTTTCAGCCCCTCGTGGGATCGACCTGTGTTGCGTGTCTGGCCGTGCTCCTGGTGGGCGAGGCGAGGCCGCTGTCTGACCTGGGGTATCTTTACACGCAGGTCGTGGTGCTGTGCTCGACCAGCCTTGCGGTCGTGTGCTTGGCTTGGTGGGCTTTTGTTGGGCAGGGCGATCGGCTGGTGATGGGGAGTGCTGTTGGTGCGGGGGTTGATGCTGGGGTGGTGGTGGGCGGGTTCGCGAGGGGAGCGCTGATGTGGTGGGTCTGATTGGGGCGGGGGAGGAGAGATGATGGGGTGGGTTGTGGGAGTCGAGGTTATTAGATGGGGATGATGGGATGATAGGATGATGGGGTTGGTTGGAGTGCTTGTGCTGGCATGCTGCGATTTATCAGCCCTTGTATTCACCATGTTCCTTTGGCATCTCGGTCACTCTGGCGGTGTTTTTTTTTTCATTCTCCGCCAAGATTCCTTGTCAAAAGCACAGGCTAATGGAGCAATGGATGGTTTCCCATTGTCGTCACTTTGAGTCGGCTTCGAGATGGGTCTTGCTAGCATGCTGTGTTGAACTACCTACTCTGTTCTGTCCTGCTACGGTTTGATCTGGCGGCTAGAATCTTCCGTCCTGCTGTCATACTTCTGTATCCAGCTAAAGGGGTTTCTTCCGGCAGAGGTTGAGCGACGGGTAGGATCGATGCAGAAATCTCGTGCCTTACCTCATAATACGCATTAGTGACGGTCTTTTCATGAAGCATCAAGGCAGAATGGCCGAGTGGTCTATGGCGACGGTCTCAAGCACATGCATATGCTGTTTCGCTTCCGAAAAAGAAGTGTTCCGTTCACGAAAGTGGCCGGGGTTCGAATCCCCGTTCTGTCAGCTTTGGTGTTGGCGCTCAACCTTTTTGGTAATTCATGCTGAGGACATGCACATGAAGGAATTAAGTTCTCTTTGTTTTTGACCATGATCATCATTCAAGTCCTGCATGATATTTTTCTTCCTTTTCTTCTTCTTTCCTAGGTCTCTTGATACTTGATGTTGCAGGTTCGGAAGTGCTTGGTGGGCTTTTATGCCATGGACGAAGAACTTTCAACTACAGCCATGTTCAGCGTCGAATTGGGCTGTAGACTGAATGTCCTTGTTCTGTTCATGTGTGTAGACGTTAGAATTCATCTCGGCGCCCGTCCTTTGAGAATTTGACGGTAGTCTTGGTGCGCGCTGTTTATCAGCGCCCATTTCGGGGCATTTCCAGAACTCGTAAGTGGCTCAGCTTGTTGGTATTATCGCTAGCAATCCCGACTTCTTACAAATCCGATGGATTGGCCGCAACCAATGAGCGCAAGAAATCATTAAAATTCAATACCAGAGTTACCAAGGGTCTTTTGTGGAGACCACCAGCATGTCAGCCCGCACCGCATGTTTCTATTGTGCCCGCTGAGCTATGCAGCTACTATGAGCTTTCTTGTTAGCCTCGAGCAGCACTGTCGGGAACCACCGAAAGCAAATCCATGTAGTGGACTCAGCCTGGGGAGTCGGTCGTAGCACAGCATATGCTGCTGGCAGGATACTCATGCGAAAGTGGAAAAAAAAAAAAAAAAAAATTCGTCCGGGGTCCACCAAAATTAAGGCATGATGAATGAGGGGCAACGGTCGACGAGGCGGGGCCGAGTTGTAACTTGCACAACCTTCTAGCGCCGTCAAGGCTGTGTTTGGTGTGCGAAAAGCCCAAAGCCGGCGCCGGAGTGAGTCTCATGTCCTAGAAAATTCTTAGTGCGCACGGCATCACAATCGCCAAACGCTGGCCTTTCTCTGTTCCCTTCTTTGCCTTCCTTTCTTCGCCTCGGCGCTCGGGCACGTCGCCTCACCTGCTCCAACCCCAACTGGCCCATCTGTCTCTAATCTCGTGTGTTATATCTTTTCGCGATCCGGCCTGGCTCAAGCCTGCCCGTGATACATCCCCGTCGGACTTTTTTTTTTTTTCCGCCCGCACTCACTCCCTTCCTTTTGCCCTTTGAGCAAAAATCGCTCGCCGGAGAAAGCCCTTCGCGATGGTTGAGAAGATCTACGTTACATACAATGAGGTGTGTAGCAGACCCCCGTTGCGACGTCGCCCCACCCGCAAGGGCAGCATGGAAAACATTGTTGCAGCAAAAGAGAAAGAGAACTTGGGCCATCTACTGACCATGAGGGCTCCAGGTTCACGAGCTGTGCCGCAAGTCGGCCGGCCGTCTTCTGACCGAGTTCAAGCCCCAGCTTATCATCGCCATCGGTGGCGGCGGCTTCATCCCCGCCCGCATCCTGCGATCTTTCCTTCGAAAAGACGGCTCTCCCAACATCCCCATCCAGGCCATCGGCCTGTCCCTCTATGAGTCCCTCGGCGATGACACCGAGGTCGAAAAGATTGGCAAGGAGGTCAAGCGCACCCAGTGGTTGGACTTCACCTCCCTGGGGACCATGAAGAACCTCATCGGCAAGCGCATCCTCATTGTTGACGAGGTCGACGACTCCCGAACTACACTTGCCTACGCTGTCAAGGAGCTCGAGAAGGATGTCGAGGCTGCCCGCCAGGAGGCCATCAGCAAGGAATGGCCGACAATCTGCCCAAGACTGAGTTCTACATCTTCGTTCTGCACGTACGTCATTTTCCAGCCCGCGCAAACAAGGGTGCGCATCAATTTTTATTTTTGTTTTTTTCTTCGGTTATTGTTCATACCGAGACTGACCAAATTTTGCGACATGTAGAACAAGGACAGAAAGAAAGATGGCATCTTGCCCGACGACATGCTGGCCAAGCGCTACGAAGCTGCGGTTACCACTGGCGACGTCTGGATCAACTACCCTTGGGAGGCGCTCGACATTGCTGAGCATGACCAGTTGAGCGCAGAGGGCAAGAAGGCTTGAGAGAAACAAATGATGAATTGATGAGCATAGAATAGAAGCTGAGTCTCAAGATGCGTCTGAATTCAGCCAAATAAATACCATGTATAGTCCGTTGCTCGAATCCTTGCGGCCCCCAGTGATGCCGTGCAGGGCGCCCAAAACCATGATGCTGTCTATCATGACCGCTGTCAAACGCCGTGTTGTGCAAGTCCTCTAGCGAATAACGTTAAAAAAATCGTTAGGTAGTCCCAAAGAGCCAAATAGATTCTCAACCACCCACGGTTCCCTCCCGCGCATGCTTCTCTTTCAGCCTCTTTTCCTGCTTCATAAACTCTCTGATGCCCACGGACACGCCCTGGTACACCTCGTCATCCCACATGTCCTTTGCGATCTTGTCATTACCAGCCGGCACCGTCCAGTTCGTCTCGGAGCCACCGCCGTCACTGTCCACGGTCCCCGAGCCGGCCCTTAATCGCGCCTGCGCCTCGTTCTTCTTGGCGGACCATTCCTCCATGTCCTCTCGGAATCGATCCCAAACGCAATTGACACATCCGCTCATGCAGCAGTTGTCAGGCTCCTCCGGCCGGGGCGGGACCAGAACTCCTGCCATGTACGTAGACCTTGCTTGCTTCAATGCCGACCTGTCTGCTTGTTCAGCCGGCCCGAGCAGTCGTGATCCGAAAACGATACGCGCCTTTTCTTGTGGCGTGGGTTCTCGCGCGGATGGAAACGAAGATGTGGTAGTCGCAGCTGTGCTTTCGCTCGGTAGAGTCGTCTTGCGGTTGCTGTTGCTGCTGCTGCTGCTGTTGTTGTTTTTGGTTCTTGACGCGGGTCCGGTTTCACGTCTCTTGTGCGCCGGTCGCACACTCTGGTCGGCGGCAACAGGTGGCTCCTCGGGCTGATGAGCGCAGGAATATGGAACAGGATCGCGCAGAATGCTGGTGTAGTAGTCCCCGAGGGGTGATGGCTGCGGCCATTGCTCCTCTCTGGAGGTCGACCTCGATGTTGTGAATGTTCGGGCCGAGCAGGCTGATGATGGGCGTGGAAGAAGACGAAGGAGCTGTGAGGTGGCTAATCCTGTGGGCGCGGACATTGTGAGCTGGTCTATGCATCTACCATATCCTGAAATGTAGAGGGCGGAGATATTGGATGTACATAATACGACTTCGCCGGCAAATGTCAGGTTCGGAACAACGTCATTTGGAGTGCTGACAAATACATAAGCTGATGGATTTTGGGGCGTTTCGCACGTGATGGTGCCTGTGGGAGAGCGTCAACGGACCGTTGCTGCCACCACTCTCACTGTGCTTCAGTGGCCAGCGGCCGTAGTTTGAAGTTGACATCAAAGATGGCTGGGCACGAAAGCGGTTCCCCAGCCCGTCGCATCCCGATTTACATCTAAAACTCTCTCCGACCCATGAATTCAACTCCAAATTCGCTGTCTTGGCCACCCTGTCGCCCCTCAGCCTCGAGTGGTCGCGCGAAATCTCCCCAGAAAGCGCATGCATCATCCATCTTTCAACCGCGGAAGGACCCGGGTTGTTGTGGCCGTGGCGGCGTCAATGATTCGGGATAGACATATGGCGTGGTATCTGCATTTCTGTACCGAGCACGGCTTGCTCAATCGTCGACGAGATGAGAGCAGCCACACGGCCCACGGTGCTGTTCGTCGTCATGTAGTCGAGTCGAGACCCTTCTTCCATGTTCCAGTTCCACGTTCCGCGCTCCACGTCGAGCCGGCCCCACCTGGCCCCGGCCGGGTGTTGACACCAGCGAAAGAAGTCATCGGTGGCTTTTGTTAGGAGGGAACGCGCTCTCAGCTCAGCTCCGGGGCCACATCACATCTCTACTAGTCAGTCAAGTTCCCTTCACTCATGCCCAGCCCCTTGGACGACGTGAAAATCCCTACATGTATGATGGCGGCAATGACCTAGTCGTACCATCGTGCACGTGTCTGACCCTCCGCACGGGCATCATGTTGTTATCCCCAGGTGATTGCCCCATTTCGTCCAGACATCAGCATGGAAGAGTCGGCGCCAAAGCGACGACGCGTTTCTCCAGACCCCGACGCACCTTCACCTTCACCTGTACCTGCACCAGATCCAAATCCAAATCCAAATCCAACGGTCAACAACCCACCATCCTCACAGTCACAGTCACAATCTCCCACCCGCCGTATCATCCGACCATCCTTTGCATCGCCGACTAGAGCAAGTCTTGCACGCTACAACCCGCAAATTCTTGCACGACGCCGCTCGGCATCAGCGTCTCCCTCCAAGACCACCGATCCCGCCTCGATTCGACCTACACTGGGCCCTGTTCGCAGCGCGCAACAACTCTTCGGCTCGCAGGCAGTCCCACGACCAGCTCAGACGTCCTCTCAAACACCAGCTGGCCTCGCCCGCGACGCGTCTGCTCGACCTAGAGACACGCTCCTGCCAGCCAAAGCGTCGTCCGACTCCGACTCCGGTCCCGGTAGCCCACCACGAAGAACTCCGGTCAAACCAAGTCCGCGACCACTTCCCGCCAGCTCCCGAGGGGGACGACGAGCTGAATACTTTTCTGGCGCGGACACGACGAATCACACGAAATACCGGCGTGCCCATACCCCTCCTCCGGAACCCGAGCTCCCACCAGCTGTCTCTGACCCGGTCTTGTCCACACCACCGCGAGGCATCCACAGCAGTCCTAGATGGAGAGGCCGAGACAAACGGAAGAAGAACTCACCGATGAAGAGCTCGCCGTTGAAACCACGGATTGACAGTCCATCGAGGACTCCGAGGGCACGTGGTCCCTCGCAAAGCCAGAGTCCCTACCCTCGTGGCCGAGGCCCCGGCCGGCCCCTACAAGACCTGGGTTTAAATGCGAACACGAGTGCTGCCCGGCAGGTGCCAGCGTTCAACAAAAATGCCAGCAGGATAAAGGAGAGGGACAGGCTGCGGAGAGAGCTAGCGTCTCTCCGGAGAGAAATGGACCTTGCAGCACGCGAAAATGAGCGCATTCGGGCAATGCAGAAAGCTGGACGGATCGTGGCACCCGCCAATGAGGAGGATGTGTTGAATCTAGTTCAGAAAACGCTCGTTGCGACGGGGACAGCCCCAGTCCAGGGCTAGCACACCAAATGGCGCAAGCGGCGTTGAAACCTATGGGCATATTGCCGTTTGGACCGTCAAAACTAATACCTCAGCAAGGAGACTCGGACGGCGAGGAACAACAAGACATCAAGTCCCATCACCCTGTACAAATGTCTGCCGAAGACGAACTGCCATTCTTACAATTGTTCAGTCCTTTCGCAGCTACCTCACAAGTGTCAGTCTTGCCCGCCGTACCGAATCAGCCGATACGACAGCGGCGACAAATTACGCTACGATCTCGCGATATCCCGGGTCTCTTCACGGCCAGAGTGGACATGGTGGTCAACGCAATGAATTTGAACATTCTTGCATTAAAGATTCCTGCCTTGGAACCTTCGGCGCGTCCTGAGCTGGGCGCATTTGTCGATAAAATATGCAATGGGGACTGTAACAGGTCCATGCATCACAACATTGGCATCATCTCATGGGCAATGGGCGAGTGGTACCGTCTAGCCGTTCAAAGGGCACGCTTCTGGTCTCAACTTGAACAGAATTTAACAGCAAAGGGCGACTACTTGAGCTCCATTGCTCAAATGCGAGAGCCATCCGGCGAACAAGATGATTCAGATTCGGATGCACACGACGAAGCATTTGATAGATGCGACAAGGCAGATCTTTTGCGTTTCATGGGCCAACGGTCTTACGAAATACCGATTCCGACTACCACGGAAGCTGGTCCAGAAGCAACAATATGGTTGGAGTGGAACATTCGCCTCGACTGGACTGGGGAAGCGCAAAGTAAGATGGGTCTGTTTCTCGGCATCCCGGGCAAATGTGAGTCGATTTGGATCGTATAGAAGCTTTTTTATTTCTTTTTTTCCCACACATGTGAATGCTGACGATGACGACTCTAGGGCGAGCAGCGGATAATCGAGGCGTTTTGCCAAGTTCCCGAAGCTGTTTGAAGATTTAATAGAAGGCGGCCAACATCCCAGGAAAGCTGCGCGGACCATGGTGGCGCTTTTGGCAGGTGGTTAAAGCCACCGGTGTATAAACTTTTTTTTCCGGGACGAGACATGAGGAACATGACACTATGGGAGAACCGATCGGGCGAATTTCATCGAAGCATAAATGGGCGGAAGTAGCCTTTTACCAATGATACCAATTCACAATACTACATTACAGCTCCTGTGCCGGGCTACCACTTCGTCCGCTGCTCAATTTCTGCTCAAGCTGGATGCGAATCCATTCGCGTCCAGCCCCGACCAATCCATGATAATTTTTATCGATCGTGTAATTATTATATTTAGTCGACATGGACGCCGAGCTTTCGCAGATCAACCTTGGCCAAGTCGATTTCCTGCATGAGCTCCTTGTGCGCCTGAGGAACGTCGTTGAAAGTAAGAATGCCCCAGCCGAGACGGAAGAGGAGGACGGCACCAAAAGAGACGAGGGCCCAGAAGGGAAGCTAATCGATTGATGAGAGAGTCAGTGGAGGAAGCTGCCGAGCTTGAAAAGGTTTGAGTTTCTGCCCCCTAGACGAGACACGTACCACGGGGAGAATCTGCTGCTGCACCAGAGGAGGCAGAGGGATCAGTTCCAGATAGAGGGCGAGATAGAGCTATGCGAATAGAAATCAGCACATGTGCCATGCAGGTTGGGTGCGGTACAGTTTGTAATTTCATACGGAAGTGACGAGGAGGCCGAAAGAAATGGTCTGCTGAGCGCGCGTCATGGCTGTAGAATGTTTTCGGGGAGAAGAGGGGTGGAGGGACGTCTACGTGTCTGGTGTGTATTGTTCGGAGGGGATTAGCGATAACTGCTAAGGAGCGACGAGTCGGGGCGGACGGAGCAGGAAATTGGTTGGTGCGATCGATAAGGCGGGATAACGTGTCGAGGAGGTGGGAGCCAGCCAGGGAGGTTGGCGCGTTGACGACGAAGCTTCGGATTTTGAGAGGGTGACTAAGCCGCTCGGTCCACTTGGGGTTTGTGGCCGAAGCGTGCTGGCAGGGTGAAAACTAAGCATGACGAGTATATCAAAGTAATGTTTGATCTTCATTTTCACCTTCTTTGGCCGTTATTTTCAATGTCGCTATGGATGATTCGACACAGGATCACGACGTTGCCCTGATCCCCCGCCCCCAAAGCTCGAAAAGACGGCGCGCGTGTAGCAGGAGTTCCGGGTTGGGGTTTCTCAGCACCACAAGTTACAACACAACCTGCGGAAAGAAGCATGCGGGATGATTCCCCTTCCCTTCCAGGCGCCGCGAGTTGTTTCCCGGGCAAGATTCGAGGACTGATAGGGGTACGGGAGTACGGAGTGCTCATCCGGGGATGCTCGCGAGCTGTCTGAGAATCAAGACGCCCAAAAATGGCACACCACAGCTCTCCACCTTTGATCCCCGGCCGCTAATGCAAGCCTCCCAATGTGCCGACCCGAGCCCTCACTAGCAAGTCTGGTTGCTCGTACTCGGTACTCTGCAATAATACGTGTACGTTTCGATTGCGCGGGTTCGTGTCTTGGAGCCCAGTTCATATTCACATCGGCGGCGGTATCGGCGTTCGTGCTTCTGAAAAAGCTAGTCAATGGACTGATGTGAAGTCGTACCGCAGTGCGTACTCGGAAGATTTTATGCGGAGGCAATACGGAGTACTCCCTACGAGATCGATTCCCCGCTGAGCAAAGCATGTGGCTGGCTGTAGCTATCTAGATCGAGATCGCAGGGTGGGATGGCCTGCCGAATGTCGCAGCAGCTGCAGATGCAGATGAGCTGTCGAATTGGCCTTGTTTGCCCCCAACGAAACGAGAAACCGTGCCGGGATGGCTGTAGATGGGAGCCCCCGCTGTCTCTCAGCCGATGGCTCTTGGCGATTCTTTAAAAGGGCACAAGGGGTGCATCTTATTTTACCTTCTCGTTTGTAGGATATCCTGAGAGAAGACGAACAAAAGACATGCCGCATCCAATCCCACAACCACCGGGCGTTCCTGTGCTGGGCAACATTTTCGATGTTACACCCGGTAACACTTGGACATCATTGAAGAAGCTGTCCGAAGAGTACGGAGAGATCTTCCAGATCAAGGTGCTCGGCCATGCCATCGTTTTCGTGGCCAGTGTAGCCCTGGCCGAGGAGATCTGTGACCAGAAACGATTCCGGAAATACGTTGGAGGGCCCGTAGTCGAGATACGTGCGGCTGTACACGATTCTCTCTTCACGGCGTTTGACCACGAGCCCAGCTGGGGATTGCTCACCGCATCATGGCCCCCATCTGTCAGCCGACGCTTTGCGGCAGCAAAGCTTCATTGAGATGAGAGACACAGCCAACGAGCTCGTTGAAAAGTGGAAGAAGAATGGACCGCACGTCACTGCGCCACTGGGCGAGTTCCAACGACTCAATCTCGAAGCAATTGCCCTCACGCTGTTTGGCAAGAAGCTCAACTGCCTGTACGGGCCGGTACATCCCTGGCTTTCAGCCATGGAAGTTGCAACAGCCGAGGCCATGATGCGTCCCACCAGGCCGGCCATCCTGAACCTTGCATACAAGAGCAAGTTCAAGGACGCAATCAAGACGTTGCGCAAAGCCGCCAGCGAATTTGTAGAATATAGGAAATCCCACCCCACGGACCGCAAGGACCTCCTGTCAGCCATGCTGGACTGCGAGGACCCGGTGACGAAGAAGAAACTAACGGATTCTGAAGTCATTGACGAGATTGTCACCATACCGATTGGAAGCAGCACCGCACCGTGCCTCCTCGCCACGGCCATCTTCCTGCTCCTTGGAAATCCCGACGTCGTCGTCCGCGCCCGCCAAGAACTCGACACCGTCGCCCCCAGCAGAGAACTGACAGTCCAGGACCTCGACAAGCTCGAGTACATCCAGGCCGTGATCCGCGAATCTCTCCGTTTGTCTTTTGCAGCGCCGGGGTTCAACATCGAACCCATCCCCAGCGAGTCCAAAGCCCCGTCCTGCTCGCAGGGGGCAAGTACCAAGTCGCGCACAACCAGGCCATGATCATCGTCATGGCGGGCGTGAACCGCGACCCGAGCGTGTTCGAGGACCCCTGGCGTTTAAGCCGGAGCGAATGATGGGCGAACAGTTTGAGCGGCTGCCCGAGGGCGCGAAGAAGTGGTTTGGGAGCGGGAAGAGGGCATGTATCGGAAAGCATCACGCGTGGCAGTGGAGCGTGCTCGTGCTGGCCACGCTCATCAGGAGGGTGGACTTTGAGATGGAAGATGAGAAGTATGAGCTGGTGCAGGATGGATGGTTCAATTATCGGCCTGTCGGGTTCAGGACCAAGGTCAGGGTGAGAGATTGATAATTTTGCCAGCTTGGGCGAGGTGGGTGGGTGAGGAAGCAGGAAGGGATGGAAGGATGAAAATGACCAGTTGGGCGACGAGTGAAAGTCGTGGGTTGTAGACGAGGGAGGATAGCTCGCTCAGCTTCACGTGGTTCCAAGTGAGAAGCGTAGTGTAGTTGATCCAATTCAATCCAAGACCAAGACCATAGTGCCCGTCATACCTACCTACCTACCTACCTACCTACCTACCTACCTACCTACCTACCTACCTACCTTATCTCTCCGTTGATCCGGGCGGAAGCGAAATTCAATCGCAGCCGCCACGTGTGAAGCGACAACTGCCCCAGATCTAACTTCCCGAACCAAGATTCACAGGCACGAACAAGACGCAGTGGATATGGAAAATCTGTCTCATCTCTGTATGCTAATATCGTTCTGTAAGTAGGTATTCATGCCGTGCCATACGTGCATGCATGTATATATAAATATCTGTCCGTCTTGTCTCTCTCTCTGTTTTTTTTTATTTTTATTTTTCAATCGTGAGAACATAAATAGCATCCCATTCTGTCATTTCACCACGTAATGTGTTCCGTTTCCCATGACCGTCTCATCCTCGATTACGTCTCCTCACATAAAGGGTATACTGGTTTTTGCAAAAAAAAAAACGCCACGTAGGTATTGCTTCAATGGTAAAGCCGCCGTGCTACAAAAAGAAAAAAAGGATGGAGACTCTGGAAAATTGTCGTGGCCCGTCGAGACAAAGCGAGGTGCCTAGAGGGTGGTGCTCTTGCGGAGAGAAAACAACGACCAGCCTATGCGGCGCTGGCGCTGTCGCTGGCGCTTCTCGTCATCGTCGTCTTCTAGCTCTAGCCTGTAACGACGGACGCTGCCGGAGTCGTCGTCGAAAGCGACGTGCCGGGGTGGAAGCAGTCCGGCACGAGATGTCTCCTGATCCAGCCCTTGACGCCCCGACTGGCGGCGTCGATGGCGGCGTACTCTAGCCGACGGGTGCTGTCGCTGGTCCAGTAGTGCGTGGTGGGAGGAGGAGGGGAGGGGAGGAGAAGGCGAGTGGGCGGCGGCCGGGGATGAAGGCCGTGGCCGGGCCGGCGTCTCGGTGAGCTCGACGAGGTCGGGGGTAGGGAACTGGAAGTAGACGGCTGGCGGGGCGTTGGTGCCGGTGCCGGAGCCGGTGCTGCGGGCGTACAGCGACTGCACTGTAGGCTGGGGGTACGACTTGGCTGATCGACGGGTGGACGGTCGTGCGCCAAGGACTCGACATGTTGTTGTAGTGGTTGTGGTGGCTGTGGTGGCTGTGGCTGTTGTTGTTGCTGCGCCGGCTGCCGACGAGGAGGCGTTGGACGTGCGTCGTGATGGAGGAGCAGGCCTCGTGTGGAGGGACGTGGAGTTGCGTGCAGACCGGGACACGTGAGATTCGTAACCCGAGTCCTGCCGTTGCATCTTGACCGCCGCCGGGGCGCCTGGTCCATCACGACGAGGAGCCGTCGTCGTCTCGGCGTCGATGCCTCTGCTCCGGGGGCGAGGCGGTTCCCGCAGTTCGATGTCGTGAAAGCTGTGATACGTCGTCGTGCCTGACGCGGCGAAACTGCGCCTCGGGTCCATGGTGGGGGAGGAAGAAGAGGAAGAAGAGGAAGAAGAAGAAATATGTTTCCAGAAAAAGTCGTTGAATGTGGAAAAAGAAGATTATAGTATGTGAACTGAACAAGATGTAAGCCGCCGAGTCAGTCAGTCGGCCGGAAGCCGTATATCTGAAAGCAACGACGGGGCGTCTCGTCCGTAACCCGGCCACGGAGGATGGAAACGGAAGATAGTTTTGGAAAAGAAAAATAAAACATGAAGCAGATAGACCCGGATATCGTTCGAGAATATGTCAAAACGCAGATTTGAGTAATATTAACTGCACTGCAGATTTCGTCCGAAAGTTGCGGTCTGCAAGGCGTCCCACCCAGAAACTGGAGAAAGACGCACGAATCAGTACCGACGTCAAGGTTGTAGGGTCTGTGTAATTCCAATTTGTCTGCAGGCCGAGACGACGGGGGCGGTGGGTGTCTCGTCGGCCAGAGCAACAGGGACGAGGAGATGGAGACTGCTAATAAAACAAGGGAGACCCGTCACCGACACGGCTGGTTGACTTCTTGCGCGCGCGGCGGTGAGGGCCGTTTGTGATTCACTGACGATTTGTTTGACCCTGATCCGTCGAATGCGAATGCTTGTTGTGGGTTTTGGGTTGGGGTTGGGGTTGGGGTTGGGTTGGGTTAATAATAGGTTAGGTCAGGTTAGGTCAGGTTAGGTCAGGTTATTAGGTTCAAGGTGCCACGTTGTTATGTATTGTGGAGATGGGCTCCTGCAGACAAACCGGGGGTAAATGCCCAGGTAAACAAACAGAGTGATTATTTTTTTAACGAGTCAATGCAGCACCTGTCTGTGAATAGTCGGTGGCCCGGCAATGAGAGGGAAGGGCAAGGAAGGGCAAGCGAGATATAATACATATAAGGTACGAGTGCCCGTGCCCCGCAAAACTTAACGGTCCATCTATTCCATTTGTTAGTCACGGTCGGACCATCAACGCCGGATCCCAGCCACTGCCATGTTTAGCCCCTCTTCTTGTCTGGGAAGGAGGGGGACGTGAGCCAGAGTAATAAAAGTTGACTGCCGAAACGGAAGTACAACGTCTGCTGCCTCGCAGTCAGAAACACTTCCTGAACGACCCCATCATGTGATGGACGCGTTTTCGGGCCTTGTCGTGGCCCCCCGTCACATGCCGGTTGTGATGGATGGATGTTTGGATGTGGCGTGTGTGTGGCGCGTGGCGCCGATACCCAATCACTTTTCCTCGCCAACGCAGAACTTGGGAAGAGAAGAATGCAAGCAGCCGCCGCGAGGACTTCATCGGATCCAATCTAGCGTGGTGAGAAACTCGTCTTCTCTAGTTACGAGCATTTTTTCCGATCCGAGACGGAAAGACAAAGACGAAGAGAAAGAGTGCAGATGGTGGGTAGCCGCGGGCGGCACATGCTCTCAGTAAGCTGAGCACGACGTGGTTGCGTCTTGTGCTTTCCAGGGTCGTCGTCGCGAGGCTTCAGCTCGAAGTCGAGGAGAGGGGGCTTTTTGACATGCGACAGTTTTTTTGACTTGTAGAAGTGGCACGTCGACGTCAATGTGGTTGTGGAAAGACGGTGCGCCGAGCACCATGTTGTTTCTGTGTCGTGACCACCGGACAGACGAGTGGGCACTTACGGTATTCATTCAGCTGAGGTTGCCTTGGTGTTGAAGGCTGAGCAGGGGATTGGTTCTTGCAGCGTTGATGAAACAAAAGAGACGACTTCCCATGAATGACGAATCTGTGCAACCAAGTCCTACTTCATCCAGCAGTTACAGAGCGAGCAATGTGTCGGAAATTGTACGTCGAGAGGAAGAAGCTTATCCTTGCCGCAAGATGAGCATCAGCCAAGGCTTCTTAGCACGACATTGGTGTTCCAGATGGATATTTGCGGCGACAAAGCTTGCTTCTGGCAAAGGGGATTGGATTGCTGGAAAGTTGATGGCGAGTAAATATTGGCGCAAGAAGGTGACTTGGTGATTGTGGAGGCTTCTGCTTCTTCAGCGGGGAACGCGGGGAAGTAATTCTCGTGTATTCATTCATTATTCATTTGTACATCTCGCCCTTTTGCAAGACCCAAGGGGAATTAAAAAAAAAAAAAAAGACCCAGCACGCTCACGCGACTAGTCCATCCGGTTTCAAACGACAGGCTTCTTCAGCTCTTCATCAACACTGACACGTCTCGCTGTCTGCGCGACAAAAACCTTGCGGAATCGTCCGTGGAATATGTCCGTCATGTTCTCCTTGACACCAGCCCAGTTCTCCTTACAATATCCATAGTCGGGCGAGAGAAGACGAGATCGATCTCTTCGAGAGTCTTGTTCTTTGTCTCGGGCATGAAGAAGATCTGGTAGATTTCACCGAGAAATGCAATGCCTCCGTAGAAGCCCAGAGTCAGTCCGGTCGAGGACATGGCATTTTCATAGAGGTGAAGTTGTAGGTGACGACGAAGGAGGCCAGGAACAGGAGGGCATCGGAGGTAGTCATGCCGTAGCTTCGGAGGTAAGTTGGGTAGACCTCGGAGGGAACCACTAATGGAATTTATTCAGTAAGTGTTTCGTTCGTATGGATAAGTCTGTGCAGTGGTTCCCATGACTCACCCCATGTCAAACAAGCGTACGAGCCAAAGAAGCCCATGTAAATGATGAGACCAGTGAGGTAGAACCCTTCCGCGGCCACGAGGTGCGTCTTGATATTGAACTGGTATGAGATGCCGATGAGGACCAGACCGAAGAAGAATCCAGGCAACATCATGATGGCCCAGAATCTTCTACCGCATGTCTCCATGAGGAATACCGCAGGGATAGTGCCAAGGAGGAGCGCTCCGCCTCCGACCAGAGACATGTAATTCGAGTTTTCTTCATTGAACCCAATCTCATGCATCAGCACAGACATGTAGTACATGATGGCATTGACACCAGTCAGCTGGCCAAGAAGAATCATTATGTTGGCGTAGACCAAAGCTCGGCGAGCACGAGGGACACTGCACCGTTTGTTCTTCATTAGAAATTTCAAAATCATCGAGGTAGATCAAGAAGGTGAGTTGCAAGTGAACTCACGTGAAAAAGTCCATCCATGGATAGCGGCGGTTCTGAGCAACTTCTGTCACCTCGGTGGCTTCTGAACGAACAGCAATTGTCATGATGAAGAATTCTTCCTTGGACTCGCTCGATTCAACGCCTCGAATGCGCTTCCAGACTTTGAAGGCATCGAGCGTCTTGCCTTTGTGCATGAGAAAACGGGGACTTTCGGGGAGGAAGAGCATGCTGTTGATCGGGGGAAGGGGGAGGGGGATTAGCTTGCAGTCAACATGATTGGAACTTGTTAGACGGAACTTACCCAGCAAACATGATGGTGGAAAAACAAGGGAAGATCCGAGGATGTATCGCCAATTACCGGGAACCTTGAGGAACATGGCGGCCACGGCATATCCAAGCACCTCTCCCAGCGCAATCATCAGCTGATAGAGCGATACCAAGTTGCCTCGAATGCGTCGCTCGACCGTCTCGGCGACGTAGACAGGCACGGTGCCGCCCTCCAAGCCGACTCCGAGACCGAGAATTACACGCGCCGCAACAATCATGTCTGTTCAGTAGAAGAAAAACAACAACAACTTGTCAGCAGCCCCTTCGAGCTTTCCTGGAATCGCGACAGAGCAGCATAATTCCGACGTACCAAAGCTGACGGAACCTGCTTCGAGGGCAGCCCCGATGGTGTACAGCACCAAGGAAAGATATATTGCGCCCTTTCGGCCCAAGTATTCGTTTGCGGGAGACAGAATCAGGGCACCACCGACGGCGCCGAGAGGCATGCCCGAGTTGACCAAACTGTTTTGTCGTGGGTCGAGTCCCAAATCCACCGGTAGATACAAATTCGCACCCGAAATAAGACTCTGATCCAGCCCGGAGAGCAGACCGCCCATGCTGGCGAATGCGACTAGCAGCCATGTGAAGTGCCTGGGGTCCTTGAACTCGATGTTGAAAAATCCCTTCTTCAAACCACCTGCCGCGCTCAGTTCCTGCTCCATCTGTTCGATAAAGTGGTCAATCTGTTGACCGTCCGTTCGAGCCACTTCAAGGGCCTCGGCCTCGGCCTTATCATTGCCACCTCCGCCCATGTTGAGTTTGGTTCCCTGTTAAGTATTACGTAGAGCAAAGAAGAAGGATAATAGACCCGAGAGAACGTTATTTGAGACGAGCTCCTCAGAAGCCTCGTTCCACTCGTAGTAATTAGGGTGTTTGCAAGAAAGCATACTGGGCGGCGGGGCCAGTCGCCTGCTTTATATGATACGCGATGCTACAACACAAGTTGAGAATGGCAAAAGAAAGGAAAAAGTTTTGTCATACTAATAACACACTAACACGACTTCGGAGGTCATGCCGCCCGCGCCCGCCGCTCGGGAAAATGGAGAGTCGCATTGTGGAGGAAGCTGGGGCTCCAGATGGGGACCCCAGCTTTCCGGTTGTTGGAAGAAACCCCAAATCCAGCCATTTCTTGACTCATGCGTTTTGCCGAGGAAACGGCCGATGAAGAATAATCGAGGGTTCAGGGGTGTCTTTTTGTATCCAAATACTCCGTATTGAACTGTTAACCTGACCACTCCGTACCCCTGGTTGCTTCGACAAGAGCATTTTGTAAGCAATACCAAACCAATGGGCTCACGCCAGCGCACAGATCTTGACACCCAAGTCTCGGATAGGATAAGACGGCAAGCTGCGACAAAACGGATGATGCGCCGATCGCCAAGCGGCGAAATGGGGCGTGCTTGGACACGGCCCGCTGGTGTGTGGACTGACCGTCAGCCTTGGTGCATCGAATTGGCAAAAGTCTCGGCAAATAATAAATGTCATTGTATTATCTTCAATCAATAACACACTTGGCCCGCAGGTTCAAACGAGGTGTTTGCCCAAATTGGCAAAGATGGACGTTGTACTCCGTACATCCGTCCAATATTTTAATATTAGTAAAAGCCACTTCTGCACGATGAGCAATCACAAATTACAGGTAGTCCGTAGTGATGCCGCGGCACCACGGCACCACGGCTTCCATGGCTAATGACTTACCCACGCCCCTAGCATTTAGCCACGGACTGGTCAATTGGTCAAGTGAGTTTCATTGTGATACCGCCTGACCCATCCGTCGCCTGGGCCGGCCCCACGACAGACGCTGGTGAGGCGAGCCGCTTGCTGGTCAAACGGTCAGAACGAACGGGAGGCACAACGCCCTTGCCTGGCGCCGTTATTAGCGCTGCCACAGACATGCCGGACCGACAGGGGATCTCCTGATCGCTTTCTTTGGCCGTAAACGGCGGTGGAATGGAACTAGAACCGGACATGTGTTCTAGCGAATATGTAATGTATTGATGGAAAGAAGCTAGTCGCCGAACATGGTGTTGTGAGTAACAACTCGAAAAAGGTCTGGTTGATTTCCGGGAGGTTTCGGAGTCGAAAAATAGTTGGTTTCAAGCAGAGACAATTGACAGAGATCGAAATCCCTAAATAAATTTGATTAAATACCTCCTCTGAGTTCTAATGGTTAATATAGGAAAAAAAAAAAAGCTATGGTATTCTTAGCGAAAAATTTAATGTAGGTGTGGGGCGGGAGTTCCCTCCCCATTTCGTCCACCACCACGGGTGGTTGCCCCTAACCACCTATACATGAAGCTATTCCCATTATCTAATACCTAGAGCTTGATCGTCAAGCCACTCAAAGGCTTAAACCCTCCCACAAGCATAATATCATCCCCTTTCCCTTCCGTTTCCTCACCCTTAACTAATGCATACAGATCCTTATAAAGTACTAGTACCTCTAGGGATACATAGTTTAAACGGATTAGTGATTCTAAGGCTACAAGCCTATCTCTTACTTCCTATAGTGTAGTCCTTTTCCTAAGACCCCTTAATAGGCCTAACCCTCTAGAAATTTTAAATAACACTTCTGCTATTACTATAGCAAAGATTAAATCTAAAGGGTAACCTATTAAGGTCTTTGCCTAGCTAGCTAAACTATCCTTATTCTTTCCTTTTAATCTAGTAGATGCTAGTCCTAATAGGTCTATTAGCATAAGAGTGCTAGCTTCTCCCTTAAGGTAGTCTATTAATATCTTACTAATTAGTCTATATTATACTTAATTAACTTAGACAGAATCCTTATAGTTACTAGAGTTAAGCCTATTATTATAAAGGTTAATTAGATTATAAATCTTCCCTAAGGCTAGATAAAATAGTTAATACGCTATAGAGATTATTATTATTATATTAATAGCTATTACTTCCTTTTACTTATACTTTTCTAGATTATTTTTAAACTAATATCTTATATCCTTTATTCTAATAGGCCAGAGGGTAAGAGGTATTAAATCCTAACCTAGAAATAGTGCTTCTAGGACTTAGTTAAGCTATTCCTTAGTTACTTAGACTTTAGCTAGTGTAAGCAATATTTAGCAAGATAGTGTAAGTGTAAGTCCTTTTAGGTTCGCCAGGGCATTAGTAACTATCTTCTTATATTCTTTAGTTAATATTGCTTAAAGATCTAATAGGTTAGTTATTTCTCTTAGCCTAAGGTCACTATTCTTATTAAAATAAAAATCATTTAGGTTAACTAGGTAAGCATAGTTAGCCATTACCTTTATTAGGTCTTATAAGTCTTAGATAATTAAATGCTAAGTAGCTAGGCCTAATATCTTAGTAGTATAAGTCAGGGCTAAATCCATTTTCCTAATAAGGTAAATGCCATATAATATTATAATAAGGCTAGAGGGCTTAGTGTGACTATATCTATATCTAGTATGCGAAGAACTTTATAGATAAACAAATCCTAGATATAACTTTAACTACTAGAGGATTCTCTTATATGAGCGTGAATAGATTAGTTAGTAATAACCATGGTTCCCTATGGAGGCATGCTTAACTAGTTAATTAATTCGTTTAATAACTGCGATAGTGCTATCAGTTATAGTTACTTTAATAGTTTCTAAATTATATTAGACTTCTATAATTCGCTTATTATTAGAATTAGGGTTATTAGGTCATTAGCATCCCCTCGCTAATTACCCTTCTAGGATCGCTAAATAGCAAGTTAAACTCGGAATCACTTATTATTAGTTTCTTCTGTTTTTCCCTAGATAGGGGCTGTCTCTCTTATTACTTACACCCTTATTACCATTATTATTTTTGCCCTAGTCCCTATTATTCCTCTCTCTCTTATTATTATAAGGACCTCTAACACTAGACTCTCTATTACTAGTTAGGGGGCCTAGATAATCCCTTATTACCCTTAGGAATATCCTAATTCCTATTCTAGGATCCCTAGGCGGAAGGCTAGAGGGTTCTATACCTCTCCTATTTCTATTTTAACTATCCTCTACTCTCTTATTATCCTTTAAGAGGACTACTACCCTCGCATCTCTACCTAGATTAGTAAGCAGTTCTATGGAAATTAGCTACCTTACCTTCTATAGGTAGTAAGGCTTATTCCTAATATTTAGTCTTAAGTAAGTAGGATTAGTAATCTTATAGTATTCTATAGAAGGATCTAAATAAATAGGTAGCGCGTTAGTTAAATAACACTATTAGACTAGTTCCTTTAGTATCTAGACTTTTCTCTTATATACTAGTAGCCTTTCTATAGGCATTCTAATTATATAGAATAACCCTAATGCTAGGAGGCCTTAAGCTATTAAGGATAGTTTATTTCCGAATATATAGTTAACTATTATTATTCCTATAGGAATACTATAAGAGCTATTTTATAAGAAACTAGGTATTATAGGTAGCTAGAAAGTAAGGGGTAATCCCTTAACCTTTAAAACCACTGATTTTATTGCATCTTAGACATGGATATTGTTTAGACTAAGTTTTAGTAGTCTTGTTTTTAGTGTTCTTAGTAATAACTTATAGGCCTCTTTTACTATTAATAGTATAATCTAGAATAGATAGGGAAATTTTAATAACCGTAACTCGTAGCTTATTCTTAACTAGTGCTAGAAGTATAGGTAGAATTCCTTAGTATTAACTAGATTAACTAAGGGGATAACCCTCTTGTCTTTCTTGCTATAGATATATGTAAAATCCTCTATTAAATAGTCTAGTGCGGTAATTAAATTATTCTATATAACTAGGGCTATAAATAACCTAGCAGTATAAAAGGCATTATTTAGGTATACCTTTACAAAGTCCTTTACTATCCTTAGGATTAAGTTAGGGAATTCTAGTGTAGCCACTAGGGGAATATGCTTAAATAGAATCCTAGTTTAGTAATATTATAAGGGTTAAACTAAGTTATCCTAAGGTGCCTATTAGCGTGGTTTAGGCTTCCTCTAGCTATATCACTAGTTTTAGCTAATATATTCTTGCTAGCATACAAAGGGGTAACTAGAATTCCCTATTCTAACTAACGTTATGTTAATTCACACTAATGTAATAGGCATTCTAATATTAGGGTTCCTTACTCCTCTAAAGACTTCTACCTAAATCCTAGTCTCTTTAGTTCTTTAGTAGTCTTACTCTTTAAGGGAGCGTATAATACCCACTAAAGTAAGCCTTTTATTACTCTTAGATTTCTAGGAACTAATATGTCTTAGTGTAGGATAACTAAGCTAGGGAGATATAATACTTACTATTTATTAAGTTATAGTAATATCTAACTAAATAGTCATTATCTCTGTTAAACTAGGCACTCTGATTTTTATTAGGGATTTATATAGTAACAAGGTGTAATGTTTTAGAATCATACCTAATAAAGATCCTAGTTAGACCCTTTACCTAAGCAGTCTTCCTTTACCTTTTACCCTTACTATTAGTAAGTCTTATATATTATTTTTCCTAGATAGCTTTAGTTTTTAGAGCTATATAGCAAAGGGCAGTGATTAATAAGAGTAAAATCACACTACTAATTAGACTAGTACCCCTAGGCTAAGAATAAGTCTAGTCCCCTTATATTATTAATTACCTTAAATAAGACTTTACCTCTAGATTCTATAACTAGAAGGTACTTATTTATCTTTACTATTACTCTAGTAGTCCTTAGGTATTCCTATACCCTTATAGCCTTAATCTAGTTTCTATATTATAATCTGTTTTTTTGTTTATAAAATAGCTTACTTTATAAAATAGTAGCCTTATTTCTAGTACACTACCTGCCTATTCCACTTCCTATGCCACTAAGGGTATAACCTCCTACTTTATAGCCTCTAGCATTTTAGTTATAGCTATAAGTTTATTAGTATAGTTAATTAAAAGTAAGAGATGCTTATTAAAGGTAGTAGTTCTAAGTAAAGGAATAGAAGTAAGTAACTACTTATAGAAGTTATTATTTATTTAGAGTTAAGTTATTATATTAGTATTTAGTGTAATTAAAAATATATTAAGAACTTTAAGAAAACTTTAATAAAATAAGAAAATAAGGAAGAGTAATTAACTCTAGAGCTAAATAAACAAATTTTTAGATAATAAACTTAGTGTTAAATATAATTAATTTAAAACCTTTTCTAGTAATAAATTTAATTTAGAGTTACACTCTATGCGCTACTAAAATCATAACTAACTAAGCTAAAAGAATTAATAAAAGAAAGGGGAATACAGAAGTTATAAGGGAAGAAGAGAAAGGAATATAAAAGAATAATAAAGGATTATAAAGGGGGACATTTAGGGGTATACAGTGCTAATAGCTAATCATTAGTTATAAAGCTATAATTCAGCTAATTCTAAGTATTAATTCACTTTTTCCTACTTCTTAATACCACAGTAGCTCTCTCTCCCTCTCCCTTTTCCTTTCTATCTTAACTTCTTATCCCTACCCTTATTACCTCCTTAACTTCGTTTTTCCTATTAAGAGCTAATCCTATAGGGCCTTTAGGTAACCACTCTAAGGCTTAAAGCTTTTTAATGTATCTTTATAAAAGTCTAACCCTTAGCCTCCTCTTACCCTTAAACCATTAATATTAACTAATTAATAGGATGCTTTGCCTACATAAGTTTTAATACAAAATAGCCCTTGCTAATAGGGTTATAGCTTTAGGGTTTTCCTTTAGTTACTACTATTACTAATTTATCTATTTTAAAGGGTTTAATCCTTTGTTATTTATAGTAATCTCTTTAGGCAATTGCTTCTAATCCCCTCTATACTATGACTTCTATCCGCTAAGATTTAACGCTACCTATCCAATACATTACTAGTTCTCCTTCTAGGTCTAACTCTAATAGCTAAATTAAAGTTCCATAGAACTTATTACTCTAGTTAATTAAGGTTTAAGTTAAAAGGGCTCCTAGCCCTATTCCTAGAATTCGTGTTAGTCTATATAGGATCTTAGTAAGGGAATATCCTATAGACTTTATATATCTATGGTTTAGAGCCTTAGCTACTCTTAGAAGCTAAAGGTCCTAGTCTATTAAGTTATTTAATATCTTATTTAGGATGCTTTAGAGTGTTTAGTTTATTACTTCCATAAGTCTAACACTTTTATGTAATTAAGTTAAAGCATTTATTATACTTACCCTTTCCCCTTAAAAACATTATTAGCTCTACTAACCTAAAAGCTAGTCCTAGATTAGTGTAAAACCCTTCTAGTGCTAATAATAATCTATCTATCTAATTCCTTAGATAGTTTACTACTTCCATTGCTCCTATTAATCTATAGGAAATAGCTAAATAAACTAAGAGAAATAATCCACTATAACTAACATATGTTTAATCTGTTATCTAGACTCTAGAAAAGGCCTAACGTAATCTATTCTAATAACCTAAAGTAGCTCGTCCACCACCATAGGTTAATTTAGTGCCTTTTGCTTTTAAGGGCATGTCCTATACATAGTAAGCATCCTATAATATATTCTATAATATCAGTTCCTATTCTAGGCTAGAACACTAATTAAGTTAACCTTCTATAGGTTAGATCCGCTCTAAAGTGCCTAGCATAATTATAAGCCTTATAGAGAGTATATTTTACTTCTTCTTTTACTAGACATTACTGTTTTCCGTGTCTTCCCTTATACTAAAGGACATTATCTTCTAACTTATACTATTATGCTTTCGCGGATATCCTCTAAGCTATATATTAATTATACTCTCCTTTACCATATAACCTAGTGGTTAAGAAGCTTATAATCTTAGTGTACTATAAATCATTTAGATACTTCTTCTATAAGGCCTTAACCCTAGGGGACACTTTTGCTTATCTTATACCTTAACTAAGTTCTAAGGAATATTCTAATTCCTAATTAGACTAGTTTATTAATAAAGTCTTTAATATCTCTTTATATCCTCTAATTCTATCCTTCTAGATCCACTAATTAAGGGTTACATCCCGTAATCTAAACTTAGTTAGATTATTCATATAATAGTCTAAAGGGAATATTATACGTAATAACCTATTAGCAGTAGCATTCCGCTTCCCTTAGATAAAGCATATTTCCATATTTAATAGTCTTAGCTCTATAACCTATCTAGTATAGATCCCTTATGTCTAGTAGATATTACAAATATCATAAGTGGTTTATAGTCTATAAAGATTATTAACTTTAACTTTAACTTAAAGAAGTGTTTATATTTCTAGTAAAACTTAATAATAGCGTATAGTTCCTATTTATATATACTATAGTTCTATTAAGTTTTTATAAATAGAAAGGAATTATATAAGATTAGATATAAAACCTTATCCTAGACTTAAAGCACTATATATCCTCCTCTAAACTCACTAGCATTAGAATATATCTAAGTAAGTAAGTTAAATACATATCTATGTATACTTAAAGCTATAGTGGCTTTATCCCTTAGGATAGAGAAAGATAGTGCCTTAGAATCTCCCTATTACTAATCCACGTCGCTAGTTAATCTGTTAAGTAGTTAAGCGATTTTAGCATAATTCTTAATCTATTATTAGCATAGACCCATAGCCCCTAGAAATAAATAGACATTAGTCTGTTATTTCGGAGTAGGCCACTCCTTAGTTTCATAGCCTAATCTAGTTTAATATATATCTTCCTCTAACTTTATAAATCTATCTAACTATAAGGATTAAACTTATACCTAATAATACCTTCTTAAAGCTTAACTTTAGGAGGGTTTAGAGTAGTCTTAGAAGTAAGTAATCCTTAATAAATAACCACTACTCTTTAAATAAGGTATATTTATAGAAGATATTATTTATATAGCTATTTAACGCGCTAAGGTTACTAGGTAAGCAAGGTGCTATAAGAGATAGTTCTAGATATAGTGTAGGGATAGGACCTATTATAATCCTTATTACCTCTATTATTATGTATCCTGCTAATTAGGACCCTTAAGGCATTTAGGAGGGTTATAGCTAACTAAACCTAGGAACATTAAAAGCAAACACATACTATAGTTCCGCTACCATAGATACTAACCAGTATGCATGCTTAAGGTTAAACACGCTATAAGAATTAATCCATAGATCTAAGAGTTAATTATAAACTTTAGCTAATAACAGAAGCTAGCTACTAGGTATGTTTTCTATGATATAAGAGTAATTAATAGTGAGTTATTGCTTAGCCTAAGGGTTAGACTTATCCTTTAGTACTAACATAGGTTCTGTACACTAGTTTAACATCCTCCTATTTATAGCTATAGTATACTCGTATATCCCTAATTTAATTCCCTTAGTTACTAACTAATTCAACTAGTATTATTAAGGTTCTAACTATTGCCTCTTTGGTAATTATGCCTAGGGTTTCACATTTTCCTTTATTTAAGGTACATGTATATAAAGGTCTATGGCTAGAATATTAGTAATAGATAAAGCATTTAAGTCTCTATAAGTATAAAACGTCCGTATAATTTCTTCCACTATAGTCTTAGGGACCAGAGGACCTAGGGTTACTCCGCAGCCCTTAAACCAAGATAATACTTCCTTTACAGGGGCTTCCTAATTGATCTCTCTCCTCCATACTCTTCGCGCAGTTAGAAACGGAAATGCTAGGGGCCCTTGTGCGATTGGTCCCGGCCAATTATCTTTCGTTAGCTTCAATATACTTCCACGGGTACTAACCTCCAAAAACGCAGGACTCTTTCTCCTGGCGTGGTCGCCAAAATAGTTGGTTTCAAGCAGAGACAATTAACAGAGATCGAAATCCCTAAATAAATTTGATTGAATACCTCCTCTGAGTTCTAATGGTTAATGTAGGAAAAAAAAAAAGCTACGGTGTTCTTAGCGAAAAATTTGATGTAGGTGTGGGGCGGGAGTTCCTCCCCATTTGTCGATGGGTATCGGAGTCGCACGTTTCAAATGCCACGCTTGGTTCTTGCCCAATGCTAAAATTTGGTAGTCAGCGAAAATGGACGCGCCGTCGTTCACAAGTCGCACCCCAATCGATGGATGGTCAGCCGAAACCATGTCGTCAGTGGATCTGCGCGTGGGGAGATGCTTTCCGTGTTCTGCCGCACCGGCACGTGACAGCGAAAGTTGGAGCAAAACAAGACCAGGGAAAAACTTTGAGCAAAAATAAAAAAATAAAAATAAAATTGCCCTGCCATGCAAATCAACCCCACCAAGACTCATGATGATCTGGAGCTGTCGATGGAAATAAACCAATCTTTATCACTCAACAATCAGGTATCGTCCTTCGGAGAGAAACAAAAAGTTTCCAAATCGAGCGGAAAATATGCAGTTGAAGACTACTCGGCGTCTGGAGCTGCCGCCTACGGCGGACATGCACGTCCATCTGCGACAGGCCGAGATGATGGAATTGGTTACTCCCACCATCCGACAGGGCGGCGTTGATACTGTTTTTGTGTAAGAGTCAATTCGCCGCACATGATGCTTCGATGTAGGAACACCGTGCTGACAACCCGTTCAGAATGCCCAACCTTGTTCGTAAAACCGTTTGATCCGTGAATTTTTCCACTTCAGCTTGTCCAGCCATCTTGATCCAATACTAGATTGGCATTGACAATCGTTGGATTGTAGGTTCCCCTATTACCACGGTTGAAAGAGTATGTTCTTGCCTGTATGCTCCTGTAGATGGCATGTATCCTTTTCGAGTGCAAATATATGGACATTTCAAATATGTGCTGACTGCGTCCAAGGCTCTCGAGTACAAGTTCCAGTTGGAGAAAATCGACCCAAATGTTCACTACCTGATGTCTTTATTCGTGCGTTTCATATTCCACCAGCGTTTCAAAAGCCTCCGCTCACTAGCCCCTAAAGCTTCATCCCTCCGTTACCCCGGATGTGATCGATGAGGCTGCCAAGGCCGGCATCACGGGTGTGAAGATGTACCCTCAGGGTAAGCCAGCTTGACGCTGCCGATATGATCACGGAAACTAACTAGCTCAGGCGTCACTACGAACTCTGAAAACGGCGTGGCCAATATCGAAGCATTCTACCCTACATTCACCGCCATGGAAAAAAACGACATGGGTAAGCTGTGTTTGCGCTTGTGGCGCTTCCAGGTAGACCGTTGCAGGACGCCATTAAGTAACTGATCTTTTGATATCCTGTAGTCCTGAACCTGCACGGTGAAGTTCTGGAGGCATTGGCCCCGAGGGAACAACTCTGGAGGAAGCATTCTTGCCCACTCTGAAGAAGCTTCACGAACGATTTCCAAAACTGCGTATCATTGTACGTCGACCATTTGTCGCATGCCATGATCTGTTCCTTTCAGCTAACCGTAATAGCTTGAACACTGCACTACCACTGCCGCCGTCGAGGCCGTTAAAGCCTGTGGATCCACTGTTGGTGGTATGCCTCGTCCTCGCCTTTGAGATTCAAATTCGCATAGACACTAACATGATGCCTACCAGCTACAATCACAGCCCACCACTTGTACTTGACAGAGGCCGACGCTTGCTGTGACCCTTTTGCGTTTTGCAAGCCAATTCCCAAGAAGCCAACCGATAGAGATTCGCTCTTGAAGGCTGCTGTCAGCGGCAATCCCAAATTCTTCTGGTACGTTCTACCCGGCAGAAGAGGTTAACGAATTCTCGAATAGACGAACACCCCCTCTTTCCATCTAACCGTCCAATATAGTGGAAGTGACAGCGCTCCTCATAAAATCTTGTCCAAAACGTCCGCGGAGCAAGGCAAAGCCCCTGCTGGCGTTTTCACGCAACCGGCAGTGACACAACTTGTCCTAATGGCGTTGGAAGAGGGCATTGAGCGCGGCGAAATATCCGAGTCTGATGTGACGCAGGAAAAGCTAGAAGGCTTTCTGAGCCGGTATGGACGTCGATTCTATAAGCTCCCTGAGACCTCAAGCAAGAAAATTGTGCTGGAGCGAAAGGGCGAAAAGATTGGGACGAGTGTGAAGAGCGTAGATGGAAAGACAGAGGTGGGAATCTCGCGCGCTGGCACCGAAGTATTTTCGTTGACATGGGAATCGACGTAAGACTCAAAGGTGCAGAATGAAACATCAAGCCGTAGATGATTGGCTTTACCACCAACCGGCATTACGACGGGGAAGGAGTCAATGGAATTGTAAAAGTACGAACGTTGGGAGTCAAAATTTGTATTACACCTTGCCTAGGACGAAATTTACCAACAGGCGATTGTACGATCCAAGGAGAGAGAAAAAAAGAAAAAGAAAAAAACCACTACTTGGTCACCAACTCAACGTTGATCCAATTTTACACCGACTTCGGTTCCGTCTTGTCCTCAGCCTGCGTAGCAGGGTCACCCAACCGCTTGGTCGCCTCCAGCATATGCATCTTCGCATCCTCACCGTCAAACAAGAACGCCAGCTCTTCAAGAGTCGGACCGGCGGTCTCCACAAAGAAGAAGTACACGATGACGAAGATGAAGGTCACCCACACGCAATAGTAGATGTAAAACTTCCATCCGATGTTCTCCAACCCAATCGGGTTGACGTATCCTCCAAAGATGCAAGCAAGTTGGATCGTGAGGAGGACAAAAGCCCACGTTTTCGCGCGCATCCGGTATGTGACCACCTCAAGGGGGTACGTAACGACCAAATTCGTCCATGCAAATGTGTAAAAAGCCTGGAAGAAGAAGATGCAGGCCAGCACAAGACGACCTGCTGCCAGGGAGTTCTTCTCGAGGTATTGCTGCGCAGCGATTGTCCAGGCGACAAACGTGACTACCACACCTCCGGAGCCGACGAGGAAGAAGGTTCGTCGCTTGAATTTATTGATGATGGCCGTCACGGCCAAGGCAACAATGTACTGCCAGAGAGTGACCATTCCATTGACCAGGGTGATGTCCTTGGTAGCCTTGACTCCCGTGTCCTTGAGGATCTGAGTGAGGTAGTTTGACACGAGCAAGTTGCCCGAACTTTGACTGAACAGGGCAGTGGCAAAGCAAAGACCGATGCGCTTCAGGTTGGGAACGGACGAGAAGAATTGTTTCCACGTCATGTTCTGCTTGGCCTCGTTGGCCATGGCTTCCTGGATCTCGGCGTATTCGAACGCCACGATGGACGAGTTTGGATCGCCTTCTCCGTGGAATTTCACCAGGACCTCTCGGGCCTTTCCATGCCTGCCCTTGGCGACCAGCCATCGAGGGATTCCGGGAGAAGAAGATGAGGACCAGCTGGTACGCCGAGGGGACGATCTGAATGAGCGTGGGCAGTCTCCATGACCACTCACTCGGGATCCGAGAACATGCGTATGTCGCCCACGCGCCGATGACGTAGCCCAGGACGATGGACGTGTTGTAAAAAGTCGTCACTTGGACTCGCTCCTTGGGGTGGCTCAGCTCCGTGACCAACACGGCAGCCGTCATCTGCACCAGGCCGCTGCCGAAGCCCAGAACAATCTTACCACCAATGTACATGTTCAGCGAGGTTGCGAAGAGCTCAATCAGCACGCCGATGATGATGACCAGGGACCCCAGCCCGGTCGGAACCCGGCGTCCGTACCGGTCGCCGATCCATCCCAGAGTCAGGAAGGGAACCACGCCTCCAATGGCATTCGAGGCACCGAAGAAGCCCAGCTTGGAACCTGTTGGATAGCCGAAGCGCTCTTGCCACGAGGGGAGCACCTGCATGCCATTGGTCATGGACTATGTGTACAATATACATGTGTTAGTGTTTCTGCCAAAAAAAAAAAAAAAAAAAAAAAGTTACTTTTTTTTAGTCAGTCGGGACGGCAGAACCAGAAGTTGTCGGGTCTGGCGTGCCAGAAAACTTTGGTCGGTCCCAGATGTCGAAGAGGAGAAGAAGAAGGACTTACCCCGTCGATGCCGAGCGCGGCGCTCGTGAAGAGCGATGAGGTGAGGAGGAAGTAGAGCAAGATGCCGTTCTTTCTTTTCCAGAACGGTGGTATGGCGTCGAGGTCGATGGGCGGCGTCATGCCATCTGCGGCACGCGCAGCCGCAGGAGCCATGTTGGACAGGCCGCAGAACCGTTATGTCGATCGGAAGTCAGAACATGAGATGAGAGAGGAGGAGAGTTGTGCGGAAAAGGAGGAGGCACGTTGGAACGAATGGCGCGGCATTTCACAAATACATGTACATCCATCAGGCATGATGTTAAGATGGTGGTATTAATTCTTGATTAAGGTTGAACTGACTCGGGCAAAGGAGTCAGCATAATAGGACCCAGGACGGCCCCCGGTGGTGGAGAGTGAAGATTTGTAGGAGGCCGATAGACGGGAGATGTGAGACGAGAGACGGGAGACGGGAATTGTTCAGATGGACGGAGAAATGCGAAAGGTCGTTAGTTTCTCCGTTTCCCGTCAAGTCGCAACTTCAGGCCCTATTCGCCTTGTTCTTTCTTCCCTCATCGTGCGTGGACGTTTCGGGGAATCTGTGCGGAAAAAAAAAGAAAAAAGAAAACTTCAACCCATCTCATTCCACACCGAGTTCTCGTCATTAGAGCCGGATGAGAATAAGATGTTATATAAATAAATGTCCATCTGTAGCGTCAGGAACAGTGTTGTCACTCACACCATCCATCGCCTCACTTCCAAGACTGACTCGAGTCCGCCCATCAACAAAAAAAAAAAAAAAAAAAAAACCATGAGCAAGTTATCTGTTCTCCCAAGCGACTTCGAATGGGGCTTCGCAACAGCGGCGTATCAGATAGAAGGCGCCGTTGCCGAGGATGGCCGCGGCAAATCCATCTGGGACACATTCTGCCATCTGGAACCAAGCCGCACCAAGGGCGCCAACGGCGACGTCGCCTGCGATCACTACCACAGGTACGAGGAGGACCTGGATCTCCTCACCAGATACGGCGCCAAGGCCTACCGCTTCTCCGTCTCCTGGCCGCGCATCATCCTCTCGGCGGGCGGCATGACCCGTTGAACGAGGCAGGCATTGCCTTCTACGGCAGATTGATAGACTCGCTTCTCGAGAGGGGCATCACGCCTTGGGTCACTCTGTACCACTGGGATCTGCCGCAGGAGCTTCACGACCGATACGGGGGTGGCTCGACGTCGAGGAGTCGCAGCTCGATTTCGAGCGATACGCGAGGGTTTGCTACGAGCGATTCGGCGACCGGGTCAAGAACTGGATCACGCTGAATGAGCCTTGGATCCAGTCGATTTTTGTAAGAATTAATTTCTCTTTCGTGGCAAGAAGGAAAAGAAAACAAAGGAAAAAAAAAAAAAGACAAAAGCTGACCGCAACAACAAGGGATATTCCACGGGAGGCAATGCCCCGGGCGAAGCAGCACCAACACGCAGTCCGAGGCCGGCAACAGTGCCACGGAGCCGTGGATCGTGGGAAAGGCGCAGATCTTGAGCCACGCCCGGGCCGTGATTGCCTACAAAGGGACTTTGAAGCCTCGCAGGGCGGCCGGATCGGCATATCACTAAACGGCGATTACTACGAGCCGTGGGACGAGTCGGACAGCCGCGATGCGGACGCGGCCGAGAGACGGATGGAATTCCACATCGGATGGTTTGCCAATCCAATCTTGTAATAAAGCCGCTCCCCTCCCAATGAAAAACAAATGCTGAAATGCTGAATGCTGACTGTCTGAAAAACCGAAAAATATATATATATATATTTTTTTAAAAAAGTCTGAAAAAGGACTACCCCAGCTGCATGCGAGAGCAGCTCGGCCAACGGCTCCCCGCGTTTTCAGACGCCGAGCTGGCGCTCCTGAAGGAGTCGGACACGGATTTCTACGGCATGAACTACTACACGTCGCAGTTTGCTCGGCACCGCGACGGCCGAGCCGCCGACACGGACTTCCTCGGCAACGTGGACGAGCTGCAGCAGAACAAGCAGGGCGCCCAGGTGGGCGAGGAGAGCGGACTGCGCTGGCTGCGCTCCTGTCCGACCTCTTCCGCAAGCACTTGACGCGCGTCCATCGCCGCTACGGCAAGCCCATCTACGTCACGGAGAACGGATGCCCTTGCCCCGGGAGGAAGGGATGACGCGCGACGAGGCCGTGCATGATCCGTTCCGCGTCCGGTACTTTAGCTCCCATCTGGACTCGATATGCAAGGCCATCGGGGAGGACGGCGCCGTGGTAAAGGGGTATTTCGCATGGACGCTACTGGATAATCTGGGCAAGTAGTTCTTGAAGGAATTCCACCTGCGAAGAGAAAGAAAGAAAGAAAGAAAGAAAAGAGACAGACAAACAAAGCTAACGACTTGCGTGTTAGAATGGTCTGACGGGTACGGACCACGCTTCGGCGTCACGTTTACGGATTTCGATACGTTGGAAAGGACCCCGAAGCAGTCGGCGCTGTTGCTGGGACAAATGTTTACGGAAAGACAGCGCGTTGCGCTCGCGGCTTGATTTCGTGTACGCGCCGATTTCGATCCGAGATTCGCATTTGCAACATGGCATTGAATGTTCGAATCACTAGACTCATGTTAAGAAGCAGGGGTTTTTAGGTTCCTATTACTGTAAATAGAAGCAAGTCGTACCTGATGAATAACAGATCAGTGGCGACTGATCTGTCCAGTCAAGTCCTCGTGTACAAGTGGGGAAAAAAAAACACATGAACCGCAAAAGAAGTACAGTATTCCTATCAATCCAATCGCTTTATACCCATCTTGGTCCAGAACAGGCGTATTAAATAATCTTTGTTAAAAACCGCCGCGCCAAGCCTTCCCCTTTTCATTCTTATCAGCCCACTCACTTCATTATACTCTTACATAGCCCAAGTAGAAGTGTTCTTCAGCGCATCCGAAGCCCTGGAGTCAAGCCTCGTCAGAATGTCAAGCAAGACGCTGAAATCGGCCCGCGCCTCGCAGCAAGCGGCGAAGCCTGGTTTCGGTGAATGATGGACAGCAACGTGGCGCCAATGAGCCGGATTTTCTCCACCTGCACCACAAAGAATGGATGGGGATGGACTCGTCAGTAATTTCCCGTTCCGATGGATGGCTCATGTCTTCCGAAGGAGGGAGGGAGGAGGGGGTATGAAACAGAACAGCCGCGGAAGAGGAAGAGGAAGGGGAAGGATGATGGATGACGTACGTATGGCTCACCATTGACCTGCAGCGACCAAAACGGCGCCTCGTGCATCACCCTCAACATGTCTCTTACAATCTCCGTCTTGCGCAGATCAGCCTGCTCCGCCCCGGGCGCGAAGAAGGCAATGTCTTCGAATTTCTGCGCAATGACCATGCGCAGACAGTGGAAGGAGACTTGGAGGTTCGCGCACTGGATCACGAACTGGTTGGATTCTGTTTCCGCGAGGGCGGGGTTCCGCCGTTGGCTGCCGTGGCGGCGGCTGCGGCGGCGGCGGCGGAGGAGGAGGAGGAGGAGGAGGAGGAGGCGTAATAGGTGCGGAGGAAGGGCGGCAGGTCGTCCATGCAGGTGATGAAGTGGACGAACAACGAGTCCAGGCGCTGTCTTTCCGGCTCGGTCAATGTTTGGCGCGGCGGGGGTTTTGCACCAAACTCGACCGACTCCTGGTCTTGGAAGAGTCTGATCTGGATGATGAGATCGGAGGCGGCCTGCCAGAGTCTTAGATTGGCGTTGAAACCGGTCATCAGGTTCCTCCCGTGGGGATCAGACGGCGTCGCGACGTCGCTTCCGTTGCCAATGGGGCCGCATCCGTTGCCCATGCCCGTCGGATAAGCAGTGGTGATGCCCGTCTCGAACGAGTACTTGTGCATGGTTATCGGCCGGTTGTTCAGAATAGCCGCCGACTTGTCGCCCATGTACACGATCCAAAAGGCTCTGCGGCGCAACTCGGCCTCGATCGGCGGCAGTCCTTCCAGAGCAGACTCGTCGTATAGCCTCATCACCTGGGCAAGGCGCGTGGCCTCGCCGAATATGTGCCATGAGTACTTGGGCTTCCCGCGGCGTGGACGCAGTTGGAGTGGAAGTACCGAATGGTGATGGAATTGGCGTTGGGGCTCTCCAAGTCTGCCATCAGATAGCTGTTCAGGCAGTCTCTCGAGGCCTGGAGAAACAGGTCGGCCACGGTTTCGCCTTCGGGAAACAGATGCTTGGGCAGCAGGAAGGCTGCTTCGGCGCACACGGCGGTGATGAGGGTGAAGGTGGCGGCCTCGCGCCAGCAGGCCAGGCTCGCCGCTTCCAGCGACGGGGGCAGAGGCGGAGGCGGAGGCAAGCTCGGGAGGAAAACCTGCCCAGGCCGGGTGATTCAAGGCGGGCAGCGTATCCGGGATTCGCTCGTGTCCATTTCGTACCGCGACGACGTGGTGGTGGTGCAGAGACGCTGCGGCGGAGGCGGCGGCGGTGGTATAAGACGGAGGCGAAGCAAATACCGAGAGGCCTTGGCGGAGAATGGGCTCAAGCACCAGCGGGGTGAGGGGGTAGAGATATTGGAAGAAGAGGCCGAAGCATTGTTCGACGACGTGTTCCAGGACCTTGTTCTGAAGAGCCAAGGCCCTGGCCAAGTTGCGCCAGCGTTTCAAGGCCGAGACGCCGGGCGTCGCCGGGGACTTGTGATGATGGCATTAGGGTCCCGCGTAGAGGTCGGAGATGGCCCGGCGGCAGCAGTGCCGACGTCGACGCCGACGTCGACGCCGACGCCGAGCTGCGCAGTAGTCGGGTCCCAGGAAGCCGTCGATGAGTTGGACGGGCTTGCAAAGGGGCCGCCGGAGGTGCCGGAGGTGCCGGAGGTGGTGATGCTGGCAAAGCTCGGTGGTGCCGGGGAATAATGCTGCGACGGCCGGAGAAAGTCGAGACAGCGTGCGGTGGAATCAAAGGGATCGCCTTCTTCCTAGACTTGGGCCCGCGCTTGGCCAAAGGCAAGTCAAGGTGCAGCCAACGTTGCCGTGTCGGCATGGCGAGCAAGTTCCGGCAGCGTTGTCAAAGTCGCACTGGATATTATCTCATTGTGAACGGGGAACGGGGAACGGGGAACGGGAGGCGGTCAGCAGCCGGGAGGGATCGATCGGCAAAGCCCCGACGGAGAAATAGGAAAATAGGAGAATTATGAGGAGAAATAGGGAGGGAGGGAGGGAGAAGCAGAAACCAACCAACCTTTGCCTTTCTGTGGCGACAGCGATCGCACGCTCGAGTGATGGCCTGGCGCCGTGGCTTGTCTCGGGCAACTGGCGACCGAGGGCGCCGAGGAGACTCGCCCGGCATGGAGCTGCTCATCTTGACATGGCGACGAATCGACGATAAATGCCCATTATCTGCTTTTCTTTTTTTTTTCTTTCTCTCTCTCTCTCTCTCTTTTTTTTTTTTTTTTTTTCCCTTTACGGACTGGGAGCTGAGAACGTCCAACCAAGGACCGCGGGCAAAAAGCGTCATGGCGTAGGAAGTCGGCAGGGCCATGGGGAATTACGGGGTTTTATTTCATTCATTTGCCGGTCCGGCCGAACTTGGCTGGCTTTTGGTTTGCCGTCTCTTATTTGCTCTTCTCTTATTCCTCCTGAATTTCTCGGCCTTTGTTTGACTCACGGCATCGCCACGTGGATGATGCCCCACATTTATATTGGATTATCTGACTCTGCATCCTGGCATCTCCTTGGCACCAACCAATCCTGGCTATCCTGGCATCAACCCATCCTGGCATCCTGGCATCCTGGCATCCTGGCTTTCAGCTGGAACGGGGCCCGAGACAAAAAGTCTGGGGGCAAAATGGCGTCAAGTTGGCTTCAAGTCATCATCGTCAGTCTTTTCTCCGGGCGGCTGCTCGCGTCGTGCTCTGCCCGCGTGTGACGGTGATTCGTGGGATGAACCGAGGACTCGTACGACTTTGGGCATGACTGCACCCAGGCTGCACCCTAATCTGACCTCAAACCCCCCCAAAAGGTGAGAAGGTGAGATTGGTCCATTTGGGCCATTGGGAAGGGCGGACGCCATCACTGGTGAATGATCAGCCTGGCCTGGCGCGCGAAGCTGCATCCTTCCTCTTCTAAACATTTCTGCCTTTGGCTGAATCCAATCGACATGAGGTTGCTTGCCATTGCGCAACTCGTTGTTGCGTTCGGTTTGACAGCGACAAGTGCGTTGCCGCCATCTCCCTCTCCCTCTCCCTCCCCGAACTCCCCTGAACTCCCGAACTCTCGAGAGGAGCAAAGCCGTACCAGGGCACTGAAATGTCGCTTCGCGGCTGACTGGTCGCAAAGCGATGTGCTCAGGACCCTCTGGATTCGAATGGGACCTGCTCTTCTGGGAGGGAAACTTCCACCAGGATGGCGTGGCTTACAACACCGCCAACGGCATGACATATGATGGTGCGCAATTGGACTGGATCACCGGGGACAAGACCAAGAAGCACCCATTCAGTGCTGCCAGCAAGGAGGTTAGCTAAAGACGATGAATTCTTCTCGCTCGAAGCCTTTTCCTCCTGGAAAATTAAAAAAAAAAAAAAAAAAAAGGTCAATACTAACAGCGTTTGGTTGGAACGAGGGGAAAAAAAGGCACTCCAGATTATGCTCTACACTCATGCAATCGCGGGCTCAAGAGAGGCAGCTCGCTTTCTCACTCCCCACGATCTTGCGAAAGCCCGGGGCTGGCAGCTTCCATTATGAAGACAAAGCTGCAAACCTATCTTCGGTTCAACCAGACTCATCCAGGATTCGGTGGCTTCTTGCCCTGGATGACTACGAGTGAAGACGAATTGTCGCCCACATGGGATTGGAAGAACCGTGTACCTGCGTTAGACAACGGGTGAGTAAGACTCCAACTAGTCACCACTGACCCGGCACCGTAGGTAGGTAGGTAGGTATTGACGATGGCGTGGTCGAATACAGCGAACTTATCTGGGCTGTGTATGCTTGCATCCTTGCCCTAGAGCAAAGCCGCGACTCGTCATTCAAGAGCCTCGCCAAAGACTGGCAAGAGTGGTTCGACTATGTCAAGACAACCGCCGTCACGGTCTTCTACCGAGGAAACGGTCGTGTCTGCGCAGTGACCAAGCTCAAGGACCAGACTAGACCCCGAAAGACCCTCGGCAAGGCTACGCTTGTGAAGGCACTAGCTATCTCGACGATCCCTACGAGGGCGAGCTCTTCGCGCATTTCCTCAACGCCTTTGGCGGCTTGCCCAAGAAGGACAAGAACGCACTATGGCAAGCCAAGAGGGCGAAGCTTGTCAAGAGGGAGTACAACATGGGCGGCTACGGTCCCATCACAGTCGAAGAGGGTGAGAGGCTAAACCCTATCGGTACCCAAGGGGACCACGACTTGACATTGATCACAGGCTATTGGTTTTCGAGCCACGAACCTTGGAAAGTCCTAGAGTTGCCCTATTACGACGTTGACCTCGTAAAGTGAGCCAAAAGCCCGCCCCGACACCATTCATTGCAAAACAATCGTGATTGCACCATCACTCACCTCATCTGCCTTGCTTGCATAGGAGACTCTATCGCAATGCCGAAAGAGCACGAACCTGCAACTCGGTAGCGACAAGAGTCCCGGGCCTGTTCGCCTCAGTCAACAACTCGACCAACGTCACGACCGACGAGATCATCGGCTACATTTCGCCCGCGGGAATACCCTCCATCGCAAGCCAAAAGGAGCAGTACCATGATGTGATCACTCCGTATGGGGCATGGCCCACCATACTATTTGACAAAGCTGTTGGATTAGCTTGGTGGCGCAACGTGGTGGGGGCCAAAAAGATGCAAAGTACGTTGGCCATGGCGCGATGGACGAATACGTCCTTCGTTGGATCATGCTGACTCGATGTGTGCCAATCAGATCCCTTTGGGAGTACCGAGTCGACGAGGGTGGATGGGAAACTGGTCTCCGCACTCGTCACCTGGGACAGCAAGGTGTTGACAGTGGTTGCGCTGCTGGGCGGTGTTGGCGATTTTGTGCGTCCCAAGATGAAGAAGGACGGGATTTACGGCGAGTTCATTTCAATCACCAGGGTTCGTATGGTTTTCTTTTTTTTTTTCTTTTTCTTTTTTTTACGAGGAGTGCCGTCGGCGACTTTGAGAAACTAACACGACCTGATAGAGAGAGTATGGCCGAGTATTCAAGGACCTGAAGGGAGAGGACATTCCATTGTGTCTACCCAAGGCCCGCGTACCTGATGCTGGACTGAAGGACTTTACAAAGTGCGCTGCGTGAGTACTTAGTAGTGCAGGTTGGGAAAGTCGGACGCGAGTATAGAAATGGGTCTGGTTATGCATCCAAATGTAGAAGATCAAGTCAAACACGTCAAGTCATGGTGCGATTGCCTGGGATATATTTTAGTAAATAGTCCGCAGTCAAGTATACAAATGGCCAAAGATGACGTGTGAGATGCGCGCGCATTAAGTCTGGTGCGCACTGAGTCGAGCGAGCGGGTTACATGTAACTCACAGGCCAAGTTCACTGATCAAGTTGGCAAGTTCCAGTTAAGCTCAGTCACTCACTCAGTCACTCAGTCACTCTCACTCACTCACATCCACTCACCCACTCATCCACTCACCCACTCACCCACTCGCTCCCTTCCTCCCTGTTCCCGCTCACACTCAGTCTCTCACCATCTCCTCTCACTTCCCGACGACACAAAACCTCACCCTCAAGCAACGCACACAGCTGATGCGTTCAATGTCACCGCGCGAGTTGCCGCCATCGCCGCCATGCCGCCCCCGGCAGCACCACCATCCAGTCACAAGCCCGAGAAGACCCGGGCCAAGCACGCCTGTCGCGAATGCAATGCTCGCCGAGTGCGATGCAACGTCACCGCGGTCCAGCCCTGCGCCAACTGCGCCTCATCCGGAGCCAAGTGTGAGGTTTTGCCCTCTCGTCGTGGGAGGTGAGTCGCTGTTCAATTTTTTTTTTTTTTTTTGTTTTTGCCCCGTCGAGGAAACTGAGCCGTTGAGTTTCCTCGACGAAAAGGAAAAGCAGAAACTGTGGAAAATTCAAAGTTTTTACATACTCATGCAGGCAGGAGGACAATGACGTCGCCGCAGGTACCCACGCCGATCTCGCAGACTCGCGCCTGCCCCAGCCCCAGACACAAGCGTGTCATTAAGCCCAGCGCCAGCGCCAGCGCCAACGCCGACGCCAACGCCAACAATCGACACGAGTGCGCGTCCGCCATCGTCCAGCATCGCCGACGAGTCCCGTCCCGATGATACCGCTGCGGCAACCGAGAACGGTCTGGCCGGGGCAACGACCTCTGCCGCCGGCACGCTCTTCTTTGAGAATCGAATTTCCTCACCTTGGTCCCCGGCAACGAGGCTGCTGCTGTCGTCCAAGACAGCGGCAGCGGCAATGCCTCGAACCAAAAGCCACGGCTCACCTTTCCCATCCCCGGCAGCCCCAGTTCGCAATCGCAAGTCCAAGGCGCCGGCACGAGTGCCAGCACCATGAGATATCTGCGGGACGAAGGCGCCCTCACGCTCCCCGATCTGCAGACCTGCCTGCCCGCCCTGCAAGCCTACTTTGCCTGGTTCCATCCGAGCTTCCCCATCCTCGACCGCGCCGAGGCGACAAGACGACTGGCCGCCATGGACATGTCCCGGTTCCTGCTCCAGGCCATGCTGTTCATCGGCGCCACCTACTGCGACGACGACACCATCGTGGCCATGGGCTTCCAGGACAGACTGGAGGCCAAGCGAATATTGTACCATCGGGCACGGCTCTTGTTCCACGCAGACTGGGAAAAGGACGAGGTCACACTGATTCAGTCTGTCTTCCTCATGAGTTTCTGGCGCGGCGGGCCGGCAGATGTTCGCGACGTCCGGTACTGGCTGGGCGTCGTCATTACACTTTCCGAGTCGTACGGCTTGCATAGGTCGTAAGCGTCAGCCTGATTGATCATCATTGGTCGCTCCAACGTTTCGTTGTTCTTATACATGTTTCTAGCCCGAGACCAAGTGCGAAAACACACACATGACTCGCATGAGGAGGAGGATCTGGTGGTCCATCTACGTAGGGATTCCTCTTTTCTTTTTTTTTTACGTCCTTTTTTATCCTTTTTTTATTATGATAAAAATGCAAGCTTATTCAAGCCAGGTCAGAGAACGACAAGTGGCAGCCGCGTTGGGCCTCCTGAGTCGAATCCGAGACGAAGACTGCGACATTGAGCCACTGAGTGCCACGGATCTCGAGTCGGAAGCCGTATGTGCTAATAACCCCTTTTCGGATCCTGCCAACCGGAGCATATCACATATACTATCAAAATGGTTGAGATTGCAAGATTGCGTGAGTCGATCTGCGGGCCTTTTTTTTTTCTTCCGAAATTTAAAACAACAAATTCGTCTGTTCCCAGACCCCTTTTCAAATTGAAATGCTGATCTGTCATCATGCACAGTCGGCCGCGTCATAGACCTACACTTTGCCCCAGGAAAAGAGAAATCCTCAGCAGACAACGTCAGTAATCTAGATAGTGCCCTCAAGGCGTGGAAGGACAGTCTCCCAGAGAGCATGAAGTATGCGACGGACGAAGGCAGCGAGTCCGTCTGGACCTGTCTCCTACATTTAGCATACAAGTTGGTTCAGTCCCTGTTCCACCACTTCTCCTCATCGTTCAAGTCGCCGTATTGTTCTGACGTGTCATGCCGCCTCTCTGCAGCCATGTCCGCATTCTGATACACAGAAACAGTTTCCTTCGCTGCGGCGAGGGCGACAAGAACAACCAGGTCGTCACGGCTGCGGCCTGTCGAATTAGCAGAATCGCGGAAGACATGTCCACGCACGGGACTCTGCGATACGGACAAATGCACTTGTAAGTAGTTATCGAGCACCTTTCTTGGGGAACAAAATTCACCCCCCCTTGTTTTGGCACCTCTTTATCCTTACGCTGTCCAGAATCACAAGTCTCTTCGCGGCACTCTGTATCCACGTCATAAGCATCCGTCGCGGCGTGGGCGTCTCGCGAAGAATAGCAGAGCACCGGGCGCAAATATGCCTCCTGTGCCTGAAGGAGATCCAGAAATACTGGCGAATCAACAACAATGTTCTCGATCTATTCCTCCTGTACCTGGACCGGTCCATCGCCGATCGTCTGCACGCCGCACATGCAGACGGCGGTTCTGGCGTGAAGCAGCCGACGGGTTCAAAGCGACCCGATCCATTTGTCGGCAGCAACTGGGACGCCTCGGCGGTGGCATCGCCGAATCTGGACCAGCAGCGCATGCAGGATGATTTGTTCCAGGACCAGTATCTTAATCTTGTGAATGGGCATTGGGAAGGGGATGATGCGCTCGGCGATTTGGGCTTGTTTCTGCAGGCGGACGACTTTTCTCCCACCAAAGGGTTCAACTTGTTAGGTAGGTCGCTCTGAAGCATAGTAAATGGAGTGGTGGTCACTGCATGGAATTCCTTGAGATGTGTGTATAGACATGGAGGCCATGATTCATGGGGTCGGTCGTCTGAATCAATGACTACATATACCTGCTAGACATGGATGAATGGAATGATCCTGAAGTGGTGTCCGGTGCCCGGTGCCCGGTGTCCGGTGTCCAAGTTACCATCCCCTAGCCCTGATCCAAACATCAACAATCACGTCCTCCCTTCCGGCCTCGTCCTGATCCACGACAAAGTACCACCTATATTGACTGCTAGTCATGCACGCGTGGTTCGGCCAGAGCCGGACCCTCTCTCCAGCCTCGGGCACGTCCTGGTCCGGCTGCGTGAACTCGGCCTGCGAACGCCCACTTCTCCACGTCAAGATGCCATGCTCCTGCGAGAAGCGACCGACGATCCATCCACGGAAATCCTCAACGTCGCACGTCGGCTGCGCAACGCCTCGTCTGTTCCACGGGGTCATCATGGCCATTCCCTCGTAGGCCTTGCAAGGCTCCCTCGCGAGCGCCAGGCCGCCTGCGCCGATCAAGGCCTCATCAGAGCCACCGACGCCGCGACCTGGATAATTGCCGTGTACGTCGGCGAGAATGGTCAAGGCAATGTCCCCCCAGGAGAGCCGGGAAGCATCAATGCCGTGGGCTGCCAACTGTTGCAGATCCAGCGTTGGGTGCGCGCCCGCATGGATCTCGGCGACGTGACCGTTCCTGTTGATGCGAGTGAAAAGCTGGGCAAGCGACTTGGCTTCTGCTCGCACCGCGTCGGGCATCGTCTCGTCTCCTGTCTTCCTCCTCCTCCTCGGCCGTGATCAAGTTCTGCACCGACAACGATGTTGGCGAAGCTCCGGCGGAGACGACCAAGCGCAGCAGCCAACTCGGCCACCACCGACTTCTCTCGCTGGCTCTGGACCTCGGCCGGGTCGGCTCCTTCCAGCGTGGCGGCCCATTTCGTCGCGCATCATCCTGATGGCCGCTGCTCTGCCATCGCCGCCGTGCGAGTGACCCGCGTGGGAGTACAGCCCGGACAAGTGACAGTGAATCTTGCCCTGGCCGTGGGCGTCCAGGGCGGCATCGGCCAGCTCTAGAAATCGATGGCTCTGTGTACCTCCCTCCACGCCGGCCCTGCGCCCGCCCATGTCCATCTTGATGTGCGCGTGGGGCACTACACCTGAGAGGGAGTGAAAGTCGGAAATGACGGGGACTTGAGCTTGGATCGTCGAGCAGAACTGACACGCTGCCTTGGCCCAGTTCCCGCGCGACGGCCGCCAGTCGCGACAGTGTATAGCATGGTCGGGGTTTTTACTGGGCCCGATTTCACAGTTGAGGTGATGATGCCAGGACTCGAGAACTTGAAAGACTCATCGCCTGCCGCTCCACGCTTTTATGCCAGCCAGAAAAAGGAATCCATGCCCCGCTCGCTACACGGCAACCCCGACAAGTCCGCAGTTCACTTCTGTCGACACTGGACAGCCATGTCGTCATGTCTAGCTCGACTAGACCTACTCCTAGCTCGACTCACAGCTCAACTCAAACTTGCAAAACTCGACAAAGCCCACGAGCCCACAACCTCCTCTCCACAGCCCTACGTAAGCAGAGCCTGCAGTGAGGAAAAGTGGTGGCCTCGCCACCGAACAGCAGGTCAAACGTCAATTCAAACCTGCCGAAATGATGATCAAGTTTCTGACCTCGAGCAAGAACGAAGCACGTCCTTCCCGGTAAATTTGTGCAAGTTCTATTATCCCAATAACATCAGCAGCGGGCAGCAATCGGTACCGTCCAAAGCGCAGCACAATCAAGACTCTCATGTCACTGTCCCACGTCAGCAAGTGCAGAGAAAACGATGCAAGATTGGGGCCGAGCAAGAGAATAACATTACAGCCGGCCACCGAGAGACAATGAGCAAGTCGTGGCCTGAAACTGTTGCCGTTGTGAACTGGGTAGCCAGTCCAAGTACGGATCAGTGCAAGCAAACAAAAAGACAAAAAATATAACACAAAAACAAAGTAAACGGCGCTATTCGTCGCATCCATAATACATATCCACTCGTATTCACCGTCCTCATTCAAAATTCACCGTTCCGATCCTCGCGGGAGATTGTGTATGCATATACAACTGCTTTGATAAAACATGGATAATCATCGACGCCGAAATCGTATCATACTTCTCCTCGCCCTGTGGGGAACAAGTCGTTCTTGTTTGATCAAGGGGAATTTTGGTGTTCACACGGCCCGATGGTGGTCTCGTGTACGTGTCTTAGGTACTCTCGCTGTTGGCGGAAGGAGGAGTAGTCTCCTCTCAGGATGGGATCTAGGATACTCCTGGCTCCAGGGTTTCGCGCAACTTCCTTCATCTGATCTCGCAAGGCGTAGTAGGCGTCTTCGAACCGCGCCATGATGGCGTTGGTATTGATGACCCCGGATATGTCGTTTGCGGGATTGTTCGGATCAATAATCGATAGGCGGTCTCTGTTTTTGTATGTGAAAGATGCGACTTCGGACTGTATTGATGTGTTAGCATGCCGACCGCGGCGCTAACCATGGTGGATGATGCAGCAGAGGATGAGATTGGGTGGCTTCGTTGTTGCTCACCTTTCTGATGTACCCAATCGGTCGGGTGAGGGAGATTGCGTTTGTCTCGTACTGAAACTGCCGCCCGTATAGCTCGAAGAATTCCAAAAGCATCTCTCCGAGATTATGCTCCGGTATTATGCTACGGCTCTGAACATGAGGCATCAATTGTAGCATGCTGACGACCAAGCAAATAACTGAAAATCCGCCGATGCCTCCACTGACCGGCTCATTCAAGCCACGCATGAGCAAAAAGTGTTTGATTACGGTGACCAGGATGGGCATGGCAGGATACTGTTTCTTCCACGATACGAACGTGTCGACGGCCCCAACACCGCCGAGGTTCTCGAATGATATATCCACCTTCAGTCCCGTGAGCTTGTCTACAAACTTGACCAAGGGTATCCGAGCATGTGCAATGACCGAGATAGAGTCCGCGTCTGCCACGTGCTGCATGGAGAGGAATTTTGAGAATTTGTACAGCCAGCTCTTGGCACCCAGGTACGTGGGCGGGCCGCCGCGCATGTAGCTGGCAGAACACACGACAAGATCCATGTCCGCCGTAGGTAAGTAAAGACCGGACATGAAGGAGCCGAATGGATGGACCTCGGCAGAGGCAAAATTGCGTCCATCACGCTTCATTGCTTTGCGCAGATTCTCAACGAGGTTGTCACGAATGCGTTGCTCGAAATCGCGTGGTCGAACATATTCGTAAAAATCAATGATTTCCTTGTGTAGTCTGTTGAAAAACTATTAGCAAGGGCCAGAGTGACAGAAGTTCCGACACTGAGAATTGTTCAACGCACCGAAACGCCATATTATGAGTAGATGAGTGATCATAGGTTTGCCAGGGCATGGGTCTTCGTTTTTCTTCGCAAGCCATGTCGAAGTAATGGCACCCTTTGACGGCTGTGTGGTCATTTTCTTCAATTGGCCATAGTTAGGAGGTTTGATCTCGTCATTCGCCATACGTTTCCTGGATCCGAGCGGGCCTGATCGATCTGGTGCTGGTAACCCATTTTCCTTGGCAATTTCTGCTTCTTCGCGATCGCGAGACATGGCGGCAGGCCCCGTGGGAGGCGGCGGCGGCGGCGGCGGCTGGGGCTCAGAAGGAGGTGGTGGAATTACCTCTTCGTCGGATTCTTCCTCTTCCTCGTCTTCCGTCAGATCAAACGACAAGAAATCCTCGGCTTCAGCAGGAGTGTCCGGTTTGGCCAATTCTTCCAGTCTCGCCTTTCGAATCAGTTTCACCACGTCTCGTTTCTTTTGCGTCGTCTCATCAGGACAAGGCAGTGCAGTATAGGGATCTGGGTTGGACCAATGTGGTGCCTCTTCGGTCTCAACCACAGTCCTCTCTGTGCGCGCACGCTTCCTTGACGGTTCACCAGATTCCGATGCGGACGATATATCCATCTCGAGCACGTCATCATCTGAGAGGTCGTCCAAGTCGCGAAATTTTGCCCCGCCTTCTCCATCGTCTACCCGCTCCTCGGGCACGTTGAGTGTTGCGCCATTGATGAGCGCTCGTTCGGAGGGATGGGGAGGTGGCTGCCAACGCCGTCCTGGCTTCCTGGGCGGGCCGCGCCGATCCTCGGAGGCCCTCTGTTGCCAGACTGATGACCATTTTGTGGTTGATTTACGATACCGGTAGGTTTGTCGACTCGAAAAGTGAAATCTCCTTGTGGTACCTGGGGTCGATACGAGCCCGATGAGCGAGGCGCATCACTTCGATGGCCATATGAACCATCTCGATCGTGACGTACACCACCTCCCGGTCTCCAACTGTCGGATCGCTGGGGTGATCTGTCGTAAGAGCTAGCGGCGGCGCGCGCGTAGAATTTGATGATTGACGCGTTCTCCAATTTTTGGCACGATCTCTATCGTCGCTGTGCTTCTGTCGATTTCTGGCCATGTTCACAAGAAGAGGGCGTACGTTGTGTAGAGAGCTGTGGTGAGTTGTGTAGCTCAAACAATGAGCAAGTCCGACGACTTGGGTGATGACACTGGTCGTGCCGTTAGTCGTGTGAAGAAAGCCTGTCGCAAGCGAGTTGACCCGGGGACCTCGAGGAAAAAAAGGTCCTGTGCGATGGTTTTTCTTATGGGTCCATTGCCCCAAGCGTCATGATTAGTCAGTATTCGGGACGGACTTGCTTGTTGGTGTGAACTTTGGCAAACCAACCAAGAGGAAATGCAGACGGCAGCTTGGTGCAAGTCACGGGACAATTGTTCAAAAAAAAAAAAAAAACTGCGTTTTTTTTCGTCCGCAGGATTGAGAATCGCTACACCCAACTATTTACACCATGGCGCTCTGGGCTGTGCCCAATTGACCAAACGCTTATAATCCCCAGACATTGCCCCATCAGCATGACTCCGACTAGTATCAAGTTTACACAATAACTCCAGAGTGAACCTCCCAATGCATCGCACTCACGCGACATCTCGACATGAGCAAGCCAAAAGAAGATGATTTATTAGCGCGAATGTAAATTTGTATTATCACTAGTCGCCTCCGAAAACGCCTTGTAATGAGTATCCGCAATGTCCCAAGTAGTTGAAGCTGGTTTTGAAGAAGCCAATCTTGCAAGTTGACGTTACAAAGTCAGGACAGCCATGACCACGGCAACCCCCATGGCCAGGAATGAGTTTTGGGCGTCCATAGTATTAGCACCGGCTGTGGGAGCGGCGGTAGGCGCACCGGTATTGGAACCGGTGGGAACAGGAGGCAGACCGGTGGCAGTGGTGTGAATCCCAGTCCAGTTCGCCGGGGCGGCGGGGGAATCGGAATCGGCGATCCCGAAACGGTCGAGGAGGTGGGGTAATATGGGGTAGAGCAGGGAGGTATTACAACGACAGTCGTGTTGCCGTGATGAGGCGCATTGTGGCCCGTAGAGAGAGGCGGTGGGATGACAGCGACGGTGGCGTTTGTTGATGGCTCGGTGGCAATCGCGGAAGACTGGGCGGCGGCACAGGCGGCAGAGGCGGCAGAGGCGGCCAAGACGGCCAAGATGGTCCAGAGAGTGGCCGTGGTTCGCATTTCGGCTGTCTTGTACTTGCAGATATGTATTACTCCGTAGGCAAGAGTACAGGAGTATGATGAAGTGATGTATGTAGATGTATGTAATACAGATGGGTATGGAACGGGTAACTATGTAACCAAGATGATGGATCAATCGACACAACAGCGATTCAACAGCGATTCAACGGCGTCCGACTCTTTACTTATACCCCGACACCGGTTGAGCAAGAAAAGAATCGCACGAGGCTGGCGGCCTGCCATTGCGAAATCGCCAAAACGACACCAAGCAACACGTCACCCACCACCGTCCCGTCCCGTCACGGGCGTTTTCATTTTTTTTTTTTTTTTTTTTTTTTTTTTGGTTTCTTCCGTCGCCTAGGTGCTTCGTGTCGCTATTTTTAGACGCTAGTTATCGGCGTTGCCTTGCCAGTTGCCACTGGATGGTGGATGGTTGTGGGCGTGGCTGAGGGGGCTGAGGGCTCTCTTGCTGACTGACTTTCTCTTGCTGACTGACTGGCGTTGCGTCATCACACCACCACCGTATGATCATGTCCGACTCATGTTTGCGCGGGCTCGCAATGCCCGACTCATCACTTATCATGAGCGAAGAGGTCCCAGGCTCAGAGTTCATGCGCAAGGAAGCTCTCTGTCCCTACTGCTTTCGGTATGACACGCAGCTAGACCATACGGCCAAAACCGGAGTGCGCACCCTATTAGTAACTGCGATAAACGAGCATAGAATCATATGCTCAACACGGTATCCCGACGTTGCCAGTGAGGAGACTCATCGCAAGGTCGTCCCCGCTTTCCCCGAAATGCGATACCAAGTCGGCCGAGCTTGTGCAGTTGCTGGATACGAAAGACTGTACCGTGAACTCGAGTTGCTTCTCGACGTTTGCATCGCCGAGGAGGCAAGGGAAGCTGGGCATTGCCAATCAGGGATCTCGCAACATTTTCCATCTTATCATGGGCTCTTCCGTACGGTACAATGTCATGGATGACATGACCATGAGAGGAAGAATCAACTATCCTTTCACACACCCATTGTCACAGTGGGGAAAACTCGGTAGTCCAACGGGGCTAAAGACGACGCCACATGTCCAGAAAATACTTTTCTCCTGCTTTCTTGATAAAGCTAAACTACAGTGGCACACAACCTATATGGACTCCAACTTTTTTCCCCTCCTTCTTCTTCTTCGTTCCCTTTCTGCTAGCAAATGAAATCATCAACCTGCACTCACCAACACAGCATCAACATGGCTGAATGGACAACTCTCCCATATGACACGCGCCTCATCATACTCAACATGGTGTTTGCTCGGTTTAACGCGCCAGAAGAGCATCAGCCAGTTGGGGGCCCTCAGAAGAACATGGGGCCTCATCCCTCACACGCGCTAGTCTGCAGAGATTGGTTCGAGTTTTTCGAACGGGAGACGTACCGCAACATCTTCGTCACGCAGGCTTCCCTGGAAAACATCCGAAGACTGACTCGTCATCAACAGAGCCTAGTGCGCTACCTCTGGGTCAAGGTTGACCTGGCCACATATGACTGCCCTGACTGTGTAGATTACAGCCCGAGCCCTCTGAATCACTGCCCAACTACAATTCAGCCCTGGTCGAAGACGCCATCAAACGGACCTTCCATATTCTACGCTCATGGAACACGGAGCAAAGTCCCGGGGCTCCTGGACTTTCACTGGAGATCAGCGCGTGTTCGCCTAGTGACATGGAGCATGCCTTCCACAACGACCTGCATTTCGATACCAGCCCTTTGACGTCCACGGGCCTCTTGAACGGAACCGTCCAAATATCTCGCATCCAGGGCACGGGTGGCTCCAAGGACGAAGAACGGGTCCTCCGAGCATACATTCCATAAACTTGGCGGGAGGTTTTCTCTCATGCACCGTAGATGGATTGCCCACGGTGCCAGCAGTGACAAGCTTCATAGTCCGCAGACAGACCCGCTGGCAGCTCGGACCAGCGACGCTGGCATGGATCTTACATCGGCTTCTTGCTTGCGCCGCGTCCTTCTCGAGTCATGGAGACCTTTCCAATGGTGTTCATACAGAGACGGCTATCCTGACGACCTTGGTGGGTGCCACTCCCGAAGCCCATCTTTCCATGCGTGCCCTTTCTCGTCGCTTTTGATCGCTAGTAACCGCCGGTTGTTGAAATAGATCTCGGTATAATGATCATTGCCTCGCTGCCAGACACCGTCCAGAGCCTCACCATGTTTGAAGACTTCAATGAGGATCACAACACTGTTGTCTATCGTCATCGACGTTCTCCAAAATGGTTCGGCCGTCGCGAGTTGGTTAGGACACCAGGGGCATTCGTTGGCACGGCATTGGCGCAAAGGAGCCAAGGGCTTCAAACGCTTTCAGCGTCATACATGGTTGACGCTCGGGACTTTTCAGGGCAGCAGTCTACCCAACATATGTCTGGGACCACTTGAGCGTGCTGACTTTGACCTCTCGGTATTTAAGCAGATCCTCAGACGTTTCAATAGTCAATGACATGCTAGAAAATGCAGGTAGAGCGGCCTTAAATATGCCGGCGTTGACGAGGCTAAATATTTGGAACGGCACAAAAGGGAACGTGTGCGCATTTCGGTACGAGGCAGCTGGAGTGCAGGCATTCATTGAGTGGCATAGCAATTGGCCTCTCTTGCTGACGATCGACGTCGTGAGTGCTTGGGAACGAGCCGCGGAGCGGCATACGGGGCTCGGCTACTTGTGAGGGAGCCTCGAATTGTGCAAAACAAGTATATTGGATCTCACGCAGCTGCCATGGAGATTCTCGGATTACAGGACCGTGTCCTGCACCCTGTGTCCTTCAGGCAAATCGCCTGCGAAACGTCGCGATACTGGTTTAAGTACTATCCTGTGGTGCAAGCAGAGGTTAAAACAGGATGCGTTTGGCTTAAGAGGGAACCATTGAGCAAAGTGAAACGGCACTCACTCACCTAGCATCAACCTGTGCTTGAAATGTTTTCACGCCATTGTGGGCAGCTGCAATTTTGAGGGTGTTAATAAAAAGTCATGATTGCTATGTTACTACTGGCAAGTGCTGTAGGGAGATGCATCCTGCTAAGGGTCGTTTCGGTTACTTGTATATTGAAGGTCGAGGTTGATAACGTCCGGCCTTCCTGTACAGATCCACGCGTATCTGGCCTCTGACTCTCTGTGCAGCTGCACTGGCAGCACTGCAGATCGATCCCGGATCTGTGTGTCATGCTCCCAGCCACCTCTGCTTGCTAGTAGAGGAGAACATTCATTCTCCAACGTCCCTTGGATCGCATTCTCCAATCACAGTTGCTGATGCCTTCTTCTCGGCGCGACTTGCACCGTGAGCCGGCCATGCAGTCATGCATGCAGTCAGTAACATCCGACCAGTTTGAGTTTTTGTGACTCTGAGGTTGCTGTGTTTTGCCGAACGTAATAATCAGAACGTTCAGAACGGGTCGAATACCTGTCAGCAGAGTGACAAAAATCGTGAAGATACGCTGCGGTCTGCTGTTATGGCTGCCTTGAATCTAAGGCAGTAACAACTCTTGACTCAAGTCCTGGCCACTTTCGGCAAGCTCGCTGGCCACCTTGTCCGACTGGAGCAATCGATGCGACCTTCACAGCTTACGATATCCTGCAGACGCCGGCCTGACCGCAACCTCCTCCCAGTCTCCGACCTAACCCTCCCCTTCTGACGACGTCCACCATGTCCAGCTATTACGGTGGCCAGCCGAGCAACCCCCATACGGTGCGCCAGCTGCTGGGGCGCGCAAAACCTCCAGTTCTACCCATCGTCCTACTCCCCGCGGTGTCAGGGCTGCCACTCCACAACAAGCTTCCTATGGCTACGGCGGTGGTCCTCACATTCGGGGAGCTTTGGCTCCGGTGCTCCAGTTGCGTTCACTTCTGCTGGGTTTGGTGGTGCTGGTGTATCAGGACGCATGGGCGAGCATGGAGGGTTAAGGACCGGATGGCTTGCTGCTTTCTCAACAGAAGGTTACGATGGCGAGCCTCCCTTGCTGGAGGAGCTTGGCGTGAATTTTGGACACATTCAGATGAAGGTATGCTATGAAATATGATGCACCGGTTTCATCTCGGTACGGGATTTCAAGGCAAACATCTTATTAACAGCTTTGGGCAGACACTGGCAGTGCTGAACCCGTTCAGGCATATCAACCAGCATATAATGGACGATTCCGATCTCGCCGGCCCGATCCTCTTTTTCCTCCTCTTCGGAACCTTCTTGTTGTTCTCGGGCAAGGTGCACTTCGGATACATCTACGGCCTAGCCCTGTTAGGATCGGTCTCGCTGCACATGATCTTGTCACTCATGTCGCCGACGGAACCCCTCCGAATCCTACCACCCTCAATACAATGAACCTCCTGCTCAGACTCCCAATCGGCCAGGAGGTCATTTCTCGGCAACGCTTACCTTTCCCCGATCCGCCTCCGTCCTCGGATACTGCCTCCTCCCACTCGTGCTTACGAGCCTCTTCGGAATTGTTATGCCCATGGACACGCCCGCTGGCATTGTTCTCACCACAGCCGCAATCATGTGGTGCACATACAGCGCAAGCGGCATGTTCTGTGCTGTCGGAAGGATGAAGGGCATGCGGGGGCTTGTGGCCTATCCCTTGGCTCTGTTCTATGTTGGTTTTGGCATCATGGGTATTTTCAGCAGCAGAGGCAGTGGATCACTGGCCAATGCCGCTGCCAAGCTCAACAAGTAGGGCCACAACGCGCGATACTGTATTCGCATAAAGGGAGAACATGGCCATGTTGGATTTTGTGAACCAAAAAAAAAATTTATTGAGTTGGGTGGGACAGCACGGCGCTGGGCCGCATTGGGATTTTTTTTTTTGATGTTTTACGATTGAAGTCACGAAGAGCATTGAACGTCAGTAAAGATGTACTTGCAAATGCCTTCGCCCTCATCATGATCACGGCAGTGTTGAACGATTTGGGGAACTGTAGAGCTGCATAAAGTCTAGTATGTAGAGGCTGGTGTCAGCTACGGCCGTACAAACCTGATGCGAAACATGGTTCCGCGCTACCCACGTTCCCAAAGTTGTTTCCTTTCGTCAGCGGTATCAATTGTATGAGCAGTCAAGAGGACGTCCGTGTCGCCGCCATTTATTCCCGGGCTATCACTGTACATGCAGACCCCTCGTCAAACAACACGTACTACGCAGATACTCTCCGACACATGGACATAATTCGTGATTCTCAATTGAGTTTTTCAGAAAGTCTTGTGCTGCACTCGTAAAAAGCAGCCAATGTACATGTACCAAGCTCCAGTAATACCCCATGATATGCAACCATTGTGTTCAGCACAGACCTGAGCCCAGCCCCATCAATTTCAACCACCCTTCCCTGAAAACGCCTTGGTCCCAATCGTCAAGTTCTTCCCTTGGCAAATGCAAAATCGTAAGAGAAAATGCAAAAGTGGTAATTTTTTTTTTTAATTTTTTTCAACGATTACTTGCGGGTGGTAAAGTCGATCTCTGAAGCGGGGTTGAAGCCTCCGTCACTGGCCTTTTCGCAAGTGCAAGCATCTGCGAGAAACGAATTAGCAAGTCTTTCCCAGCCCGACGACTTGTCGACTCTGACAAGGGAAAACATACCGGCGGGCCTTGCGCCGCAAGAGCAGGCAGATCCGGTGATCGAGGCGTTCTCCTCGGCAGCGCGATCGCAGGTACACCCGCCGGCGGGTCTCGCCCGGCACGAGCATCTTGGTCCCGCGACGGCGTTCTCTGAAGAAGCCCTGCTGCAGTTGCAGTGGAGGGCCGACTGCTTTCCGCAGGAGCAGGTTGCCTTTTGGGCTGTGTCGTCTACCAGTTAGTTAATTGATCATTTCATTGATGGGGTATTCTTTTCTTTTGGGGTCATGTTATCCGTGACTTACCACATGCGCACTCGGCGCCGTCCTTGGCACAGCAGGTAGAAGCCTTGGTGGCAGTCATTGTGGAATAGTTGTGCTTTGTGCTTCCGCGTTGGATGTTGAAATTGCAGACAATGTTTGTATGATCTTGTGCGAGTCGTGATTGGATTTGATGATGGGTTGGTGTGTTTCTGTCTACCTATGCTGGAGACGTGACGTCCTTTATAGATTCACGATTCACCGTAGCGGTGATGTAAGTCGATGAATGGCTGAACTGCGTGTCAGGGAAATACACGCGTGGTGATTGGCCAGAGGTATGGAGCTTCGGCATTCCGGCCAATCAAGAGTGCAGTATTTCCAAGCATTGTGCTGAGTGGATCACGACAACCTGTCACATCTCTCCAGTGCCCTGTCGGTGTGGGAGTTGGAAATTATGAAAGTACGTCTTCCCTGCATCTTGCGGCTCAGTCGCTGTCGAATCATTGGAGCCAGCTGAAATAACTGGTTGGTGGTGGTGGAAACTGCCGCGTACGGAGTAGTCCAGCAATTTTCAGCTATCTGTCTTGTTCCAGGTTCGATTGCATTCATTTGTTCGTCCGTTTCGAGAGTCGTCGGTCTGGCGCTCTGCTCCTCGCCCATGTTGTCATCCCCAAGCCACTATCTGTCGTCTTTGGTAAAAGGAATTCGATTACAAAGCCAATTTGTCTATTTCTAGTCTGGAATTATATATTCGGTCGTACAATCCGGTGGTTTTTTTTTTTGTTCCTGCAACTATCGCATCGATCCACTTGTTATGTGCGGTTCTAAGAACTGGGCATCGCAACTGTCCGCCGCCAAGTTTAAGGTTTTTTTTTTTTTTTTTTGAAAACAACTCAAATCGAGGACCCTGACCCATTGCGGTTGAAGGACTCGCATTATCTTCGACAAAAGGGCAGCGCCCATCAAATTTGTACCTGCTCCGGTCGGGCACTATAGTCCGATTTGGGCCGATCAAGGAAGAAAGAAAGGAAAAAGGCATGCTTTCCACAGTGGAAGCGCTTACACGCACTCCCTCCCAGTCCGCAGCGCCAGTCAACGTACCGGTTTCGTCTACCACATCGTTATGCTAAGAAAGGCCGTCATGACAGAGCATTTGAAAGATCTTGGTGCGCTCTCCACGGAAAAGACGTCGCTGATGATGGGTTGGAGCCTTTGGATGGTATCCGGTGTCCTCTGCGCATCTTCGAGATCATCTTCGTCTTGGCTATCAGCTAATATCGATTTGCATCCATACTCGTTGAGAGACAAACGTGCTGCGATCCAGTCTTTGCTTGATCGAAATGGTCTCGCGGAGCGCTTTGTTGCAAGCGACTCCCTTAAAAACAAAGTTGCATCAGGACAATCCTCCCTACTCTGTAAACTACGTCTTGCCTTGACTATTTCTATGGCATATACAAAGATATTGCTAATGCCGCGCAGTTGATTCTCAAACAAAACGGACGCATACAGTGCGAGTTGATGGACTACATATTTTGTCTCGTGCAATACTCTGGAGTACTCCGTTGTATGTTCCTGTAGCTCCCATATAGCTCCCTAATCTGACTGACTGACTGACTGTCTGACTGACTGAGCAATTGACTAATTATGAGTGTAAATTCGCACTAATACACTGGACAAAAGTTGATTGCCAACTTTGCTCTATAACCTCGCAGCCTCCCGCAACCTCAAAGCTTATTTCCACGCTAGGTTACATCCCGCGACACGGTTGTAGTTGGTAATATGAATGGGTCTTATCAAAAATCTCATTCATTAGCTATAAATAATGGGAGAAAAAGGATTAAAAATTGATGTCCTATGGACTTTAGCATTGATAAAGCATACTCTGTGTTTGGATTCTTCCCTTTGTTGAATGCTACTAATGTGGTGAGTCCTCGGCGGCTCGACTGGGTACCACCAGAACGGACTTCCGATGCCACATCGGCCCGCGTTCATCATGTTATTGTGCTGGCTGGTAATCCGTACATCGAGATACGCTAGTTGTCCGCCTACTGGATTAGCGTGTCGAAACAGGCCAGTTAGATAGCCCGTAAGACTTGGGCATGTTCGAGCAATCGCAACAGTTCTTGTAGGGTTATCGTGTTTGAACAGGGGCTAAAGACTAGTGGCATCAGATCATCCCATGTATAGGATAGATCTTGAGGATCCGATGGACGACTGTGGCTCGAATCCTTGCCCATGCATTTCTACATTAGAATTAACAGACCGACACCTGTGGCTGCTATTATGTTCTTTATGTCGTTGGTCGCCCATCCAAGAGTGCGGCGCTATCCTTGTACGGACCGAGCTTTTGACACCCGAGAGGGCATTGAAAACTTTGCCTCCCTTGCTTTAATACGAAGTATTCCACAACAACTTACAAGATCCTTATGGCTGCCCGAAGTTCGGCATCATAGGCGCAGGGAAAGCTTCGGTATCCGCGGGGCTAACTACTATCTAAATCGCTAGATGATCACTGAAACAGGCTCGTTGATTGATTTATGGGCTCTTTGCAACCACAATTCAACCACAACACCACCACATCTGCGATCGCGAATCAATTGCTAGTACCTTATACAATTTAATTATTTTTAGATATTTAAGCTTTTCTATTCTCCGGGGCCCTGTTAGGCCGCCTACGGCGGGCCTCCTCTACCTTAACTACCCCCTAGAGTAGTTAGGCAGTGAAAAGAGGTAGAAAAAAATTTCTTAACTAGTTACTAAAGAGTATTTTAGAAGTAACTGATTAGAAGAGATACCTCTATAGGATAGCCTTATCTTAATAGAGGGAAAGCAGGAAGCTACTACGCAGAGCTCCCTACCCCTGACCTCCGCACACGTGCTACAATCAGGGCGCTCCGCTTTCCTGATTATCGAGTAAGAGAGGTGACTATCGTATTACACAGCAGGGAGGGCCATCAACGGATCACTCTGCTATGGCCAATCAGATCTAATAAAAATATCAGACCTACCCCTGCACGCCCCTAACTAAGCGTCTGATTGGCTCAATTGGAGTGATCCGTTGATGGGCCTGTTGCGTAATACACCGACCATCACCTCTCTTACGGCTAAAAGAAAAAAATCGCAACTCGTCATCCGCATATGGGCCAAGAAGACTGAGCACGCTACAGCGAGTTGAATGGAGTCGAAAACTTGGGAGATGGTAACCTGGGACCGAGGAGTGATCGTTTGACGTGTATGAACAACCAGATCAGGCGGCCGAGCGCGGGATGGACAAGTGAGTGGCAGATCAGGAGCTGATCGTTTCCAATTTTCGATATAGCCTTGATGCCTACCATTTTCGCCCTTTTTCTTCCATTTTGTGTCTGACATTTGGCGCAGATATGGGGCATCTCTGATTCAATTTGACCCCGTTGCCGAAAGGAAACTCGGGCTCAAGATCGATCTCTATGTCGTCCCTACCGTGGCAGTATTGTACCTGTTCTGCTTCATTGACCGAACAAATTTCGGTGCGTATCTCCTAGAAACGTTGAAGATAGCTCAAGATAAGCCTGGACTCGGCCTGAGAATTTCTCCCGACGCTCTCGAAGGACTGGAACTGTTGAGCGTTGGGGAGAATGCAACTAACCGCCGTTTTCCAAAAGGCAATGCCCGAATCGCAGGAATGGAGCGCGATTTACAATTTAAAGGATACAACTACAACGAGATCATCTCCTACTTCTACCTTTCTTATGTACTGTTCGAGATTCCCTGCAATCTTCTTTGCAAACACGTGGGACCCGGATGGTTCCTCCCCATTGCCACCATCTTATTCGGAGTTGCCTCGCTTGCCACGGCTTATGTGAACAATGATGCCCAGATGTCAGGCGTAAGATTCCTCCTCGGTGTTTTTGAAGCTGGAATCCTGCCAGGTTGCGCATACTGCCTGTCCAGATGGTACCGTCGCTCAGAGCTCGCCTTCCGCCTGGCCCTTTTTCATCATTACCGCGCCGCTTGCAGGGGCATTCGGAGGACTCCTCGCCTCTGCCATCTTGCGCTTGGATAGTTTCGCCGGTTTGCACGCCTGGCGGATGATTTTCGCCATCGAGGGAATCATGACTATTATTGCGGGCTTCATTGCCCTGCTCACACTGACTGACCGACCCGAGACGGCTCGCTGGCTTTCGAAAGAAGAAAAGGCACTGGCCATTGCGCGGGTCAAGTCAGAGCGCGTTGGTCAAACCGTGGTCCTGGACAAGATTGACAAGGAAAAGCTTGTGCGAGGCATCGCCAGCCCCATCACGTTGAGCACTTCTGTTCGTGTTCTTGCTCAACAACATTACCGTCCAAAGTTTCGCCTTCTTCCTACCTTCCGTCGTCAAAACCATCTACGGCAAGGAGACAGTCGTCCGACAACAGCTTTTGACAGCTCCGCCCTACCTGCTAGGCGCCGTCTCCATGATCCCCTTCCCCTGGCGAGCTGGCGAATGGACAAGCGACAGACCTTCATCATTTGTTCAGCACCGCTAGTCATGGTTGCATACTCCATGCTTCTTGGATCGGAATCTTCCTCGGTTCGATATGCCGCGACCTTTCTCATTGCCATGTCTACCTTTACCAACGGCGCCATGACCAATGCCCAGGTATCCGCCAACGTGGTGAGCGACACGGCTCGCAACGCAGCGATTGGAACCAACGTCATGATGGGCAACATCGGTGGTCTGATTAGCAGTTGGGCCTTCCTGCCGTGGGATGCGCCCAATTACCACGTCGGAAATGGATTGAACCTGGCAGCCGCGAGCATCATCTTCGTCGTGAGTATCTTGACGTTCTTCTGGATGAAATGGGACAACAAAAAGCGTGCGCGAAGGAACGTTGATGATGAATTGCATGGCTTGACGCAGAGGGAGATTGAGAATCTGGACTGGAAGCATCCTGCTTTCAAGTGGAAGCCTTGAGCACCTAATCGAATGATAATTAGGAAAATCAGACTCCATTTCATTGGTTTTATCAACAACGAATGACATTTTGTCAAAATGGATCCCTGGAAATGTCTCCGTACTACGGAGTACACCTCCCTACAATGGTGTTGGGGATTTCTGACAAACATTGAATGCAGTGGGTCCGATATCGCTGTTGTGTGATCCTGTAATACTCGTCTCGCTTTGAAAACCACCATACGATCGGATCGTAAAGTATACGAAGCGCCTAATTCTGTTATGAATTGATTTTCCCCTCATTCAAAGTACCTCATGAGAGCCACAAAGTCCATCATGTCCTCAGAACCCACCGTCGTCATCATAGGGTAAGACCTCGATGGGCCAAGTCTCGCGCGTCTATGCACCACGAAGAAATGGAGACTGACGTGCGTCAACCCCCAGCGCCGGCGTCATCGGCTTGTCGACCGCCGTGAGGCTCCAAGAGAGGTTTCAAGACGACTGCAAGTCTACACTCCAGCCCCTGATCCTGCTCGTCGCCAAAGAATGGCCCGCCGCTATCCCCGGTGCGCCGTTGCGACGCTCTGCGGACTATGCGTCCATGTGGGCGGGTGCCCATGTGCGTCCCATCCCAGCCACGACGCCTCAGTTGCAGCAAGAAGCAAAATGGTTGAAGGCAACAGTTGCGGAATTCGATCGCCAAGTAGCTGCAGAGCCGGCTTGTGGTGTCACTGCGCCGCGGGGATAGAATACCTTGAGGCTCCGGACGAAGGGTACCTGAAGCAAGACGCAAGTGCGTTTGCCGCAGAGACCGGACTATCGGGTTATAAGAGATATGAGCCGGCAGAACTACCAGATGGTGTCGCGCTTGGCTTTGAATATGACACATTCTGCATCAACGCACCTGTATACTGCGAAGCTTTACTGCGCAAGTTCCTGCTCATGGGCGGCAAGACGATGAAGATGGATCTGAAGAGCGAATGGGAGGCATTCAGTATTACAGAAAACGTGAAGCTTGTGATCAATGCTAGCGGGACTGGTTTCGGTGACCCAAAAGTTTTTCCTACAAGGGTACGGCCAACCCCCCTTCTCCTTCTTCTTCATTTCGTTGCTTACTTGGGGAGGGAGGTGATGCAGACGAGAAACTGACGTGTGGTGACATGACAGGCCAAACCGTCGTGACTGACATGGATGTACCGGCCACGGTCACGAGGCAATACAAAGACGGCACATGGGGCTTCCTCATCCCGCGATTCCTCCACGGAGGAACCATTGTTGGCGGGACCAAGGAACCTGGAGACTGGCGATCGGCGCCATGCAAGTCTACGCGGACGCAACTGCTGGAAAATGGGCTGAAACTACAACCACTCGCTCACAAGAAGAGTTCTCCAGCTGCCAATAAGACTTTGGAGGCTATCAAAGTGATATCGGACGTTGTTGGACGTCGGCCGACTCGTCAAGGGGGCATGAGACTGGAGGCGGAGAAACGTGCGGCACCGCGACACACAAGAGGCGAGGTCTTGATTCACGCTTATGGTGCTGGTGGTCGGGGATACGAAATCAGCTGGGGGTTGCGGATGAGGTTGTGGAAATGGCGCTGCCGCTGTTGGCAGATCCTGGGCAGGCTGCTGCTGTGAAGCTGTGAGTAGCTCTAAGTCTGACGAGGGCTGTGAATAAGGGTTCGACGACAAGACCCACGTAGTTCCTATTTATGTATTCTTTCCCAACGTATGGCCACAGAAGCCATAGAAGGTGAATTTTCCAAGTGCAAAGACTATGCATTGCTAGTGATTTGCTACCGTATACTATGTGTGATCCGTAACGCCCTTGTGTAGCAAATTCTAATACGTTTCTCTAACCTCTAACCTTTAGTCTAAAGGAAGACTAAACCTATCTGCTAATACTTCTTGACTTAGGTAGTTATTACATAGTACTTTTAATATGTATGTATAGTATAAAATCTTTCTAAGAAGGAACAAGAAAAGAAAAAGTATTACGCTTAGCTATTAATTTTACTACTATCAAAGCTCTTAATAGAACGAGCGGATAATAGTTTCGTTATCGTCAATGGCAAGCGGCCGAATATCTGCCATCTGCTTGATCTTGGCAATAACTTCCTTGACCTGCGCGTCACTCATGGTTAAACCAAGCTGCTCGACTCGGCTCTTAATGGCATTCCAACCGGTCAACCGGCTAGCGAAATGGACGAATCGATTCAGTCCGTAGTTCTCGGGTGAAAGAATGTCATAGATTTACGGGTCAGCAAGGACAGCTTTGGCATGGATACCAGCCTTACAATAAATGCGCAGAAACCAGTGATGGGATTATCGAATGGTATGTTAATTTGAACGGCGTCCGCCACAAAATCCTCGATTTCCTGAATCTTATGAAGCTTATACCGGCTTATTACGTATTCGCGACAACCAACCATCATGCGAGCCATGAGACCGCCAAGAGAAGTAATCCCGTTTCTCTCACCAATACCGAGCACACTTGTGTCAATGTGCCTCGCACCGGCTTTATAAGCGCAGCGTGACTATACGCAATAGCGTAGCTGGTATTGTTATGCAGATGCACTTCTATGTCGCAAGACACGACGCCGCAAAGCGTGCGGACAAGATCATAGACTTAACGGAGGGTAGCACATTCGGCCACACTAACACGGTTTACGCCAACACGGTCAACGGCGCGGTCTAGTTAAAGGAGATCCACGAGATCGGATCTGAAGCTATCCTCCGACGAGAAGCGGACTTTAACACCTCGACTATCAATACAATTGATAACCTTGATAGCCGCATTCTTAATTGCTACCATGTCCTTTCCATAAGAGTATTCCTTTAAAAAGCCTCGATATTATAATAACTGGATTAAGTCTATCTACGCCAGTATCGCGAGCAAACTCTGGCATCCTCTATCGTACAGCGAACATGTGTCAGAATCTTGGCCTCAAGGATTCGCAGCCAACGAACCAATCCGAACGAGACAAGCCTTCATGCATATGTGTATCTTTCATATGGTATCAAAATATGCATGGGGTGCCTAACTGTCTCCTTGAGCGAGCCGACATAAACTCCGCTATATCTTTCCCCAACCACTCCTAAGCCAGCACAAGAGGGTCCCGAAGAGCAAATTCAAGCAATTACCCTCCAAACACAGACCTTTGTCCACGGAACTTACAATTATGCGCGTAGTAACAAAGCCTAGGCCAGCATCTACAGCCCTTTAGTTAGCAAATGGATCCGCAAGCGTTCTTGTCTCCCCGCAGAATTAGGACAATAAGGAGAAACAGATGCTAGGCAACTAAGTCAAGACGACTCAACCATTCGATCGACCTCAAGGCTGTTCACGTATCCTACATCGGAGTCCGCATCAAGCTACACCGATTTTAATATTCATTGCATCAAGCCTTCTTCCATCTCGTGCATCGAAGCTACCACTATGGTTTATTAAACTAGGTCTAAATAGCTATTAAGATGTTAGCCAGTACTAATCTAATGCATTTTGCAGGCTGGCTTTCCGGCTGGCCAGGGATGGTTGAATGGCCTGAATAACAAGCTACATACGTAGGAGGCACCGTGCCAACAAGGCTTACATTGTTGCTAGTACCATTTACCACGTCCAGCATAGAGATAGGGGTGTGGCCTTGAAACGAGCTATCCTAGCCAGATAAACATTTAGATGCTCTTATTAACTAGATGTAAATTATTCAGAACCCGGCCTAAAGAGTTTGCCCCTGCCAAAAAAAAAAAAAAGTGATTAGTGGCCACTTAAGCATAGGGGCTTAGAAGCATTGCTTATTAAGTAATACAAGGATAGCGATTGCGTTAGAAATACTATTAGGTTAGCAATGGCTCTGTTGATTCTATTGGCATGACATAGTAGGTGCCTAAGAATGTTTCGATCATAGCATAGATTGATCCGAGGACTGTTTTAGAATTTACGAGCATTTCCTTGGGAAGGAGTCGATGATGCTAAAGATGGCAAGAGTATGGCAAGAAATGTGTAAAAATTATGCTTATAGGGGAAGAAGAGGACTAAACTAGAGGTTACACATGGTCTGGATTTATAGCAGCTTATAATTTGTATAGGAAAATCAAATATTAAGGGGACTCGAGTGAAGAGAGCTCGGTTCTGCAAACCATCTGGACCGCAGCGTCTCAAACACCCCCTTTAAGTGTGCAGTACACCCGTGATCTAGGCATGGCAGCCTGAAACTCGTTGCACAAGCCGAAGAAGCATTTGTCCCAATCTTGATAATAATGGACATTGTGGCAAGACCAATGGACAGTCACGAGCCAGTGGGTGAAGACGTTGCGAGCCGTGTAGAGATGCTAGACTCATAGGAGGTAGTTTCGTGGATATACAATGGCACGTCATGTAAATTGATGGAAAACAGAATCCTAGTTCTCAGGACATACCAGGTTTATGTCGCGCGCAGTCTCCGATTGATGTTGCTATTCTCGCCCAAGCTTCACGTCGAAGTCGTTTTGCCCACACGTTGCTCACATCTACTTTTCGGGCAATCGCAAAGCTGCTCGGCCAACTATGCCGCGTCGGTGGGATCCCTGAAGAGAATGTCAGGCCAAATTCTTGATAGTTGCCAGTTATTTTGCTCACCAATCAGTCACCAGCTTCTCGTCCAAGCCATCCATAATACTCATGTCCCTGTCGGAGAGTTCAAATCCCGCGACGTCTGCATTCTCCACCATCCTCTCCCGGCGCACACTCTTCGGGAGAGTGATCATGCCATGTTGCAAACTCCATCTAACGAAACAAGAACAAAAATTGTGAGCCACTACTCATCGAAACACTTCAAGATACTCATGAAGCACGCATACCTGACCAAGACTTGAGCAGGCGAGCAAGTGTACTTGTCTGCCAGTTCCCTAATAGTAGGATGCGTCATCCGCTTAGCCCGCGCCAAAGGCGCATATGCTTCGATGGCGATGCCGTGCTTGGCGCATGTAGCGCGAATAGCCTCCTGGGTATTAAACGGGTGTACCTCAATCTGGTTGATGGCGGGCTTGATTCGCGGCGCCGAAGCCACCAGCTCCTCGATCTAGCCGCGTTTTCAGCACTCAACTCGAAAATGCCCAAGTTGGACCCCATGTCGATGGACAGAAAACTTACGTGAGCGACGCCGAAATTGCTCACACCAATCATTCTCACTTGCCCTCGTCAACGGCGTCTTCGAGAGCCCTCCAGCTCGTGAGGCGCGCTCTTTCCCTCCATACGGACTATGGAGCAGGAAGAGATCTATGTACCCCAGGCTACTGATTTCGACGGATTTCTGAATGGACCGGCGGATCGTTTCATAGTACGTGCTGTTGGAATTCAACTTGACGTGAAAAGATGTCTTCGCGCTTCAGACCCGCCGTGTTGTCTGAGCTGGACAGAAACTTGCTGATGGCGTGTCCGGCCTCCCGTTCATTGTGATACGTTTGCGCGCAGTCGAAGCCTCGATAGCCTATTTCTAGGCCCGTCTGTACGGCCTGAGTCGCCTCATGGCCTGACATCATGTATAGACCCAGCTGGATCTGGGGTATAGATATGCCGTTTGGGAGCTGGGAAAGGACATTGATGTATTAGAGATCAGTATGTGCTGTTCTTCAAGGCGTGGTCACTGGTGTTGGGGGATTCGGTTCTCCGCACCTTGAGCTTGTTTCCAAGCAAGCTAGGCATGTTAGGGGCCATGGTCCGGGCCCTGAAGCGTGAGTATCAATGAGACACGGCAGTGCACTAAACGATGGGGTGTAGTGCAGAAGAGACTGCAACTTTTCCCGAGTATATCAAGGCGTTGGCTGTGGCCTCATGGCGTAGTCGTGGTAGACGGGTGACAGGTGACATCACTCGGATGAAATGGTGGAGCATCATCTGTTGCATAGGATATAAAGGGGACTACGCAGAAAATTAGTGGCCAGTCGGCTGCGCCTCTCTTTTCGTGCAACATCATCATGGGCCAATGGAGCAAGCCAACCAGTGCTCCGTAATTGAATGAGAAATGGGATTTCCTATTCATCTTTACGAGACATGAAATGAAAACCAATTATTCACACAGGACACACCATAAGCGACATTGTGGGGATCACTGGTGGAAAGTAGGAAGTTCTGCGCCCGTCAGCTATAGCAAAACCGCTCCCGTCCACTCGCCATCGTGTTCAAGCTCTTATAAATGCCCAAGCTCAAGCTCCAACAGCCATGATGGCAGAATCCTCCAACTTGGTCAGCTTGCGAATGTCCTTCATCACCAACCCAGCCTTGGCAAGTAGCGTACGCTAGTGAGCCTTGCGACATTTGCGAGGGTTCTTGAGGAGTAAGCGACACGCTCTTCGTTGGCAAGTTTCAGCTGCTCGATGAGGACGTCAAGGTCGGGCCCGTGCCCCGAAGGCGATGCAGTCGATGGGATTTCATCACTTGTCACTTTTTGGACCCTGAATCGGTGTCACAAGTGTAATGTGTGTTCGCTTATATTGCATGTAAAGTACAAGTTACATAGGTATAGGTTATAAGCAGTACTTGCCCTAATATACACTCTACCGCGTAATCTAGCTAAAGTAAATATAATTAGCTATAAAATCTAATACCCTCCTTAAGTAAGAGCTATGATAATGCTAATTTTAGTAGATTAATTCTCTTTTTAAAGATCTTACTACCCTTATTAAAACCTAGTAGGAAAAAGAGTAGTAGCCTTATTATAGTTCTTAATATAATACCTATAATATCCTTATTCTATTCCTTCTTTCCTTTAAAGACTAATTACCTTTATTTACTTCTCTAATTTAGGCCTTATTAGTGCCTTTATCCCTAAGTCTACTAGATTCTCTATTTAAGAGATTTAGTTTACCTTAACTATCTCTTCCTAAATTAACTCTTAGATCTTATAATACTAAATTTAAATATACTTTATTTATTTATAAAACTTAGCGTTATTTAAGATTATTTAAGCGCTAGTATTATCTATATATAGCTAGAAGAACCTTTGATACTTTTTCCGCACCGATCTAAAGGTCCGGAATCGCCTCTAAAATACAAACCACATTAATATTCAAATTCCTCACCTCTGTTTACCCCTCCTACAATATTACATTACAATAGAGCTAGAGGTAAGCGCAAGGGTAAGATGCTAATAGTAATTAACACTAGAGAAAGGGGGCTAGTATAGAGCTACTATTACCTAAACATAGGACTAGGGCAATTTAATGCCTATAGACGCAAGGATAACCTAATAATAGACTAGATATAATTTGAATATCTAGATAATATAAAATTCTATAATAAGATTGCTAGCCTTATCCCTAGTAATAAAGTCTCCTAAGTTTAGAGTATTATAAAGGCTATAGCCTACTAGGCAGTAAACCATGCCTATACTAAAATAAGAGCTATAAATAATAATAATAATAATAATAATAATAATAATAATATCTATACTACTAAAGAAGCCCTTAAAGTAGCTCTTAAAAAGGCTATTAAGGAAGAAGTAAAAGGAACTAATATATTAACTTAGGTAAGCATTATAGCTAGACTAGCACTAAGAAGGCTAAATAATAAAACCCCTATAGGTCCTAGGTAGATAATATAGAGAAGTACTTATTAAAGGTAATATAATCTAGGAAACGCTCTAATCCTAAGGCACTAAAGATATAATAACTATAGTAAATAAAGCTACTAGCTAAACTATAGCTATAGTAGCTAAAAGACTCCCTAGTAAAGATATAATTATTACCTTTAAAGGAAACGCTACCTAATATAAAGAAGACTAAAAATAGATTACTAAAGTATTTAGACTAGAAGTAGCCCTTTATTACTATATACTTAGTGTTATAGTTAAGGGATTCCTAATAAAGCATATATCTATTAAAAGCCTTATAGTTAAGATTAGAAAAGTAAATAAAGTAAATATAATTAAGGTAACTATAAGGCACCCCTAAATAGAAAATATATAATATACTACCCTAATCCTAGGGCTAGTAGAAGTAAAAGATACTAATAAGATATACTAAGATAGAATAGTCTTTAAAGTAAAGCTATTCTAAACTAAACTATATAATAAAACCCTATAACCCTAATAATACTATAACTACTTCTAAACTAGCTATATTATAAAGTTTTATAAGGTAGCCCTAAGGTATAGTAAGTATAGAGCTAGCTAATATAAAGAAGGAGAAATATTATACCTAATAATTAGTAAATAACTAAAGGAAAACTATATCTTATACTTTAGCTTATACCTAGTATAGTTAAGGGACTATTCTATTTTAAAAAGAAGTAAAATATAGTAAAAGTAAGTTACTTAGAGAGACTATTATAATTTACTAGTAACTCCTTAGATAGAAGCCTAATACTACCCTATAAAAGAACTAGTATAGCTATAAAACCTATTATTATAGTAAGTAAAAAGGGAATACCTTATAAATATAAAGAGAAGCACTAAATAGCCTAGAGTAAGGAGTATTATATAATATATATCTTAGAATAAAGCTAGAATAAAACTAGCATAAGATAGTAAAGACTTACTACTCCCTAATTAATATAGTAATATTATAAGTTTTCTTTAGAATATAAATAAGAAGGATAGCCTAATATATATAGTGCTTTAATACTAAACTAATATAGATATAATAGTAATTTAAGAGTAGGAATACATAAGATACCTATAGCCCTTAGCACTAGGCCTTACCTAATTCTAATTAGCATACTATAAAGAATAAAATATAGTATATATAAATAAGAAGTATAATATAGGGTTATAAATAGCCTAGGGAGGACCTAACTAGTTACTAGTAAAGATAAAAGGCATAAATATCTACTCCCTTTACTTAAAAGGATATATAAATAACTAGAACATACCTATTTATACTTTTAATATAAAAAGCCCTATAGCTAAAGTATTTTTATAGGAGACTTTAACTAAAAACACTCTCTCTAGGATAGCCTAGATAGAATAACTAGAGAAGTAAAGGAATTACTAGACCTTATAAGCTAGTAAAGGCTTAGTTTAGAAATGCCCTAAGGGGAACCTATAAGATAATATAGAGAAAATAGAGATAGCACTATAAATCTAGCATAGGTAACTCTAGATATCTAAGTCTATTATAATAGTATAAAAGACCTTATAGGCTCTAACTATATTCTATAGCTAATTAGCATCTTTACTAAGGAGTAAGAAGGCACCTTACCTACCCTTAAATATACCTAGACTATAATAAATAGACTATAGGCAAAGGCAAAAGTAGTAGTATAACTCTAAGTGGAAAATACACTAGACCTAAAAGATAAGAAAGGAATTAATATATATATAATATAGCTTATTATAAACCTCTAATAGATAGTAGAATTAGTAGCCCTATAGAAGCGCTAAGGACTCCCTAGCCTAGAGGTATAGTGATTAAGGAGAATAAAAGAGATAGTTACTAAAGCTAGATAAGCTAAGAGATAATAGAGGCACTAAAAGACTAAAGCAAATTAGTAAGCCTTCTCTAAGGTAGATAATAACTAGGAATAAATAGTTAGGGAAGAGAAAAGGAATATATAAAGAGAAGCCCTATAAAAAGCTAATATATAGAAAAAGAATAGAGGAGTTTAAAGACTAGAAAGATAGGCCTAGCTCTAAAGCTAGGCCTCCCTAGAGCTCCCTAGACTTCTAAACCTAGAAAGAACTAATAATAATCCTAACCTAGCTATTACCTATAAGGATAAGGTAAGCATACTTAAATAAAGGTTCTTCCCTAAACCTATAGTAAACCTCTCCTATATCCTAGACCTTTCCTTCCTAAAGCTTAATAATACACTAGTCCTAGATAAAGAATAGTTTAGAGTAGGAGATATTAGAAATATCCTATTAGATATAGCTAGCTAGAAAGCCCTAGGAGATAATAAACTCCTAGTAAGCCTTATTAAGGCCTATAATAAGCTAGCTAAAGAAGCTATAGTATACCTACTAAACACTATCCTTAAAGTAAGATATTTCCTAGCCTAGTTCTAAATTATATAAGTAGTAGTAATTAGGAAGCTAGGAAAACCACTAAGGAGATAAGAAGGGCTAATATATAGAGACCTATTTTACTTCTAAATATAGTAAGAAAGATTATAGAAGTAGTAATTATAAGGTAGCTTATAGCCTTTATAAAGGCTAAGGGCCTTCTCCCTAAGCTATAAATAGGAAATAGGGTAAATAGATTAATAGAAACCATAATTAAAATCCTTATAAAATATATAAGAGAGGCTTAGGGCAGAGGTAGCATTACCTTATTAGCGTAGATAGATATCTTATCTGTATTTAATAGAGTTAGCTACCTATATTTAATTTATATTTTAATCTAAATAGGTATACCATGCTAGCTAATAGCTATAATATATAGCTTTCTTATAGATAGAATAAGCTAGCTTAGCTTTAATAGTAAACTCTTAAGACCCTTTTAGATAAAGGTAAGCACCCTATAAGGCTTACCTCTCTTACTAATCCTTTTCTTACTTTACTTAGTAAAGCTTTATATATACCTTTAAGCTATCCTAGGTATAGTAGTAATAGGATTTATAAATAATATAAATATAGTAGCGTTTAGAAAAACACTATATAGACCTAGAAGAGGCTTAAAGCTATGTAAAAAGTATATAAAAATAGGCAAAGGAAGCAGAAGTAAAGTTTAACCTAGTAAAGACTAAACTTATACACTTTAGTAAAGTATACTAACCCTTATAGGCTAAGGTCTAACTTAGTATAAAGGAGATAGTACCTATAGAGTTATATAGGTTTCTTAGAGTCTAGGTTAATAAGAAACTTAATTAAAGTACTTATAAGAATATCCTAAAAGGCAAACTAGCCTAGTAGTAGCTTACACTCTCCTTACTAGTAGTATGTCAAGGCTTTTGGCTTGGGAGTGAATAACAGAGTGAAGGTTAGATTAAAGTGTCGTAGCTATTAATCTGCTAGCTAGGGTAAGTGCTTAAAAGGTTTAATCTCTAGCCCTTTCCTTCGTTTATAGGAAAGCCCCTTTAAATAGCCCGTAGCTCTTACATAACTAGCCCGCAGCTAGCCCTTAGCTCCATGCCCCGCTAGGTTCTACCCTTATTAATACTATCGCTACCCTTATGGATGCCATCGCTATTCTGCTCCTAATATAATACCCCTCTCACTGCGATTATCCTTAATCGTATTAAGGTGCTATCTTAGGGTTAGGTCATAGCGCGAGAGTTCCTTTGTTACTACTTGCTATGGTGATTTTTTTTTTTACGAAGCGATATAGTGATGTTAATAATATTAGGCTATATTAGCCTTTTTCACGGTAACTGCCTGCTAATAGAAGCTAGGTTATAGTTACTTAACTTCCTCTCTACGGGTTATTCTTCCTAAGAGATTCTTCTTAACTAGACTAGTTAGCGCGATTTTTTAATTAGCTTAACTCTATAGGGCATAGATTACCCTACTCCTTCTGTTTTTCTTTAAGCTTATAGTGATAGCCTAATAAATTCATAGTAAGCTTACAGTAATAACTCGTGAATTACAGTGATCTCTGTGAACACACTAGTTGTAACGCACGGAAGATTCTAGTTAGAGTAGCTTAGATTAATCTAAGGCGCCTAAATTCCTATAAGAAAGGGTAATTTCCTTCCTTCTTTTCCCTCTTTTTTTCTTTTCTTAAGCCTCTTATTAACTTATAAGTCCTTTACTAATATAATAGCTATTATAACGCTACTATTATATAATGTTAACTGCTAACTATTATAGCTTAAGCTATTATATCTTATACTATTGCTATTAAAGATCTTACTATTAAGCTATCCTATAAGGAAAGAACCTTATAATTATTAAAGACTACGTAAGTTTACTACTTCTTTATTACTTTTTATTACTAACTTAGAGCTAGTTTAATAAAAATTCCATATATATGTTATGCCTAGTGGTTAGCTATTTAGAATATAGCTCTAAGGGATAATAATAAAGATAAATAGCCTTAGTATATTGCTAAGGGAAAGCCTGCTCTAACTAAATATAGTTACTTCTCTAGTATAAACTTGCTACTAGCTTACTACTATTACTACTAATGTTTAGCTTTTTATAGGTAATTTCTAAAATACTATTATTACGCTTAAAATAATAAGACTTATATTAGGTAAGTTAAGCCTTAAGGGATTACCTCTTAATTACTACTAACTCCTTACTAGTATTCTATTTAAATTATAAAGCTATATAAATAGCTTTAGGATATACTTTATAATCTTCTAGAACTATACTATATTAGTAATATAAGTACCCTTTACTCTATTACTTTAATATTACTAATATGCTACTAGGAGTTTATATAAGCTAAGAAGAAACTTTATAATACTCTTTTAGCCTTAAAAATACTAATAAATACGGGTAAGCTTATTACATATATCTTATAGCTAAGGCTTCTTAAGAAGCAAAGTGTAATAAACGCGCTACTTTCTTATAGCTAATTAATATTATTAATTTAGAAACCTAGATTAAAATTGCTAATTATCTTTAATTTATAGCCACTTATAGCCCTATAGTTAGTGCTATTAGCTTTACTGCTTATTCTTTGCTAACTTACTACTAGTTTGCTACTGCTTAAGCTACCCTTCCTATGTGTATTAAACCTTTAGAACTCCCTAAGGAATTATAAGTTTAAGCCTTTAGTGATAATAAGTCTAAGGCTAATAAAGTTAGAAATTATACTAAAAATCAGTCTAAATATATCTCTAAAGTCTAGCTATTAGATAGCTATAAGTCTATACTAAGTTTTTACTTTAAATATAAGATTTGTTTAGTAGTCTAAATTGTTATTATGAATTATTCCCTAATTAAATCGCTATAATCTAATAATTATTTTAGATTATAATTAAGAGTTAATTAAGCAGCTAAGAAGTTAAGATTTAGCTACTTAGTTACTGCTTATAGTCTTTAATAACCTCTTTTGTTATAAAGTCTCTATATAGTACCTAAGAATTCTTAGAATTATTATAATTCTTCTATTTCACTAAATATTTACGCTGTTTACTATTATATTTATAGGCGATAATTCGTTTAACTTTAAATTCCTCTTAATCCTCTTTTAATATTATCTTATAGTAAGGTTATTTTAACCGCATTGCTTAGATTTCCTCTAAAAGGTTCTAAGCTTATAATATTAAAAACATTATATAAGCGTTCCTTTAGGTAACTTTAATTAATAAGCTAAACTATAATAGCTAACTTCTTTTTAATCTTATACGGTTCTAAGTACTTTATAGCTAGCTTTTAGCTAGGTATTATAGATTAATATTCTTAGTTAAGAGTAAGATATAGTTACTTATATTAAACTTTATTAGCACTCTCTTTTAATTATAATACTTTTTCTATAAGGCCTATAAGTAGCTTAATAGCTACTTAATCTCTATATGCTTATACTTTAATTCTAAAACTCTATTTTTAGCTTAATTATTAACTATTAGAATTAGCGTAACTACTTAATCTAGTCCCCTTAGGTTATACCCTTATAGCGCTTCTATAGGTATATAACCGTAACTTATATACGCGCTTATATTATAAGTAAACTATGCTATTAGGAGATAATTAACCTAATTAGTCTGCTCTACGTATATAAATGCTCTTAAATAGTGCTCTAAAACTTAATTTAAGCGTTTTATCTAACTATTTATCTATAGATAAAATGCGGTGCTTAATCGCCGCTTTGTCGCTAAGAGGTAGTAAAATATTCTCTAAAATCCACTAGTAAATATTAAACCTTAGTCTATAATAATACCTTCTAGGGCTTTATAATCTTTAAAAATATGTTTTAGGAAGATAGTTACTAATCTATTACTAGTTAATTACGTAGACATAGGGATATAGATACTATATTTTATAAATCTATTAACCACCACTAGGATTATATTATACGTTTTGCCTTGCTAATCCTTAACTAGTGGAAGTCTAGTAATAAAATCTATTAATAATTCTTAAAAGGGGCAATCTAGTACTAGTAGCGTAGCTAGCTTACTATAAGGTTTATGTATTCGTGGTTTTAAAACTTAATAGCTAATATAAGTACGTATATATACCTTAATATCTCTTTTATTCCTAGCTAAAAATATTAGTTAGTAACTTATTAAAGAGTTCTAGTAACTCCTTAATGCCTAGTAGTAGGGTTATTATAAATTAGTAGTAGGATTTCTTTTCTTATTCCCTATAGGATAAAAACTTAATTTTTAAATATTAATAGCTTAGAGGGTCTAATAGACTATATCTATAACACATCTAGGTTACTGCTTAATAGTAGTGCTCTTTTCTTTATAATAAAGGCATCCCTTTATTATATATCTAAAAGTAAGACTTAGATTAGGGTTCTAATTCCGTGTTTTCTATAAATGCAGTAGAGTTTAACTTAGAAGAGGTTCTCTATACCGCTAAGACCCTAGCTATAATGCATTTACTAGGTTATAACTCCTTAGCTAGCGAATTTAGTCTTACGTATAGTCTATTCCTTACTATAATGCCTATATTAAGCGCGTCTAGTCTAATAGGCTTCTAAAATTAATAAGACCCTAGCTATTACACTACTACTAGGTAGTAACTCCTTAGCTAGCAGGCTTAGTCTTATATGTAATCCCCTTACGCTATAATAATATCCTTAGAGTGTGTCTAGACTATTAGGTTTCTTTAAAATTAAGGAGACCCTAGCTAATATACTACTACTAGGAGTAACTCCTTAGCTAGCGGGTTTAGTCTTACGTGCAGTCTATCCTTATCTAGTTAATAGGTAGGGGGTAATTTTATAGAGCGCTAGATATTAATAGTTTTATTATAGCGTCCTTATAGCCTATTATTTACAAACTAAACACGCTGCGTTTTCTTAGAGCACTAGATGCTAGCAGTTTTATTATAGTATCCTTATGGCATATTATTTATAAATTTAGCAAGAAAGGTTAGTAATTATAAGGACACTGCCTCTGCCTTCCTCTCTTTACTTATATAATCTAACCTCCTTAATAGAGCATTAGCAGGGTTTAACTTACCTACTTTATATTTAATTATAAAGTTAAATAAATAGAGTTTATTTAGCGTAGTAACCTATCTACTAGTTAACTTTAGCTTTATAGCTAGGTACTTATGGTTTAAGTAATCTATAATTACTATAACTAGATGCGTTAAGTATATAAGGTAGTGCCTTTAAGTTTAGAATGCCTCTTAGATAGCTAGTAACTCTATATCTAGTGTTACATAGCGTAGCTCTATCTTATTTAACTTTCTTAATATATACGCTACTAGGTGCTAGTAACCTAGCACTAACTACGCTAGGATAGCCCTAAGTGTGTGTCCTAAGGCATTTGTCTTAACCCTTAATAGGGCTAGTGGATTAAAGTGCACTAGAATTAGCGCCTCTTAGAATTATTTTTATAGCTCCCTAAATATAGCTAACTTATTAGGATCTAGCTTAAACTTCGCTAGTTAGTCTCCTTAGAGTTAATTAGTTAATAGGATAACTATTTTGCTATAGCCTTTAATAAACTATCTGTAAAATCCTATAAAGCCTAGGAATAACTGGATATTAAAGACGCTATAAGGTACTAGCTAAGTTACTATTATCTTAATTCTAGCAGGCTCTATTATAATTCCTTCTTTAGATATAACGAAGCCTAGGAATTTGACCTCCTTATATAAGAATTTACACTTTTCTAGGTTAATAAAGAGGCTTACTTCTTAGAGCTTTTAAAGGACTTATTTTATATGCCCCTTATGCGTAGCTATATTACTACTATAGATTAGGATATTATCTAAATATATAACGTAAATCATATCTATAAGGCCTTTAAGGGTATTATTAATATATTCTTAAAAGGTTATAGGTGCATTAACTAGCCTAAAAGGCATTATAAGATATTTAAAGTGACTGTATTTGCATTAGAACGCTGTTTTCCACTTATTGCCCTTTGCGGATATATAGCTAGTGGTATGTATCTTTAAGGTCTAATTTTATATAAACCTTTACTCCCTTTAATTAGTTTAAGATCTCTATAATTAGCGGTAATAGCGCTTTATCTTTAATAGTAATCCTATTAAGGGCTTTATAATCCACGTAAAGGCGTAATTTTCCTCCTTTCTTTAGCATAAATAATATTAGGGCTCTAGCTAGACTAATAGATCTTTAAATCTATCCCTTTGCTACGCGCTTGCTAAGTACTTATAGAGCACTTCTAGCTCCTTTTCTACTAAATTATATATTAGTCCCTATAAGGGCGTTTTCCTCTCTTCTAATTTAATAGTATAAGTTTAGTTACCTAGTGTAAGGAGAATACCTATAAGTTTATTTAAAAGATATCCTTAAACTCCTTATAGGCTTAGGGTATTTATATAGTTAACTTATAGGCTTTGCTTATCTCTATAGTTACTAGGTTATTATAGGGCCTATCTTTATTTACTATTAAGATATTATTATCTTTTTATATAATTTTAGTTATTATCCCCTATAAGATAAATCTAATGTAAGTGTTTTGCCTCCTTATATGCCTATTACGTCCCTATTACTAGTCTAAGACATTCTTTTATAATAGGGTGTCTCTAGTAACCATCTATCTAGGATATAATCACTAGTTTATATGTAACTGCCTAGTTATGCCCTAATAATAGGTCTTTACTAGTATTAGCTATATAGCAGCTAACTTAATATATTCTTGCATAGCCTATGCTATCCTTAATTAATAGGGTTTATAATAAGATCCCTTAGTGCTTAATTTTAGTAAGGGTAGCACTCTTAAGGGTTATATTATCCTTTTTATATTAGCCTAATTAACTACTATTAGTAACTTTAGGTGGATAATTAAATAGGTTATGCTAGGGTTAAACAGTGCCTTTATAGCTATCTATTTATATTCTTACTATAACTTTACCTTAACTCTTAGTCTTAGATCTTTAGGTAATAATTTAATAAGAGCGTTTTCCTAGGGTTACACTAAGCTAATAGGGGTCTTGTTTAAGTCTAATAGGTCTTTATCTTTAGCCTAGTTACGGCTACTCTTATATATCTCTGTTATATAGTTACTTCTCTTATAAATAGAGTAATCTAGTTTAGTATAGCTTAGTAAAGCATGTCCTAGCTTACTACACTTAAAACATATAAATAGCGAATTTGTCTTTCTATTACTGCTTTATTACTATAGCCTTTCTAGTAAAGTAAAATATTATTATCTTTTCTAACTATTATTACCTTAATTACTTAATTAGCCTCCTTTAGTTATAACCTTTACCTTTCTTCCTTAGCCTACTAGGTAGGTTTAACTCTTAGGAACTCTTAGCTAAGTACTTACTTCTTTATAGCGTTATTAAGGCTATTAATAAATATGTAGATTTATAGGCGTTTAGGAATTACTTTAGGCAGCTTAGCCTCTGCCTTGCCCTAGATCTTTATAAACATCTAGAATAATTAGTGATTTTCTTGTCTAAGACCTATTAATATCCTTATTGCTTCTAAGCACTATGCATTCTTATCTATGGTTCCTATCTTTAGCTAATCCACAAATCCATCCTAGGTATAACCCTAGTAGTTTATATAACTATCTATAGCTATATAACGCATTTATTATTATTTTGCGTTATCTGCTAGGTAGCTGCTAGCATAGGTAACCTTAGTTATATTATTTATTAAGGTTCTATAATCTATAGTAAAAGCTATATTTAAATTCGCTAGGAAATTCTAAAGACTCTTAAAAGTGTTCCCTTTATATATAGGTGCTTTTAATTATATCTTTATAAGGCTATATTACTATGTAATAAGTGCTACCTAAGGTGCTAAAGGAGGGTATTTATAGGTCCTATGTCTAAGTTACCTAAGGACGTAGCTTCTTCTATTATCTATAGGTTTTGCTGTAATTAGGCAAGTTTTTATCTCTTTTCTATAATACATATCTAGGTTACTACTTCTTTAAGGCGCTAATTTAGTATTACCTTCTTATTATTAATAAGTATTCCGCTTTACTAGTTATCTAATAGGACTAGCAGACTACTCTAGTTAGGTTTAGTGGTGTAATATTCTCTTACTTATCTATAGCGTGGTTATAGCTACTACCTAATTAGGTTGCTATGTAATAAATTCTAGATATCTTAATCTAACTAATAGTCTATTGCCCTAAAGGGAAGAGAGATTAATTTGTTAAGGCTTTTAGCTTAGGAGTGAATAATAGAGTGAAGGTTAGATTAAAGTATTATAGCTATTAATCTGCTAGCTAGGGGTAGGTGCTTAAAAGGTTTAATCTCTAGCCCTTTCCCTTTGTTTATGAGAAAGCCCCTTTAAATAGCCCACAGCTCTTACGTGACTAGCCCGTAGCTAGCCCTTAGCTCCGTGCCCCGCTGGGTTCCACCTCATCAATGCTATCGCCACCTCATGGATGCCGTCGCTGTTCTGCTCCTGACATAGTATTAGCCTAGGGTTATAGCTTTAGAGATGCTTAACTCCTATATATATAGGTAGTTTAGCCTATCCTTACCTATAGGGTAAGCGCTTACTATACCCTAACTAAAAAGGGTAGAAAACTAAGAGAAGTAGTTAAAAGCTTTATAATAGACTAATTAACCTACCTCTAAATTATAGCTAGTGTGTTTAAGGCTATACCTATTACCTAACTAAAGGTTAAGACTTATATCCCCCTTAGATCTATACCTAAATAAGATAAAATAGAAGTTTAAAGAGAGAATTATAGAGAGCGGAATAGCTATAATCAGAGTATTGTTTGTAGTGTAGTTAGTGTAGTTTTTAGGAAAATTTTGTATTTGTAGTGTAGTAAATAAAAATTTGTAGTTAGTGTAGTTTGTAGTTAGTTACTACAAATTATTTTGTAGTGTAGTTAGTGTAGTTACTACACTAACTACAAAACTACAAATGTAGTATTAGGTAAAAATAAAAGTGGGGTTTTTATAAGTTATTATTATTATAAGAATTAAACTAAGGTTTATTAATATTACACTTTCTTAATTAGCTATTTTCTTTAATTAGTTATATAACTTATAATATTTTACTAATATTAGGATTTAACTATAACTAGGCATTATATATAATATATATAGTCTAAAATAAGCTTATTGTTTTCTATGTTTTTTCCTACTAATATAACTTTAAGAAAAACTTATTATTATTTTATTTAGAATTATAAAGATTATTATAGTATTTTATATTAAAAGAATACCCTAAACTAAAGTAATATATAAGATTTAAATGATTTATATATCTAGATAAATAAATATAAGTTAATAAACTATACTTATATTACTACCTTTAATACTTTTTCCGCACCGATCTAAAGGTCCAGAATCGCCTCTAAAATACAAACCACATTAATATTCGAATTCCTCACCTCCGTTTACCCCTCCTACAATATCGCATCATAACAGAGCTAGAGGCAAGTGCGAGGGCAAGATGCTAATAGTAATTAACGCTAGAGAAAGGGGCTAGCATAGAGCTGCTACTACCTAAACGTAGGAATAGGGTAATTTAACGCCTATAGACGCAAAGATAACCTAATAACGGATTGGATATAATTCAAGCATCTAGATAACACAAAATTCTATAATAAGATTACTAGCCTTATCCCTAGTAATAAAGTCTCTTAAGTTTAGAGCATTACAAAGGCCATAGCCTGCTAGGCAGCGAACCGTGCCTATGCTAAAATAAGAGCTATAAATAATAATAGTAATAATAATAATAATAATATCTACACTACTAAAGAAGCCCTTAAAGCAGCCCTTAAGGAGGCTATTAGGGAAAAAGCTAAAGGAACTAATACACTAACCTAGGCAAGCATTATAGCTAGACTAGCACTAAGAAGGCTAAATAATAAAACCCCTTATAGGTCCTAGGCAGGTAATATAGAGAAGTACTTATTAAAGGCAATATAATATAGGAAACGCTCTAATCCTAAGGCGCTAAAGATATAATAACTATAGTAAACAAAGCTACTAGCTAAACCATAGCTATAGTAGCTAGAAGACTCCCTAGCAAAGATATAATTATTACCTTTAAAGGAAACGTAGCCTAATATAAAGAGAACTAAAAATAGATTACTAAAGCATTTAGTCTAGAAGTAGCCCTTTACTACTATATACTTAGTGTTATAGTTAAGGGATTCCTAATAAAGCATATATCTATTAAGAACCTTATAACTAAGATTAGAAAAGCGAATAAAGTAAATGTAATTAAGGTAACTATAAGGCACCCTAAGTAAAAACGCATAGCGCACTACCCTAATCCTAGGACTAGTAGAAGTAGAAGATGCTAATAAGATATGCTAAGATAGAATAGTCTTTAAAGCAAAGCTATTCTAGACTAAACTATATAATAAGACCTTATAACCCTAATAATGCTATAACTGCTTCTAAACTAGCTATATTATAAAGTTCTATAAGGCAGCCCTAAGGTATAGTAGGTGCGGAGCTAGCTAACATAAGGAAGGAGAAATATTATGCCTAATAATTAGTAGATAACTAAAGGAAAACTATATCCTATATTCTAGCTTATACCTAGCGTGGTTAAGGGACTGCCTTATTCTAAAAGAGAAGTAAAATATAGTAAAAGCAGGCTACCTAGAGCAACTATTATAATTTACTAGTAACTCTCTAGATAAAAGCCTAACGCTACCCTATAAGGGAACTAGCATAGCTATAGCACCTATTATTATAGTAAGCAGGAAAAGAGAATGCCTTATAAATATAAAGAGAAGTGCTAAATAGCCTAGGTAGGGAGTATTATACAATATATATCTTAAAATAGGGCTAGAATAAAGCTAGCGTAAGATAGTAAAGACTTACTACCCCTTAATTAATATAGTAATATTATAAGTCCTCTTTAGAACGTAAATAAGAAGGATAGCCTAATACACATAGCGCTCTAACACTAAACTAACATAGACATAATAGTAATCTAAGAGTAGGAATATATAAGGCACCTATAGCCCCTAGCACTAGGCCTTGCCTAATTTTAACTAGCACACTATAAGGGATAGAACGCGGTATATATAAATAAGAAGTATAATATAGGGTTATAAATAGCCTAGGGGGACCTAACTAGTTACTAGTAAAGATAAAAGGTATAAATATCTACTCCCTTTACTTAGAAGGATATATAGATAACTAGAATATACCTATTTACACTTTTAATATAAAAGAGCCTTATAGCTAAAGCGTTTTTATAGGAGACTTTAACTAAAAACACCCTCTCTAGGATAGCTTAGATAGAATAACTAGAGGAGCGGAGGAACTACTAGACCTTATAAGCTAGTAAAGGCTTAGTCTAGTAATACCCTAAGGGGAACCTATAAGATAACATAGAGAAAACAGAGATAGCACTATAGATCTAGCATAGGTAACTCTAGATATCTAAGTCTACTATAATAGCGTAGAAGACCTTATAGGCTCTAACTATATTCTATAGCTAATTAGTATCTTTACTAAGGAGTAAGAAGGTGCCCTGCCTACCCTTAAACATACCTAGACTATAATAAATAAACTATAGGTAAAGGTAGAAGTAGTAGTATAACTCTAAGCGGAAAACACACTAGACCTAAAAGATAAGGAAGGAATTAATATATATATAACATAGCTTATTACAAACCTCTAATAGATAGTAGAACTAGTAGCCCTATAGAAGTGCTAAGGACTCCCTAGCCTAGAGGCATAGTGGTTAAGGAGAATAAAAGAGGTAGTTACTAAAGCTAAATAAGCTAAGAGATAATAGAGGTACTAGAAGACTAAAGCAAACTAGCAAGCCTTCTCTAAGGTAAATAATAACTAGGAATAGATAGTTAGGGAAGAAAAAGGAATACGTAAAGAGAAGCCCTATAAAAAGCTAACACATAGGAAAAGGATAGTAGAGTTTAGAGACTAGAGAGATAGGCCTAGCTCTAAAGCTAGGCCCCTAGAGCTCCCTAGACTCCTAGACCTAGAAAGAACTAATAATAACCCTAACCTAGCTACTACCTATAAGGATAAGGCAAGCACACTTATATAAAGGTTCTTCCCTAAGCCTATAGTAGACCTCTCCTATATCCTAGACCTCTCCTTCCTAAAGCTTAATAACGCACTAGTCCTAGATAAAGAATAGTTTAGAGCAGGAGATATTAGAAATATTCTATTAGATATAGCTAGCTAGAAAGCCCTAGGAGATAATAAACTCCTAGTAAGCCTTATTAAGGCCTATAATAAACCGGCTAAAGAAGCTATAGTATACTTACTAAACGCTATCCTTAAAGTAGGATATTTCCTAGCATAGTTCTAAACTATATAAGTAGTAGTAATTAGGAAGCTAGGAAAACCACTAAGGAGATAAGAAGGGCTAACGCGTAAAGACCTATCTTACTACTAAATATAGTAGGAAAGATTATAAAAGTGGTAATTATAAGGTAGCTTATGGCCTTTACTAAGGCTAAGGGCCTCCTTCCTAAGCTATAAATAGGAAATAGGGTAAATAGATTAATAGAAACCGTAATTAGAGTCCTTATAGAATGCGTAAGAGAGGCTTAGGTAAAGGCAGTATTACCTTATTAGCGTAGATAGACATCTCGTCCGTATTTAATAGAGTTAGCTACCTATACCTAATCTACGTTTTAATTTAAATAGGCATACTATACTAGCTAATAGCTATAATATATAGCTTCCTTACGGATAGAATAAGCTAGCTTAGCTTTAATAGCAAACTCTTAAGACCCTTTTAGATAAAGGTAGGTACCCTATAAGGCTCTCCTCTTACTAATCCTCTTCTTACTCTACTTAGCAAAGCTTTACGTATACCTCTAAGCTATCCTAGGTATAGTAGTAATAGGATTTATAGATAATATAAATATAGTAGCGTTTAGAAAAACACTATATAAACCTAGAAGAGGCTTAAAGCTATATAGAAAGTATGCGAAAAATAGGTAAAAGAAGGGAGTAAAGTTTAACCTAGTAAAGACTAAACTTATATACTTTAGTAAAGCACACTAACCCCTATAGGCTAGGGTCTAACTTAGTATAGAGGAGATAGCGCTTATAGAGTTATATAGGTTCCTAGGAGTCTAGGTTAATAGGAAACTTAATTAGAGTGCCTATAAGAATATCCTAAAAGGTAAACTAGCCTAGCAGCGGCTTACACTCTTTTGCTAGTAGCATTAGCCTAGGGTTATAGCTTTAGAGATGCCTAACTCCTATATATATAGGTAGTCTAGCCTATCCTTACCTATAGGGCAAGCGCTTACTATACCCTAACTAAGAAGGGTAGAAAGCTAAGAGAAGTAGCTAAAAGCTTTATAATAGACTAATTAGCCTACCTCTAAATTATAGCTAGTGTTTAAGGCTATACCTATTACCTAACTAGAGGTTAAGACTTACGTCCTCCCTCTAGATTTATACTTAAATAAGATAAAACAGAAGTTTAAAGAGAGAATTATAGAGAGTGGAATAGCTATAATAATCTAAACCGCTGCTAACTTAGTATAGTTAGTATTACGTTATAGACAAAGACCCCCTTTAGGAGCAATAAACTAGTGGTAAAGCTATATAAGGAATAGAGATAACACTAGGATAAATAGTATAGTAGGGAACGCCTAGGATAGCATAGACTCGCAAGAGAGCTAACTAAGGATTAACCACTAACTTATAACCCTAAGGAAATCTAAAGATTTCACATAGGCCTAGAAAAGCATATCTCCTTAACCATAGTCTAACTACGTATAGAAAAGATTAGTCTTAATAAGTTTCTCTTCTAGAGAGGCATTCCTAGGGTAAACTCACCGCTATATAGCTATAGTAAAGTAGTTAAGGACTAATATTATATTATAGTAAACTACCCTAAATACAATTACTAACGCCCCTAAACGCGCTAGCCTAGAGATACATAGGAGGCAAGGCTAGCCCTAAACTACCCCCTAAAGGTAAGAGCAATAGCTAAATAGTTCCTTAGCATAAAATAACTCTAATACTACTTACTAGCATAAGAACTAGTAGCTAATATATATAGTAGAGAGGAGGAGCCGGAACCGGGTTAATTCTAGCGCACTAGGACTAATAACTAGGATATAGATATAATAGATAACTAGGGAAAGACGTAAGATTATATGGCTTAGAGCTAGCGGTAGGCTGGCTAATAAACTATAATTCTAGAACTATTATTAGATTAATTTTAAATATATAACGCTAGGTATTATAAACCTCTCTAGTCTACTACCACCCCTTTACTAAGCTATATTCACCTAACTAATTACTCCTCCTCTAGAACTAGAATTACCCCTTTATTACCTTAGCCCACCCTTAGCGGGTAAGGCTATAGCTAGGAGATAGTTTATCTCCATGGCGCGGGCATCTAGGCGCTATAACTAAAATACTAGCTTATTATATTAATCCCCCTAGCACTAGCCTAGCCTAGGCCCGCTGTAAAGGCGCTCCTCTTCTTCTTACTCTAATTACTAGCGCAGAGCTTTTTACATAATCTTAATAATTATCTAGGACCTATAGAGTAGTTAGACCTAGGATAAAACTAGCAGAGGACTAATAGAGAAGCACTTATACTACCCCTAGCAATAATATCTACCTAGACCTTAACTAACCACTAGTGCTTATTACGCTACCTAGTTAAATTAGGCTAGAAGTAAGTTAGCGCTAGACTAGGCCTAGGAGAGGGGCGCTAGATACTTACCTTTAAATAACTATAGTTTTAAACCTAATAATTAAAATAGGCGTTAGTAGTAAGCCTTACGCAAAACAGTTAGCCTTGCCCCTAAGCTAGAGTAGAGCTAACTTACTAGCAATATTATAGTATTAATACCTAGGATAGTCTATAGACTAAGACTTATAGGAAATATATTAGATCCCATAGGGATCCCCTAATTATTACAGATTAGACTTAGAGTAGATTTAGTGTAAGGGCAGTAGGGTCTTACCTTAAGATCTTTAGCTATAGCTTGCTTAAGTTACTTCTTAGTTAATAACTTCTAAGGGTAGCGCTTATTCTTAGGAGTTTCCTAGGCAAATTAGAGCTAGAATAGCATAGGATATAGGAATACTTATAGCTACTAGTGCTATTTTGTTAAATAACTTAATGGATTTATAGTAATGTTAGTATTTAGGCTAACACTAGCCTAGGAGCACCTTAGGTAGCTCTAAGGAAGAAGAGAACCTATAGGAAGTTTAATAAAAAGAGGAAAGAAAGAAGACCCTCTAGGGGGAGGAACCCTTCTTATACTTATATAGGGGGGCTAAATTATAGATATTAATAAAGAAAGAAGAACATAAGATAAGAATCTAGTTAATTAACACCTAAGAGACCTAGGCCTAGAAATAGCTAGGAATTAAACTAAACCCACACCCTTACTATAGAAGACAAATAATATTAGGTGCTCTAACTTCCCTAGACTAATAAGCTAGACCTAGGCTAGAGAAGGCTAAAAAGTAAGGCTATAGAAGAGTTAGCTAAAAAGTGAAAGAGAAGTGAATTACCACTGTGAAACTAAATCTAGCATACTATAAGATAGTATAAGAGGCCTAGAGCAGTGCTAGAGCAAACCTAGGATAGAGATAGGTAGGGCTAAGAACCTAGGTTTTTCCTTTTTCTTTCTTTTCTTTTCTTCTTATTAGGATAAGGCTAGCGTAAGCTAGCAACAAACACCCACAATAGGCCACAGACAACGCGACGCAGACCTAGCGTAAGGTTAGCGTTAGCCTAAACACAGATATAAGGGGTTTTTCTTCCTATTTAAGGGTTTTCCTTTTAACAAAGCAGCAGGAGTACTAGTACTAGCCCTACATAGAGCTAGCTAGCGTAAATAATATATATATATACTTATATTACTTATAAATTTATAGGAATATAATAAAACCCTTTACTTAGCTATAACTTATTATTTACTATTAGCTAACCTTTGATACTTTTTCCGCACCGACCTAAAGGTCCGGAATCGCCTCTAAAATACAAACCATATCAATATTCGAATTCCTTACCTCCGTTTACCCCCTCCTATAATATTGCATTGCGATAGAGCTAGAGGTAGGTGCAAGGGCAAGATGCTAATAGTAATTAACGCTAGAGAAAGGGGCTAGCACAGAGCTACCACCACCTAAACGTAGGAATAGGGTAATTTAACGCCTATAGACGCGAAGATAACCTAATAATAGATTAGATATAATTCAAATACCTAGATAACACGAAATTCTATAATAAGATTACTAGCCTTATCCCTAGCAATAAAGTCTCCTAAGTTTAGAGCATTATAAAGGCTATAGCCTGCTAGGTAGCGAACCGCGCCTACGCTAAAATAAGAGCTATAAATAATAATAGTAGTAATAATAATAATAATATTTACACTACTAAAGAAGCCCTTAAAGTAGCCCTTAAGGAGGCTATTAGGGAAGAAGCTAAAGGAACTAATACACTAACCTAGGTAAGCATTATAGCTAGACTAGCACTAAGAAAGCTAAATAATAAAACCCCTAATAGGTCCTAGGTAGATAACATAGAGAAGTACTTATTAAAGGTAATATAATCTAGGAAACGCTCTAATTCTAAGGCGCTAAAGATATAATAACTATAGTAAATAGAGCTACTAGCTAAACTATAGCTATAGTAGCTAGAAGACTCCCTAGCGGAGATATAATTATTACCTTTAAAGGAAATATAGCCTAATATAGAGAGAACCTAAAATAGATTACTAAAGTATTTAGTCTAGAAGCGGCCCTTTACCGCTATATACTTAGTGTTATAGTTAAGGGATTCCTAATAAAGCATATATCTATTAAAACCTTATAACTAAGATTAGAAAAGCGAATAAAGTAAATGTAATTAAGGTAACTATAAGGCGCCCCTAAGTAGAAAACGCATAGTATACTACCTTAATCCTAGGACTAGTAGAAGTAAAAGACACTAATAAGATATACTAAGATAGAATAGTCTTTAAAGCAAAGCTATTCTAGACTAAACTATATAATAAGACCCTATAATCCTAATAATACTATAACTGCTTCTAAACTAGCTATATTATAAAGTTTTATAAGGCAGCCCTAAGGTATAGTAAGTGCAGAGCTAGCTAATATAAAGAAGGAGAAATATTATGCCTAATAATTAGCAAATAACTTAAGAAAAACTATATCTTATATTCTAGCCTATACCTAGCGTAGTTAAGGGACTACCCTATCCTAAAAGAGAAGTAAAATGTAGTAAAAGCAGGCTACCTAGAGTAACTATTATAATTCGCTAGTAACTCCCTAGATAGAAGCCTAATACTACCCTATAAGGGAACTAGCATAGCTATAGCACCTATTATTATAATAGGTAGGAAAAGGGAATACCTAATAAATACAGAGAGAAATGCTAAATAGCCTAGGGTAAGGAGTATTATATAATATATATCTTAAAATAGGGCTAGAATAGAGCTAGTATAAGATAGTAAAGATCCACTACTCCCTAATAAATATAGTAATATTACAAGTCCTCTTTTAGAATATAAATAAGAAGGATAGCCTAATATATATAGCGCTCTAACACTAAACTAATATAAACGTAATAGTAATCTAAGAGTAGGAATATATAAGGCACCTATAGCCCCTAGCACTAGGCCTTGCCTAATTCTAACTAGCATACTATAAGGAATAGAATGCGGTATATATAAATAAGAAGTATAATATAGGGTTATAGATAGCCTAGGGAGGACCTAACTAGTTACTAGTAAAGATAAAAGGTATAAATATCTACTCCCTTTACTTAGAAGGATATATAGATAACTAGAATATACCTATTCACACTTTTAATATAGAAAAGCCTTATAGCTAGAGTGTTTTTATAAGAGACTTTAACTAAAAACACCCTCTAGAATAGCTTAGATAGAATAACTAGAGAAGTAGAGGAACTACTAGACCTTATAAGCTAGTGGAGGCTTAGTTTAGTAATGCCCTAAGAGGAACCTATAAGATAATATAGAGAAGATAGAGATAGCACTATAGATCTAGCATAGGTAACTCTAGATATCTAAGTCTACTATAATAGCGTAAAAGACCTTATAGGCTCTAACTATATTCTATAGCTAATTAGCATCTTTACTAAGGAGTAAGAAGGCGCTTTACTTACTCTTAAATATACCTAGACTATAATAAATAGACTATAGGTAAAGGTAAAAGCAGTAGTATAACTCTAAGTGAAAAACACACTAGACCTAAAAGATAAGGAAGGAATTAATATATATATAATATAGCTTATTATAAACCTCTAATAGATAGCAGAACTAATAGCCTTATAAAAGCGCTAAGGACTCCCTAGTCTAGAGGCATAGTGGTTAAGGAGAATAAAAGAGGTAGTTACTAAAGCTAGATAAGCTAAGAGATAATAGAGGCACTAGAAGACTAAAGCAAACTAGTAAGCCTTCTCTAAGGTAGATAATAACTAGGAATAGATAGTTAGGGAAGAAAAAAAGGAATATATAGAGAGAAGCCCTATAAAAAGCTAATATATAGGAAAAGGACAGTGGAGTTTAGAGACTAAAGAGATAGGCCTAGCTCTAAAGCTAGGCCCCTAGAGCTCCTTAGACTCCTAAACCTAGAAAGAACTAATAATAACCCTAACCTAGCCATTACCTATAAGGATAAGGTAAGCATACTTGCATAAAGGTTTTTCCCTAAGCCTATAGTAAACCTCTCCTATATCCTAGACCTCTCCTTCCTAGAGCTTAATAACACGCTAGTCCTAGATAAAGAATAGTTTAGAGCAGGAGATATTAGAAATATCCTATTAGATATAGCTAGCTAGAAAGCCCTAGGAGATAATAAACTCCTAGTAGGCCTTATTAAGGCCTATAATAAACTAGCTAAAGAAGCTATAGTACGCCTGCTAAACGCTATCCTTAAAGTAAGATATTTTCTAGTATAGTTCTAAACTATATAAGTAGTGGTAATTAGGAAGCTAGGAAAACCACTAAGGAGATAAGAAGGGCTAATATATAAAGACCTATCTTACTACTAAATATAGTAGGAAAGATTATAGAAGTAGTAATTATAAGGTAGCTTATAGCCTTTGCTAAGGCTAAGGGCCTCCTTCCTAAGCTATAAATAGGAAATAGGGTAAATAGATTAATAGAAACCATAATAAGAGTCCTTATAGAATGCGTAAGAGAGGCTTAGGGCAGAGGTAGCATTGCCTTACTAGCGTAAATAGATATCTCTTCCGTATTTAATAGAGTTAGCTACCTATATCTAATTTACGTTTTAATCTAAATAGGTATACCACACTAGCTAATAGCTATAATACGTAGCTTCCTTATAGATAGAATAAGCTAGCTTAGCTTTAATAGCAAACTCTTAAGACCCTTTTAGATAAAGGTAGGCACCCTATAAGGCTCTCCTCTCTTACTAATCCTCTTCCTACTCTACTTAGCGGAGCTATATATATACCTCTAAGCTATCCTAGGCATAGTGGTAATAGGATTTATAGATAATATAAATATAGTGGTATTTAGAAAAACACTATATAGACCTAGAAGAGGCTTAAAGCTATGTAAAAAGTATGCGAAAAGTAAGTAAAGAAGTAGGAGTAAAGTTTAACCTAGTAAAGACTAAACTTATATACTTTAGCAAAGCATACTAACCCCTATAGGCTAGGGTTTAACTTAGTGTAGAGGAGATAGCGCCTATAAAGTTATATAGGTTCCTTAGAGTTTAGGTTAATAGGAAACTTAATTAGAGTGCTTATAAGAATATCCTAAAAGGTAAACTAGCCTAGTAGTAGCTTACACTCTCTTTACTAGTAGCATTAGCCTAGGGTTATAGCCTTAGAGACACCTAACTCCTATACACATAGGTAGTCTAGCCTATCCTTGCCTATAGGGTAAGCGCTACTATATCCTAACTAAGAAGGGTAAAAGCTAAGAGAAGTAGTTAAAAGCTTTATAATAGACTAATTAGCCTACCTCTAAATTATAGCTAGTGTTTAAGGCTATACCTATTACCTAACTAAAGGTTAAGACCTATATCCCCCTAGATCTATACCTAAACAAGATAAAACGGAAGTTTAAAGAGAGAATTATAGAGAGCAAAATAGCTATAATAATCTAAACCGCTACTAACTTAGTATAGTTAGTATTATATTATAGATAAAGACCCCCTAGGAGTAATAAACTAGTGGCAGAACTATATAAGGAATAGAGATAACACTAGGATAAATAGTATAGTAAGGAACGCCTAGGATAGCATAGACTTATAAGAGAACTAACTAAGGATTAACCACTAACTTATAACCTAAAGGAAATCTAAAGATTCTACATAGGCCTAGAAAAGCACATCTCCTTAACCATAGTCTAACTATATACTAGGAAGATTAGTCTTAATAAGTTCCTCTTTTAGAGAGGCATTCCTAGGGTAAACTCGCTGCTATACAGCTATAGCAAAGCAGTTAAGGACTAATATTATATTATAATAAACTACCTTAAATATAACTACTAATGCCCCTAAACGCGCTAGCCTAGAGATATATAGGAGGCAAGGCTAGCCCTAAACTACCCCTAAAGGCAAGAGTAATAGCTAAATAGTTCCTTAGTATAAAATAACTCTAATACTACTTATTAGCATAAGAACTAGTAGCTAACATACGTAGTAAAGAGGAGGAGCTAAAGCTAGGCGCTTCTAGCAAGCTAGGACTAATAACTAAGATATAGATATAGTAGATAACTAGGGAGAGATATAAGATCACATAGTTTAGAGCTAGTAGTAGGCTAGCTAAAGAATTACATTTCTAGAACTATTATTAGATTAATTTTAAATATATAACACTAGGTATTATAAGCCTTACTAGTCTACCTCCGCCCCTTTACTAAGCTATACCTACCTAACTAATTACTCCTTCTCTAGGACTAGAATCACCCTCTATTACCTTAGCCTGCCCCTTAGTAGGTAGGGCCATAGCTAGGAGATAGTTTATCTCTATAGCGTAAGCGTCTAGGCACTATAGCTAAAAGATAACCTTATTATATTACTCCCCACTAGCGCTAGACTAGCCTAGGCCTATAGCTAAGGCGCTATGCTTCTTCTTACTTTAATTACTAGTATAAAGCTTCTTTACGTAATCCTAATAGTTATCTAGGACTTATAGAACTATTAGACCTAGACTAGATATAATATTAAACTAGAATAGTAGTACTTATATTACCCCTAGTAACTATAGCTACCTAAACTTCCACTAGCTACTAGTGCTTATTCTATTAACCACTTAAGTTAGGCTAAGAATAAATTAGCACTAGATCTAGCCTAGAATAAAGGCACTAACTACCTTTAAATATTTATAATTACGGACCTAATAGTTAAAATAGGCATTAGTAGCTAGCCCTATATAAAACAGTTAGCCTTGCTTCTAAGCTAGGATAGATCTAACTTACTAGTAATATTATAGTACTAGTGCCTAGGGTAGTTAATTAATTAAGATTTATAAGAGATATATTAGATCCTATAGGGATCCCCTAACTACAGTAAATTAGTATTAGAATAGAGGCGGGCTAGGGCTAGAGGGGTTATACCTTTAAATCCTTAGCTATAGCTTGCTTAAGCTACTTCTTAGTTAAAGACTTTTAAGGATATCGCTTATTTTTAGAGTTTTCCTAGGCGGATTAGAGCTAGACAAGCATAGAATGCAAGAGTACTCACAGTAGCTAGCGCTATCTTATTAGATAACCTAATAGATCTGTAGTAATATTAGTAATTAGGCTAACACTAGCCTAGGAGCGCCTTAGGTAGCTCTAAGGAAAAAAAGAACCTATAGGAAGTTTAATAAAAAAGAGGGAAGAAGGAAAACCCTCTAGGGGAAGGAACCCTTCTTATACTTATATAGGGGGCTAAATTATAGATATTAATAAAGAAAGAAGAATATAAGATAAGAATCTAATTAGTTAATACCTAAGAGACCTAGGCCTAGAAACAGCTAGGAATTAAACTAAACCTATACCCCTACCATAGAAGACAAATAACATTAGGTGCTCTAACTTCCTAGACTAATAAGCTAAACCTAGGCTAGAGAAGGCTAAAAAGTAAGGCTATAGAAAAGCTAGCTAAAAAGTAAAAGAGAAGTGAATTACCACTATAAAACTAAATCTAGCATACTATAAGATAGTATAATAAGCCTAGAATAGTGCTAGAGTAGACCTAGGATAGAGCTAGGTAGGGCTTAGAACCTAGGATTTTCCTTTTTCCTTTTTCTTTCTTTTCTTATTAGGATAAGGCTAGCGTAAGCTAGTAATAAACACCTATAATAGGCCACACATAACGCGACGCAGGCCTAGTATAGGGTTAGCGTTAGCCTAAACATAGATGTAAGGGGGTTTTTCTTCCTATTTAAGGGTTTTCCTTTTGACGAAGCAGTAGGAGTACTAGTACTAGCCCTACATAGAGCTAGCTAGCGTAAATAATATATATATTATTTACTATTAATATTAAGATAATTATACTTTTAGCTCTTAACTCTTAAAGGCTAAGTAAAATACATATAATAAACCTATTAATCTTATTTATATTACTTAAGAAGAAAGTAAGAAGAAAGTATAAAACTTCTTAAATTAGAAATCTATATATATATTACTTATATACTTTTAAAACTAAGTTATAAAGCTTAAGTAAGCTAGATTTCCTTCTTTTTCTTTCTTTCTTTCTTTGAATAGGATAAGGCTAGCGTAAGCTAGTAATAAACACCTATAATAGGCTATATATAATATAACGCAAGCCTAGAGTAAGGTTAGCGTTAGCTTAAATATAAAGGGGTTTTTCTTCCTAATTAAGGGGTTTCCTTTAATAAAGCAGTAGAAGTACTAGTACTAGCCCTACATAGAGCTAGCTAGTGTAAATAATATATATATATAGCTTAAGTAAGCTTAATTATCCTAAGACCTACTTTTGATTATATATTTTAAATATCCCTTACTTTATAAAGTATAAAAGTACTTTTATAAATAAGTATAGTTTTAATAAAAGTGGGTCTATTACTAATTAGTAATAGTCTAATAGGTAAAAGATTATATTTAGTAATTATAAATTTAAGCTTAGTAAACCTTATTTTTATATATTTTTGTAATATATTAAGACCCACTTTTTATATAATTAATACCTATTACTTTATAGAGTATAATAATGCTTTTTTTTAAATTAGTATAGTATTTTTACTAGTATTACTAATATTACTAGTATTACTATTATTACTATATATATATATTATTTACGCTAGCTAGCTCTATGTAGGGCTAGTACTAGTACTCCTGCTGCTTCGTCAAAAGGGAAAACCCTTAAATGGGAAGAAAACCCCTTATATCTATGTTCAGGCTAACGCCGATCCTGCACCGGGCCTGCGTCGCGTTGTATATGGCCTATTATAGGTATTTGTTGCTAGCTTACACTAGCCTTATCCTAATAAGAAAAGAAAGAAAAGGAAAAGGAAAGTCCTAGGTTCTAAGCCCTACCTAGCTCTATCCTAGGTCTGCTCTAGCACTGCTCTAGGCTTGTTATACTATCTTATAGCGTGCTAGATTTGGTTTTATGGTGGTAATTCACTTCTCTTTACTTTTTAGCTAGCTCTTCTATAGCCTTACTTTTTAGCCTTCTCTAGCCTAGGTCTAGCTTGTTAGTCTAGGGAAGTTAGAGCACCTAATGTTATTTGTCTTTTATAGTAGGGGTGTGGGTTTAGTTTAATTCCTAGCTGTTTCTAGGCCTAGGTCTCTTAGGCATTAACTAACTAGATTCTTGTCTTATGTTCTTCTTTCTTTGTTAATATCTATGATTTAGCCCTCTATACGAGTATAAGAAGGGTTCCTCTCCGGAGGGGTCTTCCTTCTTTCCTCTTTTTCATTAAACTTCCTATGGGTTCTTTTCTTCCTTAGAGCTGCCTGAGGCGCTCCCGGGCCGGTGTTGGCCTAATTGCTAACATTGCTGCAGATCTATTGGGTTATCTGACAAGATGGCGCCGGCTTTTATCTGACAAGATGGCGCCGGCTTATTATTACTATAATTATTATAATTATAAAAATAAAAAGAGAAAATAATTTTATTTTATTAATATTTTTAAAACCTTATAATACTAAATTACTAAAAGGTTAAGCTTTTTACATAGTGATTTACTAATATTTACTTACTTTTCTATTTAATGTATTTATCTTTAGTTTATTATTTATTAAAGTTTAACACTTATAATATTATAAGCTATTATAAGCTATTATAAGCTATTCTAAGCTATTATAAGCTATTCTAAGCTATTCTAAGCTATTCTAAGCTATTCTAAGCTATTCTAAGCTATTCTAAGCTAGTATAAGCTAGTATAAGCTATTATAAGCTATGATAAAGAGAATTTAAGGGGTTTAAAACTAAAAAAATCTACCTAATACTACATTTGTAGTATTTGTAGTTAGTGTAGTGTAGTAGATTTTAGCTTGTAGTTAGTGTAGTGTAGTAAATGCTAGCTTGTAGTTAGTGTAGTGTAGTTTGTAGTGTAGTGTAGTTTGTAGTTACTACACTAACTACAAATACTACACTACACTACACATTGTAGTGCAATACTCTGGCTATAATAATCTAAACCACTACTAACTTAGTATAGTTAGTATTATATTATAGATAGAGACCTCTCCCTAGGAGTAATAAGCTAGTAGTAGAACTATATAAGGAATAAAGATAATACTAGGATAAATAGTATAGTAAAGAATATCTAGGGTAGCATAGGCTTATAAGAGAACTAACTAAGGACTAACCACTAACTTATAACCTAAAGGAAATCTAAAGATTCTATATAGGCCTAGAAAAATATATCTCCTTAACTATAATCTAACTATATATAGGAAAGATTAGTCTTAATAAGTTCCTCTTCTAGAGAGGTATCCCTAGGGTAAACTTACTACTATATAGCTATAGCAAAGCAGTTAAAGACTAATATTATATTATAGTTAACTACCCTAAATATAATTACTAACGCCCTTAATTGCGCTAGCCTAGAGATATATAGGAGGTAAGGCTAGCCCTAAACTACCTCCTAAAGGCAAGAGTAATAGCTAAATAGTTCCTTAGTATAAAAAGACTTTAATACTACTTATTAGCATAAGAACTAATAGCTAATATATATAGTAAAGAGAAGAAGCTAGAGCTAGGCGCTTCTAGCGCGCTAGGACTAATAGCTAAGATATAGATATAGTAAATAACTAGGAGAGATATAAGATTATATAGTTTAGAGCTAGTAGTAAGCTAGCTAAAGAATTATAATTCTAGAACTATTATTAGATTAATTTTAAATATATAACACTAGGTATTATAAACCCTACTAGTCTACCTCTACCCCTTTACTAAGCTATATTTACCTAACTAATTACTTCTCCTCTAGGACTAGAATTACCCTCTATTACCTTAGCCTACCCCTTAGTAAGTAGGGCTATAGCTAGGAGATAGTTTATCTCTATAGCGTAAGCGTCTAGGTATTATAGCTAAAAGATAACCTTATTATATTATTCTCTACTAGCGCTAGACTAGCCTAGGCCTATAGCTAAGGCACTACACTTCTTCTTACTTTAATTACTAGTATAAAGCTTCTTTATATAATCCTAATAGTTATCTAGGACCTATAGAACTATTAGATCTAGACTAGACTTAATATTAAACTAGAATAATAGTACTTACACTACCCCTAGTAACTATAGCTACCTAAACTTCTACTAGCTACTAGTGCTTATTTTATTAATTACTTAAGTTAGGCTAAGAGTAAATTAGCACTAGATCTAGCCTAGAATAGAGGCGCTAATTACCTTTAAATATTTATAGTTATAAACCTAGTAGTTAAAATAGGTATTAGTAGCTAGCCCTATATAAAATAGTTAGCCTTACTTCTAAGCTAGGATAGATCTAACTTACTAGTAATATTATAGCACTAGTGCCTAAGGTAGTTAATTAATTAAGATTTATAAGAGATATATTAGATCCTATAGGGATTCCCTAACTATAGTAAATTAGTATTAGAATAGAGGTAGGTTAAGGCTAGAGGGGTTATACCTTTAAATCCTTAGCTATAGCTTGCTTAAGCTACTTCTTAGTTAAAGACTTTTAAGAATATTACTTATTTTTAGAGTTTTCCTAGGTAGATTAGAGCTAGATAAGCATAGAACATAAGAGTACTTATAGTAGCTAGCGCTATTTTATTAGATAACTTAATAAATCTATAGTAATATTAGTATTTAGGCTAATACTAGCCTAGGAGCGCCTTAGGTAGCTCTAAGGAAGAAAAGAACCTATAGGAAGTTTAATAAAAAAGAGAAAAAGGAAGACCTCTCTAGGGGGAACCTTTCTTATACTTATATAGAGAGGGGGCTAAATTATAGATATTAATAAAGAAAGAAGAATATAAGATAAAAATCTAGTTAAATAATGCCTAGGAGACCTAGGCTAGAGAAGGCTAAAAAGTAAGGCTATAGAAAAGCTAGCTAAAAAGTAAAAGAGAAGTAAATTACTACTATAAAACTAAATCTAGCATGCTATAAGATAGTATAAGAGGCCTAGAGCAGTGCTAGAGTAAACCTAGGATAGGGCTAGGTAAGGCCTAGAACTAGGATTTTCCTTCCTTCTTTCTTTTCTTTTCTTCTTATTAGGATAAGGCTAGTGTAAGCTAGTAATAAATACCTACAATAGGCTATATATAATGTAACGCAGGCCTAGTGTAGGGTTAGCGTTAGCCTAAACATAGATGCAAGGGGTTTTTCTTCCTATTTAAGGGTTTTCCTTTTAACAAAGCAGTAGGAGTACTAGTACTAGCCCTACATAGAGCTAGCTAGCGTAAATAATATATATACCTATTATACCTATGGTTAGTCTAATACTACTCTTTTGCCTTAGGTATTAATAGGAATTAATGCTTCTTATCTAATTCCTTTATAGTTATTCTTATTAATATCCTTATACATTCGTAAAATAGCTAGAGGTTAGTAAGAGGATTAATAAGGTAAGTTTTACACTTAGTTATGCTATAATAAGCGAAGATTAATTAATTCTAGAGTGCTCTTTTAGATTAAGTAATATCTAGGACTGCTTATTAAAGGTTTATAAGCTTTATTATAAGTTCTTTAAAGTAATTAAGCTTTAACTTATCTAGGTTTTCTTATATAATCTAGCGTAGCCTAGTATTCTACTATTTAAGGAGATACCTTTGCTTTATATTATTAGTCTTAAACCTTCTCTTAATATAGCTAATAAGAGTCTTAAGGTCTTAAGGATTACCTAGCTTATATAAATGCTTATAATAGTATATTAAAGCTTTCCCTTTAAGCATAGTTTTAAGGGTATACCTAGCTTTATAGGGTTTAATGCCTAGTATCTTATATTTTCCTTAGAAGATTATTCACTTTAAGTTAAGGACCTTATAGTTCTTTACGCTATATTAAATATCGCTTATATATAGCTTTATAAGATTAATTATTTACTTTAGTGTAGGTCTAGAGGGAAAAAGTGCTCTTAGAGATATAAAAGGGGGATTTCTTGTCTTAATAGGGAATACCTCTAATAAGGGCTTTCCTAAGGATTATTATGTAATTAGCCTAATAGGGTTAGGCTTAGGGAATAATATTAGCAAGATTATAAGATTCCTAGATTACTCTATTAGTAATGTTATAATCTTAGCCTAATTAGAGCGATTAGAAGGAGATTATTAAGGAAGTCTTAGTTATTTATATGTTTTTAGAAGGGTATATACTTCCTTATAGCTTCCTATATCTTTTCTTCTTACTAATCTTAGAATTCCTTATAGGTAGTAACTTCCTTAAGCATTACTATAATCTTCTTATAGGCTATTATATTTATATATATGCCTTAGAAGAGAAGGAAATTATATAAATACTTAGCAATTACTTAGTCTATAATTATAAATACCTCTCTTATCTATTTATAGAAGTCTTTAATAAAGTTAGTAAAGAGGCTTCTAGTAATAAGGCTCTTAGACTAGTATACCGCTATCTTAAAGAGAATATAGGCTATAATAGCCTTAGGGTTATTACCTTATTTATTAAGATTAAATAATTTTACTATCTATAATATCTTAAATATAATAAAGTCTTATATCTCTAGGGGTATATGTCTTAAGAGAGGGTTATTAACTTATAGACCTTTGCCTTTTTAGTCTCTCTTAACCTTAGTGCTTTCTTTAGTATTACTAAAGTTAAGGCTAGAGAGAAAGGCTTTTAATAGTTTTCCTTATTAAGAAGCTTTTAATTTTCTTATCTCTATTATAGGAGAATAGAATAGAGGTATAGTATTAGGGTTATATAGTAAGTTAAAGGATTATAAGTATAGCTATTATTTTTATCCCTTAGGGGTTCTTAGGATATTAGATCTTAGGATTAATAAGCTCCTTTCTTATTATAAGAGAGTACCTTCTAAGGGTTAAGTATATAGTGGAACGCGCTAACTAAGTAATTAAAGATAGGTTAGACTAGTTACTAACTAGGCCTTAATCCTTTAATAGCTTTAAAGTCTTTATAAGGTCTTAGGATATTAGATCTTAGGAGTTATAAGGCTTCTTTATATTATAAGAGAGTGCTTAGACTTCCTTAGCATAGCTATACACGCTTTTAGCAGCCTTTCTATTTTATAGAGTGGGTTTATAGTAGAGCTATCTTTTCTAATTAACCTTGCTAATCTACGGTTAGAAAAACCATGTGGTTATCTGTGAAGTTAACCACTAATTAGTGTTAGAATTATAGGGTGCCTAACATTAGGATTAATAGCCTAGGGAATAGGAATTATTCTTCTATTCTAGGCATTGTAATTAATTAGTTATAAGTGTGTTAAAGAGAGGAAAAGAGAGGCTTTTTTAGATCGTGAGAAGTGGCCATAAACGTAGTGCGTTTTTGTGAGTCACCTAACTTATGGGTCCTCGCCCAATCAGAGGGCAGGCCGATGAGTTATAGGTGGGGCCCACCTCTCGCGGCCCGACGTTTTGCCGGGTAATTGCGGCTGCGTGCCGCGATTGATATCATGCTTGTTCCAACAGTAAGGGATATTTAAAATATATAATTAAAAGTAGTTGTCACGTGACAAGACAAGGTGGCCAGAAACAGGCATTAATAGGCTAGATTTAACACTCAATAGACAGGGGATAACTCATTTCTTACATTACATTCACACTTATTAGTAGCTTTCATAAGTGAACTTAGTACGATTTATAACCTCTAAATCTATTAGCACCTCTAATAGAACTAATGCCTTAACCTGCGATTCCACTACGTAATAAGTGGTAGCAATTACTCTTTCTTTTATGCGTACTATGAATTAGTTATAACAAAACCCTTAATATCTAAGACTAATCGCTTATAATGCTAATTTAGAATACTTAATTTTAAATTCCCCTTACTAAAAGTGAACTATATTTTATTTATTCGTTTAGGACTTTTAATAGCATAAATCTAGACTTTAAACATTAAGTAAAAACTTATTAAAACTAATAAACAAGAAGAGTTAGAGGAACTTGCTAAATACGAATTTATTAATAGATTAGCTAAAAAGGGCGAATAACTAATCTACTAAGAACCCCTATTTACTAGAATCCTATGGATTTATAAGCGGTCTGCCTTGCCTAGAATTAAGTTAAAGCCTTTATTATAAAAGCTAAGGATAAAGGATTTATTTATAAATCTAACTAAGTAGTAGGTAGTGAGGAAGTAGGTAGATAACCTAAAGACATTAATAGCCTTACTTATAGTATAAAGACTATAGAATCTAAAGATAGCATAGAGAAAAATAAAACTAATAAAGGAAAGGGGATTAAGAACTACCTAAAAAGGACATTACTATTTAACCTCCTAGGCCTCTTAGCTAGCTAATAGGATTACACTATAAGGACCTATAGCTAGGGCTATTAGAGATTATAGTAAAACTAGGGAATCCTACCCTAGGATAAATAAAACTAACTTAGAAAAGATACTCTAGGCAGTGCTTAGACAATAATAAGCTATATAACGCGAGATAATAACTAAAATAGTGTTAGAAATAGAGTAGCTAGTAATAATACTAACTACTAAGATTAGAAGCATGTAAAGCATAGGAGTTCTATTAAGATTAACTCTGCTAATACTAAACCTAGCTTAGGGACTAATATATCTATAGTTTAAGCAAGGACATTACTATAATTACCTATATGCTAAGATAAACTAGCTAGGACCCTTAGTATTATAAGGGTATTTATAATCTTAACTATATCCTTATTAATTTTAGCTGCTAAGCTATTATTATCTAGACTAGGGATAGTATACTAAGCTAGGGGGTTAGAGAAGGATAGATCTAGTACTAGATCTAGAAAGATATAATTAACATATAGATCTATTAGAGTGGCAGATAGACTTAACCTAGAAGATTATAAATATTAGATATTTTAAACCTTATAATAAACTAGAGGAGGCTAATAGTAATCTAATTATATATAATAGGAAATAAACTATCTTCTATAATATTAAATTATGGATATAGGTAGTTAAGGGCTACTTATATTATGCTACTCCTAGCAGATAAGATATAATTTAGAAAAAATCTAGATATTATTTTAAGGCAATGTAATAGTATAGTACTAATAACACCTTAATAATAGAGAAAGGAATACTATATTTAGCGGAATAATAACTATATTTATAGTAGTTAAGAAAGAGTTTAGTATTTAAGTCTAAGATATAATAGCCTAGCTAGATAAAGCTAAATACACTTAGGAGAACGTGATTAATAATGTCTTATTTCGTGAATTTACATTTAAAATTTTCTAATATATAAGAGTAAATAGGGAAATAATAGATTTCTAGCTTTTAATATAGTTATAGTTTAAGCTTTACCTAGGATTACGGCAGATATATCTAGCACTAACTAAAGAGGACATAAGATTAGCATATATTTTAATAGTAAACAATAAGTAATGTAACTTATATGATTATTTGCGTAACAAAGGCTACCTATATACTAGAAAAGGTAAAGGAAAAGCTAGAGTCTATTTTTACTAAGAAGATTCTAGTGATAACTTAGGGAAGAATTTTAGGTAATATAAGCTAATTAGAATAGGCTATTTAATCCACGCTTTTGCTAAGGAAACTCACGTAATAGATATAACTAATAGGATACTTAGAGATTTTTAGGATCTTTTTAACTAAGACTATATTAGTAAAATTAACCTTTTAAGAGGTAAACTTAATAACTATAGTAGCATAAACCGTAGGAAGAAAACAATATAAGGGATTAATCTAGATCTAGGGAAGATAAGATAGGAAAACAGTTAAATTAGCTAAATAATTATAAGCTTTAGGAAGCTAGAGATCTAAGGTAGGAAAATCAGTAATGATAACTATAATAATTTAGGCGATAGGAAAAATGTCAAGGCTTTTAGCCTAGGGGTGAATAACAGAGTGAAGGTCAGATTGAAGAGTTATAGCTATTGAACTGCTAGTTAGGCGTGGGTGCTTGAAAGGTTTAATCTCTAGCCTTTCCCCTTCGTTTGTAGGAAAGCCCCTTTAAATAGCCTGCAGCTCTCACGTGACTAGCCCGTAGCTAACCCGTAGTTCCATGCCCTGCTAGGCGCTACCCTTATTAAGGCTATTACCATTCCGCTCCTAATATAATACCCCCTCTTACTATAATTATCCATAATTACATTAAGCTATTATCTTAGGGTTAGATTATAGCGTGAGTGTCCTTTATTACTACTTACCATAGTGATTTTTACAAAGCAATGTAGTGATATTAATAATATTAGGCTACATTAGCCTTTTTTTATAGTAACCGCTTGCTAATAGTAACTAGGTTATAGTTACTCCTTAACTTCCTACCTATAGGCTATCCTTTCTAAATAATTCTTTATAGCTAGACTAGTTAGCGTGATTTTTTAATTAGCTTAACTCTATAGTGTATAGATTACCTTACTCTTTCTATTTTTCTTTAAGCTTATAGTAGTAGCCTAATAAATTTATAGTAAGCTTATAGTAATAATTTATAAATTATAGTAATCTCTATAAACACACTAGTTATAATATATAGAAGATTCTAGTTAGAGCCTCTTAGATTACTCTAAGGCGCTTAAATTCCTATAAGAAGGGTAATTCCTTCCTTCTTTTCCCTCTTTTCTTTCTTTTCTTAAAGCCTCTTATTAACTTATAAGTCCCTTACTAATATAATAGCTACTATAACGCTATTATTATATAATATTAACTACTAACTATTATAGCTTAAGCTATTATATCCTATACTACTACTATTAAAGATCTTACTATTAAGTTATTCTATAAGGGAAGAACCTTATAATTATTAAAGACTATATAAGTTTATTACTTCTTTATTACTTTTTATTACTAACTTAGAGCTAGTTTAATAAAATTCTATACATATATTATACCTAGTAGTTAGCTATTTAGAATATAGCTTTAAGGGATAATAATAAAGATAATTAGCCTTAGTATATTACTAAGGGAAAGCTTACTCTAACTAAATATAATTACTCCTCTAGTATAAACTTACTACTAGCTTACTATTATTATTACTAATATTTAGCTTTTTATAGGTAATTCTCTAAAATACTACTATTATACTTAAAATAATAAGACTTATATTAGAGTAAGTTAAGCCTTAAGGGATTACCTCTTAATTACTACTAACTTATTACTAATATTCTATTTAAATTATAAAACTATATAAATAGCTTTAGGATATACTCTATAATCTTCTAAAACTATACTATATTAGTAAAGTAAGTTATTCCCTAGTTTATTACTTTAATACTACTAATATACTACTAGGAGTTTATATAAGCTAAGAAAAACTTTATAATACTCTTTTAGCCTTAAAAATACTAATAAATATAGGTAAGCTTATTATATATATCTTATAGCTAAGGCTTCTTAAGAAGTAAAGTGTAATAAATATATTACTTTCTTATAGCTAATTAATATTATTAATCTAGAAACCTAGATTAAAATTACTAATTATCTTTAGTTTATAGCTACTTATAGCCCTATAGTTAGTACTATTAACTTTACTACTTATTCTTTACTAACTTATAACTAGTTTACTACTACTTAAGCTACTCTTCTTACCTATATTAAACCTTTAGAACTCCCTAAGGAATTATAAGTTTAAGCCTTTAGTAATAATAAGTCTAAGGCTAATAAAGTTAGAAATATTACTAAAAATGCATTTAAATATATCTCTAAGGTTTAGCTATTAGATAGCTATAAGTCTATGCTAAGTTTTTGCTTTAAATATAAGATTTATTTAGTAGTCTAAATTATTATTAAGTAAATTATTTCCTTATTAAATTGCTATAATTTAATGATTATTTGAAATTATAATTAAGAGTTAATTAAGTAGCTAAAAGTTAAGATTTAGCTACTTAGTTACTACTTATAATCTTTAATAACTTCTTTTGTTAAAAAGTCTCTTTATAATACCTATAAATTCTCTAAATTATTATAGTTTTTTTATTTAACTAAATATTTACAGCGTTTTCTATTATATTTATAGGTAATAATTTATTTAACTTTAAATTCCTCTTAATCCTCTTTAACATTATCTTATAGTAAGGTTATTTTAATTACATTACTTAGATTTCCTCTAAAGGGTTCTAAGCTTATAATATTAAAAATATTATATAAGTATATTCCTTTAGGTAGCTTTAATTAATAAGCTAAACTATAATAGCTAACTTCTTTTTAATCTTATAAGGTCCTAAGTACTTTATAGCTAGCTTCTAGCTAAGGCATTATAGATTAATATTCTTAGTTAAGAGTAAGATATAGTTACCTATATTAAACTTTATTAGCACTCTCTTCTAGTCCTAATACTTTTCTATAGGGCTTATAAGTAGCTTAGTAGCTACTTAATCTCTATATGCTTATATCTTAATTCTAAAACTTTATTCTTAGCTTAATTATTAACTATTAGAATTAGCATAACTACTTAATCTAGTCCCTTAGGTTATACCCTTATAGCGCTTCTATAGGTATATAACTATAACTTATATATATGCTTATATTATAAGTAAACTATGTAATTAGGAGATAATTAACCTAATTAGTTTGCTTTATATATATAAATGCCCTTAAATAGTGCTCTAAAACTTAATTTAAATATTTAGTCTAACCATTTATTTATAAATAAAACACAGTGCTTAGTCACTACTTTATTACTAAGAGGTAGTAGAATATTCTCTAAAATCCACTAGTAAATATTAAACCTTAGTCTATAATAATACCTTCTAGGGCTTTATAGTCTTTAAAAATATATTCTAAAAAGATTAATACTAGCCTAATACTAGTTAACTATATAAATATAGGTATATAAATACTATATTTTATAAATCTATTAACCACTACTAAGATTATATTATAAGTTTTATTCTACTAATCCTTAACTAGTAGAAGTCTAGTAATAAAATCTATTAATAATTCTTTAAAGGAGTAATCTAGCACTAGTAGTATAGCTAGCTTACTATAAGGCTTATATATTCTTAGCTTTAATACTTAATAACTAATATAAGTATATATATATATCTTAATATCTTTTTTTATTCTAGGCTAAAAATATTAATTAGTAATTTAATAAAGAGTTCTAGTAACCCCTTAATGCCTAGCTATAGGGTTATTATAGGTTAGTAGTAAGATCTCCTTTCTTATTCCTTATAGAATAAAGACTTAATTCTTAAATTTTAATAGCTTAGAGGGTCCTATAGACTATATCTATAATGCATTTAGGTTACTGCTTTCTAGTAGTAACCTTTTCTTTATAATAAAGGCATTCCTCTATTATATATCTAAAAGTAAGACTTAGATTAGGGGTTCTAATTCCGTATCTTTATTTAATACGGTGGAGTTTAACTTAGTAGAGGTTCTCTATACCGCTAAGACCCTTGCTATAACGCATCTACTAGGTAGTAACTCCTTAGCTAGTAAATCTAGACTAATAGGCAAATCTCTCCTTGCTATAATACCTCCTTTAAGCGCATTTAGACTAATAGGCTTATCTAAGACTAATAAGACCCTTGCTATAATAATTCTACTAGGTTATGACTCCTTAGCTAGTGGATCTAGACTAATAGGCAAATCTCTCTAATTTAGTGAATAGACAGGGGCGATTTTATAGAGCACTAGATATTAGTAGTTCTATTATAGCATCCTTATAGTATATTATTTATAAATTTAGTAAGAAAGGTTAGTAATTATAAGGACACTACCTTTACCTTTCTTTCTTTACTTATATAGTTTAATCTTCTTAATAGAGCGTTAGTAAGGTTTAACTTACTTACTCTATATTTAATTATAAAGTTCAATAGATAGAGCTTATTTAAAGTAGTAACCTATCTGCTAGTTAGCTTTAGCTTTATAGCTAGGTACTTATAGTTTAAGTGGTCTATAACTACTATAACTAGGTGCGTTAAATATGTAAGGTAGTGCCTCTAAGTTTAGAATGCCTCTTAGATAGCTAGTAACTCTATATTTAGGGTTACGTAGTATAGCTCTATCTTATTTAACTTCCTTAATATATATGCTATTAGGTGCTAGTAACCTAGCACTAACTATACTAGGATAGCCCTAAGTGCATGTCTAAAGGCATTTGTCTTAACCCTTAATAAGGCTAATAGATTAAAATACACTAGAATTAGCGCCTCTTAGAATTATTTTTATAGCTCTTTAAACGCTACTAACTTATTAGGATTTAGCTTAAACTTCGCTAGTTAGTCTCCTTAAAGTTAATTAGTTAATAGGATAACTATTTTACTATAGCCCTTAATAAACTATCTATAGAATCCTATAAAACCTAGGAATAACTAAATATTAAAGACACTATAAGATACTAGCTAAGTTACTATTGTCTTAATTCTTATAGGCTTTATTACAATTCTTACTTTAGATATAATAAAGCCTAGAATTTGACCTCCTTGCATAAGAATTTACACTTTTCTAGGTTAATAAAAAGGCTTACCTCTCTAAGCTTCTAAAGGACTTATTTAATATACCCCTTATACGCAGCTATATCGCTACTATAAATTAGGATATTATCTAGGTATATAACGTAAATTGTATTTATAAGACCTTCTAGGGCATTATTAATATATTCTTAGAAGGTAGTAGGTATATTAACTAGTCTAAAAGGCATTATAAGATATTTAAAGTGCTTATATCTATATTAGAACGCTGGGTATCATAAACCCCACCGGTCCGCCTCCGCCCCTTTACCAAGCCATAACCACCTAACTAATCACTTCTCCTCTAGGACTGGAATTACCCCTCTATTACCTTAGCCTGCCCCTTGGCAGGCAGGGCCGCGGCTAGGAGACGGTTTGTCTCTATAGCGCGAGCGTCTAGACGTCGTAGCTAAAAGATAACCTTATTATATTGTTCTCCTCTAGCGCTAGACTAGCCTAGACTTATAGTAAAGGCACTACGCTTCTTCTTACTTTAATTACTAATATAAAGCTTCTTTATATAATCCTAATAGTTATCTAGGACCTATAGAACTATTAGATCTAGACTAGACTTAATAGTAAACTAGAATAGTAGTACTTATACTACCCCTAGTAACTATAGCTACCTAAACTTTTACTAGCTACTAGTGCTTATTTTATTAACTACTTAAGTTAGGCTAAGAGTAAATTAGTACTAGATCTAGCCTAGAATAGAGGCGCTAACTACCTTTAAATATCTATAGTTATAGACCTAGTAGTTAAAATAGGTATTAGTAGCTAGCCCTATATAAAATAGTTAGCCTTATTTCTAAGCTAGGATAGACCTAACTTACTAGTAATATTATAGCACTAGTGCCTAGGGTAGTTAATTAACTAAGATTTATAAGAGATATATTAAATCCTATAGGGATCCCCTAACTATAGTAAATTAGTATTAGAGTAAAGGTAAGCTAGGGCTAGAGGGGTTATACCTTTAAATCCTTAGCTATAGCTTACTTAAGCTACTTCTTAGTTAAAGACTTCTAAGAATATTACTTATTTTTAGAGTTTTCCTAGGTAGATTAAAGCTAGATAAGCATAGAATATAAGAGTACTTATAGTAGCTAGCGCTATTTTATTAGATAACTTAATAGATTTATAGTAATATTAGCATTTAGGCTAATACTAGCCTAGGAGCGCCCTAGGTAGCTCTAAGGAAGAAAAGAACCTATAGGAAGTTTAATAAAAAGAGAAAAGAAGGAAAACCCTCTAGGGGAAGGAACCCTTCTTATACTTATATAGGGAGGGGGCTAAATTATAGATATTAATAAAGAAAGAAGAATATAAGATAAAAATCTAGTTAGATAATGCCTAAGAGACCTAGGCCTAGAAATAGCTAGGAATTAAACTAAACCTATACCCTTACTATAGAAGATAAATAGCACTAGGTGCTCTAACTTCCTAGGACTAATAAGCTAGACCTAGGCTAGAGAAGGCTAAAAGGTAAGGCTATAGAAAAGCTAGCTAAAAAGTAAAAGAGAAGTAAATTACTACTATAAAACTAAATCTAGCATGCTATAAGATAGTATAAGAGGCTTAGAGCAGTGCTAAAGCAAACCTAGGATAGAGCTAGGTAAGGCTTAAAACTAAGGATTTTCCTTCTTTCTTTCTTTTCTTTTCTTCTTATTAGGATAAGGCTAGCGTAAGCTAGCAATAAACACTTACAATAGGCTACATATAACGTAACATAGGCCTAGTGTAGGGTTAGCGTTAGCCTAAACATAGATATAAGGGGTTTTTCTTCCTATTTAAGGGTTTTCCTTTTAACAAAGCAGCAGGAGTACTAGTACTAGCCCTACATAGAGCTAGCTAGCGTAATTAATATATCTATATTAGAACGTAGTCTTTTACTTATCTCCCTTACGGATATATAGCTAGTGGTACGTATCTTTAAGGTCTAATTTTATATAGACCTTCGCTCCCTTTAATTAATTTAATATCTTAGTAATAAGTAGTAATAGTGCCTTATCTTTAACGGTAATCCTATTAAGGCCTTTATAATCCATATAGAGGCGTAATTTTCCTCCTTTCTTTAGCATAAATAATATTAGGGCCCTAGCTAGGCTAATAAATCTCTAAATCTATCCTTTTTGCTATATACTTGCTAAGTACTTATAGAGTACCTCTAGCTCTTTCTTTACTAAATTATATATAGGTCCTTATAGGGTGTTTTCCCTTCTTCTAATTTAATAGCATAAGTCTAACTACCTAATATAGGAGAATACCTATAAGTTTATTTAAGAAAATATCTTTAAACTCTTTATAGGCCTAGGGTATTTACATAGTTAACTTATAGGCTCCGCTTATCTCTATTATTACTAGGTTATTATAGGGCTTATTCTCTCTAACTATTAAGGCATTATTGCGTTTTTATATACTTTTTAATGTTAACTCCTATAGAATAAATCTAATATATACATATCTAGCCTCCTTACATGCCTATTATATCCTTACTACTAGCCTAATGCGCTCTTTTATAATAGGGTGTCTCTAGTACTTATCTGTCTAGGACATAATCATAGGTTTATATATAACTACCTAATTATGCCCTAATATTAGATCCTTACTAGTATTAGCTATGTAGCAGCTAACTTAACATATCCTTATATAGCCTATGCTATCCTTAATTAATAGCGTCTATAATAGGATTCCTTAATGTTTTATTTTAGTTAAGGCTATACTCTTAAGGGTTATATTATCTTTCTTAATATTAGACTAATTAACTTCTATTAGTAGCTTTAGGTAGATAATTAAATAGGTTACACTAGGATTAAACAGTGCCTTTATAGCTACCTATTTATATTCTTACTATAACCTTACCTTAACTTATAGTCTTAGATCTTTAGATAATAATTTAATAAGGGTATCTTTCTAGGGTTACACTAAGCTAATAGGGTCTTATTTAAATTAGATAGCTCCTTAACTTAGTTACTACTACCTTAATGCGTCTCTGTTATATGGTTACTTCTCTTACAGATAGAATAATTCGGTTTACTACACCTTAGCATAATATATCCTAGCTTACTACACTTATAATAGGTAAGGGATAAACTCGCTGCTTTATTACTGCTTTATTTCTGCGGTTTCTCTAGTATAGTAAAACGCTATTTTCTCTTCTTATAGTCATTACTTTAATTGCTTAATTAGCTTCCTTTTATTATAACCTCTGCCTTCCTTCCTTAGCCTGCTATATAGGTCTAACTCTTAGAGAACTCTTAGCTAAGTACCTGCTTCTTTATAGCGTTATTAAGGCTATTAATAAATATATAGATTTATAGGTATTTAGGAATTACTTTAGGTAACTTAGCCTTTGCCTTGCCCTAGATCTTTATAAACGTCTAGAATAATTAGTAATTCTCTTACCTAAGACCTATTAGCATCCTTATTACTTCTAAGCACTATGCATTCTTATCTATAGTCCTTATCTTTAACTAATCCACAAATCTATCCTAGGTATAACCCTAGTAGTCTATGTAACTATCCATAGCTATATAATATATCTATTATTACTTTACATTATCTGCTAGGTAATTACTAGTATAGGTAACTGTTAGAACAAGCATAATATCAATCGCGGCACGCAGCCGCAATTACCCGGCAAAGGTCAGGCCGCGAGGGCGCGCGCAACGCGCGCCCGCGAGAGGTGGCCTCACATATAACTTATTGGCCTGCCCTCTCTGATTAGGCGAGGACCTATAAGTTATGTGACCCATAAAACACACTATATTTATAGCCACTTCTTATAATCTAAAAAAGCCTCTCTTTTTCCTCTCTTCTAAAAAATAACACACTTATAACTAATTAATTACAACGCTTAGAATAGAAGATAATTCCTATTCCCTAGGCTATAATCCTAACGTTAGGCACCTGTGATTCTAACACTAATTAGTGGTTAACTTTATAGATAACTACATGGTTTTTCCTAACTATAGATTAGTAAGGCTAAGTAAAAGAGATAGCTACACTATAAACCTACCCTATAAAATAGGAGGGCTTCTAAAAGCGTGTATAGCTATGCTAAGGAAGTCTAAGCACTCTCTTATAATGTAAAAGAAGCCTTATAACTCCTAAGATCTAATATCCTAAGACTTTATAAAGACTTTAAAGCTATTAAAGGATTAAGGCCTAGTTAGTAACTAGTCTAACCTATCTTTAATTACTTAGTTAGCGCATTTTACTATATACCTAACCCTTAGAAAGCACTCTCTTATAATAAGAAAGAAGCTTATTACTCCTAAGATTTAATATCCTAAGAACCCCTAAGGGATAAAGATAATAGCTATACTTATAATCCTTTAACCTATTATATAACTAATACTATATCTCTATTCTATCCTCTTATAATAGAGATAAGAAAGTTAAAAGCTCCTTAATAAGGAGAACTATTAAAAGCCTCTCTCTCTAGCCCTAACTTTAGTAATACTAAAGAAGGCACTAAGGTTAAGAGAGACTAAAAAGGTAAAGGTCTATAAGTTAATAAACCTCTCCTAAGACATATCCTACTAGAGATATAAGACTTTATTATATTTAAGATATTATAAATAGTAAAATTATTTAATCTTAATAAATAAGGTAATAACCCTAAGGCTATTATAGCCTATATTCTCTTTAAGACTATAGTATACTAGTCTAAGAGCCTTATTACTAGAAGTCTCTTTACTAACTTTATTAAAGACTTCTATAGTTAGATAAGAGAGATATTTATAATTATAGACTAAGTAATTATAAAGTATTTATATAATTTCCTTCTCTTCTAAGGCATATATATAGATATAATAGCCTAAAGGAAGATTATAGTAATGCTAGAAGAAGTTACTACTTATAAGGAATTCTAAGATTAGTAAGAAAAAGAGATATAGGAAGCTATAAGGAAGTACATACCCTTCTAAAAACGTATTAAAGACTAAGACTTCCTTAATAACCTCCTTCTAATCCCTTTAATTAGGCTAAGATTATAATATTACTAATAGAGTAATCTAGGAATCTTATAATCTTGCTAACGTTATTCCCTAAGTCTAACCCTATTAGGCTAATTATATAATAATCCTTAGGAAAGCCCTTATTAGAGGTATCCCTTATTAAGATAAGAAATCCTTTCTTCTATAACCCTAAGAGCACTTTTTCCTCTAGACCTATACTAAAGTAAATAATTAACCTTATAAAGTTATATATAAGTAATATTTAATATAGCATAGATAACTATAAGGTCCTTAACTTAAAGTTAATAATCTTCTAAGGGAAATGTAAGATACTAGGCATTAAACCCTATAAAGCTAGGTATGCCCTTAAAGCTATGCTTAAAGGAAAAGCTTTAATATACTATTATAAGCATTTATATAAGCTAGGTAATCCTTAAGACCTTAAGACTCTTATTAGCTATATTAAGAGAAGGTTTAAGACTAATAATATAAAGCAAAGGTATCTCCTTAAATAGTAGAATACTAAGCTACGCTAGATTATATAAGAAAACCTAATAAGTTAAAGCTTAACTACTTTAAAGAACTTATAATAAAGCTTATAAACCTTTAATATACTATCCTAGATATTACTTAATGTAAAAGAGCACTCTAGAACAAATTAATCTCCGCTTATTATAGCATAACTAAGTGTAAAACCTATCTTATTAACTCTCCTACTAACCTCTAGCTATTCTATAAACGTATAAGGATATTAATAAGAATAACTATAAAGGAATTAGATAAGAAGTATTAATTCCTATTAACGCTTAAGGCAAGAGAGTAGTATTAGACTAATTATAAGTATAATAGGTATAGTAAAGAAGCCTGTTATAGATAGTTATAATTGCAAGGTAATAAAGGCGCTATATAAAGGGAGAAATACTATATATATAGTAAGGAAGGCTATTAGTTAACTAAGCACTCTAAGGAGGAATATAAAAGGTATATTAACGCTTTAAGAACCACTACCTTATAGAACTAATAACCCCTTCTTATAATGCTTTCCTTACCTAGTATAAAGGTAAAGAGAATAATATTACTTCTTCTAATAAAGATAAGATTTCTACCTATATAATAGAACTTAGATTTAAAGAAAAAGGTAATAAAGGAGAGATACTAATAAGCTTCTTTATATAAGGTATAATAATTAATAGCTATATAATTATAGAGATTCTTATAAACTAAGTAGTAACCTATACTCTTATTAAAGAGAATCCCTTTAATCTTTAGTAACTAAAGAAAGCCTTAACTGCCTTTCTTCTTTAAGATTATTACTCTTTAGGTGTATTCTAAGGCATTATCCCTAATACTAGAGCTATAGGTTACTTATTAGTAAGGTACCCTTAATTCCTTACCCTATAATAATTAATCCTAAAGATCTAGCTTAATAAATCTAGAGCTAGGGAGGTAATAATTTAATTTAGAAATAGTAAGCTAATCCCCTTAATTAGTTTAATTAATATGCCTACTCCCTTTAGCATTATCCTATTTTATATAATGCTTACAAACACTCCTTTCCTACTATGCCTAGTAGATATAGACTGCCTTAAGATTAATTTTTATATCTCCTAGAATATCCTTTAATAAGGTAATGTTAAGGTCCCTATTATCCGTAAATAGGGATATCCTTAGATGCTTTTGTAAAAGGAAAGATTAATTACTTAGAGCTATCTAACCAAGATAGAATTATAGCGCTTATATTGCTAATTTAGTTTTCCTTCTATTTGCTAACTTTATAATATGCTTTCTAAATTAGGCTATAAGGTAGATTTTAAAATAATTAGATAATTAATAAAGATTTGCCGCTAATGCTAATTAAATATAGATAACCTGCATTACTTTAAATTCACCCTAAAGGATAAATATAACTTTAACTATAAAGTAATTATAGATATTATGTATTTAGATAGCAATTGCCCTATTCTTTACGCTATTAATATAGCTACTGTGTTTAACATAGCTAGATTCCTAAAGGATATTATAGCAAAGGTAACCTAGGAAGCTCTTTGCCTCTACTAGATTAATACCTACTAGGGTTCTCTAGATTAGATTATAATAGATACTAGTATAACGTTTAGAAGCGAAGAATTCCGCTAATTTATAGCTTTAATATTAATCTTAATTAAAGAAGTCCCTATTAAGGCATACTATAGTATTAGTAAGGTTAAGAGATATTATAGGCCGCTCTAAAGAGCCTATAATATTATCTAACGCGAATGCCTATTAATACCTAAAGCTATAGCCTTATAAATAGCTATAAAAGCCCTTAATAATACTATAGGTCTAAATAGCATTATTCTAACTCTTCTTATCTTTAGCGCTTACCCTTAAATAATTAATAACTCTTCTCCCTTACCTAATATTAAGTAATAAGCCCTTATAGTGTAAAAGGTAATAAAGGAGATTAAGAGGTTATATACGCTATATAAGATTAAAGAAGCCCTTACTATAAGGAATAGCCCTAATACCTTACTAACCCTTAACCTTCTGCTTATATTACTAGTTCTTATCTAGTAAGAATATAAAGGATAGTAAGGCCTATATAAGCTCCTTACTATAGATAGAGAAAGCTATACCCTTAATCTTTTATAAGGCCTTAAGGTCTTTAGGTTAATCTCTATTAAGCCTTATAATAAAGATCCTAGTAAAGAAAGGCTATTGCTAGTAAGAGGTAATAACCTAGAGGTAATTAAAGGGGAAGAGTAAGAGGTATAAATTAATAATATAATACCTCTAGCCCCTCTAAAAAGAAGGCTAGGAAGACTATAAAAGAACCCTCCTATAATTATTAATTAGGTAGATAACCTTAAGGTATTTATCTTAAGTAAGGAGAAGGTAAACCTTAAGCTTATAATATAATTACGTAAGAAAGGCATGATTATAACTCCTAGTAAACCTTTTAAACTCTTAACAAAGGCTAAGATTAATGCCCTAATTAGCTAAGGTATGTTTAAATTTATTGCTTTTAATCTAAAGAAGCACTAAGAGATTTAAATCTTTAATTCCTATATTATTAATAAAGTTAAGGGAAGAATAAGCTAGCTATATAAGAAATTAAGGCTTATAATCTAAGGCTTTAGTAACAAAGCAAAGCAAGCAATCCTTACGTAAGCCCTAATAATCTAAAGGGTAAGCTAATAATTAATCCTTATAACTACCCTTCTCTTCTTATAAAAGGATTCCTCCTATAGATTTAAGATATTATGTAGGCGTATATATAATTAGAAACGCCGCTAAATTATATAATCCTTGCCTAACTCCCTATCTAAATTTATGACTAGCACCCTAAAGGAATAATTATAGGAGTTATTAAGCCTCTTTATAGAATTACAGAGGCTAGCACATACTAGTGGGTAACTTACTATAAGCACTATAAAGAAAACCTCTAGATAATAATATTAAGCTATAATCTATGCTTACTAGTAATATCCGCTAAAAGCCCTTACTTTAGATACATAGGAATGAGACTAATAATACCCTTAGTCTATTAGATAAAGGATTCTCCTAATAAGAAGAGGATTAACTAGCTACTGCTAAATTTGCTATAAAACTAAAGTAGTTTATTAAGCCTAATAACCCCCTTATATTTAATAGTAAAATCATTTAACTAACTAATAACACTATTAAGATATAATAAAAGGGGCAAAGTAATAAGCTATAGTTAATCCTACTAGAAGAGCTAGAAAAGAAATATGTTAAATAAAGGGCCTATAGTGCTTACATTACCTTAATCTGCTAACCTAAGGTAAGCTTTAATCTATTAGTTACTATATAATATTAAGAACTAATAACTAAGAACGTTAAGGAACTTATTTATTATATTAAGTAGTAAATAGACTACCTAGATTAAGGATTAATCTTTATACCCCTTAACCTTAAAAGAGCAAAGCTGTTTATATTTATTAACGGATTATTTACTAATAATAAAGACCTTACCTTATAACTAGGCTATGTTCTTATCCTAGCCAATAAGGAATATAAAGATAGTAAGTTTATACTATAAGGTAATATTATACACTATAGCTTAATAAAGAGTAAGAGAGTTATAAGAAGTGTGCTTACTTTAGAGGTCTATAGAATAGTAGTAGGCATTAATATAGCTTACGTAATTATAATAACATTAAAGATTATTATATATATATATTATTTACGCTAGCTAGCTCTATGTAGGGCTAGTACTAGTACTCCTGCTGCTTTATTAAAAGGGAAAACCCTTAAATAGGAAGAAAAACCCTTATATCTATGTTTAGGCTAACGCTAATCTTACACTAGGCTTGCATCGCGTTATATATAGCCTATTATAGGTGTTTAATACTAGCTTACGCTAGCCTTATCCTAATAAGAAGAAAAGAAAAGAAAGAAAGAAGGAAAATCCTAGGTTTTAAGCCTTACCTAGCTCTATCCTAGGTTTACTCTAGCGCTACTCTAGGCCTCTTATACTATCTTATAGCATACTAGATTTAGTTTTATAGTAGTAATTTACTTCTTTTTACTTTTTAGCTAGCTCTTCTATAGCCTTACTTTTTAGCCTTCTCTAGCCTAGGTTTAGCTTATTAGTCTAGGGAAGTTAAAGCACCTAGTATTATTTATCTTCTATAGTAAGGGTATAGGTTTAGTTTAATTCCTAGCTATTTCTAGGCCTAGGTCTCTTAGGCATTATCTAACTAGATTTTTATCTTATATTCTTCTTTCTTTATTAATATCTATAATTTAGCCTCCCCTTATATAAGCATAAGAAGGGTTCCTCCCCTTAGAGGGTCTTCCTTTTCCTCTTTTTTATTAAACTTCCTATAGGTTCTTTTCTCCCTTAGAGCTACTCAGGGCGCTCCTAGGCTAGTATTAGCCTAAATACTAATATTACTATAGATTAGTTAAGTTATCTAATAAAATAGCGCTAGCTACTATAAGTACTCTTATATTCTATGCTTATCTAGCTCTAATCTACCTAGGAAAATACTAAAAATAAGTAATATCCTTAAAAGTCTTTAACTAAGAAGTAGCTTAAGCAGGCTATAGCTAAGGATTTAAAGGTATAACCCCTCTAGCCCTAGCTTACCTCTATTCTAATGCTAATTTACTATAGTTAGGGAATCCTTATAGGATCTAGTATATCTCTTATAAATCTTAATTAATTAACTGCCCTAGGCACTAGTGCTATAATATTACTAGTAAGTTAATTCTCTTCTAGCTTAGGAGTAAGGCTAACTATTTTACGTAGGACTAGCTACTAATACTTACTTTAACTATTAGGTCTAAAACTATAGTTATTTAAAGGTAATTAGCACCCTTAGTCTAAGCCTAGTCTAGTGCTAATCTATTTATAGCCTAACTTAAGTGGTTAATAAAATAAGCACTAGTAGCTAGTAAAGGTCTAGGTAGCTATAGTTACTAGGGGTAGTGTAAGTGCTACTATGCTAGTTTGCTATTAGGTCTAGTCTAGTTTTAATAATTCTCTAGGTCCTAGCTAATTATTAGGATTATATAAAAAGCTCTATACTAGTAATTAAAGTAAAAAGAAGCGTAGTGCCTTTATTATAGGTCTAGGCTAGTCTAGTACTAGGGGAATAATATAATAAGGTTATCTTTTAGCTATAGTAACTAGACGCCTATACCACGGAGATAAACCATCTCCTAGCCACGGCCCTACCCGCTAAGGGATAGGCTAAGGTAATAGAGGGAGTGATTTTAGTCCTAGAGGAGGAGTAAGTGATTAGGTAGTTATAGCTTAGTAAAGGGTTAGGGGCGGACTAGTAGGGCTTATAATACCTAGCGTTAAGTAGTTAAAATTAATCCGATGTTAGTTCTAGAGTTACAAATCTATGGCCGGCCCGCCGCTGGCTCTAAACCGTGTGATCTTATGCCTCTCTCTGGTGGTCTGTCGTGTCCGTATTCTGGTCGTTAGTCCTAGCGCTAAAGATTATTATAGATTAATTAAACCTCCTAGTAATCCTAATTATAGTCTATATAGATTTATACTTATTATATAAATATCTTATTAAGCTTAGGACTATAAAGGAGAAGCGGCTTATAATTAATATTATAGCCCTTTAGTAATTATATGAATACCGTAAGCTCTGTAAGATTAGATAGATTAATAGAGAAGATAACCTAGCTAATGTATTCACAAAGGTAATGCCTAATAAAGCCCTAGAGAGGTTTATTATAGGTAATATAGCAATAATCTAGATAGAGGGATAGGTTACCTAGACCTAGCACTGCCTATAAAGAGGTAGGGGACTAGAGCCCTAGAGCCTAAAGCCTATACCTAAGCCTATGCTAAAGCCTACGCTAAAACTAGCGCTAAAGGCACTAGGCAAGCTACCCTAAGTATAGCATAGCTACGTAGGGCATAGGCTAAGGGATTAGAGGTAGTGGAATTATAGCTTTAGAAGGGGTAGTAGAATTATAGCCTTAGAAGGAGCGCTCCTTCTAAGTCTCTCTAGTAAGGAGGGGAAAGAGAAGGAGCATAAAGGGGTGTAGGAAGGTATAATCTAATATTATACCTTTAGAAAGGAAGCATTATAGGTAATCTTCCCTAGGAATATAATCTAATATTATATTATAGTTAAATAAAGGGCTACGAGGAGGATAATCTAATATTATACATTTAGACAGGGAAGGGATTATAGGCAACCTTTCCCCTTATAACGTAATCTAATATTACGTTACACTAGTTAAATAAAGGGGCGTAGGTAAGGGTAGAAGGTAAAGGTAGCCTTCCGTAAGGAAGAAGGATAAGTAATTAGAGAAGCTAGTTATTAAAGGCTAGTAGCGCATAGGGAAGGAAGGACTATTATTGTTATTTCTTTTATTAGTTCTTTTATTTATATAACACATTTATTTAATCCCTTATATCTTCCCTTCTTAGATTAATATTATACGTTAATAATCGTGTTAAAAAGAAAGAGGTTCTAATGTTAGAACAAGCATAATATTAATCGCGGCACGCAGCTATAATTACCTAGCAAAAGGTTAGGCCATAAGGAGCGCGCGCGCAACGCGCGCCTGCGAGAGTAGCCCTATATATGACTTATTAGCCCGCCCTCTCTAATTAGGCAAGGACCTATAAGTCATGTGACCCACAAAACGCACTACGTTTGTGGCCACTTCTCATGATCCGAAAAAGCCTCTCTTTTTGCTCTCTTCTAAAAAACAACACACTTATGACTAATTGATTACAACGCCTAGAATAGAAGATAATTCCTATTCCCTAGGCTACGATCCTGACGTCAGGCACCTGTGATTCCAACAGTAACCTTAGTTATATTGTCTATAAAGGTTCTATAATCTATAGTAAAATCCACGTTTAAATCTGCTAGGAAATTCTAAAGACTCTTAAAGGTATTCCCTTTATATATAGGTGCTTTTAATTATGTTTTTGTAAGGCTATATTACTATATAGTAGGTGCTACCTAAGGCACTAAAGGAGGGGTATTTACAGGTCCTACGTCTAAGTTACCTAAGGATATAGCTGCCTCTATTATCTATAGGTTTTACTGTAATTACGTGAGTTTCTGTCTTTTTTATAATACGTATCTAGAGTATAGCTTCTTTAAGGCATTAATTTAGTAATACCTCCTTATGATTTTTATAATTTTTTTCATCGGTAGTGGCCAATGCATCTAAAATTCACACATAACATAAGAATTACTAGTAACACCTAGCTAGTATAACAATAAATAACTAATTAACAGTACTATAGTAATAAAAAAGCAGCCTAATATAGGAATAAGCTTTAAGGGCATAAATATAGGGGCTGCGAGGTTAGTGTAAAGTTTATTAATAATAAACTTTATAGCTACGTTAGCGTAAGAGTTATAGTTTATAACCGTAGTTAAACTTAAATTTATTTGACTTTTACTCGTAGGATAAATTAATGCAATTTGTTATGGACTAGCCCTAAGACAAAGCTATAGGCTATCGTGATAATATTGAGAAACTTAAAGGAAGGAAGGAAAAGGAGGATATTACAGATCCCGTACAAGCCCCTTATATCCCCTAGTTAGCTTATATCAGCCCCTTCCCTTACTCCTTACTTATATATTAACACTAAGGCTTAGGCAAAGCCTAAGCCCTTATATATACCCTTACTTGCCCCTTCCTTACCTGTTTATGTTAATATTATTATAAATCGCCCCTTACTAGGTGATTGTCTATGCCTGCCTGTTTGCATATTACGTTTAATATAGCGCTATACCCTCTCTTATTATCCTAGTAGCCTTTATATCTTCCCTTACTCTTACCCTTATATCTACTATAAATAGCTATTTAATAATCCCTTTATTAATATAGCGTGTTTAAGTTATATATAGGTAGGGTAATAGTATAACCCCTCCTTATAGTTAGTTTGCATGCGTTTATCTTAAGTGTTATACCTTGCTATAACTTATACCTCTCTATTATTATTATTATTATTATCCCCCTACCTATTTATATTCTACCCTACCCTATAGTTATATATATAAATATCCTACTAAGAATCCTATCTAATCTAAACCTTCCCTTAATAATAACTATTCCCTTCCTATTATAAACCTATCTTACTACCTATTCTTTCTCCTACCTTAATCTATTATTATTCTATTCTTAAGCTACCCTTATCTAACCTATACCTAATAGTATTATACCTTATCCTTATTAACCTACTCTTCCCTTAACTAGTACTAGTCTAATTCCCCTAAGACCTCCTTTACCCTATATCTAGCTTAGGCCCTAGGGGAGTTTCTCCTAGAAGGAGACTCTAATAATAAGTAGTATACTACCCCTAAGGTGGTTTTTATCCTTATAGGCTATATATTAAACAAGCCCTTACTATAGGCATACTAGAATATTACCCCTTAAGTCTAGTAAGTCTTATCCCTCTTACTAGGAAATTATATTACCTATGTTTAGTTAACTAGGTTCCTATCTGCTAATCCTTACCTCTAATACGCATTAAAAGATCTTAAAAAGAGATTACTATAGGAATATATATTATCTACCCTAGGGTCCCTTAGACCCTAACTTAAAAGTAAAAGATACTAGTCCTCTCCTAGTGCTATTACGCTCTTATTACCTATTAGACTACTTTTCTATAAGAAGCCTAATTTAACCTAGCCCTTATCTAGTTCTCTCTTAGACCCCTCTAGTAATATCCTTCTCTACCCTAAATATAACTAGGAATAAAATAATTCTATATAACTATAGTAATCCCTTAACTAGCTATAGTATAGGAAATTAAATATAATAAGTTATAGGCATTCTATTCTAATTAAACTATTAGATTATAAGTAGCCTAGCTACTATTTATTAAGAACTTTATAGTAATAGCACTCCTAGCAAGGCCCCTAGGGTTTATCTAGTATATCCTACGTTATTAAAGCTAGTAATGTTTTCCTTCTTACTATTAGTATAAGCCCTATGCCTAGAATATAGGTAGTAGTTACTATAAATCCTATTATACTTACTATATGCCCTATAACCCTTAAGATTCCCCTTCTATTAAATATATTAAGCCTATAAGTTAATCCCCTAGAACCTCTATTAAACCCTAACTAGGTCTTACTAGCCCTAAAACTTATATAATATTCCTCCTAGTAGTAAGGTAAAAAACCTTACTATAGATACTAATAGTAAGAAGGAGGGTAAGGATAAGTATAAGTATTTTAATATATAAGTAGGAGTAGAAAGTAAAAGGGTATAACCTAGGTCCTATATATAATCTCCTTTTAAGAATAAGTTCTATTAAATTAAACTAGTTTATTATTATATTATATATCCCCTATTCCTTTTTAAACTTATTTAGTGCTTATATATCTCTTATATTTTCTACTAGTTCCTATATTAGTTATATATATTCTACTTACTTTATAAGAGCGTTCTAGTTCCCTCCTTTACCTAGTGTATTTTAAGCCACTAAAATCCTCTCTATATAATATTCCTTTATAAGTTTAGGGTTATCCTTTATTAGGACCTATTCTAGGCCTAGCTAGGAGTCCTATAACTATTAGCTTAGGAGAGGGTCTATTACTACTTATTTAATAAGGTTTATATAGAAAACTAGATATATACCCTTTAGGATATTAAGTTAAATAGTAAGTAAAGTTAGGACTTTAACTATAGTATACTTAGCCACTACCTAGTTAAGTTTATGTAAGGGCTGATTAGTTTTAATATTCCTAAGTAATAACTATACTTTATCCCTTATATAGAATTATTCCACTAGATATTATAAAGCTATAGATATATCTTATTATTATTATTATATATATATAATAGTGGCTTACGCTAAAGATATACTCTTCTAGAGGTATTCTAGGAAATAGATAGCTCTCCTTTTAATATAGTTACTAATAGGACTATATCTAACTATATTTAGATAGGTTATAAGTTATAACTATATAGGAGTTTATTTAGGCTAACCCCTATAACTAAAGAGTTCCTATTATTAATTACTAGCTAATAAGCTATAAGGTATTTAGGCTAGTTATACTATAAAAAGGAAATATATATATATAGTATTACCTATACCTCTTAGTTTATTCTCTTTATACTACTATTAGTTTATAGGTAGTAAGAGGTAAAAAGAAGCTAGTTTATACTAATACTTAAATATAATATTATCTAAAAGTTCCTAGCTAATTAAAACCCTTATCTATAATAATTAATTAGGAAATCCCTTAAACTATTACTAAACTATTTTAAAATATTTTATATATACCTTAGCTATAATAGAAGTTATTACCTTTAGCTATATAAACTTAGATAGTCTATCTATAATTACTATAAGGAATTATAGTCTCTCTAGGGAGGATATTAGTAAGTTTATTATAAAATTAATAGAGATTTATAACTAGTATTTATTAGGTATTAGTAGTGGCTTTAGTAAGCCTTAGTAGTATTACTAACTCTTATAACTACCCTAGTAGAAATAATTATAGATAAACCTACCTATATCCTAAGCTATCCTATCCTAGTGGAATTACTATTATAAAATCTAGAATATAGTATTATACCCTAGGTATTCTATTACTAGTAAGTTATAGGATTACTAGATAAGGGTTATTATTAAAGGCTCCTAGGCTAGGACCTAGGTTTAACCCTAAACTAGAGCGCCCTATATACGTTAATTATATAATCCGCTATCTATTCTCTTGTTATTACCTCTAGGGGAAACTTTTATACCCTTTCCTATATAGCCTATAAATAGATAAGGTAAGTTAGGTCTAATAAAATTACTTAGTCCTAAAGAGTCTAAAGATATTTTATTATAAAAGGCATTCCCTAGTAGTAGTAAAGCTACCTAGGGTAAGGATAGACCTAAACTAAAGTCTATCTAGGTCCTAATATATAGTTATAAGAGTACTATAATAGTAATAGGTTATAGGATCTATCCTATTCTTAAAGGCTTACTTACCCTATCTTACTCCTTTTAAGAAAGGGTATTTAGTTATTATACCTAAGCACTAGGTTTATAATATAAATAGAAGTTAAATAGGGAGAGGATATTTGCTTACTATACTTAATATTCTATTATAAGGTAAGGAGTAATAAAGTACTCTAGGTTCTTATAATCTATATATATTATAAATAGGTATAAGATACCCTATAACTTTACTAACTATGCCTTAAGGTAAGATATAATAGCTAGTAGTTCCTTATTATAAATAGTATAATTTCTTTAAGAGGCTATTAAGCTTATAGAGTAGTAAGTAACTAGATATAATATACTATTAGGGCCTTCCTATAATAGGTAACCCCTAAAGCTATGCTAGAGTAATTAGCTTTTATTACTATATCCTAATTAGGGTCCTATTATATAAGAACTAGGTGTTTAATAAATAACTTCTTTAATTATTTAAAAGCGTTATTTTTCTCTAGGCCTTATTAAAAGGGATATTCTTCCTAGTAAGCTAGATTAGGAGGGCTACTATTTTAGAGAAGTCCCTAATAAAGTTATAATAGAAGTTTATAAATCTAAGGAAGCTATAGACTTCCTATAACTTTATAGGAGCTAACTATTCTCTAATTACTATTACCTTTATAGGATTAAAGTAAATTAAGTATCCTACTATAATAATATAGCTAAGGTATTAAACCTCTTTTATAGCGAATATAGATTTATCTAGATCTAGATATAGGCTTGCTGCCCTTAATCTACTTAGTATTAGCTATACCTTAGCTATATAATCCTTCTTTAACCCCCTAAATAGATAAGAATATTATCTAAATAGGCTATAATAAAGTCCCTTAATGTATTCCCTAAGGATTTATTTATATAATATTAGAATATTACTAGTGTACTTACTAGGCTAAATAGGTAAACTAGCTATTTAAATAGTCTAAATCTAGTGTAAAATGCTATAAGATACTTCTATTCTTTTACTATATATAGCTTATAAAATACTAAGTATATATTTACTTTTATAAACTAATATACTTAGGATAAGGAATAGAGTATTTCCTTAATTAGTAAGAGGGGTAGTAGTCTTATACTATTATCTTATTAAGTGTGTAGTAGTTAATATAAAACCTCTAACTACTATTTACCTTTTTAACTAGTAAGATAGGTACTACTACTAAAGAGAAGCTAGTATAAATCTATCCCTTATCTATAAGGTTAGTAACTTAATGCCTAATCTCTAATAGCTAATCCTAGGGCATATTATATAGAGGTCCCTATAGGAGTACTAGTTATAATCTATTTATATTCTTTTAAAGGTAAATATAGTAGTTTAATAAGCCCTTATATAGGGGTAGGCTATTTGCCTTTAACTTATTAAATAGGTTTATAAAGTCTATAAGCTCCTAGGTAGTGCTAAGGTATTAAGCTATTTTAGTCTTAGTTTTAGAGTAGAAAGTTATAATACTATTATAATTTCTTTTAAGCTTATAGTAATAAACCTTATAGTAGTATCCTTCTATTATTATATATAGCGTGCCTTTATAGTAAATAAGGAACTAATTATCCCCTATATTAGTGTCTTTATAGTATGCTCTAAGGATTCTAAAATGCATAGGCCCTTAGCTACCTTAATAACTAGCTATTGCTTTACTATATAAATTACTATATTATAATGCTTTAACTATAGTATCCTAAAGATTATATTATAGGTTAAACCTAGAATAATATAGAGGTATACTAAAGATTCCTAGCTATCTATATTAATCTAGGTATATACTATATAAGTAATAGATAAGGTTTTCTCCCTTACTTACTTTCCTTTTCTTTCTATTTCTATTATAGTTTAAACTTATCTTTATTTTAGTAATTAAATAAGCTCTAGGCTTAGCTACTACGCTACTAATTTGCTAATAGCGCTATAATAATTATAACTATAATTAATTTAAATATAGAGATACTTATATATATTAAAGAGTATAAGGACTAAGAATAGTGGTTTATCTATATACTATTTAACTCCCTTTTCTAACACTATATACTAATTATAATTAAGATTATCTAGCTAGGCTAGCTAGCCTTTACACCCCTATATAAGCCTTTGCTTAAGGGCTACTTATTTTCTAATAAGTAAGTCTTAACCCCTTATCCCTACTATTTGTCTCTACCCTATAGGTATTAATACACACTCTTAGTTAGTAAGGTAGGAGTAAAGGGCACTCCTATATCTAGTAATCCTTTAAGCTATAGTATAAATAACACTTATTCTTATAATATCTAGTTATTTCCTTTACTATAACCTACTTAGTATATTATAGTTTAGTTATCTTCCTTAGTCTACCCTTTTTCCCTCTAGCTTCTTATATTTACCTACCTAAGTTCCTACTATATAAATACCTATTATTAGTATATTACTATTATAATTAACTTAAGGAGCTAGTATCTTAACTAGGATAGGTATATAGTAGGACTAAAACTTTTCCTCTAAGGTATTAGCCTTAATATTAACTATAATACTATAGAATTAGCTAATTACTAATAAGTAGTCCTTATAGGCTATCCCTTTGCTAATACTATACTCCCTTATATACTTATTAAGTATATATTAAAGTTTTACTAGTTTTACCTTACTTACCTATAAGCTACCTCTTACTAAGGAAAGCTTCTATTTAAAGTAAATAAAGAATAAAGTAAATGCCTTCCCTAGCCCTTATTTAATATAATTAAGTTTAGTAAGGGCTATTTCTTATTAATAGGGGTTAGTAAACATAGATTCTAAGTAATCTAGAAAGGAGGTAAGTTTATAATTATATTTATAGCCTATTTTAAAGAATGCTATAATATAAGGTTAGACCTTAGGCCCTAAGTTCTAGTATATGAATATTTACTAGTCCTTATTAGCACTAATAAAGTCCTTATTTACCACTAGTTTATATTCTATAAGGATCTTCTAGGAAGTAAACGTAGCCTTATTACTATTATAAGGGTTACCTATTAGGATTAGTTTCTATCTAATCTAGGGTATAACTAGTGGCGTAATAGGTAGGACTAAAGAGAAATCTATTTAGGTTAAGCCCCTTAGGGCTGCTTTGTTTTAACCTGTTTATATAGTATTATAATTTCCCCTTATTATTATTTAATTATAAGTTAAAGTGATTTAAGTTAGGCTAAGAGGGCCTCTATAGGCAAAGTAATATTTATTAGTAGTGTTATGCTTCCTAAGAGTGTTAGTCTCTAGGGCATAGCAAATCTATTATGTTTATTATATCTATTATATCTATAACGTTTAATGCACTTATTACGTTTTTAGTAGCCTTCTTTAAGGCTAAAGGAAGTTTCTTAAATATTATAGACTAGCCCTAAGATAAAGCTATAGGCTATTATAATAATATTAAGAAACTTAAAGGAAGGAAGGAAAAGGAGGATATTACGGATCCCGTACGAGCCCCTTATATCCCCTAGTTAGCTTATGTCAGCCCCCTTCCCCACTCCCCACTCGCATGTTAACACTAAGGCTTAGGCAAAGCCTAAGCCCTTACACAATTCTCTCTCTATAACCGTGTTTATTCCCTCTCTCTATCTCTTCTATCTTCTTGCACCTTACCACTCACTTATGCCCTAAAGCTCTAAGGCAAACTTAAACCCTTACACTACACATAACTTATTCTTACTTACTTCTAAACTAATTTAAGTCCCTATAATATACTAAGTAAGTCTTGCGTTATTAGTTAATTATTATCCTAGCTAATAGATTTATAGAATAGTAAAGGATAACCTAAAGCTAAGGGCTATAATTACTAGGTTAAAGAACTAAAAAGACCTATTAGAAAGTAAGGAGAATTATAATAGAAAGGAGGTTAAGAAGTTAGTAAAAATAAGGGAGGATTTTATAAAGAGTAAGAATAAGAAGGGTAATAAGAGCTTAGAGAAAATAGTAAAAAAGATAGACAAGATGTTAAAGAAAAACGGGCTGTAATAATATAAGCAGTTTTACCTCGTACCCAGGAGGGTAATACCTCCTTATTATTAATAAGTGTTCCGCTTTGTTAGTTATCTAATAGGGACTAGCGGACCACTCTGGTTAGGTTTAATTATATAACATTCTCCTGCTTATTCGTAGCGTGGTTATAGCTATTACCTAATTAGGTTACTATACGGTGAATTCTAGATATCTTAATCTAACTAATAGTCTATTGCCCTAAAGGGAAGAGAGATTAATTTATTAAGGCTTTTAGCTTAGGGGTGAATAATAGAGTGAAGGTTAGATTAAAGAGTTATAGCTATTAAACTGCTAGTTAGGCGTGGGTGCTTAAAGGTTTAATCTCTAGCCTTTCCCCTTTGTTTATGGGAAAGCCCTTTTAAATAGCCCGTAGCTCTCACGTGACTAGCCCGCAGCTAACCCGCAGTTCCGTGCCCCGCTGGGCGCCACCCTCATTGAGGCTATCACCATTCCGCTCCTAACAAAAACCACTAGTAAAGGATAAAGAATATGTATATATTATAGTATATAATAATAATTTAGATGCGTAAGAACACGAAACCTACCTTTAAGACTATAGATACTATATAAAAGAAGAAGGGAAGTTCTAGAAGGTAAAGAAAACAAATCTTTAGCCTAGGAGTTAAACTTTATAGAAACGTATTTTATTAAAAACAGTAAAACTAAGACTAAGGAGGTAGCTATAGGTATAAACCTAGTTAGGATTAGGAGGCTTACACTAGGGTAAGTAGTTAAAGCTATAGTAAGACTATAGGAAGTTAAATGTAATAGAAAAAGGTAAATACATTCCTTAAAATCCTAATTAGATTTAATAATAAAGGTAAGAACTATTAGGTCTATCTTAATACTAGAATATTATTAATTCTAGTAAATAAGGAATAGTTATAGTAGTATATATATTATTTACGCTAGATGGCAATTTATGCCTTTACTAGTACCTCTGCGGTGATAAACGCTTTGTTATAGGAAAACCGTACTAGGTTACTAATTATCTAGATAGATAACTAGTTAGTTGCCTAGTTAGGTGAAAAACCTACAACGATTTGTTACGCTACTTACATGGTTCCAACTCGTAGGTGTTTGATTCCTAAAATACCCTTTACAACGATTTCCTCCAACTATCCCCATCTTCTTTAATCTAGTTCCCAAAATCCCTTCAATATGCAATATAGTTGCAAACCCTAGCTCAAAATTAGACCCTAGAGCTCTGGGTATCCTAGCTAATTTATATAGCGAAGTAGCTTGTTTAATTCGCTTGTAACATAAGGAAAAGTGGGGGCCGCGGACCCACTTTTCCTTGTACTACGATTGGTTCAATTTTTAGAGGTGTGACCAAGACCTCTAAAAACTGTGCCCCGTGTGGGATTCCAACCCACAACCTGCGACCCGGAACAGGTCTCCACAGCGTGTAACCACCACGCCACGGGGTAGTTATAGTAGTATAGTTTAAATGTAAAATAGGGAACTTAGGAGCTAAAACCTATATTAGGGGTTTAATTATCCTTTTTATTACTAAGACCGCTACTTTTAACTTTTATATTCTAGGAGTAGCCTATAATACTAAGATTACTAGACACTTTATAGTTATAGTAAATATAATACTAAACCTAGGACTAAAGTTATTGCTTAGAACGAATTTCTTATATAACTATAGAGTAAAAATTAATTTTATTTAGCCTAAGGTAGTTTTTAGATTAGTTTATAACCTAAAGGTACTAGCGGAGATATTTAGGCTAATAAATAAGGTCCTACACTAGCAAATAATTATAGCATAAGTAGTGTTAATTCTACTAAAGAGCTAGCTATATATACTAGTTAAATAGAAGATAGCATAGCGAAATTAAGAGATAAGTATATATTACGCTTAGTTATACTTAAAGTATTTTCTAGATACACTATTATATAGATTTAATAAAGGATAGATAATTGCTTATAACCCTATTGTTGGTATCACAGGTGCCTGACGTTAGGATCGTGGCCTAGGGAATAGGAATTTATCTTCTATTCTAGGCGTTGTAATTAATTAGTTATAAGTGTGTGTAGAAGGGAGGAAAAGAGAGGCTTTTCCGGATTGTGAGAAGTGGCCATAAACGCGGTGCGTTTTTGTGGGTTACATGACTTGTGGGTCCTCGCCTAATCAGAGAGGCAGGCTAATAAGTTATATGTAGGGCCACCTCTTACGGGCGCGCGTTGCGCGCGCGCGCCTCGTGGCCTAACCTTCTGCCAGGTAATTGCGGCTACGTGCTGCGATTAATATTATGCTTATTCTAATATTAGAACCTCTTTCTTTTTAACACAATTATCAACGCATAATATTAATCTAAGAAGGGAAGATATAAGGGATTAAATAAATGTGTTACATAAATAAAAGAACTAACAAAAGAAATAATAATAATAGCCCCCTTTCCTTCCCCTACGCGCTACTGGCTTTGGATAACTAGCTTCTTTAATTGCTTGTTCTTCTTCCTTGCGGAAGGCTCCCTTTACCTTCCGCCCTTGCCTTTAACTAGTGCAATGTGATGTTAGATTACATTATAAGGGGAAGGTTACCTATGATCCCTTCCTATCTAAAGGTATAATGTTAGATTATCCCTTCCCGTGGCCCTTTATTTAACTGTAATGTAATGTTAAATCATATCCTTAGGGAAGATTGCCTGCGATTCTTCCCCTTCTAAAGGTATAATATTAGATTATACCTTTCTACGCTCCCTTACGCTCCCTCCTCTTCCCCCTCCCTACTATAGAGACTTAGGAGGGCGCTCCTTCTAAGGCTATAATTTCGCGCCCCTTCTAAAGACGTGATTCCACGCCCCTTTCTAAAGCTGCGATTCCGCTACCTCTAATCCCTTAGCCCGCGCCCTGCGTGGCTATGCTATACTTAGGGCACCTTATCTAGTGCCTTTAGCGCTGTTCTTAGCGTGGGCTTAGGCGCGGGCTTTAGCGCGGGCTTAGGCGCGGGCTCTAGCGCGGGCTTAGGCACGGGCTTTAGGGCTCTAGTCCCCTACCTCTTTGTAGGCAGTGCTAGGTCTAGGTAACCTATCCCTCTATCTGGATTATTGCTATATTACCTATAATAAACCTCTCTAGGGCTTTATTAGGCATTGCCTTTGTGAACGCGTTAGCTAGGTTATCTTTGCTATTAATCTATCTAATCTCGCAGAGCTTGCGGTATTTATATAATTACTAAAGGGCTATAATATTAATTATAAGCTACTTCTTCTTTATAGTCCTAAGCTTAATAAGGCATTTGTATAATAAGTACAAATCTATATAGACTATAATTAGGATCTCTAGGAGGTTTAATTATTCTATAATAATCTTTAACGTTATTATAATTACGTAAGCTATATCTACGCCTGCTACTATTCTATAGATCTCTAAAGTAAGCACACTTCTTATAACTCTCTTACTCTTTATTAAGCTATAGTGTATAATATTGCCTTATAGTGTGAACTTACTGTCTTTATACTCCTTATTAGCTAGGATAAGGACGTAGCCTAGTTATAAGGTAAGGTCTTTATTATTAGCAAATAATCCGTTAATAAATATAAATAGCTTTGCTCTTTTAAGGTTAAGGGGTATAAAGATTAATCCTTAATCTAGGTAGTCTATTTACCACTTAATACAGCAATTAAGTTCCTTAACGTTCTTAGTTATTAGTTTTTGATATTATGCGGTAACTAATAGATTAAAGCTTGCCTTAGGTTAGCAGATTAAAGCGATGTAGGCACTATAGGCCCTTTATTCTATATACTTCTTTTCCGGCTCTTCTAGCGGGATTAACTATAGCTTATTACTTTACCCTTTTTACTATATTTTAATAGTATTATTAGTTAGTTAAATAATTCTACTGTTAAATATAAGGGGTTATTAGGCTTAATAAACTACTTTGGTTTTATAGCGAATTTAGCGGTGGCTAGTTAATCTTCTTCCTATTAGGAGAATCCTTTATCTAATAGGCTAAGGGTATTATTAGTCTACATTCCTACGTATCTAAATTAAGGGCTTTTAGCAGATATAACTAGCAAGCATGGATCATAGCTTAATATTATTATCTAGAGCTTTTCTCTGTGGTGCTTATGGTAAGTCACTCACTAGTGTATGCTAGCCTCTGCAATTCCGTAGAGGGCTTAATAACTCTTATAATTATTCCTTTAGGGTGCTGATCATAAATTTAGATAGGGAGTTAGGCAAGGATTATATAATTTAGCGGCGTTTCTAATTATACGTACGCCTACGTAATATCTTAAATCTAAAGGAGGAATCCTTTTATAAGAAGAGAAGGGCAATTATAAGGATTAATTATTAGCTTGCCCTTTAGATTATTAGGGCTTGCGTAAGGATCGCTTGCTTTGCTTTATTGCTAAAGCCTTGGATTATAAGCCTTAATTTCTTATATAGCTAGCTTATTCTTCCTTTAACTTTATTAACAATATAGGAATTAAAGATTCAAATCCCTTAGTGCTTCTTTAGATTAAAAGCAATAAATTCAAACATGCCTCTGCTAATTAGGGTATTAATCTTAGTCTTCGTTAAGAGCTTAAAAGGTTCGCCAGGAGTTATAATTATGCCTTTCTTACGTAATTAGATCGCAAGCTTAAGATCTACCTCCTCCTTGCTTAAGATAAATACCTTAAGATTATCTGCTAAATTAATAATTATAGGAGGGTTCTTTTATAGTCTTCCTAGCCTTCTTTTTAGAGGGGCTAGAGGCACTATATTATTAATTTATACCTCTTGCTCTTCCCTTTTAATTACCTTAGGGTTATTACCTCCTGCTAGTAATAGCCTTTCCTTGCCTAGGTCTTTATTATAGGGCTTAATAGAGATTAACCTAAAGACCTTAGGACCTTATAGAAGATTAAGGGTATAGCTCTCTCTATCTATTATAAGGAGCTTATATAGGCCTTACTATCCTTTATACTCTCGCTAGATAAGAACTAGTGATATAAGCAAGAGGTTAAGGGTTAGCAAGGTATTAGGGCTATTCCTTATAGTAAGGGCTTCCTTAACCTTGCAGAGCGTGTGTAACCTCTTAATCTTCTTTATTACCTTCTACACTATAAGAGCTTATTACTTAATATTAGGTAAGGGAGGAGAATTATTAATTATTTAAGGGTAGGCGCTAAAGATAAGAAGGGTTAGAATAATACTATTTAGGCCTACGGTATTATTAAGGGCTTTTATAGCTATTTATAGGGCTATAGCTTTAGGTGTTAATAGGCATTCGCATTAGATAATATTATAGGCTCTTTAGAGTGGCCTATGATATCTCTTAACCTTGCTAATACTATGGTGTGCCTTAACAGGGACTTCTTTAATTAAGATTAACATTAAAGCTATAAATTAGCGGAATTCTTCGCTTCTAAACGTTATGCTAGCATTAGTTACAATCTAATCCAGAGGACCCTAGTAGGTATTAATCTAGCAGAGGCAAAGAGCTTCCTATATTACCTTTACTATAATATCCTTTAGGAACCTAGCTGCGTTAAACACGGTAGCCATATTAATAGCGTGGAGAACAGGGCGATTACTATCTAGATATATAATATCCACGATTACTTTATAGTTAAAATTGCATTTATCCTTTAGGGTAAATTTAAAGCAATGTGGATTATCTATATTTAATTAGTATTAGTGGCAGATCTTTGTTAATTGTCTAATAGTTTCGAAATTTACCTCGTGGCCTAATTTAGAAAGCATATCATAAAGTCAGCGAATAGAAGGGTAACTAAATCAGTAATATAAGCGCCGTAATTCTATCTTAGTTAGATAACTCTAGGCAATTAATCTCTCCTTCTGCAGAAGCATCTAAGGATATCCCTATTTATAGATAATAGGGACCTTGATTTTGCCTTATTAAAGGATGTTCTAAGAGATATAGAAATTAATCTTTAGGCAGTCTATATCTGCTAAACATAGTAAGAAGGGAGTGTTTGTGGGTATTACGTAGAATAGGATAATACTAAAGGGAGTAGGCATATTAATTAATCTGATTAAAGGGATTAGCTTGCCGCTTCTAAATTAAATTATTACCTCCCTAGCTCTAGATTTATTAAGCTAGATCTTAGGGATTAACCGTTATAGGGTAAGGAATTAGGGGTGCCTTACTAATAAGTAACCTATAGCCCTAGTATTAGGGATAATGCCTTAGAACACACCTAAAGAGTAATAATCTTAAAGAAGAAAAGCAGTTAGGGCTTCCTTTAGTTATTAGAGATTAAATAGATCCTCCTTTATAAGGGCGTAGGTAGCTGCTTAATTCGCAAGGATCTCTATAGTTACATAGCTATTAATCGTTATGCCTTATGTAAAGTAGCTTATTAGCATCTCTTCTTTATTACTTTCTTCTTTAAATCTAAGTTCTATTATATAGGTAAAAATCTTATTTTCTTTAGAAGAAGTAGTGTTATCCTCTTTACCTTTATACTAGGTAAGGAAAGCATTATAGGAAGGGGTTATTAGCTCTGTAAGGTAGTGGTTCTTAAAGCGTTAATATGCTTTCTTACGTTTCTCTTTAGAGTGTTTAGTTAACTAATAGCCTTCCTTACTATATATATAATATTTCTTTGTACGTAGAGTGCCTTTATTACCTTATAATTATGATTATCTATAATAGGCTTCTTTACTATACCTGTTATACTTACGGTTAGTCTAATACTACTCTCTTATATTAGGCGTTAATAGGAATTAATGCTTCTTATCTAATTCCTCTATAGTTATTCTTATTAATATCCTTATGCGTTTGTAGAATAGCTAGAGGTTAGTGGGAGGGTTAATAAGGCAAGTTCTATACTTAGGTATGCTATAATAGGCAGAGATTAATTAATTCTAGAGTGCCCTTTTAGATTAAGTAATATCTAGGACTGCTTATTAAAGGTTTATAAGCTTTATTACAAGTTCTTTAAAGTAATTAATCTTTAGCTTATCTAGGTTTTCTTATATAATCTAGCGTAGCTTAGTGTTCTGCTACTTAAGGAGATACCTTTGCTTTGTATTATTAGTCTTAAATCTTCTCTTAATACGGTTAATAAGAGTCTTAAGGTCTTAAGGGTCTCTAGCTTATATAGATACTTATAGTAGTATATTAAAGCTTTCCTTTAAGCATAGCCTTAAGGGCGTACCTAGCCTTATAGGGTTTAATGCCTAGTATCTCGCATTTCCCTTAGAAGATTATTAACTTTAAGTTAAGGACCTTATAGTTATCTACGCTATATTAAATATTACTTATATAAAGCTTTATGAGATTAATTATTTGCTTTAGTGTAGGTCTAGAAGGAAAAAGTGCTCTTAGAGGTGTAGGAGAAGGGATTTCTTATCTTAATAGGGGATATCTTTAATAAGGGCTTTCCTAAGGGTTATTATGTAATTAGCCTAATAGGGTTAGGCTTAGGGAATAACGTTAGCGAGATTATAGGATTCCTAGATTACTCTGTTAACAATATTATAATCTTAGTCTAATTAGAGGGATTAGAAGGAGGTTATTAAGGAAGTCTTAGTCTTTAATGCGTTTTTAGAAGGGTATATACTTCCTTATAGCTTCCTATATCTCTTCTTCTTGCTAATCTTAAAATTCCTTATAGGTAGTAACTTCCTTAAGCATTACCGTGATCTTCCTGCGGGCTATTATATCTATATACACGCCTTAGAAGAGAAGGAAATTACATAGATACTTAGTAATTGCTTAGTCTATAATTATAAATACCTCTCTTATCTATCTGTAGAAGTCTTTAATAAAGTTAGTAAAGAGGCTTCTAGTAATAAGGCTCTTAGACTAGTATACCGCTGTCTTAAAGAGAATATAGGCTATAATAGCCTTAGGGTTATTACCTTATTCGTTAAGATTAAATGATTTCGCTATCTTTAATGTCTTAGATATAATAAAGTCTTATATCTCTAGGGAATGTGTCTTAGGAGAGGGTTATTAAGTTATAGACCTTTGCCTTTCTAGTCTCTTTTAACTTTAGTGCCTTCTTTAGTATTGCTAAAGTTAGGGCTAGAGATAGAGGCTTTTAATGGTTCTCCTTGCTAAGGAGCTTTTAACTTTCTTATCTCTATTATAGGAAGTTAGAACAGAGGTATAGTATTAGTTATATAGTAGGTTAAAGGATTGTAAGCATGGCTATTGTCTTTATCCCTTAGGGGTTCTTAGGATTAGATCTTAGGAGTAATAAGTTCCTTTCTTATTATAAGAGAATGCCTTCTAAGGGTTAGGTACGTGGTAAAACGCGCTAACTAAGTAATTAAAGATAGGTTAGACTAGTTACTAACTAGGTCTTAATCCTTTAATAGCTTTAAAGTCTTTATAAGGTCTTAGGATTAGATCTTAGGAGTTGTAAGGCTCCTTTCTTATTATAAGAGAGTGCTTAGACTTCCTTAGCATAACTATACACGCTTTTAGCGGCCCTCCTATTTTATAGGGTAGGTTTACAGTGTAGCTATCTCTTTTGATTAACCTTGCTAATCTGCGGTTAGGAAAAACCATATGGTTATCTATAAAGTTAACCACTAATTAGTGTTAGTATCACAGGTGCCTGACGTTAGGATCGTGGCCTAGGGAATAGGAATTTATCTTCTATTCTAGGCATTATAATCAATTAGTTATAAGTGTGTGTAGAAGGGAGGAAAAGAGAGGCTTTTCTAGATCGTGAGAAGTGGCCATAAACGCGGTGCGTTTTTGTGGGTCACATGACTTGTGGGTCCTCGCCTAATCAGAGGGCGGGCCGATGAGTCATATGTGGGGCTACCTCTTACGGGCGCGCGTTGCGCGCGCGCCCTCGCGGCCTGACCTTCTGCCGGGTAATTGCGGCTGCGTGCCGCGATTGATATCATGCTTGTTCTAACACCTATGGATAAAATTATTACTATTAGTAAACACTAGAAAGTTACGTAATTAACAGTGACTAATAAAGTTAATACTAACCATAGCATTAATAACCTATTAGCATATTATACCTTTTTAGCAAGGATATAGTAGATAGTGTAAAGATAAAGCATATAGATAATAGAGATAATAGTAATATAAAAGATAACCTTAATCTAAGGAGAGTTAACATAGGGGTGCTATTATATAGAATTTTATACCTAGAGGAAATTCTATACGTAACTAACAAATTTAGCGTGCGAATAGCAAATATTAATAACTAAGCAGTAACTAGGCTTATTAAAGTAACGGATAAATATAATATCTACTATAATAGAGGTATTATTCCTATGCCTAAAGACTAAAAGATAAGGATTAACCTTATAGAAGGATAGTAATATTAGATAAAACCTATTTAGCCTTATAAGCTAGGAGGGCAGGATATAGATAAGCTTAACAAAGTATATAATAAACTCCACATAAAAGGAAAGATATTATATCTAGATAAACCTATAGTAATAGTGTGCCTAGCGTTTATAGTATAGTAAGAAACTAGTTAAGAAAGGAAAGGTAGGGTTATAATTAATATAAGACTGCTAAATAATATTATAATGCTAGATATATACCCTTTGCCTAACTAAAGCAATATTATAATTAATACTTATATATATATATATTATTTACGCTAGCTAGCTCTATGTAGGGCTAGTACTAGTACTCCTGCTGCTTCGTTAAAAGGAAAACCCTTGAATAGGAAGAAAAACCCTTATATCTATGTTTGGGCTAACGCTAACCCTGCACTAGGCCTGCGTCGCGTTATATGTGGCCTATCATAGGTGTTTGTTACTAGCTTACGCTAGCCTTATCCTAGTGAGAAAAGAAAGAAAAAGGAAAAGGAAAATCCTAGGTTCTAAGCCCTACCTAGCTCTATCCTAGGTCTGCTCTAGCACTGCTCTAGGCTTGTTATACTATCTTATAGCGTGCTAGATTTGGTTTTGTAGTGGTGATTCACTTCTCTTTCACTTTTTAGCTAGCTCTTCTATAGCCTCACTTTTTAGCCTTCTCTAGCCTAGGTCTAGCTTATTAGTCTAGGGAAGTTAGAGCACCTAATGTTATTTGTCTTCTATAGTAGGGGTGTAGGTTTGGTTTAATTCCTAGCCGTTTCTAGGCCTAGGTCTCTTAGGTGTTAACTAACTAGATTCTTGTCTTATATTCTTCTTTCTTTATTAATATCTATAATTCAGCCCCCTATATGAGTATAAGAAGGGTTCCTCTCCCTAGAGGGTTTTCCTTCTTTCCTTTTTTTATTAAACTTCCTATAGGTTCTTTTCTTCCTTAGAGCTACCTAAGGCGCTCCTAGGCTAGTGTTAGCCTAATTACTAATATTACTGTAGATCTATTAGGTTATCTAATAAGATAGCGCTAGCTACTATAAGTACTCTTACATTCTATGCTTATCCGGCTCTAATCCGCCTAGGAAAACTCTAAAAATAAGTAATATCCTTAAAAGTCTTTAACTAAGAAGTAGCTTAAGCGGGCTATAGCTAAGGATTTAAAGGTATAACCCCTCTAGCCCTAGCCTGCCTCTATTCTAATGCTAATTTGCTGTAGTTAGGGATCCCCGCGGGATCTAATATATCTCTTATAAATCTTAATTAATTAACTACCCTAGGCACTAGTGCTATAATATTGCTAGTAAGTTAGATCTATCCTAGCTTAGAAGCAAGGCTAACTGTTTTGTAAAGGGCTAGCTACTAATGCCTATTTTAACTATTAGGTCTATAACTATGGATATTTAAAGGTAGTTAGCGCCTCTATTCTAGGCTAGATCTAGTGCTAATTTACTCTTAGCCTAACTTAAGTGGTTAATAGAATAAGCACTAGTAGCTAGTGGAAGTTTAGGTAGCTATAGTTACTAGGGGTAGTGTAAGTACTGCTATTCCAGTTTAATGTTAAGTCTAGTCTAGGTCTAATAGTTCTATAGGTCCTGGATAACTATTAGGATTGCGTAAAGAAGCTCTATGCTAGTAATTAAAGTAAGAAGAAGCGCAGCGCCTTGGCTACGGGCCTAGGCCGGTCTGGCGCCGGTGGGGAGCAACATGACGAGGTCATCTTTTGGCTGCGGCGCCTGGACGCTCGCGCCGCGGAGACGAACCGTCTCCTGGCCGCGGCCCTGCCCGTCAAGGGGCGGGCCAAGGTGATGGAATTAATACTTATAGTAAGAAAGTATTTTCTCTCTTTAATAGAATAGGTTTTTTCTATTAGCTACTAATCTAACGAGACTATTAAGCTTAGATAGTAGTTATATCTAATAGGGGTCTTAAGGCATTAAATATAGCACTTATAGGATTTAAGAACTCCCTAGTATTTATATAAAGGTTTATAAATTAATTATTCTAAAAATATAAGCACTTTGTTTAGGTCTATATTAATAATATTATTATGTTTTTAGATAACCTAGAGGAGCATTTAGGCTATCTTAAGATAATGCTTAAAATCCTTAAAGAAAATAGGCTAATAATTATAGCAAAGAAGTCTTTTATTAGCTATCCTACTATCTAACTACTTAGATTTATTATTAATAGTAATAGAATTATTAATATAAATAACTAGCTTAAGGCGTTTTAAAAAATAGTTTCCCCTAGTAACCTATTAAGTCTTAAAACTTTTATTAGAATAGCAGGGTTTCTTTATTCTAGAATTCTATAGTTTAATATGTCAATATAACCACTATAGGATTAGAAAATAGCATTACTATGCGAATTTTAAGAAATAAAGGAAAAGGTATTAGGTATTTCTAAGCTAATAAGGAAAAAGAAGACGTAGTAAAAGACATTTTTACTAACTAAAGAAGAGAAAAAGGTATTTAATAACATTAAGTCTTTCCTTAGTTAAAAACAGAACCTATAGCACTATAATCTAGAGAAACCACTTTTCTTAAAATTAATGCTTATAAGGAAGGTTTTAGTTTATATGCCTTCTAATTAAAAGAAGATTAGGATAGTAAAGTGTCCCTAGAAGAGAAATTAAAAATAAGTAAATAAACCTAATCCTATTCCTTTTAAGAGCAATATTAAGTGTTAAAAAAGATATAGTTTAATAGAAGCAGAAGTAGTAGTAATTGCTTAGAGCATTAGAAAACTTTAGAAAATAGTTTAATCTAATAATATTATAGTTAATATATTAACTAATTATTCTCTAGCAAAAGGAATTATTAAATATATATTACTATTAATAATAGACCTTAATAAAGCTAACTTAAAATTAGCTAAGGTTATAAACTACTTATCGCAATTTAGCCTAAGAGTAATATATATACTAGGAGTACTAAACGTAGTCCTAGATACACTCTCTTAGCTACTAGTTAAAGTTACCTATAGAGAGGCTATATAAGAAAGTTAATATAATGAATAAGATATAAGTGTATACTTTAGCAAGGAATATACTATAATAGTAATTATTAATAATAATCTTAAGGCTAGAATTATTAAAGGATATTAGTTAGACTTAAAACTTAACTAAATTATAGGAGTAATAAAAGTATACTAAGAGAAGTAACTAGTAAAAATACTAGAAACAAACTAAGGATTCCTTTATATAGCTAGGATTTACGTAAAGATAGACTATTATACTACTATAGTAGAGATAGATTTTTTATTTATATATTCTAACTAGGGAAGTTAAATCTATACTATAACTAGTATATAATAATTAATAACACTTTAGAATTACGCGTATAGTAATGGAATTATAGTTAGTTAGTTTCCTATAAATAAGTTACTAAATCTAGGAATAAATTACTTATTACATAGGTTATAAGGAGAACGCGAATAATTATACTAAGCCACTAGGGGAGATATAGCTACTATAGTTATAACTAGTACTATTCTATATAATCTTACTTAATTTTATTATAGATATGCTTAAGACTCTATCTATATATATAATATAGTAAATAGAGGGCTATAAGATATATAATTCGCTATGCCTAGTAAATTACTTATTTAGTAAAAGAACTCTATTAATACTAGGGTATATAATATACCTAGCGGATATTAAGGTAGAATTACTTCTTAGGGCGCTATATATAGTAGACTAGGGATTACTAAGGCAAATTATAAGTAATAGAGATCTAAAATTTATTTTAGATATATAGAAACTATATTTAAAAGAGTAGGAGTTAAACTCCTTATAGGCACTATGTATTATCCCTAGACTAATAGGATAGTAGAATAAAAAAATTAAATAGTAATAATCGCGATCTAATATTATATAGTTATAGATCTAAATATAGCGTAAACATTATTATTACTAGCCTTATAACACTAACTTAATAATACTATTATAGCTACTATAGGGTGAGTCCCTAATAAGTTACTTTACGGTTTTTACCCTTTAAGTATAGTAGATCTCCTATCCCTAAATAATATAATTAACACTAGAGCAGGTGTAAATAATATAGTGGTACTATAAAAGTTATATTAGTTTAAAGCATAGTTAGCTATTATAATAGTAGCTATACTTATAAAAATCCGGTATAATAACCGCTATAAACTAGTTAATATAAATAAAGGGGATATAGTGTATTTATAGCTATATAAAGAATATAAGTTACCTAGTAAACTAAAGAATAAATAGTTACTATAAAGGGTAGGGCTATATAAAGTGCTTAAAAGGTAAATCCTTTAGCATATTAACTAGATTTCTCTCTAAATTCGTAAGTGTACCTAGTGGTATTAGTAGCGTAATTATAGAAACTAGCATAAGGAAAAGATCCATTTAAATAGGAGGAAATAGCACCCCTACCTATGATTTTTATAATTTTTTTTTCATCGGCAGTGGCCAATACATCTAAAATTCACACATAACATAAGAATTACTAGTAACACCTAGCTAGTGTAATAATAAACAACTCATTAACAGTACTATAGTAATAAAAAAGTAGCCTAATGTAGGAATAAGCTTTAAGGGCATGAATACAAAGGGCTATAAGGTTAGTGTAAAGTTTGTTAATAATAAACTTTATAGCTACATTAGCGTAAGAGTTATAGGTTATAACCATAGTTAAACTTAAATTTATTTAAGTTTTGCTTATAGGATAAATTAACGCAATTCCCCCTTTATAACCATGTTTATTCCCTCTCTCTATCTCTTCTATCTTCTTGCACCTTACTACTTACTTATGCCCTAAAGCTCTAAGGCGAACTTAAACCCTCACACCACATATAACTTATTCTCACTTACTTCTAATCTAATTTAATATAGTCCCTATAACACACTAAGTAGGTCTTGCGTTATTAGTTAATTATTATCCTAGCTAATGGATTTATAGAATAGCAAAGGATAACCTAAAGCTAGGGGCTATAACCACTAGGTTAAAGAACTAAAAAACCTATTAGAAAGTAAGGAGAATTATAATAGAAAGGAGGTTAGGAAGTTAGTAAAAATAAGGGAGGATTTTATAAAGAGTAAGAATAAGAAAGGTAATAAGAGCTTAGAGAAAACAGCGAAAAAGATGGACAAGATGTTAAAGAAAACGGGCCGTAATAATATAAGCAGTTTTACCTCGTACCCAGGAGGGCACCCCTACCTATTATATTTAATAACCTAGAGGAAAAAGACTATTAGGAAATTAATAGAATATGTGCTTATTAGGTTAAAATCTTTAAATAAAAAAATAAAGCTATAAGGGTAGAATTCCTTATTAGATAGAAGGGATATACCGCTAAAGATAACTAATAGATTACTAAAAACGACATGCAAGTAAATGCGTTTAAGATAGTAGAAGATTATTTACGGAAAACCCTAATTAATTAGGTAGCGGAATATGTAAAAAGGGGTTTATAACTACTAGCAAGTTAGTAATAGTTAAATTACTAAGCAATGGATTTAAAGCTTGTTAAGGGACTATATATAAAATCGTTAGAATGCTACTATTTTTCTCTTATAAGGATTAGGCCTATTTTTCGCGCATAGATAGAGAGGACATCGCTAATATGTGATATCTCTATATCGTAGGAAGTTAGACCCACTCGCTATCACTTGCACTTTACATTATCTTACAAAGAAGGCTAAATCTTACGCTATTAAATTTAGTAGAGGCATAGTTATTTTTATTTTACCTAATTTATAATTATTTTATTTTTAACTAATTTGTAATTGTTTTATCTTAACCAATTTGCAGAGCTAAGCATATTAGATAGAGAGTGGATAATCTTACGCAAATAGCGGAGAGTTACGATGAAAATAATATAGCAAATCTCGTTACCTAATAGGCTAAATCTAGTAAGAAATCAAATAATTCTACTATAAAGTTAACTAAAAACAGACAGTTAGAAAACAAATCTCTTATTTTGCTATTAAGTAGAACATTATTAGCCTATAAGTAAGCTATAATATAGTTACTTAAAGATAATTATTAATAACTTAAGTTATAAAAGCAAGTAGAGGAAGTTAAAGAAGGATCTTAGCTAATAAATTTAGCAGAGAAAAGGATAAGGGTTAGATAACCACTAAGAAGCTTAAGTCTAATAAATTAGGTAAAAAGATAAACAAATCTAGCAAAAAGACAAATAAATCTAGTATAAAGAAGGAAAAGAGCTAGAAAAATTTAACCTATATTAATCTCACTAGGATTTAGGAGGATCCTAGTGAGTTAGAAGTTAAATCTAGTAGAGAAGAAGCACTAGTTAAATCAGAGGTTAACTAGGATAAAGAAGAGATTAAATCTAAATTTAATAAGGATAAAGGTAGAGTTAAATCTAAGCTTAAGGATTCTAATAAAATACCGGCTAAATATCTTATTAGACTATCGCAAGTCTATAATTAGATTAAGAGCCTTAATTTTAACTTATGATTTGCTTAATTTAGAAAACTAGGATCTAGGGTAGATGCCTATAAACCAATGCCTAAGATTAGCTTAGTAGCGTGGAAAAGAGTAATAGAGGAATTTAACGCTAAATATAAAGGAAAAGGCATTAAGGGAATTAATTTTAGCACTTTTAGGCATACCTAGGTAGGTTACCCTAAAGGTAAGGTCTAGGACATTAGATATGCTATTTAGGTATACGCATATAAGTTTACGCTTAAGGGAGCTATAATAGTAAATAAGGGCCTAGAGGTAGAATTAAAAGATAGTTATTTTACGCTCTAGTAGAACGTAATTATATAGATTTTGCTATTTTTAAAGAATAAAAAGTAGCGTTAAAAGCGAAAATTATAGTAGCAAAAGAAGCTAGAAAACTAGTGGATAGAATCTCTATAAATCTAACTAAATATAAAGTAACTTAATAGGCTAAGAATTAGGCTAAGATAGCTATAGCAGCCTTCTATAATAGAGTAACGGTTAAGCATAGCAGGCAGATAACTACATATAATAGCACTATATTATTACCGCCACATATAGATCTATTAGCTCTTTATTTTATAGATAAATATAGCGCAGTAAATGCTATAATCGCAGGAGCACTTACTAGTATTGATTTTTATAATTTTTTTTTCATCGGCAGTGGCCAATGCATCTAAAATTCACACATAACATAAGAATTACTAGTAACACCTAGCTAGTGTAATAATAAACGACTGATTAATAGTACTATAGTAATAAAAAAGTAGCCTAATATAGGAATAAGCTTTAAGGGCATAAATACGGGGGCTATAAGGTTAGTATAAAGTTTATTAATAATAAACTTTATAGCTACGTTAGCATAAGAGTTATAGGTTATAACCATAGTTAAACTTAAATTCATTTGAGTGTTGCTTATAGTATAAATTAACGCGATTCCCCTTTCTCTATAACTATGTTTATTCCCTCTCTCTATCTCTTCTATCTTCTTATACCTTACCACTTACTTGTGCCCTAAAGCTCTAAGGCGAACCACATATAACTTATTCTCACTTGCTTCTAACCTGATTTGTTATAATCACTAGGTAGGTCCTGCATTACTAATTAACTAATTAACCCTTAAATAATTAGATTATAGATAGCTAAGGGTAATAAAAAGACACTACCCTAACTAAAAGGTTAAAGGCTATAGTAGAAGAGAAAAGTAAAGGGAAGGAAAATAAAGATAAATCTAACCTAGAGATAATTAATAGTATTTATAATATAAGGAAAAATGCTAAGAAGTAAAGGCAAGGCGAATAATAAGATTAGCAAGGAGATAGGAAGAAAATGAAAGAATGGGGAATTAGCCTGTAACAATATAAGCAGTTTTACCTCGTACCCAGGAGGGGCACTTACTAGTATTAGCAAAGCAGATCTGCTTTCTATTAGAATAGATAGCAAGCTATATTAGAAGTTAGCTAAAATTAGATAAGATAAGGATAAGGATAAGCAAGAAGCATAGAGTAAATTAGATAACCTAGTAGACTAAATTAATAAAGTTAAGACAGATATTAAATTAATAGTTAATAAAGCTAATTAGGTAAATAATAAAGCTCTTTAAGTAACTAAAATAGTTAATAATCTTATAAATAAGCATAGAAAATTATTAATAGTAATAAAAAGAAAGCAAAGAAGTTAAAGAATAAGTTGTAATAAATCACAAAAATTCTAAAGGGATAAAAGAAGAAAATCATAATATGTAAAAATAGTGTAGTATTAGCTAATTCTAGCGTGAAACTTAACGAATTTAATAAACTAAGTAACTAGATTAATAAATTAAGTAATAAGGTAAAAGGTATAGGGGATAAGCTTAATAAGCTTAGTAATTCGTATAACACATATAAGTTATATATTACTAATGTTACCTGTTAATAAGATAAAATCGTTAAAATAGTTAATAACTATACAGGAAGAATTAAGGAGCTAGAAGCTAAATCTACTACCTTACTAGATAAATCTAGCAGTAAGAAGGCTAAAGATAATAGAAAGTAACTATATTTAGAGTTAGAGTTACTAGGAATACTAAGGAAGAAGATAAAGATAGGTAGTAATTTAGCGCTAAAGCTAAAGCAAATAGAAATTACTCTAGGATCTTCCCTATTAAAACTAATAATTTTATAGACAAAATTAGGGCAGAGAAAACTAAAACTAAAATAGATTACACTACTAGCTATAGCTAAAAATACTAAGAAGTAGGAGAAGAATAATAAATTTGCTAGTTTAGATAATTAAGGTAATAAATTTAGATAGATAAAAAGGGATTTAGCTTTAAACTTTAGCTTTATTTTGCTTAACTTTGCTTTAGTTTTATTTAGTTTAATTTTGTAATAGGAAAGGACGCTTATATTAAGGAATCTAGAGCTTATATAAAAGGAATCATAGAAATCTATAATACGTAGGGAATAAAATAGTAACTGCTAGGCGGTTTTAACACGCTATAGGACAACTATATTATTTAATATAATGATTTTATAGGCTAGAATTAGGAATATATTTAATTAACTTAAAGATTGCAGTGTTAAGTGAACCTATAATATAATAACTATGAGTGTGAATAACATAATGCTAAATTCATTTCTTTTATTAAATCTTTCTTACTACATAAGGTTAAGGATAAGAGGAGCTTATTTTTATATGCTAACCTTAGAGGTTATGAATCTATCTATTATTAGCAGATATAACTAGGATAGTTGTTTTTGATTCGCGCCTAGCACTTATTACGTGATAAGACAAGGTGGCTAGAAACAGGCATTAACAGGCTAGATTTAACACTCAATAGACAGGGGATAACTCATTTCTTATATCACATTCACACTTATTAGTAGCTTTCACAAGTGAACTTAGTACGATTTACGACCTCTGAATCTGTTAGCACCTCTGACAGAACCAACGCCTTAACCTGCGATTCCACCACGTAACAGTAGGCCTTAGGATAATTAAGCTTACTTAAGCTATATAACTTAGTTTTAAAAGTATATGAATAATATATATATAGATTCCTGATTTTAGAAGTTTTATACTTTCTTCTTACTTTTATCTTAAGTAATATAAATAACATTAATAGGTTTATTATATGTATTTTACTTAGCTTTTAAGAGTTAAGAGCTAAAAGTATAATTATATTAATATTAATAGTAAATAATAAGTTATAGCTAAGTAAAGGGTTTTATTATATTACTATGACTTTATAAGTAATATAAGTTTAGTTTATTAACTTATATTTATTTATCTAGATATATAAATAATTTAAATCTTATATATTACTTTAGTTTAGGGTATTCTTTTAATATAAAATATTATAATAATCTTTTATAATTCTAAATAAAATAATAATAAGTTTTTCTTAAAGTTATATTAGTAGGAGAAAACATAGAAAACAATAAGCTTATTTTAGATTATATATATTATATATAATACCTAGTTATAGTTAAATCCTAATATTACTAAATTATTATAAGTTATATAACTAATTAAAGAAAATAGCTAATTAAGAAAGTGTAATATTAATAATCCTTAGTTTAATTCTTATAATAATAATAACTTATAAAAATCCTACTTTTATTTTTACCTAGTACTACATTTATAGTTTTGTAGTTAGTGTAGTAACTACATTAACTACACTACAAAATAATTTATAGTAACTAACTATAAATTACACTAACTATAAATTTTTATTTACTACACTACACTAATTACAAATATTTATTTACTACACTATAAATACAAAACTTTCCTGAAAACTACACTAACTACACTACAAACAATACTCTGCTAGTAATAAAGTCTCCTAAGTTTAGAGCATTACTAAGGCTATAGCCTGCTAGGTAGCAAACTATACCTATACTAAGATTAGATCTAAAAATAATAATAATAATAATATCTATACTGCTAAAGAAGCCCTTAAAATAGCCCTAAAGAAGGCTATTAAGAAAGAAGCTAAAGAAACTAATACCCTAACCTAGGTAAGCATTATAGCTAGACTAATACTAAGAAAACTAAATAATAAAACCCTTTCCCTATAGATTCTAGGTAAATAGTATAGAGAAGTGCTTATTAAAGGTAACTTAATCTAGGAAATACTTTAATCTTAAGGCATTAAAGATATAATAACTATAGTAAATAAGGCTACTAGCTAAACTATAGCTATAGTAGCTAAAAGACTCCTTAGTAAAGATATAATTATTACCTTTAAAGGAAACGCTACCTAATATAAAGAAAACTAAAAATAGATTACTAAAGCATTTAGCCTAGAAATAGCCCTTTACTACTATATACTTAGTATTATAGTTAAGGGATTCCTAATAAAGTATATATCTATTAAATATCTAATAACTAAGATTAGGAAAGTAAATAAAGTAAATATAATTAAGGTAACTATAAGGCATCCCTAGGTAAAAATATATATTAAATTACCTTAATTCTTAGATTAGTAAAGATTAAAGATACTAATAAGATATACTAAGATAAAATAGTCTTTAAAGTAAAGCTATTCTAAACTAAACTATATAATAAAACCTTATAACCCTAATAGTACTATAACTACTTCTAAATAAGCTATATTATAAAGTTCTATAAGGTAACCCTAAGGTATAGTAAGTATAATACTAGCTAATATAAAGAGAGAGAAATATCTTACTTAATAATAAGTAAATAATAAAAGAAAAACTATATCTTATACTCTAGCTTATACCTAGCCTAGTTAAGAGATTATCTTATACTAAAAAGAAATAAAATATAGTAAAAGTAAGCTACCTAGAGTAGCTATTATAATTTACTAGTAACTCCTTAGATAAAAGCCTAATATTACCCTAAGAGAGAGCTAGTATAGCTATAAAACCTATTATTATAGCAAGTAAAAAAGAGAATACCTTATAAATATAAAGAAAAGCACTAAATAGCCTAGAGTAAGGAGTATTATATAATATATATTATAGAATAAAGCTAGAATAAAACTAGCATAAGATAGTAAAGACTTACTACCTCCTAATTAATATAGTAATACTATAAGTTCTTTTCTAGAATATAAATAAGAAAAATAGCGTAATATATATAGCGCTTTAGCACTAAACTAATATAAATATAAAAGTAATTTAAGAATAGGAACATATAAAATACCTATAGCCCTTAGTACTAAGCCTTACCTAATTTAAACTAGTATACTATAAAGGGTAAAATATAGTATATATAAATAAGAAGTATAATATAAGGTTATAAATAGCCTAGGGAGAAACTAATTAGTTACTAGTAGAGATAAAGGGTATAAATATCTATTCCCTTTACTTGCAAAGGGTATATAAATAACTAGAATACCTTTCTTTATACTATTAATATAAAAAAGCCCTATAACTAAAGCGTTTTTATAGGAGACTTTAACTAAAAACACCCCCTCTAGGATAGCTTAGATAGGATAACTAGAGAAGCAAAAGAACTAGTAGACTTTATAAGCTAGTAAAGGCTTAGTTTAGTAATGCCCTAAGGGAAACCTATAAGATAATATAGAGAAAATAGGGATAGCACTATAGATCTTATATAGGTAACCCTAGATATCTAAGTCTACTATAATAGTATAGAAAACCTTATAGGTTCTAACTATATTCTATAGCTAATTAGTATCTTTACTATGGAATAAGAAAATACCCTACCTATTCTTAAATATACCTAGAATATAATAAATAAACCATATATAAAGTTAAAAGTAGTAGTATAGCTCTAAGCGGAAAACGCACTAGACCGATAAGATAAGGAAGAGATTAATATATATATAATATAGCTTATTATAAACCTATAATAGATAGTAGAGATAGTAACCCTATAGAAGCACTAAGGACTCCCTAGTCTAAAGATATAGTAATTAAGAAAGGTAAAGAAAGTAGTTACTAAAGCTAAATAAGCTAAGAGATAATAGAGATACTAAAAGACTAATATAAACTAGTAGGCCTTCTCTAAGGTAAATAAGGACTAAGAATAAATAATTAGGGAAGAGAAAAGGAATATATAGAGAGAAGCTTTATAAAAGGCTAATATATAGGAAAAGGATAGAGAAGTATAAAGACTAGAGAGATAGGCCTAGCTTTAAAGCTAGGCCCCTTAAGCTCCTTAGACTCCTAAAACTAGAAAGAATTAATAATAATCCTAATCTAGCTATTACCTATAAGGATAAGGCTAGTATACTTATATAAAGGTTTTCCCTAAACCTATAGTAAACCTCTTCTATATCCTAGACCTTACTTTCCTAAAGCTAAATAATATACTATTTCTAGATAAAGAATAATATAGAGTAAGAGATATTAGAAATATCCTATTAGATATAGCTAGCTAGAAAGCCCTAGGTAATAATAAACTCCTAGTAGGCCTTATTAAAGCCTATAATAAACTAGCTAAAGAAGCTATAGTATAATTACTAAATACTATCCTTAAAGTAAGGTATTTCCTAGCCTAGTTCTAGACTATAAGAGTAATAGTAATTAGAAAACTAGGAAAAACTACTAAAGAGATAAGAAGAGCTAATATATAAAGACCTATCTTATTACTAAATATAGTAAGAAAGATTATAAAAGTAGTAATTATAAAGTAGCTTATAGCCTTTACTAAGGCTAAGGGCCTTCTCTTTAAACTTTAAATAGGAAATAGAATAAATAGATTAATAAAAACTATAATTAAAGTCCTTATAGAATATATAAGAGAGGCCTAAGGCAAAGGTAGTATAACCTTACTAGTGTAAATAAATATCTTATTAGTATTTAATAGAGTTAGCTACCTATACCTAATCTATATACTAATCTTAATAAGTATACTATACTAGCTAATAGCTATAATATATAGCTTCCTTATAGATAGAATAAGCTAGCTTAGCTTTAATAATAGACTCTTAAGACCTTTCTAGATTAAAGTAAGTACCTTATAAGGCTTATTCTTTTTACTAATTCTCTTTCTCCTTTACTTAATAAAGCTTTATATTTACCTCTAGGCTATCCTAGGTATAGTAGCTATAGGATTTACTAATAATATAAATATAATAGTATTTAGAAAAACACTACCTAGACCTAGAAAAGGCTTAAAGCTATATAGAAAGTGTATAAAAAATAGGTAAAAAAGTAAGAGTAAAGTTTAACCTAGTAAAGACTAAACTTATATACTTTAGTAAGATATACTAATCCCTATAGGCTAAAGTCTAGCTTAGAGTAAAGGAGATAATACCTATAGAGTTATATAGGTTTCTTAAAGTCTAGGTTAATAGGAAACTTAACTAAAGTGCTTATAAGAATATTCTAAAAGGTAAACTTACCTAGTAATAGCTTATACTTTTCTTACTAGTAGTATTAGCCTAGGGCTATAGCTTTAGAAATACCTAACTCCTATATATATAAGTAATCTAACCTACTCTTACCTATAGAGTAAGCGCTTACTATACCTTAACTAAGAAGGGTAAAAAGCTAAGAGAAGTAGTTAAAAGCTTTATAATAGACTAGTTAACCTACCTCTAAATTATAGCTAGCGCGTTTAAGGCTATACCTATTGCTTAACTAAAGGTTAAGACTTATATCCCTCTCCTAGATCTATACCTTAATAAGATAAAATAGAAGTTTAAAGAGAGAATTATAAAGAGTAAAATAGTAATAATAATCTAAACCGCTACTAACTTAGTGTAAATAGTGCTATAATATAGATAAAGACCTTCCTTTATAAATAATAAGCTAGTAGTAAAGCTATATAAAAATAGAAATAACACTAGGAAAACTAGTATAGTAAGGAATAACTAAGGTAGCATAGGCTTATAAGAGAACTAACTAAGGATTACTTACTTACCTATAACCTAAAGGAAATCTAAAGATTTTATATAGGACTAGAAAAATATATCTCCTTAACCCTAGTCTAACTATATATAGGGAAGATTAGCCTTAATAAGTTCCTTTTCTAGAGAGGTATTCCTAGGGTAAATTTGCCCCTATATAGCTATAGTAAAGAAGTTAAAGACTAATACTATATTATAGTTAACTACCCTAAATATAGCTATAGACACCCTTAATTACGCTAGCCTAGAGACGCATAGGAGGCAAGGCTAGCCCTAAATAACCCCTAAAGGCAAGAGCTATAGCTAAATAGTTCCTTAGCACAGACTTTCCTCAAAGACTACGGCACCGTATATAGTCGAGAAGAGTGGCTTTAGACTTTCAAACCCTCCCCACAGTGGATATGGAGTGATGAGTTCAGGGGATACTACCACTACAACGAAAATGGAGAGTGTATTTGGGCGTCCAGCACAGAGGGGCAGGAACACGGCAAGTCTTATAAGAAAAACAACAAACCCTAAATAACTGCCATAGTGCTACTAAAGAGGGGGATATTCAGATGCAAGGAGATGAATTTAGTTATGTTTACATCGGCCTGTCGGTGGCCACGCCATGTCATCAGCCATAACGTTCTATTATCACAAGCCTGAAGGGTTAAGTGCTGCACTACTGGGCCATCCACGCGGTATCTAGGTCATCCGCTACAGCGTCCTGAAATGGGTGGGTATCTATCCAATGATCCGCAGTCTCTCTATGGGCGCACTTCACATAAAAGTCATCCAGCAACCCGTTCACTTCTACCAGACCTTTTAGTATGCTCTTTCGAAATCAAGGGCATAATGTGTTTACCTTGGACGGACATGCCGCGCGACGGCTGAAGAGAGAACTTAGAAATGTAGTCATTAATCAGGATGAGATCAGCGGGGAGTTTCGTTCCTGTTCGCCGTCAGTATGGGGGACGTACGCTTCCAACATCGCACCTGCACGTACCCTTGGCGATGGTATAGATGTATGGTGTTTCGACCATTTCTCCTTCCTCTTCACGGTCAATATTTTCGTCGAAATATCTGCGCACGAGCTCTTGCATCATGTATGTATTGGGGAACATTGTTGCTCCGTTCGAAACTATGAGCGCGATCAGTAGACGCCATGCCACGCTATCTTTCACCTTAACGAACTAGAAGTTGCTCTCACTGCCGGATACAGCAGCCCGTTTTTGATACATTCACTTCTTCGTCGATGATGTGGTACGGTCGCATGCCCTTATCTTCCTGATCGTAAAGGCTCGAGGTCTTGCGCGGGCTGTAGTAGTGCAATGTGCATGGGAAAGACGCGTAGATGGCTTTTGCGGAGAAAGACCGTCGCTCAACAAAGTATTGGATTCGAGGCCGGACACTAGAGAGGAGCGAAGCACGCCGAAGTGCGGAATTACAATGACGGATCATGTTGCTCACATGTAACAATGCTGCCTTTGGACGGGAGTTCGCTAACAAGAAGAAATAGAACAGAAGGGGTTAACGCGAGCAAAAGAAGATCCGGCGCATCCTTACCTCCCGCCTTACGTAGGACAAGCTAGCGCGAGATGAGATAGCCTGAGGCACCACCCACGCCTTGAAATTTCTGATGCCACGGGAATCTAGTTGCTTCTCAAATATCGCAGGAACCTGCGAAGGAAACCTCGGCATGTCCCGTCACAATTTGTTAGGAGTTTTCAGAACGTTTCCCAAGGAGCTTTTTCGAATCAACAATGGCCCAGCGATTGGACTGCGTGTATGGGCACCAGCACGACGTAGCTTTGACATTCACACGAAGGACGGAGTCGTTGTTCCGAAAGCTTTGGATCCGCAAACTTACTCTGGTCAGTGACTGGCGAAATCAATCGTTCTAGTCTCATGGGCGCCCTGACCAAGTTTAGCACCCAATGGAGCGTCCATGCGACCGAACTCACCTTACCAACAGTCTATGGTGGCTTGGCGATACCAAGGTACCCGGACTTTGATTTATGCAGTCCCCAAAGGTGATTCCTCAACTCTCATGGAAGCAATCACCCTTAGTCTTTTATCACATGCTAACCCGAGACCGCCAGGCACAAGACTGCCTGAAGACTTGCTCCTAGTCCATGAGCGGTCAGACCACTACTCGCTGCAGCCAGCTACGACAATGACAATCAACGGCATGTTCGCAGGCCGCTATGAATGCTATGTCGACATAACTAACCGAATTATCAGATTTGAACTTCAAATTGACACAATTCCTCCAAGCCAATGCGAAGACGTTCTCTAAACAGGAGTGGCTCGAAGCTTATCCTCAAGCAACCGATTTTTGACCAAATGTGAAATTGCTCCCAATGCGCAGGAGCTCAGATCCATAGCGACATTCAATACCAGGTTCTCAATCCTCAAGTTTCAAGAGAGCGCCGGGTGCATCTAGGATGTAGCCATTTGATATGCCCATGTGTGCGAGTGCATCTTCGGTCGCAAATATAGTTGACTGACTTTGTAATCCGTACCGTAATTAGTGTGTTAATCAGGAGCTGAGAATGATAGTGTGGTGTTGAAGACTTAACTGAGCACAACGGGGGCAAGAGCTTATATGCTGGAACTACAGCCGCTATGTCCACCGTTGACAGATCTGACTTGGATCCTCCTTGTGCCAAGCAAGGTTCAGGGAGATGCATCGCATCGCGTACTGGCCTGGGGCTGGTAACAATTCGCGTCCCCAAGATTCTCGGTTTGATTGAAACACCAGAGAATAAGAACGTTGTCGGGTTCTTGGAAGAATATATACCGGTCTCGCAGAGTTGGGAGCTGTCTACGCTGGATAGCATTGAGGACATTTCCATAGTGGACGAAAGTCGCCGAAGGAAATGGGCTCTCAAGTTGAAGAAACAGTTCGCAATTTGCACGAGATCGGGGTAACATGGGGTGACGGCAAACCGTCTAATGTGCTCATACATCACGAAACGGACGATGCGTGGATCATTGACTTTGGCGGTGGGTGGACAGATGGATGGGTCGGTGAAGATTTGGCTGGGACAGTGCAGGGGACGAGCTCGCTTTAAAAAAATCTTTCACTTTTTAGAGGTGTAACACTCGTCATATAGTTCAAGCAGCAATCTAAATGCCTCGAATACCCTATAGAAGTTAACCTCGTCGGGCAATTTTAATGAGTATTGCTATTCGTGCGGCCAGAAATTGCTATCGGTGCGGCCGCCCCACTTTTACCCCGCTTTGGACCCATATTTTTAGGCAGCAGCTTTAATCCTCGTAGCTAGGAAGATCTCGCGATAATAGTACAAGGCGGCTTAATTCAAGCATCTGACGAACCCTCTTATAAGATAAGGTAGGAATAGCCCACGTAACATAGCGTTATTAATAATCTATATAGCGTATAGCTAGCTAATTAAGCAATAATAGGAATAGCATAGTAGAGTTAACGTAAGGAGGTTAGGGTTATAGGAATTTAATAGCCTTATTATCTCTTAACATTATAGAGGTTATTCCTATAACATAGTAGGCAGTAAGAGGTATTAAATTACATTAGCAAGCTCCTTAGCAACCTCTAATACCCTGGAATAACTAGTTAGGCTAGGCAAAGTGTATACTTTTAAAGAAAACACTAGAAATCGCGTTTTTAAGCGAATTAGCTTAAGAGGCCTTATAGCTATAGTTAAATTCGCAGTATCCTAGTGCCTTAATTAATTACTTTAATAATTTAGAAGTATCTATACACAGTAGTGTAAAATAGCGGGGGTGTCTAGTAAAAAAAAAAATTACAAATCAGGAAGTAAGTGGGGCGGCCGCACCGATAGCAATTTCTGGCCGCACGAATAGCAATACTCATTTTAATTGACCTGGTGTGCTTTCCAATTTGGGCGTCTGCTGGCACGTGCATTCCGCAGCGCTAAAGTCGCTACAGTCTTTTCACAAAATCCTTGGAATTCGAAAGCTTCGTTCTCAAGATTAGCCAGAACTTGGCAATCCGCCAGAGGTCAAACGCTCCCGCGAGCTTGCACGAAAGAGGCCAAGAGAGAAGGATAAGAAAAAGAAAGGAGAGAACGGTCACAAGGACGCTGCAGTGGCTCGTCCGAATTACTCTAGTTGCCACCACTGACTAGAGCCGTCAGGTTAGAGACTTAGCTCTTCGAGACTAGCCGGACCTTATTCAAGAGAACATTTTGGACCTTTCGAAACCGCTTGTCACGAAGGCGAAGGAAAGGTTATCCAAGCTTATGATCTAACGACCTGGTCTGAGTCATTAGCATACTGGGAGTATGAGGACAAGAACGACCTTAACGTCTGTCATGTTCTAGCAGGATGCTAGGTACGAGTGGTGAAAGCACTTATGGCGTTCATACCACTTGTATCTCAAGCCTCTTCTTGAAGTTCCTTCGCTAAAGCCAAGCAACAGGTGAAGAGTAATATCCCCGCCGTCCTTTTGCGTTAAAACTTATAGACGTTCTATTTATGTTAAGCTTACTGTCTACCGCTCCTATTTATATTAATAGCCTGCTAAAGCATCTTAGGCTTATTCCTAAGCTTAGGGAGTATAAGATTAGGGCTAATAATATTAATAACATAAGCAGGCATTATACTCTTAGATTTTAACCTAACCGCAAGTATCCACTACTATTTGCAACGCGTGCAATGGCTTATACGACTGGCGGTGCAGATTTGGTCAGACCGAAATAGATAGCTAGGTAGTGTCTTTTGTCTCTATACAATACCCTAGCGTAGTGTGTCTATGGTCTAAGCATGAGAACAGAGAATTGTGTATATTAAGTAATACTATATAAGGGGTTTAGCTTCTATAGAGCATAGCTAGTGTTATTTAAATTTAGGGCATTAGCAAATAGCTAAGTATTAGTGTGGAAAAGCTTTGTATAGCTACGACAAGACCTTTAGCAAAGGGGTCCTAGATATGGCTAGTAGTATGAATAAGCTTACGAATAAGCTCTATAGCTAAGGAAGCTCTTAGACACTAAGAAGATATATTAAATAATACTTAAGATTTATAAGAGATATTAGGTAACACGGATTTACACATATAATAAAGCCAGAGAAACCTTAAACCCTGCCCGGAGAATAGTGTCAAGGCTTTAGCTTGGGGTGAATAACAGAGTGAAGGTTAGATTAGAGAGTCATAGCTATTAAACTGCTAGCTAGGGGTAGGTGCTTAGAAGGTTTAATCTCTAGCCTTTCCCCTTATTACTAAGGCAAGCTCCTTTAAATACCTTATAGTCCTTACGTAACTAGCTTATAGCTAGGTTATAGCTCTTTGCCCTACTAGGCGCTACTAACATTAACACTATTACTATCTTACTCCTAATATAATACCCTTCCTAATATAATTATCCTTAATTACTTAGGCTACTATCTTAGGGTTAAGTTATAGCTAGGGCGTTCCTTTATTACTGTCTTTACTAGGGTAATCTTTTATAATTACTTATATTTATTAAAGTAACATAGTAATGTTAATAATATTAGACTATATTAGCTTTTTTATAGTAGCTACTTGCTAATAGTAACTAGGTTATAGCTCCTTCTTAACTTAATAGCTATAGGTTATCTTATTTCCCTAATACTACCTAATTAGACTAGTTAGTTTAATTTTTCTAATTAGCTTAACTTTATAGGGTACTAATTACCTTACTCCTTTTGTTTCTCCTTATAACTTAATAAATTTATTATAAGTCTATAGCAAGGGACTTAAAAATTATAGTAATCTTTATAAATATTAGATTTTTAATTAGCTAATTTAATTAGACTAGCTCTAACGCATAGAAGCTTTTAGTTAGATTATCTTAGGTTACTCTAAGCCCCTAAATTCCTATAAGAAGGGTTAATTCCTCCCTTCCTTTTTCCTCTTTCCTTCTCTTTTTTAAGCCTCTTATTATCTTATAAGTTCCTTACTAGCGTAATAGTAGCTATAACGCTACTATTATAATATTTACTAACTCTTTTATAGCTTAAGTTATTATATCTTCTAAAGCTATTATGTTAGAAGATTCTATTACTAAGCCTTCCTATAAGGGAAGAACCTTATAATTATTAAAGATTATATAAGTTTACTACTTCTTTATTGCTTTTTACTACTAACTTAAAGCTAGTTTAATAAAAATTCTATATATATATTATACCTAGTGATTAGCTATCTAGAATATAGCTCCTTAGGATAATAATAAAGAAGACTAGCCTTAGTATCTTACTAAGGAAAGCCTAAACTAACTAAATATTATTACTTCTCTAGTATTGTTGGAACAAGCATGATATCAATCGCGGCACGCAGCCGCAATTACCCGGCAGAACGTCGGGCCGCGAGGGCGCGCGCAACGTAGAGGGCCTTACTTATTACCTATAGGCCTGCCCTCTAATAGGGCAAGGACCTATAAGTTAGGTAACTCACAAACGCTTTGCGTTTATAGCTACTTCTTATAATCTAAAAAAGCCCTCTTTTTCTCTCTTTAGAACACACACTTATAACTATAGATTATAATGCCTAAAATAGAAGAATAATTCCTATTCCCTAGGCTATTAATCCTAATATTAGGCACCCTATAATTCTAATACTAATTAGTAGTTAACTTTATAGATAATTATATAGTTTTTCCTAACTATAGATTAGTAAGGTTAATTAAAAGAGATAACTATACTATAAACCTACTCTATAAAATAGGAGGGCTGCTAATAGTAAGTATAGTTATACTAAGGAAGTCTAAGCACTCTCTTATAATATAAAAGGAGCCTTATAATGTCAAGGCTTTTAGCTTGGGGATGAGAAGAAACTTCATGATGCTCTTTTGGCCTCGAAAAATGCTGATAAACGCGGGCGAGCTTATCGCGCGTGTCTTATAGCTAAGGCTTCTTAAGAAGCGAAGTGTAATAAACACGCTGCTTTCTCGCAGCTAGTTAATGTTATTAATCTAGAGACCTAGATTAAAATTGCTAATTATCTTCGGTTTATAGCTACCTATAGCCCTATAGTTAGTACTATTAACTTCGCTACTTATTTATTACTAACTTGCTACTAGTTTACTACTGCTTAAGCTACTCTCCTTACCTATATTAGACCTTAAGAACTCCCTAAGGAATTATAAGTTTAAGCCTTTAGTGATAATAAGTCTAAGTCTAATGATATTAGAAATGTTACTAAAAATGTTGCTAAAAATGCATCTGAACATGTCTCTAAGGAATAGCTGTTAAATAGCTGTTAAATAGCTGCGAGTCTATGCTAAGTCTTTTGCTTTGAATATGAGATTTGTTTGGTAGTCTAAATCGTTATTAAGTGAATTGTTTCCCAATTGAATCGCTGCAATCCAATGATTATTTCTAATTCTAATTAAGAGTTAATTAAGAGGCCAAAAAGCCAAGATTTAGCTGCTTAGTTACCGCTCGTAATCTTCAATGATTTCTTTTGTTATAAAGTCTCTTTACAACACCCACGAAATCTGAATTATCGTAATTTTTCCATTTGACTAAATATTTACGCCGTTTTCCGTTATATTTGTAAGCAATAATTCATTTAACTTTAAATTCCTCTTAATCTTCTCTAACGTTATCTTATAGTAAGGTTATTTTAACCGCGTTACTTAGATTTCCTCTAAAGGGTTCTAAGCTTAAGGGTTCTAAGCTTATAATAGCTAACTTCTTTTTAATCTTGTAAGGTCCTAAGTATTTTGTAGCTAGCTTTTGGCTAGGGTATTATAGATTAATATTCTTAGTTAAGAGTAAGACGTAGTTACTTACGTTAAACTTTATTAGCACTTTCTTCTAATTATAATACTTTTCTATAGGGCCTATGAGCAGAGTATTGCACTACAATGTGTAGTGTAGTGTAGTATTTGTAGTTAGTGTAGTAACTACAAACTACACTACACTATAAACTACACTACACTATAAACTACACTACACTATAAACTACACTACACTATAAACTACACTACACTAACTCTAAATGAATTTTTTCTCAAATACACTAACTATAAGCTATAATCTACTATACTACACTAACTACAAATACTACAAATGTAGTATTAGGTAGAATTTTTTTAGTTTTAAACCCCTTAAATTCTCTTTATAATAGCTTATAATAGCTTATAATAGCTTATAATAGCTAGAAATATTATAAGTGTTTAACTTTAATAAATAAAAAACTAAAAATAAATATATTAAATAGAAAAGTAAGTAAACATTAGTAAATTACTATGTAAAAGCTTAACCTTTTAGTAATTTAGTATTAAAAGGGTTTAAAAATATTAATAAAATAAAATTATTTTCCCTTTTCCTTTTTTATTTTTATAATAATAATAAAAGTAAGCTAATAAAATAATAATAATAGTAATAAATATATAAGTTCTTATTTATTAGTACTTACTAATAACCCTTTAGTAATACTATACTAATTTAAAAAAGCTTAATTATACTTAAATTTATAATTACTAATAATTTATTACCTATTAAACTATTACTACTTAGTTATAGACCCACTTTTATTAATACTATACGAATCTATAAAGAGTACTATTATTCTTTATAAACTAAGGGTATTTAGGATATATATAATTAAAAGTGGGTCCTAGTATTATTAAGCTTATTTAAGCTATATATCTTAGTTTTAAAAGTTTATAAGTAATATATATATATATATTACTAATTCTAGAAGTTTTATACTTTCTTTATAGGTAATATTAATAAGATATATAGATTTAATATATATATTTTACTTAGCCTTTAAGAGTTAAAAGCTAAAAGTATAATTATATTAATATTAATAGTAAATAATAAGTTCTAGCTAAGTAAAAGGTTTTATTATATTACTCTTAATTTATAAGTAATATAAGTATAGTTTATAGACTTATATTTATTTATCTAGATATATTAATAATTTAAATCTTTTATTATACTTTAGTTAAGGGTATTCTTTTAGTATTAAATATTATAATAATCTTTTATAATTCTAAATCAAATAGTAATAAGTTTTTTCTTAAAGTTATATTAGTAGGAAAAAATATAGAAAATAATAAGCCTATGTTAGGATATTGTTGGTATCACAGGTGCCTGACGTCAGGATCGTAGCCTAGTGAATAGGAATTATTCTTCTATTCTAGGCGTTGTAATTAATTAGTTATAAGTATATGTAGAAGAGAGGAAAAGAGAGGCTTTTTCGGATCATGAGAAGTGGCCATAAACGCGGTGCGTTTTGTAGGTTACATAACTTATAGGTCCTCGCCTAATTAGAGGGCGGGCCGATGAGTTATATATAGGGCTACCTCTTACGGGCGCGCGTTACGCGCCCCCTCATGGCCTAACCTTTTGCTAGGTAATTACAGCTATGTGCCATGATTAATATTATGCTTATTCTAATATTAGAACCTCTTTCTTTTTAATATAATTATTAATGTATAATATTAATCTAAGAAAGGAAGATATAAGGGATTAAATAAATATATTATATAAATAAAAGAACTAATAGAAGAAATAATAATAATAGTCTCCCTTTCCTTCCCTTACGCGCCACTAGCTTTAGATAACTAGCTTTTCTAATTACTTATCCTTCTTCCTTATAAAAGGCCCCTTCTGCCTTCTGCCCTTACCTACGCCCCTTTATTTAACTAGTGTAATATAATGTTAGATTATATTATAAGGGGAAGGTTGCTTATAATCCCTTCCCTATCTAAAGGTATAATATTAGATTATCCCTCCCTATAGCCCTTTATTTAACTATAATGTAATATTAGATTATATTCCTAGGGAAAGATTACCTATAATCCTTTCCCCTTCTAAAGGTATAATATTAGATTATACCTTCCTATACCCCCTTATGCTCCCTCCTCTTCCCCTTCCCTATTATAAAGACTTAGGAGGGGCACCTCCTTCTAAGGCTATAATTCTATGCCCCCTTTTAAAGCTATAATTCTACTACCTCTAATCCCTTAGCCTATGCCTTACATAACTATACTATACTTAGGGCAGCTTACCTAGTGCCTTTAGCGTGGGTTTTAGCGTAGGCTTAGGCATAGGCTTTAGCGTAGGCTTAGGTATAGGCTTTAGGGCTTTAGTCCCTACCTCTTTATAAGTAATGCTAGGTCTAGGTAACCTATCCCTCTATCTAGATTATTACTATATTACCTATAATAAACCTCTCTAGGGCTTTATTAGGCATTGCCTTTATAAACGCGTTAGCTAGGTTATCTTTATTATTAATCTATCTAATCTTATAGAGCTTATAGCGTTTATATAATTACTAAAGGGCTATAATATTAATTATAAGCCACTTCTCCTTTATAGTCCTAAGCTTAATAAGGTATTTATATAATAAGTATAAATCTATATAGACTATAATTAGGATTTCTAGGAGGTTTAATTAATCTATAATAATCTTTAATATTATTATAATTACGTAAGCTATGTTAATACCTACTACTATTCTATAGACCTCTAAAGCAAGCACACTTCTTATAACTCTCTTACTCTTTGTTAAGCTATAGTGTATAATGTTACCTTATAGTGTGAATTTGCTATCCTTATACTCCTTATTAGCTAGGATAAGTATATAGCCTAGTTATAAGGTAAGGTCTTTATTGTTAGCGAATAATCTATTAATAAATGTAAATAGCTTTGCTCTTTTTAAGATTAAGGGGTATAAAGATTAATCCTTAATCTAGGTAGTCTATTTACTACTTAATATAATAATTAAGTTCCTTCCCTCCTAGGTACGAGGTAAAACTGCTTATATTGTTACAGCCCGATATTTTTCGCCATCTTGTCAAACTTCTTAGCTTCCTTGCTAAGCTTATTATTTGACTTCTTCTTGCTCTTTATTACATGCTCCCTACACTCTACTAACTGCCTGATTTCCTTTTTAATGAGTTATGTGTGGTGTGAGGGTTCAAGTTCGCCTCAGAGCTTTGGGGCACAAGTGAGTGGTAAGGTGCGAGAAGATGGAAGAGATAGAGAGAGGGAATAAACATGGTCATAGAGGAGGAATTACGTTAATTTATACTGCGAGCAAAACTCAAATGAATTTGAGTTTAACTGCGGTCATAACCTATGACTATACCTTGCGCTAACGTAGCTATAAAGTTTATTATTAATAAACTTTGCACTAACCTCACAGCCCCTATATTCGTGCTCTTAAAGCTTATTCCTATATCTAGCTGCTTTTTTATTACTATAGTACTATTAATTAGTTATTTATTATTACACTAGCTAGGTGTTACCAGTAATTCTTATGTTATGTGTGAATTTTAGATGCATTAGCCACTGCCGATGAAAAAAAAATTATAAAAATCATAATTAAGTTCCTTAATATTCTTGGTTATTAGTTCTTAATATTACGCGGTAACTAATAGATTAAAGCTTGCCTTAGGTTAGCAGATTAAAGCGATGTAGGCACTATAGGCCCTTTGCTTAACGTACTTCTTCTCTAGCTCTTCTAGCGGGATTAACTATAGCTTATTACTTTGCCCTTTTGCTATATCTTAATAGTATTATTAGTTAGTTAAATAATTCTACTATTAAATATAAGGGGTTATTAGGCTTAATAAACTGCTTTAGTTTTATAGCGAATTTAGCGGTAGCTAGTTAATCTTCTTCTTATTAGGAGAATCCTTTATCTAATAGGCTAAGGGTATTATTAGTCTACATTCCCACGTATCTAAAGTAAGGGCTTTTAGTAGATATTACTAGTAAGCATAGATTATAGCTTAATGTTATTATCTAGAGGTTTTCTCTATAGTGCTTGTAGTAAGTCACTTACTAGTGTATGCTAGCCTTTGCAATTCCATAGAGGGCTTAATAACTCTTATAATTATTCCTTTAGGGTGCTAGTTATAAATTTAGATAGGGAGTTAGGCAAGGATTATATAATTTAGCGGCGTTTCTAATTGTACGTACGCCTACGTAATATCTTAAATCTAAAGGAGGAATCCTTTTATAAGAAAAGAAGGGGTAGTTATAAGGATTAATTATTAGCTTACCCTTTAGATTATTAGGGCTTATATAAGGATTGCTTGCTTTACTTTGTTACTAAAGCCTTAGATAATAAGCCTTAATTTCTTATATAGCTAGCTTATTCTTCCTTTTACTTTATTAATAATATAGGAATTAAATATTTAAATCCCTTAGTACTTCTTTAGATTAAAAGCAATAAATTTAAACACGCCTTGGCTAATTAGGGCATTAATCTTAGCCTTTGTTAAGAGTTTAAAAGGTTTACTAGGAGTTATAATTATGCCTTTCTTACGTAATTAGATTATAAGCTTAAGGTTTACCTCCTCCTTACTTAAGATAAATACCTTAAGGTTATCTGCCTAATTAATAATTATAGGAGGGTTCTTTTATAGTTTTCCTAGCCTTCTTTTTAGAGGGGCTAGAGGTACTATATTATTAATTTATACCTCTTACTCTTCCCCTTTAATTACCTCTAGGTTCTTACCTTCTACTAGTAATAGCCTTTCCTTACTAGAATCTTTATTATAAGGCTTAATAGAGGTTAACCTAAAGACCTTAGGGCCTTATAGAAGATTAAGGGTATAGCTCTCTTTATCTATTATAAGGAGCTTATATAGGCCTTACTATCCTTAATACTCTTACTAGATAAGAACTAGTAATATAAGTAGGAGATTAAGGGTTAGTAAGGTATTAGGGCTATTCCTTATAGTAAGGGCTTCCTTAACCTTATATAGCGTATATAACCTCTTAATCTTCTTTATTACCTTTTATACTATAAGAGCTTATTACTTAATATTAGGTAAGGGAGGAGAATTATTAATTATTTAAGGGTAGGCACTAAAGAAAAGAAGGGTTAGAATAATGCTATTTAGGCTTACGGTATTATTAAGGGCTTTTATAGCTATTTATAGGACTATAGCTTTAGGTATTAATAGGCATTTGCGTTAGATAATATTATAGGCTCTTTAGAGTGGCCTATAATATCTCTTAACCTTGCTAATACTATAGTATACCTTAATAGGGACTTCTTTAATTAAGATTAATATTAAAGCTATAAATTAGCGGAATTCTTTACTTCTAAACGTTATACTAGTATTAGTTATAATCTAATCTAGAGAACCCTAGTAGGTATTAATCTAGCAGAGGCAGAGGGCTTCCTAGGTTGCCTTTACTATAATATTTTTAAGGAATCTAGCCGCGTTAAATACGGTAGCTATATTAATAGTGTGGAGGATAGGGTAATTACTATCTAGATATATAATATTTATAATTACTTTGTAGTTAAAGTTATATTTATTCTTTAGGGTGAATTTAAAGTAATGTGAATTGTCTGCATTTAATTAGCATTAGTAGCAGATCTTTATTAATTATCTAATAGTTTTAAAATCTACCTTATAGCCTGATTTAGAAAGTATATTATAAAGTTAGCGAATAGAAGGGTAACTAAATTAGCAATGCAAGCGCTATAATTCTATCTTAGTTAGATAATTCTAGGCAATTAATCTCTCCTTCTGTAAAAGCATCTAAGGATATCCCTATTTATAGATAATAGGGACCTTAATATTGCCTTATTAAAGGATATTCTAAGAGATATAAAAGTTAATCTTAAGGCAGTCTATATCTACTAAATATAGTAAGAAGGGAGTGTTTATAAGCATTATATAGAATAGGATAATACTAAAGGGAGTAGGCATATTAATTAATCTAATTAAGGGATTAGCTTACTGCTTCTAAATTAAATTATTACCTCCCTAGCTCTAGATTTATTAAGCTAGATCTTTAGGATTAATTATTATAGGGTAAGGAATTAAGGATACCTTACTAATAAGTAACCTATAGCCCTAGTATTAGGGATAATACCTTAGAACATGCCTAAAGAGTAATAATCTTAAAGAAGGAAGGTAGTTAGGGCTTTCTTTAGTTACTAGAGATTAAATAGATTCTCTTTAATAAGGGCATAGGTAGCTACTTAGTTTATAAGAATTTCTATAGTTATATAGCTATTAATTATTATACCTTATATAAAGAAACTTATTAGTATCTCTCCTTTATTACCTTCTTCTTTAAATCTAAGTTCTATTATATAGGTAGAAATCTTATCTTCTTTAGAAGAAGTAGTATTATTCTCTTTACCTTTATACTAAGTAAGGAAAGCATTATAGGAAGGGGTTATTAGTTCTATAAGGTAATGGTTCTTAAAGCGTTAATATGCCTTCTTACGTTCCTCCTTAGGGTATTTAGTTAACTAATAGCCTTCCTTACTATATATATAATATTTCTTTATATATAGAGCGCCTTTATTACCTTATAATTATAATTATCTATAATAGGCTTCCTTACTATACCTATTATACTTATAGTTAGTCTAATACTACTCTCTTATATTAGGTATTAATAGGAATTAATGCTTCTTATCTAATTCCTTTATAGTTATTCTTATTAATATCCTTATGCGTTCGTAGAATAGCTAGAGGTTAGTAAGAGGGTTAATAAGGCAAGTTTTACACTTAGGTATACTATAATAGGCAGAGATTAATTAGTTCTAGAGTACTCTTTTAGATTAGGTAATATCTAGGACTACTTATTAAAGGTTTATAAGCTTTATTATAAGTTCTTTAAAGTAATTAATCTTTAGCTTATCTAGGTTTTCTTATATAATCTAGCATAGCTTAGTATTTTACTATTTAAGGAGATACCTTTGCTTTATATTATTAGTCTTAAACCTTCTCTTAATATAGCTAATAAGAGTCTTAAGGTCTTAAGGATCTCTAGCTTATATAGATGCTTATAATAGTATATTAAAGCTTTCCCTTTAAGCATAGCCTTAAGGGCATACCTAGCTTTATAGGGTTTAATGCCTAGTATCTTATATTTCCTTAGAAGATTATTAACTTTAAGTTAAGGACCTTATAGTTATCTATGCTATATTAAATATTACTTATATAAAGCTTTGTGAGATTAATTATTTACTTTAGTGTAGGTCTAGAGGAAAAAGTGCTCTTAGAGGTATAGGAGAAGGGATTTCTTATCTTAATAGGGGATACCTTTAATAAGGGCTTTCCTAAGGATTATTATGTAATTAGCCTAATAGGGTTAGACTTAGGGAATGTTATTAGTAAGATTATAGGATTCCTAGATTGCTTTATTCGTAATATTATAATCTTAGTCTAATTAGAGGGATTAGAAGGAGGTTATTAAGGAAGTCTTAGTCTTTAATACGTTTTTAGAAGGGTATATACTTCCTTATAGCTTCCTATATCTCTTCTTCTTACTAATCTTAAAATTCCTTACGGGTAGTGACTTCTTTAAGCATTACCGTAATCTTCCTATAGGCTATTATGTCTATATATATACCTTAGAAGAGAAGGAAATTATGTAAATACTTAGTAATTACTTAATCTATAATTGTAAATACCTCTCTTATTTATCTATAGAAGTCTTTAATAAAGTTAGTAAAAAGGCTTTTAGTAATAAGGGTCTTAGACTAGTATATCGCTGTCTTAAAGAGAATATAGGCTGTGATAGCCTTAGAATTATTACCTTATTTATTAAGATTAAATATTTTTGCTATCTTTAATATCTTAGATATAATAAAGTCTTATATCTTTAGGGAATATATCTTAGGAGAGGGTTATTAAGTTATAGACCTTTGCCTTTTTAGTCTCTCTTAACTTTAGTGCTTTCTTTAGTATTACTAAAGTTAGGGCTAAAGAGAGAGGCTTTTAATAATTCTTCTTATTAAGGAGCTTTTAACTTTCTTATCTCTATTATAGGAAGATAGAATAGAGGTATAATATTAGTTATATAGTAGGTTAAAGGATTATAAGCATAGCTATTATCTTTATCCCTTAGGGGTTCTTAGGATTAGATCTTAGGAGTAATAAGCTCCTTTCTTATTATAAGAGAGTGCCTTCTAAGGGTTAGGTGCGTAGTGGAACGCGCTAACTAAGTAATTAAAGATAGGTTAAACTAGTTACTAACTAGGCCTTAATCCTTTAATAGCTTTAAAGTCTTTATAAGGTCTTAGGATTAGATCTTAGGAGTTATAAGGCTCCTTTCTTATTATAAGAGAGTGCTTAGACTTCCTTAGCATAACTATACACGCTTTTAGCAGCCCTCCTATTTTATAGGGTAGGTTTATAGTATAGCTATCTCTTCTAATTAACCTTACTAATCTATGGTTAGAAAAACCGTGTGGTTATCTATAAAGTTAACCACTAATTAGTGTTAGTATTATAGGTGCCTAACGTTAGGATTATAGCCTAGGAATAGGAATTTATCTTCTATTCTAGGCGTTATAATTAATTAGTTATAAGTGTGTGTAGAAGAGAGGGAAAAAGAGGGGCTTTTTCGGATTGTGAGAAGTGGCTATAAACGCAGTGCGTTTTGTGGGTCACATAACTTGTGGGCCCTTAACCAATCAGAGGGCAGGCCGATGAGTCATAGGAGGGCTACCTCTCGCGAACGCGCGTTGCGCGCGCGCCCTCGCGGCCCGACCTTTTGCCGGGTAATTGCGGCTGCGTGCCGCGATTGATATCATGCTTGTTCTAACATTTATAATGTTTAAAAATATATTCTAAGAAAACTAATACTAGCTTATTACTAGTTAACTACATAAATATAGGGATATAAATACTATATTTTATAAACCTATTAACTACTACTAAGATTCTATTATAAGTCTTATTTTACTAATCCTTAACTAGTAAGAGTCTAGTAATAAAATCTATTAATAATTCTTAAAAGAGGTAATTTAGCACTAGTAGCATAGCTAGCTTACTATAAGGTTTATATATTTATAGTTTTAATACTTAATAGCTAATATAAGTACATATATATACCTTAATATCTCTTTTTATTCCTAGCTAAAAATATTAGTTAATAACTTATTAAAGAGTTTTAGTAACTCCTTAATACCTAGTAGTAAGGTTATTATAAATTAGTAGTAAGATTTCTTTTCTTATTTTATATAGGATAAAAACTTAATTTTTAAATATTAATAGCTTAGAGGGTCTAATAAACTATATCTATAATATATCTAGGTTACTACTTTCTAGTAGTAATCTCTTCTTTATAATAAAGATATCCCTTTATTATATATCTAAAAGTAAGACTTAGATTAAGGGTTTTAATTCTATATCTTTATTTAATATAGCGGAGTTTAACTTAGCAAAGGTTCTCTATACCGCTAAGACCCTAGCTATAATGCATCTACTAGGTTATAACTCCTTAGCTAGTAAATCTAGTCTTATATATAATCCTTTCCTTACTATAATACTTACTTTAAGTATATCTAGTCTAATAGACTTCTCTAAATTTAATAAGACCCTTACTATAACACTACTACTAGGTAGTAACTCCTTAGCTAGAGGATTTAGTCTTATATATAAGTCTCCTATGCTATAATGCCTCCTTAGAGTATATCTAGACTATTAGGCTTTTTCTAAATTAAGGAGACCCTAGCAATAATATAACTACTAGGTAGTAACTCTATAGCTAGTGAATCTAGTCTTATAGGCAAATCTCTCTAATCTAGTTAATAGGTAGGGGCGATTTTATAAAGCGCTAAATATTAGCAGTTCTATTATAGTGTCCTTATAGCCTATTATCTATAAACTAAATACACTATATTATCTTAGAGCACTAGATATTAGTAGTTTTATTATAGTATTCTTATAGCATATTATTTATAAACTTAGTAAGAAAGGTTAGTAGTTATAAGAACACTACCTTTACCTTTCTTTCTTTACTTATATAATCTAACCTCCTTAATAAAGCATTAGTAAGGTTTAACTTACTTACTCTATATTTAATTATAAAGTTAAATAGATAGAGCTTATCTAAAGTAATAACTTATCTACTAGTTAGCTTTAGCTTTATTACTAGGTACTTATGGTTTAAGTGGTTTATAATTACTATAACTAGGTGTGTTAAGTATATAAGGTAATGCCTCTAAGTTTAGAATACCTCTTAGATAGCTAGTAACTCTATATCTAGGGTTATATAGCATAGCTCTATCTTATTTAACTTCCTTAATATATATACTACTAGGTGCTAGTAACCTAGCACTAACTACACTAGGATAGCCCTAAGTGCATATCCTAAAGTATTTATCTTAACCCTTAATAGAGCTAATAGATTAAAGTGCACTAGAATTAGTGCCTCTTAGAATTATTTTTATAGCTCTCTAAACATAGCTAGCTTATTAGGGTCTAGCTTAAACTTTACTAGTTAGTCTTCTTAGAGTTAATTAGTTAGTAGGATAACTATTTTACTATAGCCCTTAATAAACTATCTATAAAATCCTATAAAACCTAGGAATAACTAAATATTAAAGATACTATAAGGTACTAGCTAAGTTACTATTATCTTAATCCTTATAGGCTCTATTATAATTCCTACTTTAGATATAATAAAGCCTAGGAATTTAACCTCCTTATATAAGAATTTACACTTTTCTAGGTTAATAAAGAGGCTTACCTCTTAGAGTTTCTAAAGGACTTATTTAATATACCCCTTATACATAGCTATATTACTACTATAAATTAGGATGTTATCTAGGTATATAATATAAATTGTATTTACAAGGCCTTCTAAGGCATTATTAATATATTCTTAGAAGGTTATAGGTATATTAACTAGTCTAAAAGGCATTATAAGATATTTAAAGTGTCTATATTTATATTAGAACACTATCTTTTACTTATCTCCCTTATAGATATATAGCTAGTAGTATGTATTTTTAAGGTCTAATTTTATATATACCTTTACTCCCTTTAATTAGTTTAAGATCTTAGTAATAAGTAATAATAGTGCCTTATCTTTAATAGTAATCCTATTAAGGCCTTTATAATTCACGTAAAGGCGTAATTTTCCTCCTTTCTTTAGCATAAATAATATTAAGGCCCTAGCTAGGCTAATAGATCTCTAAATCTATCCTTTTTACTATATACTTACTAAGTACTTATAGAGTACCTCTAGCTCCTTCTTTACTAAATTATATATTAGTCCTTATAAGGGTGTTTTCCTCTCTTCTAATTTAATAGCATAAGTCTAACTACCTAATATAAGAAGAATACCTATAAGTTTATTTAAAAGATATCTTTAAACTCTTTATAGGCCTAGGGTATTTATATAGTTAACTTATAGGCTTTGCTTATCTTTATAATTACTAGGTTATTATAGGGCTTATCTTTATTTACTATTAAGATATTATTATCTTTTTATATAATTTCTATTATTCACCCCTATAGGATAAATCTAATATATATGTGTTTTGCCTCCTTATATACCTATTATATCCCTACTACTAGTCTAAGACGCTCTTTTATAATAGGGTGTCTCTAGTAACTATTTATCTAGGATATAATTACTAGTTTATATATAACTGCTTAGTTATGCCCTAATAATAGGTCCTTACTAGTATTAGCTATATAGTAGCTAACTTAATATATTCTTACGTAGCCTATACTATCCTTAATTAATAGGGTTTATAATAAGATCCCTTAATACTTAATTTTAGTAAGGGTAGCACTCTTAAGAGTTAATTTTAGTAATTAGCACTATTAGTAGCTTTAGATAGATAATTAAATAGGTTATACTAGGGTTAAATAGCGCCTTTATAGCTACCTATTTATATTCTTATTATAACTACCTTAACTTATAATCTTAGATCCTTAGGTAATAATTTAATAAGAGTGTTTTCCTAGGGTTAATAAGCTAAGGGGTCTTATTTAAGTCTAATAGGTCTTTAACGTAGTTATAGCTACCTTATATATCTCTATTATATAGTTACTTCTCTTATAAATAGAATAATCTAGTTTACTATAGCTTAGTAAAGCGTATCCTAGCTTACTATACTTATAATATATAAGGGATAAATTTACTACTCTATTACTACTTTATTACTATAGCTTTTCTAGTAAAGTAAAACGCTATTATCTTTTCCTACTATTACTACCTTAATTATTTAATTAGCTTCCTTTAGTTATAACCTTTACTTTTCTTCCTTAGCTTACTAAATAGGTCTAACTCTTAGGAAACTCTTAGCTAAGTACTTACTTCTTTATAGTATTATTAAGGCTATTAATAAATATATAGATTTATAGGTATTAGGGAATTGCTTTAGGTAACTTAGCCTTTGCCTTACCTAGATCTTTATAAACGCCTAGAATAATTAGTGATTCTCTTACCTAATGTCAGGAGCGGAACGGCGACGGCATCCATAAGGGTAGCGCCTAGCAGGGCACGGAGCTAAGGGCTAGCTACGGACTAGTTACATGGAAGCTGTGGGCTATTTAAAGGGGCTTTCCTATAAATAAAGGGAAAAGGCTAGAGATTAAACCTTTTAAGCACCCCCTAGCTAGTAGTTTAATAGCTATAACACTTTAATCTAACCTTTACTCTATTACACACTCCTAAGCTAAAAGCCTTAATAAATTAATCTCTCTTCCCTTTAGGGTAATAGACTGTTAGTTAGATTAAGATATCTAGAATTTATTATATAGTAACCTAATTAGGTAGTAGCTATAACTATGCTATAGATAAGCAGGAGAATATTACACTACTAAACCTAACTAGAGTAGTCCGCTAGTCCCTATTAGATAACTAATAAAGCGGAATACTTATGATTTTTATAATTTTTTTCATCGGCAGTGGCCAATGCATCTAAAATTCATATATAACATAAGAATTACTAGCAACACCTAGCTAGTGCAATAATAAACAACCGATTAATAGTACCGTAGTGATAAAAAAGCAGCCTAATATAGGAACAAGCTTTAAGGGCATGAATACAGGGGGCTGCGAGGTTAGTGTAAAGTTTATTAATAATAAACTTTGTGGCTGCGTTAGCGTAAGATATAGTTATAGTTCGTGACCGTAGTTAAACTCAAATTCATTTGAGTTTTGCTCGTAGCATAAATTAACGCGATTCCCCCTTTCTCTATAACCGTGTTTATTCCCTCTCTCTGCATTATCTCTTCCATCTTCTCGCACCTTACCACTCACTTGTGCGCTAAAGCTCCGAGGCGAACTTAAACCCTCACACCACACACAACTCATTCTTACTTGTTTCCAACCTGATTCGATACAGTCCACACAACCCTAGACCACAAAGTAGGTCTTGCGTTATCAGTTGATTGACGTCCCTAGCTAATAGACCATAGAATGGCAAAGGGTGATCCAAAGCCAACGACCTTTACCACTAGGCTAAAGAAGAGATACCCTATTATAAAAGAGCGCCTTAGGCTAGTAGTAAGAATGCAATAGGTATATAAAGAGGCTAGATATATATATATTAGATTTATTCTATAGGAGTTAATATTAAAAAGTATATAAAAAGATAATAATGTCTTAATAGTAAATAAAGATAAGCCCTATAATAACCTAGTAATTATAGAGATAAGCAGAAGCCTATAAGTTAACTATATAAATACCCTAGGCCTATAAAGAGTTTAAAAATATCTTTTTAAATAAACTTATAGGTATTCTTCTTATATTAGGTAGTTAGACTTATGCTATTAAATTAAAAGAGAGAAAAACACCCTATAGAGACTAATATATAATTTAGTAAAGAAGGAGCTAGAGGTGCTCTATAAGTACTTAGTAAGCATATAGTAAAAGGATAGATTTAAAGATCTATTAGCCTAGCTAAAGCCCTAATATTATTTGTGCTAAAGAAAGGAGGAAAATTATACCTTTATATAGATTATAAAGGCCTTAATAGGATTACTATTAAAGATAAAGCGCTATTATTGCTTATTACTAAGATCTTAAACTAATTAAAGGGAGTAAAGGTATATATAAAATTAGACCTTAAAGATATATACTACTAGCTATATATTTATAAGGGAGATAAATAGAAAATAGCGTTCTAATATAGATATAGTTACTTTAAGTATCTTATAATGCCTTTTAGACTAGTTAATACACCTATAACCTTTTAAGAATATATTAATAATGCCTTAGAAGGCCTTATAGATATAATTTACGTTATATATTTAGATAATATTCTAATCTATAGTAGCGATATAGCTATGTATAAGGGTATATAAAATAAGTTCTTTAGAAGCTCTAAGAGGTAAGCCTCTTTATTAACCTAGAAAAGTGTAAATTCTTATGTAAGAAGGTTAAATTCCTAGGCTTTATTATATCTAAAGAAGGAATTATAGTAAAGCCTATAAGAATTAAGATAATAGTAACTTAGCTAGTACCTTATAGCGTCTTTAATATCTAGTTATTCCTAGGTTTTATAGGATTCTATAGATAGTTTATTAAAGGCTATAGTAAAATAGTTATCCTATTAACTAATTAACTTTAAGGAGACTAACTAGTAAAGTTTATACTAAATCCTAATAAGCTAGCTATATTTAGGGAGCTATAAAAATAATTCTAAGAGGCGCTAATTCTAGTATACTTTAACCTATTAGCCCTATTAAGGGTTAAGACAAACGCCTTAGGATATGCACTTAGGGCTATCCTAGCGTAGTTAGTGCTAGGTTACTAGCACTTAGTAGTATATATATTAAGGAAGTTAAATAAGATAGAGCTATACTATGTAATACTAGATATAGAGTTACTAGCTATCTAAGAGGTATTCTAAACTTAAAGGCACTACCTTATATACTTAATGCATTTAGTTATAGTAGTTATAGATTACTTAAACTATAAGTATCTAGCTATAAAGCTAAAGTTAACTAGTAGATAGATTATTACGCTAGATAAACTCTATCTATTTAACTTTATAATTAAACATAGAGTAAGTAAGTTAAACCTTACTAATGCTTTATTAAGGAGGTTAAATTATATAAGTAAAGAAAGGAAGGTAAAGGCAGTGTCCTTATAATTACTAACCTTTCTTACTAAGTTTATAAATAATATACTATAAGGACGCTATAATAGAACTGCTAATATCTAGTGCTCTAAGATAATATAGTGTGTTTAGTTTATAGATAATAGGCTATAAGAATACTATAATAGAACTATTAATATCTAATGCTTTATAAAATCACCCCCTGCCTATTAACTAGATTAGAAAGGACTATATATAAGACTAGATTTACTAGCTAAGGAGTTACTACCTAGTAGTAGTATAATAGCTAGGGTCTCCTTAATTTTAAAGAAGCCTAATAGTCTAGATATACTCTAAGGAGTTTATTATAGTATAAGGAGACTATATATAAGACTAGATCCGCTAGCTAAGGAGTTACTACCTAGCAGTGGTATAATAGTAAGGGTCTTATTAACTTTAGAAAAGCCTAATAGTCTAGATATACTCTAAGAAGGTATTATAGGTATAGGAGACTACATATAAGACTAGATCCGCTAGCTAAGGAGTTACTACTTAGTAGTGGTATAATAGTAAGGGTCTTATTAAATTTAAAGAAGCCTATTAGACTAGATATACTTAAAGTAGGTATTATAGTAAGGAATAGACTATATATAAGACTAAATTTGCTAGCTAAGGAGTTATAACCTAGCAAATACATTATAGCTAGGGTCTTAGCGGTATAGAGAACCTTTACTAAGTTAAACTCCACTATATTTTATAAAGACACGGAATTAGAACCCTAATCTAAGTCTTACTTTTAGATATATAGTAAAGGGATACCTTTATTATAAAAAGAGGTTACTACTAGAAAGCAATAATCTAGTTATATTATAGATATAGTTTATTAGACCCTCTAAGCTATTAATATTTAAAAATTAAGTTTTTATTCTATATAGAATAAGAAAAGAAATCCTATTACTAATTTATAATAACCTTACTACTAGGTATTAAGGAGTTACTAAAACTCTTTAATAAGTTACTAACTAATATTTTTAGCTAGGAATAAAAAGAGATATTAAGGTATATATATATACTTATATTAGTTATTAAGTATTAAAACCATAAATATATAAACCTTATAGTAAGCTAGTTATACTACTAGTGCTAAATTACCCTTTTTAAGAATTATTAATAGATTTTATTACTAGACTCCTACTAGTTAAAGATTAGTAAGGTAAAATATATAATATAATCTTAGTAGTGGTTAATAGATTTATAAAATATAGCATCTATATCCCTATATCTACGCGGTTAACTAGTAATAGACTAGTAACTATCTTCCTAAAATATATTTTTAAAGATTATAAAGCCTTAGAAGGTATTATTATAAACTAAGGTTTAATATTTACTAGCGGATTTTAGAGAATATTCTGCTATCTCTTAGTAATAAAGTAGTGATTAAGTACTGCGTTTTATTTATAAATAAATAGTTAGATAAAACGCTTAAATTAAGTTTTAGAGCACTATTTAAGAGCATTTATATGCGTAGAATAGATTAATTAGGTTAATTATCTCCTAATAGCATAGTTTGCTTATAATATAAGCGCGTATATAAGTTACGGTTATATACCTATAGAAGCGCTATAAGGGTATAACCTAAGGGGACTAGATTAAGTAATTATACTAATTCTAATAGTTAATAATTAAGCTAAGAATAGAGTTTTAGAATTAAAGTATAAGCATATAGAGATTAAGTAGCTATTAAGCTACTTATAAGTCTTATAGAAAAAGTATTATAATTAAAAGAGAGTGCTAATAAAGTTTAATATAGGTAACTATATCTTACTCTTAACTAAGAATATTAATTTATAATACCCTAGCTAAAAGCTAGCTATAAAGTACTTAGGACCTTATAAGATTAAAAAGAAGTTAGCTATTATAGTTTAGCTTATTAATTAAAGCTACCTAAAGGAACGCGCTTATATATTATTTTTAATATTATAAGCTTAGAACCTTTAGAGGAAATCTAAGTAATATAGTTAAAATAACCTTACTATAAGATAATATTAAAGAGAATTAAGAGGAGTTTAAAGTTAAACAAATTATTACCTATAAATATAATAGAAAACGCTATAAATATTTAGTTGAATAGAAAAACTATAATAATTTAGAGAATTTATAGGTACTATAAAGAGACTTTATAATAAAAGAGATTATTAAAGACTATAAGCAATAACTAAGCAGCTAAATCTTAACTTTCTAGCTACTTAATTAACTCTTAATTCAAAGTTAAAATAATTATTAGAATGCAGTAATTTAATTAGGAAATAATTTACTTAATAACGATTTAGACTACTAAACAAATCTTATATTTAAAGTAAACTTAGCATAGACTTATAGCTATCTAATAGCTAGACTTTAGAGACATATTTAGACGTATTTTTAGTAATATTTCTAACTTTATTAGCCTTAGACTTATTATTACTAAAGGCTTAAACTTATAGTTCCTTAGGGAGTTCTAAAGGTTTAATATAGGTAAGGAGAGTAGCTTAAGTAATAGTAAACTAGTAGTAAGTTAGTAAAGAATAAGTAATAGAGTTAATAGTACTAACTATAGGGCTATAAGTAGCTATAAACTAGAGATAATTAGTAATCTTAATCTAGGTTTCTAGATTAATAATATTAATTAGCTATAAGAAAGTAGTGTGTTTATTATACTTTACTTCTTAAGAAGCCTTAGCTATAAGATATATATAATAAGCTTACCTATATTTATTAGTATTTTTAAGAATAAAAGAGTATTATAAAGTTTTTCTTAGCTTATATAAACTCCTAGTAGTATATTAGTAATATTAAAGTAGTAGACTAAGGAAGACTTATATTACTAAGGTAGTATAGTTTTAGAAGATTATAAAGTATATTCTAAAGCTATTTATATAGCTTTATAATTTAAATAGAATACTAGTAAGGAGTTAGTAGTAATTAAGAGGTAATCCCTTAAGGCTTAACTTACCTAATATAAGTCTTATTATTTTAAGTATAATAGTAGTATTTTAGAGAATTACCTATAAAAAGCTAAATATTAGTAGTAATAGTAGTAAGCTAGTAGTAAGTTTATACTAGAGAAGTAATTATATTTAGTTAGAGCAGGCTTTCCCTTAGTAATATACTAAGGCTAATTATCTTTATTATTATCCCTTAAAGCTATATTCTAAATAGCTAATTACTAAGTATAATATATATATAGAATTTTTATTAAACTAGCCCTAAGTTAGTAATAGAAAAGTAATAAAGAAGTAGTAAACTTATATAGTTTTTAATAATTATAAGGTTCTTCCCTTATAGGATAACTTAATAGTAGGATCTTTAATAGTAATAGTATAGGATATAATAACTTAAGCTATAAGAGTTAGTAGTTAATATTATATAATAAGTAGTATTATAGCTACTATTATATTAGTAAAGGGACTTATAAGGGGATAAGAGGCTTAAAGAAGAGAAAGAAAAAGAGAAAAAAAGGAAGGAATTACCTTTTCTTATAGGAATTTAGGTGCCTTAGAGTAATCTAAGAGGCTCTAACTAGAACCTTCTATGTATTATAACTAGTGTGTTTATAGAGATTACTATAATTTATAAGTTATTACTATAAGCTTACTATAAATTTATTAGGCTACTACTATAAGCTTAAAGAAAAGCAGAAGGAGTAAGGTAATCTATACCCTATAGAGTTAAGCTAATTAAAAAATCACACTAACTAGCCTAGTTAGGAAGAATCTTTTAGAAAGAATAGCCTATAGGTAAGAAGTTAAGAAGTAACTATAACCTAGCTACTATTAGCAAGTAATTACTATAAAAAGGCTAATATAGCCTAATATTATTAACATTATTACATCATTTTGTGAGAAATCACTATAGTAAGTAGTAATAAAGGAACGCTTACGCTATAACCTAACCCTAAGATAGCACCTTAATGCAATTAAGGATAATTATAGTGAGAGGGGGTATTATATTAGGAGTGGAACGGCAATAGTATCTATAAGGGTAGTAATAGTATCTATAAGGGTAGCGCCTAGTAGGGCATAGAGCTAAGGGCTAGCTACGGACTAGTTACGTGGAAGCTATAGGCTATTTAAAGGGGCTTTCCTATAAATAAAGGGAAAAGGCTAGAGATTAAACCTTTTAAGCACCCCCTAGCTAGCAGTTCAATAGCTATAACACTTCAATCTAACCTTCACTCTGTTACACACTCCCAAGCCAAAAGCCTTGACACCTAAGACCTATTAGTGTCCTTATTACTTCTAAGCACTATATATTCTTATCTATAGTTCTTATCTTTAACTAATCTATAAATCTATCCTAGGTATAACCCTAGTAGTTTATGTAACTATCTATAGCTATATAATATATTTATTATTGCTTTATGTTATCTACTAGGCAGCTGCTAGTATAGGTAACCTTTGTTATATTATCTATAAAGGTTCCTTAATCTATAGTAAAAGCTACGTTTAAATCCGCTAGAAAATTCTAAAGACTCTTAAAGGTATTCCCTTTATATATAGGTACTTTTAATTATGTTTTTATAAGGCTATATTACTATATAATAGGTGCTACCTAAGGCACTAAAGGAAAGGTATTTATAGGTCCTATGTTTAAGTTACCTAAGGATATAGCTTTTCTATTATCTATAGGTTTTACTATAATTACGTAAGTTTCTATTTTTTTCTATAATATATATCTAGGTTATAGCTTCTTTAAGGCACTAATTTAGTGTTATCTCCTTATTATTAATAAGTATTTTACTTTATTAGTTATCTAATAGGGACTAGCAGACTACTCTAGTTAGGTTTAGTATTAAACTCCTGCTTATTTATAGTGTAATTATAGCTACTACCTAATTAGGTTACTATATAATAAATTCTAGATATCTTAATCTAACTAATAGTCTATTACCCTAAAGGAAAAGAGATTAATTTATTAAGGCTTTTAGCTTAGGAGTAAATAATAGAGTAAAGATTAGATTAAAGTATTATAGCTATTAAACTACTAGCTAGGGGGTGCTTAAAGGTTTAATCTCTAGCCTTTTCCCTTTATTTATAGGAAAGCCCCTTTAAATAGCCCGTAGCTCTTATATAACTAGCCCGCAGCTAGCCTATAGCTCCGTGCCCCGCTAGGCGCCACCCTTATGGATGCCGTCGCCGTTCCGCTCCTGACAATTAAGACTATCTTTCCATAGGCTAGATGTGGATGTGGATGAATGCCACGACCTCGACCCTAGCCTCGATTCGCCGGCTTAGTTATGAATGAGAGAGAATGCCCATTTCCTTTCGCTATTATTAATACATATAATCATTAGTTAGCATGTCATGCCCCTTGTCCGCTGCTAGCTTCGTGTGTATGCACCTCATTCTCTACTCGTGCGTAACACTCCTCTCATACGCGGTCAAGAAAAGTATATTGGGCAGAAAACAACAACTCACTGCCACTCTAGCATCACAAGCTCCAGGTGATGCCAGTTCCAAACATTCTTATCAATCCACGCCTTTTCTTTCCTGCTCGCTGCGCCACCAGCCTGATAGAGCTGGCGCTCGATATCGGCCGCAAATGCCATGGAACAGCTTCTCCCGTGGAACGGCTTCTCCCACGGAGCGAAAATCACGGCCCTATGCCGGATCGAGGCCCAATTGGCATTCCGCTGTTGTGGACTCTCACGTCTTTGGCATTCATGACGTCCCTGCTGCGAGTATACGTGCGGCTGCGCTACCATAAGTTTAGATGGGACGATGGCTTCATGATTTGTGCAATGGTAAGAATGACCTTGTCTCATGCTGCGACTCGCCGTGATATAGACGACTTGCTTGCCGGTCACAAGAAAGACGTCACAGAAGACTGAAGTGGAATATCTCTTATTACGTTGTACAGACGTGCTTCATTGGCTGGAGCGTTGTGTTAACTCTGTACGCCAACCGCGACGGACTTGAACACATTGACGATGCCGCGAAAACGGGGCCCGACAACGTCGCCATCGTCCTGTTTCTCAACTGGCTCAGCCAGGTTTTCGGCATCATGGGTGTGGCGGCTGGCAAAATTTCAGTATCAGCGCTTCTCTTGGGAATGATCAAATCCACGGAGCTGCGATGGCAGAGAATGTTCCTGTGGTTGGTCCCGATTACACTAGCTGCGCTGATTGCCATGTCGTGTTCCACGCTGGCATTTGCGCAATGCTCGCCCGCGAACGCGCTGTGGGATAAGAGGGTGCAGGGAAAGTGCATCGATCCGAAAGTCATAGCTGGATTTGGAACATTCACCGGAGGTACGTGGCGAGGAAAACACCAAAACACCATGGACAGCGCAAAACCCCGTACCAAGCCTAGCCTCGGAAGTCGACGTTTTCAACTACACCAGTCGCAATATCAACATGAACACAAACAAACTAACATGTCTTCTAAAAAAAAAAAAAAAAAAAAGCCTTCCACACCTTTGCCGACGCAAGCCTTGCCATCATCCCCGCCACCATCTTCTGGCAACTCAACAACACCATGACTGAAAAGTCCCAACTCACAATCATCTTCCTCCTCAACATCCTCACATGCATCTTCTCTGGCATAAAAACCCAATCTCTCGTGGGAATCGGCAACAGAACCGACCAAACATGGGCAACACACGACATCTTCGCCTGGGCCACAGGCGAGCTCTTTCTCATGATTGTGTGTTCCACCATACCCGCACTGCACTTTGTCCTCCACTGCATGCGCCAGGCAGCAGGCAGAATCGGGAGCAATGTCACAACACATGGTTCCGCGAAATCCGTCTCCAAGATTCCCTCGGATGCGACGGTGACGGACACGGAGCTGAGCGACATGACGTTTATGAATGTCAAGACGCGGACCACGATTGAGAAGGGCTTGAAGAGGAGCGAGAGCGCAGATCATCTGGTGGAACAGGGGTGAGAGTCGACATGATGTATGATGTGAGGAGGATACGAAACCTAACGTCGCTTGCTCCAACGGCTTGGCATAAGAATAAGCGCTGTCTTTTTTTTTTTTTTTTTTTGCTGTTCCCTCCCCTCCTGGCGGGTGGCGTTCTAAGATTTATTGGGGTTCTGAATTCTGGCGTTTTGGAAATGGCAAAGCGACTGGCAGTTCGCAAGAACCATGACATGACGTGTGTGAAACGAGACAGGCTATGATATGCCCACCCAATGGACCTGGTTCGGGACCTGGCTATTTATTGGCCATCATGTATTACGTCGGAATATGACTTATGTATATATATACCTAGTTAGAGCCTGGTTTGTTAATTGCAACCCGACTAGAACATATATTACAACTCATGTGATATCCAAGCAATTATTGCACAACTTTTCGGTCGTTATTGCTCCACGCAAGCCAAATCATCATTTCCCATTTTCCCCATTACATGAATCATTGACTGGCGAGCCTAGTCTCTCATTATATACAGTCCCATCCGTCTTGGCCCCATGGGCATGCGTGAAAGTGTCGTCCGTGGCCCCAAACTCTGGGTGATACAGCGTCAAGAAGTCGTCTAATCCTGCGAATTCCCCTATTGGCGTCACATTGGTATTTGACATGCACTATTCCGGCATGAACCTATCCTGCTCGTTAGACGACAAGCCATTCATTCGTGAACGCCTCGACCGCCGCTACCGTCACATTCGTCATGGGGCCCACGCTGGCTGCTCATGGCTAAATGGAAATCTGGCAGTGGTGCAATGGGGTTTTGACACAAGCTTGCGCTCGTAGACATGGGCGTTGGAAACGTATCTGCCGTGTTTCTAGGGACGGGATTGCTGCCACGAACGTGGCACCTGTTAATAGCTCGTCACCGTTCCGACGCTGTCCTTGTGACCTGACGAGGACGCTTGGGTGATACTCCCACTTTAGGAAAGCCCGCGGCCTGGCGATCTGAAAAATTCGAGTGTACCAGATGCACTTGCTCTAGTAAGCACGTCGTCAACAACAGCAGCAACAACTTCTTCCTGAAACACTTTCACTCCAAGGTGGACTGATAGCGGCCTGCAAATATCCTTTGTCCCAGCCCCCGGATTATATTCAAGAAGCATTTCAGCGATGATCAACATACTATGGAGATGAGCGCGGTTCTTTTAACTCGAGCTTGTCTCATCAGCATCCTTCAATGATATTGAGCTTTGAAGGTGCAGTCAGGATGTCATTCTCCAACGGAGAAAATCAACGCCACGCCGTCACAGAAAGGATATACACATCTCTTCACATCGGTTATGCTCTTGTGTTACTGGGGGAGTTCATCGGGTATCATTCCTCATTCCTCATACAACCATCCAATGTCCCTTTCTCCGCATCTTCTCACCCTCTTGGAACAACTTCAGATGCCAGTTTCCGTCGCTTATTCATTTCATCTTGCTCTGCTAGAACTTTGGCAGTCAAGGATGCAGCCGTAGGATTGTTGATACCACTTATCCTTGAGTCTGCACCTTTCTTTGCAGAGGGGTTGTTCACTTTGCCATCAATCTCAGGTATGTCGCCATTCTCCACTATCTCATTACCCTTTCGCTTCTTTTTGTTCTTCTTTTCAAATTTGTCCTTCTTTAAGCTGTGTGTCAAGCCCCGCTCTCGTAAATCCTCCAGCCTCTTTTCTAATCTCTGGATATCCTTCTCTGAGGTTGCGAGTAATGTGATGACATTGTCGCTGTCGAACTTCTCGCCGCACTCCGGACATGATCTCTCTTGAATTTCTGTGATGGCGATTTCGGCAAAAGCGTGGCCACAAGGAACCAGATAGACAACCTTTGTAGACGGGCCCATATCTTTCATGGAAATCGGACATGCCCATTTGCCACCAGATTTGGCGAACTTCACGCGCACTACATCTCTTAAAGACTTGATGCCAAAATTGGCAGGGGTTGTTTCGGCCGGTTCGTCGGATGGTATCAACCCACTGAGGATTGCTTCGTAATTGAATAATCTCCCACGCCAATCTGAAACGGCCGTGTCCATGTCGAGAGCGGCGCCGCTGAGAGCGCAGTGAGTCCACGCATGAATGAGCGACTCCAAAGCCGTGGCTTTGAGCTCTGATATTGTGGGTGCACGAGCAGCGTTCTTCACAAGTTCGCTTCGTTTGGGAATGGAGCCGCCGTCGTTACCCATGTTGCAAATTTGTGGTTGGCAATGAGATACAAAAGATTGCGGTTATATGGTGAGTCTTCGGGACTGTGGTGGAGCGAAGTCAGAGCTGGAAAAGTAACCTTGCTTATCGACAAATGACCTTCACCCTTACTTGTACAGTGCGCTTGGGCCGCAGCACAGTTTCTAACACGGTGCCCATTTGACGTAGACCCCGTAGCGGGAGGCACTGCTGACCTCCTCGTGAGCTAGGCAACCCCATCATCTCGACTCCCAAGTTAGGGTCAGGGTATGTGTCGCTGCGATACTGTCACCAGCTTTTCAACTTCGCTTTCACTCCCCGGGCAGCATTTTTTTATACATTATTCTCTCAGGAGAATAAATCCCAGGCTGTAGGTGCAGCAGGCGAACCTTCGCACCGCACCTGCGAGAGGTCTCGACCAGCACCTTCCTCCGTCACGACAGTCGTCCAGTAAACGAACGACACCCAATCTTCAATCGCACCTCTCGATTTGATTTTCCATCATCTTCATCGACTCTTTGGTTCTTCAGCAATACTTCAGTGGTTCATGCCGGCTTTGATTGTGATAGCCTCGGCGCCAATCGGGGGATGGCGCAGCAACAGCAGGTCGCTCTCGAGCGACTCGATCACATCACTCGGAGCCTGAGATCTCGGTAGGCACATCACAGCTTTGGAAGGGGTTAAAGTACTTATTCGTACATATAGCGTCGGAGATGACGTTCGAAAGCGAGCCGCCATTCAGCTTCGTGAGCTTGTTGTCCTATGTCACAGAGGTACAAATATCAACCCCGCCATGCCTGATTCAGCAATTACTAACAAAGTGCTTGCAGACCTGGCCCAAGAGCAATTCCTCGCCTTTTACAATGCAGTTAACAATAGAATTACACAACTTATTACACACGGTAGCGACTCAGCCGAACGATTAGGCGGCATTTATGCGCTGGATGCTTTGGTCGATTTCGACGGCGTCGATGTCGCTGCCAAATATACCCGATTCACACAAAATATCAAAACCGTCCTACGGGGCAAGGATATCAATCCCATGAAGCCTGCGGCCATTGCGCTGGGCAAGTTATGTCGTCCTGGAGGATCGTTAATATCTGAACTTGTCGATTCCGAAGTGAATACTGCGCTTGAATGGCTCCAAAATGACCGAGTCGAAGAACGTCGATATAGTGCTGTCCTTGTTCTTAGGGAGTTGGCCAGGAATGCCCCAACGCTAATGTACCAGTACATTCCAACAATATTTGACTGGGTGTGGGTGGGTTTGAGAGATCTTCGTCAACTCATTCGTGAAACTTCGGCAGAGACTGTTAGTGCCTGCTTCAGAATTATCCGAGAACGAGACCAGGAGATGAAACAACTCTGGATGAGCAAGATCTACAACGAGGCAAGACAGGGTCTTAAGGTTAACACCGTCGAGTCTATCCATGCCTCTTTACTGGTGTTGAGAGAGCTGCTTGAACAAGGAGGGATGTACATGCAGGAACACTACCAAGAGGCGTGTGAGATCGTGTTCAAGCACAAAGATCATAGAGATCCTACCACACGAAGAACAGTTGTTTATCTCATCCCCGACCTTGCCAGCTACTCCCCAGCCGATTTCGCTCAGTCCTGGCTTCACAAATTCATGGTCTACTTATCTGGCATGCTGAAGAGAGATAAAGAGCGAAACGATGCTTTCTTGGCCATCGGCAACATTGCCAACTCGGTCAAGAGCGCTATTGCACCCTACCTAGATGGCGTGCTTATTTATGTCAGGGAAGGGCTGAGTGTCCAGTCACGCAAGAGAGGCTCGGTAGATCCTGTTTTTGACTGCATCAGCCGGCTAGCCGTTGCCGTTGGGCAGACTCTGAGCAAGTACATGGAAGCCCTCCTGGATCCCATATTTGCCTGCGACCTCACACCAAAGCTTACTCAAGCTTTGGTGGACATGGCATTTACATTCCACCAGTCAAACCCACCATTCAAGAAAGGTTGCTAGATATGCTGAGCGTTGTTCTGTGTGGCGAGCCTTTCAAACCACTTGGCGCACCTCAGCCAAATACTCTGAGCTCTGTTCCTGCCATCACAAAAGATGTCAAGGACCCTCAAGCATATGAGAATAGACGATCAGAAGTCAAGTTGGCGCTTAACACGCTTGGCAGCTTTGATTTCTCTGGGCATATTTTGAATGAGTTTGTTCGCGACGTGGCAATCAAATACGTCGAGGACGAAGATCCCGAGATCCGTGAGGCTGCGGCTTTGACCTGTTGTCAACTCTACGTTCGGGATCCTATTGTCAATCAAACCAGCTATCACGCACTTCAGGTTGTGGGTGATGTGATCGAAAAACTACTGACTGTCGGTATATCAGACCCTGAACCCAACATCAGGCGAACTGTCCTTGCGGCGTTAGATGAGCGCTTTGATCGTCATCTTGCAAAAGCTGAAAATATCAGGATACTTTTTTTCGCGCTCAACGATGAAATATTCGCCATTCGCGAGGTTGCCATATCGATTATTGGTCGTTTGGCTCGATTTAATCCGGCATATGTCATCCCCTCTTTAAGAAAGACCCTGATACAAATGCTGACAGAACTGGAGTTCTCAGAAGTGGCGCGAAATAAGGAGGAGAGTGCCAAACTTTTGAGTCTGCTGGTTCAGAATGCCCAGACTCTTATTAAGCCTTATGTCGAACCAATGATTTCAGTTCTTCTGCCAAAGGCCAATGATCCTAGTCCAACAGTTGCCGCCACAATCCTAAAAGCGCTTGGAGATCTCGCGACGGTTGGCGGCGAAGACATGTTGCCGTACAAAGACCGTCTGATGCCCCTGATCATAGACGCGCTCCAAGATCAGTCCTCCAACATCAAGCGACAAGCGGCACTGAATGCACTGGGCCAGTTGGCCAGTAATTCTGGCTATGTAATTGAACCGTATCTAGAATATCCTCAGCTGCTGGAGATCCTGCAAAGCATCATCCGAACCGAGGATCAGAAAGGCTCACTGAGACAGGAAACCATCAAGCTCATGGGTATTCTAGGAGCTTTGGACCCCTACAAGCACCAGGTCAGTTCGCATTGCACAAGCTTTTGTAGCATAACAAAATATTAATGATGAGAAACAGCAAGTTGAGGAGCGCACGCCCGAGATACAGCGCCGAGTTGAATCTAATCAAATGACTGATATCTCTCTCATGATGACCGGACTGACACCCTCTAACAAAGAATATTTTCCGACTGTCGCCATAAATGCCTTGCTCCAGATTTTGAAAGACCCCTCACTTGCACAGCATCATGCTGCTGTCATCGAAGCCATCATGAATATCTTCAGAACTCTGGGCTTGGAATGTGTCTCGTTTCTTGACAGGATCATACCCGCGTTCTTGCATGTGATTCGTTCATCGGCCTCTACGCGGTTAGAATCGTATTTTAATCAACTTGCAACTTTAGTCACTATCGTACGTCAGCACATTCGGACCTACCTCCCTGCCATCATTGAAATACTTCAGCAATACTGGGACACGTCCGCGTCGCTACAGACCACAATTCTCTCACTAGTAGAGGCAATTTCGCGATCATTGGAGGGAATTCAAAGTTTACCTAGCTGGTATTCTCCCCAACATGCTCGGAGTGCTTGACAGGGACTCATCTGCTAAGAGAATCCCATCTGAGCGAGTTTTACACGCATTTCTGGTTTTGGTGCCAGTGCTGAAGAATACATGCACTTAATGATTCCGGTCATTGTCCGCACATTCGAGAAGCAAGGACAACCCGTCTTCGTCAGAAAGCACGCGATTGATACAATTGGCAAAATATCCAGACAAGTTAACCTAAATGACTACGCGGCAAAGATTATACATCCACTTGCAAGAGTACTCGACACTGGCGAGCCAGCGCTCCGAGTAACGGCACTCGATACCCTTTGCGCCTTGATACAGCAACTTGGAAAAGACTATATCCATTTCATGGGCACCGTGAACAAGGTCATAAATCAACATCAAATCCAACATCAAAACTACGAGCTTCTCGTCAGTAAACTTCAAAAGGCGAGGTTCTCCCGCAAGATCTTACGTCAGAATCAAGATTCGCCGATACTGCGGATGAGACACCATTCGCAGACCTGGGCACCAAGAAATTGGAGATGAATGCAATCCATTTGAAGGCGGTGTGGGATACACGGGGCAAATCTACCAAGGAAGATTGGCAAGAATGGCTCCGCAGATTCAGCACAACCTTGTTGACGGAGTCGCCAAACCACGCTCTTCGTGCCTGCGCAAGCCTGGCCAGTGTATACCTACCACTAGCGCGTGAACTGTTCAACTCGGCTTTCGTTTCTTGCTGGAGCGAATTGTATGAGCAATTCCAAGACGAGCTGATACAGAACATTGAGAGCGCAATCAAATCCGAAAATGTTCCACCGGATTTGTTGGGGCTGTTGCTGAATCTTGCCGAGTTCATGGAACATGACGACAAGGCTCTTCCAATTGACATAAGGGTTCTTGGGCGAGAAGCGGCAAGATGCCATGCCTACGCCAAGGCTCTCCACTACAAGGAACTCGAATTCTTGCAAGACCAAAGCAGCGGTGCTGTCGAGGCCCTTATCGTCATCAACAATGAATTGCAACAGTCTGACGCAGCTATTGGAATCTTGAGAAAGGCGCAGCTTTATAAGGAAGGTATTCAGCTTCGTGAAACTTGGTTCGAGAAACTGGAGCGATGGGAAGAGGCCTTGGCGTTCTACAATAAGCGCGAGCGCGAGATCCCCGCCGATCAAGCCACACCTATCGAGATCGTCATGGGCAAAATGCGATGCTTGCACGCCCTCGGAGAATGGGATGCGCTCGCCAACCTCACCGGCAGCACGTGGGCCAACTCTGCTCCGGAAGTGCAACGGATGATTGCACCTCTCGCTACTGCGGCAGCATGGGGTCAAAACAAGTGGGATCACATGGACAATTATTTATCGTCCCTCAAACGACATTCGCCCGACAGGTCTTTCTTCGGCGCGATTCTTGCGATTCACAGAAACCAGTTTCGAGAAGCTGTCACATGCATCGAGCAGGCACGAGAGGGTCTCGACACAGAATTGAGCGCCCTTGTAAGTGAATCTTACAACAGAGCGTATCAGGTTGTTGTGCGAGTTCAGATGCTGGCAGAACTCGAAGAGCTCATCGTCTACAAACAATGCGACGAAAAGAAGCGAGTAACAATGCGTAAAACCTGGGAAACCAGATTACAGGGATGTCAGCGCAACGTCGAGGTTTGGCACAGAATGCTTCGCCTCAGGGCCCTGGTTATCTCACCGGCACAGAACATGCGTATGTGGATCAAGTTCGCCAACCTCTGCCGTAAATCTGGGCGCATGGGCCTTGCCGAAAAGTCCCTTAAACAGCTCATAGGCAGCGATGCACCGTTGGAGACAATGATACCGTATTGGCCGGAGAGTAGAAGCGAGCGATCAGGATCCATGCCGCCGAGAAACGTCCAGGCTCAAGTCATTTACGCCATGTTGAAGTTCGAGTGGGAACTAGGACAGCAACCGTCAGCACGTCGGGACGGCATTTCAGAACGAACTCTGTACTGCCTCCAGAGATTTACCAACGATACCGCGCACCGATTGGATGTGGCAAAGGCTCACCTTGCAGCTCAAGCAGGCGGCAACGAGGCAAATATTCCTACTGATTATGGCTTCCAGGGCCAAATTGATCCATCTTTAGTGAGCCTCCAGACTCAGAGAGCCTTGTATGATCAGACTGTCTTGCTGGCGAAATGCTATCTGCGTCAAGGAGAATGGCTCATTGCCCTCAATAAGGATGACTGGCAGCACACCCGTGTGCAGGAGATCTTGAGTTCATATTCCCAGGCTACGAAGTACAACCCGAGGTGGTACAAAGCCTGGCACGCCTGGGCGTTGGCCAACTTTGAGATAGTCCAGACTCTCTCTGCCAGAAACGAAAGCCAGCTGTCGAGAACCGATCAGACGGTGTTGATCGAACATGTTGTGCCCGCCATACAAGGCTTCTTCAAATCTATCGCCCTATCCGCCGGGAGCTCTCTCCAAGATACCCTCCGTCTGCTGACTTTATGGTTCACACATGGCGGCAGCTCTGATGTGAACTCGGCTGTGTTGGATGGCATTGCCAATGTCTCTGTGGATACTTGGCTCGAAGTTATTCCTCAGCTCATTGCTAGAATCAATCAACCTAATAAGCGCGTCCAGCAAGCTGTGCATAACCTCTTGGCCGATGTCGGCAGAGCTCACCCTCAAGCGTTGGTGTATCCATTGACTGTCGCCATGAAGTCATGGCAGAATACTAGGCGCTCACGGTCGGCCGCGCAGATCATGGATAGCATGCGTCAGCACAGTGCCAACCTGGTAGCACAGGCCGATGTCGTTAGCCATGAACTTATCCGTGTAGCCGTGCTTTGGCACGAGCTTTGGCACGAAGGCCTGGAGGAGGCGTCACGCCTCTATTTCGGCGATCATAACATTGAGGGCATGTTCGCCACACTAGAGCCTCTCCATGGGTTGCTGGAGCGCGGCCCCGAAACACTCCGCGAGATTTCCTTTGCGCAGGCCTTTGGTCGAGATCTGAAGGAGGCACAAGAGTGGTGTCACCAGTACGAGAGCTCTAAAGATGTGAATGACCTAAATCAGGCCTGGGATCTCTATTATCAAGTGTTCCGGAGAATCTCTAGGCAATTGCCACAGGTAACCAGTCTCGAACTCACATATTGCTCTCCCAAGCTCCTCAACTCCAAGGACCTCGATCTTGCCGTGCCCGGAACTTACCGAAGCGGCCAGCCGGTCGTCAGAATCATGTCCTTTGACACCACACTCAGTGTTATCAATTCCAAGCAGCGGCCCAGGAAGCTCATTACCCATGGCAGCGACGGCGTGTCATATGCCTTCCTTCTCAAAGGCCATGAGGATATCCGACAGGACGAACGGGTTATGCAACTCTTTGGTCTCTGCAATACACTACTTGCCAACGACTCAGAATGCTACAAGCGACATCTCAATATTCAGCGTTACCCGATCATCCCACTATCGCAAAATTCCGGCCTCTTTGGTTGGGTACCAAACAGTGATACGCTTCATGTCCTTATTCGGGAATACCGTGAAAGCCGCAAGATTCTGCTCAACATTGAGCATCGTATCATGTTGCAAATGGCGCCAGACTACGATAACCTCACGCTTATGCAGAAGGTAGAGGTATTTGGCTACGCACTCGACAACACCACGGGTCAGGATTTGTACCGAGTGCTCTGGCTGAAATCCAAATCGTCAGAGGCTTGGCTGGAACGACGAACCAATTACACTCGCTCGTTGGGCGTCATGTCAATGGTCGGATACGTCCTTGGCCTCGGTGACAGGCATCCTTCCAATCTGATGCTGGATCGCATCACTGGAAAGATCATCCACATCGATTTTGGCGACTGTTTCGAAGTCGCCATGAAGCGAGAAAAGTATCCCGAACGCGTACCGTTCAGGCTCACTCGCATGTTGACATACGCAATGGAAGTGAGCAATATTGAGGGTAGTTTCGAATCACGTGCGAGCACGTTATGCGAGTATTGCGAGAAAACAAAGAAAGCGTTATGGCCGTTTTGGAAGCAGTGAGTCTGCTTAAAGCTTCCCCTTTTTTTTGGTCAATATTACTACCAGGGATTGTTCGCTAACACAGTGCAGTTCATCCACGATCCGCTTCTCACTTGGCGATTGACAAATGCAGCATCCCCATCCGGGCCCAATTTCCGGTCGGAACGCGAAGCAGCAATTGTAGGCCCTGGTGCTGCACGTCCCCGCCGACACTCCATTCTGGATGCAGATGTTGCGCCATCCGAGTTGCTCGCTAACGGCGAACCTTCAGCTCCTCCCACTTCCAGGTCAAGGGCCCGCACGAACAGCTCGGCGGCTCCTGATGGCAATGCAGTTAATGGTGCGCAAGAGGCCGAGAGTCAGAATGCCAGAGCTGTTGAAGTGCTGGACCGCGTGCAGCAGAAGCTCACGGGACGAGACTTCAAGAATAACGAAGAGCTTGACGTCATCAATCAGGTTAATAAACTGATTGTGGAAGCGACGAAGCTCGAGAACCTGTGCCAACACTACATCGGCTGGTGTAGTTTCTGGTGAGCACACCTCCACTGCATGCATAGAGGACAGTGCGCTGGGTGGCAACACAGTTTATGTTGTATGCCTTTGACATGATGGCGAGATGCGGATACACACGGAGTTTGGAGGCTGTAATGCTTGGCACGGGCTTGTATCGTCGACCATGGTTTCTTATCGTTATTGCAGGGGTTTATTTGTATTCTAGCATTCATGAAACCTGACCGATGGCCTTTGTCACAAATTGACTTGTTTCGCTACTGTTGGGCGGTTCATTGATGAGGGGGAATAGACGTTTGACAACGATACACGCGTTTTTAATATACCGTACGTACACTGATGAATTTCATCGTTTTTTAATGGTAACGTAAGAGGTAATGTTTGTTATCAAATGGTGATTTCCGTAATTTCGATTTCCACATCAGTCTACAATGTATCATGATAACAGTGGCTCATGCTCATCCACATGCTCATCGTCTTGCCTAGACTGTACATGACCATGCTCGGCGTGGTCCTGGTCCTCCGCCACCCCATCCGGGTGAACATGAGCATGAGCGTGTCTATCATCAGATTTCCCAAACAAACTATCCATATCTTCCAAGGCCCGCCCCTTTGTCTCGGGGTACAGAAACCAAATGATCTGTATGTCACGTCATGGTCAGTATCTGTTTATTTTGTTTCGGCTCCTCTGTGTACACAAGGAAGCCGAGATCAGGTTCGGGGGACTATCTCCTACTGGAACACAGGTGAAGTTGACGATCATGAAGAAAAGTAGATGCCGCTGCCGAAACGGGCGTTCCCAACGGGCCAGATTTGAGATACGAGGATACTCCCGATGGAGCCACCCGAGGCAGCGAAGTTGAGGCCTCGGGCTCGCACGTAGGTGGGGAAGATCTAGGATTGTGAGTTTCAAGGATGAAGAAAGGGAGAGGTTTACCTTGGCCCTCCTGAAAGGATGTTGACAAAAACAAGAAAGGGGGTGAGATTTTTTTTTTTTTTTTTTTTTTTTGTGTGTGTTTCAAGTACACATGAATGAAATTCGACTTACTTCGGCGCTATAAACCCATGCTGCTGGTCCTAGACCGAGGCTATACCCCATTGCGTATACGAAGATGAAGGCGATGCAGATGGCGTCAGAGACTTTATTCTTGTTCGCAGGGTATAGCAATGGCAGGAGGCCATTGATCTTTACAAGTTCAGCAGACGTGTTTTGGCGGAAGCATCCCGGAAAGAAAAAGAAAAGAAGAAGGAACAAAAAGGGGGAGCCGAGGGGGTGGTTCTTTTTCAACTTCAAACTTACCATCATGGCAACGCCCATTATCACACTCCCGCCCGACAAGCACTTTCTTCTGCCAAACCGATCAATGGCCCACATGTCCACGACAGTCATGCCAATCTTGGCCGTCATTTCCACGGCGCCTGCCATGAGGGCCAACTGATGGTCGAGGCCGAGCGCCTGGAGCAGCGTCGGGAGGTAGTACTTGATCGCGGCGGCGCCACACATCTGGGCCATGAACTGGAGGAGAAAGGCGCGCCACAGACGGGCGAACAGGCTTGGGTTGCGGAAGAGGGAAAGGGAGAGGGAGGGCGACGAGTGTTGGTTGGATGCGGAGAGGCGGCGGCGGCGGGATTCAACGGCGGCGGAAATGGCGCGTAGTTCGAGGTCGACGAGGCGCGGAGGAGACGTGGTGCCCTGGCGGAGGGAGTGGAGGACTCGCGATGCGCATTCGGTGCGGCCCTTTGGATGAGCCATCGGGGACTTTCGGGGAGGAAGGGCAAGCCGGCGATGAAAACGACTGCGGGAACGAGCTGGATGAGCATGGAGACTCGCCACCCCAGTACGTGCCTGCGTCCGAGGTCCAGAACGTGAAGCCGTAGCCGACCCTGGTTCGAATTGTGAGCAGAAGTTATTCCCATTCTCTACGTACACTTACTTTCCCCTTTCCCCAGGCCCCGAGAGAGCAACGTACCACAGACCGGCAGCCAGCCCGGCGACGAACCCGCCATGATTCAAGGCGACGAACCTGCCCCGTTCCCCGCCGGCGCAACCTCGCTCTGATACAGCGGCACGCTCGTGCTCACGACGCCCACGCCCGCCCCGCAGACCATCCGCCCCGCGAGCATCGCCCCGAGCGCCGCGTCCCCGTCCCCGCCCCCGTCCGCGGCCGCCATCAGCCCGGCTCCGAGGCAGACCACCGCGGTCCCCAGCATCGCCGCGCCGCGCCTCCCCAGCCCGTCCGCCAGCCCGTGCGACAGGAAGAGGTACGACGCCAGCGTCCCGACGTAGTACGCTCCCGCGACGAGGCCCGTCGTCGCCGGCGCGGGGTCGCCGAGCGCCCGTCGCCAGCCCGGGTGGACGAGGATGGAGGACAGGATCCCCACGTTGTAGCCCCATGGCGAGGCGCCGACCGCGAGGTGGATGCAGAGGGTGTAGAGGCGCTGCGTGCCCTTGGGGAGGAGAGGAGGGGACATTTGGTGGGGGTTCGATTTTCGGTTCTTCCTTGTTCTGTTCTTCAGTTGGCGGTTGTTCTTGGTGGGAAATGCCGGCCGGGGTTGGGAGGGAGGGATTCTGGGTAGATAAATCGGCTGTTATCTGGCGGGCGTAATCCGTACTAGTATGTACAATGTACATGGAACTGGGGAAAATGACAAAATGACTGCGCTGCGGGGCCATGTCAAGCTGGGAAATGGTCCAAAAGTTGCTGCACGATGAATAAATAGATGTGGGTTCCAAAACAAGAATACACGCACGGTGGTCGTCGTGCCTTTGTTATACTCCTCTTGCTCGGATTGTACTTTTGATTTTTTTTTTTGATTTTTTTTTTTTTTTTTTTTCAATTATTCTTCGTCTTGTATCCTTGTGGCCAACGCATCGGATTCTCACCAATGGTTTCCATCTCATCATCGCTGGCTATGCCCAGCCAGGGAGGGAGGAGGAAAGAAGGGGGGCCACAATTGACATCCGTGAAAATAATTACACCTGGTATCGAGTCTCGTCTCGCACAGTCTTCTCAGACTCCTCTTGATACCTCTTGATATTATCCACAGTCTGCAGTCTACAGTTCATCCTTGTTGCTGCCCTGCTGCGCCGCCTGCTCGGCATCATCACAAGCAGCAGGTGTGCCGACTTCCATCTTGTACACGCACTTCTCGGCTTCACTGACACGCCAGACCTCTTCCTTGTCGGCGCATCCGAGCCAGACGTCAGTGCTTCGTCGAGGGCCGTTCCAGCACTGCTGGCCGTCTTCGTATTTCAGGACAATGCGTTCGCCTCGGCCCAAGCTCTTGCCATCCAGTCGCTCCTCGTCATCTGCAAAGAGACGCTCGAGGCGCACAAAGTTGCCCATGTTGGTGTGTCCGTGGCCCTTCTTGGACTTTTGCATCGTCTTGTCCATGTAGCACAGTTCATATTCGTATTCTCCGGCATCGATGCTGGCGCACTTGCCCTTGATGGCCCGGAAAATGTCCGACGGGCCATAGTCCTTCTTCAGGTCTTCCGTTTCGTTATCGCGATCGCGCGTCTTGTCTCCGAGCTCCCGGTCCGCAGCTTCGACTGCCTCACGGGCCGCCTTGACCAGCTGGGATTCTGATCCGCCGCTGGTGCGGTCAGCCAGCATGCCGTTCTGGATGAGCCACAATTTTACCCTCGTCACTTTGTCGTGGATCAGTTCGCGAAGGAAACCTGGAAGGTAGGCCTCAAAGTTGTATACTGTGGGTCAAGTCAGTCTGGCAAGACGCAGGCGAGTTGGGAAAAAAAAAGAAAAAGAAAGCACCAATATCATCAGCATCTTTTTCCACTTACAGACGTCCGTGTCGGAACCCCCTCGCCGGTCTCAAACTCGGCCCAATTGACGCCGCTCGTCTCGCCGTCTTCCTTGAGAATCTCTTCGAGGTCCGCGTCGGCGCTCACATCTTCAGCTACACCGGCCTCTCTGGCGGCATAGTCCTCAAATGCCTTGACTGCAGATTTGACACCTTCGTCGTTGAAGTTGGGATTGTACTCCTCCTTGAACTTGTTGAGGATATTCTCCAGCTCTTGCACTCTCGAGCTCAGATCGTCTCGCTGCTTCACCATGCCATCAAGAGCGTGGCGAAGCTCGTTGACCCTGGTTTTGGCCACCCCGATCAACACGCCAAGTTTTCCTCCGGCACCTTCGCTCTTCACCACGCGACCCTTGTCGTGGAGCTGAGCAGCAGCATGCTTCTTTTGCAAATCGGCCTTTTTGACATCCAGAGCCTCAATTTCCGAACTCAGTTGAGCAATCTTGGCCTCGGCTTCTCGTCGAAGCGCTTGGGCCTCAGTCAGCATGGCATTCTTTGCTTCGCTGCCCGCTCCATCATTTGTCTCTTCTCGCTCGCCAGTCTTCTGTACTCCTTGCCAATTTCGGCACATCGGTTCTCGCACTTGACGCCCCCGACCTGGCTGTATTCTTCGGTGCCATCACAGCAGAGGTCGTGGTCGCAAATGCCGTCGTTGACGTAGACGAAGGGCACATAGGAGCCGATGTGGCCCTTGTTTTCACACCAGAATCCAGGCAAGGCGAGCCTCGCATTACTCGGAGCAGCTCCAGATCCGGGAAGAGGCTGGTCGGGGACAGAGGATCGATGTGCGCGCATGCAGCCGTGCCGGGCTCATCAGAGCCGTCTGGACAGTCGCAGGTGTTGTCGTTGACTCGGTCGAAGCTTAGCTCGATGGAAGGGTCCGAAATGCATTTGAATCCAGTCGTCCCTTGGTAGTGGGAGACATCTGCAGCAATCAGTGTAAGCGATTGAGTCGACCTGGTGGAGGCTCATTGGAAGAAGCTCTCGATGCTGGCATGAAACGACACGACGTGCCTCAGCCTGGGCGTGGGATTCTGCTACTAGACCGAGGAATCAACTTACACTCTGGGCCAACACCGCGAGGCAAGCTGCCAGCAGCGACAGCGGCGAGGGAATAGATGGCGCCCAGCAGCACCAGGGAGCGCGGCTGCTGCATGATGAGCTGTTTTGATGGTGACGTGGAGGTGCTGGTTGACGAAGAAGGTGCTCCAGTCCGTTTCGTGGGATGCGAGGTGCGAGGCGTTGAATCTGAACACGGTGACCGATTGGGCCTGGGCCCTCTCTGGAGCTCCAACTGGAGCTGGAGCCGGAGCCGGAGCTGACAGTTCCTTTCCCCACCAACACAAGACGCCCCATCCCGTCATCTGTTTACACACAGCTCTCATCAAGTTATGAATACCCGGGAGTCTTTCTTGAACCTACTTCTGATCCTATAGTACATGTATAATCAAGACACAAAGAGGGGGAGAGGAATCCCCATGTTTCTCTCTTCTTTTTTTCTTTTTTATTCTTCCATTCATGGACCCCTCACATCGTCAAGAAAGGAATGCTGCAGCAGCTCTTTAGCAGTCTTCCTTTTCTCGGGCAGCCATTGCAGCATTGAGGCGGCAAAGTCTACAAACTGCGCCTTTTCCTCACCAACTAGCTCAGTCACCGTATCAGGCAATGCCTTACCTTGCTCAATCAAGTCTTTGCGCACGATGCAGCCTGTAGTATAACAATCAGTCAGGACTCGTCACGCAACCCAAGAAAATATCCCACGTACCGTCTTCGTCGAAGAATGGGCCTCCCAGTACTCGTTCATGGTTTCACATTCTTTGCCCTTCTGGTTCATGATAATCCTCCCCAGCTTCGCCTTGCGACACATTCGCTCTCTTAGAATCAGAGCCTCGGGAGGCTGCCTAGAATGGAGACCATCTGGGCAAGGTGAACATGTGCGTCGTACTCGCCGTCCTCGCCTGCAGGGCGGTTGAACAGGCTGATGTCTTCTAAAAGGTTCCACATCTGCTACAGTTAGAGCTGTCACTTCAAACAATGTCGTGGGGTGGATTCTCCTCGGGAGTCTGCTTTACCATCAGGCCAAGGTTCCATATATCAGCACTGTATGACCATGGGCAGCCAAGAAACACCTCTGGGGCACGATAGCGGTGAGATTGGATAGGCGTCAGATGGCCGTGGTTATCGGGAAGTCCAGGAAAGCAGAGGTTGAAATCGGAAAGCCGAGGTAGAAGTGTAGTGCCTCGAAGGCCTCCGAACTCATCGTGCGACAGATATGTTATACGCCCATCCTCGGTTCGAACGTGCCTAGGCTGGGAATTGGTCTTGTAGTAGTTCACAAGGTCTTTAAGCACGGAACCATCCTCAATCGTGACCATGATGTTGTCGTCCTTGATGTCTGGCGATGCAATTAGCGACAAAGTCAAGGCCCACATGGAAAAGAACTCGTCGTACCTGTATGTATCAGACGGCACTCTGTATGCAAGTAATCCAACGCTTGAGAAGACAAAAACATATGCCTTGAATATGGGAAGCCCTAATCTCTGCCGTGGCAGTCTTTGCTGGAACTGGGAAAGAGTCTCCCTCATAGGTTCAAACACGAGACAGGTGTGTGTCCCGCCTTCGCCCTGCAAATCAAACACATCAATCGAGGTCCGAATATACGAGAGACCCTCGTGAGATGGGTTGGCACTCGAAATCAGCTTCATCCATCCCATCTCGTCCGCCGATTCAACATCCAAAGCAGGGATCTTGATGCTGACATGGCGAGGATATCGGATCTCCCCATCTCGTACTGGTCTGAGCGTTAAAATGGCGTCGTTGACGATGGAAACTTGGAACGTCTTCTCACAACGCAAGGTTCTCTGCCAGCCAGACAGTGGATCCAGACCCGAATCCAAGCTTTGCAATCGTCTTGTATCTGCCGCCGAGGACCTGACCTGGCTGGGTTGGATGAAAGTACTTCAAGCGGTCATTTGCCAGCAGCTCTTCGTCAATTGGCTCAGGAAGAAGATGCGCTGTTGGTATTGGCGAGGATATTAGTGAGGACGGAGAAAAGCATCGCTTCCAACGTCCTTTCGCCTTTTTGAGCCGCGGAACTCGTAGCTGGGCACGAAGCATTGCTTGCTTGCTTGCTTGCTTGCTTGCTTGCTGCGGGAGTGGGTGGAATAAAGCTGAATTTTGGTAGTCATTCATCTGACTCTTTGTTCCTGCTCCATGCTTTATCGCCGCTTGGGTCCGCAGTCGTTGAGCAATCTCAGACTAGCAACCACAAAGATCCAGACACTATATTGATTGCGGAGGAAGAGAGCTTGTACAGCTAATACTTGGATGAGATTGACGTTTGGGGAGCTTTCTTCATCAGCTACTCGAATGGATAATACAAGCTCCTGGGAACGGGTGGAGCCACCATTTTTCGTATCAGGCTTATCAAGACGCAGCCTTTGGAGGGCACAGGGGCGCACAGGGGTCCAACTTCCAAAGACTTGCCCTCATCGGACAACTCCAACAAAAAAAAAAAAATCGCCTCCGACGATCCCTTCGTTCAAGTCTGCTTGACAAGATTTCTAGCGCACGACACCCGACTTGTCGCGACATAGAATATGCTACATGCACTTGCCTAACTTGATTCTTCTCGGAAAACCCGTCGACGACAGCCCGTGTCAATAAACCAACAGCCCAGTGGCCAAACAACCACCCACCCACCCGCACAATGGCACCCCAAAAGACGCCGACGCCCTGAAAGCGCTCGACTCCTCGTCCAAACCGCTTCCGCGCTCCTACAACAGCTACAGTCCGTCCTGGCCGAGATCCAAGAGTCCCCAGCAGCCTCCAACGACTCGTCGCCCGATCCCGCCATCAACGCCAACGCCAACGCCAACGCCAACGCCAACGCCCTCGCCCTCGCCCACGACTCCGCCTCCCTTGTCCGCGCCCACGGCACGAAAATCTCCCTCCTCATCGTCAACGAGCCCTTCACGCCGAGCGCCGTCTCCACCGTCCTGCGCGAGCTCATAGCGGGCCCCATACCGGGACTGGCCTCTTCCGTCCAAGCATGCGCTCCGAGACGGTACACCGAGCTGGTCTGCCGGGAACTAGCCTGCAAGGCGCGGCGAGTCCTCTCCGAGCTCCACGGGCTGGTGCAAAAGATCCCTCTCGACGGCAAGGTCCTGTCCGGGAGTCGCAGGGGGTTCGCGGCCGGCGGCGAAAGGGGCAGTCTGCCCGCCACAGGGCTGCTCTGGTCGGCGTGCGACCAAGTCATTGGCCTGTCGAGGCTGGGCGTCGGCGGCATCGTGGCCGAAAAGGTAGAGCAGTGGAGGGACGTCCTCGGCGATATAATGGAGGAGTTGAAGGAGTGGGGGACGAGGAACCAGACGAGGATGAAGACGGTGTAGCCCATCTATCCGACCAGCTCAACGCCGCTTCCTCTCCACCCAAGCCATGCTCGACCAAATCATGAACTCGCAACAAGCCATACCCAGATCCGACCCGGACCGCATCCGCCCGCGCCTCGAAACGTCCCTCCAGCGCCTCCGTCTCACGATCCTGCTCTATCAGGCCCTCACCAAGCGTCGCCTCAAGAAACTCCCGTCTTTCCCGCAACAATCCGATTCGGATATCCCTCGCGACTCGACGAAATGGCCAAGGCACTCGGCGCGCTTCCCGACAGGTTCGGCGACTTGGCCTGCGCATTCTACGAGCTCCAGCCCGAGGAGATCGACGAGGTCATGGACCAGTGCTTCTTCGATGCCTTTGCCGCAAGCGAGTTGTTCGCAAGGGACTGGGATGGCGAGACGGATGCATTTTCGGACTGGGTGGTCAAATTTCAGGGCGAGGTGAAGAAGACTTCGAGTTCGTAGCGGATGCAAGCGGGACAACATGACCACAGAAAGGACCTCGCGAACCTGTGCTCGCTCGCTCAAAGACCCTTCACCTAGCTCACAAATGATGGAGGAACCATGCGCAAAATGTGACATGGCAGTTCAACGCGTCTTGTGCATCGTAAAACATTGCATCTAAAAATTAAAAATACGCTATTTTCATTCCCATAGCTTTAAACGCCGCTACCCTACCAGCTAAACTATTCGCCGAAATGAAACGCTGTGACCTCACACATACTGACAAATTTACAATCGCAATTTTCCCGTGCTCCAGCCACCTCCACAGTTCCGAACGCATTCTTACGGTCTTCATTCCATTGAGGATCGTCTGTCCTTCTCAACCTATATCTTGTCATAATCCTCGCTATATCGAGCATAACGCTGGTTCCAGCTTCAGTGCGTCATGTAAGACGGATGCTCCATATTCCTAGAGTGTCCGAGTTGCTTGCTCTCGCCTGAAGGCACATCCTCGTCCGGCATGGGGTTCCAGGCGTGACTGTGACCTTGGGCCAAAAGCTGCTATTGCCATCGTCACCGACCAACGTTGACTCCTCATCGGTAAGAATTGCTGGTCGTTTTGCTGGTCGTTTTCTCCCATCTTCGTTCGTTTTCGCCACCTCCGGCTTTTCCACGTGTTCTGTTTCCGTCACCTCTTTTTCGTCCTCCTTGACCTGCGATAGCGGACGACTTGTTCCTGTTTCTCTTGCGGTGCCGTCACCGACATCTCCTTCGCGGCGTTCCATTTTCTGTTCCATTTTCTGGGACGACCCGTCGTCAAGATTGACGCCAACTAATTCTGCTAAGCTGCGGAAGTTGAACATGGGTTCGCTGCCAGTGTCACGTTCCGCGTCAGACCGAGATCCTGCGCCATCGGCGACAGCATGGCCAGGCCCGGCATAGCTTCCGGACGGTGAATCGGCCAAGGATGATCCAAGCGAGGAAGCATTGCTCATCTGTCGCAGGTGAGAATTCCCCTAGAGCCGCCAGCCGCAATGGGGAGTGCACTGGTGGTAGTAGAGCTTCCTCCGTTCGACGAATCTTGAGGCCCACGGTCTACGCCCTTTCCTTTCCCAGCAGTATCGTCTCTGCTTTCTGGTTCTGTGGCTGGCGAATCTTCTGTTCGTGCAGCTTGTGACGCGCCTTGCAAGGTTGCCTCGACTCTCAAGGCGCTTGCTCCACTATTACCACGCCTTCGGCCGAGGGAAAGACTACTTGCGCTTGCGCCGCTGACATTCCCTCCATAAGGATCTATGCTCACCTTCTTCTGGGCCTTCTTGTCTGCCTGTTGCTGTTTCTTGGCCCCCTTCCGCAGCACCTTGTCTTCTTTCCTCTTGCGCTCCTCCTCGGTGGCCAGAGACAGACGCACAGCTTCCATGAACATCATGTCCTCGAGCTCCTCCATCCGAGTTCGACGGCCGCCATCGGCAGCTCTGGTTCCATTTCCACTTTCAATGGCGTCTGTTTCGGCTTCGTCCATGTTGCTGGCGTTGCCGAGCTGCTCATTGCTTGGGGTGTTGGCACCGGTGCTTCTTCGCCCGAATCTCCCGGGCCGCAAGATGGACCTGCTCTCCTGTGCACCCACCAGGAACGCTGCTGCATGCAATGCGGTGGCCGCTGCAGATCGCCGTGCCTGATGAGCACGGGCAGACGCAAGCTTTGTGGCCCAGTCTGGTCGCACTCGATCAGTCGTGATGACATTGGGTGCAGTGGCGGACAAGCTGTGAGTCCGCCTCCTGCCAGCCTGATGCGGCAATGGTGGCGAGAGTGTTGAGCTGAGTGAGCTCTGAGAAGACATGGCGGTCGCGGAAGCTGGGTTTGAGGCAAATGTTGAGAGAGCTAAGCCTCTTCGGAAGGGAGGAGGGTCGTAGGTGACGCCAAACTCTGGTTGTTGACAATAGGGGCATGCTGACGGTTCGGAAATGAGCATTTCAGGCGGATCCTCTGGATTGAGTCCTTCATTTGGATCTCTTGCTTCGCCATTGGGATGGTGCTCGGGTAGATGGGGATCCGCTCGCTTGATTTGGACGAAACATTCGCTGCAAATAGGCTGGTCGCAGCAGCGAGTTCGATTCAAGTAAGGGGGTAAGATAGAAAGCAGATAGGGCACTCGGATGAGTCCTTGTATAGAAAGACCTCCATATGTTGTCCATTAACAAAAGGGTCGTGAGGCAGAAAGACTTCTTTCGGTGTCAAATCGGCAGATGAGGCATTGCGAGAGCCCACGCTGAGAGCCGCAGCCAGAGCCTTGGCCCTAGGCTTGATTGAAGACGTCTTTGGAGGTGCCGCGGATGTCGGAGATGGAAGTCCTGAGCTTGATCCGGGAACACTGCGGTCTGAAGCGGCGGATAGCGTCCTGGGGCCCAGGGATACCGTCAGATTCTGCAGATGTTGGCTGCTGGAACTTTCTGTCCGAGGAGGTGGCCTCGGTATAAGATCGGTATCAGGCGGTGCATTCGCTGCCGGTATAGGCAAACCTCGAGCTGCAGCTATGAGCTGATGGTCTGCCCAATTCTCCGACCAGTCATTAAGGCCGCGCCAGAAGGAGCAAGCTTCCTTTCGATCTATTCAATGGAGCAAGCATATTAGCAGAAGTTTTTCAGAGTCCCATGTGCCTATTTCAATGCAAAAGAGGACGCACCTGGAGCTGTCGGACCACTGGCTTGCTAAAGTCCTCGGTTCCGGTGTAAACCCCATTGTTACGAGGTAGCCTCCATCCACGTGCTCTTCTCGGATGCTTCGCTCTCGCTCCTTGGCTCTGGTAATGCGTTCCTTTTCCAATCTGCGTGCTTCCCTTTCTTGCCTCGTCTCGCGGTGCTCGAAAGGCGCATCTTGACGCTCACGGCCACGGTCGCGAGGTGGTTGTAAACTCAGAAACCCTCCCAAATCACCGCGGCTCATGCGGTTTCGTGATCTTCCGCCATCATTTCGCCGAGAGTCGGAAGGATTGTCAGCGTTTTCTCCCGCTCGCGACTCCTTTGTATTAGAATTTCCCATGACGGCGGTAACGACTGATGTAAAAACTCTGGTTTGGCACTATGCCTCGCGTGAAGAATGTGGATGTATTCGTGGATGACTAGGCGTTCAACAACAACAAGAGCAACCGATAAGAGTGGACGAAATCGAAGTAAGAACGGGATATATTGCAAGCAAGTCCAGGAACGCGATGCTATTATGGTTGGGTGTGCCTGCAAATTTTACTTGGTCAGTAACATGAAGTGGTCATGCGCGTGTTCAACAACTTGCAGCATTGTACAAGATGGAAAAGTCGAAAACGTACCAAGTGCGACACACAAGAATAATCGCTCGAGTCGTGGTGGACTATGACGATGCCGCACGAGGAGGCATGTCGGTATCGATAACACAATTAATCCGTCGTTTCTTCGTTCAAGTACCCTAGTAGCCGCTGTCCCGTGATTCGATGATAATGTTCTTTTTCTTTTTATGTCCGTTTGTAAGCAGAAGATTTAGATCTTGCGTGCGCGACGCCAGCAAGGCGAAGATTTCGTGGGAGGATCACAAAAAAAAAAAAATAGCCGCGTTGTCAAGCCAAATAGACCGAAGACGTCCGCGAGGGAACGAACGACAGTGTTTCGCAGGTCGGGCGGACGGTCTACAGGAGACGCAAGAGTAGAAATAAGTGATGACCAGGCACACCGAGGATGCCGCTCAGACCTGGGAACGTTAATGGGAAGAGGTGCAGACGAAGAGAAGAGTGCAACGGGGAATCAAGTCGCTAGACCGGTGATTGCGTGGGCTGAGCGAACGGAGCTTGGAGTGGCAGAGTGGGGTTCGTCGGTTGGAGGAAAAGGCGGGCAGGTGGTGGTGGTGGTGGTTGGCGAACTGCCGAAGACGGTGACCGGGGTAAACATGAGAAAGTGCTGGTGTGTGACTGACTGGCTGGTGTGGGTTTGGGTTTGGGTCCTCAACTGTGGATAGTGGGTAGTGGATGGTGGATAGTGGATGGCGCGGGCAGCAGCCTGCATCGACGACGTGGGACTTTTTGTCTCAGAAGTTAGAACAGAACAACCTTTCACAAAGGCAAGAAGACCATACGAAATGGATGGAAGCATCGTGTTACCATTGTGCCATTGTGTCGATGCAGTCTGAGTCGACAATCTCACCCACCCGGATTTGATATCCGATGGTGGAACTTCTGGCTCCCCAACGCCGGGAGCCTGAGAATCAAGAAGGGATCGTTCCAGATGTCCATGGCAATTATTCGCCACAAATCCAAAGACTGTCGACCCAGGCGCATTTTTTTCCTTAAAACGCAACGCAGAGCAGACAGCCTGCCAGTGCTGATTCAGTGCATCTGGGGTCATGGCTTCGATCAAATTGCTACCACGTCTGCACCTCCGCCAGCCTGTGGGATATCTGGAAATAGGAACTCCGTAATAAGAGGGACCGCAGAGAAAAGAATACTTCCTACACAGCTGAGCGTCCGTCCTCGAAGTCACTGCATCTGAAAGTGGTCCCAATACCTTTCATAGGTATCCCTACTAGTTGAAGCTCCCACAGATCGATCAGCTAGCGCGATACCAGGAAGTTCAGGAACCCCGCGCACACAAGTCAAGTCGCGCAATCGAGTCATGTGTATTGAAATCTTCCAACCCGGCATCCGGCACGCGCAGATGTTCAGCATCCCTGCCTGGCTGGGCATAAATGACATCGGAAAAAAATCATGGTCACGTCACCGCACTTTGTGGGGAGATGAAAATGGATAGTTCCTAAACAGGGCGAGTCAATCTCGTGTTTGGAAGCAGCTTGCACTCCGTCGAATCCGCCGATCAGCACGCAGCTGTTACGCGCCAATACACTCCCGGCTTGGCTTCGAGTACGATGCTAAACCAGTATTTATTTCTCTTGTGAAAATAAAGTGACATCGCACGTATATGCAGCAAAATCATGCCTTAGGGTCCTGTCCCTCGTCCCCATCATATTCATCACACATGCGCATCTCTTGGCGAGTTCGCCATATCTATGTATCTCCCGCAAATCGCACGCTGCCAGCCTCCCGTCTACCGTATACAAACTCCGTCCCATGCAAATTGTCATCACATCTTATCTCCTTGAGCCCTTGGTGCCCAAGCCTGCAACCACTCCCTCATTCTATCCAGATTTCCGTTCTCAGCCTCGGCAGCTGCAACACACCATTCCAAATCCCACACCTTCTCTGCAGCCATCAGCTGTGCAAGTTGCCTCCTCTTCTGATTGGTCTCATCCACGCAAAAGTACACGTTTCCCTCTGCACTGGATACATTCTCTACCAATGGCTTCACGAGAGGCAACGCGGCAGAGGCAGAAGAACCCTTGGCCTCGAGCCCTGTATTTGCCCTACCGGTCTTGCACCACTCGTTGGCGCAGTGAGACTTGCCACAGCCCGTCATCATCTGACCGAGATACTTTCTCTCAATCCTTCTGCGCAGAGCCTTGTTCTCAGGGTCATGCATGCTCACGTACAGCGGACCGAAACATATTGAGCAAAGGCCAATATTGTTACCGGGCCCCTGACCTTGCGATGTCCCCGCGCCAATCTGACCTCGTGGCCCCACCCCATGGAGAGTCCTTCCGCAGTTCGCGTTGCGGCATATGGCAGGCTTATCTTTGCTGACTTTGTCGAGTTCATGGTGCTTCATGTGAGTCTCCATGTCACGAAGTCGCACGATTTTATCGCAGAGGTGGCATTCGGTAGTCCGGCTGCCGTCCGCGAACTCGTGAGCCGTAATACCGGAGAGAACCACTTCTGGCGATGGATTGAATGGATCGCCTTCTTGAGGAACCTCCAAATGACAGAATCGACAGAGGATCAGCTTTCTGGGACAGACAGATGTTCGATGTCGGGCGAGATCTGCCAATGAATTGGTTGAGAACTCGCAATCTTGACATTGACGATCGTGATGGAACACGGCGTTATGTTTGGTCTGACTGGCGCGTGAATTGCCTTTGACTGAGTCGTGGGGGCAGTGCCAATGGGCATACCATTCTTCAGAGTCCTTTTGAACACGGCATGGCACTCTGAACAAGACGTATTATTCCTCCTGCAAAAGCTCTCATGAAGAACCATTGTTTGCTTGGGGACCCACTGGCGGCAGTTTTGCACTGCTCTTCGTTCGCGTTGTGCTCTGCCCCATCTACATCCATCTTGTCGCTGGCGGCATGGTTCTTTGCGACCCCGACTTGGCCCTTATCGTAAACGATACGGGCTCGGTTTCACGCTGCGCACCAAAGGCGGAGCCATGAACAGAAATGAGTATCGATTCAGCATCATCCAGCTCAGAACTGGACGGGGGTATCGTAAGAATTTTTACGCCGTGTTCTGCGGGAGAAAAGTCCCCAAATACGTGTGTTGTTTCTCTCGGCACCGCTCTTTGTCTCGACGATCGTGGTGTGACGAATAAGTCTAAGCTGTCTCCTTGTGTTATGTCACTGACAGTTATGGTCAGAGTTTGTGATCGATCCCACGATGGCAGCATATAGTCGACGTATCCTCCTGCCTGGACACTGCCAGCGACGTCTTTCCATATGTCAAGTTCGCCACCCTTTGTTATGCCTCCAGAAATCTCGTTCTGTGATTTCGTCATTATGTGACGCATTGTTTCTCGAGCTTGTTCTTCGTTGAGCGCCTCGATATCCACCTCTAGGTCGGTGTCGACGACACAAATTCCATCGCCCTGAGGAGAGAGCTTGTCTATCAAGAACTTGAACGTTTCCCCCTTGACACCGCGCACCGAGAGAATCGAATTCTTGGTCAGGCAAGTAAAGTGGTCTCGAAGATGTCTCTCCAGCAATGATTTCCAGTCATCTGGGTTGTAGCCTGCCTCGAGAGGTCGCAGTCTCACGTACGTGCCTTTTGGCACCGGCGCTGCATGAACCGTTAGATGCATCGAACTCGAGGCTGTCGCATTTCCTTCACTAGTCAGGTCGATGGCCAGGCTATCTGGGGTTTCATCTCCATTGTTGAGGGCAAGTTGCTCGGGATCTATGCCTAGCGCGTCGGTGAGAAACGAGCTCAACCCTATGGTTCCCTCCTCGGCCGAGAATTCTCGAATACCAGCAAATACGACGTTTCCATTTTGCACGTTCACAAGTCGAAATGTCAGTGGTTGTGGCAGTTGCTGACGCTGATCAGTCGTGAAGCTGTTCGATCGATATGGGTTCAATGGATCCCCGGCAGTAAAACTTGATGCCGATGTCGGTTGGGACGGCGCGGCTGCTAAAAGTTGCTCTAATGCGGATTGAGGAAGGATTATTTTGTCTCCAGATAGATTCCTTGCCGAGTTAGACTCGGAGGGTAGAATGCGGAAAGAGGCCGACCAGCGCAGTGTTGGTTGCTCTGTCATGTTGTTGTTGCTGATTTCAAAAATCACCCGCGGCCTGTTATGACGTGGGGAATCGGGATACGGAAAAAGAGCCGGCTGCGACTTGGGTACTTTACTTGGCCTAGGGAGAAGAGAGGATCACGCGCAACCCGGCAAAATTCAATACGAAAGCTTTGGTGATTGAAGACATTGTAAGATTCAATTAAATCAATAACAAGCGAAGCTATGTCAGTCATCCTCCATGATGGAATCTCAGCGGCCTCGACGGAGACGATGCGAATGCACGGATGGTGCTCACTGCTCAGTCAGCAGATTCCGCCGATTTCCATGGTAATGCGGGAGGATTGCCACAGTCACGTGGACCACGGCTTCAAACACATAGGCAGTCATTCAGACAGACGTTTCGGACATGAATAATGCGAATGTCCATTTTCTCAGGCTCCTACATTAATGTTCATTTCATGCACCCAGCACACCCGGCCATCTGTGACCCAAATTGGATGGTTTGTACTGTACTGTACATACGGTGTAGTCCACAAAGCCCTTGGCAAGTCGTACTTACTCGGTGCACTCAGGTTGCTTCCATGTCCATACAAGTCCGCGACTACGGAGTCATAGACAAACAACCAAGTAATGGAACGAGGTGACACGGATTCCCCTATGCCTGCTCCCGGGCAATTTGGATATTCATCTTACAAGCCAGGGGGCCATCTTCGGTGTTGCAAGCCCGTAGACACGTAATAGCAGAATGAATGTAAGACTTTCGTTCCCGCCAATGCACACTATGCACACTATTAAGCACACTTCACAGCCTTGGCAAAGTCCAGTCTCATGAATTAGAGTAGGATCGCGCCGCCTTGGCAACAGGATTCTCGCGGCTGATGGAACAACTCTCTCAGTGGTCTGTATTGCAGCAGTCCTGCAATCTGGAGGAGGGGGAGTAAAAGCCGCACCGGCAGCAGTAGTACATTTTAATTAGTAAGGTCCAGTTCAATTACATGTAAGTTGAGCCAGATCTCAACGAGACGGCTCTCAAAAATCCTGGGACGAGATGCCGATGCAGCGTCGACACCATCGCTGGATCACGCGCACTAAAGAACCCTCCCTGCCAAACCCCAGTGGTGACGTCGACCAGGGCCCGCCGGACCCTTTCTTTTTGAGACGGATTGTCTCTGCAAGATTACCGGGCGGTTGGTTGGGGAAAGGAAATGGCTACACCCTTGCCAACTTGGCAGATGATGATGAGATTGGCAGTCGATCTTATTTTATGTACGCCTGTGGAACGAGTCGGGGCAAGCCGATAGGAGCTTGATTCAAAGAGGTAATCCGGGGAGAGATGAGAAACGATTTGGTGTCTACGTTTGACCAGATCCTCGCGAGACCCGAGTCTGATGTCTGATTGCCCGATGGCGAGCTGTTGCTTATTCTACTAGATGGAATGAGCGAGGAGTCCATCCTTGTTAAAACCACTGCTTGGGTGTCTGTCTGGCAGTGAGTGATATTGGCAAAGACGATCGAAACGACACATATGGCCAAGCCAAGCAATGGGGTACTCCGTACTCGGTGTGACGGGTCTGGTAGTTAGTTGCAGGGGCATCCAGGGCATTAAGCCATTCATCATGTCCTCAGACCAACCACGTATCATGGACGTTGTTGAGGTGTACAACGGACTACGGAGTACGGAGTACGGAGTACGTGAAAGCATTACGTCCGTATCTCTCTCCATCTCCATTCATTCGCCATCCCAACATCCCAACACGCTAGACCCCTTCCCCTTCCCTTTGGCTCACCTCACCCACCTCACCCCAGCCTCACCAAGCACCGCCCTCCGTCATCCGTCATCCCTCGCTCCTGCCTCTTCAACGAACCAGACGCTTTTCAGTCTAGCCCCAGACGACTCCCAAGTAACCGAGTAACCACGATACAGTTCGTCCACAACAAACTGACCTTCTGGTACTCCGTACTCCCCATCCGGATGCGACGTCTTTCACCACCGCATTTGGCGCCAGACCACGGCTTGCACGGCCCGCCTAATACATCCACCTCGAGAGACACACGTTGTCCGGATCGCGCTTTCGATTGATTGATGGTGTTGACAGTGCGATTCCCAGGGTCGATAAGAAGCTTAATAATCTCTCGCTTCGTGCTTCGTGCCGCGCCCATACTTTGATTGCGCCGTCGAATACTCCGTACACACGTCCTAAGCACATTTGCACCTCTCGTCTGGCATTGCCTTCGTCGACCACGCACATTTTGCCCGGTTCCGTGTTGCTATTCTCAACTTGGTATCGCAGTTTACTACTGGACAGCGCCATAATTTCAACAAAGTCCGTCTAGCTGTTTCTGCGCGGCCTTCAATCACCACTGATCGATCCCACATCCTTGTCCAACGACACACAGACACTTCGACAAGGTCAGACCTGCCATCCTTTTCGGTGTCGGTGAACGCTCCAATGCCAATGCCACCCCTGGTCGCTGTTTCACTCTAAAGATATTCTTTCACCTGGCCGCGTTTGAGTGGCGGAATGTAGTGGAACTGTCTCATCCTCCCCGGTCTGGCAAGGTTACATGACGCTCACGGCATGACAGGCTATAGATAACCTTACGCGGCATCTCTATTTGCTTGATCCACACGGCCCAAACATCAAACCCTCAACTAGCTACATCATCCTATTTATTATATCTGGTCCTCGTTTGTGGCCATACTACTAGTGTTACCGCCATATTGTTCTTTTTTTCTCTTCTGCCATCGCAGAAAACAACCCATATATCACGCAGGGTCTGGTAACTCGCTGCATCGAAAACTCAATTCTCAGGTGTTGCGTACTACTACTAAAAGCGACTACCTTTCCTACCACACTCACCTCGTTATATACCTCTGTTGATATTTTACACCGAAACCGAAACCTACCCCTTTTTCAGCTGTCACGCCTCTCCGCTTCCTTGACTGTTCCGTCGCGTGCCGTGGCAGCCTGACATGAGCCAAGCTACCTTCAACGGTCAAACGCGTGAAGAGCTCGAGATAGTACTATCTCTGTTCGATGTCCTCCATAATTCTCTGATTCTCCGCAACATCGCACCCTACCTGCCCGTTTACAGTCTCCTCCAACTTTCTTCAACAAGCAAGGGTTTTCGATCTCTCATTCACTCTACACCTGGTGTATTTCGTCATCTCGATCTTACACGAGCTAAAAGGCCAAATTCGACGTCGATCCAATCGATAATGGCGGAGAAGTCTGGCGCAATGTTCAGCTAGATGAGACCCTTACTGAAGATGAGTGAGTATACATCGATCACCATTTTTTTTTGAATGAATGAATGAATGCACCGCTGATTGAAGACAGCTTTTACTCCGGACCGCTGAGAGGCATTTTTCGTGCCATTCGCCGGCAAAACCTCCTTCAAGATGTCCAAACCTTGATTCTTGATGGTCTCTCTGTGACCTCTGACTTGTGCCATGAGATCATCAATGATCCTTCCTACAGCGTCCGTATTTTGTCTATTCGCGACGTCAAGAACCTGAACCAGGCCAAACTTCGCGGTGCCTTGCAATACGCCTGTCGACCGAGTCGGCCTGAGAACTCGCCAAGACTCAAAGCCCTCTACGTTTTTGGACCAAAGGAGGCCGACTCGGAGAAGAGGAGTAGCTCGATAAGCATAGGCTGGAACCGCAGAAGCCAGCAAGTACTGTCCTCTTCATTGGAACAAGAGGGCGATAACTGGTGGTCTAAAAGGGTCGTATTGTTACACGCCCAATCTCGCTGGACTGGATCAACTGCATGCTAGCATGTCAAGGGGTCATCGCCTTTGACGCTATACTCTGCCAAAGTCCCCGACACAGAAACTCACCCGTATTCGGTCAACCACTCATAACGGGAGACAATGCACCCGCTATAGCCACCCATGCTGTCGCTGGGTGCGATGGCTGTGGAAAAGCGCCAGAGGGTCTGATAATGCAGGAGTCATGCTCGCCAATCTGTCTTCCACTGCTCAGTCCTGTTCCAATCATGACATCCTCCGTCCGTGCAGCAACATATCCATCGCAGCCTGGTCAATCGTTTGCTCCACGATGTGGCGATTGTCTTCGAGAACGATACTGCGCCTGCTGCAACAAGTGGTGGTGCGAGTCATGCTACCAGCTAACAGGTCAATCACAAGTTCCTGGGGTGAACGACTTCATTGTCGTAGACGAGGAAGATAACGTGGCAAATTTTGCACAGATGCTTGACTTGCAGGAAAGCACACCAAAGATCAAGGTACGGCGAAATACTTGTTTCCAATGTTCGGCTGCCCGAGTACTTGCGTCAGGCCGCAACTCAGAATCTGTCATGAGGCAAAGAGGGCTATGGCTTCGTGTTTAAACCCGGCGAGCGTGTTGTGCAGATTTCCACGCAATATTTGTGTCCTCTCTGACAATGTAGCGATGATGATACGTTGTCAACTTGCAACAAGTGTGCTACGAATCTAAATGCTAACGGGTTCGTACAGAATCGGGTTTCCAAAAGCTGCTGGGAATGCGGCAACAATGTACGTGGCCGTCCATGAATCGAACATATAGTAAGCTAACGTCTGCCAGTGCGATACATGTATCAACAAGACGCAACGAGTGTGTAAAAATGCTGCGCAGGATATTGCATTGTTCACAATGAGGGCTCATCTTCCGAATTTGTAAGCTTTGGTCTTGTCATCTCATTGAATATCTACTGACCTCTCTATAGTGTGATTGGTGTGTTTCCCGCGGTAGGGGTTTGGGTCGACAGTAAGTCTTGTCAATGTTTTCTTTTACACGAGGATGTACTTAATCTCTAACACCACTGCAGAGACTCGAAATCCACTCGCGTGAACCTAAATGCAAGCGGCATACCTGCTGATTTGAACCGAAGGAGGATGAGAGACACGGTGACCCGGCCACTAATTTGAGAACAATTGAGCTGGGAACCAACTAACAGGGTTCGGACAATTTGCTTGCCCCCTTGGGCTTGGCCTGGAGAAATCTGGACGTACTCAGCGCACATTATGATGACTGATATGATCAAAATGTTTTCTTTTCTCTTGAGACATAAACACCTCTTCATCAGATAGCGACATACACCCCACTCTGGAGCGAAGTGCGAAATAGATGTAATTTGAGCCGCGTACCGTTCGTCCACGAAAGAAAAATGAAGGGCCGCTGTGATGTGCTGTTACCACACGTTCGTCTGGAGCGGCGCACTTTTCCAACCCATAGTAGCTACACAAGATGGTGCGCATAGCTGTTGGCGTTTGGCGTGGACGAAGTTGTCTGGTGGATGCAGAATTCATCGATCTGATCTGACTCTCTCATGCACACAGCCCAACGTTTGATATGCTCATCGAGAGCTGAGTGCAGATCGCCCAATTCTCAGAACAAGTTTCTGTCCTGTGCGATGATTCCATCCTTGCTCCAAGTTCAAGTGAGATTCAGCCCCGCGGCAAGCTTTTCGCTACCAAAATTGAGCCCAACTCCTCATACTCTTTCTTGGTGACGACCAACTTCTCGATGTCCACATGGTTGGCAAGGTTAGCAGCCCCGTACCAAGTACTCGTGATGGGATCGGCTGGTCTCGCTACGCGCACGACGCAGTCGTCCGGAACGCGCTGCACAACCTCCCTCTGCAATCGCTGGATGAAGCCTTCAAACAGGGTATTACCGCCCACAACGACGATGTTGGCCAACAAGCCGGGCCAAAGACCAATGGGTAGTTCCTGCAGCGACTGCTGAACCAAGTCTGCCAGACCGGGCTGGCGCATACCCATATCTGAAGGATTGAAGATCAGCTCTGGAACGGCGAATCGCTCGTTGCGCAAAGGCAAGGCATCCTCGTCCACTTGGCCCGCCGCAGCGAGCTTCCTCGCCTTGGTGTGTCTGCTGTGGTCGTAGTCGAGCATGGTTCCTTGGGTGCGCGTGTGGAAATCAGGCAGGATGTAGTCCTTGACGATACCTGCGCCCGTGAGGTATGCCTCGCGTTTCTCGCCCTTGGTTCCCTTCCAGGTCTTTTCAAGATCGGACTTGAAGTCTGGCGTGACGTAGCAGGCCTTCTCTTTCATCTCGTTCACGATGAACGTTTCGTTGCGCATATCGAAGTGGCGGAGGGAGAGGAGCCGCGCGAGGTAGTTGGTCAGAAGCTTGCCGCCTATGTCGAGGCGGCGGACTGCTGAATGCAGTGGTTGTCCGCGAAGCAGTGGTGTGACGGTTGTGTATGAATAGCCAGAGTCGATGACCATGATGACCTCTGCTGGGGCATTGGCCACTGTCGGAACATCTTTGGGAGTCCGGAAAAGACTTTGTATGTCGCAGTAGGCATTGAAACTTGGCCCTGAGGATAAAAGGCACGGGTTAGTTTACAGGAGCAACCTTGGCTTCTTTTTTTTTTTTTTTGGGGGGAAGGGAGAGAGATTTCCGGGGACACAAAATCTTGGAGCGTACCGATGCCGCGATAGTAGCCGGAGAAGCCGTACTCCTCAAAGACAACTTGATCGCAATTGGTCTGCAACACGGGCAACCCATTGGGAGGCTCTGCCAGGATCAGCCGCGTCTCGGCCGGGTCGCATCTCGGCGCCAGATTGTCGAAGAGTTCCTGGTCCCAAATCTCCTTCTGCGCCTCCCAGTTCACGATGAAGCCCCGCTCCACCGGCCGGCGCAGCTGCATCTCTCCGTAGTCGCGGCATTTGGAGAGCTCCGAGGCCACGTATATCTTTCTCGAGCGGTCGCGCGCAATGCAGTTCGGGATGATGCGCGGTGCGTCGATCCGGCCGTCGGCCACGACGCCGGCCTTCAGGGTGTAGGCGCCGTTGTCGACGACGAGGGTGGTGGTCGGCCGGGGGCGGTGCGGGCGGTGCGGGCGGTGCGGGCTTGGCTTTTTGTCCGCCTGCCATGGGGGCGGGCGCTTTGTGTCGCGGGATGCTGGGAGCTGGTTGATCTGGCGATCCGATGGTGGTTGGTTTTGGCACGCGATGGAAGAAGAAGAAGACCTTTTTGGGCGAATCTGGGACATTGGCGTTGGCGGGGTGGGTGCGATTACGGATAGTTACATATTCAAGTCAAAAAGTACGGAGTCACTTGACTGCAACTTCCCATCATGACTTTTTCCTTACAGTATATACAGGGGCGCAGGACTCCTGATCTGAGAAAGGACTCACGTTTCTGAACGGACTTGCATGACTGCCGCCAAGCAATGTCGACTCGGACATGTTGGGCTGGGTTGGCAAAGTTGAACCCGAGACACGATGCGGCTCACGGCTGAGACGCGAAGACTAGCATATCAGATTGTTCGAGCAAAAACCGTCTGATTGGCTCGTGGTGTCGTTTTAGGTCAATTGAGACGTTTAGTTGACACCATCTGGCCGGTGATAGCAGCCACTCGTGAGTTGCATCATCGTCGCTCTCCTCTGGCAACGAGGCCCCTGACAGTAACCTGGTTCAGGCAATGTGCTGTGGGTGATGTCACATGTGTGAATGCTGTGTTTCTCATAAGCGGTCGTTGTATAATTCATATATAATGTGCATCATGTTTACAGATTCGCTGCTCGGTTTATCGCTCGGTACTATTTTTAGCAAACGAAGAGAATATATCAATGCTCTCTATATGTATGCTAACCGCCATGCAAGTCTCATTAAATCTTAGCATTATCCAAGAACTTTTTGGATATCAATCCATATCGCTGTGCAACTGCGTCCACCGGAACAAGACCTTTGATTTGTCTCAGGTTCACGAAGCTCTCACCACCACTTTCCCATGCATAGTCTTTCCAACGGCCGAGCTGTGGCCACATTTGCTCTCTGACAATGCGCTCAATCCTGTCTCTTCTCCTTGCTGCGTTAGCATCGCTATGGTTGGTCAGCTCGACAACGCTCTTCCACAACGCCCATGTTTCGTCGAGTTCATCAACATTGGACACTCCCATGACGCTCACCCCTACTCGTGCCGGTGAGCCGGCTTCGTCCTCCCTAGCGCTTGCAAGAAGAGATCGCGGATACGCAACAGAGCCAAAGGGTGCGCCTATACGACCCCAGTTTTCCAAGGCCCATCGAATTGCGACTTCTTCAAGACGCTCTCCCGATCTTCTCGCGATCTCTGCCAAGCTATGGCACGCTTCTCGCAATCGAGGTGGCGCAGGATGCCACGAAGACATGGGACCATTGTCTGCACCTCTCGTCGTTATCAAGCCCATTGCCAGTATGCTGGCATTGAGAACACATTCGACACCTGCCTTGCTCAGTCGTTCGAGAACATCTCTTCGGCCCAATTGGCTGTTCTGAATACAGAAATGGGAATATGACATGACGGCATCGAGAGGCTCCCGGTCTGCTCCAAGATCATTTCCGCCAACGAAACCAACACCTCGATCGGGTAACCACTAATGCCGACATAGCGAACGAGACCTTGGTCTCGCATGCGCCGCAGCTCCTTCACGGCCTCGAGAACTTCAGCTGGAGAGACAAACTCGACATCATGAGTGTACACAAGATCGAGGTATTGCGTGCTCAGTCGCTCGAGACTTCGGCATACACTGTATCGTATCCACGCCGGAGAGTAATCGAATTCGTTGTTCCCAATCCGTCCAGCTTTGGTAATGAGAAAATAGCCGTCTCGGTTCGGGGGCGGTGTCAGCGTCCGAAGTGCATCACCGAGCAAGACTTCAGATGGTCCATAGTATGGCGAGGTATCGAATGCCACGATATCATGTTCTAGCGCTCTGCGAACAATGTCGGTATATGGCATTTGTGGAGGATCGGAATTGTACTGATAGTTGAAGGTGGCCGTCCCCAAGATAAGGGGAGGCAAGACTTGGGAAAGCGGCTTGTTGGGAACTGCCATGGTCGACGGGGTACTCAAAGCTGATGATACAATTTGTAAGTGCGAATCTAGGGCGCAACCGTCATGCTTGCAGGACATGAGCAAGCTTGGGTAGGAGTCCGGAGGGAAACTGGTCGACTTGTAAGATGATGGCCGAGCTTAAAACAGTTTTTGCAAGACAGAGATGTTCGATCAAGACCAGATGAGAGAATCGTTGAAGCTCAGAACACCGGGGCTAGACAAGAGAGCATGTCGCGATGCAAGACTGGGTCAATTTTTTCTTTGGGGGCAGACTAGTTAGACGTGGATCCCGATTTGTCCCTCTTCTCTTCCGTTCTCGATCTTATTTCATAGCCTAATCTATGGAAACCTGCAGGTAAGACCGAATCAGGCGTGGTGACTAAGCACATCAAGACGAAGGGCCCACTCGATGCACTCCGTATTTGACAGAGCTTTGACCAATAGCATGAGAAAGATGAATGACTCAATGACGATTCATACGCTTCACCAGTCACCCCGTGCACGCCGTTCCTTCCCTTTGATCCCTTGGCCAGTGAGGGATCTGCAGTCAGTAGCCGTCAAGTACACTCCGTGACAATTGTCCACAGTTGCCAAACATTTAAACATGACGTCATGCCCACCAGCGCATCAGTCACCTCGATGAACCCAGTTGACCTGACGCCATCATTGAATGCAATTGCGTTTTGGCATTCACTCAATCAGCAACCCCATGATAGCCATTTTTTGATCAAAGATGCACAGTGTGGTTTGGCAATTATATGTATACATATACAAAGTATGTACGGAGTCATATCTACAACTTGACAAGGAATAATCCTCCGTTGAAATCTCTCCACGCTCAAATTCAAGGGTATGTTCGTCCATCGTCACCACAACTCCTCCTACAGATTAAAATAAAGCAATCAAGGTATCGCGAACCACCCTTACGCGGTGGCGATGGGCTTCTCGATGAACTGACCAGCACCGACTGTCCGGGCGAAGGTGGTGTGTGGCTTCCACTTGGCTGACATGCGGGGTGTGGTCTCCTCCATCATCTTGTCAACTTGCTCGAGAGACAAACCCTTTGTCTCCGGAACCAGGAAGTAAGCATAGACAAAGGCACATGAGCACAGACCGCCCCAAACAAAGAAGACGGATGACTTCATGTTACCACGCCTCTCACCGACCATGTAAGGGGTAATGACGGCAATAATGGTGTTCCAAAGCCAGTTGGAGGCAGTGGACAGACCAACACCGCGGGATCGAATGGGAAGAGGAAAGATCTCGCCAATGACAATCCAAGCGCCAGGACCCCAGGTAGAGGCGAACCAGAAGATGAAAATAGCAATGAAAGCAATCTGAGCATTGACAGCGGGAATGTTGTTGGCCAGGCTGTTCTCGGGGTCTGAAGGGTCGGGATGGGTGTAGTTGAAACCAACAGTGACACCGATGATGGCAACCAGGAACTGGCAGATGAGCATACCAGCGGCACCGACAATCAGGATAGTACGGCGACCAAATCGCTCAACAGTCCAGAAAGAGACGGGGGTGGAAAGGACGTTGACAAGGGTGAAGACCAGAGAGATCAAGAAGGTGTTGCCGATGGCGCCAGTCGACTTGAGGAAGGGGTTGAGTAGTAGAAGATGAAGTTCACACCTGTCCACTGCTGCATCATCTGAAGAGAAGTACCCAAGATGGTTCGACGCAGGTTGGACTTGGCACTCCAGAGACTGCCCTTGAAGCAGTTGGCCCAGCTGCCGAACCAAGTGGTGGAGGGAATAAGGGCGCGCTCGTATTCTTCGTTGGCGACAATCTCGGCAATCTCAGTCTGGACGTACTCGGAGTTGGGAGGCTGGCCGCGGACACGAGAGAGGGCGTCGATGGCATTCTGGATCTGACCCTTTTTGACGAAGTAGCGAGGGAGTCGGGCAGGAAGAGCAAGCCGATTCCAAGGATCATGGCCCAGGGAAACTGGATGGCGATGGGGATGCGGTAGGCACCAGTGTTCTTGATATCCTTGGTACCATAGACAACAACGGAGGCCAACATGATACCGATGGTGATACAGAATTGGTAACCGGCGACCAGGGCGCCACGAACCTTGCGAGGGCACTGCAAAAGAAACCAGTTAGTTAAGACTGTCCAAGTGGCCTTCTCTTGGTGGAGAGAAGTTGAGGCTGGTTGACGACTCCAGTTCACTTACAATTTCAGACATGTACAGAATGACGATGGCGGACTCGAAACCGACACCTAAACCAGCAATAACACGGCCGGCGACGATAGGGCCAAGAGCGTGATCGGGACTAGTAATCATCTGGACAACACAGCCAAGGGCGTAGATGACGCAACCCATGATGACAGTCCATTTGCGGCCAATGAAGTCGGCAAGATCACCAGCAATCAAAGCACCGAAGAATGTTCCGCAAGAAAGGATAGAGACGATCAGGGAAGTGTTGGATTCGGAGACCTCCTTGACACCCACGCCTTCGACGGCATCGATGAAGATTCTGGAGCCCAGGACACCATTGATGTAACCGGAATCATAACCGAAGAAAATGCCACCGAAAGATGCAAAGGCGCAGAGAAGATAGGCCTTCCATGTGACGGGAGCCTCGATGTGCTCGACATCAGGGGCAGTGTGGAGGGTGACGGAGGCCTTTCGTTCCTCGCCCGATTTCTCGAGACTGGCGGTCATTGTGCTGTCGATCTTCTCGGAAGGCTGTTCTTCTCTTGACAACTTTTGTGAGTGGAGGGGGAGATGGAAGAAAAGAGGGTACAGTGTCTTGGAATTGCAAGGATCCAAGGGCAATTCAAGACAGGATTGATGCCTTTGGTGTGCGGCGCCCGGAAGACAATGGGTATACAGACAACACAAAGAGCAAGACAAGTTCCAAGCTGACGGCGAAGGGGTGAGGACGACTTTTTATCCCACGAGCCAGCAGAGGATTGAATCAAACTCTGCCCAGGGTCTCAATGCAGCATCCCGCCCCCGTCTACAGTGGCTTACTGGGTATGAGCGCATGCGGTGCAGTCCCGCGGATATGGTTTGGGTCCAGTGTTCGAAAAAAAAAAATGAGATGAGCAGCGATGCAGGCAGGGGTGGCGCTCACACAACACGGGCACGCAAGCGGAGCTTTCTCCAGATTAGCTGGAAGACAGCGCAGCGCAGGTGATCGGGTCATGCGTCTGGCAGGAAAAACAATAATCAACCATGTAGCAAACGGGCGTCCCTGGGGCTGGACTGCAGCCCGACAACTCACTGATCAAGCTCACTGAATCAGTTGAGGTCTGTGTCTGTGTCTGTGTCTGTGTCGAGGCGTGAACCATTGAGGCGGGTGTCCGGGAACCCGCGTGGAGATTTGCGGGCCTGGCCTGGCCTGGCCTGGCCTGGGCGGGATGTACGAGGTAACGCCGATGATGGGTGCAGAGGCTTTGGCCCACATCGGTTGGCAGAGAAGCGCCGAGAAGGGCCGGCTGTTGGCTTATTATTCGTCCTGGCCTAAGACTGTGGGTGCCAAGGTGCTCATTTTGGACCGTTGGATAAATCCCCGTCCCCTGTGGATGGCTGCGAATGGCTGTTGGATGGTGGGAGGGTCTTGTCCCGTTATTAGTCTCATGCGAGTCTGCCAGATTCCCCATGGGAAAAGAGGAGGAGACAAGCTTTTTTTACGGATTACTGTACAATTCGAGCAGAGTGGCCGGCCAATGGCTCAGGGGACATTATGAAAACAGCAGTGAGCCTAGTCACTGCTAGTAATTATCAGTTTGGTCAGCATACCGGTCATCATGTTTCCTCCTTGCTCGTTCGTTGATCCTGTCCAGTTGGCCCACCAAAGAGGGAATGAATGTACATGTAATAAAGAAACTCTATACATGACATGTACGTACGGCTCACGACCAACCGTGGCTTCCTCGTCACCCGCTCGACTTCAACGCATCTGATGATCGGCGAAGGAAGCGCCCCAAAAGGAACGCTCCATATAAAACTCGGATCCTCTGAACCTTTTATGGCTCCAAGTCAACATGTACATGAATAGACAGACGGGGCGTCTCAAACGGATGGCTAACCCAGGAAACAGTTGCACGTGGCCAACATCATCATCATCATCATCATCATCATCGATTTCAAAACAGATCCATGTCGGACCACGCACGCAGCTGAAGTTGATGATGCCTCGACGTCGTCAATTGCAGCCCGCGGGCGTCGGTTTGTCCTGGAATGGAATCAAAAAGATTCAAAAGAAGACGAGGTATTATTGTCCCCAAAACAGCCCCGAGAGCGCCCCCATGCCCGTGCCACCAAGCCGCGGTCCAAATCCCCTTTTTGGTGCGGGCGTCCAGGATGGCAAATACGGGTCTCGAATTCCGAATGGGACAATTTTCGGTCGTACTTGTCGCGCTATTCCCTGCCCGGGGCGCGTCTAGCAGCCACTTCTATTTGACCGAGCTGCGAGTGCAGAGCGATGCAGAGCGGTGCAGAGCGAGCTTGTTCTGTCGTCGCAGCATCGTATCACCAAGGGTAGACTCGGGCATTGTGGCTGCAGCAACTGAGTGCGTTGTGCCATGTACATACATGTATGCTGTCTGTACATGGATCGACGGGTGGCTGTCTCGTCGTGCATTTCGATTTTGGTCTGGTCTCGATGCAAGCAAGCAATGCAATTTTCATTTGAGAAGTTGGATGGACAAAGCAGTCGACGGCGGTGTGAACGGAAGTGGAGGCACGGATTGATTAAGCCAGGCCATTGAGAGATTGGCGAAACAAAGGGCACGCACCAACTTGAACTACTCCGTGCATACACACACACATATGTACACACGTACATACATACATGTACATACATGTTGTCCAAGAATAGCCACGCCTTGCTTGCTGCCGCTGCGTCTTTGGCAGAACAAGTCTTCCCCAGTGGTCCAGGTCCAGGACACACACACACTCTCTGGTCAGTTGCCCATGGGGTTGCTCGTGGCGTTGCAGGGATGGACCTCATGGCAAAACTTGGATTTCGCCGATTGAAGCAGCAATTATTATTGTTGTTGTTCGACTACATAGGTACTCCGTACGGGACACGATTCAAGTGAGCCGACTTCAACGCCACTTGCAAGACCAACTCCACGAAGCCAGGCCGTTTGCTGCCGCGCTCCAACGTCTTGACGAGAAATATTGAAAAGTTACGGCAAGAGCTAACTTATAATATTGCAATTGATTCCGCCACGGGCGTCAGCCATCCATCCAACTGATTACAAATCCCGACTCCGCCTCCGCCTCCGAGTTGATTGAAAAATAGGTGGATCCGTAGACGAAAAAAAGAAAGAAAAAAAAAAAGTTTGACGGAAGTTGCTGCGACTCGTGGTGCCAATCCCGCGACAGCCTTGGGAAATGCACGAAACCTTCAATCAAAGGATGTAAACATGCGCACGATCGGCAAGACGTGGTGTGGTCAATACCTTTTTTTTTTTTTTTCAATAACACGTTGCACAATTTGTCTTGTCCTGACCAGTGTCCGTCTGTACCGGGTACGTACCCATGCCTCACTCATTCAGCACCCATCATCTTCAATACCACCACCACCACCCACCTAATACCTCCCTCCCAATAAAACGATGGGAGCCACATGTCTGTCTGTCTGTCTGTCTGTCTGTCTGTCTGGCCGAGCTTTCAAAACAAGCCGATGTCATGTGGCCGCGTGACCTCTCTCCCCAAAAATCGGAGAATGAACAACAGATGGGGGAAATATGCAGGAATGCCTCCATCACAACGGTCCGAACCACGGGGTTGGAAGAACTCGTGAACAAGGAAGGGTACTTTGTTTTGCCGCAGCCCCGATCGCATTAGGAGTACGTACCCATTTTCACCGGGCAAAGTCATCGTCAATTAGCCGCCGTGGGGTTCTCAGTCATAACTCGTGTCCGGTACCCGGGCGGTTGGCGGCATCTTGATCCGACGGGATATACATACATAGCGCATGCTGCCGGTATCGCTCCCTTCGAGATGAGACAACACGGGCAATGATTTGGGTTGGAACCCAACTTTCGAATGACGCTAGCATCGTTATCGTGCTGACTACTGACTATGCACCTAATAACCTGGCTGGATGCTTTGCTCCGACGCCACATTTTGAAAGCGGCCGAGCTGGAATGCGTCTACCCCTGTTCATTCGCACTCGTGACGTTTTTGAAGTTGGACTGAGACACGATTTCTTCCCCCCCGCCCCCAAAAAGAAAAGAAAATAAACAAAAGAGAAAAAAAGGTATCACGCTCGGTTCACCCTGCTGTCTCTGCTCTGCCGACTGGTATTGAAACATGGCTGCGTCCTGCTCTCAGACACCGCGTGGCACTCGCGGCACTATCCATCACCCGACCGCGCCAACGAGAGACGGAAACGTTTGGGTCGCTCCGCAAGGCTGCTGTCTACATTCCAGTCCATTCAGCACAGGAACGACGGCTCGAATCGTTTTCAGCAGTATTCCACGGCTTCTCATCATTCCTGCAGCATCGCATGAATCATCACTTCGAATCGGAATTCCCTCGGATACGCCCTGCAATTGATGCTCCGTTTCCGCGGGAGCGACGAGTCGGCCCGCGCCCCAATCATTCCGACCACCATATTTTCAGATTTCGACATCTTGGCCGCGCCATCTTCAGAAGAACGAAATTCAATCGTGTCTCTGAGCCAAGGTCTAACAATTGATTTTCTTTCTCCCGAGCCTCCGCAGCCTCCGCAGTCTCTTCTTCTCCTCCCCTTTCTCGTGCGCAAGGCTATTACAGAAATGATCAGATCCTCGAACGTCCTTGCCGGGACGGTCATGCCATCACCAACAACTTTTCATGATATAATCGGCCAATGTGAGAACCGAAAACTCGACATCAGGAAGAGAAAGGGGAAGAGGGAGGAGACGGCTTGCATAAATCAACTTGTGAAGTACTCGCAACAATCTCCGACGCAGATATCGCTGCACGCTGCTCAGAACGGGGTGAGTGATTGTAGAACACTCCCAATGGTCCAAACCACACGACAATTTGACTTGCTTCTCATCTGAATGTCATGAAAAAAAAAATTGTAACTCCAACCTCGAGTATTGTTTTGCCATTGTCTGTTCGTACTCCTCCGGTCTAGGTAATGGACTAAGATGCGGTACAGGGGTAGCTTACAACTTCAAGCATCGAATTTCTATTGAAACGGGACTACAATACATGGTAGATTCGACTTCCCAAGAGTAATGAAATGTTAGGAGTTCCTACCTGAACATATCAAGCTACTCGAATCAAGTGCTTCCCTTCTACTGAACACACGGCAGGTCAGCCTTCATGCGTCTTTCCATCACCCGGCGTCATGTCCAATTCCTCACTTTAGCGACCAACGAGAGATGAAGCATTTCATGACATTCATCGATTCGCTACTATATTCTCAGGACTTGTCTTCAATTTTGCTAGCTTCAGATAACAAAACATCTCTGGTCATTAAGCATCGCGACGCGATTTCAGACACTCGATGATATCTGGGCTACTCAACCTGAATCATCTCCAAACCATGCGCTGCTTCCGCACATGTTGCCTTTCCCCGAAAGATCAAATTAGTAAACGAAAAAAAAAAAAAGAAGAAGAAGGAGAAGAAGAAGAGAAAGAAGAAGAGAAGATGAAGAAGAATAGGCCTCGTCGCACACTGCGATCTTGCAAACGATATGCCTTATATGATATCACACTATTCTCAAAGAGCAGGGCCGGTCAACCCTTTGCTTTGTTTGACATTTAGACCGTACCGCATCCGAGAAAAAGAACTGTTATTCTCATCGTCGGCCGCATGCTTGTGCCCTTATAAACGGATCGTAAACGCTCAAACTTTTTCTTTTGTTCATCGTCACAGACATGTTCCCTCGCGCAATGGGGGATCGAGGAAAATGGCTGACCGAAGTGTACGCCCATCGCCGTCTTCTGCGACTCACCGAGATGGTTGACCTGGTCGAGGCCATGTCCAACAGTTGATGAACTGTTCCCTTCGCAAAGGCACAAAGATGTGAAGAGCTCCGCTTTCGGATCCAGGTATCATCGGCTGAGCTAAGCTATACTGCAGATCAATTGTGAGAGTTCCTTCTGACACACATTTCAAGGTTTAAGAGAGAAAACAGCATCGTGACGATACAACATGTCACACCCCGAAGACTCCTTCCATGCTCGGTTACCTTCAAGGCCAACCCCAGTCAGGGCAACCCCATCTTGTCTTGTTTCGTGGAATTTTCAAACGCTGAAACCCAGCATTGTTCGACTTGGTTGAACCACTCACTGACAGGAAGAGCTGAACCCAATCCATCCGTGCAATGTTGGGCGTTACGATGAGCATGGTGGACTGGTCTGACTTTGTCGAACAACGATGTAGTGGGTTGGAGAGTGTAAGCTGACATCGCTGATCAAGTCAACACGAAAGACGGCGGTGAGGATTGTGCAACTCGAACGTAAGCTCCTAAGCGAAAATGTCAACGGCAACTTCTTCAGCATAGAGGCAGTCGTCACCTTGGGGCAAGTGACAAGTTTTATACCCGACCAAGTGGCCGGATGGCCGGTGGATAATATTCGTGTGCCTTCTTCAAGGGCCACGGACTGAATCTGGGGAGACTGCATGTAAGCCAAGCCCATTGGCCTACACTACGAGCACCATCCAAGGGGTGCCATTATCATTGTCCTGGATCTTCTTGGCCAAAATGATACACATCATGTCATCATGTTGCCCCAGGCCCATTGGAGCCATCTTCGTCTTCAAGGAGGACTTCCGTTCCTTAACCCGTCGTGGACTCGTGCTAAAAGCCATTCACCTGTCACGTACGCACACGCCCGAAATCAAAGCCTGCATTCTCATTTCAGCCCAACTGCCTCTATAAGCCGCCTTGCAACCAATGCCCTGAAACAAGTGCCGCTCATAAGCCCCTGATACTATTCGAATAGGCAGCGGCACACATTCAAAGACATTGCCAACGGCTTTGCAGCAGGCAAAGTTCCGAATCACTCGTGAGAAGACGAACAGACCTCCGACCAAGCCCAAGCCGCTTCCGCATACAAAAGTGGCAAAATGAAATAGAAAGAGTAATCATCTGAGAGGCCGTCTGCGGCGGATCTGCCAGAAAACTTGACCTGTCGAGGTATCATTGTCATAGTATCGTGAGTGATGAATGGCAGAGACTCGTCACCGCCAAACATTTTCCAAGTGCCATGCCAGGGATGGCACTTGGAAGAAAAGGGGAACAAATCTGTGCGAGAGTACGCGGTGAGTCTATCTATATTTTGGGAATCTCAATCTGAAAATGGAAAGCGTAGTCCTCCAGGTATGGCGCAGAAGGTTCGATCCATTCAGGAATGTCCAGGCTTTCGGTGCCGAACAGTAGTTCTGAATCGTGATCCAAGTACGTGTAAGTGTCCCAGTTCGTCATGGCTTCTTCATGATGACCATTCTCCGTGGGCTGCCCTTCTGGTATGTTGTGTGTTGACGGTTCGCGAAGTCGCATTCTCCTGGATTGGTGAGTTGCGGCAGTGCAAGCCGCATCGCCCGGCTCAAGTGAGGGATGGGAAGAAAACAGATATCCTGTTTGTTGTCGCGTTAGGCACAACTCTGACCAACAGTCGCTTTCCGTAAATCAAGAATACCGAAGTGTATGTCTTACCTTTGACAAGCTTCACTTCGGTATTTCGTCTCAAGAAACCTTGCACCCAGTGTTTGCCGAGAGGCTGCCGGTCACCGTGAACAACCAGGATGCGGCTGGCAAATTCTTCGAACTGCCCCTGTGTGGGAGGAACCTGAGAGCAGCGAGATGGAAGATCCAGCGAGACAACAGCTTCTCCTGCTGACGAGAGAAGCGCTGACGACATTCGTGAGCTTCGGCATGCGAGATTCCGCCATTGAGACGGTCTTGCAGCGTGGCTCGTGGAATGTGCCATCTTTAGCAGCAGACCGCTGAGAAGTTCCTTGTTGAACTTCACGGACAGCTTCCTGCAAGTCCCTTTCGGTGTACTTGGCCATTTGGGGTAGCTACGAAAATGGCTTACTCAAAGTAGGGTCTTCTTAAAGATGGGACGGGGATTATGCGAAAAGGTTGGCTGCGACGAAGGAGGGTATGGGAGGGGGTGGACAACGACAACACCAGGTGATGGGTAACGGGCAACGGGCTTATAGAGAACGTCCAGCAAGGAAGAAGCCTGGGCTCAAGCGTGTGTTAGAGATCTTCCAAAGAAGCCATGATGGCTGGTGCTGAATGTCGAAATGGCCAGATAATGGGTGAAGAGAAAATAGGAGGGAGGCGGCCACTTGCGTCCTCAAATACTCGTGGGGATGCGTGTAATATGGGGGAAGATTTGGGAGCAGGGAGCAGGGAGCAGGGAGCACAGAAAAGGGAAGGAACGAGTTGGGTTAGATGAGAAGCGGCAGGAGGAGAACATGAGCCAGGAGCCAGGAGCCAGGAGTCAGGAGGGAGCGGCGGAGCTACTTTCACAGCACAGCAAGCAAATAGGACAACCAACTGGAGCAGCACGCTGCACGCACAGCACATCGCCAGCACCGCAAAAGGGCAGAAGGGCAGAAGGGCGGGAGGGCAGGGAAGGCGACAGAGCGGGCAAGACATGGCCGAGGAGGCCGAGGAGGTCGAGGAGGAGCCTACTCCCTTCTCCGATGGCACCAAACAACTTCATTCCTGGAAAGTCGACGGTCCTGGTGCACAAGGGTCAGTGCCAACGACCCAGATTCACAATACAACACCAAGCACTGTCAGAGAGCGCCTGTGGCAGGTACAGGCCACAGAAGCATGAGAAGGTACAGTTTCATTACTCCGTACTTTTACTCTACCCCCGTGCAGCCAAAACAGCGATGTATCAACAACCACAGCAGATGCGTGCGGGTGCGTGTGCGGGTGCGTGTGCGGGTGGGGAAACACAATGAAAACCCAAGCCAGACTGATTTGATCTTGCACTTGGCCAGAAAAGGAGATCCGATTTTTGACGACATGACGCGACCAGTCGGAGCCGCATGGTGCTTGATCGTGTTGGATGGAAGGTGGCGTGCGTTTGTTTGTATTGTGCGAGCCGCACGCCGCCGCAGCAATATCAGGACGTGTTCCGTTTATCCACCAGCCATGCCAAGCGCATGCACGCCCATGCCCGTCGTTCATCAATGGAGCGAGCATTCTCCGAACAGCCCACTACATAATAACCTCGGGCTATTTCCTGGCCATAGAACCCAAACACCTCATGCATAATACATTCCACGCCCATCATGTTATGACTAGCACCAGTCGCACGGCGTGCGAGGAGCCCGAGTGTGGTTACGGCTATGGTCAGACCGCCCCGTGTTGGTTCCCAGGATTTTCGACTTTTAATTAATGTCTCGACTCTACTCCGTACGAATTAATACAATTGTAAACGGGCCCAAAATCGAGAATCGGCGGAACAACCGGGAAAGGACCGCCATGAAAAGCAAGGATTCCATCCGTCACAGGCTAAGCACATCAGGGAAAGGAGAGTTTGACTTGGAAGAAAAAAAAAAAAAAAAAAGGACAACTGGAATCTGGGACTTCCACAACCAGTGCCAAAGTAAGCATGGCAACAAGGAGGCATCGACGCGGACAGGTTACCATCATTAATGACTGCTATCATTTGCAAGTGCTCCATTGTCCGCCATCAGGCTTGTTTGAGAAGCGTCAGTAGCCTTGATCCCGATCTTGCCGCCGCTGGGTCCTGGCCTGGGTCCTGGCGCCCCAAAAACTCGTTGTTCAGACCAGGGACGTGAATGAGCCTTGGGAGGCTAATAGCCAAGAACACGAAACGGAGTCGTTGCAGTATGTATTTGCACTCATGAACGAGTGGTTCATATCCGTCTTATGCCAATCTCTGCATGTGCTTCAATTCGTCACGTTCAGTCGGTGCGGCAATGCCAGACATGACCGCAACCGAGCCTGATGCAAGAAGTTGAAGAAGTTGGACACGCTTGCGAGAGGCGCCACAATTCGTGCAGCAAAAATCGCTCAGCAATGTCAACTCAAAGTTGGACGTATAATGAGCTTAACGACAGCCCTTGTTATAACCGACCGGGCTTTCGTCTTGCGTGGGAATGAGAGCTGCCCCGGTTCGAACTCGACGAGTTCGAGGTGTGACACTTGAATGTCACGATCGCTACAGATGCAGATGCTGCGATGCACCCCCCCCTGTCCAAGATGCATGCAATGTCGGCCTTTTTCTACATTTCAGTTCTCAATCGATCAATCGCGCCTTACAATTGCGCCGTACATATATAATAATGAATAATGGACATCTGTCAGTGGACAGCTAGCCTTAAGGTACCCGTCTTCCGTCAGTCAGACTGGTCCCATGCACACAGAACAGCATATGGCCCAAGCTTACTCCATACGGCAGCAGGCAGAAACGGGGAACTTGTTGAGACGACGGGATAGGATTCGGGCGATGGGATTGAGGGGACGACGAAAGCCAAGCATTGAGATGGCCAAGGGTGCCCTGGGAGGCCTCGCTCGGGAGCGATCTGAAAAAGGGACCCTGCTTCAGTGAGCTGCACCTTTTGGATTGATTGCGATGACGAAGGTGGCCGTGCACATGCCAGTGGCCGCATCGCCATTGCTCAGCGCCAAGAAACCGCGAGGGGGCATCAGAGGATGGCGCAGCATCGGCTTGCGGGACGACGGAGCCATCATGAGCCATCATGAGCCATCATGAGCCATCATGACTGGCTGGACCGACGCGAAAGAGTCCAAAAGTCAAAAGCCAAACGCTACAAATGGTAAAAGAGGCCGGATGGAGCTGATGGGATGGAGCTCATGGCGCACAAGGCACATGGGCGTGGGCATGCTGGACATGTATGTAGGGCCACATCACCACAAGTTGACACATCAAAGACGGTAGAAGCTGCATCGGTGACTTCAGCTCTTTTTTGGCAGACATGTTTGCCGATCAGCGCCAACCCCAGCTACAAAAATTCCCACTCGGGGGCGGCATCCGAGGCAGGCGGGCGGGCGGGACAGCAGAGCAGCTCACATGCAAACCTGCTCTGGTCAATCCAGTGGACTGACTAGTTCAGACTGACTGCCCTGCGCTAATAACGGACCAGTATATCGCTCATAGCCAGGAGCCTGAAATGCGCACTGCCACTACACCGGAGATACATTGCTTCTGTTATTAGCGGACGCTCCTTGGCTCAACCTGGAACATTGAACATTGAACACCGCTACTCGTCGCCCACCATCTTCCATCCGCCGCAACCACAAAGAGTCCCTGGGGGCCTTGACTGGTGATTTTTTTCTGTCGACGGTCTGGTGCTACCGTAAGCATCAAACCGCCCCTCAACTACTCAACTGAGACGAGGCAATTTCGACAAGACGCCCGTTCTTAATCCTCTTCCAGCCGTCGGACGGACGAGCAAGCGACCCAGCGTGCCGCCAGACCGTGACTTGGTGTTTCCTCAAGCATCGCCACTTTTCCAGCCTAGCCTAGCACGATTCGTGACCCTTTGGCCCCATCCGCCATCAGCCAGTCGACTTGTTGCCGTTTTTGTCAGGTATAGAATTGAGAAGGGATCGGCTTATTGTACCCTGGCTCAGCAACCATCCCCGGATCCCCTCTGCGCTGGGCCGGTGGCCGAAATGGAGGTAGCTGCACTCGGCCAGTCTCACAACCGAAAGCGGCCATGTAAGACGAACGGCTTATTCCATTGTCTAGTGTTTGAATTGTGGAATATTGGAATTTTCCTCTGACAAAATTAGTCCATGCCGGTCTCGCTTGTCGCGTTTCCGGGTTTCGCGGACAGTATAATATAATTGCGCGTGCCTACGGCTTGATTTTTACGTAGCTTGCCATTGCCACCTTTTCTACGGCTCCAGCTCGTCGCTGGTGTTGACTCTAACCATTCTGTGTTGGGAACTTGTGGAAAGAAAAGCTGTACTTTTGCCTTGGGAAACTTTTTCTTCTCGGTTTTTCTCATCTTCCCGTGTTCTCCGTCCTTGCGTAGTTGCAGCTCTGGCCTGTGAGCCTTTTGGGTTTCACCATGCCACCAGAAAAAGCTGCCGATCTGCAGGTCGCGGAGCGTATTCGATGGAGAGATGAGGAAGAGGGCCACGGGCGCCGTAGGAGCCGCCCCAGAACTGGTCTTCATCGTTCTAATTCGACCGAATCGCTTGCCATTCGAAGTATTCACCGCAGGGCATCGGTTGATCCCGGTGTAACGCTGCCGATCCAGTACCGCACCGTGTAAGTCAAACATTGCGGGACCTGAAACAGAACACGGAAGTCTCCAAATTCTAATGTCGCCCAAACCAGCTCGTTCCAAATCGAGGAATCTAAAGGCAAAGAGCGGGCAGAATTAGCCAGGGCCAGTGAAGTTGCGGCCAAAGGTAGGAGGGGATTGCTAAATACTCCTCCATCAGGGAAACGTCCAACAGTTTCTAATCGTTGCTCGCGCCGCAGATCTCAGTGACCTCGAATGGCACACGATTGCTCCCGGAGAAGTCACCGCGCGCTTAGTGACCTCATCTACGGTCGGTCTATCAGATCCTCAAGCAAAAAGGCGCCTGCTGGAATACGGCAAGAATGCGCCATCACCGCCCAAAACGAACCGAGCTCTTACAATCTTTGGATACTTCTTCAAGGGTTTCGGTAGTATCTTATTGGTCGGTAGTATTCTGGTGTTTGTATCATGGAAACCCCTCGGGGAACCCAATCCAGCAGTAGCCAACTTGGTAAGCAACGAAAGTCAGAGTCCCATATCATCTTCCCAGGCGGCTGGCTGCCATGCTAACACTAATGCCGAGTGAAGGCGCTTGCAATTGTCCTGCTGGCTGTTTTCTTCATCCAGGCTGCCTTTACCATGTTCCAGGATTGGTCAACATCCCGAGTCATGTCATCTATCAAGGATATGCTTCCAGAGCACTGCCAGGTCATGAGAGATGGCCAAGTGGCCGACCTCGCCGCAGAGGACCTTGTCCCAGGAGATGTTGTCCTCATCAAGGCTGGCAACAAGCTTCCCGCCGACGTGCGTTTCATCGAGGTGTCGCCCGAAATCAAGTTTGATCGATCGGTGTTGACCGGTGAATCTCGGCCCATTGCCGCCACGGTTGACTCTACCGATGAAAACTACTTGGAAACGCAAAACATTGGTCTTCAGGGAACGCACTGCATCATTGGATCTGCCACTGGTGTCGTCGTTGCGACTGCTGACCGTACTGTGTTTGGCCGCATCGCTACCTTGACAAATGAGCCCAAGACGCAGATGACTACGCTGGAGAGGGAAGTTTTGTACTTTGTCATGTTCATTTGCGCAATCATGTTCACCATGATTATCGTCGTCGTGGTCATCTGGTACGCATGAACCTCTTCGTTGCGAAGCAAGAAATTACAATAAACTTGACTGACATTGACTGTTCCAGGGCCGTTTGGCTTCGACGAGACCATCCCAACTGGATCAACGTGCCGACTCTCATTGTCAACTGCGTCAGTATTGCCGTCGCCTTTATCCCAGAGGGTCTCCCCATCGCTATCACAGCTGGCCTGACCATCACTGCCAACTTGATGAGGAAGAACAAGGTCCTGTGCAAGTCTCTCAAGACTGTTGAAACTCTCGGATCCGTGTCTGTGATTTGCTCTGACAAGACCGGCACGCTCACACAGGTAAGATTGCCCAGACGGCAGGACCATTAAATTTAACAGCATGATGAACAAAAAATTGGGATATAGGGGAAAATGGCAGTTTCTGGATTGCTCCATTGGGTCAAGTAACCTCACTCTTGACCAACTGCGCGAAGCCATGGCCAGCAAGAACACCGAGAAGCTCGACGTGGCCCACACGTTTGGCCAGCTCGCATCCCTCTCTGCGCTGTGCAACGGAGCAGAGATGGATGCTGCCCAGGCTGATGTCCCAGTTGAAAACGCAACATCTTTGGAGACGCCACTGATACTGCCGTGCTGAGATTCTCGGAGATTGTTGCCCAAGGAAATGTAAACTACTTCCGGTCTTGCTGGAAAAAGGTGTTTGAGCTGGCATTCAACAGCAAGAACAAGTTCATGATTCGTTGCTTCACCATTGCACGACACGAGGCACTCGACCGCACTCTCACGAACCAAGACGCTACCGAATTCAGAGACAATGATCTGTTAGTCCTTCCCTACAAAACGAGTAGTCAGAACACGCATGCGTGCTTGGGGAATTGAACTGACTGATGCCAGGATTACAGGCTCTTGACCGTCAAGGGAGCCCCGGACGTCTTGATCGAACGATGCTCGCACTACCTCGCCCCTCTGGCAGGGTTGTCGAACTCACCAAAGAAGCCAAGGCCACCTTTGAGCATGTCAAAAACATGTACTCGTCGCAGGGCAAGCGGTGCCTGCTTCTTGCGAGGAAAATCCTCAAAGGCGCCACACTCGAAGGAGAGAATCCTGATTACGAGAAGAAAGCAATCGAGGAGGCAAAGACTGGAATCACCTCGTCGGATTCGTGGCCATTGTTGACCCTCTGCGCCCCGAAATCCCCGAGGTTGTCTCTACTCTCCGCGGGGCTGGAATACGATTCTCAATGGCAAGTCCTCGTCACGCCTTGAATCCCCGAGTCTTTTCTGACATGTTCGTGCAAAGGTTACCGGTGATTTCGCCCTGACAGCCCTCTCCATCGCCCGTGAAGCCGGCATCGTCACCTGCGTCCACGTAGATGGCGTAGCCCAGCTCGAACGGAGCCCCTGGAGAACGGATCGACCTCGGGCGATACCGATGTGGAAAAGCAAGTGACTGGCTCCTCTGGAAGGGGTGCCCTAGTCATCAGCGGCCCCGAGTTGACCACCCTGACCGACCACCAATGGACTACGTTGACCGAATACGAAGAAGTCGTCTTTGCCAGAACCACGCCAGAGCAAAAGCTACGTATCGTCCGCGAGTATCAGAAGAACAGTGTCGTGGCCATGACTGGTGATGGCGTGAACGACGCGCCGTCTTTGAAGGCTGCTGATGTTGGCATCTCCATGGGCAGTGGCTCGGATATCGCCATGGAAGCCGCAGATATGGTGCTGCTCGATTCCTTCTCCTCGGTTGTTGTGGCTGTGCAATACGGGCGTGTCGTGTTTGATAACCTGAAAAGGTCATTGCCTACCTGCTTCCCGCTGGCAGTTTCTCCGAGTTCTGGCCCGTCATGACGTCTGTGATTTTTGGTCTACCGCAGATTCTGTCCTCTTTCCTCATGATCATCATTTGGTATGTATTTGCCTCTTCGAATCAAGCTCACCATGGACATGCTCTCCTTTATGGGAAAAGAGTAGCCATACTAACACTTTCGCAGTTGTTTCACCGACTGCGCCGCCGCCACCGTCCTATCCTACGAAAAGCCCGAGGCGGACGTCCTCCTCCGCCGACCCAGAAACGTCAAGAAGGACCGCCTCGTCAACTGGCAGCTCATCTTCCACGCCTACGCCATCATTGGTGTCACCGAGACCCTGGCCTCGTTTGCCATGTCCTTCTGGTATCTCCAGCGCAATGGCATTCTTTTCTCGGACCTGTGGTTCAGCTTCGGCGTCATCCTCCAACATCGACCCGACTACTACACCGCCAAGCTCAACGAGGCGTCGTCCATCTACTTTGTCAACCTGGTAGTCATGCAGTGGTTCAATCTCATGGCCACGAGAACGCGCCGCCTGAGCATCTTGCAGCACCCGCCGCTGTTCAACAAGGAGACGTCCAACTGGTACCTGTTCCCGCCATCTTGTTTGCGCTGGGCATGGCTGCCATTTGGCTGTACATTCCTCTATTCAGACTGTACTGGGCACTTCTGGCGTGCCTGTCGAGCACTGGTTCTTGCCATTTGCTTTTGGCTTGTTTATTATTCTGATTGACGAATGGAGGAGGGCTTGGGTTAGGCGCTGGCCGGAGGGGCTTGTGGCCAAGGCTGCGTGGTAGTTGGATTGGCCTTCCCCCCTTCTTTTCTTCTCTTCTTCTTTAGTGCTCATGTGTGTGCATTTCCCAAGCTTGTCCTACATAGAATAGAATCAGACATGTCCATAGAATGAGAGGTCCATAGAATGAGAGACAAGGCACGTAGAGTTAGTTCACTATAGGTATTGAGTCCGAGGCACATGTGTTAAAAACCAATCGTCTTTACATGAGGATTTCCGTAGCTCTACGAAGTATAGCGAACAAGGCGAGTCACCACGGCATAATACCTTCTTCGCCTGACGTTGTTGTAGTGTTGGCCCTGCGACGCTGTCCATCTGAAAAGACGTGACGGACGACATGGCGACTTGTTGGTGACTCCTGGAACCTTTTCTTGTCAGCATTTGGCAGAGACTGGGGATCCCCAATCATTTGCTCCTTGCAAGAATTTCGCCCCGCCTTGTTTAAACATTTGTAGAATGCACAGGACTCCCAGGACTCCCAGGCAACTGCCATTTTCGGCTCGGAAGTCGTCGTGACCGCTGTGGTTGAGCCAATGTCGCAAGCAACTGTCGTAAGCAACTGTCGTCAAATATCTCGATTCCATCAGGGGCCCTCCAGACAAGCCTGAGCCGCGGAAGTCACCCTACGACGTCTCTGAAAACAAGTCGGCGTGCATGCAAAAAGTTCGACTACCCGGAGGATAAGCGCAATTTGACGCCGGCATTGGTTCAAGACACCGCCGTCGACTGCGAGGGAAAGCGAGTCGGGCAATATATGCGCGACGGCATGGCCCCGGGGCGGAAAGGCCATCATCGATGTCGAAATGCCGTCTTATCCCGTGGGAGGACCCAAGATCAAAAGACAGCTTCCGTCAAGTCAGCCTCTTCTTCAGCACGCATCTCGGGATGCAGTGTCCGTCCGGCAAGAGCGTTGGCGGGGATCAAGTCCTGGCGCTACTATTTCGACGCGGGCTTTCTTCCAACACGGAAAGCTTGGAGGACATCGGAGCCTGGCACTCGTCCGAGATTGGCCTCGTCTTTGGCACGTATCCCAGAGAGAAAGGGGGCCACGCCTGGGCCACGCCTGTTCAGGCCGAGCTCAGCACCAGGATGCAAAACTGCGTGGGACCTCCTTCATCAAGGGTACCCTCCCAGAAGGCAGAAGGGCCGTCTCCCAAGCTTGCGTGTAGGAAATGGGTGCCGAGGCCGGCCATTACTACAGGTGCGGCGGCCAAGGCCGTGATGGTGAACTGACTGAGTCTGGTATACAAGAAGGAGGGACAAGAGCGTGGTAATAGATAAATAACCGCGTAATGGAAAGTTGGGCATCACAGCTACTCAACACATTGTAATGATTCAAATATGACGCTCGGTGGATTTTGTTAAACATGCCTTTTTCATTCGTGTCATGAATTAATTTATTTATTCTTTGTCAGAGACCGCAAGAGCGTCCAAGTGAAATAAAGTATTATACAGAAAGAGGTTAGGAACCTTGTCAAGCAACGTATTTGCACCGCTCTTTACAAAGAATCGGATCCCCATGTGGATGTGGATGCATCCAATTTGATGGATGATTGTTCACAAGGATCTTTCAGATGGCAAAAGAAAAGAAAAGAAAAAAAGGAAAACAAGGGGGCTGAAGAAATCAGACGAGAAAGGGCATGAGGAAAGTCGATGTGATGGGACAACCTGGCTTGTCATGGACAACGCGTTTCGCCTGCATAGCCCACGTTTGTAAGACGGGGCTCGGGGGCTTCACGATGATGATACAAGCTTGCATGATGGTCCACTGAGAATGACAGAATCAGGTGCACTTGGTGTGCTCGGTGATATTGTCATTGTGTGATGTGTGTGTGTGTGTGCGTGTGCTGCCGGGCGGGGAATTTCTGAATTTCTGAATTTCTGAAACGGGAACGGAATCAGCGGATCGGTCGATCGGTGGTTTAAACTTTGGCCCCGGGAGGCAGGCATGGACGAAGGGGCTGTGATGCGAAACGACGACCAAACGGTAGGGCCAGCAAAAAAAAACAAAAAAAAAAGCAACTTGAGTAAGTGGCGTGGCGGGTGAAGGGGGACTGACTGCCGGAGAATCATCTACGTGGAGGAATGATGCACAGAAAGAGAGACAAAAGAGAGAAAAAGAGGCCGAGGATTGGGAAAGGGGACATCAGAGGAACGCAAGCTGACTTTTACAATGCGACGGCCGACATAAAAACCGCGGAATTCGCCAACACTACGATGCATGGTACGACGGACGCCATCTCGGAGATCGCACATGGATTCGCACGAGAGCGAAACCACATGGCCAAATATCATGACAAGAAGAAGAAGAAAGGGAGAAAAGAAGAAGGGAAAAAAAAAAAAAAACACGGGAAAGCGCAAACACGCCAGTGAGTGTGAGTGGGACTTCGGCCGAACGTCCGCCACTCGGCGAACGGCGATGCGAGAACTTTTTCTTCTTCTTCTTCTTCTTCTTTGCCGGCGACGGGACGAAATATTACGCTGTCACAGTGATAAGACTAGTCAGTTTACAAGGGCATGTTGCAGAACCCAGATTGGCAAGATTTGGATATCCTCACGATGGAAAGAATGGATGTGACTGACAGTGCCATCCGTACATTGGCGCCGATGCATAATCCATACCAAACAGGAGAATCTACAGAATCGGCAAGTTGTGGAGAAAACGATTGAAAAATCTCCCTCCCCAAAGCGCCGCCATGTCACCTCAAGTTGGCCTTTGCTTACAAGTTACGAGTTACAACCCCAGCCCGGGATGAAGAACAGACGGCCACGGGCGTAAGAAGAAGAAGGTGGCCAAGAAATTCCCGCCCGGTACTTCCTGTTACGGGATCGCGTGATTCAACGTGCTTTTTTTTCTCTTTTCCCAGAAGAGCGAGGGCATGTCGCACCTTGTCATCCGTGGTGGGTTCAGATGGGACGGAAAACTCGAAAACCCCCTTTTTGCTGTTGCGCTTGGTGCAAAGCGGCCAAGTCTCGTGGCCAGTGTCCACCGCGATGCGACGAAAGTCGTGACGGAGATTGGGTTTGCGCTGAGCTTGCTGTCCATGTTCAAGAGTCAAGGCTGGACTCGGGGTTGACTCGCGTGGACATGTCGAATTCGAATATATAGGATGGCCTGCATGTCGAGAGAACCGAGCAGCGTCTTGTTGTCACCACCATTCTTTCGCCCTTCTCTCTCTAATATTCCAATATCCTGGCGATTTGACTTGTCCTTTCTTTTGCAATCCTGCTCCTTCTGTCCTGACGTGTCGGTCGTGTCGGTCGGTCGGTCGGTTCTTTCTTTCTTTTCTTTCTTTTCTTCTTCTTTTCCTCTCCTTCCCCAAGACGGCAGGTCTCCGTCAAGTCATCTTGAAAGCTTTGCAAGATGGGTCTTCTCTCTACAGTTTTGGCTGTTTCTCCTTTGCTGGTCCTGGGAAACTGCCATGCAGTCATTACCAATGCGCAAGGCATTCAAGGGTCTCCTGCTAGTGTTGGTTTCCAAGGTAGGTTCCATCTAAATAACCTATCAACATATTCCACGGGTATAGTTTGGCAGCTAATGTTAACCCCCTACCCCTTCAAAGTCGATCCCGCGATTGCTAGAAATTGCATTAGCATCAACCCTTGCCAGCAGGACTCTACCATCATCCGGGATGCCGAGATAAAAGCCAACATCGTCAATACTTGTGGGCGCACAGAGCTCAAGGGAAACATTGACGTTGGTGAAAACACTGAGAATGCCCTGGCCTCGCAGGCCGTGACGCAAGTCAAGGCTGGAAGCGAAGTCACAGTCACCCTCCACCAGGTCAACGCCGATGGTGCTGGCCCCTATGTTTGCGACATTGACATGACCAGCAACGCGGGTGTCAAGTTCACCGTAAGTTATACATGACGTCGTCTCTCTTATAGCGAAACAAAGTAGCTGACAAGAAGGCTTGAAGAACCTCACCGTCCTAAACAACGTGCCTGGAGCCAACGGTCTCTCCCAGGCCAAAACACAGGCTTTTAACCTCACCGTTCAAATGCCCAATGATCTCGACTGCTCCGGTGGTAAGTCCCGCTTGTTCTCTTCCGCGGTCCCGCTTGGCAAGGAAGGCTACACGAATCTAACCGGGGGTCCATGATATTAGCTTCAACTGGAAATGTTTGCACCGTTCGCTGTCGCAACAACGCCGTCGCCGGTCCTTTCGGCGGCTGCTTTGCGGTCCAACAGGTTGACAACAAAAGACGGTCAACTCTCCCGCCCAGATCGACACCGCGCAGAGCTTCACCAACGTCCAGGAACAGGTGGTGAAGAACCAGGCCGACTTTCGGGACGCCGTGAAGGCCAATGAGATTGCTGGTTCCGAAGAGGCCGCGCAGAATCTCGCTGCTGTCAACGCTCTTCTCAAAGAGAGCGTCGTCACCAAGCCGGCCCCTCAGCAGACGCCAAGTGTGATCAATGATGAGGCTCCCCTCGGCAGACGGGCGGCAACCAGGGTGGAAACAACCGCGGTGGAAACCGAGGCGGCAGCCAGGGCGGAAACCGTGGAGGAAACAAGGAGGCAATCAAGGCGGTAACCGAGGAGGCAACCAAGGTGGTAACCGAGGAGGCAACCAAGGCGGTAACCAAGGAGGCAACCGAGGAGGCAACCAGGGCGGAAACCGAGGAGGTAACCAGGGCGGCAACCAGGGCGGAAACCGAGGAGGCAACCAGGGCGGAAACAAGGCTGGAGCGGACAGAAGCCGAAACGGTGGTTCTACAGACGGGGGCAATCGCAACCGCAATGGCAATGGCAATGGAGGTGCCAAAAACTAAAGACTTGAGTGCCGAAGCGACACTAGAGAGAGAACTCAAAAACATGGTTGATACCAAGCAGGGCTGTACACGACCATATATAAAACTTAGTACTTGATAATGATTCATCGTTAAAAACAGGGGCAGTGTTTAGAGATTATAGAGACATTAAATGTTGGCAAATTTGAGCAAGCTGGCCTCGAAAAAGATGGACATGTCTCGTCAGTCAGGCTCTCCCTCCGGGTCAGCTTGTCTCCGAGGGCTTTACTTCCGGAACAAGAACATGCCCGGAACGGACAGGCTCTCTCGACCCGTCTCAGAAACAGTGTAATTATTGAGGTGCCAATCAAGAGGCGCGTGTGGGAGCGCGGTAGCTTCTGGTATTTCTCTGCAGTCACAATACCAAAGGCTATGTATGCCTTGTTCAATCGACGTATCCAACCTCTTTTCAACAAGGAACATTCCGAAATGACCATCTTTGACAACGTTTTCTTCTGGTACTGGGGAAGCAATGCCATGGAGACGATGAGTGCGAAACTAAGAGATGACCGAGACTATCGTGATAGAGTCAGGGAGGACTCTGGGCATTCATGGGGAAGGCATGAGCAAGTTGCGCCGTCATCTGCAGGATAGGACGAATCCGTATACTCGTGGGATTGTCTCATGGGGCTGTACATATCTACATGAAATTTTTCACGCAGACAAAACGTCAAGACAGGCAAGACCAATCGCCTCTCAACAGCCGCCCAAGTTGCTCAGTCGATGAGAATGGGCGTAGTGGTCCTGAGTCCTGGCCGCCGTGCGTGTTGGTCTGTTTTTCGCCCATTGTTCTCTGCATTTGGTTTTGCAGAGTATTGACTGGACCCAATCGCATAGACGCACATCCAAAAGACAGCGAGCCAGCGAGCAAACATTGCGGCTGCTATGGCGAGTTGACCTGGGGCAACGACAAGATTGGGTTCGAGAATCTATTGTTCGCCCGACGACTGCAAAACCGCCATCCAATCTGGACTTTTGCCCTTCCCACATGGCCTTAATTCTCGCAGTTTTTGCTGGCCACCTTTTTCCAGTCGAGCTTGACATGCAGCTTCTCCACTGCACGAGCGATTGGCCAGAGCAAAAAGAAAGAGCACCAGATACGACGGGCCCACGTGGGAGAGCAATTGCAGACTTTCCTCCGCGCTCGTAAGAGTAGTATGTGTAGATAAAAGGCCAGGCCGCTCGCTCGTACATCGCGTTCGCTTTGCTTTCCCCGGGCATTACGCTTGGCGTTGGGCAATTTCCAAATGAATCCGTGGGACGGATTGATACCCTCAGGTGGTTCATGTCTGACATCGTTTGCCACAACCTACAATATCGTGTTGGCACTCTCATGCCAGGGCGGGCCCTCGACTCTCGCTGGCGACCGCTGCATCGTTGCTCCGCAGTAAGAATGAAGTTCAAGTTGATGTGATGAAATAAATACCTTGTCTGATGAATCATCAGAATTGTCCCTCTCAAATTTGTTGGGGGCAAGTTCAAACTGCCGGCCCTATCACAGCATTGCCCGCATGGCAAGTGGAGAACAAAGCCCAGTGACATTTGTTGCGAGATTAAAAATAAATCATTTGGTCTCGTCTCCCACAGAGCAGCTTTCTTTGCCTCTTCCAACAAATACCGGAGCACACATTACATCGAGAGTCAGGTTACAACTGAAACTACATCGCCCAACTGCTACTACTTCAGCCCGATTGGTACGCGACCAGCGTCCAAGGAGCCAAGATGCCTTTCGCAAAGGAACTATATTCAGGTCGAGGTAAAGTGAAGCAAGAATGCAACCGGGTGTTCGATTCATGTTTCTGTCAACGGCCACTCGTTCTTTGGGGCACCATTCCAGATTCCCTCCAGCCCTCGTCAGAGCAGTCCATGTTCTTGATGCAGAGCGAGAAAGTGTCTGGTCGTGCGGCCAAGAGCCTGTTCCGTTGGCAACATGATTGATCTGAGAAATACCGGTGAACTTGATCTGGATAATACCAGCGAAAGGATTTGCTTCTTGAGGACTCCTTCTCTTTGATCGTGTGACAGGAACCGTGGCCAAACTGACTCTAGCAGCATTCGCCGCCTCGACCCGCCAACATGTCTACGGATAAGATTACCTTCCTCACCAACTGGTAGGCGATGAATACTGTCACACAGACACTAGAAGTAGTTTGTGTAGAGATTTTGTTCTGACTTGGCTTATAGGCACGCCACGCCTTACCACGCCCCTTTGTACTTGGCCCAGGCCAAGGGATTCTTCAAGAAAGAGGGCATCAATGTTGCCCTGTTGGAGCCCAACGATCCCAGCGTATGCCACGCCGTCTTCTGCCCATCGTGTTCTAGCACTAATCATTTTTTTTTTTTTTTTTCAGGATGTTACTGAAATCATTGGCACCGGCAAAGTCGACCTTGGCTTCAAAGCCATGATCCACACGCTGGCCGTATGTTGATGCTGCTAGGTCCTTCTTCTCTATACTCGAGGTTCAATCTGCCAACTAATCAACCCATTACCTAGGCCAAGGCTCGTGACTTCCTGTCCTTTCCATCGGCAGTCTCCTGGACGAGCCCTTCACCGGCGTAGTCTATCTCAAGGAGTCCGGCATCACCACCGACTTCCGCTCCTCAAGGGCAAGCGCATCGGCTACGTTGGCGAGTTCGGCAAGATCCAGATTGACGAGCTCACTTCCCACTATGGCCTCACCCCCGATGACTACACGGCTGTGCGATGCGGCATGAATGTCTCCAAGGCCATCATCCAAGGCGACATCGACGCCGGCATTGGTCTCGAAAACGTCCAGATGGTCGAGCTGGAGGAGTGGCTCGCCTCTCAGGCCAGAGACAAGTCCGACGTGCAGATGCTTCGCATTGATGAGCTCGCCGAGCTAGGATGCTGCTGCTTCTGCTCCATTCTCTACATTGGCAACGAGAGATTCATCGCCGAGAACCCCGACAAGGTGCGCGCGTTCATGCGCGCCGTCAAGAAGGCTACCGACTTTGTGCTGGCGGATCCGCACAACGCCTGGAAGGAGTACGTTGACTTCAAGCCCGTCATGGACTCGGAGCTCAACTGGAAAATCTTTGAGCGCAGCTACGCCTACTTCTCGCAGGATCTCAAGAATGTCCAGCGTGACTGGAACAAGGTGACCAAGTATGGGCAGAGATTGGGAGTTTTGAGCCCCGACTTCCAGCCCAACTACACCAATGAATTCCTCGGCTGGGCTCTGGAGCCTGACTCTGCCGACCCGACCGGTGACCAGAAGCGCATGGTTGAGCTTCAGTGTGATGTTGCTCGCTGCGGCGGCTTCCGTCGTCTGCCTGATGCCGTCAAGGCGTAAGAGCCAGCTTCTTACATCAAGTCCGGTCATCTGTGCCCAAGGTTTCTTTCTACCCTTTGGCTTGCCGAAGCCAACTGATATACACTCGTTGAATCATTGAACGGACGTCATCCACATGTCATGAGGAGTAGTAGTTGGAAATAGCAATAATATATTGGTAAACTACTCACATCAATTGTTCCGCGGACTGCAACTATCAATTTGATGAAGGTGATGGATGGGTAATTTATAACAACATGACTGTATAATTTCGATCGCTAAGCTATAGTGGTATGTCTACCGGGACTGAACCATCATGCACATTTCATAATCGTACTGCATCACGTAAAAGTATTCGTCACCCACACTTACGCCGAGGCCGTGGCGTTGGCTCTTTCACGGACAGTCTCGGCAAACAACCTACTCTTCCTCTCCATTTCTTCGGTATTGCTGTAGTCTCTGAAGACCTCGTCCATCTGCTCGAGGGTTTTACCATTTGTCTCGGGCACAAAGTAGAAAGTCCATGCGAAGGACAGGAAGCAGAAAGCAGCAAAGAAGACGTATGCTCCGAAACCAGTGTTTTGCACAAGGGGGTGTGATGAGGCCCTGAGCGCAAAAGGTTAGCTTCAAACCCAAGTTTCGAGTGAGTGAACCGCCGGTCTGCCACTTACGACAATGAAGTTGTTGAGCCAATCTGATCATTTCAGTCAGTCAGTCAATCTGGTATTCGGTCTCATCATCGGCGCAAGAAAGCGAGAAAAAAAAAAAAAAAAAAAAAAAAAACTCACTTGAACAGGTCGAAATGGAAACACCCTTGGCGCGGAGCGAGGATGGAAAGATCTCGGACGGCATAGCCCAGGGCACGGGACCCCAACTAGCCCCGAATGCCAACATGTAGAACAAGAGGAAGGCGACGCTAGTCCAGCCCTCCCTTTGTGCGCTGGCCAATTGCTCGAAAACTTGCCTACGAGGATGGCGATGATGAAGTGCGAGACGAACATGCCTACGCTTCCCCAGAGGAGAATCTTACGTCTGCCGAATCGATCCAAGGTCCACAAGCTGGATGAGACACCGATAAGCTGAATCACGTTGAGCACACCCGACATGATCAGCTGCATGTTGTGATCGAGTCCCATGGTGCCGAACAGGGTTGGCGAGTAGTAGATCAAAGCGTTGATTCCGACAAACTATTTCGAACTCGGGGTCAGGATACAGCATCTTTTTTTTTTTTTTTTTTTTTTTTTTTGGAAACAATGAGATTTGGGCATTAGGGGAGGGCCGGCCCAACTAACCTGTTGGAAGAACATGAGACCAACACCGACGTGGGTCCTTCGCCAGCAGCCCTTCTTGAAGCAATCCATCCAGGAAGAGAATTCGAGTTTCAGCGTGTTGGACATGCCGCCGCTCATGAGGGTAGGATGGCGCTCGGCGAGGATTCCCGCTGGAACTTGACTCCGTAATGATCTCCAACCACTCGCGTTGCACTCGCGGATCCGTCGTGGAAGGGCCCTCAGTTTGGCGAGGTTCACCAAGGCCTCTTCGTCACGGCCCTTGGATGCCAGCCATCGAGGGGAGAAGGGTAGGAAGATGGCGCCGAAGCCGAGGAACAGGCCAGGGATGATTTGGATCAAGAAGGGCAACTGCCATGACCAATTTGAGGGAATGTACTGGGTTCCGTAGGTGATCCAAAACGAGATGACGATGCCGAGAACGATGCTCAGCTCCTCTAACACGAGCAGAGTGCCTCGGATCTCGGCTGGCGAGATTTCGGAAATGTATAGAGGGACAACCATGCTCAGCCTGGTATAGTCAGCAACAGGTGAGCCATGAGTGTGAAAAGAAGGGGGGCAACGAGCTACGCACATGCCGATTCCAACGCCGCCAAACAGCCGAGCAACGACCAGCATGACATAGCTGACAGCCGCTGTTTGCAGCGCGGATCCAACCGTGAAAATTGCGACGGCCATCATGATGGAATACTTTCGAGAGTACGCGTCCGCGATCCAACCTTGGTTTAAAGCTCCTGTCTACCTCGTCAGCCGGCCAAACGCAGTGTGAAAGTTCGAGTGAGATGGTCGTACCGATAAAGGCACCCAGAGTGATCATGGCGGTCATGAGACCTTTGTAGAAGCCGGCACCGGGGGCCGTGTCGGAGACTTGGTGAAATCGTTCCAAGAACGTGTCCATTACCAGAATGACGGAAATAACGCCTTGGCTGTAGATTTTGTGTTAGAAGAACAGTTACAACGAGGTCCCGGAGCTCGAACGTATATGAGATGAGACATACTCATAACCAAACAGCAAGCCGCCAATGGCGCTGAACGAGGCACAGATGACGACATAGCGAGAGGCAGCGATTCCTCGGAACCCTGGACTACCATTAGCCGTGGTTTATGTTTTACTGCGCCATCGAACAAACATACCCGGGGACCGTAAGGCTCTGATGATAAATGTACCACGACGTCGGCCTCTTCGTGCTCAACAGCCTGGGAAACGACGCGGACGCGGCTTTGTTCATGGTCAAACTAAGAAAGGGGGTAATGGCGCAGACTTTCTTCAGATGAATGAAATTATAACAAACATGAACTGTTTTTTTTTTTCTTCTTTCTTTCTAGGAATGGTCAACTGGAAATGGACAGGGGTATCAATTGAAAAAAAAAAAAAAAAACCAACTCCCCAGTTGCAATGGGACAGTCGTGTCCTTTTTAACAAAACTCGGCGGCCCCTGAACGCTCGAGAGTCGAGACCAAAGATTTGGCCAGATGCTGGGTGCCAACCGACAGACGCCGCGGGCTCGGGCCAATCCGAAAATTGCTATTTCAGTGTAGCCCGCGCTTTGGGCTAATTGAAACTTGGCAGAGAGGTGAGAGGTTGATGAAAGACGGGGAAGCCCCATGGGGGTGGAAGATATCCACACTTCTTGGCTACTGGGCGCGGACGCGGGGTGATTTCAAAACTACCGAGTATGGACTTTATGCATCAAGGTTCGTTCGTTCGCCTCGTGGGACTCGGGTAATAGTCGGGGTCTACAGCCGCCCTTGCTGGCTGCATCCAGATTCCACGCACGATGAAAAGTTCCGGAGCAGAGACGACGACGGGTTTGCTCGCAGGTCCCCAGACTTTGCTAGGATGGCTGATGGCTGATGGCTGATGGCTGATGGATGATGGATGAATTGACGCTTTGCGCGGCTGTGGGCATATGTGGTTGACGATGTGTGTGGCTGGCAGGGCAGGGCAGGCAACCTGGGGAAAGAAATGCAATTGGTGGAAAACGAAATGCTCCTTGACCTCGCGGCTGAAACCCAACTCGGAGGGTTTGAGTTCGAGGCTCGGCGTGTAACATGCGCTTGCTGTACCTTTTTTTTTTTTTTTTTCCGCGGTCCATTGCACAAGGCGAAGCTTCTAGAATATGCAGGTCTAGACTCTTCGAGGCGTTTCTAGCTCGGGCTTGCTCCCTTCCTTCCTTGCACTTGCTTCAACGGGGACTAGAGTTTGAAACTCGCGAGACATGCATTTTCCATCAGATGCGCAGACATGGCCCTCAACACACACTGTTTCGATTCTGATCCATAGACAAAGTAACTTGACCCCTCCTCCCCTCCCCTTCCCGCCAAGTTGGAGAAACAATTGTTGCTTCAGGGGTCCAATAATACGGGGTGGACTCGGCCTGTAACACGATGCGAGGCTTCGTCCTCAGTTTGACAGTTGACCACTTTATTTCACCATGGGCCAGGGAACAACGGCGAGTTGACCGAGACAAGGCTGGATTGAACGCTTTAGCTTATTCGAATTCCCCGGCGGCCTTTTCTCTTCTTGGACAACGTCATTTCCGGACCGGGTGACCCGTGTACATATATGTATGCCGGGCCAGTGGGGTCCGTGCCCGAAGCGGCAGACGGGCGCCGAAATTACTGCAGCGGGTTAGCGCCGCCGGCACGAGTCCTGACAAGCTGTTTTGGACGCTTCTGTAGCTTTTGGTGTAACTTGACGTAAACTTGTTGGTCCATGTACGTACTGCCACGGACGGCCCGCGGCCCATGAACAAGCTTCACCAAGTTGGCAAGTTGAACCACGCAACGTCAGTACTCGGCGAGAGGAACCCAAGACGCAACGCAGGCCTTTCACCACCCACCCAACTTGGAGCGTTCATCGTATTCATAATTCATAATTCATAACTTCATAATCCCACATGCTTTCCGCAACTTCCTGGCAATTCATGTTCCATGTTTTCATACCGACTAGTCTTGTGCGATGCCACACGCTTGTGAAACCAGGCTGTTTTGCCGAGCTCCGTGGCGGTCGCAGCTGTGGACGTCAATTAGATACGTGTTGGCGGGTTCAATCGGCGCTGCATACTGGAAGCAGACAGAGGCCGTCGCGACAAGCCAAGGCCGCTGCCGCTGCCGCTGCCGCTGCCACTGACTGACTGGCCTTCCCCACGAACCCCCCATCTTTAATCTTTTAATCTTTACCCCAGCCTGTTTTCCTTCTCCAGTCGTTCCGAATTTCCAACCAAGCCAACTGAAGGGGGCAGTGGGGCGGCGGGCGGCGGGGATAGCATTGCAGTATATTACAGCGTATTACAGTAGGCGGTAGGCGTACGGAGCATTGCCGTCAGGTCCTTCAGTCCGCGCCGCCCACAGCGCACTCGGACGAGCAGAAGCGAGTGACAAAAACCACGTTCTTTTCTTCTTCCCCTCCCCTCTCCCAAACCCCAACGATATAAAAATTATTTCCTCCCGCATCCTCAATTGCTCTCGTATCCGATCTTGTGCTCTTCTCCATTCCATTCCCCCCACCCCCTTTTTCCCTCCTCTGCAACCAACAATGGCACCTCGTAAGCTCAAGATTGGCGTCGCCGGTCTCGGCCGCATGGGCAAGCGCCACGCCCTCAACTTCTTCCAGTCGGTCCTCGCGCAGAGCTCGTGGCCGTCTCGACGCCCGACGCGCAGGAGCGAGAATGGGCCCAGCAGCACCTGGCGCCGTCCGGCGTGGCCGTCTACGACAAGTACGAGGACATGCTCAAGCACGAGGGTCTCGAGGCCGTCTGCATCGCCTCGGCCACGGCAGTCCACGCTTCGCAGGCGATTGCGGGCATCGAAGCCGGCAAGCACGTTCTTTGCGAGAAACCCCTGGCTACTTCTGCCCAAGTGGTGAGTGAGCAATGAATGAAGGCGCCCTGGATTGGAATAAACGGGGAAAAAAAAAAAAAAAAAAAAAAGAGAGAGAGAGAGAGAGAGAGAGAGAGAGAGAGAGAGAGATTATGAAAGGGACTACAAGTCTCGCAGAGATTGCTAACAGACATGTTTCTTCCTGTTTTCAGTCCCAAACGGTAGTCGACGCTGCGGCTCGCCGACCAGACCTCAAGGTCATGTGCGGCTTCTCACGACGTTTCGACGACAGCTACCGCGATGCCTACGCCAAGATGAAGGCCGGCCTGATCGGGCGGCCCTCCGTCTTCCGAAGCCAAACATGCGACATGCTCGACCCGTCGGGCTTCTTCGTCGCCTACGCCCAGTACAGCGGCGGCATCTTCGTCGACTGCTCCATCCACGACATCGACCTGGCCCTGTGGTTCTTCGGGAGGACGGCGAGAGCAAGGTCAAGTCGGTCAGTGCCGTCGGCATCACCGCCGTGGAGCCGGACCTGCGCAGGTACAACGACCGCGACAACGCCGTCGGCCTGATCGACTTTGTCGACGGCCGCATCGTCTACCTGTACTGCTCCAGGATGATGGCGGCCGGCCAGGAGGACACCACCGAGATCATCGGCACCAAGGGCAAGATTGGCGTCAACACCATCCCCACGTCCAACCTGGTCCGCGTCTACGAGCCCACCGGTATTCGACAGGAGGTGCCCAAGACGTACTGGGATCGCTTCGAGAAGGCCTTCAACACCGAGGCCAACGAGTTCACCGCCTGCTGTCTGGACGACACCGAGGTACCTGTCAAGCTGGCCACTGCCGTGGCTGCTGTCAAGATTGGCGCGGCCTTGCAGGAATCCATGATTTCTGGAGACAAGATCTGGTTCAACAAGAGTGGGGATCGGGTTGAGAGATCGCAGTTGTAGAAGAGAAAAGGGAGGTGGGTGGGTGGTTTGGGTTGGTTCACCTGTTGGCACAAATCTAGGCGTTTTTCTTCTTTTTTTTTCTTTAGAAGGGAGGAGGGGGTAAGGTTATCGTTGCCGATATAGACCATCATCTCTTGTCAGCAACTGGAGTTTATATCGTCACACAGCCGAGATGCTGTGTCGCGTAATGACGGTCGGCGAGCCGGTTTTCAGAAATTTTTCATCTTGTGCTTTCGACGCGGGCAGGGGTGATTTTGAACAGCATGCATCCATCTATCTCCCCGTCATGTCTGACCCTCGTGAATATGAGTTTTGTCTCAAATTTGGAAAAAAAAAGAAGAAGAAAAAATGCAAGCATAAATCATGTATTCATTCCATTCTGTACACGTCCATCTGACGTGACACACATAAACTGCCTCTACTACTCACTACTCGCTGCCGTCCGCAACTCTCTGCCCGTTGCCAAGCTGCACCAGAGCGACTTCGTCGGCACCCGATACTTCCACGGCATAGCTCTTGTGGTAAGCGATGTGATTTTGATTCCTCTCAATGTCAGACCGGGTACGCCTGTGGTCGAACTGGGATGTGACCGTGGCAATGGGACCGAGCGTAAGCGTGTCGTTTGCTCTGGTTTTTCTGAAGCTGCTCCCGTAGTTGGCGTAGCTTGACGCGTTCGAGCCACCAAAGGACGGGAACAGGTGGACGATGAATTGTCGGAACGAAGGCAGGCATGCGCACCAGATGCCGACATTCACCTCGATGCAGGACCACAGGGAAACCTCGAAGAAGTCCCAGGTTGGGTTCATCGAGTCGGCGCCGTACCGAACGAGGGATCCGAGTCTGAGGATGCTCACCAGGGTGACACTGTTTCACGACGCACGAAATGCTGTTAGCAGCAGCCCGGATTGGTCGAGGTCGTGGTTGTCAAACACTTACAAGGTTCCGAGAAAGAGCATGGCGCCAACGCTCAGTTTCCTCTTCCAATGCATGTTGAGGCTCTTGAGCTGCCAAAGAGGAATGCCTACTATCCAGAAGTCGATGCCGATGCCGATGGCCGCGTTCGACCAGGCGATTGCGTTGATGTCGAGGCATGTCCCACCTTGGCCCTGATCCCACCGGGTCCAGAAGTAGCTCACGGGCCTGCACGTATTGAGACCGACGCAAACGAAGACGACGGCATAGACGGCGGTGAAGACGACGGTGCCCCAGAGCAGTCGACGTACGTCCCGGGCCGGGAAGATGCGCAGGAAGAAGAAGAGCAGGGCCAGCTTGACGAGGGCGATTTGCAGAAAGTACAGCACGTCTATGATGAAGAAGTACATGCCAAAGTCGTAGAGCTTGTCAAAGTCGATGGTCCAGACGTCACGGCCCAGGCCGTTGGCAGCGACGCCGTACGTGTTGATGACTGTCGAAGGGGCGCCGCTCACGACGGTGGCGAGAGCAGACCAGTCGTCCCATCCGAGATCCTGCTTGACCCATAGCTTGAAGCCGAATCTTTGAATGATGAAGAGGCCGGATATGATGCCCAGCGTGTCGGAAACGATGATGTAGTCGCGTGTTCTGTCGCGTACGGGTGCATGGCATTCTTCTGATGTGATTTTCTTGACCACTGAAAAAAAAAAAAATTTAATTCATGACGTTAGATCTTGGGCAATTATTTGTAGAAAAAAAGCCCATCTTTCTCTTCCCCACCCACGGGTTTTTGAACGTTCCAGTTTCGCTCAGGTGACAAAAGCCAATTACGTACATATAGATGCCTTTGCCGTACAAGCCTCGACAACGCAGGCAGTGACTTCGTCAAGCAGAGGCTGGTCCGCACACAGGCAACTTGCGTCGGATGATTGTTGGCATTTTGTTTTTGCCAAGGATTGGTCGAAGCAAGGCACCTTTTTTTTTTTTTTATCGTCATGATGGTTAGAGGAGAATGAGCTTTAGGGGAGGGTTGGGCCGTCTGAGAGTTGTGCTGGTGAATGCATACTGCGCATGAGGGAAGCTTGGACACGACGTTTGTGAGGAACGACGACGATCCCGTCGGATTGGCCACTGCTGTTGGCACAATAACGGCGCTGCAAAGTAGACCGAGCCAGGTAGATGACTTCATGATGCAACCGGTTCCGGCCCTCACAGCTTTGGCAGGAACAGAATATGTGCAAAAACCAAAACCTGCATTCGTTCCCGTCGAAACTATGAATAGGGATGGATCGGATATAGATGGGGTGCAGTTGTAGCAGGAGTTTCAATCAATCACCTTGGTGCGTTGCCTGCTTTTTGCTACAAGCGTTGTGGCGTTTCCTGTCACGAGCTGTTCTTCTTTTCTTCTTTTTTTGGGGGTTTTTTTTTTGTTTTTTTTTCTGACACATGGCGGACGAAAAGTGATGAATGTACGGCAGATGCCGTCGCCCTTGATGCAACCCGACAGGCTTGAGCACACTGGGCCTATACGATAGTTCAACGTTATCACGTTAGTCTGCAACTGGCGTTTCAATTGGATGACATGTGGCTGGGCCGGGCCGGTGAAGTCGAAAAGTCGTCAGAATGTTTTGGGACCACATGGTGGGTGTTGTGTACATGTACGTTATTGTGTGCCTCTGGCGGAGAAGCGAAATTGGGGAAGAAAGAGAAAGAGAACTGAACCCCTTGCGTCTGGCCCCACACCTTGCAGATCTGGACGAGCAAAGAGTTTCATGCCCTTGATTCTTCGCCCGCCCGATAGCCGAACAAAGGGTCGAGGCAAGGGACGCCCTGCGTACGGGGTCGATTGGGTGGGGCCTCGCTTCTTCATCTGGATCTGGACCAGACACGGCTTGCAAGTTGGACCAACTGCGTGGTACGGCGTGGTCGTGTCTCCACCCGGGTGGACTGGGGCGGACCGGCTTGGACCGCACGGTTGCAAATTTATCTTGTGAATCTTGTGAATCTTGTGAGTGTGAAACGGTGATGATGATCAATTCAGTCATCTAGGCTAACCACGCATGGCGAAAGGAGGCGAAAGGAGGCGAAAGGAGGCTATATCGAGAGCAAAGAGAGATCTCGGATAATTCGACGTCTCGCAATCAACCGCGAAGAGGGAAGGTATCGCGAAGGGAGTGAGTGATGCCTGAGATGTGAGGCTGTAACATCCAGCAGTGCCTAAGGCGAGTAGGGGACCTGGCCGGGCCGAGGTCGTCACGGTTGTCACGCTGTCGTGGTCATCTGTCATGGTCATTGCGCCGTCAAACTGAGATGTACCGAGTCTAGCAAGATTGGGGACTGGCTCGCCATGGTTTGTTGTTCTACTTGACTTGACGCGCGACTTGCTAACCTGCTGATGAGGCATCGTTTGCATCACATACTCCGTACAATGCTGCTTTGCCCGGCCGGCTCATTGGAAAAATTTGTCACTATCAGACTGTGTGTGGGAAACAGTAAACCTACATGACATGTGCAAAGCCGCTGCGTTGGCTGGCCTCGCAACATGTTCTGTTCAAGCATAGGGTCGCTTAAACGAAGACTTGCTTCTCCTTCTTCAGCTTTTCCACAAACTCAATGGGAACCTTGAGCACCTGAGATACAACGCCAGGTGGTGTTAGAGCGAGCCACTGCGTCAGGGAATATCGGCAACACGATCGGACTTGTAGATCTCAATCCAAACAAGGTCCTCTTTCCCCGTGTTTTCGATATAATGTCTTTTTTTTTTTTTCCACGCCACGTATTAGGAAATGTATACTGTGTTGGGGGACTTCACAGAGAACTACCACTACCACTGACTGCTACTACTCACCCTGAATTGTCAGGGAACACGGCTGTATCGCCCGCTCTGAAGTTGAAGGTGCGAGCATTGGCACTGCCAATGAAGGCAGTAGCTCGGGCACTCCCACGGTGGAAGTACAACCACTCCTCGGCCTGGTAGACACAATCGGTCAGCTCCGGATTCCTTCCTTTGGCCACTTCAACATGGTGCTTGTCTGCACTCTCGTCTTCAATGTATCTTACATTAGGATGCCAGTGGAGCTCACGCAGGCCACCTGGCTTGAGCACCACGTAGGTTGCCGCAATGGTCTTGGAGATGGGGAAGTTGGTGGAATCGATCTTGTGGAATACGCCTCCTGGCCACCGATCTTTTCGGCCGGATGCTCCAACGTTCGGTAGACGAAAGAGCTGTTGCCGGAAGCAACGGGGGTCACGGCACCAGTCACCTTCTTGTGGCTGACCGTCGCATCGACAATGTACGGACTCGAAGAAGGAATCTTGTCGAACACGGACTCGGGAACACCAAAGTTCTTGGCAAGAATATCCTTGGGTGTGTGAGCCAGCCAGTCGTCAATGTTGAAAGTGGTTCTAAAAATTTCGAAATCAGCTTCGGTCGTCCCTTTCGGTGCAACGAAAAGTAAATTGGGCAAGGCTTCACCCAGCTTTATCGAAATCACCATCATCAAAGACCAGCAGTGTTTCATTCTCATCCTCGAGACCTTGGATCGTATGGGCGACACCCTTGGGGAAGTACCAAATATCGCCGTAGCTCAGCTCTTCGGCCTGATACTTGCCGTTCTCGTCTACCGCCGAGACAAGAATGCGTCCTTTGTAAACAAAGGCCCATTCGGCCTATCAGAGATGGAAAGGGGTCAGTCAATTCTTGCCCGTCTTCTTCCTCTGTCCTCATTATCAACCAGGTTCGCGGCGACTCACGACCCGGTGCCAATGCAGCTCCCGGATGGCGCCTTTCTTAAGGTGCTGCTGCGCGCCAGAAATGTCATGGCTGGCCGGCAAATCCTGAATGACCTGCTCTCGAACCCAGCCGCCCTTGAGCAAACGCGCCTTTGAATCCGAGAAGCTCCATTTCAGATTAGGAACAATCCCGTTGTCAGTAGACTCGTGGCCCAAGTTCTCCGGGTCTTGCGTCTCCAGCTCATGGTTGTTGGTTCTGACCTGTCAGGGTCATCATAAGATACAGCAGACTCGATTCAATTTGAAAACAAGCCAACCATAGAGCTTACCACTGAGAGGTCCGCCCTTTCCGTTCTTGCTGACGGGCAATCCCTGGTCGGGTTTGTCCACGTCCCTCGCCTCCAGGGGGCAGCCAAAGCCGATCCGACGAGGCAGGAGGCTACAAGAGCCGTTAATGATGCAAATTTCATAGCTCAGCGACGTTGCTTGCTGCCACTGTGATAATGGCATTAATCGCAGACATACGGAGCTCTATCGCATTCGCGTTTTGGGGCGCGAGAAGTCTATCTATCCCGGATGCTTCGCTATCGAGCTAACTTATAGTAAGCCCTATATAACGCATGGGTAGCGACGTCCTCGACCAAACGGCCAATCAGCAGACTGCTTAATCTCACGATATATGACGCAAGAGAAATTGTCTCGTAATACGGAGCAGAGCTGCCATTCATAATCGCCCCATAAGCACATGCGTGTTACTACCGCTCAGTGCTCACACACGATGTCTTATTACCATGTTCTGGTTCGGTTTCCTGGAAAAAAAGCAATGGCGTAACTTGATTCCCACTTGAAGTTGAATCTACATAATGACGCATCGCTCAACGAGATGCCCTGCAATGGCTTGCAACTCTTATATTCGCACTGGATCACGCCATATGACCAACCCGATGGCCTCGGTCCGATCACAACAGTCCACCCCCGCGATGCACCTGCCCAAGATGGAGGTTGTAATACGAAAAAAAAAAAAAAAAATTCACTGGCTACTTTTAAATGGCGCACTCCGCAGTACAAAGTACCATGAGGCGAGGCGCTCAAATAAATAATGCCGCGGGAGAACCGGACTGTTCCGCCCGCCTCCAGAGATGCTTTCCAAACACCCACAACTCTCTACTTGTTTCCGTTGTAAGCAACTAGATTGACAGTGCCCTGCTTGACACTGGTGGCCGTTCCATTTGTCCCCAAGGCCAAGATGCGTGCCTTCAATTCCTTGACGGTGTTGATATTCTCGGCGACGGCCAGATAGGCAGCCAGTCCTGCGACATGAGGAGCAGCCATGGACGTTCCAGAATCCGTTCGGGTAGCGGTTTCGCTTCCAATGTAAGTGGATAATACATCGACACCAGGAGCCAGGATGTGCACGACGGAGCCATAGTTTGAAAACTGCCACAACTTCCATTTGTCGTCAATGGCCGCAACGGTGATGCCATCGGGAGACGAGGCAGGGGACCTGTCCTCGGCGTCGGTCGCCTCGTTTCCAGCAGCAATCACGCACAAAATGCCTGCGTCGTAGGCCGTCTTGATCAACTTGTTCTGAGCGGCTGATTTTCCACCACCTGGCAATCGAATGAATACATCTCCGGTCAGCGCCGTCGAACAAGTAGGCTGCGCGCTCGCGCGACGGAGGCGAAGCGGAACGATGATACAAGACAATGGAGAAGAGGGATTTGGAAATACATACCAAACGACATGTTGAGGATAGCACGACTCTGGATCTTCTTCGCAATGATGTCCTTGATAGCCCACTCGATTCCGTCCAAGATTACCTCGGTGGTAGTGGTGCCGTCATGGAAGAGCTTGACGCCGACCAATTTGGCCCTCTTGGCAACACCATACGTCCTACTGCCGACCGTTCCAGCAACATGGGTGCCATGGCCAACTACATCGCGGGCGGGCGCGTGCTTTACAGCATTGTATCCGAGTCTAGCGCGGCCTTGGAACTCCTCATGGTCAATGTTGATGCCACTGTCGAGCACGTAGACTGTGCTTCCTTCGCCGGCGCTTTCGTCATACACGTACTCGGTTGCGCCAGGCCGTCGATGTGAGATGGTCGCAGGACCGTATGTCGAGTTCTTCTGCGTGACAAGTCTGCTCAGATAATACAGTTGCTGCTGCTCAACATGGGCAACCTGCGAACATCAAAAGTTATCGGGTCAGCGCACCGAGCGACATTTCTCTCTCAACGGGACGGACTCTCGAAACCCATCTCTGTCTGGTGTCGCACAATCGCCCAAACTCCACACAGCCAAAGCTTACTTACCTCGGGGCTGTTCCTGATGCGCTCCAGAGTATCGGCATCGAAATGACCAGCGTATGCATTGAAGTTGCCGACGCCAAAGGTCTTCTCCACGCCGGCAAAGCCGAGCTGTCGGCGGCCCAAGCTGTTCTCGTGGACATCCCGCACCCAGTTCATATGACCGCCGAGCGCGGCGGTGCTGATGCCATCCTTGAATGTAACAATGTACTTGCCCTCGACGACACTCGCCGCCCGAGTCTCGGGCAGCGGGCTGGCATAGCCCAACGGCAGCAGTGCCGCCACCAAGAGCGTGGCTAATCTCGTGAACGAAACCATTGCGGACGGACTGGGCTCGAAACTTTTACACCAAACGACGCGGCACGACAAGGAGTTGGGGAATCTGTAGAAGAACTACTTACTATACCGCGACTTTCTGCCGAGCATCTTCAAGGTAGAGGCAAGTGCTCTGTGCTTTTATATCTATCTCTTTTATATCTACTATTTCCCATTCCCGAGGCCCGTTTTCCTGTCGCCCGTACAATGCCAATGGCCAATACAGCATCATTTTCCCAATCAGGCATGTCGAACGGTTCATGGTGGGACAAAGACCAAGCGGCTCCGGGACCGAGCTGTCGCACGCGCCAATTCCCACTCGTATAGGCAACATTACGGAGCGCAAGATGGTTCGGATCTCATTGAGCTTCCTGATTGGGCTCGTATAGGACAATGGGAGTACGGAATATACATGTGTATTCATTACGAGGTGTACGTGCGGGAAGCCATCCGGGGCTCCTGCCGTGCCGCGGATCACGACTTGCTCGTACTTGCCTCGTTCAAGACGGGTGGCCGATGAACGGGGCGCTCCACTGACCAAGTTGAATCGGGCTAGGCCGGGCCGGAGGATTTAATGTTCATGTTTCGACACGGCCGTAAGTAAGCCGCAATCGGGGACATTGAATGGCACGTGAATGTGTCGGCGGTTTAAGCTTCATTCGTCCCTTTGCATGGATTCAAGTTCGCGGCGACCAGACCCATTGCATTGTTTATTGCATTGTTGTCCCTGCCATGCATACTCCGTACGAATAATCCGTATGCCCATTAATCCGTATGGATCACTGCAATTCGCCCAGTCAGGCTTCGCCCAGTCACCCGCCAAGCCAACGGTTTGGCCATCAAGGTCCCCAGGATTCCCCAGGGCCCGGCTCACGTCAAGCGCGAAAAGAGGCGAGGGGAGAAGTCCTAGGAAAATTCTGCTTGAACCTCGACTCTGTGCGCAAACTGCACAACACCGCCTGCGACTCGACATGAGGTTTCACGCACTCCGGCAAGCAATCGCCATTTTGAGTTGGCTGGGCACCAGCTCGGCTGCCAAGGATGAGCAAAATGCACCGCCCGGTGCCATCCCATCTAGCCATGATGCATTGGTGCGTATAGAAAACATTGCTCTATCTCTTCTTTATAAAGGGAAGGGAAAAAAAGGGGGGCAACACCCAACTTACTCAAGTGCGTCTATAGCTTCAAGAAGGCATCATCGAATGGCATCAAGTCAGCGTGACAGTCCAACAGTCGATACAAGTATCCGCGGCGTCGAGGCACGACGTCGAAAAAGAAAGACTCTTGTCAGTCATGTCAAGGCAGCACGGAATGTGGTCGCCGAATCATCCCCGCTACCGCCTGCTCGATGCTCTCCATGGCTTCGCGAAATACTACCAACGCCAACGGGCAGATGTCGACAGACTTCGGGACCTGTACACAAATGTGTCCAAGGCGCAGAAGAAGCTGTTGGAAGAACACGTCTCGTATTCGTCCAAGTTCAAGAAAATCGAGCAGAAGCTCGCAAGCAATCAGCACTTGTGTGACGACATTGTCCAGGCATCGCTGCGGTTTTACAACATTGGCATGGACGAATTGCAGAAACACATGCGTGATAGGGAGGCAGAAGGCAGGCAGGCCGAAAAGATTTCCGTTTCTCAGTCGCTGAAGCACATCGTGCGGGATTGGACCGAGGAAGGCTCTCATGAGAGAGACGGGCCGTTTGCATGCCTGCGGGGTGAACTGGAGCGATTGTTTCCCGAGAGAGATATCAACAGTCAACATGTCAGAATCTTGTTGCCTGGCGCCGGCTTGGGACGATTGGGTCATGATATCAGTCACCTTGGAGGTAGGGTCTTCTTTGGAATTTTTTTTTTCCTCTCCTTCTTCTTCCTCTTCATTCAAGGGCTAACGTTGGATCCAGGTTTCGAGGTTACCATCAACGAATGGTCCATGTACATGAATGCGGCATACCGATTCCTCGAAGCCCAAACCGAGGCATTTTCGCAATCGGTCCACCCTTCATCGATGGCTGGTCCCATCATGCTACAGACGAGGACATGCGCCGCTCCCTGCGATTCCCCGACGTCCCCATTGACGAGCGGAAAGTTCTCATGGTAGAAGGTGATTTTACGACAGAGTTCAAAAACTACTCGGGCCACTACGACGTGGTCTTGACGTACTTCTTCATCGACACCGCCCGAAACCTCCTGTCGTACCTGGACACAATCAAAGACGTGCTCAAGAAGGGGGCCATCTGGATCAACCTGGGGCCCTTGCTCTACGGCACCAGCCCCTTTGTACAACTCAGCCTGGAAGACATCATCACTGTGTCCGAGAGAATGGGATTCCAGTTTCTCGAAACACATGAGCAGTGCGGAGTGCCCACCTTCGACGAGCCCACTGTTAGGAGTATCGAGGCCACGTATAGCTTTGACCACAAGGCTCTGACGAAGAATGCGTATAATGCGCAGTTCTGGGTTGCTCGGAAAATGTGACGCTTTAACTTTGTGTTTGTAAATAACAGTCTTCTTTCATCCCATTTCATGTACTAGATGTAACGAGAAAAATTCTTCCTACACCCAAAATCAATGGACACTCCCACGGCCGGGCTCGGCAGCTCATGTAAGCGAGTTTTTGATGTCGGATGCCGTGGTTTGTTTTGTGGCCGGCATCTTCTACAAAGCGAGGGGATTTCACAGCACTATTTGCAACTCATGGTGCCAGCCACACTCTCGGTTTTATATAAATCATAACTATCTATAGCTATATAATATATCTATTATTACTTTGCGTTATCTGCTAGGCAGCTACTAGTATAGGTAACCTTAGTTATATTATCTATAAAGGTTCGACGCGAGGCTACGAGATCTCACCGTGGCAGTTCGTCCGGCTGGGAGCGCAGTCGCACGCTCGATTTATGTAACACGCAGCCTGATAGATAGGTGTGAGCAATGGGACACCAACAATGCCCTGCATTTCGACCAACTCGAACCCCGCCCGTCTCTGCGTTGGTGGTCAAGCTGAGGTCGAATCGGGTGCCGCCTACAATGGCATAGGGGCAAGGTACATCGATTTGATATCAGAAGAGTCTCGGGCGGGGACCGAGTTAAGAACTTGAGAATCTCTCTGATGAGGAGACAAGGCAAGACTCACACAGGAGGCCAGGCATCTCCTCTATGTGGTCTCGAAACTTCACACCCCCAGCTTTATCTGTCCCTGAGCAGTGAGCACATTCCAGACATCTATCCACTAAATGGCGCCATCCACAACAATGCCAGAATGCAAAACTGACATGTATCATTGGTCTGTCGAGACTAAAATCGGCGAGAGGGTGTTGAAGTCGGGGAGTTTCGGCGACGGGGCAACGACGTTCACTCATGGCAGCAACTGAGAGAGATCATCTCGAGGACAAGAGGCAGCCTGGTAAGCAAACCCTGTTTTGGTTCCCTGACAGTAATGCATCTCCCTACAGCCTCCTTGTTCTCGGTGGCACTTGTCTTGTCATGAAAATGATGGTTCAGGGCCTTCGACAGGTTCCCTGCTACCTTTAAACCTTCAAACCCGTTTTTGGTATCTTGTATCTTGAAACGTGGAAGGACGAGATGGAACGAGATTTCGGACTCCAAATGACACCTCATGTTTGGTCACTGCCCCCGGTGCTGCTGGACATCGGGCTCCGGTTAGCTCGTCTTGCTGTACAAACACCAGGAGGCAGAAGCCAAGCATCGAAGCACTAGCGCTAGCGTCAGCAGTAAGCCGTCCAATGGATGATGCCCTCACCGATGGCGTGCGATGCTGGCCGCGCACACTGACTCCGACTATCACAATGAATGATATCCATGCTGATCGCTATGTAACTAGGACCACGTGTTAGTGAGACCTCGAAATCGAATTGAGAACTAAAGCATTGTCACGCATGACGGTCGGCTCCTCGCTCCAGATACCTGAGACACCCACCCATGGCTGGGCCACGTAAAAGCGACCCCGAACAAGCCGTAGATGGAAAAGAGCGCGGCGTCCGACAGAGTGCGAAACCCATATGCTGGCCGTATTGGACAAGAGACCACCCACCTCCGACATGGACGGTTTGCAAATGGCCTCGGCCAAGGCGGATAAAATACACCCGACTGCCATTGATATGCGTCATCCAACGATGTCTTGGAGTTGACCGCCCAAGGCCGCTCCAACGATTTGGAGCCTCCAGGACTGGCGAAACGTGCAAAGGCCGAGCCACAGCGACGGCATAATCCAGTGGCCATCAAGCCGGCGACCGAAATCGCGTCTTCTTCACAGTCATGCGCGGAACTAGTTCAGCAGGGCCCCAAATCGCGGTTAACCCCTGCGCGGTTTGAGTTACCGAAAGCTAGGCCGTTGGGGTAGTGCCCACGATGGCATACCAGACGGCACCGAACAGCATTCCTATGCCTCTTGGCCAATTGTCACAACGTTTAACTCTGGGGCGAGTTTGCCTCGAAATGTTGCTCGAAATGTTGCACGGAACCAAGCGTCTCCTTGGCGCTGCCGGGCCTCTTGGCCATGACTTCAATCCGTCACGATACGGGTAATTGAAAACAGCTCGGTTATAGTTACAACTGGTTCAAATTTTGAAAAAGTTAGTTAATGTTCACCTGGCCCGGTATAGCCAGCACTTACTGTGCAGAAACCGCCGTCTCCAAAAATTTTAAAATTTTAAAATGAATAACTGATTCAAAAGAGGACTGGGGTGAGGTTAGCAGAAGGCGACTTCTCCTCCATATTACGCCCGCCCGGTGCAAACTCTATTTGCAACCCTCTCTGAGAATAGCCTTAGGACAGATTGTGATAAGCCGCCGCTCGTCTACATGTAAACAAAATGATTTCTGTCCAATGAGGAGGTCCTCCTTTAACAGTGGCCTGCAAGAACAGCCGCCCGCCTGAGGCATTCACGAAAGAGTCAGCCTATCGGCGAACACCAATGTTTTTGTCATCATTTCAGAATGTCACCTCTGGGACCATGCAACACCATCCCAGCGTTGGCTCTGCTGCCCGTCGTCCTGCCCGTGACATACATCATCTACACTAAATGGACCGTGCAGCGCAATACAACCTCGGTATCTGGTCTGCTGCCCGCTCGCCAACAAGACGCGCCGAGGAGTCGCACCAAGGAGTCGCATCCAAAGGAACCACACAGCTTGCCCACTGCTGTCAGCGACAGGCCATCTGACTGGTACGAAAGAGTCGTATTATATCACGTCCCACCCTTGTTCACCGGTTTCTCTTGCTTACCTGCCATCGGGCGATACTTTGCTTAAGCCAGCGCCTTCCCAGACAACCCAGCCATCTATTACTCTCGACTTCAAGCCCCGAGGGACCGTAAATGGCATGTACAGAGTGGACTGTCACGTCAAGGACAGTGTATACATAAGGCTCTGAGAGGGTGAAACTTCTTTTAGACATTTCCGCTTCTTACAAGGGCCCTAAAGTTGGTGGACTCATTCTTTCCGCTGTTGAACCTGCCTCTGCGCATGAAGTTGATGATATCGTATTCGTCAGCGAAACTTGGATGTGGCGACGGACCACCGAGAAACCTACCCTGCTTGAATATCCCCTGAGGATAATAACAATCCATGCTTCATCGTTGGCAAATGGTAGACTGACGAATCAGTTCGACATCGCAAGACCTTTTGCCAAGACACAAAACCACGTTTGTTCTTGACGCTGTTGCACTTCTGCATAGTGCTTCAGTCCTGGGAGCTTTCTTTCCCTAACATTTTTGGGAGGTCGACGAGGCCATATTGCCAATTGCAAGGATATGCGTAAACAGCCTGACTGACCCTGAATGTTGAACACAACGAATCTTTTGACATTGAAATAAAAAGAAGAAAAAAACTACCTTAATCCGTCAAAAATTAAATGTGCATCCGCCGTTAGTCCTAATCCGCCAGAACGACGGGGGCATCTGTAACCATTCGTCTTCAATTTGAAGCAATAGGGACACCTGCTCCATACTGCGGCAGGCCAATGAGAGAAAGGAGCCGTGATATACTTGGAATTCAACCATTAGCATAATTGCGACTGTGTGAGTTATCCTGGTAAAAGTGAACCAAGACACGAATAACACTCGGGCTTTGACTTGCAGAAGATACACATCTTGTTCAGACCGCTATTCGTTGAAGATGAGGGCGTTGATGTGAGGGTCCCAACGAGCTTGTTAACGGGCTTCTTGACGAGCCTAAAAGACGCTTTAGAAGAGGTATTATCAGGGGCATTATAAGAGCTCAGGCTATGTATGTACATATGTACATATGTATACACTACAACCCCTGAATTATTTCACAAATCTACATACAATGTACTTGCGGGGTTCTTAGCAGCAGGGGCTTTAGCCAATAAGGAACCAAGATTTATGCGCTATTCAATACCCACTTTAGCCCCCACAAGTATCTGCCGCCATATTACATAGCCTTCTTCACATCGAGCCGGCGGTAAACGGTAATAAATGGGGTCTTTCGAGATCTCATGGAATCAAATCGTGCTCATCGCGGTGGGCTCGCAATACAAGCCCTACTCCGCTAGACGGGAAGATGTCGGTCGGTTGCCAAGTACATACTGTACAGATATATATTATATATATGTACGCATCCCACGTGTTCCACCGCAGAACTTCCCATTTGTCATTGCTACCGTGTTCCCATGTTCGCTGCGTTGCGCTACTATTGTGGAACGGAGGCAGTGAGAGGGTTGCGCCATGAAGCATTGAGAGCCGCCGATGGTCAATGCGGCTGGCGGTGGGTAATTGGGCTCTTCGTCCGGCACCTCCCGCGCCACGATCTATAAGCTGCTAGATTAAGTTTCAACATTTTATCCGTCCACGAAGATGCGCCGCGCCACCTGGCAAGCCGCAGGGATGGACGAGGATGCATCAAACGCGTCCGGTGGGTGTGTGGCGAGGTATTTCTGGAAACGGAGGCGCCGGGCGTTGGTTGGAGTTGGTTGAAACCGGGTCGTTTTAACCCTGGCAAAAGATAAGGCCGCGAGGGAGAGGCGAAGATAATAAAGATGAGAAAAAAAAAGGGGGAGGGGAGGAAGAACATGCACAGCGCGACCCATGCAAATCTGACAACCTCTCGTCTTCTTCTCATTGCTACGGAAGCCCTGGCAAGAATGCCACGCACTCAAACCCACGGTCACAGTCACTCGGTAATTGCTGCGAGATTGTAATAATATGTGATTGAGATGACGCGAGCGGGTCCATTGGGGCCTGACGCGCACATTCCGATATCTTTCCTCATCGCTTCTTTCCTGTAAAATGCAATCGTAATACTCTCTCCGTACATACATGTACAAAGAGTCCTTGCCAAGATTTTTCTTCTGTTTTTGCCAAGGACTGCGCGGATGTTCAATTCGCCACACCTTGGTCATCATCTCGTGAATGCTTGGCAGCACAGACTTGGCGCCGAGTTGCAGTGATAAAGGGCTTGGGAATGGAGGGCAAAACAGAATGACGACGGTTGTATCAGCGCAATACCAAGACGTCGGTCGAGACAAAAGGGACTCCCTGACACAGGGACGCGGACAACAAGTTCCCGTACGTCTGACGTATTACAAAGTGTCTCAACTTGTTGCAAAACCAGTCAGCAACTTCAATGAGCATGCATGGCTGGCGTAATTCGTATGTACATAGCCCCCAACAGACCCAACAGACCCAACAGACCCAACAGACTGCGCCGACAAACAAACACGTGGGTGGAATTCGCCGTTGGAAGCTCCTTCCATTGGCAGGCAGCGCAGCTTGCCCTGCTGCTCTAATGACCGCAAGCCCCACCCCACCACTGGCTGGGTCTGGTCTGGTTCCGGCAGACTACTGCACGGACGGCCTTGAAGACTTTTCGTCCTTCCATCATCGAGTCATCCTGGCCAGGAACATTAGTCGCGGACAGTCGACTCTCCGTTCCGCTCCTTGACACCGTAGTCTCTTGCGGTTTCCCTCGGCAGCTTGCCCCAGCATCTGTTATTATTATCCTTCTCAGAAGCCTCATTAGGCCACGGTACTAATAACCCACATCGGTCCCAATTTTCAAGCTTGATGAATAAACTCTCGTCTACGGAGTAGTCGGGACTAATAAGCTGACTTTGCGTAATACCAGTCGATGATCCTAGATATTGCAGTATGTACGAAATAAAGCCTCCCTCGTATATAACATCGGTGCCCCGTGTGGCGGTGCTACGGCCCGGTACTGTACAACACGCGACTGATCTCGGCAGTTGCAGGTTCGCCGAAAATTGTTATCTCATCAACAAAGGATCAACAAGCAGTTCGAGAGGAGAAAATTGGCTGCCGATGTCTCGGGCGTGCTTGTTCTCTCCATCTAGGGTCGATCATAACATGATTGTATACGCGCAAATGTGCAAACCCCCGATTCACAGCGGCTCAAGAATGGTGGTATGAAGCACAATCCTTCACTGATGACCGCTTGGTGACGCGTGCTTGGAGATGGTTGATCCTGTCTTGCTTTCTAGTGGAGCAGGCCGGACGATGCCACTTGCCAAGGTCCGTCGCCAAGGTTCGAACGGCGGTGGCAACTCACCCGGCCGGAACGGCAATCGACTCAAAACAGATTTGGGTAACTGAGATCCGTTGCCGGTAGCTGCTTTTGACGCCCCCTTGGGCCCTTATTAAGCAAGATCTGAGCTTCGACAACGTATCAGTCCTCCCTACTCCGAACCCACCGCCCCCAGCCCAGCGCTCGGGTGCTGCGGCCAAGCAGAGTGGCAAAAGCAAAGCTGGTCGATCCACTGCCGCATATGTATTGTGAAATCACCACCCTAATGCCAAGGGGTTAATGTCCTCACTCTCCTGGCGACCTTTCTGTCAATCACACACAACACAGCACACACATCACGACCCGGACACAGTTTCGTTTCGGGACTACTGGAGTTTCTTTTCTAGAGTGCCGATTAATATCTTTGGTGGACGGCATGTTTCGCGCGAGCTCCTTCCAGCAATGCCGATGTATTTTTATATTTTTTTATATTTTGTTTTTCCTTGCAGTAATCCGTACGAGGGGAAATTCGTCACTAGTAACACGTCGGTTTGAACAAAACCCTTGGCGCAGCCCCTATCGCCAGTGACCCGCTGGAAAGAAAGGTCTAATTACCAAATTACCATGGACGACAAGCCAATGAAGGTCACTGAACGTCGTGTCCAGACCAGATCCGGAGACCACTTATCTCTATTACTACGTGGATGATCATTACCACTAGCCCGTGGTCTGTCGGTTTACTAATTACACTTTCGTATGGTGGCCTTGGCAGGTCGTTTCCTGGAAACGGCTCCACCAGCGTGAGACACCATGTACGTGACTGCGACATACTACGTATCTACTAATAACAAGGTGATGATGGGCAGGAGGCCGTGCAATCATCAGTGCAACGCCCTAGGGTGTCACTAAGGGCGTCAACACGTCAAACATAGCCTTACCTTGGAACGAAAATCTCTTGTGCGCCCTGGAGCCAGGGGTGCTCGGCGCTCGCCCGATGTTGCCAATACGTATCAAATGTATGCTCTTCCATCTGCCTTCACTTCCCTCACTTGGTTTGTTCGCGTTGTCTTGCACCTCTCCACTTCCCTAACTCATTGATATACCGACTACCTGCCATTCTTTGTGGACCATTCCACAAAAATCTCGACGGGCTGTGCAGAAACTTTTCCCATCATCCATTCATACCTTGGTGGTTGGGCATGAACGGTTTGCTTTAGACTCGACTGGTTCCATCTTTCTTCTTGGCCTTCCTTGTTGTATATTTCGTCCGCTCCTTCCGCACCCCATCTTAATTGCCATATATCAGTGCTTCCCCGGACCCTCCCCACCGACGTCTGGATACCTTCCTTTTCTTTTCAAGCCCTGGCTCCAAGATGCATAACCGGTCAAAATCCAAGAGCTGGAGTGATTCAGGCAAATCAACAAGACGGAATTCTTTATCATCCCTCCACGATCTTCCAAAGCTGAACACAGACGTCCACAAAGACGTCGAGCCCGGCATGAACGAAAACAAGAACAAATGATGAATAGCATGGCTTCGACACCGGCTCTCGAAGCCCAAGATGACAAAGTCAAACATCTCCACGACGGTGTCGACATCTACGACCCCAACCGGCCAAAACTTGGATTCAAACAACGACTTCATCATTTCACATGGGCCTGGTACACCTTGCCAATGAGCACAGGTGGCCTTGCTTTGCTGATTTTTGCTCAACCCCACCAATTTCCAGGCTTGAAAACCATCGGCTTGGTTGTCTATATCATCAACATTCTCATATTCGTCACCATCACATCACTAATGGCAGCCCGGTTCATCATTCACTCCGGTGACATGTCAAAGTCTATAAAGCATCCTCGAGAAGGCTTCTTCTTGCCGACCTTCTTCCTCTCCGTGGCCACACTCATCACGAGCACCGACCGCTACGCCATACCGAAAGATGATATCGGTCTTGTCTGGGCTGTCTCGGGAGCCTTTTGGGCGTACGTTGCAGTGACACTCATGCTCGCCATTGGACAGTACAGCTACGTTTTTGCTGCGCACCGTCTCGGACTAAATACGATGATGCCAACGTGGATTCTCCCCATCTTTCCGATAATGTTGTCTGGGACAATTGCATCCGTCATCGCCGAAACACAACCACAAGCTGCTGCCGTTCCTATCATTGTCGCTGGCTTGACGTGCCAAGGTCTTGGTTTCGCTGTTGCAGTCTTGATGTATGCACACATGGTTGGACGCCTCATGCAGGCCGGATTGCCGAATCGGGAGCATCGGCCGGGTCTGTTCATGTGTGTGGGCCCTCCGGCATTTACAGCCTTGGCGCTCATCGGCATGGCCAGGGGCTGCCCACCAGCGTCGACATTAACATGGATGGCCTGTTTTTCGACACCAACATCGTCCGCACAATGTCCTTGATAAGCGCCATCTTTTATGGTCGCTCAGTCTTTGGTGGTTCGGCATCGCGGTCGTGGCCGTCGTTCAGTCGCCACCCAAGTACTTCCATCTTGGCTGGTGGGCCATGGTGTTCCCTAACACGGGCTTCATCCTGGCCACGTTATCTATTGGGAGGAATTGGCCAATGAGGGAGTGCTGTGGTTTGGGACAGGTCTGAGCATTTGTTTGCTCCTCATGTACTGCTTCGTCTTGTCTTGTCACGTCAAAGCCGTCATCAAGCAGGACATCATGTACCCGGGCCGAGACGAGGATGTTGAAGATCATTGAGGCACTACAGATTGCCGACTTGACACTTTCACCTCTTCTATCTAAACGCCTCTACTTGTGGCGCACAACTCTTTCCTTTTCCACCCTCTTTTCTGCGACGCATCTACGCCTGCTCTAATTGACAGGATACATTAGCGGGGAGATACTGTTCTTTTTCCATCTTTTTCCAATAGGCATTTCACTGGACAAAATTTGCATCGGGCTAGAGGCTTGCTAGTCAGCTATTTCCAGGTAGCACAAGTTTGGGTTTATGCCAAAGACACTGTTAGCGAATTTAGAAAAGTCAGAATGATACAACTTTTGAGGAACGTTAATGGTCCTCGAACGAGCTCGAACAAGACGTGAACTTTTTGTATAATTGCCGTACCGCCCACATCACCAGCCCCAGATGAAAGACAAGAAAGAGAACGATGAACGAAGAGTCCCAATTTTTTTCCTCCGGGTGCAATCGCCGGGCAATACTGGAATGATTTCGTGAAAGCCACCCGTGTTTACAAGTGAAACAATGACACATGCACCGACCCGGGACAGTGCTATCCGTCCGCCGGGCGGTTGAAGGCATGTACATTGTGGAGACGAGGTCGACCTGTCACGCATAATAGACCGGGTAGTGAAATTGTGCCAGATCCGACGCCAGACCACGTACGGACTGTGCTTCACATCTTTGCCATCTTGGATCGAGGTGTTGGAGACGCTTGGGCGAAGGGAATTCAGAGTCAGACTCGGCGCGGTGACATGGGGTTATGCGATTCGACGGGGAGTTTCTGCCAATTGATTTGAACGCCAGGGATGTCGTTGTTTCATTCGTTGACAATCAATCGTCACACCTCGTGTTTAATCGTTCAGAAAGTGCATCTTGACAACTGCCTCTCTATTAGCAGCCTTCGCGCCGACAATGTCATCGCATCCATGGCATTCGAGCGAACCTGTGTCACCATAAGATGTAGCCTCGTTGAATCAACCAGCGTGCTTTGGACTGCTCTGACTGCCACAGCCCATGTATCATGATTTTGGCTAATGGAACCACGTTGACTGCCGTCTCGCCGAGCGGTATACGCAGCCGTGCAGAGAGAGGACCTCTGTTCCCGCACTCCAGCACGACTCGAGGCATTTCGCATTCCGGGTCTTTGACTCCCCAGGGGCCTTCTTTCTGGAATGGGGATCTGCTTTCCTTGGCATATGCTTCTGGCGGCCAAGACTTTCGCATCAGATACGTTTGGCAGAGCGAAAATCTAGCCTCGAGCGATCAATATCCGTAATGACGATGATGCGCCCAGGATGCGATTACATTTGCCCCCTTCAAGTCTGGAGACACCTTCTCGGCATACTTCAGGCCCTTGGTCGACCACATGATCTGGGGTAAAGGGCCAGGTCCGGTGAGAAACCAGTCCGATATGGCGTTTCTTCCTCGCCACAAGGGAAGCACTAGGCGTCATCAGTCTTCCCCATAGTTGACAGTCATACCGCGATGTTGTGGTCACTGGTGGTTAGTCTGATCGAAAAGAGATACCGAAAGCCAAAGCGTCGCAAACAAGACTCACAAATATGATGATATCCCCTTCTCCTTGGCCGTACCCCACTGAATAGCTAAGCTACCCCATGAGCAGGCTCTATGCCGTTGACAGCCCATCTCGACGTGTTCACCTTAGCGGAGACAATTGATTGCCATGGCTCGGCATCAAAACCAAACCACTTTCATTGTGCGCAGAGATGGGCTCTTTCAGGCGGACATGCCGTGTTGGCAAAATTTCGCTTCGACGGGGTGCGTCGGCCTCTTCATCAGCATGCTCATGATCTCGGCACTTCTTGTCACAGGCAGGAGATGGGAAGACGGAACACAGAAAGGTATTGTTCTAACTTCTGGAATACAACACTGCGCGGCTACTGTACTGTGTGGCACACAGACACACACCTTTTGTGCTGTCTATCTGTCTATCTGTCTGCCAGTCTGTCAGTCTGTCAGTCTGTCAGTCCCTTTCATTGTCAATAGTCAATCGAGGTTGTTTACCAACCAACTGGTGGTGGCGTCTGGGTGAAGCGTGGTCTCGGTCTCTCGGATACCCCCAACCAGTTCGCAGACGCCATTTGCACAGGATTGGCCAGGATTCGGGCAGATAAGATGCTGTGCTCGCAGGATTTGATTCGAGGTGGGGGTTTTGATTGCAGCCTACTGAGTGGAACTGGAACTGAATGGACTGACATCGTCTGATGTCCCCAGCTCGCACCTTCCCGGCTCGCACCTTCCCGGTCAGGACTCAGCATCCTTCACAACATCAAAAATCGGCTCATCCATCAACCCGGTTGGATGTTCGGTCGGGCCTGCTGGGCCGTGTCGAAGCTGCGAAATCATCAACAACGTGGCCAGGGAATGCTGCCAACATTGAATCCGCCGACGCCCCACCGATCACAATGGCGGGCACTGTTGCACGAAAAAGAGAGGCGCAGCCGACTGGCCACTAATTTTCTGCGTAGTCCACCTTATATCCTATGCAATAGGCACGGCACGATGCAGAAATCAAAAGTCGAGGCCACCAAGCCAGGATTCTCCGCAGATGGGGGGCATTGGGGTCGACTCCTGGTCCTGGCTGGCGCCCCCGAACTATTGGCCATATTATTTTACAAATCTACATGCCCCAGTTTTCGTTCCTCTCTAACAGCTGCGATCAGCTGCACCTAATACTATTATTAGAGAGCTACAAGGAAAGCATAAAGCGTACATATACAGCGCCACAAAAGAATGCATCTGTTTCCATGTAGGTTACTAGTAATAAAAGGTACCATTTTATTCCATTTTATCCTAGTTCCTGTCTCCCTTATTTCCACTCATACATAGATAAGAGGACCCTTGTCTGTCTGCCATTCTCTCCTCATCCTTGCGGCTGACTGACTGACTGCTGGCTGACTTCGAGAACATCGTCGCAGTCCGTCACGTGTCAATAACCTCGTCCCACGCTTGTCAACGAGTCAACGAGTCAAGACGCCTCCAGACGTACGTCCCGACTCCCGGCATTCAGCCAGAAACATCGCATGCCTCCGACATGGACAGAAGGCATTCCTCGGCCGGCGATGCGGCCGACCAGGCTCTCGCCAGTCTCGGCTACACGAGCGAGCTGCCTCGAAACCTCAGCATGATGAGCATCCTCGGCCTGTCCTTCGCCATCATGGCCGTGCCCTACGGCCTGTCCACCACCATCTACATCACCCTCAACAACGGCCAGTCCGTCTCCGTCCTCTGGGGCTGGGTCCTCGTCTCCCTCATCTCCGTCTGCATCGCCGCCTCTCTCGCCGAAATCTGCGCCGTCTTCCCTACCGCCGGGGGCGTCTACTACTGGTCCGCCATGCTGAGCACCCGCGAGTGGGCAGCCCCTGTGAGCTTCGTCGACGGCTGGCTCACCCTCGTCGGCAACTGGACCGTCACCCTGTCCATCAACTTTGGCGGTGCCCAGCTCATCCTGAGTGCAATCACCGTCTTCAACCCCGACTATGCGCCTACCCAGTGGCAGACCGTGCTGTGCTTCTGGGCTGTCATGTTTGTCTGCGCCTTGGTCAATGCCCTTGCGTCGCAATATCTGGACCGGATCAACAAGGTCTGCATCTACTGGACTGGTGCGAGCGTGCTCATTGTCCTCGTCACGCTGCTGGTCATGGCCCCGAGAGACGCCCGGGCGACTATGTCTTTGGTCATTATGATGCTTCGGCGAGCGGATGGCCTACTGCGTGGTCCTTCTTTGTTGGACTACTGTCGCGTGAGTTGTCCATGCATTTCACACTCGCGCATTCTCCACATTCTCCGAGGGCGGGAGAACGTTCATGAACATATTTTGCATATCCATGAGAATCTGAACTAACGCGTCCCCTTTACCCCTTTACCCCCTCCACAGCTGCCTACGTCCTGACCGGCTACGGCATGGTAGCCTCCATGTGCGAAGAAGTGCAGTGCCCAGAGCGCGAGGTCCCCAAGGCCATTGTGCTCTCCGTTGTGGCCGCCGGCATCACAGGCGTCGTCTTCATCATCCCCTTGCTCTTCGTCATGCCCGACATTGCCATGCTGCTCACGCAAGCGCAGCCCATCGGCCTGCTCTTCAAGACGGTCACCGGCTCGAGCGCGGGCGGCTTTGGTCTTTGTTCCTCATTCTCGGCATCATGATGTTTGCGGGCATCGGCGCCCTGACTGCTGCCTCGCGCTGTACCTATGCTTTTGCTCGTGACGGCGCCATCCCCGGGTACAGTCTATGGTCTCGCGTCAACAAGAAACTCAACATGCCCGTGTGGGCTCTAGTCCTGTCCACCGTCGTAGACTGCCTCCTCGGCTGCATCTACTTTGGGTCCGTCTCCGCCTTCAACTCCTTCACTGGCGTCGCCACCATCTGTCTCAGCATGTCGTACTGCGTTCCCGTCCTGGTGCTCCTCGTCCGCCGCAGAGAAGCCGTCAGAAATTCTCCGTATTCTCTCGGCAAATTCGGCACCGTCATCAACATCATCTGCGTCGTCTGGATCACCCTCGCCGTCGTCATCTTCTGCATGCCCGTGACGCTCCCCGTCGACGCCACCAGCATGAACTACGCCTCCGTGGTGTTTGCAGGCTTTGCGGCCATCGCCGTCATCTGGTACATCGTGTTTGCGCACCGCAATTTCGTGGCCCGCCTATTTTGGCGAGAGATGAGGCATTTGGGCCGGGCGTGGCGCAGGTCCATCGTGGTGCAGAGGCCAATATCGGTGAGCTGCCGTCGGAGAAGAACCGTGTCGATTAGATTTGTCCAATTATATATATATATATATACATATTCTGATCTGGCGTAGTTTATGTTTGCTCTTACTTGATGACTTTCTGGATTGAGAACACCCATGAATCAAATGTGAACATCCACACAACGCTCATGAAGGATGTGGTTGTCCGGGGCGAATATGCCTTCTCTCGTCTGATCATGATGAGATCCTCAGACGCTAGATGGGCTTATAGACGACCCTTCCCTGTATAAAAGGGACATGATGTTGCGTACACTGATTCTGCTATCCAGGTGTAGTTTTCACGCCCTCACGCCCCCTTTTGTTCGTCCCTTGCTTATCAGCTAGATGCTGTGACGTGATGTGATTGCTCGTGAATCCGTTCCAGTCTCGTGGCAACGACGCAATTCTAGCATGACCAGGTGATATCTTGAGACCTCGAACCAACAACCTGACAATATCAAAATGGCCTCCGTTGAGAGGAGTATCTGTTCACACAAGATGCTCACTCATATATACAAGATGAAAAAGACAATCATGTCTCACGTTTAATTTTAATTCCCCATCATTCCAGTCCTCCAAGGCGGATTCGCACTCCCAGCCGCCTACACGCTAATGGTTCGGAAAACGCTAAACTCTTCGCCCGTAGCCACCAAGCTTCCCGTGATCTGCGGATGCCAGTGAACCTCCTTGGCGTCCTTGAGATAATGCACAAACAACAGCTGCGGGGCACATCCTTGACGCCCGCCGTGTCTTTGCTCTCTTCGTCGTCCAACTCGACGGCCAGATCCCACAGAGTGACGGTGTTGTCGCCGGCGGCGACGGCCATGATGGAGTCGTCGGTGGGGTGCCATTCCAGGCTGGTGATCTGCTCCTTGTGGAAGTCGAAGCTGGCCAGGGGCTGGGGCTTGTCCGCGTTGGTTTTCCACTGGCGCAGGTCCCAGACGCCCCAGGTGCCGTCGTCGGCGCCCGATGCGAGCAGATGGTTGGTTTGGCGGGACCACGACATGACGTTGATGTCGTAGTTGGAGACTTGTACGGTGATGGCGGGCTTGCGTGACTTGGAGCGGACGTCCCAGACGCGGATGGTTCCGTCGCTGGACGCTGAGGCGAAGACGGACTGTTCTGACGGCGACCACTGGATCTCCTCGACGCTGCCGGTGTGGCCCTGGAAAGGTCGGTTATCGGTGACCCAGCCGCCGCCGTCGGTGCGCGAGGTCACATAGATGAGGCCGTCGTTGTCGCCGGTCAGGAGCTTCCCGCCGGAGACGATGGGAGACCAGTCGACGGCGTAGCCCTCCGTCTTGTGCGCGCGGATAGTGGAAATCGGCTTATTCTGTTGAGCGGTGATGGTAGTGCCGGGGTTGTCAAAGGAAGCCAGGTGGGGGTAACGTCGTGGATGAAGACATTACTCGACTCGGTCATGGTGGCAGTCAGCGTGGTTGCTGGACGGCCGGGCTCGTTGCTGGGGATCTGGTGCGCTCGGATACGGTTGGTAGTCGAGTTGAGGGGGATGGCTCTGCTCTCCAAGATGGGGTCGGCATCTTCGTCGTCATCGTCGTCGGACTCTTCTTCCTCTTGACGGTCCATCCTGCTCAGGCCGCTAAACTTGTTCACAAGTAGCTGGTTGTCCGAAGCCTTGGCGCTCTCAGCCTGTGTTCCAGCAACCATGTACATTGTGGCAGGATATGCCTTGCGGTTATCGCCCAATGAGTCGCGGACTACGTCAAAGGACAAGCAGGGCCACGGCGTGCTCAAGTTGTGCAGCATCTCGTATGTAGACAGATCTGGTGCCAGAGTCTGTCCAGGCTCTAGCTTGTTTCGTCCGACGATGAAGGTACCCTGGTCGACCTCCATGGCGCCTATGTGGTGGGCTTGTCAACTTCGATCTGACATGGTCCATGGTCAAAAGCCATGGGGTGAAAGGATGTAGGTGCGATATGCTCACCAGCCTTCTCCTCGGCCTCTCGCTCAGCATCAGGCCTTCCGTCCACGCCAGCCTCGAAAATTTCGTCCTCGCTCTCGAAATCGTCCTCAAACTCGTCTTCGAATTCGCCCATATCCTTATCGTCCACGTCCATGGCGTCGGGGCGGTCGCCGCCCTTGAGAGGGCCATTGCCGTTCTCGTCGGCAACACGCTTCGACATCGTGGAAGTTGTGCGCAGTGAGGGGCTGAACAAGTCGTTAGATCGACAACAATGCGAAGTGAGCAGAACTTAAAGATTAAGCAAACCAGCGAGAGGAATAACCCGATACTTGTTGAAATGCCAGGCCCTGGCTTTGGGAAACAGAAGGGCGGCACGGCAATAAGAAGAGCCTATACCGGCCGGCGGCAGAATAATTTTCTGGCCCCTCCGTCTAAAAAAAAAAAAAATTCAAAATTCAAACTTTTGCGCTTTTGCAGGTACGAGCCCCGCCATGGCAGTGGCGGTGCGGTGCGTGCATGTGGCGGTGCGTTCCTGTGCCCGCCGCCCCGCCCTCCCCTCCAACGTCAAGTTGCCCCTCATGGGTGCCACCATCCACCACCCCCCCGAAAATTGGCACTAAAAATCACGTCACCGACGCCTGACAAAGCAACCTGTTTAATACCCAAGTCCTGACTCTTTCGCGAGTTGCTTCGACGATGTCCCATTTGTCATCATCCTCACACGCGCGGCAGAGGTAGCAGTGGGCAGATCTCATATAATAAATAAACAGACCAGCCAAAACTGCGTGTCCCCTACCCAAGCTACCTTGGGCCTACTCTCATCACTCCTAAAATTGAAAGCATCAATCTAACCGCCGGTCCCGGTACACAATTCTGTCACAACTCGGAGCACGACCAAGTAAGCACCTTTTGTTGCCCTTTGCCCACAACCACCTTCTTCTTCTCCTTCTTCCTCCTCGCCAATTCGGAGCCAACTTCCCCCCGCCTCCACCAACAAACGGCAGCAACAGAACAACCGCCCGCCATGCCCGTCATAAACATAACTTCCAAGTCGCAATTCGACGACCTCATCAAGTCCACCCCTTCGTCGCCCTCCAGGCCAGCGCATCCTGGTGCGGCCCCTGCAAAGCCATCTCGCCCCTGTTCGCGAAGCACTCGGACGCGCTCGCCATCGAAAACACCTACGCCTTTGCTAAATTCGACACCGACGACGTGCCCGACCTGGCCTTTGAGCTGGGCGTCCGATCCATCCCCGCCTTCTACTTCTTCGAGAACGGCGACAAGGCCGAGGGCACTCTCACGGGGGCGAACCCCCGCGCTGAAGAAGTCTGTGGAGGAGGTCTCGGAAAAGGCCAAGGCCAAGGACAACACTGTGAGTATCTGGAGAAGACGATCCTGCATGGGCTGGGCGCCGCGTATTTGGTTCGATTTACTAACATGACACTTTTCTAAAGCTCTCCACAAACGAGGACTTCTGAAACATCGACGCAGCGGGCTTGACATCGAAAGCAGCAAATGGATGGTCAATCTATGGAGCGAAGAGGACAACTGTAAAAGGAGGAATGGGAATTCGGCGCGATAAGTCGCCAACAACTATTTGAGCTCAGATGTTTGTGTGTAATGGCCGGGTTACCAGATCATGCTGATACATGCGCGGGCCCAGGGTTAGTGGCATACATCCAGTCGGAACAACGCCACGAAGAACCAGAACAGAAGATGGGGTAAAAGAAGTTAAATGTACATACCCTTCTATATCTCCTCTTCATCTTTCGTGCGACTGGTAACGCGTACTGCACAACTCAACGTATAATGGGCCTTGGTTTGTGTCTACGTGGCATGTTTCACACGACACTGTAATCTGGTTGACTACCCTAGGTAGGTCATTTCGCACTTGAAAGATGGTAGTTTGTATTGGTATCACCAACAGCCGTTGAATGAAATTGATTTGTCCGTCGTCTGCTTTCATTTTACATCAACTCCACATCGCTGCTTTGCTCATGCCACCACTTCAATTCCCCGAAATAAAAAAACAAAAACGAAATAAAAACCTGCTTACGCCCCCTTCTATGTATAATGCACAAGCAGACGACGAGTTTTGGGATTCTGAAGTTCAGTATTCGAATATTCAAGAAAAGTGCCTATTCCTTCCACATAGCTACAGACCATGCTGTCGCTCACGCTGCATTCGTCGTGCCACATTGTTGACACTGCGACCCAGTCTTGCCTTTGGCCGTTCGCTTGACCTTTATATCGCGGCCACCGCATTCCCGGCAGGATGGCGCATCACTCTCCCCGGTCGAGTCTGTATTGACCTCGGCAACGCCCGAGCCTGTTCGCTTCTTAGCGGCAGCAGGATGAACTGACAGTTTTACGCCCTCCTCTATACTTTCCTGGATTCTGAACCGCTAAACCTCGATCCTGAGGAGGGTATTGGACCAATTGATCGACGTCGGTCAACGTCCCCATCAGCCTTCGATCGCAGTATATCATTGACAGCGATGCTCCGCCGGGCGGACGCTTTGTCACCTGGCTTGAGACTGTTGTCGCCATCCTTTGTACTTTGGCCGTTCTCGTTTTCGCCCGCACTACCATGGGGGCTCGCGTTGGGCGAATATTTGAGGCCAGATATGGTAGGCCTCCACCTGCTAAGATTCCAGAAACTACTTTCTCCTTTGTCGTTTTGGCCAGACCCTGCTGCTGCTGCACTAATGAAACTGAAACTTGGCGCGGGAGGTATCGATGAGTCCCTGTCCTTGTGTGCTCGTAGAGAACTTCGGCCGGTGTGAACACTGCTTGTCGGGCTGGTCGGATTGTTCGTACGGCTCGCAAGACTAGAGGTGTAGGGCATTTTACGGGCTTCGGAAGCCAGAGTGGCAGCTGAAGAATTGATTGGGGTGCGACTGGACTTCACTGGCGACAGAGATCGGTCGCTTCTGCTGGTTGCAATACTCGCACTGGCCCGTCCTCGACATCCTGGCGCCAGCTCATGATCCTGTCCGACGCTGGTTGTGTTTGCTGTGACGTTGTTCCCAAGCTCAGTGACCCACGTCGGGAATGGGCGCGGCTACCCGTGCTCGTTCTAGTCGCAATGCTGCCAGAACGCCCAACGCCTGTGAGTCTGCCCGAGAACTTCGAGGATGTTTCCCATAAGCTTTGTTGTCGTTTGATGTAAGCACAGTCTTGTCGAAAAACTTTGATCGTACCGGTTCGGTCAGTGGTAATGATGATGTTGCCATCTACATGTCTCGATCTTTCAATGTAGGCCGGGCTCTCTTCGGGCTTCTTCAGGCTGAGCGCGCTTTCTGACTGTCCACCATCAGAGAGTTTGCTTTGACTCGCATTCTTTTCCTCCAGACTTAGAAGCATCACGGGCGGTGGATTGCAAAGATCATAAATGGGGTCCCCGAGGCACTGAGAAGCTGTCGAGTCTTGATTGGAGCCATTGACGCAGTCGTGACTACCTCGGGGTGGGCATCGAAACATTCATACGGTTGCTTATCTTTGAGGTCATTGTCGAGGTTAGCGACATTCCATATATAAGCTCGACGGTCTTCGCTTCCTGATATTACGTAGGTTCCGTCGTCACCGAATCGCGCGTGGATCTGGCTGGATTGATTTTCCAGACCCCGGAATTTGACTTCTAGCATTTTTGTCCGCATGTTGTATATTCTCACACGGCTGTCGTTGGAGCTGATCAGGACTTTGATGTCTTTATTTCCGTCTCCAGATTGGAAGGTGGCCGTCTCAACACCGGTTATCTTGCTGCCCTTTGCATTCTTACCCCTGGACGATCGGACGTGAATCTGCGACTCCAGCATTAGGCCCTCTGTTTCGTAGAACAAGCACAATCCAGTCAAAGCCCACAAATGGCAGTCTTGCCATCAGGCGAGAATGCCACCGCTGTGATAAACTCGTTTGCAGTTGCTGAAAATGCAACTGCCTTGTCTGGTATGCTCCACAGGCGCAACTGCGCGTCTAGTGAGCCTGCTAAAGAAGCGGTCATCCGTGGGATGAAATGCAATCGAGGTGACGACATCACTGTGCTCGAACGTACAGAGGCACTCGGGCCGACTCATGTGCCACAGTCTTACTGTTTTATCCATGGACGATGACAGCAAGAAGTTGTTCTTGCTCCAACTTAATGCCAATACCTCGCCCGTGTGGCCCTCAAATTCTCGAGCAGGCCTTGTTTGGAAAACAGGCGCACTAAGCTTCTCCCCAACACCTCGACCTCGAACCTCTTCCTCCTCTTCCTCGTATCTTTTCCGCTCCTCTGGGGTTGATATCACCGAGAAAACTCTGACAATTTGATCTTTGCCCGCAACGGCAAGATATCGGCCGTCCAGACTGAATTTCGCCGCCCAAATTGCATCACCCGACTTCAGTATCTTTGATCCGACTGCAGTGGCAGGCTCTCGGCTATCAGGTTCGTCTTCAGAGGTCCGCTTTGCTCCAAGGAGCTCCTGGGCAAGGAACAGATGGTTAAATTCGCGAGACTTTTTGTTGTGGGGCTTGACACGAATATAACGAGGCGGTTCTTTGTGGAGTGGTATATAACCCCCGTCTCCGAAAACTGAAGTCAAAGCCCTAGCGGTACTTCCATCGGTCCGAAGCTCGCTCAACTCGGAGTCGGAGTCGTGCATGACATCGTCCTTCTTCCAGGCACCGCGAATGGCTAGGCGGCTCAGAAACGACGATCCTTCCTACTTACACAAGAGTGATGTGTAAGCAATCAGCTGGTCGGGCCTACAATGCACAGGCAAGAACGCACCTTCGATGCTCTCGACTAACATCTATCACAGAATTGGTAGCTTTGGCTTGGCTTTCGGTACTCTGTCTGCGCAAATTATCCTGTGTAGGGCTGTCTGCTCGTGCCGAATGCAGCAGTCGTTGGGCAATCGTCGGCTCCGTATTACTACTTGTTCTGAGGTATATTTGCTGCGTGAAATCAAGCCGTATCGAGTCAGTCGTTGTTATGTCACACCAAGTTTTCATTTTTCTTTTTGGTCTGGTAAAGAAGAAGTGTACGTACAGTACTCAAAGGATCAAGACCAGAGTTGACAGGAGAAGTGGCGGTGGAGTTTTTAGATATCGGTTTAGGTCCCTCTTCTCTGACATGTAGAGAAGTGCTCGAACGTGGCAATCGCGAGCTCGATAGACGATTCGGCGGGCCGCGATACGTTGCGCCGTTATGATTTGTTCCTGGATCTTGTCAGCCTAGAACATGCCAGATACCGTCTTGTCACATCGGGGTCAGAACCATCGTCCAAGCCGACGTCTTAGGTGCGGGAAGACACCATTCACCGTACCTGTGGGATCGGGTAGGTCGGAATTTTCAAGCCCGGGGTTTGCAGCGACGTCGCCGATCTTGCTCGAGGAACCTCTCCATGGCCCGATATGGCTGGCGAGGCTAGCTTGGCCGACATTTTCCATGCTGCGAGGGGATGGCAGTGAGCAAAACAGTAAGGCTATCTATCATGTATAATGATTTTGGCCTGCGAAGGAAACGCTTTGCCACAAGCTCCCGGCTAGGCGACCACGCAGCAAAGCTTGTCACTGGGAGAAGCAAGGGGGTTGTCGCAAAACCTCGCGATGAGTCGAAAATGCGAATGGCAGGGTGACCACTGACCAGGGCCTCCACGAGAGAAAACTCCGATTGGCGCAGGCAGACTAGCGTCACCTCGAAGTGCGCCCACCCCGAGTGATCCGGAGGCAAGCAACGATCAAAGACACAACAAGAGGTAGTGTTTATATCGATATCGGTATTGGAATGAGGACGGAGTATTTGGCGGCTTCATGGGCTGCTGGCGGGGAATTCGGTCCTAGCTGCGTGAGCTGAGCAGTCACTGTGGCAGTCAGCATTGGCTCCGCCACGCGCGGCCTTGGAATTGAGCCACCCACCCACCCACCATTCACGATCCAGCTCACTAAAGAAAGTCTCGTTCAATCAAACTGGTCAAGCAGACAGGCTACTGTGATTCTGTGAAAGTAGCTTACAAGTCGAAGTCGACTGAGCAGCCAAAGGTCAAAGGTATCATTTCATGTGCAGGTGGGCGGCATTTCAAGTCAGCGACTAAAGAGCAGAAACAGGGGCCCAGAGTTGCATTGGCTTACAGATGGCCATTGGTGGTTCTGCGATAATATCATGTGTGGGTGGTCAGCAATCAATCTTACGGAGCATTTCCACATGCTTCTTCGTCATTGATCTCTTTTGCGTGGCTGCGTGGCTGAGTGGCTGACCACACACAGTTGGTCGCTTTCCAAACATTGACGAGTCGTCGGTGCGGAGTACATACATACATATGTATGTTGTAGATTCAAAACTCGGCTATTATTTCCATTTTCAATCAGACGAGTCCTGGCCCTTGCAATGGGGGTTCTATTGACAGCGATGGTCATGGTCGTCAGACCCTTGCCGCCACCCGCACCACACAAGTCGGGGGCAGGGGGCAGTTCAAGTCCGTCCGCCGAAGTCCCTGTCATCACGATCCATCGCGAATACATACTGAATACTGAGCTTGTGGCTTCTGGGCATTGTCTGGTAATGATTCGTATTGCTTATTACCTACCCAGGTGCTAGGCACGTGGTTGGACCTGCTTTCCAGCCACATGCACAGCGCACGTTGGACTTTTCTCATCAGGCTCCCGTCACAACGAGACAGAACCGCCACAGCTACAGCCGCCACAGCCGCCACCCCACCCCCACCACGACGGGTTCACGTCTGTCACCGCAAGAAATGACATGCCACTTCGTCAGGCACTGAATGCCTGGCTTCCATCATCAAGTCGACCTGCATCTATGATAGTGCATCCGACACAGCGCTTTCTTTCCCTCGGATGCCCATACTCCTCGTACCGAAATTATCTTCTCCCCGACCCTCCTATGAAGCTCATCAATCGAAAAGTCCTCAAGGACGTGGAAGAGGACCAGGTTTCTCTTCTGCCAGAGGACCCTGAAGACATGGTTTGTTGGATGCTGCTCTTTGGCATGCTGTCGGTCAAACAGACTTTGGCTGACTTCCGGTCGCACAGTGGCATGCATATAACCTCATCGTACCCGGTGACTTAGTACACGCCCATGCATTACGGAAAGTTGTCACGGTCAACTCGGGGACAGGTGCAGCAGCCGCTGAACGAGTCCACACCGATCTCACAGTCAAAGTCAAATCGACCTTATTCGATCCCGTCATATCGTCCCTACGAGTGTCTGGTATTGTCGCATCGGAAAACGACCACGTACCCATGGGCTCGCATCATACTCTCGACATCGAGGTCAGTCGATCCTTCACCGTCATTAAACTCGATGGCTGGGACTCGGTCTCCAAGGCAACCCTGGCGCAAGCTCTATCGGACGACAAGAATGGCGCAATGGCAGCCGTAGTTATGCAAGAAGGGTTGGCGAATATTTGCTTGATAACCCAATTCCGCACAGTTCAAAAACTCGTGTGGAGAGTGTTGTACCCAAAAACGTGATACCGCCGCCGACCAAGATGCCGGCCTCAAACGATTCTTTGATAAGACTCTCTCTTCACTACTCCGGGCGGTGGATTTTTCAGATTCGCGGCCGCTGTTATTGGCAAGTCCGGGATTTGTGGCCGCCGATTTCAAGGAGTACATTGCGAAGCAGGGACGGGACAAATCCGACAAAGTCCTCACCGCCGTTGCCAAGCGAGCCACTGTCATCCACGCCAATTCTGGCCATATTTACAGCCTAAACGAGGTACTCAAGAGCCCCGAGGTAATTGCCAAAATGAAGGACATGAATTACATAAAGGAAGCGCAATACATGGACAATTTCTTTGCGCTACTGAAACTCGACGATGGCCGGGCCTGGTACGGCACAAAGGCCGCCGAGAAAGCCGTTGAGGACGGTGCCGTCGGGCCTGGTGGCGGTGTCTTACTCATCAACAACTCCCTGTTCCGAAGTCATGACTTGGCAACCCGGAAGAAATACGTCGCGCTGGTGGACAAAGTAAAGCTTGACGGGGGAGACCAGAATAATTAGTAGCGATCACGAAAGTGGACAAAGGCTGAAGATGATGGGCGACATAGCTGCCACGCTGAACTATCCCATGTTGGATCTGGACGAAGAGGATGAGGTGGAACAAGCTGCTCCAGTGGTAGCAAATGAACGAAATCATGAGGACGACTACGGCATGTTAGACAGCGTCATTTAGAAGAACTGGGGAATGGATAAAGGAGAAAGCAGAAACGACATTTCAAAATTCCAAAGAAAAAGGAACACATTGTTTGAATTAAGCGGCTACTACGGTACTACCGGGTTGTTATTTGAGTGGCTTCATAGCCCTGGCGTCCAGAAGATGACTGCAATTCGAATAGCATATTATTTCTCTTAAGTCGGAAATTAGCTCATTTTGTACGTTTATTCAGCAAACCTGTTATCCCGTCCTCCGCCATGTTTCCTTGTGTCAAACAGCTCTGGTGTTTAAGCTGTTGGATATTACAGACTCACATCTTAGGCTTCCCTCTTCGCGGCTGATTGCGAGACCTCGGTTTATCCGAGACCGCAGCACCGAGGGCAAAGACCGTCTTTGCCCTCTCTCTCTTCTATAGCCTCTTTTCGTCGTATGTGTGGATAGCCTAGATAGCTGAATTGATCATCATCACTTTCCACGCCGTCTCACATAAGCATACTTGTACACTACTTATTACCGTCTGTGCGTCTGTGCGTCACAGACTACGTAATAGTCCGTGGTCACGACTCACGGCACTCGTACAATTTCCATTTATTATTACATTACATTGGAACTTGTATATCTTTAGCTCTCCATCAAGCTCACTATGCCGCTTGCATTATCCATCCCACTCTGAGAATCCATGCTCATCGAACAATCTTTCTTTCAACCACTTTTTTTCTTTCTCATGTTTCGCAATATGGCGTCTAAATTGAGCATCAACTCTACCGTCAAGCTCAACTCGGGCCATGGGCTTCCTGTGCTTGGTTTCGGGGTATGTAACATGTATGCAGTTTCGGCATCTTGCAAATCACTCGCTGACGCTTCCCCCTTATTATTCAGGTATACAAAACGTGGGTTGGGAAACAACACTCTGCGCCGTGCTTGTCGCGTATGCTCATTGCTCACATAGCCATTAGGCCCAAGGATATTGCCACGGAAGTGTGCGCTGAGGCGTTGCGTCTTGGCTATCACCATGCAAGTCCCGTCTCATGGACCCTCTCGACTCTGGGCAACAACTTGCCCCCGCTAACGTGATTGACCAAGCTTGATTCGGCGTCGGGATACCTGAACCAAGGCCCGTGTGCAGCCTCCATCTCCGCCTCGGGCGTTCCCCGATCCGAAGTCTTCTTCACCACCAAGGTCCCCATGAGGAGCAAGCCCTCTCCTACGACAGCACCATCAGCCTTGTCAGCACTGCCCTCCAGGACACCCAGCTCGACTATCTTGATCTCGTACTGATCCACTCTCCCTACGGTGGCACCGAGAACCGACTCGGGGCATGGAAAGCCCTCGTTGAGCTCGTCGACGCCGGCAAGGTGCGCTCCATTGGCGTGTCCAACTACGGTGTCCACCATCTCAATGAACTAGAGGAGTACATCAAGAGACTCGAGCAAGAGCGCGGTGGGCCCGGGAAAGGCGGAGTCATCTCCGTCGGGCAATGGGAGGTGCACCCATGGCTCGCGCGCCCGGATATTGTGAAATGGTGCCGGAGAGGAACATTGCCATCGAGGCCTACTCTCCCATTGTGAGAGGCGAGCGTTGGGGGAACCCAAGGTCAAGGCCGCGGCAGAGAAGTATGGCAAAACAGAGGCTCAGATACTACTGCGCTGGAGTCTGCAGAGAGGCTACGTGCCGCTGGTCAAGAGTGTGACTCCTTCGCGAATCGCGGAGAATGCCGACATCTTTGACTTTGAACTTACGGATGAGGAAGTCGAGGGGATAGCTACGGAGGAGTACAGCCCTTGCGCGTGGGATCCTACGGTTGAACCGATTGAGAAATAAATTTGGGAATGTGGTAGATTCTTCAAATAACAATACTGTCGATGAGATGGCACATTGCTTTTGAGCTTTGAGCACACACACTTGAATAGCAAAGGCTTTCAGGAAAAATTTAATGATGGAAAAGTACTAGAAACAGGTCACCAGTTCAACTCCGCATACCAAAACACATCACGTGAGAGCGCGCCGCGAACGTGAGAGGACCCCTAGTGACACACCACGACAGGGATTCTCCCATCACCACTTTTACACGCGCCGCCGACCAATTCCCCGAAAAAGGAAACCCACTACGCACCACCAAATGTGGCCATCACCGGCAAACACACCATGTCCGTCCAAAGGACATTCACACTGATACCTCCTGCCGCCACGACGCTCGGGGACACCCCGAGCGTTCTGCCCAGCATGCCCGCCCCATGACATCGAAACAGGTTCGAAAGGCATACAAGGCGTCGACACGTGGCCCGCCCATGTCCCGCGCAGAAAGCAGGAAGCAAGAGAAGGCAGAACAAGAAAGGATCCGGAGGGAGTTTGAGAAGGAAAAGGCCGCGGCAAAGGCCAGGTCCGCTCGGGAGAAGAAGAGGGAAAAGGAGCAAGCGGAAAGGAGCAGAAGAGGAAGAGGGGCATGCCGCTGGTGAGCGTGCGACCGAGTCAGGATACGATTGCGCGGTTCGTGCGGGGAATGGCTCGGGGAAGAAGCGGAACTCTGCTGGTCGGGCTTTGGAAGAAGATGGGCGCGGCGATGAGGGCGATGGGCGGGACACCAGCCGCGGATGGGAGGAGGAGGAGGAGGAGGAGGAGGAGGAGGAGACAGCGTCGAGGGGGGCATCACCGCTACGGACCACGAGCCTGGATGACCAGCGGGAGTTGGACTTGATATCGGAGGAGGACGAGAGTGGCTTGGAGGAGCTGCTCGATACGATTTCCAAGGAACAGCGCAGGACAGGGCCACGGCAACGGGAACAACTCGACACAGATGACGTGGCAGAGGCAGAGGCAAAGCCGCCGCCGTCTGCGTCTCCGCAACAGGCACATCAGGAGACCACCACCATGCCTCCTCCGCCATCAGAGCCCTCATATCTGCCGCAAAAGTCCCAACCCCTGAATGCCTCGTATTTCCCCAGCACCACCACCCAGGAGAAAGCCATCCGCACCGACGCCCTCACCACCACCACCACCACCACCACCACCACCCATGAGCACGCAAGCCATCCTCGGCAACCTCGACGACTTCTTCCCTTCCTCCTCCCAACAAGCCCGCGAGCTTCAAGACGACGCGCCCCGCGAAGCACGCACCCTCCCAAGAAACACCAACACACCATCGCAAACCAAGAGCAAGAACCAACCACGCTCCGACCAGAGCCAGAGCCAGAGCCAGAGCCTGTCCATCGTCGTTCCCCGCCCCCGCCGCCGCTTCTTTACATCCTCCGGCTCCAACGAACTCGTCTCCCTCGCCATCCAACGGAGCCGCCGCACCGCCGCGCTCCAAGAAATCCAAGAGCAACAACTCTCGCAAGTACACTCACTCGACGACCCGTGGGCTCTCCAATCTCTCTCGAGCAGCCCCACCGTCCAAACACATCACGTACCCCTTGCAAAAGACCGACCCAGATGCCGGGATGGGCACCGCCCCGCCGCCACTGCAGATAAAGAGAATGTCCGGCCGGAAATGCCATCCTGTAGTGTCAGCGATTCTCAGGAGACAGAGTACGGGGGCGAATGGGTCGACGAACTGGCATTGGATTTAATTATCTGAAAAGCAAATCATTATAAGGGGAACAAACGCAGCAGGGCAGGGCAGGGCAGGGCAGGGCAATTGATACCATGGGTTCGGGAAGGAATTGGGCCATCGCTTTTCATCTGTTTTTTTCCTCCTTCGCATACTTTTCGATGGGCGTTGTCGAAGCGATATATACTATGATGATGACACGCGCAACTGCATATCGAAGTACTACTATAGAACCCTGTTTAGAGGCACTATTATTCTGACGATAAGGGTCGCTGCAGTGGGGAATTACCGAGCATCTTTATAAAAACCAGCCATGACTGAACAGTTTTTTTTTAAAAAAATCATTTTAATGAAACGCCTTCGCTATCATTCATGCCGAACCCCCGTTTCGCGAATTCGCCACAACGACAAAGCAAAAACAATGTAAAACCACGCCTACAAATGCCAACGCCAACGATGCCATGCTCACCCTTTCCATTTTCCAGGCAATGCAACCATATGCAGGGACCAAGAGAATGGCGAATCGGAAAAAGAAAAAGGAAACACGATGAAAAGTAGTCATACAAAATGTTCGTCACAAGTAGATGCCCACCCACTCTGACTTGAGAGCAACCCTTGTCTCGCAGCTGTCCACCGCGCAGCGAATCTCGTTCGGTGCCCCGGTGAGCGATTTCAGGCGGGGCGCGGAAGCCCACGCCCTCGGGGATGCCTTTGTTGGTCTGCGGTTTTCGAAACACTCTGCACAGTAGACCTGATGCACAGAGGAAAAGGAACAAAAGAGGAAAGTCAGCATATAGGAAGGAGAGTAAAGAGGTTGTCTTCTTGATTTCGCAGGAGGAATATGTATATATACTCGAGGTGCCAGAGATACGTACATGTCCACATTTCTTGAGCGCCCAAAAGTGGTGTTCGCCCGGCACTCGCTTTCTCTTCTTGGCGCTTCCGGTGGTTGACGGTTGTTGGTTGGCGCTGCCAGATGGGTCGTAGGCAAGTTCATCGTTACATGCCGGGCAGACTACGACTCGCTCTTCCGTAGAAAACGTATCGCGGGTGAAGCCTTCACGAGTAGGCGGGGCTGGTTCCATGGGTGGCTTCGGACTGGGCTCTCTGGGTGTGAGCCCAGCTGGCGGTGGAAATTCGATGGGCGTAGCGCTGTTGAAGCCTCTCGCCATGAAATCAGTGCCCAGAAACCCCGCCATTCGCCGGACGCCGCGCGCAAAGTTGGTATATAAGCGGCTGCTGTTAGATGCGTTTATGAAATCCAGCTCAATGAGTTGATCGTGGCCAAATGGGCGTGATGGTCTATGGTGATGGTGGTGGTGGTGGTGGTGGTGGTGGTGCCGATGGCTTCTGGTCAGCCTGGGCTCAGATGGCCGCTCATCTTCAGGTGAGTCTACCGTGAGATCAATGACACTGGCCCCAGGGTCCATGAAGGTACTGTCGCTCCTCGACAAAGACGGTGGTGTGATGCGCTGTGAATTGGTCCGCCTCGGGTTTCGACCGATTTGACTTGGGGGTTGCGACTGTCTCTGCTCCAAGGGGAGTCTGGCTCCTCTGTCAAGTCTATAACAGCGGCAGCCTGCGGCATCTGCAATTCTGACATGCGAGGTGGTAGGCGAGGTTCACTCCTCCTCCCGCTCCTTGATCTTGTCGGCGGTGATGAAGATAACGTTACACCCAGCTGGGCCAGCAGCGGGTTGCGCGGAATAGTTCTATACGGAGTTCGTCGAGGGCGATTGACCTGTTCTGAATGTCTCGGGCTTGGACTACTTCGAAGGGCTCCGTGAGGCGTGCTTCTAGAACCGCCAACTGGGATTTCAAAGAGTTCGTCCTCGCTGGTTGACTCGAGCCCTGCGTCCCCGGCTCGTGCCATGTCTTGATGTTGTCGTCCCGCGCTGCGGAAACCAACAGTCGAGGCGGAAAGATATATCGGAGTGGTTCGAGGCGAGAAAGAAAAAGTGGCAGTGCCTGTTCGGCGGGAACGATGGAAGAGCCGGATTATGTTGTCATTGCAGGCCTGTCCCACTACGAATAGGCTGCCCTGAAGTCGTCGTACGTTTTTGGGTCGGTGGCGACGTCCAAAATCCCAGGCCGCAAGGGGCTATTGTGGCGCTAAACGAAATAGATGAACGTCTGGTGCTGGCTCCGCAGCGATTCGGAGTCTGAAGGTAAATCGAGATTCGGTTGCGTGATTTGCGCTGATTGATTCCATCGGTTTGCCGCTGATTTATTGTGCGCATTAGGAACGCGTGGTGAGTCAGTCGCTACGAGGACGTGGTGAGAGAGAGGGTTGTTGTTGTGGTCGATGTTGTGGTCGATGTTGTGGTTGATGTTGTGACGGGGGTGCAGCAGACGGGACGGGCTCACTCATGCCAGCATCCATCGACGCACACGCACTGCGTGGTGCCGCCCTCCACCGTCTAGACGTCAGAGACAGACAGACAGACAGACAGACAGCAGGGAGGCCCCTCGCCCCTCGCCCCGGACTGGGGCCAACAGCAAAGCTCCAGCTCCACCAAAACTTCGGCTTCAACGTGGCAATATCCTCTAAAAGCCCGGAGTGAGTCAGTGAGTGACGGACGGACACCAGCAGCACGAAGAGTCGGACTCTTCATATCTGTTTCTCTAGGTATACAACTATTAAAAACACAGATCGTTGGCCCTGACCATATTCCCTTGGTTTTTAAACCCACAAAGACTATAATGTTAAAATCAATGTGAATTATGCTCTGGTCTAGAGACTGCCGTCTCTACTCCTTGACGCCGAAAACGCTGACCACACCATCGCCATTCACTGCGACCAACTTCCTGGCCGACTCTCCCCATCTGACTCCTACCACTGCAGTCGAGTTTCTGAATGGCTCGCTCCACTTCTTGCTCGACTTGGTATATTGCTGGACGGTCACGCCAGAGGGACCACCAGTGGCCAAGTACTGTCCCGTGTAATCCCAGGCCAACGATTGAACGGACCCTCCTGTCTCCAGCACCTTGGCCGTGGCAGCGTCTCCTTCTTTGCGTAGATCGAATATCGTAACAGTCGTCTGGCCCTTGGCCGTGGCAGCCAGCCAGAAGCCATTTTCAGAAAAGGTGAGAGCCTGGACTGGGGCACCGAGTTTGAAAATGGCGGCTTGCTCCAGGTTCTTTGTCATGTATAATTTGACATCTCCGCTGCTGGTACCGACTGCAAAGAGATGTCCGTCGGGGTGGAATGCGCATGTGGTCAGCGCTGTTGATGTTAGTAAAGGCTCGCACCTGGCGTCGAGTGTTTAGGCAATCATGTTACTTACAGGCATCTGCGTACGCACGGCTGGCGCGCTTCATATTGGTCAAGTCGTATAGCACGATGCTCTTGTCAGCACCGACGGAGCCCAGGATATCTCCACTGGGGTGTGCGCTGAGGCCGGTGGCGGGACCAGCATGCTCGGAAAGAGAGGCGGTTTCATTGCCCGCCTCGTACACCTTCACGTTACCTTGGCTGGTGGCGAAGAAGACCTTCGACCCAGACCATAGGGTGCTCGTGACCGCCTCGTTCACCGGGAGTTGCCTTTCTAGCGTGTCGGCCTCAACAGCGTAAATTGCGGCCTCACCCTTCAATCCACCCAACACCGCATAGCTGCCCTCGAGATCGATTGAAGTGGCCTGTGAGACGGGCAGCGCACTCGAGGCTGTGATATCCAAGGAAGAAATGTCGTCGGAGCTGGCCCAGCCTTCTGGGACGGGGCGCTTCTTCCGGCCTTTGGACAAACTGAAATTCGCAACGTTAGCAGACTATCACGCAGCAAGGGTTGGTTGAAAGTAACATACGTTTGATGTACTTCATCTACTCGCTCTGCAAGTGCCTCAGGTAGTGCTTCGACACTGTCTACGACCATTTCTTCGCCATTGACCGCGCCATCCGTAATCGTTACCTTGCTCAACGAGTCTCTGGCTTCGTCTCGCTCCTTTGTCAATCGTGCAATGACGCGAATGGCGGCATCGTGCTGATACAGGGCGGTTGCTAGTTCCTCTCTGGTACGCGCGAGCTGTTCTTTCAAGTTGTATGTCTCAAGGGCCAGAGTGTCCCATTCATTCTGGAACGTCGCCAGAAGTGCGGGTATCGAGGTCAAGGTAGGAGGTCGCGGGCGAACGATGCGCGAGGACGATACAAGGAGAAGGTCATCGGCTGTGAGGGCCTCGCCAGTGCTTGGCTCTGTTGCATGTTCGTTGATGTACTGCTCGATGAGCCTCTTCTCGTAAACGATGCCTGTGATCGTGTTAAAGGGTGTGTTTCGAGATCAAGACAAGCAGGACGGCGACGCACCAGACTTCTTCGACACGACGGGCTCTTGGGGGCTTCCCGAAACTGACAGTTTGATTAGCATCTTTCGCTTCATGGAAATACCCAGGCAGTTTGGCTTACTTCCGCAAAGCATAGCGACTGATTTCGAAGCTATCGCAGCTACCAATCGCGTCTTTGTCGAGTCGTTCTGAGAGGTTCTTTGTTCCCAATTGAGATTTTCCGGCGCCGGGACAAGAGGTGAGCCCCACTTCAGCCTGCTGCGGCTGGTAAGGGTGGTAATAGGTAATAGGCAGATAGACTGTCCAGTCACGTGCAGTCAGCATTCGAAGCTGCTCAGGCAGGACGATGCGATGCCAAGTTGTTGCATTATTTGGATCCCTGGGTTCAAGGGACGGAAAGAAGATTGATCATGAGGTCTGATGATTCAGGATGTGCTCAATCAATCAATATTCAAGGCCACTTGTCATTCCCATACATTGCAACCGCAGCTCCAACACCAACACCAACACCGACACAGACAGACACAGATAAATGGCTGCCGGTGAGCTCCGGCTCGCAGCACTCCGACTAGTGGATCTTGTACCACATGTCGCCTCTTGGCTTGAGTTCAACTTCTGCGATTAAGCAAAGTCGTCAAGACAAAGCTGTTTTATTCTTTTTGAGCGGATTTATTACACTTTCACCATTTCTCAACTTGATCATCTTGAACAGCGCCGTTGAAAACAGCATGGGTCAACAGCTCCCACCAATTAACGAGCTTGCCTCATTGCCCGAGACTGCCCAGACCAAGACACTGGATCTTCTCTTCGAACCAAGCCCAGCAATTCACTCAACGCTCGTGCCCGTTGTTCGATCAGGATCGTATGGTTCATACACAGAGCTGATAGATCATTGTCGGCTAGCCCTTTTGAACTCGCTGCCTCCTCCACACCGGCCAGTCCAGCTCCCAATCTCTTGTCAGTTGTTGGCTCTCATCCACGGCTCGGTGCTAAAAAGGTCGACTCGGCGCAGTCCAACGCGGAGCAAGCCAGCCTCCAGGGCGAGGGCGAAAAACTTGCCGAACTCAATCGAGAGTACGAAGAAAAGTTCCCGGCCTACGATTCGTCGTCTTTGTCAACGGTCGAGGTCGGCCTGAGATCATGCATGACATGCGGGAGCGGATTGACAGAGGTGACTTTTCAAAGGAAATCGACGCTGCATTGCAGGTATAGTCTGTTCCACTTTGCACAAACTGAGATGTCCGTGAATTATGCTGACAAATGTAGGCCATGTGTGACATTGCCAAAGACAGGGCATCTAAGCTCTTGCCTTGATTAAGTACCAACCAAGATAGCTACTGTCAAACCCTCACCACGTCGCCCCTCGTCGGAGCGCCTGGGGCACGATCCGTGTGTTTTCTTGCTCACCGGCGCTGTACCCACATAAAAATTCGTCCTAGCTGCATTTAGTTAAGCGGCTTGATTGCCATACCCTCCCTTAGAAAACACACGTAATCTTATGGAATTAGACCTCGCACTCGAAAATACATCACGATATACGTAGATCTTTTAATTAAACGCGCATAAGGCTTGCGATTTCGCTTAAAAACGTGATTTCTGGTGTTTTCTTTAATTATATACACTTTGGCCAGCCTGACTAATTCTTCCAGCCTCTCTAGCTACTGTAATAGCTACCTATAGGTGCGGCGGGCGGTGCCTATAGGTGCGGCTAGTGCGGCGGGTAATTCTGACTATTTTTTTGCCAGGAGTGCCATACAAATTTGGTAGCGGGGCGTGGGATGTAGGATGTGGCCCTATCACGTGGTGGGTACAGCGCCGGTGAGCAAGAAAACACAGCTCCGAATAGCAACGCTGTAGTACATATGGGCGGGGCCCGTCCGCCCCTACATTTCGTTCGTAGGTGCCGTCGGGGTTTTAAAGTCCGTCGGACGTCTCCAGCATGCTCACTGCTGGCTGGGTTCTGCAGGTGCGGCGGCGCAATGGGCATTTATTTGGCAGGACTTTGCCGAGGTTCATGTCTTCAAAAATCAAAAGTCAAATCAGTCAAATCAGTCAGTCATAAACCGTTTGAGGCAACACCTATCACTGTCGGTTGTTCAAATGGTTTAGGCTTAGCCTCACCACTCATCAAACCTAATGATGATTCAAATTGACATTGAATAAACCGTCTTTCAACACCACCACCACCACCACGCCCGCCCGCTGCCATGCCTGCCATGCCTGCCATGCCGTTGCATTTTGACGTCTCTTGACCTCCTCATTCATTCTACTTGTTATAACACTTGCAACTCGATCTCATAACTTGCGGCGCATCTTGGCTCTTCCAACGAAAGGAGTACCGCAAGAAGAGCCATGGTCGAGTTCAAAGACGGTTTCGCTGCAGCTCAGGAGAGGGCCGTGGCTGCCTACCGCGAATGGCCTCGCAAGAGTTTCGTAGAGTTCATGGAGCTTGTGCCCATCCCAGACAATGTCTGCAAGCAAGGCAAGGATATCAAACGCTTCATGAGCCGTCAACCGGCGTGGCTGGAAGGCAAGGAGCTGCCATGGGACGTCTTGTTCCAGAACATCAAGGGACCGCGACCTCGACATACCGGATTGGGCGTGTTTGGTGGTTGCGTCTATGCACAAGCGTCCTTGGCTGCTGCGCGAGCCGTCGAGGAGGAAGAACGGCAGCAGAAGGAGGCTACTGGCGAGGCAAAACCTCGACCTGGAATTCACGTAAGCTACTTGATCCGAATCAAGACATACAGCTCGATACCGACGTGTGAGGTCTGCCAGATTGCTAACAGGTGTCTCAGTCAATACAAGGAATCTTCACGAAACCTGGACTTGGTGATCGCCCTTTGTTTTCGACGTCTGCAGCATAATGAGCGCGCGAACCTTTTTAGGTCGCCGAGTCGACGTTCGCCAACCGAAGCAGCCCTCCTCAAAACCAGCCGGCCCTTTCCTGATTCCGATGCCGGTCTGCCTCTGAACGACATCTGCTTTAGCTGTATAACGACCTTCAAGCGCCCGGCAGATGGTGCTGATGATGTACAATCACCCGAATCCGCTCAAAAACGATATGCGGACATATTATCACAACGGGCGCCAGACCAATGGGAGCCGGCACCCCTATCAGACATTGATATCATCACTGCTCTATTCCCCGGGGCTGGGCACGGAGCCTTCCCCATGCTCGACATGTACAAGGTTGACATGTCGGAATACAACGAGAACAAGGAGGTGCCAGACCGCCGACAGCTCATCCTCTACCGGCCGATGAAGCCCGTACCCAAGGACGACGTCAACGGGCACATCGCGTGTCATGCCTTTGAGGCGGACAGAAATGGTCTCACCATGCTTGCCAATCAATTGGGCTATGGCTTTAATATGGGAATGGCGGCGAGTCTCAGCTATTCCTTCTTCGTGCACACCAACCCGAGGACGCCGTTATGGACGGCGAGGGATGGTGGATCCAGGAGATCAACTGGCCAAGAGTCGGAGCGAGTAGAGGCATGTTGGAGAGTAGGATTTGGAGTCCTGACGGTAAACATGTTGCGAGTGCATACCAGGACGGCATGATTGTGCCTGCTAGAGCGCCATGGGAGGCAAGGCAGACAAAGTTGTAAAATTACATATTAGAAACAAATAACACCTATGGACTATGCTAATAGATCAAAGACGGCCTTTGATACGTGCGGGCACGCAGCTTTGTTGGCCTACTAGCATAGCGTATTGTCTTGTTTTGACAAGTCTGGCTGGTGCAACTGGCTGGTGCAACTGGCAATTTACCAGCCAGCTGTTCGTCGCCATGGCACCTGCTAGCACCGCCTAGTATCTAGCGCGGTTAGGAGGTACTACTTTCTAGATACGCAGAGCTATAAACAAACAAACGCCATACTAAACACAGATCTAACTCTCTTCTCTTCTCACGGAATCCTCGCCTAGCAGCACTCTGACTTCTCTAGGCCTTTCATGGCCCTTGCACATGCCTTTGCTTCTTGCGAACAGCCTTCTATAAGAACGTGTTCCCAATATACAACCTTTGTTTTACTAAAAGTAAGTCATGCCTTGTGTTATTTGTACTCTAGAGGTGGTGGGTCTTGCTTGTATTTTGTCCTATTATTTTTTATTTTCTATCTCCTTACCTAAGTAAAGTATTGAATTTTAATATTTGCCAGCTGTATTCCATTCGCTAGCATGGCATCCCAGGAGGCTTTCGCCAAATCTATCACTAGGTTTCCGACTCAAACTTCCTCAAGCACCATTGCTACGCCCTCAAAGGATCCCGGTTTCTAGAAGACACTGCAGACACCGTATGAGGCTGTTTACAAGCTCGACCACAGCAGCACTTTCTACATGGAACCTGCCTCACTGCGAGGCGTGCCTGTCCAGCGGATCGACGAGCATTCTAAGTACTGGGAGACTTCATGGAGCTCTCTAGATGAGTTTCTTGGCCATGAGAGCGAAGAGAAGGCCTTGAAGGAGACTTACCAAATCCTCAAAAACCAAGGGACTCACGATCCTGCTATATCCAAACGGGCTAAGCTCCATCAGGATAATATGAGCAAACATGTCAAGATCCGCGAGATCTTCAGCGATGTCAGCTCATATCACCCGAATCAGCTTGTGTCAAAACATCATCTTCCCGTCCAGGGCCTCTGCCAGAAAGAGATCATGTATCGCATTGCTTGCAAGGTCTCTGATCTTAGGGTCTTGAATAGTAAAGGAATCTTGAAAATGGATGCTTGGGACTTTCTACGGTGGCGCGTTCATCTCCGAATCAATGAGAAGATGAACCATATCGGTGAGAGTGCAAAAGCTTTATTCGATCAACCATTTGCAAGCTATTTGAGCATCAGAATGGCTCGGCCACGGATCCTATTTTACGTAAGGCTATTCTATTATCGGCGCAGTATCAGAATCGTCTTGCGAGCTTCAAGACCTATGCAAATAATCCAAAGACTCCGGACACCACAGTGCAGAAATACTTGAAGGGACCTACGACTAAGCCCCCTCTCCTCTAGGCAGCTTGTTCATCAGCCGAGTTCGTCCAGGGCTGTTGTAAGACAGCGAGTAAAGATGGACGCTCGATCAGAGCGTCGTCGTCGTCTATTGAAAGCGCAAGCTGGAACTTATCAGGGCATCAACGCGTTTCGTGCTCAGCGTCAGGAGAAATGAGATTTAGCAGATGTTTTTCGAGACGGGATTTAGCATTACTTGGAGGTGCAGATTTTGGCACATTGCTCACGGTTTTTGTTCAATGCTTTGGCTGGGCGTGGCTTGTGTGTCTCTTGGCCGAGACGTGTGGTTAGTTGATGGCGAACATGGCACCCTTTATTAGTGTAGCTAGGTTGGAACGGAGCACCGGCAGCTCGCAGGGAAGGGTTGCAATTGAATATAACGGAATGATACGATTCTGCCCCTGTTCACCGAAATGCTCACGAAGTCACGAAGAAGTAATCATTTTCCTCAAGGAACCACCGACTCGTAGTGGTATTTCGGCTGAGATGACATGCAATTATGACCAGGTAAAAAAGATAGATTGTAAATTGAGGTATCAGATGGCGTATGATGACAATTGTAGACGTATTTGTCGCGAAAAGCTTTGTGGGGACTTGGCCAATACCCCGCCAATACCGTCAATCCATTTCAGCTGACAATTTGATGAGAGCCCGAGGCCGGCCGGGAGCTTCAGATGGTATCACGTGATTGAACCGTGGGTCAGCAATTCCAGGATGGATTCGATCTCCAAGGAAAATACAACTCACTACAGCTCGACATCCCCAATTGCATCGCCGAAGTGCTCTCATCGACGGCACCGACACCATGTTCTTGCAACGTTCTGCCATTGCTGCGGCCCGCCGCGCCGCTGTCTCTCCTGTCATCGCTCGCTCCTTCACCACCTCCTTCGCTCGCCGTACGCATAATTTCCCGCTTCCCGAACACGACCGCCGTTGTCGTCTCGTTGCTGCCCATTACACATTCTAACAACATGGCACAGGCGAAGCTGCCAAGGGCCCTACCACTCCCAATGAGCAGGCTGCTGCTCTAGCTGGCACCACCCAGAAGAAGGTTGGCGACTACAAGGTTCTGAGCGGTACGTTCTTTGCGTGGTGAATTCGGTAACTTTGGTCAAGGGGATTCAAGGACCACTGGGTAAACGAGGGGTCAATTGATGAAATCGCGACTGACTACGTATTTTCCATAAAGAAATCAAGTCTGACGACGACTTGTTTGGCCCTGGTGCCAAGCCCGGAACCGTTCCTACCGATCTCGAGCAGGCCACTGGTCTGGAGCGTCTGGAAATTCTGGGCAAGATGGAGGGTGTCGACATCTTCGACATGCGGCCCCTCGATGCTAGCCGCAAGGGAACTATGGAGAACCCCATCATGGTCCGATCCGCAGGCGAGGAGCAATTCGCCGGTTGCACTGGCTACCCTGCCGACTCTCACGTTGTCAATTGGCTCCGCGTAAGTTGGAATTTCCTTTCTACCTGGACCTATTTCCACTCGACCGTTCATAGATGGGGATCGCTGACGTAATATATATATATATATATATAAAAGCTCACCAAGGACCGCACCATTGAGCGATGCCCTGAGTGTGGCAGCGTTTACAAGATGGATTACGTTGGCCCCGAGGATGACCACCACGGCCATCACCACGGCCCCGAAATTGAGGAGCCCAAGACCTTTGCCGACTTCATCAAGCCTGAGTACCGTTACCGATAAATCACTTCTTTTGTAATTTGTACGGCGGGGGATCGTGTATCAAGGTCAGCATTTTTTAGTTGATTGGCGGTGAGACGAAATATTCCACATGGAGAGGAGCAGCGGCTGTGTAGATTATGGTGCAACTTTTTCCATTTGTCCACTAAGAGGCCTCAAAGACACGATGCGTGATACTTGTGTGTTTCACTATGCGTTGTGCGCTCAGCAGGACTGAAACAATGGTTGGATGCGGGTGACAGTAGGCGATAGCTCGCTTTGAGGAGCTACACGTCTGGCTCAGTCCGAATCTAATCTCAGGTATTATCACTTTGGTCCACACGTTGGTGATTGTTCTTCGTCTGATGTGACCACTGTTTGCGGTGAGACACAGAACAGCTCGAAACGCATCTAGTGTGACTGTTGACAGGCGGTTCTCGGGCGACACTAGTTCATCCATAGTGACGACTTGTTTGTCCCAGAGAAAACAGTGTCCTTTCTAATTGTGCTGGCTCCGCTTCTTCCATTGCTCTTGTGGCATTGCTTGCCTCAGTAATGGCTAACACCGAATCTCCCCATCCAAACAATATGAACGAGAGCCTATCGTTCAACCCTCGTCCTCATCGAAGCTAAGCTTGATTTTTTTAGCCTTCTTCTTGACCTTTCTATCGACTTGCGCGTCGTCCTTCCCGGCGCCCTTCTTCTTTTGAACCTCATTTTTATTCCGGCATTGGGGGAATCTTGGCCAATCACTTTACCGACTTTGCGTTTTCGTGTCCCGATGGATGACTTGTTCTCGGCATCTTGTTTCTCAGTCTTCTCGTCGACTTCGGAAACCTCCCCATCACCAATACCGACATCACCATCGGGATCGGCCTTCTTGACCGTGCCGTCCCTCTCAACCTGAATATCTACACTGTTTCCTTGCTCATCGACGACCAACGGCGCATCTTCTGCCTCTTCGCTGCTTGACCGTTTCTTGGCGGATCTCTTCTGGGCAGCTAACAGGGGTCTGGCCCAGTTGCTCTTCCTGCCTGTGCGTGGAGTCGTTGCAGAAACGGTGGTAGTGAGGAATTGTAAGAGAGATTCTTGGATGTGACTTTTTCAGGCATGTTGGTAAGTGACAGACAGCAAGTCTTAATTTGATTTTCGCTAATTCACATCGGCCTCTCACCAATGTTAGCCGTCTTTCAACGTCACAAAGGCATGCATGCAGCTTGACACTAAAACAATGCCCCGGTTCAGCAAATGCAAGATGCGATGCGATGCGATGCGATGCGATGTGTGTATGTGTATGCGATATCTGGGGACAGAAGGCATCGACCGGGTGGACGGATAATCCGAGCCAGAAAAAGAATATTTCAGGCGCGTGCTGGTGATTGGCTGAAATGGACGGGAGCGACCCTTGATTTACATGTATGTACTCCGTACAATCGCCGGCTTTTTCAATAAAAGTCCGCACCCCTGGATCGACCAATGAGCCGCCGTCGAGGCCCCATCTTCTACCGCTCAAAGCCGGATTGGATAGTCAGGAGCCTGGTCGAGCACTTTCTCCTTTCTTCAGGGCCCTGACTGACGACGTCCTTCTCTTTCGTCAAAGACCATACCCCATCTCGACGCTGCCAGCATTGATAGCTATCAGTGTGCGCCGTGGTCTCCATTGCCTGGCAGCTGCTCGCTCACAGCTGCGCCAACTTTGACGCGTGGGGTCCGTGTGGAACGGCGTTTTTAATCCCGTCTCCGCCCGTCCTGGTCATTTTCCAGGATCGATCATTCTTGTCACTCGTTCATCCGCGACACCCTCCCGGTTTTCTTTTCGACAAAGATCCCGTTTTCTCCTCCCTAGCTGCAACTGGTTCGAGGTTACATTCGCCATCAGACTCTGCTCTTTCTTCCTTCTTAGCCGTTCTTAGGCCGAGCTGAGCACTGCGTCTTCGCCTTTACCCCTTGGGGAGACGACCACCGCATCCAAACTCCTCGAGTAAGATCCATTCTGGAGAGTATCTGGTCAAGTCCTAGCGGAGGCCTCCTGCGATTTCGATATCAATATATCACTGGAGCAATTTTCCTCTTTTGGATAGTTCAAACCCTTTGCAGATCATCTGCTGTTGGACAGCTTCGACCACCATCATGGATCTGATTCGAAGGGCTTCGAGGATGGTCCCTTGTCGCCGAAACTACAGCTACCCGCCCATGATGAGAAGAATGGAACAACAAAGCGAGCTACCGTGGCCTCAAGACCGGAATTCTTTCGACGACCCTTGCGGCTGCGCGGAAACTCAACTGTGTCCGTGCCGCTAGGCGTCGTCCTCGTCTTCCCTCTGCTTGTAGTCATTCTCATTCTAGTTCTTTTGTGCGCCACCCCAGCTCGCCGGGCAGGATGCTGGTGCCTGCTGGCGCGCCGCCTGCTATTCGGTAAGCTCAAGATTTTCTGGTGTCGGCTACAACCTATGCGCAGCTAACCGTCAACCCCTACTGTAGAAAAATCAGCGAGAAGCACGACAAGGTATTCGTTACTGGCTGCTTGGAACCCGACACCACTCAGCCTCGCGCCAACGCTACATTCGTGGTTTTGGCCAGAAACAAGGAGCTAGATGGTGTCCTCCAATCACTCAAGTCCATGGAGCGCCATTTCAACCGATGGTATCATTACCCCTATGTTTTCCTCAACGATGGCGAATTTGACGAACACTTCAAGGAGACGGTACGAAACCACACATCTGGTCCTGTCGAATTCGGCAGAGTCGGTCCTGATATGTGGGGTTTCCTGACTGGGTCGACCACAAGGTTGCCCAGGAAGGCATCGCGAAACAAGGAGATGCCGCCGTCATGTACGGTGGACTAGAAAGCTACCACTTCATGTGTCGGTTCTATTCGGGGTATGTCTTGTGTCTCATGGATGAATTGAACCCGTTTGCGCAAAGCTAACATTGCCACAGCTTCTTTTACAATCACCCACTGTTGCTCAAGTACGAATGGTACTGGCGAGTCGAGCCTGAGATTACTTACTTCTGCGACATCACATAGTGGGTCAATCCCCGGACACATACCAGATTTCAATAGCTGACTGTAGCCAGTGATCCTTTTCTAAAAATGATTGAGCATAACAAGACCTACGGTTTCACTATTGCCGTCAAGGAACTTCGCGAAACTGTGCCAAATATTTTCCGTTACGCCTCCGCTTACAAACGACTCAATAACTTGACGTCTCAAGGCCTATGGGAAATGTTTGTCGAGCCCAAAAATCCTGCCGAAGAGAAGAGGAAAGAAGAGCTGCCCGATGAGGTACTCAAGAATGATCCCGCCAACAGTGCTCCTCCCAACATTGACCCTCAAGAGATGGAGGGAGAAACGTACAACATGTGTCATTTCTGGTCAAACTTCGAAATCGCCAGGCTCAGTTGGTTCAGAAGCAAGGAGTACAATGACTTTTTGAGATGATGGATCGCAGTGGCGGTTTCTGGATGGAGCGGGCATGTCTTACCCTTTGGCCACGTGTTTCGCCTCGTTATAACAAGCACTAACTATATATTCCAGTGGGGTGACGCGCCCATTCATTCTCTCGCTGCTGGTGCACTTTGGGAGTCAAAGATATCCATTACTTCCGTGATATTGGCTACAGGCACACCACTATTCAGCATTGTCCTGCTAATGCTCCATCCCGACAGCTGCCTCGCACGCCATATCTTGAAAATACCACTCTAGATGAGAAGAAAAGAATAGAAGAGGATAAGTACTGGGAAAACTGGGACGAGGTCAAAGAAAACGGTGTTGGTTGCCGATGCCGCTGTGATACAGACATTGTCGATGTCGAAGGCAAGGAGGGATCCTGTCTGCCTGAATGGGTTGACGTTGCTGGTGGTTGGGCTCCTTAAGAATGAGAAGCAAGCATGCCGAGGGTTTGCCAGAAGGTCGGCTCTGAAGCCCGTTTGCACATAACCAGCAGAAGAGGGGAATAGGCGACAACTTTGCGTGGAGCCTCGCGGGACTTGCCCGAGAGGAATAAAGATAACCGACTCGCAGTTCTCCGCATGTTCTGCAGGCTACTCTATTTACACAACCACCATCACCGAGCTACGAGTCCAGACGAAGAGAAGACAGGCCATATCCTTCCCAGCGATACCACTGGATGGCAAAAAAAAAACAAAAAGTAGAACGAGACGGCGTTTTATTAGGTATTTACAGCGCAGGAGAGATGTTGACGAGTATATTATCGGTAAAGTGATTGGGAGGGATGCTACAGGAAAATTTTGGCTTAATTCTGTGCCTTCAGGCTTAACGGGTGGGAAGACGATAAGCCTCATTCTTCGCCACCAATACTTAGAGATGGGATATGCATTTTACCTACAGCGCAAGACATGAATTGTCGTATTATGCAGATTTTGGGATGTGGCACTTTTTGGACATGTCGGATTAGCGAACAGTTTACCAATAGCTGGGTTTAAATCTTTTCTCCTTCGAGAGTCTACAGGTGCCTATCATGCAGCTCAGATGGCAAGGAAAAGCTTGGGTCTTGTGTCGAAATTCAAATAAAAGATTGTATCCAGATACTGCTCGCGTTTCTTGTGATAAGTAGTTGAGGACGGAGTATTACGTATTACCGGAGTAATACTCAAGGCAGACGGCGTTTGGACCCACCCCATCCATACCCATCCTCAGGCACCACTAACTAGCCTTTCATGGAGCCGTGGGACGGAGACTTGGCTACTGCCAAAAATTCAGGATATATGTCAATTTTGGTCGACAGGCCATCTCAATTGCGTCGCCATGCCTCCTCGATTCCTACTGCCCAGCACGTCAATCTACTGCAGCAGAGCCATTTCGGCTGCTCCCGTTAGCTCCATCACAGCTTGCTTGACTGGCCTCGCGATTCAGCAGACTCGCTATGCATCCATTCTCGGCAGTCTTGCCAACAACAAGGGTGCGATTCACCAGAAGAAACGGGTGGGACGAGGTCCTTCCTCTGGGCATGGAAAGACATCAGGACGAGGCCACAAGGGTCAGAAACAACACGGAAAGGTGAATCCCTGGTTTCAAGGTGGCCAGACGCCATTGGTAGTCAAGCACGGCCGCATGGGCTTCACGAATCTGTAAGCACGAAGCAAGAAAGAAAAGAGAACCCGGAGGCAGGCGAGGATTTGTCTTTGGGAACTGGAGTTGCTACCTGCCTGATCTAAGCCCGAGAGCTAACTTTTGGTACTTTGTCTTTGTCTTGTCTTGCAGTCGCGCACCTAAACTGTCCGAAGTAAACCTCGACCAGATCCAAGAATGGATCAACCAGGGTCGTCTCAATCCGACCAAACAGATCACGCCCAAGGAGCTCATCGAGAGCAACCTGGTCGGCAGCGTCAGGGATGGCGTCAAGATTCTCTCCCGCGGATCAGAGAACCTGAAGCAGCCCATCGATGTCATGGTTTCGAGGGCCTCGGCCGGTGCTATTGCTGCCATCGAAGCCGCGGGGGCAAGATCACGACGAGATACTATACGAAGCTAGCGATTCAGCGTTTACTCAGGGGCGAGTCTGTCAACACGGATAAACCCCTCCCCGTGGGAAAGGAGCACGTGGAACCGATTCTCGCAGAGGCAAGAAAGGCGCCGTTCCGATACAGACTTCCTGACCCGACTGGTCGTGAGGACATTGAGTACTACCGAGATCCGGCGCATAGGGGCTATCTGAGCCACCAGTTGGCTCCGGGGCAGTCCCCGTCGTTGTACTTCAAGGTTCCTGGGGAGCAGAAAATAAAGAGTGCGGCCAAGGCGGATAAGAAGGTTACGGAGGAGACGTTGTGGTGAGGGGCGATGCCTTGGGAGAGAGAGAGACTGCTTGTATTAATAACATATCTGCATTTGAAGTGTAGAAGGTCCAATGTATGTACCAATGAGGCGTCATGGTGGTGAATTAAAGCATTTATTTCATGCTTGTCACACCCCTGCTGAGAAAGACGTGCCGAGTCCACTCCGTCCTTCTGCGATTGTGGATGTTGGATTCGAAACAGACATTATCACAGTGGGGCGTATTATCAGCAGTGATTCAGCACGCTGGCTCCTGGTCTCCGCACGGCTTTAGCGCCTCGATCCGCTTCTCCACCTCCTCCACGGCACGGAGTAAAGCTGCAGCTGAAAGCGTCCCGCAGGATGTCATCTACTTTCGTGCACCCAATTGGTACTTCTCATCCTATTATTATCGCCGTCGCTAAACATCATTGTCGTTGCTGTTTCATCCGTCGACTTGCATTCTCGTTTCTGCTTCCGCTCGAGAGCGTTCGTCTCGTTGCCTCTGAAGGGGTCCAGCTTCTCCCCAGCCTCGACCTGCAAAGTGCAAAGTGCAAAGTGCGCAGCGCAACGCTGCTTGAGACACATTTTCTTCCATCAAAGCCGCGCGATTCGAGAAACATTGACCGATCCCATCAGACCCGAAAAGACGCTCGCCATGTCCCTCTTCGGCACCTCCCCACCGAAGAGCAGGACGCTCAACCATCGACGCCGAGCCGTCAGAGCAGAGCGCGAGGCGGCGGGCTCTTCGACGAACCTTTGCACAAGACGTCATCAAACAGCTTGTTCGACGACGGCAACGGCGGAGAGGGCCGGCCCCATCTCCCTGGGACCTTCCCACGTCCAGGAAACAGAAAGATCGCGCCGAGATGATTCGTGATCTGCTGCCCGCGTCGGACGTTCCCGACAGCTACATGGAGACGTTTGACGCCATTGCTCGCGAGGATGGAAGCTCGGGGCGCGTCCAGGCCGGCGGCATTGCCAAATTATTTGCCAATGCCCGTCTTGGTCCCGAGGCTCAGACGCGCATCATGTCGCTTGTCGCCCCGGGCGATGGGTCTGATGTGTCGCTTGGGCGGAACGAGTTCAACGTCTTGCTAGCCTTGGTGGGCTTGGCGCAGGAAGGCGACATCATCAGCCTCGACGGTGTGGATGAAAGACGACGAAGTAAGTTGGGTTCAATTTCCTCCTTTTCTTTTCATTCTCGCCAGACAGCTAGACTTGCTCTCGTCTGCTTTCCCATCCGTTTTGCTCCTTTTCGTGATGCACTTCAAGTGCACTTGCACACACGCCTAGCGCAGGCAGAAGAACGTGTATAAAGTGTGATGAGTTGAATGATTGATTGATTACTCGCCTGACCAGACATGTTGTCATCGCATCTCAATCACCCTGTCACACTCACTGGTGGGGGCGCAACGCAACGCAGCTAGCTAATTTGATCGACTTATTTTGCCTTCCACTTTTAGACATCCCCAGCCCAAGCTCCCCGGTCTCACCGCCGAGCCAGTGCTGCCACCCGTTGCCGAGCTCGCTGCGAAGCCGCCGCAAACGCCCAACGATAGCCAGGTTTACGTCGAAATACAAGAGCAGCAGGTGCAGCAGAGTTTGCACAACCAACAGGCTCTGGCCCGTGAAGCTCACCCACACCCAGAGGCATCGCAGCCCAAGCTGCTCCGTCCTGCCATGGACGATCCCGAGGACGATCCTTGAACTCGCCCGAGGTGCACAAAGGCACGACCACTGAAAATCAATGGCGCTGGCACTCACGCTGTGCCAAATGGCGGAGCCAGCTTCCACGCTTCACCCTCCACCAATATTGCCGACCAGAGCCTCAGCCAGTATGCCAGCCAGTATGCATCAGCGGCTCAAATACCTTCCTCGGCTCATAGCGGCAGGCCAAGCAGCGAAGCCATCCAGGGACACGGCGGCTGGGGCTTTTATGGACATTCCAATGCCCCGTCCGGCGTGGGAGGAGGAGCCTTCAACCATGACTCCCACTCTCCCATTGGTACACAAGCTGCGGCAAATCCATTTGGAGGCGACGGCGGAGGCATCGACCGGACGGCAGCACGGGACCAACCTCCCACCACAACAGTGCGAGCTTCGAGCGGGCGAACCGGCTCCAGTCTCGAGGGGAGCATAACTGTCACATTGATGCCTGGCAAAGAAGGCATGTTCATGTTTCAGCATCACAACTATGAAGTCGCCAGTCAACGGCGCGGAAGCAAGGTCATTCGTCGGTACAGTGACTTTGTCTGGCTCCTCGACTGTCTTCACAAACGATATCCTTTCCGCGTGCTCCTCTCTTGCCGCCCAAGAGAGTTGCTGTCAATGGCAACCACCTTTCCAACGACGGAGCCTTCATTGAAAAACGGAGGCGAGGGCTGGCTAGGTTCTTGAACGCCATTGTGCGACATCCCATATTAAGTCAGGAACAGCTGGTGGTCATGTTCCTCACTGTACCAACGGAACTCTCCGTGTGGCGCAAGCAGGCAACAATCTCTGTGCAGGACGAGTTCACTGACAAGGTCCTGCCACCGGGCCTCGAAGACTCCCTGCCCCCGACCTTGGAGGATCTCTTCTCCCGCACGTGCGCGGGCGTCCGTCGCTCGGCCGAGCTATACATCAATGTTTGCAACATCATGGACCGCCTTGTGAAACGAACCGAGGGTGTTGCGGCGGACCATGCCCGGATTGCCATGTCCCTGACGTCCCTCACGGAAACCTCTGCAGAGACATATGCCACTGACACCAACGAGATACCCCTGTTGAATGACGGGCTGACGGCGATGAGCAAGCACCTGCGGACGTATCAAACGCTCCTGGAGGATGAGAGCCGTGGCTGGGATGAAGGCGTTCTGGAGGACCTGAAGCGTCAGCGAGATGCTCTAGTTGGTGTGCGGGAGCTGTTTGAACGCCGAGAAAAGCTCGACAAGGACAACATCCCTTACCTCGAAAGGAGAATCCAAACCAACGAGACCAAGCTGGCCAGCTTGCGATCCAAACCCGAAGGCACGGTCAAGCCCGGAGAGATTGAAAAGTGGCAGAGTCCATCATCAAGGTAAGCCGGCTTGTTTTTTTCCCCTTGTTGCCTGACATTCATCACATCAGCAACAAGCAAGAAGAACGAATGAAGTTGAAAACTTTTGCTAATCTGGTTGCTACTCTTTTTTTTTTTTTTTGGTTTCTTATTGCAGGACAAGGAATCTATTGTTCAGCAGCACAATCGGTCCATCTTTGTCAAGGAGTGCATTCGGGACGAGCTGGTCACTTTCCAGAGCACCCAGTATCATGTGAGCCGATGGAATCAGGACTGGGCCGGCGAACGAGTCAAGTACGCCGAGATGCTGGCGGATAACTGGCGACGACTGCTCGATGAGCTAGAGGGCATGCCACTTGGCGAGTGAGACTGAGAATTTGGGACTTGGCCAGTCCGTGTAGTGAGTGTCTTGGAGCGTTTACTGTATCATTCTCCTTTCCAACATAGCTGCTTGTTCTGAAATTGTCTAGTGAGTCGGGACGCATTCTACATTGTACGCTTATGAAAAGGGGCAAAGATGGTCCAGCAGTCGACGGCGTGGTGAAAGTAGCATACCTCATTATTTTCCTCTTGTCGGTTTCTTCTTTCTTTTCTTTCTTTCTTTCTTCTTCTCCTTCTCTTTCTTTTTCTCTTTTTTTAATCCGGGACCTCTTCTCGTAATAGCGATGGGCATATTCTTTCTGTCCTGTTTACATGTTGGGATTCTCCCTTAGTGACTTGCTTATTTTGTACGAACGAAGCTTAGAACGGGCAACAAGCCCAATATTCTCTCCGCTCTTTTTTTTTCACCATACATCCGTCACAGCGCCGTGACTCGCATCCCCACCAACTTTGCATATTTGGCCAAACACCCCTTTTCACCCTCGGTTCGGGCGCCTTCCACGCAGCCCGTCTGCCGGCCATGTCCTCGTCCGACACGTGGACGTCGATGCGGTTCGCCACGGCGTCAATGGTGATGGAGTCGCCGTCTCTGACCAGCGCAATGGGGCCCCTGACGGCGGCCTCGGGAACGACGTGGCCGACGATGAAGCCGTGCGAGGCACCGCTGTAGCGGCCGTCGGTGACGAGAGCGACGTTTGTGAGTCCGGCGCCCATGATGGCGGCGCTGGCGCGCAGCTGCTCAGGCATGCCCGGCCCGCCCCTGGGGCCCTCGTAGCGCACGACGAGGACCTGGTTCCCGTCCTGTTGCCCGACGTCGCCTCTGGACAGCGCGGCGTTGAGGTCGCTCTCGCAGTCGTAGACGCGGGCGCTGCCGGTGAAGGAGAGGCCCTCCTTGCCGGTGATCTTGGCGACGGCCGCCGGGGCCATGTTGCCGCGGAGGATGCGGATGTGGCCGCTTGGCTTGATGGGGTCCTCGAGCGGGCGGATGATGCGCTGGCCCGGGTCGAGGCTGGGCCAGTCGCGGACGTTGTGGGCGAGGGTGTCGCCGGTGACGGTCATGACGGAGCCGTCGATGAGGCCCCTCGCGATGAGCATCTTGAGGACGGACGGGGTGCCGCCGACGTGGTACAGGTCCTCCATGAGGTACCTGCCGCTGGGGGCGAGGTCGGCGAGGAGCGGGGTGCGGTCGCTCGCGCGCTGGACGTCGTCGATGGTGAGGCTCACGCCGGCCGTGCTGGCCATGGCGAGGAAGTGCAGCACGCCGTTGGTGGAGCCGCCGAGGATCATGGTCAGCACGAGGGCGTTCTCCAGCGCGGCGCGGGTGAGGAGGTCGCGCGGGCGAATGTCCCTCTCCATGGTGGTGCGGATGACGCGGCCGGCGCGCTCGCACTCGCGGCTCTTCTCGGGCGACAGGGCCGGGTACGACGACGAGCCCGGCAGGGTCATGCCCATGGCCTCGATGGCCGTGGCCATGGTGTTGGCCGTGTACATGCCTCCGCAGGCGCCGGCGCCGGGGCACGCGTGCCTCTCAATGTCGGACATGACGTCGGCGCCGCACCGGCCGTACGCGTGCGCCCGGACGCCTCGTAGCAGGTGCTGATGTTGACGTCGCGCTCCAGCAGCTGCGAGCGGCCCTTGCGGATCGTCCCGCCGTAGATCATGATGAAGGGCCGGTTGTGCCGCGCCGCCGCCATGACGACCCCGGCATGTTCTTGTCGCAGCCCGGGATCGAGATGTTGGCGTCGTGGTGTTGCGCCGATGTCACCGACTCGATCGAGTCGGCTATGAGCTCTCGCGTCTGGAGGAGAACCTCATGCCTTTGGATAAAGGGAGGAGGTCAGTCTCTTTCTTTCTTTCTTTCTTCCTCCTTTTCTTCCGCTTCTTCTTTCTTCTTCTTTTACAGAGGGTGGGAAAATAATGCACTTCATGCCCGTGTCACGTACCGTCGCCGCCCATGGTAATCGCATCAGATACACCAACCGTGTTAAACTGCCATCCCAGCATTCCCTCCTCTCCACGGCCGTTTTGACGATTTTGCCAAACTCGAGCACTGCCCACGTCAGAAAATCCCATCGTCTCCATGATGCCCCTGGCGCTTTTCTGCTCTCTCTGCCAAGAGACTGATTCAGAGGAGGCCGGACCAGACTCACAATGCGTACTACAACGAGGTTTAGTTCAGCGCATGCCATCTTTGATTCAAGGAGATTAACTCGTTTTTTTAAAAAAAAAAAAAAAAAAAAAAGGGGGAACAGAAAAGAGAATGAATTGAGGAAAACCATACTTGCACGGGTTCCCTCCCACCACACAGTCGCAATGCCCACCTGAGCAGCATTCTTCATCGTCTGCTCATCGGGGACGCCTGCACCGTACAGCATGGCCTGTGGGTGATCCCCGTTTCTCGAATCCATTAGCCTGTGTTTCGCATGCGAAAAGCAGGCAACCGCCGACCTACCTGCGCTCCAGGGAAGTCATGGTCTCTCGTCAGCACCGTGGACCAGCGGTTCAAGGCTCCGCCCGGCGGCAGGCTCTTGAACTGGACGTAGTCGGGCGAGGACTTGGGATCGTGGCCCGGCGTGGCGGGCGTGTTGGACTGTTCGCCCGTCGGGGTGTCTGCCATTGCGAAATGGGGGGTAATTAGGATATATGTGTAAGATGTAAGTTTTTCAATATGTTTGCGAGGGAGAGCAAAGTTGGTATTATGATTTTTTTTTTTTTGGTTTTTTTGGTTTTTCTTCACCACCAGGCCCTAATAGCAATAAGAGACAAAATAGAATGAGAATAAAAAGAAACTTTGTTATCTAGCCCCTCATGCAACACACTCGCAGGGAAATGAGGTATCTACCCATCTTCGGTCCCTGCCAACAGAAACCTTGCCTGGCTCCGATGCTCCGATCCCTTCCCGCACCAGAACAAGGACAGCTTCTTCTTAGCTCCGTTTCCTATGTACATACGCCCTCGTGGATCCACCGCGGGGACGAGGAAACTCATTGTCGAATGGCCATGCTTGCTTTGGTAATCAACATTCAACATTGTGACCCGCTCTCGGCTTCTACGCGTGTACATATCTTTGCCAGAGACATTCACGCACCACATCACGTCTTGACGTCATCATGGTAGTAAAAAAAAAAACGCAACTTGTCGTCTTGAATTTGTTCCATTGAAGGACCCCATGTCCTTTCCTTTCCCCTAAGACTCGAACTCGACGGGTCCCCGGTGTTTATATAAATTCCCTTGTTTCCAACCCAGATCAAAACCAAACGAACCGGCGAACCGGGGAAGAGGAGATAAAACTCAGTCGTGGAGAATACTTGTAGCATACTGTCGCTGCATCAATACAGATCATGTCAATCCCAAGTGCCTTGAAACGTATCCACCGCCCACCCCCAACGCCTCACATGCTCTCACATGGTTAGGTTGTCCTTGTCCTAGCATTCCTTGGTTCAACGGAATCGTGAGTCGGGGTCGTCATCAAGAATGGACGATATCCTTGTCTTGTCCTGAGCCGACAGGCGGTACGCCGCTCTTCGATCCTTGTCCGGGCTGGCCATGGGTGTGATGGGGTTGCCGTCGGCTTGGCTGTCGCTGTACTGGCAGCACGCACCAGATCGCCATGACTGCTCCAACGCTACGGGAGACGCATTCATGCCGTATTCGTCGGCGATGACGGCCCAAAAAGCACTCTTGTGCGCTTCGTAAATCGCACGGAGTCGAGACAGATCAACGTGCGCTGGCGTGTGTACCGACGCCGAGGGGGCGACAGACGGGACGTGTCGAGACGGAGCGGCGTTGCAGCAGGCTGGTACGCAGCCGGGCTTCCGACATGATGAGGGTAGACGGGAGGCAGTGTCTCGTACTGTGGCTCGGGTGTGGCCATGCTGTATCGGGCCAAAGCCTCGTTGACATGCTGCTGAGGATACGGAAGTCCCTCTGGCTTGGGCAGGATGGCGGGCAATCGTGGTGATCTCTCCGCAGACATGATTCGAGATAGCTGCATGTCGCTGTTGACTGGCTTGGGGAGATATGTGCCACCGACCACAGACGGCGACAGAGATCGAGTGTCGCCTCGAAACACAGGGCTGGAAGATGCACCTGCCTGGTTCGGAGATGGATCAGATGAGCCGGACGAGCCGGACGAGCCGGACGAGAAGGATGCGGTGCGTTTACGCCTGGTGCTTCCGTGCGACAATTGATGGTAGTGCAGGCGGCAGGCAAGCTCGGTCTTGTTCAAGTGCGCTGCTATATGCTTGTATGGCATTTTCTGGAGTCGAGTCTGAAGAAGATAGGCCTCCTACAACAACGACAACAAGGATGGTAAGTACATGCGACTGCGTCGTTCAACCCAATGCAAAAGGGGTTGTTCAGCGTACCTCGTCCTCTCTCCATGCTCGGCCACTACCATTCAAGGGTGCCTTCCTGTTCTTTGTAACGCCACTCGTGACGTTGCATGGCGTCTTTAGACGGCATATACCCAGATTGAATTTGCACCACTTGTGTTCGAGACATTGTTGCGTCGATATCTTGTATTCGTTCACAGCCTCCAATTCCCGGACCAGATCGCCAAGGATATTCGTGATTACAACAGAACCGAGACGGCAAACCAGGCCTCTTCACGGTTGGTTGATGTTTTTTTTTTTTTCTTCGCAACGTATTATTTTAAATCATGAATAGAATGTTTATCTCAAGACCGGCCTGACGACAAAAATAAAATAAAAGCGTAATCGGAGGTAGGGAAATTTCAAAAGTGTTATCAACGAGAGGATCTGATTATAGTCTGACAGAATAAGGAGCGGCAGCGGCCTAGCCAGTTGGATGTTTAAAGAAAGTATAAAGCTGGCAACGGATAAAAGAAGAGAGTGACGAGAGAAAAGAAAAGAAGAAAGAAGAAAAACAATGTCTCCAGGACAAAGCGTACACCGAGCCAGGGTCTTCCAAGGATAATAGTCTGAAGAAAAGAAAGGGAGGGCGGAGAATATGATACATTCAAGGCGGTTCGCAAGCAAAGATATAACAAATTCGCACACACAAGATAGCCGAACACCCTGACGGGCGAAACCAGCCGCCGCCTGGTTCAATCGGCATGTTCTTTATTCCACGAAACAATTTGGCGCTGTTGTTCCGAATCTGGGACAGGACGGACCGGGGGCCCTGTCAGTCTTGAGATCTAGCCCTGTTACATCTCGGTTCGACTCTTCAGTTCTGTGACAAGACGGGCCATGATAAGCATAACGTTCTGGCCTGGCGCTCATTCTTCATTCCCGTCCCCATGACACTTCGCCGGCTCTGCCGCGGCGGGGGGTTTAATCGGTTGACCTCTTTTTTTTTTTTCCTTTTCCAGAACTCGTCGTGTCGTCCCATGGCAGTGAGGGGAGGCACTGCCCGATGCAGGATCGCAGAATCTCCACTTGTTCCCACTGTATCGAGTAAGTGGTATTATTTGGGAGCATCGACTCCTCCCGTTCCTGCAGAAGTGAAGTGCAAGAGACGGGGTCAACTTGTTGGTGTTCGTGGCTTGCAAAAGCCCCTGCGTTGGGTTTCCAAACATCAATCAATACTCGGTACACGATGACGAATGCTATGGTCAATCTTTTGCAGTAGTCAAAGTCGCGTGCAAGCATGAGAGAGAGATGACGACGACGGCTGAGTAGAGGCAGGCAGGCCATTGAGTAGAATCGGGGAAGTGGGAGTGTCGCGGCGACGATGCCTCAGTTGCGACCATCATCCGGACATGCATGTCATGGTACAGACGGGCGACTCTCTGCTCGGGTTTCAAGACTCAGGACTCTCCTGTCCTGGCAGGAGTACGGGGTAGTCGCTCATGACGGAATGATTACCGGAATTACCTAAATTACCTGAATTACCTGAATTACCCCTGCCACCTTGTAGAATCAATCGAGTCAATTGACGCCACTCCCTCCCCTGTGTCAAGCGGCTCACGAGGCCAACGGGGTGGCAATAATAAGAACTTCAGTCGACGGACAATCATGCCAATCCATGTCAATCATGCCCAGAAGAGCCATCCATCTGATACCTCTCGCCATCATGCAACAACTCGCACCCGAGGCGTTTGGTTTGAACAGGCCACATTGAAACGTGGACACCGTTTCTTATGCCAGCCCATTCGTCCAACCAAGGTTCACCATGTAATTACATGTTGTCGGTTTCGTGGCTCGCGCAGCGCTCGCGGCGCAGTTGTCAGTCAGGTACTCGGTACTATTTGCAACTTTTCATTTCATTTCTTTTTTTCTTTTTTCTCTTTTTGGAGAGAGAGAGAGAGAGAGAGAGAGATGGGGGCTGATATTATGCGTGGAAGGTGCTAGTCATGAGATGGCGTGGCGGTGCATCTTTCCATACATACATACATACATAGAGTTGACAAGTTTCCCTCACGTTTTGTCTTTGCTCAATCGCTTGCTCTGGCTGGCTGGCTGGCTGGCTGGCTGGCTGACTGTCCCAGCATCTATCTGGTGGAACAACCACTTGAAAACCACTTGAACCCCTCGAGTCGTCCCTGACTAGGCGCCTGCAGCGGGGCCGGCTTCACAGGGCTCCCTTGAAACCGAGGCGCTTTCAAAGCCTTTGTGAAACTCGCATTTTCTTCTTGCAAACAATCCTGTCAAATTGCAAACAACTTTATTCTGCCTACCGTCTTTTCGTCCCATTGTCTTGATTTTTGACGCTGTGTCCTTTTCGTAGAACATGCTTTATTTTTCCTTTTCCTTCTTGCTTCTCGTTTTGTCTTCGCCTCTTGCTGTATCACTTTTGAATACGCCATTGGGCAGCTGTTCCGCCGTCATGCTCCGTCATGCTCACCCGCCCGTCGAGTGAAACCATCGTCGGACAATCAAAGAGCCACTGACAGTGGGAGAAGACGCTGTTATGTCCAGGATTATTGGGACCGTTGTTCGTGGCAGAGAAGGTCTTTTTGGCTCACGCCATGTCCAGCTGTCATTTGTTTTCACTTGTCGTTTCCTGAAAACAACATTTCATTACATCCATCCACTTTGAAGAGAAATATAGCCCGAGATCGCAACACGATCTCATGCGCCCAGTTTGGAGACCTTATTGATGACGAATCTGACGAATCTCCGGTTGCGATGGAACCGGACCTGTTTCAGGAAAGAAAAAGAAAAATACCCCACGCATGGCGGGCTGGTGACTTGCAAGCATGAACAAACGGCACACAGAAGCCACTGGCTAATACCAGGTTCCAACTCAGCATGAAGTGGAATCATGCTACAGGAAATGATCACTATCACCAGCTTCCTACTCGGGTTCGCGCCAGGCAAACCTTACAGGCACATCAGATCAGGCTCTTTCCTTGGGTTTGGTGCCAACGGTCTCAAGGCCAAGTTGCCGTCCATTGTCCATGTGAAGCGAGGGTTCATTCAATCCAATAGGTGCTCTGTGATCGGTTCAGTGACATGTTCGTTTCATGGCACCGCTGCCCGCGAGGCTGACGATCTCGGTGTAGGCCACAAAAAATTTGGCTTATGTGGAGTATAAAGCGCAGGCTACGTTCAGCACGATAGTATATGTATTTGCTGCGCGAACGTACGTACGTTCTACATGGCCAAAAAGTATTTTCTTTTCTTCGTTGACTTCGACTACGCGTCTAGTCCGGTATATTCATGATGCAGACAAGTCTTGCTTGAACTCGCGTTGGTGAGCATACCACCGCCCAAATCGGCTGACGAGAGGGTTTATATCTGACCCAGAAATAGTAAGATAACCCCCATTGAAACAATTGACCAGCAGACCTGTCGCAAACGCTGGTTCATTGTCCAGGAATGTTCATCTGAAACCGATGAACCGGCATTGCAGCATATAATATTGTATGTAATCTTCGACCGAGAGTCTGTTGGACTGGGATGGCCGCGGCGGAAAATTTCGAAATATATAAGCCCGCGGCGCAAGGTACACAGTATTCCAAAGGCAGCTGAGGTACGCTCGTTAGTAATTGCGCAAGCAGCCACGTATCGGTAGATGAGAGAAGACGACAGAGACTGGGGTGCACATGGAATAATAGCGTCTGTCCCTGTCTACCATGTGACAAGGACTCAGGCCATCGTCAACAGCCGCGCGAGAGTTTGGCTTCGAATCGCCTCCTTTTTGTCAACAGGGAGTGGTCAAGTGTGTAGTTAAGTGTGTGGCCGTAATCCGTGGTTTTTTTTTTTTTCCAGGTACATATTCATTTGCCTCGTTGGCATGAAAAGTGGTCCAACCTCAGGCAGAAGCGATGCAGGTGCTGGGAGATCTTATGAATGGAAAAACCTCCTTCCGGTCCGACAGATTGTCAACCTGAACTGCGCCGCAGGTAATATCTGGTGGTGACACATCGCGCCTTCAAGCCTTGTCTCGTCATTGGTTAATACTAATGCTAGCCTCCCAGCCTTCCCAATTACTGCCTGGGAAGCAGGTGTGCGAGTGGGACATGCATGGTGTGGCTTATGTAATAATAAATCAGGACACCCTCTGTTCGTCCTTTCCTTTGAGTGTGCCGAAGACCTCAGGCAGATCCCGGACCTATTGTACTTCTTCTTTTTCAGACAACGTACCTCTAGCCTTACTAATTAGAACAGCGGGGCTGCAATGTCTGCAATGTAGCTCTTTGTAAATTAGGAGATTATTATTCGACCTCTGTAATAGAGAAATTTTCTTGTAAACCAAAGTACCTTGATCTGTCCTTGTTCTAATTAGTCTGAACCCCTTCCGAGCCGAGTGAGGTCTCCGCACTCTCAAAGGGACAGCAAATCTTCGCGTCATGTATGTACATGTACATACCTGGGCCCACCATAGCTACGTGGCAGAAAAAGTGCTGGGTATTCAAAACCCTCGACCGCCCTGCCACTCAGTACCTCCCACTCAGTACTTGTGCTCGAAGTACTCGGTCTTTGATCCGTATCCTGCTCAGAGATCTCCTCCCATCGGAACCTTGCCTGGAGCAAGCTAGCTTGTGCTCTCTGGGATCCACCGCGCTGTTCATTAGTTCGCGATATCTCATTCAACTTCGTTCGGCTACCTCGACGTCAACGTTGTGCAAAAGGGGACAAAGAGACGTCGATTCGCCAGCCTGGTCCTCGTGTCCTGTTGTGCTGTGCGCTCTGCTTGTTTTGCCTTGTGCTGGCCTCTCCAGCTGCTGCGCCCAGCATCGCCACCCTGTCAGCTGCATCGCGTCTTTCCGTGTCTCTCTCTCTCTCTCCTTGTCGCCATCTGCGAATTGTTAACGAGTACGAGGTACCAAGTTAAAGCCCCGTTTCCAGAACGAACGAAACTCGTCTCTTCTTCTTCTTCTTTTTTTTTATTTTTATTTTTTTGGGAAGCGGAAGCCTTCCTCGTCATTGCAGCATATGTACGTTAATCTATTGTCGAGTTTGTTCCACGCAGACAACGACGTCGTCTCTTCTCCTCTCGCTCTCACTCACACTTATCACGTACCTGTCCCACAGCAGCCGTCAGCCCAACATCTTCGCGGACTTGGGGAGCCCACACTCTTGAGACACTCACTGCTCAACCATTGGCCCATTGACATTCAGAGGTCCAACAGACTAAGCCAGCCACCCAGCGCTGCTCCACCCAGCGCTGCTCCACCACTAATCCCCCAAGGCGGCGGCGGCCACCCGAATCCGTCCATTTACCTCGACCTGCCTGCCCCATTCCCAAGGCGCAGAAACTTTACTTGTATTACGCAAACCCGTGGCTCTGCCTAAAATATCCACCGCACCAGACCCGAGCCTCGGACCACCTGTGTAACTTTGACTTTGTCTCCCTGTCCAAAGGACTTTCTCTGCGTCGCCATCCTGCCGCACCAGAGCCAGGAGTTAATCATTGTCATCAACGAATTCGCTTCTGCTCAGCAGACTCAGCTGAGAAGCAACTCTGCTTGTGAGTACCTCGATCCTCTTTTTTTTTTTTTTTCCTCACCTGGGTCTCGCGTCGCGCCTGCATCAGACTCGAGCGCGGCGAACTGAGCCTTGTCCAATGCCGTTTAACCAGCGCGCGTTGGAAGCTTTTCGCAAAAACAGAGACAGAGAGTTATGGATGGCTACACCAGCCGCGTCGCTGCAGACAGACCCATGTTTGTCGCCGAATGTTCCGCCTCGCAAACAGATCCCAGCGATCTGTCCTGCCCTCACTCTGGTCTGGTCTGGCCGGCTTTGCGTTGCCATGCCTTGCCTTGCTCATTTTGCTCTTGCTCCTCTCCTTCTCGCCAGCGGTACGGATTAAAATACTGATGATATCTGCTCTTGTCGCATCCAGATCATGGAGCAGTGGCAGGTCGGCCCCGTGCCGGAGTACGTCTACTCCAACTCCACTCACCCGCCCAACGACATGCAGTAAGTACCGACAACATCTCTTTGTCCCTGGTACCTCAACCCGTCTTCATCAACTACTTCCATCAAATACATCCATAACTACATCCACAAACTACATCCATCAACTGCATCCATCCATCCATCCACCGCATCCATCCACTGTCCACCGCATCCACCACCATTCGCATGATAGCAGTTGGCCCTCTTGCCTGTCCATCTAGCTCCGCGCATTCTGGCAGGCTGTTGTGATTGCTCTTCGCTCTTCGTCAACTCTTCAACTGTGTAACCACTGCCAAAACGCTGTCCTCACCGTCGGCGACGGACAGCTGCAAAAGCAATGTTCCTGCAGACGAGACCCTCTTCAATGGTCACCTTGGAACCCACCTACTTCGTTGTACTTGCGGACATGTCGCGCAAGTCATGGCGTCAACATGTCACCTCGATAGTGACGGCGATGCGTCGTTTCGATGGAGTGCTAACGAGCACACCCAAACAGCAACCATCCTTACCAGACAGACATGTCACGCCGGAATGAGCAGCGCATGGAGTTTCCCTATGGTGCTGCTCAGCCTAACTTGGCGCCTCAGCAGCAACAGCAGCAACAGCAGCCACCGCAAGCGCAACAGCAACAGCAACACCATCCGACTCCTAATCAACCACCGATGACTGTTCCGCAAGCTTCTAATGCCCCGGGTGCTCAGCAACAATCTCAACCCCCGACCCCGGTGCAGCAAAGTCGCCAGCGCAAGCGGCCTGCTCCAAATACTGCTTCTTCGCCAGTTACAGCTGCGTCTGCCGCCCCCGTTGCGGCAACTCAAGTTCAACCACCTGTCCCAAACCTTTCTACTCCTCAGACTGCTGCCGCTCCTGCCGCTGCTCCTCCACCTCAGCCGCAGGCGCCTGCACAGGACGCCAATTCTGCGGCCGTGCAGCCTCCTCCAGCCAAGAAGAGTAGGACCAACACTCCATGGACGCCCCAGGAAGAACTCAGATTGAAACAGATGCGAGATGCCGGCAACAGCTGGGCGGAAATCGCTAAAGTATGTTTCATAATCATTCCGAATGCCGTCGTGATGATCTTCTAACCCATTCTAGACATTCCCGACCAGGACAGAGGGCTCTGTGAAGAAACATTGGTACAAGGTAAATTGCTCGCCTTATTCAAGGAAGCTTTACATTTTGATACTGAATCCCGCGCCAGGATATGCATTATGCCGAGTTTGCCGAAGATGAGGTAAGTCGCACATCGCACACAATTAATACGTTACCTGTCGAATTACCCCCGACTAATTCAATTGTCTGCAGAGTCAAGCTTTATTAAATGCCATCAAAGATTATGAAAATAACAAGTGGAAAGTCATCGGCCAAAAAGTTGGCAAACCAGCCAAGGTGGGCAAATTCGTTACCTATCGGTCTGTGAAGGGGAACAAGGAGAAATCACGCTGACGATTGTAACAGGCATGTGAACAGTACGCAAAAGAGCATTTTCCAGGTAACTAGTGTCCAGACGAGTTTGTGGGCAGTTCAGGTTGGTGGAGGCTAACCATGTCACAGATCTCTTTGCGAATAACAAGGGACGATAAAAACGCCAAACTGTCTTGATTGCGATATTTTGTCGAGAAGAATATGCCATGCAAGTCTAAATGGCTTGTATTCACCATGATTCAAATCAACCGATAACCTACGGATTCAGCGCAACACGGTCACAGGCCCCAAAAGGTCAGTTAATTTGATTTTCAGTTCGTCAAAGTGCCACCGAGCAATAGAGACAGTTTTTATTTGTGAAAGACCTTCATGTGGATGAGCTACAGTGCAGCCATGATGTCAGTCAGGAATGGTGGCGAGGGCGAGGTTTGGGAAAAGAGTAATGAAAGATGGGTATGGGACAGGAAAAGAACATTGTCAAACCACGCTACATTGAGCGAAGGATCCTCTCATCTCTTTATGTGTATGTTTGTGGTATTATGTTTTATCTCCTCTTTGTTGCGGGAGCGACACTTTCGAGACGGCCCTGTTGGACCTAGATGTTCGCTTTTCTCGAATATCGTGGGGATGTGTCTGGTTTGTGGGATAGCGTTGCTTCGCTACGGTCAGGGGAACACGGACAGAAATGTGACGGGCACTGGAGTCTGCTTGACCATGTCATGTAACATGACCGTCAACTGAGGTTGGACATGGGCCGTGTGGGGGAAGCGAGGCGCTTGTCGTTTTCTTATCCTCCAACTACACTTGGGGGCTTGGAGGGTTAAAAACGTATCAGAATGCCAGACGATCCCTATACTTTCTTATGGGGGTTTGACGTGGTCAAGCACCGAACTACTCGGACGCCTCAGGGAGGCTGGTGTCGCCCTGTATCACTTGCGCGAGAATCTCCTCAGAACCTCATCTTGTGTATTTTCTGCCCGGGTACTAGAGCCAAATCACCTTAGCTGTTAACCCCCAATCCGATGATTCTTTTGCGTTGCAGTGTTTTCATCCAAGTTGGGCATCACATCTTGCAAAGTCACGATGGAACCTAGTGATGCTCTGTACCCGATGCAGTCTCGTCAGATCTGCAGGAGCTGGTGACTTTTAGGCAAAGTACTCCTGTTTCCAAAGCAAGCCATGCATCATCCCGCGATCCTCGGCCCCACTGCAAGGGGTTCCAGGTACTCCCAAGGTACTTCGGGCCTGGTTCTAGAAGCACGTTCAGGGTACCTCAGGTGTACGGAGTACTCCGTAGACTGGCCGAATATGCTTGCTTATTACATGTACTTACCATTTCAATTTTGAGCTACAGCTCTAGGGTATGCATTGTTCGTACCCACAAGTGCTAGCTAGCCTGGGCTGCCCCACTCCCAAGTGCAGCAAACAGTGCAGGGACTATTTTTTTTTTTTTTTCTGGGAGGTGGTAATCTCAGTCTTAACGGGCTCTGCGGAGTCTGCCACTGCACTCCGACAACCAGAACGACTTCTCATGATTTCGTCGAACTGGAACACCATGAAGCGCAAGCTCGATCAGAATGGGGTACCTTCACCGGAGACGGAGACTCAGAAACGAAGCAAACCGGAGCCCTCCTCCGGCGGAGAACTCACTTTTGCAGAACTCGGATTAGATCCTCGCCTCGTCCAAGCGGTCGCCGAGCAGAGCTTTTTGAAACCTACCCTCGTACAACGAGAAGCGATACCGCTATCACTGAATGGCAGAGACGTTTTGTGCAAATCAAAGACAGGATCAGGGAAGACGGCTGCTTATGTTCTCCCGGTGCTGAATGGGATCCTGAAGAAAAAAACCGTATGTCGATGATGACGATGCTTAGTTTCATTGCCCCCCCCCGGCCCCCTTCTCTCTTCATGGACAATTTGCTGACAAGACGCACAGGCTGATACCACCGCAGTCACATCGGCCCTCATTCTTGTACCGACTCGCGAACTCGCTGATCAAGTTTTCAAAGTTATCGAACAATTCTCCTCGTTCTGTGCGAAAGATGTCCGAGCTGTCAAGTTGACGGATAAACTGTCCGATGCCGTACAGCGATCTTTGCTGTCGACTTCCCCAGATATTGTAATTTCCACACCAGCAAGGGCTTGGTACAATGTGAAATCCAACCAGTCTGCTCTATCACTAGAGAAGCTCACGCATCTCGTGCTGGATGAGGCGGACCTGCTGCTATCATACGGATATGACGAGGACCTCGAGAACTTGTCTTGGTCGATCCCGAAGGGAATACAGACGATCATGATGAGTGCTACCCTCACATCCGAGATCAATTCACTCAAGAAGATTTTCTACCGCGACAGTGCACCAGCCTTGCTGGACTTGGAGGAACCCGATGCTGAAGGAGAAGGCGTGACGCAACTGGTGACAAAGTGAGTTTTTATGTGTGCATTTCTACAGCCCCAGGATGCATATGCTGACGGGTACTACCTAGGTGTGGAGAAGACGAAAAGTTTTTGTTGGCCTATATTATATTTAAGCTCCAGCTGGTCAAGGGCAAGTGCATAATTTTTGTCGGCGACGTTGATCGCTGCTATCGATTGAAGCTCTTCTTTGAACAGTTCGGCATCCGCAGTTGTATTCTCAACTCGGAACTGCCCGTCAATTCCAGGATTCATGTGGTTGAGGAGTTTAACCGCAATGTTTACGACATTATCATCGCCTCGGACGAAAAGGAGATTCTTGGCAACGAGAAAAAGGCCGACGAAGAGGAGGAAAATGAGAATGCGCAGGGCAGTCCTGACGCCGAGAAGGAAACGGAACGACCTAAGAAAAGCGAGAGGCATCCAAGAGAGACAAGGAGTATGGTGTCTCTCGAGGTATCGACTTCAAAAATGTTGCCGCAGTGATAAACTTCGACCTCCCCACATCAGCTTCATCATATACTCATCGCATCGGACGTACAGCACGAGCTGGCAAAGCCGGGATGGCCTTGTCATTTGTGGTACCGAAGGATCTTTTCCGAAAACACATGCCTACTTCTATCCAGAGTGCAGAGAACGACGAAAAGGTTTTGGCAAGAATTACAAGGCAGCAAGCCAAGAAGGGCAAGGATATCAAACCTTATAGCTTCAACACAAAACAAGTCGAGGCCTTCAGGTATCGTATGAACGACGCGCTTCGTGCGGTCACCAAAGTGGCTGTGCGTGAGGCACGAACTCGCGAATTGCGTCAGGAGCTCCTGAAAAGCGACAAGCTTAAGAGGTTAGCCGTACTCACAACTTGATGCCAGGAAGTCAAGTCAATTTTTTTGAAAGATGGCATCTCTAACGAACTGAATTTCTTAGATACTTTGAAGAAAACCCCACGGAGATCAATCATCTTCGCCACGACGGAGAATTAAGAACGGCAAGGCAACAACCCCACTTGAAGCATGTTCCAGAATACTTGCTGCCCAAGGATGGAAAGAAAGGATTGACTGCAGACGACATCGGGTTCGTCCCGCTGAGGAAAATGGGCAAGTTGCGTAGTCACCGGAAAGGAAAGACGCTTAAGCGCGGCGGGAGAAAGGGGGACCCTCTGAAGACGTTCAAGGCCAGGCGCAAGACGAAATGAGGCCCGGGTGAGCCTAGGTTGAGAATGAGAAGTGCTTGCATATAAAAGCCCAAGTCCAAGTCCAAAAGTATGGTGCCCCTCGGTACGCAAAGTACTGTTTATTTCGAAGCAAATTTTGGTCATGAAATGTTTGCCAATGGTCATTTGTTCGAGTTAAGAAATCGACCTGTATGGAAATTGAAATCAAGACCATGTCAGATGCTCTGATGCCTGGACGCCCCAACCAACGCCGTGTGCCATTCATTCTCCTGTGCGTGCCCCTTTTCGCCAATTCTCATGTGAGTTTCTGTCGCGAGGATTCCTCCCATATCGAAAAACCCTAGTTGCCACGACGTAGGACAAAGAAAAAGACATCATCATCCTTTTACGCAGTGCCACGAGGCTTTGCCTTTGAGCAGCCTTCTCCTTCTTTTCCGACTTTTGTTTCTTCTTCTTTTCCGAATTCTTCTCATCCAGCTTCCGCTTGTGGGCAGCCTTCTCCTCGTCCGTCTTGGGCACTGGCTTGAAAAAGCCTTCCAGTCGAGCCTGCTGGGATGACTTGACATTCTTCTCCAACCGCGCGCCTGCGCCACGCACTCGGTCCTCGGAGAACCCTTTTTCGGTGACTAGGAAACTGACGAGACCTTCAATGTCAGGCTTATCCCACTTAAAGTCACAAAGCGGGTCATCTGCCTTGCGAACATCCGGCTGAAAAAACAGATCGCGTGCATCCTTGTATGGCCAGTCCTCCGGGATCGTGTACTTCTTTTAGAATCCTTTTCAATCGCCTCGACGACTTTCTCGAGGGTTCCATGCTCACGTATCAGTTTGAGCGCCGTCGTAGGTCCGACTTTGGGAACGGGGTCTAGGTAATCGCACCCAAGTAGAATGCACAAATCGACAAACTAGACGTCAAAAGAGATGCTCGTTAGTAAAATGCCAGAAGTTGCTGGAGTGAAGCCATTCCATATGAGTCGGCAGCTCCTACCTGTGGTCTCTCCATGTTCAGCCCCTCGAGAACCTTGTCAAGACGAATCTCTTGAATGGGCTCTTTCCGCTGTTCACTAAATGTGAGATGTCGCAGCAGAATCGGCGTGTTGAAGCAGAGCGTGTCCATGTCCTCACTGGCCGCCGCATACACTTTTCCGGCCATGGCCAGCTCTGCACACTGCGCCTCTGCTTCGGTAGGCGCAATGATGTACGGAACGCCCATGAGCTTCAACAGACGCTGACACTCAGCATTGTGTTCGCGCGTCACACGCACCGTTCGTCTCGAGAACTTCTCCACCTCTTCGGCCGTACCCGTCTCCTTGGCTTCCTCCAAACCCTCGTTGGCCTCCTGCTTGCGCTGGAATCGCTTCGCCAGCTCGCCAGATTTGAGTTTTGGCGGTGCGCCATCGAATACATAGAGGGGCTTGATGCCGTTGTCCACCATTCGTAACGTGCGATAAAACATGCCCATTAGATGGGAAGTGGTTTCTCCGCTGTCGTTCATGAGTTGTTGGCCATCGGAGCGCACGGCGATTAAGAAGCTGTAAATACTCATGGAAGCATCCTGACATGCGAGGTTAGTACTTCATGGAAATCACGACGAAAAATGCACGGGCTAGTGCGAGGTTAGACATACAATGGCAACTTTGCGACCAAAGTGGTTCTTGATCTCGCCCTCCTTGATTGCCTCAGGGCCTCTTCCTTGATGATCTGAAATAATTGCTTGATACCCATGATTGCACCGCGGACACAATCCAGGTGTGAGCGTATTCTAAGCAATAGTTGTTTTGCGGGAATGCAGAGCTGTTGGGGTTGGAAGTCCGAAACAGGCTCGCAAGGGTGAAAGTGAAGGCTTCGTAGCTCCAGAAGTCCCGTCGACGCGCCGCCAACAGAGAAAAAGTCCCCATGACACGCGCCTGCCCTGTTCACGCGCCAAGCTTGTTAAATTGGTCCCACTTCTTTACGCAGTGAGAGAGCACAGATGCAGATTCCCATTTCTAAGTTACGGCTCTTGCCTGTAATGATTCTGCGCCTTCCTACGTAGCTGCGGACGGAGTAGATGACGTATTGAATACGTCTCGCCATGTATCAGCGACTCCCGTAAATCATTCCAACAGATCACGTCATGTACCCGCAACTTCTCCCCTTAGAATCAATCCCCATCACCAGTTTCACTGATCAGGCAAACTACAAAACGCAATTACAAAGCGTTCATCTCACATTCACAGCTTGGAAATGTCTCGATGGTCGCCTTCCCAGTGCAAGTCGGTAGCCCCCTCCGATGGTGACGCCCAAGAATTACTTCTCGAACTTGACTCAACAGAAGATGACAGGGCCTCTTGAACTAGGTCCAGGAGCAACAGATGCTCGAGAAAAAAAGCCCACCCGATCCCTTTACCTCGTGCAGACGCCTTCGAGTATACACACGGTTTGTGTATACTTTGTTTGATATACCGCTCAGAATACAGAGTCGTCAAGGATGAGTCTCGCCTTGCGCTCCACCTTGCCGTGCGGAAAATTTGTGGCACAGCATGTATATATCACGTCAAAATGGGAATTGCAGGCGACCGACATTGCTGTCGGTGGGTTGGGTGGTCATCATGAGTCCTGTCTGGGTATCGTACATGCTGTATCCAGTTGCGTTGCGTGCTGAAACGCCATATGTCTAGTTTGTCAGTTGATCAGCCATGCTTCCTAATCCTCCTCAAAGAAGACCTTTTTCGCCCGCGCCCTCTGCTATCCTCCATGCTGTCAAGTGCTTGATCGATTTCCATGATATCCAGCATCTCAGCTTCCACATCCCGAGCTGTCAAGTCGGTGCTCATATCAGCTGCCGCGTTCATGCTGTTCAAAAATTCGAAGCCCACGCGTGATCGGGATGAAAGTTGTGGCGCATCTTCACGTCCTTCGATGGCGTCATCTTGCCCACTTTGATATGATTTCCTGCGCAACGTCCCAAACTTTACAGTGCTCAAGTTGAAGGATAAACTCTTGGCTCGGTCGGTTTTGCCATGAACAATAATGGCATCCGTTTTGTCTCCCTTCGAAAACAACCGTCTTCTACGACCGTCGACAAAGTTTCCAAGCTTCTTTCCTTGGCCATCCTCGCCATGGCGAACAATGACTAGTCGTGACTCGCCCTGTACCAAGACATCAACTGGTAGACCTCCGTCATTTTCGGATTGTAGCCCAGGTTTGGAAGAAGCTACCAGAAGGTCGACGCCGCAACACCTATCTCCCAAAAGTCCCGTAGAGAGATCAACAAGCTTGACAATCCTTGTAGGCTGCGCTCCACTGAACAAATTCACTCCTCCTCCAGCACCCTTTCGCAGCTGCGAATCCCAAAATCTTGATACAGCCGGAATGACGCACACGTGTTCTGAGCCTCCAACCCACAGGACTAGGCTCTCATCTTGCAGCGCCTTACCCTTGGGCGGCAGCACGATGACCTTGAGCCCTCCCGCACGGTAGATAAGCGGTCGAGAGTGGTCGCAGAGCTGAGGGAAGCAGTTGCCTGTCGTCGAGTATGGGGTGTCATAGGCGCAAATCCTCCGTTGTGATTCTCCTTTTGCTGGGTTCCAGCACTCCGAAGAGAGCCTGTGCCTTCGACGTAGCCTGAAATGCTGAAGTTCGTCAAAGCAGCACCAGTAACTCCGGATTTGAGTTTGCTCGCAATTGCGGCGGCAGATGAGGACGGGCTAACGCCGTCAACGTCCCAGACCCCCACATGCCATCAGCCAGGAGAGCAAAGACAGCTCGGCCGTGTGATATCCATGCTGCATCTAAGACGGGCTTTCTGGACGCTGTCGGTCGAGCAAATGGTTGATATAGGGACAGTAGCCATGAGCCTTGTGATGGGAAAGGGCCAATAGCCTCAGGGTCGGGCGGTAGTGAAGACACCGCGTAGTCGTATACTCTGACAGCGTGGCGAGAAGAGACAGTCAAAAGTTGTGAAGTGTGAACTGGGTTGAAAGAAATTCTGCTGAGAGGTTGGGGAAGATATTCTGTTTGAAACGGTTCGATTGGCCGATCTGGCTTCGCATTGATATCCAGTGGAACGTCCCAAAGCATCAGGCTACCAGACGCCTGTTTTGAGCATGCTGCGACTACTGCCCGTGGTGACTTGCTTTTGGGCTCTGAGGCTTTTGGTGTGACTATTGAGATAGCCAACCCATCGCTGTACTTTCTTTGGCCGCTGAGTAAGATGATTGACTCTCCCCAGGCACCTGATCCTGCCTGGCCAGCTAGCAACCCGGACCTCAGCTCCTCTCTTGCTTTGCTTTCTGGACTCGGGGCGTCAACGGCACAGTGATGACATATACATCACTTGTGACGCAAGAGACCGCAAGCACGATTTGCTGCGATAATAACGATCCGCGGCGAATTTGCCATCGTGGACGCTGTTGGGGATCACTGGCATCATAGCGACATGCAGGACTGCCGTTCCAAGCGTGAGATCCAGTGTTTGCACAATCTCGGGGTATGGACCTTCCTCGACCTCTTCCTCAAACTGTGGCTCATCCATGAACTTTTGCGCCGGCTGAGCATTCGCAGGTGGTTGTTCATCGTCGGAGTCGATCAACATGACAGCATCGTCAGACGAGCCATTCTGCTTTTTCTCGGTATCCGGTTTGCTTTGCTGCGGTTTGAAGCGCCTGCCGCCTCTCCATACTATGGTCACACCATTTTCGTGACCGTAAACGAAAATGGTCGCTCCTTGTGGTGATTGGATAGGATATGTTTGTACATCATTGACTCGTCGAGAAAGGTTATACCTATCAAAGGATATCAAATTAGTTATCCGAAGTTACTCTGAAAATTGCCACTGAGCCCTTTGTACCCACGTGAATTGTGTATTCTGTCTGGTCCGACGAATGCGAGGACTAGTTGAGGAAGTCATCATCAGATGTATAGCTGTCCCGGGCTGGCACCCGGTGGCAGAATATCGAGGGTCGTTATTTCAGCAAATTGTTGAATCCTTGGTCGATCGTGCAGCTGGTGATATTTTATCTTCGGGTTTGCGCTGTGTCCGAGCCATGTGTCGTCCTGTACTCCCTGTCCGCAAGCCTGAACTTTTCCCCGAAACGCGCCAGAAGCTCGCGAAAGCAAGTTCACCTAATAGAAGCAGCAAATCGTCACTCACGTGATTGGTGTTTTCCCACTACCCTGCAGGTTGCGGAATTTCAATGGATTGCTTCAATGAACTGCAAGTGATAAAATCGTAATAAAGTGCGCATTTGTCCATTTATAAGTTACGTATATGACATATGATGAAATATTGATGTCTGATGTTAACCTGAATGCATTCGCCTTGATTTGCTGTTAAAATAAATGTTTGTTCATCAATGAAATTTGAAGACATACATAGACCACGCATCAACATGGCACAACCTCCGCCTGAATATGAAAGACAATCCAGTTTCTGATGAAATTGCAATGCCAATCCCACCACCATTGACTTAATCATGTTCCACCCCGTAAATTCACGATGCGTACTAATATCTCCCAGCCCGAATCTCATTGAGGCAACCCGGAATCAGCATGAATCGGTAATCCCAGCCCCATCCATCACCACAATTACAGCAACGCGCTGCTGCTTATTCAATAGCCTAACACCGTTGCAGATACCATATCCTTTCTCCCGTTTGAATAGACGTACGCGGTAGTTTATCTCCTTATCAGACGACAGTACATAAGGAATCCCACGGGCGACTCTGTAGTTTCCGCAGTAGGTGGTGCCTAACAGGTCAGCATGAGATTCACGAGATGTGAACAGAATTATAAACATCGAGGAAAGGTTTTATGCGCCCATTGAATCTCTCATTGTACTTCACGACGACTAAAGAAAATTCAAGACTATCGCCAAAGCTCACCACAACACCTTACACCATAGACGAGTACTCATATTTTTTGGGCAGCTAGGAATGCTCATTATCACACAAGAAAAAGAGCAGACATATTGAGATATCGGTGTATATTTTGCAGTCCGTACATACATTTCCGCACTGTGCTTCCACGCCGCCCCTTAACGTACATATAATAAATTTTTAAGACTAAAACCAGCAACGCAACAGTGTTGCTTGTGTACAGCCCCTCCCAGATTGACGAGCCAATCCTTAATTAGCCTTGTCATCCCGTGCCAATATCAAATGTGATGCCAGTCGCCTGAAGAGGTACCGGCACCAAGTCGTATATCTGTACACAAGTTGAGCGAGCACCGTGGTCTAGCAGCATAGATTGCGGCCGAGTCAAGAGGGAGAGGGAATACAACAAGACCGTCGCGTTCCATCTCTCATGTCCAGAATAGAAGTTCAGCTGCTTAAAAGGAGACGTAAATGAGTGGATGGCATAGGAGACAAATCCACAATGCATGGCGTACGCTGGAACACCGTGCAAACAAGAGTTGTCATCTTCGTAGAAGAGATTGAAATCAAGAACAATCCTACGCCGAGGGAGCAAATAAGAAGAGTCAACGCCGCTAGATCCTCAGCCGACTGACTAATAAGTGGACATGAGCTGTCATCCCGATAACGCCTTGTATGCCTGTAAATGAAGGAGATGATGGAAGATGGAGAATAATGGGTATTTCCGAGATGGTGTGTAGTTCTTTGGAGCTCAAGTCCTCACGCATTGGTGACCTGCAAAAGAAGAAATAATTAGATTTCAAGGACAATGATGGCAGACACCAAAAACGACTCAACGAACCCTCAGAATCCTTCGCGAATAGTCCTCGTTATCAGCGATGCTGCCATCGCTCATTCGTCGATGGGCCATGACAGGATCCAAGCGAGAGTCAGTCATGGAAATGCTGCCATGGCTGCTGGAAGGCTTGGAACCGCTGATGAAAGCGTTGACGGCGGCATTTCGGCGGTGCTCCTCTTCAATCTCGGAGTTGCGCTTGCGTCTGACGTAGAAAAACACACCGGCGATGGCAGCAGCAGCGGCGAAGACACCAACGACAACACCAGCAGCAATACCTGCAACATTGGGACCGCTCTTCTCTGATTTTGGAGTCTCCGTGGGCACCGATGTTTGTGTGACAGTGGTACCGCCACCGCCACCGCCACCGTTGTTGTTGTTGTTGTTGTTGTTGTTGTTGTTGTTGTTATTGCCGCCGTTGTTACCACTAGGTTTTGTATCGCTAGGAGTTGGCGACGGGGTACTCGTTTTACTTCCACTAGTGGTGCTAGAGCTGGAGGGTTCGTAGCGGCTGATTTGGAGCTGAATACCGACGTTGTAGAAAGAGTAACTATCAAGGCCACCACAGGCCTCTGGGGGTATGCAGGGCATGGCTGATTGCATTCGCCGTCCTCGACCTGGTCTTTCTTTGGAGGCAAAGCATAGCCACACCAACATTGTCCTCCATGCATAGCAGCCAACCAGAAACCATCGGCTTTGCATGCATTATTGCAGGCAGCGGTAGACATCTTGTCGGCAGAGATAGGCTTGTGCATCGTCATATTACCATAAGAACCATAGCAGCCCGATGAGGTGGCAATACCGTTGACAGGAATCTGAAGGGCGGGTTGTTTGGGTGTCTGCGCGTGGACACCAGTGACAGCCATGATGGCGCCAAATGCGATCGTTGATAGTCTCATCTTCAGCGTCGAGAACGAGGGGGCTGTGATAAATAAGAACTAGAACGCAGCCAGTTTGAGGAACAGGCTCAAGGACAGTCGGGAGAGGTGGTGTTATTGTCCACCCGAGATCAAGGAAAGATTAGATGGAAAGTCCAATGAGCAATTCAGGAACAGTTCAGTCGATTATACCAGGGAGGCGACGTGCCTGGACCAGGAAAAGAACGGAAGCGGCCAACGAGACTATCGCTTATTTTGACGAGCCGTGTCTCGAGAGGTGTGTCGCGGCACGAAAGAAGTCGACGAAGGTCGAATTTAGGGCGTAGGCTGTGTGCCAACTTCCCCTTCACGGACGCTGCGGTGACGAAGCTCAAGATCGCTGAGTGTTGAAAAACGAAAAGGCTGCACGTAATTATCGCACAAAGACGAAGAACAGACAATGGCAGGAAGCCTCCTGAGCAAAGGACGACAAGCTGAAGAATGCAGTGGCGGTGGTCGGGGAGAACGAGGGATAGACGACTGGAACGAGCGACGAGACGTTTTTTTGTTGAAGGGTAAAGCGAGACGAAGATGTGAGAGAGAGAGCGTGAAAGGTCAGGAGTGTGTGGGAATTGGGGGAGAGGGCGACAGGCAAGCGAGGAGAGGTTCGGGGCTTAGGCTCGGGGTATGTGTGGGCTGATGGCAGACTGGACGATAGATGGAGCAAGGACCACCCGCCAGCCAGACCAGACCACCGGATGCCAGGCCCTGAGAGGCAGAAGAGGCAGAGAGGGTGACGGACCACACCGGGCCAGGGCCAGGGGCAGGGCAGGGCGAGCCAGGCTCAAAACGCACACCTGCACACCACAGCACACCACGGCACACCACAGCACACCACACAGCACAGGTGAATTGAGTTGCAGGCAACACCAGGCAGGAGCAGGAGTCTGTCACCTGCAACAAACCTGGCCTGGCAAGTATGTATCAATCCGTGCAGAGGAGCCGGCATGCCAAATACATGTCCATAATCCGTACGGAGTAGCATCGCATTCATTCAAGTCCCGTGTCCACTCAGATATTACATACGAAGCAATCGCGCATGGCGGAGTCGCGAGCAATGCAGCGCGCAACGATGCTCGGTAATGAATAATAGTAGACACAACATCTGCGGTGCCTAATTGCTTGATATGCGGGCCCTGAACGGGAAACTCTAGTCGTCTCTACCTCACCGTGACTCGTGGCTCGCGCCTACTAGCCACCTAGCCTAGCCTGATTCCTGAGCCTGGCGGCTGGCGTCTGCCACTGTCACTGGGTGAGAGCTACGATCCAGGATCCACAATCCATCCACGATCCACGATCCACGCAAGGCGCCAAGAGTGCTCAATATTTCATCTGACTTCGGGCTTCACAGGATATATATTTTGAGCATGAGAATTGACAGTGTCTGTATGGCCGAATTGTGCAGTCGATAAGCAAGTACCACAAGGTCATGTGCGCGTACTACATGTACGGGGCACTCGTACCTTGGCACTTGGGGAGGTACTTCATTCCCACCAACCACCTTATGTATGTCTGTCCTTTTGTTCGTCAGTTGTGTGCTTTGTGCAACCCAACATGTATATGCTACATGTATTACCAAATTACTTGTGCTCCGTATGGCGTACGCCATCTCAGTTGACATGACCACCGTCGATCAAACAGCAGTGCGATACATGTATGCCAGCATGTCCTTGGTTGAATGAACCTAGTTGCTTATTTCAAAGTCAGATTCTTGCTTGCACAGTGTAAATTTCGATACGTCGCATTCCTGCGCGCACGACCTGCCTACTATCGCCATCCCTTGCACCCCAGGCATCCAGTATCCTTCTCTTATGCTGTGTCATTGGCGACGTTGTGCTCCGTATAGTGAGGAGCACTGTGCGACCCACCAACTGAGCAGCTTGGCAAACCCCTTACTTCTATGATGTACATGTACTAGGTATGCAAACGAGCCATCGCTAGTTTAAGTTTGATCCCTGAATTAAAGACGCTGGCGAAAATTTCAGTTGGGGACGCTATTGTCCCCTGCTGGAACATATTACCACGCTTCAGTTTTCTCTTTGCTTGATGCTCAATCGTTTTATTCACGCGAGACGCGGGCACACTTCGGCATGTCCTTTCCCATAAATACAGCGAGTCTCAACTATTTCGCGATCATGGGCCAGTACGGATTACCTCTCTGTTCATTGTTGTTCTGGTGGTCACCGCGTTATCCGGGTGGCGTTGGCGCCAGCCTACATGAGACGTTCTCAATGACAGGCCCCCGACGAACGTGATGATCAGACCAGTTCATTGACTGGTGCTGACTGGTACTAGGGACTCTGTGTCTTCGTAGATATGATATAGACGACACGTTAACTTGGCTAGATGGCTAACATTTTGATTGCACATGCAAGGGCTTTTCGGTCCCGGATACTGCACAGCGACTCCATGCCTACCTGAGGACCCACACTAATCAAACTAAGGAGCAATGCCCCATCCCATCGCGCACGTCGTATTTCGTCTATCCACAAAGTAATAATACTACCTGAAGCACGGGTGTGATATTGGCATGGAGTGCGAAATGGAGAGATGAGAGATGTCTGCACGGCACCGATGCAAACGAATCACGCGGCGACTATCTTGATGTACTCGACTGACCACGCACTTCGTGCTCGGGAATTTATCGCGCACTTTCATACACATTCCCTCCCCCTTTTTATTTTTTTTACTTTTTTATTTTTAGCTTCATCAATCAAAAATAGCTTCACTGACCATTATTCTATGAATTACAATCACATTCTACATACGGAGTACTGCGCACGATACGGACAGCCAACCCGTATTATTCAGGGCACGCTTTTTCGTCGACTTACCTCAGGTTCGACGCAGCAACATGTCTTAGACTCCAAATTATGTGTCATATTCCTGCATGCAGCCAGGCACCGTCCGTGAGCATGAGTGAAGATATTTTCATATTGTTGTAATATACCGATGTGTGAACACGCTTGTGTTCGAAACGAGATGACGAGCGGGAATCAACAAAAAGGAATGAACGGTTCGTGCCATGTTGTTGTGCTTGGCGCGCACTAGTGATTCACCCCATCAGGATGGAGACAATACAAGCTCCGTCCGGTGTAAGCATTTCCAAGAGGGCTTTTACTCCGTAACTCCGTAATGCTCTGCGACATTGCAGCCAAGCAGCCATGGAGTAACTCCGTAGAGAGACATGTTTATTGGTGCTTCGCCGTCAACCCCTGCTGGGGCCTCGGCCTGTTATAACCACACAACCTCGCTCTGAAACCTTTGTCGGCTGTGTCCACTCTTTCAAAAGCAATCTTGACTGACGGTCCAGTCGCAAGCAAACAGGTAGGCCAATAGAAAACGGGGTTGCCCTGATCTTCAAGATCCCAGACGGAAGCCAAATCAGCCGAAGCGATAATTACTGTGTTTGTGGCTTTCCATCATAGCCCTGCTCTGAGGAGGCATTTTGGCCGGACAGTTGCCGACGCACGATTAGCTCAGCTGCTCCTTGCCATACTTTTGCTTTCTTTGGGCGCCCCTGACCGTGAACACTGTAGGCGCTGGACGAGAACGACGTTGAAAAAGTTAGGCATGAGTACGGAACACTCCGTAGTACAGTAAAGTAATCGTTCAAACCTCTCACTCCCGCATTACATTGTACATACACTACAACCCCTGAATTATTTTACAACTCTACTTGCCCCACATCAGGTTGCCCAATAACAGCTGCCCGCAGCTGCGTTCCGCCTAGGGTAGGGTAAGATAGAGCTTGTACTATTAGAGCGTTATAAGGTGGATATGCAAGGGTATAAATAGTACATTTTATTCCTAGTAAATTACTTATAATTCAAGGTACACTACAACCCCTGAATTATTTTACAAATCTACTTGCCCCACGTGGGGCAGCTGGCAGGTTGCCTAATAACAGCTGCCCGCAGTTGCGTTCCACCTAGGGTGGAGTATACTGTTAGCGCGTTACAAGGGGATACGCAGGGGTATAAACAGTACATTCTTTTCCTAGTAAATTACTCATAGTTTAAGGTACCTAGCCCCTCTCTGCCCCACCCTATTCAACGCCTAATTGGCTCGCTACTCCCTGTTATGTAGAGTTGTAAAATAATTCAGGGGTTGTAGTGTACCTAGCCCCTATCTACCCCACCCCTATTTAATGCCTAATTAGCTCGCTATCCCCTGTTATGTATATTTGTAAAATAATTCAGGGGTTGTAGTGTACAACGTACATGTATGTCAGTTCTTCTTGTCTAATAGATGCCAAGTGATTATGTTGGTGGAGTTGAGGGACTTTGTTCTTGGCAGATCTTTTTCCTTCTCAGATGTGTTGCTCCGTTCCGTGGACACAAGAATTCAGCTAACCCCGATACAAGGGGATTGTATGACGCCGAGGTTGTTCTTTTCGTTGGGCACGCCGACCAACGTAGGCCATCCGACATGAGTGCTCCGTATCCGCCATGAGTATAACGATCAGAAGCGCCACCTACAAACCCTTGTTCGCAATTGCAGTTCATGGTAGTAATGCCATCCTACTGCTTATGTCGTTAAGGAGAAATATTCACCAGCTTCAGGACCTACGTACAGCCGAAAATAAAGGCAAGGACCAGCTTGACTGCCATGATCTTCAGCCGCCCTTTGACCACCCTTAAGACTACTTATTGCATGGGACAAGTGCCCTGTACTGGAGTATGAGGTGTACAGTTGTCACAGTCATCAGTTGTTCCAGATCATATTGAGTCAATTTCTTTTCGGCTGAGTATGCTAAAGCTGACTATGCTGCGTTCGCCAAGCCAGATTGTCTAGCCAAACGAGTTAGCACTACACTTTAATGGCGGAAAACCCTCGAAAATCATGATTTCTATAATAGTTGGTGGACCTTCAAACTAATCGTTTCGCACAGTTGCGCGGGGGTGGCCATCCACTGTTTTATTTGCCTTGTCCATCACGGCAAGATGGAAGTCTTCACCATCTTTCCAGGGATAAAGACATGATTCTGTGACGAAATACAGGGCCTCTATTCCCTTGACAAACAACATCGCCATTCGAAAATCTGTTGATACAAATAGGCGCTCGTGACGCTTAGAGACTACCGGGTTCAAAATTGGACGTCACTTGTCCAAGTAGCTCGAAGGTTGCATTTGGGGATTACCCGTTTGGATCTCAGCTGGGCAACACAGCGTTGCTGTTTCAACTAAGTTTGGAATATTATGAGAAAACGGTGTAGATAAACGAGGTATAAACCGCCAGCTCAAGCATGACTCCTTTCTTACTCTGCGGCATATTCACCGAGCAGCTGGTTTCCCAGGCTCTTTAAAACTTTCGGAGCAGGGTCATGTCACGGTGAGATACCCTTGACATTAGAAATCGACTGTACCCAACCATTCTGTTTTGGCACAAGTCACTATTCTACAAGCGGAAATTTTAAATATGCTGCAATTGACGTCCCTGACCAGTCATCAGAAGATCAAACAGCACACTCTTGTGTCTAGGTAGCGGCAGAATTGTGTCGGCAGCACCTAATATAGGCGCGTCGAGCATCTTTGAAGAAGAATGACGTGGTTCCAAGGAAAGTGCGCTTGCGTAGCATCAAAGCTTGTCCATATTACATATTTCGTACATGCATGGTGCTCGACGAAGTGACGAACTAGTTGGTACCATGTGGTATCGGAATATGCACTCGGGTGAAGACTCCTCACCAAACCCTGAATTCATACGTGGAACGACGGCTGTCCTTGGGACTCACTCCAAAATCGATCCAAGTATTTGCCATGTTGTAATGTTGGCAGCAAGGAATACTCGACATGTCTTCCAGAAGTCATGGATATGGGGTGAGCGAGGGCATGCATTGTTTCAGGTCATGGGATAGGAAATATTTGCATGTAATTTGGTGATACATCGAGAGTATTCGAAGGTCCTGGGTGATACGATATTGCGCAGCCGCCGACTTCTGATTGACTAGCCTCGCATTGTTTCAGCAACTTTTATCAACATTGAATAGCTGATGCTGTGGCTAGAATCCCTTGGACCCGAAATACCAATAGCTACAGCGAGGTTGAGACCTACCATCGCGACCTCCGCACCGCAGACTCTGTCACGCCCCAGCTCTTGGGTCCATGTTGGATTGCAGAACGGGAAGGGCAGCAAGTGGTACTGCGTAGTCGGTATGCCTGTCGTGCAGCGTTTGAGAACAAGACACAGAGGCCTACGTGCCGCGACAGGATGGATAGCAAGTCACGATTTGGTGTGATCTACGGAGTACATAACCACCCGTCACCAGTGGACGGTGGTGACTGATTCGGCTGCAACACCCTCCGGAAGGGTCAAGACAATGCGACAGCCATGACGGCTGATGAAACTCAATGAAACTCAAAGAAGTCGAGTTGTGCACGGCTTTGGTCGGTGATGTGTCTGCGAGATCGATACTCAAATCAAACGCAGTCGCAGCTCGACCAGATGGACATGGAAGGCCAACGACAGCTATGTATTTCGGGTTACCCACAGCAACTCCAACAAGGAATCGCCTAGAAACCCGCTGGGGTTACGTGGCGCTATCAAAGTTTCCTGATAGGGTAGTAGCTACAAGACCTAGATATGTACATTACATTTACATATTAATATCCCACTCTGGTCCTCGTTCTTCCCCCTCTTTTGCAGTACATTGTACTCCGTAGTAGTTTGTATCGGAGATCCTCAGTCCTTCCTTTGCGGGAGCCCCGGGAAATTAATCATCGCTGTGAAGATCCATATGCCCTCTGGTTCCCCGGTTCTCTGGCCATTATTTTGGAGTTCAAAATACATGACGTCTAGGGAGCTTGAGGGAAACGAACCTAGACTGTGTTTGGATGCCACATCCGGCTTGTGGGCTGCGCTGCTTTAATCTCCTCCGAGACGATAAGGCTCCAGGTACATAGGTGACAGGGCTTTATCCAATCAAAATCATCGCCACTCCAGACTGCGCCCAATCAACAGCAATAAAATGGGCCTACCACGTACCTGGAGCCTTATCGTCTCTATAAGGAGAAGCACAGGCGTGGCGTGGCCCCTTCCATCCATCCAGCAGTTAAATTTCGTCTGTCGGAAAATGTCTCTTCGCAAACTGGCCGTGCATAGCCATGTGACTGCCGGTCTGCCTCCGCCAAGCTTAATGGAGAGAGAGCACTTATGTACACGTATGTACGTGTATATGTAAAGCGGCATTGGGTTTAAGCCTGCTTTGTCGAGGCTAGTCATTGGTGCTGAAGGTCACCCGTCACCCGGACCCGGACGGACCTGACAAGTGGGTGACGGGTTCGTCATGGGTCGTCACTGAGCTATGCTGGCTGGGGACTGGTGCCTGCCGGTGTTGTGGGAGTGTCGTGCTTGCGTGATCCTCTCTGCCCGCCGCTGCCTTCTACCGCAACCGAAAGCACCACCTGCGCTTTCAACACCCAGTTCCTGCCGCCGCCACTGACAACCTCGCCCTCCGCTACCTCCTCTCTCATTTTCCAAAACATCAACATCAATTTCAACTCGAGTGTCGGTCCAATCCATCGTTATTCGGGAACTGAATAGTTTGCTTGCTATTACAAGCATCTCTGACACTATCTCTCGAATTGCCCTCCCTTCAAGGCGTCGCCCAACATGAAGAGCGCGCTTATCGCCGCGGCTGCCCTTGCTGGCTCCGTCCAGGCTGGAGTTCACAAGATGAAACTCCAGAAGATCTCTCTTGAGGAGCAGTTGGTACGTATGCCACTCGATAGCTCGGAATGACGTCTCGTCTTCTCCCAGACACGGCTATTGAGACTCAAAATGTGCTGACACCTCTCTCTAGGCTGGTGCCTCTATTGAACAGCAGGTCCAGCACCTTGGTCAGAAGTATCTTGGTTCCCGCCCTCTGTCCCGAGCCGACGTCATGTTCAACTATAAAGCTCCTCAACCCCAAGGTGGCCACCCAGTGCCCGTCACCAACTTCATGAATGCCCAGTGTAAGTCGATCGCCATCGCTGGAGTGCATATGATGGAAGCGACACTAATTAAGATGTAGACTTCTCCGAAATCACTGTCGGCACCCCGCCCCAGACCTTCAAGGTTGTCCTTGACACTGGCAGCTCCAATCTCTGGGTTCCTTCCAAGTCGTGCTCCAGCATTGCCTGCTATCTTCACTCCACCTACGACTCCAGCTCTTCCTCAACATACAAGAAGAATGGCTCTAGCTTCGAGATCAAGTACGGCTCTGGCAGCTTGTCTGGTTTTGTCTCCAATGATGTCGTGTCCATTGGCGACTTGAAGATCAAGAAGCAGGACTTTGCTGAGGCAACTGAGGAACCTGGCTTGGCATTCGCCTTCGGTCGATTTGATGGTATTCTTGGTCTCGGCTATGACACCATTTCAGTCAACCATATTGTCCCTCCTTTCTACAACATGATTAACCAGAAGCTCCTGGACAAGCCTGTCTTCGCCTTCTATCTCGGCGGTAGTGACGAGGATAGCACAGTTACCTTTGGTGGTATTGACAAGTCCCACTACACCGGCGAGATTGAGTACATTCCCTCCGCCGCAAAGCTTACTGGGAGGTCGACATCGATTCTATTGCCTTTGGTGACGAAGTTGCCGATCTTGATGACACTGGCGCCATCCTTGACACCGGTACTTCCCTGAACGTTCTCCCCAGCTCTCTTGCCGACTTGTTGAATAAGGAGATCGGCGCTAAGAAGGGTTGGAACGGCCAGTATACCATTGAGTGTGAAAAGATCAAGTCTCTGCCTGACATCACCTTCAGCCTTGCCGGTTCCAACTACAGTCTTCCTGCTTCCGACTACATTCTGGAGCTTCAGGGCACCTGTGTCTCTACCTTCCAGGGAATGGACATCCCCGAGCCTGCTGGTCCTCTCATTATTCTTGGAGATGCTTTCCTCCGCCGCTACTACTCTGTTTACGACTTGGGCAAGAATGCTGTTGGTCTTGCTCGTGCCAAGTAAATGATAACTCATCCGCAAAGCACACGTACTATTGAGCACTTTATCGCAAGAACTGGAGAGCATGGTGTAGCTCATGGTTAATACTGCATGCATACTTTTTCTTTTGTTCAAGTAGTCGTTGTACAGGCCCGTTTATGTAGTAATACGGATCAGAAGTAACAGTACAGAATAGAAATTATTTCTCAGCCTTTGGCGCCTGTCCTTGCTTGTGTCAATTTGAGACGATCTTAGGAAGTCAATTCACGGACACGGATCCATTGCCATTTAGTAGTCATAGCTAGCGCTGCCAATAATGCTGCCTCATGGAATCCCCCAGGAACCTACATAGGCGATGCATCATGTTCAGGAAGATGGACAATGCGGTTCACTAAGCTTGAAATGGTTGGGATAATGGCGAATAACGATACTTCTCACTCTCGGATTTCGATGGCTTGCAGCATTTTTATGTGATTGATAAACCAATGTCGAATGATTCCCAACGGACACATCACATCTGCTGGGTATTACGCATTCTCCTGGGGACGCTGAGCAGGCGAAGGTGTGATGGCCCAGGTCACGTGCGACGCAGTTTGACTTTTCCTCTCTGGTGTTATAGCGTGGGACCCAGGCAAGCCAGGCGCATCTACTTGATGATCCCACGACACATTCTTTCTCAGTGGCCTCTTCTGTTGCATTACGCCTTATAGCCATTTGCTGGAAGCAGTAAAATCGCGTTATTTGCTTCCAAAGCTCTCGAATTGCCATTTTTCAGGCGTGACTCTTGATCGCACTCTTTGTGTTGGATGTAGACGGCCGTTTCGACAACCCTTGATGAGAGGGCCTTGAAGTCGCACCAATTTGTTCTCCACGACTGCTACCGCGTATCGCGACGAGGCGACGAGACGCGGCCAGCTATCACCACCAGACGCTCGACTACGATCTAGAAATGGCGCAGCCCACGCCTGTCGATGCGAATGGCGCACCGACACCCATTAGTGATGATAATGGTCATCTCGCCGTCCCTGGCAAGCGAAAACGCGACAGCGAAGAAGACGGCGCGGAGGCAATGACCGGTGTAGAGGAACCGAAGCCAACTGCACCCCACTCATGGGCTGCAGGGCAACAAAAGGATCTAATAAAGAACTATTTTGAAGTTTTAAAGAGGTAAACATTCTTTTGCGCACCACCAGCAGCGGTGCCCACGTCGCGCGATCCTGATCTAGTGTCCCCCTTTCCGATCTGCTGCTTAAACAATCATCGATAATCACTTTAAGCAATGGCTGATCATCCATTCGTAGCATCGACATCGAGCCATCCATTCTCAAACGCCCGCTGGAAGACTCCCACTTCGCAGACGAACCTGAAACAAAGCGACAAAAGTCATCAGAACCGCCAATGTTGAAGTCAATATCGGACAAGATTGCCGCCGATGCGTACACACATATGGAGCATTTGGCTTCCGACATTGTTTCTGTCGCCGAAGCTGCTTTGTCAGAAATCAGGTCCAAGGTTCCTGACGAGTCTGGCAGCATAGCTGATAAGAAGATTGCCGTACGCATAAACGAGTTCAAAGATCAAGCCCTCACTATCTTTGCACGCGAAAAGGCATACCCGAGACACCTGCCGCCGAGCTATTGCTGAAGGGTGAAGGCTTCAAATCCACTTCTAGTAAAAGTCAAGCCATCTTGTCTGTTGTTGGATACGCACCGCAAGAGCGACGCCTCTTTTCCAGCTTACCCTTGTCGCAAGACATTGATCCGACAGACTTCAAGCTGCCACCCGGGGTTAGCTTCTCCCGGGTGATTCAAGTAATGTGCAAGAACGGACACAAACCCTGGGTGAATTATTCAGTGCCCGCGACCACTTCCTCCGTTGCAACCGCCAAAGCAGCCAAAGACTCAAGCGAAGGGTAATACACTGGACTTCTATCATCCTCAACTGGAAAACACGGCCAAGTATCGCGGAAACTGCTATTTCAACACCAAACTCTCAGCTGGCCACTATCTTGACTACAGCAATGCCACACCCTCCCATCAAACCAAAACCAAACAACGAGAGCGGGCTCAGAGCCTTGCGGGCAAGAGACCCTCCAGCTCAGAGCTAGAAACTTCGGAAATTGAGTCTCTATTCAGAGGTGCCTTTTCCAGTTTCGCTCCGTGCAAGGATGACTCGGCGGCTGTGATATCCGCTGACACTGCCGGGCGAATTTGGTGGCAGAAAAGTGGCTCACGGAGTTTCCAGCGGATGGTTGAGGTTGAGTACTATGAAGATCTTGCGGATGTGGATATCTTTAGGCCTGAAGTCAAATTCGAAGAGCTTGACGAAGCAGGGGTACAGGAAGCCATCGACAATTGGGACGAAACCACCCTTGATCCTTCACTTGAAGATGCTATGGGTTCCAAGCGAGATGATGATGAAAAGGAGGTTAATGACATTCTGGACGAAGTCACGGACATGATCGAAACCTTGGCTTCCTACCAGCGCATCCGCAACCTGACGCTCCCGAACTCTCAAAACCGTCAGTCCAGCGACCCTGTTAATGGAGATATGCTCGCCAATTCAGGACCCCACCTACCCTCCGAGGAAGAGCAGGCCACATACGAGATGCTCAAGGCGCAATTAGCCTTAATCATCAAGACACTACCCCCTTACGCCGTGGCTAAGCTCAACGGAGACCAACTCGATGACTTGCTCATCAGTACAAAGATACAAATACATACCGACCAATTTCGGGGCGTCATGGAAGAGGACGACGCTGGTATCCAAGCTCGCATCAAAGCCCAGCAGCAGCAGCAGCAGCAGCAGGCAGCTGCCCAAGCCACGCAGGCGAGCGCCCGCCCACCTTCGCAGCGCTCAGCTAGCATTTCTACCCCTATGGAAATCAGTATCAGCACCCGAACCAGTACGCTACGCCGGCAAGGACGCCGTCTAACCCACAGCAGTACTTCCGGTCCATGCCAACCCCGAATTACCAACAGCCTCGAACCATGGGCAGCCCTGCTCAGCAACCCAGACCACCACAGACGAATCAGTACACTCGCCCCAACGGATATTCCAACCAGTACGCGGCGCAGTTGGCCAAATCGCAAACCCCTTACGGCCATCAAAGCATGCCTCAGTATGCCAACCAGCAGCGACCGCAGTACGGGCAGCTTCAACAGCAAGGAACACCGAACGCGGCACGTTTTCAATATCAGCAGTCGTTCCAGCACCAACAACAGCCTGGAACACCGGGCCAACCCAACTACGGCGCGTATACGAATGGCGGGGCATGCCACCCAGGAATATGTCACCTCAAGTTGCCCCACGGCACGCGTATGGCACCCCAACATGCAACAGGGTCAACGATTTGTAACACCCGGACAAGGCACACCCCAGATGAATAGAAACGCCAGCAACCCGGGACAACATGCACAATACAGCCAATCACCAGGTCTGACCGGGTATCACACTGTGATACCGGAAGCACAACAGCAGCGAATACTGGACCAAGCCAAGGCTCGAGTCGCCGCACAGGAACGGACCGCAACGTTTGGTGACAAAGTGTCCCAGCCAGGCTACGCAGCCACGGGCACGGGTTATGGTGTCAATGCTGACGCGAACAGAATTGCGGCCGCCCGAGCCAATGCCATGAGCCAGCAGAAGCCACAGACACCTGTTGGACAAAGACAAGGGATGAACGGAACTCCCACGCCAGGACCACAATTCATGCCACCATCGAAAGTGACGCCTGTTCCTGTACCCCTATTCCTGGAGCTGGACAGCCTCAACAACAACAGCAACAACAACAACAACAACAAAAACAAGAGCCCGCGCAGCGACCTGCACCAAAACCTGAACTGTAATTATTCTGAGGGAAAAGGAAGGTCTGGACGTTTGATGGGAGGCTTGGAAAACATGAACGAGGCATGTGGAAAACAAAGGATTGGAAACAGCTGTGTGGAAACTGTTGTTCATGGGTTACTCTTCCGAAAAATGTCCTTTGTTCTTCCCACCTCTTTTCCTTTCATTTTGAAGTTTTCTCGTGGTCTCTCTTTTGTTTGTGTAAGGATATGGCGCATCCAGGAGTCAAAAGCCACCAATTATTGAGACGGTGTATTTTCCATTTCTGGGCAAGAAGGGAGAGGGGCAAGCTCGATGTTTCTCCCCATGGCAAAGAAGTGAGAGCGGCGGAGTAGTAGCGAGGGCAGGTTGGACTTTCTATGTATGAAGGAGGAAAATATGTACAGCAGCCTTTTGCGGTCATTTGAATAATGGGAAAAGGGCCAACTCGCGACCGTATAGAGCCAAATGCGCGTGTGCGTGTGCATATCATATGTGTGTATGTGTGTGTGTGTGTGTGTTTGCTGGCGACGTGAGTGATTTTGATACTGTGCCAGACAAAATAACTCACTCCATAATATGACTGAGGGAAGGTATGTTCGATTAGAGTGGGTATCATTGAAATAGATGTATGCCTATGCCTTCGCCTATTCCTCTCAAAAAGATTAAAAAAAAAAACAACACTATCCAGCATCATGTATATACACATGTTCTCAACTCAGCATCTCATTTGCCGCCTTGGCAGCGCGCGTTACCTCCTCTCGTGACCCCATTCCAATATGATCCTCCGCAGCTCAAACACCACCTCGACGGCAATTAACAAGATAATAATGAGCTCGAGTCGCGTGCCGTGCTGCTCGCTAGACAATTCTCGCAACACGGTCGCAATCTCCTGCGCGTAATCCATCTTTTGGTTCAGAGTGCGAATACGAACATTGACGTCAATGCGCGGCCAACTTGGTCGTAGTAGCCTTCCAGACCAAGCTCTGATTTGCTGTCCCAGAAGATGTCGGGCAGAGAATCGGTCAGTTCGGAATAGTGGTTCAGTCGGGCACGGAGGCTCAGCAACTCGCCCGTCTTTTGCAGGATGAACTTCCGACCGAGGGGAAGACCGGACCCCGGGACAAGATGGCGGGGATGTTGCGCGTGCTCTCAAAGTAACTCGTCAGGGCGCTTTCCAGAACGGCCAGTTTCGTGCTCCGGGCCAGACCGGACGAGAAGGTGATCTTGGCAAGAGTCGTGTCTAGCGTGTCGCCGTCTTTGTGTTCCTTCCACGTGCCGAGGACAACCATGTCTCCCTTCATGGTGCTCTCCGCACGTGAGACATCCGTTATGAAGTCGAGGTCCTCTACTTCGCGGAGCTCCGGGGATGAGCATCTTGGGCAGCGCGGAGGATCTGCCTCGTCACCACGTCCGGTGGCAACGACCAGGTAACGATGGTTCCCGAGGAAACACGAAGATGTCGCCGCCGTTGACGCCCTTGGCGTGCACCACCTCGCTGGCGTCGAAGCCCGTGTTGTCAGGGTCGATGGCGAACCCGTGCGAGGAGAGAATGTCCACCACCAGGGGCATGTTGAACGACTCGGCTACGCATGTTGCGCTGATGGTGGTGGACGATGGGTCGTCATCCGTCTCTGCACTGGCCTTGTCCCCGTGCGCTTCGGCTGCTGGGCAATGATGGCGACGCGGCGGAGGGACGTCTTGGCGGTGGCAGACCGGGTCGGCTTGCGCTTGACACTGGCGGCGTGGTCTTGGGGACGGAGAGTGCCTGTGGACGAGGTTATCGACGAGTCGTCGGAGGGTTGGTTGGATAAAAATGGGTTGGAGGTGAAGAAGTGTCGTTTTCGAGGGAGGCTCGCGGGCGTGGTGAGGTGGAATGAGCGTCGGGGTCGTCGGCTGGAGACGACGGAGCTGTGCATGTGTCGGGTGACAACGTTGAGCGATGTCCGTTGCGGAGGGTGCCTCATCATGATGTGGTTTGTTGGAGCCGTGTGCTGGTCCCAATTTGTAAAAAATGTTTGGGAGGTGGCAGGAGCTGTTGTGAAATCTTTTTTTTTGGTCTAATGGAGATGTTCAAGGCTAGAAAGAATCAAATCACATGAAACAAAACCAAAACAACAACAACAACAACAACAACAACAACAATAAAAGAAGGCACGGTGCTCAAATGTGAGGGTTTCTGACCTGTCTTATCACCATGTGACATGGCGAATGTTGAATACATATATGTATATTACTCCGTATTGTGCTGATGAGTCCTGACTAGCCAAACTGGGCTGCCGGGGTTGCTTCGGTTCGCCAGAGACCCCCAGCAAGAGTGCAGAAGTGCAGAACCTCGACGTTGATGATTGGTCGCGGGTATGCTCCAGTGGTTACCGGTGGGGACCAAAATGGTGACGAACGAGCAATGAGGGAGCCTGGGAGGAGGAACCTTGGAACCTGGCAGGGAGCTTAGCGACCCAACAACACCAACACCGCCAATTTGCCCTTTGCCATTCCACCAGACCTGTTCCACTACATACATACATTGATTGTATCGTGCACTTTTCCAATCTCGCCTCCCTTTTCTATATCGCCTCTCCCCTTCCTCTCCTCTCCTCTCCTCTCCTCTCCTCTCCTCTCTTCTCAACCCGTCCTACAGTGCCTGTCACCAGCTTTACTTTGCAGGAACCGTCATCGAGTCTTCCCATCCGGGCCATCTCCTTGACATCGGTTTGTTTACTTTGGGCCTACATCCATCACTCCTCAGAAAACGTCATTTGAAAAAATCACCGCAAAGGCCTTCAAAACCAACCTCCCTCCACCATGGATACCGATCCCAAGTACGACAACTATGACTTTCCTGCGACGGCAGCCGAGCCACAGGACGGTCATGCTGGCCATCTTACCCCGGAGAAGATTGCTCAGCTTCACCAACTGCGCATGATGCTCGATGCTGAGGGGTACAAGGAGCGTCTGGACACATTGACTTTGGTACGGGAAACCTGATCTGCGTGCTCTCGCCTCCCCCTCCCCCTCCCTGCTGTGCTTCTGCTACATTTTGGTGGTAGACACAATGCGGGGAATGATGGCCTACAGTGATTCTCAGACACATAAATATACTAATTTTCGACTACGTAGCTGCGATTTCTGCGAGCTCGCAAGTGGGATGTTGCCCTGGCCAAGGCCATGTACGTCACATCCAATCCCGGCGGAAGTGCGGTATTAAATGTTGCTAACCAAAACAATCATGGAATAGGTTCGTTGACACTGAGAAATGGCGAACGGACACCCATCTCGACGAGACTGTTCCCGTCTGGGACTACCCCGAAAAAGCCGAGATTGCCAAGTACTACAAACAGTTCTACCACAAGATGGACAAGGTAAACAGACAAAATCACTCTTTGACGGTGGACATACAGGTAATCACAACATGGCGAAAATATCAACCGACTAAAGACGTTTTCTCTTCTAGGATGGGCGCCCCATTTATATCGAAACCCTGGGTGGCATTGACTTGACCGCCATGTACAAAATCACCACCGCGGAACGCATGTTGACGAATCTTGCCGTCGAATACGAGCGAGTTGCCGATCCCCGCCTGCCCGCCTGCTCCCGCAAGGCCGGAGCCCTCCTGGAGACGTGCTGCACTATCATGGACCTCAAGGGAGTCACCTTGACTAAGGTTCCCTCAGTCTACTCATACGTACGCCAGGCATCTGTCATCTCACAGAACTACTATCCCGAGCGATTGGGCAAGCTGTTCTTGATCAATGCGCCTTGGGGTTTCTCGACTGTGTGGAGCGTCGTCAAGGGCTGGCTCGATCCCGTCACTGTCAAGAAGATTCACATCCTGGGCAGTGGCTACAAGAGCGAGCTGATGAAGCACGTTGACGCCGAGAGCTTGCCTGTCGAGTTTGGCGGTACCTGTAAGTGCGAGGGCGGCTGTGAGAACAGTGACGCTGGCCCATGGCACGACCCCAGTGGGCACGACCTGCCTGGTGGGAGAAGAAGGCCGACGACAAGACGATTGAGAACAATGCCTCCAAAATCGAGACGGCTGATGGTGCCTCTGCCTCTGCCTCTGCCACTGCCCCTGCCCCTGCCCCTGCCCCTGTTGCTGGTGAGGTCAAGCCCGAGGCCAAGGAGACTGCGGCTGCATAAACTTTGCTGCAGTATTCCAAACGCATAATTTCCATCATTCGACAGCCTTCAATGGGAAGGTCAAGGCGATTCTAGAACGGATCATGTGAAAATTCGAAAATTGAAAAAAGGAAAGACAAAGAAGAAACATAACTGGGACTGGTGTAGATTGGCGCGGCGCGTTGTGGAGTAGAACAATTAAGAAAGTTGAGATTTTTTTCTATAAAAAGAAAAGGAACAGAAGATACAAAGTGAGGGCCTTGGTTCGTCCCGTCGACATGGGACGGTTTCAACACACATGGGCAGGAAATTCGATAGCCGACTGAGAAACATACGTGGAGTTTCTCGTGTACTTTGATTGTTCCTTTTGCAGCCTCGTCATCTTGTCTTGTTGGCAACACACCAGTAATATCGAACCGCCATCCATCTTATTTGTCGAAAGGAAGAAGGAAAAAAATCAAAGTGGTATTAATGAGCTTACTTCCGTGCCCACTCTCAAACGCCATACCTACATCAAAAACATGCCAATGCATACGAAGAAAAGCCAGAAGAAGAAAGAAAGAAACCCCATCACTTCGCTTTTCCAACATAGTCCCCGCCACTCTGGCCCTCTCCATCCTCGCCACCACAGCCGGCATGTCCCTCTTCAGCCTGCCCAAGGCCTCGACGGCGCCCTTGAACCCGCTCTCCATGGCGTCCTGTCTCTGTAGCCTCTCTAGCGATAGCACCGCGCCGGCCTGCTCCTCGGCCTCCTCGCGACCTGCCCCTTGCGCTGCTCGACGAGCTCCTCGTCCCGCTTGATGGCGGCCTCGACGCGGGCCGCGTGCTCGACGGCCGCCTGGGCGGGCACGCTGCGTTTCAGCGCCGCCACCTCCTCTAGTAGTTTCTCCTCCTGCGTGATGAGGTCCGCTACGCGCTGTCGCTTACGCGTGTCGAACGGCTCGTAGGCCTGCGGCGCGCGCGTCGTGAACGACTTGTACTGCGAGGATGTGAAGGGAGGCCGTTGATGGAGAGATTGTCGGAGGAGAGGTGGAAGGTTTCGTCTATGTACTGCTGATTGTTAATATTATTCTTCTTCTTCGTTTCTTTGCATCACTTGGTCTTTGGCTACAATGCTTGGCTCGAGTTGGATTGGGGGATGGGACAGCATGCATGGGATGCATAGAAGTTGCTCGGTGGGAAAAAAAAAAAAAACCTTTCAGATAAGTAAACATGCCTGATTCACCAGCGCCGCAATCTCGTCCCGTAGTTTGTCCTCTCGCTGACCTTCGATTCGGGAAGGGCCTCGTCGAGATAGGCCGTCGCGGCTTTGCGCACATTGGCAATGAGGTAGGCTAGGTCTTCGGGGATTGGAGCTCGATGCGGCGCTGGACTTGGGAGGCTTGCGAGTCGGGATCCATGGCTTGCTTTACACCTTCTCCGTAATTTTGTCGACGGCGAGATTGAATTTCGGTTAAATGTCGTCGCGGGCTCTGGATGTTCAAGGACGTGGTTTTCTTGGTCGGTTCGTTTGTTTACTGGGGTTGCGGCGTGATTTGGGGGGGCCGATAAGACGAGTGGGGCGGCGGGTCGGTGTCTGAGAGCGGATATTGACCTTGTTGGGGATTAGTAGAATAGACTGTACATCACTGTGAGCTCACCGATACTGAAATAAATGTATGCTATTCTCGACTTCCGAGCAGTGCAAAGCATGGGGTTGCCGCTTGCGTTGTATCCATGTTAGAAAGGGCTTGTTTACACTTAAAAGAAGGCATACAGTGGCTTTTGATGAAAAAAATTCAAATCTGTGAATTCATCTCCTACGCCCAGAAACACCTGTGTGCTCTATAACCTAGCTCCTGCTGGAGCAAACACGCACGTAGTCTACCTATTTGAACACCAAGGCATCGACGAGAAAAAAATTCAGAGATCAATAAACTCCAAAAGCTCCTTTGCACCGTATAGCCTCAGCCGTGAAACTATAGCAGCCGTGGCTTACCGAGAACCAAGCCTTGGCTGCTGCAAATATGCCATGACAAGGGCTTCACTGCACGTTTCCTGTCCATAAGAACCTGCGCCTTTGTTATTGAAAAGCTCGAGCCCCAGGCAGAGACCGTCGGTCGGAGTAGGGTTCAATTCAAGGTCTGCGGTGAAATGACCAGGATGCAGACCCCGATCCCGTTTCCCGTTTCAAGTCTGCATCACCGTTGAAAATTTACAAAATCGAAAAAGAGATAAGTCAAGAGGAAGCCGACAGAGGTATAGTCGGAAAGAAAAATTGATGACGCACGCCGAAGTTTGAACGAATACCACGATGAAAGCTAGCGGCCGGCTCAGAAGTGTAAATGAAGCCGAGTCCGAACCAATGTGTCCGAGGATAAGGATCCCTAACCCCGAATTTCAAGTTTCATTGACAAGCACTGCGGTGCCGAATTAATGTGGGAGCATCTGGCGGGACTCTTCGTCGCTGAGAACGATTTCGTGGACCGGCTCACGCGTGTTTTCGAGCGGGACGTAATCGCAGTCGACGTACGAGGGAAGGAAAATTTCTAAAGTGCACCTTGTTAGCTACCATCTGCTTGGAAGTGGGGAGGATAAGAATCTACCTGGATTCCAGACAAACCCCTGGCTGGAAGACAAGTAGGAAATCTAGTCACGTCATTAGCCTTTTCTTTTTCGACTCAGCTGGAGGAGTTGACTCCGACTTACCAGACGAGGTGGTCCATCAGGGTCTCCGATATTGATAACGGTGCTTTCTTGCTTGGATAGAGCAGTACCTGTTCCAATTGTCAATGAGTGCACTAAAAAGTAGTATAGGCTTTCGTCATCGGCCATGATTCAGAATGAGTCGGTGGTGGCAAATATAAATCTGGGAGCGTGGGAGAAAGATGGTATATTGCATCGTCTCGGATGCAGATGTCGTGAAAGCCAGCTGAGCTAGAACTTACTCAATAGACTGCGTCGTCGGGCATGTAGCACCCTGGTATTCGGGCTGGTGGAAGGAGACGAGTTTGAAGGTGAGCTTGAGTAAGAGCTCATGGAAGAGCTGGCTAGAGCTTTGGACGACGAGTGGAATGCCGAGGAGGACGCCGAAGACCGGCCAGCTGGAATGTTGATGGATGACGACATGGTGATGGCGATCACAGTGTTCTTCAGAGACACAATCGTGGGCTGGCAAGTCGGTGACGACGGCTTTATGTGCTATGTGCAGTCGAGACAAGAAAACAAAAAGGACGAAATGCGAGGTTGAACAGTCGTCGAAAGCGGAGAAGGAAGACACGAGGGCCAGGGAGTTGGAGGAAGGAAGACGTTGTGGAGAGAGAGGGCGGCTTAACAACAGTGGTGAGGCGTGTGGTGGGTGTGTAGTGTTGTGGTATCTGGCTGTGTCCGATAAGGCTTTTGTCACCGTGTGGAGGAAGTTCAAAGTTGTCGAGCGACGGCCAAGATAGGTCAATTGTGCATCCGACTGCGGAGAGCTAGATACGGTTCGGACAAGAGGTAGACGGCGGGTAGCGTAGAGAGAGGGGGAAAGGGAACCAAAGGCGGAGACGAGAGAGAGTCACACTTTTAGAGCCGACGAGGTGGTGAAATTTTATTATCCTGTACAGCAACGAATAGTAGACGGACGGCAGAAAGATAGGTAGGGAAGAAGGAGAGGAAGGAGAGAAAGAAGAAGCGGAGGTGAGGAAAGAGCGGAGAGACAGACATGTCATAAAAGAGACGGACGAGTCATCGGGTCCGCCAGGCGGGCAGCGAGCAGCCAGCGAGTGCACTGGAGAGACCGAATATGCACGGGGCCACCCACAGGCAGGGAAGCTGGCAGGGAAGCTGGCAGGGAAGCTGGCTTTAATAAGCTGGCAGGCAGACCAGACCATTGCTGCTCCGTAGTCTTTACAATACTCCGTACTGTACGGAGTACGGATTACTGAGTACCACAGTATGTATGTACGACTAGACAACTAGACAGGAGGAAGTGGCGGAGGGAGAACCCTTGTTGGAGCTTGAAACAAGGGTATGCATGTTGTTGGCGCCGTGATGCAGAATGGAAATGGACAGTGCCTTGTACATATGTACATTGTGATTGCATGGAGATTAACCTGGGATGCTTCCAACAAGTCCAATCATTGTACATGTATGTAATCCGTATGTACATATGTACATGTATGTAGTTTCCTCCATGTGTCGGGTGTACCCCATACGTACATGTACCCCTATACCTGGGACCACGTTGTACATGTACATGTAACGCTGTCAGACATGATCCCGTCCAAGTCCCAGACTCCACCAATAAATACCAATAAATACCAATCAATACCAGTTCACAAAAACGCATTTTCATTGACCAGTGAGTGCTGGGAATATTTGATGTTGTGGATGAGACGACGAGCCGCTTCTTTGGTAGAGAGCCGAGCATCGCATCATGCGTGTCTGCGTACTCCGTACGGAGTATTCCACGCCATATGTATGTCCATGGCCTCAGCCGTCCCTCCGAGACTCTTGAAAATTATGTAGCTCAATCCGCCAGCAACTCGTTGGGTCCCAGATCAAGCATATGTATATACTCCGTAGACACAACAATGGATTTGTTCCCGTAACCACGAACAACACGCTCCTCCGTCTAGGCCCGCTGAGCCGCAATGGTCTCCGGTCTCCGGTCTCCGGTCTCCGTCCTGCTTTGGACCAGAGCTGGCATTGAACTCCGACGGGAGTATGCATTTGCAGGAATGTTGGTGATGATGATGAACATCTCAGACCGCTTGAGCACTTGCTCCGCCCATGTAATTACTCTGGATAGCAGCTGCCGATGCTGTCAGGTCCGTTACTACTCCGTCTACACGGCCAAAAACTCCCGGCAATGTCTCCTCTGTCTCCCGGCTTGAGCCTGATCTTTTCGTCGGTAGCGTCGGTAGTCGGCGGTTCGGTGTGGAACACCGGCTTGCTTATTGGGATAAATGACAGAAACCTGGGCACGGTGTCAACGAACTTGCGCAGGCGGCCCCGTGCCAAATCACGTGGCAAAGCTACTTCCCTGAACCTTCCTGGTGAATGAATATGACTAATAAGCCACTAGCTCCGTTACTGCAAAGCACCGCGAGGCAACGTGCACCAAGCTGTGCCTGGAGACACTTCCAAAACCTTTACGCCGTCATCACGACCCTCAACCATCGCGATCTACTGCCAACTCACCAACCGCCAAGTGAGCTATTTACTGTTCAATCTGCCAACATCTCAACAGGAGATACCTTCGCCTTTCGACCTCCACCAGCAACCAACCCTCCAAATTCTGTTCTCGCGCTGCCAATTGCGCTGCTTGACAATGGGCGATATTGCCGTTGAGAGCCAGGCTTACCAGGTGCCGCCGCATAAGAAGGCAGCCCTTCGACTATCTCTACAATCGATTCCTTTGAAGGCTTACCGACGGAGGGTGGCGATGACTACGCTACACTGAAGAAGTTGCAGCGACAGCTGGAGTGAGCAAGAACCCTTGGGGATGTCTGCCAAGCTCAGGACTATTCGTCCTTCGGGCGATTGCATCCTGGCACCGACAAGGACATGCAGAAGCCAGAAGACTAAGCTGACGCGGCGTACAGGTACATACAGTTGCAAGAGGAGTATATCAAAGATGAGCAGAGGTATTCCCTGACGACTTTCCTCCCTCGAGTCGCGACAAGGGCGATCCGACTCATGCAAGGCAGACTCTAACCACTCTCGAAATAGGAGTTTAAAGCGTGAGCTGGTCAGAGCCCAAGAAGAAATCAAGCGCATCCAAAGTGTGCCTTTGGTTATCGGCCAATTCATGGAGGCTATCGATCAGAAGTAAGCCAGTCTCTGCTGTCCCATACCCAGAAAAGCCCGATATGGAAGCTACATACCTGACCATGCTTTCTTGTTCATCGCAGTACCGGAATCGTTCAGTCAAGTACTGGATCCAATTATGTTGTTCGCATCCTCTCGACTCTCGACCGGGAGCTGCTCAAGCCCTCATCATCCGTCGCCCTTCACCGACATTCTAACGCTCTGGTCGACATCTTGCCACCGGAGGCTGATTCGTCAATCGCTATGCTCGGCGCCGATGAGAAGCCCGACGTGACATACGCCGATGTTGGTGGTCTGGATATGCAAAAGCAAGAAATCAGAGAAGCCGTCGAGCTGCCCTTGACACACTTTGATCTTTACAAACAGATCGGTATCGACCCTCCTCGTGGTGTGCTGTTGTATGGCCCTCCAGGAACGGGCAAGACCATGCTCGTAAAGGCCGTGGCCAATTCTACCACGGCTAGTTTCATCCGAGTCGTCGGATCCGAGTTTGTCCAGAAATACTTGGGTGAGGGTCCTAGGATGGTTCGCGATGTCTTCCGCATGGCCCGCGAAAACTCTCCTGCCATCATCTTCATCGACGAAATCGATGCTATTGCCACCAAGCGTTTCGATGCTCAGACAGGCGCGGATCGTGAGGTTCAGCGTATCCTCCTCGAGTTGCTCAACCAGATGGACGGATTCGACCAGACCTCCAACGTCAAGGTCATCATGGCCACCAACCGTGCCGACACCCTGGACCCTGCCCTACTCCGGCCCGGTCGACTAGATCGAAAAATTGAGTTTCCCTCATTGCGTGATCGTCGCGAGCGTCGTCTCATCTTCTCCACCATTGCCAGCAAGATGTCACTCGCTCCCGAGGTTGACCTGGATAGCTTGATTGTCCGAAACGATCCCTCTCTGGTGCCATCATCGCCGCCATCATGCAGGAAGCTGGTCTCCGTGCCGTCCGCAAGAACCGATACAACATTATTCAGAGTGACTTGGAAGACGCCTACTCTAGCCAAGTAAAGGGCACCAGTGACGACAACAAGTTTGACTTTTACAAGTAAGCTTCACACATGGCAGCTTTAGGAGTAGGAAGAGAGAGAGAGAGACCTTGCGCATTGGGAAATAAAGCTGGCTCGCTCTGGTAGGGTATGGAAAAAATCTGGCCCGTACCTGTCGTTAGTTTTGCAACGACACCTCAATGCAATGGGGCCCCAAAATGTCGCTGCAACTATTAGGCCCGACCTAGCGGGTATCAGTATCCTGATTTGCGGCTTTGTAAGACCCTTAGAATTAATGTACTAGTACTGCCTCTCTACTTTTCCCCATTGTCTTTTCGTGCAGTGGTTCAAGTGACTGTTCCCATCATCTCACAACGGTGAGGCGCGATGGAATACGGCTGTAGTATAGTTACATGTAGACACGGAGCAGGAAACACTCAATGCTTGGCTAGCCGGTAATAGGTCTGAGAAAAGCTAGGCAAGCACACGTCTAGTAAGGTTGATAACCAGCCGCGAAAATCAAAAATGTAAAAATTGAGTTCTGGACTCTCACAGAGCGCCTCCATGGGTTGCTTCAAGTAGCCATATCTGCAAATATAGCAGGTCGGTTTGCGTTCCGACACACCCGGTTTTGGACCTTGAAAATATTTCCTATTCTATAAATACGTTCACGAAAAACTCTGCCGCTCCTGGATATCCCCTTCGCGCCTTGGGAAAAGTGAAAATAGAACAAAACAAGTGACGTAAATGTCGAGTCGAGAAATGACAGTCACAACAAAAGCGACTGGCTGACCAGCTTTGCCCTGCCAAACCAACCCACAAAATACAGAGGCCATTGACGAGCCGTAAACATGACTCCGACAAGCTCCGATCCAAGACAGATCGAACATGGAGCAAATTTCGCGTAGAAATCGACACAACCTAAAGAACTCCTCAAGCTATTTTATTAGGCCGTAAGACAGGAAACGTCAATACACATTAAAATGCTTGTTTTAGCTTCACCTACTTCAACCCGCTTAAATAATGCACTGAATGACCTCGAACGCCGATGCTATGCAGATAATAATGACAAAAAGTAGGTGAGAGGACGTGTGTAACCCTTTCCGTTGTTGGCGCTTCTTCGGGAGTGTGTGGTGGGCGTGGGCGTAGGATCAGGGGTTTGACAATTCAGTATGTCAGCGAGCAAGCCTTCCATGGCCCAGGAGAAAGGAGCAGACAATACGAGGGCCGTTCTGGAAGGTTGCTTAAACCTATTAGTGCTGAAGCGGCGAGAAGTCCTCAAAAAACATTAAAAGAAATTCAAGAGTTCAAGGCGACGCCAACTTCGAAAAGAAGTTGCACAAACTTGCCATGCAACTCAATGAAAAGTCAGGCTGGCCGACTAGCTCAGCAAGACCGCGGGCTCTCAGAGAGGAAGTTCCTGGCCCACAGCCCATGCGTCTAGTAAAGGCGCTTCCTCCAGTCAGAAAGCTGCTACTAGATCGATCAACGGCAGCAGGGGTCGAACACGGATGGTTGTGGCTGTGGCTGCCCTCCTCCACTGTACATGAAGCTGCCGATTGGTGATGAATTCGTGGTTGTACGCTCAGCCTCGGCTTCTGCAAGCTGCTGTATCCATGCGGCTAAATTTCCAAAGGCCTGTGAGATCATACTAAAAGTCTTCATCGCCAGTCGCTCCTTGTGGGTGCTGAGAGCCAGGAACGCATACACTCGCTTATGACCTCGAGCATGCATATCGGGGATACGAAATATGTATGCCGTGGTATATCCAGCCAAGGCGTCACCAAAAAAATGGGCCCACCAGTAGCTGCTGAGCCAGGGCTTTGTGTTGTGACAAAAGAAGGAGGGAGTTGAGTTGCGGGGATGATGTCGGATTCGAGGTTGAGGGCGGCCGTGGTAGAGTCTCAAATGACAAGGCTCTTAGGCAGGATGCACGGATCAAAGAAAAAGAGTCAGGCACAATCGGTTCATGAGTAGACGTATAATTGACGTAGTGGAAGTGATATGGGGATCTTTCGGATGATGTCGAGGTGCTAGAACAGGAAGTGTTTCGAGAGCTGCTAGCTGTTGGAGCTTTACTCGAGATCGCACTCGATGGGTAGGCTCTCGATCACCATCCGTGTCGCTCGATGTTTGCGAGTTGGGTGGAGATGCTTGCCCTGCAGTCCCAAATACTCGTTCAACGGGAGCCTTTGTTCGAAGTGTAGGGCCGTGTGCTCTAGTTGCATAGTCTTCTGTCGCAGAGCCAGCAGTTTGCCGTCGTGGTAGCGTCATTGCGCAATTGTCGCACGGGCCCTGCTTTTTGGTGACGGTATCATCATATGTTCGCCTGAAGCTGGAATCCCGGCGTGGCTGCTGAAAGACCGGGCGTGGGCTTTCCGGCGGCGTCTCGAGGGCGCATGAAGAAGCTGTAGCGTTGTTGTTGCTGCAACCGGCAGAACGGCGCAACGCAGCTCGTTGTGTACTGGCATCCTGCTCTGATGCTGGTGCTGAACCATTTGGACCAAGACTCAAATCTCGCAGCGCATCATTCAGGGCGGCCGAGGACTGGAGTTGTGGTGCGGATGTAGGGCCGCTGGATCTTGTTCGCTTATCTGACTTCGGCTTGGAAAAGGTTGCGCGGTTGAATGCATCAGGTTCCTCAAAACATACAGAACATGGAGTTCTCAAGCCCTCTGTGACCATCAACAGGGTTGGCCCATGAATGTCACAATAGTGAGCTAGGCATAACTTCAATTCGGTAGTTAGCTTAGTGCCAATGGCTATCATGGTGGATTGTGAAGCGAAAATGGTGCATCACTTCTCAAGGAAGGGTTTCAGGCAACGAAAGGCAACGTGACGGGTATTTGGGGTAAGCAGAAGGCGAGGCAGATTGACCAGAGAATAAGAACATGTAGGTCTCAGTGTCCCGAATGGTTCGCGACAACACATTACACCACCAAGAGCCGCTTTGCCGCTGGCGCAGGTCTGACCTTAACATGGCAGGTGACTTGAAGTGCAGTCGGGCGGCCGAAGGCTTGTCTTGCGCTTTGGCAGCGCTTCGCAATTGGTGGTTTGTAATGCCAGGAAGTTCGCATAAGAACCAAGGAATCTAGCATACGCCTGGTTCAACAACAGAGGCGGTGAGCGAAGATGGTGTGCGAGCGACATATCGGAGCCAGCGGCGCGGGATACCAGCATGTGCAGCCGGAGCCATGTATGTGATACCCAAAGACACGACGACACTGGTCGCAGGAGAAAACAAAGTGAGGGGTGGGTGGTTTGGGACAACAACAATATGCAAGTTGGATGCAAGCGGACATTAGGTGTGGCGCCTTGCAGGACATCCATGCAGTGTCGTGCCTTCTTCTCGGTGGCATGTTGGAAACTTACAATGTAGGTCATGACGCACGCATCCAGTGATTAGAGTTTATTTTATCGTCAAAAACGTATGTAAGTTCGGGGTGGGAGCTCGGTCAAGAGTTGAGCGGAAGGAGGGGCGGGCCAGTGCCGAATGGGTGTCTAGGCGTCGATGACAAAATGATGCAGAAGTACTCCCGTACGGGCTGAAGTGCTAAGTAGTCGCGCTGGACGACTCTTGATATAATAAATGATAAAACGCAGGTGGCGATATAGTTGGTAAGGAGCCCCAACCCAGTACATACAGCTACTAGGACAATGAGGCGGCGGGTTGAGTAGTGAGTAGATATCCTCGTTGCGATACGTTGTGCGGCGTGCTATAATCCCAGAAGACGAAGACGATGCATGCAGTGCAGTTGGCCGCGTGCTTTTGCTGACGGTCGTTGTGTGGCGGCGCTGGATGCGTTTGAGTCGTAGCGTCGACGCTGTCGCTTGAACGAATTAACGAATGCCGCTCTGTCTGTCTGTGTGGACGACCCAGCCCGGGGTGTGGCAGCTGGTCTGTTCAGAAGACAGACAAGACAGCGCAACAGGTCAGATCAGATAATGGCGATGACCCCTGAGCGGGACGAGAACGCGATGCCCCCAAACTTTGGATGGAGGAAGAGAATGGAGAGGAGGTTGCGAGAAAATTGGGCAGAGCGGGTGTTACGGAAAACAAAGTTTTGCGCGAGAAGCAGGAGCGATCTACTAGAGCCAGGCGGGTTGGTCGTGGCTTCCAGTCTAAGCTGTGTCGAGATGGCTACCTCTCTTGTGCCTCCTTCTCTCCCGAGGATGGGGAGAAGCACGCACCAGCGGCAACACCAGCGCCTTCAACAGTTGACGACAATTCGCTGCTTCCGAACACGAGCACAATGCACGAACACAATACACGACTGGATGTATGGATGTATGGATGAATGTGAGTTGATGAATGAATAGCACGGCTCGCGTGTTTTGCACCCCAATGGGTTGAATTTGGATCCGGGTCGATCAAGATGAGCGTCAAACAAGAGAAAGTGAAGCAGCCTGCACTGCACGCCAACAGGACATTGATGAACCAGAGCGGGTTCTCCAGTTCTTGATATCTCTTCCCACAAATCATGGAGACGCTGTTACTCACCATCTATTCCCTGACGAAGCCTAGGGCTCCAACAAGCCTTCTAGAACAAAACCAGTAGCCAGTGACAGGCCCATGCTGGTGCGAAACAAGTAAAACGGCGGATCTTATTAACAGTGGATTACTGGCCTGAGCCTACAAGGGACGACTGGCGCAGTTCCAATTGGTCTCCAGGACGGGCCTTGTACGGACTAGGAATGGCCTGGTGTTGTATGTAATACTCCCAGACCCGACCCATCTGGTCTAACTGGACCAAGCAAGTGGCGGCCTGCGGTGGAGGAATCATGTCGAGACAACCAACGGCTTCATTGAACAGCATTCATTTCTTCCGAAGGAGGGGCGGCACGTTCCTGGGGGCGCAGACACCAGAGAAACCTGGGAGGCACTGGGCAAGCAGGACAGCATGATGATTCTTATGGCTTTATCATTCGTTGCTTACGGACTAGATGCGTACATATGCAAAATTTGGCAGAACTAATACTGTTACGGAGTGAAAAAACAGTGCTTGACTCCTGGAAGAAAAGGGGTCTACGGAGTTACGGAGTACGACTCTATGTACATACAACGGAAAATGGTCCACTCCATGTGGCTTTCACAGTTCCCACATCCGGGAACTGCCGGCCTAAAAGGAAAGACATATGTACATATGATGGATGAGTTCTCAGGGATCTTGTGCGCTGACAAAATGAAAAAGACCATTTGTGAACAAAATTAACGAATACCCACATGGATCGAAGATGCCTTTCTCAGACACCGTCCGCAGTCTCCATCGAAGTCGTCGCAGTCGCAGTCGCAGTCGCAGTCGCAAGCTTTGACGTTCTTGGTCAGTATGCCGGAGATTGTATAATGTGTACATCCTGTGCTCTGTACCTGAGCCGCGCCATCAATACAGACGAGTATTACGTACATACATACGTACATACATACGTACATACATACAGATGACTTCAACCATCCATGTTCCGACAGGACCACCACAGCGGAAAGCGGGAAGCGGCCAACAGGACAGTGGCAGTTGCGTTCGGACACGCCGAGTGCTCCAATTTTGCGGGACTTGTTGTTGCACCGGTGATAAATGATGCAACAATAAAATTGCTGCACAACCAGCCGCTCTATTACATATTAGTGATGATCGATTAATAAGGAGGGGATACGGAGTGCCATCAAAAGAGAGACAGGCTCACATGCCTCTCCAGGGAATTTGCCTCCCACATTCAGGCACACTACTCCGTATTTATTATTACCTGTGCTCACCCCTGCAACCACCGCGGAAGGCAAGATGGCTGGATGGGTAGGGATTGGCACATGGACTCCAGGTTGTGGTACATACTGCAATTGAATCATCTTGGCCACGTGGACTCGTGTACGGAGTATTATTACCCGGTTCTTCTCCGTCATTATGATGCCAACCGGAGAATCGCAGACAAAGTACATACTCCGTTCCGTATCAACTACTTTTACAGAATGCTGCACAGTAACGACAGCGCGGCGCCGCAGGTTTATGAAAACCTACTCCATGTGGGTTACAGCACGGATTGTTAGGAGCCAGATGACAAGGCGCACATGCATTATTCCTACATAAATTAGCCAGCGCACAGGGCAATTGGGAGCAGCTTCTGGATATTATCTTGCCCGTTGGGCTGGCACCTTGAGATGGATGCTAGTCTTGGACCCCACGACCGGTGAGAGCAAGATGCCTGTTGTTGGGTGTGACTGACCCCTTCCTTGTGCGAGACACGGAGCACTCCGTCAAGCTGATTCTACATACCATAAGACAGCATCAGCCATGTGAAAGACAAAGACAGGCCTTTTCATCGCGGGCGAAGCAAGCGTCCACGACTGGAGGAGGAGGATCACGCACGGAACCCAAGCTGACGTGCATGCAAATGCAACTGAGCTGCATACATAGTACTCCGTACATACAGAGTAGCAATACGCCGAGTTCGTCCTTATGAAGCAGAGCAGACATGCATTACTATCACAATTAAGGACTAGGGACGTTTGCGGACCCCAACCATGCCTGCCATTGCGGAGGACTGACTCATGCCACGGCCATTACTCGCGTGACCTGGGTGAGCAGGTACTCTGTACAACATACATATATACTATGTACGGGGTATGTACATAATTTATGTGCTCCGTACAATGTACGGATTACATACGGGAAACATGGCGTTCCCTTTAAAGCTTGTATGTACATATGAGCCTGGGTTTGCATCCTACCGTCGTCGTCCGAACAAGCCTGAACACGATACCTGCGTCATTAGTTCGGACGAGCGAAAGGAGCACAGCAGACGTCACTCAGGAAACAAGAGCAGCACAGCGTGCCCGGGAGAATCAATTGACCACGCGTCCGCCCTGAGAGACCGGATGCGAGCAAACACAATCAATCCATCGGGGTTCGGGTCCGACATGACAGGACTGAGCATACCTACTCGGTACATACAATGTACCGAGTATGTAGTGTTCCGATATTACGTACATATGTACATATGGATGTGATGGTGGAATTACTACGGAGTAACGCCTCCAACCTGCAGGGGTAGACTTGGTTGGGAGTCTCGGGACAGGAGACATTTTCATGAGCACGGAGTACTGCAATGTCGAGGCATCATCCATCGCAGGCAGAGGTCGCCACCTCCCCAGCACTTCCCCAGCCGAGTCAGGAAGTAATAATCGACCCCATGAAACAATCCCGGATACGCTTTCGCAAGTAACATGTACATATTATTAATAGAGTAGCACCGTGGCACCCTCACAACCGACAGACTGGACACGAGTCCCCACTGGGTCTCCGTATTTGCTGGGGCTAAACAGGCATCACCGGTTTGTTTATCCAGATCATCCACAGCCGTGGGGAAAGGGCTCTCCTATGTACGGACGAGTACCTCTCCCAACGAGCGGATTTAGCCTTTGTGCGACTGGTTATTACATACATATGTACATGTAGACCGCCGATGTCGGGCGGCAGTAACATCTCTGCGGGTTACATCTTTGCGGGTTTTCTTTTCTTTTGCCCCGTCCACCAACCCCTGCCTGTCTTGTTCTTCTTTTCTTTTGTCAGATTTTCTTTTGTGAGACTACTAAAACACACTGGCGCCGTGGTCAAGTAGAAACCCCTTAGGCCTGCCCTCTTCCGTCTCATCCATCAGCCCACCGTGAATATCGCCATGCAAAGAAAGCCCTTCCCATCAGCGTTTCTTCCCCCTCTCCCCCTGGTGCATTCTTTCATCATACATGTCCCAGCTGCCCGTCGCCGCTCATGATTTGATTTCGGGCTGCCCTGGACTCACCCTGCATCGGGATGTGCATGTATGGAAGGAACCGCTTGTGACCAACGACTCCCCATAAAAGGGTTGGGAACGGGTGATGTGATGACCAAGTTCGAATTCGAATTCGAATTCGGTCAATTCTGGTCACCCAGAGAGCAGAGCAATCTTGGAAATTGGCATATTACATGCAGCGTCAGGGCTTTTATAGAAGAGGCCTTGGTTCCAACCCACAAAGCTATTTATCTTTGCATCGGATGTTTGGAGTCTTGGCTGCATAGCATGGGCAATTTTCGGCATGAAACCGCTACTTGGTACATGACTTTCTCTAGAGAGCGCCGCTACAGCTTAAATTACCGCGCTTGGACCTATACCAGATACTTAGCGGGAGAGGTAGGAAGCGAAAACGAAAAGAGAGTCGTTTAATAGGAATGGGGAACCGAAGCTAGGTAGAGGGTAGACATTCGAACAGCAGTTTGAAGACAGTATATAGTAACCGCGGATAGAAGGGGGTAATATACGGAGTAGAGCCAATAGCTTAGCTAAAGGCATGAGGGAAGCCATATTTAAGATGATAGGCGCATGCTAAAGTTCGCGCCATCGCATAAGTGCTTAGCATGTCTTGGAGACAAACTAGATAAGGAAATAAGCTATTCCCAAGGTTGAGAAGTTGTGGGAGACGAAAGGCCTTCTTTGAGAAGTCGTGACCACCTAGCGGTGCACTTTGGGCTTGCCGTCGCCGCATAGGATCTGATAATTTACCAGAATAATATTACCATCTCCATACTAGTGAGTGTGATGTGATTTCGGCGGTGATACCTCAGTTAAAGAAATGAGAGGAGGACTCGAAGGACTCATTTCTTCGTCCACGTGTGGGATGGACGAAAAGATGGGAATCTCATCTTTGTAGCTGCAGATACTGTTCAACGAGAATTCATCTGCCGACTTTTTGTGGGCTATAGTGGTGTGGACACAAGAATAGTATATCTGGACATAGGCCCTGCTTTGCCAATATATATATATAGATATATTTATATACATGTACTGCTAAGATTCTCTAGGATCTGTGCAATGATATGTCTACTTCTGACATTATGCTGACTCGCGCTCTTCCGGTGGTACCGTACATACCGATCAGTTATGGAATACGTCTCATAATCTGCTTCGTTTACTCGATTCGTCCATCACAGCACCGAGTCTTGAATTAGTACAGCGCCGTTTTCTCAGCGGAATGGCTCTTGGACTTAAACTTGGACTTGAACCTGGATCTGGGGCACCGTCGGAGCATGACGCGCGTGTCCTTGCATCCGAGCTTGACGACGTTGACGTTTCCGAAGGAATGATGAGAGGCTTGCTATTCGTACTGCTGTTCACGAGATCAACACGCTTCCCTTGAACAATCGTCTTCATCACGTGTGTTTCCGTTCCCCAGTGACTGTCTACCCAAGCCTCGCGGACAGCAACACCCAGGGCGAGGGCCACTTGTCTCGCCACGCTGTTACCCACGATTCTATATTGATTCGAGGGAACACCGAGAAGAACTTCTGCGTCTGGGAACCCCTGTGCACGTCGCGCCTCCATGATTGAAATGGTTCTGTCTTCACTCCAGTGCAGCTGACGCCCGTTTTTACGACCACCGGGATTCGACCTTGTCACTATCGTCTCCATCAGTCGGTGCGGGAACATTCTTCCATACGAGCTTGACTTTTTGCGCATTGTGTTTGTGCTGCTCAAATTTACAGTGGCATCTTCTCGGTTGCCTTTGAAACACAATAACTGCAAGGGTGTTAGAGTTGTCAGGCTCGCTTTGATGTAGTTCATACCCCATGGCTGTTTTGGAATCAGCGAGATCCGTAATCAGGTTAACCTAGTGAGACCAAAAGCCAGCCTGTGGTCTGGAAACTCGATACAGGTGTCTGTTTGGCCGTCGTGTATCTTGGGCAAATCACGAGTCGCCTGCAACGCGGACACGAACGGAAAAGGGGTTGCTGCGGGAGGATTCCTCTCCACAAAGGCTTCCCCAGTGGACAACTGACCAAGTTTCTGAGATTGGGTATTCAGGGGTCGGAATGGGTCTGCTGCGGTCTGCTGGGAGATTGCACCCCGGCGCCGCTATCACTAGGAATACTCTGGCTCTCCTCTGGGTTGCGCCGCATGATGAAGCATCGAGGAGAATCATCTGAGCCTGGTATCCCATCCCAACGACTGCGCATAGTAGCTGGCTGAAGACATCTTCATCTCGGTTTGTCTTGGTGCGCATTATGCCGGGGACGTTCTCTAGTACACCGAATTTGGGTCGATATAAGTCGATGAAAGATGCAAATGCTGCTACAAGTGACTGATTCTTCCGCTGCTTTTTGTAGTCTTGTCATTGGTGAGAGCGGAAAACCCAGGACAAGGGCTGCCGCCAGATACAAAGTCAACCATGCCGATCGGGGCACGGACTTTGAGAAACGACCATCCATGGCTTGTTGGAGAAGGTCATCGATGGATCCAAGAAATGGACTGACGATCTCCGGATGATTTGCATTGGCCATGTACGTATGGATGGCTTTCGCATCAATATCGTTAGCCCAGCTCATCTGAATCGCACCACCTTCTTCGAGCCCGCGACCAAAATTTCCTCCACCGCAAAAGAGATCTAGACCTCGAAGCTGTGGGATCCTCACGGCAGGGTCAAAGCCTTGCTGAAATGTTGATGGAAGCACTCTAATAGCTCTATATGAGAGGGAATTGCCTCGACCGATAACCTGTTCGTGCGTCATGTAAAGAAAGACCCGACACCGTCTCTGTCATACGGGGTAGGAATCGTTGCATCAGGCTTGAAAACGCGTATATGGCACTTGCCGGATATTTGACGGCTAGAGCATACGACGAATTGGCCGCTGTAGACTAGTTCGTTGGGGCGAGCGGTAGGAGCAGCTGGATCTACCTCTCTGCGCCTGAAGAGTTTTCGGAAACGATATCTGCCATCAGATACACCTACCAGCTCGCAGGGTTCAGATCTTGCTCCACCAATATGCACCAGATATGTTCCGCCCAGTTTGTGTCCATTATCCTTCTCTTCTTTTGTTGACGTGTGTGGGCAATGTAGATCGTGCTCCTTCAGAGCCAACCATTTTCTGTCTTGGCTTATGTAAAGCTGACGGCAAAAAAACTCGGATGCTGTCGTTGAGTTTCCTCCAAATTCAACTTCATGGACGTCAAGGACTTCATGAGTGTGGATTTTATGCTTCTCGAGGCATGAGCAGTGGTCGGAAAGGAATAATTCATTAGCCCAGGGATATTTCATCAAACCGCAGCTCGTGTCTACAGGGCGATAGTACCACAGGACCTCTAGCTCTGTGTGTTGGCCTTTCACTTGAACCTTTTGGACCAAGCCAAACCAGCGATCAACATCTGTAAAGCCGTTGGATACTTCACGTTTCCACATCGATCCCGAGTTCTCGGAATCCCGTCTCGTGGAGATTGTGTCCCCAGGCTTGATACTTCTAAAAGCTGATGTATTGAGAATGGGTCGAATTGTGGCTGATGTTGTTGAAGACGGGGCGCGCTCTAAATGGCTATCAAGAATGATACGATCTCTGAGTGTCTGCGAGTTTAGACTTATCGTACTTGCTTGCAGTTGATCACCAAAAGGAAGATGGGAGAAGAGCTGATAAATATAGTCGGTGACGATTGTTTTGTTCCGTGTGAGCGCAGAGCAAACGTTTTCAATCAACGGTTGCTTTGGATACATGGCAAAATCTAGGACTTCGTCCCAAATCGCGTGAAAATATGCCTCTTCTTGACCGAGCACTGAAAAGGCTTCCTTGTAGATGAAGGCAATGTTTGCGACTACTGACGTACGGAAGTCGCCCGATGGATGTTTGGCGAGCCAATTCGCAAATTCTACTGAGCTGCCATGCAGGGTGAGAAGCCGAGCGCTGAACTCTTTTCGAAAATGATGAATAGATACTTTGATGTCTTTCTCTGCCATGATCAACATGAAGTCGATAACATGCTTGGCCAGATCAGCGACCCATGTGAAAGGCTCAAAAAAGCGCTTGTATTCCTCGGCCGGTGTTTCCAGCTTGTAGAAGACGTCGCTTCCTCTGCACAGTTCTGATTGTATCCAAATCTGACTTCGGACGCTGTGTGAATCGAGACAGCCATAGTTCCCTATGGGTACGATGCTTATCGGAACACGGCTGACGAATATATTTGTGTCGGCATAGGTCAGTATTCCGTCAACAAAGTAACATGAATGTCGTGTTTTTGTATCCAAATAATGTAAGCATCGCATCTCGCATGGATAGTCTGGCGTGTCGTAGTAAATAGCGAAATTGTTGAGACTGAGCTCAATGAAGTCTGAATCTGTCGGTATTTGTGCATTTTCTACGACTTGCTGAATGATCTGCAAGGCTTCGTCTTCCGTTTTTGGGGCGCGCTTGGTGTGAACGGCACGTAACAAGATCGGGGAGACGTCAAGCGAGAGTCTAGGATATCAACAATTAGGTTGGCCCTTGAGGCGTCCCGTACATTCGCTTCCGCATCGGAAAATTCTTCGAGTGTAACAGATGAACTCTCGGCCTCATCAGCTTCGTCGGCAATGACAATTTTCTGGTCGACGTAGTCTTCGTATTCAGATGAGAGGATGCCCTCAACCTGCCGCTGTTTGATTTTTCGGGCTGCAGATCTCTCAAGTTTAGCAGCAGTCTGCGAATGACAAGCGCCAGAGAAAAGGAGGCCTTACCATGTCCTGCGAGGCAAACTGCAAACATCATATGACATGTGGAGAAGCGGACTCATCAGGCCAGTAATAAGGAGACGCCAATGGAGAATCGGCAGAAAAGAGTACCGCGGTAGTACGGAGTATTGAAGTCCAGAAATCGAATGCATGAAAGCCGCGATAACGGATAATGGTGATGTGACAAAAAGTGAAGCCGGGTAGATTCTTGAGTTGACTTCTTTCGTTGCCTTTGAGCAAACGGAGCTCGTTTTCCTTGATTACCAATAGACCCGAGCTTACTGCTCGCAGAGCTAGCTCATCGCAAAACAAACTTTTGATTCTTTCCCACAATTTTGAGGGCGGCTGCATATAGTTGCTAGTCCGAAAAAGTATCGAGTGAGAAACACAATATAAGTCGCTCTCCTATCCTATAATCGTGTCGATCATCATCGCGCCGGTTCAGGTTGCAGGATGAAGAAGGTTGCTCCATCTTGTAAATACGTCAGCGTCTGGACCGCAATTTCTTTGCCAGACTACAAATTGGCTCTAACATTTGAAGGCTCAAGACTTCGCTTGGCAGACCCAGGCTGGAGCCGAGAAGGGACCTCGTATCGGGCCTGCAACCCTAATTTCAGTACACACCAAGTGCATCGGGTGCCGTTCCAACAAAATAGACTACATGTATGTAGGTATAAATAGTAAACTAGCCTAGCCTAGGATAAAACAAGGAAAGCACGGAGTATTATAGTTGGCTAGCCATCCATAGCCTATCGGTCCACCTGCTGCCTCGAGGGACCTGACCTGTGTTCTCCGAGACAAACCACCCCGACATCGCCTCTTACGTGTGACTGACGCAGATTGTCCGAACATCCAAAGGTGGTGGGGGTCCCCGATAACCAAAAAGAGTGGGGCGTGGCACGATTATCGCAAAACAAGCTTCTTTTATTGCGACATTTCCGCTGACTCATCCTAGGAGCTCGACAGCATTTATATAGAAAAGCTACTCTTACAGCTCGGTTAGCAACTTTCAGCTCGCACTTACGACTCCGCCATACTCATTCACCTCATCACTCATCACTCATCACGCCATTGCCTTGCCTTGCACAAGTCAAGTCGCATCTTCCTCACATATAAGTATGATATCCCACGGCCGAATTTCCTCAAAATCGTGTCCATTGAGTCAAGAGCTGTCTCCTGTAATTCTCCAGAGCATTTTTGCAACGCCCGTCCGTTGGTCTTCCAACTCCAAGACCTTTTATCGCTAACAAACCCCTCCAGCATCATGTCGCCGTACCGTGGTATCCTACTCCGAGCGGAGCAGAAGCCATTCGAGCACAGATCCTTCTCACCTGCAATCATCAAGTCACTCGTGGATGCCGGCTACCCTGTTTCCGTTGAGCGCTCGCCTTCAGACCCCGACTTCGTCCGCATCTTCCAAGACTCCGAATACGAGGCTGCTGGGGCCACTCTGGTTCCCACTGGCACCTGGCCCAATGCTGAACCAAATACATTGATCATTGGTCTTAAGGAAATACCCGAAGAAGATTTCGCCCTCACCAACGATCACCTCACCTTTGCTCATTGCTACAAGAAACAGGCTGGCTGGGACAAAGTTCTTGGACGGTTTGCAGCAGGAGACTCAACCCTCTACGATCTTGAATTTCTGCACGACAGCGTTGGAAGACGCATCTCAGCTTTTGGATTCCACGCTGGATTTACCGGAGCTGCTTTGGGCGTGAAGAACTGGGCTTGGCAACTGGCCAATCCGGGAAGAAGCTTCCTGCTGTTGCTTCCTTTACCGATGGCAAGGGTTACTACGTGAATGAAAGGGAGCTGGTTGACCAGATTCGCAAAGATCTTGAGGCAGGAGAGAAGATCCTCGGACGCAAACCCACCGCTTTTGTTCTGGGAGCCTTGGGCCGCTGTGGCAGAGGTGCTTGTGATTTGTTCATCAAGGCTGGTTTGCCCGAAGAAAACATCACCCGCTGGGACTTGGCTGAAACCCGCGACCGACACGGCCCGTACGAGGACATTGCCCAGCATGACATTTTCTTGAACGCTGTAAGTGAACCGAACTGCGGCCTAGCTTTTGAATCGTGAGACAAAATCTAACGAGTGCGTCAACGTATGAGATTTACCTATCGGAGCCCGTACCTCCTTTCGTCAACGACGAGCTCCTTGCAAAGTCTGGCCGCAAGCTGAGTGTTGTCGTTGATGTCTCCTGTGACACCACCAACCCTCACAACCCAATCCCCATATACAACATCAACACCACCTTCGACAACCCCACTGTCGCGGTCGAGGTCAAGAATGACCAGAACTCCACCCCTCTGTCCGTCATTAGCATCGACCACTTGCCGTCGATGTTGCCCCGCGAGGCTAGTGAATCCTTCAGCGACGGCCTGAAGGAGTCACTTTACTACTCAACGATCGCAAGTCTGCCAGAGTTTGGGTGGACGCCGAGAAGCTGTTCCACGAAAAGGTCGCTGAGATTCCGAGCCAATAAGCCGATGCAGAAAGCTCACACGCAGGAATAACCTGCAGGGTAGTAAAGGGAAAATAATGACAAGCTACATTTGAACATATTGATTGGAAATATGGCAAGTCTGATTGAGGAACGAGGAAATAGGGTATGCCCCTGGATGAAGAGTTCCATTTCGGCTGGTGTGACTGCTGTACATGATAGATAGGTATTCCCGAAATATTATATATCAAGACATAGTATAGATGTATCAAGATCTATTTTGGAGGGTTTCTTTTATTTTTGATTTTGATTTTTGATTTGGTTTCTTTGTACACAGAAGTCACTGGCTATACCTTGCCACGTGAATATTGACCAACTTGACGAGATGCACAATAATGTACTCGCGTCGTGTCGCGCGATGCATGTATAAAGATGATGAAATTGATACATTTTAGCTACTTTGGGACGAGCGAGTCTCCAAGATTACAGAGCTGCTCACAGATGCTGATGTAGATGACCGCTTGGCTGACTTTACCCCTAAACCCATCAAACACCAGCTCCCTCCACCATGATAAGACAAGATGCCAGATATTTATACTCATTGATCGTAAATTCGTATGCTCATATTTGTATGCAATCCCAGCCCAGATCCATCGGATCCCTCTCTCATCGACGACGACGGAATCGGCTACCGAACCCAGGACCACCCTTGGCACCATGATTTCTCAACTTTAACCGCTTGAAATTGGCATGGGCAAGCTCGTTGACCTTCTTGGCCACCTTCTTCACCGGAACGTCCTTCTTGGTCTTACCCTTCTTCTTAGCAGCTCCTTTAGCAGGCGCTTCATCAGAAGATGCGCCGTCGTCGTAGTCCCCGTCTGGTCCGGCCATAACCTGAGTTTCCGGGATGACACCTGCCCCTTCATCGTCTTCTCCGTTACCATGCTCTTGCGCTACCACCTCCGGCCGCTTCTTCATAGTCGGTCGGATATTGGCCTTTCTGGTTGTCCTCTTTTGCCCCTTCTTTTTGTACACAGGCAGAGGATTGCCGTTCCGATCGACCCCGTCCTCGTGGGCACTGTCGTACATTTCTTCGTTGTCAAAGCCTCCCAGGAGCATCGGACGACCCTGACTATCTGGCTCGAGCACGGCCGGAGCCGGAGCCGTAGGCACAGGCGCGGGTGCGGGTGCGGGTGCAGGCCTTGTCCCCAGGGATGGAGGCATTGGCCTCGGTAAGCCTTCAGTATCGTTCTCTATCTCCCGCAGGGCCTCAGGTCGTCATCTAGCACATCTTCCTCCACTTTCCTCAGACTGGCGACGATCTCGCTCAAGCCTCGCACCAAGGGCTTTCTGGGCAGTCGTAGTGGCGCTGGATCGGCAAACAAGGCGTTCTCGTCGACTGCAGGCAGGGTATGTCTTTTCAGAAAGACCGGCGTGTCGAATTGGAGCTTGGAAACAGACGACGTTGTCTTGCCGTCTGTACTTCCCCGCCGGTTCTTCATTGGTGTCGCAAACATGTTCAGCATTTGCTTCCTGCTGGAGGACATGGGTGTTCTGCCGAGCTTCGTTGTGCTCTCGGGGTCGTACATGGCTGTTCGCTTGCTGGGCGTGGACAAGACGTTTGCACCAGCGCGACTTGGTGTCCCGTGGGGTTGACGTTTGTCCTTCCTCGACGGCGTGCCCAATTCTTTTTCGACCAGAAGATCGAATAATCCGAGGACGTGGCCATCTCGTTGTGGAGTGGGACCAAGGGACGTCACTGGAGCCGGGCTGAAGAGTCTCCTTGATATAGCTGGGGTGTTCATGAACTCATCGTCATGAGGTCGCTGTTTTGAAGGAGTCTCGGCATGTTTGGTTCGCTTGAGTGGTGTCTCTGCCGGTACAGGATCGCATCGACGCCTCTTTGGTTTGGACTCTGATTTCGAGGGCGGTGGGAGCTTTCCGGACAGGATATCGCGATATTTGTTGTAGTCTTTGTATTTTCTCGCTGTTCACATCTGTCAGCGGTCTATTTGACCAGGATATATGTCTTTGAAGTCACCCGGGGGGTCAACTTACCGATATCTGCATTGTCCTTGATATCTTGACGTCCGGGCTTCTTTCCATCATGAGTCTGTCCCCACTCGTTTTCCCATCGCTTCAATTCCGCGCGCAGGCCTCTTGACTTCTCTTCATACGCAGCTTTGGTCTCGTCGTCCATGCTGAGAGGCCAGATGTTGTACCTTGGCAAGCTCTTGCATAAAAACCGAAAATATACAAAATCTCGGAGAGGATCTTGTTGAGCAATGAAGCAGTGGGCCCTGCTGCTATAGAATTAATAGTGAGCCAAACTAAACGTTCGCGTCGTAAAACCCAGACGCGTCTGGTCTGACAGGTCAAGCGGCTGGGGCGCCCCAATTTATTAGCACCAGCACACGCGGTTTTAGCGTCGATCGCCGCTGTGGCTACAGTGGACCCTACGTCATCGCAGTGGAAATCGGCGTCTCATCCGCACTGATGAGGACGGAAGTACGGAGTGCACTGATCAGTGAGTCCGACTTTCGGCCCCCACCAGGCCTTCTTTCGCAGACCCATTTTGAATGCGCATCATCTGCTTGGAAATAAATGTCTGGTTGCTTTGAGAGCCATTCACGCACGCTCTTCCCCTCTCCCAACTTGCTATGAAACCATCACAAGACCAACATGATAACGATCTCCGGCAACGTATCCTGCAAAATACTCTCGAGGAGGTAGCCGCGAGGAAGAAGACGCCACCGCCGACTGCTGCGTCATCTGCCTCGACATTGTTACAGAACCATGCGAGGCTCTCCCATGCGGCCACCGTAACTTCGACTACATTTGCGTGTCAAACTGGCTCTTCGAAACGCCCCAATGCCCTCTCTGCAAAGCACGAGTCGTCAAGGTTGTACACGGGCCGACTGATGCACCAGTAACGACCTTTTTCGAGCAGAAGAAACCTGCTGCGTCGTCCTCATCCACCACCGCCACCAATTCATCGTCCACGCGATCCTTCTATACGGGCGAGTATGCGCGTCGTGCCCGATTCGACCGCCCGCGATCAAGGCCTGGGCGACTTCGGGAACAGGGCCGGCGAACAGCCGTTTCCGACGTGATTGCGACTCGTCGCAATGTTTACCGCCATCTGCGATACTCCAAGCACGTCGGATCCAACCGGCTTTCTCGCTATCGAGAACTTGCACCGCACATGTTTTGTACGGATACAGAATTAGTCTCACGCGCCAGGATGTGGATAAGACGAGAGCTGCGGGTTTTCTCGTTCCTGTCACTCTCCGACGGCGATGAAGGTAATTCCCGGCTGGAAGGTTCGTCCGCGTCTATGACTGAAGCACAGCGGCGCCGCGCCAACAACGCCGAGTTTCTGCTCGAGTACATCGTTGCGATCCTCAAATCAGTGGACATTATGGGCAGTGGCGGGCAGGCTGAAGAGATGCTGTCCGAATTTTTAGGCCGGGACAATACAAAGTTGTTCTTGCACGAACTTCGGGCATGGCTTAGGAGTCCGTTTACGAAACTGGAGGACTGGGATAGAGCGGTCCAGTACGAGCATGTTTCAGAGACGAGGTCGTTGAGGAAGAAGCTTCACGAGATGAATCAAGTACTGGGCAGGGATTCATAGTTGGACAAAACGGAGACTTTTACAGGCCGAGAGGAGGATCATGTATGAATCGTAAACAATATAGGGCAAGAGACGAGAGGGCGGGCAGACGGCGGAGTCGATCGCCTGCATGAGGCGGACAGAAGGAGTATGGACATGGCATTTTGGGCGGTCTGATTAGCATTGCATGATACCCCTGGGATACAGATGAGATTTGCTTTACCCTGTAGCTCGACTACTTTGGTTTATTGAAAGGATATGGGAACTCCCCTCAATCTTGAATCCTTTGCTTGTGACGTTTGTTGTTACGCTGCCTCGTCATCTATTTGAATGCAGCATCAGTAATATCGGAGACTGGGCGAAGTTTCCCTACTTACACCAAATGGACAATGACAAGGCGACTCCACGACGAAATTGGCTAGCAAATTGGTCATATAGAGCATGGCAGCGAGATGTTCACATGAAGCCAATCAGACCTGGTAATTGAATCAGGCAAATACGTGCCGTGAATAAATATAAAAGCATATGCTTCGTTAAGGAGACCCCCAACTCTGCCATCACTTAAAGATGTTGTATTGTTGATATTGTGTTGCTTGTCTAGCATCGAGACTGCCAGGCAAAAATCACCGCTTTCAATGTACCAATCATATCAGACGCAGTCTGTCCCTTCTGCTACCTCGGCCGAGCGCGTTTCGAGCGCGCCATCACCCTCTACCGCAAAGCCGTACCCGGCAGCCTCTCATCCACGTTCAATATTCGACGGCACGCATACCGCCTTGATATGAACCAGCCTACTGAATCTGTCTTAGTTACAGACATCGTTATTCCTGAGTCCGGCGCTGATAGACTGACAATAAATGTGCGCGTATGGCTTGATTAGGTGCACAAGAGGGCTTCAACTTTGCTTTTGGCGGGCGTATCGGCAATACTCGCGGTTCCCATCGTTTCATTCAACTAGTGATGAGACAAAGGGGCTCGAGAGGAGGATGGTGTCGCCATGCCAATCATGTGCATGTTCTTTGAAAAGAATGGTGACATTACCGGCTGGGAGGACTTGGCCAAACCGGCAGAGGCAGCGGACATCGCAAGAAACGATACGTTTCGAGTGTTTGAAAAAATCCCGGCTGGTCCGAGGGCTGACTCGGAGGCCGAAGGGCGTATGTGCGAGGCCTCAAAGGCGTGCCGACCTTTATCATCAATGACAAGGTTGAGGTGGATGGATGGTGCCGCTGATGTGTCCGATTTCCTCGGCTATTTCGTGCTGGCCAAGGACGACGTGGGTGCATCGTGGGTGCATCGTGGGTGCATCGTGGGTGCATCGTGGGTGCATCGTGGGTGCATCGACATGTGATATTGGCTCTGCTGACAGATGCACAGATGGTCACTGTGCGTCGTAGACTGAATACAAAAAAGCAACGAACACTTTGGTGTTACGAATTCCGGGTGTTGTCCCTTGAGTACCGTCGAATTGATAGTAGCACTTCATCATCACATATTCATCAGACCTCCCAAGTCCTTTTCCATCTGCAGCAATCTGGCCTGAAGATCTCTTTTCTTGATTTCCAGTTCTTTGGCCTCAGCTTCTTCTCTGCGGAGGTCGTCCTCTGTCCACAGTTCGCTTTCATCCCGTGCTCCCGTAACATCATCGTCGTCGTCGTCGTCCATCCAGCCCTTGTTCATACTGGCCAATTGCTCATTTTGCTCGGTTACTTTAGCTTCATAGTATGCCAAAGTGTTCTTCCCATTGCGGTGTTGGTTTCTTAATGACGAAATACGATCCTGGCTCCAGGCAGTTCATAGACGCCACAGAGCTTCTCTGCCCCCGAAGCAATATCTCGACATCGACATCTCCTTTGCGGTCGACTTCCCTTTTTAATCTGAGAATGCATCTCACCACCGAGGACCGCGGCAACGGCCGTGCGACGACGAGGATTGCTGGCACCGCGGGTAGGCGGCCCAGTAGTTACCTCGCCAGATGTTACATTGAAGACGGTTTGACGTCGGCTCGTGGATTTGGATTCCTGCTCGGTGCTTCGAATGCTCTGAGCAGCAGGAGGGGCGGTGGCGGGACGGAAAACAGCGCTCGCTCGTGGGCTTCCGTATCCCTGATCAATGATGTGATGTCGTGGTTTGACAGTAAGGCGTTCGTAAACATCTTGGGTGGAGGAAACCTGACGAGAGAAGTGAGCTATTGAGTCGCTGTACGGGGCAAGGCTGTTTCTTTACGGTAGTGCGTCAATTCCTTGACAAGAGTAGGCAATTTGCTCTAAATGACCCGATAGAATCGACATGACTGCTCGGCTGGATGGGTCGAACCGCAAATATGTACGTCGCGCGATGATAGTCGATGGTGGAAAAATGATAAACGCCTTGCTTATGACAATGCGATAACTCTTGGGAAGACATACAGCCGCGGTCTATCTGTCGATGGCTCCCAGCTCGGTCAAATTCAATTGTAGCTAGCAGACTGTGATGTTACAAACAGGCGCGACTTCTAGTTTCGTGGTGGGGCGACGTGAAGTGGGGCTGTGACCAACTTGGCAGATTGGATGAATTTGGTGAATACGGAGTAGAGTAGCCTGTTATATTAATTCAGCCTCCTCTATTACAACACAAGAGACCTTTTTGCTTCAAAATATGCCAAGAAAGCAACAGAACCCCGGAAACCCTATCTGCGAGCCTCTCTCTGACTATCGACTCTTGACGAGAGTAGCTTGCTCAACGACTGATTGCCCTGTGCACGAGCGACACTCGCCTCGCGCGTCTGTCTTAACCTATCCGCTTCACCAGCAACCCTCTTGATTTGCTGATCTCTCTGCTGATCTCTCCCCAGGCGCCTAGATCGTTCATCCCAACATGGCCACAACGTTCGGCATCATCTTTATGCTCCGGGACAACAATCTGGTTGCTTTGAATGGCTAGACATGGCACAACTACGCGCTGGCGCCGTAATTCAAACGCCGTTTCGACCTGAGACAAGCAGCTAGATGGCTTGTCAACCCCACTTATGCCTTGCGACATGCGCCTCTTTTTCGTGCAACAGAGGCAACCAATCTGACTGGCTCGTGAAGGCGGGAGCTGATGGCGGCGCTTATCATGATTTTGTGTACACCAATTAATCACTCCGTCATACGATGTTCTCTGGACAGGAAACATGCATGATGGAGAGAACACAACTGTTCGTCTTACAATCACATGCATAGGAAGGGGAGCAACAGTATGGAGCTATCAGAGTCCTACGTCCCAACACATCGAGAGTCATTACTACCACGGATAAGTGGCTATTCGTAGCACAAGACTCTTTTCATATATCTATGCGGCAATGCCATCTTAATGAGGCTGTCTGTTAATCATACGGAATTACAAAAGCTTTTTGACTATGTCGACAGAGTTAGACCATCCAGCCGGCCTAGCTTCCTCTGCACTTGAGATAGTCACCAGCCGCAATCATTCCTTCAAAGATATTAGCAACAACACCATTGTGGGATGGGTTGGCCCAAGCAATGGCCGCAGCACACTTGACATCATATACTCCAGCGTCATCACCATTGTCTTGTGTGTTTGGATCTCTACATACCCGAATGTTCCAGCACCCAGAGATCGCCTTCAACATTGGCTCATCGACAAGTTCAATTTAGCCATGATTGGTTTTCTAGGCCCTGACTTGCTATTTGCCCTTGCTTTGGGTCAGTGGAGTAGCGCCAGGAGGAGTGTGAAGGCACGTTTATATCCGAATCCGGAATCGATTCGACTTCTCTTGGTTATCATGACTGAACCACTGACATACCTTGCTTCGTATTACAGGAATTTAGAAGAATTGTTTCAGATGACAGGGACAGCAGATGGTCCATCACACATGGATTTTATGCCGATATGGGCGGTTTTCGAATCGTGTCAAACTGTGAGGAACAAGGTGTTCCCATTGAACATGGCATTCCTGTCAATGCGAAACAACTGTTATACCTCATCGAACATGGATTTATCGACATTCCCTCATTGAAGGAAAAGGACATCAAGGCTACAAGCTCCAGTGACAGTCTATCCAAGTAAGAACACCATCATAGCATTCATCGTCTATTTGAGCCTTACTAACGCGAGTTGTTCCTTGTAGAATCCTTGTCTTGTGGCAGGTTATCTGGTTTATTACGACAAAGGTGACGCGACTCGTATCTCAAATACCAATAACGACTCTTGAATTAACAGCTCTTATATTTGCTGTCATGATGCTGGCAACGTCCTTTGCCTGGTTCCAAAAGCCGACAGTCACAGTATCAACACGTATTAGACTTCATGATGGTGTATCCTTTGAGGCCATCCGAAATACTGCAATGAATTCTGTGAGTGATCAATGTCTCATCACACTATATCGATGGCGCGCTTCGTTCGCCCACAATCGACTTTTCTTGGTTGCGCTTATTGACAATGCAATGCAGACCCATCCAGATATGAAGGACGTATGGCACGATACTCCATTGGATTTCATTTGGAAAAGGAGCTCGTTTAAGCTTGACAAACAATGGCAATATTTCAGCTATCTTAGTCATGCATGTCATGTGCCCCTTTTCACGCGTTTGCCGAGCAGACACAACACAGCATGGGAGCGAATGCCTTCAGACATTTGGTATCGGCCACGAGGGTTCTTGGTTCTATTAGGACTGGTCGTACAAATCCCATTCTGCTTTTCGTTTCTCGGCGCTTGGAATTTCCACTTCGCAAGCAGAGCAGAACTACTCCTATGGCGTATATGTGCTGTTTACCACGCCGCGTATTCCCTTGTGATTACATTTTATTACATCTTGGGACTTGGGAACTGAGCCAACAGGACAAGAAGAAGATTTCAGAGTCGCGGATTGATCAGCGACCACATATACTATCGCCGACGGTGATTCAGCCGTCCGTTACAGGTACAGGCAATATTGCTGCTTTATTGCCGTCGTCCGTAGGGCAAGTGACTGTTTGCGAACTCACAGCGGCAACAACCCTTCTGCATCTCGCGAAGTTAGCTTTAAACGGAAACTGCTGTCAACCTTGCATCGTTGGAAAAACTTATCTCCCAGTCGCGACATCGACCATGAGATATCTCTCGGTTGGACAGCATTGCTCTTTTCCTCACCGTCATTTACATATTTTCTCATCTATACATTTACCTGGAAGACATCATTTCGTTGCGATCACAGCCGGAGAAAGTTTTCTGGCAGACAATCAATTTTCCCTTCATAAAATGACCTCGAAACCTCTGTTCTGACATCATGCAGCCACCGCGAGTGATACTATTCCGTATGGACATCAGCGAACTTTTAGGAATCGAAAGCGGAATTTGTTTACATTTCAATTGAGAGAGTATTGTGGTGGCAAGCTTTTATTTGCCCATTTTTAGGAGTATCAGATAAATTAGTACGGATGTGTATAAACGGCAAGAGGATTGATCAAAATAGAATTGATGTAAAAAAAAAAAAAAAAAAACCCAGACTCATAAGCTGTTGGTAGAGCAAAAACTCCATTCCACATTCACCGATCTCGCATTCTAATGCTGTTATAGTGCTAGCTTCTGTAGTCGTGCGTTGCTGTCTTTAGAGTAGAGTTAGCAAGGTTGGAACTGAAGCTGCAATATTGACGTTATTAATAAAGTTGGCCTGTTGGTGCAAGGGACATGGCGGGCCCCATTGTCCGCGGGCATTTCCGACCAGCCGTGCATTGCCGCCGTTGAGCCACACCGCTCCAAATCAACAAGGTACATGATATGTATGTAGGCTGTCCGTAGGCGGTTAATACATAGCTGGCTCTAAAGAGATACGCAGCAACTGCGCCCCAGCTCAGCCACTCAAATTTCCAAATTCACATGCTGTCAGCAAATTCAGCGTCGCCCCTGATGCACATCTTGCGACAATTCGCAATATTGCCGAACTCTTCTTCTTCATGGAACCAGATTGCATGGAACCAGATTGATTCCGTTTCTAGCGCTCAAACGATTTAATCGCGATTCACTCCCACAACCCGCCTCTTCGGCTACCTCTCGATTTTTGTCTCATCTATTTTCAAGGCCAACGATTTTAGTCTTGTTTGTCAACATGTCTACTTCGCCCAAGACTCCGGCGACCGACCCGAAGCCAATCATAAATGATAATCCTGGACTGCAGAGTCTCTACAAGTCGTTCGAATCGCGACTTGGCTACTGGCTTCTTTTGGGAACACGCGCCACTTTGGTTACTGGGAAAAGATACGTACTTCATGTTTCCACTAAATGGTCCTCTGCGCAGGATGGAAGAAAAGCTGTACAGGCTCCTCGATGTTCCTCCCGGCTCGCGGGTCTTGGACGCCGGCTGCGGAGTTGGCCATGTTGCTTTATACATGGCCAGCCATGGCCTGCGAGTGACCGCGATAGATGTCATGGATCACCACCTTGCCAAAGCAAAGCGTAACGTCTCTCGGTCTGGTGAGCTTGGCTCTCTTGTATCAGTTCACAAGATGGATTACCACCATTTGGAAACCTTGCAATCGGAGAGTTTCGATGGGGTCTACACAATGGAGACTCTCGTTCACGCCACAGATCCCTTGGAGGTATTGAAAGGATTCTACCGCATCCTTCGACCCGGCGGCCACGTCGCCATGCACGAGTACGACCATGACTACGAGTCAGACGAAGAAATTGGAAAGACTCTTGCCAAACTCATGAAGGAAGTCAGCGAGTATGGCGCTATGCCGACGTGGCAGCGCGCCAAGCGCGGGTATTACAAAAAGCTTCTTGAGGAGGCGGGCTTTGTAAACGTTGAAGAGCACGACTACTCCGAAAACGTTCGACCGATGCTGCGACTTTTTGGATCTTAGCCGCAATCCCGTACTACATCATCATATTTTTGCATCTCGAGAAATACTTTGTTAATGCAATCGGAGGCGCGAGAGGGTATTACGCGCAGAAGTACTGGAGATATGTTGCTATTAGTGCCAGGAAGCCTGCAATTGACGAGGACAGCCTGATAAAGGCCTCAACTGACTGAATGGCTTGCTATATGCTGGTAATATTAGCGGAGTTGAAGTATGCAGACATCGCCATTCTGTGAGCCATACTCGCACCAACAAAGGCTCTCAGAAGAGCAGATCTTCTTCTGTATTCGCAGAAGGGTATGACCTGGGACGGTCATGGACTTCTTCGCAAGCGGTTGAGAAATTGGTTCCAAGTACAAAATGAACCATGATTATTACGGGCTAAGATCTGCACAGTATAAAAATCGAATTATTTTGAAACCTCAGGTGCAGGTTGCAAGGACGCAATGCTCAAGCATTGTTCCGTCTTATTGCACTCGCTAATGTCTCTCTGCACTTGCTTTTCGGTATCGATCATCAAGCAGTGGTGTTTGGCAAATGCCGACCTGGCATTGATTCTCTGTCCCTCCTCCGCATGATCACTTCGTCGAGTCTAGCGGCGAATATGCACGCTGACAAATTCCTTGCATTTTGAAATCCTCGGTCGAGTGGCTCTGTAATCAATAGCAAATTTCGATGGATTGAGGATCAGCTTGATTGACGAAATTAAGAATTGTAGCTACTCGCCCGAGAGTCTTGCCATCAATTGATTGACCTATCTGTTGTCTGTCGCTGCTGCTTCCAGATAAGTCACTACTGCCCTTGTCACTCCAGGTTGGAAGATTTCAGCCTTCAATGATGCCCTGTCTCGTTCCAGCCCTTAACCTTGGCGAATATCAATTGGTGACCGGACAGTGTGTCTAAGATTGCCGTTATCGTGATCGACGATCAGGTTGTGAGGACGTGGCGGATTCGGGGATTGGAGGGCCGGGGAATGAAGGAGTCTTACATAAATCGTTGACCCAAAGAGGAAAGGACTAGAATCTGGTCAGGTTGCCTGTGATTTTGGTTCATGCTCCGAAGCTCGCTTATATATTTTCCGTGGGGTCTAATAAGCTGGAGATTGGGGAAGCTGTCGCAATCCACGCGGTCAATGTCCGCTAGAGGCACATGATTGGCTCAATTATCCTGGTCTTGCGTAGTCCGTACTGTACATGTAATTCGTGCTCCAATCCATTCCACTGGTGCAACAATTCCCCACCTAATCATGTCATCAATTGTACGAAGTCGAACATCTGGGAATGTTCGTAATTATGTAGAAATGTAGAAATCGTCTGGTTCAGTCAGCCCATCACACGTGGCGCATTACCTGGTGGCTCCCTGAATTCAGCCAGGCTAATAAGATATCAAAGTCCAAGTACCCCTTTGACAGCTATGAGGCCTCAGGCATGTGCCTGACCCATAATGTTGTAGGAAAAAGCAAGGCACATATGTAAATGTACATAGCAGGGGAACTGGGCTTAGCGTAGGTATCCTCTACGGAATATTCCGTACTCCGTAGTTCACCAAGTACATCATATATTATAGCGGGATATACCAAGCAAGAAGTGTACATGTATAGCAGCGTACGAATCCTTGTCTCATGTATCGCTGTCAAAGACATGTTGTTATGTACAAATGGGAACTGAAACACGAGGCCATTAATCAGAGGCGCGGTAAGAGGTGTGGACGGCGTACGGAGTATTATGTACATACATACATACATACTGGTGGCACCTGGATCACGCTCTTATGTAGGTCCGTGCTTGCATACCTGCCGGTGGCTTCCATGTACATGTATGTGGATGGGGATTCCACGCGGCCCCTCCCTTTGTGTTCAGGGCAGTCATGTAAATTATAATGGTATTCCGTAATCCGTAGTAATGACTCAATACTGATGCGAGCTGGCATTCTCATTCAATGTCCTTTCTAGTTGTCATCGTCTACAGGCCGGAGGGCCTTGCCAATTGATGACCTGGCGGAACCTTTCAGTCGCGCTATGCACAGAGAACTTAAGTACATGCAGTGGGTGTAGTATCTGGATAATGCTCCGTACGGAGCACCTGCATTCGTGGTCGTACCCCTGTCCCATTTTTCGTCCGAATTGGTGCAGAAGTCGAAGGCCATCTCTGCCGAGACTGCGTCCCTTGAATTGACCACCTGTCTGTCCTGTGGCAATCAAAGCAGGCGACACGCAGGCGACACGCACTGCTTTGATGCTCTGCTTGCTTGCGCATCCCAAAATCCCATATTCCATATTACACCTGCTCGAAAACCACGCCTCTGGTAAGTGACACTGGTAAGCGACACCGGATCACGAACATTGCGGACATATCGACGTGAATCGTTCCGCACCCAACAGCCGCGAAGTCGCTTCCCCTCAGATCTCGCGTCCGTTTCAAAGAAAGCCCCTGACCGTTGTATCAATTGTTTGTGAATTGGCACAGGGCCTTCGGTGCCGAACTCTCCGCGGTGGTTCTTGCCATCCTCGGCAAGTACGACAAATCGATTGACTGATCAAACCACACTCTTCTCTCCCGAAACGCCCTTTCGCCTGCCCGGCGCGGGCATCTCAAGATACAATGGCAAAAATGCTAGGCCCAGGACCTTTCCCTCGTCGACCATCAGGCTTCTTGCGATATGGAATTTTGGCCGTCATTCTCTTGACGACCTTTTGGCTGTCCCACCAGAATTCCGACACCATCACTCGAGTCGACCCGTCGTCAAGCCGCCCCATCTCTCAGAAAATTCAAGAATCTTTTCCTGTCGACTATTTACGAAAAGACGAGTCGGTTTCGTCAAGTCCACCGAAGCAGCCACCAGCGGCTGGCGACTCCTCGCAAGCGGCCCCAAGAAACAGGACGAGACAGAACGACCTGGCTCCTCCAAAATTGTAACATCGACGGATTCGACCGGTCGTCACCCTATCGATAAATTGCTCTATGACGCGCAACACGCGTTTGCCGCCCTCACTTCTGGGGAGTCAATACAGTGGAACAGGCAGCTCAGGCGTATCGTAAACGACGTGGACGACACCCCCTCACTTTGACAAGTGGTTTGAGTTTGCGCGCTCGCACAATGCTCTGGTTGTTGAGGCATTTTCGACCAAATATACCATGACCTTGAGCCCTTCTGGGGAGTTGATCCGGCTTCCATGCGTCGCGAGGCTAGCCAGTTTGAAATGACAATCAATATTCGTGATGGTGTTGCCAAGGCGGGGAGTGATTGGTTTTGGACCAAGGTGTGGCTCAACATGACCAGAACTATCGAACACCTGCTTCCGGACATGGACATTGCATTGAATGCGATGGATGAGCCTCGATTAGTCGTGCCATGGGAGGAGATCAACAATTACATGAAGAATGCTTCCAAGACTGTCAAACTATTCAAAGCCAAGACAATGAAGAACGAGTTCCAACGGTGGCCTGCGCCAAAGACGGGCTTCCTGGCTGGCGATGTCTCAAAGAAAGAATGGGAGGAAGACGGTATGTTCAGCCTTTCCTAGAAACAATGCCTTTTGTTCTTCCGATGTTGCAACGGAGTACTACTGCCATGACACAAACGCTGACAACGGCTTACAGAATTCTTCTGGAAGATTGCTCGCCGTGGCTGTTCCCAGACAGTCTTGCAAGAACGACGGAACTCCAGACATCGTTCGCTAACCCTCCCAACATCACCAACGAGTACGCCAAGCCTCATCTCCACAAAGGCTATGTCTCCAACTACACCATGTCAGTTCAAATTTGCCACCAACCTGATCTGCAGGGCCTTGAGGGCATTCTGATCCATCCCTTATCCACCAAGTCAACCAAGACCTTCTTTCCTATGTTCGGCGGCTCCAAATTGACGGTGAACAATGAAATTCTCCTACCTGCACCGATGTACTGGAACGAGGAAGAGCGTTTCGGTGGAGGCAACGACCATGGTATTCAGTGGCAGGAGAAAAATGACAAGGTCATCTGGCGCGGTGTTGCGACTGGCGGCAAGAATTTTCCGAATAATTGGCGTGGTTTCCAGCGCCACCGGTTCGTGTCCCTGAACAACGGAACCAAAATCAGCGCCGCCGAATCTGGTGAAGCTAAACCTGAAAACTTTGTCTTGCCCGGAGCAGAATATGGCCTCCAGGCTCAAAAGGATCACAAGCTTGGTCAATGGGTCGATGAGTTTGCCAATGTCAGCTTCGTCGATCTCATGTGCACCCCTCCACAGGACGGCAAGTGCAATTACACCAATTTCTATTTCGAAACCACCGAGGGCATCAAAATGGCCCAACAGTACGACAACAAGTTCGTCCCTGACATTGACGGTAACTCCTTTTCTGGCCGATATCTTGGATTCCTGCGATCTACATCGCTCCCCATCAAGGCCACCATCTTCCGGGAGTGGCACGACTCTCGTCTAGTACCCTGGAAACACTTCGTGCCCATGGACAGCCGATTCCTCGACTATTTCGGTATTATGGAATACTTCATCGGATACCAGGGCCGCAACGCCCACGACGCGACTGCGGAGAAGATTGCCATGGAGGGTAAAGAATGGGCCGAAAGGTTCTTCGCAAAGAAGACATGTCAATATATGTCCTTCGCCTACTATTGGAATATGCTCGCGTCATGGACGACAGTCGAGATAGTATGGGCTGGGTTGACGATGTTCTGAAGAATCCTTCGCTTGAAAAGACTTGGAACTGGTGGTGGTAAGAGTTGATTCGAAAGCGTGTAGAGTCAACTGTTGAGACAACGTTTAACAAGATGAAATGGACCTATGGGGGGAGGCAAAAATATGCATTTCTTGGTTTGGGCAGGCAAACATTAGTGCGTTACTTGGACGACCTTGCCGGGATAAGGGCCCTTGAGCGAATTGGCGTTTTACGGGAGACTTGCTCCATTGTTTATTAATTCTATTTCTATTTAAACAGATGTCACGCGTGGGAGTTGCTCTGGGACGGGAACGAGGGCTCTGACAGTGCATGAATACGATCCGGGGCCTCTCATATTGCCCTACTTTCTGCTCCCTTTCATTCAGCAAGCAAGCAAGCACATTCTGCAATGATACCTACATTCTTTGTTCTTAGCCCTGCTCGCAACAACGATGGCTGGCCGTCGGTTTGTTTATTTCTCAATTGAGCCCCAACACACCTTGTGCCTCCCTCACCTTCTTAGGCTCAACGCACCTTAGGTGAGCTAAAGTCAACTTGTTCCCAAACAGACAGTTCCATCCGGTCCGCCAAACCGTCAACTTCTGCCCCAGTGACTCTCTCCCCAAGAATCCTCGTGCTGACTGACGTCTTCTGGAGTCGCACGAATTTGGAAGATTGGGTCATTGGAATTAACAAACTCGGTCTACTCTCATGTAGTCCACGTCTACGTGAATCCAAGGCATGCATCTATCGTACAGTATCGTGCAGTCTAAAAGTCCAGCCCCGTCGCGCCAGACTTTGTGTCCTCGTCATCCACATCCCCCTCCGAGTCCTCCACCAGCCTGCCCAGCATCTGCGTGTAGCTCGGACGAAAAGCCAGTCCATCCAGGCCTGCAGAATCTCTGCCCACTGCTCTTCGTTCACAGCGCGGGCCGTCAGCGCGCCGTTGCCCGTCATGGGCGTGCCCCTCTGTCGGCGGCCCTCACGCTCGGACACTCGGTGATCAAGTCCCCGAATCCTCCCCAGAGGCCTTCCATTGCCTTGTGGATGGGGAGCAGGGTATGGTGGAACCAGTACCGCAGCATGACTTCGGACATGTCGCCTGCGCGGGAACTGTTTGGCCCGTGCTGGCGGAAGAGCGCGTGCATGGCCTTTGGCTGGATGTCGAGCAGTGCGGCGGGCGCGTTAGGGAAGAACTCGTCTCTCTTTGCTGACAGGGGTTCGTAGTCTCGTCTGTCCCAGAGCAAGGCGGGCGGTGACTGGCAGAAGAGATGGTAGCTGTCTTTGATGCCGTTGAACTCGTTGCGCGTGTTCTTCTTGAGGTTGTCGATGCGGTCGCTCCATGCCGTGTTGGCTCTTTCGAACTCGGCGGGCGCAGAGAGCGCCAGCGCCATGATGGCGTCTCGTTGCTGCAGGAGCTCGAGGTACATGATGGCATCTTCATGGTCATATCTCTCTCGCTGTCGCAGCGCCTTGAGTCTTTTGGTCGGTGCTTTGGAGCCAGATTGTTCTTGTTGCAGTTCTTCGAGCTCTTGCTTGAACGGCCGAGCCAGCGTGGGTGGTCGAACACCCGCCAGCTTGCGACCCAAGAGCTCGGGCTCCAGCTGCAGCAGCTTCGAGTAAGCCAGTGGTTCGCGGCCCTTGGGCATCTCAAGACCAGCAGCTACCATCCGCTTCATCGTTTGACTCGCCGAGTCGATGTTGATCCACTCGTCCCGGAGTGCATTGCGGTCTTCCACCTCTGCATCCAACCCGACAACCTCGTGGATCCACTCGCACGATAACTCTGCCTCAAAGGCGCTCTTCTTGCGGCGGTTGATCGATCGAGGCAACAGCCGTCGCTTGTCTTCATCATTCACCCATATGAGCATGCGGACCAGGCCGTACCGTTGAAAGAGCGTCGACGTGTGAATGCTCGACATGAGCTGGTAGAGCACCATGGAGCTTATGCTGTCGAATCCATTGAACGATTTCTTCGGGTACATGGACAGGTTTGCCGTAACAAGCAGCGTGTCGTTGCGACTCGGGGCAGTGTCGGGAGAGACTTCGTGTTGTTCTGATAAATGTGTGCCAATCATCTCGAGGAGGTTCTTCCATACAAGTCCCGACTTTGGTATAAGTTCGACAGTCTCCTTCGCCAAAAGATCGCCGAGGAAGGGACGGTAAAGCTCGGCATCGAGGTCCATCATGACATGTTTGCGGGGCTGAAGATGGTCGTGAAGCTTGCGACTCCAGACCCCTGCTCCAGGGTTCAGGTCAACGAGGTCGCATCCTCGGTGTCGCTCGATCGATGGGCCAATATAGTTGATGATATCGTCTGTGGTTGGTTTTCAGATCAGCTCGAGGACGGCAGCGACGGCAGCGACGGCAGCGACGGCAGCGACGACGCGAAAAGGGATTCCGGCACATACCGCAGAGGCCATCGCTGACTATGTTGACCCTGCGTGGCTCGATTGCGCGAATAGCATTGGCATTTTGCGCCCTGCTGTCCGCCTCCATGCACCCGTCTCGTCGAGCTTTCGCGCAATGTCGCTGGTCACAGCGAGCATGGACGATGACTTTGATTTGGTGCTGGTCACCTTGCCGCGCGCATGAAGTGGGATGGACGTAATTGCCACTTTTGTGATGCAAATGTGGCCATGGTGAAGTCGAGCCAGCAATGGGGCGGCTTTGGGCTGCATGGACTCACTTGCGATCGCCTTTATTTTTGTCGATGTGTGTGTGGAACGGAGTATTTATCGGTAGGTAGATGCAGGACGTGTTTTGTCTTGTAAAACTGTCAGACAGTGTCGCACGCAGCTTTCCCAAAATGGCCAATTCGGTGGATACCAGCCGATGCCCTGCACTGTGCAACCGATTTACCAGCAACTCTTCATCAGAGCCGTTTGAGAATGGCAATGAATGGCTGGAGATTGAGTTTCATTGCCCCATCGCAAATTCGGACACATTTCTACATATCGCTCAAGCTAAAAAGCACGTCAAACAAAGGATGGTAACCCGAGGGTTGGTTTGGTTGCACAAAGACCGGTGGTAGCGCGTACCATTGGCAACGGGCCTTGAATGGCAGTGCCACAACAGTTCGCCGCCGCTACAGAGTCAGCCGCACAGTCATTGTGAAGATGGACTGCGATAGTGAAGACTTGCAATCAACGCCAACAAACAATCGACCATCGTCTTTTCTTTTGGAACGCAGCCACGCCAACTCCAAAGACCAAGATAAAACTGGTAGCTTGCCAAATGCCCATATAAACTCCAGAGGACGCCGTCATGCTGTATGTATATTTGTGTCCCACCAAGCTGGAACTCAATGCCATCAAGCACCTTCGCTGCCAAACTCATTAGTCCAGTCGATTTGCCTCTCAATGTCGTCCTTGGACACTGTAGGATGCGAGTCTGCTAGGGCCATCTCAAAGTCCTTCAAATTGACATCAGGCGCCAGTAATTCATCAGAAGTGACGCCGTCGTAGGTCATTTCAATTTTCTCAGGGTCTCCGGGGAACAAGGCGTCAGCATCCTCTTGCCGTCTTTCATCACCTAACTTTTGTGTTAGCATATGTCGCGCTCAGCCGTGTCGCCTGTTGTAGAACATACAGCTTTGAAGTGAGTTGCCTGCAAAATCTTGCGAACAGGACGCATGAGGGCATGCTGGACCACATTGGCAATGTCACTTCCGAAAACCCATCCGACATATTGGCAAGGGTGTTATAATCGCTAGCCTGCAATCCCGTATCGGTATCGCCAATGGCCAGCTTGAACATTCTTGCTCGGCCGTTAAGGTCAGGGAGTCCAATGTGGACACGTCTTTGAAACCGGCGACGGATGGCCGCATCAAGTTGCCAAGGGATGTTGGTGGCTCCCAGAACAAGAATGCCTTTGCTGTCATTTCCGACACCGTCCATCTGGACGAGGATCTCAGTCTTGATACGTCTGGAAGCTTCAGATTCGCCTTCGCCGCGAGGACCACAGAGGGCGTCGATTTCGTCAATGAAGATGACTGATGGCTTGTTTTCTCTCGCCATAGAGAATAGAGCTTTCACAAGTCTGCATAGCAGGGTTACTTAGTCTGAGATGCAATTTGTCCTGGATGATGGGGTGTATAAGACACGTACCTTTCACTTTCACCCATCCACTTGCTTACCAAATCAGAACTGCTGATGCTGAAGAATGTACTGTTGGCTTCTGTGGCCACAGCCTTGGCGAGATAACTCTTTCCGGTACCAGGGGGCCGTACAACAAAATGCCCTTCCACGCCTGTCTTTTCCCTGAAACAAGGTTGGGAACTTGATCAGTAGCACCACAGCTTCCTTCAGGGTTTCTTTTGCGCCCTCCAGGCCGGCGATATCCTCCCATCGAACGTTTGGTCTTTCTTGCAGGATGGCACCTGACAAAGCATTCCGCAGCTTTTTGCTTTCATCGTCTTCAGGTGCCCCTTGCTTTTGCCCGTGCTGGCGCCGTTCGCCCCCATAAGAGCCTTTCCCCATTGGCGTTGGTGTCTGCCTCGGATTGCAGGAATTGTTTGAGCTTCTCGGCGCGGTCGAGATACGTTGCCATTTTCTCTTGCATGGTTGCTTTTAGAGCCTTGTTCTTCTCCCACTTGAGGGCTTTGACCCAGAGCTCCATGCTTGACATGTACAGATCGAAGGCCTTCTGGTATTCCTTGGCATGGTCGGCAGCAATAGCCTTCTGGACCTCGGCGATGGCCCGGTCGCGAAAATTTGTCGACATTGTGACGTCCTCTATGGGATGTGGTTGGAGAAATTCGGGGACAGCGGGACAGTGGTTGTGGTCAATGAGGCGCGAGATGTGACCAATATAACAGCACAAGGGCGGATGCAGACAGACGCGCTGCTCAGCCAAGGGTGGAGAGTCGACGACAGAGAAACAGCACCGGCAAGACGCGAAAGTGAAGACAAGATGTGATGGGAGCCGTTGACGTCTGCCCGGCGTACTGCGAGCTGAGTGGAAGGGCAAGGGTCACGTCAAGACTTTGGCTGGACTGTGCCTGTCTGCAGATTGGCGGGGTAACACCCAACCAAGCACTGCCCTTCAGTGTCGCCTCGTTCCCACTGCCACCTAATAATAATACACTGTAGGACACTGTAGGAGTACATGCCATGCACGCGCTGCTATCGATATCACTTTGATATTGCTACCTCTCCGTTCTGCGACGGCGACTGTGGGGCAAAAAAGCACCAGACTTGAGCTTCGGTCAAGACTCAACTGTGAACACCAGCCAGGGCCATATTTCTACCATCACACGGCTTAGCCACGTATCAAACAGACACTGGCTGGACACAGACGACCGATTCACAGGTGTCGATACACTTCGCTTTCAGCCCCTTTTACCCTGCGCAACCATGGCCGAACTCCAAGCCAAGCTCCACGCCATGTCTGAGGACTATCAGAAACTACAACAAGGTAGGACCGCCTCTGAGATTCAAGGGCCAGGCAAGTCCAGCGCCCAGGAAGGCACAACTAATGCAATCCAAACAGAGCTTCAAGATACAGTGGATTCACGGCAAAAATTACAGAGCCAACAACAAGAGAACGCTGGAGTCTTCAAGGTTAGCGAAATCATATCAGCCGTCACATGACCTGAGAACTGACACTTTGAACAGGAGTTCGAAAAGCTGGGGATGATGAAACCATTTACAAGCTTATGGGACCAGTATTGTTGAAACAAGACAAGGTGGAAGCGGAGGGCACCGTCAAGGGACGACTTGACTTCATCCAAGGAGAAGTGTACGCGCCACCGCTGGTGACCTTTGTTACCAAGACTTTGACAGCTAACATTGTGTATGGCAGCACGAGATTAGAGGGACAAATTAACGAGACACAGGACAAGCTGGAAAAGAAGAAGACGGAAATTCTCCAACTACAAGCTTCTGCTCAAGCTTCCGCTGGCGGACAGTCACAGCAATCGGCAGACTAGACTTTCTTATCGTAGATTATGAATGAACAGTCGGGAAATTTGCCCTCGGGACGAAACACGATATTTACATATCATGGAAAACGTTGCAAACTGACTACGGATTAGTGCGAATCGTAATTCCGGAAATGATTTTGATGCCTGACCCTTTCCAACTTTGATAATCCTGCAGTGTGGTTGGTGGGCCTGTTGGATGGTACGCGGCTTGATGTACATATGTACACCCCCACTGTACCTTGCTGGCACGCTGCGTCACAGCTCCCGAAGCGGCGACCCTGAAACTTGCCCCACCATCACTCAACTTGCTTCCCCGTCTGCCAGTCAGCCCAGATCACTTGAACCTCAAATACTGCATCCCGCTTCAACAAAGCGCTCCTTCTATCGATGCCTTCGATTGACCAGACCAATATGAACTCGATAGAATTTGGAATATAAAGGACCGAGGTCTGCTAGCCACCTGGTAGAATCGTGACAATACTAGCCTGAGTCCGCGGAGCCCTGTGCAGCATGGACGCCAGATCAATCATGCGGCCATCGCGCCCGCAGAGTGTGAAGGAGCTAGTATCACAAGCTGAAAACTTCAATTTCAATATCAACATTCCCTTCAAACACTGGACTAGAGCTGCAGAGACTCTGTATCAAGAGGTGAGTCAGTTCAGTTCAGCTATGCTCATCAGTCCCATGTTCATTTTGAATCGAGATGCTAACAGTATCTCTATAGGCTGCTTTTGCGTTATCGGATGGCGCCTATGGCCGAGCATACATGATGCTGTACAGGCATTCAGTGCTTGTGTTGGACAAGCTTCGCCAACATCCTCAGTACAAAGCACCTGAAAGCCGCTTGGCTGTTCAGGAACTCTCGAAGCGCATGAATACTGTTCTGGCCGATCTGGAAAAGATTAAACCGATTATTCGTAATCAGTATGAAGAGTGGGAACGTATAGCACCCGCGGAACTGAAGATATCGAAAACGACCCAAGCGAAACCTCCTTCAAGTTACGGCGATTTTGCCGCCCAAGACCCGAGTCTTAGTGGTAATGCCACTGTCCTAGATGCCTCCGAGCACCAAGAACTGGCCGTGGAACTGGCACAGAAGGAGCTGGCGCGAAGAGATACTGCAAGACAAGCGCATAGGCATGCCAAGGTCTACGGTGCTACCATCCTGTCGCCACGTTTCAATAACGGACAGAGACTCGATGTAGACCTTCGAAGCCAGATGGAGGCGGCTAGAAAGGCCACTGATGCTTCACAACGAGATCAGTTCGAAAAAGACAATTATAAGACAGCATTGGTACCGGCAGGAGAAGGTGTTACAAGACCGTACATGTATCCATCAATATCAAAACCTCAGCCTGTGCAGTTCGACCAACCCGCGCCAGACCGATCAGCTCAACCCGCTTTGCCTCCACCTCATCGACCGCCTAAAGAATACAATCATGACCCCCGCCTCCTCCCAGTGATGCACCCCCAATACCACACAAATTACCAACGCTCGAATCGAGACCAAACTCATATTCGTCTTACTTTGTTGGACAAAAGCAGCCCCAGTGCCCCCAAAGGACCCCCGAGACACCATCTGTACCCAGAAAAGAGAGACTGGCGTTTAAGCCGGGAGCATACCTGGAGAATGGGGACCCTATTCGCTCAATTTTCCTACCGAAAAAGCTTCGAGCTACTTTCTTAGACATCGCCTCCCAGAACACCAGAAAGGGTCTAGAAATGTGTGGCATTCTATGCGGCACACCAGTCAATAACGCCCTGTTCGTGCGATGCTTGCTCATCCCTGACCAAAAATGCACTTCTGATACCTGCGAAACGGAAAATGAGAGCGCAATATTCGATTTCTGCGCCGGAGAAGACCTGATGGTCCTTGGATGGATTCACACCCATCCTACTCAAACCTGTTTCATGAGTTCTCGGGACTTGCATACCCATGCCGGATACCAGGTCATGATGCCCGAGAGTGTCGCTATCGTCTGCGCACCTAAGTTTACTCCCTCGTAAGCAGTACTTCTCCATTGGAACTAAGCTCTGGGCTAACCGTTGCTATCAGATATGGAATCTTCCGCCTAACACATCCACCTGGCCTTGATCATATTCTGGATTGTAGAAAGTCGGATACTTTTCACCAACACGATATCGGCAACCTATATCGGGAAACCGAACATCCAAACGGACACGTATACGAGAACGACAAGATGCCGTTTGATGTAAAAGATCTACGAGCTCAATGATCCCGTCGTCGCTGCACACTTATCGAGCGTGTGGCCTCGCCGTGAGCCATGGACTTGGCAAATATGATCATACACGTAAACTTGAACGTGCGAAATTTTGCTTCGGAAGAGGCTGATCATGACTGGCAACATGAAATTTCGTTTCGTATGCCCACTCCTTATTTCCTGTCGAAGCAACGAGTCCAAAGAACGTGTATACAATGCCCAGGCGAGAACGGTTAATATTGCTGCTAAGACATGCGGTTCAATAGATTCAAATTCTTAGATCAAACACCATTACTACCAAGAGCTGATTAGTACTCCGCATGGACAACACTATGGAGGGGGACAAATAAGCAAGTATTAAACCACATGATATTCGATTTCTGTCCATCCTCGAAACAGGCGCCTCTTGTGTTGCAAGGGCACTTTTCATGTGTAGCACGGCTAAAGAATTCTCAGAAGTCTCTTGCGAGTGACTTAAAGCCTCACAACAGCATACTGGGTTGCATCGTTCACATTCGTCCCGCAAAGAAACAACGAAAAGAGCAACCGATGCTGAAGAACAAAGCTACGATGTGAAGAATTAAACCAGCAGACAAACAAGAGATGATCTGCCCAAGGTGGCATTGTGTGACTGGCGTGGTCTCTGTTGTAGACTGGGAACTGAGACGAGCCCAAGCCCCGCGCGGCTTTGACGTCGATGTATTGGTCGATTGATTGCTTGTAAAGTTGTCACTTTACTTGCAGTGAGTTAAAAGAACCGAAAGAGCACCACGCAGCAAACCAATATGCAAATCGACACATTCGGCGCGTCCGATTTTCGGCTGTGATTATCAGTTACTATCTAATGTCTCACTTCTAGTGAATGATCTGCCCAAGGTGGCATTGTGACTGGCGTGGTCTCTGTTGTAGACTGGGGAACTGAGACGAGCCCAAGCCCCCGCACGGCTTCGACGTCAATGTATCGATTGCCGAAAGGGCACCACGCAGCAAACCAATATTCTGCAAATCAACACATTCGGCGGGTTCGATTTACGGCTGTGATTGTCAGTTACCATCTGATGTGTCACTTCTAGTGAAGGAACTAGAGGAAACATTAGGGAATACTCCGCAGTGGGCAGGCCTTCACGTTTGGTTTTCGATTGTTCAATTCTAGCCAGATATCGTCAAGTTGGCCGAGGACTGTCCATGTTCAATGGCTGGAGCGATGAAGAAATGATCATCGGCTGTCTGAGAGATTCGATGACAGATGAGCCAGAGTTGCTCCGGAGCAACGATCGGCTAGCCTTCGTGAGACATGTATGATTACTTCCGTACGGAGAGCATACTACCTAGGTCCAGCCGGTCCGCACGAATCATGACACGCCACACGAGCGTCGTCGTCATATTACCAGGCAGGGGTTCACTTCCAGTGCCGTGCATCATGCAGTACCGCTCAATGGCACCGCACCGTACACATCCCCCTTTCCAACGTCAATAGTTCCTTTTTCTTCAAGAGGTGAAGTATCAAGACCCGGAATGGATATGCTTATGATTCATGACAATGGGCGATGCTACGTACACCATGCTGGCTCCCAGTAATAGCTGTACGCAGCCGGCCAGCCTTGAGCAAACCTCCCCAACAATCTGTTTGTCTCAGTCTGGTGTGGATCAATTTACTGTCGACGTGTGTGACTGGACTTTGTTCAAATCATATATAACGAAATCGCCAGGGCTCAAAAATGCAAACAAGGCTTTGTTGCTCCCACTGAATCATAACTGTCCGCCAGAGTAATAATCAATCATGTCTCCTGGAAGGAGGATCAATGGTGAGCATGTCGCCAATGGCGCGCAAAACGGTGGGCATGCCAATGGCACACACGCCAACGGCACACATGCCAACGGCAATCACGATCAACAGAAAGAAGCTTCAAATCAAATCGCGCGACAGCAATCAGACAACAAGCCTCACAAGAAGAAGAAGTCTTCCTCCATGGGATCGTTGATGCAGTTACGTACGGCGTCTAAGCGGCCGCTTCCTGTCGAGAGGGGAGATGGAACCTATAGACCAACTCTGAAACGGCCAGGCCTCATGGAGGATATCAGGTCGTTTGGTTGGGGAGGTAAGTTCCTCCTCCTCTTTAATTTATTTGCCAAGAAACTGCCTTGGGAGCACTAAGAGCTGTATAGACTTGAAAACACTAAAGGATATCATCACCGCCAAGCTCAAGCGCGAGACTCTACAAGATGACAAGACGATGATCATGGAGCGCACCATTCAATTGGTCGCGACGATGCCTAACAAATCAAAGAGACAAGAAGCCCTCACTAATACTTTTATCGATGGGCTGTGGGACTCGTTGGATCACCCCCTTTGCTTTACATGGGGATGAGTTCAAGTACCGCCAACCTGACGGCTCCAATAATGTAAGATTGTTTGTTCAAAAAGCGGCCAAAAGCCTGCATCCAAATGGTGAGAAAGGCTCACAACGTCTAGAATCCCTTGATGCCGAAGCTTGGTGCCGCTGGTACGCCATATTCACGCACCGTCAAGCCTGGGCCAGCCAACATGGGGGCGCTGCCAGACCCAGAGGCAATATACGAAGCTGTCATGGCTAGGGATGTGTTCAAGAAGAACCCAAATAATGTATCCAGCATCTTGTGGTACTGGGCTACTATCGTCATTCATGGTAAGAACGGCAGCTTCGTTTATCTTTACATTCCACCATTGCTCACAACTTCCTCCATAGACGTGTTCTGGACAAACTCGAATGACCCAAATCAGAACGATTGCTCATCATACCTTGATCTCTCACCTCTCTATGGAAATAGTAAAGAATCAAGGGACTCGATTCGAACATTCAAAGACGGCAAGCTCAAGCCTGATGCGTTCGCCGATAAGCGTCTCGTCGGAAACCCTCCCGGCGTCTGTGTTCTTCTCGTCATGTTCAACCGTTTCCACAATCACGTAGCAACAAATTTGGCTGCCATCAACGAGAGCAATCGCTTTGCAAAACCACACCCAGGCCTGGAAGGCGAGGCTCTCGAGGCTGCTTGGAAAAAGCTCGACGAAGACTTGTTCCAGACTGCTCGTCTTGTCACCTCGGGGCTATACATCAACATTACCCTTGTGGACTATGTGCGCAACATCATTAACCTCAATCGGGTTGACACAGAGTGGACCCTGGACCCCCGTCAAGAGATGGGCGTAGCCAAAGGCACGGCCAAAGGTTCTGAGAGTGGTGTCGGCAACGTCGTCTCTGCAGAGTTCAATTTGTGCTATCGCTGGCACTCTTGCATCTCTGAAATGGATGACGAATGGATTCAGGACTTTTACGCGCAGCTTCTCGGGAAAAGTATGGCGATATGAATATCGGGGTCCTGATTGGAGCAATGCAGAAGTTCGAGATGTCTATCGCCAAAGACCCTGCCGAGAGAACCTTTGGCGGGTTCACCCGCGGGCCTGATGGCAGCTTCAATGATGACGACCTCGTCAATTGCATTTCAACCGCGATTGAGCAGCCCGCTGGTGCCTTTGGCGCCCAAAATGTGCCTCGATCAATGAAACCAGTCGAGATGCTGGGAATCATTCGTGGTCGCAAATGGAACCTTGCGGGATTGAACGAGTTTCGCAAACACTTTGGGCTGAAGGCATATGACACGTTCGAAGAGATCAACTCGGATCCTGGCGTCGCAGAGTCCCTTCGCAACCTCTACCAACACCCTGATCATGTTGAGCTGTACCCTGGAACTGTTGCCGAGGAGGAAAAACTCCGATGGTTCCTGGTGTCGGTATTGCACCCACTTACACAATTTCTCGCGTAGTTCTGTCCGACGCTGTATCTTTGGTACGTGGTGACAGGCATTATACAACTGACTACCACCCTGGGTACTTGACACAGTGGGGATTCAATGAAGCGAATTATGACTTTGAGGTCAACCATGGCTGCGTCTTCTACAAGCTTTTCATCCGCGCGTTCCCGAATCACTTTCGATATAACTCGGTGTATGCGCATTACCCCATGGTCACCCCGTCTGAGAACCATAAGATCTTGACCAATCTCAGGCGTGAAGACAGGTTCGACTTTTCTCGTCCTGTGTACGCCCCTCCCAAGGTAAATGTTTCATCTTATAGCGCCGCCAAGTACATTCTATCCAACCAGAACAAGTACAATCTCGCATGGGAGGAGGGTTTCAAGAACCTCACTGGCTCAGCGGGCAGCAAGCTGGTCCTCTCAAGCCACAACTCGGCACTTGCAGAACAACGTCCAGACTTACAAGCCCTGCTGCGAAAGGATGGTTGGAAGGCATCCATCAAGAGCTTTTACGCAAGAGTCGCGGAGAGACTGCTGGTCGAGAAATCGTTCAAGGTCACCGGGAAAAGCCAAGTCGACATTGTACGCGATGTTGGAAATCTTGCACATACCCACTTTGTCGCGAGACTCTTCAATCTGCCTCTCAAGTCTACTGAGAATCCAAAGGGAGTCGTCTCGGAGCATGAGCTGCACAGGACACTTTCTGTCATCTTTGTCTGCATCTTTCTGGATATGGATCCAGTCAAGTCGTTCCCTCTCCGCCAACAGGCCAAAGAGCTGACGGAGCGACTGGCCGGCATTATTGAGACCAACGTCAAGCTAGCAAAGACGCTGGGTATGAGAGGTCTTTATACTGGCGCCGCCGCCAAGCGTGATCCGCTCTCTCAATACGGTGTTGATCTCGTCAAGTCGCTGTCAAAGGCTGGCCTTAGTACCCACGATATTACATGGGGACAAATTCTCCCCACCGCTGCTGGTCTTGTGCCTAACCAAGGACAATTGGTATGAATCCTATCATAATCCGTGATTCTGCTTGATTCCAGTGAGATACATAATACTGAGTTTTGAGAAAAAAATTATAGTTTGCCCAAGCTGTGGACTGGTATCTCTCCGACGAAGGCCAGCAGTACCTGCCTGACATTCAGCGCCTCGCTGTCGCCGGACCGAATGACGCCAACGATACACTCCTACTTGGGTATGCCATGGAAGGTGTCAGGCTTGCCGGTGCTCTCAACCTCTTCCGCCACGCCTCAGAGTCGGATGTCATCACCGAGTCGGACGGACGCCAAGTGCATGTCCAACGTGGCAATGGTCACTCCCTCTCACCCGGTGCGGCAGCCCACGAGGAGGCTCACTTCCCCGAAGCCCGCAAAGTCAACCCTCGGCGACCGATCGATTCATACATCCACTTTAGTGAGGGCCCCACGCGTCCTTGGGCAAAGAGATCAGCCAAGTGGCCTTGGTAGAGCTCTTCCGCGCCCTGTTCAAAAAGCAAGGCCTCAAGAGAGTACCTGGGCCGCTGGGTGAGCTGAAGAGGGCACCTGGTGAAGGCTACATGAACGAGACGTGGAGCGAGACGTGGCCGTTCCCCACGAGCATGAAGGTTTCCTGGGATAAATGAGGAATTCGAAGAGAAAAATTTGTGCTGTTCTAATGCCCTATACCAAGTTGAGATTGTCCTAAATCAAGCATTCATCTTCATCGCTGTTCGTGCCGTGCTGTGACCTTTCCAAGGTAGATAGGAGTCCACTGCAAATACATGTATTTTTCGAGGCTGTCAATCCTGCAGCGACCCGGAATCAATCAGTCGAGGGCAACGTGCGCGCGCGTCAACAGGTTAAAAAATTAATTACTGGAAGAGAAGGCGACAGAAGGAAAATTTGAAAAACTCACATGACTTGATTGGAGGCGGCCAAACTGTTTTTCTCCAAGGCAGATAACATGCAGCTGGGCGCAAGAGACAACAACAATGGTTGGTTGATTGGCCAGGCCGAGAGACGAGAAAAAAGCGACTGATTCTTATGCATATTTCCTTCCCCATTTGGGTGGGTAAAAAGAAGGAGAGAAAGAAAAATAACAGTGTAGAGAGAGGCATTCAAAAAGAGTCTCCAGGGCGTGATTCGAACACGCGACATTCTGATCGAGCTGTGAATCCATTACAGTCAGACGCCATAAACCAACTAGACTACCCGGAGAATCAGTGCGACTACGGCCCCACTGGGTGTTGTTGAAGAGTTGGATCGTAATGAGGTATATGAAACTTTTCTAATGAGACGTCGTCGCCGTGCAAGAGTCAAAGGAGAACCAACCCCTGTCTTATTTGCCTCGACATATTGCCTTGGTTTTTTTTTTTTTTGCACTCGATGTACGTAAAAAGTATACACAAACTAGACCGAACTGCATTTCAAAAAATAATGTCATGTCCCGCCCACATGGTGTCGAACTGGGGCCTCATGGCCAAATCGTCTAGCCCTCCAGAGCTGTGTTCCCAGTCAAAATCCGCGGGCCCCATCATTCCATCCGTCATGTTCATCGTTGTATTGTGCGCTATGAATTGGCCCAGAGAATCCAAGTCCCTCCATGAGAATCCACTCAACGGATCCATGTCCATGGGGGCTTATTAGTCGTCTCTGACGGCGGCGTGGCCCGTTCCTGTCGTTCGATCTGATCGAGCATGGGCTCCGGCTGCTCTGTCACTGGGTCACTGCGTGCTGAACTCTTGCTTGCTTGCTTCGTCGTCGATTTCCTCCAGAGGAGTCGAAGTGACATTGCGTACCGCCTCCCGAGGCTATGCGGATTATTTGATGTCTTCTGTAGTTGCATGATGGTCCCGTGAATAGCCCGCTGAACACCACGATCGCCTTCACTGCTGATTGCTCCTGCCAGTCGGGCCTCCAGCGATGTTAGTCCATGACATGTTGCGGAGGCGGCGAAATCTCCGAGTAGCTCACCTTGAAGAGGAATACTGCCGCATAGATCACATAGAGACAGTACTTGAGAGGCATGCATTTGAGGCCAGCCACTGGGTCTATGAAACTGTTCAAAATGCTGAGCAGCGAGTTTGCGGCGTCAATGGATTCGTAGATGAAACGTGCGTCTGGTTTGCCGGCGACATTGGAGAACAATGGGCCGCTCGCCTTTGCTGATTCTTCCTGGGCATTGCGAGCGGCTGCACGATTCAGATTGGCTTGGAACGCAAAGGCATTGATATAGAGCCGCAAGAACTCGAAGGACAGGACCAGTGATGCCTTCACTGGCGGTGTGACTGCGTTGGTACGAACATCAGCACAATGACTTGAGTAAGTGCGGTGATGCGTATTACTCACAGCTATGATTTGCCCAAGTCAACTTCCATTTGCGCAACATGGCAGCAAAATCGTCCTGAGTTGGACATCAGTTCTGGGTTTAGAGTTTCTCGAGTCAACCGTTTCACTTACAATGTATCTGACATATTCTCCGCCGATGTAGAGCTGCTTTCTGTGACTTGTAGATGAATACAATATGTCGTGAGCATTGCTGATGAGTTGTGTGAGTTCGAGATGGGCTTGGAACAACAGTCCCACGTTGTCAGGGCCGAGTTCCTGTGCCTGTAATGTTGGGAAGTCATCGGCTCGCAGATGAAGAGCCGGCCCAGGGCCGCGTGACCAGAAGCCTTTCCCGAGTCTGATAGAGACTTGTCGGTCGCTCATATAGCATGCTGCAACTTGTTAGTATCCGTTCAGGAAGAGACAACGAGCGAGATGCAGGAGGGAGCGAGCGCCTGTGAATGAGTTCTTGCTTACCTGCCCAGACAACGCGCTTGCGACTCATCTCTGCTGAAACTTTTCCGTCATCTGGCAGAAGTGCGGTTTGCTCCAGTCTTTGAAGATATCCTAACCTGATAGCCAACCCCACAAGCATCCAGGCTCCATGATCCTCCTGACCGCAGCCGATGGCAGAGTTCTCTTGTGGCCGTTGTGGTGCCCACTCTGCAAGAATCAGAAGCGCCTCAACAGAGCCAATGGACGCTGGGCCGGCGTAGATCAGATTTGACATGAAGCTCTCGATATGTCGAGAGCATGCGTCGTACACCCTAAACCATGTTGAGTCGTCCTTCGAAGCAACGGTGAGGATAGCTGTCAGAAGATGAGGTTCCTTCTCGGCCCATTCTGAGATTGAACCATCCCCGAAGATTTTGCTATGTGCGACTGGAAAGAAAGGATGGTATTTCTCGTGATACCTTAATGGAGCACGAGATTAGGAAGAGATACTCGGTGATGGGGTTCGTCTTTTGGGACATACCTTTTCAAAAGATAGGTTGCCTCTGAATGTGTCAGTATGCCATCATCCAAGGGAGGATAGTAACTCGCAGCAGTTCTGCCTGTTGTTTGCTGCATGCCGTCAACATGGCGGATGTTGGCGCTTGCTTGACCTGCTATTGCATTACGCTGCCGGCCTGGAGCCAAATCAGCAACTTGGGCAAGAAGGTCAAGGGCATCCGAGGGGTTCAAAAGGTCCGTAGAAGCAATATGCCCTTCTAATCCATCCGAACTTGTACGTGAGCCGGCCATCTCTGGTGCGCATCCGCCATCGGGGCTATCCACATGCCAGTTGCCGGTATGTTGCGGAGAGGATGGCCATCCTTGTATCCCGTGCGTCTCGCCCGGTTGGTGGCTGGGACGAGAGACACTTGATTGCTTGCTATGGTAATCACTTTCATCGTCTCCATGTGCGGTGCTAGGTGGCCCTTGGGTATCCGAGTTTGCGCCGCGTTCGTTGTCGCGCTTCGCTGGTTGAATGGCGGAATTGCGGACGCCTTTGATCCTACGACCACCACGTCTAGACTTCGCAAGCACGCATTCCAACTGTTGCTCAACACATCGACGGCAAGGCGGCAAGCCAGACATGCCTTCGGAGTCACTGCTCATCCAAAAAGCGTCAGTAGGCGATAACGGAAAATCTTGCGCAGCGGGTCGTCACCACTGCGGACACGTTGTTCTCAGCTTACAGGTCGCATCTTGTCTTGCGCATTCGACACGATAGGCATGCGCGCGAGACCCGTTTGCCCTTGGAGCGCGCCATGCTACGTGTCGGCGTCTAAATTGGCTGCAATTCCATCAGCTCAGAGATATCAGCTCAGAGATGTGAGATCCACGGGCGAGCAGTCTCTGAGTTGTGTCAAATGCCGTGATATCATGGGTCAACGAATTACATAGTTTGTTCCAGTCACCCAGTTTGCGGGAAAATTGTCCGCGGTGGGGTGGATATCAATAGCCGCGCGCATTGGACTGGTTCGATGACTGGAGCCAATTAGCCAATCGGCAAATATATACGCCAAAAAAACAGCTGACGCCCACCCCACATTGCTACCCCACGCTTGACACCAAACTATCTTATCTATCGCATTGACATTTATGTACGGAGTAACACTTTCTTCCCCTTCCCCTCCTTCTTCTTCTTCTTCTTCTTCTTCTTACCTGCCATCTTTCGTTCCTGATCGTCACGCAGAAAGAGAGCATTTCTATACACCAATCGAAAGCTGAAGATATTCAACTACCAGTTTCGCTGCAAAATGAGTTCTACAACAAAGCCTGGCGTTTTGATGCTTGGTGTCATTCATCACGCACATGCCGAGTTCGATAAGCTCTCCGATATCGCCGATGTTACGGTTAGATGCACCCGTGAATTGCAACATGTGTCACACAAGAGCCTCGAAGACTGACAGTCAAACCAAACTTTTAGCAAGTGACCTCTGGAAGCAGAGACGAGTTTTGCGCGACTGCGACAACGGCAAATACGACAGCATTGTTGCCATCTCGAGAACATACGACTCTGTCAATGTAAGCTCATCTTTTGACAAGGGTCCGTCGAATGCTGATGGATTTTGGACCAAATAGATAACTGGGCGATTCGATGCCGAGCTCATTTCTCATCTCCCCGCGTCAGTGAAGTTCATTTCCCACAACGGCGCGGGTTATGACCAGGTCGACGTCCAAGCTTGCACAGACAGGAGTATGAGCCTTCCTCGCAAACCAATCGGTGACGGGGACCAATTACTGACAATCGTCGCGTACAGAAATCTCAGTGTCCAACACTCCTACAGCTGTGGATGCTGCCACAGCCAACACTGCAATCTTTTTGATTCTAGGCGCCTTGAGGCGGGCATGGATCCCCAGTTGGCGCTGCGAGAGGGTAATGGCGAGGCGCCAGCCCTCTAGGTCGCGATCCTCACCACTTGACCTTGGGTGTTCTCGGAATGGGCGGCATCGGAACGGCTACCGCCAAACGCGCTGCAGCCCTTGGATTTAAGCTCCAATATCACAACCGAAAGCCCGTCGCCGATCTGGACAAGCAATTCTCACCACAAGAGGCTCCTCAATATGTCAGCTTCGAAGATCTGCTTAAGACCAGTGATGTCATCTCAATCCACTTGCCGCTGGGGCCGGCTACCAAGGGCCTCATTGGCAGGAAAGAACTCGGCTCAATGAAAGACGGTGTCATCATTGTCAATACCGCCAGAGGAGCCATTATTGATGAAGAAGCCTAGCAGACAGCTTGGAATCTGGCAAAGTGTGGAGCGTGGGTCTGGACGTTTTCGAGAAGGAGCCGAGATCAACCCCAAACTTATCAAGCATCCTGGAGCTGTGCTTCTGCCACATATTGGTACTGCTACGATCGACACACAGGTATGCAAACGAGTGCCACTTATTTTGAGAGTCTTGTGACTGACGGATAGCGTGCGGAATCAGAAAGAAATGGAGATTCTGGTCATCGACAACGTCAAGAGCGCAATCAACGACGGCAAGCACCTGACACAAGTGCCCGAGCAGAAGCCGGTGTTGGCAAAAGTGTAAAGCGGTGTAGATGTTTGCCTTGATCAAATTTGGCATATTACGACGCAATCCTTAGATATAGATGTCTCAATAAACGCGATTTAACAATATGCCCTGTTCACAGCGTCAACTCCCCCGCCCCTGGTTGTTTTACAACGGTACCACGAATGTGGCATAACGCTGGCACACCAAGGTGCTAAAGTGAAGCTCATTGCCCCAACTACTTCAATCCTCCCGTCAGAAGTATCTCTTGTCCTGTCATATATCCAGTCTTCGCGAGCCTGTACCACCGAGTTATTCTCCAAACTAGGACGGGACAGGAGTACAAAAATACTCACATGGTGACAACGTTGGCCACCTCCTCAGGAGCGCCCAATCGATGGACTGGCACGCTGCTTGCAATCGCCAGGCCTGGATCTGATTCTTTCAACGCCTCCATATTGCAGTTCGAATCCCAGGTTCTGCAGTCCTTGAAATGAGCTTATTTCTTCAGCTTGGGTTAAGGAGCAACCTACCGTCCGATGGGCGTAGCAATCATGCCTGTTGACCCGATCATAGCCGGCGCAACCTGCAAGACAAACGCATCAGTTTGACGGGCTCAGTAATGTGACTACGCAGAGGACATACTATATTCACCGTGACGCCGTCCGGTGCCAGCACAGTAGCCAAATTCAACCCCATGGAACTGCGACGGTTAGCCTCGGTAGTTTGAGCGTGATTGCGCCATCTGAGTTGAGCAAGCTCTCATCTTACCATAGAGCTCCCTTCGAAGCCGCATAATGGCACCCGTTGAGCCCGCTGCCTCGACTGGCAATACTACCAACGAGAATTACCCTCCCCAGCCCTGACTGCGCATACCCTCGACACATGCCTTTGTCACAACAAATTGGCTACGGATATTGACCTCCATAATTTCATCCCAGTCCGTCTCCTGAATGTCGCGGATATCGCGGATGCGCCGCCCTAGCCCGGCATTTGCTACCAACACGGATACCGCTTTGTGTTTCTCGACCACTTCCGGTGTGCTCAATACCGTAGGAACGAGCGCTCGCGTGGATTCTCGACACGTGAGGTCGGCTTTGGCAGTGGCAAATAGCTGGGAGGGTACTCGTTGCGAAGCTCGGTAGCAAGTGTTTCCGCTTTGTCCTACGGCAAGTTATGCTTTGTGCGTGGGTTTTGACCTTGTTTCCTTCTTTTTCGACCTACCTTGCTGGAAGAGTAATGGAGAATGACATCGCAGCCCTCGGATGCCAGTGCTTTGCGCAGGAAGAACCTATTCCGCCACTACGGCGGTGAATTGTCCGTTAGACTAGGATGAGCATCTCTTGCGCTCCGCCTGACGAACCTTGCTCCTGTCACCAAGGCCAGGCGACCGTTCAGGCCATTGTCCACGGACCGTAGACGGAACGTAGGCATTTCGAGACTTTGGGAAAGACTAGCTAGAAATTTCAGGAAATCGGTGTGCAGAGATGGTGGTTGCGTCACGTTCGTCCGACATCCGTGAAAGATGAGTTCTTGCCGGGTGGATGCTGACGGCAAATGAGTCGGAAAACACAAACGACGTATGTATGCACTACTCGGTATGTAGCATCAGCATCTGCTATGGGAATGGACTTGACGAAGGCAGGCGCCATCATCAGGGAGCCCATAGCCGACCGGTGACGACGGCATTTGGGTCATCGGCCCTTGACGGTTGTCAATGCTCATGGCTGCTCATGGCTGCTCATTGCTGCCTGCTCATTGCTCACCCCACCAGTGACGACTACTAGTCGAACACCAAGTTTCTCGCTGCGCCACATGTACTACCCAACCAGACTTTCCCCAGTGCCCCACACACGGCTGAAACTCCCACCAATCTTTTATGAATTCCTTGTCCTCTGGCTTACATACAAGCGGAGAATTTATTTCTGTCAGGGCATCTATCTCTCTTGGCGTCCATCGCCTTTTCGGAAAGATGTAAAGTGCCCACGCGACTCTCAGGCTTGCACATTGCACGTCAGAAACCACTCTGAACACATGGCTCTCCTCATTGCCACAATCAACAATTCACAATTGGTGGGGGTATCGTCACTGCTTGCATTGATCCTTTTGTTTGACACGAACATGAGACGAGAGAGCCAAGGCATCCAATTGGGTCCTCTCTATCGTTGATGAACGTGATGAAGACTTCCCAGCTATTGGCCGCCCGCAAAGTCCTTTGCCTCATCCCACGTCATCAAATTTATAAATATCCATCGCAATATCTCCCCAGCGACATCACCCTTGCACCTGAATGAGTCCCTCTCTGGACTGACCTGTACCAGCAAAGCTCCCTTCTCCCTGTAGTCCCCATCGATTACCGCAAACCGCGCCGGATCCAACCCGTTCTCGTCCGCGTACAAAGGGTGATCGCTGATAATCTGATCGAGGCTGCGGTTACTGGCACGAACAGCTCTGTAGAACTTGGGCAGCTCGTCTGCGTCACCGTCCTCGTCAGGCTCACTGACGCCAACATCCTGCACGCCCTTGTTCATGGCCAGCAGCGCCGCATTGAAGTCGTCCTTTTTAGGGACAGAGTTGTACAATGCAAACCACTCGATGGGCGCGGTTTCCGTCATCTCCTCCGGCACATCCATTCGCACGGTGTACCATTCCTCGTTCGAGATGCTCAGTGAGCTGATGAAGTTGTTTGCCTCCGCGGGAGTATAGCGCACGGCATCATTGAAGCCATGATATTCGTCGAGGCTGACGAGCAAGACGCCACGCACCTCGAAATCCGCCGAGTCAAAGACGAGAAAAAGCTTGGGATGTGTGCCATTTTCCTCGTGGTTGCTCCTTCGGTGATGCTGAATCACTTCCTGCGTGCCCACTCCCTCGTACTTGTCGAGCTTGAAATTCTCACCGTCTTCTCCGCTGTCTTCGACGAGGGCCTCGATAATGACTACCTCATTGAGGTCAAATGCTGTGACATACACCTTGAACGCCATCCCAGGGCCTTCCGACTCGGTATCCGACATTCTGAATTCTCTGAATCAAAGTGATTGGGGTTGCAGAAATCGGCGTGAGCTTCTCCGCCAGTCAGAGGAGTGATGAAGAAAGCCTAGTCGGCTGGATGGTCGGTTGGATGGGATCGACTTCCACCTCCACCTCCTCCTCCTCCTCCCTCCACCTTCACCTCCACCTTCATGCCACCCGAACCGCATGACCACATGCTCAGGCGGGGGCCAACACGTCGGAGAAAACAAAAGGCTGCCAGGATGCCGCCGATGCAATGAATCTGGCCATGCTCATTGACAAATTGGGCATCTCGGGCACGTCCTTTACTGAGCCGACTGCGCGCGCATCTGCAGAGGTAAGCAACGATGTAGCTTGTTAGCTTGGTGGCTACTAGCCTCTAGGTAGTCAGACATATGCAGCCACAATACAGCCAGTAACAATGCTCAATAGTAAAACAAATTGTCTTGCTATTTTCAGGCACATTTTCACAACAGCGTGTTTTGCGCCACAAATCCACTTGTTTTGAAAACGTCTGGTTTGCACCCATCTGGAGTAGTCACGCTGGACAAGCAAGGCATGAATTTTCGTCTCTGCTAAACCATGGCTGTTCATTGAATACTAACCATGAAGAGGAGGAAGAGGGGCTTCTTTCATCAAGGTAAATGCAACGCTTTGAAAGAGCTCATTCATGTACGCTACAGCCACAAGTTCAACACACCATGTAAGCATTTAGGGTAATAGCGCTAAGACACGATGAGAAACAAATATGAACAGCTCAACGAATCCAGAACAAACGTCTCGGTCAACGGCCGAACTGCCTCGGTCAACGACCGAGCTGCAACTGTCCCAGGTAGTCTCGAATGCCTTACCCTTGTGTAGCAAGTGACCTGCAAAACAGTCAATTTTACAGCAGTATCGATATATGACACGCCATCGTAACATAATGATCAGTAAGCCCATAACCTGCCAGTTCCAATGAATCTCACGGCCAAAAAGTTTCCGTCTCGTAATATCATGTAGATCTTGGCTTGATCAAGAGATGACAAGTAAGATATCACGATTTCTGACTACTAAGCTTACCTTGTGAGCCTTGGAAAAATGCATTGGCAACATATTCCGTCTCTTACATTTTCAGTCTCATACGATTTGAGGCTGGAAAGTTGGCGTGTATAAAAACCCCTGGGATGACTGGAATGAATCGTTTCGAAAAAGCCAGTACAAGCCCCAGGCCGGTAACTCGAGTACATCTTTTGAACGCGCACCCCCAGCACGATGTCATACAAAGCCCTTCTCTTCGCAGGTCTTGCCTGGATGGCGACAACCCCAGGTTACGGCCAAACCCCAGATGTCACGTTCCTTTGCAACCGCATGCCCGAGGTTTGCACCAACATGTGCTGGGCTGTTCGCTGTGCGAGTCCGAGATTCCCACAAACACTTACCTGGGACAACCCCAACGAAGACACCTCCGCCAAGCGCCGCAAGTCTGCCGGCTGTCAGAAGGGCAACAAGTGCAACAAGGGCAAGAAAGGTCCCGGCCACCGCGGCGGCAAGTACACATCCTGCGACGAGTATCCCTTCGCTTCCACCAACGACAGCAAATTCCCCAACGGTCATCAGGTGTCCCGCTGCGTGCCTCCTGTCGAGAACTCCCGCCAAGGAAAGGCCCTGCAAACCGTGTACGGTCGTTTCCGAAAGAAGGGCTTCAAGAGTCACAGCCTGCAGATCGCATTCGGCAACCCTGGGTCTCGCGGCGTCAAGTACTGCAGGAACCAGAAGTGCAAGAATGATGGGTTCCAGGTCCAAGATGGTAAGATCAAGAAGCGCTCAGAGGAGCCTCTCTTCAAGTTCTACAAGACTAGCTCTGGCATGGTCCTGGCATCGTTGACTACGATCAACACGCCTTCCAACTTTACTCGGGAGGTGGATGACGAGGAGCAGGTTGCTGCTCAGTTTGATGCCTGGAGGGAGCCCGTAGATGGCGAGGAAGTGCACGTCATGTCGGATGTTGTACTGGAGGAGATGCCCTTTGAGGAGGCCATGAAGTCGTTCAACCAGGGAGAGTAGCCGGCGCGTCGGGTGGTGTCTGCAGCTAGTGGGCAATGGGCATCTACTTTCTTCCAGAAAAGTCTAGAGAAGAGCATGTGTCAGATTTTTCCTCTCTTAGAACAGAGCTTAGTGAATAGAGAAGAGAGAGATGCTGCCCTTTTCGAGATTGAAGTGCACTGAGATATAGTCACGTCCTTATCATTATGTCCCTCTAAAAGCTCCATTTCACGAGGCCGATATAAGAAATGCTATTCTGATGTCAGGGAAAGGCGACGCGTTTGCTAGGGCCTGAAAAAAAAAGACACGGCCGTGAATAATGCCAAAAAAGATTCATGTCCATCCACCGGAAAATGGATCAGTTGCAAAACGACAATGCGGAGAGAATAAGGGACATGTAGAATTCACACATTATGGATGATCTTTCCAGGCTTGCGCCTTGGAAAGAGAGCTGTAGCGCAGCCAGCCCTCTGACAAGTTTTACGGCTCTTAGTACTATTTAACCAAATTTCTGGTTAGTGACGTCGTTCCCGTAGCGGAGTGGTTACCGCGTGACTCTTATACGCCAAGGGCTCTCTTTGGTGCTATGTTAGAAATGTCAAGGTCCGGGGTTCGACCCCCGCGGGAACATTGTGTCTCTTTTTTCTTCTTTTGCTCGTTCGTCGTTTTGCTTTTTTTCCCCTTCATTTATTTTTGGGCATCTGGCCTTCGATTTCTATACTTTGATTTTCTACACAATTCACCTTGCACTTCAATTATCACCACCACCCGTCATGAATTTGCCGCATCCCGCTCCTACTGAACAGACACACAAGCAAACACGATGGTTTGTTGATCCTGGTTCGCCTACCTTGCGTTCATGAATCATGGCAGCGGCGTCGACTGGAGAGCGAAGTGCAATCAGCTAAGTAGACAGTCCTGAGCGTGGATGGTGATGCATTCAACCCCGGCAGATTGTAATTACAATGGTGAGTACTGGCCGATCTCCTTTGTCGGAGACCATCGCTTGCCCTCTGAACAAGAAACACGGCCAGCACAATCTGGGACGGACAATGTTGCCCAACCCTGGGTCTGCTGACTCTGTTCAGAGGAAGCGCCCTTACTCAGTCTTACACGGCGACCGGGTTGTCAGTGCTTGTCTGCGTAGACAGACTGTATTGCGCATGTCCTGTTCTTGATTCACAACAAATCAGGCAGAAGCGCCGTGTGCTCCCGAAACAAATGGTTCGTCGACTACTTATTTCATATTCCATTCACCTCGGCCGCCAGAAAGTCAACATCATCTCACTGCCAACTTCGTGTCGCCTACTTTATCTCCGACCTGTAGCCCTCGGGAAACGAAAAGAAAGAGAAAAAAAAGCATCTCGGCCGCCATGAATGCTGAAGAGAGCAATGCCGTCGCGGTCGCAGGCCATTGCCAAGCCTCCCCAGTCAAATCAAAGAAACAGCTTCGTCAAGAAAAAGCAAGCAGAGTCGAGAGCCGCCTCGCCTCACCACGTCGGCATTTCACGACGCGGACCTTCCCGCTTTCGACCGCGTCAAGAAGCTCAAGAATCTCGACCGCTTTACGGGCGACATTGAGAATCTTCTCACCGAGCTCATTGACAAGGTTCTCACACAAGAAACTACCGAGCCGAGGGCGGCCAAGCGCGACGAACTTGCGACGCTCCTCCTGTGGCACGCTGAATTCCACGCACGAGTCAAGGATGGGGAGACAAGACTGTTGGGAGCACGGAGATGAGGAGTCTCATATCGGAGCTCGACGATGCTTTCGAAAAAGCTGCAGAAAAGGATGTCAAGGATGCGAAAAAGACTCCCTATGACACCTTGATCAAGGTGTTCTCTATAAAGAAGAACCAGAAACAGTCAAGACGTCGCCGCAGTGAGGGACATGAAGATTGATTAGGCCCGGGTTTATCCGAGAGCATCTATTTGCAACAACCCGAGAGCACAGCCACGGGCTAGGTAGAGGCCGACATATTTGTGGCCGAGACCCGGGGTGGTGGATGAGGATTTGTAGCACTTTGGAGTTTATGAGGAGAGAAACAACTGACGAGGACAAAGTACACGCAGTACGCGATTGCCTCGACGGAGCATCGGGTTTGACTTGGGAGAAGAAATCAAGATTCAGCATTTTATAGCTCACGCAAGAATGAAATGAATTTACCAACGACTGTTATTTCAATCCTTTGAAAAATCCATTATTACAAAGACTTATCCTGTTTGTTCTTTAGGCCTTGGTTGCCTCGCCTTTATCCCGTCCCTTTGGTAATGAGAAGCTGAGAACCGTCAGACCAAAAACAGGGTGCGCGCTCTTGGTAGGACTGCGGCTATATCTCTCTTATGTTCAACATGAAATTATCAAATGCCAAGTAGAGCACCCATGCTGGACGGCGCAAGCTTCGCCCTGAGCAGCCGGTTCTCATTGAGCATGAAGATTTGCCCATTGCGCCCGAAGCAAAGTTGGCAACACCACCCTCCACAAGAATTTTGCCAATGAGATGGCCCCCGGCGACCAAATGTTGATGCCATCGCCACATCCACTGTACACATTCCCACGCACATCGCACTTTATGCCGTCGGGAATGCCCGTGTCGGCCATGGCGAACAGGCGCTTGTTTTCGAGAAAGGGCTGGCCCGTGATGGTAACGACGTCGAACGCATAACTGGGCCGTGAGTGTTTGCAATCAGGATTCGGATCTGTGCCAAAAAAAAAAGGGGGATGAAGGGAAGAAGCCCTCTTACATGGTAGACGCGCGCGTGTCGTCGGTTGTGCTATCGCCATGGATGAAATCCGTGTCTGTGACGTAGAGTATCTTCTGGTCAGGACTGAAAGATATGCCGTTGGGCCTCCCGAGGCCATCGGCCATGGCGCGAACCGACTTCTGATCGGGGTCGAAACGGTACACCTGGGGTGGCAGGCGAGGTTTGGGACGGAAACCCTGTTCGAAGCCGTAGATGGGATCTGTGAACCAGATGGAGCCGTCGGTGTGTGCGACGATGTCGTTCGGCGATGTGAAGGCGCGGTTGAGGTAGGAGGTGAGGAGAAATTTAGACTTGTACGGAGGTTCGACTTCCATGAAGGAGATGCCGCTGGAGATGTTCATCGTGCCCTGGGCACAGAACACAACGCCGTCTTTGTAGTTGACACCACCGTTGGCCATGGGGACATTGTCTGTCCTGACCTCTTCTACCTCGATCGGTTCCGTATCATCGGACGGCGGTAGCGAGACTCGCGTGATGACTATGCGTTGCTCCAGAGTCGCAGGGTCTTCGAACCGGTTGCTCGTGACGAACAGTGCGTTGTCTTGCGGTACGAACACACCGGCTTCGTGTGCGAAGGGAACACTCTCGTTCTCATAGAGCACCTCGACGGTTGGCGAAGGTCCAAACAGCTCTTTGACGCTGTCCTGGAAGACGGCGAATTGTGGTGCAAAGGCTGCCGTCGCAGTCGCAACCCAGAAACTCCAATACAGAATCATGACGATGGAAAGCGAAAGAAAAAGGGGGCGGGCGAGGCAGAAGTCAGAACTTCAGATGCTACGGAGATCAACAACTTGCATCCAGGGCAAGTCGTTTGCTGTACAGGCTCGACATGTGCAAAAGAAGACGAGCTCGTCAAATTACGGCCGAATTCCAAGTCAAAGATTCTATTGCACGGCCAGCCCTGAGCGTTGCAACAATCCGATAGCAATACGGATTGCTCAGCGCGGAACCGGTAATTGATACGCATTAACCGCTCTCAGACCTTCTTTCAGACAAGTCGACACCAGGACGATGAACCGGACTAAAAGGAGCTCATCAGAAATGGAGCCTTTGCGTCTTTAGTTCAGGGTCGATCCGGTCCGAATCTGAAGCCTTGTTGTGGACTCTGAAGCTTGGCATTATGTCTCCCTCGCAACCCTCCCCCAATCGAACTTTCCACAAGAATTCTCGGAAATGTATAAATGTATCTCAACGAAAGCCGGCCAGGCCAAAAAAAAAAAAATACGCATGAATGTTCAGACCATCCACAACGTGTAAAGTCTGACCACATGTGTTGTCCCACTGGAGATTTGTTGCCGATCGATCGGACATGAATCGTCTACACCATTCGCTTATACACCGAGTACCGGAATATCGAGATGAATTTTTTCAAATACTATGTGTTCTGTTGACAAGTCGACCTGCTTGGTTATACATGTACTTCATGTGGCACCCCGCTTGATCACCTATCCGCTGCTCGAGTAGAAACTACCAGCCGCCCACCCGTTGGAGACATTATAGTGCTCGAGGGGCGACGTGCCATGCAATTTCTCATAATGAGGGCGCTCACCGCATTGTGTGCCGTTGTAGATGTGCGCACACTGGCCCTTGAGCAATGCGGCAATTTGGAAGCCTGCCTCCATTCCTTCGAACCAAGCGCCGTGCAAGAATCCAAAATACTCCGAGCTGGTGGCCTCGCCTGCGAACCACAGTCTCCCGGTATTCGCCCGAAGGTTCTGGTGCATTTCAAGGTCGTACCGATGGGCCAGTTGGAGTAGCTCCCGTACGCCCAGGGAGCTTGGTCCATCGCGGGTACATGAAAGCCGTGGGCTCAGGTACGGCGACGTCGGGAAACATGTGTCTTAGAACCCCCATCATTTCCTGCTTGGTCTGCTCGTCTGTCTGTTGCTCCACTCTGTAGGACTCGTCCTCGACGACAGTGGCAAAGATGATGTTTGAGCCGGGAGGAAGCCCTCGGTGGACAAGGACTGCCAGACGGGATAGTAGCCGCGTCTGTTGGGTGACGCGTAGAGCAAAAACTGCGTGTTCTCGGGCCAGAAGGTTTCGTTGAACTGCATGAAGATCTTGGTGTACGTGCCGATGCTGAATTTGGAGATTGCCCTGCGCTTCCATTCCGGCAGCTGAGGACTGAAGCTGACGGCGTCGTTCTGAAGAACTCCAAGTGAGAAGGTGCAGATGGCGTACGCGGCGGAAACGCAAGATCCGTCACTGTTGTGGACGGTGACGCCGTCGTCTGAGTAGGTGACGTTGGTGATGCTCGTTTTGAGGAGCAGACGAGGGTCATCGGCCTTGAGGAAAGTCTTGGATTCCTCTTCAATGATATGTCTGTACCCACGTTGATCAACAACCAAGTTGTTTGCATCACCGAACTGGTTGAAAGTGAGATTGCCGCCGGCAGCTCCGAAGATCAGCGAAGAGACCTCGGGCGTCAAGGATGACTCCCAATCTACGTCGCTTGTCAGTTTCTGTCCCGAGCCGAGGTCGGCGACTTGTCGAGATGAGAGAACGAACCCCATCTCCACCATTCCACGGCTTGGCGACGCATATCGCTGTGTTTCGGGTTCCAGCCGGCCAGAGAGAGGCCGGCACGCGCAGTTTCGTCTTGAAGGTTGTCGGCCAGCATGCGACCGGCTTTGGCAGAGGCCTTGTCCCAAGCCTTGCCGTACTCATCGATGAGTTCGCGGTAATCGGTGTGTCCGGTTTCACTGTAGGTTGAGATGGAACTGTACTTTGACGCGGTACTTTCCAGGCCGTGTTTTTGGGCCTGTGGCCATTGCAAGTTAAAGCAAGTTAAAGCAAGTTAAAGATTCCGTTCATTCAGAAAACAAGCAAACAAGCAAACAAGCAACGTCGAAGCGCTGTCTTACCAGAAGCCAGACGGGATTCTCTGTGAATAGAGTGAGCGAGTGCGAAAGAGTCACGAGTCAAGAAACAAGACTCAAGAGTCGGGACATGAGTTTCTTACGAGGACCGCCTGGATTGCCGAGACCTTGGATCTGGCCGGGCCGCATGGTCAGCTCCACCAATATCGAATTTTCACATAATAATATTGAAGGCCAGGCACATCGCAACTCAGTGCTCAGTGCTCACTGCTCACCCAGTTGGCCCCAATTTCGACCGCATAGGGCGAACCATTCTTTGCTTCCCAAAATTCGCTTGAGTCGCGCGACCACCAACTCGTTCGTTATACTCGATGATGATGAAATCGGTCATCGAATGGTTCGATAGTGCTTGCTGGTGCATGCGGTCAGAGGCTCAGAGGTTCAGAGGCCCAGAGCAGGAAGTCGTCAGTCCCTTGTTACTCAAGTCGAATTGGGTTTGTTTGACTCACAGCCGCCGTTATACCTGCTATTCCGCCTCCACTAATTCTGCATTAGCAGCAACTGGCGTGGATCCGGTATCAAAAAGTCCATCTTCACCTACAGAATGGCTACTGTTGTCTTCTTGCAGGACTCCTCCTTTGCGGAGGATTGCGCGACATGAGCTGTGGCTGATTGAATACTGAGGGCAGCAAGAGCAGCAACTACCGTGGAGTGCATAGCGATGGTGATGATCATGGTGATCATGGTGATGGTGGTGGTGATGCCGATGGTGGTGATGATGCGAATCGAGGGTTGCACACAAAGTCTTGTCGAAACACAGGGGAAGTTGAGGCGCATGGCCTGCCGGGCGAAACACTTGCCCTTTTGTCTAAATCATTGCCGTGACAAGAAATGTACAAAGTATCTCAGTCAATGTCGTTATCAATGTCTTGGTCCGTAATATCGTACATGCCGCACCCTGGTCTGATGTGACCTAGACCACCCCAGCTCTTCCTGTCGAATAGCCAGTCACCAGACACTCTATCCGTACAGAGAGGGCTAGTTACGCAACAGTTCAGTTCTGAGGCATACATGCACACACAGTCGGGCATCAGCGCTCATCCAGGCATGTCGAAAGCACGCCGCAACCACTGTAATTTGACCCCTCCTGTAGCTCAGCTGGACTTTGACCCAGCCCCAGCCCCAGCCTCAGGCCCCCAGCCCGTTCCACTCTCCAGCGCCACTTATCCGTAATTGGTCCCACGGAGCAACCCAAGAGAAGAAGACTAAACACTTTACTTGTCTTACAATCTCAGCTCTCTCCCAAAATGTAGCCGCCTACCGGATACTTCCGTACTTACTAACTTATTCAAATCATCAGCCACGCATGCGGGCCGGGACGACACACGAAGCCTCCTCACTCGGTCTCCCGCGCACTCCGGAAGACCGATGGTTGTCCGCCGAGCCGTGTGGGTGTGGTGCTCCTGCCATTATTAAGCCCCCTTTCGTGATGTCAACGCGGGGTGCTTGGCACTTTCTAGGATTGTGGCTGTCGGAGAATAAACATCATCGCCTTGACGAAATACGAAATACGAAACAATGAAGGAAGACGAGCACGAAGATGACGTCCAGTTGGCGGCAATGGGCCACACGCCCGAACTGAAGCGAAATTTCTCAACGCTGTGAGTCTGGTCCTTGCCACGGCGTAGAACATACCTGAATCGGTTCTGACTCTTGTTGTGTATTCATAGTTCCATGTTGGGGTTGGCATTTGCAGTGCTGAATGTTCGTCGGTTACACAATATCGAATTGTTGCTGCTTTGTATTGATTGCAACATGGATGGCCATTTCACTGATACGGCGCTCGGCAGTCGTGGACTGCCCTATCTGCAAGTCTTTCGATCAGTCTGGCATCGGGTGGAAGCACAAGCGTCATTTGGGGTATGTAACATGGGCTGTCGACTCAACAAACACGTCACCTCACGTTCACGTTCATGTCAAGTATGTACTGCTTACACGCTGACTGGTCTCGCATAGGTTTGGTCACTGCTGGAATATGCAATTTGTGCATAGCCTCTTCACTGGCTGAGTTTCTGTCAGCCTTTCCAACGTAAGATTTTCGGGTCTTCTTCTCCGCCCGTTGCAGCATTGTTTTTGATTGGTGTATGTGAACCGCAGAGCAGGAGGTCAGTATCACTGGGTCGCCGGTACGTCAAACCCATTACTCCGCATTGGCAGCGAAATTCTACTGGATGCGTGTCCTAACGAGCAGTCAGTTGGTGAGTGTTCGATATTGATTCAACGCCAAAGACCGCAGAGTTGACTCGCGCACAGTTTCATGGCCACGGTGGGTGCCAATTCTGTCATGGATCACGGGCTGGATCAATGTCGCAGGATGGGTATGGCGCTCAATAGGCTTCTCAGTGGCGATCAAGACTAATTGATTCCACCAGATTGCGCTCGTCGCAACCAATGCGTTGCTTTCAAGTCAGCTCATAGTCGGAATCATCTCCGCCCTCCTTCCGGTACGTAGATACTAGACACCTTGGCATCTGTCGAATTGTCGGGCCATGACCTAATAACAGGCAGACGTACGAACCGCCCCGATGGCATCAGTTCTTGATTTATATTGCATTAACCCTGTTGTCATTGGTCATCAACGCCTCGATGAACTCCCTTCTCCCGCTCATCTATCGCGGAGCTTTCATGTGGTCGATGGGTGGCTTTGTTCTGGTGTCCATTACCTTGTTGGCGTGTGCATCGCCGAATTACAACTCTGCCTACTTTGTGTTTCGCCAATTCATCAACACCACAGGATGTAAGTTTCCCTGAGATTGTTAGAGTCACCAAGCCAGACTAATGCATGATGCAGGGCCCGACGGTGTTGCCTGGCTTCTTGGCGTATGTTTAGGTCCGATCTGTCCTCGGGAGCGGCGGGTTTACTGATTTCGTCACAGCTTCTGCAAGGCGGTCTTGGAGTCACAGCTTTTGTGAGTATACCCTCTGGAATAGGCTACAATACATTTACTCACAAAAACAATCGTTGCAGGATGCGGTCGCCCACATGATTGAAGGTCCGCGTTGCAGATTCTTTCCTCGTTGGCAAATCGACCCATTCTCTAACCAACATGAACAGAAATCCCACATGCTGCCGCTGAGGGTCCCAAAATCATGGTGACATGCGTTGGGATTGGCACCTTCACGGGCGCCATCTTCCTCATCGTGTTGCTCTTTGTATCCGGAAACATTGACGATGTAATCAGTTCGAAAGCTGGTCCATTGCTTCAAATTTTCATTCACGCCACTAAAAGCAACGCTGGAGCCATCTGTCTCCTGATGTGCGTGCGTACCCACGACTCTTGACTTTTGCTGTCACGCTGACATGCTTAGGTTACCTTTACTGTGTCTCGTGTTTGCCACTTTGAGCGTGATGACGACTAGCAGTCGAATGATTTTTGCGTTTGCACGGTAGGCCATTTTGTCTTCAACGTGAGACTATCCGGAGTCCACTGATGAAGGGATACGCAGAGACGGCGGTTTACCCGCCTCGCGCTTCTTCGCGAGAATTCACCCAAGGCTGGGACTTCCTCTGAATGCCTTAATTTTGACATCAGTCATCGTCATCTTATTCGGCCTCATCTTTTTGGGGTCAACCAGGTACGCTGGGAGCTCATACACACAAGGCTTGATGAGTCACTAAGCCTTCGCGGCACAGCGCCTTCAACGCCATCATCTCAGCCTCTGTCGTCGCCCTCGATTTATCCTACGCGATGCCGATCGGAGTGAATTTCATACGCGGCCGAAACGTCCTGCCGGATAGGAAATGGAAACTACCGAGTTGGTTCGGTTGGACGGCTGACTGCATTTCATTGTCATACATTGCTCTGACGACGGTGCTGTTTCTATTCCCACCTGGGCTGCCTGTGACTGGGAGCAACATGAGTGAGTTCAACTTGTCTTTCTCCAACCAAGCACGCATGCGTCTCCTCCCTGATTGTTGAAAACAGATTACTGCGTAGTTGCATTCGCCATCATCATCATCATATCTGCCTTCCAATGGGCCGTGGATGGACATGAGAACTTTACGGGCCCGCGAGTAAATATCGCCGCGGAGACGGTAGAGCCCTCTCTGAACAAGACTGATGAGACTGCGCGTGGCAGATAATCCTCAATTCAGAATTGACATGTAGACAGACATGTGCATGCATATTTGCTGCTAAGAACGTCACCACTCCGCCGTTGGCACGAGAACAACGTTTCCCAGTGCAAAATGGGATTCTGTTATATCACATGCTGCATGCGGTCAGCCAGCCTCGAGTCAAGAATCTCTTCGAACTTGGATCCCGCTCATGTCCAACTTTAAACGTGAAGAGGAACCACTAGGCCAAAAAAAAAAAAAAACAGGATGCGCTCCCTTGGAAGGATTGCGGCTATGACCTCGTTGATTCAACAAAACACACGTTAGAAAGTACCGATCCCCGGCGATTTGCGTCTGAAATTAGTAATCTTCCATCACAATGTGTACATGTATGTACATAATCTCTGACTCATGTAGCAATCATCGTCACCCGAGTAGGTCAAGGCCTGCGGAGTCTCGTCCCGGGCGTCGTGGGGCAAGTCCTCTATGTAACTCTTCCAATGTGACCTCACATGGAAAGAGCAACAGGGCACGAAGATGGCGGTCAACGGGCCATTCCTAGAAAATGTGCATCATGATGCATACGACTGACTAGTGGATTCCGTCCACAAGGTATCCAATCGCCGGCTTGCGTTGCACTCGTTAGAGCAGGATTAGTCTTGTCTAGAATCACGTGTAGAAGCAAACGATGGGCACACAGTAAATCTCGGCTCTAGCAAAGTTCGTCTCGTTTCCAGGGTAAAGCGTTTTGACTAGCAGAATAGCATATGACGGGCATATAGTAGGCATATAATGCCTATAGCCCTATGGCCCTATGGCCCCTGATTTCCCTAACTCACTGACCGAGTAGCCGAGTAACCGACCGACTGACTTCCTGACTTGCTTAAATTACTGACTGATTGAGAAACTAAGTGACTGACTTGGTTGAACTGCTGCTGACTGATTGACTGACTGACTGATTGATTGATTGACTGACTGGCTGACTGGCTGATTGATTGATTGACTGACTGACTGACTGACTAACTTGAATTGCTGCTGACTGATTGACTGGAACCAACTGGAACCCCGCAAAGTATTTGACAAGTGGCTGGCCCTGTGGATGTTGTGGCGTTTCTAGACCAGGAACATATGTACTCGTACGGTCCGTACGGTACCAGCCAATTCATCCATTGAAACGTGCTAGCTACATAGTGTTTGGTATTAGCCAGACTACACCATCTCGGACTACCCGATCAAAGAATGATGAAGCAAGAGCCCGTCACGGCTGGCCTGGGCCAGCCTTTGCCACCGGGCGATATCCACGTAAGTTGATGTACGATGGAGGTGGAAATTGGCAAAGCATTCACACTGTTCCACGACTGAAACCCCAGGGATACAGGCCGTCAGCGTGTCTCTTCCCAAATGGCAAGACACGGTAGGCTGGGCCAATCGAGAGCCAAGCGTCCTCGCTCACTTACAAGCCGGCTATCCTCGATTCTTTATCCACCGCCTGGTCGACAAGCTAGCCGCAAGATTGCTGCTGCATTGGGCAAGGCACGAGACAGAATGGGCACGGCTCCCGGGAGTGCCTTCGGGGGACACGGTGAGCGACCGGCGCGGCTTGCCATGCTGTTTCCCCATGTCCGAATGGGATGGTCGTGTATGGAGCATCTCCGTGGCGTGGAGAAGGACGAGCCGAACAGGGACGCGACGTTTGCATTCCAGGTAAATGTCGCGGGCGACTTTGAACCCGTGTCATCCGAAAATGCCTCGCCGATATCTGGCTCGTTTCCGTTTCAGAGCTTGTGCGTGGTGGTGTACCCGGATCGGCTCTTCAAAGAAGCCAAGGCGTTCTGGCAACATGCTGGATTCGGTGTTTCTAGTAGACATGCGGCTTACTGGTTTGAAAACGCATCTTTTCTTGGAAAAACATGATTCCCAGGGAAGATGTGCGTCCACTCCCTGGCTGCTGCCAGAGATGCCGCCGATACCATCAAACAGCGAATCTCGGAGCTTTTCTCCTCAACGTCGAGCCCAGTGCAGGCAGACGATGTATTCTTGTATCCCACCGGCATGTCTGCCATAGCGAGCTCTGCGTCTACACTCCGCGCGCTGCACGGGGGTCGTCGGAGCCCTTTCGAGTTGCAGTATTTGGGTACGTCAAAACTCCATATGAGTCCAGAATTCGGGTTTTTTTTTTTTTTCGTTTTTCTCCTTGCGTCGCAACTTGGTCATGTCAGTCTTTGGCCTAATGACATTTGCCCGCCCGTAGGTTCCTGTACGTAGATACCTTCAAGGTCCTCAGCAAAGTGAACAAGTTCGAGTGCAGGCTCTACGGCCACGCCTCTGCCTCCGACATGGACCAGCTCGAAGGGCATCTTCGCGACGGGATGCGCATTCATGCTCTATACACGGAGTTCCCGGAAACCCTCTGCTCAGGTCCCCCGATCTGCATCGACTGCACGCGCTGTCGCGCCAGTTCCGATTCCACCTCGTCGTGGACGACACCGTCGGCACAGCAGTCAATCTGGACCTGGCTCCTTCTGCGACCTGATATGCACGAGCCTCACAAAGATGTTCAGCGGCGCGTGCAACGTCATGGGCGGCAGCGTGACCGTCTGTCCGGGGTGCCAGAGCAGAGAAGCGTTGCGCGCCACACTGACGAGCAGCCAACGTGTCGATACGTATTTCCCACTGGACCTCATCGTGATGGAGGAGAACAGCAGGGACTTTGCACAGCGCATGGCGCTTGCGAACAGGAACGCCGAGGCCATGGCAGACAGGTTGCGAAGGCATCCGTCCGTGGAAGACGTCTTCTACCCGAGGGGCAGCGCAACGCAGCACCTGTACGAGCGGCACAAGAAGGCCCGGGCCGAGGCAGGATACGGCTACCTTCTGTGCATCCGGTTCGTCAGGCCCGCGGCCGCCATGGCCTTTCACGATGCGCTGGAGCTGGCCAAGGGCCCGAGTCTGGGCACCAACTTCACGCTGTGTTGTGCGTATACGTTGCTTGCGCATGCGGCGGAGCTGGAGTGGGCGGCCGAGTTTGACGTCGTCGAGCACCTGGTGCGGGTGAGCGTGGGGATCGAACCGAGGGAGTGTTTGGAGCAGAGAATCGAGGCGGCGCTCGAGGCGGCCGGCGATGCATCATGGTGAGGTTGGCTGGTCGATTTGTGAATTTGTGTTGATTATCGTATGTAGAAGCAAGTTGGCAGGCATTCCCCTGACGAGACCTGTGGATCCGGCTCCAATCACCCCTAATAAAATAACAACAGCACTTGTACTCCCTGATTTTCTATTTCAAAAGAAGAGCACAGTTTGCAGGGCTGACGGCATAACTAACTACTGCCGCTATTACACAACTACTTCTTCTATCGGCCTGTGCAGCATGAGATGGATCGATATGAGATTTGCAAAGGATTCTTCTCTTGTTGATACTACTGGAAATGACGGATGAGGGTATTCTGAGCGATTGATTGGGCCCATTTCCCGCTGTGTTTTAGCCTGAGCCCTCACGGAATGCCCGTGGCGTTCCGGAAAACATAAATATAGAGTGCCTTGTCGTAATTACACGATGCTCACGAGACTCGCTCGCACACGGCATCTCGAGCTTGTGCAAGCGATCTAGGTAAAGCGAGTTCATAATCTGCCATCACTCCTTTTGCTACCACGCACGCAATCCGAGTGCAACGAGACCAAGACACCCAACGGGGAACGCCAAAGTACACCAACGAGAGCCGCCGTAAATATTGCAGAGGCTTTGCATGCATGCATGCACTCGTCCCATTCTCCTTCTTTCTCCCCACGAGAAAGAGATTGCCTGGCTGATTACGACAAGTGATAAGTTGACTGCATCTCGAAACAGCCAGGCACAGCCCCAGGTCGCAGCGAGGCGCTCACCGCCGGCATGTATGTCACTTCGTCCTAAGAACATGCCGCCGACCCTTTTGACCAGAAGGCCATTGAGCCACCAGAAGGTGATTCTACTCAACAGATTCTGCACGTCATTGGCGAAGGTGAAATGATGGCAACGAATCGAGAAGGGAGGGAACAAGTCTGGTTGTTCTTATTACCGGATCCACGACGCTTTGAGCCGCTTTGAGCCGCTTTGAGCCCCACTGACTGAGTGAGGCAGGCCATTGGCCAAACACACTCTCCTACCTGCCAGATTGGGACCAACATGACCAACATCCAACAACCGCGCATGCCGTTGGTTGGACGTCTCCGAGTGCTGCCTCAGGTATTAGCGTCTTCCGGCCGCGATCCCATGTGCCCAGGGGTTGTTTTCTCTTTGAGCGCCTGGGCGCGCTTCAGAAAGTTGCAGCTTTAGACACCACGGAAACCTACCTCTCTTGATCATCATGTAATAAATGGAGTTCCATCGCGTTTTACCATCAACCAGGATCTCCAGCGTAAAGATGGGGTCGTCCCCGGCAAGCTCCGCTTGCAACTGTCGAAGTGCTTGTCGCCGCTTAAAAGCTCCCACATGGTATAAACAGCGGTTGTCATTCGAAATTCCACGTCACTTCCAAGCTGATTCGTTGTAATTTGCGATCCCCGATAATGGCCTCATCTTCGTCCCACGGCCCGATTGACGACGGCAGTTCTGCGTCCGCCTCATTTACTATCTCTTGGGATTGGATGCTCCTTGGGGCACAGACGGTCGAGAGAGGAGATTGCTTGAAGAGTTGGGTTCGCAGTGGCATTATGGCAGGGTTACGAGTAGAAGAGGTCGAGCGATACACCTCAGGCTTGACGGAGGAGAGCTATGATCACATAACCTCGGACACATAAGGTACAGTACAATGATGTCATTTCTTGAATGGGCAATATATGGTTTATTTCACCATACGAGAAAAATTATACACCATAAACCATTCAGGTCCGTATGGGCGTATGGCGTATGGTTAGAAAGCCTGCCCCTGTCCGTCGACGAAATGACCCAACGACCTGCGTTGGCAGAACCAAAAAAAAACTTTCCTAAGTGATGGACCCACATTACCTTAAGGGTGGGTCAGACCGTCTGGTCGATCATGTTGAGGGTCGCGAGAGAAGGAAGAAAGGTGTAGATTGACTATCTAAAGGAGATCTACAAGAAGAGAAAGGAAGCCATATAAATAGGCTTTAATAAGCAGAAGAAGACTAATTTATTAGAAGGTCTAATAAGCGAGAATAAACAAGGTCTTCTAAACAAAGCCTACGATAAATCTAAGAGAGGTCTATAACGAAGCTCACGATAAATCAGGGTGCGAAAACTCTGCATTAGAAGTGATGCCTGAGATATGAGGCTAAATATCCGCTAACACCGCCCCTAGCGGAACATTAAAAGAAAGAAAGAAAAGAAAATAAGATAAAATAGTAAAAAGCAACGATTAATTGTCAGGGCGGAATGGCGATAGCCTTAATGAGGGTGGCGCCTAGCGGGGCACGGAGCTGCGGGTTAGCTATAGGCTAGTTACGTGAGAGCTATAGGCTATTTAAAGGGGCTTTCCTATAAATAAAGGAGAAAGGCTAGAGATTAAACCTTTTAAGCACCTACCCCTAACTAGTAGTTTAATAGCTATAACTCTTTAATCTAACCTTTACTCTATTATTCACCCCTAAGCTAAAAGCCTTAATAAATTAATCTCTCTTCCCTTTAGGGTAATAGACTATTAGTTAGATTAAGATATCTAGAATTTACTATATAGTAACCTAATTAGGTAGTAGCTATAACTATGCTATAAATAAGTAGGAGAATATTATATAATTAAACCTAACTAAAGTAATCTACTAGTCCCTATTAGATAACTAATAAAGCGGAATACTTATTAATAATAAGGAGGTATTACTAAATTAATGCCTTAAAGAAGCTATAACCTAGATATATATTATAGAAAAAGATAGAAACTTGCGTAATTATAGCAAAACCTATAGATAATAGAGAAAGCTATATCCTTAGGTAACTTAAATATAGGACCTATAAATACCCTTCCTTTAGTGCCTTAGGTAGCACTTACTATATAGTAATATAGCCTTATAAAATATTATTAAAAGCACTTATATATAAAGGGAATACCTTTAAGAGTCTTTAGAATTTCCTAGCGGATTTAAACATAGCTTTTACTATAGATTATAAAACCTTTATAGATAATATAACTAAGGTTACCTATACTAGTAGCTGCCTAGTAAATAACATAAAGTAATAATAAATATATTATATAGCTACGGATAGTTATATAAATTACTAGGGTTGTACCTAGGATAGATTTATAGATTAGTTAAAGATAAGGACTATAGATAAGAATGTATAGTGCTTAGAAGTAATAAGGATATTAATAGGCCTTAGGTAAGAGAATTACTAATTATTCTAGATGTTTATAAAGATCTAGGGTAAGGTAAAGGCTAAGCTACCTAAAGTAATTCCTAAATGCCTATAAATCTATATATTTATTAATTGTCAAGGCTTTTGGCTTGGGAGTGAATAACAGAGTGAAGGTTAGATTGAAATGTCGTAGCTATTGATCTGCTAGCTAGGGGTGGGTGCTTGAAAGGTTCAATCTCTGGCCCTTTCCCTTTATTTATAGGAAAGCCCTTTAAATAGCCCGCAGCTCTTACGTAACTAGCCTGTAGCTAGCCCTTAGCTCCATGCCCCGCTAGGTTTTACCCTTATTAATGCTATTACTACCCTTATGGATGCCATTGCTATTCTGCTCCTAATATAATACCCCCTCTCACTACGATTATCCTTAATCACACTAAGGTAGTATCTTAGGGTTAGGTCATAGCGTAAGAGTTCCTTTATTACTACTTACTATGGTTTTTATAAAGCGACGTAGTAATATTAATAACGTTAGGCTATATTAGCCTTCTTTACAGTAACCGCTTGCTAATAGAAGCTAGGTTATAGTTACTTCTTAACTTCCTCTCTATAGGTTATTCTTCCTAAGAGATTCTTCTTAACTAGACTAGTTAGCGCGGTTTTTAATTAGCTTAACTCTATAGGGCATAGATTACCCTGCTCCTTCTGTTTTCCTTTAAGCTTATAGTGGTAGCCTAATGAATTTATAGTAAGCTCGCAGTAATAACTCGTGAATTATAGTAATCTCTATGAACACACTAGTCATAACGCATAGAAGATTCTAGTTAGAGCAGCTTAGATTAATCTAAGGCGCCTAAATTCCTATAAGAAGGGTAATTTCCTTCCTTCTTTTCCTCTTTTCTTTCTCTTCTTTAAGCCTCTTATTAACTTATAAGTCCCTTACTAATATAATAGCTACTATAACGCTGCTATTATATAATGTTAACTACTAACTATTATAGCTTAAGCTATTATATCTTATACTACCGCTATTAAAGATTCCGCTATTAAGCTATCTTATAAGGGAGAACCTTATAATTATTAAAGACTATATAAGTTTGCTACTTCTTTATTGCTTTTTATTACTAACTTAGAGCTAGTTTAATAAAAATTCTATATATGCGTTATACCTAGTGGTTAGCTATTTAGAACATAGCTCTAAGGGATAATAATAAAGATAAACAGCCTTAGTATATTACTAAGGGAAAGCCTGCTCTAACTAAATATAGTTACTCCTTTAGTATAAACTTGCTACTAGCTTACTGCTATTATTACTAATGTTTAGCTTTTTATAGGTAATTCTCTAAAATACTATTATTACGCTTAAAACAATAAGACTTATATTAGGGTAAGTTAAGCCTTAAGGGATTACCTCTTAATTACTACTAACTCCTTACTAGTGTTCTATTTAAATTATAAAGCTATATAAATGGCTTTAGGATATACTTTATAATCTTCTAGAACTATACTATATTAGTAATATAAGTACCCTTTACTCTGCTGCTTTAATATTACTAATATACTACTAGGAGTTTATATAAGCTAAGAAGAAACTTTATAATACTCTTTTAGCCTTAAAAATGCTAATAAACGCAAGCAAGCTTATTACGCGCGTCTTATAGCTAAGGCTTCTTAAGAAGTAGAGTGTAATAAACGCGCTACTTTCTCGTAGCTAATTAATATTATTAATCTAGAAACCTAGATTAAAATTACTAATTATCTTTGATTTATAGCCACTTATAGCCCTATAGTTAGTGCTATTAGCTTTAGTGCTTATTCTTTACTAACTCGCTGCTAGTTTACTACTGCTTAAACTACTCTCCCTACGCGTATTAGACCTTTAGAACTCCCTAAGGAATTATAAGTTTAAGCCTTTAGTAATAATAAGTCTAAGGCTAATAAAGTTAGAAATTATGCTAAAAATCAGTCTAAATATATCTCTAAAGTCTAGCTATTAGATAGCTGCGAGTCTATGCTAAGTTTTTGCTTTAAATACAAGATTTATTTAGTAGTCTAAATTGTTATTAAGTGAATTATTCCCCTATTAAATCACTGTAATCTAATGATTATTCTAGATTATAATTAGGAGTTAATTAAGCAGCTAGGAAGTTAAGATTTAGCTACTTAGTTACCGCTTATAGTCTTTAATAACCTCTTTTGTTATGAAGTCTTTACGCAGTACCTAAGAATTCTTAGAATTATTATAATTCTTCTATTTTACTAAATATTTACGCCGTTTGCTATTATATTTGTGGGCAATAATTTGTTTAACTTTAAATTCCTCTTAATCCTCTTTAATAGTCTCTTATAGCAAGGTTGTTTTAACCGTATTGCTTGGATTTCCTCTAAAAGGTTCTAAGCTTATAATATTAAAAACATTATATAAGCGCGTTCCTTTAGGTAACTTTAATTAATAAGCTAAACCATAATAGCTAACTTCTTTTTAATCTTATATAGTCCTAAGTACTTTGTAGCTAGCTTTTAGCTAGGGCGTTGCAGATTAATATTCTTAGTTAAGAGTAAGATATAGTTACCTATATTAAACTTTATTAGCACTCTCTTTTAATTATAATACTTTTTTATAGGGCCTATAAGTAGCTTAATAGCTACTTAATCTCTATATGCTTATGCTTTAATTCCAAAACTCTATTTTTAGCCTAATTATTAACTATTAGAATTAGTGTAACTGCTTAATCTAGTCCCCTTAGGTTATACCCTTATAGCGCTTCCACAGGTATATAACCGTGACTTATATGCGCGCTTGTGTTATAAGCAAACTATGCTATTAGGAGATAATTAACCTAATTAGTCTACTCTATACATATAAATGCTCTTAAATAGTGCTCTAAAACTTAATTTAAGCGTTTTATCTAACCATTTATCTATAGATAAAACGCAGTGCTTAATCGCTGCTTTATTGCTAAGAGGTAGCAGAATATTCTCTAAAATCCACTAGTAAATATTAAACCTTAGTTTATAATAATACCCTCTAGGGCTTTATAATCTTTAAAAATGTGTTTTAGGAAGATAGTTACTAGTCTATTGCTAGTTAACCACATAGACATAGGGATATAGATACTATATTTTATAAATCTATTAACCACTACTAAGATTACATTATGCGTTCTGCCTTACTAATCTTTAACTAGTAAGAGTCTAGTAATAAAATCTATTAATAATTCTTAAAAGGGGTAATCTAGCACTAGTAGTATAGCTAGCTTGCTATAAGGTTTATGTATTTACGGTTTTAAAACTTAATAGCTAACATAAGTATATATATATACCTTAATGTCTCTTTTTATTCCTAGCTAAAAATATTAGTTAGTAACTTATTAAAAAGTTCTAGTAACTCCTTAATACCTAGTAGTAAGGTTATTATAAATTAGTAGTAGGATTTCTTTTCTTATTCCCTATAGGACAAAAACTTGATTTTTAAACATTAATAGCTTAGAGGGTCTAATAGACTATATCTATAATATATCTAGGTTATTGCTTAATAGCAGCGCCCTCTTCTTTATAATAAAGGCATCCCTCTATTATATATCTAAAAGTAAGACTTAGATTAGGGTTCTAATTCTATATCTTCTATAAATACAGTGGAATTTAACTTAGAAGAGGTTCTCTATACCGCTAAGACCTAGCCATAACGCATTTACTAGGTTATAACTCCTTAGCTAGCGAATTTAGTCTTACATATAGTCTATTCCCTGCTATAACGCTTACGTTAAGCGTGTCTAGTCTAATAGGCTTCTCTAAAATTAATAAGACCCTAGCTATTACACCACTGCTAGGTAGTAACTCCTTAGCTAGTAGGCTTAGTCTTACGTGCAGTCCCCTTACGCTATAATAACATCCTTAGAATATATCTAGATTATTAGGCTTTTCTAAAATTAATAAGACCCTAGCTATTACACCACTGCTAGGTAGCCACTCCTTAGCTAGTAGGCTTAGTCTTATATGCAGTCCCCTACGCTATAATAATATCCTTAGAGTGTATCTAGACTATTAGGTTTCTTTAAAATTAAGGAAACCCTAGCTAATACACTACCGCTAGGAGCAACTCCTTAGCTAGTAGGTCTAGTCTTACGTATAGTCTATCCTTATTTAGTTAATAGGTAGGGGGCGATTTTATAGAGCGCTAGATGTTAATAGTTTTATTATAGTATTCTTGTAGCCTGTTATCTATAAACTAAACACGCTGCGTTTTCTTAGAGCACTAGATGCTAGTAGTTCTATTATAGCATCCTTATGGCATATTATTTATAAATTTAGCAAGAAAGGTTAGTAATTATAAGGACGCTGCCTTTGCCTTCCTCTCTTTACTTATATAATCTAACCTCCTTAATAGAGCATTAGTGGGGTTTAACTTACCTACTCTATATTTAATTATAAAGTTAAATAGATAGAGTTTATCTAGCGTAGTAACCTATCTACTAGTTAACTTTAGCTTTATAGCTAGGTACTTATAGTTTAAGTAATCTATAACCACTATAACCGGATGCGTTAAGTATATAAGGTAGTGCCTCTAAGTTTAGAATGCCTCTTAGATAGCTAGTAACTCTATATCTAGTGTTATATAGCGTAGCTCTATCTTGTTTAACTTTCTTAATATATACGTAACTAGGTGCTAGTAACCTAGCACTAACTACGCTAGGATAGCCCTAAGTGCATATCCTAAGGCATCTGTCTTAACCCTTAATAGGGCTAGTAGATTAAAGTGCACTAGAATTAGCGCCTCTTAGAATTATTTTTATAGCTCCTAAACGTAGCTAACTTATTAGGATTTAGCTTAAACTTCGCTAGTTAGTCTCCTTAGAGTTAATTAGTTAATAGGATAACTATTTTGCTATAGCCTTTAATAAACCATCTGTAAAATCCTATAAAGCCTAGGAATAACTAGATATTAAAGATACTATAAGGTACTAGCTAAGTTACTATTGTCTTAATTCTAGCGGGCTCTATTGCAATTCCTTCTTTAGATATAATAAAGCCTAGAATTTAACCTCCTTACATAAGAATTTACACTTTTCTAGGTTAATAAAGAGGCTTACTTCTTAGAGCTTCTAAAGGACTTATTTTACATGCCCCTTATGCGCAGCTATATTGCTACTATAGATTAGGATATTATCTAAATACATAACGCAAATTATATCTATAAGGCCTTTAAGGGCATTGTTAATATATTCTTAAAAGGTTATAGGTGTATTAACTAGCCTAAAAGGCATCACAAGATATTTAAAGTGACTATATTTATATTAGAACGCTGTTTTCCACTTATTACCCTTGCGGATACGTAGCTAATAGTACGTATCTTTAAGGTCTAATTTTATATAGACCTTTGCTCCCTTTAATTGGTTTAAGATCTCTATGATTAGCGGTAATAGCGCTTTATCTTTAATAGTAATCCTATTAAGGGCTCTATAATCTATATAGAGGCGCAATTTTCCTCCTTTCTTTAGCACGAATAATATTAGGGCTTTAGCTAGGCTAATGGATCTTCGAATCTATTCCTTTTGCTATGCGCTTGCTAAGTACTTATAGAGCACTTCTAGCTCCTTTTCTGCTAAATTATATATTAGTCCCTATAGGGCGTTTTCCCTCTTCTAATTTAATAGCATAAGTTTAGCTACCTAGTGTAGGAGAATACCTATAAGTTTATTTAAAAGATATTCTTAAACTCCTTATAGGCTTAGGGTATTTATATAGTTAACTTATAGGCTCTGCTTATCTCTATAGTTACTAGGTTATTATAGGGCCTATCTTTGTTTACTATTAAGATATTGTTATCTTTTTATATAATTTTAGTTATTATCCCCTATAAGATAAATCTAATATAAGCGCGTTTTGCCTCCTTATATGCCTATCACGTCCTTACTGCTAGTCTAAGATATTCTTTTATAATAGGGTGTCTCTAGTAACTATCTATCTAGGACATAATTACTAGTTTATATATAACTGCCTAGTTATGCCCTAATAATAGGTCTTTACTAGTATTAGCTACGTAGTAGCTAACTTAACACATTCTTACATAGCCTATGCTATTCTTAATTAATAAGGTTTATAATAAGATCCCTTAATGCTTGATTTTAGTGAGGGTAGCACTCTTAAGGGTTATGTTATCCTTTTTACGTTAGCCTAATTAACTACTATTAGTAACTTTAGGTGGATAATTAAATAGGTTACGCTAGGGTTAAATAGTGCCTTTATAGCTACTTATTTATGTTCTTACTATAACTTTACCTTAACTCTTAGTCTTAGATCTTTAGGTAATAGTTTAATAAGAGTGTCTTCCTAGGGTTACACTAAGCTAATAGGGGTCTTGTTTAAGTCTAATAGGTCTTTATCTCTAGCCTAGTTATAGCTACTCTTATATATCTCTGTTATATAGTTACTTCTCTTGTAAATAGAGCAATCTAGTTTAGTGTAGCTTAGTAAAGCGTGTCCTAGCTTACCACACTTAAAATATGTGAATAGCGAATTTATCTTTCCGTTGCTGCTTTGTTACTATAGCCTTTCTAGCGAAGTGAAATATTATTGTCTTTTCTAACCGTTATTACCTTAATTACTTAATTAGCCTTCTTTAGTTATAACCTCTGCCTTTCTTCCTTAGCCTGCTAGGTAGGTCTAACTCTTAGGAACTCTTAGCTAAGTACTTGCTTCTTTATAGCGTTATTAAGGCTATTAATAAATATATAGATTTATAGGCATTTAGGAATTGCTTTAGGTAGCTTAGCCTCTGCCTTACCCTAGATCTTTATAAATATCTAGAATAATTAGTGATTTTCTTGCCTAAGACCTATTAATATCCTTATTACTTCTAAGCACTATACATTCTTATCTATAGTTCCTATCTTTAGCTAATCCACAAATCTATCCTAGGTGTAACCCTAGTAATTTACATAACCATCTGTGGCTATATAACGCATCTATTATTGCTTTGCATTATCTGCTAGGCAGCTGCTAGTATAGGTAACCTTAGTTATATTATTTACAAAGGTTTTATAATCTATAGTAAAAGCCACGTTTAAATCCGCTAGGAAATTCTAAAGACTCTTAAAAGTATCCCTTTATATATAGGTGCTTTTAATTATATCTTCGCAAGGCTATATTACTATGTAATAGGTGCTACCTAAGGTGCTAAAGGAGAGGTATTTATAGGTCCTACGTCTAAGTTACCTAAGGATATAGCTTCTTCTATTATCTATAGGTTTTACTATAAGTAAGCGAGTTTCTATCTCTTTTCTATAATATATATCTAGGTTACTACTTCTTTAAGGCGCTAATTTAGTATTACCTCCTTGTTATTAATAAGTGTTCCGCTTTACTAGTTATCTAATAGGAACTAGCAGACTACTCTAGTTAGGTTTAGTGGTGTAACATTCTCCTGCTTATCTATAGCGTGGTTATAGCTACTACCTAATCAGGTCGCTATGCAATAAATTCTAGACATCCTAATCTAACTAATAGTCTATTACCCTAAAGGGAAGAGAGATTAATTTATTAAGGCTTTTAGCTTAGGAGTGAATAATAGAGTGAAGGTTAGATTAAAATATTATAGCTATTAATCTGCTAGCTAGGGTAGGTGCTTAAAAGGTTTAATCTCTAGCCCTTTCCCTTTGTTTGTAGGAAAGCCCCTTTAAATAGCCCGTAGCTCTTACGTAACTAGCCCGCAGCTAGCCCTTAGCTCCGTGCTCCGCTAGGTTCCACCCTTATCGATGCCGTCGCCACCCTCATGGATGCCATTGCTGTTCTGCTCCTGACATTAATAGCCTTAATAATACTATAAAGAAGTAAGTACTTAGCTAAGAGTTCCCTAAGAGTTAGACTTATTTAGTAGGCTAAGGAAAGAAAGCAAAGGTTATAATAAAAGGAAGCTAATTAAGCAATTAAAGCAATAACTATAAGAAAAGAAAATAGCGTTTTATTACACTAGAGAAACTATAGAAATAAAGTAGTAATAGAGTAGTAAGTTTATCCCTTACCTATTATAAGTATAGTAAGCTAGGATATATTACGCTAAGGTATAGTAAACTAGATTATTCTATCTATACGAGAAGTAACTATATAATAAAGACGCATTAAGGTAGCAATAACTAAGTTAAGGAGCTGTCAGGAGCAGAACAGCGACAGCATCCATGAGGGTAGCGACGGCATTGATAAGGGTGGAACCCAGCGGGGCACGGAGCTAAGGGCTAGCTGCGGGCTAGTTACGTAAGAGCTACGGGCTATTTAAAGGGGCTTTCCTATAAACAAAGGGAAAGGGCTAGAGATTAAACCTTTAAGCACCCACCCTAGCTAGCAGATTAATAGCTATAACACTTTAATCTAACCTTCACTCTATTATTCACTCCTAAGCCAAAAGCCTTAATAAATTAATCTCTCTTCCCTTTAGGGTAATAGACCATTAGTTAGATTAAGATATCTAGAATTCATTGCATAGCAACCTAATTAGGTAGTAGCTATAACCACGCTATAGATAAGTAAGAGAATATTACACTACTAAACCTAACTAAAGTAGTCCGCTAGTCCTTATTAGATAACTAGTAAAGCAAAATACTTATTAATAATAAGGAGGTAACACTAAATTAGCGCCTTAAAGAAGCAGTAACCTAGATATATATTATAGAAAAGAGATAGAAACTCGCTTACTTATAGCAAAACCTATAGATAATAGAAGAAGCTATATCTTTAAGTAACTTAGATATAGGACCTATAAATACCCTTCCTTTAGCACCTTAGGTAGCACCTATTACGTAGCAATATAGCCTCGCAAAGATATAATTAAAAGCACCTATATATAAAGGGAACACTTTTAAGAGTCTTTAGAATTTCCTAGCGGATTTAAACGTGGCTTTTACTATAGATTATAAAACCTTTATAAATAATATAACTAAGGTTACCTATGCTAGCAGCTGCCTAGCAGATAACGCAAAGCGATAATAGATACGTTATATAGCCATAGATAGTTATATAAATTACTAGGGTTATACCTAGGATAGATTTGTAAATTAGCTAAAGATAGGAACTATAGACAAGAATACACAATGCTTAGAAGTAATAAGGATATTAATAGGTCTTAGACAAGAAAATCACTAATTATTCTAGACGTTTATAAAGATCTAGGGTAAGGCAGAGGCTAAGCTACCTAAAGCAATTCCTAAACGCCTACAAATCTATATATTTATTAATAGCCTTAATAATGCTATAAAGAAGCAGGTACTTAGCTAAGAGTTCCTAAGAGTTAGACCTACCTAGTAGGCTAAGGAAGAAAGGCAGAGGTTATAACTAAAGGAGGCTAATTAAGTAATTAAGGCAATAATAGTTAGAAAAGATAATAATATTTTACTTTGCTAGAAAGGCTATAGCGATAAAGCGGCAATAGAAAGGCAAATTTGCTATTCATATATTTTAAGTATAATAAGCTAGGATATGCTTCACTAAGCTACACTAAACTAGATTACTCTATTTACAAGAGAAGCAACTATATAACAAAGACACATAAGAGTAGCTATAACTAGGCTAGAGATAAAGACCTATTAGACTTAAACAAGACCTCTATTAGCTTAGTGTAACCCTAGGAAGACACTCTTATTAAATTATTACCTAAAGATCTAAGACTAAGAGTTAAGGTAAAGTTATAGTAAGAATATAAATAGGTAGCTATAAAGGCACTATTTAACCCTAGCGTAACCTATTTAATTATTTACCTAAAGTTACTAATAGTAGTTAATTAGGCTAATGTAAAAAGGATAACATAACCCTTAAGAGTGCTACCCTTACTAAAATTAAGCATTAAGGGGTCTTATTATAAACCTTATTAATTAAGGATAGCATAGGCTATGCAAGAATATATTAAGTTAGCTACTACATAGCTAATACTAGTAAAGACCTATTATTAGGGCATAACTAGGCAGTTACATATAAACCAGTGATTATGTCCTAGATAAATAGTTACTAGAGATACCCTATTATAAAAGAATGTCTTAGACTAGTAGTAAGGACGTAATAGGCACGTAAGGAGATAAAACGCGCTTATATTAGATTTATCTTATAGGGGATAATAACTAAAATTATACAAAAGATAATAATATCTTAATAGTAAACAAAGATAGGCCCTATAATAACCTAGTAACTATAGAGATAAGCAAAGCCTATAAGTTAACCACGTAAATACCCTAAGCCTATAAGGAGTTTAAGAATATCTTTTTAAATAAACTTATAGGTATTCTTCCTATACTAGGTAGCTAAACTTATACTATTAAATTAGAAGAGAGGAAAACGCTCCTATAGGGACTAATATATAATTTAGCAGAAAAGGAGCTAGAAATGCTCTATAAGTACTTAGCAAGCGCGTAGCGAAAGGGATGGATTTAAAGATCTATTAGCCTAGCTAAAGCCTTAATATTATTTATGCTAAAGAAAGGAGGAAAATTACGCCTTTATATAGATTATAAAGCCCTTAATAGGATTACTATTAAAGATAAAGCGCTATTACCGCTAATTATAGAGATCTTAAACTAATTAAAGGGAGCAAAGGTCTATATAAAATTAGACCTTAAAGATACGTACTATTAGCTACGTATCCGTAAGGGTAATAAGTGAAAAACAGCGTTCTAATACAGATATATTTACTTTAAATATCTTATAATGCCTTTTAGGCTAGTTAATACACCTATAACCTTTTAAGAATATATTAATAATACCCTTAAAGGCCTTATAAATACGATTTGCGTTATGTATTTAGATAATATCCTAATCTATAGTAGCGATATAGCTACGTATAAGGGGCATATAAAACAAGTCCTTTAGAAGCTCTAAGAAGCAAGCCTCTTTATTAACCTAGAAAAGTGCAAATTCTTATATAAGGAGGTTAAATTCCTAGGCTTTATTATATCTAAAGAAGGAATCGCAATAGAGCCCGCTAGAATTAAGATAATAGTAACTTAGCTAGTACCTTATAGTGTCTTTAATATCTAGTTATTCCTAGGCTTTATAGGATTTTACAGATAGTTTATTAAAGGCTATAGCAAAATAGTTATCCTATTAACTAATTAACTCTAAGGAGACTAACTAGTAAAGTTTAAGCTAAATCCTAATAAGTTAGCTACGTTTAGGAGCTATAAAAATAATTCTAAGAGGCGCTAATTCTAGTGCACTTTAATCCACTAGCCCTATTAAGGGTTAAGATAAATGCCTTAGGATACGCACTTAGGGCTATCCTAGCGTAATTAGTGCTAGGTTACTAGTACCTAGTGGCATATATATTAAGAAAGTTAAATAAGATAGAGCTATGCTATATAATACTAGATATAGAGTTACTAGCTATCTAAGAGGCATTCTAAACTTAGAGGCACTACCTTATATACTTAACGCATTTAGTTATAGTGGTTATAGATTACTTAAACCATAAGTACCTAGCTATAAAGCTAAAGTTAACTAGTAGATAGGTTACTATGCTAGATAAACTCTATCTATTTAACTTTATAATTAAATATAAAGCAAGTAAGTTAAACCTTACTAACGCTCTATTAAGGAGGTTAGATTATATAAGTAAAGAGAGGAAGGCAAAGGCAGTGTCCTTATAATTACTAACCTTTCTTACTAAATTTGTAAATAATACGCTATAAGGATACTATAATAGAACTGCTAGCATTTAGTGCTCTAAGAAAACGCAGTATATTTAGTTTATAAATAATAGGCTATAAGAACGCTATAATAAAACTATTAATATCTAGCGCTCTATAAAATCACCCCTTACCTATTAACTAGATAAGGATAGACTATATATAAGACTAGACCTACTAGCTAAGGAGTTACTCCCTAGCGGTAGTGTATTAGCTAGGTCTTCTTTATTTTAAAGAAACCTAATAGTTTAGACGCACTCTAAGGATATTATTATAGTATAGGGGATTATATATAAGACTAAGCCCACTAGCTAAGGAGTAGCTACCTAGTAGTGGTATAATAGCTAGGGTCTTATTAATTTTAGAAAAGCCTAATAGTCTAGACACATTCTAAGGATATTATTATAGCATAAGGGGACTACACATAAGACTAAGCTTACTAGCTAAGGAGTTGCTACCTAGCAGTAGTATAATAGCTAGGGTCTTATTAATTTTAGAGAAGCCTATTAGACTAAATACGCTTAACATAGGCGTTATAGCAAGGAATAGACTGTATATAAGACTAAATTCGCTAGCTAAGGAGTTATAACCTAGTAGATACGTTATGGCTAGGGTCTTAGTAGTATAAAGAACCTCTTCTAAGTTAAATTCTACTATATTTATAGAAGACACAGAATTAGAACCCCTAATCTAAGTCTTACTTTTAGATATATAATAAAGGAATGCCTTTATTATAAAGAAGAGGGCGCTGCTATTAAGCAATAACCTAAATATATTATAAATATAGTCTATTAGACCCTTTAAGCTATTAATGTTTAAAAATTAAGTTTTTATCCTATAGGGAATAAGAAAAGAAATCCTACTACTAATTTATAATAACCTTACTACTAGGTATTAAGGAGTTACTAGAACTCTTTAATAAGTTACTAACTAATATTTTTAGCTAGGAATAAAAAAGATATTAAGGTATATATATATACTTATATTAGCTATTAAGTTTTAAAACCGTAAATGCATAAACCTTATAGTAAGCTAGCTATGCTACTAGTGCTAGATTACCCCTTTTAAGAATTATTAATAGATTTTATTACTAGACTTCCACTAGTTAAAGATTAGCAAGGCAAAACGCATAATATAATCTTAGTAGTAGTTAATAGATTTATAAAATATAGTATTTATATCCCTATGTCTACGTGGTTAACTAGCAATAGACTAGTAACTATCTTCCTAGAATATATTTTTAAAGATTATAAAGCCCTAGAGAGTATTATTATAGACTAAGGTTTAATATTTACTAGTGGATTTTAGAGAATATTCTGCTACCTCTTAGCAATAAAGCGGTGATTAAGCACTGTATTTTATCTATAAATAAATAGTTAGATAGAATGCTTAAATTAAGTTTTAGAGCACTATTTAAGAGTATTTATATACATAGAGCAAACTAATTAGGTTAATTATCTCCTAATAGCATAGTTTACTTATAACATAAGCGCGTATATAAGTTACGGTTATACACCTACGGAAGCGCTATAAGGGTATAACCTAAGGGGACTAGATTAAGTAGTTATGCTAATTCTAATAGTTAATAATTAAGCTAAAAATAGAGTTTTAGAATTAAAGCATAAGCATATAGAGATTAAGCAGCTATTAAGCTACTTATAAGCCTTATAGAAAAAGTATTATAATTAAAAGAGAGTGCTAATAAAGTTTAATATAAGTAACTATATCTTACTCTTAACTAAGAATATTAATCTATAATACCTTAGCTAAAAGCTAGCTATAAAGTACTTAGGACTATATAAGATTAAAAAGAAGTTAGCTATTATAGTTTAGCTTATTAATTAAAGTTACCTAAAGGAACGCGCTTATATAATGTTTTTAATATCATAAGCTTAGAACCTTTTAGAGGAAATCTAAGCAACGTGGTTAAAACAACCTCACTGCGAGATAACGTTAAAGAGGATTAAGAAGAATTTAAAGTTAAACAAATTATCGCTTACAAATATAACGGCAAACAGCGTAAATATTTAGTAAAATAGAAGAATTATAATAATTCTAAGAATTCTTAGGTGCTACGTAAAGACTTCATAACAAAAGAGGTTATTAAAAACTATAAGCGGTAACTAAGTAGCTAAATCTTAACTTCTTAGCTGCTTAATTAACTCCTAATTATAATCTAAAATAATCATTAGATCGCAGCGATTTAATAGGGGAATAATTCACTTAATAACAATTTAGACTACTAAACAAATCTTATATTTAAAGTAAAAACTTAGCATAGACTTATAGCTATCTAACAGCTAGACTTTAGAGACATATTTAGACTAATTTTTAGTATAATTTCTAACTTTATTAGCCTTAGACTTATTATTACTAAAGGCTTAAACTTGTAATTCCTTAGGGAGTTCTAAAGGTCTAACACGCGTAAGGAGAGCAGCTTAAGCAGTAGCAAACTAGTAGCAAGTTAGTAAAGAACAAGCAGTAAAGCTAGTAGCACTAACCATAGGGCCATAAGTGGCCATGAATTGAAGATAATTAGTAATTTTAATCTAGGTTTCTAGATTAATAATATTAATTAGCTATAAGAAAGCAGCGCGTTTATTACACTTTGCTTCTTAAGAAGCCTTAGCTATAAGACATATGTAATAAGCTTACCCGCGTTTATTAGCATTTTTAAGGCTAAAAGAGTATTATAAAGTTTCTTCTTAGCTTATATAAACTCCTAGTAGTGTATTAGTAATATTAAAGTAGTAGAGTAAAGGGTACTTATATTACTAATATAGTATAGTTCTAGAAGATTATAAAGTATATCCTAAAGCTATTTATATAGCTTTGTAATTTAAATAGAATACTAGTAAGGAGTTAGTAGTAATTAAGAGATAATCCCTTAAGGCTTAACTTACCCTAATATAAGTCTTATTATTTTAAGCGTAATAATAGTATTTTAGAGAATTACCTATAAAAAGCTAAATATTAGTAGTAATAGTAGCAAGCTAGTAGTAAGTTTATACTAGAGAAGTAACTATATTCGGTTAGAGCAGGCTTTCCCTTAGTAATATACTAAGGCTATTTATCTTTATTATTATCCCTTAGAGCTATGTTCTAAATAGCTAACCACTAGGCATAACGCATGTATAGAATTTTTATTAAACTAGCTCTAAGTTAGTAATAAAAAGCAATAAAGAAGTAGTGAACTTATATAGTCTTTAACAATTATAAGGTTCTCCCCTTATAGGATAGCTTAATAGCAAAATCTTTAATAGCGGTAGTATAAGACATAATAGCTTAAGCTATAATAGTTAGTAGTTAATATTATATAATAGTAGTGTTATAGTAGCTATTATATTAGTAAGGAACTTATAAGTTAATAAGAGGCTTAAAGAAAAGAAAGAAAAGAGGGAAAAGAAGGAAGGAAATCACCTCTTCTTATAGGAATTTAGGCGCCTTAGATTAATCTAAGCTACTCTAACTAGAATCTTCTATGCGTTATAACTAGTGTGTTCACAGAGATCACTGTAATTTATAAGTTATTACTATAAGCTTACTACGAATTCATTAGGCTACCACTATAAGCTTAAAGGAAAACAGAAGGAGCAGGGTAATCTATGCCCTATAGAGTTAAGCTAATTAAAAATCACGCTAACTAGTCTAGTTAAGAAGAATCTCTTAGGAAGAATAACCTATAGAGAGGAAGTTAAGAAGTAACTATAACCTAGCTTCTATTAGTAAGCGGTTACTGTAAAGAAAGCTAATACAGCCTAATGTTATTAATATTATTACATTGCTTTATAAAAATCACTATAGCAAGTAGTAATAAAGGAACTCTTGCGCTATAACCTAACCCTAAGATAGCACCTTAATGCGATTAAGGATGATTGCAGTGAGAGGGGGTATTATATTAGGAGTAGAATAGCAATAGCATTTATAAGGGTAGCGATAGTATTAATAAGGGTAGAACCTAGCGGGGCATAGAGCTAAGGGCTAGCTGCGGGCTAGTTACGTAAGAGCTGCGGGCTATTTAAAAGGGCTTTCCTATAAACAAAGGGAAAGGGCTAGAGATTAAACCTTTAAGCACCCACCCCTAGCTAGCAGATCAATAGCTATGACACTTCAATCTAACCTTCACTCTGTTATTCACTCCTAAGCCAAAAGCCTTGACAGGAGCTATCTAATTTAAATAAGACCCTTATTAGCTTAGTGTAACCCTAGGAAGATACCCTTATTAAATTATTATCTAAAGATCTAAGACTATAAGTTAAGGCAAAGTTATAATAAGAATATAAATAGGTAGCTATAAAGGCGCTATTTAATCCTAGTGTAACCTATTTAATTATTTACCTAAAGCTACTAATAGAAGTTAATTAGTTAAATATTAAGAAAGATAATATAACCCTTAAGAGTATAGCCTTAACTAAAATAAAACATTAAGAAATCCTATTATAAATGCTATTAATTAAGGATAGCATAGGCTATGTAAGGATATATTAAGTTAGCTACTATATAGCTAATACTAGTGAGGATCTAATATTAGGGCATAATTAGGTAGTTATATATAAACCTATAATTATATCCTAGATAAATAGTTACTAAAGACACCCTATTATAAAAGAGCGCCTTAGGCTAGCAGTAAGGACGTGATAAGCACGTAAGGAGGCTAGATATATATATATTATATTTATTCTATAGGAGTTAATATTAAAAAGTATATAAAAAGGTAAAGGGGTTTTTCTTCCCATTTAAGGGTTTTCCTTTTGACGAAGCAGCAGGAGTACTAGTACTAGCCCTACATAGAGCTAGCTAGCGTAAATAATATATATATATATAAAAAGGTAATAATGCCTTAATAGTTAGAGAGGATAAGCCCTATAATAACCTAGTAATTGTCAATCGGTCGTTTATTGTTGCACTGGCTGGGTGTTGCCAGTAATTCTTATGTTATGTGTGAATTTTAGATGCATTGGCCACTGCCGATGAAAAAAATTATAAAAATCATAACCTAGTAATAATAGAGATAAGCAAAGCCTATAAGTATTTATATAAATATCCTAGGCCTATAAAGAGTTTAAAGATATCTTTTTAAATAAACTTATAGGTATCCTCCCTATATTAGGTAGTTAGACTTATGCTATTAAATTAAAAGAGGGAAAACACCCTTATAAGGACCTATATATAATTTAGCAAAGAAAGAGCTAGAGGTACTCTACAAGTACTTAGCAAGTATATAGTAAAAAGGATGGATTTAGAGATCTATTAGCCTAGCTAGGGCCTTAATATTATTTATACTAAAGAAAGGAGGGAAATTACGTATTTATATAGATTATAAAGGCCTTAATAGGATTACTATTAAAGATAAGGCGCTATTACTACTTATTACTAAGATATTAAATTAATTAAAGGGAGTAAAGGTCTATATAAAATTAGACCTTAAAGATATATACTACTAGCTATATATCTATAAGGGAGATAAGTAGAAGACTATGTTCTAATATAAATATAAGTACTTTAAATATCTTATAATGCCTTTTAGACTAGTTAATACACCTACTACCTTCTAAGAATATATTAATAATGCTCTAGAAGGTCTTATAGATATAATTTGCGTTATATACCTAGATAATATCCTAATCTATAATAGCAATGTAGCTACGTATAAGGGGTATATTAAATAAGTCCTTTAGAAACTCTAAGAGGTAAGCCTTTTTATTAACCTAGAAAAGTGTAAATTCTTATATAAGGAGGTTAAATTCCTAGGCTTTATTATATCTAAAGCAGGAATTATAATAAAGCCTATAAGGATTAAGATAATAGTAACTTAGCTAGTACCTTATAGTGTCTTTCATATTTAGATATTCCTAGGTTTTATAGGATTTTATAAATAGTTTATTAAGGGCTATAGCAAAATAGTTATCTTACTAACTAATTAACTCTAAGGAAACTAACTAGTAAAGTTTAAGCTAAATCCTAATAAGCTAGTAGCGTTTAGAGAGCTATAAAAACGATTCTAAGAGATACTAATTCTAGTGCACTTTAATCTATTAGCTTTATTAAGGGTTAAGACAAATGCCTTAGGATATGCACTTAGGGCTATCCTAGCGTAGTTAGTGCTAGGTTACTAGCACCTAGTAGCATATATATTAAGAAAGTTAAATAAGATAGAGCTACGCTACGTAACCCTAGATATAGAGTTACTAGCTATCTAAGAGGCATTCTAAACTTAGAGGCATTACCTTGCATATTTAACGCACCTAGTTATATTGGTTATAGACTACTTAAACTATAAGTACTTAGTGTTAAGGCTTTTGGCTTGGGAGTGTGTAACAGAGTGAAGGTTAGATTGAAGTGTCGTAGCTATTAAACTGCTAGCTAGGGAGGGGTGCTTAAAAGGTTTAATCTCTAGCCTTTTCCCTTTGTTTATAGGAAAGCCCCTTTAAATAGCCCATAGCTCTTATGTAACTAGCCTATAGCTAGCCTATAGCTCTATGCCCTACTAGGCGCTACCCTTATGGATGCTATCGCTATTCTGCTCCTAATATAATACCCCTCTCACTGTGATTATCCTTAATTGCATTAAGGTACTATCTTAGGTTAGGTTATAGCATAAGCATTCCTTTGTTACTACTTGCTATAGTGATTTTTACAAAGCAATATAGTAATGTTAATAATATTAGGCTATATTAGCCTTTTTACAGTAACCGCTTACTAATAGTAGCTAGATTATAGTTACTTCTTAGCTTTTACCTATAGGCTATTCTTTCTAAAAGATTCTTCCTAGCTAGACTAGTTAGCGTGATTTTTAATTAGCTTAACTCTATAGGGCATAGATTACCTTACTCCTTTTGTTTTTCTTTAAGCTTATAGTAATAGCCTAATAAATTTATAGTAAGTTTATAGTAATAACTTATAAATTATAGTAATCTTTATAAACACACTAGTTATTACACATAGAAGATTCTAGTTAGAGCCTCTTAGATTACTCTAAGGCACCTAAATTCCTATAAGAAGGGGTAATTCCTTCCTTTTTTCCTCTTTTCTTTCTCTTTTAAGCCTCTTATTAACTTATAAGTCCCTTACTAATATAATAGCAGCTATAATACTACTTATTATAATATTAACTGCTAACTCTTATAGCTTAAGCTATGATTTTTATAATTTTTTTTTTTCATCGGCAGTGGCCAATGCATCTAAAATTCACACATAACATAAGAATTACTAGCAACACCTAGCTAGTGCAACAATAAACGACCGATTAATAGTACTATAGTGATAAAAAAGCAGCCTAATATAGGAATAAGCTTTGAGGGCATGAATACGGGGGCTACGAGGTTAGTGCAAAGTTTATTAACAATAAACTTTATGGCTGCGTTGGCGTAAGAGTCATAGGTCGCGACCGCAGTCAAACTCAAATTCATTCGAGTTTTATAGCTTAAGCTATTATATCCTATACTACTGCTATTAAAGATCTTACTATTAAGTTATCCTATAAGAGAAGAACCTTATAATTATTAAAGACTATATAAGTTTACTACTTCTTTATTGCTTTTTTATTACTAACTTAGAGCTAGTTTAATAAAAATTCTATATATATATTATACCTAGTGCTTAGCTATTTAGAATATAGCTCTAAGGGATAATAATAAAGATAATTAGCCTTAGTATATTACTAAGGGAAAGCCTACTCTAACTAAATATAGTTACTCCTCTAGTATAAACTTACTACTAGCTTACTACTATTACTACTAATATTTAGCTTTTTATAAGTAATTCTCTAAAATACTACTATTATACTTAAAATAATAAGACTTATATTAGGTAAGTTAAGCCTTAAGGATTATCTCTTAATTACTACTAACTTCTTACTAGTATTCTATTTAAATTATAAAGCTATATAAATAGCTTTAGGATATACTTTATAATCTTCTAGAACTATACTATATTAGTAAAGTAAGTTTTCCTTAGTCTATTACTTTAACACTACTAATATACTACTAGGAGTTTATATAAGCTAAGAAGAAACTTTATAATAGTCTTTTAGCCTTAAAAATACTAATAAATATAGGTAAGCTTATTAAATATATCTTATAGCTAAGGCTTCTTAAGAAGTAAAGTGTAATAAATGCGCTACTTTCTTATAGCTAATTAATATTATTAATCTAGAAACCTAGATTAAAATTACTAATTATCTTTAGTTTATAGCTACTTATAGCCTTATAGTTAGTACTATTAACTTTACTACTTATTTATTACTAACTTACTGCTAGTTTACTACTGCTTAAGCTACTTTTCTTACCTATATTAGACCTTTAGAACTCCCTAAGGAATTATAAGTTTAAGCCTTTAGTAATAATAAGTCTAAGGCTAATAAAGTTAGAAATATTGCTAAAAATGCATCTAAATATATCTCTAAGGTCTAGCTATTAGATAGCTATAAGTCTATGCTAAGTCTTTGCTTTAAATATAAGATTTGTTTAGTAGTCTAAATTATTATTAAGTAAATTATTTCCTACTTAAATCGCTATAATCTAATAATTATTTTAACTTTTAATTAAGAGTTAATTAAGCAGCTAGAAAGTTAAGATTTAGCTACTTAGTTATTGCTTATAGTCTTTAATAATCTCTTTTATTATAAAGTCTCTTTATAGTACCTATAAATTCTTAGAATTATTATAATTCTTCTATTATACTAAATATTTACGCTATTTTCTATTATATTTATAGGCGATAATTTATTTAACTTTAAATTCCTCTTAATCCTCTTTAATATTATCTTATAGTAAGGTTATTTTAACTATATTACTTAGATTTCCTCTAAAAGGTTCTAAGCTTATAATGTTAAAAACATTATATAAGCGCGTTCCTTTAGGTAGCTTTAATTAATAAGCTAAACTATAGTAGCTAACTTCTTTTTAATTTTATAAGGTCCTAAGTACTTTATAGCTAGCTTTTAGCTAGGGCGTTATAGATTAATATTCTTAGTTAAGAGTAAGATATAGTTACCTATATTAAACTTTATTAGTACTCTCTTTTAATTATAATACTTTTTCTATAGGGGCCTATAAGTAGCTTAATAGCTACTTAATCTCTATATGTTTATGCTTTAATTCTAAAACTCTATTCTTAGCTTAATTATTAACTATTAGAATTAGTATAATTACTTAATCTAGTTCCCTTAGGTTATACCCTTATAGCGCTTCCGTAGGTATATAACTATAACTTATATATATGCTTATATTATAAGCAAACTATACTATTAGGAGATAATTAACCTAATTAGTCTATTCTATGTATATAAATACTCTTAAATAGTGCTCTAAAACTTAATTTAAGCGTTTTATCTAACTATTTATTTATAGATAAAATATAGTACTTAGTTATTACTTTATTGCTAAGAGGTAGTAGAATGTTCTCTAAAATTCACTAGTAAATATTAAACCTTAGTTTATAATAATACCTTCTAGGGCTTTATAATCTTTAAAAATATATTCTAAGAAAACTAATACTAGTCTATTACTAGTTAATTACATAGATATAGGTATATAAATACTATACTTTATAAATCTATTAACTATTACTAAGATTATATTATAAGTCTTGTTTTACTAATCCTTAACTAGTAAGAGTCTAGTAATAAAATCTATTAATAATTCTTAAAAGGGGTAATCTAGCACTAGTAGTATAGCTAGCTTGCTATAAGGCTTATATATTCTTAGTTTTAATACTTAATAACTAATATAAGTATATATATATATATCTTAATATCTTTTTTATTCTAGGCTAAAAATATTAATTAGTAATTTAATAGAGAGTTCTAGTAACCCCTTAATGCCTAGCTATAGGGTTATTATAGGTTAGTAGTAAGATCTCCTTTTTATTCCTTATGAAATAAAGACTTAATTCTTAAATATTAATAGCTTAGAGGGTCCTATAGACTATATCTATAATGTATCTAGGTTATTGCTTTCTAGTAGTAATCTTTTCTTTATAATAAAGGCATCTCTCCCCTCCTGGGTACGAGGTAAAACTGCTTATATTATTACAGCCCGTTTTTCTTCAACATCTTGTCTATCTTTTTCGCTGTTTTCTCTAAGGTTCAAGTTCGCCTCGGAGCTTTGGGGCACAAGTGAGTGGTAAGGTGCGAGAAGATAGAAGAGATAGAGAGAGGGAATAAACACGGTTATAGAGAAAGGGGAATCGCGTTAATTTATCCTGCAAGTAAAACTTAAATAAATTTAAGTTTAACTACGGTTATAACCTATAACTCTTACGCTAACGCAGCCACAAAGTTTATTATTAATAAACTTTGCACTAACCTTATAGCCCCTATATTTATGCCCTTAAAGCTTATTCCTATATTAGGCTGCTTTTTTATCACTGCAGTACTATTAATCAGTTGTTTATTATTGCACTGGCTAGGTATTGCTAGTAATTCTTATGTTATGTGTGAATTTTAGATGCATTGGCCACTGCCGATGAAAAAAAAATTATAAAAATCATATATCTAAAAGTAAGACTTAGATTAGGGTTCTAATTCCTTATCTTTATTTAATGTAGTGGAGTTTAACTTAGTAAAGGTTCTCTATACCGCTAAGACCCTTGCCATAATGTATCTACTAGGTTATAACTCCTTAGCTAGCGAATCTAGACTAATAGGCAAATCTCTCCCTACTATAATGCCTCCTTTAAGCGTATCTAGACTAATAGGCTTATCTAAAAATAATAAGACCCTTACTATAACACTACTACTATGTAGTAACTCTATAGCTAGAGGATTTAGACTAATAGGCAAATCTCTCTAATTTAGTTAATAGGCAAGGGTAATTTTATAGAGCACTAGATATTAGTAGTTCTATTATAGTGTCCTTACAGCCTATTATCTATAAACTAAACACACTACGTTATCTTAGAGCACTAGATATTAGTAGTTCTATTATAGTATCCTTATAGTATATTATTTATAAACTTAGTAAGAAAGGTTAGTAATTATAAGGACACTGCCTTTACCTTTCTCTTTTTATTTATATAGTCTAACCTCCTTAATAGAGCGTTGGTAAGGTTTAACTTACCTACTTTATATTTAATTATAAAGTTAAATAAATAGAGCTTATCTAGAGTAGTAACCTATTTACTAGTTAGCTTTAGCTTTATAGCTAGGTACTTATGGTTTAAGTAGTCTATAATCACTATAACTAGGTATATTAAATATATAAGGTAGTGCCTCTAAGTTTAGAATGCCTCTTAGATAGCTAGTAACTTTATATCTAGGGTTATATAGTATAGCTTTATCTTATTTAACTTCCTTAATATATACACTACTAGGTGCTAATAACCTAGCATTAACTACGCTAGGATAGCCCTAAGTATATATCCTAAGGCATTTGTCTTAACCCTTAATAGAGCTAATAGATTAAAGTGCACTAGAATTAGTACTTCTTAGAATTATTTTTATAGCTCTCTAAACGCTACTAGCTTATTAGGATTTAGCTTAAACTTTACTAGTTAGTCTCCTTAGAGTTAATTAGTTAGTAAGATAACTATTTTACTATAGCCTTTAATAAACCATTTATAGAATCCTATAAAACCTAGGAATAACTAAATATTAAAGATACTATAAGGTACTAGCTAAGTTACTATTATCTTAATCCTTATAGGCTCTATTATAATTCCTGCTTTAGATATAATAAAGCCTATGAATTTAACCTCCTTACATAGGAATTTGCACTTTTCTAGGTTAATAAAGAGGCTTACCTCTTAGAGTTTCTAAAGGACTTATTTAACATACCCCTTATACATAGCTACATTACTACTATAAATCAGGATATTATCTAGGTACACAACGCAAATCATGTTTATAAGACCTTCTAGGGCATTATTAATATATTCTTAGAAGGTAGCAGGTGTATTAACTAGTCTAAAAGGTATTATAAGATATTTAAAGTGCTTATATTTACATTAGAACGTAGTCTTTTACTTATCTCCCTTATAGATATATAGCTAGTAATACGTATCTTTAAGGTCTAATTTTGTATAGACCTTTACTCCCTTTAACTAATTTAATATCTTAGTAATAAGCGGTAATAGCGCCTTATCTTTAATAGTAATCCTATTAAGGCCTTTATAATCTATATAAAGGCATAATTTTCCTCCTTTCTTTAGCATAAATAATATTAGGGCCCTAGCTAGACTAATAAATCTCTAAATCTATCCTTTTTACTATGCACTTACTAAGTACTTATAGAGTACCTCTAGCTCTTTCTCCGCTAAATTATATATAGGTCCCTATAGGGTGTTTTCCCCTCTTCTAATTTAATAGTATAAGTCTAACTACCTAATATAAGGAGAATACCTATAAGTTTATTTAAAAAGATATCTTTAAACTCTTTATAAGCCTAGGGTATTTACGTAGTTAACTCATAGGGTCCGCTTATCTCTATTATCACTAGGTTATTATAGGGCTTATTCTCTTTAACTATTAAGGCATTATTACCTTTTTTATACTTTTTAATGTTAACTCCTATAGAATAAATACAATATATACGCATCTAGCCTCCTTATATGCCTATTGCGTCCTTACTGCTAGCCTAAGGCACTCTTTTATAATAGGGTATCTTTAGTAACTATTTATCTAGGATATAATTATAGGTTTATACGTAACTACCTAGTTATGCCCTAATATTAAATCCTTACTAGTGTTAGCTACATAGTAGCTAACTTAACATATCCTTACATAGCCTATACTATCCTTAATTAATAGCGTTTATAATAGGATTTCTTAATGTTTTATTTTAGTTAGGGCTACACTCTTAAGAGTTATATTATCTTTCTTAACATTTAACTAATTAACTTCTATTAGTAGCTTTAGGTAAATAATCAAATAGGTTACACTAGGATTAAATAGCGCCTTTATAGCTACCTATTTGTGTTCTTACTATAACTTTGCCTTAACTTATAGTCTTAGGTCTCTAGATAATAATTTAATAAGGGCATTTTCCTAGGGTTATATTAAGCTAATAGGGGTCTTATTTAAATTAGATAGCTCCTTAACTTAGTTACTGCTACCTTAATATGTCTTTATTATATAATTGCTTCTCTTATAGATAGAATAATCTAGTTTACTATACCTTAGTGTAATATGTCCTAGCTTACTATACTTATAATAGGTAAGGGATTGTCAAGGCTTTTGGCTTGGGAGTGTGTAACAGAGTGAAGGTTAGATTGAAGTGTTATAGCTATTAAACTGCTAGCTAAGGCAGGGTGCTTAAAAGGTTTAATCTCTAGCCTTTTCCCTTTATTTGTGGGAAAGCCCCTTTAAATAGCCCGTAGCTCTCACGTGACTAGCCCGCAGCTAGCCCACAGCTCCGTGCCCCGCTAGGCGCCACCCTCATGGATGCCATCGCCGTTCCGCTCCTGACAGGGATAAACTTACTACTCTATTACTACTTTATTTCTACGGTTTCTCTAGTGTAGTAAAACGCTATCTTCTCTTCTTATAGTTATTACTTTAATTGCTTAATTAGCTTCCTTTTATTATAATCTTTGCTTTCCTTCCTTAGCCTACTAAATAGGTCTAACTCTTAGGAACTCTTAGCTAAGTACCTGCTTCTTTATAGCATTATTAAGGCTATTAATAAATATATATATTTATAGGCGTTTAGGAATTGCTTTAGGTAGCTTAGCCTTTACCTTACCCTAGATCTTTATAAATATCTAGAATAATTAGTAATTCTCTTGCCTAAGACCTATTAGTGTTCTTATTGCTTCTAAGCACTGTGTATTCTTATCTATAGTTCCTATCTTTAACTAATCTATAAATCTATCCTAGGTATAACCCTAGTAATCTATGTAATTATCTATAGCTATATAACATATTTATTATTACTTTGCGTTATCTACTAGGTAGCTACTAGTATAGGTAACCTTAGTTATATTATCTATAAAGGTTCTATAATCTATAGTAAAAGCTATGTTTAAATTCGCTAGGAAATTCTAAAGACTCTTAAAGGTATTCCCTTTATATATAGGTGCTTTTAATTATATTTTTATAAGGCTATATTACTATATAGTAAGTATTACCTAAGGCACTAAAGGAGAGGTATTTATAGGTCTTATATCTAAGTTACCTAAGGATATAGCTTCTTCTATTATCTATAGGTTTTGCTATAATTACATAAGTTTCTATCTTTTTATAATATATATCTAAGTTATAGCTTCTTTAAGGCGTTAATTTAGTAATACCTCCTTATTATAAATAAGTATTCCACTTTATTAGTTATCTAATAGGGACTAGCGGACTACTCTAGTTAGGTTTAATTATATAATATTCTCCTGCTTATTTATAGCATAGTTATAGCTACTACCTAATTAGGTTACTATACGGTGAATTCTAGATATCTTAATCTAACTAATAGTCTATTACCCTAAAGGGAAGAGAGATTAATTTATTAAGGCTTTTAGCTTAGGGGTAAATAATAGAGTAAAGGTTAGATTAAAGAGTTATAGCTATTAAACTACTAGTTAAGGGTAAGTGCTTAAAAGGTTTAATCTCTAGCCTTCTCCCTTTATTTGTAGGAAAACCCCTTTAAATAGCCTATAGCTCTCACGTGACTAGCCCGTAGCTAACCCGTAGCTCCGTGCCCCGCTAGGCGCCACCCTCATTGAGGCTATTACCATTCCGCTCCTGACATATACCTACTTAACTTACTTTACTAATAATACTTTACTAATTTAATGCCTAAATAGCAATAGATCTAGGTTATTAGTTTTAGGTAACTTAGGCAGTTCCTTAGGGAATAATAAGTCCTAGCCTACTGCCTAATAAGATCTACCTAGAAGGGTAACTTTTAAAGAAATTATAAAATCGTAAAGTTATTATAAGACATGAAATTCACGCTTAACATATGCATGTAGCAGACTCGTAATTTAGCAAATAATATGCTTAAAGTTATGCATTTAATTCCTTATTATACAAGTTTTTTTAAAGTTTTAAAGTAAGCCTTTATAATTAATTTAATCAAGACTTTAGGTAAAGGAAAAGGTCTTTACCGCCCTATAAGCTTAAGTAATTATACTTTTGTAAGATATTAGGAAAAGATATGTAATTATACACAAGGCTACGATAAGAAGATAAAAGAGTAAAATAAAAGAAACGGGCGCAATAGAAGCGCTAGGCTTATAACCTATTAAGGGTCGCAAGAGAAGGAAGAAAGGTATAGATTAACTATCTAAAGGAGATCTATAAGAAGAGAAAGGAAGCCATATAAATAGGCTTTAATAAGCAGAAGAAGACTAATTCATTAGAAGGTCTAACAAGCGAGAATAAATAAGGTCTTCTAAACGAAGCCTACGATGAATCTAAGAGAGGTCTATAACGAAGCTCACGATGAATCAGGATGCGAAAACTCTGCATCAGAAGTGATGCCTGAGATGTGAGGCTGAATATTCGCCAACAGATCAGACCTGAGGTTTTCGGGCGGTCGGTCTGACGATCCATCACCGGTCGGTCGGTCTGCAAATTCTCAGACCACCTTCAGACCGTCTGACAGACGGTCTGTTTGTTAGCCACACTGGTCCGGCCTCTCCAGACTGGATCTATCTTGATCACCAACCTATTTGACGCCAGGAAGTAATTGACCTTTGGCATCCTGTTTCGCTTGATAGCTGATCAATGTCTCAAAGTCGTGAGCTTCCTGACGGGTACTTGAAGAACACTCTGACAGCTCTTTACCCTCCAAAATTGACATATCTGGGGTAGTAGATGCTGATGGGATTATTCAGAACTGTAAGTTAACAGCCAGTGGCAAGCCGCTTCTGTCGACGTGATCAAAACCTAACTTTGGCATGCGACTCGACAGACAAGTGCATTGAAGGCCACGATTTAAATCCGGAGCTAGATATGCATCCAAATCAACATCTCGCTGAGACAATACGGGTCGTTGGACGCGTAGCGGCTTTAGAGGCTACCATGAAGACGTCCACGCATGCTCTTCATATTTTAGTCGTCGGGTTCGCAAGACGACTTGTAAGAGACATTGAAGGAAAAGTTGACAAAACAGTTGAATTTGCAGATGAGTGGTCGTCGAAGCTCTCTTAACGAAGATCTCAGGGCTATTGCGCGGTTCCGGGGAGAAATTGGAAATCCCAGCACTTTTGGAGAGGGTACACCATCCATACCCGGTCGAATCTGCAAGAGCGGACTCAACTGCAAGCTCTTCTGTGCGACTTCAGCGCAGATAAGTGCCCTAAAGACGTAACACATGGAGAAATCCGAGCCATTGATCTCTTAAGATGATCCCTTTTAGCTTCCCGTCGCGAAGTACACCAGCCGACGCGTCCGTCGCCGCCCGATGAGGAAGACAACCGGGAAGGTTCTCCTGACGTTGAGCCACTGCCCAAACTAGAGATACCTCTTGTGCTGGGAAAGACGCAGTGGCATCTATTGCGTTGGAGATGAGCAACTGGCATATGTGGATCGCATGCGCGCCTTCAATCGTGTTTCACACATGGACCACGTCGAGAAGGTTCATTTGAGGCATGAGCCACCCCGCGCCAAATTCCTTTGCCGCCATCCCCAGTGTAAGCATTTGGGAGACTTCTTGACCAACTTGGATCATTTCAATGGTGACGCGGCCATCTAGAAGGTTCAACTTTAAATATCGCCTAACTAGAATCATTTGCGCATTTCTAATCCAACATGCGTATCCTGAATGCGACATAGAGGTTATCTTGCGCAGACCATGTAGATATTATCGTGCGAGTATTACGTTTTCCGTGTAGGCGACGAGGCTTGGTAATGTTCGTTGCCCGTTCAGGCGACCTTGCAGTTCATTGATGCCGGCCTCGGCCTGAACATAATCCAGCTTAACGCTCTAATCCCAGGGAGCAAGCTTAGGCTGTGATCCACGAGCCGGTGCAAAGTATGCACCGACTTTGCACGGTACAAGTTGTATGTGGATTTGTATAGGGCGGCTACTTTGTACTGTCTTTTGCACCTATGTAAAGTTTGTAAGCGTACTACGCAAAGTGCAAATTTTGTGCCTAGAAATTAGCATAAAAGTGAAAAAGTGAGGCGAAAGAACTAATCATAGGCACTTGCGTAACCCTAGTTAAAAAGATATATTATAAGCAGGGGGATAGGGGTAAAGTTATGCTTATATAATTCAGATAAGTGCTTATGTAATTTAGACAGAATTTTATGCAATCTAGCTAACGAAAACGGCTAGCGCGTTCGTTTACATGCATTTTGCACTCGCGCAAAGTTTGCACCGGCTCGTGGATCACAGCCTTAGGGACGTAAAAAGAATCATAAGGCAGTGGATGAGATCGTAGCATTAGGGACCTTATTAATTAGGTAACCTACGGCGTAGACTGTAAGGAAGAATAGGGTGGTGGCATTCTAAGGCGTGTCAGCGGAGGGCCAGCTAGCGTCTCTAACGCTCACTCTAGTTTAGGGTCACGTAAGATAATGGAGCCAAGTGGAACCGGGTCGGCGCTTTACATTGCCCCACTCTTATGCGAATGTTGTTGGTCGACGGGGCGTCACGCTAGCAGCGGAGCGACCTCACGCAGGGACGGCCTCCAGCAACAAATGCTCAAGAACCAAGCGGTCCACGCCAACGGGCGATGGCATTCGCGGCAGGAGCCGTCTATATATGTACTATATCATGACGTGATACCCCGTAATATAGGAGGGAAGCGGCCATCTAACTTATGAGTGTCTAATCTGCGTAAGAGCAACCCCTGCATCGCCGCTATCATGTGGAATCTTAATACATTGCGTCTTAGCCGGGCCGTAACATTCGCCTCGTTATTTCTCTCGTTTTTACTGCCGACTAATATAACCCGCGTAGACCGGGTCGTAACTCGTTTCGAAGCCCTTGTTACAAGTATACATAATGTGTGATCGCTTATATTGCATTTAAAGTACAAGTTACATAGGTATAGGTTATAGGCAGTACTTACCCTAATGTACACTCCACTACGTAATCTAGCTAAAGTGAACCTAATTAGCTATAAAATCTAATACCTCTCCTTAAGCAAGAGTTATTGTCACAGCACACGTAACCCACAATAGCTTAGCTCACAAATACTTCGCCTAACGGGCAGTAGCTAGAACAATCTAACTATCCTTTCACACACCTATTGTTATAGTTAGTAGCAATTGCATAACCAGAACTAGAACCAGAATATTTTTACTTTATTAATTATTATATCCTTAAGTTATTATTAGTTAAGGAATATTAAATAACACGCTGGATAAACTCCTGATCACAGAAGCGTAATAATTACGTAGATTTATTAATTTGTTAAATACAAAACTTTAATTAGACTAGAAAGAGCTAATTAATTACTTAGTAATAGGTTTTTTACTATTTTAATAATCATTTAACTATCCTATAGAGTAAGTAGAAAGCTAACGAACATTCTAATAATTCCTTAATAGATAGTTAAAAAGGCATAGCCTTTTAAGGCTAACTATAAGGAGTAATAAGAATAAACAATACTAGTTACGCTAATTTAAGCTAGAGCTAAGGAAATGGAATTTTAGAAGCTATAATTTAGCCTAATATAATTTAGTTAAGTAGTAGAGAGATACGCTAATCTTTAGACATTAGCCTAATAACTTAATAATTAGGGAGACTAAGTCTTAAGCCTAGCGAGATCCCTTGCGTGAAATTACTGGATTTAGATAGAATATAGTAGTTATTAAGGTTATTACCTAAACTAGGAAGGAATAGCCTTATAATTATGTATTAATTACTACTAGTTACCTCACTTCTAATTACCCTCTTACACCTTATCTAGTTACCTCCTCTTACCTTAATTACTGTTAAGAACTGGCCTTAGGGCAACTGCATGTAAGCGTTCTAAGAGATAATATTATCCTTAGAGAGGAAGGATAGGACTAAGCTAAGGGTTACATAGGAACTAGCTTTATACTAGTGTATATGTGTGCCATGTAAGGCTTAGGTAAGGCCCTAACCTATTCGCTTATAGTCCGTGTCCTTTACGTGCCCTTTCTAGACCTAGGATTAACCTAGGATATAACCTAAGCTCCTAAGCTTAAGTCTATAATATACCCCCTTACTTAGGCCTCCCTCTCTCCCTTTATTCTTATAGTTAAAAAGTTATAAGTAAGTAGTGTGTGTATATGTATAGTATAGCGTGCTAGCATAAGTCCTAGTATAGGGCTTATATATAGCCTAGTAGGTTAAAATTTTTTTCCTTATAGGCTACCTTATCTCTAGCCCTTAAAATGACTAGCCCTTACCTAACTCTAACCCTTATAATACTATTCTAACCTATTTTCTTACCTACTACTAGTTAATATTAAGCTTTACCTACTTAGTTATTATTACTTTATTTTTATATATTATCTTTTACCTATTAAATCCCCCTTTTCCCTAGCTATTACCTATCTCTTTAACCTCCCTATAGCTAACTATTTATAATCCCTTACTAGCCTATATCTAAAGTAAGTATGTAATTATAGCTACCTTATAGCCTTATCTAGATATAAATAATCCTATATATTCCTTACCTTTTTCCTTACCTTTTCCTTTATATATCCTTATTTCTACTATCTTACTAGTTTTTTACTACTTATCTCTATCTAAATATCCTATTAATCTCCCTTTTATATTTAGTCTACCTCTTATTATATCTATTACTATTACCCTAAGCGTTATTATTATTACTACCTCTAGTAATACCTCCTCCCTTTACTATTACCTTCTCTCTCTCTTAAAAGCTAAATTACCTTAGTAATTATATCCTAAAGGGTAACTCTAATAACTCTAATAACTCTAATAGTAAGGAGTAAGAGATCCTATATATCTAATATATAAATAACCTTTATAATAAGGGAATATAAGAGTATATCCTAGGGTTTTACTAGGCTTATCTTCCCTATTAGTATACCTATTAATTATATAGCTAGGAGCTATACTTATACTTAGGTAACCTAAAACTAAGATATATATATAAGTATCTTATAAACCTTTTAGCTACTAGAAAAGCTATTAAGATACTAGCTATAAGGCATATTACCTCTAAAAAGGATATTATACTATCCTAATAAAAACCTTTATTTACTATTAAAAATATTTTAATACTATTCTAGCTATTACTTATATTAATCTTACTATAGTAATACCCTTTTTATTATCCCTTACTAGGGTAATATATACCTAAGGCACTACTAAATTATAAGCCCTTACCCTAGCCTAGTAAATAACTCTAACCTAATATAGTAGTAATATAGTAATAGAGTTTTTATATATATATATTATTTACGCTAGCTAGCTCTATGTAGGGCTAGTACTAGTACTCCTGCTGCTTTATTAAAAGGAAAACCCTTAAATAGGAAGAAAAACCCCTTATATCTATATTTAGGCTAACGCTAACCCTACACTAGGCCTACGTTACGTTATATATAGCTTATTATAGGTATTTATTACTAGCTTACACTAGCCTTATCCTAATAAGAAGAAAAGAAAAGAAAGAAAGAGAGAAAATCCTAGGTTTTAAGCCTTACCTAGCTCTATCCTAGGTTTACTCTAGCACTACTCTAGGCCTCTTATACTATCTTATAGCATACTAGATTTAGTTTTATAGTAGTAATTTACTTCTCTTTTACTTTTTAGCTAGCTCTTTTATAGCCTTACTTTTTAGCCTTCTCTAGCTTAGGTCTAGCTTATTAGTTTAGGGAAGTTAAAGTACCTAATATTATTTATCTTCTATAGTAAGGGTATAGGTTTAGTTTAATTCCTAGCTATTTCTAAGCCTAGGTCTCCTAGGTATTATTTAACTAGATTTTTATCTTATATTCTTCTTTCTTTATTAATATCTATAATTTAGCCTCTCTCTCCCTATATAAGTATAAGAAAGGTTTCTCCCCTAAAGGGGTCTTCCTTCTTTCCTTTTTTTATTAAACTTCTGTCAAGGCTTTTGGCTTGGGAGTGAATAACAGAGTGAAGGTTAGATTGAAGTGTCGTAGCTATTAATCTGCTAGCTAGGGGTGGGTGCTTAAAAGGTTTAATCTCTAGCCCTTTCCCTTCGTTTATAGGAAAGCCCCTTTAAATAGCCCATAGCTCTCACGTAACTAGCCTGTAGCTAGCCCTTAGCTCTGTGCCCCGCTAGGTTCTACCCTTATTAATACCGTTACTACCCTTATAAATACTATTACTATTCTACTCCTAATATAATACCCCTCTCACTATAATTATCCTTAATTACATTAAGGTGCTATCTTAGGGTTAGGTCATAGCGCGAGAGTTCCTTTATCACTACTTGCCATAGTGATTTTTTTACAAAGCAATATAGTAATGTTAATAATATTAGGCTATATTAGCCTTTTTACAGTAACCGCTTGCTAATAGAAGCTAGGTTATAGTTACTTCTTAACTTCCTCTCTATAGGTTATTCTTCCTAAGAGATTCTTCTTAACTAGACTAGTTAGCGTGATTTTTAATTAGCTTAACACTATAGGGCATAGATTACCCTACTCCTTCCGTTTTCCTTTAAGCTTATAATAGTAGCCTAATAAATTTGCAGTAAGCTTATAGTAATAACTTATAAATTATAGTAATCTCTATAAGCATACTAGTTATAACGCATAGAAGATTCTAGTTAGAGTAGCTTAGATTAATCTAAGGCGCCTAAATTCCTATAAGAAAGGGTAATTTCCTTCCTTCTTTTCCCTCTTTTCTTTCTTTTCTTTAAGCCTCTTATTAACTTATAAGTCCCTTACTAATATAATAGCTACTATAATACTACTATTATATAATATTAACTACTAACTATTATAGCTTAAGCTATTATATCTTATACTACTACTATTAAAGATCTTGCTATTAAGCTATTCTATAAGGGAAGAACCTTATAATTATTAAAGACTACGTAAGTTTACTGCTTCTTTATTGCTTTTTTATTACTAACTTAGAGCTAGTTTAATAAAAATTCTATATATATATTATACCTAGTGGTTAGCTATTTAGAACGTAGCTCTAAGGGATAATAATAAAGATATATATTATTTACGCTAGCTAGCTCTATGTAGGGCTAGTACTAGTACTCCTACTGCTTTGTCAAAAGGAAAACCCTTAAATGGGAAGAAAAACCCTTGCGTCTATGTTCGGGCCGACGCTAACCCTGCGCCGGGTCTGCGTCACGTTGTCTGTGGCCTATCGTGGGTGTTTGTTACTAGCTTGCGCTAGCCTTATCCTGATAAGAAGAAAAGAAAAGAAAGAAAAAGGAAAAAAAAAAACCTAGGTTCCTAGCCCTACCTAGCTCTATCCTGTGTCTGCTCTAGCACTACTCTAGGCCTCTTATACTATCTTATAGCGTGCTAGATTTAGTTTTATAGTAGTAATTTACTTCTCTTTTACTTTTTAGCTAACTCTTCTATAGCCCTACTTTTTAGCCTTCTTTAGCCTAGGTCTAGCTTATTAGTCTAGGGAAGTTAGAGCACCTAATGTTATTTATCTTCTATAGTAAGGGTGTGGGTTTAGTTTAATTCCTAGCCGTTTCTAGGCCTAGGTCTCTTAGGCATTAACTAACTAGATTCTTGTCTTATATTCTTCTTTCTTTATTAATATCTATAATTTAGCCCCCTTATATAAGTATAAGAAAGGTTCCTCCCCTAGAGGGGTCTTCCTTCTTTTCTCTTTTTTATTAAACTTCTTATAGGTTCTTTTCTTCCTTAGAGCTACCTAAGGCACTCCTAGGCTAGTGTTAGCCTAAATGCTAACATTACTATAGATCTATTAAGTTATTTAATAAAATAGCACTAGTAGCTATAAGTATTCCTATGTCCTATGCTATTCTAGCTCTAATCTACCTAGGAAACTCCTAAGAATAAGCATTACCCTTAGAAGTTATTAACTAAGAAATAACTTAAGTAGGCTATAGCTAAAGATCTTAAGGTAAGACCCTTACTACCCCTATACTAAGTCTGCTCTAAGTCTAATCTATAATAGTTAGGGGATCCCTATAGGATCTAATATATTTCCTATAAGTCTTAGTCTATAGACTATCCTAGGTATTAATACTATAATATTACTAGTAAGTTAGCTCTATTTTAGTTTAGGGGTAAGGCTAACTATTTTATATAGGGCTTACTACTAATGCTTATTTTAATTATTAGGTTTAAAACTATGGTTATTTAAAGGTAGGTAGCTAGCGCCCTTACCTAGGCCTAGTCTAGCGCTAACCTGCTTTTAGCCTAATTTAACTAGGTAGTGGAATAAGCACTAGTGGTTAGTTAAGGTCTAGGTAAATATTATTACTAGGGGTAGTGTAAGTGCTTCTCTGTTAGTCCTTTGCTAGTTCTATCCTAGGTCTAACTGCTCTATAGGTCCTAGATAATTATTAAGATTATATAAAGAAGCTTTACGCTAGTAATTAGAGTAAGAAGAAAAGGAGCGCCTTTATAGTAGGCCTAGGCTAGGCTAGTGCTAGAGGGGATTAATATAATAAGCTAATATTTTGGTTGCGGCGCCTAGATGCCTATGTAGCGGAGATAAACCATCTCCTAGCTATAGCCCTGCCTGCTAAGGGGTAGGCTAAGGTAATAGAGAGGGTAATTCTAGTCCTAGAGGAGGAGTAATTAGTTAGGAGGATATAGCTTAGTAAAGGGGCAGTAGTAGACTAGAGGGTCTATAATACCTAGCGTTATATATTTAAAATTAATCTAATAATAGTTCTAGAATTATAATTCTTTAGCTAGCTTACCGCTAGCTCTAAACCATGTAATCTTACGTCTCTCCCTAGTTATCTATTATATCTATATCCTAGTTATTAGTCCTAGCGCTAGAATTAACCTAGTTCTAGCTCCTTCTCTTTACTATATATGTTAGCTACTAGTTCTTATGCTAATAAGTAGTATTAGAGTTATTTTATGCTAAGGAACTATTTAGCTATTACTCTTACCTTTAGGGGTAGTTTAGGGCTAGCCTTACCTCCTATATATCTTTAGGCTAGCGCGTTTAGGGGCGTTAGTAATTATATTTAGGGCAGTTCACTATAATATAATATTAGTCCTTAACTGCTCTACTATAGCTATATAGTAGCGAGTTTACCCTAGGAATGCCTCTCTAGAAGAGGAACTTATTAAGACTAATCTTTCCTATATGTAGTTAGACTATAGTTAAGGAGATATGCTTTTCTAGGCCTATATAGAATCTTTAGATTTCCTTTAGGTTATAAGTTAGTGATTAATCCTTAGTTAGCTCTCTTATAAGTCTATGCTATCCTAAGCGTTCCTTACTATACTATTTATCCTAGCGTTATCTCTATTCCTTATATAGTTCCGCTACTAGTTTATTACTCCTAGGGAGGGTCTCTGTCTATAATATAATACTAACTATACTAAGTTAGCAGCGGTTTAGATTATTATAGCTATTTCGCTCTTTATAATTCTCTCTTTAAACTTCTGTTTTATCTTGTTTAGGTATAGATTTAGGGGGATATAAGTCTTAACCTCTAGTTAGGCAATAGGTATAGCCTTAAACGCGCTAGCTACGATTTAAAGGCAGGCTAATTAGTCTATTATAAAGCTTTTAATCACTCCTCTTAGCTTTTTACCCTTCTTAGTTAGGGTATAGTAAGCGCTTACCCTATAGGTAAGGATAGGCTAGACTACCTATATATATAGGAGTTAGGCGTCTCTAAAGCTATAACCCTAGGCTAACGCCGCTAGTAAAGAGAGTGTAAGCTATTACTAGGCTAGTTTACCTTTTAGGATATTCTTATAAGCACTCTAATTAAGTTTCCTATTAACCTAGACTCTAAGGAACCTATATAACTCTATAAGCGCTATCTTCTCTATACTAAGTTAGACCCTAGCCTATAGGGATTAGTATGCTTTGCTAAAGTGTATAAGTTTAGTCTTTACTAGGTTAAACTTTACTCCTACTTCTTTTACCTATTTTTTACATACTTTTTACGTAGCTTTAAGCCTCTTTTAGGTTTATATAGTGTTTTTCTAAACGCTACTATGTTTATATTATCTATAAATCCTATTGCCACTATGCCTAGGATAGCTTAGAGGCATATATAGAGCTTTGCTAAGTAAAGTAAGAAGAGGATTAGTAAGAGAGGTAAGCCTTATAAGGTGCCTGCCTTTATCTAAAAGGGTCTTAAGAGTTTACTATTAAAGCTAAGCTAGCTTATTCTATCTATAAGGAAGCTACGTATTATAGCTATTAGCTAGCGTGGTATGCCTATTTAGATTAAAACGTAGATTAGATATGGGTGGCTAACTCTATTAAATACAAACAAGATATCTATTTACGCTAATAAGGCAATACTGCCTCTGCCCTAAGCCTTTCTTACGTATTCTATAAGGACTCTAATTATGGTTTTTATTAATCTATTTACCTTATTTCCTATTTATAGCTTAGGAAGGAGGCCCTTAGCCTTAGCAAAGGCCGTGAGCTACCTTGCGATTACTACTTCTATAATCTTTCCTACTATATTTAGTAGTAAAATAGGTCTTTACGTATTAGCTCTTCTTATCTCCTTAGTGGTTTTTCCTAGCTTCCTAATCACTACTACTTATATAGTTTAGAACCATACTAGAAAATATTCTACTTTAAGGATAGCATTTAGTAAGCGCGCTATAGCTTCTTTAGCTAGTTTATTATAGGCCTTAATAAGGCCTGCTAGGAGTTTGTTATCTCCTAGGGCTTTTTAGCTAGCTATATCTAATAGGATGTTTTTAATATCTCCTACTCTAAACCATTCTTTATCTAGGACTAGTGTGTTATTAAGCTTTAGGAAGGTGTCAAGGCTTTTGGCTTAGGAGTGAATAACAGAGTGAAGGTTAGATTGAAATGTCGTAGCTATTGATCTGCTAGCTAGGGTAGGTGCTTAAAGGTTTAATCTCTGGCCCTTTCCCTTTGTTTGTAGGAAAGCCCCTTCAAATAGCCCGTAGCTCTCACGTAACTAGCCCGCAGCTAGCCCTTAGCTCCGTGCCCCGCTAGGTTCCACCCTTATTAATGCTATTGCTACCCTTATAGATACCATTGCTATTCTACTCCTAACATAATACCCCTCTCACTGTAATTATCCTTGATTACACTAAGGTAGTATCTTAGGGTTAGGTCATAGCGCGAGAGTTCCTTTGTCACTACTTGCCGTGGTTTTTACAAAGCGACGTAGTGATATTAATAACGTTAGGCTACATTAGCTTTCTTTATAGTAACCGCCTGCTAATAAAAGCTAGGTTATAGTTACTTCTTAACTTCCTCTCTATAGGTTATTCTTCCTAAGAGATTCTTCTTAACTAGACTAGTTAGCGCGGTTTTTAATTAGCTTAACTCTACAAGGCATAGATTACCTTACTCCTTCCGTTTTCCTTTAAGCTTATAGTAGCGGCCTAATAAATTCGCAGTGAGCTCGCAGTAATAACTTATAAATTATAGTAATCTCTATAAACACACTAGTCGTAACGCACGGAAGATTCTAGTTAGAGTAGCTTAGATTAATCTAAGGCGCCTAAATTCCTATAAGAAGAGGCAATTTCCTTCCTTCTTTTCCCTCTTTTCTTTCTTTTCTTTAAGCCTCTTATTAACTTATAAGTCCCCTACTAATGTAATAGCTACTATAACGCTGCTATTATATAATATTAACTACTAACTATTATAGCTTAAGCTATTATATCTTATGCTACCGCTATTAAAGATTCCGCTATTAAGCTATCCTATAAGGGAGAACCTTATAATCATTAAAGACCGCGTAAGTTTACTGCTTCTTTATTGCTTTTTATTGCTAACTTAGAGCTAGTTTAATAAAAATTCTATGCATGCGTTATGCCTAGTGGTTAGCCATTTAGAACGTGGCTCTAAGGGATAATAATAAAGATAAATAGCCTTAGTACATTGCTAAGGAAAGCCTGCTCTAACCAAATGTAGTTACTCCTCTAGTATAAACTTGCTACTAGCTTGCTGCTATTACTACTAACGTTTAGCTTTTCATAGGCAATTCTCTAAAATGCTATTATTACGCTTAAAACAATAAGACTTATGTTAGGGTAAGTTAAGCCTTAAGGGATTACCTCTTAATTACTGCTAACTCCTTACTAGTGTCCTATTTAAATTACAAAGCTATATAAATAGCTTTAGGACATACTTTGCGATCTTCTAGAACTATACTATATTAGTAATATAAGTACCCTTTACTCTACTGCTTTAACATTGCTAATACGCTACTAGGAGTTTATATAAGCTAAGAAGAAACTTTATAATGCTCTTTTAGCCTTAAAAATGCTAATAAACACAGGCAAGCTTATTACACGCGTCTTATGGCTAAGGCTTCTCAAGAAGTGAAGTGCGATAAACGCGCTACTTTCTTACAGCTAATTAATATTATTAATCTAAAAACCTAGATTAAAATTGCTAATTATCTTTAATTTATAGCTACTCATAGCCCTATAGTTAGTGCTATTAGCTTTAGTGCTTATTCTTTACTAACTCACTGCTAGTTTACTACTACTTAAGCTACTCTCCCTACGCGTGTTAAACCTTTAGAACTCCCTAAGGAATTACAAGTTTAAGCCTTTAGTAATAATAAGTCTAAGGCTAATAAAGTTAGAAATTATGCTAAAAATCAGTCTAAATATGTCTCTGAAGTCTAGCTATTAGATAGCTACAAGTCTATGCTAAGTTTTGCTTTAAATACGAGATTTGTTTAGTAGTCTAAATTATCATTAAGTGAATTATTCCCCTATTAAATCGCTGTAATCTAACGATTATTCTAGATTGCAATTAGGAGTTAATTAAGCAGCTAGGAAGTTAAGATTTAGCTGCTTAGTTACTGCTTATAGTCTTTAATAACCTCTTTTATTATAAAGTCTCTACGCAGCACCTAAGAATTCTTAGAATTATCGTAATTCTTCCATTTTACTAAATATTTGCGCTATTTGCTATTATATTTATAGGCAATAATTCGTTTAACTTCAAATTCCTCTTAATCCTCTTTAACATTATCTCGTAGTAAGGTCATTTTAACCGCGTCGCTTGGATTTCCTCTAAAAGGTTCTAAGCTTATAATATTAAAAACATTATACAAGCGCGTTCCTTTAGGTAACTTTAATTAATAAGCTAAACCATAATAGCTAACTTCTTTTTAATCTTATACGGTCCTAAGTACTTTATAGCTAGCTTTTAGCTAGGGTATTATAGATTAATATTCTTAGTTAAGAGTAAGACATAGTTACCTATATTAAACTTTATTAGCACTCTCTTTTAATTATAATACTTTTTCTATAGGGCCTATAAGTAGCTTAATAGCTACTTAATCTCTATATGCTTATACTTTAATTCTAAAACTCTATTTTTAGCCTAATTATTAACTATTAGAATTAGCGTAATTGCTTAATCTAGTCCCCTTAGGTTATACCCTTGTAGCGCTTCCGTAGGTATATAACCATAACTTATATACGCGCTTATATTATAAGCAAACTATGCTATTAGGAGATAATTAACCTAATTAGTCTGCTCTGCGCATATAAATGCTCTTAAATAGTGCTCTAAAACTTGATTTAAGCGTTTTATCTAACTATCTATTTGTGAATAAAACGCGGTGCTTAATCGCTGCTTTATCGCTAAGAGGTAATAGAATATTCTCTAAAATCCACTAGTAAATATTAAACCTTAGTTTATAATAATACCCTTTAGGGCTCTATAATCTTTAAAAATATATTCTAGGAAGATAATTACTAGTCTATTACTAGTTAACCGCGTAGATATAGGGATATAAATACTATATTTTGTAAATCTATTAACCACTACTAAGATTGCATTATGCGTTCTGCCTTGCTAATCTTTGACTAGTAGGAGTCTAGTAATAAAATCTATTAATAATTCTTAAAAGGGGTAATCTAGCACTAGCAGCATAGCTAGCTTGCCGTAAGGTTTATGTATTCACGGTTTTAAAACTTAATAGCTAACATAAGTACGTATATACACCTTAATGTCTCTTTTTATTCCTAGCTAAAAATATTAGTTAGTAACTTATTAAAGAGTTCTAGTAACTCCTTAATGCCTAGTAGTAAGGTTATTATAAATTAGTAGTAGGATTTCTTTTCTTATTCCCTATAGGATAAAAACTTAATTTTTAAACATTAATAGCTTAGAGGGTCTAATAGACTATATCTATAACACATTTAGGTCACTACTTAATAGCAGCGCTCTCTTCTTTATAATAAAGGCATCCCTCTATTATATATCTAAAAGTAAGACTTAGATTAGGGGTTCTAATTCCGTGTCTTCTATAAATATAGCGGAATTTAACTTAGAAGAGGTTCTCTATACCGCTAAGACCTTAGCTATAACGCATCTACTAGGTTACGACTCCTTAGCTAGCGAATTTAGTCTTACATATAGTCTATTCCTTACTATAACGCCTATGTTAAGCGTGTCTAGTCTAATAGGCTTCTCTAAAATTAATAAGACCCTAGCTATTACACTACTACTAGGTAATAACTCCTTAGCTAGTAGGCTTAGTCTTATATACAGTCCCCTATGCTATAATAATATCCTTAGAATATGTCTAGACTATTAGGCTTTTCTAAAATTAATAAGACCCTAGCTATTATACCACTACTAGGTAGCCACTCCTTAGCTAGTAGGCTTAGTCTTATATATAGTCCCCTTACGCTATAATAATATCCTTAGAGTGTGTTTAGACTATTAGGTTTCTTTAAAATTAAGGAGACCCTAGCTAACACACTACCGCTAGGAGTAACTCCTTAGCTAGTAGGTCTAGTCTTACGTGTAGTTTATCCTTATCTAGTTAATAGGTAGGGGGCGATTTCATAGAGCGCTAGATATTAATAGTTTTATTATAGCGTCCTTATAGCCTATTATCTATAAACTAAACACACCGCGTTTTCTTAGAGCACTAGATGCTAGTAGTTCTATTACAGCGTCCTTATGGCATATTATTTATAAATTTAGTAAGAAAGGTTAGTAATTATAAGAACACTGCCTTTGCCTTCCTCTCTTTACTTATATAATCTAACCTCCTTAATAGAGCATTAGTAGGGTTTAACTTACCTACTCTATGTTTAATTATAAAGTTAAATAGATAGAGTTTATCTAGCGTAGTGACCTATCTGCTAGTTAACTTTAGCTTTATAGCTAGGTACTTATGGTTTAAGTAATCTATAACCACTATAACTAGATGCGTTAAGTATGCAAGGTAATACCTCTAAGTTTAGAATGCCTCTTAGATAGCTAGTAACTCTATATCTAGTGTTACGTAGCGTAGCTCTATCTTATTTAACTTTCTTAACATATACGTAACTAGGTGCTAGTAACCTAGCACTAACTACGCTAGGATAGCCCTAAGTGCATATCCTAAGGCGTTTATCTTAACCCTTAATAGGGCTAGTGGATTAAAGTGCACTAGAATTAGCGCCTCTTAGAATCGTTTTTATAGCTCCTAAATATAGCTAACTTATTAGGATTTAGCTTAAACTTTGCTAGTTAGTCTCCTTAGAGTTAATTAGTTAATAGGATAACTATTTTGCTATAGCCTTTAATAAACCATTTGTAAAATCCTATAAAGCCTAGGAATAACTAGATATTAAAGATACTATGAGGTACTAGCTAAGTTACTATTATCTTAATTCTAGCGGGCTTTATTACGATTCCTTCTTTAGATATAATAAAGCCTAGGAATTTAACCTCCTTACATAAGAATTTACACTTTTCTAGGTTAATAAAGAGGCTTGCTTCTTAGAGCTTCTAAAGGACTTATTTCACATGCCCTTATGCGCGGCTATATCGCTGCTATAGATTAGGATATTATCTAAATACATAACGTAAATTATATCTATAAGGCCTTTAAGGGCATTGTTAATATATTCTTAAAAGGTTATAGGTGCATTAACTAGCCTAAAAGGCATTATAAGATATTTAAAGTAACTATATCTGCATTAGAACGCCGTTTTCCACTTATTACCCTCACGGATATGTAGCTAATAGTATATATCTTTAAGGTCTAATTTTATATAGACCTTTGCTCCCTTTAATTAGTTTAAGATCTCTGTAATTAGTAGTAATAGCGCTTTATCTTTAACGGTAATTCTATTAAGGGCTTTATAATTCACACAGAGGCGTAATTTTCCTCCTTTCTTTAGCACAAATAATATTAGGGCTTTAGCTAGGCTAATAGATCTTTAAATCTATCCCTTTTGCTACGCGCTTGCTAAGTACTTATGGAGCACTTCTAGCTCCTTTTCTGCTAAATTGTATATTAGTCCCTATAGGGCGTTTTCCCTTTTCTAATTTAATAGTATAAGTTTAGCTACCTAGTGTAGAGAGGACACCTATAAGTTTGTTTAAAAGATATCCTTAAACTCCTTATAGGCTTAGGGTATTTACGTGGTTAACTCGTAGGCTCCGCTTATCTCTATAGTTACTAGGTTATTGCAAGGCCTATCTTTATTTACTATTAAGACGTTGTTATCTTTTTGTATAATTTTAGTTATTATCCCTTACAAGATAAATCTAATGTAAGCGCGTTTTGCCTCCTTATATGCCTATCGCATCCCTACTGCTAGTCTAAGATATTCTTTTGTAATAGGGTATCTCTAGTAACTATCTATCTAGGACATAATTACTGGTTTATATGTAACTGCCTAGTTATGCCCTAATAATAGGTCTTTACTAGTATTAGCTACGTAGTAGCTAACTTAACACATTCTCACGTAGCCTATGCTATCCTTAATTAATAAGGTTTGCAATAAGATCCCTTAATGCTTAATTTTAGTAAGGGCAGCACTCTTAAGGGTTATATTATCCTTTTTACGTTAGCCTAATCAACTACTATTAGCAACTTTAGGTAGATAATCAAATAGGTTACGCTAGGGTTAAATAGCGCCTTTATAGCTACCCATTTATGTTCTTGCTATAACTTTGCCTTAACTCTTAGTCTTAGATCTTTAGGCAATGGTTTAACAAGAGCGTCTTCCTAGGGTTATACTAAGCTAATAAGGGTCTTATTTAAGTCTAATAGGTCTTTATCTCTAGCCTAGTTATAGCTACTCTTATGCGTCTCTATTATATGGTTGCTTCTCTTATAAATAGAGCAATCTAGTTTAGTGTAGCTTAGTAAAGCATGTCCTAGCTTACCACACTTAAAACATATAAATAGCAAATTTATCTTTCTATTACCGCTTTATTGCTATAGCCTTTCTAGTAAAGTAAAACGTTATTATCTTTTCTAATCATTATTACCTTAATTGCTTAATTAGCCTCCTTTAGTTATAATCTCTGCCTTTCTTCCTTAGCCTACTAGGTAGGTCTAACTCTTAGGGAACTCTTAGCTAAGTACTTGCTTCTTTATAGCGTTATTAAGGCTATTAATAAACATGCAGATTTATAGGCGTTTAGGAATTGCTTTAGGTAGCTTAGCCTTTACCTTACCCTAGATCTTTATAAACGTCTAGAATAATTAGTAATTTTCTTACCTAAGACCTATTAACGTCCTTATTGCTTCTAAGCACTATGCATTCTTATCTATAGTTCCTATCTTTAGCTAATCCACAAATCTGTCCTAGGTATAACCCTAGTAATTTACATAACTATTTATGGCTACATAACGCATTTATTATTGCTTTACGTTATCTGCTAGGCAGCTGCTAGCATAGGTAACCTTAGTTATATTATTTATAAAGGTTCTATAATCTATAGTAAAAGCTATATTTAAATCCGCTAGGAAATTCTAAAGACTCTTAAAAGTATTCCCTTTATATATAGGTACTTTTAATTATGTCTTTGTAAGGCTATATCGCTATATAATAGGTACTACCTAAGGTACTAAAGGAGGGGTATTTATAGGTCCTATGTCTAAGTTACCTAAGGATATAGCTTCTTCTATTATCTATAGGTTTTGCTATAAGTAAGCGAGTTTCTATCTCTTTTCTATAATGCATATCTAGGTCACTGCTTCTTTAAGGCACTAATTTAGTGTTACCTCCTTGTTATTAATAAGTGTTCCGCTCTGCTAGTTATCTAATAAGGACTAGCGGACCACTCCGGTTAGGTTTAGTGGTGTAATATTCTCCTGCTTATCCGTAGCGTAGTTGTAGCTACTACCTAATTAGGTTGCTATGCGATAAATTCCAGACATCCTAATCTAACTAACGGTCTGTTACCCTAAAGGGAAGAGAGATTAATTTATTAAGGCTTTTAGCTTAGGAGTGAATAACAGAGTAAAGGTTAGATTAAAATATCGTAGCTATTAATCTGCTAGCTAGGGTAGGTGCTTGAAAGGTTTAATCTCTAGCCCTTTCCCTTTGTTTGTGGGAAAGCCCCTTTAAATAGCCCGCAGCTCTTACGTAACTAGCCCGTAGCTAGCCCTTAGCTCCGTGCCCCGCTGGGTTCCACCCTTATTGATGCCGTCGCCACCCTCATGGATGCCGTCGCTGTTCTGCTCCTGACAGAAGGAGAGGTTTAGAATATAGGAGAGGTCTGCTATAGGCTTAGGGAAGAACCTTTATGTAAGTGTGCTTGCCTTATCCTTATAGGTAGTGGCTAGGTTAGGGTTATTATTAGTTCTTTCTAGGTTTAGGAGTCTAGGGAGCTCTAGGGGGCCTAGCTTTAGAGCTAGGCCTATCTCTCTAGTCTCTAAACTCCACTGTCCTTTTCCTATGTGTTAGCTTTTTATAAGGCTTCTCTCTACGCATTCCTTTTTCTTCCCTAACTATCTATTCCTAGTTATTATCTACCTTAGAGAAGGCTTGCTAGTTTGCTTTAGTCTTCTAGCGCCTCTATTATCTCTTAGCTTATCTAGCTTTAGTAACTGCCTCTTTTATTCTTCTTAACCACTATGCCTCTAGGCTAAGGAGTCCTTAGTGCTTCCGTAGGGCTACTAGTTTTGCTATTTATTAGAGGTTTATAATAAGCTATGTTATATATACGTTAATTCCTTCCTTATCTTTTAGGTCTAGTGCGTTTTTCGCTTAGAGTTACACTGCTGCTTCTGCCTTTACCTATAGTCTATTTATTACAGTCTAGGTATATTTAAGGGTAGGCAGGGTGCCTTCTTACTCCTTAGTAAAGATACTAATTAGCTATGGAATATAGTTAGAGCCTATAAGGTCTTCTACGCTATTATAGTAAACTTAGATATCTAGAGTTGCCTATACTAGATCTATAGTGCTATCTCTATCTTCTCTATATTATCTTATAGGTTCCCCTTAGGGCATTACTAGACTAAGCCTTTACTAGCTTATAAGGTCTAGTAGTTCCTTTGCTTCTCTAGTTATTCTATCTAAGCTATCCTAGAGGGGTGTTTTTAGTTAAAGTCTCCTATAAAAATGCTTTAGCTATAGGGCTCTTCCGTATTAAAAGTGCAAATAGGTATATTCTAGTTATCTATATATCCTTCTAAGTAAAGGGAGTAAATATTTACGCCTTTTATCTCTACTAGTGACTAGTTAGGTCCTCCCTAGGCTATTTATAACCCTATATTATGCTTCTTATTTATATATACTATATTCTATCCCTTATAGTATGCTAGTTAGAATTAGGTAAGGCCTAGTGCTAGGGGCTATAGGTGCCTTATGTGTTCCTACTCTTAGATTACTATTATGTCTATATTAGTTTAGTGTTAGAGCGCTATATGTATTAGGCTATCCTTCTTATTTACGTTCTAAAAGAGGACTTATAACATTACTATATTAATTAGGGGGTAGTAGGTCTTTACTATCTTACGCTAGCTCTATTCTAGCCCTATTTTAAGACATGTATTATATAATACTCCCTGCCCTAGGCTATTTAGCACTCCTCTCTATATTTATAAGGCATCTCCTTTTCCTACCTACTATAATAATAAGTGCTATAGCTATGCTAGTTCCCTTATGGGGTAGCGTTAGGCTTCTATCTAGGGAGTTACTAGTAAATCGTAATAGTTGCTCTAGGTAGCCTGCTTTTACTACATTTTACTTCTCTTTTAGGATAGGGCAGTCCCTTAACTATGCTAGGTGTAAGCTAGAATATAAGATATAGTTTTCCTTTAGTTATCTGCTAATTATTAGGCATAATATTTCTCCTTCCTTATATTAGCTAGCTCCGCACTTACTGTACCTTAGGGCTACCTTATAGAACTTTATAATATAGCTAGTTTAGAAGTAGTTATAGTATTATTAGGGTTATAGGGTCTTATTATATAGTTTAGTCTAGAATAGCTCTGCTTTAAAGACTATTCTATCTTAGCATATCTTATTAGTGTCTTCTACTTCTACTAGTCCTAGGATTAGGGTAGTGCACTATGCGTTTTCTACTTAGGGGCGCCTTATAGTTACCTTAATTATGTTTACTTTATTTGCTTTTCTAATCTTAGTTATAAGGTTCTTAATAGATATATGCTTTATTAGGAATCCCTTAACTATAACGCTAAGTATATAGTGGTAAAGGGCTGCTTCTAGACTAAATGCTTTAGTAATCCATTTTTAGTCCTCTTTATATTAGGCTATGTTTCCTTTAAAGGTAATAATTATATCTCCGCTAGGGAGTCTTCTAGCTACTATAGCTATGGTTTAGCTAGTAGCTCTATTTACTATAGTTATTATATCTTTAGCGCCTTAGGATTAGAGCATTTCCTAAATTATATTACCTTTAATAATGATAGTCATCCGGGACCTATAGAACCATTAGACCCGGACCAGACTCGACATCAAACCGGAACAGCAGTACTCACACTACCCCCGGCGACTATAGCCGCCTGAACTTCCACCAGCCACTGGTGCTCATTCCGTTAACCACTTAAGTTAGGCTAAGAGCGAATTAGCACTAGATCCGGCCTGGAACAGAGGCGCTAACTACCTTTGAACATCCATAGTTATAGACCTAATAGTTAAAATAGGCATTAGTAGCTAGCCCTATACAAAACAGTTAGCCTCGCTTCTAAGCCAGGATAGATCTAACTTACTAGCAATGTCATAGCACTAGTGCCTAGGGTAGTTAATTAATTAAGATTTATAAGAGATGTATTAGATCCTGTAGGGATCCCTAACTACAGCGAATTAGCATTGGAACAGAGGCGGGCTAGGGCTAGAGGGGTTATACCTTTAAATCCTTAGCCATAGCCCGCTTAAGCTGCTTCTTAGTTAAAGACTTTCGAGGATATTACTTGTTTTTAGAGTTTTCCTAGGCGGATTAGAGCTAGATAAGCATAGAACGCAAGAGTACTTATAGCAGCTAGCGCTATCTTGTTAGATAACCTAATAGATTTACAGTAATGTTAGCAATTAGGCTAACACTAGCCTAGGAGTGCCTTAGGTAGCTCTAAGGAAGAAAAGAACCTATAGGAAGTTTAATAAAAAGAGGAAAGAAGGAAGACCCTCTAGGGGAGGAACCCTTCTTATACTTATATAGGGGGCTAAATTATAGATATTAATAAAGAAAGAAGAACACAAGATAAGAATCTAGTTAGTTAATGCCTAAGAGACCTAGGCCTAGAAATGGCTAGGAATCGAACCAAACCCACACCCCTATTACAGAAGACAAACAACATTAGGTGCTTTGACTTCCCTAGACTAACAAGCTAGACCTAGGCTAGAGAAGGCTAAAAAGTAGGGCTATAGAAGAGCTAGCTAAAAAGTAAAAGAGAAGTGAATCACTACCACGAAACCAAATCTAGCATACTATAAGATAGTATAATAAGCCTAGAGCAGTGCTAGAGCAGACCTAGGATAGAGCTAGGCAGGGCTTAGAACCTAGGATTTTCCTTTTTCCTTTTTCTTTCTTTTCTCACTAGGATAAGGCTAGCGTAAGCTAGCAACAAACACCTACGATAGGCCACACACAACGCGACGCAGGCCCAGTGCAGGGTCAGCGTTGGCCTAAACATAGATGCAAGGGTTTTTCTTCCCATTTAAGGGTTTTCCTTTTAACGAAGCAGCAGGAGTACTAGTACTAGCCCTACATAGAGCTAGCTAGCGTAAATAATATATATATTACCTTTAATAAGTACTTCTCTATGTTATTTGCCTAGGACCTATAAGGGGGTTTTGTTATTTAGCCTTCTTAGTGCTAGTCTAGCTATAATACTTACCTAGGTTAGTATATTAGTTCCTTTAGCTTCTTCCCTAATAGCCTTCTTAAGGGCTACTTTAAGGGCTTCTTTAGTAATATAGATATTATTATTATTATTGCTACTATTATTATTTATAGCTCTTATTTCAGCGCAGGCATGGTTCGCTGCCTAGCGGGCTATGGCCTTTATAATGCTCTAAACTTAGGAGACTTTATTGCTAGGGATAAGGCTAGTAATCTTATTATAGAATTTTATATTATCTAAGTGCTTGAATTATATCTAATCCGTTATTAGGTTATCCTTGTGTCTATAAGCGTTAAATTGCCCTATTCCTACGTTTAGGTAGTAGTAGCTCTATGCTAGCCTCCTTTCTCCAGTGTTAATTACCATTAGTATCTTGCCCTCACGCTTGCCTCTAGCTCTATTGCAATGCAATATCGTAGGAGGGTAAACGGAGGTGAGGAATTCGAATATTAATGTGGTTTGTATTTTAGAGGCGATTCCGGACCTTTAGATCGGTGCGGAAAAAGTATCAAAAGTTTTTGATAATAATAAAGATAAATAGCCTTAGTATATTGCTAAGGAAAGCCTACTCTAACTAAATATAGTCACTCCTCTAGTATAAACTTGCTACTAGCTTGCTGCTATTACTACTAATATTTAGCTTTTTATAAGTAATTCTTTAAAATACTATTATTACGCTTAAAATAATAAGACTTATATTAGGGTAAGTTAAGCCTTAAGGGATTACCTCTTAATCACTACTAACTCCTTACTAGTATCCTATTTAAATTATAAAGCTATATAAATAGCTTTAGGATATACTTTATAATCTTCTAGAACTATACTATATTAGTAATATAAGTACCCTTTACTCTACTGCTTTAATATTACTAATACGCTACTAGGAGTTTATATAAGCTAAGAAGAAACTTTATAATACTCTTTTAGCCTTAAAAATACTAATAAACATAGGTAAGCTTATTATACGTGTCTTATAGCTAAGGCTTCTTAAGAAGTAGAGTGTAATAAACGCGCTACTTTCTTGTAGCTAATTAATATTATTAATCTAGAAACCTAGATTAAAATTACTAATTGTCTTTAATTTATAGCCACTTATAGCCCTATAGTTAGTGCTATTAGCTTTACTGCTTATTCTTTACTAACTTACTACTAGTTTACTACTACTTAAGCTACTCTCCTTACGCGTATTAGACCTTTAAAACTCCCTAAGGAATTATAAGTTTAAGCCTTTAGTAATAATAAGTCTAAGGCTAATAAAGTTAGAAATTATACTAAAAATCAGTCTAAATATGTCTCTAAAGTCTAGCTATTAGATAGCTATAAGTCTATACTAAGTCTTTGCTTTAAATACAAGATTTATTTAATAGTCTAAATTATTATTAAGTGAATTATTCCCTAATTAAATCGCTGCAATCTAATAATTATTTTAAATTATAGTTAAGAGTTAATTAAGCTGCTAAGAAGTTAAGATTTAGCTGCTTAGTTACCGCTTATAGTCTTTAATAATCTCTTTTATTATAAAGTCTCTCTGTAGCACCTAAGAATTCTTAGAATTATCGTAATTCTTCTATTTCACTAAATATTTACGCCGTTTACCGTTATATTTATAGGCAATAATTCGTTTAACTTTAAATTCCTCTTATTTCTCTTTAACGTTATCTCGTAGCAAGGTTGTTTTAACCGCGTTACTTAGATCTCCTCTAAAGGTTCTAAGCTTATAATATTAAAAACATTATATAAGCGCGTTCCTTTAGGTAACTTTAATTAATAAGCTAAACTATAATAGCTAACTTCTTTTTAATCTTATATAGTCCTAAGTACTTTATAGCTAGCTTTTAGCTAGGCTATTGTAGATTAATATTCTTAGTTAAGAGTAAGATATAATTACCTATATTAAACTTTATTAGCACTCTCTTTTAATTATAATACTTTTTCTATAAGGCCTATAAGTAGCTTAATAGCTACTTAATCTCTATATGCTTATACTTTAATTCTAAAACTCTATTTTTAGCTTAATTATTAACTATTAGAATTAGTGTAACTACTTAATCTAGTCCCCTTAGGTTATACCCTTATAGCGCTTCTATAGGTGTGTAACTATAACTTATATGCGCGCTTATATTATAAGTAAACTATGCTATTAGGAGATAATTAACCTAATTAGTCTACTCTACGCATATAAATGCTCTTAAATAGTGCTCTAAAACTTAATTTAAGCGTTTTATCTAACCATTTATCTATAAATAAAACGCAATACTTAATCGCTACTTTATTACTAAGAGGTAGCAGAATATTCTCTAAAATCCACTAGTAAATATTAAACCTTAGTCTATAATAATACCTTCTAGGGCTTTATAATCTTTAAAAATATATTCTAGGAAGATAGTTACTAGTCTATTACTAGTTAACTATATAAATATAGGGATATAAATACTATATTTTATAAATCTATTAACCACTACTAAGATTATATTATGTGTTCTGCCTTACTAATCTTTAACTAGTAAGAGTCTAGTAATAAAATCTATTAATAATTCTTAAAAGAGGTAATTTAGCACTAGTAGCATAGCTAGCTTACTATAAGGTTTATGTATTTATGGTTTTAAAACTTAATAGCTAATATAAGTACGTATATATACCTTAATGTCTCTTTTTATTCCTAGCTAAAAATATTAGTTAGTAACTTATTAAAGAGTTCTAGTAATCCCTTAATGCCTAGTAGTAAGGTTATTATAAATTAGTAGTAGGATTTCTTTTTTATTCCCTATAGGATAAAAACTTAATTTTTAAATATTAATAGCTTAGAGAGTCTAATAGACTATATCTATAATATATCTAGGTTATCGCTTAATAGCAGTGCCCTTTTCTTTATAATAAAGGTATCCCTCTATTATACATCTAAAAGTAAGACTTAGATTAAGGGTTCTAATTCTATATCTTCTATAAATACAGCGGAGTTTAACTTAGAAAAGGTTCTCTATACCGCTAAGACCCTAGCTATAATATATCTACTAGGTTATAACTCCTTAGCTAGCGAATTTAGTCTTATATATAATCTATTCCCTACTATAATGCCTATATTAAGCATATCTAGTTTAATAGGCTTCTCTAAAATTAATAAAACCCTAGCTATTACACTACTACTAGGTAGTAACTCCTTAGCTAGTAGGCTTAGTCTTATATATAGTCCCCTATACTATAATAATATCCTTTAAATATATCTAGACTATTAGGCTTTTCTAAAATTAATAAAACCCTAGCTATTATACCACTGCTAGGTAGCCACTCCTTAGCTAGTAGGCTTAGTCTTATATACAGTCCCCTTACACTATAATAATATCCTTAGAGTATATTTAGACTATTAGGTTTCTTTAAAATTAAGAAGACCTTAGCTAATATACTACCGCTAAGGAGTAACTCCTTAGCTAGTAAGTCTAGTCTTATATATAGTCTATCCTTATCTAGTTAATAGGTAAGGGGTAATTTTATAGAGCGCTAGATATTAATAGTTTTATTATAGTGTCCTTATAGCCTATTATCTATAAACTAAATATACTATATTTTCTTAGAGCACTAAATACTAGTAGTTCTATTATAGCGTCCTTATAGCGTGTTATTTATAAATTTAGTAAGAAAGGTTAGTAATTATAAGGACACTACCTCTGCCTTCCTCTCTTTACTTATATAATCTAACCTCCTTAATAGAGCATTAGTAAGGTTTAACTTACTTACTCTATGTTTAATTATAAAGTTAAATAGATAGAGTTTATTTAGTATAGTAATCTATCTACTAGTTAACTTTAGCTTTATAGCTAGGTACTTATAGTTTAAGTAATCTATAACTACTATAACTAAATACGTTAAGTATATAAGGTAGTGCCTCTAAGTTTAGAATGCCTCTTAGATAGCTAGTAACTCTATATCTAGTGTTATATAGCATAGCTCTATCTTATTTAACTTTCTTAATATATACGCCACTAGGTACTAGTAACCTAGCACTAACTACACTAGGATAGCCCTAAGTGCATATCCTAAGGCATTTATCTTAACCCTTAATAGGGCTAGTGGATTAAAGTACACTAGAATTAGCGCCTCTTAGAATTATTTTTATAGCTCCCTAAACGCAGCTAACTTATTAGGATTTAGCTTAAACTTTGCTAGTTAGTCTTCTTAGAGTTAATTAGTTAATAGGATAACTATTTTGCTATAGCCTTTAATAAACTATCTGTAAAATCCTATAAAGCCTAGGAATAACTAGATATTAAAGACGCTGTGAGGTACTAGCTAAGTTACTATTGTCTTAATTCTAGCGGGCTCTATTATAATTCCTTCTTTAGATATAATAAAGCCTAGAATTTAACCTCCTTGCATAAGAATTTACACTTTTCTAGGTTAATAAAGAGGCTTGCTTCTTAGAGCTTCTAAAGGACTTGTTTTATATACCCCTTATGCATAGCTATATCACTGCTATAGATTAGGATATTATCTAAATATATAATACAAATTATATCTATAAGGCCTTTAAGGGCATTATTAATATATTCTTAAAAGGTTATAGGTGCATTAACTAGTCTAAAAGGCATTATAAGATATTTAAAGTAACCGTATTTACATTAGAATACTATTTTCCACTTATTACCCTTGCGAATACGTAGCCAGTAGTATGTATCTTTAAGGTCTAATTTTATATAAACCTTTGCTCCTTTTAATTAGTTTAAGATCTCTGTAATTAGTGGTAATAGCGCTTTATCTTTAATAGTAATCCTATTAAGGGCTTTATAATCTACGTAAAGGCATAATTTTCCTCCTTTCTTTAGCATAAATAATATTAGGGCTTTAGCTAGGCTAATAGATCTTTAAATCTATCCCTTTTGCTATACGCTTGCTAAGTACTTATAGAGCACTTCTAGCTCCTTTTCTACTAAATTATATATTAGTCCCTATAGGAGCGTTTTCCCTCTTCTAATTTAATAGCATAAGTTTAGCTACCTAGTATAAGGAGAATACCTATAAGTTTATTTAAAAGATATCCTTAAACTCTTTATAGGCTTAGGGTATTTACATAGTTAACTTATAGGCTTTACTTATCTCTATAGTTACTAGGTTATTATAAGGCCTATCTTTATTTACTATTAAGATATTATTATCTTTTTATATAATTTTAGTTATTATCCCTTATAAGATAAATCTAATATAAGCGTGTTTTATCTCCTTACATACCTATTATATCCCTACTGCTAGTCTAAGACATTCTTTTATAATAGGGTATCTCTAGTAACTATCTATCTAGGATATAATTACTAGTTTATATATAACTACCTAGTTATGCCCTAATAATAGGTCTTTACTAGTATTAGCTATATAGCAGCTAACTTAATATATTCTTACGTAGCCTATGCTATCCTTAATTAATAAGGTTTATAATAAGATCCCTTAATGCTTAATTTTAGTAAGGGTAGCACTCTTAAGGGTTATATTATCCTTTTTATATTAGCCTAATTAACTACTATTAGTAACTTTAGGTAGATAATTAAATAGGTTACACTAGGGTTAAACAGTGCCTTTATAGCTACCTATTTATATTCTTACTATAACTTTACCTTAACTCTTAGTCTTAGATCTTTAGGTAATAATTTAATAAGAGCGTTTTCCTAGGGTTACACTAAGCTAATAGGGTCTTATTTAAGTCTAATAGGTCTTTATCTCTAGCCTAGTTATAGCTACTCTTATATGTCTTTGTTATATAGTTACTTCTCTTACAAATAGAGCAATCTAGTTTAGTGTAGCTTAGTAAAGCATATCCTAGCTTACTATACTTAAAACATATAAATAGCGAATTTATCTTTCTATTACTGCTTTATTACTATAGCCTTTCTAGTAAAGTAAAATGTTATTATCTTTTCTAACTATTATTACCTTAATTGCTTAATTAGCCTCCTTTAGTTATAACCTCTGCCTTTTTCCTTAGCCTACTAGGTAAGTCTAACTCTTAGGGAACTCTTAGCTAAGTACCTACTTCTTTATAGCGTTATTAAGGCTATTAATAAATATATAGATTTATAAGCATTTAGGAATTGCTTTAGGTAGCTTAGCCTCTGCCTTACCCTAGATCTTTATAAATATCTAGAATAATTAGTGATTTTCTTATCTAAGACCTATTAATATCCTTATTACTTCTAAGCACTATGCATTCTTATCTATAGTTCCTATCTTTAGCTAATCCACAAATCTATCCTAGGTATAACCCTAGTAGTTTATATAACTATCTATAGCTATATAACGTATTTATTATTACTTTACGTTATCTACTAGGCAGCTGCTAGCATAGGTAACCTTAGTTATATTATCTATAAAGGTTCTATAATCTATAGTAAAAGCTATATTTAAATCCGCTAGGAAATTCTAAAGACTCTTAAAAGTATTCCCTTTATATATAGGTGCTTTTAATTATATCTTTATAAGGCTATATTGCTATGTAATAGGTGTTACCTAAGGTGCTAAAGGAGGGGTATTTATAGGTCCTATATCTAAGTTACCTAAGGATATAGCTTCTTCTATTATCTATAGGTTTTACTATAATTAAGCAAGTTTCTATCTCTTTTCTATAATATATATCTAGGTTACTACTTCTTTAAGGTGCTAATTTAGTGTTAACTCCTTATTATTAATAAGTATTCCGCTCTACTAGTTATCTAATAGGGACTAGCGGATTACTCTAGTTAGGTTTAGTGGTATAACATTCTCCTGCTTATCTATAGCGTGGTTATGGCTACTACCTAATTAGGTTACTATATAATGAATTCTAGATATCTTAATCTAACTAATAGTCTATTGCCCTAAAGGGAAGAGAGATTAATTTATTAAGGCTTTTAGCTTAGGAGTGAATAATAGAGTGAAGGTTAGATTAAAGTGTTATAGCTATTAATCTACTAGCTAGGGGTAGGTGCTTAAAAGGTTTAATCTCTAGCCCTTTCCCTTTATTTATAAGAAAGCCCCTTTAAATAGCCTGCAGCTCTTACGTAACTAGCCCGTAGCTAGCCCTTAGCTCCGTGCCCCGCTAGGTTCCACCCTCATCGATGCCGTCGCCACCCTCATGGATGCCGTCGCTGTTCTGCTCCTGACAACTTCCTATAGGTTCTTTTCTTCCTTAGAGCTACCTAGGGTACCTTTAGGCTAGTGTTAGCCTAAATGCTAATATTACTATAAATTAGTTAAGTTATCTAATAATATAGTGCTAGCTACTATAAGTATTCTTATATTCTATGCTTTTCTAGCTCTAATTTACCTAGGAGAACTCTAATACTAAGTAATACCATTAGAAGTCCTTAACTAAGAAGTAGCTTAAGTAAGCTATAGCTAAGGATTTAAAGGTATAGTCTCTCTAACCCTATCTTACCTTTACTCTAATTCTAATTTACTATAGTTAGGGGATCCCTATAGGATTTAATATATATCTTATAAGTCTTAGTTAATTAACTATCCTAGGCACTAGTGCTATAATATTACTAGTAAGTTAAGTCTATTCTAGCTTAGAAATAAGGCTAACTATTTTATATAGGGCTAGCTACTAATACCTATTTTAACTATTAGGTCTATAACTATAGATATTTAAAGGTAATTAGTGCCTCTATTCTAGGCTAGATCTAGTGCTAATTTACTCTTAGCCTAACTTAAGTAGTGAATAAAATAAGCACTAGTAGCTAGTAGAAGTTTAGGTAGCTATAGTTACTAGAGGTAGTATAAGTATTACTATTCTAGTTTATTATTAAGTCTAGTCTAAATCTAATAGTTCTATAAGTCCTAGATAACTATTAGGATTATATAAAGAAGCTCTATATTAGTAATTAAAGTAAGAAGAAGCATAGTACCTTTACTATAGGCCTAGGCTAGTCTAGCGCTAGTAGAGAATAATATAATAAGGTTATCTTTTAGCTATAATATCTAGACGCTTATACTATAAAGATAAACTATCTCCTAGCTATAGCCCTGCTTACTAAGGGGTAGGCTAAGGTAATAGAGGGGTAATTCTAGTCCTAGAGAAGGAGTAATTAGTTAGGTAAATATAGCTTAGTAAAGGGATAGGGATAGACTAGTAGGGTTTATAATACCTAGTGTTATATATTTAAAATTAATCTAATAATAGTTCTAGAGTTATAATTCTTTAGCTAGCCTATTACTAGCTTTAAACTATATAATCTTATATCTCTCCCTAGTTATTTACTATATCTATATCCTAGCTATTAGTCCTAGCACGCTAGAAGCGCCCTAGCTCTAGCTTCTTCTCTTTACTATATATATTAGCTACTAGTTATTATACTAATAAGTAGTATTAGAGTTATTTTATACTAAGGAACTATTTAGCTATTACTCTTACCTTTAGGGGTAGTTTAGGGCTAGCCTTACCTCCTATATATCTCTAGGCTAGCGTATTTAGGGGCATTAGTAATTATATTTAGGGTAGTTAACTATAATATAATATTAATCCTTAACTACTTTACTATAGCTATATAGTAATAAGTTTACCCTAGGGATACCTCTCTAGAAGAGAAACTTATTAAGACTAATCTTTCCTATATATAGTTAGACTATAGTTAAGGAGATATACTTTTCTAGGCCTATATAAAATCTTTAGATTTCCTTTAGGTTATAAGTTAGTAGTTAATCCTTAGTTAGCTCTCTTATAAGCCTATACTATCCTAGGCATTCCTTACTATACTATTTATCCTAGTATTATCTTTATTCCTTATATAGTTCTACTACTAGCTTATTACTCCTAGGGAGAGGTCTCTATCTATAATATAATACTAACTATACTAAGTTAGTAGTAGTTTAGATTATTATAGCTATTTTACTCTTTATAATTCTCTTTTTAAACTTCTATTTTATCTTATTTAGGTATAGATTTAGGGAGAGGATATAAGTCTTAACCTCTAGTTGTTATGAACTGGCCTTAGGGCAACTGCACGTAAGCGTTCTAAGAGATATTATTATCCTTAGAGAGGAAGGATTAGGCTAAGCTAGGTGTCGCATAGGAACTAGCTTTATACCAGTGTGTGTATAGGTCGCATAGGCCTAGGTAAAGCCCTAACCTATTTGCCTATAGTCTATGTCCTTTACGCGCCCTTTCTAGAACCTTTACATACCCTTTCTAAACCTAAGATATAACCTAAGCTCCTAAGCTTAAGTCTATAATATACCCCCTTACTTAGGCCTCCTTCCCCTTTACCCTTATTATTAGAATATTCTAAGTAAGTGGTATATATATGTAATTAATATAGCGTGTTAGTGCAGGTCCTAGTGTAAGGCTTATGTATAGCCTAGTAGGCTAAAAATTTTTCCTTATAGGCTACCTTACCCTAGCCTTTAAAATAACTAGCCTTACCTAACTCTAGCCCCCTATAATACTAGCTTACTTTATTTTCTTACTTACTACTAGCTAATATTAAGCTTTACCTACCTAGTTATTATTACTTTATTTTTATATATTATCTTTTACCTATTAAATTCCCCTTTCCCCTTGCTATTACTAGTCTTTCTAACCTCCTATTACTAACTATTTATAATCCCTTACTAGTCTATATCTAAAGTAAGTATATAATTAGAACTATCCTATAGCTATATCTAGATATAAATAATCCTATATATCCCTTACTTTTTCCCTTTCCTTTCCTTTATATACTCTTATTTCTATTATCTTATTAGTTATTTACTACTTACCTCTCTTTAAATATCCTATTAAAACTCCTTTTTATATTTAGCTTACCTCCTATTATATCTACTACTATTACCCTAAGCACTATTACCACTACTACCTCTAGTAGTGCCCTCCCTTCCTTATTACTATCTCCTCCCCCTTAAAAGCTAAACTACCTTAGTAGTTATATCTTAGAGAGTAACTCTAATAACTCTAATAATTCTAATAGAGAGGAGCAAGAGGTCCTATATATTTAATATATAAATAACCTTTATAATAAGGGAATATAAAAGTATATCCTAGGGTCTTATTAGGCCTATCTTCCTTATTAGTATACCTATTAATTATATAGCTAAGAGCTATACTTATACTTAGGTAACCTAAAACTAAGATATATATATAAGCACCTTATAAACCTTTTAGCCGCTAAAAAAGCTATTAAAATACTAGCTATAAGGCGTATTACCTTTAAAAGGGATGCTATACTATCCTAATAAAAACCTTTATTCGCTATTAAAAATGTTTTAATACTATTTTAGCTACTACCTATATTAATCCTCTATAGTAATACCTCTTTTATTATCCCTTACTAGGGTAGTATATACCTAAGGCATTACTAAATTATAAGTACTTATACTTACCTAGTAAATAACTCTTACCTAATATAGTAGTAATATAATAATAGAGTTCTTTTATAGTATATTTATAATAAATAATAATCTTACCTATATTATCTCTATTTAGGAGAATACTACTACTAAGTAGTATATATTTAATAAGGCCCTTACCTACTAATTAATTACTTATTACTATCCCCCTAGACTAAACTAGAATAACCTAGCTTCTTCTCCTCCTCCTACCCCTAAGAACTAATTACTTTTAATATAGTAAAATACTAGCGCTAATATATATATAAAGTAAAGGAGACTAGATTTACTTATTCCTTAGTAGTTAAATAAAAATATACTCTTTTAGGCCTATTATATATTATTATATTACCTTATTATACCTTAAATCTATCTAGTGCCTTTATATCTTATATATTTTCTAGTAGTTCCTAAGTTAGCTATATATATTCTTTCTATTTAACTAGTATATTCTAGTTTAACCCTATTCTCTTATATTCTTAGCTACTAGTATCTCTTTAACCTAATACTCTAAGAGATTAGGGTTAGTATTAGTTATTATTAGTTCTAGTAAGGGTTACTTATCTACTAATATTTAACTAGGTAATAGATTAGAAGCTGCCTATTATACTAAATCTATATAGAAAATAAGGTAAAGTCCTTATAGTATATCTAACTTAATAGTTAAAGGTATAGGGACCTCTAGCACCTTATATTTAGCTATAACCTAATCTAGTTTCTTATATAGTCTATTTATCTTAAAATTTTATAGGTTTAACTATATATAATTACTAACCTAAAAGCATTCTACTAGATACTAGCTACTATTTATTTCCTCCTATTACTATTACTAAATAAACGCTATAGTAGCTTATATTAGGTCTAAGCCCTCCTTAAGATATTATAAGAATACCTAGGCCCTCCTTTAATAAGGTATAGGATATCTCCTTATCTAGTAGTTCTTAAATTATTACTAGGTTATAACTATATAAGGCTATATTCACGCTAATCCCTATTACTAATAAGTCCTTATTATTTAAAGTAAGTTAATAAGTAAGGAGATATTCTAGCTATTTAAATTATAAAAATAATAGTATTACCCTTAGGATAGCCTAAACTTCTTAATTTGCCCTTTCTATACCACTATCTATCTATAAATAATAAGCTATTAATAGTAACTACTATATACCTACCTAGTTATAAAGTATAGTCTAAAAATTACTTAACTAGTCTAAACTATAATCTATAATAATTTATATAGGAAAGCTATAAAACCACTACTAGCACTGCTTAAACCATTCTATATATACTTTAGCCCTTATTAATATTATAGCTTCTAGCTAGATATACTTAGAGAGTCTATCTATAATAACCATAAGAAACCATAGGTTATCTAGGTATTAAGCTAGTAGGTCTATTATAAAGTTAATAGAGATTTATAACTAGTAATAGTCTAGTAAAGGGATTAGTTTTAATAAGCCTTATCTTAGCTAGTAGCTCTTCTGCCTCTTATAATAATAATAGTTTCTTATAAACTAGGTAATCCCCTATAATATACTATCCTAATAGAAATCCCTCTAAAGCATCTTAAAAGTTATATTATAGCTAGGATAGCCTAGTAAGGGTAAATTATAAACCTATTATATTAAGGTTATAGTAAGGGGTTCCTAATTTAGAATCTAAGTCTAGCCCTAGAATTAAAGCATATCTTTAGCGCTAATCTAATAGTTTACTATTTACTCCCTTATATTTATAGCTTCTAGAAACTTCTAGGCCCTTCCTAACTACCTTAAGCTATATCCTATATATAGTATTATAAACTAAGGACTAGTCCTATAGAGATTAAAGATATATATCTATAAACATTATTACCCCTATTAGAAAACCTATAAACCTACCTATAGTATCCTTAGCCTTACTGCCTCCTAATAATAATATAGGGTTTACACTAGAGATAAGTCTAGTTCTTTTATAACTATATAGGCCTAGAGTTATTACTAATTATATAATTAGCTTCTCTAGTCCTCCCTTATTCTCCTTCCTTAGAACTATCTTAATAGCGTATCTAGTCTTACTATTTATAGGCTAGGCCTATACTATAGGTAAAAATTAAATAGTAATAGTGTCTTTACCTATCTTACCTATTACTCTAATATCTCCCTTAGCGCTATAAAGTATTCTAAGTTCTTATAGTTTATAAGTATTATAAATAGCTTACTAATACTATATAGCTTTGCTAACTAAGCCTTTAGGCATAATATAATTACTAATAGCTCCTTATTATATATAGTATAGTTCTATTAAGCTAGCTATAGTTAAGTAAAATAATAAGTAACTAGGTATAAGATGCCTTTATTATTAAATTATAAGAGATAACTCCCTAGAGCTATCCCTAAATAGTTAGCTTTTACTATAGTATCCTTATTAAGGTCCTATTATATTAGGATAGGATATAATATAAAGGCTATCTTTAGCGCTTTAAAGGCTATATTATATTTATCTATTTACTAAAATAAAACGCTTTTCTTTATAAGTTTAATTAAAGGGCTTATAATTATTAAGAAGTATAGTATAAAGTCCTAATAAAAGTTAGTAAACCTAAGAAACCCTTATACCCCCTAACCCTTTTAGCGCCTCCTAATCCTAGATAGCTATAATCTTTTCCCTATCTAAGCAAATTTCTTTCCCTATATAAATAATAAACCCTAGGTACTTAACTTCTTTTATTATAAAAACGCATTTCTTTATATCTAAGTTTAGCCCTACTTACTATAGCCTTATAAGCACTACTTAGACCTTCTATATATAGTCTTTCTAAGAATCTCTTAAGTAAATAAGGATATTATTAAAATAAGTAATTATATAGTCCCTAGGATTCCGCTAAGCATGCTATTAATATATCTCTAAAAGGTAGTAAGTGCACTTGCTAGGCTAAATAGGCATATAAGCCACTTAAATAATCTAAAACGCATCTAGAAGGTAGTCTAGTATTCCTTACCCTTAGCAATATAGATATAGTAAAACGCTACTTATATATCTAGCTTTATAAACCACTTTACCTCTAATAATAATTATAGTGTCTCCTTTACTAGAGGTAAGGGGTACTAGTCCTATTCTATAATCTTATTAAGGGTATAGTAATTTACGTAAAACCGCTATTCTTCTCCTAGTTTCTTTACTAATAATATAGAGGCTATTGCTAAAGAGAAGCTAGCCTATATCTATCCCTTATCTATAAGGTTAGTTACTTACTTTTAGATTTTAAGAAGGTATTACTAGGGTATATTATATAATAGAGCCTATAGGAGTTCTAGTTTAGATCTATCTAGGTTACGCTTTAATTAAATATAGTGGTCTAATTATCCTTAGTGTAGTAGCAAGGCATTTACCTTACTCTCTAGGAAAAGGTCTATAAAGTCCTATAGCGTGCTTAGCAATAAGGATAATAGGTCCTATTCTATAACCTTAGGTATGGTATCTATCTATAGAATTAATGTAATTTCCTATAGGCTAGTAGCGTATAGTTAGATATATTCTTTCTACTTCTTTATATGCCTTATAATTCCTATAAAGGTAAAGCCTAAGATAAATATTATTAGTTACTTAACCTTCCTATTAGTTAATGCCTGAATTTATAGGTTATTAGCTAATCCCACGCAGAGTTAATAGCGCACTATATCTAAGTTAACCTTATTCTATTCTATTTATAGCGTCCTAAAATAAGTTACCTTATTAACCTAGGGATTATATAGGTAACTATAGGTGTTTCCTATCTATCTAGATTCACTTAAAAACAGATAATATATATAATATATAACCTCTTCTTATAACTCTCTTTTCCCCTTATTTTACACTAACTATAGTGTAAACTAATCTTTTCTTTAAGAGAGAGAGGCGTTTTAACTAGAGTTTCTAGATAAGGCATTTGCTTATAGTAGTATAGTAATTATAGCCTATATTAATAAAAGTATTTGTAAAGGTAGTCTTATTAATTAATATAGGAACTAGAAAAGGTGTAGAATCTATATTAGACTAGATCTATTTAAAGTCCTTATTAGTAATAACTATTTACTATAATGCCCCTCTATCTATCCTCTTTACTACCCTAGTTAAATAACTTAATGCTAGGGTTTTTCTTTTTAATATATTTATCTTCTCCTTTTCTTTAGAGTTATCTTCCTTTTCCTTTATATTATATATATTAATAGCTAGTTTTCCTTACTAATATCTTAGTAAAAGTAAAGGGCAGTTAGAAATAAAATGCTTTCCTAAACCATACTATAGGCATTTACCCTCCTTATAACGCGTATTATATATAGCCTAGTTAACCTACTTAGCCTACTTACTACTAGCCTTATTACCTAGCTTTACCTTACGCTAAAATCCTAGTAACTTTCTATATCCTTTTAGGCCTATTCTAGGTATATTAATTATATATCTATTATAGGAGTGTCTTTATCCTAGGCAAGGGCCTTAGGCATATATACTTACCTTTACGCATAGTTCTTCTTCTCTAATTAATATAACTTAATATCTAATAAAATACTTTAATAATAAGCTATTACCGCTAAGTAATCTATTTATAATATGTCCTATCTAACGCTATAGTCCCTTATTTACTTATTAAGGGCTATATATAGCTTAGCTAGCTTTATAGAGTCCTCTAATCTAATCCCTAGCTAGCGCTAATTTTTACTTAAAATAAATATAAAAGTTACTAAATTGCTTATTTAGGCATTACATAATCTAGTTAAGCTTTATAATTACTAACTCTTATTAATAAGGGTTATTAAATATCTTAGTAAGGTAGTTTAAGAACTTTTATAGATTATAATACACTAAGTGTCCTTCTTAAAATAAGGGGTAACTTATGCCTAGACCTTTAGTAATAGGTTTTAGTAAATAAAGCACTATTAGTCTTACTAGGACCTAATAAACCCCTTATCTATATTTAGCTTATAAGATATTAGGTTTTACTATACTATAAATAAGACCCTTTTACTATTAAATAGAGGTCTTATTAGTAAGGGTTTTTGCTTAATAAGTTAAATAAAAAGTTAGATCTTTACTTATTAGTAAGGTCTTAAATTTATTTTAACTACTAAGTAATAAGCTCTTATAAGGTTACTATTTTACTAGTCTTTATCCTATTTGCTAGTAGCGGTATATCTATTAGCTATTATACCTCTATAGTAAAGGATAATAAATATTATAAACTAGCCTTAGGGTAACTATATATAAGCATTCTAAGAGATATTATTATCCTTAGAGAGGAAGGATTAGGCTAAGCTAGGTATTACATAGGAACTAGCTTTATACTAGTGTATGTATAGGTTACATAGGCCTAGGTAAAGCCCTAACCTATTTGCCTATAGTCCGCGTCCTTTACGCGCCCTTTCTGGAACCTTTACGCGCCCTTTCCGGACCCGAGACATGACCCGAGCTCCTAAGCTCAAGTCCATAACACTAGTTAGGTAATAGGTATAGCCTTAAATACACTAGCTATAATTTAGAGGTAGGTTAATTAGTCTATTATAAAGCTTTTAACTACTCCTCTTAGTTTTCTACCCTTCTTAGTTAAGATATAGTAAGCGCTTACCCTATAGGTAAGGATAGGCTAGACTACTTATATATATAGGAGTTAGGTATCTCTAAAGCTATAACCCTAAGCTAATACTACTAGTAAGGAGAGTGTAAGCTATTACTAGGCTAGTTTACCTTTTAGGATATTCTTATAAGCACTCTAATTAAGTTTCCTATTAACCTAGACTCTAAGGAACCTATATAACTCTATAAGCGCTATCTTCTCTATACTAAGTTAGACCCTAGCCTATAAGGGTTAGTATACTTTACTAAAGTATATAAGTTTAGTCTTTACTAGGTTAAACTTTACTTTTACTTCTTTTACCTATTTTTATATACTTTTTACGTAGCTTTAAGCCTTTTCTAGGTCTATATAGTGTTTTTCTAAATACTACTATGTTTATATTATCTATAAATCCTATTACTACTATACCTAGGATAGCTTAGAGGTATATATAAAGCTTTGCTAAGTAAAGTAAAAGAGGATTAGTAAGAGAGGTAAGCCTTATAGAGTGCTTACCTTTATCTAAAAGGGTCTTAAGAGTTTACTATTAAAGCTAAGCTAGCTTATTCTATCTATAAGGAAGCTATGTATTATAGCTATTAGCTAGTATAGTATGCCTATTTAGATTAAAATATAAATTAAATATAGGTAGCTAACTCTATTAAATACGGATAAGATATCTATCTACGCTAATAAGGTAATGCTACCTTTGCCTTAAGCCTCTCTTATATATTCTATAAGGACTCTAATTATAGTTTCTATTAATCTATTTACCCTATTTCCTATTTATAGCTTAGGGAGAAGGCCCTTAGCCTTAGTAAAGGCTATAAGCTACCTTATAATTACTACTTCTATAATCTTTCCTACTATATTTAGTAGTAAGATAGGTCTTTACGTATTAGCCTTTCTTATCTCCTTAGTAGTTTTTCCTAGCTTCCTAATTACTATTACTTATATAGTTTAGAACTAGGCTAGGAAATATCTTACTTTAAGGATAGTATTTAGTAAGCATACTATAGCTTCTTTAGCTAGCTTATGATTTTTATAATTTTTTTTTCATTGGCAGTGGCCAATGCATCTAAAATTCACACATAACATAAGAATTACTGGCAACACCTAGCCAGTGTAATAATAAATGACTGATTAATAGTACCGCAGTGATAAAAAAGCAGCCTAATATAGGAATAAGCTTTAAGGGCATAAATACGGGGGCTGCGAGGTTAGTGTAAAGTTTATTAATAATAAACTTTGTGGCTACGTTAGCGTAAGATATAGTTATAGGTCGTAACCGCAGTTAAACTCAAATTCATTCGAGTTTTACTCGCAGCATAAATTAACGCGATTCCCCTCTATGACCGTGTTTATTCCCTCTCTCTATCTCTTCTATCTTCTCGCACCTTACCACTCACTTATACCCTAAAGCTCTAAGGCGAACTTAAACCCTCACACCACACATAACTCATTCTCACTTGCTTCTAACAATCACCAGGTAGGTCCTGCATTACCAATTAACTAATTAACCCTTAACTAATCAGATCATAGATGGCTAAGGGTAACAAAAAGACACTGCCCTAACCGAAAGGTTAAAGGCTATGGCAGAAGAGAAAAGCAAAGGGAAGGAAAATAAAGATAAATCTAACCTAGAGATAATTAATAGCATTTATAACACAAGGAAAAAATGCTAAGAAGTAAAGGCAAGGCGAATAATAAGATTAGCAAGGGAGATAGGAAGAAAATGAAAGAATAGGGAATTAGCCTGTAACAATATAAGCAGTTTTACCTCGTACCCAGGAGGGTTTAGCTAGCTTATTATAGGCCTTAATAAGGCCTACTAGGAGTTTATTATCTCCTAGGGCTTTCTAGCTAGCTATATCTAATAGGATATTTCTAATATCCCTTACTTTAAACTATTCTTTATCTAGGATTAGTGTATTATTAAGCTCTAGAAAGGAGAGGTCTAGGATATAGGAGAGGTTTACTATAGGTTTAGGGAAAAACCTTTATATAAGTATACTTACCTTATCCTTATAGGTAGTAGCTAGGTTAGGGTTATTATTAGTTCTTTCTAGGTCTAGAAGTCTAGGGAGCTCTAAGGGGCCTAGCTTTAAAGCTAGGCCTATCTCTCTAGTCTCTAAACTCCTTTATCCTTTTCCTATATATTAGCTTTTTATAAGGCTTCTCTCTATATATTCCTTTTCTTTTCCCTCACTATCTATTCCTAGTTATTATTTACCTTAGAGAAGGCTTGCTAGTTTACTTTAGTCTTTTAGTATCTTTATTATCTCTTAGCTTATTTAGCTTTAGTAACTACCTCTTTTATTCTCCTTAATTACTATACCTCTAGGCTAGGGAGTTTTTAGCGCTTTTATAAGGCTATTAATTCTACTATCTATTAGAGGTTTATAATAAGCTATATTATATATATATTAATTCCTTCCTTATCTTTTAGGTTTAGTGTATTTTTACTTAGAGTTATACTACTGCTTCTGCCTTTACCTATAGTCTATTTATTATAGTTTAGGTGTATTTAAGGGTAGGTAAGGCGCTTTCTTACTCCTTAGTAAAGATACTAATTAGCTATAGAATATAGTTAGAACCTATAAGGTTTTCTATACTATTATAGTAGACTTAGATATCTAGAGTTACCTATGCTAAATCTATAGTGCTATCTCTATTTTCTTTATATTATCTTATAGGTTCCCCTTAGGGCATTACTAAACTAAGCCTTTATTAGCTTATAAGGTCTAGTAGTTCCTTTACTTCTCTAGTTATTTTATCTAGGCTATCCTAGAGAGAGTGTTTTTAGTTAAAGTCTCTTATAAAAATACTTTAGCTATAGGGCTTTTTACGTTAAAAGTATAAATAGGTATATTCTAGTTATTTATATATCCTTCTAAGTAAAGGGAGTAAATATTTATGCCTTTTATCTTTACTAGTAACTAGTTAGGTCCTCCCTAGGCTATTTATAACCCTATATTATACTTTTTATTTATATATACTATATTTTATCCTTTATAGTATACTAGTTAGAATTAGGTAAGGCCTAGTGCTAGGGGCTATAGGTATCTTATATGTTCCTACTCTTAAATTACTATTATATCTATATTAGTTTAGTACTAGAGCGCTATATGTATTAGGCTATTCTTCTTATTTATATTCTAAAGAGAACTTATAATATTACTATATTAGTTAGAGAGGTAATAGGTCTTTACTATCTTATACTAGTTCTATTCTAGCCCTATTCTAAGATATATATTATATAATACTCCTTACCCTAGGCTATTTAGCGCTTCTCTTTATATTTATAAGGTATTCCTTTTTTACTTACTATAATAATAGGTTTTATTACTATACTAGTTTTCTTATAGGGTAGTGTTAGGCTTTTATCTAGGGAGTTACTAGTAAATTATAATAGTTACTCTAGGTAGCTTACTTTTACTATATTTTACTTCTCTTTTAGAATAAGATAGTCCCTTAACTATACTAGGTATAAGCTAGAGTATAAGATATAGTTTTCCTTTAGGTATTTACTAATTATTAGGTATAATATTTCTTCTTCTTTATATTAGCTAGCTTTATACTTACTATACCTTAGGGCTACCTTATAGAACTTTATAATATAGCTAGTTTAGAAGTAGTTATAGTACTATTAGGGTTATAGGGTTTTATTATATAGTTTAGTTTAGAATAGCTTTACTTTAAAGACTATTTTATCTTAGTATATCTTATTAATATCTTTTACTTCTACTAGTTTTAGGATTAGAGTAGTATATTATATATTTTTACTTAGGGGTGCCTTATAGTTACCTTAATTATATTTACTTTATTTACTTTTCTAATCTTAGCTATAAGGCTTTTAATAGATATATACTTTATTAGGAATTTCTTAACTATAATACTAAGTATATAGTAGTAAAGGGCTACTTCTAGTCTAAATGCTTTAGTAATCTATTTTTAGTCTTCTTTATATTAAGCAGTGTTTTCTTTAAAGGTAATAATTATATCTCCGCTAGGGAGTCTTCTAGCTACTATAGCTATAGTTTAGCTAGTAGCTTTATTTACTATAGTTATTATATCTTTAGTGCCTTAGAATTATAGCGTTTCCTAGATTATATTACCTTTAATAAGTACTTCTCTATATTATTTACCTAGGACCTATAAAGAGAGGGTTTTATTATTTAGCCTTCTTAGCACTAGTCTAGCTATAATACTTACCTAGGTTAGTATATTAGTTCCTTTTACTTCTTCCCTAATAGCCTTCTTAAAAGCTACTTTAAGGGCTTCTTTAGTAGTGTAAATATTATTATTATTATTATTATTATTATTATTTATAGCTCTTATTTTAGCTTAGGCATGGTTTGCTACCTAGCAGGCTATAGCCTTTATAATACTCTAAACTTAGGAGACTTTATTACTAAGGATAAGGCTAGTAATCTTATTATAGAATTTTATATTATCTAAATACTTAAATTATATCTAATCTATTATTAGGTTATCCTTATGTCTATAGGCATTAAATTGCCCTAGTCCTATGTTTAGGTAGTAGTAGCTCTATGCTAGCCCCTTTCTCTAGTGTTAATTACTATTAGTATCTTACCCTTATGCCTACCTCTAGCTCTATCATAATGTAACATTATAGGAGGGGTAAACAAAGGTAAGGAATTCGAATATTAATGTGGTTTGTATTTTAGAGGCGATTCCAGACCTTTAGGTCGGTGCGGAAAAAGTATCAAAGGTTTATAGAGTTTTTATAGTATATCTATAATAAATAATAATCTTACTTATATTACCTTTATTTAGGAAAATACTACTACTAAGTAGCGTATATTTAATAAAGCCCTTACCTACTAATTAACCGCTTATTAGCGCTATCTCTCCCTAGATTAAACTAGAAAAACCTAGCTCCTTTTTCTTCTCCTACCCCTTAGAATTAATTACTCTTTAATATAGTAAAATACTAGTGCTAATATATATATAAAGTAAAGAAAACTAGATTTACTATTCCTTAGTAGTTAAATAAAAACATACTCTTTTAGGCTTATTATATATTATTATATTACCTTATTATACTTTAAATCTATCTAATACCTTTATATCTTATATATTTTCTAGTAATTCCTAAGTTAGCTATATATATCCTTTTTATTTAATAAGTATATTCTAGTTTAACCCTTATTCTCTTATATTCTTAGCTATTATTATCTCTTTAACCTAATACTCTAAGAGATTAGGGTTAGTATTAGTTATTATTAGTTCTAGTAAGGGTTATTTATCTGCTAGTATTTAACTAGGTAATAGATTAAAAGCTACCTATTATACTAAGTTTATATAAAAGATAAGGTAAAGTCCTTATAGTATATCTAACTTAATAGTTAAAGGTATAGGGACCTCTAGTACTTTATATTTAGCTATAACCTAATCTAATTTCTTATATAGTCTATTTATCTTAAAGTTTTAAAGATTTAACTATATATAATTACTAATCTAAAAACGCTTTACTAGATAATAGCTACTATTTATTTCCTCCTATTACTATTACTAAATAAACGCTATAATAGCCTATATTAGATCTAAGCCCTTCTTAAGATATTATAAGAATACTTAAGCCCTTCCCTTTAATAAGGTATAGGATACCTTCTTATCTAGTAATTCCTAAATTATTACTAGGTTATATCTGTATAAGGCTATATTTACACTAATCCTTATTACTAATAAGTCCTTATTATTTAATATAAGTTAATATATAAGGAGATATTCTAGCTATTTAAATTATAAAAATAATAGTATTACCCTTAGAATAGCCTAAACTTCTTAATTTACCCTTTCTATACCGCTATTTATCTATAGATAATAAGCTATTAATAGTAATTACTATATACTTACTTAGTTATAAAGTGTAGTCTAAAAGTTACTTAACTAGTCTAAACTATAGTCTATAATAATTTATATAGGAAAGCTATAGAACTACTACTAGCACTATTTAAACTATTTTATATATACTTTAGCCCTATTAATATTATAGCTTTTAGCTAGATATACTTAGAGAGTCTATTTATAATAACTATAAGAAACCATAGGTTATTTAGGTATTAAGCTAGTAAGTCTATTATAAAGTTAATAAAGATCTATAACTAGTAATAATCTAGTAAAGGGATTAGTTTTAGTAAGCCTTATCTTAGCTAGTAGCTCTTTTACCCCTTATAATAGTAGTAATTCCTTATAAACTAAGTAATACCCTATAATATACTATTCTAATAGAAGTCCCTTTAAAGTATCTTAAAGATTATATTATAGCTAGGATAGCTTAGTAAGGGTAAATTATAAACCTATTATATTAGGGTTATAGTAAGGGGTTCCTAATTTAGGATCTAAGTCTAGCCCTAGAATTAAAGTAGTATTTTATAGAATTACCTATAAAAAGCTAAATATTAGTAATAATAGTAATAAGCTAGTAATAAGTTTATACTAAAGAAATAACTATATTTAGTTAGAGTAAGCTTTCTCTTAGTAATATACTAAGGCTAATTATCTTTATTATTATCCCTTAAAGCTATATTCTAAATAACTAATTACTAGGTATAATATATATATAAAATTTTTATTAAACTAGCTTTAAGTTAGTAATAAGAAAGTAGTAAACTTATATAGTCTTTAATAATTATAAGGTTTTCCCCTTATAGGATAATTTAATAGTAAGTTCTTTAATAGTAATAGTATAGGATATAATAGCTTAAGCTATAAGAGTTAGTAGTTAATATTATATAATAAGTAGTATTATAGCTACTATTATATTAGTAAGGGAAACCTTTGTTACTTTTTCCGCACCGATCTAAAGGTCCGGAATTGCCTCTAAAATACAAACCACATTAATATTTAAACTCTCTACCTCTGTTTACCCTCTCCTACAATGTTATATTATAATAGAGCTAGAGGTAGGCGTAAGGGCAAGACACTAATAGTAATTAACGCTAGAGAAAGAGGGCTAGTATAGAGCTATCACTACCTAAATATAGGAATAGGATAATTTAACATCTAAAAATATAAGAATAACCTAATAATGGATTAGATCTAATTTAAATACCCTAATAATATAAAATACTATAATAAGATTACTAGTCTTATCCTTAGCAATAAAGTCTCCTAAGTCTAAAGGATTACTAAGGCTATAGCCCGCTAGGTAGTAAACTATGCCTATACTAAGATTAGATTTATAAGTAATAATAATAGTAATATTTACACTACTAAAGAAGCCCTTAAAATAGCCCTTAAGAAGGCTATTAAAGAAGAAGTAAAAGAAACTAATACTCTAACCTAGGTAAGCATTATAGCTAGACTAGCACTAAGAAGACTAAATAATAAAACCCTCTCTTATAAATCCTAGGTAAGTAATATAGAGAAGTACTTATTAAAGGTAATATAATATAGGAAATGCTCTAATCTTAAGGCGCTAAAGATATAATTATAGTAGTAAATAGGGCTACTAGCTAGACTATAGCTATAGCTACTAGAAGACTCCTTAGCAAAGATATAATTATTACCTTTAAAGGAAATATTACCTAATATAGAGAAGACTAAAAATAGATTACTAAAGTATTTAGACTAGAAATAGCCTTATACTACTATATACTTAGTGTTATAGTTAAGGGATTCCTAATAAAGTATATATTTATTAAGAACCTAGTAGCTAAGATTAAAAAAGCAAATAAAGTAAACCTAATTAAGGTAACTATAAGGCACCCTAAGTATAAAATATATAGTATACTATCCTAATCCCTAGACTAGTAAAGGTTAAAGATACTAATAAGATATATTAAGATAGAATAGTCTTTAAAGTAAAGCTATTCTAAACTAAACTATATAATAAAACCCTATAACCCTAATAATACTATAACTACTTTTAAACTAGTTATATTATAAAGTTTTATAAGGTAGCCCTAAGGTATAGTAAGTATAAAGCTAGCTAATATAAAGAAAAAGAAATATTATACCTAATAATAAGTAAATAACTAAAGGAAAATTATATCTTATACTTTAGCTTATACCTAGTATAGTTAAGAGATTACCCTATACTAAAAGAGAAGTAAAATATAGTAAAAGTAAGCTACTTAAAGTAACTATTATAATTTACTAGTAACTCCTTAGATAAAAGCCTAACACTACCCTATAAGAGAACTAGTATAGCTATAAAACCTATTACTATAGTAAGTAAAAAAAGGAATACCTTATAAACATAAAGAGAAGTGCTAAATAGCCTAGGGTAAGGAGTTTTATATAGTTTATATTATAGAATAAGGCTAGAATAAAACTAGCACTAGATAGTAAACACTTACTACTCCCTTAATTAATATAGTAATATTATAAGTTCTCTTCTAGAATATAAATAAAAAGGATAGCTTAATACACATAGCGCTCTAGCACTAAACTAATATAGATATAATAGTAATTTAAGAATAGGAATATATAAGATACCTATAGCCCTTAGCACTAGGCCTTACCTAATTCTAACTAGCATACTATAAAGGGTAGAATATAGTATATATAAACAAGAAGTATAATATAGGGTTATAAATAGCCTAGGGAGGGACTAACTAGTTACTAGTAAAGATAAAGGGTATAAATATCTATTCTCTTTACTTAGAAGGGTATATAGATAACTAGAATACCCCTATTTATACTATTAATATAAAAGAGCCCTATAACTAGAGTATCTTTATAGGAGACTTTAATTAAAAATACTCTCTCTAGGATAGCCTAGATAGGATAACTAGAGGAGTAAAAGAACTACTAGACTTTATAAGCTAGTAAAGGCTTAGATAAGTAATACCCTAAGGAGAACCTATAAGATAATATAGAGAAGATAGGGATAGTATTATAGATTTAGTATAAGTAACTCTAGATATCTAAGTCTATTATAATAGTATAAAGGACCTTATAGGTTCTAACTATATCCTATAGCTAATTAGTATCTTTACTAAGGAATAAGAAAATACCTTACCTATCCTTAGATATACCTAGAATATAATAAATAGACTATATATAAAGGTAAAAGCAGTAGTATAGCTCTAAGTAAAAACACACTAGACCTATAAGATAAGGAAGGGATTAATATATATATAATATAGCTTATTATAAACCTATAATAAATAGTAAAAATAGTAGCCTTATAGAAGCACTAAGGACTCCCTAGCCTAGAGGTATAGTGGTTAAGAAGGGTAAAGGAGGTAGTTACTAAAGCTAAATAAGCTAAGAGATAATAGAGACACTAAAAGACTAATGTAAACTAGTAAGCCTTCTTTATAGTAAATAAGGACTAAGAATAAATAATTAGGGAAGAGAAAAGGAATATATAAAGAGAAGCCTTATAAAAGGCTAATATATAGGAAAAGGATAAAGGAGTATAAAAACTAGAGAGATAGGCCTAGCTTTAAAGCTAGGCCCCTTAGAACTCCTAGACTCCTAGAACTAGAAAGAACTAATAATAACCCTAATCTAGCTACTACCTATAAAGATAAGGCTAATATACTTATATAAAGGTTTTCCCTAAACCTATAGTAAACCTCTCCTATATCCTAGACCTTACCTTCCTAGAGCTAGATAATATACTATTCCTAGATAAAAAATAGTTTAAAGTAAGAGATATTAGAAATATCCTATTAGATATAGCTAGCTAAAAAGCCCTAGGAGATAATAAACTCCTAGTAAGCCTTATTAAGGCCTATAATAAACTAGCTAAAGAAGCTATAGTATAATTACTAAATACTATTCTTAAAGTAAGGTATTTCCTAGTATATTTCTAAACTATAAGACTTATAGTAATTAGGAAACTAAGAAAAACCACTAAGGAGATAAGAAAAGCTAATATATAAAGACTTATCTTACTACTAAATATAGTAAGAAAGATTATAAAAGTAGTAATTATAAAGTAGCTTATAGCCTTTACTAAGGCTAAGGGCCTTCTCCTAAACTATAAATAGGAAATAGGATAAATAGGTTAATAAAAACTATAATTAAAGTCCTAGTAAAATATATAAGAGAGGCCTAGGGTAAAGGTAGTATTACCTTACTAGTATAAATAGATATCTTATTAGCGTTTAATAGAGTTAGTTACCTATACCTAATCTATATTTTAATTTAAATAAGTATACTATACTAGCTAATAGCTATAATATATAGCTTCCTTATAAATAGAATAAGCTAGCTTAGCTTTAATAGTAAACTTTTAAAACCCTTTTAGATAAAAGTAAGTACCTTATAAGGCTTATCTCTCTTACTAATTCTCTTCCTTCTTTACTTAGTAAAGCTTTATATATATCTCTAAGCTATCCTAGGTATAGTAATAATAGGATTTACTAATAATATAAATATAGTAGTATTTAGAAAAACACTACCTAGACTTAAAGAAGGCTTAAAGCTATATAGAAAGTATATAAAAAGTAAGTAAAGAAAGTAAGAGTAAAGTTTAACCTAGTAAAGACTAAGCTTATATACTTTAGTAAGGTATACTAACCTCTATAGGCTAGGGTTTAGCTTAGAGTAAAGGAGATAGTACTTATAAAGTTATATAGGTTTCTTAAAGTCTAGGTTAATAAAAAACTTAACTAAAGTGCTTATAAAAATATTCTAAAAGATAAACTTACCTAGTAATAGCTTATCCTCTCCTTACTAGTAGTATTAGCTTAAGGCTATAGCTTTAGAGATACTTAACTTCTATATATATAGGTAGTTTAACCTATACTTACCTATAAAGTAAGCGCTTACTATACTTTAACTAAGAAAGGTAAAAACTAAGAGAAGTAATTAAAAGCTTTATAATAGACTAATTAACTTACCTCTAAATTATAGCTAGTATATTTAAGGCTATACCTATTACCTAACTAAAGGTTAAGACCTATATCCCTTTCCTAAATCTATATCTTAATAAGATAAAGTAAAAGTTTAAAGAGAGAATTATAAAGAGTAAAATAGCTATAATAATCTAAACTACTACTAACTTAGTATAGGCTATGCTATAAAGAAAGTAAAGACCTTTCTTTATAAATAATAAGCTAGTAATAAAGCTATATAAGGAATAGAAATAACACTAGGAGAACTAGTATAATAGGGAATATTTAGGGTAGTATAGGCTTATAAGAGAACTAACTAAGGACTACTTACTTACCTATAACCTAAAGGAAATTTAGAAATTCTATATAAGACTAGAAAAATATATCTCCTTAACCCTAGTCTAATTATATATAGGGAAGATTAGCCTTAATAAGTTTCTCTTTTAAAGAGATATCCCTAGGGTAAACTTACCCTTATATAGCTATAGTAAAGTAATTAAAGACTAATATTATATTATAGCTAACTACCCTAAATATAACTATAGATACCCTTAATTACACTAGCCTAGAGATATATAGGAGGTAAGGCTAGCCTTAAACTACCCCTAAAGGCAAGAGCTATAGCTAAATAATTCCTAGGCATAAAATAACTCTAATACTACTTACTAATATAGGAACTAGCTACTAATATATATAGGAGAGAGAAGGAGCTAGGCTACTTCTAATACACTAGGACTAATAACTAAAATATAAATATAGTAAATAACTAGGTAAAAATATAAGATTATATAGTATAAAGCTAGTAGTAAGCTAGATATAGATTTATACTTTTAGAACTATTATTAGATTAATATTAACTATAAAAATGCTAGGTATTATTACCTTACTAGTCTACCCTTACCCCTTTCCTAAGCTATAACTAGCTAACTAACATACTTCTCCTTTAGAATAGGAATTACCCCTTTATTACCTTAGCCTACCCCTTAGTAAGTAAGGCTATAGCTAGGAGATAGTTTATCTTTATTACTCTAGTATTTAGCTACTATAGCTAAAAGATAACCTTATTATACTATTCCCCTTTAGCGCTAGACTAGCCTAGACTTACTATAAAAGCGCTTTACTTTTTCTTACTCTAATTACTAGTATAAAGCTTTTTATATAATCCTAATAATTATCTAGGACCTAGAGAGCTATTAGAACTAGACTAGAACTAATAGTAAACTAGTATAGTAATACTTATATTACCCTTAGTAACTATAGCTACCTAGACTTTTACTAACTACTAATACTTATTTTATTAATTACTTAAGTTAAGCTAAGAGTAAATTAGTATTAGACTAGGCTTAAAATAAAGGCACTAACTACCTTTAAATATCTATAGTTTTAGACCTAATAATTAAAATAAGCATTAGTAGCTAGCCCTATATATAATAGTTAGCCCTACTCCTAAGCTAGAAGAGAATAGACTTACTAGTAATATTATAGTATTAGTAACTAAGGTAGTTAATTAATTAGGATTTATAAGAGATATATTAAATTCCTTAGGAATCCCCTAATTACTATAGATTAGAGTTAGAGATAGAGTAAGATAAGGGTAAAGGGAATATACCTTTAAATCCTTTACTATAGCTTACTTAAGCTATTTCTTAGTTAAGGATTTCTAAGGGTATTACTTAGTATTAAAGTTTTCCTAGGTAGATTAAAACTAGAAAAGCATAGAATATAGGAGTACTTATAGTAGCTAGCGCTATTTTAGTATATTTATAATTAGCTTATAATAATTATTAGTATTTAAGCTAATACTAACCTAGGAGTGCCTTAAGTAACTCTAAGGAAGGAAAGAATCTATAGGAAGTTTAATAAAAAAGAAAAGAAGTTAAATCTCTCTAGGGAGAGAAGCTTTTCTTATACTTATATAGGGAGAGAGAGGGCTAAATTATAAATATTAATAAAGAAATAAAAATATAAAACAAAAATCTAGCTAGATAATACCTAGGAGACCTAGGCCTAGAGATACCTAGGACTTAAACTAAAACCATACCCTTCCTATAGAAGATAATTTACACTAGGTACCTTAACTTCTATAGACTAATAAGCTAGACCTAGACTAAAGAAGGCTAAAAAGTAAGGCTATAGAGAAGCTAGCTAAAAAGTAAAAGAGAAGTAAATTACTACTATAAAGCTAAATTTAATACACTATAGGATAGTAAAAGAGGCCTAGAATAGGCCTAGAGTAAACCTAGAATAGGGCTAAGTAAGGCTAGGAACCTAGGATTTCCTTTCTTTTCTCTCTTTCTTTTTATTTTAATAGGATAAGGCTAGCGTAAGCTAGTAATAAACACCTATAATAGGCTATATATAAAGCAATGTAAACCTAGTGTAAGGTTAGCGTTAGCCTAAATATAGATATAAGGGGTTTTCTTCTTATTTAAGGGTTTTCCTTTTAATAAAGCAGTAGGAGTACTAGTACTAGCCCTACATAGAGCTAGCTAGCGTAAATAATATATATATATTAGTAAGGGACTTATAAGTTAATAAAAAGCTTAAAGAAAAGAAAGAAAAAGGAAAAAAGAAAGAAATTACCCTTCTTATAGGAATTTAAGTATCTTAAAGTAATCTAAGAGGCTTTAACTAGAATCTTTTATATATTATAACTAGTGTGTTTATAAAGATTACTATAATTTATAAGTTATTACTTTAAGCTTACTACAAATTTATTAGGCTATTACTATAAGCTTTAAGAAAAATAGAAGAAGTAAGATAATCTATACCCTATAGAGTTAAGCTAATTAAAAAATTATACTAACTAGGCTAGCTATAAAGAATTATTTAGAAAGAATAGCCTATAGGTAGGAAGTTAAGGAGTAACTATAACCTAGTTATTATTAGTAAGTAATTACTATAAAAAAGGCTAATATAGCCTAATATTATTAATATTACTATATTACTTTATAAAAATTACTATAGTAAGTAGTAATAAAGGATACTTATACTATAACCTAACCCTAAGATAATAGCTTAATATAATTAAGGATAATTATAGTAAGAAGGGTATTATATTAGGAGCGGAATAGTAATAGCCTTAATAAGGGTAATGCCTAGTAAGGCATAGAGCTATGGGTTAGCTATAGGCTAGTTATGTAAGAGCTATAGGCTATTTAAAGGGGCTTTCCTATAAACGAAGGAAAAGGCTAGAGATTAAACCTTTTAAGCACCTACCCCTAACTAGCAGTTTAATAGCTATAACTCTTCAATCTAACCTTCACTCTGTTATTCACCCCTAAGCTAAAAGCCTTGACAAGATAGTTATAATTAGGAGAATTAGTGGGTAGCCACTATAATACAGCTGCCTATAGGTGCAAGGGGTAGTGCCCGTAGGTGCTACGGGCAGGGTAATAGGCCTATAATTCTGACTATTTTTTTCGCCAGGGAGTGCCATACAAATTTAGTGGCGGGGCGTGGGATGTGGGATGTGGCCCTATCACCCGGTGGGTACAGCGCCGGTGAGCAAGAAAACACAGCTCCGAATAGCAACGCTCATTATTAAGATCATACGATATTTGAGTTTATGTATACTCATACCATAACCTATTAATGATTAGATATTTGCGATTTCCTCTCAATTTAGAGATAAGGGACTGCGCACCAAGATATTATACTAATACGTGACCCGCTTCTGAATTATATCTTAGACTAAGCGTTGGTCTTCACGAGTTATATAAAAGTCCTTTTCCGACCTAGCCTCGAGAAGGGTCAGACGCTCCTCAGCTCCATAAGTTGTTTCTCGTTACCTGCCCGTTCTCGACTTTCCTCGATACAATATGCGTGTTAACCGCTTCATTCCAGCAATTTCGCTCCTACTTTGGGCCACTGCCGCCTATGATACTCCCGCGCCTTTTGAGTACGCAGCGCAAATTCAAATCAGAAATCAGCTTGACAGGCCACTCTATGACTTCGTCTTGAAGCATAAGTACGGCAACGACGCGCCATGGATTGAGTTTCGAAGCGATCATGTCGGCATAACCCAGGACCATCTCGTTAACTTTACGGTTGAATACGATGTCGATTCGGCTTTCGGGTTTTCTACCCGAAGCGAATGGGCCGTTTCCTTTCTTGATGAATCTAAAACTATTCAGTGCGAGACTCAAGGTCCGATGAAATTTGCACTAGAAGCTGGCGACAACGGCCGGGTAAGCCTCTTAGAGATCTATGGGCTTCAAGAAGAACCACCCAAAATAGGTTTCTGGTCATCGATGGGCAAACCCCAGACCCATGCCATTTCTTGCAAGCGCTTGCAGGAAGGACAGCCATCGACAGAGCTCACCGTTCAGGAAACTGCCCAGCTTCTTGGGAATAATGAGGAAGGACATACAACTGGACAATCAACTTGAACAACAAGAAAGGTGTCTCTATTCATAACGTTTTTCTCTTCAATAACGTTTTGCCCTTCAGAGATAACCAGTATAAGATAGTCGACCAGCTATCCCGCCCCATTGAGGGATTCGTCAATACAATCGAGAGCGGCGACTCAGCTACGATTTCAATCTCTTCGAAGTCACCACCAACAACCCTGGGTGACTTGGAGTGGATTGAAGAATCCGATGGGCAACTCAAGTTCTGTTCTCTTTCAGTTCATGGAGAGAATACTAAAGAATGTTCTCTATGCCCCTTCTTCACAGAGTTCTCGCTCATTCAACCCGATATTATTGAGCCTATCACATGGACGCTCAAGGAGAATAATGAGACTTCATTCTTACACTCACATACGCGCGGAAGTCAAGTCACACCATCATTCAATTGCCATCCAAGAACTCCTTTCGGTCTGTGGAGCATATATATGTTGAGACAAGCTAGTCTCAAGAAGAAGGGAAAGAGTCTCCTGAGTATCTAAACAACGTCGAGTTTTGGGCGTCTCTATGGTACCCAAAGGGCTTCTCGTGCCCCACCCCATCTTTGTTTCCTGACCCTTACTCCATGCTGGGGTTGGGGTTTTCCTGTAACAAACGATAATAAGTGTGTAATTGTCACGCTCCTGACCCCTTGGCAGGGTGAGCGGCTGGCCGATTCCGAAAATTGGCTAGGTTGGAAATTTTGCATTCAAGTATAAGGCTAGGTAGCCTTAGGGAATAAAAGTATCATCCCACATCACTGGAAGAGCTTGTCAGACAGAGATCAACAATCCCATTATTGCCGGTTCTTCACTTTCTATTTTGTTGTGATTTTGCGCCTTACAGTTTGATCTCTTCCCCTTAGGGCACAGGGAGCGTCGAACGGGATCAGTCGCCAAAGATGGATTTATCGCAACTGCCTTCGGACTTAGCCAGGGCAGTAGAGCGTCACCTGAACCTATCGCAGGCGGCAAACTCCTCTTCACAGACGCAATATCCGTCCTCAGCTTAGGTTGTCTACGCTAACAAATCGGATAAAATAAGCACCATCTAAAGATAGTGCTAAAAGATAATGCTGGTTTGAAAGCTAGTCCTGGAAAAAGGCTTAAGTTCCCTATTAGTAGACAGATTGATTGATTGTATTTTTCGTCCAGCAGCCATTGGCCGCTCAGGTCTCCGCGAGGGAGCACAGGACGTGCTGAGTCCAGTAGACGTAGTCGGAGGGACGGTGAGTGAAGGGTAGTTTGCGGATACACGAGCGAGGGGACGGCACGTCTCGGTCATCAGTACGGCAAAGCCGCGAAAGAGGCGACAGTCGAGGGACATCAGGTCTTTTTGACAGGGCAAAGTTTGAACGGCGGGTTCTAGAGTGCCTTGTGTCCGGGAGGACTGCCGTGCGAAGCGGATAGTGAGATAGTGAGCATACGAAACCATGGGGACATGGTTTTATCCAAGCGGATAGCGGCGTCCTGTGGCGGCCCTCTCTTGATGCGTGAGCTTGCATCTTGGTCACTTCCCTGTGATGTCCCGGAGAGGACCATCCCCTTGGTTACGTCGTGTATAACCAGCACACACCCGAGTGTTGTGGTGAGCAGTGTAGCCCCGAGCTACGCGGCCAGATCTTCTTCTGCGACTACTACAGTCGCCACGGGTATGTGCCGGAGCACATGACCTACAGCTATTCGTCAGAGTTGTTGGCGAGTCAGGCTTGCTAATAATACAGCTGTATGTAAATCTACATTACATACGTCCCAACATGCCAAAGCCCTGGTGTCCCAATTACAAAGAAACTTCGCAGTATATCTATCTATCCACCCTCAGGCAAGTATCCTTTCTACTAGCTACTAATCGCAACACCGGGACTGCAAGACAGAGAGAGTCAGTGGCGCTTTTCCCGAGAACCTTGTCTGGGACACAAAGGGTTCGTTCTCCGAAGGGTGTTATACCCAGTGGAAGTGGAAGGGACCACAAAGCTTCCTTCCATTCGAGACAAGAGCACAGCAGTGCAGCAGTGCAGCATAGGATGGGATTGGTCCTGCGTCTACGGTTGAGGACAAAGCAAGGAAAGAAAGAAGATGGCAATTGCAGGAGGAATCTGCCAACTGCGCGCCAACTGCCTGTACATACATACATACATATCTTGTCCCCACTCTTGCTTGCATTAGGACAAGCCGATGGCGCATTAATCAGCCCAATGCACTGCAATCTATCATGTACATACATATTAATCTATTCTCTGCGGAGTTAAAGCACCACTGATACCCACTTCAACCCCCAGATGGAGATGGAATGGGTCCAAAAGTCCCCAAAAGTCTTGGCCGGCGTGTTTTTTTTTTTTTTTTTCTGTTTCTTGAGTGAGCCGAGCGACCGCCGCGTCGTCATCATCCCCGTTGGTAGCAGGGACTACATTGCGTAAATCTGTGCTTGTTGTTGACGTCCCTCTTTCCCTCTCTTCTTCTCCCATTTCCATTTCTCCTCCACGTCCATCAACGGGCTGGGTGTCATCGGTCGCCGTTGGACCACATCCTGCCCGCACCGGCATTGCTTCTTCGCTTTCCCGCGAGCCGCATCTCTCCGACAAACGACCTCGTTCCGGTCTGCCAGACTGAGACACCCCACCTTCTTCTTGTTTTGCTTTCCTGCCCGTCACTCCGAGGACCCATCATACCCAGAGAGAGACAGAGAGAGAGACAGTAAATATTGATCCATCTCCGGCCCGAGACGGTGACGACACGCGCCTGCATCGCGAAATTTTTGCATCTCAACTTTCCTTGTATTTTCACGAGCTCGATTTATTTCACCACATTATTCGATTACCGGTCCAGACGCACGAGGAATCATCCGAACCAGCAATAATCTGGGAGTGTACTTCTGACAAATTTTGTTTTACCTAAAGACAGAAGTCGGTCTGTATGTATCCGTCCCGTATCCTCTTCGGCTCAAGATCGATTGGCCATCGTCGAGTCAGCAGGACTTTACGGCCAACTCCCCGACCGAACAACGGTCGCGTTTTTATTTTCTCGCCCGGTCCGTGGACGTGATTCGACACAAGGAGGGATTTTCAGTATCGATTTTTGCAAAAGAAAGAAAAAAAAAGATGGCGTGGGAGCATCTCGACATCACCAAGCCGCACTTGGTGTACATTATCCTCGGCGGCTTCACCGCGCTATTCATGCTTTGCTCCACATTCATCAAGGAGCGCATGTATATCGGTGAGGCCACTGTTGCTACCTTGTGTGGTGTCATTTTCGGTCCTCATGCCGCCAACTTAATCGATCCCAACTCGTGGGGCAATACCGACATTGTCACCGTCGAGTTCTCTCGCATCGTTCTCGTCGTTCAATGTTTTGCCGTCGGCGTCGAACTGCCCAAGTTTTACATGGAGAAGCATTGGAGGTCGGTCGTCTTCCTCCTCGTTCCCGTCATGACGGCCGGCTGGCTCATCACAAGTCTCTTCATATGGTGGATGATTCCGCCTCTGGACTGGCTCGAATCTCTAGTGGTTGCCGCCTGCGTCACTGCAACGGATCCCGTTTTGGCTTCATCCGTCGTCGGTAAAGGAAAATTTGCAAAGCGAGTCCCGAAGCATTTGCGCGATCTTCTCTCGGCCGAGTCTGGCTGCAACGACGGCATGGCTTTCCCTTTTATTTATTTGTCCCTCTATCTCATTCAGTACAACCGCGACGCCAGCGACGTCAGCTTTCATTTCGTCGTCTACGTCGTCCTATACGAGTGCATCTTTGGCGCCATCTATGGTTTTCTCATCGGCTATATTGCCCGCCATGGCATCAGGTTCGCCGAATCCCGTGATCTGATTGATCGCGAGAGCTTTCTCGTCTTCTACTTCGTGGTAGCCCTCTTTTGCGCCGGCTCTGGTAGCATCTTGGGCATGGACGACCTGTTGGTCGGCTTCGCGGCCAGTGTCGGGTTTTCCAATGATGGATGGTTTGGCGAGAAGACGGAGGAATCCCACGTGTCCAACGTTATTGACTTGCTGCTCAACTTGGCATACTTTGTCTACTTTGGCACCATTATTCCCTGGGCGCAATTCAACGACGGTCAGTTTGGCATGGCCGCATGGCGTCTTGTTGTCGTTGCCATTTTCGTGCTCCTGTTCCGACGTATTCCCATCATGTTGATGCTCAAACCGTTCATACCGGACGTCAAGAATTGGAGAGAGGCCCTGTTTGCCGGCCATTTTGGTCCAATTGGTGTCGGCGCAATCTTTGTAGCCATTCTTGCGCGAGCCGAGCTTGAACACCACGAACCAGTACCACTCGGAGAACTGCCCCCGAAAGATGCTCCCACTACAAGCTTATTTATCTCGTGTGGCCAATTGTAACCTTCCTCGTCATTTCGTCCATCCTCATCCACGGATCGTCCATTGCCGTCTTCACTCTTGGAAAGCGCATCAACACTTTGACACTGACCATGTCCTATACCCAAGCTCCCGAGGATGGGCCTTCCTGGATGAACAGACTTCCCAGAATCTCGTCTCAGTCGAGGTCCATGGCCAAGACCATGTCCGAAGCATCCTTCGATAACCTGAAAGAACCATCGTTTCCAGCTGGTACCCTTGCACCTCCTTCAAACTTTCTGCGTCGGCAACGTGACGAGGACGGTCACAGCGGGCCTGGAAGTCGTGCTTCTTCTCTTGTTTCGAGGAAGAGGAAGCACAAGAGATGGGACGATGGAATAGGACCCGGCGGACCTGTAAGTCAATCTGCAATATTTCCCAATCGACAATCACAGACGGAAGCATCCGACAAGGATCCCTCACCGCCAACACGCGAGACTACCGATTCCACGAATTTGGAGGCTGAAGAGCCCACGGACAAGTCTGGCGAGAACGATGGACAGCCGCCACCTCGGGATGGTCGTTCGACTCATGTCAACATCTACGACGAAGGTCACCAGCTTGTGTTCGAAAACGATGACGGCGATGTGATTGATGTTGAGCCGATCCCAGTCGCGGAGAAGAAAACTGAAGAAGACAAAAACGAGGACAAGACAATAGGTCAGGGAGCAAGCCAGTCAAGGGTGGGGAAGGCGAACCAACCTCGGTCTGGAAACTTGGAGAGCTTCGACGCAGGATGAACGAGTATTACTCGTCGGAGCAGGAGAAGCGCAAAGACAAGGGCAAGAGCGACCGGCGACACGAGCCAGCCCGCGCCTACCAATTCGGCAACACCATCATTGTGGAAGACGAGGATGGCGAAGTCGTTAAGACATACGAGCTGCCGTCATCGAAACCCCAAACGCAAGAGAGCGATTTGATTAGTGCCAGTCTCAAATACCTTGGCCTTGGCATGCGTCGCCATGGTGGAAGGAATGCAGCGGCAGCAGCCGAGGAAGGCCAAGCCGGGCCCGATTCATCTGTCAAGCAGCCATTCAAGGCTGGCTGGGCGGGTTTCGGCCAGCGCGGAGAACAAGCCAGGCGAAAGAACATGGCTCAGCAGCAGGCACAGGCTGCCAATGACGATGACAAGAAGATCAGATTCACAATCGGTGGTATCGGTCGGCGCATGACCAAGGAAGACTTCATCCGCGAAGTCCAGAAGCTCGATTCCGGTACGCGCAACGAAGTAGTCGACCGCTCTACAGCCTCCAACGCCCTCAAGTCCATTGCCAAGGAAGTCCCCTCGGTCGAGGCCCAGCCGGCGAGACCGCAGCAGAAGCAATCTCCACCGCCGCCGCAACGACCCGTGCCCGTGATCCGCGAACAGCACAGCGGGAGTAGCAGCAACGGCGAAGGCAGCAGCAACGGCAAAGGCAGCAGCAACGGCAAAGGCAGCAGCACCGGAGCGAACCGTTCTGTCTCCATCTCGCCAACTCGCAAGCAGGATGAGATTGTTGAACCTCCTCGCGGGCGTCCAGAAAGGTACAAGACGATCAGAACGAAACCGCCGTGGAGCGTCGACGCCGTCTAGCCGTGCTGTCGAAGCAGAACGAGGCCAGCGGGCGCAACGGCGACAATGGCGAGACTCCGCCGAGCGACGCAGGCGGCAGGCGGCGCTCGGGATACATGTAGGCGGCTCTGCTGCCGAGGAGGACAGCGATAGCGAGGACGAAGGAACCGAGAGAGTTCCCCGGCGAGACGAGGTATTCGCTTCGCTGAGCCCCAGAGGAAAACTAAAGAGGTGGATCATCTTCGATGGTTTTTTTTTCTAGGTTATTTAGGGGTTCTCTTTTATGTATTTTACGTCATGACATAACATTATCTATTGGAAAGTTAGAGAGCCGAAAATTAGCCCAAATTGGCGGCCATGGCTCCGCAAGCTCGATAATTGGAAACAGATTTGGCGGGAAAATGGGTCGACTAGATTAGGTGTATGTAATAGTGGACAGGCAAAATTCTTCCAGTCGAAGCTCTTGTAGTGCTCTTCCTTTTAAGCTGAAGCAAAGAAAGTGATAGTAGGAGTGGCCGAGGGTAATCTGGTCCATTCCTACAGCCGATCACCGTGACATCAAACTGAGCCTCTTCACCGCGCCAGGGCAAGACTGCGCGATATATTACGCACTCCACGACGCAACGCAACGCAACGACCTTCAGGCTTCAGTAGACCGACTAGCTTATCACGCTTATTGAGAAACAACTTACTCAGCTAATGTGGACGGAAAGGGAGGCAGGTAGGGTCGACTGGTGGAAGTGAATGCAGAAATGCGGGCTAGTTCCGCTCCAGAGGTTGCCAAGGGTCGTCCGGGGACCACGTGCAGGTGGTACCTCTTGGTTGAGTCACGGAATATTAAGTGGCTCGAGATGATGGCACAACCAGGCCGCTCGTACGACACGGGAAATGCGACATGGAAAGTATCATTTACACATTCTTCTCTCTCCATGCTTCAACATCTTACTCCTATTTGAAAGGAAAAGAAAGCGAAGAAAAAAATTGCATCAGTAACCCATGAAATCCCCGTCCGTGACTCTATTCCCACAATGTAGCTACAAGCACTGTGCCGGACAGTCCCTTCCTTGATGCTCGAGATCACAAGCATCCTCGGGCACGTCATAGCAGTGCAGCCCCTCGGAACAAGCGACTCCATACGGTCCCCACAAGAAGTAGCGTTCTTGGGAATGCAAATGTGGGGACATCACCATTGCTCTTCGGCAGGCGGGGATCGACGCGACACTCGGTGCCGGCCTCGCAGGTGACGTGCCCGGGGCCCATATCGCAAGCAGTGTAGCTGTTCATGGTGTAGCAGGTTCCTTGGCAGTGACTGGGATCCGCGCAGGCTGGCGAGTCAGGAGCGCAGCTCTGGCCGCTGGGGCAAGGAATGTCGGGGCCGCATCGTTGTTGGCCGGACGCGAGAGATGCGAAGCCCGGCGTGGTGAGGGCGAGGGCGAGGGCGAGAATGTATCGAGACAGCATGGTCAACTGCGAATGTCGGCAGGTGAGCTTGGAGGATATGATAAGGGTTTTTGGATTTTTTTTTTTAAAGGGGGCTTTGGTTCTTTAAGGACTGACAGGAAAGATGCTTTTTTGAAAGCTCAAGTTGGCGAGGAGGAGTGACTTGTCTTATACGAGAAGGGGTGAACAGCCAGCCTCACTCAGCTCCGATGAAAACATCCTAGACTTGGGAATCATGCATGCAGCCCATTGAATGACCTGCTCAATCAGGCATTTAAGCCACGCAGAGTAGCTATTATTAGAGAGTTGTGGGGAGAAAAATACAGGGGGACCAAGGTTACATTATCTCATGTGTAAATTTATATGTACATATTTATAATTCCAGGTACCTAATCATCCTAGCCCCTGTTTACCCTTATTTCCCCTATAAGAGCCGATTGGCTAGATTTCCCCCTGGCAAGTCAATTTGTAAAATAAAACTGGGGGTAGACTGTGAATGCCGCGTTCTTATGCCCTTCGTGAACGGTTTCGTCGGCGCAGGTATTACGGAAGTCTCGGAGCTGGTCTACAAATAGCCGGTACGTCCCTCCTCGTCGTAGAAGGGCAGTGAGAATTCGGCAACGGCAACTTGTCTCACGGTAGATAGCGGGGCAATGAAAGGGATGATGAGGTCGCGCGCATGGGCTGAGATGGAAGGAAGGGCCGAAACGGCGTGATGATGGGCGACGAACGGCATTGCCGACACCCACGCCACCTTACAAGGCCACCTTCTCCCGCGAAGACCCCATTTTGCCCGTGTTCCGGTCCATACTCAAAATCATGGCGACTTGACTATTCAGTGCCACCAGCTCACCCGCCAGGTCACGAACCATGACTTCGATATCTAACCTACCGTCCTTGATCTGCTTGGTTGTGATGCTCATGTTGAGCCATTCCACCCCTTCCTCCGGCAACAGCTTCTTGATTTCAAGATTGAGCAGCACGGTCGGGAACCACAGCCCTCGGCGAGCCTTTCTCCGCTCCGCCAGCGCCTCCGGGTCGTCTGGGCTGAAATACCCAGGGGGTGAAGAAGGCGAGGAAGTCGAAGCGAAACGTGTCCACCACGTAGGGCAGCGCGGCCTGCGTGATCCTTTGGTCGCCCACGGCGCTGATCCAAACGTCGCATACGCCGGGGTTAATGCTCCTTGGCTGGGGAGCAACATTTCCCAGTTCCCGAGCGAGCCTTTACTGAGGGGATGATTGGATCGGGAGGCGTGTTTCCACTTGCCGTCTGTGCCCCTTTTCTTGACAAGATGGAAATCCGGCATGGCTGGCATGGCCGCCGCAGAGGCTCCTTGTTGGTAGCCCGTGGGGAACGACGGGCCCGCGAGCGCCTTCAGGTCGACTTGGGTGGTGTAGGCGACGACTTTGCGCCGGGAAGATGAGGCCACGAACCAGGGCGCGTGGTCCAAAACGTCTCCTTGCCAGAGGGTGAGATGTAGCGTGGAGACCTGTCGGCCCAGCTTGACCTCGTCGACGACGACGATGCCGGGTCCTGCTGCGGTCTTGTTCGTGAACTCAAAGTGTGCGGTAAAGGTGTCTGGCTGGCCGCGCGGACCGAGATGAGCGTTGGCTGTGGCCAGCATGCATGATGCTGTGTAGCCTCCGTTGGGGACTGTCGCGGCGCTGGTTCAGCACTTATCCTGGCGTTGAACTTTGAAGATGGAAGGGGTCAAGAGCATATATGATGATGAATCGAGTCATACCGGCTCCGATGCAAAAGTCGGTGTGGAGGTGAATCCTGTATGTGTGTGAGTCGAGCTGCTCAAATCGAATGCCCTCGGCAAGGGACACGCGCGGGGAGCAGTCGCTGCTTGACCTTGCGACATGGTTGATTATATCTGGCCTGGTCCGGTCTGTCTTGTCTGCTGCGGTGGATAGGAGGAGAGGTGTAGTAAAGTCCGGTGTCTGTATTACGTAACATTCGCTACACAGTGCTTACTACACGTTGACACCACTGCACAGCGCACAGTGCATAGCTCTCACATTCAGGTTCCCGAGTAACCTGCGCTTCGAGCACAACCGCTTCGAGGACAAACCTACCGCCACGCGTTTGCTAACGGCCAGTCAATAGCTTGGATTCTTCCTTCTTGACTTGCGTGAAGATGAGATCGGACATCGACCAGCTGTTTGAGCTAGGCGAGGGCATTATGAAACTTCCCGACAAATAGGCACGGTACAAAGGGACCGACCGAACGGCAGCCGCTTCCTCCTCTTCTACGCTCCCGTATCGACTTTTATACTGCATACCTCAGGCATGGACAGGGAATGACCGGTCAGGTGCATGAGCTTGGCGCTCGAGCCGCAGCTTTTGCCCCCAAGCCCCAAAGGGTATTACGGTTGCCATCGTCGCAATCGCCTGCCAAGCCCTCGGGGACCGTCATCAGATTAACTAAATGCTTTGCGAGCTCCGTCGACAAGGACCTTCGGCCGAGCATGTTGCACTATACCGACTTCGGAACGGATTACACCTCTCGCAAATCTACTTGTGACTTATCACAGGTCCTGGCCCCGGTGGATCGCCATAGATGATGGCGCATGGCACAGCGTTCATCCTCAACCAGGTTGCCCGATCGTGAGCCTTGGAGGTGCGACGATCCAATGGACGCGTGGCGTCCTGCGAAGCAACGTGCATCGCATCAGATGGCCTCCGGGGGACAGCGGTACATCGAACGGTACAGTCTGGCTATTTATTATACTTCGGCCCGAGCGAGCGAGAAGCCAACACGAAGAGCAGGTTCAATGGCGACGAAGACAACCCAGAGGGTGAAAACAGCAAATTGACAGCGGGGGCATGGGAGGTGAAAAAGACAGTGGCGATTACCAAAGAAAGGACGATGATGCAGAGCGAGGAGGGACAAGTTGAACAAACGAGGTGAGTAATGTCATCGGAAAAATCTTACTCGATTGGCCTGTAACGACCGAGAGACGGACGACTTTTCGTGCAGAAACGTCTGGGCAGTTGTTGTATCAAGCCAGAAGAAGTCGCGGCCGAATATTCAGCTGAGAGGATTCACATCACGCCTTGTCCGTTTACCCCGCTCCAAAGACACCCAGCGCCAATAGTCAAAGGATGAATTTCTTGTTGCCAAAGTTTAAATTCCGTCGGCTCTTGCGTCGGGATGTCTGGATTGCAAAAGATGGGCCAACAGTGGAAGTCGTGGACCCTGAATGACGGCTCAACACTGCATACAGCCACGCAAGTCAAGACATGGTGTCGATCCTTCCGTTTTCTGCATGCGGCGTTCCTATCAACGACATGGAGTACTTTAGTGTGCGCTTGGATACCCAGAAGTCAAGCTCAGAAGCCACAAGTCGGCGCTAATGAAACAGTTTCATCCACTGCAGTAACTAGAAACAAACTAGTACCGGGCGTTCGCGCCTAGCCAAGAACTCGGCCATGTCCTAAGCACTCTCCTAGTTTTAGCACAACCAGTTCGAAGCTAAGCGTTGAACTTTATATATTCTGCGGGGTGGTCAAGAGGAAGGTCCGGTTTGCCGGGACGCTCCTGTGCGCTACTTCTATGGCAAATGGGAATACTAATTTGATTTAGAATTTTAAGCGGATTATTTCCTCCGAAAACAGTCAAGGGTATTTGCTGGGTCTGCGAAGACGACGACTTTATAAGCAGGGATAGCGCTCGTGCCATTTTCCCGTCGTCTCCCGGCTGGCTGACGCATTCACACAGATTATGCCCAGTACGTGCATGTATGCACGCGCCCTGGCAAAGAATTCGTGACGACTCTCTACAATATTCCTAGGACAGCGGCTTGTTCAGTTCAGTCAGCATGCTAGCCAGACTGGCCTCCGGGCCTCTCTTCGTCTGGGTAATGATGTTGAGCCTTGCCTCAGCCGCGGGTGTTTCATCACCTTCATCAGCGACTTCATCAAATAGAACGACGGAAGCGATCGACAACAATGCCCCGATACGCGATAGATCATCGAGACTGGCACGGGAGGTGATTGCCCTCGGCTGTGTCTCATCGCTGGTCATGATCATCCGTTTGATCATCAACAAGTTCTACAGCACACGACGAGCTTTCAGCACGGATGACTGGGCCGTATTCGTGTCAATCTTCATTCGCATCTCTGCCACCGTAGTCAATGTTGAAGGCCTCATCGCCAACGGTCTCGGTCGGGATGTGTGGACAATCTCGCCTCAGGAAGTGCGAGGCTTCGCGTTGTATTTCTACGTTATCCAGATTCTCTACTTCACGGAGGTTACCATGATGAAGGCGACGTGGGGCCTCTTCTACCTGTCGATATTCCCGGGAGAATTGTGCGTCGCAACCTGTGGATCACGATCGGATTCATCGTCCTGACTGGACTGGTATTCATCCTGGTTGCCGCGTTCCAGTGCACGCCCGTGAGATATACGTGGGAGCAATACGGCAATCATGATCTTCATGGCAGATGCATCAGCATAAATCCGGTTGCATGGGCGAATGCAGCCATAAGCGTTGCCATGGACTTTTGGCTCATAGCCATTCCCTTGAATCAGGTTCACAATTTGAACCTCCACTGGAAGAAGAAGCTTGGGGCCGCCGTCATGTTCATGACAGCCTTGTCGTAAGTTGGCGTGTTAAGACGGCTACGTACGTCAAAGTTTTTTCTTTTTCTTTTTGCTAATGTTTGAATGTGTCCCGCCCAAAACAGTGTCACAGTCATATCCATCATTCGATTCAGGTCACTTGTGACTTTTGCCAACTCTCAGAATCCAACATGGGACCAGTGTGAAATTGTTCTGTGGTCGACTGTTGAAGTCAGCGTTGGGATGATGGGGTTATGCTTGCCGGCGATCCGACAGATGCTAGTACGGCTTGCTCCGCAGTTCTTTGGATCTCAACAAACATCCACGTCGAGTGGAGGTGACACAGATCTGGTGCCAGCACAGAGTACAACACCAAACCAGAAAGAGGGCCAATCAGGGGTTAAGCATCTCCCAGCCCTGCAATTAAGCAGGAGGACATGGGGACCGTTAGTCGAGGGCGACTGGACGCGCATGGTATAATCAGAAGCAGCCCTTTGTTGGTGTTGGATTGATCACACTGTATTACACGTCAACTGTACCGAGTACAACTAATCATGAAGAGCGTTTGACGTAGTCTGTCATATCATAGCCTGGAACTTACATGACCACATTGTTGATTCGAAGGCAGTCACTGAAGGTCCTACGAAAATTACCTCCATGTATCCCTCTCGCAGGATACAAGTGGTTACGGTGACATGATTGTTCCTGCAGGCGAACTACATGTAGTTCGTTCATGTGTGGCATGCCTAACACGAACAAAGACGCCAAGAAACTGTCAAGCTTCGTCTGAACGACCAATGGGTTTTTTTCTTTTCTGTTTGAGAACCAAGAATTTGCCAATCGCAGGGTCCCAAAGCGGTTCGCCTGACCGTTCTTGGGGTCAAGCGAATCCTCGTTCGATAGCGTCGACAATTCGCCGCCGCCGGACGAACCTTGCTTCGTCAGTTCTCAGAGGCAGGCCGACCTTCCACCGCGAGCATGGACCAGACTCCTACGCCCGAATGGCTCACCCCGTGAACCATTTTTCATCCTGCGACCGCCAAAGAAGCGCGTTGGAAACGCAATGAGCGAGCCACTGTGGCGGAAACGGCGTGGTAAAGTCGGATGCATCTGGATTGAAGTTGCCGCACCGCGGCTCCAGAAGCTGCGCGAGGCGGAGAAATCGTACTCGTACCGTTTCCCATCTTGGAGTGGCTGTTCATTTTTTTTTTTTTTTTTTTACTGACTGAGCATTCACGGACCAGAAAACGAACAAGCCAATGTGGCTTGCTGTGGCAAATTTTGAAAGATTTTTTACCAGTGAGAAGAGAGAGTTGGATTAAAGCTCGTCTATACTCGGGTCTACGTTCTAAACCAAGGCAAAAGACATGGAAGCGCTCTCCCACTGTGAAGGCTTCGAATGCAACAGAAGCTCCTCGATCGATGTTTGCGGCCAGGAAGGGCTGGCTCATTTCCCCCTAGCTGGGACGTACTCTCGTATGTCCACCTTGGTTTCGTTCGCTTTGGCCTGCGCCATCATCAGAACCTCCGAGTCCATGTCGAAGATAACGTACATGTGCTGCATTGCCGGTGCTCCAAGAACGGCAGTACCCCAGGCTGAGCTGGACGTAATCGAAGGCTGCAAACACCGGCATCGCCAACGTTGCGCTGGTTGCCGTTGCGGCCTTGATCGTTTCCGCCTCGGTTTTTACCACCTTGGTTGTTTCCGCCCTGGTTGTTTCCGCCTCGGTTTTTACCGCCTTGGTTTTTACCACCTTGGTTTTTACCACCTTGGTTGTTTCCGCCTCGGTTTTTACCACCTTGGTTTTTACCACCTTGGTTTTTACCACCTTGGTTGTTTCCGCCCTGGTTGTTTCCGCCTCGGTTTTTACCACCTTGGTTGTTTCCACCTTCATTTCCTCCACGACCACGACCGCTTCCATTCTGGCCATTTCCTCCACGGCCATTGCCATCCTGATTGCCACCATAGTTTCTCGAACTGCCACCCAGAGCTTTCGCTCTCTGGGGCGGCTCATTGTTGCCAGGGGCTCCTGGACCGCGGGGAGGCTCTTCTGGAGCTATGATCGAGTCTAGAGGAACTCTGATTTGAACCGCATCTTTATTCATGCCAATGACGAGATCCATACCCTTGATCCGATTGCATTCCGTTAAGAACTCGCCTTCAGGGCCCGGTTGAGCTCCCAACATATCAGATATTGTGTCCAAAGTTTCCCCAGACAAAGTGAGGTCGGGCTCGCCAGTATCTAGCAGCACTACAGGCGGCCCATCGTTCCCCAAAATGTTTCCATCACGCTGCCGGCGCAGGAGGTTTCTAGTTGATAGGTGGCGCCTCGTGTGGTCGTATGATGCGCGCTGGGGTCTGTTCAAGACTTTTCGGGCAAAGACGGATCTCCGGAACTTTCCAGCTGATTCCGTCTCATCTTCTGATTCTGATAGAGTCCCAGTTTGTTTATTTTGCGGCCTTGTTTGTTTCCCCCTGTTGGAGGGTTCTTCTGTGTCGAATCACTTTCCGGCGAGCCTTTTGATGGGACCAAGCGGACGGAACTGAGGTCGACAACGAAGGATGGAAGATCCCCATCGCCAGTTCTGACCAATGGTGCGGCTTTGAGCTCCCCATCAACCTTGGCGGCATCGAATCCTCCCCACACGAGCGTTCCGTTCTCAGGAGAGCCTAGGCAAACTGTCAGTTCCGATCCATTCCATCGCGACAGAAAGCTCGAACGACATGATACATTGGGATTGCTGCTAGAACCACTATTCGAGACAAGGGACCAACGAAGCGTCAAACCAAGTAAACTTACGGAAGTCGCCAAGATGGAGGCCAAATGCGTTGACTTTTGAGTCATTGGTCTCTTTGAATCGAGCCGGTACGTTTGGATAATTTTTGTCGACAGACTCTCCCTGAATTGGACCGACTCCCAAGACTGGAAAGCTGGTTTGGCCAGCCACCACGCCGCCTTCTTCTACAAGGCCTATCTGTACCGGGACAGCCTTGCCTCCGGGTGTGACCTGAAGAGGAGCTTCGATGAATTTACCCAGAAACTGGGCTCCTCCGGTGAAGGTTGCGTTTAGTGGCTGGTTTACTTCTCGAACTTGTCCGCCGGCGTCTGCAAGGTCGAATGATCCGGCTTTGAAACCTGTCGTATTTCCATCACACTGCTGACCATCACCCTTGCAGAAGTCACTTCCTGTCCTTGGCATGGTCCAATCACTGCTTCCAGTATCGAGAAGCCCCTTCATGACCTGGCCTGCTACTGCAAACTCCATAAAGGGCGAAAGCCACCCTGAAGCGCATCCGTAACCTTCATCACCTGGCTGACCTCCAACTGGATTTTGTCTTCAGCGGTAACCTGCCCGCTGAGTACCAGCAGCAGGCCAGAGAGCCTTATTAGAGAACAAGTGACCTTCATGGTGACAGGAAGAGATCCAGCTCTTTCTGTGGATGAATGGAGGTACACTGCACAGATGCTGAGAAGTGAATAAAGAAAGAGAAGAACAGAAGGAGATGCCTAAGAAAGAAAAAAAAAAAAGGAAAAAGAGATACGGAATATTGACAGCACAAAACAAATTGAGAGTGCAATGCCAAGAAACATAAAAGGGCTTCCTCCTTTTACTTAAGTAAAATCCTCATTCATCTTGTATGATAAATATCCCTTAGCTATGATGTAAAGTCCGCCATGGACGGCGAGAAGCGAGGGAAGCGGGGCCAAGGGCGATCTTGAAACAAGCTCCAGCTTCGTGAAGTCATTCATGGTGGTAGCAGGTGCATGACTCCCAAGGTGAACTCATTGCCGCCAAACTGTAGCAAGTTCGTTTGATGAATCGAGGAATGACTTGGTCCTTTCTGAATGCCGCGAACTAATCCTTCAAGCCTGTGCTGCACAATGCACAATGCCCCCAGTTCGTCTGGTTCGTCTGGTTCGATTGTAATCCGTAGAATCATCGCTTCCTGCAGGAATACGGGCGCATCTGTCGTACGGACGGGCAATTACCACACGTAAATTTGCCTATAGTATTGGAGAACGCGGGCGGCTCTGGTCGTTAGCCATCCCGCAACTCAGGATAGACTGCGGTTTCTTGTTCCCCCGATGCATGCGAGCCATTCATTGCATAAAGATCCCTCTCATTTGCCTGCTTCTGCTCCTGAGAAGGAAACACACACAGGACTAGTGTGTTGGTCTCACAGTTGGACTTATGAGTTAGCCCGAAAGGACACGTTTTGGCGGGCCACTTGGCATTGCCTTGGGATGAGACAACCTTGCCGGATACCACCTTCTCCGTTCATGCACCCGCGTGTTGTTGATGGAAATGTTCATGCAGGTCGGATCCCGGGCTCCCGGACACCATAACGCATGTGATCTGAAAGCGGAGCAATGAGGTCTTGTCCCAGATGTCCCAGATGTCGAGGCTTCGATACCAGACGGTTTCAGCATCTCCAGGAGGCGTGCCACGGAAATACTTGATCGGGCAAGCACGAGCGAGAATACTGTACGGTACACGAAGGACGAAAAGAAAAGAAGAAGAAGAAAAGGACTGCTAGTTTAGTTCAGATCATTTTTCAGACGCAGGGGAAGAAACGAAAGTATATTTGGCGAATTGGGAGTTCATACATAATAACTTGCAAGACTGTGCAGGGTGCAGGGCAGGGCAGGGCAGGGCAGGGGCCCTTGCAGAATTTTGGGAGAATTTTGGGGATTTTTGTGCCGCGGATTCGAATCCACCAATCACCGACCATCCAATGCGACATGTAAGCAGTTATTCCCGTTGACATTGCCGACGATGACGATCGCTTCTTGGCCGTGCGCCTGAATCGACCTTGGCGCAATTTGCTTCTTTCTTCTTCCTTTCCCGTGAATGGCCTTTCAAAAGTATTCCCCTTCTCGCGTCTTTCCTTGGTCATGATGGGTTCCTTCTTGTCATCATCACCGACATGGCCTCTGCAAGCGCTTCTCAGGCCAAGGTCGAGAATGTACTGAAGATCGAGACAAGAACCAAAGTTTTGTTTGACGGTCGAGGCTGTCCAGAAAGCCTTTTGACGCTCTCAAAACGGTTCGACATCATGGGTCGCTCTCAGGGAGGAGGCGCAGCTGCCGCGGGACTGAGGCTCGTTGGCAAGCTGAGCAGCCAGTTCAAGGTTCTCGGGGCACGATTCCAATATTTTCCATGATGCGTTTTCTCGAAGATGGTCAGGAAATGATTCGTAACTCATCAAGCGTCACAGCAATCTCATGGCACACGGCTTAAAAAGAGTGTTTCCTCAATTTGAACCTAGCGAGATACTTACGCCCAGCGGCACTGAGCGAGCGACTCGAGTTTCTGAGACAATATCCAGGGCTGTAACGCAGTTGTTTCGTAGGTGTCTGACGTCAATCGGCTCATTCACGGCGATCGAGCTTCCAACAAGCGCATATTTGCATGTTGGAATCTGACTCAGAACAGCAACAAGACGATTGCCGGGCCTATTCTCATCAGACGATGAACAGCAAAACTTGCCGACACCCGGCTCGATTCGGGATGCCACCATCAACTCATTGAAAACGTCTTGCCGAATGCAAACTATCGGTTTGAAATGAACTACATACTCAGGTACGCAACAGTAGAGGGTCATCTTGCGTGACACAAGTGGTACCGATTGCGAAAGACGTAGTGTAAATCGAAAATGGACACGAGATCACGACAGCTTGACAGCTTGACAGCTTGACAGCTTGACAGCTTGACAGCTTGACAGCTTGACAGCTTGACAGATTGACAGATTGACAGATTGACAGATTGACAGATTGACAGATTTACGACCCGCCTTTTCGCGGATCCGTCTATAAGCTCCGTCTGGTCTTGATTCTTGAAGCACCGGACCGCAATGCGCCCCTGCATGAGACGCATCGCCGTTACGGAAACGCTTCCACCCTGCAGCTACGTTAGAAATCGCTGTCCATCTTTTGGCCTGCATGCAGACGGGCATATGATCGCCTGATTGAGCAACAAATTATACTCAGTGAGACCACAATAAAAACACCTGGGGACTGTCTCCGCGATTGACGAAACAACCACAAGCATTGCCAGCCACTAAGCCTGGGGCTCAGTCCGTAGATGACTTAGATAAGAGCAAATGAAGACGAGATGTCCTGTTTGTTAGCACCGATGAGGGTATAGAAGTATTCTTATTTAGGATACTCTTCCAATTGGACCACGTCTCTGGATGGAACGTAACACTGCGAGAGGCGCCGGGCATGGCGAGGCAGAGGGAACAGGTGCAAAGAAAGGCCAAGGCCATGGGCGCGTGTTTTTCTAGACCGAAAGTGTTACCCTGGAGAAAGGTAACTGAACGCCATTTTTGAGGCCTTGCAAGAATCCGCGGAAAGCGAGTGTTGAAGTCAAGATACGGCAGGATAAAATAGCCAGGGGCATGGGCGAAGGAATTCTTAACTCCTGAGAGAAAACCCCAAGAACGCAAAGTCAGGACCCTGAAATCCACGGGGATTCACGTATCACGTATCTGTTTTGTGTCCATCATCGTGACTCCGTGAGCATGGGAATCCGCCTTGTCACGCTCTCAAAAAGCAGTTTGCGCTGCGTCATCGTGCAGCTGCTCTAATGTCGATGTGTCTGATCCAGTTCCGAATGAAACAGGCCCATCACTAATTGACATCACATTGCTTCTAATCCTGTGCTCTGCAGGATGGTGCCACTGAGATGTCAAGTGTCCGTCCGTCTTCGCTCTGTCAGATGATCGCGGCAACGAATCAACGACCACGGGCCCTTCTGCATGACGTAATACAGCAGCCACGTGCAGGCCATCATTTTCGTAACGAGACCGCTTCACCCCGCGCCTGCCCATGAACAGATTCTATACAGAAAACCGTCCATTCGTACCTGTCATTTACACACGACCATGGATTTCTGATGGTGACCAAGTGCAATGCCCCCAACGCCATTTAGTAATTACCACCCAGCCATGCTCTCTGTTTGCCTTATCTAACACTTCCTGACCGACCGTCCTCTCCTCTCATTTTTCCATTTCTAGCGAATGACGAATGACGAATGACGAATGACGACTTACGATAAAAGATTGAAAGAAAAAGGCAGAATCCGTTGCGAATCCTTATAATGCTGCCATGACCCGCCCTTAATGCCCTAGAACGCATCATGGAAACAACTCCCTTCTCGAACCTACATACAATCGCGATCTCGAATCGCTACCCTACTCTCCAAGACCCTCCAAATTTGTTGCCGAATCCGGTTTGAGTAATGAAGTGGGGGTACTGTACCCTACAAAGACTATGCTACCATCAATTGGTTACAGGACTTGGTGAAAGACAATGACCGTCACACACCCAACAATTCAAGCACACGAGGCAGACTCACAGTCAGAATACTAGGACATTTAGAAACTTGGTGGGACTCAGCCCAAGCCTGGATCGCGGCCATCACGATTGGCGTTCTTACTGCCGGAGTGGCATTCGTGGTTGATGTGAGCGTTGAGACCTTGGCAGACTGGAAGGAGGGATATTGCGTGTCAAGTATCTGGCTGAACCGGCGGTCTTGCTGTTCACTCGACGGAACGTGTCAGGACTGGAGACCATGGACTCGAAGCTTTCCGTTTGCGTATGCAATATACGTCATATTCGCCCTCCTCTTCGGTCTGATCGCGGCGAGCGTGACAATGACAACAAAGACAGAACTTCTCCGTGTGGTGGATTCTGATGTTGACTCCGTTAAAAGGAAACATGGCAGCGAAGACGGTGCAAACCAATCCAGCGCCTCCAAGGGTAAGACCATGTACATGGCTGCTGGAAGTGGTATACCCGAGATCAAAACGATTCTATCTGGATTCGCCATCCCGCAATTTTTAACCTTGAGGGTTTTGGTTGTCAAGGCTGTTGGGGCCACATTTGCTGTTGCAACAGGCATGTGTCTAGGAAAGGAAGGTCCGTTTGTCCATATATCGACCTGTGTGGGATATCTTGTCGCCAAAACCATGCCCAGATACGCAGAGAATGAGGGCAAAATGAGAGAAATGCTCAGTGTTGCTTGCTCCTCTGGTTTATCTGTTGCCTTCGGTGCTCCTATCGGCGGCGTGCTGTTCAGCTATGAAGAAATCAGCACCTACTTCCCCCGCCGCGTCCTCTGGAAATCCTTTCTCTGCTCTTTGGTAGCAGCAGCAACACTGAGAGAACTAAATCCAACCGGCACTGGAAAGCTTGTGCTGTTCGAGACAAATTACGGTGTGGACTACGATGTTGTTCACTATGTGGTCTTCATCTTCCTCGGTGTCTGCGGCGGAGTTTTTGGTGGGGTATTCTGCAAGGCCAATTTCTCCTGGTCCAAATCATTCCGGCAAATCTCCTTCATCAAGAAAAGCCCAGTGCTGGAGGTGTTCATTGTGGTACTCATCACAGCCTGTATTCAGTATCCCAGCCCATTGATAAGTGACACCGGAGATATCATCATGGAGCGATTGCTTGTCGACTGCAACGACATAGATGAAGACTGGATCTGTAAACAAGAGGCCAGATCTGGCGGCAAGGGTAAATACTATACTTGGTTAATTTCGGGGCCTTTGTGAAGCTCATATTGACCACCATTACATTCGGCTGCAAAGTCCCCTCCGGCATTATCATTCCCGCGCTGGATGCGGGCGCTTTGTTTGGCAGGATGGTGGGACAACTTGTTCCAGACATATCACCGGGAATCTTTGCCATGGTCGGATCGGCGGCTTTCCTAGCAGGAGTCAGCAGAATGACGGTGAGCTTGGCTGTCATTATGTTCGAGCTGACCGGAGAAGTCAATTTCATCCCACCCTTCATGATTGCTATTCTTACAGCGAAATGGGTTGCCGACTCCATCAGCGCCGAAGGAGTATACGACCTTGCCCAGCACATCATGGGACACCCGTTCCTTGATGCTGAGCAGGCAGTAGTGAAGCTACAAGCAGCTCGAGACTCCGATCTTCCACCTACCGTGAGACAGCTGATTCCCCAGCTAGCATCATGGCGAGAGTGATAGCACGTATGGATACAAACAACAGGCTATCAATACGCTCTTTCCGAGAAAGTCTAGCCAAAATCGAAGCTCAGTGTCTTACAGAACTGGGTCTTGTCATAGTGAACGAGCAAGGGGTATGTCAAGGGTATCTCCAAGAGACCAACATTAGGTCTGCAGTGCGTGCTTTGGACGAGCATGAAAGCGGCGGCCTGAGTCTCGTGAGTCTTTCGGATGACAATTTTCGGCATCTGATAGACCCGAGTCCTTTGTGCGTGTCTGCGAAAGCTCCCATTGAGTACGCCGTAGAAATGTTTGGCAAGCTGGGGCTCGGCCACTTGATAGTGATGGACGAGGAGACGGCCGAGGTAGTTGGCGTCGTTGGGAAGAAGCGGTTATTGCAATTCCTAGACGCGTTAGCATAGATGCTCCATAGTCTTAGACATCTTGATGCCTCCAATACTCATATACTGACTGACTGCATGGACTAGAAGCATAATATACCCAAAGTTCACATCTACCGTTGACGTAACAAGATGCACTCCTCAGCAAACCTGACTGCCTCCCTGACGGAGAACACCCACGAGCCCGCGTCACCAACATTGGTCTTAACCAACCCTGATTCTCCCACAAAGTCTTCATCTCTAAACACCGTCTCTTTCATTCGTCGGTTACCCGCTTCCTCTTTTCACCCATGGCCGCCGCAAAGCTGCCGTTGGTCCACTGCGGATTCGCCCTACATCCAGCCAAGTGGACGCCGCCCGTGTACGAGCCCAATGCCCAGGCGACGATGCCATTGGTCCATTTCTGAAGAGGCACCTGGGCAAAGTTGGCTGTGCTTCCAGTCCGTGGCTTCGGTGGCGGCCCAGCATTCAGTCATGTACTGGTCCGAACTGGGGAAAACGAGTTGTGGACTCGGGTCAGCGGTGCCCAGCCCATCGGCGTCGGTCGTTGATGATATGAACCCTGACGGGACAGCAATGGCATGGCGCATAAAGTTAAAGTTGAGGCCATCCATCCGCAGTCGCCAGGTTCACGCAGAAGCTCGGCACGGGAGGAAGGCAGCCCGTATTAGCTAGCTCGTTGAAGGCAGTGACGGCCATTGGCGACGTAGGCGCCAGATCGCTTCCCGCACCATCGTGCATCGTGACACCCACCCACGGCTTATAGAAGGTTTAACATGGTCCCGTGGTGACGGCGCCGTCGCAGACTTCACGCAGGATTCCTCAAGTGTCTCTGTGCCGTGTTTGAACATGGTCTTGATCATGAGCCATGACGGTTGTTCGGCACAGGGCTCTCTCGACTGCTACTGACGTCTGGACTGTTGCCGATCCAGCAGTTGCTTGAAGAAATCAACGTCACGTGCTGCTTCAATTACAAGTCTCCGTCAGACATGATGGCGAACATGCACGCGTACCGAGTACCTATGGGAAGTCTGGGTAGACAGCTCCATTATTTACTACCTGCCACAGCATGCGGGTCTTGCCCTTGTCCGCCCGCCCCTTTGATGGTCAGATTGGTCTCCCCTCCCTGGTAGCTATCATGACCTACATTACCTGATTTGCCCCGGAGGATTTGCCCCGGAGGGCCAGGACATAGTGCGACAGTGTCATGTGATAAAATCTCTTGTTCCCTGGCGAACAGAATAGGCACCAAGGAGTCTCTTTTCAGGAAGATATCCTTTGCATGTTGCAAAGAGATTGAAATCATCTTCTTTGCCGAATCTGAGAACAAGAACAACCTCTGTGATAGGAAGCCCAGCTAGTTCGACCCAAAGAACTACCAAAATCATCTGGGTAAATATGGCGTTGAATCTAAACCGTAAGCAAGTGCTATCGGCTGGCACCTTCGCTTGGGAAGACGATACCTTCGTCTTCTCTCGTGACTTGGCTAGTTTCAGGATTCTAGGATTGCGGCAAGGTCGATTCATCTATGAATATCTTGGGGAACGCTGCTCTGTTCGACAATAGTATATCGAGCGAATTGATGGCCCGCGTAGCCAGGTGGGAAGACATTATCGATACACGGCATTCGCAAGAACGATACCGAATCATTTGGCTCTAGTAGTTCTAGCTTTTTCTTAATGAAGGTGTCGTGAATGAGACTCAATCATCCATCAGCCCAAAGATGGACCGAAAACGTCATCTGCAGTATCAACCTTTCGGCGTTTGGCGTCTCTAGGATCGGCGTCTCCAAACACGGCTCCGTCGCTCGTGGAATTCGGTTTCTTCGGCTTGGTGGCGGCCTGTTCTCGACGCGCTCGCTGTAGTTCCACCAAATTGGCTCTGTCGGGATCTCGGCATTTCTGCAATTTTTTCCGGAGGGGTTTCATGGACTTGACAATTTCAGGCTGGTTTTCAACTTAGTCATATAAAGCCACTCAAAAGGGAATATCCAAGGGGATAAATAGAATGAGAGCAGAAGTGGAATCTGGATTTGAAGGATCATACCGTGCCCCAGTATTCAGACATCCTCTCGGGTGGCTCGTCTTCCAACATAGCTCGGCAGCTCTCGACGGTTGTCATTATCTTATCGTAGACATCTGTATGAGTCCCTGTCGCTCTGTCGCCGGTTTGGTTCAAATTCTCCGCTGGCCTGGGAAGCAAAATATCCACCAGGCCCGAATCAACCATTAGCAACGAAGCCATCATGATCTGACTTGGCGTGAAGTGGAAGTACACGTCTGTGACCAAAGCGCTGAATTTAAGAATCTCTCGCGCCCGAGTATTAGCACTGTTTACTCTGCTTTCGTCGTCCGGGACCCGTTTTCTGAGCTCAAGGATAGCCCCTCTAACGCTCTAAAGGGATGTCGTACATCGAACGCGAACCGGATGCCCTGGCAGAGCAAGTATTCGCCTGCCAGAATTTGCTCGCTTGTAGTGTTGGGGAACTTTTCAGCCAGCTTAGCTAGTCGTATGTAGAAGCCCTCCGCTTTGCAACCGAAAAATAAAGACGTTTTCAGAAGCTCTGTAGGGGGTATGTCATTAACGAGTTGGTGACGTAGAATCGACGGAGGAATATGGCGGCCGTGGATCGTATTTCGGTAGGCAGCTCACAGAACTGGGCTGCGCGAATCAGTTCAACTGTGAAAAATTTAATAAGTCGAGCTTCTTCTTCCGGTGTCAAAAATTCTGGCACGGGGTCTAATCGAGGTATGATTTGTTGCTTTGCTAGTGAATTCGTCTTTTCCTGAAGCTCCTGCAGATTAGTTGGCGAAAAGGACCAGAGACGGAACTGGCTCGATTGCTTATATCTCTCATCTTCGGTGGCCATAGTTGTTTATAGTTGAAGCACAAAATGTCGAGCAAACGACGCTACTTCGCAATTTTGTGAGAGCTGTGTTGGAATTGATGCATGCAGAGGTGACGGAGCTTGGCCAATGGCTCAGCTTCGTGGAGCTTGGTTGCACAGCGTAGCGCACGTGACTAGGCGTCAACTTCGCGACCTCCGACGACACAGGCAAATCCGACACTGCATTGAAGAGATAAGAGTTGACTCGGAGAGGGACCCATGGTGATACGAGTGGATGACAGTCTGTGCCTCGAATTCAAGTTTCAATCTAATAATCTACAAAGATTTTATTCTTCATAAGCTTGTGGACCTCTTCCACTCAGCAGAAAATCATACAAAACGCCGTGTTGTGAGGCGTAACATCCATCGCGACCCGCGCAACGTCCGCTTTTACTGGTTCAAGTGTGCCCGGCGGGCTGGTACAGGGGTGGGGTGGCTTTTTGGCTCTGTTCACCGGCGGTGGTGGAGGGGAGCCTTTTTCAGCTCGTGGCCGCTGGGCGCGCGAGACAAGCTGTCATAGCTGGTGGCAGAACTCGCGCTACGATTACCCCATCCAAAACTCCCATCGCCGCTTCCAGTTGATTCATCATCTCTGAATACGTCGTCTGTGCCATTGCCATAAACTCGGTTATCGGTCGTGGCTCTGGCCAACGAAGGAACCCTATGACCAGTTGACGCAAGTGGGGTTCTAGTGCCATATGTTGATGCCCGAAGTAGTGATTGACGAGGAGACTGAGAGGGCGCAGGAAGAGGGGGCGGCGGTGCCGCAGAAGAGCTTGCTAAAAGACGAAGTGGAAGCTTTTCCACCGTTGGGCTTACTCGTCCAGCTGTTACTTGCCTCGACTCCTGCCATGATCTCGAGGTGTTAGAGCGCGCCCTAGAAACTCGAAGCTCATCGACAGAAGGCGACTCTGACCGACCGCCTTCGACCAATGATTGACAAACTCGACGAAGCTCTTCTGCTGCTCTCTCATGGTAGTTGAGCTGAGCTTCTAAAAACGCATTGAGTGCGGCCACTGAGTCCCCTTCTGAGTCCAGAATGTCTTGCATGCGCCGCATAACGTCTTCACTAGAATCATCAAATTTGGTTTTGCTGACACGCATCTCTTCTTCAACTCGGAAATCATCTCGCTTAGCCTTCTGCATCTTGGCAACGCTGGCGTCGTAGGCAAGACGGCGGCTCTCGAGCTTCTTACGAGCAGTCTATCCACACGAGTGTCAGCACGTTGGAGCCTTTGACACAGCAAGCGTATAGGGGCCTCATACCTGGTAGTCCTTCATCATGGCAACATTGCGGTCAACATGGTGCAGCCAGTTTGCGTTGACATCCTCTGCGAAGTTGCTGTGCAGATTTGCGATTCGTTCGTTGGCACGCCCAATAGCTGCAAGAGAGTGGCCAAACTCTGACTCGGGCTCGAAATCGTTCCCATGGGCGGCCATGGTGCGTCCGAAGAGGGCAGACGGAGGGCTTCGGCTCTTATCTTCAAAAGTGTCGCACCGGCGGGATATCCATTTCGAGTAAGCATTGGTAGCTTTTTGGAGATTTTCCATGCCTAAGTCTCGTGCATTAGAGGGTTGTTTTGAATCTCACGATGAAACGGTGATTTTTCAAACGGTGAAAGGAAAAAACCCACCCTCTTGACGACGGCTTATTTCGGCCTCTAGATTTTGGAATTCCTCCGAATGTGAAGTTTTAGCCTCTGAACCCATCTTCTCCCCCGCCCATTGGACGGCTCGATCTATTTTTGATGAAGGCCATGATTGCTTTGGGCGAAGTCAACGTAGCGTTGCGGATGCGAAAGCAAGAAAATCTTATGGGTCTCCGAATCGAAGAGAAGCAAGCGCTTTTTAATGAATCAACCACACCAGGTGGTCGGAGTGAAGGGTTGGTGAACAGCTGAATAATTCGACTTCTTCGAACGAAGTAGATACGGCCACAGCACCAAGAATGTGAACGATGGTTGGGATATAGACGGGTGGCGGGCGAAGGGGCCGGAAAATGAAGGGGCTGGATAAAGAAGGGAAGGTGAAGAAGAAAGAAAGAAAGAAAGAGGAGGAGGAGCAGAATGGACAAGCGGACAAAGGGTCCGGTGCAAGCGGAAGGCACGACTGATAAGAAGAAGATGTTACTAATTTACGGGGCTTATGCGAAATAAACAGACAGGGAGTATGTATGTATGTAGCATGAACCAGCTTGTCGATTTGAATTCGTGGTATTGGCTTGGGCGAGGAAGGGAAGGTGGAGTGCGAGCCAGAAACGTGTCTGATACCCCGTACCTGTTGAGTAATGATATTCGGCCAAATGGCTGGCCACAAAATGCTGAATTGCTGAATTGCTGAATTGCTGATTTAATGAACCAGGGGACTGGTGACTTGCCGGGACAAGTCCAGGTTACCAGACAGGTACTCCGTAATGACTTATGATAATACGATGCGGACAATTAGGCTGGGCTGGACACGAAGATTGGCCAAAACTTGGCGCTAGCTATGGAGTATGTAGAAGCTCTACATGTAAACATTGATGAAGGGACTTTCATTGATGCTGAGGGCGGCCGGCCAGTAGATTGACGGGACCCACCCCTGTAACCGCCACAATGCCAGCGGATGTCAATGAATTTCAGTGGTTTCAGTGGTAGCTGCCATTTTTAGAACAGTTTTAGCAACCGTTGGCCATTAACCTTCCCCGTATGTACATATCATTACATGTACATGTGTATGTAGCTTCCAGTACCAGCAGTAGCGCCAAACAGCTCTCAGTCAGGAACCAACCGAACCGACGAGGTCGATGGGCTGCAGTCAGCTGCAGGACACCGTGCAGCCAGCCATGGAGTTTAAACCGGTTCAACAAGTCACGCCAGACTGTGTGTATGTACATATATGTATGTACATAGAGACGCACAATGGATGCTTGTTTGATCAGCCGTCGAACGACTCGCGACCAGTGGCCAGCAGTGGTCTAGATTCTAGAATGTCCGCTTTTACGTGCAAAGCTTCGTCCCGTCTCTGCCGTACCTGTCCTTGTTCTGGGCTGTGATCCAAGTCGGCGCAGTCTCGTAAAAATCGGCGCAGTCTCGTAAAATTCGTCGTTTTTGGACCCACTGGCGCGTAATGATTGGCACTTTTCCAGACGCGTTCAGCAATTTTGCATTACATACCCTGGGTGATTGCCATACCTCTAAAAGCCCTTGTTCACGATGTATCTTTTGAGTAGGGGCTAGTTAGATGGCTGAAAGAGGGAAGCTATAGAAAAAAAGTCGTGTTTCTGCCACTAGCGTAGTAAAAAGAGTACGCTAAAAATTTTGGCGCGCTCTGGTTAATTGGCGCACTCTATTAGCGCACTTGACCTCCCTTCTCTAATGCGTGTTATTATGAAGATAAATGTATAATTCTTTTCTTTAGAGCTATTCCTATTTAAATTAGCATAAGATAATGAGGATAATAATGACCTATGCCTTGTAATTATTGTATTAACCCTTTGTAATACTCTTTCATATTTAAATTTACTGCAAAACAATACCTATCCTCCTATAACTAGCCTTATAAGGCATAGTTTACTAATAGCCTTAATAGCGTTCTGTGAGACTATTCTTTGCTCCCCTAATTTATTCTTTAGAGAGATTCTTCGCATGCCAAAGCCTATGTTTTTAACCTCTATTAATAGCTTTAAAATAATGCAGGAGTTAAACCTACTAAGTACCAGTTAGTTAAGCAGATAGTAATGGTTTTCCTATGGATTGTTGCGTTTAATAAGCCATAGCGAAATGTAGCTTTTCGTTTCAAAATGGCACAGTCATTAGTATTAAGGATATTCCATAGGCTAATCAATCTAATGAGGCGTTTACATATCACTTTTGTTTGTCTTCTAGAGCTGGATTATATCTCTATACGTATTACGTTAGATAAAAGCAAACGCGGGTTCTGTAGTGTAATTAGTGTAATTAACGGTACACACATACCTGCATTTATCCTAGTAGTAAAGCAGTAGCGATTCTTCTCTTGAAAGAGCAACATATCTTAGAATGTGCTAGCAGCTGTGAACTTCGATAACAATATCTTCACATATGTGTTAGCAAGCGCTAAGGGATTGATTTGTAATGGTCTACTGCTTTAAATTGCTCTTACTTAGTTATTTAGTATACTAAGAAAGCGTTTTTACCTTATGAATGCAGGATTTTGTACGCAAGCTAGGTTGCTTATGCCCTTTGCAGGCGTTTGATATTATTTGTAAGAGAATCCTAATGATAGAGAAGGGCTAAAAACAAGGTTTAAACTTTTTAATCTCTAGTATGCTTGCCTTTAAGTTGTAGTTAAGAGGCTCTTTAGGCTTTGTAAGCGAAAGTTTAAGATAATTCGCTATAGCGCTACTAAGTATAGTTTTCTAGATTAGGTAAAGATTGTTTATGCTGTGATAGGCCTGTTTAACTTTATTCAGTTAGCTAGTGTTATACTAGAAGAGCAAAACAGGCGTAACTTAGAGGCTTTAGGCAAGGAAGAACTCTAGCTTATTAAAGAGGCTCGTGAGCTAGCGAATAGCTTTAACACAAGAGGAGGTCTAGCAGTGCAGTGAAGTATTATTGCAAGGAGAGGCTTTTATTGTTATTGGCAATACTGGCAAGAGAACGGCGTTGAAATCCCTGAGGATAACAGTCTTTAATAAGGGAGGAATTAATAAGAGAGGATTAACGAGAGAGGGATTAATGAGAGAGGAGGAATTGACGAGAGAGGGAGGAATTGACGAGAGAGGGAGGAATTGACGAGAGGGGGTTAATAGGTAGGCAGCTGTATTATTAGGAAGATAGCTGCGAGCTAAAACGGAGATGCCTTTAAAAGCAGTGTGAATTTATATAGGTAAAATGCTAGTAATCTTCACGCCTAAGTTAATTCTACTATAACCTTGCTAAATTCCTACTTTAATAACGCAAAAGCCCTCTTCTCTACCCTTTTCTCTACCCTCTTCTTTAACCTCTTTTTACCCTCTTTAATAACGTAAGAAGCCCTCTTTCTTTACCTTTACAAGCCACGGCTAAAGTCTGCGATTACAAAAGCTACCTTATCCTCGCTTCTAAGCTTATTCTAAAGCACTGCATTCTTTAGATCTTCCTTTACCTAATTCATCGCTTTTAACATCTAAACCACGCTATGGCTTTCACGATACAACTTATAGTTATCTAATGCCTTTTTAAACTCGCTTTCCAATAGGTTGCTTTGCTGGTTAACTATGGTATGTACGTGGGCATACTCTCGCTTCTGAACTTGAGAAAACGCTGATTTAAGTGCTATAGAAACCGCTTCTATTATTAATTAATTTGCGTTCTTCTTCTAAGTCCTCTGAATTAGTGTGCTACTTAGGGCAGATCTGCTAGAAGGTAATAATACCCCTCTAGAACTTAATGAGCTTGCAACCTAACTAATTCGTTCTAATGTAAGAGGAGTGGTAGATTCCGTTAATTATGTTAAGGCTAATAGGGATTATCCCTATTGGTTAGATTAATTGTAGTAGGTCTGACCTGATGATTGGTATTATCCTCCCTGTTTTAGAAGGCTCTTGTTAATTATTATCTTTATCTATTAGATCTCTAAAAGGCTAGGCTACTGCTATAAAGCCTACATTATTACCTGCTTCTAAAATAGTACTACTAGCTAGTAAGTCCTTGTGAAAGATCTTAGCCTAAGTATTATAGGTAACATTATCAGCAACTAAGAGTGGCTGGGTTACAACCTTTTTCCTAATTGCGCTATACTTCTTTTTAATTAGCTTAGCATTCGCATCGCTCATTTTAAGCATATAATCTATATCATTATATTGCGTGCCTAAATGACTTTCAGCCTCTAAAAACACTCGCTAGTAGTCCTATAAGCTGCGATACTTCTGCTTAATTAATTTTACAGTCTATTTACGCTAAGGCTAGCGATCTTGAATGTTAGGGCGATATCTCATATAGCTGCTTGAGTTACGCTATGCTTTATGCTGTTTAATTTACTATTAATCTATGCTTTGTAAAGCTTTTGTAGTAGGTAAAGTGTTTGCTTATTAGTCTACCTTACGCTAGTACTACGCTAAGAAGATTAACTAGCAGGCTATAAAGATCTTTAACGACGAGAAGAGGGCATTATAATAGGAAGAAGTAAGTAATTTGCTAATAATCTATTATTAACTTCTATGTAGGGAAAAGCCTTAAATGATTAAATTAAGGGGTTAGGGCGGTGAGATTTTTCACCCCTAACGGTACAAAGTAATCTCTCCACCTGTCTCCACACCTAACTTGTACCGAGTCCTGTCTCGAGTGCGCCAGCGTTACGAGACTGCGCCGACTTGGATCACACCCTGTGTCAAGAGTCCGAACAGTCTCGCTCCAAGACATGCACAGATGGCTAAAACTGAAAACCATGTTGAAGGCTGGTATTAATTCGTCTTCTGCCGCCGGTACGAAGTACATGTGCTCCGTATTCCACAAACCACACACATGCACCGGAAGATACGGGGTCGCTGTCACCCACCCGAGGATTCGAACGCGCGTCCACTGCCACCCACCCCACACCTGATACGGAGTCGCGCAAAGAGAATCAAAGCAACAAGAGAATCAATGAAATCAATGAACAAGAAGAAATTACATACATACACAACACGTCCCGGTCCTTCCTGTTCTCTGGTGTTCCTCACCACCCCGTTGGACTCATCAGTCTCAGTCTCAGTCTCAGTCCCAGTCTCCCTCCCTGGCTGCTTGGTCCTCGGATGGCCTCGCCACCTTGCGAATGCTGTCTGGTCCCTATTATGAAGCAGGGGTTGCATGTCTTGCAATCGCGGGAGCAGACTTTGCCACCTCAACAAGTACATAATATGTATGGAACATGGAACATGGAACACGGGCTGCATCAAATTGATCCGAACCTGCTGGTTGCGATCCTGGTTGCGATCCCCATCTCATCCTTGCAGCATCTGCTCCATTCAGTTTATCCATTATTATTAGGTTATTATTACCTACTATAGGATCAATACCACACTGTCGACTTCTCGGCTGTCGGCTCGCCTGCTCAACGACTACATACATGTACAACAAACACATGGACTAAAACGCACGGCAGCTAGTACTATTACTGTGCTACCGACCTATGTATGTAGGTAGGTACTCCGTAGGTATTTGTTCTTTGTACATGTCCTTGTTCCTGCCACACATGATGATCATCGGTGAGGTGGTATTCCCTCAACGGTGTGCAACAACAACAAAGACTGCGCCGTTTCAGCCACACACAGAGTGTCCAGTACAGAATTATATTCAATATGAAAGACGTCACCCACTCGGCAATATCACGCTCGCTAAAACATCCCAATACTGCTTTGCGCGAAATGGTTCTAGTTCGCGTCAAACACTCCTTTCCCGTGTGCGGCGTCAAAAGACATGGACCCAAGTTACACCAAATTTACCCCTATGCTAGGAAAGGAGATGTGAGCTATTACAATTAGCCTAAAGAAAATAAGATAGCTAATTAATTAATTAGCTATCTTTATTAAAGGTATATACATATAAATTCCAAAGGCATTATTATTAATCTGATAGTATTGCGACCCGTCCCAAGAAACAATGCATTGCGCGTAATGAAGATGGATGGAGTCTACTATTGACGCACTCAAAATTCACATTGATTTTTTTCCCCGCGTCCGTCCTCGTTCATATCAACCGAACAGATGTTCTCAATCATCTGAACACGCCGTCAGTGAGTACTGACTGAGCAAGACCCGCTTGCAGAAATCAGTCTTGGTCCACATATACAGCCCATACAGCCCAACCTCCATATAAATCAACATTAATTTGACACGAGCCTGGGCTTACTTATGACAGAGGTGCACCAAAAGAGACTCTCAGGATTGTCGGATTCCCCGAGGCAACAGCACCAGACGCATTCTCCCCATCTGGGTTGACGTCATCGAACGCGAAGGCATATCCTTGGCCATCGACCTCGTGCTCGTGGACCAGCCGGCTATAGTGGTTCGTGGTATTGGCCTTGTAGTAATCGGCCTCGGGGAGACTCGGCTGAACATCGCCGCCCTGCAGGAGCAACGTGGATCGGACAAAGGCGGCACAAAGCCGCGGCATGACGGCAACGTGAACGTCGTTGTCGTGATCCTCCTTTCCAAAGGGCCCGCTGTCACAGCCCCAGATGTCCTTGGCCGAGGGCTTGGTGTGCGGTCTGTTGTCGCCGTCGCAATCCATCTGGTCACCGTTGACGCGGCATTGGACTTTGCCCGCCGGGCCCTGGGTATCGATCGTGAGGGGCCTGCTAGAGTATTGTTGCCAGACTTGATCGACATACTCCTGCCAGTAGTCTTCGAAATCGTGTTGTTTCATAGTCGCATAGATGTTGGGTGACAGGACGCGAATCGGTTTGCCGGCTTTATTGGCAACGCACATGGCCTTCCAGTTGCGGCCGTCCTTCCCCGACTGACGGACGAGATCTTTGCAGATGGCCGACACGGCGTCGCTGTCCAGGCCCTTTGTCAACTGAACGGTTGAGCTATCCTTGACGCCGAGCGACATGCTGAGTATCATGCCGATATAGTCGACGTAGCTGATGTTTGCAAAAATAGCACCCTCCGGAGTATATGTGAACTCAACGAAGCCCCAATTGGTCTCAGAGCTGGGATCCTCTGGGTTCGCAACCGAGGGCTGGACCAGTCCATCTCCATTCGGATCCTTCACCATGTAAAATTGAGTTTGCCCTCCGAGAAGTAGACTCGGCCAGAGCGAATAGGTATGTTCAAGTTGATGTTGAACTTCTGGCCTCGTTCAGGAAGAGGGATTGCGATGTTGCTGTTGTCAATCTCATCGAGCCCATTTGTTTTACTGTAGATTGGGTAGAACAAGCCTCCATCTGACTTGATGAAGACAATCCTCCCATTGTAGTCGAGCCCTTGGATATAGGCCTTGACCCGTCCACCACTGAAGTTGTTGATGAACTCCAAGGGCATTGATGAAGTAGCTGCAGCCGAGGCAACAAACGTTTTGAGCGTCTTTGGACTCCTGTAGGGATAGGTTCCGTTGAGGGTGTTGTGTTTGGTGATGACAATGTCGGAGACTCCACCAGCATGGGCAAAGGTGAAGCCATGTTTGTCGTTTCTGAAGAAGGGCGACAAAGGAGCAGCAGAGACTGCTTCTAGAAGAGCTGCGAGCACGACAAGGCTGCGCATACTCGCACAAACTGTAATTAGCTTTGACAATGTGCTGAGGTATGAGACAAAAGCGGCCACCTGATGTTGATGTGCTGGTAGTGTCTTTCAATGCGAACCAGACAAAGGCACGAACATTGCAAGGGCAAAGCACTTGTCTTGAGTATTTATACAAGCAATCACTTCTCTGCACTTGTTTTTCTCCTTGAAAGTTTGGCGCTGCGCTCGCTCCATCGCAGAGTTCCCGGGAGACGGAACCCGCATTCCTACAGAATGAAACAAGACAACTCCATCGGTTAATGGATCGATATATTAGCTTCGGCTTGACACATACTCATAAAGTTAGATTTCTATAGCGCATCAAGAGCATTCTCACAATCACAACCCCCTTCCCCCCAAAAAAATAGAACTCGATCTCCCCATCCACCAGGTTGTCATTACTGATCATATCAGTTAGACTCTTGCGGAAGGCATGGCCAACAATGTATCAGGGCCAACTCCACACTGGATACTCTAGTGCTTGCAAAGACCATAGGTTTCATACCAAAAAAAAAAAAAAAAAAAAGAAAAGAAACTGGCTGTCCCGTCTAGGCTGTGCTAGTCCGTAGACATGTTGACTATAAAGTTCTATTTCGCGCTAAGCAACAAACTCAGTCGCTGACTCACTGTGTGTGAGCAATGGGTATATGCGCTTTTAAGTTAGGCACACACACTGGCCTAAACTTGGCCGACAAGATGAGAGGTGGGAGCTTTTGTTGAATGAGTTAGACGACCAGGAACACGGCCTATCATCTAACGGTTCGAATAAGTCATCAATCGCCGCAACCAAGAATGCGGGACTGGAGAGGAAGTGAGCGGCTTGTGCTCTCTTCAACATGTCCGCTCCATGCTGAACAAGGGCTTATAAACTCTTTAAAATGATGACCGACTTCCTTTGTCCTCTGTTCGAACTTCCAAGTAAACGGATCAATTCATTAGCTCGACTGTAAAAAGACTCCCCCGTCTTGTGCCAGAGTCACCACAGGACTTGGACTTCTATGCGTTCCATTCAAATGCACCGCAGCTTGGCATTAGCTCATCTGGACGAATATGACGACATGACGCAATGAGTCTCTGTCCGTTTACTGACCGGTAGCTAGGAATAATAGTTGCCAGAGATGTCGGCCATGTTTCCCCCTTTTTTTTTCAACTGCCCATTTCGTCATTTCATGTGCACTTTCCATATGCGCCAGATGCTCCGTGTAAAGCCACGAGGGAAAACCCTACGCTAACTCTATTGTATTCGCGGCACTGCCAAAACTTATTAGCGTGGTCGCGTGGATCCAGCGTACGGGTTGTTGGGAAGCCATCGCCATGACCTCCATGGCTAGCCAGCGATCCTTGTCTGCAGCCAGACGTGTCACTTCTCAGTTGTTCTCTTACTTCAGAGATTTGACCAAGAACTAGGTTCGCCGAGTGGAGGTTCTGCCTACCATTCCGCCAAGTCGTCGGCGACTCGGTGGGCTGATGTCCCATTGTTGGCCGCAAAGCTTAATCGGCTATTTTTTTTTTTTTTTTAGAAGGGGACCCTAGTGCAGGGGCCATCCTACAATCAGATTGTTAGCATCGGTCTGATACTATCTATCGTGTCCAGGATCGGTGCAAATTCGGGCAACTTGACCGGACGTGCAGACAAGAGAGTAGCCACCACTGTTAAACGCCGGCCACTTTCGTGTTGGTGCGCTGATGGGGATTAGTGACAACTGACAAGGGGACAATTCGCATGAATACTGACTAGAACTAGGTGACCTCTCGTTCCAAAGAAAGATAAAAAAGATTCTACCAGGCCTGACTGTGGCAGTGTACAATCCATTTCATGGCATATCGACGACGCAAAGGAGCAATAGGGATGCTCTGGGAAGGCGATGGGTTGCAATAGCTGTGTTTGAATGTTTGCTTGGCTAGGCGTCGCGACCTAAGGTGAAAAAAAGCTTCAATGACCCAGGCAGGGTCGTGGCAAGCGTTTGAAACTCCCTTCAGACCGACGCTCAGGTAGGCACATAAAACGAATCCTGCCAAGACCATAGTCAATCAACCTCCCTGCCTTGTTCCGATTTTCTCCTCGCCACCACAATCACCGCCCTCACTACCCTCGTCCGATCAAACCATTCGAACAACCTCCCCGCCAGCTTGAACCCGCCTATCCCTATCCCATATTGACTCAGCGCAGCCTCTTGCGTTCGCAAGAACCCCGACACCCCTCCGAACACATGGTCCGAAATCTCCTGGATCTCAATACGCGCCCTATCGTACCCACACTCCACCAATTGCTCCCTGTACTGTTCCTCTGGTAGGAAAGTATACAGCGGACAGTTCATGACCAGTCCCACGAACCTAACGATGAATTTGTTCCAACGCGAAGCATTCTCGTCGAGCATCAAGTCGAACGCCATGACGTTGGCGTTCAGCGTTCCCGCAGCTAGCTTGAACGTGGGTTTGCGCGAAGGCGAGAAGTGATAGAGACAATCTAGCGCCAGCATCCATCGCTGTGAGAATGATCCGTCTTCTGCCAATGCATCTACGGACGTTCGAATGGCTCTACTCCAAGTTTCTGGCTTTGCGGCGTTGGCACAGTACAAGGTGAACGAATCTTGGGTTAAACCCCACTGGCACTTGCGCCGCCGAGTTTCAACGCCCTGTCGAGTGTTCGTTGTGCTGTTTGAACCTGCGAGGAATCCAAGCTGAGTCCGACGTACTTGAATTGTGGGCGAGTCTGCGCTTGAATCATCTCTGCCAGTGCAATAGTCTGGTCGCCGCAACCAAAGCCTAGGTCCAGCACGGCGACAGATTCACGGGGCGGCTCCGTCTCGAAGTCTTCGTCTCGGGCCAGCAGCCCTGCTGCGTCTACGACTCTCTCCAACAAGGCGCGCGCGGCTTCGCTGAAGTGGATGATGGGCTTTCCGTCATTTGTTTTCCTTGGGGGCGGAGCACGTTTAGATACATGGTCTGATGGAATGTTCGAGTGTGGGGGCTTGAATGCTCACCAGAAACCCAGATTCATCCACATGGATGGAAATGGAGTCCTTATGTTAAGTTTCCAGTGTCCGATGCTGTATATGTTGTAGGAGCGGAGAAAGATGAATGCCCCGATGGACAGGAGAGCGATGGTGGTGACGCCCCAGTCACGATGCCGAGGACAAAGTCCCTGGCTGAGAATCCCCAAGCCATGAAATTGAACACTTTATCTCATATCTGAAATTGTTTGAGGGTGATGTTGGCCGTACATGGTTCTGTCAACGTACAATGCCGTCGTTGGAAAGAGGTAAGAGGCCTGTGCCAGTGACCTGCCCGGGCTTCGCACAGCCTTCTAGTGATGGATGCCGATAGATGCCGATAGATGCCACTACGCGCTATTTGGCTAATCAGGAAAGCGAAGCGCCCTACTTGAAGCGTTTGTGCGAAGGTTAGGGCAGGGAGCTATACATACGTAGTAGCTTCCTACTTGTAAAAAGGAAGGAATTCTACCGACGAGGTTGCAAGCGTTATGTTGCAGTGAGCTACCTGCACTTGCCACTAATAAAAAGCATTTAGCAGGGGTAGATGGACGGGAATTTCTTCCGGTTTAGGACTAACGTGGTATGCGCAATTAATGACCTCCGTCGGAGTAATTAAACAGCTGAGGAAGCTCGTCAAATACCTCACATTGAATTAAGAAGTCCGTCAACAAGCCCGTCAGGAAGCCCGTCAGGATCCTCGCGACAGGAAGCTCATCAAATCCCTCACCCGTCAACAAGCCCGTCAACAGGCTCGTCAACAGAGCCCGTTAGGAAGCCCGTAAAGATCCTCGCGTTAGGAAGCCCATGAGGAAGCCCGTTAGGCGTTAGCAAGCTTAAACAATGAATCAGCGATTGAGATAGTAGTTAGCCCCGCGGATACCGAAGCTTTCCCTGGGGACTCAAATTTCCCACTGGACTAGCTAAATCGAGAGGAGTCTCCATAAACCTACTTTTAGTGCAGAAGTACCTCTAAGGTTTTTCCTCCCATAACAGCCCTTATCAGCTTATTGCTGCTCTAGGGCCTCACGGGCTTCTTCAAAAGAGGCATGCGCGTTTATAAAGAGGCTTATCTATAATAAGTAATTTAAGGCAAGAACGAGGCTTCTAGCGATAATGTGGGCGTTGTAATGATAGATAAAAAAATTCGTTATAGGAGGAAGGTTATAGGCAAACGGAAGAGGCACGTATCGCAGATATTAGCGGGCGCTGCAGGACGGGAGAAACGTTACGGGAGGAAAAAAAAACCTTAGAGGTACTTCTGCACTAAAAGTGGGTGTGTGGAGACCCCTCTTGATTTAGCTAGTCCAGTGGGAAATTTGAAATCTCCGGTGGGAAATTTGAGTCCCCTTTCCTGTGTCTACGATGCCGATAAATTCGGGCAGCCATGGGGATCGTGTACATACCCCCAAAGCACAATGCATGAGCATGCATGAGCAGCCCGCCGAAGAAAGAACGATTCAAAGGCCGTCCCCAAAGGCCGTCGGCACATCAGAGAAGGCCGAAAGATAAACACTGAGACCTGAACGATGGAACCGACATTGTATGTTCAACCAGAGCAGTTGACGCTACCGAGAACTAGTACGGATCCGGTACTTGTTGCCAGAACGACATGTTAATGCTCCGTCCGATTTGCCACCACGGATTGCTCAACTTTTGCCAAAGTCAGGACTTTCAGTATGGAAAATAAGGCCAAGTCCTCAATTGGAACGATCATGAATGAGCAGAAGCACGAGAAGGCGCACAAGCGCGAAACACGAGTCGCCGTCATTGGAACTGGATTGGCAGGACTTACAACTGCGTACCTCCTCGACCATGATAAGCAAAACCGATTCGCCGTGACACTCTTCGAGCAGGTAATGAGTGAACCATGATCGTTTCTTAGTCTTTTATTTCTCTTCATCGTGCTTCTTTTCTTCCTTCCATTTTGGAGTTGCCCGCAAATTGACCGTATTATTTTCACACAGGCAAAAACGCTGTCTCTCGATGCCGCGTCGGTCACCATGGTACATGAGAATACGGATGTCAGGGAGCGCGTTGATATTCCCCGCGCAGTTTCTGCAGAGGCTATTACGGCAACCTGTGTCGCATGTACGACTTTCTGGGCATACAATTTCAGCAAATAAGTCTTATCTGGATATTCGCCACGGCATCTAACACGGCCGCGTCCGAAACACCCAGCCCCAAGGACGCAGAAATGATGTCCGGGAGCTACTTCATCTACGGAAAAGGATGGGACGGACTAACGTTGCTATGGAGGCATTTCTGGTGCAAGGGAACGCGCCAGATCTTGGATACTCTCTACCTAGTATTTTGTCATGTCTGGTTCTACGCATGTTGTCTCCTTGTCAAGCCTCGGGCGGTCCGCCCGAAGGCAAAATTGTTTCGGACTCAGGTCTCAAGGACCCGAGCGTATGCGAAGAATCACTTGGCGACTATTTCCGAAGAATAAGGCTTTCACAGTGGTATATGCGCAGATATCTTCTTCCCGTGGTAAGCGCCATATGCAGCTGTCCTCACGCCGAAGCGCTGGACTTTCCAGCGAGTGATATTACAGGATTCGTAAAAGGATCCTTCCGTCAGAAATTCTTCGTCAACAAGGACGGCATTAACCGGGTCCAATCGAGACTAAGCGAGGGAATCAAAGATGTACGACTCCAGGCCCGTGTATTGAAGGTGCACCCGTTGACGGAAAAGTCCTGATACGCTGGCAATGGACTGCGGACGGAAGCGACCAAAACCAAATCCTCGAGGAGCTATTCGACCGTGTGGTGCTTGCCGTGGCACCGAACGTAGCAGCCAGCATCTTCGATCAGTCTAAACCTATGCTGAGCCAGATCCCAACAGCTTCCATCATGAACTCGCTGCTAGCCCCGCCCTCGGAGAGCATATCCGTCGTACAAGAAAGGGACCATATTCCAGCTGGCCAGTGTACATATCGCGGCGGAGATATCCAAACCATGATTTTCAGAACGAACTTCTCTGCCAACATTGTTGAGTCTGAGGCACTGCATTATCTGCCAAGCGGGGTGGTTATTAAGACGAGCTCTTTGGCCGGTTTGGACGACGAATCGCAAGCAGTTCTATACACGGTCGAGTTTCCCAGAACCTTGCGAACGGTGGAGAGCAGAAGTATCACGGATATGATTACCGGTGAATCCAGCAGACAATGTGACGAAAGTAGCGAGGCGTGGTTTAGCGGAAGAGACAACGTTTGGGTCGCAGGTTCTTGGTGCTGGGATGGTTTGGTCTTGCTCGAGGGATGCGTTGTCTCGGCCATGAGGGTCGCAAGAGACTTTGATGTCGAGATCCCTTGGTAGCACGGGCACTTGCAGGAGATGCGATGACAGAAAATTCTCTTGGCACCGTCCGCGGACCATATTCAGTGTCTACAACGAGCTTAAAATCTTATGCGGGATGCAGGAAGAGACTAATTGTGCTTTATCATGATTTTTATATAATTTTTTTCATCGGCAGTGGCCAATGCATCTAAAATTCATACATAACATAAGAATTACTGGCAACACCCAGCCAGTGCAACAGTTAACAACCGATTGACAGTACCGCAGTGATAAAAAAGCAGCCCGATGTGGGAACAAGCTTCGAGGGCATTGTGCTTTATCATTATGAGTAGTTGTTCTCCAATTTTTTTACTCGTGTAACAATGTGCTGCAAGCTAATACACTAGGTATCCTTCTTTTTCTCTTCCTCGCCTTCCTGCGTTTCAGGTCTCTTGGTCAAAATCTCATCAATCACGCCCACTTCCAGCGCCTCATCCACACTCATATATTTGTCCCTTTCCATCATGTCATTGATTTGTTCCAGTGAGTATTTGTCTGTTCCCTTGGCTAGATTCAAGTGATGTTGCATAATCTTGTTTGACTGTTTACGAATCCGTTGGATTTGGTTGGCGTATATCAAGATATCTGATGCTTGGCCGTGAGTTCCACCCAACGGTTGATGTATCATGATGGAGCTGTGCGGCAGCGCATATCTTTTCCCTGCTTCGCCACCCGCAAGAAGGATAGCTGCCATGGAGGCCGCGCCACCCACACAAACGGTAGAGACGGGAGATTTGATGTATGTCATCGTATCGTATATTGCCATCCCTACAAGCACCGTTAGCACTTCGTCCATGTGAGGCCCACCCACTGCGAAGAGACATACCCGAAGTCACCGAGCCACCTGGAGAGTTTATGTACATTGTGATGGGTTTGTCAGGTGTATCCGACTCGAGCCACAGGAGCTGGGCAACTATGGAAGCAGAGATGTAGTCGTTTATCTCGCCGTTCAAACATACGATGCGTTCCTGCCGCGGTTAGGCATGATAGCTCTTCCGTTCGTCAACCAATCGCATGGAAAATGTAGCTACCTGGAGGAGTTTTGAGAAGATGTCCCCTGTCGCCAATCAGTATATCCCATGTGCTACAGTGCGTTTGAACATGACCACGAACATGTTTTCCGGCCTGCTGCCTGCTCTAGTTAGAGCGCGTACAAAGACTTGTTTCTCCAGCTGTGGTGCCAGCTAGCTTACCGACGTCTCTTCGATGTACGGCATCGGGATGTAGTCCATCTTGGGATCGGACCCAGACCTGCTGGATAAGCCAAAAGACCGTGCATATCGATGCGACAAGCTTGTAAGCCTTGGCAGTGCGGGCAAAGTGCGTGAGCGCAGCAGCATAGTGTCGTTTTGACGAGGGTGGTGGGTTGTTGCTGTCGGTGCTGACGTCAAGTCAGTCAAGTCAAGCTGGACTCTGGAGTAGCTCCGAGAGCTCTCCTCTCCTCTCCGCCTGAAATTTCTGGACCCCCTTCACTTCACGCCAACAAGGTTGCTTCTGTACTTTCGTAGACTGCGTCGCGCTACCATGTACTGCTCACACGACAACAACTCGTCATGATGACAAGACTATCGATTCGGACTCGGCATTTCAGTTATGCTGGCTCAGCACCTTCAACCGGGAGATGCATCTCGTACAATAGGACTGCGCTCACTAGAGATGCGCTCCGGGCCCAGGTCGAAGCCGGGCTCGACGACGGCCAGGACGGCGACAAGATACGCATTGATACCGAATCGAAGGAAATACTCACGGCTGCTGGCAATCTGCCAATCTCGCCATTGTTCAATGTCGATTGGATGAAAGCACGGCGACGACAGCGGAAAAGCGATGCGGGCAAACCCACCGGAAGATTTAGGAGGAAGTTGGCGAATAATCCATATGGTAGGTAAGATGTGTCTTCTGCGGAATGTAGGTCGTCGGATTGGCAGCTCTGACGTTGTGCAGCCCAAGCACTGGCAACTCCCATACGTCTATGTCCCAATACAAATACATCAATACCTCGATATTTTCTACAGGATTTTGAACTATTCAAGCACCCTTCAGAGGATACGTTGTGGTGGGCACCAGGACCACTGTCATTCGAGGGTCTTCAACAACCCGAGAATACATCTTCCCTGTCATCGTCCAGAACCTCAACGGGCTCCCCAAGACGAAAGACGAGTCCCATCACTGTCTATACGTTGTCTCGAAAACCTGTCCTCGACATAATGGGAGGTCCAAATAAAAACATGTCGCATTACTGTCGGCCGTCCGCACTGGTATGGCAGTTGGTCCCAGTGCGCGGAATGCCGTTTGGCGCCAAGATATGGGCGATGTTCTTCTGAATATGATGCGGCGCCATGCAACCGATGCGTTGATCGCGATGTCGACCGGTGAGGGACACCAGACTCATCCGCATATCCAGCCCTCCCCGTGGGAAGAAGTCGGACATGTCAAGCTTCGAGGTTGTGCACTGTGGCTACCCGGGAAAGACGAACCATCAAGCCGTATCGCCACTATGAAGGTCGACAACGCGAAATATGGCCAGACGATGGCGGTACATGATTTAAATTGGCTTCTTGGGGAATCAGAGGTTCAAAGACTAAAGAGTGAATCTAGAATGTTCAAGGACCATAATGTCTTGGTTCTACGGCAGGTGAAGAACACGCCGACGATGAGTTTGCATCTTCTTCTCTGGAGACTGCAAGGCTACCTGGCGCAGTCATGCATTTCGTAAGAGGAGATTCGTATGTGTTGATGTGGAAAAAGGTATTGCCTCACAAACCACGTTCCCTCCTAAATATAAATATATGTCTAGCCTACCTGGAAGCGAATCTGACCTTTCCTACCATGTCTGGTTCTAGAAGTGCCTTGCGCGTGCTGAGGCGTACATGTCCTTGGACAGCCAAGCCAATACAACCTTCTCGCAACGTGACTGACGTGACCAAGTTGTTCCTGAGCGCCAGACAGTCATGCACGGGTTTCGAATGCGGGACGAAGTCATTGGGCCCGTCAGGAGCTTGTGGGCGAAACGCAGGGGTTTGGCTTAGTTGTGCTCCTGGTTAAGGGCTATATGCGAGGATTTGCTGATTTGCTGATTTGCTATACTCTTCCAGAATTGAATTTTGAATCTGGACTTGGCAGCCATTCTAGTCAAGGAGCATGTTGTTGGGCCACACCGCGTTGTATAAATCAAGTTGGTGTGCAGATAACTTGAGCAGCTAACTGACGTATTGTCCCAGGCCGGGACGGCAATTTTCTATATTCTGACTCGTAGGAACAGGATTTCAGGCAAGCAGGTCATGATATCATATCGATGTGCGCCTTCAGCTATGAAACCCTCGCATACCGATGCTTCTTGTTTTCACATTCTTCATCCATCAGTGGTTGAACCTGTCTGCTACCACAACGTTACATGTCAGCCATTGACAACTCCAACACCACCGGACGAAGCCATAACCCATCACACTAACCTGCTCAGGTTCGGCTGTTTGTACCCCAGCAACTGTTGCTGCCGGCATCAGACTGTAAGCGGCCATGTACATGTTTCCTGTTGTACCGCCAGACACGGCCATTGCTTTAACGACTACGTGCGCCAACTCCGTCCCTTGTAGCCGGACCACTGTGCCTCCTTGCACATCAACTTCGTGACCAGTATGAGTTTCGCAGCCACCGCCTCCACCATGTCAGATGCCATCGTCACGGTAACTGGAAAACTATGCCGGCAGGACGTCAAGGCGCATTGAAGGATTGTGATCCAAAATGATTGAAGCTATGGAGCTGGATGCGACGTTACGGGTTTGTATCTGTAATAATAATGGTTCTTACTCTGTGACTTCACTGACTTGCAAGTTGACAGGGGTTGATTGAATGAAAAGACCAATCTCGGCATGGACGTCGGCCGTGGAGACGACCAATATTACATACATATGTACAGCAACGTCATTTTGCTGCAGTATCTTTGGGTCAAGTCTCCATTCCTATCTGTTTCTATCGTTCTATCGGTGGGTGGGTGGGGTGACTGGCGGCTTCGGCAGACCGCTTTAGACTTCTCGATGCTCCCCTGTCGTTCGTTTGACGACGTTGCCCCTCCATCGAAGCAGACCAGGAGACCGGGAAACCAGCCACAGGAGAAAAGAGATAGCCCCGCGATAACAAGACCGTGCTCATCAGCGCCTGGTGAAACTATTTACAACCCTTCTTCCCTGATTGCTTTTTTTCAAGATGGAATACGATACCAAGACTCGTATGAATGCTCCCTCTGTCCCACAATTCTTCCTCGTTCTGGACGTGTTCTGGACGACTGACCTTGAACATTCAGCCAAGTCCGTCACTAGCGACCCCAAGTCGTTCGCCTACGACTCTGTGCGAAAACGCTGGCCGGTCATCCTGGTAAGACGAGCGCCCGGCGCGCATTTGATGCTCAAAAACGCGATTCTAACCATGCAATGCACAGACTGGTGCGATTGACGACGTCCACCGCACTGTTGCCCAGACCGACAACGCCGAGAAGCAGGCTGAGGGAAAGAAGATTATCGAGCAGCTCGGCAACCTCAAATATGAAATCTTGCACGACCGTGTCCTTACGTACGTTGCGACCGGAATCAATGTCCTTGCAATTGAACCGCTGGGCTAATCTATTACGCACAGCCCCATCGACGTCGACGATGGTTACCCCGAAGAGATAGCGCGCTATAACAAGGAAATTGAGGACCTGGGAAATCCGACTTGGTTGAACGTTCCTGGCTATTCTCGGAATGCTACATGTACAGGTACGATTTTGCTCTGACGACATCCAGTCCGTGAATGCGACATGGGACTGAATTGGATTGCTACAGACGCATCAGCATTTTCTTCAGCTTGACCAAGCACTGGAAAAGCTATGACATCTTCGCTCGCCAGAAGATGGACACTTTCCGAACCTCGCGCAATGCTGTTGTAGAGTTGGCTGCCCGTTACAAGGAGCTCGTCACCCAGCTTCGCGCCAACAAGGATGCCACTCATGACGAGGAGGCAGAGAAGCTTCTCTTCAGTGAGATGTTCGAGATTTGCCTCTGGGGCAACGCCACTGACCTGTCTCTTCTGACAAACCTGACATACGACGACATCCAGAAGCTCCAGGGAAGCAAAGCTCGCAAGGCTGCAGAGAAGAACATTCTAGTCAACGACCTGCCCATTGCTTACGACACCCTCAAGAAGGCTCGCGACGAGGGCAAGAAGGAGCGCCGAGTGGACTTGGTCCTCGACAATGCTGGCTTCGAGCTCTACGTCGATCTAATTCTGGCTGGTTTCCTTCTCACATCTGGCCTAGCTACCCAGGTTGTCCTTCGTCCCAAGTCCATCCCTTGGTTCGTCTCCGATGTTCTGCCCGCCGACTTCGGCCTTCTCCTCAACGCTCTGTCCCAGCCCAAGGCCTTCTTCGAGACGCCATCCGACGATGAGAAACTTCAAGACAAGACTCCTGCCCCTCTGGCCGACCAAGAGACTGAGGAGCTTCTGTTCGTCTTCCAAGAGTGGGCTAACCTCCACGCTGAGGGTCAGTTGATCATGCGGCCGAACCGTTACTGGACTGCTGGTGGCAGCTTCTGGCGCCTGCCCAGCGAGGCTCCCGAGCTGTATGAGGACATGAAGGGCGCCGAACTCACCATCTTCAAGGGGACTTGAACTACCGCAAGCTCACTTGTGATGCCCACTGGGACCCTACCACCCCTGGACCACTGCTCTCGGCCCCATGGGCCCTGGATCCGGCATCAACGTCCTCTCCCTGCGAACCTGCAAAGCTGATGTTGTCGTCGGCCTTCCCGCCGGAAAGGACGAGGAGCTCAAGGCCACTGAGGGTGGTGGTGGTGACTCCGGTGCCAGGCGATGGGCTTTCCATGGCAAGTGGGCCGTAGTGTGCCTGTCGAAAGGAAAATAAATGAAAATGTATATAGATATATCCAAGACGTGATGAATTATTTTGGAGTTTCTCTATTTTCCTTTGTTCCTTCACGATAGACTATAGATTCGACGATAAAACGTCATGAATGGACTCGAATATACAAATATTTAAGCCTCTCAAAAGCACACCTATTAGCCTCCCCTTCCCCTCCCTCGTAGTCGGAGTCTGTAATTGTCAAGCACCTCGACCGGACTGCCGTCACACAACATGGTCACTGGATGGAATGGGCCATCATGCAGTCTCGACGTTGGACCCCCATAGGAAGGAGGCTGCGAGTACGACGGCGGATCACCATACGACGGAGGGTCGCTAGTTGGACTTCCGTACGACGGAGGCAGCTCCTCAGTCGAGCTTGTAGTATCTTGCCTGCTGGAGACCTTTGTGGTCGTCACAAAAGTAGTCGGGGCGGGGTAAGTCTGTGATTCCCGCCCACTCGTACCAGTTGCATCGACGCTTGACTCACGAGAGACAGTCTGACTGGGATATCCGTACGTCGACGAGTACGCAGTCGACGTGGGAAGGAGCACCGTCGGGAAGCCGGGGCCAGAGAAGGTGGTGCTCGCCGTCTGTGACGAGATCCCGGCCGATGATGTACGATTTCCGGTAGGCGCAGGGCCAGTGGTGTAGTTCCCATGCGGTGCCGTCGACGAGCCGGAGTATCGGCCGGTGGCAGAGGTGCTTCCTGGCCGAGGGGCGGTGTATGCGCTCGAGGAGGCACGGGACGCGGGAGGCTCACACGCATCCTTCGTGGAAGAGTGCCCGTTGTCCGAGGACGACTGACTTTGCGATGCCGTAGTAACGGGTCTCTCGGAGGGGGCCCGGGTCGCGGCGGCAGAGGAGGACGACGGTTCCTGGCTCCGGGGACGTGTAGAGAATCGTAGAGGCAGTGGGGACTCGGGGCAGCCGTGGACAGCAGTACAGCCGTGCCGGGACGTCGGGAGCCATGGTGGTGGTTCCCGCGAGGACGAGTACGACTGCTTCGCGTCAGAAGTCGTGCTCGGCTCGGCGGAGTAGCACGACGCAGCGCATGCGGATATCGTCGTCGTCACCGTGACGGTACGATCTGTCGCGACGACGAGGGTTGCCCTGGACAATTGTTAGCACTTGTGCGCAGGGGAAGTCGAGGAACGCAGAGGACGAACGAACCCGAGCCCGCAGGCGAGAAACTTGGCCATTCTGTCCGTGAGAAGCATTTTTGATGATTTTGAGCAACGGGGGCCGAGTGTGTACTCTCAAGTCTCGACAACTTCCAATTTGCTGGGCCTACGAAGTTCGTAGACGCCGAGTTGGTCCTTTTATACTTTGGCATGCGGCGACGAAAACATGCCCCTTTTCTGACGCATTTTTTTCTTCCCACCCTTTTTTTTTTTTGTGTGTGTGTGTGTGTGTGTACGAGAACATCTGCTTCCTTGGTCTTCGTGTACGAGATTGTCTTCATGTCTCTTCCTGTTGCTCATTTCGGCCCGCATCCAGTTGTTCTGCTCTTTGGCCCGTCGTCTGATTCGGGAAGCTTTGCCAGTTCCCAGTGAGACAAACACTGGCGGTATCTACCACCGGTGCACGATATGGAGGGAAGTCGTACAAGTCCATGGGCCGTTGCCATGGGCGCCGCCGATGCGCAAAACTAGTGGTTCCGCTGTGCGACGACGAGTCTTCCTTCCATCTCGATGAGCTGATGTGGAGGGCATGAGGGACATGAGTGCCAGCTGGGACTGAACTGATGGTAGATGAGCCGTCCACGCGAGCACAGCGTCCCAATTTCCTGGACTGGAAAAACAAGTATTGTGTAACTGTGGGCGTGTACTCCGTACAGTGGGAGCTGAATGTATTGATCGTATTGGGAGGCGCGGAAATTGGTCAGGAACATGGGGACACGGCCTCGGTAGCGAATATACGATTCGTGTGTGACCCTGATAGCGTGGCTGGAGGAGCACCAGATGCTGGTTATGCTGAAAGGGGGAATGTCGCACGGGAAGTCTGTCTCATCGATACACATCAAAAGCTCTGGCGTTTTCAAGTTGAGAAACCATGTCTTTTCTTCTTTTGGGTTTCCCCCATCGTCATGTTCTAGGTGAGAGCTGCTGGGGCCCCTGGCTGTGCGGAGATGAGTTGCTCTCCTGCTCCCATCTTTTCTCCCGTCCCAAGTGAATTGATCTGATTACATAGAGGCCCTGAGAACCTTGAAGGCATCATCACGCTCCCCTGGAATCGAGATTCCGCTGTCTTCCAGTTGATCACCTTCCAGATGCTGTCGATGTACGCCGCCTTGCCGTTCAGGTACTGCAAATCGCTCGAGTCAGCCACTCCACCTGTATTTAGTATGGTAGAAAAAATCAAAAAAAAAAATTAAGAATATTGAGAATAAAGGGCCATCATCCTGTGTTGTGTAAGAGCACATGGTGTTTCATACCTGCAAGTAATAAGCATGCTCCCACATGTCCACTCCAAAAATGGGAACCTCACCGCCCACAACAGGATCTTGGTCTTTAGTCGTCACGATGCGCAGAGCACTGCCCTCCTTGACCAACCAGCCCCATCCGCTGCCCTGCAGTCCCAGAAGGGCTTTGGTAAAGGCTGCCTTGAAGTCATCAAAGCTACCCCACGTCTTGGTCATGGCAGCCATCAAGGTTGCTGCACTCTGCGGATTGGCCTCGGCCGAGCCGGCCGGGGTCAGGTTCTCCCAGAAAAGAGAGTGGTTGATGTGGCCGCCGCCGTTGAACTTGATGGCGCTCTGCAGGGCAATCTGCCCTGCAATGTCGTTGGATGCCGTTGCCGTCGCGTACGTCTTGAGAGCATGGTTGAGGTTGTTCACGTAGGTCTGGTGATGGACGCTGTGGTGCAGCTTCATGATTTGCGCCGAGATGCTCGGCTCCAATGCCTGTGGGGAGGCCGAGGCAAGATTGAGAAGAGCCAGCCAGCCAGTCAGTCAGTCATTCAGTCGAGAAGTCGTTTCAGCTACCTTGATGGATGGGGTGAGTCAAGGACTTCAAGATACGTACATCGTAGGCATAGGGCAGCTTGGGAAGGCTGTAGATTCCGACAGACATGGTGGCACAGGGCGATGGTGTATGCCACTTAGTGTATGGTAATGATTCAGAGGTAAAATTGAGCGCGTCTGAGGAGTAAACAGAGATAGAAAGCTTGATGAGAGGGAGCTTCAGAGACGACGGAAGGGTAAAAAGAAGATGAAAATGGAAATACGAGGGGTACCGGCCGTCGATCACATCATGGCCGAGAGGACAGAAGAATGTCGGGAGTCTCGGGACCTGGATGCATCAGACCATACATAGCATTGGCGGCCAGCACTCGGCCCAGAATAAGTCATGAAGCAGACGAAGAGTCTTTGGCTGAGACGGAGATGTGTACTTTGGTACTTAATGTCGACGTGGCGCGCTGCCCTGCCGTGATTGGGAGCATTTCCGCGCAAACTTGCTCAAGGCGATTGCCTCTTAGGGAAGATGAGACAGCGTGAGCGGCGTTGTGATTGGCTGAAAGATGACTCCCCGACTTGGCCCACTGTACCCACTACACAACGGCCGGCGCACCTGGATGGACCTGCACTCGGATCTGAGTGAGCGTGATTGAGCATGTCTCAAATGTGCTAGAAAGGAAACAGACGTCGTTTGATCATGTTTCCTTCTTTCTTTCCTTCTCTCTCTCTGTTATTTTTTTTTATGTATTTATACTGAAGAGTTCCTCCCCACCCGTGTGTGGTTGAGTTGAGGCACCGACAGGGTCCCAAACAAACTCATCCATTCATTCAACCTCGCGCAATGTGTGGACCAGAAGTCACTAGTCGACCTCGAGGAGGAGCGCTGGCCGCCCTCAGTGCCCCGAGAAACCATGTGCCGTGCCATCATTCGCTCCAAGGCGATCTTGCCTTTCACACTCCGGGACAGCCAGGTAGTGCTGAAGCCACACATGCGAGATTCACTCCGAGCGAACGGGGTGGTCTGACTCTCGGCGACGTGGACAGTCTGCGCGTGGTCATCCAGTATGTTGACACTCTGACACGGGCTCCCATCTCCTCCCATCATACACGGAACATCTCTCTGATGAGGTTACAGTTCAACAGGGGACTTGACCAAAGCCGCGGGCGACTGTGGCCTGTTCCGCCAGTTCACCATCGGCAACGCGGTCCCCTCGAGTAGCTATGTCGAATTCCCTCTCGACTCGCCACTCTCCCTCCAAGTCGGCAACGGCGGCATAATAGGGAGGAGGGTATCCCTCTCATCGACGACGGAGTCGGGTCCCGAGGTTCTGCTCGCCGAGGGAATCGTGGGATTCAATTTCCTGGAGCAGCGTTCCTCTCTGTGATCGATCCGCGGCGAGATGAGAGGCCGGCCGGGGAAGCGAGTGCGAACTGATCTTGATACTGACGCAAATTTCCGCGTCGTCAAATCGCAACTAGATTACGAACACGAATCTACCGTAACTTTCAGATGGACACACCGAATTTTCTTGAGGTGGTATTAGCCGAGGACTTTCACGAATGTTTGGGGAGTTCGGCATCGGCTCTGGAAACCTACCACTGGGTGGACGAAGTCTAGCTTGCCCCTGATGCGAGATGGGAACGATTTAGCCACGAGTTTCCAAGCAATAACATAATGTCCATGCAGGGATTGATCCTTCTGCGGCCGGCGATTTCATCCTGTTAAGTCGTTTGTCCACAGTGATCTAGTTCGGTATGAAGCAAGAAGCCCCCTGAAAGCATTTGTAGAGTTTTGCTACTGGATTTGTGCGCCGAAATTGCCTATGCCTCCACTCGGCCATTCGTCAAATGGTCAATTTTGGAATTCCACTGGCGAGCGTTCAGTATAGTCACATCAATGAGAGTGTGTAATATGTATGCGTCGTAGCGGCCTGGTACAGCCTTGTGTATTATTGGCGGTGACTACTGCTCATTCTTAGAAGAGGCCCCCACAAGAGCCTTTAGGCGTTCATCGCTCTTATACCGCTTCAGTGCTACCTCTTTCCATTCATCCCAGCCCTGCTAAACCCCAAAGACCTGAAGGATGGCATTTGCCAATGGCAACGCGTCGGCCCACTTGGGCTCGAGCCCCAAGCCCCAGAGGAATCTTCTCATCTTCTCATCTCTCATGTGGCTTGCCAACCTCGATCCTTTCTCACGCAAGGCATTGCTCAATGCAACGTCTTTTGAACTAAGCGAGACATTCCCATCGTAAAGAGCTCCCATGTCAGCGGACACGAGTGATAGGGCAAACGCCTCTCGTCGCGGAACGACACGCGCCATCTGCCAGTCGATGATGCCGGTAATGTTGAGGTCTTCGTCAACCAACAGGTGATCACCCTTATCGTCAACGTGTTTCAGAAAAACTTGTCCTCAGAATCGGACAACTGAGACGCATTGTCTTGAGAAAGCGATAGACCAAATAGGCTTCGACGGCGAATTGGGGATAGAGCTGACCGTCGGCAATCAACGTCAGGTACTGCTCGGCCCAGGCCGTATAGTAGGCCGCTGAAGTCTCGAATGGCCCGTATGGGTCAAGACAGACGAATCTATCACTGGCCGTAGCAGAGACCGATGGTAGGTCGTCAGGAGATTCGACATACAGAGAACCCGCTTTGGCAAATGGATGCTTCTCCAACTCGGCAAATATGTCGGCGAGACCCTTCCAAACCTTGGCGGCGTCTCCTTGACCATCCCACGGCTTGCCTGACAACTCCTCCATGAGGAGAAAACAGACCCCGATACCATGGTCGGTACCTTGAGACGGGATGCCGAATGAGAAAGCCCGTGGTGCCGGCACTGCGGTAGTCTCCAGAAACTTCAGTGTTGCATACTCGCTACGGATCAGGTACTCTGCGAGAGAGACAGGGAATCCGACGGCAAAGCCCGTAACCCGCGGCAGTCGCATGAGCCACGACGGAGATCCATCACTGAAGCGGATGCGGGCGTGGTAGTTGGCACACCCGTAAGAGCGCCCAGCCCGACAACTTTCGAAGGGTATTCGATGACACAAGGTTTGCCATGGTTCAGGCCGGAAGCGAGTTCGCAAACTGCCGCCTCATTGATCTGGGCGCGAAGGCGGCCGATTTCAGCGGCCATGAGCGCGTTGTAGGCTGCATCATCCAGATCCTCAGTTTATTAGTAGAGCCGCGGTCAGCATTCCATTGCACTACAGTGGTAGGGATTGAAGGTATGCGAACCTTACCTCGGTGTTGCACTTGTGATACTCTCGAGACATATGAACTCCACAGAAGTATCTGCTGCACATATCGCACCCGGCCCCAACGGCGCGCGCACTCGGTCTCCCGCACTCGGACACTGAGCAGTCAAAGAACCTCTGCGGCATTGTATGAGTCTGTGTTTGGGAGACGGGTTTCGTGTTGGACCGGAAGAAGATGTTGATGTCGAAACGAAGCGCAAAGTTTGCGCGTGCATAATTCAGTCGCAAGAAGTATGCATGACGGACGCGCTAGCCATTTTCGTCAGCTAATTTGCACAAGTGATAGAAGTGTGTCTACTTTATAAAAGAATCACTTTCCTTCCTATTTATAATGTATCTTTTTAACCAGGGCCGCGTAAATACCTACAATAGGCTTAGATACCCTGTTTCTGCTATTTTCTAGGCATAAACTAAGCGCTTTGCGTAGTGTGCACACAAACTTTGCGCGGGCACTAACTTTATGCCTTATAACGGTACAAAGTGGCTGCCCTATACAAATCCATATACAGCTTGTACTGCGCAATGTCAAGACTAACTTTTTAACGCTTCGCGGATCACACCCATGGCCCTACGTATTACCTACGCACGTAGGCAATGGCGCATACAAGAACTGGACATGAGGGCCATTCCGGAAGCTCAAATTTGTAGCCAACACGGAGTACATGGGTACATGGGGCGCTGACCAGTGACCACTGACGTGGCTGCCCTGATTTGATTGGTCTGCAACCACCAACCAGGGCGATCTCCTCTTATTATTATTATCCCTTCTCGGCGAGTCCTCACAGAAACCGCAGCCACTTTGGGAAATCTGGCTGTGGCTCTCGAGAAAGTTCATGGCGCCTTTGTTGAAATGGGCAAGAAGTCTCTTCCGCCGAGGTCCACTGGTTCCTTTGCAATTCCCGACAACGGGCTTCAACGTCGTTCCCGCGTCCGAGGTGCTCGAGGAGGAACACTACGACGAGTTCAAGACGGGCAACTACTGTCCAGTCAATATTGGTGATATCTATGCTTCCAACACGTATCAAATTCTCGGCAAGCTGGGATTTGGTTCAACTTCAACAGTTTGGCTTGCTCGTAACCTTCGGTATGCTCCCCTTACTACAATTCGGCATCTTATGCTGTGCTGAACTTCACCAATCTTAGCGATCGTGAGTATTTTGCCCTGAAAGTGTTTACGCGAAATCATGGCGACACGTGCAAAAACGAGCTTCAAACCTGCGAAACCATAGAAAATGCGAATCGTTACCACCCTGGCCACCAGCATATCAGGACTGCCGTGAGCACGTTTGCCATAGAGCGGCAAGGGGATGTCACCAGTGCCTCGTCCAACCGCCGATGTGGGACAGCTGGAAAGATCTTCTATACCGAAATCCAAGTGGCCGGTTCTCCACAGCGCTTCTGAAGGGTGGTCTGCGGCATCTCTTCCTGGCCCTCTACTACCTGCACACGGAATGCAAGCTTGTCCACACCGGTATGCTCTACATATTTCGCGTACATAGTTTTTTTTTCTTTCTGACGCGGAGCGATAGATATTAAAGCAGATAACATATTACATGCGATTGCCGATGAAGGCATCCTCGAATCCTTTGTCGAAGACGAGATGACGATGCCCTCTCCCCGCAAATACGTCAATGGCGCTCCTGTATACATGTCTAGGCGTTTCGGCTTGCCGGAAGAATTTGGCAGAATTGTGCTCAGCGACTTTGGAGAGGTGGTGAAAGGAGAGATGAAACGAAACCACGACGCGCAGCCGGACGTGTACAGGTCGCCTGAAGTTATGCTCAAGGCTGCTTGGAGCTACCCGATCGATATATGGAACGTAGGAGCCATGGTCTGTCGCTCAATCCCTGGAGAAAGACACTCGCCGATCGAATCAGTGTGTTAATTAAGTGGTTCCACAGATATGGGATGTGTTTGAGGGCGGCCACTTATTTCACGGTCTCGATCCCAGTCCCGAAAAGGGATACTATACAACTAGGGCGCACCTTGCAGAAATCATCGGGCTCCTGGGTCCACCGCCACTAGATCTGCTCCAGCGGGGACCCGAAGCAAAGAGTTCTTTTCAGAAGATGGTGAGTTTGTGTTATCTGTGGTTTAACGACAAGGGAGGCTGATATGATGGTTTGAAACAGGTCAGTGGATTGCGGATTGCCCAATACCTCAAGGCAACAGTCTGGAGAAGGCGGAGCTGGTCCTCGGCGGGAAGAACAAGGAAATGTTCCTCAATTTCGTGAGGGGATGTTGACATGGCGACCGGAGGACCGCAAAACAGCAAAAGAATTGCTCGAAGACCCATGGTTGAGGACCTGGGAAATCTCCGATTAGAGACTCTCAAGCTTTACCCGCTGCAGGGTGGTGGTTTGCTTAATCAACTCCACGGAGCAGTCGAATTGGCCAGCTAATGAATGGACAACACTGGACTGTAGACCCCATGGTATCTTGACCCAAGCTGTGATCTCAGCTGCCTCAATGGCTAGAAGAGGTGCTGCTTCTGCGGTTGGGGTCCGGATACACGCTCAGTCTGCAAATGCGGAATATTGACAGAAAGAATCCAGCTTGCCCTCAAACCGGATGTGGCGCAGAAGGCCTGACCGAGACTCTGAATGGAACTACTAAGCCCCCACGCCCCTGATGCCATGGACGTTCTGTAGAGTGGCGTGTATTCACAAATGAGCGGTAATGAAGGCTTCACTGGCACGGAGGAGGTTGCCGTGATTTCGCGATACCGCCGCTATCTGAATGGTAAGAGCAAAGGCAACGCTTGGCTCAGCTTAGTTGACCGAGATTGGATATCTTTGCTGCCAATTAGCTTGAAAATCGCTACCCTCTGCCATTTCACACTCGAGCTGTAAATGTGAGCGGCTTTGTTAATGTGTTCTTTCAATTCTTCTATGTACCATGTTGACAATGCGATAGCAGCGTTTCAGCGACGATTTCATTGTTTCAATTTTCAGACTACCCGGTCCAGTATCTGTATGAATTCCTTGACTTCCTCCACGGTGCTGTAGTGAACCAAGCTCGTTCTAAGGATACCGTCCTCTGCCAGTCCAAGAACATCGTGCACGGTGCGGGGCGACCAGCAATCACCGCTGATGAGCCGAACGTTGGAGGTTTCGTGGATCTCATGGGCCACCCTGTCAGATGCGATTCCATGGACCGAGAAGCTGATCAGGGAGACCTGATCCTTTGGATCCGATGTTTGACACCCATAAACAGTGTAAAGGTCCGGGTTGGCGGTCAGGTAGTTCAGAACTCCTTTGTATACCAAAGCACCAGAGCCATTGTTCAGGCAGATGGAACCCTTTTCGAGGCCCGGAAATTGTTTCCGAACAGCCTCAATGGCAAAGTTGGAAAGACGCTTGGGGATGGTCATAGTCGCAAAGGATGCCGCCAAAGTTTTTTTTTTTAAAAAAATTCATTGCCCAAGGGTAGGGAATTGAGGTTATGGATATGCAAGACTGTGCATCAACAAGAACGAGAATTGATATGGTGCAGCGTGCCTATTTCTGGTTCAATTTACCCCGAGCCAAGCTTTCTCGAGAACCAAGGGCGTTTATAGAGCAGGAAGCAGGCGGCTGGTGAAAACAAGGCAATCCTCCTCCCTTTTTCAACACCACCATGGCGCAATCTCGGAGCGTGTATATAAGAAGCTTTTTTTCCGCCTGGGAAATTTGAAGCGCGAATGCACATTTTCCCCCAATGCCTCGCATTGTCGGCACCAGAGCGGACGTCCCGGCGATAATTTGTCCAGAATTCGAGGTATCGCACATGTCACGTTGCAGGTCGAGGTCCACTTGAAGGTGATTCTTGGGAGGGATTCATGCCTAAGTGGATTCAGTGTTGATATCGAGGTGACTCAGGTGAGTGAAAAGCGATTGTTACCAGAGCAGACCAGACATGAACACGGCGAGTGGCCCGCTCAATGTCCCATGTCTGTCGATCGAACGAAGGCACATGCGGAGAGTCGAAACGGGCCATGACAAGTGGCAACGGGCTGGCTGAGGGCACCTCGCAGCTGCACGCCGGCTCGCCCCTGCATCTGCCTCTTCATTTCGGAGCAGAATCAAGATGGCTCCTGCAATTGCAGCTGCTTGGACATTCTCCGAGGACCGGATAGCCTAAAGTATGATGAGTCGTACCGTGTCAAAGCAGGGCTCCTTTCCTGGTGTTCTTCCAAACATTCTTCCAGCATGAGCATGAGCATGAGCATGAGCATGGCCATCGAGCTCCAAGGCTTGCTTGCCCAGCTCGCCCGTTTTCTCGCGGCCAATGAGTCCAAACTTTCAGCTGAGCAAGTGTCGAGGTGCTTTCGCAATCTGTCGGTCATGGAGATTGCCGCTTTGTACCGCCTTTCCTTTTTGTTCTTTCACAAAAACGTCCGTGTCTCCTGCGCATTATCATGTCTCATTTCTTCACCGACGCTAATTCTAGCTTTGCTGATTAGATCCCCTCCAGAATCCCCCACTTCAGAGGTGCCGATGCAGATGCAGATGCAGATGCAGATCCACCTGCCACTGCCAACAACATCGACAACAAGCCCATGCGACACCATCGAGCCTCTCCGAGGACATTCTATGTCGGACTCGATGATGATGCCTTCAAAAAAAAAACCAGCCTAATCACGTGTTCCGATATCGGATTCGCACCGAGTACACATATGGTGCTAGAGGCCTGCAAAACCAATCGTGGCGAGTTCTTGCGTGCAATCAAGGAAGCGAAAGCGGCCTTCCTGACTGGCCAAGGCTGGGAGGCCGCAATCGCTACCAAGAAAGAAAGTGCCGACGTTCGCGATCTTGTGAGGATTTATCATAGATTTGAATGCTATAATATTTACAGACATGTCATGGAGGCCGGATTCCATACCGGTTCCCATTGGATCCGAGAAATGCGTGCTGTGCTGGTCAGTAAACTTTGCAAGGACTTTCCAGAGCGTTTCCCGAGCCAGAAGACGGCCAACAAATGTTTGAACTGGGTGGATCAGGGCTGCAAGTATCACGAGTGGACTGGAATACTCAGTGAAACATCAGATCTGGGGTACCTCATCGCATTACCTTCGGATGTGTCTCACTCAGCGTACGAGTCCTGCCTAAATCTTGCAGTTCTAGGCAGTTGACTCAATTACACTCACACACCCCTTTTTCCTCCAGGTACACTTCCAGATGCACCAAAGAGCAAATGAGTGCAGCTGCCCTCAATTTCAAAGAGCTGGGCATACATGACCTTGTAAAAAGTCTAGAACTTTCCGAGTTGGGATGTTACATCGCTGCTAAATTGAGGGAAATGACGAGCAAAAAGAGGAAAGAAATAGATGGTAAGTCCTTTCGATTTTATGAAATCTAATTGTCACGAAACTGATCTCCGCGACTCAGGAGCCTCGGCAGACAACTGCCGCAAATCACAGCGATTGACCTCATCATCTCATGTAGTGGCTGTCGATCCAGGGACCGGTCAACGGATGATTTCGCAGGGACCAATAGCAGCTGATAGTACGACCTCTCCTCGCCCCCTACATTCGGTTTATTAATATTCTAGTAGGCAATTGCGAACTTTTCTCTCAACCTACCCTTTGTTGGATGCAAAACCTGGCGCAAGAGCAATTTGGCAATCGGGAGACGCAGGGTCAGTATGGTCACCATGGTCAACATACAAGCGCTTCATTTGTGGATAACTTCATGATCCCATTCGAGTCTTCAGGCAGCTGTAAGGTTGTATGTGGCACCTGGGACTACGCACGCTAACTCTACCTAGTTCCCTTGAGCTTACAGCAGCATCTCCCTGAGTTTCTGATGGGTTTCTTTCCTGCTTGTCCATCATCGAACCACCACCAGTGGGAGTAATCTCGGACTACAGTCAAGGGTGTACTGCAGCTTGGGTTTGCCAGGCGCGAAGGCACTACTTGAACAAAGATCGGATACTATTGTGGTGTTTTATTTACATCAAAAGGCAAAAAAAAATGGTGACTACGGATGAAAAATCCACAAGGACGAAAAGGCAAGAATCTGCTCAATTCTCAGTGGCGCCCAAATATTCCTGACGGCCGGTCAAGATAGCACCGTGCTGCTTTGCATCCAGGCTGGCTTCTCTGAATAGAGCATATTTCTGGTTGTGCCACTCAACACTGTTCATCTGCTTTCCATCATGAGTAGTAAACTTGGCCTCAAATTCGGGACGCAAAAAGTAGATGACGGAGAACTTATCCTGGCCGGTCGAGTCCAGCGGAGGCACCACGCGGTGAGACGAGGCCAGTGCACCACTGGACAGGAAACGTAGCGAATCCCCTACGTTGACAACGGCGTGTCCGGCTCGGGGTGAAATGAAAGACCACCGATCATCCCCAGGCAGCATGGCCTGCAGGCCGTCAGACTTGGAGAACACAACAGTCAGAGTTCCCATATCGGTATGGGCCATGTTTCCTATTCGCTCCTCGCTGCTTCCCCATGCTAGGTACCTCAACATGGCCATGTTCGCAGCCGATGGTTTATCCTTCCTATGGCAGTCCTTCAAGTCGTGTGAAAGATTCAAAGCATTCGATAATATTGAGAGAATGCAGTTCGTGTAACTGTGGACCTCGCCCATGAATTTCTCGACGAGTCGCAAGTTTCGATCAATGACCGGAGGCACCATCATATCGTCCTGGCCAAAGATGCCATTGTTGTGAATCTTGGCGTGCCCATCAGTACCAAATCTGTGCAGAGCTGGGAAAGAGACAGCCGCAACATGTGCCGGCTGCTTGTGCAACAGGGAAGAGCATACCGAGAAGCTCTCATATCCGTCTCTCTTCCCAGCAAATGGTCCAACGGAACAGCCGGCTCGTTTGTAACTGCGAATTAGACTTGAGCTGCTTTTGTCTTTTGCAAGATTGTAGAAGCATTCGGGCGGGGATAACATAACGCATACTCGAGAAGCCTCGATGGCAGATATTTCTCCGTACTATATTCCTCTTTTTCCTCGAGGGACAACGTGAAAATGCTTTCCCTATCGCCGTGAGCTCGTCTACAAGCTTCAGAACGTCGCACGTGGACTCATGACGGAAGTCAAGGTAGAAGAATCCATTCACTTTGCACGCTTCAACCAGATCTTTGGTGACATTGACGTCTCCAGCAAGGAGTCCGGCCAACGAGATGGATTTCAGATCTGCTTGTTTGGAGGGTGTCAAAGATGCCATGTTGAAGGAGTGAGTTGAGAAAGACCCAGTTGCACGTTTTGAACTGATTGCTGGGTCGAGAGATGTGTTTTAAGCCAGAAATTCACATCACAAGATTGCTTTGAGAAGGAGCCTTGTCTTTGCAAAGAGACGTTGCATCAGCATAATCCGTGATACTTTGTGCTAATTACGGCACGGCACATTCCCCTCTCACTCTAGTCACACATACATGACTTGCCTGCGCATGACGGACGTTCATTGATGACGCAGCCTCAATGTACACACACTGAACCAATGCCGCCCTTCTTGGGCAGATGAGAAGAGGACAGGGTCTCATCGAGAGTGTGGCAACATCTAAAAACAGGCAGCACAGCTTCAATGGGGATGTTTTCTCAATGCCAGGTCCTTCTTCAACAACGGCAGATAACGCTTTGGTTATAGATGATACCCAGTTTTTCTCTCACATTAGATGGTTGGCCAGCCATTGCAATGTGAGCGCCCCTTTGTACGCTTGTTTTACACGGAAGTGCGTTTCTGTGTGTGTCCAGATCGCCACGTGGACCTCGTTGGAAGAACCGAGCACATACTTAAGGACGAAATAGTACTTTCCATATTCCTCACTCCCTGGACCCCAGGAAGGTTATCTTCCCGCCCTTTTTCGCAATGAAGTCCCTCAGAACAAGAGAGTATAATGCCTTGAGCTTGGCCCAACCCACGAACTTCAAGTCCATGCTGAACTCTGGCGAGCTACTATGGGGCACTGGGTGTCGAATCCCCACGAAGAAGCAGCACGAATCATTGCTTCGACTCCGCATCATTTCTGTTTCATAGACGCGGTAGGCCGATGACGAACCGCATCCAACACAGCGTTCTGACTCCCGAGTGAGTCCTGTCACCGCTCCACTAACCTGGTGAGGTAGGAGCACACGCCTCTCAACGCAACACTGCTCGTCAGCATCATCCGAACGATTCAGTACCACTCGAACGGCTCAATGGTACCGTTTGTGAGGATACCAGCCTGTTCGCCAGAGCTCTACAACTATGCTCTCAGTGCGGGCGCGGGCGGAGTGGTGATGCCTCGCGTCCAAATCGCCAGGCTGCTTTGCAAAGACGAGAGCCGAAGGTTCGGAACACATCTTGCTTCATACAAAGCACTTGGTGCGCCATACGCACTCTACAGAATCTTGGCCAAGGAAGTCCAGTCTCGGACTGGCGTGAGCCCATCATCATCTGCTGAGCTACGAAGCGGAAAAATACCGCCCCATCACAGAACCAGTGACTGTCTGTGTCTCAACAGACGGCAATCAAGGCAGAGGGCTTGCCTATGGCGCGAGATTGTTCGGCTGTAGGTGCGTCATCTACATTCACAGCGAGGTGAGCCTCAACCGGGCGCAAAAGATGAGAGAGAGACTTGGGTGCCACCGTCATTCGCGTTGACGGCGACCACAAGGTGTCGGTCGATAGGGCCAAGGAAGACGCTCGTATGAACGATTGGAAATTTGTCAGCAGTACCTCGTGGGACGATTTTGGCGGCGAATCGTCGGCAGCGACAATGGGGGTGCTGATGGAGGCAAGCGAAAATGATGATCTGCGCGAGAAATTGGGGCTCAATGCAGACAGCCAGGTTGTTCTGTTCGGGCTCGAGGGTGCAACTGATGCTGAATCGTACGAGAAACTGGTCGGCATGTCACCAGAGGCCATCTTTGATGCTCAGGATTCCCATCTCTTGCGAAATGGCCAGATAAGGGGGCTTAAGAATACCAACAACACCAGACATCGTAGCTGGCAAGAAGCACGTCAGTGTTGGACTAGGAACATGTCTACATCTCCCAGGATCCCAGAACCACTGATCAAAGGTACGCGCGGTTCCGATACCAACGAGAGATAGCATAGTGATGGTGGTCTGTCCTTTTTCATCTCGACTCAAATACCACAGCCCATCCTCTGCGGCTGCGCCCAACAGCCAAATGAAGAAGGCCATGGCAAGGAAGCCAAAGCCGGTCGGAGACCTCGTGCCCACTCTGTCTTTGAACATGTCCACGAGGGTGCCCAGCAGCAAGGCTGGCAGCTGCAAGAATAGAAACATCAGGCTCACCTGGGCAGTATCCCAACCGAATGTTCTGAAGGCATGCAGGGGCAGGGTGGTGTCCAGACTGAGCAGAACTACCGCCAGTGTGCAATGGCAGGCTATGGCGGTGAGTGCTCGATGGCTGGTGAGGATGAACTTGTAAAAGTTGTCGGGCGATGATATTAGTTCCGGAGCTGGTTTCGACTGGACAGCAGTAACGGACGTATACGTATATGACTGGGGTCTTGCGGATTGTTGTTCTACAATCGTACAGGAGGAGGACGAGGCGTGAAGAAGCTTCATTAGCACTTCCTCGTCATTAGAAGCCCCTCGTCACACCGAGGTGCGGAACGGATGCGCACCAGACGGCACCAGACGGCACCAGACGGCGACATCATGATGACAACAGTGCCAATCATCTCTGCGCCCAGCGACAGAAGCAGCGAGCGCTTCCGGCTCGGCATCATATCGGCCAGATGACCGATGAACGGACCAGTCAGCATTGAAACAAAGGCGTGGAGAGCAAGAAAGAGCGAGGTGGCGGCCTGTGTGTGCGACTCGTCGACATGAAGCGATCTTCTCGCGGCAAATATCCTCTCAACAAACGAACGCCCCTTCTTACTCCCTTTTATCAGGCTCAACTTCTTTCATCTCCATGCTTGATGTTGCGCGACAATCGCAGACTGTGATTTTCCAGCTATTAATGGACGATTTACAAAATTCCACCGCTGTTATAAAATATCATCCCATCATGTAATTCCAGGCCAAGTCTCCCCTTCTCGTTCCCTGTTCGCAGATGCTACCCAGATGCTACCCAGATGCTACCCAGATGCTACCCCAAATATGAAAGACTCAACGCCCACATGCATGTGCTCGTCGCTCGTACCACAAGGGTCATGACCATTCCTTCGTAGACCCAAACTCAATCCACACTCTGTTCATCCCAGTCGACCCATCGTCGAATCACGTCGTCCACCTTGCGAATGCCATCCGTCGTAGCCCTCACCTCGAACCACTCTCTGTGGTCTCTTCCACACGCATCACACGTCGACATGTCTGCGCGCAATCCCATGCCCGCTAGCTCAATATGGATCAAACGTTCGATCTTGCGGCAATGAGGCGTCATCCGCGGCGTACGACTCGTCCCGGGCCTATCGTTGATCCCAGCAATGTACGGATAGTAGCGTAGCATTTCAATGTCATGCCCACATTGCCGCTGCCATTGGTTCATTCTCCTCTGTACATTTGCCGCCCTGCCGATTTTGAGCAGCATCGTCTTCTGGCCGGGCTTGCTACTGGAATCGGCAAAGGCGGACACGACATCACTCGGACGGCGGGAGCGAGCAGATGGTGATGATGATGTTGGGGGCGCGAGTAAAGACCGAGCTGCGTCGACTGGAGGTGGGGAATTCCGGGTTGCAGGCGTGAGCCAGAACATGTAAATGTAACCCCTTCCTCAGAATCAGCATATGGTTTCGCGAGCTCGGCCATCAGCGCCGAGGCAGTGTTCGTGTCCAGGGTGTCGGGAACGAGATGTTTGAACTGAGCTAGTTGCGAGAGAGTCGACTTGCCCGACCTATAAGACGCTTTGCCTGGGGAGGCGTTGGGCGTCGTAACTCGCTGATAAGTCGGTGTAGTTCCGTCCCGAGGTGGCCGCTGGAGATTAGGCATGGATGCCGACGCGGGTTTCTGTACGGGATATGGCTTTGGCCGTGGTCTCGGCCGTGCAGGTTCGTCGACTTCCTCCAGAGGTATGGAAAAGCAGAAGCAAAAAGCGAGCTTCGGGCTTGCCTTTGGTCGGGGGCGTTTGGTGGCGGCGCATTGGTCGGTCTGCCATTGCCATTGCCTATGCCGGACCTCTTGTCCTGCAAGTCCATGATGCCTAGTCTATCCGCGAGAGTGTCCAGACTCGAGCGCTCCTCGAGGATGGGCTTCGCGTTTCGGCGAGGTCCCGGACTCGACTGTGCTGAGTGGCTCGCTTGCTCCTTGTGCTGCCAGCAGTACAGGGCCTCATCGCCGAGGTCTATCTTGCGCCCTCGACCTCCCGGGCATAGTGTAGCTCGGACAGGGGTGTTGATCGGCCTTCTGCATGGCCGGCCGCTCGAGGTTATGCCTCTGCACGTCGAGTTTGGGTTTTGGAGTCGGCGCGGTCGAGGAGGGACTCGGGCGTGTTGGCGACGAAGGGCATGCTTGACTAATTAATTGGCGGTGACGGGGTCGGTCATGCGGTGATGTGTCGTAAATGGGCTTCGATTTTGAGGGGTTATATCGTTATATGGCGAGGTGCCAACTGATTTAGAATTGTATCCTCGAAAAAAAAAAAAAAAACGAATGTCGAAGGCCTTTCAAAGCGAGAGGACGGCGGCTAGGAGGCCACCGGCGACCGCAGCAACGTTTCGCTCACATGGCTATGAATGGCGCGTGAAGGGAAGCTTGAGTCGTGCGCATGGTAAAGCATCTGATCCGTCATTAGTAATTACTAATTGGCGGGCTAGCTGGAGGTGGCTGGAGGTGGCTGGAGGTGGCTGGAGAGTCTTTGGTGGGGCCAGGCACCATTACCGGGGGCTGGTGCTTGGTGCTTGCATGTATTACAATATCCTAGTACGGCAGGCGCGGGAACACACCAGACCCAGTCGAGACGACCAATCACAATGCAGTACGGCCATCGTTTTTACTACAAAGAGCAATACAGTCATCGAGTATGTAATGCGGAGTATCGGGCTTTCACAATTCATATGAATGTAAATAAAAATAAAAATAAAATTCAATTGCACACATTCTTGAAAGGTCATTCTGAAGATGACGTATTGATTTTACCACTTCGCACCATCTCCTGTTGCCGTCTTCTTCCTCCTCCTCTTCTTCTTCAAGAGCTGCCTTGTCCCTCGGGGTGCTCGGCGTTCTGCTGGTCCGGCTGCTTCTGATAGTCGGCCTCGGCGTCTGCGGGAGAGAGTGTCTCGGAAGGCATCATGTCCGGTCCGGTGTTTCTTCTGGGCTGTGAGAGCGGCTTTCGGCTTGTTGGGCACGGTACTCTGCTTCCTGCTCGGCGAGGAGGGCAAGCTGCTTTTGATAGTCCTGCTCGGCTTCTTCGTCGGTGAGTACGCGCGAGGGAGCAACGTCGGGCGTCTCCTCCTCTCCCGGAACTGGGGATCGGGTGGCATCGCGCGGGGCGACTTGGTCTGAATCGGGTTTGCGAGACATGATGAAGAGCAGGCCAGGCAGTGCGACAGAAAGACGAGATTGAATCTTTTTCGGGGAGAAGATGAGGAGTTGACGAGCGAGGGCACAAGTGACAATCTATCGCTATATAGGCAAATTGTGAATGGTGAAATGAAATCCGGTCTGCTGGTCTGCTTCATGATGACGACCAATCACGGGCTGATATGGCCTCGAGGTGGGGCTGAATGCTTTCCCCGTTCGTCATCTGCATCATCTGCATTGCTCAACGTTGTTGCCTTGCGTTGCGCGCGTCACTGCGTGTCCAGCAAAGAATTGAATCAGTCTAGTGTGAAATAACTCGGACACCCATGGGACCTTGCACAGTGAGCACTAGATGCTCCCTGCAGCTCCCTGAGTTCCTGACTTCCTGACTTCCAACTACAAGTGTGAATTCGCACTGATACACTGTGGTCTCAAAAGGTTGACGACGAATTCAACGAGTTCATGGTCATCAGGAAAGCGAAGCGCCCTAATTAAAGCATTTGTGCGGAGGTCAGGGCAGGGAGCTATGCGCAGCAGCTTCTCGCTTTCCATAAATCAAAAAGCCTATCGACAAGCCTGTTTACAAGCCCGTTAGGAAGCCCGTCAGGACCCTCGCGTCAGGAAGCTCGTCAAATCCCCGTCAACAAGCCCGTCAACAGGCTCTTTGACAGAGCCCGCTAGGCATTGGGAAGCTAATACAATAATTCGGCGATTCACATGGTAGTTAGCCCCGTGGATACCGAAGCTTTCCCTGTGCCTATGATGCCGATGAAGTCGGGCAGCCATAAGGATCTTGTAGTCATATCGGGCATTGTTCTCCAGCCGTGGTACCAGACGCGTCGGTTTCAACCGACCATGCCATCAATGGCAGCCAGAGTATACCATAGCAGACGGGCGAATGGTGGATAAGAGATAGGTATGCTCTGCAGTTGCGTCGTCTAACCTTCCATACCGAATCCCAACCAATCTGAGTAGCCAGACACTTCGAACCTAACCCCCCTCCCAGAAGAAGTGATGTGGCTTCACCCTTGATGGCCAAAGTCAACTAGGCTCGTCCAATCTCCGCTACACCCTCTGTTACTTTCACACAAGATCCTGTCTCGAGTGTCGTCAGTGGTCACCAGACGAGGTTCGGAGACAACAGGTGCTGACCATGACTTGGCACTCGGCCAAAGAGCCTTGCTCCTATGCCAACGACCCACTCTGCCACCCGGAGCAGCTCTTGGCGTTGTCTCAAGTCCCATTTGACAAGTTCAGCATAGAAGCGGTCGGCCCATGCCAAAAGGGGAAAGGGAGGTGGGGGATCGTCTCCGAAGCCTGCATTATTATCAAGAACATGCAGAACGGGCTCCTCATACATGAATGAATAGCCCACGCAGTAGTAACCCTTAGTAAGCCTTTGCTCGGATGAGAACCGAGATGAAATTTTGAGTAGTTCAGTTCAGTTGTCGATTTTTTTTTCTTTTTTTTTTAAAAAGGGGATTCAGGTGAGTTTGCTTATTCAATGGCCAAATGGGTTTTATGAAGCTCGTCCTTGTTGGAAACTTGGTCCGAAGCTTGTTTCTCGCCGTTCAGCCAGACCCGACTTTCTTCGCCTCAACAGCTCGGCATTTGCCCGACCAGGCGACGATCCAGGTTAAAAGGGGCGCGGGAAGCGAACGTACTCGGAGCATACAGGTTGTGAATAAGCTTCATCATGCATGTAAAAATCCTCTTAAGCACGCACGTACGCTCCTCCGCCCTTCTACTATTACGCTCATCTACGGGACGATTCATGGTTGGCCTAATAACGCTGATCTTGTACCCGTTTAGCATCATCAAATAGGGGTCAGACTGTATGTAGGACTCCGTGCGTGGCTTGATTTTACGCCACGCAACTAACCACGGGGCGTCTTACTTAGCTTGCGACGATTGATATTCTGCAATACAGTAAGCTTTGCCGTATTTTGATATGATTCTCTCTTTTCTTCGGACAATCCAACGAGTCCAGGCCGTGATATAAATACGTGCTCTCGAGTCCCTTCCTCCCCAATCTCATCATCAACAGCAACAGTTTTTCCAACGAGATTCACACACATCCCCAAAACTAAGAAGAAGAAAATGAAGTTCACCGCCGTCATCCTGCTCTTCACCTCGGCTCTGGCCCTCGCCGCGCCCGCCGAAGACGTGGCCACCGAAGACGTGGCCGCTCCGGCCGGGACAGCAGCGACTTTTTCATAAGCGAGATCGCCCGAGGCGTAAGTTCTTCCCCGGCCGCCGCCGTCGCCGCCGCCATTATCTCCACTCCACCCCGCTCCGTGCGCTAATAGCAATCTCATCACCGACAAAGTCTTGCAACGCCCGAGGCTACTGCCAAGGCCGCTTCTCCAACGGCAAACAGTTCAACCGCCGGTGCAGTAACGGGTCGTGCCGCAAAAGAGCCGGCCGTCCTTGCAGTAAGTTGGCTAGCTGACCAGGCCTAGACTTCTTCTATTCGCGATCGGATCACTAACCCTTTTTCTAGATATTAGCACCAAACGTTCGGTGCGTTGAATCAATGGGGCGAAATGCCGAGTCCTGACCTAGATAAGCTAACATTTTTCATACAGCCCAAACCGCGTCGTGTGCCCTGGCGCAAGCTAGATGCTTCCTAATTAAGACCTTGGAATCCACCAAGGGGCAAAGCGTATAGGACAAGAGAAGCCATGACTCTAGAAGTAGTAGAGCAGCGGGAAACCGCAAAGGGGGCAGTAGGCAGAGTTTATAAATTTACGTTCGTTATTCTAATAGGGGCATAAATTGCGCTCGTCATCAGGGCATGCATACATTCCTTACTTTTTGTTATGTGGCTAGTATCGTTGAATTCGTCAGAATCGTTAAATTTGCTTCCTAAAGACGCAACAGGCAAAAGAAAGTTCTTTGAGGGAACTCCGATCCCTACATCTCATCCAGATCCAAGAGCGCATGATACTCCCTTAGTCCTAAAACGGAAGAAGCACCTTTTGCCTAATTACCCGCCAAAATATACCAGCTCTTTCTAGTAGCGGATGCAGGCAGCTCACTGCAATGTGCAACGCCTGCAATGCTTATCACAATGCTTGCAACCTCTTCTGTAGAATTCCTTCCTTTTCATTGTTACGAAGCCTTATAAAGTAACGTAACGCAACCATGATAAGTCTCTTATACATACCCTTTATTATGTCCTTAGTATAGTGAACATCAATAGACGCGAGCCACACCAAAATTAGGTGGATAGGGCGCCTTTCCGTTTTCGGACTAAGGGAGTATAGGCGTTCGAAAAAGGAGGTATGCGCATTTAGAAGTCCCGACTTTTGTCTCAACACCTCGGCTGTCGCAACATAGGGATAATGTACGGAGTACTCCGTACGCACAAATAAGTGGCCAATCGGGTGTACCGGGTGCGCCTTTTTTTCGTGCAACATCGGCATTTGCCCGACCAGGCGACGATTAAATTAAGCTTCGTCATGCATGTAACTTCAGATGAAAAAGACGCTCAAGCACGCACGTACAACAAGAGTAAACCTCGTCCGCCCTTCGATGGCCCTTTTTGGCGACGTGGCTTGGTTAATATTACATACATGTATTGTCGGATCTTACACTCCGTAATCAATCCTTTCTAGCAATTCGAGCGCAGGGAATTTGGGTTGGGTCACAGAGCGTTGAAAATCGAAGGAAAATTGACGGGCTCTTTAGTGATGACTCCTACTTGGGTTCCAGGTTCAATCAATACAGCGCTAAATGCCTTGTTTTATAGCCCTTGTGCGCGACTCTAGAGACCTTCGGCCCTACTCTACTGTGTAGAAGCATGAGCTTTACATACTCCGTATCAATCTACCAGAATACCTTACGGACCGTCCGGAGTACTACAGTATATGTATAATTCAATTTGCCTAAAGCGCAGGGAAGCAAGGTGCCTTTCTTTCATTAAGGCTAATTATTAAGAAGTAGGGAAATGAGACTAGTTATCAGCCAATATTACAAAGTATTCCACACATACTTGCTTGCCTTTGCTGTCTTTTCTAGACACCTAACAAGTCTAGGTCAGTGTATAAATACGTGCTCCCAGGTCCTACTTACCTATCTTATTATTCATAGCAACAGCAACAGCAATAGCTTTTCTACTAAAAAAATATGAAGTTCACCGCTACTATCCTGCTCCTTACCTCGGCTCTAGCCCTTGACGCGCCCGCTGAAGACGTGGTCGCTCGGGCTGACACCATGTTTCACGGCGGCTCAGGCGTAAGTTCTTCCCTAGCCGCTGCCCTTATTATCTCCGATCCCCTCGCGCTAATAGTAACATCACGGACAGACATGCGTCCAAGGCCAGTGCCAAGTCTCCAACGGCGCCAAATACTCGTGTACTAGCGGGTCTTGCGACAAAGGTGGCAACTGCAGTAAGTCAGCGAGCTGCCTAGGCCTAGGCCTCTTCTATCCGCAATTGGATTGCTAACCGTGTTCCATATAGATATTATAGCAAATTCTGCGTATGTGAAGCCAACGGGGGTGAAATGCCAAGTTCTGATTCAAACAAGCTAATAAGCTAACCTGCTTATAGCTCATCTATTGTTGCGTGCCCCCACCAACCCGGCGGCGGCCCTGTCCCCACCCGTGGCCCCCATCACGGCCGCTAGCTAGGCGGTATCCAATAAGACGCAAGATTTGCCTCAAGCGCCTAAGCCATAGGGAAGCAGGGTGCTCTTTCATTAAGAGCACATTCAGCCCGAGGAGACAACAATAATAGGGGCATCTAGCCAATTGGACGGAGACGGATACATTAAATTAGCTAGAAATTCACTTCATAGTAGAAGTACTAGCAACTAGGGGCTGTGCAAATTGCTACATTACACTTACTAACTTATTATTTCACTGTTATGAACTGGCCTTAGGGCAACTGCACGTAAGCGTTCTAAGAGATATTATTATCCTTAGAGAGGAAGGATTAGACTAAGCTAGAGGTTGCATAGGAACTGGCTTTATACTAGTATATATATAGGTTATAGGGGCTTAGGTAAAGCCCTAACCTATTCGCTCCTAGTCCGCGTCCTTTCCACGCCCTTTCTAGACCTAGGATATAACCTAAGCTCCTAAGCTTAAGTCTATAATATACTCCCTTACTTAGGCCTCCCTCCCCCTTTTGCCCTTATAGTTAAAAGGTTATAAGTAAGTAGCATATATACATAATCCGTATAGCGGGTTAGTATAAGTCCTAGTATAAGGCTTATGCATAGCCTAGTAGGCTAAAAAATTTTCCTTATAGGCTACCCTATCCCTAGCCTTTAAAATAACTAGCCCTCCCTAACTCTAGCCCTTTATAATACTAGCTTACTCTATTTTCTTACCTATCACTAGCTAATATTTAGCTTTACCCACCCTATTATTATTACTTTATATTTATATATTACCTCTTATCTACTAAATCCCCTCTTATTCCTAGCTATTACCTATCTCTCTAACCTCCCTATAGCTAATTATTTATAATCCCTTACTAGCCTATGTCTAAAGTAAGTATATAATTACTACTATCTCTAGCCTCTCCTAGATATAAATAATCCTATATATCCACTATCTTTTTCCTTTCCTTTTCCTTTATATACCCTTATTTCTATTATCTTATTAGTTTTTACTACCTACCTCTATCTAAATATCCTATTAATTCCCCTTTTTATATCTAATCCGCTTTCTATTATATTTACTACTATTACCCTAAGCGCTATTACTACTACTGCCTCTAGTAATGCCCCCTTTACTACTACCTCCTCTCCCCTAAAAACTAAGCTACCTTAGTAGTTATATTCTAAAGGGTAACTCTAATAACTCTAATAATTCTAATAGAGAGGAGTAAGAGATTCTATGTATTTAGTATATAAATAACCTTTATAATAAGGGGATATAGGAGTGTATCCTAGGGTCTTATTAGGCCTATCTTCCTTATTAGCATACCTATTAATTATATAGCTAGGAGCTACACTTATACTTAGGTAACCTAAAATTAAGATATATATATAAGCACCTTATAAATCTTTCTATTACTAGTAAAGCTATTAAGACACTAGCTATAAGGCACACTGCCTCTAAAAGGGATGCTATACTATCCTTATAAAAACCTTTATCTACTATTAAAAACATTTTAATACTATTTTAGCCACTACTTATATTAATCCTATAGTGATAATACCCTTATATTATCCCCTACTAGGGTAGCATATGCCTAGGGCATTACTAAGTTATAGGCCCTTACTCTAGCCTAGTAGATAACTCCTACCTAACGTAGTAGTAATATAGTAATAGAATTCTTTTATAGTATATCTATATATATATATATTATTTACGCTAGCTAGCTCTATGTAGGGCTAGTACTAGTACTCCTACTACTTCGTTAAAAGGGAAAACCCTTAAATAGGAAGAAAAACCCCTTATATCTATGTTTAGGCTAACGCTAACCCTACACTAGGCCTACGTCGCGTTATATATAGCCTATTATAGGTATTTATTACTAGCTTACGCTAGCCTTATTCTAATAAGAAGAAAAGAAAAGAAAGAAAAAGGAAAATCCTAGGTTCTAAGCCCTACCTAGCTCTATCCTAGGTTTACTCTAGCACTACTCTAGGCCTATTATACTATCTTATAGTATGCTAGATTTAGTTTTATAGTAGTAATTTACTTCTCTTTTACTTTTTAGCTAGCTTTTCTATAGCCTTACTTTTTAGCCTTCTCTAGCCTAGGTTTAGCTTATTAGTTTAGGGAAGTTAGAGTACCTAATATTATTTATCTTCTATAATAGGGGTATAGGTTTAGTTTAATTCCTAGCTATTTCTAGGCCTAGGTCTCTTAGGTATTAACTAACTAGATTTTTATCTTATATTCTTCTTTCTTTATTAATATCTATAATTTAGCTCCCCTTCTCCCTATATAAGTATAAGAAGGGTTTCTCTTCCTTAAAGGGGTTTTCCTTTTTTCTCTTTTTTATTAAACTTTCTATAGGTTCTTTTCTTTCTTAAAGCTACCTAAGGCACTCTTAGGCTAGTGTTAGCCTAAATACTAACATTACTATAGATCTATTAAGTTATTTAATAAAATAGCACTAGTAGCTATAAGTACTCCTATATCCTATGCTATTCTAGCTCTAATCTACTTAGGAAACTCCTAAGAATAAGCGCTACCCTTAGAAGTTATTAACTAAGAAGTAACTTAAGTAAGCTATAGCTAAAGATCTTAAGGTATAACCCTTATTACCCCTATACTAAGTCTACTCTAAGTCTAATTTATATATATATATATTATTTACGCTAGCTAGCTCTATGTAGGGCTAGTACTAGTACTCCTGCTGCTTTATTAAAAGGAAAACCCTTAAATAGGAAGAAAACCCCTTATATCTATGTTTAGGCTAACGCTAACCTTACACTAGGCCTGCGTCGCGTTGTGTGTGGCCTATTATAGGTGTTTATTACTAGCTTACGCTAGCCTTATCCTAATAAGAAAAGAAAGAAAAAGGAAAAGGAAAAATCCTAGGTTCTAAGCCCTGCCTAGCTCTATCCTAGGTCTACTCTAGCACTGCTCTAGGCCTGTTATACTATCTTATAGCGTGCTAGATTTAGTTTTGTAATAGTAATTTACTTCTCTTTTACTTTTTAGCTAGCTCTTTTATAACCTTACTTTTTAGCCTTCTCTAGCCTAGGTCTAGCTTATTAGTCTAGGAAGTTAAAGCACCTAATATTATTTATCTTCTATAGTAAGGGTATAGGTTTAGTTTAACTCCTAGCTATTTCTAGGCCTAGGTCTCCTAGGTATTATTAGACTAGATTTTTATCTTATATTCTTCTTTCTTTATTAATATCTATAATTTAGCCCTCCCCCTATATAAGTATAAGAAAGGTTTCTCCCCTAGAGGGGTCTTCCTTTTTCTCTTTTTATTAAACTTCCTATAGGTTCTTTTCTTCCTTAGAGCTACCTAAGGCGCTCCTAGGCTAGTGTTAGCCTAAATACTAACGTTACTATAGATCTATTAAGTTATCTAATAAAATAGCGCTAGCTACTATAAGTACTCTTATGTTCTATGCTTATCTAGCTCTAATCTGCCTAGGAGAACTCTAAAAATAAGCGGTATCCTTAAAAATCTTTAACTAAGAAGTAGCTTAAGCAGGCTATAGCTAAGGATTTAAAGGTATAACCCCTCTAGCCTTAGCCTGCCTCTATTCTAATACTAATTCGCTATAGTTAAGGGATCCCTATAGGATCTAATATATCTCTTATAAATCTTAATTAATTAACTACCCTAGGCATTAGTGCTATAATATTACTAGTAAGTTAGATCTATCCTAGCTTAGAAGTAAGGCTAACTATTTTATATAAGGCTAGCTACTAATGCCTATTTTAACTACTAGGTCTATAACTATAGATATTTAAAGGTAGTTAGCGCTTCTATTTTAGGCTAGATCTAGTGCTAATTTGCTCTTAGCCTAACTTAAGTAATTAATAAAATAAGCACTAGTAGCTAGTGGAAGTTTAGGTAGCTATAGTTACTAGGGTAGTATAAGTACTACTATTCTAGTTTAGTGTTAAGTCTAGTCTAGGTCTAATAGTTCTATAGGTCCTAGATAACTATTAGGATTATATAAAGAAGCTCTATACTAGTAATTAAAGTAAGAAGAAGCATAGTACCTTAGCTATAGGCCTAAGCTAGTCTAGTACTAGTGGAGAATAATATAATAAGGTTATCTTTTAGCTACGATGCCTAGACGCTTACGCTATAGAGATAAACTATCTCCTAGCTATAGCCTTACTTACTAAGGGGTAGGCAAAGGTAATAGAGGGGTAATTCTAGTCCTAGAGGAGGAATAAATAGTTAGGTAGTTATAGCTTAGTAAGGTAGCGGAGGTAAACTAGTAGAGATTTTAATACCTAGCGTTTTTAATAGTTAAAATTAATCTAATAATAGTTCTAGAATTATAATTCTTTAGCTAGCCTGCCACTAGCTCTAAACCGTGTAATCTTATATCTCTCCTAGTTATCTGCTATGTCTATATCTTAGCTATTAGTCCTAGCGCGCTAGAAGCGCCCTAGCTCTAGCTCCTTCTCTTTACTATATATATTAGCTACTAGCTCTTATGCTAATAAGTAGTATTAGAGTTATTTTATACTAAGGAACTATTTAGCTATTACTCTTGCCTTTAGGGGTAGTTTAGGGCTAGCCTTACCTCCTATATATCTCTAGGCTAGCGCGTTTAGGGGTATTAGTAATTATATTTAGGGTAGTTTACTATAATATAATATTAGTCCTTAACTGCTTTACTATAGCTATATAGTAGCGAGTTTACCCTAGGAATGCCTCTTTAGAAGAGAAACTTATTAAGGCTAATCTTTCCTATATATAGTTAGACTATAGTTAAGGAAATATGCTTTTAGGCCTATGTAAAATCTTTAGATTTCCTTTAGGTTATAGGTTAGTAGTTAATCCTTAGTTAGCTCTCTTATAAGTCTATGCTATCCTAGGCATTCCTTACTATACTATTTATCCTAGCGTTACCTCTATTCCTTATGTAGTTCTACCACTAGTTTATTACTCCTAGGAAGGGATCTCTATCTATAGCATAATACTAACTATACTAAGTTAGTAGTGGTTTAGATTATTATAGCTATTTTACTCTCTATAATTCTCTCTTTAAACTTCCGTTTTATCTTATTTAGGTATAGATTTAGGGAGGGGATATAAGTCTTAACCTCTAGTTAGGTAATAGGTATAGCCTTAAATACGCTAGCTATAATTTAGAGGTAGGCTAATTAGTCTATTATAAAGCTTTTAACTACTTCTCTTAGCTTTTTACCCTTCTTAGTTAGGGTATAGTAAGCGCTTGCCCTATAGGTAAGGATAGGCTAGATTACCTATATATATAGGAGTTAGGCGTTTTTAAAGCTATAACCCTAGGCTAACGCTACTAGTAAGGAGAGTGTAAGCTACTACTAGGCTAGTTTACCTTTTAGGATATTCTTATAAGCACTCTAATTAAGTTTCCTATTAACCTAGACTCTAAGGAATCTATATAACTTTATAGGCACTATCTCCTTTATACTAAGTTAGACCCTAGCCTATAGGGGTTAGTATGCTTTACTAAAGTGTATAAGTTTAGTCTTTACTAGGTTAAACTTTACTCTTACTTCTTTACCTATTTTTGCATACTTTTTACATAGCTTTAAGCCTTTTCTAGGTTTACATAGTATTTTTCTAAACGCTACTATATTTATATTATCTATAAATCCTATTATTACTATACCTAGGATAGCTTAGAGGCGTATATAAAGCTTTACTAAGTAAAGTAGGAAGAGGATTAGTAAGAGAGATAAGCCTTATAGGGTGCTTACCTTTATCTAAAAGGGTCTTAAGAGTTTGCTATTAAAGCTAAGCTAGCTTATTCTATCTATAAGGAAGCTATATATTATAGCTATTAGCTAGCGTGGTATGCCTATTTAGATTAAAACATAGATTAAATATAGGTGGCTAACTCTATTAAATATAGATAAGATATCTATTTACACTAGTAAGGCAATGCTACCTCTGCCCTAAGCCTCTCTTATGTATTTTATAAGGACTCTAATTACGGTTTTTATTAATCTATTTACCTTATTTCCTATTTATAGCTTAGGAGAAGGCCCTTAGCCTTAGTAAAGGCTATAAGCTACCTTATAATTACTGCTTCTATAATCTTTCCTACTATATTTAGTAGTAAGATAGGTCTTTATATATTAGCCCTTCTTATCTCCTTAGTGGTTTTTCCTAGTTTCCTAATTACTACTACTTATATAGTTTAGAACTAGGCTAGGAAATATCTTACTTTAAGAATAGTATTTAGTAAGCATACTATAGCTTCTTTAGCTAGCTTATTATAGGCCTTAATAAGGCCCGCTAGGAGTTTATTATCTCCTAGGGCTTTTTAGCTAGCTATATCTAATAGGATATTTCTAATATCTCCTACTCTAAACTATTCTTTATCTAGGACTAGTATATTATTAAGCTCTAGGAAGGAGAGGTCTAGGATATAGGAGAGGTCTGCTATGGGTTTAGAGAAGAACCTTTATATAAGTATGCTTACCTTATCCTTATAGGTAGTAGCTAGGTTAGGGTTATTATTAGTTCTTTCTAGGTCTAGGAGTCTAGGAGCTCTAGAGGGGCCTAGCTTTAGAGCTAGGCCTATCTCTCTAGTCTTTAAACTCCTCTATCCTTTTCCTATATGTTAGCTTTTTATAAGGCTTCTCTTTATATATTCCTTTTTCTTCCTTAACTATCTATTCCTAGTTATTATCTACCTTAGAGAAGGCTTGCTAGTTTGCTTTAGTCTTCTAGCGCCTCTATTATCTCTTAGCTTATTTAGCTTTAGTAACTACCTCTTTTATTCTCCTTAATTACTATACCTCTAGGCTAGGAAGTCCTTAGCGCTTCTATAAGGCTACTAACTCTACTATCTATTAGAGGTTTATAATAAGCTATATTATATATATATTAATTCCTTCCTTATCTTTTAGGTCTAGTGTGTTTTCCGCTTAGAGTTATACTATTACTTTTACCTTTGCCTATAGTCTGTTTATTATAGTCTAGGTATATTTAAGGGTAGGCAAGGTGCCTTCTTACTCCTTATTAAAGATGCTAATTAGCTATAGAATATAGTTAGAGCCTATAAGGTCTTCTATACTATTATAGTGGACTTAGATATCTAGAGTTACCTAAGCTAAATCTATAGTGCTATCCCTATCTTCTCTGTGTTATCTTATAGGTTCCCCTTAGGGTATTACTAGACTAAGCCTTTACTAGCTTATAAGGTCTAGTAGTTCCTTTACTCCTCTAGTTATTCTATTTAAGCTATCCTAGAGAGGGTGTTTTTAGTTAAAGTCTCCTATAAAAATGCTTTAGCTATAGGGCTTTTCTACGTTAAAAGTGTGAATAGATATGTTCTAGTTATTTATATATCCTTCTAAGTAAAGGGAGTAAATATTTATGCCTTTTATCTTTACTAGTAACTAGTTAGGTCCTCCTTAGGCTATCTATAACCCTATATTATACTTCTTATTTATATATACTATATTCTATCCCTTATAGTATACTAGTTAGAATTAGGTAAGGCCTAGTGCTAGGGGCTATAGGTGCCTTATATATTCTCACTCTTAGATTACTATTATGTCTATATTAGTTTAGTATTAGAGCACTATATGTATTAGGCTATCCTTCTTATTTATATTCTAAAAGAGAACTTATAATATTATTATATTAATTAGGGGGTAGTAGGTCTTTACTATCTTATGCTAGCTCTATTCTAGCCCTATTTTAAGATATATATTATATAATGCTCCCTACCCTAGGCTATTTAGTACTCCTCTCTATATTTATAAGGTATTCCTTTTCCTACCTACTATAATAATAGGTACTATAGCTATACTAGTTCCCTTATAGGGTAGTGTTAGGCTTCTATCTAGGAGTTACTAGTAAATTATAATAGTTACTCTAGGTAGCTTGCTTTTACTATATTTTACTTCTCTTTTAGGATAGGGTAATCCCTTAACTACGCTAGGTATAAGCTAGAATATAAAATATAGTTTTCCTTTAGTTATTTACTAATTATTAGGCATAATATTTCTCCTTCTTTATATTAGCTAACTCTATACCTACTATACCTTAGGGCTACCTTATAGAACTTTATAATATAGCTAGTTTAGAAGTAGTTATAGTATTATTAGGGTTATAGGGTCTTATTATATAGTTTAGTCTAGAATAGCTTTGCTTTAAAGACTATTCTATCTTAGCATATCTTATTAGTATCTTTTACTTCTACTAATCCTAGGATTAGGGTAGTGCGCTATATGTTTTCTACTTAAGGGCGCCTTATGGTTACCTTAATTATATTTACTTTATTTGCTTTTCTAATCTTAGTTATAAGGTTCTTAATAGATATATACTTTATTAGGAATCCCTTAACTATAACGCTAAGTATATAGTAGTAAAGGGCTGTTTCTAGGCTAAATACTTTAGTAATCTATTTTTAGTTCTCTTTATATTAGGCTATATTTCCTTTAAAGGTAATAATTATATCTTTACTAGGGAGTTTTTAGGCTACTATAGCTATAGTTTAGCTAGTAACTCTATTTACTATAGTTATTATATCTTTAGCGCCTTAGGATTAGAGCGTTTCCTAAATTATATTACCTTTAATAAGTACTTCTCTATATTATTTACCTAGGACCTATAAGGGAGGGTTTTATTATTTAGCCTTCTTAGTGCTAGTCTAGCTATAATGCTTACCTAGGTTAGTGTATTAGTTCCTTTAGCTTCTTCCCTAATAGCCTCCTTAAGGGCTACTTTAAGGGCTTCTTTAGTAGTGTAAATATTATTATTATTATTATTACTATTATTATTTATAGCTCTTATTTTAGCGCAGGCGCGGTTTATTACCTAGCGGGCTATAGCCTTTATAATGCTCTAAACTTAGGAGACTTTATTACTAGGGATAAGGCTAGTAATCTTATTATAGAATTTCGTATTATCTAGGTGCTTAAATTATATCTAGTCTATTATTAGGTTATCTTTGCGTCTATAGGCATTAAATTACCCTATTCCTACGTTTAGGTAGTAATAGCTCTATACTAGCCCCCTTTCTCTAGCGTTAATTACCATTAGCATCTTACCCTTACACTTACCTCTAGCTCTATTGCGATGTGACATTATAGGAGGGTAAACGGAGGTGAGGAATTCAAATATTAATGTGGTTTGTATTTTAGAGGCGATTCCGGACCTTTAGATCGGTGCGGAAAAAGTATCAAAGGTTGCATTTAAGTCTAATTTATAATAATTAGGGAATCCCTATAGGATTTAATATATTTCCTATAAGTCTTAGTTTATTAACTATCCTAGGTATTAATACTATAATATTACTAGTAAGTTAACTCTATTCTAGTTTAAAGGTAAGTGTTACTTCCTTCGGATCATCATCGGATTAGTCGTGGCCAAAGACCCTGCCAATTGTGGGCCGAGTGGAGCCCTTAGAGGGATGCACGCCTTGTGATTAGCTGCCCCTTTTCGCCACCCCCTCTTTGCCCCACTTACGGGTTTCACCCACTTTTTAGCTAGCTAGATTCCTCCCCTCTCTCTCTTCTCTTTCCTAGGTAATTATTATTAACTATCATAGACTTTAATAACAACGGTATTATTACCTGCGCAGGCACCTTGGTGTTCTAACACTAATCAGTGGTTAATCACAACCATAGATAAGTTAGGTATCACAAGAAGAGACATTTCTGCAAACGCTATAGTTATTTTTTCCTATTATCTAAATCCTTAGGAATAGGGGCATGGCTACGAGTGTGCTAAAGGAAGAGACTTGAATTCCGGTTACAGACTCGTTAGGCTTCTAAGGGATTAGCTTCTTCTATTATTATCTTCACTTTTAATAAAGAGACTAATCCTACGTCTATCACGAACCTAGGGATTAACTTCTTCTATTATTATCTTTATCTTTAATAGAGAGACTAATCCTATACCCACTACAAAGAAAACTAACTAAATAATCGAATTACTTCGCTTTAAACCCAACGTTAATAACCATTAATTATAATAAGTTAGGAAGCTAGACTAGTAATAAGAGGGAAGACCTAAGCTACTATTACTAAGAGAAGAGCCTTAATTCTCTAGTAATAAGAAACTATCCTAAATCTTAATAGTACCTAAGAGACCCTAAGAGAGTAAACTACTAATATAACTATAACCTCTTTCCTATGCCCTTATAAAAGATTAGAAAGAATGAATTATAGTTAACCTAAATTCCGCTATGCTATCTAAGCTTAATAACTATATTGTAAGGTTTATTAACCTTAGCAAGCATTAAGACTAGAGGGATAATAACCTTTAGGAATTATTCTAAGAAGACTTTAAAGGATAGTCTAAGAACACCTTTGCAATAGCTAATAAAGACCTTGTTAGAGAACTATGGAATTCTCTGCGAGACTATGGTGTTATTATAAGACAAGGCTAAGGATTAGCAATTATAATATCCCTAGAAGAGGTAGTCTAATAAGAAACAAGGCTATTGTGGCCTAAAGGGAGATTACAATCCTCTAACCCCTCTAAACATTAACCTCCTTAACCCCCTTATCTACTTACCTAGAACCTTATCCTTCCTAACCCTAATAGCACTATTAACTCTCTTAACCTATAAGAGAGCCTCTTTACGGCAAACCCTATTACATTAAGCAATTCACCCTAAAGATCCCTATCTATAGCAAACCTTACTACCTATATAATAATTCTCTTCTAAAGACTAGATCACAAAGAAGATCTTAGAACTTATAAAGATATATAAAGATAGCGATTATTATAGCGGATAATTATATAATTTCCTTACCCTAAAAGTCACGCTCTTTAAGAATAAGTATAATAGGATTAACCTCCCTTAAACGCATTATTAGAAGGCTTTCCTAATTATCTTAATTAATAATACTAAGTAATACTACCTTAATTATCTCTTTAGTTAAAACCTTATATACAAAGAGATAATTAGCTATATTTGCTAACGCTTTAAGACAGAAAGTAATTAATAATTCTACCGCTGTAAATAGAGCAGCATAACCCTAAGCAGCACTATTACTAAGAACCCTAATAAAACTAGGCTTAAGTGCCTTAAAATTATACTAGCTACCCTTAAGAAGATCTATTAAGGCCTATATCCTTCTAATATAGTAAATACTAAGCTTTATAAGCAAACATTAAATGCTATAGCTAGTGTGCCTAAATACTAGATAGTAGAGTATAACCACTCCCTAGGCTTTAAGAGTCTTGCTAGAGACCTCTATAAGGTAATTATAATCTTAGAGTTAAATAAGAGGGCTACCTAATACCTATAATTATAAGGAGCTCTCCTAAGGCTATGTTTACTAACCGTTAATACGGATATTAGCCCTAAGGTAAGGGAGGCTATTATAGTAAGAGCCTAAGGCGTAGCCCTTAGCGTTGCTTTATGTGTAGTAAGAATAGCTATTAGTCCTTTAATTACTCTAATAAAGAACGCTAAAAGGAAAAGGATTATTAGTTCGCTAGCAAGATCTATTATACACCCCCTTTAGAGAAAAGATTCTAGGCGTTTCTTGCCTCCTATAAAGGGCTGGATAATAATAAGCCTAATAAGGGCCTTGGCTAAGGATAGGAACTATATCTTATAGCTTATATAAAGACTAAAGATAGCGATAAGGATAATAAAGAGCTATCGCTAGTAGTATATCTAAGCATTATATAATTCTTTGCTTAGAGCTATAGAATAATTATAATCTTATAGATACTAACATTCTTGCTGCCCTTAATAACTAAGCCTTTTAGCATGCTTTCCTAAAGCAAGAACTATATTAATAGTAAGAATCTAATAAGGGATTAACCTACTATATCTCTAAAGAGTGCTATTCTAAAGAAGTCTTTAGAGGATTATACCTAACACTAGGGTAGCAGGTAAATTAACGGCAGGTTAGGGATAAGCAAAGGCTCTATTACGATTAATGCCTTTGTTAAAGATAATCCCCTATAAGCCATAACTCGTTAAATTCGGTGCTAGATCTATAACTGCAAAAGGCATGCTTTATATGCCTATAAAACTTAGAGAACTCGAATTCTATGTCCTTAATATAGTAACTCCTTTCCTCTTTTCTATTACTAATATAGATAAGCTATAAGTTAAGATTAATAACCTTGCGAACGTGCTAATCTAAGGCAATAAGACTATGCCTATTGTGTGATAATAGGGATATCCTTAGTAGCTACTAAAGGCTAAAGAAACGGTTGCCTTCTACCTCTTAGAAGGAGAAATCTATTAATTACATTATTGCTTTAGTTACCCTTCCGTTTAACGCCTTATAAAGATCCTTTAGCGGGCTAGTTATAATGTTAAACGCTAGGCAATTAAGAAGTTAACTAAAGTCTATCACTATTATTAGATAAAAGGAAAAGCTCTAGCTGGTTTAAATTCATAATTAAAGATAAGCATGACTTTAACTATGAGATTATTGCTAATATCGCGTAGATTAATAACTAACCAGTCCTTTATATTATTAATTTAGTGACTTTATTCTAAGCAGCTCGCTTCCTTAATCCTAAGAAGCAAAAAGGCCTAAGATATCTAGGATGTAATTAGAGAGTGCTAGATTAATACCTATCTTAGACTGCTAGATTAGATTGTCTATAACGCTAGTAATAACTTCTTCTCTGCTAAATTTAAGCACTACGCTTAATTAATATTAATTAAGATTAATAAGATACTAATTAAAGCCTATAGTAGCGTTAGAAAGGTTAAAAAGTACTATAGACCTTTACGCTAGGCTTACGAGATTATCACGGACTTAATTAGCGTAGAGATTACGCTAGAGCAATATCTTTAGATAGCTATTAAAGCTATTAATAACTTAGCAGGCCCTAATAGACTAGTGCTAACCCTGCTAGTCTTTAGAGCCTACCTACGCATAATAGATAAGTTACCGCTAAGCGTCTCTGTTATTTAACGCGCTAAGGTAATTTAAAAGGCTACTAATAAGGTACGCCACTACCTAGCCTTACGGTAGGTCCGCAATGCCCTTAATACCTAGAATAGCCCTAATATAGTGCTAATACATTAGCTACCTCTGTAGGCTAATGTATGTGTGTGAAGGAGAAGGGCGGCTAGCATAGCCCTTATAAGCTAATCACTACTAATAGGAAGACCTATACTATCTAAATACCCTATAGTCTAGCGAAATTCTAATCTATAGTAGTAAAGCCTTACTATAAGGACCTATATACTATAGAGAGGCTATAGGAGATAAAACCTTAAGTTATTAAGGAGACTATAAATAAGAGAGATTCTCTTACCTCTATAGGGGTAAAGGTAAGGGAAGGAGTAAAAGGAGGAGTAAAACTCCTAGTGCTAGTAAAGAGAAAGTAAGGAAGGCTAAGAAAAGCCCTTATAGTTTAATTCTCCCTTAACTAAGGCATAGAAGGACCTAAGGATTACAAGGACTTTGTAGTTATTAATAAAGATTAAGAGGAGGCATTAATTAGAGAGATTATAACTAGAGGATTGCTAATAGAAGCATTCCTAATAGTAAAGGAAAAAGCTAACTAGGACCTTGCCCTCTAACTCCGCTAAGAAGGGAAGATTATAACCCTAGGAAAGCCCTTTAAATAGTTAGATTAAGCTAAGATTAACGCTCTATAAGCTTATAATATGTTTAGATTTATAAAGTTTAATTAAGCGAAACACAGTGGCTATAGGATCTTTAACTCTTATATAGTAAGAGAGATTAAAGGTAAAGGCATGGATTTACTATACAAGAAGTCTTGCCTTATTATATAAGGCCATAATAATAAGGAGAAGGAATTTATCCTAACGCAATTGCTAATAATCTAACAGGCAAGCTAATAGCTAATTATAGCTATTACTCCTTTGTTAAAGCAAAAGGATTTGCCTCTAGATCCACGATATCACCTAAGCCTATGTTTAATCGCAAACAAAACTCATAAGGCTAATTATCGTGAGATTGCCGGAATAGATCGCGTACCTCTTTCTAGAAGGCATTGTAATAGAGGTTATTAAGCCTCTTTATAGCATTGCAGAGGCTAGAACTTACTAGTAGGTAATGTACTTCCGTTATCACAGGGATAACCTTAATATAATAACGTTAATATACGATCCCTGCTTGTTAATTATAGCTCTAAATAATAAAAACCTCTTTAGGATTATTAGAATGCAAACGGATAACACACTAGGTCTAAGTGATAATAACTTCTTTAATAAAGAAGAAAAAGAGCTTTAGAAGGCTAACTTTATAGCTAAAGAGAAGCAGTAACTATTAAATAGGAATCCCCTTACTTTTAATAGCTATATCCTAACCTAAAATGCTAATAACTTATTAACCCTAACCTAGAAAGGCTAAAGTTAGAAGATTAAGGAAGTTAACCCTTAATCTCTAATAGCAAGGCAGAATTACGTAGAATAGCGAGCCTAAGGAAGTTATATCGCGACCGTCTGCTAACCAGAAGCTTTGTATAATCTATTAATTATAGCTTAACACTAAGAACTAGCTACTAAAGATATTATATGCCTAAACAAACGCCTTAAGTAGTAGATTAAGAATTAGTAATAAGGATTACGCTATATCCCACTAACCCTTAAAGAAGCGAAGCTCTTTATATTTATAGATAGATCGCTTATAAATAATAAGGATCTTAGCTTACAGATTAGGTATGTAATTATAATCGGTAACGAGGCAAAGAGAGATAATAACACCTTTATCGCGAAAGGAAATATTATCATATATAGTTTAACAAAGAGCAAGCGGGTTACGCGTAGCGCTTGCCTCTAAGCTATATAGCATGGTTTAAGGTGCTAATATCGCGTACGCGATATCTACGACCCTTAATTAGATCACGGACTAATTAAAGATACCTTAGATCCCTACAATCCTTTGTACTAACTCGTTCTCGTTATATAAATGCCTTATTAAGCTAGGCATAATAAAAGAGAAGAGGCTAATAATTAATATCATAGCCCTTCGCTAATTATACGAGAGGCGCGAGATCTACAAGGTCAGATAGATTAACGGCAACGATAACCTAGCTAATGCAATGATAAAGGGATTGCTAAATTAAGCGCTAATAACCTTAATTAATTTAAACGAATTAACGATCCATGTGGAAGGCTAGGTTAAGAGACCTTTATAAGCGTTATAAGTGTTATAGAGAAGGAATTAATAGAGGCAAAGGGGAGGATTTGTCGCGATTAGATCAGTTAAATTAACCGATGCTAACCAAGCTAATCAGGGCTCCGGATTCCTATTAAGGGATTCACTTGTGTACACTTTCCTTTAATTCGATTTTTATTGCGTTTTTAGGCTCCTTTAGCCACGAGAAAAAGAGAGACTACTAGTGTTGCTTCCTTCGGATTATCATCGGATTAGTTATGGCCAAAGACCCCGCCAATTGTGGGCCGAGTGGAGCCCTCAGAGGATGCACGCCTTGTGATTAGCTGCCCTTTTGCCACCCCTCTTTGCCTTACTTATAGGTTTCACCCACTTTTTAGCTAGCTAGATTCCTCCCCTCTCTCTCTTCTCTTTCCTAGGTGATCATCATCAACTATCATAGACTTCAATAACAACGGTATTATTACCTGCGCAGGCACCTTGGTGTTCCAACAGTAAGGCTAACTATTTTATATAGGGCTTACTACTAATACCTATTTTAATTATTAGGTTTAAAACTATAGTTACTTAAAGGTAAGTAGCTAGCACTCTTTACCTAGGCCTAGTCTAGTGCTAACCTACTCCTAGCCTAATTTAACTAGGTAGTAGAATAAGTACTAGTAGTTAGTTAAGGTCTAGGTAAATATTATTACTAGGGGTAGTGTAAGTGCTTCTTTATTAGTCCTTTACTAGTTTTATCCTAGGTCTAATTACTCTCTAGGTCCTAGATAATTATTAAGATTATATAAAGAAGCTTTATACTAGTAATTAGAGTAAGAAGAAAAGGAGTGCCTTTATAGTAAGCCTAGGCTAGGCTAGTGCTAGAGGGGATTAATATAATAAGCTAATATTTTAGTTATAGTACCTAGATACCTATATAGTAAAGATAAACTATCTCCTAGCTATAGCCTTACTTACTAAGGGGTAGGCTAAGGTAATAAAGAGGGTAATTCTAGTCCTAGAGAAAGAGTAATTAGTTAGGTAAATATAGCTTAGTAAAGGAGTAAGGGTAGACTAGTAGGGTTTATAATACCTAGTGTTATATATTTAAAATTAATGTTATGGACTCGAGCTTAGGAGCTTGGGTCATGTCTTGGGTCTGGAAAGGGCGCGCAAAGGTTCCGGAAAGGGCGCGCAAAGGACGCGGACTATAGGCGGATAGGTTAGGGCTTTACCTAGGCCTATATAACCTATACACACACTAGTATAAAGCTAGTTCCTATGTAATACCTAGCTTAGTCTAATCCTTTCTCTCTAAGAATAATAATATCTCTTAGAATGCTTATATATAGCTACCCTAAGGCTAGTTTATAATATTTATTATCCTTTACTATAGAGGTATAGTAGCTAATAGATATACTACTACTAGTAGATAGGATAAAGACTAATAAAATAGTAACCTTATAGGAGCTTATTACTTAGTAGTTAAAATAAATTAAGGACCTTACTAGTAAGTAAAGATCTAACTTTTCTAGTTAACTTATTAAGCAAAAACCCTTACTAATAGGACCCTTATTTAATAGCAAAAGGGTCCTATTTATAGCATAGTAAAACCTAATATCCTATAAGCTAAATATAGATAGGGGTTTATTAGGTCCTAGCAAGACTAATAGTGCTTTATTTACTAGAACCTATTACTAAAGGTTTAGGTATAAATTACTCCCTATTTTAAGAAGGGATACTTAGTGCTTTATAACCTATAGAAGTTCTTAAACTACCTTACTAAGATATTTAATAACCCCTATTAATAGGAATTAGTAATTATAGAGCTTAACTAGATTACATAATGCCTAAATAAGCAATTTAGTAACTTCTATATTTATTTTAAATAAAAATTAGCGCTAGCTAGGGATTAGATTAGAAGGACTTTATAAAGCTAGCTAAGCTATGCATAGCCCTTAATAAGCAAATAAGGGACTATAGCATTAGATAAGATATATTACGTATAGATTACTTAGCGGCAATAGCCTAGTATTATAGTATCTTATTAGATATTAAGTCCTATTAATTAGAGAAGAAGAACTATACGCGAAGGTAAGCGTATATACCTAAGGCCCTTGCCTAGGATAAGAATACTCCTATAATAAATGTATAATTAACACACCTAGAATAGGCCTAAAAGGACGCGGAAAGTTACTAGGAAATTAGCATAAGGTAAAGCTAGGTAATAAGGCTAGTAGTAAGCAAGCTAAGTGGGTTAGCTAGGCTATGCATAACACGCGTTATAAGGAGGGTAAATACTTATAGTATAGTTTAGGAAAGTATTTTATCTCTAACTACCCTTTACTTCTACTAAAACATTAGTATAGAAAGGTAGCTATTAATATATATAATATAAAGGAAGAGAAAGATAACTCTAAAGAAGAGGAGATAGTAAATATATTAGAAAAGAAGAACCCTAGTATTAAGTTATTTAACTAGGGTAGTAGGGAGGATAGATAGAGGGGTATTATAGCAAATAGTTATTACTAATAAGGACTTTAAATAGATCTAGTCTAACATAGACTTTACACCTTTTCTAGTTCCTATATTAATTAATAAGACTACCTTTATAAATACTCTTATTAATATAGGCTATAACTATTATGCTACTATAAGCAAATACCTTATCTAAAAACTCTAGTTAGAACGCCTCCCTCTCTTAAAGAAGAGATTAGTTTATACTATAGTTAGTGTAAAATAAGGGGAAAAGAGAGCTATAAAAAAGGTTATATATTACGTATATTGTCTGTTTTTAAGTAGATCTAGATAGATAGGAAATACCTATAGTTACCTATGTAATCCCTAGGTTAATAAGGTAGCTAATTTTAAGGATACTATAGATAGAATAGAATAAGATTAACTTAGATATAGCGTGCTATTAACTCTACGTAGGATTAGCTAATAACCTACAAATTTAGGCATTAACTAACAGGAAGGTTAAGTAACTAATAATATCTATCTTAGGCTTTACCTTTACAGGAATTATAAGGTATGCGAAGAAGCAGAAAGAATATATCTAACTATACGCTACTAGCCTATAGGAAATCATATTAATTTTACAGATAGATATAACCCTAAGGCTATAGAATAAGACCTATTATCCTTATTGCTAAGCACGCTATAGAACTTTATAGACCTCTTCCTAGAAAGCAAGGCAAATGCCTTACTACTACACTAGGGATAATTAGACTACTATATTTAATTAAAGCATAACCTAGATAGATCTAAACTAGAACTCCTATAGGCCCTATTATATAATATGCCCTAGTAGCACCTCCTTAAAATCTAAAAGTAAGTAACTAACCTTATAGATAAGGGATAGATATAGGCTAGCTTCTCTTTAGCAATAGCTTTAGTATTATTAGTAAAGAAGCTAGAAGGAGAATAGTGGTTTTACGTAGACTACTATACCCTTAATAAGATTATAGAATAAGACTATTATCCCTTACCTCTAGTAAAGGAGATATTATAATTATTATTAGAGGTAAAGTGATTTATAAAGCTAGATATATAAGCAGCGTTTTACTAGCTTTATATTGCTAAAGGTAAGGAATACTAGACTGCCTTCTAGATGTGTTTTAGGTTATTTAAGTGGCTTATATGCCCCTTTAGCCTTATAGGTATACTTACTACCTTTTAGAGATATATTAATAGTATACTTAGCGGAATCCTAAGGGACTATATAACTGCTTACCTTAATAATATCCTTATTTACTTAGGAGAGTCTTAGAAAGACTATATATAAAAGGTCTAAGTAATGCTCTTAAGGCTATAGTAAGTAGGACTAAACTTAGATATAAAGAAATACGTTTTTATAATAAAGGAAGTTAAGTACCTAGGGTTTATTATTTATATAGGGAAAGAAATTTATCTAAATAAGGAAAAGATTATAGCTATCTAGGATTAGGAGGCGCTAAAAAGGTTAGGGGGTGTAAGGATTTCTTAGGTTTACTAACTTTTATTAAGACTTTATATTACACTTCTTAATAATTATAGGCCCTTTAATTAAACTTATAAAGAAGGGTATCCTATTTTAGTAAATAGATAAATATAATATAGCGTTTAAAGCGCTAAAGATAGCCTTTATATTATATCCTATTCTAATATAATAGGACCCTAATAAGGACACTATAGTAAAAGCTAACTATTTAGGGATAGCTCTAGGGGTTGCCTCTTATAGTTTAGTAATAAAGGTATCTTACACCTAGTTACTTATTATTCCACTTAACTATAGGTAGCTTAATAGAACTACACTATATATAATAAGGAGCTATTAGTAATTATATTATGCCTAAAGGCTTAGTTAGTAAAGCTATATAGCGTTAGCAAGCTATTTATAATACTTATAGACTATAAGAACTTAGAATACTTTATAGCGCTAAGGGAGATATTAGAATAGTAGGTAAGATAGGCAGAGATACTATTATTATTTAATTTTTACCTATAGTATAGGCCTAGCTTATAGGCAGTAAGACTAGATACGCTATTAAGATAGTTCTAAGGGGAGGAGAATAAGGTAGGACTAGAGGAGCTAATTATATATTTAGCAATAACCCTAGGCCTATATAGTTATAAAAGAACTAGACTGTTATGGACTCGAGCTTAGGAGCTCGGGTCATGTCTCAGGTCTAGAGAGGGCGCGCAAAGGTCCCAGAAAGGGCACGCAAAGGACGCGGACTATGGGCGGATAGGTTAGGGCTTTACCTAGGCCTATGCAACCTATATACACACTAGTATAAAGCTAGTTCCTATGTAATACCTAGCTTAGTCTAATCCTTTCTCTCTAAGGATAATAATATCTCTTAGAACGCTTATATATAACTACCCTAAGGCTAGTTTATAATATTTATTATCCTTTACTATAAAGGCATAGTAGCTAATAGATATACTGCTACTAGCGGATAGGATAGAGACTAATAAAATAGTAACCTTATAAGAGCTTATTACTTAGTAGTTAAAATAAATTAAGGACCTTACTAGTAAGTAAAGATCTAACTTTTCTAGTTAACTTATTAAGCAAAAACCCTTACTAATAGGACCCTTATTTAATAGCAAAAGGGTCTTATTTATAGCATAGCAAAACCTAATATCCTATAAGCTAAACATAGATAGGGGTTTATTAGGTCCTAGTAGGACTAATAGTGCTTTATTTACTAAAACCTATTACTAAAGGTTTAGGCATAAGTTACTCCCTATTTTAAGAAGGGATACTTAGTGCTTTATAACCTATAGAAGTTCTTAAACTACCTTACTAAGATATTTAATAACCCTATTAATAGGAATTAGTAATTATAAAGCTTAACTAGATTATATAACGCCTAAATAAGCAATTTAGTAACTTCTATATTTATTTTAAATAAAAATTAGCGCTAGCTAGGGGATTAGATTAGGAGGACTCTATAAAGCTAGCTAAGCTACGCATAGCCCTTAATAAGTAAATAAGGGACTATAGCGTTAGATAAGATATATTACGTATAGATTACTTAGCGGTAATAGCCTAGTATTATAGTATCTTATTAGATATTAAGTCCTATTAATTAGAGGAGAAGAACTATGCGTAAAGGCAGGCATATATGCCTAAGGCCCTTGCCTAGGAAGAGAACACTCCTATAATAGATATATAATTAATACACCTAAAATAGGCCTAAAAGGATGCGGAAAGTTACTAGGAAATTAGCGTAAGGCAAAGCTAGGTAATAAGGCTAGTAGCAAGCAAGCTAAGTAGGTTAGCTAGGCCATGCGTAACACACGTTATAAGGAGGGTAAATGCCTATGGTATAGTTTAGGAAAGCATTTTATCTCTAACTACCCTTTGCTTTTACTAAAATATTAGCATAGAAAGGCAGCTATTAACGTGTGTAATATAAAGGAAGAGGAAGATAACTCTAAAGAAGAGGAGATAGCAAATATATTAGAAAAGAAGAACCCTAGCATTAAGTTATTTAACTAGGGTAATAGGGAGGATAGATAAAGAGGCATTATAGCAAATAGTTATTACTAATAAGGACTTTAAATAGATCTAGTCTAATATAAACTCTATACCTTTTCTAGTTCCTATATTAATTAATAAGACTACCTTTACAAATACTCTTATTAACATAGGCTATAACTATTATACTACTATAAGCAAATACCTTATCTAAAAACTCTAGTTAGAATGCCTCTCTCTCTTAAAGAAAAGATTAGTTTGCACTATAGTTAGTGTAAAATAAGGGGAAAAGAGAGCTATAAAAGAGGTTATATATTATGCATATTATCCGTTTTTAAGTGAATTTAGATAGATAGGAAATACCTATAGTTACCTATGTAATCCCTAGGTTAATAAGGTAGCTAATTTTAGGGACGCTATAGATAGAATAGAATAAGATTAACTTAGATATAGCGCGCTATTAACTCTACGTAGGATTAGCTAATAACCTATAAATTTAGGCATTAACTAATAGGAAGGTTAAGTAACTAATAATATTTATCTTAGGCTTTACCTTCATAGGAATTATAAGGCATGCGAAGAAGTAGAAAGAATATATCTAACTATACGCTACTAGCCTATAGGAAATTATATTAATTCTATAGATAGACGTAACCCCTAAGGCTATAGAATAGGACCTATTATCCTTATTACTAAGTATACTATAGGACTTTATAGACCTCTTCCTAGAAAGTAAGGTAAATACCTTACCACTACACTAGGGATAATTAGACCACTATATTTAATTAAAGCATAACCTAGATAGATCTAAACTAGAACTCCTATAGGCCTTATTATATAATATGCCCTAGTAGTACCTCCTTAAAATCTAAAAGTAAGTAACTAACCTTATAGATAAGGGATAGATATAGGCTAGCTTCTCTTTAGCAATAGCTTTAGTGTTATTAGTAAAGAAGCTAGGAGAAGGATAGCGGTTTTATATAGACTACTATGCCCTTAATAAGATTATAGAATAAGACTATTATCCCTTACCTTTAGTAAAGAAAACACTATAATTATTATTAGAGGTAAAGTGGTTTATAAAGCTAAATATATAAGTAGCGTTTTACTAGCTCTATATTGCTAAAGGCAAGGAATACTAGACTGCCTTCTAGATATATTTTAGGTTATTTAAGTAGCTTATATACCCCTTTAGCCTAGTGAGTACACCCGCTACCTTTTAGAGATATATTAATAGCGTGCTTAGCGGAATCCTAGGGGACTATATAACTGCTTACCTTAATAATATTATTATTTACTTAGAAGGGTCTTAGAAAGACTATATATAAAAGGTTTAAGTAGTGCTCTTAAGGCTATAGTAAGTAAGACTAAACTTAGATATAAAGAAATGCATTTTTATAATAAAGGAAGTTAAGTACCTAGGGTTTATTATTTATATAGGGAAAGAAATTTACCTAAATAGGGAAAAGATTATAGCTATCTAGGATTAGGAGGTGCTAAAGAAGGTTAGGGGGTGTAAGGATTTCTTAGGTTTACTAACTTTTATTAGGACTTTATACTATATTTCTTAATAATTATAAGCCCTTTAATTAAACTTATAAAGAAAGGCATCCTATTTTAGTAAATAGATAAATATAATATAGCGTTTAAAGCGCTAAAGATAGCCTTTATATTATATCCTATCCTAATATAATAAGACCCTAATAAGGATACTATAGTAAAAGCTAACTATTTAGGGATAGCTCTAGGGGTTACCTCTTATAGTTTAATAATAAAGGTATCTTATACCTAGTTACTTATTATTCTGCTTAACTATAGGTAGCTTAATAGAACTACACTATATATAATAAGGAGCTATTAGTAATTATATTATGCCTAAAGGCTTAGTTAGCAGAGCTACGTAGCGTTAGTAAGCTATTTATAATACTTATAGACTATAAGAACTTAGAATACTTTATAGCGCTAAGGGAGATATTAGAATAGTAGGTAAGATAGGCAAAGATGCTATTGCTATTTAATTTTTACCTATAGTATAGGCCTAGCCTATAGGTAGTAAGACTAGATATGCTATTAAGATAGTTCTAAGGGGAGGAGAATAAGGTAGGACTAGAGGAGCTAATTATATATTTAGCAATAACCCTAGGCCTATATAGTTATAAAAGAACTAGACTTATCTCTAGTATAAACCCTGTGTTGTTATTAGGGGTAGCAAGGCTAAGGATACTATAGGTAGGTTTATAGGTCTTCTAATAGGGGCAATAATGTTTATAGATATGTATCTCTAATCTCTATAGGACTAGTCCTTAGTCTATAATGCTACGTATAGGATATAGCTTAAGGTAGTTAGGGAAGGGGCTTAGAAATTTCTAGAAGCCACGAATATAAGGGAGTAAATAGCGGACTATTAGATTAGCGCTAAAGGTATACTTTAATTCTAGGGCTAGACTTAGATTCTAAATTAGGAACCCCTTACTATAACCTTAATGTAATAGGTTTATAATTTACCCTTACTAGGCTATCCTAGTTATAATATAACTTTTAAGATACTTTAGAGGATTTCTATTAGGATAGTATATTATAGGGGATTGCTTAGTTTGTAAGAAACTATTACTATTATAGGGGATAGAAGAGCTACTAGCTAAGATAAGGCTTATTAAAACCAATCCCTTTACTAGACTATTACTAGTCATAGATTTCTATTAACTTTATAATAGACCTGCTAGCTTAATACCTAGATAACCTACAGTTTCTTATGGTTATTATAGATAGACTCTCTAAGTATATTTAGCTAGAAGCTATAATATTAATAGGGGCTAAAGCATACGTAGAATAGTTTAAGCAATGCTAGTGGTAGTTCTATAGCTTTCCTATATAAATTATTATAGATTATGGTTTAGACTAGTTAAGTAATTTTTAGACTATACTTTATAACTAGGTAGGTATATAGTAGTTACTATTAATAGCTTATTATCTATAGATAAATAGTAGCATAGAAAAGGCAAATTAAGAAGTTTAGGCTATTCTAAGGGTAATGCTATTATTTTTATAATTTAAATAACTAGAATATCTCCTTACTTATTAACTTACTTTAAATAATAAGGACTTATTAGTAATAGGGATTAGCGTAAACATAGCCCTATATAGTTATAACCTAGTAATAATTTAAGAACCACTAGATAAGGAGATATCCTATACCTTATTAAAGGAGGGCCTAGGCATTCTTATAATATCCTAAGGAGGGCTTAGACCTAACGCAGGCTACTATAGCGTTTATTTAGTAATAGCAATAGGAGGAAATAAATAGTAGCTAGCGTCTAGTGGAATACTTTTAGGTTAGTGACTATATATGGTTAAACCTATGAAATTTTAAGACAAATAGACTATATAAGAAATTAGATTAGGTTATAGCTAAATATAAGGTACTAGAGGTCCCTATACCTTTAACTATTAAGTTAGATATACTATAAGGACTTTACCCTATTTTCTATATGGATTTAGTATAATAGGTAGCTTCTAATCTATTACCTAGTTAAATATTAGTAAATAAGTAACCCTTACTAGAACTAATAATAACTAATGCTAACCTTAATCTCTTAGAGTATTAGGTTAAAGAGATACTAGTAGCTAAGAATATAAGAGAATAGGGTTAAACTAGAATATACTAGTTAAATAGAAAGAATATATATAGCTAACCTAGGAACCACTAGAAAACATATAAGATATAAAGGCACTAGATAGATTTAAGGTATAATAGGGTAATATAATAATATATAATAGGCCTAAAAGAGTATGTTTTTATTTAACTACTAAGGAATAAGTAAATCTAGTTTCCTTTACTTTACGCGTATATTAGCGCTAGTATTTTACTATATTAGAAAGTAATTAGTTCTTAGGGGTAAGAGAAGGAGAAGGAGCTAGGTTATTCTAGTTTAGTTTAGGGAGGATAGTAATAAGTAGTTAATTAGTAGGTAAGGGCCTTATTAAATATATATTACTTAGTAGTGGTATTCTCCTAAATAGAGGCAATATAAGCAAGATTATTATTTATTATAAATATACTATAAAAGAACTCTATTATTATATTATTACTACGTTAGGTAGGAGTTATTTACTAGGTAAGTATAAGTGCTTATAATTTAGTAGCGCCCTAGGTATATACTACCCTAGTAGGGGATAATAAAAGGGGTGTTACTATAGAGGGATTAATATAGGTAGTAGCTAAAATAGTGTTAAAATGTTTTTAATAGTAAATAAAAGTTTTTATTAGAATAGTATAGTGTCCCTTTTTAGAGGTAATATGCCTTATAGCTAGTGTTTTAATAGCTTTTCTAGTAGCTAAAAGGTTTATAAGGTACTTATATGCATATCTTAATTTAGGGTTACCTAAGTATAAGTGTAGCTCCTAGCTATATAATTAATAGGCATGCTAATAGGGAAGATAGGCCTAGTAAGACCCTAGGGCACACTCTTACATCCCCTTATTATAAAGGTTATTTATATATTAAATATATAGGACCTCTTACTCCTTACTATTAGAGTTATTAGAGTTATTAGAGTTACCCTCTAAGATATAATTACTAAGGTAGTTTAGCTTTTAAGGGAGGGAGGAGGTAGTAATAGGGAGGGGAGCACTACTAGAGGTAGTAGTAGTAATAGCGCTAAGAGTAATAGCAGTGGATATAATAATAGGTAAGCTAGATATAAAAGGGGTTTTAATAGGATATTTAAAGGGAGGTAGGTAGCGGATAACTAATAAGATAATAGAAATAAGGGTATATAAAGGGAAAGGAAAGGAAAAAAATAGGGGATATATAGGATTATTTATATCTAGATATAGCTATAGGATAGCTCTAATTATGCACTTACTTTAGATATAGACTAGTAAGGGATTATAGATAATTAGTAATAGGAGGTTAGAAAGACTAGTAATAGCTAGGGGAAAGAGGAATTTAACGGGTAAAAGGTAATATATAAAAATAAAGTAATAATAACTAGGCAGGTAAAGCTTAATATTAGCTAGTAGTAAGTAAGAAAATAGAGTAAGCTAGTGTTATAAGGGGCTAGAGTTAGGTAGGGCTAGTTATTTTAAAGGCTAGGGTAAGGTAGCCTATAAGGAAAAATTTTTAGCCTACTAGGCTATGCATAAGCCTTACACTAGGACCCGCACTAATATACTATATTAATTACGTATATATGCCACTTACTTAGAATATTCTAATAATAAGAGTAAAGGGGAAGGAGGCCTAAGTAAGGGGTATATTATAGACTTAAGCTTAGGAGCTTAGGTTATGTCTTAGGTCTAGAGAGAGCGCGTAAAGGTCCTAGAAAGGGCATGTAAAGGACACGGACTATAGGTAAATAGGTTAGGGCTTTACCTAGGCCTATGTGACCCACACATACACTAGTATAAAGCCAGTTCCTGTGCGACACCTAGCTTAGTCTAATCCTTCCTCTCTAAGGATAATAATATCTCTTAGAACGCTTACGTGCAGCTGCCCTAAGGCTAGTTCATAACATAGACTTATCTCCAGTGTAAACCCTATGTTATTATTAGGGGCGGTAAGGCTAAGGACACTATAGGTAGGTTTATAGGTCTTTTAATAGGGGTAATAATATTTACGGATACGCATCTCTAATCTCTATAGGACTAGTCCTTAGTCTATAATGCTACGTATAGGATATGGCTTAAGGTAGTTAGGAAGGGCCTAGAAGTTTCTAGAAGCTATAAACATAAGGGAGTAGATAGCAAACTATTAGATTAGCGCTAAAGGTACGCTTTAATTCTAGGGCTAGACTTAGATTCTAAATTAGGAACCCCTTACTATAACCTTAACGCAATAGGTTCACGATTTACCCTTACTAGGCTATCCTAGCTATAACATAACTTTTAAGATGCTTTAAAGGGATTTCTATTAGGATAGCATATTATAAGGGATTGCTTAGTTTATAAGAAACTATTACTATTATAGGGGTGGAAAAGCCGCTAGCTAAGATAAGGCTTATTAAAACTAATCCCTTCACTAGACTATTACTAGTTATAAATCTCTATTAACTTTATAATAGACCTACTAGCTTAATACCTAGATAACCTATGGTTTCTTATAGTTATTACAGATAAACTCTCTAAGTATATCTAGCTAGAAGCTATAATATTAATAGGGGCTAAAGCATACGTAAAACGGTTTAAGCAATGCTAGTAGCGGTTCTATAGCTTTCCTATATAAATTATTATAGATTATGGTTTAGACTAGTTAAGTAATTTTTAGACTACACTTTATAACTAGGTAGGTACGTAGTAGTTACTATTAATAGCTTATTATCTATAGATAGATAGCGGCATAGAAAGGGTAAATTAAGAAGTTTAGGCTATCCTAAGGGTAATGCTATTATTTTTATAATTCAAATAGCTAGAATATCTCCTTACTTATTAACTTACTTTAAATAACAGGGACTTATTAGTAATAGGGATTAGCGCGAATATAGCCCTATATAGTTATAACCTAGCGATAATTTAAGAACCACTAGATAAGGAGATATCCTATACCTTATTAAAGGGAAGGGCCTAGGTATTCTTATAATATCTTAAGGAGGGCTTAGACCTAACGTAGGCTACTATAGCATTTGTTTAGCAATAGTAATAGGAGGAAATAAATAGTAGCTAGTGTCTAGCGGAATGCTTTTAGGTTAGTAACTATATATAGTTAAACCTACGAAATTTTAAGATAAATAGACTATATAAGAAATTAGATTAGGTTATAGCTAAATACAAGGTACTAGAGGTCCCTATACCTTTAACTATTAAGTTAGATATATTATAGGGACTTTACCCTGTTTTTATATAGATTTAGTATAATAGGCAGCTTTTAATCCATTACCTAGTTAAATATTAGCGGATAAGCAATCCCTACTAGAACTAATAATAACTAATACTAACCCTAATCTTTTAGAGTATTAGGTTAAAGAGATACTAGTAGCTAAGAATATAAGAGAATAGGGGTTAAACTAGAATATACTAGTTAAATAAAAGGGATATGTATAGCTAACTTAGGAATTACTAGAAAACATATAAGATATAGAGGCACTAGATAGATTTAAGGCAAAATAGAGTAATATAATAACATATAATAGGCCTAAAAGAGTATATTTTTATTTAACTACTAAGGAATAAGCAAATCTAGTCTCCTTTGCTTTATATATATATTAGCGCTAGTATTTCACTATATTAGAAAGTAATTAGTTCTTAGGGGTAAGAGGAGGAGGAGAAGCTAGGTTATTCTAGTTTAGTCTAAGGGGGATAGTAATAAGTAATTAATTAGTAAGTAAGGGCCTTATTAAATACACGCTACTTAGCAGCGGTATTCTCCTAAATAAAGGTAATATAGGTAAGATTATTATTTATTATAGATATGCTATAAAAGAACTCTATTATTATATTACTACTATATTAGGTAGGAGTTATTTACTAGGTAAGTATAAGTACTTATAATTTAGTAGCGCCCTAGGTATATACTACTCTAGTAAGGGATAATAAAAGGGTATTACTATAGAGGATTAATATAGGTAGTAGCTAAAATAGTGGTAAAATGTTTTTAATAGTAAATAAAGGTTTTTATTAGGATAGTATAGTATTCTTTTTAGAGGTAATATGCCTTATAGCTAGTGTTTTAATAGCTTTTCTAGTAGCTAAAAGGTTTATAAGGTACTTATATATATATCTTAGTTTTAGGTTACCTAAGTATAAGTATAGCTCCTAGCTATATAATTAATAAGCGCTAATAAGGAAGATAGGCTTAATAAGACCTAGGGCGTACTCTTACGTCCCCTTATTATAAAGGTTATTTATATATTAAATATATAGGACCTCTTACTTCTCTCTATTAGAATTATTAGAGTTATTAGAGTTACCCTCTAAGATATAATTACTAAGGTAATTTAGTTTTTAGAGAGAGAAGGAGGTAGTAGTAAGAGGGGGCATTACTAGAGGTAGTAGTAGTAATAGTGCTTAGGGTAATAGTAGTAGATATAATAGGAGGTAAGCTAGATATAAAAAGGGGTTTTAATAGGATATTTAAAGAGAGGTAGGTAGTGGATAACTAATAAGATAATAGAAATAAGGGTATATAAAGGGAAAGGAAAGGGAAAAAGTAAGGGATATATAAGATTATTTATATCTAGATATAGCTATAGGATAGCTCTAATTATATAGTTACTTTAGATATAGACTAGTAAGGGGATTATAAATAGTTAGTAATAGGAGGTTAGAAAGACTAGTAATAGCTAGGGGAAAGGAGGAATTTAATAGGTAAAAGGCATTATATAAAAACAAAGTAATAATAACTAGGCAGGTAAAGCTTAATATTAGCTAGTAGTAGGTAAGAAAATAGAGTGGGCTAGTATTATAGGGGCTAGAGTTAGGTAGGGCTAGTTATTTTAAAGGCTAGGGGTAGGGTAGCCTATAAAGAAAATTTTTAGCCTACTAGGCTATATATAAGCCTTACACTAGGACTCGCACTAATATGCTATATTAATTACGTATATACGCTACTTACTTAGAATATTCTAATAATAAGGGTAAAGAGAGAAGGAGGCCTAAGTAAGGGAGTATGTTATAGACTTAAGCTTAGGAGCTTAGGTTATATCTTAGGTCTAGAAAGGGCACGCAAAGGTTCTAGAAAGGGCACGTAAAGGACACGGACTATAGGCAAATAGGTTAGGGCTTTACCTAGGCCTATGCAACCTACACACACACTAGTATAAAGCTAGTTCCTATGCGACACCTAGCTTAGTCTAATCCTTCCTCTCTAAGGATAATAATATCTCTTAGAACGCTTACGTGCAGCTGCCCTAAGGCCAGTTCATAACAATTAATCTAATAATAGTTCTAGAATTATAATTCTTTAGCTAGCCTATTACTAGCTCTAAACTATATAATCTTATATCTTTCCCTAGTTATTTACTATATCTATATCCTAGCTATTAGTCCTAGTATGCTAGGAGTGCCCTAGCTCTAGCTCCTTCTCTTTACTATATATATTAGCTACTAGTTCTTATACTAATAAGTAGTATTAGAGTTATTTTATACTAAGGAACTATTTAGCTATTACTCTTACCTTTAGGGGTAGTTTAGGGCTAGCCTTACCTCTTATATATCTTTAGGCTAGTGCGTTTAAGGGTATTAGTAATTATATTTAGGGTAGTTTACTATAATATAATATTAGTCCTTAATTACTTTACTATAGCTATATAGTAATAAGTTTACCCTAGGAATACCTCTCTAGAAGAGGAACTTATTAAGACTAATCTTTCCTATATATAGTTAGACTATAGTTAAGGAGATATACTTTTCTAGGCCTATATAGAATCTTTAGATTTCCTTTAGGTTATAAGTTAGTAGTTAATCCTTAGTTAGCTCTCTTATAAGTCTATACTATCCTAGGCATTCCTTACTATACTATTTATCCTAGTATTATCTCTATTCCTTATATAGTTTTACTACTAGTTTATTACTCCTAGGAGGGGTCTTTATTTATAATATAGTATTAACTATACTAAGTTAGTAGCGGTTTAGATTATTATAGCTATTTTACTCTTTATAATTCTCTCTTTAAACTTCTATTTTATCTTATTTAGATATAGATCTAAGGGGAATATAAGTCTTAACCTCTAGTTAGGTAATAGGTATAGCCTTAAATATACTAGCTATAATTTAGAGATAAGCTAATTAGTTTATTATAAAGCTTTTAACTACTTCTCTTAGCTTTTTACCCTTCTTAGTTAGGGTATAGTAAGCGCTTACCCTATAGGTAAGGATAGGCTAGACTACCTATATATATAGGAGTTAGGTATCTCTAAAGCTATAACCCTAGGCTAATGCTACTAGTAAAGAGAGTATAAGCTACTACTAGGCTAGTTTACCTTTTAGGATATTCTTATAAGCACTCTAATTAAGTTTTCTATTAACCTAGACTCTAAGGAACCTATATAACTCTATAGGCACTATTTTCTTTACACTAAGTTAAACCCTAGCCTATAGGGATTAGTATGCTTTACTAAAGTATATAAGTTTAGTTTTTACTAGGTTAAACTTTACTTTTACTTCTTTTACCTATTTTTATATACTTTTTACATAGCTTTAAGCCTCTTCTAGGTCTATATAGTATTTTTCTAAACACTACTATATTTATATTATTTATAAATCCTATTACTACTATACCTAGAATAGCTTAGAGGTATATATAAAGCTTTACTAAGTAAAGTAAGAAGAGGATTAGTAAGAGGGTAAGCCTTATAAGGTGCTTACCTTTATCTAAAAGGGTCTTAAGAGTTTGCTATTAAAGCTAAGCTAGCTTATTCTATTTATAAGGAAACTATATATTATAGCTATTAGCTAGTATAGTATGCCTATTTAGATTAAAATATAAATTAGATATAGGTAGCTAACTCTATTAAATATAGATAAGATATCTATTTATACTAATAAGGCAATATTACCTCTGCCCTAAGCCTCTCTTATGTATTCTATAAGGACTTTAATTATAGTTTCTATTAATCTATTTACCCTATTTTCTATTTATAGCTTAAGGAGGAGGCCCTTAGCCTTAGTAAAGGCTATAAGCTACCTTATAATTACTACTTCTATAATCTTTCCTACTATATTTAGTAGTAAGATAGGTCTTTATATATTAGCCCTTTTTATCTCCTTAGTGGTTTTCCTAGCTTCCTAATTACTACTACTTATATAGTTTAGAACTAGGCTAGGAAATATCTTACTTTAGAATAGTATTTAGTAAGTATACTATAGCTTCTTTAGCTAGCTTATTATAAGCCTTAATAAGGCTTACTAGGAGTTTATTATCTCCTAGGGCTTTCTAGCTAGCTATATTTAATAGGATATTTCTAATATCTCTTACTTTAAACTATTCTTTATCTAGGACTAGTGTGTTATTAAGCTTTAGAAAGGAGAGGTCTAGGATATAGGAGAGGTTTGCTATAGGTTTAGGGAAGAACCTTTATATAAGTATACTTACCTTATCCTTATAGGTAGTAGCTAGGTTAGGGTTATTATTAGTTCTTTCTAGGTCTAGAAGTCTAGGGAGCTTTAGAGAGGCCTAGCTTTAGAGCTAGGCCTATCTCTTTAGTCTCTAAACTCCTTTATTCTTTTCCTATATATTAGCTTTTTATAGGGCTTCTCTTTATATATTCCTTTTTCTTCCCTAACTATCTATTCCTAGTTATTATTTACCTTAAAGAAGGCTTACTAGTTTACTTTAGTCTTCTAGCGCCTCTATTATCTCTTAGCTTATTTAGCTTTAGTAACTACCTCTTTTATTCTCCTTAATTACTATGCCTTTAGGCTAGGGAGTCCTTAGCGCTTCTATAGGGCTACTAATTCTACTATCTATTAGAGGTTTATAATAAGCTATATTATATATATATTAATTCCTTCCTTATCTTTTAGGTCTAGTGCGTTTTTACTTAGAGTTATACTACTACTTTTACCTTTACTTATAGTCTATTTATTATAGTCTAGGTATGTTTAAGGGTAGGCAAAGCGCTTTCTTACTCCTTAGTAAAGATGCTAATTAGCTATAGAATATAGTTAAAGCCTATAAGGTCTTCTATACTATTATAGTAAACTTAGATATCTAGAGTTACCTATGCTAGATCTATAGTGCTATCTCTATCTTCTCTATGTTATCTTATAGGTTCCCCTTAGGGTATTACTAGACTAAGCCTTCACTAGCTTATAAGGTCTAGTAGTTCCTTTGCTTCTCTAGTTATTCTATCTAAGCTATCCTAGAGGGGTGTTTTTAGTTAAAGTCTCCTATAAAAACGCTTTAGCTATAGGGCTCTTCCGCGTTAAAAGTGCGGATAGGTGTGTTCTAGTTATCTATGTATCCTTCTAAGTAAAGGGAGTAGATATTCACGCCTTTTATCTCTACTAGTGACCAGTCAGGTCCTCCCGGGCCGTCCACGATCCTATATCGTGCTTCTTGTTTACATATAGTATATCTATAATAAATAATAATCTTACCTATATTACCTTTATTTAGGAAAATACTGCTACTAAGTAACGTATATTTAATAAGGCCCTTACTTACTAATTAACCACTTATTTACGCTATCCCCCTAGGTTAAACTAGAATAACCTAGCTCCTCCTCCTTCTCCTACCCCTTAGAATTAATTACTCTCTAATATAGTAGAATACTAGCGCTAATACACGCGTAAAGCAAAGGAAACTAGTTTTTACTATTCCTTAGTAGTTAAATAAAAATATACTCTTTTAGGCCTATTATATATTATTATATTACTCTATTATGCTTTAAATCTATCTAGTGCCTCTATATCTTATATGTTTTCTAGTGGTTCCTAAGTTAGCTATATATATCCTTTCTATTTAACTAGTATATTCTAGTTTAACCCTTATCCTCTTATATTCTTAGCTACTAGTATCTCTTTAACCTAATACTCTAAGAGATTAGGGTTAGTATTAGTTATTATTAGTTCTAGTAAGGGTTATTTATTCGCTAGTATTTAACTAGGTAATAGATTAGAAGCTACCTATTATACTAAATCTATATAGAAAATAAGGTAAAGTCCCTATAGTATATCTAACTTAATATTTAAAGGTATAGGGACCTCTAGCACCTTATATTTAGCTATAACCTAATCTAATTTCTTATATAGCCTATTTATCTTAAAATTTCATAGGTTTAACTATATATAGTTATTAACCTAAAAGCGCTTTACTAGACACTAGCTACTATTTATTTCCTTCTATTACTATTACTAAATAAACACTATAGTAGCTTATATTAAGTCTAAGCCCTCCTTAAGATATTATAAGAATACCTAGGCCCTTCCCTTTAATAAGGTATAGGATACCTCCTTATCTAGTGATTCCTAGATTATTACTAGGTTATAACTATATAGGGCTATATTCACGCTAATCCCTATTACTAATAAGTCTTTATTATTTAAAGTAAGTTAATAAGCAAGGAGATATTCTAGCTATTTAAATTATAAAAATAATAGCATTACCCTTAGGATAGCCTAAACTTCTTAATTTACCCTTTCTATACTACTATTTATCTATAGATAATAAGATATTAATAGTAATTACTATATACTTACTTAGTTATAAAGTGTAGTCTAAAAGTTACTTAACTAGTCTAAACTATAGTCTATAATAATTTATATAGGAAAGCTATAGAACTACTACTAGCACTACTTAAACCATTCTATATATACTTTAGCCCCTATTAATATTATAGCTTTTAGCTAGATATACTTAGAGAGTCTATCTATAATAACTATAAGAAACTATAGGTTATCTAGGTATTAGGCTAGTAGGTCTATTATAAAGTTAATAGAGATTTATAACTAGTAATAATCTAGTAAAGGGATTGGTTTTAATAAGCCTTATCTTAGCTAGTAGCTCTTCTACCCCTATAGTAGTAATAGTTCCTTATAAACTAGGTAATCCCTTATAATATACTATCCTAATAGAAGTCCCTCTAAAGCGTCTTAAAAGTTATATTATAGCTAGGATAGCTTAGTAAGGGTAAATTATAAACCTATTATATTAAGGTTATAGTAAGGGGTTCCTAATTTAGGATCTAAGTTTAGCCCTAGAATTAAAGCATACCTTTAGCGCTAATCTAATAGTCTGCTATTTACCCCTTATATTTATAGCTTCTAGAAACTTCTAGGCCCCTTCCCTAACTACCTTAAGCTATATTCTATATATAGCATTATAAACTAAGAACTAGTCCTATAGAGATTAGAGATATATATTTATAAATATTATTATCCCTATTAGAAAACCTTTAAACCTAACTATAGTATCCTTAGCCTTACTACCCTCTAATAATAATATAGGGTTTACACTAGAGATAAGTCTAGTCTTTTTATAATAGTATAGGCCTAGAGTTATTGCTAATTATATAATTAGCTTCTCTAGTTCCCCTTATTCTTCTCCCCTTAGAATTATCTTAATAATATATCTAGCCTTACTACCTATAGGCTAGGTCTATACTATAGGTAAAAATTAAATAGTAATAGTGTCTTTACTTATCTTACCTATTATTCTAATATCTCCCTTAGTGCTATAAAGTATTCTAAGTTCTTATAGTCTATAAGTATTATAAATAGCTTACTAATACTATATAGCTTTACTAACTAAGCCTTTAGGCATAATATAATTAGTAATAGCTCCTTATTATATATAGTATAGTTCTATTAAGCTAGCTGTAGTTAAGCGGAATAATAAGTAACTAAGTATAAGATACCTTTATTATTAAACTATAAGAGATATCCCCTAGAGCTATCCCTAAATAGTTAGCTTTTACTATAGTATTCTTATTAAGGTCCTATTATATTAGGATAGGATATAATATAAAGGCTATCTTTAGCGCTTTAAAGGCTATATTATATTTATCTATTTACTAAATTAGAATACCCTTCTTTATAAGTTTAATTAAAGGGCCTATAATTATTAAGAAGTATAGTATAAAGTCCTAATAAAAGTTAGTAAACCTAAGAAACCCTTATACCCTCCTAACCCTCTTTAGTGCCTTTTAATCCTAGATAGCTATAATCTTTTCCCTATCTAGGTAAATTTCTTTCCCTATATAAATAATAAACCCTAGGTACTTAACTTCTTTTATTATAAAAATATATTTCTTTATATCTAAGTTTAGCTCTACTTACTATTACCTTATAAGCATTACTTAGACCTTTTATATATAGTTTTTCTAAGAACCTCCTAAGTAAATAAGGATATTATTAAGATAAGTAGTTATATAGTCCCTTAGATTCCGCTAAGCACGCTATTAATATATCTCTAAAAGGTAGTAAGTATGCCTACTAGGCTAAATAGGCATATAAGCTACTTAAATAATCTAAAACGCGTCTAGAAGGTAATCTAGTGTTCCTTACCCTTAGTAATATAGATATAGTAAAACACTACTTATATATCTAGCTTTATAAACCACTTTACCTCTAATAATAATTATAGTATTTCCTTTACTAAAGGTAAGGGGTAATAGTCCTATTCTATAATCTTATTAAGAGTATAGTAGTCTATGTAAAATTACTATTCTCCTTCTAGTTTCTTTACTAATAATATAAAGGCTATTACTAAGAAAAAGCTAGCCTATATCTATCCCTTATCTATAAGGTTAATTACTTACTTTTAGATTTTAAGGAGATATTACTAGGGTATATTATATAATAAAGCCTATAGGAGTTTTAGTTTAGATCTATCTAGGTTACGCTTTAATTAAATATAGTAGTCTAATTATCCTTAGTATAGTGGTAAGGCATTTGCCTTACTCTCTAGGAAGAGGTCTATAAAGTCCTATAGCATGCTTAGTAATAAGGATAATAGGTCCTATTCTATAACCTTAGGTATAGCATCTATCTATAGAATTAATGTAATTTCCTATAGGCTAGTAGCATATAGTTAGATATATTCTTTCTGCTTCTTTATATGCCTTATAATTCCTATAAAGGTAAAGCCTAAGATAGATATTATTAGTTGCTTAACCTTCCTATTAGTTAATGCCTAAATTTATAGGTTATTAGCTAATCCCACGCAGAGTTAATAGCGCGCTGTATCTAAGTTAATCTTATTCTATTCTATCTATAGCGTCCCTAAAATAAGTTACCTTATTAACCTAGGGATTATATAGGTAACTATAGGTATTTCCTATTTATCTAGATCTACTTAAAAATAGATAATATACGTAATATATAACCTCTTCTTATAACTCTCTTTTCCCCTTATTTTACACTAACTATAGTGTAAACTAATCTCTTCTTTAAGAGAGAGAGGTATTCTAACTAGAGTTTCTAGATAAGGCATTTACTTATAGTAGTATAGTAATTATAGCCTATATTAATAAGAGCATCCGTAAAGGTAGTCTTATTAATTAATATAGGAACTAGAAAAGGTATAGAATCTATATTAGACTAGATCTATTTAAAGTCCTTATTAGTAATAACTATTTACTATAACGCCCCTCTATCTATCCTCCTTACTACCCTAGTTAAATAACTTAATACTAGGGTTTTCTTTTCTAATATATCTATCTTCTCCTCTTCTTTAGAGTTATTTTCCTCTTTCTTTATATTATATATATTAATAGCTAGTTTTCCTTGCTAATATCTTAGTAAAAGTAAAGGGTAATTAGAAATAAAATACTTTCCTAAACTATACTATAGGCATTTACCCTCCTTATAATATATATTACGCATAGCCTAGTTAACCTACTTAGCTTGCTTACTACTAGCCTTATTACCTAGCTTTACCTTACGCTAAAATCCTAGTAACTTTCTATGTCCTTTTAGGCCTATTCTAGGTGCGTTAATTATATATCTATTATAGGAGTATCTTTATCCTAGGTAAGGGCCTTAGGTATATATACTTACCTTTACGTATAGTTTTTCTTCTCTAATTAATATAACTTAATATCTAATAAGATGCTTTAATAATAAGCTATTACCACTAAGTAATCTATTTATAATATATCCTATCTAATACTATAATCCCTTATCTACTTATTAAGGGCTATGCGTAGCTTAGCTAGCTTTATAAAGTCCTCCTAATCTAATCCCCTAGCTAGCGCTAATTTTTACTTAAAATAAATATAAAAGTTACTAAATTGCTTATTTAGGCGTTATATAATCTAGTTAAGCTCTATAATTACTAGCTCCTATTAATAGGGGTTATTAAATATCTTAGTAAGGTAGTTTAAGAACTTTTATAGATTATAATACACTAAGTATCCCTTCTTAAAATAGGGGTAACTTATACCTAGACCTTTAGCAATAGGTTTTAGTAAATAAAGTACTATTAGTCCTACTAGGACTTAATAAACCCCTATCTATATCTAGCTTATAAGATATTAGGTTTTACTATACTATAAATACTAAAGAAGCTATAGCGCGCCTGCTAAACGCTGTCCTCGAAGTAGGATACTTTCCGGCACGGTTCCAAACCGCACGAGTAGTGGTGATCAGGAAGCCAGGAAAAACCACTAAGGAGATGAGAAGAGCCAACGCGTGGAGACCTATCTCACTACTAAACATAGTGGGAAAGATTATAGAAGCGGCGATCATGAGGCGGCTCATGGCCTTCGCCAAGGCCAAGGGCCTCCTTCCCGAGCTATAAATAGGAAATAGGGCAAATAGATTAATAGAAACCGCAATAAGAGTCCTTGTGGAATGTGTGAGAGAGGCTTGGGGCAGAGGCGGCATTGCCTCGCTAGCGTAGATGGACATCTCTTCCGCATTCGATGGAGTTAGCCACCCGTATCTAATTTACGTTTTAATCCAAATGGGCATACCACGCTGGCTAATAGCCGTGATACGTAGCTTCCTTGCGGATAGAACGAGCTGGCTTAGCTTTGATAGCAAACTCTTAAGACCCTTTTAGATAAAGGCAGGCACCCCGTAAGGCTCTCCCTCTTACTAATCCTCTTCCTACTCTACTTAGCGGAGCTATACGTACGCCTCTGAGCCGTCCTAGGCACGGTGGCGATAGGATTTGCGGACAACACAAATATAGTGGCGTTTGGAAAAACACTGCGCAGACCTGGAAGAGGCTTAAAGCCGCGTGGAAAGTGTGCGAAAAGTGGGCAAAAGAAGCGGGAGTAAAGTTTAACCTAGCGAAGACTAAGCTTATGCACTTTAGCAAAGCACACCGACCCCTGTAGGCTAGGGTCTGACTTAGTGCAGAGGAGATAGCGCCTATGGAGTTATGCAGGTTCCTTGGAGTCTAGGTTAATAGGAAGCTTAATTAGAGTGCCTATAAGAATATCCTAAAAGGTAAACTAGCCCGGCAGTGGCTCGCACTCTCTTCGCTAGCGGCGTTAGCCTAGGGTTATAGCTTTAGAGACGCCTAACTCCTATACACGTAGGTGGTCTGGCCTGTCCTTGCCTATAGGGCAAGCGCTTACTATACCCTAACTAAGAAGGGTGGAAAGCTAAGAGGAGTAGTTAAAAGCTTTATAATAGACTAATTGGCCTGCCTCCGAATCGTAGCCGGTGCGTTTAAGGCTACACCCATTGCCTAACTAGAGGTTAAGACCTGCGTCCCCCTAGATCTATACCTAAACGAGATAAAACGGAAGTTTAAAGAGAGAATTACAGAGAGCGGAATAGCTATAACAATCCGAACCGCTGCTGACTTGGTACAGTCGGTGTTACGTCGTAGACGGAGACCCCCTAGGAGCAACGAACTAGTGGCGGAACTACACAAGGAATGGAGATAACGCTGGGATAAATAGCATAGTAGGGAACGCCTAGGATGGCATAGACTTGCGAGAGAACTGACTAAGGACCGACCACTAACTTACAACCTAAAGGAAATCTAAAGATTCCACATAGGCCTAGAAAAGCACATCTCCTTAACCATAGTCTAACTGCGCACTAGGAAGATTAGTCTTAACAAGTTCCTCTTCCGGAGAGGCATTCCCGGGTAAACTCGCCGCTATGTAGCTGTGGCAGAGCAGTCGAGGACTAATATTATATTATAGTGAACTGCCCTAAATATAACTACCAACGCCCCTAAACGCGCTGGCCCGGAGACGCACGGGAGGCGAGGCTAGCCCTAAACTACCCTCTGAAGGCAAGAGCAATAGCTAAATGGTTCCTTAGCACAAAACGACTCTAATACTACTTACTAGCATAAGAACTAGTAGCTAAAATACGCAGTAGAGAGGAAGAGCCAGAGCTGAGGCGCTTCCGGCGCGCTAGAACTAATGACTAAGATACGGATATAGTAGATAACCAGGGAGAGACACAAGATTACATGGTTTAGAGCTGGCGGCGGGCTAGCCGAAGAATTACATTTCCGGAACCATTATTGGATTAATTTCAACTATATAACGCCGGGTATCACTAGTCCTACCGGTCCGCCTCCGCCCCTCTACCGAGCCATACCTACCTAACTAATCACTCCTCCTCTAGGACTGGAATCACCCCCTCTATTACCTTAGCCCGCCCCTTAGTGGGCAGGGCCGTGGCTAGGAGACGGTTTGTCTCCGCGGCGCGAGCGTCCAGACGCCGCAGCTAAAAGATGACCTTGTTATGTTGCTCCCCACCGGCGCTGGACTGGCCTAGGCCCGCAGCCAAGGCGCTGCGCTTCTTCTTACTTTAATTACCGGCACAGAGCTTCTTTACGCGATCCTGATAGTCATCCGGGACCTATAGAACCGTTAGACCTAGATTAGACTTGACATCGAACCGGAATAGTAGTACTCACACTACCCCCGGTAACTATGGCCGCCTGAACTTCCACTAGTCACTGGTGCTTATTCCGTTAACCACTTAAGTTAGGCTAAGAGCGAATTAGCACTGGATCCGGCCTGGAATAGAGGCGCTGACTACCTTTGAACATCCACAGTTGCGGACCTAACAGTTAAAATAGGCGTTAGTAGCCAGCCCTATACAAAACAGTTAGCCTTGCTTCTGAGCCGGGATAGATCTGACTTACCAGTAATATCATGGCACTAGTGCCTGGGGCAGTTAATTAATTGAGATTCACAAGAGACGCATTGGATCCCGCGGGGATCCCCTAACTACAGCGAATTAGCATTGGAACAGAGGCGGGCCAGGGCCGGAGGGGTTATACCTTCAAATCCTTGGCCATAGCCTGCTTAAGCTGCTTCTCGGTTAAAGACTTTTGAGGATATCGCTTGTTTTCAGAGTTTTCCTAGGCGGATTAGAGCCGGATAAGCATAGAACGCAAGAGTACTCACAGCAGCAGGCGCTATCTTGTCAGATAACCTAATAGATCTGCAGCAATGTTAGCAATTAGGCCAACACCGGCCAGGAGCGCCTTAGGTAGCTCTAAGGAAGAAAAGAACCCATAGGAAGTTTAATAAAAAAGAGGAAAGAAGGAAGACCCCTATAGGGGAGGAACCCTTCTTATACTTATACAGGGGGCTGAATTATAGATATTAATAAAGAAAGAAGAACATAAGACGAAAATCTAGTTAGTTAACGCCTAAGAGACCTAGGCCTAGAAACGGCTAGGAACCGAACCGAACCCATACCCCTACTATAGAAGACAAACAACATTAGGTGCTCTGACTTCCCTAGACTAACGAGCTAGACCTGGGCCGGAGAAGGCTGAAAAGTAGGGCCATAGAAGAGCTGGCTGAAAAGTGAAAGAGAAGTGAATCACTGCCACGAAACCGAATCTAGCACGCTGTAAGATAGTATAATAAGCCTGGAGCAGTGCCGGAGCAGACCCAGGACAGAGCTAGGCAGGGCTTGGAACCTGGGATTTTCCTTTTTCCTTTTTCTTTCTTTTCTCATTAGGATAAGGCTAGCGCAAGCTGGCAACAAACACCTATGATAGGCCACACACAACGCGACGCAGGCCTGGTGCAGGGTCGGCGTCGGCCCGAACATAGATGCAAGGGGTTTTCTTCCCATTTAAGGGTTTTCCCTTTTGACGAAGCAGCAGGAGTACTAGTACTAGCCCTACATAGAGCTAGCTAGCGTAAATAATATATATATATACTATAAATAAGACCCTTTTACTATTAAATAGGGGTCCTATTAGTAAGGGTTTTTGCTTAATAGGTTAAATAAAAAAGTTAGATCTTTGCTTATTAGTAAGGTCTTAAATTTATTTTAACTACTAAGCAATAAGCTCCTATAAGGTAGCTATTTTATTAGTCTCTATCCTATTTACTAGTAGTAATATATCTATTAGCTACTATACCTCTATAGTAAAGGATAATAAATATTATTAACTAGCCTTAGGGTAACTATATATAAGCATTCTAAGAGATATTATTATCCTTAGAAAGGAAGGATTAGACTAAGCTAGAGGTTACATAGGAACTAGCTTTATACTAGTATTGTCAGGAGAGCTCCTAGAGCATCGGATGTGTGGATGCGGCCTGCGCATTGACTAGGATGAAACCCTCGATGAGACAACGGTGGAGACAATGTATCAGAAGTACCTCCGTAGACTAGTCATTACCATAGCGCACTGTGTACCCTTTAGGTACAAAAGTCGGGTGCTGTCTGCACCTCTGATTGACCGAAATCGAACCTTTTCTATTAGCTACACCGACCCCTACCTTTAACAGTTATGAGCCTAGGAGGCTTCTATTGCCCTTATTGTTGATTATCAGAGGATAAAAGCTCCGTTGAAATTATTAATCTAACGCTTGCCTATATCAAGAGATAATCGCCCTTTGTTATAACAATCAGTTAAAACAATAACCCTGTGCTTCCTTTTGACCAGTACGGTTCCCCTTTACGATGTCTAAAGAAACTCTAAATGTGGTGTTATCGTTAGAGAAGGACTGGATCAAATGGTACGCGCAAACTAAGAATTACGCAGAATCTCACGGTGTCTGGGAGTACATTAATCTAAATCAGGATAAATTACTAGAAGAACCGACAATGCCTGCTTACCTAAAAAGAGATCTAAGACTAGAGATTACGGCGGATAACCCCAACGCTCTGGAAGACTGGAAGATTGCGTACGAAGACGCTAAAGATAAGTATAACTTCAAATGCAAGGATCTATAATTTAACCTTATGAAATACACGAACCTATTAAGGCAGATGCCAAAGATCAGGGAATTCATTCGCAAGACCCTTTTAAAGAACATCTAAGACTCTCTTGACTTTAATAGTAAAGAGGAGGGAAAGGAGTTAGTTTATTAGCACTCTTAAAGAATATTAAAGCTTCTTCGGGATTAATATAAGCTAAACGCGAGGAAGATGTTGATTCTTGCGGAAACGCGCCTTAATAATCACTTGCAAGCTAAAGGTTCCTGCGATTAGTACTAATGGGCAGTGACAACAGAGGTACTGTGGAGGAATTGTTAAGACCTTAAGACCTAATGGACCGAGGAGATGATGCTATACAAGTTTGTGATCCCTCTTCGTAGCAAATTCGAGTTATTTTGGAAGAAATGGAACGATCTGCTTAACGAGGGCATGAATTAGAGCTTTCTTAAGGCCGTTGTAGAGTTTAAAAGAGACTACGAAGCTCCGCAGAGCGTACTAAAGGCTGCTAATGCGATTACAACCGATAAATTAACGGGATCGAATGATTTAACGAAATCCGAGAGGCCTAAGTGCCCTGGATGTACGAATCACACGGTTAGAGATGCCTTGAAGTGGTGGGAATCCTGTAATTTGTTTAAGGCTCTATACAAGTCAGATCTTACTCCTAAGAACTGGGAAGTTAGGAAGAACTCTAAAGATAATATTAAGAAGTATCTAAAAGAGAATCCATAAGAGAAAACAAAGGCTATGAATTAGAAGTTAAAGGAGAAGAGCAGCGGCGATATTATTGTACCCTCGTAGAATCCTACGAATGACTCCGTGGCTATTACTCTAGGCAAGAAGTCGGCTAATGTATTGTTATTCGTACGCGCTAGGCGCTCTTAACGCGTCACCCTGTCTTTAAATGCGGTTAATAGCTTAGAATCAAAGAGGAATATGGTCCTCTATGACTCTGGAGCAAACATTCATATCTTTAACAACCCTCGTTGGTTCAAGCAAGCTGAATTTAATAATACCGTTGTGACAGAGGTGGAGGCCGGTGGCACGATCTATGTGGCTTTAGGCGAAGGTCTAGTGCATATCTTAGTGACGGATCCGCTATCTAGAACGCTGAGGACGATTGTACTAGAGAAAGCGCTGCTAATCCCGGAATTTCACGTTAATCTCGTATTAGCGACGATTCTAATAAAGGCAGGGATCTTCTAGAATCAGAAGAAATGCTTCCTATACAAAGGATTAAGGCCTGTGGCGAGAGTTCATGATATTAACGAGCTCCACGTGTTATTACGGCTATTAGAAGAGCTAAAAGAGGCCTACGCTATAACTAGCAGGGCACCAAGACCGCCTCAAAAAGGAGATGCAGAACTTTAGCATTAACAATGCGGTTATCCAGGCGTACGCGCATTTGCAGAGCTCACGAACGCAGCTTTAGGGGTCAAATTAATAGGTCCTAAGCTTACGGAATGTGAGGTCTGTGCTATGGGCAAAGCTAAGCGATGGAGATCGCAGGTTGCACCTGAAGGCCTTCCACAAGGGCCGGGTTACGGGCTTTCCGTTAATCTAGATTACTATGACTCTCCTTGTTGGAACGGTGATAGGTATTGGTGTGTTTTTACATGCCTTACGACCTTAATGAGGTTCTTTTATTCCTTTAAAACAAAGGACGGCATTCGCAATAGCTTTCGCATGATAACAGCGTTCCTAAGCACTTAATTTGGGGTTTAACTGCGCTTTCTACACAGTGATATTGAAAAAGCCCTCTTTACGGAGCAAATAAAAGACAAGATAGCCCTCGCGGGTATTGTAGTCTATAATTTAGCTCCCTTAACGCCTAGCTAGAATAGAAAGGCAGAGAGATCTAGGGGGTGGTTAAGCAGAAAGCTTGTACGTTAAGCCTAGAGGCTTAGCTTCCAAAAGATCTTGATAATGAGGTCTTTAACACCGCGGTTTATCTATTAAATCAAACGCCTTTTAAGCATCGCGGAACCTGGATTACACCTTACGAGCTTTGGTGGAATTAGGCTAGGAAAACGGTTCTAGCCTATTCATAGATAGCAGAGGTCCAGAAGCCCTTAATTGCATATCTACGAGCTTACGGATGTAAGGCTTTTCCTATGACAACGAAGGCTCTAGAGCACGTTAAATCGCATAACGCGATCCTACAGTTAGAGCAGAAAGCTTACATCGGGTACCTTGTTGGTTATAGAGGCAAGTCCTAATACATTATTTAGGTACCTTCGCTTTGTAATCGTAAAGTTATTGTATTGGCGTGCGTTCGATTCGATGAGAATTCCTTCTTTAAACCGGAAGAAGAGCTTGAATTAGCTTAAAAGGAGAAGATATTGACGATCGCGCTGCTCGAAGAGCTCGAAGCTGATGATATCGATGAGGAAATCAGTCAAGACCTCATTGGATTAGAATTAGAAGAGGTAGATTACCCTCCTATGCCTTTAACCACAGAAGGAGAAAACGAACAGTTTAAAGCAGAAACACCACCTCGTGTGATAGGGGAAGAAGATGACCTTTCTAGTGCACTTTTAACCCCTCCTGACTCTTCTTATAAGGCACCGGTTGCCGTAGAGAACAAAGAGCTTAGGATAGAAGGTGACAATGCGCTATATCGTGAAATTGATGAATTTGTGTGTGATGCGACGATTGAACACGCAGAGACTACCGCGGAGACTAGCGAAATTACTAGCGAAGGTGGTAAAGAAGTGGAGAATCGTCGTCCCGGGATAACGGCATTAATCCAGATAACATTGTTACCGGAAAACGCCAAAGAAAGGAAACACGCAAAGCCAGGCAGGCATAGTTTTCTTATGCCTTTTCTGCGGCATTACAAGGCACTTAATATAGTTTACGGATTGAAGATATGCCTCTAGAACCCGCCTATTATTGACAAGCTATGGCTTCACCCTATTACGACCGCTGGAAGGAAGCGATTACAAAAGAACTTTCAAAGCTCCTATCCTAAATTGCTGGGAAGACGTACTAGATGAATCCCTTAATCCAGAACTTCATAGGGAAATTATAGACCTTGGCTAGGTCTTTAAATATAAGACTGACGAGAAAGGAGTAGTGATAGAGTTTAAAGCTAGAATGGTTGTTCGAGGTAACTAATAACCGAAGGATAACCTTAATAACTACGCTGCAACGCTCGCTTCACGATCTCTACGCATACTACTCGCGGTCTGCTGCGCTAACGATCTTAATACCTGACAATACGATGTTTGAAATGCCTTTCCACACGCAGAGCTTGAAGAACCTGTCTTTTGTAAGCCTCTAGAGGGTACAAACGCGAAAGGTTGTCTCTGGAAGATGACGAGAGCGTTGTACGGGCTGCGAGAAGCTCCTTGACGATGGTTCCTTTATTTGATGAGATTTCTCTTGAATTTAGGCTTTATATAAGGGAAAGAAGACCTGTGCATCTTTATAAAAGACGATTTTATCCTGTTTTTCTACGTAGATGACATTGTGGTGCTTTACCCTAACGGATCTGAAGCAGAATTCGAAGAATTACACAAGTAACTAATGAATGGCCTAGACGTTAAGGACTAAGGCGAATTGAAGTGGTTCCTAGGCATCGAAATCATTAGAAACCGCGATACTAAAGAGATGTGGTTATCGCAGGAATCGTACATTCGAAAGATCGCTTAGAAATTCATTCCTGACGTTATTAATAACGATCTAAAGAGCTTAACCTCTGCTCCTCTTCCTACGGCTACGATCCTCGCTAATACTAGCGAAGCTTCTGACAAAGAGATTAATTATTACAGAGCAGTTATTGGCTCCTTAGTGTATCTTTGCATCATAGGAAGACCTGACGTGGCATTCACAGCATCAAAGCTAGCCTCTTTATGACGAATCCGTCAGCGAAGCACATTAAGCTCGCTAAAGGAGCTATTTTGTACGCTTAGAACACGAAGAAGCTTTGCATTCGCTACTCAGGCGCGGATAGCTTTAATACCCTGTTTTCTAGCACTAATGCTTCCCTTGGCGACGACCCTGATACTCGCAGATTAACGCAAGGCTACGTTTTTATCATGCACGGCGCCGCGATCGATTGGAAGTCAGGTAGGCAACATCGCGTGATGACTTTGAGCACAGAAGCAGAGCTCTTTACCCTAAATTACGGTGCAAAAGAGCGTATATCTCTAGGGAGGTTGCTTCGCGATATTAAGGTCCGCGTGCCGCCGCTTTCTATTATCTAGTGTGACAATAAGCAGACAATCCGAATTATAGAGCATACAGAAGGAAGGCTTCAAACTAGCCTCAAGCATCTCAATATAAATCAAATGTGGATTCGAGAGCAATGTGCGAAGGGCAACATCAAGGTCAATTGGTTGAAAACCTCCGAGATGCCTGCGGATGGCTTCACAAAGCCTCTATCGGGTCAAATGCATAGGGATTTCTGCCACCGGATTGGCTTACGCGAGATCCCCGCGTAACCATAACACCAGAAATTCGTCACGATCGCTTCCTACACTAATGAACTCCAGCTTTAATAGATATCTTAGCTGGGGGGTGTGTCAGGAGAGCTCCTAGAGCATCGGATGTGTGGATGCGGCCTGCGCATTGACTAGGATAAAACCCTCGATGAGACAACGGTGGAGACAATGTATCAGAAGTACCTCCGTAGACTAGTCATTACCATAGCGCACTGTGTACCCTTCAGGTACAAAAGTCGGGTGCCGTCTGCACCTCTGATTGACCGAAATCGAACCTTTTCTATTAGCTACACCGACCCCTACCTTTGACAAGTATATATATGGGTTACAGGGGCTTAGGTAAAGCCTTAACCTATCCGCTCCTAGTCCGCGTCCTTTCCGCGCCCTTTCCGGACCTAGGACATGACCCGAGCTCCTAAGCTCGAGTCCATAACAGCACTTATATAATCTGTCTTCCTAGCCTTAATAATGTGAGGCTGGTTTTTGACCTTTTAGGAGCATCGCCACGAGGGGCCATTAGGCGCGGCGCACATTCATAGCGTTGGCCGCGCCCTGTGCTCCAACTCTAGACCGACCTGGCCCGCCCTATCTAAACGCTTTCTAATAGGACCTACATATTAATGGGTAGCTACGAGGTCTCTAGAAGTAGTTGTTTCGTCTAAGGTGTACTATACATGTAGGGACGGGAATTGTCAGGAGCGCAGAGACGATAACATCACATTGTATGGTAGCGCCTAGTAGGGCAGAGTGCCGTAACCTAGCTACGAGCTAGTCACGTGCGAGCAAGGAAAGATATTTAGAGAGAGGCCTCCTCACATAGGAGGAAAGGCCAGAGATTAAACCTTTCAAGCACACAACCCTGTGTATCATTTCTATAGCTACGACTCTTCAATTCTAACCTTCACTCTGTTATACACCCCTAAGCCTAAAAGCATTAACAGGAATAGAGCAAAGGGACAGATACAAGGTTATAGCTATTGTGTGGCTGGAATTGCACCCTCTTCTAGCCTCTGGGCCTTGATTCAATTGGAATCATCGGCTTCGTCAGAATCGTTCAAGTCGAATGCATCGGACCATGCTCCTAACAGTAGTGGAGTAGTGGGAAACTACAAAGGGGGTTGGTGGCAGGCAGTGTTCACAAATCATGTATGGTTGACTTGTTTTCCAAGAGCTTATGTAGGCCCTAATCTACTCCGTAGAAGCACGAGCTTTACTCTGTGTTATAATCTACTAGAAAATCTTACATACTACATATATATAATTTGCCTAAAGCGCTTTTAGGCAATCCGGAAGGAAGCTGATGATTAGGAAGCAGGGAATTCAGGCTAAGTTATTATCTAACAATTATTCCACCTATAACGTACAGTCCAAGTCAGGTTGTACTCCGTAGGTGTGAGACACTAATTAGGCTAATTAAAGGCCACGGGTTGCTAAGGCCGCCTTAATACCTACATCCTACATACAACAAACTTAAAACACCTATATAGGCATAATCAGTTATCTCACGGTCGTACATGTAAGCACTTGTCTTAGACTCCTATAACCTGACTTACCCCATATTTTATTCTACAAAATAACCTGAAAGGGGGATATCTAGCTATTTAGCTATGATTTTTATAATTTTTTTTTTCATCGGCAGTGGCTAATGCATCTAAAATTCACACATAACATAAGAATTACTAGCAATACCTAGCTAGTATAACAATAAATAACTAATTAATAGTACCGCAGTGATAAAAAAGCAGCTAGATATAGGAATAAGCTTTAAGAGCACGAATATAGGGGGCTATAAGGTTAGTGTAAAGTTTATTAATAATAAACTTTATAGCTACATTAGCGCAAGAGTTATAGGTTACGACCGTAGTGAAACTCAAATTCATTTGAGTTTTGCTCGCAGGATAAATTAACGCAATTCCCCTCTATAACCGTGTTTGTTCCCTCTCTCTATCTCTTCTATCTTCTCGCACCTTACCACTTACTTGTGCCCCAAAGCTCCGAGGCGAACTTGAACCCTCACACCACACACAACTCATTCTCACTTGCTTCCAATCTGATTCAAAACCTACTGTACCCAATACAGTCCCCGCTATTTAGCTATTAAGAGGGCTTTCCGGACACCCAACGAGTCTAGGCTAGGGTATTAAGTACGTGTCCCCGAGTCCTAGTCGTTCCCCATCTCAATCATCAACAGCATTATTTAACAGCAACAGCAATAGCAACAACTTCAGCTTTAAACTTTTTCCAGCAAGATTCCCACCCATCCCCTTAGCAAAAAAAAAAAAAAAAAATGAAGTTTACCGCCGCTATCCTACTCCTTACCTCGGCTCTGGCCCTCGCCGCGCCCGCCAAAGACATGGCCGCTCTAGCCGAGCGCAGCGTCAAAGTTATCGGCACAGGCGTAAATTCTTCCCCGGCCAACTGCCCTCATCTCTGCTCCGCTCCCCGCGTGCTAACAGTACATGTAATACCGCTAATAGATCTGCCGCCAAGGCAAATGCCAAGGCAAATTGTTTAGAGGCCAACAACATTTCATCTTGCCGTGCTCCAAGGGGTCGTGCTTCACAAATCCCCACTCTGCTTGCAGTAAGTCAGCGAGCTACCCAGGCCTAGACTTTTCTATCCGCGATTTGCATCGCTAACCACCAGCCCGTGTTCTAGGTATCACTAACGATAGGTGCGTTGTGCGTTAAGCCAAGGGGTGAAAAATGCTGAGTTCTGATCCGGACAAGCCAGGCTGACCTATTCATAGCTCAAACCCCGTCTCATGCCCCGCTTAGTCTTATTCTTTCATTTTTCAATATATATATATATATATATATATATATTTCATCGGCAGTGGCCAATGCATCTAAAATTCACACACAGAATAGAAATTACTGGCAACACCCAGCCAGTGCAACAATAATTACTCGGTAACAAAAGCAAGTATCCCTAGCGCTCACCCTGATTCCTGCGGTGGACTGTTACATCGAAAGCCCTTGTTGCCATGGACATTCTCGCAATGCCAGCTATCCAAGACCGTGCCGGTTCCGTCGTACTCGACACGGATGTCCTCGACCTCGATGTCATCGCACCCGCCCGCGGCGGCACTGCACTGGAACGAGCCAACATCCTTGACGTCGGCGACGACGGTGCCGCTCACCCTTCGCCAGGCAATCTGGTTCAGCTTGAACCTGGACGAGTTGCAGTCCTTGCCGGCCCAGCCGGAGTAGTGCTCGCACTGCCAGGCGAACAAGGGCTGCTGCCTCATCCTCCGGATCTTGATGTCCTCCATGACCATGTTGGTCGCGTGGCCGGTGCCGCCGCCGCCCCCGTTGGGCGGGTAGCCCCTCGACACGCCGGCCCACGTCTTCAGATACGACACGTGGGCCGTGTTGACGAGGGTGATGTTGCGGGCGTAAAAGTCGGTGATGTACTCGTGCCTGCCGACGTACTGGCCCATGGACCCGATGGCCACGCCCTGCCCGTCGCGGAACTCGCTGTCGTAGATGGAGATGCGGCTGGAGTTGCCCTTGAGGGCGATGGCGTCGTCGCCGTTGGTGACGAACCACCTCCTGAAGGTGATGTCGTGCGAGTCGACCGTGTCGCAGCCGTCCGTGTTGAGCGTGCTCCACCGGCTGCTGGACGTGCTGTTGACGTAGATGTCGTCGAGCTCGACGTGGCGCGAGTGCGAGATGGCCATGGTCCACATCTGGCTCTGCACGAATCGCAGGCCCCGGATGACCGAGTTGTTCAGCCTCCTCAGGTTGATGTTCATTGGTCGGCGGGCCAGGTTGCCCCGCGACTTGGCCCAGTCGTACCAGACCTGGCCGTTGCCGTCGAGCGTGCCCGTCCCGTACCCGTCCCACGTGACCTTGTCGCCGCCAAAGTACCACACTGTGCTCTGGTTCTGGAACCCGATGGGCATGGACACGGACAGCCAGTAGTCGACGTCAGGGCTCCAGAGCATGCGGCCGTAGAGCACGATCCGCACGTTGTCCATGTGCACCGTCGTCATGTTGGTCTTGATGTTGTACGTCGGCCCGGGCATGAAGACGAGGCTGTTGGCGCGGCAGTTGGTGTTGAGCGTGTCCATGATCTGGGAGCGTCGTCGCCGCCATCGGCATCCGGCTCGACGACGCACAGCTGACGTTTCTCGGCCCTGGCCTGGGCGGCGAATTGCGACGCGGGGGACGTCTCGCAGGGCAAGGATGTCAGCGTGCTCCATGCCTCGATGCTCGACCTGATGATGCTCGACGTGATGCGTCGTCGCCAGGACGGCCGCCCTCGCCAAAGCGAGTAGCTTCCAGGTCCTCATGCTTGCTGCGATGTCGGGTCGTCTGGATCGATAGTGGTTCGCGCGCAAAGGGCTCCTTCCTCCTCTCGACAGCGAATATCACAACTATCCAAGGATACACTCGCACGACAACTTCAATTTCCAGAAGCCAGAGCCCAAGAGACCCACGCCACACGAACCGACGGAAGGACATTTGTGTCCTTTTAAACCTGTCTGGTCCTACTTAGCCACGTAGCTACGGGAGTACTCCGTAATCACGTGCGCATCAATGATGCGTACAAAAGCCACGAGGATGCCCACTAGTAGCCCCCTATTCCGATTTGCCATGGGCTGATTCTCAAAAAGCCACCACAATGTATAATTCCGTACTTGATTGTCCACCTCGAAATGGAAACCCAATCTAGCAACATGCATGACCAGCCCCCAAAATCTCCCCATCTTTGGGTTGCACTCGCCGAGGCATTGACCACGAAGACAGCCGGACATTAATGACATTAATGCCGTGCAAAGGCCGCCCGAAGCGAATGGACCAAGTCCGCGGCCCCAGGATGCGCGTTGCACTTGTTGCATCGCGCGTTTGGTTTGTGCGGCCAAGTAGCGGCATTGGACTGCAACAGGGTTGTTCAGATATGCATTTTCCACGAGTAGAAGCAAACGGGTGTAGGTCACTTGTAATTTTGTATCCGCAATGCCATGCCTAACCTCCAATGCTGTGAATGAATCCCTTTCTATTCCGCTTCCCCCTTTCCCCCTTTCCCTTTTACAATAGGGCTTCTTCTTCTTCTTCTTTTTCAACCATTTGAGAATCAAACGTGCCTCACACGTACCGAACCTCGTCAAACAGACCTGCTCGCACCTGCATCAAACTGGCTACTTCTAGCAAAAGAACTGGAAAACAATGATATTCGTAAGGATATGCGAGACCGAGACTGTCTCGTCGTGTGCTCCACTCGCTTCATCTGGCACAGATGCGTCTGAAGTCGCATCCTCACTGACATTCGTACCATGTTCGCCTTGCTCATGATCTCGAGGTTGAATCTGGTCCTCCATTTGCATGGCCTTCATTTCCTTGTTCAGGTCGAGGGGAATGGGCTTGAGCTTGTCATCAGGAAGCCCCACGCGCTTCGACAAAATACTCTGATCAAATGCCGCGAATGCAGAAGCTTGACTGTCCGTCACCATGTCTTGCTCTTCGGGTGACGGACCAATGTCTGCTGCCCTTGCACTTGCGGGAGAGATGCTGCGGGTAATGCTGCTCCTCGGAGGGTCGTTGTAGTGAATGGGAAACTCTTTGGGGGTACTCGAATGGCATTTGGCGTCATCACTTCGGGCCCCAGGTAACTTCCTGGCGTTGAGGTGCCTGAACTGCGGTTCTGTTCCTGCCGTCCCTTTGGGCTCGCCGACCTGCTAGGCGTTCCTAGTTCGGAAAGGAGGCGCTGCGCAAACCCTTCCAGGGCCGAGGGTCGCGACGGTGACCCGGCTCGGAGCGCTTCATCCATGTTTGGTCGTTCTGGCGTGCCGGGTCCTGGAGGCGATGCGTTGTGCAATAGTGGCGGCGGCGGCGGCGCATCCAGCATGGATTCGGCAGCATGGAAAGCATCTCGTCTCTGCTCAAGCAGCTCCTCAAACCTTGGAATCGACTGCTTGTAACTGGCAACTTGATCGGCAAGGCGTTTCAATACCTGCAAGACGCGAGGCAACTGCGATTCTGTCCACTTGGGTCTGCTTCTGCAGCGCTCCATACCTTTTAGGCGTTTTGCTTCATCAAATGTCTCGCCCAATGAGCCATCCTCGGTTTGTGGTGGCGCCTCGGCCGTCTCGCTGGCCACCGATGTTTCGTAGCCATGCTCCAAGTCTTCCCCATCGTCCACGTAGGAGTACGTTGCGGGATCGCGAGCAAGCCAACCTTCGAGATTCATGTATCCACAGATGGCAAGGTCCACGATGGTCTCGGTTACTGACAGATTCGTCTCGACTGGGTTTATGAAAAAGGTCTCCAGGAGATCCAAGATGACGTTGAGTAATGGATCGTCCGGACGGAGAGTGTGCTCGCGAATGTCTCGCGGTGACCCGGGCATACTGTCAGGCAACTCCGGTAATTTGTGGTTATTCGTCGACACCCGTGGGGCTACCAACCTCAGCGAGCAGGGATGGCTCTCAAGCCGAGCCATGGTATCTTTGAGGGTGTTGGCATAGACATCATCGAAGTTGGTCTTGCCGCCGATGGCACCCGCTAGCGAAACGAGGTAGTCGACCTCTTGATCGTGAGCACCCACGGTGCGGTGAATGGCGTCGTTTGGCAGCAGATTTGTTCTCAATAGAGTAAAAACAGCATAGCGATGATGTCGTTTTAAGATGGCAGACACCAATTGAAGAGTAACGTGGATAGTTTGTTGGTTTCGTGATCTCAAGCACGACAAGATAAGGTCGACGAGGTTGAACAACAGAGGCGTGGCTGGCTCCTCTGCTTTTTCCGCCATCATTTTTGTCAGATCCATTGATTTTCTCCTGCGTGCGTCACTGATGGACGATCGTGAAGGCTTCTTATTCGGGGAGAGCATCCGGCAAAGCTAGAAGATAATGAAGAATTAGGTTGATCATGTCAGGGTGGTCCAGGGATTCAAGAATCCGTCGTAGATACGTGAGCACAGCAACGGAAGAGCCTCCGTCAATATCAGAGGACTCCAGGAGTGAGGGATATCTGCATTCGGCGAAATTCGTCAGCAAAGGCTAAAAAAAGAGATTCGCCGCGGGCGAATAGACAAGGTATACAATACATACAGCAACTGCTGGAGGAAAATGACTTGAAAATGTTCCAGCAATGTCGACTTGACCTCCACTGACCGACAATGATTCAACACGTCTTGCCAAAACAGCAAATGAGACAGGAATGTTTCTAGATGTGACTGGAACTCTGACGAGCAAGAGCTGATAATCTCGTAATTCGACGCGGGGTGTTCGTAGTCTGACAATGCTAGAATGGGGGCAGATCATGCGGCAAGTGATCAATGACCAATTTCCGACTCAACTGGCTATACAAGGCACCCAAGCCGGTCGCCATCAGAGTTGACAAGTCGCTCTCAACGATCCACTGCTCTAATGCTGCAGAGCTCGATGCAGCCTCGATAATGTATAACAGTCCCGTTCTAGCAAAGTCGCCCACCTTGCCCTCGTGATGGATGTAGTCCATCAAGATGTAGAACAGGGGAAGTCAACTCGTTGTGTACGACCAGCAAATCGGTCTCGTTCGTCGCGGGCTCTTTCGCCATGTGCGTCAGGCAACGGCGATTTGAACCACGCAGGCAAGATGGTAGGATCGAGACGTATCTTGGTGGTAATGTTGAATGCCAGCTCGACAACCCGGGACTCCGTGTCCAAGCCAAGCCGTACGCTGTCAACACCAGTAATGCGTACCAGCAAATTGGTCAAGCTGGCTGAAAACGTTGGGTTCTCGACAAAGGCTTCTTCTTCGCTCTCAATCAGAGTTGCGAAGAGCAGCACGGCTTCTTTAATGATCCATTCGTTGTAGGAGGTCGTCGCAATCTTGCCGATAGGGACGTAGATTTGTTTGATGGAAGCATACTGAATGCAAGGATGAGGAAGCGGGCGCCGGCTCTCGTCGCTGAGGATATTCGTGAGCTCTTGCAGGCGAATCTCGAGCGTCTCGGCGGCTTCGCTGTCCCGAGATAGATTGGATGATGTGCGCCATGTCGACTGTTGTCGACGGCATTAGTCAAGAGCTGGCAAAGGGGGTACAAGCACTTGTAGGAGCTTGGTGTCACGCAAATATGGTATTCCTCACCAGCAGGTTGGCGTATTCCTTCTCAAATCGATGTAGTCGTTTTGCCGGGTCTTTGGCTTGGTCTTTTCGGGGACTGCCCGCCGCCAGAGGGCTCAACAATCGCGACCACTGCAGTTTGTCAAAATCACGGATCCCGGTCAGCTTCGAATAATACCGAGCCGCTCCAAGTGTCCCTCCCAAGCCCCAGGATGCCGGGTTCAGCGGCAAGGCGTATGTATAGAGGAGATCGCACTTACGAAATCCATGGTGATGCCGGCATCATACCCAGGAGAGCAGGATCCCCAGGAGAGCAGGCGGCCAAGGCAGAGCAAAAGTGCTCTCACTTTTGCTCTCAGTAGTAGGCGGTGCCACGTTCCTTGCGCGTTGCAAATTCGAGGTAGAGAGGTTGTCTGGTACGGACTACTCCGTACATACTTGCTATCGATCGATCAGACTACGGGAGTGCTCTGTACGTACCTCGGATACACACACACATACATGTACATACATACATATGTACGTACAGACGTGATGGAGCTTGGGGCCAGGCCACACACGTACCCACTGATATCGCCTGACGCGACCCCTTGCCCGCGGCATTAGCGTCACCTCCCCTCCTGTCTTGACTCTCGACTCAAGATTGGCCAGAGAAAGTCTAGGGTAGCGGTACTCGAACATGTTGACTCGATGCCTAAACCAATTAGTATATTGTTTTTCAACGAGAGTTTTCTGTATTTAGAGGCAAATGCTCAAGTACTTACTCAATTCGTGGAAAGCTAAAAACTTGCGGGCAACCAATTTTTCCCCTTTGCCATCGAAGATTGGTCAAATGCTGGAAGCATACGGATCCTCGCCAGGAGGCGGCGAAAGAGATTCACAGGAAAGCACATACACGCAAATCGATGCAATCGTAAAACATCTATTTTCGCTTCAACTAAACATCGAAGTTGTCCAACTGCACGAGACTGTCGCTGATCTAAGGAATTTACAATCAACACATCACTTCGGACTTGCTGATTCGCCGATACTGCCACTTCCGGTACTACCGCTACTTCCGTTCGTGCCATTCCTGTCAGAGTAGTCCATACCAGGTCGACTTGGGCCACCGCTGGGCGATTTGAAAGAATCCTCGTCGCTCGGCTCCGTAAATCCGCTCACATCGCTAAGCATGCTGGAACTACGACCTCTAGACCTGATTCCGCGCGGCTCGAAAGAAGGGGCGGTTGGGGGCGGTTGCCAGATGGCGCCGGGTAGAGTCGTCGGTGCCACTGCAGAAGATGTCACCTCGCCGGACGAGCCTGCCCACATGCCCGAGGGGTAGTGAGGAGAACTGCTGGGTTAGGATTCCAGGCGGACGGGTGCTGTCGAAAAGCCTCGTGTCTCGGCTCGCCTGTTGCAACACCGGCGGGAATTTCCATGGGCATGCCATTAGCCGCGGTAGCCAAGAATGGGTGAAAGCCTGACAGCTGAGCCTGCAGATTCTGTATTCGTTCCGACCGGATAATGTTGGCGCTGTACGCAGACGAAATGCGATCTTTGTAGTCGCTCTCTATCGCGACGTTCTTTTCTAACCAAGCGGTGCGTTCTTGACGACGACGTTCAACTTCGTTGAGACCACGACTGTTGGCATCTGCGATGTTACGCATTTCCCTGTCCATTTTGTCGATTCTGAAGCTGACTTTATTGCGTCGAAAGTTCAAGTGGACCTTTTCGAGCTCCTTAGCGTTGACTTCGCGATCCAGGTTCGTCTTGTATTCCTTGAAATACTTCTGAGCGGCATCAAACATCTTCTTTTCGCTTGCGTAGATCTTGTCAAGTTTCTTTTTGCGATCAGCGAGCTCGGCTGAGCTGTTGAAGCTGTCGATCTGCTCCCCGAGCGATTCAGTGTCACGTTCGGCCTGGACCTTTTGAGTCTCATGTTGCCGAATCTTTTGCTTGTGCTTCTCATCGCTGCTACCAGCAGTAGATAGTTGATTGTCGACGAGCTCGTTTTCGCGCCTGATGGAGTTCAGCTTTGATTTGGATTCTTTGCGCCACGTCTTGAGTCGAGATCGCTCGTCAGCAAGCCGAGCCTCCTCTGCTGCGATAGAGTTGCGAATAATCGTGGCGGGCGAATCTGGTCGGAGCGGTTGTTGGCCGGGAGGAGAGACGGGCGACAGTGGGTCATTTTCTCGGAAAGTTTCTTTGCCCGTTCGAATCGTTGTGGAGAGGATGACTTCGCCATTTCGAATGTCAACAAACTCACAGACATACGTAGATGCTGGCCGCAATCCGTATATGTCACCTGTCCATCGCGTGCCATCGTTTTGGTCTTCACCAGTCTCGTGAATGGGAAATATTCGTGTCGGTTGCCAAAATGCATTGTTGATCCTGACGTAGAAGGGCTTTGATGCGTCGACCCCAGTGGGCCTCGTCGAATCTGCCTGTCTGCCCACCTTTGCCGACGCCTGCGAGGGGTCCATTTCGGGTGAGTCGGGAAATAGCTGGTGTTAAAGCATACTTCATCACTGCCAATGTAGGATATCCAAATCTGCCTCGGCTGGCTATCGAATGGCGCGCTCCCCAGATTGTGAATATCTGAAGCATTCGACGCGTTCGAATCCGGGGCCCATTGCGACAATTCGTATTCCTTAACTGCGACAATCTTACTGCTTGCGAGCGCGGACCACAGCGGCTGCTGAAGTCGTACTTGTGCACTTTGCTTTCTTCGTTTTTATTCGAACTGGCGGCGGTCGTGGAGGGTGCGTGAGATGTGCTGGTTTCCGTGTCTGCCGTGTTCGAGCCACCATCGTTACCCGCATCTGAAGAGTGAGAGTTGCCCATGGCGGCGCCGTTGGTTCCAGACGAAGTACCCAGAGAGGACAGCTTGCCTGCCTCGGGGTCACCGCCACCAGAAGCCGCGTTAAATTTCTCACGTTTGAGATACCATTCGCGTACAAATCGGACAATACCTTGCGTCAATATGTGCATAGCCAGTGTACTCTGAATCCACCCGTGGGTACTTCTCTTATCGTATGTGATGGATTTCGATTCGAGAGATTCACTTAGCAAGGCAGGCAATGGCCATGATTCCGGAAGGTGTCGGGTAAATATGGTCCAGTGAGATTTTGTGGCGCGAATAGCTTGGTGAAGTAGGATCCAAGTGAAGCAGCTTGTAACACCTCTTGAAGTACCGTCCTTGGCGTTGGTGCCGCCTCCCAGGGTAATCGCGATGACGGGCTTTGCGAATTCGAGTATACCGTCCTGTATCGGCTGCCATAGAAATACCCATACCAGGAAGAAGAAGAAGTCCATACACAAAATAGTTACAAGCGATGGTGTATGGGAGTTGCCATCCAGAATCTCGGCCAGATTGATGTTCATGCCTGTCTTGGTGGTCACCGGGGAACGAAGGTGATCAAGGCAAAGCTGGCGTAGATGAGGAAAGAGACATGTAAGGAACATGCATCAGGATGATGAGAATGGCAAGAGTGTCCTGCATAGGGAGCGACTTGACAACAGTAGCGGCGAATTCGAAAGGGTTCGAGTCTCTATGCACATCGACATTCTTCATAGCGTTGACATCGATTTGCCGGTGGCCGGCATCAACTGCGGTGCCATTGTCGTCCATGCGCGATTGACTCGACTCTGACGAGGCCTCGGAATATGTGCCAAGCGATGCTCTCCTCAGAGGATCGCCGGAGCGGGCATCGGTGGCAGCGTCGGATACATTCTTGGAGAGTGTTCCATTGCACCGGCCGTGCGATGGAACGGGGATGGCGACGGAGACGGCCCTGCGTGGCCTGCAACGTGGTCAATGGACCTCGCAGAGCCGTCGAGCTGACCATTACACTTTCTGCCCGAAGTTCGTTTCGCAGGGCTTACAAGCCCATTCTCGTGCCTCGAGTCACGATGTGTGGTTGTTGCGCCTTGCTGTCGCTTGCCTGAGCCAGACGCACGAGGCATGCGAAAGCTTGATCTGGTTGTTTCGGCACTAGACCTGCTGTTCAGAATCTACGCTGAACGGCAGGACGGGCGGACGACGGAAGAGGGCGGATGCAACAGTCGACGACGGAACAGAGGTGCCTCGGTTCCTCAGCTCGTAATTGTCGGTCGTGATGGTACTTGGGAGATTCGCGGTGCGGAGGAGGGTGGTTTCTGATGCCGTCCGTGTGTATTGGTTGGACCAGGGTCAGATGGTTTTCGTGCTGGCTGCCGGGATGAGCCGCCTGAGCAAATAGTACCCTAGTACCCAGAGTGGCAACAGGCGGCCGGTCGGGAACGTCGCAAGGAGTCGTGATAACCAGGCGACCGCCAGTGAGGGTGACGATATCTGGTCTTGGAGGAATGAGTGGTGGTGAGAGAGAGAGCAAGAATTTTGGGTCGGCAGTGGTGCGAAAAAAAAAGAAACAGCAGTCACAACATAGCACAATAGGCGGGCTTCACTAATTAGCGGTCGGCCTGGTGCGTCCGCGCAGGGCATGTGGGCAGAAAAAAGCGGGAGCCTCTCCGATCTGTGATTCTATGTACATATGTCAATGCTCAATGCTCCATCCGACACGACACGTTGATACGACGGAACAGGAAAAGAGCGTCAACTGGAGTAGCCAGCCATTGGATCAAACGAAGACCAAACGAAGGCTGATTGATGCTGGGCTCCAGGGATTCTTCGGAGACGGCTGGCTGCTGGCTCTCGGGAGACAAACACGCTGACCGCCCATCGGACTCCCTCGCACCTCATTTCCCCCGCGCCGACACTTAAAATCTACGATATGGCAATTTTGCAGTCAACAACAACAAGGCAAGGCATTGGCTGGCGGACGGCACATGAACATTCGCACATTACCAACTTGAGTTAATATTAGCACCGTGCACCACGCACCTCCCCCAAAGTCAATTGGCCGCGGCGCGTTTGGCTGGCAGCCGGGTTGGACCACCCGGCCATCATCCTGCGTCAATGCCTGCCCGTACGGAGTACGGAGATATCACCACCAGACAAGTCGTGGGTGACGCAGCACTGACGCTATATTTTTCTATATTTTCTAGCCCGCCCGGCACATGACCAAGCTTTCCACCTCGGTGGGCGATGAAAATCCTTATGGCTGGCAACGGCATCGACTTCATCTCGGCTCTCGTGCACGCAGGTATTGTCTGGCTCGTACGGCGTCGAGACAAGACGTCATGACATGTCCGATGGAGTCGTTGGAGTCGTCCTGCCTAAATTCCGTCGCTTGAGCCTACATACTCAAAATTCAGCAAACTGCTAACAACGACGAGTTGAGATGCCAGACGTGAGACTTTTATGCGGCAAGGGTCTTCCCAGCGCACGCTTCAGCACTTTGCGGGAACGCGTGGCATTCTGACGACCACAGTGGGCATGGTAAGACATTTGAGGATCGTACGGGTGCCTACGACTTTTGAGTGGTAGTTTTGTGATTCAGATATAATAGTCAAGACTCTGATGAACAAAGTGGACATGAGTTGGACAGCAATGATAGGAGTTTCGTCGAGGGATTTCACGGTGCACGCGTCTTTGGTAATCGGTTCAGACCTTGCTCATGGGGCACGAATCCCCGTGGCGCAGGATAAGCTTTTCTGATCGACGGTTGATGTTGTCAATCCCATCCGACGTTCGGCCCTCCTTCATCGGTAGGATCGGCTCTTGTTCCTCTTCGCCGTGGTGCCATCCCCTCCTTGCTGCAGCCGCTTCTCGGCCGTGACGAGCGGGGAAGCACCAAATTTAATATCGCATCGCGGCAAGGCAAGACAGTCACACACAGAGCAAGTGGTAGTCCGTGATACCTGATCCTCCGAATGTGGCATTCCGCTCTAAAATGGCAGCCAGCCCGTCTCCTCAATTTCCCAGACCGCTTGTTACTTGCAATGCCTTGCTTGGGTCTACTGGTTAGAGAGGTTTCTCTCTCTTTTTCTCTCTTTTCTTCTTCTTTTAAATAATAGTTACCATAGCCGCAGTCCTTTTCAGGGTTTCGCATCCTTGTTTTTGGCCTGATGGTTCTCTCACTGTGGAGCGTGGGCTTCGTCAGCCACGCAGCGAGCGCAGCTTCTCACCTCCACAATGCATCATCGACCAGACACTTTAATAATAAAGTCCCCCTCTCTTTGACAACTCCCCCGCCGTAGTATTTGCCATATGCGCCGTACATCTACGCAATGTCTGGTCCTAACCCCGAATTGAGGAGGCAAGTCGTTGCAATTTACAAGGGTGAGCTAAGCAAACTCTGGGGTCCCATTCACCATGCTTCTTGAAAGCAAAGCCTTGGTTACAGTCCTCCTTCATGGCCTGCCTGCATGGCCGCAGTCTGTGACGACATGACATGATGAAACCAGCCAGACTCCCCACCCAATCCAAAGGCCGCAGCATGGAATCTCTAACGCTCAAAGTCCTAGAGCTACTTTACCTGGGACGAGAATATCCTCTGGGTTACAAATACTTCCGGCCGCGACTTCACCGAGCATTCATGTCTCGTGCTGCGGAGCGAGACGAGGCCAAGATACGTGCTGGCATCTCTCAGGCAGAATATGTGAAGAAAGGTTCGTGCACTGGTTCGTGTTCTAAATTCTCCCCACAGGTTACTGACAATCTCACTCTCCGCCAGAGGTTGAAGCACTGTAAGTAAGATATGCATTTGGATCCCTGAAGCATGGAATACGTCTTTCGAATTTCAATGCAACCCTTCCCATGTTTTCGCACAAAAAATTTATTGGCAACATTTCTTAAATCGTTCAATGAAACAATGGTAGCTGACTAATATTGATGTAGGTATTATCTCAAGCGGTATCGTACCCTTAGAAAGCGTTATGACCCAGACGCATGAATTATAATAAACCATGTTACTTATAAATTCAATCATTCATATCGATGCATATTAATGCATCTATATGGCCCCCGCACTCTGTAATCGTTTGTATCAAAGAATGATGAGCAAGAATTCCAAGCGCTTCGCAATCTCGCATGCACAATGCCATCCCCTCGGGAGGATATTCTATCGTGATTAGTTTGTCGTGTTCTCCTTCGTCATGTGGTGCTCGCAGATTAGAGGAATTTCCAGCAACGTGTCGTTGATGTTCAGTCGCCGGCGGATCAAGATACGAGCTGACTCAAATTGCGCGCATGCAACATTCTTCATCTTACACTCTGTTGTTCTTCCGCTTCCTTGCCCAGAAGGCGCCGACCTCGAGACACTCTCCCCAGCTTGCGCCATTTTCGCTCATCAAATCGCCCATCATTTTGTCCAGCCATACGTCCCACTCATCCTGGCTTTTCCCACCCGCTTCTCTCAATATCGGCTCAAGTGCCTGCACTTGTTGTACAACCGTCAATAGAGCCGTTTTCGAAGAGCAAATTGTCCCGCGGCAAGCGTTCTCTCGCTCTTCTGTTCCTTACCCTGTGCTTCTCCCGTCTGCGACCCATCGCGGGTGAGAATACCGCCCACACCTTCACGCTCCCAACGCACTTCGCTGAGCGGAATGGCTAACCTTCTTGATCTAACTCCTGTCAGAGTTTCCGATTCCTGCAAGAGTACGGGGCCAATATAGGCACATGGCACTGCATTCAGATCCCGGATTTCGAGCGCCCGCGTCAACCAGGTGTTGTACTCGACCAAGAATGGGTTGAGAGGAGCCGACATTGGAGTGTTGGGCGACATGACATATGCCCCGAGACTAGAGGCGGCCTCTTGCTCGTCTGCTTCATCGGCAGTCGACGCAGACCCGGGCACATGTGGTCTCAACATACGAATGAGGTGGTCAGATTCCCATATTTCAACTGTACCGCCGGGCCGAAGCAGTCGTAAATATTCGTCGATGAAGTCCTGACTTTGCCCATGGGTTACCGCAAGACTCATGTCCTTGACCATGATCAGGTCAAACTCTTCACTGGGAAATGGCCAAGGCATCTGACGGATGTCATGATTCACGAATTCCCATTTCATGTCGCGGTCAGGTTGCGTCGCATCTGCCGCCAAATTGGCACTGCCTGGAGAAACAGGGGCAATGTCGATTCCGGTAAACGATATTTTGTCGTCTTTGAAAAGGCCTTTGAAATACCGGTGACACATCATGCTCCAAAACCCCGAACCGCAGCCAATTTCAAGCACACGCTGCGGAGGCTTCTTTGACAAGGACGGAGAGCACACCGGAGCCCCAAACATCTGAATTAACAGCAACGTTCGCAACGACTGGCGGTGTAGTTCGGTCAGGTCCGATGGCAGAGGGTAGGGCAGTGACGGATCGTTAAGATAGGTACGCCCATTTCGCTGAACGAAGGGCCGCGACAGTAATGAGTTGTCTCCTAGTCCCTGCGTGTCCGAGGTCATGTTGGTTCGAGCGGAGTGAATTGTCGTGCCACTCGCGGAGGAAACCGACTCAGCACTGAGTGTGGGGGCATTCATCTGTGGGTGATTGTTAGGAGAGTACGCATTGGGGGGCCGAGACGAGGCAACGGGCGAAAGGAGCTGGTTGATCAGAAGCATGATTGCTTACATTGAATCCATGAAGCCCAATGGCTACGTGCCTAGACTGGCGAAGAGGGTGATGGAGGAAGTTGGGCCTGTTGGTCGCAACAGACGGGGAGGCTGAAAAAGAGATCCAGGCAGGCGGGGGTGAAACTGCGAGTGGACGGGAGAAGCAACGGCTGCTGCTGACTTGTGGTGCCCCGCGGCGGGGCGGTCCGTCTGCAGGAACGACTTGTGAAATGAGCGACAGGCGTGGCCGAGGGGACGGCGCGAGCTACATTCGGGGCTGTTCGTTGGCGGTGATGTCGAAATCGAGTTGGACCGGCGAGAAGTTTGATGCAAGGCTGCTTGTTGTTGTTGTTGTTGTTGTTGTTGTTGTCGTCGTCGTCGTCGTCGTCGTCGGGCTTGTCGGAGAGGGCGGTGCGGCTTGGGCAAGGGCACAGACGCCATGTCTGCATTGAGCAACACAATATTTATGAAACTCATTATGCCTTTTGATCCGGGCTGGCTGAGCAGACACCGAGGTTTGCGCAGACCAGCTAGACGGCTGAGCGCTTCGCTACGGGGGTCGTCGGTCCACTGCTTCCCGTCACCCTGGCAAGTACATAGAAGTTGAGGCAATGGACACTATTGGCAGTAAAGAGGCATGGACCAGACGCGCCGTGTCACCTTTCGACGAGAATTAAATCCCTTTCCAACGGACCACGCCACGGCACCTGGGCTTCCAGCAGTTTGATAGATGCTCTGAAATTCGGAAACAAGGCCTCAAATGGCAGGTTCAGCAGATTTGATGCCACCCGGCGCGCCCTTGGCCGATGTTGTCGCCCAGGGTGCGGCGCGGCCAATCGATTGTCGGTGATACGGAGTAGTTGTTTGGTAGTTGTTCGGTATGCAGTCCTATGGCAGAAGTCCTTTCAAAAACTGATATGGATGACGGTTGGGACCCGAACTGGCTATGTTTATCAGCGGAAGGCTGGTCGGAATGTCGATGCCACGCACATCTTGTAGGCTACTTGGAGCGACGCCGCGATGTCTATAATCGAGTTGGCCGTTAGTTCTATTCTCTTTGCGCAACGACTGCCTGGATCATGGATTCCACCTGAGGCAGATATTTGGTTGCCACGTCAAGGTGCTGTCCTTTCTGTGCAACGATATTGGCGCATGTCATGTGTCTGGTGTATTGGCGCTGCGGCTGTGTGACCGGATTGAGAGCCCAAGAGCCCTCCTGCTAAGGCAGCCCAGAGGCTTCAGTCAGATGTCTGGAAGGACCACGCTGACGTAGTCGTGAAAACGTAATGTGTCAAGTTGTGATGAGGGCCAGCGAGGCGTTAATGCGTAGGCACCACCAAGAGGGGGCTACTTCTCCGTGCTCTCACGTTCTCCCCGTGGCTCCGTGATGTTGTAATATATTCCGCTTTGCGATCGGTTTTCGAGAAGAGAGAAATGTTATGATAAACAATCGCTGTGATGTTACGGATTACCGCGAGACCGTTTGTTCAGAAGCATTGGGGCCGGGTGCAGTTAGCACTAGACATTTATATGTTCCAATGTTTGACGTTTGGTCTGTCAACGCACTGAAAGCACCTCGATAGCACCAAGACCGCTGTCGTATCAAGGCCGCAAAACAAAGCCGACCTGACGCAAGCCGCTCACAACAACAGTACAGTAATGAAGGAACAACAGGAACAGCTGATGCGGAAACTGACACCGGCGGCGCAGCACCCAAGAAAGAAGAGAAGAAAAACACAGCAAGGGTGATGTCTGGTCCGACCACTTTCAGGCAAAGGGGGAATGGTTTGAGGAAAGCGTCTGGTGTGTGTGTGGCACTGGAGTGAATCAACTGGCCAGGTGTCTGCGGTCTGCGGTCTGCGGTCTGCGGTCTGCTGTCATGATATCAGTGAGCGTCATTATGAACCAGTGACGGCAATTGGCGATGTTCAAGCTGATGTTACCAGACTCTGCATGCAAGGGGACAATGCAATCATCAAGCAAAAACGTACATAACAAACGGGCCGGATGGTGCAAAGCAAAGTCTGTTCCGTTTCTTCCGATCCTTGACTTGTGGACCATCCATCCTTCCAGGCTTTATCCTTCCTTCTTAGCCGTCTTTACTCCGTACCTTATTTCATATGCGAAACTAATGAACACACTCTTGACCGAGACGCACAACCCGCTGTTTGGAAGGGATGAACGGTTAACCATCTTGCGCGCACAGTTCATGAAGTAATAACTAGCGAATCTAACAACTCCAGACAACGGGTATGCATTGATTGCACTTGGCATCAGGCTTATCTCTTCGGAAACAACGAGGCCTCGCAAAGTCAATCGACCCACAATTACCCTCGAATACTACCGTAATAATGCAAGTGACATTTTTAGAGCCTGGATGCCTGGAAACTAATGTACGTAAAACATAAGTACTCCGTGGATGGATGGTAATAGCTTCATATATTTTGGGCGCGTCTTAATGTAGCCTTGATTACTGCATGTTGTTCACTCATAACCAATCCCCTGAAGTGACCCCGTGTCCTAATCGTTGCCAAAGAGATGCTAGGATGCAAGTCAACCACGCAGCAAACGCAATCGGCCTAATGTTATTATTTTTTTTTTTAGAAAAGAGAAGAAGAAGAAGACAGCGACGTGCATCGCATCCTGCAATCATCACTTCACGTGGCGGACTTTCAAAGATCTGCGCTGCTGCTCAACAAATTTCACGCTTTTATCGCCTTTTCTTTTGGAGAGAAGTTTGTTGCGAGATGCGTCATCCCAAGCCAAATATCTGACAACAGCAAGTTGACTTCTCATTGTATTAGCTGATGCAGAAACTTGGTTCGAGGGCTCTAAGAGTTGCTATCATACTCGATCTCGAGCCTACATAGTGGTAGCGTAATACACATAGCAGTGACAGTGTACCGAGTATGACGTGATGTTTGAACATTTTCCCTCCCTCTTTCGATTTAGCCATTTTACATATATTTCTTCCGTGGTCGGAGGTTTGTTTGTTCATGTGGCTGCAAGCAGGGATTATCCGCACGCGCACATGGTCGGAGCCTGCTCTTATTAGTTTGCAAGCAGAGCAGCCGATAATAAAATTGTGCAGTTCCAACATCACAGTAACAGTATTCTCACATGAACGACACTCAACAACGTTCATTAAAGTGCTTCTTTAGGACAGCCGTTATTAAGCCTAGGAAAGCCATTAAAGTCGGAGAATAGATAATGGCACAGAGAAAGGTAAAGCACGTGACGTGACTAGCTCCAAACGCACGGTCGTTGTGGATCTTTTCTGCACGTGACCAAGCTATTGCTTGACGCAGATTATCGAAGTGCTATCCATCATCGAGCAGATAGATGACTCTGGGTCTGCACTTCGATATCGGTCTCTATTATTCTGCCAGAGTATTTGTTGGTTTTCTTTCAGTGATTAAACCCCGGCCCCGCGCCGCTATCGTTATTGTATGTGCTCTCCCGTGCCGCGCTTCAGGAATTGACCAGACGGGAAGATCCCACATCAGCAAACCCTGGTTTCGTGTCATCACCCAAAGGGCAAATCGAGCTAACTCCTCTTCTCCCTTCGGAACAGCATAGTCCCCAACCTCATCTCAACCATTTTTCTCGATCTATTGTCCTCCTCAACATCATTCAACAGCTCACCATCGTCGATTCTTGATCTCTTGGATCTTACCGACCGCATCGCGACTTCACCAACCTCCTCATACTCCACCCTCCGATGTGGCATTGAGAAGTGGTGCGCGATCTCCAACACCACAGTTTCGGGCTCTTATCAAGGCATTTGCTAGAGACTTTGATCATTCGAGCCCATGCGCCAACGTCGCGAGCTTCATATCCCACCGCCTCTTTCGATTCAATACTTGAATGACCACCGAAGTCGTCAATTTTTGGCAACGTTTCGACAGCTCTATCGCCACACGACCAAAGCTCCCCAGACGAGGACAAATGCTAGCCCGAGCGAGCTTTGGTGAAACTGAATATCTATTTTACTTCCAACGACTGCTGGAATTGCAAAGAAAATCGATTTTTGCTGCCGAGCCCTGCGCCGGCGAGCTCCCTCACTTCGCCGTTAGCCGTTAGCTCGTGAATATCATCAACGGCATGTACTCCCAAAACCATCAGCAAGGGCACAATGCTCGGCTGAATGGGGCGGGTCGTGGGATGCCCAACATGCTGTACGGCTTTCAGCAGCATGCTCAACATCAACACCCGTCCCAGTCCCAGCACCATCAAAGCCTGCAGCACGACCACGGTATGCCCTCAGCGAATGGTCTTGGCCATCATACATCCTTTGGATCCAACGCGCTCTCCAACTCGGGCGCGTTTAACTCTGGTGTCTTATCTAACGGCCACGCGGCCAATTCTCGAGCTGGTCAAGTCCCTCAGAATGAGATGTGGCAGGAGCAGCTGCGTATGCATAAGGAAGCAGAACGGGCTCACTCCGCCATGACTGATCAGCAGCAACCCCATTACTATGCAAGACTTAAGGCGTCCGAAAATAGAGGCATCGGCGGTCCTCCTCCCAGTAGCGGTATAACTCAGGCAGACGGCGAAAACGACCTGGAGGATAGAAGACGGCCTTACCTGCTAGAGAAGGAGACAACTCGACAAGACTGGCACAACATGGACATGTCAGGACAGGGGCTGAGGAATCTGGCTCTCGAGCTGTTCCAGTACAGGTTCCTGAACGAGCTGTATATCGCCTCGAACAAGCTCACGAGATTGCCAAAGGAAATTGGCGAGTTGCGGCAGCTCCGCCACCTTGACGCTTCCTACAACCAGATCTCGGAGCTACCAGCCGAGCTTGGCATGTGTACATATCTCAAACATCTTTTACTCTTCAACAACGACATCCGGGATTTGCCTTTTGAGCTGGGATCTCTGCACCTATTGGAAATGCTGGGAATTGAAGGGAACCCTCTGGACCCTTCCTGGAAGCAAGAACTCATGGAAAAGGGGACCAAGAGCGTTATCACCGCTTTGAAAGAAGGAGCTCCCAGTAAGGACATTGACCCTTCCCCGCCGAGGCAAATACTAAGCCAGAAATCATTTTGCTGACGAATTCTAATTCATCTAGTTCCTGAACCACCCACGCCACGAAAAGAAATAATCATTCAAGAGGATGTGTCGCCGAGCCTGGAGCGGATCAAAGTATTCTCCTGGAATATTTTGTGCGACAAATACGCCACCCCACAAACATATGGATATACCCCAACCAACGCCTTGGATTGGCAATACCGCAAGGGCTGTATTTTGGAGGAGTTGCGACTTCGCGACGCTGATTTCTTGAGCTTACAGGAAGTCGCAACCGATGCTTTCAAAGAAGATCTAAGCCCGGACCTGGCGCAGATGGACTACAAAGGTGTTCACTGGCCCAAGTCGCGCGCCAGGACTATGTCGGAGAAGGACGCACAGACGGTCGACGGGTGTGCCGTATTCTATAAGCAGAGCAAGTTCGTTCTATTGGATAAGCAGCTTATTGAGTTTGCCACGATCGCCATCAACCGACCCGACATGAAGAATCAGCACGACGTCTTCAACCGAGTTATGCCGAAGGACAACATCGCAGTCATATGCTTCTTCGAGTCCCGGCTCACAGGTGCCCGCCTAATACTAGTCAACGTTCACTTGACTTGGGATTCAGTCCTCGCCGATGTCAAGGTCATTCAAACGGGTATTCTCATGGAGCACGTTACAAAATTGGCCGAGAAGTACGCCAGATGGCCGGCGGTCAAAGACAAGAAGCTAATCACGGTACCACTGGCAGACGGCGCCGAAGCACCGAAGCCACAGGCTGAACCTGGCCTAGCCAGGAATACCGCTCAAACACCGATATTCCGCTCATTGTGGCGGGTGATTTCAACTCAACAGAAGGGTCGTCAGTGTACGAGCTCATGTCTATGGGCCGAGTTCCTCCTGATCACTCCGAATTAGGCGACTATCAATATGGTAGTTTCACAAGAGACGGCATCGAGCACCCATTCAGCCTGAGAGACGCCTATGCGCACATCAAGAAGACGGCCGATGAGATGCCGTTCACAAACTACACTCCAGGTTTCGCAGATGTCATCGACTACATTTGGTACACGACCAATACGCTGGAAGTAGTAGACTTATTGGGACCACCCGATGCAGGGTATCTGAAGAGATTGCCTGCTTTCCCCATTGGCATTTCCCAGCAGATCACATCCAAATCATGACCGAGTTTGTGATCAAAGCCAGGAAAGATAAAAAGCAAAATCAAGACAGGGAACAGCAAGCGGATTCGGGCGGTGCGTCAGGCTCAGGGCGCTGATAGCTGGGCAGAGCTGCGACACCTGGATTTGTTCTTCTTTATTCGAAGCATATCCTGGCCGGTCGTGGTGTTGTTTCTTAAGACGCCGCGAGTAGCCATTACGCGAGCGCATCTCAAATCTGGATGTAGTTTTTTATTTTGGGTTCTTTTTGCAAATGGAGTTCTAGGATCTTTTGCACGGTCGAGGGTTGGACCGGGGTGATAAGTGTACCTGTGGCATGTAAACAGAAGGAAAGGGAAGGCACTGAGAGATGGGGTACAACGGGAGGACGAGGTGGTTCTGTAGGACTTGTAGGAGTTGATTGACGACCTTGATTCTTTCTTCTGTTCATTACTTATTATTTCGGTATGTCTATGCCAGCGAGCGTGAATGTCGCAAGGAAAGCGATTTTGTAAATGAATGCTTGACGGGCCGCAGTCTTGTGAACTTGGGAGTGAGAGTTTTATCTTCCGCTGATTAAACAGGGTTTTCTTTTTTTTTTTTTTTCTTCTCTTGTTTTCTTTCCCCTCTACCTCACACCACACTTTGTCCAAAGCTCCCCGAGCCATTGCCGGAATTGAAACTTGGTCTGCTGCCCATACACCCATCCAAAACTGCTGGAGCCACTCCCGTCGTCCGCCCAGCCAAGTGCAGGTTCCTCCCTCCAGCGAAAAATTGAGATCCAAGGTGTTCGGCGAAGCCCTCGACGCTGTACCAGGTGTTATTGAGGAGAGGCAGGCCGCCTATGACGGGGACGTTGTCTTGCAAAGTTCGTCATGCCTGGTCGTGCTGGTGTGTGTGAAATGTAGGGAGGAAAGAGGAGGGAACTACTCGCAGCCGTTAAAGGACCATATCCTATGGCAGTCATTAACGTAGCATTGGCCATGTCGTGTCTAGTCGCTTTGATCGCCCACTTGCCCCTGCCACTGTCACCATCATCACCATCATCACCACCCGTCATCCTTCATACAAGTGTCCCACATATGCACAACGTAGCTGCTGTTATACAAGGGCGATAGTTCAAATTAATCGCTGGCCATCCTTACCCCATTCTATCTTATACGTTTGACTGTAGGAAAACTTGCAAACAGACCTCCTTTGAACACTGTTGAGCGTTCCACGCCGTGTAGATTCAGTTTCAACAGTCACCCCAATTTACCCCCAAGAAAAAAATCATTGTACAAAATGTTACAGCTTACATCAAGTCTCGTCGGACAAACTCATCATACAGGGCCTTGCCAAGGCTGGCGGGGAGCGCTCGACAATGACACCAGCTGCCTCAAGAGCCTTGATCTTGGAATCAGCACCACCCTTACCACCAGCAACAATGGCACCTGCGTGACCCATGCGGCGACCGGGGAGCAGAGATACCAGCGATGAAGCTGACAACGGGCTTGCCGCCTCCAACAGTGTTGGCCTGCTTCAAGAACTCGGCAGCCTCCTCCTCGGCAGACCCACCAATCTCACCAATCATGATGATACCATCAGTGTCCTCATCCTCAGTGAACACCTTCAGGCAGTCGATAAAGTTGGTTCCGCTGAAAGGGTCACCGCCAATTCCGACGACAAGGGATTGACCGAGACCAGCCTGGGTGGTCTGGTTCACGGCCTCGTAGGTAAGGGTGCCGGATCGAGAGACGATACCGATGCGGCCGCGCTTGTGAATGAAGCCGGGCATGATACCAATCTTGCACTGGCCGGGGCGATGATGCCAGGGCAATTGGGGCCGACGAGACGGGTCTTGGACTGGGACTTGAGCATGGAGGTGATGCGAACCATGTCTGTTGCAACCAAAAGGCATCCATCATCAGTATACAGGGGGCTAGGGCTAGTGTATCGGAGTTGAGGAGGTGAGTCTTCAAAACATACCATGTTGGGGAATACCCTCAGTGATGCAAACGACGAGGGGATCTCAGCCTGAAGAGCCTCCTCGATACCGGCAGCGGCCAGAGGGGGTCTTTATTATGCATGTTAGCAAAGCGTGCATCTAGACGAGGCTTGAAAACATAGATCCAGGACGTACGGGACGAAGAGGGCAGTGGCAGTTGCGCCAGTCTCCTTTACGGCCTCGCTGACATTCTTGAAGACAGGGAGGTCAAGGTGAGTTTGACCGGCCTTCTTGGGGTTCGTTCCACCGACTACTTTGGTACCTGAAGGAACGAACAAGTCAGTGGATTGTTGCCTTGAACAGAGGAAGAAGAATAGCGAGCGAATTTGTAGTTCGAGGCAATTTCATCGTACCGTATTCGATAGCCTGCTGGGCGTGAAAACTATAGTTCATCATTCAGTCAAAAGCATACAAAACTTGAACAGCAGGGTAGCGTCAACCTACGTCCCCTGCTTCCCGGTGAAACCTTGGAAGATAACCTTGGTATCGCTATTGATGCGCAGATTGTTGATGGTGTTGGCGTAGGGAGACGATGATGAGCTGTAGGCGCGGTTGGCGACGTTGCGAAGCGCAGTAGCGCGCACCGCATTTCTGGGAAGGGCCTGCATGATGGGAGTTGGGGAGGAAGGAAAGAAGAGAATGCACTCGAAGACGTTGCAACTGCAACGCTTGATCAGAGGCAATGGATGGAGGACTCGAGGTTGGTTGAACTGCAACTGGAGGGTCGAAAAGCATCGCCAGAACTACGGAGTAGAACAGAGCTTGGGAACTTTCGGGTACTCCCGGACAAACGGCAGCTGTCTTTTTCCGAGCGTCCCAGAAATGCAGGGGCCTTCTGCACCAGTCTTACTGGACGTCAAGATTTGCCCCACCGTCGAAAAAGTAGTGCAATACGGAGTACATGTACACATAATCACTACCAAAGAGGCTCTTACGAGGGGCATATTCTGAATACGATTCTTTTCTACACAGCGGCCAGACGTCCTCGAAACGCGGAGCAAAAGCACAACAAGGATGGCGACTGCTACAATGACGGCCACGGCAGTTGCGGCCCCGAAGAAGAAGGGTGTAGAGCTGGCTCCGCAAGCGAGCGCTTCCTTCGATGCTGCGCCGATGTGGCCAATGCCTTGATTGAAGATCACGAGTCACAGAAAGATGGCAAACCCAGCAGAGACATCAATTTGAACTCGTTGCGGGCTAAGCTGGCCAAAAGCACAAGCTGGCCAATATCCCTCCACTGACCGCCATCATCGCTGCCATCCCAGAACATTACAAGAAATACATCCTGCACAAGCTGATCGCAAAGCCTATTCGTACGATAATCAATACTTTCTGGCTATGCCAGTAAGACCGCTAACATGCTTCCAGGGACATCCTCCGGAATTGCGGTCGTCGCCGTAATGTGCAAGCCTCACCGATGCCCACATATTGCGTACACAGGCAACATTTGCGTGTACTGCCCTGGAGGTCCCGATTCGGATTTCGAATACAGTACACAATCTTACACCGGCTACGAGCCCACATCAATGAGAGCCATTCGCGCTCGATACGACCCATTCGAGCAAGCTAGAGGGCGAGTGGACCAATTGAAGTCACTAGGACACTCAGTAGACAAGGTCGAATACATCATCATGGGCGGCACCTTCATGTCACTAGCTGAATCATACCGAGAGGACTTCATTTCACAACTACACAATGCCCTTAGTGGATATCAGACATCAAAAGTTGACGAGGCTGTCGAAGCTGGGGAGATGAGCAATGTGAAGTGCGTGGAATTACCATCGAGTCCCGACCGGATTACTGTCTTCAACCACATCTTACCGATATGCTGCGGTACGGATGCACGAGATTGGAGATTGGAGTGCAGTCCCTGTACGAGGATGTTGCGAGAGATACCAATCGTGGCCATACTGTCGCATCTGTAGCGGAAACTTTCTGTCTAGCAAAGGATGCCGGCTTCAAAGTTGTCAGCCACATGATGCCAGATTTACCCAACGTGGGCATGGAGCGTGATATCGACCAATTCCGCGAATATTTTGAGAATCCGGCCTTCAGAACGGATGGCCTTAAGATTTACCCCACCCTTGTCATCCGTGGCACAGGCTTGTACGAGCTCTGGCGGACTGGACGATATCAAAATTATACCCCGAATGGCTTAATTGACCTGGTTGCGAGAATTATGGCCCTCATTCCACCATGGACAAGAATCTACCGCGTGCAGCGAGATATTCCCATGCCTCTGGTAACCTCTGGCGTTGAAAATGGTAACCTTCGAGAGCTGGCTCTTGCGAGAATGAAGGACTTTGGTACCACTTGCCGAGACGTGCGAACACGAGAAGTCGGCGTCAACGAGGTGAAACACAAGATCAGACCCAATCAAATCGAGCTTGTGCGAAGAGACTACACTGCCAATGGTGGCTGGGAGACTTTCCTTGCTTACGAGGATCCCAAGCAAGATATCCTTGTCGCTCTGCTGCGTCTCCGAAAATGCACGGAGAAATACACATACCGCCAAGAACTGACCAGCCAGCCAAGCAGCATGGTAAGGGAGCTTCACGTCTATGGAACCGCTGTGCCAGTCCATGCTCGTGACCCCAGAAAATTCCAGCACCAAGGTTTTGGAACCTTGTTGATGGAAGAGGCAGAGAGGATTGCTCGGGAAGAGCATGGCAGTGAGAAGCTCAGTGTCATCTCCGGTGTAGGCGTTCGCAGCTACTACAAGAAGCTTGGATATTGGTTGGATGGCCCCTATATGAGCAAGTGGCTCAACGGACGGGATGAGGAGGGCAAGCAATGAGAACAGAACTTGTGGTACTGTAGTACCGGGCGAGGGATGACCATATCACGAATGGATTTGTAAAAGGCCGGACTTTACTATATGGCGCTATAGGAGTTATGGCGATTTCTGTGACAGACATTCTCCGTAACACATATCGAATCTGAGCGTTGCTATTCGGAGCTAGTATTCATCAATTATCTAGCTATTGTGATCTTATATAATCCCCTTCTTCTTACGAAATTCATGGCTTGCGTTACCCGGCACCCGTCTTATGTTAAACGGCACCGAAAAAGGGGCTGCTGTGGCTGGCAAGGCTCTAAAAGGATTCTGGACTAAACCTGGTTCGCCATTCTACTTCAATTCGTGCCTTCTTAAAAATAGCGAGCCTCGCTTATGTCATCATGCAGTTTTATCTTTGATTTCTGATTTCTACTCAACTTCATAGCCTTGTTCAACGCGACTTGTATCACCAATCATCTGAGAGTACTGGCGAAATGGCTTCGAACTTCCACTTCTTCCTCAAACTGCCATGTGAGCTTAGGGTTTGGATCTGGAAGCTTGCACTTCGACCGTCAACAGATATCGGAGGTATGCACTGTTTCCTACTCGGCCATAAAGAGAAAGTAGATTCTACCGACTCAATATTGGTAGTAGATCTGAATCCTTGGGGTGAAGAAATAGACTACGACTACGGCAGAAGCGCCGTAGTGAGCACAGGTCCTCTCCAAAGCGGCTCTTCAACTAGCCCAGTCAATCAATCGGTATACCTGTGGGATGTTGGTCTTTTCACGGCCTGCAAACAATAATTAAGGGATATAATGGTCAAGCGCTGTGAAGAATATGACCGCCGGCCGCAGGGTTGGCCGCGACGAGACCCTGAAACATACACTGCAACAATAACAAGACAACACGAAGACGAACTCTGGTGTCTGGTGTTCCAGCCAGATAATGATATCTTTTGCTACGAACACCTTTAAGGATTGGGATTTGTGTGGTACTTGCCACCAAGACTTATTACAACAATATATGGAACATACCTATCTGGGTATGACCGGAGACATTAAGTTATGTGGCCATTAAATTTGACTCGAACTGGACACTCGACTGGCCAGAAACTTATAAAGAACTTGAACAGGAGTCGAGCCCTCGCGCATTCGGTTTGAGCCTGTCAGAAGGGTGCATCCAACGCACGGTGGAATGCTTTGTATGGTTGATCGACCGCTAATCAATCCTGCTAGAAGCATCATTACTGAAGCCGCCTGCTCGTAAGTTTCACGATTTGGAGGTTGGCTACTACCAGCCAAGTCTCGATTCAGAGACATCTGATTTCATCGATCGCATAAATGCCTTTTTAAAACCTTGATATTGGTTGTGGGGACCTTACTTCCCGCGTTCATCGAACGATGAGGAACTGTATTTCGATTTACGTGACTTTGTCAATGTTCTAGTACCTCAGAAAATAGCCAGGCAACATCAAGGTCAGATGGATCTGGTATGGAAGTAACACTTTGAAGTTTTGATATAACCTTTAATATTTTGAGACGTATTGTCCTTCTTTGTCCACGTTCCAATAAACTGCAGTTGTTGAAATGGCAGTACAAAAGGGCGAGGATAACAAGCAAGTCTCTTTTTTTTTTTTACTAAAACGTGGCTTGCATTCGTCAATGTTTTTAAATGTTCAGTATTCGACAAGGCAACTTGTTGGGGCTCGCGGCAGCGGCAGGGGTCATGGCCATCTGGATACACGGAGTATGACAGAGTACTTGAGTAACGATTGCATTTGCCCGGTAGCTTGATCAACAAGCTGACTTCTCTTGCATCAGAATGTAATCAATCTTGACTAGCATCCCGAAGACTGACCACCAAAGACGAGCGCCTGGGCGGCTGACCATGATCGATTCGTCCGTTCGGCTAAGACACCATCATCGACGACCCAAATTGGCATTGACCCCACGAACAATCTGACCCAGCCGATGACATGCAGTTCTCAGACCCCGCAACATCTTGGTCCTGCTTTGTTATGAATATTGATACTTTCTTGGACAGACGTCTTTCCTTTGATTTCGTCACCAAGATCATTTATCAGTCAGAGCCATGTGCGCCTGGCATGACCGGTTGAAAAGCGCAAGTCGCCGTCATGGCTTCTCGTCCAACACCGGCGTCAACCGAAAACAAAAGTTGGAGATGATTCAGTTGCCGTCGTTAACAGATCGGCAGATGGACAAAGACTTTCGGCAGATATAGTCATTAGCTTCGTCACTGATGCTGAAGCTGGATTTTAGCGTCATTCTACGGAGTTTGAAGACGACTCGTAGTAGGCACGTGACTAAAGCTTAAACGGCACGTGACCAGGCCTGGAGCTGTCGTGTTTCCCTGGCGCCTGATGGCCGCAGGTCACAACCCACTTTCCCATAGCGCGCCCTGGAATCTCGCCATCACCACTCACTCAATCAACGACATCTGTCTCCCTTGAATTATTAAGATAACACTTCATCGAGCTTCTGCTATCACCAAATAACTACGGACTAGATAAAGCAGCTCTATAAGCTTCATCTGCCAAGATGGTAAGCGCAACACTGCGCCGCCACTCCGAAACATATTGACGATTTGGAACAATAGGGTCAAGGGCAATCTGGCATGGGAGGCAGCGATGGCCGCGACGAGAAGGACAAGAAGGTATATAATCCTACCATTGCTTTGGACATCAACACCTTTCGCTAACGACCTGAGCAGAAGGACAAGCCAAAGTACGAGCCGCCGCCGAGGCCAACCACTCGAGTTGGCCGAAAGAAGAGAAAGGCTGGTGGCACTAGTGCGGCAGCCAAGCTCCCGGCAGTCTATCCTACGAGCAGATGCAAGCTTCGACTTCTGCGATTGCAAAGGATTCACGATCATTTGCTGTTGGAAGAGGAATACGTTGAGAACCAAGAGCGTCTGCGAAAAGCCAAGGCGGCGAAAGAGGAGCTGCCACGGGACCCGACGCCGACGTGGATAGATTAGCCGATGAACGAGGACGAGTGGACGACATGCGGGGCAGCCCAATGGGTGTCGGGACTCTGGAGGAGCTGATTGATGACGATCACGCTATTGTCAGCAGCACAACCGGTCCCGAGTACTATGTCAGTATCATGAGTTTTGTCGACAAGGATCTTCTTGAGCCCGGTGCTAGCGTTTTGCTCCATCACAAGAGCGTTAGCATTGTGGGTGTACTTACAGACGATACGGATCCCCTTGTCAGCGTGATGAAGCTAGACAAGGCACCGACGGAGTCATACGCAGATATTGGTGGTCTCGAATCGCAAATCCAAGAAGTCAGGAGTCGGTCGAGTTGCCCTTGCTTCACCCCGAGTTGTACGAGGAAATGGGCATCAAACCACCCAAGGGAGTCATTCTCTACGGTGCACCAGGAACTGGCAAGACCTTGCTTGCCAAGGCGGTTGCCAATCAGACTTCTGCCACTTTCCTGCGTATCGTCGGTAGTGAACTGATCCAGAAGTATCTCGGAGATGGCCCTCGCCTCGTGCGACAACTCTTTCAAGTAAGTGCACCCCTATGATACTTTTGCATATCTTGAACTATATCCCAACTGACAGTCCTTGACAGGTTGCTGGTGAAAATGCGCCTTCCATCGTGTTTATCGACGAGATCGATGCTATTGGTACGAAACGTTACGATTCTACATCTGGAGGCGAACGAGAAGTGCAGCGCACTATGCTTGAACTTCTCAATCAGCTGGATGGTTTTGATGACCGTGGCGATGTCAAGGTTATCATGGCGACCAACAAAATCGAAACCTTGGACCCGGCCCTGATTCGTCCTGGTCGTATCGACCGAAAGATTCTGTTTGAAAACCCTGACCAAAACACCAAGAAGAAGATTTTCACCCTGCACACATCCAAGATGAACTTGAACAGCGACGTCGACCTGGAGGAATTCATTTCGCAAAAGGATGATCTCTCGGGTGCTGATATCAAGGCAATTTGTTCGGAAGCTGGGATGATGGCTCTGCGAGAACGGCGCATGCGGGTACAGATGGCCGACTTCCGTTCTGCCCGAGAGCGCGTTCTGCGCACCAAACAGGAGGGTGAACCTGAGGGTTTGTATTTGTAATTGTACTATTGTGTAAACAATGTTGCACGGGGCGCAGTGAAAAGGATAGATCATAGAGAGACATTGCTATAGTCGAGGCGCTCTGCGCATGCATGTGCACGGTACGGCCGTTGGAGCTGCCAGGCAGCCAATACTACATACAACCGTGGGCCAAGCACGTTGAATGCATCGTTCACTACCATTGACAATTGTGTGTTTCGACTGATGGTATATTCAAGTCAAAGTGCTCTGCTGTTGTTCAATCTGCGATATGCGCTGCCACTTGGTATTGTTGTTTGCCCCCGTGTCGCAGCGTCATTGCATAATGTAATCCATCCTCCATTCTCCTTGATACCGTCGTCTCCTCCCTCCTCCCTCCCTCACAAGTCTGCACACATTTGGACACGACATGTTTCTCTCTTCTCTTACTGAGGATTCTTTGCATCTTTGATGCTCCCATCGACACCATGTTCATCCTTCGAGATGTTGACCTGCTTCCCGCCGGCATCGACCTGCACCCCGGCATTGACAGCAAACGGGGCACGGGCATACAACCACCTCGCGACAATGAAGCTACCAATACACCAGGCCCACAGCAGCACGGCGAGAGACGAAGTGAGCAAGAGGGTCGGCACAAGAGCAAGAAGAGCGACGCCGATCCAGAAGAGCGAAAAGATGATGGCGGCGCCGAGAGCAAATGCGACACAGCTTACGGAGAAGGTGACGAACAGGAAGAGCGGGAGGAATGAGAACAGGCCCTGGGCGACCAGGAAGGACTAACTCCGCACACGGCATCCATTAGGCATCCATTAGTCATGCTAGATGCGGAGATGGTGAAGCAATGAGGGAGAGAGAATTCAGTGCTGTCTGTCAGACCAAGGCACGTACGAAGAGAACAGGTCGCGCCGACGCAAATGCCGAAATGTCATGGTACGCCCGTCGACGAGACGAAGGGGGCATGAGCCAGTCCATGGAGCGTTGGGCGTAGGAACACGGTGCTACTGGCATGGTGGAGGATGGGCGCGCTGGGAATTGGATGGTGGAATTTTTTTCTTTCTTTCTCTGTGTTGGAGGGTTTCTTTCTTCTGGGGTGGACTGAGTTTTTGCCGCTGTGTTAGGCTTTCGTTTCTTAGATGAGATGGGAGACGTGATTGCTGATGTCAAGTGGGAAGAGGAAAGTGCATCTTGTGTTTGGGACATTGGTGGGATGGACGGAGTTGTGGCTGGGAGGGCCATGTATGTATGTAAGTATGTATGTATCTGGGCTTGGGGAGCGAGACATCGTTTGGATGACGCAAGAGAGATGGATGCATGATGGTTGCGCGGCCTTGGAGGGGGTTTCTAATTGAATTTTTTTTTTTTTTTTGCCCTCGGGTTACATAGGCACGATACTGGCAAGGCATGGACACCCAGGGTGATGGCGAGGGTGATGGCGATGGGGACGGGGAGAAGTGGTGAGGGTTGTCTGTGGCAATGGCTGATTTGAAGCTACAGTGTGAATTCTGGGCTGCTATTGCTTGCGAGATAATCAATCACATACATACATATGAGTTGTTGTATCATACGATGGGTGGCAGGCAGGGCGGGCGAAGAGGAAGAAGGAGCTTCTTTTCTTCCCGCTTCCCGCCTAATAGTGGAGCTTTTCAAAGTTGAGCGCATCTGCATTGGCGTCTCCACGGGCGCCGGTCTGGGTCTGGGTTAGGGGACAGGACAGGACAGGACACGGGTTTCTTGGGATCCACATCACAACTGCCTTTTGCTTTTCTCGCGAACAAGGTAAATCCCTGGCTGCTTCGAATATATAGCCTTTTCGCTGTGAATAGGCGAAAACATGACGACAAGAGCCAGAATGGACAGGCCAACTGTGTCACTTTATACAGCTTTATTACATGGGGAGCCAAGTGGTCAGTCAAGTGGGGTCCCGACTTCCCGACGCCCCTCTAATAATATCAAGGTAGTCAGTCAGTGGGCACACAACACAAACATCAACATATGTACACAAACAAACACAAAACACGTACGTCCCTCTATTCAACCGCCTCCCGCCTTCTTCTTGGCAAGCATCCCTTGAAAGGATTCTTTCTTCCCTTGAACCTCAACCACGTCGACAAGTAAATGACGGCATAGTTGAACACGATGAAGCCGCAAAAGATGCCAAAGTCCCTCCAGATGTTCTCGTAGTAGACGGAGAATCCGCGTCCAAACTCATCGCCCGTGGCGTACTGACAGAGCTCGCACAGGCCATCGGCACCCTGCTGCTGCTGCACATACCCACCGGCCTGCTGGACAAAGGGCTCGGCGTACTCTCGACAAGACAGACCGGGCGGGGGCTGAAGCGCGCAAACTCCTTGTCCGCGCACTCGACAGGCTGGTCGTGGATGGCGGCGCCGAGGAAGCCCTCGAGGAGGTAGTGGAACGGAGACAGCCAGTACATCCATTCCCTCCAAAAGGTGGGCAGCTGCATGGGCGGCACGACGACGCCGCAGAAGCTGACGACGAAGAGGAAGAAGATGGGCACGAGCAGCGACGCGAGCAGCTCGTTGGGCGCAAACGAGGCAATGGCCTGGCCGAAGCTGACGTAGTATAGCTCGAAGAGGAGGACGAGCAAAAAGGCGAAGCCAGAGGTGAAGCCCGACACTCTGGTGCCAAAGATGCCCCACCACCAGCAGCAGAAATAGACGCCGCCGGCGACCATGGCGTAGGGAATCTCGACGACCACGGCGGCCGTCACCCACGCGAACCACGAGTAGATCTTGGCCTTGCTCTCCCGCGACTGGAAGACGTTGCGGGAGTTGAGGAACACGGGCTGGAGCTGCTGGATGAGCGGCGGCGAGATGGTCAGCGTCATGAAGATGGAGAAGAGGCGGTTCTGATAGTCGGTCTGCGAGTAGCCCAGCCTCCAGAAGGTGAAGCAGTTGAAGAGGCCGGTGAGGATGTGCAGCATGAACTTGCCCACGATGTAGTCCGGCGTTCGCCAGTAGGATATGAAGGAGCGCTTGACCACCGTCATGGTCTGGAAGGGGAGCGACGTGGCGTACTCGCGGTCGTCTCTGAGACTCTTGCTGGGATCAACCTTCTTGCGCCTATCCATCATCTCGTCGATTTCTCGGCATCGCTCATCGCGGGCTTTCGACTGCGCCCAGACGTCCCCCAGTCTTTGCCGTGGTAGTTTGGATCGCCGGCTCCGATGGCGTTGAGCATGTATTCGGCCGGGTTGGCCTCTGGCGGGCACTTGGACGCGCCATTGGACTCGAGGTAGTCGATGAGAGTTCTGCTGTCTTCCCCAGCGGGCCGTGGTAGACTACCCGTCCTCCGGATTTGAGCAGCAGTAGTTCGTCAAAGTGCTCGAACAGAACGGCGGATGGCTGGTGGATGGTGCACAGCACTGCTTGTCCTGCGTCGGCGAGCTTTCGCAGAAAGCGGACAATGTTGAAGGCTGCTCCCGAGTCTAGGCCGGATGTGGGCTCGTCGAGGAACATGAGTAGCTCGGGCTTGGAGGCCAGTTCCACGCCAATGGTCAGTCGCTTGCGTTGTTCGGGGTTGAGTCCCTCGCCGACTTTGCCGATGACGGCGCCGGCAATGTCGCGCATCTCGAGGAGGTCGATGATGGTTTCGCAGTAGTCGAGTTTCTCCGCGCGCGGCGTCTCTCGTGACTGCCGCAGGAGGGCTGAGAATTGGAGAGCCTCTCGAACAGTTGCTGTGGGCTCGTGAATGTCCATCTGCTCTGCGAACCCGGTTGCTCGCTGGAACGACTTGGGCAGAGGCCGGCCGTCAACCAGAAATCTCCCGTTACCGTGCCAAAGTTGAGACGCTGGGCTAGGGCGTTGAGAAGCGTCGTCTTTCCGGCACCTTTGAGATTGACACAAGAAAGAAAAAAGTACGTACACCGGTTAGTATTGACACGGATGAAAATCTGTGTAGCGAGGTTGCTGTAGAATAAAATACTTACCAGATGCACCCATGAGAGCCGTCAACTTTCCAGGCCGCACATACCCTTGCACATCCTGCAGGAGCTTTCTCTCGCCTGACTCATAAGGAATAGTATAGTCGATGTTGCGAAAGGTGAAGACGGTCTCGTTCTTTGCCACCTGCTTCAGTTTATCCTGTCTGCTGTTGCCGGTGGTCTGCTTCTCGTCGCTTTGCTCCTCCGCCATGCCCGGCGTCACATGAGAGGTCGGACCCGATTCCTCATCGGCAGCGTTCTTCTGTCCGCCCGCTTCTATCGTCTTCTCCAATCCCTTGGGGACTTGTCCTCTTTTGAAAACGGTGATGGCCCCGCCTCCCGCGTTTGGCTTCATCAGCTCCATTCCCAGAGCAGTGAGGAAGACGAAGAACAGGAAGAAGGCCCACAGGAACCCGAAGTTTCGCCATAGGTGAGACCGAGTATACGTGAAAGACTGCTGGATATATTGACCTCCATCGACCGATGTGCGGCCAGGGACGCTGCCCTTTAACGCGCACGACTGATACCGAGGCGATGCCTGCGGACCCTGAGGCACAAGATAGGGGGCACACATTCGAGATCCAGGCCGTCAAACTCGTTTGCGACGATGCACTCGAAGCCATACTGGATCCAGTTGATCCATCGGAGCCAGCTGAACCAGGGTGCATGGACTCGGGCGGAATGAGATAGCCAGTGTAGACGACCAGGATTTGGACGGATATTCCGGTGAACCGGGTGGCTGAGTCGAGAGTCTTGCACCAAGCCGATATGGTACGGAAGAAGGCATATGTGACCATGGTGACCAGCCACAGAACGAGGGTACAGATGAAGAACTGCGACGCGGTTCGCGACAGATTGGCCATGAAGTAGATGACGACGTTGAAGAGAACCACTTGGATAAACACCATGGGCACATCACATACCGTCTGGGCAATGGCGAAGGCCGCCGGGCGATAGAAGGAAAACGACTTGTGCTTGAGCAGGATGGGCTTGGACTCGAACGCGGCCGTCTGTTCGGCCAGAGCCAGGAGGGCGTTGAACAAGAGAAGAAAGAACAGCGTACCTCCTCGAGGGAATGCCCCGGCGGCCGTCTCTTGCAGGTTGAAGAAGAGGCTGCCGACAATCAGCCCCTGGAAGAGGAGCCCTCCCCATTTACCAAACAGCGATGCCTTGTCGCCGGTCATGACGAGGAATTGCCTCTGCGTGCAGGCAATGACTTGCTTGTGGAATGGCAGGGTGTAGTTCTTGGTTGCCGTCTTCTCCGACTCGTGTTCCCGCCTCTCCTCCATGCGCTTCCTCAGAGAGGACTCGAAGCCATCCATGTCGGCAAGAGTCTCCTGGTAGATATCGCTCTTCTTGTACAGGTCGGCAAAGTCTTGCGCAGCCCTCGGGATGCGCTCTTCCCAGCCGCTGCGCACGTTTCTCTCATGCTCGTCGGTGACGGATGTGAGGAAATCGGGCGTGGTCCAGCGCTCGCGGCAGTCGAAGCCGAGATCTTGGAAGTACCGTTTTGCTTTCTCCGACGGGCCAAAATAGAGGCATTTACCTTGGTCGATGAGCAGGACCTTGTCGACGAGATCGTACAACGACTCCCCCGCCTGGTAGAGAGACACGGCCGTCGACACGTCGGCCATGTTGGTCATTGTCCGGATGGACCGAACGTACTCGAGGGCGGTGCTCGCGTCCAGGCCCTTGCTGGAATTATCCCATCCCTGGACGGACGCGCGGGCAATCATGGCTTCGGCGATGCTCACTCGCTTGCGCTCACCTCCCGACACGCCGCGGATGAACTCGTTGCCGACCTTGGTGCCGAGCGTGTGCTCTATCCAGAACAGCTTTGTGACGACGCGCAGGAACTCTCTCACATAGTCCTGGCGAGATTCGCCGTCGAGGCGCGATTCTTTCCCGGGCGTTCTCATCTGGAGCGCAAAGGAGAGGGTTCTTTTCACGGACAGTGTGGCATAGTGCAGGTCGTCTTCGGGGTTGTAGATGATCTCTCCGCGGAAGCTCTTGGCCATCTCATCGGAGCTGGCTCCCCATAGGTCACATCTCCGTCGACGGCTACGAATCCCGATCGCTGGTTGCAGAAGGCCTTGAGAAACGTCGAGCATCCTGAGCCAGGGCGTCCCAGAACCAGGAGCAACTCCCCGGCCGCACGCACCCGTTGAAGTCGCTGATGAGCTCCCGGACGGGAGGCTTGGCGACGGCTGCCCTGGCAGCTGATCTGCCGTGGCCGCTCTTTGCCCGGGAGAAGCTCCTGAACAGATTGGCGAGGGTTCGGGGCAGCGAGAGAAAGACATCGCCGACAGTTGGCTGCAGACCTGCTCCCAAACCCACGCCCTTGACGGTGAGGTTTCGGAATATGACGCCACTGTGCCTGGTCTGCTCCTCCTCGCTTTGCTCCTGGCGTTTTTGGCCGAACATCTTTGACATGAGTCGTTCTATCTCTCGCGACTCTTCATCATCAGCATCATCATCATCATCATCCTCCGCATGGCCCCTGTCTGCCCCGGACGTCTTTTTGCGGGACAGCGCGCGAAAGAGATCATCTTCGGTCTGTACAGTTCGCATAGCTCGTCTGCGCTTCAGCGGTTGTTGTTCTCGTCTTGGTGGTTCTTCGACTTGACTGCCAGAAGACGGGTGACGGGGAGAGTGATGAGTCGGATGAGCTGCCGTTTGGCGCCAGTTTGTCCAGGTCACGGTGGCCGTTGAGGACTCGTGCATCACCATCCATTATTGGCGTGTCCGCGACGTTGTTGCTTGGAAATTCCGAGGAATGCGCCGTGTTTCTTTTAGTCGAGGCCTGGTGCCTTTCCGCGGAAATGTTCTCCTCGGCAGCGGCCATTTTCGAAAATCAATTTTGATTACCACTAGCAGGTATTATGGTGAGCACGATTGTTTGCGCACGCTAGCATGGAATGAACACGCACATTGTTTACAAGTCCAGTCATGAATAATAAACCAATTCGCGCATTCTGTCTGGAACCCGACACGTTTTCGTCAGATGCAGCATCACACCTCCTTGATCTTGTCGCAATAGGCACAGCTCGGACGATTCCCAGAACCCGAGGTGCGTTGGTTTGTTGATTTTCCCCCTTCTTTCATAATCAATGACGACTACTTCGCGACCAGTCGGTCCAGTATCCAATATCCCCTCCCATCGGGCCGGAACGATCGGATTCGGGATCCACCAGATGGCGTGCACCATGATGGCACGAACGCCGAGGACGAGCGAGTTGAGCTGTGTTTGTTATCAAGGAGGATGACGCCCTGCAGCCTGCTCTGTTCTTTGACACCGCACAGCGCACAGAGACGGTCAGGGGACTTGGTCACTCGGTAGATTAGATGGACTGATGGATATATGTATCTGATGCTTCTTTGGCTTGCACCTTGGGCTCCGAGTGAATGTCTGTGCTGGGATATCAGATCCGGGCGGGACCCATCAAGGTTCAATAAACGATGGCATCACCGACCACCACCTCGCTTGTAGCCTTTGAAATACATACATGCTCATCGAAGGTACAAAAATGCCCCAAGTTTCCCACTTTTCCCCAGATCTCCAATCCATTCACATGATGACAATGATGACAATGACTACTTAGTACACTTAGTAAGCGCATCGTAGCCGCCGCGTAAGCTTACAAATCAGCTTACAAAAGCGTCAACCCGACCACCAATCCATCCCTTGGAACAAGTCAGCCGTATAAGAGGCACGTCACCGACTCTACTTCTCCCCGCCCGTCCATCCATCCGTCCCTTCCCTTCATTCTTGAGCAAAACCCTCCAAACCAGCATTTCCCAAGCCCCGCCAGCCGAGCCGGGAAAGAAAAAGAAAGAAAGAAAAAAATGTCCTCCCTCAAGCCCATGACGCTGTACTGCACGCCGCGGGCCCTAATCCCTGGAAAGTCGCCATCATTCTCGAGGAGCTCCGTCTCCCTACCACCACAAGTTCCTCGACTTCCAGGCCGTCAAGGCCGAGCCGTTTGTCTCGCTGAACCCCAACGGCAGGGTTCCTGGCCTCGAGGATCCAAACACCGGTATCTCCTGTGGGAGGTGAGTTTCATCAATCAACCCCTTTTTTTACCAAAGTTTCTATTCTTAACGGGCCCTTTGTTCAAACTTGTCCAATTGTCCATCCAGTCCGGCGCCATCATCGATTACATCATTGAACAATACGACACCGCCCACAAGCTGCATTACGCTAGCGTACCCGAGAAATACCAGACCCGCGTGTGGGAGCACTTCCAGATGTCCGGACAGGGCCCCTACTTCGGCCAGCTCATCTGGTTCACGAGATATCACCCGGAAAAGGTCCAGAGCGCCGTCGACAGATACTCCAATGAGGTGAAGCGTGTGACGGGCGTCATTGACGCGCACTTGAAGAAGCAAAAGACGGACTACTTGGTTGGCGACAAGCTCACGTATGCCGATCTCATGTTTGTTCCGTGGGCAGTGGCCATCGCTGGGCTCGACAGCGTCCATCTGTCCGAGTTCGAGACCTACAATGCTTGGCTGAAGCGCTTGACGGATAGACCCGCCGTGGCCAACATCATCAAGCAGAGGCAGGAGGCCATGGCTGCGGGCCAGTAATATGGGCGCAAAACATTACATCACACAAATGCCTTTGGTGAATTCAATAAGTGGTCCTTGGTTTCGATATAGGAATTACTAGTATACTCAATACCATGATAATAGTAATACTACTTATGCTCCCTACTCAATACTCAAAGGAGGCATGATATTTTGCAACGCAAGTCGGGTGTAATGGAAAAACTGCCCTGTGCCCCTTGGTGAAGGAACAAAACTAAACAGCTTCAGCTCCGACAATGGGTCGTTGTTTCGGCCGGCTGCCCTCGGCAGAGGTGTCGTCTTTCGTATCACTTCGTGGCAATCTGCCCGGATGATGTGCGAAGAAAGCACTGGTACTAGCACTCTCATACTGCTCATCCAGCCAGCGCCTAGACTCTCCCCACCTTGCGCTCCGAGTGAACGTCTGTGCTGGGATATCAGATCCTTCTTCGGCATCGTACACGAATGATTCCTTCTCCTGCAGAGGCAAATGGTTGAATCGCCAATCGAGAACAGCAGCATAGGTCGATCGGTAGGACGCCACAGCCATGACTGTACCGATAGTCGACCCCCTACGATGTCGTACCAGTTGTGTGCCGCGTCAATGGTCAGCGAACAGGCAATCATGACGGCGGAAAGCATCGGTACCATGGTCAATGCCAGTTTCCAAAGGCCGGCTTGTGATCCGCCCACACCTTCAACTTGGCATTCAGCCAGAGAAACAAGAATATGAAGCCGGAAAACGCAGCCGTGGAATGGCCGCTGGGAAAAGATGTCACGGCGTTTTTGAGCATGGACCGGCTCGGCTGTGTACAGATTTCCGTAGTATACATGACTTGCTGGAACCCAACACCGTTGAGACCCGTCTTGTTGTGTGTCTTGGCGAGCGAGATGTCTGGCATACACACGTCCAGAAAGTAGGGTCGGAAGCCGCCGATCAGCTGCTTGATGGTGACTTGAAATAGAGATCCCAGTGTCAACGCCCATACGGTGCCCATGATCGCGTTGCTGGCATCCCAGGCGGACTTGACTCTGTATTGCGCCAGAATATAGACGAGGATTGGTCCAGCGGTGGATAGCAACCCTGCGAACCACGATGGCAAAATCCAACCACGGTAAGGATACGCCCACTCTGGATAAATGATGTCTCCAGAGCCGTTGAAAGTAATGGGAAATGTCCGAACCGCAATCATCGGAGCACGGTAGATCTGATAGCAAATGGTGATGGCCATTAGCGATATTCTCTCTACGACCAAAATGCTGTTGTCACATCACATGTGTCATCGAGGGAGAAGTGCGACGTACGCCGAAGCTGATACCACCTATGAGTAACATCACGAGCACATCAAGCGCATTCAGTCGCACCCACTCCGCCACAAATGATCTCAATTCACGAAGAAGGGAAGATGAGGTCGGTCTCGACAACCCTCGCGAGTCATTTTGCGGTAAAGACGGCGCGTCTGTCGGGGTCTCGTCCTACGAGCGAGCTTTTTCGGCCGTCATAGTCTCTGGTGATCAAACCGGTGCCCAGGGCAATAAAAGAAAAGGCCGTTTGGAAGAGAGGGAAAAAGATCCCTGCAATCTTGATTGTCTTGGGGGTAAGTGTGCACTGTGTGTGGATGAAGAAATGGGTGGCGCAGAGGTTACGTTGACGTCATGTGCTGCTTGTGAGAGCAGCACTCGCTAATAATATTGATGGACCGACCAGCCTGCACATCGTGCCTGCAGAAATTTGGGAATTCAGCGCAGTTCGGTTCCCATGAGACGAGTTACACAGCAACAACACATATCGAATATAGAATATTCACTTGGTGAACTCTTGCCACTTTCCAAAACAGAGTCACGCACGTCAAAGGCTAGTCAAGCAAGTACGGAAAGAAGTTGTTGCCAAAAAAAAAAAAAAAAAAAAAAAAACCATGGTCATCCGAAAAAAAAACGGAAAGACGCGAGTCTTCATTTGTCTCCGACATCTTCTCCCAAGAAAAGTGAGTGCTTATCAAGGGAAGCAGACACACACAAAGTCGGTAAGCAAATTTTCGCAAGCTGAATTGGCAGAACGTGGGAAATCAAGGGTACTATTATGAAAACGTGTACGCTGGCATCTTCATCCTTTGCCACGAATTGGGTAACACCAACAATGCTCAATACAGAAATGGTCCTAATGACAGCAAATAGTCCTTAACCCGACACCATGGTGTACATGCGTGCAGTGCACACTTCGATGCTACTACTCTCCTCCAGGATATATGTGACGCCAATTTACAAAGCCACCATACCGGCACCAACGCCGACAGCAACGAGCATGTACAGACCGACAGCGAAATCGCCAATGGAGAAGAGGCGAGTGACGGGGGCGCCATGGACGGCAAAACTGTCACCAGAGCCAGTAGACTTGGCAGCACCACCGCCAACGGGGGTAGTGGCAGTAGCGGCCTTCTTGTTGACATCGCTGGCAGAAGCCAGAGCGCCCGAGCAGGAAGAGTCGGAGCTTCCCGGAGCGGTCTGGGCGGAGCCATCAAAGTCACAAGCAGTGCTGGCCTTCTTCTGGTTGTTATAGTAGGCATCAAGGACGAAGGCGAGCTTGGCCTGGTTGTCGCACATGCTGTAAGCACCAAAGACGCCAGTGGTGGCGTTTGCATTGATACCGACGCAAGACTCAGGAGACTTGGTGCAGATAAAGTGAATATCTCACCAAACTTCTTCGGTGAGAGGTCAGCCTTGGGAACGCAGGCTCGGGACTTGGACATGCAGTCGCAGAGCTTCTGGTCAGGGGTGGGTGGGAGAGCCTTGTTGGCTCGCCAGTTTTCGGTCAACTTGGGGCATTCATTCATCTTGCCAGTGGGCTTGTAGTCAGCCATGTTGACAAGCTTCGGAGCCGCCTTCGTGACCTCCTTCTTCAGGGCATCGAAGTCCTTAAGCTTGGTAGCCTTGTCACCGCTAACCTTAACGAGACCTAGCCAGCAAAAGTATTAGAATCTGCACGTTTCCGCTTTGACGATTTCTGAACATGTTCTTTCAACTTACCATAGTCGTTGGCCTCCTGGTGATACATGTAAACAATACCACCACTGAAGACACCAGTCATCTCATCAGAGTAGAGAGCACCAGTCTCCTGGAAGACACGGTTGGCGGCACCGTCGTTATTGCAGCCGTATTCGGCGAAGAAAACGGGGACCGAGTAATTCTCGAAGAACTTGACCTGCTGATCGTAGCCCGACTTCTGCATGCTGCTCTGTCCACACCACGAGTAAATGTTGTAACCCCAGAAGTCGATAGACTCCTCAGCGTTGTTGCAGTTGAAATAATCGGCAATCTCGGCACGGATATCTTTATCATCGTTGGCGGCGTAACCCACACCGATCCAGCGGCTTATCTTCTTGTTGCCCTTGATATAGGCCTTGGTGTCACGAACGGCAGCCTTGACGAAGGCAGATGCTTGGGTGTTGTTCTTGGCGTTGGAGACCTCGTTGCCGGCAAAATAGCCGATAACGTTGGAGTACTTGGAGAGTTCATCAACGACAGCGGTGTAGCGGGCAAACAACTCCGTGTTCCACTCAGGGCTGTTACGATTGATGGAGGTGTCGGGCTCGCTGAGATCGGAAATGACGTAGATGCCAGCATCCTGGAGCAGCTTCATGCAAGCCGTGTGGTCGGCTTTAGGGTCAATGGCGTAAGTTCGAATGACGTTTGTGCCGAGTTCCTTTAGCAAAGGGACATCGCGCTTGCAGGCCTTCTCATCTGAGAGAGGGTCCACATAGTTCTTCTTGGCGTCGGCTCGTCGGCCGATAGTACCACCGCCGGCACCAACTTCCTGCTGGTAAGCAACACCCTTCAAGAGGAACTGGGTTCCGTTTTTGTAGAAAAATTTAGATCCCTGAATTGAACGAAATTTTGTCAGAGACGAATTTGCGTAGAAGAGAACGATCGTTCTGGATTGGTAACTGGCGTACCTTGACCTCAATCGGCTGGAGATCGGCGGCAATGACGCTCCCTGCCAGGGCAAGGAGCGACATGGAGAGCTTAGCGATTCCCATGTTGACTCAAATCAAATACAGCTAGCACAAAGATGATTGTATCGGTTCTTTTTCTATTTTGTCGAGAGGGAAAATGTTGTATGTAAAGGGGAGGAAAAAGGTTGTGTATGTTAAGAGAGTGTCAGGAAATTTGGTCGAAAGTCGATATTGGATCGTTGTAGACTAAAGGAGTGTCAGGAAAGGCTTGACAAACGAGGCAGCCAACCTCTTGTGGTTTAACAAAAAATACGGCGGGTATGGAAAAGAAAATGAAGAAGATGACAAGAGAGAGATTAGGATGCCACATACGGGTCTGAGTTCAGGGAATGAGTGTGGTTTTGTCTGTAGGCAGGTTCGAGAAGGAAGTACGGGGAGTAAGGGCAAGCAGGGTACGTGGGTACAAACGCTGTGACACAGGGGAGGCGGACCAGGGGTGTGGCCATTGTCGTCTGTTGATGGAGAGCAGCGAAATTGGCTGGCGTCGATCCGGGTAAGCAAAGTTGTAGCGGACTGGCCAATTGGCTCCAGTCCATGCGGACGGCGGTTGTTGCCAATCCAATTAATTCACACTTTTACCTGGGCATTCTCTGGGCAGGCGTCAATTGGCAAAGAGCCATCCAGCCTCTAGTGTTAGATGGCTGGTACACCGTTACTAGCAAAGCACTTCCCTGTCCCCCTGTCGCGTGCCGTTAGCCAGCGGGACCCACTTCTCCTGATTCTCTCCTGATCTCCTGAGGCGCGGCATTATTAGGAGCAACTGATATTATTATGTACGGAGTACGGAGTACGGAGTAGATTGATTCAAGGGGCGTTCGCAGACACTGGCCCGCCACACTGGCTAGTACAATTCTCTTCATTTGGATTGAAAGCAGGTCCTCCGTATTCCGTACCTCAGTCTCGTCTCCAGTCGTCGGTTACGAGCTCACAAAAAGACCGCCTTCGATTACGGAGTATACTGCGCCGCAACTCGCAGCTCCAGGTACTAACTACCCATGGAGCGACTCGTCGTGCACCCTGAAACAGCTTTTTCGCTGTCTTCCCTCCCTCGGGATGTTTGGCGTGCCATCAAAAACAAATCGAACCAAGTGGGGCGCTCCTCGCATTGCGAAACAACAAAGATGCCATGGCTCTTTCTGGATGGCTCTCTTGGAGGCGTGTTTCCATACCGGTCATTGTCAGAGTACATTACACGTAATAGCATGCGCGTGCGCGTTGGCGCGAGAGTCTAGCAACCCTTTGCTAGATGGTATTCCTTCAACAGTGCTGTACTAGACGGACAATGACCCTCGCTCACACGATAGCACTAGATGAGAAAAGCAAAAGGGGCAGCCAGCACGGAGCAAGTTTGCATCGTCTCCATGTAGTCTGATGTCTGGTTTTTCTTGGCCTAACAACTAATAACCACGTGCCCCGTTGTGGCTGTCGGTATGGAAGGAAATACCTACAGAGTACAAGGAAGCTAACTTGGTGTTAAAATAGGGGTAGACTGTAAACTCCGTAGGTGTTGGTTGGCCCAGCCCGTTCTGTCTGCCCCCTAAAAGAAAAGACAAGCTCGCTGGAGAGCTGTGGCCAACCGGTCGGCCCACCGAGCATTGATCAGTGAAGTTGTCGGCCACTGGGCTAACTGGCCAGTCTATGTACATGTAGAGCCCCTGCGTGCCCCCTGTTCCTTCCCTTTGATTTTGTGTCTGGTACGGAGTACATACTATATACTCTGTGCTCAACCGCCCAGAGCCAAGCCATCTCACCATGCGACAATTTCCGTTTCCCCGCATGCCCGGTGGCTGCCCAGAATTCCCTTCCCCGCCTGCGTGCGGAGGAAAGAGCCTGCAAAGGGAAGGAAGGGTACAGGCGGTTCGCCAAGCCAAGCTAGTCTCGATTATTAGCCCCGAAAATGGAGCCTCAGCCTCCACATGATGGTGCTTTGTTCATTCGATGCTTCGTGGTGTTTGGATACGAAGCTACATGTATAGTCCGTACCGGGACGTTGATTGTCGAGGTCCGAGATGCCGTGGTCAACGAAACGCTTTATTTTAGCGGCCTCGCACTTTGTAATAGACACTGCCAACACCGTACAAGACATAATTCCACATATCGTGCGTTTTGCGCAGGATGACATTTTGCTCTCTTTCTCTTGACTCATAAGGAGCTTCGTAGTATTGCCCGTCGCGATATACCAGGCGTCCCATGTTGGCTGTCCGGCGAGTCGATGGTCTATGGCAAAATGTAGCTGATGGAGTTTCGTAACAACCCTGCGTTCAGTAGTACTTGACCGAAGTTGATGTGTGAGAAACTTGAGGAATGAACGTGGATGGCTATGATTGAAACAGTTTGTATCGTTGCAGGGTTCACTCTTGAAGTGTAGGTGACGGCATTGTATATAGCATAGTTCATCAGCTTTTTGTACGTGGATTCTGCATCTCATTGACACTCGACCTTGTCTGATTCTTCTGCCTGGCAGTCAGTCAGTCACTGGCACACTGGTCACACTGGTCGCCTTGGTCACACTGGTCGCCTTCGTCACGCGCAGTGGTGATTGGCGGCGTGCCAGGGCGGCGTGCCAGGGCGGCGTGCCACTGTTACAACTGTTACACAGCCGACCGACGGACCTACATATGTACATACATCCTCGCCACCAGATCCCGCCAGATCCCACCAGATCTGTGTGCATGTGTGCATGTGTGAGTTGCCTGCGCTGTTGGTCATCTGGCCCGGCAACCCCGGATCCCGTTTTTCCAGAGAGAAATACATTGACAACCTTGCACGCACAGATGGCCACCAGATGTCGACGATGTCGACGCTCCCTCCCACCTGCTCCTGTAGCACTCAGCACAGTCGCGTAAGTCGCTGCCGGGTGTCAAGGGACGGGGTGACTGATGATGATCGTCAGACTGTGCCTGATCGGCGGCGGTACTCACTCAACAAGGCTCCCTTGCACCACCACTGGCGGTCTTGACTCTTCTATTTGATAGACTATTGATAGGGTTGGAGTATCATCCACCGAATTTTCGGTCCCATTGCCATAATAAACACGTTGTCTGACACATTTCCCAGGACAACAATTCCTAATTTAAAGGAAGTGCTCCTTGCAAGTGAGCTTTTGCTCGTCTCATGCACAACTCACAATCAAGGGATTCAACTTCGCCTCCACTCAGGAATGGCAATATCTTCCCCATCGTTGCCCGGCTTTTCTCCAAATCCATGTCATCAAATAGTGGGCTTTTTCTTGGCTTCTTTTTCCCCTTCGTCTTCGACCTGATGCCGTGATCCAAAGCCCATGGTCCATGGATGACGCTTGTCAGAACCACAGTTTCGGACATTTTGCCCCGCGACCATTGCATCTTGTACTGTGCTTCAGAATCTGATGATTTTACCAATCGCCACTTGCGTCGAAATTACGCACGGGCTGGAAATCAGCAATCGCGAAAAACGCAGACAGTGGATATACAGCTATGATAGCAACAAGATTAAATATAGGAGCGCAATCGCAAAGTTGCTCAAAGAGCACAGTGTACGAGCCGGGCAGAACACAGTTCTAACTACCTACATGTATTACATCCATTACACCCATCAGCTTGGCAAAAGCAAGGCGGAATTTGCCGTACTGTCGAGTGTTGGAACTTGGGTGGCTGTCCAACCCCGCGTTTTGGGATCCTCATCGCGACCCGTGCATTACATCAACAGATCGGCAGCTTGCCGTGTTCACTCTTTCACCAGCCTGTTTCCATGCAATGTGGATGCACGCCTTCTTACCTCTTTGAGAATGATGCAATGTCTGGCTTTGAGCTATTCGGTCAAACAGCGAGTTCATTCGGCCGGCGTTGCACCCGCAGAAAGACGATGCTATCCACAGTTGACGGCATGTCATCGGTCATGATGTCATGGTATGCGATGAGATAGGACAGATATATAAAGGTTCTTCTACTGAACTGGCTTGCTAGCACCTATCATGCACAATCCAGACTCCATATCGTGCAAATAAACACAAACAACTTTAACTCTTCCCATTTCCACATATCACAGCATTATTTCCCATACCTGCACCATGGCGTCTATTCAAACTCGAAGTGCGCCCAGTGCTGGCACCAAGGTATGTACTACTGATAGATATGTTGGTTGATGCGCACGCTGAATTAAATGATCGGTTTAGGTCGATGCCGGAAGAAATGCGCCCGTTAAACAAGAGGGGGCCGGTCCAGTTGTGAACGATTCCCTCGCCGCTGAATCATACAGGTCCGATGGTAAATTTGCTGAAAATCGTGATGCGGAGCCCGAAAATGCTTCGTATTCTTTAACCGGCGACGCGTCTTCGCGTGGCGCCGGCGGGAGTGTCCAAGGCACTCAAGGTGGCGCGGCTCCTACATATGTAAACAGTCAATATGTCTCGGATGCTCATGGTCCCCATGGCAAGAATCTCAAGGAGCGTGGATTTGATCATCAACATGTATTGGACGGGCAGCGAAGGGCTTTCGAAGCCGAGGTTGGCTCGATCAATGACCCTAGCAGATTGGCGGAAGTCAAGTTCGAACAGAAAGAGGCGGCCTCGCCGCGAGTTGCCATCAGTAGGGATTCTAACAAGTTGTCGACGAACACTGCTTACGACGCTCTTGAGCGTAACGCCAGTGCCTAAGAAAGAAGGACGAATTTCATCATGTACCAAGCATAGTCTGATTCAATTGAACTTCACGTCGTCCTGCGCCAACTGAGCACATGCCAATAAGTGGTGTGATGTGGTGTGATAGAAAGAGTACAGCCTATATGCCCAAAGATCAAATCTCTGCATCAACCATCACCAACGGCTGCATGGGCAATTGGTAGGTTTTGTCATAAACTTCTAAGCCACTAAGGCAGACTGACAGTCTCAGCTGCAGCTTCCTGGTCCTGATTCCTTTGCGTGCGTACGTTTGTGAGTTGCTCGACCTCGGCTATCCGAGGCGAAACCAAACGCTCGGCAAAATCCGTAGACAAGTATCTTAATTTCCTTTGCCACGCGTTGGATATTTCGAGGATGCGGAGGATCTTGACGAAGGCTTTGCTAGGTGAAGCAAGCTTGTGTTGTGATTACCTAGCTTCTGGTACCTAGGTAAGTAAGCATGCATCTTTCCTTGTGGAATACATATATAGATGAACATCTCCTGTTTTAGGCTCAGCCTCTACTGCGCATTTCATCTCTTTGGTACTGCGCGTTTACTTCCTCGTACCCAACTTTGTCGCGGACTTGGTTTGCACACGTGTTGCCGTCTCCCTCCCACCTGACCCTGTGAGCCCGCTTTACATGTCAGTGGTCGGTCACTCACTCAACTTGTCACTGAGGAAGAAGGTCCGACCCCACCACACTCATGGAAAATATTTTTTTATGCTTTGCAGACTAGTTGAGGATTCTATCTTCCTCCGGATTATCACAGTGGGGGAATCAATTAATTTGTCTATCGAGGGTGTCGCCCTGCTCTGCTCCGTTCTACATCGAAATCTTCTTCTTGGCGACCATCGTACCAGCTTTCAGACCATCGTCATCATGGCTAGCAGCCGAGATCGGCGCGTCGCCAAAGAGCTGCAAGATATTCAGTCAGACAGGGACAACTCGGGCGTTTATGCTGCGCCCGTTGACGGTGTCAGCCTGAAGCACCTCAAGGGCACGATTCCCGGCCCTCCAGACACCCCCTATGCCGGTGGCACTTTCATGGTCGACATTCAAATTCCCGATAACTATCCGTTCAAATCGCCGACCATGAAGTTTGAGACCAAGATCTGGCATCCCAATGTCAGCAGCAAAACTGCAAGTCTTTCTTTGTTGTTCGAAAGACTGTCTGGGCTTTGCATGGCTAACGACATAAATGTAGGGCGCCATCTGCCTCGACACCCTCGGCTCTGCCTGGTCGCCGGTACAGACCATCAAGACAGCCCTTTATCTATCCGCATGCTACTCGAAGTTCCGAACCCCAAAGACCCGCAAGACGCCGAAGTTGCCATGATGCTTCTATGTGATCCTGAGAAATTCGCTCGAGTCGCCCAGGAGTGGGCCATCAAACACGCTGGCGCAAAGAAACAAGAGCTCGACTTGAGCAAGTACAAGAAACAGGATGCACCAGCGGAGAATGGCGTAGACCGGTAAGAAAGAGAAAGCCAACGATTTTATTGTGTATATAACCACTACACAAATCGTCCCTACCAGCCACTAACGATGCCACTGTAGATACAAGGGCTACCATCGTAATTTGGTTGAACGTTTCGTAAACATGGGCTTCGACGTAGAGGCCGTCGTACAGGCATTTGAAGCTATAGGCATCGATCCCAATAATAGCCAAGACTATCAACTTGAGGAAGCGTACATCAGCGACGTCACTTCGCGATTGCTTGGCGAGGATTAGATGTGGTCATGAAGGAGAGGAGCGGATTATTGCTTTAGGTATGAAGAACATGGATTTGGGTCACATGCTTACAGCACTCACGACAACTGGGAGCACATTATTGCATTGGAAAGCGAGTTCTCATGTCTTTTGAACCATGGTTCACATTGACTTTTCTTTGGTCTGTCTTTTGCGAGGGTTTAGGGTCTAATAGAGGCATAGAGATCGCCGAGCACGTAAACACACACATGGCACCGATTTTTTGGTCATGCAGCAGCAACTATGTGTAAGCCTTAAACACCCTAGAAGATGTGCTGGAATCCCTCGATAGACCAAAAGATCCGTCAATGTTAGCCGCTGTTAACATTACACCTGACAGTCGCTTAAGAGGCCGCGCCCGGGAAACCCATCCGTGCCTTACATTTGACCTCGATGGAAACCACAAGGATAATTTCGCAGTTAGACAGGAGTTAGTTTCGGCTACTGGAGATTTACGACGCTATATTCCTTTTCTTTTAGTGATTAATTACATCCACCTTTGAGACTGGTCGCATTTAATCCGAAGAAGCTCTGTTCCGCTGTGTCCATATTGGAAATATGTTGTTCAAGTCTGGTTAAGGATTCCGCTCCAGGGTGGCAAATACCGGGATCATCAAATGACGTCAGTCAGTCTGACCGCCCAACCCCTACTAGACTAACGTGCGCACAGAATAAAGTGAGTACTTTGATTGCTTGTCCACAATATTTGAACATTTTTCGAGAGGATTGATGGTTCTGACTTGAAAACGTGTACTAAAGAGCGATGACTGGGTTGACTCGTCTTTATCTCATAGCATGCAGTACCCGGAGTCCCAAACAGAACTTATGTACAGTACAACCCTTGAATGATTTTGCACGTCTACTTACAGGGGAATCGCACTAATTAGCAGCTAGAACGGGAAGTTAGCGCAAAATAAAGGTACCTAAATTTAGTAGTAATTTACAGGGAAAAAGGTACTAGTAGGTAGCTTCTATTCCCTACTAATAAGGCTAGTCTTATTAGCTACGCGCTAACTGATAAGGGCTGCTAGCCGTGGCGCAAGTATTTCCGCAAAATTAAACAGGGGTATAGTGTATAACATCGCTTGACTCAAGTGGCGATATCGAAAGTTTTTCGTGGTAGTTGGAGTTAATGCCTTAGTTTGATGCCTGACACGCCTAGGCTGATGAGTCTTGACGAACCAAAAATTCCAGCTACGCCCCACCATGTAAAATATCACCCCGCCTCCATCATCTTTTCTGCCAGCTAAATTTACATCTAGGTGTGCCGTTTTCTGAGTTGCCGCCGGATTCATCATTGCACCTTCGGCTCAGGATCTGTCTGATTTCTTCTGGTCGGCTGTGTGCGCACATTATCGATAACCACTACACTTTGACGAATTACCGTTCTGGTTTCGGTCTTTTACCGTCACAGATACAACAATCATCTTCGGACCCTGACACATCTCCTGCTTTTCCTTTCCCCGTTCGTTGTTTTCGAGATCTTAGACAGCCAATATGCCCTCTGCTTCCAAGGAGAAGAGACTCGCCAAGAAGGCTGCCGAAGGCAAGCTAAAGGGTGGAAAGGACAAGAACAAGGAGCCTGAGCTTGACGCTCATGGCAATCCTATCCAGGATGACACCCCGCTACCTCTGGTAAGAAGCTGGAGGAGGTGAAGCGTCTTGCTGAGCAGATGGACAAGCACGGTATTTCTGACCGTGTCACAACCGGTGTCCTGGCCTCAACACAAGCAAGTAAGGATGTCAAGATTACCAGCACCAGCTTGGTTTTCCACGGCCGCGTTCTTATCACTGATTCAACCATGGAGTTATCGTTCGGCCGTCGTTACGGTCTCCTTGGTGAGAACGGTTGTGGAAAGTCTACCCTTCTCAAGGCTATCGCCGCCCGTGAATTTCCCATCCCGGAGCATATCGACATCTACCTCCTGAACGAGGGTGCTCCCCAAGTGAGCTCGGCGCCCTGGAATGGGTTGTGACTGAGGCCGAGAATGAAATGGAACGCCTCGATAAGCTTGCCGAGAAGCTCCTGGAAGACGAAGGCCCTGAGAGCCCTGTCTTGGTTGACCTTTACGACGTAAGTAACATGCAATCGCTGGTGACAAGTTGCATATTTTGCTGACGCTTTGATCCTACAGCACATGGACAAGATGGACCCCTCCACCTTTGCTACCCGCGCTTCCCTTATCTTGACCGGTCTGGGTTTCAACAAGAAGACGATCCACAAGAAGACCAAGGACATGTCTGGTGGTTGGAGAATGCGAGTTGCTCTCGCCAAGGCGCTGTTTGTCAAGCCGTCTCTACTGTTGCTTGACGATCCTACTGCCCATTTGGATCTCGAAGCCTGCGTGTGGCTCGAGGAATATATGAAGAAGTGGGACCGTACCCTTGTCCTCGTCTCCCATTCCATGGACTTCCTCAACGGTGTGTGTACCAACATGATTGATATGCGTGACACCAAACTCCTTTACTATGGAGGTAACTACGACTCTTACCACAAGACGCGTGCCGAGAACGAGACGAATCAGATGAAAGCATACACCAAGCAGCAGGAAGAAATTGCTCACATTAAAAGTTCATCGCCAGCGCTGGTACCTACGCCAACTTGGTCAGACAGGCCAAGTCTCGACAAAAGATTTTGGATAAGATGGAGGCCGATGGATTCATCCAGCCCGTCTCTCCCGACAAGGTCTTCACGTTCAGATTCGCCGATGTCGACAAGCTGCCCCCACCCGTCTTGTCTTTTGACAATGTCACTTTCTCTTATTCCGGCAACCCAGCTGATGACTTGTACCGAAACCTTGAGCTCGGCTTCGACATGGACTCCCGTACTGCCCTGGTCGGCCCCAACGGTGTTGGCAAGTCGACCCTTCTCCGCCTCATGACCGGCAAGCTGTCGCCCACTGGCGGATCTGTCACCCGTCACACTCACTTGAAGCTTGGCATCTACTCTCAACACAGTGCCGAGCAGCTGGATCTGACCAAGTCAGCCCTTGATTTCGTCCGTGACAAGTACAAGGACAAGTCCCAAGACTACCAGTACTGGCGTCAACAGCTTGGGCGGTACGGTTTGAGCGGCGAGTCCCAGACTGCCTTGATGGGCACTTTGTCTGAGGGCCAGAAGAGCAGAATCGTCTTCGCCCTGCTCGCCATCGACAGCCCCAACATGCTTCTGCTTGACGAGCCTACCAACGGTCTCGACATTCCCACTATTGACAGTTTGGCGGATGCCATCAATGCTTTCAGCGGCGGTGTTGTCGTTGTCTCTCACGATTTCAGGTATGTGCAACCATTGCAACCATTGCTAGTCTGTCACGACGGAGATAAAAATCCAATTATTGACCTCATCTAGACTTCTGGACAAGATCGCCAAGCAGATTCTGGTATGTGAGAACCAAAGCATCCGTCCTTGGGATGGCACTATCGGTGAATACAAGAACTACCTGCGTAAGAAGATGATCAACGCTGGTGCCGTGTAAACGGCTGAACGATGTGTAAAGAAAGCAAAGAAGGAAGTAGGAAACCTTGGGTATAGACAGGATGTTATGAGAAAAAGCGATGTGAAAAAGGGGGAGGTTAACGGCACGGGACACAGCGACGCGCGGCATTGTCGAGTCTCAAGAATGACAAGACCGAGAAAGAAGAAAGCCGCACCGACGCTGGGGTATGGCCGTGATACCCTCACGTGAGTCGCATGCATTCATGACCAGACGCTTATTACGGGATAGACTTGGCACAATTTTTCGTTTGTTTATGTTCTGGGAATAGCTTCAACGTTTTGCATCTGAAGTGAAGCACACAGCACGACCCAAAAAGTCCCATCGTACGCAATCCTAGGACATCATTTGCGTGATTTCATGATGAACGTTGAGTGTCTAGCCATGCCCTTAATTTAAAGGACATGTCTCCTAGATGACCAAAGGCCCAGTTGAAGGCAGTTCATGTTTCCCTACCTACATATATTTATCACGAACCCCGTAATGTGGTGTGTATTTCGCCTTGCACCCAATCAAGTGTGGAGGAAGGAAGCTCCCCTGGCGCCCCGCATTCCAGCGCCGCCGTGATAGGGAACTTGTGGACGAAGCCTGCGAGCTGACCAATGACTTGGCGCATCTCCTGTTGTCCGAACAAGGCTTGGTTTGAGTACGGATTACGTGACGAAGGAGGGAATCGCCCGTACTGTGGATGCTCGCCCCGCTGGGCGCGAAAAGACGTCGCTCCTTCTTCTCCTTGTGAAGTACGTATGTGTGGCTTTAGAGTGTATGTCACGTGGTTGGGAGATCGTGATTGTCTTTGGTGGCGTACCGAGGACATGCAATGTAATAAGGCTGTTGTGCGCGTCTACGCGTTCGTTTGACAGTCCGGTTTCCGAGATTAGTGGGTCGGTTGACAGGGAAAAGTATTATGGAGTACTTGGTAATAATATCAACTGTGTGATGGAAGCGACTGAGACTCTGACAGGCAGACGGTGAGAACCTGTACTGGGAGGAGTGTGGGAGTGTATGTACAGCACTGTATGTACATGTTGTGTGTGTCACTTGTTGGGGCCCCCCGTTGACAGATTCCTCATACGTGCATTTGACAGCTAAGAGCGAGCGTTCATTGGCTGATGGCTATTTTCTCTGACTGGTGTGGTCCCTGTTTGATTTGTCGGACGTGGATGCACGTCGAAGCATGTTCCGGGGAAAGGCTTAGCTGTGCAGGAAGGTCACAATGGGAAAGGGAGCCTTGACTGTGATGAACGGCGACTGCATCGACTGTGTTGCTGCGTGGTTTTTGATGTCGTGTCGAGGTGCAGAAGATGGCGAGGCAAACGGCTGCTGGGCTGTACGTACGGAGTAAAGTGGGCCAGTACTTTCTGGACCAAGTGGTTGGTGGTTTGGAGCAAGTGGAGCAAGTGGAGCAGACTCGTTCGTTTGTTTGTACATACATACGGAGTACTCCGTACGGAGTAATGCATCCAAAATAGGCTCCTCGACTTTGTCGAGGCCAACGAGGCCAACACACCAAAACGCCCGGGTGGCCTGCTGCAACATCAATTGCCATCACAGACTCGGCTTCTCTGTCTGGGCCGGCAGGGCAACCATGGCTGGCTGACTCGGACTCGTCATCTTGCTGGCCTTGTCCCCGTTTCGCCTTTCCAGGCCTTTCCAGGCCTGTTCCCGTCGTCCTCGTCGTCCTCCACCATCACTCACCACCCACTTCTCGCTCATTTACACCCAACATCGCCATCACCACTTTTGCCCCAGATACTGGTGCTCTGCTTCTCTGCGCCGGACCCGCGTGCAAGAGAGACGAGGGAGCTGCACCACCACCCTTGCCACCTTGGCCAGGCAAAGTCAGTGTTTGCTCTCCACCCACAACGAGGCCTTTTTTTTTTTCTTTTTTTCTTTTTCTTCTCTTGCAATCATCAGACGAGCTCGAGCTCGAGATCTCCAACTCTCCTCAACTCCATCTGTCCGTCATCGTCACTCTGCGACTTGAAAAACTTACCACGCCGAGGCCGCGATATTGCCTCTTGCTCGGCATTCGGCTCCACGTGCGCATTCTGCCGCGACCGCTTTGAGCCTTGGGAAGGCTACCGATATTGTACGCATGGGTTCGCCATTGTAGGACAGCATTTTCTTTTCATTGCATCTTGTTGAAACTCTGTCGGCGCCTGTAGTGAACCATCACGGCCAGTCTCTTGTCGTGTACGAGTCGTGCTCCGCCAGTCGAGGGTGAGGTTCTGCTCTTGCAGTTGCTCTTGCAGTAGCTCCGTCCAGACGTTGGATCAACTTTGTAAGGCTTCATGGACAGCAACAATGATTTCCGGCGGCATGGCGATGTGCGGCAGTCTCAGTCGTCTCAGTCTCAGTCTCATCAGTCTCAGTCGCAACATGAGGTGCCGCCAACGTTGCGCGACGTGATGACGGCGCCTTCAAAGGCAGCGAGTCCGGCGCACCGACACCTCGCGCTGGAATCGACGGCGGGTTCTTCCACGTCCAGCTCCTCCACAACTGCCAATGCCATCTTTGGCCTGCGCTCACCAACAACCCGCTCCGCCGATTTCCATCCTCCTCCTCCCTTTTCATCTCCTGGCAGCCATTCCAACGCCAACAATTCCGTCGGTGGCCATCTCAACCACATCCACAACCACAACCGCAACCACAACAACTACGAGCACGAGCACGAGCACGAGCACGACCACAACCACAACCACAACCCCAACAACCATCACCACCGCGCCTCCGCCGCCCCTCGTGCCTTCATTCGCCTCCCCGGCCGACGCTGTCCTCGCCGCTGCATCACACCTCTCAACCTCACCACCACGCAAAGATCCATCACCAAGAGCCTCACAGTCACGGTCACGGTCACGGTCGCGCCTCCGCCGCCTCCATTGCTGGTGGTGGTCCAGCGGCCTCCTACATGGCGCCGTCCACTTCAATCCCAGCCGGGGCTGGTGCTCCTCCCTCGTCGTTGCCGCCGCCATCGTCCTCGTCGACGGCCAACAACCATAATCATCATCAGGGGCTCCGCCTTTGTCTCCTCGACACGGCGCATCATCATCGGCATCTCCATCGCTCAACTTCTATCCTCCATCCGCGGCATCCGAAGCTCATCATCACGCGCGCGAGAAAGCTGCCTCTGGACGAGTTTACGACCCCACGACTGACACCACCAAGGAGCGCAGGGTATCCGATTCCTGGCACAACGCGCTCCAGAACTCCACGCCAAAGGTGAGCAGCCACGCAGCCCAGACCCAATCCACCCACTTCTTTTTTTCTTCTTTCTTTCTTTTTCTTTCCCTTCTTTCATTTGACTCGTGCACGGCATTTGCTTTCTTTTCCCATTTGCATCGCCTGGCCAAGCCAATTACTTCACAGCCTCTCATTCCCCTTTGCTGTGGCCCGTTGATCTTTGCTGCATCATTTTCAGGGCGACTTTTTTTTTGCTCCTCCCCTTTCCGTCAATCTCGTCATTGACGCAAGAAAATCAACGCACTATCATTCTCTCTTGTTCTCATCACGGCGATTCCCATATCATCCATATCCTGACCTGTTCGATGTGTTGATTCGAAGCTCACGCATTGCATGAAATGAAAACATCATGGGTGTGACTCGTCTCGAGCTTTGCGCGTTTTGAACACGATTAATTAATAGCTGGGACCACTTTGCAGACGCGCGATCCTTACCCCTACGATCGGACACCGGCCGACCAACATCAGCCGTCATCATACTACGGTAATAAGAACGGCAACTACACGTCGCCCAGGCCATCGTACAACAGGTCTAGGAGCCCGCTCTCGCTTTCACATCCTAATTTGCCCGTCGGTTCTCACAGCCCTCCTCCGAGTCGCTCAGCTCACATGACTTCGCCCTCTCAAAGACATGTACATGCATCTGCTGTAGACTCAACCCAGAACGGTTCATCGACCATGCCAGCCGTCATCAAGACTGAGCCTCGAGCGGCTACGCCATCAAAAAAATCTGCTGCTCCGTCATCTCTGAATGTATGCCCACCTCTTCGCTTCTTCCAATAGCTCGCCTCGATGTCCCCATTTTTGAATACCTTTTCATTCCATCAACTTCAGGACAACTAGTCTTATCGTCTTTGTGATCGACACCTGCTAACTGCTTCAAAAACAGACACCAAGCCGACCTGCCGATCCCATGTCGTTTTCCAATATTCTCTCCAGTGCCGACCCTGCTCCCAAACCAGTTGCAGAACGCAGTGCTCCCACTCCAACCCCTGAGGTGGACCCGGACCCGGAACCGGAGCAGGATGTTGAAACTGAAGTTGAAGCCGAGAAGGATATTGAGACTGAACCCGAACCCATCTCGGCCAGGAAAGCAGAGGCGATTGCCAGAAAAAGCCCGGCCGACGTCCGAAAAAGGTCGAGCCTCGGACATAAGGGAGGCCGAAGCTCCCAAGGGCAAACGCCGTTCGTCAATCAAGAGGAGTCTCCCCAGCCTCGATCGGCCTCCAAACGTCAAGCCAACGGACAACCCAAGGTTGGCAAAACGTGGTCCAGCGAGATGGAGAAGAAGATTCAAAATTCCGAAGCTCAGATCGAGCATGATGCTTCGACCCTTGACCCTAACGAGTTCGATGAGCAAGAGTATAAAAATCGTGCCCAGAAACGTAGACGTGTCATGACCGACTTCGAAGCTGAGCAGGGCCGTCTTCGCCGTGAAGACTACACCAAGGCTGCCAGCAAGAAGCTTGTTCTACATTCGGAACTCGGCAAGCGACGCTACGACGACGTTTTCTATGACCAGGCGCTTCATGAAGTTCGGGAGCAAGAGCTGTTTGCCGAAAAGGAGCGAAAGAAGGACATGCAACGCAAAAGACGTCGCGAAAAGTCCATGGCTGTCACTATCGAGCAAAAGGAAGCTGCACTTGCCCGAGCCTTGGCTGCCGAAGACGAAGCCGAGCGTCAGAAACATCTGCGTGACGCTGAACGTGCGAACAAGAAGGCTCAGCAGACTAAGCTCATTCTTCAGAAGGGCATCAAGGGCCCAGCTCGCAATCTTGAACTGAGCTTGGACGCCGGTGCAACGTCTAGCTTCTTGGCCTCTGATGCCGAAACGCCTAAGAAGGGTAGGGGCAAAGGAACTCGCCTGAAGAAGACGAGGGAGCAAAAGAAGGCCGAGAAAGAATCCGCAGAAGCTGCCCAGGCTGCTCTTGATGCTGGTAAAGAGCTCCCACCCAAGGAAGAAGGAAAAGTTCGCATCAAGATCAAGGGCCGTCCCAAGGACAAGGACAAGGAAAAGGACAAGGACAAGGACAAGGACAAGGACAAGGACAAGGACAAGGACAGCGAAAAGGGCAAAGAGAACAAGGACCCATCCAAGGAGAAGAAGGAAGAAGTCAATGACTTGGAAAAGAAATTCAGCTCCAAGGGCTATAACCAGATTTACGAGCAAATTTGGAGAGACATGGCCCGTAAGGATATCAACAAAACCTTCAAGCTGGCAGTGGAATCATACGGAACAAAGGGATCAAATCTCAAAAAGACAGCTATTTTGGCCTCAAAAGAGGCCAAGCGATGGCAGCTGCGTACGAACAAGGGCACCAAGGACCTTCAGGCTCGTGCGAAGCGAGTCATGCGCGACATGATGGGCTTTTGGAAGCGCAACGAACGTGAAGAGCGTGACTTGCGTAAGGCTGCCGAAAAGCAAGAGATTGAGAATGCTCGACGAGAAGAAGCCGACCGCGAAGCTGCTCGACAGAAGAGGAAACTCAACTTCCTCATCTCCCAGACCGAATTGTACTCTCACTTTATTGGCAAGAAAATAAAGACGGATGAAGTCGAGCGAAGTACCGACAATCCAGAAATCAAGCGGCCCACGAACGAGATGCCCCAGAACAAGCTCGACATCGCCGAGCCCTCCGGACCTGTTGGAGATACGGTTACCGACTTCGAGAATCTTGACTTTGACAATGAAGATGAGACGCAGCTCCAAGCTGCCGCCATGGCTAATGCACAAAACGCCATTGCTGAAGCCCAGAAGAAGGCTCGTCAGTTCAACAACGAAGCTGACCTGGATATGGACGAAGAGGGCGAGATGAACTTCCAGAATCCCACCGGCCTAGGCGAAATGGAAGTCGAGCAACCCAAGCTCCTCAATGCTCAGCTCAAGGAGTACCAACTCAAGGGCCTCAACTGGCTCGTCAACCTGTACGAGCAGGGAATCAACGGCATCCTGGCAGACGAAATGGGTCTCGGAAAGACAGTTCAGTCCATCTCCGTCATGGCCTATCTGGCAGAGAAGCACGATATTTGGGGCCCCTTCTTGGTCGTTGCGCCTGCATCCACTTTGCACAATTGGCAACAGGAAATTGCCAAATTTGTTCCCGAATTCAAGATTCTCCCCTACTGGGGCAGTGCCCCTGACCGGAAAGTCTTGCGTAAGTTCTGGGACCGCAAACACATGACATATCGCAAGGAGGCTGCTTTCCACGTCTGCGTAACGTCTTATCAGCTGGTCGTGTCTGATGTCGCCTACTTCCAAAAGATGCGATGGCAGTACATGATTCTTGATGAAGCCCAAGCCATCAAAAGCTCCCAAAGCTCTCGATGGAAGTCTCTGCTGGGCTTTCATTGCCGCAACAGACTTCTGCTCACTGGTACACCCATTCAGAACAACATGCAAGAACTCTGGGCATTGCTACATTTCATCATGCCGTCTCTCTTCGATTCCCACGACGAGTTCAGCGAATGGTTCTCCAAGGATATTGAATCTCACGCACAGAGCAACACGAAGCTAAACGAGGACCAGCTGAAGCGCCTGCACATGATCCTCAAGCCCTTCATGCTTCGTCGTGTCAAGAAACATGTGCAGAAGGAGCTCGGTGACAAGATCGAACTTGATGTCTTTGCAACCTCACCTACAGACAACGAGCATACTACACGAATCTTCGCAACCAGATCAACATTATGGATCTCGTCGAGAAGGCCACCACGGGCGACGATCAAGATTCTGGTCATCTGATGAATCTTGTTATGCAGTTCCGAAAAGTGTGCAACCATCCCGACTTGTTCGAGCGTGCCGAAGTCACGTCTCCGTTTTCGTTTGGCTACTTTGCCGAGACAGCCTCTTTTGTTCGAGAAGGCAACGTGATTTCGGTGGGATACTCGACACGAAGTCTGCTCAAATTCGAGTTGCCCTCGCTGGTATGGACGCAGGATGGTCGCCTCAACAAGGCTTCAAGCACCAATGCAACTGCTGGGTGGCGAAATAAAGCCCTCAACCATATGATGAACATTTGGACACCTGGAAACGTGCGGGAGAATGTCGAGGGGTCAAACGCATTCTCCTGGCTTCGCTTTGCAGATGTGTCACCGAACGATGTCTACAGGGCCACACACGAGAGCCTTTTCACCCGCGCAGCCAATGAGCTGCGAAAGAAGAACAGACTTGGACGTATGCCCGTGATCTACGATGAGGAGCAGGACCAGAACTTTACACCTGCGCATGCACTGTTCAATGTGCAAGCTCGAGCAGATCGACGCCCGCTGGCCGAGGTTACATCAGAAGGTATTCTCAACAGGCTCATGAATGTTGCTCATGAGACATACGATGATTCAGGCTTGTGCAGGCTTGAGATTGCTGGACGACCTCGTGCCTCGGCGCCCCCATTGAAGTATCGTGCAACAGTACTTGCTCGGTCAGAGAGCGACGAGAAACCTTGTTCAATATTGGCATCCGCAAAGTGCTGTATGGCCCGACATCGGTGGAGCAGAATGCCCTCATTGAAGATAAGGTGCCTCTGGAGCTTTACCCGCAAGACAGCGCTCTGCCGAAGCCCGACAGCGAGAGGAAACGTTTCACCAACGTCGTGGTGCCATCCATGCGGACATTTGTCACCGACAGCGGTAAGCTTGCCAAGCTGGATGAGCTTCTCTTCAAGCTCAAAACGAAGGTCACCGTGTGTTGCTCTACTTCCAGATGACCCGAATGATTGACATGATGGAAGAATACTTGACCTATCGCAACTACAGATATTGCCGTCTGGATGGCTCGACCAAATTGGAGGATCGACGTGACACCGTGCACGATTTCCAGACGCGACCCGAAATCTTCATCTTCCTGCTGTCCACACGCGCTGGTGGGCTGGGAATCAATCTTACGTCTGCCGACACAGTCATCTTTACGATTCCGATTGGAACCCGACCATTGACTCGCAGGCCATGGACCGAGCTCACAGGTTGGGGCAGACGAAGCAAGTCACTGTCTACCGTCTCATCACCCGGGGCACGATTGAGGAACGAATTCGAAAGCGAGCTCTGCAGAAGGAAGAGGTGCAGCGCGTGGTCATACAAGGTGGTGGCGCCAGTGTGGACTTCTCGGGCCGCCGCGCTCCGGAAAACCGCAATCGCGATATTGCCATGTGGCTGGCGGATGATGAACAGGCCGAGATGATTGAACGACGTGAGAAGGAGCTGTTGGAGTCTGGTGAATATGACAAACAGAAGAAGAAGGGCGGAAAACGCAAGAAGGCGGAAGCTTCTGCCAGCTTGGACGAAATGTATCACGAAGGTAAGCGAAGACGATTATATGATTGGCTAGAGATGTGGCCGTGCTAACAAGATATGCTAGGTGAAGGACATTTTGATGACGGCAGCAAAGCTGGAGCGTCGGGCACAGCCACTCCTGCCGAGAGCGACATCAAGGGCAAGAGAGGTGGAAGGGGCAAAGCTGTTGGTAAACGGGCCAAGACGGCGAAACAGCGGCTCGCCGTTGCTGATGGCATGGTTGATGGATGATTGAGACTGTCTCGCACAAGAGCGAACGCTCTTTTATCCACTCTGTATACTCCTTTGAAGCTTTCATTCGTTTGCCTTGGTGGACATGGGAATTTTTTTCTTTTTTAAAAAAGTAACGAGGTATCCGTGGCTGTCTGTACTAATAGGTTCAAGGGGCAAAGACCGGATAACACGGAGTGTAGGGCGCATGGATCAATAACTCTCAATTTTCTTTTTCGTTCGTTTTCCTTTTTCTGTATGAGTGATGTGTCTCAAAACTCCGGAAAAAAAGGGCGGCGGCGACTGACGCGCCTTAGTCGAGGGAAGGGATTCCCATATAGATATCCCATATAGATATAGATAGATGAAGCCTGCGCACGCTTTGAAAAGGCATTCTTGAGAAGAGCCTTGGGGCTCAGCGGCGCTGGCGTGGCAAAAACATGCGAAAATTAGGGACTTAGTTCTATCACTACTATCGATAGACGATATATTTATGTTTGTACCACATACGAGTCTGTCAAATGTTGTCCAATTGTCCTGTTGCCATTCCCCATGCCCCTCTTGCCTACACACTGTATTCTAACAATACAACTTTACACAACAAAACATGTATACATGCATGTTTTGGGGGAACCCCAGCACCAGCGATGGATTCGCGTCTCAAGCGCAGGTCTTGCTTATAACAAGCCTCCGAGCATGATTTATTTGCCTTATGCCTCGTCAGGCTCTCTTCCCAGCCACGGGTTCAGCATAGGGTCCGACGCACGCAGGCGCTCCTCCCAACGAGAAGGACCGGTCGCGGTCATGGTCACGTCCTTTGCCGTGGAGGGCATCTTGGCTCCCGTGCTGGCGACGTCACGTTCTTGAACGAGTCGACTTGGGGAGGTGGCCGTTTGGGTCAGGAGATTGGCGGTCATCGACGTCGATGGCGGGCTTCGTGTCCTCGCGGGGAGGAGGCCGATACCACGGGAGCTTGAGGCCCAGCGGGAGGCGGCCGACGTCCCCGACGACGGGGATCGCGTCCTCGTCCGTGTTGGGATGGCGGTGCAGGACCTCGGGCGATCTGCTGCTGCTGTCGGTTCTTGGAAGAACCGCCGTCGTCTCGTCCACGAGGGTGTCGACGGGGAGGGCGGCGATGGGGAGGGCGAGAAGGAGGGTGGAGAGGAGCATTTTTCTTGTGTGAATGGATGGTTTTGATAATGGATCTTGGTTGGAGATGGATTGGGTGTGGGAGGTCGAATCATCTGGTGGAGGATGAAGGGGGTTTTATGTGAGATGATGGGATTGGGCTGTGGAGGGACATTGGGTGCGGTCTACTTGGTGCAGTGTATTCTGTTGATCGGCGGAGACAAGAACAATGCGTGATTGTGCGCGGTTGGAGCTCATATTGTTCGTGGTTTTTGGGGATTGTGCTGCGGTGGTCATGGCGGTGGTGTTTGTTATTAGTTGGTAGTTGGTAGCTACGTAACCACATGACTTGCAGTACGAACAGAGGTCGAGAGTATTGTTCGATCGCGGCCTTGTATCTTAGGCATTACTTTCCCCATGCTACGCATCCATGCTTCATATTTTATATTTACATTTATTAGTACTCCGTACCATAATCTAATAATCTACGCCTTCGTCGTCGGGCATTTTCATCATCACACATGCGCCCGTTCGCCCGTTCGCCCGTTCGCCCGCCTTGACCGCAGCTCATCACCACCACAACATGAGCTGACGAGGCCATGCCGAATGATGCGACTCCGCCTTGGGTTCCCCAGAAGACTATCCCGACCGACCGCCTCGCAGCAATGCAGCGACGGCGGCGTCTGCTGCGGGCGCGAGAGCTCTGAGTGCCCAGATCGTTGCCTTTACTTTCGCGCGCCGGCCAAGGCGTTCTTCAGGACCCGCGTCGATTACCTGGCGTACGCGCGGACGGTGCACAGCGAACAGGTCAAGCGCATGTTGCATGCCGTGGCCCAGCAGGAGAAGTCTGCGTCCAAAGGCCGATTGTTCCTGCAGCACACGTGGATCTGGATGAGGAGCACGACACCGGGAGTCCTCGCGTCCGCCATCAAGCAGCAGGGATGGGGCGTGGTGCCTCATCAGATTCTCCCGCCCTCATCGCCAACGTCGGTGTCGGGGCCGTCTTGTACACCAGTTACTTGCACATCCTGGGCCATCTCCACGAGGACAGTGCCGCCAAAGCGGCCAAGAGAGTCTACCCGCCGCCTTCGCCGCAGCACACCTTTGCGGCGGGATTCTGGCCGGCGGCATGCAGAGTGTTGTGGCCGCACCGCTAGACGCGCTCCAGGCCCGCCATCATCACCATGACTTGATGCCTCGCCATGGGGCCGGTCGTCCCGGAGCATGTGGAGCTTCGGCGCAGAGAAGCTCCGGGAGATTGGCGCCCGCGGCATCTTTGCCGGCTGGGGCTTGTCCTTTGCAAAGGACAGTCTGGGCAGCGCCGTCTTCTTCAGCATGTTCGAGTACGTCAAAGCCCAAGGGTACCATCGCTTCGTCACCTGGTACTACGGCGGCCTGGGCCAAGACATGGTCGACTCCTAGCCATGAAGCGGCCATCGGAGCAGGACCAGGAGCAGGGCCAGATCCAGGTCCAAAACCAGGCCCAAGACCGAGACGTCGACAGCCAAGTCGCCGTCATACGACCACATTATGCCATAGAACCCATGTTCTTGTTTGCTGCCGGATTCAGCGCCTCCTTTTCTCAGCAACTCCTCTTGCACCCCTGACGCATTTTCAAGTAAAGCACTGGGATCACTTGGAAGAATTAGACTACAAGGCTGCCAGGTGTAGAGTGGCCAGGGCAGCGAATCCCGAGAAACCACGCCGGCCGTGGAGAATGCTTCGCGCGTATTATCACGCGTACCAGGAGACATGGGCTGGGTGCGGAGCCGAGGCGGCTGCTGAGAAGCAAAGCCTGACAAGATGGCTGTATAGGGATTTTGGCGGAACACGATTCGGCAGGTCCCCAGCACGAGTGCAGGGTTGATTATATTTGAGCTGATTCGGCGGAAATATGGGCATAGTGCCGAAGAAATCAGAATCACCAAGGATGGGTATGACATTCTCCTCAATTAGATATCTGGAAGCCAGCGAATTTTAGACATTTCATCGGTTTTTGCAATCAAAAAGGTGTCACTGAGATGGATAGCCGCCGTGTCATGACAATCCGCTCGCTACGGGAGTATAAAACCGTCATCCATCTACCCGCCGAGACTGAAAATCACGCAAGGAAAAGCAGCGTCGAAATATCAAGGCAGAGACCGCCTCGTCCACATACGTAAGAAATTTTTTTCCCTCCTTTCTCCCTTTCACCCGTCTAATCTGGTTCCCGAAAGCCTTTTTCCCATTGCCAAGATGTCCAGTTTCCTAAAGTTTTTTTTTTTTTTTTTTTTTCCCGTGATCCCAGCCCTCGCCTACGTAGTTTTCCTGAATCCTTCAAGGTCGCTTGTTAATGATAGAAAATCAACTCTGTTGCTGGAACTTTTCGCCAGCGGCTTTCACCCCTATACGAGGGGCCCCTATTTTAGTGTAAAATGCCGGCTGCCGAACATTCCTTTTTGTTTCCCCAGTATGAGCCCGTGAGTTAGTTGTAAGTTTGTGAGCATGTAGTGTGTTATCCCCCCAAAAAAGCCATAATTACTCCTCTTCGCTGCACGTCTCCGAGTCGGAAGACATCATTACCTCCAGCTCAATGTAGTCCCCGTCTGTGTGTCGTAAATCGTCCTCATGGCAACTCTCCTGATCCTCATGGCAACTCTCCTGTTCCTCATGGCAACTCTCCTGATCCTCATGGCAACTCTCCTGTTCCTCATGGCAACTCTCCTGTTCCTCATGGCAACTCTCCTGTTCCTCATGGCAACTCTCCTGTTCCTCATGGCAACTCTCCTGATGGTGATGGTGATGGTGCTCCGCCTCGTCGGATTCCTCAATCCCATTGAAGCAAAAGATCTCGGCACCGGGTATATGCACGTCGATGGCGCCCTCGTCGCCAAAGCATCGCTCGTAGGCCTCTGCCTCAACGGCCAGCTCTGCCTCGGGCAGGTTGGCGTACTCTTCGTCGTCGTCGACTGCGAGGTATACTTCCAAGTCGACGTTGGAGCAGTCCCTGTCGGGGACACCAACTAGGTCGACGTCGTAGATGATGTTTGATCTTCCGTGCTCGTCGTATATCGGCTGTGATGACACGTGGTTGTTCAAGTAAATGTCTTGTGCGCCATCTTCATCCTCATCATCCGAGCTTTCTTCGTCGTCGTCGTCGCAGGAACCGGAAGTTTCAAAGACACACGCCGCCCCAAGTCGTTGGGCTCTTCAGGATACGTTGGTCGCGGAGCAGCAAGGCCGTCAAAGTCAGCTGCGTGGTCCGAGTTCGCGCCAAGCAGCATCTCGAAGCCACCAGATGATGCAGCATCGTCGACGGAGCAGGTGGGGTCTCTGAATATTCTTTCTCGGCCATGGACGAAGAGGGCGTGGGCAAGTATCCAGCTCCAGCCTTTTCGTGTTCGTGAGCACCACCACCACCACCACCCTTATTCGGACTGGAGGCCGAAGTTGTCTGCGTCTCTGTGCATGATGATTCGGCCAAACTTGAGGCTTCATTCCATTCAGGTAAGAGTGAAGAGCCTATGGTTACTGCGCCAAGTTGGACGCCCAGTTCTCGAGCTTTCTCCATGCGAGCATTACTCTTGTTTCGAATGTCTTGCTGCAGCAGCGCGCCCAGATCAAGCGCGAGCTGTAGGTCGCCGAGTCGTTCCTGTAAAATACTGTGCAGGGACTCTTGCTCTGGGTCCCAACACAGAGTAGGCCAAGTAGGCAGGCAGTCTTGGCCGAAGTAGATCTGCTGGATAGATATGCCTTGGTCTCTCGCCATGTCAAGCCGACTGTTTGCCCTGTGCCGCAGTACTTCCGCCAGGTCGTTGGGTATGAGACGTACGGGAATGACGCCTGCCAGCCACTTGGAGAACTCTTCAACCCTTGACAGTCCACCGTCTCTGTCGTCGTCGGCGGATTCGAGGAGTGGCGGTCGCTTTTCAGGTCTGGAACCAGCTGGCCGAGCGCGCACAGGGGGAAGTCTTCGCCTTGGCGAGAGGCTGAGTGTGCACCGTGGTTCGAACTTCCCATGTTAAGATATAAATGTAGCGAAATTATATATCGTGAGGGGGTTGCCCGAAATTGCAAGCTCGACGCCCAAAGTCGAATCAACGGAGTAGGAAGAGAGAGAGATTTGGGCAAAGGAAAAAAAAACAGCATGCAAGAAAGCCAAGTTACAGACAAGAGGAGGAGGAAGCAGATGTGTGAGTCCATGGCGAAGCCGCCGTGGATCTTCTCGCCATTCATAAACACACTACAGGGCAGCGACAATAACCAACAATATGGAGCAAGAATGGCATCATAGTTGAGCAGCCCTCGTCAAAAGAAGTTCTAACCGATTGATTTCAAAACGGTCCAATGATGTGCAAACGCAAAGAAACTCTCCCCACATCCTCATCAGCTTCACCACATGCTCACCTCCATACATATGTTTTCCCGGCCACCTAGAAGGAATATGCCCTGCAGAAATAAATTCAGCCATAGCTCTTAAGGCAATACCTCTAGGTGGGTCAACAAACATGTCAAGTGTCTGACAAATCAGTATTCTCCCGAAGCCCAATAGAAAATCCTTGACGCCTTTTCGCCGGTCCCTAGCCGCATTATATATGTATCATGGCGTGAAAATTTTGAAGTGTAATCGCTCACATCCATCGTCCAGGATGCTGAACCCATTGTGCATGAGTTGAGCACCGTAGATCCACGCCACATCTTCCAGCGTCTGACCCTTACCCTTCCTCACTGAATCTCCATATCATTCTCTGCATTGGACTGTTTTTCGACCTCGGCTTCCAGATCAGGAGCATCTACCAGCGAACAGTATTAGCTTCTCATCCATCCATGTGACCATGTCATGCTCAGAACTACCGACTGCCTGTTCACGCGGCCCTGACTGAGAATGAATCAAACCAACCTTGCATTTCCTCTTCTCCTTCAGTCTCCATTCTTCTCTTCAGCGCATAGCCCATCTTCTTCTCCAACTTCCTCGCCTTCTTTGCACTGACTTTTGCACCGGGACCGCTCGTAGGCAGGATACCTGGTCTGGCACCCCGCGCGATATCCTTCTTGGAGATCTTGTTCTTGACGAACTCACTGCGCTTTCTGCGAACCTTTTTGGACGCGGCGGTGAGGGCGGCAAGCCGATTCTTTGAGGGGCCGTTGGGGTTCTTGACGGAAGGCATTTTTGGAAACCTGAGATGGCTCCGATTTTTAAGAATCTGCGAGACGATGAGGATTCTTTGGTAGGGGACCTTCAAGTCGCTAGCATAAAAAGAAATAAAAAGAGAAGAAAAAGAGAAGAAAATCGACCCCACTGGTCGGTTCTCGGTTGCTCACCAACACGCAGGCAAGCAGCCCCACATGATCGTTCCTGGGAAGCTGAGCCAGCAATGCAATATTTATATGCTGAGTGCAAACATCCAACCTGTTTATGCTATAAGATACTTGTAACGTTTTTCTCAAATGGTGCCTTGAGTGCTATGCGTTCGGAAGAAGAAATGATATCCGAATACAGCAGCAAATGTTGATTTACACCCAAACCCAATGCGCCTATAATCATCAAACATGACCATCCCAACCTGCAGTGTGAGAAGCTTATGACAATCTTCTTCCCGAACATGTCCAAATTCAGTCTACTCGTGCGTGGTTGTTCTTGCCAAGAGTGCTCGGAGTGTCGATGCTGGGTCTTTCCACACTCCTTCTCAGCATGCACCGGCCCTCATCACCTTCATCGTCACTCATCAGGCCATCCAGCTCAAATTCCTCGGCATCTCTAAGCTGGCCCTCCTCTACGGCTCGACCGTTTGCATGGGCATGTCCATTTGCCAAGAACTTCGTGTTGAGGACTGGGTTGGCGAGGCGGTCATAAAGGTGAATAACCATGTTCACGAAGAGGAACAGAAGGGACGCAAGCGAGAACAGGATGAGAATATACGAAATGCCATCCATGTCGGACTGAGCGACGAGATTCATCTGCTCTTCAGTGGCGCCCATGAAAAGGAAACCAGCCGCGTATAGAAGCTTCAAGGCAAGGTGTTAGTTCTCGCAAAGGCCAAGGGGTAAGAGGGGCGGCGTTGAAGAATCTTGACCTACAAAAACTGGGATAAACTGGAAGCTACTCCAGGAGCGTCCATCCTCTGACAAAGACTGCTTGTCCTTCAGGATAAAGGAAACTTCAATAATTCTGGTTACGCCGACACCCATCAGGGTCTTGCCGAATGTAGAGTGCGTCATGGCACTGACCATCAGCTCTTGGGGATGAGCAGACATGGCCCAACCAGTGATGAAAATCACGAACCCAGGAATGAAATTGCGCTTGGGGTTGCCGTCGCGGTCCTTGCTGAGCCACATGCCAGCCAGACCGGCACACCACCAAATAACTCCCATGGTTGTGTGTTGCCAGTCATTCTTGACCCAAGCAGTTCCCCAACGATGCTCAGTGAAGGTATTGACGCAACCCCAGGCGGCAATCACAGCACTGTCAAAGAATTCTTGCGAACGCCCGCAGCGCTGCATCCATACTTGTCCGACTAGCAGGATGATGGTTAGGATGACGCCGTAGGCGATAAAGGCGCCTCCCATGATGAAGTGGGCCGCACACTGTCCAACATGCTCTCCTGACAGAAGCCGAGGGCTGTGATGCCACCAAAGATCATCTGCGCCCAGGACATGAGTGGCATCGCTTTCCCAATGATGGAGTGACATGGCCGGATCAGTTTTCTGATCACGCCATTCAGCCCTTTCTCCCAGTGACCCTTCAAGTAAAGCCCCAGAACAACCTGCCCGACGAGTAGAAGCTGCAGGATGTTGGCAAAGATCGAGTGAATATTGTGGCCGGTGAACTCTCGACCGCCATGAGCGTGGCCCAGGAAGAATCCGAGCAGAGCGAGTGCAGAGCCGAGTACCTGCGTAGGGACGTGCCACCGCGACTTGGTCATCTAAACCACTTTGTTAGTTGTCGGTACGGTGATGAATCGATTTGTCGTACCGGATACCTACTCCGAGAACCATTCCGATGGGGAATATGACGCCGTAAGCAAACATGTTGACGAAGATGTGTATCCATAGCGTCGTATCCTGTGGCACGAGCGTTAGCTCTTGCCCGAATTATTGATGCCGCTGTCATCCCATGACAGCCATGTTTCCAATACTCACGAGAGGTTCCACGGAGACAGTCTGTCCCTCTGGAATTTTGCTTTCTCCATGATGACCGTGTCCGTTTGCCATTTTGCTAGTGTCGCTATGAAAAGGAAGAGGGATGCGAGGATCCCTCTCGACAGAGGAGTAGTCATGGCTTTGGCGACTTGCTACGTTTCAAGATGCTCTTCTGGGTCTCGGACCTCCTGAATGGTGGCCCCGGCTGGGTCGTCGCGGGTCTCGTCGCGTGGTGTACGGTATCGGACGCAACGGGGCGCGAAGAATCACTTTGGACGAATCACGAATCGGCGAATGACGGATAGCGGCGTGCCCAACACAGTGTACAAGACAAATAAATTCCTCTGCGGCTTCTCGGTGCACAGAAAGACGCGAAAGTGGAGGAACGAGAAGAAAGGGATCAAATTGCAGCTACCCTGGCCATGCCCGAGGAAGGATACCTAGCAGCAGCAAGCCAAAGGGGGAACAGGAGAGATACGTACATACATAATATAGCACCTGCCAATGCCTGCCAATGCCTGCCAACCACACTGGTGCTTAATAAGTGCTCACTGCTGACTTGGGAGGCTGTGTTCTCCAGTCCAATGAAGCAAGGATTATTGCGCACATTCTCATTGGTTTGCGCCCTCTCACCAAAATTCCATGTAATGTTACACACGGATCGTCATCTTCCTCCATCTACATAGAAAATGTTCAACCTCGGAATGTGCAAGATGCACTTCTTTGCCTATAATCTACTTTCACGACAGAACAGAAGAATTCTCGATGAAATCGGATAATCCACAAGTGAATTGGCTGCCTGCCATGTCGAAAGCTCAGAATTCGCACTCCGCCAAGGCTAACTAGAATATTATGCTGCAAAACCTCGACAACGAGAGAACCAAGAAAACTTGGCTGTCTGTGTATATATTCGCCTATGCTGCTACAATCTTGACTTGTAACGCCCTGTCCCTAACCTTACTCGACTGGCACTATTTACTTACATCGTGTTGCAGCGGGCGCTTGGGTCGAGTCGTGCAACGAATGAACAAATTTTGAGCAAACAGCTTCCCTCAAATCTCTATAGTATGATTTGATGGTTTTGTGCACTTCGACTATTTGCTACCACTGTGTGCACCTAGATTTCTTGACTTGACATCCCCAAGTTTGGTATGGCAAGGCTGCTTGCCCAACTATGCAATCTTCAAGTCATTTGGAAGACTATCCTGAGTCCACGCTCGTTGTAAAATTCGACTTGACCTTTAATTACTACTTCTTTTCTTCCTATAGTTTCCCACTTGCGACGAACCTGCATCGTTGATAAAATCCAATTCGATAGCAAGTGAGACCTAGCATTTACTAAAAGACCCATTCTGCCACGTCAATCAGCCACCTTCACCAAGTCGGCAAAATGCGCATCTCCAGCAACAATGGATTGTCTAGCCAGTTGATCAACTCTTATCTGACGGAAAGCAATCATCTCTTCAACCGCGATCAGGACATAGATCCTCCCGCACGTTATGGCATCATGATAGCCTTGGCAATTTCAGCGGCGCTTTCTTTGTGGCATGTATCGGACTTACGATTGCACTGTGCGATTGGCGAATGAGATATCTGCACCTTCGCAAAGAACTTGACGAAAGAGGGTTTGCAATGGCAGATAAAAACGCGACACGTCAGGATACAGCGGTCGAGGTGCCTCAAGGGCAAGAAACTGGTGAAGCTAGAGCGTCTGGGGCTCTGTAAATTTGCGACTTGCGAGGGAACGGGAAGGTATTTGATACCAGGAGGAACTGGCTGGAGAAAGACACTATAGAAAAGATCTAATGGCTGATGACGGCGAGTCGCGGGATGTGAAATATGTCACGAAAAGACATTCACCAAAATCATATCTCTCATCATTTTCATTCGCTCGCTATCATGTCCGAGGCTGGCCTTTTGCTCCTTTTGTAAAAAGTCTTTGGCCTCCTGCCACATTTCTCCTTCCATCTCCCGTTCTACCCTCGTACTCCGACTATTGAGCCAACCGACGTCCAAACCGCCTACCGTTCCTAGCCCGTTTGGCTTTAATGACGCTTTAGTGCCGCCATTGTGGCCCTGCCGCGGCTCGTTTGCCAAATTGACAATCCCTGCTTCTTCCAGCGCCATGATTTGACGCTTCATCCTCACATCTATGCTATGCAAAGTAGTGAGGAAGGAGTCTGTTGCTGACTTGAAGGCATCCTTTGAGCGGGGGATCTAGAGCTGGTGCTTCTCCATCGGGAGCTGTGGAATTTGATGCTGGTATTGTGAGGGCATTGAGCGAGGTGGCGGTTTGGCTCATGAGTTGGGCTATGGATTTGTCAATTTGGTTAAGTTGTTGAATATTCTCTCTGAGAGTGAACGGTTGATAGCTTTGGCCGTTTGGTTTGGGGTCATCTTGGCCCATGGTCACGTCGTTTGGTGAGGACATGGTGGGAGTCGAGTACACGTAGTACACGTCGTAATATGGCCCAAGTGACGGCGGCGAATTCGTGAACGCCCACACAGACCGGGAATCAGGTAGTCTTGGACACGGTTTGCGGCTTCTGAGATAGATTCAAGTCGGAGACCAATGACAGAACACGTGGTTTTAAAGTGCCGGGGTCGCGGCTTCTGTGCACGTTTGGGAAATGACCAAGGACGTTTTGCCCATCTAAATGTTTGTCAAAAAGATCGAAATGGGCTGAACTGTCTTCAACTGAAGCTTCACCTATTTCACCTATGTGGGGCACCTCACGCGACGAGCCAATTTTCCCACATCTGCAATGGGCCAATGACGATATGAGATGGACGATAATGCACGTGCTGAGCGACATCTCTTTCGAGGCTAAATACATAGGATGTATAACTCCCTACTCCATAGTTTCATGAGATTTAAGGCAAAGCAAATCCACACTTGTCCTCTGCAGCTATGGATGCTGCAGCTCTTTGATTTGTTGTTACGCGCCGTGTAAACGTCGGCTAAACATAGCTGTTGGCGCTTCCCTCACTGAGCCGTCAACTCACCTGAGTTTACGGAGTAGATGAAGCTTCATTTAAAAGCATCAACCGCGCCACTCCTTCGTCTCAGCTTGACGTTTCTCTGGCGCATTGCAATCTTCTTTTCTTCTTTCTCTTTTTCCGAGATCACGCGTGGCTCATTCGGCAAACAGACCCCTCATATCCACATCCAGTCGCAACCGTTCCTCCGTTTGACGAATATCACCTTCCTTGCTGCATCAAACCCCAATCCTATTAACAGCATATCATCATCACAGGGAGGGTCTTCGAAATATCCTAGGGCTCAACATCATATCGAGCCGGATCAAGCACGGCCAGCATGTCAGGACAGCCTCCTGCGCCTGTGGCACCAGCTGCCAACTATGCGGCTCAACCAGCAACTTCACCAGCTGGGCATGCGCCTTCAGCAGGTGGCTCTACCGGAGCCACTGGCGGTGCCATGTCGAACCAGAATCTGAATCAAATTGTACGTTTTTGCTGGACGTAAAGTGACGATGGCCTCCTCTGAATGCTTCACGAAACCACTTCTATTCACTACCCCCATTATTTGTGTTAGGCACCCCAGCGTGCCCTTCACTCTCGTGGCCTTTCTTCATCAGCAATAGCCATAACATAGCATTGCAAGTTTCTTGGATTTTGAGTTTGTTTTATCTCTGTCTCTCTTTTTTTTTTCTTTTTCATCTCACCGTGTTCTATAACCCGACGCAGCCAGAATCTGCCGACCTGTCTTTTGCAACAAACCACACTGGCAAAGTCCTGGGTCCTGTCCCTAGACTACATTCTTCATGGGCTTCATCACCTCATCCCTGGTTTTTGTTATTGATGAATTGTCTTACGACTTTGCTGGTCTTCACTTAGTACCTCATATACTAATTGTTCCCTTACCAGGTTACCGACTACCTCCTCAAGAGGGGGTTCAATCGCACAGAAGAAGTCTTTCGACAGGAATCGAAGCACTTAGGAGCCGATGGAAAGCCTATTCAACAATTAGCCAACATTGGGCCTAAAAATATCAAAAGGCCTTCAAATTGCTTAAAGAATGGGTCGAAAATAATTTGGAGTTGTACAAGGTTTGTCTCTGCATTTCTTCATTCCCCAGCCTCACTGCTAAAAAGAAGCTAGTTTGAGCTTTCAAAGCTACTCTGGCCTGTGTTTGTCTACTCCTTCCTGGAGCTCGCTAGCCAGGGATACACGGAAGACTCAAGCTATTTCTCAAGGAACTAGGCCATTACTTTCAACCAGTTCACGCCGATGATCTCAAAACGTTCTCAACGATAACACTGCCTCAACATGTTGCGGAGAATCCAACAGTGAAATTGTACAAGGAAAACAAATACCGTATACCACTAAACCAGCATGCAACTGGCGATTTATTTAATTTTCTAGAAAGAGAGTCGGAGCAGGGAGGTTCTGTCATTCGACAACTACTAGTAACTTATTGCCAAATCGACTCAACTGCTCGCGGGCCAATTACTCCCTTCAGCTTCGAGGCTGTCTTCAGACGGTCTAAAAATACTGACATCGAAGAATTTGATGCCAAAGAAGGCATTCCTGGTGTGAATATCGGACTCTCGAACAAGGATATTCTTGACCCTGCACAGCCACTGAAGCTAGGTCCTTTACCGATGGACCCTGACCTGCGCGATGATGTTCGTGCTGAGCTCGAAGATGAGGAAAGAGAAATCCTCCGGCAGGAGGAGCTAGCAGCATGTTGGAGGACTTTGAGCAAAAGATCAAGCGTGAAGAGGATGCGGATGTGCCCAGTAGAGCGGATCTGCCCCTGCCACCCTCAAGACCACGGGATATCATGCTGGAGATGTCAAAGGTGCGGAAAACCGAGACAGGTTCAAGATCGACGGGAGGACTGGTGGCGTCGGGACGTCTGTCAGTGCTTGCATGTTCACCTTTCACAATACATTTGGCAGGTGAGTCAATATCTTATGACTCACTGAAATCTCTCTCCTAACTGCCTATCCCAGTGTCTCATGTATGGACTTCTCCGACGATGGTCAACTAGTTGCTGTTGGCACATGCGAGTCGTATATTCGTGTTTGGTCACTGGACGGCCAGGGCCTGCCAACTATGAACGCTCATGAGAAAGATGCCAAGTTCAATAGCCGAAAGCTCATTGGCCACGCGGGGCCGGTATACGATGTATCCTTTTCCGATTCGGCTTCTGGTCTCCCAAAAAGCTGTTTGGTGATGATGGACGTCAAAATTCGGCTATGGACGGCCACCCAAAGCTACTACTCTCATGCTCCGCTGATGGACATATTCGGCTATGGTCGTTAGAGTCTTGGGCGTGTCTTTGTCTGTACAAGTCACACGACGGGCCCATCTATCGATCTCTCTGGAGTCCACATGGGCATTACTTCATCAGCGGAGGTTATGATAAGGTCTTGCGTGTGTGGATGCAAGACCATGCTTCCCACAGCGGCTCATGGTTGGTCATGACACTGCTATCTCCGCTATTGCTTGGCACCCTAACGGCATGTATGTGTTCTCGGCCTCAGATGAAACAGACAAATCGATCCGAATGTGGTCTGTGGTTACCGGAGCGTGCGTGCGAGTCTTTCCTGGTCATACTGATTATATCACCGCTCTTGAATGCTCCCCCAACGGCAAGATACTGGCTAGCGCTGACCTGGCGGGCAACATATTTTTCTGGGATCTCTCCAAAGGGACTCGCATCAAGCGGTCGCGCGGTCATGGCCGAGGCGGCATTTGGTCTCTGAGCTTCAGTATGGAATCGACTGTTCTAGCATCTGGTGGCCAGGATGGCACCGTCAGATTATGGGATGTCGAGGAGCCCTTGATCCTCAAAAGGCTGCCGCGCAGGCTGGGTTGGAAGCCGCCGCCGCCTCTACAACAGCCGACGGTGCGCCGTCCGCGACAACGACCTCGGATGCCTCGCGCGTCAATGCCTCCGCCCCCAACCAGTCAACAGCAGCTACCGCATCAAGTGGGACACAAAAGAAAAGAGCAAAGAGGTCATGGTTACCCACGATCAGATTAGTGCATTCCCCACGAAGAAAACGCCGGTTATGCGGGTTAAGTTCACGAGGATGAATCTGGTGATGGTTGGTGGATGTTATGACCCTGAGCGATAGGATTGCTTAGTTCTAGACTCACCTACTCCGGTTCAGCAGGCATGGCTGTGCGATGACATGCTTCCATCGCGGATTCAGCCATTGGCTGCTAGGAGACAAGCTAAGCGCAACATGAGGAGAAAACTAACTAAAGCAATTGGGAAAGCTACATGCAAGGCGTAGGATTGTTTGACGAATCGCGTCGGGCGTTTTGGGTGAATCGACAGGAGACGGAGCCCCGAAAGTTGAGGACATAACCATTCTGCGTTAGGGGCATGGTCATCTTTTCGTAATTGTATAGATAGAAGATAGATACCTTGGCGGCTGTTCGCAACACGGCTTCGCGCAACTGATAATTTACCAGCAGAAGGCTCAAATATCGAGGTCTCAGGCTCCGTGTATCCTCGAACACCGAATTTGTACATTGTCGTGGGTCGGAAGTGGCTGGGGGGTTCGTTTACCCAAGAAAGCTGTCATAGAAGTGGGGCCAACCAAACCAGACACCAGACAACACCACTTCGAAAATGTTGAAGATGTGTAGCGTGGGGCGTTACGCAACTGACGAGCATTGACTGACGTTGGCTCCACGCCGCTGCCTCGACCTCATCCTCAGTCATCCCACACCAACTGCCGCCCATTTCAACTCGCAGTTCTAGCGCCGTGCTTCCCACTGACGGCCAAACAACACTCGCAATGGATGTCGAGGAGTCACCCTGGGCCGACTCGAGCCACGACTCAAAGCAGACTTCCCAAGCTGACCCCGCGAGCTCCCAGCCGTCCACATCTCAAGCTACTTCTCCTACACCTCGTTTGTCACGCGGCCCCCGTCGCCTTATTGCTCAACCTACTCGTCTTCAGGCAGTCGAGGATCCTCTAGGGCCCTTGAGTGCTTCTGCCGACGACAATGACGGCGCTTCAGATGCCCCGCCGGTGCCGCCGCAAAAGGAACAAATGGTCATACGAACCACTATGCCGCACCAGCAGCAGCCTCGGCGACCGATCGACCCTCACCATGTTGATGATGATGATGACTTCAAGAGCCCTGGTGGCCCTCGGGCACCGCCGCCAGTCGATGCTGCTAGACCGAGCAGTTTACGAACTACTACCCAACCGAGCGTTACCGTGGAGCAAGCTGCCAAGCCGAGCTTCCATATCACAGTTGGCGATCCAGTCAAGATTGGAGATTTGACAAGCTCGCATATTGTTTACTCTGTCAGGACAAGGGTCAGTTTGTTGCGAACTTTTCTCTTTTTAGCATGATCGCTAGACGTGTCAAACATGCTGAACTTGGTATACTTACGTAATCCAGACAACCTCTCGAGCGTATAAGCAACCGGAATTCGAAGTTAAACGACGATACCGCGATTTTCTTTGGCTATATAACACCCTCCATACGAATAATCCTGGCTGCATTGTTCCACCGCCTCCGGAGAAGCAGGCAGTTGGACGCTTTGACAGCAATTTTGTCGAGAGTCGACGAGCTGCTCTGGAGAAGATGCTGAACAAAACCGCCGCTCACCCCACCTTGCAGCATGACGGCGACTTGAAGCTGTTCCTTGAAAGCGAGGCCTTCAACGTCGACGTCAAGCACAGAGAGCACAAGGACCCATTGCCCAGTGAAAGCAAAGGTGTTCTCGGATCATTGGGAATCAGCGTGGGTCGAGGAGACAAGTTTGTTGAGCAAGATGACTGGTTTCATGACCGAAAGGTTTATCTTGATGCTTTGGAGAATCAACTGAAGGGTCTTCTCAAAGCAATGGAGACAATGGTCAGCCAGCGTAAGATGATGGCTGAGGCTGCTGGCGACTTCTCGGCGTCGCTTCACGCTCTTTCTACGGTCGAGCTTTCGCCAACGCTGTCCGGGCCCTTGGATGCTTTGTCTGAGCTGCAGCTTACTATCAGAGACGTCTATGACCGACAAGCTCAGCAGGATGTTTTGACATTTGGTATCATCATCGAGGAGTACATTCGGCTCATTGGTTCTATCAAGCAGGCTTTTACCCAGCGTCAGAAGGGCTTCTATGCCTGGCACGCAGCGGAGTCTGAGCTCCAGAAGAAGAAGAACACTCAGGACAAGCTGCTCCGACAGGGCAAGAGTCAGCAAGATCGTCTCAACCAGATGAACGCCGAGGTTGGCGAGTCAGAAAAGAAGGTGCATCAGGCTCGACTACTGTTCGAAGATATGGGCCGCCTCATGAGAACGGAGATTGATCGATTTGAGAAGGAGAAGGTAGAAGATTTCAAGAGTGGGGTGGAGACATTCCTCGAGAGTGCCGTTGAAGCACAAAAGGAGGTAGGACTTTTGCCCCCCGAAAAAAAAAAGAAAAGAAAAGAAAACCGAATCCGCATGCAGGTGGTACGATATATATACATCCTACTAACGCAGTGTAGCTTATTGAAAAGTGGGAGACTTTCTTGATGCAGTTAGATGCTGAGGACGACGAATCCGCCTTCTACCGACCTCCGGTATTCCAGCAACAATCGAAGCCGCCCGGTGACACAGCAATTGATCGAGCTAGAGCACGGATGGACGAAGATTCTGATTAAGAGAAACGACGGTATCTCAGTAGCAACAGCCTAGTGGAGTATTTGGAGTCGGCGTGGGAGCTTAGCTTTGATTGCAAGATCCAGAGATGGTTCTAACTATTCTTCTTGTATCATACAAGCTCAGTGAGCTCGGCTATTGTACATATTGAGCGTATTGCCTTGAATCAAATCAACACGAATCATCCTCCTCCATTTGCCTCAAATCGTTTCTGATGCATCTGGGATGCTTTCAATCATCGAATACACAGCCCCGCAAGAGCTCTGCCTCGTGCGCCACGGTTGTTTGCATAATTCAATTGCTTACTTTCTTCTCGTCGGTGATTTCTTTGGCCCTGAGTCCTTCATTGCATTCGCATCCTGAGGGGCATACCCGTAATTAAATCGGCGAAACCGTCCATCCCAGCATCTTCCTCTTCTGGGGCACCTCCCTCTTCCGATTGAGAAGTGGCGTCGAACGCGCGACCAAATCTCTCACGAAAAGCAGCCAGCTTACCGGCCTCGTCCAATTCAACGTTTCGCAGAGACTTTTCGCTCGGTTGCCAGAGCAGCGTGTTGCGGGTGTCTTTTGAGGCCCGGTAAATGGAGGCAGGAGATGTGGTGCGCATCGTGTACGCTGAGCCGTCGGATAAGACTACCAGCTGCGTAAATGTATATGGTCTTCGAGGTCTGGGGATGAACGTCGCGCAGCGGACTTGTGTCTTGTTGAGTCGGCTTAGCAGAGAGGGTTTGTTATGTGATGCTGAGAGTGTGGTTCGGGATGGCGACATGGCCAGGGAAGAGATGGCAGCTTCCCCATTGTGAATGAGCGAGCGGTTTCGAATTTGAAACCTGGGTATCGTGGGATCTATGTCGGTAAGGTATCGCGTGTGATATTAGGCGATGAGCCATGGACGGAACCTCAGTTGACGGTGATGATCCCTGTGAGCTCTGGGCCACCGTTCCTGGCGCAAAATTTCCGGCCCGCTGGCAGCAAGTTCGTTGGCGTCGCAAGCACATCAGTGACCCACTGAACGAGGGTGAATGTGCTTATCGATAAGGAATTTTATCTGACTTCGCGCCGCCTGTGACGACCCATGCATGATGCACATGCCATTGTTGATGACTGCACATTGTAAATAGTCCAGCTTGACCACACTGTCTATACTGCCCCTTGGTTTAAGGGCGCTTTGGGAAAATCCAACAGCAGCAGCATAATGAAGCGTTCGTTATGATGAAGGCTACATGCAAATACTTGCGAAATGCGCCATCAGGGCGAGCCGGTGGCTCCTTGGTTCCAAGATGGAGCTGTTGCGTTCGAAATCCGGCTTTGGCGAAGGGGTGGATCACAGGAAAGCAGCCATTGCCAGCACGATGGAGGTCGGAACGTATCGTAGATAGGCAGTCTCGATTCACACATTGTAAGTCTCTGTTTTATACCACCGTTGACTTGGCTACCCGATGCTGACTTTTCATCTCCAAGCATCGATATCCAGAAATTTCAAGACATCAGTCCCTTCGCAGTCCTGGAAACTCTCCTCTCCAAAACCGCCTACCTCCGATCCCGACGCCGAGACTGCTCTGCCCGAACAACTACGCTCCGTCCTCCGACTGCTCACCAACCCCATTGTCGTATGTACAGCGACCCACGATGGTGTACCACGCGCAATGACAATGTCATCATTCACGTCGTTGTCGCTCTCGCCCGCTCCTCTCGTTTCATTCAATATTGCCACGCCTAGCAGGACTCTAGATGCCATCGTGTCGAGTCAAGAGTTTAACATACACGTTTTGGCAGGGGATGCTAGTGGTGCAGCGGTCGCTGACCATTTCACACGAGGTAACATGGATGGTGTGTTTGACACGATTGAGCGGGCGACATACTCGATCGGAGAGCAGGGCTCCGCGCCGTTGATACGTGGACAAGGGGTCTTGAGGGTTCTCCGGTGCAAGTTGCTGCGGGATGGGAAGACTGAAGGGCTTGTGAGGGTGAGGGACCATGTGATTGTTGTCGGTGAGGTGCTTGAGATGATACCCGTGGCGAAGGTGCAGGAATTTGGGTTGGCGTATGCGGATAGGAGGTATAGGCAGGTGGGAGGTATAATCGAGAATGAGTGAGCAAAAGCCATATGTCATATAACTTCTTCTTCGTCTTGGGATTGGGCTTGTACAGTGGCGCCTTGTCTGTATTACACGGGGAGCATGCATATTTACGGAGTTACAGAGCATATGGGGGCAATAAACCGGTTCCTTACCTATTTCCGGATTATTATGTATAAGAAAGACCTTTGTATCAAAATATATCACATCGTTGGGCATAGAGCTGTGGGGTTTTGATGGAAATGTGCATGTCTTCAATGTTGTTTCAGCGATGAATTGGCAGTCAGCTCGGGTACTGCCAAAAGAAAATGAAAAATTAATCCGTCGTGCGTTGTTGTTTATATTTAGATGTCAATAAGTTGATGACGTTTCGGTTCCCTGGTGTAACAACACTTCAAACCTTAGGGTACGTAGAACTTATAGTACACGATACTACAGCATGTTTGTCGCGGAACACGCAGGCAGCCAGTGGTGAATCCATGTCAATAGCTTTTCACCGAATCTGCAGCGAAGAGTAATGAAATCAACTATCCTTCCTCCAAGCTATGTACATGCAGGGCAGCTTTGAAACTGCAGAAAACGAGTCGATGGTGGGCTCTCAAGAGAATGAAGATTAGGGGTGGGAATAAATAACGTAACGCAGCAAAATTCCAGGTTAGAAAAGAGTCAGCTAATAACTGCAATGGAGGATAAGAAACAATTTACGTATACAGCCTATGGCCAGAGCATTGGACAAAATTGGGCGACAATGCTCTTGAACGTCTGGAGAGGGTTAGTCCCAGCCCCAGTTGTTGGTGAGTTTCTGATAAGATAAGCTGTGATGGACCCTTGACACATGGGTGGTGGTTGCCTTGCCATTGACGCAGTGACCCGACTTGCCAACGAAAGCTCACTTGCACCCACCTGCTGTCAGGCTGTTCATCAGCCTCGCAACATGGAACCCCTCAGCCTTTTGGAGACCAAAAAAATAGAAAAAAAAAGGAGAATGAAGACAAAAAGGCTCGCGAGGCGAAAGCAAGATGAGCACAACAAGAAGCGATGAGTGCCATATGTATTATGGAGTGATAGTCACACGAGAAAAGCAGCAATCGAGATTTCCAAGGCCTTTCTTCATCATTTCCGTAATAACATCTTTTACTATTAACACACATGACCTTGGACCACTGTCGAATTGTCTAGAATTGTCGTAAGCAGCGTTTGCACGGCGGTGAGAAAATGTGGAGCGCAAAGCTTCCTTAATTGTGCTCGACTTGTTCCTGGTGCTAGAAGGCTCCAGCACAGCCAGTAGATACTACTAGAACCCCAGCAGCACAGCCAGCGCACGCCGCAGCCAATCAGCGTGGAGCTCTCTCGTTGTTGTGGAAAGGCCGTCAGCCATAATAGAATCTCATGGAATCTCGACTTTCTGGAGCCGGAGCAGCACCACTGACCAGCACCACCAAGCAGCAGCCCTTTTTAGTTCAACCACTTCTCTTCTTCCCCTCGGTTTTTTTATCTTCTCTTCTGCCTCTCACATCTCTCATCCTTCTACATTTCTCTCATAGCCATCCATCATAGCCCATTGAGACTCTTGTACTCCTTTGGAGCTTCAGAAACACTTCCTTTTTCTTTTTATACACAGCGTCTAGGTAAGATTTGTCCATATCGCTTACCTCACCACCCCAAGTGCTTCTTTCTCGCATTTCCGGTCTTTGTTCAAGCAGCAAGTGGGAGCTTGAGAAGAAATTTTAAAAGGATAAAGAATTATCCTTTTTCTTTTTTTCTTTCGGAAGCCTCTGCATATGAAACTGCCTGCAAAAGCTGAAGTCGTGAAGCATAACCACACCTTGTTGAACCCAAGTTCTAACGATTCATTGTTACAGACGATTCCCCATAAGATACCCATCACGATGTCTGAGACTTTTGAGTTCCAGGCTGAGATCTCTCAGCTTCTCTCCCTCATCATCAACACTGTCTACTCCAACAAGGAGATTTTCTTGCGAGAACTTGTCTCCAATGCCTCCGATGCTTTGGACAAGATTCGCTACAAGGCCCTGTCCGACCCCAGCCAGCTCGACTCTGGCAAGGACTTGCGCATTGATATCATTCCCAACAAGGAGGCCAAGACCTTGACCATCCGGGATACCGGTATTGGTATGACCAAGGCTGACCTCGTCAACAACCTGGGTACCATTGCCCGCTCTGGTACCAAGCAGTTCATGGAGGCTCTTACCGCTGGTGCCGATGTTTCCATGATCGGTCAGTTCGGTGTTGGCTTCTATTCAGCCTACCTCGTCGCTGACAAGGTCACCGTCATCTCCAAGAACAACGATGACGAGCAATACGTCTGGGAGTCCAGTGCCGGTGGTACCTTCAACATCACTGCTGACACCGAGGGTGAGCAGCTCGGCCGTGGTACCGCCATTATTCTTCACCTCAAGGACGAGCAGGCTGAGTACCTGAACGAGAGCAAGATCAAGGAGGTTATCAAGAAGCATTCCGAGTTCATCTCCTACCCCATCTACCTCCACGTGCAGAAGGAGACCGAGAAGGAGGTCCCCGATGAGGAGGCTGAGGAGGAAGTCAAGGAGGAGGGTGACGATGACAAGAAGCCCCGCATTGAGGAAGTCGACGACGAGGACGAGGAGAAGGAAAAGAAGAAGAAGACCAAGAAGATCAAGGAGACCACCATTGAAGAGGAGGAGCTCAACAAGCAGAAGCCTATTTGGACTCGCAACCCCAGGATATCACCCAAGAAGAGTATGCTTCTTTCTACAAGTCCCTGTCCAACGACTGGGAGGACCACCTCGCTGTGAAGCACTTCTCCGTTGAGGGTCAGCTCGAGTTCCGTGCCATCCTCTTCGTTCCCAAGCGCGCTCCGTTCGATCTCTTCGAGACCAAGAAGACCAAGAACAACATCAAGCTCTACGTCCGCCGTGTCTTCATCACTGACGACGCTACTGAGCTCATTCCTGAGTGGCTCAGCTTCGTCAAGGGTGTTGTGGACTCCGAGGATCTTCCTCTCAACCTGTCTCGTGAGACCCTTCAGCAGAACAAGATCATGAAGGTCATCAAGAAGAACATCGTCAAGAAGTCTCTTGAGTTGTTTGCCGAGATTGCTGAGGACAAGGAGCAGTTCGACAAGTTCTACAGTGCCTTCTCCAAGAACTTGAAGCTCGGCATCCACGAAGACTCTCAGAACCGCCAGCAGCTCGCCAAGCTTCTGCGCTTCAACTCCACCAAGTCTGGCGATGAGCAGACCTCTCTGTCCGACTATGTCACTCGCATGCCCGAACACCAGAAGAACATGTACTACATCACCGGCGAGTCCATCAAGGCCGTCTCCAAATCTCCTTTCCTTGACGCTCTCAAGGCCAAGGGCTTCGAGGTTCTTTTCCTTGTTGACCCCATTGACGAGTACGCCATGACTCAACTGAAAGAGTTCGAGGACAAGAAGCTCGTCGACATCACCAAGGACTTCGAGCTCGAGGAGACCGAGGAGGAGAAGAAAGCCCGCGAGGACGAGGAGAAGGAGTACGAATCTTTGGCCAAGAGCCTGAAGAACGTTCTCGGCGAGAAGGTTGAGAAGGTCGTCGTCTCCCACAAGCTCGGCCTCTCGCCTTGCGCCATCCGTACTGGCCAGTTCGGCTGGTCTGCCAACATGGAGCGTATCATGAAGGCCCAGGCCCTCCGTGACACCTCCATGTCCAGTTACATGTCTTCCAAGAAGACCTTTGAAATTTCTCCCAAGTCTCCTATCATCCAGGAGCTGAAGAAGAAGGTCGAGGCGGACGGTGAGAACGACCGCACTGTCAAGTCCATTGTCCAGCTTCTGTTCGAGACCTCACTGCTTGTCTCTGGCTTCACCATTGAGGAGCCCGCTGGCTTCGCCGAGCGTATCCACAAGCTCGTCCAGCTCGGTCTCAATATTGAGGAGGATGACTCTGCCCCAACCGAGGCCGCCGTCGAGGGTGCCCCTGCCGCCGAAACTGGCGACAGCGCCATGGAGGAGGTTGACTAAGCGCCTTTTTGTACAATCGCACAGACTTGAAAAGTTTTCTCACGGAGTTCGACGGATTTTTAGAGCAATGCTCTGGAACGTGTTTATTGTTTTTGAACTGTTTGTATTCTTTGCGTTGCTTGATGCTTTGCTTTAGCCATAATTCCTGGCGATACGATACTCCTGTTTGTATGCGAGGAGCGGGGTGTACTCTAGCTAGCTAGGTCGATGATCATGAAGCAGAATGAGGCAGATAGATGCATGAATGAAATGGCATAAAGACACCCACAAGTGTTCCGAATATGTGATTGTATCCCCACGTTGATTTGATGTTTTGTCAATATGCGGTAATGTCAATATTGCACGCATTAGAATGCTTCTGTTTCTTAGTAACCCCATGATAGCAGGAACCAGGAACATGACGGGGTCAAGTACATATTGAACATGACATGGTGTCCTCGAGAATGGGCGCCACATGTCAAAGTAGAGTTGGTTGTACGTATAGCCACGATCAAGTAACGGGGCCAGTCATATGCATCCAAAACAAAGGGTATCTTTATTAGACTATGAAACGTTCAAGGCCATTTCACACAAAACAGTATACACCTTCTCCATTGTATATGCACACTTGGCGGCACAACATTCTGCGAATAATCGTCGTCCTGTGGCGGTATATGAGAGTGCGAGCCTATTTATGCAAGGGCCCTTGGCAATTATACAAGCACGTAGAGGGCACACATCTACGCATGGTTAGAATTTCGTGCAAGCACATTTTTACCTCTGTGGGGAAAGGGGAAAAAGTAAAAAAAGAAAAGAAAAAAAAAGGGATAGGGGGCTGTGACGAACCAAGCTGAGACCTATGATCATGGAGATCCAAAAACAGACATTGTTCAACGTTTGGCGGCCTCGTATGAACCTTGTGCGCTGGAGCATGACAATGGGAAGCTGCAGCATCTGGCAGATGAAGCCGTAGCCTCGAATCTTTTGGAAATGCAGGCCATGACGATTTCGTGCATGACGGCCGAGATGAGGAAGGTGATGATTGTGGCGACCATTTTGCCGGTGTGCGGCCTCGACGCAGAGTAGACGTGTCTGCGGAGGAACGAGTACACGGGGATGTTCCACTCGCGGGAGAATTCCATCCAATCTGTAGAGTTCCACCAGTCTGCGTAGAAGTGGCGGTCGGCGAAGCGGGTGATTTCGGCGAAGGCGCCGAGGATGTATTCGAAGATGACGAGGAAGACGAGGAGGAAGGTGAGCATGAAGGGGAACAGGAGCCAGGAGATGGATTCGGCGAGGATGAGGAGCGCTTCGGAGACGGACGCATCGGAGAGGGGGCCGAGGCGGCGTTGTGCATCGACGAGGACGGGGAGGATGAATTCCTCGGATACAACGGTTAGGAGGAAGATGCAGCCAAAGGTGGCGATGATTTTGGCGTTGAGCGATGTCCAATTGATGTGGGCGGTACGCGGGTATTCGAGCTCGTAGCAGAGCGTCGGGCAGAAGAGGTAGTCGATGTAGTTGGACCAGGTGAGGTTGAGGGGGTACGTGGTGTTGCCCATGGGGAGGTGAGCTCGCGGGCGAGAGCTTTGCGGAGGACCTCGATCTCGTCGGCCGTCTTGTACTGGTCGCTGTGGTTGCTGTGGGAGAGCTTCATCTCCGGGACGGGATTCTTAGACGTTGGGATGCCGGAGACGCTGCCGCGGCGCAGGTGGGCTGGCGGGTAGACATATGCTGGACGACGGTCCAAGGAGTCGGTCGGCGAGTCGAGTGAGCGGAGACGTTTTTCTGTCTCGGACAGATGGCCGTTGTAGAAGGCGTACGAGTGCATCTTCATGAGCATCACCATGGTGTGCAAGAGCAGGAACACTTGGGCTGTCCACGTCCACTCCAGGACAAAGGGCACAGCGATCCAGAAGGCCAGCCACAATATCTGGTATATGCTTTGGATAGCCATTCCGCCCTTTGCCCATGTGAAAACACCTCCTGCTGGTGCTTTCCGACACAGCTTGTGGAGGGGGAGTCCGACCAGGAGGTGGCCACCATGAGGAAATCTGCAATGGCCAGGTGCCACAGTTTGACGGTGAATAAGGTCCATATCTGTATACGGAGCGGATAGCCCGTGTCCTTCATGTTCCTCAGCATCGTGGTGATTCCCATAATGGCCAGACCAATCCAGAAGAGGTTAAAGAAGCCATGGAAGTCACGGTAGTCGCTTTCTGGATCAAAGTGGGACACGCGTGAAGCGAACTCAATGGTCGGGAAGATGCGACGCTTTTGCTCGGCGCGAACGTGTTGGCGGGCCGAGGAGAGTGATTTGGCAGACGGGGAGCGTTTTCGGGAACAAGCGTTGATCGATCACTTTCATTACGGAACACGTGCGTTAGCTCTGATCGTTTTCTGTCTGGAGAGCAGAGAGAAGGGGGATTCTGAGCTTGAATCACATCTGCGTTATAAGTTACCTCGTCTGTCCACTAGCTGACGGGCTTTCGTCCGGCACGGCCAGATGCGCGTCGCTCTCGCTCGGATCCAGAGGCGTCGCCTGCCTAGCTTGAGATGCCCGCGTTCTCGGTCGAAGGCGGTGATGGTGGCCGTGGGCCGGGATGTCTGCGCCGGAGCTCATGGCGATGACGGGTGGTGCTTTCACTGGGAGTAGCTCACTCGGCGAGGGCTATGTGGCGTGCGAAAATGTGAATGGAGTAGGCCTGCTGTGAAGGAAAGCACGCAGGCCGGGAGCCAAAGAGGTAATTTTATGCTCGCCCTGGTCAAGCCAGGGCCACGACGAGTCGCCAAGTAAGAAGGGAATTGCCGAACCAGGGAGAGAGTTCCGTAGATCCGTGGTTGGATTGATTCTAGAAGCCGAGCTCCCCGCCTGAGTGTCGATTGTCCCTAATCAATGCGGAGCGATCAAAAGTAAATATGATGGATGGCTGGCTGGGAAGACACGCACGAGAAGGACCACAGAAAAAAAAAGAAGAATTGACAAAGAGAACAGAGGAAGACAAGTGCGATGGCAGCAAGTCTGGTACTGCGCTACATACGTCACTGGCGTGCGTGGCCAATTGCAAGCCTGCGCGTGGAGAATTGATTGACAGCAGTCACAGCACTGTCAGCACTGTCGGCACTGTCGGCACTGTCGTCGGCGCTGTCAGCACCGTCGTCAGCACACGTGATGGTTTTTGGTCTTGTTTTCACTCAGAATCAGAATCACGGGAGGTGCCGGACTCATGATCGTATACTCCGTAAAGTCTGGCACAACCATTGATGAAGCCGAGCTCCGAGCGAGGGCGAGGGTCTGGCAACCCATGGTATGGATTAATCCCTGTTTGATTTTACAAAGGGAGAAGATTAACAGGGCGATTAAGCCAATTTTGTGCCCTTCTCGCGACCGAGCGTAGCGCTAAGTGGGGAGGAAACTACATATGTAAGTCTATTAATATTTTACTCCGTACAAGACTTCCTAATAACAATCCCAACAGATGGCCTGAACATGGTCCAGCACTCCAGTCACGGCAGTTTTAATAAGCCCTCTTTACATGAGTAGACGACAAGCGTTGCGCTGCACTGACTGCCCTGCCCTGCATCCTTGCTTTGACTCGGCGATGAGCACATGTCAGGCTTGTCCCCGCGAGTAGCAACCTTGGCTATGTTACATTATTGAATGTCCCTATACATACAGGGCAATACGGTCTCGAATTGACCCGTCTCTCTTTCTCTCTTTCTCTCTGTCGCTCTCTCGCTCTATTTTTACAACCAAGAAAAAGGCGGCGGGAGGTCGGCGGCAAAGGTTGTGAGACTTGTCCTGCAATTTCACTCTTTGGTGAGGCAAACTGGTTGCCTTGATGTGACGACACCATGAAACGCAGATCGGGCCTCGTGATTGCAAGCTGGGGCGATGATGACATTGACACCTGGTATCAGCAGTCAGTCGACCGACCCTCGATCTCCGCCAGAAGTGCGTGCAACGTGCAACGTGCAACGTGCAACGCTAGAATAGAGGTGGGCATTTGCCATTTGGTAACCCGGCGAACTTCGAAGAAAACCACAGTGAGGCGCTCAAAATTTGCCCCTTCAAAAAAAAAAAAAAAAAAAGCAGGCGCGAGCGCACATGCCCGCACATGCATGATGCCGGATTCACTTACAAAAAAAATATATATATATATATATATATGTAGGCACCCGCGACAGTCCGCAACAAGTCCGCGAGAGTCTCTGTTTTTGACAAGGCACATCCACTCGATGTGCAGATTCGCATCTTGTGAGACTTGAAGCTGCCCGCCCTGACTCTGAGGCTGCCAAACGTGAATTTGATACGGTGACGATGCAGCTCGTTGTTCATAAGTGGAAATGATTTTGGCGGGCATCGTTTTCGCGAATCTGTTGCCTAGTTCCTAGTTGCCCAATTGTCCAGTTGCCCAGTTGACCCTATCAGCGGCGAGCTTTTTCGGATGGAGATCCTTGTTACCGAGGGCGAGATCAGATGATGCTCGACATGGTGTACGTACACATATGTTGCGCCTCGTGTTTGCAAGTGCTGCCACCGCGTGCCTTATTACTCATGATTCTTATTGACTTTCCTTCTCCGTAGTCTATTAATCCGTAATCCGTATTCCGTATTTGTGGATGTAATGACGGTATGTTTGCCGTGGTCCTCTGGTTGCCTTTGAACTGCCGCGGACACCACCCATCCAACCATCATCTCTGGAACCCCTGCATGATAAGTGTAATAAAGCATCTACTCCTTACTCCGTGACTTATAAATTTTTACTCTTGTGTCTTTTCAAGCCCCCTAACTTTTTCTGCATGCATCTCACCTCTCACATCTGCATCGCCCGACCAACCAGACCATTTCCCGCCACGCTCAGCTCCTCCCGCCTTGCGCCACCCGCCTGGCAAGTGCCGGCCCGCATTGGTCTGAGCTTGTCAACGTTGACGAGACGGTTGATACATAGACATACATAGACATACATACATAGTACTTCGTAAGAGGTTCGCCTCTCTGCAACTTGTCACAGGAGCACGTTGAAGTTGACGACCTTCTCCGCAAGGAGACACGCCGGCGCTGCATCCTGAGCTGCACGCTGCACTCTTCTACTTTCACTGGCGAGCTTCTCTTGAGCTCCAAGATCTGCAGGCCACACACACAGCGTTGTGTCGCTCCTTCCCCACAACCAAGCCCTGAACGCCCCAGAAGGAAGGCAGGAGGCTCGCAGGAGGAGCAGGAGTGGCAGGAGTGGCAGGCAAGACCGTCATTCAAGACCCCCAAGAACACCCAAGACCACCCACGACGTGACCATTTGACCTCTCGGGCAGTTGACCCTTGGACCAGATCCCCGGCGACTTGGATTTGCCTTTGTCTTCCTTCTTCTCCTTCTTTTTTTTTCTACGCACCTCGCAGCTTCTCAAGATCTTTCTTTCGATAAACATTCTTCGCGCCTGCACCGGAATCGGAGCCAGTCTGCAGCTCTGTCCCTCGTCTTTGGCCATACATCCTGACTTGGACTACGGGTGCGTGCAACGCCAGTACTCCCTGTAGGGGACGCGCCTACCCACCCGTAATAAGTTGTAACACGACAGTAGCTCCCGCTCAATATCCCCGAAAGAGACCCCCAAAAATCTGCAAGTGGGAAAGAGAATTACAAAGGGGTAACCCAGGAGGACGGACACATTGGGTGACGGGAGGGTTCAGTCGTTTATTCAGTTTTGCGACGCAGCATTCCTCTCTCACCACAAACAATCCTGGATCCTCGCCAATTTCTCCCCCTTCTTCGAAAGCGCAAGCTGCGACAGCTGCCGAATTCGCCAGGATATGCAACCATTACACCCAATAGCAAGAGACCACACACTCTCACCAACCGGCTCGATAGCGGCGACGGAGCTGGCCGGGCCGGAGAGATGAGCGTTATCACCATTCGCTCTTACCCTTTGCAACCCCTGAATCTCGGCTTGGCCACGCCTTTATCCGATGAGGAAGAGGAAGATGAGACCAGAAGGCGGGAATGGCGGGTTTCGATTTGTGTCAATGGCCGTGAACCGACCACGGCGTACATTGAGGATCCGTTTATTGAGGCAGATTACAGAACAGTCCTCGAGGAGTACTTACAGAGCTCAGATCGGCCGCGCTGGAGCGCTCAGAGCCTGGTTCCCGATGTGAGCTTGGTCCCCGATGCAGAAGACCTAGATGAAATATCTCTGGCTGAGTATCGCATCGGAGCCTACGCGAGAGAATTATTCCATCAGTTGGAGCAAAAGGCAGACTTATTTCCCGCTGGCATTAACAATGACACCACAGAGGCCCAAATTTACGTGGCTGAGCACTACGACAGCGACCAGACTAACAGAGTTGTTGGAGGCATTCACTGCCTGGCATGGGAGCTCTTAGAGTCTGTTCAGATTCCTCATTTGCCCAAACTGCGCCTGCGAGTCACCCGAGTCAGCGACTTTCCTGCTCGTCGATACCTTCGGCCACCACCGACAGCACAACCATTGGCAACAATACAAGCAAATTCAAACGCCACTTTCAAAATTCTACTTGTCATTGCGCGCGACTTCAGTCGAACAGGGGCAGAACGTGACCCAGAGCCTGACTTGGCCCAATGGCCGCTGATGAATCTGCAGAAGAGACTTCGTAGCCGTTTGACCCTCGAGATTGTAAGACCTGGTAGTCTCGAAGAACTTGAGCGGCATTTGGAAGTGCGATCTGAGCAGAAGGTCACTTTCAATTTGATTCATTTTGATCTTCACGGGCGTATCATGCGCGACGAGTAAGTGTGTCGGGTTTTCTCCTAGTTATGGCAATACTATTGGGCATTCATGAGCTAATTGCGATGGAATAGGGCCGGCGCCCTGGTACCGTGGCTCTTGTTCGCGAGAAATCATGTTCCTGCCGATGTATATTTCTCTATCCCGCAGACACGATTAGCAAAAGCTGAAGATGTGGCAGAAGTCCTGTCCCGATTTCAGATCGAAAATGTCGTGCTCAATGCTTGTTTGTCGGCTTACAATCGATCCAGTCCTGCCACCAATCTGGCGCACATCTTTCTACGACATGGTATTTCCAACGTCTCGGCCATGTGGTTCTACGTGCACTGGAAGACGGTGGCGACCTACGTGCAGGCGTTTTATGACGAGTTGCTCGTCAAGGGTCTCGATTTTCACATTGCAGCTCAACGCGCCAGGAGACGCTCCGGCAGCAGCCAACCATTCTCACTGGAAGAGTCTATCAAGACTTCTTTCTTTGCGTCAACTATACCCGAAACATACATAGAACTGACAGCATGCTTCGCGAGATCAGTCCCTCACCGTCGGCTGGATCGCACGACTCGGCGACTTCCACATCAAATAACTCAACAAAGAGCTTCCGTAGCGGTCTGTTGACGAAGCCGTCCCCTATGATTGTGGACAGTCTCATTCTAGGAGACGAACCCATCATGCGCCTTCAGCTGCATCTGTTGGAACTTGAATTCAAGCTCATGGCGTTTAAAATAGTCTACGCAAGTGACCTTCATCAGACAGACGCAGATCTCGACGCCACGATGGAAAGAATGATCAATATGTGGCTCAACACCAATCTCATTGACGAGGTACACTATTACAAAGCCAAAGACTTTGGGAGGCGCAAGATCCTCTCCAGCAATAATTCCGTCTCGCCGCGAGAGAAACGAACTCGCGCCAGCAACGGGGACCTTTGCAGCGTTGGTTCCCACGCAACACAGGATCCCTTCGGCAAACATTGCACATCGTGCGCGAAGTTGACTCGGTGGTTGACCCGGGCTTTCAGGCTGATGAATTGGAGAACCAGCGACGCGAGGGGCGACGATTTTCAACTCAGGAAGGCTTGCAGAAATTCGCCAAGAAATTGCACGAGGAAAATCACAGCTACCTCATATTTTTGGGAAGTCAGAACGCGCAATGGTGGCGCACCTATCTCAAGCATCTAGAAGGCGAATGGTGGCTTGACATGCCATGGAGCTTTACCGTGCATACGAGGTATGTACGGAAAGGCCAGGCCACCAGTGGCAGTGGCAGTGGCAGTGGCAGTGGCAACTGATGCGCGACCACTGTTAGGCCTCGCTATCAAGTGAGCTTGTTGTCATTTGGACATGTCTTTATCTGCATGGCGTCTTTTGTATTTTGCATTTTTTTTTCAAGGGTGGCATATTATGTACAGGAGCTCGGTGATGACATGCTTGGCCAAGCAGGGCATCTGATGGAGAAAAACACCATGTATATTTATCATATCAGCATACTCACTGACAGTGGGTGGTGGGCTTTGCATGGATGGACTGGGCGTGATGCAAGGGTTTTAGACTCCATATTAATTAGATTTGCTGAAACAATAGCTACACTTTGTTAGAGGCCAAAAGAAAGAAAGAGGTTTTATTTCACTGGGCAGCACAATAATCAAGGTACCGATATATATCAGCGGCCCAGAGGAATTTGTAAGCGCCAGCGAGAACGGCAGCGCGAGCCGAGCTGTTGGACTATATTGGATTCTGTTCCAATAAGCCAGTAGGCGTACGTACCCTTGACCCAAGCGCCAAGGAGTCGCAGGCTTCGTTAGAAGTTGTGCAAGAAGATGGGGCCGGCCGAGACGAATCCAGATAACCATTGCCATGACAAAGACTGTGATCCATCCGGGCCGAGGATGGAGAAGACAGGTCCTGCGACAAGTCGGGGTGCATCTACGGAGTACAGACCGGAGTGCCATGTTGTGTCAACTAGTTTGAATTGAAGAGAAAAGAAAGAAAAGAGAGAGAGAGAGAGAGAGAGAAATCATTGCCTTGATGAGCGCCGCATTCCGATCACGACAAGTCGGGCCGTCGGAGTTATCGATGGCCGTAAAAGGCAATTTCGGCAGCCACTCAGCCGGAGAGCTAAACGCGCATCCGTCACAAATTAAACGTGCATCCGCCGCTTTCCCTAATTTGTCTTTAAACCCCACCTATGTATTTCCTTATGAAGCTTTGCAGACAAGATACATTCTTAATTTTTAACAATGAATAGCCACGTGGACCACGAATTCTACGCAAGCATTTTTGTTACGTGATGGAATGTATATAATGAGTGTATGAAGGTTGTTGATTCAACTAGCTGGAAGGTAAAACTACCCTCTGATAGGGGTTCTAGGTCACGTGCTAGCTTCAATCCTATATAAATTCATATAATCTTAGGGTATTTTTACTTTTAAAATTAAGTAGCTGTTAGGCGGACATGGAAAACACAAATGGGATGCGGTCGAGGCCCAACGCCAACACTGTGCGCGTAATATCAAATGCCGTCGTGTCTGCGCCAGTTACTCTGTCTGACCTTTAGTCCCAGCCCTGATTCCTTCCAGGATTGAAGCCCATTGGCCGCTGGCGCGATACTGGCCAATCTCATCAAATCGGTCGCATGCAATCTTTCGAACAAGCAGTGTATCTTGGGCCTTTTTCAAATTCCTTCCTTCACCTGCAGTGAGAAATTCCTCGAACCAAGTTTCCTCCAAGGAATCAAATGGCATAAATGCCAGTTCGCTTGTGCGATGGGAAAGGTCCTCACCACGGCCACTGCGCAGGACCGACGACACCCACCGGCGGAATAATTGCTCCCGGGCGTGTTGTGGATGCGTGCGCGAGTAAAAAGGGCTTCTGTGACGTTTGTTCGAGACATGGCGTCGAATAGTAGTTCCAGGGCGATTGGTGATTTCAGAATCGGTTGGACTGAGTAGAAATATGACAAGGCCAGCCCAAAGTCATTGTCAGATGCTTGTTTGACGAGCGTGATGATGATGTCGTCGGCGAAATCGGGATCCAGCGAAGGGTGCGCAACGTATTCGAGGGCTCTCTGTGGGAAAAAAGTAACTGTGTCAGTCCAAGCATTACAGACCAAAGTCCGAGGGGGCCACAGTCGCACCGAATACTCTTGTCGATCCATGTACCATAATCCTTTCATGAATAGCTGGTAATTGGCAGGCATGCCAGAGAGGCCCGCAAAATTCTCGGAGACGTACACGTCGTGGCTCAAATCATCAGAATCGAGAAGTAGGTAGTAAAATAGGGAGAATTTATGGTGCGTTGACATTTGCGCCTCGCAAATTTGCTGGTGCATTTGCCGAAGCGCGTTTTCGGTCTTTGGAGGGTAAATCTTGGCTAGCAATGCTCATTCCCGTTAGAGATCAGCATTCTAAGGGGACGTTGCGAGAATTTCTGCTCACACTTCTGAACGCCCAGTGCTTTCAGCACACGGTCGATGAACAAGACTCCATCGGCGTGTTTGCGACGTGCTTCAATCTCTTGTTGCAGTTTGCGATCGTAGGAAGCTGAAGCCCTGTGGGGAACACATCATGGAAATTAGTGTAGTCGAACATTTCTGTAGCTTCTAGTTGGCCTACGTGCCAACAAGCTTGAATTCTCACGAGAAACAAGAAGCGAATTAGCGAAGCCAAACTTGCCTCGCGTCATCACGTGTGGCTGGAGTCCTGTGGCGCTGTGGCTGGTTAATTAATCAATCGTGAATTGTGTGGACGGTGGGGCAGCTGCTGGGATTGTTTACAAACGACCCTTTGGGGCATTTCCAAACAATCAGCTTCGACGCGGGGCGACAGCAGGAAGCCACTTTACTCATTCAACCCCGGTCGCTTCACATCCGTTAACGAGGCCAAAGTACACTCGTACTTTTGAGGATTATTATTCTCATACACCGCCGCTACACACTCCCGAGCGGTTCGCACAAAATGTCGGCCACGGCACCAACGCGGCCGTCCAGACGCGCCGCAACAAGGCGGGCAGCCATCATAGACTCGGACGACGAGGACGAGATCGCCAACACTACCAGAATACGCGATGATGAAGAAGCGGAATACACACCGGAAGCATCGAGAACTTCTCGACGCCAGACTCGCAGCGGGCGGTTTTCAATCGCGCCCGATGGTCCGCGGCGCTCGCGCGTCAAGAAGCCATCCATAGCAGCAACCGAGCCTGATGAGCTTGACGGAAGTCCAGAACCGAGCCAGGCTCTCGATGCTGACAGCCCGATACCGCAGGAGTCCCAGACACCTTCGAAGGAACCATTACCAAGGAAGCGCAAGAGCGAGCTTCCGCGAGCTTCCAGAGCCCCGACAGAGGAACTTGCGCCCCCGATGCCCAAACAATCGGCTTCTCCCGAAGTATCTCAGCTTCCTGGCTCACCGCTTGCAGACATCACGGCAGCCAGTGTGAACACAACTCAAAGTGCGGACGAGACACATGCTATCGTTAAGCCAATCAAGCCGTTCGACGCGATAATGGACAAACCCTTGGATATTGTTCTCAAATCACGCACCACCACAGTTCCTTTTGCCGGGGAGTCCTCACCGAGGTCACGAATTGTTCTGACTCACTTGGTATTGAACAACTTCAAGAGTTACGCGGGCCGTCAGGAAGTCGGGCCTTTTCATGCCTCTTTTTCATCCGTCGTTGGCCCCAATGGCTCTGGTAAATCCAACGTCATTGACTCGCTGCTCTTCGTCTTTGGTTTCAGAGCCAGCAAGATGCGCCAGGGCAAAATTTCCGCCCTCATCCACAACTCGGCACAGCATCCCAATCTCGAATACTGTGAAGTCGAGGTTCATTTCCAAGAGGTCATTGACAAGCCTCATGGACACGAGGTCATCCCCGACTCGACACTCATAATTTCAAGAAAGGCGTTCCGCAACAACACGAGCAAATATTACATTAATGGCAAAGGATCCGACTTCACGACCGTTACGACTTTGTTGAAAAATCACGGAGTTGATTTGGATCACAAACGGTTCTTGATTTTGCAGGGAGAAGTAGAGTCGATTGCTCAAATGAAATCAAAGGCTGCTAATGAGCATGAAGATGGTCTGCTAGAGTATCTGGAAGACATTATTGGGACCTCAAAATACAAGGCACCGATTGAGGAATCTGCCGCCGAGGTGGAGACTTTGAACGACGTTTGCATGGAGAAGAGCGGACGCGTTCAGCATGTTGAAAAAGAGAAACACAGTCTTGAAGACAAAAAGACAAGGCCCTTGCTTATGTCCGTGACGAAAACGAGTTGACTTTGAAGCAGTCGGCTCTGTATCAACTTTTCATGCAGGAGTGCAACGGCAATATCAGTGTCACCCAGGAAGCCATCAGCCAGATGCAGGCACGGCTTGATGAAGAACTGGAAAAGCACCACGGCAGTGAGAAATTCATCAAAGATCTCGAGAAGCAATACTCCAAAGGAAGCAAGGACGTCGAAGTACATGAGAAACAGACTCAGGGGCTTGTCAAGGACCTGGCCAAGTTTGAACAAGAACGCGTCAAATTTGACGAGAAGCGCAAGTTTCTCGTGGACAAGAAGAAGAAGCTGCAGAGGACCATCGACAATGCCCAGCATGCAACAAACGATGCTGATGAAACCATTGAAGAGAGCAACAGGGATACTGAAACCCGGACTCGAGAGGTTGCCGAGCTAGAGGAGCAAGTCAAGACCGAAGAGGCTGAGCTGGCCAGGATTCGAGATGGCCTCAAGGGCAAGACGCAAGCCTTCTCTGACAAAATCGCAGCGAAGCAGAAGTCTCTTGAACCTTGGTTGGAGAAAATCAACCAGAAGCAATCGCAGATTGCCGTCGCCGAGAGTGAAATGAACATTCTCAAGGAGAAAGCAAACGCAGGCGCCGTGGCTATAGAAGAGCTCGAAGGGAAATCCGTCACTATCGAGAGGGACAAGGCTGTCAAGACACAGGAGCTCAAAGCGTGCGAAGTTGAGAAGAGCAAACTCCAACAGGAAGCCGACAAGATGTCCTCGGAACTCGCGATTCTCGCCGAACAGGAGCCCAAGATGAGAGCCAAACTCTCCAATTATCGGCAAAAGGCAGATGAGGCTCGTTCAAGCCTGGCGAGCACGCAAGCCCGTGGCAACGTTCTGGCGGCCTTGATGCGCATGAAGGAGTCTGGCCGTATCGATGGCTTTCACGGGCGTCTGGGCAACCTCGGTACCATCGATCAAAAATATGACGTTGCCGTTTCGACTGCTTGCTCCGCACTTGACAACTTTGTTACCGAGACTGTCGAGTCTGGCCAGCAATGCATTGAATATCTAAGAAAGAACAACTTGGGTCGCGGCAATTTCATCTGCTTGGATAAACTGAGAGCCCGAGACTTGTCTCCCATCCAGACGCCGGAGAATGCACCTCGACTCTTTGACCTTGTCAAGGCCAAAGACATGTTTCGACCAGCCTTTTACCATGCAATGCAAGACACCCTGGTTGCGAATGATCTAGCCCAGGCGAACCGTATTGCATACGGTGCCAAACGATGGCGCGTGGTCACCCTCGCGGGCGAGCTGATTGACAAGTCAGGGACCATGTCGGGCGGTGGTTCCACTGTCAAAAAGGGTCTCATGTCTTCCAAGATCGTTGCCGATATCACAAAGGAGCACGTCGCCAAGCTGGAGGAGGAACGAGACAAGTGGGAAGGGACTTTCCAAGAACTCCACGACTACCAGCGCGAATGCGAGGGCAATCTGAAGGACCTAAACGCCAAAATTCCAGAGCTTGAAACCAGGATGCAGAAGATCCGTCTGGACATTGAGAGCTGCACCCGAAATCTCTCAGACGTCAAGAAGCGTATCAAGGAGGTCAGCCAGGAGCATCAGCCGTCTGCATCAGACTCGACTCGAGTTGCGGCTCTGGAGAAGGACATCTCTAAAATGAATGCGGAGATTGAGCAGCTGCACAGCGAAACCGCCAGCGCTGAGGCAGAGATCAAAGCTTTGCAGGACAAGATCATGGAAGCAGGTGGAGAGAAGCTGCGAAGTCAGCGTGCAAAGGTCGACAGCCTCAAGCAACAGATCAATACCAACAACGAGGAAATGTCCAATGCCGAAGTTCGTCGTGTCAAGGCTGAGAAGCAAAGGTCAAGCTCGCCAAAGACATTGTCAAAGCAAACAAGGAGCATGAAACAGCTGCACAAGACCTGAGAGGCTCGAAGATGATGTGAGCAACCAAGGCGAAAGGGCAGAGGAGCTCAAGGCACAGGTGAAGGAAGCCGAGACGGAGTTGATGTCCAGAAGGGACGAGCTTCGAGCCTTCAAGAAAGAGCTTGACGCCAAGACGGCTGAGCTCAACAAAGTCGCGCTGTCGAGATCGAGATGCGAAATAAATTGGAAGAGAATCAAAAACTCTGCTCGAAAATGAGAAGCGACTTCGTTATTGGAATGACAAACACTCCAAGCTTGCCTTGCAGAACATTGAGGATCTCATTGGTGAATCCAGCCCTGCCGAGAAGGCGGCGGCGGCGGCGGCGCCTGGTAAGGCTCAGAAATTGGAGAAGCAAGAGCAAGACTCATCAGACGGCGAAGACAAAGAGGACGTTGACATGTCCGAGTCTGGGGCCAAATCGAAAGATGCCAGCATGGCCGAAGAAGCTGACACAGAGGATCAATTGTCCGAGACCCAGTCTCACGATCCTCTCTACGAGCTACCGCAATATACACCCGACGAGCTTGCTGACATGAGCAAGGAAACCCTCAAGGGTGAAATTGCAGTCCTGGAGGAGAAGACTCAAAACGCCAATGTTGATCTTGGTGTTTTGGCTGAGTACCGCCGCAGAGTGGAGGAGCATGCAGCTCGATCATCAGATTTGCAATCAGCTATTACTCAACGAGATAGCGCCAAGAAACGCTGCGATGACCTTCGCCGATTACGATTGGAAGGCTTCATGGAGGGATTCAGCGCCATCTCGCTTCGTCTCAAGGAAATGTACCAGATGATCACAATGGGCGGCAACGCAGAGCTGGAGCTCGTGGACAGCTTGGACCCCTTCAGCGAAGGCATCCTGTTCAGCGTTATGCCACCCAAGAAGAGCTGGAAGAACATTGGCAACTTGTCTGGTGGTGAAAAGACGCTCAGCAGTTTGGCACTCGTCTTTGCTCTACATCATTACAAGCCCACGCCTCTATATGTCATGGACGAAATTGATGCAGCCTTGGACTTCAGAAACGTAAGTACAGCTTTTTTTTTCGTGGACCGTGCAGTCTGCGTATAGCACTAATGCAAGTGTACCAGGTCTCCATTGTCGCCAACTACATCAAGGAGCGAACCAAGAACGCCCAGTTCATCGTCATTTCGTTACGAAACAACATGTTTGAGCTTGCGGCGCGTTTGGTCGGTGTGTACAAAGTAAATCACATGACCAAGAGTGTTTCCATCGACAACAAGGACTACATCGACCGGCCGCAACCGCAACAGCCGCAGCGGCCACAGACGGGAACTGGGCTCACCACTACGCTAGCGCTGAGATAGATGCTGGGAGGGGATGCTTTTTCTAGCTTCTTTGTACATAATCGGGGCATATGGGGCATACGCCTAGACTGTATATGATGATGGGTGTCATTCATGTTGCAAGGCGACTATGGTTGTTTTGTGTATGTGGGATTTTGGATGAATGGAATGAATTACTTTATTTCTTGTGCTCCATGGAATGTGCTTCGTCTACGGATTGGGTGGTGGCTGTGATTTTGCCATTGAGATGGTGTGTGATCTACCTGCCGAGGAACATGTTTCATTTGCATCTGTGCAGAACTTGGATTTTCCTACGGTGTTGGGCTTAATTCGTTCCCAGTATTGTACATTCGGGAATTGGAGTTCTTGCTGGTTAACTGTCATGGGAACACTACCCACTGTATGCTTGTCTGTTCTTTTATAATAAATAATAGAGGTGATCTTGCTTTTGTCGTTACAAAAGTAATATAGACATTAAAGTATTGGATTTTATAAAAGAAACTTCGGGGTTTGGTAAAGTAATTTCACAATCTTAATGAACTAGTAGATACGATACACATCATAAAAAAGCAGAACTACTAATTGGGTGCAGAACAACCATGGTGTTCCAGATGATAGATATACACGTTCTCGGACACGCGGAAATCAATGGTATGCACCTACTTACGATTTTTATAAAAATTTGTTCATCGGCAGTGGCCAATGCATCTAAAATTCACACACAACATAAGAATTACTGGCAACACCCAGCCAGTGCAACAATTAACAACCGATTGACAATACACCTACCTGCTATGCAAAGTTTTGGATAACAGTCGCTTGTAGCACCACTGGATGAAACTTGCGGCATGACGCGGGGACGATGCTACCATGATGCAATGACTTTTTTCATATAAGCACTTTGTTCTTTTCCACTTCTCAGTCAACAGTAAACGTATGTAGGGCAGCATCGAACTTTCACGCTACCCTAGAGCTATGAAGCTGAATTCAGTTCTTTTTATTAGCTGGTACCAACTTCCTTCGGTTACTGGGATCTGTTCGAGATATTTTCAAAGATTCACGTACACACCGCGAATCGTGCACGATTTTTGCATGGCGCGTTTTGAACGCGCACGCGCGTGACTATTGAGACGTTCAAGCAAGATTATACGCGAACGGCATCATTTTACAGTAGCGCGAGGTAGATGGAAGAGTTCACTTTGAAAGAAGAAGGCCACCGGCGCGAAATCACAGCGACAGGAAACGTAGTCCGATTTGATTTTCAGAATCTTCCTATAGATTCTCAACCCCCATTTGGTTCGTCTAAACCCTTTTTTGTTTTCGAATGCAGACGTTAAAACAAAACCAGACTCCATCCCAATCATGAAACCCATTTAAGCCTTAGGGACGGTAGGGACGATCTTCTTGCCGTCCTTGTTGTAGCGAACACGTGGGGAGGAGCACGGTTACGGCGGCCCTCACGAGATCGCACACTGTCATCATCGCGTCAGGTCAGTCATCAAGTCATTTCAACGTACCGGGGTTATCTTTGCAGATGTTTGATTAAAACAAGGGGTAGTGTATCCTATACGCGGTGTACGGCCAAGGTTCATCTAAAGCACATACGCCGAGGCGCAGTTGTCACACTCCCGGGAAAGACAACGTACCGGACAATCTTGCCGTGAATAGCACAAGAGACGCAGTACTGCAGCTTCAGGTACATCTTGGGTACGGTGTATTCGGCGAAGACGGAGGCATCAGAGATATCACCTGAGGAAACGAGTTAGCTTGTCTTGTCGGGAATCGCCATGTGGCATGCATGATTTTCAATGCATTGATTCAAGAGGGTCCGCATGGGTTCGTAGCATCGCGGCCCAGATTGAATGCTTTATGCTGCATTGACTGTGGAGTGGACGTACGGATGGCAGCAGACTCGACCATGTTGCGGATGGTGAATCTCTTGATTGCCTTGTCCTTGGGCGTGCAGCGAGAGCAGTTGCTGCATCGGATGGGCTTGGTATGGCCGCGGCCCTTCTTGTTGCGACCGCTGTGAGAAGGTTGTTAGTGGAATGTCTTGCGGCCAGAACGTCGCTTCATCGTTTTGGGTTTCGCGCGTGAGCAGCTTCCTCTTCGCGAAGAGAGTTTGCCGAGGGCGACAACGAGATGGGAAAACGGGAAGCGGAATGAATGCTTTGAAGTGGAGGGACAAATCTGGAGGCAAAATCGTACTTGTTCTTTCTCTTCTTGACCATTTTGACGGTGTCTGTTGCGAACCTGTTAATACCAAGCTGGCGACAAGTTGTCGAGAGGAAGTGCGGTGGACGTACTGGAATCGGCTGCTGTCAAAGGATTAAAGAGGATGTGCCCAAAAGTCGCGGCCGCTCGCTTGCTAGTTCAAAGAAAGGGTGCGAGTGCCCCACACAACAAACAATTCGCAAACCTTGTGGGAAACCCTAGGTCATGTGATTTCACTTCGCCTCCCACTGGGCCAGCCGAAATTTCTCTGTGCGCCGCCACTTCATCAAAGAGTTGTCTGTTTCTCACATCCGCAACATCTGAAGATTGCTTAGGACGGCAATAGCTTTATTGTCGAGGTACGTCTTAAGATGCTGCATTCTTTCACCAGTCTTTTGTCGTGGATGTATCTGCGATGCATCCATCGTGAAGACTAAACCCATTGCAATTCCTGTTCCTCATTCTCATGCCTTCGTTTCAATCTCCTCTGGCGATATCTAAAGAAAACAAAAACTTTTCTTGATATTGGTGGGGAGACTGGATGCATGGAACGAGAACCCTCCTTCACCACGGAAATGAAATCGGTCTTCGAGCCTTCTTGATGTTCTTCAATCTAACCCAACCAGTTAGGCAAGATGCAGATTTTCGTCAAAACCCTCACGGGGAAGACGATCACCCTTGAGGTGGAGTCTTCCGACACCATCGACAACGTCAAGGCCAAGATCCAGGACAAGGAAGGCATTCCCCGGACCAGCAACGACTCATCTTTGCTGGTAAGCAGCTCGAGGATGGCCGCACCCTGAGCGACTACAACATCCAGAAGGAGAGCACCCTGCACTTGGTGCTGCGCCTGCGTGGTGGTGGTAAGAAGCGCAAGAAGAAGGTCTACACCACCCCAAGAAGATCAAGCACAAGCGCAAGAAGACCAAGCTGGCCGTCCTCAAGTACTACAAGGTCGACAAAGACGGCAACATTGAGCGCCTCCGCCGCGAGTGCCCTGCTGACACTGTAAGTCTTCTCGGAATCCGAGCTACACTCTACTATACGTATCGGGACAGGCTGCTGACAATGAACCTCTCAGTGCGGTGCCGGTGTCTTCATGGCCTCCATGCCTGACCGTCAGTACTGTGGTCGATGCCACCTGACCTACGTTTTTGACAAGCAATAAACACACGACATGGACCTCTGCTATGGAATGTATTGTGGATGAAAGGGAAATCATGATATTGCAAAAAAAAAACAATTAAAAACTGGGCGTTGATGTAGCATAGAGCGCATCCGGGCTTTGAATTATGAATGCTTGATAAAACGGTTAAATCACTGAGGAACTAATTAATGAGTCCAGCCGTTCGTGACGTGAAATGCCGTCCTGAACTCAGTGCTCTGTGATATTGTGCCAGCGCCACCGAGACCCGCATCGCAATTCTTTATGCAGCGCTCCTAGTCTAGACCTCAGCAGCTCATGTGATAATGTCTAAAATGAGATAGCAGAATCTCCCTTATTCCAAACCAAACCGGGATATATAATCCGGCAGAAACTACCATGTCTATCATGGTATTCGAGAATACCCGAAGCAGTACCAACCACTAAGAGCAAGACCAAAGGCCCCAGGTGGGGAAGGCCTTTGTCACACGTCGAAGCGATTGGCGCCATTCTGCTGTAAATAAACCACCTGAAGCCGCAAATCATCGACAGCAACATCCCGGCACGCCAGGTGATTCACTCCAAAGATCAAAGTCAAATGCCCCAATACCTACCAAGCAAGTCGTTTCGCGCAACGATCGATTCAAAATGTCCGGGTCGGCTCCACAAAAATGTGCCATGTACACCAGCGGCAACTACGAGGCGTTTGCTCGAGACATCGGACAACAAATAAGAGGAGGAACAAAGGGCCAGTGTGCTTGACGAAGTCTACTGGCCGGATAAGAGAGATCCCGACTACTGACTTGAAAAGCAACACTTGACTGAAAACGGGTCGCACAAAAGAGCACATGTTCGCTGGACAACAAAGCACATGGACAAAGGCCAGGATTAAACATATTAATAGATCACATACGGAGTCCATACGCTTTTTAACACGCTTGTGCATCATTGCAGCTACTACCATGTCATGAAATGGTTGAATTCTACTCGCGTTAATCTACAGCCCTGCATCCAAGGACAACTACAGAGGCTACCAAGATGTATAGACCAAAAGATGACGTAGCGAAAAGCCAAACTGTTTAAATACAAAGCCATATGCCCTCAAACGCCAGCAGCCAAATCCTGCCAAAAATTGTTTAATAACTCCCTCTCAAGCAAATTCGCAACAAGCCGCCTGCGAGATTGCCTGTTCACTGTTCGAATGTTGAAACAAGGGCGCTAGGTTTTCTCATTAACCTGATCTGAAGGAGAGGGTTATCAGTTCCCTCGTTCATGATCGGCTTCCACCGACTATCCGGTCGTGGACTCGTTTTCCTGTCCGTACCGTGCGTGATCGAAGGATGTTCGGAAGTGTTCCGACAAAGCTTTTGGCAAAACGAGAATTCTACTCGTCATCAGCAGCCTTTGACTTTCTCTTCTTCTTCTTCTTCTTCTCGCCATCAATGACGGGGGCTGCTTCCTCCTTGTCGCGCTTGCGCTTCTTCTCCTTCTTCTCCTTCTTGTCCTTCTTGGCCGAAGAGGGCTCCGTGGCATCGACCATCTCATCATCGCTGTACTTGTCGGCAACGTCGCCGAGAACAGCCATAACAGATTTCTACATCATAGAAATTAACACTTGGCCAATAAGAAAGAGACATGCAAAGATTATTTCGTAGTAGGCACATACCATGACGTCTGCGTTCTTCGTAGGTTTTTGCCAGAGGCATAGAATTCCAGACGGTCTTCAACCTGTTGTCGCAGAGCCTCACCAAATCGCGTTGAGGGCTCCTCAGAGAAGTTGTCTATTCTGCTGGCCATACTGCACTTATTGGCGAGGTACCTTGAAATGCGACCCTTGTTACGCGTGGCGGCCCTGCCGATGAAACTGCTGTGGTAGATGAGACCGTACTTGGGTGTGTTGCTCTTGGTTTTGAGGGCTCGGAAAAGAGCCTTCTCGGCACCGAGAATCTGAAGCGTGGAGGCAGGGTATTTCGACAATGTGGTGAGTGAGCCAGCGTGAGAAATCAGACGGGCCGCGACAGGTGTACCAATCAAGGCTTGTAGGTTAGGAGCAACGTGACCCATCTTCTTCTCCAGGTAAGTAGAGGTGGTCTTGCGGTTCTCGGCCTGCTTGACAACGGCCTGAGCGAACCCAGCAATGATGTCAAGATCGGCGGGAGTAATGTCCAGGCCCATGGAGACCTTGGCAGCGTCGATGATAGCCTGGGCCTTCTCGCCGTCTTCACCTAGAACGGCGGCGACATCGTGCAACTTGTCATCGGACAAGGTCTTTTTGTCGCCAATTGCGAGCACCAGCTTGGCGTAAGTCAAGTTGTCAGAGACAATCTTGATCAATTCGGGAAGTGCCAGCCGTACCATTCTCGGACACGCATGAAGAACTGGTTGACACCCTTGTCCTGGAAGTCGATGGTGGCGCTGGCCTGGATGATATGGTTGTCATTCTTGGTGACACTGAACTTGACCTTGGCACGGGAGTAGGCGTGACCCATACCCAGACCGGCCTTTTCAATGTCGCCAGGCTTCAAGTCTTTCAACAATTTGTCAGCGTGGAGGCGGAGACCACGGATAACATCGCCAACAATGTCAGAGGTATCGGCGGTTTCGCATGACAACCCGGGAAATTCGCCCTTGATCGCACCGGCAAGGTTCTTTTCAGAAACACCGAGAACAACCTTGGACTTCTTGCCGCTCTTCGGGAGATTGAGCTCGAGGACGGATTTGAGGTATTCGGAAACGATGCCTTCGGAAACAAGGTTCATGTTCTCGAGCGCTTCAACATGGCCGCTAGGAGCAAAATGTCAGCATGGAGGGATCCATTCGCAGTGCCACTGTCTGAACCAACCGGAAGGGGCTGAAATTGATCAATTTGACCATCTTGCCAAACTTGGCGAGGTCATTGACGGCAGCTTGAGTTTGCTGCAGTTTCAAGCCGACCGCGTCAGACTGATGCACCACCTGGAAAAGGGCATAGCCCACAGGGGACTCGTAAAGAGCGTAGTCAATGTGCGACATCGTGTCTCGTCCCAAATTATTCCAATGCCTTGACTGGCAAAAATGGGCCGTTGAGACGGGAGATGTTGTCAATTTGTCGAGGGTCTTTGATGGCAGGCTCTTTTAGACACAATCAGTCCTGCACTTTTTCCTGGCGAAATTTTTCTAGCGGCAGCTCTAAAAGCTTCGTGCACGGACGGACCATCTACATGGCTACGCCAAACCTTTTTCTTTGTGCGGCCGCAGTCACGTGGTGATAGATGAGATAGAGGCGGGAAGGCGGGGCAGCGGGTGGCTTTGTCCACTCAACATCCTCACATTTTTAGTGAGTCTCAGTGAGATTTTACAAGGAAAAAAAGGCCAATAACGTGTAATATGTATGTAACAGGTGTAACAGCCGCAAAAGGCTCCACCAATCTTGAAACGGTGCGATATATAAATCTCCGGGAAATGCAGAGTCGGCACGTTTTAGGAGCAGCGCTCACATCACCTTTAGCTTTCTGGAACGGGATCAGATTTCGTTTGAAAAGGTACCGGGTTGACATATAGGTATATAAGCATTCTCTGTGCGCACTGTCTCTAATAAATCAATGACTGACGTTGGCTGCACACAAGGTCGTTGGCCAGAAGTGCAAAACTGCATCCTCAACTATCCGAAAATCCACTACGAAGGTTGTCGTATTTGGTCTCCGGATACTCGATGCAGTTGTCCAACTTTTGGAGACATCCTCCCAATGCATCAACAACAGTGGAGATCAGACTGTCAGGCCCAGACTTGTCACCGCTGCTCTCCCACCACATAGCGCCACCGAGTCCCTTCTCTTTGACATATCCTGCCTTGATCTTGGCCATGGGGGCGGTATCGTAGCTTACAAGCTTTCTCTGGGCCGCGTTGTAACAATAGCTGGCCTTTGCCTTCTCATCATAACACTCCTCCGAGCCCTCAAGGGGCAGTTTCTTATAGTCAAAAACGCCATTTTCCCAAGTGCCCTCGCCGACACCTTGGAATGGCTTCCCAAGCCGTCAGTGTTTTCAAACGCACGGCCGTATAGAGGCATCCGAGAACTATCTTGTTGGCGGCGACCCCATGGCTGGTATAGTAGTCCACAGCTGCAGTGGTCGAGAATGGCGTGGAAGGCTCGCCACTTGGGCACAAATTCGCCTGATGACCGCTGATTCGATCCCAAGACCCAGCGTAGTCGTATGCCATCAGGTTCCAAAAGTCCAAGTACTTGTCCATGCCTGCCATGTCCAGCTTTTCGTAGTTCTTAGCGCCCGCTGGACAGGCCACAGTTAGCTCGAAGTGGTAGTTGTGTGCTGACTTTGCGGCATAGTCATCTAGTTCCTTGCGCACGGCGGCAAGGAGCTCGACATAATTCTGCGCCTCCTCCTGGTTCTGGGGATACTCCCAGTCGATATCGATGCCGTCGAATCCAAGGTTCTTGAGCAATTCGACACTAGACTTGGCAAATGCTTGCCGGCCTTGCGGAGTGCTTGCTGGACACTTGAAGTTGGCGCTGTAAGTCCAGCCGCCAATGGAAAGCAACACCTTCAAGTTGCGGTTGCGCTTTTTCAGAAGATTCAACTGTTTAAGGCATCCGTAGAGGTTGTTTCCGGCGTCGTTCCAAGAGTCGCCTTCCCAATGGATATCAGTATCGGCCCAGGTATCTGTCAAGTGCCTTCTCAAGGTCAGTTTTCACATGATTCCCATGTCTGCAGTTCGGAGAGACCTACACCTCTCCACTGTCGCTCCGGACGTTGGCGAATGCGTAGAGAATGTGGGTGAGCTTTTCAACAGGAAGATCCTGAGGTCGGTGCTTCCGAGCATAAATGGCCCTACGTTGTGGCTATTAGCTGGGTTTCCTAAAAATCAAGCACGACAGCCAGGACCAACCAGTTTACGAAGTAAGCTACGGTGCGATAGCCGTCGTTTGTCATTTTGCCTGGTCTGAGAGGTGATGTGGAGGAGGTGCTTCTATGCTGAATACCAAAGAACAACGGCAAAAAGGCAGAACTGGCAGTGAAGGAGATGGATAGGATATTAGTTCAAGATGCTTGCGTAAAATTGAAGCATGAACCCGAGATGAATATGACTGCTTTTATAAGACAAAAAAAAATCAAGGGGTTCAAAGAAGCAAGCTGATGGCTGTAACCAAGGACAAATCATGGGGCGAAGCTTCCTGGGTTCATGAAGATGGACTAGTCATGCAGCACGTGTTTCAGAGGCAAGAGACGATATTTTGTATCCAGACCGAAAGCGAGAAGAAAGAATCAGGAACCTGGAAGGCCTGGGCCAAGAAAAATGGCGGATGTGGCAGGTGGACCAGTGGATGAGGCAGTGCTGGTGCTGGTGCTGGTGCTGGTGCTGGTGCTGGTGCTGACTGCTGACTGCTCAGTGCTGACTGCTCAGTGCTGACTGCTCAGTGCCGACTGCTCAGTGCTGACTGCTCAGTGCTGACTGCTCAGTGCTGACTGCTCAGTGCGGACTGCTCAGTGCTGACTGCTGCTGAGGCACTGAGTAATAATACCGGAGGGAGGAGCTGAGAGCACCCGGGGTACTGACTGTAGTGCTGCGGGGTCCCAGCACAACTACACAGCAGCAATTAAAGTAGCTCACAACCAGACACAAACTTGAAACCTCTGGGCGGGACATGACATCAAACAGAAAGACTTGTCCATCAACCAACTAGTCATGCCAAGTGGTCATTAACAAAAGCGTCACCTCTTACCACTTGGCCACCCACCGTCAAGTACAAAAAGGAGAGCTAGGCAAGGTTCCACGTTCAAAGTTATGACTCAGACTGGAAAGCTACGCCAGTCACGTTCGACCCCGACCACTACATGAAGCGAGATGCAAAACATCATGACATAGGACTCGAGGAGCACGGTCGCTCGCCGAAATTGAGATGCGCTCATTAGGGACCGCCAGGTGACACGACCGGTGCGAGAGTTTATAACATTCAACAGGCGGTCACATGTCAAAGAAAGATTGTGTGCATTCTAAGTCGTCATAATGGCTGTGAATCATCTTATCTCATCTTCTTCGACTTCTTCGACTTCTTCTTCTCCGAATAGCGCCTCGGCATAATCCAAGTCTCGTGCCCTGTTTTCGGCGGCGCGCCCCAAGTCTCAATGACCTGTCCCGTCGACGTAACCCGAGTGACGAGCTGAGGTGAGCCGCAATAGACGCTTCCGCAGTACTGACTCCCAGGACCTCTGACTATTTCTTGACTCCTCCCAATTGCACCACATCAGCACCCGAACATGATGAAGACGAGCATCTCAGTTTCTTCTGCCAGTGGGAAAAAAAAATTACTTACCCTCCCTGGATGGTTTCGGCAGCGGTATCGGAACAGGGCTACTTGGCATGCTTACGTGTGAGTCGAGCCTTGGTCGAAGTTTGTTTTCTTTTTTCCCCTGTCAGATTCTACATGGGTAAGGGGAAGAAGAAGAGAAGAAAGAAAATACCCCGTATTCTGAATCAGAATGGGATCCCCCATCTTGATATACTGAGTCGCTTCTGTGGGTGCCCAATGTTAGACATCTTTCGCCACGTAGCGCCGTGGAATTGGTGACCCCCTCCATTTTTGGGAGAACAACAATGAGATATAAATCTGCGTTGCGTTGCGTTGCGTTGCATCGTGAAGGTGCAGATGCAGATGCAGATGCAGATGCAAGCGTGACAGCAAATGATGTGAGTGGTTGACCTTGACTAATTAGAAATGGGGAGCAAACTTGTCTACAAATGAAAATCAATTATCAACGACTCCACAAATGCATGTCTTTCTCCACTTCCCGCCCCCAAACAGCGCCATTCAAGTTCCTCCAATTGGATCATCTATCATCCGAGTGAGCGAGTTGCCTGCCTCAGAACATTTCCACTTCGTCCTCCTCCAAGAACCCCAGCCCGCTATCATATCGCCTCTTCAGTCTCTTTCCTCCCGTCCCCGAAGGCCCTCTTCTCCATCGGCCCCTCGACGAGCAGGCGACGATGCAAGCTCGTCCTTGTCAGCGCGCTTCTCCGCCCTCTCCGCCCTCTCCGTCCTCTTGGGACTGCTCAGGAATTCGTGGCTCATTTGCAAGACACGCTGCAGCTCAGCCTTCATCGAGTCCATCGCCTGCTGTGCCTTTTCTCTCTCCTCGTCCATTTTCGTTTGCAGCCCGCCCTTTTCAACACGCAGCACCCGGATCGTCTCGTGCGCACTACGCAATGAGTCATTGACGCGGTCGATTTCCCCGCGCAGTTCCAACACGCGGGCGTCGCCGAGGGCGAGGGCATGTCCGTGTCGCCTGTTGAGAGATACGACGTGTCTGGTGCTGCTGTCTTGCACGTCGCTCATCTCCTTTGCAAATTGGCCGTCTGTTGCATTGCGTCGGCAAGCTTTTCCTCCAGCTCACTGATGCTCTTGTCCTTCTTCGACAGCTCCTGATGGCTGAACTCTGTCTGAGCGGCCTGTGTGGCGTTGGCTTCGCGGTGTTCTTGCTCCATGCGCTCTACTAATTTCTCGAGCTCCGAAATGTCGCGAATGTGCCCGTCTACTGCGCCTTTGAGGCGCTCATTTCCTACCTCCAGCTCCTGTATCTTGAGGTTCTTCTCATGGAGGAGTCTCTCGGCCTTGCTCATCTCAGCCTTGAGTTCGTCCATAACCGAGACGCGTGCGTCGAGCTGTTTTCGCAGCGACTGCTCGATCTCGTGATACTCGTCGATACAGCCCTCGTCTTCCTTGACTTTCTTTGCTAGCTCGCGAAGCCGCACGAGCAAAAGATCGAGCACTTCTGCGCCGTGAGAGGTAAGAGGGAGTGTGATCTCTCCCGGGGTGAGGTATTCTAGTTCCAGACGAGCGGCACGGAAGCCAGACGCCAAGGCCGTAATCATCTCACTAGCATCTGACCCCTGAAAGCCCAGGTTGGCAATTGAAGTGCCGAGGAGGGATATTGCTGCGGTGCGATCCGACATGCTCTGCAGCAAGGCCGCCACCTTGCCCTGCAGAACATCAGCCGTGGACGCATCGCGACCGAGAGCGGAGAGCGGCTCCACCGAGGCAAGTTGCTCCCTCAACTTGGACCCCAGATTCTTATACGAGTCAAGAGTCGTCGTCAGTTTGCACACTTCGAGCTGCAGGGACGAAAGCTCCTCTTCTAATTGCTGTCTGGCAGGATCGGGAAAGCAGGCTTGCACGCCCATGTGGGATCGTGGGGTTGGCAGACACACTCTCGAGCACGGCGTAGCAGGGAGCAAAGGACTGGTCGCCGGGGTGTTGGAAAAGAAGATGGAGCCCGCGAGGGAGTGCTTGTCACGAAATGAGCCATGGTCGCGTCACCAAACTGGTCATCTTCGGCCATCATGTCCGTGTAGTCGTCTGCGAATGGATCCCGGGCCGCCAGGGTCCAGTTGAAGTTCCGACTCTGATCTTTTGGCGTTTCCGGCCTCTTGGCCAGCTCATGTCTCAGGTCCTCAACCTGTTGCTCCAGATCCCAGATGCGCTCCGTGTCAATGACCACGGTGGCATTTTGCAGTTGGTAAATTTCTCTATCCCGAGACCTGATGTCCGACTTGAGCTGCGTGATCTCCGAACGAGCCCGCTGAGCACTGTGTTTCCTCTCCTGTTCCAACTTGTTCAGCAGGTCGCGCAGACTGTTTCGGCGGACCCGTCTCTCGACACGCCCGTCGATAGTATGATGTAGCTGAGAACGGGGCGCCGAGAGGTTCTCGCAAGACCGAGACGCTGGTTGGGAACCCGGTGCGCCGCTCCTGCTGAACACGGCGGGCGTGGTCGCGCGTCGCTGCTGACGGGGCGTATTGATGCATGTGCGTCGTATCATGGGTGTCAAACCGCTCGACAGCCCCGGCTCAGAGAACCGGACGGCTTTTCTTGCCCGCCGAGGTGTCTTGGGCGGGGTCAACGAGCTCGTCGTTTCCTCCTTCTTCACCATTCCGACATTGCTGCGGCGCGTTCGCCTAAGAGCAATGGGAACGTCGAGGTCCGTCATGGCAGGAAATGTGCTGCAAAAAGAGAGGGGGATGGCAGCCCACGATGACGGAAGAGGAGGAGGAGAAGAAGAAGAAGAAGAAGAATGGCCGCACGTAAATCGCGAGATATCGAGAAGAGAAAGAAGCCTTGAATCCAAAACAAAATACATACCGTGTCAGAGGGTCCATCTTTCAACGACCCCCTCCCCTCCCCCCGTGTTCTGCTCGCCATGCCTTTTCGAAGCTGCTTGGCCCCAACGCTCTTGTTTACTTATTTCTATTTACGGTTTAGCTCCCGGTCGTGTCGGTGGCCCGGCCCCACCGCTCCGGCGCGCGGTAGCCAACCGTTTGGTGGACGACAGGGGCCCAGTCAGACAGACCCTGGATCCTGTGGGAGAACGGATGTACATGTTGAATGCACGCTTTGGCGTTGGGCCGGGATCTGCCGTCTGCCTAGCTAGTCGCGACAAGACTGGTCCTGGTTCGCGACAGGGTTTTTTTTTTTTTTTTGTTTATCTGATTCTGTGATTGTACATGTCAGGCAGCGGCAGTGCCTGCCGTGAAAGACTGGCAGAGAATCCTGGGTTGTGTCTTGTTTTCATTCTTTTTCTTGTAATAGCGGAAGAATATATATATGTATGTGTGTGTGTGTGTGTGGTTGCCTATACTACGGACTCCGCTCTTTCCCGTGAATCATTCCCCAGTTTCCAACTATACTCCTCAGTATGTTCTGAACTCATTCATTGCTCCCACAAATTACCAGTCTACATTCATCATCATCATCATCGTCCCACATTCACTAAGCTTGAAACGTGATATTTGTGCCCACGTCGGGTTGCCATCGCGATCCATTCTTTCTGTAAACAAACACGTCTTTGCCCGACGACGCAAACACGATGCCTTCCGACGTGGTCGATATCGCTTTAATGGGCATCCGAGCCGTGAAGCCTGCGCCTGTACCTCTCGTAATGCCCGCGCCGACTGTATTCTCGCGAACAGTCCCACTTCCATCCAGAGAAAGGAGATCGAAATCGTAGTTGGTGGTAGACCTATCCTGGCCGTCGTTGAGGCTGATCCAGGCGAACTGCGTGGGTGGTGGCACCAGGACCAAGCCCTTGCCTGCCCCATCTACGTACGCGCGACAGCATGCATTGTTAGTTTCGGCACATCATCTTCGTCTTGTCTTGCGGCGTAATAGAGTGAATTAAATCAACAAGAGAAGCCAACTAGGCAACGGAACGTACCATGAAAGCGTTCATGAACCTCCTTGCATTGAACCTGCACGTCTGGCGGCGGCCAGAAGTCCACGGCGCATTCCCATGCGCGAACCTCGCTGCCCTCCACGATGGCAATCAAGAGATGCTGGTTCTCTCCATCTTGCTTCTTCTGCGCCGCAAGGAACCAGTCGCCGGCAAGGGAATAGCACGGCACGTTCGATTGACCCGGCACAGAATCTCTTGACACGGACGTGACGAGGGCAAGATACCATGAGCCTCGCTCCGTCGGGCTATCCGTCATGGCCAGCTGAAGCTGCTGCGACGGATCATCGAATGCGACAACGAGCAGAGCCGTTGCTTTCCTGCCATTGTGCCAGGCGGTGGACAAGCCGGAATATGCCGATGTGCGGATAGAGCCGTGTTCGTTGCTCACTTCGCCAGACTTCCACTTTCCGGCAGTCGGCTCGTAGACGTATGAGAGAATGTTGCTCCTGCTCAGGTAGAATAGATGAAGCGTCCCCGAAGCGTCGGCTTGCAGGGCAAGCGGCGTACCAGGCTTGGGTTCCGTGGGGAACGAGCCAAGCCTGTCCTTGATACGGTAATGGGCTACTTGACCATTGGCCCACTCGCTGACTACGAGATGATTGGTATCCTCCTGTCTTACGAGCAGGCGTCGGCTCAAAGTTGCATCGCTTGCCTTTACGTACGCCGAGGCGAGCTGGGACCTATCTGACATGGTGAAGGGTGTGGCCGTGGCTTGAGCTTCGCTCGGGGCCGAGGCCGAGGCCGACTTGGTTGCTGGCGCGGACTTGCTCTCCAAGGTTTCTGTCAGTGTCAGGCCCAGAGTCGGAGACGAAGCTGTATTGATGCCGGACGATTGAGTCGTGCCGTCATGAGCTGCTTCTTCTGCAGCTTTCTTGCCAAGCTCCACCTTGAGCACCACGCCCATGATGACCAAGCCCGCAACTACGAAGAAGATCAACAGCCCTACCATGGTCCAAAACGCCCATTTCCGACGATACCAAGGTGTAGCGCGTTGTTGGTCCCCAATGTGGTAGTGGTTGTGAATAGATTCCGGCCCGTCAGCCTGCTGCTGCGTCTTGCGGTACGTTGGGGAGGAGCAAAAGACTCGAGTGGGATGTTGATGTTGCGCTCCGCCATGTTATTACTATTAGCTTGAGTAGCCTGTTGGTAGGAGAGCCACGGAATGTCTTGGAGTGACATGATGTTTGGGGGCACATGTTTACACCATCTTTCGAGAGAGAAAACATGCACAGCCGGAGGGGGAGGAGGGAGGCAGGAAGGGTGCTACGGGAATCTTATATAGCATGATTTGTCGGCGAGCAAACAAAGAGATGAGTGAAGGTGGATGTGTGTCTGATGGGTTTGCGTCGCACAAGGCGATGCGCAAACGCCTTTGTTTTGTCACAATGAAGAAGGGGTTTGAGAGCGACAAAGGATGTCGTGATAGTGACTCTCGCCGTTTTGCGGTTGCGGTTGCGGTTGCAGTTGCGCTTCTCATTCTGTTTGTCACTTGCGCACCGTGCACCGTGCATCGTGCATCGTGCATCGTGCATCGTGCACTGTTTGGGTGCAGTCGACGGCGGCCTAGAAGATGGAATCAACTTTTGGCATTTCTTCTCCTTGCTGCGTTGAGTCGCTGAACTGATGATGAATGGGTTACAATAATTAATAATCGCGGGAAGGGAGTCGACGGATGTGGCTTTTTTTTTTTTAATCGTGAAAAAGTATATGTGGGGTTCCTGATTCACCAAGCCAATCGAGGCGTGGCTGCGTCTTTGTTTCTCATCAGACTGACTCAGACTCAAGAGACTCGGAGTGAGCCAGTTCAAGCACCACCTTAACCACCACCGGCTGGCAGACTCAACTCGTCTTTCCAGCTTGATTGACGACTTCTCAAAACTGTCGGTTCAATTTTCCACCACCGGAGCCGCAATGTCCCCCTCCTCAATGCCCTCGATGCCCTCAATGCGTGACGAGGACATGCCGTCATGTCCGCCGCGCCGACTGCCACCAACTCTGCGCCCGCCGCGGCGCGAAGACTTCGAAAAGTCAAGTTCGTGGCTTCCGATCCCGCCAGAGGAGGTTTGCCCGTCAAGCGCAAGCAGGTCCAGCAAGCCTGTGCAGCCTGTCGCCGCAAAAGGTTCCATCCATCCATCCATCCCCGGAGCCTCCTTCCCAGCCAGCTTCCAGCTTCATCACTCTTGCCTCTTGCTAATTGCCTCTTGCTAATTGCCTCTTGCCTCTTGCTAACCACCACTCTTGGTTGCGTGCGCCTCGCAGCGACGATGCATCCACGCAGAAGATGCTCACGAGGAGCCCGCCTCGGAAGATCATGACGGGCACGATTCGTCGCCCTCGCAGGCTTCGTAAGTTATCATGATTCTCGACTATGTCATATTTCGACCTCCCCCTTTGATCGCGATGCTTCAAATCGACCCTGACATCCATTTCTAGGCCCTCGATCCCCTCATCGTCTGTTGCCACGCCTCGGATGAGACCTACAGCCATAATGCACGAGAATGGAGTCACGCATACTACACATACTACACACACTACACACACTACACACTACACAAACTACACATGCCGCGCACTCCCCACATGCAAACCATCGTCACGTATCGCGTAATAACTCGGCGCAAAGTGATGGCCTCGAGCAGCAGTCGTCGCGGTTTGTAGGCGATCTGAACCCCGAGGGCATGTTCCTCGAAGCAACCGCATCCGTGTCGGCAGGAGCATCGTCTCAGAAAGGAGACGTCGGTATCTGGTCATCCTCAGGTGCCTTTGGCGGCTCCGCCCTGTCATCGCAGTTCATCACCTCCCGGCCGCCCCCGATGATGGATCGATTCCTTCTTCCCTTCGTTCGTGAGCATTGCCTGTCATGTCTTCCGCCTCCCGAGGACTTTTCCCGCCTCAAGAACGTCTACATGGAGAAGGTTCACCCCATATTCCCCGTCATCCCAGTCGCCGACTTGGACAACAATCTCGACCACCCGTGCAATATAGTTCTTCGCCAGCTCGTTTGTCTCGCAGCCGCAGCCGATCCGGAGCTCAAGGAGCATTTTCGTCTGCTGAACCGCGGGCCCGGCCTGCTCGCTGCACAGGACTTTTCTCAGTCCCTGTCATCATCTGTGAGAGCGATTCTGAAACCAGTCTCATCACCGATCGTGTCTTGCATATTCAAGCCTTGATCATGCTCTCTCTGTACACGCAGCCGACGTGTGCCGAGGAAGCCGACTTGCCCGCCCAGCTAGGTGGCCGTGCCATTCACCACATCCAGACTCTTGGCTTGCACTTGCTGCGATACGACGGGCCCAACTGCGATGACTTGGAAAACTTGTTCTGCTGCGTGTGGGCGCTGGATCGTATCATTGCCGCCGAAAACGGTCGGCCATGCTTGATTCACGAGCGAGACATTGGTGCCGATCTAGAGGCGTGCATCAGGAAGCGGCCGCCCTGCTTTCGGCTTTTCCTGTTTGTGGTGCAGTGGCTAGATCAAGTCGTCGAGCTGTATCGGCCGGGACCCAGTGCAGAGGCTTCTGGCCTGGAGAAGATTGCGTACATCGACTTGCCTGTGTTGGAGGCGATGATTGTCAACGCCGATGCGCTCAAGGTCCCATCTTGCCTCATCGGTGAGTTGGTCCCGACTCTCCGGTCCCATCTACCAACCACCAACCACCAACCCACTACCAAGCTTCACTTTGCTAATACAGAAACAGCAACGATTGAAACCTTTACCACGCCGTCATAATTCTCTCCTGCAGGCTTCCTCGCCCAGGAACCGCTCCAGCCGCGTCCACGCTCCCGCCACCATCCGCCAACGCCAGGAGATCACTTGCCGCCGAGCGCATCGCCTGCGCCGTGCCCAGAGACCACCTGAGTCCCATGCCTTTTGTCCCATACGCCGTGTCTCTGGCCCTGAGCGTGGAATACCGAAAGATGCGACACAGCAGACTTCCCATGTTCCGCGCCAGAGCCATGAGCTCCTTCAAGCGCAACTGCGAGATGCTCCGGAAGTACGGCGACCACTTCTGGAGCGCCAAGGTGGTGGCCAACCTGGGCGAGCGAGTACTGAAAGAAATGGAAAGAGCAGCCACGGCGCTGACAACAAGAGAAGTCAGCCCCTTGCCGCCAGACGCAAAATCGAGATGCGCGTCTGCCGGGCTCCAGACGGCAACGATGCGACAGAAAGAGATGCTTGCCAGCCATCCGACAGGCAATACATCTTCTATAGACATGGACAACGCGATTGACTTTTCATTAATTGACGCCATCTCTGCGCAGGACGTGTTCGGACACATCGATCCGAGCTTCAACTTGGATGCTGTGGAGGACGCGCTGGAAGCTCATTTGGATATCGGGCTGCCGCTTAACTGGGGTGACTGGGATCAGTTTGCCAACACTTAGCGAGGGGGTCGCATCGACGAGAAACTATTACTGAATGGGTTCGGAGGGCCATGGGGCGTGGTTTTGGGACTGTATACGGGACGGGAATACGTGGCGCTTTTGGGCTGGTGAGGCTTGTCTGATTAAAGTACCAGTTGAGCATGTTGGGAAATTTTTCTGCACTGAGACTCTCGAATAGATTTCGTGAATCTATACTGCATCATAGCTACCGATGATGAACAGGAGGAAAATCACCACAGCCCCTTGTCGAAGCCAGCGGTGCTCTCAACCCAGCAGTATCACGCCCCAACGACATGGCATGAGTTACTCCGTACAAGAGGTCGCAAAGGCACAATTACAGAGCGTAAGGGTAAGTTGTGATGAATTTGGAAGCTCAGTCGATGACACGCAATGTTGTAGAGAATCCCCCTCCCCTGGGGTATTCAAGGCCAAAAGCTAAGCACATGTGTCTCACATGAAAAAGTGTTTGGAAATGCCGAGAACTAAGAACCCTTACTGGAGAGTAAGCGCCTGCCCGTGCCCGTTCAGCGTCGCACTCTTGAAGATTTGCCTCGATAAACTCGACGTCTCCTAATGCCAGATCTGGTTTCCCTCCTCTTGTTCAACCGAACGCATGAAACCTCGCTGGCAGAATTAGACGTCGGTGCGTGCGAATCTCTTTGATCATCTTCCTGCTCGCCAATCGGGCTGACAATCACCTTGTTGTTGTTGTTGTTGTTGTTGTTGTTGTTGTTGTCGACGAGGTGATATCGGTGCGACGCTCATACTCGATGCGATGACTCGGTAGTTTGAGTCCAACGTAGCCCACGGAGATCGGGAGGCTTGCCGAGGTCCGAATGCAGTGTGTTGCGCACAAGACCAGCTGCTTACACAGCTGTGGTGAGGCAATGAAGTCGCCCGACGCAAGGGGCGGCGTGTGCTCGTGCAACCGGCAACCGGCATGGGAACTTGTACGCATTCTGCTTTATGAAGCCGTTGGATTTTACCCGTTTGCGGCACATCACTTGGGCGGTCGCTTGTTTGCGAGATCGGTAGGTCTCCCCTGGACCTGGTTCTTCATCTCATTTACGAAGTGTCTGATGAATGTTTGCCTCGTCCTGCCCCGCTCAGGATCAGCTAGCGGAATGTCAGATTTGTCTTGTCCCGGGTGCATTGAAATGGGCTTTTTTTTTTTTTTTTTTTTTTTTTACCTGTAGCTTCCCGGGAGCCAGGGGTTCGTGCGGGTCGCGACCATGTCTTCGCTCGTGAATAGTTCGATGGATGCGGCCGACGGCACGGTGGAAGCCGGGTTGTCGGAGGATCTGTCGAAGAAGCAGGTTAGTGACATGGTCGGCGTGTTGTGCACGCAGGCTTGGGTTTGTTCCTCACGGCTTCGATGATGCGGTCCTGGGAAGGTTCAGCGTCAGCAATCAGCAATCAGCGGCTTGCTGAAAAGATGTGCCAGACGGAAAAGACCACTGTACCTCGAACGCGTGGACAAGACGAAGGGCCCAGAGAAAGGGCGACATTTTTTTTTTTTTTTCGCAGTGAGGCTAATCGCGAGGTGCCGGCCCGGTGTTGGTTGTTCTGAACTGATGAGTTTCTGAACCGCCGAGTTTGGATTGATGAGTCAGTGATTGATGACCAGGTGTTGACAGTTCAGAACGGGGCCGGACCAATGACGAGGTTCTTCCATCTTTTCCGCCACCCACCCGAATCAGCGCTAGGACGTACCATGAGCACGTTGGTGACGCAGTAACGAATGGTCACATTACAATCAGCTTTCACGATGCCAGCAACAGAACAGGCTACACGCGCATTGAACAGCGTTGAGAAGTGCATCAGCAAATGAGTGAATGAATGAATGAATGCATGGGCCGAATGACGGCGCCCCCAAGCTGCATCACATGAAAATGCTATCCTATCCCACTTCATTTCGCTCCTCCTCCCCGGGAGTCCAAAGTCTGCAACTTTTGTGATGGAAGTTCCTTTTCGGATGCAGTATCTATCCCCCTTCGCAAACCCCGGGCGCGGCATCACTTCAGGCGCCGACGTGCTTGGACATGAAAGGGCCGAGGTAGTCCATCTTGCCCAGCGGAACGCCCTCCTTGCGCATGATGTTGTAGGCGGTGGCGACGTGGAAGAACATGTTGGGAATGACATAGCCGCTCAGGTAGTTGCGCGTGAGCAGCCTGCCCTCCTTGCCGGGGCCCAGGCCGATGGTGACGGTCTCGTCGACGCGCGCGTTGATGACCTGCCTGTCGGCCCCGGCCAGCACCTGCCGGACCCTCTCGATGCGCCGGAAGAAGTCGTCGAAGCTCTCCAGGTTGTTCTCGAGGACGAGGGCTCCGTGCCCGACGCGCGGGCGACGAGCTTCTGCGCCGTGTCGGTCACGAAGTGGACCTGGAAGGAGAGCGGCAGCATGTCCTCGAAGATGCGGGCTTCCGGGAGCGATGCCGCGCCGGGGCCGAGGCCCTTCTTGAGAATGGCCTGGAGGGCCTCGAGAGACTCCTGGGCCAGGGGATGGAGGCGTCGTAGAAGCTGTAGGTGGGCATGGTGGTGGGACCAAAGGATGATGAGAAGGGATTGGGAAATTGCGCTAGTATGTAGATGGCGTGATGATGATGACGGCGATGATGACGGGATTCCGAACCGAGAAAAGATGGAGTGGCAGAGAGGCTGGCTCATTATATAAAGCCAGGCCGTTCAGACAGGGTCGGTCTGGTCAGTGAAGTCCTCTCGTTGTTCCGCCTTTTCTTTTACTAATACTAATAACAGTAATACAGTAATAGTGATACTAATATTAGCTCGTGCTTACTAATTAGAAGCTTGTCCTCGGGATCCCGGACCGTCAGTCAAGTTGTTCATCAGGCAAAAACAACGTCATGTATCACATCACTCACCCCGTACTCGGGTCGGGCTGACAAATCCAACTCTCAACAACGACGACGACGACGACGACTAGAATCCCAATGCAGCATTCGCCCGGTCAACAACCTCTCTCTCGCCAGCAGGAGCCCCATGCCGCCTGCCTCCCAACCCGCACCAATGTTCCCGGTCGGTCGGCCGACGTGCCGAGACTCGCCCTCACCAGTGACCACCCACCATCACCACCAGGGAAATCCGGCGGCGGCATCGCCCTTCACCACAATGGCCCCGCGTTTCCTGAATTTCACCCTTCAACGCATCGCATCCGCCGTCCCCAAGTCCGCAAAGTCCACCTGCGCAACGACATCCGACCCCCATCTGGACAATAATCTCATTCTCCTCCCGCAGCTGCCCCAATCTGCTTGCTCCCGACCACGGACCAGATGACGCTTTATCATCTGCCTGAAGCGGGTCGACGCAGCGCAGCGCTCTCGGCTCCGAAGAGCGAGAGACAAATGCGTCCGAGATGGAGCGTGTAACCTATACGTATAGGTTGGGACTTTAGCCAAGCATATCATACATGCATATCATATATACCTACCTACCTCTGGGTCCGTACCCAGGTAGACGGGTACGTAGGCAGTGCCCTGTCGCCGAGACATGAAACCAAGTACCCAGAATATCAAAATAAACGCCCCTCGCGAGTTCTCGTTATACGTTATACTCGGTAGAGTCCATATACTACTTCAGATCAATGCTTTGATACACCGGAGCGAGCCATGTAAATGCCAATCAATACCCCCCAATTCGAGCCGAGCCAGTACGTTCCACCCTTCACTTATCAAGACATACCAGCCAACTAGTGTTGGACGGACTCTCTATCGCTGAGAGTGTTTCAAAAACATGCTTTATTATTTCGTAAAAAAAAAAAAAAAAAGGGGGCCACCTCATTTTTTTCTATTGCAAGTGATCATGTGTCCCGTTGCGGATAAAACAGACAGCACAACTACTCAGTGTCTGTATTTGTCCTCCTCACTCTGTCTCTGAGGTCTTTGTTCTCCATCTCGAGGCCCCCGAGCCGCTGTCGCGCGGCTTGTCGGTCTTGGTTGCGGCCCTCGCGTTCCATTTTCAGCTTGTATTCCATGTCGCGTAGCCTGAGGAGCCAGCGGTTGTCATTGTTACTGGGCCCGCTGCTTTCCGAGCTGGGGACTGCCAATTCCAGGCCGGTAAAGTTTCCCGATGATGGCCGCGGTATGCCCGACGAGGTGTTGGCTCGCGAGGACGTTCCCGACCGGCTGCTCTTACCATGGCTCGACTGGGATACTCGACTCTTATCGCGATCTCCTGGTCCGCGAGGGATGCCTGGCGACGGGGATCCTCCGCCAGAGGCCCCGCGGCTCAGTGGTAGTAGGGTGTGTTCGGAACTCGAATGTGCTGCGCGGCTGCGCACGTCGTTGGCGGTCCGCAGCGTTGCATTTTCCACCTTGAGTTGTCGGTAGGCATCCTCTAGTCGAAGCATGCGACTGTGCATGTCCTGGGGGCCAGCGAGCCCGACGCCACCGAGTTGCGCAACATTGATTCCAGGCGGTCGAGCTTCTTCGTCCGCACCTCCAGGTTATTTTCGAGCGTCTGGTACTCCTTGTGCAAATCACGCTCGACCGAGTGGATCTTGGTGTACAAGGTCTGGAACATGGTCTCAATGGTCTTGACAGCCGCAAAGAGGTTCTTGGAAAACCCTGGTAGCCGACTTCCAATGACCTCGACGGACGGCACCACTTGTCGATCAACGAGCGCATTGTTATTGAGCCACTCTCGACCGCAAAGAATGCTGAGCTTCTGCCACAATTTGAGGAGAAGCTCGTTCCTCTCCGTCAACTGATCGCGAGCAGTCTGTTCGAGCTGGGCAAGCTTCCTGCGGTCATTGCCTCTGGTGCTCTCCAGCTCCGCGATTCGAACGTCTTGGGTGCTGGCTGTGTGCGTGAGATGCTGGTGGGTTCTCTGGAACGTGTCGAACTGCGCCTTTGTGTTGCGGTGTGCAAGACGCTCCTTCTCCAGCAATTCAGTGACCTTGCGGGTTTCGAGGCCGTGAGATTCAAGCAGCGCGTCTCTTTGCTTGATAATACGTTCCTTCTCGGCCAGAGATGCCTTACATGTGTCGAGCTCACGGACCGTATTCTCAAGTTCGCGTTGCATCTTGGCAATGGACTAAAAAGGCAAAACAATATTTGGTCAGTGACATGGAAATGGACTGGATGTGGGTGTTTTTTTTTTTTTTTGGGGGAGTAAAATGATAAAGTCGAAAATAATGCATACCTTGAGAAGCGATGAGCGAGTGCCGTTCAGATCGCCCAGAGCTTCTCGAAGATTATTCTCGAGCTCAATAAGCCTCTCCTTCCACTCCGTGGCCTCAACTTCACGAGAAGACAGGCTCTTACGCAATCTTCTCACTTCATCCTTGGCACTGGAAGCCTCCCGGTTCAGCTCATTGACAACCTGCTGCACTTCCTCCTTCTCCTTGTCCGCAACGATTTCCCTTTGCATGCGCTCCTGTTGCAAGCGATTGTCCAGCTCCCTGACTCGGTCTCTCTCGTCTCTGAGGTTTTGTTCTGCATTCGCAATGGCAGCCTCAAGTCTCCGATACGAATCTTGTCGGCTTCTTGCTCTTCCCTCAAGAAGGCAATCTCTCCCTGCGACGATTCTTGCTGTATCGAGAACCGCTGGTTCTTTTCGTTTGCTTCCATCAGCTTCTCTTCCAGATCCTCGAGCTCCTTGTTCGACGAGTCCAGTTCCTCTTCCAGCTGCTTGATGCGGCGCAGTTTGCTGTCCTGTTCATCTTCTAGGCGCACCAGGGCCTCGCTCATCTTGCGCATCTCTTCCTGCAAGGCGTCAAAGTTTTCTGAGCGATCCCTCAGGTCTGCCTGGGTACGTTGGATTTCCTCATTGCGCTGATCGGCCTCGGCCTCGAGCGCGTCAATCTCGTCTTGCGCTTCCCGGCGCAGTGCCTCAAACTCGTTTTCCATGTCGCCCTGTTCGCGAATAGCTTCGTCACGTTCTGCCTGCAAAGCGACGAGGTCGTTCATTGCAGTTTCGAGGTCCTCCTGGACTGCCAGCGCGTTTTCTTCGGCCAATCGTTTGCCCTCGACTGCCGTCTCGAAATCTTGCATGCACGACTCTAGTTCTCTCTGCAGTTCTTGATTCTGTAACTTGACCTCGCTGACCTTGTCACGCAGCTCGGCCAGCTTATTTTCCAGTTCCTCGCGTTCGGATTCCTCCGCGGCGATGGTTTGCCTGGTCCGCACACTGCCGCGAGAGTGCGGCCTTTCGTGGGCGCCAGCACGGGATGCCGAGCGATCAAATATGCTGTCCACGGTGGAGGGCGCGGGACCGCCGCGACGCTGGGCCATCTTGAGATCCTCGATTTCCTGGTAGAGCCTTTCCTTCTCGCGATTTCTAGAGGTGAGCATGGACGTCTGCGCGCCGACCTCACGTCTCAGCTCGGCATTTTCATGGCGGAGCTGCTCACCCTCCTGACGCAGTTGGTCAACCAGGGTAGTAGCGAGGCTGAAATTGGCGTTGGATGAGGAGTTCTCGGCATCGCCAGATAGGCCGGACATGGGGCGATGAGGTGTAAATGCGCCGTCTCTGGCTTTTTGGAGATGTTGTAAATGTTGGTGGTGTGTTGCAGACTCGCTGGACTAGACAGTTCCTTCTTCAGCCTGAATATTTCGTCTCGCAGCCTTCGATTGTCTTCGTCGGCTTGTTCTCGACGAGCCGTCTCTTGCTCGAGCAGATCCTTCCAGACCTCGGATTCTTCCTGCTGTCCCAGGCTGTCTCCGGTACGCTCACTCAGAGCTTTGACGATTTCAGCCAAGCGGCGCTTTTCTGACTCGCGACTCAAACTCTCGCTTCGCAGTTTTTCAATCTCGCTCGCATACTCTTCTACCCTTTCGCGTAGGAAGATGAGTTCTTGTTCGCGCTCGTAAGCTTCTTCATCGGACATCCTTGCCGTCTGGTCGTTGGAGGAGGAGGCGGTACCGGGCCGTTGTTCGTCGTCTCTCACTTTCTTCTCGAGCTCTTTGACCCGTTTTCGCAGCACTTTGTTGTCTCGTTGCAAAACAGCCAAGCTTGTCTTTAACTCCACATTTTCAGAAATCATTTCTTTGATGCCCTCCTCGGATAATTTGTCCAGGCGATCACTGAGGAACATGACTTTGAGTTTGAGGTCAAAGTTTTCTTTCGAAAGCCGCTCGATTGTGCTGCTTTGTTCTTTGAGAGTCAGGTTCTTGCCCGGCTTTGTTATCGTGCCTGTTCCCGTTGTGAAGCTAGAGGGGGTTGGCGCGGTGTCTGCAGACCGTTCTTAAACTTGTACTCCTTGGCCAACGACTCGGGCACCTGAACATTTCTAACGTGCTGAGCAATGATGGTGTCTGTCGGTGCGGTGGTGGCCTTGAGGTTTTCCCGCGACGCCTTCGGTGTCTTTAGAGGGTCGTTATGGCTGGCTCGCACGGGACTGGACACTTCCGGCAACGGCTCCAAGTGATGCCCAGGCATATCATAGGAGTCCTCGCCCCCAAAACCAGAGACCATGCTACCGATGCTTATCGACCGCTGGAACGGGTTACTCGTGTTCCTCGTCATTCCCAACGCAGGTGGTGGGGCCCCGAGGATAGGGCGTGGTCGGCGCCGATGCCAACCGTTGTTGTCTCACTGCCATCTTGTGATTCGGGGTTTGTGATGAAGGATGAAGTCGAAGATCGCTGGCTTCCATATCGACTTCGAAGATACTTGGATCGCTTGCCAATCCGCAAAGAGTTGCTGGCAGTGCTACCAGCATCGGGTCGTTCGGACACATTTTGCGACTGCAGGAAAGGGACCTCTGTGCCAGGAGGGAACGAGTTGTCCGCATCATTGTTGGAATCAGAGTCATCGGCCGTAGTTGCGCCGGCACCGTACCCCGTCGCGGTACTAGCCATGCTGATAGCTCTCGAGATGGTTCGTGCCGCAGCTGCGGCAGTGGGAGAGGAATCCAGGTTTTCGAGGCTGGACTTCTCGTCGGCCCCCACACTGGCAGTATGATTTTCGTCGGCCTGCAGCGCGGTTCGAGGACGCGTTTGGCCTGGGGAGGTTTCTGCGGCATGACAGGCTTCATCGTTGGGTACTTGGCGGATTGTTCTCGTGGTAATGGGAGAAAGCGTTGGGAGAAAGCTAGACTCGACGTCCTTGAAGTGTTCGCGTACAGCTTCTTCGGAGATGGTTTCGTTCTGACCCCCACTGTTATCGACTGTCGCGGCCTCAATGTAGCTACTTCCCATGGCAAAGGGACCAGGGTTGTTTCCAGACATGGGGATTCATCTGCCTGCGGAAGCAGCTTCAAGATGGAGTCGTCGGGTTGTGCATTCGAGGTGTCGGGCGCGCCAGCTGGCGCAGCATGGGTATCACTCGAATCCGCCATGATCAACCGCTTCTGCGCGGCAGCTCAGCATGTGCTGCGAGACAGAAGATAAAAGATGGCACACAGCGAGGACCAGACGCGAGGCGGCTTGCCGTCAGGCCAGGCGCATTTTGAGCGTCGTTGGGGGTCGTTGGGGGTCGTTGGCTGCAATAATGGCCAGGGATTCGACGCGGGATCGACGCGGCAATCTCGTCCGACTTCTAGCCGGAAAGCTAGAAGTGCTTCTTCTTGCGAGTGGGGTACCCGATACTTGTGAAAAAAGGGCGCGCTTGGGCTGCAGATGAAACACGGCGTGTGTGCGCGATTGCATAAGAAGACAAGGAGAAGAATGGAACTGATGACCATGGAGGTGGACATGGAGTGTTACAACTTGTTACTGTCATCAGTGTGAGTCTGACAGCCATGCACACCATGGCGCGCTACTCGGTAGAGGCTAGAGGGACCTGCTAGAGGGACCTTCCCAACTAACTACTTCCCTAAAAGCAAGGGAGATGCACGAGGACAGTGCGCAGGTCCAGCCTTGAACATTCATCACCCATCCATCACCCTGTCTGTCGTGTGACGATGACGATATCAAATCCCTGAACGAAACTTGCAGAATCAAAAGGCTCCTAATCTCAATCCGGCTCGTGATTTGCAATACACCCTTCCTTCTAGCAATAATCGACCGAGTCGCCGACGCAACGTCGATGCTGTTTCTGTTTCTGTTCCGGTTTCTGATGAACCGACAACCAGCTGTTATGGGAAAAGAAAAAGAAAGAAAAAAAAAAAAAACGCCACATGTTCCATCCAAAATTTTGCTCATCCACACTAGCCCCATCATATACAAGTATTTCCAAAACGTCGCCTTTGTGTCCCCATTATCCACACAACACAAAGGGAAATCCATCTCAAAGAGAATGACGTCGCGGTATGCACAATGATGCCGCAAAATTGCAAGCGCGCAAAGACGAATCAAGGGTGTCCAAGGCGCAGAACGCCATGGCGCGCTTCGTCATGAATTGACGAAAACCTGGTACGCCATAATCATGACCCAGACTAGGAAAATGACTCCCGTCAAGGACATGGCAAAGACGAGATGCCAAGATTGACCTACAACACGGTCAGAAACGAGCTTCAGACAGAAGCAAGCGGAGCCCATTATTCAAGACCACGAAATGCGGTTCAAGGAAAAAGAAGGAGGAAGGGGGCAACATTGGCCGGCGCAGAACAAGAAATTCAACTCACATATGTTCCTCTGCTGCAACCAAGCCAACGTCTCTTGGCTCAGTCCATGAGGATCCCTATAAAACACCTGCAAGTCACAAGTGCTCTGAACGGAGCCGCTCGGCCCCCAGAGCTGGACCGACACGACGACCAGCCCGACCAGCCACATGACGAAGAGGATGAAGGCGCCCATCATGACAATGGCCGGTAGCAGGCGGCGGTTGGCGATGAGCCAGAAGATGCCGCCGATGAAGAGTATGGCAATAGACCCCACGGCGATGTAGTATGGGAAATACCTGTATAATTGTCGAGGGATCAGCGTTTTCAAACAAAAGCATACATACTACAATACATCCAGTGGCCCCTTGAAGAAACGGGGGTAGGGGAAGGGGGATACCTACCATGGAATCGGTAGATCCAACTGCACCTGGATCTGGACAAAGGTGGAAAAGACGCCGACAATGCTCGCCGAGCACAACAGCATGGTGAAGATCCAGAAGTTCAGCTGGAGCGGCGGCCAGTTGTAGGTGCGAACAAGGCTGACTGCTCTTCGGTGGTGGACGCCGGAGCCGCTGCTCAGTGTCGATGCGGCAGCCATGATGGCGATGTGAAGGGTGATGTGAAGGGTGATGGCCTCTTGCAGTTCCTGTCCAAGCCCAACACTAGACCAAACCACCCTCGGTCAGTTGTTGGTGTCGGTGTTGACGACAATGGCCGCCCCTGTTCTCGCCAGCCCCGGGGTCAAAACCAGCCGACGACGAAGAACCACCCGGTGAACGGTGAAGGAGGGATGGACCAGCGATCAGCAATCAGCAATCAGCAATCAGCAAATCAACATATATATATATATATATACTTTTTTTCCCTCTTCCTCTCGCCCTTCCGAGGTTCGGGCGCAGATCATACCAGGCGGTGATGCGTGTTGCCCAGGAACAGAGTCCAGACACCCTCCCCAGACACCTGGACAATACAGACGCCGACGCAGACGCCGACGCAGACGCAGATTGCATGCAAATCCACCCGGATGCCGGGGAGCCCAAAGCCGGGGCTGGGCCGGACCAGCGTCTGGGTGCCACGTCGAGAGGCAGAGGGAGTTGGGCGTGGCCGTGCTTTCGCTATTAGTAAGTTACTATTAGTGGACGTTCAGGCGGCTGGGCTCCACTGACCACTGAAGAAACACTGCACTGTACTGCACCGCGCTGCACTGCGGGCCGAGAAACGTGTCGAACGGGCAAGAAGTACGGAGTACAAGATACGATATCGTGTACAACCAACCCACTGTTGCCTGATGTGAATGCGAAGAACCTGAACAACAACAACACCTCGGCCTCTGACCGCGACAATCCCACCCCATGATATTATCCAAAAGCTTCCCATAACACTACCATACGGAGTCATAAACACTGACACAACCCATGACCATGCCACCGTCCACTTGCACGGTTGTTTTTCTCGGGCCGCGACGACCCGTGGCTTCACCGCCAGCTGTGCATGTGCCGCTGTCTGTCCCGATGCTCGGCGACTCGCGGCGCTCTGCAACGAAACAGCTGTTCATGCTGGTAGTTGCATTGCATGGTGCAGTCTCGCTGAGACGGACATGGCCAAATTGGTCCATGGGCCTGCTCTACGATTGTTTGAGAACTCCTTCCTGATCATCAGATTCGTTGGTACGCATTACACCAGTCGGTTGTCGTAGGCAAGTACCTAGGTAGAGGTAGCACGGTAGGTAGATCAATCGTCGATGCTAATATGTACAATACGGAAAACATGCTCCCATTTCAATTCCCGTGCATCCTACCTCTCATCATCGTATATTTACATCCGTCGCGTCATCTCGTCTCATGTTCACATCCGTGGTATAAAATCCATCTCTTCTATGCACCCTCTTCCCTCGGCCTCTGCGTCTGCGTCTGCATCTGCATCTGCATCTGCATCCAGATCAAATCTCCGTCCGAATTTCCACGAACCCCTTTCTTTCTTTACAAGAGGGTCTCGCCCAAGGCGCAGCGGACGAGTGAGCAGCCGGCCCGGACAGTCTCCTGGGCGCCGGCCTCGGTAGCAGCCAAGCTGGGATTGACTTCAACAAGATCAATGGCGACGAGACTGCCCGTCTGATGCACAGCCTCGCAGATGTAGTCTCCCTCGCGGAGGGTCAGGCCGCCGCGGACGGGAGTGCCCGTGCTGGGCGCCCACATGGGGTCGAGTGCATCGACATCAAAGGAAAGGTGGATGGGGGTATCGGCGCCAATGTAGGCAAGGGCCATTTCGACGACGCGGCCGATGCCGTATCTATGAGGACAGGGAACATGACAACATGCGTCAGTCTTATCGTTTCGCGTTTCCACATGGCGCAATGCGTGAACTTACCGATCCACGTCAAACATGCTAAAGGCCTTGATGCCGTTTTCACGAAGAATCTTCTTCTCGGCATTGTCGACGTCACGAAGACCAATGTAGACGAGCTTCTTGATATTCAGCAGCATGTCGTCCTTGATCCAGCCAAAGTACTCCTCCTTGTCGCTCGTGGCCAGACCCGAGGCAAAGGCGACGGGCATGCCGTGGATGTTGCCGCTATCGCTCCCCTCGGGCGTGTTGATGTCGGCGTGCGCGTCGACCCAGATGAGGGCAATCTCGCGGTTCAGACGCTCGCGAGCAGCCTTGGCGCTGCCCGTGACGGTGCCAATGGCAACGCTGTGGTCACCACCAAGAGTGAGAACCAGGCGGCCCTCCTTGGCGTGCTCGTACACCTGCTGCGAGATCCGGCGGTTGACGGCCGAGACGACACCGGGGTTCTTCATGCCGCGGTGGTCGGGGTCCGAGGCGGGCATGAGCTCGTCGTACTTCTGGACTTTGGCGTCGCCGTGGAGCTTGTAGCCGAGCTCATTTTGTATCTCGCTGAGGAGTCCGGATGCGATCAGGGCTTCGGGGCCGGCATCAACGCCTGCTTTGGGCTGTGAACCGCAGTGCGCATGTCAGTTGCCACGGGAGATGAGAATGAGATGAGGGTACGGAGTAGAGGTACATGTATGTACTCGGTAGCCATCGACAAAGGGAAGGGATGCAAATGAAGCTAGCTAGTCGCTTGCTACATACCTGGCCCTTGGAGAAACCGACAGCAACGACACCCAGGTCTTGCGGGTTGGAGAGGAAACGGCTTTGACGACATCCGTGTTCATTGTGTTGGGAATGGCTTCACAGCGACTTTTCCGGCCTTTTTCTTTTAGGCCTCCTGTTGGTCTGGTGGTTTGGTGGTTTGGTGGTTTGGTGGTTTCCTTTTTTTTTTTTTTTTGGTAAAACGGGGTCTGGCAAAAGTCCGCGCAAAAGTGAAATAACGCTGATGAATGACGTGGGGCGCAAGCCAACGAGAAGTTGTCCAGGCAAGGCAGGGCGGCAGGCAGAGAGAGATGAAGAATGAGAGTGCAAAAATAAGAAGAGAGGGGAAAGGGCAACCTTGAAGTACAAGAAAAAGCACGGCAACTTGAAGAGACAAAAGAGGAGCGGGAGTGGGACGGGATAGGATTTTGGAGGGGGAAATCGAAGAGGAAGTACATACAAGTAAGTAAGTGCAGGTAACCAGAAGATCGTGGCGGGCGGCAGGGATCAAGGACGGCGGAATGTCACAGGGCCAGAATGCCAGAGGGCCAGAGCGCGTGAGGGTGAGGGGCTCTGACGATCTTCTAGAAGCACGCACCGGCGGCTTACGTGGGAAGAGGTGTCTATGTATGTACTACGTAGTGTCTGTCACCAATCGCGGCTGGCGGCGCCAAGGGGGCCAGAACAACGGGAAGCCGCTACTCTGTGCGCTGTCTCTGATCGCACGGAGATGTACAGGCCCTGGTCCCTGGTCTTGTATGTATACCCTTTCGTCTTTCGTCTTTGGTAAGTTGGCCAAAGACTACCAACATGAGTGGGCGCAGCCGACAGTCCAGTCTGTAATAACTATCCTACCTCTCAACATGACCTAATACATAGACCCCGTCTTCGATGCCTCCCCCGCCCCTTGCATCCATCTCATACCTCATATCTCACAAACCTACGACCTCGTTCACTTTTGTCCATTTCCCCATTTCCATGAGCCAAAATGCAATTTGCAATTTTGCACATTTTTTTATCCCTCATTCGTTAATGCCCACCCATACGTGTGAAACCGTGATTTGATTGCAGTGGCCTACGCCAGCACCAAAGTCGGTCGATTGAAGCACTCATCCCACTGCGTGCCCCCGGCATCCCAAAACTCCAAAGCATCCTCGCGAGTCCATGGGACCAGCATCCGCGTTCGGGTCCATGCCGACATCAAACAAGGCCTTCTTGACAAACGCCTTGTCTTCTGCTGATCCATCTGCGATGCCGACTCCGAGCACGGTCAGCGGCCAACTGATTGATTCTTTGTTACTCAACGTGCTCGCTGCTTCCTCGAGAATACCCAGAAGATGCCCGCTCAGTGCCCTTCGTAGTGGCCCATGACTCGTTTTCCCAGCATTCGTCAAGCTCGGGAAATAATGTGCCGCGTCGATCCAGGACTCCTGGAATTTTCCAAGAGCCAGAACTCCATAAAGAGCAACCGAGGCTTTGAACATGCGCGCAATGATGTTGATTTCAGCCGTCTTGGGTATTTCGTAAGCCTCGGCCCAGGCATCCGGCACGAACTCGTCGATGCTTCTGAAAATCTCCACAATGTTGGCCTGCACGTCACGCCATGGACCATGTCGCAGATCCCGCAGCTCCGTGATGCGTATCATGTCCATGAACAGACTCGTCGCGCACGGAAAGGACGGGTAGAGCGTGGTTGAGTAGAGATTGCGGGTGGCTTCTTTGCTGAGGTAAACGGATCCAACCCCAGATCGTGAGACGGGCTAGTCGTATTGGCGACATTGGCGATGCTGCATGGTTGGCCAGGTCAGCCTATTTGGTATTCCAGAACCTGCATGTGATCCAATGTGTTTTTGTTTTTTCTTTCCCCAGGCATTGATTGGGGCGGGCTGTCTTACATGGTCATGTAGTACAGAGCGAGTCTGATGTGAGGAAAGTGGTTCATGATTCTCCCAATGCCGCCGCCATGCTTGACGAGAGCTAGAAACCCCTCTACATGATGACGCCAGCTAGTAGACACCATGTAAAGCTGCAACGACAACATCAGCACCAAGAACCTGCCGGGTCCGGTCGGACGGGCTACCTCTGTCGAGCAGTGGTAACTAACAACATACCTCGGCGGACACAATGTTGGCAATCTTGCGAAGACCCCATATAACACCAGATAGATTGATGTCGACGAGATGATGATTCAGCGCGCGAATGGCCTCCCCATGTGTCGATAGAAACATGTTCGTAAATGCGCAGTCGCTTTATGCTGAGACAGTTGCGTCGTCCCACGCTCTTCTGCGTGGAAGATGAAGGATATGCGGTGGGCCAGCGCGACCATGATGACGGTATGCTGATGGTCTGGCGGAGGGCAGAACTTCTGCCTCGTGTTTCCCGCCGGGCAGTGGAAATCACTGGGGACGATCTGCTTGGCGATGCGGCGAGTCAACATGACCTCGTTAACTGTAGAAGAGAAAGCAGTGTTGTCTGTCAGCTACAGGCATCACCAACTGCCCATGACGGAGAGATACTTGACGGCTATTACAGTATTGGCATGCCTCGGAGAAATGCCAGCCCTGAGGTAGAAGATCGCGCGTCAACACCACGTTACCCCGTCCGCGAAGCATCTGCACACTGCCCGAATGCCGCTCCACCATCTTCGCCACGGACTCCCGCATGTCGGTGCTCTGCACGGCCATGTCGGAGCCGGAGCCGGGGCCGGAGGCGACCGGCCAGGCTGGCCGATAATGCATAGATGTCGCGCCGTAGTTGATTCCGCTGCATACACGGCCGGCCGTCACGCACCTGCCACAGACGGGTCGCGCCTCATCACATTTGACGTGGCGAGCACTGCTCTCAATCCATTAGCAGAACGATCTTCTTTGGATTCCTCCTTCTTTTCCTCCCCGTCTGTCCTGTCCGGAAACAGCTGTGTACATGTTCGGGCGGAAACTTGGGAAGTTGGGGGTGAGCGTCATTCACGAACCGGCAAGTTGCACATCCTGTCCTGGCCCTGGATCCCCATTTCTTTTTCCGAGGCGGCGCGAATCGCACGACGTGAGAATCACCAGCTTGCGTCGTATTCGAGCTATCTACCTGAGTTGACATGTTTTGCAGTTGAAAGTGTTGTCGTCTCAAGTAAGTGGCAACGTGGACATGAACGCAGATAATACATCATGTGTATGGAAACGGGACGGGCCGTCAAGTCGGCAGTTGCCCAGTAGTAGTAATAAAGGCATCGATTACTCCGTACGTGAGTACTCCCATACGATGATCCGGCTTAGTAAGCCCATGCAATTATAAGCACCAGGTAATAGCTGTCGCAGGGCATGCATGTAAGGATAATAATAATGTACGCACAATTAAAAGTGGCCAGTTGGCTGCGCCTCTTTTTTGTCGTGCAACGATACATGTGTTACTCCGTAGCTGGCTTTTCTTTCTCCGTACACACCAGACTTCTTTTGGCCGCTCCCGCCGCCGCCTTGTCCTACGCCAAGATAACTCCTGCGGTGAGCCCCACCCACTTCATGTGTGTTTCGCCTCGATGAGAGAAGTCTGGGGCTTGTCAAGTTGGAAACAGTCATCAGCCGCCCGTGTGGCACGCGTCTTTGGAAGAAGGCAATCCGTGCAAGTCGGTCTAATCCGTTGTATGTACGGAGTAGTCTATAAAATATGCCCAAATTCAATAACAAGATAGTAACAGCTCTCTCATACCTGACGTAGTAGGACGATTGGCCAACCCACATCTGGCATGTGCATTTCTATATGTTGCATTTCCATCATTTGCCTCATCGTGCGTCATAAACATCCTGTAGTTAGGGAAATGGCCTGCCGCAGCGACACCCTCGAAAGTACGCATGTCCAAACTCCTGTTCCAATAGTCGTCCGACTCATCATAACATCGTCTAGCATCATCAACATCAACATCATGTTTCACTTTTCCTGGAGCTTGACTGCTCTTGGCAACTCCTGCCGCGAACACAGCGAGGCGAGTACGCCTGAGCATCTAAGCTGATTCCATTTCCATGATTTCCATCGTCCAGTAGGGCAACTCTCGCGCAAATGGGTCTGCGGCGTCATATTCCTCTTCACTGGAGTCAGGCTCTTCGAGTTCATCAATTCGTGGAGCCGGAGGATCTTGAAATAGGAGGCTTCCACGGTGTAATCGTTTGCGCATTCGTCGGGCACTCGATCCAACGTCGTTCACATCTAGTGTTCCAGCCTCAGAGTCGTCTGAATCACTGAGTTCGGAATGTGTCCGCTTCCCAAAACTGCTTGACATGCTCACTCTTCTGATCCGTCTTATTTCTTTTGCCGCTGCCGAAACAGAATTTCCTCATCCACGCCAGGTGCTTCGAGCTCGCCATCCTCGTTGTCAGAAGTTTCGTTACTACAATTGAGGTTTTTGAAATCCCGCACCATGCCTCTGTCAAACTCTTTATGGCGAGACCTAGATCGGCTGCGGTTAGATTCAATCTCCGTGGGGTGGAGGATCTCGAGCCCCTCACACCCACTATCCATCGGGTCCACGTCCTCGATCACAAAATCGCACATCAAACTGCTGCTCAATGAAGCGAAATGGACTCGATACGGGTAGCGTACGCCCTCAACGTCCGACCCTGCTACTGAGATAGACTGAGAAGAAGGATCATTCGAGGCCAACCTAAGGCTAGGCCGAGCAAAGGCTCCTGGTTCGCTGCAAGGTCATGGCCATGGCCATGGCCGCCATTATCGTTCTCCACTTCCTCGTGTCCATCAGTATCGTCGTCTTCTTCATCATCGCCATCGTTCAACTCAACATCACTATCTTCTTCATCTGCATCACCTTGATCGTCTGACAATCTAGCAATGGACGAGTCGGCAACGCTTCGGGCTTTGACCAGTTCAGAAACTGAGGACTCGTCACCCAATTCTTCCTCGGCGTCCGAAGACGGCAAAGACGATCTAGGACTCAACTGTTCAGGTTCGAGCACCCTTCTCTGGTAACTAAACTGGTGACCATTGCCGATGGGCTTGATGTTAGGGTCCTGGGCCAAAGGACGAGAATAGCGAAAAAGGCCCCGGCTTGGGGTGGCTTGCGAACCATGTGTGGCGACGCAGTGGGGTTTCCGGCGGTGACGTTGGCCCGTTGGCTCCCATTGCGTGCTCGATGTGAAGGTGCTCTCGGGATAGCTTGAGGCTTGGTGTCAACGGCAGTCGACGCCTGGGATCATGCAACTTGGCCATTATCTCGGCCGGTCGAATGCAAAATAAAACGTATATAGGGGTACAAACAACTATATGTCTGACCTCGGTGGTTTGATCAATCTTTTTGAACGCCACCGTATAATGGTAAAAAAACGTATTTGGGCTGGCACTGTCGCCAGGCCGTCGTGCAGCGATCCTATCAGAAGGACGGTTGACTGCAGGTTTGTGGGGTCAGAGCGGGATCGTGGAGTGAGCAAAGGAGAGGAGGGGTCAGTAAGAAGGCTGCCGCGTCCGTCCCACTGGATATGTCCGCTGCTATTACTGGCAACTTGCAGCGAGCGGGGAGATGCGGGCAGCAGAGGGCTGACAAATTGGTGAGGAAATTGCTGCTCGTTTTAGCCAGTGCAGCAGCACGTACAGCCAGGATTTGTCGCCAGACGGGAGGTGAAGAGAAAAGAATGGCTTTCGTGGCGAATAGCCTCGTGGACTTCGTCTTCTGTCGCTTAATGACGATTCGTCCTTGTTCGATGGCGTCTCGATGACAGTCAATTCACTGTTTATCAAAGCCAGTCAGGGCGTCAATACCCAAAGGAGAAACCTCCAGCACGGAGAAGAAGAAATTCGGTTTGTTTTGGGTATCATATTCATGTGCTGATGAGGCAGGCTGGAAGCTGTTCGGTGCAGGTCACTTCGCTTGAACACCTCGTGGGAAGCTTTTCAGGAGCAGGTCGGGCCAGCTGCAACTCGATGGACGAGATAGTGGCAATAAGAGGCAGGCCAAGAGAAGAAGAAGTGAAAGGTGGGCAGACGCTGAGCCACAAACGAGACGGAGAGATAGTAAGGCGAACGGAATAGAACGCTGCGATTGGCAGGTCTGGTCTTGAACAGCAGGCCTGGAAGGATAGGGGTGTCGAGTGTCGGGACTCAGCACAGTAATATGTACTCTGTGCAGATGGCGTCAACTCTTGGGTCTAAACGGTCTGGTACCAGACTCTTATCCTCTTATGGAAGTCCCACGCGGGTTTTCAGGTACCAATTCTTAAGAGTCCTGACTATCAAAAGGCCCGTGTTTCGATCCAAAGAGTCATCGTTATAAATTATTATTACCTGCCATTTATAAGTCACAAGAGTTCCTCCGTCCGACAGGGGTGCCAGCGGCCCGGCCAAGGGTATCAAGCGCTACCATTAATGTCCATTAATGTACCGATTATAGAATCGGGTCTGTCTCTGGGCACTCTGGGGACCCCGTGCATCACCAGTGACCACCGTGGACCACCTTTGGGCAGCAATGCTCCGACCACGCGCGCCCGTCACCTTCCGAGATGATCCTATCCTACTAATAGCTAACCTTTCATGCCTCTTGAGCCCTTGACCACCCCAGACACTTTCTGGCACGTTCTCTCAGTCCTCCAGTAAGAAATCAACCCAGTCGGGTCGAAATGCCTCGAAATGCCCAGCCGCAGAACATGGTGGCCGTGACGAAAAATTTTCTTCTTGCATGTTGAGCTCCGGCATGCTGCGTGTCTCTGGTTCATGGGATCCATAGGATCCAAAAGGAGATGACTTGTCAGGAAATTGCATTGCAGACATCAGGACGCGTCTTCGTGCGGTGTTTGCTCATGTCCGACCACCAAAGGGCAGGAGCGAGAGACTTCATTGTTGCAACCTTAGTACCTTACCCCGCGATTGATGCATTATTACTCTTTGCCAACAAGTTGGTGTCTCCAACAACGATGGGATTTCTTCCAGGCACGGGTGAACAGCTCGTTATTCAGAGCAATGTGATCCACGGGCGCTTCAACATGGTGTCCGACCGTGTCAACTTGAAAACATGAAAACATGAAAACTACGGGTGCATGCAATGTGATATTTTGACGAATGCCTCGAGCGACTGGATCCGGGCCATGCCCTCACCTTCCTCAAACATGACTGAGTTATATAGGGTTGACATGTGCCGAGGAACCCGGCGCAAAGAAATGTCTCCATGTTTGAATAAGCACCTTTTGCATCGAGAAGGGTCAGTCTGGGGACACCGGATTGGCTAAGTAACTTTGGCAGAGCAAACAGAGCGCCTCATATCTGGGGCAGACATGTAAAGATGCTTAGGGGCGCTTAGATAAACTTCTTAGTCGTAAATACCATACTCCGCCAGGTTTCAGGTGTTGTCGTGTTAAAATCTTTCATATGTAGTTATATACGTGTAGTGGTAGGTGGGCCGCTTCAAATCTATCGATCCGAAAGCAAGAAATCACAATGCCGAGCCACGCCACTTACCCTAGGCTGGTTTGCTTGCTAGACCCACTCAGTCCACTACGTACATTGTATGGGACCGGACATGACATGATGGCGTTTTGACTTCACATACGGAATTTCTATACCTACTCCTGGCCATAGCCCGTAGTCGCATACAAGGACTGCATCGCCGCTTCCGTCGCAGCGCTTCCTCCCGAAAACGACACCCGAAACCCCTCGCAAGCTTACCTCCATGCCCAGCCTCGGTCAATCTATCACGACAACGAAATATGAATCAAGGACAAGCTCAGCAGGCGCAAGGCCAGAGCCAAGCAGGCGCTGCCGGCCAGCAGCAGCTACAAAGGACGCCGCCTATGTACCAGCCAAGTCAGATCAGGAGTCTGCCCATGCTGAGCGAAGAAGAAAAGAATAAATACGAGCAAGGTCTTCGAGGGTTGTGGAGCAAGGCCAACAACTCGCCACCGAATAGTCCTGATCAAATTGCAGCGCGACAAAAGATTATTGAATTTTCAAAGATGTTGATTACTAAGATTCAGCAACGTCGGAACCAAGCGCAGCAGCAGGCCCAACAAGGTCAACAAGGTGGGCAGGTGCCTGCGCGACCATCCTCGGCACAGCAGAATACTCCTGCGCAATCCGCGGGGACTCCTGCCGCCCAGGCGCAGCAGAAACCTCAACCTCCTACGACAACAGGTGCTGCCTCTCAGGCACAGACAACCCAGGCAGGTTCTGGTGCCCCTTTCCAAATCAGAAACCACAAGGTGCTGCTGCCGCGGGGCGGCCGCTGTCGCAGCGCAGCGACCCAAAATTCCTGACAATATCATGCAACATGTGAATAAGATGGTGTTTCGCGCTCCGGCCCATATAGCAAACAAATCAGCCGCGGAAGTCACGAGATGGGTGGAAGATATCAAGGACAAGTATGCTCGAGCTGTCTTTACCATGGAGAGTAGCAAAGGCAAGGTCGCAAGCATGGAAAAGATTATCAAGGATCGAATCAGCGCGGGCAAGCCGCTACAAGATGAAGAGAACCGGCAATACACAATGCGGAAAGAACAGCAACTCAAGCTCTATTCGGATGCTCATAAATGGGTCGAGAGCGTCCTAAAACAGCAGGAAGCCATCCAGGCCACCCAGCAGCAAAATGGGGCGGCAGCAGGAGCAGCAGGAGCAGGTGGTCAAAATAACGCTCCCGTTGCACCGTCACAGAGTCAACAAACTGGTAACACTCCGGCAACGGCAATTGCAACCCAGAATACGACTCAAGCGGCTACGCAAATGCCGTAACGTCCGTCAACGCGGCTGCGGAGGTTGCCAGAAGTCAACAACAGTTGGCGGCTGCAAATCGCCCATCTCCAGCAAACGGAACATCCACACCAACCGCAACCCAAGCTCAGGCACGGCCTGTGCCGCAACCTCCACAGCAACAGGGTCCGACTCAAGTGAAGACTGAACAGCCGCATCCTCCCCCTCCTGTCAATACGGTCCAGGCACAAGCCGCTGCTTCGAGGATGCAAACTCCCCAGACTGGAACGCCCGTCACAGCAGGAGGCCCAACCCGTGCTTTGAGTCACTCCGCAGCTATGACTCTCGCAAATCAAAGAGCCGCGAGCACTCCAGGCAGTGCCCATGCTCAAGGTCAACAGCCGGCAAACTCATCTTCCGCAGCTGGAGGACCCATGAATCAAGCAGTGGTTCCTGGTGCTGTTCAACCACAGCAGCAGCAGCAGCAGCAGCAGCAGCTACATCAACAGCCACAGCCGCAGCCGCAGCAAGGGCACCCACATGCTCATCCAACACAAACAACACAAACACAAACTGGGCTTCAAGCAAAGATGCCAATCCCTAAGCAACTTCCGGAGAAAGCAACTACTGTTCCGCAGGGTGTCAGTCTCGGCGGAGGTGTCAGCGCTGGGCGCCCAACCATGTCGCAGGGCAGTGGTACACTAGGTGGCGTCATGAACCAGCCGCCGGTCGCCAGGATACCTGCTTACAGCCACGACGCGGAGGGTGATCATGTTTTGAGCAAGAAGAAATTAGATGAACTAGTTCGCCAGGTTTGCGGGGGAAGTGGAGATCCACAAGACGGCAATCTCTTAACTCCCGACGTTGAAGAGGTAAGTAACCAGTTCATGAGATATGGAGACCTTGTGCAAAGCTAATGGCTTTCGTTGCCCTTAGAGCGTCTTGAGCATGGCCGACTCATTTGTGGACAATGTGTTGCATGCTTCCTGCCGCAATGCCAAAGAGCGAGGATCCAAGGTGCTGGAGATTCGAGACATCCAGTTAGTACTTGAGCGAACTTACAACATTCGTGTTCCTGGATACTCGTCCGACGAACTTCGAACGGCGCGCAAGGTTCAGCCGTCGGCTGGCTGGATTGCCAAGATGAGCGCCGTTCAGGCGGCCAAGGTGATGCCTGGAAAGGGTGACCCTTGAAAGAATGCTTCATGTATTAGGAGTTTGGTGGGGTTAATTTCGCCGTCACATGTACGGAACGGACCATGGGAATGGCGTTTGGCTTATCAGGGCTTGTTTCTCATTGCAGAGGGGGAACAGTTGTTGGAAGAAACAAGATGTGTGTTGCGCAGATTTTCCAAACCAGATGCGGAACCAATAAATAGCATGGCAGGGAGCACAGGGGATAGACAATATCGACTCCTCTGGGCAGATTGTCAAAATGGAGATACATGTGTCTTCCGTTTGATTGAACTAGTGTTGTGCCATTTTTTTAATGCAAACGTAGTTTTCTTTGCATGTAGAAAATGTTCAGCTGGCTGGATAACAACATTACATGCACCACACAATTTAGGTGTGCACCAAGGTACTCGGCGCGACTTGGAGTTATTTGATATCTTGGCGGTTTTCAGGCGCACCGATCGTGTCAGTTCGGAAAATTGGTAGGACGACTGTGCAAAAGTGCGTGGAGTGATCGTTGGAGCATTGCGCTCGACCCAATCACCTCCAAAGTTAAAGATGACGATGATGACGTTTTGGTCCATTCGTCACAGCGTAACAGAGACGTTGAGGAAGCAATTAAGATATGCACAAAACAAATACAATGAAAAGGAGTACTTTGTGCAATCACCTACATAGACGTGTCTTATTAGCTAATTAGAAACTTGCAAGTGGGTTCATATGCACACGCTGTGCGTCTTGCACTACTACCACGTAAGTAGGCCGATTCTACTCCGTAGCTAGGTACGTACCAGAGTCAATGCGAAAACGTCACTGAGTGCCGCCTGGAGGGCTCCACTATCCATCCAATAAGCAAGCTAGGTTGTGATTACCTGAGCAAATCCAAGCTTCAAACCGCGGGCACGCGGTACCTGAAGTCGCGGGCACAATGCGGCGTGCTCTCAAGTACCGGGTTTTGCCCCAATCCCTACTCCGTGACCCAAAAGGTCTCCAATCTTGACCTCGAGGCCCAAACGACAACCACACACACACCTTGTTCTACGCTTTCAATCCCGTCACCCAAAGCATCGAATCTTTGTACAATTGCTTGTCGTTACGTTCAGCCCATAAAGCTGACAGCTTGGTCCATCTTTGACGCTCTTTCATCCCCTCCTCCCTTTTACGCGCCTGCCCTTGTTAGCCAAAGGACTATAGACGTCGCAGTCAAGCACGTCAACGCGCGCTCGATACACTCCAACCGTCCGCTCTTCACACTTCTCATCGACCCATCGAGCAACACTGTCAAGCTTAACTCTTCACTGCTACATTAATCTCGGCATATCATCCATAAAATCGGCCGCAATGCCCGCCAAGACACCCAAGAACAACGACAACAAGCCGATCGAGAATCGTCTTGGGAGGAACGGCGACGTCGACATGAAGGATTCCGGCAAGGCAAAAGGCAAGAAAGGCGCCAAAGAAGGCGATGAGGAGATGACTGTTGTTGTTCCCATCACAAAGACATCCAAACAGTCATCGAAGCAACCTCATGATGCTGACGGTGACGTATCTATGGGTGGTGACGACATTGCCGATGACAGCGAGAAGATTGAGACTGTCGCCCAAACAGTAGCAGGTATGTTTGCAAGTTTACTAGATGAGCTTTCAACCTCGTTCAAAATGCTCTTTGCACCCCGAACGATCGAGACCACTTGGGGAATATTGGATACTCAGATAGGATTTGTCGCGTCAACTGTGCTCACGTGTCGCTGACAGTCTGTTTTTTTTTGTCGATATAAATAGATATAAAAAGCAACTTTGCGTTACTAGACCGAGCCGTTGCTCTTTTCGATGCTAGGTTCTCTCTGCGAGCTTTACGATCTATTTCTCTCATCCGCAAGCGTTTGACACCGGACATCATTGGTCAAGTCATTGTCGACACCTTCCTGCAACAATAACATCTGGCAATATCGCAAAGAACCTCCTCGTCGCTATTGGACGTGAAAGAATGCCTCTGGGTCGTCAAGCTGGCTCTGAGATGGAGGTGGACTCTGCGGAGTCTAAGTCTGTCAAGAATGGGAAGAAGGAGACTAAGGAGATCATCCCGGAAATCGATATTTTCCTCGGTATCCTGATTCAGGTCCATCTCTTTGACTCCAAGAAATACCAGGAAGGTGTTGAATTTTCCAAAACCTTTGTGGACGAATCCAGGCCCTGAATCGCCGCACCCTGGACTCGCTCTCTGCTAAGGTCTACTTTTACTACTCACTCTTCTGCGAGCACATTGCGCCGCTTCCTCCGTCTCCCGAATCGCCCATTGTTTCTATTAGGCCTGCACTGCTGGCTGCTTTGCGCACGGCCGTTCTTCGAAAGGATATCGACACTCAAGCATCAGTCATCGTGCTGCTTCTGCGAAACTATCTACTGACATCGCACATCGGCCAGGCTGATTTACTTGTATCCCATACTCAATTCCCCGAGAACGCAGTCAACAATCAAGTGGCCCGATTCCTATACTACTTGGGCCGCATCAGGGCCATTCAATTGCGCTACACCGAGGCTCATGAACACCTGACTGCCGCCACGCGCAAGGCCCCGTCTAGCAACTGTGCTGTAGGCTTTTCACAGACTGCCACCAAGCTCCTCATGGTAGTCGAGTTGTTGATGGGCGACATTCCCGAGAGAGCCGCTTTTCGACAGCCAACTCTGGAGGACGCTCTGCACCCCTACTTTTGCTGGTGCAGGCTGTTCGCGTGGGCAACCTGGAGGATTTCGAGACGACCATTGCGGACCATGGCGACACGTTCCGACGTGACGGTACGTACTCTCTTATTCTGCGTCTGCGACAAAACGTGATCAAGACTGGTATCCGCATGATGTCTCTTTCATATTCCCGCATTTCATTGCGAGATATTTGCATTCGCCTCCACCTTGGCAGTGAGGAGTCTGCCGAATACATTGTAGCCAAGGCCATTCGTGACGGCGTCATTGAAGCCACTTTGGATCGCGAGCGCGGGTTCATGAAGAGCAAGGAGGTGGGTGATGTCTACGCCACGAGAGAACCGGGTGAGGCTTTCCACGACCGAATTCGGGCTTGCTTAGCACTGCATGATGAGAGTGTCAAGGTAAATATTCCGTTGCCCGAGCCTGCCATGGCTATGAGAGATGAATGACATGCTGAAACAAAGTCACCAGGCCATGCGGTTCCCAATGAACCAACACCGCCTTGAACTCAAGAATGCCCAGGAGGCGCGGGAACGTGAACGGGAGATGGCCAAAGAAATCCAGGAAGGTGATTTAGACGAGGACGATCTTGGTGGCGACTTTGATGGCATGTGATATTTTATCCACTCCATCTCTTTTGTGTCATTACTTCTGCCCTTGGTGCATGATTCATCTACTATGTCGAGCATCATTTGCACAACAGTGATACTGGTTTACTGCAATGATGTCGTACAAGTCAACTGTTGTCCCGCGCGTACGATTCGAGGCGTGAAAAAAAAAAAAAAATCAGTGGCGCTCCCGGGTTGTGTTTCTGTTCAACAATGAACGATTGGAGAAGCGGACATGGTGCGGCGGTGATGATACAAAGGAAAGCTGCGGAGGCGCTTGTATGATGAGGTGATGGCCACACGGGAGACGCTGAGGTCTGATAGAAACGAGCTGTTTCCTCGGGCACTGGAGTCGGAAAAACATAGTCTTGCTATACGGGGGCCTTTTTCGTGCTTTGTTCTTGTGTATTAGATAACTACAGATTTATAGTCTGGAGAAGTTGAAGTTGGTTTTGGAACAACAAGGGTTGGTTGCTATACAAGGCTGCAATGCAAGCCTGTGCGGTGCCAATGATGACTCCCGCAGTCCCAGTCTCATGACAGAAGTGCAACTTGATTGTGCGGACACTCTGCTGGAAGAAGCCATGTGCCGCGCATCTCCTGGCGTCCTCGACCTGTTTTGGCCTGGTGCTCTGGCGTGCCCCGTCCCAACTTAGAGTTAGTGATAATGCCGTTGCAAGCAGTCGCACTGTTCCGGCTAGAGAGGAAGATTGCATCAAAGCACGATTCCAGGAATTTATTTTCTTTTTAATAAGAAAATTAAAAAAAAAAACATATGCCTGGGTCTCCAACGCGAAGATTGAGAAGCACTTAATGGTGGGGATTGGCATGACGGCGCCTGGTGTGTGGTGTGTGGTGTGGTGTGTGGTGGTCTGGTGTACAGATTATTACGGTACAGACTTCTCCGTACATAATAATAATACACCACGACAACAACCAGCACTGCACTTGCCCGTCACAAGACGCATCTCCACAGCAGGAAGCCCTGCTCGAGCTTCAATCGTCTCGTCGCATCCTGGCCGCCCGCCCTCGTCTCAAAAAAAAAAAAAAAAAAAAAACTCGTCTCCCCGTCTCCCCGTCTCCCCAACGATCACTTGTTGGAGCGATGCCCCGAAACGCAAACGACCGGTAGACGCCCCCGCCAGCTGCGCAGCCGTCCTCGACGCGTCGTGCAACGCGTCAAACACCCGTCCTACCCCGCTGCCTCCGACGTCCGTGGCCAAGGTGGCTCAAGCTCCATGTCCTGCCGTGGCGGGCCCGACTGGAGCTTCTGCCTCTGTCTCTGCCTCTGCCTCTGCCTCTGCCTCTGCCATTGCCATTGCACCCCGAGCCTCGCAGCCTCAGCCAACAACAGAAATTACTGCCTCGACGGCGGGTTGGCCACCAGCACCAGTCACAGATTCAACTGCGACCGGGCCTGCGTCTTCACAGACCCCTGTGCCGATTCCAACTCCTCCAGGCCTGCCAGCGGCTCGCAATCGTCAACGACCACAAACTGCTGTTCCGCCTCCACAAGTTCCTTCTGCACCTGTCCAGTCATCGGGAACCCATCATCCGCTTACTAAAGCTAGGCAGAGCATGTCGGGCGTAGCCTTCGAGGAGAATGTTCGCCCGTCCGACCTCGTCGCTCCCGAGATCACATACCATGTGCCGCAATCTCCTCTTCCGGGACGAATCAAGTCGTCCTTGCTGAGGCCGCATGGTCCCTCTGCGATGCCACCCCGGCTGGATCGCCGTCCAGTACCGCCAGTAGTAACACCAGTCCTACCGCCAAAGCCGCCCACTCTGGCCGTCAACGACCGAGGGCCGCCCCGAGCAGACCGCAACATTGATAAGGTTGTGTTGGGAGATCTGTGCTTCCGGACATGGTATCCCAGCTATTATGGGAAGGAAGTCTTGGGCGATGCCGCGGGAAATGCCAGGAACGGCGGGGGCAGCAAGGAGGGCGGCCAGGATACGAGCAATAAAAATTCCAAAAGGACAAGGATACTACACAGCCAATGCTGGAAAGACTGTATGTCTGTCCCAGCTGTTTCAAGTACGCCAAGGAATTGGTGGCGTGGCGGGGTCACGTCCGAATCTGCGAGAGAAGAGGTTTTGTCCTGGGAAGGAAAATCTACACGCACCCTCGTGGACGAAGAAAGGTCTTGGTTGCATACGATGGCAAGGGTCCAGGGCCGAAACGACGGCGAGGGGATGGTGGTGTACGATACACGGAGGAAATAGTGCAGGATGAAGGCGAATGGAGCATCTGGGAGGTAGATGGCGAAAGGGATGGCGTAAGTTTTACTCGTCACTTGTCTTCTTTGGCCGTGTCGCTCCGTGGCCAGGGTCTTGATCCGTTTTTGCTTGCCTTTTTATTTGTGGTTCGTGCGAACAGTTGAGAGCTAACCATGCTTTCTTTCCTCATAGCTCTTCTGTCAGAACCTGTCACTATTTGCCAAGCTTTTTCTCGATAACAAGTCGGTGTTTTTCGACGTCACCGGCTTCAACTATTTCCTGCTCTTGTACACCCCGCCGCCGCCGAAACCCGTGGCCCCGGAACGGAACCGGAACCTGTGCAGGGCCATCCACCGCAAGTCACAGGGTTCTTCTCCAAGGAGAAAATGTCGTGGGACAACAATAATCTGGCATGCATCTTGGTGTTTCCTCCATGGCAGCGGAAGGGCCTCGAGCGTTACTGATTGGTGCCTCATACGAGATTTCGAGGCGAGAGGGCATTCTTGGCGGGCCTGAGAAGCCGATATCCGATCTCGGCAAGAAAGGCTACAAGAGGTTCTGGTCTGGAGAAATCTCGCGGTGGTTGTTGAGCCTCGATGCCACGGCTCATCAAGCAAACCCACACCCACTCCCGCAAGGGCAACTGCAGATGCCAACCCAACCAGGAGCAATTGCGCCAACGCAGGAACTCGTCGTAGATGTCAATGACTGCAGCCAGGGCACGTGGATCGCGGTTGAGGACTGCTTATCCGTGCTCCGAGACATGGGTGTGGTGGAGGATGCAGGGGTGGGATATGGCAAGCCCAAAAAGATGGACGATGCGGAGGAAGACGAGGTTTCGGACGGCCAGGGGCCCGACGCTTCCGACATGACGGGACAAAGGCAAGATGCAACCTCCAAATCGGCAGAAGACAAGAAGCCAGCAGAGGCAGTGCCCATGAAGCTGGTTCCCGCGTTCGGGTGGATAAGGAAGCCGTCCGTCGATACGTAGCAACACACAGAATCAGCCTCGAGCGAACATGCGATCCCAACGGATTTACGGAAGGCTACGCCATCAAGGCAGCAGCCAACGATGGCGACACTGGTGGTGGTGCCAAGCAAAAGCAGTTGATTCTGCATGAGGGTCTGGGGATCTGATGATGATCGTCTGTGGAGTGTTGAGGGAGAGTTGAGAGTTAATTGATTTGGCATGGAGCGTGGCAGTCAGGCGTACATGGTGGGAGTCTCGTTTTTTTATGATACCCTAACTTTTTTTTTTTTTTTTGGGCAGGAATAATTGCAGTATAAATAATCGCAGATGAAGTTTGAATATCATGTCACCACTCTGTCCGGCGGCAACACGCCAGCCCGGGCGACCATGTCGATAGTACTCGTCGCGAGTCGGTACAGAGTGTGATCATCCCGGACGCCAACAGCGTCGGATCGATAACCTCCTATTTAGCATTGGCCGGCCGTCTTCATTTCCCGAATGGTCGTTGCATGCCCCGTAAGTTTAAGGTGGTGATGGGAGGGAACGGCCGGACTTATCCTGGCTGCTGCTGTCGTGCGTGCGCCATCACAGCAGCCGAAGGTATTATGGCATGACTTGTCAGCTCAGCTCGTGGGCGTCAATGACGACAAAAAGACAAAAAGTTGACAGTTGTTGCTGTCCGCATTGGGAAATCAGCTGCACTAGCTTCTAGCTTCTAGCTTCTAGCTTCGACGTGATGGCGCGGATGGTGTACGGAGTATTACCTGCGGATCACACTGTCTTTCAATAGGATCCGTTCAACGGCGGCCCGAGAGATGATACAAATCCAGCGCGCAGGGACAATTCGGGGATACGAGGCTGTACATGTGTGAGAAGAAGAAGCAACGCGACGCGACTCGAGTCAACGTGCCCGCCGAGAAATTCTCGTGACCGGCTTGCACAGACTGGACTAGACCTGTCAGGGACGTGGCGGCGTGGCTTGCGACTTGCCATCATGAGGACACGGTTGCATGACAGTACATGTATGTACGTGTACAAGTGCAGTGGCCGGGCATCACTCACACCCCCTTTTTAAACGTTTACATAAGCTTGTGCAACCCTTGACAGTGACGGCTGCGTCATTTTGCAGGGTGCGGCATATGTACATGTTACCAGCCCAAATGCCCGGCGCTATTCATCTTCCTTCGGCTGCTACGCTGCAACCTGCCGTGCGCTGCCGTGCGCTGCCAGCAAGCAAGGACTCATCAGTCGGCTGGCTGTTTGTCATTGATGACCAGGGTGGAAATGATTTTTCATCTTCCCGCAGAAAATGTATCCCAGCCCAGCCAGATAGGAGCAGATTTCAGGATTCCACCAAAGCCATGTCCTCAGCCCCGATCCCAGGTACCATTGGGCCGGGCCGCGGCTCTGGCGTCGGTACGCGTAGAACCGACCTATGGTACATGAGGGTAAGGACAGGCAAGTAATCGTGCTGCTTGACGAGATAATGCTCGATTATCCGACCGGTGGACCGTCAACTCGATTGAATAAGCCCTCACTCCTGCTTCCTTGCCATCAGGGTGCACCGTCTTGGTCAGTTGCTAAATCATGCTGTCGTGATAATTAGTAAGGCCAAATTGGCTTTGTTGGTGTAGCATTTCGACCATGGCAAATTCGTCGTGTTTGGCCATGTTCTCTTCGGACAAATTCGTCTTCGGCAGCACAGTGTCGTCCTAGACGAGGAAATTGATGTTTGGCTGATGCATGCCGATGATTCATATGAATGCCCTTGTGTCTCGGCTCGTGACTGATCGACTTGTGCCTGTCCATAAAAGCAGAAGCTTGTTGGGCAAAGCAACTTCGCTCGTTGCCGCTGCGATTCGGGGCATCTCTATCTGACCGCGCAGTAGCCGGGTGTATGTACGGAGAAGGGACTCGGGAGGCTCTTTATATCTTTTTTTTTCTCCCTTCTCCCTAGCTTTGGCCCATGAATCGCAGCCATAGCACACGCAGCGTGTCCCATTATTTATCGTCCTGATGCTCTCCTGCCCGCTGCGCTGGGCGTCTCATCCGCTTTGTTCTCGTTCATCTCGGGCGTAAACCTCTCCGCCCGAGCAATCTCGCATAGCCGAGCTCATTCTTGTTCCATGTAGCAAAACCCACCCCCCCGTGTGGACTCGAGAGGCCCACCCACGTGTTAGGTGTTAGGCGTATGTACATGTAATAGTCGGCTGGAAGTTGTCGTTTTACGCTCTGTCATGTCCATGGTAATAATCCATCAACGGCAGCCGCCAAGTGGGTCTCACTCTGTCTCAACTCGCACAGCTGTGGATCTGTAGCCTTCCAAATCCGGTACCTGCGCTCAGAGCTTATCGGATTCGATGTCGTTTTTTTTTTTTTTTTTTTGTTGTTGTTTCAATGCCTCAGACAACTACAGTGCCATATCCACTGCAAATTTTCACGTCCCCCTTTTCTTCCTTCGTACGGCCTGAGGCAATCGACATGGTCGAATGGCCATTGAAACTCGTACAGTGTACGGAGCAATGATGAATGGTTCTTGGAGTGCAACCGTTGACGTTTAGAACCAAGAAGCTGTTAGTTCCCATGATCATATGTCTTCTTCTTTTCGGTATCCTCGCAAGCGCACTTTTCTCGCCAGATTTCCCGCGCCAACTGAAAGAACCATCCGGTTCATGATTCATGGTCCATGGTCCACAACCACAACACAATTACCAGTAAACGCCTCAGGCCGTGAATCTGCTTTCTGGCTCCATCATTCGTACACCCCCAGTCATCACAGCTTCAAAGTGTACCCACCCGGATTCCCCGAAAGGTCAAGAACGCATTGGCAAGGATTCTCCGTCCACAATCGCGCAAAATCTCGCTGCCTCATATTTCTGCTTCTTCGAGCCAGCCTCGTTGCTTGTTGTGTGCTCTTTGTTGCCCTGGCTGACCCTCGAACCCCTTTGGCCCCATTCTCCCACAGTGGAACCTTTTTCTGCTTTCCTCCCAGCTCCAAACTTTTCCCTCTCTTCCCTTTTCTTCCCCAGCCCAGCTCTCTCCCATCCTCACTTTTGCTCCCATCTTCGCAAAGTAATTCTCCCTCAAACACCACTCTCCCCTCACAACCATAATCACAATGGCCGCCACACGTGTCTTTGCTTCTCGCCTGGCTACCCAGATGGCCACCAAGGCCGCTCGCCCTGCCATCCGTGCCAATGTTGCTGCCGCTGGCAAGCGCACCATGACTGGTAAGCACGAACCGAACCGACAAAAGAAGATCTTTCTTGCTTCCGTAAATCAACAATAAACCTGAATGTTGAGGTACTGGCAAACAAATTGACTCCTGCAGTCGGCTAATAGTTGTTTTGAAGGCTCTGCCAGCCCTCTCCAGACCCTGAAGCGTCAGCAGGCCACCACTCTCCTCCAGTCCACTTCCCGAAGTGCTTTCCAGGTCCAGCGCCGTGCCTACTCTTCTGAGATCGCCCAGGCTATGGTCGAGGTCTCTAAGAACCTGGGTATGGGCTCCGCTGCCATTGGTTTGACTGGTGCCGGTATCGGTATCGGTCTCGTCTTTGCCGCTCTCCTGAACAGTGTTGCCCGTAACCCTGCTCTCCGTGGCCAGCTGTTCTCTTATGCCATTTTGGGTTTCGCTTTCGTCGAAGCCATCGGTCTTTTCGACCTCATGGTTGCCCTTATGGCCAAGTTCGTACGTCAACACTTTCCCTTGAGCATTGATCCGTCCATTGTCACAACCAAACTGACATGTCGGCCAGACTTAAATTACTCCTTCAAAGGAGAACACTCTTGCTATTCGATAGACTTCTAATATCCGGCGTGGAACTTCATGTAACCCGACACGAAGTCGAAAGGTGGTCAGCTGACAAGCATGACCGCGATCCGATGTGATAGAAAAGAGGGGATTGCATTATAGAGGGCTTAGAATTGGGAGCGACGTTAGAGCAAACGGACGTCGTTTGTGTGTGATAGAGCCGGCATTAGTTTTCGGCGAAATTCCTTCCAGGAATCGACTTGTAAAATAAAAAAAAGGCCTCGTTCATCTCGACTCTTCGACAAATGAAGAGTTTTTTTCCTTTGTTCAACAAATACAATCAACCAGATTTCCCAAGTCGGATTGGCGTGATGAATCTGACATAACCATTTGTAGTTTTTGTGTGTTGGCAGTGCTTGAAGGGAAAACCGGCCTTTATCAGTGTCTTCCCTGTTCTCTCAAAATGCGCGTTGAACTGCTGCTCCATACCCATACTGGAAAGGGTTGCGCGATCCAGGGCTTTGCTGAGAGCCATTCCAGGGGCAACTGGACAGTGCTGCACCCGTCTCTTCAGGAATATGCTCACTCAACCTGGGCACACACGTCAGTCTTCGACGGGACAAAGTCGTTGCCGGATACCTTTGGGAACACCGTGCTCTTGTCTCGTGACTTCACAAGCAACCCGCTCCACACGGTGCCAAACTTCGTACCCGCTTCACCCAAGTGCCAAAGACAAAGAAGAATGAATCAAGTTTGGATCCAACAAAGATGGGTGGGGGCCGAAGAGTTGGGTATCTGATTCGGCGAACGTTTCAATTGCGTTATCAATCCATCTTTGGATATGTCGTTCTGTATCCCCGTACCTCGATTCTGCTCATATTATCTCTGTTCTCTTCTCAACGCAGAGGTCGGCTGATAGGGAAAATCTCGTTGCAGAATTGATGGCGGTGCCACACCTGTCTCCGATGGCTTGACTCCAAAATGGTACTGCAATTCCTGGGAAGCATCAAATGCTTCACCCAGCCCAGCCAACTAGGTGATAACCGTTACCCTAGGGCCAAACGAACACTTTATAATGAGATTGGATCGAACCTTGCTGAATCCACGAATGACGCATAGCAGATAGGATGCTGCTGGTGAGCTTGGCCATTGTTCCCTGGATGGTGTGCCATGTGGTGGTCACAACTGCAGGGACGCAATGGATGTACACTTTGATGTAGATTTACACATCAGGTATTCGGGGGCGATTCATAAACTCCACATGTAACATATTGCGAGCGAGAGCACCTGACTCCGGGTGGACGCAAGATCGTTCCTCTGAATCAGTCGTGATCTAGTCGAGGCTGGTCATTTCCGGGCTATTCGTGTTCCAAAGACGACCATTTCTGGAGGATAGCCGGGGTTCCTCGAAATGTCGCACCATCATTATTATATATCCGCGTTAGATGCCATGAGTATTTTTCAACTCGGAAGAGGCGTACATCACTAATGAAAGCCGTGTCAAATGAGCAATCAACTCAGCGTTCTCTTTGGCCGTTGCGGTTGTTGCTGACCTGGACGACCGCGCAGGTGGAATGGCCATCATAGGCCATCGTGAAGTGACCCACGCGAATTTTCAGACAATACAACTTGCCGCAAAGACTTTCAAAGAGGTTTTCGACAACTTGAATGCCAATTGAGGCATGGAAGAAGGATTGTGCTATTGGGACAAGGGAACTTGGGCTGTCCACTAAAGCGTCCTCCTCACTTTCCCCTCACTTCCCCCTCACATCTGCGTCACATGACCTGCGACTACCCCGAATCGTCTTCAGGCACAGGGGCATACATAGAACGATTGTGGCTGGGCTTAGCCGCGATCTAGTCCTAATGGCGAGACTGCGACAGCGACGGCAAAGTATTGCATCGACGGCTAGATGACCCAGCCAAGTGTTGAGATGGGATGGGTTGTCAGTCTGCAGATGGCCTGAGCAGAGAGGAAGATAGAGTAACTTTGGCACGTGGGAGACGACGTTAAGAGCAAGGAATGGAAGGAACTTTCCCAACAATTCTTCTGCTGTTGCCAATTGCCCTCATTCTAATTTTAGAGGGCCAACACATGTATGTGGTCGACCAGTCATATCCATGATTTTGATTTTGATTTTTGGGCTCCAAGCGTGCAACCCTATAATTGTATAAGTCATATTCTTAGGATATCCCAATCATTATCTAGGCGTTCGCAAATTACTTTATACTTACTTCTTAAACGTAGCACTTCTTTCTCCCTAACTGGTGGCATCTTCCTCGCCCCCTTGATACCATCGTCTCCTGTCTTTGCGTAAGGATCAAAACCTTCTTCGGCTCCCGCGGCTGAGTATTGTTCCTGCCAGCGTGCATGACCGTTGCCGCCTTGCTATAATCAAACGGCACGGCCTGGTACATCTTCTTCTGCTCCTCAAGACCCTGCGCCCGCTTGTCCTGCTGCTTGGCTTTTCGTGCAAGTTTAGCCTCGCGCTTCCTGTATCGTTCAAGTCCTTCTTCTTCGTTTCGTTGCTTGCGTTCTAATCTGCGCTGCTTCTTGCTCTTTTAGGCGCCTCATCTTCTACAGCGATGACTCCATCATTCGCGTCTGAGACGGGAACATTGTCGTCCCGCGATGGCTCATCTTCCTGTGGTTCATCGTCGCCCGATGAAGAAGTTTTGTCGTCTTCGTTTGGGTCCGACTGGGGCTTCTTTTTCCTGCCTCTCCGGAGAGTGAATTCTTCGTCACGGTCGTCTTGAAACTGTGTATTGTTTGTGACTGCTTCGATAATTGGCTGAGTCTCTTGCGTGGATTGGCCATTTTCTTGACGACTAGGGTATCGTCCGAGGCTGCGGTATCTTCGACGAAACGTTGCCACGGAAATGGGATGCTTTCCTGACCATCTGCCGCGACTTCTCTTGATTCTTCCCATCGCGAACTGAGTGGCATGCTGCCAAAGAGCTTCGACTTTGACATCTTTCCTACTGGGACCTCTGCGCCGTCAAGATGTGACGGTTGTGGCTGCTCTTTGGGCAATTTTGCGAGACTGTTTCCAAGTGTAGCCTCGGGTGCCATTGACGTGAAGAATTGCAGTAAACTTGGCCCGCCGTTAGCCCTTGCGTCTTGCAGTAGACTCCAAATATCGTTCCGACGTGCTCTGGCCAGTGGTGCTGTCAATGGCAGTAGACTGTGAAGAGCCTTCACATCAGGGGGTTCACGCGCGCAATCTCTATGACGTTGGTTGTTCCAAGCACGAAGTTGGGACTTTCGTCCTCCTGTCGAGCGGTTTCGTCCCGCCACCTCCACAGGGCCTTGAATATCGCAAATTGCTTTCCATTGAAGGCGAGATGGGAATGCTTCAGCACATAACTGTACCAGCCTCGGGAGCCATCACCTGTAGTTTCATTGTAACCGGGATGTTCATGTCGGGAGAGTGACAAGTCCCTTGATTTTTCCAAAGCTTTGTCGATCAAATTCGTGTCTGGACTGCTTCGATCCGAGGCTTCGATCAGCTCATTGCGGACGTGGTCATAAATATAAAGAAGGTAATGGGTATCGGAGCGGGCGTAGTATAGCATTTCCTCCGGAATAGGTCTAACGATGTGTAAGTCAAATTGGCGTATCGTATATGTTCCAAAAGCGTTTTACCGTATTCTCCAATCCGCTAATTGATACTGCTTATCGGCATCAAAGTTGACAAACTTGGAGAGCAAAATGCCAAGCTTTTGCCAGGGTAGTGAAGAAGATCACAGGCAAAGTACGTGTCGAACAGGCCATTCACGTAGAGGCCCAAATCTCTCTGAAGCCAGACCATATCCATATACGCTCCATGGAATACCTGATGACGTGATGTTAGTTTGGCTCCTAAAAAGTTGCTCGAGGTAGAGCGATATGCACCTTGATAATACCGGGGTCTGCAAAGACTTCGTTGAGGATTTCGAGCTTATGGCGCCACGGCTGTAAAGTGTCCACGATCCAGTCCTCATCTCTGGTGCTCACTTGCATCAAACACACAAGACCCGAGTACGTCCGGAAATCGTGATGCTCCAAGTCGACTGCAATTTCCTTGGCCTTCTTTAGGTTTTCCAACATTGCCTTGACTCCTTCGAATGTGTCCACCCAAGTCGCTTGAGTCGAGGCCGCGTCTTGTGGGGGTACTGGTTCTTGTTTGTCGAACGCATGACGCGGATACTTCATTTGAGAAATTTCCGCCTCGTATGGATGCTTGTAACTGTGCATTGGTTAGAGGTAGTTTCGCCGAGATGGGCAAAGGTTGTACTGACTGCGCAAAGCCATCATCGCCGTTGGATATGACAAGGCTCTTCTCGAGCGAAACTTTGGCATGAGGCTTTTTGGTAAGAATGGGTTTCCATGGACCACTAGGAAAGTTATCTGGTTTACGTTCGAAAAAGTTCTGTGGTTTGGTAACGTTGGCATTTCGGATGACTTTGGCTGTCGATTTCGTTCGCTTAGACTTGGGGTCCTATGTATATATTTGGTCAGCAATTGGACGAAGAGAATGTGGTTTGTACGAGGCATGTCAAGACTTACAGCATCCGCACTTGGTGGTTCTCTTCTTTTACCAAGCCGGTGTACTCGTCCAGAGCTGTGTCGGCCTTTTCCAAGACAGAATCTACCACGTCCACGATGGATTGCCAGCTCATATCAATATCTTCGGCATCCTCAAGAGCCGGCGCTTTGACACCACAAGCCTTTGCCGCGGATGCAAGGAGTCGCGCGGACAATTGGAGGACTCGGGCGGATTTTTCGTCGAGATGCTCGGCTGCATCGGGGTTGACGGTTCGCTGGAAGCCAAGATCTTCGGCGGCAATTCGATTGACACCCTTGACGGCAGAAACGAGCGATTTTTGAATGCCCTCCTGTAGGTCTTTGAACTCGTTTGGGGCGTCCATCGTGATTGCTCTTGTCACCGCCGTCAACAGGTTGAGGGCAATGAGGACGTCTTGTCGCAAGGGCCGTCGAAATTTCGGGTGAGCATTAGGCGCCTTATCGATAAGATGCACCCCCCCACACGCTGACTGTTGGGATGCGTATTACCGGATGCGTACCAGACTTGACAAGTATGGCTGAACCAAGCAACTTTCAACGGGTGCATTTATGACACGACACTGTGGTGGTGTGGGAGCTGACGACGACAATTGATCTACGGATTACTAACAAGTGATTGATTTGTTCTACAACAGAAGCGGCTTTCGAGTTCTCTCCGTCACGAAAATCAAGATAGCCTCACCTGGTCTTTCAACATGTCAGAACCGGGCACACCTGAAGTTGATGTCTAACCTGGCATCCACCCACACCCTGTCAGTGAAATGCAAAAAAGCAAGGCAGGCCGAGTCCCCATTTGACGGGATGCCATGTGATCGAATGGTAGGCTGGCAATTCATGCTTGCGCGTCTTGGACGCAGTTCGAATCTGTAATCCTTGTCGAGCGAATTTCAAACGAGAGGGTGTGTGTGACCTGGATTTTGATCCGAATCATCGACCAAATCAATTGGCTCTACATGTAATACTAGAGTTCGAGCAAAATGCCTCTCAGCCTCTATCTCTTTTGTAAACGACCAAGGCCTCGCAAAGTCAACCAACCCACGGGCTACAACCAGCCCCATTGAATTGCCATTAGTGACATTTGAAGCCTAGGAAAACAGGTGGAAGAGCAAGTACCACCTTATCGTTTCCAAAGAGATGGGTCGCTCCACGTTACGGAGCAGAATGGCCGGCGCAGTCCCGTCGAACAGGAAAGTTGGAAATCTCTCACCAAAAAGACGTCTCAGACGGTTGTAATCCGTATCCCTTGTCAGATCCACACCTGAAGGTGCAATGTCGAATGCAGCAAGTGTTCCCGTTGTGTGACTTGCCTATTTTGCCAGTTCAGGTTCAGCCAGTCAGCCAGTCAGCCAGTCAGCCACTCATGATTACATCAGGAAGACGTCGAGACTCTCAAGCCTTGGGGCCATTACGTCAGGCATCTGAATCATCGCGCATGAAAAGAAGAACTTTTCTTCTTCCTCTTTCCATGCCTCTGCACCCGAGACACCTCACACCTTCTTTTCAAAAATTCCCTTGAACACGATAAAACACGAGAGAGAGCACTACTTGTCGCCGCCACGCGCAACGTCGTTTTGACAATACCTGGATACTTTGATTTGAAACTTGGCCGTTGATTGGCGCCACGCTCCATTAGCTTGGTCTGTCTAGTCGACCCCCTCCTTCCTTTCCCACTTCCAAAAACGTGTCGCAAACCTGGTCGACAGCTTCCGAGAGCTTCCTCAGTGCCCCCACCTTGCTTGATCCGCAGTAGTTAATTCTTCAGCGACCAACCACGGACGCACATCGTTATTTTTCCAAAGGCGCTCTTCCAGAAAAAAATTCTGCTGCAACACTTCGGCACAATACACCAAAAAGAGAGAGGAAGGAAAGAAAATGACGAGTGTCAGCAGCGCTGCCGATGGCCATGCGCCAGAGATTCAAGGCCGCCTATTACTCCTCTCCAACAGACTGCCCATTACCATCAAGCGATCGGACGATGGCAGCTACACCTTCTCCATGTCTTCCGGTGGACTGGTCACTGGTCTCAGCGGCCTAAGCAAGACGACAAGCTTCCAGTGGTATGGATGGCCCGGCTTGGAAGTCCCCGACAATGAAGTAAATGGCATGAAGCAACGCCTAAAGGACGAATATGGCGCACACCCAGTATTCGTCGATGACGAGCTTGCAGACAGGCATTACAATGGATTTTCAAGTACGTTTACTCCAAGATCCTTTGAAACAGGTCGTCGTTGTATTAACCGCTGTCCTGTTGCTAAGATTCAATTCTCTGGCCACTCTTCCACTACCATCCCGGCGAAATCACATTTGACGAGTCTGCTTGGACCGCGTACCAGGAAGTCAACCGTCTTTTTGCCCAAACCGTCATCAAGGATGTCCAAGATGGCGATTTGATCTGGGTTCATGACTACCACCTGATGCTTCTGCCGCAAATGTTGCGCGAGGAGATCGCAAAGACCAAGAAAAATGTCAAGATTGGATTCTTCCTCCACACACCGTTCCCGAGCAGCGAGATCTACCGCATTCTGCCCGTTCGCGAGGCTCTTCTTCGTGGCCTCCTAGATTGTGACTTGATCGGGTTCCACACATACGACTACGCGCGTCACTTCTTGAGCAGTTGCTCTCGAATCCTGGGCACACACACCACGCCCAACGGCGTTGACTGGAACGGCAGATTTGTCACCATTGGCGCTTTCCCCATCGGAATTGACCCAGACAAGTTTGTCGAAGGCTTGAAGAAACCGTCTGTGCAAGAGCGCATAGCCACGTTGAACCGCAAGTTTGAGGGTGTCAAGCTGATTGTCGGCGTCGACCGCCTGGATTACATCAAGGGCGTGCCGCAAAAGCTGCACGCTCTCGAGGTGTTTCTGACAGAGCACCCGGAATGGATAGGCAAGATTGTCTTGGTCCAGGTTGCGGTGCCGTCTCGACAAGACGTCGAAGAATATCAGAATCTGCGTGCCGTGGTCAACGAGCTTGTTGGTCGCATCAACGGCAAATTCGGCACCATTGAATTCATGCCCATCCACTTCCTGCATCAGTCCGTCTCCTTTGAAGAACTCACGGCGCTCTACGCCGTTTCAGATGTGTGTCTCGTGTCCTCGACCCGCGACGGCATGAACCTCGTGTCGTACGAGTACATTGCCACGCAGCAGGAACGACACGGCGTCATGATCCTCAGTGAGTTCACGGGGGCTGCGCAATCCCTCAACGGCAGCCTCATCGTCAACCCATGGAACACTGAAGATCTCGCCAACGCCATCCATGATGCCGTCACCATGAGCCCCGAGCAACGCGCCATCAACTACAAGAAACTCGAGCGCTACGTTTTCAAGTACACCAGCTCATGGTGGGGCACAAGCTTCGTCTCGAAATGAACCGCCTCGACTCTTCTACCGCTCAGCCCAAGACCTTGCGCAATGTGTCTGGCGCAGTGGTCGGTCCTGCTGGTCAACAAGATGACGAAGCTGTTTCTCCGATGCAAGACTAGGCTGGCCTTCTTGCTGGCTACCTCCCCATCTACCTACCAGACTACTGAACAGCATTTTCCCTTTCTTTTCTTCCACTTTTATTGGCTTCACGGCCCCTTGTCCCCGTTTTTTTCTTGACGAAACATAGAAGCGAACCTCTTCGCATTTCATACTACATCAATGGCGGCGCATAAGGGCTGGATGAAGATTTTGTTTTAGTATTTCTCGCACCTCATCTCTTTATTATTTTTTTCGGCAAAACAACCTCACTTTTCTCCACGAAAAAAATTACTTCAATAGGACAATGTATCGATTGATGATGAAGTGGCAAATGAATGGAGTTTGGTCTGTCAACACACGGATTTCTGTCATGATTTCCCACTTGACAATTTAACTGTGATGACGCCTTGTAGGTTCTGTCGTCGATTATACATATGTATATATATATATACATTGCCAGCTCATTGAATTATCACTGGGCATGAAACAATATCGGCTTGGCGGCGAAACATCCAACAATCATACTGTACCACTGTAATAGACTTCCGTGTGACGATGATTTGTAGCTCAAGTCACGGCTGTAGGAGATGGTTATCGAAGAGTGGACCTAGATTATCACATTTGTTTTGCTTGGACAGTTCCTTAGGACGACCATAATTTAGTATCTACCTATGTGGTAGTCAACACCATCTTCATAGTACAGACTAGACACCTTTTCAGTTCATCTCATGCAGATTTCCAGAGATTCAAGTAAAGGGACAGCTGGGCAAGCAGAGAATCCGGGAATGTGGCAAAAGTAAAAAAATTGGTATCAAAACGCACGCGTTATCGTGACATGGAACATACAACGATTAAGAAAAGAACACGCTGGGTACCCGCACGACCGTCAAAACCCCAGTGCAATCAAGCAGCAGCCTTCTTTGGAACTCTACTCTACTCTCTCTTGCTTTCTTGTTTCCCTCGTCGACTCCCTCCATTGATATTCCTCCTCTACCATTTCCCCCATCTCAGAGCATCCGGATATTCTCTGGACGAAACAGACCCATTTCCGATATCAATACGGCGAATTGACAATGTCGTCTCTTCCAAGCTTATATCGCCCACTTTCATTGTTGCCGATGCGTCCGGAGCTGCGTCGTCCGCCACTGCTCAGTCGAATGTCGCCCATGATGCTCTCGCGAGTGGGTTTTCGCAGGCTTTGCTTGGCGACCATGTTGACTTCGTTGGGCAGCGCGACAATGACGTTCTTGTCAGAGCCGAACTTGAAGTCGTCGGCCTTGACTTCGTCCTGGTAGCGCTTGATTTTGTACGCAGCTTTGGTGCCGCGCAATACCTTCTTAAGATCCCACTCAATGATGTATGGTCCCGTAGCCGTGATGATGCTCTTCTCTTCGGCACCTTCTCCCGCGTTAAACTTGGCTGGGGTGAAGGAGACGGGCTTGCCAGTCTCGTGGTGGACTTGTGCGACGTGTTCTGGCGTGAGAGCCAGACGACGAGGACGAGGCTTGGCGTCGGCGGCGAAGCCCTTCTTGAATCCAAGCTCGCCGTCATTCTTGCCGCCTTTTTGTTGGGCGTCGACCAGCAGAATGTAGTTTTTAGTGGTGCCCAGGATCCAACGACCATCGGCGGAAACGTCCATGCCGATGATGGGGTCACCCAAGGCTGGGAGCTGCGTCTTGGCGCGAATGCCCAAGCGGTCGAACAAGCGAATGTCTCCTTGTTGCTTGCAACAGCGATGTAACCCTTCTCGGTAGTGGCCAGAGCCGAGAAGTCGTTCTTGGAAGCATATTGCTTCATGTCACTGTCGACCAGCTTGTTACCGGAAAGACGAGGATCGATGCGGTACAGCGCATTGTTGGACACGCCAAGGAAGGTCTGCTCAGACGTCATCTGAGCAAACTTATTTTCAGGAGCAAAGGTAACCACAGGGATATCATCGTGCACTTTCCACTCGTCGACCACCTTGCCGTATTCAATATCCATGCGGTATAGTTTGTTGGGGTCAACGCCGTTTTGCATGATGAGATCTCGATCTTCGCTATGTAACATGACCTTCTTAGGGCTCATGAGCTTACCGCTCGGCGTGGTGACCTTGGAAATATTGGTGTTGAACTTCAATCGGTTATCCGCGGTATGTGAGAATACACCAATCTTGGAGCCACGGACGACGAAAGACCTGTCGTGCTTGTAGCCAACGGCCAGCTGGGAGTTCATCTCGCCATCAGCCTTCTCTTCAGCTGCTTCTTCGTCTTCCTCAGAGTCGTAGTCATCACTGCGAAGCCCAGTCTCCTCTTCTTCCTCCTCCTCCTCCTCCTCCTCCTCCTCCTCCTCCTGGATCTTATCCAAAGGTGGAGCATCCTCCATGTTCAGGTCACCAAAGGCATCGAGAACATACTCGCGCTCCTTTTCTTGAGCCTTGGCCCATTTGGTCTCATTGAGTCTCTCCCAAATGGCCTGCATCACTGCCTCCTGGAACTTCTCCAGCGTGGGCTGGTCTTTGAATCGAAGCAGCCACGACCTAGCAGTTCCGTCACTACTGAAGTGGTTGAAAACGAAGGACAAGTATTCAAAGTCAAAAACCGGATTGAATTCGGGTACGACAGAAGCACCGAGCCACGACTTCTCCTTGCTCTCAATTTGCAGCCAGTACTGCCACGTGCCAACTTCCGAGACAGTAGCAACCACAGATTCGTCGATGAGAACAAAGTGGCCTGGCTGTGGGTCGAAGAGATGCAGCTCAGCAGGTACAGCGGCGTAAATCTCGAGGGCTCTGGTGCAGACTCCGACTCGGGTGGGTGTGCAGGATTGCCCCTCTTCTTTTCAGGCTCGGGTTCCGGTGCCGCTTGCTTTGCGGGAGTAAGAGGCTCTCGTTTCGCCGCCATGTTGGCCTTGGCGTACATTTCGTCGACAGACTCAATAGAGCGTGTGAGCGCAGGGCTGTGCAAGGGACTGGCAGGCGGGATGGGGTTCTCGTCGTGAAATTCGAACTGGTGGTAGTCCTCGTCCGAGGCGGTGGTATGAGGCTTGCGGTACTTGCGTTCGTACTGACACTGCCTAGCAACCTGGACAAATTGTTCTACCTGGGCAGCAGACGATTGGTTGTCGCAGACGAATTCGTAGAGGTCGCCGTTATCGCCACTGAGGTCTTTCCAAGCAATGATGGTCTCTCCCCTTCTCGACCCTCGATGCGGAAATGCAGAGCCTCGTCTAGCAGAAATGTCTTTTCGTCCCGCTCAGCGGCAAGGGCATCAATTTCGGCGTCTTCTCCTTCTTCTTCAGCAAGCAGCTCCGCCTCGCCTTCTTCAAACACGCGCTGTACAACAAGCTGGTAATGAAAGTCTTGGTTGGTTCGGCGAATACGGATGGCCGCGTCTTTGAAAATGAGTTCCGAGTAGCCCTTGGGGAGAGTGGGCGAACGAGATAGAGCTGGCCCTGTGGTAACTCGATGAGTGCTTCCTGGGCGCCAGAGCCGAAGATCAGCTTGCCAACTAGGAGGTTGGTGGTTCTGTTAGCTCAGGTGTGTCTCGACAAATAGACCACAGCCTCGTTGTCCCTGATGAAGTCGATCGACTGTGAAAGGCGGGCGGCGGGGGCAACGCAGGCATGTGCCGACAGGCAGGATGGGTGGGTACATCGTGGAGAGGGGCAAAAGCACGAAAAGGAACAGACAGACAACACGACACCGCAAACGAAGAAGGGGGAAGAAAAATCAAAGAAACAGCAGAGACCAGCACAAGCCCGCAGCTTTGCACAAAAAGACCAGGAAGGAAAGAGCCACTCACCATTCCTTAGAACAAACATTCTGTGTTTTTCTTTTTCATCCACAACGTAACATGTATAACTGTCTGGGCTGCACTGACGAACTGCGCACGACCCAGCAGGACCCCCTCCCTGGACGAGAGCGCGACTGTGTATTTCGGATCGACGGGTTGCGATGATTTGCAATGGAGAAACAGTTGCTTCCCAGGCCTAAAGGCACAAGGTCGCAGGGCAGGTCGCAGGGCAGGTCGCAGGGCAGGTCGCTGAAGCGGTCCGGAAGCAGAGAGCCGTACTGCGCGAGAGAGTGGTGGAAAGGAGTGACGGCGCTGGCTCCCCAAGTCGAGTCTTGCGGGTAGATGTTGGTGCGGTGGGCGAGGAAGCAAACAGACCAGAAGCCAGAAGCCAGAAACCAGAAGCCAGAAACTGGACGGGAACGCGATGATGTGAAGGACGAGCAGTCAGGGCGGGGTGGTGGTGGTGGTGGTGGTGGCGGTGGCGGTGGCGCCACGTCATAATATTTCAGAGGCAGCGTTTGGCGGCACAACACCCCGAATGTCTGCTGCTGTCCACGCTAATTTCTGGGGCTCTGACTTCGTACATACATTGCGTAGTCATCAAGGTTTCGGACAAATGCAAACACTACCATAAAACTTGGTCTAAATAAACAAGCAACGCTTTCACAAGATCCGTATGGGCTGCCTGACTTTATTGGCATTATAGGAACAAAATGCGAACAAAATGCGAACAAAATGGAATATCGAATGGCGGATGACGCCTGGCGGCTTCGCAAGATCTTGGCTTCGCAGTGAACGATTGCATGTGACGTTCGGGTAATCCGCGGCATTTGTGTACAACGCAGAAACATTGTCCTACATGAAGATTTCCTTAGGACACGACTCCTCCTCTCTTCCTCGCATAACTTTCTGGTGATTCAACGCACTCTCTTGAAAGGCCATCAACCGACTACCAGGCGCATTGTACTCCCCAAAATTCTGCGCAGATTACGGAGCATGACACAATAGGATTCTGGAGAAGGCGCGTCCACGAATGTGTTGATATTCGACACATGATAGTAGCCGGTGTTTTCGTTGTCCTTGACGTCGCAGTCTGTGACCAATGTCCCTCCTCGATACCTCGCAACCGTAGTTAATTCATCATCACCAGGCATTTCGGACCATAGCAACCCGCACTTCACCACCGTCTCGGCTGCCTAATCAAAGGGTATCCAATCTCAACTCTCCTAAAGTTCATCTGCACCCAAAAAGTCCATGCGCGCCCAATCTCACTATCCATGCTGTCCCAAAAGTCTTCTCTCGCCAGCCCATGAGTCTTCTGACCCAGAGTATCACTGCTTGCGGCGGCGCGGCCTTGCCTCCTGATGCCCCCAAAATCATCTGCTATCAGACGTGCGACGTTCATTCCCATGAGCGCGCTAGTCTCCATGGTAGAGATGAAGCTCTCCATGCCCGAGGTGTAGTATAGACCTCGCCCGATGATGGGATCTTGAAACGTCACCCGTGGGAGTTCGATCGGGTATGAATGGAACCAGTGAGGGCAGTACCATGATATGGGCTCGATTTCTGAACCGGAGTCGTCTGTTATAAAAGATGCGGGTACGTCTGTGCCGAACACGGCAGAAAGGAAGGTCGAGTTGACTGCCTCGGCGCTGAAGATCTTGTAAAGATATTCCTTGCTTCGCGTCTTGGGGTTGGTGATAGCTCGGAGGGTGCTGATGGAGTAGAATCCCGTCCGGCCAACTCCCTTAGGGCCCTCTTGAGCTGCCTCGTCTTTCCCAAGAGTTGTGTACACATTGCTTGGGGCCTGCGCGCCGGGCTTCAATCCAAAGTAGGATGCTTGCAGCTTGAGCGGGGAGGTCAAGAGTGTGACGTGCAGTTTCATGTACGGGATTGTATCGATACGATGCTTGATCACGTCGTCACCGGCCTCGATGCCGCTGTACTGCCACGGAGACGCAATGATGACATTGTCAAACGTGGTCTGCAGCCTGGCCGCCTTTGCCTTGGAGTGGGTTCCCTTTGTCGAGAGCACATACTTGGGAACTGAGCCTGGCTTGTTGGTGCCTTTTGAAACGCGATTCCCGAGACTGTCGTGTTGGGTTGGTACACTGCACCACTATGTTGTACCAGTTTCTCAAATATCTGAAAGTTGCCTCCGCTGACGGCGACCGCGCCTTCAGTAGCAAATGAAACCTTTTGGGGAGAGAAACAAATCAGAAAACAGCTTTTTCAAAGTAGAACAGACAAGTGTTCAACAGCAAGGAGTCTGCTCGCTTACCATTGCTTCCAGCCCATGGATAAAAGCCATGTTGGAGGCATAGTTCACCCGCGAAGCAGGTTGCATCAACTCGCGCACAAAATCGGCATTGATCTGAACGAACAATGTCAGCCGCAGCCCTTTACTACAGAACTCGGCAAGGGGCACGGCGAGGGGCTTACATTGTTTTCCCGGAGGAACTGCTCGCCGGTGGTGCCTGTCAGCCGCAACAAGCCCAGCTCAAACGCGCGCTGGGTCAAAGAACGAAAGGGAAAATAAGGCTCCTCGTAAAGCTGAAGAAACGTCCCTACAGCATTCTTTACCAACTGGACAGCCCTGTATGGTGCAAGTCCGTACTTCAGAAAGAGCTTGGCAGCATCCCACCACCAGGGACTACCCTCCTCTGAACGAAAAACAATGGCTTCGCCGTCCCAAATGGCAGTGTAGTCGGTAGGTTCAGAGTGAGTCAGCTCGGTGAGGTTGAGGCCAAATTTTTGTGTAGCGTTGTACATGATGTGATTCTCCTTGATGAAGACGGAAGCTCCCAACTCCACCCGTTCCTGGGGATCATTGAATGGGTTCACTGTCAGGGTACGTCCACCGATGTGGTTCGTCTTCTCGAAAAGCGTGATATTCAGGATCAAGCCTTCTTCTTCCGCAAATTTCTGCAGATGGTATGCGGCTGAAGAGCCTGCGGCACCAGCACCTGTACAGGACTGATTAGTCTGGAGTTCTTCTCTAACAGCCCTCCCCATCTCCTCCTCCTGACACTCGCCGCCGGCTCGATCGATACATGAACAGTTTTCCCAAGTGCATCAAACCACAATAATTTTTTTCTTTCAGGAAAGTTTATTCATTAAACTTACCAATGATTGCAATATTCTTCACCTCCTTCGCCCCACGATCACTTGTGACGCCATTGACAGTGTGAGCTCCCACCGCCAAGGCGGCCAGTGCAAGGAGCAGGCGCATGATGGACCGAGCTTGAGAAAGCAAGACAACGAACCCCGGACCTTGGTCTGAAAGTACGTGATTAAGACAGCCGTACCGGGGGAACAGTGGGAGGACAGAGAGTTTGTTTTTAAACTGTTCCAAGAGGAAAAGACTGTGTGCTGCCGCAGTTGATGCGCACCATGTTTACAAAGGCATGGGAAATGGATTTTTCCTGGGTCGCGAAACAAACAGCCCGTGAGCAAGAGAACAAGTGAAGTGAATTGGGTTGCTTACTTTATTAGGAACGCGGCACACAGCCGTCAGGTCCTGCGGGCCCCACCTTGCGCCGATGCCTGTGCGAAGGTTGGCTGGCTGTCAGTGGCTGGCACGTATGTATGTAATGTGTAGTCCGTACAACATATACAATGCTGCCTGCCTGCCTGCCTGCCTGCCTGCCTGGCCGCTTGCTTCCCTGGTTGCCTGCCCTTGTCTCGTGCAATTCATTGGCCGTCTTGGGAGGACAAGTGTGGATCTACTGCAGCTCTCTCATGATGTGTCGTCATGTCACTATGCGAGTATTACGCTTAAGAATAGTTCATCTGTCATGTTTGAATTCTAGCCAAGCTAGTGAGTTCTTGCGCATACGATAAATATCGTGTCAACCGGTATCGCCAAATTTCGTCCACCATCTTTTTCCCGTGCAAGTTGTCTCCTCACTTCCATCGCTCCAACACTGTCAATTATTACATAAAATTGCCTGAACACCGTACAATATGCTTCGAAACAGAAATAAAGATAACCACTTTGGCTGTTCTCGCCCATTGCTGGCAATATTCTCAAAAAATAAGAAAAAACCATGCGGAATCAGAGAAAACGCTTCATATGTCCGACAACGAGGGTATACTGTTCCAAATTTCTCAGACCCATGAGAATTAAGAAGCTGGAAAGTGTTTGTGAGACGGCGCCGCTGGAGGCCCGAAAAACAATATATCGAGTAAGTGCGTGTTTCGTGAATTCCGTACTACGTTGGTACGATCGTGTCCCTTGAATGTATGCTCAATTTTCTTCGTCACTGCTGCTGTACCTGCTTCGAACTTCCCTGCTGTCGCTGCTGAACTAACCCCGGTCCGGGACATCATGGGATCAGCACTTGCACTCTCACCTCGTCGCAAACTGCCGGGCACGGCTTCGGCACTGCCGATGGATTCCCGTTTGCCGTCATTCTTGAAGCCCATATTGACATCTGTGTCCATCTGATCATACATTTTCAGACCCTCCGAGTCCTCGTCGGGCTCCTCGCCGTCTTCGTCCCCACTGCTCAAATCCACACCGTCTGGATAACCATCTGACTGGTGAGGATTTGCTTGGCGACTCATCAGCTCTACTGATGACTCGACATCACCATCTCCCTGCTCATCTGATAATTCAGAGTCATCATCATTTACGCTCGAGGAGTCGCTGCTGAATGGCGGAAGGAAAATGACTGGCGGAGGCAGAGAAACAGGCGCAAGTCGCTTGATTCTGCCGGACACGTAGTCGATCTCAACAGGGACACTTTGCTGAGTAGAAGATACCGGTACGGGGACGATGTTGACATGCTTGCCAATCTGCCAATAATGAGTTCACTGGCTTCTTCCGACTTCCTACGTGTGGTCGATCGCTGTTCTGACGGCGCCTCATCCTTATGTCTCTTGGTGGTGACGACGACCATAAAATGATCGTCAGGCATGACACCTCCCAGACCGCAAGGCTCCAGGGAAGTACCTCGATGTACTGCTGACCGGTCGACCATGGAAACTCTGGATCAGGTGTGCCACATTCCTCCGAGTCTGAATCGCTTGCCAATTCAGGAACATCTTCAAAGTTATCCACGTCCATCTTCGAGTCGGACTCGTGATTGTGTTTCCATTTACTCAAAGGTCGATAACTTAGGGAAGATCCGGACGTAGAGCGATGGACTATGGGGCGGTTTGGTGTCCAATCTTGCTCCTGGCGATCCTGTTCACAAGACGACAAGTATGCTGCCGGGGATGCGTCGCTAGGATCACCCGACAAGTCAGTGCAGAATGGTGCACCGCTGTAGAAAATGATGGCGCCGTCGTGACGCCGCTTTCGGCGATTAGACATTCCAGAGCCGCTCAACCCCTCCCTTGATTCGTCGATATTACTATCCTCAATGGGGCCAAATGAAGACAAAGTGTCATCCATAGACGTTTCACCATTGGGGGAATTGGTATGGGCGAACAAGGGTTTGTAGTGAAAACTATCGGAGGACGTGGAAACCTGGGGTCCGAATTTCGAGCGGCTCTTAGAACTACCCCGGATTGAATTTCATACCCAGAAGAGTTGCCTGTTTTTGCCTTTTACACGAACTCCCCATGTTTGCTTGATCAACATCCCCGAGATCAGGGGTCGTCTGGCTGCTGTCGTTGGAGCTGTCGCTCGAAAATCAGGTGCCCTCGCTTCCGCCGCGCCAACGAATCTTACGGCCGTCGGGGAAAGCTGGAACTTGGTGCTTATATCGCTCACTGCACTTCGCACGAAGCTTGGGGTAACGTTGACAATGTGCAACTGGGCCAGGCTGCACAGAAGATTCAAGTAAACCCAGCCATCAGCGTCTGGCTGGACATCGTTGTCGGAACTAGACAGTAGTTCTGGAGGTACAAGGCCCAGATGCCGAATGTATTCCATATTTTCCGAGGGAACTTGTACACGGTCGGGGTCCAAATCCTTGACTTTCGTTGGTCTTTGGTCCACAGCTGGTGGCTGCGTTGGCGATGCGTTGGTTCCAGAACGACTACTGTTTCCGTTTCCGCCTGACTCTGTCTGGTCACCGTTGGAATTTAATGTAGAGACATTGTCCCCGAGGGGTTCTTCTTCTCAAATGTTCCAAGTTGCTGATCCTGGGATAATATTTTGGCTTCACGGGACGGTTCGAGTCCAGAGGGACCTGTACTCGGTTCTTGCTCCTTGAGAAATTTAGGCTGCACTTCGGGATCAACACCCGGCGCCAACAGCCCAGGAACGTTCAAGCCTTGTCTAGCTGGGCGTGCATGTCGACCACCAAACTTGCCTGTAAAAAGTTGTTCCAGGCGTCGAACTACAAGCTTCTTCCTCTCGCGGTCTGTCAAAATCATATGTCGCGGGTACAGTCCCTCCGGAATATCGCGCAAATAGCTTTCCACTTTCTGGTCGTTCTTTGCTCGGGAGTTGGCCGCTGGACGGCCCAATGATACACCGGATGAGTTGGCACCGCTGGACATGGACGCATATGCAGAATCGATTGGTCTGGTATTGGAACCGGACGACGATGAGGCGTGCTTTGACGCAGCAGCAGAGCCGGAATACATGTGATCGCGGTTGGACTGTCGCAGGGATTCCTTCTGCCGAGGGGCCGATACGCCAGGTGAGCCTTCCACACTCGCGGCAAAATCGCGAAGTGTTGTTTCCAGTTCCCTTCTTTTGCGTTTTGGGAGACCGTGGTATTTGATTTCAAACAGCTGATCCTTCCTCAGCATGTCGGGTCCTCGCTGTTTGTGCTTCTTCAATTCTTCTCTGAGTTTTTGTATTTCAACGGTAAGGTCGTCGATCACACTTCGATAGTCATCAGCGCTGCTACTATGGCCTGTAGCAAGACGCGGTTGGTGTTGTGGATTCTGATATGTGTACGGTCTGTCTTCGTTCGATGAATCGGATTCTTTTTGAAAAAGGGAGGGTCAACTATAGAGAATTTTGGTGTCAGCTATGTGAGACGCTGGTTGTGTTAACTGTTTGGTGACTTGAACTTACCATCCATGGTAGCATGATCAAAAGTTGCTGTCGGATTCTCATTGGACTGGTCAAACCATTTGATTGGGTCACTTTGGCCTGTTTCGTGACTCTCACCGGATGAATTCCGACGTGGGGAGTCCGTAGTGTTGGTTTTGTTTGGTGTTGAACCAGGACTGGCTCTGAGAGAGGCATCTCGGGCAAGTCTGTGATGATTCAAAGTCACCGATTTCTCTGGCGAGCTTCGACGAGGAAGAGGCTGTCCGGTTGCACTCAGACGCGGTGGTGCAGTGTCCTGTGATTTCTGGGCGTGTAATGCCATCGTCGACTCATAAGAATCTGGGTGGTAGTTTATAGTGGCTGTGTAAGAAGAATGGGGCCGGACATGACTCTTGAGATCCAGCTTGATCTATCCCAGGAAATGTGGCCTGGGCAAGAAACCCTGAAAGAGCTCGTAGAGGCCGTGTAAGTGGACAGACCCTTAGATCAGAGCTGTGACGTATGTGTAATATGTGACCACTAGAAGGGTGTGCTGCCTATGTGCATGGAGCATAGTGTTAGTACGGGTATCGAGGGCGTTATGGTGAAGCGAGCCCAGCTTATTAGATGAGGGGTCGCAGCACTGCTAGCGTCCACCACAATTGGGCGTACTGGCAGAGAAGCACCGCTAGAGATGATCGATCGATCGAGCGCCTTCATTTGATGGCACACATCGTGTCATGACAACCACTGGGCCGTTCGATAGCTCACATACCTGTCTCTTATGGGCGCCTGTAGTCAAAGAAGCTGGCCTGATGACACCCGGAAAGGCGACTGTGTTTTTGCTTGCAAATTCAGGGTATCCGAGTTTCTCAATCAGACCCTCAGGCAAATTGATCGGGCACCTCACTTGAAAGTGAATGTAGCGGCTGGATCCAAGGAAACAATCTCAAGTTACGAAAAAAAAAAAGGTCAGCATGGCAGTCCGTATACAGACATGGTTATAGAGGCTCGAGTGGTAGCAACCATGAGATGCGAATATGAGGCGCTTGTTGGGCATTCATATTCACGTCCTGTTCGCGGTATACCATTCGTGAGAGCGATTGTAAGCTCACCTCGCCAAAATCACCAGGATCCTCGTCAACTCGGAGTTTTGTGGCGGGAATCAATACAATAGCAGTCTGGTCGCTGGTAGAAGAAATTCCGCTTGGTGGAAAAATATATGCTATACCAACGGTGGCTTTGGCGTATGTTCGGTCGTAGTTGTCAGGATAAATAATTTCAAATCTCGAAACAAACAGAATCCTGGTTCGGACGGACGCGAACTTGGATAGCAATTTCGGCCTATTAAGTCGCAATTGACTTGGCTGAGACCCAAATCGAGCAGGGAAGTTGATACGGGTCGCGGGGAGCTTGTAGTCACCAATCCCGCGGTCTGATGGCGACGGAAGATGTCGTAGGAGATTACGAAGGGGAGTGTTTGCGATGGTAAAGTTGTATATATTTTCGCAAGTTGCGAATGGGCCGTTTGGAGGTTGGGTTCAGGGTGGCCAAGTGCATGTGGCAAGGTACATGTTTGTGGAGAATGCGAACTCGAGGTTGAAGGACGGTTCACTGACAAAACGGGATAATATCGACCAAGATGCGAGAGGGCATTGCAAAGCCCATCGCCGGGCCTTGCTGAGAGACAGACCTTGATTAATGGGGGTGGAAGAAGCCTGCGGGCCGCGAAGCCCCAGATTCGACGCCCATTGCTTCGATTTCCACGACCTGCATGGTGTTAGAGGGATCAGAGGAGATCAGGACCCACAGCAACTCAGGGTCTAATGAATATGCAGACACCTAGGGTGTGGCTTTAATGGGGTATCATATCCCTTTGGATGTGCGGAGGAGCAAGCTGGTCACTCGCAGGGATGTGGGCCAATCAGGACAAAGGTGGATATAAGCTACCTAATCCTGCTCCTTATTTAGCCTATGATAGAAGTACCAACAATCTGGCCGGGTACAAATCGCTACATTACACACATCGCAGCCACGCCTTGTCTTTGCCGGCTGCCTAGCGTTTTGGCAGCTTGCAGAGACCTCCCTGAGAGGCCTTTTTGGCTTTGTGATCGTGTTATTCCAGCTTAAAAGCCCTGACAAGCAAGGCAATAGGCGCTTTTCTTCCGGTTAACATAATTATGCTGTAATAGAGGCTTAGAAATGTCGCCACTTCTAAATTTCTGCCTTAATAAGCCTGTCTTGCCGTAAGCTTTGAAGATCTTAGCCACAAGATGCTGCCGCCACTCAATTTGGGATTTAAAGGGCTCCTAAATTAGCTTCCCATGGGTCTGCAGAAGGTAACTATTCACAAGGGTTATTAGAAGAAGTAGCTTCCACGCTAATGCCCGCTAACTTCCCTTACAAGCTCGGTGTTAGAAACTTCCTGTAGCTTATAGCTAATCGCTAATATCAACACCTCCCATGTGATTATTATAATTAACCGCAACGGACGGTTACCAAAGTTCCTTCACTGCCTTATCACCAAATTTATCTAGTATCGGGCGTGCTCGTGGTTGTGTTAATGTCGGCCGTCGTCGGATAACTTGAATAAATTCATTACCCTTAAAAACCATTGATCCTAGGAGCACAAGGGCATTATCCTTCCATGCGATTTGATTAACCTATGATAAAAGAGAACAAGATTAGTATATAATTTACATATTAGAGGTGTTTATAAGAGCACTAACTTGACTATTGTGACTAGGAATTGTGTGAACCTGGCCATAAGGCTAGTAATAACCTAATTTATCTGCCTTCTTTGCCTTAATAAATTCCTTTGGCACGCTACTATTAACGCGGCAAGTACCTATGGCTCTAATTCCTAAATAACAAAGAGCAAGGAGAAGATTAGCTAAGTAGAATAGATTATTAAAGAAGACGTGGTATATGGCTTAAGATAGCTGCTTTACTAGGGTATAAACCACGCTCTGCGTAGGATTTAATAGAATCCTCTTTTTGGTGATTTTGTTAAGGCCTTTGCTATTTTTTTGCGAGAGCTAGCGATAGGGCTAAATTTATACCTAGGTAAATGCCAAATCCACCATAGAAAGAACCCTCGCTAGGCTATTACCTACACTTTAAAGCCTGTTAGCGTTGGTTTATTAGGAATCGTTACGGTATCCTTTGATCTCCCTATGTATTAGGTAATTGCCTTATCAATAGCTATATTAAGCCTAGGAATCCAGAGTGCTGTTAATGCAGATTAAATTTGCTGTAACCACTACAATATCGCTAGGAAAGGTTGTAAGAATCACGTGTTTTTTCAGTGGGATTGTGGCTGAAGGCAGAGGCGCCGTTAAAGCTGCTGAAATTAATTAAAAGTTATAAATTAGATAAAGGGATGAATTAGGCGATAATCCTTAGCCTTAGAAGTACTCTAATAGGCCTAAAGGGTCTCTTCCTTATGAATTCCTATATAAATTAGGATTCTAAGCCAGAGATATACTTCTTTAACAGTGGTAGGCTGCCAATGCTGCCCGCGAGCGCTTTTTCATCGGCCTCACAGGGCCAGGACTTGTATTTGTGTACCTAACCCATTTCTTAACCAGGGAATTGGTATAAAGTGCTAGAAAAGTAACAAAGGTGTTATTAGAAGCTCTTTAATTAGAGGCTCTTAATCTTGCAGTTACAGAGGTTAAAATCGATGAGCCTCGCGCACAGGGTCAAAGATAGGGCAATATGTGCCTGCATTGGCAGGCCTCTCTTGAACGCAGTTATTAAGGGCAATAAAAGCTCCTCGTTATAGAGGTTATTCGTTATGAAGTCACTTTCGTCGTTTGAGTCAGTCATCCTAAAAGCGTTATATAAGGAATAAGGTGTAACGGGTTCTGGCGCGTTGTTTTGGCTGACGCGAGGTACCTCTCGCGTACCCAGAAAAGTGGGGCCTCTACCTGCTTGCTCCTCCGCACATCCAAAGGGATGGTAGGTAATATTGGAAATGTTGTGGGATTGCCACCAATGACAGAAAGAGCCTTACATATTATGTACATCTCAACCAAATACGCCCTTGGATGGACACGATCAAGAAGTCCCAGCAGGATTCCCACTGATCTTTCTCAGAGCCCCGGGTGAAAGTTTTGTTTTTGTGTTCTATTATCCAGATCAAGCCGGCACCCTTCTTGCTGATGCATATTGATCAGATCATACGGAGTAGTGAGTTTAGCATTGCATTCTCAAGGCGCTATCACGATCGTTGTCGAATCGCCAGTCAATGACAGTACGGATATTATGTACATGTATGTACATATTGTGCAATTCGCTACACGAATCAAACACAACTTCTTGTGTCTGGCTCGTGCACACCATGTTGTAGCCAGCAAACACGGGAGTGAGGAAGTCCCTGCTGGAAGCCAGCACCAGCCACAGATAACAGGCGACTTCCCGGGCTCGAACAGCAGAACAGCAGGGTAGGTAACCCCGGCGGCTCCTTCCAGTGAGCCCGTATTACGGAGTAAGCGTCCGCAAATCTGACATTTGCGCTGTCATCGGCACTAAGTCGACTGGTTCTCGTCATTTCTCAGTTTGGTGGACAACCTAAATTGCCCTGTGCACGCGGTGTGGCCTGTTTTTCGCCCAGCTACCCTCCAACCGAACGCTCCGAAGTGACAGAAGGATGGATGGATTAATGAATTATTAAACCAGCCAAGTGCGGGATTGCTCGGTACTGGCTTGGTGGACCGGTCTCGAACACGAACTGGGCCCCGTAAATATCGATCGATCCCACCTGCCTCCGACATTCGGAATCCAGCACCCCGTGCCTCCCCGTGCCTCCCCGTCCGTCCTCTGCGTCCTCTGCGTCCTCTCCCTCTTCTGCTGCTTCTTCTGCTTCTTCTACAACGATACCGTCATGTTTCACCACCTGCACATCGCCAATGCTGACAAGCTGACTGTGTGGTGTGGACGCCATGGACCCCTTTCCGGTGGCACCCCCATAAGAATGCATCGAAAGCATGCTGCGAATCTGGAACTGAAGAAAAGAAGGGAGTATTAAACGGATCCTGAGTATTGCCCGTATGTACGTACCTGTACGTACCTTGGATGTTTAGCTGTCCTGAGTGGCTCGACAGTCAGAGGCGGATCCGCGCTGTGGTTCACCTGTGGTTGGTCGCATGTCTACGTAATACATACTATGTATTCGTTGGCTCCCCGACGACCTGGACACCACCTATGACGTAAGGCAAGGCCCCCGATTGTCAGGAAAGGGTCCTGCATGTTCTGTGTACATGAACGTCGTGGCGATCCACGATGCCCTGCTCTTTATTCGATGCCCTTCGCAAAGCCAATTCCCCTGTCCTGTTCGGGGTATTATATGTACATACATACATACAGAGTATTACTCCGTAATACAGGCCAACCTCGAGCTGGGCATGGAAGATTACCAGACCCCGACCCCTTTTCGTCTTGGCCAGTCTGCAATGAAATTGAACGCAGCTTGTCTGAGCACTATTATTTTATTATTAGGTACGGTACGGAGAACTGCTTACAATAGCCGTCATGTACACAATTTGTCAGGGAACAGCCGATCCATATCCACCGGTTTCTTCTGCCCAGGTCCGAGTCACGCTCGAAATTATTGGATGGCATGTTGAAAATTATGCGGCTAGAAGGAAAAAAACCGAAACCGAAACCGATGTCAACACGTTGTCTGCGTTATTACTGCTCTACTGTGTATATGCTCCGTATAATACAGTATATACATTGCTCAACTTACTTACCTTGTGGCACTTTCCCAAGCCATTTAACAACCCAAAATCTCCAACTCTCCTCTGTGAAATGATACAAAGAGATGCTCGAGCAACGAATACCCCGTGACTCCAGATTTCGCAGCCTCGACAGCACTACGAGAGAATCCTAGCTGGTCGGAAACTCAGACCGACAAGCCGGGTTGATCGTCGCCGATGACAAAAAGGTCTACCGTTTCAAAGATGCTATCTCCTCTGAGACGATAAGGCTCCAGGTACGTGGCAGACCCACTTTTATTGCTGGTGATTGGGCGCAGCCCGGAGTGACCTTAGGTGACCTTTAAAAACATTACGCGCCAAAACTCTACACAACGCGTTTAGGCTACTACCGACGATAATGGATTAGCCAGATCGATTCCAGTAACACCTTTAATTCAACCACAACACCACATCTGCGATCGCGAATTAATTGCCAATACTGCGTATCTTTGAATTCAATTATTTTCAGATATGTAAGCTTTTCTATTTCCTCCGGGGGCCGCCTGCGGCGGGCCTCCTCCTCCTTAACTACCCCCCAAGAGTAGTCAGGCGGTGAAAAGAGGTAGAAAAAATTTCTCGACTAGTCGCCGAAGAGTATTTCGGAACTAACCAATCAGAAGAGACGTCTCCACAGAATGGCCTCATTTTAATAGGGAAAGCGGGAAGCTACTACACGGAGCTCCCTGCCCCTGACCTCCGCAACACGTGCTTCAATCAGGGTGCTCCGCTTTCCCTGATCATTTGCTGCTCAATACAGCCTTCAACATACTTTCATGCTTCCACGAGGCTGAGTGTGCAGGAACGTAAAGAACAAACGCGACGGATCACGTGGTTATAATGACCCTTGACAGCGGACCACCTGGCCGCAGCTGATCCCACGGTTCCCATTTTTAGGCCATAATTTTTAGGCCGCACTGCTGCAACATCCAATGTGGCTTCGCACATTTAAGGAGATTACTCTTAGCGATAAAAGATAAGAGATAAGAGATAAGAGATAGGATTCAGAGGAGCAGAAATCCCCGATGATTTCCCGGGGTTGCCACTGCTCTTTCGTGTCCATTCGCGTCTATCCCGTCGCATCCACGTCCCATCACCATCTTTCCCATCGCGTCGTCTCAAACATGGAGGCAACGTTGACACTGGTATACCGCCAGCTTGACAATGACCTCAACGAAAACGCTCTCTTCATACTGGACCGACTGCAGGCCCGAGATCTTGACAACGCATCTTTAATGCACCTTCGATCTCTTTGTTGCTTGCGACTCGGCCGATTTGCCTCTGCATGCGAGTATAGTCGCGAACCGGGTCTCAGCGGCGAACATGCCGGATGCTCTTACGTTTTTGCTCAGTCCTGCTTTCACCAAAAACTTTACGCGGACGGGATCACAGCATTAGAACAAGCCCAGCGCTACTGCAGCGGATTGGGCCTTGGTGGTATAATTAATCCTCCCCATCGCTGCCGTCGAGTCAGCTCCCTATGCTAATCACTTCCCCCGCAGATGAAAAATCACGCACTGAACGATTTGCTCCAGACGTAGCATCGATCAACCGTCTCCTCGGGAAGCTTTACAGGGCGAACGGTGATCTGAAGAGTGCGGCTAATTGTTTAATCGCGGCGTTGGAGGCAGATCCTTTTATGTGGGATGCCTTCACTGACCTCTCCGACTCAGGTCAGTTGCCACGACATGGTTTCTAAACTTGGACTCACACATATAGCGCAGGTATTCAGCTTAAAGTGTCGAATGTTTTCAAACTGAGGCCGGCGATATCGGCAAAGGAACGTTATACTCCTTACTCCCCAGCATCGACACATGGAAATGCGAGCCTCCCGGCAAGGGATGACACTGGTGAGACTCATATAACTACACCAGCAGGCCGATTCCGTTGCAGGAATCGTGGGGCTGTTTTGAAGCCTCAGCCTGCCCTAGGCATGTCGCTCCCCAGCAAGAGGAAGCAACGCCCCGCGCTCGATATTATCATGCCAGAGGGCGGGCGCGTGCGCGCGGATGTAGGCCGGAAAGAGAATACAGGGCCGACTTTTCTCGCCATGTCTCAACGGAGGAGTGCTCGCTTAAATTCAGCGACGTCTTCAGCAACTTCAGCAACTGTGACCGACCGATCGATTCAAGAGTCTACTGTGAAGGGTGACGCCTTCAAGCGTCTGGACAAACAGCGAGCTATGCTCCATCCTATTTCGCGAAAGACATCAATTCTCGAGCGAAGGGTCAATAGCGCCCAATCGTCCGTCACAAGCACCAGCAGAGATTCCAAGTCAACGGCGAGCCCGACTCCAACAAGTCGAACGGTCGATACTGACCATGTCGGTCCTGAGCTTCCGCCCGCCGCCACGGACCAGAGTAACCTTCAGATGCTTATTCAACTCTTCCTGAAGCTGGGAACTGCTTATTACAATCTGCGCAGATTCCAGCCGCAAGCTTGTCTTGATGCCCTGGTGACACTCCCTGTCGAACAGCAGGCAACGGCTTGGGTTATATCCAAGACGGCAAGGTGCCAGTACGAGAAGCTGTCTTACAAGGACGCCAAAACAACTTTCCGAGTGCTCCGTAAGATTGCGCCGACTTGGATGGAGGACCTTGAGCTATACTCAACAGTGCTTTGGCATCTCAACGATGACGTATCGCTGGCATTTCACGCCCACGAGCTGATTGACAGCCACTTTCTGTCGCCAGAGACATGGTGCGCTATGGGCAATTCATTCTCTCTGCAAAAGGCATATAGTGATGCCATAAAATGTTTCCAGCGAGCAACCCAGTTGCAACCTCAGCTTCCGCAGTCATACTCACTATTAGGACATGCGCATCATGATGCAGAGCAGTACGACGAGGCCAGTACTGCATTCCGTCGCGCCCTTCAAGTCGACAGGCGCCACTACACTGCTTGGGTCGGATTAGGTCGCGTGCAGGAAAAGCTAGGAAGGCTAGACACAGCTCTGAAGCACTACCGCAACGCGGAAAAGATCAATCCTACTAATGGGGTTCTCTTGACTCATATCGCGAGGGTAATCCATCTCTACATTGTTTTATGTCTCTTGATGGTCTCCAACTGACTACGGCAGGTTCTCGATAAACTCGGCAACTCGAAGCTTGGGTTGACTTACGTGCAGCGGGCCGCGCGACTTGACCTGCCAGAGAAGCTTGTCGCCTTCGCCAAGCTGCAGAGTGCAACGCTCTTCCTGCGTCTCGGCTCGCCTAGGAGGCTATGCGAGAACTCGGCTTGGCACAGGAAATTGCACCCAATGAGCCTGACATTCACTTCATGTTGGGGAAGGCGCACTTGATGTCAGGGAACAATAAGGGTGCTGCGTTAAAGTGCTTTACTATCGCGCTAAGTCTTAGCCCTGGGGTCAGTGAGACGACATGCAATAGTTTTTCAAACGAGAAGCTGAGTGCTAATTATCGAACAGAGCGAAGCTATCAAGGGCGCCATGGAGTCTCTAGAAGACGATGAATAAGGACGACGAATACGCTCGATAGAAGGGTCTACGGAGTATGCCTGCTGAGCTTTTGACAACACAGGAGAGGTTTATCAAGAGCCAGAGTGTGTAAGGTCATGAGGTGAGACCCATAATCACGGAAGCCTAGAATTTCTCTAGCTAATTAAGGATCTAGTGAACTGTCTTTCAACTTGACGATGATGGCTACTTTTGGAGGTTCTGGATAGAGCAGCCCTATGAGGGCTGGTCCGTTTACAGGCTCAGGGAGGGGCTATGCTCGTTAAGCTGTTGAAGCCAAGGAAATACGGATGGTGATGAAAGGCGAAAGCACCTTAATGCTGAAGAATGCTGCTGTTGCAATGGACAACCCGAAGTAGCGCGGCTAGCCTAGTAGACGGCGGGATTTAACACGAAAAGAAGGCGTTTGCAGATTGAGGTCGACACTAAAGTACTTCCATAAATACAACAAAACGCAGCGCTAGAAGCACGGCACTGACAAAGTTCTCAAGTGCTGCTACCCCCGAGACATGGGTTTTCCCAGCTACCCAATCATGAATACATGATTTATGAGAGGGAGGGCCAGAACTGCCTACCCTAATTACCGAATCACAGGATCCCTGCAGTTGCAATTTTCTTGAGAGACATCCGCATCCTCTCAACTCTGTCACGACGGGGATTGCCACCCTTCTTGTCCTCGCACACCGTGGGTCCTGTTTTCTTCGCGTTCCTCCCGCAGTCGCCGCAATAGTACTGGATGTAGTCTCACATAACGGCTGGTTCTCGAACGTCAGAAGATTGGACGGGCTCAAGGCAGAAGGGAAGAGGGACTTACCTAGTAGAGAGGAGCGACCAAGTCGGCGTTGTGTTTCTGGATTGCTCGAGGAGTGTAGATTGCTTGTAAAGGATATGGATGGGATGATGGATGGATGACAGATAAATTGAGAAGGGGGACATGATGGCTTATATGCTTGTTAAAATGGAGGAGACTACATAAAGGATCAAGCATCTACGGAGCGCCAAGAGATATTGCCGCCGTTCCCATGTGATGAGGCACAATAGATTGGCCAATGATGCTTCATCCAGCAGAACATGCCCGCTCCAATAAGACAATGCAGTTGGTTACAGTCTGGAATAGGAGAAAGGGAGGAGAGAGTCTAACCAGTAACAAACCAGGATTGCATGTTGCTGCCTGGCCACTGGACAGAAAGTCAGCCAACGAGGTTGAATAATCACTCGCCAGCGTTGGTAACCCCTTGCGACTTCACGCGCCATGTAACAGGATGCGCATTCTATCAAGGTGCTCGAAGATAACGCGCTCGGTATTGTTCCTTTACTCAGTCATGAAAATTCTATAGTGGTCTTCTATATGTATAGTTCATTTCTGTACTTTGCTCTTGTTCTGTCCGTCTATCAACCAGGCGCCGCGCCCATTCATGCCCATTCTCTTGTTCATCATCTAATCCACGCGAATTGTCGCTTCTCATGACCATGTACTCGCTCCCACTGCTACAACGCCCGCACACAAATCAACAGCCCTTTTGGTTTCACCATCATTCTCATAACTTCCGATTCCAATATATTCCAATAACGTCAAGCCTTACTCGGCAGTTCTCTTAAGATCCTTGTCGAGCAGAGACTTTCCAGTCATCTCATCTGGCTGTGGTAGACCCATGGCAGCAAGGATGGTGGGCGCAACATCTCCCAAAACACCATCTGCCTTTTTGAGGCTCCATCCCTCGGGGCATTGGCCATGATAAAAGGCACCTTGTTGGTCGTGTGGCTGGTCTTGGGCTTGCCATCTTCAAACTTCATCTCCTCAGCGTTGCCGTGGTCGGCCGTGATGAAGAGAATGTAACCCTCTTTCTTGCAGCTTTCCAGAATCTTGCCAATGGCCTTGTCGGTAGCCTCGCAGCCGATGATGGCGGCCTCATACACACCAGTGTGACCAACCATGTCCGGAGGAGCAAAGTTGTTCATGACGAAGGGGAATTTCTGCTCAGCCAAGCGCTTGCAGACCTGGTCTGCGACACCATCCGCAGACATTTCAGGCGCTTTGTCATAGGTAGCTACTGACTTGTTGGAAGGAACAAGATCCTGATCTTGGTCGCGAGTCTCCAGAGGAAACACCTTCTCGACACCGCCATTGAAGAAGAAGGTTACGTGAGCGTACTTCTCAGTCTCGGCAATGTGTACTTGTTCAACGTTTTGCTTGCCCAGCCATTCGGCCAAGACGTTGCCCATGCGCTGAGGCTCAAAGGCAACCTCAAAGGGAAGTCGGTCTTGTAGGTGGTCATGGTGACGAGTTTGCTGATCTTGGGGTACTTGAAATCGGGCAGGACGGATCGATCGACATCACCGAGCAGCTGGGTGATCTGCCGTGCCCGGTCGGAGCGGTAGTTGAAGAAGAAGACAGTATCATCATCTGGAAACAAAGCATTAATTAGCACATCCAGTGCAACAACATCGGGACAAAGTTCCATCAATGTATAAAATATTACCCTTGATTCTGCCTTCATCACCGCCAACAATAATGGGCATCAGAAACTCGTCGCTATTATTATCTCCGCCGCGCTCATACAGAGCCCTGACAGTGGCGACAGGGTCTTCGCTGGCCTCGCCCTCTCCATGGCACATGCCCTTGAGGGCAATCTCGACACGCTCCCATCGCTTATCACGGTCCATGGCAAAGTAGCGACCGACCACGGTAGCAATCTGTCCGACGCCTACCTCCTTGAGATAGTCAACAAGCTCCTGCATGTAGCCGGCACCGGATTTGGGGTCTGTGTCACGGCCGTCGCCAAAGAAGTGAATGAAGACCTTGGGAACCTTGTACTCCTTGGCAGCGCGGAGAAGAGCGTAGAGGTGTTCCTGCTTGAGTGCTGCAAGGAAATGCCCCGTCAGTTGGTCATTCGGGGGACATTGGTGGTCCTTTGGCATTTGAGACTTACAACACCGCCGTGAGAAACGAGACCACACAAGTGCAAGCGGCCGTTGCCAGCAGCGGCGCTCTCGAACGTCTTCTTGATAGTTTCGTTGCTGCTGAACTCGCCCTTCTTGACGGCCTGATCGATGCGGACGACATCCTGCCAGACGACGCGGCCAGCGCCAATGTTCAGATGACCGACTTCCGAGTTGCCCATCAGACCCTCGGGCAGACCAACTGCCAAAGAAGAAGCTTCCAACTCAGTGAAGCCGTCGGCATTCTTGGACAGCTCGTCCATCACAGGCGTGTGGGCATTGGTAATGGCATCGCCATCCTTGGGAGAATTTTCCGAGGGAATACCCCACCCATCAATGACGACTGAAGGTGCGCAAGAGCAGAAGAATTAGCCATCCAAGCTCCAAATACACCAAAATGTAGCAGATGAAGAGCACATATTCAAGGCGTGTATATTTCTTTTTGGCAAGGGAAGTTGGGTCTGCCGATTGCTCGCTTGTTCCACCGTCGCGAGCGGGAGAACCTGGAGCAGAAGAAGCTCGATGGTGAGACAGTCTGATGGGATCGGGAGAGGACGACGTACTGAGGCAAGCCTTTTGCTCGGTCTTCGACATGACGGACAGTTGTATGTTTCTTTTGGCGAGATCCAAGAAGAAGTTGGGGATGTCGTTTCAGGGCTATAGTGCTCTGTTGACTTCAAAACCCACCAAGAAGAATGCGTGAATTTGACCAAGAGCTGGACAGTGAAGAGTGCAAAACGCGGGAATGGTGGGGTGTTGTTTACAATTACATCTATGTACATACACATATGTCATAAGTTGCTCCAAGACGACACAATAAATTTTGGGGCCTCACTGGCACTGTGCTTGGGCACGGCATGGACATCACAAAGAATAGTGCGCGTAGCTTCCAAACACCGTAGAGTATCTCTCAAACAGCAACAACCCCTGCCACTTGCACTGCATGCGGGCTCCTGATGAGCTAGGCTAGCAGACTAAGCTAGCTCCAGAGAGGTGTGCCCACCCACTGCCCACCCAGGCCAAGCAGAAAAAGTGTCATCACCAACGACGAGCACGGAAGCAGGCTTCAGCTTCGCCCCTTCCGCTGCACCACCTGATCCGTCTTTCCCCCAACCTTTCGTGCTTCACATTGCACCGCCGGCTTCTCTATGTGGCCTCGCCAACAATGGCGGCAGAACAACACCCACTCGCGTTGCCACCGTCCCTCTCCCCGGACGACCTCGACGCGTTATCGGAGCTATCCATAGTCCTGGCCAAGGTTCGAGCTGGTCTCCAGTCGTCGAACGGCATCGCGGCCGGTAGTGGTGCAACACCCGGCGGCGCCAGCACGCAAGGCCAGCAGCTCTCGTTCAAGGACGTGCCCGGCGCGACTGATGGCTTGAAGCACAAGCTCCAGCAGGCTCGGGCTCAGGTACGCCTCCTTCCAGACATGGAGCGCCTCGATTGAAGAACAAAATCGTGAACTTCAGGACTTGGAAACGCGCATTGAGAAGCAGCGCGCCCTGCTAGCGAGCCTACGCGATGGGGGTCTCAGGTTTGGAAAGGAGGATGCCGCAGTCGTAGGCGACAGAATGGAAACTTGAGAGAATTCTTCCGAGTTGCACGATATGCGGTTTCTATTCGAAAGGGGGTTGGCGTTCATGGACAGCATCGCACATTGTCTTGTCTTGCATCAAATATCGGCGTCATAGGATACTTGCTTCTACCCTGAGGAATGTTTGGCGTTTATGGGATATACCGATTCTGCCTTGTGCTTACAGCGCCACATACAAAAGACTTTCGAAATAGTTCAAATGAACCTTTTACAATCAATGACGAGGTATGCCAACCTGATGCAGGATTTCCTCGACGCTCTTACCAGGTTGTCCCGGCACCACGCTGGTCCAGATAGACTCATCCAGCACCTCGGCACTCGACAATGTCGTCCAATTGGGGCTCTGACCAGCCTTGAGCCACTTGAAATCATCAACTTGGTTCCATTGGTTCTCCCCAGAGAGTCGTCATTGACAGCCTGCGTCTAGAATCAGCATAATGGCAAAGCAGAGCAGAGGCCACGCTGGGTCGTTTCAAAACTTACATAGCACTCAGGCACAGGTGCAAAGCGCATGCCAGTGCAATCTTCAATGATTGGATGACTTGTGCAGTGCAAATAAATATCTACATCTTTACACTCGTGAATACGCACCTGTCGAGCTACAACCACAATGATGCTGTTCGTTATCCCGGTGATGTGAACAGGTCCATCAACGTGGCCTGCAATGATGAGGCTCTGTGAAACGTCCCTTAGAGCAAGACCTGGGAACGGCCGTCCCTGAGCTGTAGGAACAGACATGTCGACGATGCAGGATTTTAAATTAGTCAAGCTACCCGACGCCGTGGCCCTCGCTGCCGAAGATGGGAGAATAATGTGAAGGTTTGACTGGTCCGAGATGCCAATGTTCTTGGCCGCAGAAAAGCTTGGTTTCCGAACAAATTGACTGCTGGGCTGAGAGAGCTCGGCGTTGTAGTCCTTCATATTCCCAGTAGACGGAAGGTCGCTAACCTTGTCATCACTCTCGATGGCTTCCTGTTGCTCTTCACTCTTGTGTTTCTGCGCGTTTATGGAAAAGCTCCCGGGTGTAATCGTGGGTCGTTTTCCGGCGCTCCCATGTCAACATGCGCTTTAATGCTGGATCGTCTAAACTGGAAGCGTGATTTCGGGGTGATCTTGGCTAGTGTCTCATTGAGTTTGTCCTGAAGACTTTTGATGGACTAAGTTAAGGAGCAAGCTCGTCGTCAGCCAAGTTTACCAAGGACAGCATCAGGGCGATGCTACCAACATCAGAGTACTGCTTGCGGTCATACGAGGGGGTAAACTCTGCAGCGTCCGATACCTCATGTTGAAGCTTGCTGATGCCAGCTAAAACATGGTCGATGGCCTCTTGACGCTCTCCGGCGATTGGAGAGACTGACCCAAGATGGTCGATCAAATCTTGGAGTTCTGCATGTATACCATTTTATATCAAGTCAGCCTCGCGCTCTGTTGGATGTTTTTTTTTTTTTTTTTTTTTCAAGCCGGCTCACCCGCAACGCTGTCCAGAAAGTGGCGGTAGAACTTCTGCTTGGGATCCATAACCAAGAGTGCGCAGGCTTTGTCTTGATTTGAACCAGGCTAGATTCGTGTAGGCAGCTCTGGCGACGATGTTGCCATCAGCAAGAGCTTCAATATTCTTTGAATGCGAAGGCAAGCTCACATGACAACCACTACTTTTTTTTTTGTCTTGCTGTGCCTCACTTCTGGGGCCTGCGTTCCTGCTCAAAGTGTCACAGATGAGGCAAGTGGCGAAAATTCAAAACTTCAGGTCATACGACCTTGAGAGTTGGCGAGAAGCGTTGTAGGCTTGGACGTGCGTGGACCGGGGATTCTCGCGAATTCTCGCGGCCTGAAATTTGAACGGAACCCCACATTCGGCGGGCGGCGCTGAGGGCGGCAGCTTCCATCTGCCTGCCAGTTGGGAATGAAGTGAGGGGGTTGGTGGTGTTGAGTCGCGTGTCTGACGGAATGAGGTCGGTGGCGTCTCAAACGTACACTACTTCCACACACAGTATTTATCACCGTCTAATCTTCTCGGGTGGAGTTTTACAACAACTGGCTCGGCACGGGGTGAATGCACTTCGATTCAAGCCATGTGCTGATGGTTCGCGTTTCTACTACATTAATGATAGGACCTAGTCCGCCCATTGCCAGTCATTCTCTTGCCTCCGTTTGGCAAAGCAGGAATTATTGGTAATTGAAAAGGCTTCTTTGCGGCAGCTCCGTATTGACTGCTCGCCACATCTCCCAAACATTCGCCCGTCTCGCTGGAAGCATACTGTATTGTAGACTGTACAAGTTCTTTCGATTAATTGGCGGCACAAATTGACCTGTGAGAAGACACAGCAAAACTCTAGGCGCCAGATAGTGCTTTCGAATGCGATGCGCCATTTGAAAGTACTGGTGGAACATGGCACTGAAGCTCAACGGAATTGACTAAAATGATGCTCATCAGCAAAAAAAAAAAAAAAAAAAAACTTCAAGCCCAAGCATGGTTCATCCAGAGGGAAAATAGAAAATCTCACCTTTAGATAGATGATGGATGTCGGGGTCTCATTAGTGGAATTAAGGTCGACGGCTCTATAGTTCTGGGTATCCCGAAGCTCGAATCGAATGCCGCCTTGGATCACGTTAGTCGCGCATATCCACCTCTTCAGGAGCCATGACAGCTGACGAGACTTACCAGGCAACCTTTTCTCGTCCTTCACTCGCAACATGACTGCAAACAACGGAAAATGATTGAGAAGAGACAACAAAGTGTCGAACCCGGCCTTCATGGAAATAATGATCATCCTTGCAATGGCAAAGTTGAGGTAGAAAACGACGACCGTGGGAAGAAGGAAGAAGAGAAGGGTGAATAGGATTGTGCCCACGAGAAGCTGATCCAAGTCATAATCGCATGAATCGATACGATTGCGAAGCACGTTGTGCTTCTTTCCTCGGAAAAGGTGGAACAGAGACTGCAAAATAGTAAGTTGCCAATGGTAAATGCGTGCCGAGGCAAGATAGAAAGAATAGATATGCAACGTCAACGCGGAAAGAAGATCGGAGCATAAAGCAACTGGCATACTGGCACCTGCAAAGGACGTGATACCGATAAACCATACTACTTTGGGTAAAATTGGATGCAGAGTCCCAACGCAGCCTATGTATCGTTGGTAAGCACGCGGGACCTTTGGCAGCAAATGGCTCACCGTGTAAGACTTACTCGACCAATAGTCAATAACCCAGAGGAACAGATTCCCCAGAAAATCAGCCAACTCGCTGTTGAGCTTCAAACCTGCTGGCCAGCCCATCAACCACTTGATGCTGGTTTCAAGCGCCTCGACTGTGTAAATTCTGAGAAGATCGCCTACTTGCGTTGCTACCCAGTCTGCGTGCTCAACTATGTACGAGCCCAGAGCCATGCCGATGATCACGTCATTTGCAACGAGCCAAAGACTGTTGTAGAAACGGATATAGTCGGGGTGACTCGTCGTGACGCTAGCCCAGTTGAGTTTTCGTTGCCGCAGTGTCGAGTATTGCATCGGCCAGTAGCAAAATTGCTGGAGCCGGATTTCGATTTGTTGTGCAGTGGCCGAAACATCTTTCAGAGCGGCGTACCCTGGTTTGATACGAAACTCCAAAAGCATGAGCAACATCTCTGCGGCCATTCGATGTCCCATGAGGGAAAAATGAAGAGCCTTCGTATTGTGGGGAACAAATATACATAGAAGAAGGTCCAAAGTTGCCCGAGAAAATAGTTTCTCATAGTTGAAGCCGATTCCATGACTTGCTCAGATACGCTGAGGCTGCGCTTGGGCCTGGCTCCCAAACGCCCAACATTTTTCTGTAGCGTCTGCTCCAGTTCCCAAGACCAATTCACTTGATTGATAATCTTGCGCAACGCTCTGTCTCTTGCTGAAGGTACTCGATTGGAAATGCTGTGCTGCTTCAACTTCTGGACGAGCTTTCGCCGTATTTCCCTGACTGCACCTTCCTGTTGCTCAATAACGTCTGGCTCGTCGACTTTGCCATCGTCTATCAGTGACCCCTTGTCTCCAAGTGCTAGCGCGATTGGGGCCAACGAAATGTACTGCATATGCTTGGGGTGGGGTCTATCGTATAGGATGAGTTGTATGCTCGACGCCTTGGCGCAAGTGATGGTTGGCGTTCGTGATGATGGATTGACGGTAGCGCAGACCCAGGAGGGATCGACAGCTTCTGCGTTTGCCCCATTTGATACGCCCAGTACATGCATTGATGAATGTCCACAAATATCGTATATTCGTACAGGGAGTGAGGGGCGCTCCGGAAAAATGTACCCAATTTCAGGTGGAATTCAACATCTTGAGCCTGTGCCCATTAGTATAAGTAGGGATGAACTGCGTCAAAGACGGACTAATAAGAGACTTACCTCACATCGTCCAGGATGGCGACGACGAAGACGTCCAATGTAGAGTTCCTCCACCCGACGACAACTCCGGGTCGATCGGACTTGCGAATGTCCGTCGGCCAGAACAGACGCATCAATCCATCATGCTCTACCATGACCAGTTTATAGGGTTCGGGAATTTCGCTCTTAGAAAGAACCGCGTCGTCTCAACTGCTCCCGAGCAGACAAGCCGATATCTGGAGCCCGTGGATGCTATCGAGAGGGGATGTCAGTGCTCTCCCGAGGTCGTATGCAGGGTCTTCGACCTACCAGATGCGTTTCCTTTGCGCAATCCAAACGATCGGTAGGAATATGGTGAAGAATAATGCTGTCAGGGCAATGACTCCTTTGACAACACGAATCTATTTAGAAAAACATGAGGTGATCTCAGGTCAGTAGTGTAACATGAGCCCGCGCGGGATCCCCGCACTGAATTAAACCAAGATATATGGCATACCACAACTCCGTACTCGGCGGCAAAGATGGCCAGTTCATAGAGGCGCGTCACAAGATCCCACCTCGCAGTGATGTAGCCAGCTACAAAGATGCCAAGGGTGAGGATCGAAAATGGGTGCATAGAGCGTCGTCTGCTCAGGCGGCGCGCATGCCGTCAGACACGCCAGACACCTCGAATCGGGAGCTGTGATGTGGTGGCGAGGCTGGCCAAGGCAGTTTGACGGGGAGAGCTCTTTGCGATTTTGGCGATTGATGCACGAGGCAAGCTCTGTATCGACCGTCTTGGAGGGAGATGAAACTCGAATCAGACTTGGGCACAATAGCCTATCGGTTGAGGCCGTACTCGAGGTCGTGTTGAAGAGTCCAAGACAGACTGCGCCTTGCTTTTCTGGCCTCCTAGCCTTGGCTCGGGTTCCTGATGCCCATCCCTGCCACGACCCACGACAACGGGACTTGAAGGTGGGGCGGGACCAAAGAAGTCCCCATTTGTTCTCCGTACCTTGCACAAAAAGCACTTTTTGCCATATTACCACATCATGGGCCTTCAACACAGGCAATCACGTGGCGCCTACTGCATCGTTGCATCCTCATTCCGCTCGAGGGATGGACTATTTTGAGAGAGTATGTAAAGTTCATCTTCATTGCTAAATTTACCCATCTTTTCCTGCCGACGCTTGTCCGTCGGCCCGCCAATTATGCTATCCTGATGTCGCATTAGCCAACACGTCCATTCCAAAAGTGGCAACTTGAGGCAAGCCAGCAAGCCAGCGTAAGCAAGACTTACTCTTTGGTGCAGTCAGTCTTGCATCGTTCTCTTTGTTGTCCTCCCGAGCCTCGTCAAGAAGTTTGTCGATGCCTCTCTCCTTCAGAGCAACCTGGCATTGCGTTATTTCAACATGGCATTACTTCGAAAGATGACATTGCCAGCCACGTCTCCCTCTCGCACCACTCACCCCAAGGCATTTTTGATATTCTTTGAATAATCCGGCGCATTCTTGGTTATCTTTCTGTGCACCTCTGAGGTACTCTGTCCTCGACGTCAGCCATTCAAAGCGCCTGTCCGAATAGTAGTGCATTGCGACAACTCACTTTCGCTGTACCATTTCAAGAAGCATGTATCGTATCGCCTTACGAGAGAGAATGAGCTGAAAGCAAACAAGAATTAATGAAGGGCTGCTGCTTACTCTTTGACCTCGTTGCACTCTGGTGCTAGTGAAGCTGACATGGCAAGAAAGCAGGCAATGAACGGAGACGGCGATATTCAACGGACGCAGGTATCACGAAATAGCGTTAATCGGGTTGACAACTGGTGGTGTCTGGTTTGGGTCAATGTTTGCCTTCCAATGGGGCCCACACACCCACCACACAACCCCAGCATGCGTCGTGTTCAGGCTGCCAGGCAGTAACATATCACAGAGAGCGTTCACAGAGAGCGTCGTCGCTGTCATTAGCTCTGCCAATTCGCCTTATTGATCCGTGCAGTAAGTTGAAAAGCCAAGAATTAAGAATAGTAGGGGGTTATCACGTTAGCTATTCATTACCATTCACGTCATTTTCGGATCTTGCAACGAGGAGATTCGAAGCAACATACAGGGTAATCCGTAGAGAGGCAGGCATTCGGGTGTGCATTATTATGTATGATCATTGCACAGTGGGGTGTACATCGGAAATAGAGGCGGCGAGGACGCTAGGCTAAGCCTAGAGCGGCTTGTTTCCAGCTGGCGCATGCAACTTGGCTGGGCAGGATGGCTTTTTTGGGGGTCAGCCACTACCACCACCCTGGCTCCTGACGTCGGTTTGCGATAGAGCTTCGACCCAGCATCGCGCGTCGACGCGTGCTTGCGACGATTGCATCACACAGTATTTGGTCCTTGTCAAAAACGCTACTCCACGAAATAACCACTCCCATCGCAAGGTGCCCGGGACCCATTGGCCAACTGCACATCCGCTTCCAGACAAACATGGTGCCATCACCCAAAGAGCTGGAGGCGGCCTTGATCGAGGGCACGTACCAGGTTTTACTTCCGAGCCCGATGCGACAACCGTAAACAAAGTTCGAAAACGTGTAGAAGAAGAAAAGGACCTGGACGAGGGTTTCTTCACAAGCGATGAATGGAAGCAGAAGAGCAAAACTTTAATCAAAGAATATGTCGTATGTGTAAACCGTGCTATGCGTGCGTGACGCCAGAACAACCTCTAATTGACATTGCAGGACAAATTACTGGACGGCTGGGTACCAGGGCCGAAAGACGATTTCGAGACGAAGAATGGAACCAAAAGACTGGCTTCTGAAGAAGAGTCATCTTCCCCAAACGAAAGAAGCATCGCAATGGTGGCACAAAGTCTAAAGGAAGAGCAGATGATACCACCGAGACGAAGGCTCAAACCACGAAAACGGCGTCACGTCGAAAATCCAAAGAGGCTGGTTCAAATAGGGAATCAGACGTGATAAAGATAGACTCGCCACCCGAAGGCTCTGAAGGCTCTGAAGACGATGCCCTGTCATCTGTCAAGGTTGACACGTCACAAACACCGGCTGAACAAGAAGAGGAATACTCGGACGTCATTGACGAGGGTTCCAAGCCAAAACGGAAAAGAAAGAACCGAAACACCAATCTTCCAAATCGTCAAAACCCGCAGCGAAGAAGGCAACTACACCATCTACAGATGATCCACGAGAAGCCGAGCTCAAGAAGCTGCAGTCACAATTAGTCAAGTGCGGCGTCAGGAAACTATGGCACAATGAGCTCAAGCAATATGGAGACGACAGTCGCGCCAAAATTCGGCATCTCAAGAAGATGTTGACCGACATAGGCATGGACGGACGCTTCTCCGAGGCCAAGGCGCGTGAGATCAAGGAGACGAGAGAGCTTCTGGCTGATGTAGACGCGGCAAAAGAAATGAATGCATTATGGGGCATGAATAGTGGCCGGAGGGCAAGTCGAAGCAAAACAAGTCAACGAAAGTCGAGGACAGCGAGGACAGCGACGTCGAAGTGGGAGCGGCTGAGATTGGCGGCCATGGAGAAGAAGAAAAAGAAGGAGAAGGAGAAGATGACCAAGAAAACACCATCTCTTTCGCAGCAAGACGCAGGCGGGCACAAGCTGATCTTGCATTCCTTGGTGATGACAGCGAATCTGATTGAATACAATTGCTTGGTAGCACGTGATTTCCGGTTGGGGATGGTATCTGAGCCCGGCGTTTCTGGCAGGCTTCTTTGCGGGTATTTTTGGCATGGGAACAGGAAAGGATGGATCTGTTTGTATATCAGGGGCGGGTTTGGTCGCAAACTGGGTCAAAAGTTGTGTATGTCTTGTGCGAGTCAAGGTATTGTTGCTTTTTGACAGAACAGCTTGTTTGCCGTTATTTCAGTTCGACGAGTGGTCCCTTTCTCATCCGACCAAGCCTTGTACACAATTCTGCTTCCAAACGTCTCCCCTTCTTCAGCACTGTCATGCTCCTCCATTCAGGGACGTTGACAGCGTTGACCCATCGCCCGGGCTCGCAGCAAAGGCACTTCGCCCGGCCTTGGCACCCAGGCCATCCACGGCCGGTACATTGATGAAGTCGCCAGTGTAGAACTGGTAGGAGGGCTCTGTGCTCAGGACTTCCAGATGGATGCCAGTCTTTGCATGGCTTGCCGCCAGATCACACGTCAATGGCTGTGAGCGGGTGTCAATCGGCACAGAGGCAGGATCCGTAACTTTGGTGAAGCAGTCATCAATCTGGGGCTCCGTGGCCGTGAGAGTGAATGGCTTGGTTGTGTCAAGTGTGGCATGAGGAACCGGTGGTCCCGTGGGAATCGAATGCTCATCACGAGGCAGATGATGCTTCGACGATAGCGTCACGACGGTACCGTGCACCGTGGCGCCGCCAGAGAGATTGAAGTACGAGTGATTAGTCAAATTGATGGGGGTTTCGTCAGCTCCGTCCACCAGCTTGGCCTCGTATTCGATTCCCAGAACAAGCACTTCCTTGCCGTCCTTGGCCTGCGTGCCCGTCGTGTAGGTGACCTTGGCTTCGACCGTGCCGGGAAGCCCTCGTCGCCGTCCTCGCTGGTCAGAGTGAATTCAACGCTCTCGCCGCCCCGCAGATCGTCGACGCCGGGGATCTGCCTGATACCAACCGGGACGGGCCCTTCCAGACACGTTTCCCCAGCCAACGTTGCCACCGTGCAGGGTGTTGGGTCCGTTGTTGGCGGCGAGGGGATACGACTTGCCGTTGAAGCTGTCCAGCTTGGCGCCCTTGATGCGGTTGGCAACTCGGCCGATGGTTTCGCCAAAGTAGGCGGCCGAGTTGTATTTCACATAGTGCTCCTGCGTGGGAAATCCAAGGACAATGTTGGTGTCCTTGACTTTCATGGACTGGATGATGGCTCCGAGGGGGAGGAATGAGAAGGGTGCGTCGGCCATGGTTATTCGTTACGACAAGCTGTGGATGGGAGTGGCGGAGTGGCGGATATTACGGCAAGGTTGAATGAGAGGGCTAGGAGGAGATGAATCCGATGATAATACTTCGTAGATGTTCAGTGTATTGATTACAGGCGGGCTCGATGGATGGATAGCCGGCTATTCAGGCTATTCATGCTATTTGCATTGCTCAGGCAGATGAGATGGATGGCTGGCTGGCTGATGGGGCTGATGGGGAAGCTGACGGGAAGTTGGCGCCAATCCTCAACTCCCCACGTTCCTAAGGCTGTGATCCACGAGCCGGTGCAAACTTTGCGCGAGTGCAAAATGCATGTAAACAAACGCGCTAGCCGTTTTCGTCAGCTAGATTGCATAAAATTCTGTCTAAATTGCATAAGCACTTATCTGAATTACATAAGCATAACTTTACCCCTATCCCCCTGCTCACAATGTATCTTTTTAACCAGGGTTACGTAAGTGCCTATGATTAGTTCTTTTACCTTACTTTTTCACTTTTATGCTAATGTCATAACCCCAAAGGTGTGTGAGGTAAGCCACTAGACCAAAGATCCGCCAATGTTAGCTGTCGCTAACATTGCACCTTACAATCACTTAAGACCTATCGCTCTGCATGTCACACCTCACAGCCTCTCCTAGCGACGTGCTCGATGACTACGTACGCCACTGTGAGTGCCACGTCTTATCATAACGCATAGTGCCTTACAGCTAATTTCTAGGTATAAAATTTATACTTTGCATAGTATGCTTATAAACTTTATATAGGTGTAAAGATAGTATAGTAGCTGCCCTATATAAATCCATATATAACTTATACCGTGTAAAGTTAGTGCATACTTTGCACTGGCTTGTGGATCATAGCCTAAGTTAGATAGACAAGGCTTTAATCCACGAGCTAGTGCAAAGTATACACTAACTTTACATGGTATAAAGTTATATATAGATTTATATAGGGCGGCTACTTTATACTATCTTTGCACCTATATAAAGTTTATAAGCGTACTATATAAAGTGTAAGTTCTAGGCACGGTAGCGATAGGATTTGCCGACGACACAAACATAGCGGCGTTTGGAAAAAACACTGCATAGACCTAGAAGAGGCTTAAAGCCGCGTGGAAAGTGTGTAAAAAATAGGCAAAAGAAGTGGGAGTAAAGTTTAACCTAGTAAAGACTAAACTTATATACTTTAGTAAAGTATACTAACCCTTATAGGCTAGAGTCTAGCTTAGTGTAGAGAAGATAGCGCTTATAGAGTTATATAGGTTCCTTAGAGTCTAGGTAAATAGAAAACTTAATTAGAGCGCTTATAAGAATATTCTAAAAGGTAAACTAGCCTAGTAATAGCTTACACTCTTATTACTAGTAGTATTAGCCTAGGGTTATAGCTTTAAAGATACCTAACTCCTATATACATAGGTAGTCTAACCTATCCTTACCTATAGGGTAAGCGCTTACTATACCCTAACTAAGAAGGGTAGAAAACTAAGAGGAGTAGCTAAAAGCTTTATAATAGACTAATTAGCTTACCTCTAAATTATAGCTAGTGCGTTTAAGGCTATACCTATTGCCTAACTAGAGGTTAAGACTTATATCCCCCTAGATCTATACCTAAATAAGATAAAATAGAAGTTTAAAAAGAGAATTATAGAGAGTAAAATAGCTATAATAATCTAAACCACTACTAACTTAGTATAAATAGTACTATATTATAAATAGAGACCCCTCCCTATAAATAATAAGCTAGTAGTAAAGCTATATAAGGAATAGAAATAATAGTAAGAAAACTAGTATAGTAAGGAATGCCTAGGGTAGCATAGGCTTATAAGAGAACTAACTAAGGACTAACTACTAACTTATAACCTAAAGGAAATCTAAAGATTCTATATAGGTCTAGAAAAATATATCTCCTTAACTATAGTCTAACTATATATAGGAAAGATTAGTCTTAATAAATTCCTTTTCTAGAGAGATATCCCTAGGGTAAACTTGCCTCTATATAGCTATAGTAAAGTAGTTAAAGACTAATATTATATTATAGTTAACTACCCTAAATATAATTACTAATGCCCCTAATTACGCTAGCCTAGAGATATATAAGAGGTAAGGCTAGCCCTAAACTTCCCCTAAAGGTAAGAGCTATAGCTAAATAGTTCCTTAGTATAAAATAACTCTAGTACTACTTACTAGCATAAGAACTAGTAGCTAATATATATAGGAGAGAGAAGGAGCTAGAGCTAGGGCACTTCTAATGCACTAGGACTAATAGCTAGGATATAGATATAGTAAATAACTAGGGAGAGGTATAAGATTATATAGTTTAGAGCTAGTAGTAGGCTAGCTATAGAATTATAATTCTAGAACTATTATTAGATTAATTTTAACTATATAATACTAGGTATTAAAAGCCTTACTAGTTTACCCCTACCCTTTACTAAGCTATAATTACCTAATTAATTACTTCTCCTTTAGAACTAGAATTACCCTCTTTATTACCTTAGCCTACCCTTAGTAGGTAAGGCTATAGCTAGGAGATAGTTTATCTCTATAGCATAAGTATCTAGATATTATAGCTAAAAGATAACCTTATTATATTATTCTCCTCTAGCACTAGACTAGCCTAAACCTATAGTAAAGGCGCTACGCTTCTTCTTACTTTAATTACTAGTATAGAGCTTCTTTATATAATTCTAATAGTTATCTAGGACCTATAGAACTATTAGACCTAGACTAGACTTAATAGTAAACTAGTATAGTAGCACTTATACTACCCCTAGTAACTATAGCTACCTAAACTTCTACTAGCTACTAGTGCTTATTTTATTAACTACTTAAGTTAGGCTAAGAGTAAATTAGCACTAGATTTAGCCTAGAATAAAGGCACTAACTACCTTTAAATATCTATAGTTATAAACCTAATAGTTAAAATAGGTATTAGTAGCTAGCCCTATATAAAATAGTTAGCCTTATTTCTAAGCTAGGATAGACTTAACTTACTAGTAATATTATAGCACTAGTGCCTAGGGTAATTAATTAACTAAGACTTATAAGATATATATTAGATCCTATAGGGATTCCCTAACTATAGTAAATTAGAATTAGAGTAAAGGTAAGCTAGGGTTAGAGAGACTATACCTTTAAATTCTTAGCTATAGCTTACTTAAGCTACTTCTTAGTTAAGGACTTCTAAGGGTACTGCTTAGTATTAGAGTTCTCCTAGGCAGATTAGAGCTAGAAAAGTATAGAATATAAGAGTACTTATAGTAGTAAGCGCTATTTTATAGCATTTAAGAATAATCTATAATAGATATTAGTAGGTAAGCTAATACTAACCTAGGAGTGCCTTAAGTAGCTTTAAGGAAGAAAGAACCTATAGGAAGTTTAATAAAAAAGAGAAAAGAAGTAAGACCTCTCTAGGAGGAGAAGCTTTTCTTATACTTATATAGGGGGCTAAATTATAGATATTAATAAAGAAAGAAGAATATAAGATAAAAATCTAGTTAGATAATGCCTAAGAGACCTAGGCCTAGAGATAGCTAGGAATTAACCTAAACCTATACTCCTCTATAGAAGGTAAATAATATTAGGTGCTTTAACTTCCTTAGACTAATAAGCTAGACCTAAGCTAAAGAAGGCTAAAAAGTAAGGCTATAGAAGAGCTAGCTAAAAAGTAAAAGAGAAGTAAACCACTACTATAAATCTAAATCTAGTATACTATAAGATAGTATAAGTAGCCTAGGGCAGAGCTAGAGTAGACCTAGGATAGAGCTAGGTAAGGCTAAGGACCTAGGATTTTCCTTCTTTTATTTCCTTTCTTTGTTTTTATTAGGATAAGGCTAGCGTAAGCTAGCATTAAATACCTATAATAGGCTATATATAACGTAACGCAGGCTTAGTAAAGGGTTAGCGTTAGCCTAAACATAGACATAAGGGGTTTTTCTTCCTATTTAAGGGTTTTCCCTTTTAACAAAGCAGTTAGAGTACTAGTACTAGCCCTACATAGAGCTAGCTAGCGTAAATAATATATATATATATAAAGTGTAAATTTTATGCCTAGAAATTAGCATAAAAGTGGGGAAATAAGGCTTATTAACCAATCATAGGCATTTGCGTAACCCTGGTTAAAAAGATACATCATGAACAGGGGGAGGTGGTGCCTATGCAATTAGGACAAAGTTCCATAAATTTCTATGCAATCTAGGTGACGAAAATGGCTAGCGCGTCCGTTTACATGCATTTTGCACTTGCGCAAAGTTTGCACCGGCTCGTGGATCAGAGCCCAAGACGAGATGGATGATGCTAGTTAATAGTGGCACGTATTGGGCTTCTGTGGAGCAAACAACTCATCCATCCTTGGCCGTGTGGTGCATGTACAACCCACTGTACGGAGTACGGAGTATCATGTAGGAGTAATGCTATAATACTCTGTATCTCTGTATACCATGCAATACGGAGTTACTGCAAGTAGACTTTCTGTTGGTGTCAACTCTGTTGGGTAGTGGGTGGAACTGGCTGGGTGTCTTGCCTTGTCACAAAGGCTTCCATGATGACTGAGTTGATGGATTATTGATTGACTGCGGGCTTGTTCGTCAGTTGAGTTTGTTGCCGCAGATGCTGTCCAATGTTGGCATCAAGACAAAACGAATGCTCTGTAATGAAAAAGTCACGTTGTGTAGCTCCTTGTCCCTTTTCACTAGCTCCCGTCTCAAACAAGTGCCCTCGACATCCAAACACAACAAGCCTCCCTCATCACACGAAAAAATCACACGAAAACCTCACAGCCATGGCATCATCCTCGCCGGCCGCGACGCCAAAAAGGAAGCGGGGAGAAAACGCTGCTCTATGCAGCCCCGTCAAGTTCACTTTTGATCTCTCGCAAGCCGAATCGTCGGAAGATGGAGGCAGTCCCCGATCCAGGGTGGCACTTCGGTTTCGTGGTCTGGCACTTGGTAATAATAGTGGGGGCGGGGTTCTGAATGACGACGGAGATGATGCGACGCGGAAGCGGCAGAAATCAGAACCGCTGGTCATCGATGCCGGGCAAACACACGGCCTTGATTCACCGAGTTCGTCGCTTTCTCCAGTTCCATGTTCAAGACCGCATGTAGGCACCAAGACGCATGCAGCGGCCGCGGACAGTCCTTTGAGTGCGCCTCCATCACCAGACGAGGCTCAGAAGCCAAACGTCACGTCACTGCGGCGCAAAGGGCCGGTACACCGCCTCTCAGATCGAAAATTGCGCCAACAGGAGCCGGAGAAGCCAGAGCCGGAGAAGGCCAAAGCACGGAATCGTTGGAAGAGAACGATTCCGTCGTGGATCCCATTAGAGCAGCATTGACCTGGCGCGAAGATGAGATCACAGTCTACGATCCCGAGGACGAGGACGATGACGGAACCGGCGTGAATGGAATCGGCTTCAGACCAACACCCGAACTAGCACATTCAAGAGCCATGAGAAGACGACAGCAAATGGCTGATTATCGCAAGCGCGAAGAAGGCGAAGCCCGAACCAAGCGCACTCAACGCCGGAGTGGGGAAGAGCCTCTCTCAGCGCGGCCAAAAAGAAATTGCCTGCGCGAAAGGTGCAGTTCATTGATCCGGAGAGGCAACATATGGCCGTTACGACTCGATGAGTTTGGCGTTGTAATCATTATTATTACGGAATCAAGAAAGGCGGAGAGGTAATGGCACAACACGACATTGGTGCGTGATGAATACATGACTCAACGGGCAGGCGTTTCAAAGCAGGAGTTAGTTGGCTAATAAGTTCCAACGGCAATCGTTCAGCGGCATCTGGACCTACCGATGTGCTGGGAGGACATTGGGATGTGAATCAATCTGTCCAATGCTGAGAGTGGATATTATACGGAGACGAGATGTCGGCTCAACGAAAATATGGTTTACCGAAGCTACTGAAGCTGAAGAAAGGCAAAATAGCAGCAGTATCATGTTTTAATACTTTTACTTTTACTATTTTTATTTATTATGATTTCAGTCTATTCAGACGTCCCATGACATCCTGCTCAATTCTACATAGATTGTACACGCACGGAGGTGGCCAGACAAATGCAATCACCAGATCTTATACCACGGCTTTTGCGCCGCCAACTTCCCCTTTTCCAGCCCTAACTGTTCCTTTTTTCTTCGGCTGCTTTCCTAGCCAGCTCTCTCTTGTTCTCAGTAACGACTTCGATGTGTCTCTTCATTTGAATTCGCTCGGCTCGTCGGAGGTATTGGCAGTACTCGTAAGATAGTGTGCTTCCCAGGATAAACATTCCCACGGCCCAGTTTGCAGCCTTGACGGCATTGCCTGCGCGATCCAACGAATGTCAGCTCAAGTTATACATTATGCGCATCATCGAAATGAAAGGGAGCAGCTTTTTTTTTTTTTTTTTTTTTTTCGCAATGCGTACCTCTAAGGACAAACTTTAGTCCACCCACGCCAGCACCTGCTGCGATACCTGTTAAAAACCCCTGCCTCGCGCACGGCGTATTGTGAACATTGGCGAAATCGTCCGCTTTGATCATGCCAACGGCCTCGGATACGGTTGGTCTGCCGTTGGGGTTTGTCGCGGTCGATCGGACCTCGTCGCTGGACTCTTCTATAGGTTTGGACCAGACGTGCAGGGTCTTTTGATTTTGGGTCTGCTGCGCATCTTGGATGTTGGGCGCCATTTCTGGCTACCTTGGAGGGCGATTCGGTGTCATGTAAAAACGCTGACGACCTATCTGGGGTGCAAACGACCAGCCCCGAGTGTTGAAGAGGCGAATATGGCTGCCACGGGGTTTTTGGTGATCTGATCCCGATGACGGTATCACATCGACTCCGTGGGCCGTCGTCAGATTGAGGGTCTGGTGTGGCTAGTGTGGTTTGGCTGCGTGGCTGAAATCTGAAATCCCATTAAACCTGTCGACGTGGGGCGACGGCCGTGTCGCGCAGGAACGCGTTGCGGCGCGTTTCCCCTGGCGCAACACTGCAATCCAATTGCCCTTGTTGGTTTAGCCATTGCCCATTGAGCGTCGTTGATATTAAGCTTATCCATCCCACCTGGCTTGGTTTACCTATATACGAACAAGCATTCAACGATACGAACGACAGTCTTCCATGACGCCCACTTCTGTCCAGCAAGCTTGACACCGTAAATACCCCATCAACCGAGCCTTCAATTTAGTCGGCCAGTTACGCCAGCCCACGATGCCAAACACAAGCTTGCGGAAGCCTCAGAAGGGCTTTCGCCGCGGCGGGAAGTCCGCATATCATGGCCCACGGTCACGTACATTCGCTGCCACATCCAGAGCGGAAGGAACCTCTGCAGACGAGAAATGGGAACGTACACGTCTTGCCCAGACGATTGACGAAAACTTTGGCTTCGCGAGATACGATAGCGGGAAGAGAAGAGAAGGCTGGGTGGTCAGCGTTCAGCCCACCTCCATTGAGGATGACAGGATACCCCACGGTCGATCTGCTCTCGATTGCTATTTTATCGAACAAGACGGCTCAACCTTCAAAGCAACTGTCGAATATGACCCGTACTTCTTGATCGCTGTCAAGAAGGGACACGAATCAGAGGTTGAGGAATGGGTCAAACGAGTACCTGGAGATGGCGTTGTCAAGTCCATACGCAAAATAGAGAAGGATGACTTGAGTATGCCAAACCACCTGCTGGGATACCGGCGGACATTTCTGGAATTGAAATTTGCCAACGTCAACGATCTCATGGCTGCCAGAAGAGATATCATGCCTTTGGCAGAAAAGAACAAGAAGAACATGAATGCTATGGATGCATATGCCGAAGTTGCTACGTAAGCTTGTTACTCGGCGATATTGAACTTTCGTGAAACTCCCATACTAACTGTATCTTGCAGTGCTAATGGCAACTTCGATCTGTTCGATGATGATTTACGAGATGATGAACGAAACAATGCCTCCTTTTCCGAGGCAAGCGACTACATTGTTGATATTCGCGAATACGATGTACCATACCATGTGAGAGTAATGATAGACTTAGGTATGGTGATGTTAGGTATCAGTGCCATGTAATTGATCTGCTAACAACCGTGAATTAGACATTCGAGTTGGCTTGTGGTACTATGTTGAAGTCAAACATGGCGTTACGAAAATATTACCCAACAAGGATCGATCTTTACCCGCAGATCCCGTTGTTTTGGCTTTTGATATTGAAACTACAAAACTTCCCTGAAATTCCCTGATGCGGCAGTGGATCAAGTAATGATGATTTCTTACATGATTGACGGGCAGGGTTTCTTAATCACGAACCGAGAAATCATTGCCGAAGATATCGGTGATTTCAGTACACGCCGAAACCAGAATATCCCGGTCAGTTCATGATTTTTAATGAGCCGAATGAGAAGGCTGTTATCGAGCGTTTCTTTTTGCATATCAAGGAAGCTAGGCCTACCGTCATCGCAACATACAACGGTGACTTTTTCGATTGGCCGTTTGTTGAAGCGAGAGCTAGTGTGAACGGCATTGACATGTACCAAGAGATTGGTTGGAAGAAGGACAACGAAGATTTGTACAAATGCAGCTACGGTGTACACATGGACTGCTTCCACTGGGTCAACCGTGACTCCTACTTGCCTCAAGGTTCACGTGGTCTCAAAGCAGTCACTGTGGCCAAGCTAGGTTACGATCCAGACGAGCTCGACCCGGAATTGATGACGCCCTACGCCATCGAACGGCCACAAACGCTTGCCGAGTACTCCGTCTCCGATGCCGTCGCCACGTATTATCTTTACATGAAATACGTTCATCCCTTTGTGTTTTCATTATGTACGATTTTACCACTAAGTGGCGACGATACTTTGCGAAAAGGTACTGGTACTCTTTGTGAGATGTTGCTCATGGTCCAGGCCTATCAGAGAGGAATTGTTTTACCAAACAAGCATCAGTCTCCCAAGGAAGCGTTTTGGGATGGCCACCTGTTGGATTCAGAAACATACGTTGGCGGTCACGTTGAAAGTATCGAGGCTGGTGTCTTCCGAGCTGATATCCCCGTTGATTTTGCCGTCGACGCGGGAGCTATCGATGAGCTTCTACGCGATCTCGATGCGGCCCTGAGGTTTGTCATCACCGTTGAAGAGAAGAAGTCAATGGATGACGTGGAAAACTACGATGAAGTCAAAGAACAAATCACAGCCCGGCTACTGAAATTGAAGGAGACGCCAAATCGACACGAACGACCACTCATATATCACTTGGATGTTGCTTCCATGTATCCCAACATCATGACAACAAACCGACTGCAGCCTGATTCCATGATTTCTGAATCAGACTGCGCTGCGTGCGACTTCAACCGCCCAGGCAAGACTTGTGATCGCAGAATGCCCTGGGCTTGGAGAGGAGAGTATCTTCCCGCGAAGAGAGACGAATACAACATGATTCGACATGCCTTGGAGAATGAGAAATTCCCTGGGAAAACTGCTTGGGCGCCACAGCGCACATTCGCCGAACTCAGCGCAGATGAGCAGGCCGCTCTGGTGCGCAAGCGCCTTCAACTGTACTCGCAGAAAGTGTACCACAAGATTCACGATTCCACCACGATTGTGCGGGAAGCCATCATCTGCCAGAGAGAGAATCCTTTCTACATTGACACTGTCCGAGATTTTCGTGATCGAAGATACGACTACAAAGGCAAGGCTAAAGTTTGGAAGGGCAAAGCCGAGGCCCTCAAGTCATCTGGTGCCGCGGCGAACGAAGTCGAGGCTGCCAAGAAGATGACCATTGTGTATGACTCTCTACAGCTTGCGCACAAGGTCATTCTGAACTCGTTTTATGGTTACGTCATGAGAAAGGGTTCTCGTTGGTATTCCATGGAAATGGCCGGCGTGACTTGCTTGACTGGTGCCACCATTATCCAATTGGCGCGTCAGCTTGTAGAACGACTGGGAAGACCTTTGGAACTGGATACAGATGGTATCTGGTGCATGCTGCCGGCCACATTTCCGAGAATTTCTCCTTCAAGCTGAAAAACGGCAAGAAGCTGTCGATTTCGTATCCTTGCGTCATGTTGAACCACTTGGTTCATGACAAATTCACCAACCACCAGTACCAGACACTGGTGGATAAGAAAACGTTCAGATACGAGACTCACAGCGACAATTCCATCTTCTTCGAAGTCGATGGGCCATACAAGGCGATGGTGCTACCGACTTCAAAGGAGGAAGACAAAAACTTGAAGAAGAGATATGCTGTGTTCAATGACGATGGCAGTCTTGCCGAGCTCAAAGGTTTCGAGGTCAAAAGACGTGGTGAGCTGAAACTCATCAAGATCTTCCAACAACAAATTTTCAAATTTTTCCTCGAGGAGAAGATCTGACGCAATGTTATGGCGCTGTTGCCAAGGTGGCTAACCGATGGCTCGACGTCCTACATGGCAAGGGAACCACTCTGGCTGACGAAGAGCTGATGGAGCTTATTTCAGAGAATAGAAGCATGTCCAAGACATTGGAAGAGTATGGTACCCAAAAATCAACCAGTATCACTACTGCCAAGCGTCTTGCCGACTTCCTGGGCGAGCAAATGGTCAAGGATAAAGGTTTGAATTGCAAGTTCATTATTAGCTCCAGACCCAGAAATGCTCCAGTGACCGAGCGAGCTATTCCTGTGGCCATTTTCTCTGCTGACGAGCCGATCAAGCGAGCATATCTCAAAAAGTGGCTCAAGGAGGAACCGCTCGATACTGATCCCCGAGCTCTACTAGATTGGAATTACTACATAGAGCGTTTGGGATCAGTGATCCAGAAGCTCATCACCATTCCAGCCGCGCTACAAAAAGTCCGCAATCCCGTTCCTCGAGTACCTCATCCTGACTGGCTTCAAAGGCGAATCAACACCAAAGAGGACAAGATGAAGCAGAAAAAACTTACAGACTTGTTTGGTAAAGAGCCTCTGGGAGACATTACCAATCTCAATGGCCCACAAACGGACGACATGGAAGACTTGAGCAGTAAACTACTCAAGCCGAAGCAAGTCAGCGCTGCCATTGCCTCGTCGCAACCAACACCGACAGCTCCAGGCACGCAAAACGGAAATCTCCAGAGCCAGCCGAGAATACGGACCCCATGGCAGCATTACCCAAGGTCATGCCCAGCCCATCAGAGGATTACCCAGCTTTCCTGAAATACCAAAAGCAGAAATGGAAGCTGCAAAAGCAGGCCCGAGTTCGTAGACGACAGCTGTTTGGTGACCGAAAGGTCTTACAGGAAGCAACATCCAGCACACCTTCATGAAACAGGCACACCTTACTTTCATGAACACTTGGCAGTTGCTTCATCTTCAAGCTACTGATACCCCTGGCGTGGTCACAGCGCACGTCCTCATAGACGCCAAGATCCATACTCTCAAGGTCAATGTTCCTCGACAGGTTTTCCTCAACCTCAAAGGTAACGAGCTGCCTGACGTTGATGTCGCCGGTTGTGAAGTAGAGCAAGTCAACTGCACACTTCCCAACGGGCACCCGTCAACCCACCTCTTCAAACTCACCGTGGCCGAGGACATCTATTTCAACGAGGCCGCCAAGTTTTCTCTGCTGTTCAACCACCCGAGTGTCGAAGGCGTCTACGAAAAGCAGGTGCCACTGAACATCAGGGCCGTCCTCCGGCTGGGCAATCAGTGCGCAATCGATGAGCGGCAAAACGCTGTGCTTGGAAAAGGATTGGAACAGGGTTTCGATCTTTTTGGGCTGAAACGGCCTGCCAAGACCCGCACCTACCTTGAGTCTTGTCGCCTAGCATATATCTACATTTCCCACATCACAGCAGGGGATCGCCAAATTTTGGCATCTTCTCCACCACATCTAGTCGGGCGAACATGGTCATCCTGCAGAAGAACAAGGACAGTGGTCAAGACCTGCCCAATGTGACGAGAATGTACTCGGACATGTTGGCCAAACGAGCAGAGGAGGCAGCAGGCACGAATTGGCAAGACTGTTTCACCTACCAAGAGAAGATTGGCTTCAAAATCACTCAAGTGTCGACTCGTCGCAAAGCACACCTGGAAATCAGTGATGTTGTCAAGAAGATGCGCAAGGACGAATCTCGACCACAAATGATGGTGATTCAATCATCACAGCGCAACTCACTGGTTCATGACGTACCCGTCCTGGGAGAGTTTCCCGTCTTGCCACTCAAATACGACTCGGCCGACAGCTCCCTCCCACCGCTGGGATGGCAAGCCGTGGTAGCGCGTCGACTTCTCGGACATTACCTCGGGCTGGGGTCGTGGATCCTGCATTTGACAGCTCTGGCGAGATACGGCGATGTTCCACTATGCAATCTGGAGCGAGAAGATCCTCGATTCCTCATCGACATTGCCTATGCTCGCCGACTGCAGGCCAATGGAGTCGTTCTGTGGTGGTCTGCGGGACCACGTCCGACCACGCCGGGTATGAAAAGGATGATGTTCTTGGCCCTCTGGACACGGTCAAGATGCCCAATGTGAACAACCCGGGGACGTTTGCTTCCGTGTGCATTGACATGGACGTACGGAACCTGGCAATCAACACCATCTTGACCTCTTCGCTCATCAACGATCTGGAAGGTGCAGACTCAATCTCGTTCAACCCCACGGCAGACGGATCCGAGACTCTGGCGTCGGACAATGCCTTTGCCAATGCCGGTGTTCTCGTGCTACGCGAGATGGTCAAAGCCTGGTGGGCCGAGGCTTGCAGAGGCAGCACGATGGCCGATGTGTTGGTACAGCACCTGGTGCGCTGGGTAGAGAATCCAGATTCATTCATGTACGACCGTGCTTTGCACCACTACGTGCAAATGATGTCTCGGAAGGCTTTCCAGCAGCTCATGGCAGATTTCCGCCGGGTTGGTTCACAAGTCGTGTTTGCCAACTCGAACCGATTGATTCTGCAGACAACAAAGGCCGAAGTGGGAAACGCTTTTGCCTACAGCCAGTACATCATCAAGTCCATCAAGAGCAAGCCCCTGTTCCACTTTATTGATCTCGAGATCAAGGAGTACTGGGATTACCTGGTGTGGTACGACGAGTTCAACTATGGAGGCAAGGCATGCCAGGAGGTGATTGAAGCGGATGAGCAAAATCTGGAGACGATTATGCACTGGCAGATGGCTACATTCCTGCCTGCTCGGCTGCAGCCCAGCTTTCAAGAATGGGTCATTGCATTCATCCAGTTGATGCACACGCTCAAGCGTCCGTGAACCACGATGCCGACTCTGCGGTTCGGCTCACGCAGCTGCCAAACCGCGAGACGGAAAATCAAGAGGGACAAATCATTCTCGGGAAATCGTACGAGAAGCCGCTCAAGAAGGCCATTTCCGGCCTCATCGGCCAACAGAAGCGCGAGCTGATGCATCCCGAGCTCGCAGAAGACTACAGCTTCCCCAATCTCCCGGGCTCTCACCTCGCCCCGCGCAATCCCGTCCTCGAGCTGGTCAAGTCACTCATGCAAGTGCTTTCCTTGGACAGGAACATCACCCTCGAAGCCCGTCTCCTGCGCAAGGAACTACTCGCGCTATTCGAGGTACGCGAGTTCTCCAAGGAAGGGACTTTTGTAAACCCCTCGGAGAGCCTGAAGCTGGTGCAGCTCTCGTGTGATAGCTGCACCATGGCACGGGACCTAGATCTCTGCCGAGACGAAGACCTCCAGGGCAATGACGGCCAAGGATGGCAGTGCAGCTTCTGTGGTACCGAGTATGACCGTGTCGGCATCGAAGAAAGGCTGCTATGCATGGTTGAGTCCTGGGTCGTGGAATGGGCCACGCAGGATCTCAAGTGTGCTCGGTGCGGCGCCCTGCGTGTAAACGACCTCATGGAGCATTGCACATGCAGTGGCGAGTGGAAGGAGATTGTGTCCAAGGGGAAATCGTGCGCAAATTGACGGTCATGAGAAAGGTGGCCAAGTACTACGGGCTGAGGATGCTGGGTGATGTGGTCGAGGGCTTATTCGCAGACATGTGAGAGGTGCTTTCTTTCCATGGGCTTCTTCCACTCCGTATCATATCATATTATATCATGTCACGTCACGTCATGGGCGAGGGAGGTCATGATGGATGCATGGCGTTTGGGGGCCTGGAAAGGCATTCTTGACAAGAGGCATTGGCGTTTCGGGCACTTAGTTGTCTTTGTATTTTAATCACGGTGGTACATACATGCATGGTTGCGTTCTCGTTGAAAAGTGCTTGACAACCGTGCATCTTATTCTTGACTGCCGCGCCCCCATTGTGCGTAAAGTAAGACATGTTTTAACCATCCGCACCTGTCGTATCATGAAGAGTACACACACTTGCGGCCGATATCCTGGAGACCTGGACGATACCCAGGAGAAGTGCGAATTGCAGACTCGGCTGACGCGACGAGACAGACTGGTACTGTCGACGATGCTGCGACGCAAGGACATTTCTAGACTGTCGGCGGAGTTCACGCGTGTCATTGCAGAGCATGATCAGCGACGCAGAGCATGCATGACCCGACTTCTATTGGGAATGTATCCGAGCCAGCTACAGCTAAACCCCCGCGAGATTACCACCGTGGAAGTACGGGCATCGCGGAGGTCGGATCCTCCTTCATGATGGCGGCATCTCCTCTATCCAATGTCACAGCTGCTTCGCCTTCGCCGGCACAGGTGTCGCGAGTCCGTTTCCCCAGCAGCTTGTTATCAACGGTGTACGAGGCACAGCCAGGGCCGGATAGACCAGAGAGTCTCGCGACGAACTCGTCTTCCAAGCCACTGCTTCTACCATGGACGAAGCCTCCAAGCGGAGATCGATATGCTTGGAAGTTAGTTGGGAGGCAGGTCGGATATTTTCCCCAGGTTACGTTGGCAAATCAGCCGAAGCGGAAGAGGATCGAAAGAAAAGAACGAGCGTTTCCATTCATCCCACGAAGCCGCCGCGAGCCATCTTTTTCGCCCGAGCATCCCGTCTGTTGTGATTTGCTCGAGAGCCCTTGTGTGCCTCTTTGTTCCTTCTTGCCGATTCGGTCTCCTTCTCGCCAGCTGGGCCGGCAACATTGCCTCCACGGCCACGCCCTCTGCCACCACCACTACCACCGACGCGTCCCCTCTGCCTCCTCTGCCGCCCCTGCCAGATCCGCCATCGAATTCGCCACCGTCCTCGGTGCCTGATCCTGCCGGGGCTAGCCCTCCACGATGTACGCTCGATCTGTGCCTGCTGCCCTGCAAATGCGTACTTGGCCTCCAATCTCTTCTTCTGCTGAGGGTTTCTGGCCAGCATGACTGCCCATCCCTCAATGGCTTCGTCCGTCATGCCTGTGTCATCTCTTAACTTGGCACGCGCGCTGTTTCGTCTAGTGGCGGCGTCTCGGTCAAATAGCTTCTCTTGCATCTGGTAGGCGCGGAAGAGGACCTCTTCGTTTCCGTCGTTGACACCGTCCGCTTCTTGGTTCATCGTGTCTACCGTGCCACCAACGTCTGCTGCGTCGTAGGTGTCATCTCGCTCATCGTCGTCGGAGTCGAATGCTGCGAGAGCAGATAGAATGGCTGCTTTGTTTGGTGCTGTGGATTTATCTTGAAGGAGCTCATCGGTGTTCTTTTCCGGTTTCTTTCCAAATGAGATTTTGGTTATATCGGCGTTGAGCAGATCAAAATCATCGCCATCGAACACATTCCGTCTTGATGGTATCTGCGGAGGTGATAGCGGCGGTGGCGTTGATCGAGGTGCAAGATCTTTCTGACGATCAATGTCTATTTGGGATGATCTGCGGCTATGTTAGCATGAATGTCGAACTCATTATGTGATTGAGTATAATTTAAAGGATAGGAAATTTGCAGCAGCAAAAACGTACAATGGCTCGGCCTTGTCCGCAGTGGCCAAGTGTGCTGGCAAGGATTCCGCGAGCAAGTTGGCCACCACCTGCTCAACGTCATCCCCATACTCGTCCAAGCACTTGGAGACAAATCCAGCTCCCAGCTCTGGAAAACAGTCTTGCACCTGCGTAATCTGACTCATGTGATGGATGCTCATTTCTGTGTGCGTGGCGTCATGTGCGACTTTGCCTTTGCCCTTATCAACCTTTCTGCGCGTAAGACGTTTTGGTCGCGCCATTGGTCCCTTTTGAAAGACTCCAAGGCGGTAATTCTCTTCTTCAGACTTGCCGTTGCCACGTTTTGCGCCTCAGCCCTCCGCAAGAGGAACCTCAGTAGAGGCGTAGATGTCACAAGCTCCGAGACAAGTGAGTCGTTGACATTCAACGGCCCTAGCTTGTGAGCGTCTGCCGCCGAGTTCAAAGCAAACAACTGATCGTTGAGCATTGACCATTTCGGGGTTCGGATTTGACAAGTCCAGTGATGCACAAGTACATGGTAGTGATTATGGCGTTCCGCAGCGGCGGATTCATGACCTTGAAGCAGGTGATCAGGCCATCGAAAAGTCAGACCCTGCTAGCAGCAGAGTACACGCATGAGGAGAGACGTGTAAGAGGGGATTAAGGGTGACGAGTCTCGATTCGACCAGTCTCAAATCGCCCTTGATGCCCGAATCAAGCTGAGATGTCAGAAGCTTCTTAAGAGACGTCAAAGAAGCCTCGATCACCGTGCCCGAAGCATTTTGGCGGAAGAGGTCGGCAATGAGCGGGGCCGATCGCGACTTCGGATATATTCTTGAAAAATCTGCTAGGAATTCATAGTCCAGCAGCCCCGGCGGGCTCAGTAATCTCAAAAGTCGTGAGGTGAGGTGGAAGGCGGGCCGTAAGAGAGACGCAGAGCCTGGTATCGGTGATCCAGATTGTGCCGTCTCGTGCACGAATGTCGACGTGAATGTAACAAGGGAAGCATGATTACCTGCTGCTTTCGAGAACTGTTCATCTGAAAGACTCAAGTATGCCTGGCACAAGACTTGCCACGCTTCCACAAGCGCGTTCCATTCCACCGAGCTCAACTGCGTCTGCCATGAGGCTTTTGGAAAGGGTGCCAAAGGCGGGAGCGTCGACATGGCCTGTCACGCTTCTATTGGAGCCCCACGCTGAGCAAAACGGTTCCTATGGGAGAGGTCCAAAGTTTGACGGAAAATGCAACTGCTGAAGATTTTGATCACCGACTTTCGTCCATGTCTGCAGCCCTGCTGGACAATAAATGTACAATTATGTCATGTCGTTCCTTCATTGCCGGATGAATCATCCTCCCAAGTTGCTTACACCTGCTGGGCAGCCGCTAAGAGGTACGTACCTGCCCATGACCCCCCTTGACCAATCAGATCTCCACAAAGTAGTTCAATTCCCCTTTGGGCCTAGTGCCCACAGAAAGCCCTACTGAACTCGAAAATCCCAAAACCTCCACCCCCACCAAAAAAAGTTGGCGACCGGATATTTCCAATCTTGAATCTCGACAACCTTCCATCTTCAAGCCTTCATCACTTTGCCGAAACGTCGTAGTTTCCCCGCGTTCGAGTCGTGAAGGACATTTTCTTTTCTCTACCTCAAAAACACCAGTAAACATGTCTTACAACAAGGCTGACAAGGATCATGGCGAGGCCGCCGTACGTTTCCCGAGAGAAATGTCCCCAACCCATTACCATGACGAAGCGCAGACGCTCGACCTACCAATGCGATTGTACCGTGTTTCCGACAGTCGCGAGATCTGTTGCTCTGGTCATGGGCGCTGAGTCTCCTCAACAAGTGTTACACAAATGGGCACCCAACTAAATGACGTTTTTGTTTTCCTCCCAGCAGAAGGCCCACAAGATCCGCATCACCCTCTCCTCCCGCAAGGTCACCGTCCTCGAGAAGGTCTGCACTGAGATCATCGAGCGCTCCAAGAGCAAGGACCTGCGCGTCAAGGGCCCCGTCCGTCTGCCTACCCAGACTCTCAAGATCACCACCCGTAAGACTCCTTGCGGTGAGGGTTCCAAGACCTGGGACTGCTACGAGATGCGCATCCACAAGCGTCTCATCGAGTATGTTTTCTCCTCCTCTGAGATACGCGCCCATTTTCAACCGGGGGCAGCAGTCGCGGTCAAGTAGTTGCTAACAATCTGGTGTAGCCTTCACGCCCCCACCGAGGTTGTCAAGCAGATCATTGTCAACATCGATGCCGGTGTCGAGGTTGAGGTCACCATTGCTGCTTAAGCATGCGCAGGGTGTCGGGGAAATAGTCAGCTCAGACAGTTCAAATACAACTGAGTGTGCAAAGTGGAATGTCTTCGACTATCGCCTTGATTATGTCTTCAAAAGAACGTGACAAACGCCACTTCAACTATCACTAGTGACGAGATTGGTACTCAGAAAGTGAGAGTGATGTCTCATTTTGAACTTGAAATACACATCAAGGTAGGTCTACTGAATAAATGTGCTCTCCCAAAGTCTGGGTACCTTTGTTCACATCAACGTGCTGGCGACCTCAAATAACCCAGCCTCACTCATACCTTCTATGTCTGAATATTCCTGAAGCTACCAGCCCAATCTATGGATGTGAATCCTGCAAACGCCATGAAATGCTCCTTGTCCCTGTCCAAATATTGAAAGCCTCGCCCTACCAATCTTCGTTCTTCGTTACCTTTGTTTCAAAATCCCACAGTGTACACTCCCGCGGAGGTGGTAATTCAGGCATAACCCCGTCGGCAAAAGTTCCTGTCTGGGCAAAAGCAGCCCATTGACTCTTGCATCGTTCGTCGTATTGGTCATACGGCAGTTCTGTATCCTTACTGTAGCCAGGGGCTCCTGCTGGAAACCAGATCCGTGTCCAAGTACCGTCGAACTCACGGATGCCGGGCAGATTGCCTCTGTAGGTGACAGGCTTGCCTTTGAACGTTGCAAGAGCGCCATTCATATTCTTCGTAGTGTAGGTTTCAATGGCAGGGTGTTGTTTTTTGCTTCCTGGGGATATGGGCTGCTTCCCCCTTGAGCCGTGGCTGCAGCAGACGGAGCAGGAGCTTGCTGGGCCTGGCCCCCAGAGGCAAAGGGGTTCTGCTGTTGAGGAGCTGGTTGACCAAAGGGATGAGTCGTTTTGTTTGAGCCAAATGCACCATTGGTCTGATTTTGCGCATTTCGTGCAAATGGGTTGCTTGACTGCTGTGGCTCGGAAGTGTTTTCCGCGGCAAAGGGGTTGGGTTTAGCGGGCTGGCTACTCGTCTGGCCAAAGGGACTTGCATTTTGTGTCTGCTGTTGACCAAAGAGACCTGGCTTGCTGGCACTGCTGTTTTGGGTTAAGGGATTCGAGCCAAAGGGATTCGCCGTGGCATTAATGGGAGCTGAGCCTGCGCCGGCGAATGGATTGGCCGCCGGATTGGCCGCCGGTGCTGCTGCATTGCTGCTATTCACAGCTCCAAAGGGACTCGAGGCGTTGCCAGCAGCACCACCGCCTGAAGCGAAAGGGTTGGGCTTCGGGCCTCCCAATTGTTCAACTTGCCCAAAGGCACTCCCGCCTGTTGGGGCAGGGGGCTGCGCAGTGTGTCCAAAAGCCGGTGCCCCAAATAGACTTGGTTTGGCTCCAAGGGATGACGGTTGCCCAAAGGCCGATGTTGTTTGAGCACCCTGTCCGAGAGCCGATCCTGCAGACTGTGACGGCTGACCAAATGGCGATGCTTGTGGTTGCGCCGAAGGCTGTCCAAAGGCAGATGACGGTTGTGAGGGCTGGCCAAAGCCCGACCTTGGTTGCGCCGATTGACCAAAAGCGGGTGTACCGAAAGGATTTGGCCGCTGTCCCAGCGCAGCTGGTTGTCCAAAGGCACTCGGGGTCGGCCGCGTCGCAGCTCCTCCGAAGGGATTTGTTGTTGTCGTACCACCAGATCCTGAACTGAAAGGATTTGCTGCTTGACCGGGCCGAGCAATCGAGACGGGTCTCTTTCCGACCGAAAATTCGCCAAACGGAGCGCCTTGTGTTCCTTCACGACATACATCCACTCTGTTCGGGTGTTTGTTCTCGGCCTCGACGATGAACCGGGCCGCGTCTTGCGTGCTGCCCACAGCGGTCTGCATTTGCTGTTGGGCGTTTTGATAGAGTTCCTGTGCTTGATTGAGCTGTACTCATCGTTAGTAATGCGCCTCAGCCAGGCTCTCGCTCCTTCAGAATCTGGAACAAACTCACAGCCTGCTGCTCATTCCCCGAAGCCTTGGCCGTCAGATAATGCAATCGCATCTCTTCAAAGCTCTGTTCGCGGGGATATCCTCCAAACAGCTGCTCCGGGGCATTCCGCCCAGGGGCGTACGCGGAGAGAATCCATTGTGGTGCCTCGGTCGTGAGGTCCTTCTCAATCGTCTCTGTGGTTATGCTGTATCTGGCTACACCAGCATTAGCAACGCTCATCACCCGTGTGTTCCCCGAGGATGTCTGGGAGGCATCGCCTACCGAGCGCGTCCTGCAATCCACCATTTCCGCCACCTCCACCGCCCGAGGCTAGTGCGCCAAATCGATTCTGAGATTGGGTTCGAGTGTTCCCTGTTCCAGGATGTTCGAATCGGCAACTACCTGAAGAGCTTGTCAACTGCTGGTCAATTCCACTCGGGTGATGTATTTCACTCGCAGAGAACCACGAGAAAAGAAAAGAGCGATGTGACCGATTTGCTGGGCGTAACAAATTCCCGACCACGGTTCAACGTACGTACTGCCAAACTTGCAATAACCCTGCTGGTAGAATTTGCAAAGGGTCATGCTGGAGGGTCCGAGTAAATGCTTCCGCCTTTTGTCTATAACTTCATGTCGATAGGAACTGGTCAAATTGAGTAGTCAAACGCGTCCAAACCTCTTTCTCTTGTCTTGTGATAATATTGACTCAATTGCGCGTGTGTGTCAGGTGATTTGTTTTTCTAAAAACAAAAAAACAAAAAAAAAAAACTGTTGAATAGTGGTCGAGGGTCAGTGACGCGACAAAGATGGCATCCTGATACCAGCCTTGCAGCCTCGGGAGTGGAGCCGGCATAAGGGCTACGTGCAACGGATGCCATGGCAAATCTGGAATGGCAGCCATCCCACTCGACTGCTGCTCATGGATGAAATAAGACGGAAGGCTATCCGCACCAGACACAGCATGCACCAAATTTCCCGTAAGAAGCTTTTAAATATTTTTCTCTCATATCATAAGGTTTTCGAGATGATCATAACTAGCCCAAACACCCGCCAAGCAGATCAACCAAAAAGAAAGAAAAAAACGCATAACGAAACGCGTAATAAAACGCACTACATGATGCATGCCGCATTAAATAATTAACGCCCTGTTGGTTTCCGAACCGTGACCTCGTCAAATACGCGTGAGGTCCTATACCCTGCTTTGATTTTTTTTTTTTTTTTTTTGCCTCATCACAACACGTCAATTCGCTCAAGGCACTCGGCACTCAAGCCTTCTCTGCTCTCCTGAACTCAATCATGGGTCCCTTCTTAGCGCTGGTAAAGGTATCAATCAGCTGGAACTCAGTCTCACGATGACGGCCCCATTCGAGGTCGGCGCGTCCCTCACCGGGATCGACGACGCCGATGGCTCTCCGCAGATCATAAAGGTAGAAAGTACGGGCAAGAGTAGTGGTCATCTCGGCGTAGGCAAGGCCCTTGCCGATGCAGCCACGCGGTCCAACGGAGAAGGCGCAGAAGGCGCTTTGAGCCAAGGTGACGTCGTCGTCGGTCACGGTCTTGCCGTTCAAGGGGTTGACTTCGCCTCGCAGCCATCGCTCGGGAGCGTAGCCATAGGGAACAGGGTAGTAGTCTTCGTTGTGGTGAATGGTGTAATGGGGAGTACCGACAACGGTGCCTTGGGGAAGGGTGTGGCCATCAATGGTCATGCCGCCGGCGAGGATCTCACGGGGCAGAATGCCTCCGACCGAGGGGAGAGACGCATGGCCTCGTCGGCGCAGGCGCGCAGGTAGGTGCACGATCCCAGGAGGGGCCCGTGGACAATCTCTTCGACATGGTTGAACTTGCTGCGGATTTCCTCGGTGACGCGCTTCAGGGCGTGAGGGTTGCGGACGAGGTAGAACAGGGTAGAAGCCATGGCAGTGGACGTGGTATCGGCACCAGCGATGATGAGCAAGTTGGACTCGCCCCAGAGCTCGGGGTGCTGAAGCCCTGGCCGGTCTCGGGATCGCGAGCCTTGAGCAGGTAGTAGAAGACGTCGCGACGATCAGTCTCCTCGCCCAGCTCGGTGCGCTCGGCGAGCTGGCCTTTGCTGTAGGCCATGTATCGCGCGCGGCCGGCGGCCAGCTTGGGGAACAGGAACTTGTCAATCTTGAGCTTGTCGACGATGGGCATGGTGCCGCAGACGAGATGTCGAGTCGTGGCCGCCTCGACGAGCTCCAGGGCAAATCGATTGTCGGCCTTCTCGAGCATGTGGAAGGCCTTTCCGAAGCTGAGGTCCCCGAGAATGTCCATGGCAAGATAGTTGCACCAGTCGCTCATGTTGCGAGGCCTGGTCCATCCCTTGGCATCAACGCCGCCGTCGTCGAGGCCAATCTGCTCGCAGAAGGTGCGGACGTTGCCCAGGATGTAGCGCTGCATCTCCTTGATGGCGCTCTCGGAAAAGGCGTGCGACAAGACGCGGCGCTTGCGAGCGTGGACCTCCTTGTCGCGAGTGTTGTGTGTGTTGGCGGTGGGATGGACAAAGGCATCGTAGAACTCGGCCTTGCCGACGTTGGAGCGGAAACCATAAATGTCCTTGAGAGACTGGCTGGAGTTGAAGGAGAGAGAGTTGGGGCCAAAGCGAACAACCTTGCCTACAGACGGTGGGAATTAGCAACTTATTTGATCGCGTCCGCGTCTGCAACAAGCCGTGGGAATGTCCAGTCCTACCATATCTCTGGTGCATGCGCCAGAATTCCAGATGGCGGTCGCCCATGTAAGCGTGGTAGAGCTGGAAGCCATCTGTGATCTTGGCCAGGAAAGGGCCGGGGTATTTCGCCAGAGGATGGAAGAAGACTCTGTATACAATGAGGCCGACGGTCTAGACGGTGGTCCGAATCGTGTTAGTAAAATCGGAGGGTCCTTTTTTTTTTTTTTTTTTTTTTTTTTTTCCTTGTTTTCTCTCGCTTGCATGCTCACAGCCAGATCAAGTCGCGACTCAATCGCCGAGGCGCCCCAGACTCAAAAGTCCAGACCTGGACAATCCAATGGCGTATATTCATCATGTACGAGTTATCAACGGAAACAACTTACGTAGAGCGCACCAGCTCCGACCAACAGCCCCAGGTAGGTCCATAAATGTCCCAAATCAAGCCCCATGTTGCCCTAGTATTAAGCAGTCAAGAGGGAAAGGGAAATGCAGAAATGGGGAAGAAGAAGAAGAAGAAGAAGAAGAAGAAGCGTGATGAGTTGTGAAAGAGGACGAGGTGCCCTCAAAGTGCTGTGGTGGAGGGCCGCCCAAAACTCTCTTAAACAAATTCACAGCCTGTCCGAAATGTCGGCCCCTCCCTTTCGTTTTCCCTTCTCGTCTTGACTCTCCACAAAGTCCGTCTTCTCAATCCAAGCAGCGGCCAGTTGTACAATTTTCCCTTAAGAAAGCGAAAACACCCATGGTGTCTGACGAGTGAGACGTCGCCGCCGATTGGAGATGCATGCGGCTTTCCACGGCATAGATGGAGGGGTGACGCTCATCGATCAACACGCTAAAAGATTGGTGGTTACGGGGGTGGGTTGGGGCGCATCTTGGGGCGTCTTGGGGGCGTCTTGGGGCATATCTTGGGGTATCGGCGGCCCTCGCCGCGTGACCCCCGACTTAAGCCGGCGTTGGAAGCAATTCCGCATGTCTTCCGCGCGAAGACGGTCCGGGATTTATGGGGCTCCAGGCCCAGCCAGAACTCCCAGCCAGATATGTTGTACATATTATCCTCACACCAGGAACTCGCTCGCGTTCGGTGCCCCGCAGAATCAAAGGGTAATGTTCATTCAGCATGACGTTACTCGCCTTGGCGTCTTGGGGGAGATGCATTATTCTGGCAGATGCAGAGGGGCATCTGCCCAGAAATCAGCGTGTGAAATCTCTATTCAGCAGTGCCAATCCATGCAATCCCACATACGCTCCCGTCCTGGGAAGTCTCCCGATTGGGAGTGGGGCATCCTGAGGAACCACAACTCCTCCCATCAAAATCCAAGGTGGTGTATGTAATTCATTATCAAAGACTGTCCAGATCTATCAGTACAAGTTTCACTTTCTTTCCCCTGTCCTTATCTTGTCATGGGAGCCCATCGCCTCTTCTAGTTAAAATATCTAGGCTCGTCAAAGACATGATATCTGTGATCCCTAACGCCATGGCCCCTGAACATAGCCGGGAATCGCCAGCCCTCAGGAACTTCATGCTCTTGCACGCGGCGATTACGTTCTTCGGCAGACACCGAGTCCAGCTGGTGGGCTTCGTCAGAGGAAGTGGGAATGACAAACTTGGCCACCTGCAATTCGGTGTCGGTAATGGTACTTCGGCTCACACGAGCGTAGCCAACACGTTTGAGCTTCTTGAACAGGATGTATTCACACCATCGGTCCCAGTCAGTTGGATCGACGTCGTGCATGCCGGATTTTTGGCTGACATATGTATTGTAGTTGCCTTCAAGGGGCTTCGTGACGAGGTAACTGAGGAGGATGGCAGGTCGCCGCGTAGATCCCATCAGCTCAGCAAGATATTCGGACTGCAGGCGACGATCTTCGGGATCCTCTTCTTGCCCGGAGTGGAAGACAAACACGTCTACCAGTTCGCCGTAGACATCTAGGGTAGCATGAATGGCAGGTGCTAATTCACCGGTGGGACTGGGCAGGAGGTGGTGCTTGGACTCGACAATAGGAAATTTGGAAAGCAGAGCTGCACCCCAAGTATGCTTGTTGGGACCAGGGCCGAAATCGACGTACATTCCGAGGTCCTCGGCCAAGAACTGCGTTGTATCACGGTTGCCCATGATGATACGCTGAAGGTCCGACTCAGAAGACCAACAACATCGAGTTCCATCTCCTTGATGAGGTCTCGCATGCGGTACTCGGAAGACCACATGTCATTATCCAGCGAAAAGTGAATGGTCCAGATACCGGCGGTGAGAACGCGATCTTTAGCATGATACGGCTTGTAATCATTTGTAGGGAACCGCATAAAAGCAGAGCACAAGAACAGAATGTTGACGAAGATGGTGGCCAAGCTGAAATACTTCTTATGCTGAGACGCTGAGGGTCGGCGCGCCTGTTGTTTACGCGGCTTCGATGAGTTGTAGTCGTAGACACCAGCGCCAATCAATCCTGTCATGGTGTACATGACCCAATCTGTGTGCTCACGAACAAGAGGGCCGCCGGGTACAAAGGCGTAGGCCACCACCCAGACGTGGAAAAGGACCAAGAACACATAAATGAAGAATCCCAGGCCAAAGGTGATTGCAGGTCTCTTCTTGGAGGCATTGGTCAGGAGAGGGACCGCGACAGCCATCAAGTAGGCTGCAATGACAAGAGCACCGTAGTATCCAAACCAGTGGCTGTAAAATGTCAACACCATGGCTCCAGCCGCGCCCACACCGTATGACGCCCATCCTCCAGCAAGGGACGGCTTGTAGATGCCAAAAATACACCAGCAGACATGGCAGCCAGAGTGCACCAACCGTGCGTGGAGAAGTACGGGCCACGAATAGGAAACCCCTCCCAGACCCAGAGGATCATTGTGCTAGTATCGGAGAGCAGAGAATGCATGCCAAAGAAAACGCCCCCGATACCACAGGCTGCCAAAACAGTTGAGCCTTTATACGTGACATCAGATGCACCGCTTGTCAATGGAGCCTTGCGGGTGAAGCGCAGTGCAGCAACAATGCCAAGAATCAGGCCAGTGAGGTTCCATCCGCCGTTGGCTTCGTGCATGATAGGCCAAATGGGATTGTTGGTCTGCCAGGCGAACTTGGCAGTTGAGGACAGTATCAGACCAACGAGCAAGCCAAGAAGCTTAGACTCGAACCTGGCCTCATGAATCGACTCAGCATGGAGAGTGGCGACCCAGCCCAAGGTTGACATGGCAACACCAAATCCAACTGTGAAAAGACGGCGAGCAGGGTCCAAGACCAAGTAAGCTGCAACTCCAGAGAGAGAAAGGAGGTGAACGATACGTTGGTTGTTGACGACGACGGAACGGAGAGGCCCGACCAGAAGTAGGGGCGAGACGGACACCAAAACGAATGCCTCATAACCGGAAATCCCCATATGCCAGAGAGGGAAGTCTTCTCTGAGTCAGCATTGTTCAATAGCTCAAGCGGGATGAAGGATGAAGAGAGTACGTACACCAGACAACAAGACCCAAGCTAGTTAACATGGACCAGAATACGAACTAGCAAGGTGTTAGATATTGCTCCAATGCACGATATCAGAATCACTCACACCGTGATAAACATCAGCTGCTGTGTCCAAGGCCTCAGACCAGGTAAAGCGCACGGAATGAAGACCTCCAGAAACCATGTCTTTTCTTTCGAAGTATGCCGTTAGTCTATCGAAGTAACGCAGAGCAAGAAGCTCAACTTACTCCTTCTCCATGACTGCGGATGAGACGGGCGAAAGGCTTTCACTGCGATAAGACTTAGAGCATGGTTCAAAATCAACTTTATTGGATTGGACTGCACAAGAAGCCAGCACTATGTCGGAAGCCATTGCACGTACCCCTTGCTCAGGCCCCTGACGTCCCTAACAACAACTTCGAATGTCTTGAAATCCAAGGCTGTGACGGCATCAAACCCAACATCGAAGAGGATCAATGCCCACTCAAAGAAAGCATAGATAGTGTAGGCTGGGAATTGGGTTAGCAACGGTAGCCCGATTCTGTGACCTGAAGAGGGGTAGTGCAAACCTCCGGCGACACGGTGCACCTTGTGCTGGATGAAGAAGTAGATCAAAGGTACCAAAGTACCAAAGAAAGCATTAGCGAGATACTTTCGGTACTTGATGGCTTGGGGATTCGGGGGCTCAGAGCAATGCATCCCAGCGTCCAGGGAGAGTGCAGACAATGTAGGAGATCATGAGAATGTCGTGCCAATCATGATCATCGGTCGATGTGATATATGTCCAGCCACCGCATGTGAGGGTTCTAAGGACGCCCATTGAAGCAATGAAGCCAGGGAGCTTGGTGCCTGGTTTTCGACTGAGGAGATAGAACAAGCCAACGAGCGCAAATCGAGGTCCTTCGGCGTTTTTGTCAGTACGAGCCTAGCACAACAATGAACAGAAAGTAAAAATGGTGTGTACCAGATGTGATGGCAATGAATAACATGAAAACGATCGCTCGGGGTATCGATCACCAATTGTTGCGGAGACGGATGGAAACCATTCCTGAGGATATCCGTAGAATTCGTTCTCGACAATCTTGTGGTAGTGCAAGCCGACGCCGACAATCAATGCGCTGAGAAAAGCGGCTACATCATCAATTAGAGTCACGAATCTTTCGATTGAACCTGCGCTCAAACAAAGAGCATGTTCTCGAAGCTCCGCGCAGTTCACAAGCAAAAAGATGACCTACTGTACGCGATGATGGTGTGCGCGTAGCTGACCCATTGCCCCCGAAGCTGAGGACAACGCCGCCGTCCTTGTCCTTATACTTGGACATGGCGACAGCAATGGCAAGAAGAATGCGAAAGAACGAAAGAATGAATGAATGGAATGGAATCCCAAAATACTTAAAACACCATCCGGGGTATCCGGACGTGGAAGAGGGCTGCCTGAAGGACAAGAAATCGAACAAAAAACTAGTGAGGATTGAGGGGGCAAGAGACGGCGTCGGAAGAAGCTCTGGTGATTCGGAACTCAGGTACTCCGTACGGAGTAGTCTCGCCCATTATTTACGGACATACGGAGTACCAGCGACCGCAATCCCTGTTAAGCGCAAGCGAGACTGAGAGTCGGTAGTAAGAGCCCCGCTAAAATTTCAGACCTTCCGTAGCCTTGAGAAAAAGTTTAAGAGACCAGTATTCCTCAACCCAACAACGCTTTGCCGAGTGTCTTTCCCAAATACAGTGAAAAGCACTCGTTTTTCTTGTTTTAGTTTTTTTTTCTTTTGGGGATCGTCCCAGATATTCTTAGCAGCCCGTGATGGCCGGCGTTGCGGAAAAGGCGAGATTCTATCTCGAACGCTCTGTTCCCCAACTGCGCGAATGGGAAGAAAAGGAAGTGTTTTCCAAAGTACGTCTGTCATTTATAACAGCCGCAATCTCTGCGTTTTGATTACCGAAACCTAACTTGTTCTCGTTCTTGCAGGATGAAATTCGAACAATCGTCCAGAAACGCAATGAGCACGAACACAGAGTTTTGTCCCCAGGCAACTTGCCGTCCGAATGGTCAACGTACGCAAAATGGGAACAGTCACTGGAGACCCTACGCAACAAACGTTGCAAGCGTCTCAAGATTCATCATCTCAATTCAGCACACGCAGGGCAGGCCCGTGTGATGTCCATCTACGAACGAGCTGTCAACAGACATCCCGGAAGCAGCGAGCTGTGGCGGGACTATCTCTCCTATACAGCGAGCGTCAAGGCCGCCAAGCGTTGGCGGAAGACAATGACGGGTGCTCTCCGCATGATGCCCCAGGACGCAGATCTCTGGATCATGGCCGGGCGACGATCCGCTAGGAACGGCGACATGGCGTCCGCGAGAGGCTTCTTCATGCGTGGATGCCGATTCTGCAACAAGGACTGCAGACTCTGGGTCGAATATGCCAAGTCCGAGATGGAGTGGTTGGTCAAGGTGGACAAGCGCAAGGAAACCAAGGGGTGGATGCTCTCCGGCCCGATCGTGTTGACGACGAAGACGAGCTCCGCATCGTGGATAGCGATGACGATGGGGAAGACAACGATGGCAACATATTGCCAGAGCCATCAAAAGCACAAGCCAAAGTCATCGATGCGCGTGCATCTAAGGAGCTTAAATCTAACCCTGCAATGGACGGCGCCATACCCATGGCGATTTTCAACATTTCAAGGAAACAGAGCTTTACTCTCCCAAAGTAGCCGAGACGTTCTACTTCATGTTTGCCTCCTTCCAGACATTGTCTGTTGAGCCCAAGGTCTCGCAGCATGTGCTAGATGCTCTCAACGAGGAATTCCCCGAGCATCCTTCAACTTGCAACTGCTATATTCAAAAGCCTATTCTCGGTGTGAACCCCAACACTGCTGAGTTCGCACGAGGCTTGCGCGAGGTAATGGCACGTCTGGGGGACAAATTGGACTCGACTACGAACATGGCGGAATTGAGCCGAAAAACGGCGGCATGGATAGATGCTTACTTGGCATTGGGTGATCTTGACGATGATATCCGAAAAGTTTTGAAGCATATCAAGGAACAGCTGGCTGTAACATGATGATATGTTCTGCATTAAGTAGCTGCATATCTGAGTGTTGGATTGTGTCCTTTTACTCCGTATGGTCAAGGGGTATCAAAAGTTGCGGTCACATGCAATACTGTGGATTTCTGTCATGTATCAGCCCATTTCAGATGTCACGACGACGTCTGCATGTGGTTATGCGTACCGGGTAGACTGCTTAGGCAACCCCTTAAAATATTAGAATTATTATTTTAGGGTGAACGTCCCGAGAAAAGTGCACGAAAAAGTAAAGACCCCCCACCTACTAGTTATGCGGGGACGGTCGACCGAGATGCTTACGCTGGCTTTTGCTTTTGAAGACATTCAAGTCTCGTTGATCGTGTCTGTATGAGTGTGAACACAGATCAGCTACAAACGGTGAGAAATCCCACCCCGAACACACCAGGTTTGCTCGCAAGTATAATAGGTGACTGGTCACAAGCCTTCTTATTGCCCAAGAGTCTTGCATCATGCCGTGCTGCCATCAAGACAGACCCAGCCAGCCTGCCAGCTCGATGACACGCGCAGGGGTGTCAATGGCAACGGAGTCATGATTGATGGGCATATCCACTCCTACGAGATCTGATTAGCCAATAATTTCGGCAACAGATGGTGTGGAATGCCGAACACAAAGTATAATAGTTTTTTTTTCTTACACCACCGTAATAAAGGCAAGATGCAGGCGTACGAGGTCGAATTCCGTTGAGGAGGGCTGGGAAAGGCCACGATGGGTGGGTATGAGAGGCAATCACGGAACCAACATCTCATGCAGGCAGTAGACGAGCACGGAGGGAGCCGTGGGATAGGGTGGTTCGGGCGCTGAGACACATGGATCTACATACATGTACACCACGAGTCCACGACGGCTGGCATGACCAAAGGTTTCAGAACCGTGCAATCACAATCACAATTGAGGAGCCAAAGTAATACTAAAAGTTTAGGGGTATAATAATACTCATATTCCTTTTAGTTACATGTATCTAGCTACTACGGAGTATATACTGCGTACTTTATCATAATACTACTTTTAATTACCTAAGGCATTGTCCACCCCAGCAGAGCCGAGATGGGTTTCATCCAAGTTCCTGGCGCAATGCGGCGCAATATGCGGGTTCGTTTCTTCTCGTTAATAAGGGCGCATGAGGAGCGAATCCAGGTGGACACAATGAGGCGTGGCGTAATAGCGACCGACACCCCTCGTCTTTCTCGTCAACGATGGCCATGCTGGGGACGAAATCTGCAACTAAAAAGAAAAACAGACATGAAAACCCAGGCGTGGCAGCCAGCCGCTTGGCACGTTCATTGCCTGGATGATCCGAAGGGCCAGGCTGCTGGGACTGAGGTCACTCACATAAGTAAACCTTTCCCCTTCACCGTTCCTTCCAAGCAGCCACTTCTTTCTTTCATGCCAAAGAAAAAAATCCAGTTCACTTACTCTTTCGTTTCCACGAACATCATTCCATTACCGTCGCATTTCCCAGCTCGCCTCGCTGTTCACACGGCCAGAATATTTGTTGCGGAAAGCCTGCTGATGGCACTTATACCCCACTAGATCGAATCAGCTCGCTCAGTCACGTTGGAGGGCTGGAAGCACGACCTGTTTGAAACTCGACGCCGGCCACCAAGACAATGGAGAACATACCCTCTGGAGGAGAGGGAGCGTTCGTGTCGCCTACGAAAACGACACCGAGATAAGAAATGGGCAGATTTTGTTGACGTGGCCCAAAAGGCATGGCAGAGACGGGACGGGCAGAGGGCTCGGCTTTGGGCCACGCGCCTAGCTAGGTGCGACAGGGTGGTCCCCATTAATCTGGCATATCTGACCCTGTGTGAGGATACTGAGGAGCACTTGAGCGCTATCAACGGCGCCAACTGGTACCAACCCCAGGTCTCCATGTCACTCACCCGCTGACTGACTGACTGACAGCAACTAGCAAACAGCACCAGGCACAATCCCCCGGCAGGAAACAGCGGCGGCCGTCCATGTGCCTGCCATTATTCATTCATTCATTTGGCTGCCCTGTTCGGACAATTCACAAGTCCAAGTTTCAGAAAGTCATCTTCATCGTCACTTCAGGGGCAATGCAGCTCTGATCAATCGTATCTTCGCACTCGCCGACACCGTCGAATTTGCACGCGGTCACATTGTCACATCGATCTGCTGCAGGGAAGCTCGCTTGGTGCATCCCTATGATGTATGTACATAGTGCCTCGCGCCTTTGGTGGGTCCATATTAGGCCCGCGCCATCTGCAACCTTGTCACCATTTTACCAGCCACGAGAAGCTCTCTCCGAAGGCTTGGGCCGCCAATTTATTTGCAGTGCAAGAGCTTGATGGTTGGCGTCGAGGACTGGACTTTCCCGCCGGATAAGATTCGAGGGCTGCATAATACTCACCTAGTTCAATTGCGGCTGCGTTGCTTATGCGAATTTGACCGAGCCAAAAGTGTGTGGCCCTGTCAGCCCTATTTGGCTCTGGCTCTGGCTCTGGCTCTGGCTCTGGCTCTGGCCCAGTCATTCTTCATGAATGGAAGGAGTTGGCCATGGATTTTTCGCGCGCTTTATCCTTGCCAGGCTCACTACCTTTTCTTCACTCAAACGGCGACGACGATGCTAATCTCGACGTTGCTCCAGCCAGATGAACAGCAATCACAGCAGTTGTTCGTTTGCGTCGGTCTGTTTTGCTCGACCTTGCTCTCGCTCTATCACGGTCAGCCTACCCACCACGGACGCAGCGACTGACGTGGCTCTGAAGGTACCAAACGAGGCTGGATGGACATTTACAGGACCGAATACTTTGATTCTCGACGGCAAATGATGGACTAGCGATATGCCATGAAGAAATTCCGAAACGTGTCTGCTCAGGTTTCCATACACCTCCTACAGTCCGTTGTAGTGTCATTATTCCGACATGCTTAAGTCTGGCTACCTACCTAGGTACTCAAGCTGCTCTGAGATGGAAGGCAATCGCCACGAGCACAAATTTCGCCCCCCCTCATACTTGCCGCCTGACTCAGCATTGTGGCTGTGGTTCAAACCAGAGAGAAGCAAGTCGTTTGGCCGACTCTTGGGATTTTACTTGGACCAATTATGCGCTGTGTGATCTCGAGGACAACAGTGTGGCGTCTGACTGTTCGAGCCATGCACAAGCATATAACATGAAGCATCGATTATCCTGAGCGGAACAAAGCCTGTTAAGACCACGATGGAGACGAACAACAGACCATTTTATGTGCTGTTAACAAATCCGTGACGTCTGCAGCGTCGACCTAACAGGCGACCCACGGTCCACCACTATTCTCTGGATTTGCCCTCTGATTCGCTCTGCGCGATTGCAAGGCTTCGAGGTCTGTCGTACGCTAAACCCGAAACGCCATAGAGAGGGACTCTCACAACGGCATCTCCCTCCATATTACGAACTGAAACCAGCAAGCCAAGCAAAATCAACACGGTAAAGCTGACACGCGTGCGACTTAGTTTTCGTCTGATGTGGCATCTATTATACGGTGCTAATTACCAGACAGACTGCTCTATTATTTGCTGGAGTCTTTGCAAGCCTGGCTCTAGCCTGGATTTGCCCACTCACACCTGTCATATCGCTGAGGCCGCTTCTGCACACGCCGCTCTCGCTGGCCTGGCCTTGCGACGTGACGAACCCAGAGACAGGTTGCCTGAGAGTCCTGTCTTCGGTCTCGTGACCCCCATCTTCTCCGTTCGGACGGGCTACTGGATCCGTTTCGGCTGGCTGCGCGGCAGCTGTGAAGTGGCCTGAAGGCTCTGGAGCTACCGGCCGATACGAAAATTTCTCTCTCCGCCCTTGCACGGTCACCGCGAACTGACGGCGCTGTTGCTCCCTCTCTACACCAGTTCTAGCCCGTTTCACTTTGCATTTGACGTTGCTCTCCTTATTACTACGCAACGTCGCGGGCCTTACAGTTTGGCGATTGTCGTAGGCATTCGTCCTTGTCTGGGTTCGTTGGTGTGCGCCTACTTTGGCTGGGTGACGCGGATCAAGCATCCTAGGTAAGTCCCTTGGCACCCGGCTGGCCACCACAGGTTGCTGCTCTTCGGTTTCAACCTGACTGGTGCTCGCCTTGGCACTTTCAGCCTCCCTATCCCTTGACTTCTCTCAGGGCTCCAGGGCCCCGCTTATGCCTGAGCAATTTACCCGCCCTTGTTCACGCAGAGAGTGCAAGTGCCTGGCCATAGCTCGCTGTTATTCCGCTTCTTCGCTTCCCTTTGCTTGCTCTCTTCGTTCCTGCCCCCAAAATCGCCCAATCAGCACTTCATCCCTACCCTCGCGCCCTCGCAGCACCACATTGTATTATTGCATAGTTCAGTCTTTGACGCCCGCAAGTGCTAGTTTGCTGAAAGAGCCTGCCCTTGGCTGCTGCTAGTGATAGTGAACCTGCTGCTCCGGGAGTGGCGGGTACTCTCGGCAGCGCTGGTCCTCCGCCTGTCCTTCTGGCCTCTTGGCTCGCTGCCTTTGGGAACCCACCCCCGTCCTGCCAGCTCATTTCCCACCCGACACCACACACGCACCGCACACCACACACAATCCTCCACCAACCCGCGACGCGACTCGACCTATTCATCACCACATGCCGTGGTCGTGTCACGGCCCCATCGTCATCCGTCCCTGCGCCCTTCAATGGGTTTTATGGCCGTATACTTATTGATCGCTGACGTCGTTGCGCACAGCCTGTCGGGGCCATCGTCATGAGCGCCTGGATGAACGACGCCGTCCCCAACCATAATGGAAACGGCTTCCCTCACATGAACGATCCCAACGCTGCCGGTGTAATGATGGATCCCTCCGCCTTTATGAACAACTCGGGTCAGTTCAACCGGGTCTATTTCCTAACCAGCAACAGATGGCTGGCATGCAGAATGGCCCGATGCGCCATGGTTCGCCGGCGTACCAGAATCAGAATCAGAATCAGAATCAGAATCAGAATCAGAACCCGAACCCGAACCCGAACTCGAACCCGAATCAGAACCCCGTCTATCAAACCAACTCTGTGATCCCATCAAAACGTCCCCGTCCACGAGAAGATAGTGTTACTGGATCGCCGGGGCAGAACCCAAACATGCAACCGCCGTCGCGTTCCGAGACGCCGCAACAACAAAACTTCGCGGGCTTCCAACCTGGTGGTGGCGCTACTATGCCTCAACAGAACACTGGCCAGTTCCCCATCTTCAGGCGAACGGGTCTGCCAACGCCAGTCCATCGCCCATCATGGGCACTCAGTTGCGACCGGGAAATGTGCCTCAAAGAGTAGCTACCGCGTCGCCACATCCCTTTTCACCTGGTCCCCAACAGTTTGGCGGTTCGCAGACCTCTCCAATTCCTTCAGAGCATGGTACTCCCCAGCCGAGTCAATTCATGCAAAACATGCCGCCTGGGTATAACCCAAACTATGCGCAGTCGCCTTCCAATCCTCGACCATCTCCCAACCCAAATGCAATGGCTGGCGGTGGAGGTGGTCAAATGACGCCACAACAAATGGGCCAAATGCCGCAGCACATGGGTCAGATGCCCTGAACATGTACCAGCAGATGCAACAACAGATGCAACAGCAGGGACAGCAAACACCTGGACAACAGCCGGGCCAAAGACCACCAGTCATGGCTGACCAGCAGAAGATGGCAGCTTATCAAATGCGCCTCCAGCAACAGTTGCAGGGCAATATGCAGATGCAAGCACAGATGCAAGCGCAAAACATGGGCCGTGGCATGATGCCAAAACAGCAGATGCCCGTCATGCCCAATGGTCAGATGCCTCCAGGCGCCATGCGACAGCAACCTCGCCCAATGGGCAACATTAATCCCGAGCAGTTCATGAAAAACTTGACAGCACTCATGAACGCCAAGGGACTACCTTTGGATCCAAATCCGACCGTTGGGGATAGGCCCATCAACCTAGTCATGCTATTCCAAGTTGTTCAATCCAAAGGCGGCTATAAGTCTGTTGCTGCCGCCAATGGTTGGGCGCATATTGCCCAGGCATTGGGCTTGCCCGCTCAAATACCTACCGTGGCACCGACGCTAAAACAAGTGTATGAGCGAAACCTTGTCAAGTTTGAGGAAGTTTGGATCGCTCAACAGAAACACAGAATGATGCAACAGAATGCGGGAATGGGTGGCCCTGGAGCGCCTCAGAAGCAGATGCAAACCGGACAACAAATGGGTCAAGGTCAGATGCAGCAGCACGGGCAACAACCTCACATGCCACAGAAAACGCCCGCCAAGGGAAACCAAACTCCCGTCAACGGATTTTCTACTCCTCAGCCCACCCAACCTCATCCACAACAACCGCAGCAGCAAATCTCCCACCAGCAGCCTCAGGCGCAACAGCAGCAGCAGCAGCAGCAGCAGCAGCAGCAACAACAACAACTCCAACAGCAGCAGCAGCTTCACCACCAAAATCAACAGCCACAGCAACTACCATCTACTGCCAATGCAGCTCCAGGTCACAGGAACAGCATTTCGAGAAGTGTCGACCCTCTGCACCCAACGACTTTTCTTTACAATCCCCGCGCATCACCGATCTGGCAGCGTCTCTGTTGACGGACGGCAGCAAACTCCCATGGCTCATGTTGCTGCTGAGCAACACATGCCTCAAATGCCACCAAAGCCCGAGGACTACAGCCCCTGTGCTCGCGAGCTATCAACTTATGGCGGAGTCGACCTCCATGCCGCCAATCTTCTCGGCGCTGAACTCGAGAGGTGGGAACCAATTGCCCCGTCAGTAAACGAGCTGGGCAACGTCGATATTTCTGCATTGACTCGAAGTCTGCAATGTGGTATCCATGGTGAAGTGCGCGTGGCACTTGATACATTGGCCACGATTTCGTCATCACCAAATCAAGCCCATTTTTTGCATCTCAGAGCCTGCGATGATTTGGTTGAAGCCTTGGTAGACTGCGCTGAAACACAACTAGATCTACTCCTTGAACACACAGTAGAAGTTGCTGACGAAATTCAACTGACGGCATATGAGGACGTCGTTCGAGCTTGCAGGATAGAGCGATGGGCAGTCAAGAACATACCAGCTTTCGGCAGCGACGGTTACGAGCTCGATCGAGCTGTGGAACGTCTTACTTGCATCACAACAATATTACGAAACGTATCATTCCCAGGGGACCAAAATGACAACCATCTTGTTCTTTGTGACGAGTCGGTAATCAAGCTGCTTTGTTCCATGATTCGATACCTTGGCACAAGAACGATGCTTCTGCGGACGCACAGCAACACGCTTGATTTTATGAAGGATGTTGTCGTGTTTCTGTCCAATGTTGCAGGATCTTTGGAGGTTCCCGGTAGAGAGCAAGCTGTCAGTCTCTTACAATTCCTTCTGGCGTTTGCCCCCGCACCCGGCCCATCAGTAGTCAACGATACGCTCAACTTTACACCTTACGACCCTAGTATTCATTCATACCTTCCTCATGCGGTGGACGCCTTAGCCAAGTTGCTGGCCCGCGACGAACCGAATCGAAGCTTCTACAAAACTCTTTTCACAATCGATTCATCATCGCCTCTCGGCAATGAACTTCTTGCTAGAGCATTCGCTTTGGCCATCTCACCCATACCCGACAAGGCAAAAGAACAATTTCGACCAGCGCAGTTTCCCTCTGTTCGAAACCCGGAAGCCTTTTTGATGCAGGGTCTCTTGGCTGCGGAAATTATCGTGTCTCTGGTACCCGCATCTGAATCGAGCATCGCCAGATCCCTCTTGGCATCAGGCAATGGTTTGTCGCAAAACCTCATCAAACTTATCCAAGATTTGAGTGTCCTGTATGAGAAGCCACCACCCCAGCCAGAGGCGGTAGTCGCGCAGCGGCGAGAAAGGACCCCGAACTCGTTTACATCGTTGTTGTTGCTGCCTCACTCTTGCGGCGCCTCGCTGAAAAGGCACGAGATGCGTCCGCCGCCGGCGTTAAAGGTATCGCAGAATTGCTCCCGCCACCTCAAGTTCTAATGGACGCCTTGATGATGCAGTCACCGGAGTGGACCAAAGATGGGTTGTTACCACAATTAACGGCTGTACTGAATTTGGACGGATGATAATGAACGCAACTGGCTTTCGGCGGCAACGCGCTCGCCCGGATTGTTGCTATGTTGTGTGGGCAAAGGTGGCTTTCTTTTTCTGGATAGGGCCGCTCAGCGATAAAAACAAATAACGAGTGAATGTGCAATGCACATGCTGTATTCTTCCTCTTCTACTCTTTACTATTATGTGGTTGTCTTTGGTTTTTCTTGACTTTGCTTCTTGTTACCTCTTTTACGGTGTTATCAGACGATGGCGCATAGCTAGATTTGCATGGAGATGCGAACAGTGACCTGGAAGGCCTGGAAGGGACCTGATTAGGGTATATTCTATTGGAAAACTGTATATAGGTGTGGGCGTGAGGTACAAATCAATACCACAAAACCATTCATAACGATCTAGCCCTTATGGACTCTATTGTACAATTTTCCTTGGCCGTCCGACCAAAATGTTGCAACAAACACTAACTAATATTCCATGGGAGCTGATCGCGGCTTCGCTGTTTCCGACGATTCCCCTTTCGCTATTCCATTTGTCGTTAAAATCCACATGCCAGCAACCAAGACTTCGCCTTTTCGTAGTAATCACCCTGTAAAATTTGGTTAGTTCATGCATCGGAGAGCCAGCAGGAGCATCGGACATAACGAACCTTCAGTTCCAGGTTCTGTGTCGTGGGATTGATTCTAATCTCGTCCTGGCTGACTCCAAGTGACTCGACCATGTCCTCCAAGAGTTTTCTTCGATCACCATCGACTTTCTTTATCAGGACCACAACACGGTTTCCCTGACTTTAGTTGCTTGTAGACTGGTAGCTGAGCCGATGGGGTACGACGGACAATGTAAAGACCACTAGCCAGTTCATCCGTCGTCTTGGTTGGGGACGGGGTTGGAGCCCGGCTGATAGGTGTGTAACTGCGAGGAGCTTTTGTGGTTGCAGTAGAGAGACATCGAGATGATGATGCTAAAACCTGGGAGATTGGCGATTTCTTCGCGGCATGTGAAGGGTTCCAGCTTAAGAGGCATCTTTGGCCTTGGTATACGATCCGGGGAATGTGTTGACTCATTGTGGTGTCGAAAATGACTGCAAGACAGGTGTCCATTAGCTGAATGTTTGGCAAAGGCAGAACCGGAGTGATCGAGATGCGATACCAAATGGCTTGGAGAGATAGCGGATCGCAGGAGAATGAAAATTTTCTGATGCTGAAGTGCAAAGTGGCAGCCACGCGAACTAGGCTGGTCACTACACAACTGACTTCAGTAGTCAAGAAACATACACATAAGGAATCAATCACTCTGATCACCAGCTTCATCCTCAAAGCACCTTGGAGTTTGATCACCCGAGAATCGAGATCACATGACCTTGCATGTACTTGACTCGGCAAATCTCCGGCGCGTGTCGATAAAGCCCCCACACGACTTTGTGCATTGGCGAAATTCACCAAAAATCTGCCCCTCCATTTGTATTTGCATTTACGTGTGGGCGAGTTGCGTCTTATTAACCACCCTCTTTTTTTTTTTTGGCGACGAACGAGCTGGATTCACCCGTTCCTTCTCCCACCCCCGCCCTCCACATCGCCTGGGAAGCTCGAACGAAATCAAGAACTTCGAAATTGGTCCCGCAAGCTTTTTCTTTTCGCCATCGAAATACGCCTTGCCTTCATATTCCATCATGGAGGATCTTCTCAACGCCGTTTCGGCCGACGGTTCATCGATCATGGCCCAGGTGGCGCCCCATCTGAGCCGTCACTTGCTTTTCCCGCTCATCCAGTTCGAAGGCGACAAGGCTGAGGAGAAGGATGATAGCGAAATGGCCAGAAAGGTCTTGTCTGGAAAGATAAAGCTGCTGGAGGACACCAATATGACCGACTATGTTGCGACTTTGTACTGCGAGCTGCACGGCGTGGCTGACCCCGGCCGAGTATATCAAGAAGAGACAGGAGGTTTTGGCACAACTAGAGAAATATGAACAGGCTACTGCCAAGATTGCCGATCTTTTGACGCAAGATGAGGTCGTTAACGGTCTCCGAAGCGACAAGGTTGCCAACTTGGAGTTTTTGAAGAACCAGCACGGAGTAAGTGGAAGTTGGAGTCGTAGACAGACGGGACGTGGAGAAGGGCTGTTCTTTAGACAAGCACGAGAAAACCCTGGTAATATGGTGAGGTTTAGGATGTGCGTGCTAATAAGACTTCTTTACGTCAGGTCACGATGGAAATGGTTAATGCGCTCTACGACTTTGGACAGTTTCAGTTCCGATGCGGCCAGTATGGTCCTGCCGCCGATATGCTTTATCAGTTCCGAGTTCTGTCCACCGACAACGACAAGGTATCGGCCTCCACCTGGGGTAAGTTGGCGTCGGAAATTCTCTCTGCAAACTGGGAGTCCGCCGTGGACGAGCTGAAGAACGTCAAGGAGAGCATCGACACCAAGCTCTTCAACAACCCAAGAACCCAACTTGACCACCGAACCATGTTGATTCACTGGTCTCTTTTCCCCTCTTCAACTGGGAGGGCGCGCGTGAGCCCATCCTGGACATGTTTTTCTCCGCCGCCTACATCAACACTATCCAGACCTCGTGTCCCTGGATTCTGCGATACCTTATTGCTGCCGTCATCACAGGCCGCACCCGCGCACGAAACAGCTCCACCCAACAGAAGCAGCTTAAGGACATTGTGCGCTACGTCCGCCAGGAAGCCTACGAGTACGCCGATCCCATCACCCAGTTCGTCAACGCCCTTTACATAGCCCACGACTTCAATGCCGCCCGTGAGGCCCTCCGTCTTGCCGAGGAGGTCTGCAGCAGCGATTTCTTCCTCGCCTCCTCTGCCGACGCCTTCGTCAACGCCGCTCGCCACCTGATCTGCGAGAGCTACTGCAAGATCTTCAGCCGCATGAATATCCGCGACCTCAGTGCCAAGCTCGGCCTCAACCCTGACGAGGGCGAGAAATGGATTGTCAACCTCATTCGCGAAACGAGGCTCGACGCAAAGATTGACAGCCAAAACGGCACCGTCATCATGAACCACCCCCAACAATGTGTACCAGCAGGTCATTGAGAAGACAAAGGGTGGGTTCTTCAGAACACAGGTTCTCAACGCTGCTGTGTCCAAGTAAATAGCCGTGGTGGGGATTTCTTTTTCTCCTCTCACCCATCAGCTACGGGGACGACCAAACCTCAACTCATTTCCTCACAACCCTGACATTATTTCCACCTCACAAATTTCCTGAGACAAGGAAACGCAAGCCGCTGAATCATCATTCTCATCGAATGGATTCTTCACCGCCCCCAACCATCCCACAAGTGGTTACAAAGGGAGATAACCCCTTCCCCGGATACGTACCATGAAGGCCCATCAAAAGTCAAAATATGACCATTGATATGTCAAGGAGGCAATGATGGAGGAGGAATCAACCAAACCCGAAATCGAAAGAAAAAGAAGCGAAAAGTAGAAGAGGAAGAGATTGAAAACGGCCATGTTTTTAACGATGTTTGCTTCGGTGCCTGCCTCCCATGGTGATGCGGTTTGCATTGCATGGCGTTTTATATACTTGCTTATTTTGTCAACTATTTCGGAATACTCGAGAGGGATGGGTTCTGCGGCCGCTCAGGGGAGGAATGAAGGGCACAAAGGAGAGATGGCGGAAGCGGAAGCGCGCACTCCATTGATGTAAATTCGATGTGGATTTTGTACTGGAGGTGAATTTGAACATTTGATCTGTTAATTAAGATCGAGGCCGTGATGAAATGTGGGAATGTAGTGGTGGCGTGACGATTTCTACTCTTCTGACCCCTTCCCCAGCGTATTTTATCCAGCAAGATTCGATTGATGTTTGTCTCATCGATGATCATAGGAACGTTGATGCAACCAAGTCATGCACACATCAGGTGTTGGATATACCCAGCCGGAGGAGGGGGGAACAGACTAATTTTACGATACACCACAGCAGTTGACTTGCGTCGTGACGCCCGAATGAAAAATCATGATAAAATTAAGCAGTCAAGTGAACACAAATGTGCTCATTCGTATGTTAATTGTCACACTGGCTGGGTATCGCCGGCAATCCCGATGTCTTCACAGATGTGATGCATTGGCCACAACCAATGAGCAAAAAGATTATTAAAATTCAATAATAAATGTGCCTTGTATCTTTTCGGTCTACACGCCTCATAAGTCATGACTTCATTTATTGTAATACACCCTCTTCCATCGAGCAACTTCGCCAGCCTTCCTGACCACCGTGCATCTCTTTCTTGCTTTCGTCTTGACAAAGCGTGGCTGCTCCCCGTTCGCACAGTCCTACTCCTCTGCTTCTCGTGCTGCCAGCCACACTTGGCTCTTGAGAGACTCGATGGCACTACCTCTCATCCACCATGCATCGTCACTTGAGCCATGTACTTCGACGTTTTCGCTTGTTGATTCATCGAGGTGCCCATTCCCGGCCTTGATGGTGGCCTGGCTGTCGTGAACGCTGGCTGTTCCATGTTCAAGCAGCCTCTCTCGCGCGGCACCCCATTCGAAGAGGAGCTTGGCACCCTCGAGACGTTCCCGGTCGCCACCTTCCATTATTCCTCGCTCCATTTCCATTCTTATATCTACCGCAGACCCCACTTCTTGCTCATTTTCAGTACTTTCCAGGAGGGCTGCCTTTTCTGCGTAGCTGACTCCTCGAAGGTTGTCTAGCTGGAAGATCCATTCTAATGGGTTACCTCCTGTACCATCGCTGCCCAAGGTCTGAAGCGTCGACGTAAAGGCGCCTTCGCGAGGTGGGCGCCGACGCAGATATATGCTCTGCGTTCGGGCAAAGGCTTTCCGTAGCTCAATATTGGAGAAGTCTAGTTCCACGTCCCAGAATTGCGGACCACATGATGTTGACAGGCTGGATATTTGATCCAGAGGGGGCAGGAGACAAGGAGTACTGCGGTACAGGATGTGCTCCGAGGAAGAGTCTTGCTTCATCTTGATCTGCACTGATACAGACACAGGTTGTCCTGTCAAGACATCCTTTGCGACCAAGCAGCGCTGTTCAGTCGCCAAAACCCAGAAATGGCGGAAGGCTTGTAAATGTGATCGGTTGTCCATGACACTGGTCGGAAAGATGGGATAAAAGGCAACTAGCAAAGCTGCAATTGCCATGTCACTGGTACCAAAGGTCACAGTCCCGCAGCCTAGGAACAAAGATCCAATGGCCAGGTGAGCCGCAAGATGTGATCCATAAGGAATATCAGGGTTGTCACGACCGTGAAGAGAACGAAGACGTCTTAAAACGGGAATATCTCCTGTACCAGCCATGACAATTGAGCAGGATAGCGCCAGTATATCCTGACACATTCTGGCGTTCGACCTCGCGAGCTCTTCATCGTAGCAGGGCGCCGCGTCCGTATGACCTCCCGACGCAGCCTCGATGCTTGAAATGCGCATGAATTGATCTAAATAGTGTAAGAGAAGATCCGGACCTTGATGGAAGCACTGCCGGAAAATCGTAAAGCTATGGAAAAGCAAATTCCAGTGAGGATGCTATAGAACGGAAGGTCTGTCGAGCGCAGCTTGAAGATGTTTTGCAGCTTGTGTCGAGGCCGGTACGAGCCCGGAAGGCTACCTTTGATCCAGGAGAAACTAGGCTCGATCTTCGACCACAGAATCAAGTTTTTGGTCACGGTACGAAGAAGTAGAATGTCTGGGCGGAAATAATCAAATTGGAGAACCGAGTTAGGCACGTCAACTTTTCGGGCCACTATTTGATCCTCAGACTTCATGAATATTAGGGCAATAGCCATGACCGCACCCGCCGAAGCTCTGTCAAGAATGTGGACAATCTCAACGTTTTTGGTAGCCGTAGCATGCGCAATAAGTTTTTCCGTGAGCCTCATGTCATGGAGCCCCTTCAAATCGCCTCCTTTACCCAAGTTTACGAATCCGAGGGCGAAACCGGCAGCAAGACGGTAGCACTCACTCCTGAGAGGCTCTTCTTCGTCTTCTTCATCAATGTGCTCGATTTCGGAGAGCATGATCTCACTCATGCGCCTGTGTTGACTGTTGCAATATAGGAGACCAATGCCCATAACGCCAGATGTTTGGGTCAGCGGCGAAAGGTTCAATTCGGCGGCACCACGTGGAAGCATACGGGTCGCGTGGACAGAAAGCAATCGCGTGATTAGAGAATCCATAGTACCCATATAAGACGCCGCCAAGCCCAAAAGAAGCCCGATGGAGGTCATTGTGTGTTTGGGGTAAGATATTTGAATGCCACCCATTTGGCCACGCCCTTGAGATGTCCGTTGAGGCCCAACGCTAGCAAGAAACCGGCGTGTCGATTGCTGAGCTCTTGTGCTGGTTTGTTGTATAAAATCCAAGAGGTGTCGATTCCCTTCGCCTGTGGCGATATGGCTAAGCCAGCAGCAACTCCCTGATGGAAAAATCCCCAGCAAACTTTTTCCTCGGTGAATAGAGCCTTGTCAACTCCAACCGTCACATTCGCCGGCTTCACTATGCAATTCAAGTTGAATCCTCCGATGTGGAACTTTTGCGTAATGAGAGGGAAGCGCAAACCGTAGTACAGTAGCGCACGACCCGCTGGAATCGCCAATGTCCCATTAGCTATTCTCGATACCAACTCCTTTTGCTTTTCTAGATACTCGCTCTCTGGGCAAGCCGAGTCAGGATTCAACCGAACGACCCGCGTCTTGTGAGTCGATAGCAAGTCCTGTGCTTCGTTCAAGCGACGATCATCTTTGAAGAGGGTTCGTATTACAGCCTGGCGCTCTGTGCCTTCGCCCTCGTCATGCCCAATGTTGTTAGCCTCTTCCACGCTCTGACAAAGGAGCTTAAAATCTCCAGTGGCCATGTGAGTCGGCGCCAAAATGTTAGCTAGAGCATGACGAGGCTTTCTGTTTGGTTTGACGATCAGACTGATGTCGCTTCGCTTCACCAGATCCAATAATTCATTAGACCACCCAGTTGGTGGATGCGGCTGACAAAGTGAGATAGCATCCTGAAGCGGCACTAACACCGCCTCTGGAAGAGTCTCAAGCACGAAGCTGGTGAAACCGCAGTCTCGCATTGCTTCCACCATCTCGACTGCCGTGGACTTGGGTTTGATTACCTTGAAGAATCGTTTGAACATGAGCGTCCGAGCCGTGATGGAGTCCCACCTCTTGTCCTGAAGCTTCTCGGTCTCAGACACACGAGAGCTCGCGTGATAAATGTCGGCGGGAGTGAGATGAGGCTTTCCACGCACACCGGAAAGACGACATTGAATCCACTCTAGAACGTCTGGGCGAACTGGGGTTGCGGAATCGGTGGATTCAAGTTGAACTCTAATGAGGAAGTTAGTTACCCCTTGCACGTTGCAATGTCTAACCGAGGTGGCAGTTACCTGAGTCGTGGCGGGGATCAACATCTTCTTGAATGCCCAATTCGTAAATCGATGAGAAGCTGTACCACTTGAGCCACCGCGCGATCTGACAAAGTAATACTCTGAGATCGGTTCTGCCAGGAGAAAAATATTCAGGTGTTGTTATGTCCAGTTTCTCCTCTTCCAGGAGGAGATGTAAAGCCATGAAAATGTCAACTGCTGCCTTGCGTCGGGTTTCAGACGATCTAGCGAGAGATGTAGGCATGTAACCATGCAAGCCCATGATGGCGTCTCCCGAAGCAGAATTGATGTACTCCTTTGCTAAAGTAATGTGCCTGGTAAGAAAGCTTGGAGTAATGAGAGGGTCGCTCTGAGAAGACGAGATGTCATCGTGATCTTCATCCAGGGCCCATTGCCATCCTCTGTTCATCATCCAGGTTGGACAACCCAGTGAATTTGCTGCTTCGCCTAGTTCCAGCGCTTTCCAGTCCTCCGATCCTCGAATTGTACCGAAAGAACCTGAGGCTGGTCTGCGCTTACGAATCGGTAATGGCGTCCAACTCAAGGGGGTACTCTCATTACGCCCTAGATTAAGATAGGAAGCCAAAAGCAGAACAGTAACCGCAGACCATTCACCATCAGGATTGGCATCATTCTTACCCTGAAGCCATTGCATGATATGCAGCCAACCTGCATGAAGACGACACCCGAGAGCTTCAGGAAGAATGCTTTTACAGATGCACAAGACTTTACTGACTTGAGGACATGTCGGTTGAAGTCGAATCTGTAGCTTGTGCAGACGATCGTGCTTGTCAATGACATCAATCATTCCGCGTCTTCGTGGATGACGAATGCCAACAATGCCGCCATGAGTGAGATCCATGACCTCTGACTTCCTGTGCTTCACATCTCGGTCGGCGACTCTGCCTCTATATTGTATGCTCCTTGTGTCCTCTACGAATAACGTGGAAAGAGATATCTTGGTGAGTTCGATCCAGGGAGCTTGGGCGCTCAGTTCATGCTGTCCATCTTTGGAATCTGATAAAACTAAGATGGCAGACAGATCTCCATCAACTAGTTTCGACGAGTCCACAACGCTCTGAACCTTCCACTGCTGCCCCGGTAGCACAGAGACAAACGAGTGTCCGGTTTGTCGCTTCCCAGGCGCAGTGGCGACCAAGTCAGATCTGACCTGTGCTTTCACGAACAGTGTCATCATCTGCAGTCGCTTCTCCAGCGGTTCTTGTATTCCGATGAGCAATTGAACTCGGTGATGCTCATCCAACGCAAAACGAGGCGCAGTGAGAATGAAGACCTTGGTTTGACACCGAGCGGGAAGGGAAGATGTAGAGTACCGAACATTGGAACTGTCCAGGGCGATTGTCTGGATTTTGGTAAATTTGATCTCATGTTGTAATCCATCAAAATCATGATCATCAAGTCCCATTTTATGCAGCCCTCATCTAAACCTACATCGATAGGAGCTTCGAGCAAGCTGCCCAGACTCGGATGAATTTGTGGATGAAGACTGGAGCTGGAGCGACCATGGTAACTGCCATGTGACTCGTTTCGTTTAAAACCTCCCGCAGTAGAGATATGAGGCTGGTCCGCAAACAAATTTCTATCGTGAGACGCGGATAAGTCTGCTCGAGCCAGCATCGAACTCAAGCGGCGAGAACTTCGGCGTGTAACACCAGCCCCTTCCTTGTCCTGTTGCTCTAGTGAAGATACCAAATCCAAGGGCTTTTCAATTTTCTCGCTTTTGCGTTGGCGTTTACCAGGTAAAGGAGCCCCAAAACTTTCCTGAGGATTTTGCGGTGCAGGCGTCGAGGTTCCGCTTGTGAAGCCTGGGGAGGCATGGAACTCCTGCGCCTATTCGCCTTGTTGTTCACTTTTTTTGATGACCGATGAATGGATCTTCGTGCTTCAGATATTTCAAGCTCCATACTGTGTACGATCCACTTTCTCTGTTGATGGTGATGGCTAAGATTAATGGTTCGTCTGGGGTTGTGGTAGCCGTTCCCGGCAGATCAATCTGTTCTACATGGAGGATTTCTTCTGCAGGATCGATGAATGACAGCTTTTCAGACTTAGCCTTGCGTATCTGACGGCGACTGTCAAATCCTCGGTCACCGACAATGAGTCCAATATCGGACAAGGGATCTGTCAGGGCCACGAGTCGTGGCCAATGTGACTGCTGCTGTTCCAATGGCGCATCCCACATACTTTCCAAGGTCATGCCAGGTCCGAAATCCAGCGGTTTTGGCTTACCTAGGCCCTCCACGGAAAAAGCAGTCTGTTGTGAGCTATTCAGTGCAGTGAGCTGAGAGGACATGAAGGAGTTGGGTGGAACTCGTGGGAACTTTAAAGATATCGGTGCCACGCTCTCTGCTTTTTGCTTCCTTTGAATGATGACCCCAACGGTCCCGCGCAGGCAGATTCGACCTCAAATGGCATATGAACAATATGACTGGCGCCGGAAAGGAAGAAGATGTGTGCCTGAGTCTTGAGAAACACAACCAAAGCTTTCTCCAGCTTGGGCGTGGCGGAATGCCTCGAATGGGAGCCACTGTGCTCGCTGCGCACATGCCGTGCTTCATCCTGACAAGTTAGAAAGTAGGCCAAAAGGGCCTGGGTGATTGTCTCCTTCTCAAGTGTAAACTTGAACGTTTTCCGAAAGATGCCTCCACGACACCAGATGACGCAGTCTCTGGTGGTTAACAGCTCGTCTTCTGCCAAAGCTTCGTCTTTCTCATCCGTAGTGATGTCCCAAGTGTAGGAGCTTGGGGAGCATTGGGAGGCAGCACCTGCTCTTCGATGGCATGGCGCAGCCCTGACGGATGATGCAGCCCGAGGGACCTCACCGAAGCCATGTTGCCTTTGATGGCGCTCCATAGGCAATATCAAGGTCGGAAGGTCGGATTGACGAGATGTCACGGGAACGAACATGTGCTGGACGACTGGCTCCTTGGACAGAGAGGTGCAGGAATCTAGTGCACGGCGAAATTGGTGGAAACCGGTGGAAACCGGTGGGATTTGCTATTCTGTATCCAGTACGGATTACACAAATCGATCAGGCCACTAACCTCGCAAGAAGTTTTATGCGGCGTTGAGGCTGAATTGAAGGTGGAATCGCGTGTGGACGCACGCGTATGATAACTTGATAAGATTACGATCCAGACCCAACTAGGCACCCAGGCACGACACGCACCTTCCACCCACCACTGTAGACACCTGCATGTACGGATTACCTGGGGACGTGCCTGCCTAAAAAAACCCGTGACGTCGTCTGGTTGCTGGGAGCTACACCCACTGTAGCTGCCACCAAACAAACTCCCGATGTCTCTCACACATTGAAATAAACCATCAACGAACGCCTCGGCACGCATTCAAAGAGCTCAGGCTTTACTGCAGCAACCTTCCCTTCAAAATAACTGGGAAGCCTTTGGGACTGTCGCCTCATCTTGCCACACTGCCTGCCCACCGGATCCGCTCGCCGACCGGTGTTTTTCGCAAGTCGGCAAAGACGCATGATGTCACCCAGGTCGTCGGCACAATGACAGACCAGTCCGACCACAGTGCTGATGACGATAGACAACATTCGAAGCTGAAGCAAACTCCGAGCGGCAATTTCAAAGACAACCCGATTGGCGGCTCAAATAATTCCGTAGCCAATGACCCTGACACTGTTGGGTTTGACTCAGTGACGAAGCCAATTGACGAAACGCCACAAGCGGCGCAGAATGTAGAGGATGGCGAGGACGAAGGGGAAGAGGGGGACGAAGAGGAAGACGAGGACGAAGACGACGATGAAGATGAAGACGAGGAACCACGGCTCAAATATGCGCGTCTGACACAGAATATGAGTGGACTGTACAGGAATGGCGATGCGACGAGCACATTCATAGTTGGAGGGAATAAAATGGTTGGCAATACATTCAGCTATTTCAGTATTGCTTGGTCTAGCTGAGCTGTGCTAACTCTTGGACAGATCATTGGAACTCACAACGGCAATATTGTACGTGTGCAGCCCTACGTCATGCCCTTTGAGAAGATGTGATGAATTAACACCGCTGCCAGCACGTAGTTCAATTACCAACTCTTCTGCCGCTACGAGTTTACCATGCACACTCAGCGTCTGTGACGAACATATCGATATCGCCGCACCCTCCCCGCTGTCCAACGAACGATTAGAACCGACAAAACAACCACAGAAAACTCAGACCCAACAGAATACCCGGCCAGATGCATCCCCAGCAGGAGCTTCCAGACGACCCAAGGAACCAACACAATTACCCCGAACTCCCTCCAATGACATTTATATCGCCACTTCTTCAATGGACGGTAACGTTTGCATACAGTCACTTCTAGATGCCAAGGACGTCCATCTTCGAAACTTTGCCCGTCCAGTGCAAGCTGTGTCCCTATCACCAGAGTTCAAATCTGACCGTACTTACCTCTCGGGTGGTTTGGCCGAGCAATTGATCCTCACAGTGGGCGGTGGTCAGGGCAGGAGTACTTCTACCACCACTGGGACTGCTGTTGCCGCTGCGTCTGGGTGGTTAGGAAGCATGGGCCTCGGAAACAGTAGCGGTAAAGATACCATCATTCACTCGGGTGAAGGCACCATTAGCAGTATCAAATGGTCTCTCTCTGGGAAATACGTAGCCTGGCTGAATGAATACGGCATCAAGTTCATGCGTTCCAAGCTTCACCTTGATAACGCCAATTCTGAAGGCGCATGGCAGCGGATCGGACATTACGACAGACCACATACTGAGGAGTGGGAGACGATGGCGAGCGTTTGGAAGGGTCGCGTGGAGTGGATTGATGAGAAGGCCATCGAGAATGATGAGTCGCAACTAGCTGGCGATGACACACCAATTCAGGCTGGATCCGCTCCCAAGAAGACCACGGAGAGGCTCATCGTTGGTTGGGGAGGCACGATTTGGATTATCCACGTGCACCACGGCGCTTCCGGCCCTGTAGGACATGGTCATGAGAAGCCTTTTGGTCGAGCAGAAGTAGCCAAGATGTGAGTTGTTTTCCTGCTTTCAGCTGATGAAGGTAATGAATCGCTGACCCGGGATCAAAGTCTGCGAATGGATTGCATCATTGCGGGACTCTCATTATATACCCAGAACACTTTGTTAGTCCTTGCATTTTGCCCAGCAGAAGATGACGAGAACGAAGAACCAGAACCAACGCCAGTTCGTGCGCACAAAGCAAGACTTTCTTCGGGATCAGCTGGAAGCGAGCCCGCGGGTGGAATGCGCCGAAGGCAGACCAATCAACCCCGGAACTGAGGCTTATCGACCTTGACTCACAAATGGAGGTTGATAAGGATCGACTTGGAGTCAGTCGCTTCGAGCGGTTGGGTGCAGCTGACTACCACCTCGGTGTACTTCCAGCACATTCAGCGGCAACTGCTGTGGCTTCCAGAGGCGCGTTAGAGACTCTCGCGGGACTAGGGAATGACATGTGGAATGCCGCAATCAACCCGAAGTCTCTTTTTAGCTCTGGTGCCAGCATCAGGAGCAAAGATAGCGGGGAGGATGCCGCATCGGTGTCACGGACTGCAAGCACCGCTGGGACAATACGACATGGGCAGGGCAAGCACTCCGGTCCGGTAACTATTCATCCCAGCTTGACTAAGCCCGGCATCAAAATATTCATCCACAGCCCTTATGACTGTATCCTCGGGACGAAGAGAGATTTGGCCGACCATTTGGCATGGCTTGTTGAACACGAACAGTACCAACAAGCGTGGGAGCTCTTGGATGAGAATCCTGACATAATCTCGGCTGCGCCTGAAAAGGCTTCAGATGTAACGCTCCCGGTGCCGCCGAAACGGCCAGCTATCCTCGATGACTTTTTCGACGGCGATTCCATCGCGGACTCCACCCAAGAGAACGTGTACTCATATGCTGCGAAAGAGAAGAGGCGCATCGGTGAGCTGTGGATTCAACAGCTTATTGAAGACGACAATTGGGAATCGGCTGGAGAGGTGTGCGGGAAGGTGCTGTGCACTCCTGATCGATGGGAAAAGTGGGTGTGGACATTCGCGGGAGCCAAACACTTTGATGAGATTACACCCCATATTCCGTCGAAGCCTTTGCATCCCCGTCTTCCGACGACGATATACGAGGTGGTGCTGGGGCACTATGTCCAGAACGACAAGCCTCGCTTCAGGGAGCTGCTTGATAGATGGCCTGCCGAGTTATTTGACGTGAGCACCATCACAACAGTGTTGGAGAATCAACTCAGGTTCAGGGATGTTCAAGAAGACAGTGTTGAAGATGGTAAAAAGGTAGAGATTGGTCGATTGTGATGCAGAGTCTGGCTCAACTCTATGAGGCTGGTGGACGCTACCGAGATGCTCTGAAGTCTTACATCAAGCTCCATGACGCCGATTCGGCATTCCGACTCATTCGAGAGCGGCATCTTGCTGAGGCCGTCGTTGACGACATCCCAGGATTTATCAGCCTCAGAGTGCCGTCCACTAAATCCCAGCCTGTTAATGAAGCTGGCCTGGCGGAGGCTACTTCTGAGGCTATTACTCTGCTAGTCGACGAGGCACAGCACGGCCTTGTCCGCACTGATGTTGTTGTGGAGCAGCTCAAGGCCAAGAAGCTTAACTTGTACTTGTACTTTTATCTCAAGGGTTTATGGAAGGGACAAGGTATTCGAGAACACTCTACGGAGAATATGGACCGATTGGTCATGGATAGTCAGTCTCTGGTGGACGACTACGCTGACTTGGCCGTGCATTTATTTGCAATGCACGATCAACGTACTCTGATGGAATTTCTCAAGTCATCAACATCGTATACGTTCGAGAAGGTAACACAATCTATGCAATCCATGCAATCCATGCCATGTATTCGACAATTCTCTTCTCATGCTAACGAATCCTAGGCGGTGCAAGAGTGCGAGGCTCATTCGTACTACGACGAACTGGTGTTTCTGTACTCCAAAACCGGCCAAGTGAAGCGAGCTCTGTATCTCATCATCGACCGGTTGAAAAACGTGCAGAAGGCAATCGAATTTGCCAAAGAGCAGGACGATCCAGACCTCTGGAACAATCTTCTCGACTACAGCATGGACAAGCCAACTTTTATTCGGGCAATGCTAGAGCAAGTGGGCACCGCAATCAATCCCGTTACCCTTGTGAGAAGAATTCCCGAAGGGCTCGAAATACAGGGCCTCAGAGAGGGACTTGCGCATATGATGAAGGAGCATGAATTGCAACATAGCATCAGCTCGGGAGTGGCCAAGGTTTTGAGAAGCGAGCTTTCTGCAGCACAGAACGATTTACGGGCGGGCCAAAAAGGGGGATCAAATTTCAGGTGGTACAGCCAGGAAGCGATAGATTTTCAACGGCGGTACACAAAGAACAGACGAGCAACGAAAAGGAAGGTGCCGAGACTCCTGTCATCGATGGCCTGCAACGCGGCCATAGGACCTCTCAGCCTGGGAGTTGTGCAGCTTGCCATGAGACATTTACTGAGTACGAAATGGAAACAGTTCTTGGATTTGCCTGCGGGCATGCCTTTCATGTCAGTCATCTGATGGAGCTCATTGGCAAGGGCAGAAAGGTAGATGTCGACCTTGGTGGGGAACCCAGCGGAAATACACGATACTCGGTTGGGATGAAAGTGATGCGAGCCAGATTACTACGAGACAAAGTGGGAGACGGGTGTCCAGTTTGTCCCTGAGAGCATACTTATGATGTGCTCCATACAACAGCAGCCTTGACGGGCGGGCAGGCAGACTAATAACCAGTCGAGTATAGTATCCGCGATAATGCCAGTGTCGTCTTGGTCGTTGTTCTCTCTCATTTGCGTCTTGTTTAAAATGATGGTGGATGGTGTACACCCACGTTGGCTTTTTGGTTTTTTTTTTTTTTTTTTTTTGTTGGCGGGGGTGGGTGGGTTGTGCCTATTGTCAGGGAGTTGGTAGGAGTAAAGTTCGGCAATGACACCAAATGTCGACTGTCAAGTACTGATTTTAGACTGCGGAAGGTCATGTATTAGACATTTATCAAGGGGAAGGAGTGGTAGTGTGAATAAACAATTGATTGTTTTCAGATGCGTATACAAGCATCTATCTAGTCTAGCTACAAGTCCCCTTTTTTTTATTCATATCACGCCATGTCGACAGCTGCCAAATTCCGAATGTCAAATGCAAACCTTGGTATATGCCCTTGCGTCATTATGAGCCGCAAAAATGCCTGAACGATGAGAAAGAAAAAGAAAACCAATTACATATGCTCAACTCAAGTCGTTGGCTTGGTCCAACCAAGTCGCCAGCCTCGGAGTATGGTGAAAGCAACGAGCTGGAGAGCCAAAAACAAAATAAAAGGGAGCGAAAGTGTCGTAAAAGTCTCTCCCCTTTACAAGAGAACAGCGACAGCCAGGATGGCGGCTCCCAGGCCGCTCCGGGAAGGCCTTGATACCGGCGGCGGCGGCGGCGGTGAGAGCAGTAGTCGGCACTGCAGGAGCATCAGTGGGAGACAACTGCGTAGCAGTGGTAACAGGCCCAGTGACTTCGGTGCCATAGCTGGAGGAGGAGTTGTCCGTGGGCGAGGGCGCCTCGGTGCTGGGGGCCACGCCGGAAGTAGGGACCGAGAAAGGAGTAGGGATAGGAACAGACTCGATGGCAGGGTTGGTTGTCTCGACGGGGCGGCGGAAGATGCGGACGCTTGCGAGGGAGGGGGAGCAGCAGATGTCATGACGGAGACCTGGCACTGGGTGTTCATGACGACGGTGCAGTAGTTCATGGAAACGAGGAGAGCGCCTGGAGTTGGGCGCATTTTAGTCACATGTGTGAGACGGGAATTTTCGTCGTGTTTCAATTACTTACCGTTCGAGGTGGTGGTTCCCACGGGCGAGGGCTGAAGAGTCTCGGTAGACTGGGCGTTGGCTAGTGTTTCGAATCGTTTTAGTATCACTCACTTTTCCATCTTGTGTCTTGACGAAACTCGGGATTTGGAAAGGGGGCAAGCAAGCGACTTACACCAGGACTGGGCCAAGCCACCCGTGGCAAAGGCGCCCAGGAGGGCAACAGCACCCGAGAAAACAGTCATCTTGGAGGCAGACATTTTTATCGAAGGGATTGTCGAAGAAGAAAAAAGGGATAGATTCGAAAAAGGTGTGTTGTGTGTTGTTCAAAATGAACCGTGGTAAGTCGAGGGACACAAAAAGATGGACCTGTATCCTGTGTAAGTGGAAAAGTAAGTGTGTGTGTGTGTGTTGCCGAGGCGAATCAAGGAGGAAAGTCAAGTCTTGAAGAGATGAGTGTTTCTGATGGCAAAGGAGGCTGATGTTGAACAGGGCGGGTTCTGTCCACGACTTTAATATGAAAAATCATGAAGGGGTTGAGCAGGAGCCCCTTCGAGCCCTTCGAGGGAGGCAAAGTTGCCTGGAATGGCATAAAATAGGGAGGAAGCCAGTCGGAAACCCACATTGGCACCACGACGAGAATTCGATATCAAGGGAGGTGTAGACATGGACTGAGGGACTGAGGGACTGGAACTTGAAAGGGCAAGAAGGGCGTTTTATTTTCTAGCAATTCCAAAGGGGAAAGTCTCCGACGTACCTTGGATGTTGTGTGGCTCGTGGTGATGGTCTGGGATGGTGAAAGGGAGAAAGAAGGGTGTTGAAGAACTTTTCTTTTAGGGGAGGAAAAGAAAGAAAAAAAGACAGGTCTAATAAAAAAAAATCAAGGCTCTTTGTATTAGAATGCGTAAAAGATTTTATATGGAACGCCGAGGAATAGTGAATCCACGAAGAATGACGGACGCGGCGGTCGGGCAAAAAGCTGCGTTTGTTTTGCTGGCGCCGTGGGTTTACAGCTGCCAGGTGGCAGGTGGCAGGCAGGGGGCTGAGTGCCCAATCAATGCAAACGACGCTTTCTGATTGTCAAGGCGAGAGGAGATGATGATTGCCCATTCATTCACCCGTTGCAGAGTCCCGTTGCAGAGTCCCGTTGCAGAGTCCCGTTGTTGAGTCCCGTTGCAGAGTGAGGTGATTGCCCAGCTCAGCTCGTGGCGAGTTGACGAGTGACGAGAGTCGATTGCGCGGGTGGCCGCATGGGTGCTGCGTCTGGTAGATGGATTCTGACGGTCGGGCAATGTCTCATTTCATTTCATTTCATCATCGGGTGAGTCATCGAGCAATGCTGGACGGACAATGGGCCTGTCTTGTCGTTCAATAGTGAAAGTGGTCTCGCCAGTCGTCGCCAACTAAAACAGCCCTAGCGGCATTATTAAAACAAGATGCTTTGCACTTCATTCTTGGCTTCGGGACGGAGGCTCTGCAGACATGCTTCACGCGCAAGGTCATGTGTAACGCGTGTAGGAGTAAGCGGACGCCCAGGATGCCATTCCATCATCCAACTCCGACTTTGTGATGCGCATCTTAAGGACTTACCACGGACTACCACGGACTACCACGGGTACGCAGTCGCTTTGGGCTCACGAGAATCACGGCCCCGGCCCAGATTTGTTGTATTTCGCCTGTAATGAGACGCACGAATTTGCTGTGAACAACGGGCTGACTGAGCTCATTGTTCCAGAGTACCACGGAAGACTCTTTTGCTTCTGAAGACGACGTTTTTGAAAAAAATAAAAATAAAAAAAAAGGCTTTGGTTGAGTTGAGAAAGATTTACACGCGACACTATACTGGACTTTTCTCTCAACAGGCTTGTCAAAAATTGCCAATTCATGGGCTGCCTCTTAACTTCACCACGCGGGCAAGTGGATGAGGAGAGTTTGGCCGAGCAAATCAACGAGGTCAGATGATCGTCACATGAGTTGTGCATTGGAGGAGGCTCTCTGACGCTTCCGAGTAGTGGTTAGAGGAAACACAACTGCAGAAATTGTTTTGTACTCTTGATGTGGCATATCGCAGGGAGATTGTAAACATGCTACGAATCGAAATGCCGACATAAAGTCCTCGACTTATTCGACACCGCCGTATGATACAGGCAATTTCCCTCGCCGGAGGCTGCTTATTGATTACATATCTCCTTGACACGCTCTCTCATGACGGCTTCAGCTGCTACAGGGTCAATGCGCTCCGCTGGCCCTAGTCTCATCATTTTCCCAACGAGATACATCAACTTCCCCTGCGGAAACTTTTTGTAATCCACAAACTCTTGCAACACCTTGTCTTCGCTGGCCACGGCTTCCTCGGCAAGCTGACGGTACTCATCTTTTGAAATCTCATGAAACCACAACTCATTCGCTTCGATGGTCTCGGCAACACCACCTTGTAGTTCACCTAGATAGATTGACAGGAGAAGCTCCTTGGCGACCTTGCCCGTGATCCGCTTGCGGCTCAGGTGGTACAGGAGTTGGGATAGTTCCGAGGCAGGCACCTGTGCGCATTCCCCTCGTCAGTGAAGGACAGGTCTGCTGCGGCCAAGGGTCCTGCTTTGTATGTTGTCAAGCGACCAAGCTCATGAATGATCCAGTTGGCTGTCAGAGTGGCATAACTCTTGAAATTGGGTAGCCTTGTATCCTTCTGTCCTGAACACTCGGCTTGATGACTGTCGCATACGGTGTCCAGGACTCGATAGTAGTACTGAACGCGGGCTCCGCTGTCCGAAACGATCAGCGACAGGGCGTCTTTGGAGTCAGTCCGTGCTCGTCGATTAATGTGTCGAGCTCGGTATCTGGTAAAACTGCCAACGAATCTCGAAGATGCTCGACCAGATCGTTTCCAATCAAGATTGGTGCAATATCAGGATCAGGCATATATCGGTAGTCAACCTCGCCTTCTTTGCCTCGCAGCCGGCGCGTTTCTTTCGTTCCCAGAGACCATCCTCGCGTCTCGCCAGCGATCAGACCGCCGGCTTCCAACTCTCGGATTTGTCGGTCTCTTTCAGCAATAATAGCATCCTCGACGGCCTTAATGGTGCTGAGATTTTTATCTCGGTCCTCGTGCCCAGAGCTTGACAAGGATTGTCCGTTTTCCGCACAGATACATTCACGTCTGCTCTGAGACCACCGGCTTCCATTCCCGAAACGCACGCATCAGCAGTACCGAGGAGTAGCTGAATCTTGCGCACAAAGGCGGCGGCGGTGCGCGGGTGGTGCATATCAGGCTCTGTAATGATTTCAATAAGAGGCACCCCGACCCGGTTGAAGTCTAGGCAATGCACATTCCAGGTCTGGGCTATGGTTTTCGCTGTATCTTGCTCCAGCTGCACCTGTTTGATGCCCACTGTGACGCCTTCGCCATCCTCGGCGGCAATGCCATCTCGAGCCAGCAACGTCATGTGCCCGTTTTTAGCAAAAGGTTCGTAATACTGTGTGATTTGATATCCCGAAGGCTGATCCCACCAGAAGTAATGCTTTCTGTCAAAGCGGCTCACTGGTTGAATTTCGCAGTTGAGGGCCAGCGCAGCCCGAAGAGCCGGTATCAGAGCCTCCCTCTGAAAGAGCGGTTGGCTGCCTGGCATTGAAACGTCGAATAATGCCACATGACTGTTCGGTTCGTCGTTGAACGACGTGGTCGCAGGGGAGAAGAGCTTGCGGCTTGTATTAAGCTGCGCGTGTATCTCAATGCCGACAGTCAACTCCCATCCGTCTACGGTCTGGGAGTCGCCTTTTGACTTCTTCTTTCCCTGTTTCTTGGCCAATTTCGCCTCTTCCTTTAGTTGTTTCCGCAAAGGGACCTTTGAGTCTTTTGACTCAGCAGTTGGCGCTGCATATGGAACATTATGTAGTGCGCGTAACCGACTCGGCGATCGCAGAGTCACACTATTGCGCCCAAGACCATGGCAAGCGGCCAAGCAGCCTCTTTGGGAAGCCTCCTCCAAGACGTATCTTCCTACTTCTGCAATTCGAACTCGACTCATCGCTTCATTTGAATAGAATGAGACGTCTGCTGTTCATGTGTCGATTGAAACCAGGCCCGCTGCTGGGTAACGGGTCGAGGAAGCTCGTTGTTCGAAAATGCCTGTACAATGTGTCGTTGTATCTGGTGCATCAGCGGGATGTTGTCTCCTACATGAAGCAGCCTCCTTGAGTGGCCAGGGGTCTGAACGGGATGCAGCAATGCAGCTATAAAGACTGCTGACGCTTCGGCTTTGACGCAAGTCGCGTCGCGTCGTGTCGGTAGAAAATGGAAAAGTGACGATTGACGATTGACCAATGACCAATGACCAATGACCAATGACCAAACTGGTTGATAACGGAGTTCTTTCGATGTGCACTTTTCTGGCGACCCAGACCGTAGACGGAAGCTGTTGTGGGGCCCAGACCAATGAAGACCAATGACCACCAACCTGCCGGACAACTCAACCACACCAAACCACACCCAACCGCAACTCTGAACTGAAATCCTTCTTTCCATCTTCCATCGTCTTGCGCGACAGCTATGATGATGGCTTTGCGTCAAACCCCACCCCCGACTTTGACCCTAACATCATGCATGAGCTACGCAGCTTGGCCAACCAACTCGTCTGACACCCGTCCCACTCGAACCACGAAGGGTGGCTAAGCAGTAATCTCCTCCGACAACTACCATCATTTGTGAGCATTTGAGGGAAATTGCGCGCGTCGGGCATCGTTGGGTATGTCCAGGTAGGACTATAGTCTTGTGTCATATCATGCATCAGAGGGAAGAGGCCCCGGCTTCGTCGGGTTGTCCCATTGTCCATTGACCAGAAAGCCCAAGGATGATGCCATGACTTGGAGAAGAAGATCCTTGGGCTCTTGACGAACAGCAAGCACACCAACAAGCGGACCAAGCAGATCGGTCTGCCGTACATGTGTACCAAGACAAAGAGCATGCATCTGCGGCTGCGTCTGCGGCTGCGTACATGGGACATGTCGATGCGTCTCTGATCCGTCAACACGTGTCATTGCCTCACTATGCGTCACTTCGTGGCCGTCACGTAGCCTCTTTCGCCCGCGTAATAGGCGCCTGCAGCCCCTACAACGTGCAGCGAGCGAATCTCAACAGGTAGAGATTTGTTCATTTTACGATGTGATTGTCTATATCCATGCTCATGTACTCCGTAGTTCCAACCGGTGCAACATCGAATTAACTTGCGGTATTCGCCGTACGAAAGACACAAGGGTTCTTGTCCAATATATGGCTCATAGATCGTTCAACCACTGACACTGTCGCTCAATCTTTTGAGGGCTCACCCCGACTACTTCTTCAGCTAGTTGAAAGGATTGCTACAAGTCGTCGTCGTTGTTCCAGCCTCTCCTCCGCCTTTTCCAACCACACAGGTCTCCCCACACTCCTATACGACACAAACTTGGAACGAAGCAATAATTTTACCACCAGTTTGATAGAATGAGTGCAGAAAATGATGATAGCAAGACTGCAGACGAGTCGATCCCTTTTTCCAACATCCAGCTCGTCGAGAATGACGAAGGGGCTTCTCTTACACCAGAAAATGCAGTGGAAGCCCCTCGACACAACAAAATGAAACCGAAGCAGACGGTCCTCCAGAATCTGCCCATAACGACAAGGGCTCTGGTGTCTTTATCCAGACACCATCACCTCCCTTGGAAATTGTATCACCTCGCCCATCACCTCATTTGCCCGGCAGATCCCTCATCACAGCTGCAGTAGAAGATTGGGAAGAAACCGATTCCCACGATGATCCCGACTACACCCCACCATCGTCTTTCTGTGTTACCACACCTTCTGTGATTGAGGCTTCACTCAGACCAGGCGTACAAGACAAGACCATCAAAGCTGTCAAATCAGAGACATACCTGCAAGACCACAGAGATGAGTCACGTCGACGGCCGGTCGACTCCTCAGATATGCCTTTTCAACAAACTGCCCAGCAGAATACATCGAGACGTCGGCCGAGTGTTATGGACTACCTGGTTTCACACGAACCTGTCAAGTATCCAATGTCAACGTCGCGAGCAAGCAGTCCTAGGTCCCGTAGGGTAGTCTCAGAGGGACAACTCTGGCAAGGACACGATCGCATACCGACCCATGGGGAACAGCCCCACGTCTATCCCACCTACCAAGGGGAAGACAGGAGGCAACAGATTGGATGGGCCGCTCAACAACCTTCTTTTCGGTTTGGTGAAAAAGCTCTGAATGTTGACGAGGATCATGGCTCAGAAGTATCACACAGGAGGGCCTTCAATCAACCTTGGGAACATAATGGCCCGGCTGCACCATCCTCCAATATCAGCGTATCAAATAGTGATGATCGCGCAGACGTCTTCACAGGAGCAGTCTATCCCGAGTTCGTTAACCGTCTGGACAACATGGCACCTAGCGGGTACCATCTTTTGGCGACGAAGTTGTCTGGCGATTCCTGTGGCCAGCCCATCACGCCTATCTATCGCCGGTTTGATGCTCTGAACCACCGTCTGCTATTGTACATGCAGGATGAGATTGCTGATCTAGAACGTCAGCTCATCGCGTTGGAAGCCAAAGACACGGTCAAGAGAAGCTACGCAGGTGGGGTCATACCCGCGTCCCGGCGTCAAGATCGCTGGATCAATGGCAGCTTGGCAGACCAAAAGACTGAGATACTCGGTCTCATCGGCTACAAACTGAGCCAGTACAGTAAGATTTTGATCCCTTGATTCGACGACCAAAGCCATCGTGTTGGATCTCGCAGCTAACACTGTCATAGACCAGGTTCTCGCATCGTTTTGCAAAGTACAAGACATTCCAGCACCAACATGGCGAGATGTTCATATGTACAAAACCTACCTCACCACTAGCAAGCTGATTGTAGACGATGAAACGAGGTTTCTTGACGCTTCAAACGACCTGATCTCCTTGAACACACAAAGCCAACCCATAGATGACTTCAACACAGTGGCGGACGGGCCAACACCAATGCCCAAGGCAGCCGAAGATCAACAGTCTGACAGCTTCTTCAAGGAGAATGGCAGCTCGCCATCTATGCGGCTCGATCAAGTTACAACAGCAAAGCCGGACGATACGCTGTTCGTGCGACTTGCCCTGTCTGGTACGTGCATCGTAATTGTGCCTATCTCAATCTTTTCAGTCATACCTAGTCTCATAGGGCGTATGGCGATCGTTCTTCTCGTTGCACTCAGTGTCAGCGTCATGGTCAGTCAATCAGGCCTGTTCTCAGGGGCCAAACGGCACAAACGGGCCTGGGTCGTGTATTTGGGGTTATACTGTGGTGCTATGGCTGTGGTGGCTGTGGCAATGGAATGAAAGTTTGATGTTGGTGGGAATCTGCTTGGAGTTCTTCTTTCTTTTATTCTTTAACGTCTGATTTGAAGTTGTGCAGGGTAGGTCGTACTGGAAGTTTGTGTGTGTAACAAAGAATGAATACCCCGACCGAGCCATGAAAGTCATCACCTTGTAAACTCAAGCTGTTCGTCGTTGTGTGTGGGGCATATATGACTAGATTTGTAAGCTCAGGTCACGCCTTTCAACCACATGTTGTGTATGTTAACATGGCGCAGACGAGTGTTGAATCGCCTACTCTTATTTGATACGAGGCGTCTCGTCTGTTGATTATGACAGTAAATGACCTAATCTTCGTAAGCACTGAATTCAATGTCCTTGAAGAGAGGCTGAAGACTCATGGTCTCCTTCGCTGTCTACTGCAGAGCAAGCAAGCAATTCAGCTTCAGTTGTAGACGTGGTCACCTTCTCGTCAACCTCTGAAGAGCCCCAGCGGCATCAACAGCCTCAACGCTAGAATATCAAGTGGCCAGTTGGCTGCGCCTCTTGTTTCGTGCAACTCTTCATGGACATAATTCAATGCCTATTTACCGTGATATTTAAAAAAAACCACACGGATTTCGCCTTATACAAAATAAGAGTAAGTGATTAAACACGCTATGTCAATATATATAATAAATAGCTAAAACAGGAATTTCATAGGGAGGCTTTAAAGTCACATACCTGCTAATTGCAGAGATGCTAGCTCATGCTTTTACAAAGCTATTAAACCATTAGCAATTTGAACGCTTTAGAGCTAATCTACGCACATAGTGTCACACTCAAAGCGCATAGATCACATCACAAGCATAGGCACGTCAACGAGGGGGCATGAAATTGATTGCCCTAGAAATACATAATGGCCCTCCTTAAGCAGCAAAGTTCATTATTCCTTATGCCTTGTGACAGACAAAACGGCCCCATTTAAGGCCAAGCAGATCCACACCTCCACGCATAAATTTTGCAGCTCCATCATATTTACAAATAGCATGATCGGTCGCAACAACCCGCTTGGGGCGAATGGTTTAGTGGTATAATACTCCCTTAGCATGAATCAAACATCTGGGAGTGGTCCAGGGTTCGATTCCCTGTTCGTCCAGAATGGTGGTATTAAATCCACTGTTATGCCTTACACTTTTGCCTGTTCTGCATATTCTCCTTTTTGTTCTTGTTCGTGACAAGAGTCACGTTTTGCAGCGATTTGCTTTGTATCCTGCTAATCTAATTGGGCGAATGGTTTAGTGGTATAATACTCCTTAGCATGGTTTAAATAACTAAATCGTTTGGGAGTGGTCCAGGGTTCGATTCCCTGTTCGTCCAGAACGTCCGAATGTTGCTTGTTTGCTATTTCAACAAGTTTCAAATCTTTTGTGTTGAAGGCCCGTGATGGTGGGCTGTCTCTGAGGTTCAGATATCGCTTGTTTTCCTTTTTGCGAGTAGCTGTTGTGGTGAACAGGGGAATATGTGTTAATTTCCGTTGCATATTTGCTCTCTCTTTGGCGCATTTTGTTTTTTGGCTTTACGTAGTTTGTTATACTCCGTATTGTGTCGGATGAGATACGGGTCGTGTGCGAAAGTACGACTTTGACCTGGCCTACCCTATAGCGCAAGAAGTCGGTAGGGGATGGTCATTCACCACGTTACTTGTAGTTTTCTGCAGTTGGGACATTTTGTTAGAACATTTGATTTTATATAGGTATCTGCAGTTTGTATTTGTTGTCAATGGATTAGGCGTTTTAGATGGCAGTTTCGGCAGCCCCACTTGAGTTCTACTTTGGCTGCTTGGGCTGTGACTGAACTTGAGCTGAGTTACTGAGTGGCTGGCGGGGCACAGGTCCAAGGAAATTCTGAGGGGACTGGCGGGACATAATTTGTGACTCAAGTAATCCCATCCCACCACCATATCAAGGGATCATCATCAACGATAGCTTCCCGTCGTCGGCGTCGCACAGTCTTTTTCCCAACACACGGCCACGAACTCATCCAATCATGGCGGCACAGACTAACAGTCCTGCGGGGATCTTGCCCACCAGATCCTTCATGCGCTGGACAAGAAATCACCCTCCTCTCCTCCGAAGCCTTCCCCGCGACACCCTCTACCGAGGTCAAGGGTGCTCTCGACAGACTTGCCTCGCGCGACATGGTCAAGTACGAGACGATAGACCGAGAAGAAGCTCTTTTAGAACCCGAAGGCGAGCAAATTGCCGCCAATGGAAGCCACGAAGCCCGCGTCTTTGAGGCCCTGCGCACCGCTGTGGAGGGCTTGACCATTCAAGAGCTCGAGACGGCCATCGGTGACAAGAATGTCGTCAAGATTGGCCAAGGTAGGGCCTTCAGGGAGAAATGGATCTCAAAAACGTCAGGTGAGTTTGCTGGGTCTTTTTCCCATCTAGTTTTTGGAGTTCCAGTGAAATTTGGCCTGCTGAATGTTGTGGCTAACGTGACCGATTTCGCAGACGGCAAATTTAAAGCGGCCGTGAGTAAAACTTACAATCGCAAGGACATTCTGGCATGATATATAAATATGGTGACTAATGTGGAAACCCATTGCCAGAGAGAATCCATTCAAGACACTACCAAGGACCAGATGCAGACCATTCGGTCAACGCGGACGTACCCTGATGCCAAGATGCTGGCCGAATTGAAGAAGCGCAAGCTTGTCCGAACGCAGAAGATAATCAGTTTCAAGTTCGAAAAGGCCGACAAATTCGCCCTCAAAATCCCCGAGGTTGCTACCGACTTGACCTCCGACATGATTGCCAGTGGTTCATGGAAGACTGCCACTTTCAAAGGATACAACTTCAAGGCTTTGGGTGCTGATCAGCAGTCTGGAGCTTTGCACCCTCTGAGCAAGGTCCGATCCGAGTTGAGACAGATTTTTTTCGAAATGGGCTTTCAGGAGATGCCTACAGACAAGTAGGTTCACCTCATGTGGTTTCGGGCATCCCAGTTCCCCAGACAGTTGCTAATGTAATGGGTGTTAGGTTCGTCGAATCTGGTTTCTGGAACTTCGACACCCTTTTTGTTCCGCAACAGCATCCTGCCCGTGACATGCAGGACACCGTAAGTAATTGAACATAGATATTGGATTGGAAAGCCGTGACGGCCGCGCAGGAGACTAACTAATGCTACTTGTAGTTCTACGTCTCGGACCCCAAGATGGCGGATATGCCCAGAGGTGAAGATGCCAATGACAAGGGTGACTACAAGGCTTACTGGGATAACGTCAAAGAGGTGCACCAGGTACGCATACAAACAAAGAGCACCAAGGTTGGCATGGCAAAGGTTTTAATTCTGGGGCATAGAACGGAAAATACGGCTCGATAGGTTACCGATACCCTTGGTCTGGAGAGGAGACCTGAAAACTCGTGCTTCGAACGCACACCACAGCCATTAGTGCCAACATGCTGTACAAATTGGCGCAACAAAAGGGCCCCGATGGCCGCCCGCCTCCAGCCCGCTACTTCTCAATCGATCGCGTGTTCCGTAACGAGACTGTGGACGCCACTCACTTGGCTGAGTTCCACCAGGTTGAGGGTGTAATTGCCGATTACGACCTGACCCTGGGTGGGCTAATGGAGGTGAGATACCTGGCATACACTGGTAGCCGAACCTGCGGGAACGAAGTGACTAAATTTTACAGTTTATGGACATTTTTCGGCAAGATGGGCATCACGGATCTCAAATACAAGTGTGCCTACAACCCTTGTGAGTGCCCTTGATGTTCCGACACGCTCTGCATGAACGATATTAACCCGAGTTCGGCAACAGACACTGAACCTAGCATGGAAATTTTCTCTTATCGTTAGTGCCTATTTCTGCGGTCGATTGATATATGAAGGGAAAGTAACATGGCTAACCCACGATAAGACAAGGGCCTTGGAAAACTGGTTGAAATTGGCAACAGTGGCATGTTCCGAGCCGAAATGCTGGAATCCATGGGCCTTCCGTAAGTTATGGAAATACCGTTTCTTTGCTTTTGTTCAAAACTCGAGGCTGACTGTCCATGCAGCAAGGATATGCGAGTCTTTGGCTGGGGTCTATCACTTGAACGACCCACCATGATCAAGTACGGCATTTCCAACATTCGCGAGTTGCTGGGTCACAAAGTTGATCTGAACTTCATGCGGAACAGCCCCGCAGTGCGTTTGGACAAGGAGTGAGTCATGGCAATGAATAAAAGCAAGGAACATTTGGCACAAGCAACCGCGTTTTACTTTGACACGATGGAAAGGAGAAATCGGTAGAGATAAAAAGACGAGCAGCCGTGGTAGCTGTTGAATACCATGAATGATGGAGGCGATAACACGATGTTTTAATACCAGGACTCTTGGTTCCCCACTTGCTCAAGCCTACATATATACATATGTACATGTATGTATGTACACACAAGGGTGGTGACAACCCTCGCCGTCACAAAATCGGGGTTCACTGGGGGTTGGGTGAGCAGTCACCCCTTCAGAGGCGTCTGAAAGGTCTCGATTTACGTCACTTGCGTCTGGTAGCGAATCGTAACTGCACCAGCACGGCGCAAGCCAAACAACGTGCGTCATTGAATAGGAGGAGCATTTGCCCCGCGATCTACTCCGTACAACAACCCGTCTGATGTCGTTGTCATGACATCATGCATATGCACCTACCTATGTAGCTCTCCCAGCCCGCTTCCAAAACAGCGTCATCCAACCAAGCAGGGTCCCACAACTCCGTATTTCTTATAAGAACAAACATCCGTATTCCAGCTTTCACTCTTATTTTGCATCAACTCAATTTCATCAAATTGAACATATCCGCGAATACCCTCCGACCGCACAACTTTTACATCACAACGCAATGTCTTTCCTCGCAGAACGTACCGTGCGAGCTGCCCTGCCCATGTGCAGAAGCATTGCAGTCCAGGCTCCCGAGCATTCAGCACGTCACCCGCGTTGAGAAAAATCCTGTGGAGAGCGTCAAGGACGGACTGAAGACGGTCGATCGAGCTGTCACCGATAATGTTGTTCTTCCCGGACTCGAAGCTGCTGGTATGTCTTGACTCAAATTGTCTCGAACTGGACGAGGTAGTCTTGAACGACGTGTACTAACGTGCTTTGACAACAGCTTCTGCCGGAAACAAAGTCAAAGAGGGTGCCGAGACCGTCACCAAAGGCAACTTGAAAGGTCAAGTGCAGGGCGAAGCCGAGGTGCTGAAGGGTCAGGCCAAAGGTGCCGCGGCCGCGGCACAAGGCAAGGCGAAAGGTGCGGCCGAGGACTTGAAAAATAAGCTGTAGAATCTCTCTGTGCGGGACAATCTGATCTTGTCGAGATACAAGTGCTGTTCTCGATGGAGTTTCGTGTCTGTACGATGAAAGTGTAATGCATCCATCCATATAGCGTGTGGGAATATAACAAACATGACACCTCGTCGCTGTCCCTTGACAAAGGACCATGCAAAACACTGCTTGAGTGTCGAGACTAATGGATACCAAGTTATGAAATTGACGCACTGCGATACGAGCATTTATCTGTCATTCTCCATCAAGCAAAGTGCACACCCGCAGAGGCCTTCCTTGGTACTGAGCGACGGAACGAGGGACATGGCAAAGGTTCCGAAGGTGTTGCCCACACGAAACTCCATGATGCCGACGGCGAACTGGGCCGACGCTACCTAGGGGACCGGTGCGGTTTGTTTGTGCATTGGACCGGTCGGTGTGAGTGACGGGGAATCGTGGTGGCCGTTGGCGGCGTGGCCACTTGTCCCGATAAGCTTGCTGGGCGGTGACAGCATGGACACTGTTCATCAGAGCTTTGCACTACAATACAATACATTTGGTGTATTGTGTATTGTATTGTATTGTATTGACAATACAATACAATACAATACATTACACAATACAATACAAGTACTTTTTCACAATACAATACAATACATGTATTGTTTTGTATTTAATTATATTTTTTTATTTTTCTACGCTAAAGTAGATTTCCTTAATTATAAGGCATTATAAGGTATATATATCTAATAATAAGTAATAAGGGTTTACTTTAGACTTACTTTTATATAATTATATAGTAATAGCTTCTTATTATTAGTTTTAAGACCTTTTTCTTGCCTTAAAACCTAGTATTTGTAAATATTATTAAAGTGGGTCTAAAAGTGGGCCCTTGAAACTTTATATTAGTATTACCTTCTGAATATTAGTTATTATACGTTTTTCTTACTTTAAAACGTAGTATGTTTAAACTTTATAAAAGTGAGTTTTAAAGTGGGTCCTTATTAACTTTATATAAGTATTACCTTCTTATTATTAGTTATTATGACTTTTTTACTTTAAAACCTAGTATGTTTAAACTTTATAAAAGTGGGTTTTAAAGTGGGTCCTTATTAACTTTATATAAGTATTACCTTCTTATTATTAGTTATTAGAGCTTTTCTTTTACTTTAAAACCTAGTATTTACTAATATCATAAAAGTGGGTCTTTATTAACTTTATATTAGTATTACTCTCTTATAATAGCTTTTCTCACTTTAAAACCTATTATTAATAAGTGAATTAGGACTTACTTTAGACTTACTTTTATAATAATACTAAAGACTAGGTTATATAGCTATTAAAGCTATTAAAGCTATTAAATTATAATAGAAAAGACTATTTAGGACTTACTTTTAAGAGGAATATATTATATACTTTCCTTTTATTTTTAATTTTTACTAACTTTAAAGTTAATTCTAGATAGGTTTTTTCCTTCTCTTTTACTTTTACTTTAGTTTTAAAAGCTTAAAAAGTAAATATAATTATTTATAATTCTAATAAAAAGGGTTTATAGCTATAAGACTATTTTTTAAGTAAAATAAAATTCCTTTATTCTTATATAAGTTCTTAGTATATCTAAATATTATTATTAGAGTTTTAGTTTATTTATATATAGTTATAATGTTTTTCCTTAGGGTAAGTTTTTGTTAGAACAAGCATGATATCAATCGCGGCACGCAGCCGCAATTACCCGGCAAAGGTCAGGCCGCGAGGGCGCGCGCAACGCGCGCCCGCGAGAGGTAGCCCTATATATAACTCATTAGTCTGCCCCTTTAATTAGGCAGGGACCTATAAGTTATATAACTCACAAAGCACACCGCGTTTGTGACTACTTCTTATAATCCAGAAAAGCCTCTCTTTTTCTCCCTTATACACACACTTATAACTAATTAATTATAACGCCTAGAATAGAAGATAAATTCCTATTCCCTAGGCTATAATCCTAACGTTAGGTACCTATAATACTAACACTAATTAGTGGTTAACTTTATAGATAACTACACGGTTTTTCCTAACCGTAGATTAGCAAGGTTAATTAGAAGAGATAGTTATACTATAAACCTACCCTATAAAATAGGAGGGCTGCTAAAAGCGTGTATAGTTATGCTAAGGAAGTCTAAGCACTCTCTTGTAATAAGAAAGGAGCCTTATAACTCCTAAGATCTAATCCTAAGACCCTATAAAGACTTTAAAGCTATTAAAGGATTAAGGCCTAGTTAGTAACTAGTCTAACCTATCTTTAATTACTTAGTTAGCGTATTCCACTATGTATCTAACCCTTAGAAGGCATTCTCTTATAATAAGAAAGGAACTTATTACTCCTAAGATCTAATCCTAAGAACCCCTAAGGGATAAAGATAATAGCTATGCTTATAATCCTTTAACCTACTATATAACCAATACTAGACCTCTATTCTAACTTCCTATAATAGAGATAAGAAAATTAAAAGCTCCCTAGTAAGAAGAACTATTAAAAGCCTCTCTCTCTAGCCCTAACTTTAGTAATACTAAAGAAAGCACTAAAGTTAAAAGAGACTAAAAAGGTAAAGGTCTATAACTTAATAACCCTCTCCTAAGACACATTCCCTAGAGATATAAGACTTTATTATATCTAAGATATTAAAGATAGCGAAATCATTTAATCTTAACAAATAAGGTAATAACCCTAAGGCTACTATAGCTTACATTCTCTTTAAGACAGTAGTATACTAGTCTAGGAGCCTTATTACTAAAAGCCTCTTTACTAACTTTATTAAAGACTTCTATAGATAGATAAGAGAGGTATTTATAATTATAGACTAAGTAATTACTAAGTATTTACGTAACTTCCTTCTCTTCTAAGGCATGTATATAGATATAATAGCCTATAGGAAGATTACGGTAATGCTTAAGGAAGTTACTACCTATAAGGAATTCTAAGATTAGCAAGAAGAAGAGATATAGGAAGCTATAAGGAAGTACATACCCTTCTAAAAACGTATTAAAGACTAAGACTTCCTTAATAACCTCCTTCTAATCCCTCTAATTAGACTAAGATTATAATATTATTAATAGAGTAATCTAGGAATCCTATAATCTCGCTAACGTTATTCCCTAAGCCTAACCCTATTAGGCTAATTATATAATAATCCTTAGGAAAGCCCTTATTAGAGGTATCCCCTATTAAGATAAGAAATCCCTCCTTTACACCTCTAAGAGCACCTCTTCTCTCTAGACCTATACTAAAGTAAATAATTAATCTCGCAAAGCTTTATATAAGCGATATTTAATATAGCGTAAATAACTATAAGGTCCTTAACTTAAAGTTAATAATCTTCTAAGGGAAATACAAGATACTAGGCATTAAACCCTATAAGGCTAGGTATGCCCTTAAGGCTATGCTTAAAGGGAAAGCTTTAATATACTACTATAAGCATCTATGTAAGCTAGAGATCCTTAAGACCTTAAGACTCTTATTAACTATATTAAGAGAAGGTTTAAGACTAATAATATAAAGCAAAGGTATTTCCTTAAGTAGTAGAATACTAAGCTACGCTAGATTATATAAGAAAACCTAGATAAGCTAAAGATTAATTACTTTAAAGAACTTATAATAAAGCTTATAAACCTTTAGTAAGCAGTTCTAGATATTGCTTAATCTAAAAGAGCACTCTAGAATTAATTAATCTCTGCCTATTATAGGATACCTAAGTGTAGAACTTGCCTTATTAACCCTCCCGCTAATCTCTAGCTATTCTATAAACGTATAAGGATATTAATAAGAATAACTACAGAGGAATTAGATAAGAAGCATTAATTCCTATTAATGCCTAATATAAGAGAGTAGTATTAGACTAACTATAAGTATAATAGGTATAGTAAAGAAGCCTATTACAGATAATCACAATTACAAGGTAATAAAGGCGCTCTATATATAAAGAAATATTATATATATAGTAAGGAAAGCTACTAGTTAACTAAACACTCTAAAGAGAAATATAAGAAGGCATATTAATGCTTTAAGAATCACTACCTTATAGAGCTAATAACCCTTCCTATAATACTTTCCTTACTTAGTATAAAGGCAAAGAGAATAATACTGCTTCTTCTAAAGAAGATAAGATTTCTACCTATATAATAGAACTTAGATTTAAAGAAAAAGCAATAAAGGAGAGATACTAATAAGCTTCTTTATATAAGGCATAATAATTAATAGCTATGTAACTATAGAGATCCTTGCGAATTAAGTAGCTACGCATGCCCTTATAAAGGAGGATCTATTTAATCTCTAATAACTAAAGGAAGCCCTAACTACCTTCCTTCTTTAAGATTATTACTCTTTAGGTATATTCTAAGGCATTATCCCTAATACTAGGGCTATAGGTTACTTATTAGCAAGGCACCCCTAATTCCTTGCCTTGTAATAGTTAATCCCTAAGATCTAGCTTAATAAATCTAGAGCTAGGAGGTAATAATTTGATTTAGAAGCGGCAAGCTAATCCCCTTAATTAGATTAATTAATATGCCTACTCCCTTTAGCATTATTCTATTCTATGTAATGCCTACAAACACTCCTTCTTACTATATTTAGTAAATATAGACTGCCTAAAGATTAACTTCTATATATCTTAGAACATCCTTTAATAAGGCAATATTAAGGTCCCTATTATCTGTAAATAGGGGTATCCTTAGATACTTCTGTAAAAGGAGAAATTAATTGCCTGGAGTTATCTAACTAAGATAGAATTACGGCGCTTATATCGCTAATTTAGTTACCCCTCTGTCCGCTAACTTTATAATATGCTTTCTAAATTAGGCTATAAGGTAGATTTTAAAACCATTAGATAATTAACAAGGATCTGCCACTAATGCTAATTAAATGCAAATAATCTATATCGCTTTAAATTCACCCTAAAGGATAAATATAACTTTAACTATAAAGTAATCGTGGATATCCTGTATCTAGATAGTAATTGCCCTGTTCTCCACGCTATTAATACAGCCACTACGTTTAACATAGCAAGGTTCCTAAAGGATATTATAGCAAAGGCAATATAGGAAGCTCTTTGCCTCTGCTAGATTAATACCTACTAGGGTCCTCTAGATTGGATTGTAACTAATGCTAGCATAACGTTTAGAAGCGAAGAATTCCGCTAATTTACAGCTTTAATGTTAATCTTAATTAAAGAAGTCCCTATTAAGGCATACTATAGCATTAGTAAGGTTAAGAGATATTATAGGCCGCTCTAAAGAGCCTATAATATTATCTGATATGAATGCCTATTAATACCTAAAGCCATAGCCCTGTAAATAGCTATGAAAGCCCTTAATAATACTACAGGCCTAAATAGTATTATTCTAACCCTTCTTGTCTTTAGCGCCTACCCTTAAATAATTAATAAATCCCTCCTTACCTAATATTAAGCAATAAGCTCTTATAGTGTAAAAGGTAATAAAGGAGATTAAGAGGTTACACGCGCTCCGTAAGGTTAAGGAAGCCCTTGCTATAAGGAATAGCCCTAATACCTTGCTAACCCTTAACCTCTTACTTACATTACTAGTTCTTATCTAGCGAGAGCATAAAGGATAGTAAGGCCTATATAAGCTCCTTATAATAGATAGAGAGAGCTATACCCTTAATCTTCTATAAGGTCCTAAGGTCTTTAGGTTAACCTCTATTAAGCCCTATAATAAAGACCTAGGTAAGAAAAGGCTATTGCTAGTAAGAGGTAATAACCTAGAGGTAATTAAAGGGGAAGAGCAAGAGGCATAAATTAATAATACAATGCCTCTAGCCCCTCTAAAAGAAGGCTAGAAAGACTATAAAAGAACCCTTCTATAATTATTAATTTAGTAAATAATCTTAAGGCATTTATCTTAAGTAAGGAGAAGGCAGATCTTAAGCTTGTAATCTAATTACATAAGAAAGGCATAATCACAACTCCTGGCGAACCTTTTAAGCTCTTAATAAAGACTAAGATTAATGCCCTAATTAGTAAAGGTATGTTTAAATTTATTGCTTTTAATCTAAAGAAGTACTAAGGGATTTAAATCTTTAATTCCCGCATTATTAATAAAGTAAAAGGAAGAATAAGCTAGCTATATAAGAAATTAAGGCTTATAATCTAAGGCTTTAGCGACAAAGCAAAGCAAGCAATCCTTACATAAGCCCTAATAATCTAAAGGGCAAGCTAGTAATTAATCCTTATAATTGCCCCTTCTCTTCTTATAAAAGGATTCCTCCTTTAGATCTAAGATATTACATAGGCATACGTATAATTAGAAACGCTACTAAATTATATAATCCTTGCCTAACTCCTATCTAAATTCGTGATTAGCACCCTAAAGGAATAATTATAAGAGTTATTAAGCCTCTTTACGGAATTGCAAAGGCTAGCACACACTAGTGAGTGACTTACTATAAGCACTATAGAGAAAAGCTCTAGATAATAACATTAAGCTATAATCCGTGCCTACTAGTTATATCTGCTAAAAGCCCCTAATTTAGATACGTGGGAATATAGACTAATAATACCCTTAGCCTATTAGATAAAGGATTCTCCTAATAGGAAGAAGATTAGCTAGCTACCGCTAAATTCGCTACAAAACCAAAGCAGTTTATTAAGCCTAATAACCCCTTATATTTAACGGTGGAATTATTTAACTAACTAATAATACTATTAAAATGCGGTAAAAAGGGCAAAGTAATAAGCTATAGTTAATCCCGCTAGAAGAGCTAGAAAAGAAGTACGTGGAATAAAGGGCCTGTAGTGCTTACATCGCTTTAATCTGCTAACCTAAGGTAAGCTTTAATCTATTAGTTACCGTATAATATTAAGAACTAATAACTAAGAACGTTAAGGAACTTAATTACTGTATTAAGTAGTAAATAGACTACCTAGATTAAGGATTAATCTTTATACCCCTTAACCTTAAAAGAGCAAAGCTATTTATATTTATTAACGGATTATTCGCTAATAATAAAGACCTTACCTTATAACTAGGCTATGTCCTTATCCTAGCTAATAAGGAGTATAAAGATAGTAAGTTTACACTATAAGGTAATATTATACACTATAGCTTAATAAAGAGCAAGAGAGTTATAAGAAGTATGCTTGCTTTAGAGGTCTATGGAATAGTAGTAGGCATAGACATAGCTTACGTAATTGTAATAATGTTAAAGATTATTATAGATTGATTAAACCTCCTGGAGATTCTAATTATGGTTTGTATAGATTTATACTTATTATATAAATGCCTTATTAAGCTTAGGACTATAAAGGAGAAGTGGCTTATAATTAACATTATAGCCCTTTAGTAATTATACGAACGCCGTAAGCTTTGTAAGATTAGATAGATTAATAGCGAAGATAACCTAGCTAACGCGTTTACAAAGGTAATGCCTAATAAAGCCTTAGAGAGGTTTATTATAGGTAATATAGTGATAATCTAGATAGAGGGATAGGTTACCTAGACCTAGCACTGCCTATAAAGAGGTAGGGGACTAGAGCCCTAAAGCCTATGCCTAAGCCTACGCTAAAGCCTATGCCTAAGCCTACGCTAAAGCCTATACCTAAGCCTATGCTAAAAACAGCGCTAAAGGCACTAGATAAGGTACCCTAAGTATAGCATAGTTACATAGGGTATAGGCTAAGGGATTAGAGGCAGTGGAATTATAGCTTTAGAAGGGGGCATAGAATTATATCTTTAGAAGGGGCGTAGAATTATAGCCTTAGAAGGAGTACCCTTTTAAGTCTTTATAGTAAGGAGGGGGAAGAGAAGGGAGCGTAAGGGAGTGTAGGAAGGTATAATCTAATATTATACCTTTAGAAAGGGAAGAATTATAGGTAATCTTCCCTAGGAATGTGATTTAATATTATATTATAGTTAAATAAAGGGCCGTGAGGAGGGATAATCTAATATTATACCTTTAGATAGGGAAGGGATTATAGGCAACCTTCCCTTATAACATAATCTAACATTACATTACACTAGTTAAAGGCAAGGGCAGAAGGCAAAGGAGCCTTCTATGAGGAAGAAGGATAAGTAATTAGAGAAGCTAGTTATCTAAAGCTAGTGGCGCGTAAGGGAAGGAAAGGGGACTATTATTATTATTTCTTTTATTAGTTCTTTTATTTATGTAATACATTTATTTAATCCCTTATATCTTCCCTTCTTAGATTAATATTATGCGTTAATAATTGTGTTAAAAAGAAAGAGGTTCTAATGTTAGAATAAGCATGATATTAATCGTGGCACGTAGCCGCAATTACCTAGTAAAAGGTTAGGCCGCGAGGGCGCGCGCAACGCGCGCCCGTGAGAGGTAGCCCTATATATAACTTATTAGTCTGCCCCTCTAATTAGGCGGGGACCTATAAGTTATATAACCCATAAAGCGCACCGCGTTTATGGCCACTTCTTACGATCTAGAAAAGCCTCTCTTTTCTCCCTTATACACACACTTATGACTAATTAATTACAACGCCTAGAATAGAAGATAAATTCCTATTCCCTAGGCTACAATCCTGACGTCAGGCACCTGTGATACTAACAGTTTTACACTTAAAGTTAAGAAAAACTATTAAAAAGATAATAAATCTAAGAAAAAGTTATAAACTTAGAAAGACCTCTAAAATTAGGTAAAAAATTCTTGAATAAGTTACGTTTAAACTATACTATAAAAGATAACTAAGCAGTAGTTATTAGGTTAATATTCTAAATTAGCTAGATATTTAAAAATTTATAGAAAAGCAAATAAATTATATTAAAAAAGTGGCTTATATTAACTAGATTAGTTATTAAATCTACTATATAATAGAATTTTATAATACATCACTTTTTTTACCCCTAACAATACATTGTATTGTATGTATTGTATTGTATTGTATTGTATTGTATTGACAATACAATACACAATACAATACATAGGGCAATACAATACAATACAATACATCGAAGGGCCAAAAATACAATAAATACAATACATGCAAAGCTCTGCTGTTCATGAGGCCATTTTGTATAAACCCGCGTAAAACACTAGGCTGCCTTGCCCTCTTTCGTCCTCCATATCTGCTTGTCCGCGATCCGAGTGAAATGAGTGGCTGAAGTGCTTTGCTGGCTGAAGAGTGGGGTTGCTTTCCTTTCCTTGACCCTGGACAGGCAAAATGAAGTGTGTCTTCTCGAGGGACGGAATTCACAACGGGCAGGGGCAGGGATTCCCCGCTTCCCCAAGATGACGACGACTTTTCACGTCAACATCGTACGTAAACGACCTGTTCACACCCCTCGGTCGGTCCGCGCCCTATTCGTCGGACGTCTCCTCGATACGAAACGAAACGAAACGAAACGAAATAATTATGCCCATCACATCTCCCTCTGTAAACATGCCGTTCAAAGCCCCATCCGCCGCCGCCATCTGCACATCTACATGCTCCATATCTCACTTCGCATCATCATCGCCATACTGCTCCGCGGCAGCCCCCAGCTTCGCCAAACGCTCCTCATCATGGACAATCTCCCGCTCGCCCCATGGGCCGGAACCACGCCCCGCCAGAGGCAGAGCAGCAAGATGCTACGCTACGCAGCCGCCAGGCGCAGAGCCATCAGATCAGGTCCCGCCGTGGCCGCGAGCGACCTACCCGACTCCTTACGAAATCTTGGACGCAAAACGAGGGGCGCCGTACACAAAACGCCGCTTCTACCAACTAGTCAAGCTGTACCACCCAGACACCCACGATCGACCAGGCTCTTCCTCTCCCACGACGCAGCAGCTCTCCAACGCAACTCGTCTCGAGCGATACCGTCTCATCGTCGCCGCCAACGATCTACTGAGCGACCCCAGAAGCGCCGTCTGTACGACCACCACGGCATCGGCTGGACCGACGGCCACCGGCCGCATGACCTCCGCGGAGCCGACAGAGCTTGGAGGCATCGGCCCGGAAATGCCTCTCGCAACGCAACCTGGGAGGACTGGGAGCGCTGGCGGAACGAGAGGGATGGCAACAGGTCCAGCGAGCCAATGTACATGAGCAACGGCACGTTTGCCACGCTCGTGGTTTGCATGTGTATGATTGGTGCGCTGGCGCAGATGAACCGCGCCGAAGCAGCAGGCGAGCAATACGTCGACTTTGTGCAACAAAAGGACTGGGCTATCGGACAGAAGATGCGCGAGAGCACAGTGGCTGCATCGGGGAGGAGCAAGGACGAGAGGGTGGATAGCTTCTTGCGCGAGAGGGAGAACCTGTCGTTTGAATTCCAGCCGGACAAATTTGATGGGGCGCCTTCGTCACATCCGAATAGGTCTGGATAGATGATGGCACCAATGTGGCGCACATTCATTGTCTGCATTGGTGCCCTCATTTCCAATGGCGTCGCCGTGTTCACAATTTTTGGATATTAATTGCCATATTTGAAATTTGTACTCTGCAGGTCCATCTTTGCGGCTTAAAAGTCTCATCATTAGTCCGCGCTGGGCTGGGCTGGGCTGCGTCATGAATTCTATATCTAATAAAAAGAGAATGGGCAAAAGAGGGCGCGGTAAAGTCATCAGAAGCGTCATCATATCACGTTTACACAATAAGATCAAAATCTTGCTTCGCGCAAGTCGTCATGGTCACTCTCCAGCTCTTTTGACATCTTCGCCAACACCATCGCTGACACATATCCTCCAAGTCCGTCTCCTCACTCCGCATGTGCCTGGATATCTGGACGAAGATCCAGCTCGGGAGGCACAGGCATTCGTCTCTCCCTGCTTATTCTGACAATGGACTCTTCTGCTTCGAGCTCTTCGTCTGCCGATGTGCCGTGCCGCCGGTTAATGACATTGTCGATTCGGAGGCGTGGAGGGCCAGAGTTCAGTCTCTGCCCATTCTTTGGAGGACCGGCTACATTTGGTTGAACTATGATGAGCAAGGGAGACCGAAAAAAAAAAAAAAAAAAAAGAGGGAGAGGGGGCAACGCCTTACATAGCGCCAGGTCGAACAACTTGACGATGACGGGTCCCCAGACCGTCATGGCAATGATTTGGCCATAGGACCACTTGTTCGCCTGGAAGCTGTCTGCGCTGATGACGCGCACCAACGATACCAAGTAGAGGACATTAACGACCAGGTATGTGATTTCTAGAATGCGCCAAACCCACTGCTTCAGCCGAATCCACGCCAGCTTCAGTCGCCGGCTGCTCGGGGCCCTGCCTAACTTGTACCCGCGAATGCTTAGATGCTTGGTGAGGCGGTGTGTCCTCAGCGTCCAGCCCAGCTGGTCGAAGACGAGCACCAGAATGGCCACGGTATTCAGCACCAGAAACACCAACTTGTACAGCAGCGGATGCGGGAAGAAGCTCAACCGCAGGCCCTCGACGCCTTGGGTCGACGCACAATAGCTCCGGGGCTAGGGTTCCCGCCACATGCCTCGATCTTGTTCTCCTGCTTGAACAGGCTGAAGGCGTCCCTGAAGTAGACCTTTTGCGTCGTGGCCACAATGGCAAGCAGATACTCGACAAAGAAGCCCAGAAACGTATGCCAGTTGCGTATGCCCTCGTGGTGAAGACAAATTTGGATCAGGAACATGGGCAGGATCCCGTTCTGGCTCACGTGAAAGGCCACCGCGGCATTGACAATGATTTCGCCCCAAAGGTGCCCTCCTGGGAGTTGACGACGATGGCGAGGATGGAGGCAATCTGGATGGCGAAAACGAACCAGCACTGGGCTTCCTGGAACTCGACGAGGGTGGTGGCGATGGCGATGCTCGTGCGCGACAGGGCGGACGAGTCGGGCCATATGATGGATTCGATGCGCGTGAGGCGGCGGGTGAGGCCGAGGGAGGATGTGCGTCGCATTTGCTTGGCCTTTTCGTTCTTCTGCTCCGAGTGGCGCACCCATAGGGTGAAGGCTTTGAGGAAGAGATAGATGGTGCCGGAGAAGGATACCTGGAGGATGTAGGAGATGAGGACCTGGCATAGGCTCGGGTTTTAGCTGGACGTGGGCTACTGGCGGTGGTTCAAGCATCAATGTGAGACTATGGGTAGAACAGGACAAGAAGGATAGGTAGGATAGGACAGGATGGAGCAGACTGGAATAGGATGCAACTGAAGGGAGTATGAAGGAGTAAATTCGATAGATTGACCTTGTTGTTGTTGTGGTTGTGGTTGTGGTTGTTGTTGCAGAGCCGGACGGGGACTTACGCCGGGCCCAAATATATCTGGATTGATCTCAGCCTGCAAGTCGGGACAGAAGTCGTCCATGGCCGCAAAAATGAGGGTTGGATTCACATCAGGATTCAACCTCTTGACGGAGTCGTTGCACGGTTTGTGCAAGCCATCCGCGCCACAGGCATCCTGCGCACACGCCACAAACGCGCTCAAGACTGGCTTGCCATCAAAGGCGGCGAGGAGGCCGACCCCATGATGCTACTGGCATTGCGCTCCGCCTCGTCAGAGATGTAGAAGCTGCTCGTCTCGCGCGTCCAGTACGAGATGGACGACAGGGCAATGCAGTTGTAAAAGGTCTCGAGGGAGCCAAACAGGAGGGATCGGTCACGGCAGGCGCGGGGGCAGTCGGTCGCGCCGCCGACGCGGCAGCCGTCGGTGAAGAGGAGCAGCGTGTCCTGGCCCTGGGTGCCGTTCCGATGAGCTGCTTGAAGGAGAAGACGTCCTGCTGGCCGGCATCGAGGGCGGCCAGGTCGTGGAAGGGAAGAAGACGGAGAAGCCGTCGGCGCTGGGGTGCGTGAGGACCTGCACCGGCCGGGGATGTTTTGCGTGGCCGTCGATGATGACGATGACGAGGATGATTGTGAGGAGGAGGAGGAGGAGGAGGAGGTGGTGGTGGTGGTCCAGACAAGAGATGAAACCGCCGTCATGGCTCGGATGCCCCGTTGCAGCTCCAGCTCCCTTGAGCCATTCATGCCCCGGCCCGGCCTGTCCTCGTCCTCGTCCTGCGATTGAGATGCAGTCACAAAAAATAAAAATAAAATACAAAAAAACCAGGTGGTGAGAGAAATCTAGATGATTGACAGACGGCGTTTGCCTCGCGCAGCCACCCCGGTCGGTCCAATGCACTCACTCACTGGCTGTGGGGTTTTTGCAGATTTGGCAATGGTTTCCAGAAAATGGGGAACATTGATGCGGTGTGACGATGACGATGCAGGACATATCAAGGGAACCCATCCATGAATTGCACCCCGCAAACAAGTTCGATACATACCCTAGACGTACCTCGGTCCAGCCAACCACCGACGTAATACGTGCCCTGCCATGCCGCCCCATTAAACCGATGAAAGCCGCTCGACGTCACCAAACAAAACCACCAAAACCACCAAACCCAACTCAAAACCCAAAGACTCAACTTCCCCTTCCTCCCCCAAAAATCCCACGATGCCTCCCCGCCTGCGTCTCGTCCCCTTCCTCACCCCCACCGCCTCTACTCGACGCACACGCACACGCAGGCCGAACCCCTCATCCGCGTCACCAACCTCCCCGCCCCATCAACCGGCCACATCCGCGTCCTCGAGCTCAACCGGCCGAAAGCCCGCAACGCCATCTCCAAGGACCTCCTTGCCGCCCTCCGCGCCCAGGTAGACGACGTCCAGGGACAGTACGGCCCCGACGGCCGAGAGACGACGGGCCTGAGCCATCCAACGAGGGCTCTGGTCCTCGCCAGCGCCGTGGACACCTGTTTCTGCTCGGGCGCAGATTTGAAGGAGCGCAGGGGATTCACGCAAGCCGAGTGAGTTTTTTTTTTTCTATCATTATTTAAATTACCCAAACATTCTGTTTTCACGGGCGCAGCGGCCGGTCTAGTCTGATGGAATGAGTTTTAAAATCCTCCAGAACCGCCGAGTTCCTGACGAACCTCCGCGGAACATTCACGGCCCTTTCGGAGCTCCAGATTCCCACCATATCGGCCATCTCCTCCCTCGCTCTCGGCGGCGGCCTCGAACTCGCCCTCTCGACGCATTTCCGCGTCCTGTCCTCCAACGCAACCGTCGGTCTGCCCGAGACCCGCCTGGCCATCATTCCCGGCGCAGGAGGCACCGCCCGCCTACCCGCCATCATCGGCCTCTCCCGCGCGCGGGACCTGATCCTCACGGGCCGTCGTGTCGCTGCCCCGGAGGCCTACTTCCTCGGCCTGGCTGACCGTCTGGTCGAGGTGGTGGTACCCGAGAGGGGCCAGCGCGACGCCGACGACCACGTCCTGGAAGTGGCGAGGAAGTCGGCTCTGGCCGAAGCTGTTCGTCTGGCGCAGGAGATTTGTGAAGGCGGCCCCGTGGCTATCCGCGCGGGCTTGCAGGCTGTGGCGTGGGCGAGACAGGACAAGGAGAATGAAATGTATGAGCGGGTGGTGGCTACTGAGGACCGGGACGAGGCTCTCAAGGCGTTCCAGGAGAAGAGGAAGCCTGTGTTCAAGGGTCGGTGAATTTCTCAGAAAAAAAAAAAAAAAAAAAAAAAAGAGCCCGCCATGTACATATAGCCTTTTTGCTTTATTTTATTTTTGGGTATCTAGAGTCATAGCTAAATGATGGGATACCATTTTCTCTTTCATCTTGGATTCATGATCGTAATGCTATACATTGACAATGAGCTAGTACATACGAGGACGGTTGTGCGGTGCCCAAGTGTTCTTGGACCAAAAGGCGTCACGTCTCGAACTCCGTCATGTACTAAGAACGCTGCAAGAACTGCTGATATTGCCAAATTTTATACGGCCACAAGTGCTTGGTCTGCTCTCACTAACCCAGTTTCCCAATCTATGAATATGCAAGCAACCCGTGGGGAGTTCATCCACCCACTTCTGACTTTTCGGCACCTGATTCGGCAATCGGTGTGATAGTAGTAGTAGTAGTAGTAGTAGTACTTGTCGTCGTCGTCGTCGTCGTCGTCGTCGTCGTCGTCGTCGTCGCTCCATCAGCTTCCTGGGCCACAATTTCCGCCACGGCGTCCACGTCCCCATCCTTGTCGGTTACCATTCCTGACGCCCGTGTGTTCTGTGCCTCTGAAGAAGGCGTCGCAGGTTGACGTTTGGGGACATTGACAAAGTCCATCTTGTCTTCGTCTCGCACATAGCACAGGAAATAGGGCTCGCCGCTTGTGCTGAGGGTCTCCAGGACCTCTTTTGTGTCCTTGTTTTCCTTGACATCGGCATCATTGTACCATCTCCAAACATTGTCTTCAAAGTCATGAATCCAGACCCAGTAATGACCCGACATGAGCTGGCCGCGATGACAAATCACTGCATGCAGGCGATACGGCGTTCCCGTCAGGCTCTCTTGGTGCTCTTTGAGTGCCTGCTCCCTTTGCTGTAGCTCGTTTTCCATCATTTGACGAATAGATGCATCGGTCTCACGGATCCTCAAAGGTTTGGGCTCAGTATGTATTTGCGGTTGCGAGTCGGCGTTAGTGGCGGCTGCATTGATGACAAGGAAGTCATCATCGACGGGACCGTCAAAGTCCCAGTTCTCTTCAGGCGCAGAAACCATCTCTGCAGCATCGCCGTTGTTAATCGCCGTGTCATTTACGTCTCCATCGGTGGCCTCGCTGTCCACCACCCCTTGTGAGTACTTCTCTAGATATGAGATGTAGTTTGGATTCTTGTCGACCTTGGCGATTTGCGCCTTGACATCAGATATACGATCCGAGAGAGCCCAGGCCTCCACGCGGCGTCGGAAGACTGGTGAATCATGCGGAGCATCAATGTATCTGTCTAGATACAACGTTTCGGGAATGACCACGGCGTTTCCGTTCTTGCTCCCCATCGATTGTGACCGCTGGATAAGAATGTGCAACACGGGAGGCAATGTCTTTATTGCAGTGTATCTGGACAATTTGCTCTCTTCCAGTATTTGCTGATCAAAGTTGCGACCCAGAGCATCGTACAGCGAACATGGTCCGTCTGGGGCAGGAAAAGCTGTGATGGCACGGTCAAAACTGATTTCCGACTGGTACCTCTTCTCATCGAACTTTTTAGTATAATTCACCGTCGTCACGAAAAATGTCTCCATAATCTTTTCAAGTTGAATACCGGTCTTTTCATCAATAGAAGCCGGCTGAATGGCGGCCTGGAGACGATTGATGATGCTACCCATGACTTCTTCCACGTCTTGTTGATCCGTGCCCGATGATCTCTTCTGATGCTCGAGAGCGTTGAGAACTTTCTGATCGACGGTTTCGGACTCGGCAGCTGCGTCGACCATGTCTACGTCTTGGGCCTCTGCACCACCGTCGGCTTGAATAGTGGTAGCGGCATTGTCTACCCTCTCATATGAGCGATCCGATTGTGCGTCCTCTTGATCCACCAGGGTCCTGGAGCTAGAAATGCTAGCCGTCTCCGCAGCCTCGTGTACAGAAGTCACCGCAACATTCGTCATTTCAATGTCTTCGATGGGTTTGGAAGGTGGCGCCGGGGAAGGGCGCACTGGGAGAGGAGGCGGATCGGGACCCCCGTGGATGGCTCTGCCGACGGTTTGGGGTTGTGTAGCAGAGTGTGCGTCGACAAGAGCACGGCGTTCGCTAAGCGTTGCGATGGCTTCGTTGCAGCTTGTCTCGAGGCCATTAGGTTCTTGAAAAGTTCCGACAGTTCCTTGGCGACTGACGATTTGATTAGCTCGCCGAAGCGCACAATCTCGTAATTCCTTCCCACTGAAACTCACAGGCTTGAGCTACAACTGCCTCTCCGCGGTCCATCTGCATTTTGTTTCCTCCTAGCAGCCGCGACGTGATGCTTTCATCAGTCAGCGCCAGTTTGACATGGTCGTAATTGAATACAATGTCCCTTATGGGCTTGACGGTAAACAGGTATTGCAACAAACTATTCAAGTAGCATGTATTTCCGATGTTGTGTAACCCGACTGGCAACGCGAAATTCACCGGTTCGCTGTCGTCACTGGAACTCTTCTTGAACCCAAACATTCCATTTTCTTGTCGGTATTCCAACGCAGCTTGCTTGAGAGCCGGAGAGTAGGTGTGATCCGCGATGGCTTCCAGGGCGTCGAGGTAGACCTGGGTCTCGTCCTTGCTCTTGCTCGCTTCGAGCTAGGCTTATTGTAAGTGTCAAGTCGCGTAGCTGGGAGGAATGGGTAGACCATTTTGAGGACAGGACAGGAGTTTTGGGGGTTGTATTACCTTGTTTTTGGCAGCCTCGAAGACTGCTTGCCACGGACCATCTGCGTTGCCGACTTCGAGGACCGCTCTGCTCGTGTTCAGGGACATTTTCGCATCGGCCTCCATTAGTAGCTGGGCTTGATACATGTCATCGTTGGAATTCTGCGCGATGACAAGAAGCATTGATCTCGCAGTGGTTGCATCCGCGGGACTCTGTGTAATCTTCCGTCTGAAGGCCTGGATCAATAATTCTGCGCTGTAGTTGTTGGGGGTTGTAAACCAAGGAAATTGAGCGCTTGCGGTACCAGACCGTCATCATCGCTGTTTCGAGGCCTATGTGTTTGATTATCAAAGACCGAAGATTGGGTAATGGCATAATCGGAAAGGAGTTCGTCGCCTGTATCATTTGCGATGCCCATGATACTGTCCACCAGAGCCCTTCGACGACTTGGCAACAGCTCCCACTGGCGTTTGTAAGCATTGACTACCGCTTCTCTGGATTGGTTTGGAAGCACGCCAAGAGTTTTGTACCTCTCCACATCGACCAGGGCGTTGGAAGAAACATTGGGCACTTCCTGACATCCCAGATGCGCGTGAAGCACGGGCGTGATAATGGTAGGTCGTTCGGCCGCCTGAGCCGCCTTGTGAATGAGGCACTGAACCTCGGACCTGACATCCTCCAGGTAAGATCGGAAAGTGCCAATCTCGGTGGCCCCGAGGGTCCTCCTCCGCGGGTGGCGGGGAGAAGGAGTGAATGATCCTTCGTCAACCCTGTCTATGATGTCGATCTTTTCGGTAAATTCTAGCTGTCGAAACATGCCAAAACAGCGAGGCCCGAATAGAACGGCAAAGCGTTTATTCCTTTTGATATGCTTCTGGCATCCTCGGGAGAACACTCTAACAAGTTCTTAAGATATGTGTTGAGGTTCAACGTGGCCTGATATGCCCAGTCGTCTGTGGCGCCCTCATATCGACTTGGGTCCTGCTCTTTGGCAACTCTCAGTTGTTCGCATATAGTCTCGCGATCCAACAGCAGTTTGATCCACGACTGGGGCACCCGCGGTTCTGACACTTCAAGTGTGAGCTGAAAGGTACAAGGTGGGGCTGAACAGACGAAATGTTCTCGGGCTAGAAGGGGATAGTATTTGTTGTTGTCCTGTGCGATCTCGGGATCCGACCCTGATCCGACCCAGACTAGATGATGCCACGGGAACTGGTTATCTCGTAGCGGCCACGATGATTGATTTGGGTTGCATATAGAGTCGCTGTGGGCGGCATCCCAGGTCATCTTGAAGACGAAGTGAAAGTGACAGTCTAGACAAATCGAGGATAATACCCGCGAAGAGCTTGTCGAGAAGCTTTGGTTTCCATTCATCACTAGTTTGTGTGGGTGATCCCAGGTATACGTGCTGTCAAACTGTGCATGTCGTGCTCTTTCGAACAAGTCGCAAACGGTAAAGTTGTTGTTCAATAATTCGTAAATCCACCGGCTAGGGCTGCAGCCTGAGTCGAGAGCGAGTTAGAGTCCCGTATACGAAGCCTAGGGATGGCAGGGCTTACCAGCAACCTCCTGCCGGGAGCTAAGTTTGACTTCATGGTTGTCATGTTGTGTTGAACAAAGCCCGTTGGCGACGTGCCCGGCAATGTCGCATACGGGCTTTCGACTTGGTCCTGAGACCTCGGGTCGTAATAGCTTGTCATATTTAAGGTATGTGTTGGGTGAGGATGCGCTGTTCTGGTATCTCTGTATCTCTGCAGAGCTGGAGTTGGTGTGATGGTCGCGATGACGTCGGGCGAGGATATTCCTAGAACCAGTCGAGTTTCGCGACGCGAATGGGATGCAGGACCCAATAGCTCAAGGCAGGATCTACTGAAGCGACCCAGCCAACCCAAATAAAAGTGACTCAAGTTGATGATTGCAGGGACTTCGTTCGCGGCCGTGTGCTGTAGGCCAGTGACGCCAAATGGCGGCAGTTGAGATATTGAGGCAGCACCAGCATCAAGGAATCAGAAGCTGGGGAAGCTCCCGGGCATGGCGATCGGTGTCGTATCTAGCGATTCAGCGCTTCGTTTCAAATGCGGCTAAGAAACGTGACTGCTTCTATTCGCATTGTGTGTGGTCGGTCGTGAGAGGGCCAAATGGGCGAAAAGGCACAAAGGCAAAGGGGAGGAGAGCTTCACATTTGCCCGCCGCTTCTTCTCTCTGAAACTAGCGCCGAGCGCCGCCGAGTCTTGGCACTCCACGTCCAGCCACGGACGGAGACAGGGTGCCAGGTGTGCCAAGGGGCCAGGACACAGGAGGGGGTCGATTTATTAAGCTGCCAGCCGTTTCATCCAATAGGAATTAATTGTCAACGTCGAAGCTACCCATTGTTCAACGGGTGCCAAAATCAACGACATCTCACATCGACCATATGGCAAGGCAAGTTCTACGGAGTACATGGGCAAGACAAAGACCAAAAGCGAGGCTGTACAAGAATTCCTACCACTATGAGCATGAAATTTCAAGGATAAAATGACATGACAAGAAAGAAGGGGTAAAAAAAAAAATCACGGAATTCTGACAGTCACATGGCCAAGTCGAATCAATCGTGGGAGAATGGAGGCAGAAACCCAAATAACGACGAACTGGTCATGACAATGAAGCGATACATGTGGAGAATGCACACAGAACAGAGCCGTTATGATGACCCTCAAGCACTACCGTGGGTAATTCGACTCGGTGAATCTGAATTGGGCCACCTGTGCACACTGCACGCTGCACAGTGCAGTGAGCCAGTGTGCATATAGAGGCTAGTAATGGCAGACTGGCAGACTGGCAGACTGGCAGACTGGCAGACAACTACAACTTCCAAGCGTCTGGTTTGATTGACGTCGGGTGTCACTGGAAAAGCTGAAGCAGCCGTCACGGGGGAACGAACCGTGTGGCTCGTGGAACAACTCGTACTCGTGGAACAGAAGGAAGGAACAGTCTGACGACGCGGCAATGGAACCATGACGAAAGAACAAGAAATCTCAAAAGCAATACAGAGGCACTAGCAGAAGAAGAAGGTCAGCAAGGTTTTGTTCAAGCGAAAGGAAAGGAAGGTAGATTCGAAGTGTCCTTTTCTTCGCGGAGATAACCCGGCTACGGTGTGCTGGTGAACACGTGTGTTGCAAAAACTTTATTCAAAAAAGACAAGAGCGCGGCTGGTGACTCCCATTCGACTCCCATTCGGAAATGGCAGCTGTCAAATCGGGCTGTTATCTTTCCGACTCCCCAAATAAGCTTAGTACGACGTCCCGGTGTAGGTGGTCCGCTCGGCGAATCGACGAATCGACGAATCGACGACGCTTTGTGAGTGAAAGAGACATGACAAACGTACATAGATTTCACGAAACTGACTCCTTTGGACTCTAGAAGTGTGCGGAAATCGGAAATCATGCATTCGGGAAAAATGAGCGAGAGAGAGAAAAGGAAAAAGAGCGGCCTCGTTCGCCGTCGAGGCCCTCCGCCCTCCTCGGGTCAACCAACTTCCCTCGCGATTCCACCTCTCTCAGCCACAAAAAGTCTAACTTTCTTAGAGACTTTCTTTAAGCGAAGACATGAAACTCAAAATCTCTCGAGTAGTATATAACCAGATCCTCCCCTCCCTGTCCTCTTCTCTTTTCCCTCCTACACTCACACGAAATCACAGCACTCTTCACGCAACGCTATTCTGCAAACTTCTCACGCTCACAGCTAACAAGCAAACCACATCTTTTCAAGGCTTTCAGCACAGATAATCAACTGTAATGAGCTCTTATTTGTTCCTGATGTTTTTTGTTTTTTTGTTTTTGAAAATACCTAACATGGGCAGAGGACACGTCTCCGACGGCACGTAAGCATTCAGATTCACGTATACACTCACGCACACCGTCAAGACATTCAACACGGTCACTTATCGCCAAAATGGAGTCCCTCCCCACCACGCGTTCCTCTCGGGCTGGGAACAGCAACTCTACCAGCCGAAAGGCTACCTGACCATCGTACCACCGGAGCTCAAATGCCAAATCACGTCGTACCTTTCACTCCAAGCACTCGGTCGTCTGGGCCGGTGCAACAAGTACTGGTGGCACCTCACGAACTCGGATCTTTACACGCGGGACGCCAAGGAAGGGAACTCTTACGCGATCAAATGGGCTGCCTGCACAAGGTCCAAACTAGACAACCAGTTCGCCGTCCCCACCATCATGAGATCCGTTAGGCATGGAGGCAACGTCAACGCAATCCACCAAGACTTCCCAAAAGAAACAACGATAACACGATTCATTACCAAAGAGCGACCGCCATACATTACGCCGTGACATTCAGGAACCGGGGCCTCGTCAACTTTCTGCTGGACACGGGAGCGAGTCTGGAAATTCCGTGCTCAGGCGTACACTGGGCCGTCAACGTGATGGACCGGACCTGGCTGATGAAACAACTTGGAAAGTTCTCGGGCTTCTATCCGGGCAACTCTGGGTACGGATTCTGGCTTCCCTCTTCGTGGCCTACCTACAGAACAACCTGCCCATGGTTCGGCTTCTCATCCAGCGAGGCGCTCCTGCGTCGCCACACACACCACCGGCAACATCCTCACTAGCCGAAAGAATTCGATTCTGCACTTCGCGGCGGCCAACAAGACGGACGACTTCGACATGTGGAGGCCTCTTTTCACCGCGTTCCGAAACCACATCAACGAAGGCTGTGCCAACGACCTGCACACTCCACTCCACGTCGCCATGAGGAGCGGCAACATCAAAGCCATGCAAGCTGCACTGGAGACGGGCGCGATCATCGAGGCAACAAACCTGGGCAACCACACACCTCTGGTCGAGGGTGTCCTACGACTCCACTGGATCGCAGCGAAAGATCCGGCTCGAGGACAGCACATCACCTGCCTGAAGCAACTCGTCGAGCGTGGTGCCAGCGTCAATCCAGTGGGAGACTCCGTGTTGGTGCCTGCCATCCGATACTACCGGGACAATCCTGTCATCAGCCCAGACATGGCACGTTTGATCGGCTTCTTCTTGGACCGAGGTGCAGACGCCAATAGATCCAACACCGTCGGGTCGACCCCATGCGAGAAATCTGCGCCGCCATCTTTTCCATGGAGAGATTCCCCAACGCAATCAATATATTGAAAAAGCTCCTTAAAGAATTGGTCAAGAAGGGGCTGACATGTCACAGCCCATGCCAGGAAATGTTTCATACTTGTACGCCGTTATGCAGAACGGAGACGCACAACCGGCATGGCTATTCGATTTCTTGTGGAAGAACGGGGCCACCATCAGGCCACACGAGGCGGACCTGTTCTTTCTCTCATGGATCCAGATCCCGCGACTTCACGCCAAGAAACAGTACAACATCTGGCAACACGCGGCGGACATCTCGGATGGAGCCATACAACGAGCCTACAAATTCGCATTCGAGTTGGACACGCCCTCTCTCTACAACATTCTTCGACGCAGCCCTTTGAAGAAGCCGACGGACTACTTTCTGGTTCGGATCGCATTCAACGCCATGGAGAAATGGAGCTGGAGAATGATTGTGGGATGCGACTTTGCCAGCGGATTCGTCACGACCACCGCCGAGAGAATGGAGAACATGCTGCACCTCACGATACGAATGTACAACACCGTGGACAACTACTCAGCGCTCGAGGCAGGCGAGGACATCTCGTCATTGATAAGGAGAGGGGCAAACATCATCCAAGGCAACCGGAGGCACCAGAACCCGCTGGAACTTCTCGAAAAATAGCACCCACAAAGGAAGACTGCGGCCACTTGCGCACCGTGTTGGCGAACGAGTTGGACAAGGCACGCAGGCCGCTGGCTAGGCAAGAGTCGAGGGAGGAGGAAGCATTGAATGAGAAGACGTTGGAGAGTGAAAAACTGCAGAGGACTGGATGGAAGTGGAGGATTCTGACGAACAGGATACGTGGGAATGGGAGTATTGAGGGTATGGGGGTATGAGGAGGGTGTGAGGACACGAGAACATGGTTATGGGGTTTTTGAACAAGAGGGTATGAGGGTGTGAGGGCACGAGAACATGGTTATGGGGTTTTTGAACAAGAGGGTATGAGGGTATGAGGACACGAGAACATGGTTATGGGGTTTTTGAACAAGAGGGTATGAGGGTATGAGGACACGAGAACATGATTACGGGTTTATGAACAAGAGGGTATGAGGGTATGAGGACACGAGAACATGATTATGGGTTTATGAACAAGCGGGTGGAATTTGCATCAAAAGCGACAACATCATCATCACACAGCGTTGGTTTTTCAATCAGAGTTGGATTCGGGTTTGGGTTTGGGTTTGGGTTTGGTTTCAAAGCGAAGAGCGTGGATTTCAATAAAAAAATAAAAACACCCAAAAACACACACAAAACCTGTTCAATCAATCAGTGTCTCTTGCGTGAATGTTCCAAGCCAAGTTGCAAGTTGAGCCTGCATTCCATATTCTGTAGTTCGTAGTCCTAGTCCCAAGCAACAACGTCTTGGTCCCCAGATCCAGATCCAGTGTCGGAAGTAGGCCGGTTGCAAAGAAGACGGATGGTAGATGCGGGAGGGACCAAGACAGCGCAGACTTTACCTCGTATTGCCAAATTGCATTGACGCCCAGAATGGGATGGGACGATGTGGTATTTCCTCGTTTGTCTGGAGGGGGCATGGGCAGGAGCAGGGGCAGTCCTGACTCTTGATGGAACACGGGAATTTCGAAGTCGTTGTCGGTGTAATCTGTAGTCTGTAGTCTGTGGTCTTCGCTATCTAGAGATAAGATTATAATTCTAGCGTAAGGAAGTACAACTTTTGGCCTGTCACTGTAGGTAACCTCTTTTGATACTAGCCTTACTCTTTATCAATGTCACGTGCTGAATTCGCACGAGAAACTAGTCACAAGTTGTACAAGTTTCACCTAGGCAAGCTACTAATAGGTATGATTAATATGTAAAAAGTACGTTGTCCCCATCTATCTCTAAAGTGCTAAATCTAGCCTATAACCGGTGCGGCGCACTCGACTTATTTCATGTCAGTACAGGTCTTGCTTCAAGACCGATTCTTCGTTGCTCCTCGATGCATCTTAGACTGTTCAGCTCAGAAGCTAAAAAAAAAAAACCTGGCTGACGAGTTTGCCCCAGTAAATCGTGTTTATAACCTTGCTGTTCTCCAAGCTCCCTTTGCTCTAGCCTCTCGGTGTCGAGCGTCATTGACAACGCCTGACACGGCCCAATACAATACACGTGTCCCATCCGTCTATAGATCTTGATATACATTACCGCTTTGAAATCAATAGAAGAAAATATTATGGCCCAGAAAATAAATAAATAAAAATTGGAGGTCATAGGTCGGACCCTTAGATCAAAGGGGCGAAACCGTTGAAGAATTAGTGGCGGGCTTTTTTTCATGCTTTGCCAGCTTCGCGAATCGCCTTCATGAAGCGCTCTTCGGCTCCAGCTTCGCCCACGGCGCGAAGGGACGTCGTTTTTTCGAATTGCATTGCGCCATGACTGCTTTCACTTCATGCCCACTCTTACTTCCGAGAAGTGCCATTTCTCGAGATAAGAGCAGTACCACAGCCGCACGGACTAGGAGCGCATCGCCCTCGAAAACATAGACATCCCAGAGTCTTGCAGCTTCGTCAATCGCTAGGTGGCCCGTAAATAAGCTGAGGAATAAATCGTTCAAGTAAAGCTCGGGCCTGACATGCGCCAATTTTTGGTCAAATGTTCATACAGAGGAGCAGACTTGTGGCTCAGCGTCTGCATGACCAGGTTGTATGCAGACATCTGAGCGGTTTCGTCACCGGTGTAAAATGATAGCGGGAGTGGTCGGTTGAGCATGTTGGCGAGAGCAATGAATGCTGATTCGGCGTTGGGCAAGTTCAAAAGAAGCAGGGCCGCAATAGTCTGGTAAATAAATGTGTCAGTACGACGAACTGGGGAATGTCGGCATAGCACGGTTCGAGTCGGCATGTCCGAGTATACGTACGTTGCATCCCGAAATGTAGCCTATGTCGTTCCTGTACATGGCGTATGCACTAAGAACATCGACTAATGCGCGATGAAGAGGGCCTGTAGCTTCAAAATGCGCAAATCCTTCCACGTCTTCTCACTTGCATCTCGACGAATGTGATCAAACCACTTGGCACGGCTCACATCTTCTGCGTCTGCTCTATCCGTACGGACACGTTCCTCAAGCTCCCGAGCCCGTGTCAACGCAGTTCGAAAGGTGGCTTCTGACAGACCAAGCTCGTTCCCTATAGCACGAGTCCAGACGACACCACGGCTTCTAGACGCGACACCACGCCACCACATGTCTCTCGTTCGTCTTTCACGGATTGCATCGTTCCATCGGGGTATGATGTCGTTTTCCCATATGTGCATCAGAGTGTCGGCATTATCATCCTTGGACAAGGTTCTGTTTCTCCTGGCAGCCTCGCGCCGCTCGTCTGCCTTGGCACTTGCAGCCATCATTTTCTGGTATTCCCGTAGGTGACGTCGTTCTTCGCTGGGGTCTTTTGGTGGGAGCCACGATGGCCGCGTGCGGCTCAGTACAGCCTCCTTTTCCTTGGAAATGGGGAGAGGGTCCACCATGATATTCGTTCGTCGCAAGGGCGGTAGTTCAGGTGTGGATGACTTGACGCGTTCCTTTCTGTCATAGGTCTGATCATAGGACATCTGACTCGAGTTCCAGGTATTGGGTCGGGCGGATCCTGACGGCCTCCTTGACTGTATCTCTACAACTTCGTCGGCGTGCTCCTCCAGCTTCTCCGTCAGTGCCTTGGCTTCTGCGTTGAGATCGGCAAGGGCCAAATTCCAACTACTTGCCCGTGGTTTCAGTGGGCTTGGGGCGGCCGCTCTCCAGTGTCCGATTTCCACGACGGAGACCGAAGTGACCCTTGTGCTTGAGCAACAGGGGCGTGCCATTTCCAACGCTTCGTACGCGTTCTTTAGGGCCACGGTCAGGTGAAGGTGAAACCGACGGAGCGCGACTCAGAGGACGCTCATGGGCAGGGCGAGGAGATATGGGAACATTGTCGAGAACTATGTCGTCCGGGATGTCATCCTCATCATCCTCATCGCATTCGTGTTCAAGCTCCTGCGAGCTCTTGCGCCGACTGGTTGACTGCCAACTCTCCTGTCGTGGCCGAGGCTTGGCAGACGGGTTGATATCTCGAACGCTCAACGTCAAGCCGGGACTGACACCGCGACTTGGATGCGAGATTGGTAATGAAGTTGTGGAATGCCCTCGACTGAGTACCAAGGGGCGCGGATCGGAAAGGCCAGCGAGACTCGTGCTTCTGGGGTTTGATGAATATATATGGCTGTGAAGATTTGGGAAAGACCGTCGTGGCTTTGGGGCACGCTTCCCGCCGGCTAGATTACGACCTACGGGGTTGCCAATGGTGTTGGTCCGGGGCGGACATTGTTTTTAAGAGTAATATTGTCGTCGTCTAGGCCGATGTCCTCGAAGTGATGAACATCAGCCAGAACGCTGCCATCGTCGCTGCTGAGTGACTGAAAGGATGATGATTTTGAGCTTTTAGATGCCGTCATCCCGGGAGGAGATCCGGGGCTGGAAACGATGTTGCTGACCACTTGTCCGCGGATCATGGCTGCATCTCTCAACGTCCGACCAGACTCGCCACGTCTGCTGCCGCGCGGTACTATCGTATCCGGGTGGACCTGACGCAGTCAAATTTCGTGCCGTCTGATGCAGAGGAGGGGAACAATTCGAATTCGGATTTCGAGACGGATAAGAGTCACGGAGGCGGGCAACGGGCGTGTCAGACGAAGGGGCGGAGGACGGAGGACGGAAGAAGGGCCGTGGTGGTGGAAGTGGTGATAATGATGATGGAAGCAATGAGCAAGCGACTGACGCTGGGGGCTCGGTATGATCGAAAGGGGAGGAAGGGAAAGCGATAGCAACGAGAGCGGTTAGTTTAGTTGAAGAAGCCAGCGCATGATCTGCAAGACGAAAGTCGATGACGAGAGGGAGGCAGGCAGGCAGTACATAGGAGCACCAACGGCGTCCGCGTTGCTCGGATGAGGAGGAGGCAGTAATAAAGGAAAGGTACATGTACTTGGGTGCGGCCAGGGGCTTGCTGGTTTGTCGGCAGCTGAATGGCTCACCACGCACCAGCCGTACCTTGTTCTAGCACGAGTCGTTAGGTACGCGGTAGTGGTACTCGCCAGCGCCCGCTCCCAGCAGTGGGACGTTGCCGTTATTACTCCGTTCTGCCGTACTTTGCTAGTACTCACACCGTACCTACATGTACATACTACCCAGTACCTTCGCCTTCCTTAAACTGGTCCGGCATTCCCAGCATCTTTCACGGCTCTGTTCAGTACCCGCTGGCGACCAACTTGCCCCCTCACTATTCTGGCTCAGCTCACATTTCTCCCTTCTCCCCACGTCCGATGTTATTCTTACATGTATCAGTCCGGCGCGACAATGGTGATGCGCTATGTACAAGCTACAATTCCTTGTTGGTGCCCCCTCCTTCCGTGCCCTGCCTTATTTTAGTCTGAAGCCAATTCTCTCAGGCCAGATGCCAGGAGCCAGTCAGAAGCCTCCATGGCCGCCGGCCGGTGCGCAAGCTTGTGTCAAGGTAATGTCAGGACAAGCCCCGCCGACCGAACAGGTCAAAGCCGTTAGTGCCAAGTGCCAAGAAGATGAATGGCACACTACTTTGATTAGCATTATGTACATACATGACACATGAGGGGGAGGGTTCGTGGGGTGGCCCGGGCTGGGGAGGCTCGATGCCATCCATGCGCAATCAGGTCTTCATGCAACTTGACAGACAGCGCCGCGAGCGCTTGAAAAAGAGGAAGAGGATAGAAAAACTCAGTTAGGGTTGTTTCATCTGACTGGGCCTTTCCGGGCGTGCGGGCACGCTTCTCATTTGCAATGCCTGACGCTCTTCTCTTCCATCAGCCGGACGAGATGCAAGATGCAATTTTTAAGTGTGGTATTACGGCACGTCCTGACCACCACAGACCGCCGGGCTTCCTTGATACCCTTGATACCTTGATAGGCCAATTGGCAAGCCAACTAACTGCCTGGGGATGAACGCCATCTTTTCCGTGGAGAAGTCAGTCTGGTGCCAATTCCCCAGATGTCCACGTACATTCACAGTTACACATCCGCATTGAATAGAAACCAGAAGACAGTACTCGGTACTATGTGAACCTGTCCTTACCAATATTGACAAGACGCTGCTCGTTGAGCAAGGCAAGCTCATGAAAACCCTGGCAGACAGCTGAAACGTCGGGCACTAATCGGTGCATTCCGATGCTAGTAACAGTCCATGGCCCACATAAAATCTTATTTGAGTCTAATCCAAGTACCGCCCGAGGGGACTCTGTGGTTCAGGGTCGAAAGAATAATGAGTAGCGTTTACAATAGCATTGAAAGGCTGCCTCTTGGGCGTGAAGTCGCCCGGTAGTGTGAAACTTGATCAACGCCACTATTCAGGGAGCACTTATTTGGCACAGCGATGGATAGGTGGTTGAATCGCAACTAAAATATTGTCGTGGGTTCAGCATTTTTCATGTAACTTGACGTCGGAAATGAATTCCTCAACGCCTCTGGACCCAAATGAGTGCTCTGACGAGAAATACGTACTCGGCAAGACAGGGCGCTCTACAGTGCAGATTGTCCAAAATACTGAAGAAGTCTGTCCAAGTATTACCAAAGTCCCAATTCGCAACACGGTGATGCTCGGGGGCTTCAATATCCAGAGCAAATGAAAACGTGGGGTTGTGGACAGATGGACAATACGGCAAAGGTCAAATCACGGGAGAGGCGAAGGCGGAGGCGGAAGCAGAGCTTGTGCAGTGACTACAGTACAGAAACATGGATTTGAGGAAGGGCTATGCATCATGTGAAGAACGCTGGAGTCAAGTAACGCGATCCAGGAAGGAGGCGAGTAGATACAGTTCTTCACATGATGGTCATGGTATACATCGTATACATCGCAGAAACAACCCTCCTCTCCTTGATGCACATGTCCAGGACAATCCACTGAGTGATGATTTTCATGAGGCATATCCTGTCGTGCAAAACATGTCGTCTCGAAAGTGCGTCACGGGGATATGAAGACCAATTCATCAGAGAGCTTCATGGCTCAATGGTCATCCTAACAAGAGGTTTGCCATCTGCGAAACTTGTTTGTGCCCCTCCATGCCCACTCGAAGCGGGAATGTTCGAGCAGAAGGTCGACATGCACAAATGGTACGGTGGTTATTTAGCAGACTTTGTTGCCGCCAACCTCGTGCGTTACCATTCCATAGTTTCATGTTTCCTCTGGTATCATTACACGCTTTTATAATTTCCACTTTTTTTTTATTTTGCACTCATGGAAACCCCATCCAGGTCTTATCTACCGTACGCCAGAAATGGCAAATTTCTTTTACATCCGCTCGCGTCGCCGAGGGGCGGCTCGGATGATATCGTCGACCCTGAGGAGAAGCTGAAGAAGAGGTCAGTACAAGTATTGTATCGGTAGATATAGGTCGCGATGCCTACCTCAGCTGCTTCGCTGGCGGATGAAACCACTGCTCTCTTAAGTTTGTAACTTTCAATGACACCCAAGTCTCGCATATCAGTCACGTTGCCACCGGGTGTCATCAAATCGAGCCCATAGGTATTCAGGCCATCGTAGATGGTCTTCCGAAGTCTCGACACAAGATCTCCAGAATCCAGGCCAGCGTTGTCAGCAAGGATAGTCGGTAGTTGGCGGAGGGCGACGGCGAAACTGGACACTGCCAGCTGCTTCTTGCCCTCGACACGAGTAGCGGCAGCCTCAACAGCCTTGGCCATGACCATCTCGGCGCATCCACCACCGAGCGTCGTTCTCGGCTCGATGACAGTCTGCGAAAGGACAGCCAGGGCATCGTGCAGGCTCCTCTCTGCCTCATCCAGCAGCTGATCAGTGGCACCTCGCAAGACAATGGTGCAAGCTTCACCCGCAGCTACACCAGAGAACTTGATCAATGTGTCTTCGCCAATAATCACCTCCTCAATTACGTCACATTGCCCCAATTTAACCTGCTCGGGGTGATCGAATGTAGAAGTAATCTCACCACCGGTAACTAAGGCCAGTCGCTCGATACCGTCAAAGTCGGCGTGTTCGATAGACATGATGCCAGCATCGGTAAACAGCTGTTCTGGCCAATTGTAAATGAGCTGACGGTTGATAAAGCAGTTGATGCCATGTGCCTTGATTTTGTCAACCTTCGCCTTCATTTTGTCCTTTTCAGCCTTTTCAAGCTCTGCCAGCTTGCTCGTAGCGCCCACCTTCATTCTGGCTCCAAAGATCTTGACCTTGTCTGTGTCCATGGATGTGTTGGCGACCAGAATCTTGGCTTTTTCTAATCTCTTGGGCTGGTTGACACCAATCTTCTTATCCAGAATAAAGCCTTCGTCAAGGTAGGACTCCGACAGCTTTCCTCCAGCCTTCTTGATGATCTGAATGTGACTCAAATCTGACGATTTCTTTAATCGGAGTACCGCATCGCATGCGAGAGTGGCAAAGTGATCCCGGTCTTGAGCCAGGACCTTGGAGCTGAGAGTTGTTCGGGCGATCGAGAGAAGATCCTTGCGGAACGCTTCTGGGCTTTTGCTGTGGTCAACTGCTGATTCTTCAAGGGCCTTGAGAGCGGCTTGGCTGGCTATCCGATAGCCTTCAATGATAGTCTGTGGATGAATCTTCTTGTCCACCAGCTTCTCAGCTTCTCTTAGCAGCTCGGCTGCTAAAACAGCGACTGAAGTTGTTCCGTCACCGACTTCATCGTCTTGGACCTTTGAAATATTTACCAGAACCTTGGCAGCAGCGTTGTCGAGGGCAATGGACTTAAGAATTGTGGCACCATCGTTTGTGACCATAATTTCACCAGTAGAGCTGTCGGACATTAGGATATGCTTTAAGGAAGCTCAAGTGTGCGACACAGGGGGCAAGGGGTGTCCATGACTTACGCTGACTGCAGGATCTTGTCCATTCCTTTGGGTCCCAAAGTGCTCTTCACCAGGTCACCAACGGCTATAGCTCCCACAAAGGCGGCGAGACGCGCATTCTCGCCCTTCTCCTCTGTGGTGCCCTCCTCGAAAATCTGTGTTGGCAAAAAGACTGCATGGCGGGGTTAGCACAGGCAGAGTATCAGCTGACGCTCGCTCACAAATGATTCTCGCAATAACGCCAAACCTGACTGTAATATCTATGATGTGGGACATACCATGACAGGCTATTCGGCGATGAAGCACGAAGTGAGTTAATTGGCCTGGTCGTTGTCGTTTGACCGTGGAGGTTTCTTTGTGACCGCTTTCTATGTACAGCAAGACTCCCAAGGGCCGCAGGTACATGCTCCACAGCCTGCAAACCCGTCAACCCCACCATAGCAAATGCTACACGTGACTTGCCCTCGCCCACTCGCGGTGAAGGAATATCGCTTCTCCGCCGCACACTTTGTGGAAACTGAGCAACACCAAATTTATGCCAACGTAAGAGCCTCTGTGAGCTGTGAGGACTCCCAATCCCAGCCCCAGGCCATACTTCTTGTTGTTACGTTTGCGACGCATCGAGGCCCGTGACGTTGAGCAACAGTCTTCGCCAACTGGAGTATCGAACCAACCTGTGCTTCGGAAAATTTGGCTCCCGGTACCAGAAAGACACAAACAAGCTTGTTCTTACAGAACCTTTCGCCCTCACCTAAGCGGGGCGGGCATTTCTCTGCACCCTCCCTCGACGGAGAAAAATCGCCCAACATGGCTCCGTCCTTCGACCACTTGCGCGAGGCCGACCTCGACGACGACGAGTTTAATGAGGAGGAAATCGACATCTCGGATCTTCGCGAGAAATTTGAGGTTCAGTTAGAGCAGGGTTATGACGCCTTCGTGGTTGTTGACGGCCTTCCCAAAGTCAATGAGGAACAGAAGCCCAAGTTGATCAAGTTCTTGCTGAAAAAGCTCAACTCTGTTGGGAGGACAAGGGAGGATTTGATTCACATGCCGATGGATGAAAATGGCGAGTCCATGAGGTTCGATCTTGCGCATTTTTGAAATTGCTTGCTTTTGCGTGTTGTTTTGCTAATTGGGAGGGATAGGTTCGCCTTTGTTGAATACTCGTCACCTGCTGAAGCAGCCGCTGCCACCCGACAGTTGGACATGGTTCCCCTTGATAAGAAGCACACCATGCGTGTGAACAAGATTACCGATATCGAACGTTTCGGCGGTGAAGGTCGCATTGACGAAAAGTATCACCCCCTCACATCGACGAGTTTACCGAGAAGGAGCATCTCCGATGGTTCATGAAAGACCCCTCAGGCCGTGGTCGTGACCAGTTTGTCATGTATCGGGGTGAAAGCGTTGGAGTTTTCTGGAACAACGAGAAGGATCAGGCTGAGAATATCGTTGATCGTCTTCACTGGACCGAAACTTTCTTACAATGGTCGCCCCTCGGCACCTACCTGACGTCAATTCACGCGCAAGGTGTTCAACTTTGGGGTGGGCAGTCGTGGTCTCGACAGGCTAGATTCGCTCATCCTTATGTTAATCTTGTTGCATTCTCACCCGGCGAGAAATACCTGGTAACGTGGTCTAACAGACCAATTTCCATTCCCGACAGTGGCCACCCTGCACTGTCTATCGACGACGATGGCAAGAACTATGTCATTTGGGATATTGCCACTGGTTCCCCATTGCGATCTTTCGCCAACTTGATGTGCCCAAGGGCGAGGAGGGAAACCCTCCGCCAAAGCAGCAGTGGCCCGCATTCAAGTGGTCCGCAGATGACAAGTATGTTGCTCGTTTAACCCAGGGCCAATCTATCTCAGTGTACGAGCTGCCACGCATGAATCTTCTGGACAAGACTAGCATCAAGATTGAGGGCGTCATGGACTTTGACTGGGCTCCTGCTACTCCTCAGCGTGACGGCGTCAAGACCTACGAGCAGCTTTTCTGTTACTGGACACCCGAGATTGGCAGCAACCCTGCCAAGGTCGGTTTGATGAGCATTCCTTCCAAGGAGATCGTGCGATCGCTCAACCTCTTCAGCGTTAGTGACGCGAAGTTGCACTGGCAGTCAGAAGCCGCCTACCTCTGTGTCAAGGTCGACCGTCACTCCAAGTCGAAGAAATCACAAGCCACTACGTTGGAGATATTCCGAATCAAGGAGAAGGGCGTGCCCGTGGAAGTTGTTGACACCATTAAGGACACTGTGATAAACTTTGCCTGGGAGCCAAAGGGCGACAGATTTGCCATCATCACTACCACAGAGCCCGTCGGCGTCACTGCTGTGCCGCCCAAGACCGCAGTGTCATTCTTCTGCCCCGAAAAGGTCAAAGGTCCCATTGCTGGCAACTTCAAGCATTTGCGTACTCTGAGAAGAAGAATAGCAACGCTATTTATTGGTCACCTAGAGGACGTTTTGTCGTCATTGCTACCATCGCCAACCAGCAGAGCTCTGACCTGGACTTCTTCGACCTTGACTTTGAAGGCGACAAGCCCGAGTCAGACAAAGATTTGACTGCCAACCTGCAATTGATGAACACGGCTGACCACTACGGCGTTACTGATGTCGAGTGGGATCCTTCTGGTCGATTTGTTGCCACTTGGGCATCAGTGTGGAAGCATGCGGTAAGTTTGCAGATATGTCAAACAGCGTACAAGATTGTGCAAAACTAACGGTGCATTCAGATGGAAAACGGTTACCACATTTATGACTTCAAGGGCGAGGCTTTACGGGAGGAGCCTATTGAAAATTCAAGCAGTTCCAATGGCGACCTCGACCCGCAACCCTGTTAACCAAGGAGGAGCAGAAGCTAGTTCGTAAGAACTTGCGTGAGTACAGCCGCGTCTTTGAGCAGGAAGATGCCGATCGTGGTGCCTCTGCCGACTTGGCTGTTGTTGAAGCACGTCGCAACATGCTGGAAGAATGGTACAGCTGGCGTGCCGACGTGGAGGAGGAAGTTCAGGAGGATCGTGCCGCGCTTGGATTACCACAAGATCCCCACACTGCCTTATTGGCGGCCAAGACCAAATCGATCGAGGGAAGTAGCGACGAGCAGGATCAGGTCATTGAGGAGATTGTGGAAGATGTTTTGGAGGAGAGCGAAGAGGTTCTGGCATAACATGATGTCCAAGGAGATGCTGATGTTGTGTCGAGGGAACGGGTTTGTTTTGTCCTATCAGCTTGCAAAGACGGAGCAGGTGCATTTGCTTGTACTGGTAAACTAAAATATCGGTTCAGATTCGGGGCATATATAATGACTTCTTTATTAGTTCGATATGTTGAGAATAACATTTTGTAGTACCAGTGAATATTGTGTCTCGCGTGAACGTGATATGACTTTTGATAGACGAGAGCAGTGAATATTCCGTAGAGTGACTGCATTGTACGGGGCAGCAGGCAACAACACATCCTGCTCAACTCAGTTCTTTGTAGACCTGACGCCAAAGTTGAGAGTGCCAAATCTAGATGCGCATGCCTCGTATTCAGGCTGGCGCTGTCACAGCCCTCGGAAGTCAATAGCCGTAAGAACATTCCAACAAGCGTTGTGTGCACCCAAAAAGAATTTTTGTGTTTCGTGACTAGCTGTGGTGGGGAGCGGGAGGAAGCGAACCAGTCACATGGATAGAAACCATACACTGTGCCGAAAGGAACGGCTCTTTTACCGGGACATTTGAGGCTATTCCGTACATAATACTACAGCGTTTGTTCATTCATTCCTGGATATTGCTTTCAGCCGGAACGTGATCAGCAGACTCACGCCGCCATCGTTGAGCTACGCCCCAGATTCTGGTATCTGGAGCCTAATCTGAGCGCCTTGGGATGAAGCAGGTTGGCTGCTGATTCCTGTACTGTTTCAAAGTGGAGCAGGCTAATTTAGGAGCAAGCTCCCAGCACTAATAAATGATCTGCATAAACTCCCTCACTCACAGAACTTGTGAAGAGCTGCTCATGAAATATTTGGAGTATAATACTTTAGATAGAACGCTTATGCTTTTAAGTCCGGTGGGAGTACACAAGTAACTCATGTCAAGGGTGCCCACGCGTCCCGTTTTATGTATCCAGAGACAACTTGGCAAGTATTACGGAGTACTCCGTAATATTCAGTCGGCTTGACAAGGATACCCTTGAAGCAAAACGCATCCTGATGTCAAGCACAGGGCAACAGGGGAGAAAGTGCCGTGCACTTGTTACAGTCAGTACAGTACATATGACAGGCCTTACCGTTCATCCAGGTATTGTCTGTCACAAGAGGAAGTAGTACGAAGGATTCTCATTGTCACGTCACGGCATGTCTTGGGTTCAACTGTCCAGTGTCATTCCGGCACAAAACGGAGACGGTCTGATCCTGGTCACTCGTTGGAGCGAGGCAACCACTGATTTCGGCAGAACTTGCGTCTCCTGTTGTGAGAAACATCATTAGCCAGGACGAAGAAGGGATTTCCGAGGCAATGCCACAGTGTTGTTCTGCACCAAAGCTGGCGTAGCGCGGGGAATTTTCTTTCCATCGAGCACGCTTATGTACTTCATTACTAGAGGGCCACTTTATGTAGTTCCGACAATCCCGTTCTCAGTTCCATGGTCGGACCATGTTCCCGGGACATCAATGGATGAAGGTGAACGATGCGTTGCGTGGCATTATGTAATATTTATGATGAGGATGGCCGTACGGAGTACTCCGTAGGCCCGGATCGATTGTTTTGTCAGGAGCGGTTGGGGGTTGACGATTTGGGGGCACAAGGCTCTGAATTGGTGTTGAGGTTTGCACGGCATGGGGGAGGTGGGAGGGGATTGGAGGAGGAGCTCTGGTCATTGGCTACTTGGCGATGCTCCAGGGGGCCCACTTGTACGCTCTGTGCTTGTGTGCTGGATACGTACCCCGTACCACGCGCCCCCATCAGCCCATGCCCAGCCATCATCAACCACCCAACGGACAACTCCTGTCACATCCTCTTTGTCCCTCCCTCCATGATGCTCATCAACAACTAGGCTAAGTCATCCATACATACATCGCCCAGCCGTTATCGATCTCTGGAAACAAGGTTGTGCGCTCACTGCGACGTTCAGCTCGGGCAGGCCAACCCACTGCGCATCCTCAAATTTACAGCATTCGTTGAGGATCCCGCTCCGAACAGCCCGACCACCCTCGTTTTCTCCTCGTTTTCTCCTCGTTTTCTCCTCGTTTTCTCCTCGTTTCCTCACAGAAGCGCCGAGCACAGCCGCGAGACCTTGTTCCCCGACTACGAACCCTTTTGTGCCAGTCTTTCTTCCTGCTTTGCAAACGAAGATCACAGAGACCAAACTCAGAATCCACCAGAGGTAATGGCCTCCCCATCGACGCTGGCTTGAATGCTTCCTCCACCAAACAGCAACCGAGGACAGCATCGCCACGGCTGACCGAGCCTCGACGACCTCCATGCAATGCAATTGGCATAGTTGCTGCAATTCTCTCGAAATGCTACGACGGACCTCGAGTGACGGGCGGGGCTCCTCGCAGCAGCAGAAAAATATTGCTCGCACTTGCTTTCATCCTTCTTCCGTGGCTCCAGATTGCAGATGCTCAGCAGCAGCAGAAGCAACATGCCACGCGTTCAGCGATCCCTCGGGCTTGCCTCGCCGGAGAAGACGTCAGCGCTGATGCCGTCTACTGGGATTCCACGTCTGTTAAGCCCGGGCCGTTGACAGCCGAAACATCCAATGACGACCGCAAGAGATCGACGCTGAGAGAACAATATCATTACCTTCAGCAGCAAGAGCAGAAGCAGATCCAGCACCAGGCTCGACGCAGTCTGGACAAGGATCCGATAACCAACAACAACAACAACAAAAAGAAAACCCCACCGACCATATACTTATTCCCGATGATGCGAGCGCCCTCGCAACTTCCGCTCTGGCCTCGGCCGTTCGAGCACCAACTCCTTTACGCCAACGGCCCAGCGGCTCCCTGCTTCTGGCTAGCCTCGCCGCAACATGCGCGGAGTCTAGAGGACTGGGAAGTAGAAGACTTCGTTCTTCTGGCGACCGTCGATGGAGACCTCTATGCCAATGACCGCCAGACTGGTCAAGTTCTTTGGCAACTACAGGTCGATCAACCCATGGTCGAAACAATCCACCATCGGGCGGGCAAGTCCATTGTGGATGAAGACTACAGCCCTTTAGATCATTACATATGGGCTATTGAACCTACCCGCGATGGTGGCGTCTACGTATGGGTTCCCGAGCCTGACTCGGGCCCGCGTACAACAGGGTTTTCCATGAAGGAGCTAGTCGAAATCTCACCATATGCGGAAGAAGAAACTTCTATTCTTTACGTTGGCAACAAAAAGACGACAATGATCACTCTTGACGCAGCCACGGGCCGTATACTCAAGTATTTCGGCCCGGACGGGTCTCACATTAATGAAGCTGAAAGCTGTCTGCGACCAAATGCATTATTCAACAGGGACAGCGAAGAATGCAGTTCCACGGGAACGATCACGTTGGGTAGAACCGAGTACTCTGTATCAATCAACAGAAGAGATGGCCAGACAATTGCGACATTGAAGTATTCTGAGTGGACGCCCAACATCCGCGACAGCGACCTTTTCCATCAATACCATCTGTCCAAGGACAGCCGGTACATTACAAGCCAGCACGACGGCAAAGTATACGCCTTTGACTATGCACGAACCGATAACATTGGTCCCTTCTTCAGCCAAAATTCAACGTTCCCGTTGCACGTGTATTTGATGTCTGTCGCCCATGGGATGCTGCCGCAGAGAGCAATCCTGATCTGGTCATCCTGCCGCAGCCCGCCATGCCATCCCAAAACGAGGACATGGCCCAAAAACGCAGTACTAGCATCTTTCTGAACCGCACAGAAGAGGGTAGCTGGTATGCCCTCTCTGGCCACGCTTACCCTCTCATTATCGGCGCACCTCCAGCCAAGGCATCCAAGGCAAGTTGGTGGGACGAAACGACATCGTGGGACAGCTTGACGGAAGCGAAGGTTTCAAAAGACCTGGTAGGCACACATTCGCTGGGATCCTACCGCGCAAGGCGTGGGCATATCCCAACACTCTCTGACGGGGCCGGGGCCTTCTCAAACGAGCCTGGGGTTCCGACAACGGGTTTGTGTCGCCGACTGGTAAGCAGAGCGAGCTAGAGGAGCCTACAATTGTGGACAAAGTCAAGAGCCTACCACAAAGCGCGGCCAATAGCGTTGTAGAGTTTGTTCGGAACCCCATACTGATCATTCTATTCTTCGTCGCTCTTGTATACAACGAGAAAAAGCTCAGAAGATCATACCATCGTTTCCGTAATGGAGGAGGTTTTAGGGACGCCCTCCTGTATTTGACGTCTGACATCAGCACAGGCAGCAAGGGAGGTTCCCGGAAGTCCGCGATTCTAGTGATACGGAGACCAAGGACCTTCCTAAACACGGGCTCGTCTCAAAGAACGAGGAATCAGCTGATCGGCCAGACGTGCCAGGCGTGAATCAAGCAGGGGAAGTCATCGCGAAAGCGGATAACGAAATTCCTCGGAAACCGAACGGCAAGGACGATTCAGACGACAGCGGAATCAAATCTCCACAGTCGTCTGATTCAGTTCCTGACGAAGTGAAAATGAAAAGGCAAACCGAGCGAGGCGGGAGACCATCCCACCACGGCCACCAGTCCTGCGCCTGATAAGAAGAAGGCACGCCGTGGTCGCCGCGGCGGTGTGAAGCATCGAAAGGGTCGGCCTCGAGAATACTCACAATCTCGAGACGATGAGGCGCCCAACGCCACCGTGGAGGAGGCAGTCAACAACGCCAAGCGGCTTGGTGACCGTCCCAGCTTGGAACCGGATGTCATGACGGTTGCCAATGATATGCAAGCGGTCAGTGGGTCTGTTATTCGTATGGGCAACATTGAAGTCAACACCGACGAGCAACTGGGAACTGGCAGCAATGGTACTCTCGTCTTTGCCGGCAGATTCGATGGCCGCGAGGTCGCTGTCAAGCGCATGTTGATTCAATTTTACGATATAGCGTCGCAAGAAACAAGACTCTTGCGAGAGAGTGACGATCACCCGAATGGTACGCGGACAAGAAAAACTTCTCTCTCCATATTTTAGGTTGCTAACCCTTGTACAGTTATTCGCTACTACTCTCAACAAATCCGTGATGGGTTTCTGTACATCGCCTTGGAGCGTTGTGCGGCATCACTGGCTGAAATCGTGGAAGGCCACCATGCGTTCCGTGAACTTGCCAATGCAGGCAAGATGGACCTACCTGGTGTGTTGTACCAGATCACCAACGGTATCAGCCACTTGCACAGTCTTCGAATCGTTCACCGAGACCTCAAGCCGCAGAATATTCTGGTCAACATGGGCAAAGACGGTAGGCCTCGATTGTTGGTCTCCGATTTCGGACTTTGCAAGAAGCTGGAAGGCGGACAATCATCATTCGGAGCCACTACCGGTCGAGCGGCCGGAACGTCGGGATGGCGGGCCCCGGAGCTGCTGCTGGACGATGACGGGCGCGATTTGAACCTCGTGGATACCAGCGCGCACAGCGGATCTGGGTCGGTTCTAGTTCAAGATGGCACCATGCCGCACAACCGGAGAGCTACGCGTGCTATCGACATCTTCTCCCTCGGACTGGTGTTCTTCTATGTGTTGACGAATGGTTCTCACCCTTTCGACAGCGGTGGCAGATATATGCGAGAAGTCAATATCCGCAAGGGCAGCTACAACCTGCAATCCCTGGATGCGCTGGGCGACTTTGCTTACGAAGCCAAAGACCTCATTGCCTCTATGCTCGATGCGGATCCCAAACGCCGACCCATTGCAACAGAGGTCATGTCCCACCCTTTCTTCTGGTCAGCGAAGAAGAGGCTGTCGTTCTTGTGTGATGTCTCTGATCATTTCGAAAAGGAACCTCGGGACCCACCTTCGCTGGCCTTGTCCGAACTGGAACGATGCGCCGCGCAAGTCACCAAGAGTGACTTCCTGCGCGTCCTTCCTCGAGAGTTTGTCGACTCGTTGGGGAAGCAGCGCAAATACACGGGTTCTCGATTGTTGGACCTGCTGAGGGCGCTTCGCAACAAGCGCAACCATTACGAAGACATGACGGATACCCTGAAGCGACAGGTCGGGCCTCTTCCTGACGGCTACCTGAGTTTCTGGACGGTCCGATTCCCGAACTTCTCCTCGTTTGTTGGAACGTTGTCTACAATGTTCAATGGGATGAGACGGACCGTTTCAGAGAATACTACGAGCCAGCCGGTCTGTAGCGAGCGCATCTTTTAATGTGTATGTCATGCGCCATGTGTAAATAATGATGCAAGAGCGTTGTGGAAATATTTTCTTGCTGTACGCTGCTCGAGCTGGAATTGTAAAAAGAAATAGTTTTTGGCCACCTAGTCTGGCTAGAGTTCATGACTGATTTATCCAGAATTTGTCTCATCAACGGCAGACTGGCCACTTCTCGCGAGACCTAGTGCTGAATTTAGTCGTTGCAGCCACACCAACGTGGAAACTGACCGCATCCCATCGATGCGTCCACTCGGAAGTTTCAGTTTCCATCCAAGTCGGCGCAGTTTCGTAAAGCTAGCGCACTTAAGATAGGGCTCCTTTTTCTCTTTAGTTTCCCCTTTAAGCTATCTAAATAGCCTCTACTAACTTGGTATATTGTAAATAAAGGGCTTTAGACGTATGGCAATTACCTAGGGCGTGTGCTGTATATTGCTGACTAACGCTAGGAAGATGCTAAAACGGGATTGGGTACAAACCGACGAGATTGCGCCGACTTGAATCACACCCTTAGTGCTTTTTTTTATGTCAAAGATTTTTTCCAATTCGCTGTAGTACTATCCTATCCCCACTGAACGAGGACCTTTTTCCCTTCTTTCCTTCTTCCCTTGCCTTCATCCGCCACCTCTGCCTCTTCGAGGGGCGCCGAGCTCTCGGCAGAGGTGCCTCCCATTGGAAGCTGGACTCTGCGTGACCGTAGTCCCGACGAACGCCTCTGCCGGAGCCGTAGCCAAAGATGGTGGTTGTGGGTTTGGGTGCCGAGGGGAGGGCGGGGAAGGCGTCTTGCGAGCGAGCTACTGCTTGTCGTTGGGGCTGTCGCTGCTGCTGAGAGGATGCCCATGTTGAGCGGGAGGATGTGGCGGGGGCGGAGGATGATGGCAAGGAGGGAAAGGCGGATGAGGATGATGCGGGGGCTTGTGCTGCTGCTGCTGCTGCTGCGGTGGAGGAGGAGGTGGAGGAGGAGGTGGAGGAGGAGGCAGCGGTCGCGGTCGCGGTCCAGTTGGGAGGCTTCTTGACTGTGGCGGGAGTTGGACCTCCGAGACGAGTGCTGTTCTTGAGTTTCAGAACTCGGTTGGAGTGCTTTTGGGCCGGTGCGGCGTTGGGCAGGCCTGGATTTGCGGTCGCGGCGTTGGCCCATCCGCTGGAGCTGGACGTGGCGCCGTGCATGCCACTGAGGCCGGGCAGGCTGGGATAGTCCTCGTTGATGGCGCGCCAGTCTTGCCAGGCCTTGCGGACGTTGTCTGCCTTGGTCTTGTCTTCGAACAAGTCTGCTACTTCCCGGACCAGAGTGCCGAGGGCGTTGGGTTCAACATCGGCGAAGAGGGTGAAGAGCGCATCGACAAGCTGGGGAGCGGTGAAGGCGCCTTGGCGGTAGGTCGAGATGTGGTTGCGGAAAGTGTTGATCTTGTTGGCGTCGTTGCCGAGGAGGTTGGCTGCTCGTTCGACGACAGAACTGTGACGGACGAGGCGGGCTCGCTCTTCGGGCGAGAGATTCGAAGTATCCGTCACGGTGAGCGAGTTCGTGAGCTCGACGAGTCCGTTCTGAGTCTGCGGGCCGTTTCTTGCGGATGAGGCTGCATTTCGTGTGGGTGTTGATGTGCCCGATGACGATGTCGGGCGGGTATCGGACGGCGATGGAGCTGAGAGCTGTCCGCCAAAACTTCTGTTGGATACGGATTGGGCCGAGTGAATGGCCATTTGGCGCTGCAGGGCGAGCTCATCCCGGCGTAGCGGTTGAGCAGAAGTGGGCGGAACAGTGTCCTGGTTAGGGTCTCTGCCTCGGCCACCTCCTCTGCGAGCTCTGCCTCGCCCCTCGCCATCTCGCTGGCCACGTCTTTCGTTCTGGTATGATTGTCGCAGGTCGAATGAAGACATGTCTACCAGTCGAGCGTCTCTGCCGACGGTTCTACCTGCGTGTTCGCTGATGTTATGGGCCTGAAGATCCAGCTCGGATTCAAATACGACAAACTTCTTCTCCATGCATTCGCTATTGGAGCACAGAAAGTGATCCTTGCGGAAATGCTGTTCCAGAGCATTGTAATCCTGATAATAGTGCGGATGCCGGGAGTCTCGGCGGTCACATATGAAGCAGCGCTCGTGCTTCATTCGGCAATGCTCGTAGAGCTTGTCATCGTCGTAGAATCGTTCGCCACAGAAACCACACAGAGGATGTCCTTTGAAACCTGTCTGGTCCGCAGCGCCAGGCTTATCGTCGCCGTGTCTCATGTGTTTCTCCAGTTCCTTGTCTGAGAAGAGTTCGTGCTCGTGTGTGAAGACCTTCTTGTTCCTGGTGCAAAGGTCGCACATGCGTTTGCGATGTACGGCCTTGACATGTCGGTGAAGATCTGGCCATCCAAGGCCGGCAAAGTCGCAGTCGTCATCGGGGCAGTTGTATCTAAGCAGCAGGACGGTATCGCCAACGATGTCTTCGTTCGTGTACTTGATCCCGATGTTGGAGTCGGTTGTAGTGATGTCCTTGCCAGAAAACTCCTCGAAACGCTTGTCGGCGTTGTCGGTGAAGACGACGAACGGCGCAGGGGTCTATGCAAAAGAAAAAGAAAAAGAAATAAAGTTAACTATCAGTTCCGTACAGCTGGTGCGCGTCATCGATCAACACACGATGAGCTTTTGTCAGTTGGCCGACTTACTCGGCAATGCGCACAGTCCTTTGTCTTATACAGTGCCCTCATACGCAAACCACAGATATGGCAGGTAGCGTGATTGCATGGAGCAATGGAATGGTGCGCAACAGGGTTGGCGCAGATGAAGCACACCCCGGCGTCGTCATCTTCGTCATCCGCAGCAGCAGCGGCAGCCGCGGCAGCTTGAGTTTGCTGCTTCAGCATGGTTGCCCGCGCAGAGGTAACAGCAGCGACGTCTTGAGCAGCTGGGTTTGATTGGGCACCGGCATCTCCTCCACCAGTTTTGCCTCCTCGTCGGCCTCGACCTCCAGAATTTCCTCGGCCACGACCACGCCCACGTCCTCTTGGGCCCTCGCCTCTTGGGCCGGGTTGGGATGCTCCTCCGGCATAACCACTTATGGCGATCGAAAGTTGTTATCGATTTATGGGAGATTGGTTTTGAGTATGTAGAGAGTGTGTGTTTGAGGAACGGAATTCAGGGTGACTGATTCAAGTGTCGGCGATTCTCCCGGGCGGCTTCTTGTGCCAGCTTCGAAGCAGAAGCGATGGAGGGGGTGCAAGGTAAAGACTTTATTCTTGTTCCTCTCGATCGACTGTCCGCTGTCTCAGGTGACACAAGTTCGGCTGGAATAACACGAACAGGGTGCGAGAGAATATGCCGTTGGCGGGTCGTGTTTGCGGAGCGTATTCCTGTTCGCAAAAAGTGCTTTGGGAATTTTGGACGAAAGTCGGACACGTCGATTTTCTTGCCAGCCAAACGAGGAGCAGCGGGCATAGCGGGGCTTTTAGGCCGCTTGCCAATTTTGGAGTCACCGACAAGCGCAAGTGACGGGTGGCTGTGAAGGAACAAACCAGTCCGAAAGAATGTGCAAATCTCTCTCCCATCAGCTGGGCAAGTCGAAAGCCTAGCTTGCGCGCGGAAACAAAAAGTCAGCAAAGCAGCGTCCGGCTTCCGCGTGTTCAACTAGCATGTTTCCGAAAAAAGAAAAAAACATCAAGCAGTTTACTTCGGTGTGTGGTGGTTGGAGTCAGATCAAGTAAGTGCCCTGGCTAAGGAGCAGAAAGAAAGCTTCATCGACAAGCCCTGCCGCATCCAAGAGGCTCATAATGCAATTGGAGCTCGAACTTCATACAAGATTCATACAACTAGCCGCAGTCGTCTAGGGGTAAGGACACCAGTTTGTGGTCCTCTTGTGTTGGAATCACTGGAAACCGAGGTTCGAGTCCTCGCTGCGGCACACTACTTTGTTTCTTTATTTTTCTTTTTTTCGGTCCTATCCCGAATTGCGCGGATCGTTCGCTTATCATTTCTCATCTTGTTCTTTTCGAAAACTTGTCCCGTAGGAAAAGAGTTCTTACCATGTAGCCGATAAAGGTTCCTTACGGCTTTCGATTGCCCAATGGTGCTTGCTCCATGCTCCTCAGCGTTTGTGGTGGAAGAGAATGGAGCAGATATCACAAGGCGAAACCATCGTAATTGCCACCATTATACCAGGGAGACCTAAGCTAAGCCTTAAAAAATGGAGAAAGATTGCACGAATAGAGAAAATACAATATCTCGACGGCGAGGACTCTTCCAGGATAAAACTTCGTGTAGGGTAGTGGAAGATGTGTCGACCGACAACCACTTCACAACCCACATCGTCCACAATATAGCCAGTAATACAGAGTAGTGCGCACGCAATACGCCTCAGTCATTGATGTCTTCTCCTTGATTTAGCCACTGCTAAGCTGTCTCGAAAGCGATAGCTCGTTTTGCTATCCCTCGTCATTTCCGATCCACGCATAATCATGTCACTGACTACCTTGCTTGCCTGGAACCACCAGCCTCGCCATGTCCGTCGTATGCATTCATGCTTCTCCAACCCGAATAGCATCCCTTACCAGAGAACATGCCGGAATAAGATCTCCGATAGAAACTACCGCGCAAAATAAAATCCACAACTTCATTTCCGTCGCCATCCCATGCTGCCGACCCATAACATACATATGAAACAATATATCGAAGGACTAATACCAATGGAACAAAAAAAAAAAAAACCAAAGGAAAATACGAAACTGAAAAGTACAGTCTTATTGACTATATTCAATTTATTCCAAATACTCCTCGGGCGCCAAAATCGTGAAGTCTTGTCATTGGGTTATATGCAGCGGGCAACGTAAATGATGACCCCTTTCAAGATCGAGTCTATGCTCCCTCTACGGGGTACAGATGGGCGCCGATGTCCTTGTTCATCTTGAACATGTCAACCCTGGCTTGCTTGAAGACTGCCTGCATCTTCGCATCGCAAAGAATTTGGCGCTTGTCGGACGGGTCCTGGAGGTCATTGGCTTTGATGTGCTCCCAGAGACGCTTGACGACTTGTGGACGCGAAAGCTACGGATTGGTCAGTGAACGCTGGCCTACCAATTATTACACAGATTAATATTTACTTGAGTCTCTCCACAGAGCTCCGACAGTGTTGAGCTCAGGTTGAAGGGCTTTTGAAAGCCACCACCAGCTTTGCGCTTCTTGACGCCAGAGTCTGCGCTTCCATCGACCTCACTGTCGTCGTCATCCCGAACCTTTTTGGCGCTCTTTTTCGAGGTGCCTTGCGCTTCTTTGTTGCCCGATCTCCACCTCGGCGGGTGGTGCGACCACGGGCCAGGCTATTTTCCTGGGCCTGAAGTTGTGCAGCCAGTCGCGCATCCGCATCCTCGGACGATGATGAACGCTTGGCTTTTTTCTTTGCCGGCTCGGGTGAGGCAGACGGGTCCGGGTCAGTCTCGTCGTAGTCGGAGACTCCATTGGAGCGTTTGTGAGTACTTTTGTCTGGGACGGATGATGTAGTCGTCTCATCAGGGCTTGCCCCAGAGACCGCGTCGAAGCGTGCCTCGATTAGTTGTTTAATGGCATCCTATGTATGGCCCATCAGTACACCCACGAACAGTAATGATAGAACTTTGAACATGATCTGAGAAAGAAGAAGGAAAAAAAGAAAAAGGAAAGAATGACGGCAACACATGCTTCCACGCATGTGCTATCTTTCTAGGCCATACTTTTGTTCACTCAAATCCTTGCCGCCGAGACGGGTTTCCAATCCTTGTCGAACCTTTTGCGGGAGATGGTTTCGAGATCGGCGGTTGCCAGTATATTGTCAATAATCTCGGTATAGCGCTGTCGCTGGTCGGAAGGCACTTTGTATTGTTCGAGATTAGCCACAGCCCACCGCCGCACGGTACGGAATGGTTTATACGTACAAGGGGCAGACATGGTGCGAACCAACGAGTACAGGCTCCAGAATATGACTGAGGGAGAGAATTTGGGCTTGAAAATACAGAAATGCTTGCGGGGTATATGGTGGACAGACAAGAACAAAACGCAAATAAGCAAGCACCAACGTCCTAGAGCATGTCTTGTGGTTTTTAGAAGCGCCTTGGTCCACTTGGTTAGCTTCGCCAAACGGCCGCGACGTAGACCCAAGCCGAGATAACGTAGATGGCGATCAAGGTAGAGGAAGCGAATCGCAAGAACTGCTTGCAAGGCTTCCCAATCAACGAGAGACACCGGTCGACAAAAGAAAGGGACTCCGCGATGAAAATGAATCCTCGGTAGTGGCGACGCCGCCAAAAGCGTTGGCTGGGTATCGTGATGCGCAGCTAGTCGAGCTTGCAGTACGGAGTTTGGTAGTGCAAGATATGGGAATTTCAACGACAGACTACAGATGGGATGAAACCGATGAGCTCCTCGGGACGATGCCAGGATTGGATGAAGCGGTGCGTCCCGTGGATGGGCAAGCGATGTTGGCTGCGGAGCGTGTGCGTCGTGGTCGTCGTGTGAGTGGAAGCGACTGTCGACGAGGGCGGAGGTCGGCGCGGTCTGGTCTGCCGAGCAAGGATGAAAAAGCCAAGGTGATGCAGTCATTCGTGGCTGGAGAGGGTGCGTGAGGCTGCTGGCTGCACCGAGCTGGCGGCAAGACCGAACCTGGCGCCACAACTTGAATCGTTTCAGCCAATGGACGATTCGAATTGAGAGATTACTCTACGTACAGCCTTGTCACGTGTTGGAGAAGGGAAGGGGGCGTCGAGATAGTACGCGAAAGATTCTGCCAAAGAAAGTTTTCGCCATGATTGTGACCGGTCCCTTGCCACTACTTTGGGTACTGAACGGAGCTAGATTTTGCCGCTTCAGATCCCTTGTCGCATGGCTATCCTCGATCAAACATCGACGAGCAACGTCGGTCGGAATTACATCATGCTCCCTCTGGCCCTCTGGGTATTTCACATTCGACGACGGTGCGTCTGACAATGCCGCCAACACTCTCTTTTCGGATGAAAAGGCATGATCGTTCATCGTGGATTTGATGGAATTTGAGCCGAGATGACCCTTTTATCATGATCGCAGATACTCGCAGACGGGCTTGCCCCAGCGCACAGCTGACTTGTACTGCCACATGCCAGGAGCGTTTCCCGACTTTAGGCCCTCTATGGCATCTGCCAGCTCTGGCCCTGAGCCATCCTCTTTGATCTGTCGGATACTGTACAAATACGTCTTGAAAGAGAACAAGACAGCTTGAGTCTCTGGGAGTCGGGCCAAGGTCTGGAGCTCAACTCGGCAAAAATCTGAAACCAAACAAAGACAATCAGTCCCCGAGCTTCGTTACAAACGATTCGAGCAATCGCATTGTACCTTGTTTGGATCTACGCTCTCATCCGGGACTACTTCCAACGTCTCATCGTGAGTGTGATTGCCCAGTGAGTATAGTTCATCATGGATTTGGATAGACCACTGCCATACTTGTTAGCCGTTGAGCCTAAGCCCTCGTTTGTTCACAACCTTCCCATTTCATACGAAGAAGATCCAAATTATGTGGACATGAGAGAGCAATACTCACATTCAAGCGCTTCGCGCTCTTGCCGACCTGCAATTTGCTAAAGAACCTCTCCATGCTGGCCCTGATTTTCTCATATGACGGTACTGGAGCGTGAACATCTTTTAGCAAGTTCCCCAATATGACGGACGGATCAAATCCCGACGGGAAGCAACACATGAATGCCACGCAGACATGGCCCTTCGAAGTACCATGCAGGAGAAATATGTCCTCCTCTACCGATTCACCCAATGCGCGGAGTGCAGCAGCAGGATCTGCTGGTGGGTTGAGAGAGAGCGATGCTCCGGTGACAAGGTTTTCACACCGAGAGCCGTCGGTAGATAGCTTGAAAATGGTCGGGTATCGCACGGGCAAGTAGTCACGCAAGAGATAGGCGTACAGTTCGGAAACAGATTCACGGCCACGCGATAAGCAGCCATGGACAGCAGAGCCCTTCTGACCGATTAATTTGCGACGGTGCGTGATCCTGTCCAAGTAGTCTCTGTCAATGGTAACGAGGTCTGAGGGAGTATCCTGCCGCAGGCCTTTTGGCGCATTAGCAAGCGAGATGCCCACTATTGCCACTCTTTCCCTCTTTCTTTTTTTCCTCCGTGGTCGATGGAGCAACATTTGACACTTACCCATCGTTATATGATACACAGGCTTGATGGGCAGATATTTTGTAGGCTCCTTGGTCCTCCAGTCAAGGTTGTGTAGACTCTGCAGAGGCTCAATGGCCAGATTCGCGGCATCTGCCCCTGATGAAACCTTTCCAAGTGTCCTTGACCTCGAGCCCTGTTGCCGGTGAGCAATGAATCATGAATGGTAGGCCAACAACGATATCGGACCGCACAGTACGTACAAATACGAACGCAACTGTTATAAAAGCGAAGCAAATGCCGAACAATAAATGGTATCTACCCCAAAAAGTTGTGGCCCTGGGTGGCCCGCAGCGAGGATTGTATTCATGTTCTTGATGCTACACAAACGCGGAGAAGTGAGGGGAAATACTAATACGTGTACGGAGTATGAATGGACCAGACAGAGCCTTTGTAGGCACTGGGCAGTGGCTACATGTGTACATAATTCAATCATGAGACGACTTGCCGCAGCTCGAGGCTTTCGGCTGAGAAAGACTCCGATCCGGAATGCCAATCTTGACGCTCGGCAACGACGGTGCATGTATACTGTAGTATGTATGTATTATCACGCGGGCCCTTTCCTTTGCGATAATTCATCATGACCCTCACCACCCTCACCACCCTCACCACCCTCGCCACCACAAATATGTACATGTACGAAGAAGGTCCGTCACTCCCCGGCTGCCGGACCCTGGACACACATATCCCAGTTGAGACCAACATAACTGTCCAATTTTTGTCTACAATCAGACCCCCGTGTTTTTTTTTTTCCACAGTGCAACTCTCCCTCCTGCACCGCTGTGCCGGGCCATCCAATCACCGCGAGCGAGAAGAAGACTTGACTTGTATGTATAAATACCTATTTCTTCCGCCCTATAAATCAACTTGCAACTGAAAACAATCCCGCCTCACTTCCACTCACAAATGGTATCATCTCATTTCATTCATACATACATACATTCGCCAATATGAAGACCACAGAAACCCTCATCGCTACCCTGCTCGCCGCCTCCTCCGCCATGGCACTCACATGGACTTTCAAGGGCATGCATCGCGACTGTGCCCCCGACTACAGCTCCTGCACCTGGAAGTTCCGCATCAACACACATAGCGGCAGCGATACAGACGTCAGCTTTGACGTCAGCGGCCCTGTCGCCTCTCGTGCCAACGGGGACCAAGAAATTTTGGCGACTTCACAGTTAGATCTACCTGGCGGTACGAAGGATACGAAGGATACGATGGATATACGACCTTCACAGTCACTGACAGCAAGAAACATGCTGCCTACCCAAAGTACTCTGATACCGAGTTCAAGAATGGTGCAGTCGCCCCTGACCGGGACTGTGATGTTAAACTTATTGGTTAACGGAAGAAGGGCTGTTTCCGTCGCTCCTTTGTCATGATCTCCAGCTTGTTCGTCGGTAGAGTACACCATACATAGATCATTGGTCATTCGTTCTACGCCGTGAAAGCAACGTCCAATTCTCCCTGCATGAACTTGACACGTGAACGCCAATTCTCAATGCAGGCGCTGGGGCAGTGTTGTTTACGTTTACACCGTGGTTATATAGTCATCTGAAGCAGAGAAAATCGTGTTGCCTCACTTTGCTTCCATCTGGCAGCCATTTGATAAACGAGTAGTCTGGCCCACTACGGATGTAGGCTTTGGCAGAAAGCCAACCGACTCGGAGGCTGGAGTATATGTACGTGGAATTGTACTCCGTAACACGCCGTATTTCCCAACTCCCGAAATAACAGCTGCTGCAGGCCATGTCTTAGTTACTGGCGCAAGTGTGAGACAGACATACGGCAGACCTGCGGGAGGCACATGTAACATTCCGATATGGTCACACAGGACTGAGAGAGAGTAACGACGACGACGCCAGCACGCGCAGGAAACGTGATCGACTGCGAGTTGATGCAATGGACATCGAATCCCCTTATCTGAGCCGCCCTTATGTACGTAATCAGATACATGTACATACATGTATGTACATAAATACATAATGCAGACAGACCCCAGTCCCCTCTCAGTCTAGACTTGGACTGGACCAAGCCGCAATTCCCGTCATGGCTCCGCGGCGGGTCAGAAGCTTGGCACCGACAACGCGCTAATCAAGCAGCCCCGGACATGCTGTGTGGTCAAGACGAAGGTGGCAAGGTTCCGTTGATGGGACGATGTTGATTGAGATGGGAGGGAGAAGAAGGAGAAGAATGAAAGGAAAAGACAAATTCTACTAGCACGCAACACGCAACACGCATCACGCTCAACGAAATCGAAATCGAGGTTCCCCCTGGGCCCGGCGTTCCACAATTGCAACTGCAAATTCAGACAATCAGGCGCCATCGGAGAAGCAGACGGTCTCTGGTTGGGCGAGGCCAGCTGTAAGACCCACGCCTTTAAGAGGGTCACAATTTCTAGCTCTGCGTTTGTCCCATCCTGCATCCTGGCCATCCTGGCCATCCTGGCCATCCACATCCAACCAACCATCCATCCCATGATGCATTGATGGCTGGCCGCTCCATCCCGCTTGCCACCCACCACTGGGTCACCAACCACTGGGCCACCAGTCTGACTAGTCGTTTTGCCTTTGCCACGCCGCTCCTCAAGACCAGACCCTTCGCCAGTTGGCCAGCCGCAGGGGAAATGCTTCTCTACAGTATGTAAATTCACGACGCCACTGCCGCTCTTAGGTCCCAAAGTTTCCTTTATCCGCAGAAGAGGCTTCTTCGCTCCCTTTTGATTCCTTGAAACTGTCTCTCCGCCAAGCGCGTCTACACGTGGGATTCAGACGAGTCACAGTCCTACGCTCCCAAATTGCCAATTATCTGCACAATAATGCCGACGGCAAGCTGAATTACGTCCAGCTTTCCAATGAATGGTCAACACAATTCACTCGTTACTTACTCCACACACTCCGCCGACTGAGCTCCTCGTCTAGGCTAAATCGGATACGATAATACTTCTTTCCCTCACCGTCAGCATCTCCTCCCTCAACCAAGTCTTTAAATTGGTCCAGCCTATGATGGGAGTTGCCGTTCGACCTTTCACGGTGTCCGTTCGCAGGCGAACGCCCGCAGTCGTTCTCATCTGCACCGTTTTCCTTCTCCTGGGCTTGGGAGCATTCGAACGATCAGAGTCTCGACTGCAGTACGCCCTTCCGCTCGGGCTAGAAGCTGCTCTTCCAGAACGCCTGCGCGTTGCGAACCCCTGTCGTTCCGACCTCGATTATCTGCGGCGAGCTGAATACAATCTGACAAGACAAATCATTTACCAGAAGCGGTGCTTTCGCGGCGTGAGAAACGCTGCTACGTCAAGAGAGGTAGTCGGCCACCAGCCGAAACCGTTGATTGAAGACGGCGCTAGCAGGATACTGGATTTGAGAAGCGCTTGCAATGGTTCGCTGCCGGTAGATGCTCCGTGTGACCCAATTACCGTACAGGTACCCCTTCCATTCCCTCAGCGAGACTACTCAGAATTCATATTTGGAGTTGCCTCTACTGCGGAAAGGCTGGAGAGGTCAATTCCTCAATTCAAGCATTGGTTGCGAGGCACGAAAGCTCGGCTGCTCGCCATCGTCACCGACCATGACTTTTCGAACCGGCGAATGAAGAAGCTAGAATCGCATTTCAACCAATCTGGAATCCATTTCATCGGCACCCGACCCCAGAACATGTCCGTCGGCGTGAACGAGCAACATTTTGTTGCTGTTCGCGACCTTTGCAGCATGCCGACCCCAGCAGCACTAAATGGGGCGTCATCATCGACGACGATACTTTTTCCCTTCCCTCTACCCGGTGGCCGAAGTGCTGGACAAGCAGAATGCCTCCGTTCCCGCCTACGTTGGTGGCCTGTCCGAGAATAAAGATGCAGTGAGCTTCCACGGACGTATGGCGTATGGTGGCGGAGGAGTTTTCTCTCCATGCCCTTGATGAAACTCCTGGAACCGCATGTCGAGAACTGCCTGGACGAGAGCCATATTCACGAGGGTGACGGCTTGCTCAAATACTGCGTGGAGGAGAAAACGGGCACGAATTTCACCGAGGTCAAGGGCCTTCATCAGTTGGATTTTGGCGGTGACATGGGCGGCTTCTACGAGTCAGGCAAATGGCACCTCAGCCTGCACCATTGGAAAACATGGCATCGAGCGCCGGTCGATAAAATTGCCAAGATTGCCCACTTCTGTGGTGGTTGTCTCTTCCAGCGGTGGCGATTCGGGCCCGATACTCTATTCGCCAACGGGTACAGCATTGCAACGTATGAAAAGGGCACCGCGAACCTGCAGCTGGACCGTATGGAAAGTACATTTACCGAGTCTGGAAAAGGTGACGATTGGGAATGGAGTCTGGGCCCGATGCGGGATCGAACACCGGAAGGCGAGAAGAAGAGCTACCTCCTCATCGATGCCGAGTCGGTGGGCGACCACTTGCGACAAGTCTATGTTCACCGAGCACCGCAGCCTGAAGCTGGACGCAAAGTCAGTCTCGAAAATGCGCCCAAAGATGAGGTGATTGAGCTTTGGTGGGATTGGAAGTGATGAGGAAGAAGAAATAGCGCAGCGAGGAAGAGGGTGGCCAAGAGTGGCGCATCTACAGATTTAATGTGTAGTTAATATTTGGCGGAGCACACAGCATACGGATTTGGACATTTCCTCGGCGTATAGCGTAGACTGGGATTCCTTCCCACTATTTTTTTTTTTTTGTTTTTTGCTTTAGGGTTTTGTATTTCCATAGAATGCATACGATGATGTACCATTTGGCCACCTTTGGACCACTCTCTGACAGGAATGACATGGCCATGTTACAGTTGAGTAATGCGCATGAATTGAGAGTCGTAACCATCGGGTTGGGATGTTGGCTGATTTTTTATTCTTGTTTTCTCCTCTTCCTTTTTTTTTTTGGCTGCTGTCGTCCGATTGTCGCGTTTCACAATCGATGCCCGGAATAGGGCGAAACCTCGGTCCACGCCAAAGGAGCTGGTTGACACACAACGGGGTGTTTCGGATGTGCGAGATCAGCCATCGTGTTTTTTTTTGTTCCAGGAAAAGATGCCGTGGAATGAAGATCAGAGAGTCATTGCACGCAACTCTGTTCCATCGTACTCGGTGGCCAAGAACACAAGAAGTCAAGCGATGAGAAACAATCGCGGGATCACGCCTGGGGACCACGATCACCATGCTAAACAGGCGAAAAACGATGAAACAGAAACCGATGGTGTGAAGATGCAAAGAATGAGAGAACAAGTACACTCGATCCTCCCAAAGCGACTGGTTGATCGTCAGTCGCGAAATCCAAAGTCATATTATAGTCCCGCCGATCGCAACGTACTTCAGCTCGTTAATTCCCGCCACAGCCCTCAACATCAGATGATTGCCCATTTATTCGTCGAACACGGTCGCTACCACCGGAGCTTGAGAACCGAATCGCCATGTACGGCCAAGCTTCCTGCACCAATGATACACACGCAGCCTGAACTACGGCAAGCCTTATTCGGTCTGAAGTTTCATCTTGCACAAGCTCGACGTCGCTTGCCTCTTTGGGCAGAAATCCAACTCCCGCATTGCTTGAACTGTACCGAGTAGGGAACCAAACATGGCTGAGGAGCGCTACGTTACAGATCATCAGATGGAGTATTGGCTGTCGAGTCGTTGCGCGTGCGAGTGATGGAGGAGGCTGAAACCGAGATGCGATGGCAGATTCGTTCTGGAAAGAAAGAAGCTTGTCATATTCTGAATATCATACCGAGTGTATATATATACTCGGGATGCTCTGCCGAGCTGTCTGTCTGCCCTGACTGGAAATTCAGCAGCATTCCATTCCCAACCAAGGCTCTCGGCACCCTTCTTTCCATTCCCTAGCGTGCTGGCCTCGCAGAAATTTCTGTTACTACAAGTTTTAATAAAAACCCCAAACTGCTTTTTATTTCCCACCTACGAACCAAAAAAAAAAAAAAAAAAAAAAAAAATCACACGGACCATCATAATGAAGGTCTCAACTACGTTCATCCTCACCCTCCTCACTGGTGCGCTGGCCGCGCCACGGGCAGTGGACGTTGATTCGGAGGAGCGCGGCGTCGCGGCCAGAGACTTCCAGGACTCGCTGGCAGAGGCTCTCGACGCGGGAGAAGTCAAGACGAGCGTGCTCCTGACCGAGCGCGATGACGTCTCCGTGGAAGCCCTCGATGTGGAGGAGGACGACGGGCTGGAGGCCCGAGGGGCTAAGAAGTCAAAGGCGCAGGCGAAGGGCAAGGGAGAGGCAAGGGCAAGGGAAAGAGGAGAAAGGGCAAGGGAAAGACCAGAAAGGCTGCTGGCAAGGGCAAGGGCAAGGGCAAGGGCAGAGGAAGAGGAAAGGGGAAGGGCAAGGGAAAAGGAACGGAAAGGGAAGGAAGAACAACGCCAAGGCTGGCAAGACTAAGGACGCGGCTGCGCCTCGAGTGACGAGCTCTTTCGATGCCCCTGGTGTTGTTGATGCTTAGATGGGGCGTCTTGGGGAGGGATGGAAGAAGGGAGAGACTTACGCCGATGAGGCTTGCTGGCGATGACACGATATGGTTAATGCATACGGCACCTTTTAAAACGGGGTATTGGGTTTGAACTTGGGGTACATGCTGGAATGGACTGGAATAGGATGGAAATGTAGCCTACAAGTCTATTGTGACGAAAATATAATTCGTCTTGTCCACTTACATCAATCATGTCAGGTACATGGCCAAGTGCAACAAGTGCAAGTCTATCTACGTAGAATCGGAAACTATCCAGCTACATGATACCGATGCCTCGTATTGACGGTGAAGAAGAGTAAGAGTAAGTAACACGAGCTTCATTGAGCACGCATCCATTGTACACGGCAGGATGACAATATTCCCGTCTTGCTGCATGTACTTTCGCTCATTCTGTACCTAGCAGACGTGAGAGGTTCCATTCGATCAGGCCGGTCGCAAAGTGGCAGTGGCTGTCTGGTTCTTGGCTCAGCACCCTCATTATTCTGAGTTTTCTTGTTTTCTTTCTTTTTATTTCCAGGACCTGTGAGCAGCTCGGTTGGACGCGTCGATGGATGTGTTCGAATGAGCCATGAGATTTGTCGACGGCTTTGTCCAACGTCCCTGGCCTTGTTCTCGTGGCATAGAACTGACTACCAGGTAGTTTTGCAGCGTTCTGGCGTCCTATATGAGTGGGAAACGTCGGCATGGATGGCACCTGAAGAGACAAGCAGGTCTAGTCTTGGACATACGATCATCTCTTTCGGGGCAGAACCTTTGATGGTGTGCACGAAACGCGAACCAAAAGAATGGGGCTTTTTGTGCGCGGTTCCACTGCCCTCCCAAAAGAGTATGGGTATATAGGTCATAATTCTCTGGTCGTTGTTGCCTTCGGGCATTTGGTTTATTTGAAACGATACAGGTAGGTCTCCACAATACCTCCAAAGTCCCTCGTTCGAACCCGAATCTAACGATCTTCCCTCAGAGAAGATTAGCATGGCCCCTGCACTAAGGATGGTAAGTTCACATGGTACACCGTGATGTAAATGATTTGTCTCTAACTCGGCCCTCTAGACACGCTCAATCAAAGAGAAGCTAAACATTTTTTTTTTTGCCCTTTTTGCCCTTTTTGCCCTTTTGCCCTTTTTGCCCTTTTTGCCCGTCTTTTCGAACGCTTTATATTTGGAGAGACGCGTGGCGGTTACCCCGGACGAGCTGCTTGTGGTGAGACACATGCAGTCATATTTGACCGAAAACACTTCATCAATGTCGGTGCTGCCCTTCCTCTGACAATGTGGGCGACGTGGTCAAACGGAAATATATGGACGGTCACTTGCGATGGAGTTGCGCAGTACTGTTCTCGGGGTATAAAGATGCTGCGTTCTACGACAGCGTGGCCCGGCAGTGAAAAGTGAAAAGCTGGTTGCCAAAGGCCGTTGCTACAGAATCATCATGTTCCTTGATGTACTTTTGCCTATTTTGGGACTTGGAATGGGTATCATGACTGACATTGGTCATGGAACAGACGAAATAGAACTTGCACCGATGCCTGTCACAAACGCCCAGCCTTTGCCGCGTATTCGGTACGGTATCAGGACACTGCTTGTCCCCTGATCACTCGCAAAACTGGCTGGCTTATTATCGCGACTGCTCGTCGGAACATATGGACACTCTCAGCATATGGCATAACGAGCTGATATGGGCGCTCAGACTTCATATCCCACATTGCCGCCATGAACCGGCTCATCATCTCCATCCCCCAATTCCTAACGACCGCTCAGGATCCAAGTGCAAAAGACATGGGACATCGCATGACCACTCTGCCTTCGAATGTCTTCGATGTTACCTCGACAGGATCCCGTGACCTTCATTCTTCATCTCCATCACGTGCTTTACTCTACTGTAGTCATCTAGATATGCGTTATTACCTGCAAACCTTGGGTCTCATGCAGGTGAGCAAATATATTTCAACAGAGCCCTAGCGAGAAATATGACGTGGAAATCCGAATTAAAGTCGCCGGCTAATTTCCGTCATGGTCACACGCTGAATCACAGAGGTCTTTGTTCTCGGGACTGTCGCGGGTTTCCTGGCGAAACAACTCAACGTCGCGTAACGCACAGTCAGGTTGCTAGACCTGCCTTCGACACTACAAACTCATCAACAGGATCTCCATTGTTTCAACAAACTCGCAATTTCCCGGCCAATTAGCGTAACGGGTTCAACTTGCCAATCAACAGTCCCCGGTCACAATCCGTCGTATTCACTAAATCGATCCTAGACTCCTAGGTTCGCGATGCGAGTTCCCCGCCGGTCTACTCTTCGCCGAGGCGAGCCAAGGAAATTTGCAAACTTTCCTACATCAGCATGGCCGCGAAATACAACTTAGCCTTTGTAAGAAATCGTTCTTCCAAGCCATAGAATCCGTCTTCTTTCTAAAAAGGCTTTATTCACAGCGATTCAAGACTCGAAAACTTTCTCGTCCACGGAGCGATGCCTACAGCACTTGACCTATCTATGGCTATGTGACTTTGGCGGATCAACATGCATGGAGTTGCAGCTCTCCGGTGGCAAACTTGCTGATTCTGGCTTCTATAATCCAAATGCCGACCGGGAACCGTCGTATGGCAGGTATTTTTCAGTCTTGGCTCCGTGCTTTGCACGATTATGACGGATCGCTGGCCATTTCGTGCAACCACAGGTTCAGTTACTTCCACGGAAGAAATGGATGAGTATGAAGCCTACGTTGATCGCCAATTCGCCGATGGCATTTTTCCCCAATATTGATGGGCGGCGTACTATTCCCTATTTGAGTTGAATTTGTAGTGCTCTGCGTGACAAGGTCGGGGAATTGTGCATGCTCGCCCGAGGATGTCCTGCCTTCCAAGACTTTGTCGCAATACGGGATGGACTATCTCGTCGCAGTTGAGAAGTCGGATATCTCGCAAATGGCATTATCTAGTTGGGAATGGAATGAATCCGTGAGGGCATCCCCATCGACTAAAAACTCCGGTGGCCCACTTGGGACTACACAGAAAGTAAAACGGTGGCGGATGGGAAAACTGTTGGACCGCGAAGCTAGGGTTCAATGTGACCACCTCTATTGAGTTGTCCGACCCTATAAGAGGGTGCGGACTACGGTTTAAATACCTAAGTACCTTTACCATAGGTGGGGTACTGATACAGTGCTGAAACGTACTATGCAGTTACAGAGATCATGGAAAATGACTAGCTAGGGTGGATCCTTGTCTCAGCTAGTTGAGTAGTGAGACTATCGTGCGGTAGGGATCAATTATGCCCTTGTGGGTGCAACACACCCCAGGGGACCTTGTTTGAGGTTCCTGTGATAAATCTAAATCAATAAAATCAGTTAAATCAATGTTGCGACATTCAGATCAATTCTTATAGTGCAAAAAAACGGAGACGGAGCGGGAAAAGCGGGACAGCCCGGTCTGTTCGAGTAAAGGTCGGGCGAGTTCAAATTTCGGACGCGGTGTCCCCGTCCGCTCTCCCATGGACAAGCTAAGCTAGTAAGGGGCAGATTAGTAGTTGGGTCGGTGACGACCAGCGAACATCGCGTATGCGCCTCCTTATTTCCTTTTGCCAATTCGGCCTAGTTTTTGCCAAAATCACCAAAATCACTTGAAGCCTCCCGTCAAAACCACACCGGCTCCCACGTATCAACCAACGGTGGCATCTACGCTAGGCCATGAGGTCTACAAACACTGCCGACAAGGAACGAGCTCAGCCCATCCGTCATCTCTTCCGAGCCTCATAGTCCCATCCCGCAAGGCACATTCATTACAGACCCGACCGTCTCAGAAGTGCGGCTGTGATGGCTTGGCGAAGGGATGGATGGGAAGAACGCCCGACTGGCCGTAGGCTGACTTGACGCGACTGGTTTGTCGACGGTGGAGAAATCATGTCGCGAATCGCGATGGACATGATTCATGAGAACATGTTGGTTCTGGATGGCGTTTTCACGGACGTACAAGTACGGCGTGGTATCCCAATTGATCCATGGTCGTCTTGTTGTACTTTCCTCCCCCTTCATCCAAGACGACAATTCCACATCATTTCGAAAAACCCCGTCACCATGTCCTACCAGCCTGGAAACGCGCAACAGCAACAGCAAGCCGGATATCCTCCCGAGGAGGAGCAGCAACACCCGCTCGCGCAGTCCGACACGGGCTCCTTCCAAGGCGGCACCTACACCATCAAACACCGCGACACAAACGCCATCCTCGACCTCGCCCTCCAGCCCAGCGCCACCGTGCATTCCAAATTCGGCGCAATGGTCCACATGTCCAGCACCGTCCAACTGACAGGAGCCGTCAAATTCTCCATGAAGAAGCTCTTTACGGGCGCCATCACGGCCGAGTCGACGTACACGGGCCCGGGCAGAATCGCCCTCGGCCCAACCCTCATGGGCGACATCATCACCCTGCCCGTCGACGGCAGACAGGCCTGGACGATAGGTAAAGACGCGTTCCTCGCCTGTACGACGGGCGTGACCATGGATACCAAGGCGCAGGGATTCAGGAAAGCTTTCTTCTCGGGCGAGGGCCTGTTTGTGCATCGCGTCGCGGACAGGGCCTTCTTTGGCTGACAAGTTTTGGGGCCGTGGACCGACTTGATGTGAGTTTGTGTGATGATTGTGTGATGGGATTGATGATTGACGAAGCTTCACGGAAGTACTACGGCGTGTTTGGCTAACCTGTCTAAAAATCGCAGCTTCGGCCTGGCGAGCAGCACATTGTTGACAACGGCCATCTCGTGGGCTGGAACTGCGACTTCAAGATTGAAAAGGCGGGCGGGGGAACCATGAGCAGCATCAAGACAGGTGAGGGCATGGTTTGCCGCTTTACTGGGCCTGGCTCGGTGTACGTGCAGACGAGGAACATGGACGAGTTTGAGTCTTATATTCGGGCTCATAGTAGAGCGTGAGAGTCGGCCGAGAAGGAAAGGCTAGGTAGTCGGCAGATGGACGAATAATGATAAGTAATACTCCGTACTAAGGGCGGTATAGTGCTTCTTAAGAGTCTTGTATTCCAGCTACTTGTGACGGCTTCAACGAGACGACTTTTCCCCGTCGTAGACCAGCAATCACAAGCGACCTGCTGTCACTTGATGCGGCCCATGAATTCGTACACACCGGTCCCCGACGCTTCCCGAGTCTCGACTGATGATGATTCGGCACCCACAAGGGCCATTTCACTGTCACTGTCATTGTCCGTTCCACAATCTACGGCTTCGAGAAATGCCAGGCTGCGGGGTTCCGTGGCGAAGATATCCGGACCATTTTGGCTCGAAAACCCGAGGCATTTGCTTTCCAAAGAAAATGAATACAATTGCTGAATTACAATCATCGGTGCCCTAGACCTCGGGGACATGGAAGGGATCGAATCGAACCCAAGTGATTCGGCATCAGATGAGGATGCATCTGCCTCATGCTTGGCGATGAAGTGGTACTTGTAGACGAAGCCGCCCTTGTCTTGATACGGAGTACCATTTACTCATTTACAAATTTACCCATTTGAAGGCATGGCAGCCATAATGACGGTTGGAACCGCCAGGTCAAACAAGGAAATGCCTCATTTGATAGCCGATAGCCCCGTGGTGGACCGAGATATGGGACATCCTAAACGTATGTACTCCGTACCGAGTACCTATCAAGACCAGCCCGGCAGTCCTGGAAGACCATTTATTATTCGCTCGCGCCCATGTCGATCAGTCAGCGACGTGGTTTCCATGCGATGGAGCCAGTGTGCCAGCCAGCCACACACATACACTGACAAGACATTTCGGATTGCTCGGCTGTAGGGGATAGTATCATTTATGTATACAGTTTCCCCTGAATGGTTTTACATGTACATACATACATACATACTGATCTACATGCCCATTTTTTTGCTATAATTGGTTATATCAAGGAAAATACACACGGTATAGCGCTACTAAAAGATGTATTATCTTCTATACAAAGTACTAAGAAGTCAAGGTACCTATTCAACCCAGCCCCCACGTTACAGTATGTGGATTTGTGAAATCATGCATGGGTATATGTAGTGCCGACGTTGTGCGTGATCGACGCAATCACACCCAATTAAATGCTCGAAAAACGGGCCAAAGACCCATTCAAATGGGCGGGAATCCTGCTGCTTATCCGTAAGAATAGGGAATAATAAGCCTCTGGTCTCCCGTGTCTGGTCATCACCATCTCCCGGATCTCTCATTTATCTGCCCGATTCCTCTCCCGCCCCGGATTCCCCTCATCGTCCAACGGTTTTGTCTTTGCTTCTCTGATTGCGACCCATTGCCAATCTGCGAGACATTCCGCGATGCAACACGCCATGAAGCAGGAGGGTTCCGAGCATAAGCATCCTCCCGAGACATCGCGCGATGAAGACCTCCTGTCCGGAGGCCCGCACTCGGCCGGCGGAAACGACGGTCGTCGCGCGCTGAACATTGTCGAGAATCCCCTCAAGGTAGGATAAGGATAGCTTTCTCTTGGACCACCTGGGGAGGGAGGAGGAGGAGGGAGGGAGGGAGGGGGCTTATTACCAGCTCAGCTTTTGTCATGGGATGAGGGCAAATGGTGACTGACGTGCTACAATGTGCAGCGCTACTCGGAAGAGGAAACCGTCCGTGATGCCCTCGCATTTGCCGAAGCCCACGGCATGCCTGAGCACGCAGAGCTCTTTGGCAGAGCAGCCCTCGTTGCTCGCGACCCGGAGAGGTTCGAGATGGTCTCGGCCCTCGACGACGACGAGCGCCGCGCACTGATGTACGAGAGAGACCACAAGTGGCATGGCCCGGTCATGCTGTGGTACTCGATCAGTCTTTGTGCCATCGGTGCGGCCACCCAGGGATGGGATCAAACGGGAGCTAATGGCGCGAACTTGTCGTTTCCCGAGGAATTCGGTCTCACGGGTGAGGGCAAGAATGAATGGATCGTCGGCCTGATCAACTCCATTATATTCCTCACTGCCGGTCTCATGTATGCCCCCTCCCTCTTCCCCACTCCCCTCAACACGCGGATGGCGAAGGAAGAGGATCGCAACCCTTTACTCACTTCTCTCTCTTTTTTTTTTTTTTTTTTTTTCCTTAGCGGCGCATTCATCGTCGATCCGCTCAACCACTACCTAGGTCGAAGGGGTGAAATCTTCCTCACTGCAGCGTGTCTCACCGCAACTCCCATCGGCTCAGCCTGTGCCCAGTCGTGGCAAGGCCTCTTTGCCGCTCGATTCGTCATGGGCATCGGCATTGGCGCCAAAAACGCCACGGTTCCCATCTACTCGGCCGAGATGGCCCCTGCCAGGACGCGAGGGGCCTTGGTCATGTTCTGGCAGCTGTGGGTTGTCGTTGGTATGAACCCGATATAGCGGCCCGTTGCTACTTTTTTTTTTCGCGGTTGTTGGTTGTTGGTTGTTGGTTGTTGGTGCTGACAGAAGAAAAAAAAAAAAAAAAAAACAGGCATCTTCTTGGGTTTCGCCGCCAACGTGATTGTCAAGGACACTGGCACGATAGCCTGGCGACTCCAGTTCGGCTCCGCCTTCATCCCCTCCTTCATTCTCCTGATCGGCATCTTCTTCTGCCCCGAGTCCCCGCTGGCTCATGAAGCACGACAGGCATGCCGAGGGGTTCCGGTCCATGCTGCGTCTGAGGGCGCACCCCATCATTGCCGCCCGAGACTTCTACTACTCCCACGTCATCTACGAGGTGGAGAAGAAGGAAACGGGCAATTCGGGCCACTTCTCCCGCCTGTGGGATTGCTTCGCCGTGCCCCGGATCAGACGAGCAAACTATGGTGCCTCGACCGTCATGATTGCTCAGCAAATGTGCGGCATCAACAGTGAGTTTTATTTCACAACTTTTTCTTTTGTTGCCCGCCACACACAACCCCTTCGCGTGAGCTGATTCTTAGGGGGAAATATCAGTCATTTCTTTCTACAGCTCATCCATCTTCGAGAGCGTCGGGTACAGCAAGACGGAATCGCTCTACGCGTCACTGGGCTACGGGGCCGTTCAGGTCGTGTCGACTATTCCGACGCTGTTCCTCATTGATACCAAGGGTCGAAGAACGCTGACCATGATTGTACGTGCTTGTTCCAAATTGTGCAACGACTGACTCTCCTGTCTTGAAGAAGAAACGCTAATTTTGTCAAAAAAATAAAAAAAGACCTTTCCTCTCATGTGCATCTTCTTACTCGCCGCCGGACTCTCCCTCCTTCCAAACGGGGCCTACCATATTGCTCCGACAGATGCGAACCAGAATCCTGCCGGCGACTTCCGATCGCGCGGGGCGAGAATTGGGCCGGTGGTTCTGTGAGTAGACGTGCTGATTCGGGATGATTCGGGATGCTTTGTCAAACAAGCAATGCAAACAAGTCTCTGACCGCGATTCGACGACCAGATTCGTCTATCTATTCACCATCTGCTACTCGTTGGGTGAAGGGCCCGTTGCCTTCCAATACTCGGCCGAGGTTTTCCCCACGATCCAGCGTGAGCAAGGCATGGCCTGGGCCGTCTGTATCAACAACACATTCGGTAAGTGTGCTCCAACTCGACCTTGAAACATGTCACGGCTGTCAGTGAAGAAAAATTACTAACAAACCCCTGTTCAAACGCAGCTGGTATTCTCGGCTTGACGTTTCCGCGCATGAAAACAGTCATGACCTCGACTGGTGCTTGTGAGTCCGACGGGCCCCTATCCTATCCCAGAGCAGACAGATGGAATCGCTAATCATCGTTGTAGTCGGTTTCTACGCCGGTCTCAACCTCATCGCCTGGGTCATGATCTTCTGCTTCGTCAGAGAGACGAAGCAGCTCACTCTGGAAGAGGTGGACCGTAAGTCCACTTACTTGTCAGTCCTTGTTCTATGAAGCGCATTGTTCCTAACATGGCTCACAGAGGTGTTCTCGGTGCCGACCAAGACGTTTATCCATTACGAATTGACCGTGTGGCTTCCGTGGTTCATCAAGCGATACGTCTTTATGATGAAGGTGCCGCGCCCTCCGCCCTCATGGAGAAGGCTGAGCGCAGCGATGCGATCAAGGAGGCGTAGACGTTGCTGTCCTGTGGCATTGCGAGCTTCAACCTGGGCAATTGTCTTGGGTCCATGAGTGGGCTTCCCCTTTGTTTCTGCAATGATGGCTATGTAGCTGGTTGTGTCGAGCATTCAAGAATACCGTTGCGTACGCGTGTTGCCATCTTGGAACTTTTCAATTCATCATGGCATGTGACGATTCTCAACGTTTTATTCTTCTTAAAAAGTATGAACATGAATTTGCTGATGGCAATTTCCACCTTGCTGCCATCCAATCTCATCGCTTTCGTGCCCCGAGGTTATCCTAGGCTGCCCATGGTCGTATAGTGTCGATATCTGGAACATTGGCCTTCTTGTAAGCCGAAATGCACATCCCAGTATACAACAACAACCCCAACCCCAACCCCCCTTATGGAGATACAAACATGAGTCATAACTTTCGTAGATGTGGAACCTCATGGAAGATGTCAGTCTGTTCGACCGGCCCGCCGGTGACGATGGCGAGTACGACGCACATGTCCACCTCGCCCAGATGGTGTCTCTCCTAGGAGAACCCGACGAGGAATTAATCAAAAGGGAGCGCTTCTTTCGGAACCATCGTCTTGGGAAACCCGTCGTTGACTCGCGCGCCAAGGAATGCAAGGGTATGAACGAGTTCTGGGCGGTCCGTTTTTCAAGGAGAGTAAGAGTCGGAGACCATGCACGAACTATGGTATGTATAGGTACTTGCGTGCCGTTTGTGCGCAGACAATATTATCCGCGCAGACCTTGTGACAAGGTTCAAGCTAGCAGATACAATAACTCAACTAGTTGGCGATGAGAAGGATGAATTCCTTGACTGCGCGTCTGGGATGCTCCAATGGTTACCTGAGAAATGGAAGACAGCAAGGAGCTGCTCCAACATCCAATCTTTGATTCTTTGAAAGAAAGGCGTGCCCGGTGGCAAGGGTAATTCGTTCCCGACCTCACAGGGCCGACCCCATCAGAGGTCCTGGCAAGGAAAGATTCTTGCCCGTTCATAATTAAAGCGGTCTCATTGTATTACAGACACGTGGTTACTAATTGTAAGAGCATGTACATAGCAAAAGATCGGTATCTGTAATTTATATTCTGTGTCATATCAATGTAGTTGACATCATCATTCTCCAAATACCATTGGTGAGTTTTTCACTAGGGGATTCCCTAGTAAAAGTGACTTTTTACTAGAGGAATTACTAGGAAAATAACTTTTTACTAGTGACTTTTTACTAGAGGATTTACTAGGAAAATAACTTTTTACTAGTAACTTTTTACTAGAGAAATTACTAGGAAAAATAACTTTTTACTAGTGACTTTTTACTAGAGAATTTATTAGGAAAAATAACTTTTTACTAGTGACTTTTTTACTAGAGGATTTATTAGTAAAATAACTTTTTACTAGTAACTTTTTTACTAGAGGATTTATTAGTAAAAATAACTTTTTACTAGTAACTTTTTACTAGAGAAATTACTAGTAAAAATAACTTTTTACTAGTAACTTTTTTACTAGAGAAATTACTAGTAAAATTACTTTTTACTAGTAACTTTTTTACTAGAGAAATTACTAGGAAAATTACTTTTTACTAGTAACTTTTTTACTAGAGGATTTACTAGGAAAATTACTTTTTTACTAGTAACTTTTTTACTAGAGGATTTACTAGAAAAATTACTTTTTACTAGTGACTTTTTTACTAGAGGATTTACTAGTAAAAGTGACTTTTTTACTTTTTTACTAGTGACTTTTTTACTAGAGGAATTACTAGTAAAAGTGACTTTTTACTAATGACTTTTTTATTAGAGAAATTACTAGTAAAAATGACTTTTTATAAGGGAAATTACTAGTAAAAGTGACTTTTTTACTAATGACTTTTTACTAGAGAAATTACTAGTAAAAGTGACTTTTTTACTAGTGACTTTTTTACTAGAGAAATTACTAGTAAAAGTGACTTTTTACTAATGACTTTTTTACTAGGGGAATTACTAGTAAAAGTGACTTTTTATTAGTGACTTTTTACTAGTGACTTTTTTACTAGGGGATTTATTAGTAAAAGTGACTTTTTACTAGTGACTTTTTACTAGGGAATTACTAGTAAAAGTGACTTTTTACTAGTGACTTTTTTACTAGAGAAATTACTAGTAAAAGTGACTTTTTTACTAGTGACTTTTTTACTAGGGGAATTACTAGTAAAAATGACTTTTTACTAGTGACTTTTTTACTAGTGACTTTTTACTAGAGAAATTACTAGGAAAAATGACTTTTTACTAGTGACTTTTTTACTAGGGGAATTACTAGTAAAAATGACTTTTTACTAATGACTTTTTATTAGAGAAATTACTAGTAAAAATGACTTTTTACTAGTGACTTTTTTACTAGGGGAATTACTAGTAAAAGTGACTTTTTACTAGTGACTTTTTACTAGGGAAATTACTAGGAAAAGTGACTTTTTACTAGTGACTTTTTACTAGGGGATTTATTAGTAAAAATGACTTTTTACTAGTGACTTTTTTACTAGGGGAATTACTAGTAAAAATGACTTTTTACTAGTAACTTTTTTACTAGGGGAATTACTAGTAAAAATGACTTTTTTACTAGTTGTTATGAACTGGCCTTAGGGTAGCTGCACGTAAGCGTTCTAAGAGATATTATTATCCTTAGAGAGGAAGGATTAGACTAAGCTAGGTGTTACACAGGAACTAGCTTTATACTAGTGTGTGTGTGGGTCGCATAGGCCTAGGTAAAGCCCTAACCTATTTACCTATAGTCCGCGTCCTTTGCGCGCCCTTTCTAGAACCTTTACATGCCCTTTCTAGACCTAAGATATAACCTAAGCTCCTAAGCTTAAGTCTATAACATACCCCTTACTTAGGCCTCCTTCCTCTTTACCCTTATTATTAGAATATTCTAAGTAAGTAGCATATATATGTAATTAATGTGGTATATTAGTATAGGTCCTAGTGTAGGGCTTATGCATAGCCTAGTAGGCTAAAAATTTTTCCTTATAGGCTACCCTACCCCTAGCCTTTAAAATAACTAGCCCTACCTAACTCTAGCCCCTATAACACTAGCCTACTCTATTTTCTTACCTACCACTAGCTAATATTAAGCTTTACCTACCTAGTTATTATCACTTTATTTTTATACATTGCCTTTCACCTATTAAATCCCCTTTCCCCTAGCTATTACTAGTCTTTCTAACCTCTTATTACTAACTATTTGCAATCCCCTTACTAGTCTATATCTAAAGTAAGTGCATAATTAAAGCTATCCTATAGCTATATCTAGATATAAATAATCCTATATATCCCTTACTTTTTCCCTTTCCTTTCCCTTTATATACCCTTATTTCTATTATCTTATTAGTTATCCGCTACCTACCTCTCTTTAAATATCCTATTAAAACCCCTTTTATATCTAGCTTACCTTCTATTATATCTATTACTATTACCCTAAGCGCTATTACTACTACTACCTTTAGTAATACCCCTCCCTTACTACTACCTCCTTCTCCCCTTAAAAGCTAAACTACCTTAGTAATTATATCTTAGAGGGTAACTCTAATAACTCTAATAATTCTAATAGAGAGGAGTAAGAGATCCTATATATTTAATATATAAATAACCTTTATAATAAGGGGATATAAGAGTATACCCTAGGTCTTATTAGGCCTATTTTCCTTATTAGCATGCCTATTAATTATATAGCTAAGAGCTACACTTATACTTAGGTAACCTAAAACTAAGATATATATATAAGCACCTTATAAACCTTTTAGCTACTAGAAAGGCTATTAAAACACTAGCCATAAGGTATACTACCTTTAAAAAAGGATGCTATGCTATCCTAATAAAAACCTTTATCTACTATTAAAAACATTTTAATACTATTTTAGCTACTATCTATATTAATCCTCTATAGTAACACCCTTTTATTATCCCTTACTAAGGTAGTATATACCTAGAGCGCTACTAAATTATAGGCACTTACGCTTACCTAGTAAATAACTCCTACCTAATATAGTAGTAATATAGTAATAGAGTTCTTTATAGTATATCTATAATAAATAATAATCTTACCTATATTACCTCTATTTAGGAGAATACTACTACTAAGTAGTATATATTTAATAAGGCCCTTACCTACTAATTAACTACTTATTACTATCCCTTCCCTAGACTAAACTAGAATAACTTAGCTTCTCTTTCTCCTCCTACCCCTAAGAACTAATTACTTTCTAATATAGTAGAATACTAGCGCTAATATATATATAGAGCAGAGGAGACTAGATTTACTTATTCCTTAGTAGTTAAATAAAAACGTACTCTTTTAGGCCTATTATATGTTATTACATTACCCTATTATGCCTTAAATCTATCTAGTGCCTCTATGTCTTATATGTTTTCTAGTAGTTCCTAAGTTAGCTATACGTATCCTTTCTATTTAACTAGTATATTTTAGTTTAACCCCTATCCTCTTGTGTTCTTAGCTACTAGTATCTCTTTAACCTAATACTCTAAGAGATTAAGGTTAGTATTAGTTATTATTAGTTCTAGTAGGGGTTGCTTATCTGCTAATATTTAACTAGGTAATGGATTAGAAGCTACCTATTATACTAAATCCACATAGAAAATAGGTAAAGTCCCTATAGTATATCTAACTTAATAATTAAAGGTATAAGGACCTCTAGCACCTTATATTTAGCTATAACCTAATCTAATTTCTTATATGGTCTATTTGTCTTGAAATTTCATAGGTTTAACTATATATAGTTACTTGGGATAAGGCTAGCGCAAGCTGGCAACAAACACCTACGATAGGCCACACACAACGCGACGCAGGCCTGGTGCAGGATTAGCGTCGGCCTGAACATAGATGTAAGGGGTTTTTCTTCCCATTCAAGGGTTTTCCTTTTGACAAAGCAGCAGGAGTACTAGTACTAGCCCTACATAGAGCTAGCTAGCGTAAACAATATATATATATATATAGTTACTAATCTAAAAGCATTCCACTAGACGCTAGCTACTATTTATTTCCTCCTATTACTATTACTAAATAAACGCTATAGTAGCCTGCGTTAGGTCTAAGCCCTCCTTAAGATATTATAAGAATACCTAGGCCCTTCCCTTTAATAAGGTATAGGATATCTCCTTATCTAGTGGTGCTTGAATTATTACTAGGTTATAACTATATAAGGCTATGTTCACGCTAATCCCTATTACTAATAAGTCCCTATTATTTAAAGTAAGTTAATAAGTAAGGAGATATTCTAGCCATTTAAATTATAAAAATAATAGCATTACCCTTAGGATAGCCTAAACTTCTTAATTTACCCTTTCTATACCGCTATCTATCTATAGATAATAAGCTATTAATAGTAATTACTATATACCTACCTAGTTATAAAGTATAGTCTAAAAATTACTTAACTAGTCTAAACCATAATCTATAATAATTTATATAGGAAAGCTATAAAACTACTACTAGCACTGCTTAAACCATTCTGTATATGCTTTAGCCCCTATTAATATTATAGCCTCTAGCTAGATATACTTAAAGAGTCTATCTATAATAACTATAAGAAACCATAGGTTATCTAGGTATTAAGCTAGCAGGTCTGTTATAAAGTTAATAGAGATCTATAACTAGTAATAGTCTAGTAAAGGGATTGGTTTTAATAAGCCTTATCTTAGCTAGTGGCTCTTCTACCCCCTATAATAGTAATAGTTTCTTATAAACTAGGCAATCCCCTATAATATGCTATCCTAATAGAAATCCCTCTAAAGCGTCTTAAAAGTTATATTATAGCTAGGATAGCCTAGTAAGGGTAAATTATAGACCTATTGCGTTAAGGTTATAGTAAGGGGTTCCTAATTTAGAATCTAAGTCTAGCCCTAGAATTAAAGCATACCTTTAGCGCTAATCTAGTAGTTCACTATTTACTCCCTTATGTTTATAGCGTCTAGAAACTTCTAGGCCCCTTCCTAATTACCTTAAGCTATATCCTATACGTAGCATTATAAACTAAGGACTAGTCCTATAGAGATTAGAGATATATATCTATAAATATTATTACCCTATTAGAAGACCTATAAACCTACCTATAGTGTCCTTACCCTTACCACCCCTAATAACAATATAGGGTTTACACTAAAGACAAGTCTAGTTCTTTTATAACTATATAGGCCTAGAGTTATTGCTAATTATATAATTAGCTCCTCTAGTCCCCCTTATTCTTCTCCCCTTAGAACTATCTTAATAGCGTATCTAGTCTTACTGCCTATAGGCTAGGCCTATACTATAGGTGAAAATTAAACAGTAATAGTGTCTCTACCTATTTTACCTACTATTCTAATATCTCCCTTAGCGCTATAAAGTATTCTAAGTTCTTATAGTCTATAAGTATTATAAATAGCTTACTAATACTACGTAGCTCTACTAACTAAGCCTTTAGGCATAATATAATTACTAATAGCTCCTTATTATATATAGTATAGTTCTATTAAGCTAGCTATAGTTAAGTAGAATAATAAGTAACTAGGTATAAGATACCTTTGTTATTAAACTATAAGAGGTAACCCCTTAGAGCTATCCCTAAATAGTTAGCTTTTACTATAGTATCCTTATTAAGGTCCTATTATGTTAGGATAGAATATAATATAAAGGCTATCTTTAGCGCTTTAAACACTATATTACATTTATCTATTTACTAAAATAGGATGCCTTTCTTTATAAGTTTAATTAAAGGGCCTATAATTATTAAGAAGTGTAATATAAAGTCCTAATAAAAGTTAGCAAACCTAAGAAATCCTTATACCCTCCTAACCTTCTTTAGTGCCTCCTAATCCTAGATAGCTATAATCTTTTCCTTATCTAGGCAAATTTCTTTCCTTATATAGATATATATTATTTACGCTAGCTAGCTCTATGTAGGGCTAGTGCTAGTACTCCTGCTGCTTCGTCAAAAGGAAAACCCTTAAATAGGAAGAAAAACCCCTTGCATTTATATTTAGGCTAACGCTAACCCTATACCGGGCCTGCGTCGCGTTGTGTGTGGCCTATTATAGGTGTTTGTTACTAGCTTGCGCTAGCCTTATCCTAATAAGAAAAGAAAGAAGAAAGGAAAAGGAAAATCCTAGGTTCTAAGCCTTACCTAGCTCTATCCTAGGTCTACTCTAGCACTACTCTAGGCCTATTATACTATCTTATAGCGTGCTAGATTTAGTTTTACAGTGGTAATTCACTTCTCTTTTACTTTTAGCTAGCTCTTCTATAGCCCTACTTTTTAGCCTTCTCTAGCCTAGGTCTAGCTTGTTAGTCTAGGAAGTTAGAGTACCTAATGTTATTTGTCTTTTATAGTAAGGGTATAGGTTTAGTTTAATTCCTAGCTATTTCTAGGCCTAGGTCTCTTAGGCATTAACTAACTAGATTCTTATCTTATGTTCTTCTTTCTTTATTAATATCTATAATTTAGCCCTCCCCTATATAAGTATAAGAAGGGTTTCTCCCCTAAAGGGGTCTTCCTTTTTCTTTTTTTTATTAAACTTCCTATAGGTTCTTTTCTTCCTTAGAGCTACCTAAGGCACTCCTAGGCTAGTGTTAGCCTAAATGCTAATATTACTATAGATCTATTAAGTTATTTAATAAAATAGCGCTAGTAGCTATAAGTACTCCTATATCCTATGCTATTCTAGCTCTAATCTACCTAGGAAACTCCTAAGAATAATCACTACCCTTAGAAGTTATTAACTAAGAAGTAACTTAAGCAAGCTATAGCTAAAGATCTTAAGATATAACCCCTGCTACCCTTACACTAAGTTTACTCTAAGTCTAACCTATAATAGTTAGGGATTCCTATAGGATTTAATATATTTCCTATAAGTCTTAGTCTATTAACTATCCTAGGCATTAATACTATAATATTGCTAGTAAGTTAACTCTATTCTAGTTTAGAGGTAAGGCTAACTATTTTACGTAAGGCTTACTACTAACGCCTGTTTTAATTATTAGGTTTAAAACTACGGTTACTTAAAGGTAGGTAGTTAGCGCCTCTCTCCTAGGCCTAGTCCTATGCTAATTTGCTCTTAGCCTAATTTAACTAGTTAGTAAAATAAGCACTAGTGGTTAGTTAAGGTCTAGGCAGCTATAGTCACTAGGGGTAATATAAGTGCTACTACACTAGTTTGCTATTAGTTCTAGTCTAGGTCTAATAGTTCTCTAGGTCCTAGATAATTATTAGGATTACGTTAAGAAGCTCTATACTAGGAATTAGAGTAAAAAGAAGCAGAGTGCTTTTATAGTAGGTCTAGGCTAGTCTAGTACTAGGGAGATTAGCATAATAAGGTTATCTTTTAGTTATAGCGCCTAGATGCCCGCGCTATAGAGATAAACTATCTCCTAGTTATGGCTTTGCCTACTAAGGGGTAGGCAAAGGTAATAGAGGGGTAATTCTAGTCCTAGAGAAGGAATAAATAGTTAGGCAGTTATAGCTTAGTAAAGGGGTAGGGCAGACTAATAGGGATTTTAATACCTAGCGTTTTTAATAGTTAAGATTAATCTAATAATAGTTCTAGAATTGTAATCCTATAGCTAGCCCACTACTAGTTCTAAACCGTGTAATCCTACGCCTCTCCCTAGTTATCTATTATATCTATATTCTAGTTATTAGTCCTAGCGCGGTAAAAGCGCCATGGCTCTAGCTCTTCCTCCCTCCTATGTATATTAGCTACTAGTTCCTATGCTAATAAGTAGTATTAGAGTTATTTTATGCTAAGGAACTATTTAGCTATAGCTCTTACCTTTAGGGGTAGTTTAGGCTAGCCTTACCTCCTATGTGTCTCTAGGCTATTGCGATTAGGGACGTTAGTAATTATATTTAAGGTAGTTAACTATAATATAATATTAGTCCTTAACTGCTCTGCTATAGCTATATAGGGCGAGTTTACCCTAGGATGCCTCTTTAGAAGAGGAATTTATTAAGGCTAATCTTTCCTATGCGTAGTTAGACTATAGTTAAGGAGACATGTTTTTCTAGTCCTATGTAAAATCTTTAGATTTCCTTTAGGTTATAAGTTAGCAATTAGTCCTTAGTTAGCTCTCTTATAAGCCTATGCTACCCTAGGCATTCCCTGCTATACTATTTATCCTAGCATTATCTCTATTCCTTATATAATTCCGCTACTAGCTTATTATTCCTAGGGGGTCTTAGTCTACGCTATAGTACTATCTATACTAAGTTAGTAATAGCTTAGATTATTATAGTTATTCCACTCTTTGTAATTCTCTCTTTAAACTTCTGTTTTATCTTATTTAGGTATAGATCTAGGGAGGGATGTAAGTCTTAACCTCTAGTTAGGCAATAGGCATAGCCTTAAACGCACTAGCTATGATTTAGAGGCAGGTTAATTAGTCTATTATAAAGCTTTTAACTACTCCTCTTAGTTTTCCGCCCTTCTTAGTTAGGGTATAGTAAGCGCTTACCCTATAGGTAAGGATAGGCTAGACTACCTATATATATAGGAGTTAGGCATCTCTAAAGCTATAACCCTAGGCTAATGCCACTAGCGAGGAGAGTATAAGCTATTACTAGGCTAGTTTACCTTTTAGGATATTCTTATAAGCACTCTAATTAAGTTTCCTATTAACCTAGACTCTAAGGAACCTATATAACTCTATAGGCATTATCTCTTCTATACTAAGTTAGACCCTAGCCTATAGGGGTTAGTATGCTTTACTAAAGTATATAAGTTTAGTCTTTACTAGGTTAAACTTTACCCCTGCTTCTTTTACCTATTTTTCACATACTTTCTATATAGCTTTAAGCCTCTTTTAGGTCTATGTAGTATTCTTTCTAAACGCTGCTATATTTATATTATTTACAAATCCTATTACCACTATACCTAGGATAGCTTAGAGGCACACGTAAAGCTTTACTAAGTAAAGTAAAAAGAGGATTAGTAAGAGAGGTAAGCCTTATAGGGTGCCTACCTTTATCTAGAAGAGTCTTAAGAGTTTGCTATTAAAGCTAAGCTAGCTTATTCTATTCGCAAGGAAGCTATGTATTATAGCTATTAGCTAGCGTAGTATACCTATTTAGATTAAAATATAAATTAGGTATAGGTAGCTAACTCTATTAAATATAAACAAGATATCTATTTACACTAATAAGGTAATGCTACCTCTGCCCTAGGCCTCTCTTACGCATTCTATAAGGACTCTAATTATAGTTTCTATTAATCTATTTACCCTATTTCCTATTTATAGCTTAGGAGGAGGCCCTTAGCCTTAGCAAAGGCTATAAGCTACCTTATAATTACTGCTTTTATAATCTTACCTACTATGTTTAGTAGTAAGATAGGTCTTTATGTATTAGCCCTTTTATCTCCTTAGTGGTTTTTCCTAGCTTCCTAATTACCACTACTTATATAGTTTAGAACTATACTAGAAAATATCCTACTTTAAGGATAGCGTTTAGTAGGTATACTATAGCTTCTTTAGCTAGTTTATTATAGGCCTTAATAAGGCCTACTAGGAGCTTATTATCTCCTAGGGCTTTCTAGCTAGCTATGTCTAATAGGATATTTCTAATATCTCCTACTCTAAACTATTCTTTATCTAGGACTAGTGTGTTATTAAGCTTTAGGAAGAAGAGGTCTAGGATATAGAAGAGGTCTGCTATAGGCTTAGGGAAGAACCTTTATGTGAGTGTGCTTGCCTTATCCTTATAGGTAGTAGCTAGGTTAGGTTATTATTAGTTCTTTCTAGGTCTAGGAGTCTAGGGAGTTTAGGGGGCCTAGCTTTAGAGCTAGGCCTATCTCTTTAGTCTCTAAACTCTGCTATCCTTTTCTTACGTATTAGCTTTTATAGGGCTTCTCTCTATACATTCCTTTTTCTTCCCTAACTATTTATTCCTAGTTATTATTTGCCTTAGAGAAGGCTTACTAGTTTACTTTAGTCTTTTAGCGCCTCTATTATCTCTTAGCTTATCTAGCTTTAGTAACTACCTCTTTTATTCTCCTTAACTACTATACCTCTAGGCTAGGGAGTCCTTAGCGCTTTCGTAAGGCTACTAGTTTTACTATCTATTAGAGGTTTGTAATAAGCTATATTATATATGCATTAATTCCTTCCTTATCTTTTAGGTCTAGCGCGTTTTCTACTTAGAGTTATACTATTACTTCCGCTTTTACCTATAGTTTATTTATTATAGTCTAGGTATGTTTAAGGGTAGGCAAGGCGCTTTCTTACTCCTTAGTAAAGATGCTAATTAGCTATAGAATATAGTTAGAGCCTATAAGGTCTTCTACGCTATTATAGTAGACTTAGATATCTAGAGTTACCTATACTAGGTCTATAGTACTATCTCTATCTTCTCTATATTATCTTATAGGTTCCCCTTAGGGCATTACTAGACTAAGCCTTTACTAGCTTATAAGGTCTAGTAGTTCCTTTGCTCCTCTAGTTATTCTATCTAAGCTATCCTAGAGGGAGTGTTTTTAGTTAAAGTCTCCTATAAAAACGCTTTAGCTATAAGTGTCAAGGCTTTTGGCTTGGGAGTGAATAACAGAGTGAAGGTTAGATTGAAGTGTCGTAGCTATTAATCTGCTAGCTAGGGGTGAGTGCTTAAAAGGTTTAATCTCTAGCCCTTTCCCTTTGTTTGTGGGAAAGCCCCTTCAAATAGCCTGTAGCTCTCACGTGACTAGCCCGCAGCTAGCCCTTAGCTCCGTGCCCCGCTGGGTTCCACCCTTATCGATGCTATCGCTACCCTTATGGATGCCATCGCTGTTCTGCTCCTAACATAATACCCTCTCACTGCGATTATCCTTGATTGCATTAAGGTGCTATCTTAGGGTTAGGTTGTAGCGTAAGAGTTCCTTTGTTGCTACTTGCTATAGTGATTTTTATAAAGCGATGTAGTAATGTTAATAATATTAGGCTGTATTAGCCTTCTTTACAGTAACCGCCTGCTAATAGAAGCTAGGTTATAGTTACTTCTTAACTTCCTCTCTATAGGTTATTTTCCTAAGAGATTCTTCTTAACTAGACTAGTTAGCGTGATTTTTAATTAGCTTAACTCTGCAGGGCATAGATTACCCTACTCCTTCCGTTTTCCTTAAGCTTGCAGTAGTAGCCTAATAAATTTGTAGTGAGCTTATAGTGATAACTTGTGAATTACAGTGATCTCTATGAATACACTAGTCGTAATACACAGAAGATTCTAGTTAGAGCAGCTTAGATTAATCTAAGGCGCCTGAATTCCTATAAGAAGGGTGATTTCCTTCCTTCTTTTCCTCTTTTCTTTCTTTTCTTTAAGCCTCTTATTAACTTATAAGTCCCTTACTAATATAATAGCTACTATAACACTACTATTATATAATATTAACTACTAACTATTATAGCTTAAGCTATTATATCTTATGCTACCGCTATTAAAGATTCCGCTATTAAGCTATCCTATAAGGGGAGAACCTTATGATTATTAAAGACCGCGTAAGTTCGCTGCTTCTTTATTGCTTTTTTATTACTAACTTAGGGCTAGTTTAATAAAAATTCTATGCATGCGTTATGCCTAGTGGTTAGCTATTTAGAACGTGGCTCTAAGGGATAATAATAAAGATAAATAGCCTTAGTATATTACTAAGGGAAAGCCTGCTCTAACTAAATGTAATCACTCCTCTAGTATAAACTCACTGCTAGCTTGCTACTATTACTACTAACGTTTAGCTTTTTGTAGGTAATTCTCTAAAATGCTATTATTACGCTTAAAATAACAAGACTTATGTTAGGTAAGTTAAGCCTTAAGGGATTGCCTCTTAATTGCTGCTAACTCCTTACTAGTATCCTATTTAAATTGCAAAGCTATATAAATAGCTTTAGAATATACTTTGTAATCTTCTAGAACTATACTATATTAGCGATATAAGTACCCTTTACTCCGCTGCTTTAACATTACTAATACACTACTAGGAGTTTATATAAGCTAAGAAGAAACTTTATAATGCTCTTTTAGCCTTAAAAATGCTAATAAACACGGGCAAGCTTGTCGCGCGTGTCTTATGGCTAAGGCTTCTTAAGAAGCGGAGTGTAATAAACACGCTGCTTTCTTGTAGCTAATTAATATTATTAATCTAGAAACCTAGATTAAAATTGCTAATTGTCTTCGGTTTATGGCCACTTATGGCCCTATGGTTAGTGCTATTAGCTTTACTGCTTATTCTTTGCTAACTTACTACTAGTTTACTACTGCTTAAGCTACTCTCCTATGCGTGTTAGACCTTTAGAACTCCCTAAGGAATTATAAGTTTAAGCCTTTGGTAATAATAAGTCTAAGGCTAATGAAGTTAGAAACTATGCTGAAAATCAGTCTGAATATGTCTCTGTAGTCTAGCTATTAGATAGCTGCGAGTCTATACTAAGTTTTTGCTTTGAATATAAGATTTATTTAGTAGTCTAAATTGTTATTAAGTGAATTATTCCCTAATTAAATCGCTGCGATCTAATGATTATTTTAGATTGCAATTAGGAGTTAATTAAGCAGCTAAGAAGTTAAGATTTAGCTACTTAGTTACCGCTTGTAGTCTTTAATAACCTCTTTTGTTATGAAGTCTCTACGTAGTACCTAAGAATTCTTAGAATTATTATAATTCTTCTATTTTACTAAATATTTGCGCCGTTTACTGTTATATTTATGGGCAATAATTCGTTTAACTTTAAATTCCTCTTAATCCTCTTTAACATTATCTCGCAGCAAGGTTATCTTAACCGTGTCGCTCGGATTTCCTCTGAAAGGTTCTAAGCTTATAATGTTAAAAATATTGTATAAGCGCGTTCCTTTAGGTAACTTTAATTGATAAGCTAAACCATAATAGCTGACTTCTTTTTAATCTTATACGGTCCTAAGTACTTTGCAGCTAGCTTTTGGCTAGGGCGTTATAGATTAATATTCTTAGTTAAGAGTAAGATATAGTTGCCTATGTTAAACTTTATTAGCACTCTCTTTAATTATAATACTTTTTCTATAGGGCCTATAAGTGGCTTAATAGCTGCTTAATCTCTATATGCTTATGCTTTAATTCTAAAACTCTATTTTTAGCTTAATTATTAACCATTGGAATTAGCGTGACTGCTTAATCTAGTCCCCTTAGGTTATACCCTCGCAGCGCTTTTATAGGTGTGTAACCGTGACTTATATGCACGCTTGTGTTATAAGCAAACTGTGCTATTAGGAGATGATTAACCTAATTAGTCTGCTTTATGCATGCAAACGCTCTTAAATAGTGCTCTAAAACTTGATTTAAGCGTTCTATCTAACCATTTATCTGTGGATAAAACGTAATGCTTAATCGCTACTTTATTGCTAAGAGGTAGTAGAATATTCTCTAAAATCCACTAGTAAATATTAAACCTTAGTCTATAATAATACCTTCTAGGGCTTTATAATCTTTAAAAATGTGTTCTAAGAAGATAGTTACTAGTCTATTGCTAGTTAACCGCGTGGATATAGGGATATAGATACCATATTTTATAAATCTATTAACCACCACTAAGATTACATTATGCGTTCTGCCTTGCTAATCTTTAACTAGTAGGAGTCTAGTAATAAAATCCATTAATAATTCTTAAAAGGGGCAATCTAGCACTAGCAGCGTAGCTAGCTTACTGTAAGGTTTATGTATTCGCGGTTTTAAAACTTAATAGCTAATATAAGTACGTATATATACCTTAATATCTCTTTTTATTCCTAGCTAAAAATATTAGTTAGTAACTCATTAAAGAGTTTTAGTAACCCCTTAATGCCTAGTAGCAGGGTTATTATAAATTAGTAGTAGGATTTCTTTTCTTATTCCCTATGGGACAAAAACTCGATTTTTAAATATTAATAGCTTAGAGGGTCTAATAGACTATGTCTACAATATATCTAGGTTACCGCTTAATAGTAGCGCCCTCTTCTTTATAATAAAGGCATCCCTCTGTTATATATCTAAAAGTAAGACTTAGATTAGGGTTTTAATTCCATGTCTTTTATAAATATAGTAGAGTTTAACTTAGAAGAGGTTCTTTATACCGCTAAGACCCTAGCTATAACGCATCTACTAGGTTACAACTCCTTAGCTAGCGAATTTAGTCTTACGTGTAGTCTATTCCCTACTATAACGCTTATATTAAGCGCGTTTAGTCTAACAGGCTTCTCTAAAATTAATAAGACCCTAGCTATCACACCACTGCTAGGTAGCAACTCCTTAGCTAGTAGGCTTAGTCTTACGTGTAGTCCCCTATGCTATAATAATATCCTTTAAATGTGTCTAGACTATTAGGCTTTTCTAAAATTAATAAGACCCTAGCTATTACACCACTGCTAGGTAGCCACTCCTTAGCTAGTAGGCTTAGTCTTATATACAGTCCCCTTACGCTATAATAATATCCTTTAAATATATCTAGACTATTAGGTTTCTTTAAAATTAAGAAGACCCTAGCTAACACACTACCGCTAGGAGTAACTCCTTAGCTAGCGGGTCTAGTCTTACATATAGTCTATCCTTATCTAGTTAATAGGCAGGGGGCGATTTTATAGAGCGCTAGATGTTAATAGTTTTATTATAGCGTCCTTGCAGCCTATTATCTATAAACTAAACACACTACGTTTTCTTAGAGCACTAGATGCTAGCAGTTCTATTATAGCATCCTTGTAGCGCGTTGTTTACAAATTTAGCAAGAAAGGTTAGTAATTATAAGGATACTGCCTTTGCCTTCCTCTCTTTACTTATATAATCTAACCTCCTTAACAGAGCGTTAGCGGGGTTTAACTTACCTACTCTATGTTTAATTATAAAGTTAAATAGATAGAGTTTATCTAGCGTAGTAACCTATCTGCTAGTTAACTTTAGCTTTGTGGCTAGGTACTTGTGGTTTAAGTGATCCGTAACCACTATAACTAGATGCGTTAAGTATATAAGATAGTGCCTCTAAGTTTAGAATGCCTCTTGGATAGCTAGCAACTCTATATCTAGTGTTACGTAGCGTAGCTCTGTCTTGTTTAACTTTCTTAACATATATGCCACTAGGTGCTAGTAACCTAGCACTAACTACGCTAGGATAGCCCTAAGTGCATGTCCTAAGGCATCTATCTTAACCCTTAATAGGGCTAGTGGATTAAAGTGCACTAGAATTAGTGCCTCTTAGAATCGTTTTTATAGCTCCCTGAATGTAGCTAACTTATTGGGATTTAGCTTAAACTTCGCTAGTTAGTTTCCTTAGAGTTAATTAGTTAATAGGATGACTATTTTGCTATAGCCTTTAATAAACTATCTATAAAATCCTATAAAGCCTAGGAATAACTAGATATTAAAGACGCTATGAGGTACTAGCTAAGTTACTATTATCTTAATTCTAGCAGGCTCTATCGCGATTCCTTCTTCAGATATAATAAAGCCTAGGAATTTAACCTCCTTGCATAAAAATTTGCACTTTTCTAGGTTAATAAAGAGGCTTGCTTCTTAGAGCTTCTAAAGGACTTGTTTTACATGCCCCTTATGCGTGGCTATATTACTACTATAGATTAGGATATTGTTTAAATACATAACGTAAATCGTATCTATAAGGCCTTTAAGGGCATTATTAATATATTCTTAAAAGGTTACGGGTATATTAACTAGTCTGAAAGGCATTATAAGATATTTAAAGTAACCGTATCTGCATTAGAACGCTGTTTTCCACTTATTGCCCTCGCGGATACATAGCCAGTGGTACGCATCTTTAAGGTCTAATTTTGTATAAATCTTTGCTCCCTTTAATCAGTTTAAGATCTCTGTGATTAGCGGTAATAGTGCTTTGTCTTTAACGGTAATCTAATTAAGGGCTCTATAATCCACACAAAGGCGTAATTTTCCTCCTTTCTTTAGCACGAATAATATTAGGGCTTTAGCTAGGCTAATAGATCTCTAAATCCATCCCTTTCGCTGCGCGCTCGCTAAGTACTCACAGAGCACTTCTAGCTCCTTTTCTGCTAAATTATATATTAGTCCCTATAGGGCGTTTTCCCTCTTCTAATTTAATAGTATAAGTTTAGCTACCTAGCGTAGGGAGGACACCTATAAGTTTGTTTAAAAAGATATCCTTGAATTCCTTATAGGCTTAGGGTATTTGCGTGGTTGACTTATAGGCTCCGCTTATCTCTATAGTTGCTAGGTTATTGCAGGGCCTGTCTTTGTTTACTATTAAGACATTATTGTCTTTTTATATAATTTCGGTTATTATCCCCTGTAAGATAAATCTAATGTAAGCGCGTTTTACCTCCTTGCGTGCTTATCGTGTCCTTACTGCTAGTCTAAGACATTCTTTTGTAACAGGGTGTCTCTAGTAACTATCTGTCTAGGATATAATTACTAGTTTATATGTAACTGCCTAGTTATACCCTAATAATAGGTCTTCACTAGTATTAGCTACGTAGTAGCTAACTTAATACATTCTTACGTAGCCTATGCTATCCTTAATTAATAAGGTTTACGATAAGATCCCTTAATGCTTAATTTTAGTAAGGGCAGCACTCTTAAGGGTTATGTTATCCTTTTTACGTTAGCCTAATTAACTACCGTTAGTAACTTTAGGTGGATAATTAAATAGGTTGCGCTAGGGTTAAACAGCGCCTTTATAGCTACCTATTTGTATTCTTATTATAACTTTGCCTTAACTCTTAGTCTTGGATCTTTAGGCAATGATTTAACAAGAGCGTCTTCCTAGGGTTACACTAAGCTAATAGGGGTCTTGTTTAAGTCTAATAGGTCTTTATCCCTAGCCTAGTTATGGCTACTCTTGTGCGTCTCTGTTATGTGGTTGCTTCTCTTGCAAATAGAGTAATCTAGTTTAGTGTAGCTTAGTAAAGCGTGTCCTAGCTTACTATACTTAAAACATATAAACAGCGAACTTATCTTTCTATTGCTGCTTTGTTACTATGGCCTTTCTAGTAAAGTAGAATGTTATTGTCTTTTCTAACTGTTATTACCTTAATTACTTAATTAGCCTCCTTTAGTTATAACCTTTGCCTTTCTTCCTTAGCCCACTAGGTAGGTCTAACTCTTAGGGAACTCTTAGCTAAGTACCTGCTTCTTTATAGCGTTATTAAGGCTATTAATGAATATATAGATTTATAGGCGTTTAGAATTGCTTTAGGCAGCTTAGCCTCTGCCTTACCCTAGATCTTTATGAACGTCTGGAATAATTAGTGATTTTCTTATCTAAGACCTATTAATGTCCTTATTGCTTCTAAGCACTATATATTCTTATCCATGGTTTCTATCTTTAGCTAATCCACGAATCCGTCCTAGGTGTAACCCTAGTAGTTTATATAACTGTCTGTGGCTGCATAACGCATCTATTATTGCTTTGCGTTATTTGCTAGGTAGCTGCTAGCATAGGCAACCTTAGTTATATTATCTATAAAGGTTCTATAATCTATAGTAAAAGCCACGTTTAAATCTACTAGGAAATTCTAAAGACTCTTAAAAGTATTCCCTTTATATATAGGTGCTTTTAATTATATCTTTACGAGGCTATATCGCTGCGTAATAGGTGCTACCTAAGGTGCTAAAGGAGGGGTATTTATAGGTCCTGCGTCTAAGTTACCTAAGGACATGGCTTCCTCTATTATCTATAGGTTTTGCTATAAGTAAGCGAGTTTCTATCTCTTTTCTATAATACGTATCTAGGTCACTGCTTCTTTAAGGCGCTAATTTAGTGTTACCTCCTTATTATTAATAAGTGTTCCGCTCTACTAGTTATCTAATAGGGACTAGCGGACCACTCTAGTTAGGTTTAGTAGTGTAATATTCTCCTGCTTATCTGTAGCGTAGTCATGGCTACCACCTGATCGGGTCGCTATGCAATGAATTCTAGACATCTTAATCTAACTAATAGTCTATTGCCCTAAAGGGAAGAGAGATTAATTTGTTAAGGCTTTTAGCTTAGGAGTGAATAATAGAGTAAAGGTTAGATTAAAGTGTTATAGCTATTAATCTGCTAGCTAGGGGTAGGTGCTTAAAAGGTTTAATCTCTAGCCCTTTCCCTTTGTTTGTGGGAAAGCCCCTTTAAATAGCCCGCAGCTCTCACGTGACTAGCCCGCAGCTAGCCCTTAGCTCCGTGCCCCGCTGGGTTCCACCTCATCGATGCCGTCGCCACCCTCATGGATGCCGTCGCTGTTCTGCTCCTGACAATAAGGCTCTTCCGCGTTAAAGGTATAAATAGATATATTCTAGTTATCTATATATCCTTCTAAGTAAAGGGAGTAGATATTTATGCCTTTTATCTCTACTAGTAACTAGTTAAGTCCTCCCTAGGCTATCTATAACCCTATATTATGCTTCTTATTTATATATACTATATTCTATCCCTTATAGTGTGCTAGTTAGAATTAGGCAAGGCCTAGTGCTAGGGGCTATAGGTGCCTTATATATTCCTACTCTTAGATTACTATTATGTCTATATTAGTTTAGTGTTAGAGCGCTATGTGTATTAAGCTATTCTTCTTATTTACATTCTAAAAGAGAACTTATAATATTACTATATTAATTAAGGGGTAGTAAGTCTTTACTATCTTATGCTAGCTCTATTCTAGCCCTATTTTAAGATATGTATTGTATAATGCTCCTTACCCTAGGCTATTTAGCACTCCTCTTTGTATTTATTAGGTATTCCCTTTTCTTACTTACTATAATAATAGGTGCTATAGCTATGCTAGTTCCCTTACAGGGTAGTGTTAGGCTTCTATCTAGGAGTTGCTAGTAAATTATAATAATTACTCTAGGTAGCTTACTTTTGCTACATTTTACTTCTCTTTTAGGATAGGGTAGTCCCTTAACTACACTAGGTATAGGCTAGAATATAAGATATAGTTTTCCTTTAGTTATCTACTAATTATTAGGTATAATATTTCTCCTTCCTTATATTAGCTAGCTCTACACTTACCACACCTTAGGGCTACCTTATAGAACTTTATAATATAGCTAGTTTAGAAGTAGTTATAGTATTATTAGGGTTATAGGGTCTTATTATATGGTTTAGTCTAGAATAGCTTCGCTTTAAAGACTATTCTATCTTAGTATATCTTATTAGCGTTTTCTACTTCTACTAGTCCTAGGATTAGGTAGTGTATTATGCGTTTTCTACTTAGGGGTGCCTTATGGTTACCTTAATTATATTTACTTTATTTGCTTTTCTAATCTTAGTTATAAGGTTCTTAATAGATATATGCTTTGTTAGGAATCCCTTAACTATAACGCTAAGTATATAGTGGTAAAGGGCTACTTCTAGACTAAATGCTTTAGTAATCTATTTTTAGTCCTCTCTATATTAAGCTATGTTTCCTTTAAAGGTAATAATTATATCTTCGCTAGGGAGTCTTCTAGCTACTATGGCTATGGTTTAGCTAGTGGCTTTGTTTACTATAGTTATTATATCTTTAGCGCCTTAGGATTAGAGCGTTTCCTAAATTATATTACCTTTAATAAGTACTTCTCTATGTTATCTGCCTAGGACCTATAAGGGAGGGTTTTATTATTAAGCCTTCTTAGTGCTAGTCTAGCTATAATGCTTACCTAGGTTAGTATATTAGTTCCTTTAGCTTCTTCCCTAATAGCCTCCTTAAGGGCTACTTTAAGGGCTTCTTTAGTAGTATAGATATTATTATTGTTATTACTGCTATTATTATTTATAGCTCTTATTTTAGCGTAGGCATAGTTTACTACCTAGCGGGCTATAGCCTTTATAATACTCTAAACTTAGGAGACTTTATTACTAGGGATAAGGCTAGTAATCTTATTATAGAATTTTATATTATCTAGGTGCTTAAATTATATCTAATCTATTATTAGGTTATCTTTGCGTCTATAGGCATTAAATTACCCTATTCCTGCGTTTAGGTAGTGGTAGCTCTATGCTAGCCCCTTTCTCTAGCGTTAATTACTATTAGCATCTTGCCCTTACACCTGCCTCTAGCTCTATTGCGATGCGATATTATAGGAGGGGTAAACGGAGGTAAGGAATTTGAATATTAATGTGGTTTGTATTTTAGAGGCGATTCCGACCTTTAGATCGGTGCGGAAAAAGTATCAAAGGTTTTCCTTATATAGATAATAAACCCTAGGTACTTAACTTCCTTTATTATAAAAACGTATTTCTTTATATCTAAATTTAGTCCTACTTACTATAGCCTTAAGAGCACTACTTAGACCTTTTATATATAGTCTTTCTAAGACCCTCCTAAGTAAATAAGGATATTATTAAGGTAAGTAGTTATATAGTCCCCTAGGATTCCACTAAGCATACTATTAATATATCTCTAAAAGGTAGCGGGTATACCTGCTAGGCTAAAGGGGCATATAAGCTACTTAAATAACCTAAAACGCGTTTAGAAGGCAGTCTAGTGTTCCTTACCTTTAGTAATATAAAGCTAGTAAAACGCTGCTTATATATCTAGCTTTATAAACTACTTTGCCTCTAATAATAATTATAGTGTTTCCTTTACTAGAGGTAAGGGATAATAGTCTTATTCTATAATCTTATTAAGAGCATAGTAGTCTACGTAAAACCACTATTCTCCTCCTAGCTTCTTTACTAATAATACTAGAGCTACTGCTAAAGAGAAGCTAGCCTATATCTATTCCTTATCTATAAGGTTAGTTACTTACTTTTAGATTTTAAGGAGGTGCTACTAGGGTATATTATATAATAGGGCCTATAGAAGTTCTGGTTTAGATCTGTCTATATTACGCTTTAATTAAATATAGTAGTCTAATTATCCCTAGTGCAATAGTAAGGCATTTGCCTTGCTTTCTAGGAAGAGGTCTGTAAAGTCCTATAGCGCGCTTAGTAATAAGGATAATAGGTCCTATTCTATAGCCTTAGGGGTTACGTCTATCTATAGAATTAATGTAATTTCCGTAGGCTAATAGCGTATAGTTAGATATGTTCTTTCTACTTCTTTACATACCTTATGATTCCCGCAAAGGTAGAGCCTAAGATAGATATCATTAGTTACTTAACCTTCCTATTAGTTAATGCCTAAATTTGTAGATTATTAGCTAATCCTACGCAGAGTTAATAGCGCGCTATATCTAAGTTAATCTTATTCTATTCTATCTATAGTGTCCCTAAAATTAGCTACCTTATTAACCTAGGGATTATATAGGTAACTATAGGTATTTCCTATCTATCTAGATTTACTTAAAAATAGATAATATACGTAATGTATAACCTCTTTTTATAGCTCTCTTTTCCCCTTATTTTACACTAACCATAGTGTAAACTAATCTCTTCTTTAAGAGAGAGAGGCATTCTAACTAGAGTTTTTAGATAAGGCATTTGCTTATAGTAGTATAATAGTTATAGCCTATATTAACAAGAGCATCCGTAAAGGTAGTCTTATTAATTAATATAGGAACTAGAAAAGGTATAGAGTTTATGTTAGACTAGATCTATTTAAAGTCCTTATTAGTAATAACTATTTGCTATAACGCCCTCTATCTATCCTCCTTGCTACCCTAGTTAAATAACTTAATGCTAGGGTTCTTCTTTTTCTAATATATTTACTATCTCCTCTTCTTTAGAGTTATCTTTCTTTTCCTTTATATTATATAAGTTAATAGCTACCTTTCTATGCTAATGTTTTAGTAAAAGTAAAGGGTAGTTAGAAATAAAATGCTTTCCTAAACCACACTATAGGTATTTACCCTCCTTATAACACGTGTTATACATAGCCTAGCTAACCTACTTAGCTTGCTTACCGCTAGCCTTATTACCTAGCTTTGCCTTATGCTAATTTCCTAGTGACTTTTTATATCCTTTTAGGCCTATTCTAGGTATGTTAATTATATATCTATTATAGGAGTATCCTTATCCTAGGCAAGGGCCTTAGGTATATACGCTTACCTTTGCGTATAGTTCTTCTCCTCTAATTAATAGGACTTAATATTTAATAAGATACTATAATACTAGGCTATTACCGCTAAGTAATCTATACGTAATATATCTTATCTAATGCTATAGTTCTTTATCTACTTATTAAGGGCTATATAGAGCTTAGCTAGCTTTATAGAGTTCTCCTAATCTAATCCCTAGCTAGCGCTAATTTTTATTTAAAATAAATATAGAAGTTACTAAATTACTTATTTAGGCATTATATAATCTAGTTAAGCTCTGTAATTACTAATTCCTATTAATAGGGGTTATTAAATATCTTAGTAAGGTAGTTTAAGAACTTCTATAGATTATAAAGCACTAAGTATCCTTTCTTAAAATAGGGAGTAACTTATACCTAAACCTTTAGTAATAGGTTTTAGTAAATAAAGCACTATTAGTCCTACTAGGACCTAATAAACCCTTTATCTATATCTAGCTTATAGGATATTAGGTTTTGCTATACTATAAATAGGACCCTTTCGCTATTAAATAGGGGTCCTATTAGCAAGGGTTTTTGCTTAATAAGTTAACTAGAAGAGTTAGATCTTTGCTTACTAGTAAGGTCCTTAATTTATTTTAACTACTAAGTAATAAGCTCCTATAAGGTTACTATTTTATCTATCTCTATCCTATTTGCTAGTAGCGGTATATCTATTAGCTACTATGCCTTTATAGTAAAGGATAATAAATATTATAAACTAGCCTTAGGGTAGCTATATATAAGCATTCTAAGAGATATTATTATCCTTAGAGAGGAAGGATTAGACTAAGCTAGGTGTTACATAGGAACTAGCTTTATACTAGTGTATATATAGGTTACATAGGCCTAGGTAAAGCCCTAACCTATCCGCTTATAGTCTATGTCCTTTGCGCGCCCTTTCCGGAACCTTTGCGTGCCCTTTCCGACCTGAGACATGACCCAAGCTCCTAAGCTCGAGTCCATAACACTAGTGACTTTTTTACTAGGGGAATTACTAGTAAAAGTGACTTTTTACTAGTGACTTTTTATTAGAGGAATTACTAGTAAAAGTGACTTTTTACTAGTGACTTTTTACTAGGGGAATTACTAGTAAAAGTGACTTTTTACTAGTGACTTTTTTACTAGAGAAATTACTAGTAAAAGTGACTTTTTACTAGTGACTTTTTTACTAGGGGGAATTACTAGTAAAAATGACTTTTTTACTAGTGACTTTTTACTAGGGGAATTACTAGTAAAAGTGACTTTTTACTAGTGACTTTTTACTAGAGAAATTACTAGTAAAAGTGACTTTTTACTAGTGACTTTTTTACTAGGGGAATTACTAGTAAAAATGACTTTTTACTAATGACTTTTTATTAGAGAAATTACTAGTAAAAATGACTTTTTACTAGTGACTTTTTACTAGGGGAATTACTAGTAAAAGTGACTTTTTACTAGTGACTTTTTTACTAGGGGAATTACTAGTAAAAGTGACTTTTTACTAGTGACTTTTTTATTAGAGAAATTACTAGGAAAAATGACTTTTTACTAATGACTTTTTATTAGAGAAATTACTAGTAAAAATGACTTTTTTATAAGGGAAATTACTAGTAAAAGTGACTTTTTACTAATGACTTTTTACTAGGGGAATTACTAGTAAAAATGACTTTTTACTAGTGACTTTTTACTAGAGAAATTACTAGTAAAAGTGACTTTTTACTAGGGGAATTACTAGTAAAAATGACTTTTTACTAGTGACTTTTTTACTAGTGACTTTTTACTAGTGACTTTTTACTAGAGAAATTACTAGTAAAAGTGACTTTTTACTAGTGACTTTTTACTAAGGGAATTACTAGTAAAAGTGACTTTTTTACTAGTGACTTTTTACTAGGGGAATTACTAGTAAAAGTGACTTTTCTACTAGTGACTTTTTACTAGGGGAATTACTAGTAAAAGTGACTTTTCTACTAATGACTTTTTACTAGAGAAATTACTAGTATAAGTGACTTTTTATTAGTGACTTTTTACTAGAGAAATTACTAGTAAAAATGACTTTTTACTAATGACTTTTTACTAGGGATTTATTAGTAAAAGTGACTCTTTACTAGTGACTTTTTACTAGGGGAATTACTAGTAAAAGTGACTTTTTACTAGTGACTTTTTACTAGGGGATTTACTAGTAAAAGTTACTTTTCTACTAGTGACTTTTTTACTAGAGAAATTACTAGTAAAAGTTACTTTTTACTAGTGACTTTTTTACTAGAGAAATTACTAGTAAAAGTGACTTTTTACTAGTAACTTTTTACTAGGGGAATTACTAGTAAAAGTGACTTTTTACTAGTGACTTTTTTACTAGAGAAATTACTAGTAAAAGTAACTTTTTACTAATAACTTTTTACTAAGGGAATTAGTAGTAAAAATAACTTTTTACTAGTGACTTTTTTACTAGGGGAATTACTAGTAAAAGTGACTTTTCTACTAGTGACTTTTTACTAGAGAAATTAGTAGGAAAAATGCCTTTTTACTAGTGACTTTTTATTAGAGGATTCATTAGTAAAAGTGACTTTTTACTAAGGACTTTTTAATAGAGAAATTATTAGTAAAAGTGACTTTTTCCTACGGACTTTTTACTAGAGGATTAACTAGTAAAAGTGACTTTTTACTAGGGACCTTTTACTGTGGGATTTACTGTCTCCACTACCAACGACGCATCCGTGACAAGTACTCGTGAAGATTAGCGACTGTAATTCATTGCCTACCGACGCACCAATAGACCCTGGGAAAACTTTCCCCTCGTGTCTCTCCTTCTTGTGATTTTCCTGTGCAACCCCGCAGATCCACGTAGCCCACATGCATACAACTCGCTCTCGTATCAACACGAAACGCGTCCCAAAAGCACCACCACCTCCCAAGCAACCCACCACCCAACGCACCACCATAAAAGTTGTCAGCGAAGGAACCCATCCGAATGCCCTCACACCTTGGACCCCTTGGACCCCTCGTCCGTTATCGAAACGCCCCCTTCCCCGCGGTCCCCGTCTTGGCCTCATTCTCGCCATCATGCTCGTACACGCCGCCCTCTGCCGACAGCGGAACCTGGCGCTTCCCGTCGTCCCGATAGACGCCCGGCTCTGCCGACAGCGGAGCGCGGCTCTCGGTCGTCGAGTCCTGCGTCGGAACGGGAACGCCGCCCTGGGTGCGGGACGGAGCGGAAGTGGTGTCGGTGTTGGACGGCATTGAAGTTTTGCTCTGCGCGCAAAGTCAAGTAAGTGAGTGGATGGCTGTTCTGTGTTGAGATTGGATTGTAAAGGGTTGTAAAAAAAAAAAAAAAAAAAAGGACTTGTAAGCGTCAAGTTTTGCAAACTCGGCGGCACTAATACCCGCCCCCTCGAGTTATTTATGAAATGCCCTTCCCCGCGGATCGAGCCGTTGGCGTCAGCGGTGCCGTCATGTCGTGTCGACGGCCGAGAGGATGATGATATCATAGATGAACTTTTGGCGTCAAAAACGCTCGGCTCGAGTGTTGGTCGCATTGGCTATGGGCCCCGCGCGGGGTTATACTCCGTACATCTGGGCATTTTCTCCAATCCAACCATGTCAGATTACTACGTGCCGGGGACATGCTCCGGGGCACAAGTTCTAGTCTATTCTTGGCGTTTTCCGATTCAATGCTCAGGAATTGCATTTGGTCCAGGTCCAGGCGTACAAATGCCAAATGTACAAACCTTCCCGAGGAACCTAGCTGGAGCTGAACCATCGATCGAGATTCATGGTACTCGATCGACGCATACTGCCCCGTACACAACGTGATTTTGTTAAATATATGAGAGTATGCCGGCGGCTATACTAGACCATGTTTCAACAGGTTCCAACATTGACGTGTTCTTGATTTTTCTTCTTCATCTATTCCCATTTGACCTGTCTCCATCCTTCTGTGTTGAGCCTCCAGCTCTCGACCAGCTCCTTCACCGTCCCATCCTCGACCAAATCACTCAGCTCGTTGCCCCCGTCCCCAAACGCCCAACTTCTCAGGCTCCGACCTAGATCGACCCCGTTTCCGACTTCCTTCTTCAACCATGACATGACTCCCTTGCCCTCCTTGAGAGCTGATTCCGCGCAAGCCTGTAGACTCTTGGCCTGAACGACCACGTCTTTCGGCAGACTGCTACTTCCCGAACGATCGCGTTCCTTTCGCGCTCGTTGAATGTCAGGATCCATGCCGAGGCGAGCTTCGTCGCCATGGCAGTGTCGCGAAGCATGGTGATTTGTTGCAGGGAGCGGAACGTGGAAACTATGTTTTCGGTGGACTTGGTGGACTCGGCTGGGCTGGGCAGCCCATCAAGTTGGCCGGCCATGGAGGCTTTTATCGCATCGGCCATCTGGCCCAAGGCGTTGGGAAGCGGCGCGGACCGGTCAATGCTGACGCACAGGGAGATGAAGGTCGCAAGCAGATGCACAGAGTCGTAGTACAACATTTCGCTCGGCGTACAGTGTTTCGAGGCGTCACCGAGAAACTTGGACATCGAGTTGCTGAGCCGGCTCATCGTCTCCATGACAAAGGTATGATCGATGCCCATGACCGCGGCGGTCGTCTTGTATACGGTCGGTGGCCTATAGGCGAGAACGTCCTGGAAGGCCTCGCCGAGCAGTGACAGATGAAGGCGTGTGCTCTGTCTCGCGGTCAGTTTTCCCTGCGTCCCAGGCTTTACGGGACACATGACTTACGGAGAGCCCTGGTCCAAGACTCAGGCGCTCGTGTAGTGCCGTCGATGCACTTGACGCCCAGGACGGAAATGATCCATAATCGACTGCGACTCTCAACTCGAGATCGTCAGGTACCTCATCTGAGATGTTAGTCATCGGCGCTTGTTCGCGTATCTTGCTCGGGCACAATAACTTACAAAAGCGAGCATCATTCAAGAACTCGCCGCAAGGCTCGCCTAGCAACCTACCCGCCCTCACCTCTTCCACTAAACTCATGGCCCTGGTGCAGCCCGACCTCAGGTTGTCGGTGTATCTTGGCATGTCAATGATGCTACCGTAGCTGCCCGCCTCGAATGCGTCGATCAGCTTTCTCGGCATTCTCAATTTCAAGCAATTCGCAAAATGGCCGCGCAATGTCTCAACCAGATCCCAGCCCCAGTCATCTGAAGGGTCAAGAACAATCGGTGCAATTGTTGACAGCCTATCGTAAAAGATGGGCGCAAGGGAGTCAACAATGGTCCGCTTCACGCCCAGCCCTTGCCAGATCTCGCGACATCGATGGGCTGATCCGAGGAGGATATGTAGTTGAACGAGGAACAGACAGATCTGGCTGTGTTTCGGGGTCGTGAACGCCTGATGCTCTAGCATGAGGAGAGCCCGAACGAGATACTCTGACTTGGCTTCGGCGGCAACGTATCCTGGTCGGCCACGGAAAGCCAGTTGAACGTGGCAGAGCGCCACAACCAGGGCTAGCTCCGGCAGAATTTCATTTTCAACCTCTGCATCGTCCTTGAACTCTTCTGTTGCTGATTTGTACCTCTTCAAAGCAGCCGAAGACGTCTTTGAAAGGCACAAGTCGCATGATTCCGACTCAAACTCGGAGTGGCAGACGACGCATTTGGACGCTGGGAGGTCGGCAGCGATTTGAGTTCGAGAAATAGGACAGGTCGATAGCAGGTATTGTAGTTTGAGGGAAAGAAGATGGATCCTAGCAGAAGCCACCGAGTCTTTGGCAGCCCTTGCCAGTTCCGGCACGTAGGTGTAAGCAACGTACCTCAAGCCACTGGCGTCCAACCTTTCCGCCAACTCTTTGACGTCGTCGAAACACGCAATGCTTGTCTTTTGGCTGTCAATATATAGGAGCAGCTCTTGTAAGCGCGAAGATGACGGCTTGTCGTTGACCACGTCCGCTTGGTCGTTGGTCTCGAGGGTGAAGGCCGCTGAGACTTTGGCCAAGAGTATATTTCTCTTGTAAATTGGTTTCAGACTTTTCGACTTTGCCATTTTCATCAGCAAATCTTGGACTTTTGCAGCCATTCTACCCACTTGTCAGCTCGCTGGCTCACAGTCATCCGTCATCTCCCCCCTCCCCCAAAAAAACATACCCTGCGTCGGAGCTCTTCAAATGGGCAGCAGCCTCAAGGAATTGTCTCCATATCGACCAGTCGCAAGCCAACAGCGTCAGTTCTCCATCCTCGCCCGTGTCAGAAAGACACTCGTGACACAGGTCGCACAGCGCTCCCCATTGTTGCGACTTCCTGTACTCGGACGCAACCCGTTGGAACAGCTCTTTTCTCCCCATTCGGAACTGCGCGACTGGCGAGAACACGGGACTATCAACGAGCTTCCTGAAATCCTCAGGAGTTCCGTGAGTTCCTACAATGTCGTAAAGCAACAGCATTTCCTGCTCAGACTTGACGCCTCGCGCGGGTGTCCCCTCTTCCGCTTGCGATGCGTGTGCCTGCTCGGTAAGTTGCGCTGCCCGCTCTATTTGCTTTTGTGCAAGCATTGCATACAATTTCTTCTTGTCAGGCGGTGCCTGGCTGCTTTTCTTGGTTTCAACGTCAGTCCAACGCCGCGACCGCCATTCCCGCCATTAAATTCGGACGTGGAGACATACCGCCAACATGTGAGTAATGACAATGTTCCAAAACATAAAGTCCCTATCCTGAGGGAAAGATCGATCGATAATCGCAGCAATCTATGCAGTCCATCAGTATGAAAATGGGATCTCCTCCTTTCCTTTTTTTTTCCTTCTTTTCCCTTTTTCACTTGTTTCCCCTTTTTTTTTTTTAGAATCAGGGCCAGTATACGCACTTGCTGAGCGGCATTCAAGTCCCAGTGCAACAGACACGACTGCAAACACCTCGTACCAGCGATTTTGTCCTTGGGCGCAGCCTTGACGGCTCTCACCCTCAGCTGGCCTATCGTCTCTGAAAAGGATTCTTCGGGCATCAATTCGACAGTGGACCATTCCAACAAGTCAATGGCATCGACGTCCTTGACCACGGTGCCATCCTTGACAAACTTGTCAATGGCAGCAACAGCGACGAACTTGGCGTGGGGTCATCCAACTGGCTTTCAGCGCAGAGTTTGACAATCTGATATTTCCTGTTAGTGGGCCATGTGAGAGCATTTCAGAAATGACTGCATCCATCTGATAGACGTGCTCACCTCGAAGTACTGGTCGTTGAACGTCCGCGCCCGCTGCTGGGCAAGCCGCATCGCCACAGCCCAGTTCCCATCTTGAAAAGCAGACTGGAGCTGGAGATCGGTCCCGTTTCTGAGCGGGGGCGTTGGCGGCTCATGACATGTGAGAGGCGTTGATGCGGCCGAGGCGGGCGGGATTCATGTTGAATATCTGCAAAAGATAATCTCAGAGACCAGAGTTTGGCGGGGCAGACGTTTGTGCTTTGTGCATGGAGGGGCTGTCTGGAGCTTGGACAGTGTTTTGGACACTGTACGCCAAGTCACAATTTGATACGGATCGGAGATTGGAACGCTCTTCTCACCTTTTGGTCATGTCTAGATGCGAACCAGCACTTCAAGTCGTTTGCCATTTATTTGATAGGTAGCGGGGGATGGGATCATAGTACACTTCCCCAATTGACCTGATGTCGACCGCAACCTTGCAAGCTTCCATCGCCATGCTACAACAGAAACAATCCCTTCCTTCCTTGGCATCAACATGATTATATATATTCCTCTTGTACACGAAATCTTACACTGTACCAGGCACGTCCCCTGTACAAGCCGTGCGTCATAGTATCACGACTCTCTTTCGACGTCACGGCGCCCGACCGCTCAGTCGTCCCAACTCCAGTCCAAGTTCTTGTATTCCACGATCGCTCGCGGTTCATCCAAATAAGCCGCCCTTCTCCTTCTTTCGTCGCTCCGTCTACAGAACACGAGTCAGACCAAATGCTCGGACTATATAGATCGTGGCACGTACCCAAGCAGCCTTGCAATCCCTATACGCCCTGCTCCCATAACCCCATCAGCATCCACCGTCACGACATGACCGGGAGCTCACGTACTGGAAATAGTCGCCGCACATGGCCTTGTCCCCTCGGTTGCGATACAGGCATTTGTAGCTTCGCTGCGCTGCTTCTTGGCAAGGATCGTAGAACTTGCTTTTGGATTTTCTAAACACAGTTAGCGGACGGTGCGGGCAAAATGCGACCGGACAAAAATCGACCCAAGAATGGCGCACGTTTCAAACTTTTCTTTGGCTTCGCTGTCCCACGGGTTTTTCCCGGATCCTTGTTGCGACGAGGAGGACATGGCTGTGTTGTGTATGGTGGGGTATGTTGTTGAGCAGGAAGCTCGCTGCGTTGTGTTGAACATGTGAAGGTCGTGTCATTGCAAAGTTCGCGGGAGAATCTCGGCAATTGAGTGGAGGAAGGTGGTTGACATGCTGAAGGTGAACTCGCACGAACAGCGCATATTAATAAGAGACAAAGCTGCCGTCACACTGATGCGTACGTCCTTTTGCTTTGAAGCAAACTTGGCCATTATCAAAACCTAGGATGCCATGCTTCATGCCTGCTGTTGGATGCTCCCCAGAACTCTTCCCTCCCGCGCTCTGCCCTCCCATCCGCACATTTTAGCAGCAATCCCTCTCGCGCCAGTTCAATTTTCCGAACAGTCTCCCTGCTGCAGCACAGCCCAACATCCAAGTCCTTCAGGTCCTCGTCGCCCGTGAGAGCCAGCGCAGCCAAGCCCAGATACGAGTGATAGAGATCCGGGTGTCCACCCGCGTACTTGGAGAAGCCGCCGATGCGCTGCTGCGTAATGTCCAGTAGATACGCCCGTGACGGCGGTATGTTGACAGCGTGAAACGAGCCAATCATCTAAAAGTATCACCGATGAGTATGAACATTTTGCTTCCTCCGGAGCCAACGCCAACCTTACCGAGAGCGTGCCGGCAACCCACCAGCAATAGCACGTGTCAGCCTTCTTGTTCCATCGTCCGTTCCATCCCACATGCGTGCAGCCGTTTTCCAAGGACAAGTCGCCCAATTTGGTTTCGATAAAGTTCTCATTGTCCCCGTCGTCATCTTCGTCTTCTTCTTCTTTGGCGAGATAATTGAATTGTCTGTGGACAAGGAACCGAGTGAGAGCTGCTCGGTCCGGCACGCCCTTCTCGACAGCAGAGCTGCTGTGCGAGGGCGTCGAGGACGGTGGGCGATCAAGCATATATAGAGCACCAATGGCGCAGTACGCATAGCCAGCTGATTTATGCGTCGGTCAATGCGTCGGTTTATTAATCGGTCCTCGGCGTAGGTAGTTACGTACCATGAGACTCGTGGTCCGAAGCCTCGGCCACACCACCATCGTACGTCTTGTGATGTTAGCACTGTCAGACGTGCATCTCGCCGCCTTCAGCCTGCCTGCCTGTCTGTCTGCCTACCTGTGTATGGCGAACATGATCGATGATGCCGTCCACATCAATGTCCTCCTCCTCGTCCTCCCAAGAACTGTCCCCTCCTTCGCGTCTCCTCTCAGCATCCAGCGAATGCAGCTCGCCAAGTAGCTATGCCTCATGTCTCTGCCACCCATAGCTTCGCCATCCCACAGGACTTGGCCGAAACTTCCATCCTCTCTCTGCAGCTTCTTCATCCAGCGCAGCAGCTTCTTTCGCTCTACGCCAGCAAACGCTGCCGCGGCTTCGTCGTCCGTTTCTGCCGCTACGCCCAGAAGAAGCAGCGCAAAGAATGTGGCAGCCAAATTAGCCGAGGCCTTTGTTGAGTGCTGGCCCGCCAGCATGTGAGTCGGGCTGCCGCAAAGCCGCCTTGCGGGTGCTGGAGGCTCAGAACCCATGAGCGGATAGATGAGCGGTCTTGGGGAGTGAGCGGTGCGGAGAGGAGATCCAAGGCCGAGACGATGAAGTAGGCAAACGTGAGGCGGGTAGAGTCGTTGGCTGTGTAGGGCGACGGAAGATACGACGTGAAGCATCGCTGCCAGTACTTGATGTGTTTGGCCCTGTCTATGGAAGTGGCCATGGTAGGCGAACGGGATGGATTTTCACGATCCAGGTTTCATGCCCGAAGAAGGGATTCGTCTACAATATAGTGAGCCGTTTTGGTATCTTGTGTTTTCGATTATCTGATTTCCAAATTTGTGTATGATAATATTATGTGATGGCCGCCGTCTGAAAGCATGCCACCAACAAACAGTGCCGCTGCCCCACCCCCACCACAACAGCAGCTGCCAACCGCTCCCAACCGCCTGCCTGGCCGGCCACATTTCAAGAAACCCCTGACAATGGGTCGGTCCCCTGTCGCCTGCGAACAGTGCCAAACACCCACCCATTCTATCGTGTGACAGCTTCGTCCGTGGTTCCCCCATATTGCTGCTAACCAGCTCCATGCCATGTTCATCCCGACCTCAACAACCGCCAACCGCCTACACCTAGGCCCTCCCTCGCGGCGCCATCCAAGAGGCGACATCATCAACGTCCCTCATCCGAACTACCTCGCCCCCGCCGACCGCGGCATCTTTCGAACCACGGTCCCATGATCAGAAAGTACACATCTCACATCTCCGCTCACGACAACACCCAACTAGTCACCACCCAGGCTCTTTCATAAAACTACCACACCACATCACGCCCCCTTCCCAAGCAACCCAAGCAACCCAAGCAACCCAAGCAACCCAAGCAACCCAAGCAGCCATGGCAATAATCACCTCCAAAACCCTCATCACATCCATATCTCTCTTCCACATAACCCTTGGCTTCATCTTCATCACCAATCCCCGCCGAGTACCCGACCAGATTCTCGTGCAGGTTCTCGGCCAGAGCATGGGCATAGTGAGTAATTCGTGCTTCCATGCTCCCGTCCAAAACTTTCTTTCTGACCATTTCAGCCCCACGCCCGCGGCTTCGACGCCCAAAGCCACGCTCTCGCCTTCCTGGGCTCCGTCCTCGCCTTCTTCGGCCTCAGCGACCTATTTAGCTTTTCTATGCCCGAGGAGTTGGGATCGCTTTATTATTGGGGACACAGGGTATGTCCCTTTCCTGCGCATTCGAATAGATGGTTCATGGGAAGAAGTCTCACGGTGCTAATGTATTGTAGCGCCGGTCAGAGCCTTGTTTTCGATTCTCATGACGTTTTATATTTACACATTTGGCCCGTCTTCGCCCATCTATGGCGGTGCTGGATACCGTACTAGAGGTGGGTATAACCCGTCTTACCAGGCTGCGGGATGGGGAGGCGATGGGTTGAAGAACCGCGTGTTATTCACATTCGCCTTCATTGAGATGATTGCTTGGTTCTGGGTTTGGGTCACGTTGAGGGAAGAGAGATCGGGTGTAATGGACAGAATGAGACGGAACGCGAGACGAGAAAGCGCCAAGCATAACCGCGATGAGTAATTAATGAAATGGCTGGCCATAAAGGGCTGTTCGCGTGAACATTTGGGTTGCTTTGGGTTGCTTTGCATACATATCTAGGTGGGCTATGTGGCGTGTTTTGAGGGCAGATATACCCTTTATGCTGTTTGTCATGGCTCATGGAACGGATGTTGGAAACTCCGACTCAAGACCATCATCACGATGCTTTGGAAGGGATCAACTGCTGGTGGACAGGGTCGGCTACATGATACAACTGGTGTCTTTCCTCCTCCAAGTCCTACTGAACAGTATCAACATCCTTGCGCGGGTATATTGCTCCCCAATCCTGCAGTCCTCGTCCACCTGCCTGGTGTATTGCCGTGTTACAAAAGAAAAGTGGGAGCAAAACAGGCGGAGAGGTACGGTCTGCCTACAACGGTGGCACTCAGTGCCTCCCACAAAAGAGTACGTACATTCGCATATAGAAGAAAGATGGAGATGGGGATGAAGAAATGCTACTACCTCGTAAATATGCGTCAAATATCGGGCTTCTTAGTTCGATTCTGGCCCGCGAACCCTGGACGCATGACGAAACCAAAGTCTAATTCTAGACCCCGGTGAATGTCAGGCGTCAGCCTTGCTTTTTGATCAACAACCGCAGCTGTTGCGGTCTCCAATTCTAGTGCAGGCGTCGAAAGTGGTTCGGCTTCCAAAATCTGCTCCTCAATAAATTCACCTGGTCTGCCCACAACGGGTTGGAACGAGTCGACTTCTTCAACTTCTTCATCACCTTCTGCCTCAACTTCGTCGACCGCGAGTTCTTCGTCTTCCTCTTGTATGCCAGGAATTTCTCCAGATCGTCGGCCAAGTGCCGATCCACTTCCGCTTCTTGAATGAGAGCCAGAGCTGGCATGCCGGCTGCTATGGTGGCCTGAGCTGCCAAAATTCAATGACGGGCCCTTGAAGATATTCCTCTTCCGCTTGGCAAATAAGACGCCTGATGCAAAGGGATTGGGTGAGCCAGGAGGTCGCTTATTGTCGCTCGGCATGCCTTCATCGTACAGGCGCAGCGGCGCTGGAGCTGGCGACCCTCGAACAAGGCGAATATTGGACGGGAACGAGGTTACCGTCGTCGGTGTAGCCGGCAACACCTTGACTGAATGATGCGGTGACTGCCCACGTCCGAGCGGCGTTTTGCACGTAGAAACAGACCCTGTCGAGCTGGTAGAAGATGCTTTCGAGTGCGAATGGCCATGGTGGTGCATTGATCGTACGGAAGAGACTGATGATGATGTTGATTTCCTACCGCGCAGACCAGCAGAAGATCTTCGCATGGTCGATCGAGGGGTCAGGGGTGCTGGAGATAAAGATTGTCTCTTATAAGAGGATGATGTTGCAACTCTGGGTCGCAGAGGTTTCGAATTGGAGGGCGCGTAAAGAGGAGCCAGAAGGAGTTCTGCCCGGTATGCCACCTTGTCCGATAGCTGGCGCCTTGGCTCGACCATTGGATACCACTCCTTTTGGCAGAGGCACCGTGGGCTGGGCGTGCTGGGCGTTATTGACCGAACTGGTCGCCGGGCATTTGCTCGTTTGTGGCCGGGGCTGACGTCCTTTTCATGTCCATTTTGAGAGTCTTTGTGATGCAAGTTGGGGTGCTCCGACTGGTTTGTCGCTGGTGGCCCTTTCTTCGCTTTGTGGTGTTCTCCAAAACCAATGCGACAACGTCTTCCAATGAGCCAAGATGGCCTGACTAGGCTTCTTTCTCGCCCTGTGTTGTCCATTTTGCTGAGTATTCTGCGCTGCGCTGTTTTCGCTCCTGACTCCAATGGTGTCCGAGGTTGTTACCAGATGCAATGTCGATCCACGGGATCGAGCACTACGAATCACGCCCTCTTTGGGCGGTGGGATCGGTCGACTATGTCGGGAAGTCGAGACGGATCGGATGGAGTCTTTATCGATCGGGGTCGGGGGATGTCATCGCGAGACCTCCTGACTCGGGGAGCAATGGCAAATCTGAAACCGTATAATCTCCGTAGTAATGGGCGCTTCTCCGTTCTGATCGCCCGCGCCTTGAGCCATGTTCCCCGAGCCTTATAAATTGGCTGGTCAGGCCACCGTCTTCATCCACATCCTGAAGCACAGGGGCCATGCGGTCGAGTCGGCTAGAAGCAGCTGACAGTCTTCGAAGGCTCTTTTCGAGCTCCTTTTCCTTTGCTTCCGCTCTCTCCTATACATCTTTCGCTGCTCTCTCTCCAGAAGCAGTGTCCACCAACCAGCCAGTGCATCGCACTTGTGGGCCAGGACACTCTCAATTACTGCCTCAATGTTCACCCCGGCGCTTTTCATCCGATGAAGACAGTCCCTTTCCAAGGCCGAGACAAAAGGCGAATGCGCCTTTATATCAAGAATCGCTTGCTGGGCCGGGGCGTGTTCGGCGAGGAAAGGGTGAGCCAGGATGTCCGCGAGGGCAGGTCGTGGCAGGGGCCGTTTTGACAGCAGGGACTTGAGCAGTGATATCGCATCAGGAGTCAAGTGGTCAGGGTACTTGGGTTCTTCGGATAAGATCCTTGTTCGCGTTACATTGTCGTCATCGTCGTCAAACGGTAGCTCTCCGCAGAGCAACGCGTACAAAATAATGCCTAAACTCCAAACGTCGACCTTTTCACCCGCGTACTTCTCCCCTTTCAGCATTTCGGGGCAGCATAGCATATTGTCCCACAGAAAGTCTGCAAGTAGTTGGTCCGGCCTTCATACTCGCGCGTAAAACCAAAGTCGACGAGCTTGACATTCTCGTTTTTGTCGAGCAGTATATTTTCCAATTTCAAATCGCGGTGCACACATGACTGTAGATGGACATATGAAACGGCACCAACCAGCTGGGCGAATATTTTCTGGACCTTGGCGACAGGAAGAGGGCCGTATTCCAGCAAATGATTGTAGAGCTCGTCGCCTTTTCCGCGTTCCGTCAGTATATCACCCCATCACCCCAATCAATGAGAGTCACGCCATCATGGTACAGCATCTTACCTGAACAGTACTCCAACACTAGCCAAACCAAACTCTCTGTAACGATGACTTCGTACAGTCTCGCAATATGAGGATGGACAAACTGTCGGTGGTGATGTATTTCGCGGGCTAAATTGGCGTCGTCTTTGTGTGCTGATTTAAGCACAACCTGTTGGGAAAGGGGAGGAAGTCAGTTCAGACTCAATAGCGCATGCGCGACCGTTGTTGTCGGCTTGTGGGGAGAAAAACGTCAGACATGCTCGTACTTTGGAGCCATTGGTGAGTTTGTGTGTTGCGAGATAGACTTTCCCAAATGAGCCTTTTCCTATTAATCGACCAAGGGTGTAATTCCCCACAGATTTCAGGTCGCTGCTCGAAAATTCGCTGCAGAGTCGTGGGTTAGTGGGAGAGCGCCATACGTGCAACGACGATGACGACGGGGTCGGAGGGGACGGGTCGAAGGGGACGACGGGTCGAAGGGGTGGAAGAGACGGGCATGGAGTGCAAACGTACTCCAACAACTGCTGATAGGAATTGGCGAGCTACAAGGCGACAGAAAGACCAACGGTTAGCTTCGCGTCAGTTGCATTGTTGATACTTCGATGGTCTCAAGGGGTGTGTGTCCTGCAAACGACACGACTTCAAGCTCGCGAGGGTGAATGACGATACATACCTTGGCCTTGCGCCCATGCACGTCAGCCTTCCCTTTGCTAACTGCATGCCTTTTGGTACGCGCCCACACTACGCGAACAGAGCAGCAGTCGTCAAATCAATCGGGATCAGTTCGTCATTTGCATCGGAGGAGGAATGCAGAAAAGAGACGACTGTGACGAAGTTGCGGCTAGGCTGGGCCAAAGAGAGCTAGACAGACTCGAAGCTTCGGAGAACAAACAAACAATAGGAGGACTCTCATCTGTGAGAGACTGTGACCACGCGAGTGCGAGTCTAGACATCTATGCAAGTGGGGTGGGAGGAGTGGGGCGGTGCAAGGCGGACGTGGCGGATGCTTTCAAAGGGTTGAGCACATCGAACATGGAGAATTGCACAATGGGCCAATGAAACAACAACCCATGAAAACGATGGATCCCAATAATCATCAGCCCAAGATGCTCACCAACTTGTTCCATGTTGTGTTTGTGACTTGATTACGCTGTCATCCTTGTAAGCCCACTTTCGGGCCCTTCGGACATAGCGCTGGTAGAGAAAGACGCGAATTTGAGCCAGACATCTCTTAATAAAACTAATATCAATTTTCACTCCAAGCACTTCAAAGGCACATGGTCTCGTGAGCCTCCCAAGTCCCAAGTGGATAGATACCAAGAAGTTATAGGGTACGCCTCACAATTCCACTTCGCAAACAGGTCAGGCATGGCTGGGATTATCATCACAATCAATTTCTATCATACCGCGATATCATACAAGTCCCCTTCTCAACCAAAACTCCTCGCCCATGCAAGCCTCGCCTATGAGCGAGCTAGTGATTAATAATGCATGCCTATTACCCAATTTTGTTTTGATCATACCAGACACCACTCTTTCTTCAACTATTGTAGTACAGGTACACTAATCCAAAAATAAAATAAAAATAGAAATAAAAATAAAAATAATACAGGTCGAAAGCGTGTTAGGTACGCAGGGTGGATGAAGGCATACCAAGAATTTAGCATCATCGAGGACAGTGAGCTCATCGTTTTCTCGTGTCTCTCCCTTTTTCTTGCTCTTTTTCTTGTCCTTTGGCAGCTCCAGTTTGGTGTACTTCAGTTCTTCGGTCATGACGTCCAGCATGTATTGATCGATGTTGGCCATGCGTTCTCCCCATGCGTTGCATTCAAATTCGCCATCGTCTACGGGTGGCATTTCCTCCATGTCCAGATCTCCATCCAGTACGGACTTTCCAGCTGGCGTTCCTTGTCGCGTCGTCGAAGTTCCAGAGGCTGGGCCGCCAGCTTTCTCCGTAAAGTCGGCGTCGTCGGCTCGAATCTCTCTTTCTGCTATACGTGCGGCAGCAACGTCTTCCCTATCCTCAGCTTGCTCGAGTGCTCGACCAACTGTTCGCTGGTCCCTGCTTGTGTCTGGTCCACCAAGAACTCTGTCCAGGGCAGCATCAGCGGCGGCAACGCCCTCGCTGGTAAAATCTACCTTGTCCTCCAACGCGTCTCTGGCCGAGACTTTGTTGAAGTAGTCTGTTGTGAACTCTCCTTCCTGTATTACGACGTCATCCAGCATCTGCTTTTGCGATGCTTTGCGCAAGATGTTGGCTTCGATTGTGTGTTCACTGACTAGGCGATATATGTGAACGTCGCGGGTCTGGCCGATACGGTGACATCGATCCTGACATTGCTTGTCCATGGCTGGGTTCCAATCTTGGTCATAGAATATCACTGTGTCCGCCCCTGTCAAATTGATACCTAGGCCACCAGAGCGCGTCGATAGTATAAAACACAGAATCCTCGGATCGTTGTTGAATCTGTCAGTCAATATCTGCCGCTGTTCCACTTTGGTTGCACCGTCCAGCCGTAGGTACTTGTGTCCGTGAATGTTCAGGAACTGCTCTAGAATGTCCAGAACTTTAGTCATCTGGGTAAAGATGAGAGCACGATGACCACCAGACTGCAATTTGCGGAGCAGCTTGTCCAAAACTTGAAGTTTACCACAGTCGTATTGGAGAAGTCTTCTATCAGGAAATTGGATGCTATGTGTCATGCGAGCCTCGTGCCAGGGGTCCGAGGGAGACTGTTTCGGAAGGAATGGAGCCCATCGCACTGGTGCGGAGAGCTTGAGGTCTTCGTCTGTGAATGCTTGTACTGCCCTGCGACCAAGAAGGACTTCCTCTAAATCCCGTGTTACCACACGAGGTGTGACACAAGAAAATTTGGAAATCGTGGACTTCAGGTTCTCGGCTCGCTCAACGAGTGTTGGAATAAGTGCGCGAATGGATGCCAAGTCACCCTCCAACCAAGACATGAGCTTCTGCGGAAGGCGCGGCTTCGGCCGGCAAGGACGCTTGTATGCATCAATAGACACCAGATCGATGATGTTTTTGCCGTAGATGGGACGCTGCTGTCGGCGCAGAGCATTGAGGTAGACGCAATGTTGCAATTCCTCAAAACGACCCCAGCGTGAGGCACTTTCTAGATACGAGATGCTGGACTCTACTGACGACGGATCGAGTATTGTATAGGCTGCTTGAGCCCTGATTTTTGTGCTTCTCGCAGGTCCATCAGTGGCCGGTGCGAACTCAGTTGCGCGACACGCTCAGCAACCACACTCGACAATGGCTCATGCTGTGTGGGAACAAGATTGAGGAATCCCAAGTTGACGGTGCTCATTGGTGCATCTAGTAGAAGAGATCGTAGCCTCTGCTCCGTGAACTTGTACTCGGTGGCGATAGATCTCGACATGCGGAAAGATGTCACGATGGGACGATCGATGAATAAGTCTGGGTGATTGCAAACTTTGCGAAGTTGCATCAGGCAGTTGATAATGGACAAGTAATTCCCGGATGACAAAGTTTCCTTGGTTTCGGATCTTGAAAGAAAACCATCGTACAGCTCACGCTGTCGTTTTGAGAGACGACAAAACTCGACATGCTCATACTTGGCTGGCATCTGCTTCTCCACGTCGGCTTTGAGCCGCCGGAGCAAATATGGCCGTAGAACTTTGTGAAGCTTTGATATGATGGCCCTTGCTTCTTCGTCCATCTGATCTCTGCCACTTTCCAAAATCTGGGATTCGGGTCTGTGGAACCAGTCCTGGAATTCCTGCAGGTCCGCGAAACCACCTACACCATTTTCAGCAGGCATCAAGAAGAAGAGTAGTGACCAAAGCTCCGTGAGATTGTTTTGCAATGGTGTGCCGGTAAGGAGGAGACGAGCCCGAGTGTTGAATCCGAGAAGCGTTTGCCACCTTTGCGACTTGAAATTCTTGATATTATGAGCTTCATCGAGCACCATGAAATGCCAACGTCGGCGCTTAAACACTTGCTGATCCTGGAGCACCAGCTGGTAAGATGTAATGCAAACGTTCCAAACATCATCGTTATTCCAGCCCTGACGCTTCCTTTTCCGCTCTTCTTGTGAACCATAGTAGGCCAAGATTTTGAATCCAGGCACCACTTCTTGAATTCCATCTCCCAGTTCAGCATGACACTTGTCGGGACAACGACTAAGTGAGGACCCCAAACATGATGATGGCAAGCCAAGTGAGCCAGAAGTGCAATTGTTTGAATGGTTTTACCTAGACCCATTTCGTCGGCTAAAATGCCATTGGTATTGTTCGCGTAAAGGCCGGCTAGCCAATCTAAGCCATCATGTTGATACTCACGTAGATTGCCGCGAAGAAGGAACGGAATTTCAGTCTTGTGAGGTGACGAAGATGAATGTGGTGTATCAGCTCCGCTAGTTGACTGCTTCGTGCTGACGAGTTCGGATGAGGCCTGCATCTCGACATCCGAAAGATTGTTTTCCGACCTTGGAGGTGAGTGGCTTCGTCGAGGGCTTGTTGCACTCGTAGCTGAGGCTGTTTCCGGTGTTTGCGGGTCGGAAGAATGTGGCTCTTTCTCAGCATTGGCCTCGCCATATGGTGAGGTAATTGGCAGATCACCATTCAGCAAACCACTGCTTTTATTCTTACCATCCCTTTCCACGAGTACTTCGCCCCCAGCTGACTTTTCTTTGTTGACACCGTTGATCGCTACGGAGTCCACGATGGATATGTCGGCAGCAAGGTTATCTCTCCCTCGTGGCCGTTGGTTACGGGTTGCTGTGTCGGACTATAATTCTCGTCCTCTTTCTGGAGAGGAGCATTCGCTTCATGATCAATGCCAACATCTGCAGCCGCTGCATGAGTCTCGTCAGTAGCGTCTTCCATTACAGTGTCTGCATTCCTGTGTTCTGTGATGCTCGTGTCGGGTTCGTCAATAGCCTCCCGCTTTATTTGCTTGAGCTCTGATTTGTCAAAGAACAAACCAAGAAGACCACCAGTTTCGTTGTCGTCTGATTCATCATCAGCCTCATCGTCACCAAGTCCGTCGCCGTCCTCATCGTCGCTGTTCATGTCGCTTGAGGCCAGATCATCATCCATGTCCACTGATTCGTCGCTTGTTTCACCATCACCAGCAGTTGCGTCGATCCTATGTCACTCGCGTCACAATTGATATTTGTCCGTGAGTTGAGCCCTGAGTTGAGGTCCGGAAGATTAGCGTATTTGACCCTCAACTCTTCTTGTGTCAGACCTTCGTCTGCGATATCTTTGTATCGCCCTCGCCACCATCGGAATCGTCGTCTTCGTCCGAGCTCGACATGTTATCGCTATCGAGCTCACCACCACCATCACTGTCAGCATCACTAGCGTCAGATGCTAGATTTGTTCCATTAATTTCATCTTCGGTGGCTGCGCTGATGCTCAGATTATCAGACCCATCATCAGCATCATCATCATCGTCATCATCATCATCATCAATACCATCACCGTCTTCGTCTGACGGTTGTTCTGAGTCGAGCCCGCTCCTTCGAGCTTGCAGCTTCTGTTCAGACAAGTTGACCGCCTTATTAAGAGCTGCCTTGACTCGCTTCTGTTCTTCTGCCTCCCACTGCTCTAGACGTTGGCGATTGACTTGGGCTCGAACATTCTCCCAAAGGCCGAACACGGCGCGAGTAACAAGACGATAACGTATTATCCATTTCTCTCTGGTTTCTGCTTCCAATTGCTCTGCAGATTTAGGCTGCCTGCGCATCCATTCGTCCCGACACGCCTCAGCGAGCTTTTTGCTGCAGCACGATGCCGTTGTTGTTCTGCCAGTAGAAGTTTGCGAAAGTTGGCCATGGCCTTGACCATGTGATCTTGCCGAGCCCATTGTCTGGGTACTTCCTCCTCGCCCTCAGGAGCAAAGAGGGAACACCGTCCAATGGAGAGAATGCCTCCGTGTTCAACCTCTTGTTCGATCCGCATTATCATGCGGGCGTCCCGATGGGCGGTTTCATCAGTAAAGACAGGGCCATCCTCTGAGGCGAAGAGTCCACCATCCTCCACTGCAATGGTCCCAGCTCTGGTCCAGAAATCATCAAAATCGCTACCAATTTTGGCTCGCTTGCGGACTTGATACGGATGAACCAAAGGAATGATGTCAGAGCAACCGATGCGTAGCTTTGTTTGAGGCGACTGCACGCTGTCATCTTGTGATATGTACGTTGCATCGTAATTAAGTGTTTCGGTGGGTGCGTCTGGCGCTGCTTCCCAGCGGGATGAGCGTCGAGTTCTTGTAGAATGCCTGGTGGGCTGAGAGGATGGAGATGGCGTACGGCGGCGTAGAGTTCGCGGGGTGCTTCTCGGACCGGAAGGTGCAGGATGAGGTTTTCTTGTGGCTGGTTTCACTGTGGGCGTTTCTTTCTTGACGGATCCCGGTTTGTTGCTGGGTATTTTGTTCGGCGTCGTGCTAGGCTTCTTCGCTTGTGATGGTGAGCTCTTGGCTCCTAGGGCCCCTCGTGTCAATCGTTTCGTGCTCGGTGGCTGCAGTTCAAGTGGCAACGTGTTGATTCGACCCGACTTGCGGCGGCCATTTTCTTGAAATCTGGTAGGGCCATCGGCAACGATCTTTTTCAAGGAGGGGATATAGGCTTAGGTTTTCGCGCCGAGGACGGTGTCGTAGGAGGAGTGCTGTCCTGCGTACGACGCCTCTTGGCAGGTCGCTCGTCTCGTGCTCCATGATCGTGGTTGTCACCATTTGTTTGCATCCGCACGTGGCCGTTTGTATGCAGCGGCGCGTCTGTAGCGGCTTGCGCATCCGCTTCCGATGCATCCAAAATGTCGTCTGCTATGGTCTGGGTGGATGCCACGTCATTTTGATGCGGAATCGCTGTCGCGATGGTTGTTTCGTGGTTCTGGGATTCCTCGATGGCCACATGGTTGTTGGGAGACGCGGTCTCGGGCATCATGGCAACGTAGAGCCAAGAAACGCAAGTAGGCGTGAGCTCAGCGAGACCAGCATTTGAAGGGGTAGAAATTATAGTCTACGGATGCGTAGCGTCTCGGCAGATATTCATACAGGTTTTGCACATGATCAGAGACCTGTGGCGCGAGCTGCGGCAGAATTCGTGAGCAAATACCGGCTTCCTAGCAAAACTTTTGAGATGGGGAGAAAATGGAAACTCGGATGACATGGTATGCACTCAACCTTCGCCAGTCACAAAGCACCTTGGCTTGGCCGTGCTGTCATAGCTACAAGCTGATTCTCCTCCCCATTGTCTGCCCCCTGGCCGTGGTGCAGACCCACTTTCCAATGCGCGAATCAAAGTTTATATTTTCAATGCACGATATGTCTTGTCGCCTCAGGCACCAACAGTAGCATCGAACGCTGGCCGAGCCGCTCAACTTCAAGAGACATTACGGGAAGCTGTCTGCCACGGGTTGTCACGTCACGACCTGCAATTGGGCGCCGACGACATTATCTATTCGCCCAAGGTGCGCACCAAACTCCGCTGACCCCTTGAATACTGCGAATTTTCACTAATTTCGCTCTCAAGATGCTCCTCCAACGCATTGTCCGGTCATCCACTGTCCGCTCAAACATTGCGGCGACTCGATGCCTTCCCACGATTCAGCGCCGAGGCTTTCTACCCGCCTCGCTCTCTGACCGCAAGGTCATTGATGCGAAGTATCCCGAACGCCAGACGATGGCCGAGACCGACGACCCTGGCATGGTTCGTACCCTATCATGCTCGCCACCACCATCCCTCCCCGCGTCGCAAGCTTCACGTGGCTAATCAAGCGACAATAGAACGGCGGCTACATCAACCCTCCTCGAATCAAGCGTCAATTCAGAGATCCATATGCCAATTGGTGGGACCCCAGGAACGTCGAAATTTTGGCGAACCTATTCACGAAGACAATGACGTCCTAGGCATCTTTTCACCCCATGAGTACACTTGGACAAAGCCAGGCCCAGGATTGGTAATGATTGGGGCTTTCGTTGCGGTTTTCCTGGGGGTCTCAGGACTGGTATACTTGAAGTACCCGGATCAGCCTACCTACCCTCGGGAATTCGAGGCTGGTTTAGAGCGAGAGCTGGGTGGACCTGGGGCTGTGCGGGTATGTACAGTACTTGAGAGGCTTAAGGGTCCGGCCAAGATCACATTGCAGTAGCTAACAATTTGTGTCACAGGCACGACAGGAGGGCGACGAGGAGCCTTGAGATACGGAGGGCTGACAATGCGTGTGAGGTTGATGTACATGGTCGAGGCGTGGAATAGGGGATCAACTGTAAAACAACAGCCTCTTACTGTTGTCAGGCACACTCTGATTGAGGCCTCCAGACTTACGGCATGTGTTTTCTCGGACCAAGTAGCTCAATTCGCGAACTACCTTTTTCTTTTGTCATGACCCCCTCGGTGTTTGCCATAGCACAATAATCGCGAAAAGTTCCACGGGCAATCTTCGACTTCGGCCTGCACGCAACGACGTGGGATGTACTAGCTGCTTCGTGAATCTTGGAAGCCGGGCTGCTCCAAGTCGATGGGCCAGCTAGACTGGTGCCATCCAATTCCCACATGGCAGCTTTCATTGACCAGACGTGACTGACAGGTGTAAAGCACTGTAGTGGCGGCCGCAACCCACAAAACCGACCAGTTGGCACTCGCCTGCATTGCACTTGAACGGCAATTTCTCTCCCAAAATTCAGTCTGGTTCTCGCTTATTGCTGCTACTTTTGGCAGCCCTTTGACCTTGGGCTGGCAAGAACGCCATGCTGGTTGTCTGGGTAGCCATAGGTAGCCAACCCCAGCCCGTTTGCTTCCTCTGCGCTGACACTTTTGCTGGGAAATCCGCAATGGTCCAGCATCTGGTAGTCTCTGACTTTTTTTTTTTTTTTTTTACAACGAGTTATCCGGGCTGCTTTCATCCACAACGACGCGCCATTCGTCAATGTCGAGCATCACAGGGCAGTAAATCGAAAAGTCAAACGTATATTCTATTCCGTTGGACAAGATGCGATATGAAGATTGGGACATATTGCTGTTCCCTAACGACTGCAAAGTTCCCCTCAAGGAGTTCAAAGTTGCCTGTCACGTCGTACCCGATCCAGGTACCGCTGTCCATCTCCCTGATTCCTTCAACTGGACAGTCCCTAATTTACTTTTGCTCGGATGTAGAGTCTCGTCAACTCGGCTGCCCCTCTGCTTTACCGACACTTTGCTGCTTCGTTCCAAGCCTACCTGCTGGGTCACCATTCCAGGTCTCGATTCACTCTTGGACAGCGCCAGTCGTGAGCCAGGCTGCACGGGCATACAGCCAATTTCCAGAGAGCATGAAGTTTGAGGCTCGGCTGTTGATAGATGGAAGGCTTGTGGCGTAAGTAGGCTTACGTAGCAGATGTATACATACACGGCATCGAATTGCTTACACTGTCCAAGGTCTACGACTCTAGGTACAAAGAGTGCGTGGCCGCATATCATCGCACAAGCATGGGGTAAGCCAACCTCGTTTATGTTGAGCAACGGCCTTTCACGTGCTGACCATGAAAGCTTTCTCTGCGACCACCGAGCTCGAACCTCTCCAATTTCCAGGCTTCAGAGAAGAGCTCCTTCAGCAGGATTGGTGGGTTCCGGCAGATGACCTGGGCCGTATCAAGGTGGTGCTGAGCGAGGGCTTCCCCGCGATTCGGTAACCACACCGTTCGAGAGGATAAAAATATTGTTGCCTTTTCGTTCCAACATGCCCCTCAAGGTATTTTGACCATCCCAGACAGCACTTGATGATAATACAGCAGTAGTCTGTACTGCCATGCAACTCGTGGCGCTTACAATATCCGCAGATATACTGGAATCGTCAGCCATCGCATGGCCCAACGCTTCCATGTGGCGCAGAGCACCTTATGTAACACAAATGGAAGTTCCGACGTTGCAGTGTGACGACTCTGAATCACATGCTCATTCTCCTCGACGTCAATCAAGTGCTAGCGGGCAGCCTATGAATCATTTTGGAAACTTCACAAATGCAACGACCATCATTGGGAATAGGCGGGCCACGCATCCAAACTGTGGCACAGTCACATATCCCGGCTTTAGGAATCCTGATCTGTTTACAAGTGCTCCTTATTTTGATTACTGGAACAACATGGGCTTGGGCATGGCTGGCAATCTCATGCGCAACGGCATCACGTCTAGGGTTGATAGAGTATCAAACACTGATACTAGCATGCCGGACTATATCCCTGTGGGACCCGGAAGTCAGTTTCTAGACGAACCGATCACAGGCAGCTTACCCCACGACGGAGAGAAACAAACAGTAAACCTTAAAGTGCCCACCAATACTCCAACCGCAGCAGACATGGGGGTTGCGAGAAAGAAGGTACGTGCTTTTCGATGCGAGTCATGGTATACCGAGGCTGAAATTGAACAACTTTAGCTGCAGGCTATCCCATCATCACGCACAACTCCTCGATTCCAGATTTTGCAAATACGTTGACAAATTCTTTGCTGAATCAACCAATGCCGATACCTTTTCTGCCGCCGGCGGCTTCTCAAGTGCCATGTGCAAACGTGAAATCCCGGAAAGAAAACCGCGGTCAGACGCATGCCGTGCCCGCCTCAGCCACAGGGAATCCGGCAGCAATCAATTATCATGAGCACCAGGAGATGCGACGTGTTTCGCAGCAAATGATTATACCGTCCGGATCTAGCCTTCCTATTGGGAATGTTGACGCACAGAAAGCAGACCTAGATCGATGCGATGGCACTGCACAATGCTCAGCGTCTATGATGTCCAACAAAAGTAACGCCATCAGGACGTGCTCTACCGAGGAGGCAACGAGACGACCAGGATAATGTCGGACAAAGGCATGAAAAGAAGCCGTAATTTCACCCCTGCATCGTCAAGGGTCAAAGACGACGAAGACGAACCACGCAGAGCTAGCCCAAGGATTCGCTTGACACCTTTGGTGGAAGACGATCTCACTTCTAGCGTTGCTTGACTGCCAACACGCTACGTTCCTTGAATTGACCCTAGTAGTAGCTGTAATTAATTGTTGAAAGCTCACTGGTTCTTGTAGTATATTACATACATCTTCTATAGAGTTGCAGCATTTTATAGTTTCGATACAATTCTGCTGCCAGTTTCTTTCTACTCGATTGTGCACTTGCTTGCTTTATGCTCTAGAGGAAGAAGAAGAAGAAACAAAGCCAGCGTTTTGTGTTCACCTCCGTCTTGGGCATTGAAAACTTGTCGCTGGGCTGTGGCGTTGAGGCCGCAGGGCGGGTGAGGAAGCATCCGGATTGTTACAAACGGTCGGTTGTTGGCTACATTCCTTGGCATACGGGGATACCGAGGAAGAAAGCTTGGATTGAATCTTGACACTAGTGACGGGCAAGAGTCTTCATCATGCCGACTTGGAGTACTGCCAGAGGCCGGCCCGGCCAAAGGAGAAGCAGAAAAGTAGAAAAGCACACGCAAGAGGCCTCCTCATCTTGCCTGCCGAGCTATCGATGTTGATGTAGCACACGGTGAGCAAAGGATGACGTGGATCTTGCACGGAAACAGGGTGGGAAGTTGAAAGCTTCTTGGGGCCTTTTTGATCAGGTGATTATTTGGAGTCACAAGCTCCACCATCCGTTTCGCCATGCGGCACTCGCGAGGTTTCATCAATTACTAATTAAAACGCACGAGAAGTTGGCAATCATTGCCGCCCGAGTGTGCTCTCTTATTAGTACATCAATCCATCCCCCGCCCACCAAGAACAATGTCGGGCCCTAGTTCTGTCATCATCTCTGACGAGGCGGCGCGGGCGTCGTATCTTCGGGACGCGGAAAGCAAAGCCGTCGAGCTGTTCGAGGCGATTGAGAAGCATCTTGTTCGCCCAGGGGTGAGCGAAAAAGAAGTCAGCAAAGAAATCTACGATTTGGGCTTCAATCTCTTCGGCATCCAGACTCACTGGCACAAGAGAGTTGTTCGAAGCGGGCCAAACACGCTCTGTCCGTTTGAAGAAAACCCGCCCGACCGAGTCATCCAAGCGGACGACATCCTGGTGGTCGATCTCGGCCCCGTGTTCGAGGCATGGGAGGCCGATTTCGGGCGAACCTTTGTCCTGGGGAACGACGCGGCCAAGACGAGGCTGCGGGACGCGCTGGAGCCCATGTGGAACAAGGTGAAGGGGGCTTACGATGCGAATCCGGACATGTCGGGGAGGAGCTGTACGACATTGCTGTGCGATCTGCCCAGGCTGATGGCTGGGGTTCGGCGCGCCCATCGCAGGTCATATTGTAGGGTCTTTTCCGCACGAGCGGATTCCTCGCGACAAGGTTGCGCTCTACATCACGAGGGGGAATGACAAGACGATGAAGTGCGTCGGGAACGATGGTCTGAGGCGCCACTGGATCTTGGAGATTCATTTACGGGACCCGGATGGCCGGTTTGGCGGGTTTTTCGAGCAGCTTTTGACTGCGTAGGTCACCTAGTTCATGGCTCTCAAATGCCCTTTCGCATTCTTCTTTCACGTATTGAGCAAGACATGTCCGCCTATCCGCGCAATCTTCTCGTTCTGCTCCGGGTGTTCCCCAACCAGGCGTGCTCGATCCAAAGCAGACATGGACGAGAGCACGAAAAGCAAAAAAAAAAAAAAAAAAAAAAACAGCGCCTATTGTGCCGTAGCCATCTACGAGGCCCCGGAATCATCCAGACGCCAGCGTCAAATGTCCCTGTAAAGCTTGGAGCTGCCACATCTCTGCCATGAACCCCGACCAAGGTCTTCGGGCCGCACCATCTCCCAGTCTACAATGCTCATGGCAGTTTGCTCGCCCTCTTCGATTGCAGCATCAAGCCATCCGATGTCATCTCAGACCTCGAGGCGTTCTTCTTCACTGGAAGAGTAGTGAAGTCGACATCTCCCACCTTGTCCGTACCTAAACAGTGGAAGAGACATTGCCAACAACTGCCAACTACTGCTGGACGTTCTCCGAGGCCACCCATCCACCCCGTTGAATACAATTAGTCCAGACGATAACAGCGGCCCAAGGGCTTCAGAAATCCAATGTCCGACTCGGAAGCTCTCCAGACTGTTCGTAGGAAGCTCAAGTTCTCGAGGTGCAAGACCATGGATGATCAGCACCAGTGCTCCAGTTCAATTCGTTGCTCGACCACTGACGAGCAATTAGGAAAACACCGGCTCTCAGGCCTCCTTACTGGAAATGCAGCTTCGCAACCGTGGCATCAGATACGCTTGTCAGACCCCCGAGGCCAGAAAGTTGCCCAGCTAGCCACCGAGGTCGCAGTCATGTCCTGTCCTGTCTACTGAGTAGATGGGAAGGACGCTCGACGACCCGCGGTCCCATCTTGCTCTTTGTATAATTTGTTGGAAATTCATGTACGAAAGCTGGGTCGTCATTCTTCTCCCCGGCATTGGTAAAGGGCACGGCTAGCGGCAGATGGAATGGATCTATTTACCCGAGATGCTGCTCGCAGACCGTTCTGAGGATCAGACAAAACGTTACAGATGGTCCAGTTGTCTACCCGGCACGAATCGAATCCGACTTTGGAGGAGTTGCCGTGCATGGTGACCGAGGCGGTAAGCAGTGAGCGGCACATCCGGGTATCCAGGACCACCCGGTCTCTCACGGTGGAGGGTGGTTGGCTGTGGGCCATGTTGATTGGCTCAAAAAGACAATTGAAGGCGATGAGGGTATTATGAGCGCTTTCATGCGTGAATAGCTTACATAAAGTTCTAGAGTCTAGATATTATGGGAGCCCCATCCTCGTCCGGTTTTTGATTAATTGAATTACAAATCACAACGTGCGCCTGAACCCCAGCCGCATTTTGAAACTCGCGCAATAATTGCCAGAAACCCCTGCCTTGTTCAACGGAAGCAACCGGCCAGAAAACTACAAACTTCGTTAAAGACAAAGCTCCGAAGAGAGCGAAGCAGTGGGTTCGGACGGCAAGTCAACGGAACCACAAAAAAACATTAAAAAAACATAAAATACCCATTCCATCTCGTTGTAATATCAAACGCCAGTTATCGCAAACGCAAACGCAAACGCAAACGCAAACGCAACGCAACGCAACGCACCGCACCGCCCATCATGCTCCTGCCAACACTGTGTTTCATCGCAGCGCTCGCTTCCCTCCTCGGAGTCGGAGTCGCAGCCACGAACCCCGACGCCAGACCGATTGGCCAGCACTCCGCCAGGCAAGTCATCGACCAACTGCGGCTCGTGCCCAATGTCGAAAAGGGCTACTACGTGCAGACGTTCGAGGACCCGGACAAGGTGGGAGGAAATCGCTCCGTCAGCACCCTCATCTACTACCTTCTCGAAGGGGCAGAGGGCTATTCGAATGGCACCGCGTTGACGCCGCAGAGGTATGGCATCACTATGCCGGGGCACCGCTTACCTTGTCGCTTTCTCGGGACGATGGCGCGCCCGTCGCGGAGCATGTGCTTGGCCCGGATATCTTCCATCAACAAACGCCGCATGTTGTGGTTCCCAGAAATGTGTGGCAGCGGGCACGGTCTGCCGGGTCGTGGACGTTGGTAGGCACTACGGGTGAGTTGCGATGATGAGATTGATGCCCCTCTTCCCTCGGTTTTCTTTTTCTTTTTCCTTTTGTATCTTCATCATAGAGGGTGTATTGTGGCATCAATGGCTGACTTCAAGTCTCCTTTCTCTAGTTGCGCCGGGGTTCACTAAGAGCGGGTTTGAGCTGGCGCCCCCGGTTTGGAAGCCCAAGGGGTCCTACTGATGCACCAGTTGATGTGGAAGTGGTGCGGGTATATGGAATATACAAAGTCTGGTACACGAATCTGTAATCAAGTAAATAATTGCGAGTCTTGTGTGAAAATACCTATCCTCGTACAGTACAGTTCTCGTCGTTTCGTCATTTTCTTTGTTCGTTTGTCTCTTTTTCTTTTTTTCTTTTGGCTTCCTGGTGATATTCCGTGGGGGCCATTCTGACTTGTTCATCCACTTCCTGCACAGTCATTTTTTTTTGTCGCCGTTCTTGTTTGAACCGACCGCATTATTACCTCATATTCTGGTTGTACATTGGAGTCTGGCTCCCGATACTTTGGGACCTCGGAAACTGCTCATGCCCCCTTCTGTCAGTTGCAAGCCATCATCAATGTCTTCCGCAGGGTCCACGCTCGACTTCTTGCTGTTGTCTCTCGCACCATGACTGGCGCTCCCTCCCGGGCCACCATTGATCTCGGGTCCGCTTCTCATGTAGATTACCCCACTGGCAGATTTTTGGACGATATTGATGAGGCGGTTCAGAATGACGAATTCGAGTTTGAGCTTGACGCCATACACGCACGGCTTGAAAGCCCCTTGTAAGTGGAAAAGGTTGGCGCATTGAATACCAACAAGTACAATGTCCAGAACAATGATCAGAGTGTTGGCGTAAATAAGCCGCCATAGCACCGCTTTCTGTTCCTTGGCTTGCGACGGGTGCTCGTGGCCAGTCATGGCAGATGGCGCAGACCATGATCGCTCTCCCAGTGGAGATCGCCCGTGCAAGTATGTGCGTGTCTGAAATATGTACAGGATGCTAAGGCTTGTTTCCTGGACGAAGAAGACGAAGAGCTGGACACGATCCCAGACGAGGTTGAAGGACGAAAGGGCCGGATTTACGTTGGTCGATTGCTACGCCAAGGAGCAATTGTCAGCAATCTCACTCACGCCCCTTGTTTCAAAGACAGTAATGGAGCAGCACATACAGCCAATATCCCGATCACCATGGTTGTTATTGAAAACACAACCGAATTGAAGATCAACACGAACTTGACAGCTCTCAGGACCGATGCCGTGCGCATCAGCAGATGCAATCGTGAGTAGAGGACCCAGCTCTGGGGAATAACCATGATGAACCATGTCAGATAAATCATGGTGATGGAAGGCACCGCATCATTCCACACACCAAAGTCGGCGAGAATGATAAAAGCGGCTGTAGAATGACGCCCCACGAGGTGAGAGCGCATGACCAAAAGTATAACCCGTGGCGTCGCTTGAAGAGGAGGAATAAGGATATGTTGATCTCCACCCCGATGTACCATGCGATGCCGATGAAGGCGGCCATCGTCATGGACAAGGGTAAGTCTTGCCTGATGTCGTTCATTTTCTAGGTTCTGCGCCGACAGACAGAGCCACATACGGCGTTGTACTCGTGATTTTCAAGGCCGACTTGCTGAACTCGGTACTGGTTATATATGCTCTCTCGCGTTGCGAATAGGACAACTAAAAGTTTGGACAAGGGAATTGAGTGAGAGTGGGCCGAATCTGAACCAAGCAAGCCAGCGCGGAGAGGCACGGCTATTTCTTATTGCAGTAAATAAATGCCAGCTCTCATGCTGCCTGTCTAATACTATTACCTGCCGACCTGCCTATGTAAGGAGTACGCACCGTTGGATAAGGTTTGGTCGGTACAATGTTCTGCGACGAATGCTGGCACAACACGCAACAGTTGAACGCACCAGAACTGTCTTTAAACTTTGTCCACATTGTTTGGAGGTTCGGTGCCGGTTCAGTGTGTCTGTCTTTGCCAAACTTGATGGGGGCCAAGGAGCCAGGACTCGACCGGGGATCTGGTCCATGAATGCCGGTAGGCTAATTAGTAAAACTGATCGTCGTGGCTGTCAGCACGCAACACCAGACCGAGCGAGATGCATCATGCAGCGGCAGCGTCGGCGAGAAATATGGAAATATGTACATACATACTACGGCCGCGGCTCCAAACCAATCATGTATAAGCCGCGAGGAGCGTTGCCACGTCGAGGTATGTACATGTAGTCGAGGTAGCATTGGACGGTGAGGGTGAGGGGCGGTGCTGCTGCTACGCGATGTGGTTCGGCAGGTGGGAAAGCCGGCGTGATTGTGCATCGAGTCGGTCTTAATTGTCCGGGGTTATTATATCGAGATGGTTTGTCTAGGCCGGGGTTCGGTCTCGGTACCTACATGTCTTGGGAAGAGATGGAAAAGATGGAGGCCCTCATGGCGTACATGTATGTATATGTACGGAGTATGGATGCATTTGGTCTCACTTCTGGTCAGCTCGTCCGTCACGGCTCGCCTCGTGCTTCCTTCCACCGCAGGTTTGGTCAGGTGGCTCCTGCCTGCTCTGGTGTGCTTGGCTGCCGGTGGAGCGGAGTCAGTGGACTGACTACATATGTACATAGTCACGACGACTCCGCTCAAGAGCCTCGAGCAACTTCCATCCGCAAACCGTAGCAACAACTCCTGCATGTGTTTCAAGTTCGTATTCTCATAGTCCTCAACGGTCGTCAACTAACCTCTTTTCTAATATAATCCCTAATCCCAGTACTCCGTACTCCGTACAAATATTCTTATAAACATCCTCTTAACCCATCCGCCATGGCCACGACACGCACGGCCAGGGACGTCATCGCCGCGCTTAACCTCGTACCCCATCCAGAGAAAGGCTTCTTTGTCGAGACGTTTCGAGACCCGGCAACCTCAGCTGACGGCCGCGCAGCAAGCACCTACATCTACTACCTTCTCGAGGGCGAGGCAGGCCTATCGCATTGGCATCGCGTCCTCGACGCCGTCGAGGTCTGGCATTACTACGCCGGCGCGCCCCTGCAGCTCTCGCTATCCCGGGACGATGGCAAGCCTGTCCGTGATGTAGTTCTCGGCCCTGATCTCTGGAAGGGCCAGAGGCCGCAGGTCATCGTGGAGCGCGGAGAGTGGCAGCACGCCCTGTCCTTGGGCGACTGGACACTAGTCGGCTGCTCTGTCGCGCCTGCCTTTGATTTCAAGAGCTTTGAGATGGCAAAACCCGGGTGGGAGCCGCGAAGTGCCGGGGAGCAGAAGAAGTGATAACACAATGCGCTAAGCAGATGAGACCAGCATGTACATATGTATGTACGGATTACGCGTGAGAAAGACAATGCGACATGATGCCCACGGAGATGCATTGCATGAATTGGTGCTGACGTGTGAATCCCATGTAATCTGCAGGTGGCAGGGTGGGTGGTAGGCGGACCTCGGTTGGGGGCCGACCAACAAAGATGGATGATGCATTTGCTTGTGGACACGGATGGGGTCCAAAGAGGTTACATACATACATACATACATACATACATACATACATACATACATAACGAATGTTCAAGAATGCCGTGAAACGAGTCATCCTGTTGTCTTAGATGCAGTACACTACAAGCCCTGAATTATTCCACAAATCTACGTGACAGGGGATAGCAAGTCAATCAGGCGTTAAACAGGACATAGGGCAGACAGGGGCTAGGATTAGCAGGCACCTAAAACTGTTCATCATCTACGAAGAAAATAATATATTTACCGCCCCACGTGAGGCGAGTAGATTTGTAAAATAATTCAGGGCCTGTACGGAGTAGTGTATGCAGGAAATAGATACCCTTGTTCCCATCGTCCTTCCCGCCCCACCACCTGCATGATTCGTTTCTTCCGGGTTGAACGACCCATGGTGCTGTCCGTCCGCTTGCCATTAATTAGTCACGCGATACGGAGTAGATGGTGAGAGATGGCTTTTCACGAAACCGCTATCTGAACGTCCGGCCCGAGCCGCCGGGAGTTTTGCCGAATCTGGCACTATGACCCACAAAAGCTTGAAAAGCGATAAACCTTGAAAGATACGGACCGAGTACGGAGTATTACGGTGCGCGTCAATCCGTGGCTAGGGTTGGGAACGAGAAAAAGAAAAAAAAAAAAAAAAAACACCTTCCGCACCTGAAGAGGGTGCAGATCGATGATGGATGCCTATTACCCTACTGGCTCGTGGATTCAAGAAGCGGTGGACTTTATGATTTTTATGATTTTTGTTCATCGGCAGTGGCCAATGCATCTAAAATTCTCACACAACATAAGAATTACTGGCAACACCCAGCCAGTGCAACAATTAACGACCGATTGACAGTACCGCAGTGATAAAAAAAAAAGCAGCCCGATGTGGGAAGCGGTGGACTTTATCATGCCTCGTCCGTCCCCTCTCGTCTTCAGCACATGGACAGATACATCACAGCCTCTTCTCATGTCCCCAAAACATGCCAATCGGCCAGGCAGAAGCAGGCACCATGGGCAAAACCAAGTCTCGACAGCGCAATGGCAGCTCACATGAACCATTTCTCGAAGCACCATTGACATCTCCAGTGAGCATCGACACACTGGACACACGGACGAGTCTTCAGCTTCGACCATATGTAATGTACACGTTCTGCTCATCATCAAGACGATTGTTCTCAGCCTTCCAGCCGAATCCTCTGGTCCTCCCAAGCGGCCAGTCCTCATCTCCTCGTCTGCATCTTCGCCAACCCGCAGAGAGCTCTGCAGAACATCGCGGACACGGCCCTGTCAGTCACATGTCGACGCCTCGCGCGACTTCACAATACAAGGGAATTGATGAACAGACGCATTTATTTGTACGCGACGAGACAAACAAGACTAGACTCGCACCAGATCAACCGCGCCCGATGCTGTGTATTCCCTCATGCTCAATGAGATGCAACTCGCCAAGTCACGTTCTGTTTGCGTCCGCAACGTAGGTGCATCTAGCCGTGCATTCATGGCTCGGCAGCACCCCAGGACTCCCTCGCATATCATGTAAAAGACGTGCGCGCGGACGTTGGACATGGTCCTTGTTTGCAGATGAACATTCAGTGGAACAACATACTGTGTACCGGTACATAGCGCCGCGATAGAAGCCAAACTCTTCTTCCTGGAAATCCATGCTGTCTGTCCATTCGTCCGGCCCAAGAAATAGACCAAAATCAACAAGTATAACAAGAGTTACGCGGTCCATGTAGACAATGCTCCCTCCCCGATGAAACGCAACGGAAAGACGGCCGTCAAAACTCCGGGTTTCATGCTCATAAATGGTCATTATGGAATAAAGGAAAGTACATGGGAACCCGTACAAAGGGAAGCTGTGATTGCGATGACTCTCTCTCTCTCTCTCTTCCGAGTCTTTTCCATCTTCATTAACGGCAAAGAATTCCATTTAGCTCACATAGTGTTGGTAGCGAACATGTTCCTGTTCGAGTCGTTTTCTTTCCAGTCGAATTTTGGCCGCTTCAGTACCATCATCCGGTTGGACGACTTCTTTGAACCACGGGTGGTTCAAGGCTTGTTTCGCAGTGATACGCTGCGAAGGATCGTAAACGAAGATTTTTCGAAGCAAATCAAGGAACTGTTTGAAGAATTGATTACTTGACGGAATAATGTCCTGATTCATTTGTTAGCAGGCTGTTGGGTTGGACGTGATCCAACAGTACAAAGAGGCGTACATTGAGGTGCTTCATGGCCTTGACAAATCTCCTTGATCCCCGCGTTGTGTCTGGAGCAGGATAGTCCAGCTTGAGGCGTTTGAAGTACCTAAACAGGGTTAGCAAAGGCTGATGGAATTGAATTGCCAGAAGATGGACAACTCTGTGCTTACTTGGACGCCGGGTTTCCACCACTCCTCGCAGACATCTTGTTCACCGTTTGTACGAGATGGCTGTCTATCCTCGAGCCAACGACGGCCTCCATCATGGCCAGATGCTCCAGATTCTCGTGCGTTTGGAAGAGCGCATCACCAGTGAAGAATTCAACGAGGATGCAGCCAATGCTCCAAATATCGCAAGGAAATGACCACCCCAGTCCCAGGATGATCTCGGGCGCTCGGTAGTGCCGAGTCGACACCACAGACGAATGATACTCATCTTGGAAAGTGGCGGACCCGAAATCGATCAGCCGAATTTCGGTATTGAGCAAGACTCGACGTTGCGAAGCTTGTCTGTTGATGGTGGTGGAGGAGGAGGGTATTTTCCGGTTGTAAGTGAAGGTCTGGTAGGTGTCGTCTGCCAGGAGGATGTTTTCAGGTTTGAGGTCGGTGTGTATCAAATTGAGATCATGCAGGACTGTCGTTCATCGTGACCATTAGCTTATTTGTCACGACATGGTCGGCACGGGTGCTTGTACTCACAGGCTACGCTCGTGAACAATTGGCGAGCAAAGCTTTGGATCTGGCTGTTAGGAAAAGGTACAAAACCATTGCCTTTCAAAAAGTCAAAGACGCTTTGGCCAAGGAGATCCATAACGATGCAGATATGACCGCGGTAGTCGAAGCAATCCCTCAAGTGTATGCATCTGTTTCTGTTTTCATTGTCGTTGGCTTTCAAAGTGGCCAGGACTCGCAATTCAATCCTGGATGCATCGCGGTATTTTTGCACCGACCGGATAATCTTTACTGCGACGGCCTCGTTCCGCTTCCGATCACGAGCCTGGACTACTTTGCCAAAGGTTCCTTGGCCAAGAAGGCGACTGATTTTGTCTAAAAGATGCATAAGCGTTTGAAGAGTTGCCGTTGTGGGACAGGAGAAAAGTCGTGGCAACCATGTAGGAACATACATTTGTCTGTCAGCTCCGCATCAGGAACGACAATGTAGTGGCCATGCTCATCATCAACCTCGACATTTTCGAATATTGCTGCTACGTGAAGCGACCTGCATTAGCATCATGTTTCACGGGGTATGGCATTCCGTCACACTTGGTGGTGCCTGGCGGAAACGGAAGCCCAAGTGCCGAAAGGCTGTTGGGCTGGCCAGGGGAGGGAAGAATCTGGAGCAACTCACGTCATGTACGACTCGGACGTGAACATCGGAAACCTTTTTCGGCGGCAACGGTGGCGGTTTGTATGTGAGGAATGGGCCACCTAAACCGTCAATATCCCGGCGTTTTGCATCGTTGGCGGTCTGCTGGCGGGTGGTCCGCTTGCGCTTGAGAGGGGCAGGAGCCTCCCCATTTTGACTATTGGACGATAGGGACGTGGGCGCAGTGGTGTTGTGGATGGAATTTGTGCGGTCACTGAGAGAGTAGAGACGGTAGATTTTGCGTTTTGTAACGGGATTTTTGTGTGGGAGCCCACATATTGTACGTGGTAGCCAGGAGCAGCCTCATCTCGCCGTCTTCGCTTCACGGGCTGGCGAACAGCAGCGGTAGCATTGGCATCGTAGGAAGCAGCACCCGTCGGGGCGACGCTGTTTGTGTTTGACGACGGCAACATTCGACCGGTTTTGGCTTTGGCTTCCGGCTCGGGGTGTCATCAATGACGATGATTTCTTTGGGCAAACCATTTCGATAAAAAGTATTCCAGTCGGGTTCGCGGGAGCGACGGCGTTTCCGTGAGGAGGATCATCGGTTACGGCCCCGGCGGCGGCCGATATAGTAGCTGTGGCCGTTCCGCTGGCCATTGCAGATGAGTAGTTATGCTCGATGTGGTGGTGGCGGGGTGTTGTCGGAGTTGAGGGCTCGACGTGATCGCGATGTAGATAGTGGCCGTGGGGAGGGGGAACCGGCGGTGGTTCGAGGTTGTGGTTCTGGGTCTGGGCAATGCCACCCGACGAGGAATGGCTGGCAGTATGGCTCACGGGCTGGTAAAGGGCAAGAGACGTGCCGTGCCTGACGAAGACGAAGATACTGGTACGGACGGGTTGGACGGGTGCAAGAGAGAATTGGCAGCCGTCGAGCGATAATTTGCCGCGGTGGACGACGGCGTCGGGTGGTGGTGGTGCAAGTGGTGCGAGTGGTGGCCGTGAGCGTGACCGCCGTGAGTATGAGCGTGTGCGTGGTGGTAGTGAGGAGCGTGGCCACGGCCGTCGTGGGCGTCGACATGCCTCTCAGGTGCTTTTCCCCAGCAGTCGGGGACGGCGAGGTTTTGAGCAACCGGTATCGTGATAGAATCGTCGCTGGGCTTGGAGTTGTTGTCGCAGGAGAGAGAGAGGACGGACCAGGACGGACCAGGACGGAAAGTGGTTCGTGGTTGTTGTCGATGATGGGGAATGGGGAAGAGGAAGAAGAACGAGGCGCAGGCGCACTGTGCTGGCCCGGGAATTGACAGTTTGGGCCGAGGGCGAAGCAGCCGCGTGCGTACTCCGTACGGTGCGCAGATCTGGATGACACAGGGGGCAGTCTGCTAAGCTGCGGCAGCACTGGAGCGGGCCACACTGGGCGCTGGCACTGGGCGCTGGCACTGGGCGCCGTAATTAGCGTCTGGCACGGCCATGGCTGCTCAAGTGCCCCAACCAACAATTGACCATCAGAACGCACTACATATGTGTAGGGCAGGCCCCAGGGCACGGGGAAAATGGGCCCCGTCGGCTTCGACGTTCTCAGTGACAGTGCAAGTCAAAAGTCAACTGGGTTGCCGATGCCAGTCACCTTCGCTTCGCGTTCGTTCGCCTCCAGACACGTCACCTCGGTCCGTCGCTCCAGCCGGCGTGGCAATCACCAATGTCAACTGTTGGGATCCCGTGCATCGTACTCTGCCATTTAGCGGCGACTGGGCCGCACGATTGACTTGCTCGTCGGCACAGTCCAGATGTGGGTTTCACGGGGTAGCATGGTATGATTTTGTGCGCTTGAATGTTCGCACGTAACAAGAAAAGAAGCCAAGCAAGAGAAAAAGCTTGTCTCTGATGTTGGATGCAGTGGCTCGCGTCTTGTCGTGGTTCGGGACGGAGCATTCTCCTATTAGTTAGAGCGTGCGTGTCAGGTGTCTACATGTACGTAAAACAGCCCGTGTGTGTGTGCGTGTGCGTGTGCGTGTGCGTGTGTGATGATGATGGGAGGTGACGAGGTGATTGGATTGATATGATTGAATCAGTGAGGGCCCCAGTGACCCCCGCCCTACGGAGTACACAATAATTATTATTATTATTATTCACGATTAGCCCACGTACCATCTCTCATTCACCTCTCATCGATTTCAAAGCGCGCAACCTTTTTATGTCTTCCCAGAGAATCGATACCCGGCACTGTGGTCTCCATGTACGGCATCAAAACTAAAGACTGAACTCCGGAATTAGGCTCTGTTCTGTCCCATTTCCTCGCCATCTACATATTATACCTCCGTCAGAATATTGTATGCAGTCGCGATGGAACGGGCCAGGTACAGGCCACACCAGTGACCAACACGTTGTGCTGCAGCCTGCAGCCCTCGTCGGAGACAGTGGGTTGCCGAGCGACATCATGGTGGGCACCACTCCCGTGCCCAGGTATCGTCGGGTTGGCCCTAATGAGAGAGAGAGGCCCAGGTTAGCGAGCGGCTTTTTATATATTGGTTGCTGTCCGAATTGCAAATCTACAGAAAATTGAGCAGAGGAGCCGAGTCCCGTCACTCCTGTTCCAGCCTTTGCCCCAAAAATCAAAACATTTCAATGTCTGGGATGACGCATCATTCATGTCAAGTTCTTGCTTGCGCATGTCCTCGAATCCCCAACATTGGCGATTGTCCGGGCAGCTACGAAATAAATAAGACGCAGCTGTCAGCCTGCGCTATGTCAAAACGTGGTTAGACGGCCTACATATGGCAGTGGATTCTGCTGGAGTAGACAAGTTTGCCCACGAGTCATCACACAGCGCCATCATTGGAGCAAAATGTCAAGAAGTTGAAATGTATGTATGTACATGTATGTACATGTATGTACTCCGTACATACGTATGTATTATGTGTGTGTCGTGGTGCGGGCGTGGTCTCTACATACTACGGATCCGTATACATACATGTAGGCTAAGGAGCGAGTCGTGGATCACAGATGCTTCCAGTGCGGAGAAACCCGTAACACGGGCAATTGGCTGCAGTCTTCATTCTTCGGTTGTATGTACTCCGTAGTATGTAATATGTAGAAATCAGACAGACCGCCGCCCGATTGATTGATTATCCAGGCCAGTCAACGTCGATGCTACTCCGTGCTGCCACACGTGGTATCACGAGCTACCCTATGGTTTTGGTGCAGATGCATCTGGCTCTTAGTACTTACCCTGACCAAAGCCTCCACGAATTTGCTGTGGGCACCCAAGATGCTTTTGTTAAGCTTAATCGTAAAGAAAGACTTGGTCGTAAAAAAAAATACCAACCGAACCGAAAAGCGAATCGTACATATGTTAGACTAGCAACAGGGTGCGGCTACGCACAAGGTTCGATAGATAGGCAGTGCCAAGCGGGGGCCGGCGACATCGGCTTTTTAGCATTGAATGTGCTGCAGCGTCGAAGCTCTGAAGTCAATCATGCAAGCCCAAGCTCTCTATACGCTTTCTCCCCACGCTGCCTGTGTTCCTGCCTTTTGACTTTCCCGCAGCATCACACAATAAGAAATCTAGTGAGAGGGGAAACAGAAGTCACGTGGAATGCCCGAGTTTCATCACATTCCAACATGACGGACCTGCACCGACCAGCGAGCGACCCCTGCGCCCATCTCCACCGCGGAAATTTGTCAACGGGTGATCGTCCATCTTGAAGAAGTCGGCATTCAACACGCCCGAGAACGTCGCCTTACATGGCAGGACCGCATATCAATGCTACCATACAGAGGTTATCACCAGAGTGACATGGGAAAACATTGAATATCAAAATCAAAATCATAGGCGACCATGCCGCGGGGCTCATCACCCAGGATGTCGTGATTCGCTACGCAGGATACGCAGCAGATACTCCGTACTGGCATGGATCACTGTCCCCGTCGCGTTCTCATCAAGAATCCGAGACCCTCGGATGCATGCTCCTCGGCGTCATTCACCTCTGAGAAACGTAGCACACAGTCAATCTCAAATACTGTCTGATGGCAGCAAGAGCCAACATGGGAAGTGTGCCGGTTAAAAAGTCAACAAAGAGCAACCCGCGAAAATTGATTTCATTTCCTCATATCGTAATATACACTCGTCATCGGCATGGTCTCTGACTGCTCGACGTCGAAAAAGTGCGGTCATTGCGTGATGTCGAGTTATCGCGAAAAGGATCGACGGCATGCCTTTCGTTCGTCATCTCCACCAGCCGATTCAGTATCCTGAACTCCATTTTCAACTTGACACTGTACACGAGGGCCTTGTAGGCAGTTTGTATGTCGTAGAAATCCGTATACTCCAAGCACAATATGGGAACATCGAGAAGAATGACAAAAACATTGACCAATAGCAGGTGACGACGCATCTTGGGCACAGCATCGCCGTATAAGCTGTCCCGGGTGTCGAAAAAGGAAAAACATGACTTGATGTAGACGGCAGAGATGATGAGCTCTTGCAGGAAAAACAAGGTGACTTGGATTTTTCGTAGGTAATGTAAGGCTTGACCCACGAATTGTGTGGGGAGCTGTTTGCCCCATACATGAGAATTATGATGGGAACGTGAAGTATGAAGACATTGGCAACAATCATGCCCAAGATCATGCGGAGCCAAGAGTCATTCCAGAATATGAGATGCAGTCGCGAGTAGAGTACGAGGATTGTCCCGTGATCATGGGCACCCATCCGATGGCGACGAGGGTGATGTACAGCCCGTAGTCCTGGGACCCGACGACGTTTTTGAGAAGGAAGCCGATCGAGTGTGGTATGATGCCGTTGGCGGCGGCAAGAAAACTCCAGAAATACAGACCTTTGAAGCGCCGAAAGGTAGTAAAAACGATGACGTTGAGCTCGAGGGCGTTGTAGAGTGCCAGCGCTACAAATGCAACTATGGCGCGGGTTTGCTTGCTGGCATCTGAGACGCTGGTGCTTGGGTTGCCTGAGTAGCCCATGGCGGAGGATGCAGTAGCATGTTGGAATTAGGAATTAGGGAAGGCAGACTGGGCGGGTTATCTTTGTCGGAAATGGATGAAAATAGATGAATGCACAACGAGGTTGGAGTTCTGTTGGCCTCGTACCGTCGTTCGAAAATCGGGTGGGCGACTTATGTGCGACGTGACAACGATGTCGTCGAGGACATCACAGCACACCACAGCCAGCATCGGTGATACCGGTCGGTTTCCCGTCAGACCAGCCCTCGATCCGTTGCTCCAGGTTGCACCATTGGGGCCCTGCCGTTTTGGAGTCTTCTGCGTTGGAGCACCGCATTTTTTTGCCTCGGATGTGTCGGGGACGCTCGTTGGCCGATCCTGGCGGTCGCTCTTGACTGGATTGATGAACGGTTGAACAGAATTTGCTACCAGTAATCCAATCCGTACATGGGGCCACCTGACCAGGACTCCAGGAGCACCAGCAGGAGCTATGCAGGAGCTGAGCAGCAGGGGCAAGAAAGCCCAGTGGCGTGTACTCCAGTACTCCGTACTCCGTGAAACTCCGTATTGACAGCAGGAGCGGACAGCACGTCTTGCCAAGCTGGTCGTTGAATGGTTGGGCTCACGAGGATCAACCCTCATCAACCCCCAACCCATCAACCCCATCAACCATCAAGTCCATCTCCCGCTCCCGCTCCCGCTCCCGCTCCCACTCCTCTGCCGGTTCCACCAGAAAGAGGTTGAGACTTTTAATCTTCACCCTGCCGTCAGCCAGCCACCAGCCAGCCACCCAGTCAGCCGTCAGCCGTCGGCCAGTCAGCCAGTCAGCTAGCCAGCCTCTTTTTCTTCTGTTACCTGACTGCCTCCATGGCTGGTCTCAACTGCCAAAATCGCGAGGTCATTCTCATGCAAGGAAGAAACTTGACAACCGCAGAGGCCTCGGTGTCCATGTTTGCAAGGATAAGCGCCCGTGTACTCCGTACTCCATAATAGAGGATGCTTTGACATGCCGGAATGCTCTCATTGTCAGGATCGATGAGCTCCAAGGATCCGTGCATGAAAATGTCCCGATGCATGTATTTCCCGCAAGCTCAACGCCTTCCGTTGAACGCCTTTTGTAAAAGTTCGGAATGGATTCAGGATCCTCCATCCAGCTGATCCTTGGCATTAATGGTGCGATACCCATCACGCACTCTATGCCGAGTTATCGTGAAGAGTATTATTATTCGTGGGGTGCTTTTCAAAGTGCCACACCAGCTTATGGCATATTACGTCTACTCCGTAAAAGTCGCACCTGTTGTCCTCGGACATTCGTCAGCATTGGCCGGATCATCATCGGTCAGTTTTTCGCCGCTGCGGTTAATGATGGCTCCGCGGGGCGGACTGACAAGTTGACAACTGGCCCATGGGCATATTACTGATTTTCCTTTGTTGTGCAGCATGGATGGCCTTTTTCCATTATTGCCGGTGTGCTATTTGCCCCAGAGTACAGAGTAAGTCCTCGGCCTTCCTTTTGCTCCATTCACTTCTGATCTGCTCGTCATTCCCCCTCCATATGTCCAACTTGTTCCTTTGAGGGTCTCCCAGAGTCGCGGTCGAACATGTCAATGAGATGGAGCATCGAGCCAAAAATGCGTTTCCTACTACGGAGACTGTTTCAAAGGCGATGATCTTCTCCGATCGGAAATCGTCATAGAATTATGGCTTGTCCAAGCGCTTGGCTGCAAGAACCTGAGGAAACAGTGACTTCTTGGCTCCTCATGTCGCGTCTTGGGCGACAAATCATGTATTTCAGTAGACTGTGCTGTCAAGCCATCCTTCTCACCATCCGGATGGCTTGTTGTTCTCCAAAGCGCCACAAGCACCAAGATTCAGTCAAGCTGGGTGACCAAGTCGGCGATAAGCGTCTGATTCATGTTTCTCCGGGGCCCCTTGCAGATGGCATCAGGACCGAGGTCTCGACAGATGGTCGTCTCTTCCGTATCGCGTTTCTAGAACTGCCAGAACACTGCGGTGTGTGATCTGCTGAGGATCGTCGACGGAAACGAGGAGCAGCTGAATCTAGGGGCAATGGAGTGGCTGTGGAAAGGGTCAACATTTACCCCCAACAATCATTGCAGGCTTTCCCGCAGTAGGCCATTGGAGCGACGAGATTCCACGAGATACATCGCCGATGGAGGCTCTCATATTTGGTAGCTCGAAAGAGAGAAGAGGATGATAGCCGAGATTACATCCTTTTATTGCTGACACAACATTTGGAGGGTTTCGCATCACCCACGGGCGTCATTGTACTCGGACTATTGGGCCTCGGCTTCAAGCCCTGAAGACGCTTCTGATTGATGTCAGAAATGGCGAGCGCATCGTGAAGATGACGCACGTAGTTTCGCACATTGCTACACTTGTTCGCTTTGTTACCAACAGAAATCGCCAATTGACAGTGGGACATGCGTAGCAGGAAGACACGGTTTTGCCATTAGAAGGGAAACTCGCTGGATTCTATGGCTGGTAGCTCAGCAGGCTACAACCAGATTGTACCTCTCGACGGCATAGGCTGTTTATACGTCGATGATGTCGATAACAACTCCCGAATAGCCAGTTTTCCAGTGGACTCAATGGACTCGTTTCTTTGTCACAGCAAACCAAAATCGCAGCTACGTCCATGAAACGCAATGGTTTACTCGCTTGCAACTGGAGGATTGCTACTAGCTCTGCAGTTTACCGGTTACGAGGGCGAAATACCTGTCTGGACGCGGTCGACTGGCCATCTTGGGTTACCGACAGGAGAAATCCGTTTCGCGGGCGCAGAAGAGGGAGACGCCACAGGAAGTTTTACTTCAACAATTTCTTTTAATCAGTACTCATAGAGGAGCCGATTGTCTTTGCTGTGCAAGGACTGCGTGGTAAATGGGACGGGTGGGAAGAGAATATAGCGTCTCTACTTGACGAAAGGCGACGAATATACACACAGTAAGTTTTTTTTTTTTTTTTTTTTTTGGGCATGAAATATCAATGAGAAGAAGGACAAGAAATATGCTAAAGTCGACAAGATGTATTGATGCTCATGACCGGTACAAATTAACAATTGTCCATTGGTTAAATACAAAGAAACTATGTACACTCCAGTAATATATACGAATTTTCAAGCGAAGTCTGATAATCCTTGAAGACAAGAAACCCTCCCCAAATGATTAATCGACACCTTTTTTTCTTTGGGACCAATGGTTGTCCTCTTGAAAAGAAGATGACGTAGTCGTCAGATTTTGATCCAGGGCACCATCCACTTCTTGACGGCTGCCTTTGCTTCGTCCACAAGGCCGAATTCTGATACAGAGGCTTGTTAGTCAAAATGGTTTTGCTTCGTTCTTGCATCAACTTACCGAGCATCATTTGCACTGCGCCACGGATACCAGAGTCTATGGCAGATGACGCCCAGCCGTGCGTGTAGGACGTGTGTTCGCCGACAAAGATCATCTGTTTCACAAGGTCAGTACCACAAGGTCAGTACACAATGTTGGGGAGAGAAAAAAACACCGTTCAGGATAGCAAAGTCGTCTACTCACGTTCTTGTGGACCTTAAGATACTGAGGCATGTACAGTTCGTGCTGTCCGGCCGAAGGATTGGCAAAAGCGCCGGCGGCGAAGGGATCCAGAGCCCAGCACTTTCTGGCCCATTTGCCGGTATACAGCTTTCGGGTCTCCTCTCCGTGGATCTCGGACATGGCGTCCAGCACATACTGAACGTGCTCCTCGTCAGACATGGTCTGCATCCTTGAGATTTCATGGTTGGACGACCCGTCGATGTAGGTGCCCAGGATGGTAGCCGGACCGCTCGCGTTGAGATTGTACGAGGGGTAGCAAATCTGGGCGATGCCAGGGATGTCGGTGAGAGTGCTGCAGCTGCCGACGATGGGGTTCTCCATCTTCTCCCAGAACCGCTCGGAGTACTCCAGTGCAACCTTGCAGTTGGTGTCGTAGATGAGATTCTTGATGGCGTTCTTGATGGTGACGCCGATGTCAGGCAAGCGCCACTGGCGAACGACGCTAAAGGGGCGGAGATGATGGTGTAGTCGTGCGTGGATTCCTGGAACCTGGCGTCCCTGAAGCTGTTCTTGTACTGCAGCGTGACCTTTCCGTCGGCGTACTTGACGCACTCGATCTTGGTGTTGAAGCGGATGTTGTCCTTGATCAGAGGCTGGAACGCCTCAGGGAGGCGGCTTAGACCCCGTCAACGGTGACCCACGAGTCGGCGCTCTCGTAGAGCAGATCGTACAGGCGCTCCCAGAAACTACCCTGGGGATCCTGCTGGCCGCTCAGGAGGACGTCGGTGCTGTTGAGGCTACCCTTGAGGTACTGCGAGATGAAGGCGAATTCGGACCATCGATCACCTGGCTCGCCGTCAAGGCCCTTGTCCGTCCACTCCTGTGCGCCTGGTACATGCTCCTGGCCATTCGGACCATGAAGTCATTGCCGGGCAGACTGTCCTCGAGCTTCTTGCTCGTGGCCTTTGTTCTGGCATCGTACTCGACCGGCGGGGAGAGACGCGGGTCGTCCTCGACCTGTTTCGCGGTTGGCGGGAGACCGTTGGCCGTCCGGATGCCGCCAAAGTACTGCAGACCGTTGACGCTGTCCTCGATCCAGTCGATAAGTTCCACCTTGAGGTTCGGGCTGTTCTTGTTGATCCTGTTGACCTCGTTGATGAGCTCGAAGACGAGCTGCGTGTCGGAGATGTTGTATTTTTGGTTGCCGTCTGGATCGACGTAGTCGACGGGAGTCGCATCGCGCCGAGCTCCTGATACGAGTAATCATTCGGCCCGCCGGTCAAGTACTGCGTGTGAAGTCGGCCGCCGAGGCGGTTGCTCGCCTCGAGGATGCGCACGTTGGTGAAGCCTGCCTGGTTCAGGAGGAGATATGTCGTCAGTCGGACAGTCCTGCGCCGACGATGCCAATGCTCTTGCTTTTGGCGTCCTTGACGTCTACTGCGCCGGGTTCTTTCTGCTTTAGGAACTTGACGCCGTCGAACCATTGACCCAGAGCGTCGAAGTTGTTGGCTTTTGTCATTCCGATGGGCTCTGGAAATGCGCGACGAGCATAGGTTGTCAGCGAGAGTGATTTCGTCCTTCGCGCGTCATCAGACTTACTTGTCGCTCGCCTGACAATAGCCCGCTCCAGGCTCTGAGGCGCGCTCCGGCCGACCAGAGCTCCTTCTCGTCCCACGCCGATATGCATCCGCTGTCGGGGGCATCTTCGGGGATGATCCATACGAGCCTCGAGTCGAGGAGGCCGGATTCCGCCGAGGAGACCACGTGGTGACTGTCCTGCCGGGACTGCGCCGCACACGAGCCGTGTGTGAAGGTGACGGGGCCAGCAACCTGTCTTGACGTCGAGACATGGACATTTGCCAACCTCGTCGTCAGCTCGGTCCGTACTTGGAGGTGAATGGGAAGATTGCTCGTCGCTGCCCGGGCAATCGACGCGGCTCCCAGTGTGGCCAGGAACAGCGCCGTGTTTCCCATGATGTACCGGAGGATTATATGATACGATACGATGCACAACAAGGAGATCCCGATTGATTTTTTATGATTTTTTTTTTTTTCGAATTTACGAATAGGGGCGGTTCCATGCGAGTTATAACGTCATGCCACGCGTATAAGCGGAACGACCCCCTACATTGTTGACCCGTCCTGACTCACGGCGTCTTGATTTTCTTTTTCTTTTGGATTGAAATTGAACCTGGGCGCTGCGCCTCATCTTGATTGGCCCCCGTCCTACCGTCGTAGCTAGTCTCAGGTGGCTCTCATGGGGGCCGTTGAAGTTGTTCTTTTTATTTTCCGACTATCCCGAATAGTCGTCCTCGGTGAGAGAACAGGATGCCAAACCACGGACATGGGGAACGAGAGAATTGACCGGCTGAAGAGATGGAATGGTCGACGGCGGGGAGGGTTTCAGCGAAAATCAATTCAATGTCTCGGGAAGAAGGCGGTGATTAGCACGTCAGGTCGCACTGCATGACTGCTCCTCTAGCTCATTTACTAATAATAAGTATTCAGCTTACGGCGCCACCATTCGAGGCTGAGAGAATCCAGTCCCCCACCCCCTCGTTCCTCTGCCGGCTCCAATTGGGAGATTGCGATGATGCCAGAAACCACGAGGTGCAGATGCCGTCCGTTCCGATCACTGCTCGCTCTTATTTCTATCCGATCGTGGTCCCCTCGCACTTCACGCGAGCAGCGTCACGAATGCCATGCAGACCAGTCATCATCGCCTCCTTCCAGGTTCCTCCTATAACGTCGAAGACGTCTTTGACAAGCTAATTCCCCTTGCCGTGGAAGGCTCGAAACTGCAGTCCAGGTCAAACCTGCCGCTACATTGTAGATTCGCTGGCGACGGGCAATAACGTGAACAGGGGGAACTTTATCACGTTCCCTCCCGTTCTTCAGCTAGCGGGATTGGATTGGATTGGATTGGATTGGATTGGATTGGATTGGATTGGATTGGATTGGATTGGATTGGATTGGATTGGATTGGATTGGATTGGATTGGATTGGATTGGATTGGATTGGATTGGATTGGATTGGATTGGATTGGATTGGATTGGATTGGATTGTTAATGCATGCAGATTGCCACTGCTCGCTGCCATCTAGTTCCCGTGAGACACACACGCGTGGGGGCTGACGTTGCCGACGGGAGAAGCAAATTAAACCAGGCACCGAAACGAGCAAAAGAAGGGGCGGAAGAGAAAAGGGAACATTGTCTTGATGGGGTAGGTATTCCCCGATCCGACGGCGACCCCCGCCCTGATTGGTCCGGGTACGCGGATGAGACGGATCGACCGGGTTGTTCTCCGCAATCTCTCGGCGCCGTGGCGTGCAGGAAAGGTCTCTACATAATAAGCAGCTGGGCCGAACGGCCAAAAACGGGAGTGCGCGCCCCTGATAGTAGCTGCGATAAATGAGCATATATGCTCAACAGGCTCCTCCGCTTATACATACGTTCGAACTACTGCGGAAAGAAGCGCGCATCCAAGGCTGGCGGCTCTGATTGATGGGCAGGATCATATATATATACCCGCAAGATGTGTGGAGGAGGTGCGACGGGATAATCTTTGGAGACGGCTGAAATCCAGTCGATGTTATTAACGAGTTTTTCAACGGGCCGCGTTTGAGGGTCACAATGGAAGAGGCAAGAAGTATCAATTCAGATGGCAACAGGAAAAGGTGAAACCTGAGGAAAAATAGAGTTCTTGAACTCGCTTGTCCAGAATACCGAGCGCCCGCTCCAATGCACACGTGTAATAGTTGCTCCGAGCGCCATTTCCCCACCCAACCAGCCATTTCAAAAACCTTTTCATACATCAATCATCTCGCCCTTGGTAGATCGTGAGCAACGCGCCACCGCATTCTTTGCACGCGGCCGGCGCCATGTGACAATATCGGACCGAGCAGTCAGTCACTTTCACGGCCCCCTCCCCCTTGTCACGCCTCACGCCTCACAGCTTGCCGCTGCGGATCTCCTTGTCGAATATCTTGACGCCCCAGACATCATAAAACTGCAGCGGGCCAATGGTCTTGAATCTGAGGCGAGAGCCACTGTCTACACCATCATCGCCGCTTTCCGAGTCGGAGTCGAGAGCTTCCATCGGTAACAGGGGTACTCTGCAGATGCAGGGCTGCTCAGGGACACGTGCGCTTTGTCCTTTCCTTGGTCCTTGGTCCGCCTCAGTGGCACCTGCGAGCAGGACTCTAAAGGCGCCTCGGATGGTCTGATGACTCTGTCGACGCGGTCGTCCTCGGTGGCGATCCATTCCAGCTTTAGCTCGGGGTGGTGCGATAGGTTGTCGACAATGAATCGCAAGATCTCTCTCATGACCCAGATGCACGTGTCGTCGTTCTTGAAGTGGAGGATGTTGATGGCCCGGAGGTTGACTAGACCAGAAAAATACTGCATGAAAGCGTGCTATGATTCGTTGAGTCAGTGACGACGGGGGTCCGTGGTACATGATAGCATGATGGGATTCGTCAAATAGGGGCGGATAAAAGGAACTCACCACGGCGTGGATGTTCATGCTCAAAGCGAGCTCCTCAAGTTGAACACCTCGAGTACATATGAGAATCATGGTTTTCTCGTTGGCATCCCAACTGGGACCACGGGAGTCATCCTTGATCATGAGTCGCTTCAATGTGGGCATATGCCTCTTGAGCACCAGTCGGCGGATCTGGTCGATTGATGTCGCCGATCGAGGAGCGAAACTCTCTGGCTTATGCTCGAGACCCCGCTCCAGCATGAACAGATCGTCGAGTACCGGTAGCTGCGCCATGCATGCCAAGAACGAAACTGACACGTGATCGGTGAAGACGCTTCGAAGAGCCAGCGGTCGGTTCCTTTGCTCCTTGGCCAGCATTGACCAAATCGGTGCCTGATTACCGACGTTGATGAGCGTCAATTCCTTGATGCACGTCATGTCAATTGCTTGTGACAATACAGAGGCCTTTACTGGAATCAGGCAAATCTTGAGCGTCTCGATGGACATTCCTCTCGTCCTTCGCTTGTACGCGTCTATACTTTGTTTCGTGCTTTTGCCTGAGCGCTTCATTGGCATCTCCATGAGGTCCTCCATTTCAGACTCGAGTATGCGGATCTCATTGGACACTTCTATAGCGCTTCTGTTGAGCAGCGCCAGCTTCGAATCAAGAGCGCTCGCAATGATGGAACCGCCTTCACTGATCCTCTCGTCACGGATCTCCAAAACTCGCTGTCCGACCCCGCGGACCAGTCGATGGAGCTGCACCAGCTTTTCGGTAATGGCGTCACGATCAACCTTGACAATCTCAAACTCGGGTTTGCCATCTTCATCAGGGCTGGGTTTATTGGCTAGGAGCCTGGACTTTCTGCAGCGCCGTGATCCTCGTCGCGCGGAAGAGCCGCGTCATTCGGGCCTTGTCGCAGTGTCAGGGGACTCCGAGATCTCGCTGGGTCTGCGGATTGCGGATCATGGAGTTCATCTAGGTGGTCTTGTATCGTCTCCAGGTGTTCAATGTCGATGTCATCTGGAGAGGCATCTGACCCAGGCTTGAACGGGTCATGGGGCTTGCGGTCGTTGGCCGACATTTTGCCCGGGTGTTCCGAACTTTGCGAACCAGGGGCAGCATCAGTGAGCGCTTCTTCCCGTAGCTGGCCGTCTTCCTTGATAAGCATCGATTCGTCGTTGTGAGTCTCTTCGTGAGTCTCTTCGTGAAGGCTATTGTTGTTGGATGCCTCTCCTTCGTTTGCCATTGTGCCGTTGGCATCGCACTTTGAGAAGACGGGCTTGGAGTCGCTGTCCACGTATTTCCGGGCCGCCTTTTCGATTATGGCAAGAGCTTCTTGCTGCGAAATTGTAAAGTCTCGAGATCCGTTCAGGGTATTCATCAAACGAGTCGAGACTGTTGTTAAAGATTCCACAAACTCGCTGCGCGGGTCTCCAGGGCCATGTGCGGAGTCTGTAGTAGTGGCCTCCAGATTCCCGTTGCTATTGAGCTTGAGTGAGGCGTTGAGTTGTAATGGAGATTTCTTCACCAGATGGTGGTCTTGCATGTCGAAAATCCTCGCGAGAATCAATTCTTGGAGTTTCCGCTCTTCTTGTGCGCGGAACACTTTCGCAGGGCCAGTGCCATTGTGTTCGACAGCATTTTCTGGCTGGGGAACCATTTGGAAGTCGTCCTCAATGTCGGAGTCATCGGCATCAGAGTCTTGTGGTGGCTTTCGAGCCTGTTGAGCCAGGGTATCTGACAAGGACAGCTGAAGCTCCTTGAGCGTGGAAAAGGAATTCTTGACACAGGTTCGCAATTCGCCAACGATTTCCAGGTTATCAATGTCCAGGACGGACAGACTTTGCAGGCCCTTGAAGCCAGACAGAGTAGACGGTTCGACATTCTTGGCGCCTTTTTGGCCACTTCTGCTCTTCTGCATGGGCCTCGATGAGGGCGGTAACAATGACGGTGGTGGTCCAAGAGGCGGAATGTCACTGATGGGAATCGACGACGGAATTGGCGGACTGTACGACTGCATAGGCGGGATCGTGTCCGGCCAGTGGCCATTTGGTTGGGGGTGCGAATGCAGATCAGCCGTTACGGGCAGCGGAGGAGGTGGTGTATAGTAAGAGTCTCCGGCTTGCAACCGAATGTGTAGCTTCTTGAGCGACCTGATGCGATGAAGCTGCGCATATACCGGCCGACTGAGTTCAACTCGAATGTTCCATCTGTGAATGCGTTCCGTTCCCACGGAAAATCAGCGTTGCCGAGGTACATGACATACAAACCCACTCGACGGGTGGTCAAGGTGCCAATAGCCGTGCTTACCGAAAGATTTCCAAAGAATGTGCTCGCTTCAGAGTCAGATGTAGCAAGGTGTTGAGAAACTTGCCGCAGCTGGCACTGTACAAGTATGGTTGGTACGACCGTTCACCCTTGACACCAGGACTCAAGGTGTCCATTGAAAGGTCCTTGAGGTGTTTGGCATAGTTGTATTCACTCGTTGTGAAAGTGTCGAGGCCACCAGCCAGGCCGTCAACGGGCGAGTCAAAGTTGGCATCGTCGTCGTCGGGAAATATTATGTGAAAGTTGCGGTACAACTGGGCAGAGGCCAGTTCATGGAATCGTTTACACACGAGAGCAAGACATATGAGGTCGCTTTGTGAACACTTTTTTTTGTTTTTCGCGCCGACGGATAAGTCAGATGGTCAGCAAAATTTCTGTGGTGTGACTCTTATGACAACCCCAAAAAGCGAAAGAGCTGACATGTTTCGTGGCTCCAGCACGAAGACGTAAAGGAAATGAGTAAATGCGACGACGAAGTGGCAGGAGTGGAGAATCGAGATGATGATGATAATGATGGATAGCCGCGGAAGCCTTACATGGGCAACAATCTCGCGCTGAGTCTCAGCAGGCAGATGGAGAAAAGAAGTGGAGGACTTGACAGTGAGAGAAGGATGCGCCGTGGCCGCTGCAACCTCGCCGCCGATTAAAGGCGTCGCCATCCTTTTCGATATATCGGTTGAAGATGACGAGAGGTGGCGGAATTTACGAACATGGGCGAGGCTGATGAGGATGACGAGGACGAGGACGACGAAGACGGCGACAAGCTTGGGCCACCTGACTTTGAACCGTGGTGAGTGGTGGTGAGTGGTGGTGAGCGGTACATGTGAGTGGTCAACGGACGGCGAGGTAATACAATTATTACAATACAAAGGAAAGGGTCCATGAGAAGCGCCCCACCCCCAGCACTTACATAATTCAAGTCCCCAGGTATTAACTAAGGCTTAGCGTCGTGTACGGAGTACTTACTGCCCAATAACCTCGTGCAGTCCTGGAGGAAAAACATGCACCAGATTGCAAGAAGGCAGGCTCATCGGCAAATTCACAAATTCACAAACTCACAGTATCGCAGTCTGCACTCACTCCTAATACCACTCCCCGCGTCAAATTGGTTCTTGGTTCTCTGGGTCCACCAGCAGTGCTGTGCACGGAAGGAAGGAGCCCCCAATTCGGCAAACAGGCAACACGCACTACATATGTACATATACATACAATAAGGACCTAGCAGGACCCACGTCCGGCCACGCACGACCCCGATTCCCACTTCATCTCACTCCTCCCATCGTTGGTGGTGGCAAACCAAACCGCGGGAGCCTCACTCCGACAATCTGTTTCGAGTAAAGGCCCGCGCCTTTTCCCTCCTTTCACCTTTCAACTTTCACCCTTCTCTCCTCTCCTCTCCCTCCTCTCCCTGTGATACTGTGATACACCTGCGATCCCATCGTCTGTGACAATGGCAGATACGCAAGAGCCTCAGTTCAACACGCTCGCCGAGAGAATAGCCGCCCTCAACAACCAAAAAAACTTCAACTCGCTCTCCAACGGCGTCCCCAGCGCTTCTGAACCGCCGCGCAAGAGACCACCTCCCCCGCCCCTCCTGTCCGGCCAGCAAACCCCAAGAGAAGCGAAACCGTACCTGCAGCCATCAATGGATCGTCGAATCCTACGATACCCGCAACACCTGCGAGGGCAAATGCGCCCCACCACTACCTCGAAGAGAGACGTCGAAGAAGGGAAGTTCATCGACAGTTGGCAAGACCGCTCCTCCTCCGCTGCCGGAAAGAACGCCGTCATTGCCTGCGCAAACCCCGCCCGCAGTGCCCCGACGAACGTCAACGCAATCCGCAACATATCTCTCCGCTCGACGGAACTCAGCGTCGTCGGAAATCTCTCAACTTTCTACTGCTTCAACCTCCTCAATTGGCCGAAGTATATCGTCAAGCTACACGTCTATCGGGGGTGCGACCCGTAACATGGCGCCTGCCACATACGATACAGCCAGTCTGCCTGCACTGCCTCCCTCCAAACGGGAGCTGGAGGCTAGGTCCAGGGAAGCGGCCGCGCAAGAAGCCGTAGTAAGAGAGGCACGCGGAAACGAAATACGGGCGAGGCAAGCTGCAAAACTAAAAGAACACGGGACCGCTACCAACGGTTCATCCTCGCCGGTGCCAGCTTCGCGCCCCAGTCTTCCACCAAGATTGCCGTCGAGGCCAGCGAAATCTCCCAATACGACGACGCCGTCACCCGCTCCGCCCCACACGTCGCAAGCTGACGAGGCGAAGCTTTCACCACGAAGGTTGCCGTTGGGTGCAATCAGAGGCTTCGGGAGCGGTCAGGCCGTAACAGAAACTGCTCCTCCTACACAAAGAACACAGATTTCGTCGAGACCAGCCAGCGGGGCCCCTGGTGACACGCCGCCGCCCGTGCCTCTCACGTCCAGGCCCTCTGTTGCCCAGATCGAAGCTGCGTCTACCCGAAGTGCGACGCGGCAGTCCAACGGAGCGACTGGTGGTGGTGGTGAACAAAGCAGCAGCAATTGCTGGGTATGTCGAGATTGGAGCGGACCCGACGCGGTGGCAGCACTATTTCCCCGACATTCATTGCCTCGAACTGACCCAGTGGGCCATCTTGCCCGGGGCTATGTGATGCGTTCCCCTCGTACGACGACAAAGCGCGGGCCATCTTTACTTGGTGCCACCACAACATTTTCTATGACACCGTTTCATTCTTCAACAATGACGTGCGACATCATTCTGTCCAAGATACAATCTTCAGCGGAATGGCTGTCTGCCAAGGTTATGCCGAGGTTTACATGGCGGTTGCCAAGCGTGCAGGCCTAGAATGCATCGTCGTCGGTGGTCACGGCAAGGGATTCGGACACACAGCTCTGAAGAAGGGCGAACGGCCTCCTCCGCCCAAGCCAGACGGGCATGCTTGGAACGCGGTGCGCGTGGATGGCGGCGCGTGGAAGCTCATTGATGCTTGTTGGGGGCTGGGCACATCTGCTCGGCCGCCAACCTGTACAAGCAGGAGTTCTCCCGCGACAGTTCACGTTGCCGAATGAACAGTTTGGGCGGCGTCATTTCCCAAAGGATCCAAATCATCAGTTCCGGGCCAACAGCCGGCCGATATCATGGGAGGAGTATTACACGGGAGGGATTGACGGCGAGGGATACCAGTGGTTTGGTACCGGAGACCAAGAGGGTCTGTCCGAGGATTCGGTGGAGCCCAAGAACAAGGACATTTCTGTATCCAGCGGGCAGACTGTTCGATTTCAGTTCTCCAAGATCTGCGAACATTGGACATCAGAAAAGGCCGGACTGGGCAAGCCCGCCCTGTTCCTGCTCAGTATCCACAGACTTGGCGGGCACAAGGACGAACAGGTTCCCATTGAGACAAACGGATACTGGCATTGGGTGGACGTCAATGCTCGAGACTTGGGAGTTCCGGGGCAATCAGTGGAAATACTAAAGCTAGAAACGATGGGTGATGATGACGGCCGTGGCGTCACGGGGAAAGAATTCCTTTCGAAGAGGGGTAGGGTGGGTATGTCGTGGTCTTATATCGCCAAGTGGAACTTGGTTTCATGAGTTATGACTATTACTACATTTTCCAAGTGGGCATTCATGGCATGTTTTCCACGACACCTTCTTAATGTCTCCCCTTTGCAGCATCACATGTCGACGATCCATTGGGTCAACATGCGCTGACAGAGAGCTTGTTGAATGTGCAATTGGTTCGAAATCCAATTAAATCTAGGGTAGGTGAAGCCACGACGCAGACGCAGGTATCATGCATCTCCGACCGTCGGCGACCCCACAATAGCTGGCAGCTGGCAATATCAACCTGGGCAGCTGCATGAATTCAATCATCATCAATCATCTACATACACCTGACGCTTCACTTCACTTCAGCTGCATCCATTCATTTGTCCTCGTGCCGTTTTTTCTGCCTGTTTAGCGCGAGGGTTTGGTCTCCTCTGCATTCACAACCACAGCCAGTCCTTTGAATCACGCGCAACCATCTGCATTCCTTGTCCGAACCACGCCATCTCGCTCGCGAACCATGCGATGCCGTCGATAACATCAACCTCGTCATAATCCCATGCTCAATCGATTTGACCTCGTTCGCTCATCATGACTGTCTCCCCGTCCTCGTCCGCCGCCATCGCCCCCTCCCTCTCCCGCCAAGAGACCACGACGCTCCTCCTCCTCTCAGGCTCGTCTCTCGCCGTCCTGGCCAACACCTTTCAAGGCGACGGCGAGCCCCTCATTGCCTCTCTCGCCCTCTCCTCGCCGCCTTCTGCCTCTGCTATGCCATGATCCGCTGGCTCGGCCCAACTTTTATGCGCGCAGGTTTCCGCGGCCGCGACCTCGGCAAGACGACGCGCGTGGAGATACCCGAATGCATGGGCGCCGTCTGCGCCGCCGTCTACCTCCTCACCGTCATCGTCTTCATCCCCTTCCCCTTCTACAAGGACATCGTGGCAGCCACGTCTGGCGGAGGCAATCGCGATGTCGTGCTCGAGATGCATCCCAGCAACGCCGGTGGGGGCAGATTCCTCCACAAGTTCCCCATAACAAGCTCGCCTCGTACCTCGGCGCCATCATCTCCCTGCAGACCATCGCCCTGCTCGGCATCGGCGACGACCTCTTCGACATTCGATGGCGGCACAAGTGGTGGATTCCCGGACTGGCCAGCGTCCCCATCCTGGTCGTCTACTTTGTCGACTTTGGCGTCACGTCCATTGTGATGCCCCTCCAGCTCCAGCCCTACCTCGGAGAGCTGTTTGACCTCGGCCCCTCTACTACGTCTACATGGCCTGCGTCGCCATGTTCTGCCCGCAGAGCATCAACATGCTCGCCGGCATCAACGGCATCGAAGTATCACAGTGTGTCGTCGTCGCCCTCCTCATCGCCTTCAACGACTGCCTGTACCTCTTCACGCCCTACCCGCACCCGGCAACCGACTCGCATCTCTTCTCGCTGTACTTGTTGCTCCCCTGGATCGGTGTCTCCTGCGCCCTCCTCCACCACAACTGGTACCCGGCTCGCGTCTTCGTCGGCGACACATACTGCTACTTCTCGGGCATGGTCTTTGCCGTCGTAGGCATCCTCGGCCACTTCTCCAAAACCCTCGGCCTCCTCCTCGTGCCCCAAATCTTCAACTTCCTCTACTCGTGCCCCCAGATCTTTGGGCTCGTGCCTTGCCCTCGCCACAGGCTCCCCAAGTTCAACGCCCGCACCGGCCTTCTCGAACCCTCCGTCACCCCGTGGTCTCCCGATCGTCAGCCCCACCCCTTGGTCGCCCAGGTCTTGCATCTTTTGGCGAAGCTACATCTCTTGCGAGTCACGACGGACGAAAAGGAAACGTTGTCGAGACCAGCAACTTCACCGTCCTGAACCTGTGGCTCGTCTGGCGAGGTCCCCTGCGAGAAGATCGTCTGGCCTGGGAAATTACCCTCCTGCAGTTATTCGTTGGTCTTTTCGGCCTCTTTGCAAGACACAAGTTGGCCTTGTTGGTCTTTAAGGAGGACAACTGGGGGCTGTGGCTCAGTAGACGTGCCTTTTTTTTTTTTTTTTTAAAAAAAAAAAAAAAATCAAGGCTCCATTTTATATAATTTCAGGAGGACCGAGTTCACTCGCCAATATCTGCATGTATTGCATGCGCTGAATATTCGAAGAATAAATGGGCCATGTGAAAAGTAGCGTATGTACCAGGACAACAGAATTGATACACCCCATGACAGACACGCTGATGAGCAAGTAAACCCCCATCACAATACATCACAATCACAAACCCACGAGCACGTACGGTTTCAAAATACCCAAGTCAGAGTGCATGTTCTCACCCGCAATGTAAATCGTTCCATTCACAAGTTCTCTTTGTCCGAGGAGAGATGTTGAAACCGGACCCGGACCCCTGTCGACTATATAAACCCCTTACAAATACACGGCGTAACAAGACACGTTGAATAGAAGACAAGAAGACGAGAATATTATAAAGAAAACACGAGTCGAGTGACAGAGCCAGAGCCAGTTCATGTGAGAGTCCCGTAGTAAAACAACGCCCCCTCCCCCTTCTCTTTTGAACAGAATCCGACCCGTTCTGTCAGCAGGGTTTCATTCGTAAAAGAACCTGCGAATATCTCTGCCGAATAACAGCACTCCACCCTCGCGCACGGGGAATAGGCTACTCGTTTCCCTGGGTTTTTTTGTTGTTCACAACGCCTTTTCAACAAAAGGGGGTCGGAAGAAAGCCAAAATTTGTGTTTTCCCCCTCGAGATTGCTTCCAAATGTCATCAAAAACAAGTCCAGATGGTCCGCTCCGTTTCTCCCCTTGTCCAAACAAACGCCGGATTTCATTTCCTTTCTCTTCCCGCCGTAACGCCAAATTGCTCCCCCTTTCGAATCGTCAGGAATAAGAAAAGAAAAATAAATAACGGAAAACGGAAAAGAGCACTTTTAGGCAAATCGCAGCATATGACCATGAATGCCCGTTTTGTGCAACGCTTGGGAGTCACCATTTGCTCCATCCTACGTAACCCAGTCCGTCACAAACACGTGGGGCGTGATTTAGCAATATACATCGTCTACGCCATGTACATGACAGATTCAAACGCCGTTGACCGTGGGAGGCGCCGCAGTGACATTCGTCGACTCATCAGCCTTGTCGAGTGGTTGCGGCTCCATGGCTATATCAACCTTGACGTCTTCAGGACTGGAAAGGCCGGGCTTCGAATATGCTGATCCTCCGGCAACCTTGCCCGCTGCCTTGTTGAGACGACTCTTGTAGTCGCTGAGGCTCAACTTCTTCTTTATTGGACTGGGGTTCACAGCGACGCCGTTCAGCGATCCTGCACCAAACGGATGTGACGAGGGCGACAACGCTGTCGCGCTTGAAGCAGATAGAGGGCCGCATTGGCTGTCCCGTTCAAACCGGTGTTGTCGAAGGCTGGCACCGGCGGTAATTGCACCCGCAAATCCGGCGTCTTCATCTTGCTCGACGACTCAACCGGGCGGTCATTGGTCATTGACAACTGGCTATCCGCCATGTTGCTATCCGCTGTCCGGGAAGTTGGGAAGGAGCATCCGAGCCTCGGCGGGCAATGGGAGGTTTGTGCTCGCTAGGTGGTGAGTCTAAATCCATGGCACTGATATTCAATAGCTGATCACCGAACGAAAGCTTCCTTCGGTCCTCTTCAACAACTCGACACCGATGCCGGCTGTTCATCAGCCGCTTCGACAGCGATATGACTCTCTTCTTGACGGGAGTCGAATTGCAGGATTCACCAAACCACTGCCCCTCGACGGGATCGGTTTGAACAGCGACATCACAGTAGATCGGGCGAGGTCCGGTGGACGTCTGCCGTGACTGAGATGCCGACGAAGTCTGCCCGCCGTTGGACTTGACATGTCCGATGCTCGGCGAGCGGGCGCTGGACGGCGATCCGGATTTGCTGCGCCAGGTCCCCGATTCAACGTAGTGACCAGGACCAGTAGGACCAGTGGATCCATTTCTTGACTTTGGCTTTGAAGATGTACTTGCACCATCAGATACCCGCTTCTTCTTCCTCGGCGGTTGCTGCTGCTCCATTCTACGAAATGAATCCTCAACCATGGCGACCTTCCGCTTGTCCCGGTCGGTCGGCTCTGTCAGTATGCCAAGTTGGTCGAAGGACCCTTGGAGAGGTGTACGGTCGCGACTCGGAGTTTTGCTCCGAAACCGTTCTCGACATCCATGCTCTCATCGATGTGGCCTTCGCTAGCGGCCCTGCTATTGGTAGCATGTCCTGTGCTGGTTGGGGAAATTGTGTGATTGCGAGCCTTCCGCGACTTCTTCTTGCCGTTCCGACTTTGGCCTTTACCAAAGAGGTAGTGCCGGTGAAATCGGGCAAATGCGCAGTTGTTCTCGAGATCGCAAGCGCAGCCACCGTACTCTGAGAGGATCCGATCGATCCAGTTGGAGATGGCGGTGTATTCGGCGGGCTCCAGCTCTGGCTCTTCTGGTGCCGAATTTGAATCTTCGTCACTGAGACCCAACAGATAGAGCCATCGGTCTCGAACGCTCTTCTCTAATCTAAAGTCCCAAGGCAAGGTAATTTGTTCGTCGGCAGGAATGTATCGGTCACTGACGAGCCAGAAATGATATTCGAGCCTCCAGAGAGATATGTATCCAGCTGGGCATTCGGCTTGCAACTCCTCCGAACGTACCTGGCCAAGGATCCCTCTTTTCTGGTGTCAATGTAGAGTGGTAGGACGGGATGAAGAAATACGAACGGCAATGGCGATGATAGGTCTGCCCATAAATTTCCTGGATCAGCACAATAATCTTTCTGGAACCCAATCTCTCCGTTCAACTCGATCAGGGGCACGTCCTTCTCGATGGGTGCTGTTGATTTCACAAAGCGCCAGCGAAGAGTGGTGCCCGGTTCGGGCGACCGCGTCGTATTCCTGACCTCGAGCTTGGGCTTCTTTTGCTCCAAGTTCGGCGGCTCATCTTGGAAGACTTCTGCGCGCGTTCTGCCAACCTCCTGCTTCATCGTGTCAGGCTCACGAAGCCATCGTGAGAGTGCTGTGGGAATGGCTAGACTCGCAAATGCGTTGTTGTGTGCATCGGGTACTTCCTCTTGTCCATTGTAGAGGAGTAGAAGCCCGCTGAGTAGTGGTGGATTTGAAAGTCATCGGGTAAATCAGGGGGTGGTAGCAGGGCTGGGAGGATGACCAGGGTTGGCGCGTGAATTGTTGCCATACGAAGGGCTTCGCTTCGTCGGCAGGGAGCTGACAGAGTGTGAAGGTCGGTGTGAGGTTTTGGCTTTCTTGGATGAGGGCGGGGAGGGCTGCCGCCAAGCTTGCCATTCTCTGGATGGCCATTTAATTGCAGATCGTTCAACTTGGGTTTCTTCTTTGTGCCCTTGGTCGGTGGTCGTTTGGGCTTCTTGTCCAACGATTCTGGTTGTGTCGCCAGTATAGCATTCGCGTTTCGTAGTCGAAGCGTTCGTTCGATGGCTTTTTGTCGATCGAGCGGTCGAGGTTTGCATTCGGCGCAGGAGTGAGCAAAATCCTCTCGGATTGCCTCATCCCGATTGTTGGGATAGAAGCAGTCGATATGCTGCCAAGTATCGCACGTCTCGCAGTAGATGGTATTTCCGTCGTCGTCAGAGAAGTTACAGATACACTTTATGGTATATGGCTCTTCTTCTGCCTGCTCTACGACCGGGTCAACGGATGGGTCATCTTTGACAACCACGGTCCCAGGCGCAGCGACAGCGGTCGGACTGGGAGGGATTGCCTGCGTCGACGGCGGCACGGGCTTGTCAATCATAATCTGAGAGAGCCTCACGAGATAGTTGGCGGTGAAGGGCGTGAGTCGCATATGGAAATTAACGTCGCGATCTTGGGGCATGACGACGCCTCGACGAAGACGCGCGCCCGTGGTGTTGCAGAATGAAAAAGCCGCAACAACAAGGTTTATCCAGCTTGCCACCCTCTACAGCTGTGAGCTTGTTCTTGCCTCGCGACCCGGCTGCCGACAAATTGAGATAGTGTCAGCGACGAATGCAGGATTGAAACGAGTTTCGAGGTGTCGGCCGTGGACGAGACGCCACTAGAGTAGCAATGCCACGGCTGGTCGAGACGAAAAACTGAGCGAACTGAAGCAATCACCAGCCTCTCTCAGCTAGAAAATGAAGTCTGCAACAGGTACTGAGTGGTGGTTGTGGGGGTAGACGGTCCAGACTGATTGCCCGAGAGTCGTGGAGGATTTCGCTACAACAGATTTCTGGAGGTCAAGAGTCGTCGGGCGCGGTCGCTCAGCGCGCAGAGTTGGAAGATTGCGCCCCTGCTTAGTTACAAAAGAAAACCAAAGGTTATAAACAGAATGGGCCAGGGAATCAAGCGGCTTCAGGGTTCTCGCAGAATGTTCAAGAGTACGGGAAATGAGAGGACGACGAGAATTGGTGAGTGAGGAGGAGGGAGAGACAAATCGTGGGCTGCACTGCACCAAAGGACGGACGGACGGGGATGGGAAATGGGGGGGCGAATGGGCAGCGTATTGGGGAAAGAGCAACACCGACGCTTTTTGGAGCAGCACATTGACAGTGGACTTTGGCTGTAGGACTACCTGGGGGTTGGGAGGAGGGGACGGAGCGCTGGGGATGGACTGGCATAGGCAGGCAGACAACAGGCGAAGACACCGGGCGGGCGACGCGGGCGACACGGGCGACACGGGCGACACGGGCGACACGGGCGACAAGGCAAGGCAAAACAGCACCAGTTGACCCTTAGCAGATGAAGATGGGGGTAGGGGTAGGGTAGGGGTAGGGGTGCGAATGGGCGGCAGGTTGGGAAGTGGTCTACGTTTTCGATCTCTGCCAAACTTCTAGACTAGTCGGTTCGATGGGGCTTGCTGATGAGCGAGTCTGACGCTTGCGAGCGACCACCCAAGATGTGAGACTTTCCTTTACAAAGCCTTCACCCTCTGTTACCTTTTAGCACCACGGCCGCTCTCGTCTGGCAGGCTCGTCACCCTCTCGACTCCTCTCGACTGTCCAGGACGCATTATCCTGCCTCCGAGTACACTCAGGCTGCCATTCCCACTCGCAGCAGTGTCTGCTGCAGCCAACGGGATCAACGTGACCTAAGATCCGATGCATCGTGGTGAACATTCGAGCATGGGAAAGATAGTTGTGATGCGGAAAATCTGTCAAGCGTAGGAGGCGGCAGGTCGTTTCCCGATTACAGCAGACAAGCGACAGCCTCCGCCTCCGCCTCGTGCGTACATGAATGAGGTCGCGGCTCGCGGCTCGCGGCTCCCAACAAAGGTATATCAATCTTGCGAGTTATTGTTACAGTTCTGTGAAATCCAGAGAGTTCGCGTGAGAGCGACGGTGACGGGATGGCGAAGACTGAGATTGAACCATTGTGACGTCGGAGATGGCATTGGTGTCGATGGCGACGATTCAAATCAAGTCCGAGCATTCGCCTCCAATGCATGCACCAACGCACACCAGGTAATACTCTCTGGGAGCGTCACTGGCGGGAGTGGGACGACTTCAGACCCAGAGGCGGAGGCCAGCAATATTAAAGGAGCCGAAATGAGCGAGCGAGCGAGAAACCAGCACAGTGCCAGAAGAAGAAGAAGAAAAAGAAAAAAAAGAGAGAAAAAAAGAACCCGACTTGCAAAGGCGTCGCGCGCTGATTGGCGCTAAGCCCAAACCTCAAATAGCGGTGGGCCTGTTGGCTCACTCTGAATGGATGCACGCTGGCATCGCACTGCTGCCTGAGGCTGTCACATTAAGCAAGTGCTTGGGCCTGTCCCATCCCCTGGTCCATTTCACGTATCGGAGTTCACTCCCAATCCCGACATTGTCGTGGAACATCAGCGAGCACGTTTTGAGGGAGGAGGAAGTGCTTCTTTGCTGCTTTTTGAAGAGCGACTTTTGGCGTGCGGCCAGTCATGCCCGTTTCCCATGCGTGCCAAGTGGGCCTTGTCGTGTCGAACAGACTCTGTCTGTGGTCAGAGCCAGCGACAAGACAAGCAGGACAAAAATGGCCAATTTGGCGAACGAGCAAATAGCGACTGCAGCAACTTGTCAGCCCGCAGAAGTAACCCTTGCTGCCTGGCATCTGTTGATTGCTAGCAAACTCCACCACTTGGCCACTTCAAGGTGGAGTCCGAATGCACCGTGTGTGTTTGCCTAGTCTGCACGTCAGCAAACGATATCTTGCTGCAGGTGGTCTGTGCCCGACAATCAAGCATTTGCCCCCTCCTCGTCTACGTCTGTCTCCTGCTCGCTCACACCATTAGTATCCATTAGTATCCCGCGGCCTCCCGAGCTCCTGAGCATGTTTCTCGATTGGCATGCAAAACAAACTTTCAACCTCCTCTATGTATTATGAAATCCCCCTCATACTTCATACAAGGCCAGTTCCTAGGTTTCTCATTTTTTTCTTCTTAGGGCAAGCAGGTGACGGCGCAGTACGGAGTTCCCACGAACCTTGCACCCTGGCGAGACGCTTCACGACTTCACGACTTCAACCGACGAAGACCAACGAACCACTAATCTAACGTCAAGGACGATTGCAAGAAGTCAAAAATTTGCAAAATTTGCGCATTCGGGGAAATGCATATAGAGTGAACGAGACGCCTGGTTTCGAACAAATACATCCCCTCTACTTCGTACACTCTGAGCTTTATTACTTGAATTTGAAAACAAGTCAGCCATGCGATCCCTCTCGCTCCTGCCATGTGTACACCTGAGTTCGTGTGAAATCCAGTCAGCTTTTTGCCATCCAGCACGAAGCAAACCAGTCTGTCTCGTGGCTTGTAGGTTTCAATCTCTCCTCCACAGCCCTTGCTCGCATGGGCTCGAAAACAGCCACGCGGCAATTTTCCCGTGATCGGCCAATTGTTCAGTTGAAAGGTGGTGTGGATGGCGTAAAAAAATGGCTCGGCTGGAACCACAGAGCGGTCACAATAACATGTCTTTATTAAGGCGTCCATACATACAACCTCATGATCTTTTTGCCGAAAGAATCTGTTCCCTACAGTCCGTAGACGACACGCTCTGCCCCTTCATAGAAACGCCATTTTCCAGGTGAGCCATGTGCGTCTGTCACCTGGAAAGCTATGTTGAATGTCCTACCAGGGAAAATTTGCCATACTAGTGATACAAATAGTTGCGTTGGCGTGAACACACTGGGATCAATCGCACCAGACTCTGCATTCACTCGAGTCCCATTTTCTCCTTCATGCCACGGTACAAAACCATGTTCACAATGGAAAGTGAAAAGTAAGAAATCAAAAATTCCGCCCCCAATGGCCCCGAAGGACAATTGAGCACAGGACGACTCCGCGATGTGCAATGCAGGTGTCTCTACTAGTATCCCGTTTTCATGATCTCGGGATACTGGAACAAGGTAAGTATGAAGAAGAAGGGAAGAAAAATTTTGCAAAAGAGCGAGCGTGTGCGAAGTTATATACTGCCTAATGGCTGGTCCGTGCGTCTTGATGCAGTGGACGGCTGAGAACAGCTGCCTGCTTGCTGCCTAATTGGCATCCACTTTGATGCAGCGACAACGCAATGCCAGACCAACTGTACCGTGCCAGCTTGCATCCTGGGATTTTTTGTGCACGTTCTAGCACGTCGACTTCATCAGTGACAGACTCATTGTATTAAATCGCGGTTCACTATCGCCGTCTACGGAGTACTAATGTTGTTAAACCACTTGCAGACCAGCTCTGGCTGTCTCCCGTGAAGGAAGCAGCCAATCATCCGCCCCGGTCACAGTGCATCTCCCTCTTGGAGGTCCCATGACGCACCCGTCTTGCCCCAGTAGCCAAGTCTCGCCCCAACCGGCCCAAGCCCCAGTTCGCGTCTGTTATCGTCCACTAGCGACATACAGTCCACGTACCCGGACCGATTGATTACCCTTCACACTATCTCCATCTCCATCTCCATCCATTCAATTGAGCTTCGAAAAGTACATAGACGCATTTGTCGGCAAAGGCCTGCGACCGACAATGAAACCGTCTGCCGCCATTCTGTCCGCCCTCGTGGCTCCCTCCACTGCACTGAGCTTCTGGAGCGGCGATGCTCAGAAGGGCATCTCTCCAAACGAGGATTTGAAGATCCCAGGAGAGTCCCCTCTGGAACACTGTGCCGGCAAGAAGACTGAAGGATATATTGAAATCAACAGTGTTGACTTGTTCCCCAACCCACCTTCTGCGTATGTACTGTTTCCTTTGCACGGTCTACTCACTCACAGCGACTGGGTGGCTCTCTCAGCCTTTGTTTCGAAAACACGGCACATGCTAACTGGCGTTGCGACGATAGCGGCAAGGATCTAGTCATCAAAGCCAACGGCACAGTTAAGAAGACCATCGAAGAAGGAGCTTATATTGACCTGACTGTTAAGTATGGCCTGATTCGGCTCCTCACGACCAAAGCCGATTTGTGCGAACAAATGGGCGAAGTCGACCTCAAATGCCCCGTGGAGCCTGGCGACAGAGTCATTACCAAGACAGTGGAACTTCCCAAGGAAATCCCCTGTATGTCATTGCTTATACTAAGCCACCACCTCGTCTGACTGATTGCTAACGAACGTGCATTACTAGGGCACCTACAATGTCGTGGCTGATGTCTTCACTGCCAATGGCAAGCGAATTACTTGCCTGACTGCCAGTGTTCAATTTAGGCCCGGCAGTTTCGGAGACTCTACTGGCAACGAGTTGTAATGAGGCACGGAAGATTGGTCATTATGGCGATTATGGCGAATTAAGATTGTTACGCGGTATTACGTACACGTATAGCATTCGGTGGACATGGTTAATCTGGCTTGTATTGGTTCTTCCTCTCTTCCTTTTCCTGCTTTGGACTGCATCCAACAATTTGCAACGGCGATATCACAAGGTTTTGGGGATCCTGTGTTTCAACAGTCTTTCAAAGCATCAAGGCGACGTCAAGTCCAAACAGAGTTTGTCGTTGGGTCTAGATCAATAACAAGGCCTTTTTCTTTTCGGTTCATCATACAAGCCTTGCATTCAATGATCATCTGTCACCCCTAGTAGTCTATCTGCGTGTTGTAAATGTATTTGGGTGCTTTCGTGACTCGCTTGGATGCATCCTCCAACCTGTTCTTCTTGATATAACCACCAGCTTACTCGCCAAACAGTCGACGTACCCTTCTTAATACACTGTCTTTTTCAGGGTCGTATGGATGGTCCTTGCTTGGTATTTCCAGAACAGTGGGGAAAGCTGCTGTGTAGGTATCAACTCGATGCCGTATCTTGTCCGCGATCTGTCCATGATGTCAGCAACTTCGTCCAACAGGATTTCCTCGTTATGGGAGTTTGATCGCACGAACATGCTGATTGATCAAGACAATGCCAATGTCCTTTCTATCCTGTGTAAATCGATCGAAAGCAGATTCAATGGCCGCGGTCTCGGTCTTGTTATCCACGACTAGGAAGTTCTTCTGGGCTTCGGCGCCTGTCGTAACGTGCTAGAGGGACCGGTTATAACTTTCTCTACTTGGAGACAAGTACTCTGGAACAGATGAAACTTACGCCGATGCCAGCAAGGAGCAGGCCAGTCACAGAATCCTGTCCATGTCAGCTACCGTGGTTTGACATGACCACGGCCCTTGATGCTGTCACGGGCCGGTCCGATGTGTAGCAGCGAGTGGAATTACCTCATCGCCGATGACAGCGAGAAACTCGCGGTTCTTGAAGTCCGCTTGCTGAGCCATCTTGACTCTGGGACGACGACCGTTGGTGAGGGAATGTCGTGTGACAGGCTAGGCTCGAGGCTCGAGGCTCGAGGCTGGATGCGAGGTTGATGCTTCTCCACTATGATGGCGGCGCAGACCAGACCAGACCAAGCAGGCAGGCGGTGCATGTGCTGCATTTGCTGCTGCTGCTGCCCCGCGACCCGTTGCGGGTGCTTGTTATTAATTACGCTGTCGCAGCATCATTGAACGGTGGCAGAAAGAGTCACTGGCCTGGGGTCTGGTGGCGCTAAACCCAGCACCCCGCTGATTGGCCCATGTTGCTGGACACGCAGCTCTAGCTGGGAAATTTGGACCGAAGAGCTGCCATTTGTAAACAATCTTGTCCAGTTCACGCTTCCAAGAGAAGAAAATAATCTGGCAGGCAGGCAGGCGCACATCGCCTTTGTCTCCTTTCTTTGATGAGACACGGCCAGGAGAACTTTGATGCACCAAGAACGTATCCAAACATTGTGCAAACCGTTGGGAAAGCTTGTCATCTGACTTTTCGCCAACGTGCAAACAATCGCCGCAATGCCCCGACTGGTGCGCCGACGCCCCCTCTGGGATCGCATCACCTCGATGCTCAATCCAATGGATTTTCTTCTCTGGCTTTCAGAGGAAATCGAGACGAGGACTGGGACTCGGGGCTGGTCGGGACGCAGCTTGATTGGGACTCAACTTTCTGTTCCTCGTCGTTCGAGCGAACTCGGGGATCAAAAAGGCAAGTGATGACATTTTTGGAGATGAGAGCTCAACGAGCTGGTCGTCGATACTTGTGAGTCATCAATCTGTCATGTTATGTGACTCTTCGTCTACTGACATATGCTCGTAGATTTTCCCCTGTGCTGGGGTCTTGTCGCATTCTCAATCAGCAACGCAGTCTACGCCGTCTCGCGAACGAGAAAGTACAGACTATTCGAGGCTGATATCGATGTCAAGCCAAACACAACATCTGCCAGGAGAGTCCGAGTACAGTCTTCTCCGTAGCATCCTCGCCCTTGCGGTTCATTGCGGATATGATTTCACCCGATTCTGCCGAATCCCGCGCCCATCCCGACAAGAACCGTGATGTGTGGGAGCTTTCTATCTGGGATCCCCTGCCTGTGTGCATTCGACTTCTTTGCTTGTTCAGCCCCGGCCATGTCTTGGTGTACTTGATTTTCCTGCCGCTAGCACCCCTGGACCCCGGCCAAGCGTCACAGTCTTCAATACCTTGATCATGCAGATTGTCTTGTCGGTCCAGATGATCCTGCTGTCATCGAGATATTCCCAACAAGCTAGGGATGGCGCAATCATCCAGAGGGAAGTCTTTCACGAATATGATACCAAATTTGTTCAGCCGCGCATTCATCCGATCGTTCGAGATGTCGGAACGCAGATGTCGGAGGAGCAGCCGGCCCTTTCGAGGGAGTTTGTGCAAGTTGGAACGCCAACTACGCTTATTAGACGGTCCTTTATCAGTCAGGGCAACCCTCATGTTGACTCTGAGGAGCCCGCGCCGAGTTACAGATTCAATAGTCCCGGTGCCAGCTCTGGGAATCTCATGAAGCCGCAAATGTTCACCCCGCCACTACCAGTCGGCGGTCCGAGATATTTACACCAGCAATCAAAAGCATTCGTTCGTCTGGGCTGAGGCACAGCTTACCAGCTGGCTATACCCCTAATCAGAATACACCAGTTGCACACACACCAGCGGCTCCGCCCTTCACCGCGAGCACACGGCCTTCTACAGGGACTCATTCTACATACACGGGCAACATGGGAACATACTCGCAAAACAGGTCGCCTCTTAAAAAGGCTATCAGCATGGGCGATATGAACCAGGACGATTTTAGCTCTCCGCGACCTTCAAAGGAGGCGGTTGCACCTGGACAGCGGAGCCACGAGCTCCCAAGCAGTCCAACAAGACAGTTCGAACCTAGGCGGTTTGCTAGCACCAACTTGAATAGTTCTCCGCATCCATTTGCCAATATGGGAAAGCATGGTGCCACTGAGCGCTTCCCTAAAAGGTGGCGAGGCTAGATACGCTTTTCTTGCCTTGTTCAACAAAAATTGAGGGAGTTTCGGATATGGATGTTTGGAAAGGCATTTTATGGCGTCTTGTGTATATTCAGGTAGTATCATTTGCTCCTGGGGATTATATTTTTCTGCAAACATTTGCACTCCAATACGCAGACCTAATAATTGAAAGGGCATTACTCATGCACATTACTTGATCGAGTATGGACTTGATGCACTTGGCTTGCAATAAGATGTTGCAGATGATGTGTGCTGATTGAGATGCACATGGCCAGGCGTCGTGGAGCTTGGGTACTCTTTCCAATTCTAAATATCACAATTCTTCGCCGGCTGGCTCCTTCCGCTCCACGAGAAAAGGGACATGGCTTCTTGAAGATGAACAATGATTCAATCCTGGCCTTTGTATGCCCGCCCAACTACCAAGCTCTCGTTCATTTTTTATCTCCATCCGCCTCATTCCCTTGCTTTCATGCAAGAAGTCTTCTGCTACCAGCTGCCAGGCTAAGCACCGGCCGGTCACAGCTGTATACACTCACTGGTCAACCAATGAAAGCACTTTGGTAGTGCTAGCAAGTTCACCGTGGTCTTGTCCAAGATCATGTCGCCTTTATGCCACCAAAAGTCTCTGTCCCCTTGTCTGTTTCGGCCCAGTCAATTCAGAACATATCCAAGAAGCATACAAAACAAGAAAACCCTTCTGCTGAACTTCACAGAGCTTCGTCGATCGGCTCTTGGTTCAAACAAATACTACCCAGTAATCGACCAGAGCGTGGGGGTACGCTTCGCCAACCAGATCATCAAGTGCAGGAGGATCTCAAGCACCAAAGTAAAAACAAGCCCCGCCGCCCTGCGTCACGAACTCGCCGGAATCGCAGAGGTGATGCCGTCGGATCAGACCAGATTACTGAATGGAATCTGCCTCGGAACGTATCTGATGGAGGAAGCTTTCGAAATCACATTCAACTGGACCCTGCCATGGATGAAGACCGGAAATGGAGCTGGGCACCTGGTGATGATGCGGAACGCCGTGGCAGAGAGCATTCAAGTAAGGGGCCGCGACAAGCACTACATGGCACTGACGAAAGTCGATTGAACGTTCTTAATACGGGTGGTTCAGGCTCCCTTTCGACGCCTACGCCGAATCTCCAATCAATCCAGGCAAAGCAAGAGGCTCGAAGGCTCCGACGAAACCTCAAAGAGAGCGGAGATTATCTAGGGGTCCAGGGATTCAACCCCGAAACTGGAAAGCTTGATGTTATTACTCCATCAGACAGTGATAGGAGCAGTCTTAGCCAAGAGACCCAGCAGAAACTTCATGTCTTGAAGAACGCCCTGAAAGATGCCAGACATTACTACAAGAGTACAAAAGAAAAGAGTGAGCAAGAGGCAAAGAAAATACTACTCAGGAATGAGAAAGAAAAGGATCATCGTCTGGACAAGGGCAAACACACAATTCAGGAAATCAATAAGACGGTGACGTGGAAACGCCACGCACGGCAATGGTCATCGGCGCAAGAGCCGAACCTCAGTCCTATTGCACAGTCGATTGTGGAAACAACGCCAGCCTCTCGTGAGTACTTGTCCGCCATTATCAGATGCAATTATATTGAAAATGACTTGACAGGAAGACAATCGAAAGCTTGTGATGTGTCAGTGGCCAAGCGCGGTTCAAAGTCCAGCCTCATTGATCTCGACTATCCCGACAAAGAATCTGAACTGAACTGTGCCACACGACAAACAGAGCGAGCACTGGCAAAGAGTCCGGATTCTACGGCGACTGTGGTTCGGACACCACACCGGCAAAGCTTTGCTGACCTTGCAGAGATGGGACCATCAGCTTGGGAGCTTTTTGTGAACGGGATAAGTTTTGATACTTCTGGTGACACGGAGGAGCTGCAAGAGAACAAGAACAAGTCAATAAATTTTGGTGAGCAGGAATGTTCAAATACGGCACATGGGAAGGGCGAGTCTCTTCGCACAGAAGGAAACATGGTTTCAAACCACGAAGAGGTCCAAGCAAGGGCGGGATCTTTTTAGACAAGGATTCAGAGAAGGTAGACGATCCTGGAGGGACGAAAGCACAGGTGGCCTTGATACCAAACAAGAAAGGCCACGCGTCAGAAAAAGGAACGTCCTGAGTGGATGTTCAGCCCAGATGCAGCAAGAATACGCTTCCTCTAAGGCACCTGAGTTTACGCTCCAGAGTCGACGCGATGGATCACGGAAACACCAAGTTGCTGAAGAGAAGATTTCCGACATATGGAACCGAGAAGCAGGGGGCTCGAACCAAGGAACGTCCATCGCCAATTGCAGCCTACCGCAAAAAGATCATGCCCAATTGGGGTCACTGGATGGGAGGAAGAAGAGGCTTCTCACCAAATTCCAGGACAAACAGCCCTCGCGTGCTGAGCAAACTAGTGAAGACAAACTCTCGGCAGCAAAAGGAACATTCCGTCTTGATTCTAGGGTCAGGTCCAAACCCCTCGAGCGATCATGCAATCGAGCCCGATTCACGACCTGCCCAGCATGCGGCTTCAAGCCGGCCGATGCTGACGTTGGGCATGCATGCGAAGTACACAAGCCCAGGCCAGGAGCCAAAGCAGCGAACAAGGGCGGGTGTACGAAGCCCGGCAGCAACGAACACGGGTCCCGAAGTGCAACTCGCCCGAGGAAGCAGTCAGATGGAGACGGCAAAGGACATTACCATGGAAAGCAACTTGGAACCAACGGCAAGGTGTGCCTCCATACACACCACCACCACTACTGGTTGCGACCAACGTCGTTCAAACAAGACCTTTGGAGCCAACCCAAGCCAACAAGAGACCGACAGCAGTCGAGCTCAACCAGTAAATTGGCAAAGCGGCACAGCCATATACAGCCTGCCTCCGATTGCCACGTCCGAAAGCAGCTTGGGAAACTCTGTAATGAAACTCTTACAGAAGCCATCGTCGAGGGTCAAGCTGGCAAAAGACCGCGACGAGATCGGTACTACGTCGAAGTTCAACCCGAAGCCAGTAGACTGGTTCATGAAGAAGAACATGAAGCCTTTCCTAGACATGCACCGCGCTGCGGTGTGCAAGGCAGACATTCCCGGGGCAGTAGAGCAAGGTTTCAGGGCCATGAAAGCGGTAGACTGGAGTTTCAGACAGCCAGACAACGTGCTGGCAGATCCAGATCAACCCAATCCAGACTCGAAAGACATGGACATGGACGACGTGCGCATAGAAGGTGCGGGGAGCCGGTAGATGCGGGTGGCGTACCTCCCGAAGACAGGTGCACCCACGTCGACGGGTCCGTCGAGGACGACTTGACGGCGTTGGTTCGAGCTCCGGGACGCTTCCCATGTCCCAATCCAGGAGGCGGCGGCATGACGTGTGATTGCCGAAGCTCCTCTGGTGACTGTAGAATCGCTGGACGGAATGTCGACGCTGTTGTGCAACCAGATGGCTCATCTGGTTCGATGCTGGACACGGTAGGAGATTTTCTGGGCATTGTGTGGTGCTACATGCTGCCCCTATGGCAGATGTACTGGGAACGAGTCGGGCCGTTGTTCACTTTCAAGTCGGAATACTGGTCAAGACAAGATAGAGACGAGGGCACAGTGACGGATTGCCTGACAGTAGTGTTACGTTCCGGCGTCTCTTTACTCATTGCTGCTTACATTATGGGATTTAGGCTGGGCCTGTTGTGTATAGAAAACTCTCAGGCTGTGAGGAGGTGGTTGATGATGTCTACTGGTATGTGATGCAATAGCAGGGGAGGGGTTGCTCAATCATTTGCAAAGGGGGTCTGTAGGCGGTGCTGTGCTGTACATACTGTACGTGAGAGAGTATTGTTAGACGTGACACGATATCAGCATCAATAGAGAATGCATACGTTGCATGCAGACTTGGATGCTGTATGTACATATGTGATAATCGGCTCAGAACGGCTGATCGTGGAGAGAGGACGGGGACCGGGAAGCCGAGAGCGCAGTCACTCTTCTCGGCAAATGTGCCGATGGCGGCTTTGCCGGATGAGGCCCTTGGACAGGTGGTGCGGGGTTGTTGAAGTTTGAAACAAAGCAGGAATTTTACCATTTCACTAGCTGCCAAGCCTGCCCCGACCAGTGGCCAGTAGCCAGCTTCGATTCCCAAATGGCCTGCTCTCACTGGCCCTGCCCCGACCCAGCCCCCTAGCCCCCCTCTCCTCTGTCCCCTCGTCCCTGCCCCTCCTCTGCCCCCATCCCTGGCCGCATCGGAGCGCACCTTTGCAGCAGTATCCGATCATCGGACCCCCGATGCCGGTCCTCGCGAATAGGCACTTCTTCATAGCTCGCATGGGGAGGGGAGCTGATAAGCTACATATATGTACATGTACGTGCCAACGGATTATTACCTCGATAATAATTCGTAATAAACCCTCCATGGGAAGCGTGGACGCAACAAACCATCTCAACGTCACCACCACAACTCGCCCTCTTCATTATTCTCTTCCTCGTCCGTCGCCCGCTTTGCCCCTCCACCAGCCTAACGCACCAACCACTCTCGGTGGGTTGGTAGGATCCTAGTTTCCTCATCCCCCTTTTGACGAACCGAATTGAACCGAACCTACCTTGAACACTTTGATACGACGAATTCCCTACGAAGCCAAACCTCACAATGCCTAGCACAGAGAGCAGCCCACAGACCTTGTACGACAAGGTGCTGTCAAGTCATATCGTGGATGAGAAGCTTGATGGCACAATTCTGCTGTACATCGGTACGTTGAAACGGTTACGCAGCGAACCCGCATGGCTGGCGACGATGATCTAGATGATGCTAACCAACGGTGTTTCTGGCTTCTAGACAGACATTTAGTGCACGAAGTCACATCACCTGTGAGTACACACACACACACACACACACACACACACACACACTACTACGCACACCGCGTACGACGTGCACGAATCCAGTTGAGTGCTAACTTGCTTGCTCGCAGCAAGCGTTTGAAGGGTTGAAAACGCGGGCAGAAAAGTGCGCCGGCCAGACTGCACTCTTGCCACCACCGATCACGTAAGTCGTTTTCCAGATGGAAGGGCCTTGGCGGTATAATATCAAGTCCTTCGGTTCACACTGTACTAACCGGGCCATCTTAGAATGTCCCTACTACTTCAAGAAAGGGCATGAAGGACATTGCCTCCTTTATCGAGGAGGAGGACTCGAGAATTCAGTGTATGACTCTGGAAGAAAATGTCGAGATTTTCGGTCTCATATACTTCGGTCTCCGTCACAAGCAACAGGGCATCGTCCACGTTATGGGAACCGAGCAGGGCTTTACTTTGCCTGGAACCACCTTGGTCTGCGGCGACAGTCATACTTCGACCCACGGCGCATTTGGATCGCTGGCCTTTGGTATCGGTACCAGTGAGGTTGAGCATGTCTTGGCCACACAATGTCTCATTACCAAGCGCAGCAAAAACATGAGAATTCAGGTCGACGGCGAGCTTGCCCCTGGTGTCAGCTCCAAGGATATCATACTGCACGTCATTGGCAAGATTGGCACTGCCGGTGGTACTGGAGCTGTCATTGAGTTCTGTGGTTCCGTCATTCGCAGTCTCAGCATGGAGGCTCGCATGTCCATCTGCAACATGTCCATTGAGGCTGGCGCTCGCGCAGGTATGATTGCCCCGGATGAGATCACCTTCAAGTACCTCGAGGGACGTCCCCTGGCGCCCAAGTACGGCTCCGACGAGTGGACCAAGGCTACTGCCTATTGGAGGTCGCTGAAGTCCGATCCCGGTGCCAAGTACGACATCGATGTCTTGATCGATAGCAAGGACATTGTCCCCACTGTCACCTGGGGAACATCGCCCGAGGACGTGGTCCCCATCACCGGCGTTGTGCCCGATCCGGAGACGTTCGCTACCGAGGCCAAGAAGATTTCCGGGCGTAGGATGCTCGAATACATGGGCTTGACGGCCGGCACGCCCATGCAAGACATTGTCGTCGACAAGGTGTTTATAGGATCCTGCACCAACTCTCGAATCGAGGATCTCCGCGCCGCCGCCCAAGTTGTCAAGGGCAAGAAGATTGCTGCCAACATCAAGCGCGCCATGGTGGTTCCGGGCTCCGGCCTCGTCAAGGCACAGGCCGAGGCCGAGGGCATCGATCAGGTCTTCATTGACGCTGGATTTGAGTGGCGCGAGGCCGGCTGCAGCATGTGTCTGGGCATGAACCCAGATATCCTGTCCCCCAGGAGCGGTGCGCCAGTACTTCGAACCGTAACTTTGAGGGACGTCAAGGAGCCGGTGGCCGAACCCATCTCATGTCGCCCGTCATGGCTGCGGCGGTTGCCATTGTCGGCAAGCTCGCTGATGTGCGCAAGGTGTCCGACTACACGGCCAGCCCGCACGTCGAAGCCGGCGTCACGCCAAGCACATCAAAACAGGCCCGTGTCGACGAAGGGGTGAGCCACGATGCCCACAAGCGCGAACTCATTGGCGACCAACCCGAAGACTCGCAACCACACACCAACACGTCTGTCGCGGGCAGCGGCGGCGGCAGTGGCGCCTCCGCCGGGTTGCCGAAATTCCTCAGCCTCAAGGGCGTCGCCGCGCCCCTGGATATGGCCAATGTCGACACCGACGCCATCATCCCCAAGCAGTTCCTCAAGACGATCAAGCGAACCGGTCTCGGCACCGCCCTCTTCCACGCGCTGCGCACCAACAAAGACGGCTCCGAGAATCCTGACTTCGTGCTGAACAAGGAGCCCTATCGCAACGCCAAGATTCTGGTATGCACCGGCGACAACTTCGGCTGCGGCTCCTCGCGAGCACGCCCTGGGCCCTCCTGGATTTCGGCATCAAGTGCATCATCGCGCCCTCCTTTGCCGACATCTTCTTCAACAACACCTTCAAGAACGGCATGCTGCCCATCCGCATCGAGAACAAGGCCGACATGGATGCCATTGCCCAAGAGGCCCGTGCCGGCCGCGACATCGAGGTCGACCTGCCCAGCCAGCAGATCAAGAACTCGGCCGGTGCGCCCATCTGCTCCTTTGAGGTGGAGGAGTTCCGCAAGCACTGTCTCGTCAACGGCCTGGACGACATCGGCCAGACGATGCAGATGGAGGATAAGATCACCGAGTTTGAGAAGAAGATGACGCTGAATACCCCCTGGCTGGACGGATCGGGGTACCTGAAGAGGCCGGGACAGGGCGGTCGGCTGGCGGCCAAGCCGGTGCCGGTGCCGCGGACGAACAGGGGGAGGAGAAGAAGGATCCTCTGGATTGGTGAGGTTGGCTATCGCGGCGTTTTGCAATCCGCAAACTACATGGCAAGAAAGAAAGAAAGAAAGAAAATGTACTGCACGATGAAAGTGCATGCTAATTAATGTGTGTGCGCAATGACGTTTTTTCATCGGGCCCATCTATCTATCCAGAGTAGAAGAAGCTGCGGGTACTTGGGAAGGGAATCACCGCATTTATGGTATCCGGTGATCCTCTTGTCGGAGTGCAGTGAATTTGAAGCCATGAATCTTTTTCCTTGTCAGAATATTCACTCCTCTCGATGTTGTTCTATGTCGTGCCATTTGCCATACCAGGCTGGGGTCATATTCGAAGTCCTAGGGTAGGTAGCTGGTACTTTAACAAAATCCAATCAAATGAAACGGTGGAGACTTGGCAGGTGTCACGCAACTCAGATGTCTTGAACAATCGTGTGTAACGCATGTGGACAAGCCCGACGGGGCAAAAGATGGCATTAGAACAAGATACGACGATATAAAAAAAAAAAAAAACGACATCGTACATACAACACCAGGTATTCGCTGGTCGTCACCGACCCAACTACTAATCCGGCGCTCACCTGATTATCTAGCGGAGATCGAACGGGATCCAGATCTTCCAGGCGGCTATGGTCGTATGTGACAGCTCGAGAGCATACCTAGATTATAAACCTGGGATGTGCTCAAGACCATCATGGTAAGTAACAATGGTCCTCTGCGTAGAGTTTTTTTATAGAACGGATATTATTACCAGACGGCCATTTGTGTAGTTGGAAAACGGAGTTCCGTCCTTGCAATTGCTAAACTTGAAAGCAGTCGCTTGATTTCTAGATGGGCACTCGTGCATTCGGAGCACTCCCACCACCATTTTTCTTTGGCACAAGTTGCCGTTTTGCACGTTTTTTTTTTTGTCGTTTGCGTAAACTCCCGGTCGTCGTTGCCGCGCCCTACATTGTACGTGCTATTACTAGCTTTGGCGGGGCGAGGGGACGGAACGGAGAGATTTACGTGTTCGAGGCCGCGTGGGCTGGAGGAACTTCCCGTCGAGAACATGTCTCGGCACCGGTACCTGCGGCAAAATGGCCGGTGCCCATGTCCCGATCGCTACCGTGCCAACCTAGGCTGCGAATATGTACCCCGTTGCTTATGCGTGGCCCTGTCCATGTATAAATGGCGTGTGTCTTTGCCTCTACCAGGACCCAAGTATCGCGTCTGCCTTGACGTTTTGGGGAATCAAGCAAAGCCATGGGCAGGAGATTCCGAATAGGATGTGTAGCCAACGACGTAAATGCTAGAAGGAGCAGACTCCAGCCAGATTCTGATGTCTACGTACTACGGTTATTGTAGCACTCTCGACAACAGAACAACAGATTTTGAACCATGCCCAGTGTCGCTAGTCGCTGTGGCCGCGACCAGAACATGGCGAAGAAGCAAGAATCCCAATGTCTACTTTGCGAATCGAGTTGAGATGCCGGAATGAACAAAAGGCAAAGGGCCTGGATCTCCGTGTTGGCGCACTGACCTATCGGGAGCAGCTAATTCGATCTTCTAGAGCCTCGATTTTCTTGGGACTGTGCGGTGGGCAACGTAATCTGTCTGTCTCCATTGGTTGTTGGGAAACATTGCCTGCCCTGCCGATAGAGCTCGGTCGTTACGCCGAGTTGAGCGGAACAGGGCTCGGCGCATCGCATCCTTTGATCTACTATGTACGGCGACTTTTTTTTTCCCTCGGCCGACGACGCGCCCGCCTCTCGAGCCGGACGGCGGGGTGGGCCCGGTGGAGAGAGCCCGAGGTCGGGGGAGAGACAACGCCCGAACCGGATCCCGGGGAATTTCAACAAGATTCGCAAAGGCACGTCACGCGGGATACGAACTTCCCCATCCCGCAACACGTTCACGTTCCCCGCTGTTACCGACCCGCGAGCAACAATATCAGGAAGAAGAAACGTCGAGGCTCAAGAGGGTATTTGACATGGACAGCCCTCAACACACCCACGTGCACCACGAAGCCATCCCGCGCCGTCAACCCCTCCACCGCCAGCAACTCCCCTTCACCCTCCACACCCGAAACCTCTCCAGAAACGCACCCAGCCACGACCTAAACACGTCGTCATCCCTCAGCTGCTGCGCAATCACGCAAACACAGGCACCGGCACAGGCACAGGCACCATCCCGCCGCTGCCGCTCCCCAAGAGACACGCATCCACGCACGTCTGCACAAACGGGTCCACCAACGCATGGTTGTACACACAATCCGTCGCAATCACCGCGTCAAACCAGCACGCCGGCGCAGCCAACCCGGGCGTGACCTCATCTTGTTCCCAGTCCAGAGCGCGGAAGGCGATGCTCCCCTTCCTCCCCTTCCTTCCCCGTGCCCCGTCTCGCAGAAGGCTGGTGGTTCTCGAGCACGTTCCGAGAAACCAGCTTCCGGACATACCCCTGGTCCGAGAGCACGTAGTGCGCTATCCTTGGCGCCGCGGCCAGGCCATTTAACGGGGAGATGCCGCATCCTAGCTCGAGCATCGCAGACGAAGGGGTGAGGATCGTGCCGAAGAGGGGATTTCCAGGAGAGGACAGCCATTCAGCGAACAGGGGGCTACTTTCCACAGCACTGCGCCATGGTCAGTTTGAATGACGCACCTGGATTTTGGGACCTTGGCGAGGAAGAAGAAGAGGAGGAGGAGGAGGAGGAAGAAAGAAAGAAAAGAAAAAAATCACCTGCTCCGGTTGTGCCGCCTGCTCGTGGATCCCAGCACCGCTGGACTCTGGTGGATGGTGACATCTCTTCCCGCGAGGACGACTTCTATGCTCTGCGCTTTGGGATCAATGAAGCCTAGGTTTTGGGAGGAGGGATTCGAGTATAGGAGGAAGGTTTCTGTGGTGGCATGTTAGTTGGATGGGCTGGGACATGTGAGAAGGGGGAAGAGGGGGAGGTGAGGCGCGTCACCTTGGTCGGCATCTTGGATTTCATCTTCTAGATAGGGGAGGAGGTCTTGCAGGGGCATTGCTACCGGTTTGGTATATACATGCACTTTTTTTTTGGGGGTCATCTGCGGTTGGGGAAGTGGGAATGAGGTTGAAGTGATTGTGTGGAGATTTCGATCGATGGAGATGCACAAAATACATATGAGCGCCCCCACGTGAGGGTCATGGGGAAATCTGCGTCATGTCTTTCACGATGACTTGAGCTGTCCAGTACAAGGCCGCCATCACGTCCAATGCCCCGGCTTTGGATATCGGATATATACAACATGACTGGGAAGGCGCGCAAAATGATCCAGAAAACAGCTATTAGAACATGGATACATCTAGATGTCAGTCTAGGTGATCTTGACGCGCGGAAAACGACTTTCTCTATAGGGTAGGACAAGTGGATAAATGTGGTTCTTTTTCATAATCAAGATGTCGTGTTTTGAGTCGCATAACAATACAAGAGAAACATGCTTCTGTAAACATTTGGCACCTTTATTTCCGTTCCTTTTCCGTAGTAATCCGGGCTCGTCCGATGAGCTACGAGCTCATGCACCCAATGACCCGCCATTCCTCTTCCCGTCCTCCCAGCGCTTCCTCCCATGCCTTCCTTACACCAACCCGTCGTACAAAGACAAGGCCGACACAATAGTCTCGTCGCGCTTGCTGCCCTCTTTGAACTCTTCCAAGTCGAGCGACCCGTTCTCGTCCTTGTCCATCATGCGGAAAATCTTGCGCACGCGCTTCTCAGGGGTATCTTCGTCTTCCGGCAGTTTTACCATGGACCCGACCTGGCAGCCATGCGGGTTAGGAACCATAAGTCTGTCAATCCGTACGAGACAACAAGGAAGTGCCAGCACCCGCTTACCATCTTGTAGATTGCTTCAACGATTTGCAGCATTTCTTCATAACTGATCTTGCCGTCGCCGTCAATGTCGTAAAGCTGGAAAGCCCAGTCGAGCTTGTCTTCCATCTTGCCCCGGCTCGTAACGCTCAAGGCGCAAATGAACTCTTTAAAGTCGATGCTACCAGACTTATCCGTGTCGAATACATTGAACACATAGTCGGCGAATGAGCTCGGATCACCAAAGGGGAAAAATTGTCGGTAGATTTTCTGGAACTCGTCTTTACTCAGCATGCCCGAGGGACAGTCTTTGAGGAAGCCTATGATTGGATTAGCCTCTTGACAATTGACCCATCATTCCCGTGGAGCAGCGCAGCGCATTGCATTCAGACTCGACCGATCAGCGTCTTTCCAAACGTTTCTTTCGCATCCGAGGCTGTGCTGCCACGTCTTTGCACAAATAGTGTAAATGCCAAGGACGTGGGGAGGCGGAGGCGGAGGCGGAGGGAAGCAGGGGCAAATCGAGGCTCGGGCGAGTGAGGATGGTGACACCGTGGGGGTTAACGCACCCTTGTACCATTGCTGAAGCTCCTTCTTGTCAAAGTGAGTGGACTTTTGCAGCTCGGCCAGCTGGTCCTGGGAGAGCTTGGACTGCCTGTATATTGCATCATCATCAAGAGGTTAGCCCCGCGTTGTCGCATCAAGATAAGCACCCAAGTCCAGATTGGGGCGTATGTCCATGTAGTGCTTGGCGGACGCTTCGGACTCCAAGTAGAGCAGAAGGACACATTCTTCAAGCGCTTCGGTGATGCGCCCCTGGCATCAGGGTCTTGAGCTTACGATTTCCCCATCTTTCTCCCGTACGGTGAATTGGTGGCGTATCCCAGTCGATGGTATTTCGCGCAGACGAGATGGGGGCGCGGCAGTCGAGACAGTCCAGCGTCGAGACTGGCTCTATGAAAGGCAAAGAGATGATCGAGGATATGTTCCCTGCACTGGCACGCGCCAAGTCAATGGCGTTGGTCGGCGGTGGTGGGCGCTCAGAAATCAGAACAGGGCGGCGTGCACGGCGGGGGAACGACGATGGGTTCGAACGATGGATGAATGGATGGATGGATGGATGGATGGATGCGTCGGCAGGATGAGGGGCTGCGGGCTTAATTCAAGTATGGAGGGGAGAATGCGTGTCATGCGCCGTGTGTCGTGGCCCGCTTCAAAAACAGAAGAAACAATGGCAGAGGGAACAGATCGAGTCGAGGTTGGACGATTGAGCACAAGGCCGATCGATGGATGATGAGAGATGAAGAAGAATGGCGACAGAGAGGCCCGGCAGACATGAAAGGCCTCGACTTGACTCACTTCGGCCACGGGCAGTCGGGTTCGGTCTGGTGGGTGGTGCGCGCGTGCTGCAAGAAGCGGGGGCGGAGGGACGAGCAGCGAGCAGCGAGCAGCGAGCACAGCACAGCACCGGCTAAAACGTGGATTTGGTGGGTGGCTGCCAGGCCAGTGGGCTCGGCGGCTGGAAAGGCAGGAATGTGCCTGCAGGGACGCAGATGATGCACACACGCGATTATGTGCATACAATTATGTGCATACATTATGCACACAGAGTACACAGACGCAGCTTCAACACAAAACCGACGTGTGGAGAAGCGGGCCATGTCTGCACAGACGATTCTGGAGATCAATCTCGGCCGCTCAAGTCCCAAAGCAACAAGCAAGCCCATTCTCAACACTTCATCCCCGGAAAGCCAATGTCAGAAGAAGGAAGAGAGCAGCAAGAGAAGAGGCAAGCCCCCGGCCCCAGCCAACAAAACAAGCCACAAATCGAGGCGACCCGTTGACCACCAATCAAACCAATTCCTCCGGGCCGTCGACATGACCCCAGAAATGTTACAAGCAGCAAGGTTTCAGATCCAAGTAGCCATCGATCATGTTGTCGCGGCTGAATGCGGATGATGGGATGACGCGTGCACGATGCATCTTTCTCTCTCGTCGAGGCGGTCAGCGGCCGAGGTTCGTTCCTCTCTGTCGGCTTGACATGACGGCCTTCTCTCCTTCTCCTGTTCCTGTGATGTTGATGTGCCCTGCAGAGTCTGCAGAGGAAGGAACTTTGTCCGTGCATGAAGCTGATACAGGTAGATGTTACCTCAACAGACGAACGTGAATCGTTATGAATCGAGTACGCGGTACTTCCGTACACGCATCCGCCATTCAGCAGGAGCACAGCCCCCACCCCCACCCCCATTCGTTAGAACTTATCATGTAAATGTATGTATGTACGAAGTACTCCGTATGTATGTATGTATTAGCGCTCTGAAATCCCGGTTGAGGTTCTGTGCCAAATTGGGTAGGTCCCAGTCTCCCAGAAGTTTGACTTTTGCCATGTGGCCTATTTGTTTACCTCAGTCATATTTCTTGCCAAATATTCCAACCCAATGCGCCATAGCATCCTCTTCCAGCCTCGTCTCGTGGTACGATTTGGCCCGTGAACCCTCCTGATGCCCAAACAAGCTGCTACGATTCCCGAAATGGCTTGGGCGAGACCGTATTTGCACAATCGCACAGACACCAACACTCCATTCTGTCTTGACAATCATGCCTTATTAATTCAATATGTACCTAATCGCAGTAATGCCCGTCCACGCCTATTCAATCGCCTCGTGAGATCGCCCGACACACACCCAATGACTCCAAGCAAAGCAGAAGCTGGAAATGAGACGACAAGTTGAAAAGAGGAGACGCAAAATATAGTCCCATGCATATCGAACCGCGGTACTTACACTCCCTTGCAAAATGGTCATCATGATCCGAATAAAAAAAAAAAAAAAAATGAAACGCTGCGTGCGCAAGACAAGTCACTCCCGCTGCGACTCTCTTCTCTATCCCACCACGGCCTTCATGCTCAAGCTCTCCAGAAAGCCTCCCAAGTCCTCCTTCTTGACTTCGACAACGCAATGTTCAAAACTGTCGATTCGTACCCTTGCATTCGTCTCGGAAACGACTTCCTGGAAAGCGCTGCCGAACTTGTTCAGCCCATATCCCTTGTCAGGTTCAGCGTCCTCATCATCCGACTCTTCATCCGAGTCCGAGTCCGAGTCCGAGCCCTCTGACTCGGTTTCGACTTCATCGTCGTCTTCAACCTCTTGCCCGGCCGCGCGCTTCGCCGCACGCTTTTCCTTTTGGATTTTTCTTTAGCCAGTCGTGCAGCCTCCTTGTCTTTCGCTTTGGCGTCCCTCTCCGCCTTGCGCCGTTTTGCTGCCTCCCGATTGAGAAATGTCGTGTCCGGTCCGCCACCACCTCCCGTGCCAACGACAACGTAGACGCTACGTTTCTCGTTCAAGCTGGCTACCACGAGCGGCGTACCACGGCCACCATGAGAGAGCTTGCCATGAGAATCTCGTTCTTGTTCAGCAAGTGCTTCTCCAATCCATAGGGCGAGCTTTGTGAGAGCAGCAGGATGAGTGAAGAGTCCAACGTCTGGCCCATCTTTGACAACACACATTCGGAATGCCCGTAGGTGTTTGATTTGTTTCTTGTTGATGAGTGAAGTGCCTGTGCGGTAGATTGCTCGATGCAGAAATTGTGCTGTGGGTAAGCCGGCTTTGAGACAGTCGATGCTGCAAGAAAAAGAAAAAAAGAGTTGAGAAATTAGTCAAGCCATATTTGCTTCAACAACAGGTTGGACATACTTTTCTAACGCGTCGTAGGCTTCCCAGAAACGACTGACCCATTCCTCGGTTTGGGCACCGAATTCGATATCCTCTTCAACTTCCCGAGCTGGTTGACTGGTCGCCATCGGCGCATCAGTTGTGTGAATATGTTTACCGACCTCGAGTAAAGCGCCAATCACGACCCCAACATCCTGAGCGCTCAGTGTCGCTCGCCAACCCCAGCTTCGCACAAAACCCCAGCCATCCTTTGCCCCAGCCCGGTCCTTGTCATCTGTATCTACGGCCGGGACCATCTCGTCCAGATTGTATAGTGAACCGTATTTGAGAAGTTTGGCTCTGAGCTCGCGCTTGAGCATCATGTCCATGTGAGTGTAGCTTTGCTTGCACTGCGCCAAGCTCACGCCCATCTTGGCTAGCAGCTTGTGAAGTCGCTTGATCCCCGTCTCACTCCAGGTTTTGAGCCGCGAGAACAGATACGGCGAGTGCAGCATGCTGTCATACAAGCTCCAGTGTCGAATTAAAAGGAATTTAGGCTCGGGAGACAGCCTGATGCTGGTGTCCTCTGGGTTTCTAGCCGTAGTGGGAATGACACCGGTGTTTTCTTGGGCGACGCGGCCATTGGTAATTTCAGGCGGATTGAGACGCCGCACTTCGTCACGCAATAGTTGTCGCAGCCTTGATCCACGGACACCCATCCAGCCTGACGGTCTGCTAGTATCATTGGCTCGACGGGCGCTGCCACACCTGCCGATGAACGCCCGTAGAGCTCCATGGATGTGACTCCAACAATAGCCAGCCAGAGAACGTCATTGTCTTCTCTGCCGAGTTCAGAAGCCAGGGAATACATCATGGAAGAAATCGGTTCTGCGAACGAAGAGCCCATCTTGTAATAGTTGTGCAAAACAGATTCTTTCTCTTGGCGTAATTGTAAAAGTCGCCGTCGCAGAGTCCTCGCCGATGGAGTCGGAGGTTCCTGTGCGGCTGATGGGGGCTCGATTGGGTCACTGGAAAGACCAGTATCGGGGCCTCGCAGGACACGAGTCCTCTATGTGTAGGTCTTCTAGGGAATCGATTGGACTTGACTGATTGCGACGTTAGCTTGGTCACGCAGTGATCAACGTTTGTTCTTACAGAGTTGCTTCGGCGTCTTTGATGTGGCCGATCCTCATCATCGCTCGAATCGTCTTCGTGGTCATCTGACCAGCTTTTTCGTTTTTGGCCGGCGCGAGATGGCGCGGATTCGAATGAGTCATCGTCTTCCTCATCTCCTAATATTCCCAGATCGTCCTGCTCTTCATCAATGTCTGGCATATCCACCAATGCCTTGTACGCGTCGCGTTCCTTCTCTAGCTGTTCTTCAATATCACCGTCGTCAAATGCCACAATGCCTCCTCTGCCAGACTTGTAGGCGCGGCCAATTTGGCCACCGGTAATACCGACCGGAGTGCGTGATTGGTACGAACTGCCTGCTTCCGAAGACCCTTCCAAAGGGAAACCACCAAATACGTTGCCAAGGTTCCAAGGCCGGTGAGCGTCGATGACCCAGACCTCAACGCCATTGTATGTTGACTCCTCACCTTCAGGTTCGAGTCCCAAGAGTGGTCCTAGATCTACCATGCCGCCAACACCCAGGCATACTACGACGCCTCCGCTGCCACCTTGACTCTCCATCATGGGAACAACGAGCTCCTTCCCAACCTTTCGAGGTCACTGTATCCAGCAACAGGCTGTATTTTGTGCGGAATGTAGTCATGCTTGAGTAGGCGAGTGAGAATCCGGCACCCACAGAGAGCATCAGGTTCCAGGGCGACAAGAATCAGGACAGGTGGTGACAGAGGATGGCGAGTGCTCTGAAGGTGCGTGTATAGCTTCGATATCAGCGAACGTGGCAGATACATGGCTGCAAGGGTCTATGAAGAGAAGGATATCGGAGCGCTTGTCGAAGCGCTTGTCGATTCATGGAGCTTGAAGTGAAGTAGCAAAGTCGAGGTCGATGGCGATGATGTCGTCGAGAGTATCAGGACGCGCGCCTCGGAATAGGCGTTGTTTGGGTGGGCAGCTCTACCAAGGACGACGACGGTGGTGGCGCGACAATCGTGGGATACATGTATATGTTCAGTCGTGGAAAGAAAAGGCAGCACACTTCTGTAGTGCTGGGCCGCGTAAATGATGCCTGGAAGAGTTGTTATCGAATTATACCAACAGCGTCACGACAAAGAATGGACATGCAGCGGTCACACCGGAATATCCAAAGTGTTTGTGGGTCCAACGCGATGTCAAGCACTCAAGACGCGCCTCCCACTTTTACTTACTAATTACAGCATAGCACACGCGACTTGGTGCGACTGGGCGACTGGCCCAACGAGCGTGGGGGCGGGGCGGGGCGGGCTCATCCCCAAGGGAAAGGGAAGGAGCACTCTGCTGCTATAACTACGCATCACGCCGCTGGCCTATGCTACTGCTCGAATACATCATGTGCACCTTCAAGGACGCCCGGGATGCAACAGACATCCAATCTAGGCTACTTTCAAGCTTGGCAACAAACATTCCTTCGAAACAGGCTATCGAAGCCGAAATGCCGTCATAGTTGCACAAGGCAAGCGCATGGTCGGCGTCGGCATTGAAAACAATATCGGCGGTCAAACCAAAAGCTCACAAGCGACAACCGATCCGCTCCTTAAGTCAAGTCAGTCATCCCGACAAGGACAGTAATTCGACTCTTGACAAGCTAATCACGGCCTTGCCCAAGGTCTAAGCCGTCGAGACAAAGGTTCAGTTCCGCTTTTAGAACAAAGTATAGAGTCACCAACCCACAATACTCAATAACGGCGGTTGTGGTTCATCTGCGTTCTCAGACTAATTAAGCCAGCACGGAACGGGACCCCACGCCACAGCTGGGGATTGGGAAATCAGATCTTGGCGTCCTTTGACAACATCAGGAAAACGATGGCGATTGTCGTGGGCGGGCACCAAAAGTGTGAAACACGGCGACATCGTCCATCATGCGTCACTGGCAATAATGACGGTTGGTTCGAACAGACGGACGCTCTTGCAGCACTGCTCTCGAGAAACCACGGTTGCTAATGTCTTTAGGCTACTTACTGCAAGTCGATGCGATGGACACAATTGACTCGGGCCAGAAAGGAAGGACGACGTGCTGGCCCCGATTGGCCCCTTGGCGACCCATCAAGAAAGAGACAATATTTCAACCCCTTACGGATTCATTCTTGACGCTTAAAATGGCGTAGCTGAATGCCCGTCACATACGGAGTATTATATCCCAACAACCCTACGCCAGCTAACCGTTTTGAGTCATATTGAAGCCACATACATTCACCTGTCTCTTACGCTTCTAGGGCCCTTGCCTAACGCCTGGCCGGCCAGCTCGTCTATTGCCACGAGAGTCAGCCTCGCCTTGTCAGTGCCTGAGTCTCGGCTCTATGGAGTTGAATCTGAATCCATGTGCTGCAATCTGCCATTCAACGGTGTCTTGAGCTAAAAAAAAAAAAAAAAAACATAAAGTTTGGCCTGAGTCATGGATGAATGATTTCGGCTGCCCGCCACCTTTGGTATCGTTACCAAGCGTGAAGCTCCAGTTGCTTGGGGGTATTCCGAACCCTCACCAAGAGGACTCGTGACAATCGGTTCATCTCGCCACATCCCGCTTAATACGACCTCTCATATGTATACTAGAATCAGGTTCTATGATATCTTCTTTTGTATCTCATAATTAAGGCGCTCTTCTTACTATATCACGAGTAATCCCTCCTTATTGCATCACGTGCGAGAGTTATTGAGACCAGGAGGCAGTACCGCCTGTAACTTCCACTGCCGCCCAACCAACCATCCGAGCATACAATTCATACCTCAACCTAATGCAACAAAAGGGGCTTGTGCTAGGGGCGCTGTGGAAGTCACAGGCGGTACTACCTCCTGTTCTCATAACTCTTGCACGTGATGCAATAAAAGGGCTTGCACGTAATAGGGGTAAAAAGAGCCCCTGTAATCATGAGATATAAAAAGAAGATACAATCGAAGCTGATTCTAACATACACATGAGAGGTTGTAAGCGTCCTTTTATAGAGGAATAATAGCCTGACTAGCTAAAGTCGTCTGCGTCATATACATGTATGTTACCTTGCATTGCTATGCTCACCCTTGCATTCCTACGCTACCCGGGCGACAAATAGACGTCCATGGGCGGTTTAAGTGGCTTGCTTTGATGCCCGCATCATACATACAGAAGATATCAAGGTCTTTTACGGAGTACAGGACCGGCACGGCATGCCCAACGACGAAGCGGAGCAAATGCGGGAAGGCATCAAACACAAGCTACACAGTGATTATTCACTTGACGGAAAGCCGTTTCTCGCTCCTCTAGCTGACCCGGACCGTAGACGTTTTTGACCCGCGATCGAGTACGGAGTATAACACTCCGGAGTTCGTACCGTAATTGCGCTGACACTCAGATACGCAGACAGGGGGCAATATATGCGGCCGGACCTCATTCGGCTTCTCGTCGACAAGACGCCGAAGATGTACGTGGTTCGATGCCAACTCTCCTGATCCGAGGTCGTTCCCTAGTACTTCGGAGAGACTTGGTCAGGCCCATCCCCTGCGCTCCAAGTGGGAATTGATGAAGAATTTGCGTCAGTAGTAGCAGTTCTTGAACTCTCGTTGGTTGCATGCAGGCGTGCCCAGTTTCCTGCGAGTGATTGGGATTGAAGAGGAACTTGTTGCTTCATGCGCTACTCCGTACATGCTGCCTTGCTTACCTGCACGATTGAAAACACTGCGTCATTTGAAGAATGGTGAAACCCCGGCGGAGATTGCGGAAGAGATCCTTTAGTATCTACGTGGCGCGTTGAAGATGCGAAATAACAAGTCATTATTGCTGCGGCCTGTCCACCCCCCTTTTCCCCGGCTGCTGGATTGAATGACTCTGAACAACATCTCTGGTTGCAACGACCGTGATTTTCCTTGGCTGCGTTTGTTTGGAAGATTCCGTACCCTCATGTAAAAAAAAAAAAGGAAAAGAAAAGGAAAAGAAAAGAAACCACGCCATGTGGCTCATCAACACCACGACACTGTCGCTCGAGCTTTTCCACGGCAACGAGACGCCTGAGTACGCAATTCTGTCTCACACGTGGGGCCCGATGAGCTGTCCTTCCAGGAATTCCGACGGGACGCAAATGAGACGAGCAGAAGCGGAAGCGGAAGCAGAAGCAGAAGCAGAAGCAGGGCTGGGTACGAGAAGATTGTCGCAACCTGCCAACGTGCCCGGGCAGATGGCTGCGGCTACGCTTGGGTCGATACCTGCTGCATTGACAAGACGAGCAGCGCGGAGCTGACCGAGGCCATCAACTCCATGTTTGGGTGGTACCGCTCCTCGCGGATCTGCTACGCCTTCCTGAGCGATCTCGCCATCGACGCCGATGCCGATGCCGATGCCGATGCCGATGCCTCTTCCAGCAAATCCAGTCCGTCTCCGTCTGCCGTCTAGAAAAGCCTCGGCGGCTGTCGGTGGTTCACGCGCGGCTGGTGTCTGCAAGAGCTCCTGGCGCCCTGACATATACGATTCTTCAATCGTGGGTGGCAAGACATCGGGACAAGGGACACGCTTGGAAAGACGATTGCCGCCATCACCGGGATCCCTGAGGCCGTGCTTGTCACGCCGGCGACACCGCAGGGGGAGGGGGCGAGGAGGAGGAGGAAGGACATTCACGACCTTCCGCTTGCGCGCAGGATATCCTGGATGGCGAAGCGACAGACGACAAGGGCCGAGGATACCTCGTATGCTCTGCTGGGAGTCCTGGGAGTCAGCATGCCGATGCTCTACGGGGAAGGGGGCCGCCTGGCCTTCCAGAGACTCCAGGAAGAGGTCATTCGCAAGTGCAACGACATGTCCGTTTTCGCCTGGACCGGTCCGCCGAGGGACTCCGAGTACATGCCCGTCCTGGCATCCTCCCCGGCCGACTTTGCCAGAGATGTCGCGCACGACGACGATGACGAGGAGGAGGAGGAGGAGGAGGAGGAGGACACCAGCCGCGATCTGGGCGACAAGCTGAGGACGCAATTCTCCCTGACGAACCAGGGCATCTACTTCCCCAGCGCCAGGATCTACTGCCAAAATGGCACGGGAAACTATCGGTATCACTATCTCCTCGCTCTCAACTATCGCGACCCTTGCTTCCGAGGCATCAGAAACAAGGACTGGTACATTGCCCTCCAGAAAGTCGGCCCCGGCCTCTTCGTCCGGATCCACGAGACCACCGAAAGGCACCAGGCTTTTCGGCACAGCAGCAGCGGCGGCGGCTCTTTCCTCGACCCCTTGAACGAAACGGTATGCATCCTGAACAACCTTTCGGCCTCGCTGAACCGACGACTGCTGCTGTGGGAACGCCACGCCGTGCGCCTGCGCTGGAAGCCCTGGAAGAAATCCGGCCTCAAGTACTGGAACATCCGGGCGACGGAGCCCAGGGCCAACTGGGATCTCATCGGCGGCCAGTTCCTCGTCGAGATGGCATCGGAGCAGTACATGCACATCGTCTTCGTGCCCGGCAGCTACGAGTCGAATCCTCGCTTCGAGTACTTCGTCTTGGTGATGCGGATCGGCGGGGCCGACGGCAAAGACGCGAGCCGGCTCTCGGTGCGCATCGTGAACAGCGACATCTGGCCAGGTGTGAACGAGACGCCGTTCCAGTTCGCGTCCAAAGAGTCCTTGGCTCTTGCTGCGCTCCTCGAAATCATGGTCAGATGACAGTCCGGAGGGAATTTCGATGCTGGGCTATCACATGTGGCTCTCGGTCCAGCTGGTGACGCAGAAGAACGGGACGCCGTACCATCTGGTCTACATAGATTGGAAGGAGAAGAGCTCGAGGTTTGGTGGCATGGAGAAGAAGTAGGTTGGGTCAAGCGACGCCCTGATCAGGATCAGTCGATGACTGGTGAGCCTGAACAACTGTTGTTGGTGCGCGTGAAACGAGGACTGAACGCGCTGTACTCGGTGATGAAGCGGCCTAGACGAATTCAAAAGTGAAACGTACAAAGCCCCCAGTGCGAATCGCCACTGAAAGACCCACGGTCGGGGGCGAGAAAAGAAGTAGAAGACGGCGTTGATCCGTCCAGCGTTGGACTTACTTGTTCTCAGTACGTAGGAATGCAACCAATCCACTGACAGGAGGGCCTTGGCCACGCCACGATTTGCCCAGGTCCCATGAAGCCTTGCGGTCTGAGTCTCTCCGGCATTGGGTCGTGTGAGATGCATGTTTCGGCAAGGGCTGGAACGTTACGGCAAGTCTGTTCTCGAGTCTTGACGACGCCTCAACTAACGCGTATCATTAGCCGGTGACCATGTTACACTCGGCTAGTGGTTTGACGCCTCCCGTTCTAGATCGAGTGTTTGTCGGTATGCATGATTTTCCCGGTTTGGAAGGTCGTCGATTCATTCGTGGATGCATCAAGTTATCCCTCGTCTCGCTGAGAGGAAGACTGATGCCAGCCTGGAGCTTCAACTGCTACTTGCAACCACAAGGAAAGCCACCCGCAGCCCCAAGGCACGCCGTGAGCTCCTCGAAATTGGCTCAAGACGTCGTGAATATGGACCGAAGAAAGGACAAGAGCATTGTTTCAAGAAGATGCAATGGCCAATACCGTTGCTGGTTGAGTCAACAGCTTCCCGGTGGCGCCGTGGGACGGCTATCTGATACCATCCTCGGCAGCTACGTGAGAGTCGAGAATGATCATCTGCTTCAGGCCTTGACTTTGTCCAAAATCATCATGTAGAAAAGGGGAAGCAGAAGCTGCCCAACCTGGGTCACACAACACCATCGGAAACGAGGGATGAAATGGTACCACCATGTTACTTAGTCCTTGACATTCATCTTGTCAATGGAGGAGGAGAGCATGTGCCGTCATCACCAATCACTACCAGGTCGGCATTTCAAAGCGTCATGGATCCACGTCATCTATTGAACTTGTCTCTGTTCTCCTCCCCGTGTCGTGCAGCACGTTACTCGTTGGTCGGACAGTGGTCCAGGTTCCCATCGGTGTTGTTCCCCACCATTGAGGAAACGGCACTGTCCTCCCCGGCACCAAATACAGCAAAGGATAAAACAAAGAGCACGAAGAGACTGGCGCCGTCAAAAGCACCCGTGACCAGGTACATGTAGTCCTTGAAGATGCGCGGCTTGTAGTTGCGCAGGTAGAACTGCGCGAAGAACCCCGTGAAGATCCAGCTAAGAATGACACAGGTTTGTGACTGATTGTAGGGAATGAAGCCGGCGTATTGAAGTAGCTGGGGCATATTGATTTCCGAAAGAGCGAGGCCCTTTATGCTGGGGACGAACTTGGACGAGTGTAGAGTTAGCATGAGAAGTGAGAAATTCATTGGGGCCAATGATTGATTCCACCTACGTATGTGACAATCCTGTGAGCGGTTACGATGCCAGCACCTACGGCCAAGCCTACTGGTACCATATAGTACTTGCCTCCAGAGCCGTAAAGGTACTTGGCCAATGCCCATGACGTCGCGTTAGTGTTGTAGGATTGATAGTCGCACCGCTCCAAGCAGCGCTACCGTTCGAGTTGGCGAGGAGATCTCTATTGGAATCGACAATGGAAATCATAACGGCGTAGTTGACAAACCCACCGAGGATGGTGCCATAGATCTGGGTAAGAAACATGACGCGAGGGGGATTTTGACTATTGTCCGAAAGGTCAGCACGACACAGTACTCACATGCGCGCACTCGAGAACTCGGGAAGGACATACGATATTCTCCCATCTTCAAGTCCGCGCAGAGACTGATGCAGTTGTTAATCACGTTATGCGACCAAGCAGAGAAATACATGTTACCAATCGGCCGTTCAGGGATCATCAGGCCCGCCAACATCTTGGACAAATTATTCGTGGCAATACCATTGCCATAGCGAGCATAGAGAATGGTACTCTATTGAAGGTTTTTTTTATTTCAGCAATGTACTTTGTCATCAATGTTTTTTTTTTTTTGCATTCTGTGTGCAACTGTGTGCAAGGCAGACTCACGAGAGGGGCTAAAACCATTCCAATCAATAGGGCCACAATGTACGCCCAAGCAGGGAGCGTGATGTTCTCTCGGATGACAACGACGAGGCCGAGAATGAAGCTGAACACTAGAACGATGATATACCACCACCAAGGTGCCTCTTTGTAGTGCTTCAACATGTGCGAATGATGTCGATCGTCATATCGTCCAGCCTTGGCGCTCTTATATGCCTTGACGAAATCGCCGCCCCAGAACAGGGCACAGTGGGTGACCAAAGCACCGATCTGTCGATTGTTTAGCACTTCTTTGAGCGAGATTCAGTCGACGGATATGGCACGTACAGCAGCATTCGCCATGAACATGGCATAGGCGAAAGTCCCTGTCAAACGGGGAACACCGAACTTGGCAAATACAGTCTTATCGAGAACACCCCAACAAAGACCTGTGCGGTGGGTATGACTTGCCGCTGGCTGTTCGGAGTCGTGTAGACATGAATGGCTGCGATTTGGCATCCCATACATTCGTATAATAAACGCCGAGCATCGCCAGAATGCATATCAGAAAGCCAAGAGCCTGGTGGACTTGCAGCTTGAGGGGCAGCGATGTCTGGAAGGAAGTAATCTACATGAATGCCTCTCAGTCAGTTTCAGTAGTCTCGCGAAGAACGGAGGACCAAAACGAGAGCCCATGGAGGTTTCTTACGTATTGCCAATCAAGAGACACAGTAAAAGGCCTAGCCCTTCGTTGTTGGTGGCGCCGCCAAACAAGTTTGTAAGTGTGGACGCCTTATCTCCCGTCGCATTCATGGAAGCCAAGCAAGGAATCGAGATGGAATTGAGCCACGGGAAAATGTAGGCGGGGAAGATTTCATAGACAGCCATGCCGGCGAAGCTGTACCAAAAGACACGTAGTGGCTTGGAACTCTTCAGGTCTTGCCAGTGCAATCCCTGGAGGGTTTTGACCGTGGGAAGACTGCTCCAGTATACGGATTCGACATGCCAGACGCAAATCGGTCGAAGGATACCGCAAATGCCGTAGCCAAATAGACCGATTGAGATGACACTCAGGACGATGGTGACCACGCTTATCGGCAAGTCGTAAAACAGGTTCTGTGCGGTGAATACGGTAATGCTTGCGGCCGCATTCGAGGCAGATGTAGCGGTGATGGAACAGATTGCGTGTTCCTTAAGGTTCCACGGACCGGGATTGATCAAGCGGACAACCCAGATCCAGAGAGGTAGTTTGCCCCGGCCGCCTCGTTGTCTCCATCGAGCCTCTTGGAGGTCACCTCGGGGAAGGACAGCTGCCCATGCTTTGCCGACAAAGTAGGCGATGAGCACTATAAAGGTTCCGGAAATAGTGACCTGGGTCGGTTTAAACTACGTACAGAAAGAAGGTTAGGATCGAGGCCGGGCCACACCATCGTTTCTAGAAAGTCGACCACACTTACTGAATAGATCTGGCTCATCACAGCCTGAAATGCAGACAGACATGAGGCGATGACGATACTTCGAAATGTCAAAGCGGGCTCGAAATCGTCTCTCAAGGGTAACAGGTGCTGTGCTGCATCGTAGCCGGTAACAATGATTGCATCCTCGTTGTCCGAGTGGCCTGTTTTGACGTCTTGTCCGAGAATATCATCGTCGGCGGCCACAGCGCCGTTGCGAGACTTGTCCATCTTCTCGTCGACAACTTGATGGCTTGGAAGCGCGACAGCCTTGCCCTCGATGGGATTAACGCCTCCGAGGACGATATTGTCAGTAGCCATGATTCGTGAAGTGCAAAGGTGCAAAGGAGCCAGGCGAAGACGAGATTTCAAATGCTACCAGTCAATTCGAGGCTCCAAAGCCCTTTCTCTTGTGGTCGCCCGCACCACGACCCCTGAGAAGGATTTGAGTTCATTGGCCCGCATCTCTCGAGTCTCGACGGGGTATTTCAAGCATCCTGTGCCGAAGTCGCATCCATGATCCGGTGCCATGTCGTACTAAACCACCGCTATCATGCACGCTTGGCGTTGGCCGCGATGTCGCAATACAACCTCTGCCTTGTGCTATCGGTGGTTTGCCATGATAAACAGGCCCCTGCCACAAGGCGAAGCTCGTCATTGGGTCAAAGGTGATGCCGAATCCACACGCCACGGGAGCTGCAGAGACCACACGCCCCATTCGCAGCAAATCAGAGGCGCTTGCATGCTGTACATATGTACATGTATATATACAAGGAGCAACCCACTTCGTCTACCGTCGCTGATAAAACGTTCAGCCTAATACTGACGACCAGCACCTCGCATGCAAGTGGGTAGCACGAAGACATTTTCTCTCGTGTTGGTTTGGTGACCGGACAGCTCGCTCATCATCGCACTCTGCCGTCGGATAATCGGCTTTGTCGTCAAAAATCAGTACGTGGACTGTTTGTCTGTCGCATTCAAGCCGCTCCTCCTGCGTACCAAGCTTGGCATTGAAATGGGCACGTGAACTGGATCTCATTCATGTATTAAAGTGGGGCCAAATTGTCCCCACGATGCGCATCACAGCCAAACAAGACCAAAATTGTCTGGTGGCCAAAGGGAAAAAAATTCACTGATCAACGAGCACCCGTTGTCATTCTGTGCAAGAGGCAGACCCAGCCATGACACAATCCAAAGCAGCCAAGCGAAAGAGAAAGGCAAAGGCACAGGTACAGGCCGAAGCCTCGAAGAAAGTTGCCAGGACATCATCCATCGTCACTCCGCCGCCGGACGGCGCACACCCGGGCCGAAGAATCTGCAAACCATCATCTCCGACGAAGAGCTCGACATCACCATCGAGACCCTGACGGAGCTGGCGCGATATCCCAGCCTCACCAAATCAAAAATATGCAAAATCTCCGAGTGGCCGTCTACGACTTTCGCCAGTCGTGCAATACGGGGCTCAACGCTGCAGAGGGCGCCAATCTCACCGCCCGCGTCACGGCCGCGCTTGCGGACGAAAAGTATCTCGAGGCCAAGATTCTGCTCGCCGAGATGAGATTGCGAGGCGAGGAACCAAAGCTTGGCGCGTTGTGTCGATGGGTACGTGATCTTGATGTGGTCACGCAGCCCAAAGGTGCCAGCATCGTCAACCCCGACAGGTCAGCCAAAGAAAAGGAGCTTCTCGAGGTGCTCGATGCCGTTCTTCGGGTCAGCTGCCCCATCGACTCCAGTAGCACCGCCAAACTTCCATCCGAGTCATCACTACACATCGCTTTGCAGACGACGTGGGATTTGCGGCCGCACACGGAACCTCTGCAGATATACGAATCCGTCTTGGACAAGTCGATCTTGTCTTCCGGGCCAACCTCTCCACCGTCCTCCTCCCTTCGGATGATCGAAACGACGCCCGGACACCTTCGCAGACCACCAAATCACCACCCTGCTATTCTGTACACCTCGGAGCCGAACACTGTCGATCTGTCATTGGACCACGGGCCGATCACACTTCATAAACACCCCAATGTCCCAAATCTCAGCCTGGCTACGAATGTCCTTTCTCCCGAAGAATGCAAGGCCGTCATTGCTGCCGGAGAGAGTGTCGGATTTTCCCCGATGCTCCGCTTCGCGAGGGCGAAGACACCAGTGTCCTGGCGCACAACTTTTACTGGATTTGCGATGCCGCCTTCCACGACAAGCTTTGGGCACGCATGGCCCCTTCGTCCCCGCGTCCTTGAACGGCCGCTTATCTCGCGGGCTGAACCGACGATTCCGCGTATATCGATATGTTCCCGGTGCTGAATACCGTTGCCACATCGACGGAGCTTGGCCGCCGTCGGGCATCCGTCCAGACGGCACCTACGTGTACGACTCATCACCAACTGAGAGGAAGCAAAGCTCCCTGTTTACTTTTTTGTTGTATCTCAACGATGAGTTTGAAGGAGGCGAAACGGTTTTCTACATGCCCGCCACGCGGGAAGGAACGCTCAACGCGTATCCCGTTCGGCCCGTGATGGGAGCTGTTGCTGTGTTTCCCCACGGAGAGAGTACAGGCGCATTGTTACATGAGGGCACGAGCGTCAGAAAAGGAGCCAAATATATCATAAGAACAGATATCGAGTACGACATAGAATCATCATAAAAGCAGGATACACAAAGAATTGACGTGCAGAATTGAGGGACAAGAGGGCTTGGACATTGTACATGTGCTTATGCGAGTTCTGCTGAATTTGGGGAACGTGTCGACATGAGAGAAAGTGGCCAATCCATCTGTTGCGTCATGGGGTTCTCAAGTTCCGCCTTGGTTGTCACACCGGGAGTCTATTACTGCGGTTCTTCAAACGGATGTCCGTTGTCCCATTGGCTGGGTATAGCCAGCAAAGCTTAGGGTCGATGTGAAGAAGACTTAAACTGGCACTGCGTGGCTACAGCGACGCTGTTGGATTTACACTAGGCAGATCAAAACCTATTACAGCCCGGTCATCGTCAATGACCCTTGCGAACCTAATCACTGCTGTCAATCGGTCGAGCACCAAGAGCTGATGGGATACTGAAAGAGGGGGGGCAGAACTTACTCGAGAAGTAATCGGAAGAACCAGATTTCCATATCGACTTTCCTAACAACTTTCCCAGCCCAGTCTGTACTGGCCTTTGCCATGCCCTCGGCCTTTTCGCTAGATCTACTGTGGTAGTAGCGCACGAGCTCCAACAAGTCATCACCTCGCATGCTCACGGGTACATAATGCACCCAGGATTTGAGCCATTCCCGATGCCACTCTTGGAACAAAGCCTGCTTAAACACCAGACTGCGACTCTTCAAAAGGGCATAGAAGCGCCCACTGAAGGCGTTGCCGTCCATGTCAAGAAGGAACTTGTACCCCAAGCATCTTGCATATCGACCATGTCTTTGACCCCGAAATACTTAATCTGGGATTGACAATCACTCGGGTCGCATTGGCCGACGTGAGAAAAGCGCACGTCGATGAGTTTGTCAAAGTCGCTGCGATTGACCTCACTGACACCCCAGTCGGGCCTGTCGACAGACCCATGATTCACAACAACCTTGGCTCGAGCGCCATGGTTGATTTTTCGGACGAGATGCTGGCGGTGATGATGTTTCCAGTTGCCGTCGCGGCTGAATCCGCCGGTAGTAGAACCCTCCAGTATAATCGATCTTGTTTTTCGGCCAAGGGAAAATCCTTGGTTTCCTTGTAAGCCACCTTTTCGGCCCAGTACCATGGCGACGGGTAGATGATGTCGCTGTAGGAAGAGATTTTGGATTGGGAAAATATCGGGAACAGGTCGTGCGCGACGATGTAGCCGTTGGGCATGTCGAAGAAGCCGAATGTTGTGCTGAGAGAGGGGCTCAGACATATGTCGGCCATGGCAGACGAGTTGTAGATGAAACCGGCGTCCGTGGCGGCAAACTTCTCGGCGTCGTCTCCCAAACCATCATCCTCTAGTATTCGCGCCGCACTGTCCGGTGGGCAGGACATCTTCGAGGTCGTCCACGTTGGCTGGTGGGCAGCGGACCGGAACCGAGTGCGCCTCGTTTCTTCGAATCGCTTGCCGCTTCCGAGGTCGGGAACACTGGTGGAAAACCGGTTGATCGGTCGTGAATTGGCGTGAGACGCCGACATGTCCCCGTCTTTGCTTTGTGGACCAGCCTCGCGAGGTCTTCGTGTTGAAGCACGACCCGTGGCTCGTCGTGTATGTTGAAGGCCAAGTCCATGTCAGGCAGATACTGAATGAATTTCTCCATCATGTCGATTGTCGCGAGATGCTGCCACTCGGCGCCGTTGGGGTTCTCGACGAAGGCTACCTTGTGCCCTCGAATGGCGATGCCCATGAGACCATTGCTGTGGCCCAGCGCCTCTCTCGCGCGACTTCGTATCGTCTTTGGGTTCAGGCCCCAAAACGGTGTCATCAAATCATGGATCGTGTCAAACTCGTCAATCAGTCGAACCTGGTTTTCTTGCGCCAACTCGAACCATTTGTCGAAGTGCGGAGGTGGGGAGAGTCTGTATCGCCTGCGATATTCCTTGATTGCCTGTTCCAGGGTCTTGGACTGTCGATGGAGGGTTTCATTGAACTCCTGGTGTGCCTTTTCCGAAATGTATTCGACAGGATGTGCGTCGGTTCTGGGAATGGTTCGTGGTTTCGTCAAGTATCCGATGCCATCGTTTTCGCTCGGCTGTTCCGTCCGCGCCTCTGACAAGTAGTCCATGTGGAGAGCTTTTTCGTTACCCCATGTTTGACGGAGACGATGTAAAACGAAAACAAACACAAATAGTAGGAACAGGATGAGCGGGCGCCGTCTTGCGAAGATTCGACCCATCGCGAGTTGGCGCGCACGAGAGAAGTCTCACACCAGACAGCCCGGCAAGGAAATCTTTGCCAGACTACCAGCAGGCCAGCAACACCTCTTGATGTAGCAGTGCAAGATTTTCCTCGCACAATATGATTTGACCAGAATAGGTTCCAGGGAAGGGGGTTGGCATTTCCCGAAGACAATTGTGTGTTGTGCATTTCTCCGTATAGTACAAGGATTTCGGAGCCATCGTGATGACTCGTAGGGATGTGAGCCAATCAGGGTTCTGGTAGATCTGGGGTTACTTTTCAGTGTTGCATTCGGAGTAAAGCCCACTATAATAAGACACGGTTCGGAGTTGTACACTACAACCCCTGAATTATTATTTGTAAGAGAATTACTAGTAATACAAGGTATTTGCTTATCCCAGCCGCTGTCTCCCTTATTTCCTGCTGATACCTGATTCGCTCAATTCCCCTTGTCATGTAGATTTGTAAAATCATCCAAGGGGTATACTGTACACTGATCAGCCGGCATCTACACTACAACCCCTGAATTATTTTACAAATCTACTTGCCCCACATGGGTTAGCTGGCAGGTTACCTAATAACAGCTGCCCGTAGTTACGTTCTGCCTAGGGTAGGGTAAGATAGAGCTTATACTATTAGAGCGTTATAAGGTGAATATGTAAGGTATTAAACACTACTAAAAGATATATCTTTTTCTTATAAATCGCTTATAATTTAAGGTACTTGCTAATCCTAGTGTCAGGAGCAGAACAGCGACGGCATCGATGAGGGTGGCGACGGCATCGATGAGGGTGGCGACGGCATCGATGAGGGTGGAACCCAGCGGGGCACGGAGCTGAGGGCTAGCTGCGGGCTAGTCACGTGAGAGCTGCGGGCTATTTGAATAGGCTTTCCCACAATCGTAGGGAAAGGGCCAGAGATTGAACCTTTCAAGCACCCACCCCTAGCTAGCAGATCAATAGCTACGACACTTCAATCTAACCTTCACTCTGTTATTCACTCCCAAGCCAAAAGCCTTGACACCTAGCCCCTGTCTGCCCTATCTCCTATATAACGCCTGATTAGCTTGTTATCCCCTGTCATGTATCTTTGTAAAATAATTCAGGGGTTATAGTGTATAATACAACCCTGGTTTTATTGTAAAATCTACATGCAGGGCGGAATCGCACCAATCAGCAGCTAAAGCGGGAAATGAGCGTGAGACAGAGGTACCTAAAGTCAGCTGTAATTTCCACTAAAGAAAAGGTACCTACGGGTAGCGCTCATTCCCTGCCTATTGCTCTAACAGTTTAGCCTTATCAGCTAGCCCGCAGCTGATAAGCGCTGCCACAAGTGGGGCATGTAGATTCTTACAATAAAACCAGGGTTATATTGTACAGACATCTGGGCTTTGCAACCTCTACGGAACGCTAGAGTCCCGTCTCCATGGTATATCTATCGGTCGGCACTGGCTCATAACAAACAACAAATCGAGTTCCATCGATTCCTTACCATCAAAACCATATGGCTAGCCTTGGCTAGCCATGGCGACGCCGCAAATCACCACCAACGACCCGAGAGAGTGCCATCGAAGATGCGAATCAGATGCAGGCATCGGTCCTGTCAGAGTGTGCTGCTGGCGTGGCTGCCATCGTCACCACCAAGTTTGATAAGCGGACTACTTTTCACAGAGTCCGAGTCCCTTCACTGGATGGCGCCTGAACTCTTCAATCCCGCGGTACAATACGGGCACCGAGGGTGGACATTTGGGCTTTGGCTCCATGGCTTTCGAGGTTGCTACGGGGCGGCCACTGGACTGAGAAATTCCCAACGCTTCTCCAGAAGCCCGACCACAAACCTCGAATGGAGTGCATCTCCGTATTTGGCAGGTAATAGGGGTAAGTGATGTATTTTCATATGGGGTTCTCTACCGATAACCGCGCTTCGACCTCAAGTCTGATTGACCTTGATCTTGATGCCAGTCTACCTCGGCAATATGAGCAGGCTTCGCGTAGTCCGGTCATAACGATAGCTCAACCCGGGGCCCCAAAAAGCCAATGGGTCGTGATTCCACATTCAATCTTATTGACCTGGATGCTGCTTCACCAACGGGACTGACTGATTGTTGACTCACGCCCATCAACGGCAAGTTCAAATTGTGCATCTTCATTCCTGGAGCAAATGCCCTCTGGCCTTGAGCATCATGCTCTCATCCCAGGCTTCGCTACAGTCCACCTATCCCGTCGCAGCATCCGTTCATAGTGGTGACCACGACGGCAGAGCAGAGTCCAGACTAGATTCGCCTGAACCTGAACAAGACAGTTCGACAGCGCAGGCGGCGTTGTATCTAAATAGTCCTCTGGATATGAACCACGTTTTACCGCCTCCTCCCGCACCGCCTGGGTCGGATGTACTGGACGGCCGTGCCTCGGGAGAAAATGTCGCGTTTGATCGCTAGTTTCAATGAGCATTTGGCCTTTTGTTAGCAAAGCAATGGATCATCACTTTGGACAGTAGCAGCGGATGTGACTTTGCAGCACCCCTGTGAGTTGATATTGATCGGCATACGAAGCAGCTCGTGCATTGTAAGCCCCCGCGGCTGTGAAGTCAGCTCTGCATTTCGCGTCTCGCGCATCATCTTGGCACTGTCCCGAACGAGATTAGGGCCGTACTTTACAAATTCTTCGCCGGCGCGGTGCAAATTGGGAAACAGCCACGTCTCATGTCTCATGTCTCATGTTCTCGCGTCGGCGTGGACTGACTTGACTGGTCTGAAACCCCCGGGGCCGCAATTGCCCAACATCGACCTCACGTCAGACTCGCCTCGCCACTCCCGTAATCTCCGCATAGTGACGCTCGGCCCGTTTCCGAACAAGTCCTGGTCCCCATTGCGGCTATGCCGACCCGGCGCGGATCCGAATTCCCTTTCGACGCATCCCTTGCTTGGTTTCCAAAATCCCGTTATTTGGGCGCTCGGCCCCTTTCCCTTCCCATTCCTCCGCGTCGATTTTTTTTTTTTTTTTTTTCACGTCGGGAACAGCCAATGATGTATCCCACGTCTGAACGGACACTGCTTCATTCTTCGCGAAGCTCGGCCGCTGATATCGAAATGGACCCCGTGCCTGCCAGGAAGCACGCGTCCCCAGTACTGAGTCGCATCACATGAAACACGACCAGGAGCACAGTGATGCGTTTCGGGGCTGTTTGTACGTCGATTATTTTTTTTTTTTTTTTTGGGGGACCTCTGCGCCGAGCGGGTGGTAGTTACGAGCCGAGGGCCAGGCTGACTTTTGAATGTGGTACCCTATTGTAGTATGGGCCTCGGGACCTCAGCCATCATTCGAGATGGCCTCATTTTCTGCTTCTCCGCGGCAGCGTGATGCCTTATATGATATTCCCGCTGCTCTTCGTGGCCGCGTGGTCGACTTGCATTACGGCCATTTCCTGCAGGTGCATCGCAGTACGTTTCTCCTGCTTTTCTTGCTTTCCTTGCTCCCTCCTTCCTTCCTTCCTTCCTTCCTTCCTTCCTTCCTTTCCTTCCTTCCTTCCTTCCTTCCTTCATGAATGAATGAATGAATTGGGCCGGCAACTCATTTTTTTTTGGGGGTGCGCGGCTATTAGTCGGCAGCAGTTCCGTCTTGTTGACGGTCCTCGGCTTCGTCGTCGGCCTCTCGCTGTCGTTCCGCAACTCGACGGCCTACGAGCGGTACAGCGAAGGGCGCAGGTACTGGTCCCAGCTGGCGAGCGTGACGCAGAGCCTGGCAAGACTGGTCTGGGTGCACGCGGGCGAGCGGGAAGGGCGCCAGACCGAGGACCTGCTCGCCAAGGTGACGTTTTGCAACATGCTCGTGTCCTCAGCGTGGCGCTCAAGCACCGGCTGCGCCACGAGCCCTTCACGCACTACGACGACCTGCGCAGCCGCATCGGCCACATCCCCGTCGTCGCCCACGACGCCGAGAGGAAGGAGCGGGGCGTCCTGACGCGGTGGCAGTCGCTCGGCCTGTTCCTGGGCCTGCCCATGGCCGAGGAGAACCCGCGGCGGCTGACCAAGAACCCGGCCAGGCCGCTGGGCAACGTGCCGCTCGAGATCCACAGCGCCTGCTCGGCCTACATCCGGTCCGTCATCGACAACGGCACGCTCAAGACGCCCGGCTGCCACAACCAGGCCCTCGCCCTGCTCTCCCAGGTCAACGACATCCTCAACGGCGTCGACCGCGTGCTCAGCACCCGCTGCCGCTGGCCTACGCCATCGCCATCGCCCAGATCACCTGGGTGTACATCCTCGTCCTGCCCTTCCAGCTCGTCAACCACCTCAAGTGGGTCACCATCCCGGCCACCATCTTCGCGGCCTACATCATTCTCGGCCTGGCCTCATCGGCCGCGAGATTGAGAATCCCTTCGGCGAGGACGTCAACGACCTGCCGCTGGATTGCTACTGCCACCAGATACGCCAGGACATCGACGTCATCATGAGCCACTCGCCTGACTCAATCGACGACATGGTCCGGCGGGACGACAACGTCGTCTTGTATCCCTTGAGTCAGCTGGGTTATGGTGCCCTGGCGTCCAAGTCGCCTGATGAAATTAGAGGCTTGCTTCGTGAGAAGCTACAAATGGCAAATTGAGCCCTAGCATCATCTGTCCATCATGTATTATTTCTTGGCAAAAGTTGTTCATTGGGGCGAAAGGGGGAGGAATGGGGAGGAATGGGGAGCAAGCGTTGAAACAGGGGCATGGCGAGCAAAAGCTGAAAAGAGGTGCGTCCTCACTGCGATATCGCACGACCATATCAGGACCCAGGCCGGCATAGGGGGTACTTGAAGACCCAGCCAATCGCCGTAGCGAGAAGTTGAATACGTAAAGTGCAATAGTATTAGTAGACATGATTCCGGTTGTCGGCGGTTCCGATCAAAATCAAGTTTTTTTTTTTCCCCGAAAGCTCCATCACACGACAACCTTCCAAACGGCAGCTCTTCGAACAGGATATGCTGCAGGTGGTATGGAAGGTTGATCAATTGATCGGCTCACCTACGCCCCATATCACGGATAGGCACTGCAATGGGCAACCTATGTACAATGCCACAAGACGTAACATGTGCCTTGCTGATCAGCCTAATCCTGCTATGGCATCACTAAAGGCTCTGATGATTGGATCATACAGAATATTTGGATCCTTCGGAGTGCCAGTAAAGAGACCACCATCCCTATGCGGGAATATCACGTCTCGTAATACCCTGCATAAAGGCTTGACACCATTGAAAAGTTCCGGAAATTCTCTCAAAATGACCTCTAATCCGTTCTTGTCCATGTCTCCACGCTTGCTTTGAGCAATATCATCGTATCCTCCCGTATACCACCGCGACAGCATGCTTTTTTAGGTTGCCGGTCTGATGCTCGTGATAATGCCCAACCTCGACGAGCGCAAAGCCAAATGAGAACGTAGAAAAAGCCTCAAGATCGTGCCGATAAGTATGCGAAATCCCGAGTAGCACTTCGATTGCCATAAACTCCATTGTGCCAGTACGATGACGGGCCCCGCTAGGCCCTTTGCCTTCTTCCTTAGCCAAGTCCAAATCAATAAGCATGCCCTTGAAGCCATCTGCTATGTTTGGATTGGTAATGATTATATTGTTCTCAGATATGTCTCGATGCAAGATTTTACCATCAACGTAGAGGGATCGATGAACTCTGATAGCGTCACAAAGGCCCTCAAGAAGTTCGGCAATAGATCTAAACTGGCTAATGGATCGCCCGGCCGGAGAGATGGCCAGAACGCGAAAGATTCGGTCGTCATATGGTGTTTGATGTTGTTGTACAAGGCTAGTGCCCTGCGGTTCTTGTATAGGAAAAGTGACCTCATTCTCTGCGTTTTCGATCTTGGCTGGCTGGCTATTTGATCGAGATCTTTGCTGGAATGGCTCGACCAATCCGTCGACTTCCTCTTGCTACGGCCGCTGCTAGTAATGATGCTGAGGCCGTGAAACTGGCTAAAGGACTGACTTGGCGGAGGTTGTGACTGTGAGAATGACGTGTTCGCACTACGTGGAACACCACCACGAAACTTGTGCGGAGTTGAGAAAACTAGACCATTACGGAGCTTGCTTATGCTGGTAACTTCTTCTTCATAGCCCACTACTTTTGCGAGGCCCTTGACGCCGCGTTTATTTGCCTTATCAAGAAGATCAGCTTCGGGTGCTCGCATGCTAGAGGTCCAGGAGTACTTGACGACCCTGTCGAATTCTGGTGCGCCAGTTGGCTTAGCGAGGAAGCAAGACGTGCCACGGCAGACAATGGCTCGCTGATGAGCAATTGGATTAGGGTTGAGTTCGAGTCGTTTGCGTTTTGTTCCGCGAGTCTTGTCAGGTATGGTGACGAATAATTTGTTATCCTTTGCTGTAGTAAAAGTATCCAAGCCTAGCTCCTTATCGCTCATCATTAAATACGCGCAGAGAACCTGGATAAACTTCTCGGGCTCTTCGTGGATATCAAATGTAGCCCCGCTATACGGCCCAGATCGGTCGAATATCCATGTCTCCATCTCCGTTCCAGTTAGAGTAAAGGCATGCACGAACATGCGTGTTGGCTGGCTGGCGAACACGTTGCGCACGGCACTGCCAATCTGAAGCCAGAGGCTTTTGTTCTTCTGGTTAGACTTCTTAAGCTCACCAACGACTAAGACATGACTCCAGTCATGCTTCGCGTCCGCTATACTATCTCTCCTTATTTTCACAAGAAGATCAAGTTGTCTCAAAGCCTCAGCGCCGACCTTGTTGCGTCCGTCGCTTCTAAAATACGCAGCTCGTTCAGTTGCTAATAGTTCTTGCTGCAAGTCAAGCCACCAGCTGCATACTTGCTCCTCAGTGGCTTTAGCTGGTAGTTGTATCCATCTTTTCTCGCTGTCGCTATAGCGACTTTTAGCGCTCTGCCAGGTCCTTTTAGCTCGTCTATTCCACTTATGCCCTTCAAAGTATTTTTCGTGAAATCCTCAACCCCGCGATATATACAGTGGCGAATTTCCTCAAATACTCGAGGTTCGATCTTTCGTCGCGTCTGTTCTAAGCCTTGCTGCGAAGCGGATGAATGGGTGATTGGCGTTTCAAAGGATGGGGAATGCTTGGCGGTGGAGTGGAATGGGAGACTGCTCGGACGGCGGCGATGACGGCGGCGATGACGGCGGCGATGACGGCAGCCCAGATGTCGACATCTGATGCCTGGTTGATCACAAGCTGCGATAATGAACGAAAGTGCTGATACTCGAAGTCGCCTCTTTGGACACGCAGGCGAACTGCCATAAGATCAGACCCAAGGGTAATTCTTCCTGGGCTTGAAGCAAGTAACGGAAAACATCAGAGGCGGATAAAACAGAGAACAATTTGCCTATTGCAGCCGCGAATAGCCTTGGTCTCTCTGGCGCATCAGTGCTATCGTCCAACTCGTAGATGTCGCGGTGAGTGTCTCGTTCCGCTTCACGCAATGCTTCACGAACGCCCTTGAGCGACTCGCCGAGGGGATTTTCGTCAATTGCATCATGCTCTTCTTGAGTGAGATGACACATTCTGTAGGACATCAAAACCGGCAGGACATCGTTAGAAGAATGAGAGATGAGAGAACTGGAGCATAATATCGTCCGTTGAGAAAGGGGAATTGAGAAGAAGAGAGCTCCAGAACAAAGGCGGCCTTTCCTGTATGTAGTGACTCTCACCCATTTTTGCTGAGTAAGCGGACCACAGCGGGGCTTCCTACAGAACCTAATCGGTTAGATGTAATACAATTGCAGCCTCCTCCGTGGTTTGGCGGCATTGGCGGCAAGCCTCGCCCGCGCGAAGTGCCATGTGGTTTTGTGGCGCGGGAGTTGTGCAAAGCCACTCTGCGGACAAGGCCGGGATTTGGATAATAGAAGAAGTTATTGTTGCTTGTACATGTAATGATGAAGGAAGCTGTGACTAATTGGTATTGGTTCGCCAGGCAAGAGACCAAGGCACGTGCAAGGCGACTGTGTTCCTGTACCCCCACTACGCTAAGCTAAGCGCCTACAACAGTGAGTTCAAGGTTGTATGACGAGTCAACGACAAGTTGACGACCACGCCACTCAAGTTTGGCGCTGTACCGAGTACGCGTCAGCAGGATATCTTGTCCTAATACCGCTTCTACCCCTTGCAATGCTATCATCTGGGTGATTGTCCGCGAAGCCACGAGTGCCACTGGTTTTCCGATTCCGATATAGTGATGCTCATGCGGTTGGAAGATAACAACTTATTCAAGTTTGGAGTTGATGTTAAGGCGGGGGCAAGGGTTCTTGCCCGACCCGTCTGACCCGCCCCACCCTTGCAGTTTGGACGCCGCAGTGCAGGAACGCGGGGCACTAGCACTAGCAAGCAGTGAGCACCCAGCAGTGAGCACCAACATGCAGCTCCAACGTCAACCATTCTTCACTTTCCTCCTCTACAAATTTGTTTTTGCTTCTCAGCAACGCACACACTCAACGGATAGCATCGAATTGATCGCCCATCCTCACACCCCAACCCCAACCACAACCACAACCACAACCACAACCACAACCACAAACAAACACCCATACCGTCCATGATCGCCATGGAAACTACCGCTGCCAAGCACCCCAACCCTCTCGTGTCCAGCCAGTCCAAGAGCTCCCGGCTCCAGGCTGTGCTGCATCCGCTCGTTCTGCTCAGCATCTCCGATTACCTTACGAGGCATTCCCTACGAGACCAGGAAGGCACCGTCGTTGGCGCCATCCTCGGCCAGCAAAATGGCCGCGAAATCACCATGGAAGCTGCGTTTGACTGCCACGTGAGCAGGGCTCCGGGGTGGAAGGTGGCTACCTGCTGGATGTAGAGAAATTTAGCTCCAGACTAGAGCAAAGTACGTCCGTTATATACCCTTGTGCAGACCAAGAGTAGCGACTAACGTCCTCTCGCAGTGATGGCTGTACACAAGGACCGAAATCTAGAATTGGTCGGCTGGTACACCCTAACGCCCCCAACCGGTCCAACACCCGCCCAGCTCCCCATCCACCATCAAATTCTCGACAATTGGAACGATTCAGCTGCCTTTCTGGCTTTCGACTGTGACCTCGACTCAATAATAACCATCGGCGGGAAACTACCCTCACCATCTACGAAACAATTTACGAAGTCGACGGCCGAAAGTCTGGCGGGCAAGATGGCGAGGATAAAAGAATGCAGGACGGTGAACCAACACACCGCCTCCGATTTCGTGAAGTGCCCTACGTTGTCGAAACCGACGAGACCGAAATGATCAGCATGAATTACGTGGCCGCTGGGACAGGTAACGCCTCATCCGCTTCCACAGGCTCCAAGGAGGACCGTCCATCGAGATCAATAGAGTCTACTGGCAAGGGCAAACGGCGTCTGGTAGAAGCTGAAGATGACGGATCTAAGACCTCGATCCTCGATGATACGAGCGTGGACCTCACGCGGGAAGAAGATGCCATGATTGCCGCCCTGACGGCCAAAGCAAACGCCATTAAGATGCTGCACTGCCGCATCCGCCTCATCGTCAAGTATCTGGAATGTCTGCCCCCATCGTATACAAATGGCGACAAAAGATCTCCTGTCGCGGGAGGAATGGACGTGGACCACACCTCACCCTCGCTATCTATTCTCCGCCAGATTCGGGCGCTCATCAACAGGCTCGGCCTTGTCGTCCCCTTTAACGTGGACGATTTCCAAGAAGAGATGAGGAGAGAAGCCAACAACGCCAATCTCACCAATCTACTCAACACTATCATGCAAAGCATCAATGGGGCCAGAGAAGTTGGCAAGAAGTTCAGCATCGTGGAGGCCACAAAGGCGTCATCTGGGAGAGACATGCTTGAGAAAGGATGCTTGGCATCTCCAGGATTCAACATGCCTGGCGCCGGGGATATTTTGATATAGGGAGACCAGTGTCGGCCCGGGAACGGGGAGATATGGACCGCAGAAAGAAGCGGCGTGTAGAAGCTGCGCCTTGTGGCATCCGACCGGCAGGTGTGAGGAGATTTCCAGCATCTTCTCCTTTGCGTCTCCCTACTTTTAATGTTTTTTTTTCTTGTAATGACATCAAGACACTGAACGACTTTTTACGTGTCAAGGTTAGACAGGCATACACTTGATGACGCATCAACACAGCGACGGGGACAATAGGTTTCAAATGCACAAGTCTTAGTAGACTCGCTTCCAAAAATTTCTCTCCTCAAACAAAGATGTACACATGCTCTTCTACCAGATGAATGATGGAAGCGCAAGAAGACCTTCCTCCCTTGACTAATGTCCGGCCCCGATCGGTTCCATCTAAAACGTACTCGTTGCCAAACGGCTCGCCGCATTCCTAGCATCAATTCTATCATCATCATCCTCTTCATTCGCTCCGCCAAGTGATGTTCTCCCCGCGTGACGATCCTCGTCTCCTCGCTTACCCCTTCACTCTCCTCGGGACTTTACCCATGAAACTACCAGATGTGCTCCGCGTGGCGTCCGAACGACGAGGGGCGCCACTCCACGCATCACCCTTGGGACCCTGGCTGGAGGCGAGGCTTGATCTGCGCACAGTAGGGTGGGCTTCGCGACCGAGACGGCTTAGCCCTCCTGAGGCGTCGATGGAGCGGATATCGGGACGGACAGTCTCCAGGAGAGCCAGTGTTCGACGCTCGGCTTCGATTTCGCGAAGCACGTATTCGCGGATGCTGGCGCGGAGATCAGTTGCCGTTCTGGCGAACCACTTGCGGCGTTCCTGGATGAGATTGTGCGTCACGCGATGCGTCTTGCTGTGCAGATTGATTCGGCCTGTCGGGCGTCGTCGAGAGCCGTGATGGCCTCGTCGACTTTCTCGCGGCGCACGCTGGAACTTGCTTTGAGGCGGTCCGCGGCGTTGAGCTTGCTCCGTGTGGTTTCTTGGGATTGGAGGAAGTCGCGGATGAGGATCTGGCGGTTCGTGAGGGATTCTTTGACGATGAAGGCGTCTTGGGAGTGGTATTGGAAGGGGTCACCGACGGTGGCGGCCTGCGCGGTGGCCTGCGCGGCGTGGTAGTCGCCCATGGTTTGGATGACTCGGCCGAGTTTTTTATAGGCGTTTGCTAGACCGGGATGGGGTTCCTGGACATGCATGCTGCTTAGCTTGACGCCGTAGTCGGACTCTGAAAGACCGAGACCTATTGGGAGTCCAAGAGGTGATTAGTACTGGAGGGTTTGTGACTGAATTGTGGTGGTGGTGGTGGTGGGATGATGATCTATTCTTACCTCTTCGTGCTTTCACCATCTTGTCTACCTTGTGGCCGGCATCCATCGTGCCCAGGTAGAATAACTTGACGGTTGGACGGGCATCAGCGAGCTCGGGAGTATCATCAGGCGGGGAGCAAATTGCTTCAAAATCTTTCTGCGCACACCCGTAGCTGGCTGCTTCATCTTGACCAGCGGGCTGTAGCCGAAGTCGCTTTCTACAAAGAGTACCATTTCGTCGTCTCTCATGAGAGTCTCGTTACTGCAGGTGTAGTTGAGCCATCGCTGCATCATGGCCTTGACTCGGCTGTCGTCTTCGTCTGTGCCCGCGCCGGCTGCTGTCACGGGAGGCGGTACGGCGGGGACCAAGGCTTCGGGATTGGCGGACACGAGGTGTTGTCCGAGTTTGACAAACTCCGAGTGAAGGCGTCTGACATCTCGATACTGGCTTGTTCTGAAGGAGGGAAGGTTTGTCTTTCAAAGAGTCAGTATATGTTAGCGTCGCGGGTATAAGAGACTTGCACAACAAAGTGTGGACCTACGTGGACGTCGAATCGGAGCACCGGGTCCTTCTTCCCGGTTCTTTCCAGGCCTGTGATTTTGGCTTGTAGCTTCCATTGAGATCGCGGCTGGGGAGGAGGCTGTTGCTGCTGGGCATGTGACACTTGTCTATGGGCATCGCCGGCTTGCTCGTGGGGGCGGGACGATTCTTGGGAAGCGCCGAGGTGAGATTCTTCCACAGACTCGGCTACAGACGAGCCCTGTGTGGTGGACTGCTCGGCATCGCCAGCTTCTGTTCCTGGATCCGACGTTGCTGTGCTAGGTCTGGGGAATCCTTCTTGGCTTTCAGGGTGCTCGAGGCCAGCAGCCAGCGGGTTGTATGGGAATGGTGAGCTCGATGGTTCACCCGCAATGCCAGTGAATCGGGTGCGCGTTTGCTGGGGCGATGAGCTTGGGCTGTGTCCCCATGGAGATGCCGCTGGGTCGTCGGCTTCGTCAATTGAGGCGCTATAGTCCATTGTATCGGGTAGGGCGAGGGATCGTGGTGTCGTGCTTGTGGCTCGGAGATGTGATGGTCGTCGTGGTGGTTGAGTCGGTGACGTCTGTCTCACTTGTGGGAGTTCAAGATGCGGGGTGGGAGACGGACCAGACGGCGAAGGATTGGCGTGCCAGCTAAGCCCAATAGCTTGTTGTCCACGACCTCGTTGCACTTTGGTGAGCTTGGTGTTGGTCAAGGCAAGCAAGTGAAGCTCGGTGGTGACGCAAGTGCCAGGCAGGCTGTAGATTGACTGAAGTTGGCGGGTTGGGCCAACCCTCTGTTATGATGAATTTATGACTTGCTCCAGGAAGTGGCCTCCCACCGACAAGCACTTCGCAACTGAGTCTTACTTTGTGTCTGTTACTCGTGCCCTCCACCCCACACTAGGTGGTGCTGGACACCACAACGGACTAAAGATAGAGAAAGTAAATGAAATATGAAATATATTTAAAAATTATTATTAGCTTCTAGTAAGTCAATCTCTAAAACATAGATTTTTAAATATATCAATTTATTATTATGGAACTTTAACTATATATTATATATTTTATTAGGGAAAGCAAAGCACCCTAATTAGAGCATATGTGCATAGGTCAGGGTTAGATTAATTAATCTCTCATCCCTAATAACTAATATCATCTATCTCCTTGGGGACCGTAAGACTACACTTCCGTACCGATCCACTTATTTCATGTAATTAAAATTATCGTATTAAAGGATACTTCCTATGCACTACTAATTCATACTATAATACTTGTGCGGTCTCTAAGGAGATAGCGTCAGCTGCCATCAGTTGCAGGCATCGGGCGGGGGTGCATGGCTAGTGATCTAAGCTTATAGGTAGGCACTTGGTAGGTATTAGTTTATAGTCTATTAATTATTTATAATCATATTAATAATAGCTTAAAAGCATAGATTTAAGAAGGATATTTCTAGATTCTATTTACTACTATAATTATTAAGCTTACAACTACCTGCTCCTTAGTCTTAGGCTGTGATCCACGAGCCGGTGCAAACTTCGCGCGAGTGCAAAATGCATGTAAACGGATGCGCTAGCTATTTTCGTTTGCTAGATTGCATAAAATTCTATCTGAATTACATAAGTACTTATCTAAATTATATAAGCATAACTTTACCCTTATTTCCCTTGTCAAGGCTTTTGGCTTGGGAGTGTGTAACAGAGTGAAGGTTAGATTGAAGTGTCATAGCTATCGAACTGCTAGCTAGGGGGTGCTTAAAAGGTTTAATCTCTAGCCTTCTCCCTTTATTTATAGGAAAGCCCCTTTAAATAGCCCGTAGCTCTTATATAACTAGCCCATAGCTAGCCCTTAGCTCCGTGCCCTAATAGGCACTACCCTTATAGATACTATCGCTATTCCGCTCCTAATATAATACCCTCTTACTGCGATTATCCTTAATCGCATTAAGGTACTATCTTAGGTTAAGTTATAGAGTAAGCGTTCCTTTATTACTACTTGCCATAGTGATTTCTTATAAAACAATGTAATAATATTAATAATATTAGGCTATATTAGCCTTTTTTTACAGTAACTACTTGCTAATAGTAGCTAGGTTATAGTTACTTCTTAACTTCCTACCTATAGGCTATTCTTTCTAAAAGATTCTTCTTAGCTAGACTAGTTAGTGTGATTTTTAATTAGCTTAACTCTATAATGTATAGATTACCTTACTCCTTCTGTTTTTCTTTAAGCTTATAGTAGTAGCCTAGTGAATTTATAGTAAGCTTATAGTAATAACTTATAAATTATAGTAATCTCTATAAACACACTAGTTATAACACATAGAAGATTCTAGTTAGAGCCTCTTAGATTACTCTAAGGCGCTTAAATTCCTATAAGAAGGGTAATTCCTTTCTTCTTTTCTCTCTTTTCTTTCTTTTCTTTAAGCCTCTTATTAACTTATAAGTCCCTTACTAATATAATAGTAGCTATAATGCTACTTATTATATAATATTAATTACTAACTCTTATAGCTTAAGCTATTATATCCTATGCTACTACTATTAAAGATCTTATTATTAAGTTATTCTATAAGGGAAAACCTTATAATTATTAAAGACTATATAAGTTTACTACTTCTTTATTACTTTTTATTACTAACTTAGAGCTAGTTTAATAAAAATTCTATATATGTGTTATACCTAGTGGTTAGCTATTTAGAATATAGCTCTAAGGGATAATAATAAAGATAATTAGCCTTAGTATATTACTAAGGGAAAGCCTACTCTAACTAAATATAGTTACTCCTTTAGTATAAACTTACTACTAGCTTACTACTATTACTACTAATATTTAGCTTTTTATAGGTAATTCTCTAAAATACTACTATTATGCTTAAAATAATAAGACTTATATTAGGTAAGTTAAGCCTTAAGGGATTACCTTTAATTACTACTAACTCCTTTCTAGTATTCTATTTAAATTATAAAGCTATATAAATAGCTTTAGGATATACTTTATAATCTTCTAGAACTATACTATATTAGTAATATAAATCTTCCCTAGTCTACTACTTTAATATTACTAATATACTACTAGGAGTTTATATAAGCTAAGAAGAAACTTTATAATACTCTTTTAGCCTTAAAAATACTAATAAACATAGGTAAGTGTTAGTATCACAGGTGCCTGACGTTAGGATCGTAGCCTAGGAATAGGAATTATTCTTCTATTCTAGGCGCTATAATCAATTAGTCATAAGTTATCTTCTCTAGAGAGGAAAAGAGAGGCTTTTTCGGATCGTGAGAAGTGGCCATAAACGCAGTGTTTTGTGGGTTATATAACTTATAGGTCCTTGCCTAATTAAAGGGGGCAGGCCAATAAGTTATATGTGGGGCTACCTCTCGCGGGCGCGTGTTACGCGCGCGCCCTCGCGGCCTAACCTTTGCTAGGTAATTACGGCTATGTGCCGTGATTAATATTATGCTTGTTCTAATATTAGAATCTCTTTCTTTTTAACACGATTATTAATGCATGATATTAATCTAAGAAGGGAAGATATAAGGGATTAAATAAATGTGTTATATGAATAAAAGGACTAATAAAAGAAATAATAATAATAGTCCCTCCTTCCTTCCTTCCCTTACGCGCTACTAGCCTTTAATAACTAGCTTCTCTAATTGCTTATTCTTCTTCCTTACGGAAGGTTACCTCTGCCTTCTGCCCTTGCCTACGCCCCTTTATTTAACTAGTGCAATGTGATATTAGATTATGTTGCAAGGGGAAGGCCGCCTGCGATCCTTCCCTATCCAAAGGTATAATATTAGATTATCCCTTCCTGCGGCCCTTTATTAGACTATAATATAATATTAGATTATCCCTCCCTACGGCCCTTTATTTAACTATAACATAATATTAGATTATATTCCTAGGGCAAGATTACCTATAATCCTTCCCCTTCTAAAGGTATAATATTAGATTATACCTTCCCACGCTCCCTTATACTCCCTCCTCTTCCCTCTCCTTACTATAAAGACTTAGGAGAGGCACCCCTTCTAAGGCTATAATTCCACTACCTCTAATCCCTTAGCCTATGCCCTACGTAGCCTTGCTACGCTTAGGGTAGCTTGCCTAGTGCCTTTAGCGCTAGTTTTAGCGTAGGCTTAGGTATAGGCTTTAGCATAGGCTTTAGGGCTCTAGTTCCCTACCTCTTTATAGGCAGTGCTAGGTCTAGGAAACCTATCCTCTATCTAGATTATTACTATATTACCTATAATAAACCTCTCTAGGGCTTTATTAGGTATTACCTTTATAAATACATTAGCTAGATTATCTTTACTATTAATCTATCTAATCTTATAGAGCTTATAGTGTTTATATAATTACTAAAGGGCTATAATATTAATTATAAGCTACTTCTCCTTTATAGTCCTAAGCTTAATAAGGTATTTATATAATAAGTATAAATCTATATAGACTATAATTAGGATTACTAGGAGGTTTAATTAATCCATGATAATCTTTAATGTTATTATAATTACGTAAGCTATATTAACGCTTACTACTATTCTATAGACCTCTAAAGCAAGCATACTTCTTATAACTCTCTTACTCTTTATTAAGCTATAGTGTATAATATTGCCTTATAGTGTGAATTTGCTATTCTTATACTCCTTATTAGCTAGGATAAGTACATAGCCTAGTTATAAGGTAAGGTCTTTATTATTAGCAAATAATCTATTAATAAATATAAATAGCTTTACTCTTTTAAGGTTAAGGGTATAAAGATTAATCCTTAATCTAGGTAGTCTATTTACTACTTAATATAATAATTAGGTTCCTTAATGTTCTTAATTATTAGTTCTTAATATTACGTGGTAACTAATAGCTTAAAGCTTGCCTTAGGTTAGCAGATTAAAGCAATATAGGCACTATAGGCCCTTTGTTTAATATACTTCTTTTCTAGCTCTTCTAGTAGGATTAACTATAGCTTATTACTTTACCCTTTTATTATATCTTAATAGTATTATTAGTTAGTTAAATAATTTCACTATTAAATACAAGGGGTTATTAGGCTTAATAAACTGCTTTAGTTTTATAGTAAATTTAGCGGTAGCTAGTTAATCTTCTTCTTATTAGGAGAATCCTTTATCTAATAGGCTAAGGGTATTGTTAGTTTATATTCCCACGCATCTAAAGTAAGGGCTTTTAGTAGATATTACTAGTAAGTATAGATTATAGCTTAATGTTATTATCTAAAGGTTTTCTATAGTGCTTATAGTAAGTTACTTACTAGTGTATGCTAGCCTTTACAATTCTATAAAGGGGCTTAATAACTCTTATAATTATTCCTTTAGGGTACTAGTTACGAATTTAGATAGGAGTTAGGCAAGGATTATATGATTTAGCGGCGTTTCTAATTATATATACGCTTACGTAATATCTTAAATCTAAAGGAGAAATCCTTTTATAAGAAGAGAAGGGTAGTTATAAGGATTAATTATTAGCTTACCCTTTAGATTATTAGGGCTTATATAAGGATTACTTGCTTTGCTTTATTGCTAAAGCCTTAGATTATAAGCCTTAATTTCTTATATAGCTAGCTTATTCTTTCTTTAACTTTATTAATAATATAGGAATTAAAGATTTAAATCCCTTAGTGCTTCTTTAGATTAAAAGCAATGAATTTAAATATGCCTTAGCTAATTAGGGCATTAATCTTAGCCTTTATTAAGAGTTTAAAGGGTTTGCTAGAGTTATAATTATACCTTTCTTACGTAATTAGATTATAAGCTTAAGATCTACCTTCTCCTTGCTTAAGATAAATACCTTAAGGTTATTTACCTAATTAATAATTATAGGAGGGTTCTTTTATAGTCTTCCTAGCCTTCTTTTAGAGAGGCTAAAGGCACTATATTATTAATTTATACCTCTTACTCTTTCCCTTTACTTACCTCTAGGTTATTACCTTCTATTAGTAATAGCCTTTCCTTACTAGGATCTTTATTATAAGGCTTAATAGAGATTAACCTAAAGACCTTAGGGCCTTATAGAAGATTAAGGGTATAGCTCTCTCTATCTATTATAAGGAGCTTATATAGGCCTTACTATCCTTTATACTCTTACTAGATAAGAACTAGTAATATAAGTAGGAGATTAAGGGTTAGTAAGGTATTAGGGCTATTCCTTATAGTAAGGGCTTCCTTAACCTTACGTAGCGTGTGTAATCTCTTAATCTCCTTTATTACCTTTTATACTATAAGAGCTTATTGCTTAATATTAGGTAAGGGAGGAGAATTATTAACTATTTAAGGGTAGGTGCTAAAGATAAGAAGGGTTAGAATAATGCTATTTAGGCCTATAGTATTATTAAGAGCTTTTATAGCTATTTATAAGGCTATAGCTTTAGGTATTAATAGGCATTTACGTTAGATAATATTATAGGCTCTTTAGAGTAGCCTATAATATCTCTTAACCTTGCTAATGCTATGGTATGCCTTAATAGGGACTTCTTTAATTAAGATTAATATTAAAGCCGTAAATTAATAGAATTCTTTGCTTCTAAACATTATACTAGCATTAGTTATAATCTAATCTAAGGGACCCTAGTAGGTATTAATCTAGTAGAGGTAAAGGGCTTCCTAGGTTACCTTTACTATAATATCTTTAAGGAATCTAACCGCGTTAAACGTGGTAGCTATATTAATAGCGTGAAGAATAGGGCGATTACTATCTAGATATATAATATTCATAATAACTTTATAGTTAAAGTTATATTTATCCTTTAGGGTGAATTTAAAGCAATGTAAATTATCTATATTTAATTAGCGTTAGTAGCAGATCTTTATTAATTATCTAATGGTTTTAAAATCTACCTTATGGCCTAATTTAGAAAGCATATTATAAAGTTAGCGGACGGAAGGGTAACCGAATTAGCAATGTAAGCGCCGTAATTCTATCTTAGTTAGATAGCTCTAAGCGATTAATCTTTCCTTTTATAGAATTATCTAAGGATATCCCTATTTATGGATAATAGGGACCTTAATATTGCCTTATTAGAGGATGTTCTAGGAGATATGGAAATTAATCTTAAGGCAGTCTATATCTGCTAGGCATAGTAAGAAGGGAGTGTTTGTAGGTATTATATAGAATAGGATAATACTAAAGGGAGTAGGCATATTAATTAATCTAATTAAGGGATTGGCTTACCGCTTCTAAATTAAATTATTACCTCCCTAGCTCTAGATTTATTAAGCTAGATCTTTAGGATTAATTATTATAGGGTAAGGAATTAAGGGTGCCTTACTAATAAGTAACCTATAGCCTTAGTATTAGGAATAATACCTTAGAATATGCCTAAAGAGTAATAATCTTAAAGAAGAAAGGCAGTTAGGGCTTCCTTTAGTTACTAGAGATTAAATAGATTTTCTTTAATAAGGGCATAGGTAGCTACTTAGTTTATAAGAATTTCTACGGTTATATAGCTATTAATTATTATGCCTTATGTAAAGAAGCTTATTAGCATCTTACCTTTATTACCTTCTCCTTTAAATCTAAGTTCTATTATATAGGTAGAAATCTTATCTTCTTTAGAAGAAGTAGTATTATTCTCTTTACCTTTATACTAGGTAAGGAAAGCATTATAGGAAGGGGTTATTAGTTCTATAAGGTAGTGGTTCTTAAAGCGTTAATATGCCTTCTTATATTCCTCCTTAAAGTGTTTAGTTAACTAATAGCCTTCTTTACTATATATATAGTATTTCTTCTTCTATAGAATGCCTTTATTACCTTATAATTATAATTATCTATAATAGGCTTCCTTACTATACCTATTATACTTATAGTTAGTCTAATACTACTCTCTTATATTAGGTGTTAATAGGAATTAATACTTCTTATCTAATTCCTTTATAGTTATTCTTATTAATATCCTTATATATTCGTAGAATAGCTAGAGGTTAGTAAGAGGGTTAATAAGGTAAGTTTTACACTTAGGTATGCTATAATAGGCAGAGATTAATTAATTCTAGAGTGCTCTTTTAGATTAAGCAATATTTAGGACCGCTTATTAAAGGTTTATAAGCTTTATTATAAGTTCTTTAAAGTAATTAATCTTTAGCTTATTTAGGTTTTCTTATATAATTTAGCATAGCTTAGTGTTCTACTATTTAAGGAAATACCTTTACTTTATATTATTAGTCTTAAACCTTCTCTTAATATAGCTAATAAGAGTCTTAAGGTCTTAAGGATTACCTAGCTTATATAGATACTTATAATAGTATATTAAAGCTTTTCCTTTAAGCATAGCTTTAAGGGCATACCTAGCTTTATAGGGTTTAATACCTAGTATCTTATATTTCCTTAGAAGATTATTAACTTTAAGTTAAGGACCTTATAGTTATTTACGCTATATTAAATATTACTTATATAAAGCTTTATAAGATTAATTATTTGCTTTAGTATAGGTCTAGAGGGAAAAAGTGCTCTTAGAGGTATAGAAGAAGGGATTTCTTATCTTAATAGGGGATATCTCTAATAAGGGCTTTCCTAAGGATTATTATGTAATTAGCCTAATAGGGTTAGGCTTAGGGAGTAACATTAGCAAGATTATAAGATTCCTAGATTGCTCTATTAGCAATATTATAATCTTAACCTAATTAGAGGGATTAGAAGGAGGTTATTAAGGAAGTCTTAGTCTTTAATATGTTTTTAGAAGGGTATGTACTTCCTTATAGCTTCTTATATCTCTTCTTCTTGCTAATCTTAGAATTACTTATAGGTAGTAACTTCCTTAAGCATTACTATAATCTTCCTATAGGCTATTATATCTATGTATATACCTTAGAAAAGAAGGAAATTACGTAGATACTTAGTAATTACTTAGTCTATAATTATAAATGCCTCTCTTATCTATCTATAGAAGTCTTTAATAAAGTTAGTAAAGAGGCTTCTAGTAATAAAGCTCTTAGACTAGTATGCCACTGTCTTAAAGAGAATATAGGCTATGATAGCCTTAGGATTATTACCTTATTTTTTAAGATTAAATAATTTCGCTATCTATAATATCTTAGATATAACAAAGTCTTATATCTCTAGGGGATATGTCTTAAGAGAGGATTATTAACTTATAGACCTTTGTCTTTTTAGTCTCTCTTAACCTTAGTGCTTTCTTTAGTATTGCTAAAGTTAGGGCTAGAGAGAGGGACTTTTAATAGTTCTCCTTATTAAGGAGCTTTTAACTTTCTTATCTCTATTATAGGAGGATAGAATAAAGGTATAGTATTAGTTTTATATAGTAGGTTAAAGGATTATAAGCGTAGCTATTATCTTTATCCCTTAGGGGTTCTTAGGATATTAGATCTTAGGAGTAATAAGCTCCTTTCTTATTATAAGAGAATGCTTTCTAAGGGTTAGGTATGTGGTAGAACGCGCTAACTAAGTGATTAAAGATAGGTTAGACTAGTTACTAACTAGGCCTTAATCCTTTAATAGCTTTAAAGTCTTTATAAGGTCTTAGGATATTAGATCTTAGGAGTAATAAGCTCCTTTCTTATTATAAGAGAGTGCTTAGACTTCCTTAGCATAGCTATACACGCTTTTAGTGGCCCTCCTATTTTATAGGGCGGGTTTATAGTATAGCTATCTCTTCTAATTAACCTTGCTAATCTATGGTTAGAAAAACCGTGTGGTTATCTGTGAAGTTAACCACTAATTAGTGTTAGTATTATAGGTGCCTAACGTTAGGATTATAGCCTAGGGAATAGGAATTATTCTTCTATTCTAGGTGTTATAATTAATTAGTTATAAGTTATCTTCTCTAGAGAGGAAAAGAGAGGCTTTTTGGATCGTAAGAAGTAGCCATAAACGCAGTGCGTTTTGTAGGTTATATGACTTATAGGTCCTTACCTAATCAGAGGGCGGGCCGATAAGTTATATGTAAGGCCACCTCTCGCGGGCGCGCGTTACGCGCGCGCCCTCGCGGCCCGACCTTTGCCAGGTAATTGCGGCTGCGTGCCGCGATTGATATCATGCTTGTTCCAACAGTAAGCTTATTATATATATCTTATAGCTAAGGCTTCTTAAGAAGTAAAGTGTAATAAATATATTACTTTCTTATAGCTAACTAATATTATTAATCTAGAAACCTAGATTAAGATTACTAATTATCTTTAGTTTATAACTACTTATAGCCCTATAATTAGTACTATTAACTTTACTACCTATTCTTTACTAACTTACTACTAGTTTACTACTACTTAAGCTACTCTCCTTACCTATATTAGACCTTTAGAACTTCCTAAGAAACTATAAGTTTAAGCCTTTAGTAATAATAAGTCTAAGGCTAATAAAGTTAGAAATATTACTAAAAATGCATCTAAATATGTCTCTAAGGTTTAGCTACTAGATAGCTATAAGTTTATGCTAAGTCTTTTACTTTAAATATAAGATTTATTTAGTAGTCTAAATTATTATTAAGTGAATTATTTCCTAATTAAATCGCCATAATCTAATGATTATTTTAACTTTTAATTAAGAGTTAATTAAGCAGCTAGAAAGTTAAGATTTAGCTACTTAGTTATTACTTATAGTCTTTATGTTGCTTCCTTCGGATCATCATCGGATTAGTCGTGGCCAAAGACCCCGCCAATTGTGGGCCGAGTGGAGCCCTCAGAGGGATGCACGCCTTGTGATTGGCTGCCCCTTTCGCCACCCCTCTTTGCCTTACTTACGGGTTTTACTTACTTTTTGGCTAGCTAGATTCCTCTCCTCTCTCTCTTCTCTTTTTTAGATTATTATTATTAACTATTATAGACTTTAATAATAACGGTATTATTACCTGCGCAGGCACCTTAGTGTTCTAACACTGATTAGTGGTTAATCATAACCATAGATAAGTTAGGTATCACAAGAAGAGACATTTCTACAGACGCCATAGTTATTTTCCTATTATCTAGATCCTTAGGAATAGGGGCATAGCTGCGAGAGTATGCTAAAGGAAGAGACTTAAATTCCGGTTACGGACTTATTAGGCTTCTAAGGGATTAGCTTCTTCTATTATTATCTTTACTTTTGATAAAGAGACTAATTCTATATTCATTACGAATCTAGGGATTGACTTCTTCTGTTATTATCTTTATCTTTAATAGAGAGACTAATCCTACACCTACCATAAGAAAACTAACTAAATAACTAAATTAATCGCTATAAGGTAATCGCTTTAAACCTAACGTTAATAACCATTACTTATAATAAGTTAGGAAGCTAGACTAGTAATAAGAGGGAAGACCTAAGCTACTACAGAAGCTATATAATTGCTTAGACTATTACTAAGAGAAGAGCCTTAATTCTCTAGTAATAAGAAACCATCCCGAATCTTAATAGCACCTAAAAGACCCTAAGAGAGTAAACTACTAATATAACTATAATCTCTTTCCCATGCCCTCACAAAAGATTAGAAAGAACAAATCATAGTTAACCCTAATTCCGCTATACTATCTAAGCTTAATAACTATATTATAAGGTTTATTAACCTTAGCGAGTATTAAGACTAGAGGGATAATAACCTTTAGGAATTATTCTAAGAAGACTTTAAAGGATAGTCTAAGAACACCTTTACAATAGCTAATAGAGACCTTATTAGAGAACTACGGAATTCTCTGCGAGACTATAGTGTTATTATAAGATAAGGCTAAGGATTAGTAATCATAATATCTCTAGAAGAGGTAATCTAATAAGAAATAAGGCTATCGTGGCCTAAAGGGAGATTACAATCCTCTAACCCCTAAACATTAACCTCCTTAACCCCTTATCTACTTACCCTAGAACCTTATCCTTCCTAACCCTAATAGCACTATTAACCCCTTAACCTATAAGAGAGCCTCTTTTATAGCAAACCCTATTATATTAAGTAATTCACCCTAAAGATCCTTATCTATAGTAAACCTTACTACCTATATAATAATTCTCTTCTAAAGACTAGATTATAAAGAAGATCTTAGAACTTATAAAGATATATAAAGATAGCGATTATTATAGCGGATAATTATACGATTTCCTTGCCCTAAAAGTCACGCTCTTTAAGAATAAGTGTAATAGGATTAACCTCCCTTAAATGCATTATTAGAAGGCTCTCCTAATTATCTTAATTAATAATGCTAAGCAATACTACCTTAATTATCTCTTTAGTTAAAACCTTATATATAAAGGGATAATTAGCCATATTCGCTAATGCTTTAAGACAGAAAGTAATTAATAATTCTACTACTATAAATAGAGTAGCATAACTCTAAGCAGTACTATTGCTAAGAACCCTAATAAAACTAGGCTTAAGTGCCTTAAAATTATGCTAGCTACCCTTAAGAAGATCTATTAAGGCCTATATCCTTCTAATATAGTAAATACTAAGCTTTATAAGCAAACGTTAAATACTATAGCTAGTGTACCTAAATGCTAGATAGTAGAGTATAACCACTCCTAGGCTTTAAGAGTCTTACTAGAGACCTCTATAAGGTAATTATAATCTTAGAGTTAAACAAGAGAGCTACCTAATACCTATAATTATAAGGGAGCTTTCCTAAGGCTATGTTTACTAACTATTAATACAGACATTAGCCCTAAGGCAAAGGAGGCTATTATAATAAGAGCCTAAGGCATAGCCCTTAGCGTTACTTTGTGTGTAGTAAGAATAGCTATTAGTCCTTTAATTACTCTAATAAAGAACGCTAAAAGGAGAAGGATTATTAGTTTACTAGTAAGATCTATTATATACCCCTTTTAGAGAAGAGATTCTAGGCATTTCTTGCCTCCTACAAAGGGCTAGATAATAATAAGCCTAATAAGGGCCCTAGCTAAGGATAGGAACTATATCTTATAGCCTATATAAAGACTAAAGATAGTAATAAGGATAATAAAGAGCTATTACTAGCGGTATATCTAAGTATTATATAATTCTTTGCTTAGAGCTATAGGATAATTATAATCTTATAAATACTAATATTCTTACTACCCTTAATAACTAAGCCTTTTAGCATGCTTTCCTAAAGCAGGAACTATATTAATAGTAAGAATCTAATAAGGGATTAACCTACTATATCTCTAAAGAGCGCTATTCTAAAGAAGTCTTTAGAGGGATTATACCTAACACTAGGGCAGCAGGCAAATTAACAGCAGGTTAAGGATAAGCAAAGGCTCTATTACAATTAATACCTTTATTAAAGATAATCCCTTACAAGCCATAACTTATTAAATTTAGTGCTAGATCTATAACTATAAAAGGTATGCTTTATGTGCCTATAGAACTTAGAGAACTTAAGTTCTATATCCTTAACATAGCGACCCCTTTTCTCTTTTCTATTACTAATATAAATAAGCTATAAGTTAAGATTAATAACCTTACGAATATGCTAATTTAAGGCAATAAGACTATGCCTATTATGCGATAATAGGGATATCCTTAGTGGCTACTAGAGGCTAAAGAAACGGTTACCTTTTACCTCTTAGAAGGGAAATCCATTAATTGCATTATTGCTTTAGTCACCCCTCTATTTAATGCCTTATAAAGATCCTTTAGCAGGCCGGTTATAATATTAAATGCTAGGCAATTGAGAAGTTAACTAAAGTCTGCCACTATTATTAGATAAAAGGAAAAGCTCCTAGCCGGTTTAAATTCATAATTAAAGATAAGCATAACTTTAACTATAAGATTATTGCTAACATTGCGTAGATTAATAACTAACTAGTCCTTTACGTTATTAATTTAGTAACTTTATTCTAAGTAGCCTGCTTCCTTAATCCTAAGAAGCAGAAGGCCTAAGATATCTAGGATGTAATTAGAGAGTGCTAGATTAATACCTATCTTAGACCGCTAGATTAGATTATCTATAACGCTAGTAATAACTTCTCCTTTGCTAAATTTAAGCACTATGCCTAGTTAATATTAATTAAGATTAATAAGATGCTAATTAAAGCCTATAGTAGCGTTAGAAAGGTTAAAAAGTACTATAGACCTTTATGCTAGGCTTATAAGATTATTATAGACTTAATTAGCGCGGAAATCACACTAGAGTAATGTCTTTAGATAGCTATTAAAGCTATTAATAACTTAGTAGGCCCTAATAGACTAGTGCTAACCCTACTAGTCTTTAGAGCCTACCTATATATAATAGATAAGTTACCGCTAAGCGTCTCTATTATTTAATATGCTAAGGTAATTTAGAAGGCTACTAATAAGGTATGCCACTACCTAGCCTTATAGCAGGTCTATAATACCCTTAATGCCTAGAATAGCCCTAACACATTACTAATATATTAGCTACCTCTATAGGCTAATATATATATGTAGAGGAGAAGGGCGGCTAGCATAGCCCTTATAAGCTAATTACTACTAATAAGGAGACTTACACTATCTAAATACCCTATAGTCTAGCGAAATTCTAATCTATAGTAGTAAAGCCTTACTATAAGAACCTATATACTATAAAGGGGCTATAGGAGATAAAACCTTAAGTTATTAAGAAGACTATAAATAAGAGAGATTCTCTTATCTCTATAGGGGTAAAGGTAAGGGAAGAAGTAAAAGAAGGAGTAGAACTCCTAGTGCTAGTAAAGAGAAAGTAAGGAAGGCTAAGAAAAGCCCTTATAGTTTAATTCTCCCTTAACTAAGGCATAGAAGGACCTAAGGACTATAAGGACTTTATAGTTATTAATAAAGATTAAGAGAAGGCATTAATTAAAGAGATTATAACTAGAGGATTGCTAATAGAAGCGTTCCTAATAGTAAAGAAAAAGCTAACTAGGACCTTGCCCTTTAACTCTACTAAGAAGGGAAGATTATAACCCTAGGAAAGCCCTTTAAGTGATTAGATTAAGCTAAGATTAATGCTCTGTAAGCTTATAATATGTTTAGATTTACGAAGTTTAATTAAACAAAGCATAGTAGCTATAGGATCTTTAACTCTTATATAGTAAGAGAGATTAAAGGTAAAGGCATGGATTTACTATACGAGAAGTCTTGCCTTATTATATAAGGCTATAATAATAAGGAGAAGGAATTTATCCTAACGTAATCGCTAATAATCTAACAGGTAAGCTAATGGCTAATTATAGCGATCGCTCTTTGTTAAAGTAAAAAGGATTTGCCTCTAGATCCGCGATATTACCTAAGCCTACGTTTAATCATAAACAAAACTCACGAGGCTAATTATTATAAGATTACCGGAATAGATTGCGTACCTCTTTCTAGAAGGCACTGTAATAGAGGTTATTAAGCCTCTTTATAGCATTACAGAGGCTAGAACTCACTAGTGGGTAATGTACTTCCATTATTATAGGGATAATCTTAATATAATAACGTTAACATATAATCCCTGCTTATTAATTATAGCTCTAAATAATAAAAACCTCTTTAGGATCATTAGAATATAAACGGATAATACGCTAGGTCTAAGCAATAATAACTTCTTTAATAAAGAAGAAAAAGAGCTTTAGAAGGCTAACTTCATAGCTAAAGAGAAGCAGTAACTATTAAATAGGAATCCCCTTACTTTTAATAGCTATATCCTAACCTAAAACGCTAATAACTTACTAACCCTAACCTAGAAAGGCTAAAGTTAGAAGATTAAGGAAGTTAACCCTTAATCTCTAATAGTAAGGCAGGATTACGTAGAACAACAAGCCTAAGGAAGTTATATCGCGACCGTTTACTAATTAGAAGCTTTGTATAATCTATTAATTATAGCTTAACACTAAGAACTAGCTACTAAAGATATTATATACCTAAACAAACGCCTTAAGTAGCAGATTAAGAATTAGCAATAAGGATTACGCTATATCTTACTAACCCTTAAAGAAGCAAAGCTCTTTATATTTATAGATAGATTGCTTGCAAATAATAAGGATCTTAGCTTATAGATTAGGTATATAATTATAATCGGTAACAAGGCAAAGAGGGATAATAACACCTTTATTACAAAAGGGAATATTATTATATATAGTTTAACAAAGAGCAAGCGGGTTATATATAGCACGCTTGCCTCTAAGCTATATAGCATGGTTTAAGGTGCTAATATTACGTACGCAATATTTACAACCCTTAATTAGATCACGGACTAATTAAAGATGCCTCGGATCCCTATAATCCTTTATACTAACTTGTTCTTGTTATACGAATGCCTTGTTAAGCTAAGCATAATAAAAGAGAAGAGGCTAATGATTAATATTATAGCCCTTTGCTAATCGTATAAGAGGCGTAAGATCTATAAGGTTAGATAGATTAATAGCAACGATAACCTAGCTAATGCGATAACAAAGGGATTGCTAAATTAAGCGCTAATAACCTTAATTAATTCGAACGAATTAATAATCCGTGTGGAAGGCTAGGTTAAGAGACCTTTATAAGCGTTATAAGCGTTATAGAGAGGGAATTAATAGAGGCAAAGGGAAGGATTTGTCGCGATTAGATTAATTAAATTAACCGATGCTAACCGGGCTAATTAGGGCTCCGGATTCCTATTAAGGGATCCACTTATGTACACTTTCCTTTAATTTGATTTTTATTGCGTTTTTAGGCTCCTTTAGCCACGAGAAAAAGAGAGACTGTTAGTGTTGCTTCCTTTAGATTATCATTGGATTAGTTGTGGCCAAAGACCCGCTAATTGTGGGCTGAGTGGAGCCCTTAGAGGGATGCACGCCTTGTGATTAGCTGCCCTTTTCGCCACCCCCTCTTTGCCTTACTTATGGGTTTCACCCACTTTTGGCTAGCTAGATTCCTTTCCTCTCTCTCTTCTCTTTTTAGATCATCATCATCAACTATCATAGACTTCAATAACAACGGTATTATTACCTGCGCAGGCACCTTGGTGTTCTAACACTTTAATAATCTCTTTTATTATAAAGTCTCTTTATAGTACCTATAAATTCTTAGAATTATTATAATTCTTCTATTTTACTAAATATTTACGCCGTTTTCTATTATATTTATAAGCAATAATTCGTTTAACTTTAAATTCCTCTTAATTCTCTTTAATATTATCTTATAGCAAGGTTATTTTAACCGCGTTACTTGGATTTCTCTAAAGGTTCTAAGCTTATAATATTAAAAATATTATATAAGCGCGTTCCTTTAGGTAGCTTTAATTAATAAGCTAAACCATAGTAACTAACTTCTTTTTAATCTTATAAGGTCTTAAGTACTTTATAGCTAGCTTTTAGCTAGGGCATTATAGATTAATATTCTTAGTTAAGAGTAAGATATAATTACCTATATTAAACTTTATTAGCACTCTCTTTTAATTATAATACTTATTTTATAGGGCCTATAAGTAGCTTAATAGCTACTTAATCTCTATATGCTTATGCTTTAATTCTAAAACTCTATTCTTAGCTTAATTATTAACTATTAGAATTAGTATAACTGCTTAATCTAGTCCCCTTAGGTTATACCCTTATAGCGCTTCTATAGGGGTATAACTATAACTTATATGCGCGCTTATATTATAAGTAAACTATACTATTAGGAGATAATTAACCTAATTAGTCTATTTTATATATATAAATGCTCTTAAATAATGCTCTAAAACTTAATTTAAGCGTTCTATTTAACTATTTATTTATAAATAAAACGTAGTGCTTAGTCACTACTTTATTGCTAAGAGGTAATAGAATATTCTCTAAAATCCACTAGTAAATATTAAACCTTAGTCTATAATAATACCTTCTAGGGCTTTATAATCTTTAAAAATATATTCTAAAAAGACTAATACTAGCCTATTACTAGTTAATTACGTAGATATTGTTATGGACTCGAGCTTAGGAGCTCGGGTCATGTCTTAGGTCCGGAAAGGGCGCGCAAAGGACGCGGACTATGGGCGGATAGGTTAGGGCCTTACCCAGGCCTATGCGACTCACACACACACACTAGTATAAAGCCAGTTCCTATGCGACACCTAGCTTAGTCTAATCCTTCCTCTCTAAGGATAATAATATCTCTTAGAACGCTTACGTGCAGTTGCCCTAAGGCCAGTTCATAACAGATATAGGGATATAAATACTATATTTTATAAATCTATTAACCATTACTAAGATTATATTATACGTTTTACCTTACTAGTCCTTAACTAGTAGGAATCTAGTAATAAAATCTATTAATAATTCTTAAAAGGAGTAATCTAGCATTAGTAGTATAGCTAGCTTGCTATAAGGTTTATATATTTATAGTTTTAATACTTAATAGCTAATATAAGTATATATATATAACTTAATATCTCTTTTTATTCCTAGCTAAAAATATTAGTTAGTAACTTATTAAAGAGTTCTAGTAACTCCTTAATACCTAGTAATAGGGTTATTATAAATTAGTAGTAGGATTTCTTTTCTTATTCTATATAGGATAAAAACTTAATTTTTAAATATTAATAGCTTAGAGAGTTTAATAGACTATATCTATAATATATCTAGGTTACTGCTTTCTAGTAGTAACCTTTTCTTTATAATAAAGGCATCCCTTTATTATATATTTAAAAGTAAGACTTAGATTAGGGTTTTAATTCTATATCTTTATAAAATATAGCAGAGTTTAACTTAGCAGAGGTTCTCTATACCGCTAAGACCCTAGCTATAACGTATCTGCTAGGTTATAACTCCTTAGCTAGTAAATTTAGTCTTATATATAGTCTATTCCTTACTATAATGCTTACTTTAAGCATATCTAGTCTAATAGGCTTCTCTAAATTTAATAAGACCTTTACTATCACACTACTACTAGGTAGTAACTCCTTAGCTAGTAGATCTAGTCTTATATATAGTCTCCTATACTTATAATACCTTCTTAGAGTGTCAATCGGTCGTTTATTGTTGCATGTCAATCGGTCGTTTATTGTTGCACTGGCTGGGTGTTGCCAGTAATTCTTATGTTATGTGTGAATTTTAGATGCATTGGCCACTGCCGATGAAAAAAAAATTATAAAAATCATACCTTCTTAGAGTATATCTAGACTATTAGGCTTTTCTAAAGTTAATAAGACCCTTACTATTATACTACTACTAGGTAGTAACTCCTTAGCTAGCGGATCTAGTCTTATATATAGTCCTTCCTAATCTAATTAATAGGTAGGGAGCGATTTTATAGAGCGCTAGATGTTAATAGTTTTATTATAGCATCCTTATAACCTATTATCTATAAACTAAACACGCTATATTATCTTAGAGCACTAGATATTAGTAGTTCTATTATAGTATTCTTATAGTGTGTTATTTATAAACTTAGTAAGAAAGGTTAGTAATTATAAGGATACTACCTTTGCCTTCCTTTCTTTACTTATATAATCTAACCTCCTTAATAGAGTATTAGTAGGGTTTAACTTACCTACTCTATATTTAATTATAAAGTTAAATAAATAGAGCTTATCTAGAGTAGTAACCTATTTACTAATTAGCTTTAGCTTTATAGCTAGGTACTTATAGTTTAAGTAGTCTATAATTACTATAACTAGGTGCGTTAAGTAAGTAAGGTAATGTCTTTAAGTCTAGAATACCTCTTAGATAGCTAGCAACTCTATATCTAGGGTTACGTAGCATAGTTCTATCTTATTTAACTTCCTTAATATATATGCTACTAGGTGCTAGTAACCTAGCACTAACTACACTAGGATAGCCCTAAGTGCATGTCCTAAAGCGTTTATCTTAACCCTTAATAAAGCTAATGGATTAAAGTACACTAGAATTAGCGCCTCTTAGAATTATTTTTATAGCTCTCTAAACATAGCTAGCTTATTAGGGTCTAGCTTAAACTTTGCTAGTTAGTCTCCTTAGAGTTAATTAGTTAGTAGGATAACTATTTTGCTATAGCCCTTAATAAACTATCTATAGAATCCTATAAAACCTAGGAATAACTAAATGTTAAAGACACTATAAGGTACTAGCTAAGTTACTATTATCTTAATCCTTATAGGCTTTATTATAATTCCTGCTTTAGATATAATAAAGCCTAGGAATTTAACCTCCTTATATAAGAATTTACACTTTTCTAAGTTAATAAAGAGGCTTACCTCTTAGAGTTTCTAAAGGACTTATTTAACGTGCCCTTTATACGCAGCTATATTACTACTATAAATTAGGATATTATCTAGGTATATAACGTAAATCGTATCTATAAGGCCTTCTAGGGCATTATTAATATATTCTTAGAAGATTATAGGTATATTAACTAGTCTAAAAGGCATTATAAGATATTTAAAGTGTCTATATTTACATTAGAATGCTATCTTCTACTTATCTCCCTTATAGATATATAGCTAGTAGTATATATCTTTAAGGTCTAATTTTGTATATACCTTTGCTCCCTTTAATTAGTTTAAGATCTTAGTAATAAGCAGTAATAGCGCTTTATCTTTAATAGTAATCCTATTAAGGCCTTTATAATCTACATAAAGGCGTAATTTTCCTCCTTTCTTTAGCATAAATAATATTAGGGCCCTAGCTAGGCTAATAGATCTCTAAATCTATCCTTTTACTACGCGCTTACTAAGTACTTATAAAGCACCTCTAGCTCCTTTTCTACTAAATTATATATTAGTCCTTATAGGGTGTTTTCCTCTCTTCTAATTTAATAGCATAAGTCTAACTACCTAATATAAGGAGAATACCTATAAGTTTATTTAAAAGATATCTTTAAACTCTTTATAGGCCTAGGGTATTTATATAGTTAACTTATAGGCTTTACTTATCTCTATAGTTACTAGGTTATTATAGGGTTTATCTTTATTTACTACTAAGACATTATTATCTTTTTAAATACTTTTTAACGTTAACTCCTATAGAATAAATCTAATATATATATATCTAGCCTCTTTATATACCTATTATATCCCTACTGCTAGCCTAAGGCGCTATTTTATAATAGGGTGTCTCTAGTAACTATTTATCTAGGATATAATCACTAGTTTATATGTAACTGCCTAGTCATAGCCTAATAATAGGTCCTTACTAGTATTAGCTATATAATAGCTAACTTAATATTTTCTTACGTAGCCTATGCTATGCTTAATTAATAGGGTTTATAATAAGATCCCTTAATACTTAATTTTAGTAAGGGTAGCACTCTTAAGAGTTATATTATCCTTCTTTATATTAGACTAATTAACTTCTATTAGTAGCTTTAGGTAGATAATTAAATAGGTTACGCTAGGGTTAAATAGCGCCTTTATAGCTACCTATTTATATTCTTACTATAACTTTACCTTAACTTATAGTCTTAGATCTTTAGGTAATAGTTTAGTAAGAGCGTTTTCCTAGGGTTATACTAAGCTAATAGGGGTTTTATTTAAGTCTAATAAGTCTTTAACCTAGTAATAGCTACCTTTATATATCTCTATTATATAATTGCTTTTCTTATAAATAGAATAATCTAGTTCTCTATAGCTTAGTGAAGTATATTCTAGCTTACTATACTTATAGCATATAAATAGCAAATTTATTACTCTATTATTACTTTATTACTATAGCTTTTCTAGCAAAGTAAAACGCTATTATCTCTTCCTATTATTACTACTTTAATTATTTAATTAGCTTCCTTTAGTTATAATCTCTGCCTTTCTTCCTTAGCCTACTAGATAGGTCTAACTCTTAGGGAACTCTTAGCTAAGTACTTACTTCTTTATAGTATTATTAAGGCTATTAATAAATATATAAATTTATAGGTATTTAGGAATTGCTTTAAGTAACTTAGCCTTTGCCTTACCCTAGATCTTTATAAACGCCTAGAATAATTAGTAATTCTCTTGCCTAAGGCCTATTAGCATCCTTATTGCTTCTAAGCACTATATATTCTTATCTATAGTTCCTATCTTTAACTAATCCACAAATTTATCCTAGGTATAACCCTAGTAGTCTACATAACTATATAACATATTTATTATTACTTTATATTATCTACTAGGTAGCTACTAGCATAGGTAACCTTAGTTATATTATTTATAAAGATTCCTTAATCTATAGTAAAAGCTATATTTAAATTTACTAGAAAATTCTAAAGACTTTTAAAGGTATTCCCTTTATATATAAGTGCTTTTAATTATATTTTTATAAGGCTATATTACTATATAATAGGTATTACCTAAGGCACTAAAGGAGGGGTATTTATAGGTCCTATATCTAAATTACCTAAGGATATAGCTTTTTCTAAATTCTATAGGTTTTGCTGTAATTATATAAGTTTTTATTTTTTTTCTATAATATATATTTAGGTTATAGCTTCTTTAAGGCACTAATTTAGTGTTACCTCCTTATTATTAATAAGTGTTCTACTTTATTAGTTATCTAATAGGGACTAGTAGACTACTCTAGTTAGGTTTAGTAATGTAATATTCTCCTACTTATCTATAGCGTGGTTATAGCTACTACCTAATTAGGTTACTATGTAATAAATTCTAGATATCTTAATCTAACTAATAGTTTATTACCCTAAAGGGAAGAGAGATTAATTTATTAAGGCTTTTAGCTTAGGAGTGTGTAATAGAGTAAAGGTTAGATTAAAGTATTATAGCTATTAAACTACTAGCTAGGGGGTGCTTAAAAGGTTTAATCTCTAGCCTTCTCCCTTTGTTTGTGGGAAAGCCCTCCAAATAGCCCGCAGCTCTCACGTGACTAGCCCGCAGCTAGCCCTTAGCTCCGTGCCCTGATGGGCGCCACCTCATGGATGCCATTGCCGTTCCGCTCCTAACACCCCTTACTTATAAAATATCTTTTTAATTAGGGTTATCTAAGTGCTTATAATTAGTTCTTTTACCTTACTTTTCTACTTTTTACTAATTTTTAGGTATAAAGTTAGCATTTTACGCAGTATGCATATAAACTTTATATAGGTGTAAAAGATAGTATAAAGTAGCCGCCCTATACAAATCCACATACAACTTGTACCGTGCAAAGTCAGTGCATACTTTGCACCGGCTCGTGGATCTGACCCTTACATAGGCAATATGCTTCTAGGGAAATGTTTCGGCGCCTAGCACCACATTACAGCGCAAACTACCGTCTAAAATCCGTGATGTTGAAATTTTCTTGACAACCCTTTCCTGGTCTACTCGATATTGGCGCAAAACGTCTCACTTCAATGATGGAACAAAGTGAGGGTTATTCCCTCGTAATGAAAGTTCTGTCAACACGTATGATTGATCTTCTGATGGTTGATTGTTGTCTCAAGTTCTAGCTAATTTTTTTCAGCGAAAATCTGACATAGGTGTGGGTGGGGCGCTCCTGCCCATCTGGCGCCTCGAAACCAGAATCCAATTCATTTCTGTACTGCTGCCTGCAATTATAGAGCTAGGCAAGAGGACAACCTGTTTCGATCTTGACGCCACATGGGCGAGTGCGGGAGGTGGGGAACGGATGTGGGGTCTGAAATGTGACCAATTGATTGGGTGGTTAATGATGGTTGTATTCTCAAGTAGTCTAGCTAATAGTTCTCCATAATAGTAGCAATTTTTATTACGTAAGTCATTTCTCCACCCAACAGGTCTTTTGTACCGGCCAACAGGCACTGCCAGTGACGACCGTCTGGCACTACCTGCTGGGTTCGCATGACAAGTTTGCGCCGTGTTATCCCACGTTCCTAGGAAGGGCCTCGTGTTCAAGGTGGACGTGCCAACTTGCGCTCTGGTCCTATTTCTCCCGGACATTTCATATCCTATCCACGCTAGGCGTGGCTCCTCTAAAAGTAAAAACAGGAGTATTACGCAATTATCAAAGAATGGCACCCAGCCAGGCTTACAAAGGTCCGCTCTCTCCTCGGCGCCAAATATCGCGGCGCCACACTTGCATCTTAACGATGCTACTACAGTATTACTGACAAGCATGTACTTGCTCCAACCAATTGCTGAACTCGCTGGAACCAACCAGAAGCTCCTCTTCACCAGCATGGCTCTTATGTAGATTGCTGCCTGATACATGAACGGCCGAACCAGATTGGCGGTAATCAATGAAAATACTCGAGTACACGCCCGCAAATGGTCTAAAGATGCTTGTACAGTCATGTGACGGACGCGCACGTTGTTGTTGCGCAACCCACCTCCAATCGATTTCTGCAATCACACGAGCCGGGCAACAGCGTATACAATACAACCCTGGTTTTATTGTAAGAATCTACATGCCCCACTTGTGGCAGCGCTTATCAGCTAGCCCGCAGCTAATAAGGCTAAGCTTGTTAGAGCAATGTGCAGGGAATGAGCGCTACCCGTAGGTACCTTTTCTTTAGTGGAAATCACAGCTGACTTTAGGTACCTCTGTCTCACGCTCATTTCCCGCTTCAGCTGCTGATTGGTGCGATTCCCCTGCATGTAGATTTTTACAATAAAACCAGGGTTGTATTGTGCATCACTCCTTAGCTGCAGTTGCATAAGTGACAGGGGTCGGGTCCAATCAGAAACATCGCTATAAAGGATCCCTTCTCCATCATACAAAAATATACTTAACATAAGTCCCTATAACCCCTTCGAATTCTGAACAGGTACATCGCACGTCTGAACATTTGCGACGTTTACCAGAGGTCACCCATGTAGTGGCCCACAAACAACCTAGAAGGACAGGTGGACCACATTTGTAGGCAGCTTCATCGTCCTGAGGAGATATCACAACCCCTCATGTGCCAGTCTCGCTCGGTTATGTCATGGCGGGAATAAGTGAATATGATCAAAAGCCTAGGGAAACGAGTAACAACTTATCACATTTTGCCGCCCGTCACTGGCCAATCAGGATCTGTTGGGCTCGTCTGTTGGTGATGTGAAGCTCACGGAGCATGGATCTTGGTGTCCCACATGAGGAGAGTCACTGCCAAAACACACCCGCTTGACTGTAAAGTCTGGAGAGAGCAAAATGTGATTTTCAGGCAATCTAGCCGCTCCTCCCGATCATCGAATGTCTATAAAAGCCCTCATTGTTTCTTCATCCCAGAACCTACTCAAGTCATCCGCATTCTTTCACTCAAGTCTACCATCAACGTGTTTCTTTGATAATGAGCTCAACATACGACCCTTCTGCCTACAACAGGCTTCCCTCCTCCAAGATGCGGGGAGGATGTTCGAAGTCAAGCATGGCGATGGCCTTCTCGAAGATTTTCGCTTGCTCTTTCAACAATACAAGACGGACCGTACGTTTGGCCTCGTGCTGAATCATCGTCATTTCGATATGAGCCCGAATGAGCGGCTTGTCGAATATCAGGGAACTCTGGTTCCCTGGCAGAATATGGTCGCAAACATCAAGCCAAGCAGCTGGTTCGTTTCGGAAGACAATGAATGCCTACCCTATGAGTTTTACTATAGCCCTGGAGATGACGATGATTCTCCGAATCAGCCTGAATATAGCGACTTCGTGGAGTCCTTCAATCGGCTCCTTCGCCAGAAGGACGCTCTTGGGCTTTTCGGTCTCTGTCGTTATCCAGGTGATGATTTTGAGGGCCGAGTAGAGATTACTGAAGGACGGGCTAATATTAATTTGCACCCGAACGATGTACGGTTGACCCAAATAGCACTAGACTCGATTTCCGCGCTGACAAAATACCAGGCTCCTACGCATTTGGCTTCTCGACCAGCGGCCTGGTTTTTTCTCCTAACCTACTTGGCAAATGTGTTTGCATTTGTGGAGGGACGGTCACACTAAAGCCAACCACCAAGGTCACGTACCGGCTCGCTAGATGCGCACCTCTACAAGATGCATGTGGATGGTAGTGTTATGTATATATCAAGAAATGCTCATCATGATGTTGGAAAAGGGGCTTTCAACAAGCTCATGACTGTTCAAAGCCTAAAGAGAAGAGAACAAATAAAAGGCTCAGAAACTGGTTTTAGTACGAATCTATTAGAAAGCTTTACTCGTATTTGTGCAGTTTGCCCATGCCTCAAAGCTATGATTCATTATCCAAATCAACCGAAAGTCATCTGAAAGTATTGCACTGAATACAAACGCACACACAGACACACCCACCAGAGGCATTCAATGTTCTACGCCCAATTGAGATCTCACCGATAAGACACCTTCTTATACATGCCACATAAAATTAGGGCCTGGGTATCAAGCAACCCTCTTCTGTTAAATAGCAACCCTGTCGTGGCTAGGAGGTGGCTAAGACGCCCGATACTAGCTGCCCATAGTAATTTATATATAAAGTCTGTACTAAGTATCTAGCCTGTCCTGCGTTAATGTCCCCTAGGGTATCCTATGAAGTTATCTTGGCCTCCTATCCCTTAATGCCTCTATATTATCTTTATTATCTAAAGGAGTATCTTTAAGCCTTACAGCTATCTAGACATATGCTTAAGGACGCTTGGTGCCTAGCTCGTAAAGGTTGTTATCTCTTTGAGGACCGTAAGACTACACTTGCGTACCGACCCACTTTTTCTTGCTGGCTCAAGAGGGTGACCTCTAGTAACCTGCGGTCAAGCCCTAAAACATTAAACATTACACGCTAAAACTTCACGCTACGCGTTTTAGTTACTACCAGCAATGATTGTCAGGAGAGCTCCTAGAGCATCGGATGTGTGGATGCGGCCTGCGCATTGACTAGGATGAAACCCTCGATGAGACAACGGTGGAGACAAATGTATCAGAAGTACCTCCGTAGACTAGTTATTACCATAGCGCACTGTGTACCCTTTAGGTACAAAAGTCAGGTGCTGTCTACACCTCTAATTGACCAGAATTGAACCTTTTCTATTAGCTAAACCAACCCCTACCTTTGATAGTTATGAGCCCAGGAGGCTTCTATTGCCCTTATTGTTAATTATCAGAGGATAAAAGCTCCGTTAAAGTTATTAATTTAACGCTTGCCTATATTAAGAGATAATTACCCTTTGTTATAATAATCAGTTAAAATAACAACCCTATGCTTCCTTTTGACCAGTATAGTTCCCTTTATAATATCTAAAGAAACTCTAAATATGGTATTATCATTAGAGAAGGACTAGATTAAATAGTACGCGTAAACTAAGAATTACATAGAATCTCACGGTGTCTAGGAGTACATTAATCTAAATCAGGATAAATTACTAGAAGAACTAATAATGCCTGCTTACCTAAAAGAGATCTAAGACTAGAGATTACGGTGGATAACCCTAATGCTCTGGAAGACTAGAAGATTGCTTATGAAGATGCTAAAGATAAGTATAACTTTAAATGCAAAGATCTATAATTTAACCTTATGAAATACACGAACCTATTAAGGTAGATGCTAAAGATTAGGAATTTATTTATAAGACCCTTTTAAAGAATATTTAAGACTCTCTTAACTTTAATAGCAAAGAGGAGGGAAAGAAGTTAGTTTATTAGTACTCTTAAAGAATATTAAAGCTTCTTTAGGATTAATATAAGCTAAATGTAAGGAAGATGTTAATTTTACGGAAACGCGCCTTAATAATCACTTATAAGCTAAAGGTTCCCGTGATTAGTACTAATAGGCAGTAATAACAGAGGTACTATAGAGGAATTATTAAGATCTTAAGACCTAATAGACTAAGGAGATAATGCTATATAAGTTTGTAATCCCTCTTTATAGCAAATTTAAGTTATTTTAGAAGAAATAGAATAATCTGCTTAACAAGGGCACGAATTAGAGCTTTCTTAAGGCTATTACAGAGTTTAAAAGAGACTACAAAGCTCCGCAAAGCGTACTAAAGGCTGCTAATATAATTATAACCAATAAATCAACGGGATCGAATAATTTAACGAAATCTAAGAGGCCTAAGTGCCCTGGATGTATAAATCATATAGTTAGAGATGCCTTAAAGTGGTAGGAATCCTGTAATTTATTTAAGGCTCTGTATAAGTTAGACCTTACTCCTAAGAACTAGGAAGTTAGGAAGAACTCTAAAGATAACATTAAGAAGTATCTAAAAGAGAATCCATAAGAGAAAACAAAAGCTATAAATTAGAAGTTAAAGGAGAAGAGCGGTAGTAATATTATTATGCCCTTGTAGAATCCTACGAATAACTCTATAGCTATTACTCTAGGTAAGAAGTTAGCTAATGTATTATTATTCGTACGCGCTAGGCGCTCTTAACGCGTTACCCTATCTTTAAACACGGTTAATAGCTTAGAATTAAAGAGGAATATAGTCCTCTATAACTCTAGAGCTAATATTCATATCTTTAATAACCCTTGTTAGTTTAAGTAAGCTAAATTTAATAATACTATTATAATAGAGGTAGAGGCCGGTGGCACGATCTATATGGCTTTAGGAGAAGGTCTAGTGCATATCTTAGTAACGGATCCGCTATCTAGAACGCTAAGGATAATTATACTAGAGAAAGCGCTGCTAATCCCGGAATTTCACGTTAATCTTATATTAGTAACGATTCTAATAAAGGCAAGGATCTTCTAGAATTAGAAGAAATGCTTCCTATATAAAGGATTAAGGCCTATGGCAAGAGTTCACGATATTAACGAGCTCTACGTGTTATCATGGCTATTAGAAGAGCTAAAAGAGGCCTACGCTATAACTAGCAGGGCACTAAGACTGCCTTAAAAGGAGATGTAAAGCTTTAGCATTAATAATACGGTTATCCAGGCGTACGTGTATTTATAGAGCTTATAAACGTAGCTTTAGGGGTTAAATTAATAGGTCCTAAGCTTATAGAATGTAAGGTCTATGCTATAGGTAAAGCTAAGTAATAGAGATTATAGGTTATACCTAAAGGCCTTTTACAAGGGCTAGGTTATAGGCTTTCTATTAATCTAGATTACTATGACTTTCCTTATTAGAATAGTAATAGGTATTAGTGTGTTTTTACATGCCTTACGACCTTAATAAGGTTCTTTTATTCCTTTAAAACAAAGGATAGCATTCGTAATAGCTTTCGCATAATAATAGCGTTCCTAAGCACTTAATTTAGGGTTTAACTACGCTTTCTACATAGTAATATTAAAAAGCTCTCTTTACGGAGCAAATAAAAGATAAGATAGCCCTCGCGGGTATTATAGTCTATAATTTAGCTCCCTTAATGCCTAGCTAGAATAGAAAGGCAAAGAGATCTAAGGGTGGTTAAGCAAAAGCTTATACGTTAAGCCTAGAGGCTTAGCTTCTAATAGATCTTAATAATAAGGTCTTTAATACCGCGGTTTATCTATTAAATTAAACGCCTTTTAAGCATTGCGGAACCTAGATTATACCTTACGAGCTTTAGTGGAATTAGGCTAGGAAAACGGTTCTAGCCTATTCACAGATAGCAGAGGTCTAGAAGCCCTTAATTGCATATCTATAAGCTTACGGATATAAGGCTTTTCCTATAATAACAAAGGCTTTAGAGCACGTTAAATTACATAACGCAATCCTATAGTTAGAGCAGAAAGCTCACATTAGGTACCTTGTTAGTTATAGAGGCAAGTCCTAATATATTATTTAGGTGCCTTCGCTTTATAATTATAAAGTTATTATATTAGCGTGTGTTTAATTTAATAAGAATTCCTTCTTTAAACCAGAAGAAGAGCTTAAATTAGCTTAAAAGGAAAAGATATTAATAATCACGCTGCTTAAAGAGCTTAAAGCTAATAATATTAATAAGGAAATTAGTTAAGACCTTATTAGATTAGAATTAAAAGAGGAGGATTACCCTCCTATGCCTTTAACTATAGAAGGAGAAAACGAATAGTTTAAAGCAGAAACACTACCTTATATAATAGGGGAAAAGATAATCTTTCTAGTGCACTTTTAACCCCTCCTAACTCTTCTTATAAGGCGCTAGTTACTATAGAGAACAAAGAGCTTAGGATAGAAGGTAATAATACGCTATATTGTGAAATTAATGAATTTATGCGTGATGCAATGATTAAACACGCAGAGACTACCGCGGAGACTAGCGAAATTACTAGCGAAGGTGGTAAAGAAGTGGAGAATCGTTATCCCTAGGATAATAGCATTAATCTAGATAATATTATTACTAGAAAACGCTAAAGAAAGGAAACACGTAAAGCTAGGTAGGTATAGTTTTCTTATGCCTTTTCTACGGCATTATAAGGCACTTAATATAGTTTATAGATTAAAGATATGCCTCTAGAACCTGCCTATTATTAATAAGCTATAGCTTTACCCTATTGTAACTGCTAGAAGGAAGCGATTATAAAAGAGCTTTTAAAGCTCCTATCCCTAAATTACTAGGAAGACATACTAAATAAATCCCTTAATCTAGAACTTTATAGGGAAATTATAGACCTTAGCTAGGTCTTTAAATATAAGACTAATAAGAAAGGAGTAGTAATAGAGTTTAAAGCTAGAATAGTTATTTAAGGTAACTAATAACCAAAGGATAACCTTAATAACTACGCTATAATACTTGCTTTATAATCTCTACGCATGCTACTCGCGGTCTGCTATGCTAATAATCTTAATACCTAATAATATAATGTTTAAAATGCCTTTCCTTACGTAGAACTTAAAGAACCTGTCTTTTATAAGCCTCTAGAGGGTATAAACGCGAAAGGTTATCTCTAGAAGATAACAAGAGCGTTATATAGGCTGCGAGAAGCTCCTTAATAATGGTTCCTTTATTTAATAAGATTTCTCTTAAATCTAGGCTTTATATAAGGGAAAGAAGACCTATATATCTTTATAAAAGACGATTTTATCCTGTTTTTCTACGTAGATAATATTATAGTGCTTTACCCTAACAGATCTAAAGCAGAATTCAAAGAATTACATAAATAACTAATAAATAGCCTAGACATTAAGGACTAAGGCAAATTAAAGTAGTTCCTAGGCATTAAAATCATTAGAAATCGCAATACTAAAGAGATATGGTTATCGCAGGAATTATATATTTAAAAGATTGCTTAGAAATTTATTCCTAACGTTATTAATAATAATCTAAAGAGCTTAACCTCTGCTCCTCTTCCTATGGCTATAATCCTTGCTAATACTAGCAAAGCTTCTAACAAAGAGATTAATTATTATAAAGCAGTTATTAGCTCCTTAGTGTATCTTTATATTATAGGAAAACCTAACGTAGCATTTATAGCATTAAAGCTAGCCTCTTTTATAACAAATCTATTAGTAAAGCATATTAAGCTTACTAAAGGAGCTATTTTATACGCTTAGAACACAAAGAAGCTTTGCATTCGCTACTTAGGCGCGAATAGCTTTAATACCCTGTTTTCTAGCACTAATACTTCCCTTAGCAATAACCCTAATACTTATAGATTAACGTAAGGCTATGTTTTTATTATGCATAGCGCTATGATTAATTAGAAGTTAGGTAGGCAATATTATGTAATAACTTTAAGCATAGAAGTAGAGCTCTTTACCCTAAATTACAGTGTAAAAGAGCGTATATCTCTAGGGAGGTTGCTTTATAATATTAAGGTCCGCGTGCCACTGCTTTCTATTATCTAGTGTAATAATAAGCAGATAATCTAAATTATAGAGCATATAGAAGGAAGGCTTTAAACTAGCCTTAAGCACCTTAATATAAATTAAATGTGGATTTAAGAGCAATATACAAAGGGTAATATTAAGGTTAATTAGTTAAAGATCTCTAAGATACCTATGAATAGCTTTACAAAGCCTCTATTAGGTTAAATGCATAGGGATTTCTGTCACCGGATTAGCTTACGCGAGATCCCTGCGTAACCATAATACCAGAAATTCGTCACGATCGCTTCTTACACTAATAAACTCCAGCTTTAATAGATATCTTAGCTAGGGGTGTGTTAGGAGAGCTCCCTAGAGCATTAGATATGTGGATGCGGCCTACGCATTAACTAGGATAAAACCCTTAATAAGATAACGGTGGAGACAAATATATTAGAAGTACCTCTATAGACTAGTTATTACCATAGCGCACTGTGTACCCTTCAGGTACAAAAGTCAGGTGCTGTCTGCACCTCTGATTGACCAGAATTGAACCTTTTCTATTAGCTAAACCAACCCCTACCTTTGACAATGATAGATTAGATCCACGGCCACTAATAACACCTTAAACTCAAATATTACAATGCGTTATAAGCCATAGAGGCCTCACAAGCAGCGATAATCAAGGGCTTTAATAAGGTTTCGAGCTAGTAATAAATTTACGCCTATAGAACAGCATAGACATGTCTAACAAGGAAAATTCCCTTACCTAGCTTATAAGGACTATAAAGTTAGGTAGCTAAGGAATTAGAAGCCCTTATTAGGAGCCGCTTATTATAATACCCTTGTGATGATCTAGGCTTTGCCTAGACCTAGCAATATAGGTGTCAATTGAACAAGTGAATGTTGACTTGTTCAATACGTATCCTTTTGCCCATGCCTATGGCGCAATGGATCGGGCACACCACCCGTGCGTGCGCGCTTGACACCCGCGATGGCCCCTGTGGGGCTGCACCGTAACAACCCTTAATCGTGGCAGCCCCCTCTAAGCTAATAGGGTTGTGAGACGTGTAATGAGCTCTTTGTAACTCGGATGTTTGCTAGAACTTATATTATAGTACAAATTAGTATAGTGGGAGAAGTACCTTTTAATGCGATTCTTTTGATTAGTCGGACACCCTGTCGGTACGCAAGTGTAGTCTTACGGTCCTCAAAGAGATACGCTGTGCGCTATGCGCTACGTTTAACTAATTGTCAATGTAGGGTCGGTGTAGCTGATAGAAAAGGTTCGATTTGATCAATCAGAGGTGCAGACAGCACCTGACTTTTGTACCTAAAAGGTACACAGTGCGCTACGGTAATAACTAGTCTACGGAGGTACTTCTAATACATTTATCTCCACTATTATCTTATTAAGGGTTTTATCCTAGTTAATGCGCAGGCTGCATTCACACATCTAATGCTCTAGGAGCTCTCCTAACACACTCCCCTAGCTAAGATATCTATTAAAGCTAGAGTTTATTAGTGTAGGAAGTAATTATAACAAATTTCTAGTGTTATTATAAGGGAATCTCGCGTAATCCTATCTAGTAATAGAAGTCCCTGTGTATTTAACCTAATAGAGGCTTTATAAAGCTATTTACAAGTATCTTAGAGGTCTTTAACTAATTAACCTTAATGTTACCCTTTACATATTACTCTTAAATCTACATTTAATTTATATTAAGATACTTAAGGCTAGTCTAAAGCCTTCCTTCTATATACTCTATAATATAGATTATTTACTTATTATTACACTAGATAATAAAAAGCGGTAGCACGTGGACCTTAATATTATAAAGTAGCCTCCCTAGAGATATACGCTCTTTATACTATAATTTAGGTAAAGAGCTTTACTTCTATACTTAAAGTTATTATATAATATTACACCTTTGATACTTTTTCCGCACCGATCTAAAGGTCCGGAATCGCCTCTAAAATACAAACCACATCGATATTCGAATTCCTCACCTCCGTTTACCCCTCCTACGATGTCGTATTGCGATAGAGCTAGAGGCGGGTGCGAGGGCAAGATGCTAATAGTAATTAACGCTAGAGAAAGGGGCTAGCACAGAGCTACCACCACCCGAACGCAGGAATAGGGCAATTTAACGCCTATAGACGCGAAGATAACCTGATAACGGATTGGATATAATTCGAACACCTAGATAACACAAAATTCTATAATAAGATTACTAGCCTTATCCCTAGCGATAAAGTCTCCTAAGTTTAGAGCATTACAAAGGCCATAGCCCGCTAGGCAGCAAACCGCGCCCGCGCTAAAATAAGAGCTACGAACAATAATAGTAGTAATAATAATAATAATATCTATACTACTAAAGAAGCCCTTAAAGTAGCCCTTAAGAAGGCTATTAGGGAAGAAGCTAAAGGAACTAATACACTAACCTAGGCAAGTGTTATAGCTAGACTAGCACTAAGAAGACTAAATAACAAAACCCCTCCCTTACAGGTCCTAGGCAGATAACACAGAGAAGTACTTATTAAAGGCAATATAATTTAGGAAACACTCTAATCCTAAGGCGCTAAAGATACAATAACTACAGTAAACAGAGCTACTGGCTAAACCATAGCCATGGCAGCTAGAAGACTCCTAGCGGAGACATAATTATTACCTTTAAAGGAAACGTAGCCTAATACAAAGAGGACTAAAATGGATCGCTAAAGCATTTAGTTTAGAAGCGGCCCTTTACCGCCGCGTACTTAGCGTTATAGTTAAGGGATTCCTAACAAAGCACATATCTATTAAGAACATTATAACCGAGATTAGAAAAGCGAATAAAGTAAACGTAATTAAGGCAACCGTAAGGCGCCCTAAGTAGAAAACGCATAGCGTACTACCCTAATCCTAGGACTAGCAGAAGTAGAAGACACTAACAAGATATGCCAAGACAGAATAGTCTTTAAAGCGGAGCTATTCTAGACTAAACTATATAATAAGACCCTATAACCCTAATAATGCTATAACTGCTTCTAAACTAGCTATATTGCAAAGTTCTATAAGGCAGCCCTAAGGTGCGGTAGGTGCGGAGCTAGCCAATATAAAGAAGGAGAAACATCATGCCTAATAATTAGCAAATAACTAAAGGAAAACTATATCTTATATTCCGGCCCACACCTAGCGTAGTTAAGGGACTGCCCTATCCTAAAAGAGAAGTGAAATATAGTAAAAGTAGGCTACCTAGAGTAACCATTATGATTCGCTAGTAACTCCCTAGATAGAAGCCTAACGCCACCCTATAAGGGAACTAGCATAGCTATAGCACCTATTATTATAGTAGGTAGGAAAAGGGGACGCCTAATAAATACGGAGAGGAGTGCTAAATAGCCTAGGGCAGGGAGCATTATATAATATATATCTTGAAATAGGGCTAGAACAGAGCTAGCATAAGACAGTAGAGATCCACCACCCCTAACTAACATAGTAATGTTATAAGTCCTCTTTTAGAACGTAAATAAGAAGGATAGCCTAATACACATAGCGCTCTAATACTAAACTAACATAGATGTAATAGCGATCTAAGAGTGGGAACACACAAGGCACCTATGGCCCCTAGCACTAGGCCTTGCCCGATTCTAACTAGCACACTATAAGGGATAGAACGCAGTATATGTAAACAAGAAGCACAATATAGGGTTATAAATAGCCTAGGGAGGACCTGACTGGTTACTAGTAGAGATAAAAGGCATAAATATCTACTCCTCTACTTAGAAGGACATATAGATAACTAGAACATACCTATCCGCACTTTTAACGCGGAAGAGCCTTATAGCTAGAGCGTTTTTATAGGAGACTTTAACTAAAAACACCCTCTAGGATAGCCTAGATAGAATAACTAGAGGAGTGGAGGAACTACTAGACCTTATAAGCCAGTGGAGGCTTAGTCTAGTAATGCCCTAAGGGGAACCTATAAGATAATATAGAGAAGACAGAGATAGCACTATAGATCTAGCATAGGTAACTCTAAACATCTAAGTCTACTACAACAGCGTAGAGGACCTTATAGGCTCTAACCATATTCCGTAGCTAATTAGCATCTTTACTAAGGAGTAAGAAGGCACCCTGCCTACCCTTAAACACACCTAGACCGTAATAAATAAACCATAGGCAAAGGCAAAAGCAGTAGTGTAACTCTAAGCGGAAAACGCACTAGACCCAAAAGATAAGGAAGGAATTAATACATACGTAACGTGGCTTATTATAAACCTCTAATAGATAGCAGAACTAGTAGCCCTGCGAAAGCGCTAAGGACTCCCTAGTCTAGAGGCATGGTGGTTAAGGAGAATAAAAGAGGTAGTTACTAAAGCTAGATAAGCTAAGAGATAATAGAGGCGCTAGAAGACTAAAGCAAACTAGCAAGCCTTCTCTAAGGCGGATAACGACTAGGAACGGATGGTTAGAGAGGAAAAAGGAACGCGTAAAGAGAAGCCCTATAGAAAGCTAACACATGGGAAAAGGACAGTGGAGTTTAGAGACTAGAGAGATAGGCCTAGCTCTAAAGCTAGGCCCCCTAGAGCTCCCTAGACTCCTAGACCTAGAAAGAACTAATAACGACCCTAACCTAGCTACCACCCACGAGGATAAGGCAAGCACACTCGCACAAAGGTTCTTCCCTAAGCCTATAGCAGACCTCTCCTATATCCTAGACCTCTCCTTCCTAGAGCTTAATAATGCGCTAGTCCTAGACAAAGAACAGTTTAGAGCAAGAGATATTAGAAACATCCTATTAGACATAGCTAGCTAGAAAGCCCTAGGAGATAATAAACTCCTAGCAGGCCTTATTAAGGCCTGTGATAAACTAGCTAAAGAAGCTATAGCGTGCCTACTAAACGCTATCCTTAAAGTAGGATACTTTCCGGTATGGTTCTAAACCGTATAAGTAGTGGTGATTAGGAAGCTAGGAAAACCACTAAGGAGATAAGAAGAGCTAACGCGTAGAGACCTATCTTACTACTAAACATAGTAGGAAAGATTATGGAAGCGGCGATCGCGAGGTGGCTCATGGCCTTTGCTAAGGCTAAGGGCCTCCTTCCTAAGCTATAAATAGGAAATAGGGCAAACAGATTAATAGAAACCATAATAAGAGTCCTTATGGAATGTGTAAGAGAGGCTTAGGGTAAAGGCAGCATTGCCTTGCTAGCGTAGATAGATATCTCTTCCGTATTTAATAGAGTTAGCTACCTGTATCTAATTTTTGTTTTAATTTAAATAGGCATACTACGCTAGCTAATAGCCATGATACGTAGCTTCCTTATGGATAGAATAAGCTAGCTTAGCTTTAATGGCGAACTCTTAAGACCCTTTTAGATAAAGGCAGGCACCCTATAAGGCTCTCCTCTTACTAATCCTCTTCCTACTTTACTTAGTGGAGCTATATATGCGCCTCTAAGCTATCCTAGGCATAGTGGTAATAGGATTTGCGGATAATATAAACATAGCGGTGTTTAGAAAACACTGCGTAGACTTAGAAGAGGCTTAAAGCTACGTGGAAAGTGTGCGAAAAGTAGGCAAAAGAAGCGGGAGTGAAGTTTAACCTAGCAAAGACTAAGCTTATGCACTTTAGTAAGGCACACTAACCCTTGTAGGCTAGGGTCTAACTTAGTGCAGAGGAGATAGCGCCTATGGAGTTATGTAGGTTCCTTAGAGTCTAGGTTAATAGGAAGCTTAATTAGAGTGCCTATAAGAATATCCTAAAAGGCAAACTAGCCTAGCAGCGGCTTGCACTCTCTTTGCTAGTGGCGTTAGCCTAGGGTTGTAGTTTTAGAGATGCCTAACTCCTATATATGTAGGTGGTCTAGCCTGTCCTTGCCTATAGGGTAAGCGCTTACTATACCCTAACTAAGAAGGGTAAAAAGCTAAGAGGAGTAGTTAAAAGCTTTATAACAGACTAATCAGCCTACCTCTAAATTATAGCTAGTGCGTTTAAGGCTACACCTATTGCCTAACTAGAGGTTAAGACCTACATCCCCCTAGATCTATACCTAAACAAGATAAAACAGAAGTTTAAAGAGAGAATTACAGAGAGCGGAATAGCTATAATAATCCAAACCACTACTAACTTAGTATAGTTAGTGTTACGTCGCAGACAGAGACCCCCTAGGAGTAACAAACTAGTGACGGAACTACATAAGGAATAGAGATAACGCTAGGATAAATAGCATAGTAAGGAACGCCTAGGATAGCACAGACTTGCAAGAGAACTAACTAAGGACTAACCACTAACTTATAACCTAAAGGAAATCTAAAGATTCTATATAGGCCTAGAAAAGCATATCTCCTTAACTATAGTCTAACTACGCACTAGGAAGATTAGTCTTAACAAGTTCCTCTTCTAGAGAGGCGTTCCTAGGGTAAACTTACCGCTATATAGCTATGGCAGAGCAGTTAAGGACTAATATTATATTATAGTAAACTGCCCTAAATATAACTACTAACGCCCCTAAACGCGCTAGCCTAGAGACACACGGGAGGCAAGGCTAGCCCTAAACTACCCTCTAAAGGCAAGAGCAATAGCTAAATGGTTCCTTAGCATAAAATAACTCTAATACTACTCACTAGCATAAGAACTAGCAGCTAATATACATAGTAGAGAGGAAGAGCTAGAGCTAGGGCGCTTCTAGCGCTAGAACTAATAACTAAGATACAGACATAGTAGATAACTAGGGAGAGACATAAGATCACATGGTTTAGAGCTAGCAGCGGGCTGGCTAAAGAATTACATTTCCAGAACCATTATTGGATTAATTTTAACTATATAACGCTAGGTATTACTAGTCCCACTAGTCCGCCTCCGCCCTCTACTAAGCTATACCCACCTAACTAATCACTCCTTCTCTAGGACTAGAATCGCCCCTCTATTACCTTAGCCTGCCCCTTAGCGAGCAGGGCCGTGGCTAGGAGACGGTTTATCTCCGCAGCGTAAGCGTCTAGACGCCGTAGCTAAAAGATAACCTTATTATGTTACTCCCCACTAGCGCTAGACTAGCCTAGGCCTATAGCTAAGGCGCTACGCTTCTTCTTACTTTAATTGCTAGCATAGAGCTTCTTTACGTAATCCTAATAGTTATCCAGGACCTATAGAACCATTAGACCTAGACTAGACTTAATATTAAACCGGAATAGCAGTACTTACACTACCCCTAGTAACTATAGCTGCCTAAACTTCCACTAGCTACTAGTGCTTATTCTGTTAACTACTTAAGTTAGGCTAAGAGCAAATTAGCACTAGATCTAGCCTAGAATAGAGGCGCTAACTACCTTTAAATATCTATAGTTACAGACCTAATAGTTAAAACAGGCATTAGTAGCTAGCCCTATACAAAACAGTTAGCCTCGCTTCCAAGCCAGGACAGATCTAACTTACTAGCAATGTTATAGCACTAGTGCCTAGGGTAGTTAATTAATCGAGATTTACAAGAGACATATTAGATCCTATAGGGATCCCCTAACTACAGCGAATTAGCATTAGAATAGAGGCGGGCTAGGGCCAGAGGGGTTATACCTTTAAATCCTTAGCTATAGCCTGCTTAAGCTGCTTCTTAGTTAAAGACTTTTAAGGATATTACTTATTTTTAGAGTTTTCCTAGGCGGATTAGAGCTAGACAAGCATAGAACGCAAGAGTACTCATAGCAACAGGCGCTATCTTATTAGATAACCTAATAGATCTGCAGCAATGTTAGCAATTAGGCTAACACTAGCCTAGGAGCGCCTTAGGCAGCTCTAAGGAAGAAAAGAACCTATAGGAAGTTTAATAAAAAAGAGGAAAGAAGGAAGACTCCTACGGGGGAGGAACCCTTCTTATACTTATATAGGGGGCTAAATTATAGATATTAATAAAGAAAGAAAAACATAAGATAAAAATCTAGTTAGTTAACGCCTAAGAGACCTAGGCCTAGAAACGGCTAGGAATCGAACCAAACCTACACCCCTACTACAGAAGATAAACAACATTAGGTGCTCTGACTTCCTAGACTAACAAGCTAGACCTAGGCTAGAGAAGGCTAAAAAGTAAGGCCATAGAAGAGCTAGCTAAAAAGTAAAAGAGAAGTGAATTACCGCTACGAAACCGAATCTAGCACGCTATAAGATAGTATAACAAGCCCAGAGCAGTGCTAGAGCAGACCTAGGACAGAGCTAGGCAGGGCTTAGAACCTAGGTTTTTCCTTTTCCTTTTTCTTTCTTTTCTTATTAGGATAAGGCTAGCGTAAGCTAGTAACAAACACCTATAATAGGCCACACATAACGCGACGCAGGCCCGGTGCAGGGTTAGCGTCGGCCCAAACATAGATGCAAGGGGTTTTTCTTCCCATTCAAGGGTTTTCCTTTTAACGAAGTAGCAGGAGTACTAGTACTAGCCCTACATAGAGCTAGCTAGCGTAAATAATATATATATAATATTACCTACCTAACTTCTAATTAATCGCAGTGCTATGCATAATAAAGACATAGCCTTGCGTTAATTTATAAGTATTAGGGTTATTACTAAGGAAGCATTAGTGCTAGAAAATAATGTATTAAAGCTATCCGCGCCTAAGTAGCGAATACATAGCTTCTTTGTGTTCTAAGCATATAAAATAGCTCCTTTAGCAAGCTTAATGTGCTTTACTAATAGATTTATTATAAAAGAGGCTAGCTTTAATACTATAAATATCACATTAGGTCTTCCTATAATGCAAAGATACACTAAGGAGCTAATAACTACTCTATAATAATTAATCTCTTTATTAGAAGCTTTGCTAGTGTTAGTAAGGATTATAGCTATAGGAAGAGGAGTAAAGGTTAAGCTCTTTAGATTATTATTAATAACGTTAGGAATGAATTTCTAAGCGATCTTTTAAATATATAATTCCTATAATAACTATATCTCTTTAGTATTGCAATTTCTAATGATTTTAATGCCTAGGAACTACTTTAATTTGCCTTAGTCCTTAATATCTAGGCTGTTTATTAGTTACTTATATAATTCTTTAAATTCTGCTTTAGATCTATTAGGATAAAGCACTATAATATTATCTACATAGAAAACCAGGATAAAATCGTCCTTTATAAAGATATATAGGTCTTCTTTTCCTTATATAAAGCCTAGATTTAAGAGAAAACTTATTAAATAAAGGAACTATTATTAAGGAGCTTCTCGCAGCCTATATAATACTCTTATTATCTTCTAGAGATAACCTTTGCGTTTATACCCTCTAGAGGCTTATAAAAGATAGGTTCTTAAAGTTCTATATATAGAAAGGCATTTTAAACATTATATTATTAGGTATTAAGATTATTAGCATAGTAGACTATAAGTAGCATGTATAGAGATTATAAAGTAAGCATAGTAGCGTAGTTATTAAGGTTATCCTTTAGTTATTAGTTACCTTAAATAACTATTCTAGCTTTAAACTCTATAACTACTCCTTTCTTATTAGTCTTATATTTAAAGACCTTGCTAAGGTCTATAATTTCCCTATAAAGTTCTAGATTAAGGGATTTATTAGGTATGTCTTCCTAGTAATTTAGGGATAGGAGCTTTAAAAGCTCTTTTATAATTACTTCCTTCTAGTGGTTATAATAGGGTAAAGCCATAGCTTATTAATAATATATAGGTTCTAGAGGCATATCTTTAATCTATAAACTATATTAAGTGCCTTATAATACTATAGAAAAGGTATAAGAAAACTATACCTACCTAGCTTTATATATTTCCTTTCTTTAGCGTTTTCTAGTAATAATATTATCTAGATTAATGCTATTATCCTAGGGATAATAATTCTCCACTTCTTTACTACCTTTGCTAGTAATTTCGCTAGTCTCTATAGTAGTCTCTACGTGTTTAATTATTATATTACACATAAATTTATTAATTTTATAATATAGCGTATTATTGCCTTATATCCTAAGCTCTTTATTCTCTATAGTAACTAGTGCCTTATAAGAAGAGTTAGGAGGGGTTAAAAGTGCACTAGAAAGGTTATCTTTTTCCTTATTATATAAGGTAGTGTTTTTACTTTAAACTATTTATTTTCTCCTTCTATAGTTAAGGGTATAGGAGGGTAATCCTCCTCTTCTAATTCTAATCTAATAAGGTCTTAACTAATTTCCTTATTAATATTATTAGCTTTAAGCTCTTTAAGTAGCGTAATTATTAATATCTTCTCTTTTGTTGGAACAAGCATGATATCAATCGCGGCACGCAGCCGCAATTACCCGGCAAAAGGTCAGGCCGCGAGGGCGCGCGCGTAACGCGCGCCCGCGAGAGGTGGCCCCACATATAACTTATTAGCCTGCCCTCTAATTAGGCAAGGACCTATAAGTTATGTAACCTACAAAATACACTATGTTTATAGCCACTTCTTATAATCTAAAAAGCCTCTCTTTTTCCTCTCTTTAAGACTACTTATAACTAATTAATTATAATACTTAGAATAGAAGAATAATTCCTATTCCCTAGGCTATAATCCTAACATTAGGCACCTATAATACTAACACTAATCAGTAGTTAACTTTATAGATAATTATATGGTTTTTCCTAACCATAGATTAGCAAGGCTAAGCAAAAGAGATAGCTATACTATAAACCTACCCTATAAAATAGGAGGGCCACTAAAAGCATATATAGCTATGCTAAGGAAGTCTAAGCACTCTCTTATAATAAGAAAGGAGCTTATTACTCCTAAGATCTAATATCCTAAGACCCTATAAAGACTTTAAAGCTATTAAAGAATTAAGGTGTTATGGACTAGCCCTAAGACAAAGCTATAGGCTATCGTGATGATATTAAGAAACTTAAGGAAGGAAGGAAAAGGAGGATATTACGGATCCCGTACAAGCCCCTTATATCCCCTAGTCAGCTTATATCAGCTCCCTTCCCTTACTCCCTACTCACATGTTAACACTAAGGCTTAGGCAAAGCCCAAGCCCTTACATATACCCTTACTTACCCCTTCCTTGCCTATTTATGTTAATGTTATTATGAATTGCCCCTCACTAGGTAATTATCTATGCCTGCCTGTTTACGCGTTATGTTTGATATAGCGCTATACCCCCTTATTATCCTAGTAGCCTTTATATCTCCCCTTACTCTTAGCCTAGCATTCACTATAAATAACTATTTAATAATCCCCTTATTAATATAGCGTGTTTAAGTTATATATAGGTAGGGCAATAGTATAACCCTTCTTGTGGTTAGTTTGCATGTGTTTGTCTTAAGTATTATGCCCTACTATAACTTATACCCCTCTATTAATATTATTATTATTATCCCCCTCCCTTACCTATTTATATCCTACCCTACCCTATAGTTACATATATAAATATCCTACTAAGAATCCTATCTAATCTAAACCTTCCCTTAATAATAACTATTCCCTTCTTATTATAAACCTATCTTGCTGCCTATTCTTTCTCCTGCCTTAATCTATTATTATCTTACTCTTAAGCTACCCTTATCTATACTATACCTAATAGTATTATGCCTTATCCTTATTAACCTACTCTTCCCTAACTAGTAGTAGTCTAGTACTCCCTAAGACCCCCTTTACCCTATATCTAGCTTAGGCCCTTAGGGAGTTCCTCCTAGAGGAGACTCTAATAATAAGTAATATGCTACCCCTAAAGTGGTTTTTATCCTTATAGGCTATGTATTAAATAAGCCCTTACCATAGGCATACTAGAATATTACCCCTAAGTTAGGTAAGTCTTATCCTCTTATTAGGGAAATCATATTACCTATGTTTAGTTAACTAGGTTCCTATTTGCTAATCCCTGCCTCTAACGCGCATTAAAAGATCTTAAAAAGAGATTACTATAGGAACACATATTATCTGCCCTAGGGTCCCTTAGACCCTAACTTAAAAGCAAAAATACTAGTCCTCTCTTAGCGCTATTACGCTCTTATTGCCTATTAGACTGCTCTTCTATAAGAAGCCTAATTTAACCTAGCCCCTATCTAGTCCTCTCTTAGACCCCTTTAGCAACATCCTCCTCTACCCTAAACATAACTAGGAACGAAATAATTCCGTATAACCATAGCAGTCCCTTAACTAGCTGCGGTATAGGAAATTAGATATAATAAGTTATAGGTATTCTATTCTAATAGAACCACTAGATTATAAGCGGCCTAGCCGCTATCTATTAAGAACTTTATAGTAATAATACTCTAGCGGGGCCTTATAGGGTCTGTCTAGTATATCCTACGTTATTAAAGCTAGTAATATTTCTCCTTCTTGCTAGTAGCGTAAGCGCCGCGCCTAGAACATAGGCAGCGGTTGTAATAAATCCTGTTATATCTACTATATGCCCTATAACCCTTAAGACTCCTCCTATTAAATAAGTTAAGCCTATAAGTTAACCCTCTAGAACCCCTATTAGACCCTAACTAGGTCCTACTAGCCCTAAAACTTACATAGTAATCCCCTAGAAGTAAGGTAAAAGACCTTACTATAAACGCTAATAGTAAGGAGGAGGGTAAGGATAAGTATAAGTATTCTAATATATAAGTAGGAATAGAAAGCTAAAAGGGTGTAACCTAGGTCCTATATATAATCTCCTTTTAAGGATAAGTTTTATTAAATTAAACTAGTCTATTATTATATTATATATCCCCTTATTCCTTTTAAACTTATCTAGTGCCTATATATCTTTTATGTTTTCTACCGGTTCCTATATTAGTTACGTATATCTTACCTACTTTATAAGAGCATTCTAGTTCCCTCCCTTACCTAGTATGTTTTAAGCCGCTAAAATCCTTTCTATATAGTATTCCTTTATAAGTTTAGGGTTATCCTCTATTAGAACCTATTCTAGGCCTAGCTAGGAGTCCTATAACTATTAGCTTAGGAGAGGGTCTATTACTACTTATTTAATAAGATCTACGTAGAAAACTAGGTATATGCCCTTTAGGATATTAAGTTAAACAGTAAGCGAAGTTAGGACCTTAATTATAGTGTACTTAGCCGCTACCTAGTCAAGTTTACGTAAGGGCTAATTAGTTTTAATATTCCTAAGTAATAATCACACTTTATCCCCTACATAGAATCATTCCGCTAGATATCATAAGGCTACGGAGGCATCCTGCTATTATTGCTACGTATATATAATAGCAGCCTAGGTAAGAGATATACCCTCTTAGAGGTATTCTAGGAAACAAATAGCTCTCCTTTTAATATAGTTACTAATAGGACTATATCTAACTGTATTTAAATAGGTTATAAGTTATAACTATATAGGAGTTTATTTAGGCTTACCCCTATAACTAAAGAGTTCCTATTATTAATCACTAGCTAGCAAGCTATAAGGTGTTTAGGCTAGTTATACTATAAAAAGGAAATATATACCTATAGTATTACCTATACCTCTTAGTTTATTCTCTTTATACTACTATTAGTCTATAGGTAGTAAGAGGTAGAAAGGAGCTAGTCTATACTAACACTTAAATATAATATTATCTAAAAGTTCCTAGCTAATTAGAACCCCTATCCGTAATAATTAATTAAGGAAATCCCTAGAACCACTACTAAACTATTTTAAAACATTTTACATATACCTTAGCTATAATAGAAGTTATTGCCTCTAGCTATATAAACTTAGATAGCCTATCTATAATAACTATAAGGAACTATAGTCTCTCTAGGGAAGACATTAGTAAGTTTATTATAAAATTAATAGAGATTTACAACTAGTATCTATTAGGTATTAGTAGTAGCTTTAGCAAGCCCTAGCAGCGTTGCTAACTCTTATAGCTACCCTAGCAGAAATAATTACAAACAAACCTACCTATATCCTAAGCTATCCTATCCTAGTGGAATTACTATTACAAAATCTAGAACGTAGTGTTACGCCCTAGGTGCCTTATTACTAGTAAGTTATAGGATTGCTAGATAAGGGTTATTATTAATAGCTCCTAGGCTAGGACCTAGGTTTAACCCCTAAACTAGAGCGCCCTATATACGCTAATAATACAATCCGCTACCTATTCTCTTATTATTACCTCTAGGGAAACTTCTATGCCCCTTCCTATATAGCCTATAAACAGATAAGGTAGGTTAGGTCTAATAAAACTACCTAGTCCTAAAGAGTCTAAAGATATTTTATTATAAAGAGGCGTTCCCTAGCGGTAATAAAGCTACCTAGGGTAAGGACGGACCTAAACTAAAGTCTATCTAGGTCCTAACATATAGTTATAAGAGCGCTATAATAGTAATAGGTTATAGGATACGTCCTGTTCTTAAAGGCTTGCTTACCCTATTCTACTCCCTTTAAGAAAGGGTATCTAGTTATTATGCTTAAGCACTAGGTCTATAATATAAATAGAAGTTAAATAGGGAGAGGATATTTACCCACTATACTTAACGTTCTATTATAAGGCAAGGAGTAATAAAGTACTCTAGGTTCTTATAATCCATATATATTGTAAATAAGCGCAAGACGCCCTATAACTCTGCTAACTATGCCTTAAGGCAGGATATAATAGCTAGTAGTTCCTTATTATAAATAGTATAGTTCCTTTAGGGGCCGTTAAGCTCGCAGAGTAATAAGCAACTAGATATAGCATACCATTAGGGCCTTCCTATAATAAACAACCCCTAAAGCTATGCTAGAGCAATTAGCTTTTACTACTATATCCCGGTTAGGGTCCTATTATGCAAGGACTAGGTATTTAATAAATAATTCCTTTAATCGTTTAAAAGCGTTATTTTCCTCTAGGCCCTATTAAAAGGGAATATCCTTCCTAGTAAGCTAGATTAAGAGGGCTGCTATTTTAGAGAAGTCCCTAATAAAGTTATAATAGAAGTTCGTAAATCTAAGGAAGCTATAGACCCCTTATAACTTCGTAAGGGCTAACCATTCCCTAATTACCGTTACCTTTATAGGGTTAGGGCAAATTAAGTATCCTGCCGTAATAATATAGCTAAGGTATTAAACCTCCTTTACCGCGAATGCGGATTTATCTAGATCTAGATATAGGCCTACTGCCCTTAATCTGCCTAGTATTAGCCATACCTTAGCTATATAATCCTTCTTTAACCCTCTGAATAGATAAGAATATTATCTAAATAGGCTATAATAAAGTCCCCTAATGTATTCCCTAAGGATTTATTTACGTAATATTAGAACATTACTAGTGTACTTGCTAGGCTAAATAGGCAAACTAGCTATTTAAATAGTCTAAATCTTGTGTAGAACGCTATAAGATGCTCTTATCCTTTTACTATATATAGCTTATAAAACGCTAAGCATATATTTACTTTTATAAACTAATATACTTAGGATAAGGAATAAAGTGTTTTCTTAATTAGTAAGAGAGGGTAGCGGTCTTATACTATTATCTTATTAAGTGTGTAGTAGTTAACACAAAACCTCTAACCACTATTTGCCTTTTTAACTAGCAGGATAGGTGCTACTACTAAAGAGGAGCTAGCATAAATCCATCCCTTATCTATAAGGTTAGTAACTTAACGCCTAATCTCTAATAGCTAGTCCTAGGGCATGTTATACAGAGGTCCCTATAGGAGTGCTAGTTACAATCTATCCGCGTTCTTTTAAAGATAGATATAGTAGTCTAACAAGCCCCTATATAGGGGTAGACTATTTGCCTTTAACTTATTAAATAGGTCTGTAAAGTCTATAAGCTCCTAGGTAGTACTAAGGTATTAAGTTATTCTAGTCTTAGTCTTAGGGCAGAAAGTTATAATACTATTATAATTTCTTTTAAGCTTATGGTAATAAACCTTATAGTAGTATTCTTCTATTATTATACATAGCATGCCTCTATGGCAAATAAGGAACTAATTATCCCCTATGTTAGTGTCTCTATAGTGCGCTCTAAGGATTCTAAAATATATAGGCCCTTAGCTACCCTAATAACTAGCTATTGCTTCGCTATGTGAATTACTATATCATAGTGTTCTAACTATAGCATCCTAAAGATTACATTATAGGTTAAACCTAGAATAACATAGAGGTATACTAAAGATTCCTAGCTATCCATATTAATCTAGGTACGTACTATATAAGTAATAGATAAGGTTTCCTCCCTTACTTACTTTCCTTTTCTTTCTATTTCTACTGTAGTTTAAACTTATCTTTATTTTAGTAATTAAATAAGCTCTAGGCTTAGCCACCGCGCTACCAATTCGCTAATAGCGCTATAACAATCGCAACCATAATTAATTTAAATATAGAAATACTTATATATATTAAAGAGTATAGGGACTAAGAATAGTGGTTAATCTATATACCATTTAACTCCCTCCTCTAACACTATGCACTAATTATAGTTAAGATTATCCAGCTAGGCTAGCTAGCCTTTATACCCCTATGCAAGCCTTTGCTTAGGGGCTACTTATTTTCTAATAAGTAAGTCTTAACCCCTTATCCCTGCTTTCTATCTCCGCCCTATAGGTATTAATACGCACTCTTAGCTAGTAAGGTAAGAGTAAAGGGCACTCCTATATCTAGTAATCCTTTAAACTATAGCGTAAATAATACTTATCTTCCTAATATCTAGTTATTTCTTCCGCTATAACCCACTTAGCATACTATAGTTTAGTTATCTTCTTTAGTCCCCCTTTTTCCCCTCTAGCTTCTTATGTTTACCTACCTAGGTTCTTACCGCACAAATACCTATTATTAGTATATTACTATTATAATTAACTTAGGGGCTAGTGTCTTAACCAGAATAGGCGTGTAGTAGGAATAATACTTTTCCTCTAAGGCATTAGCCTTAATATTAACTATAATACTATAGAATTAGCTAACTGCTAATAAGTAGTCCTTATAGTCTACCCCTTTGCTAATACTACACTCCCTTATACGCTTATTAAGTACATATTAAAGCTTTGCTAGTTTTACCTTACTTACCTATAAGCTACCTTCTACTAGGAAAGCTTCTATTTAAAGCAAATAAAGAATAAAGTAAATACTTCCCTAGCCCTTATTTAATATAATTAAGTTTAGTAAGGGCTATTTCTTATTAATAGGGGTTAGCGAATATAGATTCTAAGTAATCTAGGAAGGAGGTAGGTTTATAATTATACTTATGGCCTATTTTAAAAATGCTACGATATAGGATTAGACCTTAGGCCCTAAGTTCTAGTATATAAACATTCACTAGTCCTTATTAGCGCTAATAAAGTCCTTATCTACCACTAGTTTATATTCTATAAGGATCTTCTAGGAAGTAAACATAGCCTTATTACTATTATAAGGGTTACCTATTAGGATTAGTTTCTATTTAATTAGGGGTATAACTAGTAGCGTAGCGGGTGGGATTAGGAGAGGAAACTATTTAGGTTAAGCCCTTAAGGCTACTTTATTTTAACCTATTTATATAGCATTATAATCTCCCCTTATTATTATTTAATCACAAGTTAAAGTAATTCAAGTTAAGCCAAGAGGGCCTCTATAGGTAGAGTAGTGTTTGTTAGTAGTGTTATACTTCCCTAAGAGTGTTAGTCTCTAAGGCATAGCAAATCCGTTACGTCTATTATATCTATTGCGTCTATGACGTTTAATGCACTTATTGCGTTTTTAGTAGCCTTCTTTAAGGCTAAAGGAAGTTTCTTAAATATTATAGACTAGCCTTAAGACAAAGCTATAGGCTATCGTGATAATATTAAGAAACTTAAGGAAGGAAGGAAAAGGAGGATATTGCGGATCCCATATAAGCCCCTTATATCCCCTGGTTGGCTTATGTCAGCCCCTTCCCCACTCCCCACTCGCATGTCAACACTAAGGCTTAGGCAAAGCCCAAGCCCTTACATAAGGCCTAGTTAGTAACTAGTCTAACCTATCTTTAATTACTTAGTTAGCGTGTTCTACTACGCACCTAACCCTTAGAAGGCATTCTCTTATAATAAGAAAGGAGCCTTATAACTCCTAAGATCTAATCCTAAGACCCTATAAAGACTTTAAAGCTATTAAAGGATTAAGGCCTAGTTAGTAACTAGTCTAACCTATCTTTAATTACTTAGTTAGTGTATTCTACTACGCACCTAACCCTTAGAAGGTATTCTCTTATAATAAGAAAGGAGCTTATTACTCCTAAGATCTAATCCTAAGAACCCCTAAGGGATAAAGATAATAGCTACGCTTATAATCCTTTAACCTACTATATAACTAATACTATACCTCTATTCTATCTTCCTATAATAAAGATAAGAAAGTTAAAAGCTCCTTAATAAGAAGAACTATTAAAAGCCTCTCTCTATGTCAGGAGCAGAACAGCGACGGCATCCATGAGGGTGGAGACGGCATCGATAAGGGTAGAACCTAGCGGGGCACGGAGCTAAGGGCTAGCTGCGGGCTAGTCACATAAGAGCTGCGGGCTATTTAAATAGGCTTTCCTATAATTATAGGGAAAGGGCTAGAGATTAAACCTTTTAAGCACCTACCCCTAGCTAGCAGATTAATAGCTATAACACTTTAATCTAACCTTTACTCTATTATTCACTCCTAAGCTAAAAGCCTTAATAAATTAATCTCTCTTCCCTTTAGGGTAATAGACTATTAGTTAGATTAAGATATCTAGAATTCATTACATAGCAACCTAATTAGGTGGTAGCTATAACCACGCTATAGATAAGCAGGAGAATATTATACTACTAAACCTAACTAGAGTGGTCTACTAGTCCCTATTAGATAACTAGCAGAGTGGAATACTTATTAATAACAAGGAGGTAATACTAAATTAGCGCCTTAAAGAAGTAGTGACCTAGATATATATTATAGAAAAGAGATAGAAACTTACTTACTTATAGCAAAACCTATAAATAATAGAAGAAGCTATGTCCTTAGGTAACTTAGACATAGGACTTATAAATACCCTCCTTTAGCACCTTAGGTAGCACCTATTATGTAGTAATATAGCCTTATAAAGATATAATTAAAAGCACCTATGTATAAAGGGAACACTTTTAAGAGTCTTTAGAATTTCCTAGCAGATTTAAATATAGCTTTTACTATAGATTATAGAACCTTTATAAATAATATAACTAAGGTTACTTATACTAGTAGCTACCTAGTAGATAACGTAAAGTAATAATAGATGCGTTATATAACCACGGATAGTTATATAAACTACTAGGGTTATACCTAGGATAGATTTATAGATTAGCTAAAGATAGGAACCATAGATAAGAATATATAGTGCTTAGAAGTAATAAGGATATTAATAGGTCTTAGATAAGAAAATCACTAATTATTCTAGATATTTATAAAGATCTAGGGTAAGGCAAAGGCTAAGCTACCTAAAGCAATTCCTAAACGCTTATAAATCTATATATTTATTAATAGCCTTAATAATGCTATAAAGAAGCAGGTACTTAGCTAAGAGTTCCCTAAGAGTTAAACCTACCTAGTAGGCTAAGGAAGAAAGGCAAAGGTTATAACTAAAGGAGGCTAATTAAGTAATTAAGGTAATAATAGTTAGAAAAGATAATAATATTTTACTTTACTAGAAAAGCTATAGTAATAAAGTAGTAATAGAAAGATAAGTTTGCTATTTATATATTTTAAGTATAGTAAGCTAGGATATGCTTTACTAAGCTACACTAAACTAGATTACTCTATTTGTAAGAGAAGTAACTATATAACGGAGATGCATAAGAGTAGCTATAACTAGGCTAGGGATAAAGACCTATTAGACTTAAATAAGACCCTTATTAGCTTAGTATAACCCTAGGAAGACGCTCTTATTAAATTAGTGCCTAAAGATCTAAGACTAAGAGTTAAGGTAAAGTTATAGTAAGAATATAAATAGGTAGCTATAAAGGCGCTGTTTAACCCTAGTGTAACCTATTTAATTATTTACCTAAAGTTACTAATAGTAGTTAATTAGGCTAACGTAAAAAGGATAATATAACCCTTAAGAGTACTACCCTTACTAAAATTAAGTATTAAGGGATCTTATTATAAACCCTATTAATTAAGGATAGCATAGGCTACGTAAGAATATATTAAGTTAGCTGCTATGTAGCTAATACTAGTGAAGACCTATTATTAGGGCATAACTAGGTAGTTACATATAAACCAGTAATTATGTCCTAGATAGATGGTTACTAGAGACACCCTATTATAAAAGAATATCTTAGACTAGTAATAAGGACGTGATAGGTACGTAAGGAGATAAAACGCGTGCATTAGATTTATCTTATAGGGGATAATAACCGAAATTATATAAAAAGATAATAATATCTTAATAGTAAACAAAGACAGGCCCTATAATAACCTAGTAACTATAGAGATAAGCAGAGCCTATAAGTTAACCACGTAAATACCCTAAGCCTATAAAGAGTTTAAGGATATCTTTTTAAATAAACTTATAGGTATTCTCCCTATACTAGGTAGCTAAACTTATACTATTAAATTAGAAAAGGGAAAACGCCTTTATAAGGACTAATATATAATTTAGCAAAAAGAAGCTAGAAGTGCTCTACGAGTACTTAGCAAGCGCATAGCAAAAGGGATAGATTTAAAGATCTATTAGCCTAGCTAAAGCCCTAATATTATTTATACTAAAGAAAGGAGGAAAATTACGCCTTTATATAGATTATAAAGCCCTTAATAGGATTACTATTAAAGATAAAGCGCTATTACCGCTAATTATAAAGATCTTAAACTAATTAAAGGAAGCAAAGGTTTATATAAAATTAGACCTTAAAGATACGTACTATTAGCTATGTATTCGTAAGGGTAATAAGTAGAAAACAGCATTCTAATGCAGATATAGTCACTTTAAATATCTTATAATGCCTTTTAGACTAGTTAATACACCTATAACCTTTTAAGAATATATTAATAATGCCCTAGATAGCCTTATAGATATGATTTGCGTTATGTATTTAGATAATATCCTAATCTATAGTAGCGATATAGCTACGCATAAGGGGTATATAAAATAAGTCCTTTAGAAGCTCTAAGAAGTAAGCCTCTTTATTAACCTAGAAAAGTGTAAATTCTTATGTAAGGAGGTTAAATTCCTAGGCTTTATTATATCTAAAGAAGGAATCGCGATAGAGCCCTCTAGAATTAAGATAATAGTAACTTAGCTAGTACCTTATAGCGTCTTTAATATCTAGTTATTCCTAGGCTTTATAGGATTTTATAAATAGTTTATTAAAGGCTATAGCAAAATAGTTATCCTATTAACTAATTAACTCTAGGAGACTAACTAGTAAAGTTTAAGCTAAATCCTAACGAGTTAGTTACGTTTAGGAGCTATAAAAATAATTCTAAGAGGCGCTAATTCTAGTGCACTTTAATCCACTAGCCCTATTAAGGGTTAAGATAAATGCCTTAGGATATGCACTTAGGGCTATCCTAGCGTAGTTAGTGCTAGGTTACTAGCACCTAGTAGCGTATATATTAAGAAAGTTAAATAAGATAGAGCTATGCTATGTAATACTAGATATAGAGTTACTAGCTATCTAAGAGGTATTCTAGACTTAGAGGCACTACCTTATATACTTAACGTATCTAGTTATAGTGGTTATAGATTACTTAAACTATAAGTACCTAGCTATAAAGCTAAAGTTAACTAGTAGATAAGTTACTACGCTAAATAAACTCTATCTATTTAACTTTATAATTAAATATAGAGTAGGTAAGTTAAACCTTACTAATACTCTATTAAGGAGGTTAGATTATATAAGTAAAGAGAGGAAGGTAAAGGCAGTGTCCTTATAATTACTAACCTTTCTTACTAAATTTATAAATAATATGCTATAAGGATACTATAATAGAACTGCTAGTATCTAGTGCTTTAAGATAATATAGCGTGTTTAGTTTATAAATAATAGGCTATAAGAACGCTATAATAAAACTATTAATATCTAGCGCTCTATAAAATTACCCCTACCTATTAACTAGATAAGGGTAGACTACACGTAAGACTAGACTTACTAGCTAAGGAGTTACTCCCTAGTAGTAGTGTGTTAGCTAGGGTCTTCTTAATTTTAAAGAAACCTAATAGTCTAGATATATTTAAAGGATATTATTATAGCGTAAGGGGACTGTATATAAGACTAAGCCCGCTAGCTAAGGAGTTACTACCTAGCAGTGGAGTAATAGCTAGGGTCTTATTAATTTTAGAAAAGCCTAATAGTCTAAACACATTTAAAGGATATTATTATAGCATAGGGGACTATATATAAGACTAAGCCTACTAGCTAAGGAGTTACTACCTAGTAGTAGTGTAATAGCTAGGGTCTTATTAATTTTAGAGAAGCCTATTAGACTAAACACGCTTAATATAGGCATTATAGTAAGGAATAGACTATATATAAGACTAAATTCGCTAGCTAAGGAGTTATAACCTAGTAGATACATTATAGCTAGGGTCTTAGCAGTATAGAGAACCTCTTCTAAGTTAAACTCCGCTGTATTTATAGAAAATATAGAATTAGAACCCTTAATCTAAGTCTTACTTTTAGATATATAATAGAGGGATGCCTTTATTATAAAGAAAAGAGCGTTACTATTAAGCGGTAACCTAGATATATTATAGATATAGTCTATTAGACCCTTTAAGCTATTAATATTTAAAAATTAAGTTTTTATCCTATAGGGAATAAGAAAAGAAATCCTATTACTAATTTATAATAATCCTACTACTAGGTATTAAGGGGTTACTAAAACTCTTTAATAAGTTACTAACTAATATTTTTAGCTAGGAATAAAAAGAGATATTAAGGTATATATACATACTTATATTAGCTATTAAGTTTTAAAACCATAAATATATAAACCTTATAGCAAGCTAGCTATGCTACTAGTGCTAGATTACCCCTTTTAAGAATTATTAATAGATTTTATTACTAGACTCCTACTAGTTAAAGATTAGTAAGGTAAAACGTATAATATAATCTTAGTAATGGTTAATAGATTTATAAAATATAGTATCTATATCCCTATATCTACGCGGTTAACTAGCAATAGACTAGTAATTATTTTCTTAGAATATATTTTTAAAGATTATAAAGCCCTAGAAGGTATTATTATAGACTAAGGTTTAATATTTACTAGTGGATTTTAGAGAACATTCTACTATCTCTTAGCAATAAAGTAGTAATTAAGCACTGTGTTTTATTTATAAATAGATAGTTAGATAAAACGCTTAAATTAAGTTTTAGAGCACTATTTAAGAGCATTTATATGCGTAAAGTAAACTAATTAGGTTAATTATCTCCTAATAGCATAGTTTACTTATAATATAAGCGCGTATATAAGTTATAGTTATATACCTATAGAAGCGCTATAAGGGTATAACCTAAGGGGACTAGATTAAGTAGTTATACTAATTCTAATAGTTAATAATTAAGCTAGAAATAGAGTTTTAGAATTAAAGTATAAGTATATAGAGATTAAGTAGCTATTAAGCTACTTATAGGCCTTATAGAAAAAGTATTATAATTAAAAGAGAGTGCTAATAAAGTTTAATATAGGTAACTATATCTTACTCTTAACTAAGAATATTAATCTATAATAGCCTAGCTAAAAGCTAGCTATAAAGTACTTAGGACTATATAAGATTAAAAGAAGTTAGCTATTATAGTTTAGCTTATTAATTAAAGTTACCTAAAGGAATACGCTTATATAATATTTTTAATATTATAAGCTTAAAGTTACCTAAAGGAATACGCTTAAAGTAATATAATATTTTTAATATTATAAGCTTAGAACCTTTAGAGGAAATCTAAAGTAAAATAAAAGAATTATAATAATTCTAAGAATTCTTAGGTACTATAAAGAGACTTTATAATAAAAAGGTTATTAAAGACTATAAGTAGTAACTAAGTAGCTAAATCTTAACTTCTTAGCTACTAAATTAACTCTTAACTATAATTTAAAATAATTATTAGATTACAGCAATTTAATTAGGGAATAATTCACTTAATAATAATTTAGACTACTAAATAAATCTTATATTTAAAGCAAAAACTTAGCATAGACTTATAGCTATCTAATAGCTAGACTTTAGAGATATATTTAGACTAATTTTTAGTATAATTTCTAACTTTATTAGCCTTAGACTTATTATTACTAAAGGCTTAAACTTATAATTCCTTAGGGAGTTCTAAAGGTTTAACACATATAAGGAGAGTAGCTTAAGTAATAGTAAACTAGTAGTAAGTTAGCAAAGAATAAGTAGTAAAGCTAATAGTACTAACTATAGGGCTATAAGTAGCTATAAATTAAAGATAATTAGTAATTTTAATCTAGGTTTCTAGATTAATAATATTAATTAGCTATAAGAAAGCAGTGTATTTATTATACTTTACTTCTTAAGAAGCCTTAGCTATAAGATATATATAATAAGCTTACCTATGTTTATTAGTATTTTTAAGGCTAAAAAAGTATTATAAAGTTTCTTCTTAGCTTATATAAACTCCTAGTAGTATATTAGTAATATTAAAGTAGTAAACTAAAGGGTACTTATATTGCTAATATAGTATAGTTCTAGAAGATTATAGAGTATATCCTAAAGCTATTTATATAGCTTTATAATTTAAATAGAATACTAGTAAGAAGTTAGTAGTAATTAAGAGGTAATCCCTTAAGGCTTAACTTACCTAATATAAGTCTTATTATTTTAAGTATAATAATAGTATTTTAGAGAATTACTTATAAAAAGCTAAATATTAGTAGTAATAGTAGTAAGCTAGTAATAAGTTTATACTAGAGGAGTAACTATATTTAGTTAGAGTAGGCTTTCCTTAGTAATATACTAAGGCTATTTATCTTTATTATTATCCCTTAGAGCTATATTCTAAATAGCTAACCACTAGGTATAATATATATATAGAATTTTTATTAAACTAGCTTTAAGTTAGTAATAAAAAGTAATAAAGAAGTAGTAAACTTATATAGTCTTTAATAATTATAAGGTTCTTCCCTTATAGGATAGCTTAATAATAAGATCTTTAATAGTAGCAGTATAAGATATAATAGCTTAAGCTATAATAGTTAGTAGTTAATATTATATAATAGTAGCGTTATAGTAGCTATTATATTAGTAAGGGACTTATAAGTTAATAAGAGGCTTAAAGAAAAGAAAGAAAAGAGAGAAAGAAAGAAGGAAATCACCCTTTTTATAGGAATTTAGGTGTCTTAGATTAATCTAAGCTACTTTAACTAGAATCTTCTATATATTATAACTAGTATGCTTATAGAGATTACTATAATTTATAAGTTATTACTATAAGCTTACTATAAATTTATTAGGCTACTACTATAAGCTTAAAAAAACAGAAGGAGTAGGGTAATCTATGCCTTATAGAGTTAAGCTAATTAAAAATCGCGCTAATTAGTCTAGTTAGGAAGAATCTCTTAGAAAGAATAACCTATAGAGAGAAAGTTAAGAAGTAACTATAACCTAGCTTCTATTAGCAAGTAATTACTATAAAAAGCCTAATATAACCTAATATTATTAATATCACTACATTGCTTTGTAAAAATTATTACGGTAAGCAGTAATAAAGGAACTCTTACGCTATAACCTAACCCTAAGATAGCACCTTAATATAATTAAGGATAATTATAGTAAGAGGGTATTATATTAGGAGTAGAATAGCAATAGTATCTATAAGGGTAAAGATAGTATTAATAAGGGTAGAACCTAGCGGGGCATGGAGCTAAGGGCTAGCTATGGGCTAGTTACGTAAGAGCTACAGGCTATTTAAATAGGCTTTCCTATAATCGTAGGGAAAGGGCTAGAGATTAAACCTTTTAAGCACCTACCCCTAGCTAGCAGATCAATAGCTACGACACTTCAATCTAACCTTCACTCTGTTATTCACTCCCAAGCCAAAAGCCTTAAAACTCTAGCCTTAACTTTAGTAATGCTAAAGAAGGCACTAAAGTTAAGAGAGACTAAAAAGGTAAAGGTCTATAACTTAATAACCCTCTCCTAAGACACATTCCCTAGAAATATAAGACTTTATTATATCTAAGATATTAAAGATAGTAAAATCATTTAATCTTAACAAATAAGGTAATAATCCTAAGGCTATTATAGCCTACATTCTCTTTAAGATAGTAGCATACTAGTCTAAGAGCCTTATTACTAGAAGCCTTTTTACTAACTTTATTAAAGACTTTTATAGATAGATAAGAGAGGTATTTACAATTATAGATTAAGCAATTACTAAGTATTTACGTGATTTCCTTCTCTTCTAAGGCATGTATATAGATATAATAGCCTATAGGTGTCAAGGCTTTTGGCTTGGGAGTGAATAACAGAGTGAAGGTTAGATTAAAGTGTTGTAGCTATTAATCTACTAGCTAGGGGTAGGTGCTTAAAAGGTTTAATCTCTAGCCCTTTCCTTCGTTTATAGGAAAGCCCCTTTAAATAGCCTATAGCTCTCACGTAACTAGCCTATAGCTAGCCCTTAGCTCCGTGCCCCGCTAGGTTCTACCCTTATTAATGCTATTACTACCCTTATAGATACCGTTGCTATTCTACTCCTAATATAATACCCCTCTTACTATAATTATCCTTAATTATATTAAGGTACTATCTTAGGGTTAGGTTATAGCGTAAGAGTTCCTTTATTGCTACTTACTATAGTGATTTTTATAAAGCAATATAGTAATATTAATAACGTTAGGCTACATTAGCCCTTTTATAGTAATTACTTACTAATAGAAGCTAGGTTATAGTTACTTCTTAACTTCCTCTCTATAGGTTATTCTTTCTAAGAGATTCTTCCTAACTAGACTAGTTAGCGTGATTTTTAATTAGCTTAACTCTATAAGGCATAGATTACCTTACTCCTTCTGTTTTTCTTTAAGCTTATAGTAATAGCTTAATTAATTTATAGTAAGCTTATAGTAATAACTTATGAATTATAGTGATCTTCTATAAACACACTAGTTATAACGTATAGAAGATTCTAGTTAGAGTAGCTTAGATTAATCTAAGGCACCTAAATTCCTATAAGAAAGGGTGATTTCCTTCCTTCTTTTTTTCTTTCCTTTCTCTTCTTTAAGCCTCTTATTAACTTATAAGTCCCTTACTAATATAATAGCTACTATAACGCTACTATTATATAATATTAACTACTAACTATTATAGCTTAAGCTATTATATCTTATATTACTACTATTAAAGATCTTACTATTAAGCTATTCTATAAGGGAGAACCTTATAATTATTAAAGACTATATAAGCTTACTACTTTTTTATTACTTTTTATTACTAACTTAAAGCTAGTTTAATAAAAATTCCTTATATATATTATACCTAGTGGTTAGCTATTTAGAATATAGCTCTAAGGGATAATAATAAAGATAAATAACCTTAGTATATTACTAAGGGAAAGCTTACTCTAACTAAATATAGTTACTCCTCTAGTATAAACTTACTACTAGCTTACTACTATTACTACTAATATTTAGCTTTTATAGGTAATTCTCTAAAATACTATTATTACGCTTAAAATAATAAGACTTATATTAGGGTAAGTTAAGCCTTAAGGGATTACCTCTTAATTATTACTAACTCCTTATTAGTATTCTATTTAAATTATAAAGCTATATAAATAGCTTTAGGATATTTTTATAATCTTCTAAAACTATACTATATTAGTAATATAAGTACCCTTTAGTCTACTACTTTAATATTACTAATACGCTACTAGGAGTTTATATAAGCTAAGAAAAACTTTATAATACTCTTTTAGCTTTAAAAATACTAATAAATATAGGTAAGCTTATTATATATATCTTATAGCTAAGGCTTCTTAAGAAGTAAAGTATAATAAACACACTGCTTTCTTATAGCTAATTAATATTATTAATCTAGAAACCTAGATTAAGATTACTAATTATCTTTAGTTTATAGCTACCTATAGCCCTATAGTTAGTACTATTAACTTTATTACTTATTCTTTACTAACTTACTACTAGTTTACTACTGCTTAAGCTACTTTCCTATATATATTAAACCTTTAGAACTCCCTAAGGAATTATAAGTTTAAGCCTTTAGTAATAATAAGTCTAAGGCTAATAAAGTTAGAAATTATACTAAAAATACGTCTAAATATATCTCTAAAGTCTAGCTATTAGATAGCTATAAGTCTATGCTAAGTTTTTGCTTTAAATATAAGATTTATTTAGTAGTCTAAATTATTATTAAGTGAATTATTCCTAATTAAATTGCTATAATCTAATGATTATTTTAAATTATAGTTAAGAGTTAATTAAGCAGCTAAGAAGTTAAGATTTAGCTACTTAGTTATTACTTATAGTCTTTAATAACCTTTTTATTATAAAGTCTCTTTATAGTACCTAAGAATTCTTAGAATTATTATAATTCTTCTATTTTACTAAATATTTGCGCTATTTACTATTATATTTATAAGCAATAATTTGTTTAACTTTAAATTCCTCTTAATTCTCTTTAATATTATCTTATAGTAAGGTTATTTTAACTATATTACTTAGATTTTCTCTAAAAGGTTCTAAGCTTATAATATTAAAAACATTATATAAGCGCGTTCCTTTAGGTAACTTTAATTAATAAGCTAAACCATAATAGCTAACTTCTTTTTAATCTTATATAGTCCTAAGTACTTTATAGCTAGCTTTTAGCTAGGGTATTATAGATTAATATTTTTAGTTAAGAGTAAGATATAGTTACTTATGTTAAACTTTATTAGCACTTTCTTTTAATTATAATACTTTTTCTATAGGGCCTATAAGTAGCTTAATAGCTACTTAATCTTTATATACTTATACTTTAATTCTAAAACTCTATTTTTAGCTTAATTATTAACTATTAGAATTAGCATAACTACTTAATCTAGTCCTCTTAGGTTATACCCTTATAGCGCTTCCGTAGTTATATAACTATAACTTATATACACGCTTATATTATAAGTAAACTACGCTATTAGGAGATAATCAACCTAATTAGTCTATTTGTTGCTTCCTTCGGATCATCATCGGATTAGTCGTGGCCAAAGACCCCGCTAATTGTGGGCCGAGTGGAGCCCTCAGAGGATGCACGCCTTGTGATTGGCTGCCCCTTTTCGCCACCCCTCTTTGCCTTACTTACGGGTTTTACCCACTTTTTAGCTAGCTAGATTCCTCTCCTCTCTCTCTTCTCTTTTCTAGATTATTATTATTAACTATCATAGACTTTAATAACAACGGTATTATTACCTACGCAGGCACCTTAGTGTTCTAACACTGATTAGTGGTTAATTACAACCACAGATAAGTTAGGTATTACAAGAAGAGACATTTCTACAAACGCTATAGTCATTTTCCTATTATCTAGATCCTTAGGAATAGGGGCATGGCTGTAAGAGTGTGCTAAAGGAAGAGACTTAAATTCCGGTTACAGACTTATTAGGCTTCTAAGGGATTAGCTTCTTCTATTATTATCTTCACTTTTAATAAAGAGACTAATTCTATGTCCATCACGAATCTAGGGATTAACTTCTTCTATTATTATCTTTATCTTTAACAGAGAGACTAATCCTATACCTACCACAAGAAAACTAACTAAATAACTGAATTAATTGCCATAAGGTAATTGCTTTAAACCTAACGTTAATAACCATTACTTATAATGAGTTAGGAAGCTAGACTAGTAATAAGAGGGAAGACCTAAGCTACTGCAGAAGCTATATAATTACCTAGACTATCACTAAGAGAAGAGCCTTAATTCTCTAGTAATAAGAAACCATCCTGAATCTTAATAGCACCTAAGAGACCCTAAGAGAGTAAACTACTAATATAATTATAACCTCTTTCCTATGCCCTTACAAAAGATTAGAAAGAACAAATTATAGTTAACCCTAATTCTACCACACTATCTAAGCTTAATAACTACATTATAAGGTTTATTAACCTTAGCAAGCATTAAGACTAGAGAGATAATAACCTTTAGGAATCATTCTAAGAAGACTTTAAAGGATAGTCTAAGAACACCTTTATAATAGCTAATAGAGACCTTATTAGAGAACTATAGAATTCTCTACGAGACTATAGTGTTATTATAAGACAAGGCTAAGGATTAGCAATCACAATATCTCTAGAAGAGGTAGTCTAATAAGAAATAAGGCTATTGTGGCCTAAAGGGAGATTATAATCCTCTAACCCCCTAAACATTAACCTCCTTAACCCCTTATTTACTTACCCTAGAACCTTATCCTTCCTAACCCTAATAGCACCTTTAAACCCCTTAACCTACAAGAGAGCCTCTTCTACGGTAAACCCTATTATATTAAGCAATTCACCCTAAAGATCCCTATCCATAGCAAACCTTACTACCTATATAATAATTCTCTTCTAAAGACTAGATTATAAAGAAGATCTTAGAACTTACAAAGATATATAAAGATAGTAATCATTATAGCGGATAATTATACGATTTCCTTGCCCTAAAAGTCACGCTCTTTGAGAATAAGTGTGATAGGATTAACCTCCCTTAAACGCATTATTAGAAGGCTCTCCTAATTATCTTAATTAATAATGCTAAGCAATACTACCTTAATTATCTCTTTAGTTAAAACCTTACATATAAAGGGATAATTAGCTATATCTGCTAACGCTTTAAGACAGAAAGCAATTAATAATTCTACCGCTATGAATAGAGTAGTATAACTCTAAGTAGCATTATTACTAAGAACCCTAATAAAACTAGGCTTAAGTGCCTTAAAATTATACTAGCTACCCTTAAGAAGATCTATTAAGGCCTATATCCTTCTAATATAGTAAATACTAAGCTCTATAAGTAAATATTAAATGCTATAGCTAGTATGCCTAAATGCTAGATAGTAGAGTATAACCACTCCCTAGGCTTTAAGAGTCTTACTAGAGACCTCTATAAGGTAATTATAATCTTAGAGTTAAATAAGAGAGCTACCTAATACCTGTAATTATAAGGGAGCTCTCCTAAGGCTATGTTTACTAACTATTAATACAGATATTAGCCCTAAGGCAGGGAAGGCTATCACAGTAAGAGCCTAAGGCATAGCCCTTAGCGTTGCTTTATATATAGTAAGAATAGCTATTAGTCCTTTAATTACTCTAATAAAGAACGCTAAAAGGAGAGGGATTATTAGTTTGCTAGCAAGATCTATTATACACCCCTTTAGAGAAGAGATTCTAGGCATTTCTTACCTCCTATAAAGGGCTAGATAATAATAAGCCTAATAAGGGCCCTAGCTAAGGATAGGAACCGTATCTTATAGCCTATATAAAGACTAAAGATAGCGATAAGGATAATAAAGAGCTATTACTAGCAGCATATCTAAGCATTATATAATTCTTTTGCTTAGAGCTATAGGATAATCGTAATCTCATAGATACTAACGTTCTTACTACCCTTAATAACTAAGCCTTTTAGCATGCTTTCCTAAAGTAGGAACTATATTAATAGTAAGAATCTAATAAGGGATTAACCTACTATATCTCTAAAGAGCGCTATTCTAAAGAAGTCTTTAGAGGATTATGCCTAACACTAGGGCGGTAAGTAAATTAACAGTAGGTTAGGGATAAGTAAAGGCTTTATTATAATTAATGCCTTTATTAAAGATAATCCCCTATAAGCTATAACTCGTTAAATTTAGTGCTAGATTTGTAACCGCAAAAGGCATGCTTTGTGTGCCTATAGAACTTAGAGAACTTAAATTCTACGTCCTTAACATAGCGACTCCTTTCCTCTTTTCTATTACTAATATAGATAAGCTATAAGTTAAGATTAATAACCTTGCGAACGTGCTAATCTAAGGTAATAAGACTATGCCTATTATGTGATAATAGGGATATCCTTAGTAGCTACTAGAGGCTAAAGAAACGGTTACCTTTTACCTCTTAGAAGGAGAAATCCATTAATTACATTATTGCTTTAGTTACCCTTCTGTTTAACGCCTTACAAAGATCCTTTAGCGGGCTAGTTATAATATTAAACGCTAGGTAATTAAGAAGTTAACTAAAGTCTACCACTATTATTAGATAAAAGGAAAAGCTCCTAGCTGGTTTAAATTCATAATTAAAGATAAGCATAACTTTAACTATAAGATTATTACTAACATTGCGTAGATTAATAACTAACTAGTCCTTTACGTTATTAATTTAGCGACTTTATTCTAAGTAGCCTACTTCCTTAATCCTAAGAAGCAAAAGGCCTAAGATATCTAGGATGTAATTAGAGAGTGCTAGATTAATACCTATCTTAGACCGCTAGATTAGATTATCTATAACGCTAGTAATAACTTCTCCTCCGCTAAATTTAAGCACTATGCCTAATTAATATTAATTAAGATTAATAAGATGCTAATTAAAGCTTATAGTAGCGTTAAAAGGTTAAAAAGTACTATAGACCTTTACGCTAGGCTTATAAGATTATTACAGACTTAATTAGCATGGAAATCACGCTAGAGCAATGTCTTAAGATAGCTATTAAAGCTATTAATAACTTAGTAAGCCCTAATAGACTAGTGCTAACCCTACTAGTCTTTAGAGCCTACCTATGTATAATAGATAAGTTACCGCTAAGCGTCTCTATTATTTAATGCGCTAAGGCAATTTAGAAGGCTACTAATAAGGTACGCCGCTACCTAGCCTTATAGCAGGTCTGTAATGCCCTTAACGCCTAGAATAGCCCTAATATATTACTAATACATTAGCTACCTCTATAGGCTAATATATATATGTAAAGGGAGAAGGGTAGCTAGTATAGCCCTTATAAGCTAATCACTACTAATAGGGAGACCTATACTATCTAAATGCCCTATAGTCTAGCGAAATTCTAATCTATAGTAATAAAGCCTTACTATAAGGACCTATATGCTATAGAAAGGCTATAGGAGATAAAACCTTAAGTTATTAAGAAGACTATAAATAAGAGAGATTCTCTTACCTTTATAGGGGTAAAGGTAAGGGAAGGAGTAAAAGAAGGAGTAGAACTCCTAGTGCTAGTAAAGAGAAAGCAAGGAAGGCTAAGAAAAGCCCTTATAGTTTAATTCTCTCTTAACTAAGGCATAGAAGGACCTAAGAACTATAAGGACTTTATAGTTATTAATAAAGATTAAGAGAAGGCATTAATTAAAGAGATTATAACTAGAGGATTGCTAATAGAAGCGTTCCTAATAGTAAAGGAAAAAGCTAACTAGGACCTTACCCTCTACCTCCACTAAGAAGGGAAGATTATAACCCTAGGAAAGCCCTTTAAGCAATTAGATTAAGCTAAGATTAACGCTCTATAAGCTTATAATATATTTAGATTCACAAAGTTTAATTAAATAAAGCATAGTAGCTATAGGATCTTTAACTCTTATATAGTAAGAGAGATTAAAGGTAAAGGCATGGATTCGCTATATAAGAAGTCTTACCTTATTATATAAGGCTATAATAATAAGGAGAAGGAATTTATCCTAATGCAATCGCTAATAATCTAACGGGTAAGCTAATAGCTAATTATAGCAATCACTTCTTTATTAAAGTAAAAAGGATTTGCCTCTAGATTCGCAATATTACCTAAGCCTATGTTTAATCACAAACAAAACTTATAAGGCTAATTATTATGAGATTGCCGGAATAGATTGCGCACCTCTTTCTAGAAGGCACCGTAATAGAGGTTATTAAGCCTCTTTATAGCATTATAGAGGCTAGAACTTACTAGTAGGTAACGTACTTCTGTTATTATAGGGATAATCTTAACATAACAATATTAACATATAATCCCTACTTATTAATTACAGCTCTAAATAATAAAAACCTCTTTAGAATTATTAGAATGTAAACGGATAATACGCTAGGTCTAAGTAATAATAACTTCTTTAATAAAAAGAAAAAGAGCTCTAGAAGGCTAACTTTATAGCTAAAGAGAAGTAGTGACTATTAAACAGGAATCCCTTACTTTTAATAGCTATATCCTAACCTAAAACGCTAATAACTTACTAACCCTAACCTAGAAAGGCTAAAGTTAGAAGATTAAGGAAGTTAACCCTTAATCTCTAATAGCAAGGTAGGATTACGTAGAATAATAAGCCTAAGGAAGTTATATTGTAACCGTCTGCTAACTAGAAGCTTTATATAATCTATTAATTATAGCTTAACACTAAGAACTAGCTACTAAAGATATTATATGCCTAAATAAATGCCTTAAGTGGCAGATTAAGAATTAGCAATAAGGATTACGCTATATCTTACTAACCCTTAAAGAAGCAAAGCTCTTTATATTTATAGATAGATTGCTTATAAATAATAAGGATCTTAGCTTATAGATTAGGTATGTAATCGTAATTGGTAACAAGGTAAAGAGGGATAATAACACCTTTATTACGAAAGGGAATATTATCACATATAGTTTAACAAAGAGCAAGTAGGTTACACGTAGCGCGCTTGCCTCTAAGCTATATAGCATGGTTTAAGGTGCTAATATCGCGTACGCAATATCTACAACCCTTAATTAGATTACGGACCGATTAAAGATGCCTTAGATCCTTACGATCCTTTATACTAACTCGTTCTCGTTATATAAATGCCTTATTAAGCTAGGCATAACAAAGAGAAGAGGCTAATAATTAATATTATAGCCCTTCGCTAATTATATAAGAGGCGTGAGATTTACAAGGTTAGATAGATTAACGGCAATGATAACCTAGCTAATGCGATGATAAAGGGATCGCTAAATTAAGCGCTAATAACCTTAATTAATTTAAATAAATTAACAATCCGTGTAGAAGGCTAGGTTAAGAGACCTTTGTGAGCGTTATAAGCGTTGTGGAGAGGGAATTAATGGAGGCAAAGGGGAGGATTTGTTACGATTAGATTAATTAAATTAACTAATGCTAACTAGGCTAATTAGGGCTCTGGATTCCTATTAAGGGATTCACTTATATACACTTTCCTTTAATTTAATTTTTATTGCGTTTTTAGGCTCCTTTAGCCACGAGAAAAAGAGAGACTGCTAGTGTTACTTCCTTCGGATTATTATCGGATTAGTCGTGGCTAAAGACCCTGCTAATTGTGGGCTGAGTGGAGCCCTTAGAGGATGCATGCCTTATGATTAGCTACCCCTTTCGCCACCCTCTCTTTGCCCTACTTACGGGTTTTACCCACTTTTTGGCTAGCTAGATTCCTCTCCTCTCTCTCTTCTCTTTTCTAGATTATTATCATTAACTATCATAGACTTCAATAACAACGGTATTATTACCTGCGCAGGCACCTTGGTGTTCTAACACTATTCTACGCATATAAATACTCTTAAATAGTACTCTAAAACTTAATTTAAGCGTTTTATCTAACTATTTATCTATAGATAAAACGCAGTGCTTAATTACCGCTTTGTTATTAAGAGGTAGTAGAATATTCTTTAAAATCCACTAGTAAATATTAAACCTTAGTTTATAATAATACCTTCTAGGGCTTTATAATCTTTAAAAATATATTCTAGGAAGATAATTACTAGTCTATCGCTAGTTAACCACATAGATATAGGGATATAAATACTATATTTTATAAATCTATTAACCACTACTAAGATTATATTATACGTTCTACCTTACTAATCCTTAACTAGTAGGAGTCTAGTAATAAAATCCATTAATAATTCTTAAAAGGGGTAATCTAGCACTAGTAGTATAGCTAGCTTACTATAAGGTTTATGTATTTATAGTTTTAAAACTTAATAGCTAATATAAGTACATATATATACCTTAATATCTCTTTTTATTCCTAGCTAAAAATATTAGTTAGTAACTTATTAAAGAGTTCTAGTAATCCCTTAATACCTAGTAGTAAGGTTATTATAAATTAGTAGTAGGATTTCTTTTCTTATTCCCTATAGGATAAAAACTTAATTTTTAAACATTAATAGCTTAGAGAGTCTAATAGACTATATCTATAATATATCTAGGTTACCGCTTAATAGCAGTGCCTTTTTCTTTATAACAAAGGCATCCTCTATTATATATCTAAAAGTAAGACTTAGATTAGGGTTTTAATTCTATATCTTCTATAAATATAGTAGAGTTTAACTTAGAATAGGTTCTCTATACCACTAAGACCCTAGCTATAACGCATCTACTAGGTTATAACTCCTTAGCTAGCGAATTTAGTCTTACGTATAGTTTATTCCTTACTATAATGCCTATATTAAGTATATCTAGTCTAATAGGCTTCTCTAAAATTAATAAGACCCTAGCTATTACACTACTGCTAGGTAGTAACTCCTTAGCTAGTAGGCTTAGTCTTACGTGCAGTCCCCTTACGCTATAATAATATCCTTTAAATATGTCTAGACTATTAGGCTTTTCTAAAATTAATAAAACCCTAGCTATTACACCACTGCTAGGTAGTAACTCCTTAGCTAGCAGGCTTAGTCTTATATACAGTTCCCTTATACTATAATAATATCCTTTAAATATGTTTAGACTATTAGGCTTTTCTAAAATTAATAAGACCCTAGCTATCACACCACTACTAGGTAGTAACTCCTTAGCTAGCAAGCTTAGTCTTATATGCAGTCCCCTATGCTATAATAATATCCTTTAAATATATCTAGACTATTAGGTTTCTTTAAAATTAAGGAGACCCTAGCTAACACACTACCGCTAGGAGTAACTCCTTAGCTAGCAGGTTTAGTCTTACGTATAGTTTACCCTTATCTAGTTAATAGGTAAGGAGTGATTTTATAAAGCGCTAGATATTAATAGTTTTATTATAGTATCCTTATAGCCTATTATCTATAAACTAAACACGCTATGTTATCTTAAAGCACTAAATACTAGTAGTTCTATTATAGTATCCTTATAGCGTATTATTTATAAATTTAGTAAGAAAGGTTAGTAATTATAAGGATATTACCTTTGCCTTCCTCTCTTTACTTATATAATCTAACCTCCTTAATAGAGCATTAGCAGGGTTTAACTTACCTACTTTATGTTTAATTATAAAGTTAAATAAATAGAGTTTATCTAGTATAGTAACTTATCTACTAGTTAACTTTAGCTTTATAGCTAGGTACTTATAGTTTAAGTAATCTATAATTACTATAACTAGATGCATTAAGTATATAAGGTAATGCCTCTAAGTTTAGAATACCTCTTAGATAGCTAGTAACTCTATATCTAGTGTTATATAGCATAGCTCTATCTTATTTAACTTTCTTAATATATACACCACTAGGTACTAGTAACCTAGCACTAACTACGCTAGGATAGCCCTAAGTGTATATCCTAAGGCGTTTATCTTAACCCTTAATAGGGCTAGTGGATTAAAGTGTACTAGAATTAGCGCCTCTTAGAATTATTTTTATAGCTCCCTAAACGTAGCTAACTTATTAGGATCTAGCTTAAACTTTACTAGTTAGTTTCCTTAGAGTTAATTAGTTAATAGGATAACTATTTTGCTATAGCCTTTAATAAACCGTTTATAGAATCCTATAAAGCCTAGGAATAACTAGATATTAAAGACGCTGCAAGGTACTAGCTAAGTTACTATTATCTTAATTCTAGTGGGCTTTATTATAATTCCTTCTTTAGATATAATAAAGCCTAGGAATTTAACCTCCTTACATAAGAATTTATACTTTTCTAGGTTAATAAAGAGGCTTGCTTCTTAGAGCTTCTAAAGGACTTATTTTATATGCCCCTTATACGTAGCTATATTGCTACTATAGATTAGGATATTATCTAAATACATAACACAAATTATATCCATAAGGCTATCTAGGGTATTATTAATATATTCTTAAAAGATTATAGGTATATTAACTAGTCTAAAAGGCATTATAAGATATTTAAAGTAATTATATCTATATTAGAACGCTGTTTTTACTTATTACCCTTACGGATATATAGCTAATAGTACATATCTTTAAGGTCTAATTTTATATAGACCTTTGCTCCCTTTAATCGGTTTAAGATCTCTATAATAAGCGGTAATAGCGCTTTATCTTTAATAGTAATCCTATTAAGGGCTTTATAATCTATATAAAGGTATAATTTTCCTTCTTTCTTTAGCATAAATAATATTAGGGCTTTAGCTAGGCTAATAGATCTTTAAATCTATCCTTTTGCTACGCGCTTGCTAAGTACTTATAGAGCACTTCTAGCTCCTTCTTTACTAAATTATATATTAGTCCCTATAGGGGCGTTTTCCTCTCTTCTAATTTAATAGTATAAGTTTAGCTACCTAGTGTAAGGAGAATACCTATAAGTTTATTTAAAAAGATATCCTTAAACTCTTTATAGGCTTAGGGTATTTATATAGTTAACTTATAGGCTTTACTTATCTCTATAGTTACTAGGTTATTATAAGGCCTATCTTTATTTACTATTAAGATATTATTATCTTTTATATAATTTTAGTTATTATTCCCTATAAGATAAATCTAATACACACGCGTTTTACCTCTTTATATACCTATTATATCCTTACTACTAGTCTAAGACATTCTTTTATAATAGGGTATCTCTAGTAACTATTTATCTAGGACATAACCACTAGTTTATATATTACTACCTAGTTATGCCCTAATAATAGGTCTTTACTAGTATTAGCTATATAGTAGCTAACTTAATATATTCTTACGTAGCCTATGCTATCCTTAATTAATAGGGTTTATAATAAGATCCCTTAATGCTTAATTTTAGTAAGGGTAGTACTCTTAAGGGTTATATTATCCTTTTTATATTAGCCTAATTAACTACTATTAGTAACTTTAGGTAGATAATTAAATAGGTTACGCTAGGGTTAAATAGCGCCTTTATAGCTACCTATTTATATTCTTACTATAACTTTACCTTAACTCTTAGTCTTAGATCTTTAGGTAATAATTTAATAAGAGTATCTTCCTAGGGTTACACTAAGCTAATAGGGGTCTTATTTAAGTCTAATAGGTCTTTATCTCTAGCCTAGTTATAGCTACTCTTATATATCTCTATTATATAATTACTTCTCTTATAAATAGAGTAATCTAGTTTAGTGTAGCTTAGTAAAGCATATCCTAGCTTACTATACTTAAAGTATATAAATAGCGAATTTATCTTTCTATTACCGCTTTATTACTATAGCCTTTCTAGCAAAGTAAAATATTATTATCTTTTCTAACTATTATTACCTTAATTACTTAATTAGCCTTCTTTAGTTATAACCTCTACCTTTCTTCCTTAGCCTACTAGGTAGGTTTAACTCTTAGGGAACTCTTAGCTAAGTACTTACTTCTTTATAGCGTTATTAAGGCTATTAATAAATATATAGATTTATAAGCGTTTAGGAATTACTTTAGGTAGCTTAGCCTTTACCTTACCCTAGATCTTTATAAACATCTAGAATAACTAGTAATTTTCTTATCTAAGACCTATTAATATCCTTATTACTTCTAAGTACTATACATTCTTATCTATAGTTCCTATCTTTAGCTAATCTATAAATCTATCCTAGGTATAACCCTAGTAGTTTATATAACTATCTATAGCTATATAACGTCTCTATTATTGCTTTATATTATTTACTAGGTAGCTACTAGCATAGGTAACCTTAGTTATATTATTTATAAAGATTCTATAATCTATAGTAAAAGCTATGTTTAAATCCGCTAGGAAATTCTAAAGACTCTTAAAAGTGTTCCCTTTATATATAAGTGCTTTTAATTATATCTTTATAAGGCTATATTACTATATAATAGGTGCTACCTAAGGTACTAAAGGAGGGGTATTTATAGGTCCTATATCTAAGTTACCTAAGGATATAGCGTCTTCTATTATCTATAGGTTTTGCTATAAGTAAGTAAGTTTCTATCTCTTTTCTATAATATATATCTAGGTTATTACTTCTTTAAGGCGCTAGTTTAGTATTACCTCCTTATTATTAATAAGTATTCCGCTTTACTAGTTATCTAATAAGGACTAGCGGATTACTCTAGTTAGGTTTAGTAGTGTAATATTCTCCTGCTTATCTATAGTATAGTTATAGCTACTACCTAATTAAGTTACTATATAATAAATTCTAGATATCTTAATCTAACTAATAGTCTATTACCCTAAAGGGAAGAGAGATTAATTTATTAAGGCTTTTAGCTTAGGAGTGAATAATAGAGTAAAGGTTAGATTAAAGTGTTATAGCTATTAATCTACTAGCTAGGGGTGGGTGCTTAAAAGGTTTAATCTCTAGCCCTTTCCCTTTGTTTATAGGAAAGCCCCTTTAAATAGCCCGTAGCTCTTACGTAACTAGCCCGCAGCTAGCCCTTAGCTCCGTGCCCCGCTGGGTTCCACCTCATCAATGCCATCGCTACCCTCATGGATGCCGTCGCTGTTCTGCTCCTGACAATAGGAAGATTATAGTAATGCTTAAAGAAGTTACTACCTGCAAGGAATTTTAAGATTAGTAAGAAGAAGAGATATAGGAAGCTATAAGGAAGTACACACCCTTTTAAAAATGCATTAAAGACTAAGACTTCCTTAATAACCTCCTTCTAATCCCTTTAATTAGACTAAGATTATAACATTACTAATAAAGCAATCTAGGAATCCTATAATCTTACTAATAACATTCCCTAAGTCTAACCCTATTAGGCTAATTGCATAATAATCCTTAGGAAAGCCCTTGTTAAAGGTATTCCCTATTAAGATAAGAAATCCCTCCTCCTACACCTCTAAGAGTAATTTTTCCCTTTAGACTTACACTAAAGCAAATAATTAATCTTATAAAGCTTTATATAAGTAACATTTAATATAGTGTAAATAACTATAAGGTCCTTAACTTAAAGTTAATAATCTTCTAAGGGAAATATAAGATACTAGGTATTAAACCCTATAAAGCTAGGTATGCCCTTAAGGCTATGCTTAAAGGGAAAGCTTTAATATACTATTATAAGCATCTATATAAGCTAGGAGATCCTTAAGACCTTAAGATCCTTATTAGCTATATTAAGAGAAGGTTTAAGACTAATAATATAAAGCAAAGGTATCTCCTTAAATAGTAGAACACTAAGCTATGCTAGATTATATAAGAAAACCTAGATAAGCTAAAGATTAATTACTTTAAAGAACTTATAATAAAGATTATAAACCTTTAATAAGTAGTCCTAGATATTACCTAATCTAAAAGAGCACTATAGAATTAATTAATCTCTGCCTATTATAGCATACCTAAGTGTAGAACTTACCTTATTAACCCTCTTACTAACCTCTAGCTATTTTACGAACGTATAAGGATATTAATAAGAATAACTATAAAGGAATTAAATAAGAAGCATTAATTCCTATTAATGCCTAATATAAGAGAGTAGTATTAGACTAACCGTAAGTATAATAGGTATAGTAAGAAAGCCTATTATAGATAATTATAATTATAAGGTAATAAAGGCGCTTTATATATAAAGAAATATTATATATATAGTAAGGAAGGCTATTAGTTAACTAAACACTCTAAAGAGGAATATAAGAAGGTATATTAACGCTTTAAGAACCACTACCTTATAGAACTAATAACCCCTTCCTATAACGCTTTCCTTACTTAGTATAAAGGCAAAGAGAATAACACTGCTTTTTCTAAAGAAAATAAGATTTTTACCTATATAATAGAACTTAGATTTAAAGAAGAAAGTAATAAAGGGAAGATACTAATAAGCTTCTTTATATAAGGCATAATAATTAATAGCTATATAACTATAGAGATCCTTACGAATTAAGCAGCTACCTATACCCTTATAAAGGAGGATTTATTTAATCTCTAATAACTAAAGAAAGCCCTAACTACCTTCTTTCTTTAAGATTATTACTCCTTAGGTGTGTTCTAAGGTATTATCCCTAATACTAGGGCTATAGGTTACTTATTAGTAAGGCACCCCTAATTCCTTGCCCTATAGCGGTTAATCCCTAAGATCTAGCTTAATAAATCTAGAGCTAGGGAGGTAATAATTTAATTTAGAAGCGGTAAGCTAGTCCCCTTAATTAGATTAATTAATATACCTACTCCCTTTAGTATTATCCTATTCCACGTAATGCCTATAAACACTCCCTTCTTACTATATTTAGCAAATATAGACTACCTAAAGATTAATTTCTATATCTCTTAGAATATCCTTTAATAAGGTAATATTAAGGTCCCTATTATCCGCAAATAGGGATATTCTTAGATGCTTCTATAAAAGGAGAGATTAATTGCCTAGAGCTACCTAACTAAGATAGAATTATAGCGCTTGTATTACTAATTTAGTTACCCTTCTATCCGCTAACTTTATAATATGCTTTCTAAATTAGGCTATAAGGTAGATTTCAAAACCATTAGATAATTAACAAAGATCTGCCACTAATGCTAATTAAATGCAAATAATCTATATTACTTTAAATTCACCCTAAAGGATAAATATAACTTTAACTATAAAGTAATTATAAATATTATATATTTAGATAGCAATTGCCCTATTCTCTACGCTATTAATATAGCTACTACGTTTAACGCAGCTAGATTCCTAAAGGATATTATAGTAAAGGTAATATAGGAAGCTCTTTGCCTTTGCTAGATTAATACCTACTAGGGTCCTCTAGACTAGATTATAACTAATACTAGCATAACCTTTAGAAGCAAGGAATTTCGCTAATTTATAGCTTTAATGTTAATCTTAATTAAAGAAGTCCCTATTAAGGCATACCATAGCATTAGTAAGGTTAAGAGATACTATAGGCCGCTCTAAAGAGCCTATGATATTATCTAACGTGAATACCTATTAACACCTAAAGCTATAGCCCTATAAATAGCTATAAAAGCCCTTAATAATACCGTAGGCCTAAATAGTATTATTCTAACCTTTCTTATCTTTAGCGCTTACCCTTAAATAATTAATAATTCTCCTCCCTTACCTAATATTAAGCAATAAGCTCTTATAGTGTAAAAGGTAATAAAGGAGATTAAGAGATTATACACGCTATATAAAGTTAAGGAAGCCTTTACTATAAGAAATAGCCCTAATACCTTACTAACCCTTAATCTCTTGCTTATATTACTAGTTCTTATCTAGTAAGAGCATAAAGGATAGTAAGGCCTATATAAGCTTCTTATAATAGATAAAGAGAGCTATACCCTTAATCTTCTATAAGGTCCTAAGGTCTTTAGGTTAACCTCTATTAAGCCTTATAATAAAGATCTAAGTAAGGAAAGGCTATTACTAGTAGGAGGTAATAACCTAGAGGTAATTAAAGGGGAAGAGTAAGAGGTATAAATTAATAATATAGTACCTCTAGCCCTCTAAAGAGAAGGCTAGGAAGACTATAAAAGAACCTTCCTATAATTATTAATTAGGCAAATAACCTTAAGGCATTTATCTTAAGTAAGGAGAAGGCAGATCTTAAGCTTATAATCTAATTACGTAAGAAAGGTATAATTATAACTCCTAGCAAACCCTTTAAACTCTTAATAAAGGCTAAGATTAATGCCCTAATTAGCTAAGGCATATTTAAATTTATTGCTTTTAATCTAAAGAAGCACTAAGGGATTTAAATCTTTAATTCCTATATTATTAACAAAGTTAAAGGAAGAATAAGCTAGCTATATAAGAAATTAAGGCTTATAATCTAAGGCTTTAGCAATAAAGCAAAGCAAGCAATCCTTATATAAGCCCTAATGATCTAAAGGGCAAGCTAATGATTAATCCTTATAACTGCCCTTTCTTTTCTTATAAAAGGATTTCTCCTTTAGATTAAAGATATTATGTAAGCGTATATATAATTAGAAACGCCGCTAAATTATATAATCCTTACCTAACTCCCTATCTAAATTTATAACTAGCACTATAAAGGAATGATTATAAGAGTTATTAAGCCTCTCTATAGAATTATAGAGGCTAGCACACACTAGTGAGTAACTTACTATAAGCACTATAGAGAAAACCTCTAGATAATAATATTAAGCTATAATCCGTGCTTGCTAGTAATATCTGCTAAAAGCCCTTACTTTAGATACATAGGAATGTAGACTAATAATACCCTTAGCCTATTAGATAAAGGATTCTCCTAATAAGAAGAAGATTAACTAGCTACTGCTAAATTCGCTATAAAACTAAAGCAGTTTATTAAGCCTAATAACCCCTTATATTTAACAGTGGAATTATTTAACTAACTAATAATACTATTAAGATACGGTAAAAGGGTAAAGTAATAAGCTATAGTTAATCCCGCTAAAAGAGCTAGAAAAGAAGTATATTAAATAAAGGGCCTATAGTGCTTATATTACTTTAATCTGCTAACCTAAGGCAAGCTTTAATCTATTAGTTACCGCGTAATATTAAGAACTAATAACTAAGAATATTAAGGAACTTAATTATTATATTAAGTAGTAAATAGACTACCTAGATTAAGGATTAATCTTTATACCCCTTAATCTTAAAAGAGTAAAGCTATTTACATTTATTAATGGATTATTTGCTAATAACAAAGACCTTACCTTATAACTAGGCTATATTCTTATCCTAGCTAATAAGGAGTATAAGGATAGTAAGTTTACACTATAAGGCAATATTATACACTATAGCTTAATAAAGAGTAAGAGAGTTATAAGAAGTATGCTTGCTTTAGAGGTCTACGGAATAGTAGCAAGCGTTAATATAGCTTACGTAATTGTAATAACATTAAAGATTATTATAGATTAATTAAACCTCCTAGTAATCCTAATTATAGTCTATTGTTACAGTGCAGCCCCATAGGGGCCATCGCGGGTGTCATGCGCGCACCATACGGGTGGATTGCCCGATCCCATTGCGCCATAGCAAAGGATACGTATTGAACAAGTCTCTCTGACTTGCTCAATTAACACCTATATTGCTAGGTCTAGGCAAAGCCTAGATCATCACATCTATATAGATTTGTACTTATTATATAAATGCCTTATTAAACTTAGGACTATAAAGGAGAAGCGGCTTATAATTAATATTATAGCCCTTTAGTAATTATATAAGCGCTATAAGCTCTGCGAGATTAGATAGATTAATAGTAAAGATAACCTAGCTAATGTATTTATAAAGGCAATGCCTAATAAAGCCCTAGAGAGGTTTATTATAGGTAATATAGTAATAATCTAAATAGAGGGATAGGTTACCTAGACCTAGCACTACCTATAAAGAGGTAAAGGACTAGACCCCTAGAGCCTAAAGCCTACGCCTAAGCCTGTGCTAAAGCCTACGCTAAGACTAGCGCTAAAGGCACTAGGTAAGCTACCCTAAATATAGCAAGGCCACGTAGGGCATAGGCTAAGGGATTAGAGGCAGTGGAATTATAGCCTTAGAAGGGAGCGCCCTTCTAAGTCTCTATAGTAAGGAGGGGAAGAGAAAGGAGCGTAAGGGGGCATAGAAAGGTATAATCTAATATTATACCTTTAGAAGGGGAAGGATTATAAGCAATCCTCCCTAGGAATATAATCTAATATTATGTTATAGTTAAATAAAGGGCTATAGGAAGGGATAATCTAATATTATACCTTTAGATAGGGAAGGGATCACAGGCAACCTTCCCCTCGCAACGTAATCTAACATTACGTTACACTAGTTAAATAAGGAGGCGTAGGTAAGGGCGGAAGGCAGAGGCAGCCTTTTATAAGGAAGAAGAATAAGTAATTAGAGAAGCTGGTTATTAAAGGCTAGTAGTGCGTAAGGGAAGGAAGGAAGGAGGGACTATTATTATTATTTCTTTTATTAGTTCTTTTATTTATATAATATATTTATTTAATCCCTTATATCTTCCTTCTTAGATTAATATTATGTATTAACAATTATGTTAAAAAGAAGGAGGTTCTAATATTAGAATAAGTATAATATTAATCGCGGCATATAGCCGCAATTACCTAGCAAAAGGTTAGGCTATAAGGGCGCGCGTGCGTAACACGTGCCCGCAAGAGGTAGCCCTATATATAACTTATCGGCCCGCCCTCTAATTAGGCGAGGACCTATAAGTTATATAACCTATAAAACGCACTGCGTTTATGGCCACTTCTCACAATCCGAAAAAGCCTCTTTTTCCCTCTCTTTTAGACCACTTATGACTAATTGATTACAACGCCTAGAATAGAAGAATAATTCCTATTCCCTAGGCTACGATCCTGACGTTAGGCGCCTGTGATACAAACAAGCTTAGAATAGCTTAGAATAGCTTAGAATATTATAAGTGTTAAACTTTAATAAATAATAAACTAAAGATAAATACATTAAATAGAAAAGTAAGTAAATATTAGTAAATCACTATGTAAAAAGCTTAAAACTTTGATACTTTTTCCGCACCGATCTAAAGGTCCGAAATCGCCTCTAAAATACAAACCACATTAATATTCGAATTCTCTACCTCTGTTTACCCTCTCCTACGATGTTATATTATAATAGAGCTAGAGGCAAGCGGGAGGGCAAGATGCTAATAGTAATTAACGCTAGAGAAAGGGGGCTGGCATAGAGCTATCACTACCTAAATATAGGAATAGGGTAATTTAACGCCTAAAGATACGAGGATAACCTAATAACGGACTGGATATAATTTAAACACCTAGATAACACGAAATATTATAATAAGATTACTAGCCTTATCCTTAGTAATAAAGTCTCCTAAGTCTAGAGTATTACTAAGGCTATAGCCTACTAGGCAGCGAACTATACCTATGCTAAGATTAGATCTATAAGTAATAATAATAGTAATATTTACACTACTAAGGAAGCCCTTAAAATAGCCCTTAAGGAGGCTATTAAAGAAGAAGCAAAAGAAACTAATACTTTAACCTAGGTAAGTATTATAGCTAGACTAGCACTAAGAAGACTAAATAATAAAACCCTCCCTATAGATCCTAGGTAGGTAATATAGAGAAGTACTTATTAAAGGTAATATAATCTAGGAAATGCTCTAATCTTAAGGCACTAAAGATATAATTATAGTAGTAAATAGGGCTACTAGCTAGACTATAGCTATAGCTACTAGAAGACTCCTAGTAGAGATATAATTATTACCTTTAAAGGAAACGCTGCCTAATATAGAGAAGACTAAAAATAGATTACTAAAGCATTTAGCCTAGAAGTAGCCCTTTACTACTATATACTTAGCATTATAGTTAAGGGATTCCTAATCAAGCATATATCTATTAAGAACCTAGTAGCTAAGATTAGAAAAGCAAATAAAGTAAACGTAATTAAGGTAACTATAAGGCACCCCTAAGTAAAAACACATAGTATACTACCCTAATCCTTAGACTAGCAAAGGTTAAAGACACTAATAAGATATATTAAGATAGAATAGTCTTTAAAGTAAAGCTATTCTAAACTAAACTATATAATAAGACCTTATAACCCTAATAATACTATAACTACTTCTAAACTAGTTATATTATAAAGTTCTATAAGGTAGCCCTAAGGTATAGTAAGTATAGAGCTAGCTAATATAAAGAAAGAGAAATATTATACCTAATAATAAGTAAATAACTAAAGGAAAACTATATCTTATACTCTAGCTTATACTTAGCGTAGTTAAAAGACTATCCTATACTAAAAGAGAAGTAAAATATAGCAAAAGTAAGCTACCTAGAGTAATTATTATAATTTACTAGTAACTCCCTAAATAGAAGCCTAACGCTACCCTATAAGAGAACTAGCATAGCTATAAAACCTATTATTATAGTAAGTAGAAAAAGGGAATACTTTATAAACATAGAGAGAAGCGCTAAATAGCCTAGGGTAAGGAGTATTATATAGTATATATCTTAAAATAAAGCTAGAATAGAACTAGTATAAGATAGTAAAGACCTACTACCCCCTAATTAATATAGTAATATTATAAGTTCTCTTTTAGAACATAAATAAGAAGGATAGCTTAATATATATAGTGCTCTAGCACTAAACTAATATAGATATAATAGCGATTTAAGAGTAGGAATATATAAGATACCTATAGCCCCTAGCACTAGGCCTTACCTAATTCTAACTAGTATACTATAAAGAATAAAACATAGTATATATAAATAAGAAGTATAATATAGGGTTATAAATAGCCTAAGAAGGACTTAACTAGTTACTAGTAAAGATAAAAGGTATAAATATTTACTCCTTTTACTTAGAAGGATATATAGATAACTAGAATATACCTATTTATACTTTTAATATAAAGAAGCCCTATAGCTAAAGTGTTAGGAGCAGAACAGCGACGGCACCCATGAGGGTGGCGACGGCATCGCTGAGGGTGGAACCCAGCGGGGCACGGAGCTAAGGGCTAGCTACAGGCTAGTCACGTGAGAGCTGCGGGCTATTTAAATAGGCTTTCCTATAATCGTAGGGAAAGGGCTAGAGATTAAACCTTTCAAGCACCTACCCCTAGCTAGCAGATTAATAGCTATGACACTTTAATCTAACCTTTACTCTATTATTCACTCCTAAGCCAGAAGCCTTAATAAATCAATCTCTCTTCCCTTTAGGGCAACAGACCGTTAGTTAGATTAAGATATCTAGAATTCATCGCATAGCAACCCAATTAGGTGGTAGCCATGACCACGCTATAGATAAGCAAGAGAATGTTATACTACTAAACCTAACCGGAGTGGTCCGCTAGTCCCTATTAGATAACTAGTAAAGCGGAATACTTATTAATAATAAGGAGGTAACACTAAATTAGCGCCTTAAAGAAGCAGTAACCTAGATATGCATTATAGAAAAGAGATAGAAACTTACCTAATTACAGCGAAACCTATAGATAATAGAAGAAGCTATGTCCTTAGGTAACTTAGACATAGGACCTATAAATACCCCTTCTTTAGCACCTTAGGTAGCACCTATTACGCAGCAATATAGCCTTATAAAGATATAATTAAAAGCACCTATATATAAAGGGACACTTTTAAGAGTCTTTAGAATTTCCTAGTGGATTTAAACATAGCTTTCACTATAGATTATAAAACCTTTATGGATAATATAACTAAGGTTGCCTATGCTAGTAGCTGCCTAGTAGATAACGCAAAGCAATAGTAGATATATTATATAGCTATAAATAGTTATATAAACTACTAGGGTTATACCTAGGACGGATTCGTGGATTAGCTAAAGATAGGAACTATAGATAAGAATACATAGTGCTTAGAAGCAATAAGGATGTTAATAGGTCTTAGATAAGAAAATCACTAATTATTCTAGATATTTATAAAGATCTAGGGTAAGGTAAAGGCTAAGCTGCCTAAAGCAATTCCTAAACGCCTATAAATCTGTATATTTATTAATAGCCTTAATAACACTATAAAGAAGTAAGTACTTAGCTAAGAGTTCCCTAAGAGTTAGACTTACCTAGTAGGCTAAGGAAGAAAGGCAGAGGTTATAACTAAAGGAGGCTAATTAAGTAATTAAGGTAATAATAGTTAGAAAAGATAATAACGTTTTACTTTGCTAGAAAGGCTATAGTAATAAAGCGGTAACGGAAAGACAAGTTCGCTATTTATATGTTTTAAGTGTAGTAAGCTAGGATACGCTTCACTAAGCTACACTAAACTAGATTACTCTATTTATAAGAGAAGCAATTATATAACAGAGATGCATAAGAGTAGCCGTGACTAGGCTAGAGATAAAGACCTATTAGACTTAAATAAGACCCCTATTAGCTTAGTGTAACCCTAGGAAAACGCTCTTATTAAATTATTACCTAAAGATCTAAGACTAAGAGTTAAGGCAAAGTTATAGTAAGAACACAAATAGGTAGCTATAAAGGCACTGTTTAATCCTAGCGTAACCTATTTAATTATCCACCTAAAGTTACTAACAGTAGTTAATTAGGCTAACGTAAAAAGGATAACATAACCCTTAAGAGTGCTGCCCTTACTAAAATTAAGCATTAAGGGATCTTATTGCGAACTTTATTAATTAAGGATAGCATAGGCTATATAAGAATATGTTAAGTTAGCTACTACATAGCTAATACTAGTAAAGACCTATTATTAGGGCATAACTAGGCGGTTATATACGAACCAGTGATTATGTCCTAGATAAATAGTTACTAAAGACACCCTGTTATAAAAGAATATCTTAGACTAGTAGTGGGGACAAAACGCGTATGTATTAGATTTATCTTATAGGGGATAATAACTAAAATTATATAAAAAGATAATAATATCTTAATAGTAAATAAAGACAGGCCCTATAATAACTTAGTAACTATAGAGATAAGCGGAGCCTATAAGTTAACCACGTAAATACCCTAAGCCTATAAAGAGTTTAAGGATATCTTTTTAAACGAACTTATAGGTATCCTCCTATACTAGGTAGCTAAACTTATGCTATTAAATTAGAAGAGGGAAAACGCCCTTATAGGGACTAATATATAATTTAGCAGAAAAGGAGCTAGAAGTGCTCTATAAGTACTTAGTAAGCGTGCAGCAAAAGGGATAGATTTAAAGATCCATTAGCCTAGCTAGAGCCCTAATATTATTTATGCTAAAGAAAGGAGGAAAATTACGCCTCTATGTGGATTATAAAGCCCTTAATTAAATCACTATTAAAGATAGAGCGCTATTACCGCTAATTATAGAGATCTTAAACTAATTAAAGGGAGTAAAGGTCTATACAAAATTAGACCTTAAAGATACGTACTACTAGCTACGTATCCGTAAGGGTAATAAGTGGAAAACAGCGTTTTAATGCAGATACAGTCACTTTGAATATCTTATAATGCCTTTTAGACTAGTTAATGCACCCGTAACCTTTTAAGAATATATTAATAATGCCCTTAAGGGCCTTATAAATACGATTTGCGTTATGTATTTAGATAATATCCTAATCTATAGCAGCAATGTAGCTACGCATAAGGGGCATATAAAACAAGTCCTTTAGAAGCTCTAAGAAGCAAGCCTCTTTATTAACCTAGAAAAGTGTAAATTCTTATATAAGGAGGTTAAATTCCTAGGCTTTGTTATATCTAAAGAAGGAATCGCAATAGAGCCCGCTAGAATTAAGACAATAGTAACTTAGCTAGTACCTTGCAGTGTCTTTAATATCTAGTTATTCCTAGGCTTTATAGGATTTTACAGATAGTTTATTAAAGGCTATAGCAAAATAGTTATCCTATTAACTAATTAACTCTAAGGAGACTAACTAGTGAAGTTTAAGCTAAATCCTAATAAGTTAGCTATATTTAGGAGCTATAAAAATAATTCTAAGAGGCGCTAATTCTAGTGTACTTTAATCCACTAGCCCTATTAAGGGTTAAGACAGATGCCTTAGGACACGCACTTAGGGCTATCCTAGCATAGTTAGTGCTAGGTTACTAGCACCTAGTAGCGTATATATTAAGAAAGTTAAATAAGATAGAGCTACGCTATGTAATACTAAATATAGAGTTGCTAGCTATCTAAGAGGTATTCTAAACTTAGAGGCACTACCTTGCATACTTAACGCATCTAGTTATAGTGGTTATAGATTACTTAAACCATAAGTACCTAGCTATAAAGCTAAAGTTAACTAGCAGATAGGTCACTATACTAGATAAACTCTATCTATTTAACTTTATAATTAAACATAGAGTAAGTAAGTTAAACCCCGCTAACGCTCTATTAAGGAGGTTAGATTATATAAGTAAAGAGAGGAAGGTAAAGGCAGCGTCCTTATAATTACTAACCTTTCTTACTAAATTTATAAATAACGCGCCGCAAGGATGCTATAATAGAACTGCTAGTATCTAGTGCTCTAAGAAAACGTGGCGTATTTAGTTTATAAATAATAGGCTATAAGGACGCTATAATAAAACTATTAATATCTAGCGCTCTATAAAATCGCCCCCTACCTATTAACTAGATAAGGATAGACTACATATAAGACTAGACCTGCTAGCTAAGGAGTTGCTCCCTAGCGGTAGTGTATTAGCTAGGGTCTCCTTAATTTTAAAGAAACCTAATAGTCTAGACATATTTAAAGGATATTATTATAGCGTAGAGGGACTGCATATAAGACTAAGCCTACTAGCTAAGGAGTTACTACCTAGTAGTGGTGTAATAGCTAGGGTTTTATTAATTTTAGAAAAGCCTAATAGTCTAGATATATTTAAAGGATGTTATTACGGCATAGGGGACTACACATAAGACTAAGCCTACTAGCTAAGGAGTTACTACCTAGTAGTAGTGTAATAGCTAGGGTCTTATTAATTTTAGAGAAGCTTATTAAACTAGATATGCTTAATATAGGTATTATAGCAGGGAATAGACTATATATAAGACTAAATTCGCTAGCTAAGGAGTTATAACCTAGTAGATGCATTATAGCTAGGGTCTTAGTGGTATAGAGAACCTCTTCTAAGTTAAACTCCGCTATATTTATAGAAAACATAGAATTAGAACCCTAATCTAAGTCTTACTTTTAGATGCATAATAGAGGGATGCCTTTATTATAAAGAAGAGAGCGCTACTATTAAGTGGTAACCTAGATGTATTGCAGATATAGTCTATTAGACCCTCTAAGCTATTAATATTTAAAAATTAAGTTTTTATCCTATAGGGAATAAGAAAAGAAATCCTACTGCTAATTTATAATAACCTCGCTGCTAGGCATTAAGGGGTTACTAGAACTCTTTAATAAGTTACTAACTAATATTTTTAGCTAGGAATAAAAAGAGATATTAAGGTATATATACGTACTTGTGTTAGCTATTAAGTTTTAAAACCGCAAATGCACAAACCTTACAGCAAGCTAGCTATGCTACTAGTGCTAGATTACCCCTTTTAAGAATTATTAATAGATTTTATTACTAGACTCCTACTAGTTAAAGATTAGCAAGGCAGAACGCATAATATAATCTTAGTGGTAATTAATAGATTTACAAAATATAGTATTTATATCCCTATGTCTACGCGGTTAACTAGCAATAGACTAGTAACTATCTTCCTAGAACATATTTTTAAAGATTATAGAGCCTTAGAAGGTATTATTATAGACTAAGGTTTAATATTTACTAGTGGATTTTAGAGAATATTCTGCTATCTCTTAGCAATAAAGTAGTAATTAAGCACTGCATTTTATCCATAAATAGATAGTTAGATAGAACGCTTAAATTAAGTTTTAGAGCACTATTTAAGAGCATTTATATACGCAGAGTAGACTAATTAGGTTAATTATCTCCTAATAGCATAGTTTGCTTATAACACAAGCGCGCATACAAGTTATGGTTATACACCTATAGAAGCGCTATAAGGGTATAACCTAAGGGGACTAGATTAAGCAGTTACGCTAATTCTAATAGTTAATAATTAAGCTAAAAATAGAGTTTTAGAATTAAAGCATAAGCATATAGAGATTAAGTAGCTATTAAGCCACTCATAGGCCTTATAGAAAAGTATTATAATTAAAAGAGAGTGCTAATAAAGTTTAATATAAGTAACTATGTCTTGCTCTTAACTAAGAATATTAATCTATAATGCCCTAGCTAAAAGCTAGCTATAAAGTACTTAGGACCGTATAAGATTAAAAAGAAGTTAGCTATTATAGTTTAGCTTATTAATTAAAGTTACCTAAAGGAACGCGCTTATATAATGTTTTTAATATTATAAGCTTAGAACCTTTTAGAGGAAATCTAAGCAACGCGGTTAAAACAACCTTGCTATGAGATAACGTTAAAGAGAATTAAGAGGAATTTAAAGTTAAACGAATTATTGCCTATAAATATAACGGTAAACGGCGTAAATATTTAGTGAAATAGAAGAATTATAATAATTCTAAGAATTCTTAGGTACTATGTAGAGACTTTATAATAAAAGAGGTTATTAAAGACTATAAGTAATAACTAAGTAGCTAAATCTTAACTTCTTAGCTGCTTAATTAACTCTTAATTACAATCTAAAATAATCGTTAGACCATAGCGATTTAATTAGGGAATAATTCACTTAATAATAATTTAGACTACTAAATAAATCTTATATTTAAAGCAAAAACTTAGCATAGACTTATAGCTATCTAATAGCTAAACTTCAGAGACATATTTAGACTGATTTTTAGTATAATTTCTAACTTCATTAGCCTTAGACTTATTATTACTAAAGGCTTAAACTTGCAATTCCTTAGGGAGTTCTAAAGGTCTAACACGCGTAGGGAGAGTAGCTTAAGCAGTAGCAAACTAGCAGTAAGTTAGTAAAGAATAAGTAGCAAAGCTAATAGCACTAACCATAGGGCCATAAGTGGCTATAAATTAAAGACAATTAGCAATTTTAATCTAGGTTTCTAGATTAATAATATTAATTAGCTATGAGAAAGCAGCGTGTTTATTACACTTCACTTCTTAAGAAGCCTTAGCTATAAGACGCGCGCGATAAGCTTACCTACGTTTATTAGCATTTTTAAGGCTAAAAGAGTATTATAAAGTTTCTTCTTAGCTTATATAAACTCCTAGCAGCATATTAGCAATTTTAAAGCAGTAGAGTAAAGGGTACTTATATTACTAATATAATATAATTCTAGAAGATTATAAAGTATATCCTAAAGCTATTTATATAGCTTTGCAATTTAAATAGGACACTAGCAAGGAGTTAGTAGCAATTAAGAGGCAATCCCTTAAGGCTTAACTTACCCTAATACAAGTCTTATTATTTTAAGCGTAATAATAGTATTTTAGAGAATTACCTATAAAAAGCTAAATATTAGTAGTAATAGTAGTAAGCTAGTAGTGAGTTTATACTAGAGGAGTAACTATATTTAGTTAGAGCAGGCTTTCCTTAGCAATATACTAAGGCTATTTATCTTTATTATTATCCCTTAGAGCTACGTTCTAAATAGCTAACCACTAGGCATAATGTATACACGGAATTTTTATTAAACTAGCTCTAAGTTAGTAATAAAAAGCAATAAAGAAGTAGTAAACTTACGCAGTCTTTAATAATTATAAGGTTCTCCCTTATAGGATAGCTTAATAGCAGGATCTTTAATAGCGGTAGTATAAGACATAATAGCTTAAGCTACAAAAGTTAGTAGTTAATATTATATAATAGTAGCGTTATAGTAGCTATTATATTAGTAAGGGACTTATAAGTTAATAAGAGGCTTAAAGAAGAGAAAGAAAAGAGGGAAAAGAAGGAAGGAAATCGCCCTTCTTATAGGAATTCAGGCGCCTTAGATTAATCTAAGCTACTCTAACTAGAATCTTCCGTGCGTTACGACTAGTGTGCTTATAAAGATCACTGTAATTTATAAGTTATTACTGCAAGCTTACTGTAAATTCATTAGGCCGCTACTATAAGTTAAAGAAAAACGGAAGGAGTAAGGTAATCTATGCCCTATAGAGTTAAGCTAATTAAAAATCGCGCTAACTAGTCTAGTTAGGAAGAATCTCTTAGAAAGAATAACCTGTAGAGAGGAAGTTAAGAAGTAACTATAACCTAGCTTCTATTAGTAAGTGGTTACCATAAAAAGGCTAATGTAGCCTAACGTTATTAATATCACTACATCGCTTCGTAAAAATCACTACGGCAAGCAGCAATAAAGGAACTCTTACGCTATAACCTAACCCTAAGATAGCACCTTAATACAATTAAGGACAATCGCAGTAAGAGGGGTATTATATTAGGAGCAGAATAGCAATAGCACCTATAAGGGTAGCAATAGCATCGCTAAGGGTGGAACCTAGCGGGGCATAGAGCTAAGGGCTAGCTACAGGCTAGTTACGTAAGAGCTGCGGGCTATTTAAATAGGCTTTCCCATAATCGTAAGGAAAGGGCTAGAGATTAAACCTTTAAGCACTTACCCTAGCTAGCAGATCAATAGCTACGACACTTCAATCTAACCTTCACTCTGTTATTCACTCCCAAGCCAGAAGCCTTGACATAAAGTGTCTTTATAGGAGACTTTAACTAAAAACACCCTCTCTAGGATAGCCTAGATAGAATAACTAGAGAAGTAAAGGAACTACTAGACCTTATAAGCTAGTAAAGGCTTAGTCTAGTAATGCCCTAAGGGAACTTATAAGATAATATAGAGAAGATAGAGATAGCACTATAGATTTAGTATAGGTAACTCTAGATATCTAAGTTTACTATAATAGTGTAGAAGACCTTATAGGTTCTAACTATATTCTATAGCTAATTAGCATTTTTACTAAGGAGTAAGAAGGTGCCTTGCCTACCCTTAAACACACCTAGACCTTAATAAATAGACTATAGGCAAAGGTAAAAGTAGTGGTATAACTCTAAGCAGAAAATACACTAGACCTATAAGATAAGAAAGGAATTAATATATATATAATATAGCTTATTATAAACCTATAATAAATAGTAGAATTAGTAGCCCTATAGAAGCGCTAAGGACTCCTAGCCTAGAGGCATAGTGATTAAGGAGAATAAAAGAGGTAATTACTAAAGCTAGATAAGCTAAGAGATAATAAAGGCGCTAAAAGACTAAAGCAAACTAGTAAGCCTTCTCTAAGGTAAATAATAACTAGGAATAGATAGTTAGGGAAGAGAAAAGAAACATATAGAGAGAAGCCTTATAAAAAGCTAATATATAGGAAAAGGATAGAGGAGTTTAGAGACTAGAGAGATAGGCCTAGCTCTAAAGCTAGGCCCCCTAGAGCTCCCTAGACTCCTAGACCTAGAAAGAACTAATAATAACCCTAACCTAGTTACTACTTATAAGAATAAGGTAAGTATACTTATATAAAGGTTCTTCCCTAAACCTATAGTAAACCTCTCCTATATCCTAGACCTCTCCTTCCTAGAGCTAAATAATACACTAGTCCTAGATAAAGAATAGTTTAAAGTAAGGGATATTAGAAATATTCTATTAGATATAGCTAGCTAGAAAGCCCTAGGAGATAATAAACTCCTAGCAGGCCTTATTAAGGCCTATAATAAGATAGCTAAAGAAGCTATAGTATACTTACTAAACGCTATCCTTAAAGTAAGATATTTCCTAGCCTAGTTCTAAACTATATAAGTAGTAATAATTAGGAAGCTAGGAAAAACCACTAAGGAAATAAAAAGGGCTAATATATGATTTTTATAATTTTTTTCATCGGCAGTGGCCAATGCATCTAAAATTCACACATAACATAAGAATTACTAGCAACACCTAGCTAGTGCAATAATGAACGACCGATTAACAGTACTGCAGTGATAAAAAAGTAGCCTAATGTAGGAACAAGCTTTAAGGGCACGAATATAGGGGCTGTGAGGTTAGTGCAAAGTTTATTAATAATAAACTTTATAGCTACGTTAGCGCAAGATACAGTCATAGGTCGCGACCGCAGTCAAACTCAAATTCATTTGAGTTTTGCTCGCAGCATAAATTGACGCGATTCAAAAGGGCTAATATATAAAGACCTATCTTACTACTAAATATAGTAGGAAAGATTATAGAAGTAATAATTATAAGGTAGCTGTCAAGGCTTTTGGCTTGGGAGTGAATAACAGAGTGAAGGTTAGATTGAAGTGTCGTAGCTATTGATCTGCTAGCTAGGGGTAGGTGCTTGAAAGGTTTAATCTCTAGCCCTTTCCCTATGATTATAGGAAAGCCTATTTAAATAGCCTGTAGCTCTTACGTAACTAGCCCGTAGCTAGCCCTTAGCTCCGTGCCCCACTAGGTTCTACCCTTATTAATGCTATTACTACCCTTATAGATGCTATTACTATTCTGCTCCTAATATAATACCCCCTCTTACTATAATTATCCTTAATTACATTAAGGTGCTATCTTAGGGTTAGGTTATAGCATAAGAGTTCCTTTATTACTACTTACTATAGTGATTTTTATAAAGCAATATAGTAATGTTAATAATGTTAGGCTATATTAGCCTTTTTATAGTAACCGCTTGCTAATAGAAGCTAGGTTATAATTACTTCTTAACTTTCTCTCTATAGGTTATTCTTTCTAAGAGATTCTTCCTAACTAGACTAGTTAGCGTGATTTTTAATTAGCTTAACTCTATAAGGCATAGATTACCCTGCTCCTTCTGTTTTTCTTTAAGCTTATAGTAGTAGCCTAATAAATTTATAGTAAGCTTATAGTAATAACTTATAAATTATAGTAATCTCTATAAGCACACTAGTTATAACGTATAGAAGATTCTAGTTAGAGTAGCTTAGATTAATCTAAGGTGCTTAAATTCCTATAAGAAAGGGTAATTTCCTTCTTTCTTTTCCTCTTTTCTTTCTTTTCTTTAAGCCTCTTATTAACTTATAAGTCCCTTACTAATATAATAGCTACTATAACGCTACTATTATGTAATATTAACTACTAACTATTATAGCTTAAGCTATTATATCTTATACTATTACTATTAAAGATCTTACTATTAAGCTATCCTATAAGGGAAGAACCTTATAATTATTAAAGACTATATAAGTTTACTGCTTCTTTATTACTTTTTATTACTAACTTAAAGCTAGTTTAATAAAAATTCCGTGCATATATTATACCTAGTGGTTAGCTATTTAGAACATAGCTTTAAGGGATAATAATAAAGATAAATAGCCTTAGTATATTACTAAGGAAAGCCTACTCTAACTAAATATAGTTACTTCTCTAGTATAAACTTATTACTAGCTTGCTACTATTACTACTAATATTTAGCTTTTATAGGTAATTCTCTAAAATACTATTATTACGCTTAAAATAATAAGACTTATATTAGGGTAAGTTAAGCCTTAAGGGATTACCTCTTAATTACTATTAACTCCTTGCTAGTATTCTATTTAAATTATAAAGCTATATAAATAGCTTTAGGATATACTCTATAATCTTTTAGAACTATACTATATTAGTAATATAAGTACCCTTTAGTCTACTACTTTAATATTACTAATACGCTACTAGGAGTTTATATAAGCTAAGAAGAAACTTTATAATACTTTTTAGCCTTAAAAATATTAATAAACATAGGTAAGCTTATTATATATATCTTATAGCTAAGGCTTCTTAAGAAGTAAAGTGTAATAAATACGCTACTTTCTTATAGCTAATTAATATTATTAATCTAAAAACCTAGATTAAAATTGCTAATTATCTTTAATTTATAGCTACTTATAGCCCTATAGTTAGTACTATTAGCTTTACTACTTATTCTTTACTAACTTACTACTAGTTTACTACTACTTAAGCTACTCTCCTTATATGTATTAGACCTTTAGAACTCCCTAAGGAATTATAAGTTTAAGCCTTTAGTAATAATAAGTCTAAGGCTAATAAAGTTAGAAATTATACTAAAAATCAGTCTAAATATATCTCTAAAGTCTAGCTATTAAATAGCTATAAGTCTATGCTAAGTTTTTGCTTTAAATATAAGATTTATTTAGTAGTCTAAATTATTATTAAGTGAATTATTCCTAATTAAATTGCTATAATCTAATAATTATTTTTAATTATAGTTAAGAGTTAATTAAGTAGCTAAGAAGTTAAGATTTAGCTACTTAGTTACTACTTATAGTCTTTAATAATCTCTTTTATTATAAAGTCTCTCTATAGCACCTAAGAATTCTTAGAATTATTATAATTCTTCTATTTTACTAAATATTTACGCTATTTACTATTATATTTATAGGCAATAATTCGTTTAACTTTAAATTCCTCTTAATCCTCTTTAATATTATCTTATAGTAAGGTTGTTTTAACCGCGTTACTTAGATCTCCTCTAAAAGGTTCTAATCTTATAATATTAAAAACATTATATAAGCGCATTCCTTTAGGTAACTTTAATTAATAAGCTAAACTATAATAGCTAACTTCTTTTTAATCTTATATAGTCCTAAGTACTTTATAGCTAGCTTTTAGCTAGGCTATTATAGATTAATATTCTTAGTTAAGAGTAAGATATAGTTGCTTATATTAAACTTTATTAGCACTCTCTTTTAATTATAATACTTTTCTATAGGGCCTATAAGTAGCTTAATAGCTACTTAATCTCTATATGCTTATACTTTAATTCTAAAACTCTATTTTTAGCTTAATTATTAACTATTAGAATTAGTATAACTACTTAATCTAGTCCCCTTAGGTTATACCCTTATAGCGCTTCTATAGGTATATAACTATAACTTATATACGCGCTTATGTTATAAGCAAACTATGCTATTAGGAGATAATTAACCTAATTAGTCTACTCTATATATATAAATGCTCTTAAATAGTGCTCTAAAACTTAATTTAAGCGTTCTATCTAACTATTTATTTATAGATAAAATATAATACTTAATCGCCGCTTTATTGCTAAGAGGTAGTAGAATATTCTCTAAAATCCACTAATAAATATTAAACCTTAGTTTATAATAATACCTTCTAGGGCTTTATAATCTTTAAAAATATATTTTAGGAAGATAATTACTAGTCTATTACTAGTTAACCGCATAGATATAGGGATATAAATACTATATTTTGTAAATCTATTAACTACTACTAAGATTATATTATGTATTTTACCTTACTAATCTTTAACTAATAGGAGTCTAGTAATAAAATCTATTAATAATTCTTAAAAGGGTAATCTAGCACTAGTAGCATAGCTAGCTTACTATAAGGTTTATATATTTATAGTTTTAAAACTTAATAGCTAATATAAGTATATATATATACCTTAATATCTCTTTTTATTCCTAGCTAAAAATATTAGTTAATAACTTATTAAAGAGTTCTAGTAACCCCTTAATGCCTAGTAGTAAGGTTATTATAAATTAGTAGTAGGATTTCTTTTCTTATTCCCTATAGGATAAAAACTTAATTTTTAAACATTAATAGCTTAAAGGGTCTAATAGACTATATCTATAATATATCTAGGTTATCGCTTAATAGTAGCGCTCTCTTCTTTATAATAAAGGCATCCCTTTATTATATATCTAAAAGTAAGACTTAGATTAAGGGTTCTAATTCTATATCTTCTATAAATATAGTAGAGTTTAACTTAGAAGAGGTTCTCTATACTACTAAGACCCTAGCTATAATATATCTACTAGGTTATAACTCCTTAGCTAGCGAATTTAGTCTTATATATAGTCTATTCCCTACTATAATACCTATATTAAGCATATCTAGTCTAATAGGCTTCTCTAAAATTAATAAGACCCTAGCTATTACACTACTACTAGGTAGTAACTCCTTAGCTAGTAGGCTTAGTCTTATATACAGTCCCCTATGCTATAATAATATCCTTTAAATATATCTAGACTATTAGGCTTTTCTAAAATTAATAAGACCCTAGCTATTACTCTACTGCTAGGTAGTAACTCCTTAGCTAGTAAGCTTAGTCTTATATATAGTCCCCTATACTATAATAATATCCTTTAAATATGTTTAGACTATTAGGTTTCTTTAAAATTAAGGAGACCCTAGCTAACACACTACTGCTAAGGAGTAACTCCTTAGCTAGTAGGTTTAGTCTTATATGCAGTCTACCCTTATCTAGTTAATAAGCAAGGGCGATTTTATAAAGCGCTAGATATTAATAGTTTTATTATAGTATTCTTATAGCTTATTATCTATAAACTAAACACGCTATATTATCTTAAAGCACTAGATACTAGTAGTTCTATTATAGTGTTCTTATAGCGTGTTATTTATAAATTTAGTAAGAAAGGTTAGTAATTATAAGGACACTGCCTTTACCTTTCTCTCTTTACTTATATAATCTAACCTCCTTAATAGAGTATTAGCAGAGTTTAACTTACTTACTCTATATTTAATTATAAAGTTAAATAGATAGAGTTTATCTAGCATAGTAACTTATTTACTAGTTAACTTTAGCTTTATAGCTAGGTACTTATAGTTTAAGTAATCTATAACCACTATAACTAAATGCGTTAAGTATATAAGGTAGTGCCTCTAAGTCTAGAATACCTCTTAGATAGCTAGCAACTCTATATCTAGTATTATATAGCATAGCTCTATCTTATTTAACTTTCTTAATATATATGCCACTAGGTGCTAGTAACCTAGCACTAACTACGCTAGGATAGCCCTAAGTGCATATCCTAAGGCATTTATCTTAACCCTTAATAGGGCTAGTGAATTAAAGTACACTAAAATTAGCGCCTCTTAGAATTGTTTTTATAGCTCCTAAACATAGCTAACTTATTAGGATTTAGCTTAAACTTTACTAGTTAGTCTCCTAGAGTTAATTAGTTAATAGAATAACTATTTTGCTATAGCCTTTAATAAACTATCTATAAAATCCTATAAAGCCTAGGAATAACTAGATATTAAAGACACTATAAGGTACTAGCTAAGTTACTATTATCTTAATTCTAGAGGGCTCTATTATAATTCCTTCTTTAGATATAATAAAGCCTAGGAATTTAACCTCCTTATATAAGAATTTACACTTTTCTAGGTTAATAAAGAGGCTTGCTTCTTAGAGCTTCTAAAGGACTTATTTTACATGCCCCTTATGCATAGCTATATCGCTACTATAGATTAGGATATTATCTAAATATATAACGCAAATTATATCTATAAGGCTATCTAAGGCATTATTAATATATTCTTAAAAGGTTATAGGTGTATTAACTAGTCTAAAAGGCATTATAAGATATTTAAAGTAACTATATCTATATTAGAACGCTATTTTCCACTTATTACCCTTACGGATATATAGCTAATAGTATATATCTTTAAGGTCTAATTTTATATAGACCTTTACTCCCTTTAATTAGTTTAAGATCTCTGTGATTAGCGGTAATAGCGCTTTATCTTTAATAGTAATCCTATTAAGGGCTTTATAATCTATATAGAGGCGTAATTTTCCTCCTTTCTTTAATACAAATAATATTAGGGCTTTAGCTAGGCTAATGGATCTTTAAATCCATCCCTTTCGCTATACGCTTACTAAGTACTTATAGAGCACTTCTAGCTCCTTTTCTACTAAATTATATATTAGTCCCTATAGGGCGTTTTTCCCTTTTCTAATTTAATAGTATAAGTTTAGCTACCTAGTGTAAGGAGGATACCTATAAGTTTATTTAAAAAGATATCCTTAAACTCTTTATAGGCTTAGGGTATTTATATAGTTAACTTATAGGCTTTGCTTATCTCTATAGTTACTAAGTTATTATAAGGCCTATCTTTGTTTACTATTAAGATATTATTATCTTTTTATATAATTTTAGTTATTATTCCCTATAAGATAAATCTAATATATACGCGTTTTACCTCCTTATATGCCTATTACGTCCTTACTACTAGTCTAAGATATTCTTTTATAATAGGGTATCTCTAGTAACTATCTATCTAGGATATAATCACTGGTTTGTATATAACTACCTAGTTATACTCTAATAATAGGTCTTTACTAGTATTAGCTATGTAGTAGCTAACTTAACATATTCTTACGTAGCCTATGCTATCCTTAATTAATAGGGTTTATAATAAGATCCCTTAATGCTTAATTTTAGTAAGGGTAGCACTCTTAAGGGTTATATTATCCTTTTTACATTAGCCTAATTAACTACTATTAGTAACTTTAGGTAGATAATTAAATAGGTTACGCTAGGGTTAAACAGCGCCTTTATAGCTACCTATTTGTGTTCTTACTATAACTTTACCTTAACTCTTAGTCTTAGATCTTTAGGTAATAATTTAATAAGAGCGTCTTCCTAGGGTTACACTAAGCTAATAGGGGTCTTATTTAAGTCTAATAGGTCTTTATCCCTAGCCTAGTTACGGCTACTCTTATGCATCTCTATTATATAATTACTTCTCTTATAAATAGAGTAATCTAGTTTAGTATAGCTTAGTAAAGCATATCCTAGCTTATTATACTTAAAGCATATAAATAGTGAATTTATCTTTCTATTACCGCTTTATTACTATAGCCTTTCTAGTAAAGTAAAATATTATTATCTTTTCTAACTATTATTACCTTAATTACTTAATTAGCCTTCTTTAGTTATAATCTTTGCCTTTCTTCCTTAGCCTGCTAGGTAGGTCTAACTCTTAAGGAACTCTTAGCTAAGTACTTACTTCTTTATAGCGTTATTAAGGCTATTAATAAACATATAGATTTATAAGCATTTAGGAATTACTTTAGGTAGCTTAGCCTTTGCCTTACCCTAGATCTTTATAAATATCTAGAATAATTAGTAATTTTCTTATCTAAGACCTATTAACATCCTTATTACTTCTAAGCACTATGCATTCTTATCTATAGTTCCTATCTTTAGCTAATCCATAAATCTATCCTAGGTATAACCCTAGTAGTTTATATAACTATCTATAGCTATATAACATATCTATTGTTATTTCGCGTTATCTGCTAGGCAGCTACTAGCATAGGTAACCTTAGTTATATTATCTATAAAGGTTTTATAATCTATAGTAAAAGCTACGTTTAAATCCACTAGGAAATTCTAAAGACTCTTAAAAGTATTCCCTTTATATATAGGTGCTTTTAATTATATCTTTATAAGGCTATATTGCTATATAATAGGTGCTACCTAAGGTGCTAAAGGAGGGGTATTTATAGGTCCTATGTCTAAGTTACCTAAGGACATAGCTTCTTCTATTATCTATAGGTTTCGCTATAATTAGGTAAGTTTCTATCTCTTTTCTATAATGCATATCTAGGTTACTGCTTCTTTAAGGCACTAATTTAGTATTACCTCCTTATTATTAATAAGTGTTCCGCTTTACTAGTTATCTAATAGGGACTAGTAAACCACTCTAGTTAGGTTTAGTAGTATAACATTCTCCTGCTTATCTATAGCGTGGTTATAGCTACTACCTAATTAGGTTACTATGTAATAAATTCTAGATATCTTAATCTAACTAATAGTCTATTGCCCTAAAGGGAAGAGAGATTAATTTATTAAGGCTTTTAGCTTAGGAGTAAAAAATAGAGTAAAGGTTAGATTAAAGTGTTATAGCTATTAATCTACTAGCTAGGGTAGGTGCTTAAAAGGTTTAATCTCTAGCCCTTTCCCTACGATTATAGGAAAGCCCCTTTAAATAGCCCGCAGCTCTCACGTGACTAGCCCGCAGCTAGCCCTCAGCTCCGTGCCCCGCTGGGTTCCACCCTCATCGATGCCGTCGCCACCCTCATGGATGCCGTCGCTATTCTGCTCCTAACACCTAGGTCTAGCTTATTAGTCTAGGAAGTTAGAGCACCTAATGCTATTTGTCTTCTATAGTAAGGGTGTAGGTTTAATTTAATTCCTAGCTATTTCTAGGCCTAGGTCTCTTAGGCATTAACTAATTAGATTCTTATCTTATATTCTTCTTTCTTTGTTAATATCTATAATTCAGCCCCCTATATAAGTATAAGAAGGGTTCCTCCCCTAGAGAGGTCTTCCTTCTTTCCTCTTTTTATTAAACTTCCTATAGGTTCTTTTCTTCCTTAGAGCTACCTAAGGCGCTCCTAGGCTAGTGTTAGCCTAAATGCTAACATTACTATAGATCCGTTAAGTTATTTAATAAAATAGCACTAGTAGCTATGAGTACTCCTATGTCCTATGCTATTCTAGCTCTAATCTGCCTAGGAAACTCCTAAGAATAATTGCTATCCTTAGAAGTTATTAACTAAGAAGTAACTTAAGCAGGCTATAGCTAAAGATCTTAAGGTATAACCCTTACTATCCCTATACTAAGTCTACTCTAAGTCTAATCTATAATAGCTAGGGGATCCCTATAGGATCTAATATGTTTCCTATAAGTCTTAGTCTATTAACTATCCTAGGCATTAATACTATAATATTACTAGTAAGTTAACTCTATTCTGGTTTAGAGGTAGGGCTAACTATTTTATATAGGGCTTGCTACTAATGCTTACTTTAATTATTAGGTTTAAAACTATAGTTACTTAAAGGTAAGTAGTTAGCGCCTCTCTCCTAGGCCTAGTCCTATACTAATTTACTCTTAGCCTAATTTAACTAGTTAGTAAAATAAGCACTAGTGGTTAGTTAAGGTCTAGGTAGCTATAGTTACTAGGGGTAATATAAGTGCTACTACACTAGTTTACTATTAGTTCTAATCTAGGTCTAATAGTTCTTTAGGTCCTAGATAATTATTAGGATTACGTTAAGAAACTCTATACTAGGAATTAGAGTAAGAAAAAGCAAAGTACTTCTATAGTAGGTCTAGGCTAGTCTAGTACTAGGGAGATTAGCATAATAAGGTTATCTTTAGTTATAGCGCCTAGATACCCGCGCGGCGGAGATAAACTATCTCCTAGCTATGGCTTTGCTTACTAAGGGGCGGGTAAAGGTAATAGAGAGGGTAATTCTAGTCCTAGAGAAGGAATAAATAGTTAGGTAGTTATAGCTTAGTAAAGGGCAGAGGCAGACTAGTAGGGATTTTAATACCTAGCGTTTTTTATAGTTAAGATTAATCTAATAATAGTTCTAGAATTATAATCCTATAGCTAGCCTACTGCTAGCTCTAAACTATATAGTCCTACGCCTCTCCCTAGTTATCTATTATATCTATATCCTAGTTATTAGTCCTAGTATAGCGAAAGCACCCTAGCTCTAGCTCTTCCTCCCTCCTATATATATTAGCTACTAGTTCCTATGCTAATAAGTAGTATTAGAGTTATTTTGTGCTAAGGAACTATTTAGCTATAGCTCTTGCCTTTAGGGAGTAGTTTAGGGCTAGCCTTACCTCCTATATGTCTCTAGGCTATTATAATTAGGGGCGTTAGTAGTTATATTTAAGGTAGTTAACTATAATATAATATTAGTCCTTAACTGCTTTACTATAGCTACATAGAGGTAAGTTTACCCTAGGAACGCCCCTTTAGAAGAGGAACTTATTAAGGCTAATCTTTCCTATGCGTAGTTAGACTATGGTTAAGGAGATATGTTTTCTAGTCCTATATGAAATCTTTAGATTTCCTTTAGGTTATAAGTTAGCGGTTAGTCCTTAGTTAGCTCTCTTGCAAGTCTATGCCGCCCTAGGCGTTCCCTGCTATGCTATTTGTCCTAGCGTTATCTCTATTCCTTATGTAGTTCTGTCACTAGCTTATTATTCCTAGGGGGTGTTAAGGCTTTTGGCTTAGGAGTGAATAACAGAGTGAAGGTTAGATTAAAGTGTCGTAGCTATTGATCTGCTAGCTAGGGGTAGGTGCTTGAAAGGTTTAATCTCTAGCCCTTTCCCTTTGTTTATAGGAAAGCCCCTTTAAATAGCCCGCAGCTCTTACGTAACTAGCCCGTAGCTAGCCCTTAGCTCTGTGCCCCGCTAGGTTCCACCCTTATTAATGCTATTACTACCCTTATAGGTGCTATCGCTATTCTACTCCTAATATAATACCCCTCTTACTATAATTATCCTTAATTACATTAAGGTGCTATCTTAGGGTTAGGTTATAGCGTAAGAGTTCCTTTATTACTACTTACTATAGTGATTTTTTATAAAGTAATATAGTAATATTAATAATATTAGGCTATATTAGCCTTTTTACAGTAACCACTTACTAATAGAAGCTAGGTTATAGTTACTTCTTAACTTCCTCTCTATAGGTTATTCTTCTTAAGAGATTCTTCCTAACTAGACTAGTTAGTGCGATTTTTAATTAGCTTAACTCTATAGGGTATAGATTACCCTACTCCTTCTGTTTTTCTTTAAGCTTATAGTAGTAGCCTAATAAATTTATAGTAAGCTTATAGTAATAACTTATAAATTATAGTAATCTCTGTGAATACACTAGTTATAACGTATAGAAGATTCTAGTTAGAGTAGCTTAGATTAATCTAAGGTACCTAAATTTCTATAAGAAGGGTGATTTCCTTCCTTCTTTTCTCTCTTTTCTTTCTTTTCTTTAAGCCTCTTATTAACTTATAAGTCCCTTACTAATATAATAGCTACTATAACGCTACTATTATATAATATTAATTACTAACTATTATAGCTTAAGCTATTATATCTTATACTACTACTATTAAAGATCCTATTATTAAGCTATCCTATAAGGGGAGAACCTTATAATTATTAAAGACTATATAAGTTTACTACTTCTTTATTACTTTTTATTACTAACTTAGAGCTAGTTTAATAAAAATTCTATATATATATTATACCTAGTGGTTAGCTATTTAGAATATAGCTCTAAGGGATAATAATAAAGATAAATAGCCTTAGTATATTGCTAAGGGAAAGCCTGCTCTAACTAAATATAGTTATTCCTCTAGTATAAACTTACTACTAGCTTACTGCTATTATTACTAATGTTTAGCTTTTTATAGGTAATTCTCTAAAATACTATTATTATGCTTAAAATAATAAGACTTATATTAGGGTAAGTTAAGCCTTAAGGGATTACCTCTTAATTACTACTAACTCCTTACTAGTATTCTATTTAAATTATAAAGCTATATAAATAGCTTTAGGATATACTTTATAATCTTCTAGAACTATACTATATTAGTAATATAAGTACCCTTTAGTCTATTACTTTAATATTACTAATATACTACTAGGAGTTTATATAAGCTAAGAAGAAACTTTATAATACTCTTTTAGCCTTAAAAATGCTAATAAATATAGGTAAGCTTATTATATATGTTTTATAGCTAAGGCTTCTTAAGAAGTAAAGTGTAATAAACGCGTTACTTTCTTATAGCTAATTAATATTATTAATCTAGAAACCTAGATTAAAATTACTAATTATCTTTAATTTATAGCTACTTATAGCCCTATAGTTAGTGCTATTAGCTTTACTACTTATTCTTTGCTAACTTACTGCTAGTTTACTACTGCTTAAGCTACTCTCCTATATATATTAGACCTTTAGAACTCCCTAAGGAATTATAAGTTTAAGCCTTTAGTAATAATAAGTCTAAGGCTAATAAAGTTAGAAATTATGCTAAAAATCAGTCTAAATATGTCTTTAAAGTCTAGCTATTAGATAGCTATAAGTCTATGCTAAGTTTTTGCTTTAAATATAGGATTTATTTAGTAGTCTAAATTATTATTAAGTAAATTATTCCCTAATTAAATTACTACAATCTAATAATTATTTTAGATTATAATTAAGAGTTAATTAAGTAGCTAAGAAGTTAAGATTTAGCTGCTTAGTTACTACTTATAGTCTTTAATAATCTCTTTTATTATAAAGTCTTTACGTAGTACCTAAGAATTCTTAGAATTATTATAATTCTTCTATTTCACTAAATATTTACGCTATTTACTATTATATTTATAGGCGATAATTCGTTTAACTTTAAATTCCTCTTAATTCTCTTTAATGTTATCTTATAGCAAGGTTATTTTAACTACATTACTTAGATTTCCTCTAAAAGGTTTTAAGCTTATAATATTAAAAACATTATATAAGCGCATTCCTTTAGGTAACTTTAATTAATAAGCTAAACTATAATAGCTAACTTCTTTTTAATCTTATATAGTCCTAAGTACTTTATAGCTAGCTTTTAGCTAGGGCGTTATAGATTAATATTCTTAGTTAAGAGTAAGATATAGTTACCTATATTAAACTTTATTAGCACTCTCTTTTAATTATAATACTTTTTCTATAGGGCCTATAAGTAGCTTAATAGCTACTTAATCTCTATATGCTTATGCTTTAATTCTAAAACTCTATTTTTAGCTTAATTATTAACTATTAGAATTAGTATAACTACTTAATCTAGTCCCCTTAGGTTATACCCTTATAGCGCTTCTATAGGTATATAACCATAACTTATATACACACTTATATTATAAGTAAACTATACTATTAGGAGATAATTAACCTAATTAGTTTACTTTACGCATATAAATGCTCTTAAATAGTGCTCTAAAACTTAATTTAAGCATTCTATTTAACTATCTATTTATAAATAAAACGCGGTACTTAATCGCTACTTTATTGCTAAGAGATAGCAAAATATTCTCTAAAATCTACTAGTAAATATTAAACCTTAGTTTATAATAATACCTTCTAGGGCTTTATAATCTTTAAAAATATATTCTAGGAAGATAGTTACTAGTCTATTGCTAGTTAACCGCGTAGATATAGGGATATAAATACTATATTTTATAAATCTATTAATTACTACTAAGATTATATTATATATTTTACCTTACTAATCCTTAACTAGTAGGAGTCTAGTAATAAAATCTATTAATAATTCTTAAAAGGGGTAATCTAATACTAGTAGTATAGCTAGCTTACTATAAGGTTTATATATTTATAGTTTTAAAACTTAATAGCTAATATAAGTATATATATATACCTTAATATCTCTTTTTATTCCTAGCTAAAAATATTAGTTAGTAACTTATTAAAGAGTTCTAGTAACTCCTTAATACCTAGTAGTAGGGTTATTATAAATTAGCAGTAGGATTTCTTTTCTTATTCCCTATAGGATAAAAACTTAATTTTTAAATATTAATAGCTTAGAGGGTTTAATAGACTATATCTATAATATATCTAGGTTACTGCTTAATAGTAGCGCTCTTTTCTTTATAATAAAGGCATTTCTTTATTATATATCTAAAAGTAAGACTTAGATTAGGGTTCTAATTCTATATCTTTTATAAATATAGTGAAGTTTAACTTAGAAGAGGTTCTCTATACTACTAAGACCCTAGCTATAATATATTTACTAGGTTATAACTCCTTAGCTAGTGAATTTAGTCTTATATATAGTTTATTCCTTACTATAATGCCTATATTAAGCGTATTTAGTCTAATAGGCTTCTCTAAAATTAATAAGACCTTAGCTATTACACTACTACTAGGTAATAACTCCTTAGCTAGTAGGCTTAGTCTTACGTATAGTCCCCTTATGCTATAATAATATCCTTAGAATATATCTAAATTATTAGGCTTTTCTAAAATTAATAAGACCTTAGCTATTATACCACTACTAGGTAGCTACTCCTTAGCTAGTAGGCTTAGTCTTATATACAGTCCCCTTACGCTATAATAATATCCTTAGAGTATATCTAGACTATTAGGTTTCTTTAAAATTAAGGAGACTCTAGCTAATATATTACTACTAGGAGTAACTCCTTAGCTAGTAGGTCTAGTCTTATATATAGTCTATCCTTATCTAGTTAATAGGTAAGGGGTGATTTTATAGAGTGCTAGATATTAATAGTTTTAATATAGCATCCTTATAGCCTATTATTTATAAACTAAACACACTGTGTTTTCTTAGAGCACTAGATACTAGTAGTTCTATTATAGTATCCTTATAGTATATTATTTATAAATTTAGTAAGAAAGGTTAGTAATTATAAGGACACTGCCTTTACCTTCCTCTTTTTACTTATATAATCTAACCTCCTTAATAAAGCATTAGTAAGGTTTAACTTACCTACTCTATATTTAATTATAAAGTTAAATAGATAGAGTTTATCTAGCATAGTAACCTATTTACTAGTTAACTTTAGCTTTATAGCTAGGTACTTATAGTTTAAGTAATCTATAATTACTATAACTAAATGCGTTAAGTATATAAGGTAGTGCCTCTAAGTTTAAAATGCCTCTTAAATAGCTAGTAACTCTATATCTAGTGTTACATAGCATAGCTCTATCTTATTTAACTTTCTTAATATATATACTACTAGGTACTAGTAACCTAGCACTAACTACGCTAGGATAGCCCTAAGTGCGTGTCCTAAGGTGTTTATCTTAACCCTTAATAAGGCTAGTGGATTAAAGTGCACTAGAATTAGCGCCTCTTAGAATTGTTTTTATAGCTCCTAAACATAGCTCACTTATTAGGATTTAGCTTAAACTTTACTAGTTAGTCTCCTTAGAGTTAATTAGTTAATAGGATAACTATTTTACTATAGCCTTTAATAAACTATTTATAAAATCCTATAAAGCCTAGGAATAACTAGATATTAAAGACACTATAAGGTACTAGCTAAGTTACTATTATCTTAATTCTAGCGGGCTCTATTATAATTCTTTCTTTAGATATAATAAAGCCTAGGAATTTAACCTCCTTGTATAAGAATTTACACTTTTCTAGGTTAATAAAGAGGCTTGCTTCTTAGAGCTTCTAAAGGACTTATTTTACATGCCCCTTATGCGTAGCTATATTACTACTATAGATTAGGATATTATCTAAATATATAACGCAAATCATATCTATAAGGCCTTCTAAGGTATTATTAATATATTCTTAAAAGGTTATAGGTGTATTAACTAGTCTAAAAGGCATTATAAGATATTTAAAGTAGCTATATTTACATTAGAATGCTGTTTTTTACTTATTACCCTCGCGGATACGTAGCTAGTAGTATGTATCTTTAAGGTCTAATTTTATATAAACCTTTGCTCCCTTTAATTAGTTTAAGATCTCTATAATTAGCGGTAATAGCGCTTTATCTTTAATAGTAATCCTATTAAGGGCTTTATAATCTATGTAAAGGCATAATTTTCCTCCTTTCTTTAGTATAAATAATATTAGGGCTTTAGCTAGGCTAATAGATCTTTAAATCTATCCCTTTTACTACGCGCTTACTAAGTACTTATAGAGCACTTCTAGCTCCTTTTCTACTAAATTATATATTAGTCCCTATAGGGTATTTTCCCTCTTCTAATTTAATAGTATAAGTTTAGCTACCTAGTATAGGAGGATACCTATAAGTTTGTTTAAAAAGATATCCTTAAACTCCTTATAGGCTTAGGGTATTTATATAGTTAACTTATAGGCTTTGCTTATCTCTATAGTTACTAGGTTATTATAAGGCCTATCTTTATTTACTATTAAGATATTATTATCTTTTTATATAATTTTAGTTATTATTCCTATAAGATAAATCTAATATAAGCGTGTTTTGCCTCCTTACGTGCCTATTACGTCCCTACTACTAGTCTAAGATATTCTTTTATAATAGGGTATCTCTAGTAACTATCTATCTAGGATATAATCACTGGTTTATATATAACTGCCTAGTTATGCCCTAATAATAGGTCTTTACTAGTATTAGCTATATAGTAGCTAACTTAATATATTCTTACGTAGCCTATGCTATCCTTAATTAATAAGGTTTATAATAAGATCCCTTAGTGCTTAATTTTAGTAAGGGTAGCACTCTTAAGGGTTATATTATCCTTTTTATATTAGCCTAATTAACTACTATTAGTAACTTTAGGTAAATAATTAAATAGGTTACGCTAGGGTTAAACAGTGCCTTTATAGCTACCTATTTATATTCTTACTATAACTTTACCTTAACTCTTAGTTTTAGATCTTTAGGTAATAATTTAATAAGAGCGTCTTCCTAGGGTTATACTAAGCTAATAGGGGTCTTATTTAAGTCTAATAGGTCTTTATCTCTAGCCTAGTTATAGCTACTCTTATATATCTCTATTATATAATTACTTCTCTTATAAATAGAGTAATCTAGTTTAGTGTAGCTTAGTAAAGCATATCCTAGCTTACTACACTTAAAATATATAAATAGCGAATTTATCTTTCTATTACTACTTTATTACTATAGCCTTTCTAGTAAAGTAAAACATTATTATCTTTTCTAACTATTATTACCTTAATTACTTAATTAGCCTTCTTTAGTTATAACCTCTGCCTTTCTTCCTTAGCTTACTAGGTAAGTCTAACTCTTAGGGAACTCTTAGCTAAGTACTTACTTCTTTATAGCGTTATTAAGGCTATTAATAAATATATAGATTTATAGGTATTTAGGAATTGCTTTAGGTAGCTTAGCCTTTGCCTTGCCCTAGATCTTTATAAACGTCTAGAATAATTAGTGATTTTCTTATCTAAAACCTATTAATATCCTTATTACTTCTAAGCACTATATATTCTTATCTATAGTTTTTATCTTTAGCTAATCTATAAATCTATCCTAGGTATAACCCTAGTAGTTTATATAACTATCTATAGCTATATAACATATCTATTATTACTTTACATTATCTGCTAGGTAGCTGCTAGTATAGGTAACCTTAGTTATATTATTTATAAAGGTTTTATAATCTATAGTAAAAGCTATGTTTAAATTCGCTAGGAAATTCTAAAGACTCTTAAAAGTGTTCCCTTTATATATAGGTACTTTTAATTATATCTTTATAAGGCTATATTACTATATAATAGGTGCTACCTAAGGTACTAAAGGAGGGGTATTTATAAGTCCTGCGTTTAAGTTACCTAAGGATATAGCTTCTTTTATTATCTATAGGTTTCGCTGTAATTATATAAGTTTCTATCTCTTTTCTATAATATATATCTAGGTTACTACTTCTTTAAGGCGCTAATTTAGTGTTACCTCCTTATTATTAATAAGTGTTCCACTCTACTAGTTATCTAATAGGGACTAGTAGACCACTCTAGTTAGGTTTAGTAGTGTAATATTCTCCTGCTTATCTATAGCGTAGTTATAGCTATTACCTAATTAGGTTGCTATGTAATAAATTCTAGATATCTTAATCTAACTAATAGTCTATTACCCTAAAGGGAAGAGAGATTGATTTATTAAGGCTTTTAGCTTAGGAGTGAATAATAGAGTAAAGGTTAGATTAAAGTATTATAGCTATTAATCTGCTAGCTAGGGGTAGGTGCTTAAAAGGTTTAATCTCTAGCCCTTTCCCTTTATTTATAGGAAAGCCCCTTTAAATAGCCCGTAGCTCTTACGTGACTAGCCCGCAGCTAGCCCTTAGCTCTATGCCCCGCTGGGTTCCACCCTCATCGATGCCGTCGCTACCCTCATGGGTGCTGTCGCTGTTCTGCTCCTGACAGGGGTCTTAGTCTACGCTATAATACCGTCTATACTAAGTTAGTAGTGGCTTGGATTATTGTGGTTATTCCGCTCTCTATAATTCTCTCTTTAAACTTCTGTTTTATCTTATTTAGGTATAGATCTAGGGAGGGGATATAAGTCTTAACCTCTAGTTAGGTAATAGGCATAGCCTTAAACGCGCTAGCTATAATTTAGAGGTAGGTTAATTAGTCTTTTATAAAGCTTTTAACTACTTCTCTTAGTTTTCTGCCCTTCTTAGTTAGGGTATAGTAGGCGCTTACCCTATAGGTAAGGATAGGCTAGACTACCTATATATATAGGAGTTAGGCATCTCTAAAGCTATAACCCTAGGCTAATACTGCTAGTAAGGAGAGTGTAAGCTACTACTAGGCTAGTTTACCTTTTAGGATATTCTTATAAGCGCTCTAATTAAGTTTCCTATTAACCTAGACTCTAAGGAACCTATATAACTCTATAAGCACTATCTCTTTTACACTAAGTTAAACCCTAGCCTATAGGGGTTAGTATGCTTTACTAAAGTGTATAAGTTTAGTCTTTACTAGGTTAAACTTTACTCCTGCTTCTTTTACCTATTTTTATATACTTTCCACGTAGCTTTAAGCCTTTTCTAGGTCTATATAGTGTTCTTTCTAAATACTACTATATTTATATTATCCATGAATCCTATTACCACTATGCTTAGGATAGCTTAGAGGCGTACGTAAAGCTTTGCTAAGTAGAGTAGGAAGAGAATTAGTAAGAGGGGTAAGCCTTATAGGGTGCCTGCCTTTATCTAGAAGGGTCTTAAGAGTTTGCTATTAAAGCTAAGCTAGCTTATTCTATCTATAAGGAAGCTATGTATTATAGCTATTAGCTAGTGTGGTATACCTATTTAGATTAAAACGTAAATTAGATATAGGTGGCTAACTCTATTAAATACGGATAAGATATCTATCTATGCTAATAAGGTAATGCTACCTTTACCCTAAGCCTCTCTTACATATTTTACAAGGACTCTAATTATAGTTTTTATTAATCTATTTGCCCTATTTCCTATTTATAGCTTAAGGAGAAGGCCCTTAGCCTTAGTAAAGGCTATAAGCTACCTTATAATTACTGCTTCTATAATCTTTCCTACTATATTTAGTAGTAAGATAGGTCTCTATATATTAGCCCTTCTTATCTCCTTAGTGGTTTTCCTAGCTTTCTAATTACCACTACTTATATAGTTTAGAACTAGGCTAGGAAATATCCTACTTTAAGGATAGCGTTTAGTAAGCGCGCTATAGCTTCTTTAGCTAGCTTATTATAGGCCTTAATAAGGCCTGCTAGGAGTTTATTATCTCCTAGGGCTTTCTAGCTAGCTATATCTAATAGGATATTTCTAATATCCCTTACTCTAAACTATTCTTTATCTAGGACTAGTGTATTATTAAGTTCTAGAAAGGAGAGGTCTAGGATATAGAAGAGATTTACTATAGGTTTAGGGAAGAACCTTTATATAAGTATACTTACCTTATCCTTATAGGTAGTGGCTAGGTTAGGGTTATTATTAGTTCTTTCTAGGTCTAGGAGTCTAGGGAGCTCTAAGGGGCCTAGCTTTAGAGTTAGGCCTATCTCTCTAGTCTCTAAACTTCTCTATCCTTTTCCTATGTATTAGCTTTTTATAGGGCTTCTCTTTACGCATTCCTTTTCTCTTCCCTAACTATCTATTCCTAGTTATTATCCGCCTTAGAGAAGGCTTACTAGTTTGCTTTAGTCTTTTAGTGCCTCTATTATCTCTTAGCTTATCTAGCTTTAGTAATTACCTCTTTTATTCTTCTTAACCACTACGCCTCTAGGCTAGGGAGTCCTTAGCGCTTCCATAGGGCTACTAGCTTTACTATCTATTAGAGGTTTGTAATAAGCTATATTATATATATATTAATTCCTTCCTTATCTTTTAGGTCTAGTGCATTTTCTACTTAGAGTTATACCGCTGCTTTTGCCTTTACCTATAGCTTATTTATCACGGTCTAGGTATATTTAAGGGTAAGCAAGGTGCCTTCTTACTCCTTAGTAAAGATGCTAATTAGCTATGGAATATAGTTAGAACCTATAAGGTCTTCTACACTATTATAATAGACTTAGATATCTAGAGTTACCTATGCTAAATCTATAGTGCTATCTCTATCTTCTCTGTGTTATCTTATAGGTTCCCCTTAGGGCATTACTAAACTAAGCCTTTACTAGCTTATAAGGTCTAGTAGTTCCTTTACTCCTCTAGTTATTCTATTTAGGCTATCCTAGAGGGAGTGTTTTTAGTTAAAGTCTCCTATAAAAACGCTTTAGCTATAGGGCTTATTTATATTAAAAGTGCGAATAGGTGTGTTCTAGTTATCTATATATCCCTTTAAGTAAAGGGAGTAGATATTTATGCCTTTTATCTTTACTAGTAACTAGTTAGGTCCTCCCTAGGCTATCTATAACCCTATATTATACTTCTTATTTATATATACTATATTCTAGCCTTTATAGTGTGCTAGTTAGAATTAGGCAAGGCCTAGTGCTAGGGGCTATAAGTGCCTTATATATTCCTACTCTTAGATTACTATTATGTTTATATTAGTTTAGTGCTAGAGCGCTATGTGTATTAGGTTATCCTTCTTATTTATATTCTAAAAGAGAACTTATAATATTACTATATTAATTAGGGAGGTAGTAGGTCTTTGCTATCTTATGCTAGTTCTATTCTAGCCCTATTCTAAGATATATATTATATAATGCTTCCTGCCCTAGGCTATTTAGCACTTCTCTCTGTGTTTATAAGGCATTCCCTTTTTCTACTTACTATAACTATAAGTTCTATAGCTATGCTAGTTCTCTTATAGGGTAGTATTAGGCTTTTATCTAGGGAGTTACTAGTAAATTATAATAGTTACTCTAAGTAGCTTACTTTTACTATATTTTACTTCTCTTTTAGAATAGGATAGTTCCTTAACTACGCTAGGTATAAGCTAAAGTATAAGATATAGTTTTCCTTTAGTTATTTGCTAATTATTAGGCATAATATTTCTCCTTCTTTATATTAGCTAGCTCTATACCTGCTATACCTTAGGGCTACCTTATAGAACTTTATAATATAGCTAGTTTAGAAGTAATTATAGTATTATTAGGGTTATAGGGTTTTATTATATAGTTTAGTTTAGAATAGCTTTGCTTTAAAGACTATGCTATCTTAGTATATCTTATTAGTATCTTTTACTTTTACTAGTCTTAGGATTAGGGTAGTGTATTATATGTTTTCTACTTAGGGGTGCCTTATAGTTACCTTAATTATATTTACTTTATTTGCTTTTCTAATCTTAGCTATAAGGCTTTTAATAGATATATGCTTTATTAGGAATCCCTTAACTATAACGCTAAGTATATAGCGGTAGAGGGCCGCTTCTAGTCTAAATGCTTTTATAATCTATTTTTAGTCTTCTCTATATTAGGCAGCGTTTCCTTTAAAGGTAATAATTATATCTTTGCTAGGGAGTCTTTTAGCTACTATAGCTATAGTTTAGCTAGTAGCTCTATTTACTATAGTTATTATATCTTTAGTGCCTTAGGATTAGAGCGTTTCCTAGATTATATTACCTTTAATAAGTACTTCTCTATGTTATCTACCTAGGACCTATAAGGGAGGGTTTTGTTATTTAGTCTTCTTAGTGCTAGCCTAGCTATAATGCTTACCTAGGTTAGTGTATTAGTTCCTTTAGATTCTTCCCTAATAGCCTCCTTAAGGGCTACTTTAAGGGCTTCTTTAGTAGTATAAATGTTATTATTATTATTATTATTACTATTATTTATAGCTTTTATTTTAGCGTGGGCGCGGTTTGCTGCCTAGTGGGCTATGGCCTTTATAATGCTCTAGACTTAGGAGACTTTATTGCTAGGGATAAGGCTAGCAATCTTATTATAAAATTTCGTATTATCTAGATACTCGAATTATATCTAGTCTATTATTAGGTTATCCTTACGTCTATAGGCGTTAAATTACCCTAGTCCTACATTTAGGTAGTGGTAGCTTTATACTAGCCCCTTTCTCTAGCGTTAATTACTATTAGCATCTTGCCCTTATACCCGCCTCTAGCTCTATCGCAATGCGACATTGTAGGAGGGGTAAACAAAGGTAAGGAATTCGAATATCAATATGGCTTGTATTTTAGAGGCGATTCCGGACCTTTAGATCGGTGCGGAAAAAGTATTAATCTTGGTTTCAGGATTATAGAAAGTATATAAAAATAGGTAATTAATAATTATAGGAGGGTTCTTTTGTAGTCTTCCTAGCCTTCTTTTTAGAGAGGCTAGAGGCACTACGTTGTTAATTTATGCCTCTCGCTCTTCCCCTTTAATTGCCTCTAGGTTATTACCTCTTACTAGCAATAGCCTTTCCTTGCTTAGGTCTTTATTATAGGGCTTAATAGAGGTTAACCTAAAGACCTTAGAACCTTGTGGAAGATTAAGGGTATAGCTCTCTCTATCTATTATAAGGAGCTTATATAGGCCTTACTATCCTTTATGCTCTTACTAGATAAGAACTAGTAATGCAAGCAAGAGGTTAAGGGTTAGCAAGGTATTAGGGCTATTCCTTATAGTAAGGGCTTCCTTAACCTTATAGAGCGCGTGTAACCTCTTAATCTCCTTTATTACCTTTTATACTATAAGAGCTTATTACTTAATATTAGGCAAGGGAGGAGAATTATTAATTATTTAAGGGTAGGCGCTAAAGATAAGAAGGGTTAGAATAATGCTATTTAGGCTTACGGTATTATTAAGGGCTTTTATAGCTATTTATAGGGCTATAGCTTTAGGTATTAACAGGCATTTGCGTTAGATAATATTATAGGCTCTTTAGAGTGGCCTATAATATCTCTTAACCTTGCTAATACTATAGTGTGCCTTAATAAGGACTTCTTTAATTAAGATTAATATTAAAGCTATAAATTAGCGGAATTCTTCGCTTCTAAATGTTATGCTAGCATTAGTTATAATCTAATCTAGAGGACCCTAGTAGGTATTAATCTAGTAGAGTGTTAGGAGCAGAACAGCGACGGCATCCATGAGGGTAGCGACGGCATCGCTAAGGGTGGAACCCAGCGGGGCACGGAGCTAAGGGCTAACTACGGGCTAGTCACGTGAGAGCTGCGGGCTATTTAAATAGGCTTTCCCACAATTATAGGAAAGGGCTAGAGATTAAACCTTTTAAGCACCCACCCCTAGCTAGCAGATTAATAGCTATAACACTTTAATCTAACCTTCACTCTATTATTCACTCCTAAGCTAAAAGCCTTAACAAATCAATCTCTCTTCCCTTTAGGGTAATAGACTATTAGTTAAATTAAGATGTCTAGAATTCATTGCATAGTAACCTAATTAGGTAGTAGCTATAACCATGCTATAGATAAGTAAGAGAATGTTACACCACTAAACCTAACCGGAGTAGTCCACTAGTCCCTATTAGATAACTAGCAGAGTAAAACACTTATTAATAATAAAGAGGTAATACTAAATCAGCGCCTTAAAGAAGCAGTAACCTAGATACGTATTATAGAAAAGAGATAGAAACTTGCTTACTTATAGCAAAACCTATAGATAATAGAAGAAGCTATATCCTTAGGTAACTTAGACATAGGACCTATAAATACCCTCCTTTAGCACCTTAGGTAACACCTATTACGTAGCAATATAGCCTTACAAAAACATAATTAAAAGCACCTATATATAAAGGGAATACTTTTAAGAGTCTTTAGAATTTCCTAGCGGATTTAAACGTAGCTTTCACTATAGATCATGAAACCTTTATAGATAATATAACTAAGGTTGCCTATGCTAGTAGCTACCTAGCAGATAACGCAAAGTAACAATAGATATGTCATGCAGCCACGGATAGTTATATAAACTACTAGGGTTATACCTAGGATAGATTTATGGATTAGCTAAAGATAGGAACTATAGATAAGAATACATAGTGCTTAGAAGTAATAAGGATATTAATAGGTCTTAGATAAGAAAATCACTAATTATTCCAGACGTTTATAAAGATCTAGGGCAAGGCAAAGGCTAAGCTACCTAAAGCAATTCCTAAACGCTTACAAATCTATATGTTTATTAATAGCCTTAATAATGCTATAAAGAAGCAAGTACTTAGCTAAGAGTTCCCTAAGAGTTAAACCCACCTAGTAGGCTAAGGAAGAAAGGCAAAGGTTATAACTAAAGAAAGCTAATTAAGCAATTAAGGTAATAATAGTTAGAAAAGATAATAACATTTTACTTCGCCAGAAAGGCCATAGTAATAAAGCAGTAATAGAAAGATAAGTTCGCTATTTACATATTTTAAGTATAGTAAGCTAGGACATGCTTCACTAAGCTACACTAAACTAGATTACTCTATTTACAAGAGAAGCAACCACACAATAAAGACATATAAGAGTAGTCATGACTAGGCTAGAGACAAAGACCTATTAGACTTAAACAAGACCTCTATTAGCTTAGTGTAACCCTAGGAAGACGCTCTTATTAAATTATTACCTAAAGATCTAAGACTAAGAGTTAAGGTAAAGTTATAGTAAGAACATAAATAGGTAGCTATAAAGGCACTATTTAACCCTAGCGTAACCCATTTAATTATCTACCTAAAGTTACTAATAGCAGTTAATTAGGCTAATATAAAAAGGATAACATAACCCTTAAGAGTGCTACCCTTACCAAAATTAAGTATTAAGGAATCTTATTACAAACTTTATTAATTAAGGATAGCATAGGCTACGCAAGAATATATTAAGTTAGCTACTATATAGCTAATACTAGTGAAGACCTATTATTAAGGCATAACTAGGCAGTTATATACGAACCAGTAATTATATCCTAGATAGATAGTTACTAAAGACACCCTGTTATAAAAGAATGTCTTAGACTAGCAGTAGGGATGCAATAGGTACATAAGGAGGCAAAACGCGCTTACATTAGATTTATCTTATAGGGAATAATAACTAAAATTATATAAAAAGATAATAATATCTTAATAGTAAATAAAGACAGGCCCTATAATAACCTAGTAACTATAGAGATAAGCAAAGCCTATAAGTTAACCATATAAATACCCTAAGCCTATAAGGAATTTAAGGATATCTTTTAAACAAACTTATAGGTATTCTCCTTACACTAGGTAGCTAAACTTATACTATTAAATTAGAAGAGGGAAAACACCCTATAGGGACTAATATATAATTTAGTAGAAAAGGAGCTAGAAGTGCTCTATAAGTACTTAGCAAGCGCGTAGCAAAAGGGATAGATTTAAAGATCCATTAGCCTAGCTAAAGCCCTAATATTATTTATGCTAAAGAAAGGAGAAAAATTACACCTCTATATGGATTATAAAGCCCTTAATTAGATTACTATTAAAGATAAAGCGCTATTATTACTAATTATAGAGATCTTAAACTGATTAAAGGGAGCAAAGGTCTATATAAAATTAGACCTTAAAGATGCATACCACTAGCTACGTATCCGCAAGGGCAATAAGTAGAAAACAGCGTTTTAATGCAGATATAGTCACTTTAAATATCTTATAATGCCTTTTAGGCTAGTTAATGCACCTATAACCTTTTAAGAATATATTAATAATGCCCTTAAAGGCCTTATGAATACGATTTGCGTTATATACTTAGACAATATCCTAATCTATAGCAGTAATATAGCCACGCATAAGGGGCATGTAAAACAAGTCCTTTAGAAGCTCTAAGAAGCAAGCCTCTTTATTAACCTAGAAAAGTGCAAATTTTTATGTAAGGAGGTTAAATTCCTAGGCTTTATTATATCTAAAGAAGGAATCGCAATAGAGCCCGCTAGAATTAAGATAATAGTAACTTAGCTAGTACCTTGTAGTATCTTTAATATCTAGTTATTCCTAGGCTTTACAGGATTTTACAGATAGTTTATTAAAGGCTATAGCAAAATAGTTATCCTATTAACTAATTAACTCTAAGGAGACTAACTAGTAAAGTTTAAGCTAAATCCTAATAAGTTAGCTATATTTAGGAGCTATAAAAACAATTCTAAGAGGCGCTAATTCTAGTGCACTTTAATCCACTAGCCCTATTAAGGGTTAAGACAAATGCCTTAGGATACGCACTTAGGGCTATCCTAGCGTAGTTAGTGCTAGGTTACTAGCACCTAGTGGTATATATATTAAGAAAGTTAAATAAGATAAAGCTACGCTATATAACACTAGATATAGAGTTACTAGCTATCTAAGAGGCATTCTAAACTTAGAGGCATTACCTTACATACTTAATGTATTTAGTTATAGTAGTTATAGATTACTTAAACTATAAGTACCTAGCTATAAAGCTAAAGTTAACTAGTAAATAGGTTACTACGCTAGATAAACTCTATCTATTTAACTTTGTAATTAAATATAGAGTAAGTAAGTTAAACCCTACTAACACTCTATTAAGGAGGTTAGATTATATAAGTAAAGAGAGAAAGGTAAAGGTAATATCCTTATAATTACTAACCTTTCTTACTAAATTTATAAATAACGCGCTATAAGGACACTATAATAGAACTACTAGCATCTAGTGCTCTAAGAAAACGTAGTGTATTTAGTTTATAGATAATAGGCTATAAGAATGCTATAATAAAACTATTAATATCTAGCGCTCTATAAAATCACCCCTGCCTATTAACTAGATAAGAATAGACTATATATAAGACTAGACCCGCTAGCTAAGGAGTTACTCCCTAGTAGTAGTATATTAGCTAGGGTCTCCTTAATTTTAAAGAAACCTAATAGTCTAGATATATTTAAAGGATATTATTATAGCGTAAGGGGACTGTATATAAGACTAAGCCTGCTAGCTAAGGAGTGGTTACCTAGCAGTGGTATAATAGCTAAGGTCTTATTAATTTTAGAAAAGCCTAATAGTCTAAATACATTTAAAGGATATTATTATAGCATAGGGGACTGCATATAAGACTAAGCCTACTAGCTAAGGAGTTACTACCTAGTAGTAGTGTAATAGCTAGGGTCTTATTAATTTTAGAGAAGCCTATTAGACTAAACGCGCTTAATATAGGTGTTATAGTAGGGAATAGACTATATATAAGACTAAATTCGCTAGCTAAGGAGTTATAACCTAGTAGATACGTTATAGCTAGGGTCTTAGCAGTATAGAGAACCTCTTCTAAGTTAAACTTTACTGCATTTATAGAAGACATAGAATTAGAACCCTAATCTAAGTCTTACTTTTAGATATATAATAAAGGGATGCCTTTATTATAAAGAAAAGGGCACTGCTATTAAGCAGTAACCTAGATATATTATAGATATAGTCTATTAAACCCTCTAAGCTATTAATATTTAAAAATTAAGTTTTTATCCTATAGGGAATAAGAAAAGAAATCCTACTACTAATTTATAATAACCTTACTACTAGGTATTAAGGGGTTACTAGAACTCTTTAATAAGTTACTAACTAATATTTTTAGCTAGGAATAAAAAGAGATATTAAGGTATATATATATACTTATATTAGCTATTAAGTTTTAAAACTATAAATACATAAACCTTACAGTAAGCTAGCTATACTACTAGTGCTAGATTACCCTTTTAAGAATTATTAATAGATTTTATTACTAGACTCCTACTAGTTAAAGATTAGCAAGGTAAAACGCATAATATAATCTTAGTAGTAGTTAATAGATTTATAAAATATAGTATTTATATCCCTATGTCCACGCAGTTAACTAGCAATAGACTAGTAACTATCTTCCTAGAACACATTTTTAAAGATTATAAAGCCCTAGAAGGTATTATTATAGACTAAGGTTTAATATTTACTAGTGGATTTTAGAGAATATTTTACTACCTCTTAGTAATAAAGTAGTAATTAAGCACTGCGTTTTATCTACAAATAGATAGTTAAATAGAACGCTTAAATTAAGTTTTAGAGCACTATTTAAGAGCATTTATATACGTAAAGTAAACTAATTAGGTTAATTATCTCCTAATAGCATAGTTTACTTATAACACAAGCGCGCATATAAGTTACGGTTATACACCTATAGAAGCGCTATAAGGGTATAACCTAAGGGGACTAGATTAAGTAATTACGCTAATTCTAATAGTTAATAATTAAGCTAAAAATAGAGTTTTAGAATTAAAGCATAAGCATATAGAGATTAAGTAGCTATTAAGCTACTTATAGGCCCTATAGAAAAGTATTATAATTAAAAGAGAGTGCTAATAAAGTTTAATATAAATAACTATATCTTACTCTTAACTAAGAATATTAATTTACAATACCCTAGCTAAAAGCTAGCTATAAAGTACTTAGGACTATATAAGATTAAAAAGAAGTTAGCTATCATAGTTTAGCTTATTAATTAAAGTTACCTAAAGGAACGCGCTTACATAATGTTTTTAATATTATAAGCTTAGAACCTTTTAGAGGAAATCTAAGCAACGCAGTTAAAACAACCTCGCTATAAGATAACGTTAAAGAGGATTAAGAGGAATTTAAAGTTAAACAAATTATTGCCTATAAATATAACAGCAAACAGCGTAAATATTTAGTGAAATAGAAGAATTACAATAATTCTAAGAATTCTTAGGTGCTACGTAGAGACTTTATAATAAAAGAGGTTATTAAAGACTATAAGCAGTAACTAAGCAGCTAAATCTTAACTTCTTAGCTGCTTAATTAACTCTTAATTATAATCTAAAATAATCATTAGACTATAGTGATTTAATTAGGGAATAATTCACTTAATAATAATTTAGACTACTAAATAAATCTTGTATTTAAAGTAAAGACTTAGCACAGACTTATAGCTATCTAATAGCTAGACTTTAAAGATATATTTAGACTGATTTTTAGCATGATTTCTAACTTTATTAGCCTTAGACTTATTATTACTAAAGGCTTAAACTTATAATTCCTTAGGGAGTTCTAAAGGTCTAACACACATAGGGAGAGCAGCTTAAGCAGTAGTAAACTAGTAGTAAGTTAGCAAAGAATAAGCAGCGAAGCTAATAGCACTAACTATAGGGCTATAAGTAGCTATAAATTAAAGATAATTAGTAATTTTAATCTAGGTTTCTAGATTAATAATATTAATTAGCTATAAGAAAGTAGCGTGTTTATTATACTTTACTTCTTAAGAAGCCTTAGCTATAAGACACGTATAATAAGCTTACCCGCGTTTATTAGCATTTTTAAGGCTAAAAAGCATTATAAAGTTTCTTCTTAGCTTATATAAACTCCTAGCAGTGTATTAGTAATATTAAAGCAGTAGACTAAAGGGGACTTATATTACTAATATAGTATAGTTCTAGAAGATTATAAAGTATATCCTAAAGCTATTTATATAGCTTTATAATTTAAATAGGACACTAGTAAGGAGTTAGCAGTAATTAAGAGGCAATCCCTTAAGGCTTAACTTACCCTAATATAAGTCTTATTATTTTAAGCGTAATAATAGCATTTTAGAGAATTACCTATAAAAAGCTAAACGTTAGTAGTAATAGCAGTAAGCTAGTAGTAAGTTTATACTAGAGAAGTAACTATATTCAGTTAGAGCAGGCTTTCCCTTAGTAATATACTAAGGCTATTTATCTTTATTATTATCCCTTAGAGCTACGTTCTAAATAGCTAACCACTAGGTATAATATATATATAGAATTTTTATTAAACTAGCTCTAAGTTAGCAATAAAAAGCAATAAAGAAGTAGTAAACTTACATAGTCTTTAATAATTATAAGGTTCTCCCTTATAGGATAGCTTAATAGCGGAATCTTTAATAGCAGTAGTATAAGATATAATAGCTTAAGCTATAAAAGTTAGTAGTTAATATTATATAATAGCAGTGTTATAGTAGCTATTACGTTAGTAAGGAACTTATAAGTTAATAAGAGGCTTAAAGAAGAGAAAGAAAAGAGGGAAAAAGGAAGGAAATCGCCCTTCTTATAGGAATTCAGGCGCCTTAGATTAATCTAAGCTACTCTAACTAGAATCTTCTATGCATTACAACTAGTGTGCTTATAGAGATTACTATAATTCATAAGTTATTACTATAAGCTTACTATAAATTTATTAGGCTACTACTATAAGCTTAAAGAAAAACAGAAGGAGTAGGGTAATCTATGCCTTATAGAGTTAAGCTAATTAAAAATCGCGCTAACTAGTCTAGTTAGGAAGAATCTCTTAGAAAGAATAACCTATAGAGAGGAAGTTAAGAAGTAACTATAACCTAGCTTCTATTAGCAAGCAGTTACCGTAAAAAGGCTAATACAGCCTAATGTTATTAACATCACTATGTCGCTTCATAAAAATCACCATGGCAAGCAGTAACAAAGGAACTCTCACGCTATAACCTAACCCTAAGATAGCACCTTAATATAATTAAGGATAATCATAGTGAGAGGGGTATTATATTAGGAGCAGAATAGCGATAGCATCCATAAGGGTAGCGATAGCATCGCTAAGGGTAGAACCTAGCGAGGCATAGAGCTAAGGGCTAGCTACGGGCTAGTCACGTAAGAGCTATAGGCTATTTAAATAGGCTTTCCCACAATCGTAGGGAAAGGGCTAGAGATTGAACCTTTTAAGCACCCACCCTAGCTAGCAGATCAATAGCTATAACACTTTAATCTAACCTTCACTCTGTTATTCACTCCTAAGCCAAAAGCCTTGACATAGAGGCAAAGAGCTTCCTATATTGCCTTTACTATGATATCCTTTAGGAATCTAGCCGCGTTAAACGCAGTAGCTGTATTAACAGCGTGGAGAATAGGGCAATTGCTATCTAAATACATAATATCTATAATTACTTCGTAGTTAAAGTTATATTTATTCTTTAGAGTGAATTTAAAGTAATATAGATTATTTACATTTAATTAGCATTAGTAGCAGATCTTTATTAATTATCTAATAGTTTTAAAATCTACCTTATAGCTTAATTTAGAAAGCATATTATAAAGTTAGTGGATAGAGGGGTAACTAAATTAGCAATGTAAGCGCTATAATTCTATCTTAGTTAGATAACTCTAGGTAATTAATTTCTCCTTCTATAGAAGCATCTAAGGATGCCCCTATTTATAGATAATAGGGACCTTAATATTGCCTTATTAAAGGATATTCTAAGAGATATAGAAATTAATCTTTAGGCAGTCTATATCTGCTAAACATAGCAAGAAGGGAGTGTTTATAGGTATTACGTAGAATAGGATAATGCTAAAGGGAGTAGGCATATTAATTAATCTAATTAAGGGATTAGCTTACCGCTTCTAAATTAAATTATTGCCTCCCTAGCTCTAGATTTATTAAGCTAGATCTTAGGGATTAACTATTATAAGGCAAGGAATTAGGGGTGCCTTACTAATAAGTAACCTATAGCCCTAGTATTAGGGATAATGCCTTAGAACACACCTAAAGAGTAATAATCTTAAAGAAGGAAGGCGGTTAGGGCTTCCTTTAGTTATTAGAGATTAAATAGATTCTCCTTTATAAGGGCATAGGTAGCTACTTAATTCGTAAGGATCTCTATAGTTACATAGCTATTAATTATTATGCCTTATATAAAGAAGCTTATTAGTATCTCTCCTTTATTACTTTCTTCTTTAAATCTAAGTTCTATTATATAGGTAGAAATCTTATTTTCTTTAGAAAAAGTAGTATTATTCTCTTCCCCTTTATACTAAGTAAGGAAAGCGTTATAGGAAGGGTTATTAGCTCTATAAGGTAGTGGTTCTTAAAGCGTTAATACGCTTTCTTATATTCCTCTTTAGAGTGTTTAGTTAACTAATAGCCTTCCTTACTATATACATAACATTTCTTTATATATAGAGCGCCTTTATTACCTTATAATTATAATTATCTATAATAGGCTTCTTTACTATACCTATTATACTTATAGTTAGTCTAATACTACTCTCTTATATTAGGTGTTAATAGGAATTAATGCTTCTTATCTAATTTCTCTATAGTTATTCTTATTAATATCCTTATATATTCGCAAAATAGCTAGAGGTTAGCAGGAGGGTTAATAAGGTAAGTTCTACACTTAGGTATCCTATAATAGGCAGAGATTAATTAATTCTAGAGTGCTCTTTTAGATTAAGTAATATCTAGAACTACTTATTAAAGGTTTATAAGCTTTATTATAAGTTCTTTAAAGTAATTAATCTTTAGCTTATCTAGGTTTTCTTATATAATCTAGCATAGCTTAGTGTTTTACTACTTAAGGAGATACCTCTGCTTTATGTTATTAGTCTTAAACCTTCTCTTAATACGGTTAATAAGAGTCTTAAGGTCTTAAGGATCTCTTAGCTTACATAGATGCTTATAATAGTATATTAAAGCCTTCCCTTTAAGCATAGCCTTAAGGGCATACCTAGCCTTATAGGGTTTAATGCCTAGTATCTTATATTTCCCTTAGAAGATTATTAACTTTAAGTTAAGGACCTTGTAGTTATTTATACTATATTAAATATTACTTATATAAAGCTTTGCGAGATTAATTATTTGCTTTAGTGTAGGTCTAAAGGGAAAAAGTGCTCTTAGAGGTCTAAAAGGAGGGATTTCTTATCTTAATAGGGGATACCTCTAATAAGGGCTTTCCAGGGATTATTATGTAATTAGCCTAATAGGGTTAGGCTTAGGGAATAATATTAGCAAGATTATAGGATTCCTAGATTACTCTGTTAGCAATATTATAATCTTAGCCTAATTAAAGGGATTAGAAGGAGGTTATTAAGGAAGTCTTAGTCTTTAATACGTTTTTAGAAGGGTGTGTACTTCCTTATAGCTTCCTGTATCTCTTCTTCTTGCTAATCCTAGAATTCCTTATAGGTAGTAACTTCCTTAAGTATTACTATAATCTTCCTATAGGCTATTATATCTATATACATGCCTTAGAAGAGAAGGAAATTATATAGATACTTAGCAATTACTTAGTCTATAATTATAAATACCTCTCTTATCTATCTATAAAAGTCTTTAATAAAGTTAGTAAAGAGACTTCTTATAATAAGGCTCTTAGACTAGTATGCCACTGCCTTAAAGAGAATATAGGCTATAATAGCCTTAGGATTATTACCTTATTTATTAAGATTAAATAATTTCGCTATCTTTAATATCTTAGATATAATAAAGTCTTATATCTCTAGGGAATATGTCTTAGGAGAGGGTTATTAAGTTATAGACCTTTGCCTTTTTAGTCTCTTTTAACTTTAGTGCCTTCTTTAGTATTACTAAAGTTAGGGCTAGAGAGAGAGGCTTTTAATAGTTTTCCTTATTAAGAAGCTTTTAACTTTCTTATCTCTATTATAGGAAGATAGAATAGAGGTATAGTATTAGTTATATAGTAGGTTAAAGGATTATAAGTGTAGCTATTATCTTTATCCCTTAGGGGTTCTTAGGATTAGATCTTAGGAGTAATAAGCTCCTTTCTTATTATAAGAGAATACCTTCTAAGGGTTAGGTGCGTGGTAGAACGCGCTAACTAAGTAATTAAAGATAGGTTAAACTAGTTACTAACTAGGCCTTAATCCTTTAATAGCTTTAAAGTCTTTATAGGGTCTTAGGATTAGATCTTAGGAGTTATAAGGCTTCTTTCTTATTATAAGAGAGTGCTTAGACTTCCTTAGCATAACTATATATGCTTTTAGCGGCCCTCCTATTTTATAGGGCAGGTTTATAGTATAGCTATCTCTTCTAATTAACCTTACTAATCTATAGTTAGGAAAAACCATGTGGTTATCTATAAAGTTAACCACTAATTAGTGTTAGTATTATAGGTGCCTAATGTTAGGATTATAGCCTAGGAATAGGAATTTATCTTCTATTCTAGGCGTTATAATTAATTAGTTATAAGTGTGTATATAAAAGGGAGGAAAAGAGAGGCTTTTCCGGATTATAAGAAGTGGCTATAAACGTAGTGTGTTTTGTAGGTTATATAACTTATAGGTCCTTACCTAATTAGAGGATAGGCCAATGAGTTATATATAAGGCCACCTCTCGCGGGCGCGTGTTACGCGCGCCCTCGCGGCCCGACCTTTTGCCAGGTAATTGCGGCTGCGTGCCGCGATTGATATCATGCTTGTTCTAACAATATTAGAATACTTATACTTATCCTTACCCTTTTCCTTACTATTAGTATTTATAGTAAGGTCTTTTACCTTACTATTAGGAGGAATATTATATAAGTTTTAGGGCTAGTAAGACCTAGTTAGGGTCTAATAAGGGTTTTAGGAGGTTAACTTATAGGCTTAATATATTTAATAGGAGAGAGAATCTTAAGGGTTATAGGGCGCTTAGTAAGTATAATAGGATTTATAGTAACTACTACCTATATTCTAGGTATAGGGCTTACGCTAATAGTAAGAAGGAGAAATATTACTAGCTTTAATAATATAGGATATACTAGATAAACCCTAGGGGTTCTACTAGAAGTACTATTACTATAAAGTTCTTAATAAATAGTAGCTAGGCTACTTATAATCTAGCGGTTTTATTAGAATAAAATGCCTATAACTTATTATATTTAATTTCCTATATTATAGCTAGTTAAGGGATTACTATAATTATATAGAATTATTTTATTTCTAGTTATATTTAGAGTAAAGGAGGATATTACTAAAGGAAGTCTAAGGGAGGACTAGATAAGGGCTAGGTTAAATTAGGCTTCTTATAGTAAAGTAGTCTAATAGGTAATAAGAGCATAATAGTGCTAGGAGAGGACTAGTATCTTTTACTTTTAAGTTAGGGTTTAAGGGACCCTAGGGTAAATAATATATATTCCTATAGTAATCTCTTTTTAAGATCTTTTAATATATATTAAAGGTAAGGATTAGTAAATAGGAACCTAGTTAACTAAATATAAGTAATATAATTTCCCTAGTAAGAGGGATAAGACTTACTAGACTTAGGAGGTAATATTCTAGTATGCCTATAGTAAGGGCTTATTTAATACATAGCCTATAAGAATAAAAACCGCTTTAGGGGCGGTATACTACTTATTATTAGAGTTTTCCTCTAGGAGAAACTCCCTAAGGGCTTAAGCTAAATATAAGGTAAAGGGGGTCTTAAAGGGAACTAGACTATTACTAGTTAAGGGAAGAGTAAGTTAATAAGGATAAGGTATAATACTATTAGGTATAGTATAAATAAGGGTTAGCTTAAGAGTAGGATAATAATAGATTAAGGTAAGAGAAAGAATAGGTAATAAGATAGGTTTATAATAGGAAGGGAATAGTTATTATTAAGGGAAGGTTTAGATTAGGTAGGATTCTTAGTAGGATATTTATATATATAACTATAGGGTAAGGTAGGATATAAATAGGTAGGGGGATAATAATAATAATAATAATAAAGGGGTATAAGTTATAGTAAGGTATAATACTTAAGATAAACGCGTATAAACTAACTATAAGAAGGGGTTATACTATTACCTTACCTATATATAACTTAAACACACTATATTAATAAGGGGATTATTAAATAGTTATTTATAGTAAATACTAGGGTAAGAGTAAGGGAAGATATAAAGGCTACTAGGATAATAAGAGGGAGTATAGCGCTATATTAAATATAACGCGTAAATAGGCAGGTATAGATAATTACCTAGTAAGGGTAATTTATAATAACGTTAACATAAATAGGTAAGGAAGGGATGAGTAAGGGTATATGTAAGGGCTTAGGCTTTGCCTAAGCCTTAGTGTTAATATATAAGTAAGGAGTAGGGAAGGGGGCTAATATAAGCTAACTAGGGGATATAAGGGGCTTGTATAGGATCCGTAATATCCTCCTTTTCCTTCCTTCCTTTAAGTTTCTTAATATTATCACAATAGCCTATAGCTGTGTCTTAGGGCTAGTCCATAACAACTACAAACAATACTCTGTATATAATAAAGAGCTATTAGCAATTATATTATGCCTAAAGGCTTAGTTAGTAGAGTTATATAGCATTAGCAAGCTATTTATAATACTTATAGACTATAAGAACTTAGAATACTTTATAGCGCTAAGGGAGATATTAGAATAGTAGGTAAGATAGGCAGAGATGCTATTACTATGTAATTTTTACCTATAGTATAGACCTAGCCTATAGGTAGTAAGACTAGATGTATTATTAAGACATTTCTAGGGGAGGAGAATAAGGGAGGACTAGAGAAGCTAATTATATAATTAGTAATAAATCTAGGCCTATACTATTATAAACAAACTAGACTTATCTCTAGTGTAAACCCTATGTTATTATTAAGGGATAGTAAGGCTAAGGACGCTATAGGTAGGTTTATAGGTCTTCTAACAGGGGTAATAATATTTATAGATGTATATCTCTAATCTCTGTGGGACTAGTCCTTAGTTTATAATCCTATATATAGGATATAGCTTAAGGTAATTAGGGAAGGGGCCTAGAAGTTTCTAGAAGCTATAAACATAAGGAGTAAATAGCGGACTATTAGATTAGCGCGAAAGGTACGCTTTAATTCTAGGGCTAGACTTAGATTCTAAATTAGGAACCCCTTACTATAACCTTAATATAATAGGTTTATAATTTACCCTTGCTAGGCTATTCTAGCTATAATATAACCTTTAAGACGCTTTAGAGGGACTTCTATTAGGATAGTATATTATAGGGTATTGCCTAGTTTATAAGGAACTACTACTATTATAAGGGGCAGAAGAGCTACTAGCTAAGATAAGGCTTATTAAAACCAATCCCTTTACTAAATTATTACTAGTTATAGATCTCTATTAACTTTATAATAGACTTACTAGCTTAATACCTAGATAACCCATGGTTTCTTATAGTTATTATAGATAGACTCTCTAAGTATATCTAGCTAGAAGCTATAATATTAATAGGGGCTAAAGCATGTGTAAAATGGTTTAAGTAGTGCTAGTAGTAATTCTATAGCTTTCCTATATAAATTATTATAGACTATAGTTTAGACTAGTTAAGTAACTTTTAGACCACGCTATATAACTAGGTAAGAACATAGTAGTTACTATTAATAGCTTATTATCTATAGATAGATAGTAGCATAGAAAGGGTAAATTAAGAAGTTTAAGCTATCCTAAGGGTAATGCTATTATTTTTATAATTTAAATAGCTAGAATATCTCCCTGCTTATTAACTCGCTTTAAATAATAGGGACTTATTAGTAATAGGGATTAGCATAAACATAGCCCTATATAGATATAACCTAGTAATAATTTAGGAATTACTAGATAAGTAGGTATCCTATACCTTATTAAAGGGAAGGGCTTAGGTATTCTTATAATATCTTAAGGAGGGCTTAGACCTAATATAGGCTACTATAGCGTTTATTTAGTAATAGTAATAAGAGAAGATAAATAGCGGCTAGCGTCTAGCAAAGCGCTTTTAGGTTAGTAACTATATATAGTTAAATCTTTAAAACTTTAAAATAAATAGACTATATAAGAAATTAGATTAGGTTATAGCTAAATATAAGGTACTAGAGGTCCCTATACCTTTAACTATTAAGTTAGATATGCTATAAGGACTTTACCCTATGTTCTATATGAATTTAGTATAATAGGCAGCTTCTAATCTATTACCTAGTTAAATACTAGCGGATAAACAACCCTTACTAGAACTAATAATAACTAATACTAACCCTAATCTCTTAGAGTATTAGGTTAAGGAGATATTAGCTACTAAGAATATAAGAGAATAGGGGTTAAACTAGAATATGCTAGTTAAATAGAAAGGATATGTATAGCTAACTTAGGAATTACTAGAAAATATATAAGATATAGAGGCACTAGATAGATTTAAAGCATAATAGGGTAATATAATAATATATAATAGGCCTAAAAGAATACGTTTTTATTTAACTACTAAGGAATAGTAAAAACTAGTTTCCTCTGCTCTATATATGTATTAGCGCTAGTATTCTACTATATTAGAGAGTAATTAATTCTAAGGGGTAGGAGAAGGAGAAGGAGCTAGGTTATTTTAGTTTAATCTAGGGAGGGATAGTATAGATAAGTAGTTAATTAGTAAGTAAGGGCCTTATTAAATATACGCTACTTAGCAGTAGTATTTTCTTAAATAAAGGTAATATAGGTAAGATTATTATTTATTATAGATATACTATAAAAGAACTCTATTACTATATTACTACTACGTTAGGTAAGAGTTATCTACTAGGCTAAGGCAAGGGCTTACGATTTAGTAGCGCCCTAGGTATATGCTACCCTAGTAAGGGATAATAAAGGGGTATTACTATAGTAGGATTAATATAGGTAGTAGCTAAAATAGTATTAAAACGTTTTTAATAGCGGATAAAGGTTTTTATTAGGATAGCATAGCACCCTTTTAAAGGTAATATGCCTTATAGCTAGTATCTTAATAGCTTTTCTAGTAGCTAAAAGGTTTATAAGGTACTTATATATATATCTTAGTTTTAGGTTACCTAAGTATAAGTATAGCTCCTAGCTATATAATTAATAGGCACGCTAATAGGGAAGATAGGCCTAGTAAGACCCTAGGATATACTCCTATATCCCCTTATTATAAAGGTTATTTATATATTAGATATATAGGACCTCTTACTCCTTACTATTAGAGTTATTAGAGTTATTAGAGTTACCCTTTAGGATATAATTACTAAGGTAGTTTAGCTTTTTAAGAGGGGAGAAAGTAATAGTAAAGGGAGGGGGCATTACTAAAGATAGTGGTAGTAATAGCGCTTAGGGTAATAGCAGTAGATATAATAGGAGGTAGACTAGATATAAAAAGGGGATTAATAGGATATTTAGATAAAGGTAGGTAGTAAAAACTAATAAAATAGTGGAAATAAGGGTATATAAAGAAAAAGGAAAGGAAAAAGGTAAGGGATATATAAGAGTATTTATATCTAGATAAGGCTATAAGGTAGCTATAATTACACACTTACTTTAGATATAGGCTAGTGTTATGGACTAGCCCTAAGACATAGCTATAGGCTATCGTGATGATATTGAGAAACTTGAAGGAAGGAAGGAAGGAAAAGGAGGATATTGCGGATCCTGTACGAGCCCCTTATATCCCCTGGTTAGCTTATGTTAGCCCCCTTCCCCACTCCTTACTTGCATATTAACACTAAGGCTTAGGCAAAGCCTAAGCCCTTATATATACCCTTACTTATCCCTTCCTTACCTGTTTATATTAACATTATTATAAATTACCTCTCACTAGGTAATTATCTATACCTGCCTATTTGCGCATTATATTTAATATAGCGCTATACCTCTCTTTATTATCCTAGTAGCCTTTATATCTCCCTTACTCTTACCCTAGTATTTACTATAAATAACTATTTAATAATCCCTTATTAATATAGCGTGTTTAAGTTATATATAGGTAAGGTAATAGTATAACCCCTTCTTATAGTTAGTTTATATATGTTTATCTTAAGTATTATACCTTACTATAACTTATATCCCTTTATTATTATTATTATTATTATTCCCTTTCCTTACCTATTTATATCCTACCCTACCCTATAGTTATATATATAAATATCTTACTAAGAATCCTATCTAATCTAAACCTTCCCTTAATAATAACTATTCCTTCCTATTATAAACCTATCTTACTACTTATTCTTTCTCTTACCTTAATCTATTATTATCTTACTCTTAAGCTACCCTTATTTATACTATACCTAATAGTATTATACTATATCCTTATTAACTTACTCTTCCCTTAATTAGTAATAGTCTAGTTCCCCTAAGACTCCCTTTACCTTATATCTAGCTTAGGCCCTTAGGGAGTTTTTCCTAGAGGAAAACTCTAATAATAAGTAGTATACTACCCTAAAGCGGTTTTTTATCCTTATAGGCTATATATTAAATAAGCCCTTACTATAGGTATACTAGAATATTGCCCCCTAAGTCTAGTAAGTCTTATCCCTCTTGCTAGGGAAATTATATTACCTATGTTTAGTTAACTAGGTTTCTATTTGCTAATCCCTATCTCTAATACGCGTTAAAAGATCTTAAAAACAAGATTACTATAGGAATATATATTATCTACCCTAGGGTCCCTTAGACCCTAACTTAAAAGCAAAAGATACTAGTTCTCTCTTAGTGCTATTACGCTCTTATTACCTATTAGACTGCTTTACTATAAGAAGCCTAATTTAACCTAGCCCTTATTTAGTCTTCCCTTAGACCCCCTTTAGTAATATCCTTCTCTGCCCTAAATATAACTAGGAATAAAATAATTCTATATAACTATAGTAATCCCTTAACTAGCTATAGTATAGGAAATTAAATATAATAAGTTATAAGCGTTCTATTCTAATAGAACCGCTAGATTATAAGCAGCCTAGCTACTATTTATTAAGAACTTTATAGTAATAGCACTCCTAGTAGGACCCCTAGGGTTTATCTAGTATATCCTATATTATTAAAGCTAGTAATATTTCTCCTTCTTACTATTAGCATAAGCCCTATGCCTAGAATATAGGTAGTAATTACTATAAATCCTATTATACTTACTAAGCGCCTTATAACCCTTAAGATTCCCTCTCTTATTAAATATATTAAGCTTATAAGTTAACCTCCTAAAACCCCTATTAGACCCTAACTAGGTCTTACTAGCCCTAAAACTTATATAATATTCCTCCTAGTAGTAAGGTAAAAGACCTTACTATAAATACTAATAGTAAGGAGAAGGGTAAGGATAAGTATAAGTATTCTAATATATAAGTAAGGGTAAAAAGCAAAAAGGTATAACCTAGGTTCTATATATAGTCTCCTTTTAAGGATAAGTTTTATTAAATTAAACTAGTTTATTATTAAATTATATATTTCTCTATTCCTTTTAAACTTATTTAGTGCCTATATATCTTTTATATTTTCTACTAGTTCCTATATTAGTTATATATATCCTACTTATTTTATAAGAGTATTCTAATTCCCTCCCTTACCTAGTGTATTTTAAGCTACTAAAATCCTTTCTATATAATATTCCTTTATAAGTTTAGGGTTATCCTTTATTAGGACCTATTCTAGCCTTAGCTAGGAGTCCTATAACTATTAGCTTAGGAAAGGGTTTATTACTACTTATTTAATAAGGTCTATATGAAAAACTAAATATATACCCTTTAGGATATTAAGTTAAATAGTAAGTAAAGTTAGGACTTTAACTATAGTATACTTAGCTATTACTTAGTTAAGTTTATATAAGGGCTAATTAGTTTTAATATTCCTAAGTAATAACTATACTTTATCCCCTATATAGAATTATTCCGCTAAATATTATAAAGCTATAGATATATCTTATTATTATTATTATATATATATAATAGCGGCTTACGCTAAAGATATACTCTCCTAAAGGTATTCTAGGAAATAGATAGCTTTCCTTTTAATATAAATACTAATAGGACTATATCTAGCTATATTTAAATAGGTTATAGGTTATAACTATATAGGAGTTTATTTAGGCTAACCCTATAACTAAAGAGTTCCTATTATTAATTACTAGCTAATAAGCTATAAGGTATTTAGGCTAGTTATACTATAAAAGGAAATATATATATATAGTATTACTTATACCTCTTAGTTTATTCTCTCTATACTACTATTAGTCTATAGGTAATAAGAGATAAAAAGAAGCTAGTTTATACTAATACTTAAATATAATATTATCTAAAAGTTCCTAGCTAATTAAAACCCTTATCTATAATAATTAATTAAGGAAATCCCTAAACTATTACTAAACTATTTTAAAACGTTTTATATATACCTTTACTATAATAGAAGTTATTACCTTTAGCTATATAAACTTAGATAGTCTATTTATAATTACTATAAGGAACTATAATCTCTTTAAGGAGGATATTAGTAAGTTTATTATAAAATTAATAAAGATTTATAACTAGTATTTATTAGGTATTAGTAATAGCTTTAGTAAGCCCTAGTAGCATTACTAACTCTTATAACTACCCTAGTAAAAGTAATTATAAATAAACCTACCTATATCCTAGGCTATTCTATCCTAGTAGAATTGCTATTATAAAATCTAAAATATAGTATTATGCCCTAGGTACCCTATTACTAGTAAGTTATAGGATTACTAGATAAGGGTTATTATTAAAGGCTCCTAGGCTAGGACCTAGGTTTAACCCTTAAACTAAAGCGCCTTATATACACTAATTATATAATCTATTACCTATTCTCTTATTATTATCTCTAGGGAAACTTTTATACCCCTTCCTATATAGCCTATAAATAGATAAGGTAGGTTAGGTCTAATAAAACTACTTAGTTCTAAAGAGTCTAAAAATATTTTATTATAAAGAGGCATTCCCTAGTAATAATAAAGCTACCTAGGTAAGGATAGACCTAAACTAGAGTCTATTTAAGTCCTAATATATAGTTATAAGAGTATTATAATAGTAATAGGTTATAGGATATATCTTATTCTTAAAGGCTTACTTACCTTATCTTACTCCCTTTAAGAAAGGGCGTTTAGTTATTATACCTAAGCACTAGGTTTATAATATAAATAGAAGTTAAATAAGAAAAGGATATTTACCTAATATACTTAATATTCTATTATAAGGTAAGGAGTAGTAAAGTACTCTAGGTTCTTATAATCTATATATATTATAAATAGGCATAAGATACCTTATAACTTTACTAACTATACCTTAAGGTAAGATATAATAGCTAGTAGTTCCTTATTATAAATAGTATAATTCCTTTAGGGGCTATTAAGCTTATAGAGTAATAAGTAACTAGATATAATATACTATTAGGGCCTTCCTATAATAGGTAACCCCTAATGCTATACTAGAGTAATTAGCTTTTACTACTATATCCTAATTAGAGTCCTATTATATAAGGACTAGGTGTTTAATAAATAACTCCTTTAGTTATTTAAAAGCATTATTTTCCTCTAGGCCTTATTAAAAGGGGATATTCTTTTTAGTAAGCTAGATTAAAGGGGCTACTATTTTAGAGAAGTCCCTAATAAAGTTATAATAGAAGTTTATAAATCTAAGGAAGCTATAAACTCCCTATAACTTTATAGGGGCTAACTATTCCTAATTATTACTACCTTTATAGGGTTAGGGCAAATTAAGTGTCTTACTATAATAATATAGCTAAGGTATTAAACCTCCTTTATAGCGAATATAGATTTATCTAGATCTAGATATAGGCTTACTACCCTTAATCTACTTAGTATTAGCTATACCTTAGCTATATAATCCTTCTTTAACCCCTCTAAATAAATAAGAATATTATCTAAATAGGCTATAATAAAGTCCCTTAATACATCCCTTAAGGATTTATTTATATAATATTAAAACATTACTAGTGTACCTACTAGGCTAAATAGATAAACTAGCTATTTAAATAGTCTAAATCTAGTGTAAAACGCTATAAGATACTCCTATTCTTTTACTATATATAGCTTATAAAATACTAAGCATATATTTACTTTTATAAAATAATATGCTTAGGATAAGGAATAGAGTGTTTTCTTAATTAGTAAGAGAGGGTAGTTGTTGGAACAAGCATGATATCAATCGCGGCACGCAGCCGCAATTACCTGGCAAAAGGTCGGGCCGCGAGGGGCACGCGCGCAACGCGCGCCCGCGAGAGGTAGCCTTACATATAACTTATTAGCCTGCCCTCTGATTAGGCAAGGACCTATAAGTTATATAACCTATAAAACGCACCGCGTTTATAGCCACTTCTTATAATCTAGAAAAGCCTCTCTTTTCCTCCCTTCTTTACACATACTTATAACTAATTAATTATAATGCCTAGAATAGAAAATAAATTCCTATTCCCTAGGCTATAATCCTAACATTAGGCACCTATAATACTAACACTAATCAGTGGTTAACTTTATAGATAACCACATGGTTTTTCCTAACTATAGATTAGTAAGGTTAATTAGAAGAGATAGCTATACTATAAACCTGCCCTATAAAATAGAAGGGCTGCTAAAAGCATGTATAGTTATGCTAAGGAAGTCTAAGCACTCTCTTATAATAAGAAAGGAGCCTTATAACTCCTAAGATCTAATCCTAAGACCTTATAAAGACTTTAAAGCTATTAAAGGATTAAGGCCTAGTTAGTAACTAGTCTAACCTATCTTTAATTACTTAGTTAGCGCGTTTCACTATATACCTAACCCTTAGAAGGCATTCTCTTATAATAAGAAAGGAACTTATTACTCCTAAGATCTAATCCTAAGAACCCCTAAGGGATAAAGATAATAGCTACGCTTATAATCCTTTAACCTACTATATAACTAACACTATACCTTTGTTTTATCTTCCTATAATAGAGATAAGAAAGTTAAAAGCTCCTTAATAAGGAGAACCATTAAAGGCCTCTCTCTTTAGCCCTAACTTTAGCAATACTAAAGAAAGCACTAAAGTTAAAAGAGACTAAAAAGGCAAAGGTCTATAACTTAATAACCCTCTCCTAAGACATATTCCCTAGAGATATAAGACTTTATTATATCTAAGACATTAAAGATAGCAAAATTATTTAATCTTAATAAATAAGGTAATAATCCTAAGGCTATTATAGCTTATATTATCTTTAAGATAGCGGTATACTAGTCTAAGAGCCTTATTGCTAGAAGTCTCTTTACTAACTTTATTAAAGACTTCTATAGATAGATAAGAGAGGTATTTGTAATTATAGACTAAGTAATTGCTAAGTATCTATGTGATTTCCTTCTCTTCTAAGGCGTGTATATAGATATAATAGCCTATAGGAAGATTATAGTAATGCTTAAGGAAGTTACTACCTGTAAGGAATTCTAAGATTAGTAAGAAAAAGAGATATAGGAAGCTGCGAGGAAGTACATACCCTTCTAAAAATGTATTAAAGACTAAGACTTCCTTAATAACCTCCTTCTAATCCCTCTAATTAGACTAAGATTGTAATATTATTAACAGAGCAATCTAGGAATCCTATAATCTCACTAATGACATTCCCTAAGTCTAACCCTATTAGGCTAATTACATAATAATTATCAGGAAAGCCCTTATTAAAGATATCCCTTATTAAGACAAGAAATCCCCTTCTACACCTCTAAGAGCACTTTTTCCCTCTAGACCTACACTAAAGCAAATAATTAATCTCGCAAAGCTTTATATAAGCAACATTTAATATAGCATAGATAACTATAAGGTCCTTAACTTAAAGTTAATAATCTTCTAAGGAAATATAAGATACTAGGTATTAAACCCTATAAAGCTAGGTATGCCCTTAAGGCTATGCTTAAAGGAAAGCTTTAATATACTATTATAAGCATCTATATAAGCTAGAAACCCTTAAGACCTTAAAACTCTAATTAGTCGCATTAAGAGAAGGTTTAAGACTAATAATATAAAGCAAAGGTATCTCCTTAAATAGCAGAACACTAAGCTACGCTAGATTATATAAGAAAACCTAGATAAGCTAAAGATTAATTACTTTAAAGAACTTATAATAAAGCTTATAAACCTTTAATAAGCAGTTCTAGATATTACTTAATCTAAAAGAGCACTCTAGAATTAATTAATCTTTGCCTATTATAGGATACCTAAGTATAAAACTTGCCTTATTAACCCTCTCGCTAACCTCTAGCTATTCTATAAACACATAAGGATATTAATAAGAATAACTATAAAGGAATTAGATAAGAAGTATTAATTCCTATTAATGCCTAATATAAGAGAGTAGTATTAGACTAACCGTAAGTATAATAGGTATAGTAAAGAAGCCTATTATAGATAATTATAATTATAAGGTAATAAAGGCACTCTATGTATAAAGAAATATTATATATATAGTAAGGAAGGCTATTAGTTAACTAAACACTCTAAAGAGAAACGTAAGAAAGCATATTAATACTTTAAGAACCACTACCTTATAGAGCTAATAACCCTTCCTATAATACTTTCCTTACCTAGTATAAAGGTAAAGAGAATAATACTGCTTTTTCTAAAGAAAATAAGATTTCTACCTATATAATAGAACTTAGATTTAAAGAAGAAAGTAATAAAGAAGAGATGCTAATAAGCTTCTTTATATAAGGCATAATAATTAATAGCTATGTAACTATAGAGATCCTTATAAATTAAGCAGCTACCCATGCCCTTATAAAGGAGGATTTATTTAATCTCTAATAACTAAAGGAAGCCCTAACTACCTTCCTTCTTTAAGATTATTACTCTTTAGGTATGTTCTAAGGCATTATCCCTAATACTAGGGCTATAGGTTACTTATTAGCAGGGTACCCCTAATTCCTTGCCTTATAATAGTTAATCCCTAAGATCTAGCTTAATAAATCTAGAGCTAGGGAGGTAATAATTTGATTTAGAAGCGGCAAGCTAATCCCCTTAATTAGATTAATTAATATGCCTACTCCCTTTAGTATTATCCTATTCTATATAATGCTTATAAACACTCCCTTCTTGCTATGTTTAGTAGATATAGACTGCCTAAAGATTAATTTCTATATTTCTTAGAATATCCTTTAATAAGGTAATATTAAGGTCCCTATTATCTATAAATAGGGGTATCCTTAGATACTTCTGTAAAAGGAGAGATCAATTACCTAGAGTTATCTAACCAAGATAGAATTATAGCGCTTGCATTACTGATTTAGTTACCCCTCTATTCGCTAACTTTATAATATGCTTTCTAAATTAGGCCATAAGGTAGATTTTAAAACTATTAGATAATTAATAAAGATCTACCACTAATGCTAATTAAATATAGACAATCTATATCGCTTTAAATTCACCCTAAAGGATAAATATAACTTTAACTACAAAGTAATTATAGATATTATGTATCTAGATAGCAATCGCCCTATTCTTCACACTATTAATATAGTAACCGCGTTTAACATAGCTAGGTTCCTAAAAGATATTATAGTAAAGGCAATATAGGAAGCTCTTTGCCTTTACTAGATTAATACCTACTAGGGTCCTCTAGATTAGATTATAACTAATACTAGCATAACATTTAGAAGCAAAGAATTCCGCTAATTTGTAGCTTTAATATTAATCTTAATTAAAGAAGTCTCTATTAAGGCATACTATAGCATTAGCAAGGTTAAGAGATATTACAGGCCGCTCTAAAGAGCCTATAATATTATCTAACGTAAATGCCTATTAATACCTAAAGCTATAGCCCTATAAATAGCTATAAAAGCCCTTAATAATACCATAGGCCTAAATAGCATTATTCTAACCCTTCTTATCTTTAGCGCCTACCCTTAAATAATTAATAATTCTCCTTCCTTACCTAATATTAAGTAATAAGCTCTTATAGTATAGAAGGTAATAAAGGAGATTAAGAGATTACACATGCTTTATAAGGTTAAGGAAGCCCTTACTATAAGGAATAGCCCTAATACCTTACTAACCCTTAACCTCCCACTTGCATTACTAGTTCTTATCTAGTAAGAGCATAAGGGATAGTAAGGCCTATATAAGCTCCTTATAATAGATAGAGAGAGCTATACCCTTAACCTTCTATAAGGTCCTAAGGTCTTTAGGTTAACCTCTATTAAGCCCTATAATAAAGACCTAAGCAAGGAAAGGCTATTGCTAGCAGGAGGTAATAACCTAGAGGTAATTAAAGGGGAAGAGCGAGAGATATAAAGTAATAATATAATGCCTCTAGCCCTCTAAAAGAAGGCTAGGAAGACTACAAAAGAACCCTCCTATAATTATTAATTTAATAGATAATCTTAAGGCATTTATCTTAAGTAAGGAGAAGGCAGATCTTAAGCTTGTAATCTAATTACGTAAGAAAGGCATAATTATAACTCCTAGCAAACCTTTTAAGCTCTTAACAAAGGCTAAGATTAATACCCTAATTAGCAGAGGTATGTTTAAATTCATTGCTTTTAATCTAAAGAAGCACTAAGGGATTCGAATCTTTAATTCCCGTATTATTAATAAAGTTAAAGGAAGAATAAGCTAGCTATATAAGAAATTAAGGCTTGTAATCTAAGGCTTTAGCAATAAAGCGAAGCAAGCGATCCTTACGCAAGCCCTAATAATCCAAAGGGCAAGCTAATAATTAATTCTTATAATTACCCCTTCTCTTCTCGTAAAAGGATTCCTCCTTTAGATTTAAGATATCACGTAGGTATACGTATAATTAGAAACGCCGCTAAATTATATAATCCTTACTTAACTCCCTATCTAAATTTATGATTAGCACCCTAAAGGAACAATTATAAGAGTTATTAAGCCTCTCTATAGAATTATAGAGGCTAGCACACACTAGTGGGTAACTTACCATAAGCACTATAGAGAAAAGCTCTAGATAATAACATTAAGCTACGATCCGTGCTTGCTAGTTATATCTGCTAAAAGCCCTTAATTTAGATACATAGGAATATAGACTAACAATACCCTTAGCCTATTAGATAAAGGATTCTCCTAATAGGAAGAAGATTAGCTAGCTACTACTAAATTCGCTGTAAAACTAAAGCAGTTTATTAAGCCTAATAACCCCTTGTATTTAATAGTGGAATTATTTAACTAACTAATAATACTATTAAAATGCGGCAAAAAGGGTAAAGTAATAAGCTATAGTTAATCCCGCTAGAAGAGCTAGAAAAGAAGTATGTGAAATAAAGGGCCTGTGGTGCTTATATCGCTTTAATTTACTAACCTAAGGCAAGCTTTAATCTATTAGTTACCGTATAATATTAAGAACTAATAACTAAGAACATTAAGGAACTTAATCGCTATATAAAGTAGCAAATAGACTACCTAGATTAAGGATTAATCTTTATACCCCTTAACCTTAAAAGAGCAAAGCTATTTATATTTATTAATAGATTATTCGCTAATAATAAAGACCTTACCTTATAACTAGGCTATGTGCTTATCCTAGCTAATAAGGAGTATAAAGATAGTAAGTTTACACTATAAGGTAATATTATATACTATAGCTTAATAAAGAGTAAGAGAGTTATAAGAAGTATGCTTGCTTTAGAGGTCTATAGAATAGTAGTAAGCGTTAACATAGCTTACGTAATTATAATAACATTAAAGATTATTATAGATTAATTAAACCTCCTAGAGATCCTAATTATAGTCTATATAGATTTATACTTATTATATAAATACCTTATTAAGCTTAGGACTATAAAGGAGAAGTAGCTTATAATTAATATTATAGCCCTTTAGTAATTATATAAACGCTATAAGCTCTGTGAGATTAGATAGATTAATAGCAAAGATAACCTAGCTAACACGTTCACAAAGGCAATACCTAATAAAGCCCTAGAGAGGTTTATTATAGGTAATATAGTAATAATCTAGATAGAGGGATAGGTTACCTAGACCTAGCACTGCTTATAAAGAGGTAGGGGACTAGAGCCCTAAAGCCTATGCCTAAGCCTGCGCTAAAGCCTATGCCTAAGCCTACGCTAAAACTAGCGCTAGAGGCACTAGATAAGGTGCCCTAAGTATAGCATAGTTACGTAGGGCATAGGCTAAGGGATTAGAGGTAGCGGAATTATAGCTTTAGAAAGGGGCATGGAATTATGTCTTTAGAAAGGAGCATGAAATTATAGCCTTAGAAGGAGGCACCTCTCCTAAGTCTTTATAGTAGGGAGGGGGAAGAGAAGGGAGTGTAAGGGGGCGTAGGAAGGTATAATCTAATATTATACCTTTAGAAGGGGAAGAATTATAGGTAATCTTCCCTAGGAATATGATTTAATATTATATTACGGTTAAATAAAGGGCTATAGGGAGGGATAATTTAATATTATACCTTTAGATAGGGAAGGGATTATAGGTAACCTTCCCTTGTAACGTGATCTAATATTACGTTACACTGGTTAAAAACAGGGCGGAAGGCAAAGGAGCCTTCCGTAAGGAAAAAGGATAAGCAATTAGAGAAGCTAGTTATCTAAAGCTAGTGGCGCGTAGGGGAAGGAAAGGGGACTATTATTATTATTTCTTTTGTTAGTTCTTTTATTTATATAACACATTTATTTAATCCCTTATATCTTCCCTTCTTAGATTAATATTATGCGTTAATAATTATATTAAAAAGAAAGAGGTTCTAATATTAGAACAAGCATAATATTAATCACGGCACATAGCCGTAATTACCTAGCAAAAGGTCAGGCCATGAGGGCGCGCGCGTAACGCGCCCACAAGAGGTGGCCTTATATATAACTCATTAGCCTGCCCCCTCTGATTAGGCAAGGACCTATAAGTTATGTGACCCACAAAACGCACCGCGTTTATAGCCACTTCTCACGATCCGGAAAAGCCTCTCTTTTCCTCCCTTCTCTACACACACTTATGACTAATTGATTACAACGCCTAGAATAGAAGATAAATTCCTATTCCCTAGGCTACGATCCTAACGTCAGGCACCTGTGATACTAACAGTAGTAGTCTTATACTATTATCTTATTAAGTGTATAGTAGTTAATATAAAACCTCTAACTACTATTTGCCTTTTTAACTAGTAAAATAAGTACTACTAGTAAAGAGAAGCTAGTATAGATTTATCCCTTATCTATAAGGTTAGTAACTTAATGCTTAATCTCTAATAGCTAGTCCTAGGGTATATTATATAAAGGTCCCTATAGGAGTGCTAGTTATAATCTATCTATATTCTTTTAAAGGTAAATATAGTGGTTTAATAAGCCCTTATATAGGGGTAAGCTATTTACCTTTAACTTATTAAATAGGTCTATAAAGTCTATAAGCTCCCTAGGTAATACTAAGATATTAAGCTATTCTAGTCTTAGTCTTAGGGTAGAAAGTTATAATACTATAGTAATTTCTTTTAAGCTTATAATAATAAACCTTATAGTAATATCCTTCTATTATTATATATAGCGTGCCTCTATAGTAAATAAGGAACTAATTATCCCTTATATTAATATCTTTATAGTATACTCTAAGGATTTTAAAATACATAGGCCCTTAGCTACCCTAATAACTAGCTATTACTTTACTATGTGAATTACTATATTATAGTGTTTTAACTATAGTATCCTAAAGATTATATTATAGGTTAAACCTAGAATAATATAGAGGTATACTAAAGATTCCTAGCTATCTATATTAATCTAGGTATATACTATATAAGTAATAGATAAGGTTTTCTCTCTTACTTACTTTCCTTTTCTTTTTCTTTTTACTATAGTTTAAACTTATCTTTATTTTAGTAATTAAATAAGCTCTAGGCTTAGCTACTATACTACTAATTTACTTATAGCGCTATAATAATTATAACTAATATTAATTTAAATATAGAGATACTTATATATATTAAAGAGTATAGGGACTAAGAATAGTAGTTAATCTATATAATATTTAACTCTCTCTTCTAATACTATACACTAATTATAGTTAAGATTATCTAGCTAGGCTAGCTAGCCTTTATGCCCTTATATAAGCCTTTACTTAAGAGCTACTTATTTTCTAATAAGTAAGTCTTAACCCCTTATCCTTACTATTTATATTTACTCTATAGGTATTAATATATACCCTTAGTTAGTAAGGTAAGAGTAAGGGGCACTCCTATATCTAGTAATCCTTTAAGCTATAGTATAAGTAATACTTATTCTTATAATATCTAGTTATTTCCTTTACTATAACTTATTTAGTATATTATAGCTTAGTTATTTTCTTTAGTTTACCCTTTTTCTCTCTAGCTTCTTATATTTACTTACCTAAGTTCTTATTATATAAATACCTATTATTAGTATATTACTATTATAATTAACCTAGGGAGCTAGTGTCTTAACTAGAATAAGCATATAGTAAGACTAAAACTTTTCCTCTAAGGCATAGGCCTTAATATTAACTATAATACTATAGAATTAGCTAATTATTAATAAGTAATCCTTATAGGCTACCCCTTTACTAATACTATACTCCCTTATATACTTATTAAGTATATATTAAAGCTTTACTAGTTTTACCTTACTTACCTATAAGCTATCTCTTACTAGGAAAGCTTTTATTTAAAGTAAATAAAGAATAAAGTAAATACCTCTCCTAGCCCTTATTTAATATAATTAAGTTTAGTAAGGGCTATCTCTTATTAATAAGGGTTAGTAAATATAAATTCTAAGTAATCTAGAAAGGAGGTAGGTTTATAATTATATTTATAGCCTATTTTAAAGAATACTATAATATAGGGTTAAACCTTAGGCCTTAAGTTCTAGTATATAAATATCCACTAGTCCTTATTAGCACTAATAAAGTCCTTATCTAATACTAGTTTATATTCTATAAGGATCTTCTAGGAAGTAAATATAGCCTTATTACTATTATAAGGGTTACCTATTAGGATTAGTTTCTATCTAATCTAGGGTATAACTAGCGGTAGAATAGGTAAGACTAGGAAAGGAATCTATTTAGGTTAAGCCCCTTAGGGCTGCTTTATTTTAACCTATTTATATAGTATTATAATTTCCCCTTATTATTATTTAATTATAAGTTAAAGTAATTTAAGTTAAGCTAAGAGAGCCTCTATAGGTAAAGTAGCGTCTATTAGAGATATTATGCTTCCCTAAGAGTATTAGTCTCTAGGGCATAGTAAATCTATTATATCTATAGTATCTATTATGTCTATAATATTTAATGCACTTATTACGTTTTTAGTAGCCTTCTTTAAGGCTAAAGGAAGTTTCTTAAATGTTATAGACTAGCCCTAAGATATAGCTATAGGCTATTATAATAATATTAAGAAACTTAAAGGAAGGAAGGAAGGAAAAGGAGGATGTTGCGGATCCCGTACGAGCCCCTTATATCCCCTGGTCGGCTTATGTCAGCCCCTTCCCCACTCCCCACTCGCATGTTAACACTAAGGCTTGGGCAAAGCCCAAGCCCTTACAGCTAGTAAGGGATTATAAATAGTTAGCTATAGGGAGGTTAAAGAGATAGGTAATAGCTAGGGAGGAGAGGGGATTTAGTAAATAAAAGGTAATATATAAAAATAAAGTAATAATAACTAGGTAGGTAAAGCTTAATATTATCTAGTAGTAGGTAAGAAAATAGAGTAGGCTAGCGTTACAGAGGGCTAGAGTTAGGTAAGGCTAGTTATTTAGAGGGCTAGGGGTAGGGTAGCCTATAAGGAAAAAAATTTTAACCTACTAGGCTACGCATAAGCCTTACTCTAGGACCCGCACTAACACACTATACTAGCTACGTATATGTATTACTTACTTATAACTTCTTAACTATAAGGATAAAAGGAGGGAGGCCTAAGTAAGGGGGTATATTATAGACTTAAGCTTAGGAGCTTAGGTTATGTCCTAGGTTAGCCCTAGGTCTAGAAAGGGCGCGTAAAGGACGCGGACTATAGGCAAATAGGTAAGGGCTTTACCTAAGCCCTATGTAACCCACACACACACTAGCATAAAGCCAGTTCCTGTGCGACCTCTAGCTTAGTCTAATCCTTCCTCTCTAAGGATAATAATATCTCTTAGAACGCTTACGAGCAGTTGCCCTAAGGCCAGTTCATAACAATTTAGCTTATTTAAACTAATAAGGGTTATTAAAGATATAAGTATTTGCTCTAGAGTTATAGAGGACTATATTCCTCTTTAATTCTAAGCTATTAACCGTATTTAAAGATAGGGTAATGCATTAAGAGCGCCTAGCGCGTATAAATAATAATACATTAGCTAACCTCTTACCTTAAGTAATAGCTATAGAGTTATTTATAGAATTCTATAAAGGTATAATAATATTACCACTACTCTTCTCCTTTAACTTCTAATTTATAGCCTTTATTTTCTCTTATAGATTCTCTTTTAGATACTTCTTAATATTATCTTTAGAGTTCTTCCTAACTTCCTAGTTCTTAGGGGTAAGCTTTAGCTTATATAGAGCCTTAAATAAATTATAGGATTCCTACTACTTTAAGGTATCTCTAACTATATAATTCGTATATCTAGGGCACTTAGGCCTCTCTGATTTCGTTAAATCATTTAATCCCGTTAATTTATTAGTTATAATTACGTTAGTAGCCTTTAGTACGCTTTACAGAGCTTTATAGTCTCTTTTATTTTAAATAATAGCCTTAAGGAAGCTCTAATTTATACCCTTATTAAGTAGATTATTCTATTTTTCTAGAATAACTTAAATTTGCTATAAAGAGGGATTATAAACTTATATAGTATTATCTCCTTAGTCTATTAGGTCTCTAGATCTTAATAATTCCTCTATAGTACCTCTATTATTACTGCCTATTAGTACTAATTATAAGAACCTTTAGCTTATAAGTAATTATTAAGGCGCGTTTCTATAAGAATTAATATCTTCCTAGCGTTTAGCTTATATTAATCCTAAAGAAGCTTTAATATTCTTTAAGAGTGCTAATCAGAGCTTTGCACTACAATACAATACAATACAAGTACTTTTTCACAATACAATACAATACATGTATTGTTTTGTATTTAATTGTATTTTTTTCTACGCTAAAGTAGATTTCCTTAATTATAAGGCATTATAAGGTATATATATCTAAAAATAAGTAATAAGGGTTTACTTTAGACTTACTTTTATATGATTATATAGTAATAGCTTCTTATTATTAGTTTTAAGAGCTTTTTCTTGCCTTAAAACCTAGTATCTAATAATAATATAATAGTAAGTCTAAAGTAAGTCTTTATTAACTTTATAATAGTATTACCTTCTTATAATTAGTTATAAAAGCTTTTTCTTACTTTAAAACCTAGTATTTACTAATATTATTATAGTAGGTCTAGAGTAAGTCCTTATTAACTTTGTAATAATATTCCCTTCTTAAAATAGTATTTTCTTATATTAAAACCTAGCATTCACTAATATTATAAAAGTGGGTCTAAAGAGGGTTCTTATTAACTTAATATTAGTATTACCTTCTTATTATTAGTTTTAAGAGCCTTTTCTTACTTTAAAACCTAGTATTTACTTATATTATAAAAGTGGGTCCTTAATAACTTTATTTTAGTACTACCTTCTTATTATAAGTTTTTATAGCTTTTTCTTACTTAAAAGCCTAGTATTTGTAAATTTTATTAAAGTTAGTCTAAAAGTGGGCCCTTAAAACTTTATATTAGTATTACCTTCTGAATATTAGTTATTATACGTTTTTCTTACTTTAAAACGTAGTATGTTTAAACTTTATCAAAGTGGGTCTTAAAGTGGGCCCTTATTAACTTTATATAAGTATTACCTTCTTATTATTAGTTATTATGACTTTTTTACTTTAAAACCTAGTATGTTTAAACTTTATAAAAGTGGGTTTTAAAGTGGGTCCTTATTAACTTTATATAAGTATTACCTTCTTATTATTAGTTATTATAGCTTTTCTTTTACTTTAAAACCTAGTATTTACTAATATTATAAAAGTGGGTCTTTATTAACTTTATATTAGTATTACTCTCTTATAATAGCTTTTCTCACCTTAAAACCTATTATTAATAAGTAAATTAGGACTTACTTTAGACTTACTTTTATAATAATACTAAAGACTAGGTTATATAGCTATTAAAGCTATTAAAGCTATTAAATTATAATAGAAAAGACTATTTAGGACTTCCTTTTAAGAGGAATATATTATATACTTTCCTTTTATTTTTAATTTTTACTAACTTTATAGTTAATTCTAGATAGGTTTTTTCCTTCTCTTTTACTTTTACTTTAGTTTTAAAAGCTTAAAAAGTAAATATAATTATTTATAATTCTAATAAAAGGGTTTATAGCTATAAGACTATTTTTAAGTAAAATAAAATTCCTTTATTCTTATATAAGTTCTTAGTATATCTAAATATTATTATTAGAGTTTTAGTTTATTTATATATAGTTATAATGTTTTTCCGTAGGGTAAGTTTTACACTTAAAGTTAAGAAAAACTATTTAAAAGATAATAAATCTAAGAAAAAGTTATAAACTTAGAAAGACCTCTAAAATTAGTGAAAAAAATACTTTAATAAGTTACGCTTAAACTATACTATTAAAGATGACTAAGGAGTAGTTATTAGGTTAATATTCTAAATTAGCTAGATATTTAAAGATTTATAGAAAAGCAAATAAATTATATTAAAAAAGCGGCTTATATTAACTAGATTAGTTATTAAATCTACTATATAATAGAATTTTATAATACCCCACTTTTTTACCCCTAACAATACATTGTATTGTATGTATTGTATTGTATTGTATTGTATTGTATTGTATTGTATTGTATTGACAATACAATTCACAATACAATACATAGGGCAATACAATACAATACAATACATCGAAGGGCCAAAAATACAATAAATACAATACATGCAAAGCTCTGGTGCTAATAAACTAACTCCTTTCCCTTCTCTTTACTATTAAATTAAGAGAGTCTTAGATATTCTTTAAAAGGGTCTTATAAATAAATTCCTAATCTTTAGCATCTGCCTTAATAGGTTTGTGTATTTTATAAGATTAAATTATAAATCTTTGCATTTAAAGTTATACTTATCTTTAGCGTCTTTATAAGTAATCTTCTAGTCTTCTAGAGCATTAGGGTTATCCGCTATAATCTCTAGTCTTAGATCTCTTTTTAGATAAGCAGGCATTATAGGTTCTTCTAGTAATTTATCCTAATTTAGATTAATATACTCCTAGATACTATAAGATTCTGCGTAATTCTTAGTCTACGTATACTATTTAATCTAGTCCTTCTCTAATAATAACACTACATTTAGGGTTTCTTTAGATATGTTAAAGGGGAACCGCACTAGTTAAAGGAAGCATAGGGTTATTATTTTAACTAATTATTATAATAAAAGGGGCAATTATCTCTTAATATAGGCAAGCGTTAAATTAATAACTTTAACAGAGCTTTTATCCTTTAATAATTAATAATAAGGGCAATAGAAGCCTCCTAGGCTTATAACTATTAATATAAGGGTTGGTGTAGCTAATAGAAAAGGTTCGATTTGATCAATCAGAGGTGTAGATAGCACCTGACTTTTGTACCTAAAAGGTACATAGTGTGCTACGGTAATAACTAGTCTACGGAGGTACTTCTAATACATTTGTCTCCACCGTTGTCTCATCGAGGGTTTCATCCTAGTCAATGCGCAGGCCGCATCCACACATCCGATGCTCTAGGGAGCTCTCCCTGACACTAATACTTAGCCGCCTGTAAAAACACATTGTCGGCCGGTAACGGGGCAACTGGCCTCCCAGCCACAGACGGGGTTGCTATTTAACAGAAGAGGGTTGCTTGATACCCACGTCCTAAAATTATTCAGTTAGTTAAAAGCTTCATATCAGCCATGTTGACAAAGCTCTTATCTCCGACTGTAGTTTTGTATCTTCTAAATATGTATTACTACTTCAGATGGTTCTCTGTGAGCTGTGCTGTGCTAGGTTAGAGGTGAAGGCACAGGGTATTGTGTCGAACGCGCCCCCTCCCGGGGCCCCTAAACAATTCTCGCCCACGTGAGGGGAAAAGGACGTGCACGTGATACAGCAATTGACAAGGGCCCCCTAACATTGGGATACAAAGTGAAGATATTCTTGAACATAATCTAAGCATACAAAAGAGAGGTTATAAGCATCCCTTTTATAGAGGGATAAGCCTAGCTAGCTTAAGTTGTGTGCGTTATACGTGTCAGCTGTGCATTCCTCCTTAAATTCCAACGCGCACGTGGGCGCATGTGATCACTCCATACGCGCTACCCGGGCGACAATAATCGGACACCCCACAAAAGCGATACAGGTGGGTTCAAGCATTGTTGCTGCGCAACGGTGTCCCCACACCTGAACAAATAACCCCAGAATTTAAGGTCCTGGCCCAGTTCAGTCTCGAATCCTTTGTTTTGTCCATAAACCATATCCGTCCCATATCGAAACAAAGAATGGCAACTCGTAGCATTGAGGCTCACCTTCAGCACCTGTCTATCAGCGACGCTGCCAGTCAGGATGGCAGGGCAAAGGTAATTCTATGACATAATATGTACAAAACATCTGCTTTGGATCTAACTTGGGATAGATGAAAATTAGCCCAGCAGTGGTAGCGTTCAACACTTCAAGTCCACCAAAACTCCCGAAAGCCGTCCTACAATGCCAGGAAAAGGACGCCAATTCGACGACTGCCCGCCAGGCGTTGCTCTCGAAACCGCCGAGTCGAAACAATTCTGGTGTCGAGGCGCATCGAAAATCTGCAATGGAAGACGGACTTGTACGTCTCATCAAACAGCCTGCTGCAAATATGTTGCACTTAGGGATGTTCGAAATCGGCAAACCGCTGGGCAAGGGCAAGTTTGGCCGCGTGTACTTAGCACGCGAGCGCAGCAACGGTTTTGTATGTGCATTAAAGGTTCTGCATAAGAACGAGTTGCAACAAAGCCGTGTTGAGAAGCAGGTGCAGCGCGAGATTGAAATTCAGAGCAATCTAAGACACCCTAATGTTTTAAGGTTATATGGCCATTTCCACGATAATAAGCGTATTTTTCTTATTCTCGAGTTCGCCGGTCGCGGCGAGTTATACAAGCATCTACGCAAAGCGAATAGATTTTCCGAACCAAAAGCGGCACGATATATAGCACAGATGGCAAGCGCATTGCGTTACTTACATCGCAAGCATGTAATCCATCGCGATATTAAACCTGAGAACATCCTTATTGGTGTTCATGGAGAGATTAAGATCTCTGATTTCGGTTGGAGCGTGCATGCACCTGGCAATCGCCGAAAGACTTATTGCGGAACACTCGATTATCTGCCGCCAGAAATGGTGTCCGCCGTGAACCCAGATAATTCATACGACGGCAGAGTTGATTTGTGGGCCCTCGGCGTACTGACGTATGAATTTCTGGTTGGCGAGGCACCGTTCGAAGACACACCCGCCATGACTTGCAGAAGAATTGCCCGGGCAGATATGGAGATACCGTCGTTTCTCAGCGTTGAGGCTACGAGTTTCATCAAGGGCGTAAGCATCCTGCAAATCCCTCAAAAGTCCTGCAAAGTACTTACGCTATTTCTAGTTACTTGTAGTAAATCCCGAAAATCGACTAAACCTAGAACAAGTCCAACAACACCCTTGGATTCTGAAGCATTGTCGGTAGAGTGAGAAAGGTGGAGGACCAAGGAGCCTTTGATGACCGATATGAAAATATCATTCAGATTCAGACGGAGTTTGGTGTTTTAATTGACTTGTTATGCCAAAAAGCCGCTTTCTCTTCAGGATGGTGATTCGAATCTGGCCCTTTCCAGCGGTGAAGTAGAGGAGTCGTTGTGTCAATTGGTCAATAGTACGATTAAACTGTCTACCCGGAGATTGACACTGTTAATTCCTCATTACGTAGCAAGAACACTCGGCACTTCTTACATGATTCCTATTATACAATGTGTTATATAGCTCTTCAATTACTGCCTTTAGTATGTATAGTCATAGTTGGAATCCTAGAGTTATGTCAGGAAGCAGTGACTTAAATATGAGCTGCAGTTCTTTGTGGTCCACAAGTTGTGCAAGACTTCCGCAGGACTAATCCAAGGACTTTAATCCAATATAATTTGTGCGAGATCTGAGTCATTTTCGTTCTGCTGCTTCGTCCTTCAACAGTTTCAAGACGTTGCAATCCTCCAATTTCTCGTCGTCATAGCACAGTACCTCTAATTTCTCAATTGTGGAAACAGAGCAAAGTGACAAAATCCCAACACAATTGTCGATCAATGATTCTGGTATGTTCGTCATGATGAAACTCTCGAGCCTAGGCCGCAGAAATTTTAATCTGGTGCACTGTTTGATAAGTTGGACGCATGTGGAAACATGGAGTGATGGCAGTTTTGATTGGTTACCATCGAGGTCTGGGAACTTCCATCGATTGTACTCCAGGTCGATTCGGCTCTCCCATATAAACTCCAAACATTGGATGTTTTCACGGCCAGTCCGACCAATTGCAAGTAGTAGCCGCGTGAGATCATCCACATCTGCTAAGTGAAAGGTCGTTTTGCGATATGCTAAAGGCAATGCCTCTTGACGAACCTGTCTACTTACCGTCAAAAGCGCAACATCTTTCCCGAAGGGAAAGTAGTAGCCACTTGGGTCACCGATGGCGCGAGCAAAATTCCATCTCGTGGGACCATCCTCGTCTCCAATCCACCACCTTTCTTGACAAAGCGTATGCTCATATATTTTTCACGTATCTCTCGTGGTAATGCCATAAGAGCGCTGTTCCTCCATTTCGGCACTGGCTTTGTTGCTTGCCACATCTTCACTACGGAAATGACAGAGGAGGCTTCCTTGTCAGTGAACAAAAGAGGGATTATGAGTCCAAACTGATATTTAATATCAACTGCGAAACGGTGGCTCGATAGTGCGATTTGTCTGACTATGATGGAGTCGCCTTCTAGTGATGTCGCCTATAATCATTTTAAATTTATTGCTTCTTGCACTGAGGTTTTCTGAAATACCTTCAATTTGATATTTCCATGTTCGGTTGTAGTGATATCTAGCTCTTCTGGCATCGTCGTTCCGTGTTCAACCGCACCATCTGCGTGATCTTTAATTGGCATAAGATTGGAGAAGAAGCGATGCTTAGGTTTGTTGATTTCTGAAGTGGACTGGTCAGAGCATGCTTGCGTCAGGACCTCATCTTGGATCCGAAGCGTATGAGCCATTCCTGCTCCTAAGATGTAAGAGCTGCGCGGTGAATTGTAATTGAATGCATTGAGACAAAAGCGAAGAAGAGGATTTTAACAGCGCCCTATAGACACATCGGTGCTCGCGCTTTCGGTAAGCGCCTCAGGGAAACTGGTAAAGCGATGACGACTTCTTTTTTGGGGATGCAATCATCAGAGCACAGATAGTAAACGACCGGAGAGGGAAGATTTGAAGGAGTTGTAGAGGCTATTGTTGGATGGGTAGCTTGTCGCCAGAGCTTGCGTGCAAATTGAGAGGGCACGTGATGACATGACCTTGACCTGCACGCAACCGGCTCTATTAACTTATGTACATATTTACTACTAGTGTGGGACGGGGCATGGGTATTCTTTAGCGTCACGCTCAACCACTGACCAAACAAACTGGGGATAGTGCGGGGCTACGTGCAACCGGCTGGTTTCGAAATTTCAAGCTTGAAATAAAAAGCCACACAGTCAGAATTTCAGTCAAAATTTCGTTTCTGACATACACCCCATCAACATGGGCAAAAAGCGATCAAGAGAGGACGGCAAAGACGCCCCGGCAGCCAATGCCGACGCCGACGCCGACGCCGAATGGGTAGATGAGGATGTCGACGAGGAGGAGGTAGGTTTTGCACGCCTGAATTTGTGCGCCACAGACTCAAGTTGCTGACTGACTGTCGTCGGATCTAGGACTTTGACACGCTCCAAGTAGAGTTCGAATGGTTCAACTTTGACCCCAAGATCGACTTCCACGGCGTCAAGTCACTGATGCGGCAACTATTCGATGTTGATAACAGTTTTATCAACACATCTGCTCTGGCAGACCTCATTCTCTCTCAGCCAACGATCGGGTCGACCGTCAAGGTGGACGGCAAAGAGTATGACGCATTCGTGGTGCTCACCGTGCTCAACACATTTGTCCACCGAGAGAAGGAACCCATGAAACAAATGCTGAAGTACCTCACGGAGAAGGCGCAAACCAATGAATCATTGTCTATGATTGTCGATCTTCTCAATTCCGACAAGCACATTGGTCTGGTGCTCTCGGAGCGACTCATCAACGTTCCTTCGGAAATTGCGCCCCCATTGTACTCGATGCTTATTGACGAGATCGAGGCAGCGGTGGAGGATAAGGAGCCCTACGAGTTCTCGCATTATTTGATCCTCTCAAAGGCATATCTGGAAATCGAGTCAACACTCGATGTAGAGAAACGCAAGAAGAAAAAGCCCAGAGAAGAGGGCAAGACATTCTTCTTCCATCTGGAGGATGAAATTTTCCACAAATTTGCGTTGGCATATGGCAACTTTACATACACCAATGAGGATGAAGCTGTGGCAGATAGTAAGCGAGCGTTCCAGGAGGTTGGAATCAAGACGACCGGACATATGATTTTGATGGAAGCTGGCAAGTTGAGGGCCGCGCAGCGAGGCCATCGCGAAGCACTTCAAAGTACCGCACCGCCAGAGTAATCTTACAAGACATGACTTGCGCTAAAGAGCCGAGCCGTGGGGGCGAATAGGAAGTTGTTTATTTGTTCCATTTCCGAGTCTACATTGATCACGATACACCTCTTCGCGGATCATATCCTCTTATCACTCCTCTAGTCTTTGCATCAAGTATTCCACCTCGACCTCTTTAGTCAAGGGAATCACAAAATCCTCATACATGGCCACCACGGCATCCACGTTAATCTTGACATGTTCCTCGGCCCCGTCTGAGATTGAAGGGTCTTTGCCATAAGTCAGTGCCTTCAACCGCAACCTCGCCAACACGGACTTCTCAACCGCCTTGTTGGTGATGCTCTCTTCGATGCCTGCGCGGTCATTTGCCTTGATCAGACGCTTGTATTTTCCGGATCAGACTGGTACTTTGACTCGGCGACGAACTTGCCGTAATGAATTCTTCGTGACAACGCCTGTAAGCACGCAAAGTCCGACGTAGCGGCTGAGCCGTAGTTTTCTTGCGCTTCGCCGCGGTCCTCGCGACCAAAGTCGGGGCACACAGCGGGGAGGAACTTCTCAATGTAGAATTTCTTGATCTTGTCGTTCACGTTGACAGTATTGGGGTGCAGGATCTTGGGGTAATTGAGCGGTTTGAGAATCGGCGTCTGGACGGCATCTGGGAAGAAAGGGTATTCGTCGGGGATTCGTAGCGACGAATGAGAGATTGGAGCTTTTCTTGTTCGTAGAAGTACCAATCGAAGAACGAGAGGTTGCTATTAGGGATTTTGATAGCACCGGGAGTATAGATCGTCTGTGTTCTTGTTGTGTCAGTCTCTCGTGGTCTGGAACGACTTGGTGTGAGTCGGTGTGCTAGAGTTGGCAGATTGCGGACCTGGTTGAGAGCGAATTGAACTCGCTCAATGAGATGGAACGTGATTGTGTCTTCTAGACGGCTGTTGACGGGTTGGTTGGTTAGTGCTCAAGAACGGGTTTTGAACAGAAGCGCATGGTCGGCAACTCACATCAATTGGAAGCGAATGCGGGCCAGATCCAATGCCTTTGAGGCATCATTCATGTCGACCACGAAATCCATGGTGGGCTATCTGACGGGTGTTATCGAGTTGAAAGCGAGTCGACTATGTACTCGTGCTAGACTCCCGCGTGAGTAAAGCAAGTTGGCAAAGAGTGTGAAAACATTGAGTAAATTTAATTTGTTGCAATAGGAACGACCGGCATTTCCGAGCCCGGCAGAATCAGAACCACTCACTGGAGGGGTATCGGTGGAGGGCGCCGGCCAAGGCGGTGAGAAGGCTTGCTCGATGAGGTGCGCGCGAACGTGCTTCGGTTCGGCTGGCCAATGACACAAAGTCTATAGGGTAGCCGTCTTGGACGGGACAGGGGACTTGGCTCGCGCATCCACCCACGGCTGGAAGCTCCCGTCACATCCATCGCCGCCTCATGAAGCCATTGTGCAGCCAAACACCCGCGTCTTGATTCCACGGACCCTCCGGTCGGCCATCTAGCCATGGCTGATCACGACAATAGCCACTATGACTTCCTAGACGACGCCGATGAAGAGCAGTCCATCATATCGGTACGTTTTATGGTCTCCATCGACGGCGGTTGCAACCCCCCTTCCCCCAAGTCTTCTCCAGCATGAACCTGCAGCAAGATCCATGGGGCCGTCGCGTGACAGCCGCACTCGCACTCTCGGCTGCGTTTGCATCTGCCTGCACAACGAAAAGTCGTCCTTCTCCTCAATCAACCGACCGACTCGCCGCGGCCATCAACTCTGCATCGTCCAAGATTACGGCTTTGCTAACATGGTGATCGATGTTGCGCAGACCCGTGGCTTGGAGGCATTCGGCCGCAAGGTCACCACGACGGCCTCCCATCTCATGGCGCCAACTCATGATGCCACCGCGCATCACTACCAAACAGCAATGGCCCAGGTGCACCGGCAGTTGACACGTCCGTCTGTCCAACGCAGCGTCTTTGCCCTGGCAAGAAGAACGCCATCGGAAATTGTGCGCTCCAAGCTGTCCACGGCCGAGATTCAGCACCGCGCCGTCAGCTTTCTCTCCGACGACCTGCTATCCAAAATCCCCGAGGATGAAAACCCTTTCTCGCTTTTCCAGGGTTTCCAGGCCAGCTTCCCCGAGATGACGGATGAGGGCAAGAAGCACCGCCGGCGTGTGTCAAGAGGAAGAAGATTATTAGAGGAAAGGAGTCGGCAACATCTGTGGATCCTGCAGCCAGCCTTTCTCACGTGCAGAAGGAGAAGGCGGCCATGTTGCACGAGTTTGAGCTCCTGGGCATCCGAAAGGGCATGGCTAGTAGTGAAATTCGCGAGATTGACAACAAGATGGCCAACCTGCAGGGGATGCGCAAAATCATTCTTGAGAGACTGGCCGGACTGGAGCAAGAAGAGGCCTTGCTAGAACATGATAGTAGGTTTCACTTATCGGCCCCCTGACGTCACAGGCCGAAGGGAGCTTGCAAAGAAGCTGACCACCAAGATTATAGTCATCGATGTCGAAGGGCGCCTAGAAGTCGCGCAAGCGCTCGCAGACGAGGCAGAGGCCATTGCGCGAAACACCCCTACCAGAGATGAGGTTGATCTCGTAGGCGATGCAGACGATCACGACCCCGAGTTCATGTCACAATCCGTGTATGAAAAGATACCAAACTCCACCAACACCTCCCCGACCAAAAGACCGAAGAAGGTTCATCGCCGCAAGTCGATGCCTATCCTGCACGAACACTTCGAGGCTGGCTCCAGCATACGGCAAATTCGGGCTCACAAGGACACGGTGACTGCATTGGATTTCGACGCGCCATTTGGTACCATGGTTTCTGCTGCACTGGACGATACGATCAAAGTATGGGATTTGAATGCCGGGAGATGTATTGGAACTCTGGGGGTCACACTGCGTCCGTGAGAACGTTGCAGGTTGAAGACAATATTCTCGCTACTGGCGCCGCGGACGCCACCATTCGATTGTGGGATCTGAGTCGATCAAGCTATGACCCGCACGGCAACAGCTACGGCCAGGACGAGGAGGAAGACGAGGACGCCATCGCCTTTGGAAACCCCGACGATCAGCCCATCGACCCTCCAGAAGGCAGCATGAACGAGTGCGAGCTGTATACGCTACAGGCTCACGTGGACGAGGTTACTGCATTGCATTTCAGGGGCGATGTCCTGGTCTCTGGCTCTGCAGACAAGACGATTCGCCACTGGGATCTTGAGAAGGGACGCTGTGTCCAAACCTTGGACGTCATGTGGGCCGCTGCTCAGGCTTCGACGAGCTCGAACGCCTCTGAGGGTACGGGTACCTGGAGAGCAACTGGTCGATCTTTATCAAGTTCGGCAGGCTTTGTGGGAGCTCTGCAGGTATTTCAGACTGCCTTGGCGTGCGGAACCGCCGACGGCATGGTGCGATTATGGGATCTTCGAAGCGGCCAGGTGCATCGCAGCCTCGTCGGACATACGGGCGCAATTACTTGTCTGCAATTCGACGACGTTCATCTCGTGACTGGTAGTTTGGATAGGAGCATCAGAGTATGTACATGCCGAGCAGGCTGCCCCATATTCAGGTTCCCTCTTCACGTTTCGGCTGCTAACCCGCTCATCCAGATATGGGACCTCCGGACAGGCGCCATCTATGACGCATACGCGTACGACAACCCCGTCACAAGCATGATGTTTGACGCAAGAAGAATAGTTAGCGCAGCGGGCGAGGACGTGGTCAAAGTGTATGATAAGGTTGAAGGCAGACAATGGGATTGCGGCGCGGGGGTCGTCGAGGCAGATGAGGGCAAGACGCCAGCTGTGGTGGAGCATGTACGTGTACGAGATGGCTACATGGTGGAAGGTAGACGTGATGGGATAGTAGGGGTATGGACATGTTGATAGACGGGTGTAAATGGGCAATCGACGTGGCGTTGGCGTTGGCGTTGTGTGTGGGCGCTGGTCTGCACGTACTCCGCAGAACACTGTCTTTGAGTTTTTCAGAATGTGAAATACGACCGTAATGGAACGAAGATGCGAGTGATGGTTATTTGCTGTTCAACATGTAGTAGTACATCTATAGGGTCCGTTTAGCATCTTGCACACGTGCCTGTTTATGCTTACCGGCATCTCAAGGCTTTGGGCTTGTTGTATACATCTTCTTGCCTAATGACAGCGACAAACCCCCTCCTTACACCGCTTCACAAAAAAAAACATCTATCGAACCTCATATCCCGTTTGCCTCTGTTGCCCTCTTTGATGTGTAGTTCCGCGCCGTGAATTCGGCGATCAAGGAACACGAAATAATTTTGTGGAGACTCCGTCACTCACTCACCCACCCACTCACTCACTCACCAACCGTACAGTCAACAGCAAAGCTCAAAACGTCCTCTTCTCCGATACCCGAAGAGCATGCGCCGTCATAATCATGTGTAAACTAATCATACGTTCTATAAAGTCATGACATCGGCACGCGAATCGCTGTTATCATGGTACCACGACGCCACGCAAGAGCTCATCAACTCGGCCCCCGGATCGACGGACGGGGGACTATTACTCGACGGCGAGGGCGCTGCCATGAACCATCTTCTCAGACGACAAGCAACCTCGCTTCTGAGACTCCACGACTCAATCACGAAGAAGAAGAAGAAGAAGGAGGAGGAGGAGGAGGAGGAGGAGGACCCTGATGGCTCCGCCGTCAACACACAGCTTCTGAGCCAGCGTCTCGAGGACCTCGCCTCCGTCAGCATGTCCAAGTTGTACGCGTACCGGTACGACCTGCTGCCGTACCACTGGCGGCAAATCTACACGGACACGCTCATCCTGACCACCTTTGACGACATTCTCAGCTCCCTCGCGCAAAACGCCTGGCTCACGCGCCGTGTTCTCGACGGGGTCGTGGAAAATCTGGATCGCGCCATCATCACGGCGGGCGGAGCGGGCGTCCTTGGCGGCGCGTGGATCGAGAAGACGCTCGAACTGCTGGAGAAGCTCGATTCCGATGTCCCGCCGTCTCACGCCGAGAACGAGGAACCGCCGCGCCCCCGCCGCCAATAAACGAGTCAACGAGTTCGGGCCACCACCCGAGCCAGAGACCTTCGGGTTCTTCTCCACCCACGAACCACACGGTCGACCGGCCCTCGCAAAGGACAGGTCCTGTCCCCGCCGCAAAGGCTGGTCGCTGGCCGGATTCGAAAGATACATGAACAGCGCGTCGACACACCCCCGCCCCATCATCTTCACGGACCTGACATCCTCCTGGCCCGCGTTGACCGACCGCCCGTGGAAGTCACGAGGCTACCTCCTCAGCCAGACGTTCAAGGGAAGGAGGCTCGTCCCCGTCGAAGTAGGACGCAGCTACGTCGACGAGGGATGGGGCCAGGAAATCATCCCGTTCAAGGAGTTCCTCTCCAAGTACGTCGACGCAGGCGGGGGTGCTACGAGGACGCAGCCCAAGTGGGTTACCTCGCGCAGCATGACCTGTTCCACCAGATGCCCGCGTTGAGGAACGACATTTCCGTTCCCGATTTCTGCTGGTCTTCTGTTCCGGGGCATCCCACGGACGGGAAGAAGGACCAGCCGGCTCTTGAGACTCCCCAGTTGAATGCGTGGTTCGGACCGGCTCGCACCATTACGCCGCTCCATACGGACGGGTATCATAACTTGCTGGCCCAGGTTGTGGGCACCAAGTACGTGCGGCTGTATCCTCCGTGGGCGGGGGCATGAGGCCGCGAGGGGTCGAGGATGGCGTGGACATGAGCAATACGAGTGCGTTGGATGTAGGGGCCATGGAGGGCTGGGATGAGGCCGAGGCCGAGGCCGGGGAGGGGGATGTGACGGCGGAGGACGTGCGACAGGCGAAGAGGGACTTGGAGGGGACCGAGTACTGGGAATGTATTCTGGGGAGGGCGATACGTTGCTGATTCCAATGGGCTGGTGGCATTACGTGAGGAGTTTGAGTGTCAGCTTTAGCGTGAGCTTCTGGTGGAATTGAGACTGTGGGAGGGACGTCACTGACAGACACGCGTAGCAACCAATAGCGTGGGACGAGAGGAAATGAGATATCCATGAGCCCTCGACTTTATTAATAGTCCTCAAGCGTCCTCTACACTCTCCTGCGCTTCCCGCCTCGCCTTGGCACCAGCCTTGAGAACTTCCCATTTCTCCCTGTATTTTTCCAAGGTTTTCTGCATTTTGCGATTATCCTTCTCTAGACGCTCCATTTGTGCCGTCGCAGCTGCCAGTTGCTCCTCCATGTCCTGCGTCTTCTGCTTCAGGGCTTCTTCGTTTGGACCGCTTTTCGCTGAATGGGGCACCTCGCCGGGTGAGCCGGGCCTCATGACGCGAAAGCTCTCGGCGAGGGCCATGGCGGAGTGCTGGGAACTTGCTTCGAAGGCGTGGAGGCGCTTGGATACGTTGTCCAGCATATCCTTGAGAGATTTGTTCTCGAGAGACAGCTCTTCAATCGTGTTGCGAAGATCCTTTTCCGTCTTGGAGAGCGCCATTTTGCGCCTTGCGTCTGGTGACATGGGCACGGGTGTTTCGCGAGCATCTACAAAGTCGTCGTCTTCGTCTTCTGGGTTGTGGCGTAGGTCCATATCGCTATGGTGGGAGGCGCTGAGCCGACGCTTCTCTTTCTCCGCGTAGCTGAGGATATTGGCATACGACATGGTGTGACCGGACGTGGGGACAACATAAAAGGAATCGGTAGCGCTGTGGCCTTCGCGGGCGAGGGCACGCATAGTGGCTTTGGAGTAGATCTTGGAGAGGTCCGGATCCAGGTTGAGTGAGGTGGGCGCCGGACGAGACGGCTTGCGCTTAGGGGGCGGCGATGGTTCGGCGGGCTGCTCGGCAGGCTGCTCGGACAAGGTCGATTCTTCTTGTATGAGAGGAAGCCCGGCAAATGCGAGAGGAGCCGATATCTTGCTGATGATGCTGCCGAAAGTGCTGTAGAAGCGAGCATAACCGACATCCTCTGCTTCCGTTCCCTTTGCTGCTGCGGCAGCAGAGGCGGTGATCTGGTCTACGCGCGGCGAGGACGCAGCGCTTTTGTTGTTGCGAGACTCCGTCTTTGGAGATGGTGCGGATGTCGGTGGCACCCATGTTGGCTTGCCAGGCTGTGTGTCGATGATGCTCTGCATTTTGGATTTAGACCCGTCTCTCCGAAGGTGCGGCTCGACGTTCCCAGGCGCCTGGTCGTTGGAAACGCTGGGACTGAGAGGCTGCCCTCGGTACTTGGACCGGATTCCTCTCGCTGAAGCCAGGTTGCTCGCAATCGAGGACGACATGTCCCGACCAGAGTATCCTCGCTGTGTCAAGCTTGGCAACTTCTTGGAGTGCATGTTCTCTGGAGACATTGCACCCTTTTCGCTCTGCGACGATTTCTCGTTGACGTCCTCCTCGCCGTTCTGCGATGCCTGATCGGGGGCAGCTTCAGGAGCTCGGCGAGTCGGCGGTGGTGCTCCTCGAGTAACTTGAGTGTGCGCAGGGCCTCGACGCTCGTCGTGCTTCGAGCGGCGTTGGCAAATTCGCCGGCGGCAAGGGTATGCTCGTTAATGGCGACGGTTGTATCGGCCGACTGGCGAGTTGCTACGGCGGCCGCGGCCGCGTGGTCGTGGGCCTTCACGATGGGCGATGAATCCATTTTTGCATCCGGTCACGTCCAACAAGAAGAGTCTGTGGGAGATGGCGGAGATATAAGCGCTCTGCAAAGCTGTCAGGAGCAATTTTAGGCAAGCCTATCGTAGTGCATGACGGCGCGCGGTAGACAAGCAGTAGTACTACCCCGTCACGTGGGACTGAGGAGGGAGGGGTACAGTGCTTGGGCGGGCAGATCAATCCCACAGTGGGTCTTTCACCCCCAATAGCCTCTATTACCCCTATAAAGGCATAAAGCAGCCTTTAACGGCAGTAAAATGCAATGCTTTCGAATATTGCTTTACATATTGCCACACTTCGATGGAAATTGGCTTGAATAAGCAGACAAATAGCTCTTTCTAACAGAATCTTTTTCTTCTTGGTTCTGATCTCAATTTGAGGTCCTTGCCTCACCTATGGCTGTCGCGTAGTGCGGGGTTTGTAGGGCTGTTGGCGAATGAAGACGATCGAAATGGACATGATCTTTCTACGAGGCGACTGCTCTGATAAACCGACCCGCCTGATTAAGTATTTATTATTACATGATTGGAAGCCAAAAGGCAGGCAAAAGGACATTACTGCTAGAGCAGACCTAGAGGACCGGCTCGGAAGGATTGACAAGAAGCTCGATGCAATGGCTGGAAAGGCAGTCATGGAGTCGACAACGGACATGCCCAAAGTGATGCAGATTAGAGAGGAGAAACTAAGCACGGAGAAATGTCTCGCAATATGTGCTTGGCTCTCGAAACACACAACCCCAGATCCAGCTTGAGGCTGGGCAGGAAATGAGCTCTGCAGCTTCATCACCTGAGGACAAAGTCGCTAAAAGCGATCCAGCAAACAATATTACACCGACGAGCTGAGTTGTGCAAAGACTGCGAAAGCTGTGGAGGGCTGTTGGAACCTTCGGTCCTGTTCTGCCGGTATCGACCAGGGTTCGTAACGTCGTTAGTAGGCCCTAATACAAAGTTGTCCGATGTAGCGATTTGTACCCAGCCAGATTGCCAGTACTTCTATCATAGGCCAAATAACGTGCAGGATCAAGTAGCTCAAATCCACCCTTGTCCTGATTAGCCCACATCCCCGCGAGTGACCAGCTTGCTCCTTACGGCACCTACGTACATAAAGGGATGAGAAAACAGTCGTGTCACAGAGGCAACAAGCTTAGCATCCAGCGTTGGTAGCTAACAGAAACAGACCACTTTTCTTCTCACTCTTACTGTACCGAGCCACAGGACGGACTTTAAACCGAGACGTCACCCTACACTCTACAGGGTGCGGGGCTGCGAGGCCGCTCAATTGAAAAGCCGGGTATTACGATGCGAGCAACAAGCTCCGATTGAAGTCCGATGGAGAGATGGAGAAAGGAATGTTGGCTCGGCTTCGTTGAGCTGAAAGTCGGCAAGGCGGAAAATGTACAATGACGTATGTCGGCGGCGAAGCGCGCTCTCTCTTGGCCCACAATTTCCACGAAGAGTACATATGCGAGGTCATGTTCATGCTTGCGAACGGGTCTACATTAAGCCCCTGCTTTGACGTCGATACCTTTGGCTGCAATAGATGCGGTTTCAAAAGTTCCAGGCATGCCCTTTTGCGACTCTGATGACATTTGATAACTCGTTGGACGTGGTTGAAGTAAAGGACAATGAGTAAAGCGGCAGTCGCAATGGCAGAAAGAGCCATATCATAGGTCCTGGCGGGATAGAGGGATGCCACGCAGCATAGCGCGGTCAAGACTGATTCCCATTTCGCTGGCTTGAGAGGAAGGGGATCTATTGGCGTCGTCCTGCTTCCAAGATTTTGTTCCAGGGTGATTTCACCCCTGAGTAATGCAGATAGCGGAATCAGGAAAGGCTGCAATGATTTCGGTTACTACTCCAGCACGCTGCACAACAACAAAAGAAGGAGAAAAAAATTGTTTAGCAAGATAGCGTACTCACGAAAAAAATGAAGCTGTTGCCTTCTGTGAGGCAGAGACTGGCTATGGCCATGCACGAGGCAGTGACCCATGGCAAGGCAGACAAATGAGGAACGCGAGGCCGAATGTGTTCTGAATGCACGACGCGGCTGAAGATGAACAAGAATGTACAACAGGTGATTTCAGATTGTACCTCAATCTTTCGCGACTGAAGGAGTAGAGATGCAACGGCGAGTACAGTGGCGCCCCAAGAGGCGTACAAGATGGGTTCCGCCGAACGATTGAGCCGCGTGTTCATTCTAAGCCAGATATACTGAAGATGACCTGTCTGGTGCTACGAAAGGCGGTGGTTGGGCCACGATACTCTGATTGAGCAGGAAAGCTCGTCACGTGGCTCAACTGGACCAGGCTGGTGTTAACACTCCCAATCTCGACACCAAGTCGGTCCTATTAGCCGAGAAAGATCGACCCATGTGTTGCCGACGACCCCGAGGCAGTGGTGGTGTGTCCCAAAGCCTGGTTCAACTCGCTTCATCGGCCGGACCATTTCTGATTGCTGTCAATGCATATGCAATGCTTCATCAACGTCATTCGTAGCACAACGAGGTTGGAAGCTGCAATTTTTGCGGAGGGTTGCTGACAGGTGGCGTCCGGCGTGTGATTGGTTCAAGAGTTGACGAATGCCACTGGAAATATGTGCAAAGCATGCACAGGAGGAGGGCGGTGCGGATGGGGCCTCTGGAGGGAGGAACAAGGTGCCAGTGCCCAGCCAGGCTGGATGCTGGGATGCTGGGGCCAGTGGATGCAACTTTGATGCATGCAACTGGTGCAGTCCCGGAACAGGGAGGCCATTATTTCACCTCGGAACTGCTGCGATTAGCTCTTCGATTCATTCTCTTCATCTTATTTCGACCCCGTTCCTGATTCCCATGCCGCATTTCTATTTCGCAGCCTCTCGCGCCTTCGCTGACTGACCGCCGTGTATCGTGAGCGTGCCCGTCCGTCAGCGCGAGGATCGGATCGCATACGTGAGAGTCGCCGCTAGCTGCACGTAATAGCTACACGTGTCAGTAAGCTCATCAGAGATGGATCCTACCAGTCCCTTTGCGTCCACCACAAACAAGTCCATTAGTCCACGAGCTGACTGACTGGTCAGGTCCCCAGCCATGGAAGGCGGCACCACTGGCAGTAATGGCCTCGGAAAGCTTTTCCCGAAATCGATAACATCGAAAAGAAGACGCAGAAAGGACAAGAATGGGCGAGATTCAGAAGCGTCTGGCCAGGACGAGGACACGCGCAGTACGAGTGCGAGCAGCGGCAAGCGGCGAATTAATGGCGAACTGACTCTAGAAAGCGACGACACAAATTCGACCAATATGGCTGACGACGACATGGACGACTGTAGCTTTGCCTCAAACGAGTTTGGACCAGACCGAGTGCCAGCAGACCCGTAAGTCGCTATGTTGTTTCTAGTTGATTCCGGCTTGCTTCCTTTTAAAGTTATCATTGATTGGGATGATCCTCCCTGATCCAGCCGTCCAGCCTCGTGACACAACTCCACCGTTCGAACTGAACCACTTGCTCAATCACAGATGGCCCCGCAGGAGCCATCGTCGCAGCGCTACGGAGTACTCCGTACATACATATGTACATAGTTTCAGCCGTTCTTGTTTGTACCTCACGCTTCCCCATTCTCCACATTATGACACCCCTCGCTGTTTGCCTGCCGGAAGTAAAGTCCAATTGATCATCTCACTACATATTTCGAGGCAGCTCTTGCTTTACCGAGCGTATGATTTGCTTGACAAGCTAACTCTCCAGTGGAACAAGACCCTCTTCGAGCTCAAGTGGTCCAACTCGACCCGCCATAATATCTGCACACCGTCCCTCATCGGCTATCTGACAACATCATCCCCGTTGTCCAGGCTCAACACCTCGACTCTCACTCCCATTTGCAACCTTCCACCGAGACCTGCGGCTCTACAGGGGACAGAAGTGACAAATCCTCGTCGCCGAAAAAGCTTCACAGTCCAACGGATTCCTGGGCTTTTCAAAACAAATCCTCGAGCCCCACGCAGCCGCCAACATAGCTTCCGTTAATCGAAAGGGCCGGGCTTCCACGCCCAAAATACAGACTGTGCCCCTAGAACACCCCGAAAGACGAAAACTCTGCTCCCGTCATTGTGAATACTCCACCGACCCCTACAGACGGAAACGATCGCTCCCAGTCTGGGGTCCCCACGGAAAGTCGTCAACTAATGGCAGTAGTCCGAGGGAAAGCGTGGATGGCAACCCAGGTGTTGCGGTGAATATGAACATCCACCGTAGAAGCAAATCGGGCTCTGCAGTAGTTGGCCCTAGCAAACTGTCTCACATCACAACCGCACCACTGACTCCCACCGATGAGACTGGTGGTGAGGCAACTCCCAGCGCTACTGGCTTTTTCTCGTCCATGCTATCTGCCGCTCAAAACGCTGCCAACTCGATAAGCAATACTATTCCCAACCCTGGACTTGGTATCGGGAGCAATAAGAGCCGAACCAGTATCCACAAATCCCAAGCGTCTCCAGCTACGAGCCAGTCTGCATTGGTAAACGACGTCGACAAAGAACCGGAGCGTCGCATCGACGACACGATGGACCGAAAAGAGCCAGCTATTCGAACCCTTGGCTCGGGAGACTTGAGCCTGAGCCACCTCGGCCTGGTTGAGCCTTCTGCCCCATCACCGGCGGCTGCAAGGTTTCCCGATGTTGTGGACACAAGGGCGAGATCTGAATCTGCCCCGGCTGATCCCCAGACAATAAATGCAGATATTTTACCCACGGAATCCTCCAGTCGCCCTCGTTCACTGGTCGAGTCCGCTAGCGGCGATCGAACACCCCCTGATGGAACTAGCCGATATGAAGGCTTCAGTCCAAAGAACGTCCAGCCTGAGAAGCGCGATGAAACCACATAGGAAGCGAGGCAGCTCCGTGACGACGAGTGGGACGATCGCCGCCGCCGTCGCATCTGCCAATACCGCCGCTTTGCATCCCAACAGCATTCTCGGGGCGCCTAAACTGACCGGCTTTGCCATTGCTAGCAAGAAGCGAAATCGGGACTTTCACAGCCTATTCAAGAGTGTACCAGACGATGATTATCTTATTGAAGATTACAGCTGTGCCCTCCAGCGAGAGATTCTCGCACATGGGCGACTATACGTTTCTGAAGGTCACCTCTGCTTCAGCAGCAATATTCTGGGTTGGACGACAACATTGGTCATGAGCTTTGACGAAATTGTGTCTGTCGAAAAGCGGAGCACTGCACTCTTATTCAAGAACGGGCTCATGATCTCTACCCTCCACGCGAAACACGTATTCGCCAGCTTTACAAGCAGAGATGCCACATATGATTTGATTGTGAACATCTGGAAACTGGGCCACCCGACCTTGAGAAGCACTTTAAACGGTGTCCAGCTGGAAGGAACCGGCGGCGACAAGACCGAAAAGGTCGTCTCAGATCAGGATGCGGCCGAAATGGAAACCCAAGAGGCATCCGGGTCCGAACAGTCATCCGATGATGACGATGACGATGACGATGACGACGAGGAGTTCTACGATGAAGAAGAGCACGATGAGCGCCTGGAGACACAGTCAACAGGCATGACGGCCATGGAACCCGACGCTGATAAGTCGGTGTCACGAAAAGTCTCAGCCATGACTACCACACACGGGGCAACAGCAGATGTATCGCCCAAGGAAGCTGCGATATCACCTCTGGGTGGCTCTGTCGACTTCCCCGGACCTGCCGCTCATGGTCCGACTGATTGCGGCGACTCTGCAGCGCATCACGACAAGATTCTAGCCGATGATATCATTCCTGCCCCCTGGGCAAAGTATACAATATTGTGTTCGGCCCAGCCTCTGTCGTCTGGATGAACAAGTGGCTGTCCAGTGAACAGAAATGCACCGATATCCAGATGGAAGATAAAAAGGGTCTTACTGGCGACAACAAAACCCGAACCTTCTCCTATATCAAGCCGCTAAACGGGTCAATCGGGCCGAGACAGACCAAATGCGTTGTTACTGAAACCCTTGATCAAATTGATCTAGAAAAAGCTGTCAACTTGAGCGTCTCCACGCAGACGCCCGAGGTCCCGTACGGCAATCTCTTTACCACCAAAACAAAATACTGCTTGTCCTGGGCCGAGAATAACGCCACCCGAGTTCAAATCAACTGTACTGTTGAGTGGGCTGGCAAGTGTTGGCTTAAAGGTGTGTGGGGAGCCTTTCACCTACTTGTGCTAGAATCCAATCTTGAAGACCCTCGGACATGCTAACCGAAAAAAAAAAAAACCAGGCACGATCGAGAAGAATGTAAACGACGGCCAAGGACAATACTGCAAGGAGCTGTTCGCCTCACTCAAGTCTGTTGTTTCATCACGCACTCGGTCTGGCACGGGCAACAACGGAAACTTGAAGGGCAAGAAAAGGCTGAAGAGAAGCAAGGCTTTGCAGTCAATTCACGACATGGAGAATGAAAATTCGAGCAAGTCAGATGCTCAAAAGCAGAACTGGGGTCCGCTAGAGCCGTTGCGGAGCGTTCTCAGGCCATTTGTTGATGTTCTGCAGCCACTACTCACTGGAAACGTCATGTACGGGTTGTTGGTGGGTCTCCTCGTTGCCATGTGGTTTGGTTTTGGTACCACACCAAAGCTCAATTCGTCGTATGGACCAGACATTGGCTATGGCTATTATAGCCCAAACCGACAGGCAGCGTACGAGGAAATGTGGAGAAGACAAGACTCTGAGTTGTGGGAGTGGCTGGAAGAGCGAGTTGGCATGGACCGGTTGAACCACGACCAGCCGAGCGGACGAAAACGAGCGATTGAGCACCGCACCATCGAGGAAAAGCTGCGAGAGGAGCGAATGGATGAGCGAGAAGTTCGGGAGGCCATCCGCGTCACCGAGGAAAAATTACGCGTGCTGAGGGAAGTGATTGAAAAAGAAAACATAAGCTGAAGGTGAAGGGGAGGGAGGAGCAATTGTATACATGGGAAGACTACTCGAGGGAGGTGAGAGGCATGCCGCCACTACAGAACATTTACATTTGTACATTACTACCAACTACAGCACATTAGCTAACCAGGCGAATTTCTATTTGTGAAAAATTATTTTGCCGTGCTACGACGTTTGCTCATGTGAAGCAGGCCAGATCGGGCTGAGGCAAAGAAATGGATGGATGAATGAGTCGAGTGACGAACTTTGCCGATGTTGCACAGGAGCTCCTCACGGACGGTGCCAGTCTGAGCCCGCGATGCAACTTGTGGATTTGGGTCGTCACGAGTGGTCGGGTGCCGACGACGCAGGTGGGATGCAGATGGAAACTGCATCTGGACCAAGATGGGCATCTCAACTTGCAATTCCCTAATTGCGTCCAGGGTCACCACACTGGCACGAACTAAAGCGCCCCCAAAGCCTACTCGATGTCACGAGCGAAATCCCCTTTGCTCTCAGCTTGATCCGTTCTGTTCATGCAAAGAAAGAAGAAGGTCGGCACGCGTGAATGTTGCGGGTCGGTGGCACGAGCCCAATGTGTTGGGGAAAGGAGACTGAGACGCTTTGCATTCATGATGAGTCACATGTGTGCCTATCGGGGCTGCGAGGTTAGAGCAAAGTTGGCGATAGTTTTGTGGCTGCGTTGGCGCAAGAGACCAAAGGTTCATTAAAATTTTTTTCATCAAGTGGAGTTCTTTTCTTGGCTATATAAAGCTCCAGTCGCCAAGGAATAAGTCACACAGCCATACATATCTCCATCTCAGACCGGAGGCAGAAACTCCTAGGACAACCAACCAATCTGCTCGTCACGCGCCGACCGAATCGACAAGCAGCCAGTCGTCTGTTGTATTAGGCGGCTCATCTGAAATGGCGGGTGTACCGTATTTTTCCAGTTATACATCAAGCGGCGCATCTGATATAACGGAGGTACCGTATTCACTCAGGTGGGGTTTTGAATTTAATATGTTATCCAGTTTCACTACTCGCGATAATGAGTGGTTCCACCCGCGTCACGGAACTTATGCTCCAGCGGTGCCTGTTCTGAGAGGAACACCATACGTCATTTCGAAACACGTAATTAGTGTTCTGACATCAGCCATATCCGTCCATACCAAGCAACTACATGACCGGCTGCAATCAATTTTCAACAAGACCAGAAGAAGCAAGTTTCTTGGCGCAGGTCCGGAGCCATCTGATACGATGTGTGACACACATTCGAGGCAAAGCATCACTTGCCATGAGACTTCACACTGCGTATTTCCTCTCATGTCTTTGCCCAATGAGATCATACTACAAGTGATGTGTTATTTACCTCCAAGTTCTTTATACAGCCTCCGTCAAACTTCGTCTATATTTATGGCGTTTTTGATTCAAAATTGTTCAAAGCGTACCATCAACAGTCTACATCACTCCGAAACCACATGAATTTTGACCTGCAGATGCTCTGCGACGCGGAAAAGAACCTCATTGCCGACTATTTACACCACAATATGTATTGCAACTCATGCCTCGCGGCTAGAGAGACTGGAGGTCCTGAAGAGAAATTAAAGGTGCTGCGCAGGCTGCGATACTGTGACGGATGCCAACGAGAACACTCAAACGCACTTTTTTTCCCCGAGGATAGCGAAGAACATGTTGGTGTTTCTGACAGCCGAACATGTATTGGACGACTCGGACATATTACGCTGTGCGATCATCATTCATGCAAGTCCATCACATGGCGGGATTTCGAATCACACCTCCGGTCATTCAGAAATTACGCATCTGCATGCACAGACCGGTCACATGAACCCGAGTTCGAATACATAGATACGTTATCTGGTGGATCTGCCTTCCCAAGGCTCGTGGCATCTCGTAGATTGAATCTTCCCTCGATATTCGACCTAGGATATGGGTGGGATATACCTCTCCTTAAAGTCAACTATTTTACTGCTCCCCCTCTAGCCGTCATCAAAAAAACGATTTCCAACTTGCTTGAGAATGCCTTGCAAAACAATAGGCTATGCCGGCACATCTCCATCAACAAAGAGATCCGGGATTTTGTTGAGTCTGGCATTTGCAATTGCTTCAGGAAAGCTTATGAGAATATAACTTGTTTCGATTTTCTCAAAGGCTGTAAGTGTCGACGGCAAAAAAGCTTGCAGTGTCGAGTTTGTGGTGCTCTATACATGTGGCTCTTCTTCGCCGGCCGGGTGATTATATCGATGCGGTATATTTGGACCATTCAAAGGCCGACTAGTCTTGGATGGTTGGGCTTGATCAACAAAGAAAAGTTCTTTACTAATTACAACAAGCATGTTCTTTGGTGTGATGAAGGAGATTGCCGTACGAACAAAAAGGCACTCTGGGAAACACTTGTGAAAGAAGATGCAAAGAGGAGGCGTTCAATGCTCGAGATGGGAGTAGCAGAGACGGTCTAGATAATGCAGAGGCGCGGTTGGGGCTTCAGGACGATCTCGAGAGTGTCTGGTTTGACGTTTCGGATCAGACTTATACCGACGAATGGGATTGTCGAGAGGTGTGGAAGGCGTCCCAACTAGGGTCTCTCCGGAGCTGCTGAAGGAATCCAAGGACACCAAGATGTCGGCTGGTGGATGGAATTTTTACATGAAACCTGATAGACTGTCAGTCAGAAGAGCCTCACATCTTAGGAATCACTTCTGATGCAGAGTTTTCGCACCCTAGATTGATTCATCGCGAGCTTCGTTTGTAGACCTCAGTTCATTGCAGGCTTCGTTAGAAGACCTTGATTCATATTCGCTTGATAGACCTTCCGATGAATCGGTCTTCTGTTGTTAGTTCAAGCCTATTTATATGGCTTCCTTTTCTCTCTTGTAGAATTGCTTTAGACAGTCGATCCCCCTTTCTTCCTCCTTTCGTTAGCCTCAACAATACTCTAGCAATAGCAATGTTGTGTATGGTACTCATGTTCTAGAATTTGGAAGCCGTGAAGAGCAAGGTATTTGGGAGTAAATTTAGGTCCTGCAAATCCGTCCTTTACTTTGAACAACTGTCCTGGCACTCGTGTCCTGCTTTACAGCTGCCAATAAGTCAGGTACACACACCTTAAGCGAAACCAGACAAGCCCTCTGCACTGTCACTGCACTGTGCCTACCAGCTTGGTAGTGAAAACTCAGCGCCCGTCCATGGTTGAAAACAGTGCGAGGGAATTGCACAATATGGAGTACACGTTCTTTTGCACAAAGGACGCAAATTTTTCACCAACGAGCAACAGCGACAGCAGTAACAACAGCATCAGCAACAACAGCAACAACAACAGCAACAACAACAGCAATAACAGTAACAACAGCAACAACAGCAATAACATTAAGAATAACAACGACGACGACGACGACGACGACAATGCTAGAATTTGCAATGGCCAAGGCCAGGGAATACTCTGTTGTTATTATTCCCGCGTTTTGTGCTATTCTTACTGGTCTTTGGAGCGTGTGGGCCTAGAAGGCTCATAATCGCAACGAAGCAAAACGGTGTACGTGTGATGCTTTGACAAGTTGACAATTGACAATGGCTCCATTAGTTCTAACCTCGAACAGTGGAAGAGAAAGAGAAGTGCGGTACGTGCAAATTGCTATTGATCTCTATGACACTGCTGATATCAGACAGGCGAGGAGAAAAAGCAGCATGGTATTTATAGTCCATGTGTCCTAAATACATTACAGTCACTAAACTGAGATAGAGTGGAACAGGCAGAAGCGAGGTATATATAACCATTCCCTTCTTTGACATCCAGTACTAATATTCTATAGAGGAGGAGAAGCAGCAGCATGGTATTTGTAGTCCATGTGTCCTAAATACATTACAGTCACTAAACTTAAATAGAGTGGAACAGGGAGAAGCGAGGTATATATAACCATTCCCTTCTTTGACATCCAGTACTAACATTCTATAGAGGAGGAGATGGAGAAGCATAGTGCGCCTATTCTATGTGTCCCAGGTACTTTACAATTACTAACGTTGTAATAGTTCATGATATGCTTGAGCGCGGTATGTTTCAATGTATCCTTCTCTGTTGTGCGCTTTGACATCAAATAGATGAGGGAGTCGAGAAGCGTGGTATGTGTACGTTTCCATCCCTTTATATCATAGTATTAACATTAGACAGCGGAGGAGGCGGAGAAGCGAGGTATGTGTATGTTTCCATTTCTTCATATCACAGTATTAACATCAGACAGCGGAGGAGGCGGAGAAGCGAGGTATGTAAATACCACATGTCTCCAGTCTTTTTGAACTACTGACATGAGGTAGCTGAGGAGGTGATTAAGCGCGGTATGTGTACGTTTCCATCCCTTTATATCATAGTATTAACATTAGACAGCGGAGGAGGCAGAGAAGCGAGGTATGTGTACGTTTCTATTCCTTCAGATCATAGTATTAACATCGCATAGTGGAGGAAAGGGCAAAGCGCGGTATGTGTACGTTTCCATCCCTTTATATCATAGTATTAACATTAGACAGCGGAGGAGGCGGAGAAGCGAGGTATGTATATATTTCTACCCCTCTCAGATGAACCTGTTGCTCATTGAATAGAGGAGGAGCGCTGGGATTTCCAGCAGAGGAAGAAGGCGGCAGCGAAGGCCGAAGCGCAGGCCAACGCCGCAATACTGACGGCCGCGGCAGCAGCAACACCGTTGCCCCCGTCCGCCCCGTCACCATCATCAGTAGTGACTGGACCGGTCGCCCCTGCCGCCTCGTCTTCCCGCACGACTGGCCACACCCGGGGAGGTTCGGTGTCGTCTCTGGCGACGAAACCACCCTGGCGCTAGCCGGTGGACGTATTGGATAGGGACGTGTTGAATAGGGAGACAAATCACGCTAAAAACACCCGGGGAGAAGAGGCAGGCCAATCCACGATAAAAATAACGCCCGTGGATGTACAACCACGAAAAAAACGCTATAACCGAGATCGAAGATGATCTTGCCGCTGGGGAGGTTGCGACATCACCCAGCCCGGGACAGGTCACAGTCCCAGGCTGGCCCGGTACCACGGGTCTGTAGGTCAGGCGCCTCGTTAAATACGCGCACCTTGTCCGGGTCCAGTAGCCACATCATTTGGTGAAGCAAAAGCAGCCCCTTTACTATACGCCTTGTCAGCAGCTAGTATAAAAAGATGTCACCTCAAACATGCTCTTCCCTTCACACAGCAGCAAGTCTCGACGGAGGCCAGAGAACGCCCAAGACTCGAACGAACCGTTTCGAACACTACGTCATGCTCGGCCATTTCATCGCCAAGATTGCAGCAGCAGAATCGCAGAATCTTCGAGTGTCCCTCTCATTTTCCGCCTCAAAAGATCCAGTCCTTGATACTGAAACCCATCGACGTTCATTCGAACAGTCAGTCATCTCGCTCTACGCATACGACTTTCCGAACGTTTTGTCTTCACACCTGCCTTGAATAGCCAAATTCTTTATCGCAGCTATCTCTCATCTTGGCAGCCTTTTCCCATCCATAACTCGACTGTCTCTGCTAGAAGTCCGACGCATCAGGACTCTAGCTCGTCTTGACAAGTTTCAAATCATTGAACAACTCCATCGCCTCTACGAGAGGTCCGACGCAGTATCACTCCAGCTTGTCTCTCCTCTTTCAAAACCTGTTTTCATTCTCCAGAGGTAGCACACATCATCATTACAAGATCCCGGCAGCCCTGATTGCGTTCAAAAGATTTCCCGCCTTTCTAGCAAGAGATAGGCACTGTTTATTGTAAGTTGATAAGTCTTTACAAAACTCAATTAGGATGTCTTTTTATCAGGTAATTGATCTCTTTGTACTAATACATTCATTTCTTCTTTATTCAGGCACCCATATACACTTTGGTTCGTCCAAGGTCGCGTCGCCCCTGTAGCTGAGCCCAGTCACACTCTGTTCTCTTGTATTTCAAACCCAGAAACTACTGCTTTTTCTATGATGGTGAGAACTATCCAATCTCTAACAGCCAATTCTGTCGCTAATGCTGCAAATCAAAGCCGTATACTTCCTCGGTGCAATTCGATACCGATTCAGGCGCCCGGCAGTGTCATTTGGGAAGACTTGGCGGAAGGATACACTTCTGCCTTGACGACGTGTTGAATAAAAATACAATAGGAGAAAGTAGCTATGGAAAGAGGTAGATGTGGGGGAAGGACATGTGGGAGGAAGGACATGTGAGAGGAAGCAGATGTGGGCGGAAGCAGTTGTTTTTAGCTAGAACGAGAACGCAGATAATAAATTGCTATGCTTATTCTAACATGAACAATAGCTCTCTAATACGCATATACTAAAGAATGCTTCGATGAATAGATAATGCGGACAAAGCCACTGAATGAACTCAGCTCTTTGATCAAACCGCTGACAATAGACACTGATGAAATTTTTCGCCTCTCTGCCCATGCAGGAAGTTTGATTGTCGTGGTGACGGGTCTCCCCCTCTTCCCCCTTCCTTTCCCTTCCTCTTCCTCCCTTCCTCCCCTTCCATCCCCTTCCATCCCCTTCCTCCCCTTCCTCCCTCTTCCTCCCCTTCCTTCCTCTTCCTCCCTTCCTTCCTCATATCACGCTTTACAAGTTCTTCGCAGGCACGATTTTTGGCAGACACGATTTTTGACGGAAAGAGGAGCGCTCATTCCACTTCAATTCATGGAAAGAGGCAGAAAGCATTTGCCCATAGATATCTCTCACTTGGAAACGCAACTCCAACAACATCACAGCATCAGCACCACCACCACTGCATCAGCACCACCACCACTGCATTAGCACCACCACCGCCGCATCAGCACCACCACTAGCAATAGCAGCAACACCAACACCAACACCAACACCAACAGCAGCAACAACAATAACAACAATGGCACCAACGTGCCTGGCACCGCCAGCTCCTGCTGGCTCTGGTAACCAACACCAGCAGGAGCAACAGCAGCAACAGCAGTATGGGGGTATCCACCCCAAAGCGGTAGCCCTCACAGCTATCGCTACCGCAATTTGGGTGATTTTTCCCGGGGTTCAAATTCTAGTGGGATTTGACCGCCCACCGCAACGCCCGGCTTAGACGCGGTAGGTCAAGTATCCGACAATAAGTAAAGTCATTATTGATGCATTATTTTAACAGCAGGAAGGGGATGAAGTGGAAACGCGAGGTGTGTCAAATTGACAGTCGAAGAGATCGAGAAGCGTGGTATGTTTTTATCTCCCTTTTTTTCATGTTCCACTATTAACACTTGGACAGATGAAGAAGAGGGTCAAGCGAGGTGTGTGTGTGCAGCTCCTCCCTGCGCGATAACCACATCGATAACACTCAACAGGGAAGAAAGCGGCGGCCAAGGCCGCCCGGCATGAGCGGAAGCAGCAACATTGTAAGTTACAATGTTGTACAATGTGCTGCTTCCGCTGCTGCCGGGCGGCTTAGAGTTCTAGTGGGAGTTAGACGCCCACTAGAACACATAAGCGCAGTATGTCAACCCCTGTGTCCCTGTGTCTGAAGTATTTTGCACGTATTAACCTTGGATAGACGAGGGAGACAAAAGCGGCGTATGTACAGCTCCCTCATACCATGACTACCTTGGTAACATTCATTCAATAGTCGAGGAGCACGTGGAGTGGCGCATAAGGATCAGCAATGGCTCGACCGCACCGCCGCCGCTCCCCCTGCCGCCGCTCCGCCACGGCTCCTGCCGCCGCTGCTGCCAACCCCTCCGCGCCGCCGCTCCCCCGAGCCTCTGGCTTCCAGCCAGGGCTCAGACCGCAGCCCGCGCTGAACAGCGCGCCCGCCGCGTCACCGCAGCTGCCGAGGCCCAGGCCGTCCCAGGCCTGTCTCGGGCAAAGTCCAACCGGCTCTAGAAGGAGCAACATGTGTTGAATAGGGCGACAAATCACGTTAAAAAACACCCGGGAGAAGAGGCAGGCCAATCCACGATAAAAATAACGCCCGTGGACGTACAACCACGAAAAAAAACCGTGTTGAATAGGGAGACAAATCACGCTAAAAAAACACCCGGGGAGAAGAGGCAGCGCTTCGTGTTCTGACTCTCTCTTCTACTCCTACATCCCTCGCTTTTCCTACAGTTTCCGTTTCTTCGCATATCCCTTTCGTTTCTTCTTGCATTGTTGAATTCGAACTGCAGCCGGGAACAGTGGCCGATCGTCCACCAGGTTTCACGGCAGTGAATTCGCAACAAGCGTCAGGGCCACCACAATTGAACAAACAAACAACAAACGCACCTCCGCAATTGAGCAAGAAAGGAACGAATAAACCGCCTCAATTGAGCGACCGTGAATTAATGCCACCGCCGGTGCGGCGAAAGCGGGAGATGGCACCACCACCAGAGATACCCGAGCTGGCAATGGCGACAACAGTTCCTCGTGTGGAAGCCCAATCGGAACTGACTACGTCTGGAGGGGCAAATGCGCGGAAGCGACAACGATTGAACGAAGCAGCGGAGAATACCGCGGAGAACTTAATAGGCAATCCACGATGAGAATAACGCCCGTGAATGTACAACCACGAAAAAAACGGTCTCGCCGCAGTATGAGATTACGACATCACCCAGCCTGGGGACAGGTCACAGTCCCCCTGGCTGGGCCCGGTACCACGGTTCTGTAGGTCAGGCGCCTCATTATATACGCGCACCTTGTCCGGGTCTAGTATCTGGTGAAGCAAAAGCAGCCCTTTTACCACGCTTGCCTTGCCAGCAGCTGGTATAAAAGATGTCATCTCAAACATGTCCCTCCTCTTTTCTATGCATGAGCAAGTCTCGACGGAAGCCACAGAATATCCAGCCATCGAACGACATGTCTCGAAACTACGTTTCTTGGTTATTCCGTTGCCAAGACTGCGGCGTCATCTCAATCTATACACACGACTTCTCAATCATTTTCTGTCATGACACTCTGTCAAAACAAGTCCTTGGCAGTCTTGTGTTCCAAAAACTTTCCACCCCTTTGGCAAGGGGTAGGCGTCTCTTGTAAGTTAACGAAAGCCAAAAGACCTGGTTGATTTTGGGCTCTTTGTACTGATACACTTCCAGGAATTAATGTTTTCCTTCATTGAAACACTCGCAAACACTTTGGTTCGCACGAGGCTGTCCTTGTTGCGGAGACCAGTACTCCGTTTTTGCCATAGAGGTCCCATTAGCGAAAGTCGACTGATCACACTCGTTTATCTCTACTTTTCTCGATATTTGTGAGGATCATCCAATGTTTCGCAATTAAATCAGTCGCTAACGCTGCACATCATAGCCTCATCTTGTCGTTGCCCCACAAGATCGCCGTAGCTTTCGATACCAATCCCGGCGCCTGGCAGGTAGCCACAATGATCAAAGTGCTTTTGTTTCATGTTTTTAAACAGCTGGGAAAAGCGGTTCCTCAAGCGGCGAGGCCAAAAAAATCCGTTTCTGTGGCATGGCCACAACATTTGTAAATAGAGCGCCTTTCTCAGCAGCCGAGTGTAAGAATGCCAAGTCAGTATTATCTATCTAGATCGATAGTCCTATCGCTATTATCGCGACTCTGATTGCTTTTGGATTCGGGGATGATGGGCGAACAATCGGAGGATCGACTTGGAAAAGCCATAGTTGCGGGATGGATACCTTGTGAATGACGGCGCTCCTGGTCGGCCTTGTTCTTCACTAGGTTGTGCTCCTGAATATACAGTTTACTGCCCTAACGATGGCCGGGAAAGGCACAATTCCTTTCAGTGTATTGTCAGTGACATCTAACTCGGGTGGGAAACCTCTACTTGCCGACACGATAAAGTACGTCGAGTTCTTCCCCTAGGATGATGCCCCATGAGTCGTCTTTGGTATCGATTTGTATCGAGTATATATTACTTGCCGACACAATTCATCGCAAGTCATCGATTGTATCGATTTGTATATCTATATATGCTTGCTGACACCATGGAGCACGTCAAGTTCTTTGCCTAATCATGCCCCCGCGCGTCTAGTCTCCATTTGCAGTTCAAATACAAACGCTCGTACACCCAATTCCCAACGTTACACCACGGTGACTCTCCTGGCGATAGCAGCTACCCCTGTTCTGAGTACCCATCCTCATAGCACTCGCCAATCTCTGCCTGGCACTCTCCTTCTCCCTGACGCTACTAGGCGAGTCTGCCCTCGACGAAGGGTTGTAATATCTCTCGGAATCCTCCATGCCCACCTTCTGAGGTCGAGGGGAGGCGGCGGCGGCGGTGGCGGTGCGTGAGACGGGATTTGCTCCCGATCACGCGCCGTCATGTACAGCTGCTGGTCCCAGCTCTGTCCGGGCTGGTGGCCAAGTGTACCATTGGCATTCTGATGCGTCTCCTGCGGGACCGGGACTCTGGGTCGGACCTCCTCACTGTGGGCTGGTGGGCGGACGCGCTCTTCTTGGACCGAACGACGGGATTCTTGCGTCTGTCGGGGCTGTTGTTGATGGGACTGTGACTGACCGAAGGACGGCTGTCGCTTCGGCTGTTGCGCATCTTCTTCGTCGCTGTCTGCGTCCTCTTCTTCCTCGTCTTCGTACGACCTCAGGTCGCTTCTCATGGCAAGACTAGCGCAAATGTTGCGCGCCTCCTCAATCGCCTTCTTCTGCGTCTTGAGGGCAGTTCTTCGATCGCGCGTTTCCTTGTTCTCTGCGGAGATGGACTCGATAGTGCCGTCAGGCATTCTCAAAATCTCAATCGGGTTGAAGAGGCGAAGCATGCCGAGGAGCAGGTGCCGCTCTACGACCTGCGTGATGACGTTGCGTGTGAATATCCTGGCCGTAAGGTCGTAGTAGATGAGCATCTTCTCCAGAACCTCCTCTGCCTCGGTGTACGTGCCGCCGTTCTCGGTAGATTCCGCGCGCCACTTACGGAGGCGGTCCTCGTACTCGGGATCATACGGCTGCACTTCGAGCTCCATGTCGTCCGTCAGGCGGTTCAGCTCCTTCTCGGCTTCTTCCATGAGGTCCTTCATCTTCACTTCGAGGAAGTGGTAGCGGAGAGGGTCGCGCATTCGGGTGGGCCACACGTAGTCGATGACCTCGGCGAGGAACTCGTTGCAAATGACACCCAGATTGTCCTTGTATTCCTGCGCCAGAACAGGCCAGTTGCGAGAGTAATCCTGGAACAAGATGTAGGGCGCGCGCGGGTTCGAGTCCAGCGGCAACTCGTTGCCACGAATCTGCCTCAGCAGCGGCTCAACTTCTCGCTGAGCAAAGTCCTTCTTGGACTGGTCGCCCACGACGCCTGCGGCAGGCAACTGCTGCCCATTGACGGTTGACGCTGCGAAATTGACCTTTCGGCCATGCTGTCTGAATAGCCTTGAGAACCGCTCGCTCTCCTCGCGAGCGCGGGCACGCAGCTTCTGAGGCGGTGTTCCATTGGGGCTGGATTGCCTGGCAAAGAATTTTTCGCCAAACGGGTTCTTGTAATTGCCGTTCACGGCGGGGGTAACGAGATTGTTCGACGCTGTGAAGAGCTCGCCCATCTCGAATCGCATCTCCTCAATGGTGTCCTTGGCGGAGCCATGGCTTTCAGTTGACCGTCGCACCGCTCCAAGGCCTGCTGAATCTGCCTTCGGAGGGACTTGACATGCTTGCCAATGTGTTTCTGCAGCTGAACGCTCAGTTTTGCACGCAATGCCGCGATCCCCACATCTGCGGCGGGAGAGCAGACCACCGTCCCCGCGTGAAGAACTCGGCTTCTCTGCGAGCGCGATCCTGAGGAGTGGACCATTTTTCACCAGGGCCAGGGTTCAGTAGCACATACCAGCCGAGTTTGAAGTGGTTCTCAGGATCCTTGTTCATCACAACCTCGATGAATTTGTCCTCGAGGCCGATTCGCTCCGTCATGTCGGGCTTGGTAAGCACACCAATTGTTCGCGAACCCTTTGGATCAAAATGTCGAGCTTTCTTCAGGATTGGTGCTTGAACGTAGTCATTATTGCCGCCGATAACGGCAAGAATAATGGTACGCGGGTTTTCATGTATCGATCGGAGAGTGCCTCGATGGTCTGGATGTCCGCTTCGGACTGGTCTCTGTTGGCGACTCGCACGAGACCAGGCAAGTCGACTAGCGTGAGAAGCGGCATGTCGGGTCCGCTCTTCTCCAAGACGAGGATATCGCGGGCGGCAAAGCGTCCGGGCATGTCGCGCGGAGCAATGAGCTCAGTGGCATCTCGCATCATGCCCTCAAACGACATGTCGCCCGTGACGTTGCCGCCGTACCGAAGCAAGTTGTTCTGTTCATTGTACGGCCGGTTCTTGTCCGGAATGATGGACACCTTCAGGCCCGACTCTTTGCTTCTTCGAAGTCGGATTTCCGTGGCGAAGCGTGTGCAGGCCCCTGCGTCTCGGGGAATGGCGTGCCAGAAATGGCTTCCAAGACGGAACTCTTTCCTGCGGACTGGTCGCCGACGACGACAATCTGTGGAAGTTTGACATTGTCGAGCTGGGCAAACTGCAGCTTGTCAATGAGATCGAGTAATCCACGCTGTTCGTTGGCCAAACCCTGCGTTTCCAACGACGACTCTATAGAGTGAGGCATCTCGCGGCGCTTGTGTCTCGACGCCGGTTGTGTGTTGTTGTTGTTGTTGTCGTTTTTGAGGTTTGTATCAGTGTGAGTCGACGATGGCGTGGGATGTCTCGATGAGTTCATAGATGAGGATTCAGTGTCCAAAGAGGTCATATTTAGGCCCAAGACAGACTGAGGGACGAAGCGCTCTGTGCCGAGAGGAGCATAAAGAGGACGTGCGCACGCCCGTCGTCAGACCTGTTTATATGTATGCATGACGTGGGCTGGGCACGAGTGGCGGGGCATGAATTACGCGGCGGCCGCGACGGGCGTGAGACGATGTGTGTGGCTGTGCACATTGCCACACGTCATGCGGGTTTGCTACCTAGTAGGTGGGACTTGAACGGGCGGCCGCCGGAGTTGGGGTCCACTTGTGGCGCAGCTATTCCCGTCATGGCATGGGCAGAGTTTGACATCTTGCTCGACGAGCAAACGAGGTTGAGCCGGTCTCACCATGTCTCCGAGAGCGGCAGTACTGTGTCGAGGGATTGATTAGTGGCCGAGGTTGACAGTCGACCGGACATGCAGAGGATTCTGAATTGGGACCATGAGAAACAATCATGTCAACATTGGTTATCTAAACTTGTTGGGGACATGCAGTACAATGTAGTAGACTTGGAGCAGCATGACTGCCGCGCGAAAAGAGCCAGCCCACTTCTTCTCTCGAGGAGGTTTTTATTCTTGTTTCCTTCTTTTACTCTGTCATGGTGTGCAGCCTACGACGCAGTTCCTCAGGATTAGATCGGCCGTACTGGTCTGGGTAGTTCTCGAAGATTGCCCTCCTCATCACCCGTCTTGGCGCCCGTCTCCCGGTGAAAAGTTCAAACTGGGCAAAACCTTGATCGGGGAGGAGGTCTAAACCATCCATGGCTATCCACCCACGGTTTGCATTCTCCATGGCTTGTCGCAGCAATGGGGTGTTCAGGTTCTTGTAGCCAAGTTCAACAATGACCCCGCCCGTCTGGTTCGCAAGCCACGATATTGGCAGCTCAAACTCTGGCGACGGCACATCGCCTATGGGATGTGTGGGAATACAAGAGATGGCAATCGACGGCAGCCGAAACTGTGACTGCCACGACTCGCTCAGTTCAGTGAGAACTTCGAACTTGGTATTCTTTCCTGCGCCGAGCCCCTGAAATTCGGCCTTGTTCAATAGCATTCGGAAGTGCTCTGCCAGCTTGTGCCCATTCTTCAAGGTTCGGTTGTAGATGGCAATGTTGCTAACGCCAACCTGCAACAGTGCATATACAGCGGCTCGGGCCATCCCTCCCGCACCGATAATCAGCGCACATGTTGTTGGTCGGACCGCATTGGCTGGAGACAATCCTCGGCGGATGCAAGCTCGGATGCCAATCCAGTCCGTGTTCTCCCGTACAGTGCCTTGACAGGTCCCGCCCGGTTCACGCCGCGGAAGAAGTCGGCACCCGTCGGGACTGACCCATTCTCATTAAGCTTGCGGATGGGGATCAGAGTGTTGATGGCTCCAATTGCCTGGGCGTGAGGACTCAGCGAGTCGGTCAATGTGATGAATTCAACCTTGAATGGCAGCCCTATAGATGCGCCGCCAAAGTTGCAATCCTGGATGAGATGCTTGACCTGGTTCAGCGAGTTTGTCGAGCGTGGCTCGTATCTATGCGGGATGCCGCATGCTTCCAAGGCAGCGTTGTGCATTGCCGGGGACATACTGTATCCGACATTTGCACCAAAAACGTAAAGCTTCATCGGGTCGAACAGAAAGCTTGCATACAGGGCGCCAGTTGCGCTTTGTGCTGTGAGTTGCGAAGGTGCTTGACTCGCCGAATCCGAAGAGCTTGATCTGGGTGATACCGGTGTAAGCACTGGGTTCAGAAATGCCGAGTGTCTTCCCAATGGTCCCGAGTTGTATGCGGCGATGGGAATATGAGGACCTGGCAGCGCCTCGAGGGCTGACCGGAGCCGAGCCACTTCAAAATTGTCCTCAACAGATGAGGCAGGGCAAGTCAGGCGCACAAGATCGCATTCCAATTGAACTGCCCGTTGGTACCGAGTGATCCAGTCTGAGTGGTCCGAGAAACTGATAGCCGACGATGCGGAATATTCTGCAATGAGCTTCGAGCCCCTCTTCAGCGTAGATAATTTGGCAATGGCGGAATCATCGAGCCTCAGATCGATAGTCATCATATCGGGAACCAGTGATAATGCATGCGATAGTAGGTCGAGATAAAAAAGGTCGTTGTCGCGGATGAAGGATCTGGAAGATGGAGATGAATAATGATTGGCAACACACTGCTCCGGCGTACCAAACCCACAGCCTCGGTGATTCGGTTGGCCATTCTGGTGTATTCGTCGAGGTATGTGAGGTTGTTGTTCCACTCAACGTCGATGCCATCGACGAGGATCTGAAAGCATCAGCTCCAGCAGAACCATCCTCGATGTCGATACGACCGTCAAGTATGTCTCCGAGTGAGACAGACAAGGCGTACGTGTAGCTGCGGTGCTCCGTCGGGACGCTGGCAAGGGGTATGCAGATTCAAAGAACGGAATCGTGCCGGGCGGGTATATTTGCGAGAGAAATTTAAGGAGATGTCGCTCTGCCTGCTTCAATGCCAGGTACGGGGCAAGCCTCCTGGCGCCGAGGCCCCGTTGGTAGTCTGCTCTGGCTCTGTTGCAACAGCTTCCGAGACGTTGAAAAACTCGAGGTTGGAGCACGTGCGGAAGAAGGCATTGCTAGTACGCCAAAAGGTATGCAACTTGGTCTCGCATACTGTTTTCAGGCAGTCGCGTATTGCCTCTTGGCTTCGCATGACATGGACAACTGGATTTGTGGTGGCGAATTGGCGCAAAGACCTTGAACGCGGCGCTCCATCCATGAGCATACAATGATACTGCCACGAGGGTTGTTTTGTAGAACGTTTTCTAGGACATGGCCCTGTGTTCTCTGGCATTGGGCGGTGCCGTGGATTTTGCTGTACGCATGGCTAGAGAAGTTGGTGGCTCGTTGAAAGGAGGCTTCCATGTCGATAATCTTCTTCTTCAATGCCGAGGCAGCCATGATTGCCAAGGTAGTCTTTCCGGCGGCGCGAACACCAACCATGACAATGGATGCATCGGCGGTAAACTTTGGCATCTGGCCATTGAAATGAGGAAGGCCGGGCGATGGGGCTCTTGACGGGTCGTCGCTTGACTTGGCAGAGTTGCTCGGGGAAGGACATGTTGACACGGGTTCTTTGTGACGAGTCGCCGTCGAGGGCGACCGTTCGGCGGCCGTCATCGTGGCTAATGACCGTTTGACTCCTGCCATGATGGCGTTCAGGCAGAGGGCGGGAGAACGACCAGGGCCGTGTTTTCAACGATGAAGTCGGGAGAAGCAGGTGAGGGCCATTCCATGGTATTCATACAAAGGGTGAGAATTGCAGCTGGGGTTCAATTCGTGCCGTATCGTGCCATGTCCTGTTGTTCGTTGGTTGTTTTGAAGCAACTGCGCATGTCGGTCGTGGAAACTTGGCGGCTGTAGCCTGTCGCACGAGGTGAGCTGATTTAAGTTACTCCGTATTACATACATGTACACCTGATTTACTAGTAATTACTATGTACATACTCCGCAGTGGGGGTTAGTGGGGGTTAGCGGGGTTAGAGGGGGGTAGAGGGGGTAGAGGGGGTGGCCCCCTCCATCCCTGGACAAGCATTTATCCGCGCCGCCCACAGCCAATAGCATTCATTTTGCTTCACCGGCTTGACCGACCACCCAACAGACACCAACCAGTACGACACGTACGACACCCCTGGACGGGTTCGTTTTGATGGTCTTGTTGATGAGACCAGCGCAGCGGCTTGGCTGGCTGGCAGTGGCACGCTGGCTAATATTGGGCTCGAGACTGAGCCCACCTCGACTCAAGTCAGTCAGTCCGTCAGTCCGTCTCGGTCAAGACTCAACATTGTGTCAACGTCGACTGCTATTTTGACTCTCTCTGCACGTTCAGAACAACTGCCATGTCATGGGACCGCGCAGGCAGCTGTCGTCGACCGCCCGCTCTCAACCCCCGCCAGCCTCACATTGACGGTTCACGTTGACCTGAAGGCGGTCGGCGAGGGACTTCATTCCAGTTCTCGTCCTTGAAGCCCCTTGGAAGCCCCTTGGAAGCCCCTTGGAAGCCCGTGGAAGCTCACCATGCCACAGAAACGGCGGGCTGGAGGCACGCCGGTATCCTCAAATGATGCGGGCGACGATGGCAAACCCAAAAGCGTCGCGTCTCGCTTGCTTGCGATGGCTGCCGAGCCGCTCGGGAGAAGTGCGATGGAGCGAGACCTCAGTGCGGGACTTGCGCAGCTCTAGATCGTCCTTGTTCATACACGCCCGCCACCAAGAAGAGAGGTGTGCAAACCGGCTACCTGCGAACAATCGAGCTTTCCCTGGCGTGGCTATTCGACCAGATGCCCGAATCGGAACGAGCTCTTCACCAGCTGCTGGTCCAGCCAGCCTCAGGTCGCAAGACTCGCGCATTGCTTGGCAAGGGCAGTGCCGGCCATCACCTGCAGAAAGTTTGGAACGAGACCCGGGTTCGCAAAGCAATCGACAATATCCTATCCGACTCACACAATGACAATGTACCATCAGACAACTCTGATGACGAATCAAATGCCGGAGGTAGTCGACCTGCAGCTCCCCACCATGGACGAGGTTTCACTTCCAACTCGAGACTCACCGCCAGTTTGACCACCAGGACGATGCATGAGCCGACCAACAACATGCCTGTCTCAGATAGAGGTCTAGTTGCCGTTCTGAAGCTACCGTGTCATTGGAAGCGCTTGGTGGATGTTTACGTATCCTACACCCACTGTTGGTTGCCCATCGTGCGACCAGACGCCCTACGCTCGCTCGCGGCATCGTACGGAGCCGACGGCGTACACGTGGATCTCGATGGGGACCGCGCAGCATTTTCGCTTCATTCTGAGCTATGGGCTGCATTAGCAATCGCGTCCTTCCAGGATATGTCGCATCCAGGCTACAGGCACTCGACGGAGCTCAGCGCATCACACATCTTTCGCGTTGCCCGCAATCTCATACCCGGAGACGACGAAACATACGACATTCACAGCATCAGTGCCATCATCTTACACTCGGCCGTTTTCATCGGAAGAGGGAATTTTTCCGGCGTCGTTGTTACTCGGCAAGGCCGCGCGGCTCCTCAAACGACTCCAACTCGTTGCTTCATCAACGCCACACGATCCATACAACTCGGACAAGATACAACTCGACACGGCGGGCATTGCATGTTCTTTACTCGACACGTTGACTTCCCTGTCTCTAAACCAGCGCGCCGTGACAGAGATCTGCGATACAACAAACACCTTTTCTCGATCAACCGCCGAATTCTCCGGTTTCGATCAGGCGTGGCAGTCAGTGCCGCACCCAGATTTGCCAGAACATTCGCAGTCAACTGCACATCCGACAATGGAGCCGATACGAACTCTGATCCAGCTGCACGCGTTCACGACTGTTCTAAGCAGTATCTTGTATCCAAGACTACACACCGACGGGCAAGCAAGATCAATCGGCCCCGAGGACCTGGTGCAGAAGCTCGATCCCCACTTCAACTACTGCAACTCGTTGATCTCCAGCAGCTCGACTCCGATGATTCCCTCAGCATTCCTCGTCAAGTTGCTTTTCATGACAGCAACCATTGAACTGGCCTCGTATCTCCGATCATCGCTTCTCTCCGGCTTCCTAGAGATAGTGGAATCATGCTTTGCGAATTTCGGTGCCAGTCGAACGCCACCGGTGGTCTCCCTGCTTCTCCAGATTGTGCAAAAGCGCGCAAGAGTGGATGAAATGAGCGAAGCCGAGCAGACTAATTGGCATTCCGCTGTGGGTAAGCTGCACAATATGTGGCAGGATAGTCCGGCGAACAGGTTTACTCCTGCCGCGGCGCCGGCTGTGCGCGTGGACGAGCTGTTACCCCAGCGACAAGATCTACCACAGAAATCGTTTGCCCCGATGCAAACAGTGGTATTAGGCCAGACATTCGATTCCCATGCTCGACATGGCTCCCAGGGTGGGGGCTTCGGGCTGAACAATGTAACTGCAGCTGGGGATAAACATGGAGCCCGACCTCGCTTCGGATTTCAACCAGCAGTTCCGAATCCTGGCTACGCAGTTCACGACGCCTCCTTCGCCGCACACCCTGGCGACGGCAGCGAAGATGCCCAGCCCGCTTTCCCCGGTGGTCACCGGATAAATCAAAGCTTTGACTATGACGCCCTGTTTGAGGATCTTGGCTCCATCGGTCACACAGACACCATGGAAATGGACACGCGGTTCATGACGAATCTGGGATTCGCACCGGGCTGCGACCTCGCCGAGATCTTTCAGGGGATCTGGGAGTTTGATACAGCGCGTGCTGCACAGACACTTTGGAGCGCCAATGCCAAAGTCCACCATTCCCGCAGCTTTGTCCGCCCAATGATGATCTGCTGAAGCCGCATGGATGGACACGACGACGAAAAATGAAGCTTCTCCAAGCCCATACATAATGTCGAATTCCACCCCGACCTCGGAAGAGGCTCCCAGCACAACGTCACCCTGTCCTAGTCAATCTCCATATCGTGCCACGGCAAGGCCGGAACTAGTTCCTTCCTGCTCATATTAGTGCCGTACAAGACAAGCCTTGATATGAAGTAAACCCGATCATCCATCCAAATGCTGGCCCTTTTCCGAACTCTCCCTGACCTGCCCGGGTCCACTCCGTACAACTTGGCCGATTCGAGCAACGAACGGCTGCTTTGGCTACAGACAGTTGTAAAGATTGGTGTTGGAGATGAAGGCACCATGGAGTGGTTGTTCCCAGTGACTTTTCACTTGGTATTTTTGTTTCTTTGCACGAGTGAATGGCCGAACATCATTTGCCGAGGGTTTCACCAATGCAAAAAAAAAAAAAAAGAAAAGAAAAAGAAAACATGGAAAAGCTGGGGAAAGGGAAAGGGTAGGCAAATAAGTTCCACAGGGCCAGGCCAAAAGGGGAACTGCCAGACCCAAGTCACCACCAAACCGATTGTGTCGATGATGTAGGGTTTGCAGCCGCCAAGCCCGTTTTACTTTTGTCAACATGAGCTTGCTGATGAATGGTCGCCGAGAACTTGGGTCACTAGGTTTTTCTTCAGGGCCAACGGGCTATGATTGCCCGAATCGACTTGTACAGTTTCCTGGGTTCGAAGAAGAAATGTGATTTGTTCGTAGTTCTACTTGATGAATGGTGTGCCCTTGTGAAAGCACGACAGCATGCTGATGAACTCCCACGACATGATATGGACCATTCCAAGACTGCTCCATCGTGTCAGTCAGTCACCAGTTGCCCCAATCCGCAATGACAAAGACACCACCTTTCTTTCCCCAGAGACGGCCTACCCCCTTCTCCCCCTCACAGAGGATATTCCCTCATCCCGAAGAGGGGCGCTAACGAACGCCATTTTCCAGCCGTCGGCACGCGCCGTCCCTTTCGACGGATTTTCCCCGTCCCCGCACCCCGGATTTGTGGCGTCGACAAGTTTGTCGCAAGGCATGACACGGACGCGAAGAAGCGGCCAATCGGCTGCTCCTCTTTTTCTTCTTCTTTTTTTCGTGCAACAAGCGAGGTTGCAAGGGTCCGTCAGGCTCCACTTGCCGACGGCCGTTTTTAGGCATCCAAAAATCAAGAACTGGGCAACGTGGACGTTGTCCTCGTCGAACCACCCGGGCGAGCAGCAGTACGACATACAGAAACCGAAACCGGGTAAAAAAAAAAAAAAAAAAGAATAAAAGAGAGGCGGGGGAAACTTGTCCATCGTCCAAGGCCCGTTCCGGCTTCTTTCTCTTTCTCTTTCTCTTTCTCTTTCTCCTCAAACTCACTCACTCACCCACTTACTCACTCACTTCCGAGCCAACAAGCCAGGTTGTCTTCAACTTTGACGACAAAACAACAAAAGGAAACTCGGCACCGAAAAAAACGCACCACCACCACCACCACCACCCACCGCCGCAATGAGCATCTTGACGTTGAAAGAGGACAGGCCGACGCCCAAGGCCGTCTACAACTGGCGCGCGTACGCCTGCGCGGCCCTCGCGTCCTTTGCGTCGTGCATGATCGGCTACGACTCTGCCTTTATCGGCACGACGCTCGCGCTGCCCTCGCTGGTCGACGAGTTCGGCCTGGCGAGCTACTCCCCGGCGGCGCTGGCCCTGCTCAAGCAGAACATCGTGTCCGTGTACCAGGCCGGCGCCTTCTTCGGCAGCCTGGCGGCCTTTGCGTCTGGCCACTTCCTGGGCCGGCGCCGGTCCCTCCTCCTGTTCACGCTGGTCTTCGTCGTCGGCGCCGGCACGATGCTCGGCGCGCGCGGCGACCGCGGGTTCGGGCTCGGGCTCGGGCTCATCGTCGGCGGCAGGGTCCTCGCCGGCTTCGGCGTCGGCGGCTGCTCCAACGTGACGCCCGTGTACATCTCGGAGCTGGCGCCCCCGGCCGTCCGCGGCCGGCTGGTCGGCATCTACGAGCTCGGGTGGCAGGTCGGCGGCCTCGTGGGCTTCTGGATCAACTACGCCGTCGGCACCACCCTGCCGCCGGGCCGCGAGCAGTGGACCGTCCCCTTTGCCGTCCAGCTCATCCCCGCCGGCATGCTGCTCGTCGGCGCCCTGTTCATCCCCGAGTCGCCGCGCTGGCTGTTCTCCAGGGGCAGGCGCCGCGAGGCCCTCGGGAACCTGTGCTGGATCCGCCAGCTGGCCGCCGAGGACGTCTACCTCGTCGAGGAGGTGTCGCACATTGACGACGAATTCGACCGGTACCGTCGCGAGGTCGGCCCTGGCTTCTGGAAGCCCTTCCTTGCCCTCAAGGAGAGACGGATCCAGTGGAGATTCTTCCTCGGCGCCATGCTCTTTATTTTCCAAAATGGTCAGTTTTCCCCAACTTCAACTTCAACTCGCTTGCTCCACCCCGTTTCCCCCTTCTCCCCCAAACTGCTTGCTCATCAAACACTCGAAGAAAACTAACTCCCTTTCCTTCTCTTTGCAAAAAAAAATTGAAAAATCAACCAAAAAATGATAAAATGATAAAAAAAAAGGTTCCGGCATCAACGCCATCAACTACTACAGTCCCACCGTCTTCCGCAGCATCGGCATCACAGGGACAAACACCAGCTTCCTCACAACCGGCATCTTCGGCGTCGTCAAGACCGTCCTCACCGTCGTCTGGATCCTCGTCCTCATCGACCACATGGGCCGCCGCAAGCTCCTCATGGTCGGGGCCGTCGGCGGCTCCTCTGCATGTGGTTCATCGGGGCGTACATCAAGGCGGCCGGCGGCCCGGCATCGGCAGGAGGCGGCAACGGCGGCAGAGGAGGCGGCGTCGCCGCCGTCTTCTTCTTCTACCTCTGGACCGCCTTCTACACCCCCTCGTGGAACGGCACCCCTGGGTCGTCAACTCGGAAATGTTTGACCAGAACACGCGCTCGCTCGGCCAGGCCAACGCCGCCGCCAACAACTGGTTCTGGAACTTCGTCGTCGCCCGCTTCACCGAGCAAATGTTCGACGCGTGGGGTGCGGCGTCTACTTCTTCTTCGCGTCGCTCATGATGCTTTCCGCCCTCTTTGTCTTCTTCTTCGTGCCCGAGACCAAGGCTGTCCCGCTCGAGGCCATGGACCGCCTGTTCAACGCCGGGCCCCGTGGCGCGCCAACGGGATTCTCATGGACGAGCTGGCCGCCGAGGAGCGTGCGTTTCGCCAGAACGCGAATGGGGTCGGGCTGCAAGTCGAAAAGGTTGAGGCTGAGCAAGTTGAGTCTTCGGTGAATAAATAGCTCTTTTTGGCAGACGAGAGCGTGAAAGGGGGAGGGTGCCTTTCCGTCACCAAGACTTTGATTCAAGAATCGTGTTTAAACAATGAAATAAAAAAATCCTTTCTTTGCTCCAGCCAAAGTAGGTAGGTAGTGGGAATCTGCCTGGGCCTGAATCATTACATAAAACCACTAGCCATTCCCTATCCTTATTCATCTTCAAACTAATAAGCGCTATCCATCCCATTCCCCTTATAACCCTTCCACTAATCCCTAATTATTATTTTATCATCATTCTAGGCTAACATCCCTACTTGTCATTCACTTACTCCCACATTTTTTTCGTTCCCCGCAGCATCACAGCATCACAGCATCACAGCATCACAGCCTCGACTGCGATCCCTGCGCCACCTTGTCCCCAATCGCCTCCTGCACCTTTCCCACCGGCAGCTCGTCCAGCCCCAGGCCGGTCCAGTACTTGTCCTGCTCCAGACCCTGCCATATCAGCGCTTCCGTCCCCAAGATGACCTGCCAGCCCTTGGCCTCGGCCACGGCGCCCAGCCTCGTGAAGGGCGTGGGGTTGTAGCACATCTCCAGCATGGCCCCTTGTGCCCCTTGTGCCCCTTGTCCAGCAGCACCTCGGTCACCCGCCGCGCCCGCTTCTCATCCTCGGTCTGCGGGTCAGAGTCCGGGACGCAGGCGACAATGGCGCCCGGTCCCTCGACCGCCTGGGCCTCCTCGACGGTGGCCAGGTGGCGAAGGGCGCGGCCGAATCCCCTCGAGGCGCAGTGGGCCATCATGGCGTCGACCTCGGTCCTGTCGCGGTTGACGAGATAGATGTCGGTGACGTGGATCCATTTCCGCAGCGCGTAGATGGCGCTCCTGGCGGCGCCGCCTCCGCCGATGACGAGAGCAGGGCGGTTGTGCAGCGCAGCCGACGGGTCGGACACGTTGCGCTGGAAGGAGTCCCGGATGCCGACGACGTCGGTGTTGGTGCCGCAGAGGATGCGCTTGCCATGGCGTTCCCTGAGGAAGAGGGTGTTGCAGGCGCCGACATCGCGGCACTCGGGCGTCATCTCGTCGAGATGAGACAGGATGGCCACCTTGTTGGGCATTGTGACGGATGCGCCGTAGAAGGCGGGATGCCGGACGAGTTGCAGGAAATGCTGCATATCGGCCGAGTCGAGGCGTATCTGACTCCATTTCAAGCCCAGGTCATCGTATACCAACTGGTGCAAGTACGGCGACAGCGAATGGGCAATCTTTTGGCCAAAGAGGAAGCCATGGCGGTCCAGTCGCTCTGTTTGGTCCTCTATTGACGACATTTCGAAGGGCTGCTGTGATATTGTCTCCATTGTGTATGTGGTTTTGGAGGGGGATGTAGAGGAGGCAGAGAGAGGACAGAAAAAAAGAAAAAATAGAGAGAGAGAGAGAGAGAGAGAGAGAGAGAGAGAGAGAGAGAGAGAGAGAGAGAGAGAAGGGGAGAGGGAGAGAGGGTATTCACAGAGAAGCCGAGATGTGATGCCAGGACCAAGGAGGACGAACGAGGTGTTCAGATCCGGATGATATGATATGTTGTGTCCTGACTCCTGACTCCTGACTCCTGACTCCTGACTCCTGACTCCTGACTCCTGACTCCTGACTCCTGAACTTTGATGCCGCAAGATAGCAGGGTATTATTGATCGGCCTGGCAAACAGGGCATGTATTCCGCGCCTGCGGCCCCAGATCTCTGGCGCAAAGAGCGCTTCCAGCATCGACAACAAATATTACCTACCACTGGTACTCTCTCCCCAGGCACTGACTCCGAATGTATCGGGAACAAGCCCATAAAAGGGCCCGAAAAAGGACCCGAAATATTAGGCCCGAAAAGGGACGACGCAAAAAGCTGGCGGGGAACCAAGAAACCTGCGCCAGACGCGGCCCCACATCGGGACCTCTGCTTTGGGCGTTCCAATCTGAACCCTTTTCCCTGGATAAAGTCTTAGCCATCTGTGTCCCGCGAAACCAGACAGAGACTCATGTACATATTGTACGTATTGTACCATAATATTGTTGTATGTACATGCTCACGGAGAGGCGGGTCATCTCGTCTTCCCGATGCAACGTCATCTGACGTGTGGCACACGCAGTAGGGGGAGCGTGTGGGTCCTTGTGGGATTGCGTCTTGATCTGGGGAACCTTGGATGCGGATGGGCGAGAAACATTTATCCAAGGGCAATTGTTGACCATGTGTGCATTTGAGTCCGAGACATTACCCTCCAACACAAGCTCGACGTCGCAGCGTGTCATCCCACGGCAAACCTGCCAGCAGACGCCGACACCGCGCCAATACCCAAGTGCCAAGGCAAAGTTGGGCGGCAGACTATATCTCGCTGTACGTCAAGTACCTGCCACCTGCTGGGACATGAGGGCATCCGAGGTTCTGAATCTTTGCTGACTTGTCCATAGACCAGCGGGTGACTCTCGGGGCGAGTCGGGCGTCGAGGCACAGCATCGCGTAGTTTGAGAGTCATGGCAACGACTTGACGCATTAGACTACTAGCGACCTTTTGAACAGAATGAAGCCCCATCCGTGCAATTAAACATTACATGCCACCGTTCTTTTGGGCTTGTCAAGTGACGCAGAGCAAAGCAAGTACATTGGGTTTGCCCAAGCCCATCTTTTGGAACTGTCTTCCCACGCGTCTTTCAAGCGGATGCTGATACGCTCAACTCATTCATTCGCAGGATAAACTCCTCCTGTAGGCGCTTCAAATAGCCTGGCAGGATCTCGTCGTCGCCGTGCTCTGCCGCTTGTTTAAGAGTTTCGTAAAGATTGAGAACCAATTTGCGACGAGCCAAGACATTCCGAGCCTCTGGATTCTGCCGATTCTGCTGTCTACGTCGCCTGATCTCGCTCGCCACCTCTTCTGCCCGTCGAGTGAAGTCTTCCGGAAACCCAAGAGATCTGGCTAGTTCGATTCCATAGTGCTCGGTGGTGTCAACAGTGCCCTGGGTGGCCTTGTACAGCATTGCCAGCCGCGGCACGCCATCATCCGACATTGTTTTTGGATGCCAGGTGAAGACACATCACCCCCGGCCGTTTCTCGAGTACATGAACAAGGTCGACAAAGTGCGTGGCAAACCATACAAACGCTTTGGATTGAATCAAGGCCTCCGACATGGCAATGGCGATGGCCAGACCGTCCCGTGTGCTAGTTCCTCTCCCTAGCTCGTCTATGATCACCAAGCTTTTGTCGTCCACGTTTCTGAGAATAAAGGCCATTTCCCTCATCTCTACAGAAAAGGTGGAAAGGTTCGCTTCCAAATTATCAGAGAGAGAGACGCGGGCAAATATGTTGTGAATGAGCGAAAAGATGCATAGGCTGCGGGCACAAAACATCCAACCTGTGCCATGATCTGCAACAACGCCGCGGCCTTGATGTATGTACTCTTCCCTCCCATATTGCATCCTGTCACAATCTGGAACCCGTTCTGCTCCGTGGCATAATAGTCATTCGGTACAAAATCCTCGTATAAGATCTAAACGGTTAGTTCTGCTGTAAGCTGCGCGGGCTCTGATGCATGAGGGAATACCTTGTCCAGCACAGGATGCCTCGCCGCCTTCAAGGCAAACGCTCCCTGAATTCCGGTCTAGTGTAGTCCCTCATAATCGTGAGGTGTGCAAAGACGCCACCATGTCAAGAAGCGCCACGGACTCACACAGTCGAAAGAGCTGAGGTGCCGACGCTCTGAGCATAATGATCAAGTCTTGAATGATGGCGTCACTGCGTGCGATTATTTCGTTGGAGATATCGGAAAGTCGGCCATTCAGTTTGAGAAGCTGCATTGTCTGGCACTCAACGCCAGTCTGTTTTTACAACGTTGATGAAAACGGCAGGTATCTCTCCAGCGTCGCGGTCCGTGCTTCTAAGCCTGAGCCAATACTTTCGCCCATTGTCGAACTTCAAGGTTGTTTGTAACCCAACTTCTCCTGCGAACGAAAACTACGTCAGATACATAACTTCTGCATGGCTCTTTGGAGGGACGACAAACTCTCAACCTCTTGCACATGAAGGTGGATCTCCTCCGTGAGCTCTTTGTAGGTTTGGCGTGCGACGTCGAGCAAGCCATCAATGCCAGCCTTGACTGCGAATGTTCTTGCGTTGCGCATATCGAGTGGAGTTGACATAACGGTAACATCTGCTTCTATTATAGTTTGGATGCTCAGTAGGATTGGGCCGGATACGCTGGGATCGCAAATGTCACGGATTTTGAGCAACAATGGGCTGTTACATCCAGAAAGTGCCTGGTGGAGCTGTGGGATTGACTCGAGAAATGACTTGGTCACCAGGATGCGATTGATGTGTTCTTCGACTTGAGCTATTGTGGCCTTTTTGGTCAGTGTGATCATCTATATCTCATCAGCAAGAGGCTTGCACGGCTTGAACAGGCTGCTTCATGCCTTTGTGAGAACTCTTTCGACGTCTGTGAAGATTCCCAAAGCTAGGTAGGATCAGTGATGCACCAGTCAAAGGTTGTCTGACATGGATAACAAACCCGCTCGTACGCTGTGGAAAATCTCTTCCTCTCCAGTGAGCTCTTCCACGGCATCATACCGAGGCCCAATGAAAGTATCATACTTGGTTGGTGGTTGTAGAATGTTACTTCGAAGCATGCGGCTTCCCATGGGCGTCAATGTCTGATTGAGTATCCCGAACAGACAATCCTGGGATTTTGGATTCCCAATGTTTCGCACTATCTCCAAGGACTGCAGTGCCGAAATGTCAATCATCATCGTGTCCTCCGATGGGCGATATTGGATGCGCAGCGAGTGGGCAGCGAATGTCACTGTAAAGGTTTGTTCAATGTATTTCATGGCATAAGGCAAGTCAGTGTCAAGGTGGTAGTGTGCACTTTGAATACCCTTACCGCTGCAAAAGAGCTTACGCTGTAGTATTTTCCATCCACAGCCACTTTGATTGGATCTATATCACTTTCGAAAGCCAAGTTGTGTAAATACTCCAATCCGTCTGTTTCAGACCATGCCGACCGTTCCAATAATTCGATTCGGGCGTCGGGAATCAATTCGTTAACAAGAGTGAACAGAACATTGTCTTTGATGGGGGCAGGCCGTAGACATAAAGATCATTCGAGAAGGGTTCGCCATTTGAAGCTTGTGGATCGTCTTGACGTAAGACTGGTTGTCGCATATCTGGCTCAGAGTGGCTTCACCGAGTGTAATATTCACGAGGGCAACTCCAACCAAAGGTAAGACGCCCTGAGCTTCTCCTATAGCACAAATTACGGTTTGATCATCATTTGTTCCCAGAATTGTAGACAAAGTCCCAGGTCGAGACTTGCGACCAGACGCTGAGGTCGAAGGCCGCGAGACAGAACCGCGGGTATTCGATGTGGATGTTCGTGGCCCTGCGCCGCTGATAAATGATTGAACTGTCCGAGCAGTACTTCTCCCGTCCGTTGAACTCCGTTGCTGGGGACGTCCAGTATGAAGTTGGGCATGGTTTTGGAAGTGACTCGACGCCGTCTCCAAAGCAGACCTTGAAGAGCGTTTCATTATCAGGGGTGCTCGACTTGCCCAGTCCGACCAATTCCTTGTTCGAAGAAGACGGAGTTATTGCAGACGACAGGAGGACAACTAATGAGAAAAGGGTGATTTGGGCTAGTAGATTGATTGGGAGTTCAAGTTTGACTACATGGAAGTGCTTTCACAAGAGCAGAATCTGTCGCTCAAGGCGAAAAATATGATTGCAGTCAGTCCCTTCATCCCGTAAATAATACCAGGCAGTCGTGGTAGAGGGCTCCTTCCGTTGTAGATGGATTACATGTATTCCAGGGCCGCCAAGCCAACCATTTCTTATTTCGCACCAAACGCTGCTTGTACCCACTGCCCAATGCTCAGACAGCCAGAGTGCCTACGAGTGTCTATGTAAAGCCTAGTGGATCCCTACCTTTTTACCTTTTAGAGTGCTGCGGCCGCTGAAGCTTCGGACAACTTGTGCTACGTAGCTCTTGGCCCAGCGCATCCACGGTACCTCGGTACCCAGGGCAGGGCAGGTTAACGAGCTGGCTGGACAATGGTTCTGTGCAAATGGAGTCTTGAGTTCAAGTTCATCCTCAAATTCATTCGTCTCTGCACTTACTTATTACACAAGCATGCCCCCGTTCACCACCATGTTTCGCATCCTGGCAGCTGCTGCAGTACCCGAAATGGACATATTCGATACGTCTGAAGACCTGATGCTTGCCCTGAACAAGCGCATGGAGCGGCGGGGTTCAAGATTGTCAAGAACAGGTCGCACCGCCGCAAACCGGGCGGCGATGCGCCCGGAAACGAGATTGTACGGTGCGATCTCGTCTGCGACAGAGGAGGTCGATCTTACAAGTGTCTGGCTACCAAACTCAAGACAAAGACGAAGAAGACGGACTGTCCCTGGAAAGCAAAGGCCGTTTATCGCAAGGCCGTTGGTGGTTGGGTCTTGACCATTCTTTGCGATCAACACAACCATGAGGCTGGGACACCTGAGCCCCCTCCTCAGTTGAGCACAGTGGTGCTGAAGACGAAATGGAAAGTCCGGTCGATACAGGTGGGCATTTATTTCCTTTTGAGACATGATAGAACAAACGCACTCTAATTTGGGAAGATAGGTCCACGAGTTGGGACACAGCTCGATGCAGATACGTCAGCGGCCCTTCAAGTTGCAGGCGTATCCAACAGTGCCCTACGTCTTACCGGTGACACATTTCATCAATTCAAGAGTGACTATCGCAAGATGGATCAGTCGGATCGTTTAAATGTCCTGGCTCAGCTGCAATTACGGGTGGCTGCCATTTATGCCGTCCAGAACGAGGATATGCAGCGACAGAAGCGGCAAATTGCCCAAGACTCCAACAGGAAAGCTCTTGCCGCACAGAAACAACGCTCAACAAGGCAACAGAAGAATAGGATCGACCAGAACCAGCACTCCCAGCAGCTCTCAGGTGCTGCAGCAGAGCAACACCAGGCACTGACACACGATCTCGTGGCTTCCACCCACGCCCCGAAGCTCTCATGCAGGAACCACATTTTCAGCTGGCAGACCCGGCTGGGGACATTCCTGGTCTAGACTTGCCGCAGTTCCAACAATTTCCCTACCCGCCGAGGAGGACGAGGGCCGATCGATTGAATCCTACATAAGACTTGGGTAGGGTACGGCCACAAGATACAGCCACAAGATACATATGTGGCATTTAAACGGGAAGAAGCCGTAACATCGGGATCTGGATGTCACTTTTCAGGATCTTGGGCACAGCGCGCGTGCGCGCTTTTCCTAGTGGGGCAGGATATCGTTCACCGCCTGAATTTTATCAGAGTTTTGCCGCCCCGCCATCCCGCTGCGAAGAAGTGGAATGGGCAAAAATAAATGTTTGGGGTTCCTCCTCCATTACTGTTCCAGCACGAACTTTGGCAGATTGGCACAATGGCGACTATCGCTCCCCACCTTCAAAACGGCAGCGCCGCGAAGATCTTGAACGAACAAGGCTACAACAAGATGTAACCTTAGCCATGACCGGGCCAGCCGGCTCCTTCAAAGCTCGGTTTCTGGACGGCGACGGCAACCAAGTCTGCGACGTGATCGAGGTGCCCTTGGCTGATGCATCGGAGAAGAACCTGTCTCTTCTTCTGAATACATTGTTATCAAGGGTCAGTTATTTGCTCGGTCTGTAGACAACATGTTTTATTTGACACTGACCTCTCCCTCCCCAACAGGACCGAGAAGAATATCTTCCTTACCGATTTCGTATCCATATTCCAGATTCCGACATAATCGTCGATCAGTACCCGACAGATCTTCTAGGATTGTTGAGAAGTCATGGAATCGAGAATCCATTTGAGACAACCATTACATTGACTGCCGAGCCGCAGTCTGTATTCAAGGTGCAGACTGTTACGCGAATGTCACATAAAATGCCCGGTCACGGTGAGGCCATTTAGCAGCGCAGTTTAGTCCAGCCACAAATACCCGTCTTGCCACCGGCTCTGGTGATAAGAGTGCTAGAATATGGAACACAGAAACTGGAACGCCGAAACACACTTTAAGTGGCCATTCTCATTGGGTCCTGTGTGTGGCATGGTCTCCCGATGGTCAGCGCCTAGCCACAGGCAGCATGGACAAGTCTGTCAGACTTTGGAACCCAGAAACAGGAAAGCCAACTGGATCTCCCTGACCGGCCACGCGAAATGGATCACAAATATCGCCTGGGAACCGTACCATTTGTGGCGGGAAGGCACTCCTCGGTTGGCCAGCGCAAGTAAAGACGCAACAGTTCGTATCTGGGTCGTGAACACAGGTCGCACCGAGCATGTCCTCTCGGGGCACAAGAGCTCCGTCAGCTGCGTTCGTTGGGGCGGGACCGGGCTCATTTACACAGGGAGCCACGATAAGACCGTTCGCGTATGGGACGCTGAGAAAGGCATCTTGGTCCACACGCTGTCATCACATGCTCACTGGATCAACCACTTGGCGCTTTCCACAGACTTTGCACTGCGAACAGCATACCACGATCACCAACCTACTCCGGCTACTGATGAGGCGAAAGGACAAAGGCAAAGGAGAGGTTTGAAAAGGCAGCCAAAGTTCAAGGAAGAATATCCGAGAGGTTGGTCTCAGCCAGTGATGATTTCACCATGTATCTGTGGGAGCCGTCCCAAGGAAGCAAACCGGTTGCCAGAATGGTTGGTCATCAAAAACAAATCAATCATGTTACGTTCTCGCCCGACAACACCTTGATTGCCAGTGCAGGCTGGGACAACCACACAAAGATTTGGAGCGCAAGGTACGTATCGCCCTTGTCTCAGTCGATATCATTTGGGGCATTCACCTGACATGGGCGCAAAAGGGATGGCAAGTTCATCAACACTCTTCGTGGTCACGTTGCTACCGTATACCAGTGCGCCTTCTCTGCAGATTCCCGATTGCTCGTTACGGCATCAAAGGACACAACCCTCAAGGTGTGGTCAATGGCATCATTCAAGCTTGCGGTCGACTTGCCCGGGCACAATGACGAGGTGTACGCCGTAGATTGGGCACCTGACGGCAAGCGCGTTGCCAGTGGAGGAAAAGACAAAGCTGTCAGACTGTGGCAGAACTAGAACCCATTTCAGCGCGCAGTCGAGGGAGAGGAGTGCCAGAAGGATGACACATTTGAACTGAACAAGCGATTGAATACGTAAATGCGCAGCAACGGATTCTTGAATGCTTATTAGCAACTAGGGCTAAAGCGGTATAGCTTAGGAGGGTTTCAACAAGGGTTAAAGGATTGCAAGGGGTCTTGATTGACAAAGGTCTTGATTGACAAAGGTCTTGATCCACAAAGGCCTTGACCCACAAAGGTCTTGAGTCACACAAAGGTATTAAGGTCCTGATTAACGAAAGTCTTATAATCACTGCAAGAAGGTTGCAATACATAGTGGTGGAAGGCCTTAACATTAGGTACATAGGGGCTGCTAGGTACTTTTTCTAGTAAAGTGCGTGTAAGAATACTTTGCTGCTGCGCGTTTGAGAATCCGTTTCAAATATTAGTAGATCAACGGATAAGATTTAAGTGGATCCCGCGTTCTCCCCGTCTACATTGCATGCATATGTACGTATGTATGTACATACATAATTCTCGCGACCGGATAGTGAATAGTTCAAGCGGCACTTCCGAGATAGTAGCAGCAAGCAGACCAAGCCCAACACATGCATGCCCAAGAGCTCCCGGAAACATGAACTGCTCAACTGCCGTGGTGCTCACCCGAATCCCATGTGTGTGGGAGTGACACGACCCATTGTTCAAGAAAGCGGGCAGAACTGCGATATGCTGCTGCGCATCCATCCCCGAGTTGACACTGCATTTCCTCGCATGTCTGCCGCGCACACAACACAGGTCACCCACGAGCAACGGCATTCGCATTGAACTCGAAAGGCGAGGCGTGGACGAGAAGAGCCACTTGACGACCATCAAGGAAGTGGATGTTTGCTCCGACCACTTCCCCCTAATCTCCCTAAATCTCACCTAATTGTAAAGGGTATTAACCTCGACGTAGACGTAGGTAAGACGTACATGTTATAAGTCGGAGAGTAATAATACGACTGCACTGGCAACGTGGCGGCCAGTGCCACTCCATTGAATACCTTTTTCAGCGCTTTTGAGTCGCGACAGAAAGGAGGAATCCTGTGGCGATCGGGTCGCAGTTGGTCGCTCTTCATGCATAATGTGCCCGGTTGCCAGCAGTTCGTGAACGACACCAATGGCTTTTGGTTGCATTCAGCTAGTGACCCGGTAACAAGTAGCTTCCCCATCAAAGCTTCCCGGGCATCTCAAAGGTGACGACCCTTCGATGAAACGATTTTCTTCACATCCCGGTGGGCCAGGCACTTTGTTCAGCCAGTGATGGCATTTTCCCGCCCATCCGTGGTTGGTCGAAATTTCTTGTGGCGCGATACAAAAAAAAAAATGCCCAGGAGGTATGTACTTCCGTCGTGTTTAATAGTCGAGAAACAAGTGAACTGAGTGAATTACCAGGATCGGCCCAACCACGATTCTTTGGGCGCAAGAAATGGAAGAACGCCTCGTTGGTGAACAATGCTGGCGCTATGTATGTATGTGTACATGTAGACACACAACCCTCTATAAGCTAATTGTAGATATACACGTCAGTTTGCTCTTTTCGGGGACGTGAAATCCGGGGCGAGATCCGGGGCTTGGTTGGCAGCGGCACGTACCGTCTGAACGCTGATGCGTACCCAGTGTTTATGCACCTCGATAAACTATCATCACGGTAACCAAGTCCAGTCTGCTTGCGACAGACTTGCTCAAGGCTCGTCGCAGAGTCCCTGAACCTGAACCTGTCTATGATTGCATAGTCAGTCCTTGGGCTGCTCTGAAACCATGGACATGAGTGTTTCTATTTGTCCTTTTGGTGTGAAGGCGTGAAACAGGCACGTTGGAAACCTTGGCGTCACTGTTCTCACAACATAGTCGGCTATTCTCAACAATGTTATATACCCAATCATGTCGTTGGGAAGCAAGCGCGGCCTGTGTGAGTGTAGACAACCAATGGTGGCAAAGAGAGTGTCTGCATTGACGGCTGCTTCCGACTCACGACTCGGCTGTTCCTTGAAGAGCCGGATGGTGATGGTACGATGCCGAAGGGCCCGGAGAGCATACCTGTTCTCAAGCTGAGAAATATAGGAGGCTCCAAGGCCAAGGAATGCGTGTGCAAGAGATTCCTCTGACAATTGACTGACGGATGAGCTCAAGCTATGTAGTAAACCTCATGAGGTGGCACAGAGTGGGGAATCTCCGTTTTGACGACCGGAAGCATCGTCGTCGTCGTCGCCCTTGAACTTGTTGTGGTGGCAGACTACGGAGTAAGAGGAGTAAAAGCTCAAGCTCAGCGAGCGGTACAAAGCGCAAGCTTCAAAGGAAGCAACCCATCAATCAAATCACAACCGCCTCGATCTGTAAGTACTAGATGACAAAACGTAATGCAGCAGCGGTCATGCAGCCCAGGTGCCACTACATACAGGACAACGTACATACGAGTAGGGCGCACACGAAGCAAGAATTGTCGCTCTGGAAGAGATACATTCCCATCTTTATGAATCCATCGCCAAAATCCTCCAGCACGCACGGCGAAATCCATCGCGATATGCAGGGCCGCACCACGAACCCGCAATAGCCTCGGGGCTACAAGGTGACACCGCGTTGGACAGTGCTGGATAACAAGCGCAATGCTCAACGGGAATGGACTGCTCTAGCCTGGGAAGTCGAGCAGTCTAGTGGCTGTGTAGTCCGGCTTTCCGTGGCCAGCTCCAGCAGTTTCGTCCATTTCAGAGCGGTATTCTGCCAATGTTGTATCCCAAGTTTTCGTGGCCACCGAGCCAGGTATAGCTGATGTAGCAATGAAGTACACAGCCACAGAAGTCGATCGTGAGGCTTTATGTAAACAAGAACAGAACTGGAACTCTTGATTCGATGGCGGAAAAACGGTGCTGCTCAACTCCTCAAATCAGGAATCTGGCAGGGGCTTCGCTTCATCTCAGCCACACACCTACGGGCGCTCCCGTGAGAAGTCAGACATGCACCGATGGTGTTGTGAGACAACACTCACACTCAATCGACGTTGCCCAACATTGCCCAACGTTGGTCAGGTGGTTTGGCTATCAAAGATGCTGCCCAAGGGCTCGCGACGTCCAGAGTCTCAGTGAGTGCGGCCCAAGACTTGGTTTGAAAGGGCTTTGAATTTACCCAGTCAAACAGAAAAGAGTATGAGGGCCAAGGTGGAAGCAGAATCGAGAGAGGTTTTAAAGAAAAAAAACCCCCGTAACAGTACCGAGCACGGAGTACATGCAGTAACCCAATATATGTAGGACGCATGCCGCAGCAATGCCACAGACTAATGCAAAGGCTCGACTGGTTTCCGTTTCCACCCATCTTGATGTCGCAGCATCGTCGCAAGCAAGCGAGGGATTCATACATGTGTAGTATTTAGATCTAGTGGTAATTATTCAAGGCGTACATGTATGTGTAGGTTTCTTCGTTAACAGTGAAGATGAATAGACGCAAGCCACACTACATACAATTGGGTGGGTGGATTGCCAATCCGGATTTGGACTAACGCGGTATGCGCCTAAACAAACCAATGCGGCATGCGCAGTTTTAGTGACCCGTTTAGTGGCGGCCCGACGTCGAGAACATTCGAATCTGCTAAGCCAGGGTAATTATTAATTATTAACAAGGAAACCACCGCCGATCGGACACGGCATCTTGGCTTCCATGAATCTTGGAAGTCGGTGGAAAGTCGGCGACCTCATGCGAGAGTCACATCTGCGTAAATCATATAAAAGCTTCAGGTGCGAAAACGCGTATGAAAACGCGTGTCCTGTTCCCCCTCGGGCGAATCGAACCAGCCCCGCGTAATCTCGTGCGATGCCGACGAGAATATTCCACCTTGCATGGTGAAGTCGGACTAACCGTGTGCAGCTTGTGCCTTGAATATACATACTCACCCTATTGTGACGGGTCTCGGCAGCAGAATTCCTGAGACATTGGAGAGCTCAAGCTCAGCTGCCTGCTAGCATCCAGCAGAGCCCCAGCAGAGCCATGCGTGTATCCCGGTGGCTGCTTTGGGTGTCGCTGCCAACCACTACATGTGTTTCCGGCTGCTCGGATCCATCACCACATCTTGACGGTTGGTGACTGGTGACTGGTGGGCCATGACGCCCATCACACCCATCACACCCATCACACCCATCACACCACTTCGCGTGGCCGTCGCATCCCCACTGGTTGACTGGTTGGGAGTTGATTATCCGTCGTGTCACAGCCGGGCCTGGACGTACATGTATGTACAGTACATAGGAGGAACATGTTGTCCGGCCTTGGCCATGGCCGTCTTGGACCCCAACGGAACAAACCTTCCAGCCCCGGCAGCACGTACATACGTCAGGATTCCGCATCTGTATGTATTTTCATAAAAATGGCGGAAATGGCGAAATTGCCTGATAGACCTGTACGTACATTGTATGTAGACCTGGATTACGTCACGACGCTGGCAGTCCAGGGTCTGTGGACTGTCTTGTTACGTATCCGTGACACCAGCTTCAATCCGGACACACTTAATCTGGCCCTCTTCGGCAGCGGCTTCTTGCTCAGCCTCCATGCCATGTCGCTTGTACAGTGGGGTTGTGCATGTATGTACATGTATGTACATGTATGTACATGTAGACACCACTTGGCGGCGGCGGTCCACCAATCCGCGCTGGAGTAACGCCCCAGCAACCCCGCATGTACGCACCACTTCAGTGGCTCCCAACAAGCCTTCGAGTTTTCGAGCAGAAACCAGACAGTTGACAGCGTTGGATTGTCTGCCTTGATTTACTCACGCCGCGCCAAACGGCCACCCGCCTAGATTTAATTAGTAAAACCCTCAAGAAGCCAAGAGGACCATCGGTTATTTTTATCCCCGCCTTCCTTCTCCATACATGTACAGCCATTCTCTTCAATCGTCATCGTTGTTGCAATACATGTATCTCTTTCTCAAGGGTATATAGCCCAGATATACGCATGTATTTCCATTGCCCCTCCCAGGCCAATCCGTCATTACATCAATTGCTCCACATGCACTTGCTGAGATTTGACAGCTAGCTGCACGCACGCTCACCTCTTTTTGACTTTTACAACCAACCACATTCTGGCCGCTTCTGCTTGCTTCAACTGTTTCTAATCTGATCTAAGCAAGCCGCCCTTTGGCGCCATAATCACGAGACACCATGACCGTTTTCGTGTGCTCGCTGTAAGTTCCAATGCCGTGCCGGACTACCTACTCTGTGACGACTTCTGCCGCTGACCTCTTGGGACGATTGTAGCTTCCTACCCAAAACCATCCGTTTCAATCTGCCCGGCACTCCTCCACGGAGAGACACGCTCCGAAGACGGCCAAAGACAACGATACCACCTACACAGCCACCTCCGACTGCTCCCGTGTCCGAAACCCAACCCAGCCTTTTTGACCCGCGACCTGTCATCACCCCACCTCACACGCCCACCGATGAGTCAGAGTCTCCAGATCCCTTTTCCAACGAGGATGGGTTCCGCATCCAGTTTCCCCATGGACTCGGATCTACAGACGAAATAACATCACGCTGGGGAGCCCGCGCCAACCAGCCACGGTCTCGAGCCAACTCGCCCCCTCCGGCGGCACTTTTCGAGCGCGACAGAACGCTGGAGAAGGCCCGAGAGCTCGGTCGCCGTGGACTGATGCAGCCAAAGGCGCATTTGCGCAGTGACAGCCACGACCGAGTCTTTTCCTCGGCTCCCTGGAGGGTGGTGAATGCCGATCAAGGTAATGGAGGACTGCGAAACGCAGCTGAAGCTGCCGCCCGGGATGGAAAGCTTGGTGATTATACCTGGGTGGGAACCTTGGGCATGCCTACCGATGCACTCGAAGGATCGCAGCAAAGAGAGGACATTGAGAATTACTTGGCAACCGATCACGACATGTTGACAGTATTCTGTTCAGACAAGGATTTCGATGGCCACTATACGCACTTCTGCAAGCAGATTCTCTGGCCGGTTTTCCACTATCAGATTCCGGACAATCCCAAGAGCAAAGCCTACGAGGATCATTCCTGGAAGTACTACGTCCATGTGAACCAGGCCTTTGCCGACAAGATTGTCCAGAATTGGAAACGTGGCGATGTCATTTGGGTGCACGATTACCATTTGCTCTTGGTCCCAGGCATGGTTCGCAAGAAGCTGCCTGATGCCAAGATTGGCTTCTTCTTGCATGTTGCTTTTCCTTCGTCCGAGGTATTCCGCTGCCTCGCAGTCCGCAAGGAGCTACTGGAGGGTATGCTCGGAGCAAACCTAGTCGGGTTCCAGATTCAAGAGTATAGCAGACATTTCTTGCAAACCTGCAGCCGGATTCTTAGCGTCGAAGCTACCCCGGAAGGCATCGAACTGGAAAATCGCTTCGTCGACGTCATCAACACTGCCATCGGGATCGACCCCATCAGCCTGAACAAGAACCGTGGCGAGCAGGACGTGCTCCGTTGGTTCCAGATTCTACAAGAGAGATACAAGGGCAAGAAGCTCATCGTCGCCCGGGACAAGCTCGACCATGTTCGCGGCGTTCGACAAAAGCTCCTCGCCTACGAGCTGTTCTTGAACAAGAATCCACAATGGCGCGAGCATACTGTGCTGATCCAGGTTGCTCTTTCTTCGAGCCAGAATAGTGATCTCGATGCAACCGTGTCAGACATTGTCACCCGTGTGAACTCGTCATGGGCCAACTTGGCTTACCAGCCCGTTGTCTATCTCAAACAGGATATCGATTACGCTCAGTACCTGGCCCTGCTCACCATTGCGGATGCACTCATGATTACAAGCCAGCGCGAGGGCATGAACCTGACGTCGCATGAGTACATCTTTTGCCAAGATGGCAAAGTTGTCCCCAACCGCAAACATGGCTCGCTAATTTTGTCCGAGTTTACTGGCACATCCTCGCTTTTTGGCAAGAGTGAACTTTCCGTCAACCCCTGGGACTACCGCCAGTGCGCCGATGCTATTAAACAAGCTTTGGAAATGGGCCGAGACGAAAGATGTGTCGCTGGGAAACACTACACGAATTAGCCGCTCGCCACACGGGATCACATTGGTTCGGCGAGCTTCTGTCTCATCTCGACCACGCGTATGACGAACAGCACAAGCGAGACCAAACATCTGTTCCCCGTCTCTCCATTCAAGAAGTCAGTCGAATGTACGAAAAGTCGAATCGTCGCCTGTTCATGCTGGATTATGAGGGCACGTTGGTCAGCTGGGGTCCCGTCAACAAAATCATTCCAGTCAGTCCGCAGCGCACATTGGATGTCCTGAACGACCTACTCTTGGACGAACGCAATATTGTCTACATCACGTCCGGTCGTCAGCCCGAAGAAGTTGATCAAGTGTTCCGCCGAGTGCCTGGCCTAGGTCTGATTGCTGAGAACGGCTGCTACATCAAGGATTGCGGTTCGGAGAAATGGGTTGAAATGTCGGATGGTACGCAGATTGACAATTGGAAGAAGTCTGTCAAGGAGATTCTTCGCTATTACCTGGAGCGAACACCAGGCGCGGAAGTGGAGGAGCGCCGCTGCAGCATACTATTCCATTTCGACGCGGCCGAAGATCAAGAAGCTGCCGCTCGCCTCGCAGCTGACTGTGCGAGCCACGTAAACGACGCATGCGAGTCCCTCAGAGTCCACGCAATTGTTCTTGATGGCACGATCGCCGTGGAGCCCATGGACTGGACGAAGAGCACAGCGGCGCAAAAGGTGTTTGAGAAGCTCAACACCCAAGCCAGTTCAAATGGCGATACGCATAAGCCGGTGGACTTCCTGATGGTTGTTGGTGATGGCCGGGAAGACGAGAAAGTTTTCAAGTGGGCCAACAACCTCGAGAAGCAAGGTACGGTTGAGAACGTGGTAACTGCGAGCCTGGGCAATCGAAGTACTGAAGCTGCGTCTACCTTGACGCAGGGTGTGAGCGGTAAGTGAACTGCAGGTGTACAATTTTAAATTGACTCAACCCCGAGATATGTGTATACTGACGGCTCTTTCATGACAGGTGTCCTCAGCTGCCTCCAGCGACTCGCTTCCACATGATGTTCTTTGTTACACCGCTGTTGTATCTTTGTACGGCGTTCTGGATGAGCATTTTTTTTTCTGCGTGGGATGAACTGTATGGACGCCAACGATGACTGATTAAACAATTTGTTTTATTTTTCTTGGGTAAGAACATTCTAAAGAAAACAAATATGGGATAAGACACGGGCCAAAAAGAAAAGGACATGAACGGGCCGAGTCATGCCGACGTGAAGGCGAAAGGTTGCACAGAGCTCCAGAGGCAGCCTCGCGGCATCAGGCGAAGGGATATGCCACGGCACATTGAGTGTATGGCTTCATTTTCGCTTGTTTCACCTTTCGAACTCATCATTAGCTTGTTTCTTACGTTGTCGCGGCCCTTGTGCGTCTATAAGAGCGCACATGGCGCTGGAACTGGGGACGGGATGCCAGAATACTAGCTGGGAACGTAGATCAAGTACTCACATTCTTTTTCCACAATTTGCCTTCCAAAAGAGGTGAAAGTTTGTTGCATGGTCCAGATCAACGAGGCCAATACGTGATTCATTCATCGACCAAAGCTTTCCTTACGACTTGTGAATAGAACGATATCAATTTCATTTAACAGTCACTGACTGGGCTTGCTTGGCAAGCGCCTGTCGAGCTGGAAGCGGTAACGGCCAGATTCGGCGTTGGGTGCTGCAGAAACACAAGGCGCCGAAGGAACCCCGCAGCCCCGATATCGGGCATGACTGGTGGTGGGGCTGGGCTGGACTGGGCTGGGCCGGGCTTCCGACAAAAAAAAGAGACGAACGAAATTGACTTGCTTCCGAGGACCGAGACCATTCGTCTCAACTCTTTTCTTCCCATCCTATCCCACTGAGAATAGATTTCTCCGTTGGACAGGCTGAAATCTCGCTGCTGTGCCACGTAGCTGAATCAATCGCGCCCCTACTCGCATTGCACCATCATCAGCTCCGTATCACAGGCGGCGATATTTGCGCTTCTGGACCCTGCATACCGCCTCCGTTCCTCGCCAACAGCAAAGCCATCATCGACGCCCTCGGCCCACGAACAAAAGCAAAAGCGAAATGGGCGCATTCCTCCCCGCCAGTGAACACCATCGATTGGTCCAATGTGGGCTTCAGGGTGCGCGAGGGTACGTTGTCCTCGAATCAACTCTTGCCCAGGCAGATAGATGGTGTACCAAGCTTAATACTGACCTGACCCTTTCTTGTCTGCCAAGTCAACGGCCACATCGAGTCTACCTACACAAGATGCACGGGACAATGGACGCCTCTGCGCTTCGTCGCCGACCCATTCATGCGCATTCATGGCATGGCACCGGCCTTGAACTACGGCCAGCAAGCTTACGAAGGTCTCAAGGCATTCCGCAGCCCCGGCGACGAGGCCATTACCATTTTCCGACCGGATCGAAACGCCGCACGTCTGCAACACTCTGCAGAGGTGGCATCGATGCCTGCAGTCCCCGTCGAACTGTTCCAGCAGGCTTGTCGTGCAGCCGTGGCGCTGAACGCCGGCTTCGTGCCTCCCCATGAGACGGGCGCGGCGCTGTACATCCGTCCCCAGCTTTACGGATCAAGTGCCCAACTCGGACTGGATCCTCCCGAGGAATATACGTTCTGTGTGTTTGTGATTCCCACGGGCGTGTACCACGGCACGCACCCAGTCAAGGCACTCATCTTGGACGAATTCGACCGTACCGCTCCCAAAGGCACCGGCCACGCCAAGGTGGGCGGCAACTATGCTCCCGTCCTCAAGTGGAGTGGCAAAGCCAAGCAGGACGGCTATGGAATCACTCTACATCTCGACAGCGCAAGACACGAGGACATTGACGAGTTCAGCACGTCGGGCTTCATTGGCGTGACTGCCAATGGCGACAACGACGTCACACTTGCTGTGCCCGACTCCCAGTGTGTCATTGAGAGTGTCACCAGCGACAGCATTCAGCAAATCGCCCGCAGCTGGGGTGGAAGGTGGAAAAGCGATCGATCAAGTACAGCGAACTGCCGTCATTCACAGAAGTCTTGGCCGCCGGCACCGCTGCCGCGCTGGTACCCATCCGAAGCATCACTCGCCGCAAGGGTCCTGCCGTCACCGGGGCCTTGCCCGCGGGCCCGCGGATGAGCTCGACGGGCGATGCCGAGGTTGTCACCTACATTCCCGAAGAGCAGGCCGATGCGGGCCCCATCTGCCTGAAGTTGCTGACGCATCTGAAGGCGATACAACTGGGCAAGGCGACTGATGAGTTTGGATGGAGATGCGAGGTGAGTGAGGGCGACTTGAATGTGGACGGTGCGGCGCGAGAAGAAAACGGTACTTGAACGCCCGCAGACAGTTGATCCGATGGACCAGTCTGAGAAGATGCAATGAAATGAAATGAACGGGGGTGAGATGAGATTGTTTCAATTGAGCCGGCCGGGTGGGGGAGCGCAGATGACGCAGGAACCGTGAGCAAATAAATTGGTCAGATTCTATGGGCAAGGCACAGGATGCGTGCTACGAAAAAAACAATGGGGAGGAAAAGGATGAGACATGACGAGCTCGTATTTATTTACAGATTTCCAAAACAAGAGTTGACCACCCAACTGCCTGGACAGACAAGTTTGAATACATGATGAGTCCGCTTCCGTCTTCCTTGTCCTTTCTCGTCCCACCTGATATAGTGCGACTTGCGATTTGTTCCAAGTTTGCAGTAATTCTGACAAGCCTTGTCAACGCACACAAGTCAAAGGAATCCCGCATGGGCAGTATCAAACATGTATTTACGTAGAGAAAAAAAAAAGTCCAGAAGAAAGTATGTACATGTTGAGAAAGATTCGAAAGGGCTCTCGCTATACCCAAGTAGATATATATATATATATCCTCGACTTGTTTCCACGCCTCTTCCATGGTAGTATGGTATTGTATATACACCACCCCCTGCAGACAACTTCAAGCCCGCAACGTAGTTTTGTCAATCATTTTACTCGATCCGACCAACTTGTTATTGCCGTTGTTTCTTTGTTTTTGATTTTGTTTTTGATTTTTTTTTTTCAACCCTAGAAAAACTTATACTTGTCAATGGCGGCAGCAAAGGCATCGTCAATGGGCTTGATCAAGCCCTGGGCAACGCCCTGAGATCCTCAGGGACCTTGCGGACGACGGCGTCGCTGAAGCGGGTGGTAGCATCCCGCTGGAGCTCGAGGTTGAGCAGCACGACGGGCGAGAGGATGACGAGCTTGTCGAAGCGGGGCTTGTTGTCGACGATGGTCCGGAGCGTGGCCTGCACCACCTCGGAGAGGTGTCCGGTCGCGACGGCGACGGCGAGGGCCTCGTCGGTGGAAAGGGGCCGCGACGCCTCGGCCGTGGCCCTGGAATCGTGGAGCTGCTTGAGGAGCTGGGCCGACTTGGCGGTGATGGGGAGCGCGCCGAACAGGTCGCCGCTCCAGCTGGCGACGGCGGAGCCCAGGTCGGCCGTCTTGGTCTGGATGAGGCCGAGGGCGGAGATGATGGCTTTGCCGTCGGCGAGGACGGGGCGGCGAGGGCCATGGCGGGAGGGGGAGGAGGAGGAGGAGGAGGCGCGTGATGTGCATTGTGAGGAGGGGTTTGTGTGGTTTTTGGCTACGGAGTATATTACTATGGGGTTGGATGCGGGGTGGGGCCGCGGGGAAAAGAGGAAGAAGAGAATCAAGCGGGATTGACGATGTTAGATTTCACCGGCGGGGGAGGAAAAGAAAAGAAGGAGAACGAGGAGGAGATGCACCGGGCATAATGGGGAGGAGGCGGACCAGCGTGGACTTTTTATAAAAATTCAGAGCCCGAGAGGTAATGAGGGAAACTATCACGGGCTAGCATGCTTTCTCTGTCACGCGTGGTTGCGCCTCGAGGCCGGGGATGGAAGGATGCAGGATGCAGGATATGCAGGGTTTGCGTGAACCGGCATGGATGATGGATGTTGGTGAAATCGGCATCGCTAGTAGTACGACGCTGCAGCTTTTTTTCCTTTTTCCTCCCCTTTTCTTTTTCGCCACGCGATGCTACCTGCTCCTGCTAGCTAGCCCTTGTCTACATCAGGATTCCACGTTCGTGCAACCCCCTCCCTCCCTCCTTGTCCGGAGAGACAGATTGAACGGGCAGTGGCCTCCCCGCGTGTAAAAACTGTCTTCATGTCTTTACGTCTTCATACCCCGTGCATGTCCTTTTTCAGCCGTCCACCTCCTCAAGGCCCGGGGCCCAGCAAGGAAAAACTTACACTGATGCTAATGCAAGAGACACCGAGCGTTGCAATAGTCCCGGCGGCTGGGTTGGGTTTTCATCTCGTTTACGTTAGTTAGGTCGGCGATGAATGACCAGACGCCAACCACCGCATCCCCATGTCCTTGCAACGTCCTTTGGGCGTTGTCGATCGAATTCTGCACCGGGGCCAGGCACGCCGGGCCGGGCCCAATCGCTGAATGTTGCCTCCAGGGGTGAAATGGTACCAATTGATTGGGTTGTTAATGATGGTTGTACATACATGTATTTCCCAAGTCTGAAGCTGCTGTCATCCCCACCCCAACTACTAATTTAAATTACATAAGCCTCTCACCACCTCAACAGGGGTGGGGTGTGTGGTGTGGATATTTGACGGATTACTTTGGCAGGAATCCGGGGTATCTGGGTTTTTTTCTTTTCTTTTTCTTTTCTGCCGCACAACCTGACAGACACCCTGGCACGGCTTACGTCCAGAAATTATTGTAGAATTCATGTGTGCTCGGGGGGCGTCTGACAATTCTGCCAGATGACCGAGATGGGATGCGGTGCACTTCGTCGGATCCCTCTCGGCCGAATCCCGCCGCCATCAAAGCCATCAAGTGAAGTGACCCCTTTGCACCACTGAAAATAGCTCGGGCCTTACGTACGTACCTACTTGTGCGTTCTAGGCAAGGCATGCGAGGACTTGGCTCTTGTGCTGCTATGCTAGCTGGCACTTTGGCACTTCTACCGAGTTGACGACGGCTTGTTCTGCACCCCGACTTGCAACCCTGCTACCCCCAACCTGCTGCCTTGAACAACTTCTCGGCCCGTCGTCGCTAGGATCCTGCCATCATCACATGTTCACCTTCGATCTCTATCCAGACCAGGCAAGGAAATAACTCGGATCAAATCGACCGACCAATGGAATAGACCAATGGAATAACATCATTTCTGTCTCCGACGCAGACTACGACATGCATCGAATTGGGGCATCGCTGGGGTGACGGCCGGAGGTGAGCATTTGCATTACCGTTGTAACATCAAGTGATGCATGGCTTCGAAAATATTGTTCCGTGCTTTGGGCCAACGGTCCTTTAATTCTGACTGACTGGCTGGCTGATAGAACTTTATATAAACCAAGGCTAGGAACCTGTGCACAACGTGCCTCCTCGTCTCTCTCGGCTCGATATACCGGATATATCTTCTATCCCGACGCCGACAAACTGGCCCATCAGGAGATGTTGCCAATCTTTGACAGGTTTTGTACATGGCACTCAGATGGGTGCGACCGGAACTGATTCCACCACCCGGGTCGATGAATGATGGACACGACGAATGGTGTCCATCCTGTGCTTCGTAACGCAGCGGCTCTCATGGTTCCCTTTGTTGCTGGATTGGCTGCCATTGACAATGTCATTCATTTTCTCCATCTCGCCCAAATCTATTGATGACGTTCGTGACGGTTCCTTTATCTGGAAGGGCATGCATGAATCGACCTCTTGGATGGTGCAGTTCTCAAGTCAGCCCTGTTTGATGTCAGTACCAGTACGATCCAGGGCTCCGACAAGGTATCAAGATGCACGATTGTTCAGCAACAATGGCCAATGGTCCGGCTCGTTTGTCAACAGATGTGCAGGATGCATGCCATGGACGCCATGGAAATGAAGATGAAAATGAGAAGCTCCCGGTTCAATTTCAACAGCGCCATCGACGAGTAGTAAGTAACTAGACAAGACTACAGGCCAGTTGGGGTTTCTCGCATTGCCGCTGCTCTCTTTCAATCAACCAACGAGTCGACTCCGCAGCTCGTCAAACTGCTCGGGCGGGAGCAAGCAGAACCTGTTCGGACAGCATGGTATCAAAATAGCTCCTGATCTCGACCACTTTCCCGTCGTCGTTCCATCGCATAAGCCACAGGTACTCATTGTTGTAGGGCTCCCCGTCGTTGTCGTCGCCTGGCCCCGCGTTTCCACCGCGCACCACCATCCGTCGGGCTCGCGCTCCGCGTCGACAATGATGCTCGTGACGGCGAACTTGATCGGGGCTTGGAGCTTCTTGCCCAGCCGTTGGAACGTTGCTTCGTCGTGGTCTTTGATGCTGTATCGGGTGCCTGCCAGGGAATGCGCACTCCCGGTGCAAGTCCAGATCACGTCGGGGACGAGGTAGTCGGTGAGGAATCTCTTGCGGTATTCAGCGTTTTGGGTTTCACCCAGGTGGGCGAATGCGCTGCGAATGACGTCCTTTGTGAGAACGAATCTGGACATTGCTGTGGCCTGTGCTTTTATTCCGATTGTGCCAAGTCGTTGTGTGTACGGAGTAGGATTGATTGTAAGGAGTGCGGCTGCGACGATGTGGCGCCAACAGCTTTCTTTATCCATGGGCCCATCCATCCATCTGGCATGGATTCGCGTAAACGCATCTTTTTTTTTTTTTCCCGAGTACCACTTGTCTCTAGCAGTCATTTCGCTGGTTTTATGCACATACACGGTTGGCAAAAGTGTCGCGCAATCAAAAAGGATTTAGTGTGCGTTGTATTATTACATTGACATGTCATTTCGCTACCACGCAATCCGATCCGTCATGAAAACAACTTAGTTTGAGATCTTGGGATCGACCTTGGAGCTAGTTGATTAAGTCAGCGACGGATGACCAGCTTGGTAGCTCTGGTGCGACGGCGACTTACCCAGTTGCCTTTTCGTATGCACTACGGCCAGCATCGGTGATCTTCTCCTGGGTGCTGGCGTCCATCTGGTGTCCGGACTTCTTGACGCCCATGCCGAATGCTGTGAGACAGACAGTTAGCCCCCTCTCGCCCCCTCCCGCCCCCTCCCCGCGGTGGTGATATTTGGTCACCGATTGGAGTTGAGACGTTACCCTTGTCAACGTAGTCCTGCTTCTCGCCGCCCTGCGCGTTGGGGTCCTTCTGGGCAGAGTCGCCCTTGAGACCGTCGGCTGCCTTCTTGACGAAATCCATTGCGAATTCGGCGGTAGCGTATGTGATGTGATTATCTGGGGTGTGTTGAAAACGAGTTGCTTGCGGGCCAAGGTATGATGTGAAAATGGATGTGGGACTGGACTGGGCGTTTTCTTCAAGCTGGGAAACTTGCAGTTTTATACATGTTCATCTCTCTTGCTTTTTTCCGCAACAACTGCCTGTCGGTGACGTCTACGGATTTACCCCTCCCCTTCCATCAAGGTTGCTGGCCATCCAATCCACGACATTCTGATCCGGGCCAGTTGTTAAAATGGGGACCCGAAACTCAAAAGGAGAAGCTGAAGCTCCTTTCCCCCGCCACAAGATCTTGGAAGTGACGAATCAAATCGCCAGATCATGCGATGACATCAAGGCAATCTGACCTCCCAGTACGTCATGCCGCCGCGAGGCTTGGAGGCGTCTTAGCCGCGAGGAGAGCTCAATGCCCCCCCATTCCATAAAAAGCACAGTCACGTCGGTATCGGATCTTGAAGTGCAGCACTGCATTATTACGCTCCGAGGCCTTCACAGTTCTTTGTTGTCGCTGCGGCGGCGGCACTACCCGGCGCGTTGGCCGCTGCCTTTCCTTTGGCTGCTGCATCACCACTTCCACTCCCCACCTCAATGAGAGGAGACTTGCGCGCAAGAGCTGGACGGGACTAATGTGGTGTCAAGTAGGCAACGCACAGCGACTGCTCGCTTTAGTGAAACCTGTCCTACCTCATCTGCCGCGTATTTGCCCTTGGATCATTAAACGTTACATTCCCTTGCTCAGCACATATCCGAAACTCGTGGAAGTATCCTTGGCATCATTGGCCGCGCCGTACACCGTCATGCCCAAGTCTCGGACAGTCATGGTCAAGCGGCGCAGGCGTCCCGACTGCCCGTCATGCAAGCCGCGCCGGCGGCTTGGCCAACAGCCGCTTGTACCGTGGTGGGTGGTGTACTGCGTACTGCTCTACGCAGTGACCGGGTATGCTGCTCGTTGCCCTCTCATTGTCGTCCGAAAAAGCGCGGTAAGATGCCTCGCAAGGACATAAGAAGTCGGGATCATTGCCCGTTCGGTCGTCATCTCCCCGCCGACACCGTGGTCGCTACCACTCGACGACACAAGTTTCAGCAGACTCCGTTTGAATGAACGGTAACGTTGACGAGGGATCTGACGCAATCAATGGAAACTGCAATCACTGCAATCAGCAAAGCTCAGCGTCCAAAGAGGATTTTATACCAGCGATGGCGGCATAGACTTCAACAAGTATACGGATAGAGAGATTTTTTCGGATTTATTCCTCATTGGCTCTGCGTCACTACATGTCAGAACGGTCAGATTCGTCAGATTCGTCAGATTCGTCAGATTCGTCAGATTCGTCAGATTCGGCATAACGGTCTAATTCGTTAGCCTTGGCCGACCAACGCCTCCTACTTCCTTCCACCACCGATCCAAGTCCGCCAAACACTTCATTTCGCCCGTTTGCTCCTCAACGATGAAAACGCCCTCCGGGTTGCACCGGGGACGGTAGAACTTGGATCCCGCCCAATTGACAAAATCATGGTCGGTGACCACGAAGCACTCAAAGCAGGTTGTCAAAGTGTACCAAACGCTCCTTTTCGAGATAAAACCATTCTTTGTTGCGGATATCGGTTTTGGACTTGAGGCGACGGATCTCATGCCTGCAGTGTATGAAGCGTTCGTAGCACTCGTCTTTGCCAATGTCGATGGTGTCCATGTCGAAGTTGACCCAAGCGCACGACGCCGTGCTTCCCGGCCCCAAGATAAGTTTCTCATACAGCTTCAGGTCCAGGTCCATCTCCCGACAGGCGTGAATGATGCCTGGCTTGATCGGCGACGCCGCGTATGGGACCAAGGGGCATGGTGCTTGGCCAAATCTGACTTGCTAGCCTCTTTGCTCAAGTCAAGGCGCCAATTTCTGACGTATGAAGCGATTGGCCTCGTTTGCCCGTCGATGCCCGATCCAGCTCGTAACCGGAACGGTCCGGGGCTCAACCGTTAGTACCCATATGTGGGCGCGAAGTTCATAAGGTAGGTAGGCGGGAAAACGGGTGAGAAGTAGGCGACGTCCTTTGACTAGTTTCCGTCTAGACTGTCGTTGGCCTTGGCCGTGTGCAAAGTAAAAAGTACTAGAGTGTCCATTCCACGCTGCCGTCGGGGTTAAGTTTTGCTCCACCAACAGGCGGGCATCAGGCGCGTGCTTTTTCCCGGCAAGTAATTCTCATTTGGGCATCTTGCGAGGTATTGCCGTGTACACAAGCCAAACGCTGAGCAGTGGAATCTGGAATTGGCAACGTACCGTACCAGGCGATCTCTGCTATTCGGAGCAGTGGTTTTTTTCTATTCAGAGCAGTATCCACATATCTACATACACCGCTTTCACGGAGTAGTCAGATTGCTTGATTGCCACACTATTACCACACTACAACAGAAAAATCATATAACGTTGTTGTAGATTTTACCCCTCTTTACAAAACATCCCTGAACATCCTGATGCCAGACCTGGCACCAATGAGAGACTTGGAAGACGGGTCGAAGAAGCCGTCAATGGGTAACTGCAAACTGTGCTTTCGAAAATGGTGACCCAGAAAGCTTGTCACAGAATGGTGAAATGTTTCTGAAGAAAAGTTAGTTGATTGAGAAAATTGAGCATGATGGCTATTTGTAGATGCAGATCGCGATGCGGTGCATCGAGATCAGTCGAGACGCCCGCCATCCAGGTGGGGAAAGGGAAAGGCCATCACCTCGAAAATCCGGCACGAAACGCGTCATATGGGAGCTTTGCCGCATCTGCAGCTCGGCAGCTCGGCAGCTCGGCAGCTCGGCAGCTCGGTTACCATCGAGAGTGGCCAATCTGTAATACAGACGATTTTCGGATCGCCTGATTTCATGAATTGCGGCCGTTGAGTGGCGGATATTGCTGGAGGGTGCTGGGTACGCCCGCGCGGAGTTTTTCTTCCGGCCGCAATGCAGGGTCAAAGCACGCACTTTGCGAGTTTGCATCATTACTACATCAACATGGCGCAATGGACACCGTCATCAATCATCAACAATCGACCTTCGCGACGCAGCCATCACGATGGCCCGCCCACAAGCAATGCCTGCATATCCAATTAGACTGGATTCGTTGGCCTACCCGAGATGATGGTTGATGTCATGATCGCAATCTGTATCCGTCGACATGTTGAGTTTGGCCCGAATTGCACGCTAGCAGCACACGCAGATGGTATTTAATCGACTTCACCAGTTCTGTTGGGCTGGCAATACCACCATGGTTTTTTTTTTTCATTTTCTGCAGCGGCCAATAATCAGATAGATATTTCGAAGCCGTCTCCGTCCCCAATACCGCGAGAATGACTACCAAAGCAGCCAAAGTGGACCAGCTCAACGCCTCCACGGTACAGCCTACACAAAATGACAGAATAACAGCAGACTTTGGAACAAAGCAGTCCAACACCGATGACTGGCTGCGCATCAGTACCAATGACAAGACGGGGCCGATGCTGCTGGAAGACACGTTTGCTCGAGAAAAGGTGCGAACTTGAGACGAACATGTGCATCGAACATGTGCATGGATGGTCCGTCCCCAGCTTACACACAAAACTTAGATTCATCGATTCGATCACGAGAGGATTCCTGAGCGAGTGGTTCATGCCCGAGGTGCTGGTGCTTTTGGCACCTTTCGACTCTTTGAATCTGCCCAAGATGTCACACACGCCGGCGTACTCACAGACACGTCTCGGGAGACTCCCGTCTTTCTACGTTTTTCCACGGTCCTCGGCAGCCGTGGTTCCGCAGACACTGTTCGAGATGTTCGCGGATTCGCGCTGAAAATGTACACACAGGAGGGTAACTGGGACATTGTCGGCAACAACATCCCCGTTTTCTTCATCCAGGACGCCATCAAATTTCCCGATCTTATCCATGCCGGGAAGCCTGAGCCAGACAACGAGATCCCCAGGCACAATCTGCGCACAATAATTTTTGGGACTTCATGTACATGCATTCCGAGGCGACGCACATGTACATGTGGGCCATGTCTGACAGAGCAATTCCTCGCTCATACAGAATGATGCAGGGCTTCGGTGTCAACACATTCACTCTCCAAAACGCCAAGGGCGAGCGTCATTTTGTCAAGTTTCACTTCACACCCGAGCTGGGAGTGCACTCATTAGTCTGGGACGAGGCTCTCAAGATCGCTGGACAAGATCCTGATTTCCATCGAAAAGACTTGATGGAGGCGATTGAGAGCGGCGTGTTTCCCAAGTGGAAGTTTGGTATCCAGGTGATTCCCGAAGGCAAAGAGGACAATTTCGAATTCGACATACTCGACGCGACCAAGGTGTGGCCAGAGGAGCTTGTGCCGATCCGATACATTGGTGAGCTGGAGCTCAACCGCAACGTGGACGAGTACTTTACAGAGACTGAGCAAGTCGCCTTCTGCACCAGTCACATTGTGCCTGGCATTGGCTTCTCCGACGATCCGCTGCTCCAGGAAGAAACTTTTCGTACTTTGACACACAAATCAGCCGGCTGGGAATCAACTGGCAAGAGCTGCCCATCAACAAACCCGTGTGTCCAGTCATGAACTTCAATCGTGACGGCGCGATGCGTCATACCATTGCCAAGGGAAAGTCAACTACTGGCCCAACAGATTCGAAGTGCAGCCTGCGGCCACGGAAAAAGAAGGCGGATACGTCGACCACCCGCAAAAAGTCCAGGGCATCAAAGTTCGAGGCAAAAGCGACAAGTTCAAGGAGCATTTCTCTCAAGCAGAGCTGTTCTACAACTCCATGTCCGATGTCGAGAAGAATCACATCAAGGCGGCCCTGTCCTTCGAATTGGATCATTGCGAGGAACCGATTGTGTATGAGCGTCTTACCAAGCGTCTGGCCGAGATCAACCTCGATCTCGCGCAATCGGTCGCCACCATGGTTGGCGGCCCCAGCCCTGCCCCATCCGCACGAAAAGCGCATGGCAAAAAGCTGCGGGACTAAGTCAGTTGGAATACATGCCCGAACGCGCCACAGTTGCCTCACGCAGAGTCGCCATCCTCATTGCCGATGGGTACGACTCCATCGCCTACACTGCTGTCGTCGCCGCCCTCAAAGCTGCGCAGGCTATTCCCGTTGTTCTTGGCCCACGACGCGCGGCCATCTTCGCCGCGGGAGAGGACAAGTCCTCGGCCAAGGGACTCATCCCCGACCACCATTTTGAGGGACAACGAAGCACATTGTTCGATGCCGTCTTCATCCCTGGCGGGCAAGGGTCGATTGATACGCTCATCAAGATGGGCCGAGTTACGCACTACGTCAGAGAAGCTTTCGGCCATCTCAAGACCATCGCTGCCACTGGCGAAGCTGTTGATTTGGTAAAGCGTGCCGTTGGGCTGGACGAGATTCAGCTGTCAACGGACAGTGAGGCGGTGCTGAGTTATGGCGTGGCTACATTGAGACACCCGAAGCCAGAGGGGTTCACAGAAGTCATTCAGGCCACCAAGAAGGCGAAGCACTTCCTGGATCAAGTCTTTTGGTCGATCAGCCAGCATCGATGCTGGGAGCGAGAGTTGGATGGATTAGCTAGCCAAGTGGCTTATTAACGGCGGGCATATCAAAACTTTAGAACCAATAGCAGTCATGCAGATACATTCAGTAAATCTATTTTTGACATGGGTGTTGTAAAGCAGCCCTAAGAGGCCGGATTCTCTTTATCGTTGATGGTGATTCATGAGTCCATGACTACAACAAGTTCGTAAGCATACAGGCGCGGATTCCGCGCTTACTAAAGCCATCCCATCCCCTTCCACGATGGCTAAAACGTGGTCAGCTTGAACAAGCACAGGTCTCCAGAAACCAGGTCCAACCGATGTTGATTCCGTCGTGTAGCTAGCTCTTATTGTTCAGCACCGGGCAATGACTCGACATGATGGTAGACATGCGTGACCCCCGCCTCGACTCCCATCCCATCCCGTTCCATCCCATCCCATCCCATTCCATCCCATCAAAGACAATAAACCTCCCCCCAATTACCTCGCACCAGCGCCACCACCACCATTCTTGTTCGACCGACTGCCACCACTCCTCCCCCTTCCTCACCTCCTTCCCAGCGCCGTGGTCCTTCCCACCTCGATCCCCCTGCGGCTTGCTCAGCTCCTGGTTCGCGCCGCTGACCCCAGGGTCTCCGCCCTCCTCGCTCGACGCCGCGTCGCGAGCCTCCTCCGGGGAGTTGCGGCCCCTTTGGAAGGCCGTCTTGGGCGCAGCTGCGGCGTCGTCGTCGCGGCCCGACTTGGTCTGCTCTGCGCTCCGGGGCTTCAGCGACTGGCGGTCCTGTGCGTCTTTGTACGGGAGGCGGGCGGGCGGAGAGGCGTGGTAGGAGCGGGCGCGGGCGCGGGTGCGGAGGAGGTGGCGGATGGGCATTGGCATTGGCATTGTGTTGTGTTGTGGTCGTGGATGTGGATGTGGATGCTGTGTTTACTGTTGTTCGGTGGAGTGAGTGGGATGGGATGGGATGTATGTTTGGGAGTTGTGGGCAAATGGCTCTTTGCAACAAGATGCAAGATTGGTATGGTAGGTTTGAGAGTGTTTTTTTTTTCTTCTTTTTTAGGGATTGGATTTTTGATCGAGGGGCTGTTGGGTGTTGTGACGTAGTTTATTGATTTGCCGCGGACGTGCAATTGACGTCATCCATGTTTTTATTTGTTCAAAAGTAGGACGATTGAACAAGCGTCAACTCGCATCATATCAAGGAGCGCCCGTTTGGTATTTATTCATCTTGTGCGCGCAGTCCAGTTGAAGATTCGGCAGGCCAAGACTTGTCACATATACGACAACTCCTACCGCTACATTTGGTCGTTGACCTTCTGGCCATGAATGCATAGCTTCCAACTTTCAACAGTGACCCGAAAAATCTTTTCCCTCGTATACGAGATTCAATCTCTGGCCCTTCTTTCACTAGCAGCGCGGCAGGGTAATAAGATATGCAAGCACCTGTGATGCGTCCAAGACTCAGAAGCTCCCCATATATCTCGAATCGTGTCATCTTCGTCTTCCTTTGACGACGCATTCCGATCACCGTAACCGTGCCTTGCCTGCCCACGTGCCATCCTATCTGGAGAATCTGCATTTCTGCATCGGAGAGACAGGCTCCGAAAGCAGCGTCTTGGTGCCGTGCAGGTTCTTCTGGAGTGATGAGCAGGAAATGCCGTTCCCAAGTCTCGTCGTCTCACGCATTGAGGATGGATATTCACAAGGTGCCATCTCTGGTTATCGGTGGCTGCCACTCGTGGGGCTGCCTAATATGTACTGGGCCAACGTTGCAAGTCAGCTTTGGAGAAGGGCCGTGTCCGTTGGGCACAGGGCATGGGATGTGAATAGCTTGGAGAAATTGGGGTTTAATTGATGTTGACTATTCGAGCAACTGACAATGAAGCGGCTTTTGTTTCCTTCCACTTGCACCCCGCGAGTGTAGTACTAATCCGTACTGTCTGTCAATGGGGTCATCCATCACGATGTGATTTCGTAATGCTCCAAACACGGCCAAATCACCCTGCCATCTAATCCGTACTCCACACTTCAGAGTTCCGAAATCTCGCACGAGCCAATCCCCAAATCCCAAGACAAAATCATTCATTGCTCGTGCGCTCGTTCCCAGTCCTTCCGTCGGAAGAGCGCCTTCCTGAATGAATCTTGGTGGCCGTTGACCCACTTTCCCGTTTGGGGGTTGAATAGAACCTCAATAGAAGGGTCCTGGCCTTGGCTCAATAGAGACCCCGGGTGAGCAAGCAAACTCGGAAAGTTCTTGTTTGTGCCTTGCATTTCGGCAAGTGTACTAATCCGTCCGCCCACTGTGCCGCAGCTTGCTATTTATGGCAATCCTGCTACGTTGCCGCAGCGAAGCTGATGCCCAAGTGACAACGGTCTGGACCCTTTTCAATTCACTGTTGGGCGAAGAGGCGCCTATTTGAGGGGGCGATATGGTCTTGGGAGGAGCAAGTTTGACTCCATGTCCATCTTCGAGGCACCCTCGATTCCGTTCTGGTCGCTGGTTCTCCCTCCCGTGGACCCGGAGTAATCAGAAAATAGACAGCGTCGCCAGGCAAAGGGGACAGATCCATCTAGCTGCCTCCTCGTTCTTTGATATCATCTGGCCATCACCACGACTAGACATGGATTGCATGCTCGTGCTATAATTTGCCTCCACAAGCTACGCCAGGGTTGGGCAAGGCAATATCAACAGGCGCCACGGCTCATTCCATCCTTGACCCATAGCAATCAGGGCTTCGAAAGAGCATCCATCCATCCATCCATCCATCCATCCATCGTAGACAATTGGGACCGAGGGTGTTTTGACGTTCGAATGGGGAGCACGCTTTTCCTCCTGCGGCCCTGACAGCTGCTATTACAATCAACCACCTGACGCCGCACCTTCATAGTTGTGTCTATTGACAGGATGGATCAATAAGTCCCCCTCCCCCTCCCCCAAAATATGGCTGGCGAGCACCGACGCAAGCCAAAACCAAGACCCAGATGATCAAAGCTTTCCTGTGAGGATGTTGTGCCAGTGTTCATCTCACTGGTCTCGTGTAAATCGTTTGCGAATGAGTGAGAGACGGCCCAGAAAAAAAAAAACAAAGGGAGTTTAAAAACAGCATCACAGCCCCCAAAAGGTTCTGAGAATCATGCCAGCTGCTCACTTCTCAAAGAACTCATCATCACACTGCCTTGATACAAGCCCATTACTCGCTTTTTCTCAAATTCCATTGCTCACTATACCAAGCATTTATTAGCTATATTCGGTACTGCAAGCTCAACATGCACGTTACCTCTTTCGTCCTTGCCCTCGTGGCAGTTGGTGCTCACGCAGCTCCAGCTCCTGAGCCTCAACCTTGGTGCTGGCGCCCCGGGCAGCCGTGCTGGAAAGTCAAGAGAGCGGCCGATGCCTTTGCTGAAGCTGTGCAGACGTCGGGCGGCCTCAAGGAGCGTGCCCCAGAGGCTTCGTACAGCAACGCCCCCGGAGGTGCGGCGTACAAGACGAAGCGCTCTCTCAACGAGCTCGCCCATCTTGCTGCGCTGACCGCAAGGAGCCCCGACGACTACTACAACGCACTGGGGCTCGACAAGGAGTTCGAATCCGACCGAGGGGCCGTCGAGAAGCGCGAGCCGGCTCCCTGGTGCTGGCGCCAAGGTCAAGCGTGCTGGAAGAGGGACACGAGCGATGACGACATTCCCACCAAGGATAAGAGGTGGTGCCAACGTCCCGGACAGGCGTGCTGGAAGTCCAAGAGAGCCGCCGCCGCCGTCCTGGAGGCGATCCGCAGCGAGGACGCAGGAGACGCCGCCAAGGACGCACACGATTTACCCTTCAAGCCCACTGCCTTCCCACCCGAGTGCAACGGCGACCGCATCTTGTGCTGGAAGAAACGTGAGGCTTCTCCCGAGCCGAACCCAGAGGCCAACCCGGCTCCTTGGTGCTGGCGTCCCGGCCAGCCATGCTGGAGGGCCAAGCGTGATCTTCATGCCCTTGAACTCGCTGCCCGGAGTATCGTGGACGAGAGCTAAGTGTCATCAGTCAGCTCGAGCTTGTTCTCTCTCCGCGCATCTATACTTTGTCCAAGCTGTTCATGTATGCCTCACGATTCTTTTGCAAACTCTTTTTATCAAGGGTCAGCGGTCGCATTGTCAGGGTGTATCAATAAGCTCATCACTTAAGAAAAAAATTAGAAAAAGTTGAAAAAAGGGGGCAGAGAGGGAAGAATTCGGCTTCATTTTTGGGTATAAGAAACATCAGAACAAACGATTGGGCAGGGTACGACAATAACGCCGGGGAAACACGCGATACGGAGATGAATCATTTTGAGTGTCCGGCTCGCCGCGCGCAGTTGAAAGCGCGAGCGTCGTTAGAAAAGACACATGGTTCCATCAAACAGAAAGCCTGCTGGCAAATCTTTTTGGCTTTTGGAATCCTCGGCATTTCCAGTCGCCAGCTTGGCCTGGTGTTCAGGTGGTGTACGGACGAAAAGGAGGAGTGGCTCAAATGAGACAAACGCCTTGTATACTTACGCTTAGAATGAAATATAATCCGGTTTAATGACGCTTCAGTCTCGCTGTGATAAGATATCAATACGGGACACGTAGCAGTGTCGCTGGACAGATGATACGTGATGGAATCTTGTTGGTTGGGCTCTGAGTTTTCATCGAGTAGTTCAGAAGTCCTGGTCCAGCAAGGGCACATCAGATGATCAGCACAAGTTACTACGGGCTTTTTTTTTTTTTTTTTTTTGGAAAACTGCTTGCATTTGCGGAAACAATGTTCATCACGCGGCCCATCGTCTATGGGCGTCAATCACTCCAGGCCCAATCGCACAACGGCACCTTTGTTCCTGGTCGTCCTCGCGTGTGGTCGCAGCCGACCGACGTCGGGGGTTAAAACGAAAGGATTAAAATCGTGTTCGACATGTACGCTCAATCATTGCGATCCTCCCCATCTGGCATTCGCCGGGAAGCAACGCACCCAAGATTGTTCGCTTTCATCTCCGTTTCTGTCCCTCATTTACCAGCAGTCTTGGGCGCAGCCGTAAAGCGCACCTCGGGCCAGCATAGGAGAGGAACTTGAACGTTTCCTTTTGCGTTGTTCAATTTGAATGAAGAAGAGAGGAGAAAGGGAAGCGCGCGTTGAAATTTTCCACACCTTTTTGGTAGGCGGGCCGTAGTGGAGCGCCAATTTGGACCTGATTTTTGGTGGGAATCCGGCCACAAAATTCAGGCATAAACCCGCACCTGCCCTCCGACTCTTCATGACCTCGCTCACAGCACTTTATTTTGGAACAATGTATCAACTCATTGTATCGCTCGAAGATTTCGAGCTTGGATGGATGGTGGCAGTATCATTTCAGCCACTGCTTTCATCATTGCTAAGTCCTGAGGGTTCCTTCTCTTTCTAGAACTTTGTTCGAAATGAGGCTTCCGCGCTAGCTGAACGAATCTTGTGTTTCTCCTTCTGGACCTCCATAAGCATTAACCTTCCATGGTTTCCTGCCAACTTTCTGTCCCAAAGGCTCGTGGCCTGATCCCATTGCTATCGTGGAGTGTGGCGATGCTGTGATGCCCCTACCCCGCTGCAACTGGCCTTGGCCCACATGATCTTTGTCATTTGAGCAGCAAGTTCAACTCACAGCCTCCAACTTACATGAAAAGGATAATCTGGTTAGTCTCACTCTTGGCCTCGGAGAACGAACCCAGGGCAAGTCTGTGTGGGAAAGATATATATAACGAAAATCCTCATCACGTCTGGTTTCGTTCCCGAGACGGCGTCCTTTATCAATTCCGCCCACGTACCACAAAGCCACCTCTCGGCCAAGATCCGACACCTCGGCAAGTCGCCTTGCTCTTCGTCCGTCACGCCAATTCTGCAGCCAGCCAGCTTTGCGACATATCAAGACCTGCCTGTAATATCATGTCGGACATTCGCCTTTCGCAAAAGCTTGCCCGCCTGAATCCCTTCAAGCCCGGCGAAGACGATGAGGACCAGGGCGGAGACATTGGGGTAGATAGCGTGGGCAGCGGCGGTCGCAGCGCGCGCAAGGCCCAGCTCGACAAGCAGCAGCTTCGAGTGAGCAAATCACTGCGGAACTTCCTGGCCAAGAACAAGATCCTGTCCGAGGTCGATGCCGGCGTCGATGTGGACGACTCGACGCCCGCGCTGCGCAACCTGCTTAGCAAGTCGCACTTCGATGTCCCAGAGTCGTTGCTGGACCGGTCGCGCCCCTTCCAGAATACTACATCAGCTCCAGCCACAACACGTACCTGATGGCTCACCAGCTGTACGGCTCTTCCTCAGCCGCGGCGTACGAGACGGCACTAAAGACGGGGTCGCGATGCGTGGAGATTGACGCATGGGACAACAGCGCTGAACCCGACGAGCCCAAAGTCACTCACGGTTTCACTCTGGTGTCGCATATTCCCTTCCGGGCTGTCTGCGAGACCATCCGGGATGTCTTTGACCAAGAGGCTGCCCTGGCTGCGAAAGACGCCAGTTTCATCGCGGCGCCCATCCTGCTGTCACTTGAGAACCACTGCAAAGATCACGGCCAAAGACGTCTCGTGGAGATTATGAGGAGGTTTTCGGTGACCGCCTCCTGTCGGAACCCATTCGACAAAAGGGACATCGCGAGCAGGAAGTCGACGATGTGCATGTGTCGCTTGCCGATCTTGGCGCTTGCATCGCCGTCATTGTGGAATACGACCTTGGCGATGACGAGGCGGATGAGTCGGACAGTGACTCGCCGACTGATGACGAGCAGGAGACGGCCGAGGCAAAGGATGCGCGAAAGGAATACAAGGAGAACAAGGAGGAGACCTTGATCGGGGCGTCATCCCCGAGCTTGCCGATCTGGGCGTCTACGCACAATCCGTCAAGCCAGTCGACAATTCATGGTACAGCCCGGGCACGCTGGCCAACGGCCCGCACCATCATCTCATCAACGTCTCCGAGTCGGGTCTGTCGTCACATCTGCCCGCCGAGGCGATTCCCATTGCAGCTCACAACGCTCGGCATCTCATGCGCGTTTATCCAAAGGGCACCCGAATCTCGTCGTCCAACCTGAAGCCACTCAAATTCTGGGCCATTGGCGCCCAAATCTGCGCCCTCAACTGGCAGACGTTCGGAACGAGCAACCAGCTGAACGATGCACTATTCAGCGGATCGGAGGGGTACATCCTCAAACCGGCGGCTCTGCGAGAAGGCGGCGATGGCAACATTTTCACGGGCAGCAAGAAGAGACTCCGTCTGCGTGTCGCCGGTGCCACCGACATCCCCGTCGAGGAAGAGGATCGCCAACCGGATTCCCTCAGGCCCTATCTCACGTGTAACCTCTACAGCCCGGGCGGCATCCAAGGAGACACGCACAAGAGGAAAACGTCGGTGTACAGGCATCACAAACTGGGGATCCTACACAGTGGCGATAACCCCCTGTAACGGAGCCCATTTGGGACGAGTCTCTTGAATGGACGTATAATGACAATGAGCTTGTCTTTCTGCGTATGCTGATCAAGAGCGACGATTCCTGGGCTACAAACCCGATGATTGCGGTGGCTGCGATTCGGCTCACGTACGTAGTACCGGGATGGAGCTTCATCCGGATGTTGGACATGAAGGGCAGGGAGACAAAGTGTTCTATTCTGGTCAAGTTTGAGATTGAAGACGTTTTTAAGGTTGCTCGCGCCATGAATAATTTCACTCTCTTGTAGCGCGATTGTTATTGATCGGGTGGCATGACTCGAAAAGGTTCGGCTCAAAAGCGGCAATCACAAGATGTTCGGGTGTTTGGGCTATTGAGATGTAGTAGTTGATGTTTGTCCACGTGAACTCGAGGTGTCGCACCCTGTCATCCAATTACTAGAAGGAAGACAAGCGTGGGAAAAACGCGGCCGGGCGCGTGAAACCGAAAACAAAACATGTATTTTCAGCATCATTCCATCCTCAGTCCAGAGTACTATGGAGTCAGTAGCCGCGCCCGAGGAGTTGAACCTCAAAATTCTGTATTCTCGTTCTGTAGGAAGCGGCGCGACGCTATGTATCCCCTTTAAATCCTGTAACAGATTCAAATATTGATTCACCACGATGAATCTCCAAGCTCGCACGCTCAAACCCCTCTCCGACTCCCTATCTCAAGCAGGACTATCGTCCCCGGCAGCGCAGCAACGATGATTCCTGGCGACTTTCGACCCTCGGCACAGCTGTTCATCTTATACCATGACAAACAAGTCGATTGAGCAAACTTGTTTCGCGCACCAGTGATGACGTCGCCGTCTGTACAATTCGATGCCGAGCTTCAACCTGTGACCTACCTATGCTTCGGCAACCCGAACGTCTGCCGATGATTTTTTTTTCTTTCCTTCGTGCTCCGGGTCCCCAGCTAGAAGCCCTCCGTACCTCACGGTCTTTCGCTGTCCAAAAGGACGTCGGCGGAAATGAGTTTGTGCAGAGAAGGTCATTCATTTGATACGGCGACACTTTGGGCTGAAGCTGGTTGGGATGAATTTGATGTCAGGTGCTTGCTGATGCATAGGGAATGATGCTGTCGATGGAAGGTAGTACTAGGGTGAACACGATGGGACTTGTGCTCGTTGGAGTTTGAGGTACGTGCGGCCTTGCCAAGACGGGAAAGTACTTGCTCTGACGAATAACGAATACTTATGGGATACGGTGGTTGCCGCTGGGAAATATATTTTCAACAGTCCGCATGTCTGATGCTTGATCTCTCTGCGCCAACAACACTCCCAAACGGGCGACCTTGGTTTGTAGACTCGCTTCCCACCAACAGACTTTCGAAGCATTAACGTGGCCAAGTGTATATACGCACCTGTTTGCATGAAAGTGCTTTCATTTCTGCAGTTTCAATGCGCGTGACTCTGGACAGACGATTATTTGTGAAATTTTTCGTGATGCACATACGTTTCTTACAATGAACCTGGAACCGGTATGACTTTTCTTTGTGCTCAGATGTATACATATATGTATATAGTGAGATGTCATGTAGAAAGTATGAACATGATGGTTTCGTGAGTGATGGGCAATTCGCAGGGTCAGGGCCAGATAGTACATTGTGAGCTCGGTGTGCTGTAGAATATGTATGTGCATTTGATACACCGTGGGCGTTTCCCAAGGAGAAGAATGTGACGTACTCCTGGGCCGGTAAATATCACCTGTTTGGCGTAGATACTTGCCCTTTGAAGAGTATGGATCCCCACTAGTAGGGATGGTTGCACATCGTGATCGACACAAGAGGCCCGATTACGTCACTCGGGTTCGGAACGAGGTAACCAAACAAGACTCTTGTCTTCATGCAAGCTGGCGCTGTTCATGATATTGATCCGTTAAGACAATTCGGGACAGGAACGGTGGCAAAGCAACCAAAGCAACTGCTTCGGAAAGCAAGCCAAGCAGCATTTGTCCGGTGGACACGAGACGGTTGGCCGACGGTTCATGGATGTGTTGACTTGCAACCCTGGCCTGGGAGACACCTCTGCGATGAACACGACGCCTTTCACCACCACCTTTCCTTTCGGCTATCCCTCATCGCGTCGTTGATGAACCGTCGAGTGAAGTCTGTGTTCCAGTTCGCCATGTGCTGGAGCAGTTTTCATTTCCTTTTGAAACTAAGATGGGGATTGTTTTACCTGTGTCCAGGGCAGACGGGCCACTACATGGACGTTTTGATGTTGTCGCGAGGGGTCACGTGCATGAGCATTAATTGAGGTGTGTGTGTGTGTGTGCGACGCCATGGACGAATCGGAGGACTCTGAATCTCGGTGAAGAAAGACCCTTGGGCCTTGCGAGCCGGTGGCGGCCGAGAAGATACATGTGCGATGCCTCTTATGACGCGAATGCTACGAGTTGTATGTACTCCGCATGTAAAGTATTGGACGGCTATTCGCAAACAAGAAGGCTGACTGTGTCTGCAGTCAGTCAGTCATACATACATAGCATCATCGTCGTGACACGGTTGATCAGAGTGCGGAGTAAGAAACATGCGCATGCGCATGCCAGGCAGGCCCTTTCCCGTTCCTTTTCCGGTACAGTCGGGTATGGGCATTCGAGGAAAGTGCAACCTGCATCCTGCATCCTGCCGGGTGGGAGAGACTCGGTAATCCGTATGTACTCGGTACTCCACGCTCAAATCGACGCCGTGAGAAGAGGTTTATTTCCTTCACCTTGGAAGCTTCAACCTTTTCTTCTTCTTGGAACTTGACCGCCCCCAACGACCCTGGCTTTGTATTCATGTATGTATGTACATGTGTAGCACGCACCCACGCGCCTCAGGTGGCACTCAGACTCAGCAGCCCTGGCTCCCTAGCTCCCGGATGCAGGGATGCAGGGATGCAGGGGTTCATGTCGACATGGGGCGTCTTATGGCGTCACTCCCCGCTGATCCTCTTCTTTGCGGCCAACTGTGATTTCGCCAAATGGCCCACCCCGGGCATCTTTGGAATATGTATTTACAGTACATCTCCACGTGGGAATCGAACTAATTATTTGCAGCATGATTCACGTCTTGGGGATTTGTCGTGACTTTGAATTGCACGACGTTCTTGTGGTCGATCGGTGGTGGTGCCATGGCAACCTGAGCATTGAGCATACATAATGCTGCCTCTCTCTGCCGAGTCATTCGGGAGCAGGCCTTTCCCTGAGTCCCCTCTCTTCTACTCGGTAGACATGCTTGGACGAAGCAATCACAGGTCTTATCCGGCAGAGTGTCAGTTGCCGATCCGCAGCACATCTTTTCCTTTTTATCTCTGTGCATCCAACAAGACGACACTCCCAACGCTGCCAATCCACACATCTTGAACCTACTCCGTACAGTTTTGGTATTGACTCTGCTCAGAATATGCATGGAGTAGGAAATGCTGCGACACTGGTCAGCAGATGTGCGTCGTGTCGTGTCACTCGGCCGGCTGGGGACGTGCCATATTTGCCATATTATTAAATGTGAACAGATTGTTTGGCAGCCTCAGAGCGCGAGTGATTGGCGGCAACGGGCGCAACATTCAACACAAATATGTACATGTACACACCCCTGGGATGATGAATGCCATTGATCTGGCTGGCGTCGATTATCCAGTGGTCCAGTCGTCAGTCGTCACTGAAACCTGGGCTGGAGCTATTACGTATGTAGAGATGGTGATGATGAGCTGGGCTGGCCAGTGCAGCGCTAGCCAACTACATAGAACAGCCCGATTGGAAGGTCGTCTGTTGCCTCCACCCACACCACAATCCTACGAATACATCACAGAAACTGCTTGAACTGGGAAAACGGGGTCGATGGGTTTCCATAATATGTACACAGGCCACTCTGACGTACTCGTCATTTCCTCCTGATGACAGGGCAGATGGCAGATTCAGATGCCCGTTGGAGAGCAGGCGTGGCCGCGTGGGACCCCAACCTCGCTCTCTGCCGCCTGCCGCCAGGTGCCAGGTGCCAGGTGCCAGGTGCCAGCCGCCTGCAACCAGCAACTCCAGCGCAACCAGACGTCACCTATGTACATACATACCGACATCTCCCCAGTCAGTGCTTGCATGCTGTCCCCGCCATGTTTCCACTTATTATTATCCACCACCCACGCCTTCCCTCCCTCACTCACTTCCTCGTTGCCCACTGCCATAATAACAGAAACGACGCTCGTTCCTCGCCCACCTGCCACCTGCCACCTGCCCACCTGCCATCTGCCATCTGCCATCTGCCACTTACCACCTGCCACCACTTCTGACAACATTTTCTCTCGCGGCTCGTAGTCGACCGAGCAAACTTTTCAACGTCGACCATCGCTTCTGTCAAATCCATCTACTCCTTCCCTTGTTTTTGCATTCATCTTCTCCGATCACGTCGCGCGCGTTGGACACTCTGAATTCGTTCGACCGATACGAGAACTCTCCATTTTCCATTTTCCATTTTCCATTTTCCCGTGCCACTGTCCATACCTCCTCTACTCGTGATCGAGGCTTTTTGCCTTGAAGCATTGGGAGACACATCTCCGATCTAGTTGGCCATGTCAGACGCCCACGACCTGCAGTCAAAAGGCTACAATAGCCACTCCCACCCCATCGAGCGATCCGATTCCTCCGTATCATCAGCTACATCTGAGAACAATGACGTCGAGAACAATGTACCTGGACCTGTGATGCACCATCCAATCCCTACTCGACCGCGATTGCCCAGCCGAAAAAGCAGCGGCCCCCTGGCGGTTCCCCGCGACAGCTCTGCCGTTGGTCCAGTTGACGCGCATTATGGTCCCGACGATGTCCGAGCCATGAGCCCCGACGAACTAGTGAGGACATTGATAAGATGGGCAAAGAAGCCAGGGAAGAAATGCGAAGGTAAGAATTGCGCATTGACAAGTGCTTGGGCATTGGACAACGCAGTTGACTGGGACTTAGACACGCCAAACTTTTGCAAGAATCTCTCATCACTATTTTCAATCGCATCGAGGCAGTCCGTGAAGAGCATGACAAACTTGACAGCAACAACAAATTCCTTCAAAAATACATTGGCGACCTCATGAGCACGACTAAAATCACTGCGACCGGTAGCCGCGGAAAGAAATGAGGGCCGATTCAATCGACGGTTTCCCTCGTCATTGTCAGTGTTGAAAACGAATTATTCTTGGGAAAAAAACAGGCATTCCGTTTTGCAAACAAACAAAAGTCTCATGAAACTCGGGCATACCACGAATTACGAATGGCTTGGCATTATTTCTGCCGGCATTTTGCATCTCGGCTTCCACAAACCGGCCTTTTGCGGGCAAGATACCCAGAGCCTACGGGCGCACAAAGTCACCATCTTTGTTTCATTTTGAAGCGTCGGGTTTAATCCCATTATCTGGTTACATGTTGCAAAGGGTACGCTTCCCAGGCAATACCAAAATCGACTTGCACCATTGTACATTAGCTACGGCATGGCAAAGCACTTGACACGGATAGCATGCGGTCTGAGTGGACATGAGTTTCAACGTTAGTGCGATGCAGACCGTGCCTTCCCTTCCAATAAGCACCTGCTTTTTGCCAATCTTTTCTGCGAAAGAAACAAAAACAAAACAATTACGAGCGATGCACCTGCGCCCGAGTGGAGCAATAAACTATTTCTTGTTTTTTTATCCATGTTTTTCTTTTTCGTTTAAAAAAAACCAGTCAAACCCTTACGTCAACGGAGGCCCTGGGTTCAGGGTGAGACGTACGGGAGCATATGTTATAGGCGTTAGAGGGATATGCAGGCGCACCGGAACGTCTGGTACTGCAAAATTGTTTTTAAAGTTTTGTTATCGTTTTTATCCAGCACCAGGAAGCGTTAGAAGGTGAAGATGGAGAGGCGCATGCGAGAGTAAAGGATTGAGGAGGACCCGAGGAGAAATGGGCATTTGCGTGTCACTGCGTCGTATCAGGACTGGTGTAAAAGGGAGAATGTCTCTTTCTCTTGTTGTTTTGCCTCATGTTTTATTCTTCTTTGATTTATGCTGCCGACTAGCAGCGGGCAGCAGCAGTGGGCTTGCTCGAGTGATGGGTTCGCATGGTAATGATTGATTCACCACTATAAATACCAATCATTGACCAGACAAATCTGTGAGTGACTGAGCCATCCATGGCTCACGTGTGCTGTGCTCTGCTCTAGAGAAATCCGTCACGGTGAACAATTGGCAAGGCATGCGTCCGTCGAAGCGGCCGGCTAAAATGACTGCTTGAAAACTTGCAGGTCAAGGTGCGCACACTGCATCAAGTGGCAGGCAAGTCAAGACGCGGCAAACCGGATCGGGGACTGAGGCATGGAGTTTGAAGAGATGAGAAGAGGAAAGAGACGACATGAAAAGAAAGAAACAGTACATATGTAGGGAGCGTTTATGGAGCATCCTCTGGCGTAAGGAGCATCCCTTTGTGGCTAGGGAAGTGGCTTAGACATCCGTTACCGGCCACCCATAGTAATTTGTATGGTGACCAAGTCTAATGTGTTAAACGCGTTTATAATGCATGTGATGTGATACTGCCTTGCATTAACTGTGAAGCTATTCACATAGCTATAATTAAGGCTATTAACTTAATTTCTAAGGTAAACAAGGCTATTTACGAATTTTTACAAATTCTAGCGGTGAGGGCTTTGTGTCCTAATTGCCTTACTAATCTGCAGCGGAGCCTGATATCGGGCGCTCACACACGCAAGCCACAGAGGGGATGCTCCTTACGCCAGAGGATGCTCCATAAACGCTCCCCATATGTACAGTAACAGTAGTTCATGTCGGTCCAACCCACTCCGTCCCGCGCAAGTGCAGTGCAGTGCAGTGCAGTGCAGTGCAGTTGCACGTGTCGTCTCGTCTGCACGGGTTGCAGGCTGATGAGCGAGAAGCAACCACGTCGGTGAGTGGTGAGTGGTGAGTGGTGAGTGGTGAGTGGTGCAGATTTCCCGGTCCACGGGCTTGTTGTCGATGGGTTGGGCTGGGCTGCATCTGTCGGATGATAAGGCATGGCAGGGAAGATGGATAGATAAGATAGATGGACGTAGATGGACGTATGTAGATGGACGTAGATGGACGTAGATGGACGTAGATGGACGTAGATGGACGTAGATGGATCCAGAAATGGGCCCCCACGAGTCATCATCGCCTTCGCATAATCCCGCAGAACGACGTCCGAACACGACGAAGCGACGCCCAGACCAAGACGTGCAGTGCAGTGCAGTGCAGTGCGGGAACTCTCCTTGACAGACGGAAGTGCCTGGGAATACATGTAAAGGCCGTTTTATTTCGAGAATCTAGTCGTGGCCCGAATGGCAACGTGCTCTGGTGCGAATCGTGTAGGTGTAGTGGATGCAACCCATGCTTGTGCACCTGCATCCGCGCCAACCCACCACTGGTGCATGACCTCGTGTCCTACGCATCATGATGTGTTCTCCACATCCAGACCGGTCGCCCGCTTCGTGCATATGTACATACTACACCCCGTCTGGATCGTGCATTGCATGGACGAGGGGGCGTGGGGGTTTGGAAGTCGGGATGAATAAGGATCGTGGAAGGATAACGTTCAGACGAGACGACGTGTCTTGAACGCGCGCTGCGGTTTGTATATATTTACACTCATGCCACAATCCTTCCCTTGTGTCTTCCCATCCCCTCGCTCTCAAATACCAGCGGCCCTCCGCCAGGACCGCTGGCATCCAGACTGACTGTCACGCTCCTCTTCTCGCTCACGACCCGGACCGTCTCCCCTACATTCTTCCAATCCACCTCGCACGGGGCCGGTGTCCCGGGTGCGCCCTGTCCTCCGTCGACGGCACCTCTTTGATCTCGACGGTCGGATACGGCAAGTACCCTTCTCTCTGGGGATGAGAACCAGCGGCATCTCGGCTTCTGTTTCAGCCGTTGAAGACATGGTGTCGGGTGAGCTGCCGCCCGGAATGACGAAATGTCCCTTGCGACGACCACCTAGGAGCCACGAGTCCGACGGAGCTGCCACCTCGTAGCTGAACTCTTGGTCCTCGCGAGGTAAGCCGTCCGTGTCCCAGATCCGTGTCCATCTGAGGTGCAGAGTGGCAGGGAGTATCTGGCCGACAATGGCTGCTGGGGCGCCGGCAGACGGTCCTTCAAAGTGGTCCATGACCGAGGAGTCGATGCGAATGTCGGCCGTGTGCACGACGACCAGAGAGGGATCTCGACGGGGATGGTGATGGAGGAGCACGGTTGCTCTGGCGATTCCGATGCCCGAAGTGCCATGTGAGGATTCCGCTTCTGCCACGAGTCGAGGAACTCGGCCAGTTTTCCCGCCGCATCGTCTTTGGTGCCAGGGACGAGTCCTATTCCTCGGAGATGATGCGCCCACGGGATGCCCTCTAGATACGCGGTGGTGACTTGACCGATGAGTGCTGCGCGCTCCAGATCATGGACTTGCAGGCCCTTTTTGGTTTCTGCCAAAACCCGGGCTGCCGTGACCGTGGAATATAGTTCGAGGGCGTATTTTTCAACCCTTCCACGACGGATTGCTGAATCAGCTCCTCGATTTCGCCTTGTACAACGCTATAGTGGAGCTGGAGTTGCAACGTTTTGCTAGCTCTCGAGCTTACTCTGGCACCTGGTTTCCTTGTGATTTTGTAGAGGAACGTGGCTTGCTGCTTGGGAAGACAATGACAGGATTTGCAGGGCAACCCCAAAGGAGGACTCAAACAGCTCCGATTCCACTAGCTCGCTCTTCAGTAGTCGTAAAGGGCTCGACGATGCCGTTTCCACATTGAAGCGCGAAAATAGAGCGTTGTGCTTGAACACGTCTTGCACGTTGACTCCCACGGCGAGGATACCGGGATCACGATGGACTTTGCGACATGGAACGATTCGCCTGCCTCCGTGACATAAGTTGCTTCCACTCGTACTGAAACATCTCCCAAGTCCTGCTCCATCGAGTACGGAAACCGCACCGTGACGTTGACGTTGGGTGCTATTGAACTGAAGAAGACGGCCCCCGGCTCTGGTGGTTTGGCGAACGAGGTCGACGACTCATCCACCAGTTTGGCCTCTGTCGTCAAAAGGCGCAGGCCCCAGTTGTCGGGCGAGTGCGCACCTCGCAGCTCTTCAATGTATTCCACCCGGGCATCACAATGAGATCAAGTGCGTTGTCTTTGCCGAGGCTAATGTGCTTGCTGGAGGTTAATTGAACTTGGAGGCCGTTCGTGCGCTGGAACAAAGTTACGTCTGGATCTCTGAAGATGTCACTCGTCCGTGGCGGCAACTGATTAGCATCCTGTTCGTGATGAAAGATGAGGTTGTTCGAAGCTAGGATGAGCCGGCTGACACGGTAGCTCCTGGCGTGACGGACTGCTCTCCATTAGTTTTCTATTTATTTTTGTTGCTCATCCAACTAGCCCAATGATAGGGAAGGAGAGAGAGAGAGAGAGGACAACTTACATTCGTCTTCAAAGTGATCTTGTTCTTGCCAGGCACAATGATGATATCGCCCGTTGCCTCAAAGTTGATTTCTCTGCAAGGCCCGCCGTCTATGCATGTAATCCTTAGCTTGGCGGCATCTAGTGCGATTTCTTCCGGCAGCAAGCTTCGCAAGGATATTTTCAGAGAGCAGCTGTCGCTCCAATCGCGATACTCTGGCGATCCAACCAATTCAATGTCCATGAAGAAGTATGACAGCGCCGTCTGGAACTCCGAGGAGAGCTCCTGGTCAGCGAAAATAGCTTCTGTGCGATGTCCCGAATCGGCGACAATTCAGGAAAGACTGGATTCCGCGTCAAGAAGGTCAACGCCGGCTTCTGTAGCTGTCTTTCTCTTTCGCTTGAACAAGATTTGATGAGAAGTGTCAGAGCTGCGCTAATGTACTCGTTATTGGATTTAAGCTCTGCCAGACATCTACAGTACATCACCAGCATCGACAACTCCAGGTGACTCCATCCATTTTTCCGAAGAAGCGAGCTGCGTCCTCGAACAAGGAAGTGGCAATGCTGTACTTTTTCAGGTGTACGTTTAGAACAGCCATATCGGCCCGGCATTCATGGACGGCATGACTGTGGTTGGCAACTACAAAGTGACGCCATGCCTTGTCTGTAAGGATTTCATACAGCCGATAGTAGTCTGCCGTATTGTCGAGTGCTGTTTTCAATATTCTGTTCTCGATTCCCGCGGGTGAGAAGGAAATGGTAGCCTTTTCGTCAGGTTGGCTCTTTGTAGTTGGTGCGTCATCGTTGTTATCAAGACTAACCTCCTCCAAATCATCGAACCCAGGCTCGCCGGCCAGCGGCGCTTCATCCCATCCGTTGGACCATCCTCGCGTCTTTCCTAACCCATCCAGAATGCTCCTAGACACCAAGTACAGCTCTGCACGCTGCGCAGCCAGTTCTTCAAGGCCAACCTTGAGAAACGATGAGCTTTGCGATTCCTGCTGAGCCAGATTTGGCTGTCGGCCAGGCCCCGGAAAGCCAGGTGTACTTGGAGGCCGCGGAGATGTCTGTGCGTGGAGCGAGGATGCTCTTGCTGGATGTATCATTGTCTTGGGCTCAGGGATCGATGACTTGGGTTCAGCCCCATCTCCGCCGGTCAACGTGGTCGGCGGGATGGGAAGGGCCTTTGTCGAGGTCTGGGCCAGGATTTGTTGAGCCACTGTGAATGCAAATGACGCTGACTGATGATTCACTATTTGCAAGAGCAATGGGTCCAGCTCCGTTACTTGTGCGTCAGCTCCGTGGCCCTCGTTTGCGTCCGTCAGTAAGGAGTCGGTGATGTCCTCCCGCATCACCTGAGAGATGGAAGGAATAAACGCCAAAGTGCGCCGGCACACCTCTGAAAGGATGTCCAACTTTTCTGTCCCTTCGTCATTATTCACTGGTGGTATCAATGGCGCCACTCCGTGAAGTATCGATTGGTGCTGGTCTTTCAGCTTGGCCAAAAGTTCCCCCTGGTGGCAGACGCATTTCCGAGTCGGAGCAGCAACGCGACTTGTCTCGAGAATAAATAGCATCGAAAATCAAAGACAGAGACCTGGTTGGCGAGAATCATGTCACGATATGCCTTTTTCGAGGAACTGATCGGAATGTCGTCGACATGGTCTTTGGACGTCTGCTGCTTCTGCAAGTCTTCGGCTTCATCATCGCTCGAGTCTCCTGACAGCTCCGCTAGTGCTCGCCTGGCCGCCTTTCTCAGGTCTTCCGTGTATGGCAACATGGCGCCTCCGTGTTTCTCGGGAGATCCACTCTCTGCTTGTTCTCGAATAACGGTGTCTAGGCCGACACCAAGTTCGTCATAGCCGACAAGAGCATCCTCAACAAGCCCGACATTTTCAAATCCTCGAGCCAAGCCTTCCTTGAGGATGAAGAATGTACAGAAATTCCAACCAGGCAAGCCACGCTGACCATCTTTTCCTTAATGTCCTCCTCGTACTGCGTAACGCGCATGTCAAAGGATGTGAGGATCAGGCTCTTGAACTTGCCCATCAAGTCGTTCCACGCATTCTCGGCATCTTCATCTGTCTCAGAGTACCCAGAAGGTACGGCAGGGACCACCCTCGGCAAGAGATCATATGGTACATCATTGATGCCAATTCGGATCTGCGCGACACGGTCGGACGCGCCCTTGCTTGACGAGTTGAAGTCGGATCGAAGCTTTTCAAGTAATGGAGTCGATCCAGTCCTCCAACGCGACGAGCTCGAGGTTTTCTCAGCCGATATGCCATCTGCTTTACTGCCGCTGGTCCGAGGTTGCGTCGCGGCCACGGTATTGGGGATGACCACGTGCACGACAAGCCACTCAAAAGCATCGTGCTTCTCTTGATTGCTGGCTTTTTGGAGGTGCTGCTGCTGCCGCTGCTTGATGGTGGTGTCTGCACTTTGATCCACTCGCGTATTTCGCTTCTTACCGCACTCTTATACGAGTCGTTGTCGTCACACCGTACAAGCAGAACTTTGAGATATGGTGTGCTTCGAAGGCCCGGAATCTGATGGCGCCGCTGGCTGCCCGGCGCAGGTCTCGTTGTGGGAGTCTGTTTGTCGGCAACCTCGGAGGAGCCATCATGTCCGCCTACCTGCTGAGTTTGAAAGCCATCGTCCTGCGAGGCACTCGTTGACCGCCTTTGCTTGGAGCTGCTCTGCTCAGCCGCTTCCGTGGCATCGCCTTGCACCAGATTGACATGCAAAGCATCAATTGATCGTAGCGGTCCAGCATGAGACTGCCAATGTAAGCTGCGCAGAGGCAGTCGAGGAATCAGGCCTGGAGCCAAGAGCTTGTAGACATCATGAGGATCGAAGTACTCGACTGCATCCCGGTGTTAGTAAAGGCGATGATGACTGCGTGACTGCAAATCGATGTACCTGTCACTTTTGACGTCGATGACTGTTGTTCCATGGCCAATCAATCGCTGTTGCCATTGGCATCGTACGCCGAGTGGTGTGCGGAGTCGTCGTGGTCGAAGCTGTATATATGGAAAGCTTAATAAAAGGCGTAAGGATGAATGGATGGGACGATGACCGTGACACCACCAGACCAGACGCCTGGGCACACGGCTCTCTCGAGTTTGGCCCGTTAATACGTTGCACCGCGAGCCCAAAAGCGGTGAGGAGCAGGAAGCTCCCCATGCCCCTGTGATTGGCCCAGTCGCAGCTCACGCAGCACTTGACACCATGGCGGGGTGGCGGCAGAATCGCGCGACTTTCAAAAGATTTGGAGGGCATACCACCATCCATATAGATTCATTTGTCAATTCTAGTCCTAATTCTTGCCTCCGCAGGATCCCCATCATGTCTACTCTCCAGGCAGTCCGCTACTCTAGAGGCAAACTCGAAGTCCTCGACCAGCTTCGCCTCCCCACGAATTTCATTATGACGATGTCTCAACCCGTCAGGAAGCCTTCGACAGTATCGCCACTATGCGGGTTCGTGGCGCGCCGGCCATTGCCATTGTTGCCAGCTTGGGGCTTGCTGTTGAGCTTTTCAACGGACCCGTGGCTGGGAGCACCGCTCAAGAAGTCATCAATCACATTGACGAGGCCCTCGACTACCTGAAGCAGAGCCGTCCGACAGCGGTTGATCTCACCAATGCGATTCACCAGCTCAAGACGCGAATCCGATCTGTGGGCGACAACAAGGAAGCCATTGTCGAGGCCTTCATCGCAGAGGCTGAGAAGATTTTCGAAAAGGACCTCGAGACGAACCTCGCCATCGGTGACCACGGCGCCGAGTGGCTCAAAGCCCACGTGGGCGCTACTTCAGAAAACACCGTCTCGGTAGTCACACATTGCAACACCGGGTCTCTGGCTACATCCGGACACGGCACCGCACTTGGAATCATCCGCACGCTGCAGGCAAACGGGCAACTTCGCCAGGCCTTTTGCACAGAAACCAGACCCTACAACCAGGGTAGTCGTCTCACGGCCTTTGAGTTAGTGTACGAGGGAATTCCCGGCACGCTCATTACGGATTCCATGGCGGCGTCACTGTTCCGAACCAAGAAGGATGAGAAGAACATTGCTGCCGTCGTCGTCGGTGCTGATCGAGTCGTCCGTAACGGCGATACCGCCAACAAGATCGGAACCTACCAGCTTGCAGTGCTGGCCAAGCATCACGGCATCAAGTTCATGGTTGCGGCACCAACTACCAGCATTGATCTAGAGACGGAGACTGGCGACGGCATCAAGATTGAAGAGAGAAGGCGAGAAGAGTTGACGCAGGTCACTGGCGCGGCCATCAAAGCCGATGGCAGTGTGGACGAGAGCTCCAAGGTTCGCGTTGCTACGGCGGACCAGAGGATTGATGTGTGGAACCCTGCGTTTGACGTTACACCTGCTGAGTTGATTGATGCAATTGTGACGGAAAGGGGTGCCGTGGAGAAGTGTGCAGATGGAAACTTTGACTTTGGCAAGGTTATGCCGGAGCGATGGGCCCAGGTGGTTGGCCAGTAGAGACTTTTCCACGATCAACCCGAGGACGTTGGTGATGTTTCAACACTTGACGATGCAAATACACACCGGTTTTGACCCAATAATGATGAGATTGATGAACCTGTATATACCACTTAGATTTAGCAATGCGCTACTGCTGAAGTGCATGCATAATTAGCTTCTGATATCCCTCAACAGCTTCTTCCAAGTCTGCGACAGTCAGGTTTTCCCTCGCGCCGTGGGCTACCAAGATATTTCCAGGGCCATACAGGTATCTCGTGTGGTTGCCTACCAAATGGGAATATCTGTTCCGTAATTGACTGTAATCTTTTCGAATCCTGCATCCGATGTTAGTACTCGCCTCTTCCGATTTTTCCAATATATATATAAAGGGTGGGGAGAGACAAGGAAAACTCACCATCAACGTCACAGTTGGACTGGACAGATCCATATCCATGCGTACAAGTCAGCTCAAACGCCTCCTCGTCCACGTCGTCCAAGATCTTTTCCACCTTTTCCTTGACAATCTTGTGCCCGGAGCTTTCGGGGCCGATGGCGACTCTCGCAGCAAACTTGACTACAGCAGTCTCGGGAATGACATTGCTGGCGACGCCACCTTCGAAACGGCCAATATTAAAGGTGGTGTCTCCGAACAATTCTGAGCTACCGAGGTCTGCGTCAAGAATCTTGACCATGGCCCGCACCATGAGCTCGTTTGCCGACTTCCCAAGCCAGGGGTATCCGCTGTGGCCGGGCACGCCCGTTGCAACGATGTCGCAAAACAGGCCGCCCTTGTGGCCGCATGCGAGTTTATTCTCGGTGGGCTCGCCGAATATGACGGCGTTGAATGGAGCAGGGTGTTTTCGCTTCTTGGTGAGAGAGTCGGCAAAGGCCCGCATGCCGTCGCCGGACGACTCCTCGCCCACGACGAAGAGCAGCATGACATGGTCGGCGCTGACGCTGTTCGTGCCGTGCAGCTGATCGAGGGCGACAATCATGGACGCGATGCTGCCTTTGGCGTCGACTGATCCTCGGCCTTTGATCATGGTGTCCCCGGTCACCTTGCCGCTTTCGATGCCGTAGGGGATATGAGGAGGCACCACGTCCATGTGGCTTGAAACCACGACCTTGGGCGATGCTAATATCCGTTCGCCTTTCCAGGCCAGCACGTTGAAGCGCTCCTTGCCGCCGGGGTGGTGCCGTCCCTTGCTTGGACAAATTGCAGTTCGGCATTGTAGCCGCGCTCCGTGAGGCACTCGACGAGGAAGTTGCCGACAGCATTCTCGTCACCAGTGATGGATGGGATGGAGACGAGCTCCTTGTGCAGGCGAAGCAGCTCGTCGCGATATGAGGGGGCTCTCCATCGTGTGGACTCTGTGGAGGTGCTGCACCTTGATGGACTGGCGGAGGAAGAAGAAGCTGCGTGGGGTCGTGCAATGGGCGTTGGGGTTCGTGACAAGATGCCCATGGGACGAGCCCAAGGGCACAGATGACGGCTGACGAGGACCGCATGGCGCCTTTGTATCCTTTGTATGTTGCTGCTGGGCCTTCAACTTCAACTTCAACTAGGCCAGCGACGGGTTCCGGACACTCGGAGAGATGGATCGGGATTGGGTCTGGTTGTCGACAACTCAACAAGCGGTTCCGGGCGGCTAGACAGGGCACAAAGTAAAATCTCAGGTCTACCAAAGTTGTGCTCGGGTCTAGTAGAGTGGAGCCTTATAATGTTCTAGACCCTTATAATACATATGTAATGTGCGTGTGCATGTGCATGTGCATATATGCATATGCAGAGCATATGCAAGCAAGCAAGCAACACTGTATGAAACGCTGACCAACTTGCTTGAATTAATGACTGACCGACCAAGTGACTGACTGACTGACTTGCTTGTATTCCTAACTAACAGATAGTGATAGTGCGAATTCGCACTAATACGCTGTGGTCTTTAGTCTTTAGTATGTACATGCCTATGTACTACGGAGGATTTAGTAAATGCCCAACTACATAGGATTCCAAGGCTCCACTCTAGAACCGAGCTTAACTTAACTTTGCAAGTTGGTAGACCCGAGATTTACTGGAACCCCTCATCTTAGGCATCACTCCTTTCGCGATACCCTCCCTCTTCACGGCCGATTGCGAGACGCCGGTTTCGAGGGCAAAGACCCTCTTTGCCCTCCTCCTTATACACATAGCCTCGGTTCGCCATGTGTGGATTGCCTAGATAGCTGAATTGATCATCATCACTTTCCACACCGTCACACACGAGCTCCAACCAGACTACTCCGGACATAAAACCCCAACGACTCCAAACTCCATCAACCCACCATTTCCCGCGCGGGCAGCCCTGCCCTGGACCCTGGACCCTGGACCCTTGCCAAGCCACCAAGCTCCCCCGCCTGGTAAAAGCTGATGTGAGATGCTCACTCATCACCAGCAAAGACAAGCCGCCTCGTCTGGGGTGCTTGTCAAGTTGACACCAGATCTGCCGGGTCAACGGGCTCCGCCGCCATACCATGGGATGGGGCCACGAATATAAGAGCAGCCAGCGCTGTTCTCGAAAGTCGTGCAGCATTTCTGTGTGACTGCCCCGTTTCTGGTACGACGGTGTAAACTCCTGAAAAGACGTACCGAGTATCTTACGTATAGCTTACACCATGACCATGTCACGATATATCGATAGACTGCCTGGGCCGGCCAAGAAGAGGCCGGTCAAGGTCATTGTCGCCACCGCCAGCAGGTTTGCCACCTCCATTCTGCGATACATATTCTGCGATACATATTCTGCGCCCAAGCCTTTACGGAACCCTGACTCTGACGGACAAAATTAGGACAGGAACGCTGAGCGTCTACGAAGCCATGAAAATCCTGGGCTACAAGACCTACCACATGTCCGAGTGCTGCCTCGAGGGTGGCATTCCGCACATGCAGCTTCTCAACGAGGCCATCCGCGCCCAGCACAATCGCTTCTCGGGCGTAAAGCGATACACGAGACAGGACTTTGACAAATGGTTTGCCGAATACGATGTATGTATGTCCCTCTTGCTTGACACAAAACCCTATGAATAAGTCACTCATTTTCTTTTCTTTTCTTTTCCTTTTTTATTTTTTTTGCCCAAGTGCCTCATCGAAATTCCCTACTTCTTGGGTCCTGAAATCCTAAAGGCCTACGCCGATGACCCGGATATCAAGTTTATCCTTACAGACCGCGACCCGGACAAATGGGTCACCTCAATCAACAACACGGCTGGCGGCGTTGTCAAAATGGCCACCAGCTTTCCCATGAAAATCCTCAATATTTCAACAGCGAACTGTATTGGCTCCTCAGCTTAAACTGTTCGATTTACGGGGCACTTGCCGACGGCACCTTGCCTGGAGATGAGAACAATGTCGAGGCTTTGCGACGCAACTATGTTTCGTAGTAAGTTGGGCTCCTCAAATCGCATTCGGCGTAAAGCAAGAGTTCGGGCTCTAAACATTGCGACCGCAGCATCGACATGGCCAAGCGCGTCCTGCCCGCTGATCGTCTCTGCTACTTCCGGCTGGAAGACGGCCTTGGCTGGGAGCAAATCTGTCCCTTCCTGGGCGTCCCTATACCTGACGAGCCATTTCCCGACGCCAATGTGCAGGAAAACTTCAAGAGAATGATCGGCGAATGGATAAGTCCCAGGATACGGGAGGCTACGTTGACGCTGGTCGCTTTCGCTGTTCCGGTGTTGGGGTCGCTGGCATATGTTGGATCCAAGTACCATGCGTCATTGAAGATGGGCCTGTAAAGTGCAAAGACTACCATGAGAGGCGATTTGGGCTTACTTGCATGACGGCGTCATTACGCGAGAAGTACTTTTGACACGATTGCAATTCTATTTAGCGTCAGGAGTTGTCGCGACTTGCTTGACCCGCGTGACGGCCAAGTGCCGTGGAAGGGCCGTGGAAGGAGGATCGAATAAAAGCACTGTGACTAAAAACCGACCAGGACGTGATATATTAATCGGCTCTGACCAGACCAAATTATCATGTGACAAGTCATGACAACCCCCTCCCCGGGGTCGCGTTGTTGTCTTTGACCCGTTGAACACCATCAAGGCTTATAGGGTAGCAAATTGAGCCATTCTCGGCAAGCAGCGTCGAGACCCTTTCGCTTTATTTTATTTTATTTTCTTTCTCTCAGATTTGAAAGTGTAAAGGAATTGCTACTGCTGGTAAAGTACTTTCCGACGAGGGCCCTTCCTATTCCAGGTTGAACTGTGAGCATCCAGTTCATGGCACGGGAAACACCCGCACGGTATAGTTGACTTCATTTCACTTCGGCAGCCGCTGTCCATGTGATTGTTAAAATGAAGAAAAAAAAAGATTCATCACGATAAAACATGGCAGACTTGATGCGAGACCAATAAGCGAAGATGCGAGTCAAGCAAGCCAAAAAAAAAGGATGCCCCGTATCCGAGTCGAACGAATGACCTTTGCATGTCTTGAATTACTATGTTGGGTTAGTTATGGATCGGCTGCAGGTGGAACCAAGGTGCGACATACCAAGTGCAACGCTCTACCACTAAGCTAACCGGGCTCGTGTTGGAATCAGGAGGCGACATGATAAAATATGTAGCCTTCAACGCTGGATCCGGTAGGCTCACCACTGACCAATATCGATATTGCAGCAGCTGGTTCAAGTTCAATGACAAGTATTTGCTCTCTTACCTGGTGGACAAATATGCTTTTGGCATATAATGCGGCCACGCTGCACAATCAGAGTCGGTGTGCATGCGGTCTTTGGCTTCTACCGTCGATTGTTGGCATTGCCCAATGCCAACGCCGCAGGCTTGTTCACTTTATTATTTTTTGTCTGCCTGGCGCACTCCGTAATTGGAAGCGAACAACGATCCGCAATGTCAACGGACTGCAACTTCTCTCAACGTGAACGCTCAACAGGGGCGATGGTTTACGGAACCAGGATTTCCGAAACCACATCCCATGACTTCAGTGACGATACGGCACCGAATGATTGCGAGCAGACCTACATAGTACAGGGTCCGCGTCCCGTCGGACTCAATTGTGAACGGCGAACATGAAGTCGAGAACACAAAGCCAGGTGTTGAACAATGAAGAACAACAAAGAACAACGCCGTTCACGTTCATCATCTCCCGCCGGCGCATTGGGGAAACATGACATATATTTTATTTTCATTTTCGGGCCCATTGATCCATAGCGCACCAATCATCCCGATGGTGGAATAATTTCTTGTGACGATTGAAACTACGCGATTGAACAGACGGAGCTTGTTGTATAAACTCGTTCCGTGGACAAAGAACAGAAACAACCATCATTCCTGGTGCAAGTGGCATATAAAGACGAGGAGTCCAGACATTTGAAAATGTTTGACGTCTCTCAGCAGGAGCTTTCTTCCGATTTGGCCATCGCAACAGCAACGTCAAAACACCAAGAAGCCGAGCACGAACAATCTCGACAGAATCCTTCACAGCGCAATCGCCAACACCGACCCTTTCCATCTTGTACTGCACTCGCCAGCCTTCTCTTTCCATCACGCTCTTGCCAGGATGGAGCCCGGTAACCGAAATAACGCCCGTCTGCGTGCTGAACAATCGTTTTATTACCCCAATGACGAACGCAGCGCGCCTGTCAACACGGCGATCCCAGGCCAGTTCTTCGACAGCGCCAACCAGACGGTAGTACGCGCGTGATCCGCCCTGGAGTGCGCAGGGTCCGGTTCCCGATGAGCCGTGAGAATACCAGGACGAATGGACTCGATGGAGTGCATCAAGAGACGAACCGTGGCGGCCGCAGAAATGCTGTCCGCGCTGAAGCATGGCCATATCCCCAAAGGCCCACACTGCCCAGGCTGCAAGACCTTTCCCTCGATGCATATCGACATTGGTCTGAGGCTCGCCATCCAAACTACGACGAAGCAAGTTACGGCGAAGCAAGGTCAGAACAAAGCTCTGAAGAAGGTATTGAAAGCCCCAGCGATTTCCGTACCAACGGCAGGGACGGGCATAGTCGGCGTCGGACAACCAGTGTCAGCAGCAATTTCACAAATCGAAATGGAAACCGTGCCTATATGAACGGAGACCATGCCTATGTAAATGGAGACCATGCCTATATGAATGGAGACCGTCCCTATATGGGCGGAAACCATGCCTATATGGATGGAAACAATGGGCCTGCGAACGGCAACGGCACTCGTGCGCAGGTGAACGGCAACGGCACTCGTATGCGGATGAACGGCAACGGCACTCGATCGCGTCTGAACGGCGCCAACACGAATGGTCTCCATGCCGAACCTAACCACCGCTGGGATCAGTCATCCGACAATGCGAGCGAGTAAAATGATGACAGAATCGAACAATTCAAGTGAAAGCTTGGTTCGATCATGTAGCATAGGCCATGTGATTGCATTTTGGAAATCACCCGGCGATGCGTCCAGTGTGAGGAGTTGAGGAGCCAGCGGACTTGAGATGTAGAACGGCCATTGCCCGAAAAAGAAAAAAAAAGAAGTAGTCGAGATTGTCAGTAGTTGATCTACGTAACAGAATAGACATGACAGCCTTGGTGAAAGCCACTATTGTCGTGAATGTCCATGCGACCGACCGAGATTCACCCCCTCCCCTTTTCGCAACGCCACGACCTCGTTCTATTATCCCGAGTCCTCCACCCACCCCGCCGGATAACGGTAATCATGTGGCGGCAATCCATAACATGAATTCAGGGGTTCTACATGGCACATGTAAAAAAACAAAAAAAAAAACAAAAAAAAATGAACGTCTTTTGAAAATCCACTGTGCCACCGTGTTGACCAAAAGCTTATAGTCGGAACTTCTCCAAATTTACACGACCAGTTGGTTGGTGGACAACGCCTACCCTCAGCGCTGATACTTTTAGCACGGCTGCGTTTCCCAGGCCAGTATTTGATAAATTAATGATTTCGTGTGCACACTACATATACATCACGGGCTAAGTATAAATGCGAGTCCATCCACGCCTTGACACCCCCTTCATCCACAGCACACACTCGGCTCTTCAATGCCCTTGGCGCGCGCATCCTCGTCCTGCCTCGCCCCAACATCCATCTTGACCTCCAACCAGTCGCAGAAGAACTTGCCCAAGCCGGCGCCGACGAAGATGCAAATGATGACGTAGCCGTTGAAGTACATGGCCAGCAGCATGACAATGTACGCGCAGCCAAACGTCAGGGCATGCAGCACCGACCGCGTCAGCTGCTGCAGAAACGTGGCGCGAAACGTGACGACGACCAGGGAAGAAGCAGAGTCGCCGCCGTCGACGACGACCCGTCTCGACGACTCGCGCCGGAACTGCCGCAGCACAAAGGCGTCGTATTCTCTCCCGAGGCGCCGGAAGAGCTCGACGAGCATGACGAGCAGCATCACGCCGATGCAGGTGGCGGCGAACATGCCATTGTTGGTGATGTGCCAGTTTGGCGTGAGGAAGCATGCGTCGATGGTGTACCAGTTCCAGAGCATCTATTGATATATGACGACCCAAAAAAAAATTAGCTTCTTGTCCCCATATGGGTGGAAGGGTAGAGGGTAGAGAGCCTCCATGTATGGAATGGATGGATGGATGCCTTGCCGCTTTGAACTTTGACTTACAGATATCTTGCAATCTGCGCCCTCGGCGCCGCCGTGGCTGTGCATGTCCATCTTTGAGAAAACAAAAGTGCGCGACGACAACCGAGACTTGCGCGCAATGTTGATGTCAAGAAGACTGGACCGGGGAGAGGAAGCGGTCACTCGTCGCAGGCAGCGCGCCCTTTGTTTTGTTTTCGATTTTTTTTTTTTTTTTTGGTTTTTGGTTCTCCTGTCGCTCGGGCCGACGGAACTATTGAATGTTTTGCGCAAGTTTCCAATCTAGGCGTGGAAAGTGGTAATCAAGAAATGAGCGCACCGGCCGCATCGACTTGCTGTTTCTAAATCGTCTCACCGACTAAGCAGGATACTAATAAAACGCAACGCAAAACCACCAAAAAAAAAAAAAAAAGAACTCAAACCAACGGCCGCCTGACATCGGGCCCGTTTCACACTTATAAAAAAATACAAAATTGTCCGTTGCGTCCAGGGATCGCCCCGCGCCCCAGCAAAAAAGCTGGTTGCGCCAATGTGGCGCCGACCCGCCGGGAACGGCCAAAGCCAAAGCCCAAAAAGTCAAAAAGTCGACCAAAAAGTCTTGGACCTGCTCAATCTGATCCGACGCCGCCTCGTGATTCGCCGACACCCCGGCCGGCACGGCCACGAGAGACTCCACAAAACTTGCTCATTCATGCTCAACCGCGCCCCCGAAAGAAGCTCACACAATCCAACCTCGAAGCGGGTCCTTGCGTTCGTTGCCATCCCGGCTGGGGCGATCCCGTCGACACAGACCGTGCGTTCGTTTGCGGGTGCTTTCAACCAATGGCCAATGATGGAATTACCACGCCTGCGATGGATGCAGCGTGAGCAAGTTTGATGCAGTTTCCATCTCTTTGTGTCCCTCCGCGTTCTCTTCTTTCTTTCATCAAAAAGCCCATGTCTCCAGCTCGCGTGGCTGCGTAGCACATAAAAATTAATCTTTATCCGGGGACCATCTACGGAGGAAAGCCATAATCATAATACGCAGAAGCCAGTCAGTCCGTGCGACCCATCGTCGCTGGCTTTAAGACAGTCCGTCTTCTTCCCGTGCTTCCGTTGTATCTCTTCTGCCGCACACGCTCTATTGCTTCTCTTTTCTTCTCTTTTCTTCTTTTTCTTTCTCTTGGTTCCATTTTCACCTCACAGCCAGTCTTGAGCAGACAGGCCCGACTTTCCATTCGCAATGTTGGACCCGCGCCACATTCAGGACCCCTCCCAGGGGTGACTTCCAGACTCATTGGGGCTATCCCGACAGGATCATCCCGTGCAAGAATGACGCTGGTACGTGTACCTATCTCGATGTTGTCTACTCGGCGCATGACTTGGGAATGCTCTACACGGGGATTCTGTGGGCGACCATTCTTGCCGTCCTGCTGTCATGGGCGCTCCTGAGACGCGCCAGTCGTCCTGCTGTTCAGGGAACGTGGCAAAGTACCAGATCCGACCAAGGCGCGTTCACCAAGCTCTGGAAGACTGCTGCCGCTGGCTCGAGACGATTCCTGCTGAAGGACGCGAACCACTTCTTGTTTGGGCGGACAACACGCTTCCAGGTCGTTGTTCTGGCGCTGCTGGCGGCGTACCTCTTGATCTGGAGCTTTGTCGGCATCACATACAACACCTGGGTGACGCCAGTCAAGAAGTACCCGGGCGTGTACAACACGAGAGTGAGCCTGGGACCCTGGGCAGACCGTGTGGGCGTGCTCGCGTATGCGTTGACGCCGCTGTCCATCATGCTCAGTAGTCGAGAGTCGCTACTAACGATCCTGACCGGCGTGCCCTACCAAAGCTTCAACTTCCTGCACCGATGGCTGGGCTACATCATCATCGTCCAGTCGGTCCTTCACACCATCGGCTGGAGTATCGTTGAGATCAAGCTCTACCAGCCCCAGCCCACGGTTGCCCGCGAATGGATCTCGCAGTCCTACATCATCTGGGGCGTCGTCGCCATGATCCTGCTGCTTCTCCTCTTTGTGCTGAGCACGCCGTGGGAATCCGAGCGACGGGCTACGAGTTCTTTCGCAAGGCACACTATGTCCTGGCCATGGTGTACATCGGTGCTTGCTGGGCACACTGGAGCAAGCTCGAGTGCTTCCTGGTCCCTGCTTTCATTCTATGGGGATCGACCGCGGTGCCCGACTTGTGCGCACCGCCATGCTGCACTACCATCCAACGAGCTCCGGCTACGCCGTGTTCAAGCCAGCCCCGGCGACCGTTACACGATTTCCAGACCCGGAGCACGGCGATGTGCTGCGGCTGGACTTGGAAAACGAGCAGGATCCGTGGAAGATTGGCCAACACTACTACCTGTGCTTCACCGAGTCGAGCATCTGGCAGTCTCACCCATTCACCCCGTTGAATGCGCCCGCGGTCGAAAAGGGCGTCGTCAAGCACTCGTACATTATGCGCGCCAAGTCCGGCGAGACCAAGAAGGTCGCGGAGCTGGCACTCAAGAAAATCGCCAGCACTGCAGCCGACCATGTCGTTTCCACACCGGTTCTCTTGACCGGCGGCTATGGCGAGCACCTCATGGAGAAGATCAACAGGGACACCAACGTTGTCTGCGTCGCCGGCGGAACGGGCATCACATACGTTCTCCCCGTTCTACTGGACCTCGCCCGCACCGGCACCGGCACCGGCACCGGCACCCGCGCACCGACCGATCGCAAAATCGAGCTCATCTGGGCCATGCGACACTCCAACAATGTCAAGTGGGTGGAGAAGGAAATGGCGATTCTGCGCAAGTTTCAAAGGAGCAGGGTCTGAAAATATCGCTTTTCGCAACCAGAGATGTTGCAGGTGGTTCGAGTGAGAAGCTTGCCAACAACTGCGGGAAGACTGGCGAAATCATCGACGTCGGGTCATCCTCATCCTCATCGGAGGAAATCTGTCCCTGCGACGTCAACGTCGTCTGCGAGCCGGGCCTCTCGGTCGATAAGATTGGCGACGGATCAACCAACGAAGGCCGCCATCCCGACTTGGGGAGGCTGGTGGGTGATTTTGTCGAGTCGACAGTTTCGGGCAAGACGGTCGTATTTGCAAGTGGACCGGGCGGCATGATCACGGACCTGCGAGGGATCGTGGCCGGGCTGAATGTGCCGGGCAGGGTGTGGAAGAGGCAGGAGAGATTTGATGTTGAGCTGGTGTGCGATGATAGATTAGAATGGTAGGTAGTTCCTGTGTTGCGTGGGTGTGGTGGTCCTTTTCAATATGTAGACAATCATACCCTCTTAATATGTAGAATGCTGGCCAATTGCAGTCATGTGGGAACATGCATATTTCGGCAGACCTCGGCAGATTCCGGCCGTGCTTACAGGGATAACGTGGGATAACGTTACTCCGAAAAAACGAATCAGTATGTACATGATAAACCCACGTTGCTTACCCCTCACGAGCCACGACACGGCGCCATTGCCTCCATCTATTACGGAGTACAAGAACGTTCAATGCGATATGATTGCCGCTTGCTCGGCCGGCCGATTTCTCACTAAGATTGAGGCTTATCAGCGAATGGCAGAGCACTGCCGCGGAAACCTTGTGCCAGAATGTTCAGCGGTCTGCGTCTCCCGATCGATACAAGAACTGCATTGCAACTTGCTACTGCGCGGCAGGTGGGCTGTAGATGCCATCGGTTGGGGTCACGCATGATGGATAAAGATTGGTAGATGTCTATCGTGTACATTATTTTGCAAATGTGCGCGACCCATATGATCGATCCAAATTGTTGGCAAGGGCGCTTAAAAAGAAACGAAAAAGTCACTGTGGAGCAATTCAATCAACTTTCTGAGTTTGACAATAATGCCATCTGGACGCTTACCATTCGAATCGGTATTGTGAATCTGTCAAACAGTCTGTCAAACATGTGAATATGACACAGCCATGCAGATTTGCCAACGCAAGAATGGCATCGTTGGGCCGGGGACGTGTTGTATGTCATTCACACATCAGAACCCCATCATCAAACGACGTCTGCAAGTATCCGATGATTCACTGCCCCTTTTTCGTCTCGCAGGCAGTCGCCGTCCCACACCCATCTCGTTTGAAGAAAACAATCAAAAGTTTCTCACAGCCTTTTTGCAAACAACTTGTGAAGTATCTTCTTCAAAATACTCGGCTACATGCACTATTCTTCGCTGTTTCTCCTTCCGTATATTTCTCACACCACCACATCATCACCGTCTCACACATCCCCAACTCAAGCTCTTCAGTATTGCAACCCAAGCTCGGAAACTACGACTTTTGCATTCATTCCATCATGAGCGACCATCTCTCCCCACGAGTCCCTCCGCGACAGGGCCCAGCGAGGTAGCATTGCAGCCTCGCGCCACCCACGTGCGCATCAAACTTCTCGTCGGCGAGCGCTTGTTCACCACCACCGAGCAAACCTTGGTCGCCGAGAGCGCCTACTTTACATCCCTCCTCTCCGGGAGATGGGCCAGCACGCTCGCTGACGGGTCGTACTTCATCGACTCGGATCCCTCCTGTTCGAGCACATCCTTCGCTACCTCCGCCACTCCATCTGCCCAATCTTCTATGATCAGGTGCGAGGCCATGATTTCGGCCTCTACCTTGCTCTCAGGCCGAGGCAAGTTACTTTGGCATACCTCGACTGTATGAGTGGCTGGAGAACAAACGGTATCTCGAGGCGATTCATCTGTCGCACACAATCAAAATGGTTCCTGATTATAGCTCGCAAGACTTTAGATCGAATTCTGGCAATACCATGGACATCTATCCAACATGGGGTGTGCGAAAAGTTTATCTCTGCCCCAGAGGAATATCTGTGCATAGAGGCGACCCGGGAAGATGTGGACGGCAATGCATCAATGCGCAAGGGAGTGAGATGAAGTACGAAGATGAACCCGTTTTGCATGTTGCCGTTGTCCATAAGCAGGTTGTTGTACGACCGGAAGTTTGTATGGCTCAGTAGCGTCGGCGTTCGGGATATTGTTTGGTCTGATCACCTTTTGTTCCGGGAAGCGGTCAGTAAAGACGTTGGCAAACGAGAGAGAATGAACCCTCCGAAGCAGAATGAATGAATACTTTACAAAAGTGCTTCGGCATGGAATCTGCATTGAGTTTCAGGCTATTGGAAGGCCTCATCCAGTCGTCGGCCGACTAGGAGACCATAAAAGAATCAACATGACCTAACAGTCGAGATGACTTTAAATCGTCCAGAGTGCTTCCTTCACAAGTGACTGTTCTGTACTCTGGTGTTTCGTTGACGATTTCCCAGGTAGCCTTGACTTTGACGCCGGCGCTGTACGTACATGCACGGGTCGAACGCATAAATGCATGCATCCGTAGCATCCCGCCTCGACCGATTGCCAGACTCGGGGTTTGAACCAGCACATGGTATCGTCCGATTGGATCATCACATCAGATGTCGACAACATCAAATTCCTCGCGCGGTCCGTCCCCGTCTCGCCCGTGTCCCAGCGCAATCCAGAAGAATGGAGCAGGTTTTAAAGTGGCCCTCGGGATCCTCATCTCGTTCCACACCAAGCCGCAGCGCATCATCATCCTGACGTTGTGCCACACGTTTGAATGACGCGTTGAACCGCGCTACCTACCTACCAAACCTACCAACCATGGATTTAAAAAAAAAAAAATCCAACGCGGCCCATTTTCCGACAAGAAAATCCCCCTTCTCTTCGTCCCTGACCCTGTAACAACACATCCACTCCGACCTTCCAAAATGCTCAGTCGCATAGCCTACACGCGGTCGCTCAGACTCGCGCCCATCCAGCGCCGGCTCTACACTGCCAAACCAGGAGGAGAAGCCGCCGAGTTCACCGCGAAGAAGGACACGTCAACACCACCAAATAGTTCGTTTGTGCCCTCTCCTGGGAAAAAAAAAAAAAAAAAAAAGAATCAGGACAAAACGGAATATGGGTCCGATGCTAACCAGACGGCGAGTTATTAGCGTCGCCCTCGGTGCCGCCGTCCTTGTTTTCGGCCTGTACGGTGCCATGGCGGGCAATCCGAGGAAAGCCGCCAAGGAGGCTGCGAAAAACGACCCTGGAGCCGTTTCGCAGATGAATCCTCCCCATGATGGCCACGAGGGAAACTCGTTGAGCAAGTAAATAACTGGACGGCGGACGGCATGGGAGACGAAAGATGGACATGTAGAGGCCCGTTGATTGAAATGTCACACTCTTTGGCACTGTGCGTGTTTCACTCCATTGCGCAAGAAAGTTGGGGAAAAAAAGTAGTCAAGGTGAAGAAAAAATCTAAATCTAGACCATTTCTGCGAGGTCTCAAATTTAAACGCTCAGTACATACGACAATTAAAATTCTACTTTTAATACAAAAGCACAACAGAGCATAGCCAAGACCATTCATTACACGGCATTAAATTCATGTAATTATTCACTCAAGCAGAATTTTATCCCCCTCCCCGAAAATACTTCTTGATACATGCCTCATGCTGTTGTACAATCTCGTACAATGTACACTCAACGCTTACTCCGAGCCATCCTTTGCGCGGAACGTCACCTCCCTCGCGTTCCTCGCGTTCCTCTGCCTGCCGATCCGCCCGATCCTCTCTTTGCCGTCCATCCAGGGCTGCAGAACTTTGGGAATCGCCACTGTGCCCGTCTCTTCGTCCCACCCGTTCTCCAGCAGCGCTGCAATGACGCGCGGCACGGCCAGTGCAGTTCCGTTGCACGTCCATGGAAATGTCATCTTGCCGTCGACGCGGGTGCGTGTGGCTAGCCGTCTGGTCTGGTAGCCAGTACACATACTCGACGACGTGACTTCTCCCCAGCCCTCGTTGTTCTGCTGCCTGCTGGGAAACCACGCTTCCATGTCGACCTTGCGCGTAGCGGAGGCGCCCAGGTCCGTGGCTGGCATCTCCAGTACCCGGCAGTACAGATCAAGGGACTGCAATATCTCCGTCTGGATATCCAGCACCTCTTCATGGACATCTTTGGCGTCGCGTTCATCGGGGGCCGTCCACGCAAACATTTCTACCTTGGTGAACTCATGCACGCGGTAGAGGCCCTTTGTGTCGGCACCGCGAGCGCCAGCCTCGGCGCGGTAGCATCTCGATACGGCGACGCGCTTCAGCGGCAGATCGCCTGCGTCAATGGTCGTGTTGGCCTTCATGCCGGCGAGGATATCTCCGACGTCCCCGCGAGGCACATCTCCGGCACGCCCCTTTCCACGTCGGCCTGGGACTGCGCAATCGAGTACACTTGCTGCTCGCCGTGCTGATCGCGCGGCTGGAACCCACAGGCTGCTCCGATATGGCTGTACACCATTGTCGGCGGGGCGACCTGCGTCCAGCCGTGCCTGGTAGCCACGGCGAGGGCGTACTGAACAAGAGCCTGTTCGAGTTGCGCCGCTTCGCCAAGCAGGTAGTACCATCCCCAGCCGGACGCCGTCGCCGCGCCGGAGAAGTCAAACAGGCCCAGCTCAGAACCGATGTGCACGTGGGAGCGCCAGAACGGCGCATCATGGGCCTTGTCGAACTCGGGCGCCTCGTTGATATAGCTCAGCAGACGGGGCTCATCGCCCAGAGGCGTATTTTCGCTCGTCAGGTTGGGGATTTCAAGCGCCAGCGCTTCCATCTCCGCCATGGCCTCTGCCTCGCCTTTTTCGATGACTGATAGTCGGCCTTTCAGCTGCCTCGCCTCCTCTTGCGCCTGGTCCCTGCTCATTTCGCGAATGCTTATCATGTCGTCGCCTCCGCTGCTCGTGGCGGGATTGGCGAGAAATTTCCGCAATAAATTGGACCTTTCTCGTAGGCAGCGGCCTTGCTCTTGAAGGTCCTGCCACTGGGAATGTAGTTGAATGATTTTGGCGGGATGTTGCGCTTGCGCCTTGTAATTGCGCTCTGTGCATGTCAACTCGTAGAGCTCTGGGTTTTGACGAATGTCCTTGATGTCGATGATGGGTTTGGGCGCCACAGATGGTCGCTTGTTAGCTGCAAAGTTGCGAACTGGGGTGGCCCGCGGCCGCGGCCGAAGTGTGCGACAGCGCATGCATGTCAGCGACCGGTTCATCGTGGTTGATCTTTTGAAGTGGGATGTTTCATGATGTTCACGTCGAGCTTTCAATTTTAGCACGTAAGGTGAGGCTTGGAAGCTGATGGAGAGCTTTTTTTTTTTTTTTTTTGGGGGGAGTGGGAGACCAGGGGTTTAATGCAATTAACCGATTGTCGTGGCTTGACGTACATACACTTTGAACAAAGTATCCGAGGAAATCGAACAAAGTCGGAAAGAAGAAAATAGACAACGAAAACGAGCATGATTGGGGCAATGGGCCCTCTGACATTGTGTGTCTAATGCGTCCGAGCCAACATGGCATCTCCTTGAATGCCCTGAGCATGCCCGATTCTGCCTACAAAGTGCCCCAAACGCCGAGAGTCCAGTTCGCGTGATGCCCTCCACTGCCGCGCATGAGACCCGTTGCACCCATGCTCTGTCGTTGCTGAGCCTTGACATCGACTTCACTCGACCGCGATGCCCCATTGGCACCCTGCTGCAACCAGACTTCCCTCTCTATGGTGGCCATTGCGGGAATCTTCAGCTGGCATAGCAAGCTCGCGCCAGCCCAAGCACCCAATGAGTGCATGGCACGAAGCTGACCCTGGAACTGATGCGCAACTGGTCTGTTCCGTGCGATCTTGGCTTCGACAACGTCTTCATGAGACTCTACAGTCCCAGCCTCGGACCGTAATCCATCCGACTCATCGCCGCCAGACTCAGAAGTCGCAACAGAGGAAATGCTGCATCTCTGGAGACTATTTTCCCGCCGAAACCTGTGGTTATTCCGTAGTTGCTCCACGCCTTTGCCAAACACAGGCTCCCATCCTCTCTGTGCTACCATACTGCTAAGCTCGTCCACGATTCGTTCCTTGATGCCCAAAATCTCTGAACATCCCCAGTAAATACAATGCGAGACATACAAATGGCTCGTACGTCCACCGGCAGCTGCAGCAAGTGGTGGTACAGGAGCAAGTGTAGTGGCAACTCGTGGTCGTCAAAAGTAGACCGTGCAGCCGAGGGATCAAAGAAGGCGTCGTCGCAGACGTCGGCGAGCTTGTTGAAAGGAATGTGAATGGTTGCAGGTGGATTTGCGGATCGGAGAGGCACTTCGGCAATGCCACTAGGTTGGCTGGACTCTGCTTCGTATTCATCTTGCTCCTCAACAGTATCCAGCTGTGCTGATTGTCTTTGTGAAGACTTGAAAGCCGAGGGCCGACACCACATAAGCCGGCATAGGATATCTTCGCAATCTTCGAAAGAAACTGCCTTGTGTCCAAACTCGTCGTCATCTTCAAGGGTGGGTAACAAGCCATGAAGAAGTTTGTAAAGCTCTTCGGTAAGACTCTTACCAGCCCTCACTGTTCTCGAACTCTTGACCTCTCTGTATTCATATACACTGGTCGCGACTGTTTCGCTCCATCCCATGTCAATTACCAATGCGGAACGAAGACCAGCTCCCACGGCCACCATGGTTGGCGCTGACATGAGCGAGATGATGGGCGTTTGGAAGTTGGTGAACAGGGTGTCCAATACCGTTGATAAGATTGGAACTGGCAAGGCAGAGTCCAGCACAAGCCCAACTCGTCTAGGCCGTGAGTCGATGAGCAAAAACCTAAACTGCCGTCAGCGTGGCGTTGAGCTTGACGAGGACATCCGCCGGAATGGTTACCTGGTGAAAGCGTCGCGTAAGATTCGGTCCAATTTGTCCTGGAGCAAGCCCAAATCAAACCCCGTATATCATATCGCCATATTTCGTAGTCAACGGCCCATTTCAAAGAAGTTCCCGATCTTGGTTCCTGCCAAGCTCGAAAATCTCCAGCTCGTCGTTGTTGCTCCGGTCCACAGGTGAGGCATGCTTTGGGCGACGAGTCTCCGGCAAAGCCAGCACGGATGAAGCGTGAGCCCAGCTCCAAGATTACGAAGTCATCATCGGCACGAATGGTCGATGGCGAGCCAAATGAAGGTGCGATGGCCCTTGGCGGGGTGTGAGGTGTCGATGAGCTGGCCGGGGCTTGTGACGTTGACGATCTGATGCTAGCCACGCTTCTGTGGGCAAGCGCGGGGCCTGCACCAGAAGACATGGCTGGACATGCCCTCAGCCTCAGCTAAAGTTCTCTTGTTGACTGACAGGCTTTCAATTGTCAAGGATGTGGTGGTCTACGTTGTGCAAGCTTCATGTCGAAATGACCTGAGCAGCCGATCACATATGTACGTACACACACACACACACCACTGGCCGCCGTCGCAATATGCATGTATCCAGTACTTTGAGCTCCTGAAATATTAATTAGTAAAGCTTGGAGCCGTGCATCGGCTGTCTAAGCGCCGACGCGCCGACAAAGTCAACAAAGCTGAGACTGTCACCTCGGTGACGTGGGGCCAGCCCTCACTCAGCATCGCCGTGAACTCTCAACTTCACGTCACCACCCGTGACAGCCCAAGTTTTGGCGTGCGGTGCCTGCCCACAATGGGCATCAAAGGGTAATGCTTTTCGCTTATCCGAACTTTTTCTTCTCCTGGCACATAATCAAGCTAACCTAGTACAGCATTTTTCCGGAACTCGGTCCCTGCAAACGCGTCTCGTTGGCCAAGCTGGCAGGTGATTGCCTCGAGTCAAACAAGCGACCGTATCGAATCGCCGTCGATATCGCGATATGGCAATTTCAGAATCAAGCAGCGCGAGGTTCGATTACACGACTCGTGCGTCCGGGTTACCACGTTTTTACTTAACATGAATTAGGTGGAACAAATCCTGCGATTCGCACGCTATTCTATCGCCTCGTCCGACTTCTCGCCACTCCCATACAACCCATTTTCGTCTTCGATGGCCCTCATAAGCCGGTCTTCAAACGCAATAAACGATCTGGTCGGGGTGATGGCTTCGCTATCGCCATGGCGAAGCGCCTTATCCGTTTATTTGGCTTCCCGGTGCACGACGCCCCTGGAGAAGCAGAAGCGGAGTGCGCTTTGCTTCAAAGGCATGGAATAGTGGACGCAGTTTTGAGCGAAGATGTCGATACCATCATGTTTGGATGCACAAAAACCTTGCGAAACTGGTCGGCGGAAAGCAAAACCGCGAAAACGCCAACCCATGTGTCTCTCTACGATGTTCACGATATGAAATTGGGAGACCTGGGCCTTGATCGGGAAGGGATGGTTCTGGTAGCGCTCATGAGTGGTGGCGATTACCTTCCCGACGGTATACCTGGCTGCGGCGTCCGGGTGGCATGCGAAGCAGCCAAAGCTGGCTTTGGTAAATCCATTTGTCGCTTGAAGGCTTCCGATACGGCAGGTGTTCAGAAATGGCGGAGCACGCTAGAACACGAATTACAAACAAACGAACAGAAATTCTTCCGGACAAAGCACAAGAAATTGGGCATACCAGAGGATTTTCCGAATCTCGAAGTTCTGAGATACTACACGCATCCCGTTGTGTCCCCTGAATCTAGCCTACCGGATATCAGACAGAAGGTAGATGGTAAAAGCGACATGCAATTGGAGGCGCTGCGCGAGTTTACTCGAGAGACATTCGACTGGGACTACAGAACAGGCGCCATCAAGTTTGTTCGTGTACTAGGTCAGGCGTTGCTCGTGCAGAACATTACTGAGAGAACAGACGCGAACGCTCAGCATATCAAGCGTATTGCTGGGCGACGAACACATTTCAGCACAGACAGCACCCCGAACTGCGGATATCCTACATCCCCGAGGAGGTTGTCCCAATAGACATGTCGAACGAAGTGGACGAGGTGATACAAAGGGCCGCAGTGGCCTAGCGCTGAACAGCGACGACGACTTCGAGGCACCAGAGGCCGTGGATGATGCACCCAAAGTTTTCGACATTACCAAACCCGACTTGGCCTGGGTCCTAGAAGGACTGGTCAAGGCCTCGGCGCCTAGTGTATATCAAGAATGGCAAGACAAGGAAAGCACCAAGGCTGTTCGAAAATCGCCTACAAAGAAGGCCAGAGCTGCCAAGTCCTCCAAGGATCCCGACATGCCTCGTGGAGCCCTCGATAGATACGTCAAAACTACAAAAGCATCTACCAGGCAGCTGTTTTCCAAAGAACCACCACCCGAGCCAAGTCCGAATCCTCTCTCGAGCAGCCCTACTCTCCCTTTGGCCCGTCCAAGTAAGCAACCCTCGTCGCCTACGAGCAAAATTCAGGTGAAACAGTCGGCCGTTCAAGTCCTCGACGACTCACAAAGTACACCTAGATCATTCGAACCCCCAAAAGCCAGAAGCGATCTATATCTCGTCTAGTCCACCCACGGCACCAGTCCCCCTCACCCCCAAACCATCCTCAAGCGCGGCTCCAGTATCTTCTCAATCGGACAAAGAGCCTACATCACTACGGCCTGCTCTACAGAAAAATCGCTCTCAGGTTTTAAAGCAGTCATCTATGGAGATGTTTGTGACAAAATCCAAGTCCTACTCCGCATCTAGTTCTACAGGACCTAAACAGAAAGGACTGCAAGATGAAGATGGTGATTCTGACCTGGAACCACTTTCATCACTGACGCAACCCACACTATCTGCCAAGGGGCCTTCACCGGAACGCACTAGTCTTTGGCAAGATGGCCGTCAGAACAACAAGCAGCCTGATCTTGCAGGCTCGTCGGCACCAAAGAAGAAGCTTTTCAGGGCGCGAACTTCAGCTCCGGGATTTTATGACGAGGTTGAAGTGGATGATGAAGAGTATGATGATCGGTTGGCGGCGGCAGGCAGCAGGACGAGCAGCGCTGTTCGTTGGAGTGATGTTTCTATAATTGATCTCACTTAGTGTTGTCAACGATGGAATTTAATGTGGCACGAATAGATGAAGGGATGAGACTCGAAGAATTTAGAAAATAAAATGGAATTGTGCCACAGCAGTTGTCATTTAGCAACGGAGCTTTTTTTTTTTAATATTGCTGCTGCTGCTGCTACTTTGTCTTGCTCAGATTCCAGATCCCCAACTTTTTCAGGACATGACTGTCGAATTAGAATGTGTCTGTGTCCCATGTAATAGGATAAGTTGGAAAGCCATCATGTATACCCAACTATGCATGAGGAACAAGCACTCGGCATTGCTTGGAGTCAATTCTCGGGACTACGACGTCGCCGCTTTCTCAAAGGTAGCTAAGCTAGCTGCTCATGCTCATTGCTCGCGAACCCAAACACTCTGCCGGGGAAGCTGCTTCCAGATCGAGAACCAAGCCGCTGGCTCGGTTCTGCCCAACGCTTCGCTTCGTTGGAGAGAGGTAGACGAGACCTTTGGGGGCTGGGGTGACTACGTCTCCGTCGGTTGACATTGGTTATTATTGTTGTGCAAAAGCACGAGATTATCCATGTCGGCTTTTGAGATGGAAAACGCCCCAACCTCGGCATCACCACTTGTATAACCATGGGCCCCAGGTACCCCAAAAATAACCATCATCCACAACGCCGTTGATGATGCACGATTTCCTCCGATACGAGAACCCAGCCGAGGATTATCCAACAAACTTTCTTTTCAAAAAAAAAAAACATGGTTGAATCATTCCGCTTCGTCCATCTTCATATCGGGATCAACCTCGGTACCCAAGTCCCTCTCCTCAAGGAACTTGCGATCGGCAAGCTCCTGCGGCAGGTAGGTCTGTCTCACTTTGCCGTCCCTATAGTTTGGCGGATACTTGTACTCGGCGCCGTAGCCCATGTCACGCATCAAACGGGTCGGGGCATTCCGCAGATGCAGCGGAACAGGCAGACTCGCCACACCCGGCTCCCGCAGAGCGGCGTAGGCATTGTTCAGTGCCCGATAGGCACGCGTGCTCTTGGGGCAAGACACAGTGCCACGGCGCAGTGAGCAAGGGGTATGCGAGCCTCTGGCATGCCGATTTGTTGCGTGGCGGTATAGGTTGCTGTCGCTAGCGGAAGCAGAGTGTTGTCTGCGAGACCGACGTCTTCAGAGGCGATGACGACCATGCGTCGCGCGACGAACAGCGCATCTTCTCCGGACTGCAACATCCGGGCTAGATAGTACAGGGCCGCGTCGGGGTCACTGCCGCGCACGGATTTGTGGAAAGCCGAGATGGAATCGTAGTGCTGGTCGCCGCCCCGGTCATAGACCAGCGTCTTTGTCAGCGACGACTTGATGTCCTCCTTGGTGATGCCCTCTCGAGTCGTCAACGAAAGAGCCAGTTCAAGCAGATTCAGCGCCGTCCTGGCATCGCCGTCACTAAACCTCGCCAGATACCCCATCATCTCGTCGTCAATCAGCGGCGTTGGCGGGTAAACCGATTCCTCGGCCTCTCTGGCCCTCTTCAAGATGCCCATGACGTCCTCTGCCGTCAACGGCTTGAGCGTAAACGTCCTGCACCGCGACAGCAGCGCATTCGCCACCTTGAACGAAGGGTTCTCCGTCGTCGCGCCGATCAACGTCACCGTGCCAGCTTCCACGGGTTTGAGGAACACGTCCTGCTGGGACTTGTTGAAGCGGTGAATCTCGTCGCAAAAGATGATTGTCTTGCGCCCCGTCAGATTCAGCTCGCTCGCCGCCTCCTGGAACAGCTTCTTGCACTCCCCGATCCCCGTGCTCGTCGCATTGAGCTCGATGAACCGACTGCCCACCATGTGCGCTACACACCTCGCGATCGTCGTCTTGCCCGTCCCCGACGCACCCCATAATATCAGCGAGGGCACGCGATTCGACTCGATCAGTGATCGTAGAACGCCATTCGGGCCGACCAGATCCTGTCCACACACTTGATCCAGCGTCTTGGGTCTCATTCTCTCCGCCAGCGGCGCGCTTCTTTGCGTCTTGGTCCGCTTCACGACCTTGCCCTCGTCGACGGGACCGCCGTTGTCCAGGCCATTCATGCCATTCTCCCGCCTCCCCTCCTCCGCGTTGGCACTCGAAAAGCTCGTGTTCTCTTTCTCCGCGCCGGGCCCTCCTCAAACCCCTCTTCTTCCCAATAACAGGCGGGAGCGCCCCATTCACGAGCGGCGTCAACACCTTGCCATCAGACTGTATCCGTTTCGGCGCAGGCGTAGAGAAGAAGCTCGATGCACTTCGTTTCGGCTGAGAAGAAGCCTGTGTAGCGCCCCCGCCATTGGGCGCCTGTGAAGTCGGCGGCGACTCCTCGGTCGTGTCGACGATGAAGCTCGTGCACCCTGAGTCGATGTGGCTATTGATTTCGGACGGTTTCACAGGTCTGTTGCAGATGGGACAGTCGACCGCCATGGCCCCCCTTTTCAATATTTGTCGTGGACGCGAGTTCAAAATGGCGACGGGTTGTGTTGTGGACGAACGTTAAAAAGTATGCTTGTTGGCTGCGGAAACGCGTCGCGGGCGGTTTTCTTTGATTTTACTAGTAGAGAGTGCTAATATGACGCGCCATCTGTGGCTTCTTGTCTGCGGGAAAGGAAAGGAAAGGAAAGGAAAGGACCAAGAACTGGACGTGGCGGGGCAGGCCAGGCCAGGGCAGCCCGGGCAGGCCTGCTGGTTCGGCTATCGTCAAGTCGTGTCGTCTACATGTATGTACCGACTACCGACTACCGCCTACCGACTACCGCCTACCGCCTACCCGTCTGATGCTCCCGTATATGCATAGATCTAATTCGTCTACACTGGAAATTTCGTTTACAAAGCGTGGCTTTGATACCGAGATAGTGATAGTAGATACAGCATCCTCTAATGGAGCTTTCAAAACCCCATGGGTTGCGTTACATCGACGACAGGCGACCACCAATGGCACCACGACACATGATACAAGTAGCACATCGATTGCAACGACCAACTTCCCAACAACATGCTTCGTTCGAAGTTCTGCATCTTATACTAGGATAATACTCATCCCTCAATCATGACCCCATAAGCCTATGTGCGTGACCGCTCACAAGCCCCTCATCCCACCCGACACCTGGCCTGGCCCTGGCCACAACCAAAACTCAATCCCCGTTGCAATCAAACGCCGGAACATATGCTGCTCGTCAATCGCGCCAAAATAATGCTAGACGTCTTTGGAGACAGAAAAGTCGGAGTCGGGCCTGCAATCCCCACCGCATCTACACTCTCATGTGTGTAATTCAAAATTGCACAGAGTCCATTTCTACACCAAGGTCTTGAGTGTTCGGACCTTGGGAGACGAGATGGTGTTTTCGGCTTTCCTCTTGCCCAAGACTGGCTCTGGCGTACGTCGAGAGATGCCGGGCGTGCTCTCGCGATCCCTGGTCGCCTCGGCATGGCAAGACGCGTGGAAGACCCTGTTGCCAACCGAGACTGCGTCAAGCCAGACCCATTCTTGGGCCGTGTCGAGCCACTTGTTCTCAAACCTCTCTTGGCAGATCGGACATACGTTGTTGACGCCGCTTGCCGGGTCGGGCACCGGAATATATTTGGGTCCACGATCGGCCTCTGAAGCCTGTTTGGCGCCATCCTCTGGCGTGGCTACGTGATCTGAGTCGACTGCCTCTCGGGACCGAAGCCAATCCTGAGAAAAGGGTTAATCAGGAAACTTAAAACCAAATAGAGACAGCAATTGGGTTTGGAAAACATACCTGTTGGTCCACATACCAACTGCGATGTATACCTCGCTTTTCTGCCTCAGTCGTCCTTTGATGAACACGGAAATGCCAATCCATATGAGCCATCTTCTTTCTCTTCCCTTCCTCGTCGTTCTTGAACCGCCTTCCACATTGCGTGCAAGGTGGTCCTAGGTTGTCATAAAGTGCTGCAATGGCATCCGGGTGGTATCTGATTCTAATGTGAGTTTCATGACTGTTGTTGTTTTTGTCATCTTGTCTTGCTGGGGAGAATGCTCCAAATCACTTACTGTTGCTTCAGCGCCACCTCATTCAAGCTACCATGGTTCACAACGCCGAAACCCTGGTGGCTTGCGGCTGCTTTTGCAGAGGCCAGAATACTGGATATGTTTGGTGGCAAGATTGGCCCTCGCACCGGCGGAGGACGGGCAATTGTCGGAACGCCTGAATTCGTTGGTGTGCCAGATTGAAGCATGCCAGCCTGACGAAGCTGGTCTAACAAAGAGAGCGGGTTCTGCGGTGCCGGTTTGGCCGCCTCAGCATGTACTGGAGGCGATGATCGAATCGAAGGAGTAGCTGTGAAGGGGGCGGCACAGGTGCCGACGACGTCGCGCCTTGAGACGCTGCCGCCTGTCTTGCCATTAATGCTGCCATTGCTCCGGGTCCCAAAAGGGAGTCGAGTGTCACTTGAGGCTTCTGCTCAGGCGCTGAAACTGGAGTTGGGGTTACGGATGCAGAGTGAGGCGGCATGTATCCTGGAACTGTGATAGAGTTCTGGGCCGAAAGAGCTTTCCTCGTCACGGCAGCAAGTTCAGTTACTTTGTTTTTAATGAGCTCAAGCTGGTCTGGAGGTAAACTTGTACGCTGCACAATCCCTTGGAGGTCGAGCAGGGCTCTTAGTCTGTTTTGAATACTAGCATCATGTGGGTTCTGGGTGAACTCTGCCTTCATGGCAACAATCAAGTTCTGTATGTCATTACTCAACGTTTCTACGCTTAATTCGACCGGCAGTACTGCTAGCAGGCCCATATGGCCCAGCAAGGGGAGGTTGGAAGGAAACCGGTGTAGACCCGGACGGTTGAGGGGTCAAAGAGTCGGGGAAACTGGCCATTTGTCAGATAAGTCGCAACTTGGGTACGAGCCTGAGCAGCACATGAATTTACCTGTGGCTGGCCGGAATAGGGACCTGGCTCGCCCGGTCGTCCTCCATTAGTATAGGGGTTCTGTAGCTGCGGATAGGTTCCTGGTGGTCCTCCTGGGCCTCGCATTCCTGGGGGTGTAGGTGTATTCCGATGTGGCATCATGGCTGGCCGAGGTCGTCCAGGGATCGGACCCTGCTGCGGCATTGTTGCTGCCCTGGCTTTCATCAGAGCATTCTCAATTGGGCGAACCAACTCGTGCGAGAAGACCGGCCTCGTGTCCATGGATCCAGGAACCGGGTCTTTCCACGTCCTGAGCATTTCCTCCATCTTCCTTCGTACATTGCTGTCCACGACGGCATATGATTCCATAAATGTCTTGAACAGATTTCGGCCGAAATATAACGTATAAGGGGTTCCGACATTCTTTACGATGGAGTCGAGGACGTAGAGGGACGGTAGCTTTTTGCTTGGGGGCGCCTAAAGGTGGCATTAGCTACTGTCTTGTTCAAATGTAGAAGAGCCAGAGTCGCAGAGTAGAATATCATGATACCTTCAAAATATGTTGCTGGAGAACTTCGGCAATCGCCAAGGCGTGTTCTGTGTTCTCGCGCGCAATCACCGTCAAATTGCTGATTTCAAATCTCATGTTCGAAGACAAATCCTCCAACGCATGGCGGTAGTCCTCCGCGACCTCATCGGCTTCTGAGGCCATGATTTAAAAAAAAATTTAAAACGAAAAGATGGAACGTTGATTATCACCAAATTATGATTCACCCTCTATCCGCCGAAGCAGAATGAAGTTTGGAACGTGGCACTGTCGTTATCAAACCTGGACCAAGTTGGCTCTACCGAGGCAACGAACTTGGCTCCAGGAACGAGAAACAAGAAGACAAGGCAATAGAACCAAGCACAGGGCAAATTGTATAATGTGGTAAATATTGTCACAAGATTTTCCCCCTAATGGCTTCCCGCCCGCCGACGGCGAAGAGCCTCCTTGCTAATCCGGTGTGACGTTGCAGGGATGAGATGGTCTAGCTCACAATGGTCATGCTTCGAGGACTGCGAGATTGGGTGAAATATCCCTATATGCTGGGTGACAAGTGTAACCAGCGACCAAAGATGTATGATTTTGTCTGCCTGCAAGGTGAATGAGTTGCGGAAAGATGAGAGGCAGTTGAGGGCGCGGTCGCGTGGTCGACAAAGAGGAGCTTTGGAAGGTATTTCTGGAGGAGGAATTGTTCTATCGGGTCAGTCACAAGGCCGTGAATCGCAGACTTTCGCCTATGATGAATGGCTAATGTTGTCGGTCGTTTTGGCGCCACAATCAGGTTGAAGTCGTGGGTTGAATCAGGGGCGCTGGTTAAGAAGGCAGGATGAAAGGAGCGTAGAAGCTCGACAACCGGGTGGTGGTGACAATAATGCTGTTGATGGTCACGTGTAGCCTACCCAAGGTAGGTTGAGTTTGAGGTGGGTCTTTTCCGCCGGTCTTGCCACGGCAACACGGCAAGCTTGAACACCACCCAACAAGATCCGCTTCGATATAATATAGTTTGTCGTAGCTTTCTTTTCATGCAGTGCAGCATACTTACGGGACTCAGTTGACCCTGCAAGTGAAATTCTTGTGCACCCAGCGGCGCCTATATTACGGAACACTAAATTCGAATTGACATTTCTTTCGAGATCAAACTCCGTTGCGAGCCACTATATACAATGCGATGAACAGGAAAAGAAAATTCTACCTTCCGTAAAGGATTTGGGTATTATCTAATTCAGAAACACATTTAAACAAAAAAAAACGCCTGATTTGTGTATCAATCAACGCGTCCACTAACTGCTGCCTCGATCGATTTCTCCCTGCTCCAATGTCGATATTCAAAATCGCGACAGATGAGCGGCTTCAGAAAACCTGCTGCTCCGGGCAAAGGAATGATTCATCGGGTGCAAAGCGGTATCAGGGCGCTTGACCCCGGGCACGATCGGGCTTCGTCGATCATCGTGGCCAGCGTCGCGCTCAATGTCTTGGTGAGCTGGGAACGGGCCGCTGATAGTGGGGCGGTTGGATTTGTTCTCACCAGTTTCCTTCTTGGCCTTTCCCCAGAGCGCGTTGTAGAGCTTGCTCGTTGTCTTTTCATTTTCATTCGAGTAGGAGTGGGATCCCGTGCTGGAAGAGTAATCCGGCAAGGTCTTCCGTCCATTCTTTGCCAGCGAGCCATGGTCACGGATGTCGCGTGAGTTGATGCCTTCGTTGCCATCGCGCCAGATGAGAGAGCCAATGATGTACAGCAAGCCAAAGGTCAGGGAAAGAATCGCAGAAGCCAGCACAAGCTTGGAGAAGTGAGGACCCAAGTTGTCATCATCGTTGGCAGGCTTATTCAGGTTGCCAAGAATATTGCAACCGATCATGACCATGGCAAGACCAATCCATGAATGGCCATGGAGGTCGGACAATACTGGCCACGTTCGCTTGTAGTATTTCTGAATGGCCTTGGCAGGTAACTCGGAGAGGAGGAGGAAGAGAGAGATGATGGATGTGAAGGCGAGAGAAGCACATTCGAAGACGAAGTACGCCCGGTCCTTGTTAACTTTGATGATGAGGACCCAGCAAGAAGCCGAGATGGCAAGGAGAGTAATAATGGAGAAGACTCGAAGTGTTTGCAGAATAACCATGCCAGCGCCCTTGATCGCGGCAGGTTTGAAAAGCTTGAGAAGGATCATCCAGATCATGGTGTGCGGTTTGGTCTGGGAAGTGGAGTTATAACTGTTGAGGATGCAGATTAGAAACTGGTCTAGGTGTTATTACTATAGCTCTGGAACAGATCGTGACATGCCTTCTGGAGAGTATTTGATGTCCTGCAAGCACTCAAATTCCGTCCTCCCCACGATAAGAGTTTACGCAGTATTTGTTTGTCGTCGACGTTTGAAAAGAAAGATGGCTAGCTGGAAGATTCGGTAGGGATCGGAGGCGCAGAATTGCTAGAGGAGCCAGCTCCAGAGGAAGAGAAAAGTGTATAGAAGAGGGCAAAAATAATGGATGCGTGATGAGAATTGAACGAGGGTGACAAAGAGAAGAGGAAGCTATGGATAGTGCTCAAGGTACCATTGTCGCTGGGGTTGATAATAGGAAGCTTGTGGGCAAACAGATCAAGTCTCGGGCTGCTGGGCTGCAACTGGTCTTTATCATCTCACACCTGTTGCGGGCAGTGAACAAGTCGCGACACACGAGCGGATTCATTCATACAAAGGGTGAGGAAGCAAACCACGAACCACGAACCACGAATGGCACCCATGCCCTGTTTGAACGCCGAGAAGCGCGTTTGGGCGGGAAGCGCTGGGTCACATTGCGAGAGCAATCGAAACTCACAAGGCGTCTACGGGACATTGTCTGTAGTAGTACCATACTATATGATACTGGCACATGCACCAAGCAGCAAGCAGCAAGCAGCGCATATTTTTCAGGCTCTCGGGACCCAATCGCTCAGTGTCTGAAGACAGACGGCCACAAGATGTCCCAAGAGCGCGGCGGTCACGGAGAGGATGGAGGTGTTTCATGGTCGACGGGATGGGTCGCAATGGATGACATTGTTGGGAGAGAGCAGCAAGCCCAGTTTGAACAGCTCAGGCCAGCTAGCATTCTGTCTGAGCCTGTGTTCCCGGATCAGTAGGGCCAGAAGACCTGGAGAACGGCCGTGGGAATTCGGTGCATGGCGCTTCGCTCGACGGCCAATGAATCTAGGGTGGCATTTTGTATTAAAATATGATGAAGGTGGAAGAGATTGGGGTCAGACGCCAGGGCCAGGGCATTAAAGATGTCATGTGGCGGGATGCAGCCCAGGATCAATTGGCCAGCAGCTGTTGGTGCACGGTTTCAGAGGGGGCTCGTTGGGGTCGCGGGGTGCAGACGGGAAGCCGCTTGTTCATCAATCAACTTGCAACAAACAAGTTGGCAACAAGGCGCTTATTATAGTCTTTGAGACGATCGATCCGTACGGCCGTCTTACGGATACAAAGTGACGAAAATAATTACCGTAGTCAATCATGGCATGGGCATCATCCTGCTGTTCACTGACGCGGCTGCCTTTGTTTCCCAGGTTCAAACTCTTATCATTAGTCATGCACGGCTGCAGTTGTTCGCTGGACCCTAATAAAATTACGACACTGCGTACATACATAGCAAGTTGTGCAAGGTCCATCTCTTTATTAGCTCCCTCCAACATACATTTTACTATGCAGAGGAATGATAACGTAAAACAACTTTATTTAGTATTACTTCAAGAGAGAAACAAGCTTATTCGTAAATCGAGTCCTTTCTAGAACTGCCGATCCCTGTCGAAGATGGCTGCAACTTGCAGGGTCTGGCGGTGCCCATGGCTCGGATCCTCCAGTGCGTTGGAGTCGGTTTGTTTGACTCGACAGGCTCGATTTCGTTGATGCTTTGCTATTAATTAGCACGAGAGCCTTAGCTCGAGGCATCACCCATGGTAAGGCAAACCCTGACCACCCAGAAAGTTCGAAAATCGACCCAGCATGGAGCATGGAGCATGGAGCATGGAGCATGGATGGCGAAAAAGTCTTCATGTGCCGCTAATAACTTGTTAAAACGAGGCGCAAAATGCCCCGGGCGGTCAGGCACCGCTCGCACGCACGCACTAACTCATAACAGCAGGTGTTGACTTGACCACTTTGGGACGTCCTCCTGGGCCCACGCATCGTCACCTCGATGCATCCATCCTCTTCACATCCACGTCCACGTCCACGTCCACGTCCACGCCCATGTCTATGTCCATGCCCATGATTTTGCTCCTGTGTCCTGCCGTCTTTGCCACCTCTTGTTCTTCTTTTCTCTCGCATCTCGTCATCAGGGATGATCGTCTGGTGACCTTGCTATGCCCTGGCATTCGCACCTCAACACATAATTTTGCTACCCAAACAACCTGCGGCACATCCCTGACAACACGTCAATCGAGCACCGACCTTTCCCATCCCGCAACATCGGCTTTCCACAGGTGTTTCGGCACCTTGGAATTGAACAGACGATCGAGTCGGACTGAAAAGAGCGAAATGGCCATGCAGGCCTCGTCTAATCCGTCGCAGCGAGGCTACTCGCACCGCCGCTCTCCTGGTGCCGACCCAGGACCGCCGCCCAGCATGCGACCCAATTCTCCTGGCACTGGAAGCTTGCAGCCGCGATCATCAACTGCATCTAACCGCTCCGTACAAAGCGGCGTCACAAGACGAACAACGCGTGAGGTAAGTATCGCTCAAGCTTCCTGCGCCGCAATCAGGACCTGCATGTCCTAACCAGGTGGGCTTTGATGCCATCATATAGGGCTCCAGCAGCTCCAGCGGCTCATCCAGCGTGCCGTTGTCGCAAATCGAAAAGAGTGTCACCCATTTGCTCGTCGCCACAAAGAGCTACTCGAAACCTTGACGCAATGGTCACGGGGTCAAGCCTCTGATACCCGCGTGTCAGATGTCTACGTTCGCCTCGGTTACGAATTCAACATGGCCTGTAGAGCGTTTACCGCTATCAATGTCGATACTTCAGATCTAGGCAACGTTCCCGACTTGCTGAGAAGTATCCTCGAGGCTACGCTGAGCCAAGAAGCTAGTGCAGAGAGTCTAGAAAAATACCTCCCGCGCATTCGTGACATCATCATCAATCTTTTACACGGCTTGAAGCGTAAACAACAGCGGTTGCGGCAGAAGCAAGGAGAGACCGCGATGCCAGCCTGCCTGAGAGAACAACGAGCGTCAGTACAACGGCAAGCGGCACCAGTGGCTTGACAAATCTCATAGATGAGGGCTTGGAGAACGGATATCGACCTGATTCCCGGCGAGGCGAAACTCCACAGCAACCCAATGTCAGCACCTCCCCAACTCCACGATATAACGCGAATGCGCCACGAGATCAAGCCCGCCTGTCGAAAACCCCAGAGCAACCTCCAATAACGCAAAACGTGCCCTCATTACCGCCATATCCATCTGACGATTCCACAGTGCCATCATCGTCGTCCATTGGAGACCTAAACATTGACGCTTTCCCGCCTCCACCTCCAACTCCGCCCGATAAGCAATCAAGCGCTTTGGCGGCTCTTCAAAAGGGGGTGATCTGGAACGCCGAGCATCTCGCAGATATTCCCAGTATCAAATATCGAAGCACCTGGGTGGAGTCGCAAACGGGTGCCAATCCTCCCGTCACAGAACACACCGATCCCAAATAGAGGCAGGAAGGAGGCTAGGAGTCGTTGAGGGCCGTGCAGTCACGAGAATCGGTCAGACATAGCCGTACCTTGCCCACTCAATCCAAGTCGGCGGCGGCGGAATCTTCGCCTGCGCAGATGCCCGCTTTGGCGGTGGATGCTACGTCAATTTACCGCCTAGAGCCCCGGCTGAGGTGAGCGATAGCCCCATCGTTCAAAGCCCCGATGAGAAGTACGAACCTAGCGCGACACTCAAAGGCCCGTTACAAGAACCTGCTGCATTCACCGGAGGCACCACTCGACGAGAGCCTGAACAGAACGAACCGCCCAGCACGCCTGACGAACCGCCCACGCTTCCACATTCAAACGAACCAAAGCCAGGCGAATCCTTTTTCCAGGTTTCGCCCCCACCAACACCAAACAAAGACCTAACACTGTTCCTCCAATACAAGTCAAAAGTCAAAAGATCGTCCTTGCCGAGGGTCGCGACGAACTGTCCATCGGGCGATTACAGCTTGCGTTTATCGAGAAATTCTCGTGGAACACTCAGCAAAATGGGACCGACCTGCCCGAAATTTATATCCAAGACCCTGTATCAGGTGTCCGACACGAGCTGGAGGATTTGACGGATGTGAAGGATCGAACGGTCTTGGTCTTGAACGTAGAACCGCTTGACGAGGTCAAACGACATTTCGATGATGGCCTCTCGGCTCTGACGAAGATTGTGCAGTCAATGAGGCAAAACGTGCATGACCAGGGGACTACACTGCTGAGGGTGTCTGACAGACAACAGGATGCGGCGGCCGAACTGGCCAGATTGGCGGCTATTCAACCTTCAGCTCCTGCAACGGAAGGCGGTGCTGCAAAACTGCTCCCTGGGGCAGGTCGAAAGTTGAACGCCGGTCAAGCGGGCGAGATACAGAGCCTACGACGAGATCTTGCTGTTCTTCGACAAACGTATTCCGACTTCCAGTCACATGTGCAGAACTCCATGTCTGCCATCCGCCAAAAGGCTGCCAATGTCAAAGCCGTTGCTGCCAAAGCTAGTGTTCCTGATATCGATGGCGATGCTGGTTATTCCTATGTCACTCGTGGACGGAAGCAACTGAACTCGGATTCTGATCGACTCGTGGGCAAGGTAGACGATTTACAAGACCTGATTGAAGATTTGCGCAAGGACGTCGTGCACCGCGGAGTGCGTCCTCTACCTCGCCAGCTGGAGGACGTGGCGAAAGACATCACCAACCTCACCAAAGAACTCAAGAGGATGGAAGAGTACATGTCTTCCGAGAAGCCCATCTGGACAAAGATCTGGGAGAAGGAGCTTGAGGATGTCTGCCAAGGCCGGGATGAGCTGCGTCTCATGGAGGATCTCATTGTTGACTTGCGCGACGACTTGGGCAAGGCCTCGGAGACTTTCGCCCTTGTTGAGCAGGCGACCAAGGAGCAGATGAAGGACAACGGCACAGGCGCGAGCGCGGGTACAGCAAGACAGTTCTCCAAGGGGTTGTCAAGTCTAGGCAACAGCTTCAACCAGAGCGCCGCCAAAGAGGACCTGCTCGGCGAAGTTCGCGCCCTCGAGCCGAATCACGAAAACCGACTCGAGGCTATAGAACGCGCTGAAAAGCTCAGACAAAAGGAATTGGAAGGTAGACAAGGCAACGAAATGCTACGAGAAATCGCCAACTATGTGCAAGACGGCAAACTGAAAAATCGGGCGGCTTCGAAGAGGTAGAGCGCGCCAGAAAGGCCAAGGACGAGAGAATCCGTCGCGAGGTATGGGAACGCCAAAATGGCATGGTTCCCGAAGAGCCCATTGGCGAAGACGCGCTGCAGGAAGAAGATGAGGCTGAGCAAGTTGCCGACGGCGAGGTTCTCCAAGAGGCAGCTCCCACGCCTGTGGAAGAGGAAGTCTCAAACGTGGCAAGTGATGGCGACGTGAAGACCTGAACTGCCGTCCTACCAAGATGAGATGTGTGTGTGTGTGTGTGTGTGTGTCAGTAAAATGGAATGTGTTGGAACCGGGCAAGCCGACGTTTGCGAGAGCCACACCCCTTGTACCTGTTTTCGTCTTCAATTTCTTTGTTCTTCACCCTTTTCGGAATTTATTTTTCTACGTTACTTGTGCCTTTAGGACGGGGTTTTTTTCTCTTTCTTTTTCTTCTTTATTTCCATAGCGGAAGGCGAATTGGTTTGAAACGGTCGGTGTGATATGACACGATGGAAACATGTCTGTTTGTAGTGTACGTGGGTAAATGGAATATTAATCACAATGCACATGGCATTGCATGAATGAGAGTTTCACATGTTGAAGTATCGTGAATTCGACGTTGGCGTTTGTAAATGTTCTTTTCCTCCTGGCCTTCACGCGGGTTTTTTTTTGGGGAGGGTTTCTCACTATGCATCATGTTCATATATCCAATCACCCTTCCAGCTACTCTATTTTCGAAATCACCTCTTACCCCAGAAGAGCAAGCTTCTGGAGGCTTGCAATGACGGGCGGTTCCTGGCGCCTCGTCCTGTCGACCAGGAAATCTTGTAGGACGGCATCACCACCTGTAGCTCTCCATGTGAATTGGCCGTCTCCATCATGAACTAGTTGCTCCTGTCCCTGTCCCTGCTGCTGCGGAGTAGTAGGCGACGACGAGGCAAACACCTCCGCCACCGCCCTCTGACATGCCTCCACGACATCATTCATCAGCGACTCTGCGGCGCGGGCTCGCTCAGCCATGCCCCTCCTCACGAGGGCGAACACCAGGCGCTCCACTTCGGCCTTGGCGCCGGCCACGCGCTCGATTAGGCGACGTACGCTGTTGACGAGGTACTCTTCCTCGTAGACGGTTCCCTTGCGGCCCCTTGCGCGCTTCTTCTCCTCGCGGCGTCGGTTCTTGCTTGTCGCGCGGGAGACGCCTGTGCCGACGGTGCCGACACTGCCTGCTTTGCCGGTGTAGCGGGTGAAGAGACTGGCCGAGGTGGAGATGCGCGAACTCGCCGCGATGGAGACATCGTCGGGCATGTCGAAACCGCCGGGTCGCTCGCCTTCGTAGAAGGATAAAGGGTCCTCGATGGCCTTGCGACGCAGCTCGGCTATGCGGGGCGTTTGGGCGAGCAGTTGGGCCTTGCAGTCGGCCAGGAACTCGGTCGTGCTGCCGAGGGCTTCGGCGAGCCCTACGTCGACGGCGGATTCGAGCAGCTCGGGGCGTGAGTGGCGCACAACGAGACGGGTGGCATCCGCGAAGAGGTACCCCTTGCAGAGGCACTTGATTGCAGTTTCGAGGGAGGAGAGGTGCTCTAGGTAGATGGTGGCCGCCGAGGAGTAGTCCTTTGCTTCCCAGAGAGCATCGGCCAGACTGGTCGCCAGGTCGGTCATGGCCGATGAGGACAGCGGCGGAGATTGCTGCTGCGCTGTGTAGAGGCACTCCTGCCAGCAGGTCGCGCCGGCCGCGCGGTAGCACGACGTGGCTTTGGCGTAGTTCTGGAAGGATTCGTATGCGAGTCCGGCCTCGCGGTGCGAGGACTTGGACTCGAGGTGTTCGGCGTAGAGGGCGGTAATGGCACGAAGACGAGCCTGGTCGTAGCGATAAATGCGGAGGGCGTCTTGGTATAGCGCATACTTGGTCGTGTAGCTGCAGAACTCGTCGAAGGCGTCTAGGGCGTGCAGATGCTTCAGGGCTTTTGATCGACGCGCGAGGTGGTCGTCAATTGCATATTGGCGGCGTAGCTCGGGGAGGAGGTGGAGGTTTTGGATAAAGGGAGGTATTCCCGGGGATCGCGTTGGGATTGCTGGGCTACCAGAAGCGCTAGATCAAGGTTGTACAGGCCCAGGGCGTTTTCGTAGAGCCGGTTCACGTCGACGAGGAAGCAAATGTGCTCGACGGCCTTTTCAGCCACCTTCTCATCCTCTTGCATGAGTTCAGCTACGAGGGTGAGAGCGTCGTCCAGTGCGGGTGGAGACTTGCAGACGTGTGCGGTGATGATATTGTGTAGATTGGACGCTTTCCGAGCTTCCAATTTCGGAAGCATGGCATCGCAAACAGTGTTTATCTTGGATGAACAGGAGGCTGGGGAGGAGAGCCGGTGGCGGTAAAGAGTGTTCATGGCTTTGCCCTTGGGACTCGAGTTGAGCCCGTGGCCGCTTGGTGTCTTTGTACATGGTTTCGGTGACGTCTTCTTCCCGGACAGATGACAGAAAGAGATCGATGTACGTCACGTCATTCAGCTGGTCTAAGAAGAGGCCGACGTTGGCCAGAAACTGGCTGGGCTGGTGGTCGTACAGTATGTTCATGTCGACCCTTTGTGTGCGGCAATAGGAGAAGGCACGGGCGTAGCTCTTCTCCTCGATGAGGCTTCGAATACCGTCAACTACCATGGCACGAGGAAAGATGGTTTCAACATTGCCTCAGGGCATTTGAAGAACAATGCTCATGTTGGTGGGAATGGCAACCACTAGACGAGATCCTCGCTCCAAACTGCGGCATCTCTCGTCCTTTTCGGGGTCGTCCTCTGGGACTTGAAGATCTGGGAGGAATCGTTAGTCTTTTGAAGTAAACATATTAAGAGAGAGGATTTTGAATTTGAACCGGAATCTAAACATACCTTCCGCAGTTGCCGCCAAGTGTACATACTTGACGAAATGGTTGCTGGTAGTGAAAATAAGATGACTAGGCGAAACAACAAAGGACGTGCAATTTTGGCCAGTAGCCTTGAGTTGGCATACAAGTGGCCGTTTCTTGACTGTCCAAAGGCAACCGTGCTGCCGTTTACTTTGCTAATCTCAAACCAGGGCAGATGAGTAGGAAATTTCAGGTCGAAGTCTTCTGCGAGCTTCTCAGAGGTACAGGGATCCGTATTCTCTGGGACTGCTGCTGAATACTTGCAAATATGGCCTTGTAAATCTTGCCCATAAGCCTCTAGTGAAGTCGCATCCTCATACGTTGAGTTCGACACGATAATTTTGTTGTCGTTATCAACCGCTTGCATAGCACCGGCATCTACGTTGATGGCAAACTGTCGTAAGCCAAGACTATCATGGGAACAGACACAATGAAAATGACCGTCTGAGACGCTCCAAATTCTCAGAGGGACTAGTCTGTCAGGATTGAGAGAACCTGATGACGGGAACGGCACACTGAATTTTAGACTGGGCTTGATGGAGCGGCCATTTTTCATAGGCCATTGGTAAACATCAATTGCCTTGCGGTGCAGAGCTGCGAACCAAGTATTTTGGCGGCCAAAGGCCACATCTGCGACGGGCGACTGGGTCGTGATGTCGAACAGAGACATCGGTGGTGGCACGTTGGCCGTTCTGAAAGGTGTGAGTTTAACGGTCTCGCCATCAATCACTGCCACAGCGCCATTATCGTACGGCGGGAGACAGGATCCTCGAGTAGTGTAGAACACTTTCTCAACGGACATGATTTCGGATGGTGAGACGGCGATGAATCGAAGAGCCTTCTCAGGATGCCATGATAGATGGAAAAGCCCCGGTACGACAGCCATCTCTTGTTTGAGGTACCAATGATAGTTGCCCGTGGTCCAAAGTTGAACCGAGTCCTTCAAAACCACGGCCAAAACAGTCGAGTCAGAGTTCCATTCGAGACGAATCTTTTCATTGGCCAGAACGGCCCTCCCGGGAGAGCGCAAGGTGAACTGTCCATGCCGAAGGCCGTTCCTCTCAAAGAAGACAACATCGATGCGGTCAGACAGCCGTTGAATCCCGGCCATCAAGTTACCCGAAGGCCTCCAGCTCAACGACCCTTCGAGGCCATCGACTGGCTCGCTAGCACTGTCAAGCTCTCCTTCTCGGGAATAGACACGAACTACTCGTCTGCTGCCCTGCTGTAATGAGTTGATAGCCACGTAAGCGCCGTCACCCCTCCAACTGATTGTTGTCGAGCCATCCTCGTGTATGCTGGGCAAGCCCTCGTCCACATGTTCGGGAATGGTTGGGTCGCGAAGTGCTTTCGCGCCGCGCCCTTGGAATTGAGTCTCTTTCTTCCCCATCCCACAGATACATGCTTGGAGGCCTTGAGATCCTCGGCTGTCAAATTCACTTCAGCCACAGGGTCAAAGGTGGCACTCATGAAGATGGCGGTGTCTGCTTTCGTTGTGATGATCAAAAGTTCTTCGTCAGGAGACCATCTCGCAGCTGAAATTCCAGCATCTATGGAGCCCATAATTTCAATTTGGCCCTGGCCAGAGGACTCAGCACCCTGGACGGTGATGATATCTCCGCCCTCGAGAACAAGACATGTCGTTGCAGAGCCACTCAGATACTGAAGGCTGACTACTCTGTCAAACGCTAAGTCCGGGGTAGGGCTAGGAGCATCCCAGGAGGCTATTCTTGTACATGAGCCTCTAGAGTAAATCGTGAGTTAGTCTTTTTGCAGATGATTGAAACATTTACCAGCTCTTTAAGCAAAGCGAGGCCTTTATATTTTTGCTTGTCGACTTACGAGGCGTCACTTTCAGAAAACGAAACTAGCTCGATGCTTGAGCTTTCCGCTGTTGGGCCAATGGTACAAAGGGTTTCGTCCGTCACAGGGTTCCAGCAAGCTGAGGAGATATCAGCATGACCCCAACGCCCAAGGCGGACATTTCGAAGATTGCGCATGGTGGACAGCAAATGGCCGACTGTGAGGCGGTGGCCGAGATTAACGCATCAGCCCTATGAGTATGGCCATGCAGACATGAAAGCTGATCGGAACTTGGAACGTCTCGTTCTCGCGCTTAAGCGGAGTGGTTTTTGGGTTTTGGGTTTTTGTGCAGTGAGAGTGACTAAATTTTTCGTTTGACGTCTTGCACAAGATCGCGCTAGCGATGCACAAGTTTGCTGGACTGGCACTGGGCCATGGGTGTGTGTGTGTGTGTGTGTGGCACCACCGTTCGTATTGCGGCGCACATCATTGGCTGCGCATTCAAGGTATAAGCCGCGCGTCGGGTTTGCATAAAATGCAGAGGAACGCAACTAACAACTCACTGATCAGTCTTCTCTCTGTTTGGTTTGACCGGTAAAATGCCTTTGAAAACCCCAATTAAGTTGGGCGCGCTGAATGTGCGAACCGAGTCCACCCCAATATGGCAATAACCTAAAGATCTTTCCCCTCCGTTCAGATATCGTATAACAGCCCCTACTAATTCTCGACCTTTTGTCAAAATATACATCAATGCCCTCTGTCTTGGAAAGCCCCCTTGAATCAATGGTCAATATAATGAAATATATTCGAGGAAATGGATCGCTGATGTCGACTATTTTAGAGCAATCAACAGGCCGTATGCCAAAGACGATATACCCTTCCACGATCTTCCGACTTGCTCTCACATTTTCACTCTCAGAGGCACATTTTGCACAATTCGGCATCTGGCGAAATAACCAAGGATTTCCAGGTATTTGGTTGCAGTATTGGGAATTTGAAAACATAGAGGCGTATCTTACGCGACAGAAAGGGAACTCAGGACCTTCTCATCACTTTGACGGATGGTTGGCTGCCACACAACCTGTATTGAAATCCATAGGAACTTATGTACAGGCGATCATGGCATCTTCAACTGGAAAGAACCAAGATATCCACAAAGCCCACACTCTCAGGGTGGATACGAACGTGTCTTGCGTCTTGCGTCTTGCGTCTTGCGTCTACATAGACCTAATCAGTTGAGAGTGGCGATTGTCATGCAAGATGAAAAATTTGGATGTCGTGTCGCGCGCTCGGATGTCAGCACGCGAGGCGGCTGGAGCAGGCCGTTGCACCTTCCGTCCTGTGCCGAAACTGGCCTGAGCAACTGACCTGGCCCGGATGGTCATGTTGTTAATATCAGCGAGTCAAAGCGAGTAGATTCAATAACGCGGACCAAATTTGAGTTCCTTCAGAGTGCTGATCGTTTCCACCGAGTCCCAGCAACCTCGGCCTCGGCAGCATACCCTGGGCGGGAACCATTCCAACGATTACGCTGCCGCACATTATAACTCGCCAGAAAGAGATAAAAAGTAGATAATTTGTCGTCTCAAGAACGAGGAGCTATTGCTCTGTTGCATCCCGTCTCCTTCTCCCCGAGTCTGCCCCCTGTCTGCGATCACGTCTCCGTACGATGTACATATGTACTGCAATCGCCTTGGCGCGATCGCAGGCACCATAGTACCTTCAAACCTTGCTTGCCCCCCCGGTACTACCCCTGTGCCGCGTCTGCGGAGGGCACTCAGCACTCTATACCAACGCCACTAGCCAATCATACGATTGGGGCCGATCCAAGCTACTTTCATCCCCTCCTCCCTTGGCATCTCTTCCTCCGCTCATTAGCACCTTCCTCGTCCTCTTTACTAACTACCCATCCAACATCTTATTTATCGCGGCCTGCGCTGCGGTTCCGGATCGCTCATCATTACTGTTGTACTGTTGTACCGCCAAGTGTACTCCTGCTCGCTCCAGCACCTCTCAATTGTGACTGAGCGGAGTCTGGAAAGAGTGTCGCTCATATTACCCCAGGTGCCCCAGGTTTCCCGTTTGCTTGGCCCCCACCGCATCATCATCTCATCATGGACATTGCCTACAATCAACACTCCGATCGCGCGCGGCGTAAGAACCGCTCGACCACCAACATCAACCATCTATCGCTTGCGCCGCTGACCGTCAAGCTCCCCATCAATGACAACGATGCCATCCCAGACTCGGCCACCTCCAAGTCCCATGGCACTTATTTGCAGGGCAAGTCCGCACCGACCACGCCGCGTTTGCTTTCACGAGGATCTGTAACGCCTCGATCGCGCTCTCACCATCGGACACCTTCAGCTCCCAGCGGACCTCTCTCGAAGAGCAAGTCGTCCGCGTACCTCGGCGTAGCCGGATCCGGGCACGGTCACGGAAAAAGTCAGCATCTGGCACCTCGACACCGCGGCGGCGCGAAGCTTTGGGGAACGGCAACGAGAATGAAAGCGACTGGCTACTGAGAGCTGGCGCCCTCCTCAGCTCCGAAGCAAGAGAATCCAAGGGACAGTCATGGCTCATTTCTAGACAGAGCTCGACCAGCCTGGCTGGCCTGCGGGACGCCGAGGAAGAAGCATTCGAACAGGAGCTTGCTCGCGAGCGAGAAGTCGCCAGTCATCGTGCCAGCCGACGCGGCAGCTCCGCCATGGCCGACGACGATGCCACTCCCAATGGGAGCAGGCTCAATAGCCGGTTCAACAGCCGAAAGCACAGCATGGCCGAAAGTCGCAGCTATATGGGCACACCCTGGACCGCCCCAGCATAATAGAAGACTCGTACTTCCCAAGCCACGAGGCTGGTGGCATTGCAGGCCCCGACTTTGTCAACCTCGATGAAAAGCTCGAAGAGCTAGAACGTGACATGACGCAGGATGATGAAGCTACCGTGCGGAGACTTGTACGACACGGCACCGCTGGTAGGGGCTCATGGATCAGCAATGTTATCGGGTGGTCCCTGTTCAGGGTGGACGAGAATGAAGAGGAGTCAGACGACGACGAAGATGACTACATGGATGAGGACGAGCTGGCTCGCACAGGACGCGGCGCCGGTTCCCACCGACACTTTGAAGGTGTTTTACATGCGCCCGTAGAACGATTCCCGCCACCTACTTCAGACGAGGGTGGTTGGAAAGACGCCGCTTGGTTGTTGAGCGTCGCCTCAAAGGTCATGTTTTGAGCGCCATGGACAGGGGACGAGCCTACACGCGGTTCGCAGGTACTCAGTGGGCTGAATTCGTCATCACTGGTCATCATTAATCACTGTTCAAAGTGGACGAGTAGAAATCTTGTCCCAAACATCGTTCCTCTCGGTTTGAGATCTGGATTTGTCAATGAACATGCGATCCGATACACATTTCCACGCACAGTTGTTGGTGCCGCCTCCCATCCATATCAATAAATTTTTCTTAAGTGTTGCTTCACATACATAACGCAGCATTCATTCCGGTTTCTAGTGAACTGACTTGGTATGTATACCCGCCAGTAGAGCCAATACTGAATCTCCAACATGTCGTAAACAGCCGGTAGACAAGGCTTCTTCACTGTGCACGCCTTGCGACTTGTGTGCGCCAGTGATAAAGGCTTCCGATTGGTGCCTTGTCGGAGATAAAGAAGATTAAGGACATATGTCTTGAACTATTCACTGCTTCCATGGATGTTCTATATGAAATGATATGATGCGCCGAAAAGTTGACCAAAGACCAAAGAACAATGATGTCATTCATGCCGAGGAGGCATGTCCGGGGGAGTGGCACAAAGGCAGCGGCTACCCTCCAACGGTCCTAAGTATCATGTACATACATGTATACGGTCGTAATCCAGTCCAGTCACTGCCCTGTCCCAACTTCCCAGAAGCGATCGCCTGTATTTAAGGCTTCACAATCGCAGTCAGCATGACTTCGCGCGAAGCTCGAAATACCAGCCCAGTCGGCCATTCGTGCCGCCGTCTCCGACCTCCACCTATTAGGCGGCAGGACCCCTTTGTGGACAGCGAGTTCCCAGAAGGCGAATGTCGGTTGCATCTCCAGGGTCAGCTTCAAGGAACTTGTCTCGATCAGCTAATAAGCACTGCTGCCCAAGGTCCTAGGCCGAGATGGAAACAGTACATGTATGTCCTACACCCTCTTCCACCTGGAAAATTCATGCATAGCAAGCAAGGGAATGCTTGCATCAACGGGCAAGTGTACATGTAGGGTGGGAGCTATCGTATTGCGATTTCACTAAAAGAGACAAAGGGTGCTTCCCTTTACTAGACAAGGATTGATAAAATTAATACAATATCCATGCTACATACTTTCTTCTTGTGGCATTATTACCCGTAAGACTTTTCTTACACTGTGTCGTAATTTCGCCAATTATTATGTAGGCGCCGAATGTTATTATATCCATTTCCTCCCCTGCAAGTACTCTGTAAAATCAAACAGGGATTTATTGTATATAAAGTGGGAACTCGCCACTATGTACATTGTACATACTTTTGATCCGTACATGGCTGTGAATGAGTTGGTAACCCAGCACAATTTACTCCGTACCCTTGTCTAGAATCGCAGTGGTACATAGAGAACGTCATGCTTCATTCGTATGTGCACAAGTTGACGTGACATATGGGGACCCAGGCCCAAGTGGCTCGGAATAATTGCTTGCATACTCCGTACTCGGCACATACATGTACATACATCATCGAGTCACTTCTGTTGAACAAGTCCGGGACGCAAAAGTGGTCTTCATCATCATCAATGACCATATCCATCTCTGTGGCACGGGAAAAGCCTCGCAGGCTCGAGTGTGCTGCGCTCGCTGCTGGGACCCCGCAGCTCTTTGAACAAGACATGCATGCATGCATGATGATGATGGAGTGACCTCGAAGCTTGTGTACATAACTTGCTATACTATGATTGCGGAGCGAAGTGGCCGGCCGCCGTCCGTGGGGCTGTTGTGGCCAACTTGTAATAAAAAGTGCTTCGTAGTGGCCATGACGTGCTGGTGTGCGCTGGCGACGATGATGTGACAAGAGAAGAGACGTGAGACATGATGTGCCTGACGGGGTCGTAAATGCGAATGTGAATGTGATGCTCTCCTCAGAGTCGGAGTCAGAGTCAGGCTGGCCACCCAGGCGGGCAGGTTTGGCAGACCAGGCAGGGCAGGGCAGGCACGGCGGGGGACAGGGCAAGCACAAACCCTGCTGCACCCCACCTGCATTGACAGGCCCGGCTGGTCTGTTCTGGTCTGTATCGTGTCATGGAGGAAGTGCGCTGTTCTCTGTGGACTGTGGTGTACGGAGTACATATGTACGGAGTCATGTACATAATTCATGTACATATGTATTTTGTCGGCTCAGGCTTGTTCATTGAATCTTTCGTTACCCCTTGGCGGGGCATAATACAGCAGTGCGTGCAGCACTTGCAGACGTCACCTTCTGCCTTCCACTTTCGTCTTTGACCATGGCAAAAATCCTCGGCGCATCTCTACATATACATAGAGCCAAGCTTATTCAGCACCTTCTGCGCTTGCTTCCTCTTCCTCTTGATCCTTCCCGCCTTTGCAAGTTGGACCATACCATCTTGGGTGCCTCTGCCCCACTAGCGGCCCGCCGAGCTACACAATACATGTGTACAATATACATGTATGTACAGCACCATGTCTACCACGTATCATGTACATATTCACCGCACGAGAGTGATGACTGACGACGGCCTGTTTTGTCCACTGACGTCTTTTGCAGAGACGCCGTTCTACCCACCCAACCCACATCCCACATCCCACAACCCACACACAACAACACAACCACGCCCGACGCCTGACCCAACCTCTTTCGCCCTCTGCCGACACTGGACTGACATTGACACTCGTCCTGGACCTGTCAAACCTGCGATTCCCTTGCTCTGAACCGACCTCGCTTGTCAAGCGCGACCTCGAATCCTCGAATATTGTTACTGCGATACGCCCTTGTCCTTTGCTCCTTGTTTGCTGTTGTATATACGGTATACCGGCGAGTTGGAAGTGGCTCGCCCAGTGCCCAGTGCCCAGTGCCCAGTGCCCAGTGCCGGGACCTGAAGGACAATTCCTTCCGATCGAGACCGTCGTCGCAGGCGCACGAATCTACACGTCCAACATCCAACATTGCGAAACATAAGTCTTGGGCCTCCTAATTACCGGTCGCGCATTTTCGGATACCCCACAACTCAATTGCATCGTCGCTTATATATATATATACGTATATATAAAACTAATTCATTTCTCCATTGGTTTTTGTCGTCGGAGCTTTTCTCTTGCACGGGTTGTTGATCGGTACCGTACCGGCCCCTCGAGTTATTATCCCGCCTACCCCTCACCTGCATACCGAACCCCTAAACCGACGTCATGGCGCCAGAGGATGCCGTATGTTGATATGCCTTTTTCCGTCCAACGAAACCGAGATTGATTATTCTCCATCTGCTTGGTGTTTTCTTACCACTTTGCCGTGTCGACTTTGCTAACCCGGCCGCTCTGTAGGAGGATAAAAGTACCATTTTTGGTGACTCCATCGACATATACACTTTTGATCAAATCCTGGAGATGGATGACCCTGATGATAATGAATTCAGCTACTCTATCGTTTTTGGATTCTTTACACAAGCGGAGGAGACGTTCACACAAATGGACACAGCTATGTGAGTTTGTTCCATGGGCTGAAACCCGCCATGGTTGAAAAAGGTGGCGATGGCACAAGCACGTAGACTGACCGAACCTGATTACGCTCCTCAGAGAAGAAAAAGACTTGGCGCAACTGTCGGAGCTGGGCCATTTCCTCAAGGGTTCATCGGCCACCCTGGGGTTGGTCAAGGTGCGCGATGGATGTGAGAAGATCCAGCGCTATGGCAAGAACGAAAACGTGGACGGAAGCAAAGAACCAGACTCTGACAAATGTCTGACACGCATCATCGAAGCGCTAGAAGACGTCAAGGAGGACTACAAGGACGTGGAGAAGAAACTCAAGAAATACTACGAAAAGACTGACGAGGATGATGATTAGGAAACACATCCTAGATCCCAAACAGAAACAAGCTCAGCAGCGGCCCCGCGGAATTACATGGCTAGAGAGATTATGACTAGCAGGCTCAGACAGTGACGGCGCGTCTTGACACACCACGAGGATGGAGTGAGTATTGGATGATGTGAAGAGGTGAAGATGGCGGAGGAGACGCCGGACCTTTTACATAGCTCATGGCATGGCGTCCGCTCATAATGAAAGAGTCGAGTTCCAAAACTCTACAGATTATGCTTTCGCTGCTTGCATTATCCGGGTCGACAGGCTCGCTCAGGCTTTTTCTCCCTCTATCGCATGAAGATGAACGCGGGTTTTTTTTTTTTTTTTTTTTTTTTGAAACGGCATCGAGACTCGAGAGCGTCACCGTGTGTGGGTGCCACTGGGTGGACTCGTGGAGCAGCCCAACCAATGCATGCATGCATGCATGCCATTGGAACGCCGACTGCTGACGGGGCAACTTTGCGTTTGCAAAATTATTACAAGACGGAGAGCAATAATACCGTCAAACCCCAACAAAACATGCCTCCCAAACCCAGTCCGACACATTTCCTGTGTCTCCAACTCGCCAATGCCCAGCTTTCGCAGAGCCTAGCTGCCTTCCGAGCAGACGTGACCAGCCCCGAGAGCTTCGCCATTCCAGCCGATGCCATCCGACCGCCCGGCACGTTGCACCTAACGCTGGGGGTAATGAGCTTGAAGCAAGAGGGGCTCATCAGCCAGGCCGTCTCGCTGCTGAGGCATCTCGAACCAAGAGGTATCCTTTCCGAGCTGCGGAGGACCAACCCTTCTTCTGCCGCTTCTGCTGCCAGCGTGCCTCACGACGATGGATTGTTCATCTCCCTCCGCGGCCTGCACTCCACCGCATCCGCGTCAAGGACGTCCGTCCTGTACGCTCCTCCCACGGATGCAGACGGGCTCCTTTACAGCTTCTGCGAGCGACTGCGGACACCGTTTCGCGAGGCACGGCTCATCGTGGAGGAGAGACCGCTGCTGCTGCATGCCACGGTCGTGAACACGGCCCACGTCAAGAACGCGGGGGCCGGAGGCGCAAGGAGAGGTTGATGCTGGATGCGAGGGACCTGCTGAGCAAGTATGGCGATTATGCCTGGGCGGAGGATATGCCGGTGACGAGGCTGGCGCTCTGTCGGATGGGCGCGAACAAGGTTGAGGGTGGTGATGACGGGGCCGATGCCGTGTATGCGGTGGAAAGCGAGATTGAGATATAGACCAAGGCTAACCTGAGAAACTACTTTATATGTATACTCCGAATTTTAAAAGTGACGTGACGAGAAAAGGGCAAAGGGGCATTCCAGATTCCCCAAGTTCCAGCAGCCAAAGCCCCGCCACGTCCCCACATTCGCAGGCCCCCAGCTTCATTGATTTTGAATTTCTGACGCACCTTGGACCTCTTCTTTCCCATCTCCAGCCGCGGCAGGTACCCCGACCTCGGCGATAGGTTTCCTTTGCTGGTATAATCAATCACAAAATCTGGATAGGTTTCGATACCCAGCGACGATGCCGACGCAAGCTCCGCCAGCATCTTCAACGAAACCAAGCTGATGTTCTTCTCCCCTTGCCCCGACGAATACCAGCAATAGAAAAGAGGACGCATACCCCCACGTGCAAGCTACAGGGCTACAGGGCACGTATCAAATACCCAGGTAGATATACTCTGAGAGAGAGAGAGAGAGAGAGAGACATCGCATGATGAATACTCCCGAGAAGCGCCGCGGCAACAGCAGCAGCCATGTACTGCGGACTGGTTCAGGCCATGCCACTCGACACAACTCGGCCGGCAGTAACTCCATGCCGGCGCTGCCCCCAGAGCAGCCATGGTAAACAACAACAACAACAACGCTGCCGGGCCCGAAGTCGCCCACGAACCAAGCATCAACGCCGCCTCTTCCTCTACCAGTGGCACGCCGCTCACCGAACCGGACAAAGAGACGGTGCCCTCCCGAACCGGCTCCGCCAAGCACAGCACAAAGGGGAAGCAAAAGAGAGGGAGCGCAACGCGGCGCTCCTCCGAGAGAAGGATGAGCGCATCACCGACCTAGAGAAAGAGATGGCCACGATGGAACGGGAATTCACGCGGGAACTCGACAAGCTGAGTCGGAGCGAGAGCGAAACAGCCACCTTCTGGCAGGCGAAGCACAGCGCGCTCAATCAACAGTTCCTCAGGACAGATACGGAGCTCCGCGTGCTCAGGTCAGAGGTGGAGGCGAGGAGGCGGAGCGCAGCGAGCTCCGTCAGGGCTGGGACAACCTGCGAAGGGAAGTCAAGGAGCGAGACGACGAGGTTCGCTTGCTGAGGAGTCAGGTGCGCGATATGAAGAAGTTTGTGAGCACGAGCACCAGGACGGATGGGCAGACGAGCGATGAAGTTTTTGGGGAGGGCATGGCGAGATTGGGCAACGGCTTGCAGAATTGGGTCATTACGAATTTTCGTCGTGCCAAGCTCGGTGAGTTAGTCTCTTTTGTGCGTCGCAATCAACCTCTGGCCTCTTGTACCATCTGTCTGTCTTGTTCCTCCTGGTGCAGCAGGCAATCAATCAATCAATCAATCAAAAAAAAAGAAAAAGAAAAAAAAAGAAAAGAAAAAGACAGTTACGCAATGAATAGTGTGGATAAATGCTAAGTCTGTTTGTGCGCACCAGCCGATTTCGCCAAAGTAGATGAGGCGACGCTCGCTGAGCTCGCTGAGCTGGTCCCCATGTATGAGGAGCTGGCGCGGGGAGCAAAAGTTCATTTGCTACAGTCCATCGTGTCGAGGGTACTGGTGGAGATGGTGTTTGGCATCTACTTTTGGGCTTGTCGGATGAACAGATGCAGCATTTTCGACAGATGGAGAGGACGCTTTCCCAGCTCGGTGCGTACAGTTCCGCCGTTCCCAAACTCCGGCTCCTCGAGACGTCACGTCGGTTTTCAGACGGACTTGCCGCAAGTCATCCGTTGTCGTCATTCAGACCTCTCGTTTGAGTAGCAAACCAAACCAACCATTGACTTACGGTCTCCTAGGCCTGTCGGAAGAATCTATCAACCAATGGCGCGCTTCTACACTTGGCCTGCTACGCCGCGACGCCCCCAGACTCCTACGGGATGAAACGGGCACGCACGTTGAAAAGGTCACGTCTCGCATCAATCGCATCCTGGACACCATTACCACGGACGGAAATAGCACACCATCTACGTCGGCCTCATCACGCTCCGACGCGCGAGACTCCTCTCTTCGCACCTTGGTCACCAGCTCCGTTGAACTAGCTCGGCTACTGGTCACCCAAAAGGCAGTCCTGAGAGTGCACATGCCCGAGGTCTTGCCCCATCAGCAAGTCCTGTTTGATCCAGACACTATGGAAGACGTTGGTGGGGAAGACGAGGATGCTCTTGCCAGCAGGGACATATGGTGCGTGGTGTTCCCCGGCGTGATCAAGCACGGGGATGAGAATGGGGACAGATGCTGTTTCGCAACGTCATTGCCAAGGCGAGAGTGTTGTGTGGCCCTGAAGACTAGATGGTATGGTATGGTATGGTATGGTATGGTATGGTATGGTATGGTATGGTATGGTATGGTATGGTATGGCTCATAGATGCAGGCCGTCGACGAAAGTGTGTCCCTATACTCCGGCCACGAATACAAGTCGTATCAGCGCGTCGCATCTCGGTAATCCATTCGACAAAACTCCGGCAGTATCTCCAAAAATGACTCCGGTTAGGCAAAGGATGCCGAATTCGACGAGACAGAAGCCGCCCGTCTTGGATAAGAAGAACTCGGCACATCGAACATGAGTATGTGTTCTGGCACGTCTCTGTGGGTCACGTGGAATTTTGCCTCTCAAGGGCACCCAAACCATGGTGATCAATGACGCCATCACGGTATAATACGTGTATTGTATTCCTCGCACACGCTCTTGCCAGACGTCGTCGCCGTCGTGCTTTCCTGTGAAGCGCATATGTCGCAGCAGTTCAAGGTTCGCCGCCCTCTTCTGCCTTTGAAACTCAGGCTCACGGCAGATGAGTCCCGAGAGACCAAACTCTTTCTGTTCCATCACGCGTCGAGAGTGTGTCCAACGTTGCAATCTGTGAATGATGCACAAGTGACTAGCTTTTTGTTTCAATCCAGAGCACGAGTTGGTTGGTGCTTCCGTGTCCGGTCCTCCAAGGGAGGAACCAACACACTTGCTCACAAACCTACGTTCGTTCGTTCCAGAATCCGGACTCGCTACCCAGGTACCCAGGTCCTCTGACAAAATAATCTGTAACCTGGCAATAAATCATCAAAGTTTGCCGATCGGATCCCGTGGTGCCCCCTCCCTCCGGCAGTCGTGCTGCTCCTGAGTCCTGACAGGCGTCCTCACCAACATCATCCTGCTGCCTACATCATAAACAGTCAAAGTCTCAAGGGATTGTCTGTCATTTGTGGCGGAAAGCCACCCCCGCGTCGGAAGGAAGGAAACTGGACAATGCGGTGGTCACCCGTTCAAGCGGCTAGCTGCTTCGTCCATCTGTATGCTGGTGAGGAGCACTGAGGAACAACACCACCATGGCGGGTGCCGGCGTTTACCTGCCATCAACCAAGCACGGCATAATCGTTCCATTCCATTCCCCAACTCGATTTCTAGGTTTAGCGTCAAATGTAGACACTTGCGCCGTGCTGCTCTTCCATCCCGCTCTTTATTCCCCGAGACTCCGATGCTGGCCCAAGTGGAAGCACAGCCTGACTGCTGTGCATCCCGAAATGCACGCGACACAACGTGCGGTGCGATCAGATACATATCCATGCACGGGGTCCGCAAGGAAGGTTGACCTTAATAATCCGTATGAATAGTGTTGATCATGCAATTGCTGACAGGTGAAGCGTATTCCACCTACAGTGCAGTTGCCAACTTGGCTCAGCAGCCATGCTCCCGTAGATCTGACATGGCCTGCAACACACCGAGTCACCTTGATTGTCATTCTTCCGTCATCTTCACGTCTGCTGGGAGTCATCAAAAGTGGCGATGGTCAAAAGAGAGATTTTGACCATGGAACATATTCTCACTTGTCCACGTGTAAGTCCCGTAGAATTATCGTCCGGGCTAAGATAGTGTCATGTGATCAGTCGGAAAATCGGAAAATCGGCCAGCTTTGATGTTTCAAAATCGACTATCATCGTAACATGAGCCTAGTGTTTTCCTCTGAAGCGCATTCATCCAACAGCCACTCGCCCAAAGCGCGTGCTGTCGTGACCCACTGCGAGCCGCACCGCACTACCCAAGCAGGGATGCACCAGAATTGAGGGGGCGCATTTTGAGCCTCAACTTTCGGGGTTTGGGTTGTCCCCAAGCTCTCCACCTGATGGGAGATTGTAGGTTACAGAGCATTTCACAATCTTTGCCGGATACCCTGAGTACCTAGTTAGGTAGGTAGGGATGATCCAAAGCAGCCACTACTGGAAGAAGGTCATCAAGGCCACCACGGACCTCCAACACTTGATCCTCGTAAAACTTGCATTGATCTTCGGGAATGGATGACAACAATGATTTTCACCCAGTCTCATCCAATATCAGCATTCGAGGTTGGAATTTGACGAGTCAAGGCCATCAAACTTGTTTCTCGTGAACCGCCAGAAATCCTATATTAGGTTGTAGACATACCAGACCTGTCTCTCAGCCGTTGCTGCAATGAAAACGAACCTCCTTTTCAACTCGTTGTGACGCCAGCGCCACATAGCAAAGAAGCGACATTTTCGGTGAAAGTCTGCGCCTGGATTCGTTCTCTTGTTATTGCCGCCAGGATCCCGATCCAATGTCACACTGACATCATTTTGGCGCTGCTCGGCCGGGCAGTTGGAGCAGGCACAACAGCTTACTAGTGCCTACTCTGGGCAATGTTCTTATAGAATACTCCTAGATCGTAACGTGCTGTCTGCCAACTTTCGGAATCAAGAATGGTGCGGTTCCATGAGTCAGGAGAACACGCGAGACGCATCTGTTTGTCGTGTTGGCGCAAGGTCAATGTAGTTGAGTCAATGTAGTTGAGATAGCGAGGATGCTTACCTTATTGGTCATTTTGACCAGTACTTCTTCCATGCAATCTGTAGTTTTTCACTGACTGGTCTCGAAATCAGAGACATGAGTCCATGTAGTCAGTCCACCATGGCGTCGGAGCCAGCAGAGCTGTGAAGCCCCACCATCATGCCACCACATCTTGCAGCTGGGGCCTTTCCTAACTGCTCCAGGTAGTACCGAATAGGATCAGTTCAGGCAAGCGCTTGACTCATCAAATTTCATATGCTGGCAGTCTTGAATCCTTGCGATGAAAGCCTGCGCAGTCGATAAAATAGAAAGGCCGCGACAAGTGATCACCTTCTTGGCACTAGACGACAGTGAGACGACCAGAGGATGTGGTGGTGGAGCTCTTCCTTTATACGCAAGATATTCACCACCACTGCTGATTCTCAAAGGCCAATCACTCGGCCTCCCAGTCGCTAACAGCTGCAATCCATTCAATTCAAATCTTCGCTCTCATTTCATTCCTTTGTACATCAAACTCTAGGCGAAATTCGTTTCGAAGTAGCCACAAAATCTTGAAATGGCTGGCTTTGTAGTCAACTGTACTGATACATCCCACAGCTCGACACTTCCAAAGCTCACAGGACCACAGCCATGGTTTCGGCAGAAGATATTCGCCAGACAATGGAGCGAGCCGAGGAAATGCGATCGCCATATGATGTATACACCTCTTTCAGAGAAACATATTATTGCCCTGATTTACATATTGAAGAACCGAGCGTCCCGCAAGACGCACGAACCGAAGAAGGCGCCCCGACATGGGGAGCAGTGCAACGCCTTATAGTGCTGCATTCGATACCGTCGGCGGTCCCTCGGAATGCTCCATGTCAACAAGTCCACCTTCGATAGATGGGGTCGAGCCTATACAACTTCAGCGGCCAACGGTATCAGACCACAGTCTAGGTTGGCTTCCGTGCGAGTTCATGAGGCTGACAGGCTGTGGTGCGTCCTTCCGTTTCCAAGAAATAAACTTGTGGATTGAGCACATGGTGAATGAGCATTTGGCAGCATGCTTTCCTGCCCACAGCATTTGTTGGTTTTGTGAAGAAGCAGACTTCGAATGCCGTTCGAAGCGAGCAGAAGAGAAACAGGAGAAATATCGGCAGCGGATGTATCATATTGCAGCCCATTTCTTCGAAGGGCAAACAGCAGCCAACATTCAGCCAGATTTTTCCTTTCTCGGTCATTTGCACAAGTACGGTCTGATTGACGAGCACGCTTTTCAACGGGCAAGAAGCCAAGGACAGCTCCCAGCTATCCGCATGCCCCATGGCTTCTATGACGATGCAGAAACATCGGAAGTGGCTTCGCAGCAGTATGCTGAAACAAGTCGCCGCAATGGCCGCCTTCATTCGTCGCAGAGGCATCTTAGCCATCGGCATAGGCACTGATTGACACGACAAGGCTTTTGGAGCGGTGGGACAGCACTCTTTTATTCTTGTTCTTGTTCTTGTTCTTGTTCTTCTTCTTTACTTCTTGCGGATTTTGTTTGTGAAGTCAAAATGAAAGAACAAAAACATTGCTTCATCACTTGCTTCTTTGCCCCATGATGAGATAGGACGAAGTCAACTTGTACGTTTTGTTTTTGATGCCGTCTGGTCGTCGTTGCCAGGAACGTGGCTCGGCGACAGTGCGGATGCATGCTAGCGCCGTTTGGCAGGGGGAGCTGCGAACTCCAACAGAAATGATTGTACCTGGCTTGTTTTCACACTACCCAAGAGCTAAAATCTCTGACGCAGCCATCGAGTCGTTGGTGATACTCTTCAGTTGGACTGATTTTGTGACGTTCACTACAAAGCTCCCACACAACATTTGGAGGGGTAAAGAACGGGGTAGTAGTCACTGGTCAAGGATGGTGCAAGAGTGAGGCGAACACGTTTGCTGGGGTCGGGCTAACTCGGGCGAGCTTTCACGCCAGGATTTCTCAACTCACGGTTGGGTTGAAGTAGTCCCATTGATCCAATTGAGGACGTTTCTGACGTTGATTAGCGAAGCGAACTCGAGGCTTTTCGTCGGTTGGACGTAACATACTTTGGGAGGAATTTTTGCTCGCCATAGAAACACGCCGACATGACGCAGAATGAATGGCATCCGTTCAGAAGGCATCTTCGTGACGAAGTTGGACAAAGCAGAGAACCGAAAAAGATGCACACGACGAGATGGAAGAAAGTCAGGCGAAGACTAGTAGGACAGATTGAAGCGGTCAATGACGTTGCGTTAATGGGGGCAGGCGCACCTGCCGAGTAGAGAAGGAGCGGGGGAGGGGGTTGGTTGATTCCTGGGAATCAGGATCTCACGATGTTCCAGATTGTTCCATGCCCTACACACCTCGGCATATTTCGTATTCACTGTCAATAGGTTGATTGCTCCGACAGCAATCCCATTTATTTCTCTCGTTGCGTGGCTCCTTGGCTCTTTTTAACCACTGCACGGAAAAGCAAGAGGAGAGGAAAACACGCTCCCTCGTTCCAAAAACCAGGCCAGTTCGGCAAACATGCCGTGAAATGAACATTTGTGGAACATCCGAGCCACCTTTGTGGCGACGACCCTCGGCAGCGTGTCACTCCTCGTGAGGATGCAAAATTTCCTGCATGGCCAATATTAATTGAGGGCTCGTGACTTGTTGTTCATGTTTGGAGGTCTCGGCCTCAAAGACTGGGACAGGACAGCTTCTGATGCCGCGCGGTCGCCCTGCATGCCTGACTGGTGCATTACTATCGTAAGATCCGCTTGCCATTTTGAAGGAACCAAAGTATTTATAGGATTCAAGGGCATAAATACTGCGCTACTTTCTGAAATCAAGGAGGGGACTTTTACGCTTTGACGTGGACAACTTTACGAATATACCGGACAGAGCATCGACTCGTTAATTAGTAAGTCGAAGCCATGCATTTCGCGACGTCGTTGTTCGCCATCGCCCTGTTCCTCGGCCTCGCGGCTGCTGGGCCCATGGAGAAGCGCCAGATTTGCGTGCGATTCCACCAAGAGCGGCAGATGCCCTCCTGGTCGGCACTGCCAGCACCACGGAGGATTCCCCGACACCGGATACTGCGTGTGAAGAGAATGGGGTATCCCATTTTGCGGCCATTTCGAACGTTTCAGGAGGAGGAGTATCATTCTATGCAGACCGTTACAAATACAAATGCTACACATACCAGACGGAGAGATGAAATTTACAGAGACCGACCCCGTGATGCCTGTTTGATAGAATATCTCGTGGCCCTTTGTTTTCGAATCCTCATTGAACTCGTCCTTGACTGTTGATATCCCACTATGGGCGCTCGCGTTCCCCTCCTCCCAAGTCCCAGCAGCGCGGCATCGATCCATCTATAGCGCGCCTCATACTTCACCCACCGCTCGAGACCAGGCACGTGGATCCCCAGGCTAGGGAGCGCAAGGAGTGTCAACGTAGGGTTCGCGTCTTCAGCACGACTTGCTTCTACGCTATAGAGAGCAGGTAGGGAATAGCGAATCTTGCCAGGAGCATAGTACTTGAGAATCTGTTCCAGTCGCGCACGCTGTTTCGGAGGCAGCGCTCTCGAAATGGCTTCGCATGCTGCGGGATGAGTGGCAGGATATGAAACCTGGCGGGCACGCACGCACTCACGCGGATCCAGTACCTGCCGTCCCAAAGCTTGGCTGTCTTCCACGTTCGCCAATGACGATGGCGGCTGGTGGGCTCTTCCGCATCCCCAACTACAGACGAGATGCGATAATTGAGGTATCCCGGAAGCTTTCGCTCTGGCAGAGGCTTCATTGATGAATATGGAGCCAGGACATGAACCATTTCGTACATGCGGGACCCATGATGGGATCAAAGGCGACACCGGCAATGGTGAATGCTTTTGGCTGTGTTGTGTTGGGATCCGCTGCAAGTTCTGGGAAAATTCTATCGATGACAGTGTCCAAATGTGTGACTGGAGGGACATTGGTATCTGGCGTAACGAATTCTATCAGTTTGCGAACCGCAATGGCAGCGATCAGGCGCTGGTGGGGTTGACGAGATCGTGACCTCGCTTCGCTAAAGAGACGTCTTCTCCATTGCGAATTAGCGGGTTGAAAGGAAGGGAGCTCGACAAGCAAAGTACCCGCATTGGGGTCGAAATCGAGAATCGCAGCTTCTCGTATCAACCATCGTCGCGCCTCTGCTTCTTCAAGTCTTACGCGCTTCTTTGCTTCCCTTGACATATCGAGAATGGCATCTTTCTGCAACTCTGCGGGTAGTGTGGTACGGTCCATATGGCGAATGGCGTTTCTGGGTGTGAGGGTTGCATCTGCATTGGTAGGATCCTCAAACCACTTTATACTGTTGGCTTCGCAAGTGGCGATGAGCCTGTCCTTGTCAAACTGGAGCAATGGTCGGTAGATTGTTATGCCTCCGTCCTCACAGTTGAGTGGCGTCAAGTATGGCACACGAGGGTCAACATCTCGCAGTGTGTGCCCGGGAAAGTGGGCCGACATGTCGTTGATGCCAAGGCGCGACCTGATTCTGTCCCACGGCTCGGTTTCGGAATCACTTTTCATCGTCCATCGAAGGCGCCTCGTTTCTTTGTTTGGCGGCTTGAAGCTGAGATGCGGGTGTTTCTGCATTTGATCGTCCAAAAGCCCGCTCTTGTAGACTCCGTGCAAGTCGTAACATTCGGGTATGGCATTGGCTTCACGTATTCCTCGATAGCCTCGATATGAATGACCACTCATGTACCGCATGAGCACTGTCTCGTATTGGTCATCTCGGTGATGGGCGAAGAACAAGCTATTTGCGTTCAAGCATCGGCAAGTCGAGCCGAGCATTCGGTAACGCAGAATTCTGGCGATGCTTTCGACATTGGGGAGGCTGCCAGGGTTTTGCCCATCCTTGACGAAATCTTTCCAATTCAAAGGTCTCATGACGGCCCTGAGGCCCAACTTGTTCAGTTCTTGGGCGACTTTTGAAGCTTCGAGAGAGCTCTCCTCACGCAATTTGTGGTCGACGATGATGGCAAAGGCGCTGTGGGCGGGGTTGTCGGCAATTCTGATGCCGCGGTGCGTCTTGATGAGGGTCGAGAGTAGATATGCCATGGCCATGGAATCAACGCCGCCGCTTACGGCAATGGCTAAACGATGGTCGTTCAGTTGCGCCCCCTGTAGAGACGGGTCTCTGGGTCATGGAGGGCTTGGGGAAAGACGACATACCAACTCGCCGCGGCCGAGCATAGCGAATAGTTTGGAACCGTGGGGGCACACCGACTCGACGGCATCCCGAAACTCGGCCAAGGAGATGGGCTTCGGGCCATGGTGAAGGACTCGATTTGGAAAGCTCATTCCATCGCAGACGTGGTCAATTGAGGGACGGCAGGGACTCTGTTATCAGAGGGTGAAGCCTATCATCCCATGTCATAGTTGTCCTTGACGCTGAGTCAGTTGTTCCGTGCTTCTGGGCGCTGTCGTCTACAACAAGGTGTGTGACAGTGTGATGCGTCTGTCGTTGGAGAAGGAAGTCGAGTTGGTCAAGCTTCTGTTTCAACTCGACGACCAGAGGCCGAGCAGGGCCGTTACTGTTGGTTGAATTTTCGTATTCCGTACATACATGTACATATGTACATACATACTTTGGCGGCAGAGTGGGAATGAGAGACATTGAAGTGAATGGAGGAGCTTGATTGACTAGAAAAATTGGTTATTCCCACAAGTCATGACTCGACCGACTCGACCGACTCGACCGACTCGACTTTATTATTACTAACTATCAGACGACTTGCTCTACATATGTAGAATCCGAGGCTTTTTAGAGGCATCATCCATGCCCTGCCATGTCTTGTGCCCATGCACGAGACTGATGAGGGTCAGGCCACACTCCGGAGAGGCCTCACGGTGTCCACGAACAAACCCAATTCGATTGGCCAGCAACACGCACCGCACCGCGGACTAGCACTAGGTGCATTATTAGCAGACCCGCAGACCCGCAGCTCTTGTCTGCCTGTCCATGAGCTCCATGAGCTAGCTCCATGAGCAGCAGTCGAGCGAGTGCATGGCATCCATCCCAATCGGGGACTCGAGCCCGTATGGAGTAGTATACACTACAACCCCTGAATTATTTTACAAAGATACATGACAGGGGATAACAAGCCAATCAGGCGTCGAACGGGAGATAGGGCAGATAGGGGCTAGGATTAGCAAGTACCTTAAATTATAAGTAATTTACAAGGAGAAAGATGTATCTTTTAGTAGAGTCTAATACCTTATATATCCACCTTATAACGCTCTAACAGTACAAGCTCTATCTTACCCCACCCTAGGCGGAACGTAACTGCGGGCAGCTGTTATTAGGTAACCTGCCAGCTGCCCCACGTGGGGCAAGTAGATTTGTAAAATAATTCAGGGGTTGTAGTGTACATAGTACATATACATGATAATTATGCCTTGCCATCCAATCGACGGGGCCATCGCGCGCCATCGCGCGCCATGTTCATGTTGCGACTAATACTCCGTATTACATACTCGGTAATAATAATGTAGACATCGTATCGTGCTTGCGCCTGGTGCATCCCGCGTTGCCAGTGAGTATTAGTGAGTGTCCAGTCTTCGACTACGCACTTATATAAGTACATGTATGCTGGCTGGTGCATCCAACAAGGAACGAGGCACACACAACCAATCGTCTCGTCGTTTCCTCGATTCCTCGTTTCCTCGTTTCGTTGCCTCGTTTCCTCCTCCGCCACTGCTCCTTCCCGTTCCTGGTTCACCTCACCACCTGCTTCTTCTTCGCCCTTCTGCTCTTCGTAATTTAGTCTTCTCATGCCCATCATGCTCAACTTGCGCTTGTAGCCTCCTAACATCCATCGCACGACTCGACTCGACTTGCCTGCCTGCCTACTACCAACCAACTTGTTTGATGACCTAGCCAAGGAACAGAACAGCCGCCGCCCATCGATACCCGGCGCAACTCATCCATCCCCTGATTCATCATCATAGCCCTCCCTGGTCTACTTGATGCTGCTTGACGCCTTCGAGCACAAAAGCTGTCGCTCATGGTTTCCCAACCCGATCAGCCGTCACCTGCCTCCACCACCACCGCCCTGAACGTCACCACCTCGTCCCGCCGCTCCAACCACCAACATCAATACTCGGCATCAGTCGTCTCGCGGCCCTCGCTCTCTCGCACCAAACGCTACAACCGGTCGCACATTGGCGGTGCTTCCTTCGCGCCCCAGAATGAGTTTCCCGTCTTTGCGCACAGCGGCGACGTCGAAATCATCATTCGTGTGGGCGCTGGTGCCGATGGTGCCGAGAATAGTTATCTCTTGCACCGACACACCTTGACGAGATGCAGCGGTTTCTTCGAGGCGAGTACATCTTCCGAGTGGTCCAAGGCGCGGCCACTGCTGGTCGGCGGTAACGAGCTGGCTCGTATCGGCGAGGAACCTTCTTCTGCACTCGACGTCCCAGATTCGGATAGGTTCGCTGTCGGTGGTGGCGCGAATAAGTCTGGTTCGACGACTCCGAGAAAGAGATGGAAGTATGAATTGGATGCCGGGGCAGGCGACGGGGACATACCCATGTTGGTTCAGAGGGACGATTCGCCAACAGGAGCCCGAGGAAGCAACTGTCGGCCATCTTTTCCATCACTGTTCGGTCCTGGTTCTGGTGGCCCTGCATCCAATTCTAAATCCAGCTCACGACCCAAGAACGGTCCGCCAACAACAAACCACGTTTCCTTCTCTCGCTCTGTTGCGAACCTCGCCATAACGCAACGTCTCTCCCAAGCGGACGAAGACCTCTTGCGCGACTACGACAATCTCTTCCGCATCTTCTACAACTACCCTCCCGTGCTGGACGGCGTCAATGTCGCAGACGCCTATGTGCAGTGCAAGTCGCTCCTGGCCTTGGCAGATCAATACGACGCTCTGGCCGTCGTTGGGCCCCGAGTCGACCATCACCTGCTCCAGTTTCAATCAAGGCTGTGGAAGCAGATTGCCAAATATCCAATTTCGTATCTTCGCCTCGGCTACCTCGCCCGCAGCAAAGTCATCTTCCAGGAGGCTCTGATCCACGTCGTCGGGCAATGGCCCTGGGAGAGCGCAGCCTCCGCGCCGCCTTGCCCGACATTGTCCTTGACATTATTGAAGACAAGGTAGACGAGCTGGAGGAGATTGTCAGCCGCGTCGAAGGCCGGCTTTTTCGTCTCAACCTCACCACAAGCAAGGGGGCGCGTCACACCCGGCAACAACTACCTGGACTGGCTCGTAGTCAGTCTGTTCCGGCAATGGCTCGCCGACAACACCTCGCCTCAACCACCGCCCGGGCGAAACACCGGCAGCAGTAGGGGCAGCAGCAACCACAGTCACGGTAACAATAACAATAGCCATCACCCACCGCCAGCCTTGCCTCCCCCGTCCCGCCCTCACCTCGATTGGACGCGCCTATCGCACCCTCGGCTCCGGCAACTCGAGCGCCTTTCTCAACCACGACGACTGCAAAAGTTTCTCAAACTCAACCCCGAGCTCTACAGCCGCGATAACATCCGCCGCTTCGAGAAGCGCATGGACGAGCTCAAAGCCATGGCGCGGGATCTCGTTCGTCCCCTCCTAGGCAGCGGTCTCGAGCTCGACATGGCCGGCTCAAGTCGCACCTCGGACGGCATCACCTACCTCACTTGCACCGCAGTGGGAAACCGCGATCTACCCTGGCCCGTCGACAGCTGAATAATTACCAGCAGTATCCCTGTCGTATCCTCGTCTACGAAACAAGTACCGAAACCCACGCACTACAGGGAATGGCAATGAAAATATTACGGCACATTTATAATCATGATTTTGTCCCTATTTTTCCTTCTTCTTCTTCTTCTTCTTCTTCTTTTTCGGTTTTCTTTTAACCTCAGGATACCCCCTCGAAGGCTGGATCTCCTTTTCTCTTCTTATCCATGCAAGAATCTTCCTGTTCACCCCACCACGTCCATGTATGAAACGAGCTTTATGAAACGAAATGAAGTTAGTCCAGTCTGTCTGTCAGGCCAATTAGTCACCATTTAACGATGTACGATGGGCCGTGCCTACGAAAAAAAAATATATATATATTGGAACTTGTACAAATTGGACTTGCCATTATTCAACTGACACTGACATTGGTAATTGCTTCGATGATGCTGCTACATGTGGATATCTGTCGCAGTTGCGAAGCTACCTGTGCATACACATACCATTCTGGTTCTCGGACAGAACCCAGATGCATGTACCGGGTGAGATGGGTGTCTGAAATGCACATGATGAGTAGTGATACATCTACTCCGTTGATGAGTTGAAATCCAACGCCATCGACGCCAGCTTGGACACCTTGGTAAATAGAAGTGAAAATGAAAATAAATGAAAATAAAAATGAGAGTGTGGAGAGAGGGAGACCAAGGAAGAGAAGAGGATTGGTTTTGGTATTTTCCTCTTTCTCAACAGTCATTGGCACGCATCAAAGTCCCATCGTAAGTGGCGCAGAGGTGCAGACATCAGCTGAAGCGACATTGATTTGGTTTGCAATCTTTGATAGCCAACATAGATTCGTATTCATCAAAGTCCAAGTCCATTTCAGTTCCAGTGTCCACCACCTTTCCATTGCCTTCCACGCTACACTACAATCCTCCTCATCTCCAAACATGCTCGAGCCACATATTCATCAGCCCATACATTTTTATAAATGACATCGTTACCAATCTCGTTCAGAGTCTTGTGTCTTCTATTCAGCCTTTCTGCTGTGTGTCGTGGCTTACTCTTCGCCAACATATAGCTCGACATCTCCCGATATGCTGCCCATGTGAGCGAAAGAACTACCCTTGCCCTTCTCACCTTCCACCTTCTTCGGTATTCCTCGGCTTGAGCGCGTCATCTTGACATCTTTACCCTTGGCAGTTATGCCTCCAGAGATGGATTCTGCCTTGAACCTTCCAGTCCAGCTGCTAGGGTAGAGCAATTTGATGTCGCCGCTGATACTCCCGTGCCTGGTTTGCAATTCTGACAAGGGAGGCCCGTCAGCGGCTTTTCGGGCCTCGGTATCCGTCATGAATGTTTTCTCGTCGGCACCAAGGTGAATCTCCAATGGTCTGAGCACATCAACTGTGGTGGTTCCACTCTTTGTTTCGGTACGGAGATCACTTCTCTCGGAGCCCTTGGTCAGCAATGGCAGAAGTTTGAGAGTCAAGTCACCGGATGCAGACTGAAAATCGGCGCCTGAGGTCATTGCAACATCTGCATGGACATTCCCAGATGAAGTCTCGACCTTGACGACATAGTCTCGAGCTGGCAGCTTCTTAATAGACTGTTTGCCATCGACTGCAAAAGCTAATGGCTCCCTTATTCTGACGTTTCCAGAGATCGAGTCAACGGAAAGCATTGCCTGTCTGGCGGATTCCTTGTCGGCAGGTTTGGGCACAACCTCTACATAAACATTCCCCGATGCAGACCCCACCTTGAGCAAGTCATAAAGAGGAAACCAGCCCTTGATATCGCCACTGACAGTCTGAACGACAATTCGGCGGGATTGCAGACTGTATGGGACAACATTGTCATCTTCAATGTTTTCAGCGAGTGGTGTGTTGACACTGCCAACCACAGTTTTAATGATAGGTCCGTCAACGGCACCCATAGCAAGACCTTCCGCGAGCTCAACATCAAGATGAACCACGTCAAGGCCCAAGCTATCAATGTAACTATTTTGGGGTACATGAACAGTTACACGCATCTGGATGCAAGGTGCTTCGCCATTATATTCCCACCAATCCAAGACATGGGGTGTGAGAATTTTGATGACCTGTTTGCCATCATCTTCGATATTGATGCTTGCATCCGCAGTCAGCTTGGCGTCATTAGAGATGATTTCAATCTCAACACTGCCTCTCTTCGAATCCTGCCCAGACAGGCAAACGAAGACTTGTCCAGAAATATTCAGTGTTTGGCCTCTGCGGTGGCTATTCCTTTCAGGTCTCTGTTCGATGCTCAATGTGTAGCCGCTGTCGAATGTGATATCTGATAAAGTCTTGTCAAACTTGTGCGGGGTGTTCCGACACTGGTCGCTGGGTCGCCATTCAAGATCGCGTTCACCGCCCATCTTTAGTTGTCTGACTGGGTCCTGATCGAAGACCTTGGAAGTCTGTTGAACCGGTGTGTTAGCTAGGATTCGAGACCCGGTGAAGAATATGACAATGGTAGCAAGATATGATCAATTCTCCTAGAAGCTGCGCAGATGAGCAATAATAACAACATCACTGTGTGGAGAAAAGGCTCCTGAGGTGTGCTCATGTGGTTGTTTCTTTAGCTGGAGGAGCAAGGCTACGTGTGTCTTTGTAACACGGAAGAAGTACGACATGGCCGTGTACCACGAACAAGACGTGATTTGGCGCGTCAAAGAAAAAGTACCAGTGTTGACTCACTTTGGGGTGTCTGGAGCGTCCGCCGCTGCTAAGGGATACGCTACCAAGGATTGCAAAGAACATGGACAAGAAGACAGCAATACCTAGGAGGGTTTTGACCTTGCCTCGCATCTGGACAGAGAGGGTCGCGTTTTTAACTCTTTGCCATCGAGACTTGGGAGGTCCATTAGGCGATCCACCCATAGACTGAGGCTGACGAGGCAGAAGCGCTTGATGCTCTTCGGAAAGACCCATGTTATCCGAGTCGACGTCGTAGCCGTCGTCGGTTGTATTGTCAGAATGGAGAGGTACAAAGGTCTGATAGCCCTGGAAGTTTACACACGAAGGAGGAGACGATGGGGACGGTGAGTAGGCAGGTGGCGCGTCTAGATGGCTCTGATGATGTGTCCGCGATTGGGAGCTGGCGTGGTCTAAGGCAGACGATCTTGCTGATGCAGTTGTTTTGGATGAATTATGACAGGAAGGGAGCCGGATGCTGTGTCCGGTGAGCAGCAGAGAACTTTCTCCCTCAACGCTCCTGCGGTGGTTATGAGTCGGTGGGGTCGCATTGCCCACGTTTGCATCTGAGGAAGCGTGTGCAGAAGCAGATGTAGATCCAGATGCCGCTTGTTCTGCGTGTGTCATAAAGTATGAAGCTCTTGATGAGGTGTCACGGGAGCCGTTGTTCATCGAGCGTTCCAGCTCAGCTTTTGCCTCCTTCGCCTTGTCCACGCTTTCGTCGGCCTGCAGGGTTGGGTCCTCCACAAGCACTTTGGGCACAACAGGGACGTTTGACGACGTCCACTGGTGCCACTGCTGCGCAAGATGGCCTCGTCCAGGAAGATAGAGCCGTGATGAATCTGATGATGCTGCTACAGACGTCCCGGACGCGTGGAAGTAACCATCAGTGGGTGACAAGGCATCATCGCGGTTGTCACCCGAGACGGAGGCGCCGTCATGACCCATTTCGGAGTACATGTTGTCTGAGTGCGGAACCGGCATTGTGATGGCGAGCCAGGCACTCGTTTACGCGTTATGGAAGGAAGAAGAGCAAAAAGACGCCGAGATGGAAGAAATCAAGTGCACGTACCCAAAGGGCCATCAATTGGTTCCGGTGCAAGTCCGTCGTCGTCGTCGTCGTCGTCGTCAGCTATTACCCGGGTACGTAGAATGGAGACCCTTCAAAGGCAGAGCAGCAGAAAGGAACAGAAAGAGCCGCGGTGGGGTTTGCGGGATGGAGAAAGAAAGAACGAGGCTGACGATATCTGGGCGGGGAAAGTAGCATGCGTCTTTTGGTGGTGTTGGTTGCATTATTAAGGAAGGTGCGAGACAGGCCCAGTCCCTTCCCTTGTCAGAGTCGTCTCGGCCCGGTCCATTACAAGGCTGTTCGCCAAAATCAGCGGGGACCGTTTCATCGAGAGCCGGAGTCGGCTGCGATGCCCGCCTCCGGAAGCTGGGTAGTAGTTGCCCCACTTTGGTCCGGGTCGATGTCCCGAATGTCTGTCTCCTTGACCTCGCAAGGTGTCCGCTTTGTACATTGGCACTCCATCTTCTTTTACATGTAGAACTCGACGGTAAGCACTCAAGGCTGATTGGCCTCAAAATGGTAATTTGAATGGTTGCGTGCTGCCGTCGCACGCGTATTTGCCACGGCGACTATGCCTATATGCTCCACGGATATCAAGTTCTACATGATTCAAGTTCTGCCATTCGAAAAGTAACTCTAATCCTTCCGGTGCCTCTCTTGGCTCATTGTCCTCCTTTATCATGCGTGCTAGCTAGCTCTCTGTTGACAAGAGAGCTCTGCTCCCACGTCACACGGTCACGTCGAGCAAAGGAAATTTGACTTCTTTCCGACGGGTCAAATGCGTCAGGGTTTGATGATAATACTTCCGTGGGGGCATGGGGACAAACCTGCTCGATGCCGTCAGAATGACCGTGGCAGAGCACCCAGAAGTAGTGTCTAATGTTGTTCCGCAAGCTAAGATTGTGTGCTTGCTTTTGTCGTCTTCGTTTTCCTCTCTCTCTCTCTTTCTCTCCCCCCACTTATCTCTTCACTCTGGCTTAATTTACTGCAGCCCGAGGACGGATTTCGAGTTTTCGTACACAATCCAGGTGATACTCAGGGCTGGAGCAACCTTGAGCAGATTGGGTGTCAAGCCCTTGTACAGGCCGCGATATCCTTCTCTTTGGATCGTCTTTTGCGTCACATCCCAGATGCCGGTATACGTAGCCTGATGCATCACGGTGCCTTGCGTCTGCAGTCGCGTTCGCACTACATTGAGTGGATAGACGACTGTTGCACCGATAGCGCCAGATGTCGCACCAATGATTCCCGTGGCTATGTTGCCGGGAATGATGTCGTCCTCGTGACACCCGGCGTGTCGCGCATAGTAGCTCTGATATGATTTCTTCAGCAGCTCAAACATGCCCATGTCGATGGCACTGTACGGAAACATGCCTATCAAACCCATCGTCACACCGCGATAGCATGCCCTTACGCCACCATCGGCGTACATCTTCAGGGCGGTTTGACGCACGAGGGCGCTGCCCGTCAAGCCTCCTTTCACAGTTTCGCATTGTAAGCGAAATTTCAGAGTATCGAGTGGATAAACACAAAATCTGCAACACAAACAATCATGATTAGCGAAAACGTGGGCAAGCGGCCTTCATTTTGTTGTTGATTTCGCGGAGAACTTACTGCGCAATCATTCCCGCAACACCGCCTGCGGTGAATTTCGAATAGGAATTAATCTGTCTAGGGTCGCCATGGCCTTCGAAGTTGGCGAGCGCTCGCTTAGCGGCCTCGTACGATCCGAACTTGATGGCTGTCTCGGGCATAATCTTGATCACGTTCAAGCCGTTACCTGATATTCGTCCTAATGTTAGGATACAGAAACCATTGTCCATACACATAAGATATCGCATCGAGAGCGAGAGCAGAAAACAAGGTAGCGATGGGCAATAGACGGCAGGGGTGAGGAGGACTTACCGGCAAAAAAACTTCGAACGCCGCCATTGCGGGATAAATCTTTCACAGCATCACTAATCGGCCGCAACGCATTCTTCACCGCTACTACAGGACGACCTTGTTTGATGGCTGCGACTGCAGTCTCGGAGCTGCTGCTCGTGTTTACCAACAAATAGACCTTTAATCGATCAAGCGGCGCAGTGGCTGTTCGAGACACTCCGCCGGCGATGGCACCCGCAAGAAAGTAACCTGGATCAGGAGCAAAATCTGTCAGTTTGAACTTCTTTGGGGCTTCTCGATTCCCGCGGAAGATTGTCTCTGTTCTTTGTATTCTCCTTGGGTGCCATCGCCAACTCGAGGTGTAGATTGAGTAGGTTCTGTCGCGACTAAACGTCGCCTCTTTGTCGGCGCAGTCCCATTACTACTGCAACTGTCATCATCACCTGCATTCTCAACGGCACGCATTCTGCGTTTTGATGCGGTTGACGCGGTACCTGGCCCTTTTCCGGTAATCTTTGTGCTATCGGTGTCTCCGGATGAGACTGAAAGAGGTTCGGGTATTTTTGCTTTGGGGGTAAAGGAGAGGCAGCAACTCTTACTAAAGAGCCAAAGAGGGAGTAAAGAAGAGAGCTAGAGGATAAGTCGTCCGTACCTAGGCCTTCCAGGGTTTCGTCGCTGACAACAGAGTCTCCCTCTGGAGTGACACTGACGACTGAATCGTAATATGAGAGGACGGCTTTGAGGCGGGAGTCGTGATTACCAGCTGGCATGAATAAAAGGAAATTCTGCGCAGTAAGACAGTTAGCCATCATCATCATGACCCGTCTTATCAAGTTGAAAAAAAACCCTTTTCGAGGAAATGAGTTGTATGTGGCTTTCGAGTCACACAAATATATACATTAAAAGGGCAGCGGCTGTCAGGCGGGTGCTGAATATGGCCTACGACGTGATCACCATCCAACGACAGCACCACATGACTTTGTTCATCGCGACAGATGATGACGGGCAGTTCGAGCTTCCCCACACCCCGGCCGAGTTACGAATGACAATGACTGCACCAAAGCACAAGCATGGCAAAATCTTCGACTTACCTCCATTCTTCAAAGCTCACGTATCCATCGTTGTTGCCATCCAGGTCGTGGAAAAAATCAGAAAGCCTGCGGCTTGAAACGCTTAGACCAGCTGTGCGAAAAGCAGTCTGTAATTCGGCGGTGTCAAGTTTGCCGTTCCCATCTTTATCAATTGCATGAAATAAGAAAAATAATTGGCGCTCGGCCTGTTCAACGAATGCACGAAACTCTATAAGTGACACACAATGCATTAGACTTCGATGATCTGTGAGTCCTTTGAAGGCAATTTCTCTCTCGGGGTGGGGACACGCCCCCAAAGGTTAAAAATAATTACCTTCATATTGAATCTTGCCGTCGCGGTTTGTGTCGACTTCCTTCATGATTTGTTTCAATAAATGGTCGGCATTTTTAAAGCTAGACGCTCGGGACAAGGCCATGTGGTCAGCAATGAAGATCCCGCTGGTGCCGACAGGCAGGACAAGTAGACATAGTATATGTAGCTTGAGGCAGTTGCTCACGATGATCAATCCGACGAAAACCCTTCTGCAGTCCCTTGAGGTCCAATTCGCCCTTTCCAGAGGGGTCCAACCTGGACCAGAGACGCTCAACTCTCGCATCGCGTTCATTCTGCGATTCCCCAAAACTTCGCTCCACGTCGGTGACGAGTTTGGTGACACTCATGTCGGCAGCATCTGTGACGCGAGCAGCGTGTTGCGGGCAACGGCTAGCCTGGCGAAGAGAGATATGGTCGCTCGCGCGTGATGAACTCGGTGGGTTCTGTTATAGCAGCATCGTTGGATTGAGGCGTAGATAGGAGGCGGCAACTGAAGGGATTCGAAGAGTTGGCCTTGAAGCACAGTGACGTCGGAGGAGCAGCTGAGCTCTGGGTGAGTTGGTGCTGGCGGTGGACCGGTGGACCGGTGGTGGAGGTTCTTACCGCCTGCACTCTCCAACTCTCTGCACTGGAGCATGGGCATGGGCAGGAAATCACGGCGGATTTATCTGCATCCGGCACCGCCCCTGCTGTCTGGACAGTCTGGTGCAAGCTGTAATACCTGCCAGAAGCTTATCTTATCTGCCATTTCCTCCCCTCCACAAGGTCGCCAAGAAACAGCATCATCATCCACGTTCATCCAAGTTCCCCGTCTTGACTCTTGATCACGACACACTCGCATCGCCGACGGAAAGTTAAGGTGCCTCTGCGGCCCTTTCCCACAAGAAATGTCGGCCAACTACTGGGAGTCGACGCAGAGGCGCCATTGGCTGTTCTCCAAAGACGAATTGGCCTCGATGCGCCAGAAGCTCGACGATGACAATGCCGACCTCGTCCGCATGTTCCCCCTGCCCCGGCCGCGGCATCTGGCTATATACTTTAATCAGCGTGAGTATCATCGGTCTTCTTCTTCTTCTTCTTTTCTTCTTTCTTTTTTCTTTCTTTCTTTTTTTTTTTTTTGCTCCAATTGCCTAGAACAGGTGTATTCATCTTGGTTCATTTATTATCCCAAGGCAAGCCATTCTTGCTAACTAGTGGCCCTGTCGCAGAACTTCTGCGCCTTGCGAAACGACTCAGTATTCGACAACAAGCCATGGCCACAGCCCAAGTCTACCTCAAGCGATTCTATATCAAGGTGCCCATACGATGTACCAATCCGTACCTCGTCATCACGACGGCCATTTATCTAGCGTGCAAAATTGAAGAGGCGCCGCAGCACATCCGCCTCATCGTTACCGAAGCAAGACAGCTGTGGCAGGACTTTATCGGGCTCGACACATCCAAGATTGGGGAATGCGAATTTTACATGATTAGCGAGATGAGCTCCCAGCTTATTGTGTACCAGCCCTATCGAACATTGACATCTATACGAGCAGAACTATCCCTCTTGGACGAGGACGTACAGCTCGCGCGGTCCGTGATTAACGATTCGTTCAATAGCGATCTACCTCTCATATGCGCGCCACACATCATTGCCCTTGTGGCTATTCTCTTGGCCTTGGTGCTTCGGCCCAACTCCACAGCACCAGGTCAGACAGCCTCGGGCTCAGCAGCCGCTGCTGGTCTCGCGGCAGCACAAGCGGCGCTCAGCCAGGCGCACAGTCGAAGTGGCCTCGGCGGTGCCTCGGAAAACCCCTCGTCTGGATCCGACAGCAAGGAGAAGCAGCAAGAAGCCAGGATATCCAGGGTGCAGCACTTTGCGGCGTGGCTGGCAGAGAGCAGCGTTGACGTTGCGGCCATGGTCGACGCCACCCAGGAAATGATTTCATTGTATGATTACTACGAGCAGTATAATGATAAACTAACTCGAGAGCAAATCAACCGCTTTGTCAAGGCTCGTGGCTTGGATAAGTAGGCATGTCGGCCGCCATACATTGCAGGTTTCGAATTATGAGGTATACTTACCGCCTCATTTGATACCAGAAGTCGGGTGATATTTTTTGTATTGCCAATCGCCAGCAGAGATGATGCATGACTCATGACGGAAGTGCGAATCAAGAAATGCATGGGTAGAAGGGACACGAGAAGGTGTTACGGCGTCACGTCAATTGGATGTTGTGTTTAGACGGTCGTCTCGGCGACATTTTGAGGATTCTCGCGTCACCTCATTGTCGGTCGTCGTTTAATTCAGGGTTTCACACAGTACAGAGCATTCAACATAAACCCTGTCCTATCTTGTGTTGTTGTTTTTTTACTTCTATCGGTCTACCCATCTCATTAAACGACGTCCATGGACCTCATCCAAATCCTCTGGCTATCGCCAACTCGCCATGGTAACGTCAGCAACTTCTCTGCCCTTTGAAATGGCAATTTCATGTCCGCCCTTGAGGATCCTTATATCGACAGCATCCTCGCCCAGCACGGCAATCGAGTCCGCAATCCACTCCTCCTTGATGACGATTGGATCTCTCTCTGCCAATATCAAGCAGACTTTCCCGCCAGGCAGACCGGGCCTGCTCTCATCTCCCCTCCTCCGCCAAGCGAGCTGTTCAGCCAGCAGCTTCCACACACCGTCGTGGTGTCCGTAGATAGGGGCGTTCCGAACAGAGCTCACGTACGCGGGGACGAATCCCGCATTATTCCGCAACTGCCACCTGACCACATCGCCGACCTTGGGTCCCGAGGCATCGTCCGCACAGACGGGGACCTGGTCAAAGACGACCTCGTCGTCTGCATCACGGCCATCAACTTGCTCCAGCGCTCCTCTGGATCAGGCACGTCGGCACTGGGCGTGCCCGGCTTCGGCTCAAGCCTCTGTTTGGCGAGTCGGCTGAGGAGCCACGATGGGAGGATTCCTCCGAGTAGAAGATGCGGCTTTTGAAGCTGACGTGCGATGGACGGACAAGTCCGCCCGGGCAGATGAAGGTTGCTGAGCGGAGGACATTGGCGTGGTAGGCGGCGAAAGAGGCGGCGAGGGCGCCACCGAGAGAGTAGCCTACGATATGGAAAGCCGACGTGCCGGTCCACGGGAGGGGCGAAGAAGCGAGCACGAGGAGAATCTGCGTGGTGTAGAGACGATCGTCGTAGAGGAGGTCGCCTGGGCCGTCAGAGTATCCTCTTCCGAAGAGATCTTTTATCCGCGGTCAGACATTCCGACCGCAGAGCTTCTTTTTGGGAGGGGGCGCCACATGGCGAAAGGAGAAATATACATCACGGAATCCGAGTGGCACAGAGATACAAATCGTACAAGATGTCGGGGACGAGACAGAAACCTACCGAACAGCATCACCCTGCACCGCTTCCGAGCAAACTGCCTGGCCATATCGCCCAACGCAACACACGGCGTTCCGATCCCATGCAGCAGCAGCACCTTTTCGCCGTCCTCGGGCCCCCATTCGAATACCTTGATGGTTCCATACGCCGTCTCTACGTCTCTCGCGCCGGGAAACGCATCCGGCTGGTACGGAAGCTCCTCCGCGGTCACTGTCGAAACCGCACTCGACTTTGCCCCTTCGAGTATCGACCTCGCCGCTTCGCGGGCATTGGATCGAATCACCCTGTTCCGCGACCGTCTGCCATCCTGGTAGACCAGAGGGCGTAGGTACCAGTATATTGAGAGGCATGCTGCTCCAGCCACCACGAGGGCGTAGTCGAGCGTCCGCGGGGTGCGGAATGCGCAATAGTGTTGGGGCATGGATGGGTCTTGAGAAGCAAGCACAAGGTGATTTACTATCATGACATATTCGCAGCGTTGAGTGCCATGTTCTGAACGATATCTCGATAATCAAACGGACTTGTTTCAATGCGAAAAGGGTTAAACAAAACAAATACAAAAAAGTGTTTTATCATCGTCGGCCGAGGTTTGTCCACACTTCTCCTCTCGTAGCTCGGCTTTTGCGCCCGTGTGGTTGAAACCTACCCTGGACCACGAGCCGTTCTCTCCCTTTGCTTTGGGAAAAGATGCCAGGCACATGACCTCGCCAGCCTCTCCTTTTTCTCTTTCTCTTGGTGAAAAGGCAGCATGCTATTCATTCACTGTGCAGAGCAAAGAAAGAATATTTATTTATTATCACTCCGTACATGGAGATTCTATCCATTCTTCTTCACAACAAGCCTCCCTCCCTCCCCGCCGTTGCCGACCGAGGCGCCCATCCACAACGTTTGCGCAAAGAGCGGTGTACCGCGTGCGAGTCCGGGCATCATGACGGAACCATTTCTCTATCCTCAGTGCTCAGTGCTCACCGCACCGCACGAGGTGAAAGTTGACGTTGGAATTCCGAGTCTTTGCTTCTTCTCTTCTTTTCTTCTTTACCGCATCTTGCAAATCCATGCTAGTTGCCCCCATCCTAGCTGGATATAACCAGCCTTTTTCCTTTTTTTCTCTGGCGCAATCGACGAGGCATGGCATGGCATGGCATGGAAGCTGGGGTGGCACCACGGTAATCAGTGAGAGAGCCAGCCACGCCACTCACTGACTGAACTGATGAGTGATGAGTGTGTCACTCCCACCTCCCACCTTCCCACACTCCAGTCGATGCTTGCCAAATACGGAAGCATGGCTTGCCCTCTCTTCGCGCCGCCATCGTAGTCGCACTGTGGTCCATCCTCGGACGGGCCGTGGCCGTGGCAGTGGAAAGTTCCATCTGCCCCTGCCCCAACAACTTGCGCCTCAGCTCAATCGCTCAACCATGGCGCAATGCATGCCCCGTGATGAGATTAGGCCGGCGTGCGATAGTCATCGCCTGTGCTGATTGGTCGCCGTCGAAACCCCACATGCGTTGGCTGTACATGTAGATCCTTGGCTTATGTATTCACGAGGGGGTTCGGGCTTTCGTCAGTGTGCCATGCTGCTGATCGTAGTCCGAAATACTAAAAGGATGAAGACTTTTTACTAAATAAGTTACGGAGTGCTCCGTGATACTCCTCCGTTTTAGTATGTACTCCGCAGACCTTGATCCCATCACAGCTTCATATGGCGAGGGGTCTGACTCTATCTGAAACTTGTTCCCATCCGGTCCGTAAAAACGAGGAGACCCTTCAACCCCTTACCCGTCCGTATCGGGAGCGAATTTTTGTCCCCAGAGAATAGAGTTCAATACTAGCGGTGGCAAAACGTCTTGGAGTACGAGATCTACAAGATAGCGTTTGACTTTTCGCCCTAATGCGGAACGAGCCTGGGCGGAAGCTGGCAAATATGTAGAGCTGCTGGGCACTATGTACACCCGACATGTTCAGGTAATATGAATAAACTAGTAATTACCCCGGATTTTCCCTGGGCGTGCTCGAATGCTGGTATAGTGTACGGAGTACTGAACATGATGACACTGATTTGGGCACCCAGAGGTCCAACTTCAGCTGACTGCCTACATACACTGTAGATAGATACGCAGTTGTCGCTTTTGCTCAACTGGGGACTTCAATGCTTGTTCAGGGCCGGTTGAGGTTGAGAGCTTCTTCGTGCGGCATGCTCAGTGACCTCGTACTAACCTTTGCTCATCCCCGTCCGTGGATAGTCTACAGAGTAATCCGTAATGTGGCCACATTCGATTAATACACGCCCTTTGCGCCGGGACGTGGTAACTCGTTTAAACGTTAAGCTTGGGCAGTAGTAGCGCCCTTGATGTTATTCCACTTATAGTGTCAAAAGCCTTTTCAACGGGATCTCCTGCACCGCAATACATGTCCATATAATCTCGGCGCCACGGCCGGTATACTTCCCAAGTAGATGTGTTTATTATAGCGCCCCCTAACAGGGGTAATTCACAATAAAGGGTACATCTTCTAGCTCTGCCTTGAGCATGCCATAAAGTTTACCCTAGATGGGCTTAAAGAACTCGTTGCTCTTGATTCGCTCTACTAGATTATTGAGATCTTGCCCTTGTTTTCCACCGGGTTGCTAGCCTGGTGCTCGCTTCCAGGATCGATGCGATCCGTCTCGCGTGCGTTCCACTTGATTTTGTACGAGTGTTCAAAGGTCGGGCTATGGTCTTTGCGAGGTTCAAGTTAAGAAAGCAGCGCAGTTGGGAAATAGGATAAAGCATTGCAATAAGCAACATGTATTACTCCGTACAATGTTACCCTACTTGCTCTTTGCATCTCCAGCTCATCACACATTCTGGCTCGCCCTGGGCTCTGTTCCGAGGATGGAGTTGGAAATGGAATGTGGTCAATGGGTCATGCTGCCTCTCCTTTCTTTGTCTCTGGCATCTCGGATGCTCGCACCACGTTGCGCGAGATCGTGTGCAGCTATCCTAAACGGGCATGGGTTGGGTGAACCCGCTGAATTGGACCTGGTCTGGTGACTAATACGTGTACATGCGGAGTACTCCGTACATGCATGTACATACAAAGTCCATATCCATTGCCATCGCAGCTTCCCCACAGTGTCTGCGTGTTGTGGTTGGTGATGATGCCTGTGGATAAATTTGATGATAAAAATCAATGCGTTTCACAAGGTGGGGGTGGCAGCAACTTGCGGCGTCCCAGTAGGTTTCACACTGGGTAGCGACGAAACGTGCGAAAGGAAGAGAGATTGTACGGAAAATACCCCAATGATGCGTGCTACAATATTCAGCTCCAATCAAGAAGCTGCTACTCCGTATGTACTCCGTACTCCGTGTGCTCGATAACGCCGCGTGACTTGCAGTCCCTTGTCCCCTGTTATTATCGCGGGCGGTTGGTGAAATGACCAGGTATTGTGTACATACATAACATGTATCATTAAGTGGAGATGGCCGGAAGCTCGAGCTGATGACTGGCTGGCGTTGGCGCAAAGGGAACTCGACAACTTGAAGGGAGCTCCACTCCACACACTTGTTTATGTATGTATGTATGACTTCCTTGTTGATTGTTGACACGTTGTTATTGATTGATTGATGCACAGCCATTGGTGTCCACAAACCCTGCACCGAGTCGATGCGCAACGTCCAGCCATATGTACATACATATTACGGAGTAGAGTCAGTCATAATGACAAACAGTATTCCGTATTACTGGTCAGTGGAACTCTGTACATATGTACTGGCTTACTGTAGCTAGTTTGGTTATCCTGTCATTGGAGCGGCCTGCGCTGCCGCAGAGGGAGGGAACAACAACACGACGACACTATTATGGTCGACGAGGGCTGTTGTTGACTGTAATAACTGTATCAACTTACAAATTACTCCGTAGAAGACCGCAGAGCGCCGTGAGCAATGTGCCCCAAGTCACTTTATCGCCTCCTTCCTCTCCTCGAATGCAAAAATGATTCATTGATGCTGGTTCACGATCGCGTATCAGGTTGCTGCAGGCGAACATGACAGCTTGGGTGGTTGTTATTGCAGCACAAGACAACAGACGTGCATTTGATTATTACGGAGTACTCCATACCCACCTACCTCCCTTCTCGCTGGAACATACGAGTCGTTGATGGGAGAACATGTTTTAAAATTCCATCCCCAAGCCCCAAGGTGAAGTTCGGCCGCAAGCTCTGAACTTCCGAGCACGAAGAACCCGAATCGGTGACGAAGAGCCGACCCATTCGACTTGGCGTAGAGGCACGGAGCACCGCAATCGGACTTTGAGGCAAGAGTCAAATGTCAAGTGATGCTGGTCAGTGGTGAGGGCTGCACGGCTGGAATGGAAGCCAATCTTACTCGGTACTCCGTATGTACCGACTGACTGATCACTTTTGGTGTGTTGCGTCACAAGAATAGCACGCACGGGTCCCATCTCAGCGCTAAACAACTTTACATGCTCTACGGAGGGTTAATAGAGGAGCTGGCAGTGGCCGCAGCCAGCGGTTGCTTCAGGTGCGACAGGACTCCAAGGAGACTCACAGGAGACTCACAGGAGACTCACAGGAGAGCATCGTTGGCATTGGCGCTAGGGGGCGATCCTGGACAGGCAGGGAAGGCCAGACCAGACCAGACCGGACCACTGCCACTGGACGACGGCAGACGAGTCTCCACAGTCCACAGACCTGCCCCGAAACGCCATTAACAAAGGCAGGCTGATGATGGCGGCGACGAGCCTGATGCCAATACATACATGTAGTATCTATCAACAGAGGGCGGACTAATCCGTACGGAGTAATGTACACATGTACATACATACATACATACATACATACATACATACATACATTCTGTGCTATCGCGTCCCTGAAGACTTGCTGCTCACCCTTGCCAATTGGCAAGAACAAACTGGATGGATGATCTGAAGAACCCTGGAGGATGCTCCATGCACCCAGTGTCAATGTTTTGTCCATCGCGTGCCAGGCCCAGGCCCAGTGCTAATAGAAACCTAGCTGCTAATGGCGTCGCGACGTTCCCTGATCCCTCTCGCCTCTGTTCTGTTCCTCACAGCGCCCGTGCCCATGGCTCTTCGCCGTCTTCTTCGCATGCATCTGGACTGTATGAGACACTGTGTCCAACCGACGGTCTCAGGGACTGGGGCTCGCCCCACAATTGCAGGCAGTTGTGTGCCAAGACAGGACTAGTGTGTGTGCCAGCCCATCCAGCCCCTGCCTAGTGGCAAATTTGGTGGATCCGGTATCCGCCCACATTTCTCGGACCCCATTCGCCACCTCTGACAACGTCTGTCCCCAGGGCCCCGGTCTTTTCCCATCCCCAACCAACAAAAATGCCGTTGCACACGACGCCCATGTCTTGTGGGTCCCGACTCCGACCTTGCGCCTGCGTTGCGCCTGCGCCTGCGCCTACTCGTGCACCTGTCTCCGCTTCACACTGTGGTCTCAGGTACCTGACTGGCAGGCGTTCCCAGCCCGGGCATCTTAGTACCCTCCACCAGAGTGTCCGGCTTCGTCTGTCTTATTGGCCTTCCCTGTCGGCCTTCCCTGTCCCTCCTCGTCTTATGTACCAAATGCCCGCTTTCCCATTCCTCTCTTCCTCTCTCACCCACACACACACACATTACTCTGCCGGAACACACAAACTCGGACCTCTTCCTCTCCTCTTCTCCTCCTCATCCTCCTACCGCCGCTCTCTTCTGCTTCATCTTGCATATTTGCTCTTTGCCCCATCGCCAGCTTAGATTACTCTTAAACTCACCCTCGCCTCGCCTATCCGACAGCTTTGGCCGAACTCTGCTCCAGCAATTAAGCCTCGATTCTGCAGCCACCTCGCTCCGCCCTGCAAAACAAAACCAACGTGCATTACCGTTCGGAGTCACTGCGCCCCCAATCAGAAGCAATAGATCCGGGGCTGCAGAAACCTTGCTAGACCAACGGCACACAGCACATTAGCTTTGAACTCACGAAGCATACTATGGCCTCGTACTATCATTACAATGCGCAGGTTGCGCATGCGGCGCCGTCTCGCACAATCACGGCGGACACCGCAATCGCAGAGGAGCTCCCCGCATGTCGGTGTCACAAAATGCCCAGAGACAGTTTCGTGGTGCGCGCAGCATGAAAGACCTCAACGAGTCAGCAGCTCTTTCTGCCTTCCGCATGAAATTTGAAGCTGGTCGCTCCTTCGAACTGGAAGATGACTTGGAGTTTTGCCCCAATCTCTGACAGAGTCCGATGTAAGTAGTGACGCCAGCAGTAGAAGCAGCTCCCGAATAGCTTCTCCTTCGTCTGCTATGCATACCTTCTAGGAGTTGTTTGCAGTGTCTGACTTGTTCGTTCTTCTCTTGTGTACAGCTGGTATCGATCTCCAGTGTTTCCGAGCGCTCTTCTCTGGCAAGCAATTCTCCCGAATCCTCCCCACACAACGACCTCAAACCGTTGCTTCCGGGTTCTCTCTCAACTCATCTTCCGCCGCCTTTATTCCTCCGAGCTTCCAAAGCCATCACTCGAGCTTGAAGCTGCACCAACCCGCCGCCACTCGCGGGCGCAATGCTATCCCCATCATCAACCCCGCCACGGGTATCAGCATGTCTAGTCCACCTCCTTCGGTATCGCCCGCCGCAATACAGCACACTCTCGGTCGCCGATGGTAGGTTGTGCCCTCGACTCGCGTCACGTGTCCTTGATGGATCTGTCGTCAGCTCGGGCCCTCCATTGTCGGCTTCCATGCGGTGTAAACCAACCCCTGTTTGTTTGCTTTTGTTTCTTTCGAGCGACTCGTCATCTTGGCGAGCACACCGACAAATCTAGAACCTGAAAAAAAGCGGTATCGCATTCGCGTCGGTCGGCTGCCTGTCGACGCAATTTTACTCCTCTCAACTCTGCAATCTGTACGACCATATTCGATTCGACATATAAACGCCACTTTCTGCATACGACAGATTGTCCGCAATGACCACGACCAATCTGCGCGGCTCGAGAACGCGATGCCACATTTTTCATCCTCTGCTGCTTTGTCCTTTTCAACATTCGATATACCAGCGTTGCGTGCGATTCGAATCAAGTGTCCGTCTCGCAAGAACGAGACTAATGAGCACAGACAGGGGCGTTATTCTTCATCGCATTAGGAAATTTTGCATTTTCATCTCCTCACTACAGAGGAGCCGACCGTGGGATTGGCAGTTGTTATTTTTCTTCTTCACGACGATATATCCGGCATACTACATGTAATATCTGGAGCGTGTGCGACGAACGAGCTTTACTACTCACCAAAACGTACTGCCCTGCATTAACGGCAGTGGGATGACGAATTCATCAAGAGGAAAAAAAAAGTGTCAAATGAACACATAGAAATGGGGCTTTCGCCTTATGAAAGCGTTTGGGAATTCACGGGCTGGGCGTCTGCTCAAGTCACATGCAGATATACCTGCAGGAGGAGCAGCGGATGGCAAGGACTTAGCGGGTGCTCATGTGTCTTTTCGGCGTGCATCTTCCTGTCTGGATGTTGGTTTTTCGGTTCTGGTTTCTCTTTTCTCTCTTCTCAAAATCTCTTGATGAGTTTGATGTTTCGTCTCTGTTTTTGTTCAGTCGTCCTGACCTCGGAGCACTTGTTGGAAAGTTTTCTTTTAATGTATGACGTTTGGGGCATGGGAAGTGAGTCGATCTCGACGGTAAGATGTGAGATCATCTCGTGTTTTCTGGATGGGGCATGAATGTTTTTGTTCAGCATACGGTAGTGATTTGAGCGGCGCGATTAGCTACGTACGACATGATCTGGTTTGCGGGTCGGGTTATTTGGGATTTCTTGAGCCATGGTGCTCTGGTGTTGCAAATTTGCTGGGATCTGGACACTTGTGTGGGTTGCGAGCATGCTTTCCGGGAAACGGGTGTTTTATATTACTTTTTACAGCGGTTTCGATATCGCGGCTATTATATCGGCCAGCTGGGATGACAATATACGATATGTTAAGACAGAAGGATTGGATCCGTGTCAATTCAATGTGACTGATGAGTAACTGACTAACGAACGACGTGTCTGCACGAACCACAGCTACCTAATTTAGGTGGTAATTTGCGTAGGTAGCGTTTCTGTAGTGGGACGTTTGGTGGCATCATGATGTCGCCCGTGGCCACGCTACACTATGTGTGTTATAACTATTCAGGACTCAATTTACTCCGGCCTGAGCCCATTGACGACCGGGCCAAGCATGAAAAATTATGTAACTAGCGAGGCAATGATGCGTTCAACCGTGCGCAAGGTTCTACAAGCAGCGAGGCCATCGCAATAGTGACGTCAGGGAAGTCAGTCCACTCCGCCATGACGGGAAGCAAGTCCCCATTAGAGTCTGGTCTGGTCCCCCCGGCCCCCCTCCTCCACCTTACTATCTACATTTACACATTGAACCAGAGATCTTGATAAGTCAACAAACCACTCGCTCTCAATCTGCCGAAAATTTCAATTCAATCCCCAAAAGCTATTTGCCCCCCAAAAAAAAAAGGCAAAAATCACCCCCGCCATGAATACGGCCAGAAACGCAAACGCACTCAGCCTGCACGCCCTGCGCGCCAGACTCGTGCCCATGACCAGGCGCGGGCTCCTCTCTCCACGAGCTCGAGACTCGGACTGAAGGAGTCGTCTTCTCGTGCGTTTTTATTTTTTTTCAATCCTCCCCCTTCCCCCTTTTCCGTTTTGTAGAAAATCAGCAGGATTGGCTGCCAACGCACTTTTTGTCTGCCGTAGAAACAGACGTCGATTACGACAAGCACAAGAGGGACTCGCTGGAGAAGCAGAGGAAGGGCGCGGGCCACTGGAAGCCAGAGCTTGCGTCGGACAGCGAGGAGGCCGTGAGGGCGGACCGGTCCGGCCGCGAGGACATTGCGACGTTGCAGGAGAGGACGAAGGGGTCGGCGGCCGGGGGTCGGATAAGTCTGGGGGCGCGGGGAGTAGCTCGAGGGATGGATGGGCTGAGTTTTATCTTGGGTGGTGGTTGTGGTGATTCGGGGCGGAAGTGCATACGGTGAAATGGTTGTCAGATATGTTGAATTGTGGTGTGAATAATACTGCCGTTTTTTTTTTTAAAAAAATGCTCGCGGTGGTTCTTGCCGTATGATGGCTCCGTACCAGGATCAGATACGCCCCAATGAATTCGACGCGTGTGTTTTCTTTGAAAGTCACGATTGCCACCGAGGCGGGCACCCTGCGTCTGGTAACAAATTTACGTCGGCGTCTTTGTCGTTGCCCGTTTAAACTTGAACTGCCGCTACGAACTCGGGGACACGACAAACACATGTGTACGGAGTATTAACATTCAAGAAAACATGGTTGATTCCACCACCAACAGTGGAGGAGGGAGAGCGCATAGACACTCCTTATCGATAAGTGTATCCCAACCAGAAGCTTCCCGGTCCCATCCTCATTCTCAAAATGTTCAAACGCAAACCAACAAGCACAAGCATGAATTGAACGCTCAAACACCGACAACCCCCCTTTTCCATAAACCCAGAAACTCCGGCTCGAGAAATCGAAGGCTTCGGCCTTTTCTTCTCCCTCCGACCCCCTTCCCCGGGGCAGTCGCAGTCGCAGTCGCACAAAATGTCCTCGCCATCTTTCCAAACAGCCCTCCTGGCAGGCGCTCTCGCCGGCACGACCGTCGACCTGTCCCTCTTCCCGCTCGACACACTCAAGACGAGACTCCAATCCTCGGCCGGCTTCTTTCCATCGGGGGCTTCTCCGGGATATACAGAGGGATTGGCTCCGCAGTCGTGGGATCCGCCCCGGCGCAGCCTTCTTCTTCTGCACGTACGAGGCGGCGAAGCGGGCGCTGGCCCGGTCCAAGCTGCCCGAGCCGGTGACGCACATGCTCGCCGCCAGCCTGGGCGAGGTGGCGGCGTGCGCGGTACGCGTTCCCACCGAGGTGGTCAAGCAGAGGGCGCAGGCGGGTTTGCACGGGGGCAAGTCCGGGGCAGCACTGCGCGCCATTCTCTCGCACTACGGGGGCGCGAATGGCTTCTTCGCGGTGTGGAGGGAGCTGTATAGGGGTGGGGCATCACCATCTTCAGAGAGGTGCCCTTTACCGTCATACAGTTCCCGCTGTGGGAGGCCATGAAGTCTTGGGGCAGGCGGCGGCGGCGGCGGCGGCGGCCGCGCGACGAGGCCGACGTGTCCGGTGCGGAGAGCGCCTTGTACGGCAGCATAGCGGGTGGTGTATCTGCCGCGGCGACGACACCGCTGGACGTGCTGAAGACGAGGGTCATGCTGTCGCAGGAGAGGGTTTCCGTGGCCGACGTCTTCTCGAGGATGGTCAGGGAGGAAGGCTGGAGGCCCTTCTTCGCCGGGGTCGCGCCAAGAGTGACGTGGATATCGATAGGCGGTGCCATCTTCTTGGGAAGTTATCAGTGGGCGGTGAATGCTATGAGGGTAATTTCATAGATTGGGGGCTGGGTGTCTGGCCAGGTGCAATTTCATGGTGTTCTTGTACCAACAAGATCAGGTGGGCGTGAATCGTAATGATATATATATATGTATATATATATATATCCATTGTCAGGAGCGGTATTGCACGATAGACTACTATATACACAAGGGAGGGGGCAGTTTTGATACAAGAGACTCGAAAAGCACAAGCGAGCACGTTCCATGATGATAGTCTAAAATCAAAAATACTTACACAGTTTAAATCTTTCGCAATACTATATGTTCGACTATTGACCACGGAGGTCTAGGTGAGCGGCGAGCGCTGGGTCGGTCTATAAGAGAAAAAAACAATGAAGGGGGCTGCCCTGCAGTGAATAACGTGGAAAAAGAAGAAGAAAAGAGAAAAAGAAAAGAGTACGGTTTAGCGCTAAAGGATATTGCCATTGCCGTTTTCACACGGAAGCTTCATCGTCTGGCTTCTGAACAGAAAAAGGCAGGCAGGCATAAAATGCTGTGAGAGTATGAAAGATGCGAAGGAGGAAAGATACCGCGGGGCATTGATCGTTACTCAATCGTTTAGAATCGTCTGAATAGTTGACCGAGACCATGTGCTGTGGTCGTCTGGTCACGAGTCAGTACGTCTGCGCGTCCTACGTAGCGGGTGTCGTCGCTGTTGGTGCCGAGGCCGGGGCAACAACCACAGGACCAGGAGCGCCAGGTGTATCGGCTGGAATCATGGAAGCAGATGGCTTGGGCGGCTTGATCTGCTTGCGTCCATTGGCTTTGTAGTACAACACGACGTCGTTACCGCTCTTCCACACGTGGGTGCGAATTGTTGCAAGACTCATCAACGGACCAAGCAGCTGGCAAAGCAAACATATCGTCAGTCACTACAAACACACTCAGGACAAGTCAACCAATGCAAGGTGACGTACCTGATCATTACAGTAGAGTTCGAGATATTCTTCTGGGGCCAGTTCATTTGGGCCAGGTTCCTCAGGCACCTCCTCGATCCTCTCTGCGACATACGACAGAATCTTCTTCACGCGTAGCATTCGGTTGGCGTTGAGCCGGCTGTTTCCATCCGCAGGCGACAGCACAGGCAAATCCCCATCGGGTGAAGGACAAATGAGATCTTTACGGGGTCCTTGAGTGGAATAAGGTTCTGCAGTAGTACCTCCCTAGCCACATGGGGGCCTTTTGCTCGATGACATCAGCGTCGTGACCAACCTTCTCAACTGTCCCTTGATACACGTTGGCGCTGCCACCCGAGGTCTCTTCTTGGATTATGATCTTGGTTCCAGGCGGCAGCTTCAATACTGGCGTCTCGTTCGGCAGACTCGGCGTGACACGAGCCTCAATCAGTTTGTCTGGACTTTCTGCGAACTGCTTGTCGTAGTTGTTTCGGATTCTCTGAATTACCCCCAAAAGCTATCGTCCACTTCCTTTTCATTCGCGGACGAGGTTTCCGACTCTTCTGCCTTCTCATCAACCACAACGGGCTTGTCCTGGTTCGCCTGTGACATGGACCGTCCCAGTTTCTTGCTGCTGAACGACATGCGGAGTTTCTTTCCAAACGTGCTACTCGGTGACTTGGCCGTGTCGCCGGCCTTGTCCTTGTCCTTGTCCTTGTCTTTTCCTTGCCCGTGTCTTTGTCATTCTCTGCGAAAGTCTTTGCCTCTGATGAGTCGAGAGGAGATGTCCCTGGAATGACCGTACCCCTTGCGGCAAAGTAGTCGTCCTTGTCTCCAGTACTGTCTTTCCCGGGGGATCAATGTGCTAGATACAGCTTCCTCTGGAACACGTGGAAGTGATGAGGCACCAGGTCCTGGAGTGGCCAGACCGATGCCCAACCCGGGAGTCCCCAGTTGTAGGTGAGAGCCGTTAGCCCGAGGAGTAGTCACTTGATCTGTCTTCTCCCACTCTGCTATATCTGTTTGAGGAAGGGCAATTGATGTGGGGCATTTATTCGACCAGCTGTTTGGCGCTTGGCCACCTCTTCATTCAACTTTTGCCTGTAACTTTGGTCGCGTTTGATTTCTTCGTCGATGAGATTGGCAAACAAGTAACGCAGGATCCAACGTCCGAGACTGACTATGTGGCAGGTTAGTCAAATGATGTCTCCCGACAGTTCGTTTCAGGTTCCTTCCTCGAATTTTCATACTTCTCTGATCCTCACGGAAATCTATTGGCTCGTCCAATTTCAACTCATCTGCGTAGATCTCGGCGTCAAAGCAGTTGAAAGGCTCCAAGACAACAGTGAGGTTGCCAGAACTCAAGTCAACTGAGCACCAAGGTGCCACAGCCTCCCGAGTGTTGACGACCGCCTCCACATCTTCCAAATGCTGTTTACCAAAGCTTTGGACAGGCTTACACTACATTTTGACCCTTGGTGAGATTTTTGGTCGTATTTGCATCGTGATGGAATGGATAAAATAGAAGAATCTTACCTCGAGAAGATCCCAGAGCAATACGTCGCCAGCGGTATCTAGAGTCAGTACCCTCCGTCTATCATTGAGAATCTTGTGTTTCAAAAGTCCAAACTGTCCTTCAATGGTGTCTTCAGGTGCTTGATGAATCGGCCTCGCTTCAGGATCCGGATGCTCAACTACAACTTCCGACCCTCGCCGAGCCAACGTCTCTCCAAGAGTGTTCGATTCGGCGTCGAAAATTGTGCGGGAAGGGAAAATAGCGGTGTTGGAAATACGGAGAATCGATTCCGAGGGGATTTTCTTTTGGTTTGTGGTCTGCTCAATCGCCGTTGAAGCCGCTCTTTGGTGTCGAAACCCCTCGGGGAGGTTGATATCGGATTTTGTGTCAACATCTCCCCATCGATTCACAGACGAGCGATTGGTAGCCGTCCAGATATGACCACCAGCAGCGACTACTTTGGACACGCCACAGTGCTCCTGAGCTACAGCTAAGCTCAGCCCGTTGTCTAGGTCGTCCATGCTTCCACGCACGTCCGTCTTGGCCACCAGTCCAGCGCGGTCACTGCTGTAGAAAACCCCAAGACTCGGATCGTCAGAATACAATGACCAGATACTTTCGTCGTGCATTGTGAAGGTATACATGCATCGACCACCCTTGACACTCCACATCTTGATAGTCTTGTCCGCACTGGCACTCAAGATGATATCACCAGAATCGTCAATCAGGATGGACCGAATGTTGTCCAAGTGGCCAACCAGTTTGGAGATTTTGTCACCTGTCCGAGGGTCATAAAGTCGGATCGTTTTCTCTGGGCCGCCACTCGCCACAATGTCCCGGCTGACAGCCAGGGCATAAACAGATCCCTTTTCTAGAATTTCCTCGCCCTTGACATCAACATCGAGAGTTTTCCCGGCGCCGTTCAGATCCCACAAGCAGATCTTTCGATCTAGACCCCTGAAGCGACCCAACTTGCGTTCATATGAGCAGGCGGAGTGGCAACACACTTGACGTAGTCCGCATGTTCTCCGATTGCGACGGTACGAGTGCTGTCCTCCTCCGAAAATGGTCGCCATACTTTGACAGTGAGGTCTGACGACGCTGAAACCAAAGCCGTGTTATTCTGTGCCAGAGTGATATCATTTATCCAGTGAGTATGAGGTTGAGCTTGCGAACGAAACTTGGTCTGCGGTTGTTTCGCACCTGCGGAGCTGACGACGACATCGGCGGTTCGTTGGAGGTCGAGGCCGAGGTCCCAAGCACAGACGATGCCATCTCGGCCACCAGTATAGCTGCAAGTCCAAACCCTGTTAGCGAGTGTGAATTCATGATGAAGGTCGAGGTCAAAATGAACGCGGCCGCGTCAGTCACAAGAGAGAGGAAGCTCACAGAATGCCGTTGTTTGCATCGACGGCTAGGCCGTTTACGCCCAGCCGATGGCCACCCGCAGACGACTTGGCGTTCTCAAGAACTGTGAAGAAGGGGGAGCGGTATTAGCACCAGACATCGATGAGGAGGGAGGGGGAGGGGAATTTATTAGCCGAACGAGGGCAATTGTCAGTATACTGTCTCGGGAGGACGCCAGCGATGTCACTCAACGGTGAGAAAGCAGAGAAGAAGCATGTCATGTCACACACCATAGCTGATTCTTTGGCGCGCCCTCTTGGCCATTGCGCGAAAGCACGCCCAGTCCGGCTCGCAGGTAGCTGGCTCGCTTCTTCCTAGCTTGAAAGATTGAGAGATTGAGCTGCCAGTCGCGTGTATAAATGGAGCAAGTCCGGCACGTTCTGGACAGTTGTTGTTGTGCTATTAATGCATGTACGTAATACATATGTACATGATGATACGCAACGTTCGGCGGAGCAATCTGATCTGGGGTCCAACGCTATTTTAGGAGGACAGATATTGGCTGCATTTGGCAGGGGCTAAGGGGCCGCAGGGCACCAGGGGTCGCAACGGCTGACGTCTGTCTGTCTGTCTGTCTGTCTGTCTGTCTGTCTGGCCCCCACGGTCGTCGGTGTCGGCGCCCCTCCCCCTCCCCTCCCCTCCCTCTTCCCTCCCTCCCCCTCCCCTCCCTCTTCCCTCCCCACGCGCCGACGTTCTGGTGGACCGTGGCGTCTTCTTTGCTACTAACTTCCTACGGAGTACTTCCTTCCTACTTCCTACGGAGTACTTCCTTCCTACTTCCTATGGAGTACTTCCTTCCTACTTCCTACCCTTCCTATCAGTCCCAGGCATTCGCCCTTGCCGCCCTTGCCATCTGAATGGGTTCACTTGGCTTCTTCGTACATGTTCATCAGCAGGCTTGGACCATATTTCAGTTTTCAGCGCTTCAAGTGTAAAATAGAGTTTACAGCACAACGCCTGTCCGCTTCCAAGACAATTTGACCCTTTTAACAAAGCACGCCAATGCGGAGTACAACCGCCAATACCCTCCTCAGTACCCACAGTAAAAGAACACATGTCGCTCTTTCCAACAACGACACTCACTGATGACTCTCAGTGTTTCTTCTGCCCATCCCTTCCGCCCCCGTCATGTTCGTCTCGCTGGCGGACGAGTGACGTCGACCTTTGATGCTCCTTCGACTGTCCTGCCCTTTTAAACATGATATCCGCTCAAATCTGTCTGTTCGTGTTTGTTAAAATCATCCGAGTAGATGGGAAGATGGGTTGCATCTTACGTTTACATGCAGGTGCAGCATCCCTCCGAACACCATCTTGAGGATTTGAATCCCTTGTGGGCCTCGCATTGCGGGCAATCATCTGCGTCGAAGGATATCTCGTCCTTTCTACCGGGACAGTTTTCCCGGAAACACTTAGTACTTCCTCGGAGCACCTGGTGCTTGCACCGGTGCTCTACGACAACCTGAGAGCACATGCGTAAGTCGTGGGCTGTCAAAACTAGCCGAGTACGGAATACATATAGTGTTGGAATATATCAATCGCTTTTTGGTTGAATGGGAAATGGCCCAATTGTTATCAGATGCGCAAATCGATATAAACGAGAGTTGTAGATGGTAATAAGAGAAACCGTTGATATTGTCGCAATAGGAATGGCTCGAAAATAAAAGAGGAAGAAGCTAGAGGTAGAAGTGGCAGGAGGATTGAAATGAATTGATTGCTAATAGTAAGTCGAGGTTGATGAAAAAAAAGCGCGGATGGTCATGAGTCGGATCACTCGGCGCTGGGAGCTCTTCACCTCTGGGACACATCTTTTGCTTCTGGCGAGAGGACCTGGTGATCTACGTATCTACATGTACGTCTGCGTATCTACGTACCTACCTTACATGTATGTAGGCTACCTTTCTAGCGAGGGGCTAGCCATCTATTGGCTGGGCCGCGTCATGTCCGTCATATCCGTCATTGTCCGTCAATCAGGATCCGGCTCGCTGCCCTCAATCCCTCAATCCCTCAATCCCTCAATCGGAACTTGGCAAGTTGGTCTGGCTTATACAAGTGTTGATGACATCCCCTCCTCATTGTGTGCCATTGCTATTGCGGATGCAGATGGTGCCAGAACCTCATCTTCGTTCCCACATTCTGTTCCTTTTACTAGCTCATGCCAGTTCCTACCTGGGTCCTGTCTTTATCCAAATCCATCATAAAATCGCATCTTGTCGGCGTCATCTACTCTTACCACAGAGCGTCGGAGTGGATTTCGGACAATTTCGTGCAACCAGACTTCATAGTGTGAATAGATGAAAAGAATGGAAAGAAGAGATGATGATGATTGACTATCTAGGAAATCAATCAGAAGGAAAAGGAAGCTCTATATAAGCTTCAAGATCTATGAAGGAAGAACAAAGAACCTTATCAGTGAAAGGGTCGGTCAACAAACGACGCGAGGCCAGGTCTTCGGATAGATTAAGAAACGAAGCATACATACGGGAGGCTGCAGCAACAAAGGAAAAGCGATGCCTAAGATGTGAGGCGGCGATATCCAACACATGCCCGGGCCACTGTAGCCCTTGTACACTTGGGCACGAAGTCGTTCACTTCGCAAACCATGGCGTCAAGAAGTGAAGTGTCAGTTCGTGATGTTTCGCAGACATCCTTCTCAATAAGCGGCTCATGAAAACTGCTGTTGATCGTCTGGACTCCAGAGGATACAGAACTACAAGACAATAAGCTGGAGCCCTGCGTATTACTGCGGCACTGCGGCTGCCACCCGCGTGGATCGCTACTGTCCCGTCAAGCGTCTGGTGGGTCATTCCAGTTAGTCGTCCATTGGTGTGGCACTTTTAGCACTGAGAGGGTGGTACCTGACAGCTAATACGAATTCATGTACACATACCGAGTGCATTGATCAACTGGCACCAGACCGCCTGTGCGTGTGTACATATGTACATACATCTCCAGCACAACGGCTACAAGTTCTTCCGCCGCGCATTTGAGCAGTTGCCAACATCGAAAAATCACTGCAATTTCCAGCAGGCTCCTCTGGTCATGAGATGCGAATCTCTCTCCCATAACCAACTTCCGCATTGCGAGCCGCAGTCCCCTTTGAGGACTCTTCAACCCAACGACTGCAAAGCACTAGTTGTACGCAGGCTCTAAACATTGTGTGTCAAACCACTTGATTCAACGTGCCGCCGTTCGGTCGCTTCTGGTCGCGACTTCCGACACCGCCAATTTCTACAGCAAAACCGAGTTGCTCGTCGATCCTATAATATCGGCCCCAGCTGCCCTAATTTCAATCAAGTCACTTGCCATGGCGGAGTCGCATCCCGATATCCAGAGCATTCTGGCTGCACTCGGTACGTTCCCTCCTCGTTCAGTCTTTACCGCCAGCCATGCTGACATCAAACTAACCACGAGCGCAGCTGCTCAACGTCCACCAGCCGGTACTCCTTCCCAGACACCTCCCGGCGGCCCTGGACAAGCTTATCCTCCTCCTCCATCTGCCCTGCCACATTCTTACCCAGGCCCCAAGGAGGTGTCCCTGGTTATGCTACATCTGGCCATCTTCCAGCCCCCGCGGCCAGTGGAAATCTTGACTTGAGCGCCATCCGCCCCGTAAACTCTGGCACGATGAACTTCGACGACATTGTATCCAAGGCTCGAGCGTATGCTGCTGAGAAAGGTGCCACCTCGTACGATCGTCCCCTTGTCTACGGCTCCGAAGCACGAAATAGTGATCGCAATTATCGTCGATCACGATCTCGCTCACCACCTCGTGGTGACCACAGAGACGACCGCCGCGGCGGTGGCCATGGAAGGGAATATGGACGCGATCGATCCTTCTCGCCGCCTTCTAGAGGTCGCTTCTCACCCCATGGAGGAGGAGGTGCAGGCGGTGGCGGTAGCGGTCGAGAACGGTCACCTCTTCGTGGCGGATCAGACGACAACTCAGAGACCATTCAGATCGAGTCGAGCCTGGTAGGCCTTATCATCGGACGTCTGGGTGAGAATTTGCGTCGTATCGAATCCGAGACAAACTGCCGTGTGCAGTTCTTAGCTGCTACCGATGGTGGCCCATTCCGTCAATGCAGGATCACAGGACCTCGGCCACGCCGTGCCGATGTGAAGACTGCCATCAACCGAATTATCGAAGACAGTGGGATGGGAGCTTTGAATCGACCCCAGGAAAAGAGTCAAGAGCCTGAAAAGAGTGGAGCTGCTCCCCTGCAAGAGGGTGAGGATCATATGCAAATCATGGTGCCGGACCGCACTGTTGGTTTGATCATTGGCCGTGGAGGTGAGACCATTCGTGACCTTCAAGAACGATCTGGATGCCATATCAACATTGTGGGAGAATCGAAGAGCGTCAATGGCCTGCGCCCTGTCAACCTCATTGGTACCGTGGAATCTGCAGCTCTCGCAAAAGATCTCATCTTGGAAATCGTCGATAGTGATACGAGGGGCGACGGGGCTTCTGCCGTCAAGAAGAGCGCGCCTGCTCCATCTCGCGCGGAACCTCCGTCCAGAGATATGGGAGGAGGTTTGGGCGGGTCGGACAAAATTAATGATGCAGTCTATGTTCCGTCAGATGCGGTGGGTATGATTATTGGTAAAGGTGGCGAGACCATCCGCGAGATGCAGAACACCACAGGCTGCAAGATCAATGTGGCCCAGTCCTCTGGGCCTGGTGAAACTCAACGAGAAATTGCACTCATCGGTTCGCGGGATAGCATTGCACGAGCCAAAGTAGCAATTGAGGAGAAGGTTGATGCTGTGGTATGTCGCAGATCCCCAGATCCCTCAGTGCCTCTCCCCTCCTTTCCCCATTCTCAACAGGCCACCTCAAGCATATACTGACAAAGCAGCAACAGCGACAAAAGAGCGGCGATCGTAGCGGCCCCCGGGGTCGTGGACATCAGGATCTTGATAGACCGTCGTATTCGCAAGGCCCAGATACATCTGCTAACCTACCCTGAGCTTCATCCGGATCCGGAGACGGAGCTGATCCATACGCCCAATGCAAGTAATCTGGCTCTCTTTGAATAACTAGGATCCCAAGGGCAAAGCTGACCTGTTAATGCAGATGGCGGATACCAGAATTACGTCGCTCTTTGGTACCAGTCCCTGATGTACCAACAACAACAGCAACAAACCGGTGACGGGCCACCAGCAGGCGCGCCTGCTCCTGGCTCATAGTGACGATGCCCCTCCTGTTATGACGGCGATTATTTGCACATCTTGACTAGGTGACCTTGATCGAGCTTGCGCTGTGCGACGACAACAGCATGAGAAACATCTGAGATGCCTTGACTTGACTGACACTGCCTCTCTGACTTGGAAACGCATATGACGCGTGAACCGTGATGGTGTCTATGCATGTACAACTCGTTGCATTTGATTCTCTGACCTGCTTTCGTTTTGCCCCTCAGGCGTTCAACAAACAGGGTGAGGCTGCTGGGGTGATGATGCTGTTTTGCCCTTGATGAACGTATGCACACATTTCCTGATGACTTGGTTATGCTTTCCTTGTTGTTGACAGAGCATCCTGGGGTGGACTAAAGATCCGTCCGGTGTCTTGTCTGTGCCTCATTCGTCATTGCTTGCTCTTGCTCTTGTTCACCAATTTACTTCTCGTCATGGCCCTTGCCACTGACAAAACCAAAAACCGAAACCCGAAACCCGAAAAAAAAAAGCGAAAAGAATAAGAAAACACCTCCCCTCCTTTCCCCCGCTGTCATCGCGGACGACGCTGCTCAACGTACTTTTTGATGCTCTTTTAGACGTACAACCCTAATCGTGTTTGACATGTTTCGATTGAAGATGGGCCCAGTACACATGTGGCGCTGCATGGACATGATATATGCCTTTGACTCGGCCTCTCAGCAAAGTTGATTGATCTAAATTGATTTTGGTATACGACGGCACGTTGCCTTGGACATGGCACTTTGCAATCCATCACAGGTGCCGGAGCATCTTTGACCTGACCTGATCAGCACGGCGGTTGTTGCCAACGACAAGTACATCAATCAAGTCTCTGGTGGTCCTGCGAAATCCATCGGTCGGCTTGACTTTATCACTCATTTGTCCTTGTATGCAAGGGTGATACTTTCAGGTGCCAAATTTGCTCAAGCTGGGACGTACAAGATGATGCATTCTGCTTGCCGTGGCATCCGTGCCCCGTTTCGTTCATTCTGTCATTGACACATGCTGCCAACGGATCATTGTGCGACACGCTAGGCTCCCACGACTTGATGTGAGCCCTTTTTTTGGCGTTTCTACGTCTGCTTATCCATATGGATTTTAATTGTCATTTTTCCTTGTTATAGAAGAGTGAATACCAGCAACGACGGATGTTGTGGACCATGAAAGTCGAGTCGACGCCAGAAGAGACTAAATAATGGGGACTTGAATCGAGGACGTTTGCAAAGCCGAGGAATTTCTAGGGAGAGGCGAGGATTGGCGAGGATTGGCATGCATAATAGTTACGTAGGAGCAGCGACCGATACCAGTTGGGTACAGATGTTGTTTTCCTCGATATGTTCGCCAGGTGACGAGTGATGATGGCCTTACTGCTCATCTTCCTGACCCTAAAGGTTTCATTCCTGAAAGAAAGTCCCTTCATTTCTGCGTTCCAGTCGTTTTGAAAAAAAAAAAAGGATGGACTTTAAAACACCAAGGGGCATATGCACACCGCGAACGGGTCCTCAGTGGGAGTGTTCCTCGCCATGGAAGAACACAGTGCCGCTCATGCATGGCAGATTCTCTCGGATCACCTAGTTTGTGTGAGATACGGATCAAGGGTGAAGATGGGATTTTTGTGCAGAAAGACTTTAAAAGTGTCTGGTGGTTTGGAGAGCCTGTCTTGTAGCCAAACTTGTTTCTATTGTACGTCGAGGGCAACGATGTGTTGTGACGCTGCTTTTGTGTTCTGTGTAAAATATCTAGTTTTCCCATCTTGGGCCCCTATTGAGGGTTTTTTTAAGAGGGGGGTGAATCTTGAATTGATGATGATTTCTGAAAAGAAAAAGAAAAGAAAACTGCCAAGGAACGATCCTAGATTGCATTGGAAATTGGCGTCTTACGCAGCCCTGCCAATGGCAGGCCAATGGCAGATATCCAAGGGTCGTGGTTGCGCTGACGGATGGATACGGTGCCTTCGGTTCTGCTAGACGAGATGCGAGTAAGACGAGGTGCGCCGCGCCGCGCAACCCGTTGGTGCGGAGATTTCGGAGATGGACTAGGAAAGAAGAAAAAAAGACCCTGGGCTATCATCTATCATGTGAGACAAATGGCGAGATCGGGGATATCTGCGTACGGATTACGGAGTATCTACTCCGCGCTCCGTACTCCGTGACCCGTCGTCCTTTTTTTCCCTTTTTCTTTAACCCGCGTGCCCCGTGGATAGATTTGCAAAATCATTCAGGGGTTACTCCGTAATACGACGTACGATACGGATAGTCCGTACGGATTAGCTCATTCAAGACCTGGTGGATGGATCCTCATATGCAGCACTTGCATATTATGTACGTGATGCGTAAAAAAGAATTAGAATGACGCCAAAACGCAACTTCTTGGTCGATGAGTGCCGTTGGAATTGGAAAAGTCCTAGACACGCACAGGTTGGCGTCATGCAGCAAGCATGCATCTCGCACGATCCCCACACTACAGGATTGATGCCCAATCGGATCAAGAGAGTTACTTTAGATACCCTTAACAACCGGATAATGCAGAGGATAGCACCTGGTATTCTGTCCTTAGTGAGCAATATTAAATATTTAATAGTTAATTCCAGAGCTTATTAAAGTTAATAAGGGAATACCACAGTTAGTTCATTGCAACGCTTAGAGCTTCTCACGAAGCGAGATGTGCCTTAGGGTTATCTGCTTATATGTCAGGAGCAGAACAGCGACGGCATCCATAAGGGTGGCGACGGCATTAATAAGGGTAGAACCTAGCGGGGCACGGAGCTAAGGGCTAGCTATAGGCTAGTTATATAAGAGCTATAGGCTATTTAAAGGGGCTTTCCTATAAATAAAGGGAAAGGGCTAGAGATTAAACCTTTAAGCACCTACCCCTAGCTAGTAGATTAATAGCTATAATACTTTAATCTAACCTTTACTCTATTATTCACTCCTAAGCTAAAAGCCTTAATAAATTAATCTCTTTTCCCTTTAGGGTAATAGACTATTAGTTAAATTAAGATATCTAGAATTTATTGCATAGTAACCTAATTAGGTAGTAGCTACAACTACGCTATAAATAAGTAGGAGAATATTACACTACTAAACCTAACTAGAGTAGTCCACTAGTCCCTATTAGATAACTAGCAAAGCGAAACACTTATTAATAATAAGGAGATAATACTAAATTAGCGCCTTAAAGAAGCAGTAACCTAGATATGTATTATAGAAAAGAGATAGAAACTTACCTAATTATAGTAAAACCTATAGATAATAGAAGAAGCTATATCCTTAGGTAACTTAGACATAGGACCTATAAATACCTCTCCTTTAGCACCTTAGGTAATACCTATTATATAGTAATATAGCCTTATAAAGATATAATTAAAAGCACCTATATATAAAGGGAACACTTTTAAGAGTCTTTAGAATTTCCTAGCGGATTTAAATATTACTTTTACTATAGATTATAAAACCTTTATAGATAATATAACTAAGGTTACCTATGCTAGCAGCTGCCTAGTAGATAACGTAAAGCAATAATAGATGCGTTATATAGCTACGGATAGTTATATAAACTACTAGGGTTATACCTAGGATAGATTTATAGAATAGCTAAAGATAGGAACTATAGATAAGAATATATAGTGCTTAGAAGCAATAAGGATATTAATAGGTCTTAGATAAGAAAATCACTAATTATTCTAGACATTTATAAAGATCTAGGGTAAGGCAAAGGCTAAGCTACCTAAAGCAATTCCTAAACGCCTATAAATCTATATATTTATTAATAGCCTTAATAATACTATAAAGAAGTAAGTACTTAGCTAAGAGTTCCTAAGAGTTAGACCTACCTAGTAGGCTAAGGAAAAAGGTAGAGGTTATAACTAAAGGAGGCTAATTAAGTAATTAAGGTAATAATAGTTAGAAAAGATAATAATATTTTACTTTACTAGAAAGGCTATAGTAATAAAGTAGTAATAGAAAGATAAATTCGCTATTTATATATTTTAAGTATAGTAAGCTAGGACACACTTTACTAAGCTATACTAAACTAGATTACTCTATTTATAAGAGAAGTAACTATATAATAGAGATACATAAGAGTAGCTATAACTAGGCTAAAGACAAAGACCTATTAGACTTAAATAAGACCCCTATTAGCTTAGTATAACCCTAGGAAAACGCTCTTATTAAATTATTACCTAGAGATCTAAGACTAAGAGTTAAGGTAAAGTTATAGTAAGAATATAAATAGGTAGCTATAAAGGCACTGTTTAACCCTAGCGTAACCTATTTAATTATCTACCTAAAGTTACTAATAATAGTTAATTAGGCTAATATAAAAAGGATAATATAACCCTTAAGAGTGCTACCCTTACTAAAATTAAGCACTAAGGGATCTTATTATAAACCTTATTAATTAAGGATAGCATAGGCTATATAAGAATGTGTTAAGTTAGCTACTATATAGCTAATACTAGTAAAGACCTATTATTAGGGCATAACTAGGTAGTTATATATAAACTAGTAATTATATCCTAGATAAACGGTTACTAGAGATACCCTATTATAAAAGAATGTCTTAGACTAGTAGTAGGGATGTAATAGGCATGTAAGGAGGCAAAACGCGCTTATATTAGATTTATCTTATAGGGGATAATAACTAAAATTATATAAAAAGATAATAATATCTTAATAGTAAATAAAGATAGGCCCTATAATAACCTAGTAACTATAGAGATAAGCAAAGCCTATAAGTTAACCACATAAATACCCTAAGCCTATAAGGAGTTTAAGGATATCTTTTAAATAAACTTATAGGTATTCTCCTTATACTAGGTAGCTAAACTTATACTATTAAATTAGAAGAGGGGAAAATGCCCTTATAGGGACTAATATATAATTTAGTAGAAAAGAAGCTAGAAGTGCTCTATAAGTACTTAGCAAGCGCATAGTAAAAGGAATAGATTTAAAGATCCGTTAGCCTAGCTAAAGCCCTAATATTATTTATACTAAAGAAAGGAGGAAAATTACGCCTCTATATGGATTATAAAGCCCTTAATAGGATTACTATTAAAGATAAAGCGCTATTACTACTAATTATAGAGATCTTAAACTAATTAAAGGGAGTAAAGGTTTATATAAAATTAGACCTTAAAGATATATACTACTAGCTATATATCCGTAAGGGCAATGAGTAGAAAACAGTGTTTTAATGCAGATATAGTTACTTTAAATATCTTATAATGCCTTTTAAACTAGTTAATACACCTATAACCTTTTAAGAATATATTAATAATGCCCTTAAAGGCCTTATAGATATAATTTATATTATATATTTAGATAATATCCTAATCTATAGTAGCAATATAGCTACACACAAAGGGCATATAAAATAAGTCCTTTAGAAGCTCTAAGAAGCAAGCCTCTTTATTAACCTAGAAAAGTGCAAATTCTTATATAAGGAGGTTAAATTCCTAGGCTTTATTATATTTAAAGAAGGAATTATAATAAAGCCTACTAGAATTAAGATAATAGTAACTTAGCTAGTACCTTACAGTGTCTTTAATATCTAGTTATTCCTAGGCTTTATAGGATTTTATAGATGGTTTATTAAAGGCTATAGTAAAATAGTTATCCTATTAACTAATTAACTCTAAGGAGACTAACTAGTAAAGTTTAAGCTAGATCCTAATAAGTTAGCTATGTTTAGGAGCTATAAAAATAATTCTAAGAGGCACTAATTCTAATGCACTTTAATCTACTAGCCCTATTAAGGGTTAAGATAAATGCCTTAGGACACGCACTTAGGGCTATCCTAGCATAGTTAGTGCTAGGTTACTAGCACCTAGTGGCGTATATATTAAGAAAGTTAAATAAGATAGAGCTATGCTATATAACACTAGATATAGAGTTACTAGCTATCTAAGAGGCATTCTAAACTTAGAGGCACTACCTTATATACTTAACGCATCTAGTTATAGTAATTATAAATCACTTAAATTATAAGTACCTAGCTATAAAGCTAAAGTTAACTAGTAAATAGGTTACTATGCTAGATAAACTCTATTTATTTAACTTTATAATTAAACATAGAGTAAGTAAGTTAAACCTCGCTAATACTCTATTAAGGAGGTTAGATTATATAAGTAAAGAGAGGAAGGTAAAGGTAATATCCTTATAATTACTAATCTTTCTTACTAAATTTACAAATAATATGCTATAAGAATGCTATAATAAAACTACTAGTATTTAGTGCTCTAAGAAAACACAGTATATTTAGTTTATAAATAATAGGCTATAAGGATGCTATAATAAAACTATTAATATTTAGCGCTCTATAAAATCACCCCCTGCCTATTAACTAGATAAGGGTAAACTATATATAAGACTAGACCTACTAGCTAAGGAGTTACTCCTAGTAATAGTATATTAGCTAAGGTCCCCTTAATTTTAAAGAAATCTAATAGTCTAGATATACTCTAAGGATATTATTATAGTATAAAGGGACTATATATAAGACTAAGCCTACTAGCTAAGGAGTAGCTACCTAGTAGTAGTGTAATAGCTAAGGTCTTATTAATTTTAGAAAAGCCTAATAGTTTAGATATATTCTAAGGATATTATTATAGCGTAGGGGACTATATATAAGACTAAGCCTACTAGCTAAGGAGTTACTACCTAGTAGTAGTGTAATAGCTAGGGTCTTATTAATTTTAGAGAAGCCTATTAGACTAAATGCGCTTAATATAGGCATTATAGTAAGGAATAAACTATATATAAGACTAAATTCGCTAGCTAAGGAGTTATAACCTAGTAAATGCGTTATAGCTAGGGTCTTAGCAGTATAGAGAACCTCTTCTAAGTTAAACTTTACTATATTTATAGAAAACATAGAATTAGAACCCTAATCTAAGTCTTACTTTTAGATATATAATAGAGGATACCTTTATTATAAAGAAAAGGGCGCTGCTATTAAGCAGTAACCTAAATATATTATAGACATAGTCTATTAAACCCTCTAAGCTATTAATATTTAAAAATTAAGTTTTTATTCTATAGGGAATAAGAAAAGAAATCCTATTACTAATTTATAATAACCTTACTACTAGGTATTAAGGAGTTACTAGAACTCTTTAATAAGTTACTAACTAATATTTTTAGCTAGGAATAAAAAGAGATATTAAGGTATATATATATACTTATATTAGCTATTAAGTTTTAAAACTGTAAATATATAAACCTTATAGTAAGCTAGCTATATTGCTAGTGCTAGATTACTCCTTTTAAGAATTATTAATAGATTTTATTACTAAACTCCTACTAGTTAAGGATTAGTAAGGTAAAACGTATAATATAATCTTAGTAGTGGTTAATAGATTTATAAAATATAGTATTTATATCCCTATATCTACGCGGTTAACTAGTAATAGACTAGTAATTATCTTCCTAGAATATATTTTTAAAGATTATAAAGCCCTAAAAGGTATTATTATAGACTAAGGTTTAATATTTATTAATGGATTTTAGAGAATATTCTGCTATCTCTTAGTAATAAAGTAGTGATTAAGTACTATATTTTATTTATAAATAGATAGTTAGATAAAACGCTTAAATTAAGTTTTAGAGCACTATTTAAGAGCATTTATATATATAGAGTAGACTAATTAGGTTAATTATCTCCTAATAGTATAGTTTACTTATAATACAAGCGCGTATATAAGTTATAGTTATATACCTATAGAAGCGCTATAAGGGTATAACCTAAGGGGACTAGATTAAGTAGTTACGCTAATTCTAATAGTTAATAATTAAGCTAAAAATAGAGTTTTAGAATTAAAGTATAAGTATATAAAGATTAAGTAGCTATTAAGCTACTTATAGGCCTTATAGAAAAGTATTATAATTAAAAGAGAGTGCTAATAAAGTTTAATATAGGTAACTATATCTTACTCTTAACTAAGAATATTAATCTATAATACCCTAGCTAAAAGCTAGCTATAAAGTACTTAGGACTATATAAGATTAAAAAGAAGTTAGCTATTATGGTTTAGCTTATTAATTAAAGTTACCTAAAGAAACACGCTTATATAATATTTTTAATATTATAAGCTTAGAACCTTTAGAGGAAATCTAAGCAATACGGTTAAAATAACCTTACTACAAGATAATATTAAAGAGGATTAAGAGGAATTTAAAGTTAAACGAATTATTACTTACAAATATAACAGTAAACGGCGTAAATATTTAGTAAAATAGAAGAATTATAATAATTCTAAGAATTCTTAGGTATTATAAAGAGACTTTATAACAAAAGAGGTTATTAAAGACTATAAGCGATAACTAAGTAGCTAAATCTTAACTTCTTAGCTGCTTAATTAACTCTTCACTATAATTTAAAATAATTATTAGATTACAGCGATTTAATTAGGGAATAATTCACTTAATAATAATTTAGACTACTAAATAAATCTTATATTTAAAGCAAAAACTTAGCATAGACTTATAGCTATCTAATAGCTAGACTTTAGAGATATATTTAGATGTATTTTTAGCATAATTTCTAACTTTATTAGCCTTAGACTTATTATTACTAAAGGCTTAAACTTATAATTCCTTAAGGAGTTCTAAAGGTCTAATACGCGTAGGGAGAGTAGCTTAAGTAGTAGTAAACTAGTAGTAAGTTAGTAAAGAATAAGCAGTAAAGCTAATAGCACTAACTATAGGGCTATAAGTAGCTATAAATTAAAGATAATTAGCAATTTTAATCTAGGTTTCTAGATTAATAATATTAATTAGCTATAAGAAAGTAGCGTATTTATTACACTTTGCTTCTTAAGAAGCCTTAGCTATAAGACGCATATAATAAGCTTACCTATGTTTATTAGTATTTTTAAGGCTAAAAAGCATTATAAAGTTTTTCTTAGCTTATATAAACTCCTAGTAGCGTATTAGTAATATTAAAGTAATAGACTAAAGAGTACTTATATTACTAATATAGTATAGTTCTAGAAGATTACGAAGTATATCCTAAAGCTATTTATATAGCTTTATAATTTAAATAGGATACTAGTAAGAAGTTAGTAGTAATTAAGAGGTAATCCCTTAAGGCTTAACTTACCTAATATAAGTCTTATTATTTTAAGCGTAATAATAGTATTTTAGAGAATTACTTATAAAAAGCTAAATATTAGTAGTAGTAGTAATAAGCTAATAGCGAGTTTATACTAAAGGAGTAATTATATTTAGTTAGAGTAGGCTTTTCCTTAGTAATATACTAAGGCTATTTATCTTTATTATTATCCCTTAAAGCTATGTTCTAAATAGCTAACCACTAGGCATAATATATGTATAGAATTTTTATTAAACTAGCTTTAAGTTAGTAATAAAAAGTAATAAAGAAGTAGTAAACTTACGTAATCTTTAATAATTATAAGGTTCTCCCTTATAGGATAGCTTAATAATAGGATCTTTAATAGCAGTAGTATAAGATATAATAGCTTAAGCTATAATAGTTAGTAGTTAATATTATATAATAGTAGTGTTATAGTAGCTATTATATTAGTAAGGGACTTATAAGTTAATAAGAGGCTTAAAGAAAAGAAAGAAAAGAGAGAAAAGAAAAAGGAAATTACCCTTTCTTATAGGAATTTAGGTGCCTTAGATTAATCTAAGCTACTCTAACTAGAATCTTTTATATATTATAACTAGTGTGTTCACAGAGATTACTATAATTCATAAGTTATTACTATAAGCTTACTATAAATTTATTAGGCTATTACTATAAGCTTAAAGAAAAACAGAAGGAGTAGGGTAATCTATGCCTTATAGAGTTAAGCTAATTAAAAATCACGCTAACTAGTCTAGTTAGGAAGAATCTCTTAGGAAGAATAACCTATAGAGAGGAAGTTAAGAAGTAACTATAACCTAGCTTTTATTAGTAAGTAGCTACCGTAAAAAGGCTAATGTAGCCTAATATTATTAATATTACTACATTACTTCATAAAAATCACTATAGTAAGTAGTAATAAAGGAACTCTCGCGCTATAACCTAACCTAAGATAGCACCTTAATATAATTAAGGATAATTATAGTAAGAGGGGTATTATATTAGAGCAGAATAGCAATAGCATCTATAAGGGTAGCGATAGTATTAATAAGGGTAGAACCTAGCGGGGCATAGAGCTAAGGGCTAGCTACAGGCTAGTTACGTGAGAGCTATAGGCTATTTAAAGGGCTTTCCTATAAATAAAGGGAAAGGGCTAGAGATTAAACCTTTTAAGCACCTACCCTAGCTAGCAGATTAATAGCTATAACACTTTAATCTAACCTTCACTCTATTATTCACTCCTAAGCCAAAAGCCTTGACATTATATTCATTTCTAAGCGTTGCAATGAACTAATTGTGGTATTCCCTTATTAACTTCGATAAGCTCTAGAATTAACTATTGAATATTTAATATTGCTTACTAAGGATAGAATACCAGGTGCTATCCTCTATATTATCCGGTTGTTAAGGGTATCTAAAGTAACTTGTCAAGGCTTTGGCTTAGGAGTGAATAACAGAGTGATGGTTAGATTGAAGTGTTGTAGCTATTAAACTACTAGTTAGGGGTAGGTGCTTAAAGGTTTAATCTCTAGCCCTTTCCTTTATTTATAGGAAAGCCCCTTTAAATAGCCTATAGCTCTTACGTAACTAGCCTATAGCTAGCCCTTAGCTCCATGCCTCGCTAGGTTCCACCCTTATTAATGCGGTCGCTACCCTTATGGATGCTGTCGCTGTTCTGCTCCTGACATAACTCTCTTAATCCGATTAGGCATTAATCGCCGCAGGGAGGAGCTTCCGTGAGATTGCTGTTGTGCGCCTAGGATCCCTGATCCTGCGCTTCTTGAGCGCGTGAGAGGTCCTTCTAGATCGGCTATAGAAGCCGAGCTTTGTGCTGCTGCTCTTCTCTTTGCTAGAGTTCCGTTTCCTATTACGATAGGCGGCTCTGGTGGGCAATCTAGCTGTATCTTTGAATTAGGGTCTATGAAGATCTAGATCTTGTCTTTAATAGCTCTTGCCTTTATCATCTTAAACCACAAGTCCTAATAGTAGGGTTCTTGCAGCTTAACTACTGGCTTATAGCCTTTTGCAGTGCTTATTTCCTTAGACATCTTGAGAATGCCCTGTGTTGTTAAACTTCAACCCACGCAGATCTTCCTTACTGCTGGGATCGCCCGATCACGATGTTGATGAATGTGTGGAATTGGACCCTGTCCTCTTGCCAGGATATACCGAATTTGATGATCTAGATTAATTTAATAGAAGGTATTGATTGGAAAGAAGTGTGATGATCTAGGCTTTGCCTAGACCTAGCAATATAGGTGTCAATTGAGCAAGTCAGAGAGACTTGTTCAATACGTATCCTTTGCCCATGCCTATGGCGCAATGGATCGGGCACACCACCCGTGCGTGCGCGCTTGACACCCGCGATAGCCCCTGTGGGGCTGCACCGTAACAAGAAGGATCATTTAATATAATTCATGAACACCAAGCAATTGCTACCATGTTAGACCGCGGAGCTAGGGTTCGAAATAAGGGCATAGATTGAGTTACCCGACCCTATAAGAGGGTGCGGACGCTCGCTTAAATAACTATGTACCTAGACTAAGGGGGTGTAATCCTCCCATACAAAACATACTATGCAAGTACTGAGGTGCCGGAAAGTGACTAGTAAAGTGGATCCTAGTGTCTGAGCAGATTTGTGTGTATTACATGTATGTATGTACATATGTAGGTTCACAATCGTCATTCGCCAGGGATGGGTTGTCCTCGGCGAATCGTATCGTGCAGCAGGAGGCGTGGGCAGGCCGTCCGTTGTTGGTGTATGTATGTACGGAGTACTCGGCATGTAATAACCGCACGATGATGGGACTTGTGTATCCCTCGCCTTTGAAGAATTGCCGAGAAGGGGACGACAGGAGAGTAAAGAATTGACGGACAACCCGTCGATGGACGCGGTGGATGCCAGATGCTTCTGGTTGCACCAACGTGTGTGTGACTGGCCTGGCCAGGGGTGGCAGGTGCGGCGAATCCGTTCCAATTTCTTCTCGCTTGCGAACGATACGAGATAGAGTGCTGCTGCCAGCATAACGCTAGCTATCTATCCTGTCTTGCTCTACTTCCGTATTCTGTGTATCCGCATAGGTACCAAGGTAATAAATGACCCAATAAATAGCATCGCATCGGATGTGGGCCAGCATAAGCATCACGTCGTGACCCTTTGAATTGGAATAGCGGTCACTGCCAGTCAGTAAGTAATTATCGGAAGGAGCAACTGTCACGACTTCCGAGAAGTGGCATAGCCGGTCGTCACCAGCTGAAAAGCAAGTGCGTGCGACTTGCAGAATGCTGAGCACGCACGGGATTTTGGTCTGTTTGCTGAATTCATTTGGTCCGTTCGAGTCAATTTTCCTGGCGTACTCCGTATGCATCATCAAGACATGTATCCGATATAAAAATAGGGGATGACGATCATGGCAGATGTCGTCGCCAACAACACCACTCCTCCCTGCTCCAAAATCCGTACTGCTTGCTGCTTGCTTCTTGGTGCTGGCGAAAGCCATCGCTCTTTGTGGCAGGCATGTCTTACCCCCTTTCTGGTCGATGACTCCGTCCGTACAAATGGAGGAATGACTGACTCCCTCACCATCACAGATCAATCAACAATCAACCAACGGGTGGTGTAATTATTATTAGGTGGTGACCCATTTGGCAGCCATTCTGTGGGTGTGCAGGCAAGACCAACCAGACCAACCAGACCATTCATACACACATATTACATACAGTACATGTAGACTTCAGACGACCCGGTGCACTCATTTACTTATTGATTACTTATTGATTACTCATTTCATTCCCTCTCATTCTGGTCGCCGACCTGAAAAGCGCCTGCAACATGCAGGCGCTAATATCCACCCCTCCGACGTGAACGTTGGCCAACTTGGTCTTTCCGCATTGCTTCTTCCCTGCTCTCGTTGTCTTGTCCTCATGGCAATCGAGATTATCTAGTGCTCAATCATCACGGCACGGCTGCATCCGCGCTGGTATTTTTTTTTCGGCCTTCCTTCCCTCTGGTGACCAACTTTTCCTGTCGTCTCTCTCCTTTACCACTCTCGCTGGCCTCTGTGTGTTTTCTCAAAGTCCTCCTCTCTCTTCCGTTGGACTTTGCTCTATCATTCATTGTGCACACAACCCTGGCGGCTATCCGGGCCAGCATATCAACCTCTCAGGGCTTTAAAACACATCGCTGCTGACCTACGGACACGAAGATTCCGCGGTCCTCTTCAAACCTTGCGCAAATCTACTGCGACGACGGCGTGACATAAATCAAATGCGTAAACTTGATCGGCTCGTCCATCAAGTTCGCGTTTGATTCCGTTCCAGCGAGAGACAACATGTGCCGCCTTGTCGTCTTTTCAGGAAGCTGCACCCGATGTAGCGATTCATATACGTGGGAAGACTTATCACAGCGACTGGCTTGCCTGAAATCCAAAAACGCAGCAAGTTTTGGCCAATGCGAACGCGGCATCTTCGTCGAACAACACAACTTTGACCAAGAGTGCGACAGATGTACCGAGGAGGATGAGGGCGTCGGCGATGTTGGCGAAGAAACTTATGCAGCACCCGAGAAACGCAGCGCAGACGACGCAGCCCATGAGAATCACAAGAAACAACGAGTCTGAGCCAATTGACGTCCTACGCCGACCGAAACTTCAAACCGAGCGTCGACAGACAGCTGACGAAGTCAAGCCCGAAAACTAGGTCCCTGCGAATCAGGCAATGTCCCCAACGTCTGAATGGAGTGGCGTCAGCAGATGACTTATTTGGTTAAGCATTGACGAAATGCCCCGTGTTTTCTTATTGCTACCAAGTCTGGCGTCTTTCATCGGCTTCCATCTGTGTGAAAAAAAAAGAAACCAAGACTTGGAAATGAAATTATTCACACCTTTTAGCTCAACATGATTTGTTTTTATTCTGCATGGCTAAGGAGTTTTGATTTTATTTCTTCTTCTTTCAATCTTTTTGGCTGGTAACATGTCAGCAATGGCAGTTGGGCATGCGTTAGTTTGCTGGCGTTGGGAGTTTCAGGGTTTATGGGTCGATATTCTATACCGTCTGCCAAGGGGCATGTAGCCACCCATGCTGAGAGGGAAGTTCGGGGTGACAGCAGGCAACCTCCTTTACGGATGCATCTTAGAACAATCGCAGGAAAGATTTACAACAGACACTTGCGTCTCATGTACATATTTTGGGACTCTCGTCTCATGCAATGCGAAATGGTATTATATATGTATGCCTAACTAGATCCGGATCCATGTCGATACCCATCACATACTACATTCTCGAGAATCGTGAATCGATTCAGGGTCAGAAGAACCCGAGTTATGTTTTCAAACAAGAGCAATGATTGGTTGCCGATATATGTTTGATTGCACTACAACTACGCAGAAGTAGGGGATTCGTAGCCGATTGGCGGACTTGAAGCGCCCTGAAGGAGCTTATGACGGTTTCAGCTCGCCGGCTCCTGATGGCGTGTCATGTATCCACGAGGTTCGAACAACTTTCCAATAACGCTCTGGCCCGGCTGTCGTGATCTCAACATGCTTGGCGCCCACGAAATTCTCGCGCCCATTGAAGCCTGCTTCTCTGGATGGCGTTGCACGCATGCGTGCTTTACTGCGTATCAGACAGATACTTGTTCATTGAGATGGCTCAACGGATTGAGTCAAGAACTGAATCAAGGTGAAGAGGGAGAAAAGACTGGACCGAGGCACGACAGCTGTCCCGGGGTCTTGTGTTCTGCGAGGAACGGCAGTTCGGGGCGGCGGCCGCATTGCCGAAGAGGCTTTACTCCGTGGTTGAAGGGGAGTAGTTGAAGACAACGAGGCGATGATTCAAATAGCAACGATTTGAGTCTCCTGATTTGTTCCCCGCAGGCACGAAGAATACATCGTTTTCCATATCCAGGCTGTAATATGTACGCACTTGAGCACAATATCTTCTTGGGATATGGTTTTATGCATCCCTAAGAATACACAATGACCCTTGTCTTCTCATGAACCTCTGTTGAACTTGCTCATCTTTACTGTCAAGAGAATGACGTGCGCAGAGAGACTGTACTTGCATGTTAATGTCGTCAATCAGGTCGTGTAAGACTAGTTTCTTGGATTCAAAGTTTCATCGTCCCGGACCGAGACATTCGTTTTGCATGCCGAACCTACTGTGACAAGTTCGGCGTTCGCAAGCAGAACGGGTGTGCAAGCCAAGCATGCCGTGTGACCAGGCAGCCAGGGTGAGATCCGCACTTGTATCGCAATCCAGCCATTACGAAGGGTATAATGGGAAACGCAGAAGCTTCTGGTGGCGGCGCCTGAAGCCGAGATTGACGGTTCTGGATTTCCAGCCTGCGCGTGGCTGTAGATATCAACCATCCCCGTAGCATCCCCGTAGAGACAAAGCGATGCTGATGTCTTACTTACTGCGGAAAAACTCTCAGTGTCGAAACAAGAAGACGGGGCGTACAGTATAGTAGGAGGACGGCAAACTGCCCCCTTCAAACACTTGGCCCGTTGCACACGATGGGTGAATTAGACTCGGCTGAGCTCTGTTGAAGACGAAGAGTGATTTGGGGAGTCTGGTGGTTTCAACATTTCGCCTCCAATTCTCATCCTGGTCCACTTGCGGTGCGGGCTGGGATGGGAAAAAAAAAGTCATTCCCGTGACGTGACGTGCTTCTTCCAGAGGTGAATCATCATACACGGCGCACAGCAAACTTTTCTCGCTTGGCAATGGACGGGAAACGGAAGTCACGCATCACCTCCTTCCCTCAGCTGCCACCTGCCGGTCATGACATGTTTGGTGTGTCGGTCGAACTGAGAGACAGACCGATACGGAACAAACAGCTGTACGCACTGCAATGTTCTGTGCCAACGTCAGCTTTCCGTCCAGACTTCAGAGTCTCCATTACTGGACTGGATCCGGAAAATGATGGCTTGACTATTTAAAAACCTTTTGTCTGTCATTATTCGCGGGGTCCTTGAACCAATCCATCTCTTTTCCTGTTCACCCGAAATCCTCCTCCCGAGTAATTCTTCAATTTCAGTACAAGCTTCGAAAAAAAACTGCAGCTTGAGGAAGAGACAATGGGGTCTATTCTCGTGCTCCTTTCCATACTGGGACTTTGCTTCGCCCAAGCGTCACCCGGCGCTCCAAATGATCATGCAGCTCCATCCAGCTGGGATCTATCCAAGCCAATGAATGGATTTACATTCGAGCGCGTCAAGGCTTTCTCCCAACCTACGACTGACAAGCGAGCTGCTCAGTTCTCCAGGATTTCCAGCATCAAAGGGCAAAGGGGCAGCCATAATGCCGTGTCTAGCCTGGTCGGCATGCTTCGAACGCCACCATCTCATGGGCAACATACGTATCAGAACATCAGCACCGCCGGCACTTTCTCAACCCAATATGCAATTCAATGTGGATGGGATGGTGTCCCAGTATGGCTCCTCCTCGACACCGGCAGCTCCGATACCTGGGCCGTGCAGAAAGGATTCGAGTGTCATGATGCTCACGGGGCTGACCATAGCGAGTCTGATTGCGGATTTGGAAACACACAGGTCAAAGATTTTCGTCAAGGTCCCATCGATGACCTTCATTTCTATCTCAGATATGGCTCAGGGAGAAGGTCTTCGGACCCATGGGCTACACCGATATTGCTTGTGGGGAGTTAAAGTCTCGGATCAGCAAGCTGGCCTGGCGAACTATACTTATTGGCACGGCAATAACTTCACAGTCGGCATTCTGGGCCTCGCCTACCCGTCTATTACCAGTGCTTACTCTGGCGAGATTGGGCAAGAAGCATCATGGAATTCTATCCAATACGTCCCTTTCCTCACCAATGCCATTATGCAAGGGAACATAGATCCCGTGTTCAGCGTGACTTTGATGAAGAACTCTTCTGACGGCATTATCGGTTGGGGTGGGCTGCCACCAACCCACGGACAATCAAATAACTACGCTGCGACTGATCTCATTGTGGTAAGTCGGGGTGTTCTTGGATCGGAGTCAGAAGGACTTCTGTTGCCTGGAAGAGACCATTTCGGTTGACAAAAAGTTCCCTCTAGGCAAATCTCATCGGTTCAGCCGAAACGTCCTGGAAATATTCATTCTACACAATCATCCCTGACGGTGTCAAATGGGGGCAGACGAGAGATGACACCAAATACCCGTACATCGTTGATACCGGAACGACGATGAATTACCTTCCTCCTCGTAAGTACTGCCATCTCGACGTTCCGAATTCAAACTCACAAGGTATGTAAAGCTTGCTGACACACCAATCAGCTCTGGCTGAGGCGATCGCCGCTGCCTTCCAGCCTCGTGCGGTATATCTGTATCAATGGGGCTCATACTTTGCACCTTGCGACTCCATCCCGCCCAGCTTCGCTGTGGTCATTTCAGGAGTTGAATTTTGGATCAATCCTGCAGACATGATCTACCGCGACCTAATCGATCCAGCAACAGGCTATTGTGCCGTTGCGATTGCAAGTGGAGGTTCAGGTCCCTACATCCTAGGCGACGTCTTTCTTCAGAACGTGGTGGCTGTGTTTGACGTTGGAGGCGCCGAGATGCGCTTCTATGCCAAGACTTAGAGTGAATATGATGCCCCTTTGCGATGTGGAATCTCCGCAGTTCAGATACATCATCTCCATAGAAATTAATTCAAGAGATAGGAGTACTCCGTGTGTCACCGGACGACTTTCAAGTTTGAAATGTGACCCTGTGACGTGTGCAAGGATATCCTACTGCTGTTTCACAGGTGCAAGATCCAGATCCAGGGATCTTGGTTCACATGGGATCGATGCCTACTACTCCACACTCCACGCAGCCATTGGCTGGCTGCATGGAGCTTCATTAGGTTCGGTTCAGAGAATGGATCAGCTGGCTGGCTGGCTGGTCGGCCGGCCGGCCCCTTGACTCCGTGGTTTGTGTCAGCGATATGTACGGATTGGGACATGGCAACATGAATTGACGCATTACAACAACAACAACAACCAAGCGACATCTCACCTTGTTAGCAATCAACTGCCATCCATCCTTCGAAAAAATATCCTCCATAATACGAGTCTTGCCGATTTCAGGCTTGAGAACCACCCGACAATACGCAGCAAAGACTTGCTGCCGGTACATTCTTTTCGTTCCTTCATTCGTGACTTGGTTCACCGACCTTCTATCACCCACTCTACAGCCCGTATCATCATGAGGGGCGTCGCTGCAGGACCACCGACACCAAAGGCCTCGCCGTCGGGACGAGCGCGAGCAAACACGTGGAACTTCAGCAAGGTGAGCAGCGGGCCATTCTATTTATTTCACAGTATCATGTTTCTTCGTCTAGACTGCCTCGGTCTCGGGCGCCAATCGTCGCCTCGTCGCGCAGCTCTCTCCTCTCTCTTGATTTCTGTGGATCGCGACGAAGGCATTCTCAAGTGAGTGACGACCGACAATGGCTATGAGCCAGGTCATGGGCGGTGTAGCCAGGGCTGGCTTGATCGAGCCTGATCGTGGGGCCGATCCACTATTTCGAGTGAGGATCTTTCCGCCATGAATTGAGCCGGTCCAAGTTGATATTTCGAAAATTCGCTCTGTGCGATCTGCCAGCTGTCCGATCACCGGCAGGCGTGCCAGAAGAGAGAGAAAAAAAGCCCATAATCACGACACACAAATGCTGTTCTACTGTCGAAAAGGTTCTTTCGAATACTCGCAACATGTTGTTCTCACTTATACGTGGCCGGGATAAGAGTACCGAGTACTGTCGATACCTGCTGTCGGACAATCCCGGAAACAAGCGACCGGTAGCAGGGTCCAATTGGATCCATTCGATACCTGTTCGAACCTGGACCTCTCTCTTGACCGACAATCTCCTGATCGCCTCATCAAGATTGTATGAGTGAGGCCAACACGGGCCATGTCAAGAAAGACTCCGTGTTTGGTTTGTGCATGCAGCAGCCAGGCTGGACTTTTGCAGGAAGTTGACAACGAGTGGAGCGTCCCGGATTGATGGTGGCTCCATGCGATGCGCTTCACGTCTTTCGACCCATCTGGATCCCACCCACCAAGCGGCCGGAAGGAATACATGACGTTGGCCCTGTGTTTCCTTGAGCCAAGGCGCTTTTGATGGCGAAGTCGAAATTCGTCGACATCCGTGTGCCGACAGGATGCAATGGTATGCCGATACTGTATGTGTCCTTTGGATACATGTTGTATTCGTCAACATTTTCCCAGGCTGTGTCACAATAATCTGCTGGGGTTTCCATCACTGCTCCTAACCGAGCCCGTCTCGTGTAATGCATTTCGAACCGTGGCTTGTTCATTCAGGATTCAAGAATCCATCATGAGGTATGATGCATTATTGTCAGGCCCGGGGCGAGAAGGCCACGGCTAGCTTCTCTTTCAGGTCCCTGGGGAGACACGGCTACTGGTTCTCTGTTGGGTTTCTGGACAAGGTCCCCTGTCGTTTGGGAGTACGGCCCTCATTCCGACTGGCATGAGTTGAATGTTTCGCCATCACAACGCATAACGTTCCAAATCAAGCCTCGTCTCGTCCTGCTCGCCTCGCAAGATGTCCTCGAGACGGGTTATCCAGAGATTGCGAGGACAAGTCGGAAAAATGGCAGATCATGGCAATCCTTCCGTCCGCGGACAAGCTAGTGTGGACAAGCTCTTTTGTGAAGTCCCCAACGTGGAATATGGAGGCCTTGTTGGCCCTCCTCGGCTTCCAGTGCCGGGCATTAGGCAGGCGGGCATTAGGCAGGCACCGAGTTGGTTCCTTCCCCGCCAAGCCCCAGCGCCGTCCGCGCCTTCCTTCACTCAAGCGTTTGAACCTTGCTGGTTCGCTTCTGGCCTCTCTAGAGGCTCTGAATCGCCCGTTATGCCCCTCCCCGTCTGCAGGGTTGAAAAAACGAATGCCTCATGCGATCAGATGGGCAAAGGTTGTCGTCACTTGCAGTTCAATCATCATTAAGACGCTGGCTTTTGGTACTTGTCACCGTCGCCGTCACCGTCACCGTCACCGTCACCGTCACTGCCACTGCCACTGCCACTGCCACTGCCACTGCCGCGGCCTGTGTCACACCTGGGCCCTTCCTCCCTCTCCTGTTCCGCTCCTTCACTTGGCCCGACTCAACTTTCATTCTCGTTTCTTTCTTGAAGCTCACCTTTCGCCATTCCTCCCTTGTCACTTGTCCTTGATTAGGAGAGTTGTTTCTCAACTCACTCCATACTCAAACTAAGCTACCAAACCCGCAATTATCTCCGCGTTGCGCGCTGGCTTGACCATCTGACGCTGGCCGCCCTTGATCTTTTTGGCTGCGCCTGCACAATTGTCCCACCCAATACGGACCCGAATGCCTGTGTTCCCTTCTCCAGCATTTGTCGTGCGCCTGCGCAAACTTACTATTTGGTCATCGAGGTAATGCCGTCCAAGACTAACAATGGTGTCGGGGTCCAGGTGGAAGACACAAAGATATGTGTTGTCATGGTTGGACTCCCAGCTCGTGGTAAGAGCTACATTGCGCAAATAGGTAAGAATTTGGATCCCTAGCTCAGACCTTATCTTCTTGCTTTGCGAGAGAGATTGAGAGAGATTGAGAGAGAGAGAGAGAGAGAGAAGCGTCGCAAAGCTATTCAAATGCATCCGACCTCGATTGGTTTCATCAACCAAACCGTTCGTTTTGACTCTTTGTCCAATTCACTTAGCTAAATAACTTAATCGCCATAGCTCAGCGCTACCTGCAGTGGTTGTCTATACCCGCGCAGACTTTCAACGTCGGCAACTATCGGCGCAACGATGCGCCACACCCCACCGCCGATTTCTTCGACACCAACAATGCCGAGGGCGAGCGGAAACGCCGCGCCGCCGCAGAAGCTGCTGTCGCCGATATGCTCGCCTGGTTTCGCACCGGAGGAGTCGTTGCGATCCTCGATGCGACCAATTCTACCAAAGAGCGCCGGAAATGGGTCAACGAAATCTGCGTCAACAATGGCGTCGAAGTTCTGTTTGTCGAAAGCAAGTGCGATGATCAAGACATCATCATGGCCAACATTCGTGACGTAAAGGCCACCAGTCCAGACTATCGCGGCCAGGACCCCGAGGCCGCCGCTCAGGATTTTCTCAATCGCATAAGCAAATATGACAAGACGTATAAGACCCTTGATGAGGACGGAGATGAAGACGAGTATACATATCTCAAAATCATGAACATTGGCAAACAGGTCATCATAAACCGCATTCAGGATTATTTGCAGAGTCGCATTGTATACTACCTCATGAATCTGCATATTCGACCTCGATCAGTCTGGCTGTCGCGGGTAAGTGGTTTGGAATACTGCCTTGGATTGCTAGAAAACCTCTGATGTCTTTGCTTTTCCCAGCACGGAGAGTCCATGTATAATTTGGACGGAAGAATTGGTGGCGACACAATGCTATCTCCAAGAGGAGAGCAGTATGCCAGAAAACTGCCGGAATTAGTGCGAGAGTCTGTGGGGGTAGGTTCCGTCACCGGATGTCGATCAAGACATCCCTTCCGGTATAGCTTGCCGCGGCAACTCTGACAGTGAACGTACAGGACGACCGTCCCTTGACCGTCTGGACATCGACGCTGAAGAGAACCATTTCTACAGCCCGTTTCTTGCCACTGCATTACAATCAACTACAGTGGAAAGCTTTGGACGAACTTGACTCTGGTGTCTGCGACGGACTGACGTATCAAGAGATCAAGGATCGATTTCCAGACGACTTTGCTGCACGTGACGAAGACAAATACAACTACCGCTACCGAGGAGGCGAATCGTACCGCGATGTGGTTATTCGCCTCGAGCCGATCATTATGGAGCTGGAAAGAAGTGAAGACATTCTCATTGTAACTCATCAAGCCGTCCTGAGATGCATCTACGCCTACTTCATGAAGAAGGATCAAGCCAAGAGCCCCTGGATGAACGTCCCGTTGCACACGCTCATCAAACTAACACCGAGAGCCTATGGAACCGAAGAAATTCGATATGAAGCAAACATTCCGGCCGTCAGCACCTGGCGTGGCAAGGGCAGCACGGCAAAACACGAAAACCCAACGCCAGAAAGCTTGTAGGCGAGCAATGAAAGGAAGATGGAATACGAGACTCCGCAGCAGGCAACATGAGTCAATGGCATCAGGAGGAAAACAGTCCCATGTCAGGCCAGCGGCTGCTTTGCATTGGAAATCATTGAATCTATCGATGACGATGAATACAGACATCAAGGTTGGCTCTGCACGACTCGAACGAATGATGATGACTCTACTCGAATTAACGATGTGTAACGAAGACATAAAGAAACGCTGGAGAAATAGCATCTGGGCCAGGGCGGCCCGCGCGGTAGCAAGCAAGCGAGGACATGGCCTCAAAGTACATCGTACTATATACCATGACAGACGTAGTGCAAAGATTCATGTACGACAACTGAATACTTGACGCAGCTCTTTTACATTCAGTGGAAGGCGACAAGCGGTCCTGCTGTCATGGCACAGCATGCATAGTAATTCACCCGCATCTCCATGGGAAACTGATTCATGAGAGCAAAGTCTCTTCAAATAGATTTGAAATCCCACCAGACACGGCCGCAATCTCGACTTCGTCTCTCATCTCTCAGCACACCTATCTCGCAGCTCTCCCTACTTCTCCCTACTTCAGCACTACATGTTACATTATATACACAGTCCCCAATGTCATTCTACTTCCAGCCTCCCATCTTCGCCGTCTGCCCGACAATGCCTCCTCAGCCCGTTTTAATGCAAATGAACACCGTTGTTCCCACGTCCACGGTCCTCCAGCCGGTCCGCCAGCCGGTCGTCTACACGCCGTCGCCAACCCCACGGCACTGGTATATACCATTCCTGTACAAGTGAGTCTCCACGATGCGCAAGCCGCATGCTCTGTTCGCTCCCACTCACCGTCCCCACGGCTCGATATCCGAATCATATACTATGGCCACGACCGCGTTTCTGTTGACGGAGAGGGCGATGGCGCCGGCGCCGGCAGGAGGATCTGGTGCCGCGCAGTAGACGCATCGTATAGCGAGGCCCCGACAAAGGCGAGGTTGGCAGAGGATATATCGAGGTTCGCCGCACGAGCCGGCGTGAGGACGTCGACATGGCGGCAATCGAGCATGTTCATCATGTATCCTGGCTCAGGGGCGTCAAGATATCTCCGGGGTGGGACCGGTGGTCAACGAGGATGTGCTGCGGGTGCTGGAGCTTCGGAACCCCAGGGCGAGGGCGAGGGCGAGGGGTTCGGGGACGAAGCGGATGTCACGCAAGGAGAGTGGGACGACGTGCTGGGCCGTTTGGCCAAGGGCCAGGTCATGCTGTGCGTGATGGTGTGCATGGATGATGAGGAGAGGCACGGGCACGGGCAGGGCTTGGGCAGCGGATGTAGCGAGTCATCTGGCGCGGGGGCGGGAGTGTGAATGGGGTGGACGCGATGGACGCGATGGACGCGGGAGGACCAGAGGAGAATGTCGTAGAGGCTTCAGAAGCGGCGGCTTCGACTTGTTGACAGGAGTGGTCAAGAGACAACATGTGTTGGAATATTGGTGCGAGGACTTCGAGGACTTGCTTGCTCTAATCAGCATCACGTCTGCCGATCTGGTGCGAGGAAAGCAAAGGGTTCGTTCCCCGGAACTCAACATGGGAGGATAGATCAAGTTCAACGAAGATTCGGTCGACTAGTTAATGTTTCATGATGCCAAGAAATGATTCGACTCGACATTGGATTTGCAATACTACCAGGGTGCAAAAAGAATCTGCCACAAATCATATCAAAGCAGAACTACCGACAAAGTCCATGCCCATCATGGACTTTCTCATCTTGGATAAAAATAGAACCAATAAAAAAAAAGGGACTTTATATCATACAGATTTGTTTCTTTTCGGGCGGGAGGTGTAAGGATGAAGGGATAAAGGGCGGGGAAAAAAGAATAGAAAGATAGAAAAAACAACAAGTTGTCCATAACCCAAAATTATGAGCCTCCACACCTCTGCACGGTCATTAACACGCAAACTTCGGCGCTCTGTTTGTAGAAACTAACAAACACAATCGTGGCTTGATCGACCCCCCTTGCACCGTTTTCCCCTTCTCTCATGTGGTTGCAAAAACCCGTGTTGCATGCGAGTGAACAAACACCATACACCGAATGCCAGCGTCTTTTCTTGTCTCTCTCCCCTCCCTTTTTGCTCCCAATGAGTTCGAGCCTCGCGCTCTGCCTTCGCAGAAACAATACAAACGACTCAACCACATCTTCGTGGCGTCGCGTGATGGTTTGCAACCCAGACTCCATCTGGCCTCTGTCATCCCGGATTCGACAAAAGCGGCGGCTCGCTAGAACATAGCTTCACGCTGGGTATCAGTCGAGCAAGTTGCCTCGATGGGTGGCCACGCCCTTCTTCCAAATGGCCGAAAACAAGAAACGCAGGATAAATACCTGCCCCCCGTTTGATCCCCATTGATTGATTGGAACTCCCAAAGACAATACCGAAGAAGAACATGAAAAATATCAAACCACGAAATCATTCAGAACCAGCCTCGCCCCAATGGCTTTCCAAAAAAAAAAAAATGATATGAGAGTAAATAAAAAGTGTCAACCAAGAAACTCAAATCAACCGACCAGGCTAGAATGTGAGACAAGTGCCGAGATAGACGCCGCCATGCTACATGAAGACATTACGAAGGATCCTGGAGGTTTTGCGTGAAAGTGAGCCCTGGAAAACTTTGCACAAAAGACGACAAATGTTTCTCATGATGGGTTTCCCTTGACCCGCTTGGGCATCCGGGAGTCGCGGGTTTGCCTCGACCTTGAACCCCGTTGACCTGAACGCTCGCTGGTGTGCCAGCTCCAGATCCGTCGTCTTCGATTTTGACACCAGACGGCCGCCTTCGCTTGTTGGAGGCGGGCGACGTGTTGGCACTTGGACCACTAGAACTGGTTCCCTGCTGGCTGGGCTGCAGCTGCATACCGGGTGCTTGCATTTGGCCAGTGGCCGGACTGCCAACATGTGGTGATACAGGGAGATTCATGTGCGCAGCTGCTGGGCTGGCCCCATGGGAAACTGACTGTAGCTGGGCGTTCTGGGTGCGCCCTGAGGTCCTTGTTGACCATTCATTGCTTGAGGTGCTCCATTTATGTACGTTGAGACATACTGCTCGAGAGCCGCATACGGGCCAACACCCGGGTTGCCGTGACAGAAGCCAAACAGGGGGTTCATTTGACCCATGACTTCAACGATCTACACCCCTCATGGTTAGCTTCATCACCAAGGCACAGTGGATAAGATATCAGCATAAATTCCACAAACCTCGAGAAACTGATGGACGGCGGCTGTGACTCCTTTGCTGTTTACGGCAGAGTCGGGAAGATCCACAAGGACCTCGGGAGGTTGCGTCTGTGGTGATTTGAGTTGCTTTGACTTGCTCTTCTTTGACATCTCAGGAGACGTCTTGCCGTCTTGAGAGTTGACCTTGTGCCATTCCTTCAACCACATGTGAGCTGGTTTGGCCGCGTCGATGACTTGCTTTCTGGAAATGTATTCCTCATGTCCCGTAGTGAGAAATTCGAATAATTCAATCTTTTGTTCGCTGTCGAACTGTACACGAAGCGTACCAGTTGAAACCAGCTAATCGCAGTTAGTTCATTTGTGTTCGCAAGCACAAGTCAACAAATCAAGACGTACGTGAGATCCGGATTCAAACCAGTAAACAAGACTGGCCCTTTGGTTCTCAATGCAGTGAAAGTCTCCAGGTAGAGGTCTGTCCGTCAACCCCTTATCCATGATCAGCTGCATGCTCTTGACACCACTACCGAAGTGTGTGTGGAAATATCGCGCAATAGCAGGGTAGGCAATTTCATATTGCTTGTCCATGCTTTCTTCATTGTCGGTGATATGTAAAGAGTGGCGGAAAACGCCGTTGGTCGAGAAGAATCTCATGACGAAACCGTTCCAATATGAAAGATCGTCCCTTGCCTTGTTACCCTTGACAATGATTTGTTATTCTCTTTCTTTACGCAGGGTCATCATTCAGAGACTAATGGTTGGGGCAGAGCACTGGCTTACCGGAAATCCGCTCAAGTGCTCAGAAAATTGCATCAACTTCAGAAGACATTGTCCCTTCATGCCCTCCCTTCGCTGCTGTTGGAATAGATTGTTCGACATTGCGATTTGTTGCGCAGCCGCGGCAGCCGCAGCAGCATTCATCTGTTGCGGACCAGGTCCACCAGCCTGCTGAGGTTGTTGCTGCTGTTGTTGCTGAAGCGGCGGCTGCTGCTGCTGCTGCAGTTGAGAGCCTTGTGACTGGGGTTGCTGCTGCTGCAGCTGAGCATTCGGGCCAACTGGCTGCGTCGTCTGTGACGGTGTTGGTGGTGCTGGCGTTTGAGCTGGTGTCTGCTGACCGCTCGGTGCCGGAGTACCTGCTTGCGAACCGTGCTGCGGAGGTTGTTGAGCCTGCTGACCGGGCTGCTGTTGCTGAGCCTGCTGCTGCGGTTGCTGCTGTCCTGCTTGAGGCTGACCCTGTCCAGGTTGAACTTGCTGTGGCTGAACCATCGGGTTCTGTCCCAAAGCACCCATCTGGGCCTGTTGCTGCTGCTGTACGTTTGCCATGCCTTGAGCATTCATTCCCATGGGCTGTCCTTGGCCCTGTGAGTTTCCAGGCATCTGCTGATTCTGCGCGGCTTGCTGCTGCTGCAGTTGTTGCTGCTGGTGTTGCTGTTGCTGTTGCTGGTGTTGTTGCTGGTGCTGGTGTTGTTGTTGCTGGTGGTGCTGGTGCTGGTGGTGCTGTTGCTGCTGCTGCTGTTGCTGCTGCTGCTGCTGCTGCTGAAGTGCCAGTTGGTGTGCCATAAGAGCTTGTGCCCCTGGATGTTGACCCTTTGTGAAATGTTAGTCAGACGCATCTTCAATCATCCCAAAGAAAGAAAGACAAAGAAAAAATCACAGGGGGATTGCATACAGGTCCAATCCTCCCCGCCTGTCGAAGTTGTTGGATCTGCTGAGGGTTTAGTTGATTCAGAGGCATGCCCAGGGGCATACCATTCACCCCAGCCTGCATATTCGCTTGGATAGCCTGCTGAGCCATGAAAGCCTGTCTCGCTTGTTGTTGTTGATGCTGAAGCATATGCTGCTGGCGCATGGCGGCCACTGCGCTGGGGTTGTTGTCTGATGCAGGAGAAAGTGGTCCCAGTTAGCCATGAACAAGAGTCTCAACATGGGGAAGACGAGGAGTAGGAGGAGCAAAGAGAAAGGTCACGAGGGTGTACAATACTCACATTGATTTTGCAGCAGCTGCTGCTGCTGATGTTGTTGTTGCTGCTGTTGCTGCTGTTGCTGTTGTTGTTGTTGCTGGAACATTTGCTGCTGAGCGGGACTCAAGTGCTGCAAGGCGTGAGCATGAGGATTGGCACCGGGGGCATTGCGCCCATCAAAGCAGGATTTACTTGTCCTCCTGGGCCTACGGCCATGTGAGCTCCAGCAAACTGCTGAGGCATCCCACCACCAGGTGCGCCTTGTGCAGAGTTGGGAGGCATGCCCGGGCCCATGGGGTGGCCGGCGACGCCGGGATGTCCCATCCCAGCAGGATGCCCCGTGAAGTTGGGACCCATGCTTGTTGCCATCATATCCTTTTGCTATTCGAAGTCGGCTATCCACGACGTGGATATCGACGAGCGACTTGATGCACTATCGTAATGCACATGCGTCAGGAAATGGGGAGATCGAGAAGCGTGTGTGTCGGGAAATCGCGTGTCGACTAGTAAATCGGTGATGGGCGAATGGGCGAATGAGACGGGGAATCAATTCCCTGCTCCGTGTCGAAGAAGAGATCCAAGCAGGGACCGAAGACGGTGGGATATGATTGCGAGATGGGGAAAAGAATCCCAGTGAGTCGTATTGGCGGAAAACGACGTGAAGTCGAGATAATAGTTGGTGAATGTGCCTTGGGCAAAAGTGCGCGATGATGCCACCACGCCGGCAGGGGACTCAGCGCGGTCAACAGTCAGGCCCTCGTGGGTAGCCAAAAATCCAAGGTGCGATGAGTTTGGCTCCAGAAAGAAGCAACGGCCGACTGTGCGGCGAGGTCGACACGATTCGGCTATGTCGGTACGCAGATACGTCGAGGTGCGATGATGGCGATCTGCGCACGAGCTGAGCAAGTTGAGCGAGGTCGGGACGCAACAGAAGAACGGGGATCGTCGTTCGGCCGTCCCAGCAAAAGAGCCCTTCCTTTGCCAGAAGACCAGCTTGAGACTGCAGGAAGCAAGAAGCAAGTTTCGCGGGCCGCTCGTGCCCAGCAGTGGTGCAGAGCGCGCGCGGTGCAAATGTTTTCGATGTTAGTAGAGGCCTCTCTTTTTTTTTCTCTTTTTTTCTTCTTCGCTCCCTCAATATGCAGTGGTGAAGGATGGCGCGGGTTGATGTTGGAATGGATGCAAGTCCTGGGGCCAGCAACGTTGGAATATTCGGGGGGTTTCGCAGCACCGCCAGAGAAAGGGCCCTTTGGGGTATGGCAGGCAGTCCAAACCAGCGACGGGAGCAGCGAGATCTTCTCACTCGTTGTGGACGCCGCCAGAAAGGTGGGTATAGATGCAAGAAATAGGGAGCACGGGTCCACTCTGGGTGGATATATGCAATAACACGCTGAAGCTCCGGATCAAGGTCGCTCCCACACAAAGCAGAGCAGCAAAAGTGGTGGCTGGGCCGCGACGCCAATTGGGGGTCTCTGTCGGGGCGGCGTATCGCATTCGGTGACGAATCGCTATATCGAATTCCGATGGCCAATCTCTCGCACCCAAAGTTCAAGACTCGACGACGACGGATCATGTAAGTCCCCAGTTCTTTGAATCGGCGGTGTTCTTTTTCGGACAAATAAAACTAGTATTTCAAGCACACGAAGCTCCAATTAGTACTCCGTAAGCCCTGTCCTTACCACGATAGACATCATCCGCCATTCAGCACCGCCATCTTGAAACACACCCATCACATCGCCTTATCGAGTTGTTCCCTCTCCTTTTACATACGCGCGGCGCCACTATTTTGGCTGCCGCCGCTACATAATATGTACATGTAAGGCTTATTTACGAAAGTGGACCCATGTCACGTGTATGAATGTATACAGTGCGTAGACGCGTGAAATCTTTTCACGCACTGTCAAGCAATATCTTGCCGAAAAGCAAGCTCGCAAAAGGATTTTCTTTTTTCTTTGTACATAAGCTCCACGACGGCAGCTCTCTTGCCATGCTTTTGCGTTCTGAACCGCCATCTTTTATGGAATGGGATCTTATCTTAACTGAAGATGGAGGCTCGGATTAAGCTCTCTTGCTCGGGTTTCCGACATGATGGAAAGTGCGAAGCTCGAGATGGTGATACTAAATTCACGCTTCTCCCAGCTCGTTGTTCCAAGGTAAGCTCTTTCCATCTCACTCGATTGCAACACAGCATCCCCTTTGTCTTTTTACCAACCCCTTCTCGAATGATGACATCGTTTGAAACGTCTTCTTTTCCCAACCGAATCGACCATGAAGAAGTGCAGTCTTTTCCGGGCCCAAGGCCTGTTACTTGCCAGTATTACTTGTCTGACCTTTTACTTTACACTTGAGACATTCATCAATTTGCTTTACAAAATTACCTTGACTCGGTGCTAATTCGTCTCTTTTAAGATTGAACCGCCGACATCTATAGATGGTCGTTCCATACGATGCTTCAACCCCAATTCGGCAATCGCACGCACTACCTACCCATGGTATTTGACTCGATCCATGAACATACCTAATTAAAAGATCCTATAATTAGCCTCCCCTTCCCCCTCCTACTTAAACTACCAGTGACTTGAAATCTAATGCCAGATGGTTTCTACGAAATGAACCATTTCGGCCCATTCGTTTACCTCACCTCATAACCCGTGGTCATTCCCCACAGTGTGATAGAATACCGCAAATTTCACTGAACTCCCCATATTTCCAAGTAAACAACCTTGCGTCGTGGCTTCGTGAAATTGCATAATCCAGACACCAACCGATCATCATGTGTGCTTCCAACAAAGCAGGTATCTCAAGCAACCCGTAACTCCTCTCTCGCCTCATCTCGTCGCACTCTCCCGCCTACAATGCCTCTTCGGTTTCTTCCTGTCCGCCCCCTGCCAAGCCAATTCAGTTTCAGCATTTTACACAATTCTTCGATTCTCTTACAGCCATCATCGTCGACGTCACCCATGCCCCCAACGCTAGATAACACACTCATACATTGCAACATACGGCCAACCATGTCGGTCACTTGTTTTGAATCTTCGACGTTTTGCTCCCGGACCCTGCTCAGACCCGGCAAGGCGGAAGATGGTGTATAGGGACGAATGACTCCGGGGCCATCGCTTCCATGGCTGCCAAAGCTGACATTGCTGACAGCACGGCTGCGACCTCTTTCAGAGTCTTCTCCCAAAAGGGTGGTGCTGGTAGAGTTGCAGCTGCCGACAGAGGATCGATGGAGGACATGGCCGTTCCTGGACGAGCCATGGAAGAATGTGACTCGGAAGGCGATGTAGACAGTGTGCGTTCTAGGGTCGGAGAGGCCAGGGCCATGTTTGCAAACGATGATGGTAGGAACTCGAGAGACAGACGGGAGAATATGGTCTTTAGGATGTCATAACGAGGCAATACGACAATGTCGCGGTACGCGGTGAGAACAAGCCTCCTAACGTCCAATATGCTTGCAGCCGGCGCTCCTCTCGCGGGTTTAGTCGATGACGATGGCGAGGCAGTGATCCCTCCCCAGAACTCTCGAGCCTGCTCGGGAGTCATGATGACTCCACAGCCAGACACTTCCAAGTCCAATGGTAGAAATACAGATTGCATATATGGGAGAATGGTCGTAAATGTGAAGAGCCAAAGCTCGACCAATGTGGGGATGAAGCGATCTTCCGGCGTCAAGCGTAGAGTTCGGTCCAAGATGGAAAATCCGCTCGCCAGCAAATCTCTCAGATCGTCCAACATGGTGTTTGGGGATCGTTTGTGAATGCACCATTGGATATGCGTCTGCACGATGCGGTTAAAATCTTCCACGGGGAGTCGAAGGTCTTCGCCTTCGAATGCGACAAGAAGCTTTGATTTCAAGTAGGGCCATGCTTCGTCCAGTGCTAGATTGTGTTGAGCCACGATTTTCCCAGGATCTGCAGGATCGAACAATGTCGACTGCTGTGAAAGGCTGAGTAGTCCGCTCGCCCCCGACCACTCACCCGGTAAGTTGAGGCTCGACTCGTTGTCGAGACGGCTGTCTGACCTCTCGGCCAATTTCTTATCCTTCTTGACTTTAGAAAGGTCGACGACCCATGACCAGGGCTCGGGGAAGGTTAAAATTGTACAGACTGCTCGGGGCATTGGGGTCCGTGGGCTTGGAGTTGCTCGACGCCGATGACAAAGGCAGGTGATATTCGTCCTTGAGCTTTTGTTTCTGTCTTGAGAGGAAGTGGTGTTTCTTCTCCTTTTCCTTTACTCTCTTCAGTCGATGCATCGACGGGCCGGATAGTGGCAGACGAGGAGTTGTTCAAGCTGTAAATTGATGGCGCCGCCGCCGCCGGGTCTACCAGACTGCTGGTACTGAAGTTTCCTCGTTGGAGCACAGACAGAGCACTGCCAATCTTGCCGGGGCTTTGCAGATTCTTGTCCTTTGTTTCAGCCTTGCTGCTACTGCTGCTGTTGCTGCTTTTGCCTGGCCGGGAGAATAGCTTGTGTTTGATTTTTCTGCTTTGCTCTTCTCTGGGACAGCGGCGGCCGGTACGGGAGGAATTGGCGGAAAAGGCAGTGGCGATGTCGACTTTTCTCTGGGAGAATTATGACCCGATCGGGGAAAGACGACATTGGCAGCGGCCGTCGCGGCTGAAGAATGCAGTCCGGCAACCCTGTCATAATAATGGCCTCCTACGCCGCCTCCAAGGGCGCTATCGCGCGGCGCGCTGGCCTCGGTGAGACTCAACGTCGGCGGGCTCAACGGCATCTTCGGTCCGCTCCGCGACGAACGCCATCCGCACCTTCACCGGGAAACGGCACAGTCTGCGACCGCTGCCGAGCATGAGAGCCGTTTTGATGAGACATGACAGCGGCCTGGGCCGCGATGTGACTGCTGATAACGATGTGTTGGACGAGGCGGCTGCTGCGGCTGCTGCCATCGCGGCAGCAGCACCAGCGGTAGTACTCATGCTCACTTGCGAGAGGTTCGACGCATTGGTCGAGGGGAGGGACGAGTCAAAAAAGCCTTGAGTGGCAGAATGCTTCCTCGAATGGTTCTTCAGGAGAGGCGGCGACGGTCCAGGTGCCGCCAAACGACTTGGACCACCCGGGCGCGAGAAGTTCTGATGCAAGTTGGAGCCACTCGAGTTGGCATGCGCAGTAGAGAACTGGTTGTAGATGGGTGTCGCAGGAGATTCAGGTCGCCGTCTCGACTTGGCGATGCTGATGGGGGCGCTTCGACGCCGTCTTCGCTACCGGACAAGTCGAGTTTCAAGGAGGCGGCCGCGTAGGGGCTGATGGCTTTCGCACAGAGTCGACGGGCGGAATCGAAGCACCTGGCAGTGGTGAGAAGCTGCCACGAGCGCGGGCTTGTTGAGGTCGCCCGGATGATGGCGGAGGCTGTCCTTGGTGCATTGTCGCGGATGTGTGCAAGTGGGTCTGTTACATTTTGACTCAAAACCCCAGAACTATCAACGGCAGGAACAAACAATGCGTCAAAATAATGGTTTGATCGGCGCTGCGGGACTGCGGATTCGGGTGGGAAAGAAGATGTCTGTTTGTTCTATTGGTGGAGACCAAGACCGAAAGGCACGAAGCAGATGCTCTGCAATGAGCAACTACTAGACGATGATGGGGTGGAGGGAGGTGTCAGAGAGCTTATCTTGAAATGACGGGCGACAGCACCAGGTTGCATTCCGTATAGGGCGGGAGAAAGGTTGATGGAGGAAGGAAAGAACGGGTCAGGAAAAACCGGCGGATGGATGATGGATGATGGGATGACAAAAGGTTGGGACGAGCTGAGGAGGATGGGGCTTAGCCGTCCTGTCTATAATAGTCATCATCAGCCATCTTCTCAGTTCCGATTAGAACTCCATCCAGCATGCTGGAGGCCGCGAATGGACAAATTAATTGGACCTGGACTTGGACCCCAAAATTGATCCCAGGTGATGTCAGCAGGTTCTGACCCCGCGCACCAACACGGTTGATTAATTGATTAATCAGATCGACTGTAACCCCCTTCCTCTTCCCCATCCAATCAATCCATGCCTGCTCCCCTCGGCCATAATTTTCGCCAACCCTGTGTACATACACACATCTAGGATCCTCGTTTAAAAATTGATCCGTCAAACAGTCTGGTCTGGTCTGGTCTGGCCTGGTCTCTTCCCGGCAGCGCGAAGCAAGACGAAGACAGCAAACTCCCTCCAACACAAACAACACCACGAAAAAAAAAAATGACTGCGGAGAAAAAACAGACTTGTCTCACGGCGGCATACACATCACCCGAGAATGAAGATTTCACCGTGACGAAATCTCTCGACACCCCGCCGTCGGCTTCGGGTCAAGACAAGGCCGCGTACCTGGAAGCCGTTCGCAGGGCAGTGACGGAGACCCAAGAACAGATTAACCAAGAGTTGACGTCACGCATGGAAGAAGACAAGGCCCGGGGCTCCGGCACTGGACTGACCGCCACACTGGGGGCGGACGAGGATAAAGAGGAAGAAAATTATGGCGAAGAGGTACAGGAAGAGGACTAAGAAGCTACTCGTACAGCGATGCCTCGTCGTCAGACATCAGAGCTGCTTGCAACTACGAGAGTGGTATAAGCAGTAACAAATCAACATGTATCGTCAGCCGTGCAATCGAGTCATATGGACGCCCCTTCAGAAACACCGACGTCCGTTCACGGAATAATCCTCACAACCATCGCCTTTACTAGGTCGAATCTTTGATCCAGCCTGCAGCTTTCCCGCTTTCCGCCTTCTGGCTCAAAGCTCTATTCAGGCAGCCATAATGCACTGCGGTATTATCGGGCAGGACGGCAACAACGCTACCGCCGATGCGCATCCCTCCACCCAGTTTCTTGTGGCACACGAAGCAATGGCGCTCATCGGTGATGGTGACGTGCCGGTTTCGACCTATTTGACCATTCACAACATTGTCGCCAATATTCAAGCGAGCGGCAATAGCAATCTGCTCTGCCTTGCGTAAACCCGCGACGACCCGAGATTCGTTGACCAGGCTATTTGCTGAACGAATGCGACCACGAAAGTATGCTTCCAAGGATTCCACGGCAAGATCATCTGGAATCAAACTCAAGGTTGATGTTGCTGGCAACCGAGAGCCGTGTTTCGATAAAGGTTCAGGGCTGGCTCTAATTGCACCTCGTGAGGAATAGGAGGTTTCAAATAGAGTGACAGGAGAGTATGATAGATTGATTGCGCAGGATCGTCAGTGTCAATGGTTGCGCTGTCTTTGGAATGCAGAGGTGACGAAAGCGTTGTGTCTTGTGTCTTGTGCACTCGGTTACAGTATCTGGGAAAGTCAGTCAAGGAAAACCCACTGTGTATCACATCTCCAGCTTGACAAACATACTCCTCGGCTTTACCATAATCTTGCATTTTGAACACATAAATCTCCAATGCTTTTCTATGTTGGCCCATGTTACTAAGTATGATAGCCTGCACCTCGAAAAACGTTGCATCTTTGTGAAAAGTCCACGTCAGTCACCTCTCTGCTTTTTTTTTTTTTTGGGGGGGCAGCCATCTTCTTACCATCCTTTGATATCATTTCCAAGGCCTTCGTTAAACTGTAAACTTGACGAGAATCGCGAAGAAATGTCATAAACTTGGACATCGTTTCGTTCCATTCGTCACCATTGTCCGTCCGCTTGAGCTCTTGGACATACAACTCCACTAGACGGTTGTGGAACTCGCGGGTCATATCATCCAGCTCATTAATAATATGTTCCAGGTAAAGCCTTTCAAACTTGGCATCTATACTGTGCAGGAATGCAACTACTCTGTCACGCGGCAGAGTCTCTGCATTCTCCGTATCCCCAGTGAAGATCTCTATTGCATAGGTTGGGTTGCTCTTCAACGTCCAGCCCGCATATTCAAAGATGAGATCGATCTCTGAGGGCGGTAAGTTTTGCAGATATCGTATGGTGCGATCGGGCCCGTGCAAGCTCGGTGCTGCCTCATCAGGCTTTGTGGGTGACCCGAACCTATGTAGCAAACCCAGAGCCTGCTTGTGAAGTTTTTGCCGTAGAAGAAATCGATCAGCTCCGTATATCTATTATGCTCCAGCAAGGCGTCATTCACAACATCGGGGTCGCAAAAGTTGGGGATGCGGAAGAGGAGCCGGCCAGAGATGGTTGAGAGAACATGTAAGCACGGAAGAGCGTGGTATCGACCAAGCGAAAGGTATTTCGCAGTTCTTCTTCGACCTTCTGCTCCGATTCGGTCTGACTTGTTCGCAAAAAGCGCTCCGCAGCCTCTTCAATGGATGCCTGTTTGTCTTTCTGGTCCTTCAACTTTCCAGTGGCTGGGTCAATGTATCGTTGAAGTCGAGCTCTCGTACCAGCAAGGTAACTATTTAGTTCCAAAACGGCATTCTTGAGGTCCTTACCCTCCAGAGGCCTGTCTTCGCCATCATGAGCCCCTTTATTGTTCTGCGTTTCGTCTGCTTCGGCACCGTTTTTCTTGGTGCCGTGGTAGTAGCATCTAATGCAGCCTTCTTATGACCGCCCAGGAATAACTTGGCAAGTCCACCTCCCATGTTGGACATACTTGAAGCGTCCCCTCCGGGGCCTCCGGGGCCTCCGGTGTCTCGGTTGCCTGGCCTCTCATCTTTCTGAGCTTTGGAAGTTTCCACATCGCTGTGCTCGCTTTGCGACGGCCCTGCGGATTGCGACAAGCTACCGGAGATCCTAGGAGGAACAACCGCAAAACCCGTTCCGGGGAGCGTGGACAGCATCCTCGTTCATCAGATCCATTGCCTGACGAAATTTCTTCTTCTTGAACAGCATTTCAGCCTTGAGCATCTTCACCTCCGCAGGGTCTCTGTCTTGCTTCTCAGCAAAGCATCTTCCAGCATATTCAAAATACTGATTGCCTCATCGAAGTTCTCAGTCCGAATCAGTTCCTCAACTTGAGAATCGTAATCTGTGGCATCCATCTTCCAGATACACCGATCACTAGAAATGTGAAAGCCTTTTCCAGCATGGGCTAGACTGTAGGTTGGTGGCGGAATGTGGAGTTTAGCTGCACCTGGAAGCGAAATGCTTTGCATCAGAGACAAAGTGTCCGGGTTTCGAACTTCGAGGAGGCCCTTGGCCGGTGGTTGAAGTGCCAGAATGTATGGATACGAATAGTCAATGGACTCTGGAGCCGAGGGCCATGGAATCTGTCGCTTCTCCAGCGGTTTGCCCTCGTCATCAATGAACAAGGTATTGATATCTCTTGCCAGTAGCATCTGGCCATCGGAGAGCTTTGCTGCCAACGGCTTCGGCGTGTATCCTCCCAGACCCATGTAGCCCATGCCAGCTGTGCTGACAGTACCGAACCGGCTCCCCGACCCGTTAGCACCGACAGTACCTGGCCCAACAACGTCGACAACTTCTTGAGTAAGCACATCGACAACGACGTAACCACTATTCATTCCACAGACTACTCTGGTGGCATTGGCCCATGTAGTGGATCGAATCGAGTCGGACAGCACAACCTCGGTAACTTCATGATTGAGTTCGCTTTCATGCCAGTTCCATAACAAAAGTCGTCTTTTCACCGCAACCGCTAGCCGACTGATGATCTCGGGAATTCCAGTGTCCGGGTCTTTGACGATATTGGAAGTCACTGCAAAGCAAGAGGCATTCTTTGTTCTATTGAGCGTCTCTATATGCTCGTAATTTTGGAGATCGTATAGAGAAATGTGGTAATTCGAGAGGGATATGATAACATTGGCCTCTTTTATTATCGCAAGCTGATCGATGGCTCGCGTCGAGAACTTTTCAACTTCTCGAAGGAGGTCTGTCGGCTTTGCCGAGGAAAATTGGGAAACTGGACGATCGCTGTTCGGCACCGAGGATTTGCTTTGAGGTTCTGTATCGGCGAGTGGGAGCGATTCATCCTGTTGATGAGCAGGTGGCTCATTTAGTCTGTAAACGCGCAAGGCACCACTGTTGAGTCCGACGAGAATGCGATCGCCTGCAGTTTCCGCAGGTTAATAGATGAATAAAGATGCTCGGCATGATTTGGCGGGCGCTATTTACGCACCATATGCTAAAATGCTTTCGATCCTAGACTTGTCTCTTTGTCGGAATTCGATAATCGGGCGAGCAGTGAACGCGGAGAGCATGGCGCCAGAGGGCCAGTGGGCCAGCCCGGAGCTTGCCAAGCTATGATGAATTGGGAAGCATCAGAGCATACAAGGGTTGATGTACGAGCCGCAAGTCCCAAAGTAGAATTTTGCACGCGCGAACGGCACAGTTTTGGGGCGGATGGTCGGAGCTTTGCCAGCCAGGTGAAGGCGATGATGGATGGATGGCATGAGCAGGTGCATCATGCATCATCGGTTGGCAAATCCTAGCAGTCCGTTGCCAGCTTTGTATTGCTGTCGACGTCAATGCCCCCAGACCAGATCAAGCTAAAACACAGTCCAGATACTGTGCGGAGTAGAACTGCTGTTTGTTAGCAAAGGTCCGCATGGCCCAAATGTAGACACAGTGCATATTGGGGCGCGCGCACTATGCGAACAATCACCGGGGGTTAGATCCTCAAATAGTTACGTGGGCAGGCACGCAGGTAGGGAGGTAGGGAGGTATCAAGGTCATGATCCCGGGACATTCGAAATATACAAACGTTGTATCAATGATGCCGCAGTAGTTTCATATGCGGATACGCAAAACGTCGTCACACGTCGTCTACGACATTTTGAATAAATGCTGCTCTAATCTAACCCAGCGACCTGCATGATACCGTAACCGAGAGTGATGACGACGATGAGAGTAAGCACACTGCTCGGAATGCCGCGCGTAATAAAATGTTTGACTCGGAGATATCGCTGACCGGTGGCATCTTCCTTCATGATGGCAGCTGCACCTTTGTCAGCATTTTGATTTGACAGCTCGGCTTTCGTGGCTTCGAATAAACTTACTCATGTTGGGGAAGCCACTGGTAGGGAGACCCATGGCAGCACTACACATCAAGACGCCACCCATGACCAAAAGGTTCGGGTGCGGCTGGTCCATTGACATGCCTACATCAAAAACGAGGGGTAGGAAGATGAGTGCAGCAACGGTATGACTGATGAAGGTCGCAATGACCAAGATCAGGGTCGAGAAAACGACCAACACGACGTAAAGACTCATGCCCTCGACATTATTGGAGACAATCTTGGCGACTTCATGCAGAAGACCCGAGGATCGGACGGCCTTGCCAAGGAAAGTCCTCCAGCAGCCAGGATGATGATGGTCCACGGGAAGTTGTTGAAGTCTTCCTTGGTCAATATGCCGATGCCGAAGAAGAGGACAATGGGTATGATTGCAATGACGCCCATATCTCCAAAGATGTGCTCCATCTGATGACTGGCACACCACAGTCCGATTGTGACGATGGTTACGACGGCCACAAACCACTGCACCCCCGTAAAGCGTTCTTTGAGTGGGCGAATCGGTGCAATGACTGTCCCTTTACCAGGCTGGAAACTGGCCAGCAGCAACATCCAGATTGCAAATATAGAAACAGCTCCTACAGGGATGACAATAAAGAACCATTGCAACCAGGTCGGCTCCGGCTTCATAATTCCCATAGCCACCACGTTCTGGGGAGGCGATTGGTGAAAGCATACCACCTATGTTGGAGGCCAGAGCGATGCCGATAATTACGGCTTTGGACATGTTCGACTCCGAAGGTAGAGTTCGAAGCATTGGCTGCAGAACACAGTTAGTCCAGTCGTTTCATTATTCAGAGTCTTGCACCGTGGCTATGTGGACATACTTCGATGATGGAATAACACAGAACAGGGGCAGCAACGTTGCTTATCAACATGGATGCAAACGCGGCGACAAACATGTTGGCCACCAGAACAGTCCTTGGCTGCGTGCCGGCTTTGCTCAGGATGAGGGTTGCGAGGCGTTTATCGATCTTGCACTTTGAGAGAGCGGCTGCCAGTGTGAAGCCGCCGAGTAGTAGCATGATGACGGGACTCCACATGGCTGCGAATATGGCATTTGTAGCTCCCTGGCATCAAGACGCCCGTGTTTGGGACTGTCCTCGTCACAGACTACTCGCAGCACCACAGACAGGAAGGGAATGAGAAGGGATGTCACAAACAAGGGAATGGTCTGCATTGGAAAATAAATGAAGAATAAAAATAAAAATAAAAACTGTCAGCAATTGATTGATGGACGAGACGGGCAAGTGGGAGCAGGGAATTATACCTCAGTTGCCCAGAGCAGGCTGACAAAGACCAGCAGCGCCAGGCAGTTTTGCTCTTCGGGCTTGTCCATTATAGGAGCGGCGAGGAGTGCACAGAAGACAGCGACGGAACCCAGAAGAGTCAGCATAGATGTACCGGCCATCCAAGTGGGCAGCGACAGTCGGCCCAACGGCGTTTTGAATTTCTTGGATGTTGCGGCTTCATCATCGTCACCTTGCAGTCGTTTTGGCACGACAGTCTGACTCTGTCCAAGAAAGGACTGGCCGAGCCGAGCGGCTTCAGCACGCCGCTCAATGCCAATTAGATCTCTCCATACAGTGTTGCGCTCCCAAACGACGTGCTCTCTGAGGTGAGATCGCAGGTCCCTCTTGGCCAGTTCCCGATCGCCTCCGGTAACTACATCTATGTAAGCATTCTCCATCTTCGCAATGTTCTCCTCGATGATCTCCTTCGTTTCATCTTTGAAGGGGTAAGCAGTGTCGACGTGAGCTTTCATATAAGGGCTCTTGAGCTCTTTATCCAATATCTTGTCGAACTTTTTCAGGACCTTGCTGAAACCCGTCTTGTTGAGCTGGGCATAGGACTTGAGCTCGCAAAGCTGGACATAGAGGCTGATGATGCGTTTTTCAGCATGATGCCAGATGAGAGGAGGCCCGATGAGAACATGACGGACTGATCACCATAGTCATCAAATGCGCTGTGCCGGCGTGCAGAGCGGCCTAATTCGGATTCGGCGGCCAAGTCAGCCATGTACTGGCCTGTGCTGGCAACCGTCCTCCTTCGACCACCGTTGCTCCTGGACCTGTTCAAACCAGTCGTCTCGTCGTCATCGCTAGCACTGTCTTCGATATCGTCGTCCGAACCTGGACCGACAGAGCTAGTTGGCCGCATAGGTACACGATGTGCGTCACCCGATGACATGCGCCGTAAATCGGTTCCGTCTAGCGATGGCCGCTCCCCGACATCCCGGACGAGCTGGTTGACCTCCTCGAGGAGTTCCCTTCCTTGGCAACATAGAATGAACATATTTTCTCCAGTTCCACGCCGAGCGCTCTGCTGAAAGCTTCTGCTGGGTCTTCACTGGAGATGAGTGGTCGGGATTCTGAATCGCCGGCTCTCGCCTGGTGTGCAGTCTTTTCAAGCTGGTAGATACTACGACGGGCGGGTATACGTTAGCACAAGATGAGCTCTTTGACAGTGTTACGTCACCCAACGCCAGAGGGCAGTTTGACGATTGGCGGAAGTTACGTACAGCTTTTTCAGATTACTGTAGGCAATATAATGGCTGCTCCAGTCCGGAACAGCATTGAACTGAATGCTATGGGAGAACTTCATCTCGTCTCGTGATTCAAGCCACTCGAGCTTTCGCTTTCGCTTCTCCTGTCGTCGATTTTCTAGGTCGGCGGCGTCTTTTCAGGCTTGTACTTGGCCGTAATCAGCGAGCTCGAAGGTATCACTCCCGCTGCGGTGTGGCACAATGACGAGGCTGCCCGAGTCAGTGTAAGCGCTCCCTCCTCCTTCGCGGTGACCGGTCGAGATGGAAGAGTTGTCGGTGTTCAGAGTAGCGATGCCAGCACCAGCAAAGAGGAGGGATTCTCGGGGAGAGAGGGAGATGGAATTGTGGAAGCCGGGCCGGAGCAGCGGTCACGACATGGAGGTTGTTATGGAGCGTCTCTGGTCGTGTGTGTCGTCGGGGTCGTCGGGCCGGGTCGTTGCTCGCACGACCAGCCACAGGGACAGAGACAGAGCTAACGATTTGCGGCACCAGACACCATTAGCGGCCAGCGGCAATGCAAAGCTATCAATGATGCTAATGACGAATTGCTAACTTATAATTGACGCGTGTAGGCCAGAGGTGGCCTTTTTCTTTTCAGGGCTTTTCGCTTGATGGCGTCGTGTGGGGCACGGCTTCAATGGAAATGGGCAAATCCACCATCGCTGATTCGTCTGCGTGACAACTTCGAAGATGACGGTGATTGGCCTGCAGCCATGATCCTTGCGAAAGCGCCTGCGGGCCAATGCGGTTGATACACGTTCTGCCTCTCATACGCGTCTCGTTGATGCTGATGGTGAAGTGCACGAGACGTGAAAAGGCTCGACCAAGGATACGATAGCGCTGAGCATGTTTCGCTTACGAAGCGTAGAGTTGTCGAGGGCGATTATTAGCTTGCAATGACTTGTTCTCACGAGGGCTCGAGTCAAATCCTCCTGGTCGTCTAGAATAATTCTTGACCTGCAACAGGCTGGCTATCCACTTCCTGACACTTCCATGTACAGGAATGAAAGTATTATTCGCTTGCAGTATACCTTGCTGGCACTGCTTTACTAATAAGTTAGGCATTCAGGACACCTGCGAGCGTCAAAACCGCAAGCGCCGTTTTGAGGCTTTGAAAAAGGCCATCCCATCCGCCCGTACCTGCACCTGCACCTGCACCTGCACCTGCACCTGTAACCATTTTGGCTTTCTGCAGAGCCGCAACCAACAAGTTCCACATCCACGTCGATCTGATGGTTGGTGGTAAAGGAAAAAAAAAAAAAAAAGGACCAGAAGAAACCCCGCTGGTCAAGTGACGGAGAAACAAAAAAGGCTCAGACGAGTGGGGCACCTCGGGTCAGATGATTTGCAAAAGTCATGCATAACTTTCGTTACATTTCCTTTTTGATGGGCTGCGGTGAATCTGCCACATCAGGCATCATCAAGTTTTGCTTTTCTCCACCAGCCAACCACCCTGGCTAGCGAGATCCGATAAGCCAAAGTCAACAAGCTAGTTTCACGCCGTTTCACGCAAGAAGTCATCGTAAAACCCCGGGTAATCTTCTATTCATAAGGTAACGACTAATAGTAATGTCTAGCTCACTCAACCCCTCCCTCCTCTCCCGTTATTGGAACAAAACTGTGATAATTGCCGCCCCGAAAGCGTGGGCTGATGACCAATTGCGCCCGACGTCGGAGGAGGGGGTCTGTCTGCGTACAGCGTACATGAGCACTACTAGCTAGTCTACGCCAGTTGGGAGGACAGCGGACAAGAATACATACGGAGTAAGCTCGGCGACGCACCCCCTTATCTTCCTCCGCGCGTTATCAATCAGATCTCGGCCGCCGCCGCCCCATCAGATAAAATGGCACTCTACCTTGTGCCTTTCTAAGCCGCCCGTTCTCAGCCAGTTGGCCCCCTTTCAAACCCAAACTCCGGCAATGCGTCTCCACGTGAGGGCCAATACTCCTCCGACTTCATACCTGATCCCTTCAACAACCTCGTCGATCTGCAACTCAAGGACGTCCGGTTTCCGTCGCCTCCCTTCTCATCAAAGATTCCAACACACCCTTCGAGCCCAGTCATCTCTGCTCTCTCACACGCACAGAATGGCCTCAGTAGGTGCCGCCCCATCGTCCGGGTCTTCATCGCCGGTGGCTCGTATGCTGGCTTGTCCACGGCTGTAAATCTGCTCGATCTGGGACTGGGCCTGTCACCGCGCATGTCCCAGGAGAAATATGAGCACCATCCCGAACTGGCACAGGTCGACTGGGACATTACCATTGTTGACGAGAGAGACGGATTTTGTAAGAAGCCCCTGCACCCACCCACTCACTCAGGGGCCAAAGAATCCAAAAAAAAAAAAAAAAAAAAAAAAGTACCACAACAACAACAACAACTACTGCAACAATAGTTTCTAACAATGCCTCCCCCAAATATCCAGACCACTTGATCGGCTCGCCTCTCGCCCTAGCAGACACAGAGTACGCCAAGAAGACGTGGATCAAGTTCCAGGACCTACCGGGGCTGGACAACCCCGGATCAAGTTCGTCCACGGCTCCGTCAGCAGCGTCGACTGTGAAGCCAAGACGGCCACGACCGTGGACAAGACGACCAAGGTCGCGACCACGCACCACTACGACTACTTCGTCGCCGCCACCGGCCTCCGGAGGGTCTGGCCCGTCGTGCCCCAGTCCCTGACCAGGAAGCAGTACGTGCTCGAGGCAGAGGAGCACATCCACGCCGTGGCCAACGCCCAGCACGGCGTCGTCGTCGTCGGCGGAGGCGCCGTCGGCATCGAGATGGCCGCCGAGCTCAAGATGGTCAAGCCCGGCGTCAAGGTCACCCTCGTGCACTCGCGAGACAAGCTCTTGTCCTCGGAGGACCTGTCCGACGAGTGCAAAGACAAGTCGCTCGAGCTGTTGAGAGAGGCGGGCATCGACGTGCTGATGAACCATCGATTGGCCGCCACCAAGACGGTTGAGACGACTGACGGATCGCCCAAGTACGAAATCGAGTTTACCAACGGAGATGCCATGCCAGCGAGCGTCGTCATCATGGCCGTGTCAAAGAGCACATCAACCGCAACCTACCTGCCCCCATCCGCGTTGGACGAGGAGGGCTTCGTCCACATCCGTCCCAAGTCCGTTAAACCTCTCTCCCTTTCCCCGTTTCCCTCGTCGTTCGTCATTGAAAAAAAAAAAAAAAAAAACAGCCACTAACAAGAGGTACCACAGCGCCATGTTCTCCCCGGAATCCCCAACGCCGAGAACCATTTCTGCGCCGGCGACCTCACCAAATGGTCCGGCATCAAGCGCTGCGGCTGGGCCATGCACAGCGGCCACTTCGTCGCCCAAAATATCCACAAGGCCGTGGTGCAAAGGTATACAAGCCAGGAGCCCAAGTTCATGGAATTCGACCATGTCGCCCCCATGATTGGCCTGGCTGTAGGCAACAAGGCCGTCGTTTCTGGGCCCGAGGGCACAGTCTCTGGCGAGGACGTATTGAAGACATACTTTAAGCACGACCTTGGCTTCACCAGTAAGTTGTACTTTTTTATACCTGGCACACGGAATACTCGAGACATGCTTTATTAACCTTGCTGACTGGGACAAACGTAAGTTTGCTGGGACTGGATGGGACTCGCGGGGCGAAAGAAGGAGGAGCCCGCTGCTTGAGACATGAGCTGACAGTGAAATGCGATCATGGTCAGAATTTTCTGGGTTTCAGAGGGATGGCGTTGGGGGCAATTTGTTTGACGAGTACTCAAGACGTATTTCAAAGTTCTGTTGGAATGGATATCTTTGGATAAAGGAAGATGCATGTATTGCTGCTATAAAAGCGAGTGAGTGATATGAAGTCTTCGTTCCCACATAGAAGATAGAAGGCAGGAACTTGGGGGCGCACGCAAGGACTGTGTTATTTCATTCCTTTCCTCTTGTCAGATGAATTGCACGGAAAAATTCAACCCATCTCCAATACCCTCTACCTCTACCCTTGACCTCTCCGTTGACCAACTATGCTGGTGGTAGTTTGCCTCTGCGCCATGGATACATGTACCCTTTGAAGCTGTTTACTATAGTGAATACTGGACGAAATTTAGGAACAAATTTCCTTGTCTCCTCCCTCTAAGCACTTGCAAGACTCCAAGGATCTCTCGGTAGGCAAGGGAACAAGTCCCCTTCCAAATTCCTAGATTAAAAAGTCTGTGCCGGCGGGTCCTCGAGCAACCAAGTTTGACATGTATTCGTAATCTGCCATGGTAGATACAAACAAAACGCCGTCCATGCTGCATGGGAGCGTGTTTTTTTCCGTCGCGCTCTCCTCCATGCAATTATTATGCTTCATGCAAACCCTAACAAGCAGGGAAAAGTAGCCTAAATGACATTTCCTCTAACCTGCTTGACATTCTTAATGTTGACGTCGCGCCAGAGTGCGACCGCGACAAAAGAGAGCAACAACACAGCCGTGCCACTTGCCAACATGGCTCGTTGGCCATCACCATATGCCCTTTGGATTGCAATCCGGGTCGGGGTGCCAGTGGGGTACGAGAGCTGTACGTCCAATTGCCCGTATATCTCCGTGAAGTTCTTCATGGCAGACTCGGGAAGATACTCCCTCAGTTTCTGCGGGAAAACAGATTGCCAAATGGTCGCCGACACGGTCAGGCCAATGGCGGCACCGACGGCCGAGAACAGCGAGTCAACGGCCAGAACCACAGCAAGAAACTGGTGTGAAGCTGCCGACATGGCGGCTGTTTGCTGCGCGATGACAAGGGTGCCGCCCGCGCAAGCAATCAATATTTGACACAAGATGATATAGCCGATGTGGGCATCCGGCTGGAGGAAGTTCAACATCAACCCGACGCCAAGAACAATCACTGGGGCGCCAAAGTACAGCGAGATTCGCTTATATCGCCCTGTTTGTCGAATCAGGATACCGACGAATATGGCCGAAAAGCAGGATCCGATGCTGTAAATGCTGCCGATGTAGCTGGCCTGCGCGACGGAGAGTCCGTTCACGACTTGGAGGAAAGATCGAAAATAGGAATTCCAGATGTAAAAGCCGATGAATGATACGGCGGCGAGTGCGCAGGCTCCAACCACGGTACGGTCCGTGAGAAGCTCGTAGGGGAGGAACCTGACGGGAGCAAAATTTTCTCCCAGACGGCAAACGCAATGAGAAGCAGCAAACCAACGACCAGCAGGGAAATGATGAGCGGAGAGCGCCAACCGTCTGCTTGGCGGGTATAAATGTTGAACGGCAACAGAAACAGAGCAAGACCTGCTGAGATGAGTAAGAGACCAACCATGTCGAACTCTCGAGCGTAATGAACTGCGGACTGCCAGAAGACGAGATTGCCCTTTCGTGGGGCGACCAGACCCTGCTTCTTGGCCTTGTAGTAATTCTGCATGAACAGTACATAGAGCGGCAAGGTGATGCAAGGAGTGATGACGGCAAAGATACCGAAACCCCAGCGAAATCCGGGGCCCTCCAGAAGCCGCTGGGCGAGGGGACCCGATATCCAGGTTGTGATGACATATGGGGATGTGGTGAAGGCGAACATGAGGCCTCGGTTTTGCAGAGACGACGTATCCGCCACGAAAATGCTCAGACAATAGCCCAAGCTATTGAAGCCAACCCAGTAAAAGACTTGTGCGGCAGCGAAAGTCTCCACGTCTCGACACAAAGCCATCATGACGAGCCCGAGGGTTGTCAGAATGATGGAAAGAAGATATCCGTGTGGTCGGCCAAAGACATCGAGAACCTTGGCGAGCGTGAGCTTGAACACTCCGCCAATGATGTTGCTCATGATGCTGACCGTCGGAGTCAGCGAATGCTGCTTGAAGGCAGAAGTGACATATGGTGTCAGGTTGCCCGTTGTGGCCTGCTGGAGCGAGTCGACAAAGTAAATGACCCAAATCATCATGTAAGCTACAACGAGGGCTGCTTTGGTCCACACAGAAGTGATGGCTTCGATCTTCTGGACCCCTTCCTGCACATCGCCACCTAACAGTCGATCTTGTTCGCCGCTCGCCTCATCATCATCTTCAACCCCATGCCCATCACTGGCAAAGCGTGCGTCTGCACCTTTGGAACCATTGCCGCTGTTCAACGTGGCTGCTGTAGTGGCATATCCAGTTGCGGTACCCGTCTTCGTGACAAAAGTTTGGCGTTGCTGCCGCGACATTTTCTCTCCTAGATGCTGATGTTACTCGCTGCCTGGCTCTCTGGAAAGTCGCTGGCGGAGGAAATGTTTGGCGATCAGGTCAAAGATGAGGGCACCAGGCAAAGCCTGGCTGTTTTTCTCGAGAAAGAAAGCGGCTCCGGCCGGATTGTATGGCGATAATTCCGAGCTGACGATGCAGGTCAGGAGTAGATCCGAAACAGCAAGGCCGAGCTAGGAATATTGGGTCAGCCAACCTGTCTCACGCGGCATGGTGGCTTTGATCCGCCAGTTGCTTCCAAATCTGAATGATGCCCGACGCAACGCGTGCGCAGTGGCGACATTACAGTGTGGCCAGGTCAGCAAGGCTCATCGGGAAACAACTGCCTGTTACGGAGTAACATGTACAGCTGCAGGAGAGGAGAAGAGAAGAGAACCAGCGACAGGTACGTACATCCGGAAAAAAGCGGGCCAGTGTGTGTGTGCGTGTGACGAGGGAGGTGCAAGGATGTCGAGTCGAAAAGTTATCAGATCTGCCCTGCCCCCACCCACCAACCCAGTTCTGGACTCTGGTTGATCCGTGGGCAGGGCAGGGCGGGAGTCAAAAATTTCGCATTATCAATCTCAATCAGTAAAACTTATCAATCAGCACACCTCACAATATTTTAGTAGCCGGGGCCATGTACCGGTACTTATGCCAAGTCCAAGAGGGGCGTGGACACCGTGGATAATCACCATGTTGCCTTTTTTTCTTTTCCCCCACAAGCCAACCCTGTAGGAAGGAAGCCATGGTCTCAAGGATCAGGGAAAGAAGAAGAAGAAACCCCTTACGTCGCCCATGTACTTGCGCCTGTAAATATTTTCTTCTTCTCCTCTTCTTCTCGCATTGACACTTCGCATTGTCGATTGACAAAATAATCTTTTGAAAAAAAAAAAAAAAAACCCCGCAGTCTTCGTTGTCGCAAAGATGTCCTCCTCGTCGGTGGTCCAGCTCTCGTCTCTGTCCGCGGACGAGACCGTTCTGAAGCTCCCCATCCATACCTCACCGAATACGCCGTCCAGAAGAGCGATGCGCCGTCGGGGAGCCAGAAAATCGCGGCCAACGTCCCTTTTTATCAGCTGCGCGAGCGCCGTGGCTCGTCGAAGCAGCAACTCCCGACCGCCTTGCACAATGACAGGCTCGTCTTCTCCGAGCCGGCTGATTTGAAGTCCAGCGAGCTTCCTCCAGACTCTGACAACAGCGCCTGGGCGAGAGCCAGGCGATCACCCTGCTCTACCGTGGCATGGGAGAGCGGCGAAGCTCCTTCGTTGGCGCAAGCCTGGCTGCTGCTGTACACCCTGTTCACTGTCCGTCCTGGGATGGAGTCGTTGCGCTTGGAGCTCGCCGGCGCAAACGCTGCGACGCTTGGAGCTCAGCTGAGAGACGTGGTGCTCGCCATTGATCATCCTTTGCCTCATCCTCGACAGACTCGACAGGCGCACAGCGAGGCCGCGCGCCGGGATGAACACGTCGTCGTGATGGCATTGCGAAGCACCTTCTGGCAAGGCGCCGGCTCGCCTTTCGGTCCTCGGCCGGCGTGGTGTCCGGCCGAGTCGCCGGCTTCCCTGTCCGGCGCGGCCAGCCCGTTGGCTTCCTATCCTCTCACGCCCGTCGAGCACACGATCACCATCCTCTCGGCTGGCGATGCTCGCGACCCCGAGCGAGCGCAGCAGGCTTTCCATCCAATCCGACCCGCCAAGCCTGCGCCCGGCGCTACAGTCTACAGCCGATGGATCCCGCATCTCAAAGAGACCTTCTCAATGGTGTCTGTCGACTACAAAGACGACGAGCATCTGGGGCTGTTCCACGAGTGGCAGAACGATCCTCGCGTCTCTCAGGGCTGGAATGAGACGGGCACACTCGACCAGCATCGGGAGTATCTGCGCAACATCCATGAGGATCCTCACCAAGTTGCCATCCTGGCCAAATGGGACGACACCTTCTTTGCGTATTTTGAGGTGTACTGGGCCAAGGTACGTACGAACGATGACTCCCCTTGAGTACAATTAGTCTTGCAGAAAAAAAAAGCCTAATCACCCCTTTTGGGTACTCTACAGGAAGATCGCCTGGGCGGCTACTACAACGCCGGCGACTTTGACCGCGGCCGCCACTCTCTCGTCGGCGACGTTCGATTCCGCGGACCTCACCGCGTCACGGCCTGGTGGAGCAGCCTGATGCATTATCTCTTCCTCGACGACCCGCGCACCATGGATGTCGTGGGCGAGCCCAAGAGCACCAACTCGACCGTCATCATGTACGACCTGATCCACGGCTTCGGCATCGAGCACCTTGTCGACTTGCCTCACAAGAGGAGCGCGTGTGTCCGGTGTCCGCGAGGGCGCTTCTTCCAGCTGTGTCCGCTGGCCGAAAGCGACAAGGTGGTGGGTGGTCTTCGGATCGGGCTGGTGCCGAAGCTGTGAAGAGTTTGCGTGCTGTGCAAAAGACTATATAGTATCTCACGAGTCACGGGTTAGAAAGGAGGCCGTTTGTTGACCCCGGCAATCTAAGAAGCAACAGAACAGAACTTTCCTATCAGACTAAATGTTTTTCTTCTTCTCTACATCACAAGACACGAACAGTTCTTTCTCTAGGTCTGAAGTAATAAAATCTTCCCGTACATACATATATATATATATATATGTGTGTGTGTGTGTGTGTGTGTGTGTGTGTGTGCCAATCTACATCTGTTCCCACCTCACAACTTGGCCGCATGCAGGCTCCTCGCCAGAATGCCATTCCCCAAATTCGCCATCTCAAACTTCCTCACCTTGCCGCTGCCCGTCAACGGCACGTCGGCAGGAACCCCATTCTGGCCCAACCAGAACACATGGGCCGGAGACTTGTGCGTGCCCAGCGTGTTGCGAACCCAGTCGCGCAGTTCTGCATCCGCCGGCTTGGGATGGTTGTCGGATTTCTCGACAAACGCGCCCACGACCTCGCCGTAGTGCTTGTCCTTGAGGCCGACGACGATGGCGCGCGACACGGATGGATGGGCCATGAGGCGCTCTTCTATCTCGAGGGGGTAGATGTTCTCTCCGCCTGCAGGGGGCATTGGTGCGATTGATTGATTAGCGTATTGTTTATATATATATCCATATAAGGGATATTTTGGGGTAGGGAGGGACTCGCAAGACACAGACACAGGCAATTTTACCTCGGATGATGATATCTTTGAAACGTCCGGTAATGGAGCAGTAGCCGTCATGATCAAAAACAGCTTCATCGCCCGTGTGCAGCCACAACACGCCCGCCGCATCTCGCACCATGGTCTCATTCGTCTTCTCCGAGTTGTTCCAATACCCAGCCTGCAGCTGGTATCCCGCGATGCACAGCTCCCCTGGCACCGACAGGCACGATGTTGCCGTCGCGATCCACGATCTTGGCATGAGCATGGGGCATCAGGGTGCCCACGGTCGTCAGCCTCAGGCTCATCGCGTCGTCGGTGAAGGCGTTGAAGCACGTCGGCGACGCCTCGGTCAGGCCGTAGCTGCTGGTGAACTCGGTCATTCCGAACCTGTTCACCAGGAGCTCCATCAGATACCGGGGCACGGGTGCTCCGGCGATGATGCCCGTGCGGAGGTTGTCGCAGCTGAAGTCGGGCGGGAACTCGGCCTGGAAGAGGGAATCGAACATGGCGGGGACGCCGTGGACGGCCGTGCAGGCCTCCTCCGAGATGGCCTGGAGGGTGGAAGGGACGTCGAAGACCTCTGCCGGATAGACAATCTTTCCGCCGTGGGTGACGATGGCGAGGAGGCCGAGGACGAGGCCGAAGCAGTGGAACAGAGGGGGCAGCACAGAACGTCGTCGGCTGTGAGTCTCATCCTGTCGCCGATGAACCGAGAATTGTTGACCAGGTTGCTGTTTTTTTATGAGGGTGGCCGTCAGTCTCACAGCCTTGGTCTTTCGGCTCTTCTCGTTTTCTTTCATATTTGCAGCAAGCGACTTTGTCTGTCATGACTTACTGGTGAGTGAGCATGGCAGCCTTTGGCAAGCCCGTGGTGCCGCTCGTAAACTGCAAGTTGACGACCTGGTGCGGAAGGACCCGTCGCATGGCCCTGAGCAATCCATCCTGGCTCTTCCGACTGCTCGACTTGATCAGATCATCGTAGGTCTGGTAGTCGCCGCCGCCGCCGCCTGCATCGCCTCGCAGGATGAAGACCCGCGGGCCGCCAGTCTCTGCCTCTGCCTTCAAATCACCAAGCAACTTGCGATTGTCCAGCCTGCCGATGGTCTGCGTCGTGAACAAGACCTTGCAATCCGTAAACTTGATCCCATACATGGCCTCGCTGGGCGTGTACGTATTGTTGAGGATGACCAGAATGGCCCCGATCTTGGCGACTGCGAAGAAGACGGCCGCGTACTGCTCGCAGTTGCCGGCCATGATGCCGACGCGGTCTCCGACGCCAATGCCCATGTCGAGCAGTGCCTTTGCGAGCGACGAGCTCTGCTGGTTCAGCTCGTTGTACGTCCATCGTGCGCCTGTCCACGGGATGACTATACATTCCCTGGTCCCGTGCTGGTAGGTTTGCAGCTCGAGCAGCTCGCCGAGCGTGAGGTCCACGAGCGGAGGCTCAACGGGGCCTTGAAGAACAGACAGCTTTTGGGTAGCTGGTTGCGTATGCGGACCCAACTCTGGCAATGTTGGGTGTGTCGACATATTTGGCGATGCTGCAAATGTCTTGTACCGTCTGTGTGGGAGGTTTTCGAGGTTGTTGCGTGCCTCAATAAGATACAATTTAATACACGAAGGGCAAGGTCAAATCACCACTACTTACGTCTAATATTGTGTGTGATTTTTTTCCCTTCCCAATCACTCATCTATTCCAGAAAAGTGGTCAAGAGGGTCCGTCCGCCATAGCCCTCTTGGCCTCTAATATCGTCTGGACTAGCTTCCATGCGCCGAACAGCGGCAATGCGACTCCATGTCATGGTGGCAGGGGATAATCGATGCGAACACGTATAACTCGACCCAGATCTGTGAGCAGGTCGCATCCTTGGCTTCTTGGCTTGCAGGTAGGGCCATGGTCCCCCAAATCCATGGCCAAGCTGAACAAAAATTGAAGAGGAAGAATGGAACTTAGGCAGATTCCAAGTCCAGAGTGGAGTCCGTTTCGACTCGCCGAGAACCTTGAAGTATGGTCCGATTAACGCCGAGGTCAGATGGGATGCATAGACCGCGCATCTAATCTGATCATCAGATAAGATGGCGCACATCCAATGAAGCGCATTCAACTCGAAAGCTGGCGTATGTATCAGACAAACAGGCAAAAGGTCCAAAAGAGTCCGCGCCACGGCATCTCGTTTTCTGCCTACTTGTCAAGAGCCGGTTGAAGTCCCACTTGTTGGTGGGCATCGTCGTGATCAAGTCCGTGAGAAAATTCTATCCCATGCCGCCCTTGCTTCCTTTTTTTTGCTCCCTTTTTTTTTCCTGTTAATATTGTTGCATAGGATATAAGGTGGACTACGCAGAAAATTAGTGGCCAGTCGGCTGCGCCTCTCTTTTCGTGCAACAAATATCTGATCCGCCCAGACAGAGGTGGGACCCAGCACCACACGCACCCCACCAACCATGTCTATGTATCTTTGTGGATAAGATACATTCCGGACTGGAAGCTGAACAATTCCACTCCCATAGGGGTATGTATCGTAATCGAGCTATTGGGTCGTTGAATTCGATGCTAGAGGTCTTGAAATCGATGAAGTTGATGCTCAAGGCATTACATAAATGGATGACTTCCGCTGCTGATGATAATAATAGCAGCGAAAGAAGCCTCTAGAATCTACAGTAGCTAGCTAGGTGGGTCGGGTACGCGAAGACCCCCTGCAGTATACCTCGTACACTCTCGAGACCGGGGTAGCAACGGCTCAAGAAGTCTCATCAACACGTACGCATCGAGCAGACAAACTCTCCTCCATTCTCCCTCATCAGCATGAATCAGTCGAACCATCACGTCGTTAAGCTCACCAATGGTCGCTTATGTTGATTGATACTTCCATTTGCAACGGCCAGTAGTCGCTTGGAACCCGTCTATCCGCATGCAGAGCCGGTTCTAGCATAGAAAATACGGGCCTCTATAGACGGCAAGAATATGATTCGGAATTCGTGACTGTAGGTAGATACAGAGTTGGATGGAATTTGCACAGCATCACCTCCAGAACCTTGGTCCCCGGGTAGGTAGATGATGGATGCTAGGACTTGTTACTTCTTCACTGCTCTGCCTATTCATGGTTAGCTTAATTTTTTTTTAAAAAAATTCACAATAGAAATATGGGTTATACGTACCTTTTTTTCGAATTTCTTCTCAACACTGGGTGATATGATGAGACGCACTAGCCGAACCACACGAATCGGCTAGCCGGTCTCGTCCAAATATGTCCATCGCTCATCGCGAGGTTTATAATTCCATGTCATAGTCCGAGGCTCAATGCGAGAGAAGTGAATATTATTCAACTATTCGAAACGCGTTCAATGACTGACCACGCCACCCATCGTCGCTCAATAATAATAATAAAAACAGTATCTCTATGCCCGGGGTATATGCGAATAAACACGTATGCACTCCTGCGCCGATTTATCTTGAAAGTATGCCCCAATCATGAAACAAATACACGTCCAGCTCACAAAAGGAAACAACTTGGTTGCTGAAAGGCTCGTGCCCTGATATGGGTCTCTCATTATCATCACCATGCATTGCGTGTGCGGCATCACGCCAGTATCTGCGAGTCCATGGGCGCTCTCTCTCAGCCGTCCATGCCACCTACAGCGCCAATGCCAAGCGCTCGCTGCAAGCTGCGTCGAATGCCTTTGCCGGTACCAGACTCATCGTGATTGTCGCGACCGAGTAAGCCAAAACTCATACGTCTGGCAACGTTTCCGGCTTGTTCGTTCGTAGAACTTGGGGCCCTCTTCTTCCTGCGGGCTGCAGCCATTGGCTCTGGGGCAGACGGGCGAGGAGGCCACTCGCCGTCCCGCTTCCATCCAGCAACACAGGAGCGGAGCATATCCGAGAGGTTCACAGGGCAGGCTGGCTGAAGGTTGTGTAGAATGACCTTGTCAAAAAGGTTCAGATAGACTGTCGGGGAGATGGACGCTCGTAGCGGGTTGCTCGGTGGTAAAATTGGCTGTCCAATAGGCAACAATGTCTCCACAGGATAAAGCTGCCCGTGAGAGGACTCGGAAGCCGATGAGTCGACACTTCGATGCTTTTTCAAATCCTTGGTTGAGCCTTTGCTCACCGATGAGGTATCGGAGATTGCTGCTGTACTATCGCCGTGATGAGAGAGAATCGCAAAAGTTGGTCCTGTTGGACCTCCTGGTGGTGAGCCCGACATTGAACGACGGAAGAAAAACCGCCTTGGTGATCGTGGTGATGGCGGCGGTGTCACGACGGGCTTGCTGCGAAGACGAACAGTTTTGCGCCAGTCAAGCGTTGCGGCGTGCCTCGAAACATGCGAGGCCGTCATTCCAAGACATCTCTTCCCGAAGAGCACGTCGTCTTCCAGCCTTCCTAGCCTCGGTGATTTCTTGCACGGTTGATTGCACAGCGTCGGGATTATCAAAGCGGAAGGGTGAGCATTTAGTAGACACCTCATCATCAACGTCTGACAAATCTGAGGTCCATTCAGTTCGTGGTCTAAAGTGCGCCGCATCCTCGGAAACAACACTATACACCGATTCCGCATCGTCATCATCTATGTCACCATCATCCGTATCAGATTCAGTTTTGTCCAGCTCAGTACCTTCTTCCCTCTGGTACCCGTCTTCTCTCAATGGAAAAATTTGATTTGTCCCATCCAACTCGGCGGTTGCATCACTGTTTGCAATTTCGACGGTTGTCAATTGTTGGCTCGTGGCTGAGGTTAATTTCTCTCCAGGCATCGCCGGCGGCCAGGTGAAGGTCCAGTCGTTGCGGACCTTGTCCGACAGATATCGCTTGACGGCATCTTTTTGCTTCGCTTTGTCCCGGCTCAAAAGGTCTGTATATTCATCTGAGACCCATTCTGGCGTTGAAGTGAGAAGATGAGCTGGCAATTGAGGGTGGTGTGTGCGGAGTTTCGATAGAGGCGACCGAGGATTCCTGTAGAAGTCTGAGAAGATCATGGTTGAAGGGTTGGTCGACTGTTGTGTTATGTAGCCGAGTTTTGGTTCTAATAGGCCTGGTTGTGTTGCTATGGCATGAGGTGATGCAGAAAGGGATCCAGTCGTCTCGTGTTCTTCTTGTAGTGTGTTAGATCAGGGTAATCCACGACGACGATGCTTGGCTGAAGCATACACATTCATGTACGACTCCGGAGCCGAGTAAAGAAAGGAACACCTGAACACCAGAGTAGGGAAATGAAGATGAACAAAACCCCAGGATTGCAAGAAAGCTGGAAGTTTTCAAAATAATGTGATGTAGGAAGGGCAAGGGGAGGGAGGGGAGGGGAGGGGAGGGGAAGGGAGGGGATGGGTTTCTCAGAACGAATGTGCCGATGAAGATTCACACGCCCAGCCAAATGCGGAAAGATGGGGAAGATAAGACAGCAAGAACACTTTTGTTTGCCTCAGGAGCCTAGGCGAGACACTTCAGTCGTATCCTTCGCCTGTGATCCGGCAAAGACTATTTCTGTTCGTCTAATCTGTAAAGGTGTTCTATTCGTCGCGGACCTTGAGACAACAAAGGAACCGGCAGGCTTGTCGACAAGATCCAATTGTGCAAGGCCAAAGGTCCACCACGAGCAAGTCAATTGGCCAACGATAAGCAGGATAGATAACAGGCAGGGCAGGCGAAGATAAAGTCGTTGATGCGAAAATAATTGGCAGAAAATTTTGTAGAGAGAAGAACGAACAATCGGATGAGGTAGGAGAAATGCAACTGAAAGATGAAAAATACAGGCGAAGCGAAAGAAAAAAGCTCGATGAAGTTGGTGTTGGGTGTGCAACGTGTGCAATGGTAGCACGCTGCGCACAAGACACCGACGGACCGGGCTCAACTCGGCGATGAGCGACGAGATGGGGCGCTTGTGATGTCAAGTGACCTGGTGGCAGAGAGAGGAACGCGGGCAGTCTGCGAGTGGGCAGGGATCGATTGATGGAAGAACGAGGCTTGTGTAATAAATGAGGAATTGATTTCCACCGACAACAGAACAGGGCATGACAAGAAACGAAACGAAATGCGTCGCAACCATGATCAGACTAAACTTACTTGGTGACGCGGTTGGTGGGTTCTGGACCATGGCGGCGCCGGCCTTCAGTTCTGGCTCTGATGACTCGAGCTGGAGGTGGTGGTTGTTGGTGCGTGTGTGGCGGCCGATGGTTCCGCCACAATCACCTGTCGCGATCATGGTGGTTGGGAGGCTCCTTCCTCTCGAAAATTCAGTGTTGGCTAGTATTAGAAGTCAGATGGAAGGAGGTACCAGCCACGAGAAGAGACGGCCGAGGGAGGGCAGAGGAGGTGGGAAACTGCAGGGCAGGGCAGGGTGAGTGGCCGGCACAAAGCGGAAAGGGCGATAAACGAGACGAGCCGTTGGTCAATCTAGTAGGACTAGCAGGGTGCGTACAATGAATGTACATATGTACACACAGAAGGGAGGCGATGTTTGTGTGCGTTTTTCGAAACTGCCAATTCGATCAAGGGCAGAATTTTGCTCGCCGCTTTCCCATTCCCACCACTACGACGTCGGCCCGGGAAATCACTCCCGTACTATCGACGGCTAGCAGGTGCCAACCCCACGCACTTGAGCCAACCACACGAGACACAGACAAGTACATTTGTTCATGTTGTACGAAAGCAGGGGGCGCAAGTTGACAAGCACAAGCGTCCGTCGGGTAGGAATGCTGGGCGGGTCGTGATTAGTGGACGTCTGCGTCTGCGGGGAAGAAGGAGGAAGCCACGATGCCAGGTGACAAAAAGCCTCGCTTTCAGGAGGATACAATACATGGTAATACGATGGTAGGCAGCTGACATCCAAGCAATGAACGATCAACGATCAAAGATCGAACTGGAAATGACATCACACCACGTTACAGCACGCGCCCCGGACGCGCACTTTCGCTTCTGCTGGCTTGCTTGCTTGCACTACCACTTGACTGATAGGGCTTGCAGCCATCAGATCTGCTGGTTACGAGGTCCTGTTTGCTTGGGTTCTGTTTATCTAAAATGCCACGATTTGTCGAATAGGCTGGGTCTTGTGACTCGGCCGCATTGGCGCGTCTGTCTTGGCTTTTTCCCTCTGCCCTCCTGATCTTCACATGGACCACATCTCAGGCTCGACTCCAACCACACAGCCCAGGGCTTGATGTGTCGGATACACACGACAGGGAGGTGGCTGCAGCAAACTCGCACAGAGGCTGGCTTGATGAATGGCCGATCTGGGGTTTGGAAAAGACGAGACGGGTAGGATGGATGGTGAATGGCGGATGCCGACTTGGCCGCCCGCCGTGGATCCAGCCAGCCAGGCTGTTGCAAAGTGAGCACGAAAGCCAACATTGCGACAAGGAAAAACCAGACCAGGCCAAACGTATTATCAGACGGCGGCAGCAACTGCCTGCGTGTCCAGAATACGGAGTGCTATTACCCTAATTTCCGAAACAAGTGTACGTTTACTTTGTACATCTACAGGCTATCAGATAATAGGCGAATGGCCGGCGCACAGGCATCAAGCCGTCGGGATTCAATGCATACAAAATGTATATCACCATCAGCAGAGGACAAGCAAGGCCAAGGTGTCTGTCATTCCGCTCTGCAGTATATTACGGCGCAGCCTCCTGACATGAAACTCAACATGGAATACGGAGGAAACCTGCCAAGGAAGGGGCCAGAGAAGAGACCGAGACCGAGACGGACGACAAGAAAATAATACATAATATAATACATACATATCGCGCCACACAACGGCCCTGGCACCTCCTCCTGCATCCCATCCCTTCTTGCATGTCCACAACAACGTGTTTCGTTGTCTCACTGTCTGTGCTGGCATGGCACTGCAGGCTGGACTGCACCGCAGCGTTACAGAACAGGAACAAAGCATCAAATCCAATCGAGTCGAATGGTGGTGCAGTGCCAGTGGCAGTGATGCTGCAGTGTCGATGCGTTTGTTACATCTCTGCATCTGTTACACTCACAGTTTTGTCGATGTGACCCTACGTTATAAACGCCCTCAGATTCGGTCATCATCCGTGAGGGCCAAAGATGACGGTTGATCGGACCCTGGCCAATCGGTGCTCCTTTGTCCAAATTGTAAATGTCCGTGAACTTGTCCGGCGATGCATTTACTCAGAGTCATGCTCCTCCGTACTGCGCTTCTCCTTCTCCTTCTCCTACTCCTTCTTCTCCTATAGTACAAGAAAGAAAGCACTTTGCTGCAACTTTTTGTCTAGAAATTTGGCTTCGTGCCTTTGAAGGCAGTCGTTTCATCCCGTTGGGAAGCGCTTCTCACCGTCTGTCCGTCCCGTCCCTAGAAGATCTTAATGACGATCCTGTCGTCATTCCCGCACTCAAAGTCCCCGGTATTGACCAGTGACCACTCATCGTATGCCGTTTGAACAAGTGATTTCCACAACAGGGTTACATTTCGGGTCCATTTAAAGAGCACCCTCCTGGTGTAAAGAGCACCCCAAACTGTGGCTGTGGTGGCTTAGGACAGCCGTTACCGGCCGCCCATAGTGATTCTTATAGAAACCAAGTAGTTATTATCCTCTAGAGACTAGAGAGCCCTACTTATTACGCAAGATAATAACTAGATTAAAGCTATCTATAACTATCGCAATATTACAAGCTCTTACAATGCCTTTAAAAACGCCTCTTCTACATTAATTTATGCCTAAATCTAGGCATTAATATCTCCCTTATAGTCTATAGGAATGTTCTAATTAAACTAAGAGGTAAACTCGGACACGCTGCTGCCGCCACAGGTTTAGCGGCATCGCCCGTTCGGGCAAGGCGCGCCCGACGCTTCATGGAAGGTACGCGTCACGTGACCATTAGTATATTACCACTCGACGTCACTTTGCCCTGTCCTAAAGGTATCATCTACATCTTTCTCCTTCTCTATGCCTTGTCGCTAGGCTATTTCTCATTTCCTTCCTATGGTACAGTCACAGCCAGAGCATTGCATGTATTGTATTTATTGTATTTTTAGCCCTTCGATGTATTGTATTGTATTGTATAGGCCTATGTATTGTATTGTGTATTGTATTGTATTAAAAATACAATACAATACAATGTATTATTAGGGGCAAAACAAAGTGGGGTATTATAAAATTCTATTATATAGTAGATTTAATAAGTAATCTAGTTAATATAAGCCCCTTTTTAATATAATTTATTTGCTTTTTATAAATCTTTAAATATCTAGCTAATTTAGAATATTAACCTAATAACTACTGCTTAGTTATCTTTTATAGTATATTTTAAATGTAACTTATTAAAGATTTTTTTAACTAATTTTAGAGGTCTTTCTAAGTTTATACCTTTTTCTTAGATTTATTCTCTATTTTAATAGTTTTTCTTAACTTTAAGTGTAAAACTTATCTAAGGAAAAACATTATAACTATATATAAATAAACTTAAACTCTAATAATAATATTTAGATATACTAAGAACTTATATAAGAATAAAGGAATTCTATCTTACTTAAAAATAGTCTTATAGCTATAAGACCTTTTTATTAGAATTATAAATAATTATATTTACTTTTTAAGCTTTTAAACTAAAGTAAAAGTAAAGAGTAGGAAAAAACCTAGCTAGAATTAACTTAAAAGTTAGTAAAAAAATTAAAAGGAAAGTATATAATATATTCCTCTTAAAAGTAAGTCCTAAATAGTCTTTTCTATTATAATTTAATAGCTTTTATAGCTTTAATAGCTTTAATAGCTATATAACCTAGTGTTAAGGCTTTTAGCTTGGGGTGAATAACAGAGTGAAGGTTAGATTGAAGTGTCGTAGCTATTGAACTGCTAGCTAGGGTGGGTGCTTAAAGGTTTAATCTCTAGCCTTTTCCCTTTATTTATAGGAAAGTCCCTTTAAATAGCCTATAGCTCTATGCCCCGCTAGGCGCTACCCTTATTAATACTATTACTATTCCGCTCCTAATATAATACTCCTCTTATTATAATTATCCTTAATTACATTAAGCTACTAATTACCTATAGAAAACCTTTGACATTCTTTCCGCACCGATCTAAAGGTCCGGAATCGCCTCTAAAATACAAACCACATTAATATTCGAATTCTCTACCTCTGTTTACCCTCTCCTATAATATTATATTATAATAGAGCTAGAGGTAAGCATAAGGGTAAGATACTAATAGTAATTAATGCTAGAGAAAGGGAGCTAGCATAGAGCTACTACTACCTAAATATAGGAATAGGATAATTTAATATCTAAAGATATAAGAATAACCTAATAATAGATTAGATCTAATTTAAACACCCTAATAATATAAAATACTATAATAAGATTACTAGTCTTATCCCTAGTAATAAAGTCTCCTAAGTCTAAAGCATTACTAAGGCTATAGCCTACTAGGTAGTAAACAGAGTATTGCACTACAATATGTAGTGTAGTGTAGTATTTGTAGTTAGTGTAGTAACTACAAACTACACTACACTATAAACTATACTACACTAACTATAAACGAAATTTTTCTTAAATACACTAACTATAAGCTAGCATTTACTACACTATACTAACTATAAGCTAAAATCTATTACACTACACTAACTATAAATACTATAAATATAGTATTAGGTAGATTCTTTTTTAGTTTTAAACCCTTAAATTCTCTTTATAATAGCTTAGAATAGCTTAGAATAGCTTTTAATATTATAAGTGTTAAACTTTAATAAATAATAAACTAAAGATAAATACATTAAATAGAAAAGTAAGTAAATATTAGTAAATCACTATGTAAAAAGCTTAACCATTTAGTAATTTAGTATTATAAGGTTTTAAAAGATATTAATAAAATAAAATTATTTTCTCTTTTTCATTTTTTATAATTATAATAATTATAGTAATAATAGTAATAATAGTAATACTAGTAAAAATACTATACTAATTTAAAAAAGCATTATTATACTCTATAAAGTGATAGGTATTATATATATTAATTACGCTAGCTAGCTCTATGTAGGGCTAGTACTAGTACTCCTACTGCTTTATTAAAAGGAAAACCCTTAAATAGGAAGAAAAACCCCTTATATCTATATTTAGGCTAACACTAACCCTACACTAGGCCTGCGTTACGTTATATATAGCCTATTATAGGTATTTATTACTAGCTTACACTAGCCTTATCCTAATAAGAAGAAAGGAAAAGAAAGAAAGAAAGAAAATCCTAGGTTCTAAGCCTTACCTAGCTCTATTCTAGGTCTACTCTAGCATTACTTTAGGCCTCTTATACTATCTTATAGTATACTAGATTTAGTTTTATAGTAGTAATTTACTTCTCTTTTACTTTTTAGCTAGCTTTTCTATAGCCTTACTTTTTAGCTCTCTCTAGCCTAGGTCTAGCTTATTAGTCTAGGAAGTTAAAGTACCTAATATTATTTATCTTCTATAGTAAGGGTATAGGTTTAGTTTAATTCCTAGCTATTTCTAAGCCTAGGTCTCCTAGGTATTATCTAGCTAGATTTTTATCTTATATTCTTCTTTCTTTATTAATATCTATAATTTAGCCTCCCCCTTATATAAGTATAAGAAGGGTTTCTCTCCCTAAAGAGGTCTTTCTTCTTTTCTCTTTTTTATTAAACTTCCTATAGGTTCTTTTCTTCCTTAGAGCTATCTAAGGCACTCCTAGGCTAGTATTAGCCTAAATACTAATATTACTATAAATCCTTTAAGTTATTTAATAAAATAGTACTAGTAGCTATAAGTACTCTTATATCCTATACTATTCTAGTTCTAATCTACCTAGGAAACTCCTAAGAATAAGCGCTACCCTTAGAAGTTACTAACTAAAAAGTAACTTAAGTAAGCTATAGCTAAAGATCTTAAGGTATAATCCTTACTACCCCTATACTAAATCTACTCTAAGTCTAATTTATAATAGTTAAGGAATCCCTATAAGATCTAATATATTTCCTATAAGTCTTAGTTTATTAACTATTCTAGGTATTAATACTATAATATTACTAGTAAGTTAGCTTTATTTTAGTTTAGAGATAAGGCTAACTATTTTTATATAGGGCTTACTACTAATACCTATTTTAATTATTAGGTTTAAAACTATAGTTACTTAAAGGTAAGTAGCTAGTGCCTCTCTCCTAGGCCTAGTCTAGCGCTAACTTACTCCTAGCCTAATTTAACTAGGTAGTAGAATAAGCACTAGTAATTAGTTAAGGTCTAGGCAGATATTATTACTAGGGGTAATATAAGTGCTTCTCTATTAGTCCTTTACTAGTTCTATTCTAGGTCTAACTACTCTCTAAGTCCTAGATAATTATTAAGATTATATAAAGAAGCTTTATACTAGTAATTAAAGTAAGAAAAAGGAGTATCTCTATAGTAAGCCTAGGCTAGGCTAGTACTAGAGGGGATTAATATAATAAGCTAATATTTTAGTTATAATGCCTAGATACCTATATAGTAAAGATAAACTATCTCCTAGCTATAGCCTTACTTACTAAGGGTAGGCTAAGGTAATAAAGAGGGTAATTCTAGTCCTAGAGAAAAGTAATTAGTTAGGTAAATATAGCTTAGTAAAGAGATAAGGGTAGACTAGTAGGGTTTATAATACCTAGTATTATATATTTAAAATTAATCTAATAATAGTTCTAGAATTATAATTCTTTAGCTAGCTTATTACTAGCTCTAAACTATATAATCTTATATCTCTCCCTAGTTATTTACTATATCTATATCCTAGCTATTAGTCCTAGTACACTAGAAGTGCCCTAGCTCTAGCTCCTTCTCTTTACTATATATATTTGCTATTAGTTCTTATACTAATAAGTAGTATTAAAGTTATTTTATACTAAGGAACTATTTAGCTATTACTTTTACCTTTAGGAGTAGTTTAGGGCTAGCCTTACCTTCTATATATCTTTAGGCTAGTGTGTTTAAGGGTATTAGTAATTATATTTAAGGTAGTTAACTATAATATAATATTAGTCCTTAACTACTTTACTATAGCTATATAGTAGTAAGTTTACCCTAGGAATGCCTCTCTAGAAGAGGAACTTATTAAGACTAATCTTTCCTATATATAGTTAGACTATAGTTAAGGAGATATGCTTTTCTAGGCCTATATAGAATCTTTAGATTTCCTTTAGGTTATAAGTTAGTAATTAATCCTTAGTTAGCTCTCTTATAAGCCTATACTATCCTAGGCATTCCTTACTATACTATTTATCCTAGTATTAGCTTTATTCCTTATATAGTTCTACTACTAGCTTATTACTCCTAGGGAGAGTCTTTATTTATAATATAATACTAACTATACTAAGTTAGTAATAGTTTAGATTATTATAGCTATTTTACTCTTTATAATTCTCTCTTTAAACTTCTATTTTATCTTATTTAGGTATAAATCTAAGGGGGATATAAGTCTTAACCTTTAGTTAGGCAATAGGTATAGCCTTAAATATACTAGCTATAATTTAGAGGTAGGTTAATTAGTCTATTATAAAGCTTTTAACTACTTCTCTTAGTTTTCTACCCTTCTTAGTTAAGGTATAGTAAGCGCTTACCCTATAGGTAAGGATAGGCTAGATTACCTATATATATAGGAGTTAGGTATCTCTAAAGCTATAACCCTAGGCTAATACTACTAGTAAAGAGAGTATAAGCTATTACTAGGCTAGTTTACCTTTTAGGATATTCTTATAAGCACTCTAATTAAGTTTCCTATTAACCTAAACTCTAAGAAACCTATATAACTCTATAAGCACTATCTTCTTTATACTAAGTTAAACCCTAGCCTATAGGGGTTAGTATACTTTACTAAAGTATATAAGTTTAGTCTTTACTAGGTTAAACTTTACTCTTACTTCTTTTACCTATTTTTTATATACTTTCTATATAGCTTTAAGTCTTTTCTAGGTTTATATAGTGTTTTTCCTAAATATTACTATATTTATATTATTTATAAATCCTATTACTACTATACCTAGGATAGCTTAGAGGTATATATAAAGCTTTACTAATTAAAGTAGGAAGAGAATTAGTAAGAGAGATAAGCCTTATAAAGTGCTTACCTTTATCTAAAAGGGTCTTAAGAGTTTACTATTAAAGCTAAGCTAGCTTATTCTATCTATAAGGAAGCTATATATTATAGCTATTAGCTAGTGTAGTATACCTATTTAGATTAAAATATAAATTAAATATAGGTAGCTAACTCTATTAAATATAAATAAGATATTTATTTATGCTAATAAGGTAATACTACCTTTGCCCTAAGCCTCTCTTATATATTCTATAAGGACTCTAATTATAGTTTCTATTAATCTATTTACCTTATTTCCTATTTATAGCTTAGGAGAAGGCCCTTAGCCTTAGCAAAGGCTATAAGCTACCTTATAATTACTACTTCTATAATCTTTCTTACTATATTTAGTAGTAAGATAAGTCTTTATATATTAGCCTTTTTTATCTCCTTAGTAGTTTTTCCTAGCTTCCTAATTACTATTACTTATATAGTTTAGAACTAGGCTAGGAAATATCTTACTTTAAGGATAGTATTTAGTAAGTATACTATAGCTTCTTTAGCTAGCTTATTATAGGCCTTAATAAGGCTTACTAAGAGTTTATTATTTCCTAGGGCTTTTAGCTAGCTATATCTAATAGGATATTTCTAATATTCCTTACTTTAAACTATTCTTTATCTAGGACTAGTGTATTATTAAGTTCTAGGAAAAGAGGTCTAGGATATAAGAGAGGTTTTGTTAGAACAAGCATGATATCAATCGCGGCACGCAGCCGCAATTACCCGGCAAAAGGTCAGGCCGCGAGGGCGCGCGCAACGCGCGCCCGCGAGAGGTGGCCCCACATATAACTCATTGGTCTGCCCCTCTAATTAGGCAAGGACCTATAAGTTATATAACCCATAAAGCGTACCGCGTTTATAGCCACTTCTTATAATCCGGAAAAGCCTCTCTTTTCCTCTTTTCTACACACACTTATAACTAATTAATTATAATGCCTAGTGTTGCTTCCTTCGGATCATCATCGGATTAGTCGTGGCCAAAGACCCCGCCAATTGTGGGCCGAGTGGAGCCCTCAGAGGGATGCACGCCTTGTGATTGGCTGCCCTTTTCGCCACCCCCTTTTGCCCCACTTACGGGTTTCACTTACTTTTTGGCTAGCTAGATTCCTCTCTCTCTCTCTTCTCTTTCCTAGATATTAATCATTAACTATCATAGACTTCAATAACAACGGTATTATTACCTGCGCAGGCACCTTGGTGTTCTAACACTAATCAGTGGTTAATCATAACCATAGATAAGTTAGGTATTATAAGAAAAGACATTTCTATAGACGCTATAGTTATTTTCCTATTATCTAGATCCTTAGGAATAGGGGCATGGCTATGAGAGTGTGCTAAAGGAAGAGACTTAAATTCCGGTTGCGGACTCGTTAGGCTTCTAAGGGATTAGCTTCTTCTATTATTATCTTCACTTTTAATAAAGAGACCGATCCTACGTCTATCACGAACCTAGGGATTGACTTTTCTATTATTATCTTTATCTTTAACAGAGAGACTAATCCTATACCTACTATAAAGAAAACTAACCGAATAATCGAATTACTTCGCTTCAAACCTAATGTTAATAACTATTAATTATAATAAGTTAGGAAGCTAGACTAGTAATAAGAGAGAAGACCTAAGCTACTATAGAAGCTACATAATCGCCTAGACTATTACTAAGAGAAGAGCCTTAATTCTCTAGTAATAAGAAACCATCCTAAATCTTAATAGCACTAGAGAGACCCTAAGAGAGTAAACTACTAATATAACTACAACCTCTTTCCTATGCCCTTATAAAAGATTAGAAAGAATGAATTATAGTTAACCCTAATTCCGCCACGCTATCTAAGCTTAATAACTATATTATAAGGTTTATTAACCTTAGTAAGCATTAAGACTAGAGGGATAATAACCTTTAGGAATTATTCTAAGAAGACTTTAAAGGATAGTCTAAGAACACCTTTGCAATAGCTAATAGAGACCTTATTAGAGAGCTACGGAATTCTCTGCGAGACTATAGTGTTATTATAAGATAAGGCTAAGGATTAGCGATTACTATGTCTCTAGAAGAGGTGGTCTAATAAGAAATAAGGCTATTGTGGCCTAAAGGGAGATTACGATCCTCTAACCCCCTGAACATTAACCTCCTTAACCCCCTTATCTACTTACCCTAAAACCTTATCCTTCCTAACCCTAATAGCACCCTTAACCCCCTTAACCTATAAGAGAGCCTTTTCTATAGCAAACCCTATTACATTAAGCAATTTACCCTAAAGATCCCTATCTATAGCAAACCTTACTATCTATATAATAATTCTCTTCTAAAGACTAGATTACAAAGAAGATCTTAGAACTTATAAAGATATACAAAGATAGCGATTATTATAGTGGATAATTATATAATTTCCTTGCCCTAAAAGTTACGCTCTTTAAGAATAAGTGTAATAGAATTAACCTCCCTTAAACGCATTATTAAAAGGCTCTCCTAATTATCTTAATTAATAATACTAAGCAATACTACCTTAATTATCTCTTTAGTTAAAACCTTATATATAAAGAGATAATTAGCTATATCCGCTAGCGCTTTAAGACAGAAAGTAATTAATAATTCTACCGCTATGAATAGAGTAGCATAACTCTAAGCAGCACTATTACTAAGAACCCTAATAAAACTAGGCTTAAGTGCCTAGAAATTATGCTAGCTACCCTTAAGAAAATCTATTAAGGCCTATATCCTTCTAATATAGTAAATACTAAGCTTTATAAGTAAACGTTAAATGCTATAGCTAGTGTGCTTAAATGCTAGATAGTAGAGTATAACCACTCCCTAGGCTTTAAGAGTCTTACTAAAGACCTCTATAAGGTAATTATAATCTTAGAGTTAAATAAAAGGGCTACCTAATACCTATAATTATAAGGAGCTCTCCTAAGGCTATGTTTACTAACTATTAATACAGACGTTAGCCCTAAGGTAAGGGAGGCTATTGCAGTAAGAGCCTAAGGCATAGCCCTTAGCGTTGCTTTGTGTATAGTAAGAATAGCTATTAGTCCTTTAATTACTCTAACAAAGAACACTAAAAGGAGAAGGATTATTAGTTCGCTAGTAAGATCTATTATACACCCCTTTAGAGAAGAGATTCTAGGTATTTCTTGCCTCCTATAAAGGGCTAGATAATAACAAGCCTAATAAGGGCCCTAGCTAAGGATAGAAACTATATCTTATGGCTTACATAAAGACTAAAGATAGCGATAATGATAATAAAGAGCTATTGCTAGCGGCACATTTAAGCATTATATAATTCTTTTACTTAGAGCTATAGGATAATTATAATCTCATAGATGCTAACGTTCTTACTGCCCTTAATAACTAAGCCTTTTAGCATGCTTTCCTAAAGTAAGAACTATATTAATAGTAAGAATCTAATAAGGGATTAACCTACTATATCTCTAAAGAGCGCTATTCTAAAGAAGTCTTTAGAGGGATTATACCTAATACTAGGGTGGTAGGCAAATTAACAGTAGGTTAGGGATAAGCAAAGGCTTTGTTATAATTAATGCCTTTATTAAAGATAATCCCCTATAAGCTATAACTTATTAAATTCAGTGCTAGATTTGCAATTGCAAAAGGCATGCTTTATATGCCTATAGAACTTAGAGAACTTGAATTCTATGTCCTTAATATAGCAACTCCTTTCCTCTTTTCTATTACTAATATAGATAAGCTATAAGTTAAGATTAATAACCTTGCGAACGTGCTAATCTAAGGCAATAAGACTATGCCTATTATGCGATAATAGGGATATCCTTAGTAGCTACTAGAGGCTAAAGAAACAGTTACCTTTTACCTCTTAGAAGGAGAAATCCGTTAATTGCATTATTGCTTTAGTTACCCTTCTGTTTAATGCCTTATAAAGATCCTTTAGCGGGCTAGTTATAATGTTAAACGCTAGGTAATTAAGAAGTTAACTAAAGTCTGCCACTATTGTTAGATAAAAGGAAAAGCTCCTAGCTAGTTTAAATTCATAATTAAAGATAAGCATAACTTTAACTATGAGATTATTACTAATATTACGTAGATTAATAACTAACTAGTCCTCTATGTTATTGATTTAGCGACTTTGTTCTAAGTAGCCTACTTCCTTAATCCTAAGAAGCAGAAGGCCTAAGATATCTAGGATGCAATTAGAGAGTGCTAGATTAATACCTATCTTAGACCGCTGGATTAGATTATCTATAACGCTAGTAATAACTTCTCCTTTGCTAAATTTAAGCACTATGCTTAATTAATATTAATTAAGATTAATAAGATACTAATTAAAGCCTATAGTAGCATTAGAAAGGTTAAAAAGTACTATAGACCTTTACGCTAGGCTTACAAGATTATTATAGACTTAATTAGCGTGAAGATCACGCTAGAGTAATGTCTTTAGATAGCTATTAAAGCTATTAATAACTTAGCAAGCCCTAATAGACTAGTGCTAACCTTACTAGTCTTTAGAGCCTACCTACGCATAATAGATAAGTTACTGCTAAGCGTCTCTATTATTTAATACGCTAAGGTAATTTAGAAGGCTACTAATAAGGTATGCCACTACCTAGCCTTACGGTAGGTCTGCAATGCCCTTAACGCCTAGAACAGCCCTAACATATTACTAATACATTAGCTACCTCTGTAGGCTAATGTATATGTATAGAGGGAGAAGGGCAGCTAGCATAGCCCTTATAAGCTAATTGCTACTAATAGGAGACTTACACTATCTAAATGCCCTATAGCCTAGCAAAATTCCAATCTATAGTGGTAAAGCCCTATTATAAGGACCTGCGTGCTATGGAGAGGCTATAGGAGATAAAACCTTAAGTTATTAAGGAGACTGCGAATAAGAGAGATTCTCTTACCTCTATAGGGGCAGAGGTAAGGAAAGGAGTAAAAGAAGGAGTAAAACTCCTAGTGCTAGTTGTCAGGAGCAGAACAGCGACGGCATCCATGAGGGTGGCGACGGCATCGATGAGGGTGGAACCCAGCGGGGCACGGAGCTAAGGGCTAGCTACGGGCTAGTTACGTGAGAGCTGCGGGCTATTTAAAGGGGCTTTCCTACAAACAAAGGGAAAGGGCCAGAGATTAAACCTTTAAGCACCCACCCCTAGCTAGTAGATTAATAGCTATAACACTTTAATTTAACCTTCACTCTATTATTCACTCCTAAGCTAAAAGCCTTAATAAATTAATCTCTCTTCCCTTTAGGGCAATAGACTATTAGTTAGATTAAGATATCTAGAATTCATTGCATAGTAACCTAATTAGGTAGTAGCTATAACCACGCTGCAGATAAGTAGGAGAATATTACACTACTAAACCTAACTAGAGTGGTCCGCTAGTCCCTATTAGATAACTAGCAGAGTAAAACACTTATTAATAATAAGGAGGTAACACTAAATTAGCGCCTTAAAGAAGCAGTGACCTAGATATGCATTATAGAAATAAGATAGAAACTCGCTTACTTATAGCGAAACCTATAGATAATAGAAGAAGCTATATCCTTAGGTAACTTAGACGTAGGACTTATAAATACCCTCCTTTAGTACCTTAGGTAGCACCTATTACATAGCGATATAGCCTTATAAAGACATAATTAAAAGTACCTATATATAAAGGGAATACTTTTAAGAGTCTTTAGAATTTCCTAGCGGATTTAAATATAGCTTTTACTATAGATTATAAAACCTTTATGGATAATATAACTAAGGTTACCTATGCTAGTAGCTGCCTAGTAGATAATGTAAAGTGATAATAGATACGTTATGTAGCTATAGATGGTTATGTAAATTACTAGGGTTATACCTAGGACAGATTCGTGGATTAGCTAAAGATAGGAACTATAGATAAGAATGCATAGTGCTTAGAAGCAATAAGGATATTAATAGGTCTTAGATAAGAAAATCACTAATTATTCTAGACGTTTATAAAGATCTAGGGTAAGGCAAAGGCTAAGCTACCTAAAGTAATTCCTAAACGCCTATAAATCTGCATATTTATTAATAGCCTTAATAACGCTATAAAGAAGTAAGTACTTAGCTAGGAGTTCCCTAAGAGTTAGACCTACCTAGTAGGCTAAGGAAGAAAGGCAGAGGTTATAACTAAAGGAGGCTAATTAAGCGATTAAGGTAATAATAGTTAAAAAGACAATAACGTTTTACTTTGCTAGAAAGGCCATAGCAATAAAGCGGTAATAGAAAGACAAATTTGCTATTTATATGTTTTAAGTGTAGTAAGCTAGGACACGCTTTACTAAGCTACACTAAACTAGATTATTCTATTTATAAGAGAAGTAACTATATAATAGAGACGTATAAGACTAGCTATAACTAGGCTAGAGATAAAGACCTATTAGACTTAAATAAGACCCCTATTAGCTTAGTGTAACCCTAGGAAGACGCTCTTGCTAAATTATTGCCTAAAGATCTAAGACTAAGAGTTAAGGCAAAGTTATAGTAAGAACACAAATAGGTAGCTATAAAGGCGCTGTTTAACCCTAGCGTAACCTATTTAATTATCCACCTGAAGTTACTAATGGTAGTTAATTAGGCTAACGTAAAAAGGATAATATAACCCTTAAGAGTGCTGCCCTTACTAAAATTAAGCATTAAGGGATCTTATTATAAACCTTATTAATTAAGGATAGCATAGGCTACGCGAGAATATATTAAGTTAGCTGCTACGTAGCAGATACTGGTAAAGACCTATTATTAGGCATAACTAGGCAGTTACATATAAACCAGTAATTATATCCTAGATAGATAGTTACTAGAGATACCCTGTTATAAAAGAATGTCTTAGACTAGTAGTAGGAATGTAATAGGCATGTAAGGAGGCAAAACGCGCTTGTATTAGATTTATCTTATAGGGGATAATAACCGAAATTATATAAAAGATAATAATATCTTAATAGTAAATAAAGATAGGCCCTATAATAACCTAGTAACTATAGAGATAAGCGGAGCCTACGAGTTAACCACGTAAATACCCTAAGCCTATAAGGAGTTTAAGGATATCTTTTTAAACAAACTTATAGGTATCCTTCCTACACTAGGTAGCTAAACTTATACTATTAAATTAGAAGAGAGGAAAACGCCCTTATAGGGACTAATATATAATTTAGCAAAAAGGAGCTAGAAGTGCTCTGCGAGTACTTAGTAAGCGCGTAGCAAAAGGGATGGATTTAAAGATCTATTAGCCTAGCTAGAGCCCTAATATTATTTATGCTAAAGAAAGGAGGAAAATTACGCCTTTACGTGGATTATAAAGCCCTTAATAGGATTACTATTAAAGACAAAGCGCTATTACCGCTGATTATAGAGATCTTAAACCAATTAAAGGGAGCAAAGGTCTATATAAAATTAGACCTTAAAGATACGTACTATTAGCTACGTATTCGTAAGGGTAATAAGTAGAAAACAGCGTTCTAATGTAAATACAGTTACTTTGAATATCTTATGATGCCTTTTAGGCTAGTTAATGCACCTATAACCTTTTAAGAATATATTAATAATGCCCTTAAAGGCCTTATAGATACGATTTGCATTATGTATTTAAATAATATCCTAATCTATAGCAGCGATATAGCTATGCATAAGGGGCATGTGAAATAAGTCCTTTAGAAGCTCTAAGAAGCAAGCCTCTTTATTAACCTAGAAAAGTGCAAATTCTTATATAAGGAGGTTAAATTCCTAGGCTTTATTATATCTAAAAAGGAATCATAATAGAGCCCGCTAGAATTAAGATAATAGTAACTTAGCCGGTACCTTATAGTGTCTTTAATATCTAGTTATTCCTAGGCTTTATAGGATTTTACAGATAGTTTATTAAAGGCTATAGTAAAATAGTAATCCCGTTAACCAATTAACTCTAAGGAGACTAACTAGTAAAGTTTAAGCTAGATCCTAATAAGTTAGCTACGTTTAGGAGCTATAAAAACGATTCTAAAAGGCGCTAATTCTAGTGCACTTTAATCCACTGGCCCTATTAAGGGTTAAGACAGATGCCTTAGGATACACACTTAGGGCTATTCTAGCATAGTTAGTACTAGGTTACTAGCACTTAGTAGCATATATGTTAAGAAAGTTAAATAAGATAGAGCTACACTACGTAACACTAGATACAGAGTTACTAGCTATCTAAGAGGTATTCTAAACTTAGAGGCATTACCTTATATACTTAACGCATCTAGTTATAGTAGTTATAGATTACTTAAACCACAAGTACCTAGCTATAAAGCTAAAGTTAACTAGCAGATAGGTTACTACACTAGATAAACTCTATCTATTTAACTTTATAATTAAATATAAAGCAGGTAAGTTAAACCCTGCTAATGCTTTATTAAGGAGGTTAGATTATATAAGTAAAGAGAGGAAGGTAAAGGCAGTGTCCTTATAATTACTAACCTTTCTTACTAAATTTATAAATAATACGCTATAAGGATGCTATAATAGAACTACTAGCATCTAGTGCTTTAAGAAAACGCAGTGTGTTTAGTTTATAAATAATAGGCTATAAGGATGCTATAATAAAACTATTAATATCTAGCGCTCTATAAAATCGCCCCTACCTATTAACTAGATAAGGATAGACTATATATAAGACTAGACTTGCTAGCTAAGGAGTTACTCCTAGCGGTAGTATATTAGCTAGGGTCTCCTTAATTTTAAAGAAACCTAATAGTCTAGACGCACTCTAAGGATATTATTATAGCATAGGGGACTATATATAAGACTAAGCCCACTAGCTAAGGAGTGGCTACCTAGTAGTAGTGTAATAGCTAGGGTCTTATTAATTTTAGAAAAGCCTAATAGTCTAGATATATTCTAAGGATATTATTATAGCATAGGGGACTATATATAAGACTAAGCCTACTAGCTAAGGAGTTACTACCTAGTAGTAGTGTAATAGCTAGGGTCTTATTAATTTTAGAGAAGCCTATTAGACTAGACGCGCTTAATATAGGCGTTATAGCAGGGAATAGACTATATATAAGACTAAATTCGCTAGCTAAGGAGTTATAACCTAGTAAATGCGTTATAGCTAGGGTCTTAGCGGTATAGAGAATCTCTTCTAAGTTAAATTCCGCTATATTTATAGAAGACATAGAATTAGAACCCCTAATCTAAGTCTTACTTTTAGATATATAATAAAGGGATGCCTTTATTATGAAGAAGAGGGCGCTGCTATTAAGCGGTGACCTAGATATATCACAGATATAGTCTATTAGACCCTCTAAGCTATTAATATTTAAAAATTAAGTTTTTATCCTATAGGGAATAAGAAAAGAAATCCTACTACTAATTTATAATAACCTTACTACTAGATATTAAGGAGTTACTAGAACTCTTTAATAAGTTACTAACTAATATTTTTAGCTAGGAATAAAAAAGATATTAAGGTGTATATACGTACTTATATTAGCTATTAAGTTTTAAAACCGCAAATACATAAACCTTATAGTAAGCTAGCTACGCTGCTAGTGCTAGATTACCCTTTTAAGAATTATTAATAGATTTTATCACTAGACTCCTACTAGTTAAAGATTAGCAAGGTAAAACATATAATATAATCCTAGTGATAGTTAATAGATTTACAAAATATAGTATTTATATCCCTATATCTATACGGTTAACTAGTAATAGACTAGTAACTATCTTCCTAGAACATATTTTTAAAGATTATAGAGCCCTAGAAGGTATTATTATAGACTAAGGTTTAATATTTACTAGTGGATTTTAGAGAACATTCTACTACCTCTTAGTGATAAAGCGGCGATTAAGCACTGCGTTTTATCTATAGATAGATAGTTAAATAGAACGCTTAAATTAAGTTTTAGAGCACTATTTAAGAGCATTTATATGCGTAGAGCAAACTAATTAGGTTAATTATCTTCTAATGGCATAGTTTGCTTATAACATAAGTGCGTATATAAGTCACGGTTACATACCTACGGAAGCGCTGCAAGGGTATAACCTAAGGGGCTAGATTAAGCAGTCACACTAATTCTAATAGTTAATAATTAAGCTAAAAATAGAGTTTTAGAATTAAAGCATAAGCATATAGAGATTAAGCAGCTATTAAGCTACTTATAGGCCCTGTAGAAAAAGTATTATAATTAAAAGAGAGTGCTAATAAAGTTTAATATAGGTAACTATGTCTTACTCTTAACTAAGAATATTAATCTACAACGCCCTAGCTAAAAGCTAGCTACAAAGTACTTAGGACTATATAAGGTTAAAAAGAAGTTAGCTATTATGGTTTAGCTTATTAATTAAAGTTACCTAAAGGAACGCGCTTATATAATGTTTTTAACATTATAAGCTTAGAACCTTTAGAGGAAATCTAAGTAACGCGGTTAAAACAACCTTACTGCGAGATAATGTTAAAGAGGATTAAGAGGAATTTAAAGTTAAACGAATTATCGCCCACAAATATAACAGCAAACGGCGTAAATATTTAGTAAAATAGAAGAATTACAATAATTCTGAGAATTCTTAGGTGCTACGTAAAGACTTTATAATAAAAGAGGTTATTAAAGACTATAAGCAGCAACTAAGTAGCTAAATCTTAACTTCTTAGCTGCTTAATTAACTCTTAATTGTAATTATAAATAATCGTTAGATCGCAGCGATTTAATTAGGAATAATTCACTTAATAATAATTTAGACTACTAAATAAATCTTATATTTAAAGCAAAAACTTAGCATAGACTCGTAGCTATCTAATAGCTAGACTTTAGAGACATATTTAGACTGATTTTTAGCATAGTTTCTAACTTCATTAGCCTTAGACTTATTATTACTAAAGGCTTAAACTTATAATTCCTTAGGGAGTTCTAAAGGTCTAATATGCGCGGGGAGAGTAGCTTAAGTAGTAGTAAACTAGCAGTAAGTTAGTAAAGAACAAGTAGCAAAGCTAATAGCACTAACCATAGGGCTATAAGTGGCTATAAACCGAAGATAATTAGCAATTTTAATCTAGGTTTCTAGATTAATAATATTAATTAGCTATAAGAAAGCAGCGCGTTTATTACACTCTGCTTCTTAAGAAGCCTTAGCTATAAGACACGCGCGACAAGCTTGCCTGCGTTTATTAGTATTTTTAAGGCTAAAAGAGCATTATGAAGTTTCTTCTTAGCTTATATAAACTCCTAGTAGCGTATTAGTAATATTAAAGCAGCGGAGTAAAGGGTACTTATATTGCTAATATAGTACAGTTCTAGAAGATTATAAAGTATATTCTAAAGCTATTTATATAGCTTTATAATTTAAATAGGATACTAGTAAGGAGTTAGTAGTAATTAAGAGGTAATCCCTTAAGGCTTAACTTACCCTAATATAAGTCTTATTATTTTAAGCGTAATAATAGCATTTTAGAGAATTACCTATAAAAAGCTAAACATTAGTAGTAATAGTAGTAAGCTAGCAGTGAGTTTATACTAGAGGAGTAACTATATTTAGTTAGAGCAGGCTTTCCCTTAGTAATGTACTAAGGCTGTTTATCTTTATTATTATCCCTTAGAGCTATGTTCTAAATAGCTAACCACTAGGTATAACGTATACATGGAATTTTTATTAAACTAGCTCTAAGTTAGTAATAAAAAGCAATAAAGAAGTAGTAAACTTACGCAGTCTTTAATAATTATAAGGTTCTTCCCTTATAGGATAGCTTAATAGCGGAATCTTTAATAGTGGTAGTATAAGATATAATAGCTTAAGCTATAATAGTTAGTAGTTAACATTATATAATAGTAGCATTATAGTAGCTATTATATTAGTGGGGACTTATAAGTTAATAAGAGGCTTAAAGAAGAGAAAGAAAAGAGGGAAAAGAAGGAAGGAAATCGCCCCTTTTATAGGAATTCGAGTGCCTTAGATTAATCTAAGCTACTCTAACTAGAATCTTCTATGCGTTACGACTAGTGTATTTACAGAGATTACTATAATTCACGAGTTATTACTGCGAGCTCACTACGAATTCATTAGGCCGCCACTGCAAGCTTAAAGGAAAACGGAAGGAGCAAGGTAATCTATGCCCTGCAGAGTTAAGCTAATTAAAAATCGCGCTAACTAGTCTAGTTAAGAAGAATCTCTTAGGAAGAATAACCTATGGAGAGGAAGTTAAGAAGTAACTACGACCTAGCTTCTATTAGCAAGTGGTTACCGTAAAGAAGGCTAATATAGCCTAACGTTATTAACATTACTACATCGCTTTGTAAAAATCACTATAGCAAGTAGCAATAAAGGAACTCTTACGCTATAACCTAACCCTAAGATAGCACCTTAATGCAATTAAGGATAATTACAGTAAGAGAGGGTATTATATTAGGAGCAGAACAGCAATAGCATCTATAAGGGTGGCGACAGCATTGATAAGGGTAGAACCTAGCGGGGCATAGAGCTAAGGGCTAGCTGCGGGCTAGTCACGTAAGAGCTACGGGCTATTTAAAGGGGCTTTCCCACAAACAAAGGGAAAGGGCTAGAGATTAAACCTTTTAAGCACCCACCCCTAGCTAGCAGATCAATAGCTACGACACTTTAATCTAACCTTCACTCTGTTATTCACTCCCAAGCCAAAAGCCTTGACATAGTAAAGAGAAAGTAAGAAAGGCTAAGAAAAGCCCTTATAGTTTAATTCTCCCTTAACTAAGATATAGAAGGACTTAAGGATTATAAGGACTTTATAGTTATTAATAAAGATTAAGAGGAGGCATTAATTAGAGAGATTATAACCAGAGGATTGCTAATAGAAGCGTTCCTAATAGTAAAGGAAAAAGCTAACTAGGACCTTGCCCTCTAACTCCGCTAAGAAGGGAAGATTATAACCCTAGGAAAGCCCTTTAAATAATCAGATTAAGCTAAGATTAACGCTCTATAAGCTTATAATGTGTTTAGATTTATAAAGTTTAATTAAACAAAACACAGCGGCTAGAGGATCTTTAACTCTCGCATAGTAAGAGAGATTAAAGGTAAAGGCATAGATTTGCTATATAAGAAGTCTTACCTTATTATACAAGGCTATAATAATAAGGAGAAGGAATTTATCCTAATACAATCGCCAATGATCTAACGAGCAAGCCAATGGCTAATTATAGCAATCGCTCCTTTGTTAAAGCAAAAGGGATTTGCCTCTAGATCCGCGATATTACCTAAGCCTATGTTTAATCGCAAACAAAACTTATAAGGCTAATTATTATAAGATTGCCGGAATAGATTACGCACCTCTTTCCATAAGGCACTGTAATAGAGATTATTAAGCCTCTTTATGGTATTGCAAAGGCTAGAACTTACTAGTGGGTAATGTACTTCTGTTATCACAGGGATAATCTTAATATAATAATATTAATATACGATCCCTGCTTATTAATCATAGCTCTGAATAATAAAAACCTCTTTAGGATTATTAGAATGCAAATAGATAACACGCTAGGTCTAAGTAATAATAACTTCTTTAATAAAGAAGAAAAAGAGCTCTAGAAGGCTAACTTTATAGCTAAAGAGAAGCAGTGACTGTTAAACGGGAATCCCCTTACTTTTAATAGCTACATTCTAACCTAAAACGCTAATAACTTACTAACCCTAACCTAGAAAGGCTAAAGTTAGAAGATTAAGGAAGTTAACCCTTAATCTCTAATAGTAAGGCAGGATTATGTAGAACAACGAGCCTAAGGAAGTTACATTGCGACCGTCTGCTAACTAAAAGCTTTGTATAATCTATTAATTACAGCTTAACACTAAGAACTAGCTACCAAAGATATTGTACGCCTAAACAAACGCCTTAAGTGGTAGATTAAGAATTAGCAACGAGGATTACGCTATATCCTACTAACCCTTAAAGAAGCGAAGCTCTTTGTATTTGTAGATAGATTGCTTGTAAATAATAAGGATCTTAGCTTATAGATCAGGTATATAATCGTAATTGGTAACAAGGCAAAGAGGGATAATAACACCTTTATTGCAAAAGGGAATATTATTACATATAGTTTAACAAAGAGCAAGCGGGTTACGCGTAGCGCGCTTGCCTCTAAGCTATATAGCATGGTTTAAGGTGCTAATATCGCGTACGCGATATCTACAACCCTTAATTAGATTACGGACTGATTAAAGATGCCTTAGATCCCTATAATCCTTTGTACTGACTTGTTCTCGTTGTACGAATGCCTTGTTAAGCTAGGCATAATAAAAGAAAAGAGGCTAATAATTAATATTATAGCCCTTTGCTAATTATACAAGAGGCGCGAGATCTACGAGGTTAGATAGATTAACGGTAACGATAACCTAGCTAATGCAATAACGAAGGATTGCTAAATTAAGCGCTGATAACCTTGATTAATTTAAACGAATTGATAATCCGTGTGGAAGGCTAGGTTAAGAGACCTTTGTAAGCATTGCAAGCGTTATAGAGAGGGAATTAATAGAGGCGAAGAGGAGGATTTGTTGTAATCGGATTAATTAAATTAACTAATGCTAACCGGGCTAATTAGGGCTCTGGATTCCTATTAAGGGATCCACTTGTGTACACTTTCCTTTAATTTAATTTTTATTGCGTTTTTAGGCTCCTTTAGCTACAAGAAAAGAGAGACTACTAGTGTTACTTCCTTCGGATTATTATTGGATTAGTCGTGGCTAAAGACCCTGCTAATTGTGGGCCGAGTGGAGCCCTCAGAGGGATGCACGCCTTGTGATTAGCTACCCTTTTCGCCACCCCCTTTTGCCCCACTTACGGGTTTCACTCACTTTTGGCTAGCTAGATTTCTCTCTCTCTCTTCTCTTTCCTAGATGTTAATCATTAACTATCATAGACTTCAATAACAACGGTATTATTACCTGCGCAGGCACCTTGGTGTTCCAACACCTAGAATAGAAGATAAATTCCTATTCCCTAGGCCACAATCCTAATATTAGGTACCTATAATACTAACACTAATTAGTAGTTAACTTTATAGATAATCATATAGTTTTTCCTAACCGTAGATTAGCAAGGTTAATTAGAAGAGATAGCTACACTATAAACCTACCCTATAAAATAGGAGGGCCGCTAAAAGCGTGTATAGTTATGCTAAGGAAGTCTAAGCACTCTCTTACGATAAGAAAGGAGCCTTATAACTCCTAAGATCTAATCCTAAGACCTTATAAAGACTTTAAAGCTATTAAAGGATTAAGGCCTAGTTAGTAACTAGTCTAACCTATCTTTAGTTACTTAGTTAGCGCGTTCTACTATATACCTAACCCTTAGAAGGCATTCTCTTATAATAAGAAAGGAACTTATTACTCCTAAGATCTAATCCTAAGAACCCCTAAGGGGTAAAGATAATAGCTATGCTTATAATCCTTTAACCTACTATATAACTAACACTATACCTTTATTCTAACTTCCTATAATAGAGATAAGAAAGTTAAAAGCTCCTTAGTAAGGAGAACTATTAAAAGCCTCTCTCTCTAGCCTTAACTTTAGTAATGCTAAAGAAAGCACTAAAGTTAAAAGAGACTAAAAAGGTAAAGGTCTATAACTTAATAACCCTCTCCTAAGACATATTCCCTAGAGATATAAGACTTTATTATATCTAAGATATTAAAGATAGTGAAATCATTTAATCTTAATAAATAAGGTAATAACCCTAAGGCTATTATAGCCTATATTCTCTTTAAGATAGTGGTATACTAGTCTAGGAGCCTTATTACTAGAAGCCTCTTTACTAACTTTATTAAAGACTTCTATAGATAGATAAGAGAGGTATTTATAATTATAGACTAAGCAATTGCTAAGTATTTACGTAACTTCCTTCTCTTCTAAGGCATGTATATAGATATAATAGCCTATAGGAAGATTATAGTAATGCTTAAAGAAGTCACTACCTATAAGGAATTCTAAGATTAGTAAGAAGAAGAGATATAGGAAGCTATAAGGAAGTATATACCCTTCTAAAAACGCATTAAAGACTAAGACTTCCTTAATAACCTCCTTCTAATCCCTCTAATTAGACTAAGATTATAATATTATTAATAGAGCAATCTAGGAATCCTATAATCTTACTAATGTTATTCCCTAAGCCTAACCCTATTAGGCTAATTACATAATAACCCTTAGGAAAGCCCTTATTAGAGGTATCCCCTATTAAGATAAGAAATCCCTCCTTCTATACCTCTAAGAGCACCTCTTCCTCTAGACCTATACTAAAGTAAATAATTAATCTTGCAAAGCTTTATATAAGCAATATTTAATATAGCGTAGATAACTATAAGGTCCTTAACTTAAAGTTAATAATCTTCTAAGGGAAATATAAGATACTAGGTATTAAACCCTATAAGGCTAGGTATGCCCTTAAGGCTATGCTTAAAGGGAAAGCTTTAATATACTATTATAAGCATCTATATAAGCTAGGAGATCCTTAAGACCTTAAGACTCTTATTAACTATATTAAGAGAAGATTTAAGACTAATAATATAAAGCAAAGGTATCTCCTTAAGTAGTAGAACACTAAGCTACGCTAGATTATATAAGAAAACCTAGATAAGCTAAAGATTAATTACTTTAAAGAACTTATAATAAAGCTTATAAACCTTTAATAAGTAATTCTAGATATTACTTAATCTAAAAGAGCACTCTAGAATTAATTAATCTCTACCTATTATAGGATACCTAAGTGTAGAACTTACCTTATTAACCCTCTTACTAACCTCTAGCTATTCTATAAACGTATAAGAATATTAATAAGAATAACTATAGAGGAATTAGATAAGAAGCATTAATTCCTATTAATGCCTAATGTAAGAGAGTAGTATTAGACTAACCATAAGTATAATAGGTATAGTAAAGAAGCCTATTATAGATAATTATAATTATAAGGTAATAAAGGCGCTCGTTATATAAAGAAATGCTATATATATAGTAAGGAAGGCTATTAGTTAACTAAATACTCTAAAGAGAAATGTAAGAAGGCATATTAATGCTTTAAGAACCATTACCTTATAGAGCTAATAACCCCTTCCTATAATGCTTTCCTTACCTAGTATAAAGGCAAAGAGAATAACACTGCTTTTTCTAAAGAAGACAAGATTTCTACCTATATAATAGAACTTAGATTTAAAGAAGAAAGTAATAAAGGAGAGATACTAATAAGCTTCTTTATATAAGGCATAATAATTAATAGCTATATAACTATAGAGATCCTTGCGAATTAAGTAGCTACGCATACCCTTATAAAGGAGAATTTATTTAATCTCTAATAACTAAAGAAAGCCCTAACCGCCTTCCTTCTTTAAGATTATTACTCTTTAGGTATATTCTAAGGCATTATCTCTAATACTAGGGCTATAGGTTACTTATTAGTAAGGCACCCCTAATTCCTTACCCTATAACGGTTAATCCCTAAGATCTAGCTTAATAAATCTAAAGCTAGGAGGTAATAATTTAATTCGGAAGCGGTAAGCTAATCCCCTTAATTAGATTAATTAATATGCCTACTCCCTTTAGCATTATCCTATTCTACGTAATGCCTACGAATACTCCCTTCTTACTATATTTAGCAAATATAGACTGCCTAAAGATTAATTTCCACATTTCTTAGAATATCCTTTAATAAGGCAATATTAAGGTCTCTATTATCTGTAAATAGGGGCATCCTTAGATGCTTCTGTAGAAGGAGAAATTAATTACCTAGAGTTATCTAACTAAGATAGAATTATAGCGCTTACATTGCTAATTTAGTTACCCCTCTGTTCGCTGACTTTATAATATGCTTTCTAAATTAGGCTATAAGGTAGATTTTAAAACCATTAAATAATTAACAAAGATCTGCTACTAATGCTAATTAAATGCAGATAATCTATATTACTTTAAATTTACCTAAAGGATAAATATAACTTTAACTATAAAGTAATTATAAATATTATATATTTAGATAGTAATCGCCCTATTCTCTATGCTATTAATATAGCTACCGCGTTTAACGCGGCTAGGTTCCTAAAGGATATTATAGCAAAGGTAATATAGGAAGCTCTTTACCTCTGCTAGATTAATACCTACTAGGGTCCTCTAGATTAGATTATAACTAATGCTAGCATAACGTTTAGAAGCAAAGAATTCCGCTAATTTATAGCTTTAATGTTAATCTTAATTAAAGAAGTCCCTGTTAAGGCACACTATAGCATTAGTAAGGTTAAGAGATATTATAGGCCGCTCTAAAGAGCCTATAATATTATCTAATAAGAATGCCTGTTAATACCTAAAGCTATAGCCCTATAAATAGCTATAAAAGCCCTTAATAATACTATAGGCCTAAATAGTATTATTCTAACCCTCCTTATCTTTAGCGCCTACCCTTAAATAATTAATAATTCTCCTCCCTTACCTAATATTAAATAATAAGCTCTTATAGTGTAAAAGGTAATAAAGGAGATTAAGAGGTTATACGCGCTTTATAAGGTTAAGGAAGCTATTACTATAAGGAATAGCCCTAATACCTTGCTAACCCTTAACCTCCTGCTTATATTACTAGTTCTTATCTAGTAAGAGCATAAAGGATAGCAAGGCCTATATAAGCTCCTTATAATAGATAGAGAGAGCTATACCCTTAATCTTCTATAAGGTCCTAAGGTCTTTAGGTTAACCTCTATTAAGCCCTATAATAAAGACCTAAGTAAGGAAAGGCTATTACTAGTAGGAGGTAATAACCTAGAGGTAATTAAAGGGGAAGAGTAAGAGGTATAAATTAATAATATAGTGCCTCTAGCCTCTCTAAAAGAAGGCTAGGAAGACTATAAAAGAACTCTCCTATAATTATTAATTTAGCAGATAATCTTAAGGTATTTATCTTAAGCAAGGAGGAGGCAGATCTTAAGCTTACGATCTAATTACGTAAGAAAGGTATAATTATAACTCCTAGCAAGCCTTTTAAGCTCTTAATAAAGACTAAGATTAATGCCCTAATTAGCAGAGGTGTGTTTAAATTTATTGCTTTTAATCTAAAGAAGCACTAAGGGATTTAAATCTTTAATTCCTATATTATTAATAAAGTAAAAGGAAGAATAAGCTAGCTATATAAGAAATTAAGGCTTATAATCTAAGGCTTTAGCAATAAAGCAAAGCAAGCAATCCTTACGTAAGCCCTAATAATCTAAAGGGCAAGCTAGCAATTAATCCTTGTAATTGCCCTTCTCTTCTTATAAAAGGATTCCTCCTTTAGATCTAAGATATTATATAGGCGTATATATAATTAGAAACGCCGCTAAATCGTATAATCCTTGCCTAACTCCCTATCTAAATTTGTGATTAGCACCCTAAAGGAACAATTATAAGAGTTATTAAGCCCCTCTATGGAATTACAGAGGCTAGCATATACTAGTGGGTAACTTACTATAAGCACTATAGAGAAAAGCTCTAGATAATAACATTAAGCTATAATCCGTGCTTACTAGTTATATCTGCTAAAAGCCCTTAATTTAGATACGTGGGAATACAGACTAATAATACTCTTAGCCTATTAGATAAAGGATTCTCCTAAAAGGAAGAAGATTAGCTAGCTACCGCTAAATTCGCTATAAAACTAAAGCAGTTTATTAAGCCTAATAACCCCTTGTATTTAATGGTGAAATTATTTAACTAACTAATAACACTATTAAAATGCGGTAAAAGGGCAAAGTAATAAGCTATAGTTAATCCCGCTAGAAGAGCTAGAAAAGAAGTATATGGAACAAAGGGCCTATAGTGCTTATATTGCTTTAATCTACTAACCTAAGGCAAGCTTTAATCTATTAGTTACTGTATAATATTAAGAACTAATAACTAAGAACGTTAAGGAACTTAATTACTATATTAAGTAGTAAATAGACTACCTAGATTAAGGATTAATCTTTATACCCCTTAACCTTAAAAGAATAAAGCTATTTATATTTATTAACGGATTATTTGCTAATAATAAAGATCTTACCTTATAACTAGGCTACGTTCTTATCCTAGCTAATAAGGAGTATAAAGATAGTAAGTTCACACTATAAGGCAATATTATACACTATAGCTTAATAAAGAGTAAGAGAGTTATAAGAAGTGTGCTTGCTTTAGAGGTCTATAGAATAGTAGTAGGCATTAACATAGCTTACGTAATTATAATAACGTTAAAGATTATTATAGATTAATTAAACCTCCTAGAAATCCTAATTATAGTCTATATAGATTTATACTTATTATATAAATACCTTATTAAGCTTAGGACTATAAAGGAGAAGTGGCTTATAATTAATATTATAGCCCTTTAGTAATTATATAAACGCCGCGAGCTTTGCGAGATTAGATAGATTAATAGCAAAGATAACCTAGCTAATGCGTTTATAAAGGCAATGCCTAATAAAGCCCTAGAGAGGTTTATTATAGGTAATATAGCGATAATCCAGATAGAGGGATAGGTTACCTAGACCTAGCACTGCCTATAAAGAGGTAGGGGACTAGAGCCCTAAAGCCTATGCCTAAGCCTGCGCTAAAAACAGCGCTAGAGGCACTAGACAAGGTGCCCTAAGTATAGCATGGTTACGTAGGGCGTGGGCTAAGGGATTAGAGGTAGCGGAATTATAGCTTTAGAAGGGGCGTGGAATTATAGCCTTAGAAGGGGCGCCCTCCTAAGTCTTTATAGTAGGGAGGGGAAAGAGAAGGGAGCGTAAGGGGCATAGGAAGGTATAATCTAATATTATACCTTTAGAAGGGGAGGAATTATAGGTAATCTTCCCTAGGAATATGATTTAATATTATATTACGGTTAAATAAAGGGCTACGGGAGGGATAATCTAATATTATACTTTTAGATAGGGAAGGGATTGCAAGTAACCTTCCCCTTATAACGTAATCTAACATTATATTACACCGGTTAAAGGCAAGGGCGGAAGGTAGAGGAGCCTTCTATAAGGAAGAAGGATAAGTAATTAGAGAAGCTAGTTATCTAAGGCTAGTAGCGCGTAAGGGAAGGAAAGGGGACTATTATTATTGTTTCTTTTGTTAGTTCTTTTATTTATATAACACATTTATTTAATCCTTTATATCTTCCTTTCTTAGATTAATATTATGCGTTAATAATCATGTTAAAAAGAAAGAGGTTCTAATGTTAGAATAAGCATAATATTAATCGCGGCACGCAGCTGTAATTACCTAGCAAAGGTTAGGCCGCGAGGGCGCGCGTAACGCGCGCCTGTAAGAGGTAGCCCCACATATAACTTATTAGTCTGCTCCTCTAATTAGGCGAGGACCCACAAGTCATGTGACCCACAAAGCGTACCGCGTTTGTGGCCACTTCTTATGATCCGGAAAAGCCTCTCTTTTCCTCTCTTCTACACACACTTATAACTAATTAATTACAACGCCTAGAATAGAAGATAAATTCCTATTCCCTAGGCCACGATCCTAACGTCAGGCACCTGTGATACCAACAGGTTTACTATAGGTTTAGGGAAAACCTTTATATAAGTATACTTACCTTATCCTTATAGGTAATAGCTAGGTTAAGGTTATTATTAGTTCTTTCTAGGTCTAGGAGTCTAGGGAGCTCTAGGGAGGCCTAGCTTTAGAGTTAAGCCTATCTCTCTAGTCTCTAAACTTTCTTATCCTTTTCCTATATATTAGCTTTTATAAGGCTTCTCTTTATATATTCCTTTTCTCTTCCCTAACTATTTATTCCTAGTTATTATTTACCTTAGAGAAGGCTTACTAGTTTACTTTAGTTTTTAGTGCCTTTATTATCTCTTAGCTTATCTAGCTTTAGTAACTACCTTTTTATTCTTCTTAACTATTATACCTTTAGGCTAGGGAGTCCTTAGTGCTTTTATAAGGCTACTAATTTTACTATCTATTAGAGGTTTATAATAAGCTATATTATATATATATTAATTCCTTCCTTATCTTTTAGGTCTAGTGTATTTTCCACTTAGAGTTATACCACTACTTTTACCTTTACCTATAGTTTATTTATTATAGTCTAGGTATATTTAAGGGTAAGTAAGGCGCTTTCTTACTCCTTAGTAAAGATACTAATTAGCTATAGAATATAGTTAGAACCTATAAGATCTTCTATACTATTATAATAGACTTAGATATCTAAAGTTACCTATACTAAATCTATAGTGCTATCTCTATCTTCTTTATATTATCTTATAGGTTCCCCTTAGGGTATTACTAAACTAAGCCTTTACTAGCTTATAAGGTCTAGTAGTTCCTTTACTTCTCTAGTTATTTTATCTAGGCTATCCTAGAGAGAGTATTTTTAGTTAAAGTCTCCTATAAAAACGCTTTAGCTATAGGGCTCTTCTATATTAAAAGTATAAATAGGTATATTCTAGTTATCTATATATTTCTCTAAGTAAAGGGAGTAGATATTTATACCTTTTATTTTTACTAGTAACTAGTTAAGTCCTCCCTAGGCTATTTATAACCCTATATTATACTTCTTATTTATATATACTATATTCTAGCCTTTATAGTATACTAGTTAGAATTAGGTAAGGCCTAGTGCTAAGGGCTATAGGTACCTTATATATTCTTACTCTTAGATTACTATTATATCTATATTAGTTTAGTGCTAGAGTACTATGTATATTAGGTTATCCTTCTTATTTATATTCTAAAAGAGAACTTATAATATTACTATATTAATTAGGAAGGTAGTAGGTCTTTACTATCTTATACTAGTTTTATTCTAGCCTTATTCTAAGATATATATTATATAATACTCCTTACCCTAGGCTATTTAGCACTTCTCTTTATATTTATAGGGTATTCCTTTTTCTACTTACTATAATAATAAGTTCTATAGCTATACTAGTTCTTTTATAAGGTAATATTAGGCTTTTATTTAAAGAGTTACTAGTAAATTATAATAGTTACTCTAAGTAGCTTACTTTTACTATATTTTACTTCTCTTTTAGGATAGAATAGTCTCTTAACTATACTAGGTATAAGCTAAAGTATAAGATATAGTTTTCCTTTAGTTATTTACTAATTATTAAGTATAATATTTCTTCTTCTTTATATTAGCTAGCTTTATACCTACTATACCTTAGGGCTACCTTATAGAACTTTATAATATAGCTTATTTAGAAGTAGTTATAGTATTATTAGGGTTATAGGGTTTTATTATATAGTTTAGTTTAGAATAGCTTTACTTTAAAGACTATTCTATCTTAGTATATCTTATTAGTATCTTTTACTTCTACTAGTCCTAGGATTAGGGTAGTATATTATATATTTCCTACTTAGGGGTGTCTTATAGTTACCTTAATTATATTTACTTTATTTGCTTTTCTAATCTTAGCTATAAGGCTTTTAATAGATATATACTTTATTAGGAATCCCTTAACTATAACGCTAAGTATATAGTAATAAAAGCTACTTCTAGTCTAAATACTTTAGTAATCTATTTTTAGTCTTCTTTATATTAGGTAGTATTTCCTTTAAAGGTAATAATTATATCTTTACTAGGGAGTCTTCTAGCTACTATAGCTATAGTTTAGCTAGTAGCTTTATTTACTATAGTTATTATATCTTTAATACCTTAGGATTAAAGCGTTTCCTAGATTATATTGCCTTTAATAAGTACTTCTCTATATTATTTACCTAGGACTTATAGGGGAGGTTTTATTATTTAGCCTTCTTAGTACTAGTCTAGCTATAATGCTTACCTAGGTTAGTATATTAGTTCCTCTTACTTCTTCCCTAATAGCCTTCTTAAGGGCTACTTTAAGGGCTTCTTTAGTAGTGTAAATATTATTATTATTATTATTATTACTATTATTTATAGCTCTTATTTTAGCATAGGCATAGTTTACTACCTAGTAGGCTATAGCCTTTATAATGCTCTAAACTTAGGAGACTTTATTGCTAGGGATAAGGCTAGTAATCTTATTATAAAATTTTATATTATCTAGGTGCTTAAAGTATATCTAATCCATTATTAGGTTATCCTTATGTCTATAGGCGTTAAATTACCCTAATCCTACGTTTAGGTAATAGTAGCTCTATGCTAGCCCCTTTCTCTAGCGTTAATTACTATTAGCATCTTACCCTTACGCCTACCTCTAGCTCTATTGTAATATAATATTATAGGAGGGGTAAACAAAGGAAAGGAATTCGAATATTAATGTGGTTTGTATTTTAGAGGCGATTCCAGACCTTTAGATCAGTGCGGAAAAAGTATCAAAGGTTAAGTGATAGGTATTAATTATATAAAAAGTAGGTCTTAATATATTACAAAAATATATAAAAATAAGGTTTACTAAGCTTAAATTTATAATTACTAAATATAATCTTTTACCTATTAGACTATTACTAATTCGTAATAGACTTACTTTTATTAAAACTATACTTATTTATAAAAAGTACTTTTATACGTTATAAAGTAAGGGATATTTAAAATATATAATCAAAAGTAGGTCTTAGGATAATTAAGCTTACTTAAGCTATATATATATATTATTTACACTAGCTAGCTCTATATAGGGCTAGTACTAGTACTTCTACTACTTTATTAAAAGAGAAAACCCTTAATTAGGAAGAAAAACCCCTTATATCTATATTTAAGCTAACGCTAACCTTGCTCTAGGCTTGCGTTATATTATATATGGCCTATTATAGGTGTTTATTACTAGCTTACGCTAGCCTTATTTTATTAAAAGAAAGAAAGAAAGAAAAAGAAGGAAATCCTAGCTTACTTAAGCTATATAACTTAGTTTTAAAAGTATATAAGTAATATATATATAGATTTCTAATTTTAGAAGTTTTATACTTTCTTCTTACTTTCTTCTTAAGTAATATAAATAAGATTAATAGTGTTATGAACTGGCCTTAGGGCAACTGCACGTAAGCGTTCTAAGAGATATTATTATCCTTAGAGAGGAAGGATTAGACTAAGCTAGGTGTCACATAGGAACTAGCTTTATACCAGTGTGTGTGTAGGTTACATAGGCCTAGGTAAAGCCCTAACCTATCCGCCTATAGTCCGTGTCCTTTGCGTGCCCTTTCTAGACCTAAGACATAACCTAAGCTCCTAAGCTTAAGTCTATAATATACCCCCTTACTTAGGCCTCCTTCCTCTTTACCCTTTTTATTAGAATATTCTAAGTAAGTAGCATATATATGTAATTAATATAGCGTGTTAGTGTAGGTCCTAGTGTAAGGCTTATGCATAGCCTAGTGGGCTAAAAATTTTCTTATAGGCTAACCTTACCCCTAGCCTTTAAAATAACTAGCCTTACTTAACTCTAGCCCCTTATAACACTAGCCTACTCTATTTTCTTACCTACTACTAGCTAATATTAAGCTTTACTTACCTAGTTATTATTACCTTATTTTTACATATTACCTTTTACCTATTAAATTCCCCCTTTCCCTAGCTATTACTAGTCTTTCTAACCTCTTATTACTAACTATTTATAATCCCCTTACTAGTCTATATCTAAAGTAAGTGTGTAATTAGAACTATTCTATAGCTATATCTAGATATAAATAATCCTATATATCCCTTACTTTTTCCCTTTCCTTTCCCTTTATATACCCTTATTTCTATTATCTTATTAGTTATCCACTACTTACCTCTCTTTAAATATCCTATTAAAACCCCTTTTTATATCTAACCTACCTCCTATTATATTTACTACTATTACCCTAAGCGCTATTACTACTACTATCTCTAGTAATACCTCCTTCCCTTACTACTACCTCCTTTCCTCCTAAAAGCTAAACTATCTTAGTAGTTATATCTTAGAGGGTAACTCTAATAACTCTAATAATTCTAATAAAGAGAAGTAAGAGGTCCTATATATTTAATATATAAATAACCTTTATATTAAGGGGATATAAGAGTATACCCTAAGGTCTTATTAGGCCTATCTTCCTTATTAGCATACTTATTAATTATATAGCTAGGAGCTATACTGTTGGTATCACAGGTGCCTGACGTCAGGATCGTGGCCTAGGGAATAGGAATTTATCTTCTATTCTAGGCGTTGTAATCAATTAGTTATAAGTGTGTAGAAGGGAGGAAAAGAGAGGCTTTTCCAGATCATGAGAAGTGGCCACAAACGCAGTGCGCTTTGTGGGTTATATAACTTGTGGGTCCTCGCCTAATCAGAGGGGCAGACCAATGAGTTATATGTGGGGCTACCTCTCACGGGCGCGCGTTACGCGCGCGCCCTTATGGCCTAACCTTTGCTAGGTAATTATGGCTACGTGCTGCGATTAATATTATGCTTATTCTAATATTAGAACCTCTTTCTTTTTAACACGATTGTTAACGCATAATATTAATCTAAGAAGGGCAGATATAAGGGGTTAAATAAATATATTATATAAATAAAAGAACTAATAAAAGAAATAATAATAATAGTCCCCCTTTCCTTTCCTTACGCGCTACTAGCCTTAGATAACTAGCTTCTCTAATCGCTTATCCTTCTTCCTTACGGAAGGCTCCCTTTGCCTTCTGCCCTTGCCTTTAACTAGTGTAACGTAATATTAGATTACATTATAAGGGGAAGGTTACCTGCGATCCCTTCCCTATCTAAAGGTATAATATTAGATTATCCCTCCTTATAGCCCTTTATTTAACTATAATATAATATTAAATTATATTCCTAGGGAAGATTACTTATAATTCCTTCCCTTCTAAAGGTATAATATTAGATTATACCTTTCTATACCCCCTTACGCTCCCTTCTCTTCCCCCTCCCTACTATAGAGACTTAGGAGGGCGCCCCTTCTAAGGCTATAATTCCACGCTCCCTTCTAAAGACATAATTCTATGCCCCCTTCTAAAGCTATAATTCCGCTACCTCTAATCCCTTAGCCCACGCCCTATGTAACTATGCTATACTTATAATACCTTATCTAATGCCTCTAGCGCTATTCTTAGCGTAGGCTTAAGCATAGGCTTTAGCATAGGCTTAGGCATAGGCTTTAGGGCTCTAGTCCCCTGCCTCTTTATAGGCAGTGCTAGGTCTAGGTAACCTATCCCTCTATCTGGATTATCGCTATATTACCTATAATAAACCTCTCTAGGGCTTTGTTAGGCATTGCCTTTATAAACGCGTTAGCTAGGTTATCTTCGCTATTAATCTATTTAATCTTATAAAGCTTACGGCGTTTATATAATTATTAAAGGGCTATAATATTAATTATAAGCCGCTTCTCCTTTATAGTCCTAAGCTTAATAAGGCATTTATATAATAAGTATAAATCTATATAAACCATAATTAGGATTTCTAGGAGGTTTAATTAATCTATAATAATCTTTAATGTTATTATAATTACATAAGCTATATTAATACCTACTACTATTCCATAGACCTCTAAAGTAAGCACACTTCTTATAACTCTCTTGCTCTTTATTAAGCTATAGTGTATAATATTACCTTATAGTGTAAACTTGCTATCTTTATACTCCTTATTAGCTAGGATAAGAACGTAGCCTAGTTACAAGGTAAGATCTTTATTATTAGCAAATAATCTATTAATAAATATAAATAGCTTTATTCTTTTAAGGTTAAGGGGTATAAAGATTAATCCTTAATCTAGGTAGTCTATTTGCCACTTAATACAGTAATTAAGTTCCTTAACGTTCTTAGTTATTAGTTCTTAATATTATGCAGTAACTAATAGATTAAAGCTTGCCTTAGGTTAGCAGATTAAAGCAATGTAGGCACTATAGGCCCTTTATTCTACGTACTTCTTTTCTAGCTCTTCTAGCGGGATTAACTATAGCTTATCACTTTGCCCTTTTACCGCATTTTAATAGTATTATTAGTTAGTTAAATAATTCCACTATTAAATATAAGGGGTTATTAGGCTTAATAAACTACTTTGGTTTTATAGCGAATTTAGCGGTAGCTAGCTAATCTTCTTCCTTTTAGGAGAATCCTTTATCTAATAGGCTAAGGGTATTATTAGTCTGCATTCCTATACATCTAAATTAAGGGCTTTTAGCAGATATAACTAGCAAGCATAGATCGTAGCTTAATGTTATTATCTAGAGCTTTTCTCTGTGGTACTTATGGTAAGTTACCCACTAGTATATGCTAGCCTTTATAATTCCGTAGAGAGGCTTAATAACTCTTATAATTATTCCTTTAGGGTGCTAATTACGAATTTAGATAGGGAGTTAGGTAAGGATTGTATAATTTAGCGGCGTTTCCGATTGTACATATACTTACGTAATATCTTAGATCTAAAGGAGAAATCCTTTTATAAGAAGAGAAGGGGCAATTATAAGGATTAATCGCTAGCTTGCCCTTTGGATTATTAGGGCTTACATAAGGATTGCTTGCTTTGATTTATTACTAAAGCCTTAGATCACAAGCCTTAATTTCTTATATAGCTAGCTTATTCTTCCTTTTACTTTATTAATAATGTGGGAATTAAAGATTTAAATCCCTTAGTGCTTCTTTAGATTAAAAGCAATAAATTCAAACATACCTTTACTAATTAGGGCATTAATCTTAGTCTTTATTAAGAGCTTAAAAGGCTTGCTAGGAGTTATAATTATGCCTTTCTTACGTAATTAGATTATAAGCTTAAGATCTGCCTTCTCCTTACTTAAGATAAATACCTTAAGATTATTTACTAAATTAATAATTATAAGAGGGTTCTTTTATAGTCTTCCTAGCCTTCTTTTTAGAGAGGCTAGAGGCACTGCGTTATTAATTTATACCTCTTACTCTTCCCCTTTAATTACCTCTAGGTTATTACCTCCTACTAGTAATAGCCTTTCCTTACTTAGGTCTTTATTATAGGGCTTAATAGAGGTTAACCTAAAGACCTTAGGACCTTATAGAAGATTAAGGGTATAGCTCTCTCTATCTATTATAAGGAGCTTATATAAGCCTTACTATCCTTTATGCTCTTACTAAATAAGAACTAGTAACGTAAGCGGGAGGTTAAGGGTTAGTAAGGTATTAGGGCTATTCCTTATAGCAATAGCTTCCTTAACCTTATAGAGCGTGTGTAATCTCTTAATCTCCTTTATTACCTTTTATACTATAAGAGCTTATTATTTAATATTAGGTAAGGGAGGAGAATTATTAATTATTTAAGGGTAAGCGCTAAAGATAAGAAGGGTTAGAATAATGCCATTTAGGCCTATAGTATTATTAAGGGCTTTTATAGCTATTTATAGGGCTATAGCTTTAGGTATTAATAGGCATTCTCGTTAGATAATATCATAGGCTCTTTAGAGTAGCCTATAATATCTCTTAACCTTACTAATGCTATAGTGTGCCTTAATAGGGACTTCTTTAATTAAGATTAATATTAAAGCTATAAATTAGCGGAATTCTTCGCTTCTAAACGTTATGCTAGCATTAGTTATAATTTAATCTAGAGGACCCTAGTAGGTATTAATCTAGCAGAGGCAAAGAGCTTCCTATGTTGCCTTTACTATAATATCCTTTAGGAACCTAGCTATGTTAAACGCGGTGGCTGTATTAATAGCGTGGAGAATAGGGCGATTGCCATCTAGATACATAATATTCACAATTACTTTATAGTTAAAGTTATATTTATCCTTTAGGGTAAATTTAAAGCAATATAGATTATCTGCATTTAAATAGCATTAGTAGCAGATCTTTATTAATTATCTAATAGTTTCGAAATCTACCTTATAGCCTAATTTAGAAAGCATATTATAAAGTTAGCGGACAGAGGGGTAACTAAATTAGCAATATAAGCGCCGTAATTCTATCTCAGTTAGATAACTCTAGGCAATTAATTTCTCCTTCTATAGAAGCATCTAAGGATGCCCCTATTTACGGATAATAGGGACCTTAATATTGCCTTATTAAAGGATATTCTAAGAAATGTAAAAATTAATCTTTAGGTAGTCTATATTTACTAAACATAGTAAGAAGGGAGTGTTTGTAAGTATTATATGGAATAGGATAATGCTAAAGGGAGTAGGCATATTAATTAATCTAATTAAGGGGATTAGCTTACCGCTTCTAAATTAAATTATTACCTCCCTAGCTCTAGATTTATTAAGCTAGATCTTAGGGATTAACCATTATAGGGCAAGGAATTAGGGTGCCTTACTAATAAGTAACCTATAGCCCTAGTATTAGGGATAATGCCTTAGAACATACCTAAAGAGTAATAATCTTAAAGAAGGAAGGCAGTTAGGGCTTCCTTTAGTTATTAGAGATTAAAAGGATTCTCCTTTACAAGGGCATGCATAGCTACTTAATTCGTAAGGATCTTTATAGTTATATAGCTATTAATTATTATGCCTTATATAAAGAAGCTTATTAGTATCTTTCCTTTATTACTTTCTTCTTTAAATCTAAGTTCTATTATATAGGTAGAAATCTTATCTTCTTTAGAAGAAGTAATATTATTCTCTTTGCCTTTATACTAGGTAAGGAAAGCGTTATAGGAAGGGGTTATTAGCTCTGTAAGGTAGTGGTTCTTAAAGCGTTAATATGCCTTCTTATATTCCTCCTTAGAGTGTTTAGTTAACTAATAGCCTTCCTTACTATATATATAGTATTTCTTTATATAAGGAATGCCTTTATTACCTTATAATTATAATTATCTATAATAGGCTTCTTTACTATACCTATTATACTTACGATTAGTCTAATACTACTCTCTTATATTAGGCGTTAATAGGAATTAATGCTTCTTATCTAATTCCTTTATAGTTATTCTTATTAATATCCTTATATGTTCGCAGAATAGCTAGAGATTAGTAAGAGGGTTAATAAGGTAAGTTTTACACTTAGGTATCCTATAATAGGCAGAGATTAATTAATTCTAGAGTGCTCTTTTAGATTAAGCAATATCTAGAACTGCTTATTAAAGGTTTATAAGCTTTATTATAAGTTCTTTAAAGTAATTAATCTTTAGCTTATCTAGGTTTTCTTATATAATCTAGCGTAGCTTAGTGTTCTACTACTTAAGGAAATACCTTTACTTTATATTATTAGTCTTAAATCTTCTCTTAATATAGTTAATAAGAGTCTTAAGGTCTTAAGGATCTCCTAGCTTACATAGATGCTTATAATAGTATATTAAAGCTTTCCTTTAAGCATAGCCTTAAGGGTATACCTAGCCTTATAGGGTTTAATACCTAGTATCTTATATTTCCCTTAGAAGATTATTAACTTTAAGTTAAGAACCTTATAGTTATCTACGCTATATTAAATATTACTTATATAAAGCTTTGCAAGATTAATTATTTGCTTTAGTGTAGGTCTAGAGGAAGAGGTGCTCTTAAAGGTATAAAAGGAGGGATTTCTTATCTTAATAGGGGATACCTCTAATAAGGGCTTTCCTAAGGATTATTATATAATTAGCCTAATAGGGTTAGGCTTAGGGAATAACGTTAGCAAGATTATAGGATTCCTAGATTGCTCTATTAATAATATTATAATCTTAGTCTAATTAGAGGGATTAGAAGGAGGTTATTAAGGAAGTCTTAGTCTTTAATACATTTTCGGAAGGGTATGTACTTCCTTATAGCTTTCTATATCTCTTCTTCTTACTAATCTTAGAATTCCTTATAGGTAATAACTTCTTTAAGTATTACTATAATCTTCCTATAGGCTATTATATCTATATACACGCCTTAGAAGAGAAGGAAGTCACGTAGGTACTTAGTAATTACTTAGTCTATAATTACAAATACCTCTCTTATCTATCTATAGAAGTCTTTAATAAAGTTAGTAAAGAGGCTTCTAGTAATAAGGCTCCTAGACTAGTATATCGCTATCTTAAAGAGGATATAGGCTATAATAGCCTTAGGGTTATTACCTTATTTATTAAGATTAAATAATTTTACTATCTTTAATATCTTAGATATAATAAAGTCTTATATCTCTAGGGAATATGTCTTAGGAGAGGGTTATTAAGTTATAGACCTTTACCTTTTTAGTCTCTTTTAACTTTAGTGCCTTCTTTAGTATTACTAAAGTTAGGGCTAGAGAGAGAGGCTTTTAATAGTTCTCCTTACTAAGGAGCTTTTAACTTTCTTATCTCTATTATAAGAAGTTAGAATAGAGGTATAGTGCTAGTTATATAGTAGGTTAAAGGATTATAAGCGTAGCTATTATCTTTATTCCTTAGGGGTTCTTAGGATTAGATCTTAGGAGTAATAAGTTCCTTTCTTATTGTAAGAGAATGCCTTCTAAGGGTTAGGTGCGTAGTGGGATATACTAACTAAGTAACTAAAGATAGGTTAGACTAGTTACTAACTAGGCCTTAATCCTTTAATAGCTTTAAAGTCTTTATAAGGTCTTAGGATTAGATCTTAGGAGTTATAAGGCTTCTTTCTTATTATAAGAGAGTGCTTAGACTTCCTTAGCATAACTATATATACTTTTAGCGGCCCTCTTATTTTATAGGGCAGGTTTATAGTGTAGCTATCTCTTCTAATTAACCTTACTAATCTATAGTTAGGAAAAACCATGTGATTATCTATAAAGTTAACCACTAATTAGTGTTAGTATTATAGGTGCCTAACGTTAGGATTATAGCCTAGGGAATAGGAATTTATCTTCTATTCTAGGCGTTATAATTAATTAGTTATAAGTGTGTAAAGGGAGGAAAAGAGAGGCTTTTCCGGATTATAAGAAGTGGCTATAAACGCGGTGCGCTTTGTGGGTCACATAACTTGTGGGTCCTTGCCTAATTAGAGGGCAGACCGATGAGTCATATGTAAGGCCACCTCTCGCGGGCGCGCGTTACGCGCGCGCCTTGCGGCCTAACCTTTTGCCGGGTAATTGCGGCTGCGTGCCGCGATTGATATCATGCTTGTTCTAACATATACTTATACTTAGGTAACCTAAAACTAAGATATATATATAAGTATCTTATAAACCTTTTAGCTACTAGAAAAGCTATTAAAATACTAGGTATAAGGTATATTACCTCTAAAAAGGAATACTATACTATTTTAATAAAAACCTTTATTTACTATTAAAAATATTTTAATACTATTTTAGCTACTACCTATATTAATCCCTCTATAGTAATACCCTTTTATTATCCCTTACTAGGGTAGCATATACCTAGGGTATTACTAAATTATAAGCACTTATACTTACCTAGTAAATAACTCTTACCTAATATAGTAATAATATAGTAATAGAGTTCTTTTATAGAATATCTATAATAAATAATAATCTTACTTATATTACCTTTATTTAGGAGAATACTACTACTAAGTAATATATATTTAATAAGGCCCTTACTTACTAATTAATTACTTATTACTATCCCTTCCTTAGACTAAACTAGAATAACCTAGCTCTTTCTCCTCCTTTTACCCCTAAGAACTAATTACTTTTTAATATAGTAAAATACTAGCGCTAATATATATATAGAGTAAAGAAGACTAGATTTACTTATTCCTTAGTAGTTAAATAAAAATATACTCTTTTAGGCCTATTATATATTATTATATTACCCTATTATACCTTAAATCTATTTAGTGCCTTTATATCTTATATATTTTCTAGTGGTTCCTAAGTTAGCTATATATATTCTTTCTATTTAACTAGTATATTCTAGTTTAATCCCTATTCTCTTATATTCTTAGCTATTAGTATCTCTTTAACCTAATACTCTAAGAGATTAGGGTTAGTATTAGTTATTATTAGTTCTAGTAAGGGTTACTTATCCGCTAATATTTAACTAGGTAATAGATTAAAAGCTACCTATTATACTAAATCTATATAGAAAATAGGGTAAAGTCCTTATAGCATATCTAACTTAATAGTTAAAGGTATAAGAACCTCTAGTACCTTATATTTAGCTATAACCTAATCTAATTTCTTATATAGTCTATTTATCTTAAAATTTCATAGGTTTAACTATATATAGTTACTAACCTAAAAGCATTTCACTAGATGCTAGCTACTATTTATTTCCTTCTATTACTATTACTAAATAAATACTATAGTAGCCTATATTAGGTCTAAGCCCTCCTTAAGATATTATAAGAATGCCTAGGCCCTCCCTTTAATAAGATATAGAATATCTCCTTATTTAGTAGTTCTTAAATTATTACTAGGTTATAACTATATAGGGCTATGTTTACGCTAATCCCTATTACTAATAAGTCCCTATTATTTAAAGTAAGTTAATAAGTAAGGAGATATTCTAGCTATTTAAATTATAAAAATAATAGTATTACCCTTAGGATAGCCTAAATTTCTTAATTTGCCCTTTCTATACTACTATCTATCTATAGATAATAAGCTATTAATAGTAACTACTATATACCTACCTAGTTATAAAGTATAGTCTAAAAATTACTTAACTAGTCTAAACTATAATCTATAATAATTTATATAGGAAAGCTATAGAACTATTACTAGCATTACTTAAACCATTTTATATATACTTTAGCCCTTATTAATATTATAGCTTCTAGCTAGATATACTTAGAGAGTCTATCTATAATAACTATAAGAAACTATAGGTTATCTAGGTATTAAGCTAGTAAGTCTATTATAAAGTTAATAGAGATTTATAACTAGTAATAGTCTAGTAAAGGGATTAGTTTTAATAAGCCTTATCTTAGCTAGTAGCTCTTCTACCCCCTATAATAGTAATAGTTTCTTATAAACTAGGCAATCCCCTATAATATACTATTCTAATAGAAATCCTCTAAAGCATCTTAAAAGTTATATTATAGCTAGGATAGCCTAGTAAGGGTAAATTATAAACCTATTATATTAAGGTTATAATAAGGGGTTCTTAATTTAGAATCTAAGTCTAGCCTTAGAATTAAAGTATACCTTTAGTGCTAATCTAATAGTTTACTATCTACTCCCTTATATTTATAATTTCTAGAAACTTCTAGGCCCCTTCCTTAACTACCTTAAGCTATATCCTATATATAGTATTATAAACTAAGGACTAGTCTTATAGAGATTAGAGATATATATTTATAAATATTATTACCCCTATTAGAAGACCTATAAACCTACCTATAGTATCCTTAGCCTTACTACCTCCTAATAATAATATAGGGTTTATACTAGAGATAAGTCTAGTTCTCTTATAACTATATAGGCCTAGAGTTATTACTAATTATATAATTAGCTTCTCTAGTCCCCCTTATTCTCCTCCCCTTAGAACTATTTTAATAGCGTATTTAGTCTTACTACCTATAGGCTAGGCCTATACTATAGGTAAAAATTAAATAGTAATAGTATCTCTACTTATCTTACTTATTATTCTAATATCTCCTTAGTACTATAAAATATTCTAAGTTCTTATAGTTTATAAGTATTATAAATAGCTTACTAATACTATATAGCTTTACTAACTAAGCCTTTAGGTATAATATAATTACTAATAGCTTCTTATTATATATAGTATAGTTCTATTAAGCTAGCTATAGTTAAGTAGAATAATAAGTAACTAGGTATAAGATACCTTTATTATTAAACTATAAAAGGTATTCCCTAGAGCTATCCCTAAATAGTTAGCTTTTACTATAGTATTCTTATTAGGGTCCTATTATATTAGGATAGGATATAATATAAAGGCTATCTTTAGCGCTTTAAAGGCTATATTATATTTATCTATTTACTAAAATAAAACGCCCTTCTTTATAAGTTTAATTAAAAGGCCTATAATTATTAAGAAGTATAGTATAAAGTCCTAATAAAAGTTAGTAAACCTAAGAAACCCTTATACCTCCCTAACTCTCTTTAGCGCCTCCTAATCCTAAATAGCTATAATCTTTTCCCTATCTAGGTAAATTTCTTTCCTTATATAGATAATAAACCCTAGGTACTTAACTTCTTTTATTATAAAAACGCATTTCTTTATATCTAAGTTTAGCCCTACTTACTATAGCCTTATAAGCATTACTTAGACCTTCTATATATAGTCTTTCTAAGAACCTCCTAAGTAAATAAGGATATTATTAAGATAAGTAGTTATATAGTCCCTTAGGATTTCGCTAAGCATGCTATTAATATATCTCTAAAAGGTAGTAAGTATACTTACTAGGCTAAATAAGTATATAAGCTACTTAAATAATCTAAAACGCGTCTAGAAGGCAGTCTAGTATTCCTTACCCTTAGTAATATAAATATAGTAAAATACTACTTATATATCTAGCTTTATAAATTACTTTACCTCTAATAATAATTATAGTGTTTTCTTTACTAGAGGTAAGGGTAATAGTCCTATTCTAGAATCTTATTAAGGGTATAGTAGTTTATATAAAACTACTATCCTTCTCCTAGTTTCTTTACTAATAATATAAGCGCTATTACTAAGAAAGAGCTAGCCTATATCTATCCTTTATTTATAAGGTTAGTTACTTACTTTTAGATTTTAAGGAGGTACTACTAGGGTATATTATATAATAAAGCCTATAGGAGTTCTAGTTTAGATCTATCTAGGTTATGCTTTAATTAAATATAGTAGTCTAATTATCCTTAGTATAGTAGTAAGGCATTTGCCTTGCTTTCTAGGAAGAGGTCTGTAAAGTCCTATAGCATGCTTAGTAATAAGGATAATAGGTCCTGTTCTATAACCTTAGGTATAGCGTTTATTTATAGAATTAATATAATTTCTTATAGGCTAGTAGCGTATAGTTAGATATATTCTTTCTGCTTCTTTATATACCTTATAATTCCTATAAAGGTAAAGCCTAAGATAGATATTATTAGTTGCTTAACCTTCCTATTAGTTAATGCCTAAATTTATAGGTTATTAGCTAATCCTACGCAGAGTTAATGGCACGCTATATCTAAGTTAATCTTATTCTATTCTATCTATAGTGTCCCTAAAATAAGTTACCTTATTAACCTAGGGATTATATAGGTAACTATAGGTGTTTCCTATCTATCTAGATCTACTTAAAAATAGATAATATATATAATATATAACCTCTTCTTATAACTCTCTTTTCCCCTTATTTTACACTAACTATAGTGTAAACTAATCTCTTCTTTAAGAGAGGGAGGTGTTCTAACTAGAGTTTCTAGATAAGGCGTTTGCTTATAGTAGTATAGTAGTTATAGCCTATATTAATAAGAGCATCTATAAAGGTAGTCTTATTAATTAATATAGGAACTAGAAAAGGTATAGAATCTATATTAAACTAGATCTATTTAAAGTCCTTATTAGTAATAACTATTTACTATAACGCCCCTCTATCTATTCTCCCTACTACCCTAGTTAAATAACTTAATGCTAGGGTTTTCTTTTTAATATATTTATCTCCTTCTCTTCTTTAGAGTTATCTTCCTTTTCCTTTATATTATATATATTAATAGCTAGTTTTCCTGCTAATATCTTAGTAGAAGTAAAGGGTAGTTAGAAATAAAATGCTTTCCTAAACTATACTATAGGTATTTACCCTTCTTATAATATATATTACGCATAGCCTAGTTAACCTACTTAGCTTACTTACTACTAGCCTTATTACCTAGCTTTACCTTACACTAAAATCCTAGTAACTTTCCGTGTCCTTTTAGGCCTATTCTAGGTATATTAATTATATATCTATTATAGGAGTGTCTTTATCCTAGGTAAGGGCCTTAGGTATATACGCTTACCTTTACGTATAGTTCTTCTCCTCTAATTAATATAACTTAATATCTAATAAGATGCTCTAATAATAAGCTATTACCACTAAGTAATCTGTTTATAATATATCCTATTTAATGCTATAGTCCCTTATCTACTTATTAAGGGCTATGTATAGCTTAGCTAGCTTTATAGAGTCCTTTTAATCTAATCCCCTAGCTAGCGCTAATTTTTACTTAAAATAAATATAGAAGTTACTAAATTGCTTATTTAGGCATTATATAATCTAGTTAAGCTCTATAATTACTAGCTCCTATTAATAAGGATTATTAAATATCTTAGTAAGGTAGTTTAAGAACTTTTATAGATTATAATATACTAAGTATTCCTTTTAAAATAGGGAGTAACTTATACCTAGACCTTTAGTAATAGGTTTTAGTAAATAAAGCACTATTAGTCCTACTAAGACCTAATAAACCCCTTATCTATATTTAGCTTATAAGATATTAGGTTTTACTATACTATAAATAGGACCCTTTTACTATTAAATAGGGGTCTTATTAGTAAGGGTTTTTGCTTAATAGGTTAAATAAAAAGTTAGATCTTTACTTATTAGTAAGGTCTTAAATTTATTTTAACTACTAAGCAATAAGCTCCTATAAGGTTACTATTTTATTAGTCTTTATCTTATTTACTAGTAGTGGTATATCTATTAGCTACTATACCTCTATAATAAAGAATAATAAATATTATAAACTAGCCTTAGGGTAACTATATATAAGCGTTCTAAGAGATATTATTATCCTTAGAGAGAAAGGATTAGACTAAGCTAAGTATTATATAGGAACTAGCTTTATACTAGTATATGTATAGGTTACATAGGCCTAGGTAAAGCCCTAACCTATCCGCCTATAGTCCGCGTCCTTTGCGCGCCCTTTCCGGACCCGAGACATGACCTAAGCTCCTAAGCTCGAGTCCATAACACAGACTTACTTTTATTAAAACTATACTTATTTATAAAAAGTACTTTTATACATTATAAAGTAAGGGATATTTAAAATATATAATTAAAAGTAGGTCTTAGGATAATTAAGCTTACTTAAGCTATATATATATATTATTTACACTAGCTAGCTTTATATAGGACTAGTACTAGTACTTCTATTGCTTTATTAAAAGGAAAACCCTTATGTTGCTTCCTTCGGATCATCATCGGATTAGTCGTGGCCAAAGACCCCGCCAATTGTGGGCCGAGTGGAGCCCTCAGAGGATGCACGCCTTGTGATTAGCTGCCCCTTTTCGCCACCCCCTTTTTGCCTTACTTACGGGTTTCACTCACTTTTTAGCTAGCTAGATTCCTCTCTCTCTCTTCTCTTTCCTAGATGTTAATTATTAACTATCATAGACTTTAATAATAACGGTATTATTACCTGCGCAGGCACCTTAGTATTCCAACACTGATCAGTGGTTAATCACAACCATAGATAAGTTAGGTATCATAAGAAGAGACATTTCTACAGACGCTATAGTTATTTTTCCTATTATCTAGATCCTTAGGAATAGGGGCATGGCTGTAAGAGTGTGCTAAAGGAAGAGACTTGAATTCTGGTTATAGACTCGTTAGGCTTCTAAGGGATTAGCTTCTTCTATTATTATCTTTACTTTTAATAAAGAGACTAATTCTACGTCTATTATAAACCTAGGGATTAACTTCTTCTATTATTATCTTTATCTTTAATAGAGAGACTAATCCTATACCTACCACAAAGAAAATTAACCAAATAATCAAACCAATTCGCTTTAAACCTAACGTTAATAACCATCACTTATAATGAGTTAGGAAGCTAGACTAGCAATAAGAGGAAGACCTAAGCTGCTATAAAAGCTGCATAATCGCCTAGACTATTACTAAGAGAAGAGCCTTAATTCTCTAGTGATAAGAAACTATCCTAAACCTTAATAGCACCTAAGAGACCCTAAGAGAGTGAACTACTAATATAACTATAACCTCTTTCCTATGCCCTTATAAAAGATTAGAAAGAATAAATTATAGTTAACCCTAATTCCGCCACGCTGTCTAAGCTTAATAACTATATTGTAAGGTTTATTAACCTTAGTAAGCATTAAGACTAGAGGGATAATAACCTTTAGGAATTATTCTAAGAAGACTTTAAAGGATAGTCTAAGAATACCTTTGTAATAGCTAACAGAGACCTTATCAGAGAGCTATGGAATTCTCTACGAGACTATAGTGTTATTATAAGATAAGGCTAAGGATTAGCAATCACAATATCTCTAGAAGAGGTAGTCTAATAAGAAATAAGGCTATTATGGCCTAAAGGGAGATTATAATTCTCTAACCCCTAAACATTAACTTCCTTAACCCCTTATTTACTTACCCTAGAACCTTATTATTCCTAACCCTAATAGCACCTTTAAACCCCTTAACCTATAAGAGAGCCTCTTCTGCGGTAAACCCTATTACATTAAGTAATTTACCCTAAAGATCCCTATCTATAGTAAACCTTGCTACCTATATAATAATTCTCTTCTAAAGACTAGATTACAAAGAAGATCTTAGAACTTATAAAGATATATAAAGATAGCAATTATTATAGTGGATAATTATATGATTTCCTTGCCCTAAAAGTTACGCTCTTTAAGAATAAGTGTAATAGAATTAACCTCCCTTAAATGTATTATTAGAAGGCTCTCCTAATTATCTTAATTAATAATACTAAGTAATACTACCTTAATTATCTCTTTAGTTAAAACCTTATATATAAAGAGATAATTAGCTATATCCGCTAGCGCTTTAAGACAGAAAGTAATTAATAATTCTACCGCTATAAATAGAGTAGTATAACTCTAAGCAGCACTATTACTAAGAACTCTAATAAAACTAGGCTTAAGTGCCTAGAAATTATACTAGCTACCCTTAAGAAGATCTATTAAGGCCTGTATCCTTCTAATATAGTAAATACTAAGCTCTATAAGCAAACGTTAAATACTATAGCTAGTGTGCCTAAATGCTAGATAATAGAGTATAACTACTCCCTAGGCTTTAAGAGTCTTGCTAGAGACCTCTATAAGGTAATTATAATCTTAGAGTTAAATAAGAGAGCTACCTAATACCTATAATTATAAGGGAGCTCTCCTAAGGCTATATTTACTAACCATTAATATAGACGTTAGCCCTAAGGTAAGGGAGGCTATTATGGTAAGAGCCTAAGGCATAGCCCTTAATGCTACTTTATATGTAGTAAGAATGGCTATTAGTCCTTTAATTACTCTAATAAAGAATGCTAAAAGGAGAAGGATTATTAGTTCGCTAGTAAGATCTATTATACACCCCTTTAGAGAAGAGATTCTAGGCGTTTCTTACCTCCTATAAAGGGCTAGATAATAACAAGCCTAATAAGGGCCCTAGCTAAGGATAGGAACTATATCTTATAGCTTATATAAAGACTAAAGATAGTAATAAGGATAATAAAGAGCTATCGCTAGCGGTATATCTAAGTATTATATAATTCTTTTACTTAAAGCTATAGGATAATTATAATCTTATAGATACTAATGTTCTTGCTGCCCTTAATAACTAAGCCTTTTAGCATGCTTTCCTAAAGTAGGAACTATATTAATAGTAAGAATCTAATAAGGGATTAACTTACTATATCTCTAAAGAGCGCTATTCTAAAGAGGTCTTTAGAGGGATTATACCTAACACTAGGGTAGCAGGCAAATTAATAGTAGGTTAGGGATAAGCAAAGGCTCTGTTATAATTAATGCCTTTATTAAAGATAATCCCTGCGAGCTATAACTTATTAAATTCGGTGCTAGATCTGTAACCGCAAAAGGCATGCTTTATATGCCTATAGAACTTAGAGAACTTAAATTCTACGTCCTTAATATAGTAACTCCTTTCCTCTTTTCTATTACTAATATAAATAAGCTATAAGTTAAGATTAATAACCTTATAAACGTGCTAATCTAAGGCAATAAGACTATGCCTATTATGTAATAATAGGGACATCCTTAGTGATTACTAAAGGCTAAAGAAACGGTTACCTTCTACCTCTTAGAAGGAGAAATCCGTTAATTACATTATTGCTTTAGTTACCCTTCTGTTTAACGCCTTACAAAGATCCTTTAGCGGGCTAGTTATAATGTTAAACGCTAGGTAATTAAGAAGTTAACTAAAGTCTGCCACTATTATTAGATAAAAGGAAAAGCTCCTAGCTAGTTTAAATTCATAATTAAAGATAAGCATAACTTTAACTATAAGATTATTGCTAATATCGCGCAGATTAATAACTAACTAGTCCTCTACGTTATTAATTTAGTAACCTTGTTCTAAGCAGCCCACTTCCTTAATCCTAAGAAGCAAAAGGCCTAAGATATCTAGGATATAATTAGAGAGTGCTAGATTAATACCTATCTTAGACCGCCAGATTAGATTATCTATAATGCTAGTAATAACTTCTCCTCCGCTAAATTTAAGCACTATGCTTAATTAATATTAATTAAGATTAATAAGATACTAATTAAAGCCTATAGTAGCGTTAGAAAGGTTAAAAAGTACTATAGACCTTTACGCTAGGCTTATAAGATTATCACAGACTTAATTAGCGTAGAGATTACGCTAGAGCAATGTCTTTAAATAGCTATTAAAGCTATTAATAACTTAGCAGGCCCTAACAGACTAGTGCTAACCCTACTAGTCTTTAAAGCCTACCTATATATAATAGATAAGTTACTGCTAAGTGTCTCTGTTATTTAACGCGCTAAGGTAATTTAGAAGGCTACTAATAAGGTACGCCGCTACCTAGCCTTATAGTAGGTCCGCGATGCTCTTAACGCCTAGAATAGCCCTAACACATTACTAATACATTAGCTACCTCTATAGGCTAATATACATATATAAAGGAGAAGGGTAGCTAGCATAGCCCTTATAAGCTAATTACTACTAATAGGGAGACCTACACTATCTAAATACCCTATAGTCTAGTGAAATTCTAATCTATAGTAGTAAAGCCTTACTATAAGGACCTATATGCTATAGAGGGGCTATAGGAGATAAAACCTTAAGTTATTAAGGAGATTATAAATAAGAGAGATTCTCTTACCTCTATAGGGGCGGAGGTAAGGGAAGGAGCAAAAGAAGGAGTAGAACTCCTAGTGCTAGTAAAGAGAAAGCAAGGAAGGCTAAGAAAAGCCCTTATAGTTTAATTCTCCCTTAACTAAGGTATAGAAGGACCTAAGGACTATAAGGACTTTATAGTTATTAATAAAGATTAAGAGGAGGCATTAATTAAAGAGATTATAACTAGAGGATTGCTAATAGAAGCATTCCTAATAGTAAAGGAAAAAGCTAACTAGGATCTTGCCCTCTAACTCCGCTAAGAAGGGAAGATTATAACCCTAGGAAAGCCCTTTAAATAATTAGATTAAGCTAAGATTAACGCTCTATAAGCTTGTGATATGTTTAGATTCATAAAGTTTAATTAAATAAAACATAGTAGCTATAGGATCTTTAACTCTTATATAGTAAGAGAGATTAAAGGTAAAGGCACGGATTTGCTATACAAGAAGTCTTGCCTTATTATACAAGGCTATAATAATAAGGAGAAGGAATTTATCCTAACGTAATCGCTAATAATCTAATAAGCAAGCTAATGGCTAATTATAGCGATTGCTCCTTTGTTAAAGCAAAAAGGGATTTGCCTCTAGATCCGTGATATCACCTAAGCCTACGTTTAATCGCAAATAAAACTCACGAGGCTAATTATTATAAGATTGCCGGAATAGATTACGTACCTCTTTCCATAAGGCACCGTAATAGAGGTTATTAAGCCTCTTTATAGCATTGCAGAGGCCGGAACTCACTAGTGGGTAACGTACTTCCGTTATTATAGGGATAATCTTAATATAATAATATTAACATATAATCCCTGCTTATTAATCACAGCTCCAAATAATAAAAACCTCTTTAGGATTGTTAGAATGCAAACAGATAACACGCTAGGTCTAAGCGATAATAACTTCTTTAATAAAGAAGAAAAAGAGCTCTAAAAGGCTAACTTTATAGCTAAAGAGAAGCAGTAACTATTAAATAGGAATTCCCTTACTTTTAATAGCTATATCCTAACCTAAAACGCTAATAACTTACTAACCCTAACCTAGAAAGGCTAAAGTTAGAAGATTAAGGAAGTTAATCCTTAATCTCTAATAGCAAGGCAGGATTACGTAGAATAACAAGCCTAAGGAAGTTACATCGCAACCATCTGCTAACTAGAAGCTTTATATAATCTATTAATTATAGCTTAACACTAAGAACTAGCTACTGAAGATATTGTATGCCTAAACAAACGCCTTAAGTGGCAGATTAAGAATTAGCAATAAGGATTACGCTATATCCTACTAACCCTTAAAGAAGCAAAGCTCTTTGTATTCATAGATAGATTGCTTGCAAATAACAAGGATCTTAGCTTATAGATTAGGTATGTAATTATAATTAGTAATAAGGCAAAGAGGGATAATAACACCTTTACCGCGAAAGGGAATATTATTATATATAGTTTAACAAAGAGTAAGCGGGTTACGCGTAGCGCGCTTGCCTCTAAGCTATATAGCATGGTTTAAGGTGCTAATATCGCGTACGCGATATCTACGACCCTTAATTAGATCACGGACTGATTAAAGATACCTCGGATCCCTATAATCCTTTGTACTAACTTATTCTTATTATATAAATGCCTTATTAAGCTAGGCATAACAAAAGAGAAGAGGCTAATGATTAATATTATAGCCCTTCGCTAATTATACAAGAGGCATGAGATCTACGAGGTTAGATAGATTAACAGCAATGATAACCTGGCTAATGCGATAACAAAGGGATCGCTAAATTAAGCGCTAATAACCTTGATTAATTCAAACGAATTAACGATCTGTGTGGAAGGCTAGGTTAAGAGACCTTTATAAGCGTTATAAGCGTTATAAGCGTTGTAGAGACAGAGGCGAAGGGGAGGATTCGTTGCGATTAGATTAATTAAATTAACCAATGCTAACCAGGCTAATTAGGGCTCTGGATTCCTATTAAGGGATTCACTTATATACACTTTCCTTTAATTCAATTTTTATTACGTTTTTAGGCTCCTTTAGCCATGAGAAAAGAGAGACTGCTAGTGTTGCTTCCTTCGGATCATTATCGGATTAGTCATAGCTAAAGACCCTGCCAATTGTGGGCTAAGTGGAGCCCTCAGAGGATGCACGCCTTGTGATTAGCTGCCCCTTTCGCTACCCCCTTTTTGCCCTACTTACGGGTTTCACCTACTTTTTAGCTAGCTAGATTCCTCTCTCTCTCTCTTCTCTTTCCTAGATGTTAATCATCAACTATCATAGACTTCAATAACAACGGTATTATTACCTGCGCAGGCACCTTGGTGTTCCAACACCTTAATTAGGAAGAAAAACCCTTATATCTATATTTAAGCTAACGCTAACCCTGCTCTAGGCTTACGTTATATTATATATAGCCTATCATAGGTATTTATTACTAGCTTACGCTAGCCTTATCCTATTAAAAGAAAGAAAGAAAGAAAAAGAAGGAAATCCTAGCTTACTTAAGCTATATAACTTAGTTTTAAAAGTATATAAGTAATATATATATAGATTTCTAATTTTAGAAGTTTTATACTTTCTTCTTACTTTCTTCTTAAGTAATATAAATAAGATTAATAGGTTTATTATATGTATTTTACTTAGCCTTTAAGAGTTAAGAGCTAAAAGTATAATTATATTAATATTAATAGTAAATAATAAGTTATAGCTAAGCAAAGGGTTTTATTATATTACTATGAATTTATAAGTAATATAAGTATATATATATATATTATTTACGCTAGCTAGCTCTATGTAGGGCTAGTACTAGTACTCCTACTGCTTTGTTAAAAGGAAAACCCTTAAATAGGAAGAAAACCCCTTACATCTATGTTTAGGCTAACGCTAACCTTACACTAGGCTTACATCGCGTTATTTATAGCCTATTATAGGTATTTATTACTAGCTTACGCTAGCCTTATCCTAATAAGAAGAAAAGAAAAGAAAGAAAAAAGGAAAATCCTAGGTTCTAAGCCTTACCTAGCTCTATCCTAGGTTTACTCTAGCATTACTCTAGGCCTCTTATACTATCTTATAGTATGCTAGATTTAGTTTTATAGTAGTAATTTACTTCTCTTTTACTTTTTAGCTAGCTTTTCTATAGCCTTACTTTTTAGCCTTCTTTAGCCTAGGTCTAGCTTATTAGTCTAGGGAAGTTAGAGCACCTAATATTATTTATCTTCTATAATAGGGGTATAGGTTTAGTTTAATTCCTAGCTATTTCTAGGCCTAGGTCTCTTAGGCATTAACTAACTAGATTCTTATCTTATATTCTTCTTTCTTTATTAATATCTATAATTTAGCCCCCTCTCTATATAAGTATAAGAAGGGTTCCTCCCCTAGAGAGGTTTTCCTTCTTTTCTCTTTTTTATTAAACTTCCTATAGGTTCTTTTCTTCCTTAAAGCTACCTAAGGCACTCCTAGGCTAGTATTAGCCTAAATACTAATATTACTATAAATCTATTAAGTTATTTAATAAAATAGCACTAGTAGCTATAAGTACTCCTATATCCTATGCTATTCTAGCTCTAATCCGCCTAGGAAACTCCTAAGAATAATTACTACCCTTAGAAGTTATTAACTAAGAAGTAACTTAAGTAAGCTATAGCTAAAGATCTTAAGGTATAATCCTTACTACCCTTATACTAAGTCTACTCTAAGTCTAATCTATAATAGTTAGGGAATTCCTATAGGATTTAATATATTTCCTATAAGTCTTAGTCTATTAACTATCCTAGGTATTAATACTATAATATTACTAGTAAGTTAACTCTATTCTAGTTTAGAGGTAAGGCTAACTATTTTATATAAGGCTTATTACTAATGCTTATTTTAATTATTAGGTTTAAAACTATAGTTACTTAAAGGTAAGTAATTAGCGCCTCTCTCCTAGGCCTAGTCCTATACTAATTTACTCTTAGCCTAATTTAACTAGTTAGTAAAATAAGCACTAGTAGTTAGTTAAGGTCTAGGTAGCTATAGTTACTAAGGGTAATATAAGTGCTATTACACTAGTTTACTATTAGTTCTAGTCTAGGTCTAATAGTTCTCTAGGTCCTAGATAATTATTAGGATTATATTAAGAAACTCTATACTAGGAATTAGAGTAAAAAGAAGTAAAGTACTTTTATAGTAAGTCTAGGCTAGTCTAGTACTAAGGAGATTAGCATAATAAGGTTATCTTTTAGTTATAGCGCCTAAATGCCTACGTAGTAAAGATAAACTATCTCCTAGCTATAGCTTTACTTGCTAAGGGGTAGGTAAAGGTAATAGAGAGAGTAATTCTAGTCCTAAAGGAGGAATAAATAGTTAGGTAGTTATAGCTTAGTAAAGGGGTAAAGGCAGACTAGTAAGGATTTTAATACCTAGTGTTTTTAATAGTTAAGATTAATCTAATAATAGTTCTAGAATTATAATCCTATAGCTAGCCTATTACTAGTTCTAAACTATATAGTCCTATGCCTCTCCTAGTTATCTATTATATCTATATCCTAGTTATTAGTCCTAGCGTAGTAAAAGCGCCCTAGCTCTAGCTCTTCCTCCCTCCTATGTATATTAGCTACTAGTTCCTATGCTAATAAGTAGTATTAGAGTTATTTTATACTAAGGAACTATTTAGCTATAGCTCTTACCTTTAGGGAGTAGTTTAGGGCTAGCCTTGCCTCCTATATATCTCTAGGCTATTGTAATTAGGGGCATTAGTAGTTATATTTAGGGTAGTTAACTATAATATAATATTAGTCCTTAACTACTTTACTATAGCTATATAGAGGCAAGTTTACCCTAGGATATCCTCTTTAGAAAAGGAATTTATTAAGGCTAATCTTTCCTATATATAGTTAGACTATGGTTAAGGAGATGTGTTTTTCTAGTCCTATATAAAATCTTTAGATTTTCTTTAGGTTATAAGTTAGCGATTAGTCTTTAGTTAGCTCTCTCGCAAGTCTATGCTACCCTAGGCATTCCTTACTATACTATTTATCCTAGCGTTATCTCTATTCCTTATATAATTCCGCTACTAGCTTATTATTCCTAGGGGGTCTTAGTCTACGCTATAATACTATTTATACTAAGTTAGCAGTGGCTTAGATTATTATAGTTATTCCGCTCTTTATAATTCTCTCTTTAAACTTCTATTTTATTTTATTTAGATATAGATCTAGGGAGGGATATAAGTCTTAACCTTTAGTTAGGTAATAGGTATAGCCTTAAATACGCTAGCTATAATTTAGAGATAGGTTAATTAGTCTATTATAAAGCTTTTAACTACTTCTCTTAGTTTTCTACCCTTCTTAGTTAGGGTATAGTAAGCACTTACCCTATAGGTAAGGATAGGCTAAACTACCTATATATATAGGAGTTAAGTATTTCTAAAGCTATAACCCTAGGCTAATGCTACTAGTAAGGAGAGTGTAAGCCACTACTAGGCTAGTTTACCTTTTAGGATATTCTTATAAGCACTTTAATTAAGTTTCCTATTAACCTAAACTCTAAGGAACCTATATAACTTTATAAGCACTATCTCTTTTACACTAAGTTAGACCCTAGCCTATAGGGGTTAATATGCTTTACTAAAGTGTATAAGTTTAGTCTTTACTAGGTTAAACTTTACTTTTACTTCTTTTACCTATTTTTATACACTTTTACGTAGCTTTAAGCCTCTTCTAGGTTTATATAGTATTCTTTCTAAACACTACTATATTTATATTATTTATAAATCCTATTACCACTATACCTAGGATAGCTTAGAGGTATATATAAAGCTTTGCTAAGTAAAGTAAGAAGAGGATTAGTAAGAGGGTAAGCCTTATAGGGTGCTTACCTTTATCTAGAAGGGTCTTAAGAGTTTACTATTAAAGCTAAGCTAGCTTATTCTATCTATAAGGAAGCTATATATTATAGCTATTAGCTAGTATAGTATGCCTATTTAGATTAAAACATAAATTAGATATAGATAGCTAACTCTATTAAATATAGATAAGATATCTATTTGCGCTAATAAGGTAATACTACCTTTACCCTAAGCCTCTCTTACGTATTCTATAAGGACTCTAATTATAGTTTCTATTAATCTATTTACTCTATTTCCTATTTATAGCTTAGGAGGAGGCCCTTAGCCTTAGTAAAGGCTATAAGCTACCTTATAATCACTACTTCTATAATCTTTCTTACTATATTTAGTAATAAGATAGGTCTTTATGTATTAGCCTTTCTTATCTCCTTAGTGATTTTTCCTAGCTTCTTAATTACTACTACTTATATAGTTTAAAACTATACTAGAAAATATTCTACTTTAAGGATAGTGTTTAGTAAGCACGCTATAGCTTCTTTAGCTAGTTTATTATAGGCCTTAATAAGGCCTACTAGGAGTTTATTATCTCCTAGGGCTTTTTAGCTAGCTATATCTAATAGGATATTTCTAATATCTCTTACTTTAAACTATTCTTTATCTAGGACTAGTGTATTATTAAGCTCTAGGAAGGAGAGGTCTAGGATATAGGAGAGGTCTGCTATAGGCTTAGGGAAAACCTTTATATAAGTATACTTACCTTATTCTTATAGGTAATAGCTAGGTTAGGGTTATTATTAGTTCTTTCTAGGTCTAGGAGTCTAGGGAGCTTTAGGGGGCCTAGCTTTAAAGCTAGGCCTATCTCTCTAGTCTCTAAACTTTACTATCCTTTTCCTATATATTAGCTTTTTATAGGGCTTCTCTTTATATATTCCTTTTTCTTCCCTAACTATCCGTTCCTAGTTATTATTTACCTTAAAGAAGGCTTACTAGTTTACTTTAGTCTTCTAGCACCTCTATTATCTCTTAGCTTATCTAGCTTTAGTAATTACCTCTTTTATTCTCCTTAATTACTATACCTCTAGGCTAGGAAGTCCTTAGCGCTTCTATAGGGCTACTAGTTTTACTATCTATTAGAGATTTATAATAAGCTATATTATATATATATTAATTCCTTCCTTATCTTTTAGGTCTAGTGTGTTTTCCGCTTAGAGTTATACTACTACTTTTGCCTTTACCTATAGTTTATTTATTATAGTCTAGGTATATTTAAGGGTAGGTAAGGTGCTTTCTTACTCCTTAGTAAAGATACTAATTAGCTATAGAATATAGTTAAAGCCTATAAGGTCTTCTATACTATTATAGTAGACTTAGATATCTAGAGTTACCTATGCTAAATCTATAGTACTATCTCTATCTTCTCTATATTATCTTATAGGTTCCCCTTAGGGCATTACTAGACTAAGCCTTTACTAGCTTATAAGGTTTAGTAGTTCCTTTACTCCTCTAGTTATTCTATCTAAGCTATCCTAGAGAGAGTGTTTTTAGTTAAAGTCTCCTATAAAAATACTTTAGCTATAGGGCTTTTCTATATTAAAAGTATAAATAGGTATGTTCTAGTTATCTATATATCCTTTTAAGTAAAGGGAGTAGATATTTATGCCTTTTATCTCTATTAGTAACTAGTTAGGTCCTCCCTAGGCTATTTATAACCCTATATTATACTTCTTATTTATATATACTATATTCTATCCCTTATAGTATACTAGTTAGAATTAGGCAAGGCCTAGCGCTAGGGGCTATAGGTGCCTTATGTATTCCTACTCTTAGATTACTATTATATCTATATTAGTTTAGTGTTAAAGCGCTATATATATTAGGCTATCCTTCTTATTTATATTCTAGAAAAGGACTTATAATATTACTATATTAATTAGGGGGTAGTAAGTCTTTACTATCTTACGCTAGCTCTATTCTAGCCCTATTTTAAGATATATATTATATAATACTCCTTACCCTAGGCTATTTAGCACTCCTCTCTATATTTATAAGGTATTCCCTTTTCCTACTTATTATAATAATAAGTACTATAGCTATGCTAGTTCCCTTATAAGGTAGTATTAGGCTTTTATCTAGGGAGTTACTAGTAAATTATAATAGTTACTCTAGGTAGCTTACTTTTACTATATTTTACTTCTCTTTTAGGATAAGGTAATCTCTTAACTACGCTAGGTATAAGCTAGAATATAAGATATAGTTTTCCTTTAGTTATTTACTAATTATTAGGTATAATATTTCTCTTTCCTTATATTAGCTAGCTTTATACTTACTATACCTTAGGGCTACCTTATAGAACTTTATAATATAGCTAGTTTAGAAGTAGTTATAGTATTATTAGGGTTATAAGGTCTTATTATATAGTTTAGTCTAGAATAGCTTTGCTTTAAAGACTATTCTATCTTAGTATATTTTATTAATATCTTTTACTTCTACTAATCCTAGGATTAGGGTAGTATACTATATGTTTTCTACTTAGGGTGCCTTATAGTTACCTTAATTATATTTACTTTATTTACTTTTCTAATCTTAGTTATAAGGTTCTTAATAGATATATACTTTATTAGGAATCCCTTAACTATAACGCTAAGTATATAGTAATAAAGGGCTACTTCTAGACTAAATACTTTAGTAATCTATTTTTAGTCCTCTTTATATTAGGCTATATTTCCTTTAAAGGTAATAATTATATCTTTACTAGGAGTCTTCTAGCTACTATAGCTATAGTTTAGCTAGTAGCTCTATTTACTATAGTTATTATATCTTTAGTGCCTTAGGATTAGAGCATTTCCTAAATTATATTACCTTTAATAAGTACTTCTCTATATTATTTACCTAGGACCTATAAGGGAGGGGTTTTATTATTTAGCCTTCTTAGTGCTAGTCTAGCTATAACACTTACCTAGGTTAGTATATTAGTTTCTTTAGCTTCTTCCCTAATAGCTTCCTTAAGGGCTACTTTAAGGGCTTCTTTAGTAGTGTAAATATTATTATTATTATTACTACTATTATTATTTATAGCTCTTATTTTAGTGTAGGCATAGTTTGCTACCTAGTAGGCTATAGCCTTTATAATGCTCTAAACTTTAGAGACTTTATTACTAGGGATAAGACTAGTAATCTTATTATAGAATTTTGTATTATCTAGGTGCTTAAATTATATCTAATCTATTATTAGGTTATCCTTATGTCTATAGGTATTAAATTACCCTATTCCTACGTTTAGGTAGTGATAGCTCTATGCTAGCCCCCTTTCTCTAGCGTTAATTACTATTAGTATCTTGCCCTTATACCTGCCTCTAGCTCTATTGCGATGTAATATCGTAGGAGGGGTAAATAAAGGTAAGGAATTCAAATATTAATGTGGTTTGTATTTTAGAGGCGATTCCGGACCTTTAGATCGGTGCGGAAAAAGTATCAAAGGTTAGTAATATAAGTATAGTTTATTAACTTATATTCATTTATCTAGATATATAAATCATTTAAATCTTATATATTACTTTAGTTTAGGGTATTCTTTTAATATAAAATATTATAATAATCTTTTATAATTCTAAATAAAATAACAATAAGTTTTTCTTAAAGTATATATTATTTACGCTAGCTAGCTCTATGTAGGGCTAGTACTAGTACTCCTACTGCTTTATTAAAAGGGAAAACCTGTTATGGACTCGAGCTTAGGAGCTTAGGTCATGTCTTAGGTCCGGAAAGGGCGCGCAAAGGTTCCGGAAAGGGCGCGCAAAGGACACGGACTATAGGCGAATAGGTTAGGGCTTTACCTAGGCCTATGCAACCCACACATACACTAGTATAAAGCTAGTTCCTATATAATACCTAGCTTAGTCTAATCCTTTCTCTCTAAGGATAATAATATCTCTTAGAATACTTATATGTAGCTACCCTAAGGCTAGTTTATAATATTTATTATTCTTTACTATAGAGGTATAGTAGCTAATAAATATACTACTACTAGCGGATAGGATAAAGATAGATAAAATAGTAACCTTATAGGAGCTTATTACTTAGTAGTTAAAATAAATTAAGGATCTTACTAGTAAGTAAAGATCTAACTCTTTTAGTTAACTTATTAAGCAAAACCCTTGCTAATAGGACCCCTATTTAATAGCAAAAGGGTCCTATTTATAGTATAGCAAAACCTAATATCCTATAAGCTAGATATAGATAAGGGGTTTATTAGGTCCTAGTAGGACTAATAATGCTTTATTTACTAGAACCTATTACTAAAGGTTTAGGCATAAGTTACTCCCTATTTTAAGAAGGGACACTTAGTGCTTTATAATCTATAGAAGTTCTTAAACTACCTTACTAAGATATTTAATAACCCTTATTAATAGGAATTAGTAATTATAAAGCTTAACTAGATTATATAATGCCTAAATAAGCAATTTAGTAACTTCTATATTTATTTTAAATAAAAATTAGCACTAGCTAGGGATTAGATTAAGAGAACTCTATAAAGCTAGCTAAGCTTTGCATAGCCCTTAATAAGTAGATAAGAGACTATAGCGTTAGATAAGATATATTATATATAGATTACTTAGTAGTAATAGCCTAGTATTATAGCATTTTATTAGATATTAAGTCCTATTAATTAGAGAAGAAGAACTATATATAAAGGCAAGCATATATACCTAAGGCCCTTACCTAGGATAAGGACACTTCTATAATAGATATATAATTAATATACCTAGAATAGGCCTAAAAGGATATAGAAAGTTACTAGGAAATTAGCATAAGGTAAAGCTAGGTAATAAGGCTAGTAGTAAGCAGGCTAAGTGAGTTAGCTAGGCTATATATAATATGTATTATAAGGAGGGTAAATACCTATAGTATAGTTTAGGAAAGCATTTTATTTCTAACTACCCTTTGCTTTTACTAAAATATTAGCATAGAAAGGTAGCTATTAATATATATAATATAAAGGAAAAGGAAGATAACTCTAAAGAAGAGAAGATAGTAAATATATTAAAAAGAAGAACCCTAGTATTAAGTTATTTAACTAGGGTAGTAGGGAGGATAGATAGAGGGGTATTATAGCAAATAGTTATTACTAATAAGGACTTTAAATAGATTTAGTCTAATATAGACTCTATACCTTTTCTAGTTCCTATATTAATTAATAAGACTACCTTTATAGATACTCTTATTAATATAGGCTATAACTATTATACTACTATAAGCAAATACCTTATCTAAAAACTCTAGTTAAAACGCCTCCCTCTCTTAAAGAAGAGATTAGTTTGCACTATAGTTAGTATAAAATAAGGGGAAAAGAGAGCTATAAAAAGAGGTTATATATTACGTATATTATCCGTTTTTAAGTAAATCTAGATAGATAGGAAACACCTATAGTTACCTATATAATCCCTAGGTTAATAAGGTAGCTAATTTTAGGGACACTATAGATAGAATAGAATAAGATTAACTTAGATATAGCGCTATTAACTCTACGTAGGATTAGCTAATAACCTATAAATTTAGGCATTAACTAATAGGAAGGTTAAGTAACTAATAATATCTATCTTAGGCTTTACCTTCATGGGAATTATAAGGCATGCAAGAAAGTAGAAAGAATATATCTAACTATATGCTACTAGCCTACGGGAAATTATATTAATTCTATAGATAGACATAACCCCTAAGGCTATAGAATAAGACCTATTATCCTTATTACTAAGCGTGTTATAGAACTTTATAGACCTTTTCCTAGAAAGCAAGGCAAATGCCTTATTACTACACTAGGGATAATTAGACTACTATATTTAATTAAAGCATAACGTAAATAGATCTAAACTAGAACTTCTATAGGCCCTATTATATAATATACCCTAGTAGCACCTCCTTAAAATCTAAAAGTAAGTAACTAACCTTATAAATAAGGGATAGATATAGGCTAGCTTCTCTTTAGTAATAGCTTTAGTATTATTAGTAAAGAAGCTAGGAGAAGGATAGCAGTTTTGTATAAACTACTATACCCTTAATAAGATTATAGAATAAGACTATTATCCCTTACCTCTAGTAAAGGAGATACTATAATTATTATTAGAGGTAAAGTGGTTTATAAAGCTAGATATATAAGCAGTGTTTTACTAGCTTTATATTACTAAAGGTAAGGAACACTAAACTGCCTTCTAGACGCGTTTTAGGTTATTTAAGTAGCTTATATACCCCTTTAGCCTAGTAGGTATACCCGCTATCTTTTAGAGATATATTAATAGCACGCTTAGTAGAATCTTAGGGGACTATATAATTACTTACCTTAATAATATCCTTATTTACTTAGGAGAGTCTTAGAAAGACTATATATAAAAGGTCTAAGTAATACTCTTAAGGCTATAGTAAGTAGGACTAAATTTAAATATAAAGAAATACGTTTTTATAATAAAGGAAGTTAAGTACCTAGGGTTTATTATCTATATAAGGAAAGAAATTCGCCTAGATAGGGAAAAGATTATAGCTATCTAGGATTAGGAGGCGCTAAAGAAGGTTAAGGAGTGTAAGGATTTCTTAGGTTTACTAACTTTTATTAGGACTTTATACTATACTTCTTAATAATTATAGGCCCTTTAATTAAACTTATAAAGAAGGGTATCCTATTTTAGTAAATAGATAAATATAATATAGCATTTAAAGCGCTAAAGATAGCCTTTATATTATATCCTATCCTAATATAATAGGACCCTAATAAGGACACTATAGTAAAAGCTAACTATTTAGGGATAGCTCTAGGGGTTACCTCTTATAGTTTAATAATAAAGGTATCTTATACCTAGTTACTTATTATTCCGCTTAACTATAGCTAGCTTAATAAAACTATACTATATATAATAAGGAGCTATTAGTAATTATATTATACCTAAAGGCTTAGTTAGCAAAGCTACGTAGCATTAGTAAGCTATTTATAATACTTATAGACTATAAGAACTTAAAATACTTTATAGCGCTAAGGGAGATATTAGAATAGTAAGCAAGATAGGCAAAGATACTATTACTATTTAATTTTTACCTATAGTATAGGCCTAGCCTATAGGTAGTAAGACTAAATATACTATTAAGATAGTTCTAAGGGAGGAGAATAAGGGAGGACTAGAGAAGCTAATTATATAATTAGTAATAACTCTAGGCCTATATAATTATAAAAGAACTAGACTTATCTCTAGTGTAAACCCTATATTATTATTAGGGGTAGTAAGGGTAAGGACACTATAGGTAGGTTTATAGGTTTTCTAATAGGGGTAATAATATTTATAGATATATATCTCTAATCTCTATAGGACTAGTCCTTAGTTTATAATGCTATATATAGGATATAGCTTAAGGTAATTAGGAAAGGGCCTAGAAGTTTCTAGATACTATAAATATAAGGGAGTAAATAGTAGACTATTAGATTAGCGCTAAAGATATGCTTTAATTCTAGGGCTAGACTTAGATTCTAAATTAGGAACCCCTTACTATAACCTTAATATAATAGGTTTATAATTCACCCTTACTAGGCTATCCTAGCTATAATATAACTTTTAAGACACTTTAGAGGGATTTCTATTAGAATAGTATATTATAAGGGATTGCCTAGTTTATAAGAAACTATTACTATTATAAGGGGTAGAAGAGCTACTAGCTAAGATAAGGCTTATTAAAAGCAATCCCTTTACTAAACTATTACTAGTTATAAATCTCTATTAACTTTATAATAGACCTGCTAGCTTAATACCTAGATAACCTATAGTTTCTTATAGTTATTATAGATAGACTCTCTAAGTATATCTAGCTAGAGGCTATAATATTAATAGGGGCTAAAGCATACGCAAAATGGTTTAAGTAATGCTAGTAGTGGTTCTATAGCTTTCCTATATAAATTATTATAGATTATAGTTTAGACTAGTTAAGTAATTTTTAGACTATACTTTATAACTAAGTAGGTATATAGTAGTTACTATTAATAGCTTATTATTTATAGATAGATAGTAATATAAAAGGGTAAATTAAGAAGTTTAGGCTATCCTAAGGGTAATGCTATTATTTTTATAATTTAAATAGCTAGAATATCTCCTTGCTTATTAACTTACTTTAAATAATAAGGACTTATTAGTAATAGGGATTAGCGTAAATATAGCCTTATATAGTTATAACCTAGTAATAATTTAAGAACTACTAGATAAGGAGATATCCTATACCTTATTAAAGGGAAGGGCCTAGGTATTCTTATAATATCTTAAGGAGGGCTTAGACCTAATGTAAGCTACTATAGTGTTTATTTAGTAATAGTAATAGGAGGAAATAAATAGTAGCTAGCATCTAGTGGAACGCTTTTAGATTAGTAACTATGTATGGTTAAACCTATGAAATTTTAAGATAAATAGACTATGTAAGAAATTAGATTAGGTTATAGCTAAATATAAGGTACTAGAGGTCCCTATACCTTTAACTATTAAGTTAAATATACTATAGGGACTTTACCCTATTTTCTATATGGATTTAGTATAATAGGTAGCTTCTAATCTATTACCTAGTTAAATATTAGCGGATAAGCAATCCCTACTAGAACTAATAATAACTAATGCTAACCCTAATCTCTTAGAGTATTAGGTTAAAAAGATACTAGTAGCTAAGAATATAAGAGAATAGGGGTTAAACTAGAATATACTAGTTAAATAGAAAGGATATATATAGCTAACTTAGGAACCACTAGAAAATATATAAGATATAGAGGCACTAGATAGATTTAAGGTATAATAGGGTAATATAATAATATATAATAGGCCTAAAAGAGTATATTTTTATTTAACTACTAAGGAATAAGTAAATCTAGTCTTTTTACTCTATATATATATTAGCGCTAGTATTTTACTATATTAGAAAGTAATTAGTTCTTAGGGGTAGGAGGAGGAGAAAAAGCTAGGTTATTTTAGTTTAGTCTAGGAAGGGATAGTAATAAGTAATTAATTAGTAAGTAAGGGCTTTATTAAATATATATTACTTAGTAGTAGTATTCTCCTAAATAGAGGTAATATAAGTAAGATTATTATTTATTATAAATATACTATAAAAGAACTCTATTACTATATTATTACTATATTAGGTAGGAGTTATTTACTAGGTAAGTATAAGTACCTATAATTTAGTAATACCCTAGGTATATACTACCCTAGTAAGGGATAATAAAAGGGTATTACTATAGAGGGATTAATATAGATAGTAGCTAAAATAGTATTAAAATATTTTTAATAGTAAATAAAGGTTTTTATTAGGATAGTATAGTATTCCTTTTAGAGGTAGTGTGCCTTATAGCTAGTGTTTTAATAGCTTTTCTAGTAGCTAAAAGGTTTATAAAGTGCTTATATATATATCTTAGTTTTAGGTTACCTAAGTATAAGTATAGCTCCTAGCTATATAATTAATAGGTACGCTAATAAGGAAGATAGGCCTAATAAGACCTTAGGGCATACTCTTACATCCCCTTATTATAAAGGTTATTTATATATTAAATATATAAGACCTCTTACTCCTCTTTATTAGAATTATTAGAGTTATTAGAGTTACTCTCTAAGATATAATTACTAAGGTAGTTTAGCTTTTAAGGGGAGAAGGAGGTAGTAGTAAGGGGGGTATTACTAAAGGTAGTAGTAGTAATAGCGCTTAGGGTAATAGTAGCAAATATAATAGGAGGTAGGCTAGATATAAAAAGGGGTTTTAATAGGATATTTAAAGAGAGGTAAGTAGTAAATAACTAATAAGATAATAGAAATAAGGGTATATAAAGGGAAAGAAAAGGGAAAAAGTAAGGGATATATAGGATTATTTATATCTAGATATAGCTATAGGATAGCTCTAATTATATACTTACTTTAGATATAGACTAGTAAGGGAATTATAAATAGTTAGTAATAGGAGGTTAGAAAGACTAGTAATAGCTAGGGAAAAGGGAATTTAATAGGTAAAAGGTAATATATAAAAATAAAGTAATAATAACTAGGTAGGTAAAGCTTAATATTAGCTAGTAGTAGGTAAGAAAATAGAGTAGGCTAGTGTTATAGGGGGCTAGAGTTAGGCAGGGCTAGTTATTTTAAAGGCTAGGGGTAGGGTAGCCTATAAGGAAAAATTTTTAGCCTACTAGGCTATATATAAGCCCCACACTAGGACCTGCACTAATACGCTATATTAATTATATATATACGCTACTTACTTAGAATATTCTAATAATAAGGGTAAAGGGGAAGGGAGGCCTAAGTAAGGGGTATGTTATAGACTTAAGCTTAGGAGCTTAGGTTATGTCTTAGGTCTAGAAAGGGCATGTAAAGGTTCTAGAAAGGGTGCGTAAAGGACGCGGACTATAGGCAAATAGGTTAGGGCTTTACCTAGGCCTATGCAACCTATACACACACTGGTATAAAGCTAGTTCCTATGCAATACCTAGCTTAGTCTAATCCTTCCTCTCTAAGGATAATAATATCTCTTAGAACGCTTACGTGCAGCTGCCCTAAGGCCAGTTCATAACAAAACCCTTAAATAGGAAGAAAAACCCTTATGTCTATGTTTAGGCTAATGCTAACCTTACACTAGGCTTACGTTACATTATATATAGCCTATTATAGGTATTTAATACTAGCTTATACTAGCCTTATCCTATTAAAAAGAAAGAAAAGAAATAAAAAGGAAAATCCTAGGTTCCTAGCTTTACTTAGCTCTATCCTAGGTTTACTCTAGCTCTATTCTAGGCTACTTATACTATCTTATAGTATACTAGATTTAGTTTTATAGTAGTAATTTACTTCTTTTTTACTTTTTAGCTAGCTTTTCTATAGCCTTACTTTTTAGCCTTCTCTAGCCTAGGTCTAGCTTATTAGTTTAGGGAAGTTAGAGTATCTAATATTATTTATCTTCTATAGGGGGTGTAGGTTTAGTTTAATTCCTAGGCATCTCTAGGCCTAGGTTTCTTAGGCATTATCTAACTAGATTTTTATCTTATATTCTTCTTTCTTTATTAATATCTATAATTTAGCCCTCCCCTATATAAGTATAAGAAGAGTTCCTCCCCTTAGAGAGGTTTAACTTCTTTCCTCTTTTTTATTAAACTTCCTATAGGTTCTTTTCTTCCTTAGAGCTACTTAAGGTATTCCTAGGCTAGTATTAGCCTAAATTCTAATATTTGTTATAGATTAGTTAAATTTATAATAAGATAGCACTGGTAGCTATGAGTACTCCTATGTTCTATGCTTTTCCGGCTCTAATCCGCCTAGGAGACTCCTGAGTCCGAGCGCTACCCTTAGAAGTCGTTGACTAAGAAGCAACTTGAGCGGGCCGTGGCCAAAGATCTCAAAACTAGCATAGCTATAAAACCTATTATTATAGTAGGTAGAAAAAGAGAATACCTTATAAACATAAAGAGAAGCGCTAAATAGCCTAGGGTAAGGAGTATTATATAGTATATATTATAGAATAGGGCTAGATGTCAAGGCTTTTGGCTTAGGAGTGTATAACAAAGTGATGTTTAGATTGAAGTGTTATAGCTATTAAACTGCTAGTTAGGGGTAGGTGCTTAAAAGGTTTAATTTCTAGCCTTTTCCCTTTGTTTATAGGAAAGCCCCTTTAAATAGCCTATAGCTCTTATATAACTAGCCTATAGCTAGCCTATAGCTCTATGCTCTTCTAGGCACTACCCTTATTAATACTATTACTACCCTTATTAATACTATTACTACCCTTATTAATACTATTACTACCCTTATTAATACTATTACTACCCTTATAAATACTATTACTATTCCACTCCTAATATAATACCCCTCTTACTATAATTATCCTTAATTATATTAAGCTACTATCTTAGGGTTAGGTTATAGTATAAGTATTTGTTAGAACAAGCATGATATCAATCGCGGCACGCAGCCACAATTACCCGGCAAAAGGTCAGGCCGCGAGGGCGCGCGCGCAACACGCGCCCGCGAGAGGTAGCCCTATATATAACTTATTAGTCTGCCCCTCTGATTAGGCAAGGACCTATAAGTCATGTGACCCACAAAGCGCACTGCGTTTATGGCTACTTCTTATAATCTAGAAAAGCCTCTCTTTTCCTCCCTTTTATATATACTTATAACTAATTAATTATAATACCTAGAATAGAAGATAAATTCCTATTCCTAGGCTATAATCCTAACGTTAGGCACCTGTAATACTAACACTAATTAGTGGTTAACTTTATAGATAACCACATGGTTTTTCCTAACCGTAGATTAGTAAGGTTAATTAGAAGAGATAGCTACACTATAAACCTACCCTATAAAATAGGAGGGCTGCTAAAAGTATATATAGTTATGCTAAGGAAGTCTAAGCACTCTCTTATAATAAGAAAGGAGCCTTATAACTCCTAAGATCTAATCCTAAGACCCTATAAAGACTTTAAAGCTATTAAAGGATTAAGGCCTAGTTAGTAACTAGTCTAACCTATCTTTAGTTACTTAGTTAGCGCATTCTACCACATACCTAACCCTTAGAAGGCATTCTCTTATAATAAGAAAGGAACTTATTACTCCTAAGATCTAATCCTAAGAACCCTAAGGGGTAAAGATAATAGCTATGCTTATAATCCTTTAACCTACTATATAACTAACACTATACCTCTATTCTAACTTCCTATAATAAAGATAAGAAAGTTAAAAGCTCCTTAGTAAGGAGAACTATTAAAAGCCTCTCTCTCTAGCCCTAACTTTAGTAATGCTAAAGAAGGTACTAAAGTTAAAAGAGACTAAAAAGGCAAAGGTTTATAACTTAATAACCCTCTCCTAAGATATATTCCCTAGAGATATAAGACTTTATTATATCTAAGATATTAAAGATAGTAAAATCATTTAATCTTAATAAATAAGGTAATAACCCTAAGGCTATTATAGCCTATATTCTCTTTAAGATAGTAGTATACTAGTCTAGGAGCCTTATTACTAGAAGCCTCTTTACTAACTTTATTAAAGACTTCTATAGATAAATAAGAGAGGTATTTATAATTATAGACTAAGTAATTACTAAGTATTTACATAACTTCCTTCTCTTCTAAGGCATATATATAGATATAATAGCCTATAGGAAGATTATAGTAATACTTAAAGAAGTCACTACCTATAAGGAATTCTAAGATTAGTAAGAAAAAGAGATATAGGAAGCTATAAGGAAGTATATACCCTTCTAAAAACGTATTAAAGACTAAGACTTCCTTAATAACCTCCTTCTAATCCCTCTAATTAGACTAAGATTATAACATTATTAATAGAGCAATCTAGGAATCCTATAATCTTGCTAATATTATTCCCTAAGCCTAACCCTATTAGGCTAATTATATAATAATCCTTAGGAAAGCCCTTATTAAAGGTATCCCCTATTAAGATAAGAAATCCCTCCTTTTACACCTCTAGGAGCACCTCTTCCCTCTAGACCTATACTAAAGTAAATAATTAATCTCGCAAAGCTTTATATAAGTAATATTTAATATAGCATAGATAACTATAAGGTCCTTAACTTAAAGTTAATAATCTTCTAAGGGAAATACAAGATACTAGGTATTAAACCCTATAAGGCTAGGTATGCCCTTAAGGCTATGCTTAAAGGAAAGCTTTAATATACTATTATAAGCATTTATATAAGCTAGGAGATCCTTAAGACCTTAAGACTCTTATTAACTATATTAAGAGAAGATTTAAGACTAATAATATAAAGCAAAGGTATCTCCTTAAGTAGTAGAACACTAAGCTACGCTAGATTATATAAGAAAACCTAGATAAGCTAAAGATTAATTACTTTAAAGAACTTATAATAAAGCTTATAAACCTTTAATAAGTAATTCTAGATATTACTTAATCTAAAAGAGCACTTTAGAATTAATTAATCTTTACCTATTATAGGATACCTAAGTGTAAAACTTACCTTATTAACCCTCTTGCTAACCTCTAGCTATTCTGTAAATGCATAAGGATATTAATAAGAATAACTACAGAGGAATTAGATAAGAAGCATTAATTCCTAATAACGCCTAATATAAGAGAGTAGTATTAGACTAACTATAAGTATAATAGGTATAGTAAAGAAGCCTATTATAGATAATTATAATTATAAGGCAATAAAGGCACTCCTTATATAAAGAAATATTATATATATAGCAAGGAAAGCTATTAGTTAACTAAATACTCTAAAGAGAAATATAAGAAGGCATATTAACGCTTTAAGAACCACTACCTTATAGAGCTAATAACCCCTTCCTATAACGCTTTCCTTACCTAGTATAAAGGCAAAGAGAATAACACTACTTCTTCTAAAGAAAATAAGATTTCTACCTATATAATAAAACTTAGATTTAAAGAAGAAAGCAATAGAGAAGAGATACTAATAAGCTTCTTTACATAAGGCATAATAATTAATAGCTATATAACTATAGAGATCCTTGTAAATTAAGTAGCTACGCATGCCCTTATAAAGGAGGATCTATTTAATCTCTAATAACTAAAGGAAGCCCTAATTGCTTTCCTTCTTTAAGATTATTACTCTTTAGGTATATTCTAAGGTATTATCCCTAATACTAGGGCTATAGGTTACTTATTAGTAAGGTACCCCTAATTCCTTACCCTATAATAGTTAATCCCTAAGATCTAGCTTAATAAATCTAGAGCTAGGAGGTAATAATTTAATTTAGAAGCGGCAAGCTAATCCCCTTAATTAGATTAATTAATATACCTACTCCCTTTAGCATTATCCTATTCTATATAATGCCTACAAACACTCCCTTCTTACTATATTTAGCAGATATAGACTACCTAAAGATTAATTTCCATATTTCTTAGAATATCCTTTAATAAGGTAATATAAAGGTCCCTATTATCTATAAATAGGGGCATCCTTAGATACTTCTATAAAAGGAGAAATTAATTGCCTAGAGTTATCTAACCAAGATAGAATTATAGCGCTTATATTACTAATTTAGTTACCCCTCCGTCCGCTAACTTTATAATGTGCTTTCTAAATCAGGCCATAAGGTAGATTTCAAAACCATTAGATAATTAACAAAGATCTGCTACTAATGCTAATTAAATGTAGATAATCTATATCGCTTTAAATTCACCTTAAAGGATAAATATAACTTTAACTATAAAGTAATTATAGATATTATATATCTAGATAGCAATCGCCCTATTCTCTATGCTATTAATACGGCCACCGCGTTTAATGCAGCTAGGTTCCTAAAGGATATTATAGCAAAGGCAATATAGGAAGCTCTTTGCCTCTACTAGATTAATACCTACTAGGGTCCTCTAGATTAGATTATAACTAATGCTAGCATAACGTTTAGAAGCAAAGAATTCCGCTAATTTATAGCTTTAATATTAATCTTAATTAAAGAAGTCCCTATTAAGGCACACTATAGTATTAGCAAGGTTAAGAGATATTATAGGCCGCTCTAAAGAGCCTATAATATTATCTAATAAGAATGCCTGTTAATACCTAAAGCTATAGCCTTATAAATAGCTATAAAAGCCCTTAATAATACTATAGGCCTAAATAGCATTATTCTAACCCTTCTTATCTTTAGCGCCTACCCTTAAATAATTAATAATTCTCCTCCCTTACCTAATATTAAATAATAAGCTCTTATAGTATAAAAGGTAATAAAGGAGATTAAGAGGTTATATATGCTCTATAAGGTTAAGGAAGCTATTACTATAAGGAATAGCCCTAATACCTTACTAACCCTTAACCTCTTACTTATATTACTAGTTCTTATCTAGCAAGAGCATAAAGGATAGTAAGGCCTATATAAGCTCCTTATAATAGATAGAGAGAGCTATACCCTTAATCTTCTATAAGGTCCTAAGGTCTTTAGGTTAATCTCTATTAAGCCCTATAATAAAGACCTAAGTAAGGAAAGGCTATTACTAGTAGGAGGTAATAACCTAAAGGTAATTAAAGGGGAAGAGTAAGAGGTATAAATTAATAATATAGTGCCTCTAGCCCCTCTAAAAGAAGGCTAGGAAGACTATAAAAGAACCCTCCTATAATTATTAATTTAGCAAATAATCTTAAGGTATTTATCTTAAGTAAGGAGGAGGCAGATCTTAAGCTTATAATCTAATTACGTAAGAAAGGCATAATTATAACTCCTGGTAAGCCTTTTAAGCTCTTAATAAAGACTAAGATTAATGCCTTAATTAGCAGAGGTATGTTTAAATTTATTGCTTTTAATCTAAAGAAGCACTAAGGGATTTAAATCTTTAATTCCTATATTGTTAACAAAGTAAAAGGAAGAATAAGCTAGCTATATAAGAAATTAAGGCTTATAATCTAAGGCTTTAGTAATAAAGCGAAGCAAGCAATCCTTATGTAAGCCCTAATAATCTAAAGGGTAAGCTAGCGATTAATCCTTATAATTACCCTTTCTCTTCTTATAAAAGGATTTCTCCTTTAGATCTAAGATATTACGTAGGCATATATATAATTAGAAACGCTGCTAAATTATATAATCCTTGCCTAACTCCCTATCTAAATTCGTGATTAGCACCCTAAAGGAATAATTATAAGAGTTATTAAGCCCCTCTACGGAATTACAAAGGCTAGCACACACTAGTAGGTAACTTACCATAAGCACTATAGAGAAAAGCTCTAGATAATAATATTAAGCTATAATCCATGCTTGCTAGTTATATCTACTAAAAGCCCTTAATTTAGATGCATAGGAATGTAAACTAACAATACCCTTAGCCTATTAGATAAAGGATTCTCCTAAAAGGAAGAAGATTAGCTAGCTACTGCTAAATTCGCTATAAAACCAAAGCAGTTTATTAAGCCTAATAACCCCTTATATTTAATAGTGGAATTATTTAACTAACTAATAACACTATTAAAATGCGGCAAAAGGGCAAAGTAATAAGCTATAGTTAATCCCGCTAGAAGAGCTAGAAAAGAAGTATATAGAACAAAGGGCCTATAGTGCTTACATTGCTTTAATCTACTAACCTAAGGCAAGCTTTAATTTATTAGTTACCGCATAATATTAAGAACTAATAACTAAGAACGTTAAGGAACTTAATTACTATATTAAGTGGTAAATAGACTACCTAGATTAAGGATTAATCTTTATACCCCTTAACCTTAAAAGAATAAAGCTATTTATATTTATTAATAGATTATTTGCTAATAATAAAGATCTTACCTTATAACTAGGCTATGTTCTTATCCTAGCTAATAAGGAGTATAAAGATAGTAAGTTTACACTATAAGGTAATATTATATACTATAGCTTAACAAAGAGTAAGAGAGTTATAAGAAGTATGCTTGCTTTAGAGGTCTATAGAATAGTAGCAAGTATTAACATAGCTTACGTAATTATAATAACGTTAAAGATTATTATAGATTAATTAAACCTCCTAGAAATCCTAATTATAGTCTATATAGATTTATACTTATTATATAAATGCCTTATTAAGCTTAGGACTATAAAGGAGAAATAGCTTATAATTAATATTATAGCCCTTTAGTAATTATATAAACGCTATAAGCTCTATAAGATTAGATAGATTAATAGCGAAGATAACCTAGCTAATACGTTTATAAAGGTAATACCTAATAAAGCCCTAGAGAGGTTTATTATAGGTAATATAGTAATAATCTAGATAAAGGGATAGGTTACCTAAACCTAGCACTGCCTATAAAGAGGTAGGGGACTAGAGCCCTAAAGCCTATGCCTAAGCCTACACTAAAGCCTATGCCTAAGCCTACGCTAAAACTAGCGCTAGAGGCACTAGATAAGGTGCCCTAAGTATAGCATAGTTACGTAGGGCATGGGCTAAGGGATTAGAGGCAGTAGAACTATAGCTTTAGAAAGGGTATAGAATTATGTCTTTAGAAGGGGCATAGAATTATAGCCTTAGAAGGGGCGCCTCTCCTAAGTCTCTATAGTAAGGAGGGGGAAGAGAAGGGAGTATAAGGGGCATAGGAAGGTATAATCTAATATTATACCTTTAGAAAGGAGGAATTATAGGTAATCTTCCCTAGGAATATAATTTAATATTATATTATAGTTAAATAAAGGGCTATAGGGAGGGATAATCTAATATTATACCTTTAGATAGGGAAGGGATTATAGGCAACTTTCCCTTATAATGTGATCTAATATTACGTTACACTGGTTAAAGGTAAGGGTAGAAGGCAGAGGAGCTTTCTATAAGGAAAAAGGATAAGTAATTAGAGAAGCTAGTTATCTAAGGCTAGTAGCGTGTAGGGAAAGGAAAGGGGACTATTATTATTATTTCTTTTATTAGTTCTTTTATTTATATAACACATTTATTTAATCCCTTATATCTTCCCTTCTTAGATTAATATTATATATTAATAATTATATTAAAAAGAAAGAGGTTTTAATATTAGAATAAGTATAATATTAATCGCGGCACGTAGCTATAATTACCTGGCAAAAGGTTAGGCCACAAGGGCGCGCGCGTAACGCGCGCCCGCGAGAGGTGGCCTCACATATAACTTATTAGTCTGCCCTCTGATTAGGCAAGGACCTATAAGTTATGTAACCCATAAAGCGCACCGCGTTTATGGCCACTTCTCACGATCTAGAAAAGCCTCTCTTTTCCTCCCTTCTACACACACTTATAACTAATTAATTACAACGCCTAGAATAGAAGATAAATTCCTATTCCCTAGGCCACGATCCTGACGTCAGGCACCTGTGATACCAACAGTATTCTTTATTATTACTTACTATAGTGATTTTTATAAAGTAATATAGTAATATTAATAATATTAGGCTATATTAGCCTTTTATAGTAACTACTTACTAATAGTAACTAGGTTATAGTTACTTCTTAACTTCTTACCTATAGGCTATTCTTTCTAAAAGATTCTTCCTAGCTAGACTAGTTAGTATAACTTAGATTACTCTAAGGTACCTAAATTCCTATAAGAAGTAGTAATTTCTTCTTTCTTTTCCTTTTTCTTTCTTTTCCCTTTTTCTTTCTTTTTCCTTTTTCTTTCTTTTCTTTAAGCCTCTTATTAACTTATAAGTCCCTTACTAATATAATAGCTATTATAATACTATTATTATATATATATATATTATTTACGCTAGCTAGCTCTATGTAGGGCTAGTGCTAGTACTCCTGCTGCTTCGTCAAAAGGAAAACCCTTGAATGGGAAGAAAAACCCCTTGCATCTATGTTCGGGCCGACGCCGACCCTGCACCGGGCCTGCGTCGCGTTGTGTGTGGCCTATCGTAGGTGTTTGTTGCCAGCTTGCGCTAGCCTTATCCCAATACTATTATTATATAATATTAACTACTAACTATTATAGCTTAAGCTATTATATCCTATACTACTACTATTAAAGATCTTATTATTAAGTTATCCTATAAGGGAAGAACCTTATAATTATTAAAGACTATATAAGTTTATTACTTCTTTATTACTTTTTATTACTAACTTAAAGCTAGTTTAATAAAAATTCTATATATATATTATACCTAGTAATTAGCTATTTAGAATATAGGTTTAAGGGATATATATATATTATTTACGCTAGCTAGCTCTATGTAGGGCTAGTACTAGTACTCCTACTGCTTCGTTAAAAGGAAAACCCTTAAATAGGAAGAAAACCCCTTATGTCTATGTTTAGGCTAACGCTAACCCTACACTAGGCCTGCGTTGCGTTATATATAGCCTATTATAGGTATTTAATACTAGCTTATACTAGCCTTATTCTATTAAAAAGAAAGAAAAGAAAGAAAAGAAGCAAAATCCTAGGTTCCTAGCCTTACTTAGCTCTATCCTAGGTTTACTCTAGCTTTACTCTAGGCTACTTATACTATCTTATAGTATACTAGATTTAGTTTTATAGTAGTAATTTACTTCTCTTTTACTTTTTAGCTAGCTCTTTTATAGCCTTACTTTTTAGCCTTCTCTAGCCTAGGTCTAGCTTATTAGTCTAGGAAGTTAGAGCACCTAATATTATTTGTCTTCTATAGGGGGTATAGGTTTAGTTTAATTCCTAGCTATCTCTAGGCCTAGGTTTCTTAGGCATTATCTAACTAGATTTTTGTCTTGTGTTCTTCTTTCTTTATTAATATCTATAATTCAGCCCCCTGTACGAGTATAAGAAGAGTTCCTCCCCGGAGGGGTCTGACTTCTTTCCTCTTTTTCATCAAACTTCCTGTGGGTTCTTTTCTTCCTTGGAGAGCTTTAAGGAATAATAATAAAGATAATTAGCCTTAGTATATTACTAAGGGAAAGCTTACTCTAACTAAATATAGTTACTTCTCTAGTATAAACTTACTACTAGCTTATTACCATTACTACTAATATTTAGCTTTTTATAAGTAATTCTCTAAAATACTACTATTATACTTAAAATAATAAGACTTATATTAGGGTAAGTTAAGCCTTAAGGGATTACCTCTTAATTATTACTAACTTATTACTAGTATTCTATCTAAATTACTAAGCTATATAAATAGCTTTAGGATATACTTTATAATCTTCTAAAATTATACTATATTAGTAAAGTAAGTTATTCCCTAGTCTATTACTTTAATATTACTAATATATTACTAGGAGTTTATATAAGCTAAGAAAAAACTTTATAATACTCTTTTAGCCTTAAAAATACTAATAAATATAGGTAAGTGTTGGAACAAGCATGATATCAATCGCGGCACGCAGCCGCAATTACCCGGCAAAAGGTCGGGCCGCGAGGGCGCGCGGGCGTAACGCGCGCCCGCAAGAGGTGGCCCCACATATGACTCATCAGCCCGCCCCTCTGGTTAGGCGAGGACCCACAAGTCATGTGACCCATAAAAACGCACCGCATTTGTGGCTACTTCTCACAATCCGGAAAAGCCTCTCTTTTCCTCCCTTCTACACACACTTATGACTATTTAATTATAACGCCTAGAATAGAAGATAAATTCCTATTCCTAGGCCACGATCCTAACGTTAGGCACCTGTGATACTAACACTGATCAGTGGTTAACTTCATAGATAACCACACGGTTTTTCCTAACCGCAAATTAGCAAGGTTAATCAGAAGAGATAGCTACACTATAAACCTACCCTATAAAATAGGAGGGCTACTAAAAGCGTGTATAGTTATGCTAAGGAAGTCTAAGCACTCTCTTACAATAAGAAAGGAGCCTCATAACTCCTAAGATTTAATCCTAAGACCCTATAAAGACTTTAAAGCTATTAAAGAATTAAGGCCTAGTTAGTAACTAGTCTAACCTATCTTTAATTACTTAGTTAGCGCGTTCCACCACGCACCTAACCCTTAGAAGGCATTCTCTTATAATAAGAAAGGAACTTATCACTCCTAAGATCTAATCCTAAGAACCCCTAAGGGATAAAGATAATAGCCATGCTTACAATCCTTTAACCTACTACATAACTAACACCACACCTCTATTCTAACTTCCTATAATAGAGATAAGAAAGTTAAAAGCTCCTTAGCAAGGAGAACTATTAAAAGCCTCTATCTCTAGCCTTAACTTTAGTAATGCTAAAGAAGGCACTAAAGTTAAAAGAGACTAAAAAGGCAAAGGTCTATAACTTAATAACCCTCTCCTAAGACACATTCCCCTAGAGATGCAAGACTTTGTTATATCTAAGACATTAAAGATAGCAAAATCGTTTAATCTTAACAAACAAGGTAATAACCCTAAGGCTATTATAGCCTACATCCTCTTTAAGACAGCGGCATACTAGTCTAAGAGCCTTATTACTAGAAGCCTCTTTACTAACTTTATTAAAAACTTCTACAGATAGATAAGAGAGGTATTTGTAATTATAGACTAAGCAATTGCTAAGTATCTACGTGATTTCCTTCTCTTCTAAGGCATATACATAGACATAATAGCCTGCAGGAAGATTATAGTAATGCTTAAGGAAGTTACCACTTGCAAGGAATTTTAAGATTAGCAAGAAGAAGAGATATAGGAAGCTATAAGGAAGTACACACCCTTCTAAAAACGCATTAAAAACTAAGACTTCCTTAATAACCTCCTTCCAATCCCTCTAATTAGACTAAGATTGCAACATCGTTAATAGAGCAATCTAGGAATCCTATAATCTCGCTAACATTATTCCCTAAGCCTAACCCTATTAGGCTAATTATAAGATAACCCTTAGGAAAGCCCTTATTAAAGATATCCCCTATTAAGATAAGAAATCCCTTCTCTTACACCTCTAAGAGCACTTTTTCCTTCTAGACCTACACTAAAGTAAATAATTAATCTCGCAAAGCTTTATATAAGTAATATTTAATATAGCGTAGATAACTATAAGGTCCTTAACTTAAAGTTAATAATCTTCTAAGGGAAATATAAGATACTAGGCATTAAACCCTATAAGGCTAGGTATGCCCTTAAGGCTATGCTTAAAGGGAAAGCTTTAATATACTACTATAAGCATCTATGTAAGCTAGGAGACCCTTAAGACCTTAAGACTCTTATTAACTATATTAAGAGAAGATTTAAGACTAATAACATAAAGCAGAGGTATCTCCTTAAGTAGCAGAACACTAAGCTACGCTAGATTATGTAAGAAAACCTAGATAAGCTAAAGATTAATTGCTTTAAAGAACTTGTAATAAAGCTTATAAACCTTTAATAAGCAGTCCTAGATATTACTTAATCTAAAAGGGCACTCTAGAATTAATTAATCTCTACCTATCATAGCATACCTAAGTGTAAAACTTGCCTTATTAACCCTCCCACTAACCTCTAGCTATTCTGCGAACATATAAGGATATTAATAAGAATAACTACAAAGGAATTAGATAAGAAGCATTAATTCCCGTTAACGCCTAATATAAGAGAGCAGTACTAGACTAACCATAAGTATAATAGATACAGTAAAGAAGCCTATTACAGATAATCATAATTATAAGGCAATAAAGGCGCTTTACGTACAAAGAAATGTTATATATATAGCAAGGAAGGCTATTAGTTAACTAAACACTCTAAAGAGGAACGCAAGAAGGCATATTAACGCTTTAAGAACCACTACCTTACAGAGCTAATAACCCCTTCCTATAATGCTTTCCTTACCTAATATAAAGGCAAAGAGGATAATACTACTTCTTCTAAAGAAAACAAGATTTCCACCTATATAATAGAACTTAGATTTAAAGAAGAAAGTAATAAAGAAGAGATGCTAATAAGCTACTTTACATAAGGCATAATAATTAATAGCCATGTAACTACAAAGATCCTTGTGAATTAAGCAGCTACCCATGCCCTTATAAAGGAGGATCCATTTAATCTCTAATAACTAAAGGAAGCCCTAACCGCTTTTCTTCTTTAAGATTATTACTCTTTAGGTGTGTTCTAAGGCATTATCCCTAATACTAGGGCTACAGGTTACTTATTAGCAAGGCACCCCTAATTCCTTGCCCTATAACAGTTAATCCCTAAGATCTAGCTTAATAAATCTAGAGCTAGGGAGGCAATAATTCAATTCAGAAGCAGCTAGCTAATCCCTTTAATTAGATTAATTAATATACCTACTCCCTTTAGCATTATCCTATTCTATATAATACCTACAAACACTCCCTTCTTGCTATGTTTAGCAGACATAGACTACCTAAAGATTAATTTCTATATCTCTTAGAACATCCTTTAATAAGGCAAAATTAAGGTCCCTATTATCCATAAATAAGGACATCCTTAGATACTTCTGTAGAAGGAGAGATTAATTACCTAGAGTTATCTAACTAAGATAGAATTATAGCGCTTACATTGCCAATTTAGTTACCCTTCCGTCTGCTAACTTTATAATATGCTTTCTAAATTAGGCTATAAGGTAGATTTTGAAACCATTAGATAATTAACAAAGATCTGCTACTAATGCTAATTAAATACAGACAATTCACATCGCTTTAAATTCACCCTAAAGGATAAATATAACTTTAACTACAAAGTAATCGTGGATATTATGTATCTAGATAGCAATTACCCTATACTCCACGCTATTAATACAGCCACCGCGTTTAACATAGCTAGGTTCCTAAAGGATATCATAGCAAAGGTAACATAGGAAGCTCTTCACCTCTACTAGATTAATACCTACTAGGGTCCCCTAGATTAGATTATAACTAATGCTAGCATAACGTTTAGAAGCAAAGAATTCCGCTAATTTACAGCTTTAATATTAATCTTAATCAAAGAAGTCCCTGTTAAGGCATACCATAGCATTAGCAAGGTTAAGAGATATTACAGGCCGCTCTAAAGAGCCTATAATATTATCTAATGCAAATGCCTATTAACACCTAAAGCTATAGCCTTACAAATAGCTATAAAAGCCCTTAATAATACTATAGGCCTAAACAGTATTATTCTAACCCTTCTTATCTTTAGCGCCTACCCTTAAATAATTAATAATTCTCCTCCCTTACCTAATATTAAGTAATAAGCTCTTATAGTGCAAAAGGTAATAAAGGAGATTAAGAGGTTACACGCGCTCTACAAGGTTAAGGAAGCCCTTACTATAAGGAATAGCCCTAATACCTTACTAACCCTTAACCTCCCACTTGCATCGCTAGTTCTTATCTAGCGAGAGCACAAAGGATAGCAAGGCCTATATAAGCTCCTTGTAATAAATAGAGAGAGCTATACCCTTAATCTTCTATAAGGTCCTAAGGTCTTTAGGTTAACCTCTATTAAGCCCTATAATAAAGACCTAAGCAAGGAAAGGCTATTACTAGTAAGAGGTAATAACCTAGAGGTAATTAAAGGGGAAGAGCAAGAGGCATAAATTAATAACGTAGTGCCTCTAGCCCCTCTAAAAAGAAGGCTAGGAAGACTACAAAAGAACCCTCCTATAATTATTAATTTAGTAGATAATCTTAAGGCATTTATCTTAAGTAAGGAGGAGGCAGATCTTAAGCTTACGATCTAATTACGTAAGAAAGGCATAATTACAACTCCTAGCAAACCTTTTAAGCTCTTAACAAAGACTAAGATTAATGCCCTAATTAGCAAAGGCATGTTTAAATTCATTGCTTTTAATCTAAAGAAGCACTAAGGGATTTAAATCTTTAATTCCTATATTATTAATAAAGTAAAAGGAAGAATAAGCTAGCCATATAAGAAATCAAGGCTTGTGATCTAAGGCTTTAGTAACAAAGCGAAGTAAGCAATCCTTACATAAGCCCTAATAATCTAAAGGGCAAGCTAGTGATTAATCCTTATAATTACCCCTTCTCTTCTTATAAAAGGATTCCTCCTTTAGATCTAAGATATCACGCAGGCATACGTACAATCGGAAACGCCGCTAAATTATACAATCCTTACCTAACTCCCTATCTAAATTCGTAATCAGCACCCTAAAGGAATAATTATAAGAGTTATTAAGCCCCTCTATAGAATTACAAAGGCTAGCACACACTAGTAGGTGACTTACCACAAGCATTACAGAGAAAAGCTCTAGATAATAATATTAAGCTACAATCCGTGCCTGCTAGTTATATCTGCTAAAAGCCCCTAATTTAGATACATAGGAATGTAAACTAACAATACCCTTAGCCTATTAGATAAAGGATTCTCCTAATAGGAAGAAGATTAGCTAGCTACCGCTAAATTCGCTGTAAAACCAAAGCAGTTTATTAAGCCTAATAACCCCTTGTATTCAACGGTGAAATTATTTAACTAACTAATAATACCATTAAAATACGGCAAAAGGGCAAAGTAATAAGCTATAGTTAATTCTGCTAGAAGAGCTAGAAAAGAAGTATGTGGAATAAAGGGCCTATAGTGCTTACATCGCTTTAATCTGCTAACCTAAGGCAAGCTTTAATCTATTAGTTATTATATAATATTAAGAACTAATAACTAAGAACGTTAAGGAACTTAATCGCTATATTAAGTGGCAAATAGACTACCTAGATTAAGGATTAATCTTCGTACCCCTTAACCTTAAAAGAGTAAAGCTATTTACATTTATTAACGGATTATTTACTAATAATAAAGACCTTACCTTATAACTAGGCTATATCCTTATCCTAGCTAATAAGGAGTATAAAGATAGCAAGTTTACACTATAAGGCAATATTATACACTATAGCTTAATAAAGAGTAAGAGAGTTACAAGAAGTGTGCTTACTTTAAAGGTCTACGGAATAGTAGTAGGCATAGACATAGCTTACGTAATTGCAATAACGTTAAAGATTATTACGGATTAATTAAACCTCCTAGAGATTCTAATTATAGTCTACATAGATTTATACTTATTATATAAATACCTTATTAAGCTTAGGACTATAAAGGAGAAGTAGCTTATAATTAATATTATAGCCCTTTAGCAATTATATAAACGCCGCAAGCTCTATGAGATTAGATAGATTAATAGCAAAGATAACCTAGCTAACGCGTTCACAAAGGCAACGCCTAATAAAGCCCTAGAGAGGTTTATCATAGGTAATACAGCGACAATCTAGATAAAGGGATAGGTTACCTAGACCTAGCACTGCCCACAAAGAGGCAGGGGACCGGAGCCCTAAAGCCCATGCCTAAGCCTACGCTAAAGCCTGTGCCTAAGCCTACGCTAAAGCCCGCACCTAAGCCCGCGCTAAAAACAGCGCTAAAGGCACCGGATAAGGTGCCCTGAGTATAGCATGGTCACGCAGGGCGTAGGCTAAGGGATTAGAGGTAGTAGAATCATAGCTTTAGAAGGGGGCATAGAATTATAGCCTTAGAAGGGGCGCCCCTCCTAAGTCTTTATGGCAGGGAGGGGAAGAGAAGGGAGCGTAAGGGGGCGCGGGAAGGTATAATCTAATATTATACCTTTAGAAGGGGAAGAATTATAGGTAATCTTCCCTAGGAATATAATTTAACATTATATTATAGTTAAATAAAGGGCTATAGGGAGGGATAATCTAATATTATACCTTTAGATAGGAAGGGATCGCAGGTAACCTTCCCCTCGTAACGTAATCTAACATTACGTTACACTGGTTAAAGGCAAGGGCAGAAGGCAGAGGAGCCTTCCATAAGGAAGAAGGATAAGTAATTAGAGAAGCTAGTTATCCAAAGCTAGCAGCGCGTAGGGGAAGGAAAGGGGACTATTATTATTATTTCTTTTGTTAGTTCTTTCATTCATATAACACATTCATTTAATCCCTTATATCTTCCCTTCTTAGATTAATATTATGCGTTAACAATCGTGTCAAAAGAAAGAGGTTCTAATGTTAGAACAAGCATAATATCAATCGCGGCACGTAGCCGCAATTACCTAGCAAAAGGTTAGGCCGTAAGGGGCGCGTAGGCATAACGCGCGCCCGCAAGAGGTAGCCCCACATATAACTCATCGGCCCGCCCCTCTAGTTAGGCAAGGACCCACAAGTCATGTGACCCACAAAAACGCACCGCGTTTGTGGCCACTTCTTACAATCCGGAAAAGCCTCTCTTTTCCTCCCTTCTACACACACTTATGACTATTTGATTACAACGCCTAGAATAGAAGATAAATTCCTATTCCCTAGGCCACGATCCTGACGTCAGGCACCTGTGATACCAACAGTAAGCTTATTATATATATCTTATAGCTAAGGCTTCTTAAGAAGTAAAGTGTAATAAACACACTACTTTCTTATAGCTAATTAATATTATTAATCTAAAAACCTAGATTAAGATTACTAATTATCTTTAGTTTATAGCTACTTATCGCCTTATAGTTAATACTATTAACTTTACTACTTATTCTTTATTAACTTACTACTAGTTTACTATTACTTAAGCTACTCTCCTTACCTATATTAAACCTTTAGAACTCCCTAAGGAATTATAAGTTTAAGCCTTTAGTAATAATAAGTCTAAGGCTAATAAACTTAGAAATATTACTAAAAATACATCTAAATATATCTCTAAGGTCTAGCTATTAAATAGCTATAAGTCTATACTAAGTCTTATGCTTTAAATATAAGATTTATTTAGTAATCTCAATTATTATTAAGTAAATTATTTCTAATTAAATTACTATAATCTAATAATTATTTTAAATTATAATTAAGAGTTAATTAAGCAGCTAAAAAGTTAAGATTTAGCTACTTAGTTACTACTTATTATCTTTAATGATTTCTTTTATTATAAAGTCTCTTTATAATACCTATAAATTCTCTAAATTATTATAGTTTTCTATTTAACTAAATATTTACGCTATTTTCTATTATATTTTTAGGTAGCAGTGGCCAATGCATCTAAAATTCACACATAACATAAGAATTACTAGCAACACCTAGCTAGTGTAATCATAAACGACTAATTAATAGTACCGCAGTGATAAAAAAGCAGCTAGATATAGGAATAAGCTTTAAGAGCATAAATATAGGGGCTATAAGGTTAGTATAAAGTTTGTTAATAATAAACTTTATAGCTATGTTAGCATAAGATATAGTTATAGTTTGTGACCGTAGTTAAACTTAAATTTATTTAAGTTTTACTTGCAGTATAAATTAACGCAATTCCCCTTTCTCTATAACCGTGTTTATTCCCTCTCTTTACATTATCTCTTCTATCTTCTTATACCTTATCACTTACTTATGCGCTAAAGCTCTAAGGCAAACTTAAACCCTTACACCACACATAACTCATTCTTACTTATTTCTAACCTAATTCGCTACTATACCTAATATAGTTCACATAACCTATAAAGTAGGTCTTACGTTATTAGTTAATTAACATCCCTAGCTAATAGACTATAGAATAGCAAAGAGTAATCTAAAGCTAATAACCTTTACCACTAGGCTAAAGAATCTAGAGGATTTATTAAAAAGCAAGAAGAATCCTAATAAAAAGGAAATTAAGCAGTTAGTAAAGTGTAGGAAGTATATAATAAAGAGTAAGAAGAAGTTAAATAATAAGCTTAGTAAGCTTTGTGGCTGCGTTGGCGCAAGAGTCATAGGTCGCGACCGCAGTCAAACTCAAATTCATTCGAGTTTTGCTCGCAGCATACTTATTTTAAGTATATAATCTATATTATTATATTATATACCTAAATAACTTTTAGCCTCTAAAAACACTTACTAGTAGTTCTATAAGCTATAATACTTTTACTTAATTAATTTTATAGTCTATTTATACTAAGGCTAGTAATCTTAAATATTAAGGGTAATATCTTATATAGCTACTTAAGTTATGCTATGCTTTATGCTATTTAATTTACTATTAATCTATGCTTTATAAAGCTTCTATAGTAAGTAAAGTATTTACTTATTAGTTTACCTTATACTAGTATTATACTAAGAAGATTAACTAGTAAGCTATAAAGATCTTTAATAATAAGAAAAGAGTATTATAATAGGAAGAAGTAAGTAATTTATATTCCTTAATAATCTATTATTAACTTCTATATAGGGAAAAGCCTTAAATAATTAAATTAAGGGGTTAGGGTAGTAAGATTTTTACCCCTAATAGTAAAAAGTAATCTCTCTACCTATCTCTATACCTAACTTATACTAAGTCCTGTCTTGAGTGCGCCAGCGTTACAAGACTGCGCCGACTTGGATCACACCCCAGGAGGGTGCTCTTTAAATGGACCCTACATTTCACTCGGCAAGGCGCGTGGGCGCATGTGAAAAGATGGATGGGCATTTCTTTCTCACCACCCGTTAAGGCCAAGCCTTTTCTATTATTTTCATCATTATCCAAAGGGGTTCAATCAAATCACACCCGTGATGCACTGCCTCTCCTCCCCATCATCCGAGACAACAAAGAAGTCACCAAAGCATACCCAGCCACCCAGCCTCAGTGCCCCCAATTTTTCGCGCCCCAAGACATCAATCATGGGGGCGAAATGGCCGCGACGGGGGCGTCAAAGATGAGCGAGATGCTCTGGGAAACCGCACACCGACTACTCCGTACTCCGTGATTAATTGTTGTTGCCGAGATTGCAGGGGCCGGGTTTCACTATGCATCAGACAATATCAAATGTTACGGAGTAACCCGTGCCGGACAGGACTTCTGGCAAGACAGCAAACCAGCCAAGCCAGTTGCTTTTCGCCATCGGAGCTGCTGAGATCGATCTGCATACATAGGCACAGCCATGATTTCTGTTTTCGCGGAAGTACATTTGTACTTCGTACCGGATACTGTTTCATCAAATCCTGCACCCTGCACCCTGCACCCTGCACCCTGCACCCTGCACCCTGCACTCCGTGCTGCACAGCAAAATGAATCAATTGATTTATCGAAGCTCCTTCCTTGCAGGGGCTCTTTTGTTCTCTTTTCAAGCAAAAGCTAACTTAATTAGTCTGATTGGCGTTGCTGGGCGAGCCTGCCTCCTCCAAATGCGACTTCACCGCTACCGGTTCAACCGATATATATGTACATACGAACGATGTAATACGATCGATCCACTCGCAATCATGTCGAGAACCCGCGTGTCGATGTTCACAATCACAACGGGCGATTCCCCATCCCACCCCGTTGAAGGCTCTGAAAGAATTCATCCTCTCGCGTCTGCCGATCACAGTCGTCGCCGTCGACGCCATCACGCCCGGACAACGTGCCCATCCGGCCGTCCTGTTCGGGAACATGCTCGTCACCACCCGCGGACATGTCTCCTCCCAGACCCAGAGACGCCAATCCCCGTCCGACTTGCTCGTCGTAGTAGTTTCTTCAGTAGCCTGTCCATCCGTAGCTTCTCCAAAAGTAGTCGTCGCATCAGTCTCTCGCGGCGCCGTCCCCGCCTGACCTCGGACCTGAAGGCGCTCATCCTCTGCTTTTCGCTCCTCAAGCTGCCTCAGCTTCTTCCGCGCCCGCTTCTCCGCATTCCGCACCACCGGATTCCACTCCGGGTGGTCCTCTGGTGTGATCTGGAATTGCTGTCGCGAATGGCAGTCGTACTCCTTCATGGCGACTCTGCGACAGTCCCGGTCGAAGAGCAGGTGGGACTGGTCGGCGAGGTCCATCCGGTCTACTGCTTCGCGCACGGCACTATATATGCTGTCTGCTTTTGGCTCCATAAAGTCACGTATCAGGCTGTGCGGCATGCTGTTGTCGAGGCGGATCAGTTCCTTGACTCGTTGCCTGGACGGATCGTCGGGCTGCTCCGACTGTCCCGTAATAGCGTCTCCGTCTGCCGGAATTTGCTGAGAACCATGTCCCTTTTCCTCTTCTGTTGCCCTGCCTGCCCTGTCTGGACCCGTCTCAACACCGTTGTCCTGACTCGGGGCCGCACGCGGTGACCCTTCAGTGCTGTTCGTGATCGGAGGAGGCTCCTTGCCGGCTGGCTCGGCGGGGTTCAGCCCGGTTGACGGGACCTTGCCCAATGTGCTGATCTCATCATGTTTGTGTTGTTCTCCGATGCCGTGGTTGATACGTGAGGCTGCAGCGTTGAACGTGCCATCATAGCGGTCGACGTTCGGTACATGCCCAATCTGACTCGTCGTCAAGCCAACGGGCGCCCCAGATGCCTCGACTTCCTCCCCGTTATCCCAGCCGTCTCTGTCGAATGTGGCTGAGAGGTCCCGTCCTTGGCCTTCTTGGGCATCGAATCATGCAAAAGCGCCCGTGAAGCCTTCCTCTTCGGAATCCTCTTCGGAATCGGAGACGCCGCATCTTGCGCTCCGGCCACCGTATCAGATATCCCATCGTTGCTACTCCCAGAAGCCTCCGTCGCCGATCCACGCGTCGTCTCGCTCTCCTTTCGCACCTTCTCTATGCGCCAGACACCATCGTCACACAACTGGGAGGTGAACTCGATTCCGCCATGGCTATACGTCCTCGTCCTCGATCTGATACCATTGGCCGTGTCGTTGTCTGCGGCTCCTCTGGCCACGTTGCCGCCCTGCGGACGAGGCTTCCCGCGCCGCTTGTTGGCAGCCTGCACTCCAGGTACCACCACCGCCTCCCTTGTTGCGCCGGCCTCGTGATTCTGCGATTCCGTGTTCTTGGCTGGTTCGGAGTCTTGCCGTCGCTGCTAGCGATGCAAGTCGCTCCAACTCACCTTGCGCATGTTTTCTCGAATCTCTTTTCGAATCTCGTCGAGTCTTTCGTCCTCGAGCATGGTCTCGTTTACCCTCTTATAGCACTGTATCATTCGCTTCTCGATGCTCTTGGCCATACCCGTGGTGGTGCAGCCATTCTGTAGGATGACGTCGATCCCAGCAATCGTCTTGTTTTCATTGAGCTCTTGCTGAAGAAACGTGTTGATCTTCGCGTGGGCCTTTCTACATCCCGCCACGAATGCACTTCTCAATCCTTGTTCTATAACCTCACTTATCAAGGCGGCCTGCTCTTGACTAAGTTGGTGAAGTGGTCCGGGAGTCTCCCTTGACCTTGGTTGCGCTGGGCGAGGATCGCCTTGCCACTCCTCGTTTGAAAATTTCCGCTTCGGCGCTTGCGTCTGGGACTGGTTCATGTCCCGCATGGCTTTGGGATTATTGCCAAGACGAGTTCCAGCCGGAGTAGGCTGTCGTTGATATCCTGCTCTCGGTATTAGCGATGTACGACGACGACGCGGTTGAGCGCTCAGGATAGCATACCCGGGGTTTTGCCCATAGTTGCATCGCCAGGAACCTGGGAACCATGTCTAGTAGAAGCTCGTCCAGGTTTATCAAGCTGAACCGGCTGTTGTGGGGCATGGCTCTTGTTCGGGTTGTGAATCACAGGATGGCCTGCCGGGTGGTAGTTGTGACTCGATATCTGTCCATACTGGTCGTATGACGAAAGCAGGGATGTCATCGGAGAAGGGAAGTTTCCTGAGATGACTCGGGGTGGTTATAGAGCCGAGAATCGGTTGTTTGTGATAAGCTCGAAGTAGGAAGCGACGGCATATTCATGCCTAGATTCGTCGTCGACATTGCACGAGCGTCATCGGAATTCATCCCCGTCATGAACGCATACGGTGCGCCCCCGCTTGCCCGGATAGCGCCCCAAATGAGCCAGGGAGGTGAAGATCTGAGATTTCAGTAGCTTGAAGAGTCCTTGCTGGGTCCGAGAGATACTTGTAGTCGCCACTGAAATCCGCCCCCATGTTGTCACCGTAGTTGAGAATGGTTTGTTGAGGAAACACGGTTGATCCGGAAAAATGAGAAGCAAATGAACCCGAACCCGAACCCGAACCAGTCTGTCCCTGATTAAAAACAGGCTGTTGAACCTGGGTTCCAGTATTCAAGCCCTGATACTGTTTTTTGAGAACAAGTCAGCTTGGATCTCTCCCAGGTGTGTATGAAGACTATCTCTTACCATCTGCGGCGGAGCAAAGGAAAAGGGCTGTGACCCTGCCATCATTGCATCGACATGATATTGCGGTGCACCCCAATTCATATACTGCGGCTCAGGTACGAGCGATCTGTCCCCTGGGGAACGGACGGCAATTGCGTATTCCTATAGTCCGAAAACTGCTTGCTCTGCACATTTTCGTCATCTCTGCCCCTGCCCCGTGGCGTCATCTCGAGACGTCTTTAGGCTGTCTCCCAAATCGCTCGACTCTTCTCTTCTCTTCTCCTCTTTTCTTATCTTATCCGAGCACAAGATGATGTGAATCGCAGCGTCAAGGCCGCGATCGCATGTGTCTCGTCAAGAAGAACACCCGTGCTTCCTTTTTCAACAGCGGTCAAAAAGAAAAAGAAAGAAAAAGTCAGGGAGCCGCCAACGGTTGTGAGAAAAGAATGCGGGCTTGAAAGTATAGTTTTAAGAAGAGTAACTCAGCGTTGCAAGCCCAGCGTAGTATATATCTGACTGGTGCGCAAACCAGATGTCATGACAAACCAAGTTGGGGGGGATATGGAAGAGGAAAGAAAGCAACCCCGAGAAGGGAGAGAAGGGCGGAATGAAAAGTCAGTAATTGGAAGGCTGGTAACGAGTTTAAATGACACAGCGGCTCACTCATCAGGCCTTTGATCACTCTTCTTTGGGCAGTGACGTGGACTCGCAAAGGGTTGATAACAAAGTGAGAACAAAGTCAGCCGCGTTGCTGGACTGTGTGGCCAAAGGGGCCAGCAACAACATTCGGTCGAGCCATGAGCTCAATGAGCTCTGACCAAGATGTTGGAATCTTTATCAGGGCCAAAAAGCCACTTCTTTCAAAACCCATGCTCCTCATCAGTGGATGGATGGCTGCTTGTCTCGTCGCGCCGCGCCGCGCATCTGCCTGCTTTTCAGTCAGTTGTCTGGGGTGGTGAGGTGAGTGAGTGATTCAAGACGTGAATAAATGACAGCGTCTGGGTGGGGAGCCACCAAACCAACGCAGGGTCCATCTGCATGTTGTTACATGTTGCTTTTTTCTTTGTCTTGGTAGAAAGTACAATCATGTAAGTAAAGCGAGTCAGTGCCGTTGGGTTCCGACAGCCACGTCTCATCATCCACTGGAACGAGTCGAGTCCATCACAGAATCATCGGCAATGATGCTATTTTGCCAACGCGATGTGATCAAAGTTGCCATATATCGTGAAGCATAACTGATTAACCCGTGATTCCCATGGCACAAGCATGCATTCTTGTCCAGGCATTACACCACTGAACCCAGCCCTTGACACCGAACTCCTGATGACTTATTCACAGATCCGAACGATTTGCCATTCTCCCTTTCAACGCCAAATTTTCACACAATCTTATACTTCAAAATCCACCCCGGTTGCGCGTTGTCGTGTGTTCTCTGTACGACACTAAGCAACCTCTTCCACCGTCTTGCCAGAGGATAGCCTGCCGCCCCTTGAGAACACTTGGCCAGCTGGGCCGGAGAGAATGTTCTCGGGCACCGATACGTTGCTTCCGTTCTTGTTGTTGATCCATCGTATCAAAGTGGAGTTGGATTTGTGTTCCCCTTCGTCAGGGCTCTCACCTCGGGCAGCTGCGGCGGCAGCCTTCCGATTTATTTTGGCGCCTGCTTCTTCAATAATTTATTGATCGTTTCCATCTGTAACCCTGGGTTAGTCACAGCTCGTCTCGCGCGACAAAGTGCGCGACAAATTGCGCGATAGAAATGCCCATCATCTTACCTTGACCTCTTCAGTGCGCTTCTCACTGAGATTACGACGACGTCGGGCCATTTCCTGTCGTCGCATGGACAGCTCTTCAGCTGTAAAGTGCTTCTTCACTTGCACCTCTATGGAGCCCATCGTCAGCTCTGCACGCGGCTACGGCGCGTTAGGAGTATGCTCTTGTGCTTACCATCAGACAGCTTCATGTACTCCTGAGGCCCATCCTCGAATCTAGCCCTTTGACGCTTTGTCATCTTGGTGAGGTCTGGAGACTCTTCTTGACTGCCTTCATCGCTATCAACTTCGGCAGCACCACCGCCAATTCCCACCTCAGCGTCGGCGTCGGCGTCGGCCTCGTCGTCGTCGTCATCTTCTTCTTCTTCTTCTTCCTCCTCCTCATCTTCCTCTCCTGCCACTTCAATTTCTTCGCCTTCAGCGTCCTCGTCAGCCATCGTCTCATCGCCAAACCCCATGGTTTGTTCCCCATCGTCACTGTCCGCAGGATCACTTAAATCGTCATCGTCGTCCTCGTCATCCTCGTCATCCTCGTCTTCCTCGTCTTCCTCGTCTTCCTCGTCAACGGCTATCTTGGCCGCAGCAGCCTTGGCAGCAGACCTGGGGGCGGGTTGTGACACCCGGATTGTATGGCCTGCGCCAGAGGTGATGGAAGCATCCATGTCAACATCTCCTTCGGCGTCTTCTTCCCCCTCGGCATCGAGTTCCTCTCCTTCGGCGTCGACTTCCATTTCATCGCCCTCTGCATCTTCATCTGCTTCTCCTATTCCATCAGCTTCGGCGTCTTCGTCATCATCGTCATCCGGGCTAGAATCAATGACATAATTCTTCCTACCGCCTCGGTTTCTGGTGCCATGAACAATTTCAGCAGCGTCGAAGCGTTCATTTCGTCGATTAGCGCCTCGTGTTGACCTGGAAGTCTGGACCGTGACACTTTCGTCAGGAGATGATGAGTGCATGTCTCGAGCGGCACCCGCACCAGATGTGCGACCGGATCTACGAGACGACATTGGGCTTCTGTCAGCTCTATCACTTGCGTCAGCCCATCTTGCATGTACAGAGATCGATTCATTTGCTCTTGTAGCAGCAGACCGCCGCGGTCGCGTGGCCATAGCGGTCTTTGTCGCGATATGTGTCGAGGGCAGTGCGGCAAAGGAAGCCTAGCCCTCTACCCTTTGCAGTGGCAAGTGCGTTGTAGACACAGAGATACAAATGGAGGAATGGAGGAATGCAGACACAACAGTTGAGCTTAGAGCAGCAAAGACCGTTTTGCGAGGGATGAATGGGGAAAATGAGGGCAAAGGGGAGAGTGGTGCGGGTGCTGGGTGCAGGTGCAGGCGCGAGTGATGGCCGACGGGGTTCAACTACATAGTCGTGTCGCAAGCTCCGTCTACATGGCAATATTGCAATATGGCAGTATCGCAGTATGGCAACAGGGTTTCAAATGCCAAGGAGAAAATTTTGAGGCAAAGTGCAAACAAGACGGGAAAATCGACAATTGAACTTTGTTGATCCCGGCCAGGCATCAACCAATGCAAAGCAGCAGCAAAGGACAGTGCAGATTGGAGAAGAAGCGTTCGACAGGATGAAGTGAATGCAGATCCAAAATCCAAAATCCATTGTTTGGCCAGCTGTGCCACCAAGGCCACAGACAGGCACGTGTGCCTCGAGTAGCACCGAGTCACAGGTTTGGACTGACGAGCGACACGGCGACTGACTGAGCTTTCTCACCCAGACGTGACGTGACAGACAGACTCAAGGTTGCGCGGATCCAGACGGGGACCAGGACGGGGACCACGCAGACAGCGATGCCTTGTTGATGCTAGGTGTCCAAAGAGCGACCAATGAAGGATTCTGCGTCGGGCGTTGGGCGCGCGCAAGATTACAAGATGGGGTGGCATGGGATTGGGATGTATCCAGGTGATCCAGGTGAGGTGTTTTGCGCAGCAGTACCGAGTACAACAGCGAGCGTTCCGTGACAATGGCAGAAACAAAAGACAAAGAAAGAGACTCAGTGGCTTACCTATATAGACACGATAGTCTTGTCGCGAATTCGTCAACGAAGCGGCAATGCCAAACTCCTCCTACTCCGTACTCCTACCCCGTATCCAGTACCCAGTTTCCAGTATCCAGTAGTTCAGTGGACAGACGACACAGTTCGCTGCGGACAAGCCTCAACCTCAGCCTCGTCCTTTGGACAGCCAGTGGACGGACTGGTTGAGAGAGTCGTTGACAGGTAGGTTGATCAAGGATGCCGCGATTTCCTGCTCTTGGCCACCTGTCGACTGAGCCGATCCTGCCCTGCCCTGTCCTGTCCTGCGTGTGATATCCGATATGCCGGGCGATGTACCAGAGCCAGAAGCTGCCTGGAAATGGGGATTCAGGCAATTCTCAAATCTTGAGAATCCTTGTTGGTACCTTGATCAGGAGATCAAGGCTGTATATCGATCGATACCTTCGACGCAGTGAGACAATGTTATGGGTCCAGTTACTCTCGTGGGACGCAAGAGCCGTGAGTACGTGATGCCGTAGTCGATCGTGGACAGAAGGCACAATCGAATGCGTCGCGTGGAGCTCTGCAATGGAAATGAGATCCGGATGCCACTCCCTTCGGATAATAATGCCTTCAAAAAAAAAGGACCTGCACGACGGCGCAGTATCAAGGCTGGATGGTCGTGGCGGGTGGGTCAGGCCAGGACCCGCTTTCCATCTTCTGCTGGCAGGCCATTGGCCCTTTCTTTCTATCACTAAGCGCAGCCGACGGAACAATTGCTCGACAAAGTTCCCCAGGTTTTAGTATTTTTTTATATTTGGGCAGCCGGCGTGCCGAGGCACCTGACCCATGCCATGTCCGAACGAAGTCTCGAGCAACCATATTATTCACATTGCCTCACCTAACTGAGAACCCACATTAGTCTCTGCAGCGTCTTCCAGCGTCTTCTCCCCAGTCCTGCCACCTATCGACAGGCGTAATCACAGTCAACCATGAGCGACGAAGACGACAAGTCACGCGCGGCCGCACCGTCATGGCAACGTGACGTAGCCCAGTCTGCCGCCGAGCAGGAAAAGCCCGACCAACTAGAAGTCGCTCGCAGATTCCTCGACGAGGAGCACGTAAGAGCCTCATCCCGCGACAGGAAGATTGAGTTTCTCAAAGCAAAGGGCCTCAATGAAAGTGACATTGAGAGGCTCTTGGGTCAGGCGGAGGAGTCCAACCCAGCAGCATCACAAGTTCGTCACACTATAGCTAACAACCCCCCCTTGTTTTTCCCTCCCTCACCGTTCAATTCTTTCCATGACCAGGCCTGACCTCGAGCAGCAAGAGCAGAGCCTCGAACTAGACACTACCACCACACAAACTCCTACATCCCCAAGCCGGTTCCCACCTTCGAACGCAACCAACGACCGACCGCCCATCGTCACATACCCCGAGTTCCTCGTTAAGCCAGAACGACCACCTCCATTGGTGACCAGACATGGTCTCATAAATACCCTGTACGCCTTTGCCGGCCTATCAACCATACTGTACGCCACGAGCAAGTACCTCATCGCCCCAATGGTCGACAACTTGACGGAGACGCGAACCGAGCTGCATGATGTTGCAGCCAAGAAACTGGACAACTTAGTGGCGCAACTGGAGAGAACCGTATCAGTCATCCCGTCCGCCTATGCCCAGTCTACAGGATATGATGAGAAAGAAAGTATTGATGCCGAGGATCCTACGGAGATGTTCCATCGGGATGTCGGCACGCAAACTTCTTTAATTGACAACGCTCCCGCGCCAGCAGCCAAGTCGGTAGAGCCCGCGCCCAAACGTCACGCTGATCAATTGGCGTCTTTGACTAAAGCGCTGTCCGTCCTCAAGGATCAGTTCAGAGCACAGAGTGAAGGCTTCGAGGACGTCAAGACGTTACTGGATGTCTTCCGGGACGACCTTGACGGCATGACCTATGGTGGGGCCACTGACCTCGTTGGTGGTTACGACGTGTATGGAGCGTCCAAGAAGCACGAGCCCGAGGATGAGATTCGCAAAGTCAGGGATAACATCCGGCGCGTCAAGGGTGTTCTGTTGAGCACCAGAAACTTTCCTGCCTCTACCAGATAATGACTTGCGGTCGGTGGCGTTGGGGAAAAATGGTTTCACTCCTTGAGACGAGTCATATTTTAGATCAAAATGTACATTTGAATGTCCTTCATGACTAACATCTGCGTCTATCCGCCCAGTTTCCCGCATGGTGGTTAACACATAGCAAAGTGTACCCTCATTCCCTGCTTCAAATCGCCATGGCACTCATGGTATCGCTCCGATAAGAGTGGCCGGATGGATATCATGTTCAAATCCTCCATCTCTCCATGACAGTTCGTGAAGGAACAGGCTCTTGACGGCATTTTTCATTCTTTTTCAGGGTCGTGTATCCCGTAACGAGTAAACAGCGATTGCCATGGTGACACTACAATGTGTTGGAACCCCATTCCCGCTTCGAGTTGTGCTGTGTACCACTTCAAGGTCGGCTGGAACGTGAACGGTATGCGACCTGGTCCTCGGTGGCCCAAGATCGCATCCCGGAAATGATTTCGGCATGGTGCGGCCTGCGAATTGGCGGTTGCACCCGGGGCGGCTCTAAAATTGCTCTTACCGGGAGTGACTGTGAGTGACGTGGGCCCAGGCTCACCGACGAGGGTGAATTCGCTACCGTTTTGTTAGCAGGCCGAGAGCCTGGATTAAGACATTTCCATCCTCGGGTTGGAAGAGAATTGCTGGCGACTGGAAGCTTATGTTTGATCGAGTCGGGAAGCTCCTCGATCCAGGATAATGCACGATCAATGTCATCTCTATCTCCCTTGCTTTTATCTTGAAAATCGCCAAACGGTCCGAGCCAGACTCGATCGAGGGGAGAGCGCTTTCTTGGTCTCGAGTTCTCTTTTCAATCAGATCAATGAGCTGTCGCTGAGGCCTCATCAAATCCTCATCATATAAGTCCTCTGGCTGTAGAACCCTTGCCGCCAGATTCGGATCCCATATAAGCAGTTCCATTGTTTTCCACGGCTTAGTGTGGATGTCGCTAGGTCGATAAATAGCAATCCACGGTGACCGCTGAATCTGATGCGGACCCAAATCAGGGGTCGGAGGTTGATCGTGAATTGTAGTATAAAATAACCCAACAAAGGTATTCTTATGCACGGGCGAAAACCCTTCGTTCTAAACTGAAGGATTCTCCCAAAAAGAGGCTGAGCAAAGAAGTTGAACCATCTTGTAAAATCTTCCAAGTCTATGTCTGGCTCTGTGTGCTGCGAAGTGTCTGGAAACTTGTCCATGACAGCAAATTTGTAAAGAATCATGGGGCAAAATTCCTAAACTTATAACTTCTTTCAATGTCCATCAGTGATTCCCGAATTCTCATGAATTCTACGTCCGGTTTCTTCTCTAGTTGTGAAGAGTCCATGCGGCCTTGGTTCGAGATATTTGCGGTTGGTATAATTTGAACTGGTCGTAAAGTTCGTGAAAGCCGTGTTTGGGACTGATTACTGGATCCAAGGACGAAAAATTTTCTAAATTGATGGTTATGAGATACTGTCCATGAACCAAACCAGTTCACCAAGCTTTGCTCATCGTTTCCATCTAGGATATCGGGGGCGTAAATGAAAGGGGAGTCCTCGCAATCTCCAGTTTCGTCAATCAGCTGTCGCACTAGATTGAAACACTTGAAGAGAGCCTCCTCACTGGCCTTGGCTCGATTCTTTTGACTGGTGTTAGAGGCCGCGACTCGTGATGACAAATCAGCTTTTTCCATGGCCAGGTCTAATAACCAATGAGATACGTCATACACAACGGCCAATTTTCCCAGGCGATATTTTGAGCTGTGATGAGTGTAATTCTGCCAAAAACTTGACAAAATTATAGGCCTGCTCTGGCTGCGATATCAGAAAGCTTGGCGTGACTAAGATAACTATCCCCAGACTGAATATTTGACGCAAGTGATAATTACTCGGACCAGGAATCAGATCGTTTCCTTTTGAAGACAAGTGATAACGAGAAAAGCACCAAAAACTGATCTTCTTGCCCTGGTAGCCCTGTAAGATTGACCCAAGGTGCGGCATCGATCGGATCGCCCAGATAGCGTCTTCGTGAAGTATCACGTTTCCTCTGTCGAGAAGTGTGAATTCTGCCCATTGCCCAGATAAGAGGCTGGTTCTGATTGTGCAACTGCTGTCTGACTCTCGAAGCCATTGAGAAACCATGACTGCTTCGTGGTAGGCTGCTTGAGGAAACGCTAGGAAAAAGTTCTGCGTTATGCCTTCGGATGCGCTATTCTTGAACAATCTTTCGTACGTGCCGCCGAGGAAGAATTGGTATGCATCTAGGTCTCTTTCTTTCTGGGCAACTGGAGGTAGGGGTGCTAGCATCAATCGCGAGACTGGGGGTTGTGGAAAGAAGATCAAGTAGCGGAGTTCCACGAGCCCTTCTCGAGAATGGCCGTTGTCGCTGAGAAAATTTGCTGCGGACAAAGCCTCGGGAACATGAATGGCAATCGAGATCCCATCTAGGAGGCATGTGGCAGCAAGTTGTCCTACCTGTAATCTCTTGACTATAGATTCAAACAAGATTTTGCCTTCATCATTTGCTTCAATATTACCTTGACAGACAGTAACCTCTTCGAGTGCCCCGTGTTCCGTTTGTGATCTGAGATCGTGCATGGAACACAGGTGAGAGAAAAGTAACTGGGGCCGACTTCTTAGGTGACAGGACCAGGGGATTTGTCGTCTGTGGTCCATGCTAAGAATTCAAGCCTGGCAGCGACTTCGGGGTTGGGCCCAAATTGACAGACTTTAAACACGTTTTTGGAATCCGTCAAAGGAGTTTCGATAGAGTTATTAGGAGATGAATGGATGGCGAGCGGTACCACTTCGTCCCCCTTTATGGCACTGGGGTTAACCTCTTTCGATTTCTCGAATTCGTCGTCTTCTGACACAAACAGACTCTCAAAATGGTCAAGAGATTTTTCTTGCTCTCCTTCTAAATCATCCGCCCAGCGGACTTTTTCTTCTTCTGCCCATTGTGTTCTGGCAGATGAGAATGGTTGCTTTGCTGGAGTACCTCGTCATTTTTGCCAGCACCTTGTGAAACCTTGTCTGCATTCAAAATTGTCCCAGCGCGAATTGGAATTAAAGGAAGTGATGCAGCTGCTTTGGTTGGAGGTGTGATACCTTCTTTATCCCTCCGTGCCTTCTCCACCATCCATATCTTGCGATAATTGAAGAGTTTGGATTCGCGACTCTGGCTAGATACAGCGTCCAAAAGGTTGCGACGGGGTTTCCGTTTCTTGCCACCAACAAAAACGTTGAATGTTGAGCTAGATCCCGTGCTCTCTGAGTTGTTGTTGGTCACTGCTTTCAATGAGGGTTTTCCGCTTCACCTTTTGATGGCAGAGCGGCTGAATCTTTCCGGGATCCGAATTTACCGGCAAGGGTTGACAAAGAGGCTGTACGACTACTGCTTGCCTCTGTTGGTGATGTGGGACTCTTCGCAGGAGGACGCCTCTTCTTGGCTGAAGAAGCATTTTCTCCTTGGGGACTCTTGGATCTCTTGGGTGTTCTTGAAAGCTGTGGCTCTTCCTGATGGATTTCTGAGGAACGTTGAGAGATTGGTGTTCCAGCTGAACTTGTGTCAACAGCCTTCTCCCTTCGAGCCGTCTTCAATTCAGCAAGGGTTTGATCATCTCGCTCATGTTTGTCACAAACTTCATCTTCGGGTGGACCTAGTACACTGTCTAGCCACTCTTGCAGGCTATATGGAAGACGCTTTTCCTTCAGCCCGGCAAGTGCTCGCTTCCGGTTCCGGGCCTCATGTCTGGCGTATTGTGAACGGATATCAGCAGTCACGGCCTCCTCCAGTCGTTAATTTTGAATCCAGGGACTGTGGTTCTACCAGTCCGCTCCACCGCTGCCTTCCAGTCGGTCAGCAGCTCTTGGCTCAAATGCTCAGCTGGTTCCCAGGTGGCATCGCTGAGTTGATACCCTGACCATTCGATAAGATATTTATCTTGGCCATCAATTTTGGCCTCTGCTAGTATTCTTGTCACGGCCCACTCATCTTCCAAGTTCACATCTTCCGACGTAGATGATAGGGCCAAGCTGTCGCTGTCATCGGCCGAATCATCTGTGGCGGCAGATGAGATTCGAGAGACCTGATTCATGGAGCTAAGAGTGAATTCGGACAAGATTGTGGCAGCGTGCACTCGTTGACAGTTTATGCTGGGCAATCGTAAACAGACTGGTTGCTGAGATGCATGGTTGGTCGCAGGATGGCGTGCTGCATATATGTATGTATATCTGGTGTGGCAAGCTGGTGAGTACAATTTAAATAACCTGACCGCCAATGAGATTTTCGAGTGCTCTCATGATACCGGGCTGTACGGAATAGAGTGTAAGACAAAGCCGTTTCTGTGAGAGACGGCGAAGGCGGTATGTCAGAAAGTCTCCAAGACATCACATCAATCAGTACCGAACCGGTCGCGTGGTTTTAAGAACAGGGTACAGTGCGAGGGCGCATGCACGGTCAACCAGACATGACTGGTCCAAGTTTGCTTGTTGGGCCAAACTCCCAAACTCCCGCTCACTGGCTCATCACTACGGAAATCACTTTCGACCAGACGCTTCACATCTCCTCCAGGTCAGCCTTGATACTATCATGTACAATCTTGGCACCAGAGTCTTGCAAACAAAATCTAAATCAATGCTCAGTGCTAGCCTCTCCTTAAGCATCTTTCTGTTTGTGGAAAAGAAGAGGGAAAAAAAGGCGCAGTCATTACCACTTCGTACTCCGTCAATATTTTGTCTGCTGCATCGGCTCTCGTGCGAAAGGCTGGGAACGGCAGAGGATTCCCTTGTTTCTGTTTCACGACTTTGTCAAAACCTCTGCCAGTGAGGTGATACTTGGTTTGTTTTTTTTTTTTTTTTTTCAAACTTTAACGCATGAGTCAGTTGTAGACAAAGAGGCCGTCGCTGTTCAGGTGGGCCGGGAACTTGGGAATCAATTCTATACAAGTGGAATCTAACAACATCACCAGCCTCTCTTTCAACGCCCAGCAGTCGTTAGAATATGGTTGATTGTTCTTTGATGATGAATAATACAGCACCCGCTCGGTCAAAATGTTCGAGCGCACTGAGAGTCAGTGAGCACTGATGTGAGGAGCACCTCTCTTCAAAAGCGTCTGGTTTTATTACGGATTAGTCAAGTCGACTCCGTTCTCAGGGTTGCCATCCTCCAGTGAGTGTTTCGGTTGTGCTCGCGCCCCCTTGCACCAAAGAGCCTGCCAATCAGCCGGCGCCATTTCCCTCTTTTCCTCAGGTTCTGTGCTTGAGAGGTGGGCGGACGACGAGTTCGACCAAAACCACACACACGCACGCTACCACTGGCAGTGACCACAGACCACAAACCACAGACCACATGGTATCTCTTCCCTCTACAACTACACCCACGTCCACCACATCCACCACATCCACCACATCCACCACATCCACCTCGTCCACCTCGTCCACCTCACGGCCGACGCATACCGTCTCTTTTCACCACCTTGTGATCCCCCTTCGGTCGAGCTTTTAATATTGCCAGCCAGCCTGTCGAATCATACAGCTGGATCCAACATCGCCGCCATGGCTAACGACGAATACGATGTATGTTATGCCCCTCTCTCAACCCCTCGGACTAGTCTCGCGACCGCTAACGATAGGGGTTTCCGTCACTCCCCGACAGTTTCTCTTCAAAGGTATCGCTCCTCACACAGACAGCATTCGAGCACATTAATTAGTTCACATGGGCGAAATCAAACTAACACTTCGCTCAACAAGTCGTTTTGATTGGAGATTCTGGTGTCGGAAAATCCAATCTTCTCAGTCGATTTACGCGAAACGAGTTCAACCTAGACTCCAAGTCTACCATCGGTGTCGAATTTGCCACGAGGTCCATCCAGGTCGACTCTAAGACCATCAAGGCGCAGATTTGGGATACTGCTGGACAGGAACGCTATCGCGCCATCACTTCTGCCTACTATCGCGGAGCCGTCGGAGCCCTGCTTGTCTACGATATCAGCAAACACCAGACCTACGAGAACGTGACCCGGTGGTTGAAGGAGCTACAGGATCATGCCGACGCCAACATCGTCATCATGCTCGTCGGAAACAAAAGCGATTTAAGGCACCTCCGAGCTGTTCCCACGGATGAAGCCAAGGCTTTTGCGAGTATGTGCTGACGCAATGGGTGGTGGAGTATAAACAAGATGTCACGAGAAGCTTGCTGACACCTAGGGCCTCAGGTGAGAATCACTTGTCTTTCATCGAGACGTCAGCTTTGGATGCCAGTAACGTCGAGCTCGCCTTCCAAAACATTTTGACCGGTATGTGGCTGTCTCTCCGACCGAACGTGATTTGTGTTCGCGAAGTGATGCATTATCTGATGACATTTGACCACTATAGAGATCTACCGAATCGTATCTAGCAAGGCTCTCGACAGCGGCGACGGTGCTCAGGCCACTATCGGCGCCGGCACCAACATCTCTCTGAGCAAGCCGGCCGATGACGACTCTTCCAAAGGTGGCAAGTGCTGTTAAACGATGCTGCAACAAGACGCCGCAGTCTACTGATGTGGAAATGACACTTTGTGTTTCAATTGGCCCCAGGAGCGGATGTTACGTATGGAAAAAATCTTTTGGCGCAGAATGGAGGACATGAGGAATGGTGATACGTCTTTGTCAAAACTTAGAAGGCGGTGACGCTTTGACTTTCTTTTTGTTCCTTGTTTGTCACGACGGTGATTGGGCCTAATGCTTTGGGCAGTCGCTACGGGAGGCAATGCTCCTCTATCTAAACGTATCGCAGTTGAATGAATCTTTGATGATCCTACTTTCTTCCTTGTGTTCCCAGATTGCCCCTAGTCTCAGATCTCAGGGCTGTGCCCGGTCTGATCCTCTGTGGAACGAAGGATTGGTTGTAAAAAAAAAAAAAAATTGGTCGTTTCTTGTATGGCCAGAAATTTATGATCAAGTGCTTGTAATCTATAGCTTGTGAGAATGCATCGATATTTCTGAAAGCTTCGCGTGCAATAGTGTGCAGCCGCCAGAACAAACGCTTCCAGATTTCCTCCGCTCAAGGTTCAACAGAACTCCATTGTTACTTTTAAATGAAATGACTTGTTACACTGCAAAATAAGCAATGCGAAAAGGCGTGTGCGGTGTGCTGGTATCATTCAGAACTAATAGACACCTGTTTAGATAAATAGTAGTCGTTCGCAGTGGGGTGGGTGCACGATGCAGGCCTGGCACCGGAGGGGGTCTATGTCTTATCGATAAGAGCCGCTACCCTTCGTGTGCCAATTTTTCGGGGAACTGCAGCTGCTCAATCCAGAATTTGTCTTTGGCTTACCACTGCCACACTTTTGTCGCTTTCAATAGCCTTCACTTTGTCAGCTGCTTCTTGAGAGGTAGAGAGAAAATGGCATCCGTCTACAAGTCATTGTCGAAAAGTGATGCGCAAAAGCCCACAGTGGCTAGCAATGGCGTCAAGAAAAACAAGCAACGAGTTTTGATCCTCTCATCTCGCGGCGTGACCTACAGGTTTGTAATGGCATTGGATATTTCAAATCTTGATTCTCATATACTAACTACTCTGTCCGTATGCAGACACCGGCATTTGCTGAATGACCTTGCTTCTATGTTGCCCCATGGTCGCAAAGACGTCAAGTTCGATTCCAAATCTAAACTGAACGAACTCAACGAACTTGCCGAGTTATACAACTGTAACAACGTGCTCTTTTTGAGGCCAGGAAAGGAAAAGATCTCTACATATGGCTAAGCAAGGTTCCCAACGGCCCGACCATCAAGATGCACCTCCAAAACTGTAAGGAATACAAGAATACATTTGCCAATTCGCAGCACAACTAATGCTTTCCTGCGCAGTGCATACTATGGAAGAGCTGCATTTCACTGGAAACTGCTTAAAGGGCTCTCGTCCGATTTTATCCTTTGATGCAGCATTCGATGAACAACCGCATTTGCGACTCATTAAAGAAGTCTTCCTGCACACATTCGGAGTACCTCAAGGTGCCCGCAAGTCTAAGCCCTTTATCGATCATGTTATGGGCTTCAGCGTAGCTGATGGGAAAATTTGGGTGCGAAATTATCAGATCAACGAAGAAGAAGCCTCGCTCCTTCAGTCAGGTGATGGCGAAGAAGGCAGCAAGAAGTCCAAGGTTGCATCCGCCAAAGCCGGCGCAAATACGCAAATCAAATTAATCGAGATCGGGCCCCGATTTGTCTTGACGCCTATAGTGATACAGGAAGGCTCCTTCGGCGGTCCAATCATCTATGAAAATCGCGAATTCATTTCACCCAACCAAATCCGTTCCGACCTTCGAAAGGCAAAGGCCTCCAGACACAATGCCAGAGTGGAACAGAGTGTTGGAAGATTGTCGAGGAAAGGAGAACTGGGATTGCGCTCCAGTGGCGGCGTCCGGCCTGTCAAGAATGAGTTGGATAAGAAATCGGTCTTTGCATAGAGAGGGGCGAGGGATAGAGATTCGCAACTTGTAGATGGACCAAACGCGGCGCTGGAGTTCTTGATCATTGTTTATCATCGCAGACATACTCGTGGAAAGTGCGACGCTTACTAGAAATCAAACTAAACAAGCGATATTTTTCCAGCTTCGATACCATGTGTTTAATGGGTTGGTCACTCTGGAAGTGTGCGATCCAAAGTACACCACCATACTGTATGATGCACATCTCCGCGCATAGTAGAGCGTAAAATTGTTGTGGTCAGACAGTCGCTGATTTTATGGGTTGCAGTAATACTGGAGGTAATAATAAGTGTACAGAGTACAGCGACTCAATGAGTGGGTCACCCGTATCGATTATCTCAGAAGTGGTCACGCCTGTGGTCAATTGCAGACACCTGCACGTCGGACGCACCAGGCAGCGCTACGGAGGCTCTCCAGCGATGGCCCGATTAACCGATGGGTGACTGACTTTCTTCCTTGTCCCCAGGGGTTCTTGCACCCCTTTCTTTTCCCACCACAACACTCCTCAACATCAAGTTACAACTTCCACAATCATGGCTTCACTGGTTGTGAGAGACTCATTCATTACGATGGAGCCTCTTCGCCGCGCAACCCGCGCAACCCGCGCAACCCGCGCAACCCGCGCAACCCGCGCAACTCTAACATCAACTCCTTTGGGCTTTGTCTGCCCTCGTTCCAGCCCCAACGCCGGGGTTGCAGGACAATAGACCTTCATAACTCGCTTCTGTTACTCATCGAGTATCACGAAGCCATTGTGGAGTGTAGAAGCTCCAAGTTCTCCAATCTGACGTGCTAACGCTTGCCGTCATATCAAAGTTCAAGCTTTCTCTTTTCACTGAGGTAGCTTTGAGAAGGCGTCTGAAAGCTATTTTCCGGAACACCACAAAAGGGTAGCGACTTGGCTCCCATCATACAGCAACACCAACACCAACACCAACACCAACAAAAACTCAACATCAACATCAACACCACATCGTGGAGCCCTGGGGTGAATACGTAAATACCATGCTTATCAAATCAAGTGGGTTCATGTGTTCTGGTGTAGTTGACGATAATTTTAACCGTTTCCAGGTTATTTCAATATTTTGGCGTCTCGAGATTGAGCTCCATTGCAGCTTCAGTTGGCGTTTCTTTTTACCCAATAGGCACAGAAGAGTCTGACATTCGACCATTCATTCCCAAGGGATTATTACAATCTACTGCCAGGAAACAATCTCAAGCAAAAAAAAAAAAAATCAAGGGAAAATTACGAACGCAAATCAGGAGAGAGAGAAAAGTGAATAATTTACTACAGCAAGAAAGCCCATTTCGCTTCTATACAACTCGAATCTAATCGAGGAATACGCCAGTTCAGCTAGTGCCACGAGGCAATCGCTCTCCAAATGGCAGCATCGCACAGACTTTACGCATGCCTTGCAGGCTTGCCGGTTGAAATTCTCCTCGAAATTTACCAGCAGTTGGACTTGCAAGCTATCTTGAAACTTTCTATCGCGAACACAGAATTCTTTCAGTTCTTTCAGCGGCGCAAGATTGACATTTTGCTCCCTGTTCTGCAGCGGGACTTTAGCCCATTCGACGAGTTTCTACAAGCATATACAGCGTCCGCTGGCGATATTGTCAATGACGGGCAGTATAAGCCACGAAAGATTGCATTCAAACGATTTGATGGCGACGCAGGGCTGGTTCTGAGTGGGGAAGGTCAAAATGCTGCGGCATCTGACAACGGATCTGAGAGCAGATTTCTGCAGGTCAGCAAAGTTCACAAGACGCCAAAGGTCTCTCGAGCTCTAGCCACTACCGTGTTCCTGACCGAAAGGGATGTCCCCGGCTTGCTTAAACATTGCCGGCTTGTTCGTGAATGGGAGGAGCTGTTTCCTCAAATGCGATGGTTCCACCAGCCCGAAGACTGTCGACTTCTTCGGGCCCATGAGCAACTACGTTTTCGAAGAGCGCTCTACCGCTGGTGGATGTATGGTGTTCAGTTCCACGGCGATTCTCCCAGACCACGAGTCGGTCATCCGGAACCTTACGTAAACGACATACGCACAAGTCAAATGCGATACCACTCAACAGCCGAGCTACTGGAATTGATGGATTTACTCGAAACCATCAAGGACGTGATATTGCATTACATCTGTCCTCGATTAGACCCAACTTCGCAACAGGTGAGTTCATCGCTAGTTCAAGTCCAAGCCCCTCCCTCATGAGTGCTAATATTCTACGCAGTTGACGTTGGTTGAAAATGTCAGCAGAGGTCATTCCCTGGCTACAAGCTGGAACGACCAAAGCCACTGGGGTCGCATCATCAAAACATATGCAAAATTGGGCCCAGAGGAGCTGCTGTATTATTTCAACAATATTTACAGCTACCCGCGAAAACGACTCATTACTGAAGTCCAACTAGGGCATCCCAGCTTCACCTTTGATCAAGAGTCGATACAAATTGCTTTGCGGTGTGCACTAGAGGAACGAAACTGGATGGACAAAAAGATCAATTTGGCAGAGCACGGAGTTGGAGGCATCATCGATTTTGACGATGAACGCGATGAAGACCGTCTCAGGCTACAAAGTGATGCTAGTCCTGACGGCCTACTGCCGAATGGGTCAAGAGTTCTTGCCTCATATTCACGGTATTCTCCAAGGGGCGATGATGGGTCATTTTTGGAGGATTACCTGCGCTTGTCAGACTTTGGCTCCCGAGTCTCTACACCTGTTGCTTTGGAAACCCTGACTTGACGACGGAAGGTGGCGTTAATATTTTTGAGTATGTACGGAGTATGCATGCGCGAGACAGACATTGGTCTTGGTGATTCAAGCTACCCTGGGTGAGGAGGGAGGGGAGGGAGAGGGTCAGCGATTAGTTGCATTTCATAGATGAGGCTTCGAGCAGGAGCAATTAAACCTAGTGGTGATGCCGAATGCGACTGATTGACGACTGATTGAAACAACAACGATCTGGTGTCTGCCGGTCAGGACCGTACGTACTAGTGGCGGCCTTCAACAAGTTGACCACGAGTCCACGACCTCGATCCAGCTCGCACAGCAGCAGCACAGTGCAGTGCAGTGCAGTGCAGTGCAGTGCAGTGAGTGCAGTGCAGTGAGTGCAGTGCAGTGCAGTGCAGTGAGTGCAGCGCGCCCAATGGTGGGGTCCATGGCCAAACCGCCAAACACGCCAAACACGCCAAACACGCCAAGCAGAGCCGTCTCAGCAGCTCCCTCCTGCGCGCCTAGAACTTCCTTGTCATTTCGGCTGATACTCACCGGCTTCTTGTATTCTTGTATGCATGCCCATGTGCTGCGCGGCTTCCAGTTGCAAAACAATCAACATTCAGCCCGCCTGGTGCAGCGGGCCAAGTAAACACCAGGCTGCTCTGCTCAGTTGCTCGACAGTTTCCAGGTAAGTTGTAACTTAGTACATGATCCTCCTCCTTTCATGCGTTGCTTTGCCTCCTGTACTTCTCGGAACACAACGAGCCCTTCTTGTTTTGCAGTCTTTCGTTTTCGTTATGTGTTTCCTGGAATCGCGGCCTTGTTACGAAGATGGGACATTAGCAGCAGACGTCTCTCAACTTCAACACAAAACCCTGGTTCGGGGGTTTTTTCGGAGATTTCTTTGAGATTACTTCTTAGTGGACGGACGCGAACGAAATCTCATACTGATCGAGTTCTCGTTGCTGATGGCTCGTAGTCTAGGTTCTACTCTGCCTGTGGTCCACGGGTCAACTGGCAGTCAAGGGAGTCTCTCTGAACGACCACCAAGTTGCTCAAGATCCCCTTGCGCTCATCATCTGGCGCCTTTTCTTGGTCTCCTGTTTATTTCATGTACTGATGGTCCGATGTCCTCATAGCCAAGCAATCGGATAGTATGGATCATCGCTCAGAAATGGACATAGAAGATCATCAGATGCAAGATGCAGAGGTGACAAACGGCGTCGTTCAAGGCACCAGCCCTCGAGCTGAGCACGATGACGACACAGCTTCTGAGGATGCCATGTACGATGATGGCAGCGACCCTGATCCCCAGGATTTGGCTCTGGAACAATTACGGAGGCGAGGACTTCTCCCCACCGGCTGTTGCTACGATGATCGCATGAAGCTTCACATGAATGCCGACTTCAGCCCAAACACGCATCACCCGGAGGATCCACGACGTATCCATGAAATATTCAAGGCTTTCAAAAAGTCGGTCTCGTGTACACGGGTCCAGAAGCGGAGCTCCCAAAGATTCTCAAGGAGTGCCCGACACGATACATGTGGAGGATACCTGCACGTCCAGCAACTCGCGAGGAAATTTGCCTGACGCACTCCTCAGAGCACATGACCTGGGTTGAGCATCTGGAAACACTGAGCACGGCAGAGCTTCGTGAACTGACAAGGCGGTTCGATCAGGGCCGCGAGTCCCTGTACGTTGGAAGTATGTCGTACCCTGCAGCGCTTTTATCTGCGGGTGGTGCCATAGATACCTGCAAGAACGTCGTGGAGGGCCAGGTTAAGAACGCATTCGCTGTTATTAGACCTCCGGGGCACCACGCCGAGTTTGATGCACCCATGGGCTTCTGTTTCTTCAACAACGTACCAGTCGCCGTTCGTGTCTGCCAGCAAGACTACCCTGATATCTGTCGCAAGGTCCTTATCCTCGACTGGGATGTCCATCATGGCAACGGCATCCAAAACATATTCTATGATGATCCAAATGTTCTCTACATATCCATCCATGTCTACCAAAATGGAAATTTCTACCCGGGAAGCCTCCAAACCCAGAGACCCCGGATGGAGGCATCGAAAACTGCGGTGCAGGCGTCGGATTAGGTAAGAATATCAACATTGGTTGGCATGATCAGGGCATGGGTGACGGCGAATACATGGCAGCTTTCCAAAAGATTGTCATGCCCATTGCCAAGGAGTTCAACCCCGACTTGGTCGTCATATCTGCGGGGTTTGATGCTGCAGATGGTGACGAATTGGGCGGTTGTTTCGTAACACCGCCCTGCTATGCGCACATGACGCATATGCTCATGTCCCTCGCAGACGGCAAGGTAGCTGTGTGTCTCGAAGGTGGTTACAACCTTTCCGCAATTTCAAACTCGGCTGTTGCCGTGGCAAGAACCCTCATGGGCGAGCCGCCTCCAAAGATGGCAATTCCTAAGCTTAACAAGGAAGCTGCCCGGGCCATTGCCAAGGTTCAAGCATTTCAAGCTCCCCATTGGGAATGTATGAGACCTGGCATTGTCGACATTCCCTTGATGCAATCCCTTCAAGCTAGCCGTTTGCATGACGTTATTCGTAACGCTCAGCGACAAGTGCTCCAGGAAAAACACGGCATGATTCCATTGTATGTCCAACGGGAGCAACTATACAAGTCGTTTGAGAACCAAATTCTCGTGACACCCTTGTTGCACAATTCAAGGAGACTGCTCGTTATCCTTCACGACCCGTGAGTACTAGTTCATTGTAACACCGGGGTGCTTTCTAGTCTCGGGTTTGGGGACTTTTCTCGACAACACGTCATATGAAAGAGGAGTTGAGGTGTTAGCTAACATTGCCTTCAGGCCTCAGTTGCTGGCACAGTCGGATGCCATTGATTCCTCGCTAGAGCCTCACAATGCATGGGTTGTAAGTCCATCGAAGCCATTCATTCATCTGCCATCCCAAGCTGAAAGCGAAAACAGGTCGATGGCGTGACTCAATACATTGATTGGGCGATTAGCCAAATGTTTGGAGTTATGGATATCAATGTTCCGGCTTATGTCACCCATGAAGAGGTATGGTAGTATCTTTCCTCGTTTTTTTGCAACGGTTCAATTCGCACGCAATTCTGACCAATGTTTCAGGACGCCGACGCTTATATACCAGGGTACAAGGAAAGGGCTCTTCAAGAGCAGATCCAGCAGCTGGTGTGTTATCTGTGGGACAACTTTTTACAGTTATACGATACCGACGAGATATTTCTTATGGGAGTAGGTAATGCCTACTTGGGAGTAAAGGTCTTGTTGATCAACCGAGGTACGAGAACGAGAGCTGGTCTCTTGGGAGGCTCACAAACGACTAACACTTTTTCGCAGCAGACTGCAAATCGAAGATTGCGGGCGTCATCAACTACGTTACAGGGAATTTGCGACCCGTCAAGTCAGATATCGACCCGGACCTTTCCTCATGGTACAAGGAAAATTCAAGAGTCTACGTCGCCGGCGATCATGCGTGCTGGTCTGACCATGATCTTACTAAGAAAGTGCAGAAACGGAGATTCGGTACTGTTGTGCGCAGTCCTAAGCTCGGCCTCAACGAGATGATGCAAGAACATGCGATGGAGGCGCAACAATGGATTCTCTCGCGAATTCCGGCTTCGAGCCAAGGTAACACCACAGAGGATGATGATGAGGTTATTGAGCATCTAGGCGGCTCGAAGAGCAATTAAAGTCGTATGGGCTGGCCACGTTGCTCTCGATGTTTCTTTTTCTGCCCTCTACATTCCTAGTCGGGTCTGCATTTGGACAATGGTGTTTAGGATTGTGTATCTCGAGCAAGGCCAAAAGGGATTCTTGGCTTTGCTAATGGTTTCAGGGACCCTTTTTGTTGCTTTTTTCTTCCTGCTTTCTGCTTTCATATTTCTACTCTACCTATACCATAAGTGAAGAAGTAGAGTATTGTCTCGTCTCCAGATTTGAACAGCTTGTCACTTACGTACTTGCACTTTTGCTCTTCATACACGGATTCTTAATATACGTGTTCAAGTAAAGGGACGAAACATACAGTGTCAATAAAGAAAAATGTGCATATTATGCACTGTCCCGAGGCCCGGCTTTCGGCCCAAAGTTTTGCCGCCTGGACTTTCTCGGCGTGCACCATTTCACTTCGAGACCCCATTCCAACGTTGCAACTTTGCAACTACCTAGTCCTAGTCGCAGAGCACGTCCACGCCGCGTCGCGAAAGGCTTTCTATCAAGATGGAGCGCGATCGGGATGCGCGAGGAAGAAGGTTCGTGGTGTCTTAGTTCTCCCTCGACGTTTGATTCTAATCCGCAACCCAGGTATGATGATGGCGAGGTCGTTAGATACGGCGCAGGGGAATCGTGGAGACCTACTCCACGAGGCGGTCCTCCTGGGGATCGATCCCCTCGAAGACCGAGGAGTCCCGTGAGAGATAGGCCAAGAAGCCCTATTCGAGAGAGGCCGAGAAGTCCTCTTCGAGATAGGCCACGAAGTCCTATACGAGACAGACCGAGAAGTCTTATTCGAGACAGGCCACGCAGTCCTATACGAGACAGACCGAGAAGTCCTATTCGAGACAGACCGAGAAGCCCCATTCGAGACAGACCCAGAAGCCCTATTCGAGACAGGCCAAGAAGCCCCATTCGAGATAGGCCACGAACCCCTAGAGCACGAAGTCCTCGTCCGCGAAGCCCCGTCATCTCAGGCTCCGATAGCTACGTCCCAGGTCGATATCCACCCCGACGGCGGTCAAGAAGCGGCGGTGATAGATTCGCGCGAAGAGAGCGATCTCGTGAAAGAGCAAGCCCGCTACGAAGACGAGAGCGTTCACGATCGCCGCCCATGAGGCGGTCGCCTGGGCCTCCGCGACGCAGCTTGTCAAGACGAGGGTCGCCCATTCGAGATGTGAGATTCGAGCGGCCTCGCTCACCTCGTAGGGACTGGGAACGCGATAGGGAGCGCGACTGGGATCGAGGCCGCATGAGGGACAGAGATCGTGGTTTCGACAGACGTGACGATAGGTTGGTACACCTTGTATAGTGCTTGCTTTTCGAAGGTATATTTTGAGGCTAACGACATTGACTATAGGCCAAGGTCCCGTTCACCACATGGCCGAGAAAGACGCGATAGAAGCCCTCCCATCAAATCACCGCTCATGGCGCCACGCGGGGATCATATCGGCCAAGATCTAGATCACCGAGCCGAAATCGAATGGGGAGAGATGCGAGCCGTCCAGACGAGCGTCGCCGGTTCGAGAGTCGGGAATTTCATCAGCCATCACATCCCGGCCCGCTTCTGAGAAAGCATCCCCGCGACCTAGTTCCATAAGAGCGCATTCACCGCTGCCCTCGCGAGAACAGTCTCCTCTTCGCACGATAGCCTCTGGCACCGGATCGGTCAGAGATACGCCTCGCTCTGGCCCTCTTGAAGCCCCTTCTGCGTCCAGATCGCCACCTCGCGGCCCAGCCGCCCTCAGAGTGCCTCCAGCACCTCCTGCAAGTCGAGGCTTGTCCTCGTCTGTTTCATCTCCGTTACCTACTAGCGCCAGGCATCCGCCCACCCCAAGTCGCACCGATGCGCCCAGTCCGACTAACCCTCCATCCGGTCCACGAGGCTACGTCCCGCCGTCATCAAGGGGCGGCTATCCCCTTCGAATGGGTGGTCGGCCAGGATGGAGTCAACCGCCGTCTCGACAAATGTCAGGACTGTCTCCGTCGCCCACTACCCCAGGCGGATCTACTGCCATCCCGACCGGGCCTCGCGGTGCGCAGTCCAACGCCGGCGGATCATCTACACCCACACAGCCTCGGCCGTTTAATCCGCCCACGGGTCCCGCGTCACAACATGGCAGCGGCCCGAGGCAGACCTCGCCCAAAGCCTGCTAGCGACCATGCCTCCCGTCGTCCCCGGCGGAAAGCTCGATCCCTCCATGTCCCCGTCACCCTCAGGGTAACCCGCGAGCTGGAGCCTCACTACCGCAAACTGCGCGACGAGGAAGAAAAAGTGCGCGACGAACTCCGCTCCAGGCAAGAACGCCTCCGGAAGTCCTTGTACATGTGGGATCGGCTAGAGCGAGAGTCTCGCGCGTGGGAACTTCGAAGTGACTTGAGCGACAGGAGCATGAAGAATCTTGCCGGGGAGGGCATAGGAGGTGCTGCGTTCTAGCAGGGGGACAAGAAATCTTCTCAAAACGTGTAGCATACTAGTCAGCATTTAGTGGTGTTTTGGTGTTTTGGTGTTTTAGGGCGATTATAAGGGGGACCCATCTCCGAAAAAAAAAAAAAAGAAAAAAAGATTGCGGATTTTTTCGTCCATTTTTGCTCTCGACGTCTTTCCGTTTTATTCATTCGTATGCCCTTTTTCTTATCCACATTATTATTATCAATATGCTGCGTCCAAAGGTGCTGTCTGTCTACAGTTGGATCACTTTGTCAAAACTTCCGGGACATGATGAGTGTTCCCACTTCTTTTCCGGCCTTTGTTTTCGTTGTATTACATGTTCGTTCTTCTGGTCGCATCTCCAAACCCCAAATGCTCGTCCCTCGTCCAGGGTAGGGAGCAAAATGCAGCCGACGAGTCCGTCAAAGCCAAATACGCAGCCGAGCAAGTGTATAGCAGCTACGGCAAAGGCAGGGAGGGAATATTTGACAGCCAGTTCCATGTCATGAAAATTCACACATTTCAAAAGCCTCCAGTGAAAGGCGGCTGGCATTCTAGAAGACGACAAAACTTCCTACATCCTCGTAGTCACCGACCCATTCCTCCTCTGAGTCGGATGCGTCCGAGCCAAAGTCCTCCATACTGTATTGCAACTCTCGTACTTTTTGATTGTCGAACAAAATGTTAACGGTTGTGCATTTGCCATGTATGAATGTAGGTGTCGCCTCATCGGTATTAGGCGACTGATCACGGGTGGTAATGTTAGGACCATCTTTTCTCTCATTCATCTTCTCGCCTGGCTCTTCTCCTTCTTCATCTTCATCCGAGTCAAACTCATCTTCATCAGTATCTGGCTCCTTGTATGACGGCTTGTTGTGATGTTGCTGACGTATGGATTTGATGGGGACCCTGCGAGGGACCCTGCGTGGGACTCAGACAGTTCGCTATTGGACGCAAGCCTGCTGCTACGCCGAGACGGCGAAATTGCCGATTCGAGCGATTGCTTCTTCTTCAACGCCGGCGCCTCTCGATTAGATGGGGGCCGTAGTGTTGTGAAACAAGTAGGTGGCACATAAGGCCGAAGGAAGACGTTTTCCATCTTGTCACGCCACTTGCGGCGCAAAGTGGCTCGCGCTTGCCAGGGTATGTCGAGCATGGTTTTTATTGCCAAGTGCCTTAAATCTGGCAGATCCGTCGCACTGTCAATGATGGATTGGAAAACATCTCCGCAGTCTCCACCGACCAATCTCGAATGTGCTCGATGTTGAGGACCCTGAGTCTTGATGGCCATCTGGGAACTTGGCTAGGGAGCAATGCTTGATCATACATGGGGTCCGCGTCGTTCACGCAATCATGATGGCGATAATACGACAAGTTCATGTTGAGCTCTCTCAACTTCGGACATGTTTCATTCAAATCGGTCAAGAATGCCAGGTCGAGAGACTGATTGTGCAGCAGACTCAGCGTTCGCATTTCGCTACCATGAGTACGAAGGAAGGCGGCAAGATCCTCCGACTTGACCTCCCAGCAGTTAATAAGCTCAAAGTGTACCAGATTCTTGGGTAAAAGTGGAAGAAGGCGATCGTTCATCACGGTCGAGGATTCAAAAACGAGGTGCTTCAATGCACCCAGCTGTGAGATAGCATTTGCTACAGATTGGATGACAGTGCCGTCCTCATGGTAGGTCTGCAGCTCCTTCTCTTCAGAGGCGATGCGCAAATTTTTCAGCGAAGGCACCTGGAAATTGGTCAAACTCAACCTGGTGAGTTGTGAAAATGACGCGGTTTGATGGACGGAGGTCATTGCATCAAGATTTGCAACACACCCACCAATGAACCTGCCACTCCACTCCCAGCTTTTTAAGCTCGTCGCAAAGGGCTTGAAGCCACTGGTCGTTGACGTAGCTTGACTGGCTTCCAAGGCATGGAATACATCTTCAGGGTAGTGCCAGCGCATTGTTTTATCAAGTTCACGGTACGGAGGCTGATCTAACTGGGTGTAGATGATGAGTTCCCGGAGGCGAGTCAGTGGGTGTATTAATTGAAACAATATCCCAAGCTGAACGATATGGATGTTGATGTGTAGGGTATCAATCTTGGCGCGGTAATTGAAGAGCATCTCTGAAATAGGTCGATCGAGCAGGGCGGCCAGACGCTTTGCCTTGGCTGCACTTTTTATGGCAGGGCAGCGATAGATGGCGGTCAATGCAGGCTCTGCGAAAGCTTTGCATGTAGTAGCTGCATGTATGAGCCAACCTGTGGAAAGCGCCTCGGTTGATCCTTCTCGAGCAGCATACAGAAAGATATCTACCCAACAACCGAACGGTATCCTGGGGTCTGTCCAGTCAGGGATGATGGCATTTGGGTTGTGGTCCGATTCGGGAGCACTTGACGCTTCAAGTTTGCGGCGTTTGCCAAGTTGCGGCCGTGAAGTACGCTTTCGTTTCTGTCCTTTTTGGAGTTTCGGTTTAACGGTGTTTCTGCGCCCTTGCCTGACATTTTTGACTCTCTGATCGCAAGAGTCGAAGAATTTCCGATGAACCGCGTGTCCGCTGCGGATTCTTTCGCTATGCGGGTTGATCGGGTTGAACGTGTTGAAGAAGGTACTATCTCGCTCACAGGACTGTTTTCGAGGGAGGATATCGAGTGCACATTAGAAAATTCGTCTGCATCTGACGAATCTTCAGCATAGTTGAGCCTTTCACGTCTTTTGGACGAGAAACGCTTCCTCGGGAGGCGCGGTTCGAATTGCGACGATTGCTGGGCTCGCCACGTTGCTGCGTTGACTTGCGTGTGACAGCCATAGCTCGGCGTCGGTAAATAATCCGACAAGATTTTTGTATGAGTTTAAGCGAGAAGAAAGGAAAGGCTTCTGTTTGGAAGAATGGGACGATGGCCGATTGAGTGGGTGTAACAAGACTCGTCGTGCCTTTGTTGATGAGAGATGATGCACTCACTGCACGCCGAAAGTAAATATTCGCACAATTTTTAACGCAACCAGGTCAGCTCCAAAAAGCTGGGATGATCAGCAAGATGATGAAAGAAGAGAGACGTCAACCAGGCTACGTATTGGACTGGCGCCTTTCGTGTTGCCCCTTTAGAGAGTGCGGGAGATGATAGTTCGACGAAGCTGTTGTGTTGCGACTGATGAGAAGTGGTGAATGAAGCAGCAGAAGTCGACACAATTAATTTGTTGGATGCGCAAAGGTTGGTGGGGCATGGTGACTGGTGACTGGCAATTGGCAGTTGGCAGTTGGCAGCTGCCTTGATATTCCACGACTGGTAGCGTCAAATTTAGAACAGGGGCGGGGTCTGATCTGGGGCGTGAATGCAATTTGTTTGCAGATTTCGATTTCGGGTTCTCAATGTCTGGGTCGTCCCCGTCTCCGTCTTCGTCTTCGTCTTGAAGGCAATTGCCATTGAAGCTTTGGAGGTACCCCGTAATCCGTACCGTACACACACAAAGAAGGAAGAAGGCGGGTTCCTTCTTACAGTAGCCCTTTATCCTTGTTCGCACTTGCCTTCCGTCCGTCCACCTGCATACATGTTACTTGTAGTCTAACATCCCTAACAGCTCCACCTACTACAGCCACTAAGAGCTGATAGTGGCCACCCCGCGTGGGTCTTGTGGTCGTGTATGTATGTACATATGTATGTATGTAGAAGCATTCAGGGATTACGTACTTGTACATACATGTCCACACTGCGAGGTGCGTCTGGTGCGTCTGGTGCGTCTGGTGCGTCTGTGCCGCCACTCACATCTGGCCTGGCCTGGCCGCGCTAAGCCTTGTTGGGCGCCGCGGCAGAAGACGTCGAGACCCCCTGCAACTTCTCACGCGTCTCGGTCTATTCTCCGTGAGACTCAGTTCTCCCATAGACAGAACCCTCGATACTGCTTCCCATCTTTTGTTTGTTTTGTGCGGGCAGCATTGAACCTCGCAGAGGCCCCAAGCCTCCGGCCCGCCACCCAGCCGTCTGTTTTGTCGACGACGACCCAGTTTCGACTTGTCTCGCGCACCGCACCGCACCGCGCCGACTGGCTGATCGATCCTGCGTGGTCAAAGAAAGAAAGAAAGTCTGGTCTGGTAAACATCACAGCCTCGGGTACCACCGCCTCCCGCCATCAAACTCTCGGCAGTCCCCAGCGCGCGCAGGAACGATGCCTCAGCTCGTCTCATGCTCCCGACACGTTCTTGCATACTAGCCACCTCGGTTCGCTTCCCGACTGCCCTTTGCCGGCGTTGCCGTTCCATGCATGGGCTTCCATCATGACGGCGCAAAGCCCTTGCAAGCGGACAGCTCCCTTTCTCCAGCGCAACTGGCTCAAGAGTGTCAAAGCCCTGCAGAACGCATCAGTCATGGGCAGCATCATTTCTACTCCCATGATGCACAAGCTGTCCTCTGATGGCGATGGCGACGACACCAGACCCGCCAAGCGTTGTCGCATCTCATCGCACGACTCGTTCGACATTGATCATCTCATCGCTTCGCCGCGCATGTCTGAGTCGGGCTCAACACTGCGCATCGAAGTTCTCAAACTACTTCACAAGGACTCCAAAAGGTCAAGTCATACCAAGCAACAGCTCCCCGTGATGTACTTACTACCAAGGCACGCTGCAAAGTTACAATCTTCGACACCAGTTCAGGACCGCCGCATGTATTGCACTGTCAAAGTCAAATGTGCGATCTCATCACATTCGAAAACCCCGCTGGGCCTCATCATATCGCACGCGTCGATTTGCCTCGACCCTTTTTCGTCCCCACGATAGCATTCTTATAAATCGACCAGATGATGGAGGTTTCGATTTATCGGATTCATACCAATTACTCGTAGAACTAGAAGCAGCAAATGCTCTTCACTGGCCGCCTTTGAATCCGCAGGACCTGGGGATACCGACCGAAAGCTTGTTTCCGCCATGGGGTTCGGCTCAACACTTGATTTTATCTAGCAAGTTTGACAGTGTATTTGGACGTCTTAAGAACCCTTTGAACCTGTCAGCTAGGTACCCCTCCAACCAATCCAGCCATCAGACCAACTATGTGATGGATGTCGATCTTCGATGGACCGCGGGCTTCAAGGCTTTGAGGAGGCTCGACAAGGGTTCGAAGAACTGCATTACTGCCGTCGACCCTGATGCTGTCTACAGTGATGAAGCATTGAGCCCCGGTGTCCCGCCAGTAAATGGGATACATAGTCACACCGTCACTACCGAATCACCCACACCCAACGACCAAGAAGACGACTTCGGAGGTGACCAGACTCCGTGTCGGTCCCTCAGAGCGCGAGAGAAAAACAAGATATACAATCTGAAGGTGCTGAGCGACCAACAGCTGGGAAGGGAACGAAAACAACCTGCTCGAAATCTCAACGCTTCTTCAAACGAAGGTCGAATCCAATACGTGCTGCCGTTGTATCAGCCGGTGTCGTTGGACTATTACCGTTGCATCAACTGTGGCGCATATCACGAGTCTGTGGACCAGCTGCAACTACATCTCCAATTATCACACCCAACCTATGAGTATATGCTAGAAGATTCAAACGACGGACCGCTTTTTCGGGTGTCCGCCCTTCAAGAATCGGCAATGTCACCGCAAAAGACTTATCATCTTGGGCGCAACATCAAGCCGTTCCACATCCGAACAATGATCTCGGGAGACCAGACTTGGCTCGTGTCACGCTTTGGGCCCGACATGGACGAATCTCTAAAATCGCCCACCAAGAATGCTCCAGGCCGGATGAGAACTGCCTCGCCAATTTCAAAAGCACAGAAGATCGTACCACGGCGACCGGAAAAGCCGAAGCCCGTCAAGGCTGTGGTTCCGGATATCCCACAGCCTCTCTTCCATCCCATTAGCAAGGCAAGGCTAAAGCCTGGCCAGGACGTGCCCCAGAACGCTCCAGACAATACTTGGCTAATCCAGAAGCACCGAGAGAGCATAGGCGACTTCTCCGATGTGACACCAGCAGAAAAGGAATATATATGGGAATGGGATGGTTTCATTCTGCGTCAGAACGTCATCTCCGCCGCCTACTTCCCTCGCGCCTGGTTGAGTTTCGTCCAAGGCAAAGCCTCCTGGCTTGCAAGCGCAAGGCAGCGCATGCTCGAGTTTGCAAAGCACTCCAGCGTGCTCCTAGCCAGGAACGCACTCGACGACGATGACATGCAACAGGCATTCAAATTTATAAACGAAGCACGAGCAAAACATTCACAAGCCGCGAATCGACAACTTTCTGAAGACACGAGCCCGTCAGCAAAAGATGAATTAGCAAAACAGTCTCCGCGAGCCTCGCAAATCCGCAAGTGTGCCAATGGGTGCCAAGTATGCCAGCTCCCAGTTCTAAGCTCGCGGATTCTACTATGCTCCAATAGGGCGAGTCTTCCTTTTTTTTTTTTTTTTCTCTCCCTCCCCTTTCCCTTACCATTGGAGAGAAACCCCTCCTTCAGTCTATCACATCCAGTCCACATGTAAATACTAACACGACTTCATCTCTAGGCTTGTTCAAAACGACTGTATCATGCTGATTGCATCGCAAGACATGCTGCAATGCCTGTGACGAGCCCAGAGTGGCTATGCAACGATTGCGTTGGCAGCAAAGCATCTGACTAGAAGCCCAGATGCTCTCAAAGATCCACTAGCTCATTACACATGAGGGTGTCATCACGCAGTCAATCCAAGACTAGCTGAAGAAGCACGAATACCATTCTTCAAGCCGAATACGAAGCAATGACTTGTGTATCATAAAATAAAACACGTACATAGCTTGCTACAACATGAAAACTTGCCTCGGCGCAGTTGAGGCAACGTTGAAGGCCACGAGGGGTTGGCCTATACCAAGAATCATCCATGATGCTGGGTTTTATTCTATCTTAATACATCAAGGCCAGCCTGTCTTGGGGCGCAACAGCAATGACAGACAAGTCCGACGACGTGCCCCCGCGCCTGCGCCCGCCCCCTTCGTGGTGCGATGAAAAGAAAATGAATATATTACATGTTCAAGTTGCACCCGAAGACCCAATTTTTTTCTCCAACGCCACAAATGTTTCGAATTGGTCGGAATAACGAAAAAAAAAAAAAAGACATCCATTCTTATAATGAGAGTCCGTCCCGTACAATCTTTCCGGCCACGGGCGTTTCCCTATTCGTGCGTGCCTTTACACTACCCCTGACGTGTGTGGTGTGTTCTCAACTGTGTTTGCTACTCCCTGTGGTGAATGGTGTATGCCAAAGACTGCCCTCAGAACCTATGCCGACTCTCCTTCTTCTTCTCTCGCTGCTCCTTCTCAGTCTTTTGCCGCTTGCGACTCTCCTCGGCAATAAGATCAGTCAGGTCATCGTCGTGAGCCCACTTTGCACCGATCCCCTCTTGCCTGTTCGTTTCTTCGAACTTCTGTCTGAGGGAGTCCTTGTTGATGCCGTCGTGCTGGTTCAGCGAGTCCACGTCGAGGGCGACGTCAACGTCACCGGGCTTCTTCCGCTTGCGAGAGTCATCCTCTGAGCCGAGGACCGGCACGCCTGCTCGCTGTGCGGCCTTGAGATCATAGACGCGATCGCTGCCAAAGAAGCCTTCTGCGCGGACTTGTCTTTCGGGTAGGACTGTGTATGCTGAGCGGGGGCCGATGACTCTTCTGTATCGTAGCCTCGGCGTTCCTTTCGTAGATCCATTTCCCCGCCGATGGAGGTCTCGACGCCGCTGCCGTATTCGTGCAAGGTGCTCGAGTAGCCACCGGGTGTTTCCAGGCCGCTGGGGTTTCGAGTCCTGCGGTATTGGCGTCCTCGTCCTCGTCCTCGTCCTCGTCCTCGGATTCTTCTTCCTCAGACTCTTCTTCGCGGGGTTGCAACTCGCCCCATAGGGTCCGGTCGATGGATTCGCCCAGTTGCTGCAATTGGGCTTGGGCTTGCGATTGCGCTCCATTCTGGGCGAGGCCAAAGACGTCACCGCCATATAAAGGCCGGTTGCTCTCGTCCACAGGCGGTTTGCCCCAGCCACCGGGGTGGAATCCCCATGAGCCTCCTGGGGAGGAGGTGCGTTGAGACCAGGTATCTTCAATGTTGGATACGACGGAGGTGGCCCATAACGCTGTTGGTTGATCAGCCACGGAGGCGGTGCCCCAGCGGGCATTCCAAGAGCTTCCTTGGTGGCTTCACCGAGCTCACCTGGCCGAAAGTGTTGGAAATCAACTTCTGCCTCCTTGCCCTCGTAGTACACCTCACCGAATCGGGTGAGCTCGGGCTTGGTTTGAAAGCGGAAGAACGCATCGTATAGTTTCTGATAGTCGATGTCCAGCCTGCCCATCTTTGGCGCGACTCGCTCCCTTTGTTTCTGCTTGAGGGTTTGCTCCGCTTGTTTTTCCAGCACAGCATCGCGCATCTCCGTGATTCCCGTATCGGCAATGAACTGAGGTAAGCGAAAAGCGGCCTTCTCGACACCCCTTTTGGACGACAAGTACTCCTTTTCAAAGACCAATGCGACGGAACTGGGACGACATTTCTTTGGGCCTTGATCTGAACAAGCACTCTGGGATCCGATGAGGATACATCGTGCCAGTCGACGACTTCTGGAATAGATACCAACGCCTTGAGCTCGGCGACGGACAGCTTGTTCAACTCCTTTCGTTTCTTCTTGGAGAGCTTCGGCTTATCTTCGTCCTCCTCGTCCGGGATAGCGTCGTCGTCACCAGTCATGACAACCCCTTGATTTCCGGCATTGGCTTCCTTTGCTACTTCGTCTTCGTCTAATGAGGCGCCAAACTTGCTGAAAATGTCTTTGTAGACGGCGAAAGCCGGATCATCCTCCAGCGAATCGTCATCAAGACCCGTTGTGTCAGTAACAGCAGCAGGTTCAGCGACATCAGTACTGCTGTTCGTAGTGTTGGTGGTGGTGTCTTTTGGATCGGCGCCGGATTCGACTTTGTCTTGATATTGCACTTGCACTTGTTCTTGCTCTTGCTCTTGACCATTGGTAGTCTATTCGCAAGTCAGCTTCTGATCTAGCCCACGTCTTATGACTTTGCATCGTTCCAGCCATAGAGCAGGGAGAATTCCGACTGGCTGTGTTCAAACATACCTGGTCTTGCTGTACCTTTTTCTGTTCCTTCTTTTTGCCCTTCGCATTTGGTTCTTGGTCATTTTTGGAGCGGCCATGATGACAATGGTGTTTGCGACGACGCGCCACCTCGGTAGTCGGAAAAGTATGACGGGTTGGACGCTTGGGTCAGGAGCGAGAAAATTGCGAGAGACCCGTGAAAGCAAGTATATACTGCTTCGGGTCTCGTCTCATAGCCTGTCAGCTCGATGATAAAAATGAATGTGGGAAATTTCGACGAGGCAGCGCCGAGTCCAGCTTGATCATGAATGTGCCGGCTGGTCTGCGACGGCCACTGGTGTGCGGGACGCTGTCGCTTTCAGTTGGAGAAAGATGGCTAATGTATACATGTATACACGCACAGAGGTAGTAGTTCCGGCGACGTTGGACGGCTCGATACGAGTTGGTCGCGAAGAGGATTCGACCCGAGAGAAGGCACACCCTGGAACTTGGTTGGCGCCGCGATAAATCCTGAACTGTGCTCGTTGGCGTCGAGCCGGGAGATTGCCGGGTAATGAATGGCAAGCAGGTGTACATACAGGTTGTACGGCTGGCTGGGTTGACTGGGTTGGTGGTTCCACCGGACCGGACGCTACAGGGCGATACAGGGCGATGCAGGGCGATGCAGGGCGATACAGGGCGCTGCATGTGGCCTTGTCAGGGAGAGCTCCTAGAGCATCGGATGTGTGGATGCGGCCTGCGCATTGACTAGGATGAAACCCTCGATAAGACAACGGTGGAGACAAATGTATTAGAAGTACCTCCGTAGACTAGTCATTACTATAGCGCATTGTGTACCCTTTAGGTACAAAAGTCAGGTGCTGTCTGCACCTCTGATTAACCAGAATCGAACCTTTTCTATTAGCTACACTAACCCCTACCTTTAATAGTTATAAGCCTAGGAGGCTTCTATTGCCCTTATTATTAATTATTAGAGGATAAAAGCTCTATTAAAGTTATTAATCTAATGCTTACCTATATTAAGAGATAATTGCCCTTTATTATAATAATCAGTTAAAACAATAACCCTATGCTTCCTTTAACCAGTATAGTTCCCTTTATAATATCTAAAGAAACTCTAAATATAGTGTTATTATTAGAGAAGGACTAGATTAAATAGTACGTATAAACTAAGAATTACACAGAATCTTATAGTGTCTAGGAGTATATTAATCTAAATTAGGATAAATTACTAGAAGAACTAACAATACCTACTTACCTAAAAAGAGATCTAAGGCTAGAGATTATAGTAGATAACCCTAATGCTCTAGAAGACTAGAAGATTATATATAAAGATGCTAAAGATAAGTATAACTTTAAATACAAAGATCTATAATTTAATCTTATAAAATATATAAACCTATTAAGGCAAATACTAAAGATTAGGAATTTATTTATAAAACCCTTTTAAAGAATATCTAAGACTCTCTTAACTTTAATAGTAAAGAGAAGGGAAAGGAGTTAGTTTATTAGTACTCTTAAAGAATATTAAAGCTTCTTTAGGACTAATATAAGCTAAATATAAGGAAGATATTAATTCTTATAGAAACGCGCCTTAATAATTACTTATAAGCTAAGGGTTCCTATAATTAATACTAATAGGTAGTAATAATAAAGGTACTATAGAGGAATTATTAAGACCTTAAGACCTAATAAACTAAGGAGATAATGCTATATAAGTTTATAATCCCTCTTTATAGTAAATTTAAGTTATTTTAGAAGAAATAGAATAATTTGCTTAATAAGGGTATAAATTAAAGCTTCCTTAAGGCTATTACAGAGTTTAAAAGAGATTATAAAGCTTTATAGAGTGTACTAAAGGCTATTAATATAATTATAACTAATAAATTAATAGGATTAAATAATTTAATAAAGTCAGAGAGGCCTAAGTGCCCTAGATATATAAATTATATAGTTAAAGATGCCTTAAAGTAGTGGGAATCCTATAATTCATTTAAGGCTTTATATAAGCTAGAGCTTGCTCCTAAGAACTAGGAAGTTAGGAAGAACTCTAAAAATAATATTAAGAAGTATCTAAAAGAGAATCTATAAGAGAAAATAAAGGCTATAAATTAGAAGTTAAAGGAGAAGAGCAGTAGCAATATTATTATGCCCTTATAAAACCCTATAAATAACTCTATAGCTATTACTCTAGGCAAGAAGTTAGCTAATATATTATTATTTATACGCATAGGGCGCTCTTAATATATTACCCTATCTTTAAACGCGGTTAATAGCTTAGAATTAAAGAGGAATATAGTCCTTTATAACTCTAAAGCAAATATTTATATCTTTAATAACCCTTATTAGTTTAAGCAAGCTAAATTTAATAATACTATTATAATAGAGGTAGAAGCTAGTGGCATAATCTATGTGGCTTTAGGAGAAAGTCTAGTGTATATCTTAGTAATAGATTCGCTATCTAGAATGCTAAGGATAATTATACTAGAGAAAGCGCTACTAATCCTAGAATTTTATATTAATCTTATATTAGTAATAATTCTAATAAAGGCAGGGATCTTCTAGAATTAGAAGAAATACTTCCTATATAAAGGGTTAAGGCCTATAGTAAGAGTTTATAATATTAATAAGCTCCATATGTTATTATAGCTATTAGAAGAGCTAAAAGAGGCCTATGCTATAACTAGCAGGGCACTAAGACTGCCTTAAAAGGAGATGCAAAGCTTTAGCATTAATAATACGGTTATCTAGGCATACATGCCTTTATAGAGCTTATAAACGTAGCTTTAAGCGTTAGATTAATAGGTCCTAAGCTTATAGAATATAAGGTATATGCTATAGGCAAAGCTAAGTAATAGAGATTGCAGGTTATACCTAAAGGCCTTCCACAAGGACTAGGTTATAGGCTTTCTATTAATCTAGATTACTATAACTCTCCTTATTAGAATAGTAATAGGTATTAGTGTGTTTTTACATACCTTATAACCTTAATAAGGTTCTTTTATTCCTTTAAAATAAAGGATAGTATTTGCAATAGCTTTTATATAATAATAGCGTTCCTAAGCACTTAATTTAGGGTTTAACTACGCTTTCTATATAGTAATATTAAAAAGCCCTCTTTATAGAGTAAATAAAAGATAAGATAGCCCTTATAGGTATTATAGTCTATAATTTAGCTCCCTTAATGCCTAGCTAGAATAGAAAGGCAGAGAGATCTAGGGGGTAGTTAAGCAAAAAGCTTATATATTAAGTCTAGAGGCTTAGCTTCTAATAGATCTTAATAATAAGGTCTTTAATACTATAGTTTATCTATTAAATTAAACGCCTTTTAAGCATTACGAAACCTAGATTACACCTTATAAGCTATAGTAGAATTAGGCTAGGAAAACGGTTCTAGCCTATTCACAGATAGCAGAGGTCTAGAAGCCCTTAATTACATATCTATAAGCCTACGGATATAAGGCTTTTCCTATAATAACAAAGGCTTTAGAGCACGTTAAATTACATAACGTAATCCTATAGTTAGAGCAGAAAGCTTATATTAGGTACCTTATTAGTTATAGAGGTAAGTCCTAATATATTATCTAAGTGCCTTTGCTTTATAATCGTAAAGTTATTATATTAGTATGTGTTTAATTTAATAAGAATTCCTTCTTTAAACTAGAAGAAAAGCTAGAATTAGCTTAAAAGGAAAAGATATTAATAATTATGCTACTTAAAGAGCTTAAAGCTAATAATATTAATAAGGAAATTAGTTAAGACCTTATTAGATTAGAATTAGAAGAGAAGGATTACCCTCCTATACCTTTAACTATAGAAGGAGAAAATAAATAGTTTAAAGTAAAAACACTACCTTATGTAATAGGGGAAAAAGATAACCTTTCTAGTGCACTTTTAACCTCTCCTAACTCTTCTTATAAGGCACTAGTTACTATAGAGAATAAAGAGCTTAGGATATAAGGTAATAATACGCTATATCACGAAATTAATAAATTTATGTGTAATACGATAACTAAACATATAAAGACTACTATAGAGACTAGCGAAATTACTAGCAAAGGTAGTAAAGAAGTAGAGAATTATTATCCCTAGGATAACGGCATTAATCTAGATAATATTATTACTAGAAAACGCTAAAGAAAGGAAACATATAAAGCTAGGTAAGCATAGTTTTCTTATGCCTTTTCTATAGTATTATAAGGCACTTAATATAGTTTATAAATTAAAGATATGCCTTTAGAACCTACCTATTATTAATAAGCTATAGCTTTACCTTATTATAACCGCTAGAAGGAAGCGATTATAAAAGAGCTTTTAAAGCTCCTATCCCTAAATTACTAGGAAGACATACTAGATAAATCCCTTAATCTAGAACTCTATAAGGAAATTATAGACCTTAGCTAGGTCTTTAAATATAAGACTAATAAGAAAGGAGTAGTAATAGAGTTTAAAGCTAGAATAGTTATTTAAGGCAACTAATAACTAAAGGATAACCTTAATAACTACGCTACTACGCTTACTTTATAATCTCTATGTATGCTACTTATAGTTTACTACGCTAATAATCTTAATACCTAATAATATAATGTTTAAAATACCTTTTTATATATAGAGCTTAAAGAACCTATCTTTATAAGCCTTTAAAGGGTATAAACACAAAAGGTTATCTCTAGAAAATAATAAGAGTGTTATATAGGCTACGAGAAGCTCCTTAATAATAGTTCCTTTATTTAATAAGATTTCTCTTAAATCTAGGCTTTATATAAGGGAAAGAAGACCTATATATCTTTATAAAAGACGATTTTATCCTATTTTTCTACGTAGATAATATTATAGTGCTTTACCCTAACGGATCTAAAGCAGAATTTAAAGAATTACATAAGCAACTAATAAATAGCCTAGATGTTAAGAACTAAGGCAAATTAAAGTAATTCCTAGGTATTAAAATCATTAGAAACCGCGATACTAAAGAGATATGGTTATTATAGGAATTATATAAAAACCTTTAATACTTTTTCCGCACCGATCTAAAGGTCCGGAATCGCCTCTAAAATACAAACCATATTAATATTCGAATTCCTTACCTCCGTTTACCCTCCTATAATATCGCATTGCGACAGAGCTAGAGGCAGGTGCAAGGGCAAGATGCTAATAGTAATTAACGCTAGAGAAAGGGGCTAGCACAGAGCTACCACTACCTAAACGCAGGAATAGGGTAATTTAACGCCTATAGATATAAGGATAACCTAATAATAGATTAGATATAATTCAAGCACCTAGATAACACGAAATTCTATAATAAGATTACTAGTCTTATCCCTAGCAATAAAGTCTCCTAAGTTTAGAGCATTATAAAGGCCATAGCCTACTAGGCAGCAAACCGCGCCTACGCTAAAATAAGAGCTATAAATAATAATAGTAGTAATAATAATAATAACATTTACACTACTAAAGAAGCCCTTAAAGTAGCCCTTAAGAAGGCTATTAAGGAAGAAGCTAAAGGAACTAATACACTAACCTAGGTAAGTATTACTACTAGACTAGCACTAAGAAGGCTAAATAATAAAACCCCCTTATAAGTCCTAGGCAGATAATATAAAGAAGTACTTATTAAAGGTAATATAATTTAGGAAACGCTCTAATCCTAAGGCACTAAAGATATAATAACTATAGTAAACAAAGCCACTAGCTAAACTATAGCTATAGTAGCTAGAAGACTCCCTAGTAAAGATATAATTATTACCTTTAAAGAAAACATAGCCTAATACAGAGAGGACTAAAAATAGATTACTAAAGCATTTAGTCTAGAAGCAGCCCTTTACTACTATATACTTAGCGTTATAGTTAAGGGATTCCTAACAAAGCATATATTTATTAAGAACCTTATAACTAAGATTAGAAAAGCAAATAAAGTAAACGTAATTAAGGTAACTATAAGGCGCCCCTAAGTAGAAAACACATAGCACACTACCCTAATCCTAGGGCTAGCAGAAGTAAAAGACACTAATAAGATATACTAAGATAGAATAGTCTTTAAAGTAAAGCTATTCTAGACTAAACTATATAATAAGACCTTATAACCCTAATAATACTATAACTACTTCTAAACTAGCTATATTATAAAGTTCTATAAGGCAGCCCTAAGGTATAGTAAGTGCAGAGCTAGCTAATATAAGGAAGGAGAAATATTATACCTAATAATTAGTAAATAACTAAAGGAAAACTATATCTTATATTCTAGCTTACACCTAGCGTGGTTAAGGGACTACCCTATCCTAAAAGAGAAGTAAAATATAGTAAAAGCAAGCTACCTAGAGTAACTATCGCGATTCGCTAGTAACTCCCTAGATAAAAGCCTAACGCTACCCTATAAGGGAACTAGCATAGCTATAGTACCTATTATTATAGTAAGTAGGAAAAGGGAATGCCTTATAAATATAAAGAGAAGTGCTAAACAGCCTAGGGCAGGGAGTATTATATAATACACGTCTTAAAACAGGGCTAGAATAGAGCTAGAGTAAGATAGTAAAGACCCACTACCCCCTAATTAACATAGTAATATTATAAGTCCTCTTTTAGAATATAAATAAAAAGGATAGCCTAATACACATAGCGCTCTAATACTAAACTAATATAAACATAATAGCAATCTAAGAGTAGGAACACATAAGGCACCCATAGCCCCTAGCACTAGGCCTTGCCTAATTCTAACTAGCATACTATAAGGGATAGAACACAGTATATATAAATAAGAAGCATAATATAGGGTTATAAATAGCCTAGGGAGGACCTAACTAGTTACTAGTAGAGATAAAAGGCATAAATATCTACTCCTTTACTTAGAAGGATATATAGATAACTAGAACACACCTATCCGCACTTTTAACGTAAAAAGCCCTATAGCTAAAGCGTTTTTATAGGAGACTTTAACTAAAAACACCCTCTAGGATAGCTTAGATAGAATAACTAGAGGAGCAGAGGAACTACTAGACCTTATAAGCTAATAAAGGCTTAGTCTAGTAATGCCCTAAGGGGAACCTATAAGATAATATAGAGAAGATAGAGATAGCACTATAGATCTAGCATAGGTAACTCTAGATATCTAAGTCTACTATAATAGCGTAGAAGACCTTATAGGCTCTAACTATATTCCGTAGCTAATTAGCATCTTTACTAAGGAGTAAGAAGGCACCCTGCCTACCCTTAAACACACCTAGACCGCAATAAATAAACTATAGGTAAAGGCAGAAGTAGCAGTGTAACTCTAAGCGGAAAATACACTAGACCTAAAAGATAAGGAAGGAATTAATGCATACGTAACGTAGCTTATTATAAACCTCTAATAGATAGCAGAACTAGTAGCCCTATAGAAGCGCTAAGGACTCCTAGCCTAGAGGCATAGTGGTTAAGGAGAATAAAAAGGTAGTTACTAAAGCTAAATAAGCTAAGAGATAATAGAGACGCTAAAGGACTAAAGCAAACTAGTAAGCCTTCTCTAAGGCAAATAATAACTAGGAATAGATAGTTAGGGAAGAAAAAGGAATGCGTAAAGAGAAGCCTTATAAAAAGCTAATATATAAGAAAAGGATAGTAGAGTTTAGAGACTAGAGAGATAGGCCTAGCTCTAAAGCTAGGCCCCCTAGAGCTCCCTAAACTCCTAGACCTAGAAAGAACTAATAATAACCCTAACCTAGCCATTACCTATAAGGATAAGGTAAGCACACTTACATAAAGGTTCTTCCCTAAGCCTATAGCAAACCTCTCCTATATCCTAAACCTCTCCTTCCTAGAGCTTAATAACACACTAGTCCTAGATAAAGAATGGTTTAGAGCAGGAGACATTAGAAATATCCTATTAGATATAGCTAGCTAGAAAGCCCTAGGAGACAATAAACTCCTAGTAGGCCTTATTAAGGTTTATAATAAACTAGCTAAAGAAGCTATAGTATACCTGCTAAATATAGTCCTTAAAGTAGGATATTTTCTAGTATAGTTCTAAACTATATAAGTAGTAGTAATTAGGAAGCTAGGAAAAACCACTAAGGAGATAAGAAGGGCTAACGTATAGAGACCTATCTTACTACTAAATATAGTAGGAAAGATTATAGAAGCAGCGATTATAAGGTAGCTTATAGCCTTTGCTAAGGCTAAGGGCCTCTTCCTAAGCTATAAATAGGAAATAGGGTAAATAGATTAATAGAAACCGTAATTAGAGTCCTTATAGAATATATAAGAGAGGCTTAGGGTAGAGGCAGCATTGCCTTATTAGCGCAGATAGACATCTTGTCCGCATTTAATAGAGTTAGCCACCTATATCTAATTTACATATTAATCTAAATAGGCATACCACGCTAGCTAATAGCTATAATACATAGCTTCCTTATAGATAAAACAAGCTAGCTTAGCTTTAATAGTAAACTCTCTAGACCCTTTTAGATAAAGGTAGGCACCTTATAAGGCTTACCCTCTTACTAATCCTCTTCTTACTTTACTTAGTAAAGCTTTATATACGCCTCTAAGCTATCCTAGGCATAGTGGTAATAGGATTTATAGATAATATAAACATAGTAGCGTTTAGAAAAAACACTATATAGACCTAGAAAAGGCTTAAAGCCACGTAAAAGTATATAAAAATAGGTAAAAGAAGTAGGAGTAAAGTTTAACCTAGTAAAGACTAAACTTATACACTTTAGTAAAGCATACTAACCCCTATAGGCTAGGGTCTAACTTAGTATAAAGGAGATAGCGCTTATAGAGTTATATAGGTTCCTTAGAGTCTAGGTTAATAGGAAACTTAATTAGAGTGCTTATAAGAATATACTAAAAGGCAAACTAGCCTAATAGCAGCTTACACTCTCTTTGCTAGTAGCGTTAGCCTAGGGTTATAGCTTTAGAGATGCCTAACTCCTATACATATAAGTAGTCTAGCCTATCCTTGCCTATAGGGTAAGCGCTTACTATACCCTAACTATAAAGGGTAAAAAGCTAAGAGAAGTAGTTAAAAGCTTTATAATAGACTAATTAGCCTACCTCTAAATTATAGCTAGTGCGTTTAAGGCTATACCTATTACCTAACTAGAGGTTAAGACTTATGTCCCCCTAGATCTATACTTAAATAAGATAAAACAGAAGTTTAAAGAGAGAATTATAGAGAGCGAAATAGCTATAATAATCTAAACCGCTACTAACTTAGTATAGTTAGTATTACATTATAGATAAAGACCCTCCCTAGGAGTAATAAACTAGTGGCAGAACTATATAAGGAATAGAGATAATGCTAGGATAAATAGTATAGTAAGGAATGCCTAGGATAGCATAGACTTATAAGAGAGCTAACTAAAGATTAACTACTAACTTATAACCTAAAGGAAATCTAAAGATTCCACATAGGCCTAGAAAAGCATATCTCCTTAACTATAGTCTAACTATATATAGGAAAGATTAGTCTTAATAAGTTCCTCTTCTAGAGAGGTATTCCTAGGGTAAACTTGCCGCTATGTAGCTATAGTAGAGTAGTTAAGGACTAATATTATATTATAGTAAACTACCCTAAATATAATTACTAACGCCCCTAAACGCGCTAGCCTAGAGACATATAAGAGGTAAGGCTAGCCCTAAACTACTCCCTAAAGGCAAGAGTAATAGCTAAATAGTTCCTTAGCATAAAATAACTCTAATACTACTTATTAGTATAAGAACTAGCAGCTAACATATATAGTAAAGAGAAGGAGCTAGAACTAGGTTACTTCTAGCGCTAGGACTAATAGCTAGGATATAGATATAGTAGATAACTAGGAGAGATATAAGATTATATAGTTTAGAGCTAGAGGTAAGCTAGCTAAAGAATTATAAGTCTAGAACCATTATTAGATTAATTTTAAATATATAACACTAGGTATTATAAACCCCACTAGTCTACTACTACCCCTTTACTAAGCTATATTTACCTAACTAATTACTTCTTCTCTAGGACTAGAATTACCCCTCTATTACCTTAGCCTACCCCTTAGTAAGCAAGGCCATGGCTAGGAGATAGTTTGTCTCTGCTGCGCGGGCATCTAGGCGCTATAACTAAAATATTAGCTTATTATATTAATCCCCTCTAGCACTAGCCTAGCCTAGGCCTACTATAAAGGCACTTCTTTTCTTCTTACTCTAATTACTAGCATAGAGCTTCTTTATATAATCTTAATAATTATCTAGGACCTATAGAGTAATTAAACCTAGGATAGAACTAGTAGAGGACTAATAGAGAAGCACTTACACTACCCCTAGTAATAATATCCGCCTAGACCTTAACTAACTACTAGTGCTTATTTTACTACCTAGTTAAATTAGGCTAGGAGCAGGTTAGCACTAGACTAGGCCTAGGTAAGGGCGCTAGCTACCTACCTTTAAGTAACCGTAGTTTTAAACCTAATAATTAAAACAGGCATTAGTAGCAAGCCCTACGTAAAATAGTTAGCCCTACCTCTAAACCAGAATAAAGCTAACTTACTAGCAATATTATAGCATTAATACCTAGGATAGTTAATAGACTAAGACTTATAGGAAACACATTAAATCCTATAGGGATCCCTTAACTATTATAGATTAGACTTAGAGTAGACTTAGTGTAAGGGCAGTAAGGGTTATACCTTAAGATCTTTAGCTATAGCTTACTTAAGTTACTTCTTAGTTAATAACTTCTAAGGGTAGCGCTTATTCTTAGGAGTTTTCTAGGCAGATTAGGGCTAGAATAGCATAGGACATAGGAATACTTATAGCTACTAGTACTATTTTATTAAATAACTTAATAGATCTATAGTAATATTAGCATTTAGGCTAACACTAGCCTAGGAGTGCCTTAGGTAGCTCTAAGGAAGAAAAGAACCTATAGGAAGTTTAATAAAAAAAAGAAAAGAAGGAAAACCCTCTAGGGAGAGGAACCCTTCTTATACTTATATAGGGGGCTAAATTATAGATATTAATAAAGAAAGAAAACATAAGACGAAAATCTAGTCTAATAATGCCTAGGAGACCTAGGCCTAGAAATAGCTAGGAGTTAAACTAAACCCACACCCTTACTATAAAAGATAAATAATATTAGGTGCTCTAGCTTCCCTAGACTAATAAGCTAGACCTAGGCTAGAGAAGGCTAAAAAGTGGGGCTATAGAAGAGCTAGCTAAAAAGTGAAAGAGAAGTAAATCACTACTATAAAACCAAATCTAGCACGCTATAAGATAGTATAATAGGCCTAGAGCAGTGCTAGAGCAGACCTAGGATAGAGCTAGGCAGGGCTTAGAACCTAGGATTTTCCCTTTTCCTTTTTTTCTTTCTTTTCTTATTAGGATAAGGCTAGCGTAAGCTAGTAACAAACACCTACGATAGGCCACACATAACGCAACGCAGGCCTAGTGCAGGGTCGGCGTTGGCCCGAACATAGATGTAAGGGTTTTTCTTCCCATTCAAGGGTTTTCCTTTTGACGAAGCAGCAGGAGTACTAGTACTAGCCCTACATAGAGCTAGCTAGCGTAAATAATATATATATAGGAATTATATATTTAAAAGATTACTTAGAAATTCATTCCTAATGTTATTAATAATAATCTAAAGAGCTTAACCTCTACTCCTCTTCCTATAGCTATAATCCTTGCTAATACTAGCAAAGCTTCTAATAAAGAGATTAATTATTACAGAGTAGTTATTAGCTCCTTAGTATATCTTTACATTATAGGAAGACCTAACGTGGTATTTATAGCATTAAAGCTAGCCTCTTTTATAATAAATCTATTAGCAAAGCATATTAAGCTTGCTAAAGGAGCTATTTTATATGCTTAGAACATAAAGAAGCTTTGCATTTGCTACTTAGGCATAGATAGCTTTAATACCCTATTTTCTAGCACTAATACTTCCCTTAGTAATAACCCTAATACTTATAGATTAACATAAGGCTATGTTTTTATTATACATAGCGCTATGATTAATTAGAAGTTAGGTAGGTAATATTATATAATAACTTTAAGTATAAAAGCAAAGCTCTTTACCCTAAATTATAGTGTAAAAGAGCGTATATCTCTAGGGAGGTTACTTTGTAATATTAAGGTCTATATGCTACTGCTTTCTATTATCTAGTGTAATAATAAGTAAATAATCTAAATTATAGAGCATATAGAAGGAAGGCTTTAGACTAGCCTTAAGTACCTTAATATAAATTAAATATGGATTTAAGAGTAATATACAAAGGGTAATATTAAGGTTAATTAGTTAAAGACCTCTAAGATACCTACGGATAGCTTTATAAAGCCTTTATTAGGTTAAATGCATAGGGATTTCTACCACTGGATTAGCTTACGCAAGATTCCCGCGTAACCATAATACTAGAAATTCGTTATAATTACTTCCTACACTAATGAATTCTAGCTTTAATAGATATCTTAGCTAGGGGGTGTGTTAGGAGAGCTCCCTAGAGCATTAGATATGTGAATACGGCCTGCGTATTAACTAGGATAAAACCCTTAATAAGATAATAATAGAGATAAATGTATTAGAAGTACCTCCGTAGACTAGTTATTACTATAGCGCACTGTGTACCCTTTAGGTACAAAAGTCGGGTGCCGTCTGCACCTCTGATTGACCAGAATCGAACCTTTTCTATTAGCTACACCGACCCCTACCTTTGACAGGCCTTTGAACCCCGGGGGCATCACCCCATCACGCATGGCCCCAGGCAGACAGATACAGACATACTTCCGCACATAGGCAGTCGATTGTGTTTACGCCCAGTCGTGCAAAAGCTCATCATGGCCAAGCCGTCATAGAACATCTCAGAAGCAACTCTGTCTTCCCTTCCTGTCCTTCGTTTTCCAGCCCCTTTTCTTCTTTCTGCTTTCTTTCTCTCTCTACACGCCAGCCTGCCCTCCGACAGCCCGTGCCAAGTGCGAAGTGTCTTCATCGCGATCGCAATAGCCGTACTCCGTACTGACCGACGTATTCCCAACTTCCCAACTTCCCAACTTCCCAACTTCCCGATCCCTGGGCCCTGGGCCCTGGCCGCAGGCGTAAACTCGAACATTGCTCGAACATTGCTCGAACATCACTCGAACATCACCCGTGGTTCTGTCTATACTCTCAAACTCTCTCCATCGACTCCGCCAGCTGCCAGCTGCATGCTGCATGCTGCATGCTGCGAAGCGATTGCTGCGATGGAAAAGTTTCCAGATCACATAGACGCGCCACGTATGGCCAATGGCATGTCCCGGTCACCAAGTCCCCTGAAGCCTGCTTCGGGTTATGGCCTCCCAATGGAAACAACATGATCCATTCAGATCGACGGCCGGCGCCTTTGACCAAGATTCAGAACGGCAACGCTGCGAATGGCCAACATCAAGGGCTCTCTCCATGGTCATCATCCAGCGGATCAGCGCGCGGCCATGGTCGTCAGAAGAGCTTGGGTGATGCCATTCGAACTATTCGCACAAGAAAAGGAAGTGTCAGCCAGAATGCCCATGAACTTGCTGATGCACTGCGGGCTCCAGTCTCCCCAAAGCTCGTCGTAAGTAACAATAAGCTGTTGTTGGCCTCTCTCTCTCTCTCTCTCTCTCTCTCTCTCTCTCTCTCTCTCACACACACGCGCGCATATATCCTCATTGGCACAACGCCTAGGAGGTCGCCCAGTTGCTGATGGAGTCGTCGGGTCTAGATACTGAGCGTAATGTGGTACACATCTTCCGCCTTAACCAGTACATCCTCGAAATCCATCCTCAATGCCTTCGACAAGCCGGCAACGTTGACACTGGTCCAATTCGCCTTCGTGTCGTCTCTTTGTGTCGTTATGTCATGGCTGGCCTCTATATTTCCCGTTCTTCGCCAAAAATCTCGGCCCTAAACCATCCTATTCGCCAACCATCTCGAGACATAATCATGACAACCCTACCACTCGCCGCCTTTCAAATAGGCGGCCACTTACTCAGTTCGACTGCGACTGCCAGGATCCCGGTCTCTCTAGTTCACACCGTCAAAGGCCTAGCGCCTTTGTTCACCGTACTGGCTTATAGGATATTTTACGACATTCGATACCCCCAAGCAACCTATTGGTCACTGATTCCCTTAACAATCGGTGTCATGTTAGCCTGCTCTGGCAAAACCAGCTATGACGGACAGATGATTGACTCATCCAAGCCTTGTTGGCAACACTCATCTTCGTCATGCAAAACATCGTATCCAAGAAGATATTCAACGAAGCTGCTAAAGCGGAAGTGGAGGGCCCCGGTATCCCATCCAAGAAGCTTGACAAACTCAATCTGCTTTGCTACTCATCCGGCATGGCATTCATCGTCACGCTGCCCATCTGGTTCTGGAGTGAAGGCATCACACTCCTCAAAGACTTTCTGCACGACGGCTCTCTCGACTTGAGTAATAAGAAGGACGCCATGGATCACGGCCGTCTAACCATCGAGTTCATCTTCAATGGCGTCTTTCACTTTGCTCAGAACATGTTGGCATTCGTACTTTTATCCATGGTTTCCCCAGTCACCTACTCTGTGGCCAGTCTGATCAAGAGAGTCTTTGTCATCATTTTGGCCATTCTCTGGTTCCGCAGTCCCACAACACCCGTACAGGCCGTGGGCATTGCATTGACGTTTCTCGGGTTATATCTGTACGACCGTACGAGCGAGAGCAACAAAGCCGATAGGAAGGCACGCCTCATGACGGAATCACGCACGGGAACCCCGTTACTGCCCTTGGAAGAATCTCCGGATAGGTCACCCACTCACCCACTCGAAGGGCCTGCCGCTCGTGCCCACAGCGGAGGATACCTCAGCTCTTTCGCAGGGGGCAACGGTTCCAAGAAATCGGTTGATTAGTTTTTTTCTTTTTTTCTTCGGCATTAACAGCAGGCAGGCAGGGCCTGCCCTTTTGTCATGAGCAAATACAGGTTGCATCTCGAACAGATGATCCATTCTCGATCTCTTCTTCCGAGGACAAGAGTTAGTAGAACCTATATAATCTCTCAGCTTCGACTTTTTGTGCCACAACCACAGCTAGGTACTGCATTTGCAAAACATTACAACGGGGCCATTTAGGCGTTCGATGTCATTATATTATTTGGTTCAGAACTTTGCAAATTCTGCGTTTACGTTTTTTTCGAAAATTTTCTCAATTCCTGGGATCCTCGTAGAAGAAAAGAAAAAGACGAGACCACATTGATTGTATAGGGCACTCTCACGCATGATGTATGGCATGTCTTGGATTTTTACGATTTTCTGGGGAGGCGGGGTTAAGTATTCGGAAGTCTAGACGAATGATGTCAACATGGTTGTTTTGCAGAGAAAGGAAGTGCGATTCTAATATTTGTACATGGATATATTTCTACTTCAGGTCATTTTGTCCGTGTGCGAGGGCAGTAGCCGGGACATATCTATTGCCGTTTACGAATTATAGACTTGGGCATTCTCTGGATGCGTCATCACACAAAGTTCTGTCGTTGTCCGTGGCCGTCAAGTCCTCCGGGGACGTGTTTATTATTATTACGCATTGTCTAGGCTGCGCATCATATCACTCGATGAGCCATTCTTCGACTTCGACGCCAATGCTTCTGCCTATGCCCCTGATGGCCTCCCAACCGACGTTGATCCGCCATTTGCCCGCCCTGTCCATCAAGTCCCCTGTGCCAACGCGGACTAGTAAGCGTAGACTTGCAAGCGTGGCGATGGCCATGCCGACGTCGCCATCGAGACCGCCTGCACCGACAGCACTCCCGTCGGGGGCCCAGTCGCCTCGGACGGCTTCGAATATGGCCATCATGCGCTCTAGGACAAAGGCGTGTGCGCCGAGTAGTTTTCTTGCTATTTTGCGGTGCTTGCTTCGAGGCGTGCCCCTGTTGGCGACGAAGCCGCCGCCCCGCCGGCGCTTCCGGCCGTGATGATAGGTTGAGAACAAGGTGAGATCGTGTTTCGTACCATTGTGGGACGCAAGATAGGCTGCCAAGAGGAGGAGGCGCGCTGCGATGGGCAGCAAGGCCGTGAGATCTGCGGCGGCAAGAGACGTCGGTGTCGTGGGGTTGGGGCGAGGGTTGCGGCCGTCTTTGCCCGTTGCATCGCTCGGTGTCGATGCAGAGGCGGTATCGGGGCGAACGGCAACGAGGCTCGGGTTCAGCAACGACTCGTCCTGGAAGTGAACTCGCACGGCTACCAGGAGCTTGGAGAACTCCTTGTGTGAGTTTGTCCCAGCCAGCACGGGCGCTATGAACCGCGGCCACAGGGCCTGACAACTGTGTCGAAACGATGGCAAGGTACGAGATGCAGAGCGCACAAAGGCGTCGTGGACAGCTGCGCAGAAACGCGTCCACAGGCCGTTTGCTTCTTGCTGCGTCAAGCTGGATACCGGTGCTGGTGGTGAGAGGAGAGTATGCGGACGAATTCGGGCTTCGTGTATGGAGGGAAGTGAAGATGCGCGGAAGCGGGCGTTCGAAGAAAACCGGCTGGCGGGGCTGTCACGATGAATATACATGTGAGACATGGCATCTACAAAACACGGAGCGTTAGAGTAATGAAGTGTTTTTGATACTGCTGTTTGGCATTGGCTTCGGCTGAGCGAAACCACTGTACTTGTTCCAAAATTCGAAGATGCGATGCCCGACAAATCCAAGTATACAGGAAGAAAAAAAGGAAGAAAAACCAAAAAAAAAAAACCACGTACAATTTCTGATAACCGAGCGAGTCCCGGCAACAACGTTGGCGGCGCATCTCTTTGCCTATCAATCGCATCCAAGACCAGGACCAGCCTCCATCTCGGGTCCCTGGTAGGGTCTTTGAGCATCGTGCTCATGGCGACACATAACTGCGCCAAGGTCTCGCATCGTCTGTGCCTGCGCAGCATCGAAGACGATTCACCCGAATCTCCTCCGTCTGATTGCAGGGCATCGGCTACTGAACCCACGATGCGCTCGAATAAATGTCGACTTGTGATGCATTGCGCGGCGTTCACAGTAACATGTTTGTACCCTCCGCTTTGCGACGCCGTCTTGATAGAGTCAGACAGCCGCACGAGTAGTTGTTCTGTTATGCTCGACTTTCCCGTGGCTTCGGTGCCGTGAAGGACAATGTTCCGGCATTGCGCGCCGTCGGGCTGTGACGGGGTGGACAAGTCAGTCAGTCGAGTTGTTATCAGGCCAGCCCTTGTTCCGCTTCCGGAGGTAATATCGTAGGCGTCACGGCAATTTTCCACAGAGTGCTCTTACATGTACAAGTGTTGCGAGCGATCGGATTTGGTGCTCCCGGCCTGGGAAGCTCGTCAACAACGGGGCAAGAAGCTCATCATCCGGCAGACGGAAAAGTGAGCCCATACTCGCGGAGCTAAGCTCCCAACACCAACAGACAGACAGGTTTTCCAAGTTTCGCCCGCTAGGCGTCGCTAGGCGTGGAAGGGGTGAGAATCAAATGGACAGGATCGGGAGGATGCTTTCGAAGAAGGCGAGGCAACAAGACGACGAAAATACGGGGCTGTGTACACTGTAGAGCCGGGCGAATCTGGTGAGACGCGTCTGCTAGATCGGACACGTTGAGTGCCCAGTGCCGTCAACTACTCCGCACGGAGCACAACAAGTCCTACATGTATTATTGTCAAAGGTAGGGGTCGGTGTAGCTAATAGAAAAGGTTCGATTCTGGTCAATCAGAGGTGCAGACAGCACCCGACTTTTGTACCTAAAGGGTACATAGTGCGCTATAGTAATAACTAGCCTACGGAGGTACTTCTAATACATTATCTCTACCGTTATCTTATTAAGGGTTTTATCCTAGTTAATGCGCAAGCCGCATTCACACATCCAATGCTCTAGGAGCTCTCCTAACATACCCCCTAGCTAAGATATCTATTAAAGCTAGAATTTATTAGTGTAGGAAGTAATTATAACGAATTTCTAGTGTTATTATAAGGAATCTCGCATAATCCTATCTAGTAATAGAAATCCCTATATATTTAACCTAATAGAGGCTTTGTAAAGCTATCCGTAGGTATCTTAGCGGTCTTTAACTAATTAACCTTAATATTACCCTTTATATATTACTCTTAAATCCATATTTAATTTATATTAAGGTGCTTAAGGCTAGTCTAAAGCCTTCCTTCTATATACTCTATAATTTAGATTATCTACTTATTATCACACTAGATATATATATATTATTTACGCTAGCTAGCTCTATGTAGGGCTAGTACTAGTACTCCTACTGCTTTGTTAAAAGGAAAACCCTTAAATAGGAAGAAAAAACCCTTATATCTATATTTAGGCTAACACTAACCCTACACTAGGCCTACGTCGCGTTATATATAGCCTATCGTAGGTGTTTATTACTAGCTTACGCTAGCCTTATCCTAATAAGAAAAAAAGAAAAGAAAGAAAGAAGGAAAATCCTAGGTTCTAAGCCCTGCCTAGCTCTATCCTAGGTCTGCTCTAGTGCTGCTCTAGGCCTCTTATACTATCTTATAGCGTACTAGATTCGGTTTTGGGTTCGAAACTACGGTTGCTTAAAGGTAGGTAGTTAGCGCCTCTCTCCTAGGCCTAGTCCTATGCTAATTCGCTCTTAGCCTAATTTAACTAGTTAGCGAAATAAGCACTAGTAGTTAGTTAAGGTCTAGGCAGCTATAGTCACTAGGGGTAATGTAAGTGCTACTATACTAATTTACTATTAGTTCTAATCTAGGTCTAATAGTTCTCTAGGTCCTAGATAATTATTAGGATTATATTAAGAAACTCTATACTAGGAATTAGAGTAAGAAGAAGTAAAGTGCTTTTACAGTAGGTCTAGGCTAGTCTAGTACTAGGGAGATTAGTATAATAAGGTTATCTTTTAGTTATAGCGCCTAGATACCTACGTAGCAAAGATAAACTATCTCCTAGCTATAGCTTTACCTACTAAGGGATAGGTAAAGGTAATAGAGGGGTAATTCTAGTCCTAGAGAAGGAATAAATAGTTAGGTATTATAGCTTAGTAAGGGGGTAAGGGTAGACTAGTAAGGATTTTAATACCTAGCGTTATATAGTTAAGATTAATCTAATAATAGTTCTAGAATTATAATCCTATAGCTAGCTTACTACTAGCTTTAAACTATATAGTCCTATGCCTCTCCTTAGTTATTTACTATATCTATATCCTAGTTATTAGTCCTAGCGCATTAGAAGCGCCCTAGCTTTAGCTTTTCCTCTCTCCTATATATATTAGCTACTAGTTCCTATGCTAATAAGTAGTATTAGAGTTATTTTATACTAAGGAACTATTTAGCTATAGCTCTTACCTTTAGAGAGTAGTTTAGGCTAGCCTTACCTCCTATATATCTCTAGGCTATTATAATTAGGGGCGTTATTAATTATATTTAGGGTAGTTAACTATAATATAATACTAGTCTTTAACTGCTTTACTATAGCTATATAAAGGTAAGTTTACCCTAGGAATACCTTTTTAAAGAGAAACTTATTAAGGCTAATCTTTCCTATATATAGTTAGACTATAGTTAAGGAGATATATTTTCTAATCCTATATAAAATCTTTAGATTTCCTTTAGGTTATAAGTTAGTAGTTAGTCCTTAGTTAGTTCTCTTATAAGTCTATGTTACCCTAGGCATTCCTTACTATGCTATTTATCCTAGCATTATCTCTATTCCTTATATAGTTCTACTACTAGCTTATTATTCCTAGGAGGGGTCTCTATCTATATTATAATACTATTTATACTAAGTTAGTAATAGCTTAGATTATTATAGTTATTTTACTTTTTATAATTCTCTCTTTAAACTTCTATTTTATCTTATTTAGGTATAGATCTAGGGAGGGATATAAGTCTTAACCTTTAGTTAGGTAATAGGCATAGCCTTAAATATACTAGCTATAATCTAGAGGTAGGTTAATTAGTCTATTATAAAGCTTTTAACTACTTCTCTTAGTTTTCTACCTTTCTTAGTTAGGGTATAGTAAGCGCTTACCCTATAGGTAAGGATAGGCTAGATTACTTATATATATAGGAGTTAGGTATCTCTAAAGCTATAACCCTAGGCTAATACTACTAGTAAGGAAAGTATAAGCTATTACTAAGCTAGTTTACCTTTTAGAATATTCTTATAAGCACTTTAATTAAGTTTTCTATTAACCTAGACTTTAAGGAACTTATATAACTCTATAGGTATTATCTTTTTATTCTTTACTAAACCCTAGCCTATAGGGGTTAGTATACTTTACTAAAGTATATAAGTTTAGTCTTTACTAGGTTAAACTTTACTCTTACTTCTTTTACCTATTTTTATATACTTTCTATATAGCTTTAAGCCTTTTCTAGGTTTATATAGTATTTTTCCTAAATACTACTATATTTATATTATTTATAAATCCTATTACTACTATACCTAGGATAGCTTAGAGGTATATATAAAGCTTTGCTAAGTAAAGTAAGAAAAGAATTAGTAAGAGAGGTAAGCCTTATAAGGTTCTTATCTTTATTTAGAAAGGTCTTAAGAGTTTACTATTAAAGCTAAGCTAGCTTATTCTATCTATAAGGAAGCTATATATTATAGCTATTAGCTAGTATAGTATACCTATTTTAATTAAAATATAAATTAGGTATAGGTAACTAACTCTATTAAAAGCTAATAAGATATCTATCTATACTCATAAGGTAATGCTACCTTTACCCTAGGCCTCTCTTATATATTCTATAAGGACTCTAATTATAGTTTCTATTAACCTATTTACTTTATTTCCTATTTATAGCTTAGGGAGAAGGCCCTTAGCCTTAGTAAAGGCTATAAGCTACCTTATAATTACTACTTCTATAATCTTTCTTACTATATTTAGTAGTAAGATAGGTCTTTATATATTAGCCCTTCTTATCTTCTTAGTGGTTTTTCTTAGCTTCCTAATTACTACTACTTATATAGTTTAGAACTAAGCTAGGAAATATCTTACTTTAAGGATAGTATTTAGTAAACATACTATAGCTTCTTTAGCTAGCTTATTATAAGCCTTAATAAGGCTTACTAAGAGTTTATTATTTCCTAGGGCTTTTTAGCTAGCTATATCTAATAGGATATTTCTAATATCCCTTACTTTAAACTATTCTTTATTTAGAACTAGTGTATTATTAAGCTCTAGAAAGGAGAGGTCTAGGATATAGAAGAGATTTACTATAGGTTTAGAGAAAAACCTTTATATAAGTATACTTACCTTATCCTTATAGGTAATAGCTAGGTTAGGGTTATTATTAGTTCTTTCTAGGTCTAGGAGTCTAGGGAGTTCTAAGGGGCCTAGCTTTAAAGCTAGGCCTATCTTTTTAGTCTTTAAACTCCTTTATCCTTTTCCTATATATTAGCTTTTATAAGGCTTCTCTTTATATATTCCTTTTTTCTTCCCTAACTATTTATTCCTAGTTATTATTTACCTTAGAGAAGGCTTACTAGTTTACTTTAGTCTTTTAGTACCTTTATTATCTCTTAGCTTATTTAGCTTTAGTAACTATCTCTTTTATTCTCCTTAACCACTATGCCTTTAGGCTAGGAGTCCTTAGCGCTTTTATAAGGCTACTAATTCTACTATCTATTAAAGGTTTATAATAAGCTATATTATATATATATTAATTCCTTTCTTATCTTTTAGGTCTAGTGCGTTTTTACTTAGAGTTATACTATTACTTTTACCTTTACCTATAGTTTATTTATTATAGTCTAGGTATGTTTAAGGGTAAGTAAAGCGCTTTTTTACTCCTTAGTAAAGATACTAATTAGCTATAGAATATAGTTAGAACCTATAAGGTCTTTTATACTATTATAGTAAACTTAGATATCTAGAGTTACCTATACTAGATCTATAGTGCTATCTTTATCTTCTCTATATTATCTTATAGGTTCCCCTTAGGGTATTACTAAACTAAACCTTTACTAGCTTATAAGGTCTAGTAATTCCTTTACTTCTTTAGTTATTTTATCTAGGCTATCCTAAAGGGGTATTTTTAGTTAAAGTCTCCTATAAAAACGCTTTAGCTATAGGGCTTTTCTATATTAAAAGTGTAAATAGGTATATTCTAGTTATCTATATATCCCTTTAAGTAAAGGGAGTAGATATTTATGCCTTTTATCTTTACTAGTAACTAGTTAGGTTCTCTCTAGGCTATCTATAACCCTATATTATACTTCTTATTTATATATACTATATTTTAGCCTTTATAGTATACTAGTTAGAATTAGGTAAGGCCTAGTGCTAGGGGCTATAGGTATCTTATATATTCTTACTCTTAGATTACTATTATATCTATATTAGTTTAATGCTAAAGTATTATATATATTAAGTTATCCTTCTTATTTATATTCTAAAAGAGAACTTATAATATTACTATATTAATTAAGGGAGTAATAGGTCTTTACTATCTTATGCTAGTTCTATTCTAGCCTTATTCTAAGATATATATTATATAATACTTCTTACCCTAGGCTATTTAGCACTTCTCTTTATATTTATAAGGTATTCCCTTTTTTACTTATTATAATAATAGGTTTTATAGCTATACTAGTTCTCTTATAGGGTAGTGTTAGGCTTTTATCTAGGGAGTTACTAATAAATTATAATAGTTACTCTAGGTAGCTTACTTTTACTATATTTTACTTCTCTTTTAGGATAGGATAATCCCTTAACTATACTAGGTATAAGCTAGAGTATAAGATATAGTTTTCCTTTAGTTATTTACTAATTATTAGGTATAATATTTCTCCTTCTTTATATTAGCTAGCTCTATACTTACTATACCTTAGGGCTACCTTATAGAACTTTATAATATAGCCTATTTAGAAGTAATTATAGTATTATTAGGGTTATAGGGTTTTATTATATAGTTTAGTTTTAAGGGCCGGAACAGAACCGGCATAAGACAGCAGAGACCCACCACCCCCTGATTAACACAGTAATGTTACAAGTCCTCTTTTAGAACGTAAACAAGAAGGACAGCCTAATACACATAGCGCTCTAGCACTAAACTAACATAGACGTAATAGCGATTTAAGAGTAGGAACACATAAGGCACCTATGGCCCCTAGCACTAGGCCTTGCCTAATTCTAACTAGCACACTATAAGGGATAAAACGTAGTATATATAAATAAGAAGTATAATATAGGGTTATAGATAGCCTAGGAGGACCTAACTAGTTACTAGTAGAGATAAAAGGTATAAATATCTACTCCCTTTACTTAGAAGGATATATAGATAACTAGAACATACCTATCCGTATTTTTAACATAGAAGAGCCCTATAGCTAAAGCGTTTTTATAGGAGACTTTAACTAAAAATACCCTCTCTAGGATAGCTTAGATAAAATAACTAGAGGAGCGAAGGAATTACTAGACCTTATAAGCTAGTAAAGGCTTAGTCTAGTAATACCCTAGGGGAACCTATAAGATAATATAGAGAAGATAGAGATAACACTATAGATCTAGCATAGGTAACTCTAGATATCTAAGTCTATTATAATAGCATAGAAGACCTTATAGGCTCTAACCATATTCCGTAGCTAATTAGTATCTTTACTAAGGAGTAAGAAGGCACCTTACTTACCCTTAAACACACCTAGACTATAATAAATAGATTATAGGTAAAGGTAAAAGCAGCGGTATAACTCTAAGCAGAAAATACACTAGACCTAAAAATAAGGAAGGAATTAATGCATATATAATATAGCTTATTATAAACCTCTAATAGATAGTAGAATTAATAGCCCTATAGAAGCGCTAAGGACTCCCTAGCCTAGAGGTATAGTGATTAAGGAGGATAAAAGAGGTAGTTACTAAAGCTAGATAAGCTAAGAGATAATAAAGGCACTAAAAGACTAAAGCAAACTAGCAAGCCTTCTCTAAGGCAAATAATAACTAGGAATAGATAGTTAGAGAAGAGAAAAGGAATATATAAAGAGAAGCCCTATAAAAAGCTAATATATAGGAAAAGGATAGAGGAGTTTAGAGACTAAAGAGATAGGCCTAACTCTAAAGCTAGGCCCCCTAGAGCTCCTAGACTTCTAGACCTAAAAGAACTAATAATAACCTTAACCTAGCTATTACCTATAAGGATAAGGTAAGCATACTTATATAAAGATTCTTTCCTAAACCTATAGTAAACCTCTCTTATATCCTAGACCTCTCCTTCCTAGAACTTAATAATATACTAGTCCTAGATAAAGAATAGTTTAAAGTAAGGGATATTAGAAATATCCTATTAAATATAGCTAGCTAGAAAGCCCTAGGAGATAATAAACTCCTAGTAGGCCTTATTAAGGCCTATAATAAGCTAGCTAAAAAGCTATAGCATGCTTACTAAATACTATTCTTAAAGTAAGATATTTCCTAGCCTAGTTCTAAACTATATAAGTAGTAGTAGTTAGGAAGCTAGGAAAACCACTAAGGAGATAAGAAAGGCTAATGTATAAAGACCTATCTTACTACTAAATATAGTAAGAAAGATTATAGAAGTAGTAATTATAAGGTAGCTTATAGCTATTACTAAGGCTAAGGGCCTTCTCCTAAGCTATAAATAGGAAATAAGGTAAATAGATTAATAGAAACTATAATTAGAGTTCTTATAGAATATATAAGAGAGGCTTAGGGCAGAGGTAGTATTGCCTTATTAGCGTAGATAGATATCTTATCTATATTTAATAGAGTTAGCTACCTATATCTAATTTATATTTTAATCTAAATAAGCATACTACGCTAGCTAATAGCTATAATACATAGCTTCCTTATAGATAGAATAAGCTAGCTTAGCTTTAATAGTAAACTCTTAAGACCCTTTTAAATAAAGGTAGGCACCCTATAAGGCTTACCTCTCTTACTAATCCTCTTCTTACTTTACTTAGCAAAGCTTTATATATGCCTTTAAGCTATCCTAGGCATAGTAGTAATAGGATTTATAAATAATATAAATATAGTAGCGTTTAGAAAGAATACTATATAGACCTAGAAAAGGCTTAAAGCTATATAGAAAGTATGTAAAAATAGGTAAAAAAGCAGGAGTAAAGTTTAACCTAGTAAAGACTAAACTTATACACTTTAGTAAAGCATACTAACCCCTATAGGCTAGGGTCTAACTTAGTGTAAAAGAGATAGTGCTTATAGAGTTATATAGGTTCCTTAGAGTTTAGGTTAATAGGAAACTTAATTAAAGCGCTTATAAGAATATATTAAAAGGTAAACTAGCCTAGTAGTAGCTTATACTCTCCTTACTAGTAGCATTAGCCTAGGGTTATAGCTTTAGAGATACCTAACTCCTATATATATAAGTAGTTTAGCCTATTCTTACCTATAGGGTAAGCGCTTACTATACCCTAACTAAGAAGGGTAGAAAACTAAGAGAAGTAGTTAAAAGCTTTATAATAGACTAATTAACCTACCTCTAAATTATAGCTAGCGCGTTTAAGGCTATGCCTATTACCTAACTAAAGGTTAAGACTTATATCCCCTCCTTAGATCTATACCTAAATAAGATAAAATAAAAGTTTAAAGAGAGAATTATAGAGAGCGGAATAACTATAATAATCTAAGCTATTACTAACTTAGTATAAATAGTATTATAATATAGATAAAGACCCCCTAGGAATAATAAGCTAGTGGTAAAACTATATAAGGAATAGAGATAATGCTAGGATAAATAGTATAGTAAGGAATGCCTAGGGTAATATAGACTTATAAGAGAGCTAACTAAGGACTAATTACTAACTTATAACCTAAAGGAAATCTAAAGATTTTATATAGAACTAGAAAAACATATCTCCTTAACTATAGTCTAACTATATATAGGAAAGATTAGCCTTAATAAGTTTCTCTTCTAGAGAGGTATTCCTAGGGTAAACTTACCTCTATATAGCTATAGCAGAGTAGTTAAGGACTAATATTATATTATAGTTAACTACCCTAAATATAATTACTAATGCCCTTAAATGCGCTAGCCTAGAGATATATAAGAGGTAAGGCTAGCCCTAAACTACTCCCTAAAGGTAAGAGTAATAGCTAAATAGTTCCTTAGTATAAAATAACTCTAATACTACTTAATAGCATAAGAACTAGTAGCTAATATATATAGTAAAGAGAAGGAGCTAAAGCTAGGGTGCTTCTAGCGCTAGGACTAATAGCTAAGATATAGATATAGTAGATAACTAGGGAGAGATATAAGATTATATAGTTTAGAGCTAGTAGTAAGCTAGCTAAAGAATTATAATTCTAGAACTATTATTAGATTAATTTTAAATATATAACACTAGGTATTATAAGCCTTACTAGTCTACCTCTGCCCCTTTACTAAGCTATATTTACCTAACTAATTACTTCTCCTCTAGGACTAGAATCACCTCCTCTATTACCTTAGCCTACCCCTTAGTAGGTAAGGCTATAGCTAGGAGATAGTTTATCTCTATAGCGTAAGCGTCTAGGTATTATAGCTAAAAGATAACCTTATTATATTATTCTTTACTAGCGCTAGACTAGCCTAGGCCTATAGCTAAGGCACTACGCTTCTTCTTACTTTAATTACTAGTATAGAGCTTCTTTATATAATCCTAATAGTTATCTAGGACCTATAGAACTATTAGACCTAGACTAGACTTAATATTAAACTAGAATAGTAGTACTTACACTATCTCTAGTAACTATAGCTACCTAAACTTTTACTAGCTACTAGTGCTTATTTTATTAATTACTTAAGTTAGGCTAAGAGTAAATTAGCACTATATCTAGCCTAGAATAGAGGCGCTAACTACCTTTAAATATCTATAGTTATAGACCTAGTAGTTAAAATAGGCATTAGTAGCTAGCCCTATATAAAATAGTTAGCCTTGCTTCTAAGCTAGAATAGATTTAACTTACTAGTAATATTATAGCACTAGTGCCTAGGGTAGTTAATTAATTAAGATTTATAAGAGATATATTAGATCCTATAGGGATCCCCTAACTATAGTAAATTAGCATTAGAATAAAGGCAGGCTAGGGCTAGAGGGTTATACCTTTAAATCCTTAGCTATAGCCTACTTAAGCTACTTCTTAGTTAAAGACTTTTAAGGATATTACTTATTTTAGAGTTTTCCTAAGCGGATTAAAGCTAAATAAGCATAGAATATAAGAGTACTTATAGTAGCTAGCGCTATTTTATTAGATAACTTAATAAATCTATAGTAATATTAGTATTTAGGCTAACACTAGCCTAGGAGTGCCTTAGGTAGCTTTAAGGAAGAAAAGAACCTATAGGAAGTTTAATAAAAAAGAGGAAAAAGGAAGACCTCTCTAGGGGAGGAACCCTTCTTATACTTATATAGGGGGCTAAATTATAGATATTAATAAAGAAAGAAAAACATAAGATAAAAATCTAGTTAGATAATACCTAGGAAACCTAGGCCTAGAAATAGCTAGGAATTAAACTAAACTCATACCCTTACCACAGAAGATAAATAACATTAGGTACTTTAACTTCCCTAGACTAATAAGCTAGACCTAGGCTAGAGAAGGCTAAAAAGTAAGGCTATAGAAGAGCTAGCTAAAAAGTAAAAGAGAAGTGAATTACCACTACAAAACTAAATCTAGCACGCTATAAGATAGTATAATAGGCCTAGAGCAGTGCTAGAGCAGACCTAGGATAGAGCTAGGCAGGGCTTAGAACCTAGGATTTTCCCTTTTTCCTTTCTTTTCTTTTCTTCTTATTAGGATAAGGCTAGCGTAAGCTAGCAATAAACACTTACAATAGGCTACACATAACGCGACGCAGGCCTAGTGTAAGGTTAGTGTTAGCCTAAACATAGATATAAGGGGTTTTCTTCCTATTTAAGGGTTTTCCTTTTGACAAAGCAGTAGGAGTACTAGTACTAGCCCTACATAGAGCTAGCTAGCGTAAATAATATATATAGTTTAGTTTAGAATAGCTTTACTTTAAAGACTATTCTATCTTAGTATATCTTATTAGTATCTTTTACTTTTACTAGTCCTAGGATTAAGGTAGTATATTATATATTTTCTACTTAGGGTGCCTTATAGTTACCTTAATTATATTTACTTTACTTGCTTTTCTAATCTTAGCTATAAGGCTTTTAATAAATATATGCTTTATTAGGAATCCCTTAACTATAACACTAAGTATATATTAGTAAAGGGCTACTTCTAGTCTAAATGCTTTAGTAATCTATTTTTAGTCTTCTTTATATTAGGTAGCGTTTCCTTTAAAGGTAATAATTATATCTCCGCTAGGGAGTCTTCTAGCTACTATAGCTATAGTTTAGCTAGTAGCTCTATTTACTATAGTTATTATGTCTTTAGTGTGAATCCATGCTTTATAAAGGAACCTTTAATACTTTTTCCGCACCGATCTAAAGGTCCGGAATCGCCTCTAAAATACAAACCACATTAATATTCAAATTCCTCACCTTTGTTTACCCCCTCCTATAATATCGCATTATAATAGAGCTAGAGGTAAGCGTAAGGGTAAGATACTAATAGTAATTAACGCTAGAGAAAGGGGGCTAGTATAAAGCTACCACTACCTAAACATAGGACTAGGGTAATTTAACGCCTATAGACATAAGGATAACCTAATAATAGATTAGATATAATTTAAGCATTTAGATAACACAAAATTTTATAATAAGATTGCTAGCCTTATCCTTAGTAATAAAGTCTCCTAAGTTTAGAGCATTATAAAGGCTATAACCTACTAGGTAGTAAACCATGCCTACGCTAAAATAAGAGCTATAAACAATAGTAATAATAATAATAATAATAATATTTATATTACTAAAGAAGCCCTTAAAGTAGCCCTTAAGGAGGCTATTAAGGAAGAATCTAAAGGAACTAATATACTAACCTAAGTAAGCGTTATAGCTAGGCTAGTACTAAGAAGGCTAAATAATAAAACCCCCTATAGGTCCTAGGTAAATAATATAAAGAAGTACTTATTAAAGGTAATATAATTTAGGAAACACTTTAATCCTAAGGCACTAAAGATATAATAACTATAGTAAATAAAGCTACTAGCTAAACTATAGCTATAGTAGCTAGAAGACTCCTTAGTAAAGATATAATTATTACCTTTAAAGGAAACGCTACCTAATATAAAGAAGACTAAAAATAGATTACTAAAGCATTTAGACTAGAAGCAGCCCTTTATTACTATATGCTTAGTATTATAGTTAAGGGATTCCTAATAAAGTATATATCTATTAAAAGCCTTATAGCTAAGATTAGAAAAGTAAATAAAGTAAATATAATTAAGGTAACTATAAGGCACCCCTAAGTAAAAACATATAATATACTACCCTAATCCTAGGACTAGTAGAAGTAAAAGATACTAATAAGATATACTAAGATAGTATAGTCTTTAAAGTAAAGCTATTCTAAACTAAACTATATAATAAAACCCTATAACCTTAATAATACTATAACTACTTCTAAACTAGCTATATTATAAAGTTTTATAAGGTAGCCCTAAGGTATAATAGGTATAGAGCTAGCTAATATAAAGAAGGAGAAATATTATACCTAATAATTAGTAAATAACTAAAGAAAAACTATATCTTATACTCTAGCTTATACCTAGTGTAATTAAGGGATTATCCTATTCTAAAAGAGAAGTAAAATATAGTAAAAGTAAGCTACCTAAAGTAACTATTATAATTTACTAGTAACTCCTTAAATAAAAGCCTAATACTACCCTATAAGAGAACTAGTATAGCTATAAAACCTATTATTATAATAAGTAAAAAAGGGAATACCTTATAAATATAAAGAGAAGTGCTAAATAGCTTAGGGTAAGGAGTATTATATAATATATATCTTAGAATAGGGCTAGAATAAAACTAGTATAAGATAGTAAAGACTTACTACTTTCCTAATTAATATAGTAATATTATAAGTTCTCTTTTAGAATATAAATAAGAAGGATAACCTAATATATATAGTGCTTTAGCACTAAACTAATATAAATATAATAGTAATCTAAGAGTAAGAATATATAAGGTACCTATAGCCCCTAGTACTAGGCCTTACCTAATTCTAACTAGTATACTATAAAGGCTAGAATATAGTATATATAAATAAGAAGTATAATATAGGGTTATAGATAGCCTAGGAAGGACTTAACTAGTTACTAGTAAAGATAAAAGGTATAAATATTTACTCCCTTTACTTAAAGGAATATATAAATAACTAGAATATACCTATTTATACTTTTAATGTAAAAAGCCCTATAGCTAAAGCGTTTTTATAGAAGACTTTAACTAAAAACACTCCCTTTAGGATAGCCTAGATAGAATAACTAGAGGAGTAAAGGAATTACTAAACCTTATAAGCTAGTAAAGGCTTAGTTTAGTAATGCCCTAAGGGGAACCTATAAGATAATATAGAGAAGATAGAGATAGCACTATAAATCTAGTATAGGTAACTCTAAATATCTAAGTCTATTATAATAGTGTAAAAGACCTTATAGGTTCTAACTATATTCTATAGCTAATTAGTATCTTTACTAAGGAGTAAGAAAGCACCTTACCTACCCTTAAATATACCTAGACTATAATAAATAGACTATAGGTAAAGGTAAAAGTAGTAGTATAACTCTAAGTAAAAATACACTAGACCTAAAAGATAAGGAAGGAATTAATATATATATAATATAGCTTATTATAAACCTCTAATAGATAGTAAAACTAGTAGCCCTATAAAAGCGCTAAGGACTCCTAGCCTAAAGGTATAGTAGTTAAGAAGAATAAAAGAAATAGTTACTAAAGCTAAATAAGCTAAGAGATAATAGAGGCACTAAAAGACTAAAGTAAACTAGTAAGCCTTCTTTAAGGTAAATAATAACTAGGAATAAATAGTTAGGGAAGAGAAAAGGAATATATAAAGAGAAGCCTTATAAAAAGCTAATATATAGGAAAAGGATAGAGAAGTTTAGAGACTAGAGAGATAGGCCTAACTCTAAAGCTAAGCCTCTCTAAAGCTCCCTAAACTCCTAGACCTAGAAAGAACTAATAATAACCCTAACCTAGCTATTACCTATAAGAATAAGGTAAGTATACTTATATAAAGGTTTTCCCTAAACCTATAGTAAACCTCTCCTATATCCTAGACCTCTCCTTTCTAAAACTTAATAATATACTAGTCCTAGATAAAGAATAGTTTAAAGTAAGGGATATTAGAAATATCCTATTAGATATAGCTAGCTAAAAGCCTTAGGAGATAATAAACTCCTAGTAAGCCTTATTAAGGCCTATAATAAGCTAGCTAAAGAAGCTATAGTATACTTACTAAATATAGTCCTTAAAGTAAGATATTTCCTAGCCTAGTTCTAAACTATATAAGTAGTAGTAATTAGGAAGCTAGGAAAAACTACTAAGGAGATAAGAAGGGCTAATATATAAAGACCTATCTTATTACTAAATATAGTAGGAAAGATTATAGAAGTAATAATTATAAGGTAGCTTATAGCCTTTACTAAGGCTAAGGGCCTTCTCCCTAAGCTATAAATAGGAAATAAGGTAAATAGATTAATAGAAACTATAATTAAAGTCCTTATAGAATATATAAGAGAGGCTTAGGGCAAAGGTAGCATTGCCTTATTAGTGTAAATAGATATCTTATCTATATTTAATAGAGTTAGCTACCTATATCTAATTTATATTTTAATCTAAATAGGTATACTATACTAGCTAATAGCTATAATATATAGCTTCCTTATAGATAGAATAAGCTAGCTTAGCTTTAATAGTAAACTCTTAAGACCCTTTTAGATAAAGGTAAGCACCTTATAAGGCTTACCTCTTTTACTAATTCTCTTCTTACTTTACTTAGTAAAGCTTTATATATATCTCTAAGCTATCCTAGGTATAGTAGTAATAGGATTTACTAATAATATAAATATAGTAGTATTTAGAAAAATACTATATAAACCTAGAAAAGGCTTAAAGCTATATAAAAAGTATATAAAAATAGGTAAAAGAAGTAGGAGTAAAGTTTAACCTAGTAAAGACTAAACTTATATACTTTAGTAAAGTATACTAATCCCTATAGGCTAGGGTTTAACTTAGTATAAAGAAGATAGCGCTTATAAAGTTATATAGGTTTCTTAAAGTCTAGGTTAATAAGAAACTTAATTAAAGTACTTATAAGAATATCCTAAAAGGTAAACTAGCCTAGTAATAGCTTATACTCTCTTTACTAGTAGTATTAGCCTAGGGTTATAGCTTTAGAGATATTTAACTCCTATATATATAGGTAGTCTAGCTTATTCTTACCTATAAGGTAAGTGCTTACTATATCCTAACTAAGAAGGGTAGAAAACTAAGAGAAGTAGTTAAAAGCTTTATAATAAACTAATTAACCTATCTCTAAATTATAGCTAGTGTGTTTAAGGCTATACCTATTACTTAACTAAAGGTTAAGACTTATATCCCTCCCTTAGATCTATACCTAAATAAGATAAAATAGAAGTTTAAAGAGAGAATTATAAAGAGTAAAATAGCTATAATAATCTAAACCACTACTAACTTAGTATAGTTAGTATTATATTATAGATAAAGACCCCCTTAGGAGTAATAAGCTAGTAGTAGAATTATATAAGGAATAGAGATAATACTAGGATAAATAGTATAGTAAGGAATGCCTAGGATAATATAGGCTTATAAGAGAGCTAACTAAGAATTAATTACTAACTTATAACCTAAAGGAAATCTAAAGATTTTATATAGGCCTAGAAAAGCATATCTTCTTAACTATAGTCTAACTATATATAGGAAAGATTAGTCTTAATAAGTTCCTCTTTAAAGAGGTATTCCTAGAGTAAACTTACTACTATATAGCTATAGTAAAGTAGTTAAGGACTAATATTATATTATAGTTAACTACCCTAAATATAATTACTAATACCCCTAAACACACTAGCCTAGAGATATATAGGAGGTAAGGCTAGCCCTAAACTACCCCCTAAAGGTAAGAGTAATAGCTAAATAATTCCTTAGTATAAAATAACTCTAATACTACTTATTAGTATAAGAATTAGTAGCTAATATATATAGTAAAGAGAAGGAGCTAGAGCTAGGGCATTTCTAGCGCACTAAGACTAATAGCTAGGATATAGATATAGTAAATAACTAGGGAGAGATATAAGATTATATAGTTTAAAGCTAGCGGTAGACTAGCTAAAGAATTATAATTCTAGAACTATTATTAGATTAATTTTAAAAATATATAATACTAGGTATTATAAACCCTACTAGTTTACCCCTACCCCTTTACTAAGCTATATTTACCTAATTAATTACTCCTTCTCTAAAACTAGAATTACCCCTTTATTACCTTAGCCTACCCCTTAGTAAGTAAGGCTATAGCTAGGAGATAGTTTATCTTTACTATATAGGCATCTAAGCGCTATAACTAAAATATTAGCTTATTATATTAATTCCCTCTAGCACTAGCCTAGCCTAGGCTTACTATAAAGGCACTTCTCTTTTCTTACTTTAATTACTAGCGTAAAGCTTCTTTATATAATCTTAATAATTACCTAAGACTTAGAGAGTAATTAGACCTAGAATAGAACTAGTAAAGGACTAATAGAGAAGCACTTACACTACCTCTAGTAATAATATTTACTTAAACCTTAACTAATTACTAGTGCTTATTCTATTACCTAGTTAAATTAGGCTAGGAGTAGGTTAGTGCTAGACTAAGCCTAGGAGAGAGGTACTAGCTACTTACCTTTAAGTAACTATAGTTTTAAACCTAATAATTAAAATAGGTATTAGTAGTAAGCCCTATATAAAATAGTTAGCCTTACCTCTAAACTAAAATAAAGCTAACTTACTAGTAATATTATAGTATTAATACCTAGGATAGTTAATAAACTAAGACTTATAGGAAATATATTAAATCCTATAGGGATTTCCTAACTATTATAAATTAGACTTAGAGTAAACTTAGTATAGGGGTAGTAAGGGCTATACCTTAAGATCTTTAGCTATAGCTTACTTAAGTTACTTCTTAGTTAATAACTTCTAAGGATAGTGCTTATTCTTAGGAGTTTCCTAGGTAAATTAAAGCTAGAATAGCATAGGATATAGGAGTACTTATAGCTACTAGTGCTATTTTATTAAATAACTTAATAAATCTATAGTAATATTAGCATTTAGGCTAACACTAGCCTAGGAGTGCCTTAGGTAGCTCTAAGGAAGAAAAGAACCTATAGGAAGTTTAATAAAAAAGAGGAAAGAAGGAAGATCTCTTTAGGGGAGAAACCTTTCTTATACTTATATAGGGAGGGGGCTAAATTATAGATATTAATAAAGAAAGAAGAATATAAGATAAAAATCTAGTTAGTTAATACCTAAGAGACCTAGGCCTAGAAATAGCTAGGAATTAAACTAAACCTATACCCTTACTATAGAAGATAAATAATATTAGGTACTCTAACTTCCCTAGACTAATAAGCTAGACCTAGGCTAAAGAAGGCTAAAAAGTAAGGCTATAGAAAAGCTAGCTAAAAAGTAAAAGAGAAGTAAATTACTATTATAAAACTAAATCTAGTATGCTATAAGATAGTATAAGAGGCCTAGAGTAATGCTAGAGCAAACCTAGGATAGAGCTAGGTAAGGCTTAGAACCTAGGATTTTCCTTTTTCTTTCTTTTCTTTTCTCCTTATTAGGATAAGGCTAGTATAAGCTAGTAATAAACACCTATAATAGGCTATATATAACGTGACATAGGCCTAGTGTAAGGTTAGCGTTAGCCTAAACATAGATATAAGGGGTTTTTCTTCCTATTTAAGGGTTTTCCTTTTAATAAAGCAGCAGGAGTACTAGTACTAGCCCTACATAGAGCTAGCTAGCGTAAATAATATAAATATATTAGTTTACTAGCAAGATCTATTATATACTTCCTTTAGAGAAGAGATTCTAGGCGTTTCTTGCCTCCTATAAAGGGCTAGATAATAATAAGCCTAATAAGGGCCCTAGCTAAGGATAGGAACCGTATCTTATAGCCTATATAAAGACTAAAGATAGCAATAAGGATAATAAAGAGCTATTACTAGCGGTATATCTAAGTATTATATAATTCTTTTGCTTAGAGCTATAGGATAATTATAATCTTATAGATACTAATATTCTTACTACCCTTAATAACTAAGCCTTTTAGCATGCTTTCCTAAAGTAAGAACTATATTAATAGTAAGAATCTAATAAGGGATTAACCTACTATATCTCTAAAGAGCGCTATTCTAAAGAAGTCTTTAAAGGGATTATACCTAACACTAGGGCAGTAGGTAGATTAACAGTAGGTTAAGGATAAGCAAAGGCTTTATTATAGTTAATGCCTTTATTAAAGATAATCCCTTATAAGCTATAAATTATTAAATTTAGTGCTAGATCTATAACTATAAGAGGTATTCTTTATATGCCTATAGAACTTAGAGAGCTTAAATTCTATATCCTTAATATAGTAACTCCTTTCCTCTTTTCTATTACTAATATAAATAAGCTATAAGTTAAGATTAATAACCTTACGAATATACTAATTTAAGGCAATAAGACTATGCCTATTATGTAATAATAAGGATATCCTTAGTGGCTACTAGAGGCTAAAGAAATAGTTACCTTCTACCTCTTAGAGGGGAGATCTATTAACTATATTATTACTTCGGTTACCCTTCTATTTAATGCCTTATAAAGATCCTTTAGTAAGCTAGTTATAATATTAAACGCTAGGTAATTAAGAAGCTAACCAAAGTCTGCCACTATTATTAGATAAAAGGAAAAGCTCCTAGCTAGTTTAAATTCATAATTAAAGATAAGCATAACTTTAACTATAAGATTATTACTAACATTATGTAGATTAATAACTAACTAGTCCTTTACGTTATTAATTTAGTAACTTTATTCTAAGTAGCTTACTTCCTTAATCCTAAGAAGCAAAAGGCCTAAGATATCTAGGATACTATTAGAGAGTGCTAGATTAATACCTATCTTAGACCGCTAGATTAGATTATTTATAACGCGAGTAATAACTTCTCCTCTGCTAAATTTAAGCACTATGCTTAATTAATATTAATTAAGATTAGTAAGATACTAATTAAAGCCTATAGTAGCATTAGAAAGGTTAAAAAGTACTATAAACCTTTACGCTAGGCTTATAAGATTATCATAGACTTAATTAGCGTAGAGATCACGCTAGAGTAATGTCTTTAAATAGCTATTAAAGCTATTAATAACTTAGTAAGCCCTAATAGACTAGTACTAACCCTACTAGTCTTTAGAGCTTACCTATATATAATAGATAAGTTACTACTAAGTGTCTTTATTATTTAACGCGCTAAGGTAATTTAGAAGGCTACTAATAAGATACACCGCTACCTAGCTTTATAATAGGTCTATAATGCCCTTAATGCCTAGAGCAGCCCTAATATATTACTAATATATTAGTGTCAAGGCTTTGGCTTAGGAGTGAATAACAGAGTGAAGGTTAGATTGAAGTGTCGTAGCTATTGATCTGCTAGCTAGGGGTGAGTGCTTAAAAGGTTTAATCTCTAGCCCTTTCCCTTTGTTTATAGGAAAGCCCCTTTAAATAGCCCGTAGCTCTTACGTAACTAGCCTATAGCTAGCCCTTAGCTCCATGCCTCGCTAGGTTCTACCCTTATTAATGCCATTACTACCCTTATAAATACTATTACTATTCTACTCCTAATATAATACCCCTCTTACTACAATTATCCTTAATTATATTAAGGTGCTATCTTAGGGTTATATTATAGCATAAGAGTTCCTTTATTACTACTTACTATAATGATTTTTTAGAGTAATATAGTAAGGTTAATAACATTAGGCTATATTAGCCTTTTTATAGTAATTACTTGCTAATAGAAGCTAGGTTATAGTTACTTCTTAACTTCCTCTCTATAGGTTATTCTTCCTAAGAGATTCTTCCTAACTAGACTAGTTAGCGCGATTTTTAATTAGCTTAACTCTATAGGGCATAGATTACCCTACTCCTTCTATTTTTCTTTAAGCTTATAGTAGTAGCCTAATAAATTTATAGTAAGCTTATAGTAATAACTTGTAAATTATAGTAATCTCTATAAATACACTAGTTATAATATATGGAAGATTCTAGTTAGAGTAGCTTAGATTAATCTAAAGCGCTTAAATTCCTATAAGAAGGGTAATTTCCTTCTTTCTTTTCTCTCTTTTCTTTCTTTTCTTTAAGCCTCTTATTAACTTATAAGTCCCTTACTAATATAATAGCTACTATAACACTACTATTATATAATATTAACTACTAACTATTATAGCTTAAGCTATTATATCTTATACTACCGCTATTAAAGATCTTACTATTAAGCTATTCTATAAGGGGAGAACCTTATAATTATTAAAGACTATATAAGTTTACTACTTCTTTATTACTTTTTATTACTAACTTAGAGCTAGCTTAATAAAAATTCTATATATATATTATACCTAGTGGTTAGCTATTTAGAATATAGCTCTAAGGGATAATAATAAAGATAAATAGCCTTAGTATATTACTAAGGAAAGCCTACTCTAACTAAATATAATTACTCCTCTAGTATAAACTTACTACTAGCTTACTACTATTACTACTAATATTTAGCTTTTTATAGGTAATTCTCTAAAATACTATTATTATACTTAAAATAATAAGACTTATATTAGGTAAGTTAAGCCTTAAGGGATTACCTCTTAATTACTACTAACTCCTTACTAGTATTTTATTTAAATTATAAAGCTATATAAATAGCTTTAGGATATTCTTTATAATCTTCTAGAACTATACTATATTAGTAATATAAGTACCCTCTAGTTTACTACTTTAATATTACTAATACGCTACTAGGAGTTTATATAAGCTAAGAAAAACTTTATAATGCTCTTTTAGCCTTAAAAATACTAATAAATATAGGTAAGCTTATTACGCGTGTCTTATAGCTAAGGCTTCTTAAGAAGCAAAGTGTAATAAACGCGCTACTTTCTTATAGCTAATTAATATTATTAATCTAGAAACCTAGATTAAGATTACTAATTATCTTTAGTTTATAGCTACTTATAGCCCTATAGTTAGTACTATTAACTTTACTGCTTATTCTTTACTAACTTACTACTAGTTTACTACTGCTTAAGCTACTCTCCTATATATATTAGACCTTTAGAACTCCCTAAGGAATTATAAGTTTAAGCCTTTAGTAATAATAAGTCTAAGGCTAATAAAGTTAGAAATTATGCTAAAAATACGTCTAAATATGTCTCTAAAGTCTAGCTATTAGATAGCTATAAGTCTATGCTAAGTTTTTACTTTAAATATAAGATTTATTTAGTAGTCTAAATTGTTATTAAGTAAATTATTTCCTAATTAAATCGCTGCAATCTAATAATTATTTTTAAGTTATAATTAAGAGTTAATTAAGCAGCTAGAAAGTTAAGATTTAGCTACTTAGTTACTGCTTATAATCTTTAATAACTTCTTTTATTATAAAGTCTCTTTATAGCACTCACGAATTCTTAGAATTATTATAATTCTTCTATTTCACTAAATATTTACGCTATTTACTATTATATTTATAAGTAATAATTCGTTTAACTTTAAATTCCTCTTAATCCTCTTTAATATTATCTTATAGTAAGGTTATTTTAACCGCGTTGCTTAGATTTCCTCTAAAAGGTTCTAAGCTTATAATGTTAAAAATATTATATAAGCGCGTTCCTTTAGGTAACTTTAATTAATAAGCTAAACCATAATAGCTAACTTCTTTTTAATCTTATATAGTCCTAAGTACTTTATAGCTAGCTTTTAGCTAGGGTATTATAGATTAATATTCTTAGTTAAGAGTAAGATATAGTTACTTATATTAAACTTTATTAGCACTCTCTTTTAATTATAATACTTTTTCTATAGGGCTTATAAGTAGCTTAATAGCTACTTAATCTCTATATGCTTATACTTTAATTCTAAAACTCTATTTTTAGCTTAATTATTAACTATTAGAATTAGCATAACTGCTTAATCTAGTCCCCTTAGGTTATACCCTTATAGCGTTTCTATAGGTATATAACTATAACTTATATACGTGCTTATATTATAAGTAAACTATGCTATTAGGAGATAATTAACCTAATTAGTCTGCTTTATATATATAAATACTCTTAAATAGTGCTCTAAAACTTAATTTAAGTATTTTATCTAACTATCTATTTATAGATAAAACGCGATGCTTAATTACTACTTTATTACTAAGAGGTAGTAGAATATTTTCTAAAATCCACTAGTAAATATTAAACCTTAGTCTATAATAATACCTTCTAGGGCTTTATAATCTTTAAAAATATATTCTAGGAAGATAGTTACTAGTCTATTACTAGTTAACTACGTAAATATAGGGATATAGATACTATATTTTATAAATCTATTAACCATTACTAAGATTATATTATGCGTTCTGCCTTACTAATCCTTAACTAGTAGGAGTCTAGTAATAAAATCTATTAATAATTCTTAAAAGAGGTAATCTAGCACTAGTAGCATAGCTAGCTTACTATAAGGTTTATATATTTATAGTTTTAAAACTTAATAGCTAATATAAGTATGTATATATACCTTAATATCTCTTTTTATTCCTAGCTAAAAATATTAGTTAGTAACTTATTAAAGAGTTTTAGTAACTCCTTAATACCTAGTAATAAGGTTATTATAAATTAGTAATAGGATTTCTTTTCTTATTCCCTATAGGATAAAAACTTAATTTTTAAATATTAATAGCTTAGAGAGTCTAATAAACTATATCTATAATATATCTAGGTTACCGCTTAATAGTAACGCCCTTTTCTTTATAATAAAGGCATCCCTTTGCTATATATCTAAAAGTAAGACTTAGATTAGGGGTTCTAATTCTATATCTTTTATAAATATAGTAGAGTTTAACTTAGAAGAGGTTCTTTATACTACTAAGACCCTAGCTATAACGCATTTACTAGGTTATAACTCCTTAGCTAGCGAATTTAGTCTTATATATAGTCTATTCCTTACTATAATGCTTATATTAAGCATATCTAGTCTAATAGGCTTCTCTAAAATTAATAAGACCCTAGCTATTATACTACTGCTAGGTAGTAACTCCTTAGCTAGTAGGCTTAGTCTTATATACAGTCCCCTTACGCTATAATAATATCCTTAGAATATATCTAGACTATTAGGCTTTTCTAAAATTAATAAAACCCTAGCTATTATACTACTACTAGGTAGCTACTCCTTAGCTAGTAAGCTTAGTCTTATATATAGTCCCCTATGCTATAATAATATCCTTAGAATGCATTTAGACTATTAGGTTTCTTTAAAATTAAGAAGACCCTAGCTAACACACTATTACTAGGAGTAACTTCTTAGCTAGTGGGTTTAGTCTTATATATAGTCTACCCTTATCTAGTTAATAGGTAGGGGCGATTTTATAGAGCGCTAGATATTAATAGTCTTATTATAGTGTCCTTATAGCTTATTATTTATAAACTAAATATACCGCGTTTTCTTAGAGCACTAGATGCTAGTAGTTCTATTATAATATCCTTATAGTATATTATTTATAAATTTAGCAAGAAAGGTTAGTAATTATAAGGATATTACCTTTGCCTTCCTCTCTTTACTTATATAATCTAACCTCCTTAATAAAGCATTAGTAAGGTTTAACTTACTTACTCTATGTTTAATTATAAAGTTAAATAGATAGAGTTTATCTAGCGTAGTAACCTATTTACTAGTTAACTTTAGCTTTATAGCTAGGTACTTATAGTTTAAGTAATCTATAATTACTATAACTAAATATATTAAGTATATAAGGTAGTGCCTCTAAGTTTAGAATACCTCTTAGATAGCTAGTAACTCTATATCTAGTATTATATAGCATAGCTTTATCTTATTTAACTTTCTTAATATATACACTACTAGGTGCTAGTAACCTAGCACTAACTACACTAGGATAGCCCTAAGTATATATCCTAAGGCATTTATCTTAACCCTTAATAGGGCTAGTGGATTAAAGTGCACTAGAATTAGCGCCTCTTAGAATTGTTTTTATAGCTCCTAAACATAGCTAACTTATTAGGATTTAGCTTAAACTTTACTAGTTAGTTTTCTTAGAGTTAATTAGTTAATAGGATAACTATTTTACTATAGCCTTTAATAAACTATCTATAAAATCCTATAAAGCCTAGGAATAACTAGATATTAAAGATACTATAAGGTACTAGCTAAGTTACTATTATCTTAATTCTAGCGGGCTCTATTACGATTCCTTCTTTAGATATAATAAAGCCTAGGAATTTAACCTCCTTATATAAGAATTTACACTTTTCTAGGTTAATAAAGAGGCTTACTTCTTAGAGCTTCTAAAGGACTTGTTTTACATGCCCCTTATGTATAGCTATATCGCTACTATAGATTAGGATATTATCTAAATACACAATATAAATTATATCTATAAGGCTATTTAGGGCATTATTAATATATTCTTAAAAGGTTATAGGTGTATTAACTAGTCTAAAAGGCATTATAAGATATTTAAAGTGACTATATCTGCATTAGAATGCTATTTTCCACTTATTACCCTTACGGATATATAGCTAATAGTATATATCTTTAAGGTCTAATTTTATATAAACCTTTGCTCCCTTTAATTAGTTTAAGATCTCTATAATAAGCGGTAATAGCGCTTTGTCTTTAATAGTAATCCTATTAAGGGCTCTATAGTCTATATAAAGGCGTAATTTTCCTCCTTTCTTTAGCATAAATAATATTAGGGCTTTAGCTAGGCTAATAGATCTTTAAATCTATCCTTTTGCTATATGCTTACTAAGTACTTATAAAGCACTTCTAGCTCCTTCTTTACTAAATTATATATTAGTCCCTATAAGGGCGTTTTCCTCTCTTCTAATTTAATAGTATAAGTTTAGCTACCTAGTGTAAGGAGAATACCTATAAGTTTATTTAAAAGATATCCTTAAACTCCTTATAGGCTTAGGGTATTTATATAGTTAACTTATAGGCTCTGCTAATCTCTATAGTTACTAGGTTATTATAAGGCCTATCTTTATTTACTATTAAGATATTATTATCTTTTTATATAATTTTAGTTATTATTCCCTATAAGATAAATCTAATATATATGTGTTTTACCTCCTTACGTGCCTATTATATCCTTACTGCTAGTCTAAGACATTCTTTTATAATAGGGTGTCTTTAGTAACTATCTATCTAGGATATAATCACTGGTTTATATGTAACTACCTAGTTATACCCTAATAATAGGTCTTTACTAGTATTAGCTATATAGTAGCTAACTTAACATATTCTTACGTAGCCTATGCTATCCTTAATTAATAAGGTTTATAATAAGATCCCTTAGTGCTTAATTTTAGTAAGGGTAGCACTCTTAAGGGTTATATTATCCTTTTTATATTAGCCTAATTAACTACTATTAGTAACTTTAGGTAGATAATTAAATAGGTTACACTAGGGTTAAATAGCGCCTTTATAGCTACCTATTTATATTCTTACTATAACTTTACCTTAACTCTTAGTCTTAGATCTTTAGGTAATAATTTAATAAGAGCGTCTTCCTAGGGTTACACTAAGCTAATAGGGTCTTATTTAAGTCTAATAGGTCTTTATCTCTAGCCTAGTTATAGCTACTCTTATATATCTTTATTATATAATTACTTCTCTTATAAATAGAGTAATCTAGTTTAGTATAGCTTAGTAAAGCGTATCCTAGCTTACTATACTTAAAGTATATAAATAGTGAATTTATCTTTCTATTACTACTTTATTACTATAGCCTTTCTAGTAAAGTAAAACACTATTATCTTTTCTAACTATTATTACCTTAATTACTTAATTAGCCTCCTTTAGTTATAACCTCTGCCTTTTTTCCTTAGCCTACTAGGTAAGTCTAACTCTTAGGGAACTCTTAGCTAAGTACTTACTTCTTTATAGTATTATTAAGGCTATTAATAAATATATAGATTTATAGGCGTTTAGGAATTACTTTAGGTAGCTTAGCCTCTGCCTTACCCTAGATCTTTATAAATATCTAGAATAATTAGTGATTTTCTTATCTAAGACCTATTAATATCCTTATTGCTTCTAAGTACTATATATTCTTATCTATAGTTTCTATCTTTAGCTAATTTACAAATCTATCCTAGGTATAACCCTAGTAGTTTATATAACTATCCGTGGCTATATAATATATTTATTATTGCTTTGCGTTATTTACTAGGTAGTTACTAGCATAGGTAACCTTAGTTATATTATCTATAAAGGTTTTATAATCTATAGTAAAAGCTACGTTTAAATCCGCTAGGAAATTCTAAAGACTCTTAAAAGTGTTCCCTTTATATATAGGTGCTTTTAATTATATCTTTATAAGGCTATATTACTATATAATAGGTATTACCTAAGGTGCTAAAGGAAGGGTATTTATAGGTCTTATATTTAAGTTACCTAAGGATATAGCTTCTTCTATTATCTATAGGTTTCGCTATAATTAGGCAAGTTTCTATCTCTTTTCTATAATATATATTTAGGTTACTGCTTCTTTAAGGCGCTAATTTAGTGTTACCTCCTTATTATTAATAAGTATTTTACTCTACTAGTTATCTAATAAGGACTAGCAGACTACTCTAGTTAGGTTTAGTAGTATAATATTCTCTTGCTTATTTATAGTGTAGTTATAGCTACTACTTAATTAGGTTACTATGTAATAAATTCTAGATATCTTAATCTAACTAATAGTCTATTATCCTAAAGGGAAGAGAGATTAATTTATTAAGGCTTTTAGCTTAGGAGTAAATAATAGAGTAAAGGTTAGATTAAAGTGTTATAGCTATTAATCTGCTAGCTAGGGGTAGGTGCTTAAAGGTTTAATCTCTAGCCCTTTCCCTTTATTTATAGGAAAGCCCCTTTAAATAGCCCGTAGCTCTCACATAACTAGCCTATAGCTAGCCCTTAGCTCCGTGCCCCGCTAGGTTCTACCCTCATCGATGCCATCGCCACCCTCATGGATGCCGTCGCTGTTCTGCTCCTGACAGTTATCCGCTATAATCTTTAGTCTTAGATCTCTTTTTAGGTAAGCAAGTATTATTAGTTCTTCTAGTAATTTATCCTAATTTAGATTAATATACTCCTAGACACTATAAGATTCTACATAATTCTTAGTTTGCGTATACTATTTAATCCAGTCCTTCTCTAATAATAATACTATATTTAGAGTTTCTTTAGACATTATAAAGGAGAACTATACTGGTTAAAAGGAAGCATAGGGTTATTATTTTAACTAATTATTATAATAAAGGAGCGATTATCTCTTAATATAGGCAAGCGTTAAATTAATAACTTTAACAGAGCTTTTATCCTCTAATAATTAATAATAAGGGTAATAGAAGCCTCCTAGGCTTATAACTATTAAAGGTAAGGGTTAGTGTAGCTAATAGAAAAGGTTTAATTCTAGTCAATTAGAGGTGCAGACAGCACCTGACTTTTATACCTAAAGGGTACATAGTGCGCTATAGTAATAACTAGCCTACGGAGGTACTTCTAATACATTATCTCCACCGTTGTCTCATCGAGGGTTTTATCCTAGTTAATGCGCAGGCCGCATCCACACATCCGATGCTCTAGGAGCTCTCCTGACAATTATGTACCCCGTAGTCGCGAGACCCACCTAGCCTGTCACCCTGTCAGCCTGTGATATTATGTGGAATAATTATAGAACTTGTTTTTTCCATCATCCCCTGACAAAACGCCTACTCCGTACTTCTAATGCTTCAGGGAATCATATTACCAGAAAAACGCCTGCCAATGCTTTCAAAAGCATCGCCCATAACGTGGTTTTGGTTTGGACACAGCGTTCCATTCAACCTGCGCCACCACCAACACCACTCCCTCGTTCGGTCATATATATCATTCATGAGCTCCTTGAACTCCCATTGCGCAAGGGCCAGCCCGTCAAACTCTCCTTCTTCGACCCCTGTAAATTGATCCAGATGGCTTCAGTCGTCACCTTCCAACTCTTTCTTACATCTTGGATTATGTTCTCCGTAAACGTCTGTATGTCTGCATCGAATCCATCTCTTTTACTTCCAAACTATCCGGCTCTGCAAAGAGCCTGCTAGCCGGCATCTCTTCATTGTTATCCCATTCATCTGCGCCCATCTCCTTCAGAGAGCCCTCAGTGATGCGGAACACGCCCCATAGACTTTCCAGCATTTCCCTCAAGCTCGTCCAGCTTTCTGGCTTGGGCTTCGACGCTGAAAGTACGTGGATCGACGGCCAAAGCAAATTTTGAAGTGCAAGCATTTGTCTGATCAAGTAGAGCTGTCGTAGTGTCAGGGTCTCAGTCGTTGTCCGAATATCTCCTATCACGTTCCACACTGTACGCAACAGGATGCAAATTGCCGCTGTGTCTTCATGAAGAAGCTCGCGTGAGATCACTTTAGCCGCGAAGCACCGCCGCAGGGCCTCCAGGTATATGTCGAGTAGTGGCCATGCATCGGGCTCCGCAAAGGCCACGTTTATGATGGAGGGCAGCATTTTGCATAAAACGAAGTCCTTGATATTCCCGTTGAGCATGCCCTTCAGCAACATCTCAATCTGCTCGTCGACCTTGTTGTTGACAATGGAGAGTTTTGCATTGTTGAAGAGGAGATAGAACAGAGATCGGCTGATGCGACCATCGCCATCCTGCAACCTTAGGCCATACGACACAAGGCTGGCCACCTGCAGTTGCGGATCTTCTGCAGGCGGTGAGTATTCCTTACTGATCTGATAAAAGTAATTGTCCACTGCGCAAATTTCAGAAGCATGCGTCTTGATCAATGAAATAATGTTCTGAGCAAACATCACATAGCTGGTGTGTTCCGTAGGCATCTGGCTCGTTGCCCTGAGGTCGCTTTTCATCTGTTCCATGGCCATTTTCAGGGCCGATGAATACTCTGCTGATAATGTCTTGTGCAGCGTTGGTCCTGCATCTCGTAACAACTTGCGCATGGATGAAATCGAGTACTCGAACAATTCCCGAGTCATGTTGTAATCAGGCAATGTGCACAAGCCAGCAATTGTATCCGGCACTAACGCCACGCCATGGCGACAAAGTTCTTGGCCAAGCTGTAATTCGTAGCGCAAAGACATGCGAGGCTTTACAAGGCATGAGACCCAGAGTTCGGTAAGAGTAAACCCTGCATCATCGAAATCGTCGATATCATATTGCAACAGGATGGAAATGAAAAGTGTGAGGCGTCTTCGGTGATCCAGGTCCAGCTGATGGGGTAATGCGTTGAACAGCTGATATTTGCTCTTGTTGAAGAGTTCGTGCAGCCGTATCAAGCCTCCATTGACAAATCTCATGCTGATTCTAGCTGCAACTCTCACGACATGCTCCATGCAATCATCATGGGCGGTTTTATCAGTCAAAGATAAGCTGGCTTTGCCCCGTGCCGAAAGCACACATCTTGCCATGCTGAAAAAGCTCTGGGACAACTCCTGGTCTAGCGCCAAAAGTGCGTCGTCTGCCACGGCTGAATTCAGCAGTTGACTTTCGCTTTGCTGGCTTCCTTCATTTGCTTTGAAGTCGTCGATTTTTGTCAACATGATTTCTAGAGTCGCCAAAGATATTCGCAGTATTCCCCATTCCAGATCAGGCGGTGAGATTGAAAACTGAGTAAAGATGGTTCGCATCTGGACTCTGTTCATGGCAAATGTCGCAGAAGCTAAATCGGTAGCGTGCCTCACCACATCGAGAGAAGCACTTGCAGATGCGTAGAGAATATCCATCAAAGCAGCCTTGTTGGCAGAAATCGTCGCTCGCACCATTTCCTTGCTGACAGAGTTGCTGGTTTCTTTTCCCAGGGTTGCAAGTTGCAGAGCAACATCGGAGGCCACTGAATTGTATTGCTGCAGGACTTGATCGAAAAACGCGTTTCCCCAAGTATGAAACGGTTTCCACAACGTCCCAGCTTCTCCGGACGCAATGATGTATCGAGAAAGTTGGTTCCAAGCGCGCAGGTTGATTAGGCAAGCTTCTTTGTGGGACGTTACAGGAACCACAAGATGCTGAATGAGAGTCGGAGACGGGCGATACTCAGGCGGCGCCGCCCAAAACAAGGTGCATAGCAGATCATGGTGATTCCTCAGTGCTGCCAGGTCGCGTTCGTGAACTTTTTCATCTTTGTTGTGCTGTCTGTTGTGATTGGGTACTGTTCTTGCCACTAGGTTACCGACGTCCTTGAGACACCCAGCATCCCGCGAATTTCGTATAGCAACTGCAATGAGTTTTAGAAAAACATGAAAGCACCGATCTTCTCCTTCAATCTGTAATGTAGGTCGGCCAGCCAGGTTCTCGAGGAATGATGGAGATTTGTATACCTCTTCATTGCGAAGATGGGCAAGCTGATGGGCCCCAAAGAAGTCGAAGATCAACCCGATCACACTCACGCACTTTCGCCATCCCCACTCCTGGACAAGAAAATGACACCGTCCTACAAGAGCCCTGCAGTAGCTGTTGAAACTAGCACCTTGATGCGAGTTGGCATTGTACAGTTCGAAAACCTTCTTTATCAACCCGTGCGGAATTGCCCAACCATCACATGTCGCCTCATGCCGCTTGCCCGCCAACAGAACGCCTGAGTTGCTGAACTCGACGAGAGGAAGCAACATGAACATATTCTGCCAGATACGCTCGTGATCTTGTGCATTGGTGCTTAGTGCGTCCCTCTTAGGGCCGATATGTTGTTGCAGCAAATCCCAAAACGAGCACCTAGGTATCTGAGCCAACTCCAACACTCTCATATTCATAACCCAAGAGTGAACCGCTGGAGTCTCATCGCGAATGCCAACATCCCTAATGCCAGGGTTGCCCAGTTTGATATATAATGATTGCAGAGTTTCGAATCCAAGCTTCGTAAGTATCGACATAGAAACATTTGCGATGCTTTTAAGTAGATCCTCGAGAGCAAAGGACTCTGCAACCAGATTTGGGTCCATGCGGCAAATTTTGAGGACGACCAAGGATGTCAAAAGAAGCCTGTCGTACAACTGCGAGATAACTCCAATGTTTTGATCATCATCCCAGAAAGCGGTTTGAATGGCAGAGCCGACGCGGTCGTTGAAACAATGTATGCATTCGCGAGTTCGGGATACAAATGATAATTTGTGACTTTTTTCCACAAAGCTTAGGAACCTTTGACATAGTTCAACAACAAGTCCATAGCTTGAACTAGAGTCGGATCATTATGATGTGCTTTGTGCGGGTCCGCCAGTTGGGTTTCTAGCTGATCTGCGACGAAATCTAGTACCACACCGAATTCCGACGATACCTGGGCGTTCCATGGGCCCCATCTGAGGACATGAGTATTCAAGATAATGGAAATACGAGGTCGTGATTCTGTCCAGTCTATTGGAAAGCTGAGGGCGGCGCAGGCTTGCAAATGCCCACCTCCAATAAGTGTAGACTCATGAAAGAACACACCCGGTTGAAGTGGGAAAATTTCGAAGTGGTGGGTGTATTGAGTACCGTAAGGGCCTAGGCCATGTAATTTGCCGGCAGCAAGATTTTTGACGGGTGGAATCTCGGCAGAGTATATATGAGGCACTGGGTCGTTGGCGTGACTGTATTGCGGTGCGCTGATATCAATCTTTCGGGGTAAAGTTCGTTTACGGCACCTTGGCCCGATTTTGTCCCTAAATTGTTCGGGTCGGGGGCCTGAAAATGAGACGATTTCGGTATCAAAGGAATGTCTGGTGGGTTCGGGCTCCTTCAGCGACGGCGTGGAGATGCCATGTTGATATAGATTGTCGAGAAACTTTTTCCTCGAGTGAAATCCAGATTTTGTCATACGATAGGGCTCTTCTGTTTCTAATTGTGCCGGGCGTGTCGTGGCTTTAAGTGCCGTCGAGTCTTGCGCATCGTTCCTTCGCCGAACATGCTTGACGGATGATCTTCCTGACTGGCTATGGCCTGTGAGATATCTGATTGAGCCCCCAGCGCTAACATGTTTGACAAATTTTCGAGACGCGACGATTTCCGCCGGCGGAGTTGCAACTTGACGAGCCTGGTTTCCTGACGATTCTTCAAGTGCAGCGCGGCTCTTCTTAGTCTTATGAAAAGACTTACGAATGGACTTTGCCACCTCAGTGACCGAACTACGCTGCTTGAGCGATCCTGATCGCCACTGATTCAGAACAGATACCGCATCGATTTGATCTTGCCGAGTAGCAAGCTGTATTGTCTTTGTCCGAGGGCAAGAACGGCCTTGACTGATTCGACTTCTTGCTGTTCGAGCGGCAATCTTGAGGAAATGGGGTGCGTCCGGCTGGATTGTATCCAAAATGCCAAGTTTTGGCGGCCGTCGCCTGACCTGCTTTGACTTAGTTTTCCGAGGAGCTCGTCCTTGGTCAGCCCTAGAAATGGTCTTTTTCCGCTTTGCGGACGACCATGCTCCTTCATCATAATCTCCAGGTTCGGTCAGATGGGCAATGATCTTTGTTTGCCACGACTTGGCAAGGCGACGACTAGGGTAGGGATCCCTCTGGATGATGTATTACTTTTGTTATCATTCGTGGTGATAGATAACTTTGATCGACGCTTTCTGTATACTTTTGACGGTGCCATGAAGTCGACACGATTGTCCTCGATCACGGAGTCATCGTCATCATCTTCGTCAATAGTCAGTATAGTCGTGGTATTCGAAGAAGTTGGACACTCCGCAGCATGAAGAGCTGATTTCATTGGGACATCAACATGGTCCTCATGAGTTGCGAGGGCAGACTACTGCTCTCGTTATCTGAATACTCAAAAAGGTCTGGTACGGCGGTGCTACCAGGTACTGTGTGTCGTAACTGTGCAACTCCACGTCTGCCCTCTTTCATAGAAGCTCCACGTGGGCGATGATTATTTCTGACAGTCTTTTCCGCCTTCTCGCGTCCAGTCTGTTGATCCAGGCGCAACCATGATGCAGGCAGAACGCCTCGTATTCGACGACTCATAGCAGTAACAGCTTCCCCTTCGCTTTCAGAAATGGTCGCTGAGTCAGACAGCTCAGGATGGTCATCATTTAAGACTCTCGTCATAGCTATATCGTTCTCGTCGGAGATTTCATGAACATCATGCTGCTCCACAAATTCTCTGGCTCTGGAAAGCTCGGGTCCTTTATGAAGACTAGGCAAGACCAGCTTCTCGCCAGTATCAGGATGCATAGTGCGTGATAGTGAAGGGCTGTCCGGAGGTGGCGAATTTGGGGAGAGGCGAGTCGACACAGCACGAAACGCATCCAAGTCAATGGGATCGCTGTCGATGATGGTTCGTCTCCTTCGCTTCCTGGTGGAGGATTTTGGGAAGTGGCATATCGTTTCTCAGTTTTTGACTTGATTAGCCTCGGTGGTTTTAATAGCAAGTCATCCAAGGCAGGCAGATCCTGGTCAAAAAGGCTAGTAATGTCTGTTTCCGCTTGGGAGCTCGACGGGCTACTGATATTGATATGGCCCGATGTTGGCGAATTGGGTAATGGTGTTGAAGATGACACACCCAAACCGGCAGGCACAGGTCGGATGTCTTTGCTAGGAGAGAAAGATGTTGAAGGAGGCAGTTGGGAGGACTCCTGACTATCCTCTTCGAAGCCTCTATCCTCGGAAATTCTTGACAGTTCATCGCCCTTTGTTCTCTCGAATTCTGAGGCCATTCTCATGGGCTTCAAACCATGCATTTTCCAAGTGCTACTAAACTGTGCATTTTCCAGCAAATAGGGATGTTCTTGTATCGGTTTTCGTGGACGAAGAGACCGCTCATAGCGAACGGCAACCCGAAGTGCTTCACCATTCGCATCCTGAGCCGTTTTGGATCCTCACAAATAGACACATCTCCGTGGGCGACATTGGGCTTCGTTTGGACTGTAGATTCGATAGGCGAGTCTGGATGAAGTAGACTTCGGCTTGGAGACGAGGGAGCGGTAGCAGGCAGGTTCGGTCGTTGAGTAGGCGCTGAAAATCCATCACTCAGGTCGTCGAATTCCCCTGCGAAATTTCGAGAAGTTCCCTCACTAGGCACCGATGACAATGGTGACGAAGATGCTGAGTCGAAAGTCAAGTTTTTGACAGGGGAAATGTGAGAAGTGGGAGGGTTCTCATCATGCTCGGAATCAGGAAAATCCCAAATGTCTCGCTCCAGGTCGGTTTCTAAAGATATCGAATGGCTTGTCTCGACCAAATGAGATCCAGACTGCTGGCTCTCGAATTCTGCCTCGTCTTCCGAATCTGGGATTTCACCCAACTCTTTCCAATTGACCATGACGAGAACTAGACATGATCTCTATTGCAGCAACTGCTTGCAATGCATAACAGCAAAGCAGACACGGTATTTCTTCCAGGCTTCGATTTTGGCGGCTAGGGTAGTTCTCTGACAGGAAGAGTAGTGATACCTGCTGGCTGGGCAATTCTTCCTGTTTGTTGTATCTTTCGTCCGAGAATGTCAAATCCGGAGTTTCATAAGCTGGGATGTCAACGCGATTAGCTTGCAGCAGACGCGTTCCGGCAGCTTCACGCGCTAACTTTAGTAAGGGGGAGAGTTTTGCGGGAGCACGTTATTATTAGTTTAGGTGGCAAGGTGGACTACAGAGTAGTGGCGACCTGCCAACTCACTGCCGCCAGGCCACATGCGCACCACATTCAATTACTACCGAAACAATATTCTTTACGATAAACAGACACCCTATCCTACTGACTTCAATAGCAGATATGAGCGGGTTTCAGAGAGCGCTTCCGGTTGCACTAGCAGTGTTCACCGGTGTGCTAGGAGGTAGTCAAGAATTTCAATTTCATCCATCCATTTTATTTCTTACAAGGTCTACATCTTCAGATTGCTCACAGCTTTTACAGGGTACTACACCTTCCAGCCAGCTCTCGTACAAGGCAAACACTTGCACAACAATGCCGCAGAGTCTCTGTAGGTGGTTCTGGAGAGTAAATAGGAAACTTAATGCCTGATTGACAAATGAAAGCAGATCACCCGTCACCACACCCGACCCTTCTGGCTTGAGGAATCTAAAACCGGACGATGGGGGTATAAGAGATGCAAAGTGATGATGCACGGCTTCAGCACAGCTTTCTCGTTGCTTTCTCATATGGTTTATTATGGTGCTATGATATTTCGAATGGATGAGTAGGTTTGATGGTCTGTCCACCGCAGGCACTAAAATTTATTGTCCCAAATCGTATAGAATATCATTTCGGCATATAAAAACAAAAGTAATGTAAACATCAAATTCATCACAGGATAAGAATGACCCAAGTTTCACATTATACAACTTGAGTAAGTACGATCTATCAAAATGCAACTTTGTTCCGTGTTAAATTTCAACAAAAACTGTACGCAACGAAATATGATGTCATCATTTACGCTACATTATTGAGCAGCATGTACCTTCGTATCATCGGTTGTTCTTGCGTTTCAACACAAGTTATCGCCCAGCAAGTTTCCGGATCCATTGACATTTGACTGAAACCGCAATAAAAAGTAAAAAGCAGCCATGACAAATCTATCAATGCCCCGAGCCTGGCTCCTCGAGTGCTAGGACCTGTTCGATATTGTCAGTCCATGGTTTTTTTAAACTTGAATCACTTGGTCACGAATCTGCTCACCAATGCTGTTCGGCACGGTATGTACACCTGCGTCCAATTCTTTCGCCCATTCCATTCCATGGGAGTTGTGAAGAAACGGGTGCTCTCATCTATTCTGTTGAATCCGCCAACGTCCTTGGCGTCCGTATTCAAGACGGTACGGTATGTACCTGCAACCTCAACGCCGATCCGGTAATCAGTGAAGCTCGAGGAGTGGTGAAAATTGAAAATGAAAACCAAGCCTGCTCTCTCAAAGACTATGACTTTATCTCCCTCATGTTTTAGAGAAATGTAGGCCTGAGGAGCGCTCAGCCAGTGGTACTTGGCTTCAGATTGATTCATCGCTCTGTCGAAATTGTTGAGATACTGATATCGAAGCAGAGGGTCGTCTGTAAGATTCAGCTGGCGACAGGCATACCAAAAGGAATTGTTATTGCCCTCTCGAGGAAAATCGAGCCACTCTGGGTGACCAAATTCATTACCCTCAAAGTTGAGGTAGCCCTCGCCTCCGAGTGAGTGTGTTATAAGTCGAATCATTTTGTGAAGCGACATGCCTCTTTCGATAACGGGGTCAGTGGAGACAGATTCGACATGTTCGTGTACATCTCTGCATCGCAGAGATGCATCATGAGTGTTTTATCGCCCACGAGACTTTTTCTTGTTAGTATCGCGTTTCCGTTGTTCAGGGATTAATCAACTTACGCTTGGTCATGGCTTTCGCAGTATGCAATAGTCTTCTCTCCATGTCGTCGATTTGTCAATGTAAAACAGATGTTTCCTATATCCCATTGTTCATCCTGTAGCTCTTTCAGAATCTTGATCCACATATCAGGTACCGCCATGGCCAGGCGATAGTCGAAGCCAACACCACCGAGGGCAACGGGCAAGCATAGAGCCGGCATTCCTGAGACATCTTCTGCTATAGTTATAACCTCGGGATATAGAGAGTGCAGCATTTTGTTGGCGATCATGAGATAAACAACGGCCTCTTCATCAACATCGGAGCCGAAATATTCATGGTAGCCACCGGAGAAGCCTCTGCACTCGTGTTAGTCAATGGCAAGATAGCTTTTCACAGTGAAAACTTACGCTCCGACGCCGTGATGCACATAAAGCATGCTGGTCACCCCATCGAATCTGAATCCATCGAAATGATACTCGTCCATCCAGAATCTTAGATTGCTTAGAAGAAAACGCATGACTTCGTGATGACCATAGTTGAACAGTCTGCTATCCCATTGATCATGGCGACCTTTGCTGCCGCCATGAAAGTACTGATGGTCCGTACCATCGAATTCATTCAGTCCATCCAGCACATTTTTTGAAGCATGGCTGTGAACCACATCCAAAAGCACCGTTATCCCCATACTGTGAGCTGTATCAACTAGCTCCTTTAGATCTTCCGGCGGGCCGTATCTGCTACTGGCAGCGAAGAAGCTATTGATTTGATAACCAAACGACGCGTAGTACGCATGCTCCATGATGGCCATGAGCTGTATAACGTTATAGCCAAGATCCTTGATTCGTGGCAGCATGTTCGTTGTGAATTCCTTGTAAGTCGCTATCCTTTGCTTTGGAGTGGATATTCCGACGTGAGCCTCGTAAACCCGAGTGCTCGCAGGCTTAGCAGGTCTCGGGTGCTTGAAGACATACTTTTCTGTTGCGCTTGGGTTCCAGAATCGCGCCTCATAGGCTGGGGAGATACTCAAATCCTGAGTGACATACTTGATCCAAGCCGGGAGACGATCGACAAATTCTCCCGTGGGTAGTTCAAGAGAAACCTGGTGTGATAATACTCTATTAGTCAATGCCTGGAAGGAGACTGTCACGTAGGCTGACCTTGATCTTTGAGTTGTGTGCTATGGCGGGCTGGCCATCTTTCGCGGGAATAACGATCTCGAAAACACCGAAGTCATTTTTCTTCATTATGTGAGTCTTTCGGTCCCAATCATCTGAGGTTTACATCAGTGAGTCTTGAATCAGTCGTGTAATTGACGGTAAGAACGCACTGAAATCGCCGATAATAGAAGCTGTTATAGCATTGGGAGCCCATTCTCGGTAGGTGATACTGTTGTCAGAATTCACATTCAGGCCAAATTTCTCGAAGCCCTACATAATGGTCAGATGAAATTGACCCTCTCAGGTGGAAATAAGTTTTGGTTATCTTACGCGAGTGAACTTTTCCAATCCACCTTCGTTAGCATCAATTTTGCTAATCCAATCGTTCGCTTTGGCGTATCGTCGTCTGAGGGGCTCGCTGAAAGGCTCTAGCCATGGGTCGAGTTTGACCACACCTGCAACCTCAGTCAGCTTGGTCAACATTGTGAGTGTTTGCTATCAAGACAAGCTACCCACCTGTGCCATCTTGAGGTAGATCTTCCGCTTTCAGGCCGGACAACCCGTGGGCTTCGATTGCTTTCTCAATATCCGTCATGGTGTCGAGGTATGCGACTCGAATCGCTACGTAAGTTTTTAGGTGTAGTGTGTTTGGTCCAAAGGTTGAGAAGCTTTGGGGGCGTGGGGAGCTGAGCTGGGGGAGCTTGGAGGTGGGGTAATCAACGTAATACCAGCGTCACTCAGGCGAAATTCGAGGGGAATATTACTAGGTTGAGGACAATTGAGATGGTGAAGGGTCTAGAATTGGGTACGCTTTCAAACCCGCTGCGAGTATTTGAACAATATTATAGGTGTGGCAATTGTAAGTAGGGAGGTACTATGCTGAGCGACATCTTGATGGCTGCCGTGCCAATGGTCCAATGCCTGTTTTGGGAAGCAATCGATGCTGATAATGAGCTTTATCTCAGTTATCAATGTGGGTCTGAGCATTGCTTGTAATAATTAACAAGGTTCCGACTACACTGTATGTACTCCGTGCTCCGTAATGGCGAGCGCTATGCGGAGGCGCTGAATTGTATGACGTCGAAGTAATAGCGCCAAGCGGGAAGAGATGTCTCAAGCGCAAAAGTACCAGCCAACACTCTTAAGGTACCTAAAAATTACACAACCTACATCCGTACAGTGAGTGTACGTGCCTGTACTGTGCCGGCTAGCCAACCCATCGTACTTTTCCCGTTTCCCGATAGCAAATTACCCCAGCACCCCAGTCCGGCTTATGCAAGCACTGGGCAATTACTTACTTGTACTTATTATTGTGGCAAAGAGTCAAGCACTGGAACGAAACAAGCCCATGCTTTCGGTGAAAGCGAACGCAACCATTCAAGACTCCTTTGGGCTCTCTTTGTCTTGGTGATCCTCACAGAGCTACATATTCCGTCTTCTGGATCTTCTTCCGTCATGTTTGATTAGAACCGGCGCACAGATCAAAGGCAGACGAAGCACCCACCCACCCCCACCGCTCCTACGCCCCATTCTCCTACGAATGAAGCTACGAATGAAAGAATGAGCTATGCGTAGTCGTTTCGCAGGTCAGGATGCTTGTGCAATCTAGGGCATTGCTTCGCCGCCGTGCGCACGCGTCCAGGATTCAAACACCGCAATTTTGTAGCTCGAATAGTAGACATCATGTGCGGCGAGTTTCGACAACATCCTCTCGAGGAGTATCAAGCCGATCTCCGGACCTGAACTCAGGGTTTACAAGAAGTTATGATCCTACGGCTGAATCTGGGCGGGGCCCGATGTTCAATCAAGCCAAGTTTGGCGTCCCCAATTCTATCCGAGAGATTTGAAGAAGCGAGTCGATGAGTATGTTGTCGGTCAAGAAAGAGCGAAGAGGACTATCTGTTCAACACTATTCAACCATTATCAGAAGCTCAGACGATGGCATCAACATGAGCATGAGCGTCGGAACCTTCAGGATAAAGTGATGCGTCAGCGCTTTGCTCGCGATAGGGAGCAGCATCAGAAGCGAAAGGAGCCACATCCTGTTGAAGGTCTGCGGCTATTTGAATTATGTTATGTATTTCTGTTCGCAGCACATTGAAACTGACTGTATATCTGCTTGAATCTAGATGAGTTCCCTGGGCATAATGAGACTGGTCGACCTCTCCACGAAGCGAACGGATATGAAGATGATCCTCTTGATCATCTGTATATCCCGGAGGATCCTTCCATGCCAAATCATGTGAAAATCGACAAAAGCAATCTTCTTCTGATCGGTCCAACCGGAGTTGGCAAGACCTATATACTAGAGTATGATCACCTTCTCGTCTCCTGTGTCGATGTTTATCGCTGACTTGCAACAGAACCCTCAGCAAACAAATTCATGTTCCCTTCTCAATATGCGATTGCAATTCTTTGACTCAAGCTGGCTACATCGGGCAAGATGTAGAAACTTGTATCGAGCGCCTTTTTATAGAATCCAACTATGACATCAAAGCTACGGAATATGGTATTGTCGTCTTGGATGAGTTTGACAAACTTGCCAGAAGAGAGTCACCTACTGGTCGTGATGTCGGGGGAGAAGGTGTGCAACAGGCTCTACTCAAGCTAGTCGAGGGCACAAAAGTCACCATAAACGTGAAAGACAATCGGTCATCGCGCTCGAGTCCTCCGATTACCACCAACTACAACTCTGCTGGTTCGGCTTCTTCCGCGACACAAACAGCGCCTCCAGGGGGCAAGGTTGACCAGTACACCATTGATACAAGCAACATACTGTTTGTATTTTGTGGTGCTTTTGTCGGTCTCGATAAAGCAATACTGCAAAGAGTAGCCAAGCCATCTATGGGTTTTGGTGGTGAGCTGAGAGGCCGATCATCACTTTCAGGCAACAAGAAGCAGATTCTCCCACCAAGCCTATTCACCCACGTCGCACATCATGATTCCATGCCAATCTCTTCTTTAACTCCTCTAGACCTAGCAACACCTGCCGACCTTCAAAACTTTGGTTTCATTCCTGAGCTCATAGGTCGTTTACATAACATTTGTGCTCTCAGCCCCTTATCCTCTGAAGACTTGTTACGAGTTCTTACAGAGCCAAGAAACTGTCTTGTTGCTCAATATACGGCTCTTTTTGAAACATACCCGTCCCGGCTGTTCTTTACTGAAAAGGCGTTGTATGCCATAGCGGAGAGAGCAGCCACTTTTGGAACTGGAGCAAGAGCTTTGAAGATGGAAATGGAACGCGTCCTAGCCGAGCCTATTTTTGACGCGCCAATGCCTTACGTCCTCATACACGAAGCTTGTGTCAATGGGTCGGAACAGGTTCTCTATTGGGGTAAGGAAGGTCGATTCGAGATCGATCGGCGATTGCAAGAGGAGGCGATGGATCGTCCATCTCCACTGCCTCAAGTCAGTTTTGAGTTTTCGGGAGAGGTTGGACAGAGCGGGGGTAGATCAATCCAGTCTACAATGGCGGAGAAACAGTCGTCAAGCAAGGCGCACATTGTAGTCAGACTCAATTATGGAAATAGGTGCTCAGCATCAAAGCTCCATTTGAATGACATAAGACATGCATAGCAAAGTAGCGTGGGCTTAATGAGCAGTGGGACAATTGATTTCTTTTATGTTGCATTCCTCCGGCGTCGTACAGTATTTACACCCTCTGACGAATCCGCCTCCTCCATCTTGCAGCCTTGCATCTCGATTCCAGACCACGGCGCGCTAGGACAATATTACACCTGGTGGAAGGCCTCCATGGGTTCACCTATACTTATAACACAAAAGAAATTACATTGAATTTGTAGAGAGTGTTTTAGTGGCCCTTGGGAGGAGACTGAACCATGCCCTTCCCGCTGTAATTCTCAGAGGTGATACCGGTAAGGGGATCGGCTTTTTGTTGCTATAGTAGAGGTAATTAGACATTTTCCATCCACGATGGAATTACTTCGAATTCATGGCGCAAAACTTACAATTAGAAGCTCGTTGGAAGCCTCCTGGTATTCCTTTGACATGGTAGAGGGTTCGGGTTTGGCAACCGATCGGATGGCGGCGAAGATGGCGAAACTGGCAGCAAGGCCGACGGCGACGCCCCAGGCAATGCGGGCGTTGGTGCCAGGAGGGTCGACAGCACGAGGACCATGGGGACCGAAGGCAATCCAGTATGCTGCAGAATAGGCAAATTAGTTGATGTGTGTCTATCGTGAGGCGATATGATTATGGGATATGAGGGTATATATGCAAGCCACCCAACCCAATCGAGGCCGGAGCGAGTATATTGCACGGGGTAACGTCGCATAAGAGCCATTCCTGAATCTCCGCAAGGACGACGACTCCTAGGTGCAAGCTGGTGGTATTGTGGCTGCCTACGCCGCGTTGCGAGAGAGTCGTGGTGCATGGAGGTGCATGGACGGGTCGGCTATCCGGAAACTATTTTCGAGGGGAAAAAGCCCTTTGGAACAGGGAAAAGGTCAACCTACCGGCCTTCTTCTCCTGCAGAGTCAAATCGCTCCAGCTACCCTTCATACGGTCACGAAGGGCCATCCATAGGTCAGCCTGCTCCTGAAGGGGCATGCCCTCCCATCGCTTCTCAATGTTCTTGAGGGTAGGGGTTGAAAGTGCCTGGGTGGAAGATGCTCGGGAGGCGGCAGCAGGACACTGCGCACCAGGCCCTTGCGCAACAGACTAGATGCCGGGGTGCGCAGCATTTTTACAGATCTCGACTTCGAAGTGTGAAAATGTCAATTGGCGCAGTTTTCGGCGGGTGGAGGGTATATCGAGATGACGAGGGCGAGAATTCGAGGCGTCTCGGGCTCGGAATTGGTCGTATGATGGATTTCCTCCCGTTGGCTTCTGCGAAAGAAAGCTCAGGTTTGGGTGACTAAGCACCAAAGGATAGTGATAGTCACGTGGGTCAAACCAATCACTGCTGGTGGATTTGTCGTCGACGAGTTTCCTATTTATTCTATTGATGCTTACCATCGCAGGAGGAGAGGAATCGCCGGTCTCAATTTACTAAAACTGTGTCCGAAAGTCGCATTGACAAATGAACGCATTGCGATAAGCATTTTCTTGATACATATTACTGTGAAGTAGAGCAGTGCACAATTGCGTCATGTTGATCCCGACTAGCTCAAGCTCCTACAACCACTACGCACAAGTCATACATTTTCGGGCTCGGCAGCGCAAATTCGCGCCAGTAGAGCTTCCGATGATTCTTCCTTGCCTTGATCCAAACGAAAAAAACTGGAAACGAGAAACCAGTATGTTTGACGCGTGTTCGATTATTCGTGTGCTAGTTGGTATTCGTCTCGTTTCTCGCATCAACATGGTTCAGTATCACGCAATGGTTTGCTTGCGCATATTTTATCTCCTCAAAGACTTCACTGAGAAGCCACAAAATATCCATTTGCCACCCTGGGATGTTGCAGCGCAACTGTGCCATGTCGGGAATAAATCTTGGTAGATAAAAATATATCTATTCAAACAAGATGCAGTCTGTCGAGTGAAACTCCACATCAAGATGGGGAAACGATATCTAATTGGTCCTGCTCCGTACTTCGGGTAGTACCAATTCCCGCGAACTCCGGCTGTGGAGAAGAGAAAGAGGATGGAGAGCCGTGACAGCCTCAGGTACAAACAGAAATGGAACGCCAGGCATCTCCTCACTACAGTTGGCCGGGGCCGCTTGATCACACTGTGTACGACTTGGCGATGCTGTGACTGGCTACATTCCGTATGGCGACACTTCCCTATGAGCCTCAGAAGTAATGATCGATCGTCGCGATTAATCTCTGTGTGAAACGTCAATTAGTATGACTTCCTATGCCGACTTTATTTTACTGTAAGATGCTCTTTGCTAAGAAACTTGAAAATGTGTCCGACGTGCTAGCTTGAGTTCTATGCAATAGTAGGTACCTGGTAAAGTGTGGATCACGGAGTAACACTGTCAGCGTCCCTGCAAAACCCGAGGGCCACCGATCCGTCCGTACTGTGAGGCCCAAAAACTCCGTAGACTTTAATTTCTGGCTGGCAAGTCACGTGATCAGTGAGAAAGCTCTAACCGACGAAGTCGTCCGCTCCCGAGCAAAACTGCTCCCTCTGCAAATTCTCCCCAGTTCCAACCAACCTCACTCCACTCCCACATCTGATCGCTCTCTGTCATCTGGCAAGATGTTCAAGAGGTAAGTTTCGACTGCTGGATATACAATGTGATGTTTTTGGCGCCCCGAATGCGCCAATTGAGGTCGATTTCGTCAATTGAGCTGACCCGTGTCCGCAGCGGCATTTCCTCCTTCGCCCGGGCGGCTCGCCCAACCTTCTCGGCCGCCGCCTCGCGACGCGCCATCAAGCCTGCCGCTCTCCGATTCCCCTGAACAGCAGATTCGCCAGCTCTACCAGTGTTGGCGACGGCAAAATTCACCAGGTAAGGAGACCTCCGCCAGCACCGAAACAGGAGGCCATTTCAAGACTAACTATCCTCAGGTCATTGGTGCCGTCGTCGATGGTACGTCGATTTTGTTTTTGAATCAGGCTCTTTAACCTGTCACGACGTGATCAATCTGTTACTGACTGTCATATAGTCAAATTCGACACTATCAAGCTGCCTGCCATTCTGAACTCCCTCGAGACCGACAACAATGGCAACAAGCTCGTCCTCGAAGTCTCCGTATGTTACATCCCCAAATGTCAATAATTGATATCTCGAGTGCTTAAACTAACTATAATTCAGCAACATCTTGGTGAGAACGTAGTTCGATGCATTGCTATGGACGGTAGGTCATCACAATCCCAGTTGCCCTGAGATGCTGAATTGTCCTAATTGGTCCTGCTTTTAGGTACTGAGGGTCTTGTCCGAGGCCGCAAGGTTACCGACACTGGTGCCCCTATCACCATTCCTGTCGGCCCCGCCACTTTGGGCCGCATCATGAACGTCACTGGTGACCCCATCGACGAGCGTGGTCCCATCAAGACTGACAAGTTCCTTCCCATTCACGCCGAGCCTCCGGAGTTCGTTAACCAGTCCACCTCTGCTGAGATTCTGGTCACTGGTATCAAGGTCGTCGATTTGCTCGCTCCTTACGCTCGTGGTGGAAAGATCGGTCTCTTCGGTGGCGCCGGTGTCGGCAAGACTGTGTTCATTCAGGAGCTCATCAACAACATCGCCAAGGCCCACGGTGGTTACTCCGTCTTCACTGGTGTCGGCGAGCGTACTCGTGAGGGTAACGATCTGTACCACGAAATGCAGGAGACCTCCGTGATTCAGCTTGATGGCGAGTCCAAGGTTGCCTTGGTGTTTGGTCAGATGAACGAGCCCCTGGTGCCCGTGCCCGTGTCGCTCTGACTGGTTTGACCGTTGCTGAATATTTCCGTGATCAGGAAGGCCAGGATGGTGAGTCGATCTACGCTCCGTGATGGCACCTCGACAAGACTAACCATGTTGCAGTGTTGCTCTTCATTGACAACATTTTCCGATTCACCCAGGCTGGTTCTGAGGTGTCCGCTCTGCTTGGTCGTATTCCCTCTGCCGTCGGTTACCAGCCCACTCTTGCCGTCGATATGGGTGGTATGCAAGAGCGTATTACCACCACCAAGAAGGGATCTATTACCTCCGTCCAGGCCGTCTACGTCCCTGCTGACGATTTAACTGATCCCGCCCCTGCCACCACCTTTGCTCATTTGGACGCCACTACTGTCTTGTCCCGTGGTATCTCCGAGTTGGGTATCTACCCCGCTGTCGATCCTCTTGACTCGACCTCTCGTATTCTTGACCCCGTATCATCGGTGACGAGCACTACAACACCGCCACTCGTGTTCAACAGATCCTCCAGGAGTACAAGTCTCTCCAGGATATCATTGCCATTCTGGGTATGGATGAGTTGTCTGAGGCCGATAAGCTTACTGTCGAGCGTGCCCGTAAAATCCAGCGTTTCCTGAGCCAGCCTTTCACTGTCGCTCAGGTTTTCACTGGTATCGAGGGTAAACTGGTTGATCTCAAGGATACTATTGCCTCATTCAAGGCCATCTTGAACGGTGAGGGCGATAACCTCCTGAGGGTGCTTTCTACATGGTTGGCGACCTGGCCTCCGCCAAGGAGAAGGGTGCCAAGATTCTCTCGGATCTGGAAAAGAACTAGGCTGTCTTAGCTACATAATACCTCGGGACGTGGGGAAGGAGCCTGTGTATAGAACAGAGAAACCGGGGGCTGTGGGAGGTTTCTTCTTAAGCTCCATCGATTTAGTCTCTTTGTGGGCTGTGTACCAATGATGAAACTTGCTCTTTACATGCGATGATGTCTCGCTAGTTGTAGTTCGTCCTTGTGCACAATCCGTGATGGGTCGAGAGTTCAGCTCCAGGCGTTGGCGGCGGCTGCTATGGCGGCTGTTGTAACACCTGTCGTGACACCATAGAATAAACCACAAAGTGTTTGGTCTGGCTCAAACAGGTCAATATTTGATCGACTTGCGTTGCCTCATGCGACTTTGACAGCCAAGGCGTCTCGTCGCATCACCGAACCATCACGTAGACTGATCGATCTACTTCCCTTTGATCCAAGCCTTGTTCCACATAGACATGGGCTTGTCTCGTATTCGGGCATTCATCGCGAACGGAGAATAGACATATTGCCAAAACTCATCTCTTGAATCTGAAGACCCTTAAGAAGGCATCTTCAGTCGACAACAGGAGCATCCAGCTCGAAGACAGACATGGCACAAGCTGCAATGTGTATGTTCGGAGTATAATAGTTTGTATTGTCTTACGAACCCGCCTATGTGAATATGCAGCGAGCTATGCAAAATCGCTGTGAATCTCCGCTGTGTTGGCCGCTCTTCTGCAGACATTTTCATCCGACGCAACCACTTGGAGATGGACAAAATATCTGGCCATCCCGCTGAGAAGTTCCAATAGTCTCATGTGTGCAGTCCACTTGTGGCATGTGCCGATCAATAACCCACACAAAAGCCATGAGCGTTTGCGGAAGAACGCAGAGCTATTTATCTACGTGCCAAACTGGCTCTTCACCCGGCTCGCTTGGCTCCGCGAGCACAATGGTTCCCGCGTCTTCCGAAAAACGAATAGGTCTGCCCTCGTCATCAACCAGGCCGAGTTGCTTGGTCTCTCGCTCTTGGTCCTCATGCTCCGTACCAACGGGCGATCTGCGAGAATCCCAGGAGGGGTCGTCAAGAACCAGCCTCGCCAGCTCAGTTGTGTCTTCTATGCTAATCGCCCGCAATGGAACATCGAGGGCAAAATGCCAAGCCGGGCCAAGGTGTTTGCATATGTCCCGAAGAGACCTATTACCAACCCCAACAAGCCACCAAACGTTAGCGGTCAATTTGAGGAACACGGCATAGTGTGCCAGGATGACCAGAGCACGCTCTCGCTTCTTGCGGAGTAACAAGACCAAACGAGAGGGCAAGAACGTAAACCATGTGATGATGCGCAGTCTCATCACAGGTCCTAGACCGCCCTCCCGCAAATTTTGATACAAAGAACCGAGATACTTCAATCCGCGTATGTAAGCATCTTGGTAAAGATTTCAGGATCCTGCGGATGAATAGACATGACTAAGCTGATCAGATTTTTTGGTATGTGTTTGACTGCTTCTTTGAGATTCATAGAGGGCCGGTGGAAAAGCTGTGCTAGCCCTGTACTTGACAAAGCAGTTCTTTGGATTTGCTGGAAGATCGCCCGAATGCCGCGCCATACTAGGAGCCATTGAAGGATATAAAGATCTGGAGCATGTGGATCCCGAAAAGTTTGAGCTGATGTGGCCGTGATGAGCAAAGAGTTGGCTATTAGTGCGCCAAAAGTTCTCGGTTCTGCAGCTTCGATGGCTTTCCGGTACTCATGCAACGACTCATTTTGGTACAAAAGGTGTCTTGAGGGATCGCCCATGTCTTCGCCGGTAAAATTCTTGGCATGGAGACATGATAAAGCCAAGACGGATCGGAAGAGAAATCTGACGTCGAAAGCGTACTTCATGACATGTACTCGCATTACATTTTGCGAATTACCACCGTCAACAGAAAATGAAGAGCATGTGTTCGCCATGAAGTGCCAAATTATCTTCATGTCAATTGGATCACACCCAGGTAGTGACGCAACGGGCTCGTGTACGACAGTGACTGGAACAAGGCCGTGGGACTTGTCGGACGCTGAAGATGAGGAACGTGACGACGCTGCCCGTGAGCGCCTTGACGCCCATATCGACTTTGGTGACGGTTTGTGTCTGAACGGGGTGACATAGACGCATTGCTCCTTTCGCTGTATACACGTTTGACAGGATGGACGACTCTCATCACATTTGACTCGGCGAGCTTTGCAATTCTGACAGCCCATGCGAGATTTTCTGTGCGGGCGTTTGGGGTGAAATGGCTTATCTTGACGAGGGCCAGAGTCGTCATTTTCGGATCTTGGCAGCTGGTCCATTTCGCCTTCAAGGGTCTTCTCAGGAAGAGAAGAAATGGTCTGACGCAAAAGTCACCGATTGTGATTGGTCGCCAGTTATCCTGCGATGTGAAGTATCTTGAAGCTCTGTGATCGTGTCGAACATGCAAATACAGTTCGGTTTGGCAGGACTGACAAAGACATGGGCATAAGAATATCTCGTTTATAGATGGATCAAGTCATATCACCAAAATGATGTCCCTCGTTTTGAAATGAATGAATGAATAATTGTAGCAGAAGAGAAGTCTATGGCGTTAATGAGGAGACGTTAATCGTGGGAACGCGCAACGTTTTCAAGGATGGGATGGTTGTGAAATTATCAGCACCTGCCAACTTTGCGGGTTCAATGACTTGCCTTCCTCAGGAGTCAGGAATTTCTCAGGAAACTTGCGAGTTTTAAGGCAGGATCATAGCCAAGAGCATGACTAGGCAGCCAACACCGGCAAATCATCAGACGTGTTCATCAGGGGTGTTGCTGCGTCGCCATGTGAGGCGTCAGATGAGCTTGACCGAGACGTCCACGATACAGACGACAGTTGCCATGTCTCAAGTAACTCGGGAATAGGTACCAAGAAAAACAAGAAAAAGAAAAAGAAAAAAAGAAAAAGAAAAACCTGTAGCTCACTTTGAAGAGTCGCGGGGCAATCAGCGTCAGCAATCTTGATTGGAGATAGCCTGTAATTAATTCAGATTGCGTTTCCGCGTGAGAGACAGCGAGTCGCGACTGGCGAGGCGTTTCATGACAGGAAAGTCGTGCGCATCAATTAATATACGTTGCGTACAGCAGCAGCAGCGGTTTCGCGGGCTGCCATGGGATACCAGGTATCCTGGCCGACGCTTCTTATCGAACGGCTTTATTCCTCATTATCGTCGTCAGAAACAAGCAGTTGGTAGCCTGGCCAGAGTCAATGACGACGCTTACGCTAGCCTCAGGTTGTCTGGGGGCCTTGTTGGTAATGCTCAACAGTAACTACTCATGGGCCATGGCAGCCGGTGCCTTCATGGTTGTCGTTTCGCATCATGCCGTTTCATTTCACAATAAGAATAGGCCACCCCGGGACTCTCACCGATTGACGATTTGAATCTGGACGATGCAGCATGAGTCCACGCACTTCACAGAGAGGGTACCTACGTAGCTACCTTCTACCTTCTACCTTCTAGTTGCAATGTCCAAGGCCTCTCTCTTTTATGCGTGCAGCGTGACTAACCAGTAGAACGATTCCTATCTGGATGAAGATGAAAATGATGGAGAACATAGGTGATGAAATACGCAGAATAGAAAATCATCAAGCAATATTCCTGTGTCTTATTAAAATGGGATTCCATCGCAAGGGCATTCACGTACCTAGCTAGCAAGCTAATAATACATAATATACACGGGCCGAATTGATTGGCATCGTTGGCTTTTGTTTGCTTGCTTTGGACCCCGGAAAAATTGTGGACCGACTGACTGTTGTCTTCCCTTGTTGTTATATGTATGTACATACTCCGTGTGCTTCAAAACTGCACATGACATCAATCAACCATGCAGCCTAGACATTTTGACAACGGCATCTTTGACAGCGGCATCTTGGTTGGGCCCTGACTATTCAAAGTCCAACTGTTTATTTCCTCCGCGCAGTCGTTGCAATATTTGCGCGTCTGTCGCCTACTCGCCCGGATGCCGACACTATTTCCACGATCGTTATACCCCAGTTCTTTGACGGTATCGGCGTCCCTGACGACTTCTCGGCGAGCCTTTCATTCGATACCCTACAGACATAATTCGAATGGCGCCGGCTCAGGTGGGAAGCCAATTGACACTCCAATAACGGAACATGAGAACGATTTCGAATCCTCAGCCGTTGCTGAAACAACAGGTGGTCGCACCAGAGGTCTTTCCTCGGGTGCCTTGAGAAGTCGCCAGGCTCGACGACGGACTGCATCGGCTCTCCCTCCTGTCAAGCTACCCCGAGTTTTATCTGCGAGAATGTCTCGATATATACCCCAGGTCAGCAGCCGCGTCTGCCCGATGCTCTCGTGGAAGATACGATGCACACGAAGACGTCGCGGCTTCTGGTGAACCCGGCACCCCCTTCACCGCGATCTTATCGAGCAATCGGGTCATATTTCGATTGTGCTTTGGCCTTGCTGCTGGAGAGGAGTTGCGAGCTCACAAGTGATTTTGATCGGTCGTATCATGCCTACGAGAACCTCGAATGGAATGGAGTTGATCAGATAGAGAGGTTCAGTCGACTTTGCGACATGATTTTAGACTCAGCATGGCATCTTGTCGATTCCATTTATCCTGCCAGACAGGCCGAGTATTCATACAAGATACGACCATTTTGGTGGTGGAACGTGCACAAGGATCTCAACTTCGGGACGCTAAAGTCAAGAGACCAATTGCCCACCCTCCCTACGACTCTGAAGGAGCAACTACATCGCGCCGAATCGCTCGTTTATCCCTGGCTCAGGCTGTCGCAGACCTACCCGTGGACACTTTAATGGGGATCCAGAAGACTTTGGACCGCGAACTCCAAGCCAGGCCGTCCCCGAACTTCGACCCTCAAACCTGCAAGCGACCAATTACGATCCTCTCTACGTCTGGCTATGGAGGGAAGGCTATTGCCGAGGCTGTTGGACAGCATGTGGCATTCTGGAACCAGGCAGACCTGATTCACTTGGATGCGCAAGATCTGTCTATGCTGATTGGCGATTATTTGGGTCTGAATTGGGCATACGCCCGTGGTGCTGTATCCATGATGGGATTTCGCGCCGCCGAGTTAAACGGGAAACTCGCACGGGACGCTGGGTATTCATCTCTACCTAACGAAGAGGACGATCATGACGTAGAGACCGGTATATTGGGACTTCGGGCATCTGCTGGCTCCTTCGAGGACGAGTTGCAGAAAATCCGACAAGGAGAGTACGATTGCTTCAGCAAATGGGAAAATCTGAAAATCGACAAGATATTGGATCACATTATACGTGCTTCGGAGCTTAAGTCATCGATTGTTTCAAGACAGACCCCAGTCCTCATTCACCTTCACGACATTATCGAGCTAAGCATGACCTTGGAGGGATCTTTATTGATCGGTCGTCTGAGAGCGTTGGTCGATGCTGCGTGGAAGCAAGGAACGCAGATTGCCGTTATTGGAAGTTCATCTTGTGAGAACCCCTCCGACGAATATCAAGATGCAGTCAAGCAATTTGCAGCTACGGATTGGGTCATCACTCGCCACCTTGAACCGGATCAGGCGGATAGGAGGGCAATGGGGAAGACACAATCTACCAGAAATCGGGTTACCCTTCAAAATGCGGACTACTTTTCAGAAAATATCCGTAACATTAACCGAATGATCAGAGCATTAAGTCCTGACGAGTCTCCGCGAATTTTAGATGTCTCCAGTGAGGATGTAAATCCTGCTTGCGGTCCACAGACCACAAGTTTTCGATCTTGCGGGACTCCATTCTACCAACGCCTGAAGTGTACCACTTGGCTTGCGCTTTCACGGCTCTGGAAGAGAATCAAGCAGGACAGGCGCCACAGTTTTGTCAGAGCGCTGCTCAATGGGACCCCTGCAACAAAAGCCCGGCCAGCGCATCAATGATGAAGCAATGGAGGAAAATCATGGTGAGGCTGGCGAGCGCCATCCTAGTCATCAAGATGTAAAAGCCGACTTTCGAGGTTCAACCAAGCTGAACGAGTACGAGAAGAGAGTCTCGTCAGGCCAGATCAATCGCGAGAATCTGCGAACGACGTTTGCAGATGTCCACGCCCCGCAAGAGACCATATCCGCCCTCAAGTTGCTCACTTCCCTGGCTCTGGTGCGTCCTGACGCGTTTGCATACGGAGTGCTGTCGCAAGACAGAATTCCCGGCTGCCTGCTCTATGGACCCCTGGCACTGGCAAGACGATGCTTGCCAAGGCTGTCGCCAAGGAAAGCGGCGCCAACATGCTCGAAATCAGTGGCGCCACCATCAACGACAAATGGGTCGGCGAGAGCGAGAAACTCATCCGTGCAGTCTTCACCCTAGCCAAACGCCTGGAGCCATGTATTGTGTTCATCGACGAAGCCGACTCGCTACTTGCGAGCCGTAGCATGTTTAGCAATCGCGCTTCGCACCGTGAGCACATCAATCAGTTCCTGAAGGAGTGGGATGGATTGGAAGAAACAAACGCCTTCATCATGGTCGCCACGAACCGCCCGTTCGACCTGGATGATGCAGTGCTGCGAAGACTGCCTCGTAAAATCCTGGTGGATCTGCCCCTTCAGAACGATCGTGCAGAAATCCTGCGGTTGCTCCTCAAAGACGAGTCCATGGATGGCACAGTATCACTCGAGGACCTCTCGAGACGGACTCCCTTCTACTCCGGTTCGGATCTGAAGAACGTGTGTGTCGCAGCCGCCATGGCCGCTGTAGAGGAGGAGAACGAGATGGCCTCGAAGCACCAAAGCCCCGAGCCCTACCAGTACCCAGACCGCCGTGTACTGCGGGGCGACCACTTTGAAAGCGCCCTGAGGCAAATTCCAGCAAGCATCAGTGAAGACATGGCGTCGCTGAAACAAATACGCAAGTTCGACGAAGAGTACGGCAATGGACGACGGGGCTCGAGAAAGAAGAGCTCCATGGGGTTCGGCATCGTGGGGATAAAGCCAAAGCCGACATGAGCGAAGCGAGAATTCGCCCATAGACTTGGCAGTGAGGGTGGTCGATGTTTTTACATCTAGGATGGGAAAAATATAATAAAATAAAAATCTACGGGGACGTGAACGTGATGGCGGGCTGGCTGGCACGCGATGTGTTGTGCTGCGACACGTCATTTGGCAGTGCATTGTAAAAAAGAAAAGCAAAAAAAACCTATATTTGTACATGATAGAAGAGACCCGCCCACGACATATGCCAATCCGCAGGGCCTGTTGATACCCAGGTATGACGGCAAGAATGAATGGAGGTTGTTGCAGCAATCCATTGGAACATGTCCCGTGTCGAACTGGTCTCAGAATCGTGCTCACTCAACCCTCCGTCGAGACTTGAATCCCTCTGCAGCCAAAGCCCTAGAGTAATCGTCTTGTCCTTTCTGCAGGGCGTCTAGCACCGGCTGCATCAGTTTCAGCACCGCATCTCTGCCCCCGCCAACCATGTCAGATTTCCACCTGATCTTCTTGCCCGTCCTCTCAAAGTGGTCTCGAATCTCCTGCTTGCGTTTCCGGATGACGTTCTCCTCTCAACGTCTGCCTCATCCGCCACGGCTGAGATACGGACCGCCGATCTTTTCAGCGACTCCGCTAGGTACTGGAGCTCGGCTGCGCGATCTGCGTCGCCCGACAGGAAGGCTGTCCAGAACTGGTGGAGGAACTCGACAGTAGTTGCGTGGGTGAGAGCGCATTTTTCAGCAATAGATTGGGGCAGTCCCATGGGGGTGGTGGCATCGCTGGAGTGGCCGTATTTCTGTGCCCTTTGCTGAAGGACTCCGTTCATGACTTCCTGCTCGGCGGCTTTGATGGCGCCCCGGGACCCAACTTGCGTGGATTTCTGGCCCTCTTCATCACTATCGGTGTCGTCTGCGAAAGCGATTGCGGCTCGGAGGCTGGCTCCTCTGCGGAGTCTTTCGCAAAACTTGTTAGGTGCTGCCCACCTTGGAGAGTACCTCATTTGGCTTTTGGGTCGCGAATATCCGGGCATTCTTGGATGGGGCTTTATCCTGCTTGTTGGAGAAGAACTTGTTTTGCTCCTTCACATTGAGCATGATGCGGTGGTCTGCCGCATCGCCGCGCAAGTCGCGGAGTGCTAGCTCGCTGAAATCGTCTCGATTGGCGTCGTTTTCATAGTTATCGGATGGAGACACGTTGGCCATGATCTTTTCGCTGAGGCTATTCAGAGTCTTGACAATGGGTATGTTGGCTCGTGGCCGCATCTCTACGTCCTTGGCGTTGCCGCTTTTGAAGCCTCCTGGTTCTCCTCATTTGCTTCCAAATCGATCATGTGCGGAACGCTTTGGGCCATGATCTTGCTCTGCACACCCTGGGTGTTCTCGCTGACATCGTACTTGTCGAACAGAAGATCCTGAGTGTCATTTTCCGTCACTCGCTCTCCTCTGAGTTTCTTTGACAGCCGGCTGAGAAAGAATCTGGACCAGAATTCTGCTTCAGAAACCTTTGGTACGTTTTCGTTGTAAATCCGCTTGATGAGCGGGTGTTGGACGAAGATCATCTGGACTTGCTCAACGCTGATGTTTAGTTTTAATTCACCGTCGACGGTTCGAGGCTTGACAGTCGACAGGACATTGTAGGGCCCCTTTTTCTGGTTGATCTCGATGGCGTGAGCTCTCAGTATATTAGTACGCGTCGACCAAAACTGCGTGTTGAAAGCTGGCCCGGATATTGACTCGGGTTTGGTAGACATGGCTTCCACGTATGTTTGGTGCAAACTCTTGTCCTTCTTCATGAGTGATTGCTGCAGTTCGATATCATTCTTCAGCTGGCTGTCGTCGAACCACCTTTGTGACGAACCAGACTGAGAATTCACTGCATTTGCGAAGGCCATGGATGACGATACACTCCCACCACCGGCAGCCCCTGCGACGGATGTTCCCACATTGGGTCGAGGCACGCTCGAGTCATTACTTCTTAGATTAGCCAGTATTTCAGACAAGACATCTTTGACGGCTTTGGCCTCTGGTTTGGCCTCGGAAGTGTTGAAATGGAAGAGGTAGGTAGCAGGTTCATTGCCGTTGTCGGACTTCTCAAAGACCTTGAGCATGACCTTTGCAGCAGTCTCTGGGGTCTGTTGAAGATCTGACAGGAGACGATGCTTGAATTAGTCAGAGGCCCGGAGATGGAGAGTCTTAAGAGCATGCTTCCTTACTAGTGATGTTTGACACCGGTAATGACACCGTTGGCGGCCCACCAGAATTCGGCGTCCAAGTGACAGTTTGGCGGTCACTGGTCAGCGTCAGGATGCCATCTTTCTTTTTGAACAGTGTGCGACCGACTGGGATAGCCATGGTCTTCTAGAGCTATATTGCCGAAGTGCTTCTATTCTTTTCTTCTCCTCAATTCAGCAGCTCCAGCCGCCCTCATGCTCCCGTTCTCGGTCTTGCTTTGAACAGTCCCTGATTCACGATCATGTACTGGCATTCAAAGCAGCGCGGGTCCAGGCTTTGCATGAGGTTTCCCATGCAAGAATGATTCCGACTGATGTCAAGCCTCGACCGGCTGTTCACCGTAGCTGCGTAGACCAGGCAGGGTCTGTGGTGTATTGCAGTCCCAGAAATCGATGATTGATGCGAGAAGCTGTCATAACAAGGCTGGGCTGAAACGCGCCAAGATTGGTTATTAAGCTGCCAATATGTAAGCTGTGTCCGTGTTAAGTGAGGCTGGTGACTCTGGTGCTGTGGCTTGTTGAGCTTTAGGGTGGCGTCGGCAATAAGCTGTGAAATTGGCACCTCTGGCCGGCGTCCCGATAACTTCCTCTACACGTATTACTACTACAGGACTGACTGTATTACGGAGCATGTATTATTAATTTATTACGGAGTATGTAGTGCTGCTGGAAGGAGTCGTGATGCGCACAGTGTAATTGTCTGGTAGCAAAGCCCGGCTGGGCTCACCTGCAGCCAATACGGCGGCGGAGGGTGGCTGGATACTGTAACTGGCCCTGGCTGTGGAACCAATAAGCAGATATCGATGCTGTGAGTGGCTGGGAAAGCCCCTGTGGATTCACCTTTTTCCCCTTCGGATGGGACGCCCAGGTAGTCCGCCCCCTTGTGCTGTTGTAGTGTTGTAGTAGGCCCTCGGCCCTCTGACCCGCTGGTCTCTGGCTCGCCGGAGTGTATTACTGTACTTTTGCCGTCGTGATTTTCCCGTAAATGACTCCTGGTAATATGGCAGCTCGCAACTTCGGCTTCCTTGCCTCCTAATCCCTCAATCCATTCACAAGCTCTCACTTCCGGCCTGCGACTCGTCCCGCTGCTCTTTTCCTTTCAGGTCATCTCACGATCGATAGAGGACAGGGAATGTGTCTTTTGATTGAGCTTTAATTTTGACCCTCCTCGTCTCGTTACATCCAGTCTCCTGAAGCTCCTCCTTCCTTACACGTCATCAACCTCGCCATGTTGAGGAATCCGCTCTGTAGAGCTAGCTCGCGGCTGCTGCGTGCTGCTCGATGCTCCGCTGCTCTGTCGAAAAGCTCCATCTCGACAATCTCAGCTCGAACTTCGTCATGGAAAATCGCTGCCACCCGGTCCTCCCTGCCCGTGACGGCTGCGCGGTCATACGCAACCGATGCGACTCAGTCGCCACCGGATCCTAGCGACAACTTCCTATCCGGCGGTGCCGCGAACTACATCGATGAGATGTACATGCAGTGGAAACAAGACCCCAAGAGCGTTCACGTCTCTTGGCAGGTCTACTTCAAAAACATGGAGAGTGGCGACATGCCCATTTCTCAAGCTTTCCAACCGCCACCCAACCTGGTTCCCAACATGACTGGAGGAGTGCCTCGTCTTGCTGGCAGCCTGTCTCTCGAAGACGGGTCTGATGTAACAAATCACCTGAAAGTTCAGCTGCTCGTCCGAGCTTATCAGGCCCGTGGTCACCACAAGGCCAATATCGATCCTCTTGGCATCAGGAACACGGCTGAAGGCTTCGGCAACATCAAGCCCAAGGAGCTTAACCTCGAACACTACGGATTCGGCGAAACCGACCTCGATACCGAATACACCTTGGGACCTGGCATCTTGCCTAGATTCAAGCGCGAGGGCCGTGACAAGATGACCCTTCGAGAAATCATTGCTGCTTGCGAAAGAATTTACGCCGGATCCTGGGGTGTCGAGTTCATTCACATTCCCGATCGTGAAAAGTGCGAATGGTTGCGAGAGCGTCTCGAGGTCCCTCAGCCTTTCAAGTACTCGATTGATGAGAAGAGACGTGTCCTTGACCGACTCATTTGGAGTTCTAGCTTTGAATCTTTCCTTGCTACCAAATACCCCAACGATAAGCGTTTCGGTCTTGAAGGCTGTGAAACCCTCGTCCCTGGTATGAAGGCCCTGATCGACCGCAGTGTGGACTATGGCGTCAAAGATATTGTTATCGGTATGCCCCATCGTGGCCGTCTCAACGTGCTCAGCAACGTTGTAAGAAAGCCCAATGAGTCCATCTTTTCCGAGTTTGCCGGTACTCTTGGCGCCGAGGATGAAGGCTCTGGTGACGTCAAGTACCATTTGGGAATGAATTTCGAGCGTCCTACTCCTCTGGAAAGCGCGTTCAGCTTTCACTTGTCGCCAACCCATCTCACTTGGAAGCCGAAGACCCAGTTGTCTTGGGCAAGACTCGCGCCATTCAGCACTACAACAACGACGAGAAGACGCACAGAACTGCCATGGGTGTCCTGCTGCACGGTGATGCTGCGTTGGCTGCACAGGAATTGTCTACGAGTGTCTTGGTTTCCACTCTCTACCCGCCTTTTCCACTGGTGGCACGATCCATCTCGTTGTTAACAACCAGATCGGTTTCACTACTGATCCACGATTCGCCCGATCCACTGCTTACTGTACCGACATTGCCAAGGCCATCGATGCTCCCGTCTTCCACGTCAATGCCGATGATGTTGAGGCCGTCAACTTCGTCTGTCAGCTGGCTGCCGATTGGCGAGCCGAGTTCCAACATGATGTCGTCATTGACTTGATCTGCTACCGAAAGTACGGCCACAACGAAACCGATCAGCCTTCATTCACGCAACCGCTCATGTACAAGAAAATTCAGCAAAAGGAGCCTCAAATCGACGTCTACGTCAACAAGTTGCTGGAAGAGGGTACCTTTACCAAGGAGGACATAGAGGAGCACAAGCAATGGGTTTGGGGTATGCTCGAAGAGAGCTTCAACAAGTCCAAGGACTATACCCCAACATCCAAGGAGTGGACGACTTCGGCATGGAACGGCTTCAAGTCTCCCAAGGAGTTGGCTACCGAGGTCTTGCCTCACAACGATACTGTCGTTGACAAGACCACTTTGGACCATGTTGGCGAAGTCATTGGTTCAGCCCCGGAAGATTTTCACATTCACCGTAACCTGAAGCGTATTCTCACCAACCGAACCAAGTCCGTGGTTGAAGGCAAGAACATCGACTTCCCAACGGCCGAGGCCCTTGCTTTTGGCACCCTCGTTACCGAAGGCTACCACGTTCGTGTGTCTGGCCAAGATGTCGAGCGAGGTACCTTCTCTCAGCGTCATGCCGTCTTCCACGACCAGGAGAACGAGAAGACATACACTCCTCTGCAACATATCAGCAAAGATCAGGGAAAGTTCGTCATTTCCAACTCATCCTTGAGTGAGTTTGGTGCCCTTGGTTTCGAGTATGGTTACTCGCTGCAGTCGCCAAATGCCTTGGTCATGTGGGAAGCTCAGTTTGGTGACTTCGCCAACAACGCTCAGTGCATCATCGATCAATTCATCGCCTCTGGCGAGGCCAAGTGGATGCAGCGAACTGGACTGGTCATGTCTCTGCCGCACGGGTATGATGGCCAAGGTCCCGAACATTCGTCTGGTCGCCTGGAGAGATACTTGCAGTTGTCCAACGAAGACCCTCGTATCTTCCCCAACGAAGAGAAGCTTGCCAGACAGCACCAGGACTGCAACATGCAGATTGCATACATGACCACCCCGGCCAACTTGTTCCATGTCTTGCGACGACAAATGCACCGACAATTCCGAAAGCGTAAGTGCCCAAAATTGAAGCCCCCTTCTTTTCGCGTAGCAGCATGCAGTGTATCTTCACGCACTAACACGTTTCTCAGCTCTCATCATCTTCTTCTCCAAGTCTTTGCTGCGTCATCCTCTTGCTCGCTCAAACATGGATGAATTTAATGGCGAGAATGCTGGCTTCCAGTGGATCATTCCCGACCCAGAGCACCAGACTGGCAACATCAAGTCTCCCGAGGAGATTGACCGCGTCATTCTCTGCACGGGTCAGGTCTGGGCCACTTTGCACAAGTACCGCGCCGACAACAAGATCGACAACGTTGCTTTCACCCGTATCGAGCAGCTGAACCCCTTCCCATGGCAACAGCTCAAGGAGAATCTCGACATGTACCCCAACGCCAAGACCATTGTGTGGGCACAGGAAGAGCCTCTCAACGCCGGTGCTTGGAGCTTTACCCAGCCTCGTATCGAGACTCTCCTCAACCAGACCAAGCACCATGACAGAAAACACGTCATGTACGCTGGTCGCAACCCAAGTGCCTCCGTAGCCACTGGTCTGAAACACGTGCACAAGAAGGAAGAGCAGGATTTGGTGGAAGACGCCTTCACTGTGAAGCAGGACAAGCTCAAGGGCGAGTAAGAAAGACGCCTCCTTAATCTAATCATCAAGAGTCGCGAGATGGAAGACGAGGCGGCACTCAACAAGATGTCGTCGTCGTTCACCTTGAATATCTGAGATGTGGGCTACATTTCGCATGCTGGACGGCGTCAAAGAATGAAAAGAGAGGTGGCTCCTTTTGTGTAGTAATTGTACCATTAAAATCCTCTTTTGGGGAAATCAGTAGTGTCTGTACCACAGCGTGGCTTCGGTACGGCAGAGAATAGCATACTTTGGTGTTTTTTTTTCCTTTCCTTTATTTTTCTTATTCTTTGCTTCACCTGAATGTGTGCACTTGTTGCGACGACACTAGCAAATTCAAAACAACATTCACTTTGGCAATATACGGAAACTCACGCGAGCCAATAAACGTCCCTTTTTCTTTTTCCATCTACACTCAACACGGGGATTTACGTGATTTGCCCCGCGTCTCCCCATTTTCATTGTCAATCTTGACCTGCCACGATCTCACTACACCGTCGTCACCCGTCGTCACCAGCATTTCCTCTTCCCCTCGCCTCTCAGCAGCGGCGTCATAACGCCGACACCAAGTGATGTGGTTCACTTCAAATGGTCCGTGGGCATTAGGCATTGTTGTCAATAGATTCCACGTCTTTGACGACACCGTCGACGCGGCCGGCTGGCCATTCGTGCTGTTGGACATGACTTGGTCTTGTGATTCTGCCGTGTAAACCTCGTCCTCGGTAGTTGACGCATCTGACCCGCCGTCATTTTCCTTGTACAAAGCAATCTTGCCATCGCGTCCGGTGCTGGCAACCAATCCTGTCTCCTTGCTCCATGATACGGAATAAACGTCACGGTCATGTACCGCCGGCAAGGCGGAAGTGCATGTCCATTCGTCGCGTAAAGATGTCCTCATCGTGTTGGGGATGCCTCCCAGGGGCCCTGACCGGCGCCGCCAGAACCTGCCTCGTCCCCGTCCCCGTCCCCGTCCTCTTCCTCGCGCAGTTCCCATATGCGTATGGTACCGTCGGCAGAACAGCTCAGCAGCCGAGGGAATCGGTCGTTGCTCGATCGAGGCTCCCACTCCACGCCCCATACGGTCCCCTGATGGCCCTCCAGGACGGCAACGCAGACCCATTCGCCGTCGCCGTCCTCTCTCCAGATCCGGATCGTGTTGTCGTAGCTGGCGCTGGCGAGAACATCGGAGCTATACTGGCGGCGGGCATTCCTCCCGGGGACGTCGGGACACCAAGCGACGGCCTTGACGTCGCCTTCGTGCTCGTTGAGCACGGCAATCGTCTCCCATTCGTCGTCCGCCTCGGACGCACCTATGTCCTCCCAGATCCAGACGGATTTATCTCGCGAGCAGGTGGCGAGATATGCGCCCGAGGGAGCAAACGCGCAGCATTTTATTTCCGAGTCGTGGCCCTCGAGCACCAGCGTGAAGTCCCAGTCTCTGTCGCCCGCTTGGCTGGCGTCGCTGTCGTCGCCGGCTCCTCCCGTCTTCGGATTCGCCGTGATTTCGGTTTCGAGCGCCGCGTCCGTCGTCGTCGTCGTCGTCGTCGTCGTCTCGACGACAGGATCGGGGCCGAGTCCCCGTCCCAGCGCCACAGTCCGGCCGTGGCATCGAAGCTGCCGGATACGAGACATAGCTTGTGAGGCGGTAGGTTGGGCTTCCAGGCTGCGGTTCGGACGGATCGGGTGTGGCCGCCGGTCAAAGTGCTGTGGGAGGAGAGCGTCGATAGCGAGAAGACGGTGACGGCCTTGGCGTGGGCGGTTGCGATCAGAGGGAGAGTCGGGTGAGGTATCGAGGCCCAGGCCCGCTCGTGCAGATCTGGTCGAAAAGGCTGGATGGGCACTATCGCTACCGCGGTAGTCGTGGGAGGCACGACCGATGACATCTTGGTGATCTTGGTGCACACAGGAAATTTCGTGACGTGGGGCAGGGAGGGAGGGGGAGGGAGGGGGTTGCGATGACGAGGGGCAATCCGTAGAAAAAGAGAAGAGAGGGAAGGGAGTTCATTAATTGGCGCTGAGTGACGGGTTCATTATTGTCCAGACCCAAGATCGACAGAGATGATTGAGAATGCAGATTCACATAAAGTGGCAGCAGTACAAACAAGCCTCGAGCCAAGTGCCCGTTGCTGCTTCCCACGAGACTGTGAACAGCCCCAAATTCTCAGTCTGACACGGCCACAAGGGGACGAGCTTATCCCTTTGTATCTATTTATCTATTTATTTATTACTATTACTATGCCATGCCGTCCGTGAATATCACAATGACGGGTTCTGTCCTCGTCCTTGGCAGCAGCCCACCACCAACAACAATTCGGCTGACTTTGAAAGTTGCCTTCTGGTTCTGGTAGGCGCGCGGGCGGGGCACCTGCCATTGCTCCAGTTTACCTGATCAATCAAGTCAATCAATGCGCATCAAGCCATCGTCATAATCGTCACCACCTGGTGGGCAGCTGTAAGCGCAAGTCGGGGATCATCTCAGGATTCACGTCCTTCCAGGTTGTCGTCCGTCCCTCGTTCCTCGTCCCTCGCCAAACTGCTCTGGATTAATGGGCTCCTCTCCTCATACAACATCCGTCGTCAATGCCTTAATTGCCTACTTGCATTGCGACTCTTTCATCATTCTTTAAGCTTCAAACTCAACCCATACAAGCTTCAACTCATCATTCCGAGCTTTGTCCCGTTCTCCCGTTCTCCTGTTCTCCCGTTCGCTTCGTCTACAATGGGAGACGAATTGTCCATCCGGCCGTTCGGGCCTGCTCGCTCTACCGTCAAGGGAAACCCTTTGAGTGTATCTGACATTGATCTCTACAACGACTACTTCAAGGCCAGTTGCTACTTAGCACTTGGTATGATCTATTTGCGAGAAAATCCTCTTCTTCGCGAACCACTTCGGAAAGAGCACCTGAAGCTTCGTCTTCTCGGCCACTTTGGATCTGCTCCCGGTCAAATCTTCACTTATATGCATTTCAACCGTCTTATCAAGAAATATGACTTGGATGCTTATTTTGTCTCAGGCCCGGGCCATGGTGCCCCTGCTGTGCTCTCTCAGTCCTATCTGGAAGGTGTTTACTCTGAAGTATACCCGGAAAAGTCTCTGGACATCCAAGGACTTCAAAAGTTCTTCAAGTACTTCTCCTTTCCAGGGGCATTGGATCTCACGCCACGCCCGAAACTCCCGGTTCCATTCATGAAGGAGGTGAGCTGGGCTACTCAATTTCACACGCATTCGGATCAGTCTTCGACCACCCGGACTTGATTGCACTCACCATGGTGGGTGATGGCGAAGCTGAGACCGGTCCTCTCGCTACATCCTGGCACTCGACCAAGTTTCTCAACCCAATCACGGACGGTGCCGTCTTGCCCGTGCTTCATCTCAATGGATACAAGATCAACAATCCAACTATTCTTGCTCGCATTTCCCACGATGAACTGAAAAACTTGTTCATTGGCTACGGTTGGGAGCCGCTCTTTGTTGAAGGCGATGAGCTCGAAAGCATGCACCAAGCCATGGCTGCTACACTGGAGCATTGTGTCAGTCAAATTAAGAAGTATCAGAAGCAAGCCCGCGATAGCGGCAAAGCATTCCGCCCTCGGTGGCCCATGATTGTTCTGAGAACACCCAAGGGATGGACTGCTCCCGAAAAGTCGACGACAACTATCTTGGAGGGTTCTGGAGAGCCCACCAGGTACCCATTACCGATGTGAACACCAACGCTGATCATCTTAAGATTCTCGAGACCTGGATGCGAGGCTACGAGCCTGAGAGATTATTTGACAAGGATGGTGGCCCCATCGCGGCTCTGCGAACTCTCTGTCCTGAGGGAAACCGTCGCATGAGTGCCAACCTCGTCGCCAACGGAGGCCTACTCAAGAAACCACTGAAGATGCCCAACTTCAGAGACTATGCCGTCAAGGTTGACAAGCCGGGTGCTACTACGTTTGGCAGCATGGCCAACCTGTCTGTGTTCTTGAGAGACATCATGGCGCGGAACATGCACAACTTCCGACTCTTTGGGCCGGATGAGACCGAGTCCAATAAATTGGCCCGCGTATATGAAGCCGGCAAGAAGGTCTGGATGGGTGACTATTTCGAGGAGGACGAAAATGGTGGCAACCTCGCCATGGCCGGCCGAGTCATGGAGATGCTCTCTGAGCATACGTGTGAAGGTTGGCTCGAAGGCTATATCCTCAGCGGTCGACATGGCTTGCTCAATAGCTATGAGCCGTTCATTCATATCATCGACTCAATGGTCAACCAGGTAAGAGAAACAAAAACAACACCCCTTTTCAGCAAGGCGTGCAGTTTGATTAACTCATCGGTGAAGCACTGCAAATGGATCGAAAAGTGCCTCGAAGTAGAATGGCGTGTCAAGGTGGCTTCGCTGAATATCCTTCTTACTGCACTCGTCTGGAGGCAAGATCACAATGGATTCACGCATCAAGACCCTGGTTTTCTTGATGTAGTCGCCAATAAGAGTCCTGAAGTCGTACGCATCTACTTGCCACCGGATGGTAATTGCTTGTTGTCCGGTAAGCCATTGTAAACCCCAGACGAAATTTCGAAGAGATCAACCACTTACCGAGAGAAAACACCATAGTCATGGACCACTGCTTGCAATCCAGCAATTACGTCAACGTCGTGGTGGCAGACAAGCAGGACCATCTCCAGTATTTGGATATGGAAAGCGCCATTCAGCACTGCACCAAGGGCATCGGTATCTGGCCGCGATTCAGCACCGATGAGGGATGCGAGCCCGATGTCATCATGGCCTCTTGTGGTGACATCAGCACACAGGAGTCTCTCGCCGCCACCGATCTGTTGCTAACCCATTTCGCTGACCTCAAGATTCGAGTCGTCAACTGCGTGGACCTCTTCAAGTTGATTCACCCGTCGGACCATCCCCACGGTCTAACTGACCACGAGTGGGTGAACCTTTTACTGACAAGACACCCATTATTTTCAACTTCCACAGCTATCCATGGATGATCCACAGACTCACTTACAAGAGACCGGGAAGCAAGAATATACACGTCCGCGGCTACCGGGAGAAGGGCAACATTGACTCGCCGCTTGAGCTGGCTATTCGCAACCAGACTGACCGATTCAGCCTCGCCATGGATGCCATCGACCGCATACCCGCGCTGCGTAACCGAGGTGCCTCAGCCCGGCAGACACTACAGAATGAGCAAATTGCCGCGCGAAACATGGCCTTCGAGTCTGGTATGGATCCCCAGCTTTGACCAAGTGGACGTGGCAGCGTAATGGCTTGTGGAAAAAGGCGGCCGAGACGATTAGCTTGCCCACCAAATAAACGTCGTGGGCGTGGTTTCTTGTATAAGAGATGGTAGAATGTGGATGTTTCAAGTGTTTCTGGGTACGTTGAAGTCGTGCAAGAAGTCGACCTGTATTTGATGGAGTAAATGAGCATATATGACTTGTCAATTCAAGAACTTTAAGCACTTGATGCTCATCCATTGTTGAGTGCAGTCTGTAACGTGAGTAATTCTGCAAGGATATCTAGCTCCGATGCTTCGGAATGCGGGTGGAGTGAAGATGGAGAAAAGTCGGCCTGAATGCATTTCGTCATGACAATATTTGGAATTGGGCCCCGACGCCAAGTCACAGGCCGATCGCCAACAAAACGCACTGTGCATCAAGGTTTTCATCAAAGTTCTCTGCTCTCTGAACTGGCCCTTTCCAGATCCATCATCACTGTGGTACGGGTTGTTGTACTTGCTGTTTAGGAACTGTCTGGTGGAGAAAAGGAGGTGGTTTTGACGGACTGGCCCCAGCCGGTTTGCTGGAAGCTCTGGCTGAAGATGCAACTGGTTCCGTCGGGGTGGCAGTCTGCAGCTTTGACTTGATGGGGGTTCTGAGCAGAGGGTGTAATAGCTCGTGGGCCATCACTTTTCCGGGAACCTTCCCAATGTGCTTTGCTTCATGGGGGGATTGCATAATTAGCCCGCTCTGCTTGATGAGCACCATGCTCGGGTGAGCACGTTTCGTGGACTAGGCGTGCATGATGTGATGCTCAAGAATCAACTCTCGTCCTAACTTGTGAGAGATTGCAGGTGCCATGTCGCCTGGGGCGCGGAATGCGAGAAAAAGAACATTTTGCCAATTAACATCGATACACGTTCATTCACATCTGGTCCGTTAAAAATACAAGAAAAAAAAAGAGATTTGACTGCAAGCTAAGATGGCTTTACCGCAGAGAATCCTTCAGCTGCTTACCTTCCTCAAAACTACCTTGCCATCCGTTTGTTCCGTTTGTAACGATGCGACATGCAGGTTGCTAGCGGCAACCTCTGCTTCTGACTCGGCCTCCTTCTCTAGCAAACCCCTCGGCTTGCCTGCCTGCTCCGTGGCGGCAGGGAGTGCGCCGGCAGGAGCGTCGGCAATCTCGTTGATTTGATCGCCGGACAAGACATCGGCAACTCTGACACCTCGACTTGACATGAGAATCGTGGTAGGTCCTTTGAATTGAAGGAACAGACGATCTCCCCAAATTGTGCGACGTGTCATGGTTCTTACGTTGTACAGGGATGTCGCGAGGAACTTGTAGACTCGTGAACTGCGCACAGTCTTCATGAATTCGATTTCCGGCAGCCACCGAGTCAAGGAAGGGATTTGAAGACGCAAGCTCGTGCTTTTTAACCGAAATGGCTGCGGCGCAGTTCTCGAAACTGCGTAGGCTACGACACTTCCAGGGTGGGCGACAAACGCCTCTCCTCGCTCAGCGTCAGTTGGTAAACCTGCCCTGGGGCAGACAGAGCAGCCAATCCTCTGCCGGTCAGGTGAGTGCTGCCCCAATGCGCCAGGGCGAGCTTGCGCTGGATTCGCGACGACGGCGTCAGGGTGTGCCCGGTCCATGCGAGCAGAGCATTCCGCTGCGATACTATCCAATCAGTCGTGCCATCGAGATGCAATACCGAGAACGTCGTTGTCGGTGATTTGGAAGAGATGAGTGCCGTGATGGGTGTGGTCGAAGATATGCGTTGGTAGAGGAACGGAACTCCAAATGCTGCTCGGGGAGGGGTTCAACAGCGACAACGTAGATTGAGCCTAGTGCACAATGTGTCAGTGACGAGAAGTCCCGTTTCGTCCCCAAAGAAAAGAATAAAAAAACCCAGCTCTCGCCAAACGTGATTGATTCAGTTGCCATACGTACATTATCTGGCTTGCCCGCCACGGCAACAAGAGTGCCCTGCCTCGTGTAGAGCTTCTGGGAAGCTGAAAGTGTCACGGAGAGCATCGAGTATGGTGATCCGAGAACTTCAAATCGAGCATCTTCGAGATGAGAATACTATACGTCAGCAAGGGGCCGACATGGTCTCGCTCTCTGTAGGGGAGACCAAGCTCACCTGCCATGTCTCTCGAGCTGTCAAAGGAGGCTCCGAAAGCATCCTTCGTCACTCGCGGCGAGTCGGTGCTTGGTGTGGCGCTGATTTGAATGGTGCGGCATTGCCAGCACACAAAAGCCGCCGACCTCTGGGCTCGGAGGCCATGGGTAGAGGATCTCACCAGCGACGATGAGCCTCGCATCATCATGCCTGTGCGCCTGTGTGACTGTGCTCGTTCAGAGATACACACTCGACACAAGAGGCCTGATTGTAATGATTGACGTCGTCGACGGTTTGCGCTAGAAACAACAGCCTGCCTTCCGTCAGGCTCGGCTCGCAGAACGGCTTTTTCCGATCCCCGAACCAAGTTCAAAGTCGACGCCCACGGACCCGGCGTTGCCCAGGCAACCCGACGACCAATCTCGCTTTGTATTGATTGATTGATTGGCGCCAACATCAATATTAGACCAACTACTGCCAGCGAGCCTTGGTCAATTTATCACGTAATAACCCTGTGGCGCGGAACAGCGGTCTGTCGTTCCCTTCGTTGGTATTCTTTTCCTGATTGCGTTTCTGTTCTGTTTTGTGCTTGCCTTGCATGCATTCGTTCCTCGCGGTCTGCCATGTCCATTCGCGTCGTTGCCAGGATACGTCCGCTCTTGGAGAAGGAGCTGGACAAGGACATCATTGTCCGTCCTGATTCTGCAGAGCCCGGCAAGCCAAACACAGTCATCAAGATCCCCAGTCCCAAGAACGGGGCCGAAGAGTTCTCGTTCGCCTTCAACGCTGTGTACGATCAATCAACATCGCAGGAGACGCTGTTTACTTCCGAAGGTACGGTGTGAGCCAGAGTGGCGCCGAATGGCCACGCATCCCCTCCTCAAAACGTGCATCAGGCATTAGGCACGCGTGTTTTCTACACAATTGGCATGGCTAAAACCTTGGGCAGTACAACCGCATCTCAAATCATTGTTTCAAGGGTACGATGTCACCATCTTCGCGTACGGTGTGACGGGCACAGGCAAAACGCACACGATGCGTGGTGGTCTCAAGCTTGCCGACAGGGGAGTCATTCCTAGGCTTCTTTCTGGTGTGTTCCGCAGAGGAAAGAAGATTACCAAGGATACGGAGGGGGCACGACGGTAAAAGTCAGCTTGTCGTACTACGAGATCTACAACGACAAGGTGTTCGATCTTCTCGAGTCACCCGACAGGAGAACTCCCTCGGGGCTACCCCTTCGAGCAGAGGCCAATGGTAGAACTGTTGTTGCTGGCTTGTCAGAACGAGCATGTGAGGATCTGCGGGACTTTGGGAAGATGTACATCGAGGCGAACAACAACCGCGTCACCGCGTCCACCAAGCTGAATGCTCACAGCAGCAGAAGCCATGCCATCTTACGCGTCAAGGTCACACAAATGTCCAAGGAAATGATCAAGGAGAGCACTGTATCTGCCATTGATCTGGCAGGCTCGGAAGACAATCGCCGCACCGACAATGGCAAGGAGCGGCTGGTCGAATCGGCAGCCATCAACAAGAGTCTGTTCGTCCTCAGCCAATGCATCGATGCTATTTCCAGAGGCGACAAGCGAATTCCGTACAGAGAATCCAAGATGACCCGCATCCTGTCCCTTGGTCAGAACAACGGCATCACTGTCATGATCTTAAATCTTGCTCCCTCCGAAGTTACCACCTCGATACTCTTAGCAGCCTCAACGTCAGCTCCCGAGCCAAGCGGATAGAAGTTCGCGAGATTGAAAACGAAGTCGTCTTCAAGCAATTCCCTAGATCGTTTAGCTCCAATGCCGTCCAGCGACAACCCCTCCGGCCGCTGGCTAACGCCCTCAGCGCACACAACGTGCACAATGGCAACGTGGCTGCCAAGGCGACCGTCGACGTGGCGCGGCCGATCAAATCGTTTAGTGTTTACACAGACAAAGCAAGGCAATCTCCGACAAAGACCATCACCATGTCGACGGCGCTCCCTCGGCCCGTGGTCAGTGTGAGCTCAGTTCCTCGGCCAAGTGCAGCTCACAAACGACCTTCGGATCAGGACTCCGGCATTGCGCGGCCCATCAAGATGGCTCGCCCCATGACAGAAGAGCCTTCCATCACAGTGACCGCCTCTCAAATCGAAGCCATGGTGGAGAAAAAGGTCGGTGAGATTCTGGCGCTGCGCTCGGCCGCCGAGAGCACCATCCAACAGGAACACTCGCCTGCGCAACCTGGGATTAGCGAGGCGATGCAGAGGCGGCTGGAGGCCCTGGAGAGGCGCATAGAAAGCGAAGAGAGGCGCGAGGATTCCAAATCCGATGGTCTGCGGTACCTTTTGGCTGCAAGGCAACACAAAGAAAGGGGCGATGATGCGTCGGCGCTCCGAGCATATGAATTGGCGCTCCCGTACTTTCCCGGACAAGCAAAGTTGATTGGGAAGATTCAGCGCCTGCGCAACCGGTTGGGGATTTCCAGTGAAGACTCCTCCTCCGTCATGCGCAGTCCTATGAAAAGTCCTCTGCGGCATGAGAAGAGGATGAGGCGCCCTCGTCCTACCAGCCACTTCGAACGCGCTGGTTCGGATCAGGACGACGCAGATGTTGAAGAAGAACTGCTTGACGATCAAACTGTACGAATCCAGCCTCGAAAGTCAAGGTCCAAGTCAATGGCTAGACTGCTGCAAGTGTACGACGACGCTAATGAGGCGACGACAGCGCTTGGTGCTCGTGATTCTGCTGCATCACGAGGGCTTGTAGGCTATTGAAAGGATGTCATGGCTCTTTTCTTTTGTTTTTCTTTTGTTTTTGCTTCTTTGAACAATGTGAAGGCATTTTTATCGTGTCATATTTTTTGTAGAGCAGGGTGATAGTGTTTTTGCATAGGCTTGCCTGTGAAGCAAGATCAGGCGTTGGGGCGTGGAACGTAACAAGTTGGGGTTGGGAAAGATGAGAAGGCGAGAAGGCCCATGATTTCAAGGCGTATTTGCATATCTGTAATGAAGATACACATAGTAGTTTGAAGAGTCATTTGATTGCGTTGAAATCCTGCGAGTCAGTGCGTGTTCTCGTGCCTCGTGTCTCGCTACCCTACATGGTGTCTGAAGTGTGGTAAACGTCACTCAAGTCAGCACCTGGGACAAATCTGCAATATATACCCCCTCACTTTACGAAAAGCCTACTCGGCAGTTGATCCCTAAAGTAAAGACAGTGTTAATGTCACCGCGGTAGTTACCACTCCCGCCGCACCGTCAAATGCCATTCATTCACGAGCCGGCACAACCCCCATCCAACCTGTTCCCATGGTGACAAATCCAGACAGCATAACACGGTGAAGCCAAATCAAATCACATGCCAACCCCTTCTTTTCTTTTTTTTCTTTTTCAAAACTAAGCATTGGTCCGCCAATTCCCTCCTTACCCCACAGAGAGATCGCATAGGAACAAGAAAGTCGAGATCGTGTTCCCCGCTGTTTCAGAGTGAATGGGCTGTTTCACCAGCCGCGGAGACCTAGACACGGCGGGCGGGGATGCTACCGATGGGCTGTGCGGACGGTGAATTGAGTGGCTATGGTTGGACGAGACTTGGCAATTTGGGGAATGGTGGTGCTGGATGGCGAGACAGGTTGTGTGTGGTCTGGCAGATGAAATGGTTGGCGGTGTCTGCATCGAGGGCGAACTGGAACCGGAACGGCGGTATATTCTTCATTCAGCATGCTTCCACACTCGACTGTCCAGATTCATGCTTCCTCACGTGTCCAGTGCTGGGCGTCTTGGCAGGGTTCAAGGTTATGGCATTCGAGGCATCTATGTACAAAGAATCAGGTCATTACTTAAGTGCTACTGCGCGATAATGCTCCCGGAGAAAAAGAAAAGAAAGTCACACCACAGAAGGAAGGAAAGTCAAAAAGAAAAAGTACATAAAATGCCACAACACCATTTGCCCCCACTGCTTTTTGTAGGCGTACCGCATCTTGCGTGTCGTAACAAAGGTATCCAATGCCCTGACAGCCGAAACGTAACGCATAACCCAAGATGATGAAAATTTTCCAACACCCGGAATCCATATACAACCGGGTGGTTTCGTGAAAGCGTCGCGCGGTCTGCGCGCGACATGAAGATACGTCATGAGAAACTCCCTCTTCCCTTACGGGGCCAGAGCCTGAGCACTGTTACCCCGTGTCTTGGACGTATATAGATGCAAGCTATACCGCTCCTGTATGCAGTGAGAAACCACGGCCGTGGGGCCTCCCAAAGTACCACATCTCGTGGCTGTGATAGTTTAATTCTTGATGCATTTGTTTCGAAGGGATCAAATCATCAGCTGATCATTCTGGTGCGTGGCTCTACCAATGCGGTCTTTCTTTGGATGCAAATGTGCCACCCAGGCTGGCAATGGAGCTGAAGCGGTTTAGTCGCTTGCGTTGAGGCGTTGCAACATCGCGACGAACGTCGGGCGAGAACGTGGTGACGGGTGTGGTTTTGGCTGGCGAGACCATGTTGCCGTGGAGAGCGTCGATGCGCACATTGCCGGACTCTGCGGAAGAACCGGTACTGTTGGGGGTCTGGAAGACGTACTCTCCATCGACATAGATGGCATTGGACTGGAAGGTTGATCGGCGATTGCGGCGGCGAGTATATCGTTGTTCCAGGCGAAAGAGCTCCAGTTTCGCCTGGATTCGGTCGAAGATGCTTTGGCCCATGATTGGCAAAGAGGATGATTGTGAGGATCTGATCAGAGGACAGGACAAGATAGTGAAGGAGAAAGAGAGACGATGAGAGCCAGCCAGCAGCTTTGAAGCAAGCAATGACAAATGAACGATTGAAACGAGTCAAGTCCACAAGCTTGAGCTTGAGGCCAAGGATACGTCGTCGGTGGGTTGACGAGATGTTCGGCAAAGACGGTCAGATGAACCACGGTCAGATGAACCAATGTCTTGCTTTTTCGATTTGCCTTTTTATTAGTGAAATGGGAGTAGCAGTATCCCACACAACGCCGAATGAACTTTCAATTTCTCCTGTTATCAATTTCCCCTGTAGTCTAGGATGGAAAGAACGGCAGCATAACCGCAACAAGATATCAGGGAATAATGAGAGTGATAAAGGAGGGACAAACGGATCAATGCGGGTGGAAGAGGAGAAAAAGCCACTACGGAGTAGACAACTTGACAACGAAGCAGATGGTGTGGATGGCGACTGACTCTGACTGGGCAACAACGGATGGTTGGTGGACATTTCTGGTCTGGTTAATATTAATATGGGGGTTCCTAATGGGAGTGGCAGGGGTCAGGGTCAGGGGCCGAGACCTCCACGGTCGAGGATGGATTGATTGATTCAATCGATTGATGGGGGCAGATGGGGTTGATGGAAGACGAGCCAGAATGTCGCGAGAAGCGTGAAGCGGTGCCCCGGCGGCTGGCCTCATTCGCACCAATCCCGCCATCCAGGCAAATAAATCCTCAAGCCAGTCAGGTCCGGTTGAGCGTGTGGTGGTTTGGTGGTTTGGTGGTTTGGTGGCCACATGGTTCGCGCCGCAGGTACGGCAGGCACGGCAGGCAAGGCAGGCGCGACGGGCTCCTGGGGAGAGGAAAGACTGGAGGAAGACAGACACGTTCTACCTACATATTCGAATCAACCCCTTGACACGGGGGCTGGTGCTTTGTTTGGAGCCGGACTGCCAGACAAACCATGCATGTAAGGTTCACACAACTCGGCAACATCGAGAATAATACATATCACCTCTCGCCAGAACAGAAGCTTGTGCAAACACGAGTATTACAACACATCCAAGACAATCTTCTCAGAGATGGATGGATCTTCTTCATGTACCTGTGCGCGAACATTGCGCTTCATTTTACTTTGCCGTCCATGTCCGTGAACTGCTGCCGGGCAAGTGCTGGTGAGCGCCAAGGCGGGGACTTGTGGAGTTGATTGGTGCGGACAAGCGATGCCCACTAAACGGTGCTCGATGATTGGCGCCAATATCCCATGTCCACTACATACGCTAACGGCTCCACTCACTACAGCCACTAATAGCTATTAGTGGCTACATGTACCCCGCGTGGGGCTTGTACGAGCTTGTATGTACATAGTCGTTGTAAAATCATCCAGGGGTTAGGAGTATGTATTTGTTAGTATTTGTTGAGGAGCTATTTCAACTCCAAATACTTTGTGCGAGAAGGAACCGGGACACCTTAGCGCAGTCCATGCTCCATACAGCTGACCACATGTCAGCCAAACACTTTGGGGATTCGACTCGGCATTCCTCAATTTTTCTTTCCCAACGGCTGTTGTTAACTCGGTCGATAGAGTCTCTCGAGCGACTGAAGACGTTACCAGGAAACCTCCGTGTAAAACTGGAGAACCCTCAATCACGATCTATGAGAAGGTGACTTTGATTTTTAAGAATTACTAGAGTTGCTGGTCTATAATAACGGATCATTTGCTTTCGCAATGGGGCAACCTGATGTAGTTTCGTCGTACCATGAAAACGACGCAACATCAAATCTGAGCATTCCTTGATAATAGTATCGGACAGCCTCTCGTCCATATCGAATGGGTGCCACAGGTAGTCCAATGTTGTCGCACAATGAGTGAGCGTTTTGCCGAATGATGTCTGGTCGCACGCGTTTCGCCATCATTCTCTATTAGACTGCGTGTGATTATGTATGAAAGTGCCGTCGCTGTTGGCCGAGCACACCAAAAAGCTGGCCTCGTTCTACGATCCTGAATAGTGAGCAACAGAACCTCCGAGCCTGCAAATTCTGTCGCGCTGATTCGAGTCAACACTTTGCGCCACCTTCTAAGCAGCAAAGTCAACATCGTAGGAGCTCTGATGACTGCTATTGATGCCTGCTTAACATGGCTCCTGATGATCACAGATGAGCCCTTCGTTCCTGCTCAGCCTGCTCGAGGCGGTAACATACGGAAGCTCCTTCCTTGGAAGTTGCAATCACCCCCTCGTGCTCAAACACATTCTCGTCCTACATGTGGGTAAAGAAAAAAGTAGGTGCAGCAAACGCTGTCTGCCGTTCAAGTATTGGAGATATTCTGGCCAATCTCAGTCATGAAACTCTCCAAAAAGTGGCCAAATTTTGCAGCAATCGACCAGGTCGTCCCTTCAAAGGTCCAGCACTTGTTTGTGACGTCTCACCAATCTGATCAACACGACCCGCGTATCTATGGGGATCTATGTTAATCCCTCTCGTTAATATTCGCCATTCTGCCATAATATTTCAACTCTCCTGACAACCGGTCTTCGCCCAGCCCATCCGATTCCGAAAGGCTACACACTCTCGCCCATCAAGATGGCGATCTGCGCCGTCGTTCTTCTTTTCACTTTAGCCGCTCAAGCTGTCATTAAAAACTACCCGTCGGTCGATTCTTCCCCGAAACTAGATTCCTCAGCAGGAATTGGAATCACGCAAAAGTACATCATCGAAATATCTGAAGTCGGTAATTATCGGTCATGCTAGCATGGTAGACATCTGGTTAACGATTTCCCTTAGGGATCATCCATTGACTTTGTTACTCAGTCATTTGACCGTCTTCATACCGGAACTCAGGAAAAATTTGACTGCCACGACATCTTCACTGGTGCTGTAGTTGAGACGTCCTTGGAGAACGTCGATTCTCTGCAGCAGATTTCAGGCATAGCGAGGGCATGGCCTGTTCAAACGATGTCAATTCCGCGGTCAATTCCCCTCCGAAAAGGCTCCATCAATGCCGAAGGCAAGAACATCTCGGTTCATCACTGGACAGGGGTGCACGAGCTTCATGGATTAGGGTTCAAGGGAAAGGCACAAAAGTTGCAATTGTTGACACGGGAGTTGATTACTCCCATCAAGCTGTAAGCTAGCCAAGATTCTCTACGCAATCGAAAGCTGAACTTGCATCTGCAGCTTGGTGGTTGCTTCGGCACGGGCTGCAAAATTGCTGGGGGCTATGATCTTGTTGGACCGAAATGTACGTTTGTGATACGAAGAAGCTTGTACTGCAGGGTTTCCTACTTACTGCTCGCTTTGAAGGGGATTCGCTTTCTGCAAGGGTTCATCCAAAGCAGCCCGATAATGACCCTATGGATTACAAGGGACACGGTACACATGTTGCAGGCATCATCGCAGGCGAGAATGAATGGCAAGATTGTCCTCTCCTCTCTGGGCAGTGGTTAGTTACAGTCCACTAACAACATCGTCAAAAAGGTTCTCTGGAGTTGCACCTGAGGCGGAGCTGTTCATATACAAAGTGTTCTCCGATGTATGTCGAGTAGCTAACATGCAACGTCCAATGCTTATACCTTGCGCTAGGAGCCTGGACAGTCGGACACCACTGAAGACGTCCTGATACAAGCGTTTTGTGACGCTTATAGTGCTGGAGTAAGTTTCAATCTGACACAAACACGAGTATCATGCTGAGACCAGTACAGGCAGACGTTATCACTGCTAGCATCAATCGACCAGGAGGCTTTGTCGATAGTCCATGGGCCCTCGTCGCGAGCCGTATAGCTCAGACAGGAGTCTTTGTTTCCATAGCTGCGGGTAACGATGGCGAAATCGGTCCCTTTTACTCTGGAGTCGGCTCAAATGGACGGCACGTTGTATCGGTGGCAGCCATAAATACTACAGGCGACCCCGGATTGCATAAAGTTGGGTCAGCATCGAAACCTGTCGCGGCCTACTTTACCTCGTGGGGACCAACCAACGAGTTGATATTGAAACCGGATATCGGCGCCCCTGGCTACGATATCATTAGTACTTACCTCGATAATGGATTTGGAACGGATAGTGGCTCGTCTATGGCTGCACCTTACATAGCTGGAATTGCAGCTTTGCATGTTTCGAAACATGGGGTCGGGAACTACATGGTTCCAATTTCGCAATAGACCTCACAAGTAGAATTATTGCTAGCGGACGAAACGTCGCTTGGAGTACCGGCGAGATCAACTTCAACGAGTCAGCGCCACCTTTCCAGGTGGGAGCTGGCCTTGTTGACGCTCGCAAAGTACTATTATACGAAACCCAGCTGTCATTTGACTCCGTTTCACTTTTAGATACTGAACTGTTCAGGCCGGACTGGGACATTAAGGTAACAAATCATGCAAATCGAACGGTTCTTTACACTTTCCAGCACGAGCCTTTGCCTGGGGTGGAAATATATGATGGAGCTGGTGCAATCAAGCTGTTGGCTAAACTGCAACCACACAACATGTCAGCCGTCGTTTCTCTTCCACCAGCTTTGAGGATCGAGGCTGGTCAAACAAAGACATTCAAGTAAGATTTGGCTATGATGACTTGGCATAGCATACGCTGACTATCGTGGGGACAGTGTCACCTTTAAGCTTCCTCAAGATGTTGACGACAATATGCTCCTTTGTATAGCGGCAAAATCCACATCAAAAGTGACAACGGCGAAAATCTTTGCGTTCCGTATGGAGGGAAGTTATTGAGCCTTGTCGGATTGTGAGGTTTTCAGTGAACTAACATTTCGAGTTCAGGTGCGGCATATGACACAGAGAAAGCCTTCGACACCATGTTTGATGGCAAACCGATTATTAATGGATGGCACCAAGGAGCCAAGTGAGGCACCCGGGGCTTTTTTTTGGGAGGCATGGATCACCAACGCTAATGTCTCACGGTAGCTGGTCTTTCGATCCTGAGCGACGGCCGACGGATTTCGCGGATCTAAGTCTTCGGCTCAGCTACCCTTGTGTTCATCTGCGATGGGATGTTGGTGTTCTATATGACAGTCCCTGTACCAAGCACATATACTGACATTGTGCCAGATATTTGAGCGAGATTGGACCGAATTAGAGTGGCAATACCCTCTTGTAATTGGAAAAGGGGATATGTCGGCTCAGCTACTTCAGTTCGTGATGCTGATAAGTTTCTGTGGTTTGATAGCTCGTTGGTGGACATCAACGATACCATATCCTTTCCTTTTACAAGAGTCTCACGAGGACATGAGCGATTCTGGTGGTTTGGGAAGCTATCAAATGGAACGAAGATAGCGCCTGGGAACTACAGGTTACTAGAACTCTTGTGTTATCAAACCGATCCCCAGTGTCCTTGGACTAACTTGAACGCATAGCATGCGGATCGCAGCTTTGAGGCCGTACGGAGAACCCCGAATATCTGATCACTGGGATATCATGGATCTGGATGGACATAGCATACAAATTTTACCAGGTAATGGAACCAACGCTACATATGTCTTGGCCAAAGGTTAGGGGATAGCGAGGAGAAACCCTGAACAGATGTTGGAACGTTGACCATGGCGCAGAAAGAGATATTAGAAGTTTTCTATTCAACCCCATCTGTATTGTAACCACGAGCTTGCTGATTCAAGCTGATTTCATCATTCGATGGGCGTCTACCAACAAGGTTTTGTGTTGATTGAAATTCTGATACCCACTTAAATGCAGACGCACTCTGTCGTAAGATGCAAAACTGCGGATAGTCCTGATATCATGTCATTGCATGTTGCTCGTCATGCCTTCGCATCCCTCAAATCTGTACCATTATTGCGTCTAAGCCCATTTACCGAGGAGACTCATAACCGCCATACCAGTCATCAAGGCTGCGCCGCCCAGCACAACGGTGAGCGTATCCGCGTCCGCAAGCTCTGCCTTGTGGCCATGAGAACCCGTCATCCAATCGGCCGCCCACATCTCTACCACGCCGGTCCAGACCAGGATACCTGCCGACAGAGCGTCTAGAGTTCCAATAGCGATGATGGTGGACTTGTCGTTGCCGTTGAACTTGTTCAGAACGCCGATACCGATGGCCATGCCAATGGGCGTAACAAAAGCAAACAAAGCCGCCAGGCCCAGCTTCTTCTTCATGGACAAAGTGAGGAGGGGTTGCTTAAACTCGGATGTTCCATCGGTAGCCTCCTCTGTTGGTGAAATGGCGGACTTGTCGGCGTCATTTCTACCCTCTCTGCTGGGTTGGTGAGGGACGGGTGGCAAGAGATGTACGTCGGCGCTGGTGCCAATGGTGGCAATTCGAGTACCCAGAGCTAGACCTTCGAAGATCTGGTGGAAGAGGATGACGACGAATAAAGTAATGAAGAATGAGTCGCCTGCAACGACCAACGTGAGACCAATAACTTGAGGCAAACTAGTTAGCAAAAGTCAAGTAGACAAAATTTTTCTCTCCTTCTTTTTAATGAAATGGCTTGACTCTATACCATTGAGAACAATGACTTACGAAGAGAGTGGAACAAGATTCCAGCTTCCATGACCAGGATGCTCACGACCTCGTTGGAAAGCAAGGCCTGGGCTTGTTGCTCATGACTCAGCTGAGATGTGGCTCTGGTCCTGGCAAGCACGATGCGCTGACCAATGTATTCGATGAGGAAGGACAGGAAAATACCGGCCATCAAAATGGCCGCGGTCGTGCCCTCGTAGCCAAGGTCGCCTAGACATTTGTTTCCGAACATGAGGGTCGCGTGGACGAAGAGCTATGTACAGATGATTCAAGTCAGCTTTTTAGACTTTCTCCCATCTCATTCTCCAAGAGTAGATCTAGCGGCCAACTTACGTGGACAAAGGCCGTGGAGATGATGATTCCCGTGCCGAATTGTTTGAGAATAGTAAAGATGAGGGAAAGCTTCTTGGGGAGAATGTTGTGCAGGAAAATGGGGCCAAAAACGCCTAAGTCCAGATATCTAGGTCAGTACGAGGTTTTCTATCGGCTGCTCGATGTATCCTCCCAAGGTGGTTCGGTCGTCACGTACCTAGCGCGCTGGTAGCCATGATGACGAAGAGGAGACCGACTCGAAGACCGATGTTGTAATTTCTCGTGGAAACACCGCAGTTGGGTTGGCTGCTTCCACCGCCCTCGCTCTCTCCTTCGCCAACGCAGTGTCTGTGAGATGTTAGTTTGCGCATGCTTGGGGAGGGGAGGGGAGGGGAGGGTGTTTGAAAATGAAGAGCGAGGGGAAAAGAAGACTTTGTTCGGACTCGCGCGGACTTACTCGACTCCAGCGTGGAAATGGCAGTGCTTGTGTCCGCTTCCACTTTCCTTGCCGCCAGTGTTGCCGCCAGTGTTGCCGCCGGTGTTTCCTCCCGTGTGGCCCCCTTGTTGCCTCCGGAGTTGGGCAGGATGACTTCCACATCGTCGCCGTTCGGGGCGATGCAGAACCTGGATGGATGAGGTGTCAGTGCGATGACTTTCAAAAGCGAGTGGGACGAATGGGATGATTTTGATTTCGTGGACTCACAGTTCGGAGCCATGGTTATGGCAGCCTGTGTACGAGGCTGGTAGATCTGTGGTCTGGGTTGGCGTCGTCTGGACCAAATATTCAGTCTCTCCGGGCCCCATGCAGTACCTAATGGATCTTGAGTCAGTTCGATGATGACACGGCGTGATGGCAGATGTTATTTGTTGGATGTATTTGAAACATACAATTGAGAACCATGAAGATGGCATCCTGTGACTGCCGTGACTGCCGGTGCTGGTGCGGTCGTCGTAGGAGCAGGCGTCTGTCTGGCGAACAACTGCGCGGCTGCGACACCAATGAGGGCGAACGACGCCAATGATGGCAAATACATGGTTGCGATCACAATACCTTCGGTCAACTGAAGCTCGTGAAATCGATGCCGCTTGTTGTCATGCAAGAACAAAATCGTGTCGTTTGGCCGATTGGGTTGGCGCGGGCGTATTATACCACGGTCTGATTTAAGCTTGTCGTTTAAGCTTCAAAGGCGCGTCGGGATGGATGTTTAATTTGGCTTCGTGATCATAGATGTACGTCCAAATCACTCGAACCTGCAAGCCACGTCCAGAAAGAAAAGCAAAAGTGAGAAACATGAGGATGCAACCAAGTGCAACCTTCTGGCTCAATTATACACCTGCAGATTGCAAATCTGCCAAGACCTTGATGAAGCAAATTTTCGCATTTCCCACTTACTCCTTAGCACGCTGACGCCCCCTCCTCTCTCTGGCCAAGCCATCTCAACCGTTCGTAGCGCGGTCCATGCACAACTGCGGCCCGCAATGCGAGAGAATCCACCGGGCCAAAAGAAGAGGACGGAAAGAAGCCTGGGCCTGGTGTTGGGACGTGTTGGGACTGGGTCAGCTTTTGGTGATGGTGAACCTTGATGGACAGACGGCCGAGAGGGGCCGGCACCCTGATGGGCCAGTGATGGCACAGGTACCCTTGTTGCCAAGCCAGGCGATGAGAGAAAACTATGTACTGTATGTGTGTACGGAGTATGTAAAGTGACGGTCAGTACTCACTCCTACTCCGTATTGTCACCATTGTCACTTCTCGAGGCTTACTCGAGGCTTACCCAGGGATGTCAGCCCGGTCTCTTACCGACGCCCAAGAAGGGAATGGGGGTCCGGGAGTGACGGAGTGAACGCCACAGAGTGTCGTTGGTTCGTTGGCCAATACCAGATTGAACCATCAAAGTTGTCCATCGAATCTTGGACGAAGCTTGAGTAGATCTTGCGCGTCCACAGCAGTACCAAAAATGGGGTCCGTCGTTACTACAGTCATGTTCATCTAGTGTCATTAAACATGACAGTTTGTTGGTCCTGAACCGATAAAAGACGATCTGTCGGTCCAGTCGAACACTTTTGCCGTCGGAAAAGCCCTTGGAACACAAAAGGCCTCGGCAAAGCGTGACGTTATTCACCCTGTCAAGTATTCCTCGCACATCATGGTAGGCTTTCAGCTTTGCTTCCCAAGCTGGTAAGTGCTGCATGAGACTCGGCACACCACCTCATCTGAAGATTCAACAGTTAATGGCCGTCTGGAAAACAATTGAATTTGGAGAAAGGCCCCAACAGATTTGATTACTGAACAACTTACCGGCCTAACATCATGCAAATTCCGTAGTCGATTGTCTTTCTGCTCCTTCTACGCCCACGCCGCGCTCCACACAGGTGAGCCTGCCTCAGAAGCCCGAGTTCCGTAAATGTTGAGGTTTTGTATTCGGAAAGAACCAGAGTTTGGTAGAGAGGAAATCCAATAAGTCGAGTGTTATTTTTCTTCTGGCTTGCGCTTCCTCTAGAAGTGGTGCCGGGAAGAGAGATGACAAGTTGCCGCCAGCTGCTGGCCGATTGGTCATTCGCCAGATCAGTGGGCCACGGCGCGGCACTTTAATTGATCCTCTGCCCAAAAAAACGCGTCTCCCGGGGTCAGGTGGGTTGGGGACGCGACTCGGATCTGCAGGAACTTTCGAGCCGTCTTGTGTGACACTCTTTTGTCGTGGCCTTCACATAACGCTCATCGACTGACTGGCCTCTGGATAACTCATCATGGCTTCTCGACCAGAATTGAAAGTCAGTGGGCGACCCCGCCAACACACAACTTGCCCCCTTCTGCAGGGTGTTCGCTTCTGTACTAACGGAATCGCACAGCTCGACGATGAAGGCGGTTTCATCCGTTTCTTCAAGTCACTTCCAGATGTGGGAGAGGACACAATTAGGATATTCGATCGAGGCGATTGGTACACAGCACACGGCGGTGATGCTTTCTTTATTGCAAAAACGGTACTTTTCCAATTGGGCCCGCCGCGCACCCTATCAGTTCTAACACTTTGAGCCAGGTGTACAAAACCACGTCAGTCGTCCGACAACTCGGCCGAAACGATCACAGTGGACTTCCATCAGTGACAATGACCATGACCGTGTTTCGTCAGTTTCTCCGCGAGGCTTTGTTCAAACTGGGCAAGCGGGTCGAAATCTGGGAGAGTGCCAGCGGTAGGATGAATTGGAAGTGCGTGAAGCAGGCTTCACCGGGCAATCTCCAAGATGTCGAAGAAGATCTTGGCGGTCAAATAGAATCGGCACCGATGATTATGGCAGTAAAAATCTCCGCCAGAGCTTCTGAAGCACGAAATGTAGGCGTCTGCTTTGCGGACGCCAGTGTTCAGGAGCTAGGCGTAAGTGAATTTTTGGACAACGATTTATACTCCAACTTTGAATCGCTACTCATCCAACTCGGTATTCGGGAGTGTGTCATTCAATTCGACAAGGGCGAAAAGGACAAAGATCCCGAGTTGGCCAAGCTGAGACAGATCATGGACAATTGTGGAGTTGCTGTCGCTGAGCGGCCTGCTGGTGACTTTGGCACTCGAGATATTGAACAGGATTTGGCGCGCCTGTTGAAGGACGATAAGTCCATTAATCTCCTCCCACAGTCTGACCTCAAGCTGGCCATGGGCTCTGCTGCCTCATTGATCAAGTATCTCGGTGTGCTGCAAGATCCTTCAAACTTTGGCCAGTATCAACTCTACCAGCACGACTTGGCGCAATTCATGAAATTGGATGCGGCAGCATTGAAAGCTCTCAATCTGATGCCTGGCCCTCGAGACGGTTCCAAGACGATGAGCATTTTCGGTATGCTAAATCATTGCAAGACGCCTGTGGGAAGTCGGCTGCTGGCACAATGGCTCAAACAACCCCTGATGGACAAGGAAGAGATTGAGAAACGCCAGCAGCTGGTGGAGGCATTCTTCTCTGATACCGAACTACGACAAACGATGCAGGAAGAGCATCTTCGTTCTGTGCCCGATCTATATCGATTATCGAAACGATTCCAGCGCGGCAAGGCCAACTTGGAAGATGTTGTCCGTGCATACCAAGTTGTCATCCGATTGCCCGGTTTCATCGGCACATTCGAAGGCGTAATGGATGAGGCATATCGCGAACCACTGGACGTGGCTTACACCACCAAACTGAGAGAGTTCTCCGACAATCTCGGCAAGTTGCAGGACATGGTAGAGCAGACTGTCGATCTGGATGCGCTTGATAGACATGAGTACATCATCAAGTCCGAGTACGATCAGGGCCTGCGCATTATTCGCAAGAAGCTCGACCAGCTCGACCGTGACATCAGAGCAGAATTCCATGAAGCTGCCCAGGATCTTGGCCAGGAAGCGGACAAGAAGATCTTCCTGGAAACCAGCCACAAAGTCCACGGGGTCTGTATGCGATTGACCAGACAAGAAGCAGGTTGCATTCGAAACAACTCAAAATATCAGGAATGCTCTACGCAAAAGAATGGCGTATACTTCACCACCAAAAGATGCAGTCTTACCGACGAGAGCATGATCAACTATCGCAGAATTACAATAGGCAGCAAAGCAGTCTGGTGAACGAGGTTGTACACGTTGCGTCATCTTACTGCCCCGTATTAGAACGACTCGCTAGCGTACTTGCCCACCTGGATGTCATTGTGTCATTGGCTCACTGTTCAATCCATGCACCCGAAGCCTACGTTCGACCCAAAATCCATGCGCGAGGAGAAGGCCAGACGAGATTGATTGGGGCCCGGCATCCATGCATGGAGCTTCAGGATGATGTGCAATTCATCACCAACGATGTCGAATTCACAAGGGACAGGTCATCGTTCCTCATCATTACTGGGCCGAATATGGGCGGCAAGTCTACCTACATCCGCCAAGCGGGTGTCATAGCTCTCATGGCACAAGTTGGCTGCTTCGTTCCTTGCTCTGAAGCCGAGCTTACCATTTTGATTCCATTCTTGCCCGTGTCGGTGCCAGTGACTCGCAGCTGAAAGGAGTCTCTACGTTTATGGCTGAGATGTTGGAAACGGCCAACATTCTCAAGTCTGCCACCAAAGAGTCACTGATCATCATTGATGAACTTGGCCGCGGCACGTCTACTTATGACGGGTTCGGGCTGGCATGGGCCATTTCCGAGCACATCATCAAAGAAATCGGTTGCTTCGCCATGTTTGCGACCCATTTTCATGAGCTGACTGCCCTAGCAGAGCAATATCCGCAAGTCCACAACCTCCACGTCACAGCGCATATCAGCGGTTCCGGGTCGGACAATAGCAAACGCGAGGTGACGTTGCTGTACAAGGTCAAACCAGGCATCTGCGATCAAAGTTTTGGCATTCACGTCGCCGAGTTGGTCCGATTCCCAGACAAGGTTGTGCGCATGGCCAAGCGCAAAGCCGATGAGCTGGAGGACTTCACCACCAAACACGAGGACAACGCACTGTCCTACAGCAAGGAAGACGTGGAGGAGGGCAGCGCAATGCTGAAGAAATTGCTGAAACAGTGGAAAGAGCAAGTCAGCACCGGAGAGGAGATGAGCCAGGAAGAAAAAGTCGCCAAGCTCAAGGAACTGGTGGCCGCTGACGCAAAGTTGCTGGCCAACCCTTTTTCCAATCTGTCAAAGCCTTGTAATGGATTCTCAGGCACCGTCTCTGGGCTTTGGTTCATTGGTCCATCATCATCACTTGTTGCGGTGGGAAAGCGTCGTTCAAAGCATGTGCAATACTTTTGACGTTGCGGATCTTGGCGTTGGTATTACTAGATTGTGTATATTTTCTTGGGACATGGGAGGACGATATGTACTATGAATATAGTGGTGCTCTGCACTAGATGCCTATCAGCGCATTTGGAAATTGTAGTTTTTTTCTTCCACATATTATTTCTTGATACTTGAGTAGTAGGCATGCTGGTGAAACGGCGTTATTGTGGAACGATAACCAGGTTCGTAGAAAACACAGGAAACATGGGACTTCAGGTGTGCACAGTAGTTCAAGGGCTCGAAGCAAAGGGCTCATTGGCCTTCTCTTCGCCCCATTCGGAATCTGCATTCAACATTCCATCGCATGAAATATTTAGGCGAAAAGCGCCCGGACTACGCATCTTGGAGTGGAAAGGAGGGGCGCATTAGAAGAAGAAGAAAACAAAGAAACTCCAATTACTAGTAGTGACATCTCTTCCTCCCGCCCCGGAAGAGGTATATACATGTCTCTGGCGGGTAGCTCTTTATTCGTAGCATATTCCTACTATACCTCTTTATTGGCTGCCCTCGACCGTCGTGTTTACAGGGTTAATCTGGAAACCGTACTTTTCCTGGATGCGCTCACGTCGTCGCTCTTCGTATCCAGGAGGCGTGATGCCTATTTGCAAATCCAATAAGTCAGCCTAAAAAAAGATGTCATCACTGCATAATAGCGCCTTGGGTCGTCCACTCAAGACCAGGCATTGGGGTGAAGAAAAAAACCCCCGTACCTCGTCCCTCACCAATCTCAGCCACAGTTTGCTCAACAGGCAAACGAGTCGTCCGTCTCAGTCTCTCTTTGCGCTCGAATTCGTCAGACTCCTTTTGAAGGAGTCGATGCGGCCGCCGAGGAAGTAGAGTGTGCCCTGGACAAGACCGACTCCAGCGCCGAGACCCATGACGACGGGCATTCGTCGAGCTGCCGTCGCACAACAAAAGGGGTCAACCATGATCAATCCTTCACAAATGAAGCCAAGTCTATCCCACCGAGTGCGGGGAGAAGAAGAGGGAAAACTCACATGGAAGACCGAGAACACCTCCGCACATGAAACCGCCAAAGGCAGCGGCCCAAGCGTCCTCTTTTTCGCGCAGGTTCATCGTAGTTCGGGAGAAGAAGGCATATGCAGCAGGTCCGGCGGCTGTGAGATAAGAGGAGACAAATCCCAATTAGTAAGCCTCGCTCCTGACCATCATTTCGCGCCTTTCGGGGCAGTCGTACCGCATATTCCAATGATGGGAGCACCGCGGGTGAAGACACCAAAGGCGCCTACGTTGCGCTTCGACATGGCGTTTCGGATGGACGCGAGGAACAAACCGGCTCCCAGACCTACGGCCGCCGTCTTGAGCGTCTCGTCGAGAACATCGTGGGGAGTAGGGCTTCTCGTGTTCCAGAAGATCCTGGCGGCTCGGTGTCGACTCGTGATCCATGGCGACAGGAATTGACGACAATTGGAGTGACGACGACGGAAGAGAGGAAGGGGGAGCTCTTTCGACCTGCTGGAGAGGCAATGTTCTCGATAGATTAAATGGGACGCCGGCGGAACAGACGGGGAAGGTTGACGTTTCACGTGATTGGTGAGCAAAATGAGCGCCGTGGATTGGCTGAAAAGCTCTCCAGAGAAGGGGTGGTGGGGTGGATTTATTTAACAACGGGATTTTTGCAACACCGAGTTATTACTTGAAGTGCGGTGTTTTGAAAGAAAGAGCAAGAAGTGCTGGAGGCGTCAATCGAGTCGCGATATACAAGTTGATGCGAATGGAATGAAACGTTTATCAATAAAACAAAAGTAGATGCTGTCCCATTCTTCCAAATTGAAAACTTGAAATCTCTCTCACAATTTTCTCAGTCTCGTTTATAGTGTGACGACGGCATCACATTCAACTTACTTTACACACACCACCTGGATGAAGTTTCTCTCTGCCGGGCCGCACAAGCCAAAGCCCCCATCACACCACTCACTCATCAACCAAGTTACAACAATATATCAGCAGCTTTTGTGACCCAACACAAATGAGCTCGACAGCGGCAGACGACGCGCTCGCCATCCCGGCAAACGAGGAGGCATCGTCACAGCCCCGAACGGATGCAGCGTCGACAGCGGCCCTCGCAGCAGGAGAGGCACCGAACATGTCCAAGAACGCACTCAAGCGTCTCAGGCGCATACGAAAACGGGAAGACGGGAGAGAGGACCACAAGAGACGGCGTCGAGAGAAGCGCAAAGCTACCAAGGCCCGGCGGAGGGACGAGCGCGCCGCCCTGCTGGCCGGCGGCGCCGATCCGGCCGTGCTGTTTGCCAGGAAGGCGCCCGCGCAGCTCGTGCCCGTCTCGCTCATCCTGGACTGCGACTTCGACGAGTACATGACGGACAAGGAGAGGGTGTCCATGTCGAGCCAGGTGACGAGGTGCTACTCGGAGAACCGCGGCTCCAAGTACAAGGCGCATCTCTGGATCAGCGGATGGGGCGGCAGGATGAGGAGAGGTTCGAAACCGCCATGGAGAGTCAGCACACGCACTGGAAGGACGTCGGCTTCGACGAGGGCGACTTCCTGGCCGCGGCGGTCAGGGCCCGCGCGGCCATGAGGTCGGACAAGGGCGGCGAGATGGTCAATTCGCTCAGGAGAAGCGCCGAGAGCGAGACGGAGGGGCGGCGGAGGGTCGACGACGAGGAGGAGCCCTTCCCCCTCGCCGGGCCGCTGCCAGAGCTGGACGACGAGTACAGGGACGTGGTCTATCTCACGTCCGAGTCGCCGTACACGCTCGAGCGGCTGGAGCCGTACACGAGCTACGTCATCGGCGGGCTGGTCGACAGGAACCGCGAGAAGGGGCTTTGCTACCGACGAGCCGTGGAAAGGGGGTTCGCACGGCCAGGCTGCCGATCGGTCAGTACATGGTGATGCAGAGTCGGCAGATTCTGGCTACCAACCACGTTGTAGACATCATGGTCAAGTGGCTGGAGTGCGAGGATTGGGAACTGCCTTTACGCAGGTGATCCCGAAGCGCAAGGGGGCAAACTGATCGGGCAAGAAGACGGGGAGACGGCTACGGTCCAGACAGGGGCGGTAGGGAGCAAGGAGGATGATGATGGTGATGATGACGATGGTCAGCGTGAAAATGAGGTGGGTGGTGAGGCCGACAGGGCGAGGGAAGCAGACACCGCGGAATATGTAAGTGGATGATACGAGGGCAAGCATAGAGTCGAAATACATAGGCAATTGCATGATGCGGCACCCAAGAAAAATGCTGATTGGACAATGTCCCCTGAACACGCCGCTAAACACTCATGTACATAACAGAAATAGCAACACCTCAAAGAGAGAACAAACACATCTGCCGCCCGGTCCGGAAACCACCAGACTCGTTCCAAAATAGGCCATCATTATAATGCATCCTATGCTCCGTACCGTATGTAGACTTGTTCCAACACCCAACACCCGACACCCGACACCCGCCATCTGTCTAAAACTCCATCGAGTCTTCGTGCCTCTCCCTCTTGACTCGCACATCCTTCTCATCCTTCATGATCCCATTCACGAACGATCTAAAGTAATCGACATATGGTTTGAGACTCGTCTTTTCCCAATCAGAGACGCCCTTGCTCTTATCGACGTCTTCTCCATCATCATCAACATCAACATCAACATCATCATCCTCCTCGTCCTTCCAGGCATCAATCTCACCCAGCAACTCCTGTACAGTGGGCACGGCTAATGGGTCAAAGTCCTCGAGATCCTTGATGTCGATTGGCACGCACACGCGGCCAGTCCCTGGATGCACCACAAACGGACTCTTGAGCAAATGGTTCAGTTTCTTGCTGACTTCGATATCCAGCCGAGGGTACGTGTATTCGAGTACGATATCTTGCTTGGCCTCGAGGAGTGCGCGGGCATCGAGACTTTGCTGGCGCCAGTCTTGGCAACGGCGTCTATATCCGCCCACTTTGACGTTGAAGCTCTTCCGGGAGCAGCGTCCCACTTGCGGCGGAGGGACTCGTTCAGGTTTCGGTCGGGGAGTAATTGGAGGAGCTTCTCGAATCGCTCTTCTGTGCCCCAGGGTCTTGGACCTCCAGCACATCCTGTTGGAAATGGGTCTTGAGAATTTCAAGACTTCGTCTGTTACGGCGGTCAGAATTAGTCGTCTAGATAGCATGCATGCAAAGTAGTATACTTTATCAAGAAACTTGTACCACTGTGCCAGGCGGGAAATAACACTTACGCAAGATGAGGGTGCAGCGGCCGGCGCACATTGACCTTTACCGCTCTGCGCACCACCCTTGATCACTTCGAGATACCCAGCAATCGCTTTCCTTTTCTGGTCGTCTAGACTACGCACTTTCCTGTCGCAGACCCAAGCGTGGACACCACGTCTTCCCGAGTACACCCACATGATGTGCTTGAAGCCAAAGTCTTGGCGCAAGGCCACATCCACCACCTTGATAGCCATTGTCATAAATCTCCAGCACTTGTTGCATATGTTGGCCTTGTCGCAACATGTCCGGATGTCGTCGTAGTCTGTCAAATCGATATCGAAGCACAGCTCTTTGGCAAGCGGCTTGAAGGCAGATGAGTTGCGCAGCGTCTTGCGGTCTCGCGGGTTGGTGCTGTAGACGGGACCTATTTCAAAACGCGAGGGCATCAAACGGAGGACATCTTTTCGCAGACTGGGAAATGGGGTTCTCATGTCAGTAATGAATTCCCCCTTAAAAAAAAAAAAAAAAAAAAAAGGTGAAAGTCCAAGTGAGGAATGGGCGTTGTTTCACACAAAGTCAAATGTACATACAGGTCAGCCGTGGCAAAGGATTGATATCGTAGGTAGGCATCGTTCTGAAGAGTAAATGCAAACTCTCGATTTCCAAAGTCGTTTGTCGGTGTCGGGCTATGATTGAGCCACTGGAAGAGTTGGCGCCATGGGAATAATCGTTGGTAGAAACTCCGCATCACCTCGGGGTCGGACGCCTTCATGGCAGCCGTTTCTCTGCGGTTTCCCATGTAAGTAACAATTGAGAGAGCATTTCGGTAGTGGTAGCTTGGAAAACAGATGCGATGGTGAAGTGCCCATGGGGGCTTTTCAGCCAACAAACTCACTCACATTGGCGATGCTGTTCTCGCAGGCGGGCTGGAGGGCTGCTGCTTAATCGGCGCAGAGCTGGGAAACTCTTCGTCGTCGGAATCATGGTCATCGAAAAGCTCTGTCAACCTGACGTTCTGGGCCGCAATGCCGTTTGTCTTCTCAACATGGCCCTTGACATGGACGTTGTTGTTGTTGTTGTTATCGTCGTCGTCTGCGGCGTGGTCATGGCTGCTGGGGCCGGGGACGGGGATGGGGATCGCAGCATCGTCCATTGGTTCGTCCCTGACGGCGCCTTGGGACGACATGGCCTCGGCAGGGATGGAATGTGGCATTGGCAGCTCAAGGTACTGAGCGTGACGGAAGTCGGGAAGTCGTTTCTGTGCAAGTTGAGGGTGTGTGTTCCGAGGAGTTGTGTGGTGTCGTCACTGGTGTGAGAGATTGTGTGGAAGAACGCGTCCAGACGCGTCAACTGGATCTGGCTGGGCCGAGTTTTGACGTGTCAGTCACACGACGCGTAAATTGGAAATTGGTCCGCCGGACTGGACAGCCGCCACCAGCTGGCAGAGCAGAGACCAACTTGGCAAGTTTCCCTCGCTGGGATCGATGGGATTGATGGGATTGATGGGATTGATGCCACTACGAGTCCACGACAAGCCACCTCGGAACCCAAATTCGAGTCCAGACCCTTCCATGGATGGGAGATGGAACCATCACGGCTCAAGCCCATGACCATGTCAAAGTCGAGGCCCAGCCAACCTCAACCTCAACCTCAAACTCTCAAACTGCCGTTCCCTGCACCCTGCACCATCCGAGGACAACCCGCCAGGGTCTCAGAAAAAATGCAGACCTTTCCCACCCCTGCACAGCCAGCCCCTGCACAGCCGCCCGTGCTGTCGTACTCCGTATGTACATACATATGTACATGTACATGCAGTCCGTACATCTACGCCCTTTCCCGTTCGTGCCTTCCCACCGTCATCCCTCCCGCATTGGAAACATCGAACAGCATCTGGACCTTTTGCAACTGCCACCCATGCATTCAAAGTATGCCAGGGTGCGCCAAAAAAAAAAAAAAAAAGGCGGTTCGGCAAACCCGTCTTCCCGTCAACACACCCCAAGATCGGTCGGTGAATTCCACTCCGTACTAGCTCGCGGGACAGGCCACACCAGCACGACGGGTAGACGGCCTGATGAAACATCGGAGGGGCCTAGAACGTCCGTACTCCGTACATAGACCTTCTGAGAAACTCGTTTGCTGTGGAAATGTGGCCGCCGCCGCTTTTGGTTTCCATTCAACTTGTTTCGTCATGTTGTCTCGGCCGTACTGTACCGAATATTTCCCAGGACAGGACAGTGCGCGACTTGGTCATGCCTCATTCTCATTCTGTTCGGATCCCACTTTGTTTGCCGGGCAATCAATCTACCAAGTACGGAATACTCCGTCGTTTTGTTCAGGAATCTGCCCTGTCCCAAGGATGCTCTTGCCGGCATCTTGGTCATACATGTTACAAAGAACCCTACATGTACTCCGTTCGGATTCCTTGGAGTCATTTCAATCCTTCCCCAAAAGGTGGCATCATGCATCATGCTGCCAGTTCTGTGCAAAGCAACGCAACACGTCACGCATGTACAACGCAGGGTTTGTCCGAAACCAACTCTCTCCCCCTCTCGGCCGGTAATAAAGGGCCCCCACCAAGGCGTCTTGTGTGTCTGGATCCATTCGTCTTGGCCGCAGCACCCGACAAACCCCCGTCTGCGCGCCGGTCCAGACCGTGATGGACTCCAGCCCGGAGCTGGGGTCCCGGGCAGGCGCATAGGCGCCACAACCTATGTACACACATACATTATGTACATATGTATGTATGTATGTACAACTTTGTGTACCGAGTACATACCAGTATATCAGTCCTTTGTCTCCTTTGTCTGTCCACCTCGCTTGTTACAATATTTGCCTGGCTTTGGCTTTGGCTTTGTAATTAATCCTTCACTTCCCGCGGTTCCCATGGCCCTGGCCTTTGGTTCCTCGGTGCCCGCCTACATACATCTCCAATTCTCTCTCCTCCTTTTGCTGCCCGTCCTGAACTTGCTTTTCTAGCACTTTCTATTATCTTCTAGCAACTCCCATCTCGCCCATCTCCATCATGTTGCGGTACATATTTATTCACACTCAAAGCTGGCTCTTCGCCCTGAACAACGCAGCCTCTTTGTCGCAGGTTTCACTTCGTGCACAATGATGATGGTAAGACACGCACAAGTCTTTTAGATGGTCTCACACAACTAGCCCAGGTTTCTTCTCTGGGACTTTATTGATGTGAAGCGCATAAGGCAGGTCTTTTCAGAGATCGCTTTTCCACACAGTACCCCGGTTCCCCATGATGGCGTCGTCTGACAATACATCGTGTCCCAGACATCTCAAGGGTACTGCTGATCGAATCATTCAACGTATTCGAGCATAGTCAAGCAAGCGGCCCTCCAAATCAGTCAATCACACGCACACGACTCCTCACCCTACAACGTGCACACCGACCGGCGACGTATTGCACTCCGAAGAGCACGCTTTCCAGCCCCAATCCTCACGCACTGACCATAACCCACATAAATGGGAGTAGGAGGAAAGGTAACTCGACTTTTGCATCCGTCAACGAGCAGATATAGCTACAACCCAATCGCGCGACCCTGCTCAGCCTTAGACAAGTCGGCCCCAGCCAATATGACGAGAGAAGAAGACGAACGAGTCCGATCCTTTGTGATCGCAACCTAAATATCACCATGTCGTCGTCATCAGCTATAGTTGGACTGGGTAGCGTCAAGTTTTTGCCGCTTTTCTGGTGAGCTGTCGTGATCTGAAGGAAAATTCGACCGTCCCATGCTATAGTGGTTGGGGCCTCCGTTCATCATACCATTCCATTGGTCGACGTTGCCCTGGCCCAAAGGACCCGGGGACCATCCAGAGTTGTTGCCTCCAGGCGATGTTGACTCAAACTTGAGAGACGCCGCCGGCGCACCCATGTACGGAACGTGGCTCATCACGAATCCCGGCTCATCTGAATGCTCCGGCGGGTTCTTCAGAAGGTGGGCGAGATTCGTCTTGATCGATTTGAGCATCCCCTCCTTGGTGAAAGGCTTTGCGAGCACTCCGTTCATGCCTGCACATGAGGCAGTTAGCAAGATGCCTCATCACGGAGAACAACGCGGGGATCGTATTCTTTCGACATGGACGCGGTCGACTTCCAGCTTACCGTGTTCAAAATATCCATTCACCTCGTCCGGCCTGATATTGGATGTCATTGCGATGATTGGGGTGGAAGGGCAATGCTGGCGAATGTACATGGTCGCTGAGACGCCGTCGAGGCGCGGCATGATGATATCCATGAACATCAGGTCGAAGTGATCCCGGCCAACATTGCTGACGCGGGTGTAGGCATCGACACCGTTTTGCTATGTATAGAGAAGAAGAGAAGAGGCATCAGCGATCCGGCGGTTCCACGAGGAGAATGTGTCACATTATGAACGCTTGCCCACAGAGCATTTCGCCATCGCCAACTTACAGCATGTTCAACTTCACAGCCCATCGAATTCAAGAACTTGATACCAATCTTGGCGCAAGTTGGATCGTCCTCCACCAAAAAGACTCGAGGCTTCTTCGCGCCCCATAGCGGTGCGGACCTATCTGCGCCAGGAGTGGCCGTAGCCGATGTCGCGGCAATCGGGGCAGGAGCTGAAATGGCCGTTTCCGAAGATATTGTGGTGCTTGGGGTGCCCTCGTTGGGGATCGCGAATGGAATCTTGTGGATGTGGTCGGAATGGAAAGGATCGATGCCGACAGTCTGGCCCACAGGATACACAGGATACCGACTTAGATCCGTCATGGGATCGTGTAATAATGGCATGGAGACTGGCGTGATCATTGCGGCAGACTCTGAAGGAGCTGCGTACATGTCATGAAGCCGCTCCAACTCCCTGTCGGACGCGGTATCTGGGGCGACGCTAGAGAGGAGCTCTCGAGCTCTGCGCAGTTCCGGTACACCGTCATCTGCGTCTCCGGCGCCGTTTGCATTCATCGACTGCCCCATCATGCCTCTATTGCGTCCGTCATACGGAGACAGGTGGTTGAGCATTTCATGTTGAGCCTGTTTCTGAGCATTAACCATTTTCTGCAACGTCATCACTTCGTTGACCAGCAAGCGGTTGGTCTGGGAGACCTCAGCATACAGTTCCTGAAGCTGCTGGACCTGCTGCTGCGTAGCGGTCAGTTGCTCTGAAATGACACTGACGTGCTGGCTGGTGGTGAAATCCTCGGTGACCTGAGGTCTCCTCGGAGCCGGTGCTTTTCGTCGGATGTTATCTAAACCATCCTTGCTGTCGGCGCGAAAGTATGGATGTTTGAACTCGAGTACCTTTAAGGTGCATACAGGTTAGCCCTGACAATGGATCCATGGCATGCATGTATGCATGGTATCGTTAAAATCTCGCACGCGCGTGCCGTGCGCTCTACGTACATTGCCGCCTGGATTCGACGACTCACTGTCGCTCGAGGGCTTCACTTTGTGGAAGTCGTATTTATTTAGTTGTCGAATAAAGCTTGACATATTGCTGTGCTTGAAGTGTTTGGGGAGAATGGATCGCGTGAACTTCTCGCCCTGTGTGAATGGGTGTTATTGTCAGCTCATCATACGTGTCGCTGACCCTACGGCACCCCTACTCCACTGGCAAGATCATACCTCGACTACGACAAAGCTGTCGCCGTCTTTTCCCCATCGAGCGACATCTTGGTGGGTGGGATCCTCCAACATGCTGATACTCTGCGGTCAGTACGGGTTCTCGAGACTCGGGCTGGATATCAAGAAAGATACCGGAAGAGTTTGCGGACCTAGATCAGGACATATTGTGAGCGAGGCTCCAGGGACAAATAACTGCGATACTCTTGACGCTGCACGCGGAGAGGACTCACAAATTCGCTGGCATTGTTGCTGCCGCCGGTAGTGGCCGCTACCTCGGGTCCTGACATGATCGGATTGAGATAACTTTTCCCTTCAAAATCACCGGGGCTGAGCAAAAGTACTGGTCGACCACCGGGTGAAGAGCTTCAGTACGGCCAGTCTGGAATGAAAAGGCGACCGGGAGCTGTCCTGCCTCCTGTTTTCGCGATAAATATACTATTTATTATTGCGCCTGGCAGAGTCAATCGGCGGCAACAAGAAAAGCAGATTTTGTTTGACGACAAAGTCACACGTCGCCGGGGCACGACCGGTCGTAGCTCCGCCGTAATGTCCGCGTCGCAGCTCGGGGTGCGCGAAGCACGTTGCGGGTAGGTGAACGAATGGAAGTCGGGTGCGCGAAACTGCCGGGCGATGATGAATTGGCGGTGATGTCGAGATCTTTGGTCCGGCGACTCGTCGAAGGCGAACTGACTCTGGCGGCGGAAGAGGTTCAATAGCCTATGTACGGAGTAGGTCGTTCAGGTTGTAATGGAAGGGGACGTGAACGGATTGGCTCGTAGTTATTATTAGTGTGGGCCGTGGCAGAGTGTACAGAGGAGGCAGAGGAGGCAGAGGAGGCAGAGGAGACGGACAAGCGGACAGGCGGACAGGCGGACAGGCGGACAGGCGGACGGATCAGGTGAATGCGGCAGCCGGTCTTGTTGGACCAGGGGATCAGCGCCCCGGCGGCAGGAGCATTCGGGCAGTGCAGAGCAGAATGGGGCTGATCAGTGAGGGCAGGCCAGTGTCAATGAATGTCGCGATTGACACAGCAGTATGTACGCCGTACGGATGAATTACTTGAGCATTCCATTCATTCATCAATCAGTGAGTATGTACATGTACATGCGCCGCGCCTGCGGAGCCGGTTCCGGAGAGATGAGATGATTCTACTGTGGGCAAGAGAATTGCCGAGCGTCTGAGTGCCTGCCTGATGCGAGGGAGAACTCTTCTGGCATCTATCTCCTGAAAGAAGACACACGTTGACGGACGTGACATGTGCGCCGATCGCCCACACGAGCAGAGCAGAGCAGCCAGCCAGGTTGCCATCATGAATCATGGGTTACTCCATACTGGCACGCTGGTCAGTGGTAGGCAAGAAATAGTCGGACCATAGCCCTGAGCCAATATTACCGGCTAGGGCAGCATAGATTCTTTGAGGCTAATAAGCGAACTCGTCAAACGTCCTTATCAGGTGATTCGACGGGCAAAGAGCAGTGAGACTGTGATGAGTGTCGGTACGGAGTATTAACGGCAGTGACACTGGTCTCGAATTGCAAGGTTTGCTCACTCACTCTGTCTGGCGCTGGCATTCTCTTCTCTCTTCTCTGGAATACCTGGCGCGCCATGCCACAATGGTGTTCATCAGTACGAGTACACAAATACAGACAAACCAGGACAAGAAAGAAAAAAAGAAAAAAAGAAAAAAAAACTCCAATAGTGTCGTTCTGGTTCAGACGGACGACCCCTTGCACTTGAAACCAGCTGACAAGTTCACCTCACTCAGTGGATCAGCATGCACCGCGATTGCGATTGCCGGTCAGGAAGGAGCAGCCCATCATCGCTCATCGACGTATTGTGGATGACCGGCTGCATCCATTCACACAAAGACAGCTGGCAGCGAGCATTGCCAATGCCTGATTAGATTCCGATGGCCCTGCTGATGATGAAACCGATGCCCATGTCACCCAAGATTTCAATGCGAATCCCTTTGGGATGTACCGGGCCATTTGCAGCCGAATGTTGTTGTTCATTCACAACTACATGTACAGTTGAGTTGTGGTGGGTGGGTGGTCTGGGCCCGAGGCCCTCATATCCTGTTCAGCCAAGTTCATTTCAACACCATCCCTTTTGTCACGATGCAAAGTCTCATTGGATGGACAGCCAGATTGCCACTAATACTCGGGATTCAATATTTCATTTATATCGGCATCATCTACCGCTGCAAGGGCGAGAGCGGAGAGAAAAAGTCAACTCGGGCATGTCCTACGACAACCACGGCCAGTAGCAGACACTGCAGAATTGCGAATGACAGCCACGATGGTCATTTGGCTCCATCGTAGTCACTCGCACGCACTATTATTTCCTTTCGGCTCGTGCATCATGTAGCTGATCATCGCCCGGTTAAATCAAATTTGCTTACAGGCTGCGCGCAAGACGCTATTGACGCCTCCCAACCATGGCACATGCGGTGGCCTAACCAGAAATGGCATCGGCAACAAAAAAAAATTGTTCAGGTTATTATTAGCCACATCTTTGTGTGTGAAATGCTCACAGGATACTGTTTTGCGGCTCCAAATGCAGGAAGCCTGGAGGAGCATTTTCCTTTAGGGTAGGTTCGATGCTTCCGGGGTACGCAAAGGCTGTGCAGACCGGCCTCGCCGAGGTGAGAAATTATCTTGGAAGTGGACTGGGCAACAATCTCGTACCCCACGTTTCTTGAACCAACTCTCACTTCGGACGTTCTGATTCCCATCTCTTTGGCCCCCAAGCCTTTTGCCCTCACAATGTCGCAAAAGGGCAAGAGCAGTTCGGGCAAGGGCAAAAAGCCTGCAAAGGCAGCTACCGAGAGCAAAGGCGAGGATGTCTTGCAGGCAGTTGTACGTAGCATGGCGGGGTCCATCTTCTCGTCCATCTTCTCGAGGGTAAAACATGGAAGCTAACGATGGATGCCTTGCGCCTAGGTTCTTGCCGACTCGTTCCAGGACCGATTCAGGCCATTCACGATAGATACACCCAGAGTAAGTGCTGGCTATTCCTTGGAGGACTTGCAATTATTATTTTATTATTCAGCCTCGCTTATTAGCTCACCAAAATTGACTGCTTAGTGCCTGCTACCACTTGCCAACACCCCGCTCATCGAGTACACCTTGGAATTCCTGGCCATGAACGGTGTCAGCGAGGTCTACATTTACTGTGGTGCTTTTACAGAGAAAGTCGAGGATTACATTAGCCACTCAAGATGGGCTGCTACATCTCGGTCATGTCCTTTCTCTGTGGTCCAGTTTGTTCGTGTGTCTGATGCTCGGTCCGTCGGCGACGTACTGCGGGACTTGGATGCGCGATCACTGATTGACGGAGATTTTCTTCTTGTTCATGGCGATCTCGTATCAAATTTCATGCTTGACGGGATATTGGCGGCCCACCGCAAGCGGAGGAAGCTAACGCTGCCAACATCATGACAGTAGTCTTGCGAAGTGGCGGTGTCACAGATCATCGAACGAAAACAAACGGCATCACGCCAATATTTGCTGTCGATGCGAAGAGCCAACGCCTTCTACAATACGACGAGATGAACCCACTCCAGGCTGACCATTACCTCGCCCTGGATCCCGCCATCCCCGACGAATTGTCGACCGAATTTGAAATACGAGCCGATCTGATAGACGCGCACATAGATATCTGCACACCCGAGGTTTTGGCCTTGTGGTCAGAGAGTTTTGACTATGAACTTCCTCGACGAAACTTTCTTCACGGAGTACTGAAAGATTGGGAACTGAATGGCAAAATGATTTATGCCGAGATATTAGGAGATGGATATGCGGCCCGGGCGAGCAATCTTCAGATGTACGATTCCATCAGCCGCGACATTCTAGGGAGATGGACGTTTCCATTTATCCCCGAGAACAACCTTGTACCAAAGCAAACGTACGAACGACACGCCAATGGATTGGTCATGGAACACAACGTTTCCCACGCACATGATGCTCGCCTTCAGAACGCTGTCATCGGTCGAGATACGACCATTGGATCGAGCTCCAAGATTTCCAACTGCTTCATTGGCAAGGGCTGCAAGATTGGTGCAAATGTCACAATAGAGGACTCCTTTATCTGGGATAATACTACTATTGGAGATTGGTCCAAAATAGTGTATTCCGTCATTGGAGAGTCGGTCGCCATAGGCAAGCACTGTACCCTGCCCGTTGGTTCTCTAATTGCATCTAGAGTCGAAGTCGGCGAGAAAACAAGACTGAGCGAAAACACGACTTTATCAACTCTGACACTGGATGGCCAGCCGATTTCCAAGGACACAAAGCTGTTGGGCCCGAGCACAAATGCCGCTCACTTCATCGACTCAGACGAAGAGGACTTGGACGAGAGAGATCCATCTCGGCTACAGAAATCTCTCATTTACTCTCTCGCCGATCTGAACATCTCCTCGTCATCGATATCGACCCTAGCCTCGGAAGTAGACTCTGACGACGACAGGGATCACCAACTATTATCGGAACATGGAGACTCCAAACGCTCGCGACACTCATCATTCGCCTCCGACGACTCAACTGGAAAGCTGTCCTTCCACGCCGACGCTGTCCATGGTATCCTAGATGCCTTGCGAGCGGGATCAGGAGACTTTGATTCAGCCAAGCTCGAGTTCATGGGCTTGCGCCTCGCCAACGACGCTTCCGACACCATGATGCGAAAAGCCGTGGCTACAGCGTTCGCTCGACGTGCCGCCGAGCTGTTGACACCTGAGCACGGATCGTTGGATGCCTCCAAAGCAGCAGAAAACGCCTTGACAGCTAGCAAAGGCGCCACGACCTTCATCGACGAGGTGGGAATCGGTGGCGAAGAGGAGGAGCAGATTGAGTTCATTCTTGCTCTGCAAAAAGCCCTCCAGCACGTTAAGAATCCTGAGCAGGCTAAGCTGGGCACGTTGATGGCTGCTATGCTGCAAAAACTCTATGCTTGCGACATTCTTGAGGAGGACGGTATTCTGGGATGGTGGGAAGACGGCAGAGCTGTGGAGGGTGATGTCATGAGCGCACTCAGGGAGAAGTGCAAGGTTCTGGTCGAGTGGTTGGAAAATGCCGAGGAAGAAGAAGATGACGATAGTGGAGAAGAGTAATTGTAAAGGATTGCATGCGCATGGCCTAGAGACGTGTCTCTCTTAAACGACCGTGAAAGCTAAAAACACTGAACATGATGGAAAAAAAAGGTTCCTTTATGACATCCCCACCTGAATTTGGCAAAATGATGAAATTTCATCGAATGTCATGCTTGTATAGCAGTTTCTTAAGAGCCTAAAAATGTCATATTCGAGGACATAAAATAGCAAAGCCAGGGCAGACCAGGACAATACAGGTACAGACATATTGACATATTGTTTGTACAGAAGCACAACCTCATTCGCCTCGAATGCCGCCTGCCTGCTCAGCGGAGGCAAGGTAGTTGGAATTAAAAGGAAAAGAAAAACCCATGTGCTGCTCCCTGACGCCAGACGAAATAGTTCCTTTTTCGGGTTTCCCTTGTACCAATTTTGACTTGGAACAAAATAAAAACAAGATTAGAAAAAAAAAAAAAAGGGGGAATTACGACTGATGGTATGTTGCTGCATGTTTGGGAATTTAGTAATAATTTTGCAAGTCGGTGGTATTGGATGCCTGTCCTCCACCGACGGGCCTGCCGTTTCCTCGACCGCCTCCGCGGCCATGGAAGGAGGCTCCACGACCGAAGGACACTTTCGGCCCGACGGGGAGCTTGGGGCCGTCGTTGTTCCTGTTGCTGCTGATTCAAAGGCGGCGGGTATGCATCGTCGTAGCTGACTTGCGGACCATGGCCTCCTTTCTGGTTTTTGGGCTCGACGTCGTCTAGAGACCGGTAGTGAAAGCCGGCCCCTTTGCCTCTGCCGCCACCGCGGCCACCACCTCTAATGCTGCCGCGAAATCCTCGACCGGCGTTGGCGTTGCCTCTGCCGCGTGAACCTCCCCCGCCACGAGAGCCGGAATGGTAGCCTCGGGACTCGTTTCGACCGCCGTACTGGCCGTGCGTGCTCTTGCCGACCCGGCCTTCGTCCCCGGTGTGTTTTCGCTTGGAGGACTTGTTTGCGATTAGGCCTTCGTGTTTATCTTCTCGAGGATCCTCCTCTTCTACTACTCGCAAGATAACCTTTTCGCCCACAGTGGTCTCGAAGACGAACGACTGTCCGCTTGGCAGCGGCTGCCATTGAGTGATCTTACCGGCATCGACAGGGCGAGCTCCCTTCTTGAGTGCCAACACTACCAATGGGACCGGTTTGTCTGTGTGATAGACTGCCGTTGACGGTACCGGTCGTGCACATGCCGCCCAGATGCTGTTATCGTAGCAAGCTGTGCCCGTCACCTCCCAGAGCATTTTTCGTCCCATGCCGCCAACTTTTTCAAGTATGCTGGCTGGGCACGGCCGTGGGCAGATGAGGATGTTGTTTGCATGTACTTTGAGCTCACGGCTGGCCAGATTGGATGGAATCTGAGCTAGTTTGAAAAGTTTCCTGCTATCCTCTGTATTGACCATGTAGCTGGTGAAGAAGACGGTTTTCTTGATCTGTAGCCTGTTCTTCCGTGGGTGCATTGGTTGGCGCGCGATGGCTTCATTGTGTGAGTTGATCATGCGCTGGATTTCGGCAACCTCTGTGACGGGATCCAGCGTCGTTGATGATTCGGCAACCTGAATCACCTCTGCAGCCAAAGTGCCGCGAGTCGGCGAGATGCCCTGTCGACGGTTGTATTCTTCAAAAATTTGCGAAAACCAGCCGTGTGCTTTGGTCGATCTTCGTAGACCCGGATCTCGGTTGCCTGGCTGTATGTTTCCATGAGAGCGTTGAGAAATAGCTGCTTGAAATGCATGGTGCTCTGGAACGGCTGGTTCGTCGGACTGACTTGCGGCTTGAGGCTGACAATGTCGAAGTCAAGGCCCTTGGCGGCAACCATCTTCTTCACCAGCTCCGCGAAACCCTTCTCCGATCGACCCGTCAACAGGACGCAAAGAGCATCCGGCTGCTTGATGGTAAGACGAGCCAGCTCCACAACCTTTTCGTTCCACCATCCTTTCCATGCACGAGGCTCTTCTTTTCTAGACCCTGGCCAGTCGCGGCAAGAATCCGATTATCATGCCACCAGCCTCCGTTGCTGAAAGCTGCTTGAGAAGCCAACATTCCTATCGTAGCTCCGTTCCAAAGTGCAGGGTTCGGCAGGGGGTCCTAAATACTATGCGTCTGTACATTAGCTGGCTGTATTCGGAAGAAGCCCAACGACATGACATGGCCGCAAGGAGGCATGACGTACACGTATTATCAAAATCGTAAACGTGAAGTGCTTTGATTTTATCTGCAGCTGGATATCGTGGTCAGTAAAAGAAATGCCACACTGACTCATATTCACAGTAGTAAGAGGTATCATATTTGAGGGCGAAACTTGTCCACAATCTGGCAGCGAAGAACATCACCACACACCTGGAAGTGTCTTGCTCAGACTGGACCATCTGCTCAACGCGGTGATGGTATACTGGGAGCCATTGGAAGCGCCATGGTGCACGCTGTATGCCGAGGCCATGGCGCTTGACAGAGGACTAATGCGACGCAGTTGGGCTGCGATCATACATGTACATGTGGAAGGAGAGACGAGCAGATGGGAAGGAAACTGTAATGTGCATGTGTACATATAATGGCAACGACTGCATGACAAAATCTCGCCAGTATCCACACAGCCCACAGACGCGACCCGGACAGGGATGTTCCGACAGCCACTGGCACCGGCGACAACTTGGCCCACGGATACGGACTCTGGCAGCTGACAGCTGACAGCTGCGCAGAGCCCCGCCGCGTTGGCCAACAACTGTCAAGGTCAAAGTCCCAATTTTCTAAACCCGGGGTCAATGTTCGCTATTCTGTAACATCGGCACTGATGCCCATGATACCGTGATGCCATGATACCCTCGCATGCAACTAACTAACCAACTCTGTCCAATCATCATTCCGAATGCATTCGGCTCTCGGTGTCTGTCACGGTGCCTCACAGCCATCAAGTCGAAATCAATGGCGTCGTCTGCCGCCATCAGGTTCCTCGCCAATAAGCAGGGCTCACCGTTGCTGGGATTTGTCCAGCTGCGATTGCGTGTCAAGCCTGGTGCTAGCAAGTCGCACGAGGGCATTTTGGCTGTGACCAGCAGTGCCGTGGAACTTTGTGTGGCGGCCCAACCAAGACGAGGAGAAGCCAACCAGGCTGTGTTGCAAGTGCTGAGCAAAACCATTGGCATATCCAAATCGCGGTTGCGAATCGTCAGTGGGCCGAGGTCAAAGGACAAGATTGCGACCATTGACCATGACCATATTACCCAAGGAGATGGAGAAGCCTATGCGGAAACAATTCTCCGCGTGCTCCACAGAGCAAGCCATGCAGCGTCTCAAACGTCTCCCTAGTCCCTAATCAGCCCGGCGTCGTTGTTTGCTTGTCGCAAGGTTGCTTATTGCCGTTGTCCAACGCAAGCGATAATATCACCGACTCTCCATGCCGAGTGAGTCATCCGGCCACCATCACTCAGCACGGGGAAACCGGCGTCGTCGAACCAAGACAAGTAACACAGAGAGGCCACGAGTTAAGCGACCAACTATACTTTCAAGTCGGTGACAATCCGGGAACTCACACCCAAAGCATTCATTCATCTACTTGATCGCCATCACCATCTTCACCATGGCCAGCCCAACATTCACCATTTCCGCCGTTCAATTGGAGGATGTATCTGAGATCGGGCAGATCAGCGCTGATGCATTTGTCGGCGACCGACAAACTCAGATGAAGAACCTGGGGAGCAAGCCGTACGATATGAAAGAAATCACCATGGAAAGCCTGCCCGGCTTGCTGCGCAACCCACGCGCCTTTGCCATCAAGATCGCCGACGATGCCACGGGGAAATAATGGGCTACTGCAACTGGGGGTTTCGGGGTTCAAGCCCGAAGAGCTCCCCAAGTTGGCTGGCAAGCCAGAGCCGCTGGATGAGCCAGCAACGCCGGAGGCGGATCCAGCAGAGCAGGCGGACGAAGAACAGAAAGCTCATGACGGACCCAACGGGCCCGAATCCAGGACGGATGACGATCCTATCGGGAGACTCCAGGCTCTCACGGGTAACGACATGGAGAGATGGATGGAAGAGGTCATGCCAGAAGGAACGAGATGTCTCTACATCGTTGGCCTGTCGGTCTCGCCAAAATACCAAGGCCGCGGCGTTGGATCGGCACTCTTGCGCTGGGGCACCGGTGTTTGCGAAGAGAAGAACGTGTTCGCATGGGTACACTCGTCAGAGCCTGCCTGGCAGATGTATGCAAAGAGCGGCTTCCAAATAATCCGAATTCTCGATGTTGACTTGGATGAGTACGCCCCTGTGCCCCCGCCAAGTGAGGGACCTGGCGCAAAATGGGGACACTATGTTTTTCGGTATATGAAGTATTTACCTGGCCAGATAAATCGAGAGCCATGATAGATATATCATCCAGAGTATAAGCAGTATAAGCAAGCAGAGAAATGAAAGCAACGAGCCGTCAATAGACAGTAACTGACTGATCCACGTTGATCCCTTTCCCATCGTATTAAAATGACTGGTCCCGTCCAGATGGCAGCAAAGAAACGCTTCCTGCACATATATGAAATTCTTTCTGTCGTGGGTCAGCGATCATTTGCATGATATTCCACATTTGCTGGCCCATCTTCCATCCAATCATCAGAAGCCCCGTTGGCTCAGTGGTAAAGCGTGTCACTAGTAATGACAAGATCACTGGTTCGATTCCAGTACAGGGCAGATGTCAATCTTTGTTGGTTCATCTTGCTCCTGGGTAATTAATTTTGCCTTGGTCATGAGAATTATACTTTTGCTATAGATGGATGTTGTTGAGCCCCTAGCCCCACCGTCAGTCTGTGCTGTACATAGTGTGAGTGAGTCAGGGTTGGTTCATTGGCATTATATATTTACAGACATGTCGAATCATGGACTCATTATTACTGATTGCGCGTGGCCCCTTTCCCCCTCGCATTCATTCCTATCTGTAGTGTGTCCCATACTTTGAGCGGCCTTGCACAAGCTCTACAAAGTGCTTGGCGTAAATGGTCTGCATGCGCTCCGAAGGATGCAATTCGTCGTACCTAGAACATTCACAGTTAGTCGCCAGAAGGCCCCCAAAAAAAAAAAAAAAAATTGACAGGCGTCAAGAAAGAAGAGAAAACTTGCAACGCACCACATGAAGCTCGACTTGGGCTCTTTGGAATCGACGCAAGTATCGAGACAAACGCGGTACGGCGCCTTGACATCAGCGGGCGCATCGAGGTACTCGTCAGGGTCTGCCATGACGTCCATCATGAGCGAATGGATGTCGAAGATGGAGACCGTTGCGCCGGGCCACCGCTGCTTCACCAGCAAGTAGAAGGGGCCCCGTAGTCGTACATGGTGTTGGCGCTGGTCGTGTACTCCCGGATCTTGTTCGCGTACTGCGTGACGTTGTAGGCGGCCTTGTCTCTCCAGTAGTCGCTGTTCCCCCTGCCGGACTCGCCTGGCGTGGCGTACATGGGCGCATGCTCCAGAGGAGCCATGTTCATGAGCACAAAGCGCCTGCCGCCGGTCTTGTAGACGCGGTCGAGGACCTCCCAGGTGCAGTCCAGGAATGTCGTGATCGTCGTGCCCCTTTTGTTCTTGTCGCCGAGGATGCCGTCGATTCCCAAGTCGTTTGTCCCGATCCAGAGCGCGTAGACGGTGTTGTCGGACCTCCTGTCCGGGTAGAGGTCTCGGTGCCGAGCGTCCTGCTCGAAGACGGGGACCTCGTACTCGAGGACAGAAGGGTACGGCGCGTCGATGGCGTCTAGATTCCGGGAGTCCATGTTGTTGGTGCATTGGGCGCCGCTGACCGCGTAGTTGTAGTAGTTGGCTCCTGTTGAGTTTGCGACGATCCGGCCCCATGCGGCTCCGCCGCTTGCCGTGTCGTTGCTGGGGGAGCATCTGGCCTACTGGGGGCCTCATGATGGTCGATAAAGTAGGAAAACCTTCCTTCGTCCGTGTAGCTATCGCCAAAGGTGACGAGGTTCTCCAACCGTCCGTATGAGTGGATGGACACGGGCCTGGCGGCAGCCCGGAGAGCCGCTGTGAGTATCAGGTCGGCGAGCATGGATGGGTGCTTTCGTTTGTTTGATTCCTTGTCGTCGGGACGATTTCGATTTCGAAGAAGCTAGATAGATATTGCTGCTGCTGCTGCTTTGGAGAGCGAGAAAAGACCCCTCTTCTGGTCTGCCGGGCTCTCTCTCTCTCTCTCTTCTTATCAAGACGAGCTAGGCTGTAGAATAAGAAAACACGAAAACCTGTTGCTCGAAAAATAGAAAAAAAAAAAAAAAAAAAGGCGCAGGCGAATGGCCTCTTTATTCCGTAATTGCGCGCGGTTATTATGTCTTGAATGTCTTGCATATCTTGTGTCTTGCAACATGGCCAGCCACCCAGCCTCATCGGCGGGTGAAACGGTGAAGCTTCTTTCCCGGGTTTCTTTTCTTCTGTTCCGCCTGTCCGGAACCGATCTCTACGCTCTCCGCTTTCGGCTTCCCACTTCCCGCATGGTGCTGGCAGTGTTCGGCATTTGGACGTCACGAGGTGCGATGCATCTAATGCAGACAGAGGAGATCGATGTAACGCTGAGCCTGGTACAGTCAAGTCGTCAGTACGGAGTAGTTACTCAGTCAGTCCCCTCTTCCCTCCACAAATCCGATACGTACGACCAATGAGCAAAAAAAAAAAAAAATCAATAAAATTAAAAATCAATAAGAATTCCCATTCCCTTCATGTGGGGTGGCGAGGCGCAGCTGAGAGAGGCCAACTGCCAGTCAGAAAGTCGAAAGAAGGGTTTCGGCGGAATTCGAGTGCGATGATGCCTTGTTGACGTGCCAAGATGTCGTGTCGGCAATGAGCAACCCGCTGGAATGTGGAGTTGTCATGGTGCAAGGGGAGAAGGCGACGTTGGCCGGACAGGGCAGCATGATGATGATGATCATGGGGCATACATACGGAGTACTCTGTACAATGCAACATGAATGCTCATTGCTCATACATAGGTAAGACTTTGGTGTGATGAGAGGGGTCTGGGAGGGGCTGGGAGCCGGGGGCCACGATGCCAGCCAAGTTGTTGTTGTTGAATCTAATCCGTAGTCCGTAATCGACCAGGAATACTCCGTAGAAAACAGTGACCAGTCAATCGCATTCGTGTCTGAAACGAATAAACTGACGTTTTTGTTGCCGTGCCACCTCGTAATTTGTCAGTGCCAGCCGGTCTGCATGTGGTACCACCATGCCAAGTGTGTGCTGAATTCTAGAACCTTTCTCTTTTTGAGGTCTGAGGCCTGCAGCATGGATGTAATATGTATGTTTGTATGTATGTATGGATATATGTAGATTTTTGTTGATGGTCCGATGTACAAACGTGGTCGCACTGGCCATGCTGTGCCACCCGTGCCACCCGTGCCACCCGTTACCACGAGGTCGACACGCCGAGATCGGGCAGTCGCCAGGTGTCACTGACAGTGTCAGGTGTCAGGTGTCAGGTGTCAGGTGTCAGGTGTGCCACATCACACCACGCGGCCTCAGCCAATTGGTAATATTAGTAAGTCTTTGTAAGGTATTCGAGTACTAAGACGCCACCATGCAATTCAAGTAAGCCAAGTGCGATTTCTGTTCAATCACTTGCCTAGGCCGTAGAACATTGCACCAAAATTGTTGTCGTGTTCCAATACATTTCGTCAAGACTTCGTCAAGGCTGGTCAAGAGTGATAAAAAAACGAAAAAAAAAACCCCCAGGGTACTCCAATTAAGCACAGACAGGATATTTAACAAAAATCTTTGTCCCAGAGTCCTTCATGCCACCGGCGTTGCCACCTATCATCTTGACACAATGATAGGTATGGTGAATGTTGGCAGCGTATGAATCAATCTTCCTCCAGCCATCATTCATGGACCTGTGAACCCGCTTCCACACATACATGCAATGCGTCACGTGCCAGTCAAACGTAGTAGTAAAGTGGTGATGGCGGCCCGAGCGAAGCTGGTTCAGCGTCAAGTTGGTCCCGTCGTCGAGCCGATACGGCCACTCCCGCCCCTCGTACATGAGCTTCTCGTCCTCGATGTCCTGGTCGGCGAGGCAGTCCTTTGGCAGCCACGCGTGGAGGATGATGCTGTATTGGCAGCCCAGTCTCGCGGCGTCCTCGGGCGAATTACCGCAGTCACCGTGGGACCAGCTCAGGGGCAGTCCGGTCTCTGCATCGCTGCCCTCCCGAATTGCCGGCAAGTTCCTGTTGGGCCGTGTCTCCGACGTGGGTGCGGATCGCGAGATGATGGCGTACAACGAGGCCATGGTCAGGATGCCGAGGACGAAGGAAGCTGCCATTGTGACGATCCGCCATCTCAGCCGGCCGTGACTTGAACGAGGAGGCTGACCATGATTGCCGTCTTCTGACTGATCTTGCCCAATCTCGGAGTACGCCTGCTTCTCGGTATTGCTTCTCTTCAGGAAAGGGCGCATTTTCTCCTCCATTCGTTTTAGCATCATGATTCATGGCCGGTGATGCGGCATCCGAGAGAAGAGACGGGAAGAGAGAAGAGAGATAGAGAGATAGAGAGACGGAGTTGCAGCCCCCTCCCATGACACGATTGAAGGAGACATCATCGCAGAAAGACAATGAAGATCAGCAAAAATCCGCAGATTGGCTTCGGCTACACGTTACACCACAGCGGACGCCGCGCTCACGTCAGACGGGCGCCATCCTTTGCCACTAGAGCCACCACAAGTGCTTATGCTCGGAGGATTTCTCGCACCAAAGCGTTACACGTCGCAATTGCAAGTGCTGCGGTGTGTACGAAGAGCAGGCTTGCCATGACGAGGACCATGCGACGTTGCACAAGTGGTGGCGGGAGCACATCGCGGGTATTGTATTTCGTCCTGTCACACGATAGTGCCTGCTCAAATGTGAGAATGTCTGATTGGAGCGCCCTCGACTTTCTTGAACCAATCGAAATCCTCCCGAAGCCTGTGCTGCATCGCCCAGTCCCTGATTTTGTCAAAGTTCCTGCACGTGTGTGTAGTTCGCAAGTTCCCAAACATCTTGTCCTTCTCTGCGCTCCACTCCCAGTATATTGTACTCACGTCCGAGGCACACTGGATCGACTGCCTCAGCTGGTCGTAGCAGTGTTCCATGTGGTAAACGTTGTCATCGGCCTCCGCTGAGCCCGACGTCAGATCAATGTGGAAAACATCCGGATACACGAGCTTTCTCATAAGATTCAGGCAATGCAGTTGGTGGAAAACATCAAGTTCCACCATGTATTGGGACGAGTCGCCCGCGAGAGGAGTCGTTGCGTTTGGTAGCTTGGCTGCTGACTCGGCGGAGATCTGTGACATGCCAATCTCTTCAAACGGGAGTTGGAAAACATACATGATGGCGAGGGAATCAATCACAAGGACAAATTACAGTATTCGAGACGACGCATGGGACTCACCATTGTACAGAGCCTCCCATTTTTGTTTACAGCATCGTTTGAACCTTGATACGCCGACTTGTCACCGTGAAGACCTCCGGTGAAGACGACGGTCTTGTACTCGACGGCTGATTGAGCAGGCGCTATTGTTGTGTTAGCCACGGAAGCATGTGGACGGCCAGATTTCTGTGACAGCCTACAGTAGATTTCGCTTCGTGTACCGACTCTCTTCGGGCTTCTGATCGAATATATCCACGAAGAAGCCAAGAGAAACAATAAAATGACATTCAACGAGGCAGAATATGGCAAAAGCCTGGCCCAAGAACTGCGCCTGAAATGCTGCTTGATCGGCACAGAACCATCTTTCTCATCGTCGGCCAGGAGTTGCTCTTTGTCTAAGAACTGAGTCGGGTCCTTTCCCGACATTGCGAGCGCTGACGAAGTCATGGAGGACGAAGTCGAAGTACAGAAGAAGCACTTTTAGGGTGAAGAAGCACTGAGCCAAGGAAGAAGGGGCTGGTGCGCAAAGAAAAAAAAAGAAGAAGAAGAAAAGAAGGAGAAGGAAAGAAGAAGAAAAAGTCATTATTAGCTGGCAGCTCTCCTCCATCTGATCTGTGATACTACTTCACATCGCCTCGCTAGCTCGGCGCTGGACAACAAATGATATCAATCTAGTTAAGCCGCGCAGGTCGCCGTATTTAGGCGAGGAGAAGTCAGCATTTCCGGCAAGCTTCGTGTTGCGCGACGGGAGCCTGCTCAACATCGTCAGCCAACGAGTCAACGGGATTCAGGCAAAGGTCGTGTGACCTTCATGAGCCATTCATTGGCTGGGCGAAGTGAGCCCGGGGCTGACGAGAATGTACCTTCCTTTCTAGAGCTAGAGTAGCATGGCTGCTTACGTGCTTACGCTCTTGTGAAGGATCGGATCTTCTTGACCGGGAGAATACTGTGGCCCGTCCTTGTTTAAGAGTCATTCATATCCCTTCAAGCCGTGGGCTGTAGAAAAAACGCAATCATAGCCTCTACTCGACTCCCGAACTCTTGAAACAAACAAAGAATTCCCACACAAGCAAACCTACACGATGAAGCTCACTCACATCCTGCCAATTGCCTTTGCCGTCTGCGGCTCTGCCCGCGCCGCTCCTGCCCACGCAGTCGACTCTACCAATAACCAGGCAGGATGGGGAAGACGTGCCACCGCCGTCGATGGCACCAACAATCAAGCAGGTTGGGGCAGACGCGAGACTGCGGTTGACGGCACGAACAATCAAGCCGGATGGGGAAAGCGAGAGACTGCGGTTGACGGAACCAACAACCAGGCTGGCTGGGGCAAGTAAGGAGATATTTGAAGATGAAAACTGTCCATGTATTGCGATGTCGACAGAACGCCGAACAAGTCATGATGCGTAGCAAATTCGCTTTCAAGCCCCTGCGGGTTTTGAATTAGGCTTGCATCATCCACTCTTTTAGTACGCTTCAGGCTCATAGAGTCATAGCATCAATCCGAATGTATGAATGTATCTTGGGAAGATGATAAGCCCCAGCAGCAGATCGACATTGAGACGGGTGGCTCAACGAACAACTTCACTTTGCACATCGAGGGGGCGTGGAGTGTTGTCCACGTGTGTGTGTCATGTTGCAACACGGAAACAACCACCACATGACTTGCCAAGCTGGATTGTCTGTTGGTCTTGCAAGTCCAGGAGCTCTTCCATGGCGGAATCCTTTGCTACTTCCGTTCCATCGCTATGTGTGTCACTTTTCACATCAACCAAATTCCACGTGCGGTAGTTTCGCATTCTTGCTGTTGGATCCCCGGAAGTCGTCAACGATGCCACGTGCGTGTATGTCTCTGCATAAACACAGCGTCAGCGGTCAATTTATGTCGCTGCCTAGCGGTGGTTGACTTTCTTTGTTTGACCGGCCCGTGTTGTCAAGGGATTCCAAGTGCTTGTTCATTTTTTTTTTTTTTTTGGAATGCACTCTCCGTCGAAGAATGTCGTCTAGACCACTGCGGGTATTCTTGAAAACAACAACAACAACAACAACAACAACAATACTAACATGAGCCAGGCACAGATCAGACAATCTTGTCGGCAGCCGCGAATGTTCTACCCGTCGACATGACGTGGCCGCACGCGCAAAGACGGCATGGCCACGGGTAGATCGAGCTCAGGATACGGTACGACTCGGGCAAAGGCTCCGTCTCAGCTACCGAGTCAATGAGTTTGACCGGCAGCCGGTGGGTAGCAACTTGCGACGGCGATGGGGAACAGCAGAGCCGAACTGGGCGCTTGGCCGTTGCTGGCCACAAGACGGATCAAGAAGATGAAAAAGCCAAGTTTTGGTCATGGTTCGTCCCGCCACGAGAATGGGGATTGGGGACAGTGGGAAGCGGAAGGAGCGCCCACGCGCCTTGGCGCCTTGGCCATTTGTCGACTTATGTAGCCTCTCTCTCTCTCTGTGCGTGCCTGTGTTGATTTCATCATCCCTTTCCACACTGCGCCGTTGGTGTACGTCGGATGCCGATCTTGCATTATTCTAACCAGTCTGCCTACTCAGTAGCATGTACATCAGACGAAGAGAATTCGAACATGCGGCCTGATTGCATCCAACACAGATAGATGCCGCCCAACCCAGATGACGACCCCCACCCACCCCGCCGCTGCGCAGTCGGATGCGGGGAGGGAGAAAAGGAGAAAAGGAGAAAAGGAGAAGGACCCTGAGATGAAAAACACGAGATGAAAAAAACAGTGAAAACCCTAAAACGTCCCGACTCGCCCCAGTGCACGCCGCATTGTGGCCAGAGAACAACATCCACCTGCCTATCACGGCTACCCAGCGGCTTGGCGCGGGCCTCTTCCGCGTCCATTCTTCCATTCGGAACAGGATAACTTGGATTTCCTCTACCCATCAACGATTGCCAGTGCGCCTGTCGGGTGACAATGGACCGGTCGCATTACCCCGGTTTCGCATCTCCCGCTCCCGTCTAATCCCTCAACACGTCAGGTGCGCATGCAGAGAGAGAACCGGGCTCACGGCGCCAACCGAGCCTATTAGCTGCCAAAACGCTCTGTCTCGTTCATTCTGCTTTCGGAAGTGATGCCCGTATTGTGTGTGCCGTCAAGTGAAGCGGCCCCAGGTCCAGAGACCCGCTGCGAACAATGTTTTGTTTCTTGGCTACCGGGCCAAGAGAGCAAGCAGCAATGCCGACATGATATCCTCACGAGCCCTGTCGAACACGCCCAGATGGTCGACTATATAGATGGGAGCGTGTCCCTTCAAGTCGAGGCAACAGGTTCAGCTCCGTGGTGTTCACTTGAGACTTCATCTGAGACATCCAACACAACTTCTTCCATCTTGACTTGAGGTCATTCTTTTCTTCTTTTCCTCTCTTTAGCCAGTCTTTCCCCAACCCTCCCACACACAACCTTCCACTCATCTATCTTCACGATGAAGTACAACGCCATCCTCCTCGCTCTGGCCTCCTTGGTCCTCGCCGCCCCCTCACCAGACGTGGACATCACTACCGTGACCAACGAGCTTCAGGACATCACTACCGTGACCGACGAGCTTCAGGACATCATTACCGTGACCGACGAGCTTCTCTTCAACATGACTTTGCCTCAGTTCCAGGCTCGTCGCAACATCAAAAACCCTGGTACGCTGGACTGGTCATCTGACGGCTGCACCTCATCGCCCAATAACCCTTTTGGCTTCCCCTTCCTTGCTGCCTGCCACCGCCACGACTTTGGGTTCCAGAATTATCGTATCCAGATGCGTTTCACAAAGGCGTCCAGGGACAAGATTAACAGCCTTTTCCAGACGGAGTACGTGTACTTGCACTGAACCTTTGGTTCAAATTCCACCCTCCCCCTTTTTTTTTTTTTCTTTTTTTTTTGCCCACATCTCGTGTATAAAGTGCGGTGGTGCTGACATTATCGAAACTAGTTTATACTATCAGTGCCAATCCGTCTTCGCCCAGACAGTCTGTGAGAGACTCGCAGACATCTACTACGCTGCCGTGTCGCAATTCGGTGGCGGCGATGCCACCAAGCGCGGGGAGACGGGGCCTTCGTACGAGAAGGCCGTGAAGGCGTACGATGAGGCTGTCAAGGAGGCACAGGCCGAGGGTCTGTTGCCTACCTTGGAGTACTAGGATGCATGCAAGGGAAAGACGGAACTTCGCGTATCTGGTGTGATCCTACGGATTAGGAAGGGGACGTTTGGTATAAAGGGGCAGGAGGTGACACTTGTATATAAAGAGGCTTGCACCCGATTGGCATTCTTGTTGATAAGTTTAGAAAGCGAGTACATATGACGTTGAATGACATTCTATATTCATCTTGCGAAAACGGACAGGGATGACGTGGCTATCTCAGATGTGATTGGTCATTGGTCCGAGATAGCACCAAGATGGACGCAGGGCAAGTGTAAATGAAAGAATGAGTTACTAACACGTCTTGTCTATTCACTCGAAATGTATTGTATGTATATATGCTTTTGCCTATGTTTATATGTATATGTATATGTATATATGTATATATGTAACTATGTAAAGAAATAGAAATGAAGAGAATGTATAGCCTCATGTCATCCAAATGCCCCCAAGATATGCGCAACTGCACTTACTTGTCCAACCCCCTTCTCCGCCAACAAGCCGCTATTAGTGGTTGGCCAGCCACGGAACAGGATACGTGCCCTTGCCCAAGGGCTTCTTGTCCTGCGGGACGTTGCGCAGCTGCGGCAGGGTAAAGGGCTCGGTGTCAGACAAGCTGCGCACCCTGCCCAGCAGCTTCTCCAACTGCCTGAGGGCGGCCGTGGGGGCGTACTGGGGCCCTCGTGGCCGGCCATGGCGGTGACGACGACGGTGAAGCCGCGCTCGGTGTGGGCCGTTCCGAGGACGCCCGATCTGTCGGGGAGGTCGGAGCCGTAGAACTTGTCGCCGTCGGCGTGTTGCTCGAGTCCCCAGCGGGGCACGTAGAAGGGATCCGTGGGCCGGGACTGGAAGCCCATCTTGCCGCCCCAGGTCATGTTCTGGACGGCGAGCAGGACGCCGTTGGGGGTATGATGAAGTCCATTCCGCCCTGGACGAAGATGACGTTGCGCGTCTTGTCGATGACGTTGGGGAGCTCGTAGTAGGAGGGGGTTCGACAGGTCGTCGACCGTCACAAAGGACGTGTCGACGCACTCCTGCCATTTCTTGCCGAGAGGCGCGTGGACGGCCCTCTTGACGTCCTCGCGGTCGAAGTAGGGCTTGTCGCTGGTGAGGGGGTCGAAGGGCACGGGGCAGTGGTCCAGGATGTTGTACGTGTTGAAGCACGGGTTGTCGAGGTGGGCTCGCTGGTAGATGGCCTCCCACAGGGTGCCGCAGTCGTCGTTGTACTGGAGAGAGCCGTTGGCGAGCCTGTGCTTCCATGGAAGGAGGGCCGGCTGCGGGCCCGAGGGGGATACGTGTAGTACTTCTTGACGTAGTCGTCGTAGCCGCACGTCTTGGCGAAGCGGTGCATCTCGGCCCTGCTGTTGTCGTCGAACGCAAACAGGTCGTAGTTCTGCTCGACAAAGGTGGCGGACACGACCTCGGTCTGCACGTCGTTGTCGAAGCTGACGCCGTCGACGACCATGAGGCCCCGAGGTCGAAGTACGCGGGGTCCTTGGCGTTGACGAAGTGGCTCGAGATGTACGAGCTGTAGTAGCCGGCGTAGGACTCGCCCACCATGTACACCTTGTAGCCCTGCATGCCGAAGGTCTGCACGAAGTTCTTCCAGAAGCCCATGAACTGCTGGGCGAGCTCGTCCTCGTTGCTGATGGTGCTTTTGCCCTGGGAGTAGCCGACCGAGACGGGCTGCTCGACCCAGACCATGTTGGTGAGGTGGTGCCAGCTCCAGGGGTTGGCGACGGGCTTCAGAGTGCCGGGTCGCCAGACAAAGGGGCCGTTTTCCTGAAGGAGGCCGAGGAGAGACGAGCAGCCGGGCTTGTTTTTGCCGAGTTAGTTGGTGTATATATGAAGTGGAACCATTAGATGGGCATCGGGATTTTGGGGGGGAAGAAGGGGACAGGGGACAGGGAACAAGGAAAAACTAACTCCGCCGTTGAGCCAGATGGTGATTTCCTTCTTCTTCCTGTTCTCCTCATTGGAAGAGGGGAAGAACCAGAAGAAAAAGTTTGCATCCTTTTGCTTCTTGTCGCCAATGGACATCAGTCCGGCGTACGACTCACCGACGTCAAAGTTGACTTCGGGAATCCCTTTGCCATTGACGGCGAATTCTGCGCATCGTTTTCTTCATCAGCAATGTGGCCAAGGGCAGATGTGCCCATTCACGACATCACGACATCACGACATCACACAAACTCACCCTTTGTCTTGTCATTCAAGAAGAGGTGCGGGCCCGGGCTTGGACCCGAACTACCCGAACCCGGACCCGGTTTCGGACCCGACTTGGAGCCCGATTTCGGACCCTCCTTCGAGCCAGGCTTCGGGCTGGGTGCGGCTCGGGCCTCAACAAAGGGCGCCTGCTCGGCCTCGGCCAACTTGTTGTTGGACGCGACCTGTCCGCGCAGATGGTGCAGTCGATGGTGACTCTCCTGTTGCGCGCAATGGCCGACGTGGCGAAAAGGCCCAGCAGGGCCAGGACTTGACTCCTCATTGTGATTTTTTTTTTTTTTGGGGGAGGGGGTTTCGCCAGCAGTGCGCAAGCAAGGCGGGAAAAGATGAGGATGGAGGGTTCAAAGTCGTAAGCGCCGCTTGCACGACAACGACGACGACGACGACGACGACTGACTATATACATGCTTTGATCTTTGATGATATTTCCATCACTCCTTGAAGAGCATGTTTCATAGCCCGGCACTCATTCTGCAGGAACCCCGACGGACCCGAACTGAAATTAGGTCGTCAAGACGGGGAAATGTACACTACAACCCCTGGATTATGTATTTTACAAATCTACTTGCCCCACATGGGGCATCTGGCAGGTTACCCACTAACAGCTGCCCGCAGTTACGTTCACTATATGTAGGGCTGCTGTTATAGCGTCACAAGGGGATACATAGGGTATTAAATATTACTTAAAGATACTTCTTATTTTCTCGTAAATCGCTTATAGTTCAAGGTACCTGCTTATCCCAGCCCCTGTCTGCCCTATCTCCCGTTTGACGCCTGACTGGCTCGCTGCCCCTGTCATGTAGATTTGTAAAATAAACCAAGGGGTTGTAGTGCGTGTACGTGGTTAATGGGTGGACGGGTGGACGGGTAAAGCAGCATAAACCCCGCAAGAAAATTAAAATTAAGAATTAAAATTATTCATGTTCCTATCAGTTCGAAACGGACCGAAATACCCCCCCGCCCTAATTTGCCGTCCTCACGCATTCATTGCACGCACATGCATTATGTATGTACAGACCCGACGAACCTTTTGGAAGCACGGCATGATAATATCACATGTTCTTTGATCCCAGATTCCAAGCCACGTTTTCTCATCCAGTCGCTGACTGCACACGCCAACGCCCGCGATTGCAAGATTGGAATCGTGCCAAGCTTTCTTTCTTTCTTTTTTTTTTTTTTTTTTTTTTACAAATCTACCTAACAGGGAGGCTGATTAGCCGTCCGGCCGGAAATTAGTAAGACAGGGAGTAGCAATAATAATAGGCACCTCGGTAATACGACGTTCTGGTAACATAATTAAGGCAGTATCTTTAGGCAGTGTCTACCCAAGTCGGCTGATTATGGCTATTAGAGGGCACTTTTTATAGTTATAAAGTGGGTCTTGTATCTTTTCTAAAATAAAATAAAACAGGTAGAGTCACAATGTACTCGGTAATGCGTCTTGAACGACAACCTCCAACCCATTCCCGACCCGTTCCCGACCCGGTCCCAACCGACATTGCCTCCTGGGCAGGACGACCCAGGCCTCTGAAATTCCAACATAGATACGTACATGTAGAGAGCTGCTGTGGGGGATCCTGTTGTGGCAAGGGGCCGGGATGGACATGAGCATTGAGACAAACTGATCTGTGACTTGGTGTGTCAAAAGCCAGAGTGTAATGCGAGGACGAGGCCATCATTGCGTATATATAGCATGATCAATATCGGGACACTGCCACTCCCCATTGTATATACATATTCGTCGGAGAAGAGGCTAATACGAGATGAGGACAAATAGACTGCAATGTTTTTTTCTAAAGTCCTCAAAGTCCAAGACATGGGCCTGCTTCTGCTCCGAACGTGACCAAGCCGTTGCTGTTCTGCCATCCCGATTTCACAGACTTGGTTGCTAACTATTCTCCCCAAGGCCCTACGGAGTTGCCCTCTCTTCCAAATAATCTGCAACATCAATGTTTCCCTCCGGGCTATGAATCCCTGTTCCTTGCCAAGAGCCTTTCCGAATCCGTGTCGGAGCTTTTGGAGCAACTATCGTTCGATGACGGAAACATGGACGACATCACGACTGATGTCCTGGCAAGTATCCCCACGTTCATCAAGAACACGAATGAGCACGACGTTTGACCCCTTGCGTGCCCTCCAATGGATCAATCTACATATCCAGCTCCGTTGTGTTCCTCGGGTCGGAAACGGTCACCTGTTACGCACACACAGCACGGCCATCGCAAATCATGTCAATTGAGAGATTTCTCCGTAGATGACAGCGACAACTAACAATATAAACTTTAACAATGGAGACAAAAGTGTGCGTGCGATTGGGCCGGCATCTTAACCTACCAACTGTGGCTGGGCCAAGATGCTGTGGCTTGCGTGCGGCCTTTCGAGGGGAAGAACTTCTTTCCGAGCCAGCAGCATTATTAATCCGTGATCCGTGCTTTCCTTCGTCTCGTCGCGTGCGGGCTTTGCTTCTTGCTTCCCAGATTCGTCTACGGGGTCCATTCTCATTGGCCCGCTGGACCTCAACAGAGACCCAATGGCCAAGCCCCAGTACGGAGAAAGTACATAAGTGCATGTCTCTCGTCAACAGACGCTGGTTGGATCGCCTAGCTCGTGGCGCAGATTGTTAGGGGTCAAGGGGGAGGGGGCAAACCCGCCAGCTTCTTGAAGTGCCACTTGACGGAGAAACATACATATCCGGGGATTATTCCTCCCACGAGCATGACCTCGATGATGCAGAAGAAATCCTCCAATGTACATGTACACGCAAGCAGCCAAAGAGTCTTGAGTAAAAACGCGCCATGAAACAACAACCATTACCACCCTTCTTTGCTTCCCGAACAGTTCTCCCTCCGCATAATCTCATTCTATCCAATGCCGTTCGTTTCCGCTACGTTACATGTACATAGGTCCGTCGAAGCTGCCTTTTTTTTTTTTTTTTTTTTTTTTACCAACACCGCCAGACGTAAATTGGTTATACATACATATGTACATAAGCAGGGCCCCAGCCACACTGCAACCGCCGCGCCATGGAGCAAAAAGTTCAAACCGCAAATTTGCTGTTGTCATCACGAGTCCCAGCCGTCTTATCGCTAGACGCACACACCCTGCCCGGTTGCCGCATCGTTGCCACATTGGGGTGTGTGTCTCGGTTCCCATGCTGCTATAGCCACACCGCCGTGCCAGTCAGAAACCCTGTCGGTACCGAGTAGGGCACCCCAAATGTGGCTGAGCAACATGTGGGTCGCCCTGTGCACCCGCCACACATTGTTTTGCATACGGAGTATCATGTATGTACGGCGCAGCGGGAACCTTTGTCAAGCCACATGAGTGGCGGGGCTGGACTCTCGTCGTGCTCTGTCCTGTAATTCGCCGTCGTCGGCCCCCTGTGCCACCGTCAAACGGGCTCTTGCGTCTCGCCAGGAGGAGATGCTCCTTTGCCAAGAGGGGAGGGGGTCCCAAATGACATGACGCAGGTGGGGCTGTGGCACAGTTCTCCGTCCTCGATATGTGTTGTTTGAAAAAAAAAAACGATGAATAAAATACTGTAAAACACCGTGAGGCGCGCATGCGAGTACGGACTGTGCATACCGCAGTCCTCATTGCTTTTGCCCCCTCTCGTTGCTTCCTTTTGAACACGCGATTCTTCTGACGTGCATTTCGTCAGACTTTTCTTCTGGCGGATAACGGATAGCATAGCATGGCCTATCCGACCTCCTCACCCCACCTCACCTCATCTTTGTTCCTTGCCCCTTGCTCAGCCACACATCGTTAGTACTCCGTACTTCATTTACTCCGTACATGATGAATAACGAACACTTCCTTCCGCCCACCAGACCCCCGACTTCTCCGTCCAGTCCAGCCCGTGATAATACATACATACATACATACGGGGCTCTCATCCCGCGGCCACGAGCTCAGTCAGTTCCCGTTTCCCTCATTTTCGGGCCCTAATGGAGCTCAAGCCCAGACGGGGACAGGGAAAAAAAAAAAAAAAAAGGCCTAGCGCCATCGGGCAATTTCATAAAAATATCAAGAATGAAAAACCAGACTGGACCCGGATCGGACCCAATGCATGTTTCAGTCCCGCGCTCACGGTTCGGTTGAACCACCAAGAAAATGCCTCCTTTTCCCACGCGTGAGCCACAGCTCCCCAGGTGGACGGGACGCCATGGTTCGTTCGTACGGGATGAAAATGTCTACATGCGTTTTCCGTCCCACCTCCGGCCTCTTGTCCGCCCCCTTGTCACTTTGGTCTGCTGCATCTGCTGCCTCTTGACAAGTCATTCCGCCGCTGGGGTGTTTTCAATGACCACCTTCCTGCTCCGTACCGAGTACCGAGCGAGTACAACCCCGAGTGCGGCACGGCCAAAGCATCCCCAATCCATCTTGACCCTGCTACCCCAGACTCTTCTCTACGCAAGGATTAAGCCCGGTGGACATGACCTAGGCAGGAGTGGAGTGAGGTTTATTCACCACGTTTCAAACGGCTCGTTGGAAAAGGTAGTCAGTCGGTCGCTAGTTACATTGTGAATTGCTAGTAGTTTCTTGACATGTTCTCCCATGTCACGTAAGGATGCTGAAGAAAACGGGGAAAGGCCAAGGTTTCGCACGTCTCTAAGGGGTTCATTACAGTAATCCATCCCTATATATGCCAGTGCATCATCCGTCCCTGTCAATATCCCCGAGTTGGTCGTAGCCCGATCGTCAGTGCCATATTACACATGTGTGTTTCAATCCGCCAATGATACTCCAACACCATGGATCCATTCATTCCCTGGCCTCCATACCCCCTGTGCAGAGTATGGCGTATGCAGATGATTTAGTAAGATGAGAGACAAGAAATTACATGATTTCTCCCTTTGTACAAAGGGTAGTTGTTTTTAAAAGATCCGGCTATTACACCAAAGTTCAGATATACACCAGTATGCCCCAAACAGCCAATCCGAGACGTACGTGTTGACATGACAGAGAAAATTTTGTGTCAATCCAAATCCATGTGCTGCTTTCTTTCTCAGTGGCAAAAAAGGTATGCGTGCGAATAAAAGAAAATGGACAACAATTATAGGAAGAAAAGAAACACCGATGTCGAGTGAACGGTCTCCTTGCGTGTTATCGCGCAATTGCCACAAATTCCACCACAAAGGTCGCTCGACCGAACCGCCTTCGTGTTTGGTATCTCCTAGCCAGTAGTAAAGAAGAGAGGATAAATCGTGAAAACGCCTCAGAGAAACAGTTCTCTCCTCGGTTGAAGGGAGAAGAAAGAAAGAAAAAAAAAGAAAAAAAAAAGAAAGGCATCGTGTACGTATCGGCAGTCGTCATGGACGAAAAAGAATAGGGAAGAAGGATGAGGGGGAGGGTGGTCGGCCGCTCTAAAAGGTCAAACGCAGAACAAAGCCACGGGCTGGAGGGGCGCTACCGTCGCTGTCTCTGCCTGTGTCATCTACAGACATGTCCCATTCGCGTTTCATCGGTGGAGGTTGCTCAGTCACTTCTTCAACCTCCATTCGCATATCTTGCCCTTCTCTGAGCTCTTGGATAACGTCGTCGTCCATTTCAACTTCCAGTCCACCTTGAATGACATGTATGGAACGCAATATCTTCGATGATTCGATTCCCCATTTGCTGGCAACTCTTCCGTTGAATTCCTCCACAGTACGCTTCGATAGATATATGGCGCGGTGATACGAGGGCTTGTCGTGATCTGATTTGTCGACATGCTGTACATAAAAGCAGGCGATGGGTTTCTCGACCTGCTCTGACGGAGGTCGATACGACGGATCTACCCCTAATGCTTCGATCCATCCACTCAGTGTCCCTGCATCATCGGTGCGACTGACTCGTGACGGCTGTTCGAGGTTTTTCCCGATGTGGCGGCATTGTCCATGTTTTGCCACGCGCCAGATGCTTGAGAAGCAAGCGAAAGAGAGCTGGGCGAAGGCGAAATCATTGAGTCAGTGACGGAAGATTTCGTGCTGCGGGCCTGCCAGATGGGACCTTCGCGAACCTCCAACTTATTGGGAGGGGACATGTCTCCGGGAAGAGAGACTGGGTTTAGGTCAGGGTTGTCCAAGTCTTCGCCACGGAGGTACAGGATGCTGACAGGTCGTGTGCTGGTAAACATGTCTTGAAGCGTCTGTAGTTTCATCTGCAAATCCTCTTCCAGCGTCATCTTGCTCCCGCCGCCTCCAGCAGAGCTTGCTGACGACATGGACCAGGTACGCTTATGTTTCTGGACTTTGCCGGGTCGCTGCGAATCAGTGATCTTGGCAGCGCTGCCCAACCGCTTTCTCTTGCCGACATCTTTCATGCCGCCTTCTATCTGGCCGAGCTGCTGTTTCAGCTTGTCGATGGACTTCTTGACGTGAGCAATGTCGTTGGATAGTTTCCTTTCAGCGCCATGGTCTCGAAACAGCTTGACCTTGCAGAAACACACTTCGGGACTCGTTTCGTCCTTTGCTGATTCGTCAGCGGGGATAAGGCTTGTCTTTGCGCAGAGACGCACAGGTATACCCTTGACGCCTTTCGAGTGACTAAAGTCTGTTGACAAAAAGTTGAACCTGACGGCAAGATTGAGCTCGGGGGCCGGTGGGCTGCTGGTGTCCATGTCACACAAAACCCATCAAACGAGGAGCTTTCAACTTCTATACGCGGTCGCTTATCGTCTGCATCGGCAGATTGGCCAGCTTCGACATACTCAACCGCCTGCAGTTTGCCGCCTCTTTGATGAGCTTCGTTAGTACCTCGACCTTCCTTCCACAGTCCCCAACATACGCTCGGTTTCTGCCTCTGTTCCTCTTCTTCGAATGAAATCCGCACAAAGGTTCTGTACTTGCTGCCGGGTGCTAGTTGGGTGTTTGTGTTTGTATCAACAACGGAGAGGGCGTATGCCTGTCCCTTGTTGAGGTAGGTAATGGGAATCTCGTCTGCTTGTTTTACCATGGCGGTGGGAGCGTTCAAGGTGGAGTGGAAGCGAAACTTTTCGGCATTCGGTGGCAGTGCATGGCTTATTAGCATCCGGCTCGCCGACTTCTGCTGTTGCAAAGTTCCTGGCGCCGTCGAAGGAAGTCGATGCTGCGGTGGAGGTGCTTCCAACGCTGGGCCGTCCTGTTCCATGGTTTCGTATCCTGTGCCCTGGTGAACGAAAGAGGTTGGCGCATAGGCCTGCGACGGCGGCGGCGGCGCACCCTGAATGAAAGGGTTGAAGTGGTGAAATTGATGCGGCTGTAGCGCCTGGAAGCCTGAAATGTCCATTACAGCGGCTCCGGCTTGCAGAGAGTCTCCCGAGTTGGGCATAGATAACGGTGTCCCAATACCGCCGACTCCCAGCGTTGGCGTATGCAGGTCCCCTGCTTGCGAGTGCGAGTGGAACAGCGTGTTATTCCCACCAGGGGTTGGGGTGTAGTAGCCAGGTTGTGCGTTGGCAAAAGCGTTGAAGGCGTACGAGTTCGTATCTAGAAGTGATGGCGTGAATCTCCAAGGTTCGTGAGATGCCCTGGGTGTGGGATCCTGGTCATGAAATGCATCGTTGTTGACGACATTTGACATTCTACGGCGCCGAAAACAAACTGGTCAGAGATGTAACCACAACATAGTCCTGGCCAGAAAGTCTTGATTGCCGTCAAATTTTATTAGAGAGTAAGCATACCTTTGGTCGTGGGAAGACAGGTTGAGCGCAGGATTATCGGAGACAGTGGCTGTCTGGGCTATCGACGGGGCGGATCCCTCAGAAGTCACCACTGCTACCTCGGGAAACTGTTGCCTGAAGTTGGCAAGCAAGTCATCGCCCGGCTTTTGCAAGCTCGTTCTATGTTGTGTGACGGTGGGTTAACATTTTATCTGAGAGGAGACTGTCTCGCGCTCAGACAGAGGAGAGATTCGTCGTCCTTGGAACATATAGAGTTGACGGGAGGGAAAGACTATGTCAGATTTTGAGGAAAAGTAGGAGGAAAGCATGTTGTACGAAAAACGAAGGTCAAGAGCACGGGTAGGTCATACCTTTGCCGAAACATGGTGGCTTCGCTGAGCGGTTTTGCCCGTCGCGGGTATCACCGGCTGCCACAAATGAAGCGACACTTATGCAGTGGTCGTCTTTTCAAGAAAAATCCGTCGCTTTCGAAAAAGAAGAAGGAAAAAAATCCTTTATCGAACTCTTACTTGGAGGGTTGGCAATCGAAACGAGGCCAAATGTCCATGTGCGTCAAGTCAAGCAAGTATTCGAAGGGTTATACCGAAGAGATGGCTCACGCGGTCTGAGGCGAGCGCATGCAACATGGACAGCGAGTATTATCAGGAAGATGCGCAAGACAGAGACGGCGAGGGCGAAGAATGAACGGCTGAAGTGGAGGTGAACTCTCGGAGAGGGTCGAAGGGAAATCACAAGAGGGGAGAATAAGGAAGAAGAGAAGAGAGGTTGAAATTCGAGGAGGGCCTGGCTGGCGTATGAAAGAAGACAAGACGGCCCTGGACGGAAATCTAAGAAATCTTACTCGCTTGTGGTGACTCTGGTGAGCCAGTGGTGGGGCCCACGACCTAGGCAGGCCTAGACAGGCATAGGGATATACATGTACATATGTATAGCTAGCTGGTCCTGCGCGCTCCGTTCTCCAGAATAAATTTGGCCTTTGCTTTTGTTCCTTTGCAACGCCCGGGAAGGGAATCAACGGGCCTGGTGTGTTTTACACCAGCCTGGTGTTATGTAGCTCAAGTTTGGTATAAGAAGGAGAGGCGTGTGTGTGGTCAAACGGGTCTACTGGCCCGTCTGGTGCTCCCAAGCATCCACCCCAGTCAGGTCGGGTCCAGTGTGGCTCTCCGTGCTGGGGCTTGCTGGGGCTTGCTGGGGCTTGCCGGGGGCTCTCTGGACCTGTGGCTCGGATGCTTTGACCGATACGACGGCCAAAGGTCCAGGATTAAGTCAATTGCCCTGTGGGAGAGGCTTTTTCGCCCGGGGTCTCGGGGGCGGGGAGTGCTGGGTGTGCGCTAGGTGTGGCGTGTGCTCCGTGCCGTGACTGTGGCGTTGGAAAAGGGTGCTTTTGTCGTAGTCGTCTCCAGCTGATCGACCAAATTGTAGGTATTAGGTTATCGATCCCGAAACGCCCGTCTTTTCAGTGTTTGTTCAGCCGCGGGAGGGATACGAGCAGGTACGTGTACAAAAAGGTACACGAGAGGTCGGGGGCCATATACATGCATGTCAAGCAAGACGTACGTACATCGTACATACACGTACATACATGGAGGAGGCCTACGACAATGATCCCGGATGGCGTTGGCGTCACTCTGCGCGTCCGCTGCCCATCTGATGCCAGAATCGGTCGGAGAATGGATACACACATCGGTGGCCATTTTGGGCCATCCAGCTGCATGGGAAGATACGTACATGCATATGTATGTAGTCTCTGGTTGGTCTCACCAGCCTCACAGCCTCACCTCAGACACAGGCATTGTACATATCTTTACGGAGTACATGGACGATACAAAAGGTATGTAAAGGCATGGGCTGTTGTTGGGTCGGGTTCGAGTCGGGGGTTGACGAATTTGGCTTTTATCCATGTATGTATGCACCTATCCCCTATTCAATTTGATACCGTAGCCCAGTGGGCAGGGCAGGCAGGCTCAAGCGCCAATCATCTAAATGTTTCGTAAAAATCTAACGGAACCGGGTGGGGACCCCAACACCGAGAGAAACACCAAGAGTGTGGCTGTGTGTGAAAAGACACCACATTACGGAGTACATTCTCCGTACATATTCTACATATTGTACATGCATATTAGACAACGTGTACTTGTGTACTTGTGTACTTGTGTGGTGGTGCGAGAATGCCTGCATAGCTAGTCTGGTCCTTGTTCCCGAAACTTACATAACTTTTAATCGTCATTAGTGCACCCACCACAGGCACGTTCGAGACCCTGCGGGTCACATGGGGCTTGTGGCTGAGCTCTTACATAATTACATAATACAGTAGGCCCAGAGGGCCAGCTAGCTACGGAGACCCCTGGGGCCATGCCATGCCGTTGACGCCTTGCAACAATGGATTCAATCTCTCGTGAATCACTGCACCCAACAAATCTTCCGCGAATTGACCTTGGCATGTTGCCGAAGCTTTGCGGCGCCGGCTGAGTGGTCAGCTGCGTGCGTTGACTGGCCAGTGGCCAGTGGCTGGTGCAGCGTGCTTGCCTGCCAATGCCTGGTCTGCTTGCTGGCCTTCCCTGGCAGACATTTTTGAGAGAATCATCACATCCACATCATCACATCCAATCCAAAGTCCTAGCCGAGCCCAGCGTTCCCGCAGCCTGCGCGCCATATTACTTGTACAGACAACAAACCACATGATACGCATGCATGCCATGCAACCTGAACTCTTGTTGGATCGAATCAGTTGCTTTGGAACCACCGACAATCTTCAGCGCCGCCACTCTACACTGTGGCTGGTGCCACGCAATACTCATGGCTACTCATGGCTTTTTTGCTTGGACCCGACGGTTGCTAATCCTCGCAGAAGCTGGAATCGACGTGTTCGATGCAATGTGTACAGTTTCCCGAGAATCAGCGGCCCTCTATTGCTGCTCTTCTGCTGGCTCCGATGGCCTCTGCTGACTCCTGTGTGCTAGAATGAGCTACTACTGCTCCTGCTAGATCGGGAACTCGGAACTCTGCATCACTAGAATTTGCGTTGGTCATCATGGCAGCCCCACCAAGTTTGGTCTGGTGTTGTCTGGTGTTGTCTGGTGCTGTCTGGTGTTGTCTGGTGCTGTCTGGTGTTAGTTCGATTCGGTCAAATGTCTCATCTCTGCTGGTCAGCTGCAGTCTGACTACCTCGCGTATAGCATAATGCAGTACGGAGTACTTGGAACTAGAAATGCACACGTTGTGCTTGCTACAACTCGACTTTCACACATCAGCATTCAATGTCATGCGGGCCTTGGGCTAGCGCTACACGATCGGCTAAAGAGGCACAGAGCTTCTACATGATTACACGGGTACTTGCGGTTGTTCCTCCGCGCAATCATCAGTGCGCGGAGGCCTGCGAGGACCGAATATGAGTGCCTCCGGTCCGCAATTACGAAATGATAATGCTTTGATCCGGGAGCAGTACATGTACACCAACAACGCTTTTGTGACAAGAGCTCGAGTCGGACAGAAAATACAAGTCGATTTTGGAAAAATGAGGACGGCTCTGTGGATGGATTGGAGTGGCCTGGCTGACCCTCTTGCGGTCACTGCTCCATGTCTCTCTATCAGATACCGCAGCCACGAACGAACCACTGCTTGTACATGTACATACATGGCGGCAGCATGGCATGGTTGCCCCTCGCGCTAAAAATCCTCGTCCCGGCAGGAATCAATGAAGATAGGACATCATCTCTTTGAAGACGGTAGGGCTACAATTTCGTAGTACCCTGCCTGACCCCACAGCCCCTGGATCCAGCGGGATGACTTGGCATGACCTTTTATACATGGCGTTAAATCTACTCCGTATAAGACAAGCTCTACATGTATAGTACAAGGTATGTATGTATGTACATACATACCTTCAATCGCAATGTTTTCATTGGATGCTAACCCCTGTTGGTACAAAATTGTAGCCTTACCGACTTCAAAGAGATGGAACCAGCCGGGACAGTTCTGCCTCTGCGGGCGCAGCTTATCATGGCACATGTACATACATAAATTGTACATGGGCTCCATCCATCCAGCCGAGGAGCTCGATCGGCAGGGTCGCAGACTCAGATTGCCCATCGCCCATATATCAATGGCTCACATGCATCCAATGTGACCTCCGTGCCTCCCTCTGGCACTCACTGATGACCTGCTATTTCAGTACCCCGATGCGCTATGTACATGCTATGTACATGTACATGCCGCGTGGCTGTGTCAAGTCAAATGTTCCACCACCGACGACCAACTTTCAGCAGTGATGTGATTGTGCACCAGCCCCTGCCCTGGCGGATATTGAGCCGGCCACTTGCGCACAACACGACGAGTTCAATGCCGATGAAACAGACGCTAACGGCCTCGACTCCTCTTGACACCCTATTGGACATGGCGAAACCACAACGGCCTCTGTCGGCACCTGCATACATACAACCACATACAACCCACTGTACAAACTGACGGCGCGTGCATCAAAAGCCGTATTTTTAACGGCGCCAGGCTCGAGAAAAACTCTGCAGGAAAAAAAAAAAAAAGATGTTACAGCTCACGGCCATGGCTCAAGATCATTCATTGTCTGGCACTGGCTTGCCACACTGACACATTGTCTGCCCACGAGCTTGCTATGACATCAGCCTTTGATTTTTTTTTTTTTTCATTCAATTCTTTCCACTACAATGAAATAAACGAACAGACCGGAATCTGAACAGCATTTTCCCGTTGGACTCGATTGACCACGAGGCCTTCAAAAGCAAACCCTCCAGTAGTACTACACTACACCCACTGGTGACTGTGGTGCTCGTTAGTCATCTTTTTCACACTGGCTGGGCGCCTTGAAACAGCGACTCAACATCACCAGGGCCGAATACGGAAACTACATGGAAATAAGCCAATAGTTGGAAACCTTGTCCGAGATATCGCTGGCCAGGCCTCACGGTTTTTTTTTTTTTTTTTTTTTGCTATGCTTGACAATACTCGTTGAAGAAGAGGCCTCACTGCTATATAGCAGGATCATTATGATAAACAACGCGACTCGAAATTTGGCCACCCGGGGCGAGATGCAACCATCGTCTGACTTACACGCTTGTACCGCACGCAGTCAGAGGCAAGGACAGGTGATTGGCTGTTGAGTCAATCAGGAATAACCCTATGATTTACCACGCGTTTTGAAAGATGCCGAGTAAGGAGTGGTGCCATGGCCGATATCATGGATCGGCACGAGAGGCCTGTTGGGGTGGATAATGGCTTAGGTAATATGGAGTATTAGTTAGGTGGAGATGTCCTCCACATCCTACTAGAGAATACAACCATCATTAACCACCTAATCAATTGGTACTATTTCAGGCCACAGTCTGTGGATTCACGAGGGGACCGAGGTGTGGCTGGTGACGTGGCTTGTTCGCCTCCCTCAAGCTCCTCCCCTCCGCCCCTTGGCTGACGGACGGTGGCAGGCCGAATTGCGTGTTGCTCACGACCGGTAAAATCGTCTGGACGGAAACCGTCATTTCACATGCGACGAGCAATTTGCCACTCATTCACACACTTGTTGTTGTTGGAGGTAATTTTTTCGAAGCAACCCGTTCAAATGCTCGGTTGAGGCAACAAAATGACGAAGCTTATTTATGCCCCTTCTACTCCGCATTGGTAAATGCTACAGAGGAAAGCCAGCTCACAGTCCATGTGGCATCCCTTATTGGCAGGCAAAGAAGAGACACTGCCTACTCGGTGCTTTGCCTATATGCATGTGCCTATGCGCGTCAGGAATTCAAGCAAGCCATCATTAGCCGGTCAGTCGGTCGGTCAGTCGGTCGGTCAGTCGGTCAGTCAGTCGGTCAGTCAGTCAGGGTCATAGAAATTAGGGAGCTTATAGGGTAGCAGGTATCATATGCCTCCTATATGTATGCCCCATATTTTAATATACATGATTCTTACATACGTGTATACATGTAATCCGTAGTGTTATTTGCATATGCATTGCATATGCACATCATATGCCATCCTGCTAGTCGGAAGGCTCCACTCTAGCTAGACCCGAGCTCAACATTGGTAGACCCCAGATTTGTAACATTTACTGTGTGCCTTGGAAGCAAGACTTGCACAACTGCACATCAATCAGCTTCATCACTTTCACACCAAGCGAACACCAACACCAACACCAACAAGCGAATCAATCCATGACCATGATGGCACAGCCCTGCTTGGTCCCCCAAGTGTCCTTCCGATGTCCTCGTCACAACAGCCAGGCATCCATCCCATCTGCCCTCCCTATGCCGCAGAACGAGCGATTATACATGTATGCCATGTATTAAAGTGCGCAGAGCCAGGCATGATGAGACATAACACATAACACACACGCACATATACAAACACATACACACAACACGCACATGGGCGGGACAGGCAGGTGGCAGGCTAATAAAGAGGAGGATTCGGCCGAGAAGTCGCCCATGTGCAAATTCCCCGGGCACATGGCCGCATGGAATGGCCGCAAGGGATGGCCGCATGGCCGCATGGCCGAGGTTGTAATGTGTCCTGTCCTGTCCTGTCCTGTCCTGTCCTGTCCTATACAAGATGATCGCCTTGAAATATTAATCAACTGCCAGCACGAGGGGGCTAATGATGGAAGAAAACCAAAAGGCGGCAAGATGAAGAAGAAGGCTTCGGATATTGAAAAGGCATCGCCTTCGCTCTCTTCCTCTTCCTCTTCCTCTTCCTCTTCCTCTGACCCTCTTCCTCTGCCAACGACTCGCTGCAGCTCAAACCCATCAGGACTGCCCAGTCGAACCGCAGTTGTGATTCCATTGCAACCTCGAGACTTTTCCACGGCGCGCCCTATGACATGCCGCATCATCACCGTCACTGCATTACTCCGGATGTAGAGGCCGAGGCCGAGGCCGAGCGCGTGGCTCGCGAGCCCATCACCTACATCCGGAGTGGTACCAGCGTTGGCAGTGGCGGCAGTGGCGGCAACGCCTCCCGGTCGCCCGACTTTGAGGTGTACTTTGAAGAAAACGACCCGGAGAACCCCATGGATTGGCCATTGTGGTACAGGTGCTGGTGCATCTTCTGCGTCTCCTTCGCGACGTGGGTTACCACGCTGTACAGCACCAGCTATACGTCGTCCACGCCCGGCCTGATCGAAGACTTTGGCTCATCCACAACCATTGTCACTCTGGGTATGACGACCTATCTTGTGGGCCTGGCTGCCGGCAGCTTGGTCGCTGCTCCTCTGAGTGAGCTGTACGGTCGTCGAAAGGTGTACATTGTGTGTCTGGCGTTGTGGGCAGTCCTCATCATACCCTGCGGCCTCGCTCAGTCCTTGACAACCATCATTGTCGTTCGATTTTTCGGGTAGGCTTCCATTCCAACTCTTGAAGATTATGCAAGACTATATGCAAAGATGAGGATGACACCACCACGACCAACTAACAAACGTGAAAAAAACAGCGCATTTTTGGCGCCGTCATGATTTCCAATACCCCAGGCAGCATAGTCGACGTATCCAACCCCGACTATCTTGCCAGGAGCATGTCCCTATTCAGCGTGGCACCTCTCAACGGACCGGTGACGGGTCCCATCATCGGAGGCTTCGTCTTCCAGTACCTTGGCTGGCGATGGGCCAACTGGATTGCGCTCCTCATGGCTGGCCTTGCCATCGCCCTCATGCTCACCGTCAAGGAGACGTATGCGCCCGAGATTCTCAAGCGCAAAGCCGCGAGGATGAGGAAGCAAATGGACGATCCCCGATACTGGTGCCAGTACGACCAGAGGGTGTCGACCTTGCACCTGCTCAAGGTGAATCTGAGTCGGCCGTTCATACTCTTTGCTACCGAGCCTATTTTGTGGTTCATGAACTTTTGGTAAGCCAAGCTGTCTGTTATATGTATAGTATATAATATTTGGTCAAACGAGTGGAATCATTACTAAACAGCTCTTTTTCCCTCTTCCCTTTCTTGTTCGTTGCATCATGAACAGGATTTCCGTCGTTTACGGTATTCTCTACCTCTGCTTCGTAGCATATCCAGTCGTCTTTTCACAGCATCGAGGCTGGGGACCGGGCATTTCAGGTTTGGCCTTTGTGGGCATCGGCATCGGAACCCTCACAGCCATATTTGCAGAGCCGCTCTTCCGACGCATCATCAACGCGCAGGCCAAGGATCCCGAGACGGGCAAGCCTTACCCCGAGGCACAGGCGTCCATCATGGCCATCGGTGCCATCTTGACAGCATTTGGCCAGCTGGGCTTTTCATGGACGTGCCTCCCGCGGTCGATTCACTGGGCGGTGCCCGTCGCCTTTGGCGTCCCCTTTGGCTGCGGCAACACCATCAGCTTCATCTACGGCTGCAACTATCTCGCTGGCGCGTACGGCATCTACGCCGCCAGCGCCCTGGCCGGCAATGCTGTGGTTCGCAGCATCTTCGGCGGCACACTGCCCCTGGCTGGCCCCAAGATGTACGCCACGCTCACGCCGCAGTGGGCTGGTACGTTGCTCGGGCTGCTCGAGGTGGCCATTATAACGATTCCCTTTGTGTTCTGGAGATACGGCGGCCGGATTCGCGCCAAGAGCAGGATCATCCGGCAACTTCGCCAAGACCAGGAGAGGCAGGATGCTAAACGAGCCAAAAAGGCCTCGCGAGAATGGAGACGACGACGAATGGGACTGCTGAGGCAGGCAACGCTGGCGGGGAGAAGGATTAACACGGGCTAACATTCTTCCAAGACGTGACGACGGAGAAAATTTACTTGCGCTTGTTTTTTCAATCGTGACAGCGTCACACCGTATAGCGTACTAGTAGGGTCTTTTTCTTTCTTTTTTTCTTTCTTTTTCCTTTTTTTTTTTTTTTTAATAAAAATGTACTCCGCATGGGGTCTGTATACGTGCATAGTTTGTCTAAATATACGTAGATAAGTTCTGCTCCTCTTTTCCCATGACAAAAGTTCACATCAGACGTCTCTAAAAGTCAAATATCTCCATGACATGGCGAAAAATGAGACGGCCAGACAGCAATTTCAACATTTTCATCGGCCAAAGGCTCCAAAAATAAAAGCCAATCGTTTTATAGGAACAGCCCGATGCGGGGGTCGAACCCGCAACCTTGAGATTTCGCGCACTCTAAGAGTCTCACGCTCTACCGATTGAGCTAACCGGGCACCGAACTCGATGCGACCACGTTGGAGGACCGGCGCGATATTACGTACTATTCATCTTTGTGCCGCACCGGAGTCAAGGCCCCCCTTGCCGTGCCGCTGCGCGAAGCGATGCGCACCAATAGGTGAATTGCCATTCTGATTCCCGATACCTACCCATCCGGCAACTTTCGTGCAGAGGGGTACATACATATGTATGCCCGGGAAAAACGGGTTGTCTGATCCTTTGCATCCTCCAGGATCGCGCGAGTAATGCACAAGGACTGGCTTCCACGGCAGATTGGACGGGTTGAATCGACGCAAGGAACTCTTCTTGGTCACGAGCACGTTTCGCGAGGACCAGATGCGCCTACTGTAGTACACTACCGGGTACGACCCGGGTACGACCCCTGAATTATTTTACAAAAGATAATTCGTACAAGGCCAAGGCCACTTTATAGCTGGTAAGTGCCTCACTTATTTTCGGGGAATAGCTCATCAGCCGCGGCGGGTGGCCGGTCCATGCGTTATTAAGTTATTAGCAAACCTACGTGTAATGAAAAGGGGCAGGAAAAAGGGTTGGTCGTCTTTGCAACGGGTAATAATGACAGGTCAACGCTGATTGGCACGGTCACGTCACGATGCCAAGGCACGTAATAAGGTCATGTTACTAGTTCATATTCCGCTCTTGGTATTATTAGGCCAAGGTTGTTCTGAGATGGGTTTGCTGTTTCAGAACCTGCCGCAAATCCTAACTTATCATCCATTGAGACTCGCTGCTTTTCTTCTTCTTCTCTCCTTTTTTGTTCTTGTTCATTTTTACCTCTGTCCCATCTCGACTTGATCAGAATGCTTTCCATTCGCGTGCAACAGCCCGCAGATGGGCTTGAGACATCCACCCTCGTGGCGCGGCGATGAAAGCGAAACCACCTTAGTTTTCCAAAAAGAATACCAAAGATGACAGCACGCACAAGTATGCGTGCATATCCAGAGTGGTCGGTGTCCGTCATGGCTTCCCATCAACATTTTTGGGTCTTCTTTGCCACTGGAGGACCTCATAAAACCGCCAAATCTGCTCCCTCTCGGATTCTCGCGGATGATGCTAGCTAGTGCCATGCCCACCTTTCCAATCTTGCTACTACGTGTGCAAAATCGCGTAGCAGAAGCACTGCTCTAGGATTCCCTTTCCAATGCCTCCAGCTCCTTCATCACAGCAGACTTAGTGTTGATCTTCTTGACCTGTGTATCCTCGAGCTTTTCGCCACCAGCAAGTCGCATCTCCAAATCTTCGATTGCGCGAATCTTTTTCTGGAGGCTGCGGACCTTCTTAGCGCTGGGGTTCTGGCTAGCATCAGCTGCTTCAGGGGCGATAGCTGCACCACCCTGCTGAGCAGCAACATTATTCTGGTTCGCAGGATTGAAGCGCTGGCCATGATGTGTGTCGCTGCGGCTTCGGCTGCCGCCGTTGGTTCGTGATCGGCTCCGGTGATCACGACCGTTGCCATTAGCAGGGCCTCGTCTTTCGGGGCTTCGTCCAGTGGGACCGGCGCGGTTGTCGTACGGAGTGAGGCTCGCACCACCATTTGGCTCAACCTCGGGGCGACCGTCTTGATTGTTCTTCTTGCCTCGCTTCTTCTTGTTCTTCTTCCCGCCATCATCTCCGACGGCTTCAGCACCCGGTATGTTTCTGGGCCCTGCAGAAGCCTCTACCGGCTCCGCACCAGGCACCCCGCGGCGAGGACGGCCGAAGCCGCTGGGGCCGACATTCTGCGTGCCGTTACTCACGAAATGAGCAGCACCGCCTTCGTCCTCGCGCTTGAAGTGAAGGGGTGTGGCAAGGCCGCGGGCCCCAGGTGGGCGATAGGCCCCGGCAGGCTTGCTGGGTGTCTTGACCGTGCCCAGATAGGTGGTCGCCGAAGTATGAGGTGTCGGTATGGGATTGAGCGGATCCCCCGCCAGCAACATTCTCAGGGGCCGCAGGACGCCACACGACATTGTACAATTCCACCATGTCTTCATTGTACATGATGGTGCCGCCAACGTGCCAAAGCTTCACACCATTGTCGACTCGGAGACGAGGGGATGTTGTGGCCGTCATAATGTATCGACTGTCAGGACTCCACTCGCACACGCTTGGATTGCCACTCTCAATGGTGCAGACCTTACGATAGTCTTTCTCGAGGTCAAAAACGTCGATCTGACCAGCCAAGTTACCGAAACCAGCGACGAGGACGAAGCGAGCGTTTGGGGAGAATGTAATTGTGTTGCGCGGTCCGAGAGGAAACGAGTACTTGGCAACGGCGCGATCGTTGAAGATGGTGGCCTTGGCTGGCATGTAGCCGTAGACAACTCCGAACTCGCGCGAGTTGGAAGACCACGAAACGTCGTGGATGGGGCCCTCCTTGTCGAGAGTGACGCGGGCATCAAACGCTCCGTTGGTGCTGAGCAGATACAGAGTAGTCTCACCATAGTAGCTCTTGCCAGATCTATCGACGTCTGTCTGCGCAAGCACTAGCAAGGAAGACCCGCGCTTGTTCCACTTGAACTGAACCTTGTCGCCTTTGAAAAAGGTCTTTTGAGAGATGGGGTTCTGGAACAAGGGGACGTTGAAGACCTTGACAACAGCTGGTTGGCCCTGAACGGTGGAAAGTATAGTCAGTAAAAATGAAAAACAAGTTGATCCGTCGAAGAAACAGTGGGCTCACCTTTCTCTCCGGAACAAAGACAGCTACGGCATGATTCTGGCTTCCCGGTGCAAGGGCGAAGTTGGCCGCACCCTCGACCCTCAGCTTGTTCCAAACGGTAACAAGATCGTGGCTCTCATAGAACTGCACCTCGTTGGTGACCAGACGTGCGCAGTACTTCTCGTCGGCGGTGTACTGAAGGTTCCACCCGCCCTGTTGCTTCTGCACAAACCGGCCAATTGGCTGCTTGTCACCGCCGGCAACGCCGTCTTCGACAGTGCGCCAAACTTTGAGGTTTTTGTGGCGTCACCGGCCTCATCCTTTGCTGGCCGTTCCAAAGTGATGACGAAAGTGCCCAAAGGTGAGAAACCGAGCTCGTAGACATTGACCAGGGGTAAGACCAGCACAACATTGCCAGCAAAAGTATCGACAACGGTGACCGATTCGGGATTGGCCCAACCAAAGTAGCGGCCACAGGGCGAGTACGCGCTGCAGCGCAAAATTCCTTCAGGTTTGTCGAAACCAGCAAGGGGTTGATAGACCGGAGCGGCATCAAAGACGCCAATGGTCTTCTGGGTTCGATACGCAAACTGCAAAGGAGACGCCATGGCTAGTCAAAGTCACAGGGTCTCGGATTGATTGATTGATTGTTTTTGTTTTTGTTTTGCAGTCAGCCTGGGACGCTTGGATAAGTATTTTCGATCGGTGTATTCTCGTGGCGATGCAAGGTTCTTGCTGTGCCCTGTCTGCTTTCTTGTTCTGCGGTTTCTTGATTGTTCCGGCGGGTGCTTTTATCACTCTCTTGTTTGTGTTTGGACGGTCGGAGCGGAGGGAGCGGAGGGGGAGCAGCGTCAAATGCGACCAGAACCAGAATTGAGTTTCAAGGTTGGAGGCCAAGACAATGCGTCTGATGACTGAGACGGACAGAGTTGTTCTGAATGGCTTCGCAAGTTCTGACGAGGGCTGCACGGCGATGGGTGACGTGAGAGGCCGTCTATGAACGAACAATGACGGGCGGTGTGGGATTGGATGGCAGTGTCGATCAACAGCCAAGCAATTTCGACACGTCGAGAAGAAGAGAAAGGAGAACAACAGAATACAGCGAGGAGAGAGTACAAGGAGGAAATGGCAAGCACCCAGGGGGCGGGAATTGGCGACGTCGGCGGCGATGCCGTTGTGCTGTCGGGCTGGGATGGGGAGGAAGAGGAGCAAGAGAGGGACAAAGAAGGTTTGGGCAAATGCTTTTCGTGCTTTTCGTGCCGCATGTTTTTTTCTAGCCAGTCGCCGCCATCCTTGGCTTGGCCCGGCCGTTCCCCCATGTGTGGTGTGTGGTGTGTGAGTGAGTGTGTGTGTGCGTGTACCGCCGCCCACTGATCCATCCGGGTGGACACTTGCATACTATGTACATACATATGTACGATATGTATTATGTACTTACTAGAGGCGGCTCCAGTCGAGTCACTCCACATTACATGCAATGCACATCGACCGACTCACGACGTCCACTCAGGATCGATTTTTTTTTTTTTTTTTTTAAATGTGAAGCTCATCCAGTGCCGTGAATGTGCCGTGAATGTGCCAGTGTGTCCAATCAAGCACAAGACTGCGTGTGTAGCATGGCGTGAGGAGCGCCCAGCCCCGGGTTTCAAGCTGGCGAGGGGACGGTTGTGGCACAACATGTTACGTGCGGGTGATCAGGTAGATCAATCAGTACGAGTACGGAGTAGATAGACATCCATAATAATCAGAACTGCTGCCACTCAGAGGCCTTCCTCCCAGCTCAGCCATTGACTGCAGTGCAGCAGCCCTTTAGCTCATCCGGATGTCGAGGTCAACACCAAGACATGAGTAGCGAGAGAAGCAACATGTGACCGACTGCCGTGACTTGAGATTCTATACTAAAATTCTATGGCTTCAGCGGCCCTTGAACTTTTCCTCCAACCGCCTCTCTCGAATAGCCACAGGGCCTCGGTCGCGTATGCTCTACTACCACGATGGCCGCCTTCCCCGCCGCCGCCTCCATCAAGCTCTCGAGAACTCTACCTTTCTTCATGGCAGTCCAAATGCCCATGGCAATGGGATGGTCTTCGGTTTTTCCCCATTCGCCCCGGCCTAGACGATACAAAATCCTTCCAAGGGTCTGATACGCCATGCACCTTTGAGCAGGCACGGCGCTCCTTGCCAGGCGGGACAGCTCTGCGATTGTGTAACCCGCCGCTTCTGGTGCCTCTCCATGATGATGTAGTCCCTTTGTAGAAGGTATAGAGCGGCTAACTCTAGGCGAGAGAAATCGACCGCGGAAATCGAATCGGAGCGCCGATGTAGCGATCTCGGGATGAGGGTAGTATGATGAATCCTTGTCTGCGACACTGTCCTGAGTTGGTACTGGTGCCATCCAAGCGAGCTTACTAGGGTCGGAGGGCAGGTTTGGGAAGTATTTTTGATGCAAAGTTGCCAAGAAGTCTGGGTCTGATGGATCGAGATCCGGAAGACTCGGTGGCGCCGGAAAATGTGTTGACTTGGGCTGATCAGTAATGGGAAACAAGTCTTGTGGGATTCGAGCTGGTGCCTGATCCTCATCGCAGTTGTCTACAACTTTCTTTTGAGGAATTTCAAGGCTATCTTTGACGTCTGAACTCGGAACGGGTCTCGCTGACGGCGTCCCCGACTCTGCACTGGGAGCATTCTCAGAATTCGTTGTCCTATCCTGAGGTGATGGAATTTGTGGCTGTTCTGCAACCTGTGCTTTTGTGCCATTCTTTGAGTTGGGTTCGTCGAATGGGGAAGGAGATGATGAGGCTTCATCGATGTTGGCGCGTTGGAGAAGTCGTTGAATGAGGCCGGGATTCAGGCCATTCAAGATATCGTCCTGGGCTTGGGCGATTTCCTGGGGACTCATGCTAGCCAACTTGTGTCTGTTCTCTTGGTCGATGCGAGTTTTTTCCACCTCGTCGAAGCTTTTCGCTTGTCGGCCATCTTGAATCGAAGCTTTGCTCTCGTCCGTATGCGCGCCTCCAGAGCGTTGTTGTTGCTTGAACGCCGAGCCCTTCCAGCGCCTCTTGTGTTGTGGGAAACCGGTGGACGAAGATGGCGCCACCGGGGATTCAACTTGCTTGTTCTCGCGCGAGTCCCTCTCTACGATATCGCCTATGAGAAGTGTCGGGTCCATGTTTTATGGCGCTGGAGGTGTCGACAGGTCGGTTGCTGCTGAGGTCGACTTTAGCAGCACCTAGAAAAAAAGAAAAAAAGTGCAGCGTGGAGCGACTTCTTCTTGCCGTCAGCGCAAGCACGTGAGCAATCTAGGCGACCAAAATTTTCATGTGCAAATAGACAAAGATTTAAGAAACGCGCAGCCAAAGAAAACAGAGCTCTATAATCGCTTGAGATATCGCGAGGAGGGTTCGGCTACATGCAGTAGTCATAACGGTCAAAGGTCTTTAAGAGTCTGACACTGGAGGATCTCTCAATATCTCATAGATGCCTTGCGGGTAGTACCTCAACTCAAACAAGTGGAGTTTGTGCGATGGGTTACGTAAGTAAGCAGTATGTACATTTGCAAGCGCCAACACGATGGAGTCTCGTGTTCCGTGACGAACACCCGCGCTGGAACGGCATGCTAAATTGGCCTGGCCCGTGGATAATCTGCATCTAATGATATCAAGTTCAAGTTGGCCTGCTTCAGTGATTGATTGTTCTTGGTGGCTGCCGGTCTCGAGCACCGCCACAACGACACTAGCGCCGATCTATGCCGCAGTGGCACAGTGGAAATTGAATTACATACTAGATATGTCCGTTTTGCTCTAATGCTTCGAGGGTCCCAGAACAAAACGCAGGGATCACGGCAAACAAGGTTGAACATCTCTAGCTCTATAGTATAAAGCAATAGTTCAATGATGTATTTATAGTATTGCGTTGCATACATGTAAGCAGATGATGTTGGGTCGGCTCGACTCTGCGTCATCTGCCCTTTCCCAATCGTTCGGGTGGGCGGGCCGCGCTTATCTGACACGAGACATGGGCTATTAGATACGGAGTACCTTAGCTTGGGTAGTCGGGGAGGTAACCTCCGCTGTACTCTTGTGTTCCGCCGTCGTACGACGGAGTAATCAAGTGAGAGTGGCAGTTCGAAAACCCCTGCTGCAACCCCGCAGGTCTGCAACACAGCATTTCTTTTGTGCGTCAATACATACATACATATACATATGTAATAATACGGAGAGTACGGAGTACGGAGTGCCTTGTACGGGCCAAATGCTGAGGGCGCTGGGGGGTGCACTGACAGTTGACTGCTCAAGTGGGTGGGCGGACTACACAAAGAAAGGCCCGCTACGCGACCGGGCACCCCCTCCCTGGCACCTGGGTAACGCCAGAGGGGAAAACGCCCTCTGCCCTGGTTGGCCAGTCGGAGCAACCGGGGCTTACATAAACGGGTGTGTGCCATCTTGCATGCGGGATCCAATATGGCTGGAAGCTTCTTTTTTATGTAACATTTCTTACGGAGCACTCCTACAATTATGCATGTACTCTTATTTCCCTGCCTCCTGTGCGTGATTGCCCTGTGCCCCCATCTCACAGCCGTGGTCGATTCGATGATTCGATGGCCGTTTGGTCCGATATTGTTGTCTGCTGGGCTGAGCCAGACACCGTCACCAACAAGCCTGAGCTGCATGTACATATGTACTGGCAGTCAACTGGCAGTCAATCAGTCAGTCGGTCGGTCAGCGCCCCTCCCTCACTCACTGATCACTCCAAGACTACTAATAAGAATGCGAACATGAAGCTAGAATGCATCTGGAGTTGGCGTCATGCTGCTGTCTGTGATTAATACCTCGCTGCTGGCATCTTCCTCTGCCTCGACTCGGTTGGCTGACTGAAACCGGGGCTTTCCCATTTGCATTTGTACCCCATCCTGAGTGAGGCTCCTGATCTCCCTTGCGCATCTGCAAACCCTGTTTAGGTTGGTGTTTTTGTCATTTCTTCAATCCTTTTTGGCCTTGGCCTGATGCCATTGCCAATGCAGGTGACGACCCCTTTCTCGCTTGTTGGCCAAGTACGTTCCTCCCGTCCTCCGAGGCAATCCCGTGTCGAGCCCATCTCCCATCTGCTCTTGCTTCTTCTCTTGACTCTGGCGTAGCTGCATTTTGTTCCCATTCCCATCCCCGTCATCCCCGTCATCTGCTCGTCTTCCCGTTTCTGGTTGGCCTGGCTCCATTTCCATTTCCTCCATCGTCTTGCCATGCACCCATCCCCATCCCCATCCCCATCCCCATCCCCATCCCCATCCCCCGTCGCCGTCTTCTCCCTTCCCCCTCTTCATGGTATACGGCGGCGCTTGGTGGTGCCTGTAGTTGCATTCATATCCTCGGATGCTTTGGAGATCCTTGAATCATGGTGGCCGTGACTTGATGCCCTTGAGGTTGTGCTCATGGTCATTTATTCTGCCTGATTGAGCCGTCACGCCCCGTTTTTCCATCCTGACGAGTATAGTGCATGTGGAATAAGAAATGTTGTTCGTTGTTCCGAAAATCGTAGCCATCCCCAAATTCCAGCCCCATCTTCCCATCACCGTCGCCGTCCCCCTCGGTTTTCCCATCCCCTTCTCTCTTCCCACTTTGACTCCTTCACCAACCAAACCGCCCACGACGATCAAAACCAACCTCGCGCATCACACGATTGCATCGATTTGTTGTCGTCGCTGCGCTTGCGCCATCGCCAAATTGGCATCATTTTGTGCGGCTGTCACTTCCGCATTCGAACCTGTTCCCAGACTTGCCGCAACTGCGCTGCACGTGCGTATTTTCGCGACCTTGGCCGGTAGAGTCGTCCATCAACGAGTCTCCGACCGCTCATCGGTGGTTCGTGAGGCTATTCGCACCTGACTTGAGTCGCACCTGACTTGCACCTGACTTGCACCTGACTTGCACCTGGCAGGCACCTGGCAGGCACCTGGCAGCTCAAGGCGTGTCTCCACACAGCAGCTGCGCGCGCACCCGCATCCTTTTTTTTTTTTTTTTTCTGTCCAGTCACGTTGCGTGACCCTGCGCACTGCAACTGCACCGACCAGCCAGTCACTATTAGTCGTCACCTTTGTCCCTTTCTTTGATCGATAATAATAACCTGCGACTCCATCCGGGAGCCACACTCGACGATACGCCCCTAGCTTTCGCTTTTGCATTTTCGCCGTCTGTTCTACGACACGTCTTGGCGCCTCTGCATATATTCATAGCGAACTCTACTGGCCGAATCCAAGTCTCCTAACTACCTATAGCATTTCCACACTTTCCTGTCTTATTCTATTCCTCTTTCTGTCGCCGTTGTGTGTCGATTGGCGTCCTGTGCCACACAGCCGACATACCACCCGAACTACGGGACTACCGATTATCTTTTCGCCGCAGTTTTAGAGAGTTGATGGGAGATTCGTCTCTCCGTCCAGCCCTCGCGCCCTGGGCTCTTGTCAATTACCGAAACCACCCTCACTTGATGTTTCATTCATCGCGCGCGAAGCCAAACCTTTACTCATAGAGGTGGCCCGACCACTTTGACGGCCCTTTGACATTCTCTTCGCTGTCACACGTGTAATACCAAGCCAAGTTGCTTGCCCTTTGAAATAGAGGCCCTTCGACGATCGGTAACGAGCGCCTTTTCACCAGAAGCTAGCCATTCGCGCATCAGTATTGTCGTCATGGACAAAGATCGGGGCGAGATCGTCGTCAACGATCAGCCTCAAGGGGCACGTCCGCTAACATTTCAGCAATATCAACAACCATCTCCGAGCAGTAGCACAACTGGTGGCCGCCCTCCCGCTCAAAAACGCTATGAACTTATTGACGGGCAATGGGTGCAACTCACCGCCGCCGGCTTGCCGCGCAAGAAGCCTGGCAGAAAGCCTGGTTCAACTGTCAAGCCCAAGACTGCCGACGGCTCCGACCCAGCAAAAATGCGCAAACCAAGGAAATCCCGCGATCCAGATGCGCCGCCGATTCAACGCAAACGCAAAATGACTTCTGCCTCGGATGGAGATGGAGGAGATTCTGATGCTTCCAGGACCGCCTCTGGGCACCGTCACATCAGCACCTCTTCGCCGTCACAGCAACATCAACGTTATGAATCCTCACCCAAGATGCCCAAGAGGGAAGGTTATCCAGGATCGATGCAGAGCATTCTTAATGCTGATTCACCTGCCAGCACATCGATTCCGGTGCGGAGCAGTGGGTTGAGCTACGATCCGATCCGCGGCAACTATGACCCCGTGCGGGAGACTCTAACATCTCGCATATCAAACTCATATCCTTCGACGTCCGGGTCGCCACGAGGGCCAACACAGACAGCAGCGAATCAATCTCCTTCGATAGCGAGCATGATTGAATCACAGGGTCGCACTGCGACGTCTCCACAACATGCTCATCCGCCAGAATCAGCCCATGGGCGATTACAGAATCGAGACCCGTCGTCCCTGCCCCCATCGCCCTCATGTAGGGCAGGTCCAGGCCTCGGGGCCCGTCAAAACAATGCATCAGAACTGAGCAAAGAGAACGCGATGAATTTTCCAGTTCAAAGACCGGTTATCAATCAAGCCAACTTCACTACGATATCCAACGGCCCGATTCGAAGGGCATCACCCAAGCTCAAACTTACTACAGGCGTGTCTACGCCTAGAACGGACACTTTAGACGATTTCCAGGACAGTGAAGGCCGATCCATCCTGGATTTCGGCAAGGCACGCCCCGGCGAGGAATTCCAAGCCCCTACCATCGTCCTCAACATTCCCATCAAGGTTGGCGAGACGAATAAGTATGTCAATTTCATGCGTCTGGCCGAGGATCGATACGGCTGGGATGCCCTCCATCCGCGACTGGCTGCCAACCGAGATCGAAAAGCCCGGATCGCCGCTGCTACGGCATCATTAGAAAAGGCCGAACTTGGCCGTGATTCCGGCGATGAAATGTCCCTAGATCTTTCTGATGGCGAGGCTAGCAACCCCGAAAACGGAGGGGCGAGCGGACCCGACGCACAACTGAAGCCAAAGAAGAAGAGAAACTTTAAAGAAGATCAATACGATGTCGCGGATGACTTTGTGGACGATTCAGAGCTGCTATGGGAAGCTCAGGCAGCTGCCAGTAGAGACGGCTTCTTTGTCTACTCAGGTCCCCTTGTGCCCGAGGTGGAGAAACCTGCCATGTATGTTATATATATATATATACTGTTACCCCTCCCTGCAGCATGGACACTTTCATATACTAACACGCGAATTTTCAAGTCCACATGAAAGACCGAAACGTGGCCGTGGCAGTCGAGGTGGTCGTGGCAGCCGAGGAGGCTCGACAAGGGCGGCACGTCCGGTCGTGGTGGCGGTCCTGGGTCTCGAGGAGGATCCATCACCCGAAAGCCGCGCATCACCAAAGCAGAGAGGCTGCAACGCGAACGCGAAAAGGCGGAGCGAGAGAACATGGCGCAAATAAGCAAGACTCCCACGAATGGCTACGTCCTCCAGCCCCGGCAACTCCAGCATTTTCTGTAAGCGAACTCGGCGCTTGAGTACAGCGGCAACACGCGTTGGGTGGATTCGATCTTGGTCAGAAGAACGCCTCACGACGATCCATGTATAAATTCCTCCTTCTATCTCATTGGGGGTTTCCTAGAGTGCTTCTTGGCGCCTTCCCAATCCTGTCCGGAGACCCACCGAAGCAGCGATTTCCTTCTTGGTCCGTCTCCCCTTTTTTATCTTTCCATTCTACTATTTTTTTCTTTCGCTCGATTCTTTATTTTTTTGGGGAGGGGGCCTGAGTTATTACCATGGGATTTAGCACGTCTTCCCTTGATGCAGTGCTTCGTTGGGGGTGTTCTGTATGGCAAGAAAGGTTTGATAGAATATGTTGCTTTGTCGTCTGGCGTTGGGGTGTTTGGCGTGGGAGTCGTAGGTCCGTTTTGGCCGCAACCAAGTAGAGGAATTGCCCGTGTAAAACAACGCTGTTACTTTGAAGGGGCATGGAAGGAAGAGAATAGACTTAATACATTCTGACAGTAGGCTCCTGCTGGAACAAGGACGAATCGATGCAAGTGCGACGTTGGTTTTTATATATCTGTTCTCTTGGATTGGGAATTTTTTTTTTTTGAGAAAGAAGACGAATCTTTGAGAGGGAGATGGATGTACAGTGAATGTCCCTGTTGATGAAATGCATCTCACTACTCTTTTGTGCACTAGTGCCTGTACAATCATGTTTCTTGGCCCATCAGCCACGGGTGTGTGCTCTGCTCTGTTGCACAAATACAAGGACCCGGGTTCAGTCTCCCATCGCATTTTATTGTATCCCCCAGTGACCAGCTGTGAAAGAGAAGAGTTGCAGTCATGCAATGCTGAATTCAGGAATCTCACCCATCTCATTCTTCTGCTCGGTACCAACTTTGTACGTGGCTCGCCATCTCAACTTGACAGACTCTACTTTTTGCGCCTGGTTGCCCGAGTGCCAAACGTTGACTTCTTGGGTAATGCCACGGCTTTGCTTGGGAGCGAGGTCACGACCTGTTTGCGGTTTGAGTTGCAGCTCGTAGCCCTGCGAGGTTTGGACTAGTCAGTAACCGTGTCATTGCTTGTAGATGGACGCATCTAGCCTTGCGCAATGCGCTTTCTTCTTTCTTCTTTTGAGAGGACATAATTTCCTGCACCACGGAGAAGAGGGATTGTTTGGTTTGGGCGAACTCACCTTGGTGACGGCCAGCTGGAAGTGGAGCTCCGTTATAGGCTGAGCAGAGTTGTTGGAAAAGGCAAAGGTGATGTGGATGGAGTTGCTTGCGCCGGTCGTACGTCCGGCGAGGAAATCGGTGCGCAGGAGAGACTGGTTGATTGTGCCCTTGTGTTCCCTGGGCTTGTTAGACGCGGCGGGAGGTAGGGACGAGGAAAAGTTCCATTCATCATCGTCGTCGTTGCTGGACGCGGCCGCCCGTTGAGATGGTGGGGTGTCGGTGTTGAAGTGGCTGCCAGAGCGGCAAATGGGTCGGCGGCCACTTGGTAAGCTGGGGGCTTGGTTTGTTGCTGAAGCGAAGGCTGAGGAGTGCCTGACTGTGAGGGCATTGGTGATGTGAAGGATGCAAACTGCGAAAAGGAAGGGATTTGGTTGGACACGTTGCCACTCGCGCTGTTGTCTTGCGTCACAGATGACAGCAGAGCCGGGCCTGGGATGTCTGTCGCCGTTATCGTCAGTAAAGGGAGGGCGGGAAAAAAAAAAAAAAAAAAAAAAAGGAACCAAGTTGAATATCAACGAGGCTCTGGTGGGGAGAGAATAAAGGTTCGCATTGCCGCGAAACTCACTTGAATTGGCCCCAAACCCGAGGCTGATGTTACCCCTTGACCAAAAGTGCTTGAACTGCTGTTACCAATATCGAGACCCAAGAGGTCGTTTTCCAGACCACCTGCCTGTGATCCACCAGCTACAGAAGCGCCATTACTTCTTCCATTGGTGGCGTTACTCGCATCGCCATCGAAGTCGATCAGAGACAACTCGGTGGCGGCGTTGGCCGAAGTCGATGAAGCAGCGCCAGATGCAACTTTAGCTGCCCCTTCCACGTCACCCTTCTTCATCAGCTTATATCTCTCCACAGTTCGATGGATGCTGTCATTGATTTCGAGCAATCGAGCGACGGCCTCGTGGTCTTCCGATTCCTCTTCGCACATCTTTTGAATCTTGGGTTGCGCACTCTGCAGCGCCGAGGCAAGCTCACTGAACACATCTCCGTCGGACATCTTATCGCCTGGCTTGAACGCTTCCAGACGTTCTTCCAGCAATCTTGCTTTTGCCTGTATCTTGGACACTTCCTCCGCTGCCTTGGCCCGGTAGTCCGTCTTGGATCGGGTATCGTAACCGGCCATGACTTTCATCAAGCGATTTGCCTCTCGAAGATCCTCAGGCGATCCGCGGCGGATGAGTTCTTGCAGTTTGGCCGACTGTGCTTCCTTTTCCTCCTCCTCCATCTCTTCAGCAGACTTTAGGTTCTGCGGGTCGAGTTAGTACCAATGGCAAAAAAAAAAAAAAAAAAAAAAAAAAAAGGACAAGTGTCTCTGGAGCGGAGCTTTATTGTACTCACGTCGCTTGGATTCAAGACGGCAGCATCCTCCCTTCGAACTTCAGGAAACATGTAGCCCTTGTAGCTCAGCAAGCGATGCATATCTCTGATGAAACCCAAATCCTCCTTGTAGCGACTGGTGTCGCATATCGTCACGCGCCATTCCTCGATGGCCTCGAGGATCTTGGCCTGCACCCTCGTTGCTCGCATCGGCGGTCGCTCAGGAAATCTGCGGACAAGTTCATTGAGGAATTCCTTGGTGCTGATCTGCAAGTGAAAGGGGTAACCGCAGTTCTTGACGCATATGTCGAGTAGGCCGAGGGCCAGAAGCGCAACGTTGGGGTTCCGATGGTTGATGTAGCTGACGATCATGGTGGCTGCCTCGCGAGGAGCAGAGCCTTTTCTACTATTGATTAAATCGGCAATCTCTAAGCATAGCGCTAGATTAGGCTCGTAGTTTTCGGGGCTGCAAGCGCCTTGGATGAAGCGCTGGAGCTGCGAAGGGCATGGCCAAACTCGCTCCAGCGATCTCGAGCGGCCGCCCTTGCCGAAGCAGCCTCCATGGTCGCCGATGATGCCGCAGGATGATACAGAGTGCTCAGAAGCTTCTTGGTTGGTGAGACCTATTTCCTATTTGCATGTAGTTGCATGTAGTTGCATGTAGTTGTATGTAGTTGTGTGATGGAAGTCCAGCCCACGGAAGCCACAGATGGCACAGATGGCAGCAAGTGGATCCACCTCCAAGAAGTGGCGGAGTGCAAACCGAGTCGAGTCAGTCAGTCGGGTGGGTCCCGGTCGGGTTGCTGCTTGATTGACCAAAAAAAAAAAAAACGCTGCGTAATAAGACAAGAAGAACAAGAAGCAAGGAGGGGACCCAGATACCAACCAACCAGCAAGCAGCAAGCGTCGGGAGTAACTCTTCACTCAATTTCGAGTCCCGAGGGCATGGCGGCTGGAATGCTTATCAACAGAGCTCGTATGCAACGTAATTGAGCTCTCAAAGACGGCGCCGCCAGGCACAGGAAGAGAGCAAGGCAAGTCAAAGAGGGAGGACAACGGACAACGGAGGATGGAGGAGGAGGATTGGAGATTGAGACAGATTGGCCCTGCCCTGCCCCGCCCCCACCATGTTTTTTCTTGTTGCATTGCATGTATGTACACGACGGCGAGACCAGACGAGAGCATCCATCAGGACCATCACCAGCCATTGTTTCAAAACACTCGGGATTTTGTCTCCCCTTCTCTACCTACGCAACCTCGATTGTACACGCCAATGGTCCGACACAAGAAGGATTTTCCGCCAGGGGCAAGAGAGGCGGCCGGGGAGGCGGCGGCAGCGGTCATGGCGGCGGTTCAAGACAGCCCCGCCAACATGGTGACGACGACGATGACGATGACGAAAATCGTCAGTCTGGAAAGCCCGCGTTCAAAGCAGCCTGTTGGGACCTGGGCCACTGCGACCCAAAGCGCTGCTCGGGGAAAAAGCTCATGAGGCTGGGGCTCATGCGCCATCTTCACATGGGCCAACGGCACAACGGAGTCATCATCACCCCCAACGGCCGTCAAGTCGTCTCCCCAGCCGATCGAGAATTGATGGACCAGTACGGCGCCGCCGTCGTCGAGTGCTCGTGGGCCCGGACCCAGGAGGTCCAGTGGAACAAGGTGGGAGGCAAATGCGAAAGACTGCTGCCGTATCTTGTCGCCGCCAACACGGTCAACTATGGCAAGCCGTGGCGGTTGAACTGCGTCGAGGCTCTGGCGGCGGCCTTCTACATCTGCGGACACCCGGACTGGGCGGGGCAGATACTGGCGCCCTTCTCGTACGGAGAGTCGTTCCTCAGCATCAACTCCAGTATACTCAAGCGATACGCCGCCTGCGAAGATGCTGCGGACGTGAAGAAGACGGAAGCAGAGTGGATGGAGAGGCTGGAGCGCGAGTACGCAGAGAGCAGAGAACAAGGCAGCGGTGACATGTGGACAACCGGGAATACCAACCGAAGAACGGTTTCCTCTGACGAGGACGACGAGGACGACGAGGAAGACAGTGACGCAAGGTCGGACCGCCAAGGGAGCCTCGATGGCATATACCTGGGCAAACGACCACTGGGCCCCAAGCCCGGCGAGGTCCCGCCACACATGGCAGACGGAGAGGCGAAGCGTGACAAGGATCCTTCGACATGACAGATGACAGCGACGATGAAGCTGCCATGGAGGAGATACGGCGCAAGGTCCTGGCTTCCAAAACATTCTCAAACCCGAACCCGGAGACGGAGCAGAGGAGGAAACCTGCCACGATACCCAAGCCTCAGCAACGCCAGCAGTATCAGGTCGATCTCGACGTGCAGCCCGATTCGGACAATGAGAGAGGTGTCAGTGACGAGGACGACGATAGTGGTGCTGGTCACGACGACGACTTCGACAACATCATGGAAGCCACGCCGGTTACCGACAAGATTGGATTGGCAAAACTCGAAAAGGAACGGAGACAAGCCACCACCACCACCAAGAGCTTCTCGTTGAACTCTGTTTCTGCACCCAACAGATGGTAGTAAAGATGGCATTCGACGTAAAATAAATATGACCACGTGGAACCATGATGAATCTTCTGTTTTTGATTGTCACATGGTACAAACATGGTTGATAGTAGTACACGTCTGAGAAAGTTGACCCGTGGTACATTTTGACTCGCGCTTGTCCGAGCCTCATCGATCCCCTATTGTACTGTACATATTCCCACCCCTTTGATGTCGTCACAAGTGTACGAGCTAGATAGACCCTCTTCACGACATACCGTCTATGCGCCCGTCCCCTTCGATTCTCACAAGAGTGTTCGCTTCTCCCTCACCTCTTCGTATGTCTGAATCTGGTCGTCCACTTGGAAATCTTGAAAGTCTTCTAATCCAATACCGCACTCGGTGCCCTTGCCCATCTCCATGACATCTTTCTTGACGTGCTTGAGCGTGTCGATTTTGCCTGTTTAGTAGAGATTAATTTCAATAGTCCTCCTATTGCGTGCGCGGTTGGCCGCAAGAAAAATAAAATAAAAATAAAAAGCCAAGTCTTCTGTTTACTAGTTGCTCACCTTCGAAAACGACTTTGCCCTTCCGTATCACTTTGACCAGGGAAGACTTCTTGATCGATCCGTTTCGAACTCTACATCCTGCGATATTCTTCGAGACCCTCTTTTACGTTGATGGGGAAGATTTGCAAAATGTCTGCTTCGCCGCTAACGCGACTTGTGACGTTCATGGGAAGAAGTGCCGAGAGGGTTGCTTTGACGTCGTCCACGACATGGTAGATGACGTTGTGGTCGAGAATTTTCACCTTGGCGTCCTCGGCCCGCTGCTTGATATGGGGCAGAATGGACAGATTGAAACTGACAATGACGCTGTTCGAGGCTGCGGCGTGATCGATGTCGGATTCTGATATTTGGCCGGCTGCTGATCTGAGAATCTTGGGTCGCACCTCGTGATCAGCTAGTTCAAGAATACTCCCACACACAGCTTCCACCGAGCCAACAGCATCAGCCTTCACGGTGAAGTTCTGGTATAGCATGCCAGGCTTAGCCGGGTCCTGGTCGGCTGAGGTGTTTGCTTCAGCGGCAGCGTCCGCAGCGACCTTCTCACGTTGTCGCTGTTCTTGCTCTGCCAGCTGCGCGGAGCTTTCTTCACGCTCGGCCATCTCCATTCGATACTCAACCGCCGTCTTGGCCTTCCCTTCGTCGGGCGCCTGAAGCACTTGTTGTCCGGCATCCGGCAACTCTCGCCAGCCCAGGATTTCAACAGGGCGACCAGGTGGTGCCTCGGCGAGTTCTTTGCCTGCCTCATTTCGTACAACCCGAATCCTTGCCCAAGTCTTGCCAGCAACAATCACGTCTCCCGGACGAAGAGTTCCTCTCTTGACGAGAACAGTCGCAGCCTTGCCGTTCTGCTTGACACTTGATTCGAGAACCCAGCCCTCAGCCATGCCATCAGGCTCGGCTCGAAAATCGAGAATTTCTGAAAGCGTAACGATGTTCTCCTCCAAGTCAGCCATACCCTGACCAGTCTTGCCGCTGACGCACACAACCTGCACGTCACCACCGTAGTCTTCGATTTCGACGCCATGCCGCGCAAGATCAGCCTTGACTTGGTCCACTCGGGCGTCCTCCTTGTCGACCTTGTTGATAGCCACAATGATGGGCACCTTGGCCGATGTGGCATGCTTGAGGGCTTCAATGGTTTGTGGCATGACGCTGTCGTCTGCTGCCACGACGAGGACGACGATATCTGTGACATTAGCTCCACGCTGGCGCATTGACAGGAATGCCGCGTGGCCCGGTGTGTCCAAGAAGGTGATTTGCTTCCCAGTGGACATTTTTACAACAAATGCACCAATGTGCTGCGTGATACCGCCGTGCTCTTGTGCGGCAACGGATGACTTGCGGAGCCAATCCAGAAGCGTCGTCTTCCCGTGATCGACGTGACCCATGATGGTGACTACGGGAGGTCGACTGGGGAGAGAAGAAACATCGTCGGGCATCGGCCGCGCTCTCAAATCACGTTGCGACCCAGAGTCTACTGAAGGTTCGAGCCCGTACTCCATGGATATAAGCGCAGCTGTTTCACCAGTCATGATAGTGTCAGGAGTTACATTCTCAAAACCCATCTCTTCCATGTCGGCCAAGAACTGTTCGGGCCGTTGCTTGAGGGCTTGCGCCAGATTCGATGCGCTGATGTACTCTGGAAGAAATATTGGGACAACCGGCTGCTCTTCTCGAAGACGTTTTTGTCTCCAAGCTTCCTTTTCGGCTTTTCGGCGTCGCTTATGTTCCCATCGATGAATCGACTCGTCATCCCAATCTTCGTCATCCATTCGGCGTCCCCTCGACGACTTTTTAGATTTCTTGGACCGTTTCTCACCTGCTCTCGTCTCTTCTTCTTCAATCTCGAACCGAGACTTCCGTCGTTCGCTTTGCCGATCACCATCCCTGGAGGCGTGATGTGCAGATGTGTCGCGGCCATGCAATGCTCCATCACGTTCTCCTAAGCTTTTTCCTGAAAACTTCTTGGACAAGCCATCAGCTGCTAAATCCTCCCGTTGGCTTTTCCTTTGCCCTCTTTCAAGTTTGCCACCCTTGTGTCTAACTCGCCCCAGAAATCCTGGGTAGCTGAAAGAACCTCCGTCGCCGAAGATCTTGCTGCGACCGTGCGGCCACTGGATAGTATCTTCGTTTTGTGCTGAGACTGGGTATCCGACCTATTTGATCGTGTGATTCCTGAACGAGTGGTTGAATCGTTCCCAACATTAAGAGCGTCAGTTGGCACCTGAGCTTTGCGATTACTGAATGTGCCCCATCCGACCTGGCTGGGGGCACCACCCGGGGTTGTTTCGTCGATTCGTAGTAATATGTCTTGGGCTGGCCGGAATGTGCTTTTCCACCAGAGAATTGCGATGATGAGGACGTATTCGTAGCGACTGGCGCAAACCTGCTTGTGCTACCTCGGGTCGGTGGACTTTGATTGCTCGCGGTCGTCGATTTCGCAGCCGAAGAGGACTGAGACTCTCGAATAGACTTGAACACATCAGAAAGAACCGATTTGGACTTGTTCACTTGCGCTTGATGGTTGTCGCGGAATCTTGTTTCAGCAGCACTGCTGCGGGGGTAGGCTTATGATCTCGGTTTGGGCTGGTCTTTGCCTCCGAGCCGGCGGTCCTGTTTCTTGCCTCTCTCTCGTGCGGCAGAAGACTATCGTTCGCGGAGCTTGATGTGTCGTGCGACTTTTTGACGGAGGCGAAAGAGCCCCAGGAGCCCCAGGGGCTTCCGGGGAATTAGAGCCACGGGCGAATGTCCCAGCGAAACTTGATCTCGGGGCTTCGTTATCGCCACCATTTGAATTGCGCAGGTAAGATGTCGTGCAAAGTAAACGAGCGGGCCATGTGCGTTGCTGGCTCGATAGGGAAGTCGACGACAGATGAACTCTGCAAAATGAACAAATGAACGGATGGCCGCGGCCCTATCAACGAAGAATCATTAGCATTGTTATCGTAGAATCAATCGACTCATAGTGCAGTATGGAAACTTACCTTCCAGGCACGGGCTCTTAACATCACCGCAGTATATCCTAGATCCGCAGGCAACGAATTGTGTCGAACATTTGCCTGGCGCGAAAGCAGCAATGAAGTCCAGAGAGACAGTCGCTCATTTCGACGTGGAGCTACTTTTTTTTTTTTTTTTTTTAGCCAGCGAATTGTGCAGGAGAACTTCGGGAGGCGGTCACTGGCAGCAAGCACTGGAGAACAAACTTGGTAATGAGAAATATGAGAATTTGGGACAAATGCATATAATAGGTCTACTGAAGTCAAAAACTTTTATTATTACCTTTTTCCCGGATCTTGTTCTGACAACCACCAACGTACGTTGCTTCCAACTGCTGACTCTTGACGTGGGGCCATACCCGGTACACTACAACCCCTGGATTATTTTACAAATCTACTTGCCCCACGTGGGGCAGGGGATACATCCTTTTCCCTTAGAATACACATAATAAAAGGTGCCTGCCAATCCTAGCCCCTGTTTGCTCTATCTCCTATTTAACGCCTCATTGGCTCGCTGTCCCCTGTCATGTAGATTTGTAAAATAATTCAAGAGTTGTAGTGTACACACATAATAACACGAGAGAGCTTCTCGCTCCCTAGCCAGCAGTCAGCACGCAGATTTATCAACCATCACCCTCGACGAAGCAATTCCAATTGTACAGGCACGGCATACACTACGCCGGCCAATTCGAGCAAATGGCGCCAGCAAAACGATCTGGAAAGTCAAGAGTCGCCAAGTCCAGCGGTGCAGACGGGTCGTTCCCGTCACCTTTCAAGCAGCCCCTGAGGTCTTGAAGCCCTTCATCGACGGACTATCTGAAAAACATGTCTACATCACACACATTGACTCCAAGGCGGCCTCGTTCAAGCGCAAAGTGTTTCTTGTCCCGGTTGCCATGAACGTAGCGGTATCTCTGCTGTTTGCATGGCGAATGTATTCCATATTGCCATGGTATTGGAAGATTGTGCAGTCCGGACTCGGCGCGCAAAACGAAGCCACCTTTCCTATACACGATTCGACGTGGAAGGAGTTCGCTTGGGAAGTGCTGAAACGTGGCGTCACCATGTTCATCGACTTTCTTCTATTCGTCTTTGTCTGGCCATGGCCGGTGGAATTTGCTGCAGGACAAGCGCATGGCAATCCAATGTTCTGGAGGCGCAAAGTTGGATTCCGCGAGAAAGAGATTTACGTACGACGGAGCCGCGACTGGGATCGTGTTCTGGGGATTTTTTGAAGGATGCCGACTCGAGGAAAATCCTGTTCGCACACATCAACGCAGCAACGTCGCCCTTGCTACAGGAGCAAAAGACGGGTTATCTGCTGATGAATGGACAATGGGACCTTGACTGGGCCAGTATGGTCCATGCCCACGAACTGGTGGATCAGAAGGTAGCTGGCCTAGAGGCTTTCACGAGTGTAGTCTTGATTTATCACAAAGACTTTGGCTGGATGTGTTACGATTTGAAGGCCAGCATTGCTGCTGAAGGAGATGGCAAAAGAAGACAGGTTTTCGCCTTCAGAACCGCTCTTGTGGCAATGGACAAGGAAGACTTGTTCTACCGATGGGTTGAGATGGTGCAGTTCGATGCAACCCAGCCTGGAGGATTCGGTCCTGAGCAACAAGAGGTCACGGCCAGAAAAATCCGAGACATGTTTGAGGAGGCTGGCATCAACTTTGACGAACTGTGGAAAGAGGCCGTAAGGGACGTGGACCTATAGAGGAACCGAGTTGCAAACGACGAGAGGCGCGCGAGTTTATGCAAAATGATTCCTCTAAAGGATTTCCCAAGGGGCTTGCTTTTGTTCGAGTAATAGGGACCAGTAATAGGAGGAGGAGGCGCCAAAGTTTGAGCCGCCGCCCTGTTGCCCCTGTTGCCTGGCCCGGCCTTGCCCGACACGACTCACGCGCCTGGCCCCTGTCCGTGCAGGTCTAGTGGCTGCTGTCAATTCATGTTCCCGCACGCGTTTTTTAACTGACGGCACCACCAGGCCGCTGGCATGTGCTCCGAGCTCACCGAGCTCACCACTATAATAATCCAACAATACAGTTGGTCCAGTTGGTCCAGTTGGTCCATTTCTTGCCTCGCCCACCTCGCCCACCTCGCCCACCAGGGGCCGCCACTGCCCAGTGACCACCAGTGACCACCAGTGAAGCACCAGTGAAGCACCAGTGAAGCACCAGTGGAAAACCGCCCTGCCCTGCCTTGGCCCATGAAACGCCGATCAATCAATCAATATCTGGCCACGACTGAATCAGACCCAGACAGAACCAGACAGACTTTGATACTTTTTGCAGACGCAGCCATCATCATCCTTCGAGGCTCCCTTCAACCAACACCTGTCTGGTGTCTGTCTGCCTCGCCGTGTGCCTCCCAAAACCACACACCCTGTGTTTCTCGTCCCAGCGAGCGCACATTCTGCACCCACGAGTCCACGACGTTGTTCGTATTTGTCGCGTCCGCGTCCCACCCCCTTTCCGCATCGCTCTCGAACTTGTTGCTGTCTGGACAGTTCCGTGACCTTGCGACTGAGCGGCGCATTGACTTGTCGCCGCCGTACACAATCCCTCCGCGACCCGGGTGTCTCTTCTTCTAAAATAAAAATCGAAATGTCCTCGTCTGGCCTGACACGGCGTCGTGGCGCTGGTGGAGGCGGTTTGAGCAGCACCGAAGGCGAGGCCAGCAATGCCGCTTCCAGAACCAATTCTTCCGCCAACGTCAAGGATGCCGGCCCCGAGACGAGCTATGAAAACAGCGAGAACGGTCACAAGATCGCTTTTGACCCCAGGGATCTCAGCGAGAGTGCTGAGCGAAGTAAACAGCCCAAGTTGACCATGATGGAAGAGATCCTACTACTCGGGCTCAAGGACAAACAGGTACAGGAACAAACAGCCCGCCCCTACTGAGATAGTAGATATCCCACCAAGTATCATATCAGTTCGGGGTTTTCTTCACGTGGTTGAATGCACGATGGACCATTGATGCATGCTTCATATCAGGATGCACTAACATGTGTTGCGAAACAAAGGGTTACCTTTCTTTCTGGAACGACAACATATCGTATGCTCTTCGAGGATGCATTGTGCTCGAGCTGGCCTTCCGTGGCCGTATCAGCATGGAGAAGGATCCTTCCAGACGACGATTCCTCCGGCCGACCGAAATATTGAAGTCATAGATGATACCCTTACTGGCGAGGTTTTGCTCGACGAGGCTCTGAAGATGATGAAACAAAGCGAGAAAATGAGCGTCAGCTCTTGGATCGACCTGATGAGTGGTGAGTGCCTGGTGGTCTCTGTCGATACTCTCTTCCTTCTCCCTAGGACTGACATGGAGCATGCAAAAGGCGAAACATGGAACTTGATGAAGATTGGCTACCAATTGAAGCAAGTTCGAGAGCGCTTGGCCAAGGGCCTCGTTGACAAGGGCATTCTTCGCACCGAGAAACGCAACTTCCTCTTATTCGACATGGCCACTCACCCTGTCGCCGATGGCGGAGCCAAGGAAGAGCTCCGTCGCCGCGTCCGCAATGTCTTGACCCAAAGAACGGTGGTCCTCGCCGGCAACCAATTCCTGCCCGAGAACCTCGAATTTCGATACCTGCGAACCATATGCATGGTCTGTGCTGCCTACGCCGCCAATGTCTTGGAGAATGCTCTATCAACACTCGGTCATGAGGCGAGAGAAAGGGCATTTGCCCAGACTGACGAGCTGCTGGCCGACTACAGCCAATGGCCATTTGGCAAGAAGGCAACAAGTAATGGCATCGGGGCAAACTTGCCCCAAGTTGTCTCTGAAGTAAGCAATATACTCCGCTTGCTTGCTTGCTCGCTCTCTCGGCAGCGAACGAATCTTCCCACTTTTTCTCCTCGCTATTTCTTTCGTTGCTGGAACACAACCGTATTGACCGTACATGCCACAGGAAATGGGCAAGGCCAAGGATAAGGAGCTGCAGCTGGAAGTTGTCGCGGCCTGCCTGAGTGTCTTCACACGCCTCGACTCCCTTCTGTAATCAACCCTCTTCTCACACAATACACTTGCGACGCCGACACCCGCGAAACCGGACGGCGAATTTTGTGTGTTGCGGCACCACTACACGACATTCGCGGTTGATACTCTTGCAGTCCTTCGGCAAACCGACATGGTATATCCCTTTTCAAGCCAACCTTGTTCCCCTCGATTCTCTAGCACGTCCGCTGAATTCAGCAACACGTGCTTCCACCATGATTATGGCATAAGATAGGCCTGGCCAACGCTCCGAATATCGCTGTCCTGAATGAAGGAAAAGAAAAGGAGGCAGACGTACTTGTTCAGCACGAGGAAAGGGATGACAAGAGGTTGGGAACGGAAAGAAACTCATGGACGGCTCCAGATATTGAGGAGTATTATATTTGTATCTGCGGTGCGGCGGGGAAGAGCAAAAAATGAAAAAGCAAAGAAAAGGAAAGAAAAGAAAAGGGAACATGGACTCACGAGGGTCGTCGGCAAAGGAAATGGAAAGCTTCTTCTCAGTAAATTGTTGTTATTATATGCCAAATGTCACTTTTTGTCTCATTCACTTCTCTCCCTTGAATTCAACCTGACGTTTCTACGGTCAAGTCACACGAGACTTGCCTTCCCTTCTCGGACGCCGACTTGATCGGAGATATGGGGACGTCATGAACATGTCATAGGGCATGTTGGCTCCTTGTTCAAGTCCAAGCGAATAGTGGTAGCTGTACGCATACTCGCGGAGCATGTGCTTGGTGTACTATTCGTACCTAATACCGTGTATGACAGTTTAGCGAAGAACCACGAGATGATTCTCCGAGGTTGCGCAACGGGATCGCATACTCGAACTGCAGCCATGCTACTGAGTCGTTGCGAGCATCCAGTGGCACCATGCCATACTCCTCGGCACTTTCACATCGAAGCATGTTCAGTTTCGACAACACCGCTTCCGATTGTTTCATCTAATTAGACAACTAAATGGATCACGCATCCTGCGCTTCTACAAATTGACCGACCTCACGCATCGAATGACATAAACATCTCCTTTCAGTTCCTTTCAGATTGAACAAAAAAGGGTGGGGGGAGACTAAGATCCCGGATACGAATGAAATGTTCTCGATGCCCGACGCCGATCATGGTCGCAAGAAGAACCCATTTCAAAGATGAACAATAGTTGAAAGACGCATGAATCAAGGGACAATGATGCAGTGATTTCAAAGGGAAAATCATTCATATACTGGTGCACATAAGACAAGCAGGACGTAATCCCTCCCATCATCGGAAGAAACAAGGGGCTCAGTTGTTCCAACTAACTTAAGCTCACTTCCGGCCCCCAAAGCTGCCTTCGAAGCCGGGTCGACCACCCTTCTTCTTCTTAGCACCCCCTTCTTTTTCCAGCTTTGCCGAGCATCTTGTCTTCTTTGCGCTTCTTGATGTTCTCTTCTCGCTTTTTCTGTTTTTCTTTTTGAGCAAGCCCTACGCCTCTCGCCCGTTCCTTCCATTCCTTCTTGCTCTTCCTCTCGGCGGCCTCTTTGCGGTTTTTAGCCTTCTTCAGGCGAGCCTCGCTGTCGTGGATCTTTTCGCCTCGACTCTTCGTCTGGCGGTCAACCAGACGTCCTTTTCCATGATCTCGGCGCGCTTCTCAGGTTCCATATCCTCTAGCCTCTTCTTCTGATTTTGGACTTTCAGCAGTGCCGTCTTCACATCCGATGGACCCTTTTTCTTGCCTTGTGACAGCACATAACTCAAATCGTGAGACATCTGTGTGCCATCCCCGAATGCCACTCGACCAAAGGAGAACTTGCCAGCCGGGTCGTCCAGCTCCACGGCAGGACTCATGACACCAGGAGAATTGGAGGCCAGTGCCTCTTCCTGTAATCTTGCCGCCTCTTGCCTGGCTTTCTTCTTCTCCTCCTTCTTGCGCTCTGCTTTCTGTGCCTGCTTCGCCTCGTCTCTCTTCGAGAAGTTCTTGTCGGTTTCGAGGGCGAGTTGCTTTTCGGGCAGCGCGCAGAGTCTCAATCCTGGCAGCAACGCGGGCCCGCACAGCAGAACTATCGGCGGGGATTTTGATATGCTTGGGCTTCTCTGATGGCGGGATTGTGGATGATATCGAGGTTGTGGTGCTGGCTTGCTCAGCTTTTGTCTCGGTGAGGGGCTCGGAGGCCTTATCAAATATAGGTGATTGTGGTTCGGACTCGGATGCCGATATGCCATTGGCGTCTTCCTTCGTCTGGGCAGGGACACTCTGCGATGACGCTTCCTTGCTGCTCTCGGTCTTTGTCTCATTGCCAGACTTCTTTTCATTTCCTCTGTATCCTCGTCTTGTGCAGTACCATGCTCTTCTTGCTTGACTTTCTTATCTGCCTTCTTCTCGGCTCTCTTTGTCGCCTTACCTCTCTCTTAGCCTCCTTCTTGGACAATTCGGGTCCGCCCTCAGCTGCCTTGGGAGTTGTTGGTTGTTCCACTTCTTCTGTCATGAGTTTCTGCTTCTTGTTGCTATTCTCCGTCTTCTTTTTCAGGCCTTCGCCAGGTCGCTCGGGCTCTACTCCCTCAATGGCCTCGTATGAGTCGTCACTGACGTCGTCATCGTCTTCTTCTTCGGCATTCTCCTGTTCTTCCAACTCCATAAGTTTTCGTTTCTGTCGAGCTCTCTCGTCCATGACCTCTTTGGCATTCCGGTTCAGCTCGCTGTCAGGGTCAAGTTTCCTCCTTCGAGCGGCAGCCGCTTCCTTTTTAGACTGTTTCTTCCTGTTCCATTGGTTCTAACCGAAGATATCTGGTCAGTTTATACTTTTGCAATGCAAAACATCGTGTGGCAATAGCATCGGGAGACGGAGGCTGGAGAATGCGCGCGGGACAAGTAGAGAGGCAAAGACCATGTTTCACGCACGCTGGTATCTTCACCGTAATAAACTTTGGCGGGGTCAAGCTCAAGAGGCCATTAAAGGCCTTCGCATGATCGCGCAAGCGATCCTGTCGTCGTCTATTAGCTCCATGCTCCAGGAAAATTGGCCTCGGTAGGTAGCGGGGCAAGCCGTTGCCTGACGAACCTTTAATGACGATTCGGCCATTGATTGCGTGGTGCTTTCGAAATCTAAATCGAGGCCTTTCCAAATAACTGTCTAAAGCACGAATATTTCTGGCACTGTCTTGAACAGCACAGGGACAAAAATTGTGGCGAAGCAGCTCGGGGACGGACGAAGGACTAGCGGCAGGTGATAAAGGCGGTCGGGCACTTTTTTCTGGTGGCTGTGGATTTTTTTCTTGCTTCTCCACTTAAGCCTTGGCACAAATGTGGGGTCTGCTTGCTGTACATACAGTGTTGGGTCACAACGATTCTAGGAGAACAGAAACAGTGATGCCATACTCCGTAATAACAGTGAACATTGGCCTGAACTGGATCGTGCCCTGAAAAGTCGAACGAGCTTCAGTTGCAAGCCAGTACGACGCCGCTTGTGTTTACCTTCTGCCTCGTCGTGATTGCTCCTCGGCAATTTACTAGTTAGGCATTTGCTTCGGTGATCTACCTGCTCACAACTTTACCTCATCTTATATGTTAGCAGATCGAGAAGTCGAACCTAGTTTTGGGCCAGATGCATGCAAGTCATAATGAAGTTGACGGACAGGGCGTGGACAAACTCGCACCCATCGGACGACTTTCCGAGTTGGGAATGTAATATGTGGTATTAACTCGCCGCCACTCCGCCATTCCTTACACGATAACATCCAACTACCGATAAGAAGAGCCTTGCTAAAGTTTCTTCATTTCCTCTTGCTGGCTTTCTTAGGTCCGGCGGCTGCCTCACGCTTCTTGGCTTCCCTCGCCTCATTATCTGCTTTACGAGCCTTCTCTTGCTCTTCTTTTTCTTCTTTCTCAGCCTATAACGTACAGAAGAGTCAGCAAAAGCTCAACAACGAAAGAGGACATAGGAGCAAGCAGACTCTACTCGCCAACATGCGTGGTACTTACCTGTCTTCTGGCGGCATCAGCTGCTCGCTGCTCCCGAATGAGCATGAGGCGAGTCAAGTCGGCCTTGGCCTGGTCAGTCTTGCCCTCTGCCTGTAGCTTCATGTATTTCTCCTTGGCAGCAGCGGCCTCCATAGCCTCTCTCTCTTTACGATTTCCAGGTGCATTCATGTTCTTGACGCCGTCGGCGATGTCGTTGACGTCGTCATCCTCGGGCTTGGCTTGTTTTCGAGCCGCCTTTGAGTGATTGGGGTTAGCGGGCATGCCGCTGTCGCTTTCATCATCGCTGGAAGGCAAGTCCCCGACTTCGACAGTACGGGACTTTTGCTTAGCAATGGCAGCCTCTTTACGAGCCTTTTTCAAGGCCTTGCGGTCTTCCTGGTTCTCAGCCCCGGCTGGGGTTTGGAGGTACCATCGTCGTCACTGTCTTCTTCGGAATCCTCTTCAGAGTCTTCTTCCTCCTCATCGGATTGATTTCCTGCGGCATCGGCTGCCCACATGCTAATCTGGTTGCCGTCGGCATCAACAGGCTGTAGTGAGCGAGAGAATTTCTTGCCACCTAGAGTTCAGAGCAGTACGTCAATAGAGATTTTCAAGAGATTTTTCCTCCTCTCGACTGAAGGGTAGATGATGGAGAAGACGTTGCGACAACCACATACCGCCTCTTGAAGGTTTGTTAAACTTTCCAGCACGGCCCCGAACGCTTGCTGCTGCTGGACCGCCTGCCATGTTGTGCAAATTTGCTTTCGTAATGATGCGTTGGATGATTGTATGAAGAACGAGGCTTGTGGTGAACAAGATTCGCAACGCTTGGCAAGGTGTCAGGCTCTAAAGTTGTAAAGTTGGACGATAAAACAGGTCTGGTATGTAGATAGGGAGGTATGGCCAGAAGGTGATTGATTGCACACAATGAGCGCACAATGAGCAGAGCCTGTAAGGGCAAATGTTTGGTCTGGCTGGTGGCGGTTGAGGCGGGGTAGCGGGGTAGTTAGTTTGTTGGCAGATTTGCCCAGATGGGCTGATGGACCAAACAAGGGGAACTGTGCGGGCGGTTGGGTTGTCTGATGGCGTTGACGGAGATCTCCCTATGATCCTATGATAGTTGCAGACCAAGGCGAACTGGTCCGAGATAGATACTGAAGAATCGAGGCTTGTTTTCTATTACCATCTCGAGGACTTGCTCTGACGTCGAGTCAGTCTCGATTCCTCCTTGAGGGCTGGGCGGATCTACATGCCATGTTCGAGTATTGCTATTCGTGCGGCCAAAATTGCTATCGGTGCGGCCGCCCCATTTTTACCCCGCTCTGGACCCACAATTTTTAGGCAGCAGCGAAAATTTTTCAATCCACCCCCTCTGCCATGGCTTACCACTACAGTGACATATAACTTTATGGAGTTAAGGCTCTGATCCACGAGCCGGTGCAAACTTTGCACGAGTGCAAAATACAGGTAAACGGACGCGCTAGCCATTTTCGTCACCTAGATTGCATAGAAATTTATAGAACTCTGTCTAAATTACATAAACACCACCTCCCCCTATTTATAATATATCTTTTTAACCAGGGCCGTGTAAATGCCTGCAATAGGATTAGATACTAAGAATAAAGCAAATTCTACTAATTTTTAGGAATAAACCATGTACTTTATATAGTTCCCTTATAAAGTTTACACTAGCACAAAGTTTATACCTAGGCAAAAGCCATAATAATGTTTCTTAGGGTTAATAGCCTTATAATTAATTAATTTATTATAGATAAAGACGCTAAGGATAACCTTTGGCTTGCGATATTGATTTTATAGTGTTGCCAAAGGCTAGGATTATTGTAAACAGAGCTTTGCACTACAATACAATACATTTGGTGTATTGTGTATTGTATTGTATTGTATTGACAATACAATACAATACAATACATTACACAATACAATACAAGTACTTTTTCACAATACAATACAATACATGTATTATTTTGTATTTAATTGTATTTTTTTTTATTTTTCTACGCTAAAGTAGATTTCCTTAATTATAAGGCATTATAAGGTATATACATCTAATAATAAGTAATAAGGGTTTACTTTAGACTTACTTTTATATTATTATATAGTAATACCTTCTTATTATTAGTTTTATAAGCTTTTTCTTGCCTTAAAACCTAGTATCTAATAATAATATAATAGTAAGTCTAAAGTAAGTCTTTATTAACTTTATAATAGTATTACCTTCTTATAATTAGTTATAAAAGCTTTTTCTTACTTTAAAACCTAGTATTTACTAATATTATTATAGTAGGTCTAGAGTAAGTCCTTATTAACTTTATAATAATATTCCCTTCTTAAAATAGTATTTTCTTATATTAAAACCTAGCATTCACTAATATTATAAAAGTGGGTCTAAAGAGGGTTCTTATTAACTTAATATTAGTATTACCTTCTTATTATTAGTTTTAAGAGCCTTTTCTTACTTTAAAACCTAGTATTTACTTATATTATAAAAGTGAGTCTGAAAGTAAGTCCCTATTAACTTTAAAGTAGTATTACTTTCCTATAATAGCTTTTTCTCACTTTAAATCCTAGTATTTACTAAAATCATAAAAGTGGGTCTAAAGTGGGTCCATATAATTTTTATAAGAGTTTTGCCTTCTTATAATAACTTTTTCTACTTTAAAACCTAGCATTTATAAATATTATAAAAGTGGGTCCTTAATAACTTTATTTTAGTACTACCTTCTTATTATTAGTTTTTATAGCTTTTTCTTACTTAAAAGCCTAGTATTTGTAAATATTATTAAAGTGGGTCTAAAAGTGGGGCCTTAAAACTTTATATTAGTATTACCTTCTTATTATTAGTTCTTATATGTTTTTCTTACTTTAAAACGTAGTATGTTTAAACTTTATAAAAGTGGGTCTTAAAGTGGGTCCTTATTAACTTTATATAAGTATTACCTTCTTATTATTAGTTATTATGACTTTTTTACTTTAAAACGTAGTATGTTTAAACTTTATAAAAGTGGGTCTTAAAGTGGGTCCTTATTAACTTTATATAAGTATTACCTTCTTATTATTAGTTATTATAACTTTTTTTACTTCAAAACGTAGTATGTTCAAACTTTATAAAAGTGGGTCTTAAAGTGGGTCCTTATTAACTTTATATAAATATTACCTTCTTATTATTAGTTATTATGACTTTTTTTTACTTTAAAACGTAGTATGTTCAAACTTTATAAAAGTGGGTTTTAAAGTGGGTCCTTATTAACTTTATATAAATATTACCTTCTTATTATTAGTTATTATAGCTTTTTTACTTTAAAACTTAGTATTTACTAATATTATAAAAGTGGGTCTTTATTAACTTTATATTAGTATTACTCTCTTATAATAGCTTTTCTTACTTTAAAACCTATTATTAATAAGTGAATTAGGACTTACTTTAGACTTACTTTTATAATAATACTAAAGACTAGGTTATATAGCTATTAAAGCTATTAAAGCTATTAAATTATAATAGAAAAGACTATTTAGGACTTACTTTTAAGAGGAATATATTATATACTTTCCTTTTATTTTTAATTTTAACTAACTTTTAAGTTAATTCTAGATAGGTTTTTGTTGGAACACCAAGGTGCCTGCGCAGGTAATAATACCGTTGTTATTGAAGTCTATGATAGTTAATAATAATCCTCTAGGAAAGAGAAGAGAGAGAGGGGAGGAATCTAGCTAGCTAAAAAGTGAGTGAAACCCGTAAGTGGGGCAAAGAGGGGTGGCGAAAAGGGCAGCTAATCACAAGGCGTGCATCCCTCTAAGGGCTCTACTCGTCCCATAATTGGCAGGGTCTTTAGCCATGACTAATCCGATGATAATCCGAAGGAAGTAATACTAGCAGTCTCTCTTTTCTTATAGCTAAAGGAGCCTAAAAACGCAATAAAAATCGAATTAAAGGAAAGTGTACATAAGTGAATCCCTTAATAGGAATCTAAAGCCCTGATTAGCTTGGTTAGCATCGGTTAATTTAATTAATCTAATTATAATAAATCCTCCCTTTGCCTCTGTTAATTCCTTCTCTATAACGCTTATAACGCTTACAAAGGTCTTTTAACCTAGCCTTCTATATGGATTATTAATTCGTTTGAATTAATTAAGGTTATTAGCGCTTAATTTAGCGATCCCTTTATTATCGCATTAGCTAGGTTATCATTGCTATTAATCCATCTAACCTTATAGATCTTACGCCTCTTGTATGATTGGCGAAGGGCTATGATATTAATTATTAGCCTTTTCTCTTTATTATGCCTAGCTTAATAAGGCATTTATATAACGAGAATAAGTTAGTATAAAGGATCGTAGGGATCTAAGGCATCTTTAATTGGTCTGTGATTTAATTAAGGGTTATAGATATTGCGTACGCGATATTAGCACCTTAAACTATACTATATAGCTTAGAGGCAAGCGCGCTACGTGTAACCCGCTTGCTCTTTGTTAAACTATATATGATAATATTGCCTCTTATGATAAAGGTGTTATTATCTCTCTTTGCCTTGTTACTAATTACGATTATATACCTAATCTATGAGCTAAGATCCTTGTTGTTTATAAGCAATCTATCTATGAATATAAAGAGCTTTGCTTCTTTAAGGGTTAGTAGGATATAGCGTAATCCTTATTACTAATTCTTAATCTACCACTTAAGGCGTTTGTTTAGGCATATAATATCTTTAGCAGCTAGTTCTTAGTGTTAAGCTGTAATTAATAGATCGTATAAAGCTTCTAGTTAGCAAATGGTTGTAATGTAACTTCCTTAGGCTTATTATTCTATGTAATCCTGCCTTGCTATTAGAGATTAAGGGTTAACTTCCTTAATCTTCTAACTTTAGCCTTTCTAGGTTAGGGTTAGTAAGTTATTAGCGTTTTAGGTTAGGATATAGCTATTAAAAGTAAGGGATTCCTGTTTAATAGTTACTACTTCTCTTTAGCTATAAAGTTAGCCTTCTAGAGCTCTTTTTCTTCTTTATTAAAGAAGTTATTATTGCTTAGACCTAGCGTGTTATCCGTTTGCATTCTAATGATTCTAAAGAGGTTTTTATTATTTAGAGCTATAATTAATAAGCAGGGATTATATATTAATATTATTATATTAAGGTTATCCCTGTGATAATAGAAGTACGTTGCCTACTAGTGAGTTCTAGCCTTTATAATGCTGTAAAGAGGCTTAATAACCTCTATTACAGTGCCTTCTAGAAAGAGGTGCGTAATCTATTCCGGTAATCTTATGATAATTAGCCTTATAAGTTTTATTTGCGATTAAACGTAGGCTTAGGTAATATCGCGGATTTAGAGGTAAATCCTTTTGCTTTAACAAAGGAGCAATAGCTATAATTAGCCATTAGCTTGCCTATTAGATTATTAGCAATTACGTTAGGATAAATTCCTTCTCCTTGTTATTATAGCCTTGTATAACAAGGCAAGACTTCTCGTATAGCGAATCCGTGCCTTTACCTTTAATCTCTCTTACTATATAAGAGTTAAAGATCCTATGGCCGCTATGTTTTGCTTAATTAAACTTTATGAATCTAAATATATTATAAGTTTATAGAGCGTTAATCTTGGCTTAATCTAATTATTTAAAGGGCTTTCCTAGGGTTATGATCTTCCTTCTTAGCGGAGTTAGAGGGTAAGGTCCTAGTTAGCTTTTTCCTTTACTATTAGGAACGCTTCTATTAGTAATTCTCTAGTTATAATCTCTCTAATTAATGCCTCCTCTTAATCTTTATTAATAACTATAAAGTCCTTATAATCCTTAAGTCCTTCTATATCTTAGTTAAGGGAGAATTAAACTATAAGGGCTTTTCTTAGCCTTCCTTGCTTTCTCTTTACTAGCACTAGGAGTTTTACTTTTCTTTTACTCCTTCCTTGCCTTTACCCCTATAAAGGTAAGAGAATCTCTCTTATTTATAGTCTCCTTAATAACTTAAGGTTTTATCTCCTATAGCCCTCTATAGCATATAGGTCCTTATAGTAAGGCTTTACTACTATAGATTAGAATTTCGCTAGGCTATAGGGTATTTAGATAGTGTAGGTCTCCCTATTAGTAGTAATTAGCTTATAAGGGCTATGCTAGCTACCCTTCTCCTCTATATACGTATATTAGCCTATAGAGGTAGCTAATGTATTAGTAATATATTAGGGCTATTCTAGGCGTTAAGGGCATTACGGACCTACTATAAGGCTAGGTAGTGGCGTACCTTATTAGTGGCCTTTAAATTGCCTTAGCGCGTTAAATAACAGAGACGCTTAGCAGTGACTTATCTATTATGCGTAGGTAAGCTCTAAAGACTAGCAGGGTTAGCACTAGTCTATTAAGGCCTGCTAAGTTATTAATAGCTTTAATAGCTATCTAAAGACATTGCTCTAGCGTGATCTCCGCGCTAATTAAGTCTATAATAATCTTATAAGCCTAGCATAAAGGTCTATAGTACTTTTAACCTTTCTAATGCTACTATAGGCTTTAATTAGCATCTTATTAATCTTAATTAATATTAATTAAGCATAGTGCTTAAATTTAGCGGAGGAGAAGTTATTACTAGCGTTATAGATAATCTAATCTAGCGGTCTAAGATAGGTATTAATCTAGCACTCTCTAATTATATCCTAGATATCTTAGGCCTTTTGCTTCTTAGGATTAAGGAAGCAGGCTACTTAGAATAAGGTTACTAAATTAATAATATAGAGGACTGGTTAGTTATTAATCTACGCGATATTAGTAATAATCTTATAGTTAAAGTTATGCTTGTCTTTAATTATGAATTTAAACCAGCTAGGAGCTTTTCCTTTTATCTAATAATAGTAGTAGACTTTGGTTAACTTCTTAATTGCCTAGCGTTTAATATTATAACTAGCCTGCTAAAGGATCTTTATAAGGCATTAAACGGAAGGGTAACTAAAGCAATAATATAATTAACGGATTTCTCCTTCTAAGAGGTAGAAGGCAACCGTTTCTTTAGCCTCTAGCAGCCACTAAGGATATCCCTATTATTATATAATAGGCATAGTCTTATTGCCTTAGATTAGCATGTTTATAAGGTTATTAATCTTAACTTATAGCTTATCCATATTAGTAATAGAAAAGAGGAAAGGAGTTGCTATGTTAAGGACATAGAATTTAAGTTCTCTAAGTTCTATAGGCATATAAAGCATGCCTTTTGTGGTTATAGATCTAGCACTGAATTTAATAAGTTATAGCTTATAAGGGATTATCTTTAATAAAGGCATTAATTGTAATAAAGCCTTTGCTTATCCCTAACCTACTATTAATTTGCCTGCCGCCCTAGTGTTAGGCATAATCCCTTTAAAGACTTCTTTAGAATAGCGCTCTTTAGAGATATAGTAGGTTAATCCCTTATTAGATTCTTGCTATTAATATGGTTCTTGCTTTAGGAAAGCATACTAAAAGGCTTAGTTATTAAGAGCAGTAAGAATATTAGTATTTATAAGATTACAATTATCCTATAGCTCTAAGCAAAAGAATTATATAATGCTTAGATATGCTACTAGCAATAGCTCTTTATTATCCTTATTACTATCTTTAGTCTTTATATAAGCTATAAGATATGGTTCCTATCCTTAGCTAGGGCCCTTATTAGGCTTATTATTATCTAGCCCTTTATAAGAGGCAAGAAATGCTTAGAATCTCTTCTCTAAAGGGGGTGTATAATAGATCTTGCTAGCGAACTAATAATCCTTCTCCTTTTAGCATTCTTTATTAAAGTAATTAAAGGACTAATAGCTATTCTTGCTATACATAAAGCAACGCTAAGGGCTATGCCTTAGGCTCTTACTATAATAGCCTCCTGCCTTAGGGCTAATATCTATATTAATAGTTAGTGAACATAGCCTTAGGAGAGCCCCCTTATAATTATAGGTATTAGGTAGCCCTCTTATTTAACTCTAAGATTATAATTACCTTATAGAGATCTCTAGTAAGACTCTTAAAGCCTAGGGAGTAGTTATACTCTACTATTTAGCATTTAGGCACACTAGCTATAGCATTTAATATTTACTTATAAAGCTTAGTATTTACTATATTAGAAGGATATAGGCCTTAATAGATCTTCTTAAGGGTAGCTAGTATAATTTTAAGGCACTTAAGCCTAGTTTTATTAGGGTTCTTAGTAATAGTACTGCTTAGGGTTATGCTACTCTATTTATAGTAGTAGAATTATTAATTACTTTCTATCTTAAAGCGCTAGCAAATATGGCTAATTATCTCTTTATATGTGAGGTTTTAACTAAAGAGATAATTAAGGTAGTATTGCTTAGCATTATTAATTAAGATAATTAGGAGGGCCTTCTAATAATGCGTTTAAGAGAGGTTAATCCTATTATACTTATTCTTAAAGAGCGTAACTTTTAGGTAAGGAAATTGTATAATTATCCGCTATAATAATCGCTATCTTTATATATCTTTGTAAGTTCTAAGATCTTCTTTATAATCTAGTCTTTAGAAGAGAATTATTATATAGGTAGTAAGGTTTACTATAGATAGGGATCTTTAGGGTGAATTGCTTAATGTAATAGGGTTTGCTATAAAAGAGGCTCTCTTATAGGTTAAGGGGTTTAAAGGTACTATTAGGGTTAGGAAGGATAAGGTTCTAGGGTAAGTAGATAAGGGGTTAAGGAAGTTAATGTTTAGGGAGTTAGAGGATTATAATCTCCCTTTAGGCTATAATAGCCTTATTTCTTATTAGACTACCTCTTCTAGAGATATTATAATTGCTAATCCTTAGCCTTATCTTATAATAACACCATAGTCTTACAGAGAATTCCATAGCTCTCTAATAAGATCTCTATTAGCTATTGCAAAGGTGTTCTTAGACTATCCTTTAAAGTCTTCTTAGAATAATTCCTAAAGGTTATTATCCCTCTAGTCTTAATGCTTACTAAGGTTAATAAACCTTGTAATATAGTTATTAAGCTTAGACAGTGTGGTAGAATTAGGGTTAACTATAATTTATTCTTTCTAATCTTTTGTAAGGGTATAGGAAAGAGGTTATAGTTATATTAGCAGTTTACTCTCTTAGGGTCTCTTAGGTGCTATTAAGGTTTAGGATAGTTTCTTATTACTAAAGAATTAAGGCTTTTCTCTTAGTAATAGTCTAGGTAATTATACAGCTTCTACAGTAGCTTAGGTCTTCCCTCTTATTACTAGTCTAGCTTCCTAACTTATTATAAGTAATAGTTATTAACGTTAGGTTTGAAGCGAATTAGTTTAATTATTTGGTTAGTTTTCTTTGTAGTGGGTGTAGGATTAGTCTCTCTATTAAAGATAAAGATAATAACAGAAGAAGTTAATCCCTAGGTTTGTAATAGACGTAGGATTAGTCTCTTTATTAAAAGTGAAGATAATAATAGAAGAAGCTAATCCCTTAGAAGCCTAATAAGTCCGTAACCGGAATTCAAGTCTCTTCCTTTAGCACACTCTTATAGCCATGCCCCTATTCCTAAGGATCTAGATAATAGGAAAATAACTATAGTATCTGTAGAAATATCTCTTCTTGTGATACCTAACTTATCTATGGTTGTGATTAACCACTAATTAGTGTTAGAACACTAAGGTGCCTATGCAGGTAATAATACCGTTGTTATTAAAGTCTATAATAGTTAATAATAATCCTCTAGGAAAGAGAAGAGAGAGAGGGGAGGAATCTAGCTAGCTAAAAAGTAAGTGAAACCTGTAAGTAAGGCAAAGAGAGGGTAGCGAAAGGGCAGCTAATCACAAGGCGTGCATCCCTCTAAGGGCTCCACTCGTCCCATAATTGGCGGGGTCTTTGGCCACGACTAATCCGATGATGATCTGAAGGAAGCAATAGTTTTCCCCTTCTCTTTTACTTTTACTTTAGTTTTAAAAGCTTAAAAGTAAATATAATTATTTATAATTCTAATAAAAAGGGTTTATAGCTATAAGACTATTTTTAAAGTAAAATAAAATTCCTTTATTCTTATATAAGTTCTTAGTATATCTAAATATTATTATTAGAGTTTTAGTTTATTTATATATAGTTATAATATTTTTCCTTAGGGTAAGTTTTACACTTAAAGTTAAGAAAAACTATTAAAAAGATAATAAATCTAAGAAAAAGTTATAAACTTAGAAAGACCTCTAAAATTAGTTAAAAATTCTTTTATAAGTTACATTTAAACTATACTATAAAAGATGACTAAGCAGTAGTTATTAGGTTAATATTCTAAATTAGCTAGATATTTAAAGATTTATAGAAAAGCAAATAAATTATATTAAAAAAGTGGCTTATATTAACTAGATTAGTTATTAAATCTACTATATAATAGAATTTTATAATACCCCACTTTTTTACCCCTAACAATACATTGTATTGTATGTATTGTATTGTATTGTATTGTATTGTATTAACAATACAATACACAATACAATACATAGGGCAATACAATACAATACAATACATCGAAGGGCCAAAAATACAATAAATACAATACATGCAAAGCTCTGATTGTAAAGAGCCCTCTATAGGCTATATTAGCGCCTCTATAAGCACATTAATAGTAATACTCTCCTAAGCCTTGCAATTAAAGGTGCCTATGCATTACTAACGGCATTACAAGATTACTGCGAAGAGCTTCTTTAACAATTATTAGATAAGCAATTTACATACCTCTTTTAGATGCTAAAGGAGACCTTCTTTAAGCTCTATAACTAGCTTTGTATTAATGCCTTAGTAGGCTCTTCGCGATATTAATTAATTAAGCAAAAGCTACTAGTCTTCTTATGGATTTATGCATATAATAAGCCATAGAGGAATACGGGGTATTGATTTCTACTATCCTAATCATTAGTATCTCGAATTTTTATAAGCTTATTAATCTAATAAGGCATTTACATATAATCTTTATTCGTTAGCTAAAGCTAGAGTTAGTCTCGCTATTTATAGAGCTAAATAAGAAGTTCCTTTAATTTAACGGTGCAATTAGCGCTGTTAATAGTATATATATTCTAGCATTTATTCCACTAAATTAGCAGCAAAGATACTAGTTAAGGAAGAATAATATCTTATAAAACGTGCTAGTAGCCATAAGCTTTAAGGGATTGTTCCTATATATACTAGCAGGCGCTAAAGGTTCCATTTATAATAGCACCTTATTATAGACAGCGTTTATAAAGTCTTTCGTAATTCCTAAAGGCTAATTTTATCTTAGTAACGCGGATTTAGCTCACATCGTGGCCTAATAACGCCTTTCTTAAGGGTTTAATATTATTTACAAGACTAGAAAGATGCTCGTGAGCACCTAAATAATAAGAAGGAGCTCTTTAACTTCCGGCACGCATAGTTACGTATGGTTATAAAGCGTGTTTTTAGGTAATGCAAGCGAAAGTGAAAGATAATTCGCTATAGCGCTACTAAGTATAACTTTCTTATATAGATTAAGATAGTTTATGCTATTATAGCCCTCTTTAACTTTATTAAATTAGGTAGGAAGGAGCTATATAACTTTAAAGCAGAAGAGATAGAATTATTACCTAGAGATAAGCGTAAAGCGCTTAAAGTAGCTACTGTATAGGCATCTTTACTTATTACAGGCCTTATAGGCTATTAGGTTTAAAAAAGATAGCATAGTGGCTTTAGATATATTAATGAAGTCGTAATTTTGATAGGAAGATGTGCATTTAATGAATTTAATAGCGTTAATAATGAAATTCTAGCTAATATGATAATGATGTTATAGGTTAAAAAGTGATAATGTGTACGTGCCCGTAGACCTTCTTAAAAGCCTTACTTTTCTATAGATATGCTAGATAGTATTAACACCGAAGTTTAACTTAATCCACGCTTGCTTTGCCTCTTTTAACGATAATAAGTTCTAAATTAGAGGATTCAGTTAATCTTGCTTTAACCATAATATAACTCTAATAATTATGCTTATTCCGAAGTCTTTACTATATAATTAATAGTCCTTAACTGCCTTCTTAATATTATTAGCCCCTATAGCTCTTTAAGCAATAATATGCCTCTTTAAGCCCTGTATTTAAGGCCTAAGGACGTTAGATATCACATCTAAGAGCTCTTTTGCCTGTGCCATAGCCCTACGCTTCTGTAAACCTTATAGCAATGAATTTAGCTATAATCTATTAGGCATAGCTCTAGCAGAGCTTAATTACAAGCGCCGCGGGTTTAGCGTTAAGGAAACAGCCGTATTATTAGTGCTTTGCTCTGCGATATTAGTTTAAGGCTAACTTTAATACTATTGATTAATCTTAACTTTAGTGGAATCTTTATTATTAAGGAGCTTAATACTATTATTATAAGCCTTGTTATTAGGGCGTTATGTGTTAGTAATCCCTCCTTAAGACTTGCTTTTATTATCTTTAGACTTATTAGAGCTCTTTTCTAATACCTCTGCTTATTCCCTTATAGTAATAGCAAAGCTTTAGGTATCTTAAGCTTTAATAACTATATTACTAGCTTCACGGTCTCCTAAGAAGATCTCTGCCTATTCCTCTCTTGTAATAGCTTAACTTATAATAAGAGGCTTTATTATGATAAATTTTCTAAACCTTCCGTAAGTCTTAATAATAAATTTAGCGGTTTGCTTACTTATATAAAGCTGCCTAGTCTCTTTATTATAGGTTATGCTAGACCTCTTCTCTATAGCGCGAAAAGCGCGCTAAACGCCCTTTAGCCACTTAAATCGGTTCTTAATAGCATTTAAAGACTATTAACGTTACAGAAATTTCCTTAATAATATAGGAATAAAGCCTTTAAGGATATCTCAAATAATATTAGCCTTATTGCTATTAAGCTATTGCTTGCGGTGAGCTTTAAGCAGTAATTTAAGCAAGTAAAGGGTTTAATTGTTAGACTAACAAATTCGGGGGATAAGGACGCCTGCGATTAGGTGCTTTAGGATATAGTTACGAAAGGTATTTAAAATATATAGTATTTGCTAGTAAATTACAATATTACTATTACATTAAAGCCATGGAAGGGAGGAGCTGCTGTCGTGATGGCTCCCTTGTGCAAAGGCGGTAAAAACGCCACTAAAGTGGGCCACGATGGTACAAAGTAGCCGCCCCATATAAACCCACATACAACTTGTACCGCGAAAAGTCGGTGCAAAGTTTGCACCGGCTCGTGGATTAGAGCCTAAGTGTGATTATCAGAAGCATTAAGCAAAAGCCTAGAAACCAGACTCTAGGCTAGAGTCTGCCTATATCCTCTTTTCCCTCTTCTTTCTCTTTTCCCTCCTATAAGCAAATTTATTAGCAGTATTATTACACATGCCTTAATTCTACCCTCTTTATTACTAAAGTTATTAATTCTACCATTATTATTATCATTAATATAACCTCCTACGAAGAGCATAATGTCTAATAATATAGGGCAGCCACTATAGCAGAGGCAGATTCCTAACCTCCCGCTATCCTAAGATTTCGACTCCTTTACTAATCTCTATTGCTTCTTATAGTCTTATGCCTATAATAATAGGTTTAGCCTTATTAAAAGCTCTATAAGCAAGTATATTATTATTAACAGTGAAAGAAACCCTTGCTTTAGCTCCCTAATTTGCGATCAGGGCCTTAGTTACTATAGCATATCTTCTAGGCTTTAATAGGCCTCTACATTAAAATACAAGTGTGATTTTAAGGTTAAGGTAGTAGTAGCTAAGAAAATATTAAACTAGGTGTAGACATACACTATAGCTAACTGTCTTTATAATTACCCTCCCTCTTAGTAGCCTTTAAGTTATAAAATCCACTGCTAGCTCACGCTATAGTAAAAAAATAGGTAGTAAAGCTCTCTAAGCTTTAAGCCTTACTAGCTCGTAAGGTAGGTAATATTATCTATTAGCAAAGCAATAATCATAAAAGTATCTTTACATTAAAAGATATCTATAATACCTATTAATAAGCCCGCGAAAAGGATCTAGCAGGCTTAATATTTACCTAATAATTTATATAGCTTCTATAAGAGAAAGGCCTGCCTTATAGGGTAAAGTATAATAATAAGCATTAGCTTAAAGCTATGCTTTAGACCTACCTAAGTTACTTAGATAAGTAAAAGACTTTTCTAGAGGTTCTTAGTATAGATAACACTTATAAGACTAACCGCTTTAGCCTTTATCTATTAGAGGTTATTAGTATTACTAATTAGAAGTCTATAATAAACATTATATTTAGCTTCTTAAGCTCTAAGAAGGAGGAAGGCTACTATTAGATACTAAATACGCTAAATAAGATTTAAAATAAGCATTAAGTCCCTACCCTAAAGGTTATTATTACTAATATAGAGTTTACACTAAAGAATGCCCTAGAAAGCATCTTCCCTAAGACCTAGTAGTAGCTCTATTAGTAGCATATATAGAAGAACGTTCACAATCGTATCCTTAGTAATTAGAATAATGCTACAGAGGAAGCCTAGCTAGAAGGTCCCTCTAATAAGGGCAAGAAGGTTAAGGCCTTTAACTAAAGCCCTAAAGGCATGTATCTTACCTATAAGTCCCTAGCCTAAGCCATTAATATAGATAAGTTTAAAAGCATTTAGCTATAGATAAAAGAGACATATAACCTATACTAAAATCCTATCTTAGACTATATTAAAGAGACCTATATGCTATAGAAACATTAGTAGGCTAAATGTTTCACGAATAATTATTAGAATTTTAGCAAGAGATTAAACAGCTCCACAGAGACTATTCATAAGGATCTTAAGTCTTACTTATTATTAGGCAAAGGTTATCTTCTTACTATTATAAAGGGGATTAAACAGATAATTAAGAAGAAACTTCATAATTACAATTATAACACTACTTTAAATAAGCTTATCTAACGCTGTAAGTACATTAGATTAGCTTAGCTTAGTAAGCTTACCACACAAATCTCCTACTATGCCATTAAGCTACTAGTTATCTAATATTAACGCGCTAAAGCACATAAATAAGGAAAGGCAAAGCTCTTACCGTGCGATAGTTCTTATACCTTTGCATAGCAATTTGCCCTACCTTATGCACATATAATATTAGAGAAGCTTTAACATAAGGAGCCGCTAACAAGAGACCTTATTTATCCCCGCTAGTGGCTTAATAAACCTATAGTAAGTCCCTAATATCTATACTATTATATTTACTAGAGAAAGGAATCTAATTATTACTATAAGGACCTTAATAATTAAATCTAACAAATCTATAATCCTATAATTATTAGCAGGGCTTAAACCGCGAGGAATAAGAAAGACCCTTAACACCAAGCCTCTGTAATTAATAGAAGCCAGCAGCCTAGGCAGCAGCTTTAATCCTCGCAGCTAGGAAGATCTCGCGATAATAGCATAAGGCGGCTTAATTCAAGCATCTAACTGTCAAGGCTTTTGGCTTGGGAGTGAATAACAGAGTGAAGGTTAGATTGAAGTGTCGTAGCTATTAATCTGCTAGCTAGGGGTAGGTGCTTAAAAGGTTTAATCTCTAGCCCTTTCCCTTCGTTTATAGGAAAGCCCCTTTAAATAGCCCATAGCTCTTATATAACTAGCCCATAGCTAGCCCTTAGCTCCGTGCCCCGCTAGGTTCCACCCTTATTAATACCGTTACTACCCTTATAAATACTATTGCTATTCTACTCCTAATATAATACCCTCTCTTACTGTGATTGTCCTTAATCGCATTAAGGTGCTATCTTAGGGTTAGGTTATAGCGCAAGAGTTCCTTTATTACTACTTACTATAGTGATTTTTTTATAAAGCAACGTAGTAATATTAATAACATTAGGCTATATTAGCCTTTTTACAGTAACTGCTTACTAATAGAAGCTAGGTTATAGTTACTTCTTAACTTCCTCTTTATAGGTTATTCTTCCTAAGAGATTCTTCTTAACTAGACTAGTTAGCATGATTTTTAATTAGCTTAACTCTATAGGGCATAGATTACCCTACTCCTTCTGTTTTTCTTTAAGCTTATAGTAGTGGCCTAATGAATTCGTAGTAAGCTTGCAGTAATAACTTATAAATCATAGTGATCTTTATAAACACACTAGTTATAACGCACGGAAGATTCTAGTTAGAGTAGCTTAGATTAATCTAAGGCACCTGAATTCCTATAAGAAAGGGTAATTTCCTTCCTTCTTTTCCCTCTTTTCTTCCTCTTCTTTAAGCCTCTTATTAACTTATAAGTCCCTAACTAATATAATAGCTACTATAATGCTACTATTATATAATATTAACTACTAACTATTATAGCTTAAGCTATTATATCTTATACTATTACTATTAAAGATCCTACTATTAAGCTATCCTATAAGGGGAGAACCTTATAATTATTAAAGACTATATAAGTTTACTACTTCTTTATTGCTTTTTTATTACTAACTTAAAGCTAGTTTAATAAAAATTCTATGCATATATTATACCTAGTGGTTAGCTATTTAGAATATAGCTCTAAGGGATAATAATAAAGATAAATAGCCTTAGTATATTACTAAGGGAAAGCCTACTCTAACTAAATATAGTTACTCCTCTAGTATAAACTTACTACTAGCTTACTACTATTACTACTAATATTTAGCTTTTTATAGGTAATTCTCTAAAATACTATTATTACACTTAAAATAATAAGACTTATATTAGGGTAAGTTAAGCCTTAAGGGATTACCTCTTAATTACTACTAACTCCTTACTAGTGTTCTATTTAAATTATAAAGCTATATAAATAGCTTTAGGATATACTTTATAATCTTCTAGAACTATACTATATTAGTAATATAAGTACCCTTTACTTTATTACTTTAACATTACTAATATACTACTAGGAGTTTATATAAGCTAAGAAGAAACTTTATAATACTCTTTTAGCCTTAAAAATACTAATAAACGTAAGCAAGCTTATTACGCATGTCTTATAGCTAAGGCTTCTTAAGAAGCGGAGTGTAATAAACATGCTACTTTCTTATAGCTAATTAATATTATTAATCTAGAAACCTAGATTAAAATTGCTAATTATCTTTAATTTATAGCCACTTATAGCCCTATAGTTAGTGCTATTAGCTATGCTACTTATTCTTTACTAACTTACTGCTAGTTTACTACTGCTTAAGCTACTCTCCTTATGTGTGTTAGACCTTTAGAACTCCCTAAGGAATTATAAGTTTAAGCCTTTAGTAATAATAAGTCTAAGGCTAATAAAGTTAGAAATCATGCTAAAAATTAGTCTAAATATATCTCTAAAGTCTAGCTATTAGATAGCTATAAGTCTATGCTAAGTTTTTGCTTTAAATATAAGATTTATTTAGTAGTCTAAATTGTTATTAAGTGAATTATTCCCTAATTAAATCGCTGCAATCTAACGATTATTTTAGATTATAATTAAGAGTTAATTAAGCAGCTAAGAAGTTAAGATTTAGCTGCTTAGTTACCGCTTATAGTCTTTAATAACCTCTTTTGTTATAAAGTCTTTACGCAATACCTAAGAATTCTTAGAATTATTATAATTCTTCTATTTCACTAAATATTTACGCTGTTTGCCATTATATTTATAAGCGATAATTTATTTAACTTTAAATTCCTCTTAATCCTCTTTAATATTATCTTGTAGTAAGGTTATTTTAACCACGTTACTTAGATTTCCTCTAAAAGGTTCTAAGCTTATAATATTAAAAACATTATATAAGCGCGTTCCTTTAGGTAACTTTAATTAATAAGCTAAACTATAATAGCTAACTTCTTTTTAATCTTATATAGTCCTAAGTACTTTATAGCTAGCTTTTAGCTAGGGTGTTATAGATTAATATTCTTAGTTAAGAGTAAGATATAGTTACCTATATTAAACTTTATTAGCACTCTCTTTTAATTATAATACTTTTCTATAGGGCCTATAAGTAGCTTAATAGCTACTTAATCTCTATATACTTATGCTTTAATTCTAAAACTCTATTTTTAGCTTAATTATTAACTATTAGAATTAGTATAACTACTTAATCTAGTCCCCTTAGGTTATACCCTTATAGCGCTTCTATAGGTATATAACCATAACTTATATGCGCGCTTGTGTTATAAGCAAACTATACTATTAGGAGATAATTAACCTAATTAGTTTACTTTACGCATATAAATGCTCTTAAATAATGCTCTAAAACTTAATTTAAGCGTTCTATTTAACTATTTATCTATAGATAAAATATAGTGCTTAATCACTGCTTTATTGCTAAGAGATAGCAGAATATTCTCTAAAATCCACTAGTAAATATTAAACCTTAGTCTATAATAATACCTTCTAAGGCTTTATAATCTTTAAAAATATATTCTAGGAAGATAATTACTAGTCTATTACTAGTTAACCGCGTGGATATAGGGATATAAATACTATATTTTGTAAATCTATTAACCACTACTAAGATTATATTATGCGTTCTGCCTTACTAATCTTTAACTAGTAGGAGTCTAGTAATAAAATCTATTAATAATTCTTAAAAGGAGTAATCTAGCACTAGTAGTATAGCTAGCTTACTATAAGGTTTATGTATTTATGGTTTGAAAACTTAATAGCTAATATAAGTATGTATATATACCTTAATATCTCTTTTTATTCCTAGCTAAAAATATTAGTTAGTAACTTATTAAAGAGTTCTAGTAACCCTTAATACCTAGTAGTAAGGTTATTATAAATTAGCAGTAGGTGTTGCTTCCTTCGGATCATCATCGGATTAGTCGTGGCCGAAGACCCCGCCAATTGTGGGCCAAGTGGAGCCCTCAGAGGGATGCACGCCTTGTGATTAGCTGCCCCTTTTTCGCCACCCCTCTTTACCCTACTTACGGGTTTCACTCACTTTTTAGCTAGCTAGATTCCTCTCTCTCTCTCTCTTCTCTTTCCTAGATAATAATCATTAACTATTATAGACTTTAATAATAATGGTATTATTACCTACGCAGGCACCTTGGTGTTCTAACACTGATCAGTGGTTAATTATAACTATAGATAAGTTAGGTATCACAAGAAAAGACATTTCTACAGACGCTATAGTCATTTTCCTGTTATCTAGATCCTTAGGAATAGGGGCATAGCTGCGAGAGTGTGCTAAAGGAAGAGACTTAAATTCCGGTTATAGACTTGTTAGGCTTCTAAGGGATTAGCTTCTTCTATTATTATCTTCACTTTTAATAAAGAGACTAATCCTATGTCTATTACAAACCTAGGGATTAACTTCTTCTATTATTATCTTTATCTTTAATAAAGAGACTAATCCTACACCTACTACAAAGAAAACTAACTAAACAATTAAATTACTTCGCTTTAAACCTAATGTTAATAACCATTACTTATAATAAGTTAGGAAGCTAGACTAGCAATAAGAGGGAAGACCTAAGCTGCTATAGAAGCTGTATAATTGCCTAGACTATCACTAAGAGAAGAGCCTTAATTCTTTAGTAATAAGAAACTATCCTAAACCTTAATAGCACCTAAGAGACCCTAAGAGAGTAAACTACTAATATAACTATAACCTCTTTCCTATGCCCTTACAAAAGATTAGAAAGAACGAATTATAGTTAACCCTAATTCCGTCACGCTGTCTAAGCTTAATAACTATATTGTAAGGTTTATTAACCTTAGCGAGCATTAAGACTAGAGGGATAACGACCTTTAGGAATTATTCTAAGAAGACTTTAAAGGATAGTCTAAGAATACCTTCGCAATAGCTAACAGAGACCTTATTAGAGAACTACGGAATTCTCTGTAAGACTATAGTGTTATTATAAGATAAGGCTAAGGATTAGCGATTACAATATCTCTAGAAGAGGTAGTCTAATAAGAAACAAGGCTATTATGGCCTAAAGGGAGATCATAATCCTCTAACCCCCTAAATATTAACTTCCTTAACCCCTTATCTACTTACCCTAGAACCTTATCCTTCCTAACCCTAATAGCACCTTTAAACCCCTTAACCTATAAGAGAGCCTCTTCTGTGGTAAACCCTATTATATTAAGCAATTCACCCTAAAGATCCCTATTTATAGCAAACCTTACTACCTATATAATAATTCTCTTCTAAAGACTAGATTACAAAGAAGATCTTAGAACTTACAAAGATATATAAAGATAGCGATTATTATAGCGGATAATTATATGATTTCCTTGCCCTAAAAGTTACGCTCTTTAAGAATAAGTATAATAGGATTAACCTCCTTAAACGCATTATTAGAAGGCTCTCCTAATTATCTTAATTAACAATGCTAAGCAATACTACCTTAATTATCTCTTTAGTTAAAACCTCATATATAAAGAGATAATTAGCTATATCCGCTAACGCTTTAAGATAGAAAGTAATTAATAATTCTACTACTATAAATAGAGTAGTATAACTCTAAGTAGCACTATTGCTAAGAACCCTAATAAAACTAGGCTTAAGTGCCTTAAAATTATGCTAGCTACCCTTAAGAAGATCTATTAAGGCCTATATCCTTCTAATATAGTAAATACTAAGCTCTATAAGTAAATATTAAATGCTATAGCTAGTGTGCCTAAATGCTAGATAGTAAAGTATAACTACTCCCTAGGCTTTAAGAGTCTTGCTAGAGACCTCTATAAGGTAATTATAATCTTAGAGTTAAATAAGAGAGCTACCTAATACCTATAATTATAAGGGAGCTCTCCTAAGGCTATGTTTACTAACTATTAATATAGACATTAGCCCTAAGGCAAGGGAGGCTATTACGGTAAGAGCCTAAGGCATAGCCCTTAGCGTTGCTTTGTGTGTAGTAAGAATAGCTATTAGTCCTTTAATTACTCTAATAAAGAATGCTAAAAGGAGAAGGATTATTAGTTCGCTAGCAAGGTCTATTATACACCCCTTTAGAGAAGAGATTCTAGGCGTTTCTTGCCTCCTATAAAGGGCTAGATAATAATAAGCCTAATAAGGGCCCTGGCTAAGGATAGGAACCGTATCTTATGGCTTATATAAAGACTGAAGATAGCAATAAGGATAATAAAGAGCTATTGCTAGCGGCATATCTAAGCATTACATAATTCTTTTGCTTAGAGCTATAGGATAATTGTAATCTTATAAATGCTAACATTCTTACTGCCCTTAATAACTAAGCCTTTTAGCACGCTTTCCTAAAGCAGGAACTATATTAATAGTAAGAATCTAATAAGGGATTAACCTACTATATCTCTAAAGAGCGCTATTCTAAAGAAGTCTTTAGAGGGATTATGCCTAACACTAGGGTAGTAGGTAAATTAATAGTAGGTTAGGGATAAGTAAAGGCTTTATTATAATTAATGCCTTTGTTAAAGATAATCCCCTACAAGCTATAACTTATTAAATTCGGTGCTAGATCTATAACCATAAAAGGCATGCTTTATATGCCTATAGAACTTAGAGAACTTAAATTCTACGTTCTTAACATAGTAACTCCTTTCCTCTTTTCTATTACTAATATAGATAAGCTATAAGTTAAGATTAATAACCTTATGAACATGCTAATCTAAGGCAATAAGACTATGCCTGTTATGCAATGATAGGGATATCCTTAGTGGCTACTAAAGGCTAAAGAAACGGTTGCCTTCTACCTCTTAGAAGGAGAAATCTATTAATTGCATTATTACTTTGGTTACCCTTCTGTTTAATGCCTTGCAAAGATCCTTTAGCAGGCTAGTTATGATATTAAACGCTAGGCAATTAAGAAGTTAACTAAAGTCTACTACTATTATTAGATAAAAGGAAAAGCTCCTAGCTGGTTTAAATTCATAATTAAAGATAAGCATAACTTTAACTATAAGATTATTACTAATATCGCGCAGATTAATAACTAACCAGTCCTTTACGTTGTTAATTTAGTAACCTTATTCTAAGCAGCTCGCTTCCTTAATCCTAAGAAGCAAAAGGCCTAAGATATCTAGGATATAATTAGAGAGTGCTAGATTAATACCTATCTTAGACCGCCGGATTAGATTGTCTATAACGCTAGTAATAACTTCTCCTCCGCTAAATTTAAGCACTATACTTAATTAATATTAATTAAGATTAATAAGATACTAATTAAAGCCTATAGTAGCGTTAGAAAGGTTAAAAATACTATAGACCTTTACGCTAGGCTTATAAGATTATTATAGACTTAATTAGCATAGAGATTACGCTAGAGCAATGTCTTTAAATAGCTATTAAAGCTATTAATAACTTAGTAAGCCCTAATAGACTAGTGCTAACCCTACTAGTCTTTAGAGCCTACCTATGTATAATAGATAAGTTACCGCTAAGCGTCTTTATTATTTAACGCGCTAAGGTAATTTAGAAAGCTACTAATAAGGTACGCTACTACCTAGCCTTATAGTAGGTCTGCAATACCCTTAACGCCTAGAATAGCCCTAACATATTGCTAATACATTAGCTGCCTCTGTAGGCTAATGTACGTGTGTGGAGGAGAAGGGTAGCTAGCATAGCCCTTATAAGCTAATTACTACTAATAAGGAGACCTACACTATTTAAATGCCCTATAGTCTAGCAAAATTCTAATCTATAGTAGTAAAGCCCTATTATAAGGACCTATATGCTATAAAGGGGCCGTAGGAGATAAAACCTTAAGTTATTAAGGAGACTATAAATAAGAGAGATTCTCTTACCTCTATAAAGGTAAAGGCAAGGGAAGGAGCGAAAGAAGGAGCAGAACTCCTAGTGCTAGCAAAAAGAAAGTAAGGAAGGCTAAGAAAAGCCCTTATAGTTTAATTCTCCCTTAACTAAGGCATAGAAGGACCTAAGGATTGCAAGGACTTTATAGTTATTAATGAAGATTAAGAGAAGGCATTAATTAGAGAGATTATAACTAGAGGATTGCTAATAAAAGCATTCCTAATAGCAAAGGAAAAAGCTAACTAGGACCTTACCCTCTAACTCCGCTAAGAAGGGAAGATTATAACCCTAGGAAAGCCCTTTAAACAATTGGATTAAGCTAAGATTAACGCTCTATAAGCTTGTGATATGTTTAGATTTATAAAGTTTAATTAAGCGAAACACAGTGGCTATAGGATCTTTAACTCTCGCATAGTAAGAGAGATTAAAGGTAAAGGCATGGATTTACCATACGAGAAGTCTTGCCTCATTATATAAGGCTATAATAATAAGGAGAAGGAATTTATCCTAACGCAATCGCTAATAATCCAATAGGTAAGCTAATGGCTAATTATAGCTATTACTCCTTTATTAAAGAAAAGGGGATTTACCTCTAGATCCGCGATATTACCTAAGCCTACGTTTAATCGCAAACAAAACTTATGAGGCTAATTATTGTAAGATTGCTAGAACAGATTGCATACCTCTTTCTAGAAGGCACTGTAATAGAGGTTATTAAGCCTCTTTATGGTATTGCAGAGGCCAGAACTCACTGGTAGGCAATGTACTTCCATTATTATAGGGATAATCTTAATATAATAACGTTAATATACAATCCCTGCTTGTTAATTATAGCTCTAAATAATAAAAACCTCTTTAGGATCGTTAGAATGCAAACGGATAATACGCTAGGTCTAAGCGATAATAACTTCTTTAATAAAGAAGAAAAAGAGCTCTAGAAGGCTAACTTTATAGCTAAAGAGAAGCAGTGACTATTAAACAGGAATCCCCTTACTTTTAATAGCTATATCCTAACCTAAAATACTAATAACTCACTAACCCTAACCTAGAAAGGCTAAAGTTAGAAGATTAAGGAAGTTAACCCTTAATCTCTAATAGTAAGGCAGGATTACGTAGAATAACAAGCCTAAGGAAGTTACATTACGACCGTTTACTAACCAGAAGCTTTGTATAATCTATTAATTATAGCTTAATACTAAGAACTAGCTGCTAAAGATATCGTATGCCTGAACAAACGCCTTAAGTGGTAGATTAAGAATTAGCAATAAGGATTACGCTATATCCTACTAACCCTTAAAGAAGCGAAGCTCTTTGTATTTATAGATAGATTGCTTGCAAATAATAAGGATCTTAGCTTATAGATTAGGTATGTAATTATAATCAGTAACGAGGCAAAGAGGGATAATAATACCTTTATCGTGAAAGGGAATATTATTACATATAGTTTAATAAAGAGCAAGCGGGTTATACATAGCGCGCTTGCCTCTAAGCTATACAGTATGGTTTAAGGTGCTAATATTGCGTACGCAATATCTATAACCCTTAGTTAAATCATGGACCGATTAAAAATGCCTTAGATCCTTATAATCCTTTGTACTAACTTATTCTTGTTATACGAATGCCTTGTTAAGCTAGGCATAATAAAAGAGAAGAGGCTAATGATTAATATTATAGCCCTTCGCCAATCGTATAAGAGGCGCGAGATCTATAAGGTTAGATAGATTAATGGCAATGATAACCTAGCTAATGCGATGACAAAGGGATCGCTAAATTAAGCGCTAATAACCTTAATTAATTCGAACGAATTGACAATCCGTGTGAAAGGCTAGGTTAAGAGACCTTTATAAGCGTTATAAGCGTTGTAAAGAGGGAATTAACAAAGGCAAAGGGAGGATTTGTCGCGATTAGATTAATTAAATTAACTAATACTAACCGGGCTAATTAGGGCTCCGGATTCCTATTAAGGGATCCACTTATGTACACTTTCCTTTAATTCGATTTTTATTGCGTTTTTAGGCTCCTTTAGCCACGAGAAAAAGAGAGACTGCTAGTATTGCTTCCTTTAGATTATTATCGGATTAGTTATGGCCAAAGACCCCGCCAATTATGGGCTGAGTGGAGCCCTCAGAGGGATGCACGCCTTGTGATTAGCTACCCTTTTTGCCACCCCTCTTTGCCTTACTTACGGGTTTCACTCACTTTTGGCTAGCTAGATTCCTCCCCTCTCTCTCTTCTCTTTCCTAGATGATAATCATTAACTATTATAGACTTCAATAACAACGGTATTATTACCTGCGCAGGCACCTTGGTGTTCCAACAGTAGGATTTCTTTTCTTATTCCCTATAGGATAAAAACTTAATTTTTAAATATTAATAGCTTAAAGGGTCTAATAGACTATGTCTATAACACATCTAGGTTACCGCTTAATAGCAGCGCCCTTTTCTTTATAATAAAGGTATCTCTCTATTATATATCTAAAAGTAAGACTTAGATTAGGGGTTCTAATTCTATATCTTCTATAAATATAGTGGAGTTTAACTTAGAAGAGGTTCTTTATACTACTAAGACCCTAGCTATAATGCATTTACTAGGTTATAACTCCTTAGCTAGCGAATTTAGTCTTATGTATAGTCTATTCCCTATTATAATGCCTATATTAAGCGCGTCTAGTCTAATAGGCTTCTTTAAAATTAATTAAACCCTAGCTATTATATTACTACTAGGTAGTAACTCCTTAGCTAGTAGGCTTAGTCTTATATATAGTCTTCCTATGCTATAATAATATCCTTTAAATATATCTAGACTATTAGGCTTTTCTAAAATTAATAAGACCCTAGCTATTATATTACTACTAGGTAGCTACTCCTTAGCTAGTAGGCTTAGTCTTATATGCAGTCCCCTTACGCTATAATAATATCCTTTAAATATATTTAGACTATTAGGTTTCTTTAAAATTAAGGAAACCCTAGCTAATACACCACTACTAGGAGTAACTCCTTAGCTAGTAGGTCTAGTCTTATATATAGTCTATCCTTATCTAGTTAATAGGCAGGGGGCGATTTTATAGAGTACTAGATATTAATAGTTTTATTACAGCGTCCTTATAGCCTATTATCTATAAACTAAATACACCGCGTTTTCTTAGAGCACTAGATGCTAGCAGTTCTATTATAGTATCCTTATAGCATATTATTTATAAATTTAGCAAGAAAGGTTAGTAATTATAAGGATACTGCCTTTACCTTCCTCTCTTTACTTATATAATCTAACCTTCTTAATAGAGCGTTAGTAGGGTTTAACTTACCTGCTCTATATTTAATTATAAAGTTAAATAAACAGAGTTTATCTAGCGCAGTAACCTATCTGCTAGTTAACTTTAGCTTTGTGGCTAGGTACTTATGGTTTAAGTAATCTATAATTACTATAACTAGATGCGTTAAGTATATAAGGTAATGCCTCTAAGTTTAAAATGCCTCTTAAATAGCTAGTAACTCTATATCTAGTATTACATAGCGTAGCTCTATCTTATTTAACTTTCTTAATATATACACCACTAGGTGCTAGTAACCTAGCACTAACTATGCTAGGATAGCCCTAAGTGTATATCCTAAGGCATCTGTCTTAACCCTTAATAAGGCTAATAGATTAAAGTGCACTAGAATTAGTGCCTCTTAGAATCGTTTTTATAGCTCCTAAACGTAGCTAACTTATTAGGATTTAGCTTAAACTTCGCTAGTTAGTCTCCTTAGAGTTAATTAGTTAATAGGATAACTATTTTGCTATAGCCTTTAATAAACTATTTATAAAATCCTATAAAGCCTAGGAATAACTAGATATTAAAGACGCTACGAGGTACTAGCTAAGTTACTATTATCTTAATTCTAGCGGGCTCTATTGCAATTCCTTCTTTAGATATAATAAAGCCTAGGAATTTAACCTCCTTATATAAGAATTTACACTTTTCTAGGTTAATAAAGAGGCTTACTTCTTAGAGCTTCTAAAGGACTTGTTTTACATGCCCCTTATGCGTGGCTATATCGCTACTATAGATTAGGATATTGTCTAAATATATAACGTAAATCATATTCATAAGGCCTTCTAGGGCATTATTAATATATTGTTATGAACTGGCCTTAGGGCAGCTGCACGTAAGCGTTCTAAGAGATATTATTATCCTTAGAGAGGAAGGATTGGACTAAGCTAGGTGTTGCACAGGAACTGGCTTTATACCAGTGTGTGTGTGGGTCGCATAGGCCTAGGTAAAGCCCTAACCTATTCGCCTATAGTCCGCGTCCTTTGCGCGCCCTTTCCGGAACCTTTGCGCGCCCTTTCCGGACCTAAGACATAACCTAAGCTCCTAAGCTTAAGTCTATAACATACCCCTTACTTAGGCCTTCCTTCCCCTTTACTATTATTATTAAAATGTTCTAAGTAAGTGGCGTACATACGTAATTAATGTAGCGTGTTAGTATAGGTCCTAGTGTAGGGCTTGTGCATAGCCTAGTGGGCTAAAAATTTTCCTTATAGGCTACCCTACCCTAGCCTTTAAAATAACTAGCCCTACCTAACTCTAGCCCCTATAACACTAGCCCACTCTATTTTCTTACCTGCTACTAGCTAATATTAAGCTTTACCCGCCTAGTTATTATTACTTTATTTTTATATATTGCCTTTTACCTATTAAATTCCCCTTTCCCCTAGCTATTACTAGTCTTTCTAACCTCCTATTACTAACTATCTGTAATCCCCGCTAGTCTATATCTAAAGTAAGTGCGTAATTAGAGCTATCCTATAGCTATATCTAGATATAAATAATCCTACATATCCCCTACTTTTTCCCTTTCCTTTTCCTTTATATACCCTTATTTCTATTATCTTATTAGTTATCTACTGCCTACCTCCCTTTAAATATCCTATTAAAACCCCTTTTATGTCTAGCCTGCCTCCTATTATATTCGCTACTATTACCCTAAGTACTATTACTACTACTGCCTCTAGTAGTGCCCCCTTGCTACTACCTTCTCCTCTCCTAAAAAGCTAAACTACCTTAGTAATTATATCTTAGAGGGTAACTCTAATAACTCTAATAATTCTAATAGAGAGGAGTAAGAGGTCCTATACATTTAATACATAAATAACCTTTGTAATAAGGGGATGTAAGAGTGTGCCCTAGGGTCTTATTAGGCCTATCTTCCTTATTAGCGTGCCTATTAATTATATAGCTAGGAGCTGCACTTATACTTAGGTAACCTAAAACTAAGATATGTGTATAAGCACCTTATAAACCTTTTAGCTGCTAGAAAAGCTATTAAAACACTAGCCATAAGGCACACTACCTCTAAAAAGGGATGCCACGCTATCCTAATAAAAACCTTTATTTACTATTAAAAACATTTTAACACTATTTTAGCCGCTGCCTATATTAATCCCTCCGCAGTAATACCCTTTTATTATCCCTTGCTAGGGTAGCATGCGCCTAGGGCGCTACTAAATCGCAGGCACTTATGCTTGCCTAGTAGATAACTCCTACCTAACATGGTAGTAATATAGCAATAGAGTTCTTTTATAGTATATCTATAATAAATAATAATCTTACCTATATTACCTCTATTTAGGAGAACACTACTGCTAAGCAGCGTGTATTTAATAAGGCCCTTGCTTACTAATTAACCACTTATTACTATCCCTCCCTAGACTAAACTAGAATAACCTAGCTCCTCCTCCTCCTTTTATCCCTAAGAACTAATTACTTTCTAATATAGTGGAATACTAGCGCTAATACGCGCATAGAGCGAAGGAGACTAGATTTGCTTATTCCTTAGTAGTTAAATAAAAACGTACTCTTTTAGGCCTATTATGTGTTATTATATCGCCCTATTATGCCTTAAATCTATCTAGTGCCTTTGTGTCTTGCATGTTTTCTAGTGGTTCCTACGTTAGCTATACGTATCCTTTCTATTTAACTAGCATATTCTGGTTTAACCCTGTCCTCTTACGTTCTTAGCTACTAGTATCTCTTTAACCTAATACTCTAAGAGATTAGGGTTAGCATTAGTTATTATTAGTTCTAGTAGGGGTTGCTTATCCGCTAATATTTAACTAGGTAATGGATTAGAAGCTGCCTATTATACTAAATCTACATAGAAAATAGGGTGAAGTCCCTATAGCACGTCTAACTTAACAGTTAAAGGTATAGGAACCTCTAGTACCTTGTATTTAGCTATAACCTAATCTAATTTCTTGCATAGTCTATTTGTCTTGAAATTTCGTAGGTTTAACTATACATAGTTACTAACCTAAAAGCGTTCCGCTAGACACTAGCTACTATTTGTTTCCTCCTATTACCATTACTAAATAAACGCTATAGCAGCCTGCGTTAAGTCTAAGCCCTCCTTAAGATATTATAAGAATACCTAGGCCCTCCCTTTAATAAGGTATAGGACGTCTCCTTATCCAGTGGTTCTTGAATTATTGCTAGGTTATAACCATATAGGGCTATGTTCGCGCTAATCCCTATTACTAACAAGTCCCTGTTATTTAAAGCAAGTTAACAAGTAGGGAGATGTTCTAGCTATTTAAACTGTAAAAATAATAGCATTACCCTTAGGATAGCCTAAACTTCTTAATTTACCCTTTCTATGCTACTGTCTATCTGTGGATAATAAGCTATTAATAGTAACTACTATATACCTACCTGGTTGCAAAGTGTAGTCTAAAAATTACTTAACTAGTCTAAACCGTAATCTATAATAATTTATGTGGGAAAGCCATAGAACTATTACTAGCACTGCTTAAACCGTTTTGCGCATGCTTTAGCCCCTATTAATATTATAGCCTCTAGCTAGATATACTTAGAGAGTCTATCCGTAATAACCATAAGAAACCATGGGTTATCTAGGTGTTAAGCTAGCAGGTCTATTATAAAGTTAATAGAGATCTGTGACTAGTAATAGTCTGGTAAAGGGATTGGTTTTAATAAGCCTTATCTTAGCTAGCGGCTCTTCTGCCCCCTGTAATAGTAGCAGTTTCTTATAAACTAGGTAATCCCCTGCGATATGCTATCCTAATAGAAATCCCTCTAAAGCGTCTTAAAAGTTATATTATAGCTGGGATGGCCTAGTAAGGGTAAATCATAGACCTGTTGCGTTAAGGTTATAGTAAGGGGTTCCTAATTTAGAATCTAAGTCTAGCCCTAGAATTAAAGTGTACCTTTAGCGCTAATTTAACAGTCCGCTATTTGCTCCCTTATGTTTGCAGTGTCTAGAAACTTCTAGGCCCCTTCCTAACTGCCTTAAGCCATATCCTATATGTAGTATTATAAACTAAGGACTAGTCTTATAGAGATTAGAGATACGCATCTGTAAACATTATTACCCCTGTTAGAAGACCTATAAACCTACCTATAGTGTCCTTGCCCTTGCCACCCCTAATAATAATATAGGGTTTACACTAGAGATAAGTCTAGTTCTTTTATAACTATATAGGCCTAGAGTTATTGCTAATTATATAATTAGCTCCTCTAGTCCCCCTTATTCTCCTCTCCTTAGAACTATCTTAATAGCGCATCTAGTCTTACTGCCTATAGGCTAGGCCTATACTATAGGTGAAAATTAAACAGCAATAGTATCTCTGCCTATCTTACCTGCTATTCTAATATCTCCCTTAGCGCTATAAAGTATTCTAAGTTCTTATAGTCCGTAAGTATTGTGAATAGCTTACTAATGCTATATAGCTCTACTAACTAAGCCTTTAGGTATAATATAATTGCTAATAGCTCCTTATTATATATAGTGTAGTTCTATTAAGCTAGCTATAGTTAAGCGGAATAATAAGTAACTAGGTATAAGATGCCTTTATTATTAAACTATAAGAGGTAACCCCTAAAGCTATCCCTAAATAGTTAGCTTTTACCATAGTGTCCTTATTAGGGTCCTATTATGTTAGGATAGGATATAATATAAAGGCTATCTTTAGCGCTTTAAACGCTATATTATATTTATCCATTCACTAAAATAGGATACCCTTCTTTATAAGTTTAATTAAAGGGCCTATAATTATTAAGAAGTATAGTATAAAGTCCTAATAAAAGTTAGTAAACCTAAGAAATCCTTACACCCCCTAACCTTCTTTAGCGCCTCCTAATCCTAGATAGCTATAATCTTTTCCTTATCTAGGCGAATTTCTTTCCCTATGTGAATAATAAACCCTAGGTACTTAACTTCCTTTATTACAAAAACGCATTTCTTTATATCTAAGTTTAGTCCTACTTGCTATAGCCTTAAGAGTACTACTTAGACCTTTTATATATAGTCTTTCTAAGACCCTCCTAAGTAGATAAGGATATTATTAAGGTAAGCAGTTACGTAGTCCCCTAGGATTCCGCTAAGCGCGCTATTAATATATCTCTAAAAGGTAGCGGGTGCACTCGCTAGGCTAAAGGGCATATAAGCTACTTAAATAACCTAAAACGCGTCCAGAAGGCAGTCTAGTGTTCCTTGCCTTTAGTAATATAAAGCTGGTAAAATACTGCTTATATATCTAGCTTTATAAACCACTTTGCCTCTAATAATAATTATAGTGTTTCCTTTACTAGAGGTAAGGGATAATAGTCTTATTCCGTAATCTTATTAAGGGCATAATAGTCCACGTAAAACCGCTATCCTTCTCCTAGCTTCTTTACTAATAACACTAGAGCTACTGCTAAAGAGGAGCTAGCCTATATCTATCCCTTATCTATAAGGTTAGTCACTTACTTTTAGATCTTAAGGAGGTGCTACTATGGTATGTTATATAATAGGGCCTATAGGAGTTCTGGTTTAGATCCGTCTATATTACGCTTTAATTAAATATAGTAGTCTAATCGTCCCTAGTGCGGTGGCAAGGCATTTGCCTTACTTTCTAGGAAGAGGTCTGTAAAGTCCTATAGCGTGTTTAGTAATAAGGATAACAGGTCCTATTCCATAGCCTTAGGGGTTACGTCTATCTATAGAATTAATGTGATTTCCTATAGGCTAGTGGCATATAGTTAGATATATTCTTTCTGCTTCTTTACATGCCTTATAATTCCCGCGAAGGTAAAGCCTAAGATAGATATTATTAGTTACTTAACCTTCCTGTTAGTTAATGCCTAAATTTGTAGGTTATTAGCTAATCCTACGTAGAGTTAATAGCGCGCTATATCTAAGTTAATCTCATTCCGTTCTATCTATAGTGTCCCTAAAATCAGCTGCCTTATTAACCTAGGGATCACATAGGTAACTATAGGTGTTTCCTATCTATTTAGATCTACTTAAAAACGGACAATATACGTAATATATAACCTCTTTTATAGCTCTCTTTTCCCCTTATTTCACACTAACCATAGTGTGAACTAATCTTTTCTTTAAGAGAGGGAGGCGTTTTAACTAGAGTTTTTAGACAAGGCGTTTGCTTATAGTAGTATAATAGTTATAGCCTATATTAACAAGAGTATCTATAAAGGTAGTCTTATTAATTAATGCAGGAACTAGAAAAGGTATAGAGTCTATATTAGACTAGATCTATTTAAAGTCCTTATTAGTAATAACTGTTTACTATAATGCCCCTCTATCTATCCTCCCCACTACCCTAGTTAAATAACTTAATGCTAGGGTTCTTCTTTTCTAATATATTTGCTATCTCCTCTTCTTTAGAGTTATCTTCCTCTTCCTTTATATTATATGCGTTAATAGCTACCTTTCTATGCTAGCGTTTTAGTGGAAGTAAAGGGTAGTTAGAAATAAAATGCTTTCTAAACCATACCATAGGCATTTACCCTCCTTATAATGCGTGTTACACACAGCCTAGCTAACCCACTTAGCCCGCTTGCCGCTAGCCTTATTACCTAACTTTGCCTTATGCTAATTTCCCAGTGACTTTCTGCGTCCTTTTTAGGCCTATTCTAAATACGTTAATTATACGTCTATTATAGGAGTGTCCTTATCCTAGGTAGGGGCCTTAGGCATATATGCCTGCCTTTGCGTACGGTTCTTCTCCTCTAATTAATAGGACTTAATATCTAATAAGATGCTATAATACTAGGCTATTACCGCTGAGTAATCTATGCGTAATATATCTTGTCTAACGCTACAGTCCCTTATCTGCTTATTAAGTGCTATGCGTAGCTTAGCTAGCTTTATAGAGTTCTCCTAATCTAATCCCTAGCTAGCGCTAATTTCTATTTAAAATAAATGTAAAAGTTACTAAATCGCTTATTTAGGCATTATGTAATCTAGTTAAGCTCTGTAATTACTAATTCCTATTAATAGGGGTTATTAAACATCTTAGTAAGGTAGTTTAAGAACTTCTATGGATTATAAAGCACTAAGTGTCCTTTCTTAAAATAGGGAGTAACTTATGCCTAAACCTTTAGTAATAGGTTCTAGTAAATAAAGCACTATTAGTCCTACTAGGACCTAATAAACCCCCTATCTATATCTAGCTTATAGGATATTAGGTTTTGCTATGCTATAAATAGGACCCTTTTGCTATTAAATAGGGTCCTATTAGCAAGGGTTTTTGCTTAATAAGTTAACTAGAAAAGTTAGATCTCTGCTTGCTAGTAAGGTCCTTAATTTGTTTTAACTGCTAAGCAATAAGCTCCTATAAGGTTACTATTTTATTAGTCTCTATCCTATCCGCTAGTAGCGGTATATCTATTAGCTGCTATGCCTCTATAGTAAAGGATAATAAATGTTATAAACTAGCCTTAGGGTAGCTACATATAAGCGTTCTAAGAGATATTATTATCCTTAGAGAGAAAGGATTAGACTAAGCTAGGTATTATATAGGAACTGGCTTTATACCAGTGTGTGTGTAGGTTGCATAGGCCTGGGTAAAGCCCTAACCTATCCGCCCACAGTCCGCGTCCTTTGCGCGCCCTTTCCGGAACCTTTGCGCGCCCTTTCCGGACCCGAGACATGACCCGAGCTCCTAAGCTCGAGTCCATAACATATATTCTTAAAAGGTTATAGGTGTATTAACTAGTCTAAAAGGCATTACAAGATATTCAAAGTAACTGTATCTATATTAAAACGCTGTTTTCCACTTATTACCCTTACGGATATATAGCTAGTAGTATATATCTTTAAGGTCTAATTTTATATAGACCTTTGCTCCCTTTAATTAGTTTAAGATCTCTATAATTAGCGGTAATAGCGCTTTGTCTTTAATAGTAATCCTATTAAGGGCTCTATAATTCACATAAAGGCGTAATTTTCCTCCTTTCTTTAGCACAAATAATATTAAGGCTCTAGCTAGGCTAACGGATCTTTAAATCCATCCCTTTCGCTATATGCTTGCTAAGTACTTATAAAGCACTTCTAGCTCCTTTTCTGCTAAATTATATATTAGTCCCTATAGTAGCGTTTTCCCTCTTCTAATTTAATAGTATAAGTTTAGTTACCTAGTGTAAGGAGAATACCTATAAGTTTATTTAAAAAGATATCCTTAAACTCCTTATAGGCTTAGGGTATTTACATAGTTAACTTATAGGCTCCGCTTATCTCTATAGTTACTAGGTTATTATAGGGCCTATCTTTATTTACTATTAAGATATTATTATCTTTTTATATAATTTCGGTTATTATCCCCTGTAAGATAAATCTAATATAAGCGCGTTTTGCCTCCTTATATACCTATTACGTCCTTACTACTAGTCTAAGACGTTCTTTTATAATAGGGTGTCTCTAGTAACTATCTATCTAGGATATAATTACTGGTTTATATGTAACTACCTAGTTATGCCCTAATAATAGGTCTTTACTAGTATTAGCTATATAGTAGCTAACTTAACACATTCTTACGTAGCCTATGCTATCCTTAATTAATAAAGTTTATAATAAGATCCCTTAATGCTTAATTTTAGTAAGGGTAGCACTCTTAAGGGTTATATTATCCTTTTTACATTAGCCTAATTAACTGCTATTAGTAACTTTAAGTGGATAATTAAATAGGTTACGCTAGGGTTAAATAGTGCCTTTATAGCTACCTATTTGTATTCTTACTATAACTTTACCTTAACTCTTAGTCTTAGATCTTTAGGTAATAATTTAATAAGAGCGTTTTCCTAGGGTTACACTAAGCTAATAGGGTTTTATTTAAGTCTAATAGGTCTTTATCTCTAGCCTAGTCACGGCTAGTCTTATGTGTCTCCGTTATATAGTTGCTTCTCTTATAAATAGAATAATCTAGTTTAGTGTAGCTTAGTAAAGCGTGTCCTAGCTTACTATACTTAAAACATATAAATAGTAAATTTATCTTTCTATTACCGCTTTATTACTATAGCCTTTCTAGCAAAGTAAAACGTTATTATCTTTTTAACTATTATTACCTTAATCACTTAATTAGCCTCCTTTAGTTATAACCTTTGCCTTTCTTCCTTAGCCTACTAGGTAAGTCTAACTCTTAGGGAACTCTTAGCTAAGTACCTGCTTCTTTATAGCGTTATTAAGGCTATTAATAAATATATAAATTTATAGGCGTTTAGGAATTACTTTAGGTAGCTTAGCCTTTGCCTTACCCTAGATCTTTATAAACATCTAGAATAATTAGTGATTTTCTTGTCTAAGACCTATTAATATCCTTATTACTTCTAAGCACTATACATTCTTATCTATAGTTCCTATTTTCAGCTAATCCACAAATCCATCCTAGGTATAACCCTAGTAATTTACATAACTATCCGTGGCTGCATATCGCATCTATTATCGCTTTGCGTTATTTACTAGGCAGCTACTAGTATAGGTAACCTTAGTTATATTATTTATAAAGGTTTTATAATCTATAGTAAAAGCCACGTTTAAATCCGCTAGGAAATTCTAAAGACTCTTAAAAGTATTCCCTTTATATATAGGTGCTTTTAATTATATCTTCGTAAGGCTATATTACTATATAATAGGTGCTACCTAAGGTGCTAAAGGAGGGGTATTTATAGGTCCTATGTCTAAGTTACCTAAGGACATAGCTTCTTCTATTATCTATAGGTTTTGCTATAAGTAAGTGAGTTTCTATCTCTTTTCTATAATATATATCTAGGTTACTACTTCTTTAAGGCGCTAATTTAGTATTACCTCCTTATTATTAATAAGTATTCTACTCTACTAGTTATCTAATAGGGACTAGCGGACTACTTTAGTTAGGTTTAGTAGTGTAATATTCTCTTGCTTATCTATAGCGTAGTTATAGCTACTACCTAATTAGGTTACTATGTAATAAATTCTAGATATCTTAATCTAACTAATAGTCTATTACCCTAAAGGAAAAGAGATTAATTTATTAAGGCTTTTAGCTTAGGAGTAAATAATAAAGTAAAGGTTAGATTAAAGTGTTATAGCTATTAATCTGCTAGCTAGGGGTAGGTACTTAAAGGTTTAATCTCTAGCCCTTTCCCTTTATTTATAGGAAAGCCCCTTTAAATAGCCCGTAGCTCTTACGTAACTAGCCCGCAGCTAGCCCTTAGCTCCGTGCCCCGCTGGGTTCCACCCTCATCGATGCCGTCGCCACCCTCATGGATGCCATCGCTGTTCTGCTCCTGACACTAACAAACCCTCTCATAAGATAAGGTAGGAATAGCCCGCGCAACATAGCGTTATTAACAATCCACATAGCGTATAGCTAGCTAATTAAGCAATAATAGGAATAGCATAGTAGAGTTAACGTAAGGAGGTTAGGGTTATAGGAATTCAATAGCCTTATTATCTCTTAATATTATAGAGGTTATTCCTGCAATATAGTAGGTAGCAAGAGGCATTAAATTGCGTTAGCAGGCTCCTTAGCAGCCTCTAATGCCCTGGAATAACTAGTTAGGCTAGGCAAAGTGTATACTTTTAAAGAAAACACCGGAAATCGCGTTTTTAAGCAAATTAGCTTAAGAGGCCTCGCGGCTATGGTTAAATTCGCAGTATCCTAGTGCCTTAATTAATTACTTTAATGATTTAGAAGCATCTATACACAGTGGTGTGAAATAGCGGGGGCGTCTGGTAAAAAAAAAAAATTACAAATCAGGAAGTAAGTAGGGCGGCCGCACCGATAGCAATTTTTGGCCGCACGAATAGCAATACTCCCATGTTCTGCATTTCCAACTCGAATTGGGCATTGCTGGCTCGTGTGCTCATTCAGCCGAGTGACTCAGGAATTGTGACTCAGGAATGGGGCACCTGCGCATACCGGCATATAGCTCACCGTCCTTCCAATGCCTTGCAACCTTGAGAATAGAACCTAATTGTTCAACTGGGAGCTCGGAATTGAACACGTACTGTTTATTAGTCCCCAAGTCACAATCATGAGCGCCAACAGAGCCAAATTTTCAGGCCCAACGGAAGCATCCGTCCACTAACAAATAACGGGGGTGATCCGCCCTTATTTCATTAGCACATTCACACGGGCCTGGCTCATCTTTCTTCCAGGCCCACTCCATCTATATTGTGACGCCAGCTGCTTCTCTGGCTTTTCTCTTTCCTTTTCTTCTTCTTCAACCTACTAGAAAAAAACAATCCTTCATATTCACTCTGGCTTCCATTTCAATGGATGCGACCGGAGGGGAAACTGGAGGAAAGATTGGACTCAATCGTCGATCTTACCATTTGCTCTGCATGCGTTTCGGCGCTCGTGGATCAGATAAAAAAATTCAACCGACGGCACATATTCATTCCCTTGTTCGATCCCGCGTAGTAGTCATCCGAGGGCTCGACATGTGCTCACGAAATGGAACCCGCATCTTGGTTCCATTGAAAAGATGCAATTTGCACCAAACGCGGCATGTCCATGAATACAACCGAGCATGCAACTTCGTGGTCCTCTATAAGAGTCTTCCATACGAAAAAAAAAAAAAAAAATTCGCATCATGCCCGTGTAAATTGGTTGGTGCCGATGCGCCTCTTTTTCCTGTGGTAGGGGCGATCATCGACTTGCGCACTGGCTCACTCGACTGCAACAGCTGTACCGACCTCCGAAATGGGGTTGATGTGTACAAATCGCAGGGTCACGCTCGCGCGTCGTTCTGAAATAGCTTATAATCATACTTTGGCCATGTTTGTCTGTGGTGTTTAGATCACAAGTAGAATTTGCCGACGACGATTAATAATTCATTAAATCTGTACATGACGTGCCTTGTTTTACCTAAAGCTAAAGTATCAACTTATGGTTAGATACTGCCACCTTCTATATCTAAATCCAAACCCCGACTCCCTTCGTCAATGAGCGGGTACATAATTGTGTTTGACTTGTAACTGAAGGGACTCAAGCCCCCCTTGGTGTTGCTCTAATATCATATCAGTAGGATAGCACCCTTACTCCGTAGAGACGGAGATCCTGGCGGACCAAGTTATTGGTTATTAAATTTGGTTAAATTTGATTGACTTTTAAGCTGAAGGCTTTTCTGGGAATCAGCGCAGTCGATCCCGAGCACCTTTGGCAACTCAGTGAAGAAATTCTCTGATGCGTTGAGCTCTTGAGCATGCCACTTCTAGATCGTTGGTCTGAACTCTTCATCGCTGTCGGGGAGCTGTGCAGAGACTGAATTGTTTCGGCTTGGATGATTCATGTTTCGGGACACGTACGTTGGTGTTTGCCAACGACGACTCTGGACAGGAGAGACTGAGGCACAGAACATGATGAGAATGAGTCGGGATCTGTGGTGGTATAAGCCAAGTTGGCAGACTAGTTGCTGCCAAGCCTGAGAGCAAAATATCTATAACTTTGGGATGAATGAAATCTCGTAGAACAGTACGAGAGAAGCCTTTTAAATATAAGAAAAAAAAAGCCGCTCTTGACTCCCGGGAGGTGTCATGTTTTCATGCCCAACTTCGGAAGGGTTAACTTCAATAGATTGATTGATAGACTCTGAGGTTTTACATAAAAAGATGGAAACCTCAATGGCACCGAAAGCCAAATAAATCAACGGCAGCATGGTTTGCTATTCCTAGATTTGCTAGACCGTGCGTGAAGAAGGTTGAGAAGAATAGCTGATGGAGTTTAACGGCGCGGAGCATATGAAAAGGTCCTGACATAGGCCGACATCTTCTATCAGGCAGCCCTCACAATCCAACCAAAGCATGAGGCTTTCTTTCATTGTATAAACGACTGAAGGATGTCCCCGAGTCTCTGTCTCTTCTTGCTCCGCAGGGATGATTCCTGTTGGTCACTAGAAGCATGGCTTGCTTTTTTTAGTAGTTGTTGTTGGAGGGTACAAGTCCGTAACTACTTTTCTTGTCTGCGATGCCGGGCCGGGTAAATGTCATTCGCTTCACGGAAAATAGTCCTCGGCTGACGTATGACGGAGTACTGGTGATTCCACCCCGACCGTTATGACCCAAGAATAAGCACGCCATTGGCTTGGAGGGTAGGACAAAGGGCCCTACCACTGCTTGCATATCTGTCTCAAATCCACGCGAGTGCAAATCTTCATCGCCACTGATTTGACCAATAAACGAATACAGCCAGAACGCCCAGGCTTCGAATGGTATCCCATGGCAAGACCCTGCCTCTCTCATAGCAGCATCAAGATCCCAACTCGGCATAAATGCTGTGGCAGTGTCGGTTAAATAGTCCAATAGTGGCGGAGCCTGACGGTTGGCCACGAATTTAACGGAGCAGCGAGAATCGCTGCAAAGGGACATCAGATCCGCATCCACTCTTTTCGCCTGGTCTCTGAGGCGATTGCTTTGGACTTGCTCAACAGGGGCAAGCAGCATCAAGTATCTCAGCAGTGAATCCTCAACACGAGTACTTGACCTGGCTATCTCCCAACCGTGCTCAAGAGCAAACGCATGGGGTCCTCCCAATCGCGCCCAGCCGCCGCGACATCGTACAATGAGAGCGAAGGAAATTTGGTCGCCCATCGAAGTGAATTTTGCGTAACATCTCTGTCGACCCATATGCGCAGTATTCTCAGGAGGGGAAGGGGTCATCTGTCTCAGTCCAACCCCGAAGGAGTCTATCGTTCACTTCTGAGAACTGAGTAAGCGGCTCATCGGCTGGTTGTATGATTTCCAGCGCACCGAGGTTCCTCAGGTCGGTGAGGCACAGCAGCTCACTGGTGCTGAATTGGCAGCCTCCACTTATGACCAGGTGGGATAGGAAATCTGTGGTCAGGGATACCAAGGGTTCGACATATACTTTGAGCTCATCCGTTGGACGACATATATGATGCCTGAATCGATACAGACCAAGCGCTTTGTCTTCATCAACTGTGGTGAGGGCCTTGGAGAATAGTTTCCAAGCGTGCAAGCAGACACCCCTGTGACTTGAAGGTTAGGCTCAGACTCGTTTTTTCAGCAATGAAATGAGACAGGTTCCCAGAATACATCCATGACGCCGAAAGTGCAATTCAACCTAAGAGAGCAAAAGTTACACATTGATTGCATTCATACTTGCCTCGCTTCAAGAAATCTCCAAACGCGCCACAGGAGTCGATCTGGAACAGCATCAATATGCTCTTCGGAAATGTCCCCGATGTTGTCAGCAACAACGTGTATTGCCATGTCAATCAAGGAACGCGGCCCCTTGAGTCCCTTGGGGTGGAATAGAGAATATTGTCTTCGGCGAGACCAATCTCGGTCACCACCTCGATCGTTGAAGTTTTGGCGTGGCACCGTCCATTCTCGGAAGACTTGACCAGAAGACTCGTCAAACATGACCAGGTGCCGTAGTGGGTGACATGGCCCATGCAGTGATGATGAAGATGTGTAATGATAGATGAGCGGATGGCCGACAGGTGGGAGGTTACGGAGTTGGATGGTGTAAAGGGCAATTCCAAGGGCCGACCCAGTCAGATAAATCCGATTGTCTCTCAGGCACACAGGAACAGGGGGTGTGGTGCGCACTATAATAAGCTTACCTTACAAATATTACCCGCACATTTACCCGCCTTATTATAGCGGCGATCTCGGGTAAAAGCAATGAATGTATGTACTCCGTAGTTGTGGGTCTTGAATATTGATGCTCTCGAAGTTGGGAGGTTCGTTGGATCGGTCTGGAATAGTACCAAAGGTTAGGGGTTATGAATTAAATAATTCATTGCCCATGGGAAGGGCTTTGTTTTGTAGGGATATAAAAGGGCTTCGAAGCATCTAGGCTTATAACCCATTGTAATTTTAATATGTAATCGCTTATATTATATGCAAAGTATCAGTTACACAAGTACACTTGCCCTAATGTACACTCCACCGCGCAATCTAGCCAAAGTGGACCTGATTGGCTGTGAAATCTAACATCCTGAACTTGTTAGCTGTGCAAATGCCAAACCTTCATGTGTTCAACAACAGGAGCCCTTGAAAGTAGTCCTTGAAACTTAATTCTCTGGTGTCATATTAATACAGATGCAATCTTGGTGGAAGGATCCTGACCCCCTCATCAAAGACAGAATCATCCAGCCCAGCCACAGCACAGAGCAAAAGCCTCGAGACTACGGATTAGCACGTGCCCGTTTCCAAGAAATCCATCAGTAAGTGAGATACACCGGTGCTACATTGGACACACCGGTGCTATATTAGACACACCGGTGCTACATACATTAGGCACACTGAAGTGACCAGACAAACCAGATATTGCACACCATCACACTCTGCACGGGTTAGCAGCTCTCTTCTGGGCGAGCCGCAGGTTGTACGGATTATGTTGACAGCCTCACTTAGCCTGTTGCTCTTGTCATTGGCCATTTTCAATTATTGAAGAGTCAGCCATACTGCAAGCTTACGACGCCTGTTTGATAATGGCCTGGCACTCCTATAAATTGCCTTGTATAAAATCCGAGGGCTAGATCACCCTTCGCCACGCAATTCATGAGAATTTACTCCGTACTTGGCCGTTAAAATAACATTCAGTGCGACAGACAGTTTTAAACCTGATCTCCTCTTTCGTAGCGGCGACTCCTAGATCGCCCCTAGACGAATCGCCCTCCACAGCCTCATCTCGGGGCAGTCCTTGTTGACTCTTCCATCGACGTTACGGCACTCAAAAGACGTCGTGTCGGCGTTATTCGAATCGGACAATGGCATCTAGGCCAGGCTCGAAGGATGGAGTACAGTGCTGGGTGGCTGCTGGAGATGTTGAGATGCGCAGACAGAGCTTCACCCCACGCCGAGCGACCCCGCATATTTCCTCCTCCCTCGTTCTGAGGATGTGCCTCAAAACACCTACGTTGACCTCGTTGCGGATATTCGAGAGGGACTGGAGGAGGTCTTCGACAGTCTGGATTGCCGTGCACCATTTATACCCGGTTATCAAGACAAGGATGATGCCATCGCTCGAGCACAGCTGCTGCGCAGCCAGGGTCGAGAGGGCTTAGATATCATACTTGTCTGTCTGACGCAATGCTTGCCCGCGATCAAATACAGACGGCTGGACAGATACGCCGAGGATGTCTCATATCGGGGTGCGGGGCTGGATGTGCCGAGGGGTCTGGTTTATATCATCTGCGAACCATTTACGAAGGCGAACGTCGTCGAGCGGCTTAAAGGTCGACTAGAGGAAGATTGTCGATGACACAATATGTATGATCCTTGATCAGATACTGAGATTTGTTGGCTGGTCTTATGAAGTGGATCTGCCAATCAATCTTAACAGCTGGAATCAATTTTATGTAGGCAACAATTTAGGGCGGGCCGTGTGATCTACAACTTGGCGGGCGGCGCTAACTGGGAGGAGGAACAAGTGATGTTAAATTGATCCAAGTTGTTCTCAGGTTCGGGGTTCCATCCCGCAGAAGTGTACAAAGTACGCAAGTGGGATTACTAGCAGTTGTTATGTGACTCATCAACGATGATGCCTTTGTGCGACACAAGTTGAGGGTTCTGTCGTTTCAAGGCATGGTTTAAACGGCTCATAACATGCAAGTCTTTAGGCCGCCATGCAGCTTATTTGTGGACAACCCGAAGCTTTCCAAGTGATTGAGTAGCGAATGAATTCATCTAGGCTCATCCCCGCCCACACAGCCTCACATGACCTCAGAAGCAGGGCAATTGATACAAGTAGTGAGGCTGTAGTGAGGCTGTAGTGAGGCTGTAGTACGCAAGAGCTATGTATGTTGCACTGCCCCTGCGATATCAAGACACTCCAACCACACAATTACAGTCAGGCTTCAAGTGGAACGAACACAAGAGCCTCACACCATCTTAACCAGCAAATTGAGGCGTCAGATGCATACCCAGCTTGGTAAAATACATCGATACCCATCCCTTGAAAGCGCGAGGAACAACGATAGAATTTACCGCCGCCAAGTTCTGCTTCAACTGAGGTCGCTTCTATACTTCAGAGCCCTGTATATGGAAGCCTACGATTTCAAGATGTCATCTGAGCTCTGCACGTCTTGCAAAACTCTCACTTTCAGCATGCTTCTCAATGGTTTTGTTCACCCCAAACCCTACGCAGATGTTGTGCAGTCTGGTAAAACCTGCAAGTTGTGCAGGTTGATAGTGTGCATGTACTCGAAGCTACAAATCAAGTCGTGGAACCCGTATCATGTCGACAACGATTACGACACAATGTCTGGAACCCTTCCCAGCCTACCGGCTGTCAGTCGACAAATCATTGGGTCCGAAAATTTGCCGTATATTGATACTCTCGGAGATGCAGCCCGTCATCTGTCATGGAATCGAAAGGAGTACCAGGCAGACTACGTGTCAGAGCCGAGCCCAGTTTTGACAAGTGGAAATTTCGGAGACGGTGGTACTATTCAGATAAGCGCATGTGACAGTATGTATGTATATGCCCCGACATCTTCATATCGTTATTCATATTTTTTAGCGTCCTATTACTATAAATCTGGAATTGTTCCGTTGCGCGACGTCCTTCCTTGCACGGATGGACGAAACTATTGCTTGCTGCGAAACTGGTTGAGTGACTGCATGAAGAACCACGAAGAATGCCGTACAGAGAAATCTATCCAAGGCTCTGTCGAATACGTACCTTTGCCCGCTCGACTGGTAGATGTCGGCCTGCCCTCGGGCATTGTCTCTCCATCCCTAGCTGACACTAAAGATATGAGAGGCTCATATGTCACCCTAACTCATCGGTGGGGAAAGAAAAGAGACTCGAAACTACAACAAGGAACATTGATCAACTGAAAAGGGTATTCCCATAGATGAGCTATCCCAAACCTTCAAAGATGCGATAGTCGTAACCCGGCAGCTAGGCTTCCAGTATATATGGATTGACTCCTATGTATTATCCAGGATGATACAGAAGACTGGCTACGTGAATCAGGGAAGATGGGAGATATATTCGAATCGTCAAGCTGCACACTTGCAGCCGTTCATGCTTTGGACGATGACTCCAACGACTGCGGTCTTTTTCTTTCTCGATTGGATCCTTTGGCGGTAAAATTAAGTTTTCCTCTCGACAAGGAGCCCCTTTCCAATCTTTCCGCAAAGTTAGCTGGTCGAGGTCAACGAGACTGCGCCTGGAAGTATACTTGGTTTAAGAGCGACCAAGAAGATGCCAACCCTAGCGATGTGGCCAGTCATCACACCATAGTCTTACGACCAAGGATTGCCAGACTCTGGCACAAGCTGGAGCAAAGCGAATGGTACAAACGTGGATGGGTCTTTCAAGAAAGGATACTCTCAAGGCGCATCATCTATTACACTCGAGAGAAAATCTACTGGCAGTGTTTTCGGGATGAGGGTGATGAGCAAGAAAAAGGAGCGGCCCTCGACGAAGAATACGTGGTTTTCTCCAGCGACATTGACCACTGGCATTCCCCAGGCTTTTGCTGAAGAGTTAAAAAGAGATTATTCCACTTGCAACCTAACCTACCGTAAGGATACCCTTTTAGCCATACTGGGCGTGTGCACGAGAATCAGGGACCGTCATGGCGGAAACTTCCACGCAGGTATTCTGGACGATAGTACAGGCCAGTGCCTCCTGTGGCACGCATCCGAGAATTCTACGCTCCATTTGGACTTTCATGCGCCATCATGGAGCTGGGCCTGTCGATCAGGAAGCCCATCTTCTAACATCCCCCTCTCCTGGAGTCAAAGGCAGATACTTTGATCAGAGATATGTCCTTCCATACACAAATTCGCTGCGACTCCAACGATCCGTCTGCTTCATGTGGAGGTACCTGCGTATCTGGGACCGTTTCTTTCGCAGCTCCTGTAGGAGAGGCCTTTAGAGGACCAAGTTCTTTGAGATGGATTTTAATGGCAAGTGTGCTGCTGGAACCGCGCCCAATGAATTTTTGATCTGGATTCTCGGCTCTGGAGTTCATTTATCGGGTATATCGGCACCTAGAGCAGATGAGAAAACAGGAAGCTTGACTTTCAATCCTCGCCAATTATACTTGCCGTATCAGACTGAACTACTAATGGATTCATGTGGTCGCCATATCATAGGCTACTTTATCCCAGATGAGGAGAGACTAGAGGGCAGCCTTACTTCAGTCGTTTGCGCCGGGGTTAGTCTGCAGAAGCATGAGCATCCCTTGAAACAAAGGCCATTTGGTGGCGCTGTTGCAGGTTACCGATACAATGACGAGACCTGCATCGATATAATAGGGCTCGAGACATTGCTGGGAGACCCGAGCAAGTTTCGGCGAATTGGCCGAGGAAGAATACTCTGCAATTCGTGGCTTTCCTCATGTACAGAGAAGACTGTCGTCGTGGTTTAAACGGCCCCTGTTGCAGATCCTGGGATGGTAATTGATATTCGAGGAATCTTGAAAATTTCTGGTTGGTACGAGCTCTGGAAACTCACTTGGCAGCCTCCCGTGATATGTTGCTTAACCTTGTTCCGACTTTATCGAATTGGTTGAGTCCTCAAAGTCCATATAAAGAGCAATGATTGGGAAAACAATGATGTTGAGAACCACCTCCAACTTGTCTCGTTGATCTTGGCGTAGCTGGCTCGGAAGGATAATGCGGTACTGTATAGATTCCAAAAGGCACAAGTCGTGGAAGTCTAAAAATAGAGGCCATGGAGGAAGGTGTTGTGGCGTCTAGCATTGAGGGTCTGAAGTTTGGCCCATTGGTTAGGGTAATAAGGATGCTTGTATTCTCTAGTAGTGCTGCCTAGCTCGTCTCCATATTACTTCCACCTGAACCATTGGTTTGGGGTAATAAAGATGCTTGTATTGCCAAGTAGAGCTAGCTAACGTTCTCCATACTACACTAATAGGCTAGCCTAATTTTGAGACAGTGCTAAGTATAATACTATAAATTCTTACCTCCTAATTTATTATTCATCAAGTTATAAAAATTCAATGTTTTATATTTTTAACTGTCAGGAGCGCGGAGGTGATAACATCACGATGTATAGTAGCGCCTAGTATTGTTAGAGCAGGGCGCCGCGAACCTAGCTGCTAGTTCGTTACGTGCGGGTAAGGAAGGGGACGGGGGTATTAATGTACATTTAGCGAAGGCCGCCCGCATATTAGGAGAGGTTAAATAAACCCTCTAAGCACACCCCTTAGGTACCATCTCTACAATGTATAGCTGCGACCCTCAATCTTTAAGGCCTTCACTCTGTTATACAAACCCATCACTCTGAACATTTGGCATAGACCTTACATCTGCCTGCCTCGCTTGCATTGCTTGACCTGACGTGAACTATTGCGCTGCTTTGCTATGATGGGAAGGAACAGAGCCTGTATGTTGATCTTTTCCTTAAAGGGTGGCGTTCAGTTACTTGAGAAGAGGTTCAAAGTATGTAGAACAAGGTAACGATGTTATATTCCAAACTTGTAACTGATGCGGAAAGAAGGATAGCTCTTTCTAAACGAGCCTGCAAACGAAACCATCTATCCAACGGAGTCAATAAAAGCCCAAGTACAAAGAAGGCGCATTCGGGCCCCACACCACAGATCACAGAAAAGGGCAACTGCGAATCATATCGTGTAATAATGGTCAAAGATTGAGGCTTATGTTCTGGAGAACAGCAGAACAGCCGTGACCGTCAGGTAACACCGAGCACAAATGCCTTTGTCCACCTCATTGAGACATGCCAATAGTGACATGTACACAACCGAAATCTTAAGCGTCTTTGAGAGTGACGGCGACAGTAAGCTTTCCCCGGAATTTGGATGCTGTCTAGGGATGACAATGACCTTGTCGGGGATTTTATTGCCAATTGCATTGTGGTGGTTGGCAAAGGAATGCAACTTGCTGTGGAAGTTAGGACTCCCCATGAAGCGGTCGAATTCCGGAGTTCCACGGTTGAACGTGAGGATCTCACTGAACGGCTGATTCTTGGCATTGTAATTCTGACGAGTGATGGCCCAAAACTCCTTGTTCTGTACATCCATGAGGAAAACGGCCTGGAGCTTCTTGGCGTTGTCGCCAGAGACGGACTTGAAGTTCTGCATGCCCATCTCGTTGAGCGGAATCCTCTTTGCGCCCTGTCCAACGTTCAAATCCTTGAAAGCATCCTGGTAGAGAATGAATTTGCCATCTGGATCATATGTTCCCCTGTTGATGAGGTCCCGATGGCTTTTGGAGCTGTACACCGAGACTTGTTTCAAGTTACGGGCGTCTTTCATGCTGAAGCCGAGCTCGGGCGACTTGAACTCCCGCAGGACTCTCAGGGATGGATCAGCGTCTATCCTCATGTCTTGCTTATCTAGCTTCAGTTCATCGTTCTTGTTGATGTCGAGGAAAGCCCTGTTGCTCGCATGCTTGGCAAGTTCCGCCTCTGATTGAACAATCAGAGTATCAGGCTCGTTGCTTTTGGCCTTTCCTTCACACGTGTTGAGCTGCTTAAGGCCTGCTTGCTCGTAGACTTCCATGGGCTTGGGGTCCTTGCCTTTACCCTCGCCACGACCAGGATTCTCGGTAGGCGGTATTGGCTTTGCATCTGGTTTCGGATTAGGCGGGTTGGGACGCGGTGGTGTGTCGGGACGAGGAGGAAGTTTAGGGGTCCTGGTTTCGGTACCGGAGCTGGTAATACGGGGTTTGGTCTGGGAATAGGAGGTGGTGGCGGAGGGGGAGGAGGTTTACCAGGGAAACCTGGAGGAAAGCTCCTGGCAAAAGAACCCTTGAGGTCAGACTCATTCAGCTCTAGGATGGACTCATCCACCTCACGGCGTCCAACTTCTGAAGGGCCTGCGAGTCCAGGAGCTGCAGCGGTAGAATCGAGCCACGAATCGATGTCTGCAGTTGGAACGACAGGCGCTCCGCGGACTAGCTGACCATAGTTGGCCAGCAAAGCGGCTAGAAGCAAGGCATGTTGAGTGGGAAGAAATTTCATCTTGAAGCTTATGACGAAAGGTCTCTGATATGGAAAAGGGATACGTTTGTGTTGCAGAGTGAGGCGGCCTTAGTTGAAGACGAATGGTTCAAGCTAGTTGCTGATTGTGAAGCACGTTGTTGCGTCAAGTGGCACTTATATATATATAATTTTTTCCAACCCTGAGCCATGAACTCGTCATCGTGTAAAAGCTATCTATCTCAGCCAGTTGTTGGAAAGTCCATCAACGCCCTGCTATTGTTTTGTCACTATGTTTAGGCACCACGTGAGAACACAGGGGAGCAAGTACAATAAGCATAATACCTCCCGTATACTCCGTGCATGAATATTATTAGACACAGCTCCGCCGCGCGCGCGCATACAACAAGACAAAGCCGTGGCCAGCCATCGTGGCCGGCGAGTCGAAGGATCGGGTACAACGAATAGGAGACGGTATGTACACTCTGGCGAAAGGTCCTATTTTGAGCCGTTGATGACAATTCCACGTTTTCGCTGGCTCCGACGCGCCCGGATAGTCAGCCCTTCCAGAAGGGCTGCATTGCATGGCAACTGTTTGGGATGCTGACTGCGTTTGGATCTTGCCGACATGCTTGCAACAAAGTGTCGCGCATACATGATCATAATGAGTTTATAACTGGCCCCACGGCGACCCCAATCTTGGCCAATGCGTCGTCGTCTTACATCAGCAGCAAAGCAAAGCCCCAATATTGTCCTCATCCCCGTCACGCTTCGCTTCCTTGGAGAAACCAGCACCTCAGTTCGTTCACTGCCAATCGTCCTCAGATTGCGACTTGTTTTTGTTCTCCAAGACTTTGATCTCTCTGAAGCTCCAAAGGAAAACAAAGGAAAATCTACTGAAAATGCATTAGAGTCTTCGGACAAGGACTGTGCATAATGGATATTTCGAGGTTTCCCACTGACATATGGAACATGATAATTGAACATCTTGTCATCATCATTGGCATCAAAAATGCGGTATTGCTACGGACGATAAACAAAGCCTTCGACGCGGCTATCATGCAAGCTATCTGTGTCAGTCACGTTGTCGATATTCATGATCCTTGCACGCCTTTCCTGGGCTTTGCCGTTGAACAAAGCTTGAGGGGCAAAATTGCTCTGGTCAAGTCACGTTCGAAGCTGGATGCCACCCAGGACTTGTTGGTCGTTATTGACAATGTCAATCAAAACCTCGACATGTTGACTGGTGAAATGGATGACCTGACCAGGAGAAGCAACATCTAGCGGTAGCAGAGGCGGTCAGCTCTGTCAACTGCACCCAATACTCAACCGGCAAAGAGTACGACACTAGATGGGACGCCCAAAATCTTTTCTGTGGTGCCATCGTCATTGGAAATCTGCCTCTTGTCAAAACGTTGCTGGAGGAGCGACAAGCCTCGAATCCTTCAATTGAAGTGGACGGTGTTACACCATACTTTGGCAGGCCGCTCGTCATCGCAGCAGGGCTGGGACGCCTAGACATTGTTCGTTATCTTATAGAGAACGGCGCACGCTCGAATATCATATGTCGGTGCGACAAAGCATTTGCACACTCCCACGAGGTTGAGAACGCAGACTATGACCCGCAAACCGAGTCGCCAATCTGGCTTTTAAGATCTGAGAACATGTATCCAGCATCGGCGCCAAGTGCACTGCGAGCTGCTGTACTTGGACGTCAAGAGGATGTTGTGCGCGAATTGCTGCTTCCTGAGTACAGACTGTCTCCTTCGAAAACTGAATACCTGGCTGCTCTCGTAGCAGCTGCGAGAGTAGACGTCAAACTCATTCACATGCTCGTCGACGCCATGGAAGGGAAGACTTTGTCCGACTTTCCTGGGCTTGGAAAAGAAATGACCTGGGAAGCCATTCGATACAATCGAAAACACGTAGTGCAAATGCTGCTTGATGAGGGCTGCGTTGATGTCAATGCATTCCCTATCCCCGATGAGTTCCTTGCACGGGACGCTTCAATGGGCCGCCCTTCTCGGAAACACTGACATGATGCGCTTTTACTGGACCGAGGAGCCGACGTTCACTTCAATGGCCTTGACCGAGCAGGTCATACACCCATCGAAGGAGCTGCAAAGGTGGCCAGGAGACGGCCGTGGAAATGCTGCTTGACCTCGGCGCTGACCCTGTATTGGCTCTCAGGAGCGCGACCAAGGAAAGCCAACCCCGGATCACCAAACTTGTACTGGACAGATGCCCAGATTTACTCGACAGGGACGGGGACGTGAGGGTAGATTGGCATTATGGTTTTCCGTGACACGCAAAAACCTGAGAAACATGACACTCCTAGTTGATCGTGGAGTTTCCCTTGACGAAGGCTACGAAGCGTCTTGGGAACTCCCCATCAATGTGGCCAAGGACGGCAAAGGTCAATGGGTGGTGAATCATTTGCTTTCACTCGGTGCTCAAGACACCGATGCCGAAATTCGTGAGGAGGATTGCAGCTTGACGACTGCCCACACATGGCTCGAGGAGCGCACCTGGCAATGGGTCAGCAAATATTAGCTGTTCGTTTTGTAAAGCTACGATTGTCAGCCTCGAATGCACATGCATGCATGACCGTGTTGCATTCCGTTCCCATTCACGCTGGCCCCCGCAACACGCATGTAAGCTGAGAATCTTTTATAGCACGCATGGAGCTTCACTGCTTCACTCAGCCCTTTGCACGACAAAACCGCATCAAGGACCCACTTCATTATTACTCGGGACGCATTCTGGCTTTGCTTGATAGACCGTTATTTGTCAAAACTCAAACCCGGCATTCATCGCAAACCCTCTCTCCTATCCATTTGGCCATACCAAGTTTCATCTTCACTCGACTATCCGGACAGTAAAGCCTGCTGAGCCTCTCGCCAACATCAATCATGTCGCCACCCGAACAAGTTTCCAAGATGATCTCGGGACAGAAGTCCTCGCATTCTTGTCGCAAATTCGTGCTGTGTCACTCGGCAATCGTGCTCATCTCCGGTCTGTTTTCCATTCTCGTTCTTGCTTTCAAAGCCAGCACCACGGCGTCTTTCCGCCGGTTTCATCCCGAGGGCGGCGACAGCCCTAGACTTCGGCCTGGAGATTATTTTGATATGGGACAAATCAGCATGTATCCTGCCTATTTATTCAACGACTATGCGGACATCACCTTGACGGGAGCTGGTATTAGTCTGGCCATATCAGTGGGCATGGTATTGCTTCTTATATTTGTCCTGAGAAAGTCCAAAGCGCTTTTGGTAAGTCACACCAAGCCACACAACACATCACACAACACAGCTGGCTTAGTTTAGGTGATTTCAGCAGAAAACCTTTCCACAGAGCTAACGGTTCTCTACCTCGATATAGTTGATGAAATGGCAAAGATTCGTGCTGTACCTGGTGCTGATTGGGAATATCTGCCTTTCTGCTGCAGTCTTCCTACTGAATGCGGTGAATCATTTCCGATCAGCCCGGTTTGACGCCGGCTACACGAGCACAGCACGAGGTGCCACTGGGTATGGAATTGGTGCCGAGTATGATGGCGGGCGATTCTCCATCGGATCATGGGCCTGCCAGATGAGCAGCTATTCCTACTATGAGGAGCCCAGGGATGCTTTAGCCGCCCAGTGCAGAGACGAGGCTGTTGCGCTTTGGGGAAGTCTGGTCATGGCCCTATCCAATGCGGCACTGGTGGGCTTGGTATGGCTCGATTGGCGAAGGGAAAGACTTTTGTTTCGTGGTTTCCGGTCTCTGTGGGAGGAAAATGAGACGTACTACATCTGACACGTTTATCGTCAAACTCAACATGGCTGGAAAAGAATCTCGTTTGCTGAGAACCACAGTGGCAGTGCTGCAGTCAAGGAAGCATTTGCGCGATTGCAAACATGTTAGGCGCGGCCGTTATAGAACAGTTTACTCGTAGCAACATTTACTTCTTTTCAGCCATCTGAAGCCCACGTTACGCATCAAATTGCACGTCCAACACCTAATATTTCGCGATAACCTCGCACTCATCTAAGAATAATCGCACGTCGTGGAAGGCATGAATAGCCGTTGCCATCAATTCAACCACTTTCTATCCAGCCCCGTATGTTGCCCGTTTCCTCCCTACTAATATTCTTCATATCTTACTATCCCTTTCTATTATTATTGAATTCTATAATTATCCCAGGTTTTCCTTATTACGATTCTATTTATAAATTAGTTTGTTTTTCCTTAAGGACTATTTTGCGCCGGTCAGCTCAGAGCACAACGGGGTGTATTACATGGTGGGTTCATGCATGGTAAGCAGGAAATATTTGGGGGCCCAAGAGACGCAAATACTGCTGGAAGTCAGTTCGTACTATAGCGGAACCGTCATCGTTGAAATTTAGAAACACCCAAGCTCGACAGAGGCCATGTTATGCACTTTTTGTGTGAGTTACGAGGCTCGGTTTAAGGTAATGAAGCAACGATGCCTCTTATTCGGAGTATAAAGGGATGAGCAAGTCCCCAGTGGGATACCCAAATAGACGGTCCTCATCATCATCCTCATCATCATCCTCATCATCATCATCATCATCATCATCATCTACCAATTGACCACAGTTCACTTCCACTGCCGATTGTACCAAGTCTTTGATATATCATCCTGAGATTTCTAGCACCCTACAAACACATACACGGTACAAAAATACCAATCATCCCCATTCTTTCCCCATCCTCAATTTCTCTTTCTCTTCAAACCTTCCATTTTCACTTTTCCGTCATCTTCAAAATGTCAGGTGCTCTCGGCTTCATCCTCAATGCAGCGGGGCTCATCGTCCCCTTGGCCTTCAAGCCAAATATGCCACACAACCCGTCAAAGAAGCAACATCTGTCCAAATCATCGTCGGGAGCGGCGCGAAAGACCTCGGCGGTGACGTCCCCACGTTGCTCTCTGGGACGACGACGGCCGTCGAATCGGACAGTGGCACCCCGGCAAGAAGGACAAGATACACGAAGGCGAAGCAAAAACCATTGTGGTAGAGCACAAGCAGAACCACAATGAGCAGGCCGATCCGTACTACGTGATGCTGAGCAACCTCAAGAACGACGCCATTTGCATCGCCGCCGTCACCGTTGCCAACCAGAAGGTCTCGGCCACCTTCTTCGGCGATACGGGCTACATGTGCGGGCAGTCCTGGTTCCTGAGCGAGAACAAGATTGGATCCAACTTCCAGAAGCCCAAGTGCGTGTGGCTCGATGCCGACCACACCAACAAGATCAACGCCCGGGCCCTCAGCTTCCATCTGAACGACATGGCGCCGTCCGCGGACAAGCTGGCCCAGTACCAGTCTCGGCAGGAGACGCTCTGCCAGAGCACGCCCCGGTTCTCCTTCTGGGGAACTTGCTGCCCGATGGCATCGTTCCGTTCTTCAAGCCCAAGCTGCAGTACAAGGATGACTCGGCCAACTCTGGCGAGGGCGCGGACAAGGATCCGGATAGAGTGGTTGACAGGCAGAACCAGTACAACAAGGCCGTCTACCTTCACCAGGGGAGAAGGTGAACAAGGCTCGCTCGGCTTCTCGACGTGGCCCGGATTTGGCTCGGGGCTCCAACCACGACCCCGCGCACCTCATCATCACGGACCATCCGGAGGACAACGTGCGTCATGTCTGCGAGCATCCCAACTCGTACGGCTGGGATATCGTCTCTACTGTGCAGAACTTGTATTGCGACATGGAGCACAAGCAGCTCTATCCCGTGTGCAACGGCAAAGAAGCCAAAGACAACTGCTTCGATATGAACAGCAAGGTGATTGTTCCCAAGAGGGGGATTACGTCCCGAGACGAGTTTGCTGCGCTTACTCCGCGAAAGAACTACACGTCGCAGGCTCACTGGGAGAGATAGTTCCTTTTCTTGGGACCCAGGATCATCATAGAAGGGGCTGTGTTTATGGTGTGCTTTGCGAAAAGAGCAATTTGCAGGTGTTTTTGCGGGCTAGAGGATGTATTTGTTTTTTTGACATGTTTAGAATGAAGTATTGAGTACAGCTATCTTTTTTTTTCTAGAAAATAACTCCTCTGCGTATGCAGATCGTTGACGTTGACTTGACGGAGTAACACCCTTGGAACTTGGAACATGGTGGATTAATAGCCTGTTTGAAAATCAAAGTTTAAAAATCAAACATCCATTTCTTGCATCGCCACCTTTATTCATCCATCACTCTATTCACGATGCCGTGATCCAACGCAGAGTGTTTGATGAGCCCTGGATCGAGCCTTGCGGGTTTTGTCTACCGCAGACTCCAAGGTTATAAACCGCTTTTCAAAATGACTTTTGCCCTGGGGCGCGTGAGTGCAAGTTCGATGACTCTATCATCCCCAAATACTAATGTACTCTACTAGATACAGGAAGCAAAAACCAGACGCAACACCTCAACACCTTGACACGTTGAAGCACTATATATACTACATTCCTTGGCCCAACCATGAAAGGCTGAGTAAAAGAAAATAATCATCTTGGGCTACTAACCACAGATAGCTTACGGGCTGAATTCCGATGATTCCGTAGTGCTTAGATTTGAGAAAATGTGGCTACCATCGCCTGGATTCCCAAGGAAGTGAGCGAGTCTATAGCACCAGTAAGCTACAGAGTGAGATGGACACACTATGCATAGTCTAACGAACATATAGTACATAGAAGGGCCACTGGCCGATGAACTGGGACTGCTACGTGGAAATGCAGGCAGGAAAAATTCTGCGAAAACACTTCACGCTTGATAGCTACAAAACAGTGCAAGGGTTTCATTGGGAGGAGGACTGGCTTGATTACGACCATAAAGGAGCCTGAGTCTACAATACAAACATGATTAACGGACACGCTTATTAATCTGCAAGAATTACGCGAAATTTGTCAGGCGATATACAGAGTAGGTCAGCCCGAATACTGTCGCTGCTGTCGCTGCTTCGATTCGGCTCATGCTGATCTCCGACTGCAGGACCTCGGGTGCGTTGTTGGCTACTACGAGGGTGAGCCAGATATAAAATGAAGATTCACAAGAGAGTTTTGTAAGGCCAAGGACGATGTCGATCAAAAGGCAGGGATTTTGACTCAAGCCATGGACAGGCCTTCGAACTCCTCCAATCCTAAACGCCTGCCATTTAATTAGCACTTTGGCGACTATGGAGGAGTTAAGCTATACTTGAGAGGATAGATTTGGATGCCCCATAGGAAAAAAAAAAAAAAGAGGGAGAGGAATTGAATATAAATAGTAGATGGAGCTTAAAGGTATTGTAAAAGTATAGGACCACTTGAGTATCTTGAGTATTCAAAATGCGTCTTATTTTATTGCTTTCCATTGTTGCAATTGCAGTGGCTCTGACACACTCACCCGAAATTATGATGCCTTCTGTTGCCAAGCGCTTGCCCTATACAGACACTGACAAAGAGGTGGCAAAGCGTTAAACTGACACCGACAAGGTTGCCTGATTAGAATAGGAGCTGCATACATCCAAGGTTGGAGAATCTCTGTGTTTGAAGTTTCATGTAGCACCCTGCTCTATGATTATATGATACTTGTGGAATAATATTGGATTCTTTGTCAGGAATGTTGCTTCTCTAATCTAGTCATCGGGTTCCCGGTGCGCTACAATTAGATGATACACGGTCCAGTGCTGTAAACAGTATTACACTTCACACGTCATGGGCGATATTTTCGCTTGGGTGACAGGCATTGCAGTCCTGAGTTTTACCTTTGCTCAGCAGTAAAGCTATGACGAAAGCAAAGATAACAACAGTGAGGCTTGTGTACAACACTTCGGTACATCATTACTGCCATTTGCATCTTTTTTTCTGCTCCAAAACTGGTGTAGAAGGTAGGATTCATTCAGCTACTGGTTCTCCAATGTTTTCATGTCTCTTACTGCTACACGGTATTCTGCCGCACATGATGTATAGAAGCGTATTATTTGGCCTATCCCCTCTAGTCCAGGGGATTGTATCAAGTAAGCGTGGTTAATCGATGCAAACTGCCAGTGTTTCTCGAGTCTGTTCAACGAGACGTGTCTCCTATCGTGCAGTTAGGTCCAGGCCAGACTTACCGAGAAGCATACTGACCTCCTGTAGATAGCACAGGGGTGCCAATAAAGATTGCTAGCAACACCGGAATCAGTGAAGAGACTAATGTAGGCAAAAGCTCTGCTGTATTTGATGCCAGTCCGATTACTCAACTCGAATACTCTTACATCCCTGGAGGTGTTGCGGACCTATTTTACGATATTTCCGCCGTAAATGACTTACCTAGAAGCCAGGGTGTTACAGAAATGCTGGACTTGAGTTAGTGCTATGTAATTCAATTTCAGGAATAGCTTAGATGTCCAGGTCACATAACACACATGTTGAATAAATGCTATACATGGATACATTGAATTCAGTCGAGAGCCCGACTTCAGGACCACAGGTTCCACGCCCACTTAAATCTTTCCAATTGTAAGGTGTGTAGAGCCTGGTTGTAGAGCCTGGTTTGCCCCGGACGAATTTTTCAGAAGTGAATGTCTACCCGCTCTCCAATTTGCTGGATGTAAACATGGCTTGCCGTCGCTTTGGAGCAGCCATTCTTGGATCAATGGCGTTTCTTCGGAAGCCAAGCCATCAAGACTACCGTCCACCATGATCTCTAGGTACATCGCTTACGTATCTAATTCGAGACTATTGGCGCCTCTGCCCCTTTGTCGAGTGACCCAAAATCGCAGCCAAGGATTGGAAGAAGTTCATAACGAAACCCATCGGTGACGACTAGTTTGGCAACAGACCACAGAACGCAGAAGAATAGCCGAACCAGCGCTTCCCACGATTCTCTGGCTGCGATGCATGAGAGCCCGCTTTGCACCCATGTGCAGAATGACTCAATGTCGGCTAATATATCCGTGCCAGTCGCTTCCGGGAGCAGGCGGTAGTCGGGACTGATGATGATGGCGTTTTGGGAAAGTGCAAATTCAAGACACCTTGTGACTGGCATCAATTTCATTTGCGCCAAATGAGCAAAATAGTGCCCTTGCCCGATATTGCGCAGCAATAGTGAGAGGAAACTATGAGGAAACTATATGGCGTCGTATCACACCTACCATTTGGGCCACCACTGCGCATACATCCGATGTCCAAGTATCATGCCACCGCCGTGCCAATGCACCATGATGGGCCGTTTGACAGCGACAGTCGATGGAGGCATCTGAGGAATAAGGACCGTTGCCGTGATGTCATGACCATTCACATGGGAATAGGCAAGGTCACGCCTGGTAAACCCTGCAAACTTGTCGCCGCCCATTGTCTCTTGTTCGAGCTGATGAGCAGATATGGTCCGTTTCTAGTCAGAGAGCCTTGAGTTTGCAAGATTGAAGGAAGGAAAGGAAGGAAAGGGTATAGCTGCGTTGCTGACAACGGGCGGCATGGTGGAGATGATGAATGTCTCGGATTGCCGTGGGGTCCAACGCACGCCGTTGGGGAATTTGTCTTTTCCTTTTTCTTCTCGGTCTAGTAGTAGGAGTGGGTAGAAGGAATTGGAATGGATACGAAACAATCTTCATGCTTACGCAGCACATGATACATACAGTTGAAGCTCAATACGTAAACCTCGGAAAGCCAGCACACTTGCCAACTCGATCGTACCGATCGTGAGGTTGTTATTTCTACATCATACAATATCCTCGATGCATTATATGCTTTGCTATTATTTTCCAAGTGCTCGACTCTCTGCTTTCTGTCAACTACCCGTATACTTGGTCTTAAGACGGCTCACAACCAGATTGCCCAGCTCCTCGATGCTGCCACTGTTCATCAGCTCCAGGACACTAACATTGATGCCAAATGCCTGCTTGCACCAATTTCTCAATTCTATCGACACGAGAGAATCTACGCCTACAGCTGCCAGTGTCTGCGCCAAATCCAGCTTTGTATCGTCGTTCAACATGAGAAAAGATGCTACGCGAGACCCGATGGCGCTGGCCAAGAACTTGGCGGTCGCCTTGTCGTTCAATTTCGACGGATCGGTCGCTAGGGACGCCACGAATGCGCGGACCGCATCCAGATGTAACACGCGGAGAAAGTCTTCTTCGCTCACCAGATCAGCGTGTGAGGTTACACGATGCTGCGAGGGTAGTTTCGCCACGTAGCCGACGTCGTCTATAGGACCTAAATCAGGATCGATGCCGCCAGGCCATGAGCATGTCGGTATTGGACAAAGGCGTCAAGGAAGGCGTTGGCTGCCGCATAATTGGCCTGTCCAAGATGGCCAAACAAGCCAGCCATGGAACTGAACAAGACGAAGAAGTCTACATCTTTGGGGAGAAAATGATGCAGATTCCAGGTTCCATCCACCTTGGGGCTGGTTGTTGCTGTCCAAGCAGCGGCATCCATGTTGACGATGCTAACATCATCAAGGACCATGGCCATCTGGATGACGCCGGCGATGGGCTGCGTGGCTCCCACGACCGCAGCTCTCACCGATTTCTCGTCGGCCACGTCGCCCGCAAAGCATTGTACACGGCAACCTCCTGCCGTAGCTCGTTGAAAAATCGTTCGTCGTCATCTCCACGGCCCGCTGATCGGGAGAGAAAGATGAGGTTCCTCGCACCATGGGAAACCATCCAAGAGGCCACAGATTTCCCCAGGCCCCCGTTCCTCCAACCAGCAGGTACGAAGTGTCACTCTTGAACGAAGGCTGGGGTGCAATCCGAGTCAGAGGCAGAGCCAATTTGTCATCGTCGTCGTGCTGATGCTGTGGGAATTTGACAACAAGCTTGCCTATATGCTGACCCTGCTGCATAAAACGAAAGGCGTCTTGGGCGTGGACGGCATCGAACACGGTGATGGGCCGGATGGGATGAATGAACCCTCGCGAGGACAAGTCCACGAGCTGCTCGAGCGTACGTCGAGTCCTGCGCTTGTCGTGGATAATCTGTGTACCGTTGAAACAGGTGAAGGTGCGGTTGGACAGGAATGGTGCCATGGCCAGCTGTCCGTGGCCAATGAGGTCGCGTTGGCCAAAATCTCAACCATGCATCCGTGCGCTGCCACACATTTCCATGATGCGTGCAGCAGCTCACCCGACAACGAGTTCAGAACGACATCCACGCCGGCCTTGTTCGTCGCTTTCATGACGTCCTTGACGAAGCTTTCGTCACGCGAATGGAATATGCGATCCCGGGGATTCCAAATTCCCTATTCACAAAGTCGATCTTGCCAGACGTGCCTACCGTCACGTAGATCTCGGCACCAATCCATTTGGCGACATGGATGGCAGCGATGCCTACTCCTCCGGCTGCGCTATGAATCAAGACGGATTGACCTCTTTGAAGGTTCGCCTTGTCGGCGAGACAGGCTATGACGGTGTAATAAACCACCGGCATCGTGGCTGCCTCCTCGTCGCTCAGATGATCTGGTGTCTTGACGCACCAAGCGGATGGGATTTGGACTTGAGTTGCAAACCCCGGCCGGTCTGCACTCAACCACATGACCCGGTCGCCATTCTGGACGTGATTCACGGCCGGCCCTACAGCAAGAACCCGTCCAGCCCCTTCTCAACCGCTGCCGTGGACTTCACCAGCGCGTTCGCCCTCTGAGTGGGTGGGTATGATACCCAAGGCGTGCAACAGCTCCTTGAAGTTCATTCCAATGGCGCTGGTTTGGATACGTACTTCTTCAGGTCCCAAGTCATCCAACAAGAGAGTACGCCATTGCAGCGACTGAAGTATGCCACATTGCCCAAACACCATGTGTTTGGCGGCGCCATTGGTGGCGGCAGTGGCCTCGACACGCGTCATGTCGGCGAGAACCCTGTCTATTGGACGCCAGTGGAAGCGACTTATGCAGACCGTCTCGTCTCTCCACGCATATTCCATGTCGGGATCCAATGCTGAGTCTTCTCCTGGCCATTGTTGCTATCGACGTTGTTCGCAGACAGTAGCTTATGGGCAATTTTGGCCACAACACGGGCAGCACCTCCGCCGAGACTGTCGAGTTCTAGGGTCGCAAACTGCATTCCAAGTTCCAGCCGGGCTGTGCGTGCTATGCCCAAGATTTGGGCCTGGTGTGGGCATTGACAGCCAAGCTGTGCGGGCTCAGTCAACCACAGCAGGCTGGATTGTGCATGTTGGTCAATCAAATCAACGAGGAGCTGTACGTCTTCTTCGCTCACATTTCGGAGCAATGGACCAACCGCATTTCCTTCCACGTCAATGGAAGATATCAGCCCTTGACCAGGTCTGTCGAGAAGCTTGTCTTTCGCCCAGACGCAGTGATCTACCTCATAACCTTGTTCTTCCAGGGCCGTCTTGGTAGCGCATGCGATCCCAACATCGCTCAAACGCTCCGATCGAGTCAGCAGGGTAAAGCGTAAGTTTTTGGCTGCAGGCAGAGCACTTTTGCCTGCTGCCGGTCGTACAATCATGTTTGCATTCACATGATAGGGGGCTCATGATCCCACACAAATTGACTCATCTTCTCGAACCCAGATTGACCCAGCCTGATGTTCCATTCGTCCGGGGAGATGTATGGCTCGTCTGCGCGGCCATCGTCCGTGCCTAGCCACCATCCGAGAACAAGCCCATCATAAAGTTGGCGCTCTTGGTGAGGGGGAACAGTTCCTGTAGGAACAGATAGCCGTCATCGCGAAGCAAGGTTCGGCAGTGTCGGAGAGTGTCAACCAGGCAAGGGTGGCATGGAGCACGTTGGAAGCCACCACCAGGTCGTAGCTACCCGCTTTGAATCCCTGTTCCAGTGGATTTTGAGAGATATTCAATACGCGGTACTCCAAGGACGTATAGGCCTTGAAGCGATCCTGAGCTGGCACGAAGAATCCAGCAGAAATATCGGTAAAGGTATATTGTAGGTACAGACGTTCTCCATAATCGGATTGAAGACTGTTGAGAATCTTGGCGGTTAGACCACCAGTCCCAGCACCGACTTCCAGAATCCTCAGCTGCGGCCTATTGTTTCCCAGAAGACGAAATAGTGTGCTCAGATCTTGCAGATCGTTCTGCCAATTATAGACTTTTGTGAGAAGTCCATCTTGATGGAGAAGGTCCAGATAATCAACACGGCCAGCAATAACATCCGCCATGTGGTGATAGGCTCTCCATATAGCCATTCCCCACGGCAGGGCGTCAACACTCGGAATAGACTCGAGGCAGTCTTGGATCATCTGTCGACGACTGGCGCTGGAAAGTCCCAATAAAGCAGCCGAGTCCGGCACAAGAGGAGACCCAGGCTGACCGAACCTCTTGACTTGCTTGTGCATCCAGTCTACGAACCGAGCAAAGTGTGGCTGGCTCGGCTCGACACCCACCACATCGTTCTGAGCTGCCTCGATGGTGCAGAGCACGAAGAGTCTCTCTACAAGCTCCAACTGCGAAGCCGCGTTATGGCCGGGATGGACCAGCTTTGCGAAATCTATAAAGTCGAACGCGGGCATCCACTGCAAATGCTGCGTTTCAAAATCAGCCTTCTCCTTGCTGCATGCCCCTTCTCCATTGTCGAGCGGAACTAGAGTTAGTTGTCGCAGAGAAAACATGGGCTTGCCATCGATGGAGGCGCAAGAGGACTTCTTCTCGTCTTTACTGCCCCAAGTGCTCAAATGAAGTGTCGCTCCGGGAGGCACACATCCGACTTGTAGCTCGCCCATATATGTCGGCACCTCGAGCTTGTTCAAGTCACGGTATACGCCGCGGACCTGCGCCACGGTCCAAGACTGAAGGACCACGTCCAGGGTCGCTGGGTGCATGGCATAAGGTGACTCCCACTGCTCTTGTACGTCTTGAACACTCGCCGAGACTCTCTGTTCGGTGACTGACGTAGCAATGTTTCTCAAACCCCTGAACCTAGGCCCGTATCGTAGGCCAACTCGAGAGAGTGCCTTGTACCAGCGTTCTGAGGCTACGTTTCGAGCAAGAGCTGTCGCGTTTGCAGCTGCATCATGATCATCCTGTGTTGCTGCCACGCCGTGGCGACCATTGGTGACGAGTCCGTGACAGTGCGAGACCCAGCCGGCTGCATGATGATGAGACGTAATGTTGAACTCGTACCATATGCTGTCCTGTTTCGTGGTCAACCTGTGAGGTCTCAGCGTTGTCATGACCTCTGTATCTTTGTTCTCCTGAAGCACCATGGCATTGCTGAGATGCACATCACGGACGGTGTAGCCCGCCGAGCCGTCACCGAGCTGTGACGCGGCCACTCCGGCCATGGCAACGTATGCTGCCACTGGAAAGACGACATTGTTGTGCAGGACATGATCTTGAAGCCAGGGCACATCTGCGAAGCGCAACACGTTTCTCCACACAGGCTCTAGATCAGATGATTCAATGACTCGAAGATCCAGAAGATCATGGAGCGGGTGTTGATGGCTCCTCCACTTGGCCATGACCCGCGTTTCGGCCCATACTCTCCGATCATAATGCCACGGAAAGGTTGGCAGCCCCGTCATGACCTTTGTGCCTGGACTGAACGGTGGGCACACAGATGTGCCAGCGCAGTATAAGTGACCGGCTGTCGCCACAAAGGAATCGGCATCATGCTTTCCTCGAGTCAAGGACGAGCAATAGTAAATGGACGCGGCCTCCTGTTCCCGCGTATATTTGCCTCAACGGGCCTGCCAAGGATGAGTGAGGTCCGACTTCGAGGTGGACAGAAATTTCTGGAAACTCTTCGACTAGCCTCTTGGCCGCTGAATAGAATTGAACAGGTCTCTCCAAATTCTCACGCCAGTAATCACCTCCCAAACTGTCCGCCTCCGCCGTCAGAGACCTGCCCCGGACGCTCGAGATAAACGGAACGTGAGGCCCCTTGAGCGTAAGATGGGGGCCGATATAGTCGCGATATTGACAGCCAATGGTGTTCATACGATCTTATTTCTTCCATGTTAGTGTCAATGAACCTTGTTGGCCTTTCTTGGGAAAATGATGGCCTCATGAAACTTACGTGAATGGTATGCTATCGACACCTGAAGCTTACGCACAAGAACATCCGGGCGATGCTTCTTGATCGCGTCAAGACATGCGTCTAAATAGTCTGCATCGCCACTAAGCGTCACACTTCTCCCGCTGTTGACGCATGCGACTTGCACGCCGGGACCAAGATACGGCTGCACGTCCAGCTCGGCCATTCCCACAGCGGCCATACCACCTCTTGTCCGAATCTTGTGGGAAAAATATCCTCGATAGAAGGCCACGATGATGGCTTCCTTCCTCGAAAGGGCCCCGGCTGCGTATGCTGCCGCAATTTCACCGCTGGAGTGTCCCACGACGGCTGAAGGAGACACTCCCAGTCGGCAAACAGGTCCACCAACGCCATCTGCAATGCCGTACAGATGGGCTGCGAGCGCTCGGCTCGCATTAGGATGTCAGCATCTTCACAGTTGGTCATGGTATCCTCTATTTTCCAGGATGGTGCATGCTCCAGTGACCGTAGCACGTCGTCCATCGCACCTATGCTCTCCTTGAACTTGGGATGCTCCTTAGCAACTCGCGGCCCATAAGGACCCATTGGGCTCCTGCCCGGTGAAAACAAAGGCGACTTTTGCATTGCCCTGAGAAGACTCGGAGGACGGCCTGACTACTTCAAAGGGGATTCGCCATTCCTCAGACAGAAGCCTCTATACTTGAAGTGCTCTCTACGATGGGCTAGAGTGTATTCGAGGTCTTCTAGTCGATTTCAATTTACCGACTCTTGCAGGTGTTTGAGGTGTTGATCCACGACAGCTTGAAGCAAATCTGGGGTGTTTGCAGAAAAAAACAGTAGTTTTTTTCGTCTCAATGGGGAAGATGGCTGGGGTCAATCGTTGGTATCTCACGCAATGCAGTGCCTACAAATGACCGGGCTGATTCTAATATAAACTACATTGGACATGAGATTAGATTATCAGTATTCTTTTTTTTTTTCCTTCAAGAAGGATCCGTTCAGTAACAGCACGGATGGGGTTTGCCGGTGGAATTTGAAAAGGAGATTTGGAAAAAGACTTGCGTGAACATTGGGACCATCAATTTCGCTCTTTTCCAAGGAACTAGGAAGAATATACTGTTAACAAAACTCCCATGTGAGGGCCTCCGGGTTAGATGGATAGCAAGAGTGGTTTCTTGCCGCACTTACTCGCAAGATTGGGTGTATTAAACTTGCTGTTGGGCATAATTGTCTGGCTCTCCAGAGATACCACCGCTTTCAGGACGCTCACAATACCAGCCGCAGCCTCAGAGTGACCCAGGTTGGGCTTGATGGATCCGATATACACTCCCCGGTTGCCAAAGCAGTTTCCCACGGCAGTCGCTCCGAGAGGATCTCCGACGGCTGTTCCCGTGCCGTGGCACTCGACCATGGCTGTGTCGTCGAAACTGAGCCCCGCGTGCTGATATGTCCGACGTATCAAGGATTCATGGGCCGCGGCATTGGGACTCGACAGGCCTCCGGGTGATCTGCCATCCGCGTTGCTGCCCGAGGCTCGGACGACGGCGCGGATGGGATTCCCATCCCGAACAGCATGGTCAAGGCGCTTGACGTAGAGACAAGACACGGCTTCTGCCCTTGCGTACCCATCCGCCGCTGCGTCGAATGTTTTGCAGGAACCATCCGGGGACAACAGGCCCGTCGCGGACATGGTGATGCTCAGGCCCGGCGTGAGGATCAGGTTCGTCCCGGCTACGATTGCAGAGGAGATTTCTTTCGCCGACCCGAATGGCCTGGAGGGCCTGGTGCAGGGCCATTCCTGACCAAGAACAGGCCGTCTTCATCGTCACGCTGGGACCTCTCAAGTCGTACTCGTACGCTAGGCGGTTGGCAACCATGAAGTCCAGTTTACCTGTGAGTTCGTACGGCGACGAGTCATTTGCATCGATGTTTTGCAAATCTTGCCAGTCCTGAGAGTAGACGCCTGCGTAGGTGCCGATATTTTTGCCTCGAAAGTCCCTTTCCCCAGCGCTTTCAAACGTCTCTCGAACGACTTCGAGTAGCAGTCGCTGGGCTGGATCGAGACGGCACGCTTCCGCCATGGTCATGTTGAACATGGACAGATCAAACTGGTCGAGGTCGGCGTCGAGAAAATACCCATGTTTTGTGGCAACGGTGCCCCGTTTGAGATGCGCATTGTAATATCCGTCTATGTTGTATCGATTCCGAGGCACTGCACCTCGAGCATCCCTTCTTGATGTCAGGAACTCGAGTAAGGAGTTATCGTCTCGGATTCCACCCGGTAGCCTCATTCCCATGCCGCAAATGGCGATGGGAAGTTGGACACCTCCTCGGGAGGGCATTTGTCCGCTGTCGTCGAGGGAAGCTCGTCCGTCGTTTGGAGTATAATGGCGCATATCCATTGGTGTCTGTGTTGATTGTCATGGAGAGGAAATTACTGTAGCTTTCTAGCTTAGCGTGTGTGAAAGCTGGGTAGATCTATATTATTGGCCTTACATGTCAGAATGCCATGGTCTTTTCTCTTCCAACTTCCCTGATCAACACAGCGGTAAATCCTTCTCTGCTAGATCGGCTCTACGATGTAGCATGGAGAGACATTTTGGTTTGATACCGTGGCAGAATTTAACAGGGCGCTTTAATTCATCTTTTTGAAATTCGGCGGCGTGTCTAACCATTGTAATCGTTGATCCCCTCTGTATTCAGAAGAAGGTCCAAGATTGTATTATGATCGGCCGCATCATGAGTATCTTCTAACCTAGGTTTCCTGGCTTTTAGCTGATTTACTGCGTTGATCGCCCACGCTTGTCTTGGAAGTAATTAGCACCAAATTTTGTGGCGGCGGCGGCTGAAAATAACCGTTACTACTTGCCATCAACAGTCTCCATCCATCCCACTAATAAAAAAAAGAAAAGAAAAAAATGAAACAGAGTACGACGAGACCAACTAAATTGCTATGTGCTTTTTTGGAATAGTACAAATACGTGGCGTCGACAAGTTGAAATAAGAATTCTAGCTCAACAACATGGCAAACACATGGTATCATCATCTCTTTCTCTGTAAGTATTCTCGACTTCCCTCTCCATCACACCTTTTTCTCGAGCACACATCTGCAGAGATGCCATCTGATAGCAGCTCGGGCTTGTCATTCCAACCCCTGCACCCGACTTTCGGCGCAGAATGCTCGGGAGTCGACTTCTCCAAGCCGCTGCCCGAGCAGACGATTGCTCGAATTCGCCATGGCATGACCAAGTATGGCGTGCTCGTCTTCCGTTCGACAGAACTAGACGATGCGAGACACGAAGCCCTCAGCCGCCAATTCGGCGAGCCAGACACATCCACCGTTCGTGTCAAGCCAGGAATGGTACACCGACTGGCGCCTCACATGGAGCTCACCGAAGCCGGAAATGTCGGCAAGGACGGCCGCCCAGTTCCCAGAGACAGCCTCAGACACCAGATTTCTCCGCGGAAATGGCCTCTTCCACGTGGACTGCTCGTACAACGCCCCGCCGGGCCGGCTACTCCATTCTGCGTGCCCATCAGACCCTCCCAAAGGGGACCGACCAGGGAACTGCATTTGCAGACACGAGGACGGCGTATCTGGATCTGGACGACGGCACAAAGCACGATATCCGGGACCTTGTCCCGTGTCACTCCATTCTGCAAAGCCGACAGATGGGTGCCCCGGATTGCGACCTCATCCACGTGTTGAGTCCGGAAGACCTGCCCATGAGCCGTCACAAACTGGCGCAGCTGTACGAGCCAAGCAACCGTATGAATCTTTACATCGCATCGCATGCTCACCATGTCGCGGGGTGGACCAGGGCAGAAAGCCAGCCTCTCATTCGGCGCCTGCTTGATCACGCCAGCCAGGACAAGTATGTTTTCACCGTCCAATGGCACAATAACGGTGACGTTGTCATGTGGGTAAGCGGTCTCTTCTGAAGTCATCCATCGCGTGCTCTTTTTCTCTTCTCACAGCAATACGAGGACAATACCTGCGTCATGCACAGGGCCTGTGGAGGCTCTTTTCACGGTCAATACATCCGTGATATGAGGCGCTCGACTGTCTACGACTCATCATCCAATGCGTACGGTCTCAATACTTTTTGGAGCCGTCTCTGGGAGAAAATGCGTGTGGCTGTGACGGCGGTGATTTATGGCAAAACTAGGTTAATCAAGTTTGATTGGAAACTGTCACAGGCTGAATTGTGAACGAAGGACTTTCAACTGGGTTTTGTTCATATTCCCTTGTCTTTCTCACCACCGACGGCGGCATTTGTGATGGAAGATGGGAGATGACGGGCAATCCTATAGTTCATAATAGTTCATTTTATCCATGTCCATAAGTCGTAGCTCAAAACAACACTCCACGTTGGAGTGATACTGAGATTGAATAGCTAGTGGATTGAACAAGTGACGGGGCCTCGCTCAATCATTTTCCAAGACGGCAGAGAGATGAGAGACCTCGACGCTATTGCATTCTGCTCGGGCTATCATTACGACCTTTCGATCGTTCAGGGCATCGATCGTCCTGCCAATCCTTCCTTCGCGCCAGATGGGTATGATATTGCCCCCACGAGGCAGTATACCATTAACAGAGGTCCATTAAAACCTGTGCTACGATATTCCAAGGGAGGATGAGAAACGCAGTTTATATACCGAAATGGACGTTGAAATTGGCTTCGGAAAGCAGTTTCACAAACTCAGCCTTCGCAGCCCGGATGAAGACGCGTCTGACATGGCCACGTCATATATGCCTTGGCCTTGCCGTATTTACTATACAAACGAAAATCCTCCGCGGTCAATTAGGTCAAGCGATCGGGACCCAAAGGAAAATGCGCGCATGGCTCACGGAGATGACGCCTCTTGTTAGATTCAAATTTCAAGCACCATGCCTCCATCTCATAAAGTATTACGCAGGTGAGTACGTATGAGGGATTTGTGCCAACAAACAAAGTCACTTCAAGATGCCGATTCCCATTCTGTCAACCCGACGAGCGAATATTCTCCGCATTGTCACAAGCATCAAGATTTTCGCTCGACCTCTCGCCAATCGAGCAGCAGCTTTTACGGCCTTGAATCCCCGGACAATGCGGCATAGAGCGTGACATTGTGCTTTCCATTGTGCCCCTCAACGTCAGCGTCTCGACTACGCATTAACTTAGTGAAGTCAATGACGTGGCCGTCCGCATTAAGCAGACTGGCAATAAAGCGCCAGAAGATGTCGTAGCGCGCTGTGTATTTGTGTTTCGAAGAAACTCAATGGCATGACTTGACTCCGTTTCTGGCTCTCTTGCCATTCAGGTGGTAGTATTTCCATGTACTCATCAGATGCTAATGAGCCGATTATACCTGGTCTTATATTAGTGATACATAGCCAACTACCCATGTCGAGTCTCTCTTCGACCAATGGCCACTAAGGTAAGAGCTCGGCTACGCTCTGGTGACATAACCTTCCTCGCTACCAAAGGCGTTAATTGCTGGGCCATCATCTGATCACAGGGTTCATCACCGGCATTGGATCCGGTAACGCAATAGAGCTTCTGCAGATGCTCGAAAGATTTTTGCGTAGCTATACGTCGTGTTTGGCAGGTAGATGTGCCAGTGCGTCCGACGTAAATTGCAGATGCTCGCCTAGGCTTGAAATCAACCGTTGCAGTTCTTGTCTCAGTTCTTCTTGGGTACTTGTGCCTAGCATCACGTTCGTGGATGGTGGAGCTGGAACCACTGGGTCGGTGTGTTGGGCATAATGAAGACACTCGTCCAGGCTTAGCTGCTTCTGCATGGTGCCCTTATCCAACAAGTGAACAGGTTCATCATCCAAGGAGCCGTCACTGGGTACGTAGGGCTCCCCAAACCCCACATCGTCTGTCACATATATAGATGGTTCTCTGACACTTGGCGATGAACTTGCATCAAAGATTTGTCCTTCAAGCTCAAATGGCGTCTTTCCTGTTTCCGAGCCAATTGATACATCAGAGCCAGCGGTGGACGGGCGGGTAAAGGTTTCTGCCTCGTCTGGTATGCTGGCATCAAGGTCAATGAGGCTCATCGTGGAAGCACGATTAGGCTGCGTATTCGAACTAATGTGGCCCGAGAACACATTTGTCGCGTTCAAGTCAGAGATACTATTGTCTTGGGGCTCCTCAGCAGATTCCTCACTCGCATAAACGACAGAAGACATGAGTGGAAATTTCCAATCCTGAGTCAGGCGACGAGTAGGATGGTGTAACTCATCAGGGGCTGATCGAGGGCCTGCTCTAATTGTCCCCATATCGACGAACTGCGACAAGTGGTTTCCGTCGAGTGAGGCATCGAGATCAATCAGTGATTCCCTGATGGTGGAGCTGTCTAGACCGTCCCGTAGTGGTAGATCATCTGTCGGCGGCTGGATACGATTTCCGTAGAAAGCACGAGCGTTGTCGTCATAGTTCTTGCTAGAGTTGGGGTCGAATACCTGCTCGAGGGGAACGATCAGCGGCCTGACAATTGGTGGCCGGCGTCGCGCCGGTTGTCTCGGTAGCTGCCAAGGTAAGTCGACGGCCGGTCCATATGCGCTCCGAATAGTTCGGATTTCTGAATCGTCATATTCGAGACTAGACGCATCCAAAGTCCCGAATTCCCACTCATCGTTCGGGGCAGAGGGAGATGAAATATCTGCAGGGGCCTGCGCACCGCCTGCGGAGAAGAGAGACTTCCTACTTCCCCTTGCATCTCCCAGAGTCTGTAGGCGTTGACAAGCTGAGATAGCGACCGAGTAGGAAAGCTGCCGGCAGTGTTGAAGATATAAGGATGTGACTGAACCTGCTCGATAGTAGGTCGCCGAGCTGGATCTAGGACCATGCAGCACGCAACCATGTCTCGAAGATGAGATGAGTATTGGTCTCCCTCGAGACGTGGACAGTTGTGTTTGAGATAGGAGCCGAAATTTGCCATGTCAATCAGGCCAGTCGCATTGGGTGGAAGTCCAGTGGCTACTTCATAAGCCATGGACCCAAAAGCCCAAATATCGACCTCGGTACCGTACGATGTTGAAGAGTCGAATAGCTCTGGGGCCATCCACTGAAGTGTGCCCGTGACGGTGCTTCTTTTGTCGAACTTGGTCTCGATAATCCCAGCGACGCCGAAGTCGCAGAGTTGAACGCCTCCAGCCTCGGTAATAAGAACGTTGGCACATTTAATATCCCGATGAATGACGCCTTGGCTGTGAACCCAATGTATAGCCTCAGCAACCTCCCGCAAAATTGGGACAATCCACTTCTCTGCCAAACCGCCTGTTGGCCTCATCAGTGTAGCGACACTACCACCAGCACAATACTCGGTAATCATCCAAACCGATTGACCAACCAGACGTGTGTCAAGAACACAATTGATATTCTTGGCTCCTCTATCGTTAAGGAGTTTCAATGTGTTTATTTCCTTTAAAATATCACTGAGAGTATCCGTGCCACCGGGACGGATGCTGTCGCCTTCCTCGATGCTAATGATTTTAACGGCCACCGACCGCCCTGATTCTAGCCCGCAAGCTTTGTACACCCGACCAAAGCTTCCTTTGCCGATGAGGGCCATCAGCTCATACGGCGGTAGTTTTGTGCCAGAATTTGCGCACTCTTCCGCAAAGAATGATTGGGTCTTCCTGGCATCTTCGATTGCGCTCTCCTTGTTTCTCGAAGAGTTGTCGGCACCAATTGGGGCTGTCAGTGATGCCATCGCTATCGCATGTGAGAAGTGATCTTTGGTGTACACATCGATTCGTGTTGTCTTTTAGCGCCGGCAAGCACTCAAGATGTTCGAATCGCGAAGTTGAGAGCAACGGGCTGAGGAACGGGCTGTGGACAGATCAGAATGAACAAGGGCGTGATAGAGTACGTATTCAGACATTCAGACACCGTGGCACCAGACCCGACGTCAGGGATTGCACGTGCTTTCAGAAGGCGGTGACACGGTCTACCTCCACAAAGGGGCCTGCATGTACAATATGATATGGGAATAATATAACCCTGGTTTTATTGTAAAAATCTACATGCAGGGGTAATCGCGCCAATCAGCAGCTAAAGCGGGAAATAAGCGTAAGATAGAGATACTTAAAGTTAGCCATAATTTCCACTAAAGAAAAGGTACCTATAGGTAGCGCTTATTCCCCTGCATACTGCTCTAACAAGCTTAGCCTTATTAGCTGCGGCGCTGCTGATAAGCGCTGCCATAAGTGGCGCATGTACATGGATTTTTACAATAAAAACCAGGGTTATATTCCATCACACAAAGGGAACATGACGATCGGGAATTCAATTTGTGCATAGCTCGGAATTACAAATGGCGCTAGATGACATGACCCAACTTGGTTACTTCCTCCTGCTGCTTTTCGCAGCTTCCTTAGACTCCTACGACCCTAGGTCCTCCAAATGTTCGATTTGTAAATCCATCAGTTTTCCCAGCACAAGAGAGGAGAAATGCCGCTACCACTCTGAGACGACAAATAGGAATGAAAACCCGCTGTTTCGGCCATTTGAATGTTAGTTTGGGCAGCTTCCTTAGTCGGCAACACATTACCGACCCACAACAGCGACCAACAGCGACCAACAGCGAAAGAGTATTTTCAAAGTAACGAATTAGAAGAGATATCTTGATAGAATAGCCTTATTTCAATCAATCGGTCGTTTATTGTTGCACTGGCTGGGTGTTGCCAGTAATTCTTATGTTATGTGTGAATTTTAGATGCATTGGCCACTGCCGATGAAAAAAAAATTATAAAAATCATAGCCTTATTTCAATAGAGGGAAAGCGGGAAGCGACTGCGGGAAGCTACTATGACAGGTCAATGTCGTTACTGTTTTGGATGTGCAGCGATTATGGAACAAGTTGACGCTAACATTTCGTGAGCAACATAACTCCGTATACTCCGTACAGAGAAGAATATATGCTGACTAAGGTCTAACCACTCTTGCTTGCCATATATAGCCTAAAGTAATGCCCCTTTGCTTGTACAAGCTCACCGTGCGTACCTGCTTCGACAATGCCGCCCTTGGCCATGACGTAGATCCTGTCTGCTTTGGCAATCGTGCTTAGTCTATGAGCGACCGCAATGGTCGTGCGACCCTTCTTGGCCATCTCCAATGCCTGCTGGATGGCAGCCTCGGATCGCGAGTCGAGCGCAGACGTAGCCTCATCAAGTAGGAGGATCTTGGCGTTTCGGAGAAGCGCTCTAGCCAGGACTATACGTTGCTTTTGTCCGACACTAAACTGGCAGCCTCTGTTCCCTACTTCTGTGTTGAAGCCGTCCCTAATGGAAAAACAAAATCAGAATCTGTGGGGAAAAAAATTACAGATTGATATACTGATGCGGCAAGGGGGAAGGGGGGAAGACAGCTCACGGAAGACTCATGATGAAGTCGTAGATGTTAGCGGCTTGACAGGCCCTCTTGACCTCGTCATCAGTAACGTCTGACGAATCCTGATCATCATCAAGCCCAAGGGTCAGGTTCATTCGCACAGTTCCGCGATAGAGATGCGGGTCCTGGCTAACAAGCGCTATGCACCTTCGATAGGCTGAAAGTCGCAATGTCGTTATTGGCTTGGAATCGACGAGGACCGAGCCACTGGTCGGATCGTAGAAGCGTTCAATCAGTGAGAGGATGGTGCTTTTGCCGGAGCCAGTCGCGCCGACGAGAGCAACATTGGCACCTGCCGGGATGCGCAAGCTAAGATTGTCCAAGGCGAGATGACCTGGGCTAGATGGGTATGCGAAGCTAACCGAGTCGAACTCGACTTCGCCTTCCAAGGTACCAGGGTCGGTGCCTTCCAGAGACGACGGATCGATGGCAGACTTGCGGGCCAGGAGGCGCTGCAGAGACATGGCGGCCTGCGTCGCCTTGCCAAGGTTGGGCGTCCAGGCAAACACTACGCCGGCCGAGTTGGCGCTCAAAATCATCGAGGTCTGAGCAGCAACAGCCTGGAAGAGGGTATATTCGCCGCCGAGAACGAGCCGGCCACCGTACCAGAAGCCCAGGGCCATGCAGGCATGATAGGCTGACTGCGACAAGGCGTACAGGACGGCCGTCTTCATGTTTGCCTTGAAAGCGTCCTTCTCGCTGTCGTCGAGTATGGCCTCGAATTCTTCAAGAGCTGTCTTCTCCTGGTCAGGGCTACAATCGTCTGGATGCCGGACAGCGCCTCGCCTGCATACTCGGCTGCATTGTTTGCAAGCTTCTCGTTCTTCTCCTCCAGGGCACCCACGAGACAGATACTCAGATATCCACCTCCGACCACAAAGGGTACGACGGAAAAACACACAAGTGCTAGTTTCCATCCGAGAGCAAGCGCAACGGCGACGCCGGAGCCGAGGGTGGAAACACAAATCAGGATGATGCCCAGTGCACTGCCGCTCAGGCCAGCGAGATCACTGGTGGAGTTGGAGAGGAATCCAGAAAGAGCTGCCGCAGAGTTCTCCTTCTTGTCAAAGAAGGATATATCCATTTTCAGGTATTGTTGCAGGGCAAGGCTGCGAACTCGGTTGCCAAGGTTTTCAGAGCTAAAGGAGAAAGCTATGCCCTGGACAGTGCAGCTAACAAGCATCACCGAGGCAAGCATGAAGAACATCCAAGAGTAAAAGGCTGCGTCGGAAAGCATCTTGTGCGTCTCGTCTTGCAGGCGCGCAAGTGCTGTAATTACTTTGCCAAATAGCACGGCCGAGCCGGGCTCCTCGCCTCCGGCAATAACACAACAGATCAACCTGAGCAACGGCCAATGCATCTTTCCTCTGTTGAGTTTGAATATGAAGGCACCCATGGAGAAAATGGCAGATCGTGTTGTGACATCTGAGACATCCGAGGCATCAGCAGAGACATTTGCAGGGGCCGTGTTGTTCTTCTCTTCTTGGACCGGGTTTGCATTGGAAATTTTATCATCGTCTCGTGACTTGGCGTCTGGGTTTACTCCGAGATGCTCATCCGCAGTAGACTTCTCATCGTAGTCCATGTTCTGGGCTCTGATGAGTTGGTAGTAGTGGGATCTGGCGGCCAACAAGTCGGCGTGCACGCCGCTTTCAACCACACGCCCCTTGGCCAAAACAACAATCTGGTCTGCATGACGAATGGTAGAGAGACGATGAGCAATGACAATGGTGGTTCTTTGTGTGCCTTGTTCGGCCATGGAAGACAGTAAATTGGCTTCCGTCTCGGCATCCAATGCAGACGTTGCTTCGTCAAGTATGAGAATGCGAGGATTGCCGACAAGAGCTCTTGCAATGGCGACTCGTTGTAGCTGTCCGCCAGAAAGTCTGGAGCCACGTATTCCCACAACCGTGTCATAGCCTTGAGGAAGTTGTTTAATAAACTCATCCGCTTGAGCTATATCGGCGGCTCTATAAACAAGATCCCGGCGCCTATCTTTGGGCGTGTTCTTCCATTCAACGTTTGTGAAACCAAATTCAATATTCTCGTATATGGACCGATTAAACATGAAAGGCTCTTGTTTGACAATGGCCATTTGTTGTCGAAGCCAGTGAAGCTGATAACTAGCAATTTCCCTGCCGTCCAAGAGAATGCGGCCGACTATAGGATCATAGAATCGCAATAGCAGGCTAGAGATGGAGCTCTTTCCTGACCCAGAATGACCTACTATAGCGACGGTTTGGCCCATGGGAAACTTGATACTGACGTGGTCCAAGGCGATGGAGTTCGGCCGGCACGGATAAATGTGCTTGACGCCCTGCAGCTCCAACGTACTATCGAACTGACGCGGAGCGGTGAGGCCCTTGCTGGATGATGAGTCGATGAGTGAGCTTCGTCGTATCACGCGGGACAGCCGCCGAATCCCGCTACGGCTGCCGCAAAGGCCTCCATATTTGCTCCCACGCCCAAGACACAGAAAGCAGCAGCTTTGGTAACCATTGCAATAGCCACGACGGACGTGAATGACGTCTCGTGACGGCTGAGGCGCCTGGACCCTTGCCAAAAGGCCAAGGCAACGTTGAAATAGCCACTTGCGACGCAGATTGCAATCAGTGTCGAATTGAAAGATGTGAGGATGGATGTATTCTTGGATGCGTGCTGCACAAAGTTCATATACTTATTGTGAATGAAAGGCTGTATTCCTAGCGATGTCGTTGTCTTGATAGAGCTCAGTGCTTCCTCAACAACGGCCGAGCCAGCCGAGGACGCCGCCATACTGCGTCTGCTATACCGCACGGTCAACTTCTCACCAAAGTATAAAACAACGTAACCGAATGCGAGAGACCAAATCAGCTCTAGCATTAGAATCCGATCAAGAGAAAAGCATACCGCGACAACAGCTACAAGTGTGCCGAGAGCACTAATCGTCTGTGACAGCTTGAACGAAATGGCAGTTTGAACTGCTTTGGTGTCGTCTATCAGATGGGAGAGAAATTCACTGCTCCCGTTGTCGTCGAATAAAGCCATGTTTTGTTTCAAGATGGCAGCAAAGTAGCGTAACTTGATTGTGCGCGTTATCCGGGCTCCAGTGTAGCTCAAGCCCGCCGTTGAAACGAACCAGGTCACCAAGGCGGCCGCGAGGATGTAAACGTAGTAAAAACATAGCGGTCCAAAAGCGACTTTACGTCATTCTCCCGCGACTCGGCCTTGGAAAAGGCGAGGATGATCCTTGAGCCAATGATCTATCCGCCAGAAAAAAAAAAAGCATGGGTTAGGGTTAGAATGGGTTTAGCTCATATGCACAAAGGAAAAAGGACAACTACATACGGCAGTGATGGGGGCAAGGCACCGGCGATGATGGCGCACACGGCGCAAATGGCTACAACAACGAGGTCGAGCCACGTTGCATAGCTGTAGATGCCCAAAAGGACAAATTGACGTCGTCAATGCGGAGCTGGTCTTGCAAGAAGGCCTGCTCAGGCGGCTCCACGTTTGGCGAAAATTGATCACAAGCAGACGGTTTTGGCTTCACCAAGACTCGCCCTTGCATATTGTCGCTGTTGCAAGAAGCACGCCGAGGTTTCTCATGGTCGGCAATGACGTTGGGCGCGGAATCGTTCATAATATAGAGGTTTATATGCCGAATAAAAATGCAACGACCTCGTAAAGAGGTTGGAGGATGAAAGCTCGTCGGTTACGAGGAGCGCAGAACGACGAGGTTCGAGGACCTTTCTAGACAATGGGGTGGAAAGGACAACTAGAACGAACTTCTTTTTGTTACAGTTGCCAGCTTTTGAGATTTTACCCAAGTATTTTAATAAGCCAAGTTGGAGAAGATGTTTTATGGTAGACCCGATTCTCATGGGCTTATCACGGCACTAGCTAATGAATATATAAAGTCCAAAGATGGGACATTCCTAGGGTAAACCTTTTTCGCCAGTTACGTACATGTGTACGTACATAGCCTGCTTGCTTATGTAATGAATTTGTCGGCCTTGTAGGCAGGATTCGTCCAGATTCGTCCAATGGCAATTTTCCGAAACCGTTGGCCCTACATTATACATATGCTGGTCTGTAACATTGATCAACAGGTCATCTGAGACGTGAAGGAATCGGGAAGGAATTGGAAAAATTGACAGAAATGGCTTGTGAAGCCTTCTTTGCTCTCGTATTGGTCTTCGTTGAACGCATGCATACTCGGCGGGTTGCAGACTTTCTGTTGGATACGACGTCACAGAATTCCATTTACCAGCTCTATAGGGCTAGTCCGAAAAGCCGGCAACGAGAGATGCGTCTTCCGCCGCGATTTGTCTGTCGCTGGCAGTACATACAGTATACCCCTGAATGATTTTACAAATCTACAAGCCCCTCTTTTTGTTCCTCTCTAACAGGCATTCAAGCCGCGTAGACTAGTCACTGTGAGAGACCTACAAGGAAGATAGACAGGGTATATAGCGCTATAAAAGAGTACACTTATTTATAGGGAACTACTAGTAATACAAGGTACCTGTTCATCCTAGCCCCTGCCCCCTTATCTCCCTGCTAATACCTGATTCGCTCAAGCCCCCTGTCATGTAGATTTGTAAAATCATTCAAGGGTTGTACTGTACATGTAGGACTGAAACAGTCTCACTCGGCGTGGATCGGATAAGTGATAATATAACTTGGGTCATGGGATTTCATTTACCAGCTCTACGCACAATGCACATGTACATGTAGTTCCACGCTAAGCCACGGAAAGGTCTGTCATTGGCCTGCCGCCCCTAAAATAAAACAGGGATCAGACTGCATATGGCATGTACGTAGGGCTAGCCGGAAGAGATCCGTCTTCCGCGGCGAATCGCGAATGTGGGCTAACAATTGTCTTGGCATAGTCCGTAGATTGCATGAGCATGTTAATCACACACCGGGGGCAGGACGGGCAGGATTTCGCTTGCCCGGCGCCTCCCGGCACCTCGGGTGTCCGGAAGGCTCCCCGCGTCAGGGAGGGGTGGGGTGGTATCGTGCCACAGGGTGGGGCCGTCCGTGCAAGCAAACAAATTATTTGTTTCATCGCCTCCACGCTAGGGACAAGAAAAGTCAGGTCGGGAGCACAAGGGGATTTACGGCATGCCTCGAGTAGATTTTGTTTTTATTTTTCTATTATATAGAGAGCATCCTCTTCCCTTGACGTCTGTGAAAAATCCAACTTCTCTCAAGCACTGGATGAAAATAATGCAACCATGTATCAGCAGCTGGAGATAGATGAGTGTCTGCTAGAGCGCCTGTGCTCATTGCTGCATCTCGAACCAAAGCACATCAAGTTACACGAGACCTTCATTCGCAATGGCGGTGACTCTTTGCTTGCCATCAAATTCAGCAATCTGATCCAAGTTCTGGAGCACGTCCGCGTTGGCGTTGGCCCTATTCTACGGGCCAGGAATCTTGGCAGCCTCCTCGACAAAACTCAGTTGAGAAAATTGGCTACGGAGCATTCTTCCAAGCCATCACAGAGCGACAACCTTTTGTCGACCGTCTCGAATCAAAATGATCATGATCATGATCATGATGACAAAACGCTTGATCCTATTCAGCGAATACCAACGGTGATCCCAACCGCTGGCCTCCCCTCACCTTTATCCAAGCCGGAGTCGCTGTCTACACGCATCATGTTCCGGGCGCAGCTGTTCAGCATGTTACCCAATACTGCTATACCGATGTTCTGCCCCAGCTCCGCGGCGCCTTTGCAAAAGCAATGTCACAATACCGCGTTTTCAGACTCAAGTATGAGGTGGAGACCAGCCCATTGTTGGTCAAAGCAACGCTCAAGGACACATTCAAGCTGAACTGGTCGGAGCAACAAGCCCAGTCTCTGGAAGAAGCAGACCTCGAGGAACTGTTCCGCGTTTGGACTTCGGAGGCATCTGCTGAGCCCGTATTTCGAGTTGTGACACCTTGCAAGACATTGGGCGAACGAAAGCTGAGTGTTGTGCATTGGTTCTATCACCACTCCCTGTTGGACGGTAGATCATTGGATATATTGCTGCGGCAAGTTGACGCCCTCTTGGATAACCCATCTTCTCCGTCTGTCGAGGTCAACGACGACATTTTCGATGTTGTACGCGGCTTACAAGACTATCACGACGACGGACCACGCGAAGCTGCCGCCAGGGCTTTTGGGCAACACACCAAGTACATGGAGGATCCAGAACCCATCCTCTGCTGCAGACTTTGGCATCTCGATCATCGTCTCTAGTGCGGATGAAAACTATCGATGTGTTTTATCCTGAAGACCTGAAGGCGTTTTCATCGCGTACGGATTCACCTTTGAGATTCTCGTCAGAGCGGCGCTGGGACTGGTCCTCTCGAAACTTCAAAACATATCAACAGTTTCTCTCATGTCAGTCAGTTCTAGACGATCACTACCAATCAAGGGGATCGAACATGCAATTGGATGTATTGCAACATCCATGATCCTCACCATGGACGTCAACGAAGATGATACTGCCCATGACTTCCTGGCGCAGGTATTCGAAAAGGTGCTCGAATTGGAAGACATGTCCTACTCTGATCCCTCGGACGGATTCTCCTGGGTGGATTGGTCGTGGTATCCAGCGACCTCCAACCGCACCGCCCTTGGTACGCTGGTGGCCACCAGACCGAAGTCATGGCCCCCAAGGAGACATTGCCGACTCTCTATGTATCGCTAACCGGCAGAGTACGATTCAGCTACAATAGCGAATGGCGATCCCCCGCCGAGATGCGCGTCATGACAGATCTATTCAGGGGGCATTGGTCAGCCTTGGGTCGGGAACATTACGCGTCGGAGAATGTCTGAGCAGCATGCTTCCCAATTCCCAGAAGACGCGCATTCTCCAGTGGGGAAACTGCTTCTCGGCTCAAACATGCCTGGAAAGCATAGATGACGACATTACAACATTGTTCCAGAAACAGGCGCTCGAAAGAGGCGTCGAAGCAGCCCTCCAGCTTGTCGACCAGAAAATCAGCTATGACGGCGTCGCAAAATGGTTCGAGCCGTGGGGCAACGACTCCGGGACATTTTGGAGCCAAGGAGCGTTGTTCTGATCCATGCAGATGGATCCGTCTACTGGGTCGTTGCCATGTTTGCAGTCCTCTGGGCAGATTGCATCTTCTCGCCCCAGGGCGTTGACTTGCCTCATCAGCTTCGATCGCATCATTACGCCGTAGTCGATGCTCAAGCGTTCTTGGTTCCGCGAGAAGATACGAATATATTGGCCCCCAACGGCTGCAGGTTGAAGCTGTGTGTCGAAACAATCCTGCGGGAGGCCGAGGAGCGACAACAGAGCGGGCATCTCGAGCCGGCTACAACAACAACAACAACAACAAGACGGCCGAAACCGCTGTCGGCAGCCTACATTTGTTTTTCATCCGGATCAACCGGCAAACCAAAGGCCATAGAATGCACTCATGCCGGTGTTGTCAGTCTTCTCGGGGACCCGGTTGCTCGTCTACATGTCGGGCCAGGCCACCGCGTAGCCCAAACACTGGCTCCCGCTTTCGACGGCGCTTTGCTAGAGGTGTTTTCCGCCCTCTGCCACGGCGGCACATTGATTTTGAAAGATGCCAAGGAGCCTTTTGAACATTTGCGAGCGGCAGACTCGCTACTCACCACGCCCTCGCTCGCTGCGGAACTGAACCCAGACGACTATCCCAACCTCGAGTATGTATACCTATGCTCCGAGGTCCTTCCAGAAAACACCGCCGACAGATGGTCGGCGGGAAGGGCCAACACGTACAACACATACGGCCCAACCGAATGCCACATGGTGTGTTCTGTTCAAAAGTCGAGCCAGGACAAGCCGTCACCATCGGGACACCGTTCTTGTCAGCGCGCATGTACATACTCGACAAGCAGGGGGCGTTGTCGCCTCCTCTCGTCGCCGGCGAAATCCACATTGCGGGAGTGCAGGTGTCCCGAGGTTACATCGGGCTCGAAGAGGAAACGAGGCACCGATTCGTTCCGGACACCGTTTGGCCCACTGATGATGGACGCATGTACAGAACTGGTGATTGGGGCTACTGGACGCTTGATGGTCAGGTGGCATTCATAGGCAGGACGGACAGACAGGTGAAGCTTTCTGGGTTTCGTATTGATCTCAATGATGTACAAGCAAGGCTGGAGAAGGCCATCTCGCCAAAGGTTCGCGTTGCCGTCGTCGTGGTAAGGGATGCTTTAGCTTGCGCGATATCGGATGGGCGCAATTTGAGCCAAGAGCAAGTCAAAGCAGCGGCAGAAACTGTGCTACAGCCACAGAGCGTCCTGAAACGAATTCGCTTTCTGGAAGCGATGCCGGTGACCCCATTTGGCAAGATAGATTATCGTGCTGTTACAAAGCTCCTAGAATGAATAACTTCAGTCAGTCAGTGATTCATCTAAAGATGGTACATACAGCCTTTTTATTTTTATTTTTTTATTTTTTCAAATTCCTACTCATCCCAACAACCTATTTAGTTTGCACGCAGCCCATTGACTTCGAGATGAGACTCAATTTGTGAATAGTTCAGACTCTAAAAATAAATTTCCAAAAGGATTATTGCTTAGATGTTTTTCAAAATAAGCATCAAAACATCATGGGAGCTGTATATATCAGAAGTACTTGACCCGGGCTTTCATAACGAGCAATACGAGAAGTTCTTTTATAGTTGGAAGTGCTCCGTAAGCTAGCTATGTTGGCATGATAAAACCATACTTTTCATAGGGAAACCTCTCGAGCGTGGGGAGACACTCGCCCCAACCATCACCCAATTGATCCAGATGATGCGTATCCATGTCCCTCGCGTTCCATTTCCAACCAGCAAGAACTTCTGCTTCATGTCCTTCGAGCGCCTTCTTCAACTGGGGATGAGGACACCATATAACCCGCATTCCCGCCCGACGAGCCGCCTCCACACCAGCAACAGAGTCTTCGAAAACGAGGCACTCTTCGGGCAGAATCGGCTTGGATTTTCGCCCGGCATCAAAGCGCTGTTCATTGACTGTAGCGCCAGCAAGAAAATGTCGGGCAAAGGCTTTCCCCTGTTCGGGCCGAGACGACGATCATCTCCAAGAATGCGATTTTCCTCGGGGAAGAAAGAGACCAGTTGGGACAGGTGATCGGTCTTGAGTCTGAAGGTCTTTTCTTGGCTGCTCGTGGCCAACGCAAGATGCAAGCCACAATCCTGCAGGCGCTTGAGGAGTTCCGGGACGCCCGGAAGGGGCTCCGCGGTGGGCAGAAGGTCGTACTGCAGAGCCGAGAGCTCGGCAAAGTTGTCGTTGGGGATGGGAAGCTGGGCCCATTCGTACAGGATGCTGTTGGCTACATGGCCGGGGCGACCTTGCATTTCGGCTTTGACCGAGCATGGCAACGCTGGCTTGCCATGTCTTTTCAAGAGAATGTCAATACATTCCGCGTAGATGTCTTCGGTGTTGAGAAGCAGGCCATCGAGATCAAATAAGCACGCACGAATAGGCGGAAAACTGTGGTGGAAATGTTAGCAAATTCCATGTATTTTCTTCTTGAAACAAACAGGCACACATACTCCGTGCAAGGTACCATACTTGAGGTAGTGACTCTTCTATGTCGCTGGAACAAGATCGGAATAACTCACAATGTTTGGACCACTTGTGAAGAAATCGCATGAACTCGGTGCTAGAAATGTGAGGCTTATATTATATATATAATTTGGAGGTCCACAATGGCTTTTATTATTAGTAGTGGTTATCTTTGTCCCACCCAAACAACTTCACCGTCTACAAGTACGTTTTAATCAAATCCATCACTTTCCTTTGTGCACCGTGGTGAGACTTGGCACTCAAGTCGAGCCCACCATGGCAGATCCAGTATCTTTCACGCTCAGATGGGGTATCATGGCAACTGGTCACGTTGCTGGACGTATGTACCCCTCCTTCTCTTTCCCCGTTGCCGAGGGTTTGCGCATAATCTCCCTCTCTCACGGGATTCGTCCAAGATTTACTCACCAACCCCTCAACCCCGAGACGTTCACGATGTACGCCACCAAGTCGCTGCTATTGCGTCCTCCAGCTCTCTGCAGAAAGCCGCCGACTTCTGCGCTCAAGTCAAAGCGCCGCACAAGGTGAAATTGCACGCTTCATACGCTGAGCTGGTCGTCGATTCGGACATAGATATAGTCTACATCGTTACGCCAGTCAGTCATCACTTCCAGAATGGCATGATGGCCATCGAAGCAGGTAAAGCGGTCCTGTGCGAGAAAGCCCTCACAGTCACAGCCTCGCAAGCCCGAGCGCTTGTAACTGCTGCCAGAGCAAGGCGAGGTTTCCTTCTGGAAGCTGTATGGACTCGATTTTTCTCCCACTCTGTGCCGAGATTCGGACTTTAGGCCAAGGTCATTGACACAAACATGCCGGCTTCTCCGCCTCACACAGCGTATTCCAGGGCCAGCGAGAGAACATGACGAATCTTATGCGAGACATTTAAAGAATTCAATATAATTTATTATTCTAAGAACTTAGCTTATAAAAATATGCTAGCTTCCTGGCCTTAAGTAGCCTATTCTTAAGCATATAAGAGAAGATAATAATTATTACCAGGACTTTGCCTATAGAAACAAGCCGTCTTTCCGGCCTCATATAGCCTGTTCCTAAGCATGCGAGAGAAGATGACGAGTCTCATGCAAGAGATCATTGGGCCAGGTTAAGGAGGTTGAGACTACCCGCAGAATTGAGCATGATTTATTGTTTCAAGGACTTCACCTACAGACCTTCGGCACTACACGTTGGTTCCCCTTCCCTTCCTTTGCCGAAAACCAGCCTCGTCGGCCGCTCCCTAGCAGGGCCAAGATAATCAACAGAAATCTGCCTGCTACGAAGCGAGCGCCATGGCTAATGCAAAGTCACTTTTCAAGAGGACTTTCGAATGTAGTGAGTAGCGAAGTGACAGAGCCGCCCCATGGGTGTCCCTAAACCAACATCAACGTTGTTGGTGTAATGTGTGATGCACGGCGGAACCCTGATGTTGTAAGTCATAGGGCTATTCAGCGCATATAAAAATGCGGCTATGTGAGCGCCATTGTATCAATGGACCTGGGATCCATAACTTCCTGGAAATGGAAGATCAACGCGAAAGCAAAGTGGACTGTCGATTCACGCCAGTGCGTCCCGCCCCGCGAGTCCCAAAAGACCCAAAAGAACTAATAAGATTCGTGGGGCAGTCAATCATCGTCAAGTACAATACTGATCCGGTCGATCCGGTCGCGACTTGGCGATCGGCTTATCCCTTTGAGGGTCATCATTACTCCACCACAGATACCTTATTACTTATTCTAGTTTGCTTAGGCATATTATCATTATTAATCATTTAATCTAATATATTGTGTTGAACTATTGACGGTAAAGTTGGTATAACTTCTTTCTTATAACTATTGCTAGATACGTTTTTTATTAAGGTATATGAAGGGGCGTGTCTCCACGCCCTTGACGCTTGACAATGATTCCCGGGAAACTGTGCGCCGCAAAAGTTCTAGATTTCTGTACGATAACAGCACTCGGTTCAAATGACACGTTCGTTTATCTCAGCTGGTTCCCGTTTGGAGGGTTATAGTAGACGTATAATATATAGCGGAACAACGTGGCATATAGTTGGCAGATGTCTAATAATATAATGTATGCAGTACTCTTACATATGCAGACTATATGCCTGCCATGTGCTATTCTGCTAGTCAAAGGTTCTTGGTTCCGACCCACAATTTGGCTTTGCGTCGTAGATGTTGCAAGGCATATAAGGGATAATATACGCACAAATTGCTACGCCTCTTTTTCATGTGATAGTTGTAAGCCTAGGAGGTTTATTGTAGACCTATAACGTATGCCACGCAAGCTCTTGGAAAACCGTTATATAGAAAGCCTTAGTAAGGAATAGCTTTAGGCAATACTTACCATCTAGGAGCCAGAGGGTGTGTTGCAAGGCATATAAGGCATAATATACGCACAAACTACTGGCCAGTCGGCTGCGCCTCTTTTTCGTGTATTTATATGTTTCATGATAGAGCGGCGACAGTCTACGTACCATGCAAGTCTTTACAGGCTCTTGACGGTCCAACAGGACAAGCTTAGCAAAGTTCTGGGACGATCTTGATCCGGACCATGTTGCGTACTAAACCAGAGATCAGACTACTGGATCCCATAGAGGAGTCATCGGATGTAAAGCCTCAACTTGTAGTACATAAACTTCTCAAACAAACTCGCGTTTTTCGGACAATCAACGCTTGCATCTTTACTACTTGCTTTACTCAACATGACTTGGTACTCTTCAGGATGCGGGATCCTATTCCTTGTCCTCTTTGCCATTCGGTATTTGCGCACATTTGTCCATGCTTGGGTCTTTTTCTTTAGAATTAAATCTGCTGCTGATGTCGTTGCTAACCTGTCATTTACGCCTGCTGATGTTACCGTTTTACTTCCCACTATTCTTGACACTGACATAACTGAAACACTGCAATCTATTATTGAAAATGGGCCCCATCAAATCATTCTAATTTGCCACGAAAATGATCTTGGAAAAGCACAAAAATCAAAGAAGCCGTGGGATTCAAACGCATCATGATTGTGACCGTGCCCAAGCTGGGTATAAGGCTACAGCAGATTGCGGGGATCAAGGAGATTCAGACATCAATGACCTTCCTTTGCGACGATGATGTGCGGTGGCATCCCAAGTTTCTTTCATATCTTCTCGCGCCGTTTGAAGATGCTCGGGTGGGAGCTACCGGGACTAATCAGCGCTCTATTCGAAAGCGCCATACTACAGTCTGGAACTTTCTAGGCGCGTGCTACCTAGAACGGAGAAATTTCAATACCCTGACGACAAATTATATTGACGGCGGTGTCTCGACCCTCTCTGGTAGAACCTTTGCTTGTCGGACTCGGATTGTGCGAGGCCAAGACTTTGCCAACTTCCTGATCAATGATGACTTTCTCGGCAAGCGTATCAAACTTGGAGACGACAAGAGATATACAATGCGGTTCTACGCAAAGGGCTGGAGAATTCAGCTTGTATACACAGAGGAAGCTGTACTCTACACCGAAATGGCAGATGACTCGCGCTTCCTATGGCAGTGCCTTCGATGGGCTCGATCGCATTGGCAGGGAAACGCGGCTGTTGTCATGCAGCAGTCATACTGGTGGCGTCGTCATTGCTGGACAGCATATGCCACATATCTTGGCAGTCTTATGACGCCAGCCATACTGGTTGACGGCGGCTTGTACTATGTTCTGAGCTGTGCTCTCAAAGCCGAATCAAGCCATGTACAACGCAAGGCTTTAGGGGCATTCATTGTATGGACACTGTTCCAGAAGACAGTCAAAATCTGGCCGCATTTCGCAAGGTACCCCTCGGATATCAGATTCATTCCCGCCATGATTCTTTTCAGTTACGCGCACGGCATCATCAATCTTTGGGCAGCTTTCACAGTGACAGCAGATACGTGGGGCGGGCGTGATGTAGAGCAATAGTTGCAAACATAATGTAACTTATTTTTCTTACTGTACTAAGAGTGCGTTGGTTGTCTTTGTGGAATGATGCAAAGAATGGAAGAATAAGATATGAGACGATGAGCTATCTAGAAAGTCAATGGGAAGGGAAGAAAAGCTTTTAGGTCTATTGAATTTTATAAAAACAAAATTGCTTATCAGTTATGTCTAATGCATCGAATTTGGAGAGATATTAGTACTGCTAGCAATACCGAGCTAGTGCGATAGTTAATACACAAATAGTAAGGACTAAATTGTATCACAAGATGTTGAAGCAGCTAGATAATAGCGATTATATTATTCCTATTCTAATTTATTTAAGGCAAGGAGAAAAAGAGGGGGACTAGAAAAGAGGGCGTCTTACACGCAGTGAGGCAGGAAAGGAGCTGTGGAAGCCACATAAGGTAATTAATATTATACTTATTCTAACAGTAAAATACAGCGCATCGGGTTCCCTTCCCACCAGTCGACCTTGAGGAAAACGATTGTCTTGGAAATAGTTGGAAGGCTGTACTCCAGGCGACCCTCGAGAACGTAATGATATGTTTGGGTGATTGCCAAGGACTGATCCTGGGCAGGCGACCACCGACACCGAGAGTACGCCACGAAATTAAGCACTTGTCGTCGATGGAGAACACAACCGATGACTCATAGAACTAAATAGAGGCAAACATGCGACTTTCGGAGCCCTTTCGTCTTAACGTCAAAGTCAACGGCACGCCCAATCTTGCCTACATCCAAGGGGCAGTCCGCAAGGCGTAGCACGAAACAGAGTCCTGGACGCCGCAGAAAATACCAGCAAATCTGTTAGTGGCATCCGAGACGAGCTCAAGACTGCTTATTGGAAATATCTAAGAGAAGGCCAACGTCGGATACCCGCATTATACGGCAGCACGGATACTTTCGCGCGTTGTACATGTAACGTCTGGACGCTCCAAGTGAATCTTCCCACGTTCGTGATATCTTTAACATCTACCACATTGAATTGCGCACACGATCAAGCAACAGCATGGCCTCTCGCTACAAAGAGCTTCACATCTAGAATCTAGTTTAAATCACTGTAATTTTCACGTTTTAGCAAACATGTAGCTAGTCTTCCGTACACACCGTCTTCCCAACATGTTGGTGAGTTGGGAACAAGTGGCAATGAGTCACTTACTAACGCTACGAGCCCTGCTGCCAGACCAATGCTCTTCTGTTCGCGTCAATCTTGGAGCTTCCCTCAAGGCGAAGTAAAAGTCCTCTTATCCATAGTTATCCTGACTCAGGCATCCCCACCCAAGCACTAGCCATGTGAGTCGTGCTATTCAAGGTCATTTTCCGCTGCTCTTCAAGGCCAAAGATCAAGCTCACATGTTCATAGATCGTGGTCCCTACTGATGCTCCTGAGTCTCGACATGTTTTACAGTCCCCCTCCCCCTGCGGTGGGAAGGCAAGAAACTCGGTGACGAAGGATCTGAATTATCGCAACGAGGACCCGGCTTTGGCTCATCTTTTGCACCTATTGTACAGACGCTTCTCTCCTCTGTGCTGGGGTTCCGGATACAGTCAAAGTCCTGAACAACGGATAAATGCCCAGTTGTGTACGACGACTCAGAATGTAGGATGAACGTCGCTGAAAATAAGTGTAGAATTATACTTTTAGGCAAGCTACTTTGGCTTCGCGACATATTTGTAGGCGGTCTCATCGATGACAATCGCTAGCTCATATCACTCTTGTTGTTGTTAGTAATACAGGTCTATCCAGTATCATTATATTAATAACTGCTTTTCAGTGGCTGCTGTGTTCGAATCCTGCCCGTCAATGAAATTAGCTCCATACACACTCATAATTGTATCCCTGCAAATTTGAAAATACATCCAAGGCGTTGATTAGGACTTCAGGATGTTCTCTATGTGTTTGCTAAGCAACTTGCCTTGCCGTTATTTGAATTTCCATTGCTAGGAAAAGGCTACTAAAGTATAGGTAAAGTACTATAAACTAATACTATTAACCACTACTTTCAAAGACTACCTCGGCTTTCTGATCAATACTTTATGAATGGGGTATCTTGTCGAGTTGATTCATCTTCTTCCTCTTCTTCTTTTTACAGCATCGGCTTAAGATCCTCGGCAACGGTAAAAGGCGCTTCTGTTTTGCACTTGACCTCTTCTACAGTGACCCCGTCCGCAATTTCGATGAGGGTAAGGCCATGTGCGAAATCGACGTCGAAAACGGCCTGTTACGTCATGATACGTTAAAACCTTGGCTCAACGTACATGATGACGCGAATAGACGGCAGATATCCGCTTCTGTCATGTCAGAGGTCGACTGTGAAGAAATAGACTTACCAATTCAGTGATGATTCTCGATACACAGGCTCGCCCAGTGAGAGGGAACGCGCACTGCTTGACAATTTTGGGATTGCCCTTCTTGTCGGTGTGCTCCATGGTCACAACCACCTTCGTCTTGGACGGGTTGCTGACCAGATCCATGGCACCACCAAAGCCCTTCACTTTGCCAGGCAACATCCAGTTGGCGAGATCACCCGTTGCGCTGACCTGCATGGCTCCCAGGATGGTCAAGTTGATTCTGCCACTGCGTATCATTCCGAAACTCTCCTCACTCCCAAAGACTGCGGCGCCACGGTTGAGAGTGACAGTCTCCTTGCCGGCATTGATCAAATCGGCATCCTCACTGCCCTTCTTGGGATACGGCCCGAGACCAAGGATGCCATTCTCAGACTGGAGCTGTACCTCGACTTCGGGACCCACGAATCCCGGAGCAAGCATCGGCATACCGATACCCAGGTTGGCGTACATGCCGTTCTTGAATTCCTTGGCCGCTCGCTTGACAATGCGCTCACGCTTGGCAGCTGTATCTCCCGTTCCCAGCGCTGCCTTTGCGTCGACGTCGGTCTCTTCCCTTGCAAACGTGAACTTTTCAATCTTCTTCTCACTGGTGCTCTGGATGACACGCTTCACGTAAATACCAGGCAGATGCACTGCCTCGGCAGGAATCTCGCCCGGCTCGACGATGTGTTCAGCCTCAACAATGGTCATTTTGGCGTTACGACCCATGGCACCGTTGAAGTTGTTGGCAGCAAGTCGGAATTGACAGTTACCAAGCTTGTCTGCTTTATGTGCCTTTACAAAGGCATAGTCGCCATCAATGGCGTGCTCCAGCAGGTAGGACTTGCCATTGAAAACCTTGACATCCTTGGGATACGAATATTGATCCGGAGTCCCGTCAGCCTTGTTCTTGAGTGGCAGGTCTCCGGTCTGGACCACAGTGCCAAAGGCAGCAGGCGTGTAAAATGCAGGAATGCCCTTACCACCTGCGGCACATCGTTCTGCCAATGTGCCTTGCGGGGTGAGCTCCAGTTCAACCTCACCAGTCAAGTACATCTTTTCAAACGTTTTGTTTTCCCCAATATAGCTCGCCACCATCTTTTTAACTTGCTTTGTCTTGAGGAGCTTGCCAAGACCTGAACTGTCTGTGCCCGCGTTGTTGGATACCGCCGTAAGCCCAGTGATGTCAGGCTTTGCGAGCACCTCATCGATTAATGTGTCAGGAACACCGCAAAGTCCAAATCCGCCACACAAGAGTGTCGAGTTGGACTTCATGTCTTTGAGAGCCTCTGAAGCTGAGGGAAAGACCTTGTTGATCTCCGTTCGTCGCAGAGAGACGGAGAAAGATCTTGACAGCACTGGGAAGGGCTGCGCAACACGCTATGTTAGCTGATACTTGGGGATTTGGCGCAATCGGTGCATGAATTCGTGGTACCCACGTTGGTTCCATGACGAGCGACAGCCCGAAGGGCTTGCATACGGACAGCCGCGCAAGGCATCGTGGGAGTTGGATTAAAGTTAGGCTGGAGTCAATGTTTAGATAGCTTCTAGAGATCTCAAGCGACATATGGTCTCCCGCCAAGATGAGCTTTAATGCTGATTCGATGCCACCAGATGTTGAGTGTGAGAAAGCGAAGAGTGATTGCTTCAGCAATTCGACACAGCACGAGAAAGATAGAAGCAAGAGACAACTAATTCGGGTCGGGCGTTGAGACGGGTGAACAAATCAATACTGAGTCGCTTCTGAGCCGCTAATGGCCGAGCCGATGGGCTCCATCGGGTGCAGCGTCGGAAAAGGGCTCTTCCCATCGGAAGCGGTTCCATTCCGCGGCAACGTACATATGTACATGTACTCCGTAGAGGGCCACTGGATGCTGGGGTGGGGCGGGGACGGAAGCTGCGGGGCGGAGCTCTGAGTGCGCTCGTGGCTCTCTGTTGCACGCCGCACCACGTGACAGGCGTTCGTTGGTTCCTGAACATTGACAGCTTGAGGGATTTCAGCCAATGATGAGTAAAGGCTGTTCCTCGGGGAAACCCGTTATTTACAAGAAGACGCCGGTTTTCGGCTACTGAATCTGCGCCCCCTACACACTCTCTGCTTGATTCCTGTTGTGGCTGACCAGAGACGTGACCAGAGACGTGACCAGAGCCGCCTCTTCGATGAAGCATGAAGCCCATGCATACTTGATCTACATTATTCGATTGCGCCCAGCCGTAAACCGAGAACGATGAAACAAACAAGCGGTTCGTGCACAACACAGACACAGCTACCAGTACGACGCTTGAATTGTCAAACCAAAGACATCCAACAACGAAGGAAATGCTGCACCGATGGAAGCCTCGACTGCATGAGAGATGCGTGCGTCTGACTCTCGACAGGCCTTTGTCCGTTGCGCCGTTGGAAGTCAAGTATTTCTAGCAATCCGAGCTTCCCAACGTGATATTATACACCTTGGCGTAGGCATCGTTCCAAATATTGCTGATCAGCATTTTCAGCGATGATACAGGGGGTCCACGGGAGGTCAGGTCCACAGCGGTACTGGAGCGGGTATGGAAAGTGTCAGTGAAAAGTTATCCTAGACGATGCTGCGTATATATGATGATGGCAGCGATTCGAAGAGCACGCGTGGAACCCGAAATAGCGAAGTATGGGCTGGAAGGAAAGAACCATGTGGTTCCTGAAAGAATTCCGAAACTGGTGAACGATTGGATCGCGATGGTTGGACCTTGGAAGTCCCCACATGAAGGTGAACATTGGTGTCTCCTGGCTTAGGTGCTTATCAGCTTATCGCCCCGCAGCTCCCGACGAGAAAGAAGCTCGGAGGACCCAAAAAAAAAAAAATCTATGCACTAATCCAATCGTCGATTTACCATCTCGAGGCGCAGCAATTTCATCTTTCCGCCATCAAGTCGAATTCGACACCTTCTTCCCACACGTTTTTGTTGGCTGCCAAGTCATGGAAACGGGGTTGAAGCGCCGCAAAATTGAACATGGCGGTGCTGGTTTGCGACACGACAATCTCATTGATTTCGAGTCGCGCAGCACCACCCAAGTTTCGACAGCCAGCGCTTTTGTTCTCCAAACCGATGAGCTGCTCAAAGAAGCAAAGCTTGACTACACCAAGTCACTGAAAGATGTAGACAATCAATTACTCCGTCTCAAGACAATTGTGGATTCGATAGCGCCACATGAACCTCTTCCGGTACGTTTTGTACATTTCCGCTGAATCTTGTTCTAAACTGACAGTCGGATTAGATTGCCCAGGCGACGAGCAAGTTTGAAAAGCAGCACCGCATCATCGTGCCATACCCAGATCCTAAACCAACCGAAGAATCGCCGTACAAGATTGCCTATTCTGAACCGTCACAATGTAACGTTGTCGGTAGCCACGTCCTCAAAACAATGACCAAGTCTCAATCAGCCGTGGGCGTTGACATGGTAGCGCAAATGCCATCTACTCTTTTTCAAGACAAAGACTATCTCGACCTAAGATATTTCTACAGAAGAGCATATTTTATTGCCTACATTGCAGCTCACGTTCGGAAAGAGATGGGCGACGTTGTGGCCTCCAGCTTCGAATTCCTAAACGAAAACCCTCTTCTGCCTGTTCTAGTGCTTCGACCTTTGGCAAGCGCAGACACCAATGGTGGTAGCACCGAGGGTGCAAAACGCAAGCCTGCAAAGAAGGATACGAAGAAGCAGAGCTACTACATTCGGCTTATTCCTTGCGCTCCCGACGATCTGTTCCCTGGTCGAAGCTCACGGCGTCCGCAAACTGTACACGTCTGGGCAACCCCGATGAGAAAAAGGCAGCGCCTCGGCCTCACCATTCTACAATTCCACAATCAATGGTGAAATGACGTTCATCAAATATTTAAGAGTCCTAGCCCACGCTAAAAATGAGTGCTCGGCTTTCTCAGATGCCTGCATCTTGGGGCGAGTGTGGCTTCAACAACGTGGATTTGGTGGCAGCATCTCCCAAGGTGGGTTTGGTCACTTTGAATGGTCAGTCATGATTGCTCTTCTATTGCAGATGGGTGGTAGGAATGGCCAAGCTGCGTTGTCCAACTCCTTGAGCAGCACAGAATTATTCAAGGCTGGCATCCAATTTCTCTCAACAACAGATTTCACCAAAAGGCCGTTTGCATTCAGTGCACCCAAAATCGATCACAAAGCCATTCGGGAACCTGGTCCAGTCATGTTCGATCCTATCAGACAGCTCAACATTCTCTACAAGATGAGTTCATCGTCGGCCCATCTTCTACAGACCTACGCAAAATCGACTTCTGACCTGCTCGCTGATGAAAACGCGGACAAATTCCAGCCGACCTTTATTATGAAAACAGATCTCACTTTCCATGTCTTCGATGCTGTCCTGGAAATCAACATGACTGACTTATCCAAGTATGAACAATCTACAGATCGAAGCAGTGCTGTCTGGAAGTTTAGCCTCGAAGCCCATAGGGTGCTGAAAAAGGCATTTGGCAATCGTGCACAGCTGGTGCACGTGCAACAGCGGTCGACAGAGCCTTGGCCTCTGTCAACGTCCAGCTCAATTCCCTCTACAAGGCTCTTGGTGGCTGTCATCTTCGATCCGGCGCATATGCCGCGACAAATGGAGTACGGACCCCGGCCGAAGAGGAGAAGGAAGCTGCTGCATTTAGACAATTTTGGGGCGAGAGGGCAGAGCTTCGTCGATTTAAAGATGGAAGCATACTAGAGTGTGTTGAGTGGAGCGGCAAGATGCCGTACCAGATTTGCCAAGAAATCGCCATGTATTCTCTGAAAAGGCACTTGAATGTTGCCAAAGAGGAAATCACGGCGCACGGAGGTGGCTTCTCGTCTCTGACGGGTCTCTCTCATCTCGACAAAGAGGCTTTCGACACTGCTCGACGAGCTTTCACCACGTTTGAAAACGATATTCGCAGTTTGGAGGATCTCCCACTTCAAATTCGTCAATTGTCACCGGTTTCGCCCTTGGCACGCTATTCATCTTTAGACCCGCCCTTGCTCGGCTATCACACGGACACGATCGACCCAATGGACGTCAATCTGTACTTTGAGGCTTCAAGCAAGTGGCCTGAAAATCTGACGGCCATACAGGAAGCTAAAGTCGAGTTTCTCCTTGATTTTGACAGGCGACTAAGAAGCGCGAACGACACGTTGACGACGCAACTGGGACGCGAAAATAGAGCCATTGGAACGGAAAATCTGGCCTACCTGGACATCATCTATGAAAGCGGCGCAGCGTTCCGATTGAGAATCTACTGTGACCTCGAAGAGACCCTTCTTCAGCGCCAGGTACAGAACAAGACAATGGATGCTCATGTCCGAGAAGAGGCGGTCGAGAGCCTGGCTGCTTTCAAATGGCAACACACTACTCTTCCTCTGCACACTCAGACCATCGCCACGTTTTGCACTCGTCTGCCGCCATTATCACACACAATCCGCCTAGTTAAGCAGTGGTTTTGCAGCCACAAGCTCCGCGGACACATCAGCGACGAACTGATTGAGCTTTTCGTGCTCCACGTCTTTCTACAGCCTTATCCGTGGAAAATGCCGTCATCACCATCATCAGGATTCCTACGCACCCTTCTATTCCTATCCAGATGGGACTGGCGTGAGGAGCTCTTGATAGTCGATTCCGCAGAAACCATTACCGGCGAGGAGCGGACCACGATGCGTCGAGAGCTTGAGTCATGGCGCAAAAGAGACCCCCATATGAACAACTCCATCATGTTCGTCGCTACGTCCAGTGATGCATCTGGCCAGGGATACACACGCAATGGCCCCTCAAAGCTCATTGCTTCACGCATGACCCGACTAGCAAAGGCGGCTTGCAACGTAGTGCGGAATCAGGACCTGCACCTCGACCCAGCCGTCCTCTTCGAATCATCTCTTGAAGACTACGACATCTTGATCCACCTATCTACAAGAGCCGTCAAGTCCATCCTCCGCGAAGCAGCAGCGTCATGCGAGTCTTCCGCCAGGAAGCACTCGCAGTACAAGAATCTCGACGATCGCACGGGCAAAATCCCTTGCCTACCAGGACGCACCCAACGACAGTGCTGCTTCAGGAACTACAGCGAGTCTATAACGATTCTCTCATCTTCTTCTGCGGCAGCCCGGACGACTCCACCGTCGCAGCCATCTGGGATCCAAAGCTGCAGCCGAAGCAGAAGTTTCGCGTCGGGCTACCATATAACTTTTGCAAGATTGCGGCAGATAATGATGGCGCAGATGAGGACGAGGACGACGCCCCGACCTCGGATGTGGTGGAGGTGAATCGGGAAGCTATCTTGTTGGAAATCGCTAGGGCCGGTGGTGACATGATCAGAAGGATTGAGGTAAGCGATGATTGAGTAAATACAGTACCATGATATACTGCCCATGTACAACGAACTAGTGTGGTGCTATGCGCGATTCATTGGTACTCCAGAGCATGTACATAGTGTGTATCAATTATTTCGAAAACGTTCTACCTATTCGATTATCCAAACGCCGGTTCCATGGTATATGCCTATGTACAAAGGAAGACTCATTTTTTTTTGTCCCTGACCTGTTCCAACCCTTGTCTCCCCTTCGTTTAACCCCCGAGTGCCTTTTTTTTTTTTTTTTTTTTTTTTTTGGAAACGTGTTTCTCCCCGTCCCGCTGTTGCATGAGATGAAATACCATGTCAACTAGCCGTCGTCAAATCATCTTTCCTTCTTGTCAGCAACCTGCTGGGTTGAGAAGGAGCAAAACTTATCCTTGATCGCTACCACTTCGTAGGTGCCTTCTTGGCTAGCCTTGATGACCTTGCTGTGTTCATAGGATATGTCATGTCTGGTTTCGAGAACGACACTCCGGTGACCCTTCTTGGCGTTGGTGCTTCTGGTGTAGGTGAATTCGAAGGAGGCGTGCCCCAAAACTCGAATAGTATATCAACCTCGTTGCCCTCGTGAATATCTACGCGCGACTGCCTTCCACGACTGATTTGAACGCTTGGAAGCGGGTGGATCTTCTTGAGCAGGTTGACCGCCGCCCGGCAATCGCTAGCTTTGTCGGCAATGCTCGTGATGACAAAGTCGCCGGGCTTCTCGGCAACACGGCGGAAGTTGGTCGTCTGCGACTTGGCGTTCCACCGACCGTTGAAGTTATACGTGATGTCGAACGGTGGTGTTCCGGAAAGCGTGTATGCGATTCTTTCACCCACACAAAAGTCCTCCCGGGACTCGAGGGGTAGATGGACGGGGCATCGAAAAGCTGAATCTGGATAGAGGAGCGTGGACTTCGTACTTTGCTGGCAGCCCTTTGCATCGCGGACACGTCTTATGCGTAGCTGTTGGGTACCAAGGCGAAGGTGCTCTCTCGGAATTGGCATTGTGTAGGAGTTGGAGTTGATGGAAGGAATTCGATAGGTTTCAGGTGCTGACCCGGACTGATGCTTGATCTCAACTTCGACATAAAGGGTGCAACTCCGGTCAAGGCTATGGGTATGCTGTCCTCGTGATCTTGCTGCTCCATGCAGTACTTGAATGACTGGCCAGGTTTCGAAAAGACTGCCGCTGGCCTGGCATTAACACGCTGCCGCACCAACAGTGGTTGCATATTTTTGTCGCTGCTGTAGAGGTTATCTTCGAGCCCAACAAATCTGTACGTGTAGTCGCCGGCCTTGGCAGTATCCATGGATATTGATGCCTTGGACAAAGCTGCATCAAACTCTTTGAGGGGAGACTTGGCGGTTGAGCCTTGTTCAGATTTGTGCTTAATCTCATATGACACATGATACGGAGGAGACCCTGCAATGCATTAGTTGTTAGCCCGTACACTTGACACTTGGTGCGGAGCATGATGTGTTTACTCACCCCGCAAGCTGACTTCGAATCCATCAATATCACCCTCGCATACGTCTTGCTTGATGAACCCGTCTTTGCCCTTGGTGATGCTTTCAGTCTGGACCAAGGAGATCTCAGGCCGAGGGAACCAGTCCACACGAAACGTGGAGGCCTGCGTGTCCACAGTTCCTTGACACTGGTTATCCTTGACATCGACAATTTCATAGACACCCCGAGACTTGACGACGATATGGTCGTTCGCAGTGTTTGCCGTCTTCGTGTGAACACTTCCAGAAGACTCGTTCAAGTTTCGATATTGTATGGTCCAAGGTGGCTCACCTTGAAGGCGAAGAGGTAGTTGCAAAGATGTGTCTTCGACGGCCAAGATGTAGTTCCTCTGCTCTATTAACCCGAAAGCACCTCGAGGATGTTGACGACGAACGGCAATCTTGACTTGGTCTTGCAAAAGGTTCGACATCCGCGCTTGTCCTGCACGCTGCTTAGAGCAAGAATATACTCACCGCCCTTGGTCAGGGGTGGCGTCTTGATTGTGAATGTGTTTTCGTGCAAGTTGCTTGCACGCTCGGCTTTACGTTTGCCATCATGTACAGTCTCCCACTCCAAGTTGAAAGGAGGGTCGCCATTCAGTGCAACGTTGACCTCAACCGCAGAGTCGAGACAAGCGTTGATCACATCCCGCGCTTGGACGAACCTGGCTGACGCTGCAGGCTTGACCTCCTGTTCGAGAACCTTGTCCTGGCCTGTTAAAGCGAGGCCTTTGTACACAGCATCACTGATCGTCTTGAACAAATACTTGTGATGACCAGCCTTCTTAGGGATGAGTTCAAGTTGTGATCGTAGCCCAGGAACGTTCAGGCTTTGGTGCTCAACGTGACCATCTGAGACAATATCATAGCGCACAATAAAAGGTGGGGTTCCCACTAGATCCAAGTCTACACGAAGACCGATGGAGTTGCCCGCGCACTTATCAGGAATGTCCTCGGATCGGATGGAAAGATGAGGCTCGAGTGGGTTCAATAGCAGGCAAGATGATGGTTCGTCAACCTCGCCGTCACATGACCCGCTCGACACTGATTTGAGGGTGTAAAGACCAGGTTGGGAGATGAAAGCTTTGTCCTTGAAGTTCTTGGCCGAATGGCTGTGTATTGATGATTTGTCACCATGATCTCCACTGTTAGTGAGAGTGTCAATGGGTGAGAATTGCCATGTGATTTCGTGTGATGCATCATCGGTAGACGACCCTGAAAGAATGAATCTGACGGGTAGTTCCTTCGCTTGGCCTTTGCCACCTTCAAAGGATTTCTGAGGTCGCAAGTCTCCATGCGAATCTTGGGTCGTTGTCGTACAATGAACTTTTGAGTCCGGCCTTTTGCATGAGCAGCATCCACATCTTCCCGGGCTTCGCATAACTGACAACATTGTCAAATGCATCATGGACTTCGTCGACAGAATACTCCCATTCTCCCGAAGAGGTAAGGGATTCATTGAGGCCGACGGTGACTTTTGCCGGTTGTACCCATGAAAAGTCTTCAACGCCATCCACAGCAGCACCATTCTTTCCAGCAATGAGAGGCGAGGCAAAACCCTCCGGCTGCAAACTCTGGAAGCGGAAGTCGTGGTTTTGCCATTCACTGCCCGGCTGTATACAATCTTCAGAGGTGGTGTGCCGACAACTTCGAGGGTCAAGTCTGACAAATCGCGGATGCATCGCTGAGAGGATTCAGGAGCTATCATTCTAGCCTGGGGACATGGAACCACAAAAGTCTCCTTGGTAGCGCGCTGAACTTCGAGCTTGTATTCGTCCAGAACCTTGCCCAGGCGATAGACTCCAGGCTTCTTGACAACATATTGCCAATTGAAGCCGACAGTGTTGGGATCAGGGCTCTGATCGCGGATGACCCTGGCGACTTTGTTGACTTCTCGGGAAGGAATTTTGATAGTCTCCTGCTTGTTGGTATCGAGATCGATTCTGACAAGCTCCATCTCAGCGGGTATAGTGGCATTGAAGTAAATTGGTAACGACACACCCGTCTTATCCTTGTGACCAATGCAATAGGGGATCGCGCGCGGGTTGAGAACGGCAGAGCCTTCCGGAAGGATGTTGATAATTTGTCTGCCCATGATCAACGAGTGATTGTTCAGGATGCTTGAAACCTTGACGTTATGCTCGGAGATGGAAATTTCGCGATCGTAGAGAACCTTGGCGAAGCCCAGGAGCCACGTCTGCCAAGGCAGCTGTGTTTAGGAGGGCCAACGTCAGTCTCCTCTCTCCTCTCTCCTTTCCTCTCTCACGTCAAGTACTTCGTTCTACTAGAGAGGGTCTGACATGGGCCGACGACTTACAGGAATATTGAACATCAACATATAATTTAGGACAACGTGACCAGCGAATAGAGTTGTCACCATGAACTGGGAAAGCTCCAGCCACGGTATTCTAAGCTCGGGCAAGCCGAATAGGAAGGCAAAATCTATGAAGATCCATTTCAAGAAAAGCCACCAAGATGAGTCGCCATCCTCGATGACCTGAAGCCAGTCGTAGAGCTTCCATGCCCACAACAGCACGTACACACCGAAGGCGTATAAACGCTGTTGCGGAGCATCGAGAAAGGTCAGAGGGATGACGGGCTCGCGGATGGCGCGGCGCGTCGGGGCATTTTCGGGAGCGAGAGGAAGAGTGGGTGATTTAGCTGACGTGCCGTTCGATGAGGCGGTGCCGACCGTGGATGGTGTTTCTTGTTGGGGGTTTTGTCGTCGTGCAACGGTACCTGGAGTTGCTGGGAACCCAGACCGCAGGCGAGGAGTTGCGCTCATCGCATTCCGTGTTCACAGCGTCGTGGGCAAGGAAGCATCGGAAGCGAGGATAGTGAGTGTGCTGACGGGTGCGAGGGTGTGAAGGATGCCGACAGTCTCGGAGGGAGAATCAAGTAATGGCGTCGCGTAATCAATCCGTACAGTAAAAGTTGTGGGGCGTACATACATGTACGTAGGGAAGTGCCGGCGGTTGCGTTCACGATGGCTCCAACCAAGCCTGGACAACTTTTTTGCGCAGTGTTGTAAGTGTTGTGTGGCCAGGCTGTGTGGCCAGGCCCACTCCACTGGGAGGCGTGTGGATGCCCACCACCCCTGTTCTGGCAGGCTGGTGTCAACAACAAAGTGCTGACGCAGCCCGGCTGGACCGACCACCACATGACCACATGTGCAGGCAGGTTACTAATAATACGGCGCAACGCGAAGCAGAGAATTTCAATGTCCATGTTTCAATGTTTCAATAGTTCAATAGTTCAATAGTTCAATGTTCAATGTCCAAATGCAAGCGGGCGAGAGAGAGCCCGGCCGGCTTTCTTTCGGCACTGATTCAGATTCGCATATTCCCGAGCTCGTTCCTCGTTTCCATGGGGCAGAGATGAAACACATTGCTGCATTCACGTGGTCCGGTCCGAACCTTTCGTTAATCAACGAATTCGTACACAACACTTGCAAAAACTTTCATTTTACCTACTCCCTACCTGGCCGCACCCATCCATGAGAACGAGAGCTTGGCGACAATGGAGCACTAGTAGGCCGTGGAAAACCACTCACGGTTAGTCATCTTCCGCCGGGATGAATTGCCAACTTGCTTCTCCAATCACTCCGCACCTTTTCGTGTGCATCGATCTTTCCATGGTCGCCAAAGCCCCTGGTATATCTATCTATCTATCTGTCTGTCTGTCTGGTCTTGATAGTCTGAGTCTCCCGTGGCCCTTCAGTGGTGGTTCCTGGAACGAGCTTCTTCACCTTGGCTGCCAGACCAAATCACGCAAAGGCACATGCGTACATTGCTTGCGCGTTTCCCACCATTGATTCTTTCAGGGCTGATGAATTCGGTGCGCAGGCCTTTACAAATGAGTAGAAATGGAGAACCCAAGGAAAAATCCCAAACGCAAGAGAAAGGTCTCGAAACCCAAGAAGAGCATGGGCCTGAGTCCCCTGACCATGAGGCGCCCGACCTACTTTGGAGAGCCTGCAGTCCGCTCACTGTCCAAGACATCGAAGACTGGCAGGGGTGGGTTGAGCTGGAATCAGAGCCGGTACGAGCGAAACCTTTTTCTTCCAAAGTGTATCCATGTGGTGACCCATCGTTTCTTTCAACGCAATGGATACACAAGCGCGTGTGGAGTCTCTAAACGTCCCGTAGGCCTTCTTCAACACCATACTCAGAGATCTGGGCGTGAGAAACGTCAAAGTACAGGAATTATTCACCATGGATCAAGATTCTCTAGATGCAGTGTCGTAAGTATATCAACAAAGTCATCTTCGACAAATCCTTGTTCCCCGGTCTAAACACTGAGAAATGGGCAGGAAGCCAGTCTTCGGGCTAGTATTTCTCTTTCAGTACGATCCGGCTCACCAAAACGAAGAACAAGTACACGATTCAGAGGCTCGGATATGGTTCGCAAATCAGGCACGTCTTCTTCTTTTTTTTTTTTTTTTTTTTGCCCCGAAGCCTCTTGTCTCTCAACTAGTCCAAACTCGACAAAAATCAGGTGCTTCCGGCTAACCCCAAGACTGCAGACCACAAATAACGCTTGCGCCGCGATAGCGCTATTGAACATCATTATGAATGCCCCAGACATCGAGCTGGGTCAACAGCTGACCGATTTCAAAGACGCTACGAAGAACCTTGATACCTCTCTCCGAGGCCACAGAATCAGCTCCAACAAATTTATTCGCAGCATACACAACTCCTTCACGCGGCGTATTGATCACCTGAATGCAGACTTGTGTCTAGAAAATGATTACGACGAAGCCAACTCGAGAGCAAAGAAGAAAGCTTCTTCGGCCAAGGCTCGACAGAGAAGGGGTAGGGGGAAAGAGCTGCTCTGGAGTATGGTTATCATTTCATCGCCTATGTACCCTGTGACGGGCTCGTTTGGGAGCTAGATGGCTTGCGTAACAAGCCGCAAGAATTAGGTGAGGAATACCGGGTAACAAGCACCAGTCAATTACCGTCGCCTTTCTGATACATGCTCGTTCAGGTCCTATAAACGGGAATGACTGGACCACTGTTGCTAGACCGCAAATCGAGGCAAGAATGTTGCAATATGAAGGAAGCCAATTGTCGTTCAATTTGCTTGCCGTGTGCCGCAGCTCGTCAAGTCAGCTCAGCCAGGTTATAGCCACAATGATGGCGGCGCTGCGTACTATCCATTCTCGCGTGAAAAGCGATACGGCGTTCACCAACATCATTTCAGCAGATGAGCCACTTTTGAACATGTACGATGAAGCGCAACTTGCCGAGTTCAATCTTTGCAAAGAAGACATTGAAAACGCCAAATTACCAGCTCGGCTAGAGTCCGCCCTGTTTTGTCCTGAATGGCAGACTGACGATACGTACGACATGTACCAGAGTTTTCGCGTCCAACTCAGGTCGGCCATAGATGAGTTTCGTGCCGAGTCATTTTCTGCAGAGGAGGAAGATCGGCGAGTGAAGAATCGGAAAAGAGATTATGGTGGAGCGTTGCATTGCTGGACGAAGAAGTTGGCAGAAAAGGGAGTATTAGAAGACATTATCCGGATGTCCTCGTGACATGCATGTGACGCAATCTTGATAAGGCCAATATCGAGGAGCAACTGCAATCATGTAGCCGACAGTGTGAGAGGCCGCTGTAGGGACAGCATCCTGTAACGCTGAGAGAAGGCGGGCATGGCCATGAAGTGTGCAATCGCATAGTCAATCAATGAAGTTGCCGCGCCGAGCCTTTTGGTATCATCATGTGAAATGTCCAAGATTGCGAACACACTTATATTAGTCAAGCTAACAGACCCCCAGCTGACCAAGTCTAAACAATGCTTGACAATATTGCTGCCTGTCCATGGAAGCCGCAACGCTGCAATGCCGCGTGAAAATGCATGCGCTTGAAAAGAAGAAATGTTCGAAAAAGTACACCGAGAATTGCGTTCCTTCTTTGGTCAATTTCATCAATCATTAGGATACTGTTCTTTGATGTTTGATATAAAGCTACAAGTTTCTGGATCGAAGCGCTTGAAGAACTTCCCCGCCATGGGAAACATGTCGTCTGAAATGTGTGCAGGGTCATTGATGAGCTCAATGTTATCGGCCGCAACGACATGCGGCTCCGAGCCAGTACTAGGACTACGAGTTCTCATAGTGTCAGATTCAGCCGAATATATACAGATCACCGGGGTGGTTGTGAAGACAAGAGAGGGTTGAGGAGGCACGTCTTACAAGCACATGAAATGGAACTGATTCGGTGGTCGAACTGCCGTGTTGGTTTGGCCCGTGGATTGTATTGTCTCAGCATCATCGTCCGTGTCTCTGGAAGTAAGTCCCGGTAGCCGCTGCGCGCTTTGATCAGACCATCCTGTGATGACACCTATCCATCCATATCTTCGGTGCCGAAATACTTGGCCAATCTTGAAAGGAATGACTTGATTTCCGCCGTTTTTTCTTAGAAACACCGGCGGTATCACATCATCTTGATCTCGAACCAGGCGCCAGTGTTCCCACGGATCACCTAGTCCACGGTTTACGTGGCGAGCAAAGCCGTCACGCAGCGGCGTGAAACTGCTGTACATGGGCAAAAGATATTTCTCCACCAGCCAGGTGTCCTCCGGCCACGCCCCTGCAAATCGAAGGAGAAAATTTGCTAGCCGGTCATCCCATTCGAACGTGTTGGAGGGTGTCAACATGAGAGATGACCAAAGGGCAGAATACAGAGATGCCTCCACATTCATGGCACCATTGCCCCGTAGCAGCTGACTCAATTCCGGATGAGCGTCGTCCTGCAACTCTAGAATCCTAGCAAACGTCGCCTTGATATTCTGAGCAGTTCTAAGCACCATGGATACCGGAGGAACAGGGGCCAAAAAGCATCGGTGCTTGTTTGCCATCCAAAATGAGCGAGCAAATTCTGTAGACTGGACGCTGGCACTTCGTCATCGACTCCATAAGGGTCGAGATACATCCGCTCTGGCTCACTTGGCCCGTCAAGAGGAATATTGTCCAGTGTTCGTCCCGGCTGAGCAAAAACAATCGCATGAACATGGCTGGGGAAGGCACAGCATTGGGCATTCAGGCCCAGTCTGGACGCGAGACAGCAGAATATGGCACTGGATATAAGGGGATGGATTCGTGGTCCTCATGTCGTAGTGCCTGACCGATCAAACAGTTTCTCAAATTCCGATAGTTTCGTTCTGGATTGCGCATGCCAGTCAGGCCATTGGCGCGAATCCACCTGTTCAACACCAGAGCTTTCTCTCGGGTCGTAAACCTCGCAAGCCCTTCGCAACTGGCTCGAAACCGAGCAGCCGCCTCATCGAGCATTTGTGATATCTAATCACAGCCGATCAGTATTCAAAGGATCGAAACAAAACGAATAGCGCTGCCATGCAGGCAAGGTTAACAAATCATACGTCATCTAGGTCACCTGGCTGGTCGTGTAACACGAACATGTCAAAGGCGCCGAGTGCCCTCTCGAGCCGTTGTGTGGCAACCTGCGCGTCGAGCGAATCGCGAACAAGGCCAAGCCTGTACCATTCCTCAATGGCAATACTTCGATGTATGCTGTCGAGTATGGCATTGCCAAAATATCTGGGAGACGAAAATCTTAATCACCATTGTCATCGTTACTGGGGGCCAGTGTGAAGAGGGAGTGTTGGAGCTGGCTGGTTTACCTCCTCGCGAGAACATCTGACGCTGATTCGTGTATCTGGCACTGGCCTAACAGAAAGTCTTTGCATCATATCCCAGACGACATATGCGTTCCATCCTCCTTAAGCGGCCAACTTTGGATGCCAAGACCTCATCGAGGAGCTTGGAGACGAGGCGATTCCGATGCTCCCGGAGCAGGAATAAGCGCTTCCATTTCACACTTGCCACGGCCTGGTGCAGCTTCTCGTGGAATCCATGCTCGGGACTCCAGTATCTAAATGTGGTACAGCAATGATGACGCCAGAGAAGGCCCTGGCTTGCTAGTCTATGGAAGCGATGACCTAGCAGCTGGAAACATCGCAAATTGTCCTCGGGCGAGACATGATAGAGCAGTTGCTGGATGATTTCGTCTGGGGCCTGGTCTAACGACATGGCAGCCCATGTGAATGACGCAGCTTAGGGGTAAGCAGCACCCGTCGATGAGATGAAGCTATTGGCGAACCCATCAGCGACCTTGATTTCAACTTAAGCCAGACAACCGACTTCATGCATCTATCCGTGCGCGGCGTTGGGTTGGCTGGATGCAGTGATTTGTCACTTCTGGCCTTGCTATTGGCTCAGATGACGGCCCAGATGGTGGCTCTAGTCGATTGGCTGCACATGTATGTACATGTACGTACACGGGTGGAGTGGGTGGCACTAGTCCCCAACAGGAAAAGCAAGTAAGTAAACAAGACTCAACGCGTCCCAGCCGGATGGGATACACAATCGTGCAGCGACGATGAAATCCGGGCTTGTCAGAAGCGTGCTTGATGAACCCTTCTCCAGAAAAAAATCACGGGGCTTTTGTGGTTTTGTTTTTGCTTCATCGTCCACCGGATTTTGAGCTCCGGTTCATGGTCATTCGGTCTCATCTGACAACGCGAAATCGCGAAATCCTATCCATCTTAAATGTATGCATACCCTGTTTGCTTTACCACCAAAATCTACATTCCTATCGACCTGGCACCTGGCTGGCTATTTCACTCCTCGGAGAAATCGACACTGCTCTTCTGTTCTTGTCGCTATTGTGATCGCCGCGCCCGGCTCAGATGCCATGCACCGCAATCAACTCGACAACCCTCGTCGCAAAATAAATACACCAAAAATTAACCACAAAGCGTGTCTTCCGCGACTTCAGCGCCGGCAGTCATGGTGCAACCAGGGCTGGGCAGCGCGCTCGACACGCCTCGAACCAACATTGGCGATGCCACGTACCTCAACGGTCAACCTGACTTCGCCGACATATCCCAGGAAGCATCTTTCCAGTCGCCTGGCAAAGATGGCAACTTTCTGCAGCAGCTTCGAAACGGCCGCTCAAATGGGATGAGTTTACGAACCCCCGGCAACGAGGGCCGCTGTCCGATCGCAGAAACCTGCCCCCAGTATTGGCGGTGCCGAATTCACTCCATTGCTCAAGTCTGCGACGAGAAATAGTGCCTGGAAACCGGGCAAAGAGAACGGCGCCACAGTGGTGAACACTCCTGGTCTGGACAGGATAGACGAGGACGATATCACTGCATTACCAAGGATGGATAGTTCACTATATACCGGTTCTCGGAACCAGTCATACCTCGAGAACACGTTGCCACAAGTCGACAGTAGTAGTGTTGCGTCAACTCCATTGGCAATGCAGCCGCGAAGAGGTGGAAATAAGGGTCCTTTGCAGGACGGAAACCAGCTCTCTCTTCGAGAACAAGAGAATGTTATCGATCGTATCGAAAAGGAAAACTTTGGTCTGAAACTGAAGATACATTTTCTCGAAGAGGCACTGCGAAAGGCCGGTCCTGGTTTTAGCGAAGCGGCTCTAAAAGAGAATACAGAGCTAAAAGTGGACAAAGTGACAATGCATCGGGAACTTCAGAGATACAAAAGCATGTCTCAACTGCGGAGCGAGATCTCGAGACTTACCGGCAACAGATGCAGGAGCTACAAGAGAAGGCAAGAAAAAGCAAAATGACAAAGACCAGCGCCAAGAGCTGGAGCAATTGCAGAATGAGCTCAATGCAAAGGAAGTGAGCATTGATGACCTACAGCGCCAGCTGGACAAAAATCGCAACGAGGACGATCAACTAGAGAAGCTTCGTGATAACATTGAGGACCTGGAGGCAGACTTGCGCGAGAAAGACAGGATAATCACGGAGCGAGACGACGAATTGGAAGACTTGAAAGAGAAAATGGATGCCGTTGAAGACCGCGCCAGGGAGTCTCGACAGAGGATTACTGAATTGGAAGAGACGGAGAATCAGAATGAGGAATTGGAGGAAGCCAAAGAAACTATACAAGACCTCGAGACTAGTATACGCCGACTTGAGGAACAAATCGATGAGTTGAAAGAGGCGGCGAACGATGCAGTCTCGCAGAAGAATCGTGCTGAGCAAGACCTGGAAGAGCTCCAAGAGGAGATGGCCAACAAGTCGGTTGTGACGAAGGGTCTATCGCGTCAGATCGAAGAGAAATTGGCTCGCTTACAAGAGGAGCTGGACAGGTCTGGACAAGAATATGCGGATCTCGAGAAGGAACTGGCCAAGGCGAACGAAGAGAATGAACAGCTTAGGTCTGACATGGAGGAAATGAGAATCGAAACCGAAGCGATGCAACAGGAGCAGCACTCCCACTCTACCAAAATCCATGAGCTAGAAACCGAGCTTCTCGCCGTTGCTGACGAGAAGGATCTTTTGCAGGAGCGATACGATTCTCTCGCAGCTGAATCGATGACCTTCCAACACGAGATTCAGCGACTGGAGAAGGAAGTCGAAGAGCTTCAACAGAACGTATCGGATGAGAAAGAATATGCCCTCGAGATCGAAAAGGACTTGCGACAGCAATATCAAGACGAGATGGAGCGATTGAATGACGAGATATCGAACCTACAGGCCGAGGTTCGGGAACGAGACAATCTTTACGACAATGATAGTGAAAAGTGGGAGAATGAAAAGCAAGCATTAATTTCAGAACGTGGCAGAGCGGAGGAGAAGGCAGCAGGCCTTCAACGGACCATCGATCGGCTTCGTGAAACTGAGGGAAACTTGTCCAACAAGGAAATCACCTTGCAGAAAGCTATGGAAAGCGAAACGGAACGCCACAAGAACGAGGAAGCCATAATGAGTCGTCAGATAGATGATTTACAAGATGCTCTTCAAGCTCGACAGGCACTTTTGACCAACTTGCGGAATGAGCTCTCCTCAGTTCGAGATGAGCTTCGCCAGACTCAAATCGACTATCAAGCAAATGTAAACAAGGTTGTGGCGTTACAGGACGAAGTTGACATGTTGCGATCAAAATCTGCCGCGAATGGGACGCCTAGCCGTGTCAACGCTGCTGGCAAGGACTCCCAAATTCTGCGCGACCAAATCACGAGGCTGAGTTCAGACCTCACTACCACGCAGGGTGCCCTCGCGGAAGCTCGGGCGGAACGTGACGAGCTTCAAGGGCAGCTACGTCAGCAGTCATCCCAAGACAACGATACCCTTCAAGTTGATCAGGAACGCCTCGACCTGAGGACAGCCAAGCTGAAGTTGGATAATGAAGTTCGTCGGCTCAAAGATGAATGCAAATCACTGAGCGAAGGGCGAATAGCCGCCGAAAAAGCTCTCGATGATGAAACTGAGAAGGCTTTAGCACAAGAGGCAAAGCTAAGACAGGAAATTGTACAGCTACGGAGCAAGATGCGCTCCTCAACGCCAGCCACACCAAACAAACAAGACTCGCAATCTGCCCAGCGCAGAATAGAGGAGCTTCAGCAGGAAGTCGAATTTTACCAGAGCAGGAGCTCCAAGTCACAGCCTTCCGGTGACGATGATGGCGTCGATGGTCTGTCTCAGCTGAGAAGAGACTTGTCTAATTATAGACAGAAGGAACTTGACTTCCTACAGAGGAGGCAGCCCATAAAGATCTAGTCAAGGAGCTTAACATGCAAGTTGCAGAATTGGAGGGACAGTTGCACGAAGCCAAAGTTTCTCAGCTGGGAAGATCACCGCATGCTCATGGCAGAGAATCAGCGAGAGAAGTTGCAGCTTTAGAAACCAAGCTCTCCGAGACTCAGCGCGCCCTAGAGGAGTTGAGGTCACAGAGTGCCAATGCAGAGCTACAAGCTTCTAAACGCTTGGAAGATTTACTCAGTCAGTTGAACGACTTGGAGGATCAGAAGCTTGTATTGGAAGAGGTCCTTGAAGAGGCCAGAGAGCAAGCAGACGAGACAGCTGCACATCATGACAAGGCAATACGTCGCCTGGCACACAAACTAGACAAGACTGAACGCGAGCGAGATGCTGCCATTGCTTCGCAGACAGAAACCAGCAAGCAAGGCAAGTATCTCCGGAAGAGCCAGGCAGAGATTGAGAATCTTGAGAGTGATGTGCGGCAACAACAAGAGCTCATTGACGGACTTGCTGCCACGGAAGCAGCACTGAGGCGGAAACTGGAGCGAGCGCGTAGTGAGAGGGCAGCTTTCCGAATGAGCGCTGAGAAACTACAGCGCGACATTCAATCACTCCAGACCTCGAATGGTCCAGCAGCCAGCTACCGCGATTCCCAAGCCTCCTCGACACGCCGAGACAAGTCCCACGCGTCCAATAACCAGGCTCTCGACACACTCGTCCGTGCCGCAGAGGGGGCCGAAGAACGTCACAAGAAAGAGGTCAAGGGCATGGTGACGCAAATGGAGTGGATGCAGGCTCGTTGGGAGCGGGAGGCTCTGCTTCGGTCCGACGTTGCCTTTGCCAAAAGTTTGTCCAGTTGCAGCTTGATGTTGCCAATGCTTGGTTCGTACCTGATCCCGACGACGACCACTTACCTGACTCTGCGCAGCATACTAACCAACATGTTTGACAACAGCAACAAGGCACAGCTGCGGGAGCTCGAGCACATTCGCAAGAATCTACTCCATAGCAACAAGGCACTGTCACTGCCGGCTGCACGCAACGGCCTCGTCCCTGACAAGACGAAACCCAGCTCGATCCGAGCTTTCCTTACCATGGCCCGCTTCATCGCACGCATGCGTCTTTCATCCCGCACATGGGCAAGTCAAGAACGGGTTCGTCTCAAGCTGGTGGCTGCCAGGGACGAACAGAGACGAGTCAAGATGGCAAGGCAGCTCAAAGTGGTGAGGGCAGAGTCTTAGCGACCACAATGGACTATCTCTTCCCATACCCCTTTTTTTCCTCATCTCTTCTTTCTCTCCGTGCTGTTTTCAAGTCAAGGGCATGCATGACGAGGTCGAGCTACGCATCCCGCACCCAACTTTCTTACTAGCATTTATTACATCTCGGAAGCAAAATTACGAAACTACTTATCGGCGCAGGCACGACGGAATGGCGTCGACTGGAATTTACGGGGATTGGTTCAGGACATACCAGGTTTATAGTCTTAGTTGGTTCTGACTTTTTTTTTTTTTTTTTTTTTTTCCCAAGTATACCATTCGCATGAGAGCAGGGCATTTCATTTGCGTTCAACAGGCGATTCTTAATTTGTCATTGCAATGGCCTTGCGTGACATGCAGATTGGTTCCACGAAGAATGAATTGAATACGTGATCCTCTTATAGTCAAAAAAAAATCTTGATGAATTCAAATCATCCAACAGCACAGCTACTGTGTGTCCAGATGTAGCAGGGGCATGAGTAAGCGATTGGCGATCATTTCTACCCGTGGCAGCCGCAGCAAAGACTTTTCCCCAGCATTGTCCGATGTTGTAGAAAGGAAGAAAGGACCTAGCAAGAAGGACAAAAGCACTACTTTGAGAAACGAGGTGCCCTGGGAAGTAAATATCATGTAGTCATTCGAGCCCAACCAGCAAAGTAAAGATTAAGAAAAGGAATTGGCCCATTGAACCCAGGATATCGACCGAGAATGCAACAATCCCTCCCGCCCCTATAATATGAATAATGATATAGAAAAGAGCTCCCCTCCGCGCCCCCGTACAACGAGGTGAATCATGCATGTAGTTGGAAGGGAAAGCAAGGGCATCCCATACCTTTCCACGGTGACCCTGCTCAAAGATTTTCTCCATATACATAATGTATTTCATTGCACGACCTGGCCAGAGATCCCTGCGTCCGGCATCATTTTATTTACATGACGAAAAGGAGATTTGTGTCTAAAATCATCAGGTTAGGTCTTGCTTCCCCTTTGGCTAGATGGACTTGGACTTGGTGATATGTACTCAGCGGGTGACTGCACGACAGCTGCGGCCTTTGTGTGTATTTACTAGCCAGTTCATCTCTGATGCTGTTGAGAAGTTGCACGTAGCTCTGCTGGGGTTTTTCTTCAGGGCCGTCATGAATGCCCATGACATGGCACCGGTTGCTTGGGATGCAATGGTAGCATCGGCTCTATAAACTGTATTAGATCACGCGTTCTCCACTGCGGGATGGGATGATTTTTCGGTTGTCATTCGTGTGAAGCAAAGAGATGGCAGTTAATAGACGTTGTATGAACAAAGAACAGAGATGGGGCACCCACGAAGTCTGGTCATCTTTGCTGCCGGAAAGCATGATAACATCCGCGGGGACGTTTTCGTGGCTAGAGTGCGAGCGTACGCGTCCTCTCCACTTGTAGCCTTTTGAAGAAACTCATGATATTGTTGGCAACACCGCCCAGGTCACCCTGACTGTACGAGGAAATGACACCAAGAAGACCTTGACCAGCCTCTTTGGCCAAATTCGGCTCCTTGAGGATACCTTGAGTAGAATAGATATAAGGCAAGTCCAACGCAGTTCCAGAATGACACGAGTCAAATATTGCGGTCAATCTAACCCCGGCTTGTAAGGGTGTGACCATGATGCGATGCATTTCGTCATCAGTTATGTGACCGTTTTGTCTGAAATCCACAGGATAAATCACTTCGTCGTATCCATCTGCTTCGTCGCCATCCAAGTCCCTTGTCTGTCCACCATGTCCTGAGCAACGAGGCTTAGTTACAATTAAAAAGAAGACCGAGTAAAGGGAGGGAGGGGATTTTCAGAGCGAGAAACAATGGGCATGGTCGGTCATACCAGAATAATGAAAGAAGAGAGAGTCGTTCGGCCGGGCGTCCTTGACCAGCCAATGCATCGCTCGTAGGATGTTTTGTTTAGTCGGCTGACTCATAGGATTCTGCTGGTCGTCTGTCAAAATCACCATATCTTCCCGCCTATACCCGAAATGCTCAGCTAGATACGCCGTCATGTTTCGAACATCGTTGATACAGCCTCGAAGTTGTCCACGTTGGCCAAAGTAATTGATGCCGATAAGCAAAGCTTTCCTGCGGCCTGTGCAGTTTGAATATCGAAACGAGTAACCTTGAGGGGCTCCAGAACCGAAATGCTGCAGACCAGCTGGAGGGACAGGTGGGTTACCCGGCCGCGGGCTGTAGGCACCATGTTGCTGTTGCTGAGGCGGCATTGCTGTTCTGCTGCTTTAATCTCCGTGCTAGATGGTATTCGAGGGGGAGCGCCGGGCGGAACGTACCAGGGCTTTGTCCAGGCCGTGATGTGTAACCTGACTGCGGTGGCACATGAACATACTGGCCAGCATATTGCTGAGGCGGAGGGTAGTGCTGCACCAACAGCTGTAAGCACTTGTTTGCCGTCTCTCGACCGTCTCTCTACCAAGACTATCCATCACTCCAGTCTTTCGGTACCTGAAGCCGATATTTTCATACCTGATATGCGAACTGTTGGGCAGGAGGTTGCTGATAGGCGTAACTGGGTTGAGGTGAAGGTTGGCCTTGCGGGGATAGGCATGATATCCTTGCTGCTGCGATGGTCTGTGGGCAATTGCATTGAGTTAGCAGGCTAGAGTGAAAGCAAAAATACCAATTGGCTGAAATATCCGACCTGGGGTGAAGGGAAGAAGCTCATCACCTGAAGTAGTTGCCCTGATACTGAGGTTGTTGAGCGCCATAACCTCCTCCTCCACCACCATCGTAGCCCGGATAAGCGGACATTTCGAGCTGAGGGAGGGAGTTGCTTGATGTCAAAGTCGAGAAGTGTCAAATCGAGCGTGGGCGAAGAGAATGCTGATGAATTTGATTGTGAATGAGATGAATTCCGAATACCTCGGGATCGAAAGCGAAGCGAAGTACCTAGGTACCGAGGGAAATTGAGGAGCTGAAGTCGAAGTCGAAGTCGAAGTCGAAGTCGAAGTCGACGTCTTTGTCCAAGTCGGCGCTCGAGTATGTAGCTTTTTCTTGGGCCTGCACGATGCAGTCGCGCTGAGGTTGGGCCGACTGAAGCTTTATGAGGGTGACAATATAATAATAACGGCACGGCACGGCACGGCACGGCACCAACGACAAGAGGCTTTCCTAAAAACCTAATGAGCTCTCTCTGGCAGAGTGGGCTGGAAAGGTCGGCTGCCACCTGTCCAGGGTACGTGCCTAGGGACTGCCGCCCGCTGCTGACGCGTGAAGGGCGGTCAGGATGCTCGTTGCACGAAGGGGGTGAGAGTAATAATAGAGGCGGCAGACAGTGGGAGTGTAATAGACACTGATGATGGTGGACGCCGACGGAGTAGTGCGGAATGCAGCTTCGGGCAAGACACATTATTGTTGCCTGCCGACTGGGAAACCTCACGGCGTACATAGATGGCATCGAGGGCTACTACCACATATAGTAGGATGGGGTCCGCGGCGCCTACAGTTGGCGCAAGGCCGGGCGCGCAGAGAACGGTTGCCAATTGGGCCGCGACGCAATTTTCGAACCGACTGTCGTCGAAGATTATAATAACAGTGATACCACTGAAACATTGAAGCCTGGAAGGCCAAACAGCAAGTGGTAGTTCAATCACACCAGACAAGTTCAATTGATTTCCGGTCTGGTTTCGCCGACATCCACTTACTTGCATCAAAGAGGCATCCGTTGATGGAATGATGAGTCCGCCATCATGCGTCAAATCTTGTGGAAGGTGCTATTTTCGCCGTTGATGCTTGGGCCTCGACGGCATGTGGACGGCCAAGAGAAGGGCTGTGACGCTGCGACGCCACGGTGCTAACCTCGGTGCCCCATCATAATCAATTTGAAAAAGAGGAAGCCCGTCAATTCTTCCTCAATTGTTCCTCCGACGTCATCCCAGGCATCTCCTGATCTACGGACTTTTTTCATGCATCTGACAATATGTTGTTCGATCCCTCCTCAAGTCACTGCTGCATGTCAGCAATAGCTTGCCCTCTCGGGCTGGCCAAGATGGACTGGCCAAGATGGACTGCCTCAGTGGCATTCCTTTGAGCAGCGGGCTGGGTGATCTAATCAAATTCTGCCACGATTCTGCCACGAATGTTGCTTGGCATCGCCGGCATGGCTTATTTGTATGCTACAGAGACAAGCCCGTGGTTGACTGATTGACTGAGATCGATCAAACGAAGGACAGGACCGTCATTGCCGAAGCATTTCAAGTAAGCTGCACCTTGACTGGGCTCTACTCTGCATCGGCTTTATTTGTGGCATGATCGACAGCTGAACTGTCCTGGTGGCTCGCCCAATCGGTCGGCTAGGCTTGCATACAAGCATTTTGAAAATGCGTCATGCCGTGCCATACATCACGACAGGTACAGGCGTGTTGAACGAAAGTGACAAGCGTCACAGCTATTGGCTATATGCCTTTATCCAAGAATTAAGATCATGAAAACATCTTCACTCAACAAACACAGCTGCTTAGCGAAGAAGATATATTTTTTTGTTCTGTTTTGCGAATCCCGTGTCGATACATAGCAAGGATACCCATTCCGTTCTGTGTCCAAAGGCCAAATTAAGGCGAGCTTTCATCCCATACGCCTTGGAGCGCAGAGTACATGTTTGTTTGCCTCGTCCTGTCGTTCATTATTGTACGAAGTCTCAAGCGTGGTACCTGCGAATTCCCTTGTTTGCCTCACCATGTTAGCATGCAAGAGAAAGGGCTACGAGTCGAACGCACAACGCTTCGAGCCAAAGGGTAGCCGAGAAGCGGGCAAGTTTTTCCAGTGATTTATAAGAGAGCCTTTTCAAACACTTTGTAATCGGCTGGGCCAGCTAACTGAGACGCCAAAGACGGATAGTCCTCATTAAAGCTCCCGAGCCTGACCATTCGATAGCCCATGCGTTGGTACCAAGCTTGCATCCTCGGCTTGACTGCATGTTCAAAGCTTGTGGGCATAAGCAGTTCCATTTGCATGACCGTGCAACCGTTCTCTCGGCAGTGTTTCTCGGCGAAGTCAATCATGGCACGACCTAGACCTCCACCACGATACGTGAGTTCGAGTGCAAGCATGCCGAAGCTTCCAAGTCGTGCCGAGAGCTGCTTTGCAAAAACACACCCTACTGGTTTGAAACGTGGAGTTTTCGGGAGAGGGGCCGAATCCGTCGTGTCTGAAGTCAGGCTCTCGTCGGCGGGTAGATAAGCAATTGCCAGACATCCCTCTTGGATAAGGTTGACTATTTCCGCCTCGTCTGTTCGGCGGTATCCAGGAAGGAAAATATCGGCTTCCACCTCTGCGTAGGCGTCGTTGACAATCCGAGTAAGGGAACCTACAAGATGGGCATCTTTGCGACAGATATATCGGCAATGCGGATCTGGAGACGTGGGGTTGAGGCGATTTCACCAGAATTGACGGGCTTGTCAGCCTGGTGATGATTTCGGTCATGAGGAGCTAGTGAGCCCGCTGAGGTATTCTGTATCGACTTTTGTGTCATGATGGACAAGTTCAATGGTCGCTGGACAATAGCAATTCCAAGGCAAACATTAGAATGCTGATAGCTGTTCTATTCTCCCAAGGTCATCAGATTGCTTACTGTCAGGTTTTCGGACTGACCAATGTTTACAAGGGCTTCCCAATGTGGTTAGTCTCACGCCCTTTCGCAATACAATATTTGGGCGTCCATCTACCTACCGTTCAGTGCTCTCGTGCATATTGCGAGTGGTGCACAGTAATCGAGGATGCATGATACTGGCCATTCTTGGATATTTCCAAGGTGTGCGTTCTTTCTCGTTCTTGTTAAATGTGGCCTTTACCCGGAAGCAGTAAGCGAAGTATTGCAATGTGCTGTACGTGCATGACGCAAGCATGTGTTACTCGCCCCGGACGCCGATATGCGAGACTCCAGAGGCGCACTGCACTGCATAGAAGAGGGACGCTCATTGACGACTTGGAGGCAAAAGGCAGAAGGAAAGGACGAGAATCTGGTGATTCCACAAAGCAGGAACGAGGCAGCCAGAGATCCTCCTTTATTCCCGCGAAGCAGGCCTGAAGTCATGCTCGCTCGCATTCAGTCACTTTGTGCCCCACTGCGGGTCGCCTTCTCTCTTTCCCTGTTGGTCTGCAGTGCTGTCACCTGGCAACCTCGAAATTCACTGCTAGCCAGCTGATGAGCTCTGATGAACTATATGTATATAACACGCCTCTGCGATATGTACTAGCCTCGTCAAGTGCTGCCCAGAGGCACCTAGTGAGCATCGTCAACTACGGGAGATGATGGAATCCAAAATTTTCCATGGGCCGGTGCAACCCACGGCGGAAGCTATACTTCAGCTACAGTCTTCGGCTCATTCCTTGCACGAACTGCAGAAAGCAGGATATATCTTGAGCCAACTACCCGCCAGTGAAATTGAGCGAAAAACGATGCGAACAGTGTTGCAAAGGTAAGCGAAGAAGCCTAGGCAAACGGGAAGCTGAGAGAAACGATTTAAAAAAAAAACCCCGTTATAAACGAAGACTTAAAGGAGTTTTATGTCTAATCCAGCTTTTAAGTGTTAAGAAAAGAACGGCGAAATAGACCTCGAGCGAAACCTCGACTGCCACTGGCTCCAGTGGTGAGCGTCGCTGCGTCTGACGCCTCTCAAGCGTTGAGCTTGCAAGATGACACTGTTGCAGCAACTGGGAGTAACGCCCTCAGCAACACCAGTCAACAAGCCGTGGACAGTGCAGAGTCTGGGGAACGTGTTGCAGGGCCAGAAACTGGACAACCTGATGAGACACCTCTGGTCTGCAAATTCCATTCAGGTCGTGTTGTGAATAGGGTAACTACAAACGCTCTCTTCTTCCTCTTTTCCCTTCTCCACGTTCAAAGACAACTTCGCTGCTGGTTTTCTTCTTAATCTTCTAACAGGAAAAGGAATAGACATGGACATGCTGCAATAAACCTCCGCTATCAAAGCCGTGTTCCGGCCGTGAGCAACACACTGCTCGCCAATACAAGACAGACGAACTGGAAAATAATTGGAGGTTTTATGAAACATCAACCGGATCACTGCGATCACATGTTGCTGCAGTAGTCCTTGATTGCGAGATGGGAACTGCGAGCTCGGGGAGTCAGAGCTGATCCGCATATCGGTGGTGGACTACTTCACTGGTGCAGTCTTACTGGACAAGCTGGTCTATCCAAATGTGCGAATGGCGCACTACAACACCAAATTCTCTGGAGTTACAAGACAGGCAATGGAAGAGGCTCGCCGCAAACACAACTGTATACTCGGACGGGATGCTGCTAGACAGGCTCTTTACAAGTTTGTTGGTCTCAATACAGTGGTAGTTGGCCATGCAACCCATGGCGACCTGTCTTGTTTGCGATGGATACATCGACTGGTTGTCGATACACTTTTACTCGAGACTGAGAGACGCCAGGTTGAGCTTGCGTTCTCCAAGGCTTTGGACGACAAGCGTCCCGCTGACATCCAGGAAGAGGCGGCGCATGCAGACGTCGGCGCCGAGGTCGAAGGTAACAAGAGCGATACATTGCAGAAGGAAGGCGGCCTATCTCTGAAAGCTCTCACGCTCAAGAGGCTGGATAGAGTTATCCAAATTAAGGGTCGTGGACATGACAGCCTAGAGGATGCACTGGCAACTCGCGATCTGCTACACTGGTACATGGCTAACCCATTCAACTTCGACACATGATGAGTATCCTACCGTGTATCGAGATAAAAAGGGGCATAGAAGCGGAACAAATAGTCATGCCGAATCATGGCAAACAACTTACATGATAACGATGGATCATTGACAGCACTAGTAGCTAATAAGTATTCAATTTCACGTCAGGCACGCAGATGGTGCAGCCACCAGGTGCTGAAAAGAACTGTCATGTCCCATCCAGCACGCAACGTGCCCGAACTTTCCAAGCAAATGAATTGTAGGGGACAGATGATACGAGTCCACAGACTTGTAGGAAGCCAAAACATCAGGCGAGGCCGGTTGTTCGGTCCATCGCCTTCCGAGCCGAGCATTGAAGAGACGAATGATTATGCAAGTGCCCTGTCCCTGGTTTTGTATTTCGTATTCGGTATGCGACAAAGCTGGAAGACCCAGCCGCTTGGTCATGAACCTCATGAAGCCATGCAGAAAGAAGCCTGTGGACTATGGAATCCTGCGTTACGGCATTGCAACTTGGCCCTCTCTGCAGCTCTTGCAGGAGCCTGGTCCGGCGACTTCGAGGCATGTACATATTATAAATATGGAGGGAGGTAGTGTTTATATAATTTAGATTAAGTTCTATAAATTTCTATGTAACTTAGATTACGAAAATGGCTAGCGCATCCGTTTACATGCATTTTGCACTCGCGCAAAGTTTGCACCGGCTCGTGGATCAGACCCTTAAGTTTATAAATATCTTCAATTTATATCTACTAACTAGGGGCTCTTTCCCCACTACATCACGTGCAAGAGTAACCTGCAAGTTAATAGGGAGTTATTCTTGCAAGCATGTGGTTTCTTTCTCGTTTGTAGTGCAGGTAACATAGACGTCTTGAGTGCCAATGAATCCAGAGCTGTGTTTTGCCTAAATCGTTAGGCTTGTCTTATTATTTCCTTCGGGGTAGGATAATACATACGTGTTACGATACCAACGGTACATAGACACACCATATGGGGTGATTCTACCGGCGTGTAGATTAACAAAGTACTCGGGTTTGTCGCACGTCACGTAGTTATTAGGGTCAAAGGTGTGGGCCCACCGAGGGTTCTGGATCGAGCACTTCGCGACGCCGTAGGTATGGTAGAGGGTCAGACTAACGCGCTCTATGCTATTGAATTCGCCGGTATAGGCAAAGATTAAGTCTTTGATTTGGAAGTTCTCGTATGGGGGCGGCGCCGGGGGCTTTAGGAGCGGCGCTGGCAAGGGCGGCCACGGAGCAGAGGGAGAGGATAGCGGTGGCCTTTATTTTTTTTTGTGAATTTGTTATGTTATAAAGGTGGTTATTATGATAAGAAAAGGGGTTTCACTCATAAGAGATAATGGATAGTGGATAAGAAATTATACTTAATTTAAGTAGGTGTGCGTGTCCATGTTCTTATATATGTAAAAATCGTGGCTTAACTTACTAGCATTATCTTCTCTTACATATATTAATTAAATTCTGGGTTTAGAAGCCGGTAGTTTTTAGGTATAGTATTAAGGACAAGGCTAGGTAAGTAAGGTTAGGGGCGGTTAAATAGTAAGTACTGTCTGTGGACGGGGATGGATGCACGGGCAGAGAAATGGCTCATGGCCCTCGCCGTGGGCGGGCAGATTACAAGGTGGTTCGAGAACATGGCTATTTTTATTTTTATACATAAACATGCTTCTTCATCATTTTATCCGTCTTCCAATCGCTCCCCGGCGTCCGAATTTATCCACTTCACCATGGTTATACATGTACATACATATTTCGACTAGCTCCTTGTTTATATGTCATTGTCGTAATCCGTAAAGAGTGTGCAGACATTAGAAAGATTCATCACCCAAAAAAACGCCATTCCTTATCGCTTTGCAGGTCCCATCCACTTCACCCTGTTCTTCTCTCTTGTTTTACTCAAAACCAAGATTGAAGCAACACTTCAAAGAGCTTGTCCAAACACGAATTGAGGCTGCTCTGCAGCTCTTCTTGGTGAGCCCGTAGCCACCGAGTAAGGAGCAGATGGTCGACTTTCCTGCAAGAAGCTCCAGTCACTCGCACTCAATCCACTCGTATATCTTGATGACGAATTGCTCATGGGACGAGCACTGTACGTCGAGCTGGTTGCCGGCATCTCGGGAACCGTTACCTCGCCCGATATCAGGCGACTCTCGATTTCCAAGTCGAACGGATCCGAACGGAACTTTTTCCGTTTATTGGCGAACGAGTCGTCGCTTGGGAGGGATTCCCGATGCACAGAACGTGGCCTGGCCGCTGTGGCATTGGGAGGGAAGTACTGAGATGTCCGGTCATCAGCACTGAGTGACCGGCCACGCGATGGAGAGGTATTCAAAGGCATGGAGCCGGCATTGTGCTTGTCTTGGCCAGATGATGGTGAGTTGAACAATAATGCAGTAGGTGGTAAGGACGGTATTTGCAGTGGAAAGACGGCAGCGTTTGCATCGGAGAAGGGATTGGACGGAGTGGCTGCTTGGCTTTGGCCAAGGGGGCCAAACCTCGTTGGCTTTCTTCATCGACACTTGAGTCACCAAACAATATCTGCCTTGCAGATGTCGTCTGCAAGGGCAGTTGCTGGCTTGGCCCATTGCGCAAATGTGTGGGCTGATATCCTAATTGCGCTCGCCGCTGGGCCATGCCAGTCGCAGGAAGGCTTGAGCGGATGTTGTGATGGCGGCTTGTCGAATTTGAGATTGCCTCGGCTTTCCCAGCACCGGGCAGCCATTTTCTTACTTGGTTTCTGAATATAGCAACTGGTGTCCTATTTCTCCTTGATGAGCCTTTGTCGTCATCGCCAACCGGATAGCCTGTGGAATTTGCCCCTTCTTCGACCTCCTTTTCGCAAACCAAATTAAAAATCCTATAACTGCCAGGCCGACGATACTCCCAATGGATATTCCCACAATAGCACCTGTTGATATGTGCGATCCTCTCGCGTGTCTCGAAGTGGTCGCCCCAACACTGGGCTTTGTATGGCCCGGGGTCTGTGAAGGTCTCCAACCGGTGTGATGTCTGGAGGAGACCCTCTAGAAATGGGTCGCTGGAAGTCTCGGTAGGTGTTTCTGTGTTCTGCTTCCTCTCGCTTCCACGAGAAGTAAAAAGAAGGTTCTGCGAAGAAGTTTCCAGAGTTGTGGGCAGTGCAGGTGCAGCCACTCCGATACCGGATGAGCTTGGCCCGGGAACCGACGACGGTGTCGAATCACTCCCTGGATTACTGGGTGTAGTCGAACCACGGGAGTTGGAAGCAACCGCCTCATCTGGCGTTGAAATTCGGTTGCTCGGACTTTGCTGAGTCGCCGAAGAAGATATTCTGGCTTGTTGTGTAGGGCTTCCGACTTGTTCAGCTGGTGGCCTTATGGTCGGCGAGCCATTAATAGAAGATTTCAGGTCCTGGGGAAGGTTTCTTTGGGGGCTATTATTTGATCCAGGGCTGCTAGTATTGGGAATATTGATGGGTGAGGCATTGCTTTTCGTCGTCGTCGTTGTTGGCGGGGGATTGTAGAGAATTGATGACCGGAGTATTGTCCTGGATAATAGTAGTCTGGCGGGTTGACGTGAAGGTTGAAGTCGAAGTAACCACATTAGAGGAAGTCGACACTGGCGTGGCCGTGGTTGTGGACTGAACAGTGGCTGTAGTATTTGAAGGCAAAGAAGTGCTAGCCGAGGTTGATGTAGTAGACGACGTGGATGTAGTAGACGTGGATGATATCGCCTGCAATGAAATTGATGAAATTGATGATTTTGGAGTTGTTGAAACGGCGATACTTGATATTGTACTTTCCGCAGACGATGTTGCTTCTTCTGCAACTACAAGGCTGGAACGAGAAGCGAGGTCTGATGGGGCCGCCTGCGTTTTGAGGGCTGTTGGGACGAGTGACGTCGACGTGTCGGCCAAGAGATTGAAGGCTTGTGGAGAGCGACATGGAGATGAAATATTGTAATTGACCGCCACTACTATTCTCCGTGGCACGATATGTGGCACGATAGTGCATTGCCTGCCATTGACGGACGCATCAGAGGCCCCTTCTGGGAGCCTAGACATGGATGGTGACTGCCGCTTACCAGCCACTACGATATTGAGTTATTGAGGTTTTGCTGAACTGTCCTCCCCGAGTGTGACGATGATGATTATTTTCGCGAGCTCGCGAGATGGTTCGAATCGCATAGGAACATCCGATAGCCCAAGAGGAGGGAGCACTCTTTCCCGTCAACGAAGCCCGTATTGTATAATACACGTGGTCGCTGGCTCAGAAATGCATCTGTCCAGATCGTCGGAAAACAATCGAAAAAGCCACGCGCGAGGTTCCAGGGCTGCGGTAATAGACAAGGTATACTTGCAGGAACAAAGTGGAATGTTTAACAATGTCCGTCATGTATAAGATAGTTTTGGAAACTAGGCACACATCGGAGGTCTTCAACGGAGTGGCCGTGTGGCATTGTGTCAGAATGTTTTGGCACGAGGGGACGGGCTAACATGGAAGAAAGAGGAGAACATGCCGGACTCGGGAGACGATGACCCCCTCCCAAAAGATAAGAATTTGGGGTTTTTAGGTTTCCCATTCTCAATAAGAGCCAGTTGCCAGGCTCGCCGACGAAGTGGTTGAGCAAGAGCAAGAGTCGTTTACGTTTAGGCAGGGGATGCAACGCAACGCAACGCAACGCAACGCGACAGGGGTTTGCGGCAATCGTCGATGTGTGCGACACATCTGAGGCATCTGAGGTATCTGAGGCACAAGCCATTGTCAGGGCCACCCACGGCCGAGAGGACCCTGCACCGCACCGCGCCGCTGGCAGATTTTGTCAGAGCGTTCATCATGATTACGATTCCCATCGTCATTCGTGGATGCAAAATGATTACGACTGGCCACCTCCAAAAGCACACATGCTGCTGCCTCTCACATTTATTTCAACGTTTCCCGACGGGGACCAACCCATCATGTACGCCATCTCAGCGGAGATCAACAACTCTGTCATTCTGAACAAAGGTGATCTGATCGATCGATGCTGCATGCAACGGAGTGATTCATGTCAGAAAATGCTACTGACACAGAGTGCTATTAGCAGCATGAACGTTCCAGAAAGGCGGGAGAGAAGAATGTCTGAGGAATTCCACGATTGCGCATCACCTCATGCCGCCCGGACAAGGCATCGTTTTGTTTCAACACCATCTCAACTAGAAGCTTCAACATCTTCCAGTCGCCTCTTGCGTTCAACATGTATGCACATGATGCACATGGCTGGCCGAGTACGCAGTGCCAATTTCAAGTGCATTTGGTCCTGAGACTTGATTCCACGGCCAGGCTAGAGGAGTCAGGAGATCAGAACATCAGACCGACCTCCTTTGTGTTTTGAAACATCCAAGGTGTGGCGCACTTGAAACAACATCGTGTAAGGGGGACTAATACTCGTGGTATTTTTTTTTTTTTTTTTTTTGGATATTACTCAGTCAGAGTTGATTGCACGACTCACTTTCTGCCACATAGCCGCCAAGTGTGTTAAGCGCTAATAATAGCAGGTTTCTCAATCGGGATGTTGCCCGAAGAATGTGGCATATTACTCGAGAGGAACAACTTCGACACTCAATAAAATAGCTGCTTCTCTCGGTCAGTAGCAAACCACGATTGACAAATGACAGGGCATAGTCATCTACTCGGTATACATACAGATGCATTTTCTGTACATACCTAGGTACCTCGGAATGTATGACTAAAGCAGCGAAAGCGGATTACGGAGTACACGTCGCGGAATTTGCTGCATTCGCCACGTAGTCTCAGTCAGAGAAGTTAGACACGCAGAGTGTGGGCCACGTGATGTGGCAATGGGCCGGCCCAATTGGGCATAGTGGGGAATTGGGCATAGTAGGGTGGGTTCTTTCGCTATGCTAACTAACAAACACTGATTGGCTAGAGTTCACTAGATAATTCCAAAATTTAGCCGAAACAGATAATTTTTTTGAATTTTTCTAACGTCTAGAAAGCACCAGAAATAGCTAATAAAATAAAGCCAAATATAACCACACTAAGCTAATGTCTAAAGCGGGGTAAAAGTAGGGCGGTCGCACCGATAGCAATTTCTAGCCGCACGAATAGCAATAATACTCCAAGTGCTCAAGCCAAGTGACATACATAACAAAATGTCCGTTGTCGGTCGCTCCACAGTCAACGCCGTCCTCCACCACCTCGGCGGGAACGTTTGCTGGATCCCATGCCACATGTCTTTCCATATCAAACAAGCGACCTGGTTTTACTTATGCCCTTTGCCATCAACTATAGCTCTACCTGCACGTGGTTTACAATATACTGAATCTCACGCAGTTATAGGCAGCACATGGTTTCTCTCACCACCGAGTTTGTGCGTCTTGGGCGTGGAATCTGGCCAAAATCTCAGCGAGGGAAGCCATCTGTACGAATTTGGATCCAATCGTGACCGGCGAGCATCTTGTCGTCTGCCGGTGCCTTCCGCTCCTGTCCTGAACACGAAATCCGCCTTCCCTTTTTCTCGCTGCAGGAATCTTTGTCACTGAACCCTATTACAGCCGACACATTCGGCCTGGTCAATTCGCCTGAAAACTAGAACCCGTTCTGGGACCTGGTTAAATTGAACCGTCACTATAGGACAGACTTTTTGACCTGAGACGACCAGCTGCCTTTGTATCCCTGGCAGTCTTCTTTTGCATTCGCGAGCCCTCACTACGTTTCTGTTTGAGCAAGAATTGGGATTCTCCTTCATACCTAGCAACTACCTAGCGTCATCTGTATTAGTTGATCAGTTGTTGCTACGCCAGGGACCTGTCTCTCTGTGGTAGGTAGCTTTCTACCGTGCTCACGGTCCTAGTCTGCCACGAGGGTTGTCTGGACTCGACTGTTCAAATCTACCTGTTACGTTATGTTCGGAGCCTTCCCCATTACCCGTAAGTCTAAACTCATTTAGCGAGTTATCTCTCCTAGGTTCAGCCTCTTGATCATTCATCATGAAGACCACCATTCTCCTCTTTATTTAGTTTTTATGCGCCCATGGCATACATGCGTGTCGTGCGCGCTCTCTGGACGTGGTTTTGCAAGTCTTGTACAAACAAGTCGAGTCCCGAACCAAATTCAACATCAATCTGTTTGAACTGAGTGCTTACACTCTCTTCTCAGCCGTCTTTCTTCGTTATGATGTTGCTATCTAAATTAATTAGACCCTAACAGAACGAACCAGCAAACTTGCCTTCGACGGTCGATCCAGATGGCGTACCAAACCCAACCCCGATCACTCTGCCCAGGTATCAGCCCTTTGCGAAGGACAATAACATTGCGAACACGTCTTTGTCATTGCCAACTTTGCTGAAGGAGACTGGACGAGAGTCCATCGTTCTGGGGCGATCTGGTCTGCTCGCTATCGGCCTTGACCTAACGTTAGATGCCCGACTCCAAGATCTCATACCGACTACTTCCTGCTTGCCAGATTTCGCCTGCTGGGACACCTACTCGTCAGAGCAAGCTCGAAAGCACGATGTAGAGAATCGAACCATGTTGAGAAACGGAGCGCCGTCGCCCGGCTGCCATGCGTACTCGGAACGGAGGAGAGAACTTGCAAACACAAACGAAGACGCATTCCGCACGGTGCGAAGGATTGCACCGCCCAAAGGCAAACAACAAGCCAGACTTGGCAACGCGTACGAGTTTTTCCGATGCTTAGAGCTCTTCACGGCGTTTTGGGACGACCCTTCTGAGCCTCAGCATCTGCCACCTTCGCCGGAACTGACTGCCTCTGAAGCTGAAGCACCAGCGGAATCTGAGCCCCGTCAACCTCCAACTAGTGTAAGAAGCTCCTCGGGTGCGTCTATGCCAGCAGAGTATAGACAGAACCTGTTGAATACCTTCATAAAGCTTGTTGCGTACGACTTTGGTTGCAACGTTTCCATGGCAAGGGTGGAACCCAGGCTTCACCTTCAGTCACCACCTGGTGAACATCAGCGCAAGTCTTATACGCCATCGAATTGCCATTTTGTGTTCCAAAGCCCCACCACACGAGAGACTGCTCGAGCTGGCGTCATTTATGGTCCAGTAGCAGCGGTAAGCGCCAGACCATCTGTCGATTTGACTACACCTGATGTCGAGACCGCGCAATCCCAAGACCTGGCACGCGAGGTGACTGCCGCATTGATTACCGCTCAACATCGGAACCGCGAGGGGAAAGAAGAGGTGCGGTTCGGCCATGAGAAGTGGTGGACAGCAAAACACAGATGGGGTGGTGGTGCAGGCGGGCCAATCGGGCGAGAAATCGAAAAGGGCTTGACGCCGGCTGGAGACGGAACAACACGTTCGCGGGACACAAAGACAGTGTCCATGACGGACCAGCGAACAAAAGGGCCCGCAGAACTATGCCCATCTATGATAATTATCGCATGGTTCGACCACCAGCTTCTTCGTGGGATAGGAAAGCCAAATATGAAGCCATAGGCAAGGTCGGAGACGCCAACTACGACGATGTTTTCATCATGAGCTCTCTCTTCCATCACATGTCGATCCTCCGAGTTCGGGTGCCGACACGACTTCTCGACGTCCTAGATGGGTCGCCGGAACCAGATCTCGCGAAGCGAAGCTGGGGCAAAGTTGACGCTTGGAGAAGTCCTTGGTTTGATTTCTTCCAGGCCGATCAAAGAATCGCTGCCATGCAGCTAGTATGGGCAGTCATGGCATATCAGATGAGAAGCAACGAACTTGGAACCCAGGATGCCGACCACAAGTCGTGAGGAAGTAGTGGCAAGGCGAAGAGCAGAACAAGCGTTGGATACAACAATACTTTTGTGTGAATGTCCTTCCATGCAAGCCAACGCGGGGGAGGGGGACTCGAAATATTTGTCATACCATGGAAATTCCAGGTACAACTCGTGAAGGCCTCAACTCCAGGCCAAATTGGCCGCAAGTGTGTATCATCGTTTGTGACTCAGCAGTGTGCGCCGATTGGAAAACGTGCTTTTTCCCATCTCGGCCCGCACATCCAGAAGCGCTGCATATTGACAATAAAGGGAACATCATGGTCCACACCACGTCCGCACGACGGTGTCGTGTTCTACAGAACCAATTTGTCCACACCAATCCACACACAAGATGTGCTACGAAGACGAAATTCACAAGCAACTTCACGTGAACAGACCGCTATTCTCCCAAAGAACCACAACAGCTTTCACGTTTTTTCAATTCTGCGCATTTCTCAACAGCCTACGCAGGAACAATGTCTCGGCGTAGATGCCGGACCTACGGCGGAGACTCGTGTACGACGACTGATTGGAATGCTGTCTCACCATGGACCAAGTCTCTCATCGCAAGGGAAGATGCGAGCACGAAGCCACATGGATTCCCTTTGGGGAAAGAACTATCGGGCTTGTGGTAACCCTATCCGCTCGATGGGCACGCATCGATCGATGCAGGAAAAACCCGGGGGCGGCAGTTTTCCTACTCCGTAAGTAGGTATTTATGAACGGCAAAGAGTTCTTAAAAGTAGAGCGGGGGAAGGGATTCGAGGGAACAAGGGGAAAGAAATTATCGTGGCCAGGAGGAACGGACAGAATTGCAAGAACTTCTTCGGCATTGACCAACTTGACTTGGACCCCGGTTCATGCATGCATGCGGTGGAGTTTTAGCTGACATCAGGGCTTAATCGCGAAACGCTCAATTGCAGCAAATGATTGGCTGGGAGTGGCCCTGACGCGTAAATGATGCGATGAAATAGGCAAGAACGCGTGCTGAACGCGCGTGGAATCCACATCCAAACGCGTTAAGAGACTGGTCTTGGCGCGTCCCGAAACTCTGTTGCAGAGGATCCAGCAGCACAGCCGCCCTGGCTGACCATGCTTAGCAGACAAGAGTCCGTCACGATTATTGTCAATCATTGTTGCATTGAACTATTCAATTTCCGATAGCGCTAATGACTGTCCGCTTTGCTGTGCGCCTGCCCAGACATGATAGCAATCATGCCGTGCGTGTAACTCCACCCAGCCTGCTTCCTCCATTGATATGATAGTCGGACACAACAAATGTGTTTTGGTAAGTGAGAACAAAGACAGCATCAACAACATATAGCAAAGCATCTAGACCTGCCAGCCAGCAGAACCATACATTGGTAGTAGAAGGTAGTACAAAATTCTAAATGTCCCTGCTCTGCCATCAGTTTTCCGTACGCCGCGTGAGAACTGGTCTCGTAAAATTTGTAACAGGCAATTGCTTCATTCGATAAATATCACCAAGAATGCCAAAAATCATTTACAGCACTGACGGACTTCAAGAAGTCCAATTCTCAGAAGGGGGAACTTGTGAAAGCATGCAGCAAGGGGCGCTACCAGGTCAGATATAGCACGTGAAATCCGACAAAAGTATTGCGTGAATAGGTCGACGAATTGAATAATAAAAGAGCGTGCAGATGAGTGACATAGGCCTGAAATCAAGCATGGTTGCAAGCGACCTTGTCAGGTGTAGACAATGTCGCTACGCAAGCGGTTCCTCAAAGGTCAGCCTTCTTCTAGCAACGCTGAGAGGGGTGCGCGCGGAGATTGGCACCGGTGTCCTCCACGGTTTTTGTGCGGGACTGGGAGTTATGTTGACAAAGTCTGCGAAATCAAAGCCTTGGCTCGGGGTATGAGGGAACAGGTTGCCTCCTCCTGGCGTGGTCATCATTGATGAAGGGAGATCAAGTTTACCGTTTTTCGGTGGCGGCGTAGAAAGGCGTTCCATGCGACCGCGGTTCGATTTCACTGCAGGCGACGGCGATGCTGCAAGATACAGCAACAGGTCTGCACCTTCTTCACCGGACTTGCCTCCATTGGCAGCATTCATGTTCTCCTTACTTCGTTTGCCGGCGAGACTTCTAGTCTGCATTGGTGGGGTGCGAGGAGGTGAGGACTGAATATTGTTTACGCTGAAGGAATGTGCGGGGAGAAGATCGTCGTCGTCGTCAGAGGGTGCGGCAAAATTGGGCGAGGTTAGAGCGGCGGTCATTCTTCGTTGTTGAAAAAGAGACATCTGGACCACCAGAAGTAGTGAAGTGCTGTTGCCTCCGGGGCTTGATGGGTGATGACTGGGCTAAACGGTGGTTCTCCTTCCACGCCGAGTGCCCTGAGAAGGATTTGTGTGCTGTCGGTGATGCTCGGTTTCTTTTACTTGGACTCGAGGCAGTGTGGTCAAATGATGCCATGTATGTACGTTTTCGGTGGCCTGAGCTTCCATTGCTGGACCCAATTGCATCGGAGAACAAAGGCGCCTTGAGCGGCGAGCTCATCAATGTCTTTGTAGGATATGGCAAGTCCGAGGCACTGGAAGAGGAGTCCGATAGGACATCGCCATCACATAGCCGCCTCCTTCGCATCTCCTCCTCTAGTTTCGGTTCGATGGAGTCGAGTGTCAGGTCTTCCCAGCCATGTTTTGTCTTGAACTGCGCCAGGGCCAACCGATTTTGTAGTCGGCGTGCAATCTGGGTTGAAGAGAATGAAAATTAGCCATCAATCACGAAGGACTATATATCCGCAGGAGAGGCGAAGGGGCATGGGGATTTGGATGCGAGCAACTCTTTTGGTTGCTAGAGTACGTACTTTGCTGACCTCTGCACGCTTGAGAATGCTGTCCACTACATCCTCGGGCTGCTTTTTCCATGGGGATGACATGGTTTTGACCAATGAGAAGAAAAAAATTGACAAATTGTGTCTCCTTCCCCTTCCTCGAACGTAGTTGTATGCCGCGTGGGAGAAATCGTTCTGCTTGATTAATGGCGTAGCTGGAGGATGGTTGGTTTGTGGTGCAGGGCAGGCAAAGCTAATAAAGGGAGGGAAGAGGGAGGAAGAGGGAAAAGATTGGCAGGCCCGTGTGGGTGAGACGGGGCCAACTTCGGCGGCTGTGGCCCAAACGAAGTGTCAGCGGCTGGCCGTATTAAAGGTATTAAAATAAAGGGCGGCCAAGGAAGGAAGGGAGGGGTTGTACGTGGCAGTAGCTGAGTCTCTTTGTTCTTGTAACGGCACGCTTTCATCAATGGAATACTCCGTACGGAGTACTCCGTGTGCTGAATGCAATGCTTCGTTCGTACTCTCTCCCCTGCTCTGTTTTCTGCCCCTCGCTTTTTCTCTGCTATGGATAACCTTGGATTCCCGGGAGAAGGCAAAGAAAGCTGTTACCTGGTGCCTGGTGCCTGGCACTTCAAAAGTGGTTGGAGTCGAAGTGGATCGCACTTATTATTATTTGTATATTTATTTTATGTTTTTTTGTTACGGAGCACTGCGCTGCGCTGCGGAGTGCATGGAGCAAGCCTTCTGTTCCTGCCATGACTTATTATAGTAAAACTCAAAATACCTGTCTGATAACTTTTAGTAGGTACGGGGTATTTATGGAGTAGGATTTCATCTCTTGCATCCATCACTTTTCGCTCTTTTCTCACATTTATTCATCGCTTTTCTCATGTCCTACAACTTCCAGACCTTTGCTTGGCATAACATCACAGATGAGATGTTGAAAGATGCCGCGAAGTTGTTTACTGACAATTATGGGACTTGGGCACGTGGTACACCGATGCAGGGTATGTTGATATTCGAAAATTTACTTCTTTACATACTCAATCGTTTGATCCTTATAGGGAAACGCGTGACGCTCAACGCGAGGCGATTGCGAGAGAAGTACCTGCCTGAGAACGGCCAGTGCTCGTACGTTAGTGCAATCTTTGACGGCGAGTTGATCGGAAATGTTTTCACAAGCCGATGGCAATGGAAAGATAAGACTATCTGCTGGGTGACTCAGATGGTGGTTCATAAAAGCCATCGCGGGAAAGGGATCGCAACTACGCTCCTGCGACTGGCCAAGGTTTACTCAGATGACGTGTACGGCATAATGAGCTCACACCCTTATGCCTGCGTCGCTGCCGCAGCAGCCTTTGGCAGTAAGTTATATCTATGCTAAACTTGAGGGTTTGTGTCTCATATTGTGCAGCGTGTATCGAGAATGTCCCTCTGCATTTCACCCAAGAACACTCCGATGCGATAGTGCAGCTGTCACCTATACAATACGTGAAGGAGGCGAAAGTTCGCGGCTCTTTGTTTCAGAAGGATGATTCTTCGGGTCTCGTTTGTGGGGTTGATACTAGCTTTTTGTTGACCACGACGAACCTCTCCAGGCGCTTCGCCAAGTTCTAGACCACCGAGTCTGGCCGCTTGGAGATTTGCCAGATGGTCACGAATATCTGCTCGTTATTCCTGCCAAACGGCGATTAGTATCACCAAAGTAGCCCAGTTCCCAGGCAAACTGGCTGGGCCAAGTGCAAGAATGTTAGGGGTAACTTTGAGGGCGGCTTAGCATGCATAATTAATTACACTACCCTGCTCTGTATATCAAGGTATCCGGGTAAATCACAGCTGGTTTTCATATCGCCGTAAGATGTCAAAGACTTGGGAACGCCACTAACATGAACAGTAATTTAAACAATACATGGATATGGATACTTGCGTGAGGATAGTTAATAGCTAGGCGAGAACGTATGGGGGCATCTGTGTATTAATTGAAGCTTGTTACATAGGTCCAAGTGCGTTCGTTATACATGCAAGTAATCCCGACGTCTTTCCAGATCAGATGCATTGGCCACAACCAATGAGCAATAAAAATATAGAAGATCCAGTCTAGTCTACTTATACAAGGCTAGGATAAATCAAGTATGTATCATAATTCAAAGTTTGAGGGTATACCTGAGCAACCGCAGGATGTCGAGAATGTAGGGTGAGGCCGCATCGCATGCATCAATTGATATAGCCCCTTTGTAAGACAAGTTTTGGGCTCCAAGGGGTCAATTAGATCGATATCCCAGGAATGCGTGTTCCTTCTTTGATTGCACATTCCTTGTAGCCCTGCAAACCACAAAAGGCCATGAATGTTGCAATCTTGCCACTCTTGCTATGGACTCGCGTCCAAGCCAGATGCGGATTAACTTATTGAATGGAAGGTACTAAAACGAATTGAGCTTCCAGAAGATATCCAGTTCAAGCGCCGGATTGACTTGATTGGGTCCAATCCACGTTGCTTGGGATATGGCTATCCTGGGATAACTCGGACAAAAAGATCATGATATGTCGACATGAATGCGACTTCCTTTTTGATCTTGATCCATAGAGTTCCCTCTTTCCAATGAAGCTTGAAAGCGATTACACAAAAACGCACTGGAACCCGAATTCAACGGCCCATGGTTTGTAAAGGGTCAAATCTACGTGAGAAGCTACTGGAAGGCAGAACCTGGACGAGTTTAGGGCACGCCTTGCTCGTCGCAAGCACATGCGACGTATGCGCAATCTGTGGGACGAAACAGCATAATAAGAGTAATCGCAGACATTTACAGGGGATTATGCCGAGTAGGAGTCCAGCCTCTTCCAAATCATCTAGCTGTCTTAGTGTCGGAGAATTAGCGTGAGACAGTGCATACAAGATCATGGTGCTTGGTAACATACGGAGGAGTATTTATTAGGTTGGGTATTTAACGCCAATGGTCTGCTGTCAGTGTAAGGGAAAGGACCAACCGGTTAGTATACGCGAGAAAGACTGTCGAAATTGCATCGCGGAACTATATCAGACAGGCAGTGAGACCTATTGAGAAAGTGAGGACATGTTTGACGCTTATGTAGGCGTTATTAGCTCTCTCTGGCACATAATACCCTCCCCACTCAACTCCGTGGGCCGCAAACGGTGTGCAGCAATTGTATGTACATACATACTGACGTTCCGATGCGAATGTGGACAGACGTTTGCGAAAACCGGTTGGCCCAAACTGGTCAAGGGCTTGTGATCCGCCGAATAAGGTCGCACCGAATTTGGAATGGGATTGTTTCCATGTCCGATGGGTTCCTCTGCAGATGGCCAAGGGAAATCAAACGGCGGGCTAGCGGACAGGGCAGGTTGACCCTATGGCGTCATCGTGAGAAGTTGAGAAACCATGTATTCATTCATACATATGTATTGATCAACATTGTAATAGTGCTTCAACCCCTGCGTAACTGCAGTGGGCGGCAGGAAAAGTCAAACACCGACCAACCACTCTGTACAGGCGCCGAAAATCAGATGCCGGGCATTTCCAAAAAAAAAAAAAAAAAAAAAAAAAAAACAACCAAGACCAAGGATCAGCAAACTAAACCTAGATTTTTGGTGGGCTTGGATTGAACACGGACATTCCAAATGCCTCGCGGCGCGACCAGCCTGTACATATGATAACCGGCATGATACCACCGGATACGCCGCAAGGACCGCGCATCGCCCACAGTGCTGTTCCCTGATTGTTTCCCTTGTTGGCCGCCGTGTGTTTTGTCGTGTTTTATCATCAGGGCGGTTCATGTTCAGCAACCTTGCTCATATGCGGATCAGCTACTCCGCACTCCGCACTCCGCCTTGGAAAATCGGGTTACCACAAATGAACATGGACATGAATGGATGGGATGCATGCATGCATGGGCCCATGGCAAGTTGTGAACAGGGAACACCAGAAGACACACCGATTACGGAGTACACGCCGATTGCACACCGATTAACGCTTGAGCACACGACGTAATCAACGCTGTGCAAGGACCTGTATGCGCCTCAATTGCGTCCGAATGATCAACATCAGACGGGATGAGTAACGAGCCGTTCGCTCGGAGCGAAAATGCTCACGTTGAAGGCATTCATGTCGCTGAGCAGGCCTGGTGTAAAATTGAAAATTAGGATTCACAAATTGAAATTTACGTCAAAGATAACGCTCTCGGCTTGCGACACACACCCCCTTTCTCCTTCCCTTCCCTATCCCCGTTCTACCCGTATTATAATTTATCGTGCCCCATTCCACCCCTCCACCCTCCACCTCCACCCCTATTGCTGTTCGAACTGTAAAAGCTTGGCAGCAGCTTTACGAGGCTACAACCTGCCAGCTTTTCCAAGATTGAACCTACCCGCACAAGGTTGGCAGCTTGCTCTTGACCCCGTCTTCCTTGTTGTTCCGATGCCCCTTTGGTAAATGGGCCTTCCACGTTGCTAAGCCCGGCTTTTCTTCACTCTTTCTTTCTGTCAACGCCAATTCCTTTGTTTCTCTCTCTCTCATGCGCACTGATTGCATTCACTTAAGATCTTACGCAGATTCGGCTACGTTGATCATCTAGGCCGAGAGAGTGGTTTCGGAGCTACGCTGCCGTCTGCTACTGATCGACAATAATCCAGATCTCGATCGCTGTCAATGCTCGTTCGCTCCCCTCCAAAAAAAGACAAACCCCTCGTTACTGGGCTTTCGTGACCAATTCATCTCTCTAATTACGATTCCTTACTTTTCCATCTCGGCGGACCAACGATCGCTCCCTCCTGCACAAACCTGCGTGACACGACAGGCCGCCCGAAGCTGCTCGAGAGTACGGGGCACGGCAGGTCTGCCACAACATATCATCCAACATGGCCCCAACATTCCTCAAAGAGCTGCGTCGTCGTTCAAGGGCAAGCTTTCGAACTGATAACTCTACCGATGCGTCTAGTGATGGAACCACCAGCCAGGGCACCTCGCCGTCAAGTGGCTCCGTAACTCCTCCGTCCGTCGGTCATCAGTCCGATCCTGCGCTCAATCTTCAAATAAAGTCGTCCGACACGTTGCAGAGGATCCAGACACCGGTCGTTTCCCAGTCCCAACCCGCGTTGTCTTCTGCACACAGTAGCAGCAGGCATAGCGTTTCTGGCATGTCTGGCCTTGGTGCTCCTCCTGTCAATGGACGAGGCAGCATACCGTTGTCGCGATATGCCCCGCGCATTCATAATATCTCGGAGAATTCATGGGTCAGTACATTTCCTGAGATATTCTCCAGCGTCGCACAGATGGTCTATGGTTGCGCATTCTTTGCTGTGCAAACTCGTGTGTTCCAATCATGGTTGATCTGCTTTGACGTGCGTTATTTTCACTCTCTTGCTGAAACTCCCGTTAGGTTTATCAAAAGGTTCTTCTTCTACATGGTTCCATTGGCGAGCCCGAAAAGTCTTCGGTTGATGGCACTGTTGTCGTGAGTCGATACGACGATAGTTTTCCTGCCATCAGTTGGCCGGCTTGTGAATCTCGCTTCAAAGCGTTGGTCTACTTGCAGCCGGGACCAAACAAATTCAGGCTCGACTTCTCTAGCTCCAAGCTCGCAAACAGCTCCTCTACTAACCCCATACACGCCTCTTATTTGACCATACATATGATACCAGCAATGAATGCCCCTCCTTTGCAACTGGCCATCATCGTTGGAAAGGACTCGCCAGAGACATTTGACGCACCGCCAGCTCGGGTGAAGAAAGAGGGCAATGGACTGGACACGGCAGTCAGGAAGTTTCGAATGGCGGCGTATCTTTGGCAGGCGTTCACAGCAGAGCAAATGTGGAGGCACAAGCTGGGGCGAAGAAGCTTTCGTTTTGAGGAGGAGTGGGTTTTGGGAACCGCCAATCATCGAGACGCGGAAGATGGTACAATGCGCTCCGAGGCCAGAGTCCACATTATACGGTCGGATAAGACTGTTGCTGAAATTCGCGATCTCCACAAAGCTCAGGCTCTTGACGAAGCGACTGAGAAGAACTCGCTATTCAAATTGGCTGCGGACGCAGTCAAGGGGCATTTCAATGCTCTTCCAGGCCAGAAGAATTATGTTTCGGCGCTTTTCATGGATACGCATTGGGACTCTCGGAACAAAGTCGTTGCTGGTCATGCAGCATTGGGTGGAAGCGCAGGCGATTTGCAACTATCGGTATTTGGGTCTCATTGTTTGCACAGCTACCCCTCTAGTTTTGAGGAGGTGGTGCCGGCATTTACAGATTGTACCCCTATCGACACAAACTACGTTGCGAACGAAAACAACGAGGCCGGAAGCTCCTGGGAAGCAGCAAATCTTGGCATTGGAGCTCATCTGCACGAGACTGGGCACCTGTTTGGTTGTCCGCATCAAGAATCTGGTGTCATGCAGAAAGACTATGTCGTTTTCAATCGATCCTTTGTTCCACGAGAAGCATATTCGACGAGGACGAGATCAAAAGGGGCTTGGTACAGCAGAGGGATGAGTGTGGGTGGCACCGCCTCGACTGCTTACGCTTTCGAAGCCACCCCGCCTTCAGGCTACCCAACGATCCCCCTTGAATGCAGACGACGGCGTTCAGGCCTTTGCTACCGAAGGCGGTACGATCCTTGCCATGGCCGCAACTGGAATATCATACGTGGAAATTCTCAGTGACGGAGATGACGTCTGCCATGTGTGGCTAGAGTACACCACAGAAAACGGCCCGGTACAGCGCCAGCTAGCACTCACCGAGCAGGACTTGCGGGCACGTTTGCCCGAGGCCAAACGCAAAAGACGCATGTCGATATCGATCAAGTCGCATGGTGGTGGCTCTCTAACGATCGATGATTTTGGAGAATTCACGTCCAAGGGATTCATGGTGAAACTAGGAGGCAGCAAGATGGCTTCCAGAAGCCAAGTGCTTGGCGCCGCCAAAATTGATGGCTGCGAGCAGCAAGACTTGATATTCACAAGTGCCGTGAAACACGACAAGGTCATGTCACAAGTCGTTGCCTATCGCAATGCCGCTCTCCACGGTCTCGAGTTTGTCTATGACGACAACACCACTCAATTGATAGGCGAGAAAAGAGAGGGTGATGCAAAACAGGTTTTCGAATTTGGTGAGATATCTCCGCTCCTGCAAGACTACAAATTCGATTCCTAACAAATACATAGATGTCCGTCGTGGTGAATATTTGAGCGGACTGCTGGTCAGAGCGGGATCCCGTATAGAAGGTATCCAAATATTAACCAGCCTGGGAAGGAAATCGCCCGTATTTGGCAATGCTTATGGCGGGTCTGCGTATGTCCAGCCCTGCTTCATGACGAATTTACTTGTGGGACTGACAATGGCTTCTGCAGTCACAACGTAATACCGCCTCGCGGATACAGCATTTGTGGCGTTTCAGGCTCATGCGGGTCATGGGTCCATAACCTTGCTGTTCTAATCAAACGATGATTCGAGGTCATATTTCTTCCCACCATTGTCGTTTTTACCCTCCCAACGAGCCAAGGCCGGCCTCTAACATGAACCCGGGGAAATTTCACAGCATGAATATCAGTACGAGGGCAAATATCATTTGTTTTATAACTTGGCATGGTATCAAGGCGTTGGAAGGGCGTTCCTGTTTGGTTGCGATTCTTATTCAATCTCTCGTTTGAAGCCGGCAATGAACACGACCAAGACTACATGCAACATGATGGCATTGTGAACAGTTTTCTTTGTCAACTAGACCTCGTAGTTAGCGCTTTGACAGAGCTACACTCATTAGTGAGAAATAATGGCGGTAATACAGACAAATCACCTATCATTAGTTTTAGGTATATAATGGTTTTCTTCAAGCTCACGGATGCCGAACATATCGATAACGGTGGAGCGAGCAATCCGAGGGATATCAGGAGGTTCTACTGTACACATACATGCATGCACAAGGAAGAAGAACATGAAGTCCAGAAGAAGGTGAATTCTTACACACAAGAGGATTATCGGTATACGACTAGTACCTGTATAGTACATGTATGTATGTAATGAATGGCTCGACTCTTCTGTCTTGGCGTTTTGCGTCAGAGGGTCGTTCTGGCAGTGGGCGAATGCGGAGAAATGCCCCGGTTGGCTTGAACAACCCACCAATCAATCCAGTCAATCCAGTCAATCCTGCTGGGGTTGCTTGCCCGCCTCCAAGAGGAAACAGGGTCACGAGCTTTGCAGCCATCAGCGCTCGTCATCGTTTCAACCTCGACACTATCTCCTGCCATCCCACCCGACTTGGCTTTTGGCTTCTCTTCACCTTCCTCTTCCTACCCACTCATCCTCGTCCTGCAAACTTGTACTCTCGCCCGCGTGTTCAAGTCCAGATACCAGGTACCTCTGCGAAATCGAGTAAATTTACTGCTCGCGTATCGGCTCTACACCTGGAACCAGGTAGAGCTCGTCGATTGTGTCTTTGTTGCAACGATCATGTCGAAACGAAGCAGCGTTAACTCTTCGAGTGCGAACGGCGAGATGAGCAAAGCTGTCAGAAGCTCCGATCAGCCTGGTAAGAACAATTATTGTATCCTCCCTGGATGCATTGCCATTCATTGTATCTGGTCATGTTGCGCCCCCCTCCCCTCTCCAAAGCTGACAACTCGCCCGCTTGCATAGCTATTGACAAGCAGAAGACGTTACTCTCCGCCGATGTGGGACACTTCTCTCTCGTACGGGCGATGCACCTCGCTGATCTCATCACATTGATGAATGGTAAGACTCGATATATCATTTTTTTTGGGGGTTGGGTTGGGCTACATCGGAAGCTGTGCTACGTTCAATTCAAACAAGCTGTGCAAAATCTAGTCGCTAACTGTCCGTGTTTTCGGCACTAGGCTTTTGTGGCGTCATGTCCATTTTCTCGTCTCTGCGATACTGTCTCGGCGATGCGCGCTCATATGGCAATGTCTGGCTTGCACTGGCTTTCCTACCGTTTGGGCTGTTTTTTGATTTCTTCGACGGCAGGGTCGCCCGCTGGAGAAATAAGAGCAGTCTCATGGGTCAAGAGCTAGACTCATTGGCAGACTTGGTATGACTTCACCCAGACAAATCGACTGCAGTGCTTCCCGCGACAGAACGAAGAAGCATGATACTAATTACACTTTATTGTCTAGATATCTTTCGGAGTTGCGCCCGCCATGGTAGCTTTTACTGTAGGATGTCGCTCTAGTCTTGACACCGTCGGCCTCACATTTTTCGTCTTGTGCGGCTTGACTCGCCTGGCTCGTTTCAACGTCACCGTCGCGGTGCTTCCTAAAGACGCAACAGGCAAAAGCAAGTTCTTTGAGGGAACCCTGATCCCTACATCTCTCTTCTTGGATGGCGTCATGGCATACTGGGTCTACAACCGCTGGATACTTGAAGACCTACCTTTCGGCACCTTGTTTGAGGGCTCAGCGCTGGAGTTTCACCCCGTGGTCCTGCTGTTCATGATTCACGGCTGCCTGATGACGAGCAAGACGATTCGCATCCCCAAGCCTTAAGTCTCCACAGCGCATTGAGCTCTGTGATTTGCGCTCTCGTTTCATCGCACCCTGCGATCGTTGAGCCGCATAAAAACCCACTGCCAAGTTTTTTTGCGTTATTTTCCATCACCAGACGGCGAGAGTCAGAAGAGAGGTCTAGGTGCCGGTGCTGCATCGAGTTGGCTTAAGTGCATGACATTGACATTCAACTGCCCATCGAATAAGATTCTGGAGGGATTATCGTGGTGCAAATCAACCCTTTTTTTGCACATAGCACGGGAAGGGGCGGCGAGCGGCGAGCAGAATCGTTACACAACATCGTTAGGCTCCAAAGGGAGGCCTGGACATTCTTGGACAGAAGCTATGTGAGGTTTGCGGCAGTGTTGTCAGCATAGGTAGCTCCCAGCTTAGCTAATGGGAGTACAAATTATGATACCCCGAGCAAATATCTTGTCAAAAATTCCCAGTGAATGTGCATTGGTGATGCTCTAATGGCAACGTCGAAAATTTCACTACAGTAAAGACAGATGGTGTGTGCACTGTAGTGTACAGTTACAAAGGAAACCATTCCATCCAATATTGTTATTTGGCAGGATATCTTGATGTTGATATAATAATTACATGATGTACTTCCTACCTCTTTACGGACTGCTAATTCCTGTCAAGTGCAATGTGTAAGTTACTAAGCATGCACTGGGTGGTAATTATAAGACATAGATGGCCGCACATCTTTCACAGCGTACTATGACAATAAATCAATGATCAAGTAAGGAAAATGCAGACATAAAAGGGTTTCGTGCATGAACAAAAAAGAAATTACTCTATGAAAAGGCCTCTCGAATCCATCTTACAACAACCCAAACAAGCGAATTCCTCGACGCTGTATCCAAACGAATTATAACGCAAGCCTGTGCAGACTGTATCTCTCTTCCCAGGATTTCACTGGCGTGAAGTTGGCTTTCGCACACAGAACAGGGGGACTAGTCGAGAGGTTGTGAACTTGCCACAGAAACGCGAACGCCAATCCAAGGAGATCGGGACTGCATGGGTGATGTGTACGACCAAAGGGGCGAAGGGCATCAAGGAAAAGGAAAAAGGAAATAAAGTAAATGAGTAAACGCTTGTCAACAATGTTCTCGCCCAAAGCAGGAATGATGGCATCACTTCAGGCGCGAAAATCAAGGGGAGGCAACGCTGCTCCCCTTAGGGTAACGCCCAGGAATTGGCAAGTTGGAGATGGTTGCGACACTGTCAGTCCGGGGTCTGTGATTCTGTTCACTGTGACAATTTCACCAATGGGAGTTGCAGATGGAGAGACATGATCCGCGACATCCGCCTCAGGAACTGCTCGGAGGGCCAGCTCTCGCTGAGTCTCGGCCCTGGGAATATTGTTGGATGTCAAGGATGTCAATGGAATTGGCTGAATGGTCTCATCCTGTTCAGCACCGCTCGTTTTATGATTCTCGCCATCGGTTGCACTTGGGTTCGCGGGTGTTGTATCAGCTTCAGCAACGGAAATCTGTCGGGATGCATTGTTCAAATCTTGTGGAGATGCAGCGTTTGCACCATTTGGGTTCTTCGGCTCGTCATCTCGGTGGATCGGAACTCCAACTACAGCACCAGTGAAGTAATCACCTTGCCGATGCGCCGGGTGGGATACAGGCTCGCTCGTATACGGGTTGATGCCGTCGTGGTGTGCTTGCTGATTGGCAATGGCAGCCTGAGATGGCATGTTCTCCATCGGGGTCTGATCAGTGCCTCCGTATCCCATATGGTTCTCCTGATTTTGCTGAAAGTGCTGGTCCTCACGTCCGGCCGCATATGCCGCTACAGGTAGGAGCCGGCAGCTGCGTGATCTTGTGCAACCGCAACATAATCCTGTTGGCCAGAGCTTACACTAGATGGCGATTGTGGCGCCTGTAAGCCACGCTGAGCGTTGATTTGAAGGTCTGATGGAAACCGCCCACCTGGTTGAGGTCGTCGGGAAGCCATTTCCTCTCGCGGCTCCGGATTGATGGCCATCTGATTAGCAGCAAATGGTTCCTCGTCATCTTCATCGATTCCATCGCTGCTCACTGACCGGCGAGACGACCGACTAAGGCTTCGAGAGTGTGTTCGCACAAACCGAGAACGCTCCTCGGGAGTTTTTTCCGTCAAAGCCTTAATATCTTCGTACCAGGCCATCATCGTATCGTGACTTTCGGCGCGGAATACCCAGGTATGTCCGCGATGCATCGTCCCGGTTTGCCTGCCCTTAAGAACAAACTTGTTTGATGAACCTCCTCAGTGGAGTGGGAGCCGAGTTTCTGTTCAGGCAGGTACAAAGACATGACGGGTGCTTGGGCCTTATCCGCAGATTTAAACTCGTGAAGATGAGTGGTTGAAAGCACGTACCTAAAAAAAAAAAAAAAAAACCGTCAGTATAACTGCGATGCTTGATTTTCAGGTGTTGAAGCAGTACAATTTTTGCAGAATAAAAGGCAATCCAGGTAGAATCCAAGAGCAATAAAAACACATTCGTATACAACTTACCATCCGGCGGTGTAACTCTTCAAGTATTTGCTCTTACGTTCAAGCAACCCAGCCCGAATTTCCTGGGCCGAAATATGATCCTGACCTGGGTAATGAATTTGATCGGCGCTACGCATTGGAATCGTGGGGTCAACAATTTGGTCATCATGGGTCACGAAATGAATCCACTCCTGGTCCTTGGGCATGGCAATGGGACCTTCACGAAGCTCGTCTACTACGGCATATGCATTGTCTGCTTCGCGCTTGAGAATGCCAGCATAAGCATTATACGCCTTTTGGATTTCTCCGACGACGATGGATTCGAGCTCGCGACCAGAACCTTCGAGATTCAGGTAAGCCTATTCGAATTGATATGGTTAGTTTTCCAGGTTTGTATTGTTTTAGAACAGCATGCTTCTTTCTTCTTTCGAGTGCTTAACCGCGCAACGTGTAACTTTGTTACATTACTCACTTGATGCAGGTAGTTCTCTTCGTCGATCTGACGTTCGACTTGCCGATCAACAGCCAGACGCATTAAATACGGATCTTGCTTGCCAGTCGTAGATGATGAATCGATCTCGGTTTTGCCAAGCACGTCAGTGAGAGCACGAACTGCTTTGGACGTGCCATCCATTTCACGCTCCACAGAATTCTTGAAATCCCCGGACAAGTGTTTGATCTCTTTGATCTTTTGTTGCAAGTCGCTCTTGAGCCCAGTGAGAGCTAATATGACATCCTCCTCAATATCCTTTGCCTTGTTGGCCTCTTGAATTGCGGCCTTGTTGTAATTGCGCAAGAACTGCAGAGCGTCGTCAATGCCAGCGGATTTAAGAAATTGCGGCGGTGTCGATATGTTGTTTGCAACATTGGCAAGTTTAACCAGAGCCTTTGACCTGTGTTCATAGTGTGATTGAATTTCCTAAAATAGGTGATCACATCTTTTAGAACCTTTCGCCAAGCTTTTTGGAAGAAAAAAATCAAGGGTCAGTATGTATATTCTTTGAGGCATCCTGAAAAATATCATGGTGCAAGTTGGCAACAACCGTAGGACAACCCTCTCCCATCTTGTAAAGCACCTTGCGTAGGTAGATGTGGCTTTACTCACTTTGGAACCTGGTGGCAAGAACATCGGTTGGTGTGCCAGACGTAGGAACTGGACAATGAAATGCGCTGTGGGCATCTTCAGGGTCTGAGGCTGAGTGCAAGGCTAGGCTTCGAACGCTGCCGGCTCTGTTGCTTCGACGACTGCTGCTGCGTCTGAGGCTGCTGGATCTTCCCATGGATGCCTTCTTTTTCAACGTATTACTGCGCACGGAAGTTGATCGTCATCGCCAGGAGCGTAGCTGGGGACTGAAGTAGAGCGCTGCATGGTGGCCACGTTCAGTCTATAGCTCTCGTCGATGATTGAGCTCCCACGCTGGCTTGCGTCCCACTCCTCGGTGAATCTGCTTACACCCGCCACGGAAGAGGGGAGGAGCTTTTGCTGTCTGTGTAACGTTGGCGCTGATGATGATGCAACAGGGGAGACTGGGAGCCGCCTTGCTGATGCTGGTGAGCCGCGCCTGCTTGTTGCTGCGAGTTCTGTAATTGACGAAGCGGCAATGAGGAGCTGCGATGAGAATTGAGGTTGGTGTTAGGAGTACGTTGTGACGGGGAGGACACCACGGAGGAGGAAGGATGATCCATGGTGGACTTCGCACTAATAGGCCTCAGGCGCAGACAAGAAGAGGGTTTGGATCCAAAGTTTCATGAAAAAAGCAAGACACTAGGGAAGAGGCGCACGGAGTAGTCGGTAGTCGGACGCCCTTGGCTATGGAAAACGCCAAAGACAGGAAGACGGCAGCAGGAAGCAGGAAGCAGCTCGATGGTGACGGTGACGGGAACGGCAGATGGAGCAAATGGATGGTGGAGTTGGGTGAAGGAGCGTACATAAAGGGGGTGGGCGTGGGTGTGGGGATGGGGGATGGGTGGGATGGGTGGGATGGGTGTCGAAAGGGACTGGGGCGCTTGTTGGGAAGGAACGAGCGCGTCACAGAGAAGCCCAAACCAGCCGACGCCGTTCTTGGTTGAAAAGGCAACCTGTTTATGCTACACCGGTTTTTCCCCGAGCGAGCAGAGCAGAGCAGAGGTATAACCAGAAATTGTTTGGCAGATCCGTAAGACAGTGTCAATTGCACCCTACAGCGCTTAATAGCTTAATATCGTCGGACTTGTCGGTGAGGCCGCAGCCATTGTACTGGAACTCGTCGCCGTTTACGGAAGAGGCGGTAAATTTAGTCGCCTTTTTAATGTGAGCCGCTTGGTCACTGTTCACGACGCCTAGACATCAACGAAAAACTGAGGAGGCGGAAAGCCTCGCAGCACGCAACGAACAACAACCACCTCGTCGTCGCTGGGCGTCTTTAGTGCACTTCACGCAAGTAGCGCGCCTTGGGGTGTGACGTCATTGACGTAATGGTCGGCCATCTGGTGATGGCCGAACGCTTGGCTCGATACCATGACGCATTGTTTCAGGTCCCAATCCAATGGCTTTCTTAGACTTCATGATCATAAGTAATAACTCGACCCAGCGAAAGCTGTGTCATTTAATTAGAAACTGGCAGGGCAGGGCATCATAAGCCGAGTCCCATCACTAGTACATGTGCAACACGTGATCATGTGTTGCCAGCCAATTTTTTCCCCACGATGATGTCGGAAAATCGAGTGATGGAAGATATGATCATGGATACTCATTAATGATCGGTGTACTTCACTTGGGCAGTAATCGACCTGGGTACTGTAATCAGCTCGGGTAGTTACATATGTACATAGGGACACCAGACCCTCTCCTCCGTCTGGGGAAGCTCTCCAAGCGTCTTCCCCACCAACTCACTCTCCGAACCTGCCTTGAATGTGAGGCTGTGCAAGGTCCAGCCTCTTGCTTCTTACAATTTCACACAGCAACAATAATTTATTCCATTAAAATTTCCTCTCTTACTACCTAGACGTGAGTAGCATTGCCGCAATCTGCACGTAACCATCTCTTGCATGGCGCAAACGTACCGAAATCGTCGAGTAAAGCATATATACTCCGTACGTGCGGCCGAAGTGATGACGTTAATGATGATGGAGGCACGCCCAAGCCCGCCTGGAACAAACAATCCTTGCCAGGCCCATAAAAAGTGACGTAATTCCATAGCTTGCAAGCTGGAAACCTCCTGAAAGCAACAAGAAGCCCGGGGTATTCATTTTTCTCGGTAAACTGATTTTGGCTCAGCCGAATCCGCTGGAAACGTTTTTTTTTTTCATCCATCACATCGTGCAGACATGGCGCGAGATGGTATATATAAAGAACACAACTTATATCGGCGCATCCGATCGTCACTGCCTCTACTCGCTGGTCCTCAAGTCAAGTCAATTACACTTGTGGGAAGCCTGCATCAATCAACTGGCAATTTCCGTTCCTACCAAGATTCCACTTTTTTTTTCCCTTTCGCTCTAGGGTTGGGTAGAGCTGTCATGAAAGCACTGCATCTCCTTTTGGCAAAACTTATAACCACAGTGTCAGATCAAATGCTGGAGTACTACTTGGTTAGCTCCAAGATTATCCAGTGTAAATAATCAATGATAATGATGCAAGTGTTGGAATGAGCAAAACCTTCACTTTTATATGGTCCAAAATGATGCAAATCGAATGTGGTTCAGCTTCATTGGCTTGTTCGTCGCAACATGCTCGTCTCAGGCTTGACGTCAAGTGTCGGTAGCTGATACCTTCTTCTAGAGTTATTGATGACATTATGAATTCCAACGCTTCCCATAAAGTATCCAAGTATGAAAGCCACAGCTCATCAGTCTACGCCAATGAATCCTGCATAAAAAGAAGAGAGAACAAAAGGGAGTTGGTTTGATATATTCAACACTTGCATTGTCCTGACCTGCTACTCAAGACAACATTCGATCAAGAAGCGGTACGGTTCAGTGCCATACGCGCTTGGTGTCATTTGACAGCCGAATACTGTGTTTCAGGAACGCATGGTTTTATGACCCTATGCACGCCAAGCTTGCTGGCCAAATACGTTCCCAAGCGTGAAAATACGTTACAACCTATGCTTTGTCGCCTTATTATATTTCATTGAATTCACGCTTGTTCCCGTTGGCTCGCGGTTTGTGGATATCGCCATTGCACACCCCAAGAGTACATGCAGCGGAGCCGGAATCCATCAGATGTCACAATCATCCGGGAATAGCTTCGTCTATCGCTTCTGTAGGTGGTTGCTCTGAGGCTCTGGTCCGACCCCATCGCCGAGGCGGTGGTGCTTTGGGCGGCACTTTCTTGCCTTCGCCATTGAGGGTGACGTAACAATTGGGTGTTTGAACGAACGGAATGCCATGGCGATGTTTCGGAACCGCAGGTAGTGGCGGTTTAGTCTTTGTCGGGGAATGGGTAGCTTCCTCAGAAGTGTCAACACCATCACCAGTATCTCCTGCTGCAGTTGCATGTCGACTTGGTGTTTGGATGCCTGGTCGCTCCATTACCCTGCAACATCACCGACACTTATGCTACTTGCACATTGAGACGGTGAAAGACTAATACCCAAGAACTTCCGCGCCACTTCGACCTGCCCTGATCCCTCCTTGCTGGCTCCATTCTCTTCCATCTCTTCGATCCATTTGACTTTGGCCACCCTGTCCACCAAACGTAGTGTGGTCTCATCTGCTGGCGCGAAGTGCGCGTTATGAGACCCGCGCAGTATTCTCAATACTCGGAGAATCTCTTCTCTTTGTAATGGGGCGATTGGTTAAGCTGCGTGTGTGCCAGGAGGGGATACATTACACGTAAGTAGGTATGGCGAAGCGATATTTTCTCATCTGGGAGATCCATCAGGTTCCTGATGATAACGTCCAGCAGGACCCGCAGGTCATTGGTGTAGAAATACTCGTACGTGGCCTTTGTTGTAAAAAGAAGATACAGGAGCTTCAAGATCAGTAGCTGCAGGGAAGTCTCTGTCTCTCGGTTCAGAAGCAGAATTACATTCTCCCCAAATGTTCTATACAGCGGGCCGTGGAGGCTCAAACACTTGACTATCCGGTTCGTCAATAGTGCTGGTTGATTAGTGGGATTTGCCACTGTCTCTGTCGAGGCCAGCATATATTGTTCGTTTAGAACAAGCTAAGACACGTCAGGATGGGATGGGGCCGCTTTATAGCACACAAGAGCCCAAGTTGGATCCCAAAGTGCCATGCATGAGTGTGGGAGTAGGTTTTGAAGCTTACCAGTACTCGAATAGTAGGGTAGTGATATGGATCTTGAACGTCATCAGAAGCGCCTTCGATGGTGCCAAAGAGGTAATGTACAAAGGCATCATCCACTAGTGCCAAATCCTGGACTTTCAATCGCTGCACTCTCGACATTTCGTACATCAATTGGAGTAATACACGGTGCAGGTGTGGATCCTGTTCTTCTGGACGTGCAATAATGAGCTCTAAAAGCCGCGGAAAGCATGATTCCTTCACCATACAGGGGAAGATGGACTCGTCGGCGCAGCCGTCCAGAAACAGAAGACTAGCAATGGCATGCAGAGGTCCTGCCTCGTCTTCTTGCAAGAGACTATGTATGATTTGTGTTCGAACGTATTCTTTGTTTTCTTTGAAGATTTCGCTCTCCAGTAGCATTTCGGCGCTGGTGAGGAAGTCGAATTGTGAATCTGAAGCGCGAAAACGCAGTTTGGCAGTGATGTCCAGCCATATGCGGAGGGCGTCGTCGATCGCTTCGTGACTACTGCAGTCTGTGACCAGGCACTCGCTCATCTCTGTAGGAAATTGTCAACGTGAGTAAAAGGGCGCGCCCATTGATGGCTATTGCGCCCAGTCGCCAGTTCTTGCTCGTACCTGTCCACAGCCGAAGTTCATCTTCGGAGCTCAGCGCGTCGTCCACTTCGTCATAGTCCGCCATGGCTGCGTGCTAGATCAAGACGCAGCGATAACGGCATCTGGCCTTATTCCAGCCGGAAGTCGGCAGCAACCACGATGGAATCGCGTATGTTCGTCTCGCCGTGGTGAGCAGGTCGTGAAGGTGCTATGCAGAGGGTCATTCGATAAGCGTTGGACGATGCCATGTTGCTCTCTCGAGGAGTCGAGGTCGAGCAATAGTGGGTGGGGTTGGGGTAATGCTGGAAGCTGCTGGCCTACTAACTTTTTGTTTACAGCAAGGAGGAGGACAGACACTGCGGAGTACTCCACTCCGTACTCGGCTTGTTATCTTGTTACATACATTCTTGTCAAAGGTAGGGGTCGGTGTAGCTAATAGAAAAGGTTCAATTCCGGTCAATCAGAGGTGCAGACGGCACCTGACTTTTGTACCTGAAGGGTACACAGTGCGCTATAGTAATAACTAGTCTACGGAGGTACTTCTAATACATTATCTCCACCGTTGTCTTATTAAGGGTTTCATCCTAGTTAATACGCAGGCCGCCTCCACACATCTAATGCTCTAGGAGCTCTCCCTAACACACCCCCTAGCTAAGATATCTATTAAAGCTAGAATTCATTAGTGTAGGAAGCGATTATGACAAATTTCTAGTGTTATAGTTACGCGGGGATCTTGCGTAAGCTAATCCAGTGGCAGAAATCCCTATGTATTTAACCTAATAGAGGCTTTATAAAGCTATCCACAGGCATCTTAGAGGTCTTTAACTAATTAACCTTAATATTACCCTTTGCATATTGCTCTTGAATTCACATTTAATTTATATTAAGGTGCTTAAGGCTAGTTTAAAGCCTTCCTTCTATATGCTCTATAATTTAGATTATCTGCTTATTATTACACTAGATAATAGAAAGCGGTGGCATATGGATCTTAATATTACAAAGTAACCTTCCTAGAGATATACGCTCTTTTACACTATAATTTAGGGCAAAGAGCTCTGCTTCTATACTTAAAGTTATTATATAATATTACCTACCTAACTTCTAATTAATCGCGGCGCCATGCATAATAAAAACGTAGCCTTACGTTAATTTACAAGTATTAGGGTTATTACTAAGGGAAGCATTAGTGCTAGAAAATAGGGTATTAAAGCTATCCGCGCCTAAGTAACAAATGTAAAGCTTCTTTATGTTCTAAGCGTATAAAATAGCTCCTTTAGCAAGCTTAATATACTTTACTAATAGATTTGTTATAAAAGAGGCTAGCTTTAATGCTATAAATACTACGTTAGGTCTTCCTATAATGCAAAGATATACTAAGGAGCTAATAACTGCTCTGTAATAATTAATCTCTTTATTAGAAGCTTCGCTAGTATTAGCAAGGATTATAGCCATAGGAAAAGGAGCAGAGGTTAAGCTCTTTAGATCGTTATTAATAACGTTAGGAATAAATTTCTAAGTAATCTTTTAAATATATAATTCCTGCGATAACTATATCTCTTTAGTATTACAGTTTCTAATGATTTTAATGCCTAGGAACCACTTTAATTCGCCTTAGTCCTTAATATCTAGGCCGTTCATTAGTTACTTATGTAATTCTTTAAATTCTGCTTTAAATCCATTAGGTAAAGCACTATAATGTTATCTACGTAGAAAAACAGGATAAAATCATCTTTTATAAAGATACATAGGTCTTCTTTCCCTTATATAAAGCCTAGATTTAAGAGAAATCTTATTAAATAAAGGAACTATTATTAAGGAGCTTCTCGTAGCCTATATAACGCTCTTATTATCTTCTAGAGATAACCTTTTGCGTTTATACCCTCTAGAGGCTTGTAAAAGATAGGTTCTTTAAGCTTTATGTATAGAAAGGCATTTCAAACATTGTATTGTTAGGTATTAAGATTATTAGTATAGTAAACTGTAAGTAGCATGCGTAGAGATTATAAAGTAAGCATTATAGCGTAGTTATTAAGGTTATCCTTTGGTTATTAGTTACCTTAAATAACTATTCTAGCTTTAAACTCTATTACTACTCCTTTCTTATTAGTCTTATATTTAAAGACCTAGCTAAGGTCTATAATTTCCTATAAAGTTTTAGATTAAGGGATTTATCTAGTATGTCTTCCTAGTAATTTAGGGATAGGAGCTTTAAAAGTTCTTTTATAATCGCTTCCTTCTAGTAGTTATAATAGGTAAAGCTATAGCTTATTAATAATAGGCAGGTTCTAGAGGCATATCTTTAATCTATAAACTATATTAAGTGCCTTATAATACTACAGAAAAGGCATAAGAAAACTATGCTTACCTAGCTTTATGTGTTTCCTTTCTTTAGCGTTTTCTAGTGATAATATTATCTAGATTAATGCCATTATCCTAGGGGCAATGATTCTCTACTTCTTTACTACCTTCGCTAGTAATTTCGCTAGTCTCCGCGGTAGTCTCTGCGTGTTTAATTATCGTATTACGCATAAATTTATTAATTTCATAATATAGCGTATTATTACCTTCTATCCTAAGCTCTTTGTTCTCTATAGTAACCAGTGCCTTATAAGAAGAGTTAGGAGGGGTTAAAAGTGCACTAGAAAGGTTATCTTCTTCCCTATTATATAAGGTAGTGTTTCTGCTTTAAACTATTTATTTTCTCCTTCTATAATTAAAGGCATAGGAGAGTAATCCTCCTCTTCTAATTCTAATCTAATAAGGTCTTAACTGATTTCCTTATTAATATTATTAGCTTTAAGCTCTTTAAGCAGTGTGATTATTAATATCTTCTCCTTTTAAGCTAATTCTAGCTCTTCTTCTAGTTTAAAGAAGGAATTCTTATTAAATTAAACACACGCTAATATAATAACTTTATAATTACAAAGCGAAGGCACCTAAATAATATATTAGGACTTGCCTCTATAACTAATAAGGTACCTAATATAAGCTTTCTGCTCTAACTATAGGATTACGTTATATGATTTAATGTGCTCTAGAGCCTTCGTTATTATAGGAAAAGCCTTATATCCGTAAGCTTATAGATATGCAATTAAGGGCTTCTAGACCTCTGCTATTTGTAAATAGGCTAGAACTATTTTCCTAGCCTAATTCTACTAAAGCTTATAAGGTGTAATCTAGGTTCCGCAATGCTTAAAAGGCATTTAATTTAATAGATAAACCACAGTGTTAAAGACCTTATTATTAAGATCTATTAGAAGCTAAGCCTCTAGGCTTAATATATAAGCTTTTGCTTAACCACCCCTTAGATCTCTTTGCCTTTCTATTCTAGCTAGGCGTTAAGGAGCTAAATTATAGACTATAATACCTATAAGGGCTATCTTATCTTTTATTTACTCTATAAAGAGGGCTTTTTTAATATTACTATATAGAAAGCGTAGTTAAACCCTAAACTAAGTGCTTAGGAACGCTATTATTATGCGAAAGCTATTGCGAATGCTATCCTTTGTTTTAAAGGAATAAAGAACCTTATTAAGGTTATAAGGCATGTAAAAACACACTAATACCTATCACTATTCTAATAAGGAGAGTCATAGTAATCTAGATTAATGGAAAGCCTATAACCTAGCCCTTATAGAAGGCCTTTAGGTATAACCTGTGATGATCTAGGCTTTGCCTAGACCTAGCAATATAGGTGTCAATTGAACAAGTAAGAGAGACTTGTTCAATACGTATCCTTTGCCTGCCTATGGCGCAACTGGATCGGGCATTCCACCCGTGCGTGCGCGCTTGACACCCGCGATGGCCCCTGTGGGCTGCACCGTAACATAACCTATGATCTCTATTGCTTAGCTTTACCTATAGCATAGACCTTATATTCCGTAAGCTTAGGACCTATTAATTTAACCCCTAAAGCTACGTTTATAAGCTCTATAAATGCGCGTATGCCTAGATAACCGTATTATTAATGCTAAAGCTCTGTATCTCCTTTTTAAGGCAGTCTTAGTGCCCTACTAGTTATAGCGTAGGCCTTTTTAGCTCTTCTAATAGCTGTGATAATACGTGGAGCTTGTTAATATTATAAACTCTTACCATAGGCCTTAATCCTTTATATAGGAAGCATTTCTTCTAATTCTAGAAGATCCCTACCTTTATTAGAATTATTGCTAATACAAGATTAACGTGAAATTCTAGGATTAGCAGCGCTTTCTCTAGTATAATTATCCTTAGCATTCTAGATAGCGAATCTATCACTAAGATATACACTAGACCTTTGCCTAAAGCTATATAGATCGTGCCACTAGCCTCTACCTCTATTATAATAGTATTATTAAATTTAGCTTACTTAAACTAATAAGGGTTATTAAAGATATAAATGTTTACTCTAGAGTTATAAAGGACTATATTCCTCTTTAATTCTAAGCTATTAACCGCGTTTAAAGATAGGGTAATGCGTTAAGAGCGCCTAGCGCGTATAAATAATAATATATTAGCTAACTTCTTGCCTAGAGTAATAGCTATAGAGTTATTTATAGGATTCTATAAGGGTATAATAATATCGCTACCGCTCTTCTTCTTTAACTTCTAATTTATAGCCTTTATTTTCTCTTATAGATTCTCTTTAAATACTTCTTAATATTATCTTTAGAGTTCTTCCTAACTTCCTAGTTCTTAGAGCAAGGTCTAACTTATATAAAGCCTTAAATAAATTATAGGATTCCTACTACTTTAAGGCATCTCTAACTATGTGATTCATATATCTAGGGCACTTAGGCCTTTTGGATTTTATTAAATTATTTAATCCTATTAATTTATTAGTTATAATCACATTAGTAGCCTTTAGTACGCTTTGCAAAGCTTTATAGTCTCTTTTAAACTCTGCAATAGCCTTAAGAAAGCTCTGATTCATACCCTTATTAAGCAAATTATTCTATTTCTTCTAAAATAACTTAAATTTGCTATAAAGAGGGATTACAAACTTATATAGTATTATCTCCTTAGTCCATTAGGTCTTAAGGTCTTAATAATTCCTTTATAGTACCTCTATTATTACTGCCTATTAGTACTAATTATAGGAACCTTTAGCTTATAAGTAATTATTAAGGCATGTTTCTATAAGAATTAATATCTTCCTTACGTTTAGCTTATATTAATCCTAAAGAAGCTTTAATATTCTTTAAGAGTGCTAATAAACTAACTCCTTTCCTTTCTCTTTACTATTAAAGTTAAGAGAGTCTTAGATATTCTTTAAAAGAGTCTTGTAAATAAATTCCTTAATCTTTAGCATTTACCTTAATAGGTTTATGTATTTTACAAGGTTAAATTGTATATCTTTGTATTTAAAGTTATACTTATCTTTAGCGTCTTTATACGCAATCTTCTAGTCTTCTAAAGCATTAGGTTATCCGCCGTAATCTCTAGTCTTAGATCTCTTTTTAGGTAAGCAGGTATTATTAGTTCTTCTAGTAATTTATCCTGATTTGGATTAATATACTCCTAGACACCGTAAGATTTTATGTAATTCTTGGTTTACGCGTACTATTTAATCTAGTCCTTCTCTAATAATAACACTATATTTAGAGTTTCTTTAGATATTATAAAGGGAACTATACTGGTTAAAAGGAAGCATAGGGTTGTTGTTTTGACTGATTATTATAATAAAGGGCGATTATCTCTTAATATAGGCAAGCGTTAGATTAATAATTTTAACGGAGCTTTTATCCTCTAATAATTAATAATAAGGGTAATAGAAGCCTCCTAGGCTTATAACTGTTAAAGGTAGGGGTTAGTGTAGCTAATAGAAAAGGTTTAATTCCGGTTAATCAGAGGTGCAGACAGCACCTGACTTTTGTACCTAAAGGGTATACAGTGCGCTATGGTAATGACTAGTCTACGGAGGTACTTCTGATCAGAGCTTTGCATGTATTGTATTTATTGTATTTTTGGCCCTTTGATGTATTGTATTGTATTGTATTGCCCTATGTATTGTATTGTGTATTGTATTGTTAATACAATACAATACAATACAATACAATACATACAATACAATGTATTGTTAGGGGTAAGAAAAAGTGGGGTATTATAAAATTCTATTATATAGTAGATTTAATAACTAATCTAGTTAATATAAGCCACGTTTTTAATATAATTTATTTGCTTTTCTATAAATCTTTAAATATCTAGCTAATTTAGAATATTAACCTAATAACTACTGCTTAGTCATCTTTTATAGTATGTTTTAAACGTAGCGTATTAAAAAATTTTTAACTAATTTTAGAGGCCTTTCTAAGTTTATACCTTTTTCTTAGATTTATTATCTTTTTAATAGTTTTTCTTAACTTTAAGTGTAAAACTTACCCTAAGGAAAAATATTATACCTATATATAAATAAACTAAAACTCTAATAATAATATTTATCTATATTAAGAACTTATATAAGAATAAAGGAATTTGATATTACTTAAAAAACAGTCTTATAGCTATAAGACCTTTTTATTAGAATTATAAATAATTATATTTACTTTTAAAGCTTTTTAAACTAAAGTAAAAGTAAAAGAGAAGGAAAAACCTTCCTAGAATTAGCTTTAAAGATAGCAAAAATAAAATTTAAAAGGAATATATAATATATTCCTCTTAAAAGTAAGTCCTAAATAGTCTTTTCTATTATAATTTAATAGCTTTAATAGCTATGTAACCTAGTCTTTAGTATTATTATAAAAGTAAGTCGAAAGTAAGTCCTAATTTACTTCTTAATATGTTTAAAGTAAGAAAAAGCTATTATAAGAGAGTAATACTAATAAAAAGTTAATAAAGACCCACTTTTATAATATTAGTAAATACTAGATTTTAAAGTAAGAAAAAGCTATAATAACTAATAATAAGAAGGTAATACTTATATAAAGTTAATAAGGACCCACTTTAAGACCCACTTTTATAAAGTTTGAAAATACTACGTTTTAAAGTAAGAAAAACATAAATTATAAGAATCATAAGAAGGTTATACTAATAGAAAGTTATAAGGACCCACTTTTAGACCCACTTTAATAATGTTTATAAATACTAGGTTTTAAAGTAAGAAAAGCTATAAAAACTCATAATAAGAAGGTAGTACTAAAATAAAGTTAATAGGGACCCACTTTTATAATATTAGTAAATGCTAGGTTCTAAAGTAAAAAGTTATTATAAGAAGGCAATACTCTTATAAAAATTATATGGACCCACTTTAGACCCACTTTTATGATTTTAGTAAATATTAGGATTTAAAGTGAGAAAAAGCTATTATAGGAAAGTAATACTACTTTAAAGTTAATAAGGACTTACTTTTAGACCCACTTTTATAATATAAGTAAATACTAGGTTTTAAAGTAAGAAAAGGCTATTATAGGAAAGTAATACTACTTTAAAGTTAATAAGAACCCTCTTTAGACCCACTTCTATAATATTAGTAAATGCTAGGTTTTAATATAAGAAAATACTATTTTAAGAAGGGAATATTATTATAAAGTTAATAAGGACTTACTTTAGACCTACTATAATAATATTAGTAAATACTAAGTTTTAAAATAAGAAAAAGTTTTTATAACTAATAATAAGAAGGTCATACTATTATAAAGTTAATAAAGACTTACTTTAGACTTACTATTATATTATTATTAGATACTAGGTTTTAAGGTAAGAAAAAGCTTTTAAAACTAATAATAAAAAGGTATTAGTATTTAATAATATAAAAGTAAGTCTAAAGTAAACCCTTATTACTTATTATTAGTAGTATTAAGTTAATATAAAACCTTTAAAAGAAAAAGTACTAGAGTTTTAAATATTAAAACTTATTAATTACTAATAATTCATTTATTAGCTTATAAGGCTTACTTTTACTAATAAATTTAAAGGATTTTAAGTTAATTTTAAAAAGAATATATTTTTATTTTTCTAAATAAAAGTATTTTCTCTAAACTTATTTTAATTAGAAATAATAGATAAAAAGGTTTAGGGTTAGAATTAAGGTAATAAATTTTATACTTTTAATTAGTAGCTTTATTATTATCCTTTTAATTATATAAAGTATATAAAATATATTTTAGTTTAAATTTTTATTAAGGTTTTATTCTTAAAATATAAGAAATTATATAATTTAATTAGTTTTATAGGTTAATTTTAGGTTATTCACGTATTATATTATATTATATAACTTATAATAACTTATTATTAGATATATATACCTTTTAGTGCCTTATAATTAAGGAAATATACTTTAGCGTAAAAATAAAATAAAATACAATTAAATACAAAATAATACATGTATTGTATTGTATTGTGAAAAAGTACTTGTATTGTATTGTGTAATGTATTGTATTATATTGTATTGTCAATACAATACAATACAATACACAATACACCAAATGTATTGTATTGTAGTGCAAAGCTCTGCTTCTGATACATTGTCTCCACCGTTGTCTCATCGAGGGTTTCATCCTAGTCAATGCGCAGGCCGCCTCCACACATCCGATGCTCTAGGAGCTCTCCTGACAATTCTTCATTTTTATACGGACCTCACTACGTGCCTAGGTAGGTATGCAATGTGCATTAATGCAACATGACCTCATGGCTGCAGACAACTCTATACTACCAACAGTTACTCTGCAGTCCTTCATACGATTAAGAAGGAGGAGGAAATTTTTGTGACTGAAAGTAGGCGTATTTTTTTTTAGCGCAACTACTTCTTCATTGGGATAATGCGCTCGTCTACATGACATAAGAACTGTGCCTGCCCATTCCTCTTACTCTTGGGGTATACGTACTGCGTATCAAAACCTGAGCGCCGCGATAACTTCGTTATAGAAGTGATTGGAACTTAAGAACCCAAGACGCCTTTCTAATTCTCCATAGGTACAGCAAGCCCCAAACAAAATGCAAAATAGTCAATTCGTACCAACACAATCCATCGTCCTTGCTCGTCCACTTATTCGTCATCATCGTACACTTTAACCTTGGCTGCATATTCGCGAATGTTGCTGACAACATGGTCCGTGATGGTGTCGCCTCGACCAGCAGCAATCCTGAGGATAAGTTCGTTCAAGTTCTGGCGGCCTAGAATGTCGACATGATCGGCGGTATTCGGTCCACCTCTGGGATTGAACCTTTCTGGCTCATGGGGCATTTCCACAACGGTAATCTGAGAGTTGCCGGGATTGTATCGCTTCATGTGCCATCCACGGTTGCACATATATCCAGTGCTAAGTAAATTCACGGTTCCGTCTCCTTCTCCCATGACAACACCATGATCAACTTCACCCTCCATGATTCTCGTATCGATGATGATTTTGAGCTTCGTGTTTGTCGGCTGGTCAGGAGCTCGATAATAGTACGCGCGTTCTGTGGGTTTACCCACGCCGTAGAAGCAATAAATTTTGAGGTTCGGAGCATTTGGAAGGCGGGTTTCGAGTGGGTTGACCCATTTCAAAGGATCTCTCTCGTTGGCCTCGACTTCTGCTGCTGTATGCGCAATGCCGTGAGAGTAGCTCTTTTGACATGCTCATGGTACCAGTCCTCCGTAGTATTGAAAAGGTATTCCATTGAGCTCTCGACAGTCAAGTTCCGGTCTGGTGTAGTCCAGTTGGCACCAACCTTGAAGTTGAGAAGAGATCCATAAGAGAAGTTTTGATTTGGCTGGTCGTCTGGGGCCCAATCAAGGTCGCCCCAAACGGCATTACCACCCATTGGTAGCATAGAGGATATGCCAGGCATGGCACGAAAGATCTCAGCTCGCTCCTCCTTACTCAAGAATTTCTCAAGACCGTATATGGCAAACGCGTTCAACTGAGCGGTGTCTCTCATCTCGCCGGACAAGACAGCTGTCAGGTCCTTGACTGCGCCCAGCATGCAACCACTGATGTTGATCCAAGACCCGATATGCCGGTCTACCCAGTCCTCACCACCACGACCGCCTTGCTCTGACTGAACCCAATGGAAAAAGTAGAAAATGACCTGACTGCCCATGCTATGCGATGCTAAGACAACCTTGTCTCCGTTATACTCCACAGCCGATTCTATATACGACTTCAGCCGTGAAAAGTACCGGTCCCTGATCTCTAGGTTGGCGTAGGATAGCCTCCAGTCATAGGCAGCCGTGAATGAGTTGGTTGGGTCATAACCAATCGTTGCTAGATTCTCAAATATCTTGTTCCAAATCCAGTATCCTGTGATGAAAAATCGGTGGCATCAAATCCCTGGGCAGCACGCAGTTTCACTCCGGGAGGATCAAGCCCGGTTTTCTTGTCGAGCATAACGTGCCTCTTCCACTGCTCTTTGTCGAGCACCAATGCCTTCATCATGGTCCAACTGCCCCACAGTCGCCTTCTGAAGTACTGGCGGGACGTGTTGGCAGTACCCCAAGACTCGAGACCGGTGGAAATCACACCAGGAACCATAATCACGGGGTGGTGCGCGTGGAGGCCATCAGCTCGCGCTTTGAGACCGACTGAGAAAGAGTCGTACGCATCAGTCACTTCACGCTCTCCTTGAACCAGATCACGCATGTCTTTTATCAGACCAGCGGGAAGAACGTCGAACAGACTGTCCATGCTTAGGTCGCCAATCTCCGGAAAGTATATGAGATCGTTGGTCTTGGCAAAGAACCCTGCAGCAAACAAGCCACTTATTAGCCCACCGAGTAAAAACATGAATGTGTTGCGTCGCTTGCGTGTCGCCTTTGGGACCTCCTCCACCACACGGACATGGGGCGATGCCTGGGAGGCTGGATGCTCCTCTAGTTCTTTCAGATCATTGCCGGCGGGCTGCGATTCACGCGCCGCGCGACGCCGTAGCGTGGTCGCCATTGCCAGGCGCAAACAGCCCAACTACCAGTCTTTCCGAGACTGTATCGAGGTGCGCCGTCAGTCACTGTAGTAAGTAGAAGAGTTCTGCTATTCGTGCTCGATGTTCGCGCAAGCCGGAGAGGTGAGGGTCGGACGACGCGTGGTATCGCTTGGAAGGGTACACCGAGCTTTGCCTCCTTATAAGGCAATATCGGACTTTGGGGGCCGCTTTTTGAACATGGACGACGGAGTTGTTGAAGGCTGCAAGTGCTGCCAAGGGGTTTGTCTGTTGCAGATTTAGCTGAGCGTCCGGCCGGGAACCTCTTGGCTTTTTCAGTAAAAATAGTGGTCCGGGCCGACGTGGATCGCGAAGGAAACTGGAGGTCCGTCCATCTGGTATTAGTACATAGAATCCCATTCACCATTTCACCAATCATGTCATCTGAGCGCCATGGCGATCGGAGCCTCTGCATGGCATAGTTGAAGTGTTCCTTCGCAAGCTATCGTTGTCTGGACTACAGGGTATGTACTGTACTTTGCGACAACCAACGACAACCAACCCGACTCCCGCACCTCGTTGATAATTGCAAGCACTTTGGCACTTCCTCTCACCCGACACGTGAGATGGCATCTTCCTCGCACCCCGTTCCAGCGGAAAAGATGCAGTTGAATTGCATGTGATCCGGGGCTCTAAACTAAAGCATAAGAGCGTCAAGTACGGATTACTTTGTGTGTGCCTTTGTGCAGCCAGTTCTTGTTCTTGCAGCATTCCGGCTTATTGGGTTAATAAAACATTTCGATTTGTACCAGACTGTACTGTACTGCCTACTACTATTTACTTCCTGCATTATTGTGGCATTTACCCATTTGCCCATTAGACCGTCTGCTCACCCTCCCCCTTCGAAAATCAAGAAGCAGACATCAAAAGGATAAGGATTCTTCGACATGCGTAGAGCCCAGGCCTATCGCTCAAGTGGTTCAGCAATCGCGGCCCATACCGTCTTCAAGCCGGCGCTGCCTGCCTGGAAGCCTTGAGGCTTCTACCAAGGAACGGCAAGCATATCCTAACCCTATTATTCTACTCACGCGCTTGGAGCTTGGAGCTTGGAGCTTGGGGCCCAACGTTAGTTCTGTCGTACGCCTGATAAAACTGCCACTCCCAGTGGGGAAAGTCGGCGGGGAAAACAGCCACGGGTTGTTTGAGACTCGGGTTCGTGCTGATGTAGTTTGGTCCAACTCGGCCCAAGTTCCACTTGAGACTGATTCAATCGACTTTGATTACATCGCCGTCCCGATCGCTGCACCATCAAATTCTGCAGGCCATCTCTTCCCTATAAAAAGTATAGAAACAGCTTCTTTCCTTGTCATGGCTCTGCCGCACAAAGAAAAAGTCACTACCGACCTGCGATATATCCAATATCAACATGAGCTAGAGTCTCGATATCTTCCAGCCATACGCTCGCTTATTTCGAAGGATCTTAGTGAACCATACAGCATCTACGTTTACAGATACTTTCTATGTCAGTGGGCTCATCTTTGTTTCATGGTAAGTCAAGTTGATCACCAAGAGAAGCCCTTCTCTGTTCGCTGAGGCTCTCGACAATTTGACGCAAGTCGCCGCTATTGACATCTTTTCAGGCCCTCGATCCAATCGATTCATCATTGGTTGGTGTCGTTGTTTGCAAACTGGAAGTTCATTCATCCCATTCACCCCTACACGCCGCGGCTATATCGCCATGCTCGCAGTAGAATCTTCTTTCCGAGGTCATGGAATTGCAACAGCCTTGGTGAAACAAGCGATAGACGCCATGACGAAACGAAATGCTGATGAGATCGTATTGGAAACGGAAGAAACGAATGTCCCGGCCATGAAGCTCTACGAAAGGCTAGGCTTTCTTCGCTCCAAAAGCTGCATCGGTATTATCTAAACGGCAACAGTGCTTATCGTCTCGTCCTGCCTCTCCGAACGATTGATTTGGACGGAGGAGCGAACGATCCTACCCACGAAGGATTTTAGTCTCGGTTGGCTATGCTTGACACCAACCATCTGCTTCCTTCTCTCTCTCTCTCTCTCTCTCTCTCTTTATTTTTTTATTTTCCAAAATTCCTCTTTCAAACATTTCGGCAAAGATAAACACGAACATAGCCACCCACATCTGTAGAATTGGGGACTTCATGGGACAGCGAGCGACCAAAGCATTGTTTAGATCAGACGGTGCCGGCGGCGTTTACGGGACAATAGAAGATGTTTATATGTATCATTGTGACTACTGAGGAAGCACTCTTGTCTTTTTGAGTAGCTTTGTGAAAAGATTTCAAATGCCTTGCAACTGATGTCGAGGTATAAGCTCATCCCGAAGAGTAACTTACTTGAAACATGACTATTACTTGCGTGCTGCTGTCTTGTGCTGTCAACCACACGGAAACTGCTTTGAGCTGTAAAGGGAGGCGGCAAGCTCCCAGGGGTTTCCCCGGCGATGCCGACGTAAGTGAATATATCTGACTCATAATCAGCGGCGTACGCCAACATGACCGAGTGCGGCGACAGGTGCTGACTGAGATTGACTCACCAGGCTTGTAATATATACTCCGTCGGCTGGAATCAGCTATTCCCAGTTCTCTCATTCTTTGAAGAACACGAGCGACGTCGGCTTTGTCACTGAAATCTGACGTGTATATGCATATGAATCTGTCTCTTCTGTAGTCATCCAGTTCTGATCGGGGTGCGACCTTGGCTGCCACGCCAAGTTCATTATTTGCTGTGGCTCTGGCGACCAGTTCCCATAACTCGTTTACCACGGATGGTGGGCAAAATAGCATCCACTGTATGCAACCACAACAAGAACAACTAGTTAGTGCTGCGAGCATGTTCCTCGACGGCGACTTATCAAAGTTCTCTTCAAAACCATGGGACAAAAATGGCCGAGTTCAAGAGAGAGGACGATTGTTGTACTTTACTTGCCTTGCCAGTGCGCACTCGACCCGCATGGGCCAAGCTAAGAATATCGGTCACGGCGTTTCTTCGTTCTTGAGCTAATTCCCGTGCGATGAACGTGGGAGACTTTCCACTCTTATTTACTCGCTGCGCCAGTTCGGCCAAAAGTTGCAATCTCTCCATTGCCCCTTCAACAACGAGGCCCAGCTGGCTACCGCCTTCGGCCGGGGCCTCGTCCTCATTTCCTCTCATGAAGGCATCCTCTACAGTCTTCTTCTCCTCGCGCGCAATAAAGGGATTGCAGATGAATATCCAAGGCACTTTGTCGGTTTTTCTCGTAGTTGCAGGAGGAAGGCGAGACAGAAAGTCATTCAGAGTCTCTGTGAGCTGCCAAGCATACTCTACGCCGGCATACGGATTATGGAATTTGGCAGTCTCAGTGGCAAACATTGGTTGCCTGGCGGGATGCCCTGCGCCCCAGGCACCGTGCCGATGTATCCATTCGGAGGCGTCGAACTGTCGCACGCGAGACTCTAGTTCTAGTTTCCGCGCTGGGTGTCCTGAGGGGGACTGAGTAAGCAATGGCAACTTACGTTGAGACGATGGAGGAAAGACGATTGGAAATACCATAGAACTGATCATCGTCGTCGTGTTTGTCCATCGTAGTAGTGAGAAAGATTATGACATCCAATGGGCTGGGAAGCTGCAATATCAATAACTTCCTGTCTTGATGTGATGTATAACCTTCGTGTGGTAGCTAGTAGCCCATGCGTTCGTTGTGTTCATTCATCAGTGCTAAAACTTCCCGCCTGGTCGGCACGTCCCGCCGCAGGGCCTTGCCTTGGGCATCAATGCCAGGGCGCGAGCGCGTTTGCGGTCCGGTCCACCGAGGTACTATATAATAAGTTCAGTTATTATCATGGAGAGCCCCCAGGTGCCAGCTGACTGACTGAAATCCTGTCCAAAGTCAACGCGGGCAACGCAGAAGCCACCAGACGACGGGACGACAAGACTGGGGCACGCTCCCACAAATCACCCAACTTAAATAAAGTGCATTCATTCATTGCCAGCCAGCTTGGGACCTTGATTGTGTGCTATCATATATATTTATAATACATACAAGGCCTTCTAAATCTTTCTGTTCATATATTCCCCTCTTTCCCTATCATGGCCGCCCTGAAACCAATAGTTTCCACGGCACACATCTCGCTGGAGCTGCCCCCAAGCTGCACGCAATTTTGCCCGACTAACCCTGCCTTTTTGTTGTGGGAACCTACAACTTGGAAACCGAGAGCGCGCAGACAACGTCAACGGCGGTGGACGGGCTCCCTCGGGAGGAAGAAGCAGGAAGCAATCCTCCACAGAGTCGAAATGGGACTCTACTCTTGTTCCAGATTAATGGCAATAGCCTGTAAGTTCAGATCTGGAGCAGGACGACGCGAACAAGACTGAGATCCGATCCCTTGAAGATTCGTAATTGATCAAACTGCAGGGATTTGATCCAAACAGAAGTGCAACCCTCAGCACTATTAGATCTAAGATTTCTTCCAAATCGTACAGGAGGCCATAGCATTCTGGCCGTCGTATCAAGTACCGGTTCGCTGGCAATCTATAGTCTGGAGCCTCGACGCAACCCTGTATTGAGGCAATTAGCCACAAGCCGATGTGAAGATCTAGGCGAAGAGGTCCTATTTCTGCAATGCAATTGGCACCCATCTCTAAGCAATACCATTGCAGTGACAACATCCACGGGACTGGCTAGAATCTTGCACCTCGACGCGCATTGGTGCATCGACGGATGGACTGACCTGGGCATTCAGAACTCGCTAGAGGCTTGGTCGATAAACTTCTCCGAGCCGGACTACAAGAACGACAAAAACGAGCAATCGACGACGACGGTGTACTGCGGTGGCGACGACTCCGTTTTGAGGTATACTTGCTGTTCATGGCCTAAGATTCCCGATGAGCGGGAAGTTGATATTGTATATCCGGCGGCTAATATCAAGGGGCGACATGAAGCTGGCGTCACAGCAATCTTGCCTCTTTCGCAACGGACACTTGATGGTGGCCGCATCGTATTGACTGGGAGCTATGACGAGCACCTTCGCGTCTTTGCTATACACGACTTGAATGAAACCTCTGGCGCCCAAAGAGTGCGACTGTTGTGCGATATCAATCTTGGCGGTGGCGTCTGGAGGCTGAACCTGATCGATGCCAGCTGTTCGGAGCTGTCTTCCGCGGCGACGGCTGAAATATGGGTGCTGGCCTCGTGTATGCATGCTGGAGCCAGAATAGTCACGATTGCTACCCACGATGGACAAGACTGGGAGGCCACAGTGGTTGGGCGATTTGAAGAGCATCAAAGCATGAACTATGCATCCGACTTTGTAAAGTCATTCCAAACCCGAAGCTTGAGGTGCATCTCCACAAGCTTTTACGACAAGCGGCTATGTCTGTGGGATTATGACCTGCCCAGCGGTCAAACGTGATGCCATTGGCACAGCAGCAAAGGTTTCTTCTGGATGAGACTTGCTTTGTGAGTCAAGTACCAGACACATCTCACCTCATGTCGTCCAGCATAAGAACCAAACGTAAGAAAAATCAACGACTTCAAGATTGTCATTTTCGCTGTTTCTTGTTTGGGGAAAATGGGATCCTCTCCGTAGAACAAGCTCGAGCCAGTCAAAGGTACACAGTCTTGCTGCACATGCTAACTAATTCTGGATGTCTTTCTCGGCCAGCCCCACACCTACTACCAGAAAGCGGGAATACTGTTCAGTTCTGCATCTGCAGCGCTACAGCCCTGCAAACGCATCTTATTACTGTATGTACATGAAAGAGTCTTGACCAGACACTAATAGGACATGGTCGGACTTGGCTCCAGCGCAGCATTTTGAAAGTCGGGCATTGCAGGCCAGTGGTCCACTCGGGCCTCATGACAACGGGCTGTTTGGCTCACTCGAATCTTCCATTATTCCATCATATGTTCTGAATAGTAATTGATTCACTGAGTTGTTGGCTATCAGTATCGGCCACCCATTTCTCAATGAGCTTGCAATGGAGATCTCATTGCCCTGCGCCCCACTTCAGCTATCAATCGATACATATGTACATGAGTTGCCGGCGCTTGATGCTACAATCAATACAGCGCTCTATCACGTACTTGACCCGGTAGAAATCAACTGCAGAGCTGTTCGCGTACTGATGCAAGTCGAGAACTTCTTCTATCCTCGGTCAAAATGCCGAATCCAAGCCACTGCTCGTGATGCATCCAATCAGCTGCTCAGCTGTCCTCAGCTTTTCAATGGATATCGCGCGACACGAACCCGGCGGCGAGGCGCCCAGCCTTGAGTGTTTCTGTACCCACAGCCCCACAGAAGGCGTGCCTACCCTACCCTGCCTGAAAGCTTCATTGCCTGCCTCGAGGACGAAGCTGATATAAAACATATAAAACAGGATTTGGCTCCGGTCTAAAACACACAAAACACCACAAGCGTTGCTTTTGATCTAAGGGTTTGCGGAGTACGGTCAAGCATCTTAACCGCCAGTCCTGGCTACCGAATTGAGCAGACGCGTGGCTCAGCTCGCTTGCGTTTTCTGGTTAGCGGCCATTGTTCTTCTTTTCTCTGATCTTTGCTAGTACGTGCACATCTGGTCGTCATTTGTCGCCATAGTCGAATCACCGTTTACCTCTCGTCACCGACCTCATCATTGCACGCCGCATGCTTTGAGTATTTGAACGAAACTGCCTCTCTGCACTCCAAAGAAATTTTGCATACTTTTCGAATCAACCGTCGACGCGGACTGACTTTTGACCATCGCCTGTCCCATCATATCAACTGTCTCCACGAGAGCCTCGATCGTGACACACCATCGCTGCTTCGAAACGACAGAATCTGCAAAGCCAGCAGTCGCCATCGTCAGCAGCACTCATGTCTGCGAGCGGGGTGGCTCTGTCAGCTGGCACTAATCCGAGCAATGGCGGGGATGACCAGATTTTGACCAAAATCCACCAAGCCTTGGAGGTCGTACACAGCCCATATTCGAGCAATAATGCCCGCCGGGAAGCTCAATCCTTTCTTGAGGAGGTCAAGGACGTCGCGGAAGCACCTTTTCAAGGATATAGACTGGCTTCAGACCAATCCCAACCACCCGTCGTCCGCCATTACGCCCTCTCCTTCTCGAACACGGAATCCGATATCGCTGGTCTATCTACAACGAGGAGCAGGCTTCAGCGCTGCGGAACTGGGTTCTGGAACTGAGTCAAGCGGTCTCAAAAGCTGACCCGGCCTATTTGAGGAATAAGACGGCGCAATTATGGGTTGAAGTTGCAAAGAGGTGTTGGGGCGCGGAGTGGATGGACATGGACACCTTGCTTGTCCAGCTGTGGCAAACACCTGATTCGGCTGTTCACAAAGAGCTGGTAATGTTCATTCTAGAAACGCTTTCCGATGAGGTTTTTACCGGCGACGACTCAGTAGTGGCCATGAGAGAAGGTGTGCTTAGTAAAGCATGCGTCGAAATATTCACACCCACGTCTGTGTTGACCGAGGCGTTCCCCAACCGTCAGCCTGGCCCAGATGTGCGTCAAGGACCTGAAGGGTGGCTTGGGCGTATATCCGAATTTCTCAATTTCTGCGTTGCCTCTGACGCAAAGGGTAGCAATGACGCCAAGGGCTGTGCTGTTAAGGCGCTGTCCGTATTTCTGTCGCTAATGCCCTGGGCGATACCCAAAGCTATAGCAGCTGCTCAGTGTGTCCATGTTATGACTGCGTGTCTGGCATCCTCCCACGCTGAGATTCAAAAGGTGAGGGACATGCTCTCATACCCTAATTCTGATATGAACAGCGCTGAAATAGATGAAAATGCTGTTCAGGGCTCCCTGGAAGCCCTCCACGCTCTGTTCTGTCGTACAAACCTCTCAGATGAGGAGTTTCGCGAGCTTGTAGTACCAATGTATAGCCATGCTTCAGTTGATCTGTGCAAAAACCTTTTTAATTGGGCGGTTGTGGATCCCGAGGATATCGACGAAGACAAATACCAAATTCTCAAGAAGCTATCAGAGGTGGGTCAATTATTACTGCATCTGCTTTGCGTAGTACTCTCTTCATTCATTAACCAGGTTGCAAGATGTTGTCATGCCTCGGCGACTACTTCGAGCGCAAGTATGCACAAGTGCCGACAGAGGCAGCTAGCTCCGAGTTTTTGCAGCTGTTGATCGAGGTGACACAGAGTCCTAGCCTGATGGTTTCAATTCCTATCCTCGTCTCCTGGACCAGAATACTTGGCCACAGGACCCTTGGCCCAAGCGATCTAGTGTCATCAACAATTGGACCTCTCCTAGAAGTCTGCAGCTCCAGGCTTGTGCGATACGAGAACTTACCAGACAACTCTACAGACCCTACGTATCTTTTCCTTACGGAGGATACTGATACCATGCCCGAGAGACATGCATTCCTGGGGAATTACAGAAGATACTGCTCACAGGTCATTGAACGTATTGTTCAGTTGAAACTCGTCGACGCGATTTCTCACGTACTAGGCCGAACTGAGTACATACTCCAGAACTTGCATGATGGGCAACCATCTTTCAACAGTAAGAGCGCTCCCTAAGAACCTCATTTCAACAGGAATGAAATCTTTGTTCTGACAACTGCAGAACAAACATATTCCAAGCACTCCATGCCTGCCCTGAGTGTCGACTCACATTTCACCGTCATCGAGGCTACCTTGAAAGGCTATGTCAAGTGGAGAAGATATCATGGGCGCGACCACGTAAGCCCCAAAGCCGCTACTGGACAGACGAAAGTAGCTAATGTGTCATGTTCAGGAACAACAAGCTGTTGAAATAGAATCAAACTTGGAAGTTTGGTGCAACAAGTTAATAGAAATGAGTTTCGAGGTGAGTTTCTTGGGCTATCAGGCTTCGCACCACCCTAAACCCGCTGACCTTTCGACACACTCTCTTCTATAGGACCCAATGATCCGCAAGCGCACTTTGCAACTTCTTGTATTCTTCTCCACCACGGCACTGAACAAGAACGCTGGGTTTATGTTGAAAGTCCTTGAGCATATATTGGTAACATGGCCGGCTCTTGAACCCGAACATCGAGTTTACAATGATGCTGTCAAAGAGCTGCAGAGCGAAAGTATGGTTGAGCTGCAGCGTCTCGCATCTGAGATGCCCGATCATCTTCTGGTTCGACCAACTTCCCGCTCCCCGCTCCCCGCCCCTGTCATAGAATGTCGGCTGACTATCAGTAGGGTGTATATGACCAGATTGAAAGCCGAGTAAACGAAATGATGAACTCGGGAGCATTAGACGAGAAGCGGTCTTTAGCCTACAAGAGCTTTCTTTTTCTCATCATGTTAGTGCCTTGAAAAGGGGGCAGGAGAATAGCAAAAAGGCTTCACCATGGCTAACTTGGACCTTGTCAGACACCGAGCTAGTGGGATCGACGTGCAAACAAAGATTCAGAAACTTGCGGATTTCATCGAGCCGGTGAAAACCCAATGGCAGGAGGAGGGAATACGAACTTCGCTCAAGTCATACGCCGACTTTTGTCGGTATCTCGGACTTGATAAAGCTCAGAGGTACTTGGCAAACATACGCGCTCACGAAATCAGTGACTGGGGAGCCCGCGAACTGGATGCTGAAGGTCTAGCCCTCCAGAGTGAACTTGACGAACGACTAAAGGTACGTGTATTTCCTGCATGCGCCATTCAAGATGCTAACTCATCGTGATAAGACTCTTCCTTTACGACCTACGAAGTCGTTCTTAGCCTTCTCCGTGGAGCGGCTGGACAAGTCATCCCCGGCCTTTCAGGGCCTCATACGCCCTCTGGCAGGGCGGATTCTCTAATATCCTTGCCGATCTGCTCGAATACCTCAGGTGAGAATAAGCTACATAATGGAGGGTCCTAATTGAGTGAGATTATTGACATGAACCCAGATTCGCCCATGCCACACACAATCCGGCCAGCTGGACAGAGTGGCCGATAGAGATGAGAGGCATGGTTGATCGAGTCCTCGGCGATAGGTTCTGGCAAGCTGGCATTTCCGAAGGCAGCAAAGATGACTTTTACGCACGCGTTATGGATAAGAAAAACACGATAGAGGGTCTTGCTTCGACCATCCGTGGCTCTGTTCGCTTCGTGAGAGAAGCGGCTTACGCAATTATTTACTGCATGAGCAGGTTGGACATGCAATTTTATGGCTTCAACGGCCTGTCGGGGCCCTTGTCAGCCGCATTATTTTCAGACTCCATATGGTTGTCAACACACCAACAGAGCAACCTGCTCAACTTGGTGCGCTACTTGGTCGATGACTGTCCAGTGGACTATCGGGAGCAGTTTCTTCCCCAGCTTCTGGCGGCGTGTTTCGAGCGAATGGATGCTAAGATACACGGAGAATGGGAGAAGATGGACAATCATCAGACTTCCACCCCAACGGTGAAGCCGGTCTGAAAGAAGAAATGAAAGCAGAGAGCATCCTGCGTCAAGTCACTTACACGGGGTGATGATGGTTGCCGACTTTCTTGATCCCACAAAGTCCAGTCAGTGATGAAAAAAAAGCCACGTTATCCTGCGTTTGTTTAGCTAACTCGATCCACAGACCCGTCTGCTCTCAATGTCCGAAGCCAAAAGGACGTACCCGTTGTGGAAGCTCCTGTTTTCTATCCATCGCTCCGAAAGTTCTGCTTAATGAGGCAAGAGATAGTTGAGCCGCTGCTCATGTTCTGTACCCACGGCATCCGTATGAGGGATACGCGATGTTGTGGTATGATTCTTCGGTTGTTCATATCCCTTGTTCCGGAATTCCAGGGACAAGTTCAAGGCAGGTCAGCGTCGAATGTCTCCGATAGAAGAGCCGCTTCGACGCATGCAGACACCGCAGCTATTCCTGACGAGATGGCCTCGGTGATTCGTGAGTATATAGCCTCGGACGTCCTGAAGGCCTGCTTGACATCCTTTCACGAACCATACTTCGTAGAGGTACAAAAGGAGCTAGCGTCCTTGATCGCTACCATTGTGGTTTATTACAGTCCGGTCACAACAACGCCTAGAGATGTGCTGCTGTCTTTACCAAACGTCAATGCCGCTGAGCTTGACCGTCTGGCTCCTTACATGGTTAAGCCAGACTCACATACTCGTCAACAACGGGCAATCGTCCTGGAAGTTCTAAAGGATCTTAAAGGAGTAAGCGTGTCTGAAATGGGCAAACTTGCCAAGACGGCTGGCTTCGGCAGCTCATCGAGGAATAAGAGAAGCAGTCGGAGTAAGATGGCGCAAGGTTTCATGAGCACATCGACGGGAGCTGAGATTGGTACAACCAGGGGAATGGCGTTCCTGGAGCCAGGCGAGTGACCCCGGACGCGTTAGAGGGCGTTTCCAATCTCTTTGACGGCTAAATGGAGGATATGCTGGCGCGACAGTGAGTTTGGGTGCGTGCCCTGTTGTGGCGACGCGTCAGACGGACTGCGTTATGGTAAAACACAACGTCATGTGGGACAGAGAAGAAACATTTCCAAGTGTTCCCGACAGCAATCTACGGTTCCCATCATGAACGCAGTGAAGGGCAGTGCGTCTACGTCTATCCTTATTTACAAGCCATAGATGATCTGGAGTCTCTTGTCTCTTTGGCTTCTTGGATGATACGATGAGAGCTGCAGAAGAAGGGTTGTCTACTAATACAGCAACGCGATGTTGTTGTGGCGGGAAGGGATTCGTGCTGGGTGTGACGCGGCCGGCACATGCTCAAAAGAGTTGGTCGGGGAAAAGGTCTAGGAAACATTTGTACGATGTGACGCGAAGATATATCCTACGTTTCAAGGTAATACCTCAATAGAGAGAGTCCCATGACAGATATGGCACATGGTGAACAAAAAAGAATATGAGACCTTCTAACCCCCATATGATGTGTTTATGTTTGCCCGCCTGCCTTTACATGTGTATTCATCTTGTAACAGGTGCCTGCCGTATTCCCTTGAAGTTTATCAATGTGATGAAAACACGAGTAAAAGTGTCGGCGGGCTAAGTAAGGCCAGGCAGGGCAGGGGTGGTTGTCGATCAATACATGCTGCGTGCGAATCTGCACGTTTTGCTGCTTTGACATTTGGCAATGATTGAGCCCCGGTCCCCGGATCTCTTGGCAACACGTGAAACTATTTCATTTACATACAGCACCTTGCATCATGTTGCTGCACACGCGGCCGGTCTTTTTTTTTTTTTTTTTCCCGCACACTTATCATGCCGCTGACGGTCTACGGGGTAAGCCAGCCTATTTCCTTTTTTTTTCTTCCTCGGCGAAAGGCTTATTGGAGCATGACTGGCACAAGTCCGTGCTATTAAGTAGCCTCGGGCAAGTTAAGCTTCAGATTGGTAATGGGTGAATGGGTGAATTGGTGATGGGTGGGTGGCGCACGGGGACGGAGCATCAATGAACGAAAAGGCCCGTTTTCCGCGTTCTTGCATGACACCCGACTTATCTGCGGCAATGCCTAGATAAAATGGATAAAACGGATCAATTGTGGTCTATGTATGTACTGCGTGTTGGTATATCGTGCGTTGAATCTTTGACGCTGTTTTGTTGTCATGGCAGGCACGGCTGGTTGAAGATGTTTGATCCCATCGTGGGTGTATGTGAGGATGGCTGGATAAGGTTCATTGCGGACCAAGTACGGAGTACGGAATACTCCGTACAGCCTCGGCAATCAGGCCCAACTCAATAAAATCTCCCCATCACTCATTCACTGCAAGTGGTCAGGCTTGTGCTTTTTTTTCTTTTTTTTTTTTTGCGATGCGGGGTCACGAGGTGGACTTTTCGTCATGACAAGAAGAGAGAGGGAGGGGGATGAGGAATGAGGAATGAGAAATGAGAAACACGAGCCCCCTCCCCAACTGTGCGCCTTTACGTACAATGCAAACACGCATGCGTGCGTTCTTGGAACGAATCGTTGGCTCCGTTCCAATCAGGGGAAATCAACTTGTTTGCCATTACGTGTACCGCCTTGCACGAATAGACGTGACAAGTTCTCGGCCGAGTCCCAAAAAGCGCTTGGCCAGGTAGATTCCATCAAATGACAAGCAAAGCCACTGTCGCAAGGGAAAAAAAGGAAAAAAGGAAAAGAAAAAGAAAAAGCAACGTCACATTGCTGCTACCCTTGAGACCATGACTGAGGATCAACCGGCCCGGTAGGATGGATCCCAGGCCGTTTGTTGTACATATTGTATGTACATATGTAAATATCGCGACAATGAAGGAGTGGAGTGCATGGCATGTCTCGCCGAACCGGCAGTCGTGGTTGGGGTGTTGGCCAGAAACTTGACGGCATTACCCGTCATCTCTCTCTTTACCAGTTGTCTACATGTATGTACTCCGTACGGAATATGATTCTTGATTCTGGCAGCCTCGGTAGATTCACGTAGTAGGTTACCCGCGCATTACTTCGTACTACTTCGTACGGATTACAAGCACCTTGGTTTCTCCAGTTTCTCCACATGCCAGTGCTGGCCGAGGCGGGTTCGGGTTCGGGTTCGGGTTCGCAGCACTTTTACAACGGAGTACTCCGTACTGAAGGACCTGATATTAATATAAGGCCCTGTCTATCCAAGTATGTATGCATATATGTACAAATAGACAGTCAGGGATATGGATCGATGCTCAAAAATCACAACCCAGTGCGTCGTCGTCGTCGTCGTCGTCGAAACGCTCACTCACACTTGCGATTCACATCGGTGGTGGACAGAACACTCTTCCAGAAGAATGAGATATACTACGGAGCCGTACCGCCGTGTCTTGTCTCATCGTGGCGTGGATTGAACTGGACTACAGAGTGCGCTAAGAGACATGTCATTGTGACACATCTGTGAGAACCGCGAAAACAGTACGGAGTAAGTTATCGTTAAAAGGTCATGTATATCTGATATATAATTACGTTTTGCGCCGTTCATACTACATGTACATGTGCACTCTTAATACGACAACTGCTAACCGACCAGACTTGGAGACTCGGAGACTTGGACTTGCGCAGGTACAAATTACACGTCAATTTTTTTTTGAATTGAAAGAGAAGCTAGACAAACTGCCAACCTGCCAACTAACCCAAGTTCATCTCAGATTAGATTGACTTCCGCTAATAATAGACAAGCAGCAGTTCCAGTAAGGGATCGACAGCCAGGTCAGTAGTAAATATTAGATCACTTGATCCTGCTTGTCCGTTCTAACCTGTTCATGTCCGTCCGCCTTGCCTAAACAGGGCCAGGTGATCGAAATGTTTTAGTGATTCGCAGTTTTGCCGGTGGCCAAGCATATTCATTACCTTTCAAGGTCTTGGCAAGAATCCTTCTCAAGTAAAATAAATACATGGTCAATCATCTGCTTCTGCAATTACGAATAGATGAACAGCTGCGGGACATGAAGAGACATTGATATAGAACTCATGTGTCGTCAACATATCAAATCATACTTGATTACCTTGACCTCCAACTTGCTTGCTTGACATTCTTGCAGTACGAAATACGGATATTGAATACTGTACTCGGTACGCATTCCTGGTGCTCGGGAGAACGAGAACTCTGCGTCCTCGGTCTGTTCGGTCTGTTCGCACTTTTTGCCCTGTTCTCACGCCGCCGTCAGGGCTCGACCATGCATTGCGATGCAGCCAAGTAATACATGTAAAAGTAATAGGAACTTCAAACAGCTTGTCTCAATCGACCAACTGCCGGGCCCACACATCAGCTCATAAACATGCGCTCCCCATCAATAATAAGCCATGATACTGCCAGCCAGTTCTGCCCCAAAGTTCCTCCGTTGTGCAGTCAATGGTGTGTGCACTCCTGGAGAAACCTTGCTAAGAAAAGAGAGTGAGGGGGAGGAGAAGAGGGGAAGAAGGGGAGAGGGAGGGGAAACAAAAGTTGAGGATGAGTGCCTGCAAGACAATGGAAACTTATTTTGCGCCGAGGCAGAAATCACTCACTATCCGGCGAACCTGGCCGTGCAGCCGTGCAGTGCAGCCGTGCAGCCGTTTCTTGTTATTAGACACGACGCTAATTGTCGTTGATTGATTAAAGGGAGGGTGAGATACTTCTTCACTTGCGTACGGATAGATGCATGATATAAGACCATCAGACGAGGCTCCCGGAAATTGTGGTGCTCAGAGTGGTGAATGCCGTAAAGCAGGGTGTGTGTGTAATGATGGTGCATTTTACGGAGTACATACATTAGATCGCTCTGCTCTGGTACTAATATACATGTATGTATGTATGTATGTGTGTGTGTGTGTATGCATGTATGTATGTATGTATGTATGTATGTATGTATGTATGTATGTGTGTGTGTGTGTATGCATGTATGTATGTATGTATGTATGTATGTATGTATGTATGTATGTATGTATGTATGTATGTGTGTATGTATGCATGTATGTATGTATGTATGTACTGACTTCTCGACCCACTCAGCCAAGCACGTCGGCGACAATTCATCCATCGTCGTTGGTGATTGAGGCGGAGCCGTCAACGTCTTGGTTGGACAGACTACGGAGTACTAGTATTAGTTCCAATTATCTCCGAGAACTTCCATAGTAATATGCCAAGTCTCATGGAGGAACATCTGAGTCGGCTGCTTGTATGTACTCGGCGATGCAAAGAATCATCGCCACGTGTCGGAAGACAGCCTCTGAGTTACCGAAACGAACCAAATTTGCCAGACAGCCAGGGTGCAATCCGAAAGATGTTCCACCATGGTCATTCATGAAGAACAAACATTGGCCTTATGAAGCAAGCCACACGCCGCTTGGGGTTCGACTTGTGCGCACCTGGGGACTGCGGTACAGAAGAAGAAGAAGAAGCTTCCGGCCATGGTCTTGAGACAAGGCGAATCGAGAGGTTGGCGTACGGAGAGTAATGTAATGAATGGCCTTGTTGGTCTCAGGGTAGAGCTACCCAGGGAACATGCATTGGCTATTGGGCTTTCAAAGCATCGGCAACCCGACTTATTACTGGCGGTGCAATTACCGGCTCACGCTTATTATATTACTATTCGTGTCAATCTCGTCTCGTCTCATCCCACACGGGCGCGCCAATATTTCAATTTCCTTTCGGATGGGGCACGGATGGACAGCAGCAGCCCATGGCATGCCGCGCACGGTAATAACGGTAATGACGGTATAGGCTGTCACCTGTAATGACGGTAGGGACATGTAGCCCACTTGGGCGGTGCTAGGCCAAACCCAAATACTGTCAAAATGTAGGTCCTTTCTACGTACCACCCCTACCGTTCTCAGCCGGTAAGGTAAGCCAGATGCCACTCGTACATGTACATGTATTGCCTGCCTGTCTGGTGGCTGGCTGCTGTTGTTGAGGGACCCGCGGGTGTGACCCTGCAAGTCGATTTCTGGGCGCGAATTTGTCCGTAATTGTACTCCGTACATATGTACGTCGTAAACGGGCCAAGGAGGACATGGAACAGGGAGCAGCTTTTGAAATGTATGTGTACGGAGTACATGATCCAACAAGTCCCTTGATCCCAGTCAATCAATATTATATGTACATACGAGTGCGGCAGACGCCATCACGAACTCGCAAACTCGCAACCAGACAGCATCGGCTAGTATTGCATGCAGGATTCTCCCATTCACTTCTACATCTCATCTCATCAAGTACGTACAGTAAAGGGTAGGTACAAAATGGCAAGTCGTGACTGCTATTAGTACTCTGTACTCCGTACATACATCTAGCCCATTTCGCCGCCAATCATTTTTATTTAGCTTGTCTATTTGCATGACGGATTATCATCACACTATTACATCCAATCAGGCAGGCTCTGGGATCGGGTGATTTATGGAGTACTCTCTATTATACTCTCTACTCTCTACACTACACTAGAGAGTGAGAGAGAAAGAGCCTACTCCGTAATAATGTATTTGTAGTATTTGCATGCCCCTCTCTGCGAGCATGTCTGGTGTGTCCGGCTCGAATCCATGTCCTCGCACTTTCCAGGCTTTGCACGCCCACACGCCCAACACGCCCAACACGCCCAACACGCCCAACACGCCCACTTGTGAGCGCGCGCTGTCGCCCGGTTTTCTACGGAGTACATAGTCTCGTTTGCTTTCATTGGCCACGCACCCGTCCAGCCCGCCAAACAAGTGCAGTTCAAGCCCCATATGTATTAGTACAAGTTCATGTCGATTGCATCCCCGTACATGTAGTACATACATGCATGTACATATAGCCACCTGTGTGACTCTGTGACAGGAACCACGTCGAGTCCATATTAATAAATACAACAAGACGTGCCTGGCCTGGCCCACTGGCAAGTCGTCGTGACATTGCGTCCAAGCTCCCATCCCGATTTGTCTCGACTGTCGTCAACCCTCTTTCAACCTTTCCACCCACCGTCTGCCATTCAACTCGCTCGCTGGAATCATCTGTTTCGCATCTTGCGTGTGACTCTTCATCCCATCACTCAGACTGATCACGACATTATTGACGGGCGTGTTTATTTATATCCATTACTGTGCTTCTCCTGTACTGACTTGCTTCATTCGTCTCGTGAGACCTCTCTCCCACCCAAAGTCGACCGGCACCGGAATCGCCAGCCTCCGTTTGTGCCATTGGACATATTATTGGCTCGGATTTGGAGTATTGTGAATCACGTCACGGGTCAGTCGCGCTGCAAAATATCGAAATCACCTCAGCCCAGGTCCAACTATCGAAAGGATTGTATCATCGACGGATGTGTTTTCTGAAACCTGCGCAATATCGAACGTTTATCAAGTACCTTGTCGGTGCTTTTCTGTGCGATGGTGTACTGCGGAAGCCCTCGCGGGGTTGCCAGATGTGCAGAACCCGCCGCATAAAGGTACAGTACTCCTGAAACAAGGCAGATGGTTCGGTGTGGTTATGTTATTGACCACAAGCCCGTGTAGTGCGACGAAACTAAACCGACCTGTAATCAATGCGCCAAGAGCCGGAGGATATGTCCAGGATATAAGGATGAGTTCGACTTAGTTTTTCGCAACGAGACTCAAGCCACAGAAAGGAGAGCAAGAAGAGCGTCAAGGAAGGCACTCACACACAAGCAAGAACGAGAGGCGGACCGGGGTGCGTCACCATCGTCTGTTGCATCATCTGATACAGGCGGGACTTGTTCACCAACAACGCCCAAGTCTCAGCTATCCCGTGTCCAAAGCACCCTCAAATACCTCTGGAGGATCATGCGACCTGTCACTTCATCGCGAACTATGTATTGGTTCCTCGGCATGGTAGTCTAATCGGTTTCATGGAATTTGTTGTCCCCTCCTCAAGGCCGAGAGAGTACCTGTTCACTACAGATACGCATTCGAGGCTTGCGCACTGGCATCCCTGAATAATGGCGTAGGTAATCGCAACCACTTCGAGAAACAGGCGCTCGGAAAATATACGAAAGCATTATCGACTACTTTTGCCGCCCTTCGGGACCCTGAGGTTGCCAAGGAGGATACCACACTGGCAGCAGTCCTCCTTTTAGGATTATTTGAGAACATAACGGCGAAAACCATGGGCATGCTAGCTTGGGGGTCGCATATCGAGGGGGCTATACAACTCGCAAAAGCGCGTGGCCGCAAACAACTTCGGACGAGAGTTGGTCTCAACATGTTCATTGCAGTCCGCACACAAATGGTGAGTCCACCTTCGCTGCCCATGCATGAAGCTATAAATTGTCTTTGAGTTTCATCAAGCGTCTCATCACCCTCAACCTCGGTCGCTCAGCGTCTAACAAATATTCAGATCATCCATAGTCTGAGTACATCAAAAGCTCCAGGCATGGACGTCTCGTGGTGGATCGAAGACGCAGTGAGGGATAGGCACGCTTCAGAATGCCAACGACTTTGCATCAAAGTTGGGGAATTGAGAGCCGAGATCAACCGCCTTCTCACTACGGTTCCGCGAACTCCGGATAAGATGGAAATCATCATCGACGTTATTCGGCGCTGCCAGGTGCAAGACCAGGCTTGTGCAAATTGGTGCAAGAACCTTCCTGATTATTTCCAATGCAAAACCGCCACATGGGAGGATAACGTACCAAACGGAGACTTCACCAAAGCTGAAGTATATCCTGGACGAGTGGATGTTTACAACGATATCTGGGTCGCTACGATTTGGAACATGCTTCGTTGCGGACGAATCATTTTGAACTCGATCATGGTTCGTTGTGCAGCCTGGGTTTGTGCCCCAGTCGACTACAGAACCACTCCCGAATACGCCAACGCTGCTCGCACGACAGTAGACATTGTCACAGACGTCATCTCCTCAGTGCCCTACCAATTGGGTTGGTTTTGTAAACGCAAGGATCTACTCGAGCGTGCGAACCTGTCAACCTTTGCTTGCGGCGAAGACGATTCATCAAAGGGCTTATCTGGCTATTTCATGACATGGCCTCTTGCTTTTATACACTCTCTGGACTACCTGACAGATTCACAAAGAATTTGGGTACGCGGTCGGCTCCAGTATATTGGGACTCACCTCGGGGTACGGTACGCACTATTGCTCACTCAGGTTAGTCCTCGTCTGCGCACATCATGGCCACCTTCTTTTGTGTTTACCAATAGCCTGCTCTGATCTATTTGGTCATTATCTCAAACACAGTCCCATCCCTCCAAAATCAAGCATCTCACTTACATCCCCACAGTTGAATATACGCATTCCTTCGATGCTCATCTGCCGCGACGGCTTACTTGCAAGACCATACCCTATGATGCAAGATTTCCAGCAGCAGCCTTCGTCAAAACTGCCCTGTCCGACCCCGAGTTTTGTTGCGAGCCCCTTGGTACCTCAACATGAGACGGTGGAGAAAGCGAAATTAGATGAAGAAGCTATCAACATACTCACAAAGGCTATGAACAAATCCGGCAACATCGACGAAAGGAGGATCAAAACGTGGCTTGAGTTCCAACATTTCACAACAACCGCGATTTGAGAAAGTGGTCGATTTTTTGTGGCTGGAACTCTTAATCGAGGACTTCTTGGTAACGCTGTCTGAGATGCACACATCGATTTCATGTGGTTTTGCCTTTCAAGCGGGACATGAAAAATACGCGGGACACGGTCTCTCTGTCTGCTCTATTTGCTCCAGCAGAGAAATATGGGACATGATGCATCAGAAACTGCAGTCGATGCCTAAGACGGTGGGGGTGCGTCCGACCAGGATAAGGTCTATTGAATTTCACCCAATTTGTAATGCAATAGCATTGCTGCGGAGTTTTTATGGGATTAAAGTCGGTGCTCTGGCTTATATTTGCAACGTCCTGTCACAATTCTTGTCTTGCTTGTGGTTGCATATTTTGTACATTTACATGTGTGTGTGTGTGTGTGTGTGTGTGTAAAACTCACAGCATAATGATATCCTGATTGAAGCACTTTTATATCCACATGATGGGTTTCTTGAAAATGTTGTACGTTGGGGATTGACTCAAGACGCCAGAGAACACTCTTCATTTATCATTGCCAAAGCCTCAGTTATTTTGTTCGCCGTGGCGCTAGACTACAATCAACCAGTTGATGCTCGGTCCTTCACTCAGGTATCAGGCGGGACTTATTATGAAAAACCATGTTCTATAGTAATGTGTCAATAATGTTCACAGAATTCCTCGGGCCCCTGCCCTGCATGCACCCCGACAACACTTTCTCAATGAAGAAGTGATTTGATTGTGGCTCATTGACTCCGACAGGACCGTTTGAATATGGCCAACTGCGTACTAAAAGGCGATCCAGCGCGAGACCTTATCGAAAATACACATTGGCTTCGTTCGCGCATTAACGTCGTTTCAAAGGACGAGAAGTTAATGCCAGCAACCGCTTCGTCGCTTCAGGCCAACTAATATATATACATGGCAGAATCATCGATCCTAGTTCTTTCTTTTGTGCCTACTTGTGCACTTCAGTCAGCGTCTGTACTCCAAAGCGATTGACTTTGTACAGGCCATCATGCAACCTGCAGCACTTTTTTTTTTTTTGGGGGATTTGTTAGGCTTACATATCAGCATCGGGTTTGGGTTGCCTGAGGTTCCAAGCTTTACGACCCAGCTCTGGGTTTTGTCGACATATTTCTCGTTCTGCACATGTTTGACGCCCACTCGCACTCCATCCTTGGTAAATACAACGTTGTTCTTTCCCATACGCTCAGACGCCCTGTCCCGAATCTTGGTAGCGGAGTCGTACACGTGATAGAGGACCCATGCGATGGCGGAGACGAAGATGATTGCAATAAGAAGAGGGATGAGTTTCCTGTTCCAGAGCCAAGATGTCAGCTCATTGAAGACGAAAGGTTTTCTCATTGTGTAAAGTAGTAGTAGTAGTAGTAGTATCCGGGCGCCGAGAATGGAAGCGCATCGGAGAGGTCGAAGCTTCGGAGGAATGCCGCAGTGAAATTTTTGGGTACGACGAGCCTTCACACGCACAAGTTTGGCCACGAATTCTCAGGGAAACAATCGCGCGGGACAAACTGACCCGATAGTAGAAGCCATGATTTTTGACAAGCCGCTATGTACTTTTGTTTTGCGGCGAGTGAAAAGTGCCTGCGTGGGGAAAGAAAAAGAAAAAGAAAAAGAAGCAAAAGAGGCAGACAGGCCCCGAGAGGCGGCGGCGGAGAAAACGCGCAACCGACTTGATACCAGTGCTTGCTGTCGCAAGATAGCCTCGGAGGAGAAGAAAGTAAGTCACGAGGTTGGTGTCTTGGGATCTTCTTGGTAGCACGCACTCGCACTGGGAACGGGTACAGAAAGTTAGAAGTCGAGGGAGTCTGGTTCGGTGCAAAAGACGGTTGAGGCAGAGTCCGTCGAACCAACTGTTGTTCAAGTTGTCCAGGTATTAGGTAGGGGTCCACAGGGTGCTTAATAAAAGTAACGCCGAAATGGCACCTGTGACCTGTGACCTGAGCACTGTCGAGGATTTAAGGTGGATAATAAGTACAGGGAGTGAGTGAAAGTGTTGCTACTCGAGCTTCATTTCGCGCTTACACTGAGAAAGGTATTGGAAGGAAGAAGTTTGTCCAGACGGCGAGGAGGAGGAGCATCGTTGCCGTTCACTAGAGCTTGTTGTGCGCAACTTTGTCGTCCCTGCCGGCTCCCTCAAGCTCAGCCTCTACTCCAGCCTCACATGCCCCAACCCAGCCGCGATACGAAGAAAGCGATTTGATTAAGACTCGCTGGTTTATGGTATATGCATGGTCTCGAACCATGTATATACTCGCAGACGCCAGTCGTGCCTCTGGCGCCGTGCTTCGAGCCAGCTTCGTTTATCCCAAGTAATCAAGCGACCCCCACCAAATCATAAGCTCATCATAGCTCTGGGGAGACACAACACGCTGCTCCAATGACAGGATCGAGATACTCACTAGATTATTTTTAAGAGAAGCACCGATCGTGAAGGGTGGACAGTTTCTAGGCAGCTCCTAGACACGGCCTATGCCGTGCAACTGAAGGTCGAGGTACTCACTCACTTTGTGCCCATGAGAAAAAAAAAAAAAAAACAAACAGACCAAACCAGATCCTTCCACCGTGATACACACAATATTTTAGGGCCAAAGAAGTGACATTACAAAACGGGCTGGCTCGGAATTTGCGTCGACACGCGGCCGAGGACGTTGGATTTGAAGCTGGGTATTGGCCAATAGACGATGACAACTTCAAGTCGTTTTTGGAGGACAACAGTATCAAAGCGCCTACATCGCCAACTGCTGGTTTTTGTCGGCATTCATGTCACTCAACTTCTTGGAGCTGTTCCCAGGATAACCATTCAATACGAAGTGCTACTAGAAGTCCTCCTCGCTGAAAGTGGCCAGGGCGAAGTCGTCATGGCGAAATACTTTTCGAGGAGCTTGAAGAGCCCATAATTCCGGCCCTTCCACATGGAGAGTGCGGAGCTTCGATGTGACCATGAAGATCAAGCAAGAGCTGATAGAAAGCCTGTCCGTCAATTCAATCCCTGTGTCGACCCGCCACATTGGAGACAGGGCTGGCTACACACACGAGAATCAAGATGGATCGAGAGCATCATGCGTGCTTCTTCTTGTTGCCCCACCGAATCGGGAAAGGCCAACATTGGAGGAGGACAGCTCCGCGTTCTCCTCCTGCTTTGCTGGCCACTACACGGAGTATTACTTGCACCGACGTCTTTCCGAGTCGACGAGCCCTGCAAACGAGCCCTGCAACACCTGCCACCACCCGCGCCTACTACTATGTAGTAGGACACACACCTCATTGCTAGTATTCCGTACCCATGCCTGCTCGACCCAGTTGACACGATACCTCCTCCACCGCTTCAAGCTTCCTCTCAGTCTCCTTCCGGACGGCCCCATCTAGAATTTGCGACCGGATTGAACTTGCAATATTCCATTCCCACGGTGCCTGCGGCATAGCAGAGCTCGTCACCTCCGGTCGTCTCCTTCCCAGCACCCACGTCCCTCGTTCACGGTCTCTTAATCCGCCCCCGCCTCGCCTAAACGATTCTCGGATCATCCTCATCACCGCTCCCTGTTGCCCGTCTTCGACATGTCCGCTCCCCAGGCGAAGGCCACGGGCAGTATCCCGACCAGCCGCAGCAGTTCGAGCAAACTTCCCAGGATGATTTTGCTCAACAAGATGCTGCTGCCGGTACCGCCCCGTCCAAGAAGAAGAAGAGAGGATACGCTGCGCAGGCATTCGAGGTTGGGTCCGGCGCCAATGCTGCTGCGGTTGGCGGCCAGACGCAAGGCGGCGGCCAGCAATACGGGTTTCCTGGCTCACAACAGACAGCTAATCTCTATGAAGGCTATACTCAACCCGATCCTCAGCAAGGCGTGGCTGGCCAAGGCTACCAGTACTCACTGGCACCGAATCAGCCCCAACAACAAGCAGCTTATGTTGGTTATCAAGCCCCGATCAAGGACATGGTGCTTCTCAGGGAGTTGCCGGCATCACTCAAGGCATGGGAGGGATGCAACTCGGGGCCCAACCACCACAACATCAGTACCAGCAACCAGGAGCTGTCGCCAACCAACAGCCTGCTCGAGTCGGCCCTCTTAATCAACTATATCCTACTGACTTGATGAACAGTCCCTTCTCAGTGTCAGAACTGGACTTGCCACCGCCTCCAATCGTTCTCCCGCCCAATGTAAGCCATGTCCTGCTACAGGTAACTCGATAACGACACTGACAATATTCGGCTTACCATAGTCAAGCGTGACACCTTCTCCTGACGCCAATTGCTCGCCACGGTACATTCGATCCACCCTCAATGCCGTTCCTACGACCAACTCGCTGCTCAAAAATCCAAGTTGCCTTTTGCCCTTGTCATCCAGCCATACGGCGCACTTCACGATGACGAGGACCAAATTCCTGTCATTCAAGACCAGGTCATTGCACGCTGTCGCCGATGCAGAACATACATCAACCCTTTTGTCACTTTTCTGGATCATGGTCACCGCTGGAGATGCAACATGTGTAATCTCAGTAACGATGTTCCCCAGGCTTTTGACTGGGACGCAGCAGCTCAACAGACTGTGGACAGAATGCAGCGTTATGAATTGAACCACTCTGTTGTTGAATCCGTTGCGCCTCAAGAGTACATGGTCCGTCCTCCGCAGCCATTGGTCTACCTGTTTCTGTTTGATGTCAGCTATGCAGCCGTGTCAAATGGCATGCTGGCAACTTGTGCTCGTACAATCCTCGACAGCCTTAGTCGAATTCCTAATGCGGATAGACGCACCCGATTGGGTTTTCTCGCAGTGGACAACAGTCTGCACTACTTTTCTATTCCAAACGACGAAAACGAGAATGGCGAGACCAACATGCTTGTTGTCAGCGATTTGGAAGAACCCTTCCTTCCAGTTCCCCATGACCTACTCGTATCCTTGACAGAAAGCCGCCAGAGCATCGAAAAGTTTCTACAAAAGCTCCCGGATATGTTTCAGAGCAATCACAGCAATAGTTCCTGCATGGGTTCGGCCCTGAGAGCCGGCCACAAGCTTATCTCTGCCCTGGGCGGAAAGATTGTGGTTCTGACTGCGTCTTTACCAAATATTGGCGATGGGAAATTGGAAATGCGAGAAGATAAGAAACTCCTTGGTACGTCGAGAGAAGGGAGTCTACTGCAGACTGCAAACAGCTTCTACAAGAGTTTTGCAGTTGAATGCTCCAAGAATCAAGTTTCAATTGATATGTTCCTCTTCTCCTCACAGTATCAAGATGTTGCGTCTCTCAGCAACCTTCCGAGGTATACAGGTGGACAGACTTGGTTTTATCCTGGTTGGCATGCCTCGCGCCCAGAAGATGCCCTCAAGTTTGCATCCGAGTTCAGCGATTATCTATCATCAGAGATTGGTCTCGAGGCGGTGCTTCGTGTCCGCGCTACAACCGGCTTGCGCATGAACGCATTCTATGGCAACTTCTTCAACCGCAGCTCGGACTTGTGTGCATTTCCTGCTTTTCCTCGCGACCAGTGCTACGTGGTTGAGGTGGCTATTGATGAGAATTTGAACAAAATTTCGTGTGCATGCAGGCTGCTGTGCTGCATACGACATGCAACGGTGAACGACGCATCCGAGTGTTGACTCTGTCCCTTCCGACTACAACCAACTTGTCCGATATTTATGCTTCCGCGGATCAGTGTGCAATCACTGCCTATTTCAGCCACAAGGCGGTCGAGCGGACCCTCGATAGTGGTTTGAAGCAGCCAGGGATGCTTTGCAAGCTAAGCTTACTGAATTGCTGCAGACTTTCAAGAAAGAACTCGCCGGAGGCAGCATGGGTGGTGGTGGCTTGCAATTTCCGCCAATTTGCGTGGTCTACCGGTTCTGTTCTTGGGCTTGGTCAAGAATGTTGGACTGCGAAAGTCCACACAGATCCCCTCGGATATCCGCTCAGCAGCATTGTGTCTACTCTCTACCTTGCCTGTGCCACTACTGATGCGATACGTTTATCCCAGGATGTATTCGCTACATGACATGCCTGACAATGCAGGGACACCCGATGAAGAAACCGGTCACATTGTGCTTCCTCCAGCTATCAACCTGTCGTCAGAGCGCCTCGTACCTTACGGGCTATATTTGATCGACGATGGACAGACACAGTTCATCTGGATTGACGAGACGCTGTGCCCCAACTCATTGCCGATGTGTTCGGTGTTGAGGATCGTTCGCAGGTTCAAGTCGGCAAAGGCCGAATTCCGGAGCTCGACAACGATTTCAACGAGAGGGTGAGAGCCGTCATCCATAAGAGCAAGGACCACAAGTCTCTGGGAGTTGGAAGCGTCACTGTACCGCATCTCTACGTAGTCAGGGAGGACGGAGAGCCCAGTCTGAAGCTGTGGGCTCAAACTCTGCTAGTAGAAGACCGCGCCGACCAAGGGGTGAGCGCTGCACAGTGGCTCGGTGTGCTGAGAGAAAAGGTGAGTCTTTAAGAGTCCACGTTCGGCCGAGATTGCTTGGTCAGTCTCCGCCGAAGACATCCAGTCTGGCATCACGAATGGTATCCTTGTACTAACAGGACCAGGTGGTACAATAATGACTTCCATGGTCGCATACGGGTACCAGTACAATCCGACGAGTCAGGCGAAAATTATAGTCAGAGAGCCAATGGCCTGGGATTCGATGGCAATGGGTGCTCTTTGTTGGCGCCGGGCGTGCGGCGGGATAATGAAGAAGAAGAAGAAGAAAAAAAAAAAAAAACCAGTTAGCGGACGATGGGGACCTTGAATATTCTAAAGGAACAAATCCCACTAGTGGCCTGGTCTGGCATGCCGACGATGAATTTATGCTTGACCAGGGTTGATATAACCAATCCGTAGACGGGAGCAATGCAACGAGGCAATTTGATCAGTGTAGATGATTGAGAGCCAGCGACACGAACAAGACGCCATTGAATTGATCAGGAACAGCGACTTATTGCAGGTGATAATTATGATGTTTGCCGCAAATGGGATAATATCTGACAAAACGCCTGAAATCCGGAATCAAGACTATAAGGGGTTGGTCACACACTAGATGATGCTGATGGGGAATACTTGACAACAGATTCTGCACCTTGAAACCTCCGCCTTTGCTGGGACTGACCAAAATGTCTTATCAAACCTTGAGTGCTCCGCATTTCATTCACTCTTCAGCGTTGTGGCTTTGATTTGATTTTCCACCTATTATCACGGCTAGGTCGAGATCCCCTTGATAAGTGAGATAGGTTGATGACAGTGGTAGGCTATGCTACTGTGCGGGTAATTGAAAACAGCTCTGATCGTGGGTCCCATTTCTATCCATGCCACAGCTCCATGGATAGCTATTATTACTTTTGACGCTTTATTGCAAATGAGCAAGCCGTCACACAAAGACAATTCCGTTGATTATTATTTGGGGCACATGCCATTAACAAAGCTCCTCCGTCCTTGTACCTGTGCCTGGCAAGACCTCGGTCCCCACTGTTGGGAATCGTAGCGGTGCGCGTGCTGATGCTGATGCTGATGCTGGGCCTTTGTTCTTTGTTTGGTCACTTGAAGCAGAATCATCGCCTGAGCCACGGTTGTATCACGGATGAATCAGTTGAGAGGAGATGTTCTGGCGTGGTTAGCCCGGACTGTGAATAAGCCTCGACACCCCTGGCGCCTTGAGACAGATTGGACTGGCTGGGCTCGGATCCTCATTTTCTTTAAAAGGCCGCGTCCGGCGAAAAAGTCTGAGAAGACCAGACAGACATGAAAACATGGTCAGAGATTCGACCCTTCGCCTTCAGCCCAGCTGTTCTTCCCCGAGGCAGTCGTTTTTCCCGAACACCACAACAACAGCAGCTTGCACATGCTTCACTCGTACTGTCACTTAAATCCTTCCTTTTTTTTTTTCGGCTTGACTTGCAACCAGCGAAGCCCGAGCGACCTCGATCTGCAGGTCCCTCTCTCCACCTGACGAAGTGAACCCCACCATACCAGTCCGGTTGCTGCTCTGTATCGATAATAGCAGGCCATTCTGCGGTGCTGTCACCATCGTATCCTACCTCCTCATCTCCCGTTTCATCCTCGTTTGCAACACCGCAGTAGTAGTCTTTGATCAAACCATAGACACTCTTCGTCACAGTCTCTTTACACAATCAATTTTCCTCCTCAGAGTTTGGCCTCGAGAGTTGAAGCTGGTCTTGACGGACTTTGCCGTTAGAAACACAGCGGCAACAACTGGCAAAACGAGGCCCAAGCGGGGAACCTGGTTCGTGGAGCTCCGCCGCCCAAATCACAGGGTGCGCCTTATCGTTCTCGGCTCGCAACATCTCACATCGTCACTCCTATCCCGTCCAGAGCAGAGCTGTCGTTCTTTTGCTTCGTCCTCAGTCATAACAACAGAGGGAAATTTTTCTCGTCATCGCAACGCTGGGTGTCTCTGGCCTCCATTGACAATTGTCGTCGACCGATCAGTTTCGAAACCCCTCTTGGCTTGGAGCACCACTTATTACCCCACCGAACCCTCCGTGAAGGTCAAGGTTAGCCAACGGTTACCACTTCGACGCAGCATGTCTCGCTCGAATCCCCCAATGCGGGAGGCTCTCGCAAGATCTCGTTCAACGTCAGCGAGCAATACGATATTCAAGATGTTGTCGGTGAAGGCGCGTACGGAGTTGTCTGGTATGTACACAACATCTCTCATGGACATGGATATCCGCCAGCCAGTTCAATCGGCGCAGCTGAATACTTTCGTTGCTTACATGAATGGTGCCTAGCTCTGCGATTCACAAGCCATCTGGGCAGAAAGTTGCCATTAAAAAGATCACTCCCTTTGACCATTCCATGTTCTGTCTCCGAACTCTTCGCGAAATGAAACTTTTACGCTACTTCAATCACGAGAACATCATCTCAATCCTCGACATTCAGAAACCTCGAGGTTATGACACTTTCAACGAAGTCTATCTCATTCAGGTAAGCGGAGTCCCACGAACATGTTCTTGGTTTGAGGGTGAGATTCTCGGCGTCTTGGAGTATTTCGCTGATGAAGACCTGCCATCTAGGAGTTGATGGAAACAGATATGCACAGAGTCATCCGCACGCAAGATCTTTCAGATGACCATTGCCAATACTTTATCTATCAGACACTGCGTGCTTTGAAGGCCATGCACTCTGCGAACGTTTTGCATCGAGACTTGAAGCCATCAAACCTCCTTCTCAACGCGAATTGCGATCTTAAAGTTTGCGACTTTGGGCTGGCTCGCTCTGCAGCTTCCCAGGAAGACAATTCTGGTTTCATGACGGAATATGTTGCTACACGCTGGTATCGTGCGCCAGAGATTATGCTCACCTTCAAGGAGTATACAAAAGCAATCGATGTGTGGTCCGTCGGCTGCATTCTGGCTGAGATGCTCAGCGGGAAGCCCTTGTTCCCGGGCAAAGATTGTAAGTGGAACAGCTTGTTGTGGAAGTCACGTTGTGCCTCCAATTTTCACAGACTCAAATTCACCTACTTGGTGTCTGGACCGATACGATACACTAACGAATATCCGGTTTGATCACAGATCATCACCAGTTAACTCTCATCCTGGATGTTCTTGGCACGCCTACGATGGAAGACTATTATGGCATTAAGTCGAGACGAGCGAGAGAATATATTCGATCCCTGCCCTTCAAGAAGAAGGTGCCGCTCAGAACATTGTTTCCAAAGACTTCCGATCTGGCTTTGGACTTACTGGAGAAACTTCTCGCGTTCAATCCTGTCAAGCGTATCACGGTTGAAGAAGCACTAAAGCATCCTTATCTTGAACCCTATCATGATCCGGAAGACGAGCCCACTGCACCACCGATCCCTGAAGAATTTTTCGACTTCGACAAGCACAAAGACAACTTGAGCAAGGAACAACTGAAACAACTGATCTACGAGGAGATAATGAGGTAGATGCGATTTCGTTTGGATTTATGGGAGGGAATGAGATGCTACAAATTATAGATAATGCATGCCGACGAACCTGTAGCCACAGCTTTCACACCAGGTCGTAATGACGACACAAAAGCTGATTTCTGAGTGGAGCATCAGAATTGCATTGAGGATGGCGACATGGCAACTGGCCAAAAAAAAAAAAAAAAAAAACAAGATCGTGAGGATAGACGCACAGTAGTGGGTGGGCATGAGCACTGACGTACACGAAACAGATTGTTCGATATGTGTGGAACTTTAGTGCTCTGATTCTCGTATTTCATACAACAATTCTTGACCAGACCCGCAAGAGAGAAAGCAGCAGGTTGTTTGCAAGACTCCAGTAGATGACATCTCAACCGTCAAGTGATTACATCACTGCACAATGGATTTTGCACAAGCCATTCATTCCATGGATGGTAAATGTTTCGGACACACTCCTGCTTACTTGCCCTTACTGACATTTGAAAATTTGTTGCAAAAGACTTCTGAGGAGAAAAGATGAAGCGTAAGACGGTGTTGAATCAACATCAGTGTGCTGTTGAGGCATCCATCCACTCAAGCTAGTAAATATGTACATCTGGTAACACGGCCTCCCCGCCTGATCGTACCAGACGGTCCAGACCCGCCACATGTCTGTCTACTTCCCCAACCCACTCCACTGTCATCCCACTGTCAACTCTACGGAGGCACAAGTCAATTGTCGAGCCATCTGAGTCATCGCATGACAACAGCATTCTTATACCATTCTCTTCATAGGCACCCTCCTAATAAGATTGTACTACAAGCCTCAGATTTCTCAACCTTACCTTTCACAGCTCTGTGTTGTCCTTGCCCCCGGCACGGTCAAACTCCTTCCTCTGCCTGAAGTATGGAAGCGGCATGATCTTCTTCACCATCGCTTCAGTCCACGCCAAAGACCTCGATGATCCCGACCGCAATTGCCTTCTCACATGATACGTTCGGCGCTCAACGACCCAGCGAACGACCGCTTACACTTGCCTCCTCGGCATTAATTCTGCTGCCAGCCTTGCTGAAACCCGGGAAGAGAACTGCGCAGCATGTGGACAGGGCTGATACGACGATTCTCAACCGAAGACACTAAAGTCGGCGGCGAACATGACACCGAGGGCCACCAGAATGAAGATGGCGCGAATGGAGTCTTCACATCTGCTGGGCAACGCGCTGCGACGGCCAATCTGTTTCGGCCGCCGCCGCTTGAGCCTTTGGTTCTACATGGATATCGCGAAAGCACACCAAGTGCGTCCAGACTTCTTACGACAGCTGTCGCCGAAGAGATTCGCGCCATGATTCCTGAAAGGCTTCGCATTGTGGAAGACTGGCGTTTGGTTTACAGCCTCGAGCAGGATGGGGCCAGTTTGTCCACGTTGTACCAAAATGTCGGTCTTTGGAAGGTCGTAGAGTTGGCTTCGTCCTCGTTGTAAAGGACCAAGAGGGAGGGGTGAGTGCGATGTCCTTTGCGCCTCTCGGTTCTTTCTTCTCCCTTGTCTTTCTTTCTGCCTGTCTTGAGACATGCGACCGTGGCTGACAAACGCTGTGGCTTGCTCATCTTTGTAGACCTTTGGCGCCTACTTGTCCGAGCATCCGCGCCCAGCCCCATCATATTTCGGCAATGGAGAGTGTTTTCTGTGGAGAGCTTCGACGCTTGCCTCCCTTCCATTACCGCCCTCTGCAGATACCACTCACCTTACGCGGAGTACGACTCTGGCATCACAGCCGCCTCCGGGACGCGGAACCTCAGCTCCTACCGATTCTGTCAGGTTTAAAGCGTTTCCTTACAGCGGCTTAAATGATTGTTACATTAATTGCGAAACAAGCTTCCTTTCAGTTGGATCCGGCGGAGGTCATTATGGTCTTTGGCTTGACGATACCCTGGATGTTGGGCACAGTTCACAATGCGATACGTTTGGCAACGAGCCCTCAGTGATGCAGGGGAAAAGTTCGGTGTGTTAGGGGTAGAAATCTGGGTTCTGGGTGCATGAGATGGGCATCAAGACCATGTTTACTGCGTTTACTGCCTCTCTAAGTTTCCACTCCACCTCTAGAATGAATGGTTCTCTATTTGAACGTCGGTTCATCTCTGACTGTTTGGCACTCCTGTCTCGACCAGAGGAAGAGATTCAACAGGTACAGTTGTTTTCCGCCAGCGGCTAAGCTAAATGCAAGACGCCGGCTATAGTAACACTGAGAGAGCAGACAAACGGTATTGCACCCATAGGTGTGAATCCATCTGTACAAGTAAACGTTTAGGGTTTCTAGCGATCTTTTGTGAGCTCAACTAGATCACAATGGGTGCAGTTGTATCGTACGGTTGCGTCCATTCTCTCCAAGGACACAACGTGCTCCCAGGGGCTATACGTTCAGCATATTCACGATACAAATCGCCAGGATTGTTAAACAACGGAGCAAGCTTTGTGATTTAAACAAGCTATTCCAATGAGTATTGAAATAAGTCGTTAGTTCTCTTCCATTTCAAAGTTCCTTCCACTAAGTTGAACTCGACTCCTATTCTTCCCGAGTCGATGACTCACTCAACTCAGCTCGACCACCCAGCCTGGACGAAAAGTTGATCATACCTCGAAGGATCCCGTCTGGGCTGGGTGTTTCGGCACAAACATCGGGTTCGAAGGAAAACTTGTTGACCAAATGAGCCTTGGTTGTGGGACCGATTGTCGCAACAAATGTCTTTCCATCCCTACCGTTCAAATCGATGATGCCTGAGTCTGGATCGAGGAGACCAAGACCCTGGAGCATGGCATCGCAACCTGTAGGGGAGAAGACAACAACCCAGCGTTCAAGTGCACGACTCGTCTCCTTTAGCATGGCTCCAAAATCAGCTGGAAACGATTCCATGACACCGGTTCCATATACCACAACCTCATCTACCTGGATCCTTTTGTCGATTGCCAAGTCAAGGTCCATTAGCATACGCGGTATGATATCGCGGCGTTGTTCACCAACAAGGAAGAGAAGAGGTGGTAGAGTATCACGATCAGGGTACCACTGACGATAGTGCTCAAGAATAAACTTTGCCAAGGCTTCGCCGTTTCCCGTGTGTTCCCGAAGATTTGCAGCGGTGGTTGATGTGGAACGGCACTTAGAGCACGCGTAGTGGCAGGACCAACACTATAAATCGGTACTTTCTGAAGATGCGACCAGTCTGTAGCAATCTCTGACTCTTTGTACGAGCAAGTGTCAGTTGAGTGCCTTGATTCTGGCTGGAATGGGCGATTTCAACGAGAATGAAATCATGGTATAATGAGCACCATGGTTCTGTCGATATAGTCGTAGCATACCTTTATCATCCTTGATCAGCTGCGAAAATGCCTCCACAGCTCGTTGAGATGTGAATATGATCCCCCATACTTTGCATCGCGACGACCGCTGATTTTCTGGGTCAGAAGCAGAGACCGCATGGTACTGATTCCCTCGTCATCAAAACGATGCTGTAGTACGGGTAAGAAATGAGGGTCGAATTTGCCATCAATGGCGCCTTTCGAGAATCGCAGTGATGAGAGAGTTTCTTCATAGGAATCACTGGGAATTGATTTAGTTTTAAGTAATAAGACAGGCACGTTCATGACTCCACTAGAGTCGGCACCCATTGTCTGTGATGGTAAGGAAGGCTCAGACTAAATCGTAGTGAAAGGAACGACCGGCAACTCGGACACTCTCTTCTTCGTCCTTGCTTGAGCCTATACAGTTGAGTCCAATAGTTCAAGGCGTGAAGTGTCCAGTTGTGTCCAGTCAACCATGGACATGCCAGTGAGTTAGTGGATCGTTTTCACCTCATGCGGGCATTAATACCAAACTGATCAGCTGTTATCGATAAGACCGCGGTCTCGCGCATAATAATAGGTTCACAAACTACTCTAAACATTCATTGCTCGAACGACACTTTTCTTAAAAAAAAAAAAAAGAAAAATACAAGGGCTGACAAATCTTGTGGTTCAATATTTTGAATTCCTGATCACATCGCGATAATCTTGCTGACTTCTAGCAGACCAGGTGCTACTGGAATAAGCTTCAGCATGGCGAATGAGGGACAGGACACAGATTCATCTACGGCGACATCAGCAAATACCTCGGGCCACGAGCAATCAGAAAAGCTCCCAAGAGGCGTCGTCTTAGGCAAAGATGGCAAACCGTAAGTCCTTCTCACGATACCGTTGCCATTACGTTGTACCATGTGAGCCATGAACCCAAGATGGAATCGCTAATTCAAAGTCTACGCAAGGTGTCGAAGCTGCACATCGTTTGCAGCTTGGCGGGACATGACGAGGGGCAAGGCGAGGCAAGACGCTGCAGCAGCTAATGACAAAGGGTCATCGGTCACAGCTGTGACGAAGCCCACTGCGTCTCGTGCCGATTGTCCTCCAGACGTCGAGACCCTTGGACGCGGTACTTGGACACTTCTTCACTCCATCGCGGCCACGTACCCAGATGCGCCTTCAATGTCGCAGCAGTCGGATCTCCTCTGCTTCGTCAAACTCTTCTCCAAGCTCTATCCGTGCTGGGTATGCGCGGAAGACTTCCAAAGTTACCTGGGGAAGGAGATACCCCGAGTCCAAAGTCGTGATGAGTTCGGCAAATGGCTGTGCGGTGCTCACAACGAAGTCAACCGTAAATTGGGCAAACCACAATTTGACTGCTCGCAATGGCAAGAGCGCTGGCGCACCGGATGGAAGGATGGACGATGCGACTGAGCGCCGAAGAACTCCATATCAAGGATAGGTTGAGTGAGCATGATGTCACCCAAAACACCGGCTTTCTTGTTTTATGTGGAATGGCGGCCTGTAAAGTAGAGGGGCTATGCTCGATAGTGGATAGCGGGTTGGTTGTAGGTTCATAGATACATATAGGTTATTAGGTATTGTACGGAGTATTAAATGTAATTTCTCCGCTCTCAACAATATTTGAACAATTGGACCATAATCCCTCTGTCCGTCCGCTATTAGAATCACCAGTTAGGCTCGTGTCCGTATGTACACCACCAACAGTCGTGGCTGAAGTGATCCTGATTTTAATCGCCTGCTTTTTCCGATGTAGGCCCTCTTCTATGCGTGATAATAGATGATGTCGTATGTTTTTCCTTGCCGGTGATTCCGGACATGTATGTACGGAGTAGTGGGGCCTCCTCATCCACACCCTTCCATTACATCATCTTGACATGATGCCGGACCAGAAGCACCCGTCTTCGGACAGCTGGTGGGCGAGTTCAGACTCGTATATTACCCCATTGAAACACGGCTGTGTACGCCGTATATCCAAACCTGTTGCCATACACGCTCCAATGCAAAGCTCTTAGCTTGAATTACCGTTGCTGAATAGTCAGTACAATGATCATGGCCCTAGCCTTGTGCATGTTCCTAACGCAGAACTCAAATCTAGCTCGAATTTCACCATCGTACGCCCTGTTCTGTCTCACCACACTCGGTCGCAATTGCCCGAATCTCGGATCCTCACATCATTGAACAATGACGGATATACGGGTGCAAAGTCTGGAACAGCCAATTGACGTATCAGAGTATCTATTTCGGAGACTCCATGAGGTCGGTGTTCGGTCAGTACATGGTGTACCTGGAGACTACAATCTAGTTGCACTTGACTATCTCCAAAAGTCAGGTTTGCAATGGGTTGGCAGCGTGAACGAGCTTAATGCAGGTGAGTTACAACCAAATCGTTCAACATCCCTGGTCATACTTGAACAAAAAGGACCCATCGTTCTCACCAAGCGAAGACCAAATCTAACCATCGTGTTTTCCAGCGTACGCGGCGGATGGATACGCTCGAGTGAATAAGATTGGAGCCCTGGTAACTACCTTTGGAGTAGGAGAACTCTCAGCCATTAATGGTGTTGCAGGAGCCTTTTCTGAGCACATTCCCGTCGTTCACATTGTCGGCTATCCATCTACCGTCTCTCAACGAAATGGCATGTTGCTCCACCATACTCTGGGGAACGGCGACTTTAATGTCTTCGCCAACATGAGTGCTGAGATCTCATGCGACATAGCCAAGCTGAACAACCCGGCAGAAATTGCGGACCAAATCGATCACGCCCTTCGTCAGTGCTGGGTTCATTCACGGCCAGTCTACATCACTCTCCCTACAGATATGGCGCAGGCCAAAGTGGAAGGGGCGCGGTTGAGCAAGGCAATCGACCTCTCCGAGCCATCCAACGATGCGGAAAAGGAGGACTACGTCGTAGATGTCATTTTGAAGTATCTCAATTCGGCAAAGAATCCCATGCTTCTTGTTGACGCATGCGCCATCCGACATCGTGTTCTTTCAGAGATACACAGCCTCATTGACAAGACCGGATTACCTGTCTTCGTGACACCAATGGGCAAGAGTGCTATCAACGAGTCTCATGACAGTTTCGGCGGTGTCTATGCTGGTGATGGCTCACATCCTTTGGAGGTCAAGGATATCGTAGAGGCATCAGACCTAATCATTACAGTTGGCGCTCTCAAGGTAATTCGACGCTCATACATTTTCATGTTTGTATTGGCAGCTGACTTAAAAACGTTAGAGCGACTTCAATACCGCCGGCTTCTCCTATAGAACTTCACAGCTAAATAGCATTGATCTCCACAGTGACCACTGTATTGTGAGATATTCTACCTATCCTGGTGTTAGGATGAAGGGTGTCCTACAGAAGTTGGTTCAAAAGATTGACCCGCGGCAACTCAGCATTCAGAAAACCCCTGCTGTACGAAATGAAGTTAGGGACAACCATGATGAATCACCTACAATCACGCAGGCATGGTTCTGGCCAAAAGTAGGCGAGTTTTTCCGAGAGAATGATATTGTGGTGACGGAAACGGGGACGGCAAACTTCGGCATATGGGATACCAAATTCCCGACAGGCGTAACTGCGCTGAGCCAAGTTCTCTGGGGAAGTATTGATGGTCCGTTGGTGCATGTCAGGGTGCAGCTCTGGCAGCAAGAGATAGTGGTCGCAGTGGAAGGACAATTCTCTTCGTGGGCGATGGCTCATTTCAGCTGACCGCTCAAGAAGTCAGCACCATGATTCGCCACAAGCTGAATCCAATCATGTTAGACTTCCTTTTTCTTTTTCTTTTCCCCGGTCGTCTCCATGGTCTCTTTCTTAGACCCTCTTCTCTTCCCTTCAGACTGGATTTGTTTTTGTAATTGAGATGCTGACCCATGACCACAGTTTTGTTATTTGCAACGAAGGCTTCACTATTGAAAGGTTTATTCATGGAATGGATGCGTCGTATAATGATATTGTCGCATGGGACAACAAGGGTCTCGTTGATGTGTTTGGAGGCAAAGGGGTGGCTCAAAAATACACTGTCAAAACAAAGGACGAACTAAGTTCTTTGTTTGCTGATCGTGGTTTCAGCGCTGCAAGAGAGATGCAATTCGTGGAGCTTCACATGCCAAAGAAGGATGCACCAAGGGCACTTGTAATGACAGCACAAGCCAGTGCTAAGACAAATGCCCGAGCTGAATAACTTGTAGCAAGCACAAAGCTAGGAAGGCATTTCAATTATCGTTGGCTGCTTTGATGGCCTTCTTCGCCTCTGAAGTTCGCGGGGAAAGGGTGCAATAGAGGACTTGACGCGAACCCGTAGTAGGTACATGGCTTGGCTACCATTAAGTGAATACATCATCCGCTGTCGGTCACCAAAAATACAAAATTCTGAGGTTTAGAAAAGCAGGTCAATAAAAGGCCAATTTTACGTACACCTACAGGGTAGGCACGCTGTGCCACGTTGCTTGGTCACAATATAGGCAGCCACTAATTCGGGACTACAACCATGACCCAGAAAAACTTTCGACCAGGCAAGAATCCGAGACGGATCGGAGGACAGAGTACGCTATCGCGAGTAACACCAAGGACAAGAGAGAGCACTGAGCGAGCAGCACTGACTGTGCGTATATAAGAATTTGGACTCTTTGTTTGCTGTTCATCGTGCCGACCCAAATCATGCCTGATGCATCGCAAAAACGGAAGGGAGGTCCATCAGAGTCCGATGGCGGCGCTTCCTATAAGAGAAGCAAGGTATGCGTCAAGAGCAATTGAACCATGGACTTGATTGAACGTGATGGATTGAACATCGCTAATAGAATGTGAATTCTGATGAATTAGAGAGGAAGTGCTGGGAGATGGAAGACTCCGCATCACAGGGACAGAATGCTTGAGAAGGTTGAACTTGGAACGACCTTCCATATTGGCGACCAAGGTATATGGGTTACTTTTGCAAGAGGTATGAGAGACAAAGCTATACGAGAGTTCAAGGCCCTTTGTGATGAGGTATGAATTCCCCAACTGAGACTTGTTCGCCCATGGTTGCCGTCGTCTCTTCTTTCCTCACCTATCATCGGCGATCTTTCAACAGTCATTCCATCCTCGATGCGTATATGAAATTTTCCTAGTTGAATACATTTTTGTGCACGTTGAAATGGCTGGATTTGGTATCTTCGACACATGACTAACTGTGATCATTTTTTTATTTTTATTTTTTTAGTACGGCAAGACCATCTATGGCATTGAAGCACCGACAAATGAGATGGAACGCATTGGTGGGGAAGAAGACGAAGATATAGAGGCATCCATCGAAGCAGAGTTGAGTGGCCTGAAGTCGCAACAGAAAGTAAAGTCCAGACAAATTTTCACGCCTGTGTCTGCGGGCATCGAATGTCTGTTCTTCATGAAAACCATGGAGCCAGTCGAGCCAGGAGCTCTTGCTCAGAAGATGTGCGAAGATGCTCAGGCATGCGCAGATCCTAGAAACCGGAGATGTAAGTACATCAACCGGCTGACGCCCGTCTCTGATACAGAAAAGGCTACAGAGAACGGTATCAACAAGGTAGCCCGCACGGTGTTATCGTCTTGGTTTCACCTTAAGGAAGAACCAACGGGAGATTCTGAGCAAGTTTTGGAACCTTCCAACTCGGTCAAGTCAACCCCAGCGTACACGGTATATATCGCATGCCCGACGCTACTACTTATACATCACAAAACAGTCCTGACTAATCATGGCGGTCTTCCAACTTGTATCTACTAGTATGCCATCCGCCACAACATTCGTAATCATACGACATTCAAGTCGGACGAAGTCATCCGCAAGATTGCCGACCTCATAGATGGTAGACACAAGGTCAATCTGAGCAATCCAGACAAGGTGATTCTGGTGGAAATTTTCCAGGTAGGTCTCTTTTTCTCTCACCCGCTCGTCGGCTGGGAAATTTCGAAGCTGATAGAACAAAGCTCTTTGCGGGATATCGGTTGTAGATGGGAAGAAATGGGGCGCACTCAAACGGTACAATATGAGCGCTCTTTATGACTCACCTGTCCCAGAGGGCAAAGACTCATAAACTAGACCACTTGAAACCGAGGTTTCCTTGTCAAATCTGCAAGCATTCTTGCCAGGTCAATTAGATTGGCAGAGAAGTCGGTTCGAGCGAAAGTGTTGATTGGGCTTGATGCCGCTCGTCAACAAGGGAGGGATTCGATATTGATATGCGACAAAATGGCGAACAACATGGCGAACAACCAACTTTGGCCCGCAGATGACTGATAGTCAACTTAGCCGAGGAAAATGCTGTTGTTGATGAATACCACTTGTTCTGTAACACTCAATTAAAGCATCACGATCCCGCGACTTTTTGTTTTCTCTGAAGGTGTATTGACTTGTATCGACATGCAAACGTGCCATACTTTGCATCTATCTTATTGCCCCTTTTTCTACACAGCGCAAAAGCAGCTTCCTCTGTGGATATATGGATATATGCATAGGTACCTGCGGTAGCTACTTATCTAGCTATGCATTTATTGAAAGGGAAGGTCACAGTCCTGATCAGGTTTACCTTATAAGTTACCCTCACTTGAACTTGGAAAAGGTCGGTCCGAGGTTGTACGTTCAAACTGTGGGCCGCGGAACCCAACCGATTTCTCGCTTAAGTTGGCCAATTATTAGTGCCTGTCGTGTACGAAGTAAGACTTGTCACGTCGCATCACTGACTCATTAGTGCGGCAGTCCGGGGTTCCAAACGCACTGAACTGGTCATGGGCGGACATGGACGGACGTGGACCAGGTGAGAAGAAGCGAGTTCGCTAGTTGTAAGCCAATGATGATGGCTCACCACAATACCTCGACCTGTTTCTTCATCAACATCTCACTGCCTCGAGTCGCATACACGCACGACGCTCGGCACTGATTCCTTTGTGGACCTTTGGGCGTCTCGTTCCTTGGTTACTAGTTTTTGTGATGGAGCTTTTATTTCGGCCTTCAATTCCTCCCAGCATGCCGCACCAAGAAGTACCTAGCTGGCACGCTGTTTTCACGCTGTTTTCACGCTGTTTTCACGCTGTTTTCAAGTACTGACCTACTTTCCATTGGCCCAGCAAAAGTTCCTCATCAAACACGGCTCCCAGTAGGCCAGCCTTTGCTTTGGTCATGGTCTTGAATTTCTGCAGAACCCTTACACGAGACCTGGCATACGCCGTCAATGCAACAGAGAACATGCCAAATGCTTACTTCACTGCTTCTCCGTCTTGGTTGTCTGTGGCTGCCGTCATGAACAAAGACATCTCAACTATCTAGGTAGCGGAACTGATCTTTCAAAGGTCCGAGGCAGAGGGAGGGAAGGGGGCGAGATCGACCCCGACCAGTTCAGTCCTAGGCCGTGAGCCAGCAAGGGGTTGCATAAAACAAAACGTCTATTCGCATTTTTACTCAGAAATCTTACCCAGCACTCAGACTTCGGTGCCCGTGCCTTATAAATTCTTCTGATGATGATAAGCTGTGGCTATACTTGACTATACTCGAATGAGTTCAATATTACAAAGTATGCGGTTCCTGTTCTCCTGATACTATTCCGCCCGTCTCACCAAGAGTGTTTGGCTACCTCCGCGGAGGGATCGCGCTTCAATTGAAGTTTCGAGTACCACATGTAGGAAGAAGAGTGATGTCTCGGACGTTCAATCACAAAATCCATTTCTTACCTCGTTGTCACATGCGAGCCGCCGAAGGTTGTGATATGCTACACAGAATCCCCGAGGCTGAACCTGACATTGTTGTTACCAAAGAATCTCCCAAGATCGTTCTTAGTAGCACATTTGACATGACAAATTCGCTGCAGGTTATGATCATGGATGATGCCAGCCGCCTTACGGTGGAGAGAGTTGGCCCTGTCGCTTCTAACAAGTTGCATGTACATTTCATCGCAAAATCCGACGAGGGAGAATCATTCACATTGACGCTGATACCAACCCCAGCACGATTTCTTCGGTTCGAATACCTGTCTTTGAAGGCTGAAGCAGGTCTCTTGCGTTGGCTCTCGAGCCACCAACAGAGCCCATCCATGTATGACGAGCGATCGAAGCTTAAGGAACTGCTGAATGACACCAAGGCCGAGGAGGAAAACAGACAATCTTCAAACGTCTGCAGGGACTTCCAGAAATTCGTACCAAAGGTCATTAAACAAGGATATATGACTTCTCCAGACGGAATCGAGTATCTTCTAACCCGTCGACTTGGTGGAACCACAATTTCATCCATCGCCGAAACCTTGTCGCAGCAGCAACGGAAATCTGTCGATTTTCAAATAGGACAGCTAATACACGATATATCAACTTATGAATCACCCAACAGCCGATTTGGCAGAACATCAGCGATTCTAGAACCTTACTTCGGGCGCAGTGACATGACTCTGCGTGGCACGGCAAGTTATCATACTCAGGATGACGCGTACCGGTCCTGGTCCGAGGCTTTTCTCTCACTACTCGAGTCAGTTTTAAGAGATGCTGAGGATCTTAGCATATCAGTTCCATATGACAAAATTAGACGCCATGCTGGCCGGTTCAAGCACGTTCTCGATGAGGTGACGGTGCCTCGGCTGGTTATATTGGATGCGGGTCAAGACTTTAACACTCTTGTCGCCGCGATCCATCCTCGCGAACAACAAGGGAAGGACCATCCTCTGGAGAAACACTCGCATAGTATTCTTACTTCACAGCACAATCAGTTCACGGGTTCACCTTCCACGATATCAGAACATGCTGATATCGACGCTTACCGAGTTGATAAGGACATAAGAATAACGGACGAGACCGAAACCGAGACCGAAACCGAAACCGAAACCGAGACCGAGACCGTGGCCGAGACCGAAGATACCAACAGCCGGGACCCACTCAGCATTCTCGAGGTTGTTGGTTTACAAGATTGGTATGATAGTGTATTTGGGGATCCAATCTTCACTTCGGTGTTGAGCCAAAACGGTAATGCAGATATTTGGACTGGGCTACTTTGTCAGGCCAAAACTCGCAAACAACCACAAATCTTGAAAAGGATTCAACACAGGCTCGTGCGCGCGTGCTTCTATACGAATGTTATCACGCACTAGTTGCAATAGTCACAGAATATTATCGAATGGGTCTGGACAGTGATGACCGAGAATTGCCTGCACGGAAAAGGCTGCTTCAAGCGTTGACCAAACTGGATAGCGTGGGCAGCTGCATGGAACTTGGGCAGCACAATGTTGATCTAAAACTACCTCCGGCAAAACAAAGGAGATTGGCTTGACCGGTGGGCCACTCCATTTGTTATTCACATTCAACTGCATGATTGTCATACCTATCCATACATACATTGCATTTCCGAGGCAACAGAGCAGTAAAGATGATAGCCTATATAAATGTTAATATGACACTTGCTATAATACGCGTTACTTGCCAAGCCCGTTCGTGCCAAAAAAAAAAAGGGGGAGAGGGGGTTTTGACTTTGATCTCAATCAGCCTCGTCCCGGGGCAACGTGAGTCCCATCATGCCTAAAAGGTTGCTTGCTGGTCCAGCCATTCCCGCTTGACTTTTAAAGCTTTCCAAGATGTTTTGGGCTAGGTGGTAGTCGACGTTGACCACGTCATCATCAGTTGCATTGTTAGATCTGACTCCTGACTGGCTCTGTCCATCTTGAGCTTGCCATTGATTCAGCTCTCGGTCCTGTAAATCGTCGCCGGGTGTGAGACTTAGAGCCCCGTGTTGTTTCAATTCGGCCTCAAACTGCGCAGCTAGTTGTTGCAGTTCATTTGATTCGACTTGGTTTTCTATTGACACTGATAGAGAACTGTCGTTAAATTCGCACGGCGCATCATCCGCTGCACCTGCTGCAACATTGTGAGGAAGACCCATCATATCCCTCATTACCTGCGCGAAAGCTCCTTCGTTAAGCTCGACAGTCTCGTACTCAGAGCTCTTTTCTCCATCAGTATTTGCCAATGCTTCGTCGTCATCGCCATCGTCCATCTCGTCGAAGTTGACGCCATCTGTGTCTGCTTTCTCATCATTCAGGAACGTCTCAAAACGAGACACAATCTTCTTCAGATCAACTTGTGTACCGGCATCATTGAGTCCAGGAGGTGCTTCCTCGGGCCGCCTGGATTGTCGACCTTCAAGCTGTCGTTCAAATTCCGAGAAATCTATGTCTAACCAACGATCGTCATCATGGCGCTTGTTATCTTGCCAGTCTTCCATGTCTCTGTCGGTAGGCAATGCGTCATCTCCATCCTCCACAAGGTCCTGCAGTATAATATCCAATTCCCGAACCACTCGATGCTTGCTCTTGTTCGCGATTCTTGCAAGCATTTCGTATCCGATCGTTATCTTCATGCCCAAATCAAGTTGTGAAGAAGAATTTTGAGCACTATGTGAAGGTATTGGAAACAGATGTCGCCATCTATGAGGAGGCTCGAAACGCTGCGATTTGAGTTGAGCGAAAAGTATCTTGCTAAACTGAACACTGATCGTAACTAGATCATCCGGAGGAAAGACGAGTTGACTAGATTCCGACATGATGGGTTGCAGAGAAATGGCATCTCGGAGATAAAACATCTCGATAGCCATTGCGATGGACTTGGGTATTTTATGCAAAATATATGCGAGTTTTCTCGGTACGGTTATCAACGAGTAGTGTGAAGACGTTTTCACAAAGTCCGGATATTTCTGAAGTCGATAGAACGCTTCTCGTTCGATTGGAGTAGAGTGAAGTAACGTATTGGGCTGGTGTCTCAGATAGTCAACAGCATGGCGCAAGCTGATCTTTCCCACATCATCATCGTTTCGATCATGGTCCTTGTCCAGCATGGGGATGATGTACAGGTTTGATTGATGCAACCAGACCCTGTTCTCGTCTACTTCAGGATTGGTCCAGTCCGGCAATGCACTTGCTGCCTCGATTAGCAGAAATTCGCCATCGGTATCTGCTACGCGGATCCAAAGGGAAGGGAATGATTTGGTCAACTCGCGTAGCATGTAGACGATGAGCCACTCGTCCTCGATAGCCTCTCCATAATCTGTGATTCCATATAGAAACATTAATCCTGTGGGAGCATGGCCAAACATTAGTTAGCATCGGCTACGTCGGGGGACGAGATTCCTTTCACTTGCGCGCACCGTGACTTATCTTGAGCTCGACAGAGAATTCATCTCTCTGCCAAATATAGGACTTTGTCAGACTTTGACAAAGTTCAGCAGAAGCTTTTCTAACCGCTTCAAGCGACTGAGTGTGTGCCGTGTTATCTAATTGTTGGTCGATGATAAAAAGATAGTACTCAACACAGTTCTCTGCGATTCTCCCCGCCCAGTAATCGAGTTTTGATTAGTAATCTCTTCATGTTCCATACTCCTGCAGGCTGGTTCGGGAAGCAGTAGATTTTGCCCAAATTGCAAAATGAATAGTGTCAGTGCGCAATCAAAATGTTCTTCTTTGACTTTGATATTGAAGTAAGACTTTAAAGCACTTGAGACCTTGTATAGACGCGGACAACGGCGCTAAATTTTGAAGTGGGGCTTTTAATACCCTCACACCTGCAGCTGTGACTTCAAGTGCCCACGTGCCCTACTGACTACGCATCTATACTCCGTAGTTAAAGTACTGATTAGTAGATAGATTACATATAATACTAAGACTATCACATAAACTTAGTATATCTAAGTAGTCTTAATCTAAGAACTCTAATTTACCTAAGAACCATGTTAGTACAGGTGCGAGGCCCCAAGGACAAAAAGGTTGGTTTCAAGCTGAGACAATTGACAGGGATTTCAATCCCTAAATGAATTTGATTAAAAATCTCTTTCTTAAGCTCTAATAGATAATGTAGAAAAAGGAAAAAGCTATAGTGCCCCTAGCGAAAAATTTTTGATGTGGGTGAGGCAGGGAGTTCCTTCCCTCATTTCGTCCACCACCACGGGTGGTTGTCCTAACCACCACACATGAAGCTATTCCTAATATCTAATATCTAAAGTTTAATTGTTAAGCTACTTAAAGGCTTAAACCCTCCCACAAGCATAATATCATCCCCTTTCCTTCTATTTCCTTACCCTTAACTAATATATATAAATCCTTGTAAAGTACTAGTACCTCTAGGGATATATAGTTTAAACGGATTAGTAATTCTAAGGCTATAAGCCTATCTCTTACTTCCTATAGTATAGTCCTTTTCTAAGACCCCTTAATAGGCCTAACCCTCTAGAAATTTTAAATAATACTTTTGCTATTACTATAGTAAAGATTAAATCTAAAGGGTAACCTATTAAGGTCTTTGCCTAGCTAGCTAGACTATCCTTATTCTTTCCTTTTAATCTAGTAAATGCTAGTCCTAATAGGTCTATTAGCATAAGGGTACTAGCTTCTCCCTTAAGGTAGTCTATTAATATCCTACTAATTAGTTTATATTATACTTAATTAACTTAGATAGAATCCTTATAGTTACTAGAGTTAAGCCTATTATCACAAAGGTTAATTAGATTATAAATCTTCCCTAAGGCTAGATAAAATGGTTAATACGCTATAGAGATTATTATTATTACGTTAATAGCTATTACTTCCTTTTGCTTATACTTTTCTAGATTATTTTTAAACTAATATCTTATATCCTTTATCCTAATAGGCTAGAGGGTTAGAGGCATTAAATCCTAACCTAGAAATAGTGCTTCTAGGACTTAATTAAGTTATTCCTTAGTTACTTAGACTTTAGCTAGTGTAAGCAATATTTAATAAGATAGTGCTAGTGTAAGTCCTTTTAGGTTTGCTAGGGTATTAGCAACTATCTTCTTATATTCTTTAGTTAATATTACTTAAAGATCTAATAGGGTGGTTATTCCTCTTAGCCTAAGGTTACTATTCTTATTAAAGTAGAAATCACCTAGGTTAACTAGGTAAGTATAGTTAGCTATTACCTTTATCAAATCCTATAAGTCTTAGATAATTAAATGCTAAGTAGCTAGACCTAATATCTTAGTAGCATAAGTTAGGGCTAAATCCATTTTCCCTAATAAGGTAAATGCTATGTAATATTATAATAAGGCTAGAGGGCTTAGTGTAACTATATCTATATCTAGCATGTAAAGAACTTTATAGATAAATAAATCCTAGATATGACTTTAACTACTAGAGGATTCTCTTATATAAGCGTGAATAGATTAGTTAGTAATAACCATAGTCCCTTACGAAGGTATGCTTAACTAATTAATTGATTTATTTAATAACTATAATAGTGCTATTAGTTATAGTTACTTTAATAGTTTCCAAATTATATTAGACTTCTATAACTTACTTATTATTAGAATCAGGGTTATTAGGTTATTAGCATCTCCTTACTAATTACCCTTCTAAGATTACTAAATAGCGAGTTAAACTTAGAATTACTTATTATTAGTTTCTTCCGTTTTTCCCTAGATAGGGGACTATCTCTCTTATTACTTATACCCTTATTACCATTATTATTTTTACCTTAATCCCTATTATCCTTTTCTCTCTTATTATTATAAGAATCTCTAATACTAAATAAGGGAGGCTTTAATAATCCCTTATTACCCTTAGGAATATTTTAATTCTCTATTCTAGGATCCCTAGGCGGAAGGCTAAAGGGTTCTATACCTCTCCTATTTCTATTTTAACTATTCTTTACTCTCTTATTATCCTTTAGGAGGACTACTACCCTTATATCTTTACCTAGATTAGTAAGTAGTTTTATAGTAATTAGCTACCTTACCTTCTATAGGTAGTAAGGCTTATTCCTAATATTTAGTCTTAAGTAAGTAGGATTAGTAATCTTATAGTATTCTATAAAAGGATCTAAACAAAGAGGTAGCGCGTTAGTTAAATAACACTATTAGACTAGTTCTTTTAGTATCTAGACTTTTCTCTTATACACTAGTAGCCTTTCTATAGGCATTCTAATTATATAGAATAACCCTAGTGCTAGGAGGCCTTAAGCTATTAAGGACGGTTTGTTTCTAAATATATAGTTAACTATTATTATTCCTATAGGAATGCTATAGGAGCTGTTTTATAAGAAACTAGGTATTATAGGTAACCAGAAAGTAAGGGGTAATCCCTTAACCTTTAAAACCACTAATTTTATTGCGTCTTAGATATAGATATTATTTAGACTAAGTTCTAGTAGTCTTATTTTTAGTATTCTTAGTAATAACTTATAGGCCTCTTTTGCTATTAATAGTATAATCTAGAATAAATAGGGAAATTTTAATAACTATAACTTATAGCTTATTCTTAACTAATGCTAGAAGTATAGGTAGAATTCTTTAGCACTAACTAGATTAACTAAGGGGATAACCCTCTTATCTTTCTTGCTATAGATATATGCAAAATCCTCCGTTAAATGGTCTAGTGCGGTGATTAAATCATTCTATATAACTAGGGCTATAAATAACCTAGTAGTATAAAAGGTATTATTTAGGTATACCTTTATAAAGTCCTTTACTATCCTTAGGATTAAGTTAGGAATTCTAGTATAGCCACTAGGGGAATGCGCTTAAATAGAATCCTAGTTTAGTAATATCACAAGGGTTAAACTATATTATCCTAAGGTGCCTATTAGTATAGTTTAGGCTTCCTCTAGCTATATTACTAGTTTTAGCTAATATATTCTTACTAGCATATAAAGGGATAACTAGAATTCCCTATTCTAACTGCTATTATATTAATTCACACTAATGTAATAGGCATTCTAATATTAGGTTTCCTTACTCCTCTAGAGACTTCTACCTAAATCCTAGTCTCTTTAGTTCTTTAGTAGTCTTACTCTTTAAGGAAGCATGTAATACCTACTAAAGTAAGCCTTTTATTACTCTTAGATTTCTAGGAACTAGTATGTCTTAGTATAAGATAACTAAACTAAGGGAGATATAATGCTTACTATTCGTTAAGTTATAGTAATATCTAACTAAATAGTTATTATCTCTATTAAACTAGGCACTCTGATTTTTATTAGGGATTTATATAGTAATAGGGTATAATATTTTAGAATTATACCTAATAAAGATCCTAGTTAAACCCTCTACCTAAGTAGTCTTCCCTTTACCTTTTACCCTTACTATTAGTAAGTCTTATATATTATTTTTCCTAGATAGCTTTAGTTTTTCAGAGCTATATAGTAAAGGGTAGTAATTAATAAGAGTAAAATTGCACTACTAATTAGACTAGTACCCCTAGGCTAAGAATAAGTCTAGTCCCCTTATATTATTAATTACCTTAGATAAGACTTTACCTTTAGATTCTATAACTAGAAGGTACTTATTTATCTTTACTATTACTTTAGTAGTCCTTAGGTATTCCTATACCCTTATAGCCTTAATCTAATTTCTATATTATAATCTATTTTTTTGTTTATAAAATAGCTTACTTTATAAAATAATAACCTTATTTCTAGTGCACTGCCTGCCTATCTTACTTCTTATGCTACTAAGGGTATAACCTTTTACTTTATAGGCTTTAGTATTCTAGTTATAGCTATAAGTTTATTAGTATAGTTAATTAAGAGTAAGAGATACTGTTAGAACAAGCATGATATCAATCGCGGCACGCAGCCGCAATTACCCGGCAAAAGGTCAGGCCGCGAGGGCGCGCGCGCAACGCGTGCCCGTAAGAGGTGGCCCCACATATGACTTATCAGCCCGCCCCTCTGATTAGGCGAGGACCTATAAGTTATATGACCCACAAAAACGCACCGCGTTTATGGCCACTTCTCACGATCTAGAAAAGCCTCTCTTTTCCTCCCTTTTACACACACTTATAACTAATTAATTATAACGCCTAGAATAGAAGATAAATTCCTATTCCCTAGGCCATAATCCTAACGTTAGGCACCTATGATACTAATACTAATCAGTGGTTAACTTTATAGATAACCACACGGTTTTTCCTAACCGTAGATTAGCAAGGTTAATCAGAAGAGATAGCTACACTATAAACCTGCCCTATAAAATAGGAGGGCCGCTAAAAGCATATATAGTTATGCTAAGGAAGTCTAAGCACTCTCTTATAATAAGAAAGGAGCCTTATAACTCCTAAGATCTAATCCTAAGACCCTATAAAGACTTTAAAGCTATTAAAGGATTAAGGCCTGGTTAGTAACTAGTCTAACCTATCTTTAATTACTTAGTTAGCGCGTTCTACCACATACCTAACCCTTAGAAGGCATTCTCTTATAATAAGAAAGGAACTTATTACTCCTAAGATCTAATCCTAAGAACCCCTAAGGGATAAAGATAATAGCTATGCTTATAATCCTTTAACCTACTATATAACTAACACTATACCTCTATTCTAACTTCCTATAATAGAGATAAGAAAGTTAAAAGCTCCTTAGTAAGGAGAACCATTAAAAGCCTTTATCTCTAGCCCTAACTTTAGCAATGCTAAAGAAAGCACTAAAGTTAAAAGAGACTAGAAAGGCAAAGGTCTATAACTTAATAACCCTCTCCTAAGACACATTCCCTAGAGATATAAGACTTTATTATATCTAAGACATTAAAGACAGCGAAATTATTTAATCTTAATAAATAAGGTAATAACCCTAAGGCTATTATAGCCTATATCCTCTTTAAGACAGTAGCATACTAGTCTAAGAGCCTTATTACTAGAAGCCTCTTTACTAACTTTATTAAAGACTTTTACGGATAGATAAGAGAGGTATTTGTAATTATAGACTAAGTAATTGCTAAGTATTTACGTAATTTCCTTCTTTTCTAAGGCATATATATAGATATAACAGCCTATAGGAAGATTATAGTAATGCTTAAGGAAGTTACTAACCGCAAGGAATTTCAAGATTAGTAAGAAGAAGAGATATAGGAAGCTATAAGGAAGTACACACCCTTCTAAAAACGCATTAAAGACTAAGACTTCCTTAATAACCTCCTTCTAATCCCTCTAATTAGGCTAAGATTATAACATTATTAACAGAGTAATCTAGGAATCCTATAATCTTACTAATAACATTCCCTAAGTCTAACCCTATTAGGCTAATTATATAATAACCCTTAGGAAAGCCCTTATTAAAGATATCCCCTATTAAGACAAGAAATCCCTTCTCCTATACCTCTAAGAGCACTTTTTCCTTCTAGACCTACACTAAAGCAAATAATTAATCTCATAAAGCTTTATACAAGCAATATTCAATATAGCATAGATAACTATAAGGTCCTTAACTTAAAGTTAATAATCTTCTAAGGGAAATATAAGATACTAGGTATTAAACCCTATAAGGCTAGGTATACCCTTAAGGCTATGCTTAAAGGGAAAGCTTTAATATACTACTATAAGCATCTATATAAGCTAGGAGACCCTTAAGACCTTAAGACTCTTATTAACTGTATTAAGAGAAGATTTAAGACTAATAATATAAAGTAAAGGTATTTTCTTAAGTAGTAGAACACTAAGCTACGCTAGATTATATAAGAAAACCTAGATAAGCTAAAGATTAATTGCTTTAAAGAACTTATAATAAAGCTTATAAACCTTTAATAAGCAGTCCTAGATATTACTTAATCTAAAAGGGCACTCTAGAATTAATTAATCTCTGCCTATTATAGCATACCTAAGTGTAGAACTTGCCTTATTAACCCTCCTGCTAACCTCTAGCTATTCTGCGAACGCATAAGGATATTAATAAGAATAACTACAGAGGAATTAGATAAGAAGCATTAATTCCTATTAACGCCTAATATAAGAGAGTAGTATTAGACTAACTATAAGTATAATAGGTATAGTAAAGAAGCCTATTATAGATAATTATAATTATAAGGTAATAAAGGCGCTTTACGTACAAAGAAATGTTATATATATAGTAAGGAAGGCTACTAGTTAACTAAACACTCTAAAGAGAAATGTAAGAAAGCGTATTAACGCTTTAAGAACCACTACCTTATAGAGCTAATAACCCCTTCCTATAATGCTTTCCTTACCTAGTATAAAGGCAAAGAGAATAACACTGCTTCTTCTAAAGAAGATAAGATTTCTACCTATATAATAGAACTTAGATTTAAAGAAGAAAGTAATAAAGGAGAGATACTAATAAGCTACTTTATATAAGGCATAATAATTAATAGCTATGTAACTATAGAGATCCTTACGAATTAAGCAGCTACCTATGCCCTTATAAAGGAGGATCTATTTAATCTCTAATAACTAAAGAAAGCCCTAATTGCTTTTCTTCTTTAAGATTATTACTCTTTAGGTGTGTTCTAAGGCATTATCCTAATACTAGGGCTATAGGTTACTTATTAGTAAGGCACCCTAATTCCTTGCCCTATAATGGTTAATCCCTAAGATCTAGCTTAATGAATCTAGAGCTAGGGAGGTAATAATTTAATTTAGAAGCGGTAAGCTAATCCCTTTAATTAGATTAATTAATATGCCTACTCCCTTTAGCATTATCCTATTTTATATAATGCTTATAAACACTCCCTTCTTGCTATATTTAGCAGATATAGACTGCCTAAAGATTAATTTCTATATCTCTTAGAATATCCTTTAATAAGGCAAAATCAAGGTCCCTATTATCTATAAATAGGGATATCCTTAGATGCTTCTATAGAAGGAGAGATTAATTACCTAGAGTTATCTAACTAAGATAGAATTACGGCGCTTACATTGCTAATTTAGTTACCCTTCTGTCCGCTGACTTTATAATATGCTTTCTAAATCAGGCTATGAGGTAGATTTTGAAACTATTAGATAATTAACAAAGATCTGCCACTAATGCTAATTAAATGCAGATAATTTACATCACTTTAAATTTACCTAAAGGATAAATATAACTTTAACTACAAAGTAATTGTGAATATTATATATCTAAATAGCAATTGCCCTGTTCTCTATGCTATTAATATGGCTACCGCATTTAACGCGGCTAGGTTCCTAAAGGATATTATAGTAAAGGTAATATAGGAAGCTCTTTGCCTCTGCTAGATTAATACCTACTAGGGTCCTCTAGATTAGATTATAACTAATGCTGTCATGCAGGTTCCTCGGAGTCTGGGTCGACAGGAAACTCAATTAGAGCGCCCACAAGAACATCCTAAAAGGCAAACTAGCCTGGCAGCGGCTCGCACTCTCCTCGCTAGCGGCATTGGCCTGGGGTTGCAGCTTTAGAGATGCCTAACTCCTATACACGCAGGTAGTCTAGCCCGTCCTTGCCTATAGGGCAAGCGCCTACTATACCCTAACTAAGAAGGGTAGAAAACCAAGAGAAGTAGTTAAAAGCTTTATAACAGACTAATTAACCTACCTCTAAATCATAGCTAGCGCGTTTAAGGCTACGCCCATTGCCTAACTAGAGGTTAAGACTTATATCCCCCTAGATCTATACCTAAATAAGATAAAACAGAAGTTTAAAGAGAGAATCATAGAGAGCGGAATAACCATAACAATCTAAGCCGCTACTAACTTAGTATAGACAGTACTATAGCGTAGACTAAGACCCCCTAGGAACAATAAGCTAATAGCGGAATTACATAAGGAATAGAGACAACGCTAGGATAAATAGTATAGCAGGGAACGCCCGGGGCGGCATAGGCTTGCGAGAGAGCTAACCAAGGACTAACCGCTAACTTATAACCTAAAGGAAATCTAAAGATTCCACATAGGACTAGAAAAACACGTCTTCTTAACTATAGTCTAATTACATATAGGAAAGATTAGCCTTAATAAATTCCTTTTCTAAAGAGGCATCCCTAGGGTAAACTCACCCCTATACAGCTATAGTAAAGTAGTTAAGGACTAATATTATATTATAGTTAACTACCTAAATATAATTACTAACGCCCTTAATTGTAATAGCCTAGAGACGCATAGGAGGTAAGGCTAGCCCTAAACTACCCCTAAAGGTAAGAGCTATAGCTAAATGGTTCCTTAGTATAAAATAACTCCAATACTACTCATTAGCATAGGAACTAGCAGCTAATATACATAGGAGGGAGGAAGAGCTAGAGCTAGAGCGCTTTCGCTGCGCTAGGACTAATAACTAGGATATAGACATAACAGATAACTAGGGAGAGGCATAGGACTACGCGGTTTAGAACCAGCGGCGGGCTAGCTATAGGACTATAATTCTAGAACTATTATTAGATTAATCTTAACTATTAAAAACACTAGGTATTAAAATCCCTACTAGTCCGCCCCTGCCCCTTTACTAAGCCATAACCGCCTAACTATTCATTTCTCCTCTAGGACTAGAATCACCCCTCTATTACCTTTGCCTGCCCCTTAGCAGGTAAAGCCGCGGCTAGGAGACGGTTTGTCTCCGCAGCGCGGGCATCCAGGCGCTGTAACCAAAAGATAACCTCGTTATACTGATCTCCCTAGTACCGGACCGGCCTAGACCCGCCGCAGAAGCACTCCGCTTCTTTTTGCTCTAATTCCTAGCATAGAGTTTCTTGACGCGGATAGTCAATAGACCGAGACTCGCAGGAAACACATTAGATCCCACGGGATCCCCTAACTGTCACGGGTTAGACTTGGAGCAGACTCGGTGCAGGGGCGGCAGGGTTATACCTTGAGATCTTTAGCCACGGCCTGCTTAAGTTGCTTCTTGGTTAATAACTTCTAAGGGTAGCGATTGTTCTTAGGAGTTTCCTAGGCGGATTAGAGCTAGAATAGCATAGGACATAGGAGTACTCATAGCTACTAGCGCTATTTTGTTAAATAACTTAATAGATTTATAGTAATGTTAGCATTTAGGCTAATACTAGCCTAGGAGCGCCTTAGGTAGCTCTAAGGAAGAAAAGAACCTATAGGAAGTTTAATAAAAAAGAGGAAAGAAGGAAGACCCTTTAGGGGAAGAAACCCTTCTTATACTTATATAGGGAGGGCTAAATTATAGATATTAACAAAGAAAGAAGAATATAAGATAAGAATCTAGTTAGTTAATGCCTAAGAGACCTAGGCCTAGAAATGGCTAGGAATTAAACTAAACCCACACCTCTACCACAGAAGATAAATAACATTAGGTGCTCTAACTTCCCTAGACTAATAAGCTAGACCTAGGCTAGAGAAGGCTAAAAAGTAAGGCTATAGAAGAGCTAGCTAAAAAGTGAAAGAGAAGTGAATCACTACCATGAAACCAAATCTAGCACGCTATAAGATAGTATAATAGGCCTAGAGCAGTGCTAGAGTAGACCTAGGACAGAGCTAGGTAAGGCTTAGAACCTAGGATTTTCCTTTTTCCTTTTTCCTTTCTTCTTTCTTTTCTTATTAGGATAAGGCTAGCGTAAGCTAGCAACAAACACCTACGATAGGCCACACATAACGCGACGTAGGCCTAGTGCAGGGTTAGCGTTAGCCTAAACATAGATGCAAGGGGTTTTCTTCTTATTCAAGGGTTTTCCCTTTTAACAAAGCAGCAGGAGTACTAGTACTAGCCCTACATAGAGCTAGCTAGCGTAAATAATATAAATATATATAACTAATGCTAGCATAACGTTTAGAAGCAAAGAATTCCGCTAATTTACAGCTTTAATATTAATCTTAATTAAAGAAGTCCCTATTAAGGCATACCATAGTATTAGTAAGGTTAAGAGATATTATAAGCCGCTCTAAAGAGCCTATAATATTATCTAACGCAAATACCTGTTAATACCTAAAGCTATGGCCCTGTAAATAGCTATGAAAGCCCTTAATAATACTATAGGCCTAAATAGCATTATTCTAACCCTTCTTATCTTTAGCGCCTACCCTTAAATAATTAATAATTCTCCTCCCTTGCCTAATATTAAGTAATAAGCTCTTATAGTATAGAAGGCAATAAAGGAGATTAAGAGGTTATACACGCTCTGTAAGGTTAAGGAAGCCCTTACTATAAGGAATAGCCCTAATACCTTGCTAACCCTTAACCTCTTGCTTATATTACTAGTTCTTATCTAGTAAGAGCATAAAGGATAGCAAGGCCTATATAAGCTCCTTATAATAGATAGAGAGAGCTATACCCTTAATCTTCTATAAGGTCCTAAGGTCTTTAGGTTAACCTCTATTAAGCCCTATAACAAAGACCTAGGCAAGGAAAGGCTATTACTAGCAGGAGGTAATAACCTAGAGGTAATTAAAGGGGAAGAGCAAGAGGCATAAATTAATAATATAGTACCTCTAGCCTCTCTAAAAAGAAGGCTAGGAAGACTATAAAAGAACCCTCCTATAATTATTAATTTAGCAGATAATCTTAAGGTATTTATCTTAAGTAAGGAGGAGGTAGATCTTAAGCTTATAATCTAATTACGTAAGAAAGGCATAATTATAACTCCTGGCAAACCTTTTAAGCTCTTAACAAAGACTAAGATTAATGCCCTAATTAGTAAAGGCGTGTTTAAATTTATCGCTTTTAATCTAAAGAAGCACTAAGGGATTTAAATCTTTAATTCCTATATTATTAATAAAGTTAAAGGAAGAATAAGCTAGCTATATAAGAAATTAAGGCTTATAATCTAAGGCTTTAGCAACGAAGCGAAGCAAGCGATCCTTACGCAAGCCCTAACGATCTAAAGGGTAAGCTAATGATTAATCCTTATAATTACCTCTTCTTTTCTTATAAAAGGATTCCTCCTTTGGATTTAAGATATTACATAGGCATATATATAATCAGAAACGCCGCTAAATTATATAATCCTAGCCTAACTCCCTATCTAAATTCGTGATTAGCACCCTAAAGGAACGATTATAAGAGTTATTAAGCCCCTCTATAGAATTATAGAGGCTAGCACACACTAGTAGGTAACTTACTATAAGCACCACAGAGAAAAGCTCTAGATAATAATATTAAGCTACAATCCATGCTTACTAGTCATATTTACTAAAAGCCCTTAATTTAGATGCGTAGGAATGCAGACTAATAATACCCTTAGCCTATTAGATAAAGGATTCTCCTAATAGGAAGAAGATTAACTAGCCGCCGCTAAATTCACTGTAAAACCAAAGTAGTTTATTAAGCCTAATAACCCCTTATATTTAACGGTGGAATCATTTAACTAACTAATAACACTATTAAAATACGGTAAAAGGGCAAAGTGATAAGCTATAGTTAATCCTGCTAGAAAAGCTAGAAAAGAAGTATATAGAATAAAGGGCCTATAGTGCCTATATTGCTTTAATCTGCTAACCTAAGGTAAGCTTTAATCTATTAGTTACCGCATAATATTAAGAACTAATAACCAAGAACGTTAAGGAACTTAATTGCTATATTAAGTGGTAAATAGACCACCTAGATTAAGGATTAATCTTTATACCCCTTAACCTTAAAAGAGCAAAGCTATTTACATTTATTAATGGATTATTTACTAATAATAAAGACCTTACCTTATAACTAGGCTACATCCTTATCCTAGCTAATAAGGAGTATAAAGATAGCAAGTTTACACTATAAGGTAATATTATACACTATAGCTTAATAAAGAGTAAGAGAGTTATAAGAAGTGTGCTTACTTTAGAGGTCTATAGAATAGTAGCAGGCATAGACATAGCTTATGTAATTATAATAACATTAAAGATTATCACAGATTAATTAAACCTCCTAGAGATCCTAATTATAGTCTATATAGATTTATACTTATTATATAAATGCCTTATTAAGCTTAGGACTATAAAGGAGAAGCGGCTTATAATTAACATTATAGCCCTTTAGCAATTATATAAACGCCGTAAGCTCTATGAGATTAGATAGATTAATAGTAAAGATAACCTAGCTAATACGTTTACAAAGGCAATGCCTAATAAAGCCCTAGAGAGGTTTATTACAGGTAATACAGCAATAATCTAGATAGAGAGATAGGTTACCTAGACCTAGCACTACCTACGAAGAGGTAGGGGACTGGAGCCCTAAAGCCTATGCTAAAGCCTATGCCTAAGCCTACACTAAAAACGGCGCTAAAGGCACTAGATAAGGTGCCCTAAGTATAGCACGGCCACGTAGGGCGTAGGCTAAGGGATTAAAGGCAGTGGAATTATAGCTTTAGAAGGGGCGCGGAATTATGTCTTTAGAAGGGAGCGTGGAATTATAGCCCTAAAGGGAGCGCCTCTCCTAAGTCTCTATAGTAAGGAGAGGGAAGAGGAGGGAGTGTAAGGGGGCATAGGAAGGTATAATCTAATATTATACCTTTAGAAGGGGAAGAATCGTAGGCAATCTTCCCCTAGGAATGTGATTTAATATTATATTATGGTTAAATAAAGGGCTATAGGGAGGGATAATCTAATATTATACCTTTAGATAGGGAAGGGATTATAGGTAACCTTCCCCTTATAATATAATCTAACATTATATTACACTGGTTAAAGGTAAGGGCAGAAGGTAAAGGGAGCCTTCCACGAGGAAGAAGAATAAGCGATTAGAGAAGCTAGTTATCTAAAGCTAGCAATGCATAGGGAAGGAAAGGGGACTATTATTATTGTTTCTTTTGTTAGTTCTTTTATTCATATAACACATTTATTTAATCCCTTATATCTTCCCTTCTTAGATTGATATTATATGTTAACAATCGTGTTAAAAAGAAAGAGGTTCTAATATTAGAATAAGCATAATATTAATCATGGCACGCAGCCGCAATTACCCGGCAAAGGTCAGGCCGCGAGGGCGCGCGCGTAACGCGCGCCCGCAAGAGGTGGCCCTATATATAACTTATTAGCCTGCCCCTCTAATTAGGCAAGGACCTATAAGTTATGTAACCCACAAAAACGCACCGCGTTTGTGGCCACTTCTCACGATCCGGAAAAGCCTCTCTTTTCCTCCCTTCTACACACACTTATAACTAATTGATTACAACGCCTAGAATAGAAGATAAATTCCTATTCCCTAGGCCACGATCCTAACGTCAGGCACCTGTGATACCAACAGATACTTATTAAAGGTAGTAGTTCTAAGTAAAGGAATAGAAGTAAGTAATTACTTATAGAAGTTATTATTTATTTAGAGTTAAGTTATTATATTAGTATTTAGTGTGATTAAAAATGTATTAAGAACTTTTAAGAAAACTTTAATAAAATAAGAAAATAAGGAAGAGTAATCTACTCTAGAGCTAAATAAACAAATTTTTAGATAATAAACTTAGTATTAAATATAATTAATTTAAAACCTTTCCTAGTAATAAATTTAATTTAGAGTTACACTCTATGCGCTACTAAAATCATGACTAACTAAGCTAAAAGAATTAATAAAAGAGAGAGGGATATAGAAGTTATAGGGGAAGAAGAGAAAGGAATATAAAAGAATAATAAAGGATTATAAAGGGGATGTTTAGGGGTATATAGTGCTAATAGCTAATTATTAGTTATGAAGCTGCGATTTAGCTAATTCTAAGTGTTAATTCACTTTTTCCTACTTCTTAATACTATAGTAGCTCTCTCTCTCTCTCCCTTTTCCTTTTTATCTTAACTTCTTATCCCTACCCTTATTACCTCCTTAACCTTATCTTTCCTATTAAGAGCTAATCCTATAAAGCCTTTAGGTAACTACTCTAGGGCTTAAAACTTTTTAATGTATCTTTATAAAAGTCTAACCCTTAACCTTCTCTTACCCTTAAGCTATTAATATTAACTAATTAATAGGATGCCCTACCTATACGAGTTTTAATGTAGAATAGCCCTTACTAATAGGGTTATAGCTTTAGGGGTTTTCCTTTAGTTACTACTATTACTAATTTGTCTATTTTAAAGGGTTTAATCCTTTGTTATTCATAGCGATCTCTTTAGGTAATTGCTTCTAATCCTCTCTATGCTATAACTTCTATCCGCTAAGATTTAACGCTACCTATCTAATACATTACTAGTTCTCCTTCTAGATTTACCTCTAATAGCCACGCTAGGGTTTTATAGAACTTATTGCTCTATTTAATTAAAGTTTAAGTGTTGGAACAAGCATGATATCAATCGCGGCACGCAGCCGCAATTACCCGGCAGAAGGTCGGGCCACGAGGCGCGCGCGCAACGCGCGCCCGCGAGAGGTGGCCCCACATATGACTCATCGACCCGCCCCTCTGATTGGGCGAGGACCCACAAGTCATGTGACCCACAAAACGCACCGCGTTTGTGGCCACTTCTTACGATCCGGAAAAGCCTCTCTTTTCCTCCCTTCCACACACACTTATAACTAATTAATTACAACGCCTAGAATAGAAGATAAATTCCTATTCCCTAGGCTACGATCCTGATGTTAGGCACCTGTGATACTAACACTGATTAGTGGTTAACTTTACAGATAACCACATGGTTTTTCCTAACCGCAGATTAGTAAGGTTAATTAGAAGAGATAGCTACACCGTGAACCCGCCCTATGAAATAGGAGGGCCGCTAAAAGCGTGTATAGTTATGCTAAGGAAGTCTAAGCACTCTCTTATAACGAGAAAGGAGCCTTATAACTCCTAAGATCTAATCCTAAGACCTTACAAAGACTTTAAAGCTATTAAAGGATTAAGGCCTGGTTAGTAACTAGTCTAACCTATCTTTAATCACTTAGTTAGCGCGTTCTACCACGCACCTAACCCTTAGAAGGCATTCTCTTGCGATAAGAAAGGAACTTATTACTCCTAAGATCTAATCCTAAGAACCCCTAAGGGATAAAGACAATAGCTACGCTTATAATCCTTTAACCTACTATATAACTAACACTACACCTCTATTCTAACTTCCTATAATAGAGATAAGAAAGTTAAAAGCTCCTTAGTAAGAAGAACCATTAAAAGCCTCTATCTCTAGCCTTAACTTTAGCGATGCTAAAGAAGGCACTAAAGTTAAAAGAGACTAAAAAGGCAAAGGTCTATAACTTAATAACCCTCTCCTAAGACATATTCCCTAGAGATACAAGACTTTGTTATATCTAAGACATTAAAGATAGCGAAATTATTTAATCTTAACAAATAAGGTGATAACCCTAAGGCTATTATAGCCTATATCCTCTTTAAGATAGCAGCATACTAGTCTAAGAGCCTTATTACTAGAAGCCTCTTTACTAACTTTATTAAAGACTTCTACGGATAGATAAGAGAGGTATTTGCAATTATAGACTAAGCAATTGCTAAGTATATATGTGATTTCCTTCTCTTCTAAGGCATATACATAGACATAATAGCCCGCAGGAAGATCACGGTAATGCTTAAGGAAGTTACTACCCGCAAGGAATTTTAAGATTAGCAAGAAGAAGAGATATAGGAAGCTGCGAGGAAGTACATACCCTTCTAAAAACATATTAAAGACTAAGACTTCCTTAATAACCTCCTTCTAATCCCTCTAATTAGGCTAAGATTATAATATTATTAACAGAGCAATCTAGGAATACTACAATCTCACTAACAACATTCCCTAAGTCTAACCCTATTAGGCTAATTACATAATAATCCTCAGGAAAGCCCTTATTAAAGATATCCCCTATTAAGATAAGAAATCCCTCCTCCCATACCTCTAAGAGCACTTTTTCCTTCTAGACCTACACTAAAGTAAATAATTAATCTCGCAAAGCTTTATATAAGTAATATTTAATATAGCGTAGATAACTACAAGGTCCTTAACTTAAAGTTAATAATCTTCTAAGGGAAATACGAGATGCTAGGCATTAAACCCTATAAGGCTAGGTATGCCCTTAAGGCTATGCTTAAAGGAAAGCTTTAATATACTACTATAAGCATCTATATAAGCTAGGAGACCCTTAAGACCTTAAGACTCTTATTAATCGCATTAAGAGAAGATTTAAGACTAATAACACAAAGCAAAGGTATCTCCTTAAGTGGCAGAACACTAAGCTACGCTAGATTATGCAAGAAAACCTAGATAAGCTAAAGATTAATTGCTTTAAAGAACTTGTAATAAAGCTTACAAACCTTTAATAAGTAGTCCTAGATATTGCTTAATCTAAAAGGGCACTCTAGAATTAATTAATCTCCACCTATTATAGCATACCTAAGTATAGAACTTGCCTTATTAACCCTCTTGCTAACCTCTAGCTATTCTACGAACGTATAAGGATATTAATAAGAATAACTATAGAGGAATCAGATAAGAAGCATTAATTCCCGTTAATGCCTAATATAAGAGAGTAGTACTAGACTAACCGTAAGTATAATAGGTATAGTAAAGAAGCCTATTACAAACAATCATAATCACGAGGCAATAAAGGCGCTCTACGTACGAAGAAATGTTATGTATATAGCAAGGAAGGCTATTAGTTAACTAAACACTCTAAAGAGGAACGTAAGAAGGCGTATTAACGCTTTAAGAACCACTACCTTATAGAGCTAATAACCCCTTCCTACAATGCTTTCCTTACCTAGTATAAAGGCAAAGAGAATAACACTGCTTTTTCTAAAGAAGATAAGATTTCCACCTATATAATAGAACTTGGATTTAAAGAAGAAAGTAACAAAGGAGAGATACCAATAAGCTTCTTTACATAAGGCATAACAATTAACAGCCATATAACTACAGAGATCCTCGCGAATTAAGTAGCTACGCACGCCCTTGTAAAGGAGGATCTATTTAATCTCTAATAACTAAAGGAAGCCCTAACCGCTTTTCTTCTTTAAGATCATTACTCTTCGGGTGTGTTCCAAGGCATTATCCTAATACTAGGGCTACAGGTTACTCATCAGTAGGGCACCCCTAATTCCTTGCCCTGCAATAGTTAATCCCTAAGATCTAGCTTAATAAATCAAGAGCTAGGAGGCAATAATTCAATTCAGAAGCGGCAAGCTAATTCCTTTAATTAGATTAATTAATATGCCTACTCCCTTTAGCATTATCCTATTCCACGTAATGCCTATAAACACTCCTTCTTACTATGTTTAGCAGACATAGACCACCTAAAGATTAATTTCCATATCTCTTAGAACATTCTTTAACAAGGCGAAATCAAGGTCCCTGTTATCCGTAAATAGGGACATCCTTAGATGCTTCTGCAGAAGGAGAGATTAATTGCCTAGAGTCATCTAACCAAGATAGAATTACAGCGCTTACATTGCTGATTTGGTTACCCTTCCATCCGCTGACTTCACGATATGCTTTCTAAATCAGGCTACAAGGTAGATTTCGAAACCATTAGACAATTAACAAAGATCTGCCACTAATGCCAATTAAATACAGACAATCCACATCGCTTTAAATTCACCCTAAAGGATAAATGTAACTTTAACTACGAAGTAATTGTGGATATTATATATCTAGATGGCAATCGCCCTGTTCTCCACGCTATTAATACGGCCACCGCGTTTAACGCGGCTAGGTTCCTAAAGGATATCATAGCAAAGGCAACATGGGAAGCTCTTCGCCTCTACTAGATTAATACCTACTAGGGTCCTTTAGATTAGATTATAACTAATGCTAGCATAACATTCAGAAGCGAAGAATTCCGCTAATTTACAGCTTTAATGTTAATCTTAATTAAAGAAGTCCCTGTTAAGGCATACCATAGCATTAGCAAGGTTAAGAGATATTATAGGCCGCTCTAAAGAGCCTATAATATTATCTAACGCGAATGCCTGTTAACACCTAAAGCTATGGCCCTGTAAATAGCTATAAAAGCCCTTAACAATACTATAGGCCTAAATAGCATTGTTCTAACCCTTCTTATCTTTAGCGCCTACCCTTGAATAATTAATAATTCTCCTCCCTTGCCTAATATTAAGTAATAAGCTCTTATAGTATAGAAGGTAATAAAGGAGATTAAGAGGTTACACGCGCTCTATAAGGTTAAGGAAGCCCTTGCTATAAGGAATAGCCCTAACACCTTGCTAACCCTTAACCTCCCGCTTGTATTGCTAGTTCTTATCTAGCAAGAGCATAAAGGATAGTAAGGCCTATATAAGCTCCTTACAATAGATAGAGAGAGCTATACCCTTAATCTTCTATAAGGTCCTAAGGTCTTTAGGTTAACCTCTATTAAGCCCTATAATAAAGACCTAAGCGAGGAAAGGCTATTGCTAGCAGGAGGTAATAACCCAGAGGTAATTAAAGGGAAAGAGCAAGAGGCATAAATTAATAACACAGTGCCTCTAGCCTCTCTAAAAAGAAGGCTAGGAAGACTATAAAAGAACCCTCCTATAATTATTAATTTAGCAGACAATCTTAAGGCATTTATCTTAAGCAAGGAGGAGGCAGATCTTAAGCTTACGATCTAATTATATAAGAAAGGCATAATCATAACTCCTAGCAAACCTTTTAAGCTCTTAACAAAGACTAAGATTAATGCCCTAATTAGCAGAGGCGTGTTCGAATTTATTGCTTTTAATCTAAAGAAGTACTAAGGGATTTGAATCTTTAATTCCTATATTATTAACAAAGTAAAAGGAAGAACAAGCTAGCCGTATAAGAAATTAAGGCTTATAATCTAAGGCTTTAGCAATAAAGCAAAGCAAGCAATCCTTACATAAGCCCTAATGATCTAAAGGGCAAGCCAGCGATTAATCCTTGTAATTGCCCCTTCTCTTCTTGTAAAAGGATTCCTCCTTTAGATCCGAGATATCACGCAGGCGTACGTATAATTAGAAACGCCGCTAAATCGTATAATCCTTGCCTAACTCCCTATCTAAATTCGTGATTAGCACCCTAAAGGAACAATTATAAGAGTTATTAAGCCCCTCTATGGAATTGCAGAGGCCGGCACACACTAGTGGGTGACTTACCATAAGCACTACAGAGAAAAGCTCTAGATAATAACATTAAGCTACGATCTATGCCTGCTGGTTATATCTGCCAAAAGCCCCTAATTTGGATGCGTGGGAATGCAGACTAATAATACCCTAGGCCTATTAGATAAAGGATTCTCCTAAAAGGAAGAAGATTAGCTAGCTATTGCTAAATTCGCTATAAAACTAAAGCAGTTTATTAAGCCTAACAACCCCTTGTATTTAACAGTGGAATCATTTAACTAACCAATAACACCATTAAAATATGGCAAAAAGGGCAAAGTGACAAGCTATAGTTAATCCCGCTAGAAGAGCCAGAAAAGAAGTACGTAGAATAAAGGGCCTGTGGTGCTTATATTGCTTTAATCTGCTAACCTAAGGCAAGCTTTAATCTATTGGTTACCGCATAACATTAAGAACCAATAACCAAGAACGTTAAGGAACTTAATCGCTATATTAAGTGGTAAATAGACCACCTAGATTGAGGATTAATCTTCATACCCCTTAACCTTAAAAGAGCGAAGCTATTTATATTTATTAACAGATTATTCGCTAATAACAAAGACCTTACCTTATAACTAGGCTATGTCCTTATCCTAGCTAATAAGGAGTATAAAGATAGCAAGTTTACACTATAAGGTAATATTATGCACTATAGCTTAATAAAGAGCAAGAGAGTTATAAGAAGTATGCTTGCTTTAGAGGTCTATAGAATAGTAGCAGGCGTAGACATAGCTTATGTAATTGCAATAACGTTAAAGACTATTATGGATTAATTAAACCTCCTAGAGATCCTAATTATAGTCTGTATAGATTTATACTTGTTATATAAATGCCTTATTAAGCTTAGGACTATAAAGGAGAAGCGGCTTATAATTAATATTATAGCCCTTTAGTAATTATATAAACGCCGCGAGCTCTGCGAGATTAGATAGATTAATAGTAAAGATAACCTAGCTAATGCGTTTATAAAGGTAATGCCTAATAAAGCCCTAGAGAGGTTTATCACAGGTAATACGGTAATAATCTAGATAGAGGATAGGTTACCTAGACCTAGCACTGCCTACGAAGAGGCAAGGGACTAGAGCCCTAAAGCCTATGCCTAAGCCTGCGCTAAAACCAGCGCTAGAGGCACTGGACAAGGTGCCCTAAGTATAGCACGGTTACGTAGGGCATGGGCTAAGGGATTAGAGGCAGCGGAATTATAGCTTTAGAAGGGGCGTAGAATTATGTCTTTAGAAGGGAGCGCGGAATTATAGCCTTAGAAGGAGCGCCTCTCCTAAGTCTTTATAGTAAGGAGGGGGAAGAGGAGGGAGCGTAAGGGAGCGCTAGAAGGTATAATCTAATATTATACCTTTAGAAGGGGAAGAATCGTAGGCAATCTTCCCCTAGGAATGTGATTTAATATTATATTACGGTTAAATAAAGGGCCGTGGGAAGGGATAATCTAATATTATACCTTTAGATAGGAAGGGATTACAAGTGACCTTCCCCTCGCAACATAATCTAATATTATGTTGCACCAGTTAAAGGCAAGGGCGGAAGGTAAAGGGAGCCTTCTGCGAGGAAGAAGGATAAGCGATTAGAGAAGCTAGTTATCTAAAGCTAGCGGCGCGTAAGGGAAGGAAAAGGGGACTATTATTATTATTTCTTTTATTAACTCTTTTATTTATGTAACACATTTATTTAATTACTTATATCTCCCTTCTTAGATTAATATCATGCGTTAATAATCGTGTTAAAAGAAAGAGGTTCTAATGTTAGAACAAGCATAATATTAATCGCGGCACATAGCTGCAATTACCTAGCAGAAGGTTAGGCCGCGAGGGCGCGCGCGCGTAATGCGCGCCCGTGAGAGGTGGCCCCATATATGACTCATCGACCCGCCCCTCTGATTGGGCGAGGACCCACAAGTCATGTGACCCACAAAACGCACCGCGTTTGTGGCCACTTCTCACGATCCGGAAAAGCCTCTCTTTTCCTCCCTTCCACACATACTTATGACTAATTGATTACAACGCCTAGAATAGAAGATAAATTCCTATTCCCTAGGCTACGATCCTGACGTCAGGCACCTGTGATACCAACATTAAGTTAAAAGGGCTCCTAGCCTTATTCCTAGAACTTATATTAATCTATATAGGATCTTAGCAAGGGAATATCCTATAGACTTTATATATCTATAGTTTAGAGCCTTAGCTACTCTTAGGAGCTAGAGGTCCTAGTCTATTAGATTATTTAATATCTTATTTAGGATACTTTAGAGTGTTTAATTTATTACCTCTATAAGTCTAACACTCTTATGTGATTAAGTTAGAGCATTTATTATGCTTATCTCTCTCCCCTTAAAAACATTATTAGCTCCGCTAACCTAAAAGCTAGTCCTAGATTAGTATAAAATCCTTCTAGTGCTAATAATAATCTATCTATCTAATTCCTTAGATAGTTTACTACTTCTATTGCTCCTATTAATCTGCAGGGAAACAGCTAAATAAATTAAGAGAAATAATCCACTATAACTAACACATATTTAATCTATTATCTAGACTCTAGAAAAGGCCTAATATAATCTATTCTAATAACCTAAAGTAGCTTATTCACTACCATAGGTTAGTTTAGTGCCTTTCGCTTTTAAGGGGCATGTCCTACATATAGTAAGCATCCTATAATGTATTCCATAATATTAGTTCCTATTCTAGGCTAGAACACTAATTAAGTTAATTATCTATAGGTTAAATCCGCTCTAAAGTGCCTAGTATAATTATAAGCCTTACAGAGAGTATACTTCACTTCTTCTTTTACTAGATATTACTGTTTTCTATGTCTTCCCTTATACTAAAGGATATTATTTTCTAACTTATACTATTATGCTTTTATAGATATCCTCTAAGCTACATATTAATTATACTCTCCTTTACTATATAACCTAGTGGTTAAGAAGCTTATAATCTTAGTATACTATAAATTATTTAGATACTTCTTCTATAAGGCCTTAACCCTAGGGATACTTCTACCTATCTTATACCTTAACTAAGTTCTAAGGAATGTTCTAATTCCTAACTAGACTAGTTTACTATTAAAGTCTTTAATATTTCTTTATATTCTCTAACTCTATCTTTCTAAATCTATTAATTAAGGGTTACATCCTATGATCTAAACTTAGTTAGATTATTTATATAATAGTCTAAAGGGAATATTATATGTAATAACCTATTAGCAGTAGCATTTCGCTTCCCTTAGATAAAGCATATTTCTATATTTAATAGTCTTAGCTCTATAACCTATCTAGCATAGATCCCTTATGTCTAGTAAATATTATAAATATTATAAGTGGTTTATAGTCTATAAAGATTATTAATTTTAACTTTAACTTAAAGAAGTGTTTATATTTCTAGTAGAACTTAATAATAGCGTATAGTTCCTATTTATATATACTATAGTTCTATTAGGTTTTTATAAATAGAAAAGAATTATATAAGATTAGATATAAAACCTTATCCTAGACTTAAAGCACTATATATCCTCCTCTAAACTCACTAGCATTAGAATATATCTAAGTAAGTAAGTTAAATACATATTTATATATGCTTAAAGCTATAGTAGCTTTATCCCTTAGGATAGAGAAAGACAAGGCCTTAGAATCTCCCTATTACTAATCTATATTACTAGTTAATCTATTAAGTGGTTAAGTAATCTTAGCATAATTCTTAATCTATTAATAGCATAGGCCTATAGCTCCTAGAAATAAACGAACGTTAGTCTAACGTTTTAGAGTAGGCTATTCTCTTAGTTTTATAGCTTAGTCTAGTTTAATATATATCTTTCCCTAACTTTATAAATCTAACTAACTATAAGGATTAAACTTATCCCTAATAATACCTTTTTAAAGCTTAACTTTAGGAGGGTCTAGAGTAGTCTTAGAAGTAAGTAATCCTTAATAAATAACCACTATTCTTTAAATAAGGTATGCTTATAGAAGATATTATCTATATAGCTATTTAATGCGCTAAGATTACTAGGTAAGTAAGGTGCTATAAGAGATAGTTCTAGATATAGTGTAGGGATAGGGCCTATTATAATCCTTATTACTTCTATTATTATATATCTTGCTAATTAGGACCCTTAAGGCATCTAGGAGGGTTATAGCTAACTAAACCTAGGAACGTTAAAAGCAAACACATACCGTAGTTCCGCTGCCACGGATACTAACTAGTATGTATATTTAAGGTTAAACACGCTATAAGAATTAATTCATAGGTCTAAGAGTTAATTATGAACCTTAGCTAATAATAGAAGCTAGCTACCTAGCATGTCCTTTATAACATAAGAGTAGTTAATAGTGAGTTATTATTTAGCCTAAGGGTTAGACTTGTCTTTTAGTACTAACATAGGTTTTACACACTAATCTAATATCCTTCTATTTGTAGCTATAGTATACTTATATATCCCTAATTTAATTCCTTTAGTTACTAACTAATTTAGCTAGTACTATTAAGGCTTTAACTATTATCTCTTTAGTAATTATACCTAGGGTTTTATATTTTCCTTTATTTAAGGTATGTGTATATAAAGGTCTATAGCTAGAATATTAGCAATAGATAAAGCATTTAAGTCTTTATAAGTATAAAACATTTATATAATTTCTTCTACTATAGTCTTAGGGACTAGAGGACCTAGGGTTACTCTATAGCCCTTAAACTAAGATAATACTTCCTTTATAGGAGCTTCTAATTAATCTCTCTTCTCTATACTCTTTATATAGTTAGAAATAGAAATGCTAGGGGCCCTTATGTAATTAGTCCTAGCTAATTATCTTTTATTAGTTTTAATATACTTCTATAAGTACTAACCTTTAAAAACGCAGGACTCTTTTTAAGTAAGTTTACCTCTAATAAGTATATATAAAGACTAAGTTAATTTGCAAGTTAATATTTCTTACGCATTACTATAGGATAGGTGATTTAAGGGGCGTGCCTAGTAAACTATACTAAGGGTTTAGCCTAGAAATAAATAAAGGGGACTTCTAATAAGTCTTTACTTAGTAGTTTATCCTAGGATAATGGATTTAGTTTTATAATATAACTAGGTTATTCTAGGTAACTTAGTTTTCTAAATTATTAGAGTCTTCTAAATCTAATAAGGCTTTATCTAGCAATATATTCACATTATCCTAACCCGTATATCTCTTTAGGATTAAGGGTTTAGCTAGGCAGAGCATGACTTTCTGTTAATCTAATAGAGCCATGGAAGGCCCTTTAATAGAGATAGGCTTATCTCCTTTCTCTTTAACACTAATTAATAACTCTAAGTTCCTAATGTTAAACCTTACACCTATATTATAAAGCTAAGGGAGTCCTAAGATTAGGATAGTTTAATTTTTAGGTTAGTTATCTAGAGTAATAATAGCCTATACTAACTAAGTGACTCTATAGTAGGTCACTTTTATTATCACGAAATGTGTGACTATGTTTTCTTATCTATTAGCGTTAATTATCTATAAGCCTTAGAATCTAACTAATTCTAAATTATAGACTAGTATGTTCTCTTCTAAAACAAAAGCGTAGGATATAATATTAATCTTAGCTCCTTAGTCTACTAGTGCTTGCCTAGGTTTAAAGTTAAACACCTATTCCTTTTAAAATCCTATATAAGCTTAAATAGTAATTCTAAACAGTTTTACACTAGACTAATGCTCTTAAAGCAGTTCTATGTTATAGTTATTAGGGATTAGGGTTTTTAACCTTTTTAGAGACTATTTAAGCGGAGTTAGCCTTAAGTAAGAAGGACACTATCTTCTTCTTAGGGCATTTCTTTAAAGGAGTTATTACTTAAGACAATAGTTTTTGAAATTGCTTTATTATCTCTAGACTAATCTGCCATAGGTCTATTAATAAGATTAGGATAGAAATATAGCTTACTAAAGCCTTCTAGTTAATAGGGCCTAAGCCCTTACGTCCCTAGATCTTGCTTAGAGCCTAAGTATTTCGCTTAATTACCTTTTCCCTTACTAGGGAGTAACTTTAGGGGTTAATCCTATCCTTAATAATATTGCTAATTGCTATACCTTTCTGTTTCTTTAAAGGTAGCTTAGCTTCTATAACAAGGGTTATAACCTATAAGGCCCCTTAGGTAATAGATTCTAATGTCTCTTAGTTAGCTGTTTTTAAGCTTTTTAAGAGTGGCTTTAGTGGTTTGTCTTTATCTATAATATCCTTTACCTAAGCGTTTAGATTAGCTCTTCTAACCCTAAGTTTCTATAAGTTAGCAGTTATAAACTACTATAAGCTTAAGGGCTTCTGCTTAAGCTAGCTAAGGCAATAATCCTTAGTTACTATTAACTCTATAATAGATCTAGGTTTAATTAGGGCATACTAAGCTCTTATAGCGGAATTATAGCTGACTTCTTTAATAACTCTAGACACATTAGCGTTAGTGCGTTTATTACTAGTTAGATATACCTAAGCAGACCTAGCATAAGCTTATCTAGGGACCTATAAGTTTTTATTCTAAGGAGGAAGGGTTATTAATTTTAGCTAAGCGAATTCCTACTGCTATAGTAAGTTATTCCTAGTTATAGTGTAATTTATAGCGTAGTATCTAGTAACACTACACTTAAAATAAGCACCTCTATAAGGCAGTGGCATAGTGCTATTAATATACTAGTTCCTTAATTTAGATGTAGGCCTTAGATTTAATATGCGTCCTTATAGACTAAAGTTTAGTGCTATTATTAGAGTTAGTAGCACTTAGGAAGGTCCTATACTATTTATCTAAAACTATAGTAAGTTAGTACTATTTCCTATTAATTACCTTAGTTAGGCCCTCTCTAACTATTTAAGGGTCCCTTCTCTATATTACTATTTCCTCTACTCTATATTTAAGTCTAAGGGTAATTCACAGGCGTAGGAGTTTAGCTAATAGGGGAATAGGCTAATACCTATTAAACTAATAAGGGTCTAGGGTAGTATATATCCTAGAAACCTAAAGTAAGGTAATAAGGGTTAAAGCTAAGTAATTAGGGTATTAATAGGAGTGGATTACTATTTATAACCTCCTAACACCTTTATAAACCCTAGGGGTAGCTTATAGGCTTAAGATAATACTTTATTAGTAAAGCATTTGCTCTAGTGCTTAATAAATTCTTCTATTAGTGTTATCTTTATATCCTAAGCAGTTAATTTAGCAAGATTAGCTTTTATTTCTAAGATAGCGATAGCTTGTTTAATAAGCTCTTAAGCTCCTTAGAGGCTATTAGCAGCTAGCACGTTCTAACTAATAGCTTCTTACATTAAAGACTTATTATATAATCCCTAAATAAACTAATAAATAAAGTCACAGAGGGTATAACTTTTAATTAAGGTAAGTAGGTTATTATTTATAACTAGCTTATCTCTACCTCTAGTATAATAAAGCATATTTAAAACCTAGGAGTAATACGCAGTAAGGGCCTTACCCTCTTCCTAACGTATTTCTATATTAGTACTAGCTTTTACTTCTTTATTAATAACCTTAGGGGGTATCTTTCTTAAAGGGATTGTTAAAGAATTGCTAGGTTAGCAGATAATGCCATGTTCTGTTTAGCTCTAGAGACTATTAGCCTTAGCTACTCTAAGCTATTAAGGAAGGTAGTAGCACTTCTATTTAGAGCTATATTAATTGCTTAGATAAAGGTATTTAGATTAACATCTTAACCCTTATTAACAGTCTTAAAGGCCTATTATAAGCGGCTTAACTAATGTCTCTTAATAATAACAGTTTGTAAGTCTCTATAACTAGGTATCTTAATAAGGTGGGCTTTGCTATTAATAGGGGTTCTAGCTTCCTAAAGAAGCCTGTGAGTTAAATTATAGCTTTATCCTTAGTCCCGCTATGCGGTAGTTAGTCCTCCTGCATAGCTAGGTAGAATAGGGACGATGACTTTAATGATTCTAATAATGCTAAATCTAGAAGAAACACTTTTACAGTCTGTGGGTCCTATAGAATGTCTTGTCTAACCGGGGAATCCAGGATGAAGTGATACAGGGATTATGACTAGGGATAGGTAACTAAAATAATAAGGGAGGGAATAATAACTTTCCAGGAGTACTTAGGGAAGTCTTGTTTTGCGCGTCTCCTAGCGTGGTTACTAAAAGGTTAGTTTTAAGCTAAGATAATTAATAGGGATTTTAATCCTAAATGAATTTGATTGAAAATCTCTTTCTTAAGCTCTAATGGATAATATAGAAAAAGGAAAAAGCTATGGTGCCCCTAGCGAAAAAAATTTTTGATGTGGGTGGGGCAGGGAGTTCCTTCCCCATTTAGGACATGCACCTACCCAGGGTAGGAGGGTGAGTGAAGAAGCCCCGCTATCTAGATAGACGCGGTGCCCGTCGCGTCTGCTAGCTAATCGACGGGGTCGAAGTAACACTTCCTCGTACCTAGACAGAATCCGTCTTCAATCAACCAGAGCCTGTGCACCCACGGACAATGGGCTACCAAAAAAACAGTCTATTACCTTGAGAAGAGAAAGGGGTACAAAACAGTCTACTGCAGAGTAGACCCATGATCCACGCAAAGAACTGGTCAAGCTGCTGAGCCTTCGCCCATGATTGTAATGGCGCCACACAAGCGCGCCAGAAGGGCTACAGGCACCGAAGGCCAGGAGGATGTCTCGCTAGCACAAGACGCCATTATACCTTCGGCCAAGGAATCACAAGTGGTAAGAGTTGCAGTGATCGATTTCAAACATACGGACTAAATCTGGACCACTAGAGGAAACGGCCCCGAGTGTCAGCCAACGATTCGCCAACCGACATTCGCCATGGATCCGTCGCTTACGATGCTCAATCAAACTCCGAAGACGAGCCTGACGAATGGACAGATAATATACCTCCACCACCTCAGACCCAATACGAACTTATGAGAGATGCTGGCTTCAAGCATCTGCAGAACACAGAGAAAGATGACCTCGAAGCGACGCAGAAACTCAGACATCGGCCGGGAATGTTGGTAATAACATGGCCGCAGAGGGTGGGATTATAGAGAGCATCACCTGCTATAACTTTATGTGTCACGAAAGACTGCATGTAGAGCTTGGCCCTCTGATCAACTTTATTGTTGGTGAGAATGGCAGTGGGAAGAGTGCTGTTCTCACGGCCTTAACGCTATGTCTCGGAGGCAAAGCGAGCGATACGAATAGAGGCGGCAGCTTAAAGTCGTTTGTGAAGGAAGGACAGGATCACGGAAGTCTTGTCGTAAAAATCAAGAACGCCGGATCTGACGCATACCAACCTGACGTGTATGGAAATTCAATCATCGTCGAGCGGCATTTTCCAAATCCGGCAGCAGCGGGTTCAAAATCAAGAATGAGCAAGGCTGCAGCATATCAACAAAGAAGCAAGAAGTGGACGAGATATCTGAGTGGTATGCGTTGCAAATGGGCAATCCATTGATGGTACTGTCTCAAGATAATGCTCGGCAATTTCTCAACTCTGCCACCCCGGCCCAAAAATACAAATACTTCGTATCTGGGGTGCAGCTAGAGCAGCTCGACAACGATTATAAAATGTCTCAAGATACCTTGGACAAAACGCTTGTTTTACAGGAAGAACTTGACGGGAAAATTGATCATATTAAAAAGGAGATGGAGGAGTCGCAAAGGCTTGCGGAGACTGTCAGCAGGAACAGCAGCCTACGAGAACGAGGCCCGACACTATAGAAATCAACTAGTTTGGTCACAGGTTGTGGAGCAGGAACAAGCTCTCGAGAAACAGACTGCAGAGCTAGGGTTGAGAGCACAACAAATTTGTGAGTCAGAAAGCGCTTGTGAGTTGGCCACCAAGGCATTGGATGATGTTCAGGAAAAGCTAGATCGTTCTAAAGCCGCCAGGGACGAATTAAATGACCAATCTGGAGTTATCGAGGAGTCGATCTCGAACGCGGAAGACGTATGGAATACAGCAAAGAAAGAATTGATGGAATTACAACGCGAGGAGAGAGATGCACACACCCGCCTCCGAACAGCAAAGACTGAAATCGTAACGTATGAGGCGAAGATTCAAGAAGAGTTGCACAGGCTTAACGAATCAACTGGTTCTGCCCGGGCTGAAAAGGAATCTGAAAAACAGAGCGCACAGGTCAGGCAGGTCGATTTGAATCGTCAGATTGAAGACTGCAGGCAACAGCTCCCATCTTTCTTGTCTAAAGTGGCGGAAGTCGAAGAATCCATGAAGGGGCAACAGCAGAGGAAGGAACGCAAGCAAAATGACATTATCCGGGCTGAGCAAGTGATAAAGGAACTTGAAAAGAGCACAGGCTCTGTATATGATGGGTTTGAGAAGGAAATCTCACAATTGGTACGGGAAATTGCCACGGATTTAGGTTTCGATAGCAAACCTTTGGGACCGCTGGGTGTTCACATAAGACTTTTGAAGCCTGAATGGTCGGGCATTTTGGAGAAAACGCTCGGTGAAGCGCTGAACGCGTTCGTTGTGAAGAGCAAAGAGACCAATCCCGCCTGTCAGCATTAATTCGCCGGTGTGGTGTCAAACGGCCGCCACCCGTATACATCGCCTACGGTGGACGAATCGAAACCAGAAACCAGGAACCAGCTGAGGAATTTGACACAATTCTACGCATCCTGGAATTTGATGATGACTTAATTCGGTCACAATTGATTATCAACAATCAGATCGAGAAGGTCATCCTGGTCAAGAATCGAGTAGAGGCTGAAAAAGTTATGATCGATGACGGTCCCCGCGCAACGTTGCAGCCTGCATTTGTTTTCACGACGGCAGAGGAAAACGCGGCCAGGGGCTACGAATAACAAATCGAGCTGGCACAATTGGTACAAGTCCTGTGATACCATCTACCGCGCGAGCGAAAATGCAGTCAGATTCAGCCAAACAATTAGCTCTGCAGAAAGACGACTTGAAACATTTTGAGATAGAAATGAGAGACATTATCGCCGAGGAAAACCAAAAAAAAAAAATCTGCAAGAAGCCACGTCTAGGCAAGATGCACACAAAAAGCGCATTTTGGGGCTTGAAAATGATCTTCGAAGAACACTCGCCGACATACAAAAATCTCCGAAGATCTGGACAGCTTTGAAGGTGCTGATGCGCGTTTAGATTCGCTGCGATCCGAGCTCGCCGCAAAGCGTGTGGAGGAAGATCAACTGGGCATTCAATACGGAAATATGGTATTGGAGAAGCAGGATCTCAGCGCCAAGGCTGAAAAGGCTAAGAGAGAGCTGGATGCTGTGAGAGAGGGAAAAAGGACTTCGAAAGTCGTATTATCAAAGCAGACAAAAGTGCCAAACCCTTGAGTCTTCGAGGCGAATCGCCCTTGGCCGCAAGAACCAGGCTTTTGAAAAGGTGGATTTGGAAAAATCCTCACTCCACCGAGCTGAGGCCAAATGTGCCGAGAAATCGGAGGAAGTTCGAGACTTCATTCGACAAGCTGAAGAAGTAGCTCCCGGTCGAGTACATATTCCAGATGGGGAAGACTATCGGAGTATCGAGAAGAAATACCAGAAACTACGTGAGCAGTTGGCGCTTCGCGAGGCCCGACTAGGGGCGACTGAGCAACAAATATACAGTCGCGCTGACGAAGCTAAAATCAAGTACGACGCCTTCATGCGGCAGATCCAAGATGTTGATGAAACGGTCAAGTCCTTAAAACATGCACTTGCGGCTCGATTAAACCTGTGGCGACAATTTCAGCGCCAAATCAGCGCCCGCATCCGTATCCAATTCAATTATCTTTTGAGCGAACGTGGTTTCAGAGGCAAGATAGACCTTGACCATCGCAGTCGAAGAGTGAACATTCATGTTGAACCCGATGAGACACGCAAGAGCTCCACGGGGCGAAATACAAAAACACTGTCCGGCGGTGAAAAGTCATTCTCTTCAATATGCATGCTTTTGTCGGTATGGGAGGCGATTGGCTCGCCTATACGATGTCTTGACGAGTTTGATGTATTCATGGACAATGTCAACAGAGCTATTAGCACAAATATGCTTGTAAGAGCCTCACACTCCTCTAACCACTTGACTGCGTTTGCACTTCAAGAGACTGGCAATTAATAACAGCACAACCAGGTTGACACCGCGCGTCGCTCTGTGTCGAGGCAGTATATTCTAATCACACCCAACGCAATAGAGGGTCGGGCCAGGCTGGATAAAGACGTCAGAATCATTCGGTATGCTGTTGCCAACGAAGTTTGACTGATGAACGGACGCTAATTCCTCGACTTCTTAGACTGACTGATCCTCGACAACGAACATTGGCATAGTGGTGATCAACGCTGTGTTTTGTAGTCCATTGTCATATCCTGCTTTTCGGAGTGTCTGGGGGTTTTTGATCTGGGCAAAACAGTGTTTTCGAGTGATTTACGAAGGCCGAGGCAGCGCGATATTACGATGTTGTGTATTGTTTTTGTTGAGCTAGTCTTCAGCTGGAGTTCAATCACGAGTAGCCATTTTCTGATTAGATAATGTACAGTTCTAGTTTCTACACGGGATGCAATCTGCCCCAGTGAGCATCAAATTTCTATAATCACAACTTCGCACCTTTGCTTCTGAGTACGTTTACGCCTGCATACGCAGTGAAGTTGGTCCAGGTGCTGATGCTACCGATAAGCCCTCCCATGGTCGTCGCCTCGTCTAATCTTCTTGACATGAAACTATGCGTGTCAACGAATCCGGGAGACTTGTCGTTGGTCATAAAAAGTTCGCTTGTGCTGTATACTATCGATAGTGATGCTCGTTTCGAATACCACGAGAAGTCGACAGACTTGTCGCCAGCAAGGTACCATATCTCGTCCGACAGTAGTGCGAGTTCCTTCATAGAAAGTGTAACATAGCTGGGCTGCGCCATAACGGCTAGTGCCTACATGTTAAGGCCGTCAGCTGCGGTTCATACAAGGGGACACAATAACCCCTACATCTTGCCATTTATGAATAACATTCTGGTTTGCCAGTAATCTTGCCCATATGATGTCGGCGATCTTGGTCCCGGTAGATCTGTTCTTATCGTTGGTCTCAAACATAGTTTGACACTTTTGTGCAAGGCTGAGCCTTTGCCTGACTAGGTGGAACCGAATTAGGCTGAATACGCCATCTGACAGTACGCTAGAACTAATGTCAAGATAGCCTGCGTCGCGAGCTCCTTGATTTAAGGAACGATGGGAGAATCCATGTTTCGGAACGTGTCGGTAGGCCGCAGAGAGAATGGCGTCCTCAACGGTACTTGATGACTGCAATGGGCGAGTGTTCTCGTATGAGTGAAAAGTCCTTTGAGGGAGACGATGAGCGCGAGAAACCCAGGTGCGTGGTGCGAACCGACACAGAGCGGCCATGTTCGGTCGATGGCGCGGTGACGGTACTCAGAATCAATGTCGAGCTCGAATGAATTCGAGAGTACTGCTGGGGAGTTGATAAGGCTACAATTCCGTGATCGCTGCAAAAATTGCAAAACCAAAAAAAGCACCGAGGCCGGTAGCTGCCAATTGCCCTCTATTCACCCAGCGTGGCCGTGATTGTAAGGCGTTGTTGAATATGATTGGTGATGTTTGTTTTTATGGAATAACACGTCATGACAGAATTACATAAGCAGCTGGCTGGTGGGGGTTGGCGCAAGACAGCGTCAGTCTTCTAGGGTAGTCATTTTCGAGACGCAGACACAATTCGACATAATGAGCGATGACTTATTAGCAATTAATACTGATAACTAGCCCACTTGAGGTTATTCCAAGGTGCTGTGGCGGGGCCCACAGCGAACCACAGACCTTATGAGCAATTGTAAGGTGTGATGCTAGCAGCGGCTAGCATTGACGGATCGACTGGATTATCTTAGATCTCAGAGGCCTCGGAGGACTGGGCCTAATCCAAGGGCTTGAAGGTTGTAAACTACGAGGCCTAGAAAAGTGGCTTAGGGCGAGCCTTAAGAAAGGAAGGGATGATTTTAAAGTACTATAGTAAGGTCTGCAGGGAATAGAGGTAGTGCAGTGTCGTTTGTATAGTGCAATGTCGTTTGTATGTAGTGTAGTTTTTTTTAGGACAGTGTAGATTTATAGTGTGGTCTTTAGTATGTATGCTTAGCATATATAGCGATTTTTCACTGCCTACCTAATTAGGATACGAGACGAACGTTGCTGGAGCGGAGATTTACTGTAACCACCCCGATTATCTCTCGCCCTCAATCGAGCACACAAACTCATATTTTCATGTTTTCAAAATTTCAGAGCTCCAAGACAAGTCACTTAGTGGTATTATGAAAGAAAATAGAATTCAATCATGTCCCTTCAAATACATATCTACGCGCAAATCAAACGCAAACGGAAAACATCTCTAGTAACTAATTGTCCGCAGTCCGTTTTTCTAATACATGAAGTATGCTCTGCGGCTTGTATGAAACAAATCCTTGAGGATCCGATGACCATCGCTACCAAGACCACAAACCATACGGCTCCGCTACAAGATGAATTGCATTTCTGCAGTGCCGTGCCAGGTGTTGAATGTATTTCATCATCAATCAGGACGTAGCCTGAGCAGCGCCAGTCGATGTGGGACCAAAACCTGAAGGATATGTGTAGCCTGCGGCACCTGTCCCAGTGTCACTGCTTGCTTGCGTGTCATCATTCTTCAGGAAATTTGGCTGCATCAGCGGTCCTATGCTGCCCTTCAAGTTGACAGTCTCATAGAATTTTTAAGATCGCCTTCCTTGAGCACCTTCTTCAAGGCAACAGGACCGGCAATCAGTGCGACGAAGATCACAAACAAAACAAAGTAAAGAACCGCATATCGAACGACTCGCCGGCGTCGTAGCTTCGATTGCTTCACTGAGTATATAGGAGGACGAATTTGCTGGCTAAAACACAGTTAGCTGATGTCTCATAAGGGAATGATCAAATTCGCCAATCAACATACCTAGGCTTAAGCCAGAACAACATCGTGGAGTGAAGTTTGTCAACCTGCGGAACTAAGATGACCGGTAGCATCATAAACAAAAGCCAGTGGCCAAGAATGAAGTCGGCACCAAACATGCTAAGCTCGGTAATTTTGCACAGGAATTCTCGACCAGGTTGTGAAAGCGAGTGCCAGCCCATAGAGTACCATTTCCCGGTCCAGAATGCAATGTTAGACTGATCGGTCTTCATCTCGCGTGTAAGTGCAAGCGCCACAATCAGTTTAAATATGAAGCGCTGTATGGAAATGACGGCTATCATGCCGGCTAAAGTGCGGGCAAAGTTTAAGCCTTCCAGAAAGAACATGCCTTCAAACGAAATCAACATGAAAATAGCAGCAAAGGCATGTGCTATGGCGGCCAAAACGCTGCCAAATTTCTTGCAGCACATGCTGAGCACTGGGCCCATACAGCAGGCCATGCCAAACATGGCAGCAAGTACTCCAGCATTAACGCCAATAGGTGCAAGTGAAATAACAAGTACTCGAACCAGGGCAGAAGTCGGCTTCGTGAACTTGGTATTATCTGAGTTGTTATTGTTGTTCACTCCAGTCTGTGCGTTGATAAACAAGTACGGTACCAGCGTCCAAACAACTTGCAACAAAGGGGACACGATTTCGGACAAGAAGATGTTGGCAATAGCAGCTCGTGGAACATCAGCAGACATTTTGGCGGAAGCCTCGCCGAGTGTCTTGCGCTTGTATCCAGTAGTTCTAGTCCGTGATAAACGACAGAAAGCGATCCAGGATTGACCGTGGCTTCTTGAATTGCCTCGAGACAACCATCGAAGAAAGTCCCGATAGTCAATAAAGAAATCATTCCATGCAAACTGGTGCGGGTTGTAAAGAAAGGGAGAAATTGTGAGGCCTAGGAGAGTGGTCCAGAAATAGGTCAAAGCTGCTTGCCAAGCCGTGACAGTGGCAAAGAGTAGCATCATCAATAGTCGCGCGCCAAAGTAAATCGAAGGGCCTGCAAAACGGGAGTACAAAACACCGAACGGGATACGAGCCGTCGCAAAGCCACGTCCGGTACCAATATAACGAGCGCCTCCAAATGAAAGATCCTGTTGCACAGAGTTCGCGTAAATCTGGCAAACAAACACTTCGAAGAAAAGAGACAGCGAGAAAAATTGTTTCAAAAACCGTACAAGGGCACGCCAAACACCCCTCTCCGTCAATTCCTGTACAAGGAGAGGTACAAATGACAAGAAAAAAACGAAGAAGATGGAGAAAATACTGCGTTGCACCCATTGCATGACTGCATCGGTATTCGCGCATCCCGTGGGATAGAGGGGATCCGTCGGCGGCTTATCAGGGTTGTAATCGCAAGGTATAGTCTCGTGTCTGAAAGCGCCAAAGTTGAGCAAACACAGCATGAACAACTGCACAGACAACATGATGAACATATTGTTGACGTGGAAGCCTGGATGAGCATAGTAGAACGACAGGAATCTATCAAGGGGAAGTTGTGTGCCAAGATAGTAGTACTCGCGAGAGAGCATTTGTTCGCCCATGCCGGTTCCAATCTTGGTTGTGAAATTCAGAATCGAGCCAAAACCGAGATCACGACCCTTTCCACACTGGTAATATTCGCAGTGCTTGATGCGACCACCACGAAGAATGGCATTCATACCGGCAAAGATGTCCTCATTCAAGTGCAGGCCTTTCTGGGCTTTTGACACACCACCACGCGTCGTCATGAAAATTCCATTGAGAAAATCAGGATGGCCGTAGTGAAGCTTGCCTCAATCTGCGCTAATGTTCTGGCGAACAAGGTACCGAACGTTTGTTCCTTCCCTGCAGCGACATCACCTAGTATACCAATGTTTTCAGAAAAATGTACTCTCTTGCACCAAGGATAGCAACGGGAGTTCGTATGTCGTTGTTCACACCTGGCGTGTATGGAGATACATTCTCGGTTTTCATTTCTTCAAATTCGGCCAACACGCTGCGAATTTTGAGACATTCTTCCAAGTAATTATCCTGATTAGCATCGATAAGCTGGATGTATTCGCCACGATAAAAGATCAGTGAATGATTCTGATTGTCAGATTTGCCGTCACCCAGCACAGGATTGCCAGAAAGCTGGATCCTGAACTTGGGTCTTCGCAGTCCGTTCTCCATGAGTTCCGAGTGGCCGTCAACCAGTGCCGAGTACAGTCGCGGTTCTTCGCCTTCCGCCAAGGGAGGCTCCTCATCAAATAAGCAATTTGAAGGTCGGGATACGCTCGGAGCAAGAATTCGGCATTTTCCATTTCCTCCTTGTTGAATTTGGAGTAGCGCTGCATAGACACAACGATCTTGAACTTCCGGCGAGCCATTCGCTCCAACTCGCGTTCAAGTTTGTCTGAATTTCCGCCGAACATTTGAACAACTTCAGGATTTTCTACTCTATACAGAAGCTTGATAGCTCTGCTGTAATTCATGAAGCCAGATATGGTGCGATAGAGAGTTTGTGAGCGAAGCGATGCCCAAATTCTCGTTCGTAGAGTATATTCGGGGGCAGAAGATTTGAAACCAATACAATAAAAGGGCAGATCATCGATCTTGCTCTTGGCTGTATCTTTCTCGTTCTTTTCTGGCTCTCCATTCATTTGTGCAGTCTCATCGGCGAGAATCTTGGTATCCTTGACAAAACAATCCCACTCATGTGGATGCAGTTGCTTGAGATATTCCAAAAGTGTGACGCGGGAATATGGCTCGTCCTCACGAATAATTTCACGAAGAGAAAGGAGGATTTTTCGCTATAGTGAGGGATCATGACTGTGAACGTCGGCATGTTATCAACCGGGAGTGGCTCCGGTATCGGTGTAGATAACGATTGAGCGAAGAACGAGATTCGACGTTCAGCCTCGCTCTGACTAGGAAAGAATTCGGTCTTGAAGGAATGATCTTCTTGTGAGACGAAGAATGTGGGGCTCGCAATGTCCTCTTGCCTTCCTGTTCAGAAGGGACCTGATGATAGAGCAGCTTTTGCACATGATCTATAGCCAACAAGTGTTCACGATACATTGAAATGACAATAGCATTCCAAACCTGGGATATCAAGACCTTTGGTTTGTACTTGATCTCCATGTCCGTTGTTGCAAGGACTTTGGAGTAAATGCGTTTGGGAAGGCGAGAGAAGATGTTTCTCCACGGTGTCCAGATAGAAGAGCCAATATAGAACGATCGAGCGATTGAGAAGATAGTGTTGAGGAGAACGTAAAAGAGATATGTATCCAAGAAGAAAAAGATCAAGTCGGTAAAAGCCATCAGAGCAAGGAGAATATAGTTGTGGTTTTTGCATAGCATAGTCTTGATGATGTGGTCACCTTGACAAGCAGGCGAAAAATGGAGAGATACCGAATGACGTCTCGGAACGAGAGGGTCAGGTACACATAAGACTCTCCAAACTTGGCACCAAACACAGTTAACCACAAGCCAAACGACATTGCCATGTCGTTACCTTTAAGTCGGGGCCAGCTAGCTGTGAATGTTTGGCTGGCAACGTACTGACGCGAATTCTTCGTCAAATAGCTGCCGAAAAGGCCGCCGAGAGGCATGACTGAGAAAAATAGAAAGGTAATAACAGCGATGATGAAATTGACAATGCCAATGATGTAGTCGATATCCACAGAGTTAGAAGCTTTAAGCTTCGTAGGAAACATAAGCACCTTAACGGCAGGAGCGACATTCACGGCAAAAATGAGGAGCAGAACAAGAAGCCGCTTCGTCAAATGCTGTGCGCCAGCCCATCGACGTGGCACATACGCCCATTCAGCCAGAGTGGCGAGAATTTGAATCAGCGATGCAATGCCTCCACCAATAGAGACGGCGGCGAGATGTGTAGATCCGGCTGGCTGTTGATTGAGTTGCTGCTGGTACGACGGACCGTACATAATTGAGGGTGCATTATGAGTAGTGTAGAACCAGAACATTGTAAGATGGATGATCCAAATTCGATTAAAGTTGACAAGCAGGTGAAACCAAGATCTTGACTCCTTATAGGTTTTGAAGAAGCACTTCTTCCAATTGATATCTTTGAGCTTCGCGTAGCGCTCGGCGGGCGGTACGTCGACAAGTTTGCTCTTGTCTTGCATAACAATGCGCTCGATGCCTTCGGGATACCAAAGAGCTGGTTACAATCGTCATAACCAATAATATGTTTGTGGTCTCGCTCACGGCGGACGTACACCCCGTTAGCAATTTCATAGCCCTGATCGCGAACATATTGGTAAAGAGGAGTGATGACGTTGTTCAGATATGTGAATTCATCAACTGGTTCAACCAGTGCTTGACATGCAGGAGAGTTTAGGTAGTCATCAGCGCATTTGAAGATGAAGCATAAACACTCCGGCATGAACCGTACTTGGTTTGCTTCGCCCCAGCAAAGCAGGTACAGGGCAATCTGTCGAACCCGATCGTGTTGTGACATGCGATTCATACGGGTTTTCCAGCGAAACTCTGCAGCCTCAAGGCTGTCATCACCTTCAAATCTTGAAGAGCGTCAGCTTCATTGGTATTGTCGTCGGCATTCTTCTTCTTCTTCTTATTCTTGGCCTTGCGTCGCAATCCCTTTGTCTTACTGTTGGCGAAGCCAACAGCGTCGTCCAAATCCAAATGAGCAGCAAAGTACCATTTTCGATAATTAGCATTGTCTCCTCCGATATAATCGGCATGGAGGGACAGCAGAGCTTGATTCGGCGTCATTCGAGAAGCACGGGAGTCGAGGAGCGTCATCAGATGGTCGTACATGTTTCTCATGCTGTCTCGCTGAAAACCAAATTTGCCTGTCAGGTCCAAAAGATGTCTTCAATTTCTTCTTTGGAGAGGGGATCTGAGCATCCGAGGTCCACGCAGGATAAGGCTCTTTGGAACGCTGTCCAGCTGGCAAGACATTCCCGTAATCCATGCCATAGTTGGGTGTTGATGCACCAGAGGACCGGTTGCCACCGTACGAGATCTGCGACGAGGAGGTCGGTATCCACGCTGGCCGTCTCCATAACTGTTGTAGCGCTCATCACCACGACCATAATAGTCCATTTCGGCGGCTCGGGCCATGTCAGACCTCATCGTGAAATCACTGAATGTCTCAGAGTCTTCCTCTGAGCCTTGCCGTCCACCATGGCCACTATACCCCTGATTGTAGTCCTGATCATAGTAGCCACCTTGACCATTGTAATATTCGTCTTGATATTGATCCTGGCCATCGTAATAGCCGCCATCCTGATGGTAAGGATTGTTCGGGTCTGCGTTGTAATATCCACTATAGGGGTTAGAAGCTGGCGGGAGACATGAGTGATCAGGGCTTAGACATACGATTCATCGTAATATCCTTCTCCACCATGTGCGCCTTGTGCGGCAGGTGCACCGCGAGCATCATAGCCATTGTCATAGTACTGGTCGTCTTGGTAGTATGAATCAGCATTGACATGGCTTTCGCCCTGGTGACCATAGCCATCGTCGTAACGGTCATGCTGACCGCCCGGATAACCCGACATCGTTGTCAACTCGTCAATCTAACCGAAGATTGCCATAGGAAGTTGATGTAAAGCCAGCGGACAGGCAGGTGCTGAAAACGTTCGGGGCGATGCAGCACAAGGATGAGTGTCCGAGTACAGAGAAACGACGAGCTGTTGGACGATTAGGCCTCGCCGTGAATTGTCTTCGCCGAGAATAACGAGTGATGGAAACCGAATGACAAAATACACGTTTTGAAGAGTGTGGGATTATGGGAGAAACGTAATGAAAGGAGCGGAAGATTAAGCGTGTGGAAGATCGCGAACGCGTTGAAACACCTGTTACTAGTCCCCTTTTCCGTTGGTTAGGGAGGGAAAAGCACAGGGCGAGCGAGGCAAGAAAAAGCAGACTTGGGTCAAGGAGACAGTTGTGTACAGTCAGAGACAGGGCAATGTGGAGAATGGGTGGAGGATGTGGGTGGGTAACGATTAGTCTGGCGGCGGGATGGACGCTCATGACTGAGCAAAATACGAGGGAGAGTGCAGGACATCAGTATGTACATAGCCAAAACTTGGAAGGAGAACAGGGAGTATTGGGTGGTTGGGTTCCAAGGCTCATGAGGTAGTGTGTGTACGGAGTACTACTGGATACATTATTCGCCTTACTCGTAAGCCGGCCACACGAGTATCGCAACCATCTGGATACTTTTTGTGAAATCGAAGTGCGCCACTATTGGTCAGCCAACTGTTGCACACACACATTCCCGCCTGGTTGAACAGCTCGCCCCTATTCAACGCGCGACCCCTTTCCTGGAAGGGGGCAGACAGACAGGCTGGGTCAATTATTAACACCTACGGAGTTTACAGTCTACCCCTGTTTTATTTTACAAATCTATGTATATGTCCCACTTTTTCGTCCCTCTCTTACAGCTGCGATTAGCTGTAAGTAATACTATTATTAGAAATACATAGGGGATATACATAGTGCTACAAAAGAGTATTTAGGCTGTGATCCACGAGCCGGTGCAAAGTATGCACTGACTTTGCACGGTACAAGTTGTATGTGGATTTGTGTAGGGCGGCTACTTTATACTATCTTTTACACCTGTGTAAAGTTTGTAAGCGTACTATATAAAGTGCAAATTTTATGCCTAGAAATTAGCATAAAAGTGAAAAGGTAAGGCAAAAGAACTAATTATAGGCACTTACATAACCCTAGTTAAAAAGATATATTATAAGTAGGGGGATAGGGGTAAAGTTATGCTTATATAATTTAGATAAGTGCTTATATAATTTAGATAGAATTTTATGCAATCTAGCTAACGAAAACGGCTAGCGCGTTCGTTTACATGCATTTTGCACTCGCGCAAAGTTTGCACCGGCTCGTGGATCACAGCCTTACATTTTTATTAAGCAAATTGCTAGGATATAAAGTACTTTTTCCCTAACTCCTATCTCCCTTATTTTTGCGGATATCTAATTCGCTTAATTCCCCCTGTCATATAGATTTGTAAAATAAAACAGGGGTATACTATAAGGAGTACTACAATGTCAAGGCTTTTAGCTTAGGGATGAATAACAGAGGAAGGTTGAATTGAAGAGTTGTAGCTATTAAGTTGCTAGTTAGGGGCAGGTGCTTGAAAGGTTCAATCTCTAGCCTTTCCCCTCCTAAGTAGGGAGGCCTCTCTCAAATAATACCTCTCTCTGCCCGCACGCGACTAGCAGGCAGCTAGGCCGCAGCACTCTGCCCTACTAGGCGCTAATACAATGTGATGTTATCGCCTTTACGCTCCTGACATACAACCCCTGAATTATTTTACAAATCTACATGATAGGGGACAACGAGCTAATTAGACGTGGCATAGGAGATAGGGCAGATAGGGACTAGGATTAGTAAGTCCTATATTATTTAGTAATTTACGAAGAAAAAGATATATTCGCTGCCCTATATAGGGCAAGTAGATTTATAAAATCATTCAGGAGTTGTCGTGTACAAAGGTAATCGCTGCACCCACTCTTACTAGTAGCCCCTGCATTCCACCACCTCTGTAAGAACCCAGAAGGTTGTGCTGGAATTCCCCAATAGACCAAAAGATCCGTCAATGCTAGCCGCTGCTAACATTGCACCTTACAATTGATTATAGACTTGTGAAGCCCGTCACCAAGCCTTACAATCTCTTTGGAAACGGTAAGGCCTCGCAAAGTCACTTAATACATGACCATCCTTGACTATTATAAGTAACATTTGAAACCTAGGGAAATGCACTGAATCCTACGAAAAGTATCCTACTACTAGGTATACTTATAGCTCCATAATTCGTATACCAATGTATGTACCTCTAATTAGTGTGACCGCAGCGAGGCCTTATTGTTTCCAAAGAGATACGACTCGGCACAGAGTACGGAGTACTGCATGTAAGAGGCGGTTCCTTTCAAGTCAGAATTGTACAACTTGAGATGCGACCAGATTTGAATGTCAGGACGTGATTCGTACACACCAGACAGCCTTCAAAAAGAAACTAATAGATTCTATTTTCCTCTGTGCTTCTTCTTATCAATTCAAGGAGACAAGGTCCAGGAAGTACAGATGTTTGAAATGGCATGCGTGGCGCTGAGTGGAGCTTACACGCCTGCTAGTTGGCACTGGGCAGACGACGATCGTGGGGAAAGAATTCGTCGATTCTACAGAGTACAGTCTGGCAAAAATTTGTACATAAACCGATTGCTTTTTTCAGGAACAAATGTCACGGCTTACGGCAACCCAAATTCACAGAAGGAGCCGGAAGATAACATGTGAGCTGCAGGGATGCTAAGAAGTCCAGCGCGCTAGCATTAATTGAGAAACCTAAAGACGATGTCTATATCGCTTATGAGAAAAAAAGAATATTGTTATTATTATTTCGATATACTAGAAAGCTCTCTATGTGGCTGTTTACTACATGTAGTACTCCTGTAGGTTTATTAACAGGGAAACCCTTTACTCGGGAGAAAAAAACCCGTTGACTCGATTCCGTGGCGGCACCGGCCCTGCGGCGGGTCAGCGCCCTGGGTTGCATTACCGTCCGTTTGTGGAATATAGCATAGATTCATGGTTTAAAAGAGTATTATGTCTTATAGAACAAAATACAATTAATAGCTGTAATTCTACGGATTAGTTTGCAATATTACCAAAGCCCTCGCGACTTAAAGGAACTGGCCTGAGAGCCCTCGCCTACTTTTTTTAGTCAGACGTTACTCGTAGTTGCGCCTTGTCGTGCGTTTGAGACTAAACTGGGTCTTCAGAAGTCCACAATTCCACGTGCGACGGCTTAAGCGGAAGACATTCTTCATAATAAGTGCTTCGTACAAAGAGGTTCTGCATGACAACTCCAGAGAGATTTCGGTGTGGACAAGTATTATCTCTTTTAGTGAAGACCTCAGGCATATGCTACATAATATAAATCATGATGTGATCTACCTGTACCTAGCATCTCTGCCAGATGTAGTTTGCCATACTAATTGAATCCGAAGATACTAGGTCTTAGTGCTAAGGTCTTCGCACACCTAGAAAGGATATCGTCCCCTTGGAAACGATAGTAGGAAAGCAAGCACCTTGCTACGTAAAGGAATAGCTCTACAGATTATAGATAGGTGTGTATAGATATGGCTTTAACATTAAAATTGTAATCGCTCACAATCCCCTATAGTGACTGCCCTGGGGCCTTACGTTTCCAAAGACGAAAAACTGTATGGAAAAGTATGCTTTTAGAGCGGGAACCGTGTGTTAGGAGCAGTGGAAATGGTGCATTGCTACGTGTAGCAACGCGCAATAGTGGTATAATAGAGGGTATAGTAGCAAGGACATCACTCTTGATCCTAACCTTCACTCTGTTATAGCATAGCGAACCCAGGCACAAACAAGCCTTGACATCGTGTTAGGTGCAGCCCACGGGGCCATCGCGGATGTCAGCGCGCACCGTACGGGTTGTAGCTCGATCCCATTGCGCCATGCAAAAGAACACGCATTGAACCAGTCTCCTAGGCAAAGCCTAGATCATCACAGTTTGGTTGTAGCTCGCAGGGCACCTCAGATGATCAGGTGGCATATTAAAAGTAATCATGCTATTAATCTATTAATGTAGTTTTTGATACATTTACATAATTATCTCGCCTGTGTGGTGGTAGGCAATTAGCAAACACATAGCAGGGATGTTCCTTTAAAGCACGTGATCCTCGTGTTGCCGGGGCGACCCACTGAAGTGCATTCAGCGGACATGAAAGCATCCCAACTGAGTTGAACTTCTTGTTTGTTTTTATTTGGTTCTAGAGTGTCGACCTTTCTTTTCCTTTTCTTCTTTAAGTAGGCCCCGTGTCCACAGGCAGGGTTTTGCATGAGAGGTCATTGCCATGGTTCGGCTAGTAGATTGCTGTTCACTGAGTGACGACAATTTGTCAGAAGAGGCCGGTCTGTGGAAGCTCGAGGGCCACAAACCCTCTGAAACTCAACATACGAAGAATGCGGCTTCAGCGATCACCCCAATGAAAAGGCACCTCGTCTTAAAGGCTGGTACGCCCAAAGTGTCAACTCACAAAATCCGGCGGTTAGGGAGCAGCAAACAGGAGACCAACCTTTTGTTTCAGCCATGGAGTCGGCAAGATGGCGATGGGTTCCAGGCCCTCTCTCAGAAAACCATGAGAGAATCACCGGCAAAATTAGGTTTGTTCACTGAATTCGAACAGGACAAGACCAGTCCATCACGAACCAAGTCTTCCAACCGAAACCGTTACGAGACAAAGTGTCAAGCCTTCACAAAAGACTTTGAGGAGCACGCTTGGGATTTTCCATTCATCCAAGGACAAGAGACTCGATCTTTGGTAGCTCGAAAGATACCAGCACAAGGCATTGACAACGGAAAAACCGCCACACTCAATTGCCATGTTTCATCAATACCGCAAGACATAAACGGCGCGACACCGAAAACACCAGCTCGACAAAGTACATTTCAAGAACGCAATCTCGTTGTGGACTTTACAACCGATGAGACGTATGCGCCTAAGGGTACTACTAAGATATGCCCAGGTCCTGATACGACAACGATATCTACAGATCTTCTGCGTGATGATATGGACCGAAAGCACAGAACCCTGCCAAGAACATTTCCCTGTCAAAGTCGTCAACCTGTCTTGATCCTGAGGATGCTGGCCAAAAAGGACCAGCAAGTTCAATCGATGATAACATCTTAAATCTCCCAAATATCTCTCACACTTTCCAGGACAGTCTAATCAATACGACGATGAAAGGATCAAACGTATTACATCATGAAGACGACGAGCTTGGGGAATTTTCGAGAAAATGCATTTGACATCTACTCGCCAATCTGAAGAAGGCTACGCCAATGGCGCAGAAAAGAGCTCTGCTTCTGTTGCACTTTCAGGTCATCAGACTACGACTTTGAGCCCACCAGAAATGCTTCAACTGAAACAGACGCTGGCACAAGATCCGGTTGATTGCTGCGACAGCCCACAATCCGTGCAAGTATCGCTCCTGGCACTTTCGCTGACCGATCAGAAACAGATTGCTGGGGAAAGGCTGGCCAAGAAGAAGAAGTTTCAAGCAGCCAAGCAGTCCTTGGCGAGAGAGTTCTTTGACGAACTGGATGAAAAGGTGGCGAATGGTCGAATCATGGAGCTGACCAAGACCACGGGCGGTGTGAAACTGACGTGGACGAAAAGCCTCAATACAACAGCTGGTCGGGCTCATTGGCGCCGCGAAACATTTCGAAGCAGAACACTGGATGAGAAGGTCCTAAATGAGGAGCACAATCATGCGTCAATCGATCTAGCTGAGAAGGTTATTGACAATGAGGACAAGCTTCTCAACGTTCTAGCTCACGAGTTCTGTCATTTGGCAACGTTTATGATAAGCGGCACAACGACAAATCCACACGGGAAAGATTTCAAGGCATGGGCTTCCAAGTGCTCTCATGCCTTCCGAGATAGGGGTATCCATGTAACAACGAGGCACTCGTACGACATTGACTTCAAATATGTATGGCAGTGTGTTTCCTGTCGCTTAGAGTACAAACGACACTCAAGAAGCATTGACATTCAGCGTCACCGTTGCGGAAGTTGCAAAAGTGAGCTCGAGCAAACCAGGCCCGCACCCAGAGGTGGTAGCAAGAGTGGCAATGATGTCTTAATGAGAAGCCAGTATCAGCTATTTGTGAGAGACCAGATGCCGCTGGTGAAGATGGAAAATCCCCACGTTCTGCAGCGAGAGTTGATGAAAATAATTGCTGCAAAATGGGCTACACGGAAGACATGTGACATCGCCGGCAGCCAAGTGCACGCGCCTTCAATGTCAGGGTAAGAGGATACTGGACGTCCTTTACTGGAGCATCCGACGCTCATGGACTAAAGCACCAAGAGGCGGTCTGCGACCTTCCTACAAAACTGTATATTCGCGACAATGAACAATACAGAGGTGTATATGCCTCCTGGGTCATCAGGAAAGCGCTGTACTTTAACACATTCTAGTACATGTGTCCCCATTTTGATAAATACATCAATAGACAACCTGCATCCCTAGCAAAAGTCGCGAGACTAGGTGCTTTGTCACATTCATCCACCATGGCCGTTTACAAGTCCATACAGCCTCGTTGACCGGAGAGATACGGTTTTCAGATCCAGCGCAGCCTCATCATGCCTATCCTGCAGGGTGATGTTAGCCTCCATCTTGTTGAATAATATCATATTCCCGCTGGTATCAGCCGCTATATCCCTCCACATTGTTATATACCAGTAGTGCCTTGAGGTGTGTCATGTTCTTCTTGTCGCCACTGTCAGTTGTAACACATTATGCAGTGTGTCACAAGAGACTATACAAAACCTCAGTACATTGTACATCCCAGGTCCCAGCCGACCATGTTTGAAATGAGACATAACTAACTTTGTCTCTGAGTTTCCTCTTGCTGTTATTATGCTCCTTGTGTGTACAAATCGTGAAGCAGTAGCGGTGGAGCTTTTTGCTGTACCATGTGTTGCTTTGGCGTTGCAGCAATGATTGATGGTAAGGTGTTCTATGTTGTCTTTAATGCATCAGTTTCGAGAGAGCAGTTACAACGGTAAGCGACGATGACACGTTAACTCCTGTAGTAATCTAGCTATAGATAGCTTCTGATGTTCTTGTTCCAGATTTGATCCGAGACAACCCAGCAATCTTGTATTGGAGGCACAACGCACGAAGGATGACTGTCTTCGTGTCACGAAGAATCGGTTCACTACTTTGATGATGCTAGGCCGGTACTTAGTTCTTGGGTTGATTAATTGTGAGCTCTCGCCATTTACCAATATACGTCCCTCGGAATTTGGCTAACTCAGGAATCTCCAAAGAGACCCCAATCTTTGACTTTAAGGGTCTCCCAAATACGAGCTGAGTACTCCACTGCATCTCCAATCAGTTTACCCTGCTTTCCAAGTTCGAGATCAACTTCTTCCTCGTTGTATTCTCCTTTAATGTGCGGAACATTGATTGTTATTAGTATATCCGTCTTGTATCTCTCCAGACGCAAGAGGGTCATTATAATGGCAGTGAAGTCTGGTGCTGATGCCGAACTGCGTGAGTGTCCGATCTTGGGCGTTTGGGTTGCAATAAGAGTGTATGCTGGGTATCTTGATCTGATTATAGATAGGTTCAACTGTGGTTAGCCGATGGAACTATGAGCATGGCGCGCGGCACAGCATTTTACATGTATGCACATAACGTACTCTAACCGCGTGAATTCGGTCTCTGCTGTGTTCCAGATCTTGACTGTATCAATATCCGACCCAACCATATCTTCAAGATGCGTCGTCATTGCACGGCCGTCTATCTCGGGGCCATTTCCAGGTGCACCAACTCGTTCGGTGATGTCAAAGATGATACTTGTGAACCCATCCTTGTCGATCCAGACTTCTTGATTATCGGGTACTTGACGTAGCTTACTTCAATCACATGAGTTCTTGTTAGTATCATCGATGACAATTTCATCGGACAGTGGAGGTAGCTGTTAAGCATCTCTGTCGTGTCAAATTGTGACTCACCTCACATCCGCGAATTTCTCTGGGAGATCGCAGACAATGGCACCTCCATATAGCGGCGTGCCGATATAACCGGGCATTTTTTTCTTGGTCGAGTGAATGGTCTTCTATGTCAGCTTGTTTGGTCGCGAATCGCGACAATGCATAGAGCCTGGACCGGATACGTGCCAACCTGAGGTTTAAGTTGTTTGTTCATCTTACCGGAGCTTTTTCTTGTAGGACACCTTTCAGGTGGATTTTGCCGGCTAGGTCAACTATTATTCTCGCGTGCCGCGCAATGGTTTGATGGATGTGGTTGATATAGAGGTTGCCATGATAGTGATCGTCAGCCCCTCAACGCCTCCGCCGCCTACGTAGTACGTACATACGTATTAATGCTACCCTAGACGTCATGTCCACATTATCTGGAGATTAAAGATGCGACGGATCGGAACAGGTGCACGATTGTTCCTCGAGTTGTGTGATATTGCCTGCTTTCTTAATTCTAATGGTGTTTTGCTAGTCTAGAGTCTAGGTTTTTCTTACTATATAGCCCGTTATGCGCTTGCGCTTCGTAATTTTACATCGTCTAGATTGCAACTATGTGGCCCTGCTAATGAATTTAACTAATTAGCGGGGGATTTATTAGGAATGGAGACCCAATGAGTCTGGGGATAATTGTGAACCCAATATCCCCGACATTCCATACCTTCTATCCTCCCCTTCAAGACTTGATACTCGCGGATCACAGCCTAACCACAATAGCACTGGTATTTCGCAGTGACTCTGACCGTCTCCAAGCATACGCAATGACCTGCATATTCTGTCGCATCATCAAGGGTAAGCAGTCATTGCGGACGGTGGTGAATCGGGCGAGATGAAGCATTGCTAGTCTTCAACCAGAAGCTAACGCGGCCACAATTGCACCATCGGCAGGTGAAATTCCCTGCATGAAGCTCTTTGAGAGCGAAAAGACTTTGGCGTTTCTTGACATCGGGCCCTGAGTAAGGGCCATGCTGTACGTGCATGCTCAGCCTTTCGCACCCCTTTCCACCAGTACAACAACATTCTACTGTTTGTGTCACTACGCTTTGCCAGAGTTAACGGAGTTTTGAACTCGTCCTGGCACTAGCTCGTTATACCCAAATATCACGGTGCAAAGCTGGCAGACATACCTGACGACCAGCTCAGCGAGATTTTGGTAAGTGGGCTATGAAAATCACGAAGCCCCGGTTCGACAAGCATGTTGACTTCCACCTCAAAGCCTACATTGAAGAAGCTCGTAAATGCAACTGGGGCCACCGACTATAACATCCTGCAGAACAACGGCACGATTGCCCACCAGCAGGTTCATCATGTGAGTGTTTATGCTAATGCCGTAACGCCCCGAAACTGCCTGACTAAGTACATACATCTTCGTCTGAAGGTTCACTTCCACATGGTCCGTATACCCTCTGCAAATATGGCTACACCTTCTTTCTCACATTGTACTAGATACCAAAACCAAACGACTCAGAGGGTCTTGGCATAAAGTGGCCATCTCAAACCGGCGATATGGACAACCTCAAGGCTCTTTGTGAAGACATCAAGTCTAAAATGTAGTGAGATGCATAAAGCGCACTAAGCAGAAGTATAGGCACAACGCAAAAGCGTATTTTACCAAATTGAATAGTGGTAGTTGTTTAATACGCCGGATAGCAATTTATGCTATTTGACAAGTGCTCCTGCGGTGGTATTGGCTTTATAATAGGAAAACCATGCTAGGTTACTAATTAGTTAGTTGCCTAGTTGGGGAAAAACCTATTAAGATATGTTACGCAGTATGTGTTTCCTATACGTAGAAAAATGCCAAATTGAATAGGACAGCTACAAATTACATTTCCTCGGCCCAGAAAACGCTATAGACTTGCTGATTGAAAGACAAAGTTCCTAGCTCCTTCCCTTGCTGCTTGCTTAAGGAGTCTACAGTATTCACAAAACCACTTGTATAAAAATTACCAAAAGAAACAAATTTTATTGTGGACAGTGATAATCATTCTTCCAGTATGAGATTGGAATGCACCTACAGTCCATAGCAAGAAAATTCATTTGTCTGCACGAGGAAGATGTTACACACCAAATACCAAAATGCTTCGTGATATTCTACATCTTAGAAAGGTGCATTGTTAGGTCAAATTATTCATGCCTCCCAATATATTATCGCGGTCACATATGCAAGTATCGTGAGAAACATGGCCAGCCAGCTACGCATGACAAATTGTTCAAACGACCACAGTGGTAGTAGAGTTTGCGTGTAGAAAATCGTTCTTCTTATCTGTTACGCTGCCAATGTAGTACCGTCAGAGGAGCTGTCCTTCCCAGCGCCAATCGCACCAGCCTTTGTGTTTTTGTAACGGTACCAATTGATATCACCGTCGGGGCGGATGACGTCCTGTCTATCATATAGTGAGCGAGCTCTAACAAATGGATCCAGACGCCAATACCCATCCCGAAGTTTGGAGGCAATTTTCTCCCGCTCGGTCTTGATTTCCTGAGCATCCGCACTATCTGGGTGATTGATCCATCGTCGCGTATTATCTTCGAACTGGGCATATAAGTTTCGTCTCTCCTCAAGGAGACGATGTCTGGCCGCCGTGTCTTTCATAAGGTTGTTCTCGCCTTCGACAGGTTCTTGATACCTGTATGTCCAATCCTCGTCCCCTCCGAGATCTTTGATGATTTGGTCGGGTTTGATGAATTCCTCTAGACCAGCCCTGTAATTTGTGAAGTGAACCTTGGCGGCAACGACTGGATCAAGCCAGCCGCGTATTATTCTCCAAATCCCTGGAAAAGGTCAGTGCTGATCAGGTCCAAATAGAAGAGAATGGCGAACCTTGGAATACCCATGGCGCATTATGGACCAGTACGACCCCAAGAGATTCTGGATAGTTTGCCTCGAAACACTGTATCATGAACTTCACAGGGTGATAGTCCATGTTGGCCAATGTGAACCCAGTCATATCAAAAATAATATTCTACAAGCATGCGTTAGCTGCTGAAGGCCAAGTGCCACGAGAAGTGAGAGATAAAACTTGCCGCTGTGTCAACCGGTGGCTTCATAGCGAGACGTGCGGTTTCAATAATGAAAACCGTGTACCTCTCCAAGCTCTCTGGAGACTGGTCACTAGCCTTATGAAGGCGAACTTTGACTACGCAGATAGGTCGGCCTCCTTGTCCGTTCCATGCAAAAACTTTTGCCCATACGACTCTGCTTCAAGAAGTCCCTTCCAAGTTCCTTCTTCGCCCCGTCACCACCGCTTTTCTCATCAGCTGCTGCACCAGCCTCACCATTCTTCATAATATCTTGGTCAACCTTCATCTTGGAATGCCTCCAGTTTATCGCCGAGACGAGCATGACAAGTGCCTGGTCAATATTCCATTTGCGAGCTCTTAGGAAACGAAGGACCAGAGCATCCGGATGATCATGCTTCATCATTGCCCAAAACTTGTCCCTGATATCCTCAGGTTTCTGACTCGCCAGAATTTCTTGATATTGCTTAGTCAAGCCATATTTGTCTTCGTCCGAGTCGGTAACTCTGGTGCCACTGGGGCAGATGCATCAGGCTGGGAAGCACCATTGAATAAGCTGAAGCCGCGCTTCTTTCGGGAACCTCCAGCTCTGCGGCAGGCTTTTCATCTGCTGAAAATTTCTCAGCCGCCGCGACACTTCCGCTGTGTATACCACATACCCTGAAGATAGCATGCCAAAGCTTTCGCAGCTTATCCTCTTGCTCCTGTGTTAAGTTGCCATGATGACCTGGAGCAATTTCTGTAGCCACATGTTCGAGGGGAAACGGGTCGTCGTTGATAGCGTCTTGACTAGACCCGTCCTGAGTGAAAGCCCAGTATGCAACAGCAGTTGCAAGAGCAATACAAGAACCAATAGATATAATCACAGAGAAATGTATGCTACCCCGTAAGTTGAGATTGGCGGCACATTCGCTTTTGTTTTGCAACGAATGTGCTTTGTTGACAAGGCTATTTCCCAGCCCGATATTGCTGGCCGAGGATTGCACTATGACGTCTAATCTCCGTCCGCTGGCAGCAAATGGCGCGGATTGGTTAATCGGGAAAAATCAACCCGTTGTTTGCAGTGCACGGCCCGAACAAACGGCAGAGAACCAATCCGCAGGCGCCGACCGAGAGTCCAAATTCTAGAAATTGAATTCGGAGGTGACGAGGCAATGCCTGGCAGTGTGCGAGTCGCAATGATGCAGGCGGGTGAGCAAAACGTCATGGATGGCAGAAATATTGACAGTCTGCGTCTACAAAAGCTGTCTACGAAACGGTAGGGCCGAAAGACGTTCAGATACAGACTCGTTTCTCGTAGACACACGTGCTAAGTTAAGCACTGAATAGAAAGCGTGTGGCAACGTAGGGGAGCTATCGTTGAAGAGATTGCTATAAATGATTTGTACTACTGTCAGGAGAGCTCCTAGAGCATCGGATGTGTGGATGCGGCCTGCGCAATGACTAGGATGAAACCCTCGATGAGACAACGGTGGAGACAATGTATTAGAAGTACCTCCGTAGACTAGTTATTACTATAGCGCACTGTGTACCTTTTAGGTACAAAAGTTAGGTGCTATCTATACCTGTCAGGGAGAGCTCCTAGAGCATCAGATGTGTGGATGCGGCCTGCGCATTGACTAGGATGAAACCCTTGATGAGACAACGGTAGAGACAATGTATTAGTGTCAAAGGTAGGGGTCGGTGTAGCTAATAGAAAAGGTTCGATTCTGGTCAATCAGAGGTGCAGACGGCACCCGACTTTTGTACCTGAAAGGTACACAGTGCGCTATGGTAATGACTAGTCTACGGAGGTACTTCTGATACATTGTCTTCACCGTTGTCTCATCGAGGGTTTCATCCTAGTTAATGCGCAGGCCGCATCCACACATCCAATGCTCTAGGGAGCTCTCCTAACACACCCCCAGCTAAGATATCTATTAAAGCTAGAGTTCATTAGTGTAGGAAGCGATCGTGACGAATTTCTGGTGTTATGGTTACGCGGGGATCTCGCGTAAGCCAATCCGGTGGCAGAAATCCCTATGCATTTAACCCAATAGAGGCTTTGTGAAGCCATCCGCAGGCATCTCGGAGGTTTTTAACCAATTGACCTTAATGTTGCCCTTCGCACATTGCTCTCGAATCCACATTTAATTCATATTAAGATGCTTAAGGCTAGTTTGAAGCCTTCCTTCTATATGCTCTGTAATTCGGATCGTCTGCTTATTATCACACTAGATAATAGAAAGCGGCGGCACGCGGACCTTAATATCGCGAAGCAACCTCCCTAGAGATATGCGCTCTTTTGCACCGTAATTTAGGGCAAAGAGCTCTGCTTCTATGCTTAAAGTTATCACGCAATGTTGCCTACCTGACTTCCAATCGATCGCGGCGCCGTGCATAATAAAAACGTAGCCTTGCGTTAATCTGCGAGTATCAGGGTCATCGCCAAGGGAAGCATTAGTGCTAGAAAACAGGGTATTAAAGCTATCCGCGCCTAAGTAGCGAATGCAAAGCTTCTTCGTGTTCCAAGCGTACAAAATAGCTCCTTTAGCGAGCTTAATATGCTTCGCCGACGGATTCGTCATAAAAGAGGCTAGCTTTAATGCTGTAAATGCCACGTTAGGTCTTCCTATGATACAAAGATACACTAAGGAGCCGATAACTGCTCTGTAATAATTAATCTCTTCGTCAGAAGCTTCGCTAGTATTAGCAAGGATCGTAGCCATAGGAAGAGGAGCAGAGGTTAAGCTCTTTAGATCGTTATCAATAACGTCAGGAATGAATTTCTAAGCGATCTTTCAAATGTACGATTCCTGCGATAACCACATCTCTTTGGTATCGCGGTTTCTAATAATTTCAATGCCTAGGAACCACTTCAATTCGCCTTAGTCCTTAACGTCTAGGCCGTTCATTAGTTACTTATGTAATTCTTCGAATTCTGCTTCAGATCCGTTAGGGTAAAGCACCACAATATCATCTACGTAGAAAAACAGGATAAAATCGTCTTTTGTAAAGATGCACGGGTCTTCTTTCCCTTGTATAAAGCCTAGATTCAAGAGAAATCTCATCAAATAAAGGAACCATCGTCAAGGGGCTTCTCGTAGCCTATACAACGCTCTTGTTATCTTCTAGAGATAACCTTTGCGTTTGTACCCTCTAGAGGCTTGCAAAAGACAGGTTCTTCGAGCTCTGCGTGTGGAAAGGCATTTCGAACATCATATTGTCGGGTATTAAGATCATTAGCGCAGCAGACCGCGAGTAGCATACGTAGAGATCGTGAAGCGAGCGTTGCAGCGTAGTTATTAAGGTTATCCTTCGGTTATTAGTTGCCTTGAACGACCATTCTAGCTTTAAACTCTATTACTACTCCTTTCTCGTCAGTCTTGTATTTAAAGACCTAGCCAAGGTCTATAATTTCCCTATGAAGTTCTGGATTAAGGGATTCATCTAGTACGTCTTCCTAGCAATTTAGGGATAGAAGCTTTAAAAGCTCTTTTGTAATCGCTTCCTTCCAGCGGTCGCAATAGGGTAAAGCCATAGCTTATCGATAATAGGCGGGTTCTAGAGGCATATCTTCAATCCGTAAACTATGTTAAGTGCCTTGTAATGCCGCAGAAAAGGCATAAGAAAACTATGCCTGCCTAGCTTTGCGTGTTTCCTTTCTTTAGCGTTTTCCGGTAACGATGTTATCTAGATCAATGCCATTGTCCCGGGACGACGATTCTCCACTTCTTTACCACCTTCGCTAGTAATTTCGCTAGTCTCCGCGGTAGTCTCTGCGTGTTCAATCGTCGCATCACGCACAAATTCATCAATTTCACGATACAGCGCATTGTCACCTTCTATCCTAAGCTCTTTATTCTCTACGGCAACCAGTGCCTTATAAGAAGAGTTAGGAGGGGTCAAAAGTGCACCAGAAAGGTTATCTTCTTCCCCTATCACACAAGGTAGTGTTTCTGCTTTAAACTATTCGTTTTCTCCTTCTGTGGTTAAAGGCATAGGAGGGTGATCCTCCTCTTCTAATTCTAATCCAATAAGGTCTTAACTAATTTCCTTATCAATATCATTAGCTTCAAGCTCTTTAAGCAGCGCAATCGTTAATATCTTTTCCTTTTAAGCTAATTCTAGCTCTTCTTCCGGTTTAAAGAAGGAATTCTTATCGAATCGAACACACGCCGATACAATAACTTTACGATTACGAAGCGAAGGCACCCAAATAATGTATTAGGACTTGCCTCTATAACCAACAAGGTACCCAATATGAGCTTTCTGCTCTAACTGTAGGATCGCGTTGTGCGATTTGACGTGCTCTAGAGCCTTCATCGTCATAGGAAAAGCCTTACATCCGTAGGCTCGTAGATATGCAATTGAGGGCTTCTGGACCTCTGCTATCTGTGAATAGGCTGGAACCGTTTTCCTAGCCCAATTCCACCAAAGCTCGTAAGGTGTAATCCAGGTTCCGCGATGCTCAAAAGGCGTTCGATTTAATAGATAAACCGCGGTGTTAAAGACCTTATTATCAAGATCTGTTAGAAGCTAAGCCTCTAGGCTTAACATACAAGCTTTCTGCTTAACCACCCCCTAGATCTCTCTGCCTTTCCATTCTGGCTAGGCGTTAAGGGAGCTGAATTATAGACTATAATACCCGCAAGGGCTATCTCGTCTTTTATTTGCTCCGTGAAGAGGGCTTTTTCAATATCACTGTGTAGAAAGCGCAGTTAAACCCCAAATTAAGTGCTCAGGAACGCTATCATCATACGAAAGCTATCGCAAATGCCGTCCTTTGTTTTAAAGGAATAAAAGAACCTCATTAAGGTCGTAAGGCATGTAAAAACACACCAATACCTATCACCGTTCCAACAAGGAGAGTCATAGTAATCTAGATTAACGGAAAGCCCATAACCCAGCCCTTGTGGAAGGCCTTCAGGTGTAACCTGCGATCTCCATCGCTTAGCTTTGCCCGTAGCACAGACCTCACATTCCGTAAGCTTAGGACCTATTAATTTAACCCCCAAAGCTACGTTCGTAAGCTCTGCAAATACGCGTACGCCTGGATAACCGCATCGTCAATGCCAAAGCTCTGCATCTCCTTTTTAAGGCGGTCTTAGTGCCCTGCTAGTTATAGCGTAGGCCTCTTTTAGCTCTTCTGATAGCCGTGATAACACGTGGAGCTCGTTAATATCGTGAACTCTCGCCACAGGCCTTAATCCTCTGTATAGGAAGCATTTCTTCTGATTCTAGAAGATCCCTGCCTTTATTAGAATCGTCGCCAATACGAGATTAACGTGAAATTCCGGGATTAGCAGCGCTTTCTCTAGTACAATCGTCCTCGGCGTTCTAGATAGCGGATCTGTCACTGAAATGTGCACTGGACCTTCGCCTAAAGCCACATAGATCGTGCCACCGGCCTTCACCTCTGTCACAACGGTATCATCAAATTTAGCTTGCTTAAACCAACAAGGGTTATTAAAGATGTGAATATTAGCTCCAGAGTCATAAAGGACCATATTCCTCTTTGATTCTAAGCTATTAACCGCGTTTAAAGACAGGGTGACGCGTTAAGAGCGCCTAGCGCGTACGAATAACGATACATTAGCCAACTTCTCGCCTAGAGTAACAGCCACGGAGTCGTTCGTAGGATTCTGCGAGGGCACGATAATATCGCCGCCGCTCTTCTCCTTTAACTTCCAATCTATAGCCTTTGTTTTCTCCTGTGGATTCTCTTTTAGATACTTCTTAATGTTATCTTTAGAGTTCTTCCTAACTTCCTAGTTCTTAGGAGCAAGGTCTGACTTGTACAGAGCCTTAAACGAATTACAGGATTCCCACCACTTCGAGGCATCTCTAACCGTGTGATTCGTACATCCAGGGCACTTAGGCCTCTCGGATTTCGTTAAATCATTCAATCCCGTTGATTTATCGGTTATAATCGCATTAGCAGCCTTTAGTACGCTCTGCGGAGCTTTGTAGTCTCTTTTAAACTCTACAATAGCCTTAAGAAAGCTCTAATTCGTGCCCTCGTTAAGCAGATCATTCCATTTCTTCCAAAATAACTCGAATTTGCTACGAAGAGGGATCACAAACTTATATAGCATCATCTCCTCGGTCCATTAGGTCTCAAGGTCTTAACAATTCCTCCACAGTACCTCTGTTGTCACTGCCCATTAGTACCAATCACGGGAACCTTTAGCTTGCAAGTAATCATTAAGGCGCGTTTCCGCAAGAATCAACATCTTCCTCGCGTTTAGCTTATATTAATCCCAAAGAAGCTTTAATATTCTTCGAGAGTGCTAATAAACTAACTCCTTTCCCTCCTCTTTGCTATTAAAGTCAAGAGAGTCTTAGATATTCTTTAAAAGCATCTTACAAATAAATTCCTAATCTTTAGCATCTGCCTTAATAGGTTCGTGTATTTCACAAGGTTAAATTGTAGATCTTTACATTCAAAGTTATACTTATCTTTAGCGTCTTCGTACGCGATCTTCTAGTCTTCAGAGCGTTAGGGTTATCCGCCGTAATCTCTAGTCTTAGATCTCTTTTTGGGTGAGCAGGCATCGTCGGTTCTTCTAGTAATTTATCCTGATTTGGATCAATATACTCCTAGACACCGTGAGATTCTGCGTAATTCTTGGTTTGCGCGTACCATTTAATCCAGTCCTTCTCTAACGATAACACCACATTTAGAGTTTCTTCAGATATCGTAAAGGGGAACCGTACTAGTCAAAGGAAGCACAGGGTTATTGTTTTAACTAATTATTATAACAAAGGGCGATTATCTCTTGATATAGGCAAGCGTTAGATTGATAACTTCAACGGAGCTTTTATCCTCTGATAATTAACAATAAGGGCAATAGAAGCCTCCCGGGCTCATAACTGTCAAAGGTAGGGGTCGGTGTAGCTAATAGAAAAGGTTCGATTCTGGTCAATCAGAGGTGCAGACAGCACCCGACTTTTGTACCTGAAAGGTACACAGTGCGCTATGGTAATGACTAGTCTACGGAGGTACTTCTGATACATTGTCTCCACCGTTGTCTTATCGAGGGTTTCATCCTAGTCAATGCGCAGGCCGCATCCACACATCCGATGCTCTAGGAGCTCTCCTGACAATTAGAAGTACCTCCGTAGACTAGTTATTACTATAGCGCACTGTGTACCCTTTAGGTATAAAAGTCAGGTGCTATCTGCACCTCTGATTAATTAAATTAAACACTTTTTATTATCTAGATTCACCCCTACCTTAATAGTTATAAGCCTAGGAGGCTTCTATTGCCCTTATTGTTAATTATTAGAGGATAAAAGCTCTGTTAAAGTTATTAATCTAACGCTTACCTATATTAAGAGATAATTGCTCCTTAGTTATAATAATTAGCTAAAATAATAACCCTATGCTTCCTTTAACCAGTATGGTTTCCTTTATAATATCTAAAGAAACTCTAAATATAGTTTTGGAATAAGCATGATATTAATCGCGGCACGCAGCCGCAAATTACCTGGCAAAGGTCAGGCCGCGAGGGCGCGCGCGTAACGCGCGCCCGCGAGAGGTAGCCTTATATATAACTTATTAGCCTGCCCCCTCTAATTAGGCAAGGACTCACAAGTTATATAACCTATAAAACGCACCGCATTTATAGCCACTTCTTATGATCTAAAAAGCCTCTCTTTTCCTCTCTAGAACACATACTTATAACTAATTAATTATAACGCCTAGAATAGAAAAATAATTCCTATTCCTAGGCTATAATCCTAACGTTAGGCACTAGTAATACTAACACTAATTAGTGGTTAACTTTATAGATAACTATATGGTTTTTCCTAACTATAGATTAGTAAGGCTAAGTAAAAGAGATAGCTATACTATAAACCTACCCTATAAAATAGGAGAGCCGCTAAAAGCATATATAGTTATGCTAAGGAAGTCTAAGCACTCTCTTATAATAAGAAAGGAGCCTTATAACTCCTAAGATCTAATCCTAAGACCTTATAAAGACTTTAAAGCTATTAAAGAATTAAGGCCTAGTTAGTAACTAGTCTAACCTATCTTTAATTACTTAGTTAGTGCATTTTACTATATACCTAACCCTTAGAAAGCACTCTCTTATAATAAGAAAGGAGCTTATTACTCCTAAGATCTAATATCCTAAGAATCCCTAAGGGATAAAGATAATAGTTATACTTATAATCCTTTAACCTACTATATAACTAACACTATACCTCTATTTTATCTTCCTATAATAAAGATAAGAAAGTTAAAAGCTTCTTAATAAGAAGAACTATTTAAAGCCTCTCTCTTTAGCTCTAATTTTAGTAATACTAAAGAAAGCACTAAAGTTAAGAGAGACTAAAAGGTAAAGGTTTATAACTTAATAACTCTCTCCTAAGATATATTCCCTAGAGATATAAGACTTTATTATATCTAAGATATTAAAGATAGTAAAATTATTTAATCTTAATAAATAAGGTAATAATCCTAAGGCTATAATAGCCTATATTCTCTTTAAGATAGTGATATACTAGTCTAAGAGCCTTATTAATAGAAGCCTTTTACTAACTTTATTAAAGACTTTTATAAATAGATAAGAGAGGTATTTATAATTATAGATTAAGTAATTACTAAGTATTTATATAATTTCCTTCTCTTCTAAGGTATATATATAGATATAATAGCCTATAGGAAGATTATAGTAATGCTTAAGGAAGTTACTACTTATAAGGAATTCTAAGATTAGTAAGAAGAAGAGATATAGGAAGTAGCAAGGAAGTATATACCCTTCTAGAAATGTATTAAAGACTAAGACTTCCTTAATAATCTCTTTCTAATCTCTCTAATTAGGCTAAGATTATAATATTACTAATAGAGTAATCTAGGAACCTTATAATCTTACTAATATTATTCCCTAAGCCTAACCCTATTAGGCTAATTATATAATAATCCTTAGGAAAGCCCTTATTAGAGGTATCCCTATTAAGATAAGAAATTCCCCTTCTATACCTCTAAGAGCACTTTTTCCCTCTAGACCTATACTAAAGTAAATAATTAATCTTATAAAGCTTTATATAAGTAATATTTAATATAGCGTAGATAACTATAAGGTCCTTAACTTAAAGTTAATAATCTTCTAAGGGAAATATAAGATACTAGGCATTAAACCCTATAAAGCTAGGTATGCCCTTAAAGCTATGCTTAAGGAAAAGCTTTAATATACTATTATAAGTATCTATATAAGCTAGGCAATCCTTAGGACCTTAAGACCCTTATTAGCTATATTAAGAGAAGGTTTAAGACTAATAATATAAAACAAAGGTATCTCCTTAAATAGTAAAACACTAAGCTACGCTAGATTATATAAGAAAACCTAGATAAGCTAAAGATTAATTACTTTAAAGAACTTATAATAAAGCTTATAAACCTTTAATAAGCAGTCCTAGATATTACCTAATCTAAAAGAGCACTTTAGAATTAATTAATCTCTACCTATTATAGCATACCTAAGTGTAAAACTTACCTTATTAACCCTCTTACTAACCTTTAGCTATTCTATAAATATATAAGGATATTAATAAGAATAACTATAAAGGAATTAAATAAGAAGCATTAATTCCTGTTAATACCTAATATAAGAGAGTAGTATTAGACTAACTATAAGTATAATAGGTATAGTAAGGAAGCCTATTTTAGATAATTATAATTATAAGATAATAAAGGCGCTCTATATATAAAGAAATATTATATATATAGCAATGTCAAATAACTCAACGGATCTACAGTAACGTTAGCATTCAGGCTAACACCGGCCCGGAGCGCCTTAGGCGGCTCTAAGGAAGAAAAGAACCTATAGGAAGTTTAATAAAAAAGAGGAAAGAAGGAAGACCCTCTAGGGGAGGAACCCTTCTTATACTTATATAGGGGGCTAAATCATAGATATTAACAAAGAAAGAAGAACACAAGACAAGAATCTAGTTAGTTAATGCCTAAGAGACCTAGGCCTGGAAACGGCTAGGAATCGAACTAAACCCACACCCCTACCACAGAAGATAAATAACATTAAGTGCTCTAACTTCCCTAGACTAATAAGCTAGACCTAGGCTAGAGAAGGCTAAAAAGTAAGGCTATAGAAGAGTTAGCTAAAAAGTGAAAGAGAAGTAAACCACTACTATAAAACTAAATCTAGTACACTATAAGATAGTATAAGAGGCCTAGAGCAGTGCTAGAGCAGACCTAGGATAGAGCTAGGTAGGACTAGGAACCTAGGTTTTTCCTTTTTCTTTCTTTTCTTTTCTTCTTATTAGGATAAGGCTAGCGTAAGCTAGTAACAAATACCTATAATAGGCTATAGATAACGCGACGCAGACCTAGCGCAGGGTTAGCGTTAGCCTAAACATAGATATAAGGGGTTTTTCTTCCTATTTAAGGGTTTTCCTTTTAACGAAGCAGCAGGAGTACTAGTACTAGCCCTACATAGAGCTAGCTAGCGTAAATAATATATATATATATATATAGCAAGAAATGGTTCCTCGGCATAAAACGACTCCAATACTACACATTGGCACAAGAACTAGTAGCTAATATACGCAGTAGAGAGGAGGAGCTAGAGCCAGGGCGCTTCTGACGCGCTAGAACTAATAACTAGGATATAGATATAGTAAATAACTAGGGAGAGATGTAAGATTACGTGGTTTAGAGCTAGTGGTAGGCTAGCTATAGAATTACAATTCTAGAACTATTATTAGATTAATTTTAAATATATAACGCTAGGTATTATAAACCCTACTAGTCTACCTCTACCCTTTACTAAGCTATAACTACCTAACTAATTACTCCTTCTCTAGGACTAGAATTACTCCTCTATTACCTTAGCCTACCCTTAGCGAGTAGGGTAGTAGCTAGGAGACAGTTTGTCTTCGCGGCGTGAGCGTCTAGATATCATAGCTAAAAGATAACCTCGTTATATTGTTCTCCTCTAGCGCCGGACTGGCCTAGACCCGTAGCAGAGGCGCTGCGCTTCTTCTTACTTCGATTGCCGGCATAGAGCTTCTTCACGCGATCCTGATAGTCATCCGGGACCTAGAACCGTTAGACCTAGACTAGACTCAAGCACAGAACACAAGAGTACTCACAGCAGCCAGCGCCATTTTGTTAGATAACTCAATAGATCTGCAGTAACGTTAGCATTTAGGCTAACACTAGCCTAGGAGCGCCTTAGGTAATTCTAAGGAAGAAAAGAACCTATAGGAAGTTTAATAAAAAAGAGGAAAGAAGGAAGACCCCTTTAGGGGAGGAACCCTTCTTATACTTATATAGGGGGCTAAATTATAGATATTAATAAAGAAAGAAGAATATAAGATAAAAATCTAGTTAAATAATACCTAGGAGACCTAGGCCTAGAAATAGCTAGGAATTAAACTAAACCTATACCCTTACTATAGAAGATAAATAATATTAGGTACTTTAACTTCCCTAGACTAATAAGCTAAACCTAGGCTAAAGAGAGCTAAAAAGTAAGGCTATAGAAAAGCTAGCTAAAAAGTAAAAGAGAAGTAAATTACTACTATAAAACTAAATCTAGCATACTATAAGATAGTATAAGAGGCCTAGAGTAATGCTAGAGTAAGCCTAGGATAAAGCTAGGTAAGGCCTAGAACTAGGGATTTTCCTTCTTTCTTTCTTTTCTTTTCTTCTTATTAGGATAAGGCTAGCGTAAGCTAGTAATAAATACCTATAATAGGCTATATATAACATAACGTAGGCCTAGTGTAAGGTTAGCGTTAGCCTAAACATAGATATAAGGGGTTTTCTTCCTATTTAAGGGTTTTCCTTTTAATAAAGCAGTAGGAGTACTAGTACTAGCCTTACATAGAGCTAGCTAGCGTAATTAATATATATATATCTCTTAGAATATCCTTTAATAAGGTAATATTAGGGTCCCTATTATCTATAAATAGGGATATCCTTAGATGCTTCTGTAAAAGGAGAGATTAATTACCTAGAGCTACCTAACTAAGATAGAATTATAGCGCTTATATTACTAATTTAGTTACCCTTCTATCCGCTAACTTTATAATATACTTTCTAAATTAGGCTATAAGGTAGATTTCAAAACCATTAGATAATTAACAAAGATCTGCCACTAATGCTAATTAAATATAGATAATTTATATTACTTTAAATTCACCTTAAAGAATAAATATAACTTTAACTATAAAGTAATTATAGATATTATATATTTAGATAGTAATTACCCTATTATAACCTTTGATACTTTTTCCGCACCGATCTAAAGGTCCGGAATCGCCTCTAAAATACAAACCACATTAATATTCAAATTCCTTACCTTTATTTACCCCTCCTATAATATTATATTATAATAGAGCTAGAGGTAAGCATAAGGGCAAGATGCTAATAGTAATTAACGCTAGAGAAAGGGGCTAGCATAGAGCTATTACTACCTAAACGTAGGACTAGGGTAATTTAATACCTATAGACATAAGGATAACCTAATAACGGACTAGATATAATTTAAATATCTAGATAATACGAAATTCTATAATAAGATTACTAGCCTTATCCCTAGTAATAAAGTCTCCTAAGTTTAAAGCATTATAAAGGCTATAGCCCGCTAGGCAGCAAACCACGCTTACGCTAAAATAAGAGCTATAAATAATAATAATAATAATAATAATAATAATATCTATACTACTAAAGAAGCCCTTAAAGTAGCCCTTAAGGAGGCTATTAGGGAAGAAGTAAAAGGAACTAATATACTAACTTAGGTAAGCATTATAGCTAGACTAGTATTAAGAAGGCTAAATAATAAAACCCCTCCTATAGGTCCTAGGTAGATAATATAGAGAAGTACTTATTAAAGGTAATATAATTTAGAAAACGCTCTAATCCTAAGGCGCTAAAGATATAATAACTATAGTAAATAAAGCTACTAGCTAAACTATAGCTATAGTAGCTAGAAGACTCCCTAGTAAAGATATAATTATTACCTTTAAAGAAAACACTGCCTAATATAAAGAAGACTAAAAATAGATTACTAAAGCATTTAGACTAGAAGTAGCCCTTTACTACTATATGCTTAGTATTATAGTTAAGGGATTCCTAATAAAGTATATATTTATTAAAAGCCTTATAGCTAAGATTAGAAAAGTAAATAAAGTAAATATAATTAAGGTAACTATAAGGCACCCCTAAGTAGAAAACATATAATATATTACCCTAATCCTAGGGCTAGCAAAAGTAAAAGATATTAATAAGATATACTAAGATAGAATAGTCTTTAAAGTAAAGCTATTCTAGACTAAACTATATAATAAAACCCTATAATCCTAATAATACTATAATTACTTCTAAACTAGCTATATTATAAAGTTCTATAAGGTAGCCCTAAGGTATAGTAAGTATAAAGCTAGCTAATATAAAGAAGGAGAAATATTATACCTAATAATTAGTAAATAACTAAAGGAAAACTATATCTTATACTCTAGCTTATACCTAGTATAGTTAAGGGACTATCCTATCCTAAAAGAGAAGTAAAATATAGTAAAAGTAAGCTACCTAGAGTAATTATTATAATTTACTAGTAACTCCCTAGATAGAAACCTAATACTACTCTATAAGAGAACTAGTATAGCTATAGAATCTATTATTATAGTAAGTAAAAAGGAATACCTTATAAATATAAAGAGAAGCGCTAAATAGCCTAGGGTAGGGAGTATTATATAATATATATCTTAGAATAAAGCTAGAATAAAACTAGTATAAGATAGTAAAGACTTACTACCCCTTAATTAATATAGTAATATTATAAGTTCTCTTTTAGAATATAAATAAGAAGGATAGCCTAATATATATAGTGCTCTAATACTAAACTAATATAGAGATAATAGTAATTTAAGAGTAAGAATATATAAGATACCTATAGCCCCTAGCACTAGGCCTTACCTAATTCTAACTAGTATACTATAAAGGATAGAATATAGTATATATAAATAAGAAGTATAATATAGGGTTATAGATAGCCTAGGGAGGACTTAACTAGTTACTAGTAAAGATAAAAGGTATAAATATCTACTCCTTTTACTTAGAAGGATATATAAATAACTAGAATATACTTATCTATACTTTTAATATAAAAGAGCCCTATAGCTAAAGTGTTTTTATAGGAGACTTTAACTAAAAATACTCCTTTTAGGATAGCCTAAATAGAATAACTAAAGGAGTAAAGGAATTACTAAACCTTATAAGCTAGTAAAGGCTTAGTTTAGTAATACCCTAAGGGAAACCTATAAGATAATATAGAGAAAATAGAGATAGCACTATAGATCTAGTATAGGTAACTCTAAATATCTAAGTTTACTATAATAGTATAAAAGACCTTATAGGCTTTAACTATATTCTATAGCTAATTAGTATCTTTACTAAGGAGTAAGAAAGTACCTTACCTACCCTTAAATATACCTAGACTATAATAAATAAACTATAGGTAAAGGTAAAAGTAGTAGTATAACTCTAAGTAAAAATACACTAGACCTAAAAGATAAGGAAGGAATTAATATATATATAATATAGCTTATTATAAACCTCTAATAGATAGTAGAATTAGTAGCCCTATAGAAGTGTTAAGGACTCCTTAGCCTAGAGGTATAGTAGTTAAGGAGAATAAAAAGGTAGTTACTAAAGCTAAATAAGCTAAGAGATAATAAAGGCATTAAAAGACTAAAGCAAACTAGTAAGCCTTCTTTAAGGTAAATAATAACTAGGAATAAATAGTTAGGGAAGAGAAAAGGAATATATAAAGAGAAGCCTTATAAAAAGCTAATATATAAGAAAAGAATAGAGAAGTTTAAAGACTAGAGAGATAGGCCTAGCTTTAAAGCTAGGCCTCCCTAGAGCTCCCTAGACTCCTAGACCTAGAAAGAACTAATAATAACCCTAACCTAGCTATTACTTATAAGGATAAGGTAAGTATACTTATATAAAGGTTTTTCCCTAAACCTATAGTAAACCTCTCTTATATCCTAAATCTCTCCTTCCTAAAGCTTAATAATATACTAGTCCTAGATAAAGAATAGTTTAGAGTAAAAGATATTAGAAATATCCTATTAGATATAGCTAGCTAAAAAGCCCTAGGAGATAATAAACTCCTAGTAAGCCTTATTAAGGCCTATAATAAGCTAGCTAAAGAAGCTATAGTATACTTACTAAACACTATCCTTAAAGTAAGATATTTCCTAGCCTAGTTCTAAACTATATAAGTAGTAGTAATTAGAAAGCTAGGAAAAACTACTAAGGAGATAAGAAAGGCTAATATATAAAGACTTATCTTATTACTAAATATAGTAGGAAAGATTATAGAAGTAATAATTATAAGGTAGCTTATAGCCTTTACTAAGGCTAAGGGCCTTCTTCCTAAGCTATAAATAGAAAATAGGGTAAATAGGTTAATAGAAACTATAATTAAAGTCCTTATAGAATATATAAGAGAGGCTTAGGGTAAAGGTAGTATTGCCTTATTAGCGTAAATAGATATCTTATCTATATTTAATAGAGTTAGCTACCTATATCTAATTTATATTTTAATCTAAATAGGTATACTATACTAGCTAATAGCTATAATATATAGCTTCCTTATAAATAGAATAAGCTAGGTTAGCTTTAATAGTAAACTCTTAAGACTCTTTTAGATAAAGATAGGTATCTTATAAGGCTTATCTCTTTTACTAATTCTCTTCTTACTTTACTTAGCAAAGCTTTATATATATCTCTAAGCTATCTTAGGTATAGTAATAATAGGATTTATAAATAATATAAATATAGTAGTATTTAGAAAAATACTATATAAACCTAGAAAAGGCTTAAAGCTATATAGAAAGTATATAAAAATAGGTAAAGAAAGTAAGAGTAAAGTTTAACCTAGTAAAGACTAAACTTATATACTTTAGTAAAGTATACTAATCCCTATAGGCTAGGGTTTAACTTAGTATAAAGAAAATAATACCTATAGAGTTATATAGGTTTCTTAAAGTCTAGGTTAATAGAAAACTTAATTAAAGTACTTATAAGAATATCCTAAAAGGTAAACTAGCCTAGTAATAGCTTACACTCTTCTTACTAATAGTATTAGCCTAGGGTTATAGCTTTAGAGATACCTAACTCCTATATATATAGGTAATCTAGCTTATCCTTACCTATAGGGTAAGTACTTACTATACCCTAACTAAAAAGGGTAAAAAACTAAGAAAAGTAGTTAAAAGCTTTATAATAGACTAATTAACCTATCTCTAAATTATAGCTAGTATATTTAAGGCTATACCTATTACCTAACTAAAGGTTAAGACTTATATCCTCCTTAGATCTATACCTAAATAAGATAAAATAGAAGTTTAAAAGAGAATTATAGAGAGTAAAATAGCTATAATAATTTAAACTATTACTAACTTAGTATAGTTAGTATTATATTATAGATAAAGACCTCTCCCTAGGAGTAATAAGCTAGTAGTAAAACTATATAAGGAATAGAGATAATACTAGGATAAATAGTATAGTAAGGAATATCTAGGGTAGTATAGGCTTATAAGAGAACTAACTAAGGACTAATTACTAACTTATAACCTAAAGGAAATCTAAAGATTTTATATAGGCCTAGAAAAATATATCTTCTTAACTATAGTCTAACTATATATAGTGTTACGGTGCAGCCCACAGGGGCCATCGCGAGTGTCAAGCGCGCACGCACGGGTGGAATGCCTGATCCAATTGCGCCATAGGCAGCCAAGGCAAAAGGATACGTATTGAACAAGTCTCTCTTACTTGTTTAATTAACACCTATATTGCTAGGTCTAGGCAAAGCCTAGATTATCACATAGGCTCTTTCCCACAGTGGCTTCCTTCCAATGTAGCATATGTAACCTAATCTCTCTCTCTCTCTATTAGCTAGCAATACTACGCATCCCCTAGGGACCCTCTCCCTATAAGCCTAGGAAGAGCCCTGTTATGATATTCTCTGCACGCAGCCAGCTCGAACCTATGACCTTAGGTGACTTGTTCAAATGTTACGGTGTAGCCCTACAGGGGCCATCGCGGGTGTTAAGCGCGCACGCACGGGTGGAATGCCTGATCCAATTGCGCCATAGGCAGCCAAGGCAAAGGATACGTATTGAACAAGTCTCTCTTACTTGTTCAATTAACACCTATATTGCTAGGTCTAGGCAAAGCCTAGATTATCACATATAGGAAAGATTAGTCTTAATAAGTTTCTCTTCTAAAGAGGTATCCCTAGAGTAAACTTACTACTATATAGCTATAGTAAAGTAGTTAAAGACTAATATTATATTATAGTTAACTACCCTAAATATAATTACTAATACCCTTAATTATACTAGCCTAGAGATATATAGGAGGTAAGGCTAGTCCTAAACTACTCCCTAAGGTAAGAGCTATAGCTAAATAATTCCTTAGTATAAAATAACTCTAATACTATATATTAGTATAAGAACTAGTAGCTAATATATATAGTAAAGAGAAAAGCTAAAGCTAGGGCGCTTCTAATATACTAAAACTAATAGCTAGGATATAGATATAGTAAATAACTAGGGAGAGATATAAGATTATATAGTTTAAAGCTAGTAATAAGCTAGCTATAGAATTATAATTCTAGAACTATTATTAGATTAATTTTAAATATATAACACTAGGTATTATAAACCTTACTAGTTTACCTTTACCCCTTTACTAAGCTATAATTACCTAACTAATTACTTCTTCTCTAGGACTAGAATTACCCTCTTTATTACCTTAGCCTACCCCTTAGTAAGTAAGGTAGTAGCTAGGAGATAGTTTATCTCTATAATATAAGTATCTAAATATTATAACTAAAAGATAACCTTATTATATTTTTCTTCTCTAGCGCTAAACTAGCCTAGACTTATAATAAAAATAATATGCTTTTTCTTACTTTAATTCCTAATATAAAGCTTCTTTATATAATCCTAATAGTTATCTAAGACCTATAGAACTATTAGACCTAGACTAGACTTAATAGTAAACTAGAATAATAATACTTATATTACCTTTAGTAACTATAGCTACCTAAACTTTTACTAGCTACTAGTGCTTATTTTATTAATTACTTAAGTTAGGCTAAGAGTAAATTAGCACTAGATCTAGCCTAGAATAAAGGTATTAACTACCTTTAAATATCTATAGTTATAGACCTAGTAGTTAAAATAAGCATTAGTAACTAGCCTTATATAAAATAGTTAGCCTTACTTCTAAGCTAGAATAGATTTAACTTACTAGTAATATTATAGCACTAGTGCCTAGGGTAGTTAATTAATTAAGATTTATAAGAGATATATTAAATCCTATAGGGATTCCTAACTATAGTAAATTAGCATTAGAATAGAGGTAAGCTAGGGCTAAAGGGATTATATCTTTAAATCCTTAGCTATAGCTTACTTAAGCTACTTCTTAGTTAAAGACTTTTAAGGATATTACTTATTTTTAGAGTTTTCCTAGGTAGATTAGAGCTAGATAAGCATAGAATATAAGAGTACTTATAATAGCTAGTGCTATTTTATTAGATAGCTTAATAGATCTATAGTAATATTAGTATTTAGGCTAATACTAGCCTAGGAGTGCCTTAGGTAAATCTAAGGAAGAAAAGAACCTATAGGAAGTTTAATAAAAAGAGAAAAGAAAGAAAACCTCTTTAAGGGAGAGAAACCTTTCTTATACTTATATAGGGAAGGGAGGGGCTAAATTATAGATATTAATAAAGAAAGAAGAATATAAGATAAAAATCTAGTTAAATAATACCTAGGAGACCTAGGCCTAGAAATAGCTAGAAATTAAACTAAACCTATACCCTTACTATAGAAGATAAATAATATTAGGTACTTTAACTTCCCTAGACTAATAAGCTAAACCTAGGCTAGAGAAGGCTAAAAAGTAAGGCTATAGAAAAGCTAGCTAAAAAGTAAAAGAGAAGTAAATTACTACTATAAAACTAAATCTAGTATACTATAAGATAGTATAAGAGGCCTAGAATAATGCTAGAGTAAACCTAGGATAGAGCTAGGTAAGGCCTAGAACTAGGGATTTTCCTTCTTTCTTTCTTTTCCTTTCTTCTTATTAAGATAAGGCTTATATAAGCTAGTAATAAATACCTATAATAAGCTATATATAACATAACGCAGGCCTAGTGTAGGGTTAGCGTTAGCCTAAACATAGATATAAGGGGTTTTTCTTCCTATTTAAGGGTTTTCCTTTTAATAAAGCAGTAGGAGTACTAGTACTAGCCCTACATAGAGCTAGCTAGCGTAAATAATATATATATATAATACTCCTTGCCCTAGGCTATTTAGCGCTTCTCTTTATGTTTATAAGGTATTCCCTTTTTCTACTTACTATAATAATAGGTTTTACTACTATACTAGTTCTTTTATAGGGTAGTATTAGGCTTCTATCTAGGGAGTTACTAGTAAATTATAATAGTTACTTTAGGTAGCTTACTTTTACTATATTTTACTTCTCTTTTAGGATAGAATAGTCCCTTAATTACGCTAGGTATAAGCTAAAGCATAAGATATAGTTTTCCTTTAGGTATTTACTAATTATTAGGTATAATATTTCTCCTTCTTTATATTAGCTAGCTCTATACTTACTATACCTTAGGGCTACCTTATAAAACTTTATAATATAGCTAGTTTAGGAGTAATTATAATATTATTAGGGTTATAGGGTTTTATTATATAGTTTAGTTTAGAATAGCTTTACTTTAAAGACTATTCTATCTTAGTATATCTTATTAATATCTTTTACTTTTACTAGTCCTAGGATTAAGGTAATATATTATATATTTTTACTTAGGGTGCCTTATATATATATATATATTATTTACGCTAGCTAGCTCTATGTAGGGCTAGTACTAGTACTCCTGCTGCTTTATTAAAAGGAAAACCCTTAAATAGGAAGAAAAACCCCTTATATCTATGTTTAGGCTAACGCTAACCCTACACCAGGCCTGCGTCGCGTTATCTATAGCCTATTATAGGTATTTATTACTAGCTTATGCTAGCCTTATCCTAATAAGAAGAAAAGAAAGGAAAGAAAAAGGAAAACCTAGGTTCTTAGCCTTACCTAGCTCTATCCTAGGTCTACTCTAGCACTACTCTAGGCCTCTTATACTATCTTATAGCGTGCTAGATTTAGTTTTATAATAGTAATTCACTTCTCTTTTACTTTTTAGCTAACTTTTCTATAGCTTTACTTTTTAGCCTTCTCTAGCCTAGGTCTAGCTTATTAGTCTAGGGAAGTTAGAGTACCTAATATTATTTATCTTCTATAATAGGGGTATAGGTTTAGTTTAATTCCTAGCTATTTCTAGGCCTATGTTATGGACTAGCCCTAAGGCAAAGCTATAGGCTATTGTGATAATATTAAGAAACTTAAGGGAAGGAAGGAAAAGGAGGATATTACGGATCCTGTACAAGCCCCTTATATCCCCTAGTTAGCTTATGTTAGCCCCTTCCCCACTCCCCACTTGCATGTTAACACTAAGGCTTAGGTAAAGCCTAAGCCCTTATATATACCCTTACTCACCCCTTCCTTACCTATTCGTGTTAATATTATTATGAATTGCCCCTTACTAGGTAATTGTCTATGCCTACCTGTTTACGTATTGTGTTTAATATAGCGCTATACCCTTCCTTATTATCCTAGTAGCCTTTATATCTCCCCTTACTCTTACTTTTATATTTACTATGAATAACTATTTAATAATCCCTTATTAATATAGCGTGTTTAAGTTATGTGTAGGTAAGGCAATAGTATAACCCCTCCTTATGGTTAGTTTACATGCGTTTAACTTAAGTGTTATACCTTACTATAACTTATACCCCTCTATTATTATTATTATTATTATCCCCCTCCCTTACCTATTTATATCCTACCCTACCCTATAGTTATATATATAAATATCCTACTAAGAATCCTACCTAATTTAAACCTTCCCTTAATAATAACTATTCCCTTCCTATTATAAACCTATCTTACTACCTATTCTTTCTCTTGCCTTTATCTATTATTATCCTATTCTTAAGTTACCCTTATCTATCCTATACCTAATAGTATTATGCCTTATCCTTATTAACCTACTCTTTCCCTAACTAGCACTAGTCTAGTTCTCCCTAAGACTCCCTTTACCCTATATCTAGCTTAGGCCCTTAAGGAGTTTCTCCTAGAGGGAGATTCTAATAATAAGTAGTATGCTACCCCTAAGGCGGTTTTTATCCTTATAGGCTATGCATTAAACAAGCCCTTACTATAGGCATACTAGAATATTACCCCCTAAGTCTAGTAAGTCTTATTCCTCTTACTAGGGAAATTATATTACCTATGTTTAGTTAACTAGGTTCCTATCTGCTAATCCTTGCCTCTAACACGCTAAAAGATCTTAAAAAGAGATTGCTATAGGAACACATATTATCTATCCTAGGGTCCCTTAGACCCTAACTTAAAAGCAAAAATACTAGTTCTCTCCTAGTATTATTACACTCTTATTGCCTATTAGACTACTCTTCTATAAGAAGCCTAATTTAACCTAGCCCTTATCTAGTTCTCTCTTAGACCCCCTTTAGCATTATTTTCCTTTACCTTAAATATAACTAGGAATAAAGTAATTCTATATAACTATAGTAGTCCCTTAACTAGCTATAGTATAGGAAATTAAATATAATAAGTTATAGGTATTCTATTCTAACAGAACCGCTAGATTATAAGCGGCCTAGCTACTATCTATTAAGAACTTTATAGTAATAATACTCTAGTAGGGCCTCCTAGGGCCTATCTAGTATATCCTACGTTATTAAAGCTAGTAATATTTCTCCTTCTCGCTAGTAGCGTAAGCGCTACGCTTAGAACATAGGCAGCGGTTATAATAAATCCTATTATATTTACTATATGCCCTATAACCCTTAAGACTCCCCTCCTATTAAATAAGTTAAGCCTATAAGTTAACCCTTTAGAACCCTTATTAGACCTTAACTAGGTCTTACTAGCCCTAAAACTTATGTAGTAACCCTCTTAGAAGTAAGGTAAAAGACCTTACTATAGACGCTAATAGTAAGGAGAAGGGTAAGAATAAGTATAAGTATTTTAATATATAAGTAGGAATAGAAAGCTAAAAGGGTATAACCTAGGTCCTATATATAATCTCCTTTTAAGGATAAGTTTTATTAAATTAAACCGGTTTATTATTATATTATATATCCCTCTATTCCTTTTTAAACTTATCTAGTGCCTATATATCTTTTATATTTTCTACTAGTTCCTATATTAGTTACGTATATCCTACTTACTTTATAAGAGTATTCTAGTTCCCTCCCTTACCTAGTGTGTTTTAAGCCGCTAAAATCCTTTCTATATAGTATTTCTTTATAAGTTTAGGGTTATCCTCTATTAGAACCTATTCTAGGCCTAGCTAGAGTCCTATAACTATTAGCTTAGGAGAGGGTCTATTACCGCTTATTTAATAAGATTTATATAGAAAACTAGGTATATGCCCTTTAGGATATTAAGTTAAATAGTAAGCAGAGTTAGGACCTTAACTATAGTGTACTTAGCTACTACCTAGTTAAGTTTGCGTAAGGGCTAATTAGTTTTAATATTCCTAAGTAATAACTATACTTTATCCCTTATATAGAATTATTCCGCTAGATATTATAAGGCTATAGAGGCATCCTACTATTATTACTACGTATATGTAATAGTAGCCTAGGCAAGAGATATACCCTCTTAGAGATATTCTAGGAAATAAATAGCTCTCCTTTTAATATAGTTACTAATAGGACTATATATATATATATATTATTTACGCTAGCTAGCTCTATGTAGGGCTAGTACTAGTACTCCTGCTGCTTCGTCAAAAGGGAAAACCCTTGAATAGGAAGAAAACCCCTTGCATCTATGTTCAGGCCAATGCTAACCCTACGCTAGGTCTGCGTCGCGTTGTATGTGGCCTATCGTGGGTGTTTGTTGCCAGCTTGCGCTAGCCTTATCCTAATAAGAAGAAAAGAAAAGAAAGAAAAAGGAAAAACCCAGGTTCCTAGCCTTGCCTGTCTCTATCCCGGGTCTGCTCCGGCACTGCTCCGGGCCTCTTATACTATCTTATAGCGTGCTAGATTCGGTTTCACGGTGGTGATTCACTTCTCTTTCACTTTTCAGCCAACTCTTCTATGGCCCCAACTAATAGGACTATATCTAACTATATTTAAATAGGTTATAAGTTATAACTATATAGGAGTTTATTTAGGCTTACCCCTATAACTAAAGAGTTCCTATTATTAATTACTAGCTAGTAAGCTATAAGGTATTTAAGCTAGTTATACTATAAAAAGGAAACGTATACCTATAGTATTACCTATACCTCTTAGTTTATTCTCTCTATGCTACTATTAGTCTATAGGTAGTAAGAGGTAAAAAGGAGCTAGTCTATACTAATACTTAAATATAATATTATCTAAAAGTTCCTAGCTAATTAAAACCCTATCTATAATAATTAACTAGGAAATCCCTAGAACCGCTACTAAACTATTTTAAAACGTTTTATATATACCTTAGCTATAATAGAAGTTATTGCCTCTAGCTACATAAACTTAGATAGCCTATTTATAATAACTATAAGGAACTATAATCTCTTTAGGGAAGATATTAGTAAGTTTATTATAAAATTAATAGAGATTTAAGACTAGTATCTATTAGGTATTAGTAGTAGCTTTAGCAAGCCCTAGTGGCATTGCTAACTCTTATAGCTACCCTAGTAAAAATAATTACGGATAAACCTACCTATATCCTAAGCTATCCTATCCTAGTGAAATTACTATTGTAAAATCTAGAACATAGTGTTACGCCCTAGGTACCCTATTACTAGTAAGTTATAGGATTACTAGATAAGGGTTATTATTAATAGCTCTTAGGCTAGGACCTAGGTTTAACCCTTAAACTAAAGCGCCCTATATACGCTAATTATATAATCCGCTACCTATTCTCTTATTATTACCTCTAGGGAAACTTCTATGCCCCTTCCTATATAGCCTATAAATAGATAAGGTAGGTTAGGTCTAATAAAACTGCCTAGTCCTAAAGAGTCTAAAGATATTTTATTATAAAGAGGTATTCCCTAGTGGTAATAAAGCTACCTAGGGTAAGGATAGACCTAAACTAGAGTTAGTCTAGGTCCTAATATATGGTTATAAGAGCACTGTAATAGTAATAGGTTATAGGATATATCCTATTCTTAAAGGCTTGCCTACCCTATCCTACTCCCTTTAAGAAAGGGTATCTAGTTATTATACTTAAGCACTAGGTTTATAATATAAATAGAAGTTAAATAGGGAGAGGATATCTGCTTACTATGCTTAATATTCTATTATAAGGCAAGGAGTAGTAAAGTACTCTAGGTTCTTATAATCCATATATATTATAAATAGGCGTAAGACGCCCTATAACTCTGCTAACTATGCCTTAAGGTAAGATATAATAGCTAGTAATTCCTTATTATAAATAGTATAGTTCCTTTAGGGGCTATTAAGCTTATAGAGTGATAAGTAACTAGATATAGCATACTATTAGGGCCTTCCTATAATAAATAACCCCTAAAGCTATGCTAGAGTAATTAGCTTTACTACTATATCCTAGTTAGGGTCCTATTATATAAGGACTAGGTGTTTAATAAATAATTCCTTTAATTGTTTAAAAGCGTTATTTTCCTCTAGGCCCTATTAAAAGGGAATGTCCTTCCTAGTAAGCTAGATTAGGGGGCTACTATTTTAGAGAAGTCCTTAATAAAGTTATAATAGAAGTTTATAAATCTAAGAAAGCTATAAACCCCTTATAACTTTATAAGGGCTAACTATTCCCTAATTACCGCTACCTTCGTAGGGTTAGGGTAAATTAAGCGTCCTACTATAATAATATAGCTAAGGTATTAAACCTCCTTTACAGTAAATGCAGATTTATCTAGATCTAGATATAGGCCTGCTGCCCTTAATCTGCCTAGTATTAGCTATACCTTAGCTATATAATCCTTCTTTAACCCCCTAAATAGATAAGAATATTATCTAAATAGGCTATAATAAAGTCCCCTAATATATTCCCTAAGGATTTGTTTATATAATATTAGAACATTACTAGTGTACTTACTAGGCTAAATAGGTAAACTAGCTATTTAAATAGTCTAAATCTAGTGTAGAATGCTATAAGATACTCCTATCCTTTTACTATATATAGCTTATAAAACGCTAAGCATATATTTACTTTTATAAACTAATATGCTTAGGATAAGGAATAGAGTGTTTCCTTAATTAATAGGAGGGATAGCAGTCTTATGCTATTATCTTATTAAGTGCGTAGTAGTTAACGCAAAACCTCTAACCACTGTTTGCCTTTTTAACTAGTAAAATAGGTGCTACCGCTAAAGAGAAGCTAGCACGGATTTATCCCTTATTTATAAGGTTAGTAACTTAGCGCCTAATCTCTAATAGCTAGTCCTAGGGTATATTATATAGAGGTCCCTATAGGAGTGCTAGTTATAATCTATTTACATTCTTTTAAAGGTAGATATAGTAGTCTAATAAGCCCCTATGTAGGGGTAGGCTATTTGCTTTTAACTTATTAAATAGGTTTATAAAGTCTATAAGCTCCTAGGTAGTGCTAAGGTATTAGGCTATTCTGGTTTTAGTCTTAGAGTAGAAAGTTATAATACTATTATAATTTCTTTTAAGCTTATAGTAATAAACCTTATAGTAGTATCCTTCTATTATTATGCATGGCATACCTTTGCAATAAATAAGGAACTAATTATCCCCTATATTAGTGTCTCTATAGTACACTCTAAGAATTCTAAAATATATAGGCCCTTAGCTATCCTAATAACTAGCTATTACTTTACTATATAAATTACTATATTATAGTGTTCTAATTATAGTATCCTAAAGATTACATTATAGGTTAAACCTAGAATAACATATATTATTTACGCTAGCTAGCTCTATGTAGGGCTAGTACTAGTACTCCTGCTGCTTCGTCAAAAGGAAAACCCTTAAATAGGAAGAAAAACCCCTTACATCTATGTTCAGGCCAACGCCGACCCTACACCGGGCCTGCGTCGCGTTGTGTGTGGCCTATCGTAGGTGTTTGTTGCCAGCTTACGCTAGCCTTATCCTAATAAGAAAAGAAAGAAAAAGAAAAAGGAAAATCCTAGGTTCTAAGCCCTACCTGGCTCTGTCCTAGGTCTGCTCTAGCACTGCTCCGGGCTTGTTATACTATCTTATAGCGTGCTAGATTCGGTTTTATGGCAGTGATTCACTTCTCTTTCACTTTTTAGCTAGCTCTTCTATGGCCCTACTTTTTAGCCTTCTCTGGCCTAGGTCTGGCTTATTAGTCCAGGGAAGTCAGAGCACCTAATGTTGTTTGTCTTCTGTGGTGGGGGTGTGGGTTCGGTTCGATTCCTAGCCGTTTCCAGGCCTAGGTCTCTCGGGCGTTAACCAACTAGATTTTCGTCTTGTGTTCTTCTTTCTTCGTTGATATCTATGATTCAGCCCCCTAGAATAACATAGAGATATACTAAAGATTCCTAGCTATCTATATTAATCTAAGTACATACTATATAAGTAATAGATAAGATTTCCTCCCTTACTTACTTTCCTTTTCTTTCTATTTTTACTATAGTTTAAACTTATCTTTGTTTTAGTAGTTAAATAAGCTTTAGGTTTAGCTACCACGCTACTAATTCGCTAATAGCGCTATAATAATCGCAATTATAATTAATTTAAACATAGAGATACTTATATATATTAAAGAGTATAGGGACTAAGAATAGTGGTTAATCTATATACTATTTAACTCCCTCTTCTAATACTATACACTAATTATAGTTAAGATTATCTAGCTAGGCTAGCTAGCCTTTACGCCCCTATGCAAGCCTTTGCTTAAGGGCTACTTATTTTCTAATAAGTAAGTCTTAACCCTTTATCCCTACTATCTATCTTTACCCTATAGGTATTAATATATACTTTTAGTTAGTAAGGTAGGAGTAAAGGGCACTCCTATATTTAGTAATCCTTTAAGCTATAGCGTAAATAATACTTATCCTTATAATGCCTAGTTATTTCCTTTGCTATAACCTACTTAGTATATTATAGTTTAGTTATCTTTCTTAGTTTACCCTTTTTCCCCTCTAGCTTCTTATATTTACCTGCTTAAGTTCCTACCACATAAATACCTATTATTAGTATATTACTATTATAATTAACTTAGGGAGCTAGTGCCTTAACTAGGATAGGTATGTGATAGGAATAAAACTTTTCCTCTAAGGCATTAGCCTTAATATTAACTATAATACTATAGAATTAGCTAACTGCTAAAGAGTAGTCCTTATAGTTTACCCCTTTACTAATAGTACACTCCCTTATATACTTATTAAGTGTATACTAAAGTTTTGCTAGTTTTACCTTACCTACCTATAAGCTACCTCCTACTAGGAAAAGCTTCTATTTAAAGCAAATAAAGAATAAGGTAAATGCCTCCCTAGCCCTTATTTAATATAATTAAGTTTAGTAAGGGCTATTTCTTATTAATAGGGGTTAGTAAATATAGATTCTAAGTAATCTAGAAAGGAGGTAGGTTTATAATTATATTTATAGCCTATTTTAAAGAATGCTATAATATAGGATTAGACCTTAGGCCCTAAGTTCTGGTATACGAATATCCACTAGTCCTTATTAGCACTAATAAAATCCTTATCTACTACTAGTTTATGCTCTATAAGAATCTTCTAGGAAGTGAACGTAGCCTTATTGCTATTATAAGGGTTACCTATTAGGATTAGTTTCTGTTTAATCTAGGGTATAACCAGTAGTATAACAGGTAGGACTAGGAAGGAATCTATTTAGGTTAAGCCCCTAGGGACTGCTTTATTTTAACCTATTTATATAGCATTATGATTTCCCTTATTATTATTTAATTATAAGTTAAAGTGATTTAAGTTAGGCTAAGAGGGCCTCTATAGGCAGAGTAGTGTCTATTAGTGGTGTTATGCTTCCCTAAGAGTGTTAGTCTTTAGGGCATAGCAAATCCGTTATGTCTATTATATCTATTGCGTCTATAATATTTAATGCACTTATTACGTTTTTAGTAGCCTTCTTTAAGGCTAAAGGAAGTTTCTTAAATATTATAGACTAGCCCTAAGGCAAAGCTATAGGCTATTATAATAATATTAAGAAACTTAAGGGAAGGAAGGAAAAGGAGGATATTACGGATCCCGTACAAGCCCCTTATATCCCTGGTTGGCTTATGTCAGCCCCCTTCCCCACTCCCCACTCGCATGTTAACACTAAGGCTTGGGCAAAGCCCAAGCCCTTACAGCCTAGGTCTCTTAGGCATTAACTAACTAAATTCTTATCTTATATTCTTCTTTCTTTATTAATATCTATAATTTAGCCCCCTATATAAGTATAAGAAGGGTTCCTCCCCTAAAGGGTTTTCCTTCTTTTCTCTTTTTTATTAAACTTTCTATAGGTTCTTTTCTTCCTTAGAGCTACCTAAGGCGCTCTTAGGCTAGTATTAGCCTAAATGCTAATATTACTATAGATCTATTAAGTTATTTAATAAAATAGCACTAGTAACTATAAGTATTCCTATGTCCTATGCTATTCTAGCTCTAATCCGCCTAGGTGTCAGGAGCAGAACAGCGACGGCATCCATGAGGGTGGCGACGGCATCGATAAGGGTGGAACCCAGCGGGGCACGGAGCTAAGGGCTAGCTACGGGCTAGTCACGTAAGAGCTACGGGCTATTTAAAGGGGCTTTCCTACAAACAAAGGGAAAGGGCTAGAGATTAAACCTTTTAAGCACTTACCCCTAGCTAGTAGATTAATAGCTATAACACTTTAATCTAACCTTTACTCTATTATTCACTCCTAAGCTAAAAGCCTTAATAAATTAATCTCTCTTCCCTTTAGGGCAATAGACTATTAGTTAGATTAAGATATCTAGAATTTATTGCATAGTAACCTAATTAGGTAGTAGCTATAACTACGCTATAGATAAGCAGGAGAATATTACACTACTAAACCTAACCAGAGTAGTCCGCTAGTCCTTATTAGATAACTAGTAGAGTAAAACACTTATTAATAATAAGAAGGTAACACTAAATTAGCGCCTTAAAGAAGTAGTAACCTAAATATATATTATAGAAAAGAGATAGAAACTTGCTTACTTATAGCAAAACCTATAGATAATAGAAGAAGCTATATCCTTAGGTAACTTAGACATAGGACCTATAAATACCCCTCCTTTAGCACCTTAGGTAGCACCTATTATATAGCGATATAGCCTTATAAAGATATAATTAAAAGCACCTATATATAAAGGGAATACTTTTAAGAGTCTTTAGAATTTCCTAGTAGATTTAAACGTAGCTTTTACTATAGATTATAAAACCTTTGTAAATAATATAACTAAGGTTACCTATGCTAGCAGCTGCCTAGTAGATAACGTAAAGTAATAATAGATGCGTTATATAGCTACGGATAGTTATGTAAATTACTAGGGTTACACCTAGGACAGATTCGTGGATTAGCTAAAGATAGGAACCATAGATAAGAATGCATAATGCTTAGAAGCAATAAGGATATTAATAGGTCTTAGATAAGAAAATCACTAATTATTCTAGATATTTATAAAGATCTAGGGTAAGGCAAAGGCTAAGCTACCTAAAGCAATTCCTAAATACTTACAAATCTATATATTTATTAATAGCCTTAATAACGCTATAAAGAAGCAAGTACTTAGCTAAGAGTTCCCTAAGAGTTAGACCTACCTAGTAGGCTAAGGAAGAAAGGCAAAGGTTATAACTAAAGGAGGCTAATTAAGTAATTAAGGTAATAATAGTTAGAAAAGATAATAATATTTTACTTTACTAAAAGGCTATAGCAACAAAGCGGTAATAGAAAGATAAATTCGCTATTTACATGTTTTAAGTATAGTAAGCTAGGATATGCTTTACTAAGTTATACTAAACTAGATTACTCTATTTATAAGAGAAGTAACTATATAATAGAGACGCATAAGAGTAGCCATAACTAGGCTAGAGACAAAGACCTATTAGACTTAAACAAGACCCTTATTAGCTTAGTATAACCCTAGGAAAACACTCTTATTAAATTATTACCTAAAGATCTAAAACTAAGAGTTAAGGTAAAGTTATAGTAAGAACATAAATAGGTAGCTATAAAGGCACTGTTTAACCCTAGTGTAACCTATTTAATTATCTACCTAAAGTTACTAATAGTAGTTAATTAGGCTAACGTAAAAAGGATAATATAACCCTTAAGAGTGCTACCCTTACTAAAATTAAGCATTAAGGGATCTTATTATAAACCTTATTAATTAAGGATAGCATAGGCTACGTAAGAATGTGTTAAGTTAGCTACTACATAGCTAATACTAGTGAAAACCTATTATTAGGGCATAACTAGGTAGTTACATATAAACCAGTGATTATGTCCTAGATAAATAGTTACTAGAAACACCCTATTATAAAAGAACGTCTTAGACTAGCAGTAAGGACGTGATAGGCATATAAGGAGGCAAAACGCGCTTGCATTAGATTTATCTTATAGGGGATAATAACTAAAATTATACAAAAAGATAATAACGTCTTAATAGTAAATAAAGATAAGCCTTGTAATAACCTAGTAACTATAGAGATAAGCAAAGCCTATAAGTTAACTATATAAATACCCTAAGCCTATAAGGAGTTTAAGGATATCTTTTTAAATAAACTTATAGGTATTCTCCTTACACTAGGTAGCTAAACTTATACTATTAAATTAGAAGAGGGAAAATGCCCTATAGGGACTAATATATAATTTAGCAGAAAAGAAGCTAGAAGTGCTCTATAAGTACTTAGCAAGCGCGTAGCAAAGGGATAGATTTAAAGATCTATTAGCCTAGCTAAAGCCTTAATATTATTTATGCTAAAGAAAGGAGGAAATTATGCCTCTATATAGATTATAAAGCCCTTAATAGGATTACCATTAAAGACAAAGCGCTATTACCACTAATTATAGAGATCTTAAACTAATTAAAGGGAGCAAAGGTCTATATAAAATTAGACCTTAAAGATATATACTATTAGCTATGTATCCGCAAGGGTAATAAGTGGAAAACAGCGTTCTAATGCAAATACGGTTACTTTAAATATCTTATAATGCCTTTTAGGCTAGTTAATGTACCTATAACCTTTTAAGAATATATTAATAATGCCCTTAAAGGCCTTATAGATACGATTTACGTTATATATTTAGATAATATCCTAATCTATAGCAGCGATATAGCTACGTATAAGGGGTATATAAAACAAGTCCTTTAGAAGCTCTAAGAAGCAAGCCTCTTTATTAACCTAGAAAAGTGTAAATTCTTATATAAGGAGGTTAAATTCCTAGGCTTTATTATATCTAAAGAAGGAATCGTAATAAAGCCTACTAGAATTAAGACAATAGTAACTTAGCTAGTACCTTATAGTGTCTTTAATATCTAGTTATTCCTAGGCTTTATAGGATTTTATAAATGGTTTATTAAAGGCTATAGCAAAATAGTTATCCTATTAACTAATTAACTCTAAGGAGACTAACTAGCAAAGTTTAAGCTAGATCCTAATAAGTTAGCTACGTTTAGGGAGCTATAAAAACAATTCTAAGAGGCGCTAATTCTAGTGCACTTTAATCCACTAGCCTTATTAAGGGTTAAGATAAATGCCTTAGGACACGTACTTAGGGCTATCCTAGCGTAATTAGTGCTAGGTTACTAGCACCTAGTGGTATATATATTAAGAAAGTTAAATAAGATAGAGCTATGCTATATAACACTAGATATAGAGTTACTAGCTATCTAAGAGGCATTCTAAACTTAGAGGCACTACCTTATATACTTAATATATCTAATTATAGTGATTATAGATTACTTAAACCACAAGTACCTAGCTATAAAGCTAAAGTTAACTAGCAGATAGGTTACTGCGCTAGATAAACTCTATCTATTTAACTTTATAATTAAATATAGAGTAGGTAAGTTAAACCCCGCTAATGCTCTATTAAGGAGGTTAGATTATATAAGTAAAGAGAGGAAGGTAAAGGCAATGTCCTTATAATTACTAACCTTTCTTGCTAAATTTATAAATAACGCGCTATAAGGATACTATAATAGAACTACTAGTATTTAGTGCTCTAAGAAAACGTAGCGTGTTTAGTTTGTAGATAATAGGCTACAAGGACGCTATAATAAAACTATTAATATCTAGCGCTCTATAAAATTACCCCTTGCTTATTAACTAGATAAGGACAGACTGCACGTAAGACTAGACCTGCTAGCTAAGGAGTTACTCCCTAGCGGTGGTGTATTAGCTAGGGTTTTATTAATTTTAGAAAAGCCTAATAGTCTAGATATATTCTAAGGATATTATTATAGCGTAAGGGGACTGTATATAAGACTAAGCCCGCTAGCTAAGGAGTTGCTACCTAGTAGTGGTGTAATAGCTAGGGTCTTATTGATTTTAGAGAAGCCTATTAGACTAGACGCGCTTAATATAGGCATTATAGTAAGGAATAGACTATATGTAAGACTAAATTTACTAGCTAAGGAGTTATAACCTAGTAAATGCGTTATAGCTAGGGTCTTAGCGGTACAGAGAACCTCTTCTAAGTTAAATTCCGCTGTATTTATAGAAGACACGGAATTAGAACCCTAATCTAAGTCTTACTTTTAGATATATAATAGAGGGATGCCTTTATTATAAAGAAAAGGGCGCTACTATTAAGCAGTGACCTAGATATATCGCAGATATAGTCTATTAGACCCTCTAAGCTATTAATATTTAAAAATTAAGTTTTTATCCTATAGGGAATAAGAAAAGAAATCCTACTACTAATTTATAATAACCTTACTACTAGGCATTAAGGAGTTACTAGAACTCTTTAATAAGTTACTAACTAATATTTTTAGCTAGGAATAAAAAGAGATATTAAGGTATATATATATACTTATATTAGCTATTAAGTTTTAAAACCGTAAATACACAAACCTTATAGCAAGCTAGCTATGCTACTAGTGCTAGATTACCCCTTTTAAGAATTATTAATAGATTTTATTACTAGACTCCTACTAGTTAAAGATTAGCAAGGTAGAACGCATAATATAATCTTAGTGGTAGTTAATAGATTTATAAAATATAGTATCTATATCCCTATATCTACGTGGTTAACTAGTAATAGACTAGTAACTATTTTCCTAGAACATATTTTTAAAGATTATAAAGCCCTAGAGAGTATTATTATAGACTAAGGTTTAATATTTACTAGTGGATTTTAGAGAATATTTTGCTACCTCTTAGCAACAAAGCGGTAATTAAGCACTGCATTTTATTCACAAATAGATAGTTAAATAGAACGCTTAAATCAAGTTTTAGAGCACTATTTAAGAGCATTTATATGCGTAAAGTAAACTAATTAGGTTAATTATCTCCTAATAGTATAGTTTACTTATAACATAAGCGTGTATATAAGTTATGGTTATATACCTGTGAAAGCGCTATAAGGGTATAACCTAAGGGAACTAGATTAAGCAGTTATGCTAATTCTAATAGTTAATAATTAAGCTAAAAATAGAGTTTTAAAATTAAAGCATAAGCATATAGAGATTAAGTAGCTATTAAGCTACTTATAGGCCCTATAGAAAAGTATTATAATTAAAAGAGAGTGCTAATAAAGTTTAATATAGGTAACTATATCTTACTCTTAACTAAGAATATTAATCTATAATGCCCTAGCTAAAAGCTAGCTATAAAGTACTTAGGACTATATAAGATTAAAAAGAAGTTAGCTATTATGGTTTAGCTTATTAATTAAAGTTACCTAAAGGAACGCGCTTATATAATGTTTTTAATATTATAAGCTTAGAACCTTTTAGAGGAAATCTAAGTAATATAGTTAAAATAACCTTACTATAAGATAACGTTAAAGAGGATTAAGAGGAATTTAAAGTTAAACGAATTATCGCCTATAAATATAACGGCAAACAGCGCAAATATTTAGTAAAATAGAAGAATTATAATAATTCTAAGAATTCTTAGGTGCTACGTAAAGACTTTATAACAAAAGAGGTTATTAAAGACTATAAGCAGTAACTAAGTAGCTAAATCTTAACTTCTTAGCTGCTTAATTAACTCCTAATTATAATCTAAAATAATCGTTAGATCGCAGCGATTTAATAGGGGAATAATTCACTTAATAACAATTTAGACTACTAAATAAATCTTATATTTAAAGCAAAAACTTAGCATAGACTTATAGCTATTTAATAGCTAGACTTTAGAGATATATTTAGACTGGTTTTTAGCATAATTTCTAACTTTATTAGCCTTAGACTTATTATTACTAAAGGCTTAAACTTATAATTCCTTAGGGAGTTCTAAAGGTTTAATACATATAAGGAGAGTAGCTTAAGCAATAGTAAACTAGTAGTAAGTTAGTAAAGAATAAGTAGTAAAGCTAATAGCACTAACTATAAGGCTATAAGTAGCTATAAATTAAAGATAATTAGCAATTTTAATCTAGGTTTCTAGATTAATAATATTAATTAGCTATAAGAAAGCAGTGCATTTATTACACTCCGCTTCTTAAGAAGCCTTAGCTATAAGATATACGTAATAAGCTTGCCTACGTTTATTAGCATTTTTAAGGCTAAAAGAGCATTATAAAGTTTCTTCTTAGCCTATATAAACTCCTAGTAGTATATTAGTAATATTAAAGTAGTAAAGTAAAGGGTACTTATATTACTAATATAGTATAGTTCTAGAAGATTATAAAGTATATCCTAAAGCTATTTATATAGCTTTATAATTTAAATAAGACACTAGTAAGGAGTTAGTAGTAATTAAGAGGTAATCCCTTAAGGCTTAACTTACCTAATATAAGTCTTATTATTTTAAGCGTAATAATAGTATTTTAGAGAATTACCTATAAAAGCTAAACATTAGTAGTAATAGTAGTAAGCTAGTAGTAAGTTTATACTAGAGAAGTAACTATATTTAGTTAGAGCAGGCTTTCCCTTAGTAATATACTAAGGCTATTTATCTTTATTATTATCCCTTAAAGCTATATTCTAAATAGCTAACCACTAGGTATAACGCATGTATAGAATTTTTATTAAACTAGCTTTAAGTTAGTAATAAAAAGCAATAAAGAAGCAGTAAACTTACGTGGTCTTTAATAATTATAAGGTTCTCCCCTTATAGGATAGCTTAATAGCGGAATCTTTAATAGCAGTAATATAAGATATAATAGCTTAAGCTATAATAGTTAGTAGTTAATATTACATAATAGTAGTGTTATAGTAGCTATTATATTAGTAAGGGACTTATAAGTTAATAAGAGGCTTAAAGAAGAGAAAGAAAAAAAGAAAAGAAGGAAGGAAATCACCTCTTCTTATAGGAATTCAGGTGCCTTAGATTAATCTAAGCTACTCTAACTAGAATCTTCCATGCATTATAACTAGTGTATTCACAGAGATCACTATAATTCATAAGTTATTACTATAAGCTTACTACGGATTTATTAGGCCACCACTATAAGCTTAAAGGAAAACGGAAGGAGCAGGGTAATCTATGCCCTATAGAGTTAAGCTAATTAAAAATCACGCTAACTAGTCTAGTTAAGAAGAATCTCTTAGGAAGAATAACCTATAGAGAGAAAGTTAAGAAATAACTATAACCTAGCTTCTATTAGTAAGCGGTTACCGTAAAGAAGGCTAATATAGCCTAATATTATTAATATCACTACATCGCTTTGTAAAAATCACTACAGTAAGTAGCAATAAAGGAACTCTTACGCTATAACCTAACCCTAAGATAGTACCTTAATGTAATTAAGGATAATTACAGTAAGAGGGAGTATTATATTAGGAGTAAAATAGTAATAGTATCTATAAGGGTAGCAATAGCATTAATAAGGGTAGAACCTAGCGGGGCATAGAGCTAAGGGCTAGCTATAGGCTAGTTACGTAAGAGCTACAGGCTATTTAAAGGGGCTTTCCTATAAACAAAGGGAAAGGGCTAGAGATTAAACCTTTAAGCACCCACCCCTAGCTAGCAGATTAATAGCTACGACACTTCAATCTAACCTTCACTCTGTTATTCACTCCCAAGCCAAAAGCCTTAACACTAGGAACCTCCTAAGAATAAGCGCTACCCTTAGAAGTTATTAACTAAGAAGTAACTTAAGCAGGCTATAGCTAAAGATCTTAAGGTATAACCCTTGCCGCCCCTGCACTAAGTCTACTCCGAGTCTAATCCGTGATAGTTAGGGGATCCCCGTGAGATCTAATGTGTTTCCTGCGAGTCTCGGTCTATTGACTGTCCTAGGCATCAATGCCATGATATCGCCGGTAAGTCGGCTCTATTTAGGGGTGCCTTATAGTTACCTTAATTATATTTACTTTATTTACTTTTCTAATCTTAGCTATAAGGCTTTTAATAGATATATGCTTTATTAGGAATCCCTTAACTATAATGCTAAGTATATAGTAGTAAAGGGCTACTTCTAGTCTAAATGCTTTAGTAATCTATTTTTAGTCTTCTTTATATTAAGTAGCATTTCCTTTAAAGGTAATAATTATATCTTTACTAAGGAGTCTTCTAGCTACTATAGCTATAGTTTAGCTAGTAACTCTATTTACTATAGTTATTATATCTTTAGTACCGGACCCGGGCCGGAGAAGGCTGAAAAGTGGGGCCACAGAAGAGCTGGCTGAAAAGTGAAAGAGAAGTGAATCACCACCGCGAAACCGAATCTAGCACGCTGTAAGATAGTATAACAGGCCTAGAGCAGTGCTAGAGCAGACCTAGGACAGAGCTAGGTAAGGCTTAGAACCTGGGATTTTCCTTTTCCTTTTTCCTTTCTTCTTTCTTTTCTTATTAGGATAAGGCTAGCGCAAGCTAGCAATAAACACCTATAATAGGCCACACACAACGCGACGCAGGCCTGGTGTAGGGTTAGCGTCGGCCTAAACATAGATGCAAGGGGTTTTTCTTCCTATTCAAGGGTTTTCCCTTTTGACGAAGCAGCAGGAGTACTAGTACTAGCCCTACATAGAGCTAGCTAGCGTAAATAATATATATCTTTAGTACCTTAGGATTATAGTATTTCCTAGATTATATTACCTTTAATAAGTACTTCTCTATATTATTTACCTAGGACCTATAGGGAGGGGTTTTATTATTTAGCCTTCTTAGCACTAGTCTAGCTATAATGCTTACCTAGGTTAGTATATTAGTTCCTTTTGCTTCTTCCTTAATAGCCTCCTTAAGAGTTACTTTAAGGGCTTCTTTAGTAGTATAAATATTATTATTATTATTATTATTATTATTATTATTATTTATAGCTCTTATTTTAGCTTAGGCATGGTTTACTGCCTAGTAAGCTATAGCCTTTATAATACTTTAAACTTAGGAGACTTTATTACTAAGGATAAGGCTAGTAATCTTATTATAGAATTTTATATTATCTAAATACTTAAATTATATCTAATCTATTATTAGGTTATCCTTATGTCTATAGGTATTAAATTGCCCTAGTCTTATGTTTAGGTAGTGGTAGCTTTATACTAGCTACCTTTCTCTAGTATTAATTACTATTAGTATCTTACCCTTGCGCTTACCTCTAGCTTTATTATAATATAATATTATAGGAGGGGTAAATAAAGGTAAGGAATTCGAATATTAATGTGGTTTGTATTTTAGAGGCGATTCCGGACCTTTGGATCGGTGCGGAAAAAGTATCAAAGGTTTACTTCCTAATATTATTAATAATAATCTAAAGAGCTTAACCTCTACTCCTCTTCCTATAGCTATAATCCTTACTAATACTAGCAAAGCTTCTAATAAAGAGATTAATTATTATAGAGTAGTTATTAGCTCCTTAGTATATCTTTACATTATAGGAAGACCTAACGTAGCATTTATAGCATTAAAGCTAGCCTCTTTTATAATAAATCTGTTAGTAAAGCATATTAAGCTTACTAAAGGAGCTATTTTATACGCTTAGAATATAAAGAAGCTATGCATTCGCTACTTAGGCATGGATAGCTTTAATACCTTATTTTCTAGCACTAATCCTTCCCTTAGTAATAACCCTAATACTTATAAATTAACATAAGGCTATATTTTTATTATGTATAGCGCTATAATTAATTAGAAGTTAGGTAAGTAATATTACGTAATAACTTTAAGTATAGAAGTAAAGCTTTTTACCCTAAATTATAGTATAAAAGAGCGTATATCTCTAGGGAGGCTACTTTATAATATTAAGGTCTATATACCACTGCTTTCTATTATCTAGTGTGATAATAAGTAGATAATCTATATTATAGAGCACGATCCTGATAGTCATCCGGGACCTATAGAACCGTTAGACCCGGACCAGACTCGACATCGAACCGGAGCAGCAGTACTCACACTACCCCCGGCGACTATGGCCGCCTGAACTTCCACCAGCCACTAGTGCTCATTCCGTTAACCACTTAAGTCAGGCTAAGAGCGAATTAGCACTGGATCCGGCCCAGAACAGAGGCACTGACTACCTTTGAACATCCATAGTTACGGACCTAACAGTTAAAACAGGCGTCAGTAGCCAGCCCTATACAAAACAGTTAGCCTCGCTTCCAAGCCAGGACAGATCCGACTTACCAGCAATGTCATGGCACTAGTGCCTAGGGCAGTCAATTGATTGAGATTCACAAGAGACGTATTAGATCCCGCGGGGATCCCTAACTACAGCGAATTAGCATTAGAATAGAGGCGGGCCAGGGCCGGAGGGTTATACCTTTAAATCCTTGGCCACAGCCCGCTCAAGCTACTTCTCGGTTAAGGACTTTCGAGGATATCGCTCGTTTTCAGAGTTTTCCTAGGCGGATTAGAGCCGGACAAGCACAGAACGCAAGAGTACTCACAGCAGCAGGCGCTATCTTGTCAGATAACCTAATAGATCTGTAGCAATATTAGCAATTAGGCTAACACCGGCCTGGGAGCGCCTCGGGCAGCTCTAAGGAAGAAAAGAACCCATAGGAAGTTTAATAAAAAAGAGGAAAGAAGGAAGACCCTTATAGGGGAGGAACCCTTCTTATACTTGTACAGGGGGGCTGAATCATAGATATTAATAAAGAAAGAAGAACACAAGACAAAAATCTAGTTAGTTGATGCCTAAGAGACCTAGGCCTAGAAACGGCTAGGAATCGAACTAAACCCACACCCCACTACAGAAGACAAACAATATTAGGTGCTCTGACTTCCCTAGACTAACAAGCCGGACCTAGGCTAGAGAAGGCTAAAAAGTGGGGCTATAGAAGAGCTAGCTAAAAAGTAAAAGAGAAGTGAATCACCACCACAAAACTAAATCTAGCACGCTATAAGATAGTATAACAAGCCTAGAGCAGTGCTAGAGCAGACCTAGGATAGAGCTAGGCAGGGCTTAGAACCTAGGATTTTCCTTTTTCCTTTTTCTTTCTTTTCTTATTAGGATAAGGCTAGCGCAAGCTAGTAACAAACACCTACAATAGGCCACACATAACGCGACGCAGGCCCGGTGCAGGGTCAGCGTCGGCCCGAACATAGATGTAAGGGGTTTTTCTTCCTATTCAAGGGTTTTCCCTTTTGATGAAGCAGCAGGAGTACTAGTACTAGCCCTACATAGAGCTAGCTAGCGTAAATAATATATATATATATATATTATAGAGCATATAGAAGGAAGGCTTTAGATTAGCCTTAAGCACCTTAATATGAATTAAATATGGATTTAAGAGCAATATATAAAGGGCAATATTAAGGTTAATTAGTTAAAGACCTCTAAGATACCTATAGATAGCTTTACAAAGCCTCTATTAGGTTAAATACTTAGGGATTTTGCTATAGAATTAGCTTATAAGAGATCCCCGCATAACTATAACACTAGAAATTTGTTATAATCGCTTCCTACACTAATAAACTCTAGCTTTAATAGATATCTTAGCTAGGGGGTGTGTTAGAGAGAGCTCCCTAGAGCATTAGATATGTGAATACGGCCTACGTAATAACTAGGATAAAACCCTCAATAAGATAACGGTAGAGATAATGTATTAGAAGTACCTCCGTAGACTAGTTATTACCATAGCGCACTGTGTACCTTTCAGGTACAAAAGTCAGGTGCTGTCTGCACCTCTGATTGATCGAATTGAACATTTTTTTATCATGAATATTCACCCCTACCTTGACAATAACCCATAGCCTTTATATGCCCTTTCTAGATCTAGGATTAACCTAAGATATAACCTAAGCTTCTAAGCTTAAGTCTATAATAATAAGGCTTATAACTTCGCTTAAAAACGCGATTTCTAGTGTTTTCTTTAATTATATACACTTAAGCTAGCCTAACTAATTCTTCTAGCCTCTCTAGCTACTATAATAGCTACTGCGGCGGATAGGGGTAATAGGCCTATAATTCTAACTATTTTTTTTTACTAGGGAGTGCTATATAAATTTAGTAGCGGGGCGTGGGATGTAGGATGTGGCCCTATCGCGTGGTGGGTACAGCGCCGGTGAGCAAGAAAACACAGCTCCGAATAGCAACGCTCTTTCCTTGGTATGGTGAACGTAAAATTGGTAAGCCCTAAGTCGTACATATAATTGTAACCCCAATTCGCTTGTCACAAGTGCAGTCATGTGCGTGCGCAGTTGGCCCAGATCATGACGCGTCTGGCGCGTGCAAAAGCGCCTGTGGAGACAATTATTCTAAGCTAATCCGTATCCGCATTCGAACTCATTCAACTCGCGGTAAAGACTTGCACCAACTCTTGATAATTAGGCAAGGACTGGGAATGAACATATAAACATGCGAGATGATGCCGAGGACCCTTGCGATGGCAGTGCCCGGAGCCGCAAGCGATCGAACTCTCGTTCGCGGCATTCTCGACCAACAACACCACTTCGACCGTCCTCGAGGTCATCTTTCCGGGATTCTGCTCGCGATGACGGAAAGGACGCACCGTCTTTTCCCTCAACCCTTTCGAGCCAGCTTTTGCCGAGCTCTCGGATGCTATGGCTGATCTCGAGGCTAACATGATGCATTTTCAGCTTATGCATGAGAGCCTGGCTCGATTCAGTGAATCCTTTGCAAGTTTTCTATACGGACTGAACATGAACGCATTCTGTGTTGACTTCCCGGAGGTAATGTTTGTTTACACCGGAAGGGTCTAATGAACATTACTAAATGTATCACACGAGATAGGGCCCCATTCCCGAGTCGTTTGGGCGAGATCGGCGACAAGGAACGCCATCTGGAACGCCATCTGAGAGCTCAAGTAGGCTCGAGGCTGATATTGAAGCTACCTTCATGTGCGTGACCTGATCTCTGAAACGACCGTTCCTCCTCTGTCTTGAAGCTATAATACTGAGCATGATACTAGGACAACTGACACCTCGTTTATCGACAACCCGCCGACGTCGATGAAACGGCCATCAAGGCCTACAGCTGCCGAGACTCGACAATCCCGCCTGCCATTCGCAAGGGGGTCATCGACGAGAGGCAGGGTCAGCAGGCGTACTCAACATCGAGGAGGCAGGTCGTTGAGCTTTCGAGGACGGGCTGTTCAATAAAAATGGAATTATGTCGCGTTCACCATGCGCAGACTGGTGCTGAAAAACATCATACATCAACTGCCGGAAATACCGAGATGCATATGAGTACGTGTAGCCATCTGGCACTGCGTGCAATATAAGAAATTGGGTGATCACGTAGCTACCTGCGTATCCTCAGAAACACCAATTTGCATATCGGATTGTCGGTCGCCTGATCGAGCCACGCCCTGCGCACCTGCAATCCTGCGAATGTCTGGATCTGGCTCTTCACGAAGCTGCTTGACTCTGCGCCATCATATGAGTACGTCAACGCAATCAGGGTGGAAATTAGACGTCTCAACGGATACACACCTGCGTTTATGTGGCTTGCCACGTCTATGGGCTTTCAAGGTCGTCTCTGTATCGAACCATTTTGCGCATTCAATACAGTAATTGCGGCCGAGTTCGGGCAGTTCTTCAGCACTCCTGCTGTCTTTGAACAGCGCAAGGTGCCTGGGCGATAAGAGATCTGCCTTGATCTGGTCGACATCTCTATGCTTTATTAGGACATGGTTTTCTAAATTCGGTGCTCGCATAGCCAGCCCTACCTCATCTTCCGTCTTGTCTTAGTAATCGTCCGCTTATTTCCGACACCCATTTTGTTGATGTCTAAAAGAGACAGGCTTTATTTAGCTGTGTATGTCGGATTGAAATGGGTAACTATGGGTGTTCTATTCCAACCAGCGCTGATTAAGGCCTATCGTCGTGAATATGGTACAAAACAAATTTATTAATTTTTCCACCAGTCCAGGTACTGATATTTTTGTGGTGGTTTTTTTGGGGGCGGGGGCGGGGCGAAATTACATAAGAAAGAGACTTACAAGTTCCTTCACATCAACAAGACGGGCCATCCTCTCATGTAAATTTCCCTCCGCCTGCCAGTGATTCGGATCCTGCGTGTACATACATATCTCCTTAGGGCCGGTACTCCTTGGTTGGTTATTGGATTCCTCTAATCACTACGGAGTACTCGGTACTGTACACCCAAACCTGCAGGCAAGTTTGTAGCCGAGCGGAGCCGAGCGGAGCCGATAGACGGTTCGGAGCAAAATTACCGAACGAATTTGCCTGAGGGAGGGGATGATCCGAGGTACGTACTAACAAGACACGATAAAGAAGAATCAGTCGAAGAAAAGAAGAACTAGAAGAAGTTATGTAATGTAGAATGCCTAAGCAGGCATGCGCGATGGGAGCATGAATAAGTATACATAACTGGGTATCTACAGAACTCGGCTCATGCTCATGTTTTGCCTGCATTACTTTCAGAAACCGCCTAGTAACATGTGCTGTCTCCTTCGCGCCCAGAGAATCCCGCAAGATTATTATCTCAAGGCTTGTGACTGGCTAGGGCGCAGAGAAGCCCACCAGACTAAGGTCCTCATTTGGAAGCCAACTTTCTAGTTCCAATACAATTCAAGCCCCACATTTCCTTTGCCTCTGCTCGGTAACATCTGGCCCAGGGTTGGTTTTTGTTGCCGAGCGGTAACACTACATATGTATGTACTCTCTCCACTCCCGAAGACAACTTCGTTCGCTACTCTTCTCTTCTCATCCCTATGCCTTCTCATTCTTCCCTCTTCCACATTCTGGCCTCTAGACCTTAATCTCACTCAAGGCCAGCAAAGTTCCTCAATCCTTCGTCTAGACACTCTTCTCTCTGCCTCAGTTGGCATTCCGGTCACGATGCTCGCACCCAGACAGGTTCTGGGCAGTTTTGCCCGAACTCGCGTCTTTGGTGGCAGTGCCAGCAGTACTCGTCGTCTCGCTACTGCCACCAATTCCGCTTTAGACCGAAAGGTATGTTATTTTCCGAGAGGTTGTCCGGCTACTGCTTGACAGCCTTGTCCGTCTCGCCACCTTGTGACATCTAGTCGCGGCATGTGCGTGATTTCAATAATACTTTTCAATAACTCTTGGCTTTTGAAAAATTCTAGGTTCGCCAGAACATCTGGGAAGAAAATAACTTCATTAACTACAAAAAATGTCCGAAAACCTAGCCATTGTTCGGAGTCGCCTCAACCGCCCCTCACCTACGCCGAAAAGATTTTGTATTCGCATTTGGACGACCCTCACAGTCAAGACATTGAACGCGGCAAGTCATATCTTAAATTACGACCTGATCGCGTTGCCTGCCAGGACGCCACTGCACAGATGGCCATCCTCCAGTTCATGTCCGCCGGTATGGACCAGGTCGCCAACCCCACGACGGTTCACTGTGATCACTTGATTGAGGCGCAGGTTGGCGGCGAGAAGGATCTGGCACGAGCTGTCAGCATTAACAAAGAAGTTTACGACTTTTTGTCTTCTGCTTGTGCCAAGTATAATATTGGTTTCTGGCGCCCAGGATCTGGCATCATCCACCAGATTCTCCTGGAGAACTACGCCTTCCCCGGCGGTCTGCTTATTGGCACAGACTCTCACACACCCAATGGTGGTGGACTTGGCATGTGCGCAATTGGCGTTGGCGGCGCTGATGCCGTCGATGTGATGGCCAATTTACCATGGGAACTCAAGGCTCCTAAGGTTATTGGCATCAAACTCACGGGTCAGCTTTCTGGCTGGACTGCTCCTAAAGGTGGGTTGAATTCTCTATCGGAAACTTGCATTTGAGTTTTGCCATGCCATGTCTTTGAATAATCTGTTTTCTACTCGAGCACTGCTAACTTAACACCAAATTTCAATACTGCAGACATCATCCTCAAGGTTGCCGACATTCTTACTGTGAAAGGTGGCACGGGCGCCATCATTGAGTACCACGGTAAGGGTGCTCCTTCCCAATTTGACATTTCGATCATTTTTGCCAAGTGGCAGCCGCAGCGCACACATAATGGCCTCAGTAAAAACGGCCATTTTCACATTTCCCCCTCCCTCATCTGTTCAACTTTCTCCAGCTTCAATGCATCGACCAGTTTTGTCTCTATCTAGTGTGTGAGCAGCTTGGCTGCTCTTTTGACTCAAACGACTCGGTGTAACATACTGTTCATTGCCCCTACCTATCCACGCTGCTGTTGGACGACGCCAAACTTCTGCGTGGTTATCTTCAACTAGTGGACAAGACTTGTGGGAAAATTATTGCATTAGCACAAGCAAGTCACAATGAGCTTTGCCTGATCAATCAGTGGCAATGAGAAAAGTTTCCCATTGAGTTCCACAAGAATGCCCGTATTCTCAGATATCGGCTGCCCAAGATATGCTCTATGATTCATGCTCGCTGCCTGATTCATGCCTACGACCACACGACACACAACCAAGCACCCCATCTATGACAGAATCCAACCCACATTTGAGACCTGGAGGACTTGTTTCTTAGTTTCAACAAGGCTATCTTTGTTGGTCTTTCTAACGTCGTCCGGTCAAGCGCACAACGAATAAATACCACATGGATTTGTCTTCGGAACTTGGACTACCTCCCAGTATCGTGGCCTATGTTCTCATCACACTCACGGATGGCATTCCCCATTCGAGAAATGTTAGCGCTGAAGAAGCTGCGTCTTTAATCGCTGGATTGGAACAACGTCGCAGTGATTACTGCAGAGATTGGCGCAAGAAAAATTGGAAGTTCACGCCGATGAGGCTCGTTCTATTGCACGTGTCCAACGAGGGAACGTCGCAAATTGAATTGGAATCGGCGAAAGCTACAAACAAACGCTCGATGGCCAAGACCACAGTATTGAAAAGATTTCGCTGCACGGTTTGCAATTCTTGTTTCCCAAATAACATCAAGTTACAGAGGCATACCAGTGGTCCGCTTTAAAAGCTTCGTTTGAAAAAGGCTTCTGGGTTCCATGGCTTCATTCACGAAACTTGTGACAAGGAATTCCAATGACTTAGCCGTCTACTGAGACATTTAGAGTCAAATGAACATGTTGCAAGCGCAGCACTGCTAGCTGCCAAGGGCCGCTAGCATGCTTTCCCATTATACATTCTCTTTTTTGGTTTAAATTGCTCTACACCTCGAGCACGATTTGAGCGTACTTTCATGAAATCGCTTCTAACACACTATATTACAGGACCCGGTTTAGATTCATTCGGAACAACTGGTTTCGCGACTTGCGCGAACATGGGAGCTGAGATTGGCGCTACGACATCTGTATTCCCCTTCAACGACCGTATGTACGACTACTTGGTAGCTACGAAGCGCAAGGACGTTGGCGATTTTGCTCGTTCTTATGCTGCAGAGCTCCGCGCAGATGAAGGGGCTGAATACGATCAATTGATCGAGTTGAATCTGTCTGAGCTTGAGCCTCATATCAATGGCCCCTTCACCCCCGATCTCGGTACTCCCATCTCCAAATTTAGCCAAGCTGTGAAGGACAACGGCTGGCCTGAGGAACTTAAAGTTGGCCTCATTGGGTCCTGCACCAACTCCTCCTATGAAGACATGTCCCGAGCTGCTTCCATTGCCCGTGACGCTTTGGACCACGGCATCAAGGCCAAGGCTGCGTTCACTGTGACTCCTGGATCCGAACAAATTCGAGCTACTATTGCGAGAGATGGTCAGCTTAAGACTTTTGAAGAATTCGGCGGCATGGTCTTAGCCAACGCTTGTGGTCCCTGTATTGGTCAGTGGGATCGCCAAGATGTAAAGAAGGGCGAAGCCAACTCCATCTTGTCTTCTTACAATCGCAACTTCACTGGACGAAACGATGGAAACCCTGCTACACACTCTTTCGTGACCTCTCCTGACCTCGTTGTGGCCCTCACCATTGCCGGAAGTCTGCATTTCAATCCCCTCACCGACAAGCTCAAAGACAAGGATGGCAATGAGTTCCTGTTGAAACCTCCAACGGGAGATGGCCTTCCTGTTCGCGGCTATGACCCTGGCGAGAACACTTACCAGGCCCCTCCAAAGGAGCGAGCCAGCGTTAACGTTCAGGTTTCTCCTACGTCTGACCGTCTTCAGATTTTGCAGCCCTTCCCACCTTGGGATGGAAAAGATGCCAAAGATATTCCCATCCTTATCAAGGCGAAGGGCAAGACTACTACGGACCATATTTCTATGGCTGGTCCTTGGCTCAAATACCGTGGTCACCTTGACAACATTTCAAATAATATGCTGATTGGCGCTATCAATGAGGCCAATGGTGAAGCAAACAAGGTCAAAAATTTCACTACTGGCGAATGGGATGCCGTTCCCTCTGTAGCCCGTGATTATAAGAAGAAGGGAATTAAATGGGTCGTCATCGGTGATTGGAACTACGGCGAGGTAGCTCACGTGAACATGCGGCACTTGAACCTCGTCACCTTGGAGGTCTTGCAATTATTACGCGAAGTTTCGCTCGTATCCACGAGACGAACCTCAAGAAGCAAGGCATGCTTCCTCTGACATTCGCTGATCCAGCCGACTACGACAAGATTAAGCCTGATGACAAGGTAAGTCAATTTACAAGTTCTCGGAAGCTGATGTTGACCTCGTCGCTGACTTTAATTTAGGTTGATATTCTCTGCACACAGCTTGCTGTTGGCAAGCCAATGACTATGGTTGTTCATCCCAAGGATGGTAAATCATTCGAGATCTCCTTGCAGCACACTTTCAATGAGCCACAAATCGAATGGTTCAAGAATGGAAGTGCCCTGAACACCATGGCAAATGCTTCTCGAAACTGATTGTGGTTAAATACCGAAGAGGCAAGAAAATAAATGATGATAATCGGTTTGAAGTAGTGGCTGCAAAAATTTATGGTCGTGCGCCATTGAGATGATGAGGCAAGATCGTGGATGATGAGAGATCGATCGGTGCTGGTATCCTGTAATTTCATACATAGTCTGTACAAACTGAAATACTATGAAGATCTTCCAATTAAATGATTGCCAGCTGGACATGCTAATGTTTCGCGCTTTGTATACCGCCCTTTCAGCGCGAGAGGGCCCGGCTTGCTAAGCCTCCTTGAGAGGTAGACGCCCATCCATGATAAGCATGTGTAATGATGTTTCCTCGTGTATAAATCCCCGCTATATTTTTCAGATAGTATACCTTCTAGGCTTGTTAAGTCAATCGAAGTAATTCTGGCTGAGTGTAGCCAGTATTTCTGGTGTACAAGTGCTTTTACTGAATTCAATGTGTTGATAATAACCGTTGATGAATGACACGCTTCCCCCTTCAGCTTTAGTACTTTCTAGTCCACACTTTATCACCATGTATATTACAGTATATTACAGTATATTACGGTATATTTTATGTATAATAACGTATTGCGACACTCTGTAATGCGGTGCAATACATTCCCTACATGACAATGGGTTGGTAATGATGGCTAAAGAACTAAGAATAGAAACCCATAAAAATCAATCAATATCGTGTTGCAATAGTTTATCCCTGCCACTGTTGGCCTCATTGCGATTTTGCAGCATACTGTATTAAATAGAAGCTTGTTTACTCACTAGAGCACATCGCGCGTCACAACGCGAATCCATCACTACGAATTACGTACTTATTGTTCGCACTGCGTGTTAGCCAGTAATGCTGTGCAATTTGATTTCTGTTAAGACATCTGTCACGTCAATAGCAATCGCACGTGCAGGGAAGCAGTTTTATGGAAGAAGAAGAAAAGCAGTACTATTCTGAAATCGTGATGCCACGCCATATCATACTGCGTTGAACTTTCTTAGCGGGTTGCACAGCATGCCGCAACATCCAAGCTTGATTTTTATTTCTGGAAATGGTCGGGTTTGGCGGGAAGTCACCTCCTTAGGGACCTAGCGTCGTATCACGTGGAGATAGGCTGATACTTCTGCTCCCCTTTGGTTACTCATGTCGACGCGAGTACGGGGTAATAGCCAAATTCCTTTCCCAGCTTGGAGCTCTACAGGTTGTTACGCGACGCAATTTGCAAGGCATGGCTGAAGATTGAGCAACAAAATTTGATCATATCCCTTCATTTCACTTTTGTCCTTCATGATCCTTCACTAGCTTTAGTCTATGCGAAGGGTTTTCCACTCAGAAAGATCCACTACCTTGCTATCGATCAGGGACGCACGAAAATCCAAACAATGTCCAATATTCAAGGTTTTAGCGCTGTGCGAGCCAGGTCATACGTCTTCCGATTGCCCTTATTCACTCGAGCCATCATATTGTTGATAGTGGTATTCTGGATCCTAAGCTTCCCTTCGCTGTGGAATATACGACTATGGGGCTCGTTAATTCCGGATGAGATCACTTTTACAACAGGTGAACTCCCAGGCTTGCCAATAATCGCGAGGCGTTTCGATATTCGTTGTAATAAATTAACTAACATAAGTCAGCATATCGTTTGTCAACCTTTCCTCTGATCCACCTTAATCTAATCCATGCGATTCTCAACCTCGTCGCCTTAATCCCCCTTATGGAAAGGTTCGAGAATGAGTACGGAACGCTCACCAGCCTGGCTTTATTTTTCGGCCGTAAGACCTTCTTGTTCTAATATCGGATTGGTAGAAAAATGATCTAATAAAAAATTAGCATTGACTACGGTTCCTGCTCTTTTGTATGTTGCAATTGAGCGAGGAATCCTGAGAGAAAACACGAGCGTCATGGGAGCCAGGTAGGAATAATTGCTCGACCACATCGAGTCCAAAAGGGAGGAGCTAACACTACACCAACAGTATGTGGGTGTTTTGCTTCTGGGTATGGAAGGGATTCGAACTTACAGATCGAACCCGCATATCATCATTGGGACGTACCACATTCCAACATGGACAACTCCGTTGTTTATGATTTTTGTTGTGGCTGCGCTGATACCTAACACGAGTTTGTTGGGCCATCTTTGTGGGGTAGCGGTAGGATATATCTGTACGTCAGCCCGACCTGTATTGACCATCGAATTGTACTCATCCCACCCGTTCAGGCGGTCTAGGCTATCTCAAATTCGTCGCCCCTCCTGAGTGGGCATTGAGATGGATAGAAACTCGACTCAATCTGCTATCAGTACTTCCTCACTATGTGAGTATCGATCAGAAGACCTACGGCCGATTTGGAGTTTTGCCATCCACGACACGAACGGGAAACAGTGCAGCTTCCGACTTGGTGGGCAGTACTCAGCGCCATGGCCCTTAGGACGTGCATAACAGGATCGATAGCATCGAGATGCGGCGAAACAATGAGTATAACTATTGTACAATATCTAGACATGGAGTAGGCGGGGAAATGTTCGATCCATTTCGATGTTATGCTTGGCCTTGGAGTTCACGGATATAATTTAGTCCTACGCAGCATGATCTTGGACAAAACTCCAGAAGTGAGCTGTGCTCCTGTGTGATTCAAATTTAAATATCTGTCTTGATCAAAAGCGCTGTAGACGTCCAAGGGTCTACGATGGTCTACGTTTTGAAGGCAGATTCAATCCCTTGTGATACTGCTATTGCGACATCGGTCTACGAAAGTTGATTGATAAGTGTTTCCAATACTAAGACCACCAGCTTGAGGAAGAGGTAACCCGCGTCCTACAATCCCTTCAGTATATGTGACATAATCTTACGGTGCATGGAAGGAGACAGTACTCTATTAAGGGCGTGCAAAATGCAAGTGCATTATTTCCTCTGAACTTTAAATAGATATATATCACATCACCGACCGTGGTCTCTTTAATAAGAGGGACGAGGTTTTAGTGGATCCTGTGACCCCAGACCCCGATAATTGCAAGCTCCCTTGTAATTATCACGACTGAGTGTTCCACCGGCCTTACCTAGGTTACCGAGATTAGGCAGGTAGGCTCCGTACAATCCGCTACAATCCCTACAAATCCCTGCCAGGGATGTCCTTGATTGCTCCTTGTATTATTGTTCCAGTACAACAAGAGCTCTTCTCGCAACCCAAGTTCATCTTGCGGTACCGCTGACATGTCAAGACTGTTGTGTAAGTACAACATACCTTTGAATCAAAGGTTCCATCTTCTCTTGGCGATTGCATAATCAAACTGCATTACTAACTTCAAGGACCATAATCGACGTTAGCATCGGCGCTCTCCTTGCGCCGTGACCCCGGATGCTCCAACTTCCTCCCTACTTATCACTTTTGTGTATTCTGGTCGGCGTAATTTGGCTCATCCTTTTACCGCTTGAAAATTATTCGCGAAAAACGTACATTTCCGAAAATGCTTTACTTCCCGGCCAAGTTCACACATATTTTGGTGGTAGCGAGCACAATATTCTCCGAGCCCATAGACGCGAACTAGATACATTGATCGACAAGAGCAATCACGAGTTAGTATTCTGAACAATCTTGCCCACTGTTATAATGGCGAGTCGAGGCTTACTGGTACAGAATCAACGATCATCTGGAGAGCGTACTTAGCGCAGTGGGGATTAAGATTGGCAGACAGAACTACACGTACCATTCCGCCGGTGAGACTTATAAAGGCGAAAACTTGTATGGGATATTGCAAGCTCCCCGAGGAGATGCCACAGAGGCAATAGTTTTGGTGGCAGCGTGGAAAAACATCGATGGCTTATTCAACCGAAATGGTGTTGCTCTAGCGCTGACATTGGCGCGATATTTCAAGCGTACGTTTTGGCTTCTCCAATTATTTCAAGCATGCGGTAACCTTAACTGTAGATTACTGATGAAGTTCACAGGCTGGTCTCTATGGTCCAAGGACATAATCATTCTCGTACCGCCAAATAGCCGCACCGGCACCCAAGCGTGGGTGGACGCATATCACGATGCTCATGATACCCACAATGTAGCCTCGTTACCTCTCAAATCTGGCGCTTTGCAAGGTGCAATCGCTATCGACTATCCATCTGATCAGCTGTTTGACGGAATACATATCGTTTACGACGGTACAAACGGACAGCTGCCCAACTTGGACCTGATAAACTCCATTGTAAACGTGGCGGGCGGTCAGATGGGCATGCGAACAGCCATTCAAGGCATGCATAACCACGACGACTCATACCATCACCGCTTGACAACGATGCTTCGTGGCATGTTGAAGCAAGGGCTGGGTATTGGGACGGGGCCTCACAGCAGTTTCATACCATACCATATTGATGCTGTAACTCTTCAGCCATACGGCAACGGTTGGCACGATGAAATGGCAATGGGACGTGTCATTGAAGGGACATTTAGGAGTCTGAACAATCTGCTGGAGCACCTGCATCAGAGTTTTTCTTTTATTTGTTAATGCAGCGAGACCGCTTCGTCAGCATAGGTACCTATCTTCCAAGCGCAATGCTGTTGGCTGCCAACTTCACCATCATGGCCATTTTTTTATGGGTAAAGAGCGGACAGCCCGCCCTCTCTGCTCGAGGACTGAAACTCAGGAGCACTCAGCGAGCAGGCAAGGAAAAGGCCGTACCGAGAGGAGCTGTAGTCTGTTTACCAACAGCTCAACCAGGGGAGCGAAATCTTTTCCTTCCTTTGGGAATCGTAGCAGGTTGTCACGCTGCATCGATTGTGCCGCTGTGTGTATTCAATAGTGTAGACGGCCCTGTGAGTGTGCCCTCATTTCCTGGTTTGCATCGGGAAATATCGTTGAAGACTTTTGTATTTCCCGGTCCTTTGCTGACCCTCGCATCTGCAGCTACTTCCAGCCGCTTTCGCCATCTTTTGTCTTGGCTCGGCAATTTTACCTCCCATACTAGCACAGTTTCTTTCAAGCTTTTTCGCAACGAGCTCACAGCATTTCCAGTTGACGAAGTCGTTTTCCTTACTTGTCCTCGGAATGGCGTTGGCCACATTGGCCACATTGAATTTCTCTCTTGCATTTCTGGTTGGGATACTTGCTAGCCCACTGAGTTTTGTGCAACCTTGTAAAACCACTCTTTCCAAGTACTCTGTCGCTGGCTTACTGAGTGCGATTGCACCCCAGTCGTTCTTTATGTTTCAGCTCGGCTCTCTGACTTGTCCATTTCAGAGTTGCTTCAAGAAGCTAGTTTCGGGTGGAATGTTTGGGCCATGTACACCCCTATCGTAGTATGGTGCATATGGTGGCCGGCCTGGCTCATTGCCATGATCAATATCTTTGACTCAAGCTAGCTTTGTTTCGGGGTTGCCGACAGCATGACGATGTTCTTCTATCCGAGATATTTTTCGGCCCCTGCAATGTTGTATTTATTTAGATAATATACATTATTTTCTTGACAAGCCTATCAAAGTATACAGCTGGTGCTGTCAACCTCGCTCGAGTCTTGTTGACACTTAGATGCAAGGCATGGATCCATATTGGGCACACCCATGCTTGGCTGAGCATGCATGACCGCGAGGCTCTTAGCAGACCAACTGTACCTCCAGCATGAAAAGTTAACTTTACCAAGCTGTTCCGCCCTTCATGCCGCCCACACATCCTTACCAGCAGATTCAATCCAATTGCCGAGCTGATTGACGTTAGAGTCCCATTCAAGAAGGCGCTGACGCATGTTGCCAATCTGCTTCATGTCTAGCACCTTGGGCTGTACCCAGGTGATATGAGCGACTTGGCCAACTTGATCAATCGTGCCCCGGAGTAATCCCAGGCTAAGAGCTTTCATGAATAGATGTTCAATTTCATTTTGCTGAACCTTCGTTTCTTGCGCGATGGTTGCGAAAGTCATAGCTCGATCGTGTGGCGGTCGCCGGAAAACAGCTTCTGTGAGAGCGGCGAGATATATCTTTGCCGCAGATGGGTCGAGTGCTCATTCAATAATTTGTTCGATGAGATATTGTCTGACAGAACATCGTAAGCGGCGAGATCGCCCCGGTTGAAAGCAAATAACAACTCTCGCAGCCAGGCGTCGTCACTGCGGGCAAGAGCATCAAGTATAGGATGTAGTAAGAGTTCTCCGAAGTTATAGATACTATTTGATACTAGGGCAGCCACGCTCAGATAGTAAGCTCGTCTGTGACGCTCTTCGTCCGAAAGTGAGGATAAGTCGATACAGGCAAGGTACAGGAGTGAGGTTCGATAATAGTTTGCAAAATCCATTTTTCGCTATATTTAATTTTTTTAGCTTAATAGGTCGATGTGCAGAAAAGGGACATACCTGGTAGTAGCCTGCATTGGCATCATAGAACGCCGCGTGTACGACCGTTTCAACTGAATCAAAAGAATCAAGGATCTTCTCAGCGATATCGAGGTCCCGCCTCGCACCGTCGAGGTCGTTCAAACTCAATTTAACGCGCGACACGGCCACAGAGGCGAATACAAAAGCATCTTGCGAATTATCATTGTCGACTTTCTTTACGACAGAGGATAAGAAGGACAGCCGTTCTTGATCATCTATTTGAAGGGTCAGCGCGACTGTATGGTATGATCTTTGTCTTGATGGAGAAGAGGTTCATTCACCTTTGCACTGTGTAGCCGCTTTCAAAGCGAGATCTACGAGTTTGAGTTGATTTATTTTGTCAGCAAACTTCAAGATAAAAACCTTGTAGAACGCCAGACGTTGTGGTGCACTTTTCGGGTTGCTAAAGAATTGAACGAGTGAATCCGTAAGCTGGTGCCAAAGCTTGCGCTCCCAATATGTTTCGAAGTCCAGAACCAAAGCCTGCACTTCTTCTGCTGCTCTGTCTCTTTGCTCAGCAAGGAAGTCGGGAATCGTTTCAGTCGTCATCATGTTGAGAGACAGTGTGCGAAAACTGATAGACTGCGCGACGTGTTGAGTTTTATTGTGTGCACGATGATAGTACAGGAGATCTCCAGTGATTGCACCAGTGTGGTTACAAGTTGTCTTGAGTCACGAATGCAGTTGAAAGACGTGGACAATATGTGATCGAAGAAAGGCTTTTTGATGGATAATCTATCGTGAGGAGCTCTCTCATTGACGCGGCTCTAGCAGCCTGATAGAATATTACCCATTGTGAAGAAGTCCCACATGCTCATGTGCACAGACCACCAAGCTCAACTAGCATGTATGTGTTTCGTAATAAATCACGTGATGCGAGCAGCCTTCCTCTCCGTGTATCTGCACCAAAGCTTTTGGGGAGCTTAATAGCGCCGACGTCGAAGGGTGCTACAACCTCCGATCCTCAAGCAAAGAGATTTTGGTGATGTATTTTCCTTTATATTCTGGGCGGCCAGCGCGTCAAGCCGCGCACAATGCCATTAGCAGACGATGGCTTTCTGATGTTTCCATCACAAGGACTGGCAAGCCGATTCTTCGAGTCGAAGGTGGACGGTGAGTCAAGGCTTGCACAAGTAATCATTACAACAACCACTAATAGACATGGCCATTTAGATCGTCTCTTGGAGGTACTTGACTTGCTAAGCTCTTGCCGACGTTCAATGCTTACAATTGCTCCAGGCCACACAGCGACAGTATTTGGCGCAACCGGGCAACTAGGACGGTACATTGTCAATCGACTAGGTACATGCAATGCCCTTTCTTTCGTAAGGAAGTATATGCTTATGACAGCACAGCCCGTCAAGGATGCACAGTTGTAGTTCCATTTCGTGAAGAGATGGCCAAACGACATTTGAAAGTCACAGGAGATCTCGGCCGCATTGTGTTTGTCGTACGTGGTGAACCCAGCGTGCCCGCTCAAGGATCCTTTGCTCCCTATTAATCTGACTTAGGAGTACGATCTTCACAATACTTCCTCGATCGAAGCCAGTGTTAGACATTCCGATGTCGTCTACAATTTAGTCGGTCGTGATTACCCGACAAAGTACGCTTCTATGTTACCTTGAAAATAATTCACTCGATTAACCATCAGTCAGAAATTTCTCTCTCGAAGATGTCCATGTAGAAGGCACGGAGCGAATTGTCGAAGCGGTCGCAAAATACGATGTGGACCGATACATACATGTTTCGTCTCACAGTGCAAACCCGCAATCTGCATCCGAATTCTACGCTACGAAGGTTTGTCCACTAGCTTTGGGGTCCTTTTTCGAAAACTCTGACACTAGAAAGGGTCGTGGCGAGCAAATTGCGAGAACTGTTTTTCCCGAAACTACTCTTGTCAGACCAGCGCCAATGTTCGGGTTCGAAGACAACTTGTTGCTTAAGCTAGCATCTGTTCTCAATCTTTTTACGGCAAACAACATGCAGCAAAAGTACTGGCCTGTTCATGTAAGCGAATGCGTCTATCTCCAAAGTATCCTTCAACGCTAAGTGGGTTTCGTAGTCGATCGATGTTGGTGCTGCCTTGGAGAAAATGATGTACGATGACTCAACTGTCGGTGAGACGTTTGAGCTGTACGGACCCCAGGAGTACAGCTTGAGTCATATTGCCGCCATGGTCGATAAAGAAATCTTCAAAAAGAGGCGGCATATCAATGTGCCTAAAGCCATTCTCAAGCCCATTGCCGGCGTTTTGAACAGGGCTCTTTGGTGGCATACATTGTCAGCAGACGAGGTTGAGCGTGAGTTCTTGGACCAGGTTATTGACCCCACGGCCAAGACATTTAAACACCTCGGTATCGAGCCCGGCGATATCGCGAACTTCACCTATCACTACTTGGTAATGTTTCCCGCACATCGATGTCACAAGCGCTCATCTGACGGTTTCTTACAGCAAGGATTCAGAAGCCAGAATTACTACGACTTGCCTCCAGCGACGGAAAAGGAGAAGCGGGAGGACAAGAAGTACATCCATGTGCTGGATGAATTATAAGAAACTATATGGGTGGGGCCTTTCGGGAAAGGAGGGTTTTGACAAGACAGAAACTCGATGAAGATACACAAATGTCGCGACTCGATTATTTGTCGGAAGTTGTGTACATTATACAACCTATTGTGGGCTATTTGTTGCATCTACTACTGTGTTATCCACTTTGTTCGTTCCTTAAAAATGTACACCGTACTACTACTCAATGTTTATACGGCGGCGTGCAACTGTAATTCTACTATCATTGTTCACTCTTGTACTGGCAAGTTGAAAGTGACAGTAACAAACGATGACGGGGGTAAAATTAGCCAATCTCATAAAAAGAAGTGCATAACGAGGCTGTTGCCCTGTGAGACCGAAATTGGTAGTTTTGCCACACAGAAAGTTGATTAGCTACTTGGTAAGCAAGCAAGCATACCCTTATTACCTAACTTTATTTTACGCTACAATCGATCTCAGTACAAAAGGTGGATTGGGCCCACATTTCCATGCCTTTGTGTGAATCTTTCATCTCACACTTCGAAATATTTGTCATTGTTCTTTTATACTCAAGATTAATCACAAACATTAAATCCAGTCTCAAGCCAACGAGACGACCCCATTTTCCCGGATTTCTTTTGGTTAGACAGTGGTGATTTCATATTTGAAGTCATGATGACCAACGATGACGAGCCAGTGTGAGTACTAAAACCCTGCCAAAAGGCTATTTCTTAGGCACTGACCAGATTTACGTCCTTTCGTTAGAGTGTTGTCTGCCGATGCACTGGCAGCATTGGCTGAATTCAACGCTGAAAGAGACGCGCACCAATCTAAGTTCAATGAGTTGAAAGCCCAAGCTGAACAGGGAACCCAGTTGTCAATGGAAGCTTTCGCGGAAGACTGGAACGAATCTCAATTCTGGGTATGCTTTGACACTTCTCATGCAATTGATTTTTGAGAAGAGCTAGATACAGTATTACTTGCTCCTTCGTTCCTCTGTTCCCTTCTCTTCTCTATCTTCTTCTACGGCTCTCTCTCTATTGACACTCTGTTGACATAGTATGTTGTTTTTGAAGCTGACGTCGTGCGATGGGCTAATAGTATTCGGACGAGACTTCTGGACTGCTGGCTGATCAACTGCTGAAAGGTGCTTCTTGCGAGTCAAGGATTGGTGTAATTTCGGCGCCGAGCGTGTTTGTGGCAATTCGAAATAAACTGGTGAGGACTTCATGAACCACGGCCCTTTGGCAAGACAGACTCAAAGAATGGAGATGGCTCATAAGTAGCCCAAATTGCCACTTCTGATGTGGCTATGGGAGCAGAAAACAATAGCGAGATTTGCCATTTGATGAACGCCCAAGAGTCGTGCTCCTAGAACATGACGATCGGTTCGGTGTCTTCTCAGAATTCGTATACTACGATTATCAGCAACCTCTTAAGCTTCCAGGTAAGCAGCCCTTTACGACAATGTCGCAACTAATCGTATCCTGTCGCTTTTCATGAACCGCTTCCTTTGCGCTTATCTCAAGATTTGGCTATCTCGATTCAAATGCAACCTCAAGTTGACAAATCAATCAGGGGACATGAAAGGAAGTTTAGATAGCATCATCTGCGATCCGCCGTTCCTGAGTGAGGATTGTCAGACCAAAGGTACGTCGAGAGACACACATCAGTTCTGTCGACTTCGAGTTTGTGTCCACAACAGAAATATTCGATTGCCTATATCTAACCATGCATGCACGTTATTGCTACCTAGCTGCACTTACAGTGCGTTGGTTGTTGAAGACTTACGATCCTACCATCCCCTTACCACGGGTCATTGTTTGCACAGGTGAGCGAATGGAATATTTGGTGACGAAACTATATCGCTCCTTCAACGTTCGAACTACGAATTACGAACCTAGACATGCTAGAGGACTTAGCAATGAGTTCTATTGCTACGCAAATTTTGAATGTCCAGCGTGGGCGTGGAAGGCCTAGCCATTTTCAGTAAAATAATTTACGATGCGTACGAGTCTCTGTCACGCCTTAGGGACGATTGTGAGCCATCGGCTTTCGACGAATGAAGTCTTGTACTAATAGAATATCGGATGACATGTATTCTATTGGACGAAATTGTCCTACTTGGGGCAATTTTACTTGAAATCAAGTTGATCCCTGTGAAGAAAGTTTCAAACAAATCTTCGACGAGGTCGAGCATTGGTATAATTTATTATCAATGCAAGCTGACTGGCAAATATTCTAGGCTAGAGAGCGGATTATATAAAATAACAAGTAGGCCTGTGCACCTAGAACCTCCGAAATGGTGGCTAATTCCACCTTGTGATCATTGAATTTGAACCACTAGATAAATTGTCCTTGTTAATTCAACAATGATTTGACATTGGGCGAAAAATTGTGAATTCAAGCTCACCTGGTCGCTAACGCGACAATACGACACGTAATGTCCAGTCTCTATTTCTCCAACATGGACAATAACGCTTAGCAAGTCGTATGTGCAAGACCTTTCCAGCTCCAAGCTCTCTCGATTGTCTCGATTACGAATTCTATTTGTGTAAGGCAACATATTCAGTTGCAAAGGAAATTGGACTGTATGATCAATCTTCGACGCGGCTCGATCATGCCTGCCTTGTTTATACTCAAATCGCTGAAGGATGACCTGTTAGTTTTTGGGCAACTTTTGCAGCTATTGAACACAATGCTTACCTTGAGTTGAATGGATAGAACGTTGGGCAAACGTTTGATACTCGTGTATCGTTTCGCTTGCTGCGTTGAAGAGCAGTTATGACAGCGATATTCGCATTTGTCAAATTTGACATATTCTTCATCCAAGCAGTCGTTCAACGTTAGTACTGGAGCCTTTTGACCTACTTTCTTGGCCCTTCTCTGCATCAATGCATCTAAACCAAGACTCAGATCAAGGAAAGACTGTACTGTGTTTGTAGTGCCTTTGCAATTTTGACATGTTGTCGTTGTTTGCATCTTGCCATAGAAGGTCTGATGAACGATGCAGTTGCAGCTATGCTCAGAACCTATCTCTGGTTTCTTCCCGTCTCCGTTACGCTCATGTAAGTCTTCGGCCAAAAATTGAAAGAACTCATGAGCATCTTGCTCCTTCGTGGTAACAAGATTCTCGAATGCCTTCTTCTCAGAGATCCAAAATCCAGATAGAATGTTTGCCGCTGTGTAACCGTTGGTATTTTCCAGGGCATAGAAATCTTGAAACATGTCATCCATAGCGCAGCTGAGGCAGTGAGGCACTGTACAGTCGTTACTTTGGTGCCCATCGCTAAGATAGAAATTGCGTAGAAGAGGGTTATGCAGAAAACTTTGAAGAACAACATTCTGATAACAAGTTGCACCGGCGTTGTAGATGCCCCGTAAGCCATTTGCTCGACAAGATGCGGTTGTTGTATTAGAACTTATGTAGCGAGGATCATCTTTTATCGAATCCGTAAACAGCTCGTCATGTTTTCGTTTGCGCCCTTTTCAAATCGTGTTTGTTATTATGCGCCTCTTGTACGCTAATTACTGGCTGATATCGTACAGTACTTACCGGAGAAGGATCCAGTCCCAATCTTGCGAACACGTAGTTCTTCCAATGTTGGGTCCCAAACCAAGTCATCACATATCTGACAATACAGGGATCCACTCCGGGAGTCAACGTCTGAATACAAGTCAGTTCCAAGTCTAGGTGTTGGTCTCTCTTCACATTGAACATACAGAACCGATGAGATTTTTAGTCCCATGTCTGAGGCGGTCTTCCTCAGTGACAGTGGTGGGGCACTGCAAGCAGAGGTAGTTAGATGTCAGAGACGTAATCGGACGTCCTTCAGGATTCATTGATGTCTGTGGTACGATCGGTGTTGAATCAAAAATGCCTCTTAAAATCATTTTATAATGTGCAATCGAGCTATTCATGACTTCCTGTCCCTGAGAGAGTAAAAGCTGGACGTGCTCTGCATCATCAATGTTAATAATGATCTGAATGCAAGGTGTATTGATTCTCCTTACCACAGCCAAACACAGGGGTACCTGGCACGGGCGACTTGACCTTCGCATTCTTGGGGAGGCAGGTGTTGTCGGGCGGGTAGACATTATTGGTGCTCGATTAAGTTGAGACAGGTATACTGATAGTGTCGCGTTTTTATTTCGGTTCCAAGTTCAACGACTGATAATACGTGTAGAAAGAAAGAACCGCCACAGAACACGATTTCTTTGAACTTTCTATTTCAAAAATGGACGATCTACTAAAGTTCAACTGTCATGACAGATTCGAAATAGCAAGTTGTCTTCGAAGCCGATTGAAAGACCTCAGGTTCAAGCGAGAAACTGGGTATAACCCGATCTTGCAATAGTGCTTGGCCGAGATATTTGCAGCATGGGGTGTCCAGGAAGACATAAAAGACGGTGTAGTTGTGCCAAAAAGTGCGAACAAGCAGTGTGCCGATTATCGCCGAAAGCAAAGAAGGAAGTGCCAGAAGCTGAGTAAATGTGTATCAAACATGACATTAACTCGTCAGCTTCCGGTCTGTTCGGTCAACGGTAGATTTTGCTCATTGCAAGAAGATGCTATGATGCGATGAAGGAGCTTGGAAGTGGTTATCGATAAGATATAATGGAAATCGATATGATAAGACTGGGGAGGACTCCACTCTCGGTCTGAAAACAAATAGCAACCAAACATTCAACAAACACCCTATTAATGGAATGTCATTGTATCAAAAACAACAGTAATGCGAACATTGAAGGACGTTCAGTACTTTTCTTAACGTTTTCCACTAGTGAATTTCTCCAATTAAAGGCAGGTTTTCCTCATACAGCTGCAATCTGAAGCACTAGCATACAGCACGAACATCTTTCAGAATAAAAGCGACATATTATTAGGTAGGTTCCCTGACCGACAGGAAGACTCTTGGTCATAACATGGCAACCGATAATAAATGTATCTCATTCGAATCTGGGCTTATCAATGAGACGGCTCAAATGTGTCCACTTGATGTATCAAGTCACGTGCTGTCGTGGAGCTCGCGACACGTCGAAAACACGTCCTTCGTGATTAGCCGCACACGCCTTCTGCACCTCGATGCCTATCTTCCGAACCAAATTCACTATACCTATACCCTGCAATGGCGTCACTGTAAGGCTTCAATACCTGATTTGATCGTCTAATATCTTTCTACTAATATCACATCAGACCATTCACCCCAGTGAAGCAGTCAGCAGGCAAAGACTGTCAAGTCAAACGTCGGTCTCAGGACTCCCACGCTCTCGGCAAGCTTTACCAGCCTTTTAGATGTCCTGGTACTGCCTCGAGGTCGACTGCATCGGATAGAACCTCTCGCAAACGAAGAAAGGTCGACTATTCTGGTGCAGATGGCAGCAGCGCTGAAGACAAACCCTATTGCAATGACGATCGTTTGGCACTTTCAACTCGAGACGTCAACCGATTCCCTGTTTTCCGAGCTAAGGAGAAAGAACACGTTTTCAAAAGGCCTTTTCGATACCCTTGAAAGACAAGGACAGCACAGCGTACAATCCTAACCGGCCGCCTCCCACCTTGGGTTTACGGCAAGGCGCTGTAGTGGCTCCCAAGGCCCTGCATGATCCAAGTGGCGAATTTGCTATTGTGCTGTACGATCCAACGACAGATGAGAAATTTGATGGCCTGCTAGAACTTGAGCATACAACGGGTCCAGAAACCAATCATCATATAAAACTAAATGCACCCCTCGTGCATAAAAGTTTAGCAGAAATCCTTGGTATAAAGAAAAAGGTGGACAATGACCAGCCCAAGGTTCCAGTTGTTCTTGACCCGAAGCTTGCCAAAATTCTTCGGCCGCATCAAGTCGAAGGGGTCAAGTTCATGTATCGTTGCGTGACTGGTATGATTGAAGAGAAGGCGAATGGCTGTATTATGGCGGATGAGATGGGGCTTGGGAAAACGCTGCAATGCATTACGCTCATGTGGACTTTATTGAAACAGTCACCTGAGGCGGGAAAACCAACCATACAGAAAGCAATCGTCGTTTGCCCGGCGAGCTTGGTCAAAAATTGGGCCAACGAGCTAACGAAATGGCTCGGTGCTAACGCCATCACGCCTTTTGCCATAGATGGAAAAGCAACGAAGGAAGAACTAACGCGACAGCTTAGACAATGGGCCATCTCCTCTGGTCGTGCAGTTACTAGGCCAGTCATCATTGTTTCCTACGAAACCCTTAGGCTGAATGTGGAGGAGTTGAGGCATACAAAAATCGGGTTGTTGTTTTGTGACGAGGGCCACCGCCTGAAAAACGCAGATAGCAACACCTTTAACGCCCTCAATAGTCTGAACGTTTCTCGCAGGGTAATCTTGACAGGGACGCCGATTCAGAACGACCTAACAGAATACTTCTCGCTTACTAGTTTTGCTAACCCAGATCTTTTGGGCTCTCGGTTGGAATTTCGAAAGCGTTTTGAGATTCCCATCCTGCGTGGACGGGATGCCGATGCTTCTGAAGCAGATCGCCAGCGTGGTGATGAATGCACTGGGGAGCTGCTTGGCATCGTGAACAAGTTCCTTATTCGCAGGACAAATGACATTCTCTCGAAGTATCTACCTGTCAAGTACGAACATGTCGTATTTTGCAATTTGGCTCCTTTTCAGCTCGATTTGTACAATTACTTCATCACCAGTCCCGACATTCAGGCTTTACTGCGAGGAAAGGGCAGCCAGCCGTTAAAAGCAATTAACATTCTCAAGAAGCTTTGCAATCATCCAGATTTGCTTAACCTTGCTGATGATTTACCAGGCTCAGAAGCCTGCTTTCCCGCGGAATATGTGCCAAGGAAGCTCGAGGTCGGGATCGGGACATGAAACCCGAGTATTCGGGGAAGATGTTGGTATTAGACCGAATGCTCGCACGCATTCGACAGGACACCAACGACAAGATTGTTCTCATCAGCAATTACACCTCGACTTTGGATCTCTTTGAGCGATTATGCCGGTCACGGCAATACGGCTCTCTGCGGCTTGATGGAACCATGAACGTGAACAAGCGTCAGAGACTAGTAGATCGTTTCAATGACCCAGATGGCGAAGAGTTTGTTTTCTTACTCAGCAGCAAGGCAGGTGGTTGTGGAATCAACCTAATTGGAGCAAATCGCCTTGTGCTCTTTGATCCCGATTGGAATCCAGCCGCCGACCAACAAGCCTTAGCACGGGTGTGGCGAGATGGACAGAAAAAGGACTGCTTTGTATACCGATTCATTGCGACGGGTACTATCGAGGAGAAAATTTTCCAGCGTCAATCGCACAAGCAAAGCTTGTCATCCTGCGTTGTTGACTCCGCCGAAGACGTAGAGCGACATTTCTCTTTGGGCAGCCTTCGCGAACTGTTTCAATACCGATCAAATACGACGAGTGACACTCACGACACCTTCAAATGCAAAAGGTGCAAACCGGACGGGAAACAGCATATTAAAGCTCCAGCTATCCTATACGGAGACACGAGTACGTGGAATCATTTTGTTAATAAGGCTTTGCAGACCATCCAAGATCTGCTCCTGCGGCAAGAGTGCGATCTAAAAGAAGTGTCGGCTGTTTTTCAATACATCTCGCATTGACGGGGCTGAGCATGGATTGTACAATTATTGTCCCTCAAATACTTCCGTTTACCTTAATAGCAAGATCGTCGTTCAGAGCATGTCAAGCGTTCCCAATGTTGTAATAAAATCGGATGTATCAGTTCAGTAGAAACGCTTAAACGCAATGGCGATGTTCAAGCTTGATGTACAGTTCATATAACTTGTCAAGTACAGCTTGGCAAAGCGTTAGATTAGGTCTTTGATTCAAACAAAATGGCAATTTTTCTGTTACGTTGTACTCTGTGGTACGGAAAGATTAAAAATTGCAAACGCTGCCTTAGCTTTCTTAGTACATGCACGGAGCCTTCAAGGGTGGTGTGAGTGACGACCCACCATACTCATACTCCGTACGGAGATAGCAAAGCTCGGTCCATGGAACCTATTTTTAGGAGCTTTTTGTTTTTTTCAAATTGGCTCCCTCTTCGTCAAATGGTTATCGCTTTTCCTGGCCCTTAAAACATCAACATCAAATTGAGGAACTGCTCCTTTCCAATACAAAGATCAATATTATATCCCGCCACGCAACTAATGTCAAGCAAAAATGCCTCATCAGGGGACTCAAATAAGTTCCAGCGCCGGCTTTTCGACGTTCTATCTCCAGCAGATCACACAGGAGCTATCTGATGACATACACAAAGTCAGAGAGGCAGAGGACTTCAAGATGGACTCCGTTTCGTTTCTTGTTCATGCACTCCGGCAAGGGTCCTCGCAACTTTTGTCAAACGTTGAAGCAGTGGCAGCCGGGAATCAAACATAAAACTCATCCGTCCACCAAAGCACTGCAACCGAAGGGCTAATGGCATCATTCATATCATATTGCTTGACTATATTTCCCTGATAAAATTCGACAAAAAGTCAAAATGGCTTTGGATGATCTTTATAAACCATGAAAATTTTTCCATTTGGTTGCGCCCTAGCATTTTTGGCCAGTATCCTGTCGCTTTCTGCTGCAGGTGTAGCCTCATTCCGTTTCACTCACTCAGACACATTCGAATTCAGAACGAAGAGTGCAGACTGGATATGTTCACTGACGGTCAATCTTGATCCACATGTTCTATCATTTAAGCAAATATTCACAATCAAACATATATTAATAACTATTTGAGTCTGTGTCAGACCGGGCGTTACCGAACTACGACGAATTTGAATTATTAGTTCACGTTCCTCCGGCTGGGTAAAGCCTGTAATCAATTTATGCACAGTATGACCCGCCGATGGAAAACAAATGTTCATTGTTTTAATGGAGCTATTCTATTCAGAACTGAGCCTACCCATGGTGCCAGCAGTGTCTCCAATGAGGACTCGTATGAGAAGCCTATATCAAGGAAGAATCTCAGAATAGGGACATTGACGGTGAGGTTCTGCATCCTGGAAAAGAAGTAGGATGAGCATGTACCTCAAAAGGAGATCGTAATTACCATGCGGTCGGAGCTCCCATTGGTACGTGAACCGCATCATGTTCAAGGAGCCAGAAATTATTCGAACATGGTTCAAGATGCAGACACTATATTCGCTATATTAAGGATGGTTTCGTTCGGACATTAATGCAAATCCCTTTAAGTGCCGTAAGGGAGCAAGCAGGTAGAAGACCCGCTTTGTTTCGGGTACGCAAGAGATATCTTGCGTTAGCCAAAACAACAGGCGTGGCTGCGTTGTGTGCGATGTAGCGATCTATACCCGGCCAGATTGCTGGTACTTCTATCATAGGCTAAATAGCATGCAAAATCAAGTAGCTCACATAAACCCTTATCCTGATTGGCCCATATCCCCGCAAGTGACCAGCTTGCTCCCTTACGGCACCTAAGGGGATACAGTACACTACAACCCCTGAATTATTTTACAACTCTACTTGCCCCACATTAAGTTACCTAATAACAGCTGCCCACAGTTACGTTCCGCCTAGGGTGGAGTATGCTATTAGCGCGTTATAAGGGGGATACATAGGGGTGTAAATAGTATATTCTTTTCCTAGTAAATTACTTATAGCTTAAGGTACCTAGCCCCTCTCTACCCTACCCCTATTTAACGCCTAATTAGCTCGCTATCCCTGTTATGTATCTTTGTAAAATAATTCAGGGGTTGTAGTGTACAACCCTTGAATGATTTTACAAATCTACATGACAGGGGAATTAAGCGAATCAGGTATCAGCAGGGAAATAAGGGGATAGGGGCTAGGATTGACAGGTACCTTGTATTACTAGTAGTTCTCTTATAAACAAATGTACTCTTTTATGGCATTATATACCCTATCTATTTTCCTTTTAGCCCTCTAATAGTGGCTAGTCCACGCGGCTTGGATGCCTGTTAGAGAGGAACAAAAAGTGGGGCATGTAGATTTGTAAAATCATTCAGGGGTAGACTGTGCTTGCATGTGTAGACAATTAAAGAATAACGACCACTACACTAAAACCTCTGTAATTTGCCTCGTTCGGTGTCATGAGTCCCTTGACGAGTTATTTCCGCACCATCGATGAAACAATGGCGTTTAACCTCCCGAACACCTGCCCATGTGAAATGTTCAGACTACGAGACGCTCACTCCAAGCCACAACTTATATCACGCGTTACGATACGTATCACGTCATGCTTTCAAATGACGGGATAGGGGCTTGACTCAGGGACTGGCCAAAAAGCAGTCGATCTGAGCTATTAGTCTATCGTAGCCGCGAGATATACGGTTTCACCTCTTATTCATATGTTGAATTGTGTGTATACGAGTGTTTTCCTTGAAATTCAGTGAACCCAAGCGATAATATGTCTGATGTGTCGAGCAATTTCATGTCGCCCGGGTGGCGCGGGTAACTGGCTATCCGTGATCACACGAGCGGAGGAATGTATGACGTACACGACTTAAGAGCTTAGTAAGGTCTTTTGCAGGCTCTTTCCCTCTATAAAAGGGATGCTTATAATCTCTCTTTATAACTAGATATCTATTATTAATTGTGATGATCTAGGCTTTGCCTAGACCTAGCAATATAGGTGTCAATTGAACAAGTAAGAGAGACTTGTTCAATACGTATCCTTTGCCTATGCCTATGGCGCAACTGGATCGGGCATTCCACCCGTGCGTGCGCGCTTGACACCCGCGATGGCCTGTGGGGCTGCACCGTAACATTTGAACAAGTCACCTAAGGTCATAGGTTCGAGCCAGCTACGTGCAGAGAATATCATAATAGGGCTTTTCCTAGGCTTATAGGGAGAAGGAGTCCCTAGGGGATGCGTGGTATTGCTAGCTAATAGAGAGAGAGAGAGAGATTAGGTCACATAGGTTATATCGGAAGGAGAAGGCCACTGTGGGAAAGAGCCTATGTGATAATCTAGGCTTTGCCTAGACCTAGCAATATAGGTGTCAATTAAACAAGTAAGAGAGACTTATTCAATACGTATCCTTTTGCCTATGCCTATGGCGCAACTGGATCGGGCATTCCACCCGTGCGTGCGCGCTTAACACCCGCGATGGCCCTGTGTAAGTGCACCGTAACATTAATTTACCTTCTTTTTACCTATTATTAGGGGCCCTGTTAATTACTATGTCACGTGCATGTTATTATCCCTTATATATACAAGAGTTATAAGCCTAGGAGGTTTACGCTTAGACCTATAACTTCCTACGCGCCCCCTAGCATAAGAAGTGTGTATCTACCCTATCCTAACTAATTAACCGCGCTTCTAATAGATACCTTAACCTCTCTTAACCTAAGTCTTAAGATAAATATTAAATTAGTGTTATTAGAGAAATAGGAGGAATAGTATAAAGCATTAAAGTAAGCCACGTAGAGCTAGGAGATCTAGGAAAGAGTAAACCTAGAGATACTAACGCAGGTGACTAACCGCTTAACTAAGCCTTCTAAAGTTAAACCAGGAGACTATATAAAGCTTATAGAGAAGGATAATAGAGGCTATAAGCTTACCTTCTAAGAGGCCTTATTATTCCTCTCTTATGAATATAATGTTAATTATTAATTATATAAGGCTATTAAATTAAGAGAAAGGACTATTAGTACTTAGATAGCTAACACTATTAATCCTAATGTCTATATAATAATAATTAACAAGATTAAAGAGAAGCATAAGGATTAATCTCTAATGCTTCATGAGATTACTATAAGCCTTAAGGATAAATTCTTACTAAGGCTTATAATTATTAAAGCAAAGGTTATAGCTAAGTATATAGCATACCTTTAAGATGCTAAACGCGCTAACATTATTTTTAAGCGTTAGATTAAGCAGTGGGATAAGCTATACTAAAAGGGTTCTATATATAAGATAAATAAGGTGTAAGGTACTAACGCGATCCGCGATTTTATATAAGCAATTAGAGCGCGTTTTAACCCTTAATAGGCTAGGAATTGTATTATATAGCTTATATAGCTTACTAATAAATAAAACAACGCTATAACGCTATAAGGCATTGCTTCTAAATATACTAGATACCGTAAGGTAGCGCGTATAGTAGATTTAGGCTTAGCTAAAGGGAGCTATGTAACTATACTTAGTGAGCGCTCTAATAATAGCTAGAAAGGTAGTAGGGAGCTTATAAAGTGCCTTTACTACACTAGTAACCTAGGAAAAAGGTTCTATTATAGATAGAAGCCTAGAACCTACCGCACCCTATATTACGCTATAACTAGTTAGAAAGTTAAAGGTTTTAGCCTCTTAAGAAGCTTAATTATAAGAAAATCAAGAAACGCTATAAAAGCAATGATTAGAAGGATTTACGCGTGGAAATCGCAAAAGATAGTTAGGATACAAAGGCTAAGAAGAATTGTGAAGAAAAGTATCCTAGGGTAATTACTATAGCGATTATAGACCTGTTAACTATTAAAGAAGAGAAACTATTAAAGGGAGCTATACTACGCTTAGTAATATAAGGCATAAGCTCTTAGAGAGCACCCTATTTAATAACTACGGCGCTCTTTATATTATAAATAATATAAGATTCCTTAAGCCTAGTACCTTTAAAGAGACTTATAATAACTACCTTAAGGCAAGCATAACCTCTTTCTAGATCACTAGAAGAGGCATGCGTGTAATTAAGGGCATCCTAAATAGGCTATAAGGATCTTAGACTAAGAGCCTTATATTACGTAATATTACACTTATTAAGGGGTTTTATATAAATATTATATTAGAGAGCCTTCTCCTTAAAAAGGGCATTTAGTATTACGGAGTAAATAGCTCCTTATATATTAGACTAATAGATAATAGCTTATTGCTAGTAAAGCTTTAAAGGAAGTATAATATTGTTTTCCTTTAATATAAGCCTCTTTCTAGTTACTTAAAGGGACCCTTAAAAATAGTAATATTAACCACACTACTAGTAATCTTTTTACGTTTAGATTAGAATGGATCTACAGCAACGTTAGCATTCAGGCCAACACCGGCCCGGGAGCGCCTCAGGTAGCTCTAAGGAAGAAAAGAACCCACAGGAAGTTTAATGAAAAAGAGGAAAGAAGGAAAACCCTCTAGGGGAGGAACCCTTCTTATACTCGTATAGGGGGCTAAATCATATATATATATATTATTTACGCTAGCTAGCTCTATGTAGGGCTAGTACTAGTACTCCTGCTGCTTCGTCAAAAGGAAAACCCTTGAATAGGAAGAAAAACCCCTTGCATCTATGTTCAGGCCGACGCTAACCCTGCACTGGGCCTGCGTCGCGTTGTGTGTGGCCTATTGTAGGTGTTTGTTGCTAGCTTGCGCTAGCCTTATCCTAATAAGAAAAGAAAGAAAAAGGAAAAAGGAAAATCCTAGGTTCTAAGCCCTGCCTAGCTCTGTCCTAGGTCTGCTCTAGCATTACTCCAGGCTTATTATACTATCTTATAGCATGCTAGATTCGGTTTTGTGGCGGTGATTCACTTCTCTTTCACTTTTCAGCTAGCTCTTCTATAGCCTCACTTTTTAGCCTTCTCTAGCCTAGGTTTAGCTTATTAGTCTAGGGAAGTTAGAGCACCTAATATTGTTTGTCTTCTGTAGTAGGGGTGTGGGTTTGGTTTAATTCCTAGCTGTTTCTAGGCCTAGGTCTCTTAGGCGTTAACTAACTAGATTTTCGTCTTGTGTTCTTCTTTCTTTATTAATATCTATAATTCAGCCCCCTATATAAGTATAAGAAAGGTTCCTCCCCTGTAGGGTCTTCCTTCTTTCCTCTTTTTTATTAAACTTTCTATAGGTTCTTTTCTTCCTTAAAGCTACCTAAGGCGCTCCTAGGCTAGTGTTAGCCTAATTGCTAACATTGCTGTAAATCTATTAGGTTATCTAATAAGATAGCGCCTGCTACTATAAGTACTCTTACGTTCTGTGCTTGTCTAGCTCTAATCCGCCTAGGAAAACTCTAAAAACAAGCAATATCCTTAAAAGTCCTTAACTAAGAAGTAGCTTAAGCGGGCTATGGCTAAGGATTTAAAGGTATAACCCCTCTAGCCCTAGCCTGCCTCTATTCTAATGCTAATTCGCTGTAGTTAGGGGATCCCTATAGGATCTAATATATCTCTTGTAAATCTTGATTAATTAACTACCCTAGGCACTAGTGCCATGACATTGCTAGTAAGTTAGATCTGTCCTAGCTTGGAAGCGAGGCTAACTGTTTTGTATAGGGCTGGCTACTAACGCCTGTTTTAACTATTAGGTCTGTAACTATAGATATTTAAAGGTAGTTAGTGCCTCTATTCCAGGCTAGATCTAGTGCTAATTCGCTCTTAGCCTAACTTAAGTGGTTAACGGAATAAGCACTAGTAGCTAGTGGAAGTTTAGGCGGCTATAGTCGCTAGGGGTAGTGTAAGTACTGCTGCTCTGGTTTAATGTTAAGTCTAGTCTAGGTCTAACGGTTCTATAGGTCCCGGATAACTATTAGGATTACGTGAAGAAGCTTTGTGCTAGCAATTAAAGTAAGAAGAAGCGCAGCGCCTTAGCTACAGGCCTAGGCCGGTCTAGCGCTAGTGGGGAGTAACATAACGAGGTTATCTTTTAGCTGCGGTGTCTGGACGCTCGCGCTATGGAGACAAACCGTCTCCTAGCCATGGCCCTGCCCGCTAAGGGGCGGGCTAAGGTAATAGAGGGCGATTCTAGTCCTAGAGGAGGAGTGATTAGTTAGGTAGGTATAGCTTAGTAAAGGGGCGGAGGCGGACTAGTAGGACTAGTAATACCTAGCATTATATAGTTAAAATTAATCTAATAATAGTTCTAGAAATGTAATTCTTTAGCTAGCCTACTGCTAGCTCTAAACCGTATAGTCTTATGTCTCTCCTAGTTATCTACTGTGTCTGTATCTTAGTTATTAGTTCTAGCGCTAGAAGCGCCCTAGCTCTAGCTCTTCCTCTCTACTACGTATGTTAGCTGCTAGTTCTTGTGCTAGTGAGTAGTATTAGAGTTGTTTTGTGCTAAGGAACCATTTAGCTATTGCTCTTGCCTTCGGAGGGTAGTTTAGGGCTAGCCTTGCCTCCTATGCGTCTCTAGGCTAGCGCGTTTAGGGGCGTTAGTAGTTATATTTAGGGCAGTTTACTATAATATAATATTAGTCCTTAACTGCTCTGCTATAGCTGTATAGCGGCGAGTTTACCCTAGGAATGCCTCTCTAGAAGAGGAACTTATTAAGACTAATCTTCCTAGTGTGTAGTTAGACTATAGTTAAGGAGATATGCTTTTCTAGGCCTATGTGGAATCTTTAGATTTCCTTTAGGTTGTGAGTTAGTGGTTAGTCCTTAGTTAGTTCTCTTGCGAGTCTATGCTGTCCTAGGCGTTCCCTACTATGCTATTTGTCCTAGCGTTATCTCTATTCCTTGTGTAGTTCTACCACTGGTTTATTGCTCCTAGGGGGTCTCCGTCTGCGATATAACACTGACTGTACTAAGTTAGCAGCGGTTTAGATTATTATGGCTATTCTGCTCTCTGTGATTCTCTCTTTAAACTTCTATTTTATCTTGTTTAGGTATAGATCTAGGGGGACGTAAGTCTTAACCTTTAGTTAGGCAATGGGTGTAGCCTTAAACGCACTAGCTATAATTTAGAGGCAGGCTAATTAGTCTATTATAAAGCTTTTAACTACTCCTCTTAGCTTTCTACCCTTCTTAGTTAGGGTATGGTAGGCACTTGCCCTATAGGCAAGGACAGGCTAGACCACTTGCGTGTATAGGAGTTAGGCATCTCTAAAGCTATAACCCTAGGCTAACGCCGCTAGTGAAGAGAGTGCGAGCCACTGCTAGGCTAGTTTGCCTTTTAGGATATTCTTATAGGCACTCTAATTAAGCTTCCTATTAACCTAGACTCTAAGGAACCTATATAACTCTATAGGCGCTATCTCCTCTACACTAAGTTAGACCCTAGCCTATGGGGGTTAGTGTGCTTTGCTAAAGTGTATAAGCTTAGTCTTTGCTAGGTTAAACTTTACTCCTACTTCTTTTGCCTACTTTTCGCACACTTTCCACGTAGCTTTAAGCCTCTTCTAGGTCTATGTAGTGTTTTTCTAAACGCTGCTATGTTTGTGTTATCTACAAATCCTATTGCTACTATGCCTAGGATGGCTTAGAGGCGCACATATAGCTTCGCTAAGTAGAGTAGGAAGAGGATTAGTAAGAGGAGAGCCTTATAGGGTGCCTGCCTTTATCTAAAAGGGTCTTAAGAGTTTGCTATTAAAGCTAAGCTAGCTTATTCTATCCGCGAGGAAGCTACGTATTATAGCTATTAGCTAGTGTGGTATGCCTATTTAGATTAAAACGTAAATTAGATATAGGTGGCTAACTCTATTAAATGCGGAAGAGATGTCCATCTACGCTAGCGAGGCAATGCTGCCTCTGCCCTAAGCCTCTCTTACACATTCCACAAGGACTCTTATTGCGGTTTCTATTAATCTATTTGCCCTATTTCCTATTTGTAGCTTAGGAAGGAGGCCCTTAGCCTTAGCAAAGGCTGTGAGCCGCCTTACGATTACTGCTTCTATAATCTTTCCCACTATATTTAGTAGTGAGATAGGTCTCTACGCGTTAGCTCTTCTTATCTCCTTAGTGGTTTTTCCTAGCTTCCTAATCACCACTACTTGTGCGGTTTAGAACCATGCTAGAAAGTATCCTACTTTAAGGACAGCGTTTAGCAAGCGCGCTATAGCTTCTTTAGCTAGTTTGTTATAGGCCTTAATAAGGCCTGCTGGGAGTTTATTATCTCCCGGGGCTTTCTAGCTAGCTATGTCTAATAGGATGTTTCTAATATCTCCTGCTCTAACCCATTCTTTGTCTAGGACTAGCGCGTTATTAAGCTCTAGGAAGGAGAGGTCTAGGATGTGGGAGAGGTTTGCTATAGGCTTAGGGAAGAATCTTTATGCGAGTGTGCTTGCCTTATCCTTGTGGGTAGTGGCTGGGTTAGGGTTGTTGTTAGTTCTTTCTAGGTCTAGGAGTCTAGGGAGCTCCGGGGGCCTAGCTTTAGAGCTAGGCCTATCTCTCTAGTCTCTAAACTCTACCGTCCTTTTCCTATGTGTTAGCTTTCTATAGGGCTTCTCTCTATGCGTTCCTTTTTCCTCTCTAACCGTCCGTTCCTAGTTGTTATCTGCCTTAGAGAAGGCTTGCTAGTTTGCTTTAGTCTTCCGGCGCCTTTATTATCTCTTAGCTTATCTAGCTTTAGTGACTACCTCTTTTGTTCTCCTTAATTACTACGCCTTTAGACTAGGAGTCCTTAGCGCTTTCGCGGGGCTACTAGTTCTGCTATCTATTAGAGGTTTGTAATAAGCCACGTTGCGTATGTATTAATTCCTTCCTTGTCTTTTAGGTCTAGTGCGTTTTCCGCTTAGAGTTATACCACTACTTCTGCCTTTGCCTATGGTCTGTTTATTATAGTCTAGGTGTGTTTAAGGGTAGGCAGGGCGCTTTCTTACTCCTTAGTAAAGATGCTAATTAGCTACGGAATATAGTTAGAGCCTGTGAGGTCCTCTGCGCTATTATAGTGGATTTGGATGTCTAGAGTTGCCTATGCTAGATCTATAGTGCTATCTCTATCTTCTCTGTGTTATCTTATAGGTTCCCCTTAGGGCGTTACTAGACTAAGCCTTTACTAGCTTGTAAGGTCTAGTAGTTCCTCTACTCCTCTAGTTATTCTATCTAAGCTGTCCTAGAGGGGTGTTTTTAGTTAAAGTCTCCTATAAAAACGCTCTAGCTATAAGGCTCTTCCGCGTTAAAAGTGTGGATAGGTGTGTTCTAGTTATCTATGTATTCTTCTAAGTAAAGGGAGTAGATATTTATGCCTTTTATCTTTACTAGTAACTAGTTAGGTCCTCCCTAGGCTGTTCACAACCCTATATTATGCTTCTTGTTTACATATACTGCGTTCTATCCCTTGTAGTGTGCTAGTTAGAATTAGGCGAGGCCTAGTGCCAGGGGCTATGGGTGCCTTATGTGTTCCCACTCTTAGATTACTATTACATCTATATTGGTTTAGTGTTAGAGCGCTATGTGTATTAGGCTATCCTTCTTATTTACGTTCTAAAAGAGAACTTGTAATATTACTGTGTTAGTTAGGGGGTAGTGAATCTCTACTATCTTATGCTAGCTCTATTCCGGCCCTATTTTAAGATATGTATTATATAATACTCCCTGCCCTAGGCTGTTTAGCACTCCTCTCCGTATTTATTAGGCGTCCCCTTTTCCTGCCTGCTATAATAATAAGTGCCGTGGCTATGCTAGTTCCCTCACGGGGTAGCGTTAGGCTTCTATCCAGGGAGTTGCTAGCGAATCGCAATAGTCGCTCTAGGTAGCCTGCTTTACTGCATTCTACTTCTCTTTTAGGATAGGGCAGTCCCTTAACTACGCTAGGTGTAGGCTAGAATATAAGATACAGTTTTCCTTTAGTTATCCACTAATTATTAGGCATAATGTTTCTTCTTCCTTGTGTTAGCTGGCTCTGCACCTGCCGCACCTTAGGGCTGCCTTACAGAACTTTGCAATATAGCTAGTTTAGAAGCAGTTATAGCATTATTAGGGTTATAGGGTCTTATTATATGGTTTGGTCTAGAATAGCTTTGCTTTAAAGACTATTCCGTCTTAGCATATCTTATTAGCGTCTTCTACTTCTGCTAGTCCTAGGATTAGGGTGGTATGCTATGCGTTTTCTACTTAGGGGCGCCTTATGGTTGCCTTAATCACGTTTACTTTATTTGCTTTTCTGATCTTAGTTATAAGGTTCTTAATAGATATATGCTTTGTTAGGAATCCCTTAACTATAACGCTAAGTACGTAGCGGTGAAGGGCCGCTTCCAGACTAAATGCTTTAGCGATCTATTTTTGGTTCTCTCTGTATTAGGCTGCGTTTCCTTTAAAGGTAATAATTATGTCTCCGCTAGGGAGTCTTCTAGCTGCTATGGCTATGGTTTGGCTAGTGGCTCTGTTTACTATAGTTATTATATCTTTAGCGCCTTAGGATTAGAGCGTTTCCTAAATTATATTGCCTTTAATAAGTACTTCTCTGTGTTATCTGCCTAGGACCTGTAAGGGAGGGGTTTTATTGTTTAGTCTTCTTAGTGCTAGTCCAGCTATGACACTTGCCTAGGTTAGTGTATTAGTTCCTTTAGCTTCTTCCCTAATAGCCTCCTTAAGGGCTACTTTAAGGGCTTCTTTAGTAGTACGGATATTATTATTATCATTGCTGCTATTATTATTCATAGCTCTTATTTTAGCGCAGGCGCGGTTTGCTGCCTAGCGGGCTATAGCCTTTATAATGCTCTAAACTTAGGAGACTTTATTGCTAGGGATAAGGCTAGCGATCTTATTATAGAATTTCGTGTTATCTAGGTGTTCGAATTGTATCCGATCTATTATTAGGTTGTCTTCGTATCTATAGGTGTTAAATTGCCCTATTCCTGCGTTCGGGTAGTGGTAGCTCTATGCTAGCCCCCTTTCTCTAGTGTTAATTACTATTAGCATCTCGCCCTTGCACCTGCCTCTGGCTCTGTCGCGATGCGACATCGTAGGAGGGGTAAACGGAGGTGAGGAATTCGAATATCGATGTGGTTTGTATTTTAGAGGCGATTCCGGACCTTTAGATCGGTGCGGAAAAAGTATCTAGGGCTAAATCATAGATATTAACAAAGAAAGAAGAACACAAGACAAGAATCTAGTTAGTTAATGCCCGAGAGACCTAGGCCTAGAAACGGCTAGGAATTAAACTAAACCTATACCCCTACCACAGAAGACAAATAACATTAGGTGCTCTAACTTCCCTAGACTAACAAGCTAGACCTAGGCTAGAGAAGGCTAAAAAGTGGGGCTATAGAAGAGCTAGCTAAAAAGTGAAAGAGAAGTGAATTACCACTGCGAAACTAAATCTAGCACGCTATAAGATAGTATAACAGGCCTAGAGCAGTGCTAGAGCAGACCTAGGACAGAGCTAGGCAGGGCTTAGAACCTAGGATTTTCCTTTTTCTTTTTCCTTTCTTCTTTCTTTTCTTATTAGGATAAGGCTAGCGTAAGCTAGTAATAAACACCTACAATAGGCCACACATAACACGACGCAGGCCTAGTATAGGGTTAGCGTTAGCCTAAACATAGATGCAAGGGGTTTTTCTTCCTATTCAAGGGTTTTCCTTTTAACGAAGCAGCAGGAGTACTAGTACTAGCCTTACATAGAGCTAGCTAGCGTAAATAATATATATACGTTTAGATTAGAAGAAATATATATATAATGCTTATAGCGTAGGTAGCTAAGCAAAGAGCTACGCCTACCTTAAGCAAACCCTAAGGAACTTTAGTATCTTTATTCTAGGTACCTTAGAAAGGATGCCCTAAGCAAGACTACTACCTATATAAGGAGTGCTCTTATAAGGAATAGAGTATAAAAATTATAAAATATACGCTTATATGCTTACTCGCTAGGTTATTTCTAGGAGGCTACCTAAACATTAGTTACTAAGGCCTTTTAGAGAATCCACTAGGATCTTTAAGATTATAAACCTAGTTATAATAGCATAAATTAGCTGCTAGTTATTAAAGATAAATTCTTAGGGATAATATAGGTTTATATGCTACCTAATAAATCATAAGGAATAGTGTTTAACGTATTAATTTACTTTAAACAATAGGTTATAAGGCAATTCAGGTTATTAATCGTAAAAATCAGGCAGGATAATAAAGGTGCTATAATTAGTTAGAGCAGTAATATAATCTTTTAATAGTAAGCACGCTTATAAGGCATAGATCTAGAGCTTACGCCGCTATACACGCATAAGCCTAATAGCTACGTTAAATAAGCAAATTAAGCGATTACCTTAAGATTAAATATAATGCTTATAGGCATAGGGCTACCACTAAACCTATAGCTAGAGAGCACTTAAGCTACTGCTTATTTATATAATATTAGTCCTATTTAGTAATTAAAGTAAAAACACCCTAGAAACCCTTAAGAGCTAGTTCTATAATAATACACACTTACTAATCAGGAGCCTATAGCTAACCTTAGGCCTAATTAGAGCGGGTTATATATATACGGTTACCGCGCGTATTTACTACAAAGGGATTGTAAGGCTAACTAGCAGAGAAGGCATTATAAAACATACCCTAGGGGATATATTAGGTATCTTATAGGTTATGCAGCCTCTAATATTTACCGCGTTTAGATCCTATAGCTAGGAAGGGTTATAATAATAAGGAATATTACTTTTAATAAGTTAATATTCTATAATTTAATTAAGAAAAGCGCTAAAGAGTAGTCTATTAAAGAGCTAGAAGCATAGTTTTAAGACCTTAAGATTAATAGTAAATTAGATAAAGAGCTTAATTTATTCCTTACGCTATTAACTAGTGGACCTTAATAGGATCTAATAGAGTATTTAAACTTAGGGGTAGGAGCTTTACTAAGCACTAAAAGTAATTAAATAAAAGAGTAAGAAGCAGTGTAACCTACTAAGCAAATAAGACTTTAAACGCTATATTAGACACTAGATCTATTAAGTAAGGAGTAAGAGACCCTATTATAAACGCTTAATAAAGTAAAGAGAAGCAGAGGACTCCTATAAAAGATACTTATTAAAGCGGAAGTAGCTATTTAATAGACACTTAAGAGAGTAATAAGGATCTAATAGGGATATTACCACTAGAAGAAGCTATGCCTAGTAAGGATAGCATATAGAAAGACTTCTCTAGAGTAGACGCTAGACTAGCTACCTACGCTAAAAGCTTATAAGAAGTATAAGAAAGCGCTTAAGAGAGCTTAGGAATAGAGTTATATAATAGTGTGCGCACTAGCTCTAGATTACGTAAAAGAGAGAGAAAGGCCTTATTCTAGATTATAGCCTACTAGGTAGAAGAAGCAGAAAAAGGCCTAATAATACTCTTATAAGTAGCTTATAGAATCTAAAGAAGCTTTATAAGGAGCTTAGTTTACTTAATGCAGTAGGAAATATAGACTTAGACTATAAGAGCGTTATAATAGTGTGGTTAGTGCTTAATACTTATTATAATAAAGAAAACAGATCGCTCCTTAAATAGAAGATAAAGATAGGTATAATACATTAATCTAATCTCGCGAATCCTCTGAAATTATAGAAAGAAGCAAATAATTATATATTTAGAGAGGAGTGGATTAAGGTAATAAATAAAGAGATTAATAAGCTTAAGGAACAAGGGACTTAGAGGTAGATTAAACGCTCTATAGCGTGTTTAAAGCTATTACTATTAAAGTGAGTATACTTATATAAATTTAATAAGAAAGGAATCCTATAGCGATTTAAAGCGCGTATTTATATTTACGGAGACCTATAGGAAAGCTCTATAATTAAATAAACCTACGCTACAATGCTTGCCGCACACGTATTTCATGTCTTTATAGCGTTAGTCACATAATTTAATCTAGAGATAAGGCAGTATAATATTAAGAATGCATTCCTTTACGTAATATAAGGAGGTAATGTAATTCCTATTACTTATAATCTCCCTAATAGCTTTAAAATAATAGGAGAGTGTATAGAATTACTTAAGGCTCTCTATAGGCTTAGGGATTTGCTATAGCTTTAGTTTAAAGAGCTAAGCAAGTAACTTAAGGAGCTTAGGCTTAAATCTAGCTAAGAAGAGCCCTGCTTATTTTACACTAAAGCGTGTAATGTTTTCCTTATGTTCTTTATAGATAATATCCTTATAGCTTTCTATAAGAATAATATAAAAGCCACAGACTATATCTCTTAGGGCCTTAAGGATATGTATAAATTAGATAAGAAGGAGAGGTATACTTCTTCCTAGGAATTTAGATTATTAGGGATTAATTATAAAGGAAGGTATATCTTAGTTATAAGGCATATATTAATAAGATTAGTAAGAAGTTTAGGTAAGTAGGAAAAGGCACTTTCCTGCTATACTAATCCTAGCAGTAGAGTATTATAAGTTTAAAGGTAAGGCTATAAAGTAAGTGATAAAGGTATACTAAGAGAAGATTAGATTAATCCTATATATAGTAATAATAGTTAGGCTAGATATAGCCTTTATAGTAGCAAAGCTATTATAGTACCTAATAAACCTAGGGGCAGAGCATATAAGAGTAGCAGACTAAGCTATACGCTACTTAGTTATAATAAGCAAGCTTACGCTCTGCTATGGCGGGATGTTAGAGCTATAGGCTCTATAAATCATAAGTAATGCTTCCTTTACTAATAACCCTAAATCGCGTAGATCTTCGTAAGGTTATTTAATTACTCTTTTAGAGGACTAATTATCTAGAAAGCTACGCGCTAGTCTATAGTAACTATATTTATAATAGAAGCTAAACTGCTTACTTTGTAATAAATAGCAAAGGAGACTATAAGTCTTTAGCGCTTGTTTAAGGATATTAGGTTTAATGCTTATAAAGACTGGATTATTCACTGTGATAATTAGCAGACTATTTATCTTATGCTTAATAAGAGTAAGCGATTAAACACTTATCTGCGCTACGTTAATATACATAACATATAGCTAAAGTAGGAATTCAAGAGAGGGAGCTTTAAAGTCACATATCTTCTAATAGAGGAAATGCTTGCTAACGGATTTACAAAGCCCCTAAATTATTAGCAATTTAAACGCTTTAGATCTATGCTTAGTTTAATCGATTTACGCACATAACACGATATTTAAAGCGCTTAAATCACGTTATAAGTATAGGCACGTTAGAGAGGGACATGAAATTAATTACCCTAGAAATATATAAAGACCCTCCTTAGCTAGCAAAGCGCTAGCAAGGCAAATAGGATTTACAACTATAACTCTAAAACGCTATTATGCGAAAAACGCATATAAACGCTATTCTAAGAATAAAAGAAAAGACTTATATAAGAAGGCAAATAACCTCCTTAAGATAGGCTATTACTATAGTTACCTTCTCTTCTGCCGCTACTAAAGAGCCCCTATTAGCTATATTAGCCCTATTACTAGTAGTGACCTTATTATACATAGAATCTAGCTTTATAATAAGTTCTAATTAGAGTTATAGTGCCTTATAGCACTGCTTTACTATCTATAAAGCGCGAAGTATTAGAAGGGAGTAGAAGAAAGAGAGATTAGGAGCGTAACTTACCTTAGTATTATTATTTAGCGCTAATAATATTCGCTTTGCAATAGGAACGTAAGCGTTATGCAAAGGGTAGTAATAGTAATTGCTAACCTTATATAAGTAACACCTCTAAGATTATCTAAACCTAACCTTAAAGCATCTTCTAAGATTACCTTTACCTATAATGCTTGCTTATACATACCCTTTATAGGGGATATCTTATAGAGCACTATAAGGGCTAGGTAAACTAGGCTAAGTAAAGTTAGCGTATTATAATAAGGGAAAGGAAGCTTATATAAACTATCCGCTACTAAGGGAATTGCTAAGGATTGCCTCTTAGGCGCCTTTCTCTTCTCTTAGCTAGAGGTAAGAATTATAAAGGAGTATGCTTTAAGCGCTTTCCCTCCCTCCTTAGGAGATAGTAACTTACTAGCTAGCTACTTAGGGCTAGCTAGGGGTAAGGAGAATAATACTTAGGAGCTTCCTAAGGCTCTAAGTATAATATTAGGCTAGTATAATAGCTAGCTAAGCACACTCCTAGGATTAGAAATCTCGCCCTATAAGACTCCCTTAAGAGGGTTATAGCTAATAGAATTCTTATTAGTTATATTAATTAAAATATAGGTATAATTAAATAAAGGGTAAGATATAAGGAAAAGGAAAAGAAGAAGCCTATAATCCTATAAGGAAGCTTTTTAGGTAGGGAGATATGGTTAATATGCTTACTTATAGCTTACTATATTTACTTAGAGCTTACCTTACCTTATAGACTAAAAACACTATATTTCCTATATAAAAAGCATAATTATAGGTCTTAATAACCTTAAACTATAATTAGGGGTGTGTTACCTAGGTGGCGTAGGTAACTAGCTATCCGTGATTATATAAGCGGAGGAATGTATAACGTACACGACTTAAGAGCTTAGTAAGGTCTTTTACAGGCTCTTTCCTCTATAAAAGGAATGCTTATAATCTCTCTTTTGTAACTAGATATCTATCATTAATTTACCTTCTTTTTACCTATTATTAGGGGCCCTGTCAATTGCTGTGTCACGTGCACGTCATTATCCCTTACGTGTGCGAGATTTCAGCAATCCACTGTGTATATGGAGACTTTGACGAAGGAAAAGCAGCGTCGCGAGGCCAAAGTATGTCAACCCGAGAATTGAATATATATCATATCATAATTCTATGCAGAAGGCATCCCTTACGTGCAATTACCATGAAAGGTAACGTCACATATATATTATATCATTATATCACCTTTGATACTTTTTCCGCACCGACCTAAAGGTCCGGAATCGCCTCTAAAATACAAACCACATTAATATTTGAATTCCTTACCTCTGTTTACCCTCCTACAATGTCGCATCGCGATAGAGCTAGAGGTAAGCGCAAGGGCAAGATGCTAATAGTAATTAACGCTAGAGAAAGGGGGCTAGTATAAAGCTACTACTACCTAAACGTAGGAATAGGGTAATTTAATACCTATAGATATAAGGATAACCTAATAATAGATTAGATATAATTTAAGTACCTAGATAATATGAAATTCTATAATAAGATTACTAGCCTTATCCCTAGTAATAAAGTCTCCTAAGTTTAGAGCATTATAAAGGCTATAGCCTACTAGGCAGTAAACCATGCCTACGCTAAAATAAGAGCTATAAATAATAATAGTAGTAATAATAATAATAATATTTACACTACTAAAGAAGCCCTTAAAGTAGCCCTTAAGAAGGCTATTAGGGAAGAAGCTAAAGGAACTAATATACTAACCTAAGTAAGTATTATAGCTAGACTAGCACTAAGAAGGCTAAATAATAAAACCCCTCCCTTATAGGTCCTAGGCAAATAATATAGAGAAGTACTTATTAAAGGTAATATAATTTAGGAAACGCTCTAATCCTAAGGCGCTAAAGATATAATAACTATAGTAAATAGAGCTATTAGCTAAACTATAGCTATAGTAGCTAGAAGACTCCTAGTAAAGACATAATTATTACCTTTAAAGGAAACATAGCCTAATATAAAGAGGACTAAAAATAGATTATTAAAGCATTTAGTCTAGAAGTAGCCCTTTACTATTATATACTTAGCGTTATAGTTAAGGGATTCCTAATAAAGTATATATCTATTAAGAACCTTATAACTAAGATTAGAAAAGTAAATAAAGTAAATGTAATTAAGGTAACTATAAGGCACTCCTAAGCAGAAAACACATAGTACACTACCCTAATCCTAGGACTAGTAAAAGTAAAAGATGCTAATAAGATATACTAAGATAGAATAGTCTTTAAAGCGGAGCTATTCTAGACTAAACTATATAATAAGACCTTATAACCTTAATAATACTATAACTACTTCTAAACTAGCTATATTATAAAGTTCTATAAGGTAGCCCTAAGGTATAGTAGGTATAGAGCTAGCTAATATAAGGAAGGAGAAATATTATACCTAATAATTAGTAAATAACTAAAGGAAAACTATATCTTATATTCTAGCTTACACTTAGCGTGGTTAAGGGACTACCCTATCCTAAAAGAGAAGTAAAATATAGCAAAAGTAAGCTACCTAGAGTAACTATTATAATTTACTAGTAACTCCTTAGATAGAAGCCTAACGCTACCTTATAAGGAACTAGCATAGCTATAGCACCTATTATTATAATAGGTAGGAAAAGGGAATACCTTATAAATATAAAGAGAAGTACTAAATAGCCTAGGGTAAGGAGTATTATATAATATATATCTTAAAATAGGGCTAGAATAGAGCTAGTATAAGATAGTAAAGACCTACTACCCCTTTAATTAATATAGTAATATTATAAGTTCTCTTTTAGAATATAAACAAGAAGGATAGCTTAATACATATAGCGCTCTAACACTAAACTAATATAAATATAATAGTAATCTAAGAGTAAGAATACATAAGGCACCTATAGCCCTTAGCACTAGGCCTTACCTAATTCTAACTAGTATACTATAAGGAAAGGAATATAATATATATAAATAAGAAGTATAATATAGGGTTATAAATAGCCTAGGGAGGACTTAACTAGTTACTAGTAGAGATAAAAGGCATAAATATTTACTCCTTTACTTAGAAGGATATATAAATAACTAGAATATACCTATTTACACTTTTAATGTAAAAAAGCCCTATAGCTAAAGCGTTTTTATAGAAGACTTTAACTAAAAATACCCTCTCTAGGATAGCTTAGATAGAATAACTAGAGAAGTAAAGGAACTACTAGACCTTATAAGCTAATAGAGGCTTAGTCTAGTAATACCCTAAGGGAAACCTATAAGATAATATAAAGAAGATAGAGATAGCACTATAGATTTAGTATAGGTAACTCTAGATATCTAAGTCCACTATAATAGCATAGAAGACCTTATAGGCTTTAACTATATTCTATAGCTAATTAGTATCTTTACTAAGGAGTAAGAAGGTGCCTTACTTACCCTTAAACACACCTAGACTATAATAAATAGACTATAGGTAAAGGCAAAAGTAGTAGTATAACTCTAAGTGGAAAACACACTAGACCTAAAAGATAAGGAAGGAATTAATATATATATAATATAGCTTATTATAAACCTCTAATAGATAGCAGAACTAATAGCCCTATAGAAGCGCTAAGGACTCCCTAGCCTAGAGGTATAGTGGTTAAGGAGAATAAAAGAGGTAATTACTAAAGCTAGATAAGCTAAGAGATAATAGAGGCGCTAGAAGACTAAAGTAAACTAGTAAGCCTTCTCTAAGGCAAATAATAACTAGGAATAGATAGTTAGGGAAGAAAAAGGAATATATAGAGAGAAGCCTTATAAAAAGCTAATATATAGGAAAAGGACAGTAGAGTTTAGAGACTAGAGAGATAGGCCTAGCTCTAAAGCTAGGCCCCCTAGAGCTCTCTAGACTCCTAGACCTAGAAAGAACTAATAATAACCCTAACCTAGCTACTACCTATAAGGATATGGTAAGTATACTTATATAAAGGTTCTTCCCTAAGCCTATAGTAAACCTCTCCTATATCCTAGACCTCTCCTTCCTAGAGCTTAATAATATACTAGTCCTAGATAAAGAATAGTTTAGAGTAAGAGATATTAGAAATATCCTATTAGATATAGCTAGCTAGAAAGCCCTAGGAGATAATAAACTCTTAGTAGGCCTTATTAAGGCCTATAATAAACTAGCTAAAGAAGCTATAGTATGCTTACTAAATGCTATCCTTAAAGTAAGATATTTCCTAGTATAGTTCTAAACTATATAAGTAATAGTAATTAGAAAGCTAGGAAAAATCACTAAGGAGATAAGAAGAGCTAATATATAAAGACTTATCTTACTACTAAATATATATATATATATTATTTACGCTAGCTAGCTCTATGTGGGGCTAGTACTAGTACTCCTACTGCTTTGTTAAAAGGAAAACCCTTAAATAGGAAGAAAAACCCCTTATATCTATGTTTAGGCCAACGCTAACCCTATACCAGGCCTGCGTCGCGTTATGTATAGCCTATTGTAGGTGTTTGTTGCTAGCTTGCGCTAGCCTTATTCTAATAAGAAAAGAAAGAAAAAGGAAAAGGAAAATCCTAGGTTCTAAGCCCTACCTAGCTCTATCCTAGGTTTACTCTAGCACTGCTCTAGGCTTATTATACTATCTTATAGCGTGCTAGATTTAGTTTTATAGTGGTAATTCACTTCTCTTTCACTTTTTAGCTAGCTCTTCTATAGCCCTACTTTTTAGCCTTCTCTAGCCTAGGTCTAGCTTATTAGTCTAGGGAAGTTAAAGCACCTAATATTATTTATCTTCTATAGTAGGGGTGTAGGTTTAGTTTAATTCCTAGCCGTTTCTAGGCCTAGGTCTCTTAGGCATTAACTAACTAGATTCTTATCTTATATTCTTCTTTCTTTATTAATATCTATAATTTAGCCCCCTATATAAGTATAAGAAGGGTTCCTCCTCTAGAGGGTCTTTTTCTTTCCTCTTTTTTATTAAACTTTCTATAGGTTCTTTTCTTCCTTAGAGCTACCTAAGGCACTCCTAGGCTAGTGTTAGCCTAATTACTAATATTACTACAGATCTATTAGGTTATCTAATAAGATAGCACTAGCTACTGTGAGTACTCTTACGTTCTATGCTTATCTAGCTCTAATCCGCCTAGGAAAACTCTAAAAATAAGCAATATCCTTAAAAGTCTTTAACTAAGAAGTAGCTTAAGTGGGCTATAGCTAAGGATTTAAAGGTATAACCCCTCTAGCCCTAGCCTGCCTCTATTCTAATGCTAATTTGCTATAGTTAGGGGATCCCTATAGGATCTAATATGTCTCTTATAAATCTTAATTAATTAACTACCCTAGGCACTAGTGCTATAATATTGCTAGTAAGTTAGATCTATCCTAGCTTAGAAGCAAGGCTAACTGTTTTGTATAGGGCTAGCTACTAACGCTTATTTTAACTATTAGGTCTATAACTATAGATATTTAAAGGTAGTTAGCGCCTCTATTCTAGGCTAGATCTAGTGCTAATTTATTCCTAGCCTAACTTAAGTAGTTAATAGAATAAGCACTAGTAGCTAGTGGAAGTTTAGGTAGCTATAGTCACTAGGGGTAGTGTAAGTACTACTATTCTAGTTTAATATTATATCTAGTCTAGGTCTAACGGTTCTATAGGTCCTAGATAACTATTAGGATTACGTAAAGAAGCTCTATGCTAGTAATTAAAGTAAGAAGAAGCGTAGTGCCTTAGCTATAGGCCTAGGCTAGTCTAGCGCTAGTAGGGAGCAATATAATAAGGTTATCTTTTAGCTATAGCGCCTAGACGCTTACGCTACGGAGACAAACTGTCTCCTAGCTATAGCCCTGCTTGCTAAGGGGTAGGCTAAGGTAATAGAGGGGTAATTCTAGTCCTAGAGGAGGAGTGATTAGTTAGGTAGGTATAGCTTAGTAAAGGGGCAGAGGCAGACTAGTAGGGCTTGTAATACCTAGCGTTATATATTTAAAATTAATCTAATAATGGTTCTAGAAATGTAATTCTTTAGCTAGCCTACTGCTAGCTCTAAACTATATAATCTTATATCTCTCCCTAGTTATTTACTGTGTTTATATCTTAGTTATTAGTCCTAGCTTGCTAGAAGCGCCCTAGCTCTAGCTCCTTCTCTTTACTATGTATGTTAGCTACTAGTTCTTATGCTAATAAGTAGTATTAGAGTTATTTTATACTAAGGAACTATTTAGCTATTACTCTTGCCTTTAGGGGTAGTTTAAGGCTAGCCTTACCTCCTATATGTCTTTAGGCTAGCGCGTTTAGGGGCATTAGTAGTTATATTTAGGGTAGTTTACTATAATATAATATTAGTCCTTAACTACTCTGCTATAGCTATATAGCGGCGAGTTTACCCTAGGAATGCCTCTCTAGAAGAGGAACTTATTAAGACTAATCTTCCTAGTGTATAGTTAGACTATAGTTAAGGAGATATGCTTTTCTAGGCCTATGTGAAATCTTTAGATTTCCTTTAGGTTATAAGTTAGTGGTTAATCCTTAGTTAGTTCTCTTATAAGTCTATGCTATCCTAGGCGTTTCTTACTATGCTATTTATCCTAGTGTTATCTCTATTCCTTATATAGTTCCGCTACTAGTTTATTACTCCTAGGGAGGGGTCTCTATTTATAACATAATACTAACTATACTAAGTTAGTAGTGGTTTAGATTATTATAGCTATTCCGCTCTCTATAATTCTCTCTTTAAACTTCTATTTTATCTTATTTAGGTATAGATTTAGGGAGGGGACATAGGTTTTAACCTCTAGTTAGGCAATAGGTATAGCCTTAAACGCACTAGCTATAATTCAGAGGCAGGCTAATTAGTCTATTATAAAGCTTTTAACTACTTCTCTTAGCTTTCTACCTTTCTTAGTTAGGGTATAGTAAGCGCTTACCTTATAGGTAAGGATAGGCTAGACTACTTACGTATATAGGAGTTAAGCATCTCTAAAGCTATAACCCTAGGCTAATGCTACTAGTAAAGAGAGTGTAAGCTACTGCTAGGCTAGTTTACCTTTTAGGATATTCTTATAGGTACTCTAATTAAGTTTCCTATTAACCTAAACTCTAAGGAACTTATATAACTCTATAGGCACTATCTCCTTTACACTAAGTTAGACCCTAGCCTATAGGGGTTAGTATGCTTTACTAAAGTATATAAGTTTAGTCTTTACTAGGTTAAACTTTACTCCTACTTCTTTTACTTACTTTTTATATACTTTTACATAGCTTTAAGCCTTTTCTAGGTCTATATAGTGTTTTTCTAAACACTACTATATTTATATTATCTATAAATCCTATTACTACTATGCCTAGGATAGCTTAAAGGCATATATATAGCTCCGCTAAGTAAAGTAAGAAGAGGATTAGTAAGAGGAGAGCCTTATAGGGTGCTTACCTTTATCTAAAAGGGTCTTAAGAGTTTACTATTAAAGCTAAGCTAGCTTATTCTATCCATAAGGAAGCTATGTATTATAGCTATTAGCTAGCGTGGTATGCCTATTTAGATTAAAACGTAAATTAGATATAGGTAGCTAACTCTATTAAATACGGAAGAGATATCTATTTACGCTAGTAAGGCAATGCTACCTTTACCCTAAGCCTCTCTTACGTATTCTATAAGGACTCTTATTATAGTTTCTATTAATCTATTTACCCTATTTCCTATTTATAGCTTAGGAAGGAGGCCCTTAGCCTTAGCAAAGGCTATAAGCTACCTTATAATTACTGCTTCTATAATCTTTCCTACTATATTTAGTAGTAAGATAGGTCTTTACGCATTAGCCCTTCTTATCTCCTTAGTGATTTTTCCTAGCTTCCTAATTACTACTACTTATATAGTTTAGAACTATACTAGAAAATATCTTACTTTAAGGATAGTGTTTAGTAGGTATACTATAGCTTCTTTAGCTAGTTTATTATAGGCCTTAATAAGGCCCACTAGGAGTTTATTATCTCCTAGGGCTTTCTAGCTAGCTATATCTAATAGGATATTTCTAATATCTCTTGCTCTAAACTATTCTTTATCTAGGACTAGCGTATTATTAAGCTTTAGGAAGGAGAGGTTTAGGATATAGGAGAGGTTTGCTATAGGCTTAGGGAAGAACCTTTATATAAGTGTGCTTACCTTATCCTTATAGGTAATAGCTAGGTTAGGGTTATTATTAGTTCTTTCTAGGTCTAGGAGTCTAGGGAGCTCTAGGGGGCCTAGCTTTAAAGCTAGGCCTATCTCTCTAGTCTCTAAACTCCACTATCCTTTTCCTATGTATTAGCTTTTTATAGGGCTTCTCTTTATATATTCCTTTTTCTTCCCTAACTATTTATTCCTAGTTATTATCTACCTTAGAGAAGGCTTACTAGTTTACTTTAGTCTTCTAATGCCTCTATTATCTCTTAGCTTATTTAGCTTTAGTAACTACCTCTTTTATTCTCCTTAACCACTATACCTCTAGACTAGGAGTCCTTAGCGCTTCTATAGGGCTACTAGTTTTACTATCTATTAGAGGTTTATAATAAGCTATATTATATATATATTAATTCCTTCCTTATCTTTTAGGTTTAGTACGTTTTTACTTAGAGTTATACCACTACTTCTACCTTTGCCTATAGTCTGTTTATTATAGTCTAGGTATGTTTAAGGGTAGGTAGGGCGCCTTCTTACTCCTTAGTAAAGATGCTAATTAGCTATAGAATATAGTTAGAGCCTATAAGGTCTTCTACGCCATTATAGTAGACTTAGATATCTAGAGTTACCTATGCTAGATCTATAGTACTATCTCTATCTTCTCTATGTTATCTTATAGGTTTCCCTTAGGGCATTACTAGACTAAGCCTTTACTAGCTTATAAGGTCTAGTAATTCCTTTGCTTCTCTAGTTATTCTATCTAAGCTATCCTAGAGGGGGTGTTTTTAGTTAAAGTCTCTTATAAAAACGCTCTAGCTATAAGGCTTTTCTACGTTAAAAGTGCGAATAGGTATATTCTAGTTATCTATATATCCTTCTAAGTAAAGGGAGTAAATGTTTACGCCTTTTATCTCTACTAGTAACTAGTTAGGTCCTCCCTAGGCTATCTATAACCCTATATTATGCTTCTTATTTATATATACTGCGTTCTATCCCTTATAGTATGCTAGTTAAAATTAGGCAAGGCCTAGTACTAGGGGCTATAGGTACCTTATATATTCCTACTCTTAGATTACTATTACGTCTATATTAGTTTAGTGTTAGAGCGCTATATATATTAGGCTATCCTTTTTGTTTACGTTCTAAAAGAGAACTTATAACATTACTATGTTTATTAAGGGGGTAGTAAATCTCTGCTATCTTATACTAGCTCTATTCTAGCCCTATTTTAAGATATATATTATATAATACTCCCCAGACAAGCCAAGAGACAATGGAGGCGCCGAAAGACTGAAGCAAACTGGCAAGCCTTCTCCGAGGCGGACAATAACCGGGAACGGACGGTCAGGGAAGAAAAAGGAACGCGTGGAGAGAAGCCCTACAAAAAGCTAACACGTGGGAAAAGGATGGCGGAGTTTAGAGACTAGAGAGATAGGCCTAGCTCTAAAGCTAGGCCCCCTAGAGCTCCCTAGACTCCTAGACCTAGAAAGAACTAATAATAACCCTAACCTAGCCACTACCTACGAGGATAAGGCAAGTATACTCACATAAAGGTTCTTCCCTAAGCCTATAGTAAACCTCTCCTATATCCTAGACCTCTCCTTCCTAGAGCTTAATAACGCACTAGTCCTAGATAAAGAATGGTTTAGAGTAAGAGATATTAGAAACATCCTATTAAACATAGCTAGCTAGAAAGCCCTAGGAGATAATAAGCTCCTAGTAGGCCTTATTAAGGCCTATAACAAACTAGCTAAAGAAGCTATAGCGCGCCTACTAAATGCTATCCTTAAAGTAGGATATTTTCTAGCATAGTTCTAAACCGCATAAGTAGTGGTGATTAGGAAGCTAGGAAAAACCACTAAGGAGATAAGAAGGGCTAATATATAAAGACTTATCTTACTACTAAATATAGTAGGTAAGATTATAGAAGCGGTAATTACAAGGCGGCTTATAGCCTTTGCTAAGGCTAAGGGCCTCCTCCTAAGCTATAAATAGGAAATAGAGCAAATAGATTAATAGAAACCGTAATTAAAGTCCTTATAGAATGCGTAAGAGAGGCCTAGGGTAGAGGCAGTATTACCTTATTAGCATAGATAGATATCTTATCTGTATTTAATAGAGTTAGCTACCTATACCTAATTTATGTTTTAATCTAAATAGGCATACCACACTAGCTAATAGCTATGATATATAGCTTCCTTATAGATAGAATAAGCTAGCTTAGCTTTAATAGTAAACTCTTAAGACCCTTCTAGATAAAGGCAAGCACCTTATAAGGCTTACCTCTCTTACTAATCCTCTTCTTACTTTACTTAGCGGAGCTCTATATGCGCCTCTAAGCTATCCTAGGTATAGTGGTAATAGGATTTGCAGATAATATAAACATAGTAGCGTTTAGAAAGAATACTACGTAAACCTAGAAGAGGCTTAAAGCTACGTAAAAGTATATAAAAATAGGTAAAAAAGCAGGAGTAAAGTTTAACCTAGCAAAGACTAAACTTATATACTTTAGTAAAGCATACTAACCCCTATAGGCTAGGGTCTAACTTAGTATAAAAGAGATAATGCCTATAGAGTTATATAGGTTCCTTAGAGTCTAGGTTAATAGGAAACTTAATTAGAGTGCCTATAAGAATATCCTAAAAGGCAAACTAGCCTAGCAGTAGCTTACACTCTCCTCGCTAGTAGCATTAGCCTAGGGTTATAGCTTTAGAGATGCCTAACTCCTATATATATAGGTAGTCTAGCCTATTCTTACCTATAGGGTAAGCGCTTACTATACCCTAACTAAGAAGGGCAGAAAACTAAGAGGAGTAGTTAAAAGCTTTATAATAGACTAATTAACCTACCTCTAAATTATAGCTAGCGCATTTAAGGCTATGCCTATTGCCTAACTAGAGGTTAAGACTTATATCCCCCTTAGATCTATACCTAAATAAGATAAAATAGAAGTTTAAAGAGAGAATTATAGAGAGCGGAATAACTATAATAATCTAAGCCACTACTAACTTAGTATAGATAGTACTATAGCGTAGACTAAGACCCCCTAGGAATAATAAGCTAGTGGCGGAATTATATAAGGAATAGAGATAACGCTAGGACAAATAGCATAGCAAGGAACGCCTAGGGTAGCATAGGCTTATAAGAGAGCTAACTAAGGACTAACTGCTAACTTATAACCTAAAGGAAATCTAAAGATTCCATATAGGACTAGAAAAACATATCTTCTTAACCATAGTCTAACTACATATAGGAAAGATTAGCCTTAATAAATTCCTCTTCTAAAAGGCATCCCTAGGGTAAACTCACCCCTATGTAGCTATAGTAAAGCAGTTAAGGACTAATATTATATTATAGTTAACTACCCTAAATATAATTACTAACGCCCCTAATCGCAATAGCCTAGAGACATATAGGAGGCAAGGCTAGCCCTAAACTACCCCTAAAGGTAAGAGCTATAGCTAAATAGTTCCTTAGTATAAAATAACTCTAATACTACTTATTAGCATAGGAACTAGTAGCTAATATACATAGGAGGGAGGAAGAGCTAGAGCTAGGGCGCTTTCGCTACGCTAGGACTAATAACTAGGATATAGATATAATAGATAACTAGGAGAGGCATAGGACCACGTGGTTTAGAACCAGCGGTAGGCTAGCTATAGGATTATAATTCTAGAACTATTATTAGATTAATCTTAACTATTAAAAACGCTAGGTATTAAAATCCCTACTAGTCCGCCCCTGCCCCTTTACTAAGCTATAACTGCCTAACTATTTATTCCTCCTCTAGGACTAGAATCGCCCCTCTATTACCTTTGCCTGCCTCTTAGCAGGCAAAGCTATAGCTAAGAGATAGTTTGTCTCTATAGCGTAGGCATCTAGGTACTGTAACTAAAAGATAACCTTATTATGCTAATCTCCTTAGTACTAGACTAGCCTAGACTTACTATAGAAGCACTCCGCTTCTTTTTGCTCTAATTCCTAGCATAGAGTTTCTTAATGTAATCCTAATAATTATCTAGGACCTAGAGAACCATTAGACCTAGACTAGAACTAATAGTAAACTAGTATAGTAGCACTTACATTACCCCTAGTAACTATAGCTACCTAGACCTTAACTAATCACTAGTGCTTATTTTGCTAGCTAGTTAAATTAGGCTAAGAGTAAATTAGCATAGGACTAGGCCTAGGAGAGAGGCGCTAACTACCTACCTTTAAGTAACCATAGTTTTAAACCTAATAATTAAAATAAGCGTTAGTAGCAAGCCCTATGTAAAATAGTTAGCCCTACCTCTAAACCAGAATAGAGTTAACTTACTAGTAATATTATAGCATTAATACCTAGGATAGTTAATAGACTAAGACTTATAGGAAACATATTAGATCCTATAGGGATCCCCTAACTATTATAGGTTAGACTTAGAGTAGACTTAGTGTAGGGGCAGTAGGGTTATACCTTAAGATCTTTAGCTATAGCTTACTTAAGTTACTTCTTAGTTAATAACTTCTAAGGGTAGCAATTATTCTTAGGAGTTTCCTAGGCGGATTAGAGCTAGAATAGCATAGGATATAGGAGTACTTATAGCTGCTAGCGCTATTTTATTAAATAACTTAATAGATCTATAGTAAAGTTAGCATTTAGGCTAATACTAGCCTAGGAGCGCCTTAGGTAGCTCTAAGGAAGAAAAGAACCTATAGGAAGTTTAATAAAAAGAGGAAAGAAAGAAGACCTCTCTAGGGGAGAAACCCTTCTTATACTTATATAGGGGGCTGAATTATAGATATTAATAAAGAAAGAAGAATATAAGATAAGAATCTAGTTAGTTAATGCCTAAGAGACCTAGGCCTAGAAATAGCTAGGAATTAAACTAAACCCATACCCTTACTATAGAAGATAAATAATATTAGGTGCTCTAACTTCCCTAGACTAATAAGCTAGACCTAGGCTAGAGAAGGCTAAAAAGTAGGGCTATAGAAGAGCTAGCTAAAAAGTGAAAGAGAAGTGAATTACCACCGTAAAACTAAATCTAGCACGCTATAAGATAGTATAATAGGCCTAGAGTAGTGCTAGAGCAGACCTAGGATAAAGCTAGGCAGGGCTTAGAACCTAGGATTTTCCTTTTTCCTTTTTCTTTCTTTTCTTATTAGGATAAGGCTAGCGTAAGCTAGTAACAAACACCTATAATAGGCCACACACAACGCGACGTAGGCCTAGTGCAGGGTTAGCGTTAGCCTAAACATAGATGCAAGGGGTTTTTCTTCCTATTCAAGGGTTTTCCTTTTAACGAAGCAGCAGGAGTACTAGTACTAGCCCTACATAGAGCTAGCTAGCGTAAATAATATATATATATAATACTCCCTGCCCTAGGCTATTTAGCACTCCTCTTTATATTTATTAGGCATTCCCTTTTCCTACCTATTATAATAATAGGTGCTATAGCTATGCTAGTTCCCTTACAGGGCAGCGTTAGGCTTCTATCCAGGGAGTTACTAGTAAATTATAATAGTTACTCTAGGTAGCTTGCTTTTGCTATATTTTACTTCTCTTTTAGGATAAGGCAGTCCCTTAACCACGCTAGGTATAGGCTAGAATATAAGATATAGTTTTCCTTAAGTTATTTACTAATTATTAGGCATAATATTTCTCCTTCCTTATATTAGCTAGCTCTATACCTACTATACCTTAGGGCTACCTTATAGAACTTTATAATATAGCTAGTTTAAAAGCAGTTATAGTATTATTAGGGTTATAGGGTCTTATTATATAGTTTAGACTAGAATAGCTTTGCTTTAAAGACTATTCTATCTTAGCATATCTTATTAGTATCTTTTACTTCTACTAGTCCTAGGATTAGGGTAGTATACTATATATTTTCTACTTAGGGGCGCCTTATAGTTGCCTTAATTACGTTTACTTTATTTACTTTTCTAATCTTAGTTATAAGGTTCTTAATAGATATATACTTTATTAGGAATCCCTTAACTATAACGCTAAGTATATAGCAGTAAAGGGCTACTTCTAGACTAAATACTTTAGTAATCTATTTTTAGTTCTCTCTATATTAGGCTACGTTTCCTTTAAAGGTAATAATTATATCTCCGCTAGGGAGTCTTCTAGCTACTATAGCTATAGTTTAGCTAGTGGCTCTGTTTACTATAGTTATTATATCTTTAGCGCCTTAGGATTAGAGCGTTTCCTAGATTATATTACCTTTAATAAGTACTTCTCTATATTATCTACCTAGGACCTATAAGGGAGGGTTTTATTATTTAGCCTTCTTAGTGCTAGTCTAGCTATAATGCTTACCTAGGTTAGTGTATTAGTTCCTTTAGCTTCTTCCCTAATAGCCTCCTTAAGGGTTACTTTAAGGGCTTCTTTAGTAGTGTAAATATTATTATTATTATTACTACTATTATTATTTATAGCTCTTATTTTAGCGCGGGCGCGGTTTACTACCTAGCAGGCTATAGCCTTTATAATGCTCTAAACTTAGAAGACTTTATCGCTAGGGATAAGGCTAGTAATCTTATTATAGAATTTCGTGTTATCTAGGTGTTTAAATTATATCTAATCTATTGTTAGGTTATCTTTATGTCTATAGGCATTAAATTGCCCTATTCCTACGTTTAGGTAGTAGTAGCTCTATGCTAGCCCCTTTCTCTAGTATTAATTACTATTAGCATCTTGCCCTCACACCTGCCTCTAGCTCTATTATAATGTAATATTATAGGAGGGGGTAAACAGAGGTAAGGAATTCGAATATCAATGTGGTTTGTATTTTAGAGGCGATTCCGGACCTTTAGGTCAGTGCGGAAAAAGTATCAAAGGTTAAGCTATTACTATATTACTACTAAATATAGTAGGAAAGATTATAGAAGCAGTAATTATAAGGTAGCTTATAGCCTTTGCTAAGGCTAAGGGCCTTCTCCCTAAGCTATAAATAGGAAATAGGGTAAATAGATTAATAGAAACTATAATTAAAGTCCTTATAGAATGCGTAAGAGAGGCTTAGGGTAGAGGTAGTATTGCCTTATTAGCATAGATAGATATCTTATCCGTATTTAACAGAGTTAGCTACCTATATTTAATCTATATTTTAATCTAAATAGGTATACTACGCTAGCTAATAGCTATAATACGTAGCTTTCTTATAGATAGAATAAGCTAGCTTAGCTTTAATAGCAAACTCTTAAGACCCTTTTAGATAAAGGTAAGTACCCTATAAGGCTCTCCTCTCTTACTAATCCTCTTCTTACTTTACTTAGCAAAGCTTTATATGCGCCTTAGAGCTATCCTAGGTATAGTAGTAATAGGATTTGTAAATAATATAAATATAGCAGCGTTTAGAAAAATACTATATAAACCTAGAAAAGGCTTAAAGCTACATAGAAAGTATGTAAAAATAGGTAAAAAAGCAGGAGTAAAGTTTAACCTAGTAAAGACTAAACTTATATACTTTAGTAAAGCATACTAACCCCTATAGGCTAGGGTTTAACTTAGTATAGAGGAGATAGCGCCTATAGAGTTATATAGGTTCCTTAGAGTCTAGGTTAATAGGAAACTTAATTAGAGTGCCTATAAGAATATCCTAAAAGGCAAACTAACCTAGTAGTAGCTTATACTCTCTTTGCTAATAGCATTAGCCTAGGGGTATAGCTTTAGAGATACCTAACTCCTATATATATAAGTAGTTTAGCCTATCCTTACCTATAGGGTAAGCGCTTACTATACCTTAACTAAGAAGGGTAGAAAGCTAAGAGGAGTAGTTAAAAGCTTTATAATAGACTAATTAGCCTACCTCTAAATTATAGCTAGTGCATTTAAGGCTATACCTATTACCTAACTAAAGGTTAAGACTTATATCCCCCTTAGATCTATATCTAAATAAGATAAAATAGAAGTTTAAAGAGAGAATTATAAAGAGTAGAATAGCTATAATAATCTAAACCACTGCTAACTTAGTATAGTTAGTATTATATTATAAATAGAGACCCCCTAGGAGTAATAAACTAGTAGCGGAACTATATAAGGAATAGAGATAACGCTAGGATAAATAGTATAGTAAGGAATGCCTAGGATAGCATAGACTTATAAGAGAGCTAACTAAGGATTAACTACTAACTTATAATCTAAAGGAAATCTAAAGATTCTATATAGGCCTAGAAAAGTATATCTCCTTAACCATAGTCTAACTATACATAGGAAAGATTAGTCTTAATAAGTTCCTCTTCTAAAGAGATATTCCTAGGGTAAACTCGCTGCTATATAGCTATAGTAAAGTAGTTAAGGACTAATATTATATTATAGTAAACTACCCTAAATATAATTACTAACGCCCCTAAACGCGCTAGCCTAGAGATATATAAGAGGTAAGGCTAGCCCTAAACTACCCCTAAAGGTAAGAGTAATAGCTAAATAGTTCCTTAGTATAAAATAACTCTAATACTACTTATTAGCATAAGAACTAGTAGCTAACATATATAGTAAAGAGAAAGAGCTAGAACTAGGTTAATTCTAGCACGCTAAGACTAATAACTAGGATATAGATATAATAAATAACTAGGGAGAGATATAAGATTATATAGTTTAGAGCTAGTAGTAAGCTAGCTAAAGAATTATAATTCTAAAACTATTATTAGATTAATTTTAAATATATAACACTAGGTATTATAAACCCCTTTAGTCTATTACTACCCCTTTACTAAGCTATATTTACCTAACTAATTACTTCTCCTCTAGGACTAGAATTACTCTCTCTATTACCTTAGCCTACCCTTAGTAAGTAAAGCTATAGCTAGGAGATAGTTTATCTTTACTATATAGGTATTTAGGCGCTATAACTAAAATATTAGCTTATTATATTAATCCTCTAGCACTAGCCTAGCCTAGGCCTACTATAGAGGTACTTCTTTTCTTCTTACTCTAATTACTAGCGTAAAGCTTCTTTATATAATCTTAATAATTATTTAGGACCTATAGAGTAATTAGACCTAGGATAGAACTAGTAGAGAACTAATAGAGAAGCACTTACACTACCCCTAGTAATAATATCTACCTAGACCTTAACTAACTACTAGTGCTTATTCCGCTACCTAGTTAAATTAGGCTAGAAGTAAGTTAGCACTAGACTAGGCCTAGGTAAGGGCACTAGCTACTTATCTTTAAATAACTATAGTTTTAAACCTAATAATTAAAATAGGCATTAGTAGTAAGCCCTATATAAAACAGTTAGCCTTACCCCTAAACTAAAATAGAGCTAACTTACTAGTAATATTATAGTATTAATACCTAGAATAGTCTATAGACTAAGACTTATAGGAAATATATTAGATCCTATAGGGATCCCCTAACTATTATAGATTAGACTTAGAGTAGACTTAGTATAGGGGTAGTAAGGGTCTTACCTTAAGATCTTTAGCTATAGCTTACTTAAGTTACTTCTTAGTTAAAGACTTCTAAGGGTAATACTTATTCTTAGGAGTTTCCTAGGCAGATTAGAGCTAGAATAGCATAGGATATAGGAATACTTATAGCTACTAGTGCTATTTTATTAAATAACTTAATAGATCTATAGTAATATTAGTATTTAGGCTAATACTAGCCTAGGAGTGCCTTAGGTAGCTTTAAGGAAGAAAAGAACCTATAGAAAGTTTAATAAAAAAGAGGAAAGAAAAAGACCTCTCTAGGGGAGAAACCCTTCTTATACTTATATAGGGGGAGGGGCTAAATTATAAATATTAATAAAGAAAGAAGAATATAAGATAAGAATCTAGTTAGTTAATACCTAAGAGACCTAGGCCTAGAAATAGCTAGGAATTAAACTAAACCTATACCCTTACTATAGAAGATAAATAATATTAGGTACTTTAACTTCCCTAGACTAATAAGCTAGACCTAGGCTAAAGAAGGCTAAAAAGTAAGGCTATAAAAGAGTTAGCTAAAAAGTAAAAGAGAAGTAAACTACTACTATAAAACTAAATCTAGTATACTATAAGATAGTATAAGAGGCCTAGAGTAGTGCTAGAGTAGACCTAGGATAGAGCTAGGTAAGACTAGGAACCTAGGTTTTTCCTTTTTCTTTCTTTTCTTTTCTTCTTATTAGGATAAGGCTAGCGTAAGCTAGTAATAAACACCTATAATAGGCTATAGATAACGTAACGCAGACCTAGCGTAGGGTTAGCGTTAGCCTAAACATAGACATAAGGGGTTTTTCTTCCTATTTAAGGGTTTTCCCTTTTGACAAAGCAGTAGGAGTACTAGTACTAGCCCTACATAGAGCTAGCTAGCGTAAATAATATATATATATATCATTATATCTTCTTAATTCCCTTAAGAAAACAAGAAGAAAAAAACGGCGAAACGGAAAGAAAAGTGCTTGCACTAACAAATCATGTTGATGGCCTTTATAGAGTTGGCCTGTCCTAGTCAATTTCCAACGATTTCTATCAGCTTCTTGAGTTACCAAGCCGTCTCGACTCAACTTCTCCAGGATCTGTAAGACACCTATACCAGCCGCTTGGTGCAGCTCGGTGGGAGCATCGCGATATATGATTTCAACAATTTCCATCACAGACCACTCATCTCCCTTTGGGCGCGAGCCATTTGAAGCTCTCATTGTCTGCAAGACTTGTTCTATTCGTAACTTTCGATGCTCAACGTACTCGGCAATTTTCCCTGGACCATCTTCAAGTACAGGTCCGTGGCCAGGGTAGGCTTTGCCAGAAAACAGGCCTCGCATTTTGTCGAGACTTTGAAGATACGTTGACATATCTTCGAATACAGCGGTGCCATGGCCAAGAATATTGTCAGCTGTAAACATAGCGTCTTCTTCCGCCAGAACAAAAACCATATGATCTTTTGTATGCCCTGGGGTGTACACCGCGGTTAATGTTACCCCATCAGCTGAGAACTTCTGTCCGTCAAAAATCCCATGCTGTCCAGCTTCCGGTTTATTTTTGTAGATAATGGCCCCAGGAGCTACTGACAATAGATCAGCAATGCCACCGGTGTGGTCGTGATGCCAGTGGGAAATGAGGGCAATCCCCACTGTTGCCTTCTCCTCTGCCAAAGTTGTCTTCAGTGACGAGACCCAGCCCGGCCTCCCTTCTCCTGTGTCAATGAGAATTCTCCGGTTGCCCGAGCCGACCAGGTAGGTATTCGTTCCCTGTAAAGTGAATCTACCTGGGTTGTTGCCCAGAATGCGGATGCATAGCGGGCTGAGCCGCTGAACCTCGGGGAGGGTAACAAGTGGGGTGGTCATCCCTTCGTTGGAAGTTTCTTGTTACCAGGCGAGTCATCCGAAGCAATCAAAGGAGTGGCGCTTAATATGTCTTGTTGAGCTTGCTCTTCGAATGTCTCCTGCCGGCGATAAGCACCAGGGGTGTGGGGTTTGATTCTACCTCGGCTCTACGTGAGCGAATCAACAAGCGTCAAACTCGAGATAGCAGAAGACCACATTCATATGCCGCAACCTTGAAATAAGAAAATCGACCGTAGCTACCTCAAAATGATATGCATTAAAACGGGAACAACACTCAAACGAAGGCGGAAACGCTCTCACACTCAACAGACTAGGCTTGCATGACTCTCACTGATCACTCCGCTAAACATGAGTCCAGTGCATAGATAGCATGCCTTACAGTGTGCCAGCCGCATGTACTAAGGTGCGAAGAAAATAAGGTAAGCAATTTTGAGCTGTTCTCGTCCTGTATGCAACGCTAATTTCACAACGACTCCAATAGACGTTAATTGGCGAGGAATTTGGAGGAGGGGAATCGCGTTCTCACCGAACGTCAGTCGTTGCCATCGACCTTCGCATCGCTGTTTTCCCCAGCACAGTTCATCTCACAGCATCGTCTTCTCTCATCCGTCAAAATCTACGTCTAACGAAGAAATAGAAGAGTAGAAACACTCTGCTGGAATAAGCCTTTGTTTTGAGGAAGACAACGGACACATGAACGACTATTATCTACCATCTGTCAGTTCACTCTGAACAAGACCATTATTACCTAGTCTCACCCAGTTTTGGCCACCACACGGCGAGCTGCCAATGAAACACAATGTCGACGGATTTCTGGGCTGGCTATTTCAGTGGTGCCGTAGGCATACTTGTGGGGAATCCATTAGATATAGTCAAGGTTCGATTGCAGGCTGGTACGACGGCCACAAGTGATGCAATTTGCCAAAGAACTGCAGCCCTGGCAGCAGGAACCGCTGCTCCAGTTCTAGGATATGGTGCTCTCAATGCTCTTCTCTTTGTATCATATAACCGGTCGGAATGCGCGCTCCAGAAGGCCCTGTTTCCCGAGAAGAGCCTCGTTGCAACTTGGCTTGCTGGAGCAGCTGGTGGACTTGCCACATGGGTTATGAGCGCGCCAACTGAGCTTATCAAGTGCCGTGCGCAGATGTCAATATCTCACGATTCAAGTTGGTGTGTTGTGCGAAAGATTTGGCAGACTGAAGGCCTACGTGGTTTCTATGTTGGTGGGTTTGTAACAACTGTCAGAGACGGTGTGGGCTATGGTTTTTACTTCTGGTCATATGAGCTTGCTAATAAGTACTGGCCATTCATGACACAAGGAGAGGGTCATCCGATGCGCAACGAAACTCCCAGAATTATACTTTGTGGAGGTTTCGCGGGTGTTATTACTTGGGCGAGTGTATTTCCATTAGACACCATCAAGACCCGTCTGCAGGTTCAACAATCGGATTTCCCATCTGAAGCTTCGCCTTTGACACGAGGACTCTGCACTGGAAATTCGCATGGATCTAAACGGCTCGGGTCTTTGGAAATTGCGCGGATCTTATTCAGGGAAGGTGGTCTGACCATTTTCTTCCGCGGTTTAACAGTTTGTAGCATTCGTGCTTTTATTGTCAACGCAGCACAGTGGACAGTATACGAATGGCTTATGATAGAATTCTCTCAAGGGTATGAAAAGAAAGACTCTTTGAACCCAGATGTAGTGTTGATTAATAAAAAGTGAAACCTGTGTTCGCTGGGCTCTATCAAGACCGCGCTCGCTTTGCGTCTCGTGTCCTTCTCAATACAGTTGACAATCGTTTTATACCAGTACTTTTTTTCTAACAGAGAGAGCTATGACTTTTGTCACGCTCCTCTACCAAGGCAGCCACGTCCCGTAAGAAGGCTCAGCACGTCAACCAACCATGGTCCGCGCGGTATCATGAGGACACGAAAGATATTATAGACAATAAGGAGCATCTTTGTCCACAGACTCTTGCATTAAACTTCCCAGGCTTGCGGGACTTCTAAACGCGAGCTCAGGTTCCTAGTTCCATGCAGTTAGTTCACTTATCTACCTGTAAATGTTATATTTATAGATATAGATTTATATCACTTCTCCACTTTACCGCAAGTGGATCGATGAATTAACCTTTGCCAGTGTTTTGACTGCAATGCTCAATGAATGCTGAGAAATTACACGAGTTGTCGCGCGCGTTTAGTCGGGGCGTATCATTACACCCAATTCGAAAAGCACGTCAACCAATAGTTTTATGCTTACTCGAATAATAATAGTATTGTACAAAGGAAATTACTTTGTGGTTGGGATCCTCCAACCTTCCAAACCTGCTTTTGCTGCCATTCAACTGCATTGTCATCAAATGCACGCAACCATTCACTCATAGCACTCATCGCCTCAGCAGCGGTAGCATCTTCTACCATCCCTGTATCAAGTGATGCTGCCACTGGTCGTTTGGACGTAACATCTGGCGATATGTTATGCCGTCTCCTTTTCATTTCGCGATCTGCTAGCCATCCATTTCGGCCTGCCAGGTATTTGACACTATGTCCAACTCCTTCATGCCGGGGCGAAACACGGTTGATTGGTCGATCTAATGGCGGCCCGGCGAAGAATAAGACTCGACCAGCACTATCTTGTTGGAAAGTTTGTCGAATCTGCGCGTCAAGAGCATCATTGACACTATCGGGAAGGGTGTAGACCTCAGGGGTCGAGGAGGATTATATATGTTTGCGGGTGTAGTGCCACTAGCAGCATTAAACTGCGTCCGTGCATGCGTGTGTTGTTGGTTGCAGTGCACAGTTCCTTGGTTCGACATGGACTGGCTATGGGCATACGAAGCATTTGATTGGGAATACGTGGATGCCAAATTCGAAGCATAGCCTGCCTGCTGCTGTTGCTGCTGATATTGCATCGGGCGTAAAGTCACTTGCGGAGTTGGCATTGCTTGCGGCGGTTGAGGAATAGGAACTGGTGTCTGTTGAATGTGGTGACCAATAGGACCAGGGGTTGCTGGCTGAAAGTGGCCTGTGACAGGTACATTGTATTGAGCGGAGTGTGGTGACGGTCCAGGACTAGGTCCAGCAAAGCCAGGCTGGTGGTTTCTCGCTATAGAATCCGTTTGCATGTCAGAGGCCAACGATGATGCTGAATGGCGCGGAACAGGTTCTGAAGCTATGTCGATCAAATTTGGCATAGATGATGGTGGCGGTGTAAGCTCCGGTGGAGGAGAGTCCTATCATGTCGTCGTGATTAGCGCTGAAGGCATCCAATGTACATTAAGTCTTTCACGTCAGGGATGAAATCCACACATTGATGTTGCTAACCCGACAAGCCTGAAAGGATAAATGCAAATACTTGGACCCTCATGTAGGCAGCTTACATTTGATTCGGGTGGTCGCTGGTGTACGGCGCCGACGATAGGGGAGCATTCGGACTTCCCAAGTGGGTCGAGGTAGCTCATCAATTTCTCTGGCGTCTTCACGCAGCAAGTGTTTAATAGGGCTCGGCATCTTTCTCATCCGACGAGGTGCATCAAGTAGATCCATTTCGTAATCCTTGTCTCGCACTTCGTCAGGAACGCAGCTTGCCCAGGTTTTTATCTTGTTGAAACGAAAATTCTCTTCATTGTACCGCGATTCGCAGACGTAGACCTGTTTGTCAGACGGAAGTCCTCTTGGTCTACCCTTGTTGAAACGAGTGACAAACATGACAAAGCAACGATCAAGCAATTCGCTCGTTTGATGATCTCGGTATTGGCCAGTCTTCACTACCTCGTGTTCAAAGAAGTGTTTATCGTACCGATGTACAGTCTGCTCTGGGCGGTAGTACCAACAGGCATTGACCCATTGCTGCCCTGCCCGATCTTGCCAGGTTCTGAAAATTTGAGCAACAATCGGCTTCGCAAGATCGTTTGGATTTCGAATATGGACCCAATCGCCTGCAGAGCGTTTCAGTCAGTCCATGTGGCTGGCTATATGTTAGCAGATGAAGTACGCGACAAGCACTCACCAACTTTCCACGTCTGTCTCCCATGTTGCACTTCAGACAATGGTAGTTTACCGTCCTCATCCCTGAAATCGTCATCTGGCTTGGCTTTTTCTTGCTCTGAAATAATCCGAGACTGTTTTTGCAATTCCATGGCCGCTAAATGAACCGCACTGTCATCTTCGTTGTACAACTTGGCGTTCTCAAACATGAGGTCGATGTCCACCTGTAGCTCGTCCACATTGTGATATTTCTTTCGTTTGACCTTTTTCTTTATGATGTCCAAGGCGATTGGATTGTGGATAATTTCGTAGTAATCTGCCATGGCCATCTTATCAGGCAGCTTTTCGAATGGCGAAATCATAGGATTCCCTTTATGATCTTTCAGCTTCCTAAGACCACGAAGGATCGAGGATATTCGAGCCTCCATTGGCGTCTGTAACATGGGTGGCCGACCCCTCCTTTTGTATGTATCATCATCCTGGTCATCATCTCGTTCTTTACGCCCAGCAAAAACTTGGTGCCCACGGCCATGTCTTTTCTTCGCTGTCGATGTCCGTTGTCTTCATGTCTTGATTCGTCATCGTCAACGCCAACGTCATCGTCATCGTCATCGTCATTGTCGACGTCATCGTCATCGTCTTCTTCTTCTTCTTCTTCTTCTTCTTCTTCTTCTTCTTCTTCTTCTTCTTCTTCTTCTTCTTCTCCTCCTCATCCTCCTCCTCATCCTCTCCTTGGGATCTCTGGGATGGAGAATCGTCCACGGGAGGCAGATCCCCAAGATCTGGCAGCTTTGCATCATCAGATGAGATCTCTCCGTTGGCGACTAGCTTCTTTAGTTCCTCGCCGAACACGTCTCGCAGGCGAACGGCGGCACCGAATATTGGTGCTGACGGGCGATTGTAGACCTGAGCATTGTGACAAATCTGTGCAACATCTTTGACGAATTCTGAGAAGGAAAGGTATTGTTTTCTTTGTATTTTGCTCTGATTCCAACGTTAGAGCACTGCATATAATTACCGATTGATAACGGGGCTTACCCGGATGGTACTGAAGGCAATTGGATCACTGATGACGTCGAAATAGTCAGGTAGCATTCGTCGGTTTGGAATGCGCTGGAACCCTGCTGCTAATTCTTCACCACTTCGGAGAATTAATATTAGTATTGCTTTCAGATGGTATGGTCGCATATGTAGATGATAAACTCTCACTCTTCTTGCACGCTGGAGAGATAAGTCGTGAGTATTTGGATGATTTGAAGCATATCTACTTCGCCATCTCCGGGAGCATCTGTCTCATGACCAGTATGCGCGCTACCCGAACTGTTTTTCATTGTAACATCTTGCTCTCCTTCTTTCCCTTCAATAGATCCGCTTGCATCGTCGGACATGGAAGTGTCGTGGAGTGACATTTGCAATGAGCTGGCAATAAACTATAGGCTGCCTTTGCTGACCGTTTGCACACCTCGTAAATAAGTTAGATAGATGAACGCGATGTGTGAACACGTACAATGCGACATGCTGACTCAGCTGCGACGTGCTGACTCGGCTGCGACACGGGGCCCTCCAGCTCAGGTTACCCTATACCCGCATCATGCTTTGGTTTAATAAATATTGTTTTAGTCATCCAGCTATTCATGTATCTTCAGGTCCTCCTCTGTCCTGTTAATGATAATCGTATGCTACTTGTTTGTTCACATACCTACACAGGCCCCAGGAAGGCTGTAAGGACGTCCCACTGCATGAGGTGGCCAAGGAGATCGCTGAGTCGGATTGTACGACTGTCGGTCATATGCGGCTGCGTTGACTAGGAACTACAATATGCGCGCAAGGTACAAAGACCCCAATGGCACTGGTGTTGTCGAGGTTGACGACAATGCCACTGTTGCAATGCTTTTCGAAGCACTAAAAGCAAAAACATCATTCGACTATTTCACTGTCAAATATGGTCCGCCAGCATCGATGCACACAATCGCTATGGATCAAATGGGTGTTCTTGCGAAAAACCTAGGGCTTCACGGTGAAACTCTAACCATCGTGCCCTCGGAAAATCCCATCTCTCTGCGATGCAAAGAGCAGCTCACCGGATTTAAAAGTAGCACAGATGACTGCATTATACCATGGCCAGAGAGGGCTGGAAATTTAGGTGAGGCTCTAAGGCTCGATCCTACCTACCACACTGACGGCACCATATTAACCATGTACTAGTTCTTCGGGTAGTGCCCAGTGATAATAGTTGTTTATTCACAGCATTTGGTGGAGCTTTACCCGGACACTTCCAATCTGACAAGCTTCGCCAGATGATGGCGGATTATATCGCTGAGCACTCTGAACTCTACAATGAAGCTGTCCTCGGGTGTGCTCCTGTCGAATACCAACACACCATACGCAACCCTGATCGGTGGGGTGGAGGGATAGAGCTGAGTATCCTTTCTACAATATTTGACATTGAAATCTGCACATTCGACGTCCAGGTATGTTTAACCGCATTCACTACATTGTCTTTTGCATCGCTTGCAAGCTCTGTAAGCTACCCTCACCAAACCACGCTCATACAGGCATAGGGGCAACACCTCATAAACTTTGGGGAAGAGAAGAAAAACCGGTGTATACTGATATACTCTGGAATTCATTATGATCGTGTTGCGTTCAGTTATTCCAAGCACCCTCATGGTTCAGTCATGTTACCACCGGACATAACAATTTGGTCCACCACAGACTCAGAGATTCTAGAAAAGACTAGGCTCCTCGTTCGGAAACTAAACGCAGGACAATACTATACAGATACACAAGGATTGGTACTGAAATGTGACCAAGCAGGCTGTGGTTGGATTGGAAACGGACAATTAGCTGCTAAGCAGCATGCCGATCTTACCGGCCATGTCGGTATGACGGAAATCCCTGATCTGGACGAAGACAATGTGTTGCGTATGTGTTCCATACCAGGCTGTAATTTCATAGGTCAAGGTAGAAGGGCGATCGTACAGCACGAAGGCGACACTGGGCATTATAAGTTCGATATCATACCCGACATGTGATATTATACTAGACCAAGCAAATCATACATATAGATATGTGAATACTTATATATAGACATATGTAAATACTTATATATAGATATGTGTGAATACATATTATACATATACATAGACATATGTGAATACTTATATATAGATATATATAAATACTTATACATAGACATGTGTGAATACTCATACATAGACATGTGATACTAGACCACCATAGAGGCTGCAGTACCTGATCTCGATTGTGATCATCCTACAGTGAGTGTACTAGATTGCATATACACAGAGAACAGGTAAGCAGCCGCCCCAAAAGGCTCTCTCTCACTTGGGCCACGCTTGTCGTGATAACGGAAGCGCAGGACTTGGTCTTAAGCTGCTGTCGATATTGGAAATATTCAAGCTGAGGAACTCATGCTTGTTCTGCCATTCTTGTTGACTTTTTGCAAACTCTCTCATTAGTGATGGGGGCGGCGGAGGATCGGTGATTTTGGTGATGAGATATGCGGTAGAAGCCTCAGCAATGCCATACATAAGAACTCCGAATAAGGGCACTCTCATAAGTATGTAAAAACCCAGGGCAAACCCAAATAGCACCCCTTCCCGGCTTCGGAACCAGTTTTGTTTCTCTTCCCTCGTGAATATAACCCGTGAGAAATAGGGATCCAATAGCTCTCTCATTAGCTTACGAGAAGAGTAGTAACTTTGTAGGAATATGACCAGATATCTTCGAGGCAAAAAGAGACCCGTGCCGAATATGAGAGCGGCCGGGCCGAGACCAACGGCTCTGTGGAAAGTATAAAAGCTCACCAACGGGAGAATAAGTGTTCCAAAGATTGGCACATACGACAGAGCGAAGACTGCGATAGATATAACTGTTCTACGCGTGAATTTGGAAATAAACTTCAAAAATGGCTGTTTTCCACTACCTGGGATTTGGTAGGATCTGAGATTAGAGTAATATAGCCGTAAGCCACTCGGACCTTCACTTGGGTGCTTGCGAATATAGGTAATATCGACCCAATACAAAGATTGCATGAAACTGGCGATTACACTTAGCTTTCAAAAAAATAGTAATAGTAATAAAAAGAGCAATTTAGTTGATTTCTACTCACAGGTTGTCCAGCGTTGGTACAAAGTAACGCATTATCGTCATGAGGAAGAAAGGAACCTGGAGAACGTACTCTCCCGTGAAGTTCAACCACTCAATAACTGCCTCATCCCATGATAGTGTCTCGAGTGGACAGAAAAGAGACACAAGTCGTAGCGAGAGCTTGATAGCCAGGATCTGCATTGACTGTTAACTGCCACCCTTCGAATTGGCGACCTTTAGCATATTCACCGGTATGGCCACTAAAAGTCGTATTCCCACACCGGCCACGACGGCATATGCAGCCTGTCTATAGTGCTCAGTGGTGAATAATTCCGGGTTTTGTAAAGCCCTTTGGGCTTCTCGCAAATTAGCTTGGTTCTGTCCACATTCCGACCAAAACCCAGCACCACTCACCGCCAACCAGCGTAAGCTGGGCACCCTGAATGATCGCATTGAGTTTAAACCCAGATTTGTCAACAAAAAGATCCATAGGAATTTCTTGCGGTGTACGTTGTCGGATGAATCAATAGAGTAATCGAATATAATCTTGATGATTCGGTATGCGTAGTGACCTAATGCCGAGTATTGCTATTCGTGCGGCCAGAAATTGCTATCGGTGCGGCCGCCCCACTTTTACCCCGCTTTAGACCCATATTTTTTAGGCAGCAGCGAAAATTTTTAATCCACCCTCTGCCATGGCTTACCACTATAGTAATATATAACTTTATAGAGTTAAGTGTAATTATTAGAAGCATTAAGCAAAAGCCTAGAAACCAGACTCTAGGCTAGAGTCTACCTATATCCTCTTTTCCCTCTTTTCCCTCCTATAAGCAAATTCATTAGTAGTAGTATTATATATGCCTTATTATTACTATAAGGACCTTAATAATCAAATCTAACAAATCCATAATCCTATAATTATTAGTAGGGCTTAAACTATAAGAAATAAGAAAGACCCTTAATACTAAGCCTTTATAATTAACAGAAGCTAGTAGCCTAGGCAGTAGCTTTAATCCTTATAGCTAGGAAGATCTTATAATAATAGCATAAGGCAGCCTAGTGCCTTAATTAATTACTTTAATGATTTAGAAGCATCTATACATAGTGGTGTGAAATAGCGGGGGCGTCTAGTAAAAAAAAATTTACAAATCAGGAAGTAAGTGGGGCGGCCGCACCGATAGCAATACTCTAATGCCCACCCCTAGTCCTAATCCGGAAGGACGGTCCCCACACCTAATTTTGGTGTGGCTCGCGTCTGTTGATTTTCGCTATTAACTGATATGCCTATACGTGAAGCTTCATGACTGGCGGATTTGACCACTACGATGTATGTGTCGCATGACTATATCTCGGATATAATAAGGGAGCGTTTATGGAGCATCCCCTTTGTGGCTTGCGTGTGTGAGCGCCCGATGTCGGGCTCCGCTGCAGATTAGTAAGGCAATTATTTACCTTCTTTGAAGCTCTTTACATGAAGCTATTCACACATAACAACAAGGGAGCGTTTATCAAGCACCCGCTTGTGCGTGCACAGCACTCTCGATGCCGGGCTCAAAGAGTACGTAAACGCGCAGCAACGAGTCTCCTAAGCCCAAATTGGACGAGGTACCCGCAAGTGTTTTTCGTACCTCTCTAATTTCACGCACATTTAAGCACGCGCACTTATCATTAAAACACTAAAATCTTCATAGCCCGCGCGTAAGCGTAACGCATTGCACATCGCGATTTGTTGAAGTCCCTAAACGGGGACTATGACTCTGATACAGTGGCAGACAACGTAGGAAGAAACAACTAGCGTACGATTTTTTTCATGCTTATTTTTGAACAAATGCCAGCAACAAAATAAGTTTATTGCTCACTCCAGGTCCGAAAAAGGCTGTTTTGTGGTTATTTTCTGTCAGCAAATGCGCTATATTACAACGCATATTTGAGTCAAAAATGACTTAATTTCGAAAGAAAAAAACCGAACATCGTCTCCCAAACAGAAAAAACTTTTTAATATGTTTCTTTTTCTCACATAAAAGAAATTCTTCGCAAAAATAATCACAACACCATAAATGCGTTTTTTTAATTGCTCTATTATTATTATAGCTGCTCGACACAAACAGAACAGAACAATGTGTGTAATAAATAATTCGCGCGCGGATTGGTGTAACGCGTTAAAACAGATAAATAGAGAAGGTTACCTTTCGGGTGTACCTCTGGAAATATTGAGGCGCAGTTGAGATATATATATTACAAGAGCATGCGTCGAGGATCCTCGATGTATTCCTTGATTTTAACAAGGAACTGTACAGCTTCTCTACCATCCAACAAGCGATGATCATACGTCAAGGCCAGGTACATCATTGGTCGAATCTCAACTTTGCCATTTACTGCCACTGCGCGATCCTTGATAGTATGAAGACCAAGCACGGCACTCTGTGGTAGGTTGATGATAGGGTGCCCATTAAAGATCCGAAAACCCCTCCATTGCTTATAGTGAACGTGCCACCAGCCATGTCTTCGATGGTCAGTTTACCGTCTCGAGCCTACGTATAATGTCAGTCAGTAATAAACGCTTTGGTTGATGAAATGGATCATGATCCTACCTTTTTCCCATATCAGCGATGGCTTGCTCGATGGTGATCATGTCCATTGACTCGACATTACGAACGACCGGGGTGACTAATCCCTTCTCCGTGGCGACGGCTACAGAAATATCAACGTAGTCGCGATAAACGATGGTATCGCCGCCGTTGGGGCCTTCAATTGATGCGTTCACGGCGGGTATATCTCGCATGGCCAAGACTGCGGCTCGTGAAAAAGCGCTCATGAACCCCAATTTCACACCAGTCTTCTTCAAGACGTCGTCTTTGTAGAGCTTACGGAAGTCCATGATGTTGGACATGTCAACCTCGTTGAATGTCGTGAGTGAAGCAGCGGTGTTTTGGGACTGCTTAAGACGCTCAGCAATTCGAAGGCGCATTCGGTTCATTTTGACCTGCGGCAAGAGTCAGTATTGGCCGAACAAATCTAAAGGGATCGAACATACCCGGCGCTCTTCTCGACTGCCAGTGCCAGACGGTCCGTTGGTGGCCTGCGTGGCTGGTGACGATGTGGTACTTTTAGGCTCTGGATTCGTGCTAATCTCTTCTTGCTGGGGTTGGACTCCGTTTTGACTGGTTCTGATACCTTCTTGGACTGAACCTTCTTGCCTTCATCCTTGGATTGGAACTTGACTTCGTCTTGGTTTTCTTCTTTCGGGGAGCGGGCTCGTCTTTGGCATCGGCCGACGGCGCTCCGCCTAGCTCGATGCGAACGAGGTCCTGGCCAACCGTAACTGTGTCCTCTTCGCTCGCGAGGAATTCTTTTATGGTTCCAGACTCTGGGGCATTGACAGCAACGTCAATCTGTATACCGCATTAACGTTGTGTCGAGTCGGCAAGCACGCTGGGCGTCATACCTTGTCAGTCTCAATTGTTGCAATCTCTTCGTCCTGTTCTACGAAGTCACCAATGGACTTTGAAAACTGCTTGAGTGTTCCTTCTGAGATGGATTCTGCCATCTGCGGCACTTTGACCACCTTGTCGGCGTACGTTCGGGCGATTTGCATCCTCGTTGGAAATACGGCCAGGGGAACCGAATGACGACCGCGCATTGTACGCAGAGGCGCCATGCGAGCGGCGGCGGCTATGCTTCTGGACAGCATGCTTGCGATCTTGTTGTATCTGAATGCACTGGGGCGTGAACAACCGTGGGTGAGGCCACGTGCAGTGCTTCCTGATGTCGGATGAAGTAGTAACAGTGTTATACGGAGCTCGGATGTGCTGATGGTCAGTCGAGCTGTTGTGGGGCCTCTGGGAAAAAAATGGAATGGCTAGTACTAATAACGGTCGCGGCCGAAATTGCTACCATTTTTTTCATATAACTTCTCCTTTCGCTCTGGTGCACCACTGTGTAACTAAAGCTCTACCTGTGCTCAGCGTCATGCGCACGTTAAATCTGTGGATGTGTCTGGACACCGGGTGCATCGTGGTTCTTTGAACATCCACTACCTCAGCAGGCAACAAAGTGCATTCCGCCAGATGCACTGCCCTTGAATATATTAGATCATTTGCTAGGCATGGTGTATAATGTAACATGATGGATGAATATGTAGAGCATTACCTTTGTGATAATAGCATACTTTTTAAACAAAAAAATTAACACTAAAACCACGCAATTATGCAGGGTAGGTCAGGGCAGGTTAACTCGCAATAGGCTGCCTGTTATAAGAAGTGGAACCATGATGGTGGTTAGGTGGCAGATATGCAGAGGATCACCCTGAGGAAAGTACCCCTAGGTATGTGTTAGCGGCAAGAGTTGGCAGATGTACCCTACATCCCCGAAGCACACAAGGCATTCAGGCAGCAATGGCAATTAGCGAATGCCATCGGCCATTTGACCAACTCTCAAACTCTTATTGCTACATAAAGATTTTGATAGCTTCCTACTAGATGCATGCAACTCCATGACACGCGCATACGATTTACGTCAAGACCCAGCTGATCGACAAGATTATAGTAATATTTTGCTGGAAGATATCGCGTGGTGTGACCAAACGCAGAACTCGCTCCAGTTCAACGACCGCAGGTATCATGTCCTCGCGACGAGCGGCACTGTGAGGCCTCTTCTATCCAGATAACACAGCACATTACCATGGAAAAGCACTGAACAACATCTGCTAACAATTTGACGCCATTAGTTCGCTCTACCGGCGATCATTGAAACTAGCTCTCGACTGGGCCGTCCAGCGTCAGCTTTGGCGTGGCCAAGCTCTGTACATTCGATCATTATTCGAAGCGAATCGGAATATCACCGACTCTAGGCAGCAAAGGGTACGCGTAACCTGCTGGACAGCGACTATCAAAACCATCATCGAAGCTGATAGTCAACTAGGCTCTTCTATCCGAGACTGAAAAACTCCTCGACAAGTGGAAGCACCCGGATCCTTATGTCCCGCCAACAGCACCAGGAGGCACGTGTCTACAGCTTTGAAAATGGCAGAAAAAGAACAAACGACTGACAGAAACCAACAGGCTCCAAATATGAGCGAAACCTGCCGTCACCAATTCTAGACCGTAAGAACCCAAGATAAGCACACTTAAGTATTATTGGTCAATGCGCGTTACTAATGTTCCCAACACAGCCCCTTCCCATCAAGTTAACAGACATTGAAGGGAAATCGAGCGCTTTAGCCGAACCGAAATCAGGAACATGTAGCATAGTTTGAAACTTGGTATCAGATCACTAGTTGAACCACACAAATCATTCCATTGAGCTGCTACAACTGCCCCAAGTGATCAGGGTGCGCAACATACAACGCGCCAAATTGCAATGAGAGACGCGAAGCATACATACAAAAAGGGCCACACAGCTGCTGTGGTTACCACAAACCGCACTGGAAGAAACACGGCGCGCCAAAAGTACCACGCAGCAAGACCCGAGACAAACACGAAACCAGACAACGGACAGGGCGTTATGTTAAGAAAATGTTATCATTCATGACCATAGCCGTGGGATTATTGTACAACCCTTGCGCGCAGTAAAAGCAATTGACCGTAAACCCTAAACCGTGACCCCTTTGTCATGGCAACCCAAATCATTGCAATAAAAAGACAATGCAACCACACTCTACAACTCCTGGCTTTGGTTCTTGCCACTCTTGTTGCCAGTCTTCTTTGGCAAAAGATCTAAATCAAGTTAGAAATAATTTCCATCACAAAACACGTGTGCAACATACTTTGGTGAATATTGGGCAAAACACCGCCCTGGGCGATGGTGACGTGACCCAGCAGCTTGTTCAATTCCTCATCATTTCGAATAGCCAACTGCAAGTGACGGGAATGATACGAGTCTTCTTGTTGTCACGGGCGGCATTGCCAGCCAACTCCAGGATTTCAGCCGCAAGATACTCGAGGACAGCAGCCAAGTAGACAGGAGCACCGGCACCGACACGCTGAGCATAGTTGCCCTTTCGGAGAAGACGATGAACTCGACCGACAGGAAACGCCAGACCAGCCTTGGAAGAACGCCTTAAAACTCGTCAGAAGGTTTTTTTAATTCAATAAAAGGCATAAATGAGCACTTACGATTGGGAGTTCTTGGAGCCAGCCTTGCCACCAGATTTGCCACCGCCAGTCATTTTGAGGACGTAAGTTGTGTGTTTTTAACTTGAGAGAAAAGAAGTGACACTGTACAGTGACCCAAGAGATGCGACGAGGAGGAGACGTGCGGGATGCGAGGATGATAATTGCAAGATACGGGTTAGGAGAGGTAAGGTTTAGCGGGGGCACAGACATTAAGTAGTTTTCTGCGCGTGGTAGACGTGACTTTGGATCACCCACCACTGATGTGGCACCTAGCACCCCAAAACGCGCTAGTCTTAGTTTGGAAAATAAGCGTGTCGAAGGAAAACAATCCGACAGAAAATAGGCCTTGCAATCCATTGAGCTCCGGGTCTGGCGCCCTTTTTGATATGCATGGCTTGTGCAGGAAACTTCTCATTAATCTATGCCACGTCAGGCTCACTAATCTATTAGTCTAGTTGTTCTCGTAGGAACGTGAACTGCAATCCTAATTCACGCAGTACGCCAGTAATCAAAGAAAAGACATTTTGCACAGTGGAGTAAGTACAGTAACCACTATTAATGCCATTGACTACTTCTCAGAAGGAATCGATGAAGTAGTAAGACATGGAACAGGCATCACTCTTGTTCAGCTGTTAGCTCAGGTGTCACGCTTCTTTATTCAACCCCCTTATTTGGATGCTTTGGTGTGCAATGGAGCTTCTCTCACTCCACAGTTATTAGATCTGTAGCATGGGATATGCTGACTTAACGAAGGTTCTCCAGTCTGCGAATGACTATCGTTTGCTTTGCGCCAAAAGTAAAAGCTGACCAACATGGCTAATAACAGAAAATTAGGGCACGGCAATGGGAGTTCCCAATTTTCTATTAGTTAGGACCACACTTCAATGGCGAGCCATAGGTGTTGGCGGCCGTAGACACGTACAATGCCACGCGCAACTACGTATGCAATAAGGCGGAGTACGGTCTGCATACCAGCATTATACTAACATTATACCAACCATCCCAGCATCATAAAGCGCCCCACTTTACTCCCTCCCAAGCCAACAAGATCAGTTACCTACTCTGTACTAGCTTTATAATAAACACACACGCGCGACCGTGGCGCGCTCCCGCCTGTCGGAGACTGCTGCCATTAGCAATCAGTAACCCACTTGCAAGTCTTCGCGTCCAGCTACAAAAGCCCAGCCCACCCCCAATCTGTCGACATCCGCCATCAACTTTCACCACCACCCGCTGTCTAACCCAAGCTCTTGACTGTTTCAACAACCCACTTTCTCAACCGTCAATTCTATTTTACAACCTCAACGCGACGCAAAAATGGCCCCAAGCCCGCCGACAAAAGCCCGCCTCCAAGGCACCCGCCACTGCCAGTAAGGCTCCTGAGAAGAAGGATGCCGGCAAGAAGACCGCTGCTTCCGGGGAGAAAAGAAGCGTTCCAAGACCCGCAAGGAGACTTACAGCTCATACATCTACAAAGGTAGGCTCTGGCATCTTACTCATGTCATGATCGTATTTTCTAACGTTTGATGATTACAGTCCTCAAGCAGGTTCACCCCGACACTGGTATTTCCAACCGTGCCATGTCTATCCTGAACTCTTTTGTAAACGGTCAGTATATTTAGTTCCCCTCCCTTCGCCACTAAGCTAATTTTGTCGCAGATATTTTCGAGCGTGTCGCCACTGAAGCATCAAAGCTTGCTGCTTACAACAAAAGTCCACGATTTCCTCTCGCGAAATCCAGACCTCTGTTCGCTTGATCTTGCCTGGTGAACTTGCAAAGCATGCCGTGTCTGAGGGTACCAAGGCTGTGACCAAGTACTCCTCATCCACGAAATAAGCTCGTGCATTTAGTGTTTGTTGGTTTCTGGGTCATTCAGTCTTGATATTTTGCGTGGCATTTGGGTGTCATGAATTCGAGATCCTACGGGCAGAATATGCCTCTTATTTTGGGATTTTAATGCGTTACGGATGGTTTTGCTTTATGGGGGCAATGTCTTCACACGGTCACTGGGGTTTGCGGTTGTACAATAAATATCGAGAAACAGGTCTCGAGGCAATGGATTCGTGCACATGATATATTCGTTCTATTGATATGAAGTGACGACCTCTTGATGGTGTGGCCAGAATCAGCTGTGAGGACTTTACTTATCCCAAACCAGCTCTAGATCGCCTCATCGCAAGCGACACTGGTTGCAAAATTCCTTTGTTATCCGTTGCGCCAAGAGCAGTTCCGCAGCTCCAACCCATCTTCTCTAACATGGCTCTGCCACGGTTTTCGACGCCCAATTCTGGTGCTGCTGCTCCAACAATTTCACCCTCTTGATAACTGGTTGCGGTCTCAGAAGCAGCTGATCTTTTTGCGTCTTGTTGTTTAGCTTACCTTTGCCTTTCATATCCGATCGAGGCAGGAAGCGACGTTGAATCCGGCCTACAGCTTGATCAAATGCTGCCTCAGAATACGATAGGGTTCTGATTGTTCGATATAAGGCAGGACGGCGCTGGTCTGCTTGCCCAATTGACTTGGATTTTACATTAAACTTGTTGGCTAGCTCATGAATGACCTTCCGCGCGTGAATATCCATGGGTGGGAAGATTAAGCTTATTTTGGTGATATGGTCAGCTTGAACTTGTATAAGACGCGTGAGGAATGGCTCTGGGGAGAGACCTACAATTCATTCGCTTCTCGCAGAAAGAACCTCAGTTCATCAGCGACCTCTGTGACGGTCATTCCCGATGGGTATTTGACCCTGAGGTCATCTGGAGTGGTCTTCTTTCGCAGCAAGCCCAGTCCATGGAGTTCCTCTCTTTGTTGTTTGCGTTCTTTTTCCTGAGCCTGTCATTCTTACAAGCCACCTTCAGCTGATATTCTAAGTCTGAATCACAATTGTCGAATGAAAGATGTGACGCCTGGACTTTTTGCTCCTCCTTACACGTTGTATGCTGGGCCGGTCCCAATCCATGAAGTCAAAATCCGCTTGCTCCCGACTTAGGTTCTCTCTTGTTCGCTGAGTATTCCAAACGCTTGGATCCCCAGATGAATCCTTATTTAGAGCCGAGCTTGACCCCGACATTGATTCTGCAGCGAATGTAAGAAGGGCATGCTGCTCATTATAGCTAGAGTCGATGTCTTCATTGTTGTCCACCTTTCGATGATACATCTGACTTCTGTCTGATAACGAGCTATTATTCTTCGGGCGCTGAAGCCTGTCTCTATCACCAACATACGACCCTCCATATGTCTCGTCATCCGATGGATCCGACCCATAGAAGAGCTCGTCATCGCTTCCACCAAGATCAAGTCGAACATTTTGACCTTGTTCATATATGACACCAAGCTCACCGTTCTCTCGCATGTTGCTGATATAATCAAGCAGAATATCTTTTCCTCGCCTATGCTACCACGGCCGCGTTCTTCTTTTCTTCGTCTTGAGAAATTATCCATTGACGTTGTGGGTATGGATCCTATATGTGTAGAGCAGAGATCATCAGCTGAGTGGTGAGAATGCGCTGAGGCCACAGTAGGCAAACTCGTTTCGTGTGGAGCACTTGTGATAGGATTGTCATCATGAAACGACTTTCGTCCTCGAAACAAAATGACCTCATCGCCGGAGCTACAGTCTGGCGAGGAATGTCTTTCTGGTACTTTGACTGGAAGCACTTGAGGGCTTTTATCCGTCATTTTCTCCCTAATCGTATCAATGAAGAAGACTTCAGTAGCGTATGAGGCCCGGTCGAGTGCAGACTCGGTGCCTCTCATTTGAAAATATGGTGTTGGGCTATTCAAGGATCCACTTGCATTGTGCAGAGCCGGCAGACTATGCGGTAGATCGCTTTCTTCTGTGTGAAGTTCTTGTTGTTTTTCGTGATGTGTTGTCATGGCATTGGCAATATTGATACCGGACTCATCAATGCAGTCGCTTTTGAGAGGCTCGCTTAGACCAGAACTGACGAACTGTACAGGTTTGTTTCGAAGCTTAATCTGCACGCCCCAGACAGAATGATCGTGCAAAGATGTTTCTCGAGCTACATCAGCTAATGTGAACCCTGATATCGTCTTGTGTACGGAATTAGCATCCTGGTTCTTCATTTTTGAATTACCCGCAATTGGTGTAGGAAACACTTTTGTTGCGTTGCGCCGTGAAGTTCTTCGTTGCTGTTCACACGCATCGCTGCTGACTGCGTTACCAGCCTTGTTCTTCCCAGGCCGGCTCCTTTTCTTCGATCGAGTCATAGTCTTGATATGAGAATATCCACTAAAACATCTGCAAAGTGCAGTAGTGACGTCCAGAGGATCTGCGTTGGGCAAGATTAAGACAGAATGTAAGAGCCAAGGCAAAAAGTCGGGACAAAAGCCAATGTCAAGGTCAAAAGCTGATGAAGTCCAACTGTTGACAGTTTGGTGTTATCGATAAGACCAGGCTTTGCTGTTGGCCAATATTGTGTTCAGCAGCCCCACCTTAACATCAGGCAGCCCATGTTTGCGCTAACGTCAACGTCATGTGGTAGGTAGGTAGGTCATCAGCCAGTGCCATTAGCACATTATCTGCTCTTGATCCAGTCACAAGCTCTTCCTAATGATGTGCAATCAGAGAAGACGCGCTTTGAGGAGTTTTCGTTACATGCACTATCCTGATCCTAAATTGGCTCCTACATTCGCCTTGCACACTTCATCGGTCTCTACCCGTAAGCCTTTATCATCAGAAGCGGAATCGTGGTCGTGACCCATTACGTCTTTGGCTCTCAGTCCGTCAAGATTCACAAGCGTCCTCCACTTTGATTCTCCCGACAACCAACTAGGTTCACTTCATGCCTACCTAAATTACACAATTTGAAGGCGTATACGGCTGTCACCCGAAAGCTATCTAGCTTTTCACATGTCGTCTATGAAGCATTGGTCTATAGCAAAGAAACCATTAACCGGTTTCCCAAGAGTTGCGAATACATATCTCTCACCGAAAAAGCAAACCAAAATACACAGGCCCTTCTAAGTTCATTAACGTACATATCCCAAAACTCTCAGCAGACAGCTTGGATGTCATTCAACTTCCACATGGAATCGGCCATCGCAAATGTGGACCTTGGCAGGTATCGCCGTATCGTGCAGATGTTTTGGGACCCTCAGCCTGTCAATGATATGAGTCTGGACCAGCCAGTGTGGTGTTTGGGATGCGTGTATTCTCTTTCTGCAAAAGATAACACGGTACAACGTCTTGAAGCTCAAGAGAGAGGTCAGGTAGCGCAATCAGATACTCCTCATGAGTATACCGTATCAGACATATCAGAGGAGAGAGCCGAAACGACTGCAGTGGAAAGTTCCAAATATCTCCACGCAACAGAGTCAAACTCTTTCTCTCAGAGCCTGTCGTCGTTGCTTGCAGGTGATGAAGAGAGGGCACCTGGAGCTGGCTGGCCGCCCGCGTTTCTACAAGACTTTGATGCGCGATTTTGGATGACTTATCGGTCAAACTTTGATATGATAGCCAAATCCATGAGTCCAAGAGCGGCTACTTCATTGTCTTTATCAATGAGGATAAGAAGTCAATTAGTAGACCAAAATGGATTCACGTCAGACAGCGGATGGGGATGCATGATTCGTTCAGGACAGAGCCTTCTTTGTAATGCCATGGCTATTCTGAACTTGGGACGAGGTAGGCTGCCGTTTCCAAATTCTATTTGAAGTACAGGCAAGACATCTTACATACTTACTTACATAGGTTGGCGCCGAGGAATCCTTCCAGATGAGGAACGACACCTAATTTCTTTATTTGCCGATGACTGTAAAGCCCCATATTCGATTCATAATTTTGTGCGGAATGGGGAGAGGCTATGTGGCAAATTTCCAGGCGAGTGGTTCGGTCCATCAGCCACTGCTCGTTGTATACAGTAATTATTGGAAAATGCTTTTGTTGTACACCAGAGGTACTGACTTGCCGATACAGAGAAATGGTGAACTCACGAGAGCCGCGCCTGCGGGTGTATTCCACAGGAGATGGCCCTGACGTGTATCAAGACAGCTTCATGAGAATTGCGAAACCTGACGGGGAGAACTTCCACCCAACATTGATCTTGGTAGGAACGAGACTTGGAATCGACAAGATAACACCAGTGTACTGGGAGGCTCTCATAGCCGCTTTGCAGATGCCGCAGTCTGTCGGCATTGCTGGGTAAGGCCAAATCTTTGAATTTATACATAATCAATCGTCTAGACTTCACACTGATGATTCTACAGCGGACGCCCCTCCTCTTCACATTACTTTGTGGGCTCGCAGGGGCATTTCCTCTTTACTTGGACCCACATCACACACGCAAAGCTTTGCCGTATCATACGGACATCACAGAGTACACAAAGGAAGATATTGACACATGCCATACGTCACGACTTCGAAGAATTCATGTGCGAGAAATGGATCCAAGCATGTTGGTTGGATTCTTGATCCGAACCGAAGAAGACTGGTTCGAGTGGAAAAGATGCGTTAAGCACGTTCAAGGGAAAAGTATTATTCATGTGGCTGATTGTGACCCGGCAAATGAGAATCGGAATGCTAGTGGGAGATCTGTGGTTGACGAGGTTGAGCCTTTAAGTGATGAAGAAGAGACGGATACGGTACATTCTAAGTAGAAAGGCGGTGAAGTTTCGAACAGTAATTGCCCCTCTCACTTAAGTCCAACACTGTTGAAAGACAACCAAAGAAAACTTTCGAACACAATTTCAAGGTCTAGAGTCAACCCAACGTCTAATCGGAGAATAAGCAATTTTACTATAAATCCATTTGAGCGATTGTTATATGATCAAACCGACTAAAACGCCAATATATCTCAGAGAAGAAATGATTCGAATGTTGAGTATCTAGAGAGGGTTCATTTTCTTTCTTCCCTATTGATACTTTGGCTGTTCTAGTTGACGCAACTGCGTGGTTCGCCTCTCGGACATGATGGAAAAGGTTTGATCTCGAGCTGAAGGTCTCGTGACATACATTGCACTATGGTTGAACATGTCAGTGTCCAAAATAATTTTAGTAGGACGTTCCGCGATACGCTCACCTGTGTGTCTTTCTTTGCTACTCGCACAACTGCTCCTTTTGCCGCCTTGCTTGAGATTTCCTGTCTTGTTCTGGGAAGTCGACTCGTGTCTTCAAGCGCAATGTTTCGTTCAAAGTTTGATGAATCAATCGCATCATCGGAGACAGAACAACTGCTGTTACTATTATTGAAGCCCGGACGTTCTTTTGCCTCAGGCCGCGGGATGTATTCGTCCTCTCGGGTATCACTTGGTGAATCTGGAACTTTCTCGAGGTCCTCTTCGACTTGAAGGTCGTTTTCGCCTTCAGAGTCATCAGTGGGTCGGCGATCTCTCTGTATTGTCATAGCACCGACAGGAAAATCTTCACCGATTCCATTTTGGCTGCGGATCTGCCCTCCCGCAGGGAGGGGGACTGTGGTCTCGGTGTGTACAGAATCTTGACACATACTTGAACTTAGTCCAAGATCCATGCCTTCCCTCTCCATTTTCCACCGTAGCTGCTGAACGGCTTTATTGTGTTTCTTACTGCCTTCGTGAACCTCGAGTTGTTGAGCACTCTTAAAAAATTTGTTACAGACGACACACTGTAGAATCTCAACTTCTGATTCTTCCTCAATGTCCGAGAAGTAATCTCCAGATGCATTCTCATCTCGAACTTGGGTCCAGTCAGGGTTTTCATAAGACCCAATCTTTTGTTGATTGGCAGCCCGCGATCGAGCAGCTTGCGATGCAGCCGCGCTACGTAAAGACTCTTGACGCTCTGCATCCGTTTGATAATTAGGCACATATCTTGGATCCCTTTTGCGGACGAAATTAGTGAGAAATCGCACAGCTTCGTTGAACTGACGAATGGCATCTTCTCGGCACTTCTTGTTTTCCTTTTCCATCAAACGACGTACACGCCGCTCTGGGGCATCCGACAATCGATATTTGTCCTTCCAAGAAAACGACTTCTTGGTGGCAAAACCTGACCATGAATTGTAGAAAGGCTTTACAACTGTCTGGTACTCATCATCTGAAAACCCAAAAGTCAGATAATGAGGACAATCTACCTGGCCGACCTCGGCAGCGGTCTCTTCCTCGATTGCCAAATGCTCAAAGACTTCCCTCGCAATTCCAAAGAAGCCCGTAGATTCGTCATCAAAGGCTATTGTAGAATTAAATTTGCGTATCAAGCCTAAGATATCCTCCGTCGAAGTGAGACGAACGTTGCGAAGAGAGGTAGGGTCAGTGCTGCTGCTATGATCGTCATTCCCGGCTAGAATAGTATCACGGTGAGAGTCGTACCAAGACCGTTCCTGAGGATCGGACAGGATCTCGTATGCTGCTTGGATCTCCGCAAACTTTCTTGTAGCCTCGTGCACATCATTGAGATTGCGATCTGGGTGCAGCTCAAGAGCCTTCCTGCGATATGCTTTCTTAATCCTGTCGGACGGTTAGAGTAAGTTTCAAAGTATAGATATGACGTTGTGAGAGCACGCACTCAGCGTCCGTGGCACTCCGTTCCACGCCAATCAGTTCATAGTAGCATATTTTATTCGTTGCTGCTGTGCCATCTCCAGCTCCTGGTGCGGACTGCTGGGCACCCATGGCTCATACCTTTCAGGGCAGCAAATCCAAATGATTCAGTGACTTCTAACTTTTCAGAACTTTTGGCCCTTCGTCGGTAGTAAGTGTGAGAAAACTCGCAGTTCTTGCACACAGGGTCGTGATCATCAGTCGGAAGCAAGACTTCAAAGACATCAACAAGGACAATGATATATTCGCCAGTTGAGTAAATAAGCACAAGATAGACTGGAGGCTAATCTGCGGAAAAATCGAGTGTATAATAGTAATTACTGCATTTGAGCTTTGTGAGGGTTTTTGCACAGCATTATTATCCGAAGCAGTTATTGCACAAGTACTCCGTAGTGTTGGGCGATAATGTTGGGCGAGGGGTCAGTGGGGCAAAAAACCGTCAAGTTGATTTAGCGACAAGTACGAAGTAAGGCATCCCTAGAGGAAATCGCTTTAGTTGCGCGCACCGACCTACCTAGGCAGTTGCATGAATGTATGACCAGAAATACCTCGTGTGATTCGAACTCGGTATGGGAGCAGGGGGCAAATAAGCCATCTACTGCTGCGCTTTTGCTAGTTCGCGGTTTTAAGCACCCATCCACGGAAGACTATAGTTACATCTGTGCCCACTGTAGCTACCCTAGCGTGTAATAAGAGATATAAGCGGGCATATACTAACCTCATATTATAAATCCTAAGTACACTACAACCCCTGAATTATTTTACAAAGATACATAACAGGGGATAATAAGCTAATTAGGCATTAAATAGGGGTAGGGCAAAGAGAGGCTAGGTACCTTAAACTATATAAGTAATTTACTAGTAAAAGAATATACTATTTATACCCCTATATATCCCCTTATAATACGCTAATAGTATACTTTACCCTAGGCAGAATATAACTATAGGTAGCTATTATTAGGTAACCTACTAGCTGCCCTACGTGAGGCAAGTAGAGTTGTAAAATAATTCAGGGGTTGTAGTGTATTAACTTCCTTGACTAATTGACTATAAGTACGAATTCGTACCGAAATTGTTATGGACTAGCCATAAGACAAAGCTATAGGCTATCGTAATGATATTGAGAAACTTGAGGAAGGGAAGGAAAGGAGAATGACACGGGCCCCATCCCTTTGGATGTGCGAAGGAGCAAGCTGGTCACTCGCAGGGATGTGGGCCAATCAGGATAAAGGTAGATATAAGCTACCTAATCCTACTTATTATTTAGCTTATGATAAAAGTACTAATAATCTAGCCAGGTACAAATCGCTATATTACACACATCGCAGCCATGCCTTGTCTTTGCCGGCTGCCTAGCGTTTTAGCTGACGCGAGGTACCTCTCGCGTACACAGAAAAATGGGGCTTCTACCTGCTTGCTCCTTCGCACATCCAAAGGGATACGGGCCCTTATATCACCTGATTGGCTTATGTCAGCCCCCTTTCTCACGCACTACTCGTATGCTATCACTAAGGCTTGGGCAAAGCCCAAGCCCTTACAAAAATACTGTAAGCTATGTGGATGATCAGGAGTAGAAGGTACTACTGTTTCTAACACGCCGATTAGAATAAATTTATTAGGTTTTGGCACAGATGTAGCTATAGTCTTCCGCACCTTTATCTACCTAGGTTTTTGAGACTTTGGCGTAGTCGGTGGAACTGCGGCATTCATTATTACTCATCGAATGGAGTGGGTAGCCGGTGGCGTTGGGGTCGCGACCTACTACAAACTAATAGCAAATGGATATCGTCTGGGCTCGGGAATAGTTTCGCGTCATTTGGCATGTTGCAGCGGGTTTCATTCGGAAGACTCTACCTCCAAGCAGGTGATTGGCACATGGCCGCACTTCAGCCTTGGCAACGCAGACTTCTTCAACGAGGTTGACTTTAAATCACAGCTCTGCCATGGGCTTGTCACGATGAAGTTCGCGCGTGATTTTAAAGAGACTCTTGCCAGCCAAGGTGTGTCCCGTTCTCACTCGGCTTACCTTCATCGTCACATTTCTAAGCTCCCTATTATTGCTAAGCCTTCCCAAGGGTAACGAAGCGCTGACATATAATGACACCGTAGACTTTCCATCTCACTGGGTGAATAAGGCGATTCCCTACGGACAGCTGAAAAAATGTCTGAAGAAGGTTCAGCAAGAATTGCACGACTTGGGTCTTGACCCAGACACTCTTCGTGCACTGCTTGACCCGAACACGACAGCGCCCGTTGCGATCAAATACCGGCTGAAAGGTATGCCTGTTCACTCATCACCTTGCTTAATCTAAACACAAGTGTTGGACACTCCCGTTGACTCGATCCTGTGCGTGAAGCCGCAAACGATTCCAACTTCGTCCGCCCAAAGCTTACCGTATACGTCCATATGCAGAATGGTGTCGCCGTCGATGCATCTCTTACACCCACTTCTCGAGCTTTCTTTGAAAAAATAGCTGCAGAAATCCACTCCGATCACGGACTCGACACGAACTTGCCAAAGTCTTTTTACACCCTTGTCCAACAAGATAAAAATATAGATCACGATATGTACGAGAAAGTGGAGCTGCCTCTGGTCTTCGATGGAGAGTTCTTCGACTTGCTACAAAGCGATGTAAACAATCTAGATGCGCTTCAAATGGAGGAACGGCAAAGGATGACGGCAGATGTAGCTGAGCTTGGTAAAGACATTTCGCTGGTGTGTCGAACTAGCCGATTTTCAAAGAGCGACCTTGCTCGGTGGCGTCGCATATTCGAGCTATATATCGATGCTGAAATTTTTTTGGCACTCATGAAAGAGACCATGGCACCAGGTCGAGTCAAATCGCGCTGAAGCAACTTCAGTGGTTTCAGGGTGAAGTTGAGAAGAGAACTCTATCCAAGGATTTCAAGCTCGGCGAAAGCAAGGTAGCTTTTCGAGATTCGTCAACTTGAATTTGAATTTGTTGAAAAACCTCCAGTTTCAAGAACTGAACAAGCTCGCCATAATCAAAATTTTAAAAAGTACGTTTGCACTCGCGATCGAGCTGTCCAGATCCACTCGTAGCTAATGAGCATCATAGAGTTCGATAAGAGAACATGTCTGGGTGTTTCCCAGACTTTTCGCGCGACGGTCCAATCTGAGGATTTTTATCCAGGGACGTTGCCAAAGATGTATGCGCTCAAATGTCACAGGAACTTGTCGCAGTTGTTCCGCAACTAAATGACTATCTGTGTCCTGTGTGCTTCTCTGTAGCCTATCGGCCCGTTAGACTTGATTGCCAGCACGTATTTTGCATCAGATGCATTGTGAAGATACAGCGACGAAATGAAAAGCACTGTCCTTTGTGTCGCGCTGACGTTGTGATGAACGCATCTGAAGGTAAGATCTCTCAAGTTTATGACTTCTGTGGCATGATCACATGTTCTAATTGACATTAGATAATCTTGATCGTACTCTCGAGAAGTACATGAAGAAGTATTTCGCCAAAGAGGTGAAGGAAAAGCAACGAGCCAACGAAATAGAACAGGGCATAGAGGACTATGGACCTGGTTATACCCATCATGATTGCTCCGTAATGTGATCAGGTTCCTGAATCTTTCCATTTTAATAATTAATTTTTCGGAGTTTTTTTGTACCTTCGCACGCAAGAGATGCTGGCTATGCCTGGCCAGGTGAACATTGGCTAACTTGACACTCATTTTTAAAAATAACTCACCTTTCACACACAAAGTTCTCACTGTATTGGGATTGAACCACGCGGGCTTATGGTTGTATATGTGGACTCTTGCTGTTGAAATGGCCGGGACACGTCTTTTGAGAATGAGTTTGCGCCTTGATGCAGCAAGATATGCACGGTGATGTCGGTCAGACAGCCATCAGCCTAATGATCCGTTGTATTGATGTAGAGACCCTGGTAGCGATAGTATGCTGAGTTAGGTTGTCAGATTTAGTAAAATACAATGCTTAGACCGAATTGGCAAACACCTCCGTGGCTTTGAGGGCCTCCATGAAAGTTCGTTCGAGAAAATCGGTGTCCTCCAAAAGTTCGCTCGACAGAACTAAATCCTCCTGGACACCGAACTGCGCAGCCCATGCAAGTTCCTGATAATGAGCTAATAGAACATATGGACTGCACAAAGTGAAGTTGGTCCCCAGGCTTGGGCCTTTCGCTATTTCCATCGAGTCGTAGAACGTTTGTGCTTGGGTCTTGTTCTCGAATACAATGGAAAGTAGCCCTCCATAACCTCTATCTGGTAATTTGAATTCATCGTAGTGTTCTCTAGAAGAATTGTACTTGGGATAGAAAATTTGTTTGACACTCGCATGTTTAACGAGTGTCGCACAAATAGCTTCAGCATTCGCGTTGATGCGATCTACCCTGTGCAAAAAGTCTCGACTGTTCCTTTCCATGAAGACCACATCTTCGGCCCAGTACGTGTCCTCGTATACCTCATTCATCCCCCTTTTAAGGATGGAGTAATACTTACTCTTTGGGTTTAAGATTGCGCTTCCACCCATGACGTTTGAGTCGCCAGAAAATATCTTTGTCAAACTGCTGACGACAATATCCGCAGCCGGGAGGACATTGATATTCGCGAAAGTTCCGATTGTCTCATCCACGACAACTGCGAAATCAAATTCGTCGGCGAGTCGGCGAATACGTTTGAGATCTGGACTTATCAAAAGCGGATTGCCCGGAAATTCGCAAAACAATGCGAGATATCGATCCCCCGATCGTAAACGATTTTCAAGCTGGTCAAAGTCATCGGATGAAGCGTGACCAAAGAATTCACAGCCTGGACCAAATTTTTGCAGAATTTTGAGTGTATCCACGTAAGGAAATCCAAAGCAGACACTTTTTAGCTGGCCTCTAGCCGTAAGTAGAGCACGGTGGGCGTTGAAAATAGCGTTCATCCCGGCCGGGAACAGATAAACATCACTCTCATGAAGACCCTGCATGCCTCGCGAGTTTGAGGTTACCGCTGTCCATACATCAGTCTGCAGATCCAAGTCATAAACTAACGACCCGGCAATTCGTCTCCGAATGGCCGACTTAGCACGCTCAAGGAGGGCCAAATCTAAGTTCCGCCCAAATCTTTCCTCCAAAAGCGAGAGCTCTCTAGTGTTTCTTCAGTGCTCGCTAGACTTTGCACATTGGACATCGTTCCGTCCATGCTAGAGTCATCGAAACCAGCTCGCTGGTACCTTTTGGCCCCCGCACCGCCCGGTTTGAAATGCCGTTTGGGTTTTCGTGTCAGATTCACGAACGAGTAAGCCATCTTTGAGTAAACCATGACAAAACTCCGCTCGGCGACTGGATATTCCATCCCTGTGTGTTGCCAGTATTGCTTGGCGAATACGTATGAATTCTCTGGTAGCAACACAGCCGACACAGTGGGTGAAAGCTTCTTCACCAATGGAGTCACGGTTTTGAGGCGTCTAGTACGAATTCGAGAATGTCCAACTTATGCGAAGAAATGGGTTGGACTTTGGTAACAAAGTCGACACACCGGTCGGCTGCCCTCGAGTGGGAAATAGCAGAGCGTGTTGACTAGCATATCCATGAAGGGATACAATATCATACGCAAACGCTTCTATACTTCTATGTATAAAAATCTTGCGACAACGAAATTTCAGCCACAAGGCGTCTCAAGAGCATACGAGGGACAATGGTGCTCGTACCTGGGATATCCTGTTGTCATACGCTCGACAACCCACTTTTGTCCTTCTTCATATCCAATGTTGGATTGCCACGTAGGCAGCGATACACTCACAGCCTATCTACTGTTAGATTTGGGGTTCCGATGAAGTGGACAGGCTATAAAACTAACGTGGGCGGTGTCGGGGATGGACTCGCCAAGTGCAAATAACGACATGTTCGCTTAAGGGCAATGACTTAACCCTCTGACGGGATGATATAGGTTGATGTCTCGATAGTGTCTCAAGTATTGGATAACAAACCCGGTGACTACTTCTGTGATGTTGATTCTAGGACAACTGAGCGCATAGCTGAACACAAAAGTTTCATCACACCCTTCGGCACCAATGAACACACCTAGCTAATTGAGATGGTAGGATGAAGGATGGTAGGAGTGGTGGGGCTGCACGCTGGGCCGAGAATCGGTCGAGAATCGGAACCAACCAGTCTCGACTTTTGGGCCTCTTTCTTCAGACTTCGGCGCAACAGCCCCGCTAAAAGAAAAAGAGAAGTGGGGGAGAGGACACTTATCAGGCATTCAGTAATTAGGGCAAAAATTAATTTTTATATTCCGTAAGTGTTGGAACACCAAGGCATTGCACTAGTGCAAGGATCGAAGCTCGAGGTCGAAGCTAACGATAGTTGTAACCGACTGATTGATTGATCTATGAATGCATGTAAAGAGAGAGAAGGAGAGGAATCTAGCTAGCTAGGAAAGTAGGAGAAGGTAAATAGAGATATAGGGCGGTAGTAGTAGAGTAAAGAGGGGTGGCGAAAAGGGGTAGCTAATTACATAGCATGCATCCCTCTAAGGGCTCCACTCAGTCTATAACTAGTGAGGCCTTTAGCTATGACTAATCTAATAATAATCCAAAGGAAGTAACACTAGCAGTCTCTCTTTTCTTATAGCTAAAGGAGCCTAAAAACGTAATAAAAATCAAATTAAAGGAAAGTATATATAAGTAAATCCCTTAATAGGAATCCAGAGCCCTAATTAGCTTAGTTAGCATTAGTTAAATTAATTAATCTAATCATAATAAATCCTCTCCTTTGTTTTTATTAATTCCCTCTTCATAACGCTTATAATGGTTTTCTAACCTAGCCTTCTATACGGATTATTAATTCGTTCGAATTGATTAAGGTTATAAGCGCCTGATTTAGCAATCCTTTTGTTATTGCATTAGCTAGGTTATTATTACTATTAATCTAGTTATCCCTTAGATAGTGAGATCTTATTAAAGTTAATATTATTATCTTTATCTGCTTACCTATTATTATAACCTTTATAAGATATAAGGAATGCTTAGAACTTCTTCTCTAAAGGAGGTTTATAATGTCTTTTACTCTTCTACTAGTAATCCTTTTCTTATTATTGCTCTTTATCTAGATAATTCGTTAACTAGCAGCCGCTTCTACCGCAAATAAAGCACCTATAACCCTTCCTATAGCTTCTATTATAATATATATTATATTAATAGTTAATATACATTGCCTCTAAAGGGTCTTCTTAATGCTAGTTAAATTAGAATGTTACTTTTCTTAATTCTATAATACTAATTAATTTATAAAGGTCTCCTATAAGGCCCTTAAAGCCTAGGGAGTAAATATATTCTACTATTTAACACTTAGGTACACTAGCTATAGCATTTAATATTTGCTTATAAAGCTTAGTATTTACTATATTAGAAGGATATAGGCCTTAATAGATCTTCTTAAGGGTAGCTAGCATTATCTTAAGGCACTTAAGCTTTATTTTCTTAGGGTTTTTAGTAATAATATTATAAAGCATTATATTATTCTATTTGCGCTAGTAGAACTATTAATTACTCTCTGTTTTAAAGCATTAATAGATATAGCTAATTATTTCTTTATATAAGAGGTTTTAACTAAAGAGATAATTAAGGTAATACTATTTAGTATTATTAATTAAGATAATTAGGAAAGCCTTCTAATAATATATTTAAGGAGGTTAATCTTATTATACTTATTCTTAAAAAGTATAACTTTTAGGGTAAGGAAATTATATAGTTTTCTACTATATTAATTACTATTCTTATATATCTTTATAAGTTCTAAGATCTTCTTTATAATCTAGTCCTTAAAGGAGAAATAATATATAGTAAGGGTAGGAGGGTTTAATTAATAAAATAGGGTTTACTATAGAGAAGGCTCTCTAGAGGGTTAAGGGGGTTAAGGGGGTTAAGGGGGTACTCTAAGGGTTTAGAGGATTATAATTAAGGTTCTTAAGGTTTAGAAGATTTATCTTTTAGCTAGGGTAATCTTATTTCTTCTTAAAGTACTTATACTAGTGTATTTGCGATAATAGTGCCTATGCCTTAGGTAATATAAATGCCTTTCTCTTATAGGTAGTTTTAGAAATTATATATAAGGTACTTTAAAGCTCTTTTAAACGTTTCCTTAGACTAACCTTTAAGGTCCTCTTAGAAGGTCTCCTAAAGGTCTTTATTCTACTACCTATAATGCTTACTAAGGTAAATAAACCTTGTAATATGGTTATTTAGTTTATACTCCTTAGCGGTATTAGGATTTGGTTTATTAGGTCTTTCCTAGTTAGAGCTAAGTAATAGAGAGTAAGGTTATAGCTATCTTAGTAACTTAGCCTTTAAGGGTCTTATTAGTGCTAATGTTATAGCTATTATGTGTTTTAAAGGGAAGAAGGGAAGAAGGGAAAAGGGAAGAAGGGAAAAAGGGAAGAAGGGAAAAAGGGAAGAAGGGAAGGGGTAAAATTAACCTTAAAGATTAATCCTTCTAAGCAAAGGTCCCTTAGATTGCTCCTAGACTCTATAATAGAAGGAATTAATCCCTTAGAAGCTTATAATAGATAAGAAGACTAACTCTTCTAAGCGAAGGTCCCTTAGATTGCTCCTAGACTCTATAATAGAAGGAATTAATCCCTTAGAAGCCTAAGAAGTTATCTAAAGCGATTTACTCTCTTCCTTTAGCATACGCTTATAGTTAAATCTCTCTTCGTAATAAAGGTCCTATAGATTACTCCTAGACTTTATAGGAAGGAGGTTATAATCATAGGAATGTCTCTTCTTAGGATACCTAACTTATCTATAGTTTTATTAACCACTAATTAGTGTTAGAACACTAAGGCATTGCACTAGTGTAAGGATTAAAGCTTAAGGTTAAAGCTAATGATAGTTGTAACTAACTAATTGATTAATCTATAAATGTATGTGAAGAGAGAGAAGGAGAGAAATCTAGCTAGCTAGGAAAGTAAGAGAAGGTAAATAGAGATATAGGGTAGTAGTAGTGGAGTAAAGAGGGGGTAGCAAAAGGGGTAGCTAATTACATAGCATACATCCCTCTAAGGGCTCCACTTGGTCTATAACTAGTAGGGCCTTTAGCTATAACTAATCTAATAATAATCTAAAGGAAGTAATACTAGTAGTCTCTCTTTTTCTTATAGCTAAAGGAGCCTAAAAACGTAATAAAAATCAAATTAAAGGAAAGTGTATATAAGTAAATCCCTTAATAGGAATCCGGAGCCCTAATTAGCTTAGTTAGCATTAGTTAAATTAATTAATCTAATCGCGATAAATCCTTCCCTTTATTTTTGTTAATTCCTCTTTATAACGCTTATAATAGTTTTCTAACCTAGCCTTCTATATGGATTGTTAATTTATTCGAATTAATTAAGGTTATAATCGCCTAATTTAGCAATCCTTTTATTATTGCATTAGCTAGGTTATTATTGCCGTTAATCTGGTTATCCCTTAGATAGCAAGATCTTATTAAAGTTAATATTATTATCTTTATCTGCTTACCTATTATTATAACCTTTATAAGATATAAGGAATGCTTAGAACTTCTTCTCTAAAGGAGGTTTATAATATCTTTTACTCTTCCACTAGCAATCCTTTTCTTATTATTACTCTTTATCTAGATAATTCGTTAACTAGCAGCCGCTTCTACCGTAAATAAAGCACCTATAACCCTTCCTATAGCTTCTGTTATAACGTGTGTTATATTAATAGTTAATGTATACTACCTCTAAAGGGTTTTCTTAATACTAGTTAAATTAGAATATTACTTTTCTTAATTCTATAATGCTAATTAATTTATAAAGGTCTCCTATAAGGCCCTTAAAGCCTAGGGAGTAGATATATTCTACTATCTAATACTTAGGTACACTAGCTATAGCATTTAATATTTGCTTATAGAGCTTAGTATTTACTATATTAGAAGGATATAGGCCTTAATAGATCTTCTTAAGGGTAGCTAGTATTATCTTAAGGCACTTAAGCTTTATTTTCTTAGGGTTTTTAGCAATAATATTACAAAGCGTTATATTATTCTATTCGCGCTAGTAGAACTATTAATTACTCTCCGTTTTAAAGCGTTAACGGATATAGCTAATTATTTCTTTATATAAGAGGTTTTAACTAAAGAGATAATTAAGGTAGTACTATTTAGTATTATTAATTAAAATAATTAGGAAAGCCTTTTAATAATACGTTTAAGGGAGGTTAATCCTATTATACTTATTCTTACAAAGCATAACTTTTAGGGTAAGGAAATTATATAGTTTTCTACTATATTAATTACTATCCTTATATATCTTTATAAGTTCTAAGATTTTCTTTATAATTTAGTCCTTAGAGAAGAAATAATATATAGTAAGGGTAGAAGGGTTTAATTAATAGAATAGGGTTTACTATAGAGAAGGCTCTCTAAAGGGTTAAGAGGGTTAAGGGGTTAAGGGGGTGCTTTAGGGGTTTAGAGGATTATAATTAAGATTCTTAAGGTTTAGAAGATTTATCTTTTAGCTAGGGTAATCTTATTTCTTCTTAAAGCACTTATGCTAGTGTATTTATAATAATAGTGCCTATACCTTAGGCAATATAAATGCCTTTCTCTTGTAAGTAGTTTTAGAAATTACATATAAGGTACTTTAAAGCTTTTTAAACATTTCCTTAGACTAACCTTTAAGGTCCTCTTAGAAGGTCTCCTAAAGGTCTTTGTTCTGCTACCTATAATGCTTACTAAGGTAGATAAACCTTATAATGTGGTTATTTAGTTCATACTCCTTAGCGGTATTAGGATTTGGTTCATTAGGTCTTTCCTAGTTAGAGCTAAGCAATAGAGAGTGTTACGGACTAGCCCGAAGGCAAGGCTATAGGCTATCGTGATGATATTAAGAAACTTAAAGGAAGGAAGGAAAAGGAGAATATTACGGATCCCGTACAAGCCCCTTATATCCCCTAGTTAGCTTATATTAGTCCCCTTCCCTCACTCCCCACTTGTATATTAATACTAAGGCTTAGGCAAAGCTTAAGCCCTTACACATACCCTTACTTACCCCTTCCTTATCTATTTATATTAATATTATTATAAATTGCCCCTTACTAGGTGATTATCTATGCCTGCCTGTTTATGCATTATGTTTAATATAGCGCTATACCCCCTATTATCCTAGTAGCCTTTATGTCTTCCCTTACTCTTACCTAGTATTCACTATAAATAACTATTTAATAATCCCTTATTAATATAGTATATTTAAGTTATATATAGGTAGGGTAATAGTATAACCCCTCCTTATAGTTAGTTTACACACGTTTATCTTAAGTATTATGCCTTACTATAACTTATACCTCTTTATTATTATTATTAGACCTTTGATACTTTTTCCGCACCGACCTAAAGGTCCGGAATCGCCTCTAAAATACAAACCACATTAATATTCAAATTCCTCACCTCCGTTTACCCTCCTATAATATTGCATTGCAATAGAGCTAGAGGTAGGCGTAAGGGCAAGATGCTAATAGTAATTAACGCTAGAGAAAGGAGCTAGTATAGAGCTATTATTACCTAAACACAGGAATAGGGTAATTTAATGCCTATAGACATAAGGATAACCTAATAATAGATTAGATATAATTTAAGCACCTAGATAACACGAAATTCTATAATAAGATTACTAGCCTTATCCCTAGCAATAAAGTCTCCTAAGTTTAGAGCATTATAAAGGCTATAGCTTACTAGGTAGCAAACTATGCCTACGCTAAAATAAGAGCTATAAATAATAATAGTAGTAATAATAATAATAATATTTACACTACTAAAGAAGCCCTTAAAGTAACCCTTAAGAAGGCTATTAGGGAAGAAGCTAAAGGAACTAATATACTAACCTAGGTAAGTATTATAGCTAGACTAGCACTAAGAAGGCTAAATAATAAAACCCCTCCCTTATAGGTCCTAGGTAAATAATATAGAGAAGTACTTATTAAAGGTAATATAATTTAGGAAACACTCTAATTCTAAGGTGCTAAAAATATAATAACTATAGTAAATAGAGCCACTAGCTAAACCATAGCTATAGTAGCTAGAAGACTCCCTAGTAGAGATATAATTATTACCTTTAAAGGAAACGTAGCCTAATATAGAGAGGACTAAAAATAGATTACTAAAGCATTTAGTCTAGAAGTAGCCCTCTATTACTATATACTTAGCGTTATAGTTAAGGGATTCCTAATAAAGCATATATTTATTAAGAACCTTATAACTAAGATTAGAAAAGTAAATAAAGTAAATGTAATTAAGGTAACTATAAGGCGCCCCTAAGTAGAAAACATATAGCATACTACCCTAATCCTAGGACTAGTAGAAGTAAAAGATACTAATAAGATATGCTAAGATAGAATAGTCTTTAAAGCAAAGCTATTCTAGACTAAACTATATAATAAGACCTTATAACCCTAATAATGCTATAACTACTTCTAAACTAGCTATATTATAAAGTTCTATAAGGTAGCCCTAAGGTGCGGTAGGTATAGAGCTAGCTAATATAAGGAAGGAGAAACATTATGCCTAACAATTAGCGGATAACTAAAGGAAAACTATATCTTATGTTCTAGCTTGCACCTAGCGTGGTTAAGGGACTGCCCTGTCCTAAAAGAGAAGTGGAATGCAGCGAAAGCAGGCTACCTAGAGCGACCGTCGCGATTCGCCGGGAAAGATCATGGAAGCGGCAATCGCGAGGCGGCTCACGGCCTTCGCCGAGGCTAAGGGCCTCCTCCCCAAGCTATAAATAGGAAACAGGGCAAATAGATTAACAGAAACCGCAATTAAAGTCCTCGTGGAATGCGTAAGAGAGGCTTAGGGCAGAGGCGGCATTGCCTTGTTAGCGTAGATGGATATCTCGTCCGTATTTAACGGAGTTAGCCACCTATATCTAATCTACGTTTTAATCTAAATAGGCATACCACGCTAGCTAATAGCTATAATATATAGCTTCCTTATAGATAGAATAAGCTAGCTTAGCTTTAATAGTAAACTCTTAAGACCCTTTTAGATAAAGATAGGCACCCTATAAGGCTCTTCTCTCTTACTAATTCTCTTCTTACTTTACTTAGTAAAGCTTTACATATACCTTAGAGCTATCCTAGGTATAGTAGTAATAGGATTTATAGATAATATAAATATAGTAGCGTTTAGAAAAACACTATATAAACCTAGAAAAGGCTTAAAGCTATATAAAAGTATATAAAAATAAGTAAAAGAAGTAGGAGTAAAGTTTAATCTAGTAAAGACTAAACTTATATACTTTAGTAAAGTATACTAACCCCTATAGGCTAGGGTTTAACTTAGTATAAAGGAGATAGTGCCTATAGAGTTATATAGGTTCCTTAGAGTCTAGGTTAATAGGAAACTTAATTAGAGTGCTTATAAGAATATCCTAAAAGGCAAACTAGCCTAGCAGTAGCTTACACTCTCTTTACTAGTAGCGTTAGCCTAGGGGTATAGCTTTAGAGATGCCTAACTCCTATACACATAGGTAGTCTAGCCTATCCTTACCTATAGGGTAAGCGCTTACTATACCCTAACTAAGAAGGGTAGAAAGCTAAGAGAAGTAGTTAAAAGCTTTATAATAGACTAATTAGCCTACCTCTAAATTATAGCTAGTGTATTTAAGGCTATACCTATTGCTTAACTAAAGGTTAAGACTTATATCCTCTCCCTAGATCTATACCTAAATAAGATAAAATAGAAGTTTAAAGAGAGAATTATAAAGAGTAGAATAGCTATAATAATCTAAACCACTACTAACTTAGTATAGTTAGTATTATGTTATAGATAGAGACCCCCTAGGAGCAATAAACTAGTAGTAAAACTATATAAGGAATAGAGATAATACTAGGATAAATAGTATAGTAAGGAATGCCTAGGATAGTATAGACTTATAAGAGAGCTAACTAAGGATTAACCACTAACTTATAATCTAAAGGAAATCTAAAGATTCTATATAGGCCTAGAAAAGCATATCTCCTTAACTATAGTCTAACTATATATAGGAAAGATTAGTCTTAATAAGTTTCTCTTCTAGAGAGGCGTTCCTAGGGTAAACTTACTGCTATATAGCTATAGTAGAGTAGTTAAGGACTAATATTATATTATAGTAAACTACCTAAATATAATTACTAACGCCCCTAAACACACTAGCCTAAAGACATATAGGAGGTAAGGCTAGCCCTAAACTACCCCTAAAGGCAAGAGTAATAGCTAAATAGTTCCTTAGTATAAAATAACTCTAATACTACTTATTAGCATAAGAACTAGTAGCTAATATATATAGTAAAGAGAAGGAGCTAGAACTAGGTTAATTCTAGCGCTAGGACTAATAACTAGGATATAGATATAATAGATAACTAGGGAGAGATATAAGATTATATAGTTTAGAGCTAGCAGTAGGCTAGCTAAAGAATTATAATTCTAGAACTATTATTAGATTAATTTTAAATATATAACGCTAGGTATTATAAACCCCTCTAGTCTACTACTGCCCTTTACTAAGCTATATTTACCTAACTAATTACTCCTCCTCTAGGACTAGAATTACCCTCTCTATTACCTTAGCCTACCCCTTAGCAGGTAAAGCTATAGCTAGGAGATAGTTTATCTCCACTACGTAGGTATTTAGGCATTATAACTAAAATATTAGCTTATTATATTAATCCCCTTTAGCACTAGCCTAGCCTAGGCTTACTATAGAGATACTCCTTTTCTTCTTACTCTAATTACTAGTATAAAGCTTCTTTATATAATCTTAATAATTATCTAGGACTTATAGAGTAGTTAGACCTAGGATAGAACTAGTAGAGGACTAATAGAGAAGCACTTACACTACCCCTAGTAATAATATCTGCCTAGACCTTAACTAACTACTAGTGCTTATTTTACTACCTAGTTAAATTAGGCTAGAAGTAAGTTAGCGCTAGACTAGGCTTAGGTAAGGGGCACTAGCTACTTACCTTTAAATAACTATAGTTTTAAACCTAATAATTAAAATAGGCGTTAGTAGTAAGCCCTATGTAAAATAGTTAGCCTTACCCTAAACTAGAATAGAGCTAACTTACTAGTAATATTATAGTATTAATACCTAGGATAGTTTATAGACTAAGACTTATAGGAAATATATTAGATCCTATAGGGATCCCCTAACTATTATAGATTAGACTTAGAGTAAACTTAGTGTAGGGGTAGTAAGGGTCTTACCTTAAGATCTTTAGCTATAGCCTACTTAAGTTACTTCTTAGTTAAAGACTTCTAAGGGTAATGCTTATTCTTAGGAGTTTCCTAGGCGGATTAGAGCTAGAATAGCATAGGATATAGGAATACTTATAGCTACTAGTGCTATTTTATTAAATAACTTAATAGATCTATAGTAATATTAGTATTTAGGCTAACACTAGCCTAGGAGCGCCTTAGGTAGCTCTAAGGAAGAAAAGAACCTATAGGAAGTTTAATAAAAAAGAGAAAAGAAGGAAGACCTCTCTAGGGGAAGGAACCCTTCTTATACTTATATAAGGGGGCTAAATTATAGATATTAATAAAGAAAGAAGAATATAAGATAAGAATCTAGTTAGTTAATACCTAAAAGACCTAGGCCTAGAAATAGCTAGGAATTAAACTAAACCTATACCCTTACTATAGAAGATAAATAACATTAGGTACTTTAACTTCCCTAGACTAATAAGCTAGACCTAGGCTAGAGAAGGCTAAAAAGTAAGGCTATAAAAGAGTTAGCTAAAAAGTAAAAGAGAAGTAAACTACTACTATAAAACTAAATCTAGCACGCTATAAGATAGTATAAGAGGCCTAGAGTAGTGCTAGAGTAGACCTAGGATAGAGCTAAGTAGGACTAGGAACCTAGGTTTTTCCTTTTCTTTCTTTTCTTTTCTTCTTATTAGGATAAGGCTAGCGTAAGCTAGTAATAAACACCTATAATAGGCCATAGACAACGTAACGCAAACCTAGCGTAGGGTTAGCATTGGCCTAAACATAGACGTAAGGGGTTTTCTTCCTATTTAAGGGTTTTCCCTTTTAACGAAGCAGTAGGAGTACTAGTACTAGCCTTACATAGAGCTAGCTAGCGTAAATAATATATATAGTTAAGGAGATATATTTTTCTAGTCCTATATAAAATCTTTAGATTTCCTTTAGGTTATAAGTTAGTAATTAGTTCTTAGTTAGCTCTCTTATAAGTCTATACTACCCTAGGCATTCCTTACTATACTATTTATCCTAGTATTATCTTTATTTCTTATATAGTTTTACTACTAGCTTATTATTCCTAGGGGGTTTTTATCTATATTATAATACTATTTATACTAAGTTAGTAATAGCTTAGATTATTATAGTTATTTTACTCTCTATAATTCTCTCTTTAAACTTCTATTTTATCTTATTTAAATATAGATCTAAGGGGAGATATAAGTCTTAATCTTTAGTTAGATAATAGGTATAGCCTTAAACACACTAGCTATAATCTAAAAGTAAGTTAATTAGTCTATTATAAAGCTTTTAACTACTTCTCTTAGTTTTTACCCTTCTTAGTTAAGGTATAGTAAGTACTTACCTTATAGGTAAGGATAGGCTAGACTACTTATATATATAGGAGTTAGATATCTTTAAAGCTATAACCCTAGGCTAATACTACTAGTAAAAAGAGTATAAGCTATTACTAGGCTAGTTTATTTTTAGGATATTCTTATAAGTACTTTAATTAAGTTCTCTATTAACCTAAACTCTAAGAAACCTATATAACTTTATAAGCACTATCTCTTTTATACTAAGTTAAACCCTAGCTTATAAAGATTAGTATACTTTACTAAAGTATATAAGTTTAGTCTTTACTAGGTAAAACTTTACTTCTACTTTTTTACCTATTTTTATATACTTTCTATATAGCTTTAAGCCTTTTCTAGGTTTATATAGTATTTTTCTAAATATTACTATATTTATATTATTTATAAATCCTATTATTACTATACCTAAGATAGCTTAAAGGTATATATAAAGCTTTATTAAGTAAAGTAAAAAAATTAGTAAAAAAGTAAGCCTTATAAGGTTCTTACCTTTATCTAGAAAGGTCTTAAGAGTTTACTATTAAAGCTAAGCTAGCTTATTCTATCTATAAGAAAGCTATATATTATAGCTATTAGCTAGTATAGTATACCTATTTTAATTAGAATATAGATTAGGTATAAGTAGCTAACTCTATTAAAAGCTAATAAAATATCTCTTTATACTAATAAGGTAATACTATCTCTACCCTAGGCCTCTCTTATATATTCTATAAGAACTTTAATTATAGTTTTATTACCCTATTTACCCTATTTCCTATTTATAGCTTAGGAAAAAGCCCTTAGCCTTAGTAAAGGCTATAAGCTACCTTATAATTATTACTTTTATAATCTTTTTACTATATTTAATAGTAAGATAAGTCTTTATATATTAGCTTTTCTTATTTCCTTAGTAGTTTTCCTAGCTTTCTAATTATTACTACTTATATAGTTTAGAACTAGGCTAGGAAATATCTTACTTTAAGGATAGTATTTAGTAAATATACTATAGCTTCTTTAGCTAGCTTATTATAGGCCTTAATAAGGCCTACTAGGAGTTTATTATCTTCTAGGGCTTTCTAGCTAGCTATATCTAATAGAATATTTCTAATATCTCTTACTTTAAACTATTCTTTATCTAAGACTAGTATATTATTAAGCTTTAGGAAGGAGAGGTCTAGGATATAGGAGAGGTTTACTATAGGTTTAGGGAAGAACCTTTATATAAGTATACTTACCTTATCCTTATAGGTAGTAGCTAGGTTAGGGTTATTATTAGTTCTTTCTAGGTCTAGGAGTCTAGGGAGCTCTAGGAGGGCCTAGCTTTAGAGCTAGGCCTATCTCTCTAGTCTCTAAACTCCTCTATCCTTTTCCTATATATTAGCTTTTTATAAGGCTTCTCTTTATATATTCCTTTGTGCGACTCCGAGCGGAAAACGCACCGGACCCGAAAGACAAGGAAGGAATCGATGCATACGTAACGTGGCTTATCACAAACCTCTAATAGATAGCAGAATTAGTAGCCCCACGGAAGCGCTAAGGACTCCCTAGCCTAGAGGCATAGTGGTTAAGGAGAATAAAAGAGGTAGTTACTAAAGCTAAATAAGCTAAGAGATAATAGAGGCGCTAAAAGACTAAAGTAAACTAGTAAGCCTTCTCTAAGGTAAATAATAACTAGGAATAGATAGTTAGGGAAGAAAAAGGAATATATAGAGAGAAGCCCTATAAAAGCTAATATATAGGAAAAGGATAGAGGAGTTTAGAGACTAGAGAGATAGGCCTAGCTTTAAAGCTAGGCTCCCTTAGAGCTCCCTAGACTCCTAGACCTAGAAAGAACTAATAATAACCCTAACCTAGCTAATACTTATAAGGATAAGGTAAGTATACTTATATAAAGGTTTTCCCTAAACCTATAGTAAACCTCTCCTATATCCTAGACCTCTCCTTTCTAAAGCTTAATAATATACTAGTCCTAGATAAAGAATAGTTTAAAGTAAGGGATATTAGAAATATCCTATTAGATATAGCTAGCTAAAAAGCCCTAGGAGATAATAAACTCTTAGTAAGCCTTATTAAGGCTTATAATAAGCTAGCTAAAGAAGCTATAGTATATTTACTAAATACTATCCTTAAAGTAAGATATTTCCTAGCCTAGTTTTAAACTATATAAGTAATAATAATTAGAAAGCTAGGAAAACTACTAAGGAAATAAGAAAGGCTAATATATAAAGACTTATTTTACTATTAAATATAGTAAAAAGATTATAAAAGTAATAATTATAAGGTAGCTTATAGCCTTTACTAAGGCTAAGGGCTTTCTTTCTAAGCTATAAATAGAAAATAAGGTAAATAGGTTAATAAAAACTATAATTAAAGTTCTTATAGAATATATAAGAGAGGCCTAGGGTAAAGGTAGCATTACCTTATTAGTATAAATAAATATCTTATTAGCTTTTAATAGAGTTAGCTACCTATACCTAATTTATATTCTAATTAAAATAGGTATACTATACTAGCTAATAGCTATAATATATAGCTTCCTTATAGATAAAATAAGCTAGCTTAGCTTTAATAGTAAACTCTTAAGACCTTTCTAGATAAAGGTAAGAACCCTATAAGGCTTATCTCTCTTACTAATTCTCTTTTTACTTTACTTAGTAAAGCTTTATATATACCTCTAAGCTATCCTAGGTATAGTAATAATAAATTAGTAATATATATATATATATATATATATATATATTATTTACGCTAGCTAGCTCTATGTAGGGCTAGTACTAGTACTCCTGCTGCTTTGTTAAAAGGGAAAACCCTTAAATAGGAAGAAAAACCCCTTACATCTATGTTTAGGCTAACGCTAACCCTGCACCAGGCCTGCGTCGCGTTATGTGTAGCCTATTATAGGTGTTTGTTGCTAGCTTACGCTAGCCTTATCCTAATAAGAAAAGAAAGAAGAAAGGAAAAGGAAAATCCTAGGTTCTAAGCCCTACCTAGCTTTATCCTAGGTTTACTCTAGCATTACTCTAGGCCTATTATACTATCTTATAGCATGCTAGATTTGGTTTTATGGTGGTAATTCACTTCTCTTTTACTTTTTAGCTAGCTCTTCTATAGCCTTACTTTTTAGCCTTCTCTAGCCTAGGTCTAGCTTATTAGTCTAGGGAAGTTAGAGCACCTAATATTATTTATCTTCTATAGTAGGGGTATAGGTTTAGTTTAATTCCTAGCTATTTCTAGGCCTAGGTCTCTTAGGCGTTAACTAACTAGATTCTTATCTTATATTCTTCTTTCTTTATTAATATCTATAATTTAGCCCCCTATATAAGTATAAGAAGGGTTCCTCCCCTAGAGGGTCTTCCTTTTTCTCTTTTTTATTAAACTTCTTATAGGTTCTTTTCTTCCTTAGAGCTGCCTAAGGCGCTCCTAGGCTAGTATTAGCCTAAATGCTAACTTTACTATAGATCTATTAAGTTATTTAATAAAATAGCGCTAGTAGCTATAAGTACTCCTATATCCTATACTATTCTAGCTTTAATCTGCCTAGGAAACTCCTAAGAATAATTACTACCCTTAGAAGTCATTAACTAAGAAGTAACTTAAGTAGGCTATAGCTAAAGATCTTAAGGTATAACCCTTACTACCCCTATACTAAGTCTACTCTAAGTCTAACCTATAATAGTTAGGGGATCCCTATAGGATCTAATATATTTCCTATAAGTCTTAGTCTATTAACTATCCTAGGCATTAATACTATAATATTACTAGTAAGTTAACTCTATTCTGGTTTAGAGGTAGGGCTAACTATTTTATATAGGGCTTACTACTAATGCCTATTTTAATTATTAGGTTTAAAACTATAGTTACTTAAAGGTAGGTAGTTAGTGCCTCTCTCCTAGGCCTAGTCCTATGCTAATTTACTCTTAGCCTAATTTAACTAGCTAGCAAAATAAGCACTAGTAGTTAGTTAAGGTCTAGGTAGCTATAGTTACTAGGGGTAATATAAGTGCTATTACACTAGTTTACTATTAGTTCTAGTCTAGGTCTAATAGTTCTCTAGGTCCTAGATAATTATTAGAATTACGTTAAGAAACTCTATGCTAGGAATTAGAGCAAAAAGAAGCGGAGTGCTTTTATAGTAAGTCTAGGCTAGTCTAGTACTAGGGAGATTAGCATAATAAGGTTATCTTTTAGTTACGGCGCCTAGATACTTGCGCTATAGAGATAAACTATCTCCTAGCTATGGCTTTGCCTGCTAAGGGGTAGGCAAAGGTAATAGAGAGGGTAATTCTAGTCCTAGAGGAGGAATAAATAGTTAGGTAGTTATAGCTTAGTAAAGGGGTAGGGGCGGACTAGTAGGGATTTTAATACCTAGCGTTTTTAATAGTTAAGATTAATCTAATAATAGTTCTAGAATTATAATCCTATAGCTAGCCTACCGCTAGTTCTAAACCGCGTGGTCCTACGCCTCTCCCTAGTTATCTATTATATCTATATCCTAGTTATTAGTCCTAGCGTAGCGAAAGCGCCCTAGCTTTAGCTCTTCCTCCCTCCTACGTATATTAGCTGCTAGTTCCTATGCTAATAAGTAGTATTAGAGTTATTTTATACTAAGGAACTATTTAGCTATAGCTCTTACCTTTAGGGAGTAGTTTAGGGCTAGCCTTACCTCCTATGCATCTCTAGGCTATTATGATTAGGGGCGTTAGTAATTATATTTAGGGTAGTTAACTATAATATAATATTAGTCCTTAACTGCTTTGCTATAGCTATATAGGGGTAAGTTTACCCTAGGGATACCTCTTTAGAAAAGGAATTTATTAAGGCTAATCTTTCCTATGCGTAGTTAGACTATAGTTAAGGAGATATGTTTTTCTAGTCCTATATAGAATCTTTGGATTTCCTTTAGGTTATAAGTTAGCGGTTAGTCCTTAGTTAGCTCTCTCGCAAGCCTATACTACCCTAGGCGTTCCCTGCTATGCTATTTATCCTAGCGTTATCTCTATTCCTTATGTAATTCTGCCACTAGCTTATTATTCCTAGGGGGTCTTAGTTTACGCTATAGTACTATCTATACTAAGTTAGCAGTGGCTTAGATTATTATAGTTATTCCGCTCTCTATGATTCTCTCTTTAAACTTCTATTTTATCTTGTTTAGGTATAGATCTAGGGGGACATAAGTCTTAACCTCTAGTTAGGTAATAGGCATAGCCTTAAACGCGCTAGCTATAATTTAGAGGTAGGTTAATTAGTCTATTATAAAGCTTTTAACTACTCCTCTTAGTTTTCTACCCTTCTTAGTTAGGGTATAGTAAGCGCTTACCCTATAGGTAAGGATAGGCTAGACTACCTATATGTATAGGAGTTAGGTATCTCTAAAGCTATAACCCTAGGCTAATGCTACTAGTAAGGAGAGTGCAAGCTACTACTAGGCTAGTTTGCCTTTTAGGATATTCTTATAGGCGCTTTAATTAAGTTTCCTATTAACCTAGACTTTAAGGAACCTATATAACTCTATAGGCACTATCTCTTTTACACTAAGTTAGACCCTAGCCTATAGGGGTTAGTATGCTTTGCTAAAGTGTATAAGTTTAGTCTTTACTAGGTTAAACTTTACTCCCTTTTTTACCTATTTTTATATACTTTCTACGTAGCTTTAAGCCTCTTCTAGGTCTATATAGTGTTCTTTCTAAATGCTGCTATGTTTATATTATCTATAAATCCTATTGCTACTATGCCTAGGATAGCTTAGAGGCGTATATAAAGCTTTGCTAAGTAGAGTAGGAAGAGGATTAGTAAGAGAGGTAAGCCTTATAGGGTACCTATCTTTATCTAGAAGGGTCTTAAGAGTTTGCTATTAAAGCTAAGCTAGCTTATTCTATCTATAAGGAAGCTGTGTATTATAGCTATTAGCTAGCGTAGTATGCCTATTTAGATTAAAACGTAAATTAGGTATAGGTAGCTAACTCTATTAAATGCAGATAAGATATCTATCTATGCTAATAAGGTAATGCTGCCTTTACCCTAGGCCTCTCTTATGTATTCTATAAGGACTCTAATTATAGTTTCTATTAATCTATTTGCCCTATTTCCTATTTATAGCTTAGGGAGAAAGCCCTTAGCCTTAGCAAAGGCCGTGAGCTACCTTATAATCACTACTTCTATAATCTTACCTACTATGTTTAGTAGTAAGATAGGTCTCTACGCATTAGCCCTTCTTATCTTCTTAGTGGTTTTTCCTAGCTTTCTAATCACCACTACTTATGCGGTTTAGAACTATACTAGAAAATATCCTACTTTAAGGATAGCGTTTAGTAAGCGTGCTATAGCTTCTTTAGCTAGTTTATTACAGGCCTTAATAAGGCCTACTAGGAGCTTATTATCTCCTAGGGCTTTCTAGCTAGCTATATCTAATAGGATATTTCTAATATCTCCTGCTCTAAACTATTCTTTATCTAGGACTAGTGCGTTATTAAGCTCTAGGAAGGAGAGGTCTAGGATATAGGAGAGGTCTACTATAGGCTTAGGGAAGAACCTTTATGTAAGTATGCTTACCTTATCCTTATAGGTAGTAGCTAGGTTAGGGTTATTATTAGTTCTTTCTAGGTCTAGGAGTCTAGGGAGCTTTAGGGGCCTAGCTTTAGAGCTAGGCCTATCTCTCTAGTCTTTAAACTCCACTATTCTTTTCCTATATATTAGCTTTTATAGGGCTTCTCTTTATATATTCCTTTTTCTTCCCTAACCATCCGTTCCTAGTTATTATCCGCCTTAGAGAAGGCTTACTAGTTTGCTTTAGTCTTTTAGCGCCTCTATTATCTCTTAGCTTATCTAGCTTTAGTAACTGCCTTCTTTATTCTCCTTAACCACTATACCTCTAGGCTAGGGAGTCCTTAGCGCTTTTATAGGGCTACTAGTTCTGCTATCTATTAGAGGTTTATAATAAGCTATGTTATATATGCATTAATCCCTTCCTTATCTTTTAGGTCTAGCGTGTTTTCCGCTTAGAGTTACACTGCTGCTTTTGCTTTTGCCTATAGTCTGTTTATTATAGTCTAGGTGTGTTTAAGGGTAGGCAGGGCGCCTTCTTACTCCTTAGTAAAGATACTAATTAGCTATAGAATATAGTTAGAGCCTATAAGGTTTTCTGCGCTGTTATAGTGGACTTAGATATCTAGAGTTACCTATGCTAGATCTATAGTGCTATCTCTATCTTCTCTGTGTTATCTTATGGGTTCCCCTTAGGGCATTACTAGACTAAGCCTTTACTAGCTTATAAGGTCTAGTAGTTCCTCCGCTCCTCTAGTTATTCTATCTAAGCTATCCTAGAGGGGGTGTTTTTAGTTAAAGTCTCCTATAAAAACGCTTTAGCCATAGGGCTCTTTTACATTAAAGGTGTGGATAGGTATGTTCTAGTTATCTATATATCCTTCTAAGTAAAGGAGTAGATATTTATACCTTTTATCTTTACTAGTAACTAGTTAGGTCCTCCCTAGGCTATCTATAACCCTATATTATGCTTCTTATTTATATATACTGTATTCTATCCCTTATAGTATGCTAGTTAGAATTAGGCAAGGCCTAGTGCTAGGGCTATAGGTGCCTTATGTGTTCCTACTCTTAGATTACTATTATATCTATATTAGTTTAGTAATAGAGCGCTATGTGTATTAGGCTGTCCTTCTTATTTATATTCTAAAAGAGGACTTATAATATTACTATGTTAATTAGGGGGTGGTAAGTCTCTGCTATCTTATACTAGCTTTGTTCTAGCCCTATTTTAAGATATGTATTGTATAATACTCCCTGCCCTAGGCTATTTAGCACTCCTCTTCGTATTTATTAGGCATTTCCTTTTCCTACCTACTATAATAATAGGTACTATAGCTATGCTAGTTCCCTTATGGGGTAGTGTTAGGCTTCTATCTAGGGAGTTGCTAGTAAATTATAATAGTTACTCTAGGTAGCCTGCTTTTACTATATTTCACTTCTCTTTTAGGATAGGGCAGTCCCTTAACTACGCTAGGTATAGGCTAGAATATAAGATATAGTTTTCCTTTAGTTATTTGCTAATTATTAGGTATAATATTTCTCCTTCCTTATATTAGCTAGCTCTATACCTACTACACCTTAGGGCTACCTTATAGAACTTTATAATGTAACTAGTTTAGAAGTAGTTATAGTATTATTAGGGTTATAGGGTCTTGTTATATAGTTTAGTCTAGAATAGCTCCGCTTTAAAGACTATTCTATCTTAGCATATCTTATTAGCGTCTTCTACTTCTACTAGTCCTAGGATTAGGGTAGTGCGCTATACGTTTTCTACTTAGGGTGCCTTATAGTTACCTTAATTACATTTACTTTATTCGCTTTTCTAATCTTAGTTATAAGGTTCTTAATAGATATATGCTTTATTAGGAATCCCTTAACTATAACGCTAAGTACGCGGTAGTAAAGAGCTGCTTCTAGGCTAAATACTTTAGCAATCCATTTTTAGTCCTCTCTGTATTAGGCTACGTTTCCTTTAAAGGTAATAATTATGTCTTTACTAGGGAGTCTTCTAGCTACTATAGCTATAGTTTAGCTAGTAGCTCTGTTTACTATAGTTATTATGTCTTTAGCGCCTTAGGATTAGAGCGTTTCCTAAATTATATTACCTTTAATAAGTACTTCTCTATATTATCTACCTAGGACCTATAAGGGGGTTTTATTGTTTAGCCTTCTTAGTGCTAGTCTAGCTATAACGCTTACCTAGGTTAGTGTATTAGTTCCTTTAGCTTTTTCCTAATAGCCTCCTTAAGGGCTATTTTAAGGGCTTCTTTAGTAATATAGATATTATTATTATTATTACTACTATTATTATTTATAGCTCTTATTTTAGCGCAGGCATGGTTTGCTGCCTAGCGGGCTATAGCCTTTATAATGCTCTAAACTTAGGAGACTTTATTGCTAGGGATAAGGCTAGCAATCTTATTATAGAATTTCGTGTTATCTAGGTGCTTAAATTATATCTAATCCATTATTAGGTTATCTTTATGTCTATAGGCGTTAAATTGCCCTATTCCTACGTTTAGGTAGTGGTAGCTCTATGCTAGCCCCTTTCTCTAGCGTTAATTACCATTAGTATCTTGCCCTTACACCTACCTCTAGCTCTATTATAATGTAATATTATAGGAGGGGTAAACAGAGGTAAGGAATTCGAATATCGATGTGGTTTGTATTTTAGAGGCGATTCCGGACCTTTAGATCGGTGCGGAAAAAGTATTAAAGGTTTTTTAAGGAGAGTCTGGTATAGTAATAATAGGATTTATAAATAATATAAATATAGTAATATTTAGAAAAATACTATATAAACCTAGAAAAGGCTTAAAGCTATATAGAAAATATATAAAAATAGGTAAAAAAGTAAAAGTAAAGTTTAACTTAGTAAAGACTAAACTTATATACTTTAGTAAAGTATACTAACCCTTATAGGCTAAGGTTTAACTTAGTATAAAAGAGATAATACTTATAAAGTTATATAGGTTCCTTAGAGTTTAGGTTAATAGGAAACTTAATTAGAGTGCTTATAAGAATATTCTAAAAGGTAAACTAGCCTAGTAATAGCTTATACTCTCCTTACTAGTAGTATTAGCCTAGGGTTATAGCTTTAAAAATACCTAACTCTTATATATATAGGTAGTTTAGCCTATCCTTACCTATAGGGTAAGTGCTTACTATACCTTAACTAAGAAAGGTAAAAACTAAGAGAAGTAGTTAAAAGCTTTATAATAGACTAATTAACCTACCTTTAGATTATAGCTAGTATATTTAAGGCTATACCTATTACCTAACTAAAGATTAAGACTTATATCTCTCCCTTAGATTTATATCTAAATAAGATAAAATAGAAGTTTAAAGAGAGAATTATAAAGAGTAAAATAACTATAATAATCTAAGCTATTACTAACTTAGTATAAATAGTATTATAATATAAATAAAGACCTCTCCCTAGGAATAATAAGCTAGTAGTAAAACTATATAAGGAATAGAGATAACACTAAGATAAATAGTATAGTAAGGAATGCCTAGGGTAGTATAGACTTATAAGAGAGCTAACTAAGGACTAACTACTAACTTATAACCTAAAGGAAATCTAAAGATTTTATATAAAACTAGAAAAATATATCTCCTTAACTATAGTCTAATTATATATAGGAAAGATTAGCCTTAATAAGTTTCTTTTCTAAAGAGATATTCCTAGGGTAAACTCACTACTATATAGCTATAGTAAAGTAGTTAAAGACTAATATTATATTATAGTTAACTACCCTAAATATAATTACTAATACCCTTAGTTACGCTAGCCTAGAGATATATAGGAGGTAAGGCTAGCCCTAAACTACCCCCTAAAGATAAGAGCTATAGCTAAATAGTTTCTTAGTATAAAGTAACTCTAATACTACTTATTAGCATAAGAATTAGTAGCTAATATATATAGCAAAGAGAAGGAGCTAGAGCTAGGGCGCTTCTAACACACTAGGACTAATAACTAGAATATAGATATAATAGACTATTAGAGAGAGGTATAAGATTATATAGTTTAGAGCTAGTAATAGGCTAGCTATAGATTTATAACTTTAGAACTAATATTAGATTAATTTTAATTACTTAACGCTAGGTATTATAAACTACACTAGTTTACCCTTACCCCTTTACTAAGCTATAACTACTTAACTAATTACTTTTCCTCTAGGACTAGAATTACCCCTCTATTACCTTAGCCTACCCCTTAGCGGGTAAGGCTATAGCTAGGAGATAGTTTATCTCTATAGCGTAGGCGTCTAGATGCTATAGCTAAAAGATAACCTTATTATATTATTCCCCTAGCACTAGACTAGCCTAGACCTATAGTAAAGGCGCTACGCTTCTTTTTACTTTAATTACTAGCATAGAGCTTTTTACATATATATTAATTACGCTAGCTAGCTCTATGTAGGGCTAGTACTAGTACTCCTGCTGCTTTGTTAAAAGGGAAAACCCTTAAATAGGAAGAAAAACCCTTATATCTATATTTAGGCTAACGCTAACCCTACACTAGGCTTGCGTTACGTTATATATAGCCTATTATAGGTGTTTATTACTAGCTTACGCTAGCCTTATCCTAATAAGAAGAAAAGAAAAGAAAGAAAGAAGGAAAATCCCTAGTTCTAAGCCTTACCTAGCTCTATCCTAGGTCTGCTCTAGCACTACTCTAGGCCTCTTATACTATCTTATAGTATACTAGATTTAGTCTTATAGTAGTAATTTACTTCTCTTTTACTTTTTAGCTAGCTTTTCCATAGCCTTACTTTTTAGCCTTCTCTAGCCTAGGTCTAGCTTATTAGTCCTAGGGAGTTAGAGCACCTAGTACTATTTATCTTCTGTGGTAGGGGTGTGGGTTAGTTCGATTCCTAGCCGTTTCTAGGTCTAGGTCTCTTGGGCGTTATCTAACTAGATTTTCGTCTTGTGTTCTTCTTTCTTCGTTAATATCTATGATTCAGCCCCCCTGTACGAGTATAAGAAGGGTTCCTCCCCGGAGGGGTAGCTTTACATAATCCTAATAATTAGCCAGGACCTAGAGAACTATTAGACCTAGACTAGACCTAATAGCAAACCAGTATAGTAGCACTTACACTACCCCTAGTAACTATAGCTACCTAGACCTCTACTAGCTACTAGTGCTTATTTTATTAACTACTTAAGTTAGGCTAAGAATAGATTAGCACTAGACTAGGCTTAGAATAAGGGCATAGACTACCTTTAAATAACTATAGTTTTAGACCTAATAGTTAAAGTAAGTATTAGTAGCTAGTCCTTTGTAAAATAGTTAGCCCTACTCCTAAGCTAGAAGAGATTTAACTTACTAGAGATATTATAGCACTAGTGCCTAGGGTAGTTAATTAACTAAGATTTATAAGAGATATACTAGATCCTATAGGGATCCCCTAACTATAGCAAATTAGCACTAGAGTAAAGGTAGGCTAGGGCTAGAGGGTTATACCTTTAAATCCTTAGCTATAGCTTACTTAAGCTACTTCTTAGTTAAAGACTTTTAAGGATATTACTTATTTTTAGGATTTTCCTAGGTAGATTAGAGCTAGATAAGCATAGAATATAAGAGTACTTATAGTAGCTAGCGCTATTTTATTAAATAACTTAATAGATCTATAGTAATATTAGCATTTAGGCTAACACTAGCCTAGGAGCGCCTTAGGTAGCTCTAAGGAAGAAAAGAACCTATAGGAAGTTTAATAAAAAGAAAAAGAAGGAAGACCCTCTAGGGGAGGAACCCTTCTTATTGTCAAAGGTAGGGGTCGGTGTAGCTAATAGAAAAGGTTCGATTCGATTAATCAGAGGTGCAGACAGCACCTGACTTTTGTACCTGAAGAGTACATAGTGCGCTATGGTAATGACTAGTCTACGGAGGTACTTCTAATATATTGTCTCTACCGTTATCTTATTAAGGGTTTTATCCTAGTTAATGCGCAGGCTATATTCACATATCTAATGCTCTAGGGAGCTCTCCTAACATACCCCCTAGCTAAGATATCTATTAAAGCTAGAATTCATTAGTGTAGGAAGCAATTGTAACGAATTTCTAGTGTTATGGTTATGCGGGGATCTTACGTAAGCTAATCTAGTGGCAGAAATCCCTATGTATTTAACCTAATAGAGGCTTTATAAAGCTATCCGCAGGTATCTTAGAGGTCTTTAACTAATTAACCTTAATATTACCCTTTGTATATTACTCTTAAATCTATATTTAATTTATACTCGGTCAAAGATTTTCGAGGATACCGCTCGTTTTCAGAGTTCTCCTAGGCGGATTAGAGCCGGACAAGCATAGAACATAAGAGTACTTACAGCAGCTAGCGCTATTTTGTTAGATAACTTAATAGATCTATAGTAACGTTAGCATTTAGGCTAACACCGGCCTAGGAGCGCCTTAGGTAGCTCTAAGGAAGAAAAGAACCTATAGGAAGTTTAATAAAAAGAGGAAAGAAGGAAGACCTCTCTAGGGGAGGAACCCTTCTTATACTCGTATAGGGGGCTAAATTATAGATATTAACAAAGAAAGAAAAACACAAGATGAAAATCTAGTCTAATAACGCCTAGGAGACCTAGGCCTAGAAACGGCTAGGAGTTAAACTAAACCCACACCCCTACCATAGAAGATAAATAACATTAGGTGCTCTAACTTCCCTAGACTAACAAGCTAGACCTAGGCTAGAGAAGGCTAAAAAGTAGGGTTATAAAAGAGCTAGCTAAAAAGTAAAAGAGAAGTAAATCACTACTACGAAACCGAATTAAGCATGCTATAAGATAGTATAATAGGCCTAGAGCAGTGCTAGAGCAGACCTAGGATAGAGCTAGGCAGGGCTTAAAACCTAGGATTTTTCCTTTTTCCTTTTTCTTTCTTTTCTTATTAGGATAAGGCTAGCGCAAGCTAGCAACAAACACTTACGATAGGCCACACACAACGCAACGCAGGCCTGGTGTAGGGTTAGCGTTAGCCCGAACATAGATGCAAGGGGTTTTTCTTCCTATTCAAGGGTTTTCCTTTTGACAAAGCAGCAGGAGTACTAGTACTAGCCCTACATAGAGCTAGCTAGCGTAAATAATATATATATATATTTAATTTATATAAAGATGCTTAAGGCTAGTCTAAAGCCTTCCTTCTATATGCTCTATAATTTAGATTGTTTACTTATTATTACACTAGATAATAGAAAGCGGTAGCACGCGGATCTTAATATTGCAAAGTAACCTCCCTAGAGATATGCGCTCTTTTACACTATAATTTAGGGCAAAGAGCTTTGCTTCTATGCTTAAAGTTATTATATAATATTACTTACCTAACTTCTAATTAATTATAGCGCTATGCATAATAAAAACATAGCCTTATATTAATCTATAAGTATTAGGGTTATTGCTAAGGGAAGCATTAGTGCTAGAAAATAGGGTATTAAAGCTATCCGCGCCTAAGTAGCGAATACAAAGCTTCTTCGTGTTCTAAGCGTATAAAATAGCTCCTTTAGCGAGCTTAATGTGCTTTGCTAATAGATTTATTATAAAAGAGGCTAGCTTTAATGCTATAAATGCCACGTTAGGTCTTCCTATAATGCAAAGATACACTAAGGAGCTAATAACTGCTCTATAATAATTAATCTCTTTATTAGAAGCTTCGCTAGTATTAGCAAGGATTATAGCTATAGGAAGAGGAGCAGAGGTTAAGCTCTTTAGATTATTATTAATAACGTTAGGAATAAATTTCTAAGCGATCTTTTAAATATACGATTCCTATGATAACTATATCTCTTTAGTATCCCAATTTCTAATGATTTTAATGCCTAGGAATCACTTTAATTCGCCTTAGTCCTTAACGTCTAGGCTATTCATTAGTTACTTATGTAATTCTTTAAATTCTGCTTTAGATCTATTAGGGTAAAGCACTATAATGTTATCTACGTATATATATTATTTACGCTAGCTAGCTCTATGTAGGGCTAGTACTAGTACTCCTATTGCTTTGTTAAAAGGAAAACCCTTAAATAGGAAGAAAACCCCTTATATCTATGTTTAGGCTAACGCTAACCTTACACTAGGCCTACGTTATGTTATTTATAGCCTATTATAGGTATTTATTACTAGCTTATACTAGCCTTATCCTAATAAGAAGAAAAGAAAAGAAAGAAGAAAGGAAAATCCTAGGTTCTAAGCCTTACCTAGCTCTATCCTAGGTTTACTCTAGCATTACTCTAGGCCTCTTATACTATCTTATAGTGTACTAGATTTAGTTTTATAGTAGTAATTTACTTCTTTTTACTTTTTAGCTAGCTTTTCTATAGCCTTACTTTTTAGCCTTCTTTAGCCTAGGTTTAGCTTATTAGTTTAGGGAAGTTAGAGTACTTAATATTATTTATCTTTTATAGTAAGGGTATAGGTTTAGTTTAGTTCCTAGCTATTTCTAGGCCTAGGTCTCTTAGGTATTAACTAACTAGATTCTTATCTTATATTCTTTTTCTTTATTAATATCTATAATTTAGCCCCCTTCCTTATATAAGTATAAAAGGGTTCCTCCCCTAGAGAGGTTTTCCTTTTTTCTTTTTTATTAAACTTCCTATAGGTTCTTTTCTTTCTTAAAGCTACCTAAGGCACTCCTAGGCTAGTATTAGCCTAAATGCTAATATTACTATAGATTTATTAAGTTATTTAATAAAATAGTACTAGTAGCTATAAGTACTCCTATATCCTATACTATTCTAGCTTTAATTTACCTAGGAAACTCCTAAGAATAATTACTACCCTTAGAAGTTATTAACTAAGAAGTAACTTAAGTAAGCTATAGCTAAAGATCTTAAGGTATAACCCTTATTACCCTTATACTAAGTTTACTCTAAGTCTAATCTATAATAGTTAGGGAATCCTATAGGATTTAATATATTTCCTATAAGTCTTAGTTTATTAACTATTCTAGGTATTAATACTATAATATTACTAGTAAGTTAACTCTATTCTAGTTTAGAGATAAGGCTAACTATTTTATATAGGGCTTATTATTAACGCTTATTTTAATTATTAGGTTTAAAACTATAGTTACTTAAAGGTAAGTAGTTAGTGTCTCTTTCCTAGGCCTAGTCCTATGCTAATTTACTCTTAGCTTAATTTAACTAGTTAGTAAAATAAGCACTAGTAATTAGTTAAGGTCTAGGTAGCTATAGTTACTAGGGGTAATATAAGTATTACTATACTAGTTTACTATTAGTTCTAATCTAGGTCTAATAGTTTTCTAGGTTTTAGATAATTATTAGGATTATATTAAGAAACTCTATACTAGGAATTAGAGTAAGCAGAAGTAAAGTGCTTTTATAGTAAGTCTAAGCTAGTCTAGTACTAGGGAGATTAGTATAATAAGGTTATCTTTTAGTTATAGCGCCTAGATACCTATATAGCAAAGATAAACTATCTCCTAGCTATAGCTTTACTTACTAAGGGGTAGGTAAAGGTAATAGAGAGGGTAATTCTAGTTCTAGAGGAGGAATAAATAGTTAGGTAGTTATAGCTTAGTAAAGAGGTAAAGGTAAACTAGTAGGGATTTTAATACCTAGTGTTTTTATAGTTAAGATTAATCTAATAACTATTCTAGGATTATAATCCTATAGCTAGCCTACTACTAGCTCTAGACTATATAGTCCTATGCCTCTTCCTAATTATTTATTATATCTATATCCTAGTTATTAGTCCTAGTTTAGTAAAAGCGCCTTAGCTCTAGCTCTTCCTCCCTCCTATATATATTAGCTACTAGTTCCTATGCTAATAAGTAGTATTAGAGTTATTTTATGCTAAGGAACTATTTAGCTATAGCTCTTACCTTTAGGGAGTAGTTTAAGGCTAGCCTTACCTCCTATATATCCCTAGGCTATTATAATTAGGGGCATTAGTAATTATATTTAGGGTAGTTAACTATCATATAATATTAGTCCTTAACTACTTTACTATAGCTATATAGAGGTAAGTTTACCCTAGGAATGCCTCTTTAGAAAAGGAATTTATTAAGGCTAATCTTTCCTATATATAGTTAGACTATAGTTAAGGAAATGTATTTTCTAGTCCTATATAAAATCTTTAAATCTCCTTTAGGTTATAAGTTAGTGATTAGTCCTTAGTTAGCTCTCTTATAAGTCTATGCTACCCTAGGCATTCCTTACTATACTATTTATTCTAGTATTATCTCTATTCCTTATATAGTTCTACTACTAGCTTATTATTCCTAGGGAGGGTCTTAGTCTACGCTATAATACTATTTATACTAAGTTAGCAGTGGCTTAAATTATTATAGTTATTCCGCTCTCTATAATTCTCTCTTTAAACTTCTATTTTATCTTATTTAGGTATAGATCTAAGGGAGGGATATAAGTCTTAACCTTTAGTTAGGTAATAGGTATAGCCTTAAATATGCTAGCTATAATTTAGAGGTAGGTTAATTAGTCTATTATAAAGCTTTTAACTATTCCTCTTAGTTTTTACCCTTTTTAGTTAGGGTATAGTAAGCGCTTACCCTATAGGTAAGAATAGGCTAGACTACCTATATATATAGGAGTTAGGTATCTCTAAAGCTATAACCCTAAGGAGAGTATAACTACTAGTAAGGAGAGTATAAGCTACTACTAGGCTAGTTTACCTTTAAGGATATTCTTATAAGCACTCTAATTAAGTTTCCTATTAACCTAGACTCTAAGAAACCTATATAACTCTATAAGCACTATCTTTTTATACTAAGTTAGACCCTAGCCTATAGGGGTTAGTATACTTTACTAAAGTATATAAGTTTAGTCTTTACTAGGTTAAACTTTACTCTTACTTCTTTTACCTATTTTTATATACTTTTTATATAGCTTTAAGCCTTTTCTAGGTTTATATAGTATTCTTTCTAAATACTACTATATTTATATTATTTATAAATCCTATTACTACTATACCCGGCCCGGGAGCGCCTCAGGCGGCTCTAAGGAAGAAAAGAACCCACAGGAAGTTTGATGAAAAAGAGGAAAGAAGGAAGACCCCTCCGGGGAGGAACCCTTCTTATACTCATACAGGGGGCTAAATTATAGATATTAACAAAGAAAGAAGAACACAAGACAAGAATCTAGTTAGTTAATGCCTAAGAGACCTAGGCCTAGAAACGGCTAGGAATCGAACTAAACCCACACCCCTACTATAGAAGATAAATAACATTAGGTGCTCTAACTTCCCTAAACTAATAAGCTAAACCTAGGCTAGAGAAGGCTAAAAGTAGGGCTATAAAAGAGTTAGCTAAAAAGTAAAAGAGAAGTAAATCACCACTATAAAGCTAAATCTAGCACGCTATAAGATAGTATAAGAGGCCTAGAGTAGTGCTAGAGCAGACCTAGGATAGAGATAGGTAGGGCTAGGAACCTAGGTTTTTCCTTTTTCTTTCTTTTCTTTTCTTCTTATTAGGATAAGGCTAGTGTAAGCTAGTAATAAACACCTATAATAGGCCATAGACAACGCGACGTAGACCTAGCGTAGGGTTAGCGTTAGCCTAAACATAGATGTAAGGGGTTTTTCTTCCCATTTAAGGGTTTTCCCTTTTGACGAAGCAGCAGGAGTACTAGTACTAGCCCTACATAGAGCTAGCTAGCGTAAATAATATATTACTACTATACCTAGGATAGCTTAGAGGCATATATAAAGCTTTACTAAGTAAAGTAAGAAGAGGATTAGTAAGAGGGTAAGCCTTATAGGGTGCTTACCTTTATCTAAAAGGGTTTTAAGAGTTTACTATTAAAGCTAAGCTAGCTTATTCTATCTATAAGAAAGCTATATATTATAGCTATTAGCTAGTGTAGTATACCTATTTAGATAAAAATATAAATTAAATATAGGTAGCTAACTCTATTAAATACGGATAAGATATTTATTTACGCTAATAAGGTAATGCTACCTCTGCCCTAAGCCTCTCTTATGTATTCTATAAGGACTCTAATTATAGTTTCTATTAATCTATTTGCCTTATTTCCTATTTATAGCTTAGGAGAAAGCCCTTAGCCTTAGTAAAGGCTATAAGCTACCTTATAATTACTACTTCTATAATCTTTCCTACTATATTTAGTAGTAAGATAGGTCTTTATATATTAGCCTTTCTTATCTCCTTAGTGGTTTTTCCTAGCTTCCTAATTACTATTACTTATATAGTTTAGAACTAGGCTAGGAAATATCTTACTTTAAGAATAGTGTTTAGTAGGTATACTATAGCTTCTTTAGCTAGCTTATTATAGGCCTTAATAAGGCCTACTAGGAGTTTATTATCTCTTAGGGCTTTCTAGCTAGCTATATCTAATAGGATATTTCTAATATCCCTTACTCTAAACTATTCTTTATTTAGGACTAGTATATTTTTAAGTTCTAGGAAGGAGAGGTCTAGGATATAAGAGAGGTTTACTATAGGTTTAGGGAAGAACCTTTATATAAGTATACTTACCTTATCCTTATAGGTAATAGCTAGGTTAGGGTTATTATTAGTTCTTTTTAGGTCTAGGAGTTTAGGGAGCTCTAGGGAATCTAGCTTTAGAGTTAGGCCTATCTCTTTAGTCTTTAAACTTCTCTGTCCTTTTCTTATATATTAGCTTTTTATAGGGCTTCTCTCTATACATTCCTTTTCTCTTCCCTAACTATCTATTCCTAGTTATTATTTACCTTAGAGAAGGCTTGCTAGTTTGCTTTAGTCTTTTAGCGCCTCTATTATCTCTTAGCTTATCTAGCTTTAGTAATTACCTTTTTATTTTTCTTAACTACTATACCTTTAGGCTAGGGAGTCCTTAATGCTTCTATAGGGTTACTAGCTTTACTATCTATTAGAGGTTTATAATAAGCTATATTACATATATATTAATTCCTTCCTTATCTTTTAGGTCTAGTGCTTTTTCCGCTTAGAGCTATACTACTACTTCTACCTTTACCTATAGTCTATTTATTATAGTCTAGGTGTGTTTAAGGGTAAATAAGGCGCTTTCTTACTCCTTAGTAAAGATGCTAATTAGCTATAGAATATAGTTAGAACCTATAAGGTCTTTTACACTATTATAATAGACTTAGATATCTAGAGTTACCTATGCTAGATTTATAGTGCTATCTTTATCTTCTCTATGTTATCTTATAGGTTTCCTTAGGGCATTACTAAACTAAGCCTTTACTAGCTTATAAGGTTTAGTAGTTCCTTTACTTCTCTAGTTATTCTATCTAGGCTATCCTAGAGGGGGTGTTTTTAGTCAAAGTCTCCTATAAAAACGCTTTAGCTATAGGGCTTATCTATATTAAAAGTACGGATAGGTGTGTTCTAGTTATCTATATATCCCTCTAAGTAAAGGGAGTAAATATTTATACCTTTTATCTTTAGTAGTAACTAGTTAAGTCCTCCCTAGGCTATCTATAATCCTATATTATACTTCTTATTTATATATACTATATTCTAGCCTTTATAGTGTGCTAGTTAGAATTAGGTAAGGCCTAGTGCTAGGGGCTATAGGTGCCTTATATATTCTTACTCTTAGATCGCTATTATATCTATGTTAGTTTAGTGCTAGAGTGCTATGTGTATTAGGTTATCCTTCTTGTTTACGTTCTAAAAGAGAACTTGTAATATTACTGTGTTAATCAGGGGGTGGTGGGTCTCTGCTGTCTTGCGCCGGTACTGTTCCGGCCCTGTTCCGAGACGTGTACTCGGGGCCGCCTTGCAGAACTTTGCTATGTGGCTAGTTTAGAAGCAGTTATAGCATTGTCAGGGTTGTAGGGTTTTGTTATATGGTTTAGTTTAGAATAGCTCCGCTTTAAAGACTATGCTATCTTAGCATATCTTATTAGCGTCTTTTACTTCTGCTAGTCCTAGGATTAGGGTAGTGTGTTATGCGTTTTCTACTTAGGGCGCCTTACGGTTGCCTTAATCACGTTTACTTTATTTGCTTTTTTAATCTTAGCTATAAGGCTTTTAATAGATATATATTTTGTTAGGAATCCCTTAACTATAACGCTAAGCATATAGTAGTAAAGGGCTGCTTCTAGTCTAAATGCTTTAGTAATCTATTTTTAGTCTTCTCTATATTAGGCAGCGTTTCCTTTAAAGGTAATAATTATATCTCTACTAGGGAGTCTTCTAGCTACTATAGCTATGGTTTAGCCAGTGGCTTTGTTTACTATAGTTATTATATCTTTAGTGCCTTAGGATTAAAGCGTTTCCTAGATTATATTACCTTTAATAAGTACTTCTCTATATTATCTACCTAGGACCGCCCGGAGCAGTGCCGGAGCAGACCCGGGACAGAGCCAGGCAGGGCTTGGAACCTGGGATTTTCCTTTTTCCTTTTTCTTTCTTTTCTCATTGGGATAAGGCTAGCGCAAGCTGGCAACAAACACCTACGATAGGCCACACACAACGCGACGCAGGCCCGGTGCAGGGTCGGCGTCGGCCCGAACATAGATGCAAGGGGTTTTTCTTCCCATTCAAGGGTTTTCCTTTTGACGAAGCAGCAGGAGTACTAGTACTAGCCCTACATAGAGCTAGCTAGCGTAAATAATATATATATCTACCTAGGACCTATAGGGGGTTTTATTATTTAGTCTTCTTAGTGCTAGCCTAGCTATAATACTTACCTAGGTTAATATATTAGTTTCTTTAGATTCTTCCCTAATAGCCTCCTTAAGGGTTACTTTAAGGGCTTCTTTAGTAGTGTAAATATTATTATTATTATTACTATTATTATTATTTATAGCTCCTATTTTAGCGCGGGCGTGGTTTACTGCCTAGCGGGCTATAGCCTTTATAATGCTCTAAACTTAGGAGACTTTATTGCTAGGGATAAGGCTAGCAATCTTATTGTAAAATTTTATATTATCTAAATGCTTAAATTAGATCTAATCTATTATTAGGTTATCCTTGCGTCTATAGGCATTAAATTACCCTAGTCCTATATTTAGGTAGTAGTAGCTTTATACTAGCCCTCTTTCTCTAGCGTTAATTACTATTAGTATCTTACCCTTACACTTACCTTTAGCTCTATTATGATGTAACATTATAGGAGGGGTAAACAAAGGTAAGGGATTCGAATATTAATGTGGTTTGTATTTTAGAGGCGATTCCGGACCTTTAGATCGGTGCGGAAAAAGTAACAATGTTATCTACGTAGAAAAACAGAATAAAATTATCCTTAATAAAGATATATAGGTCTTCTTTTCCTTATATAAAGCCTAGATTTAAGAGAAATCTCGTTAAATAAAGGAACTATTATTAAGGAGCTTCTTGTAGCCTATATAACGCTCTTATTATCTTCTAGAGATAACCTTTTGCGTTTATACCCTCTAAAGGCTTGTAAAAGATAGGTTCTTTAAGCTTTACATATAGAAAGGCATTTTAAATATTATATTATTAGGTATTAAGATTATTAGCGTAGCAGACTATAAGTAGTATATATAGAGATTATAAAGTAAGCGTTATAGTGTAGTTATTAAGGTTATCCTTTAGTTATTAGTTACCTTAAATAACTATTCTAGCTTTAAACTCTATAACTACTCCTTTCTTATTAGTCTTATATTTAAAAACCTAGCTAAGGTCTATAATTTCCTATAAAGTTCTAGATTAAGGGATTTATCTAGTATATCTTCCTAGTAATTTAGGGATAGGAGCTTTAAAAGTTCTTTTATAATTACTTCCTTCTAGCGGTTACAATAGGGTAAAGCTATAGCTTATTAATAATAAGCGGGTTTTAGAGGCATATCTTTAATCTATAAATTATATTAAGTGCCTTATAATACCGTAGAAAAGGCATAAGAAAACTATGCTTACCTAGCTTTATGTGTTTCCTTTCTTTAGCGTTTTCTAGTAATAATATTATCTAGATTAATACCGTTATCCTAGGGATAACAATTCTCCACTTCTTTACTACCTTTACTAGTAATTTCGCTAGTCTCTATAGTAGTCTCTATGTGTTTAATCGTTGCATTACGCATAAATTCATTAATTTCATAATATAGCGTATTATTACCTTCTATTCTAAGCTCTTTATTCTCTATAGTAACTAGCGCCTTATAAGAAGAGTTAGGAGGGGTTAAAAGTATACTAGAAAGGTTATCTTTTCCCCTATTATATAAGGTAGTATTTTTACTTTAAACTATTTGTTTTCTCCTTCTATGGTTAAAGGCATAGGAGGGTAATCCTCCTCTTCTAATTCTAATCTAATAAGGTCTTAACTCATTTCCTTATTAATATTATTAGCTTTAAGCTCTTTAAGCAGCGTAATTATTAATATCTTTTTCTTTTAAGCTAATTCTAGCTCTTCTTCTAGTTTAAAGAAGGAATTCTTATTAAATTAAACACACGCTAATATAATAACTTTATAATTATAAAGCAAAGGCACCTAAATAATGTATTAGGACTTGCCTCTATAACTAATAAGGTACCTAATATAAGCTTTCTGCTCTAACTATAGGATTGCGTTATGTAATTTAACGTGCTCTAAAGCCTTTATTATTATAGGAAAAGCCTTATATCTAAAGGCTTGTAGATATGTAATTAAGGGCTTCTAGACCTCTGCTATCTATGAATAGGCTAGAATAGTTTTCCTAGCCTAATTCCACCATAGCTTATAAGGTGTAATCTAGGTTCCGCAATGCTTAAAAGGCGTTTAATTTAATAGATAAACCATAGTGTTAAAGACCTTATTATTAAGATCTATTAGAAGCTAAGCCTCTAGACTTAACGTATAAGCTTTCTACTTAACCACCTCCCTAGATCTCTTTGCCTTTCTATTCTAGCTAGGCATTAAGGGAGCTAAATTATAGACTATAATACCCGCGAGGGCTATCTTATCTTTTATTTACTCTATAAAGAGGGCTTTTTTAATATTACTATATAGAAAGCATAGTTAAACCCTAAATTAAGTGCTTAGGAACGCTATTATTATATAAAAGCTATTGTAAATGCTATCCTTTATTTTAAAGGAATAAAAGAACCTTATTAAGGTTATAAGGCATGTAAAAACACACTAATACCTATTACTATTCTAATAAGGAGAGTTATAGTAATCTAGATTAATGGAAAGCCTATAACCTAGTCCTTATAGAAGGCCTTTAGGTATAACCTATAATCTCTATTACTTAGCTTTGCCTATAGCACATACCTTATATTCTATAAGCTTAAGACCTATTAATTTAACGCCTAAAGCCGCGTTTATAAGCTTTATAAAGGCGTGTATACCTAGATAACCGTATTATTAATGCTAAAGCTCTATATCTCCTTTTAAGGCAGTCTTAGTGCCTTACTAGTTATAGCGTAAGCCTCTTTTAGCTTTTCTAATAGCCATGATAATACGTAGAGCTTATTAATATTATAAACTCTTACTATAGGCCTTAATCCTTTATATAGGAAGTATTTCTTCTAATTCTAGAAGATCCCTGCCTTTATTAGAATTATTACTAATATAAGATTAACATGAAATTCTAGGATTAGTAGCGCTTTCTCTAGTATAATTATCCTTAGCGTTCTAGATAGCGGATCTATTACTAAGATATACACTAGACCTTCTCCTAAAGCCACATAGATTATACCACTAGCTTCTACCTCTATTATAACGGTATTATTAAATTTAGCTTGCTTAAACTAATAAGGGTTATTAAAGATATGAATATTTGCTCTAGAGTTATAAAGGACTATATTCCTCTTTAATTCTAAGCTATTAACCGCGTTTAAAGATAGGGTAACGCGTTAAGAGCGCCTTGCGTATATAAATAATAATACATTAGCTAACTTCTTGCCTAGAGTGATAGCTATAGAGTTATTTATAGGGTTTTATAAGGGTATAATAATATTACTACTGCTCTTCTCCTTTAACTTCTAATTCATAGCCTTTATTTTCTCTTATAGATTCTCTTTTAAATACTTCTTAATATTATCTTTAGAGTTCTTCCTAACTTCCTAGTTCTTAGGAGTAAGCTCTAGCTTATATAGAGCCTTAAATAAATTATAGGATTCCTATTACTTTAAGGCATCTTTAACTATATAATTTATATATCTAGGGCACTTAGGCCTCTCTAACTTTATTAAATTATTTAATCCTATTAATTTATTAGTTATAATTACATTAGTAGCCTTTAGTATGCTTTATAGAGCTTTATAGTCTCTTTTAAACTCTGTAATAGCCTTAAGGAAGCTTTAATTTATACCCTTATTAAGCAGATTATTCTATTTCTTCTAAAATAACTTAAATTTACTATAAAGAGGGATTATAAACTTATATAGTATTATCTCCTTAGTCTATTAGGTCTTAAGGTCTTAATAATTCCTTTACAGTACCTCTATTATTACTACCTATTAGTACTAATTATAGGAACCCTTAGCTTATAAGTAATTATTAAGGCGCGTTTCTATAAGAATTAATATCTTCCTTATGTTTAGCTTATATTAATCCTAAAGAAGCTTTAATATTCTTTAAGAGTGCTAATAAACTAACTCCTTTCCCTTCTCTTTACTATTAAAGTTAAGAGAGTCTTAGATATTCTTTAAAAGGGTCTTATAAATAAATTCCTAATCTTTAGTATTTGCCTTAATAGGTTTATATATTTTATAAGGTTAAATTATAGATCTTTATATTTAAAGTTATACTTATCTTTAGTGTCTTTATAAGCGATCTTCTAGTCTTCTAGAGCATTAGGGTTATCCGCTATAATCTCTAGCCTTAGATCTCTTTTTAGGTAAGCAGGCATTATTAGTTCTTCTAGTAATTTATCCTAATTTAGATTAATATACTCCTAGACACTATAAGATTCTACGTAATTCTTAGTTTACACGTACTATTTAATCCAGTCCTTCTCTAATAATAACACTATATTTAGAGTTTCTTTAGATATTATAAAGGGAATTACACTAGTTAAAGGAAGCATAGGGTTATTGTTTTAACTAATTATTATAATAAAGGAGCGATTATCTCTTAATATAGGCAAGCATTGAATTAATAACTTTAACGGAGCTTTTATCCTCTAATAATTAATAATAAGGGCAATAGAAGCCTCCTAGGCTTATAACTATTAAAGGTAGGGGTTAGTGTAGCTAATAGAAAAGGTTTAATTTGATTAATCAGAGGTGTAGACAGTACCTAACTTTTATACCTAAAGAGTACACAGTGCGCTATGGTAATGACTAGTCTACGGAGGTACTTCTAATACATTGTCTCCACCGTTATCTCATCGAGGGTTTCATCCTAGTTAATGCGCAGGCCGCATCCACACATCCGATGCTCTAGGAGCTCTCCCTAACACTTATACTTATATAGGGGGCTAAATTATAGATATTAATAAAGAAAGAAGAATATAAGATAAAAATCTAGTTAGTTAACGCCTAAGAGACCTAGGCCTAGAAATAGCTAGGAATTAAACTAAACCTACACCCTTACTATAGAAGATAAATAATAATAAGTGCTTTAACTTCCCTAGACTAATAAGCTAGACCTAGGCTAGAGAAGGCTAAAAAGTAAGGCTATAGAAAAGCTAGCTAAAAAGTAAAAGAAAAGTAAATTACTACTATAAAACTAAATCTAGTATACTATAAGATAGTATAAGAGGCCTAGAGTAGTGCTAGAGTAAGCCTAGGATAGAGTTAGGTAAGGCTTAAAACCTAGGATTTCCTTTCTTTCTTTCTTTTCTTTTTTTCTTATTAGAATAAGGCTAGTATAAGCTAGTATTAAATACCTATAATAGGCTATATATAAAGTAACGTAGGCCTAGTGTAGGGTTAGCGTTAGCCTAAACATAGATATAAGGGGTTTTTCTTCCTATTTAAGGGTTTTCCTTTTAACAAAGCAGTAGGAGTACTAGTACTAGCCCTACATAGAGCTAGCTAGCGTAATTAATATATATAGTACTAACCTTTAATAGCATATAAAATAATAAGATTATAGGTTATTTAGATACTAAATAGGCGTGTAATAAGAGTGACTCTAAATCTATTAACTACTATATTTTCCTACTAGCTAGAGTAGCTATTAGCTAGAAAAGCAAGAAATAGAGTATAGTTATAACCTTAAGCACTAAAGCGGAATATATTAGTCTATTTAGTGCTAGCCTAGAGGCAGTGTACCTAGAAGGATTAATAGGGAAATCTATAAGTAGTAGGCGCTACTGTAGTTATATATAGATAACTCTAGTGCTTAAATGATCTTAAATAACGCGAAATTCTATAAATATATAAAGCATATATAAATTTAGTACTATAAGATCCGCAAATTAATTTAGGAGGAGATAGTTAAGGTAGACTAGATCTCTTAAATAGAGAATCTAGTAGATTTAGGGATAAAGGCCTTAGTAAGGCCTAAACTAGATAAATAGACTAAGGCGGTTAGCCTTTAAAGGAAAGAAGGAATAGAATAAGGACACTATAGGCACTATGTTAAGAATTATAGATAGAAAGGCTACTACTCTTTTTCTTACTAGGTTTTAATAAGGGTAGTAGGAAAGGAACTAATCCACTAAAATTAGCACTATTATAACTCCTGCTTAAGGAGGGGTGTTAGATTTTATAGCTAATTAGGTCTACTTCGGCTAGATTGCGCGGTGGAGTGTACATTAGGGCAAGTACTGCCTATAACCTGTACTTATGTAACTTGTACTTTACATGCAATATAAGCGATCACACATTACAATTGTAACAGTTCTAAGGTATTGAGGTTATGCCTAGCATTGCTATGGCTAAGGTATATTTGTATTAAGATAATTGTTAGGAGGTCTTACAGAGGCAAGGGTCTGAGCACTAGCGCAATCAGGGTCAAAGTGGTGATAATAGTTGATGATTGTTGATTGATCTAGCTAACGGGCTACGTGGCCGAAGGTGTTGAGAGGCATCGTGGGTCACGTGGTTGACCCACTTGCGCGATACACCCAATCACAACGCAGCACTTACGCTGTGCTCCACTTTCCGTGCGCGGCTGGATTTAACTATTCCGACAATAATGTAAGATAATCAATTTGTTCCCCTAATTTAACTAAAAAGATAAATCTGATCTAATAGACTATTTAATCTAAACTATCCCTATATAACAGAGGTAAATTTAGAATTATAACAATTGCTGCAGTTAAGCTCTTTAACTCCTTTGGCGTGCGCAGACGCCTGTACTAGCCACGCGCGTGGGCTAGTATCGTGTCTTTGAGGTGTTGTTTTCCGCTTGACAATGTTACGGTGCAGCCCCACAGGGGCCATCGCGGGTGTCAAGCGCGCATCGTACGGGTAATGCCCGATTCCATTGCGCAAAAGAATACGCACTGAACAAGTCCCTTTGACTTGCGCAATAAACACCCATATTGCTAGGTCGAAGCAAAGCCTATATCATCAGAGACAAACTGTTAATAAGCTTATGATAAGCGTCTTATTAGAGCTGCCCCTTAATAATATAATTCTCATCATCGATAATAGTAATTATGAGCTTGTATAAGTGGCTTATAATCTGCGAGCTCAAGTTCTTCTAAGCCTTCTTAGATAAATATCCTATTAATACTATGATGTATTGTCTTTCGGGTGGGAATAATTGCTTGCGGGCAATCGAGATAATGCATGTCATACCCTTTGCCCTACGCAGCTTATACTATCAGTTGGAACTATGCTATCCCCATCATCGTCCCACCTAGCGTAGTTGCTGCCGCGTGTGCTCTTGGGCAATGGAACAAACCGTGCAGGTGCGTGGCCACTGCTAGCAATACTTGAAGGTAGAGAAATACGCCTAGCTGAACAACGGCTTGAGGCAACGCTGTCACTCGCCTTAGGAGTGCCAGAGGCCACCATAGAAACAGCAGTCGTATCAGGTACAGAAAGTTGAGAAGAATGAACTCCGGTTGTAATTATGTGTGCCGCAGAGAACTGGCGTGATCTTGCAGATACATGTCTCTTGTTCCAAATTATCAGCGCTTTGGTGTAGTCCCGCATCAGAAGGTCCAAATGTCTCGACAAGTGGTATGTTAAAACCGTCTTGACCAGTTTCACGACTATGCTTTTCAGGGGTTTGCCACTTGCTGACCTGGCACACTTGAATCTTGTCGCTGCCCGATCCTGATGTATCCATTCGGCCCTGGCTCTCGTCTGCCTCCTGGCAATCGAATCCGTTTGATCTGTCGGCGGCCACTATAATTGGTCGCTTGAATTGCTGCATAACTCTCTCAAAATGTGTATCGAATGAGCTTGGTCGCGTCCGGGTCATTGTACCGAATGGTATATGTGGCTGCGAACTCTCATTCTGGGAGCGCTTTCGAAGGCGTGAAGGACGTTGGCACGGCACATTGCTGAACGACTTGCTTTGAATCGAGATCGGGTGATTGCGAGATTTCATTCCATTCGTCCAAGGTTGAAGAACAGAGGCAAAGAAAGAAGATGATGACGGTAGGTGTGACACTTTGAAGAAGGGTAATGAACCCTTTGTGAGGGTCTCACGCATATCTCAGCTGTATATCAGGTTGAAAGTATCTTCAGATGGTCGGAATTGAAGAAAGCGCGACAATTTGAGAGGCGACCGATGTTGAATAACAGAGTATGGGTTAAGCAGTGAATCGTAGAGTCATGTTGAATTAGGTCATCGTGGCGAGAGGTGCAACAGGTTTCGGTGGCGGCTGGAATTTACATATGCAGATATATAAACCCACTCATGTATGGCGGCCCGATCGCTGTCACGCGGGCTGGCTTGTACCTGTCTACGTGGTGGCATTTCGTTCGTAGTCACGGTCGGTGGTGGGAAGGTCCTTGCGTAAAAGTATGTACAATGCCGAGCAGCGGTAGACAGCGGTTCTCGGCGGTTCTCGGCGGTTCTCGGCGGTTCTCGGCCCACTTTCTACGATACAGCAGTGAAAGTTTGAGCGGGCAAAAGACGAGCCTTGCAAATTTGCGATTATTGAATGGTCAAAAGTAGCCAGGTAGTAGTAGTAAATCTAAAAATGATTTCAATAGGAAATCAATAATTGGTGGAAATGCCTTGGTTGTGTTCTCAAACTTAAATAACAACGTTGACAAAATATAGCTTTAGAGCATGTAGAGCTGGATCTATCCTGGCTATGAACAAAACAACCGAGTTTGGTTCTAGACTGGACGTCACAAAGTACAGTCACCTGCGCATCAGCTATGGATTTGTTGTACTGCCGCTTCATTTAATACAGTTCATTCGGGGTATTGAGACTTTGCGTACATGCAGTCAAATAGGAATCATCGACGAAGGCAGGTGCACATATATTGGAGATGATACAAAAATGGCGAGCCGCAAAATATAACAGTACATTCACTGTCTGTTGCGTTACCATCATACCCGGAACAATCGATGATCACTCCTTGAAAGTGCCATCTGTGGACAGAAAAATATTCCACATGCCACTGAGCACTACCTAAAGGATATGACGTTCCGGAACGAACTGGTTCAAGGCAGAAGGATGCTGTTTCCTCAGCAACCCGAAGGAACCCTAAATTTGTTTGTTGAACGCTTCTCGGTTTTAATTGGGTAAGCAAGAGAAAACGCCAAGTCCAGGCGACCCAAGTGTGACCGGACGTCACTTCATCCAGCTCGTTGCATCGCTGCCGAAACTTCGTCAAAGCTTTTGCATCGGCCATCTCGAATAGCTTTATATCAGATCCAAGTATAAAACCATATCACATACACAAAAGGAGAACTGTCGTCAAAGAACGTCCCAAACATCCTCAGCTGCATGGCAAAACTTGCTGCATGCCACACTTGCCGAAAGAGAGTAGTTGCTGATGGAAATTTTTCGTCCACGATTGAATCTGCGAAGGTATCGGCCCCTTTGCCATAGCTCCAACGAAAACACAAATGCTCTCTTTGGAACCAATCGACTCCATATATTCACGGACGCGAACTAGCGGAGCCTCGAAGCTTAGGGTTACCTTGCGACAATTCGGAGGTAAGTGGTCTGTGATGGGGTTTTGTATGACACGGAGCAATTTCTCATTTGAGTTGGTTGACCGAATGGATAAACGATGAAGTAACTGCACCATGAGGCCGGCAAATCTTTTGAATGTTCTTGGAATTCGCACAGAGGGTGAGACTTCGATCAAAACACCCTTCGCGGTGTGGATATAGATCTGCAGCTTTCCAGCTTTATTGATGGGTGAGTCCAGTAGGGTTAATAAGCACTGCGCATTCAAGTTAGTCCAATTGAAATATGAATCTTGGTTCAAGAGGAGATATTACCTGGTGTGTTATGTCCGGCCGGGCATCGCTGATATCACGATTCATCTTGCGCATGACGCCAATATGCTCGTCGCTGTTGAGCAATGAGTATTTATCCTCACGATGCAGACCCGTTCTGCTACTGCCGCCATGTGATGCCTTGTATGTCTCCAGGCTCGCGTTTGAAAGAACAACAATTAATCGCTGAGAGTCTTTATCGGTTGGCGGGATGGGCGTATGTTGCTCGGCGACGAGTTGAGGTAGGGCTGGAGGGGGCAGAGATTGTGTCCCTGCTGGTCCAATACGCGAAGTTATCATTAGCCTTCTCTATGATAAAACAAAAGAGGAAAAAGTCATCAAGCGATAAGCAGGCCAGCAATATGTATGATAAGTGGGATTGGTGGGAGGTCATACGGGGTCTTTTGACGCCAGTCCGATGACCTGGTGATGATGACATTGCGTGTCTCTTAAATGCTCGTAAATTGTATGCCGTTTTCTGACTGGTGAAGACCTTTCGGACTTGGAGCTTCCTAGGCCTCAGGCGCGATACGAAAGTGTATTTGGCTAAGGAATATTTCGCAATCACCGGCCACTACGGAGTACCAAAGTAAAGAAATAAGATCTCTTGGGGTCTTGCATGTGTCTCACGAGAATATTTCGTGGCGCCCCACATCACTGCTCCAAAAACTTGGCAATCGCTAAGATTCTCCCCACAGCCATCGCGCTATTGGCCGAACTCAAAGCTATAAGCCTGGCTCTGCCTCCGGCAATATTAATTCCACTCAAGCAAGCGGTGAGCTGAAAGGAGTGCCCGTACAGTTGGGGTTCGGGTGGGAGCGAAACGATGAAGACTTACCATCTTTCAAGCCTTTCCCTATGTTAGTCACTGCGCGACGCTTTTTATATGCACTGGGAAGATGTCTTCACAAATTGCTAAGGCAGCTCGACATGTAACTCATGAACTTCATGGCGTCGTCGTTTCTTCAGCATTAATGCAAAAGACAGTCAAAGTTCGTGTTGGTGGGCAGAAATGGAACAAGGTGGTGAATAAGGTGAGTATCTGCCAAGGCCGCGCATCAGCGATGCCGCAGTATATCTCTTGCCATATATCTTAAGGTTAAGTTGACATTCTTGGTAGTGGTTTCCTGACCCTAAACACTATTTGGTCCACGATCCAAATTCTTCATTACGAACTGGCGATGTGATTTCTATAGTACCTGGCTGGCCAACGTCACGACATAAGCGACATGTCGTGAAACAGATCATTGCGCCGTTCGGCACTCCAATCGGTGAGAGACCTCCGGTACCGACTCTAGAGGAACGGATAGCAGAAAGAGAGGCCAGGAAAGCTGCAAAGGACGCGCGAAGGACAGCCAAACAAACCCACGATGCCACTGCGATCGTGTGACTGGCAACAATGGCCCCATGAAGTTCCCTGGACGCTGAGTTTAAATATGAGTTCTGGAATCTTATCATCCATATCTGCGGCTTGCCGACACGGTGTTCGTTCCCTAGAAACGAGGGTGAGAAAATACGGCGTCTTGTACTCGGGCGACATAACACAACATGTGCAATCCTGCCCAGCTGCAGTTCAATTATGGATTTACACATTGAATTACTCGTGATGTCCGTAACGAAGCGCTACGGGGATTTATCAGAAATAGCGTGCCGAGTTGTACAGTAGGAATCATTCAAGCGATTATGATATGTTGCTTTTCATCAATAGAACTCTTGACAGCTGCATAATAACTGGTGACAGATGAGTCAAGAACCAGCGACCACAATTTTATATTTGAGCTGAAACGATCAACACTGCAACGCTATTCATTCGAATCAATGATGAGATTATCTAACCTCCTCGTTCACCAAATTCTCGAGCCCAATCCTCATATTCCTTGAGACCAGCCTTGCCAACGCTCGGTCGGATTGTACCCAGACTAGCCTCAAAGTCAAGGAGGAGGATAGGACGAATATCATCCATAGTCATATGAAGCAATGCCTCTCCCAGTGATCGCAGGGGACCCATAGCAGCATCCTTCGCTAAAGCCGTGATATCCGATCCTGAGAACCCTAGAGAGCAACGAGGTGATCGTGTTAGATTGTGTTTCAGAAAATAAATAGAAACGATAAGCCTTGAATATTGTCTCACCATCAGTTAACCTAACTAGTTTTTCAATATCGTTCGCCGATAGACCATGTTTCTGCTGCCCTAACAGGGTCCGCAGCTGCGTTTCCCTAGTGTGCGGCTCAGGTAAGGGGATATACTGTCGTCGAACAAATCTTCGCCGAGCTGCTTCATCGATTGCCCAAGGTAGATTAGTAGCCGCAAGCACTAGAACCCTGTTGGCATCCCCCTTTCCTTGTCCTTATCTGTCGTCTCTCTCCCTGCAGCTGCTCGTTGCAGATCGCTCCACTGTATCAAAAACTCTGTCTTGATCCTTCTCGTTGCCTCATGTTCTCCCGAGCCAGCTCGCTGCGATAGAAGCGAATCAATCTCATCGACAAATATTATGCTTGGCGCTAGTGATTTAGCTAATCCAAAAAGTGCCCGAACTAGCTTTTCCGATTCTCCCAGGTATTTGCTAGTCAAGCTGGATGCTGAAATTGAGAAGAATGTTGATTTAGATTCGGTGGCGACAGCTCGCGCCAACATTGTCTTACCCGTACCCGGAGGCCCGAATAATAACATGCCCCTGGCTGGCTCGCGAAGTCCCATAAATAGGTCCGACGAAGAAAAGGGTAAACGACATTCTCTCTGAGTGCATTTTTGGCAATTTCTAGTCCAGCTATGTCACTCCAGTGAACCTCGTCTCCCTGCACGACTATGTCGTTTAAGATCTGTTTTGCAGCGCCTTCGTCGACCCCGAGTGGCAAGTTTTTCAAAATAGATGCCTTGGTATTTCTCCATGTCGGATCAACCGACTTGGCATCGAGGCTTCCCTCGTCGGATGTCTGTGATGACGATCTAGACCTTACACCGGGCTTTGTTTCGGGCCTTTTAGGCGTCTTCGAATGCGGCCTTGAAGTTGTACGAGATGCAACTTCCTCAGTTTCGCCCGAGTGTCTCTCTCTAGGCGACAGTTTCTGACGATCTCGACGAATATCATCGTCTCCCTTTCCTGTAGTGCTAATTTTGGACAAGGACTGATGCTGTTGGTTCGACCGTGCTGCTACCCCTTTCCGTCGGATAGGGCCATCTGATAGGTTCTTTTTCTCCGTGAGATTTGCCGAATCATCAGCAGATGCAAAGTTACTCAGCCTCTCATCTCTGACCATTCTTGAGGCTGGTCCTGCATTCACATTGCGAGCGGGATATACACGATCAGACCTGCTAGAAGGTTGGCCAACTGGATTAGTGTCTTGAGAGGATGATGAATTCAAAGCACTCGAAGCTGCGGAAACAGAAAGATGGGAGGATTTGTGCAGCGAATGGTCGTCGGATTGTCGTGTTAGAGCATGTGGCTGTGATTCAGTGATGCAGAACTCTGTCTCTCGGGATGTTACTAGCCGTCGAGAATGGCTGTCCCATTGTATTGGAGACGGTACAGACCGCAACTTTTCTGATGTCTGCCGTGAGGTCAACTGTGGTGGAGGCGCGCTCCCGTTCGAGGGCGTCACTTTCAACGCACCGTCCCGTGGTCCTGATGCACTCCATGCGAGTGTTGCCGCTTTGCTTGGTCCTTCAGCTGCTGGCTTCGGCAACTTTCGGGTGGGCCAACCTGAGTTTTCTGAATGTTTGCTAGAACGTAAAGTTGTTCGCATTGTGTGTTTTTCTGGACTTGTTGAACGCAGGGTCTTTCCAGACCGCGGTGGCTGATTGGGGATTGTGATCTTGACTTTGCTTTCACTGTTGGGCCAAATTCCAAAATGTGATTGCTACCGCTGGGTGAAGGAGGGTCGTTTGGACTGATGAGGCTCGAAGTGGCAGAGGAGGCCGAGGAGGCGCCGCAGGACGCGATAGTTCTGAGTAAGTCACTGCTGGAATGGTGCCTTGTCCTATAGAGCCCTTCGGTCGGTCATCCTGGCTATTCACCTCGTGCATGGGGTCTTTGGAGGTATTTGCAGCGGGTGTGTACGCTGAATCTTCTTTCCTAGAGACACGAAGTGCTTCTAGAAGGTCAATCCTCTCTTTGCATTGAAGCTCAAGCTGTTTCAGAGCCTCGACCAACGCCTTTTCCGTGTCAGTCTGCGGTCCATAGCCTGGGGTAGCCTTGTTGGCCCTGTGCTCGTATATTTGCTCGAGGGCATGCTTCCAATGTCGCGTCGCCTCCGTCTCATCACCCTGGAGAGTGTTCTTGTCAGTAGTTGGGATGGCACCAACCACCTTTTGTGATGAACAAGGTAGAAGGATGAACTTACCTGACTCTCATAATAGACTGCCGTGGAGCAACTCAGATAGCTATCATCGTAGGTTTTCTGTAGAGCCGTAAAAACTTTGTTTCTCAACATTGTAATGGTCTCTCGACACGAGAGTCTGTAGTTGGGTTCCGATGGTCTGTTATTTTGTTTGGTATTGTGCCTCGCCGTAGGACTGCCTCCTCCAGCTTAATACCTGCAATGTGTAGGTATCTGATCGAGAGTGTTTTTGTAGTACGCTTAAGGGCTCTGGAATTCTGATGCATTGCACTTCCCGCAGCATGAAATGAGGTTTGCCGAATTTTGCTAATTGGGATGTCGACAGCGGCTAGCATGCTTTGTCGTCCACGCACTACTAGTAATGAGCAGAATGGGGCACTGATGAGATGGATGCGGCCAGTGACGTAAGGCGGAGTGGGCGGTCGCCGAGAAAAGATGGTTAGGGTGCACTGGGTGTTACCTACCTCTGCGAGGTGCCCTACCGAGAATAGTCACACCACAGACTAAGGTAAAGACATGGTATAGTGAGAGTCACTAAGACCTATGTGTCCTTATATTTTTAATTCTTAATATTTTATTTTCTTCCTAGCTATAGCTAATTTTTAAGGCTAAATTGTAAAGCTTAGTGACGCTTCACAGGTCTTACAACTTTACAAGCAATTGTAAGTTGCAATGCTAGCAACGGCTAGCATTGACGGATCTTTGGTCTATCGGGGACAACATGACCTAAAACGTGACTAGCACGTGACCTAGAGTCCCTATATTAGACGATAGCTTTGGCTTCTAGCTAATTGAATCAATAACCTTTACTGTAAGGCGCTATGCGTTACCGTAAGGCGTTGCGCCCACAGTGGCGCACGTGGTCATAGTGTCAATGTAGGGGTCGATGTAGCTAATAGAAAAAGGTTCAATTTTTATCGATCAGAGGTGCAGACGGCACCCGACTTTTGTACCTGAAAGGTACACAGTGCGCTATGGTAATGACTAGTCTACGGAGGTACTTCTAATACATTGTCTCCACTGTTATCTTATTAAGGGTTTTATCCTAGTTAATATGCCTAGTTAATACGCAGGCCGCATCCACACATCTAATGCTCTAGGAAGCTCTCCTAATACACCTCCCTAGCTAAGACATCTATTAAAGCTAGAGTTTATTAGTGTAGGGATTGATTATAACGGATTTCTAGTGTTATTATGAGGGGGTCTTACGTAATCCTATCTAGTAATAGAAATCCCTATGTATTTAACCTAATAGAGGCTTTGTAAAGCTATCTATAGGTATCTTAGAGGTCTTTAACTAATTAACCTTAATATTACCCTTTATATATTGCTCTTAAATTAACATTTAATTTATATTAAGACACTTAAGGCTAGTCTAAAGCCTTCCTTCTATATACTCTATAATATAGATTATTTACTTATTATTACACTAGATAATCAAAAGCAATAGCACGTAAACCTTAATATTATAAAGCAGCCTCCCTAGAGATATACGCTCTTTTACACTGTAATTTAGGGTAAAGAGCTCTGCTTATATACTTAAAGTTATTATATAATATTACTTACCTAACTTCTAATTAATTATAGCGCTATGTATAATAAAGATATAACCTTATATTAATTTATAAGTATTAGGGTTATTACTAAGGAAAGCATTAGTGCTAGAAAATAATGTATTAAAGCTATCCGCGCCTAAGTAGCAAATATATAGCTTCTTCGTGTTCTAAGCATATAAAATAGCTTCCTTAGCAAGCTTAATATACTTTACTAATAGATTTGTTATAAAAGAGGCTAGCTTTAATACTATAAATGCTACGTTAGGTCTTCTAATAATATAAAGGTAAACTAAGGAGCTAATAACTACTCTATAGTAATTAATCTCTTTGTTAGAAGCTGTTATGGACTCGAGCTTAGGAGCTCGGGTCATGTCTCGGGTCCGGAGAGGGCGCGCAAAGGTCCTAGAAAGGGCGCGCAAAGGACGCGGACTATGGGCGGACAGGTTAGGGCTTTACCTAGGCCTATGTAACCCACATATATACTAGTATAAAGCTAGTTCTTATACAATACCTAGCTTAGTCTAATCCTTTCTCTCTAAGGATAATAATATCTCTTAGAATACTTATATATAGCTACCTTAAGGCTAGTTTATAATATTTATTATCCTTTACTATAGAGGTATAGTAGCTAATAAATATACCACTACTAGTGGATAGGATAAAGACTAATAAAATAGTAACCTTATAGGAGCTTATTACTTAGTAGTTAAAATAAATTAAGGACCTTACTAGTAAGTAAAGATCTAACTTTTCTAGTTAACTTATTAAGTAAAAACCCTTACTAATAAGACCCCTATTTAATAGTAAAAGGGTCCTATTTATAGCATAGCAAAACCTAATATCCTATAAGCTAGATATAGATAGGGGTTTATTAGGTCCTAGTAGGACTAATAGTACTTTATTTACTAAAACCTATTACTAAAGGTTTAGGTATAAGTTACTCCTTATTTTAAAAGGGATACTTAGTGCTTTATAACCTATAGAAGTTCTTAAACTACCTTACTAAGATATTTAATAACCCTTATTAATAGGAATTAGTAATTACAAAGCTTAACTAGATTATATAATGCCTAAATAAGTAATTTAGTGACTTTTACATTCGTTTTAAATAAAAATTAGCGCTAGCTAGGGATTAGATTAAGAGAACTCTATAAAGCTAGCTAAGCTATATATAGCCCTTAATAAGTAGATAAGGGACTATAGCATTAGATAAGATATATTACGTATAGATTACTTAGTAGTAATAGCCTAGTATTATAGCATCTTATTAGATATTAAGTCCTATTAATTAGAGAAGAAGAACTATGCATAAAGGCAGGCGTATATGCCTAAGGCCCTTACCTAGAAAGAGAACACTCCTATAATAGATATATAATTAATATACCTAGAATAGGCCTAAAAGGACGCGGAAAGTTACTAGGAAATTAGCGTAAGGTAAAGCTAGGTAATAAGGCTAGCGGTAAGCAGGCTAAGTAGGTTAGCTAGGCTATGTGTAATACGCGTTATAAGGAGGGCAAATGCCTATAGTATAGTTTAGGAAAGTATTTTATCTCTAACTACCCTTTGCTTTTACTAAAATATTAGCATAGAAAGGTAGCTATTAATGCATGTAATATAAAGGAAGAGAAAGATAACTCTAAAGAAAAGGAGATAGTAAATATATTAGAAAAGAAAAACCCTAGCATTAAGTTATTTAACTAGGGTAGCAGGGAGGATAGATAGAGGGGTATTATAGTAAATAGTTATTACTAATAAGGACTTTAAATAGATCTAGTCTAATATAGACTCTATACCTTTTTAGTTTCTATATTAATTAATAAGACTACCTTTACGGATGCTCTTATTAATATAGGCTATAACTATTATACTACTATAAGCAAATGCCTTATCTAAAAACTTTAGTTAAAACGCCTCCCTCTCTTAAAGAAGAGATTAGTTTACACTATAGTTAGTGTGAAATAAGGGGGAAAAGAGAGCTATAAAAAGAGGTTATATATTATATATATTATCTGTTTTTAAGTGGATCTAGATAGATAGGAAACACCTATAGTTACCTATGTAATCCCTGGGTTAATAAGGTAGCTAATTTTAGGGACGCTATGGATAGAATAGAATAAGATTAACTTAGATATAGCGCGCTGTTAACTCTACGTAGGATTAGCTAATAGCCTATAAATTTAGGTATTAACTAATAGGAAGGTTAAGTAACTAATAATATCTATCTTAGGCTCTACCTTTGTGGGAATTGTAAGGCATGCGAAGAAGCAAAAGAATATATCTAACTGTACGCTACTAGCCTACGGGAAATTATATTAATTCTATAGATAGACATAACCCTAAGGCTATAGAACAGGACCTATTATCCTTATTACTAAGCATACTATAGGACTTTATAGACCTCTTCCTAGAAAGCAAGGTAAATGCCTTACCACTACACTAGGGATAATTAAACCACTATATTTAATTAAAGCATAACCTAAACAGATCTAAACTAGAACTCCTATAGGCCTTATTATATAATATACCCTAGTAGCACCTCCTTAAAATCTAAAAGTAAGTAACTAACCTTATAGATAAGGGATAAATATAGGCTAGCTTCTCTTTAGTAATAGCTTTAGTATTATTAGTAAAGAAGCTAGGAGGAGGATAGCGGTTTTGTATAAACTACTATACCCTTAATAAGATTATAGAATAAGACTATTATCCCTTACCTTTAGTAAAGGAGATACTATAATTATTATTAGAGGTAAAGTGGTTTATAAAGCTAGATATATAAGCAGCGTTTTACTAGCTCTATATTACCAAAGGTAAGGAACACTAGACTACCTTCTAGATACGTTTTAGGTTATTTAAGTGGCTTATATGCCCCTTTAGCCTAGTAGGTACACCCGCTACCTTTTAGAGATATATTAATAGTATGCTTAGCAGAATCCTAGGGGATTATATAACTACTTACCTTAATAATATCCTTATCTACTTAGAAGGGTCTTAGAAAGACTATATATAAAAGGTCTAAGTAATACTCTTAAGGCTATAGTAGGTAAGACTAAACTTAGATATAAAGAAATACATTTTTATAATAAAGGAAGTTAAGTACCTAGGGTTTATTATCTATATAGGGAAAGAAATTTGCCTAGATAGGGAAAAGATTATAGCTATCTAGGATTAGAAGGCGCTAAAGAAGGTTAGAGGGGTATAAGGATTTCTTAGGTTTACTAACTTTTATTAGGACTTTATACTATATTTCTTAATAATTATAGGCCCTTTAATTAAACTTATAAAGAAAGGCATCCTATTTTAGTAGATAGATAAATATAATATAGCGTTTAAAGCGCTAAAGATAGCCTTTATATTATATCCTATCCTAATATAATAGGACCCTAATAAGGACACTATAGTAAAAGCTAACTATTTAGGGATAGCTCTAAGGGGTTACCTCTTATAGTTTAATAATAAAGGTATCTTATACCTAGTTACTTATTATTCCGCTTAACTATAAGCAGCTTAATAGAACTATACTATATATAATAAGGAGCTATTAGCAATTATATTATGCCTAAAGGCTTAGTTAGCAGAGCTATGTAGTATTAGTAAGCTATTTATAATACTTATAAACTATAAGAACTTAGAATACTTTATAGCGCTAAGGGAAATATTAGAATAGTAGGTAAGATAGGTAAAGATATTATTACTATTTAATTTTTACCTATAGTATAGGCCTAGCCTATAGGTAGTAAGACTAGATACGCTATTAAGATAGTTCTAAGGGAGGAGAATAAGGTAGGACTAGAGGAGCTAATTATATATTTAGTAATAACCCTAGGCCTATATAGTTATAAAAGAACTAGACTTATCTCTAGTGTAAACCCTATATTATTATTAGGGGTAGTAAGGCTAAGGATACTATAGGTAAGTTTATAGGTCTTCTAATAGGGGTAATAATATTTATAAATACATATCTCTAATCTCTGTGAGACTAGTCCTTAGTCTATAATGCTATATATAGGATATAGCTTAAGGTAGTTAGGAAAGGGCCTAGAAATTTCTAGAAGCTATAAATATAAGGGAGTAGATAGCAAACTATTAGATTAGCGCTAAAGGTGCGCTTTAATTCTAGGGCTAGACTTAGATTTTAAATTAGGAACCCCTTACTATAACCTTAATATAATAGGTTTATGATTTACCCTTACTAGGCTATCCTAGCTGTAATATAACTTTTAAGACGCTTTAGAGGATTTCTATTAGAATAGTATATTATAAGGGATTGCTTAGTTTATAAGAAACTATTACTATTATAAGGGGCGGAAGAGCTACTAGCTAAGATAAGGCTTATTAAAACTAATCCCTCCACTAGACTATTACTAGTCATAGATCTCTATTAACTTTATAATAGACCTACTAGCTTAATACCTAGATAACCTACGGTTTCTTATAGTTATTATAGATAGACTCTCTAAGTATATTTAGCTAGAAGCTATAATATTAATAGGGGCTAAAGCATGTGTAAAATGGTTTAAGTAGTGCTAGTGGTAGTTCTATAGCTTTCCTATATAAATTATTACGGATTATGGTTTAGACTAGTTAAGTAATTTTTAGACCACACTTTATAACCAGGTAAGTACATAGTAGTTACTATTAATAGCTTATTATCTATAGATAGACAGCGGTATAGAAAGGGCAAATTAAGAAGTTTAGGCTATCCTAAGGGTAATGCTATTATTTTTATAATTTAAATAGCTAGAATATCTCCTTACTTATTAACTTGCTTTAAATAATAAGGACTTATTAGTAATAGGGATTAGCACGAATATAGCCCTATATAGTTATAACCTAGCAATAATTTAAGAACCACTAGATAAGAAGATATCCTATACCTTATTAAAGGGAAGGGCCTAGGTATTCTTATAATATCTTAAGGAGGGCTTAGACCTAACGTAGGCTACTATAGTGTTTATTTAGTAATAGTAATAGGAGGAAATAAATAGTAGCTAGCGTCTAGCGGAACGCTTTTAGGTTAGTAACTACATATAGTTAAACCTATGAAATTTTAAGACAAATAGACTATATAAGAAATTAGATTAGGTTATAGCTAAATATAAGGTGCTAGAGGTCCCTATACCTTTAACTATTAAGTTAGATATACTATAGGGACTTCACCCTGTTTTCTATGTAGATTTAGTATAATAGGTAGCTTCTAATCTATTACCTAGTTAAATATTAGCAGATAAGTAACCCCTACTAGAACTAATAATAACTAATGCTAACCCTAATCTCTTAGAGTATTAGGTTAAAGAGATACTAGTAGCTAAGAATATAAGAGAATAGGGGTTAAACCAGAATATACTAGTTAAATAGAAAGGATATATATAGCTAACTTAGGAACCACTAGAAAATATATAAGATATAAAGGCACTAGATAGATTTAAGGTATAATAGGGTAATATAATAATATATAATAAGCCTAAAAGAGTATGTTTTTATTTAACTACTAAGGAATAAGTAAATCTAGTCTCCTCCGCTCTATATATGTATTAGCGCTAGTATTCTATTATATTAGAAAGTAATTAGTTCTTAGGGGTAGGAGAAGGAGGAGAAGCTAGGTTATTCTAGTTTAGTCTAGGGAGGGGATAGTAATAAGTAGTTAATTAGTAGGTAAGGGCCTTATTAAATACACGCTACTTAGTAGTAGCGTTCTCCTAAATAGAGGTAATGTAAGTAAGATTATTATTTATTATAAATATACTATAAAAGAACTCTATTACTATATTACTACTATATTAGGTAGGAGTTATCTACTAGGTAAGCGTAAGTGCTTATAATTTAGTAGCGCCCTAGGCATATACTACTCTAGTAAGGGATAATAAAAGGGGTATTACTATAGAGGATTAATATAGGTAGTAGCTAAAATAGTATTAAAATATTTTTAATAGTAAATAAAAGTTTTTATTAGGATAGCGTAGTATCCCTTTTTAGAGGTAGTATACCTTATAGCTAGTATTTTAATAGCTTTTCTAGTAGCTAAAAGGTTTATAAGGTACTTATACATATATCTTAATTTAGAGTTACCTAAGTATAAGTGCGGCTCCTAGCTATATAATTAATAGGCATGCTAATAGGGAAGATAGGCCTAGTAAGACCCTAGGGCATACTCCTATGTCCCCTTATTATAAAGGTTATTTATATATTAGATACATAGGACCTCTTACTCCTTACTATTAGAGTTATTAGAGTTATTAGAGTTACCCTCTAAGATATAACTACTAAGGTAGTTTAGCTTTTTAGGGAGGAGAAGGTAGTAGTAAGGGAGGGAGTATTACTAAAGGTAGTGGTGGTAATAGCGCTAAGAGTAATAGTAGCGGATATAATAATAGGTAGGCTAGATATAAAAAGGGGTTTTAATAGGATATTTAAAGAGAGGTAGGTAGTGAATAACTAATAAGATAATAGAAATAAGAGTATATAAAGGGAAAGGAAAGGAAAAAAGTAAGGGATATATAGGATTATTTATATCTAGATATAGCTATAGGATAGCTCTAATTACGCACTTACTTTGGATATAGACTAGTAGGGGATTATAAATAGTTAGCAATAGGAGGTTAGAAAGACTAGTAATAGCTAGGGGAAAGGGGAATTTAATAGGTAAAAGGTAATATATAAAAATAAAGTAATAATAACTAGGCAAGTGAAGCTTAATATTAGCTAGTGGTAGGTAAGAAAATAGAGTGGGCTAGTGTTATAGGGGCTAGAGTTAGGTAGGGCTAGTTATTTTAAAGGCTAGGGTAGGGTAGCCTATAAGGAAAAATTTTTAGCCTACTAGGCTATACATAAGCCTTACACTAGGACCCGCACTAACACGCTATATTAATTACGTATATATGCTACTTACTTAGAATATTCTAATAATAAGGGCAAAGGGAGAAGGAGGCCTAAGTAAGGGGGTATGTTATAGACTTAAGCTTAGGAGCTTAGGTTATGTCTTAGGTCTAGAGAGGGCGTATAAAGGTCCTAGAAAGGGCGCGCAAAGGACGCGGACTATAGGCGAATAGGTTAGGGCTTTACCTAGGCCTATGCGACCTACACACACACTAGTATAAAGCCAGTTCCTATGTAACACCTAGCTTAGTCTAATCCTTCCTCTCTAAGGATAATAATATCTCTTAGAACGCTTACGTGCAGCTGCCCTAAGGCCAGTTCATAACATATACTTCCTTATAGCTTCCTATATCTCTTCTTCTTACTAATCTTAAAATTCCTTATAGGTAGTAACTTCCTTAAGCATTACTATAATCTTCCTATAGGCTATTATATCTATATATATACCTTAGAAGAGAAGGAAATCACGTAGATACTTAGTAATTACTTAGTCTATAATTATAAATACCTCTCTTATCTATCTATAGAAGTCTTTAATAAAGTTAGTAAAGAGGCTTCTAGTAATAAGGCTCTTAGACTAGTATACTACTATCTTAAAGAGGATATAGGCTATAATAGCCTTAGGATTATTACCTTATTTATTAAGATTAAATAATTTTACTATCTTTAATATCTTAGATATAATAAAGTCTTATATCTCTAGGGAATGTGTCTTAGGAGAGAGTTATTAAGTTATAGACCTTTGCCTTTTTAGTCTCTTTTTAACTTTAGTGCCTTCTTTAGTATTACTAAAATTAGGGCTAGAGAGAGAGGCTTTTAATAGTTCTTCTTATTAAGAAGCTTTTAACTTTCTTATCTCTATTATAGGAAGATAGAATAGAGGTATAGTATTAGTTATATAGTAGGTTAAAGGATTATAAGCATAGCTATTATCTTTATCCCTTAGGGATTCTTAGGATTAGATCTTAGGAGTAATAAGTTCCTTTCTTATTATAAGAGAATGCCTTCTAAGGGTTAGGTATATAGTAGAATATGCTAACTAAGTAATTAAAGATAGGTTAGACTAGTTACTAACTAGGCCTTAATCCTTTAATAGCTTTAAAGTCTTTATAAGGTCTTAGGATTAGATCTTAGGAGTTATAAGGCTCCTTTCTTATTATAAGAGAGTGCTTAGACTTCCTTAGTATAACTATATATGCTTTTAGCAGCCCTCCTATTTTATAGGGTAGGTTTATAGTATAACTATCTCTTCTATTTAGCCTTACTAATCTATAGTTAGAAAAACCGTGTGGTTATCTATAAAGTTAACCACTAATTAGTGTTAGTATTATAGGTGCCTAACGTTAGGATTATAGCCTAGGAATAGGAATTATTCTTCTATTCTAAGCGTTATAATTAATTAGTTATAAGTATATATAAAAGAGAAGAAAAGAGAGGCTTTTTAGATTATAAGAAGTAGCTATAAACATAGTGCGTTTTATGGGTTATATAACTTATAGGCCCTTAACTAATTAGAGGGCAGGCTAATAAGTTATAGGTAAGGCCACCTCTCGCGAACGCGCGTTACGCGCGCGCCCCTCGCGGCCTGACCTTTTGCCAGGTAATTGCGGCTGCGTGCCGCGATTGATATCATGCTTGTTCTAACAGATATAGCATAGTCCTTATTACTAATTTTTAATCTACCACTTAAGGCATTTATTTAGGCGTATAATATTTTTAGCAGCTAGTTCTTAGTATTAAGCTATAATTAATAGATTATATAAAGCTTCTAGTTAGTAAATAGTTATAATATAGCTTCCTTAGGCTTATTACTCTATATAATCCTACTTTGCTATTAGGGATTAAGGATTAATTTCCTTAATCTTCTAACTTTAGCCTTTCTAGGTTAGAGTTAGTAAGTTATTAGCGTTTTAGGTTAGGATATAGCTATTAAAAGTAAGGGGATTCCTGCTTAATAGTTATTGCTTCTCTTTAGCTATAAAGTTAGCCTTCTAAAGCTCTTTTTCTTCTTTATTAAAGAAGTTATTATTACTTAGACCTAGCGTATTATCCGTTTATATTCTAATAATCTTTAAGAGGTTCTTATTATTTAGAGCTATAATTAATAAGTAGGGATTATATGTTAATATTGTTATATTAAGGTTATCCCTATAATAATAGAAGTACATTGCCTACTAGTAAGTTCTAGCCTTTGTAATTCCGTAAAGAGGCTTAATAACCTTTATTATAGTGCCTTCTAGAAAGAGGTATGCAATCTATTCTAGTAATCTCACAATAATTAGCCTTATGAGTTTTGTCTGCGATTAAATGTAGGCTTAGGTAATATTGCGGATCTAGAGGCAAATCCTTTTACTTTAACAAAGGAGTAATAGCTATAATTAGCTATTAGCTTACCTATTAGATTATTAGCGATTACGTTAGGATAAATTCCTTCTCCTTATTATTATAGCCTTATATAATAAGGTAAGACTTCTCGTATAGTAAGTCTATGCCTTTACCCTTAATCTCTCTTACTATATAAGAGTTAAAGATTTTATAGCTACTATGCTTTTCTAGATTAAACTTTATAAATCTAAATATATTATAAGCTTAAAGAGCGTTAATCTTAGCTTAATCTAATTACTTAAAGGGCTTTCCTAGGGTTATAATCTTCCCTTCTTAGCGGAGTTAAAGGGTAAGGTCCTAGTTAGCTTTTTCCTTTACTATTAGGAACGCTTTAGTTAGTAATTCTCTAGCTATAATCTCTTTAATTAATACCTCTTCTTAGTCCTTATTAATAATTACAAAGTATTCCTTATAATCCTTAGGTCCTTCTATGCCTTAGTTAAGGGAGAATTAGACTATTAGGGCTTTTCTTAGCCTTCCTTACTTTCTCTTTACTAGCACTAGGAGTTTTATATTTTCTTTACTCCTTCCTTTACCTTTATAAAGGTAGGGAAATCTCTCTTATTTATATTCTCTCTAATATCTTAAGGTTTTTTCTCCTATAGTCCCTCTATAATATATAGGTCCTTATAGTAAGGCTTTACTACTATAGATTAGAATTTTACTAGGCTATAGGGTATTTAGATAGTATAGGTCTCCTATTAGTAGTAATTAGCTTATAAGGGCTATACTAGCTACCCTTCTCCCTTTATATATATATATTAGCCTATAGAGGTAGCTAATATATTAGTAATATATTAGGGCTATTCTAGGCATTAAGGGCATTATAGACCTACTATAAGGCTAGGTAGTGGCATACCTTATTAGTAGCCTTCTAAATTACCTTAGCGTATTAAATAATAAAGATACTTAGCAGTAACTTATCTATTATACATAGGTAGGCTTTAAAGACTAGTAGGGTTAGCACTAATCTATTAGGGCTTGCTAAGTTATTAATAGCTTTAATAGCTATCTAAAGACATTACTCTAGCGTAATCTCTATGCTAATTAAGTCTATAATAATCTTATAAGCCTAGCGTAAAGGTCTATAGTATCTTGTGACCTTTCTAATACTATTATAGGCTTTAATTAGTATCTTATTAATCTTAATTAATATTAATTAAGCGTAGTGCTTAAATTTAGTAGAAGAGAAGTTATTACTAGCATTATAAACAATCTAGTCTAGCGGTCTAAGATAGGTATTAATCTAGCACTCCTTAATAGCGTTCTAGATATCTTAGGCCTTTTGCTTCCTAGGATTAAGGAAATAGGCTACTTAGAATAAAGTTACTAAATTAATAATATAAAGGACTAGTTAGTTATTAATCTGTATATATATATATTAATTACGCTAGCTAGCTCTATGTAGGGCTAGTACTAGTACTCCTACTGCTTCGTTAAAAGGAAAACCTATAAATAGGAAGAAAACCCCCTTATATCTATATTTAGGCTAACGCTAACCCTATACTAGGCCTGCGTTACGTTATATATAGCCTATTATAGGTATTTAATACTAGCTTATGCTAGCCTTATTCTAATAAAAAGAAAAGAAAAGAAAGAAAGAAGGAAAATCCTAGGTTTAAAGCCTTACCTAGCTCTATCCTAGGTTTACTCTAGCACTACTCTAGGCCTCTTATACTATCTTATAGTATACTAGATTTAGTTTTATAATAGTAATTTACTTCTCTTTTACTTTTTAGCTAGCTTTTCTATAACCTTACTTTTTAGCCTTCTCTAGCCTAGGTCTAGCTTATTAGTCTAGGGAAGTTAAAGCACCTAGTAATATTTATTTTCTATAGTAAGGGTATAGGTTTAGTTTAATTTCTAGCTATTTCTAGGCCTAGGTCTCTTAGTTATTATCTAACTAGATTTTTATCTTATATTCTTCTTTCTTTATTAATATTTATAATTTAGCCCCCTCCCTTATATAAGTATAAGAAAGGTTCCTCCTCCTAGAGGGGTTGTCCTTCTTTTCTCTTTTTTATTAAACTTCCTATAGGTTCTTTTCTTTCTTAAAGCTATTTAAGGTGCCTCTAGGCTAGTATTAGCCTAAATGCTAATAATTACTATAGATTAGTTAAATTTTCTAATAAAATAGTACTAGTAGCTATATATACTCCTATATCCTATGCTTTTCTAGCTCTAATCTACCTAGGAAACTCCTAAGAATAAGCGCTACCCTTAGAAGTTATTAACTAAGAAGTAACTTAAGTAAGCTATAGCTAAAGATCTTAAGGTATAATCCTTACTACCCCTATACTAAGTCTACTCTAATTCTAATTTATAGTAGTTAGGGGATCCCTATAGGATTTAATATATTTCCTATAAGTCTTAGTTTATTAACTATTCTAGGTATTAATACTATAATATTACTAGTAAGTTAGCTTTATTCTAGTTTAGGGGTAGGGCTAACTGTTTTATATAGGGCTTACTACTAATGCTTATTTTAATTATTAGGTTTAAAACTATAGTTACTTAAAGGTAGCTAGCACCTCTTTCCTAGGCCTAGTCTAGCGCTAACCTACTCCTAGCCTAATTTAACTAGGTAGTGGAATAAGCACTAGTGGTTAGTTAAGGTCTAAGCAAATATTATTACTAAGGGTAGTGTAAGTACTTCTCTATTAGTCCTTTACTAGTTTTATTCTAGGTCTAACTATGCTTTAGGTCCTAGATAATTATTAAGATTATATAAAGAAGCTTTATACTAGTAATTAGAGTAAGAAGAAAAGGAGTGCCTCTATAGTAAGCCTAGGCTAGGCTAGTGCTAGAGAGGATTAATATAATAAGCTTATATTTTAGTTATAATGCCTAGATACCTATATAGTAAAGATAAACTATCTCCTAGCTATAGCCTTACTTACTAAGGGGTAGGCTAAGGTAATAGAGGAGCTATTCTAGTTCTAGAGAAAGAGTAGGTTAGTAAGCTAGTTATAGTTTAGAGAAGGGTTAGGGGTAGGATAGTAAGGTTATAATACTAGGTATTTATAGTTTAATATTAATCTAATAATAGTTCTAGAATTAATAGGTCTATATCTAGCCTACTACTAGTTCTATACTATATAAACTTACTCTTTCTCCTAGTTATTAGCTATACTTATATTCTAGTTATTAGTCCTAGTATACTATAAGCACCCTAGCTCTAGCTTCTCTTCTTTACTATGTATATTAGCTACTAGTTCTTATACTAATAAGTAGTATTAAAGTTATTTTATACTAAGGAACTATTTAGCTATAGCTCTTACCTTTAGGGGGTAGTTTAGGGCTAGCCTTACCTCCTATATATCTCTAGGCTAGCGCGATTAGGAGCGTTAGTAATTATATTTAGGGTAGTTAATTATAATATAATATTAGTCTTTAACTACTTTACTATAGCTATATAGTAATAAGTTTACCCTAGGGATATCTCTTTAAAGAGGAACTTATTAAGACTAATCTTTCCTATATATAGTTAGACTATAGTTAAGGAGATATAATTTTCTAGGCCTATATAGAATCTTTAGATTTCCTTTAGATTATAAGTTAGTGGTTAGTCCTTAGTTAGTTCTCTTATAAGCCTATATTACCCTAGGCATTCCTTACTATACTATTTATCCTAATATTATCTCTATTCCTTATATAGTTTTACTACTAGCTTATTATTCCTAGGGGGTCTTTATCTATAATATAGTACTATTTATACTAAGTTAGTAGTAGCTTAGATTATTATAGCTATTTTACTCTTTATAATTCTCTCTTTAAACTTCTATTTTATCTTATTTAGGTATAGATCTAAGGGAGAGATATAAGTCTTAACCTCTAGTTAAGTAATAGGTATAGCCTTAAATATACTAGCTATAATCTAAAGGTAGGTTAATTAGTCTATTATAAAGCTTTTAACTACTTCTCTTAGTTTTCTACCCTTCTTAGTTAGGATATAGTAAGCGCTTACCCTATAGGTAAAAATAAGCTAGACTACTTATATATATAGGAGTTAGGTATCTCTAAAGCTATAATCCTAGGCTAATACTACTAGTAAGGAGAGTATAAGCTATTACTAGGCTAGTTTATTTTTAAGATATTCTTATAAGTACTCTAATTAAGTTTTTATTAACCTAAACTCTAAGGAACCTATATAACTCTATAAGCGCTATCTTTTCTATACTAAGTTAAACTCTAGCCTAAAGGGGTTAGTATACTTTACTAAAGTATATAAGTTTAGTCTTTACTAGGTTAAACTTTACTTTTACTTCTTTTACCTATTTTTTATATACTTTCTATATAGCTTTAAGCCTTTTCTAGGTTTATATAGTATTTTTCTAAATACTACTATATTTATATTATCTATAAATCCTATTACTACTATACCTAGGATAGCACCTTTGATACTTTTTCCGCACCGATCTAAAGGTCCGGAATCGCCTCTAAAATACAAACCACATTAATATTCGAATTCCTTACCTCCGTTTACCCCCTCCTACGATATTGTATTGCAATAGAGCTAGAGGTAAGTGTAAGGGCAAGATACTAATAGTAATTAACGCTAGAGAAAGGGGCTAGCATAGAGCTACTACTACCTAAACGTAGGAATAGGGCAATTTAACGCCTATAGACGCGAAGATAACCTAATAATAGATTAGATATAATTTAAGCACCTAGATAACATAAAATTCTATAATAAGATTACTAGCCTTATCCCTAGCAATAAAGTCTCCTAAGTTTAGAGCATTATAAAGGCCATAGCCCACTAGGCAGCGAACCGCGTCTACGCTGAAATAAGAGCTATAAATAATAATAGTAGTAATAATAATAATAATATCTACACTACTAAAGAAGCCCTTAAAGTAGCCCTTAAGGAGGCTATTAAGGAAAAAGCTAAAGGAACTAATACACTAACCTAGGCAAGCGTTATAGCTAGACTAGCACTAAGAAGGCTAAATAACAAAACCCCCTTATAGGTCCTAGGTAAATAACATAGAGAAGTACTTATTAAAGGTAATATAATTTAGGAAACGCTCTAATCCTAAGGCGCTAAAGACATAATAACTATAGTAAATAGAGCTACTAGCTAAACTATAGCTATAGCAGCTAGAAGACTCCCTAGCAAAGACATAATTATTACCTTTAAAGGAAACATAGCTTAATATAAAGAGGACTAAAAATAGATTGCTAAAGCATTTAGTCTAAAAGCAGCCCTTTACTACCGCGTACTTAGTATTATAGTTAAGGGATTCCTAATAAAGCACATATCTATTAAGAACCTTATAACTAAGATTAGAAAAGCAAATAAAGTAAACGTAATTAAGGTAACCATAAGGCGCCCTAAGCAGAAAACGTATAGTACACTACCTAATCCTAGGACTAGCAGAAGTAAAAGACACTAATAAGATATGCTAAGACAGAATAGTCTTTAAAGCAGAGCTATTCTAGACTAAACTATATAATAAGACCTTATAACCCTAATAATGCTATAACTACTTCTAAACTAGCTATATTATAAAGTTCTATAAGGCAGCCCTAAGGTATAGTAAGTGCGGAGCTAGCTAATATAAGGAAGGAGAAATATTATGCCTAATAATTAGTAAATAACTAAAGGAAAACTATATCTTATATTCTAGCCTATACCTAGCGTAGTTAAGGGACTGCCCTATCCTAAAAGAGAAGTAAAATGCAGCGAAAGTAGGCTACCTAGAGTAACTATTATAATTTACTAGTAACTCCTAGATAGAAGCCTAACGCTACCCTATAAGGGAATTAGCATAGCTATAGCACCTATTATTATAGTAGGTAGGAAAAGGGGATGCCTAATAAATATAAAGAGAAGTGCTAAATAGCCTAGGGCAGGGAGCATTATATAATACACATCTTAAAATAGGGCTAGAATAGAGCTAGCACAAGATAGCAAAGACTTACTACCCCCTAATTAACATAGTAATATTATAAGTCCTCTTTTAGAATGTAAATAAGAAGGATAGCCTAATACACATAGCGCTCTAATACTAAACCAATATAGACGTAATAGCAATCTAAGAGTAGGAACACATAAGGCACCTATAGCCCCTAGCACTAGGCCTTACCTAATTCTAACTAGCACACTATAAGGAATAGAATGCAGTATATATAAATAAGAAGCATAATATAGGGTTATAGATAGCCTAGGAGGACTTAACTAGTTACTAGTAGAGATAAAAGGCATAAATATCTACTCCCTTTACTTAGAAGGATATATAGATAACTAGAATATACCTATCCATACCTTTAACATAGAAGAGCCCTATAGCTAAAGTGTTTTTATAAGAGACTTTAACTAAAAACACCTCCTCTAGAATAGCTTAGATAGAATAACTAGAGGAGCGGAGGAACTACTAGACCTTATAAGCTAGTAAAGGCTTAGTCTAGTAATGCCCTAAGGGGAACCTATAAGATAACATAGAGAAGATAGAGATAGCACTATAGATCTAGCATAAGTAACTCTAGATATCTAAGTCTACTATAATAGCGTAGAAGACCTTATAGGCTCTAACTATATCCTATAGCTAATTAGTATCTTTACTAAGGAGTAAGAAGGCGCCTTACTTACCCTTAAACATACCTAGACTATAATAAATAGACTATAGGTAAAAGCGGAAGTAGTAGTGTAACTCTAAGCGGAAAACGCGCTAGACCTAAAAGACAAGGAAGGAATTAATATATACGTAATATAGCTTATTACAAACCTCTAATAAATAGCAGAACTAGTAGCCCTATAAAAGCGCTAAGGACTCCCTAGCCTAGAGGTATAGTGGTTAAGGAGAATAAAAGAGATAGTTACTAAAGCTAAATAAGCTAAGAGATAATAGAGGCGCTAAAAGACTAAAGCAAACTAGTAAGCCTTCTCTAAGGCAGATAATAACTAGGAATAGATAGTTAGGGAAGAAAAAGGAATATATAGAGAGAAGCCCTATAAAAAGCTAATATATAGGAAAAGAATAGCGGAGTTTAGAGACTAGAGAGATAGGCCTAGCTTTAAAGCTAGGCCCCCTAAAGCTCCCTAGACTCCTAGACCTAGAAAGAACTAATAATAACCTTAACCTAGCCACTACCTATAAGGATAAGGCAAGCACACTTATATAAAGGTTCTTCCCTAAGCCTATAGTAAACCTCTCCTATATCCTAGACCTCTCCTTCCTAGAGCTTAATAACACACTAATCCTAGACAAAGAATAGTTTAGAGTAGGAGATATTAGAAATATCCTATTAGATATAGCTAGTTAGAAAGCCCTAGGAGATAATAAGCTCCTAGCAGGCCTTATTAAGGCCTATAATAAACTAGCTAAAGAAGCTATAGCACGCTTACTAAACGCTATCCTTAAAGTAGGATATTTTCTAGTATAGTTCTAAACTATATAAGTAGTGGTAATTAGGAAGCTAGGAAAAACCACTAAGGAGATAAGAAGGGCTAATACATAGAGACCTATCTTACTACTAAATATAGTAGGTAAGATTATAGAAGCGGTAATTATAAGGTGGCTTATGGCCTTTGCTAAGGCTAAGGGCCTCCTCCTAAGCTATAAATAGGAAATAGGGTAAATAGATTAATAAAAACTATAATTAGAGTCCTTATGGAATACGTAAGAGAGGCCTAGGGCAGAGGTAGTATTGCCTCGTTAGCGTAAATGGATATCTTATCTACATTTAATAGAGTTAGCTACCTATACCTAATTTACGTTTTAATCTAAATAGGCATACCACGCTAGCTAATAGCTATAATATATAGCTTCCTTATAGATAGAATAAGCTAGCTTAGCTTTAATAGCGAACTCTTAAGACCTTTCTAGATAAAGGTAGGTATTCTATAAGGCTTACCCTCTTACTAATCCTCTTCTTACTCTACTTAGTAAAGCTTTACGTGCGCCTTTAAGCTATCCTAGGCATAGTAGCAATAGGATTTACAAATAATATAAACATAGTAGCGTTTAGAAAGAATACTACGTAGACCTAGAAGAGGCTTAAAGCTATATAGAAAGTGTGTAAAAATAGGCAAAAGAAGCGGGAGTAAAGTTTAACCTAGTAAAGACTAAACTTATACACTTTAGCAAAGCATACTAACCCTTATAGGCTAGGGTTTAACTTAGTGTAAAAGAGATAGTGCCTATAGAGTTATATAGGTTCCTTAGAGTCTAGGTTAATAGGAAACTTAATTAGAGCACTTATAAGAATATCCTAAAAGGTAAACTAGCCTAGCAGTGGCTTACACTCTCCTTACTAGTAGTATTAGCCTAGGGTTATAGCTTTAGAGATACCTAACTCCTATACACGTAGGTAGTCTAGCCTATCCTTACCTATAGGGTAAGCGCTTACTATACCCTAACTAAGAAGGGTAGAAAACTAAGAGGAGTAGTTAAAAGCTTTATAATAGACTAATTAACCTGCCTCTAAATTATAGCTAGCGTATTTAAGGCTATGCCTATTGCCTAACTAGAGGTTAAGACTTATGTCCCCCTAGATCTATACCTAAACAAGATAAAACAGAAGTTTAAAGAGAGAATTATAGAGAGCGGAATAACTATAATAATCTAAGCTACTACTAACTTAGTATAAATAGTACTATAGCGTAGACTAAGACCCTCCCTAGGAATAATAAGCTAGTAGCGGAATTATATAAGGAATAGAGATAACGCTAGGATAAATAGCATAGTAAGGAATGCCTAGGGTAGCATAGGCTTGCGAGAGAGCTAACTAAGGACTAACCGCTAACTTATAACCTAAAGGAAATCTAAAGATTCCACATAGGACTAGAAAAACATATCTCCTTAACTATAGTCTAACTACATATAGGAAAGATTAGGCTTAACAAATTCCTCTTCTAAAGAGGCATCCCTAGGGTAAACTCACCCTATATAGCTATAGTAGAGTAGTTAAGGACTAATATTATATTATAGTTAACTACCCTAAATATAATTACTAACGCCCCTAATTGTAATAGCCTAGAGACGTATAGGAGGTAAGGCTAGCCCTAAACTACCCCTAAAGGTAAGAGCTATAGCTAAATGGTTCCTTAGCATAAAATAACTCTAATACTACTTATTAGCATAGGAACTAGTAGCTAATATACGTAGGAGGGAGGAAGAGCTAGAGCTAGGGCGCTTTTACTGCGCTAGGACTAATAACTAGGATACGGATATAATAGATAACTAGGGAGAGGCATAGGACTATGTGGTTTAGAACTAATAGTAGGCTAGCTATAGGATTACAATTCTAGAACTATTATTAGATTAATCTTAACTATTAAAAACGCTAGGTATTAAAATCCTTACTAGTCTGCCCCTGCCCCTTTACTAAGCTATAACTGCCTAACTGTTTATTCCTTCTCTAGGACTAGAATCGCCCCTTTATTACCTTTGCCTGCCCCTTAGTAGGCAAAGCTATAGCTAGGAGATGGTTTGTCTCTATAGCGCAGGCATCTAGGCGCCGTAACTAAAAGATAACCTTATTATGCTAATCTCCCTAGTACTAGACTAGCCTAGACCTGCTATAGAAGCACTTCGCTTCTTTTTGCTCTAATTCCTAATATAGAGTTTCTTAACGCAATCCTAATAATTATCTAGGACCTAGAGAACTATTAGACCTAGACTAGAACCAATAGTAAACCAGTGTAGTAGCACTTATATTACCCCTAGTAACTATAACCGCCTAAACCTTAACTAACCACTAGTGCTTATTTCGCTAACTAGTTAAATTAGGCTAAGAGCAAATTAGCATAGGACTAGGCCTAGGAGAGAAGCGCTAACTACCTACCTTTAAGTAACTATAGTTTTAAACCTAATAATTAAAACAGGCATTAGTAGCAAGCCCTACGTAAAATAGTTAGCCCTGCCTCTAAACTAGACTAGAGTTAACTTACTAGCAATATTATAGCATTAATGCCTAGGATAGTTAATAGACTAAGACTCATAGGAAACACATTAGATCCTATAGGGATCCCCTAACTATTATAGGTTAGACTTAGAGTAAACTTAGTGTAGGGGTAGTAGTGGTTATACCTTAAGATCTTTAGCTATAGCTTGCTTAAGTTACTTCTTAGTTAATAACTTCTAAGGGTAGCGATTATTCTTAGGAGTTTCCTAGGCGGATTAGAGCTAGAATAGCATAGGACATAGGAGTACTTATAGCTACTAGCGCTATTTTATTAAATAACTTAATAGATCTATAGTAACGTTAGCATTTAGGCTAACACTAGCCTAGGAGCGCCTTAGGTAGCTCTAAGGAAGAAAAGAACCTATAGGAAGTTTAATAAAAAAGAGGAAAGAAGAAAAACCCTCTAGGGGAGGAACCCTTCTTATACTTATATAAGGGGGCTAAATTATAGATATTAATAAAGAAAGAAGAATATAAGATAAGAATCTAGTTAGTTAATGCCTAAGAGACCTAGGCCTGGAAATAGCTAGGAATTAAACCAAACCTACACCCTTACTATAGAAGATAAATAACATTAGGTGCTTTAACTTCCCTAGACTAATAAGCTAGACCTAGGCTAGAGAAGGCTAAAAAGTAGGACTATAGAAAAGCTAGCTAAAAAGTAAAAGAGAAGTGAATTACTACTATAAAACTAAATCTAGCACGCTATAAGATAGTATAATAGGCCTAGAGCAGTGCTAGAGCAGACCTAGGATAGAGCTAGGCAGGGCTTAGAACCTAGGATTTTCCTTTTTCCTTTCTTCTTTCCTTTCTTATTAGGATAAGGCTAGCGTAAGCTAGTAACAAACACCTATAATAGGCCATATATAACGCGACGCAGGCCCAGTGCAGGGTTAGCGTTAGCCTAAACATAGATGCAAGGGTTTTTCTTCCTATTCAAGGGTTTTCCTTTTGATAAAGCAGCAGGAGTACTAGTACTAGCCCTACATAGAGCTAGCTAGCGTAAATAATATATATATATACCTAGGATAGCTTAGAGGTATATATAAAGCTTTACTAAGTAAAGTAGGAAAAGGATTAGTAAGAAAGGTAAGCCTTATAGGGTTCTTACCTTTATCTAGAAGGGTCTTAAGAGTTTGCTATTAAAGCTAAGCTAGCTTATTCTATTTATAAGGAAGCTATATATTATAGCTATTAGCTAGTATAGTATACCTATTTAGATTAGAATATAAATTAGGTATAGGTAGCTAACTCTATTAAAAGCTAATAAGATATCTTTCTATACTAATAAGGTAATACTACCTTTACCCTAGGCCTCTCTTATATATTCTATAAGGACTCTAATTATAGTTTCTATTAACCTATTTACCCTATTTCCTATTTATAGCTTAGGAGAAGGCCCTTAGCCTTAGTAAAGGCTATAAGCTACCTTATAATTACTACTTCTATAATCTTTCCTATTATATTTAGTAGTAAGATAGGTCTCTATATATTAGCCTTTCTTATCTCCTTAGTGGTTTTCCTAGCTTCCTAATTACTACTATATATATAGTTTAGAACTAGGCTAGGAAATATCTTACTTTAAGAATAGCGTTTAGTAAGCGCACTATAGCTTCTTTAGCTAGCTTATTATAAGCCTTAATAAGGCCTGCTAGGAGTTTATTATCTCCTAGGGCTTTCTAGCTAGCTATATCTAATATATATATTAATTACGCTAGCTAGCTCTATGTAGGGCTAGCTCCTACTGCTTTATTAAAAGGAAAAACCTTAAATAGGAAGAAAAACCCCTTATATCTATGTTTAGGCTAACGCTAACCTTACACTAGGCCTGTATTATATTATATATAGCCTATTATAGGTATTTATTACTAGCTTATACTAGCCTTATCCTAATAAGAAGAAAAGAAAAGAAAGAAAGAAGGAAAATCCTAGGTTCTAAGCCTTACCTAGCTCTATCCTAGGTTTACTCTAGTATTACTCTAGGCCTCTTATACTATCTTATAGTATAATAAATTTAGTTTTATAGTAATAATTTACTTCTTTTTACTTTTTAGCTAGCTCTTTTATAGCCTTACTTTTTAGCCTTCTCTAGCCTAAGTCTAGCTTATTAGTCTAGGGAAGTTAAAGTACCTAATATTATTTATCTTCTATAGTAAGGGTATAGGTTTAGTTTAATTCCTAGCTATTTCTAAACCTAGGTCTCCTAGGTATTATCTAACTAAATTTTTATCTTATATTCTTCTTTCTTTATTAATATCTATAATTTAGCCCCCCTATATAAGTATAAGAAGGGTTCCTCCCCTAGAGAGGTTTTCCTTTTTCCTCTTTTTTATTAAACTTTCTATAGGTTCTTTTCTTCCTTAGAGCTACCTAGGGCGCCTCTAGGCTAGTATTAGCCTAAATACTAATATTACTATAGATTAGTTAAGTTATCTAATAATATAGTGCTAGCTACTATAAGTACTCTTATATTCTATGCTTTTCTAGCTCTAATCTACCTAGGAGAACTCTAATACTAAGTAATACCCTTAGAAGTCCTTAACTAAGAAGTAGCTTAAGTAAGCTATAGCTAAGGATTTAAAGGTATAATCCCTTTAACCCTATCTTACCTTTACTCTAATTCTAATTTACTATAGTTAGGAGATCCCTATAGGATCTAATATATATCTTATAAGTCTTAGTTAATTAACTACCCTAGGCACTAGTGCTATAATATTACTAGTAAGTTAAGTCTATCCTAGCTTAGAAATAAGGCTAACTATTTTATATAGGGCTAGCTACTAATGCTTATTTTAACTATTAGGTCTATAACTATAAATATTTAAAGGTAGTTAGTGCCTTTATTCTAGGCTAGATCTAGTGCTAATTTACTCTTAGCCTAACTTAAGTAGTTAATAAAATAAGCACTAGTAGCTAGTGGAAGTTTAGGTAGCTATAGTTACTAAGGGTAATATAAGTATTACTATTCTAGTTTACTATTAAGTCTAGTCTAAATCTAATAGTTCTATAGGTCCTAGATAACTATTAGAATTATATAAAGAAGCTTTATACTAGTAATTAAAGTAAGAAAAAGCATAGTATCTTTACTATAGGCCTAGGCTAGTCTAGCACTAGAGGGGAATAATATAATAAGGTTATCTTTTAGCTATAATATCTAGATACTTACGCTATAGAGATAAACTATCTCCTAGCTATAGCCTTACTTACTAAGGGGTAGGCTAAGGTAATAAAGGGGTAATTCTAGTTTTAGAGGAGAAGTAATTAGTTAGGTAGTTATAGCTTAGTAAAGGGGTAAAGATAGACTAGTAGGGTTTATAATACCTAGCGTTATATATTTAAAATTAATCTAATAATAGTTTTAGAATCATAATTCTATAGCTAGCCTACTACTAGCTCTAAACTATATAATCTTATATTTCTCCTAGTTATTTACTATATCTATATCCTAGCTATTAGTCCTAGCATATTAGAAGCGCCTAGCTTTAGCTCCTCCTCTTTACTATATATATTAGCTACTAGTTCTTATACTAATATATAGTATTAGAGTTATTTTATACTAAGGAACTATTTAGCTATAGCTCTTACCTTTAGAGGGTAGTTAAGGGCTAGCCTTATCTCTTATATATCCCTAGGCTAGCGTAATTATAGGTATTAGTAATTATATTTAGGGTAGTTAATTATAATATAATATTAGTCTTTAACTACTTTACTATAGCTATATAGTAGTAAGTTTACCCTAGGGATACCTCTCTAAAAAGGAACTTATTAAGACTAATCTTTCCTATATATAGTTAGACTATAGTTAAGGAGATATATTTTTCTAGGCCTATATAGAATCTTTAGATTTCCTTTAGGTTATAGGTTAGTAGTTAGTCCTTAGTTAGTTCTCTTATAAGTCTATGCTACCCTAGGTATTCCTTACTATATTATTTATCCTAATATTATCTTTATTCCTTATATAGTTCCGCATGGGATAAGGCTAGCGCAAGCTGGCAACAAACACCCACGATAGGCCACACACAACGCGACGCAGGCCTAGAGCAGGGTCGGCGTTGGCCTAAACATAGATGTAAGGGGTTTTTCTTCCTATTCTAGGGTTTTCCCTTTTGACGAAGCAGCAGGAGTACTAGTACTAGCCCTACATAGAGCTAGCTAGCGTAAATAATATATATATATATAGTTCCGCTACTAGCTAAGTCAGAGCTTTGCACTACAATACAATACATTTGGTGTATTATGTATTGTATTGTATTGTATTGATAATACAATACAATACAATACATTACACAATACAATACAAGTACTTTTTCACAATACAATACAATACATGTATTATTTTGTATTTAATTGTATTTTTTTATTTTTCTACGCTAAAGTAGATTTCCTTAATTATAAGGCATTATAAGGTATATATATCTAATAATAACTAATAAGGGTTTACTTTAGACTTACTTTTATATTATTATATAGTAATACTTTCTTATTATTAGTTTTAAGAGCTTTTTCTTGCCTTAAAACCTAGTATCTAATAATAATATAATAGTAAGTCTAAAGTAAGTCTTTATTAACTTTATAATAGTATTACCTTCTTATAATTAGTTATAAAAGCTTTTTCTTACTTTAAAACCTAGTATTTACTAATATTATTATAGTAGGTCTAGAGTAAGTCCTTATTAACTTTATAATAATATTCCCTTCTTAAAATAGTATTTTCTTATATTAAAACCTAGCATTCACTAATATTATAAAAGTGGGTCTAAAGAGGGTTCTTATTAACTTAATATTAGTATTACCTTCTTATTATTAGTTTTAAGAGCCTTTTCTTACTTTAAAACCTAGTATTTACTTATATTATAAAAGTGGGTCTAAAAGTAAGTCTCTATTAACTTTAAAGTAGTATTACTTTCCTATAATAGCTTTTTCTCACTTTAAATCCTAGTATTTACTGAATCTATAAAAGTGGGTCCAAAGTGGGTCCATATAATTTTTATCAGAGTATTGCCTTCTTATAATAACTTTTCTACTTTAAAACCTAGCATTTACTAATATTATAAAAGTGGGTCCTTAATAACTTTATTTTAGTACTACCTTCTTATTATAAGTTTTTATAGCTTTTTCTTACTTAAAAGCCTAGTATTTGTAAATATTATTAAAGTGGGTCTAAAAGTGGGTCCTTTAAAATTTATATTAGTATTACCTTCTTATTATTAGTTATTATACGTTTTTCTTACTTTAAAACGTAGTATGTTCAAACTTTATAAAAGTGGGTCTTAAAGTGGGTCCTTACTACCTTTATATAAGTATTACCTTCTTATTATTAGTTATTATGACTTTTTTACTTCAAAACCTAGTATTTACTAATATTATAAAAGTGGGTCCTTATTAACTTTATATAAGTATTACCTTCTCATTATAAGTTATTATAGCTTTTTCTTACTTTAAAACCTAGTATTTACTAGTATTATAAAAGTGGGTCTTTATTAACTTTATATTAGTATTACTCTCTTATAATAGCTTTTCTCACTTTAAAACCTATTATTAATAAGTGAATTAGGACTTACTTTAGACTTACTTTTATAATAATACTAAAGACTAGGTTATATAGCTATTAAAGCTATTAAATTATAATAGAAAAGACTATTTAGGACTTACTTTTAAGAGGAATATATTATATACTTTCCTTTTATTTTTAATTTTACTAACTTTTAAGTTAATTCTAAATAGGTTTTTCCTTCTCTTTTACTTTTACTTTAGTTTTAAAAGCTTAAAAAGTAAATATAATTATTTATAATTCTAATAAAAAGGGTTTATAGCTATAAGACTATTTTTAAGTAAAATAAAATTCCTTTATTCCTATATAAGTTCTAAGTATATCTAAATATTATTATTAGAGTATTAGTTTATTTATATATAGTTATAATGTTTTTCCTTAGGGTAAGTTTTACACTTAAAGTTAAGAAAAACTATTAAAAAGATAATAAATCTAAGAAAAAGTTATAAACTTAAAAGACCTCTTAAATTAGGTAAAAAAATTCTTTAATAAGTTACGTTTAAACTATACTATAAAAGATGACTAAGCAGTAGTTATTAGGTTAATATTCTAAATTAGCTAGATATTTAAAGATTTATAGAAAAGCAAATAAATTATATTAAAAAAGTGACTTATATCAACTAGATTAGTTATTAAATCTACTATATAATAGAATTTTATGATACCCCACTTTTTTACCCCTAACAATACATTGTATTGTATGTATTATATTGTATTATATTGTATTGTATTGACAATACAATACACAATACAATATATAGGGCAATACAATACAATACAATACATCGAAGGGCCAAAAATACAATAAATACAATACATGCAAAGCTCTGACTAGCTTATTACTCCTAGGGAGAGGTCTTTATCTATAGCATAATACTAACTATACTAAGTTAGTAGTGGCTTAGATTATTATAGCTAATTTACTCTTTATAATTCTTTCTTTAAACTTCTATTTTATCTTATTTAGGTATAGATCTAGGGAAGGGATATAAGTCTTAACCTTTAGTTAAGTAATAGGTATAGCCTTAAATACACTAGCTATAATTTAGAGGTAGGTTAATTAGTCTATTATAAAGCTTTTAACTACTTCTCTTAGTTTTCTACTCTTTTAGTTAGGGTATAGTAAGCGCTTACCCTATAGGTAAGGATAGGCTAGACTACCTATATATATAGGAATTAGGTATCTCTAAAGCTATAACCCTAAGCTAATACTACTAGTAAGGAGAGTATAAGCTATTACTAGGCTAGTTTACCTTTTAGGATATTCTTATAAGCACTCTAATTAAGTTTCCTATTAACCTAGACTCTAAGGAACCTATATAACTCTATAGGTATTATCTTTTCTATACTAAGTTAAACCCTAGCCTAAAGGGATTAGTATACTTTACTAAAGTATATAAGTTTAGTCTTTACTAGGTTAAACTTTACTCCTACTTCTTTTACCTATTTTTATATACTTTTTATATAGCTTTAAGCCTTTTCTAGGTTTATATAGTGTTTTTCTAAACACTACTATATTTATATTATTTATAAATCCTATTACTACTATACCTAGGATAGCTTAAAGGTATATATAGAGCTTTACTAAGTAAAGTAAGAAGAGGATTAGTAAGAGGGTAAGCCTTATAGGGTACTTACCTTTATCTAAAAGGGTCTTAAGAGTTTGCTATTAAAGCTAAGCTAGCTTATTCTATCCGTAAGGAAGCTACGTATTATAGCTATTAGCTAGCGTGGTCTGCCTATTTGGATTAAAACGTAAATTAGATACAGGTGGCTAACCCCATCGAATGCGGACGAGATGTCCATCTAGCTATATCTAATAGGATATTTCTAATATCCCTTACTTAAAACTATTCTTTATCTAGGACTAGTATATTATCTAGCTCTAGGAAGGAGAAATCTAGGATATAGGAGAGGTTTACTATAGGTTTAGGGAAGAACCTTTATATAAGTATACTTACCTTATCCTTATAGGTAGTAGCTAGGTTAAGGTTATTATTAGTTCTTTCTAGGTCTAGGAGTCTAGGGAGCTCTAGGGAGGCCTAGCTTTAGAGCTAGGCCTATCTCTCTAGTCTCTAAACTTCTCTATCCTTTTCCTATATATTAGCTTTTTATAGGGCTTCTCTTTATATATTTCTTTTCTCTTTCCTAATTATCTATTCCTAGTTATTATTTACCTTAGAGAAGGCTTATTAGTTTACTTTAGTCTTTTAGTACCTCTATTATCTCTTAGCTTATTTAGCTTTAGTAACTACCTCTTTTATTCTCCTTAATTACTATACCTTTAGGCTAGGAGTCCTTAGCGCTTCTATAGGGCTACTAATTCTACTATTTATTATAGGTTTATAATAAGCTATATTATATATATATTAATTCCTTCCTTATCTTATAGGTCTAGTATATTTTCTACTTAGAGTTATACTACTACTTTTACCTTTACTTATAGTTTATTTATTAAGGTCTAGGTATATTTAAGGGTAAGTAAGGTGCTTTCTTATTCCTTAGTAAAGATACTAATTAGCTATAGAATATAGTTAGAACCTATAAGGTCTTCTATACTATTATAGTAGACTTAGATATCTAGAGTTACCTATACTAAATCTATAGTGCTATCTCTATCTTCTTTATATTATTTTATAGGTTTCCCTTAGGGTATTACTAAGCTAAGCCTTTACTAGCTTATAAGGTCTAGAAATTCCTTTACTTCTTTAGTTATTCTATCTAGGCTATCCTAGAGAGGGTATTTTTAGTTAAAGTCTCCTATAAAAACGCTTTAGTTATAAGGCTTTTCTATATTAAAAGTATAAATAGGTATATTCTAGTTATTTATATATCCTTCTAAGTAAAGGGAGTAAATATTTATGCCTTTTATCTTTACTAGTAACTAGTTAAGTCCTTCCTAGGCTATTTATAACCCTATATTATACTTCTTATTTATATATACTATATTCTATCCTTTATAGTATACTAGTTAGAATTAGGCAAGGCCTAGTACTATAGGCTATAGGTATCTTATATATTCCTACTCTTAAATTACTATTATATCTATATTAGTTTAGTGCTAAAGTACTATGTATATTAAGCTATTCTTCTTATTTATATTCTAAAAGAGAACTTATAATATTACTATATTAATTAAGGGAGTAGTAAGTCTTTGCTATCTTATACTAGTTCTATTCTAGCCTTATTTTAAGATATATACTATATAATACTCCTTACCTAGGCTATTTAGTGCTTCTCTCTATATTTATAAGGTATTCTCTTTTCTACCTATTATAATAATAGGTTTTATAGCTATACTAGTTCTCTTATAAGGTAGTATTAGGCTTTTATCTAGGGAGTTACTAGTAAAATATAATAATTACTCTAAGTAGCTTACTTTTACTATATTTTACTTCTCTTTTAGAATAGAATAATCCCTTAATTACGCTAGGTATAAGCTAAAGTATAAGATATAGTTTTCCTTTAGTTATTTACTAATTATTAGGTATAATATTTCTCTTTCTTTATATTAGCTAGCTCTATACTTACTATACCTTAGGGCTACCTTATAAAACTTTATAATATAGCTAGTTTAGAAGTACTTATAGTATTATTAGGGTTATAAGGTCTTATTATATAGTTTAGTTTAGAATAGCTTTACTTTAAAGACTATTTTATCTTAGTATATCTTATTAGTGTCTTTTACTTTTACTAGTCCTAGGATTAGGGTAGTATACTATATATTTTCTACTTAGGGATACCTTATAGTTACCTTAATTATATTTACTTTATTTATTTTTCTAATTTTAGCTACTAGGTTTTTAATAGATATATACTTTATTAGGAATCCCTTAACTATAATGCTAAGTATATAGTAATAAAGGGCTACTTCTAGTCTAAATGCTTTAGTAATCTATTTTTAGTCTTCTTTATATTAGATAGTATTTCCTTTAAAGGTAATAATTATATCTCTACTAAGGAGTCTTCTAGCTACTATAGCTATAGTTTAGCTAGTAGCCTTATTTACTATAGTTATTATATCTTTAGTGCCTTAAGATTAGAGCGTTTCCTAGATTATATTACCTTTAATAAGTACTTCTCTATATTATTTACTTAGGACCTATAAGGGGTTTTATTATTTAGCCTTCTTAGTGCTAGTCTAGCTATAATGCTTACCTAGGTTAGTGTATTAGTTCCTTTTGCTTTTTCCTTAATAGCCTCCTTAAGGGTTACTTTAAGGGCTTCTTTAGTAGTGTAAATATTATTATTATTATTATTTATAGCTCTTATTTTAGCGTAGGCATAGTTTACTACCTAGTGGGCTATAGCCTTTATAATGCTCTAAACTTATAAGACTTTATTACTAGGGATAAGGCTAGTAATCTTATTATAGAATTTTATATTATCTAAATGCTTAAATTATATCTAATCTATTATTAGATTATCCTCGCGTCTATAGGCATTAAATTACCCTATTCCTACGTTTAGGTAGTAGTAGCTCTATGCTAGCCCCCTTTCTCTAGTGTTAATTACTATTAGTATCTTACCCTTACACTTACCTCTAGCTTTATTATAATGCAATATTATAGGAGAGGGTAAATAAAGGTAAGGAATTTAAATATTAATGTGGTTTGTATTTTAGAGGCGATTCTAGACCTTTAGATCAGTGCGGAAAAGTATTAAAGGTTTTATTAATTTGCATAATATTAGTAATAATCTTATAGTTAAAGTTAATTAAAAACCTTTAATACTTTTCCGCACTAATCTAAAGGTCTGGAATTGCCTCTAAAATACAAACCACATTAATATTTAAATTCTTTACCTCTATTTACCCCTCCTATAATATTACATTATAATAGAGCTAGAGGTAAGCGTAAGGGTAAGACGCTAATAGTAATTAATGCTAGAGAAGAGAGCTAGCATAGAGCTACCACTACCTAAATATATATATATTGATTACGCTAGCTAGCTCTATGTAGGGCTAGTACTAGTACTCCTACTGCTTTGTTAAAAGGAAAACCCTTAAATAGGAAGAAAAACCCTTATATCTATATTTAGGCTAACGCTAACCTTACACTAGGCCTACGTTACGTTATATATAGCCTATTATAGGTGTTTATTGCTAGCTTACGCTAGCCTTATTCTAATAAGAAGAAAAGAAAAGAAAGAAAGAAGGAAAATCCTAGTTCTAAGCCTTACCTAGCTCTATCCTAGGTCTACTCTAGCACTGCTCTAGGCCTCTTATACTATCTTATAGCGTGCTAGATTTAGTTTTGCGTTAGTAATTCACTTCTCTTTCACTTTTTAGCTAGCTCTTCTATAGCCCCACTTTTCAGCCTTCTCCGGCCTAGGTCCGGCTCGTTAGACTACCTAAATATAGGAATAGGATAATTTAATGTCTAAAGATATAAGAATAACCTAATAACGGATTAGATCTAATTTAAACACCCTAATAATACAAAATACTATAATAAGATTACTAGTCTTATCCCTAGTAATAAAGTCTCCTAAGTCTAGAGCATTACTAAGGCTATAGCCTGCTAGGCAGCGAACCATGCCTATGCTAAGATTAGACCTAAAAGCAATAATAATAGTAATATCTATACTACTAAAGAAGCCCTTAAAATAGCCCTTAAGGAGGCTATTAAAGAAGAAGCAAAAGAAACTAATACTTTAACCTAGGTAAGCATTATAGCTAGACTAGTACTAAGAAAACTAAATAATAAACCCCCTTATAGATCCTAGGTAGGTAATATAGAGAAGTACTTATTAAAGGTAATATAATCTAGGAAACACTCTAATCTTAAGGTACTAAAGATATAATTATAGTAGTAAATAAGGCTACTAGCTAAACTATAGCTATAGCTACTAGAAAACTCCTAGTAAAGATATAATTATTACCTTTAAAGGAAACGCTACCTAATATAAAGAAGACTAAAAATAGATTACTAAAGTATTTAGACTAGAAGTAGTCCTTTACTACTATATACTTAGTATTATAGTTAAGGGATTCCTAATAAAGTATATATTTATTAAGAACCTAGTAGCTAAGATTAGAAAAGTAAATAAAGTAAATATAATTTAGGTAACTATAAGGTACCCCTAAGTAAAAACATATAGTATACTACCCTAATCCTTAGACTAGTAAAGGATAAAGATACTAATAAGATATATTAAAATAGAATAGTCTTTAAAGCAAAGCTATTCTAAACTAAACTATATAATAAGACCTTATAACCTTAATAATACTATAAGTACTTCTAAACTAGTTATATTATAAAGTTCTATAGGGTAGCCCTAAAGTATAGTAGGTATAAAGCTAGCTAATATAAAGAAAAAGAAATATTATACCTAATAATAAGTAAATAACTAAAGAAAAACTATATCTTATACTCTAGCTTATACCTAGTATAATTAAGAGATTACCTTATACTAAAAGAGAAGTAAAATATAGTAAAAGTAAGCTACCTAGAGTAATTATTATAATTTACTAGTAACTCCCTAAATAGAAGCCTAATACTACCCTATAAGAGAACTAGTATAGCTATAAAACCTATTATTATAGTAAGTAAAAAAGAGAATACCTTATAAATATAAAGAGAAACGCTAAATAGCCTAGGGTAAGGAGTATTATATAGTATATATTATAGAATAAGGCTAGAATAGAACTAGTATAAGATAGTAAAGACTTACTACTCCCTTAATTAATATAGTAATATTATAAGTTCTTTTCTAGAATATAAATAAGAAGGATAGCTTAATATATATAGCGCTCTAGCACTAAACTAATATAGATATAATAGTAATTTAAGAATAGGAATACATAAGATACCTATAGCCCTTAGCACTAGGCCTTACCTAATTCTAACTAGTATATTATAAAGGGTAGAATATAGTATATATAAATAAGAAGTATAATATAGGGTTATAAATAGCCTAGGGAGGAACTAACTAGTTACTAATAGAGATAAAAAGCATAAATATTTACTCCTTTACTTAGAAAGGTATATAGATAACTAAAACACCCCTATTTATACTATTAACATAAAAAGCCTTATAGCTAAAGTATCTTTATAGGAGACTTTAACAAAAACACTTCTTTTAGAATAGCTTGGATAGGATAACTAGAGAAGTAAAGGAATTACTAGACTTTATAAGCTAGTAAAGGCTTAGTTTAGTAATACCCTAAGGAAAACCTATAAGATAATATAGAGAAGATAGGAATAGCACTATAGATTTAGTATAGGTAACTCTAGATATTTAAGTCTACTATAATAGCATAGAAGACCTTATAGGGTTCTAACTATATTCTATAGCTAATTAGTATCTTTAATAAGGAATAAGAAAATACCTTACCTATCCTTAAACACACCTAGACTATAATAAATAAACTATATATAAAGGTAAAAACAGTGGTATAGCTCTAAGTAGAAAACACACTAGACCTATAGGATAAGGAAGGGATTAATATATATATAATATAACCTTTGATACTTTTTCCGCACCGACCTAAAGGTCCGGAATCGCCTCTAAAATACAAACCACATCAATATTCGAATTCCTTACCTCTGTTTACCCCTCTTACAATATTGCATTACAATAGAGCTAGAGGCAGGCGCGAGGGTAAGATACTAATAGTAATTAACGCTGGAGAAAGGGGCTAGCATAGAGCTACCACTACCTAAACGTAGGAATAGGGAATTTAATGCCTATAGATATAAGGATAACCTAATAATAGATTAGATATAATTTAAGCACCTAGATAACACAAAATTCTATAATAAGATCGCTAGCCTTATCCCTAGTAATAAAGTCTCCTAAGTTTAGAGTATTATAAAGGCTATAGCCCGCTAGGTAGCGAACCGCGCCCGCGCTAAAATAAGAGCTATAAATAATAATAGTAGTAATAATAATAATAATATTTATACTACTAAAGAAGCCCTTAAAGTAGCCCTTAAGAAGGCTATTAGGGAAGAAGCTAAAGGAACTAATATACTAACCTAGGTAAGTATTATAGCTAGACTAGCACTAAGAAGGCTAAATAATAAAACCCCCTTATAGGTCCTAGGCAAATAATATAGAGAAGTACTTATTAAAGGTAATATAATTTAGGAAACGCTCTAATCCTAAGGCGCTAAAGATATAATAACTATAGTAAACAGAGCTACTAGCTAAACTATAGCTATAGTAGCTAGAAGACTCCCTAGTAAAGATATAATTATTACCTTTAAAGGAAACGTAGCCTAATATAGAGAGGACTAAAAATAGATTACTAAAGCATTTAGTTTAGAAGCAGCCCTTTACTACTATATACTTAGCATTATAGTTAAGGAATTCCTAATAAAGTATATATCTATTAAGAACCTTATAACTAAGATTAGAAAAGCGAATAAAGTAAATATAATTAAGGCAACTATAAGGCGCCCTAAGTAGAAAACATATAGTATACTACCTAATCCTAGGACTAGTAAAAGTAAAAGATACTAATAAGATATACTAAGATAGAATAGTCTTTAAAGTAAAGCTATTCTAGACTAAACTATATAATAAGACCCTATAACCCTAATAATACTATAACTACTTCTAAACTAGCTATATTATAAAGTTCTATAAGGCAGCCCTAAGGTATAGTAAGTGTAAAGCTAGCTAATATAAGGAAGGAGAAATATTATACTTAATAATTAGCGGATAACTAAAGGAAAACTATATCTTATATTTTAGCTTATACCTAGCATAGTTAAGGGATTACCTTATCCTAAAAGAGAAGTAAAATGTAGCAAAAGTAGGCTACCTAGAGTAACTATTGCGATTTACTAGTAACTCCCTAGATAAAAGCCTAACGCTACCCTATAAGGGAACTAGCATAGCTATAGCACCTATTATTATAGTAGGTAAGAAAAGGGGATACCCTATAAATATAAAGAGAAGTGCTAAATAGCCTAGGGCAGGGAGTATTATATAATACATATCTTAAAATAGGGCTAGAATAGAGCTAGCGTAAGATAGTAAAGACCTACTACCCCCTAATTAATATAGTAATATTATAAGTTCTCTTTTAGAATATAAATAAGAAGGATAGCCTAATATATATAGTGCTCTAACACTAAACTAATATAGACATAATAGTAATCTAAGAGTAGGAACATATAAGGCACCTATAGCCCCTAGCACTAGGCCTTACCTAATTCTAACTAGTATACTATAAGGGAAGGAATATAGTATATATAAATAAGAAGTATAATATAGGGTTATAGATAGCCTAGGGAGGACCTAACTAGTTACTAGTAAAGATAAAAGGCATAAATATCTACTCCCTTTACTTAGAAGGATATATAGATAACTAGAACATACTTATCCACACTTTTAATATAGAAGAGCCCTATAGCTAAAGCGTTTTTATAGGAGACTTTAACTAAAAACACCCCTCTAGAATAGCTTAGATAGAATAACTAGAGAAGCAGAGGAATTACTAGACCTTATAAGCTAGTAAAGGCTTAGTCTAGTAATGCCCTAAGGGGAACCTATAAGATAATACAGAGAAGATAAAGATAGCACTATAGATCTAGTATAGGTAACTCTAGACATCTAAGTTTACTATAATAGCGTAAAAGACCTTATAGGCTTTAACTATATTCTATAGCTAATTAGTATCTTTACTAAGGAGTAAGAAAGCACCTTACTTACTCTTAAACATACCTAGACTATAATAAATAAACTATAGGCAAAGGCAAAAGTAGTAGTGTAACTCTAAGTAAAAACATACTAGACCTAAAAGATAAGGAAGGAATTAACGTATATATAATATAGCTTATTATAAACCTCTAATAAATAGTAAAACTAGTAGCCCTATAGAAGCGCTAAGGACTCCTAGCCTAGAGGTATAGTGGTTAAGGAGAATAAAAGAGGTAGTTACTAAAGCTAGATAAGCTAAGAGATAATAAAGGCACTAGAAGACTAAAGCAAACTAGTAAGCCTTCTCTAAGGTAAATAATAACTAGGAATAGATAGTTAGGGAAGAAAAAGGAATACATAGAGAGAAGCCCTATAAAAAGCTAATACATAGGAAAAGGATAGTAGAGTTTAGAGACTAAAGAGATAGGCCTAGCTCTTAAGCTAAGCCCCTAGAGCTCCCTAGACTCCTAGACCTAGAAAGAACTAATAATAACCCTAACCTAGCTATTACCTATAAGGATAAGGTAAGCACACTTATATAAAGGTTCTTCCCTAAGCCTATAGCAAACCTCTCCTATATCCTAGACCTCTCCTTCCTAAAGCTTAATAACGCACTAGTCCTAGATAAAAAATGGTTTAGAGTAGGAGATATTAGAAATATCCTATTAGATATAGCTAGCTAGAAAGCCCTAGGAGATAATAAACTCCTAGTAGGCCTTATTAAGGCTTATAATAAACTAACTAAAGAAGCTATAGTGCACTTACTAAATGCTATCCTTAAAGTAGGATATTTCCTAGTATAGTTCTAAACTATATAAGTAGTAGTAATTAGGAAGCTAGGAAAAATCACTAAGGAGATAAGAAAAGCTAATATATAGAGACCTATCTCACTACTAAACATAGTAGGAAAGATTATAAAAGCGGTAATCGCAAGGTAGCTTATAGCCTTTGCTAAGGCTAAGGGCCTTCTCCCTAAGCTATAAATAGGAAATAGGGCAAATAGATTAATAGAAACTATAATTAGAGTCCTTATAGAATATATAAGAGAGGCTTAGGGCAGAGGTAGCATTACCTTATTAGCGTAAATAGATATCTTATCCGTATTTAATGGAGTTAGCTACCTATATCTAATCGACCCGGACCAGAACCGACAGCGAACCGGTGTAGTAGCACTCACATCACCCCTAGCGACTATGGCCGCCTAGACCTCAACTAACCACTGGTGCTTATTTCGCTAACTAGTTAAATTAGGCTAAGAGCGAATTAGCATAGGACTAGGCCTAGGAGAGAGGCGCTAACTACCTACCTTTAAGTAACCATAGTTTTAAACCTAATAATTAAAATAGGCATTAGTAGTAAGCCCTATGTAAAACAGTTAGCCCTACCTCTAAACCAGAATAGAGTTAACTTACTAGCAATATTATAGTATTAATGCCTAGGATAGTTAATAGACTAAGACTTATAGGAAACACATTAGATCCTATAGGAATCCCTAACTATTATAGGTTAGACTTAGAGTAGACTTAGTGTAGGGGCAGCAGTGATTATACCTTAAGATCTTTAGCTATAGCCCGCTTAAGTTACTTCTTAGTTAATAACTTCTAAGGGTAGCAATTATTCTTAGGAGTTTCCTAGGCGAATTAGAGCTAGAATAGCATAGGACATAGAAGTACTTATAGCTACTAGCGCTATTTTATTAAATAACTTAATAGATTTATAGTAATGTTAGCATTTAGGCTAACACTAGCCTAGGAGTGCCTTAGGTAGCTCTAAGAAAGAAAAGAACCTATAGGAAGTTTAATAAAAAGAGGAAAGAAGGAAAACCCCTCTAGGGGAGGAACCCTTCTTATACTTATATAGGGGGCTAAATCATAGATATTAATAAAGAAAGAAGAACATAAGATAAGAATCTAGTTAGTTAACGCCTAAGAGACCTATGCCTAGAAATAGCTAGGAATTAAACTAAACCCACACCCCTACCACAGAAGACAAATAATATTAGGTGCTCTAACTTCCCTAGACTAATAAGCTAGACCTAGGCTAGAGAAGGCTAAAAAGTAGGACTATAGAAGAGCTAGCTAAAAAGTGAAAGAGAAGTAAATCACCACCGCGAAACTAAATCTAGCACGCTATAAGATAGTATAATAGGCCTAGAGCAGTGCTAGAGCAGACCTAGGATAGGGCTAGGCAAGGCTTAGAACCTAGGATTTTCCTTTTCCTTTCTTCTTTCTTTTCTTATTAGGATAAGGCTAGCGCAAGCTAGCAACAAACACCTACGATAGGCCACACACAACGCGACGCAGGCCTAGTGTAGGGTTAGCGTTAGTCCGAATATAGATGCAAGGGGTTTTCTTCCTATTTAAGGGTTTTCCTTTTAACGAAGCAGTAGGAGTACTAGTACTAGCCCTACATAGAGCTAGCTAGCGTAAATAATATATATACCTATATCTAATCTATGTTTTAATCTAAATAGGCATACCACGCTAGCTAATAGCTATAATACATAGCTTCCTTACGGATAGAATAAGCTAGCTTAGCTTTAATAGTAAACTCTTAAGACCCTTTTAAATAAAGGTAGGCACCCTATAAGGCTCTCCTCTTACTAATCCTCTTCTTACTTTACTTAGCAGAGCTCTATATATGCCTTAGAGCTATCCTAGGTATAGTGGTAATAGGATTTGTAAATAATATAAATATAGCAGCGTTTAGAAAAACACTATATAAACCTAGAAGAGGCTTAAAGCTACATAAAAGTATATAAAAAATAGGTAAAAGAAGCAGGAGTAAAGTTTAACCTAATAAAGACTAAACTTATATACTTTAGTAAAGCATACTAACCCCTATAGGCTAGGGTCTAACTTAGTGTAAAGGAGATAGTGCTTATAGAGTTATATAGGTTCCTTAGAGTCTAGGTTAATAGGAAACTTAATTAGAGTGCCTATAAGAATATCCTAAAAGGTAAACTAGCCTAGTAATAGCTTACACTCTCTTTACTAGTAGCGTTAGCCTAGGGGTGTAGCTTTAGAGATACCTAACTCCTATATATATAGGTAGTCTAGCCTATCCTTACCTATAGGGCAAGCGCTTACTATACCCTAACTAAGAAGGGTAGAAAGCTAAGAGAAGTGGTTAAAAGCTTTATAATAGACTAATTAGCCTACCTCTAAATTATAGCTAGCGTGTTTAAGGCTATACCTATTACCTAACTAGAGGTTAAGACTTACGTCCCCCTTAGATTTATACCTAAATAAGATAAAACAGAAGTTTAAAGAGAGAATTATAAAGAGTAGAATAGCTATAATAATCTAAACCACTGCTAACTTAGTATAGTTAGTATTATATTATAGATAAAGACCCCCTAGGAGTAATAAACTAGTAGCGGAACTATATAAGGAATAGAGATAACGCTAGGATAAATAGCATAGTAAGGAATGCCTAGGATAGCATAGACTTATAAGAGAGCTAACTAAGGATTAACCACTAACTTATAATCTAAAGGAAATCTAAAGATTCTATATAGGCCTAGAAAAGCATATCTTCTTAACTATAGTCTAACTATATATAGGAAAGATTAGTCTTAATAAGTTTCTCTTCTAGAGAGGCATTCCTAGGGTAAACTTACTACTATATAGCTATAGCAGAGTAGTTAAGGACTAATATTATATTATAGTAAACTACCCTAAATATAATTACTAATGCCCCTAAACGCGCTAGCCTAGAGACATATAGGAGGTAAGGCTAGCCCTAAACTACCTCCTAAAGGTAAGAGTAATAGCTAAATAGTTCCTTAGTATAAAATAACTCTAATACTACTTATTAGCATAAGAACTAGTAGCTAATATACGCAGTAGAGAGGAGGAGCTAAAACTAGGTTAATTCTAGCGCGCTAGGACTAATAACTAGGATATAGATATAATAGATAACTAGGGAGAGACGTAAGATTATACGGTTTAGAGCTAGTAATAGGCTAGCTAAAGAATTATAATTCTAGAACTATTATTAGATTAATTTTAAATATATAATGCTAGGTATTATAAACCCCTCTAGTCTGCTACTACCCCTTTACTAAGCTATATCTACCTAACTAATTACTCCTTCTCTAGGACTAGAATTACCCCTTTATTACCTTAGCCTACCCCTTAGCAAGCAAGGCTATAGCTAGGAGATAGTTTATCTTTGCTATATAGGTATCTAGGCGCTATAACTAAAATATTAGCTTATTATATTAATCCCCTCTAGCACTAGCCTAGCCTAGGCCTGCTATAAAGGCACTCCTCTTCTTCTTACTCTAATTACTAGCGTAAAGCTTCTTTATATAATCTTAATAATTATCTAGGACTTATAGAGTAATTAGACCTAGGATAGAACTAGTAGAGGACTAATAGAGAAGCACTTATACTACCCTAGCAATAATATCTACCTAGACCTTAACTAACTACTAGTGCTTATTCTACTACCTAGTTAAATTAGGCTAGAAGTAGGTTAGCGCTAGACTAGGCCTAGGTAAGGGCGCTAGCTACCTACCTTTAAATAACTATAGTTTTAAACCTAATAATTAAAATAGGCATTAGTAATAAGCCCTATATAAAACAGTTAGCCTTGCCCCTAAACCAGAATAGAGCTAACTTACTAGCAATATTATAGCATTAATACCTAGGATAGTCTATAGACTAAGACTTATAGGAAACATATTAAATCCTATAGGGATCCCCTAACTATTATAGATTAGACTTAGAGTAGACTTAGTGTAGGGGTAGTAAGGGTCTTACCTTAAGATCTTTAGCTATAGCTTACTTAAGTTATTTCTTAGTTAAAGACTTCTAAGGGTAACGCTTATTCTTAGGAGTTTCCTAAGTGGATTAAAGCTAGAATAGCATAGGATATAGGAATACTTATAGCTACTAGTGCTATTTTATTAAATAACTTAATAGATCTATAGTAATATTAGTATTTAGGCTAATACTAGCCTAGGAGTGCCTTAGGTAGCTCTAAGAAAGAAAAGAACCTATAGGAAGTTTAATAAAAAAGAGGAAAGAAGGAAGATCCTCTAGGGGAGGAACCCTTCTTATACTTATATAGGGGGCTAAATTATAGATATTAATAAAGAAAGAAGAACATAAAATAAGAATCTAGTTAGTTAATGCCTAAGAGACCTAGGCCTAGAAATAGCTAGGAATTAAACTAAACCTATACCCTTACTATAGAAGATAAATAATATTAGGTGCTTTAACTTCCCTAGACTAATAAGCTAGACCTAGGCTAGAGAAGGCTAAAAAGTAAGGCTATAAAAGAGTTAGCTAAAAAGTAAAAGAGAAGTAAACCACTACTATAAAACTAAATCTAGCATGCTATAAGATAGTATAAGAGGCCTAGAGTAGTGCTAGAGCAGACCTAGGATAGAGCTAGGCAGGACTAGGAACCTAGGTTTTTCCTTTTTCTTTCTTTTCTTTTCTTCTTATTAGGATAAGGCTAGCGTAAGCTAGTAATAAACACCTATAATAGGCCATAGACAACGCAACGCAGACCTAGCGCAGGGTTAGCGTTAGCCTAAACATGGACGCAAGGGGTTTTTCTTCCTATTTAAGGGTTTTCCCTTTTAACAAAGCAGCAGGAGTACTAGTACTAGCCCTACATAGAGCTAGCTAGCGTAAATAATATATATATATATAATATAACTTATTATAAACCTATAATAGATAGTGGATTTAGTAGCCCTATAGAAGTATAAGGGACTCCCTAGTCTAGAGGTATAGTAGTTAAGGAGAGTAAAAGAGATAGTTACTAAAGCTAAATAAGCTAAGAGATAATAAAGGCGCTAAAAGATAGATATAAACTAGCAGGCCTTCTCTAAGGTAAATAAGGACTAAGAATAAATAGTTAGAGAAGAGAAAAGAAATATATAAAGAGAAGCCTTATAAAAAGCTAATATATAGGAGAAGGATAGAGAAGTATAAAGACTAAAGAGATAGGCCTAGCTCTAAAGCTAGGCCCTTCTAGAGCTCCCTAGACTCCTAGAACTAGAAAGAACTAATAATAACCCTAACCTAGCTAGTACCTATAAGGATAAGGCTAGTATACTTATATAAAGATTCTTCCCTAAACCTATAGCAAATCTCTCTTATATCCTAGACCTTACTTTCCTAGAACTAGATAATACACTAGTCCTAGATAAAGAAAGGATTAGAGTAAGAGATATTAGAAATATCCTATTAGATATAGCTAGCCCCGAGCAGCCCCAAGGAAGAGAAGAACCCACAGGAAGTTTGATGAAAAGAGGAAAGAAGGAAGACCCCTCCGGGGAACTCTTCTTATACTCGTACAGGGGGCTAAATCATAGATATTAACAAAGAAAGAAGAACACAAGACGAAAATCTAGTTAGATAACGCCTAAGAGACCTAGGCCTAGAAACGGCTAGGAATTAAACTAAACCTATACCCTTACTATAGAAGATAAATATTACTAGGTGCTTTAACTTCCCTAGACTAATAAGCTAGACCTAGGCTAGAGAAGGCTAAAAAGTAAGGCTATAGAAAAGCTAGCTAAAAAGTAAAAAGAAGTAAATTACTACTATAAAACTAAATCTAGTATACTATAAGATAGTATAAGAGGCCTAGAGTAATACTAGAGTAAACCTAGGATAGAGCTAGGTAAGGCTTAGAACCTAGGATTTTCTTTCTTTCTTTCTTTTCTTTTCTTTTCTTTTTATTAGAATAAGGCTAGCGTAAGCTAGCATTAAATACCTATAATAGGCTATATATAACGTAACGTAGGCCTAGTGTAGGGTTAGCGTTAGCCTAAATATAGATATAAGGGTTTTTCTTCCTATTTAAGGGTTTTCCTTTTAACAAAGCAGTAGGAGTACTAGTACTAGCCCTACATAGAGCTAGCTAGCGTAAATAATATATATATATTAGATATAGCTAGCTAGAAAGCCCTAGGAGATAATAAACTCCTAGTAGGCCTTATTAAGGCCTATAATAAACTAGCTAAAGAAGCTATAGTATACTGTAAGGGCTTGGGCTTTGCCCAAGCCTTAGTGTTAACATACGAGTGGGGAGTGGAGGAAGGGGCTGACATAAGCCAACCAGGGGATATAAGGGGCTTGTACAGGATCCGTAACATTCTCCTTTTCCTTCCTTCCTTTAAGTTTCTTAATATTATCACAATAGCCTATAGCTTTACCTTAGGGCTAGTCTATAACATTTAAGAAACTTCCTTTAGCCTTAAAGAAGGCTACTAAAAACGCAATAAGTGCATTAAACATTATAGACGTAATAGATATAACAGACATAACGGATTCGCTATGCCCTAGAGACTAACACTCTTAGGGAAGCATAACACTACTAACAGACACTACTCCGCCTATAGAGGCCCTCTTAGCCTAACTTAAATCACTTTAACTTATAATTAAATAATAATAAGGGAAATCATAATGCTATATAAATAGGTTAAAATAAAGCAGCCCCTAGGGGCTTAACCTAAATAGATTCCCTTCCTAGTCCTACCTATCACGCCGCTAGTTATACCCTAGAGTAAACGGAAACCAATCCTAATAGGCAACCCTTATAATAGCAATAAGGCCACGTTCACTTCCTAGAAGATTCTTATAGAGCATAAACTAGTAGCAGATAAGGATTTTATTAGTACTAATAAGGACTAGTGGATGTTTATATACTAGAACTTAAGGCCTAAGGTCTAATCCTATATTATAGTATTCTTTAAAGTAGGCTATAAATATAATTATAAACCTACCTCCTTTCTAGGTTACTTAGAATCTATATTCGCTAACCCTTACTAATAAGAAATAGCCCTTACTAAACTTAATTATATTAAATAGGGGCTAGGGAGGCATTTACCTTATTCTTTATTCGCTTTAAATAGAAGCTTTCCTTAGTAAGAGGTAGCTTATAGGTAAGCAAGGTAAAACTAGCAAAACTTTAATATATACTTAATAAGTATATAAGGGAGTATACTATTAGTAAAGGGATAGACTATAAGGATTACTCTTTAGCAGTTAGCTAATTCTATAGTATTATAGTGAATATTAAAGCTAATGCCTTAGAGGAAAAGTTTTATTCCTGCTATATACCTATCCTAGTTAAGACACTAGCTCCCTAAGTGGATTATAATAGTAATACACTAATAATAGGTGTTTATATAGTAAGAACTTAGGTAGGTAAACGTAAGAAGCTAGAGAGGAAAAAGGGTAGACTAAGGAAAATAACTAAACTATAATATACTAAGTGGGTTATAGTAAAGGAAATAACTAGGCATTATAAGGATAAGTATTATTTATACTATAGCTTAAAGGATTACTAGATATAGGAGTGCCCTTTACTCCTACCTTACTAACTAAGAGTGTGTATTAATACCTATAGGGCAGAGATAGATAGCGAGAATAAAGGGGTTAAGACTTACTTATTAAAAACAAGTAGCCCCTAAGCAAAGGCTTGCATAGGGGCGTAAAGGCTAGCTAGCCTAGCCGGATAATCTTAACTATAATTAGTGCATAGTGTTAGAAGAGGAGTGGAATAGTATATGGATTAACTACTATTCTTAGTCCCTATACTCTTTAATATATATAAGTATCTCTATATTTAAATTAATTATAGTTACGATTATTATAGCACTATTAGCGAATTAGCAGCATGGTAGCTAAACCTAGAGCTTATTTAATTACTAAAATAAAGATAAGTTTAAACTATAGTAAAAATAGAAAGAAAAGGAAAGCAAGTAAGGAAGGAAACCTTATCTATTACTTATATAGTATATACCTAGATTAACATAGATAGCTAGGAATCTTTAGTATACCTCTATATTATTCTAGGTTTAACCTATAATATAATCTTTAGGATGCTATAGTTAGAACACTATAATATAGTAATTTACGCGGCAAAGCAATAGCTAGTTATTAGGATAGCTAAGGGCCTATGTATTTTAGAATCCTTAGAGCATACTATAGAGACACTAATATAGGGAATAATTAGTTCCTTATTTGCTATAGAGGCACGCTATGTATAATAATAGAAGGATACTACTATAAGGTTTATTACTATAAGCTTAAAAGAAATTATAATAGTATTATAACTTTCTACTCTAAGACTAAAACCAGAATAGCTTAATACCTTAGCACTACCTAGGAGCTTACAGACTTTATAGACCTATTTAATAAGTTAAAAGCAGATAGCCTACCCCTATATAAGGGCTTATTAGACTACTATATCCACCTTTAAAAGAACGCGAATAGATTATAACTAGCACTCCTATAGGGACCTCTATATAACATGCCCTAGGACTAGCTATTAGAGATTAGGTATTAAGTTACTAACCTTATAGATAAGGGATAGATCTATGCTAGCTCCTCTTTAGTAGTAGCACCCATTCTATTAGTTAAAAAGGCAAATAGTGGTTAGAGGTTTTACGTTAACTACTACGCACTTAATAAGATAATAGTATAAGACTGCTATCCCCTCCTATTAATTAAGGAAACACTCTATTCCTTATCCTAAGCGCATTAGTTTACAAAAGTAAATATACACTTAGCATTTTATAAGCTATATATAGTAGAAGGATAGGAGTATCTTATAGTATTCTGCACTAGATTTAGACTATTTAAATAGCTAGTTTGCCTATTTAGCCTAGTAGGTGCACTAGTAACGTTCTAACGTTACGTAAATAAATCCTTAGGGGATGCGTTAGGGGACTTTATTATAGCTTATTTAGATAATATTCTTATCTATTTAGGGGTTAAAGAAGGATTATATAGCTAAGGTATAGCTAATACTAGGCAGATTAAGGGCAGTAGGCCTATATCTAGATCTAGATAAATCTATATTCGCTGTAAAGGAGGTTTAATACCTTAGCTATATTATTACAGTAGGACACTTAATTTGCCCTAACCCTACAAAGGTAGCGGTAATTAGGAATAGTTAGCCCCTATAAAGTTACAGGGGTCTATAGCTTCCTTAGATTTGCAAACTTCTACCATGACTTTATTAGGGACTTCTCTAAAATAGCAGCCCCTTTAATCTAGCTTACTAGAAAGAACGTTCCCTTTTAATAAGGCCTAGAGAAAAACAACGCTTTTAAATAACTAAAGGAGTTATTTATTAAATACCTAGTCCTTACATAATAGGACCTTAATTAGGACACGGTAGTAGAAGCTAATTGCTCTGGCATGGCGTTAGGGGTTACCTATTATAGGAGGCCCTAATAGTGTGTTATATCTAGTTGCTTACTACTCTATAAGCTTAACGCCCCCTAAAGGAACTATACTATTTATAATAAGGAACTACTTGCTATTATATCTTACCTTAAGGCATAGTTAGCAGAGTTATAGGGCGTCTTACGCCTATTCACAATATATACGGATTATAAGAACCTAGAGTACTTTACTACTCCTTGCCTTATAATAGAACGTTAAGCATAGTAGGCAGATATCCTCTCCCTATTTAACTTCTATTTATATTATAGACCTAGTGCTTAGGTATAATAACTAAATACCCTTTCTTAAAGGGAGTAGGATAGGGTAAGCAAGCCTTTAAGAATAGGACGTATCCTATAACCTATTACTATTATAGCGCTCTTATAACCATACATTAGGACCTAGACTAACTCTGGTTTAGGTTTATCCCTACCCTAGGTAGCTCTATTACCGCTAGGGGAATACCTTTTGTAATAAAATATCTTTAGACTCTTTAGGACTAGGCAGTTTTATTAGACCTAACCTACCTTATCTATTTATAGGCTATATAGGAAGGGCACGGAAGTTTCCCTAGAGGTAATAATAAGAGAATAGGTAGTGGATTACATAATTAGCGCACATAGGGCGCTCTAGTTTAGGGGTTAAACCTAGGTCCTAGCCTAGGAGCTATTAATAATAACCCTTATCTAGCAATCCTATAACTTACTAGTAATAGGGCACCTAGGGCATAACACTACGTTCTAGATTTTATAATAGCAATTCCACTAGGATAGGATAGCTTAGGATATAGGTAGGTTTATCTATAATTATTTCTACTAGGGTAGCTATAAGAGTTAGCAATGCTACTAGGGCTTACTAAAACCACTACTAATACCTAATAGATACTAGTCTTAAATCTCTATTAATTTTATAATAAACTTACTAATATCTTCCCTAGAGAGGCTATAGTTCCTTATGGTTATTATAGATAGGCTATCTAAGTTTATATAGCTAGAGGTAATAACTTCTATTATAGCTAAGGTATACATAGAATGTTTTAAAATAGTTTAGTAATAGTTCTAGGGATTTCCTAATTAATTATTATAGATAGGGGTTTTAATTAGCTAGGGAACTTTTAGATAACGTTATGTTTAAGTGTTAGTATAGACTAGCTTCTTTCTACCTCTTACTACCTATAGACTAACGGCGGCATAGAGAGAATAAACTAAGAGGTGTAGGCAATACTACGTGTATACGTTTCCTTTTCGCAGTATAACTAGCCTAAATACCTTATAGCTTATTAGCTAGCAATTAACAATAGGAACTCTTTAGTTATAGGGGTTAGCCTAAATAAACTCCTATATGGTTATAACCTATAACCTATCTAAACACAGCTAGACATAGTCCTATTAGCATTTATATTAAAAGGGAGAGCTATCTATTTCCTAGAATACCTTTAGGAGGGTATATCTCTAGCACAGGCCGCTATTGCATATGCATAACAATAACAATAAGATATATCTATAGCTTTATAATATCTAGTAGAATAATTCTATATAGAGGATAAAGTGTGGTTATTACTTAGGAACATTAAGACTAATTAGCCCTTACAAAAACTTAACTAGGTAGTGGCTAAGTATACTATAGTTAAAGTCCTAACTCTGCTTACTATTTAACTTAATGTCCTAAAGGGTATACATCCGGTTTTTCACGTAGACCTTATTAAACAAGCAGTAATAAACCCTCTCCTAAGCTAATATTTACAAGACTCCTAGCTAGGGCTAGAATAGGTCCTAATAAAGGATAACCCTAAACTTATAAAGGAATATTATATAGAAAGGATTTTAGTAGCTTAAAACGCACTAGGTAAGGGAGGGAACTAAAACGCTCTTGTAAAGTAAGTAGGATATACGTAACTAACATAGGAACTAGTGGAAAATATAAAAGACATATAGGCACTAGACAAGTTTAAAAAGGAATAGGGGGATATATAATTTAATAATAAACTAGTTTAATTTAACAAAACTTGTCCTTAAAAGGAGACTATATATAGGACCTAGGTTATACCCTTTTACTTTCTACCCTTACTTATATATTAGAATACTTATACTTATCCTTACCCTCCTCCCCGCTATTAGTGTCTATAGTAAGGTCTTCTACCTTATTACTAGGAGGAACATTACGCAAGTTTTAGGGCTAGTAAGACCTAGTTAGGGTCTAATAGGGGTTCTAGGAGGTTAACTTATAGGCTTAATGTGTTTAATAGGAGGGGAATCTTAAGGGTTATAGGGTGCTTAGCGGGCATAATAGGATCTATAGCAATCACTACCTATGTTCTAGGCGCAGGACTTACGCTAATAGCGAGAAGGAGTAATATCACTAGCTTTAATAACATAGGACATGCTAGACAGACCCTAGGGGTCTTGCTAGGAGTGCTATTACTACGAAGTTCTTAACAAATAGCGGCTAGGCCACTTATAATCTAGCGGTTCTATTAGAATAGAACGCCTATAACTTATTATATTTAATTTCCTATATTATGGCTAGTTAAGGGACTGCTATAGTTATATAGAATTATTTCATTCCTAGTTATATTTAGGGCAGAGAAGGACATTGCTAGAGGGGTCTAAGGGAGGACTAGATAGGGGCTAGGTTAAATTAGGCTTCTTATAGTAAAGTAGTCTAATAGGTAATAAGAGCGTAATAGCGCTAGGAGAGGACTAGTATCTTTTGCTTTTAAGTTAGGGTCTAAGGGACCCTAGGGCAGATAATATGCGTTCCTATAGTAATCTCTTTTTAAGATCTTTTAACGCGCGTTAAAGGCAGGGATTAGCGGATAGGAACCTGGTTAACTAAACATAGGTAATATAATTTCCCTAGTAAGAGGATAAGACTTACTAGACTTAGGGGGCGATATTCTAGTATACCTATGGTAAGGGCTTGTTTAATACACGGCCTATAAGGATAAAAAACCACTTTAGGGGCGGCATACTAATTATTATTAGAGTCTCCCTCTAGAAGAAACTCCCTAAGGGCCTAAGCTAGACATAGGGTAAAGGGGGTCTTAGGGGGAACTAAACTATTACTAGTTAGGGAAGAGTAGGTTAATAAGGATAAGGCATAATATTATTAGGTATAGTATAGATAAGGGTAGCTTAAGAGTAGGGTAATAATAGATTAAGGCAGGAGAAAGAATAGATAGCAAGATAGGTTTGTAATAGGAAGGGGATGGTTATTATTAAGGGAATGTTTAGATTAGATAGGATTCTTAGTGAGTTATTTATATATATAACTATAGGGCAGGGTAGGATATAAATAGGTAGGGGGATAATAATAATAATAATAATAAGAGGGGTATAAGTTATAGCAGGGCATAATACTTAAGATAAACGCGTGCAAACTAACCATAAGGAGGGGTTATACTATCGCCCTACCTATACATAACTTAAACACGCTATATTAATAAGGGGATTATTAAATAGTTATTTATAGTGAATACTAGGGCAAGAGTAAGGGGAGACACAAAGGCTACTAGGATAATAAGGGGGTATAGCGCTATATTAAACACAACGCGCAAACGGGCAGGCATGGATAATCACCTAGTAAGGGGCAATTTATAATAATATTAACACAAACAGGTAAGGAAGGGGCAAGTAAGGGTATATATAAGGGCTTAGGCTTTGCCTAAGCCTTAGTGTTAACATATAAGTAGGGAGTAGGGAAGGGGGCTAATATAAGCTAACTAGGGGATATAAGGGGCTTGTACGGGATTCGTAATATTCTCCTTTTCCTTCCTTCCTTTAAGTTTCTTAATATCATCACGATAGCCTATAGCTTTGCCTTAGGGCTAGTCCATAACATATACTTACTAAATATAGTCCTTAAAGTAAGGTATTTCCTAGCCTAGTTCTAAACTATAAGAGTAGTAGTAATTAGGAAGCTAGGAAAAATCACTAAGGAAATAAGAAAAGCTAATATATAAAGACCTATCTTACTACTAAATATAGTAAGAAAGATTATAAAAGTAATAATTATAAGGTAACTTATAGCCTTTACTAAGGCTAAGGGCCTTCTCCTAAGCTATAAATAGGAAATAGAGTAAATAGATTAATAAAAACTATAATTAAAGTTCTTATAGAATATATAAGAGAGGCTTAGAGTAAAGGTAGCATTACCTTACTAGTGTAAATAGATATCTTATTAGTATTTAATAGAGTTAGCTACCTATACCTAATCTATATTCTAATCTAAATAGGCATATTACACTAGCTAATAGCTATAATATATAACTTCCTTATAGATAGAATAAGCTAGCTTAGCTTTAATAGTAAACTTTTAAAACCCTTTTAGATTAAGATAAGTACCTTATAAGGCTTACCTCTCTTACTAATTCTCTTTCTCCTTTACTTAGTAAAACTATATATATATCTTTAGGCTATCCTAGGTATAGTAGCTATAGGATTTACTAATAATATAAATATAGTAGTATTTAGGAAGAATATAGCCTAGACCTAGAAGTAGCTAAAGGCTATATAAAAGGTATATAAGAAGTAGGTAAAAAGTAGGAGTAAAGTTTAATCTTATAAGGACTAAACTTATATACTTTAGTAAGGTATACTAACCCCTATAGGCTAGAGTTTAGCTTAGAGTAAAAGAGATCTTACCTATAGAGTTATATAGGTTTCTTAGAGTTTAGGTTAATAGAAAACTTAACTAAAGCACTGATAAGAATATCCTAAAAGATAAACTTACCTAGTAATAGCTTATACTCTCCTTACTAGTAGTATTAGCTTAAGGTTATAGCTTTAGAGATACCTAACTCCTATATATATAGGTAGTCTAGCCTATACTTACCTATAGGGTAAGCGCTTACTATACCCTAACTATAAAGGGTAGAAAACTAAGAGAGGTAGTTAAGAGCTTTATAATAGACTAATTAACCTATCTCTAAATTATAGCTAGTGTGTTTAAGGCTATACCTATTACCTAACTAGAGGTTAAGACTTATATCCCTTTCTTAGACCTATATCTTAATAAGATAAAATAGAAGTTTAAAGAGAGAATTATAGAAAGCAAAATAGCTATAATAATCTAGACTACTACTAACTTAGTGTAAATAGTGCTATAATATAGATAGAGACCCCTCCTTATAAATAATAAGCTAGTAGTAAAACTATATAAGGAATAGAAATAATATTAGGAAAACTAGTATAGTAAGGAATAACTAGGGTAGTATAGGCTTATAAGAGAACTAACTAAGGATAGACTACCTACCTATAACCTAAAGGAAATTTAGAGATTCTATATAGAACTAGAAAAATATATCTCCTTAACCCTAGTCTAACTACGCATAGGGAAGATTAGTCTTAATAAGTTCCTTTTCTGTTAATCGGTCGTTCATTGTTACACTGGCTGGGTGTTGCCAGTAATTCTTATGTTATGTGTGAATTTTAGATGCATTGGCCACTGCCGATGAAAAAAAAATTATAAAAATCATAAGTTCCTTTTCTAGAGAGGTATCCCTAGGGTAAACTTACCTCTATATAGCTATAGTAGAGTAGTTAAAGACTAATATTATATTATAGTTAACTACCTAAATATAACTACTAACGCCCCTAATTACGCTAGCCTAGAGACACATAGGAGGTAAGGCTAGCCTAAACTACCCTCTAAAGGCAAGAGCTATAGCTAAATAGTTCCTTAGCATAAAATAACTCTAATATTACTTATTAGCATAGGAACTAGCTACTAATATACATAAGAGAGAGAAGGAGCTAGGCTGCTTCTAATATGCTAGGACTAATAACTAGGAAACAGATATAATAGAAAATTAGGGAGAGGCGTAAGATTATATAGTTTAGAGCTAGTGGTAGGCTAGATATAGACTTATAACTCTAGAACTATTATTAGATTAATATTAACTATAAAAACGCCTAGTATTATTACTTACTCTAGCCTACCCCTATACCTCCTCTAAACCATACCTAATTAACTAAACTACTCTTCCTCTAGAACTAAGATTACCCTCTTTATTACCTTTACCTACCCCTTAGTAAGTAAGGCTATAGCTAGGAGATAGTTTATCTCTATTATATAGGTATCTAAGCGCTATAACTAAAAGATAACCTTATTATGCTAATCTCTCTTAGTATTAGACTAGCCTAAACCTACTATAAAAGCACTTTATTTTTCTTACTTTAATTCCTAGCGTAAAGTTTCTTAATATAATCCTAATAATTATCTAGGACCTAGAGAACTATTAGGCCTAGATTAGAACTAATAGTAAACTAGTATAGTAGCACTTATATTACCCTAGTAACTATAGCTACCTAGACCTTAACTAATTACTAGTGCTTATTTTACTAACTAGTTAAATTAGGCTAAGAGCAAATTAGTATAGGACTAGGCTTAAAGCAAAGGCACTAACTACCTTAGAATAACTATAGTTTTAAACCTAATAGTTAAAATATATATTAGTAGCTAACCCTATATAACCTAGTTAGCCCTATCTCTAAGCTAGAATAGGCTAGACTTACTAGTAATATTATAACACTAGTGCCTAGAATAGTTAATAAACTAAGACTTATAGGATATATACTAAACCCCTTAAGGGTTACCTAACTACTATAGATTAGACTTAGAATAGGTATAGAATAGGGATAAAGGGACTTTACCTTAAGATCTTTAGCTATAGCTTACTTAAGTTACTTCTTAGTTAATAACTTCTAAGGGTAATACTTAGAATTAGGAGTTTCCTAGGTAAATTAGAGCTAGAATAGTATAGAATATAGGAGTACTTATAACCGCTAGCGCTATTATAGTATATCTGTAATTAGCCTATAATAGAAATTAGCATTTAAGCTAATACTAACCTAGGAGTGCCTTAAATAGCTCTAAGGAAGGAAAGAACCTATAGAAAGTTTAATAAAAAAAAGGAAAGAAGTTAAACCCCTCTAGGGGAGAGGAGCTCTTCTTATACTTATATAAGGGGGCTAAATTATAGATATTAATAAAGAAATAAAAACATAGGATAAAAATCTAACTAGATAATGCCTAGGAGAACTAGGCCTAGAGATACCTAGGACTTAAACCAAAACCATACCCCCTATAGAAAATAATCTATATTAGGTGCTCTAACTTTTATAAACTAATAAGCTAGACCTAGACTAGAGAAGGCTAAAAAGTAAGGCTATAGAGAAGCTAGCTAAAAAGTAAAGAGAAGTAAATTACCGCTATAAAGCTAAATTTAATACACTAAAGGATAAGTAAGAGAGGCCTAGAATAGGCCTAGAGTAAACCTAGAATAGGGCTAGGTAGGGCTAGGAACCTAGGATTTTCCTTCTTTTCTCTCTTTCTTTTCTTTTAATAGGATAAGGCTAGTGTAAGGTTAGCGTTAACCTAAACATAGATATAAGGGGTTTTTTTCCTATTTAAGGGTTTTCCTTTTAACAAAGCAGCAGGAGTACTAGTACTAGCCCTACACAGAGCTAGCTAGCGTAAATAATATATATACTTATAATAGGTAAGGGGTAAACTTACTACTCTATTACTGCTTTATTACTATAGTTTCTCTAGAGTAGTAAAATACTATTTTCTTCTCTTATAGTTACTACCTTAATTACTTAATTAGCTTTCTTTAGTTATAATCTTTACCTTTCTTTCTTAGCCTACTAGATAGATCTAACTCTTAGGGAACTCTTAGCTAAGTACTTACTTCTTTATAGTATTATTAAGGCTATTAATAAATATATAGATTTATAGGTATTTAGGGATTGCTTTAGGTAACTTAGCCTTTACCTTACCCTAGATCTTTATAAATATCTAGAATAATTAGTAATTCTCTTACCTAAGACCTATTAGCGTTCTTATTACTTCTAAGCACTATGCATTCTTATCTATAGTCCTTATCTTTAACTAATCTATAAATCTATCCTAGGTATAACCCTAGTAGTCTATATAACTATCTATAGCTATATAATATATTTATTATTACTTTATATTATTTGCTAGGTAGCTGCTAGTATAGGTAATCTTAGTTATATTATTTATAAAGGTTTTATAATCTATAGTAAAAGCTATATTTAAATCTATTAGGAAATTCTAAAGACTCTTAAAGGTATTCTCTTTATATATAGATACTCTTAATTATATTTTTATAAGGCTATATTACTATATAGTAAGTGCTACCTAAGGCACTAAAGGAGAGGTATTTATAGGTCCTATATCTAAGTTACCTAAGAATATAGCTCCCTTTATTATCTATAGGTTTTACTATAATTACGTAAGTTTCTGTCTTTTTCTATAATATATATTTAGGTTATAGCTTCTTTAAGGTATTAATTTAGTAATACCTCCTTATTATTAATAAGTATTTTGCTTTATTAGTTATCTAATAGGGACTAGTAGACTACTTTAGTTAGGTTTAATTATATAATATTCTCTTGCTTATCTATAGCGTGGTTATAGCTATTACCTAATTAGGTTACTATATAGTAAATTCTAGATATCTTAATCTAACTAATAGTCTATTACCTAAAGGGAAGAGAGATTAATTTATTAAGGCTTTTAGCTTAGGAATAAATAATAGAGTAAAGGTTAGATTAAGGAGTTATAGCTATTAAACTACTAGTTAAGGGTAAGTGCTTAAAAGGTTTAATCTCTAGCCTTTTCCCTTTATTTATAGGAAAGCCCCTTTAAATAGCCCGTAGCTCTCACGTGACTAGCCCGCAGCTAACCCGTAGCTCCGTGCCCCGCTAGGCGCCACCCTCATTGATGCTATCGCCATTCCGCTCCTGACAATCACAGCCTAACCGTAGATACCGCGGTTGTACGGTTGTTGCTAGCTAGCAATAACCCTTTACATTCCAATAAATACAATACATCTAAGAGCTAAAGAACACAAAAAAATACAATAAATACAATGCTCTATATAGGAGAGTGTGGTAATTAATGCAGCTAGGGCAAATTCTTATGTATAGCTCCGGTGATGAAATAAAACACAGCTCCGAATATTAGCCCCTGTTTAATTTTGCGGAGATACTTGCGCCACGGCTAGCAGCCCTTATCAGTTAGCGCGTAGCTAATAAGTCTAGCCTTGTTAGTAGGGAATAGAAGCTACCTATAAGTACCTATTTTACCCTATAAATTACTGCTAAATCTAGGTACCTTTGTTTTACACTAATTTCCCGTTCTAGCTACTAATTGGTCTGATTTTCCCTATAAGTAGACGTGCAAAATCATTCAAGGGTTATACTGTATATTCTTTTGCTACGGCGCAATAGAATTTAGGATAACCCGTACAATGCGTGCTGACATTTGCGGTGGACCCGTTCCCCGAAAGGGGGTGAGAGGGGCAACGGATTCACCCAGTCATGTGATGTGAGGTAAGAAGTAAGTTGTCCCCTATATCTAAAGTGCTAAATCTAGCCTTATAAAGGTTACCTTTGGCCACACACATTCTGTACCGTAACACGTGGGCTGCACCGTAATATATATGAATGATTCTGCAATGAACTCTATGAACGCCGATACATCGACCCATTTACGGAACCGCCCTAGATCAAGAAAGCAGAACGCGGATATCAGCTGAGGTTCTGGGAAACACTGAGTGTAAAAGTTCCTGATTTAGAGTGCTATTAGTCTCCTCTTTACGCAGTTCGCGTTCCAATTTCTCGAAATCTCTGCAAAACATTTCTGCTGCTTCCGCAGTTATTTGGCGGGCCAACAGTGCATCCTGAATGTGTCTTATTCTATCGTTGGCGTCTATTAAGGCAGAAGGAGAAATTCATCTAGTCGCTGACTCGCTGCGCTGAGGGCATGTCTGCTGGCATCCGCTTTGACTGTAGTTATGCCATCGATTCTCTCGATGAGTGCCGGCTCCAGACCGGACTCCAGGTGGAAGAACTCATACTGGCTCTTGACAACCTTTACTACCTCGGCTTTGACCCTTCGTCGAAGTCGGCCTGCTCGCGTTTTCGTAAAGTCAAATTCATCAAGACATTTTTCGGCCAGTGCATTGAAGTTGATGGCGAAGATGGAGCCTTTCAAAGGGGTCATGACTCTAGCCATGTTTTCACATGCAGACAAAAACGGCTCGAAAGCATCTGACAACACCACATCGAAATCGGATTCTCTGTTTTCAGGCGGTGACAGAGACGAGTCATACGTCTGCATGATAGCCCTGAGCTGTTCCAGAGCGTCAACAAAAACCTTGGAGGCGTCAGATCCGCAGGAACGTTCTGTGATTCGATTTGCACAGAAGCAATTTTATCCTTAATTAACGAGCGGAATTGACGTAAAGCTTCTGCCTCCAAAGTCTGGACACACCCTAGTAGGTTCGTTGACGAGCCGAGCAGTCTATCGAATGTAATTCGATAGAAGCTCAGAAGGTTAGCTATCTTGTAGGCTGGAACGATTTCTTCGTTGGTTTGGATAATCTGTTCAACGCGCTGCTGCAGTAGCCTTGCTGTGCCAGACACATCCTTATCAACGAGATCACCAAGTGCTTTGAGGGCGTTGAACTCGTTTTCGAGACCTCCGTCATCCACCACAAGCCGCCAAACCTCAGTGTCTCTGCCAGATTTTAGCCCTCTTACAAGCTCTTCGCCTTCTGCGATAAAAAGAATTTCCAATGCCTCACGCTCGCTGACCGCTGCTGTATGCACCCAGGCCAACATATCTCCTACATAGCGCAACGTATCATGGGCTGTAAGGTCAATCGGTTTGACTGTGTCATCAACATCCCCGAAGGATGATATTCCCGTCAGAGCGACGTGAAACGCTTCCGATAGTATACGCTCTCTAGCTTCGGAGAACAAATCAAGACAGCTTTGAAAAAGCGATGGTCGTTCCGCCAAAACTCGTAGAGCTTGCCTTATCGACGAGCTCATCTGCGGGTTCTCAATATTCAAAGTCTTAAACTCCCGTTGTGTCCAATTATACAGCTTTTGAAACCCCATATTGAGGCTCTTGGATGCCTGTTCCATCAAGTCCAGCCCGAATGTCTGGTTTTCGAGACCAAGGAGTACCTCGCAACTTTTTATGATACTTTTTGCTTTGCACAGTGCGGTGAAGAATCGATTGTCAAGCGGCTCAGCTGTTGATGTTAAGGAAACGATTTCGGCTTCAGTCATAATAAAACGGTCTTTGAAAGCCACTAGGATGCTCTGCTTGTTGCGAAGAAGCTCTCGCTTTTCAAAAGGGACGTGGTTTCGTGCACGATCGATGAAGTTTTGTCTTGAGCCATTACAGCCTGTAACTTCATGCCTTCATATGTTTTGTTTAATTTGCCAAGGATAGTCTTGACATGATTCAATTGCTAGCTTTGGTGTTAATTCTTTCTCAATAGCCCAAGTGTTGGTGTAGGACATACGAACCTCAGCAACACGGCCGAAATGATCAATCACCAACCCGTTGCATTCCATCACATCTCTCTGAAGTTCGAGGCGGATTTGACGTCTGGTCTTTGCATTGTTTAACAAATTCCGCTGGTCGAACAGTGAGAGAGCTTCACGAAACTCTGTGTCGGAAAAGGACGTCGAAAGCACTGACGTAACTTTTGATGAAAGAGAACTCGATTGCTTAGACGGATCCCTTGTTTTGTGGCTACTAGCATCTGGAGGCTCGTAACTGAGTACCTCCATTCTCGTTATGACTATTGATAGCCCCGTTAAGCAGTCTCCGTATTTATCCCCTTGTGCTGTGTTTTTCTTGTGTTGGGTGTGCAAACATTCGACCTAGGCTCCTCCGCGCATTGAATTAGCTCCACTCTTATCCCGCGAGACAAGAGTTATGTCTGTGGAGCAGATTGTAGTGAGGTTCATTACCTATGAGTGCTAGAGATGGCTATGCTTATTCGACTAGCCGTGGCTGCACTGAATAAAGGATAGGCGATGACAAAAATTGGATGATCTGCGACACGCTTTCATGGCCCTGGACACATGAGTGTCAACTTACTTACCTAGGTAGAAGGTAGGCAGGTAGGTAATAGTAGTAGGTAATGAGGTCGGCTATCTAAGGTCTGGGTAAGAGGCCTGTTGGTAATTATTCAAGCATAAGCAAGCATCTTTGACACAATTTAAGCAAGCGGTCAAAAGCTGCCGATGTTATACCGGATGAAGCCTGGCGGAACTTGGTGGAGCACTCCATGGCGCGTGTTATGCTTTGGCTGTCACCTGACTGCTCCGGTGACATGCTGTTCCACACCACGACAACAGTCATGCGTCAAGAAATGGTATAAATGACATTGTCAGGCCCCTAGACAACCAACCTGTCTGATACAAGTCACTTCAGCTAATTATGGGCAACGAATGAGTTCAAATACCTTCGAGAAGGGTACGACCATCCTGGCAGTTATCGCAATGCAATCAATTGTCCACTTATTCGACCATCACGTCAATTCTGCATCGTGGCTACTATCTTCCAACAAAGGCAAGCTTTTCGACTGACAAAGGATCTCACAGTAAGACGCGGAATTTCGAAGCTAGGACGATAGTCAAAAGCTGTTATACAAAAATCTCGAACATAATCGAAGAGAACACACAACACTTCCGCTGTTCTGCTCGAGGTCAGCTTCTTGCCGGGCATATTCAGGCTACCCTTTATAGTTCAGCTAAACGTGCTGTTGTGAGAATGCCGCGTAAGCCTATTCCAGAAGGCACGTCTAGATGGCTAGTTAATGAAGAGGATATCGAAAACGATGTTCCGGCATCCCTTCTCGTGGAAACAAACGAGCGACTAGTGCGAGCCTCCTCCGAGTCTCCCCATATAACACGAGATAATTCATCAACACAACGCGAAATGCTTGATCGGCAATCAAAAGCACAGTGGCAAACTGCAAACCCCCAACATCGGGTCCGTCGAGACAGCCAACAGGGTTCTGGCGGGCTATCACAACCTCGGTCTTTGAGAAAAGCCTGGTTCCGGGTGGACACCGTGAAAAGGCGCTTTGGAGATGGGTCAACATCTCAAACCTCGACAGCTTTATGCGTGACGTATATGACTACTACGAAGGTGGAGGGTTGTTGTGTATCCTCTGTTCAAATGCATTATGGCTTCTGTATGTACAACACCACAAGACTATCTGTACGTGTTTGCTGACAGTGGAAAGGAGACTCTCTTCGTGGCAGTGTTTTTGACCTTTCTCACTCAATGCGTTGACTATGGCAAGGTACCAGAGAGCAAATCCTTATCTCAAGTCATCATAAAGCAGTGCACGCGAAGAATGTCGTTTGCATGGAGTTTCGGAATTTGGCTGTACTCATTTTTTTTATATGGAAGTCTGTGCAATACTTTTTCGAACTACGTCGATTGACTTACGTCAAGGACTTCTTTATTCACTTACTCGAGATTCCAGAGCAAGATATGCAGACAGTCTCGTGGCAAGACATCGTTGCACGAATCATGATATTGCGCGAGGATAATCCCAAAACTGCAATTAATATTCCGCGCAATCTCCGCCGTTTCATTGGAAGTCAATCGAAAGAAAGACTGGATGCCCATGATATCGCCAATCGTCTGATGCGCAAAGACAATTTTCTGATCGCTATGATCAACAAAGACGTCTTAAATCTTTCGCTGCCGCTACCATTCATCAAAGGAAACAGCTGTTCTCAAAAACGATGGAATGGTACTTGCACTACTGCATTCTCGATATGGCATTCAACGAATTTGGTCAAGTGAGACAGGACTTCTTGCGTGCTGATAGGCGGTCTTTGCTGAGCCAGAAGTTGCGGCAACGCCTGTACTTCGCTGGATTCTTGAATCTTATATTTGCGCCAATAGTTCTGGCATATGTTGTCATTGTATACTTTTTCACATACTACAACGTGAGTGTGATCTCAAAAGAAGCCGCCTGGCGAATTGACTTGTGCTGAACAAAAAGCTGACCAACACGAACATAGGAATATCAAAAGGATCCGAAGTTGGCCGCTACCCGAAAATACACAGCGCTTGCAGAGTGGAAGTTCAGGCAATTCAATGAGTTGCCCCACATTTTCCATGAGAGATTGCACATGTCGTTTCCCTTTGCGACACATTATATCGACCAGTTCCTAAACGCATGACTGAAGAATTTGCCCGAAGTGTTTCTTTTATGTCCGGAGCCATAACAGCAGTGCTTGCTGTCTGCACTATTCTCGACTCCGAACTGTTTCTGGGGTTCGAAATCACCCATGACAGAACTGTTTTGTTCTACCTTGGTATTTTTGGAGGCATCTGGGCCATAACAAGGGGATGGTGTCCGAAGAAACCACTGTATTCAATCCTGAATTCGCATTGCGAAATGTCATCGAATATACGCAGTTCATGCCTGACCACTGGAAGGGACGGTTGCATAGCTTCGAGGTGAAGAAGGAATTTTCCGAGCTCTACAAGATGAAGGTGGTAATCTTTCTGGAGGAAGTATTAGGCATCATCACGACACCAATGCTTTTGTTTTTCCCTCCCCAAGTGCGCGGAGCAAATCATAGATTTTTTCCGCGAGTTTACCATTCATGTAGATGGACTTGGTTACGTTTGTTCCTTCGCGGTATTCGATTTCAAAAGGGTGTAGGACAAGCCGCTCATCCCAAGAGGGACTGCGACATCAGAGAAGACTATTATTCGACCAAGCATGGAAAAATGGCTGCCTCATATTACGGCTTTTTGGACAATTATGTCATTAACCCCAAAACTGGGATTCCAGGACAAATGCCGTCAGGCAGTCGCGGACAGTTCCACCCACCACCAGTCTTTCCTGGGCTCAATTCACCATCTCTCGCTGTGGATATGCAGAGTTCGAACGTAGCTCAAACTGAATTGGCGAGACACCGAATTCATACAACCAACCCTCCGCCAGGAAAAGCTGGCAGAGATGTGACAAAATCAATCCATCAATTTTCCCCGATGGCATCAATCTTGTTGGACCCACGCAATCAACCATCAGGCGCCTTGCTCGGAGCGAGAGGCTTATATAGGCCCCATCTTCCCAGAGATATGATGTACGGAGAGCCGCTGAATTTCGAACAAAGCTTTATACACGGGAGCAAAAACGAAAGCCTTTAGAGGAGGAAGACGATAACTTGGAAGAAGGCGGGCTGTTGGGCGACTCTACATGGGAAACGTCACCTGGACATGGCCTTAGTCGCGAGAATAGCTCGACGAATCCAGAAGAACCACGGGACGGCGTACTGGGACTTATTCACCAGCTGCGGCAAGCTCAGCATAGCCGTCGAGGGGCGTAATTTAGGTCCAGACTCAAGGGACGTTACGGCAATGGGAAGCTATGATGGCAGATGTTTCTAGGTCACCACGAAAGGGGGATGGAACAAACAAGAACTGGGTGCATACATTTGATAATCAATAACCGCATCACCATATTGAATAGCCAACTGTTGCCTGAAGCTGCATCCAGACATCCAATTATTAGCATAAAGTGAACCATTTCTGATCGCGCCACTGATTAGGTATGTTTTATGTGAATCAGTTATCTGTATTGCTCTCATGATGATACCTGCAACCAGTAATGAGGGTGCATAACCACTACCAAACAGGTGTGCATTGTTCCTGATGAAATATCAACACTTAGTCTGCCAGCGAAATAAAATATTTCGTGGTGACAAGCTGGTGGCAGTGACTTTGAATACTAACTAATAATTTGTCAACGATGCCCACCTGTTCAGATCACGCGTCATAATGCGAATTATTACAAATTAAATTTTTGAGCAATGCTCCCTGGCTGGCAGCTGGCTATGATGAGGCATTTGTTAATCTATTGTCAAATTCAATGCATTCACAACAACTATTGGTCACAGATTAAAAGGTTCAGTCAACAGAGTACAAAGCCGAGACTCGAGAACCAAGGCTACTTTCTAGCGCTGGGAGCCTAGCCCATTGTACTGGCATTATTCCTACATGTACAGTACAACCCTTGAATGATTTTACAAATCTACATGATAGGGGGATTGAGCGAATCAGGTATTAGCAGGGAAACAAGGGGGATAGGGGTAGGGTTAATAGGTACCTTGTATTACTAGTAGCCCCCTGGAAATATATGTACTCTTTTGTGGTGCTCTATACCCTGTGCATTTTCCTTGTAGCTCTCTAAGGGTGTGATCCACGAGCCGGTGCAAAGTTTGCACTGACTTTTCGCGGTATAAGTTATATGTGGATTTATATAGGGCGGCTACTTTGTACCATTATAGCCCACTTTAGAGGCGTTTTTTTCACCGCCTTTGTATGAGGGAGATATTACAATAGTAGCTCTTTCCCTCTATAGCTTTAATATTATAGTCCTATTGTATATATATTATTCTGAACAACCCCGAAGGCAAGATCTATAGCTAGATGGTTACTAGGCACGAAATGACTCTAATACTACTCACTGGCGTAAGATCTAGCCGCTAATCTACGCGGGCGAATAGAGAACCTAGGCTACTTCTAAAGCACTAGGGCTAATAAATATAGAATAGATATAATAGATAACTAGGAGAAGCACTAGATTATATAGTATAGGAATAGAGGTAAGCTAGGTATAGATTTATAATTCTAGAACTATCTTTAGATTAATTTTAACTATAAACACCTAGTATTATTACCCTTACTAGTTTACCTTTACCCTTCCTAAACTATAACTAGCTAGCTATATTACTCTTTCTTTAAAACTAGAATTACTCTCTCTATTACCTTAACTTACCCTTTAGTAAGTAAGGCAATAGCTAGGAGCTAGTTTATCTTTACTATACGTATATCTAAATGCTATAACTAAAAAATAATCTTATTGTCAAAGGTAGGGGTCGGTGTAGCTAATAGAAAAGGTTCAATTCTAGTCAATCAGAGGTGCAGACAGCACCTGACTTTTGTACCTGAAGGGTACACAGTGCGCTATGGTAATGACTAGTCTAGGGAGGTACTTCTAATACATTATCTCCACTGTTATCTTATTAAGGGTTTTATCCTAGTTAATACGCAGGCCACATCCACACATCTAATGCTCTAGGAGCTCTCCTAACACACCCCCTAGCTAAGATATCTATTAAAGCTAGAGTTTATTAGTATAGGAAGTGATTATAACGAATTTCTAGTGTTATAATTACGTAGGGATCTCGCGTAAGCTAATCTAGTGGCAGAAATCCCTATGCATTTAACCTAATAGAGGCTTTATAAAGCTATCCGTAGGTATCTTAGAGGTCTTTAACTAATTAACCTTAATATTACCCTTCGCATATTACTCTTAAATCTATATTTAATTTATATTAAGATGCTTAAGGCTAGTCTAAAGCCTTCCTTCTATATACTTTATAATATAGATTATTTGCTTATTATTACACTAGATAATAGAAAGTAGTAGCATATAGACCTTAATATCGCAAAGTAACCTCCCTAGAGATATACGCTCTTTTACACTATAATTTAGGGTAAAGAGCTCTGCTTCTATGCTTAAAGTTATTACGTAATATTGCCTACCTAACTTCTAATTAATTACAGCGCTATGCATAATAAAAACGTAGCCTTATATTAATCTATAAGTATTAGGGTTATTACTAAGGGAAGCATTAGTGCTAGAAAATAGGGTATTAAAGCTATCCATACCTAAGTAGCGAATGCAAAGCTTCTTTATGTTCTAAGCGTATAAAATAGCTCCAGCCGGAGCCGGGGCGCTTTCGCCGCGCTAGGACCAATGACCAGGATACGGACATAACAGACAACCAGGGAGAGGCGCGGGACTACGCGGTCTAGAGCCAGCGGCGGGCTGGCCGTAGGATTACAATTCCGGAACAGTCATTGGATTAATCTTAACTATAAAAAAAACGCCGGGTATTAAAATCCCTACCGGTCCGCCTCCGCCCCTTCACTAAGCCGTAACCGCCTAACCGTTCATTCCTCCTCCGGGACTGGAATCGCCCCTCCATTACCTTCGCCTGCCCCTTAGCAGGTAAAGCCATGGCTAGGAGATAGTTTATCTCCGCTACGTAGGTATCTAGGCGCTATAACTAAAAGATAACCTTATTATACTAATCTCCCTAGTACTAGACTAGCCTAGACTTACTATAGAAGCACTTTACTTCTTCTTACTCTAATTCCTAGTATAGAGTTTCTTAATATAATCCTAATAATTATCTAGGACCTAGAGAACTATTAGACCTAGATTAGAACTAATAGTAAACTAGTATAGTAGCACTTATATTACCCCTAGTAACTATAGCTACCTAGATCTTAACTAATTACTAGTACTTATTTTACTAACTAGTTAAATTAGGCTAAGAGTAAATTAGTATAGGACTAGGCCTAGGAGAGAGGCGCTAACTACTTACCTTTAAGTAACTATAGTTTTAAACCTAATAATTAAAATAGGTATTAGTAATAAGCCCTATATAAAATAGTTAGCCTTACCTTTAAACTAAAATAGAGTTAACTTACTAGTAATATTATAGTATTAATACCTAGGATAGTTAATAGACTAAGACTTATAGGAAATATATTAGATTCTATAAGGATTCCCTAACTATTATAGATTAAACTTAGAGTAAACTTAGTATAGGGGTAATAAGGGTTATACCTTAAGATCTTTAGCTATAGCTTACTTAAGTTACTTCTTAGTTAATAACTTCTAAGGGTAGTAATTATTCTTAGGAGTTTCCTAGGTAAATTAAAGCTAGAATAGCATAGGATATAGGAGTACTTATAGCTACTAGTGCTATTTTATTAAATAACTTAATAGATCTATAGTAATATTAGTATTTAGGCTAATACTAGCCTAGGAGCGCCTTAGGTAGCTTTAAGGAAGAAAAGAACCTATAGAAAGTTTAATAAAAAGAGAAAAAAGAAAGACCTCTCTAGGGAGAGAAACCTTTCTTATACTTATATAAAAGGGGGCTAAATTATAAATACTAATAAAGAAAGAAAAATATAAGATAAGAATTTAGTTAGTTAATACCTAAGAGACCTAGGCCTAGAAATAGCTAGGAACTAAACTAAACCTATACCCTTACTATAGAAGATAAATAATATTAGGTGCTTTAACTTCCCTAGACTAATAAGCTAAACCTAGGCTAAAGAAAGCTAAAAAGTAAGGCTATAGAAAAGCTAGCTAAAAAGTAAAAGAGAAGTAAATTACTACTATAAAACTAAATTTAGTATACTATAAGATAGTATAAGAGGCCTAGAGTAGTGCTAGAGTAAACCTAGGATAAAGCTAGGTAGGGCTTAAAACCTAGGATTTTCCTTTCTTCTTTCTTTTCTTTTCTTCTTATTAGGATAAGGCTAGCGTAAGCTAGTAATAAATACCTATAATAGGCTATAAATAATATAACGCAAGCCTAGTGTAGGGTTAGCGCTAGCCTAAACATAGATGCAAGGGTTTTTCTTCCTATTTAAGGGTTTTCCTTTTAATAAAGCAGTAGGAGTACTAGTACTAGCCCTACATAGAGCTAGCTAGCGTAAATAATATATATATAAAATAGCTCCTTTAGCAAGCTTAATATGCTTTGCTAACAAATTTATTATAAAAGAGGCTAGCTTTAATGCTATAAATGCCACGTTAAGTCTTCCTATAATGCAAAGATACACTAAGGAGCTAATAACTACTCTATAATAATTAATCTCTTTGTTAGAAGCTTTGCTAGTATTAGCAAGGATTATAGCTATAGGAAGAGGAGCAGAGGTTAAGCTCTTTAGATTGTTATTAATAATGTTAGGAATAAATTTCTAACCAATCTTTTAAATATATGATTCCTGCGATAACTATATCTCTTTAGTATTACGGTTTTTAATAATTTTAATGCCTAGGAATTACTTTAATTTGCCTTAGTCCTTAATGTCTAGGCTATTTATTAGTTACTTATGTAATTCTTTAAATTCTACTTTAGATCCGTTAGGGTAAAGCACTATAATGTTATCTACGTAGAAAAACAGGATAAAATCGTCTTTTATAAAGATACATAGGTTTTCTTTCCCTTATATAAAGCCTAGATTTAAGAGAAATCTTATTAAATAAAGGAACCATTATTAAGGAGCTTCTTATAGCCTATATAACGCTCTTATTATCTTCTAGAGATAACCTTTTGCGTTTATACCCTCTAGAGGCTTGCAAAAGATAGGTTCTTTAAGCTTTATATATAGAAAGGCATTTTAAACATTATATTATTAGGTATTAAGATTATTAGCATAGTAAACTATAAGTAGCATGCGTAGAGATTATAAAGTAAGCGTAGTAGCGTAGTTATTTAGGTTATCCTTTAGTTATTAGTTACCTTAAATAACTATTCTAGCTTTAAACTCTATAACTACTCCTTTCTTATTAGTCTTATATTTAAAGACCTAGCTAAGGTCTATAATTTCCCTATAAAGTCCTAGATTAAGGGATTTATCTAGTATGTCTTCCTAGTAATTTAGGGATAGGAGCTTTAAAAGCTTTTTATAATTACTTCCTTTTAGCGGTTATAATAGGGTAAAGCTATAGCTTATTAATAATAGGCAGGTTCTAGAGATATATCTTTAATCTATAAACTATATTAAGTGCCTTATAATACTATAGAAAGGTATAAGAAAACTATACCTACCTAGCTTTATATATTTCCTTTCTTTAGCGTTTTCTAGTAATAATACTATCTAGATTAATGCTATTATCCTAGGGATAATAATTCTCCACTTCTTTACCACCTTTGCTAGTAATTTCGCTAGTCTCCACGGTAGTCTCTACGTGTTTAATTATTGCATTACGCATAAATTTATTAATTTTATAATATAGCGCATTATTACCTTATATCCTAAGCTCTTTATTCTCTATAGTAACTAGCGCCTTATAAGAAGAGTTAGGAGGGGTTAAAACTACACTAGAAAGGTTATCTTTTTCCCCTATTATATAAGGTAGTGTTTTTACTTTAAACTATTTATTTTCTCCTTCTATAGTTAAAGGTATAGGAGAGTAATCCTCCTCTTCTAATTCTAATCTAATAAGGTCTTAACTGATTTCCTTGTTAATATTATTAGCTTTAAGCTCTTTAAGTAGCGTAATTATTAATATCTTTTCCTTTTAAGCTAATTCTAGCTCTTCTTCTGGTTTAAAGAAGGAATTCTTATTAAATTAAACACATACTAATATAATAACTTTATAATTATAAAGCGAAGGTACCTAAATAATATATTAGGACTTGCCTCTATAACTAATAAGGTACCTAATATAAGCTTTCTACTCTAACTGTGGGATTACGTTATGCGATTTAACGTGCTCTAGAGCCTTTATTATTATAGGAAAAGCCTTATATCCGTAGGCTTGTAGATATGTAATTAAGGGCTTCTAGACCTCTACTATCTATGAATAGGCTAGAACCGTTTTCCTAGCCTAATTTTACCATAGCTTGTAAAGTATAATCCAGGTTCCACAATGCTTAAAAGGCATTTAATTTAATAGATAAACCGTGGTATTAAAGACCTTATTATTAAGATCTATTAGAAGCTAAGCCTCTAGGCTTAACATATAAGCTTTTGCTTAACTACCCCCTAGATCTCTCTGCCTTTCTATTCTAGCTAGGCATTAAGGGAGCTAAATTATAGACTATAATACCTGTAAGGGCTATCTTATCTTTTATTTGCTCTATAAAGAGGGCTTTTTAATATTACTATATAGAAAGCGTAGTTAAACCCTAAATTAAGTGCTTAGGAACGCTATTATTATATAAAAGCTATTGCGAATGCTATCCTTTGTTTTAAAGGAATAAAAGAACCTTATTAAGGTTATAAGGCATGTAAAAATACACTAATACCTATCACTATTCTAATAAGAAGAGTTATAGTAATCTAGATTAATAGAAAGCCTGTAACCTAGTCCTTATAGAAGGCCTTTAGGTATAACCTACGATCTCTATTGCTTAGCCTTGCCTATAGCATAGACCTTACACTCTATAAGCTTAGGACCTATTAATTTAACCCCTAAAGCTATGTTTATAAGCTCTATAAATATGTATATGCCTAGATAACCGTATTATTAATGCTAAAGCTCTATATCTCCTTTTTAAGGCAGTCTTAGTGCCCTGCTAGTTATAGCATAGGCCTCTTTTAGCTCTTCTAATAGCTATAATAACACGTAGAGCTTATTAATATTGTGAACTCTTACTATAGGCCTTAACCCTTTATATAGGAAGCATTTCTTCTAATTCTAGAAGATCCTTACCTTTATTAGAATTATTGCTAATATAAGATTAATATAAAATTCTAGGATTAGCAGCGCTTTCTCTAGTATAATTATCCTTAGCGTTCTAGATAGCGGATCTATTACTAAGATATACACTAGACCTTCGCCTAAAGCCACATAGATTATGCCACTAGCTTTTACCTCTATTATAATGGTATTATTAAATTTAGCTTGCTTAAACTAATAAGGGTTGTTAAAGATATGAATATTTGCTCTAGAGTTATAAAGGACTATATTCCTCTTTAATTCTAAGCTATTAACTACATTTAAAGACAGGGTAACACATTAAGAGCGCCCTATGCGTATAAATAATAATATATTAGCTAACTTCTTACCTAGAGTAATAGCTATAGAGTTATTTATAGGGTTTTATAAGGGCATAATAATATCACTATTACTCTTCTCCCTTAACTTCTAATTTATAGCCTTTATTTTCTCTTATAGATTCTCTTTTAAATACTTCTTAATATTATCTTTAGAGTTCTTCCTAACTTCCTAGTTCTTAGGAGTAAGCTCTAGCTTATATAGAGCCTTAGATAAATTATAGGATTCCCACTACTTTAAGGCATCTCTAACCATGTGATTTATGCATCTAGGGCACTTAAGCCTCTCTAATTTTGTTAAATTATTTAATCCTATTAATTTATTAGTTATAATTGTATTAGTAGCCTTTAGTACGCTTTATAAAGCTTTATAGTCTCTTTTAAACTCTATAATAGCCTTAAGGAAGCTTTAATTTATACCCTTATTAAGCAGATTATTCTATTTCTTCTAAAATAACTTAAATTTACTATAAAGAGGGATTATAAACTTATATAGTATTATCTCCTTAGTCTATTAGGTCTTAAGGTCTTAATAATTCCTCTATAGTACCTCTATTATTACTACCTATTAGTACTAATCACAGAAACCTTTAGCTTATAAGTAATTATTAAGGCGCGTTTCTATAAGAATTAATATCTTCCTTACGTTTAGCTTATATTAATCCTAAAGAAGCTTTAATATTCTTTAAGAGTGCTAATAAACTAACTCCTTTCCCTTCTCTTTACTATTAAAGTTAAGAGAGTCTTAGATATTCTTTAAAAGGGTCTTATAAATAAATTCCTAATCTTTAGCATTTGCCTTAATAGGTTTATATATTTTATAAGATTAAATTATAGATCTTTGTATTTAAAGTTATACTTATCTTTAGTGTCTTTATACGCAATCTTCTAGTCTTCTAGAGCGTTAGGGTTATCCGCCGTAATCTCTAGCCTTAGATCTCTTTTTAGGTAAGCAGGCATTATTAGTTCTTCTAGTAATTTATCCTAATTTAGATTAATATACTCCTAGACACCGTAAGATTCTATATAATTCTTAGTTTACGCGTACTATTTAATCTAGTCCTTCTCTAATAATAATACTATATTTAGAGTTTCTTTAGACATTATAAAGGGAACTGTACTAGTTAAAGGAAGCGTAGGGTTATTATTTTAACTAATTATTATAATAAAGGAGCGATTATCTCTTAATATAGGCAAGCATTAGATTAATAACTTTAATAAGGCTTTTATCCTCTAATAATTAATAATAAGGGCAATAGAAGCCTTCTAGGCTTATAACTATTAAAGGTAGGGGTTAGTGTAGCTAATAGAAAAGGTTTAATTCTAGTTAATTAGAGGTGTAGATAGCACCTGACTTTTGTACCTAAAAGGTACATAGTGCGCTATGGTAATAACTAGTCTAGGGAGGTACTTCTGATACATTGTCTCCACCGTTGTCTTATCGAGGGTTTCATCCTAGTCAATGCGCAGGCCGCATCCACACATCCGATGCTCTAGGAGCTCTCCCTGACACTTATTATACTAATCCCCTAATACTAGCCTAGCTAAAATCTACTATAAATATACTCCTTTTCTTTTACTATAATTCCTAGTATAAAGCTTTTTATATAGTTCTAATAGTTATTTAAATCCCAGAGCTAGATAACGCACTGGTCCCGGACGAAGAACGGTTCGAAGCAGGGATATTAGAAACATCCTATTAGACATGGCTAGCTAGAAAGCCCTAGGAAATAACGAACTCCTAGCGGGCCTTATTAAGGCTTGTAATAAGCTAGCTAAAGAAGCTATAGTATGCTTACTAAACGCTATCCTTAAAGTAGGATATTTCCTAGCCTAGTTCTAAACTATATAAGTAGTAATAATTAGGAAGCTAGAAAAAACCACTAAGGAGATAAGAAAGGCTAATATATAAAGACCTATCTTACTACTAAATATAGTAGGAAAGATTATAGAAGTAGTAATTATAAGATAGCCTATAGCTTTTGCTAAGGCTAAGGGCCTTCTCCTAAGCTATAAAGAGGGAATAGGGTAAATAGGTTAATAAAAACTATAATTAAAGTCCTTATAGAATATATAAGAGAGGCCTAGGGTAAAGGTAGTATTGCCTTATTAGTGTAAATAGATATCTTATTAGCTTTTAATAGAGTTAGCTACCTATACCTAATTTATATTCTAATCTAAATAGGTATACTACACTAGCTAATAGCTATAATATATAGCTTCCTTATAGATAGAATAAGCTAGCTTAGCTTTAATAGTAAACTCTTAAGACCCTTCTAGATAAAGGTAAGAACCTTATAAGGCTTACTTCTCTTACTAATTCTCTTCTTACTTAGAATGAGTTGTGTGTGGTGTGAGGGTTCAAGTTCGCCTCGGAGCTTTGGCGCACGAGTGAGTGGTAAGGTGCGAGAAGATAGAAGAGATAAAGAGAGGGAATAAACACGGTTATAGAGAAAGGGGAATCGCGTTAATTTATACTGCGAGCAAAACTCGAATAAATTCGAGTTTAACTATGGTTATAAACTATAACTCTTATACTAACGCAGCTATAAAGTTTATTATTAATAAACTTTACACTAACCTTATAGCCCCTATATTTATACCCTTAAAGCTTATTCCTACATTAGGCTGCTTTTTTATTACTATAGTACTGTTAATTGGTTGTTTATTGTTACACTAGCTAGGTGTTGCTAGTAATTCTTATGTTATGTGTGAATTTTAGATGCATTGGCCACTACCGATGAAAAAAAAATTATAAAAATCATTCTCTTCTTACTTTACTTAGTAAAGCTTTATATATACCTCTAAGCTATCCTAAGCATAGTAGTAATAGGATTTATAGATAATATAAATATAGTAATATTTAGAAAAATACTATATAAACCTAGAAAAGGCTTAAAGCTATATAGAAAGTATATAAAAATAGGTAAAAGAAGTAGGAGTAAAGTTTAACCTAGTAAAGACTAAACTTATATACTTTAGTAAAGTATACTAACCCCTATAGGCTAGAGTTTAACTTAGTATAAAAGAGATAGTACTTATAAAGTTATATAGGTTCCTTAGAGTCTAGGTTAATAGAAAACTTAATTAAAGTGCCTATAAGAATATCCTAAAAGGTAAACTAGCCTAGTAATAGCTTATACTCTTCTTACTAGTAGTATTAGCTTAGGGTTATAGCTTTAGAGATACCTAACTCCTATATATATAGGTAGTCTAGCCTATCCTTACCTATAGGGTAAGCGCTTATTATACCTTAACTAAGAAAGGTAGAAAACTAAGAGAAGTAGTTAAAAGCTTTATAATAGACTAATTAACCTATCTCTAAATGATAGCTAGTATATTTAAGGCTATACCTATTACCTAACTAAAGGTTAAGACTTATATCCCTCCCTTAGATCTATACCTAAATAAAATAAAATAAAAGTTTAAAGAGAGAATTATAAAGAGTAAAATAGCTATAATAATCTAAGCTACTACTAACTTAGTATAGTTAGTATTACGCTATAGATAAAGACCTCTCCCTAGGAGTAATAAGCTAGTAATAAAACTATATAAGGAATAGAGATAATATTAGAATAAATAGTATAGTAAGGAATGCCTAGGGTAGCATAGACTTATAAGAGAACTAACTAAGGACTAACTACTAACTTATAACCTAAAGGAAATCTAAAGATTTTATATAGGCCTAGAAAAATATATCTCCTTAACTATAGTCTAACTATATATAGGAAAGATTAGTCTTAATAAGTTTCTCTTTTAGAGAGGTATCCCTAGGGTAAACTTACCGCTATATAGCTATAGTAAAGTAGTTAAAGACTAATATTATATTATAGTTAACTACCTAAATATAATTACTAATACTTATTATTACACTAGCCTAAAGATATATAGGAGGTAAGGCTAGCCTTAAACTACCCCTAAAGGTAAGAGCTATAGCTAAATAGTTCCTTAGTATAAAATAACTTTAATACTATATATTAGTATAAGAACTAGTAGCTAATATATATAGTAAAGAGAAAGAGCTAGAGCTAGGGCGCTTCTAATACACTAGGACTAATAGCTAGGATATAAATATAGTAAATAACTAGGAGAGATATAAGATTATATAGTTTAGAGCTAGTAATAGGCTAGCTATAGAATTATAATTCTAGAACTATTATTAGATTAATTTTAAATATATAACGCTAGGTATTATAAACCCTACTAGTTTATCTCTATCTCTTTACTAAGCTATAATTACCTAACTAATTACTTTTTCTCTAGGACTAGAATTACCCCTTTATTACCTTAGCCTACCCCTTAGTAAGTAAGGCTATAGCTAGGAGATAGTTTATCTTTATAGTATAAGCATCTAGATATTATAGCTAAAAGATAACCTTATTATATTATTCTCCTCTAGTACTAGACTAGCCTAAGCCTATAGTAAAGGCACTATACTTTTCTTACTTTAATTACTAGTATAAAGCTTTTTATATAATCCTAATAGTTATTTAGGACCTATAAAACTATTAGATCTAGACTAGACTTAATAGTAAACTAAAATAGTAGTACTTATACTACCCTTAGTAATTATAGCTATCTAAACTTTTACTAGCTATTAGTCCTTATTTTATTAACTACTTAAGTTAGGCTAAGAGTAAATTAGCACTAGATCTAGCCTAGAATAGAGATACTAACTACCTTTAAATATTTATAGTTATAGACCTAATAATTAAAATAAGTATTAATAGCTAGCCTTATATAAAATAGTTAGCCTTATTTCTAAGCTAGGATAGACTTAACTTACTAGTAATATTATAGTACTAGTACCTAGGGTAGTTAATTAACTAAGACTTATAAGATATATATTAAATCCTATAGGATTCCTTAACTATAGTAAATTAGAATTAAAGTAAAGGTAAGGTAAGGTTAAAGGGACTATACCTTTAAATTCTTAGCTATAGCTTACTTAAGCTACTTTTTAGTTAAGGACTTCTAAGGGTATTGCTTAGTATTAGAGTTCTCTAGGTAAATTAAAGCTAGAAAAGTATAGAATATAAGAGTACTTATAGTAGCTAGCGCTATATTATTAAATAACTTAACTAATCTATAGTAATATTAGTATTTAGGCTAATACTAGCCTAGAGGCGCCCTAGGTAGCTCTAAGGAAGAAAAGAACCTATAGAAAGTATTTAATAAAAAAGAGAAAAAGGAAAACTCCTTTAAGGGAGAGGAACCCTTCTTATACTTATATAAGGAAGGGAGGGGCTAAATTATAAATATTAATAAAGAAAGAAGAATATAAGATAAAAATCTAGTTAGATAATACCTAGGAGACCTAGGTCTAGAAATAGCTAGGAATTAAACTAAACCTATACCCTTACTATAGAAGATAAATAATATTAGGTACTCTAACTTCCTAGACTAATAAGCTAGACCTAGGCTAAAGAAGGCTAAAAAGTAAGGCTATAGAAAAGCTAGCTAAAAAGTAAAAGAGAAGTAAATTATTATTATAAAACTAAATTTAGTATGCTATAAGATAGTATAAGAGGCCTAGAGTAATACTAGAGTAAACCTAGGATAGAGCTAGGTAAGGCTTAAAACCTAGGATTTTCCTTCTTTCTTTCTTTTCTTTTCTTCTTATTAGAATAAGGCTAGTATAAGCTAGTAATAAATACCTATAATAGGCTATATATAATGTAATGTAAGCCTAGTGTAAGGTTAGCATTAGCCTAAATATAGATATAAGGGGTTTTTCTTCCTATTTAAGGGTTTTCCCTTTTAATAAAGCAGTAGGAGTACTAGTACTAGCCCTACATAGAGCTAGCTAGCGTAATTAATATATAGATAGCCTAGGGAGGACCTAACTAGTTACTAGTAGAGATAAAAGGTATAAATATCTACTCCTTTACTTAGAAGGATATATAGATAACTAAAACATACCTATTCACACTTTTAATATAAAAGAGCCCTATAGCTAAAGCGTTTTTATAGGAGACTTTAACTAAAAACACTCTCTCTAGGATAACCTAGATAGAATAACTAGAGGAGCGGAGGAACTACTAGACCTTATAAGCTAGTAAAGGCTTAGTTTAGTAATACCCTAAGGGGAATCTATAAGATAATATAGAGAAGATAAAGATAGCACTATAGACCTAGCATAGGTAACTCTAGATATCTAAGTTTACTATAATAGAGTAAAAGACCTTATAGGTTCTAACTATATTCTATAGCTAATTAGTATCTTTACTAAGGAGTAAGAAAGCGCCTTACTAACCCTTAAATATACCTAGACCTTAATAAAAAAACTATAGGCAAAAGCGGAAGTAGTAGTGTAACTCTAAGTAGAAAATACACTAGACTTATAAGATAAGGAAGGAATTAATATATATATAATATAGCTTATTATAAACCTATAATAAATAGTAGAATTAGTAGCCCTATAGAAGCGCTAAGGACTCCCTAGCCTAGAGGTATAGTGGTTAAGGAGAATAAAAGAGGTAATTACTAAAGCTAGATAAGCTAAGAGATAATAAAGGCACTAAAAGACTAAAGTAAACTAGTAAGCCTTCTCTAAGGTAAATAATAACTAGGAATAAATAGTTAGGAAGAGAAAAGAAATATATATATATTAATTACGCTAGCTAGCTCTATGTAGGGCTAGTACTAGTACTCCTACTGCTTTATTAAAAGGAAAACCCTTAAATAGGAAGAAAAACCCCTTATATCTATATTTAGGCTAACGCTAACCCTACACTAGGCCTACGTTACGTTATATATAACCTATTATAGATATTTATTACTAGCTTACGCTAGCCTTATCCTAATAAGAAAAAGAAAAGAAAGAAAGAAGGAAAATCCTAGGTTTTAAGCCTTACCTAGCTCTATCCTAGGTTTACTCTAGCATTACTCTAGGCCTCTTATACTATCTTATAGTATACTAAATTTAGTTTTATAGTAGTAATTTACTTCTCTTTTACTTTTTAGCTAGCTTTTTATAGCCTTACTTTTAGCCTTCTCTAGCTTAGGTTTAGCTTATTAGTTTAAGGAAGTTAAAGCACTTAATATTATTTATTTTCTATAGTAAGGATATAGGTTTAGTTTAATTCCTAGCTATTTCTAGACCTAGGTCTCCTAGGTATTATCTAACTAGATTTTTATCTTATATTTTTCTTTCTTTATTAATATCTATAATTTAGCCCCCTCTCCCTATATAAGTATAAGAAGGGTTTCTCCTCCCTAGAGAGTCTTCCTTCTTTCCTTTTTTTTATTAAACTTTCTATAGGTTCTTTTCTTTCTTAAAGCTACCTAGGGTACCTTTAGGCTAGTATTAGCCTAAATACTAATATTACTATAGATTAGTTAAGTTATCTAATAATATAGCACTAGCTACTATAAGTACTCTTATATTCTATACTTTTCTAGCTTTAATTTACCTAGGAGAACTCTAATACTAAGTAATACTCTTAGAAGTCCTTAACTAAGAAGTAGCTTAAGTAAGCTATAGCTAAGGATTTAAAGGTATAGTCCCTTTAACCTTATCCTACCTTTACTTTAATTCTAATTTATTATAGTTAAAGGAATCCTATAGGATCTAATATATATCTTATAAGTCTTAGTTAATTAACTACCCTAGGCACTAGTATTATAATATTATTAGTAAGTTAAGTCTATTCTAGCTTAGAAATAAGGCTAACTATTTTATATAGGGCTAGCTACTAATACCTATTTTAACTATTAAGTCTATAACTATAGATATTTAAAGGTAGTTAGTGCCTTTATTCTAGGCTAGATCTAGTGCTAATTTACTCTTAGCCTAACTTAAGAAGTTAATAAAATAAGTACTAGTAGCTAGTAGAAGTTTAGGTAGCTATAATTACTAGGGGTAGTATAAGTACTACTATTCTAGTTTACTATTAAGTTTAGTCTAAATCTAATAGTTCTATAGGTTCTAAATAACTATTAGGATTATATAAAAAGCTTTATACTAGTAATTAAAGTAAGAAGAAGTATAGTGCCTTTACTATAGGCTTAGGCTAGTCTAGCGCTAGAGGGGAATAATATAATAAGGTTATCTTTTAGCTATAATATCTAAATACTTATACTATAAAGATAAACTATCTCTAGCTATAGCCTTACTTACTAAGGGTAGGCTAAGGTAATAAAGGGAGTAATTCTAGTTTTAGAGAAAGAGTAATTAGTTAGGTAGTTATAGCTTAGTAAAGAGGTAAAGGTAAACTAGTAAGGTTTATAATACCTAGCGTTATATATTTAAAATTAATTTAATAATAGTTCTAGAATTATAATTCTATAGCTAGCTTACTACTAGCTCTAAACTATATAATCTTATATCTCTCCTAGTTATTTACTATATCTATATCCTAGCTATTAGTCCTAGTATATTAGAAGTGCCCTAGCTTTAGCTCCTTCTCTTTACTATATATTAGCTACTAGTTTTTATACTAATATATAGTATTAGAGTTATTTTATACTAAGGAACTATTTAGCTATAGCTCTTACCTTTAGAGAGTAGTTTAGGGCTAGCCTTACCTCCTATATATCCCTAGGCTAGTGTAATTATAGGCATTAGTAATTATATTTAGGGTAGTTAACTATAATATAATATTAGTCTTTAACTGCTTTACTATAGCTACATAGCGGTGAGTTTACCCTAGGGATACCTCTTTAAAGAGAAACTTATTAAGACTAATCTTTCCTATGCGCAGTTAGACTATGGTTAAGGAGACGTGTTTTCTAGGCCTGTGTGGAATCTTTGGATTTCCTTCGGGTAAAGAAATATATAAAGAGAAGCCTTATAAAAAGCTAATATATAGGAAAAGGATAGAGGAGTTTAGAGACTAGAGAGATAGGCCTAGCTCTAGAGCTAGGCCTCCTAGAGCTCCCTAGACTCCTAAACCTAGAAAGAACTAATAATAACCCTAACCTAGCTATTACTTATAAGGATAAGGTAAGTATACTTATATAAAGGTTTTTCCTAAAGTTATAGTAAACCTCTCCTATATTCTAGACCTCTCCTTCCTAAAGCTAGATAATATACTAGTCCTAGATAAAGAATAGTTTAAAGTAAGGGATATTAGAAATATCCTATTAGATATAGCTAGCTAGAAAGCCCTAGGAGATAATAAACTCCTAGTAGGCCTTATTAAGGCCTATAATAAGCTAGCTAAAGAAGCTATAGTATACTTACTAAATGCTATCCTTAAAGTAAGATATTTCCTAGCCTAGTTCTAAACTATATATATAGTAGTAATTAGAAAGCTAGGAAAAACTACTAAGAAGATAAGAAGGGCTAATATATAAAGACCTATCTTACTACTAAATATAGTAGGAAAGATTATAGAAGTAGTAATTATAAGGTAGCTTATAGCCTTTGCTAAGGCTAAGGGCCTTCTTCTTAAGCTATAAATAGGAAATAGGGTAAATAGATTAATAGAAATTATAATTAGAGTCCTTATAGAATACATAAGAAAGGCTTAGGGTAAAGGTAGTATTATCTTATTAGCGTAAATAGATATCTTATTAGTATTTAATAGAGTTAGCTACCTATATTTAATCTACGTTTTAATCTAAATAGGTATACTATGCTAGCTAATAGCTATAATACATAGCTTCCTTATAGATAGAATAAGCTAGCTTAGCTTTAATAGTAAACTCTTAAGACCCTTTTAGATAAAGGTAAGTACTCTATAAGGCTTACCCCTCTTACTAATCCTCTTCTTACTTTACATAGTAAAGCTTTATATATACCTCTAAGCTATCCTAGGCATAGTTATAATAGGATTTATAGATAATATAAATATAGTAGTATTTAGAAAAATACTATATAGACCTAGAAGAGGCTTAAAGCTATGTAAAAAGTGTATAAAAATAGGTAAAAGAAGTAGGAGTAAAGTTTAACCTAGTAAAGACTAAACTTATACACTTTAGCAAAGCATACTAACCCCTATAGGCTAGAGTTTAACTTAGTGCAGAAGAGATAGTTGTCAGGAGCAGAACAGCAACGGCATCCATAAGGGTGGCGACGGCATCCATAAGGGTGGAACCTAGCGGGGCACAGAGCTAAGGGCTAGCTATAGGCTAGTTACGTAAGAGCTATAGGCTATTTAAAGGGGCTTTCCTATAAATAAAGGGAAAGGGCTAGAGATTAAACCTTTTAAGCACCTACCCCTAGCTAGTAGATTAATAGCTATAATACTCTAATCTAACCTTTACTCTATTATTTACTCCTAAGCTAAAAGCCTTAATAAATTAATCTCTCTTCCCTTTAGGGTAATAGACTATTAGTTAGATTAAGATATCTAGAATTTATTATATAGCAACCTAATTAGGTAGTAGCTATAACTATGCTATAAATAAGCAGGAGAATATTACACTACTAAACCTAATTAGAGTAGTCCGCTAGTCCCTATTAGATAACTAGTAAAGTAAAATACTTATTAATAATAAGGAGGTAATACTAAACTAGCGCCTTAAAGAAGTAGTAACCTAAATATATATTATAAAAAGAGATAGAAACTCGCTTAATTATAGTAAAACCTATAAATAATAGAAGAAGCTATATCCTTAGGTAACTTAGATATAGGACCTATAAATACCTCTCCTTTAGTACCTTAGGTAATACCTATTATATAGTAATATAGCCTTATAAAGATATAATTAAAAGTACTTATATATAAAGGGAATACTTTTAAGAGTCTTTAGAATTTCTAGTAGATTTAAACATAGCTTTTACTATAGATTATAAAACCTTTATAGATAATATAACTAAGGTTACCTATGCTAGTAGCTACCTAGTAGATAACGTAAAGTAATAATAAATACGTTATATAGCTATAGATAGTTATGTAAACTACTAGGGTTATACCTAGGATAGATTTATAGATTAGCTAAAGATAGGAACTATAGATAAGAATGCATAGTGCTTAGAAGTAATAAGAATATTAATAGGTCTTAGATAAGAAAATTACTAATTATTCTAGATGTTTATAAAGATCTAGGGTAAGGCAGAGGCTAAGCTACCTAAAGTAATTCCTAAACGCCTATAAATCTATATATTTATTAATAGCCTTAATAATACTATAAAGAAGTAAGTACTTAGCTAAGAGTTCCCTAAGAGTTAGACTTACCTAGTAGGCTAAGGAAGAAAGGTAAAGGTTATAACTAAAGAAAGCTAATTAAGTAATTAAGGTAATAATAGTTAGAAAAGATAATAATATTTTACTTTACTAGAAAGACTATAGTAATAAAGCGGTAATAGAAAGATAAATTTGCTATTTATATGCTTTAAGTGTAATAAGCTAGAATACGCTTTACTAAGCTATACTAAACTAAATTACTTTATTTATAAGAGAAGTAACTATATAATAGAGATATATAAGAGTAGCTATAACTAGGCTAAAGATAAAGACCTATTAGACTTAAATAAGACCTCTATTAGCTTAGTATAACCCTAGGAAAACGCTCTTATTAAATTATTACCTAAAGATCTAAGACTAAGAGTTAAGGTAAAGTTATAGTAAGAATATAAATAGGTAGCTATAAAGGCACTATTTAACCCTAGCGTAACCTATTTAATTATTTACCTAAAGTTACTAATAGTAGTTAATTAGGCTAATATAAAAAGGATAATATAACCCTTAAGAGTGCTACCCTTACTAAAATTAAGCACTAAGGGATCTTATTATAAACCTTATTAATTAAGGATAGTATAGGCTATATAAGAATATGTTAAGTTAACTACTATATAGCTAATACTAGTAAAAACCTATTATTAGGGTATAACTAGGTAGTTATATATAAACTAGTGATTATATCCTAGATAGATAGTTACTAGAGACACCCTATTATAAAAGAATATCTTAGACTAGTAGTAGGGATGTAATAGGCATATAAGGAGGTAAAACGCATATATATTAGATTTATCTTATAGGGAATAATAACTAAAATTATATAAAAAGATAATAATATCTTAATAGTAAATAAAGATAGGCCTTATAATAACCTAGTAACTATAAAGATAAGCAAAGCCTATAAGTTAACTATATAAATACCCTAAGCCTATAAGGAGTTTAAGGATATCTTTTTAAATAAACTTATAGGTATTCTCCTTATACTAGGTAGCTAAACTTATACTATTAAATTAGAAAAGGGAAAACGCCCTATAGGGATTAATATATAATTTAGTAAAGAAAGAGCTAGAAGTGCTCTATAAGTACTTAGTAAGCGTGTGGCAAAAAGGATAGATTTAAAGATCTATTAGCCTAGCTAGAGCCCTAATATTATTTATGCTAAAGAAAGGAGGAAAATTATGCCTTTATATAGATTATAAAGCCCTTAATAGGATTACTATTAAAAACAAAGCATTATTACTACTTATTATAAAGATCTTAAACTAATTAAAGGGAGTAAAGGTCTATATAAAATTAGACCTTAAAGATACGTACTATTAGCTATATATCCGTAAGGGTAATAAGTGGAAAACAGCGTTCTAATGCAAATATAGTTACTTTAAATATCTTATAATGCCTTTTAAACTAGTTAATATACCTATAACCTTTTAAGAATATATTAATAATGCCCTAGATAGCCTTATAGATATAATTTGCGTTATATATTTAGATAATATCCTAATCTATAGTAGTGATATAGCTATGTATAAGGGGTATGTAAAATAAGTCCTTTAGAAGCTCTAAGAAGCAAGCCTCTTTATTAACCTAGAAAAGTGTAAATTCTTATATAAGGAGGTTAAATTCCTAGGCTTTGTTATATCTAAAGAAGGAATTATAATAGAGCCTGCTAGAATTAAGATAATAGTAACTTAGCTAGTACCTTATAGCGTCTTTAATATCTAGTTATTCCTAGGCTTTATAGGATTTTATAGATAGTTTATTAAAGGCTATAGTAAAATAGTTATCCTCTTAACTAATTAACTCTAAGGAGACTAACTAGTAAAGTTTAAGCTAGATTCTAATAAGTTAGCTATGTTTAGGGAGCTATAAAAATAATTCTAAGAGGCGCTAATTCTAGTGCACTTTAATCCACTAGCCTTATTAAGGGTTAAGATAAATACCTTAGGATACGTACTTAGGGCTATCCTAGCATAGTTAGTGCTAGGTTACTAGTACCTAGTGGTATATATATTAAGAAAGTTAAATAAGATAGAGCTACGCTATATAATACTAGATATAGAGTTACTAGCTATCTAAGAGGTATTCTAAACTTAGAGGTATTACCTTATATACTTAATATATTTAGTTATAGTAATTATAGATTACTTAAACTATAAGTACTTAGCTATAAAGCTAAAGTTAACTAGTAAATAGGTTACTATACTAGATAAACTCTATCTATTTAACTTTATAATTAAATATAGAGTAAGTAAGTTAAACCCTACTAATGCTCTATTAAGGAGATTAGATTATATAAGTAAAGAGAGAAAGGTAAAGGTAATATCCTTATAATTACTAACCTTTCTTACTAAATTTATAAATAACACGCTATAAGGATACTATAATAAAACTGCTAGCATTTAGTGCTCTAAGATAATATAGTATATTTAGTTTATAAATAATAAGCTATAAGGACACTATAATAAAACTATTAATATCTAGCGCTTTATAAAATCGCCCTTACCTATTAACTAGATTAGGGTAAACTATATATAAGACTAGACCTACTAGCTAAGGAGTTACTCCTAGTAATAGTGTATTAGCTAGGGTTTTCTTAATTTTAAAGAAGCCTAATAGTCTAAATACATTCTAAGGATATTATTATAGCGTAAGGGAACTATATATAAGACTAAGCCTACTAGCTAAGGAGTTATTACCTAGTAGTAGTATAATAGCTAAGGTCTTATTAATTTTAGAAAAGCCTAATAGTCTAGATATATTCTAAGGATATTATTATAACATAGGGGATTATATATAAGACTAAGCCTACTAGCTAAGGAGTTACTATCTAGTAGTAGTATAATAGCTAGGGTCTTATTAATTTTAGAGAAGCCTATTAGACTAGATATACTTAATATAGGTATTATAGTAGGGAATAGATTATATATAAGACTAAATTCGCTAGCTAAGGAGTTATAACCTAGTAGATGCATTATAGCTAGGGTCTTAGCAGTATAAAGAATCTCTTCTAAGTTAAACTTTACTATATTTATAGAAGATATAGAATTAGAACTCCTAATCTAAGTCTTACTTTTAGATATATAATAGAGGAATGCCTTTATTATAAAGAAAAGGGCACTGCTATTAAGTAATAACCTAGATATATTATAAACATAGTCTATTAGACCCTCTAAGCTATTAATATTTAAAAATTAAGTTTTTATCCTATAGGGAATAAGAAAAGAAATCCTATAATTAATTTATAATAACCCTACTACTAGGTATTAAGGAGTTACTAGAACTCTTTAATAAGTTACTAACTAATATTTTTAGCTAGGAATAAAAGAGATATTAAGGTATATATATATACTTATATTAGCTATTAAGTTTTAAAACTATAAATATATAAACCTTATAGTAAGCTAGCTATACTACTTGTACTAGATTACCCCTTTTAAGAATTATTAATAGATTTTATTACTAGACTTCTACTAGTTAAGGATTAGTAAGGTAAAACACATAATATAATCTTAGTAGTGGTTAATAGATTTATAAAATATAGCATCTATATCCCTATATTTACGTAGTTAACTAGTAATAGACTAGTAACTATTTTCCTAGAATATATTTTTAAAGATTATAAAGCCTTAGAAGGTATTATTATAGACTAAGGTTTAATATTTACTAGTAGGTTTTAGAAAATATTCTACTACCTCTTAGTAATAAAGTAGCGATTAAGCACTGTATTTTATCTATAAATAAATAGCTAGATAAAATGCTTAAATTAAGTTTTAGAGCACTATTTAAGGGTATTTATATGCATAGAATAGACTAATTAGGTTAATTATCTCCTAATAGCATAGTTTACTTATAATATAAGTATATATATATATATATTATTTACGCTAGCTAGCTCTATGTAGGGCTAGTACTAGTACTCCTGCTGCTTCGTCAAAAGGAAAACCCTTGAATGGGAAGAAAAACCCCTTGCATCTATGTTCGGGCCGACGCTAACCCTGCACCGGGCCTGCGTCGCGTTGTGTGTAGCCTATTATAGGTGTTTGTTGCTAGCTTGCGCTAGCCTTATCCTAATAAGAAAAGAAAGAAAAAGGAAAAAGGAAAATCCTAGGTTCTAAGCCCTGCCTAGCTCTATCCCAGGTTTGCTCCAGCACTGCTCTAGGCTTATTATACTATCTTATAGCGTGCTAGATTTGGTTTCGTGGCGGTGATTCACTTCTCTTTTACTTTTTAGCTAGCTCTTCTATAGCCTCACTTTTTAGCCTTCTCTAGCCCGGGTCTAGCTTGTTAGTCTAGGAAGTTAGAGCACCTAATGTTGTTTATCTTCTGTGGTAGGGGTGTGGGTTCGGTTTGATTCCTAGCCGTTTTTAGGCCTAGGTCTCTTAGGCGTTAACTAACTAGATTTTTGTCTTGTGTTCTTCTTTCTTTGTTAATATCTATAATTCAGCCCCCTGTATAAGTATAAGAAGGGTTCCTCCCCTGTAGGGGTCTTCCTTCTTTCCTCTTTTTTATTAAACTTCCTATAGGTTCTTTTCTTCCTTAGAGCTGCCTAAGGCGCTCCTAGGCTAGTGTTAGCCTAATTGCTAACATTACTGCAGATCTATTAGGTTATCTAATAAGATAGCGCCTGCTGCTATAAGTACTCTTATGTTCTATGCTTATCTAGCTCTAATCTACCTAGGAAAACTCTAAAAATAAGCGATATCCTTAAAAGTCCTTAACTAAGAAGTAGCTTAAGCGGGCTGTGGCTAAGGATTTGAAGGTATGACCCCTCTAGCCCTGGCCCGCCTCTATTCTAATGCTAATTCGCTGTAGTTAGGGGATCCCCGTGGGATCTAATGCGTCTCTTATGAATCTCGATTAATTAACTGCCCTAGGCACTAGTGCCATGACATTGCTAGTAAGTTAGATCTGTCCCGGCTTAGAAGCGAGGCTAACTATTTTGTATAGGGCTAGCTACTAACGCCTGTTTTGACTATTAGGTCTGTAACTATAGATATTCAAAGGTAGTTAGCGCCTCTATTCCGGGCTAGATCTAGTGCTAATTCGCTCTTAGCCTAACTTAAGTGGTTAATGGAATAAGCACTAGTGGCTAGTGGAAGTTTAGGCGGCTATAGTCACCGGGGTAGTATAAGTACTGCTACTCCGGTTTAATGTTAAGTCTAGTCTGGGTCTAACGGTTCTATAGGTCCTAGATAACTATTAGGATTGCGTAAAGAAGCTCTATGCTAGCAATTAAAGTAAGAAGAAGCGCAACGCCTTGGCTATAGGCCTAGGCCGGTCTAGCGCCGGTGGGGAGTAACATAACGAGGTTATCTTTTAGCTATGGTGTCTAGACGCTCGCGCCGCGGAGACAAACTGTCTCCTAGCTGCGGCCCTGCCCGCTAAGGGGCGGGCTAAGGTGATAGAGGGCGATTCTAGTCCTAGAGGAGGAGTAATTAGTTAGGTAGGTATAGCTTAGTAAAGGGGCGGAGGCGGACTAGTAGGACTAGTAATACCTAGCGTTATATAGTTAAAATTAATCTAATAATAGTTCTAGAAATGTAATTCTTTAGCTAGCCTACCGCTGGCTCTAAACCGTGTGGTCTTGTGTCTCTCTCTAGTTATCTGCTATGTCTGTATCTTAGTCGTTAGTTCTAGCGCGCTAGAAGCGCCCTGGCTCTGGCTCTTCCTCTCTACTGCGTATATTAGCTACTAGTTCTTGTGCTAGTGAGTAGTATTAGAGTTGTTTTATGCTAAGGAACTATTTAGCTATTGCTCTTACCTTCGGAGGGTAGTTTAGGGCTAGCCTCGCCTCCCGTGCGTCTCTAGGCCAGCGCGTTTAGGGGCGTTAGTAGTTATATTTAGGGCAGTTCACTATAATATAATATTAGTCCTTAACTACTCTGCTATAGCTACATAGCAGCGAGTTCACCCTAGGAACGCCTCTCTAGAAGAGGAACTTATTAAGACTAATCTTCCTAGTGCGCAGTTAGACTATAGTTAAGGAGATGTGCTTTTCTAGGCCTATGTAAAATCTTTAGATTTCCTTTAGGTTATAAGTTAGTGGTTAGTCCTTAGTTAGTTCTCTCGCAAGTCTATGCTATCCTAGGCGTTCCCTACTATGCTATTTGTCCTAGCGTTATCTCCATTCCTCGTGTAGTTCCGCCACTAGTTCATTACTCCTAGGGGGTCTCCGTCTGCGACGTAACACCAACTATACCAAGTTAGCAGCGGTTCAGATTATTATAGCTATTCCGCTCTCTGTGATTCTCTCTTCAAACTTCCGTTTTATCTTATTTAGGTACAGATCTAGGGGGACGTAAGTCTTAACCTTTAGTTAGGCAATAGGTGTAGCCTTAAATACACTAGCTATGATTTAGAGGCAGGCTAATTAGTCTATTATAAAGCTTTTAACTACTCCTCTTAGCTTTCTACCCTTCTTAGTTAGGGTATAGTAAGCGCTTACCCTATAGGCAAGGACAGGCTAGACCACCTATGTGTATAGGAGTTAGGCGTCTCTAAAGCTATAACCCTAGGCCAACGCCGCTAGCAAAGAGAGTGCAAGCCACTGCTAGGCTAGTTTGCCTTTTAGGATATTCTTATAGGCACTCTAATTAAGCTTCCTATTAACCTAGACTCTAAGGAACCTATATAACTCTATAGGCGCTATCTCCTCTACACTAAGTCAGACCCTAGCCTGCGGGGGTTAGTGTGCTTTGCTAAAGTGCATAAGCTTAGTCTTCGCTAGGTTAAACTTCACTCCCGCTTCTTTTGCCTACTTTTCGCACACTTTCCACGCAGCTTTAAGCCTCTTCTAGGTCTATGTAGTGTTTTTTCTAAACGCCGCTATGTTTATATTGTCCGCAAATCCTATTACTACTATGCCTAGGACGGCTTAGAGGCGCATATATAGCTTCGCTAAGTAGAGTAGGAAGAGGATTAGTGAGAGGAGAGCCTTACAGGGTGCCTGCCTTTATCTAAAAGGGTCTTAAGAGTTTGCTATTAAAGCTAAGCTAGCTCATTCTATCCGCAAGGAAGCTACGTATTACGGCTATTAGCTAGCGTGGTATGCCTATTTAGATTAAAACGTAAATTAGATACGGGTGGCTAACTCTATTAAATACGGAAGAGATGTCTATCTACGCTAGCGAGGCAATGCCGCCTCTGCCCTAAGCCTCTCTTACACATTCTATAAGGACTCTTATTGCGGTTTCTATTAATCTATTTGCCCTATTTCCTATTTATAGCTTAGGAAGGAGGCCCTTAGCCTTAGCGAAGGCCATAAGCCACCTTGCGATTACCGCTTCTATAATCTTTCCCACTATATTTAGTAGTAAGATAGGTCTCTACGCATTAGCTCTTCTTATTTCCTTAGTGGTTTTTCCTAGCTTCCTAATCACCACTACTTATATAGTTTAGAACTATGCTAGAAAGTATTCTACTTTAAGGATAGCATTTAGCAGGCGCGCTATAGCTTCTTTAGCTAGTTTATTACAGGCCTTAATAAGGCCCGCTAGGAGTTTATCGTCTCCCAGGGCTTTCTAGCTAGCTATATCTAATAGGATGTTTCTAATATCTCCTGCTCTAACCTATTCTTTATCTAGGACTAGCGCGTTATTAAGCTCTAGGAAGGAGAGGTCTAGGATATAGGAGAGGTCTGCTATGGGCTTAGGGAAGAACCTTTATGCGAGTATGCTTACCTTATCCTTATAGGTAGTGGCTAGGTTAGGGTTATTATTAGTTCTTTCTAGGTCTAGGAGTCTAGGGAGCTCTAGGGGGCCTAGCTTTAGAGCTAGGCCTATCTCTCTAGTCTCTAAACTCCACCATCCTTTTCCTATATATTAGCTTTCTATAGGGCTTCTCTCCATGCATTCCTTTTTCCTCTCTAACCGTCCGTTCCTAATCGTTGTCCGCCTTAGAGAAGGCTTACCAGTTTGCTTTAGTCTTCTAGCGCCTCTATTATCTCTTAGCTTATCTAGCTTTAGTAACTACCTCTTTTATTCTCCTTAACCACTATGCCTCTAGACTAGGGAGTCCTTAGCGCTTTTGTAGGGCTACTAGTTCTGCTATCTATTAGAGGTTTATAATAAGCTATGTTACGTATGTATTAATTCCTTCCTTGTCTTTTAGGTCCAGTGCGTTTTCCGCTTAGAGTCGCACTGCTACTTCCGCCTTTGCCTATAGTCTGTTTATTACAGTCTAGGTGTGTTTAAGGGTAGGCAGGGTGCCTTCTTACTCCTTAGTAAAGATGCTAATTAGCTATAGAATATAGTCAGAGCCTGTAAGGTCCTCTGCGCTATTATAGTAGACTTAGATGTCTAGAGTTACCTATGCTAGATCTATAGTGCTATCTCTGTCTTCTCTATGTTATCTTATAGGTTCCCCTTAGGGCGTTACTAGACTAAGCCTTTACTAGCTCGCAAGGTCTAGTAGTTCCTCCGCTCCTCTAGTTATTCTGTCTAAGCTATCCTAGAGGGGTGTTTTTAGTTAAAGTCTCCTATGAAAACGCTTTAGCCACAAGGCTTTTCCGCGTTAAAAGTGTAGATAGGTGTGTTCTAGTTATCTATGTATCCTTCTAAGTAGAGAGAGTAAATGTTCATGCCTTTTATCTCTACTAGTAACTAGTTAGGTCCTCCCCAGGCTATCCATAACCCTATATTATGCTTCTTATTTACATATACTACGTTCTATCCCTTATAGTATGCTAGTTAGAATTAGGCAAGGCCCAGTGCTAGGGGCTATAGGTGCCTTATGTGTTCCCACTCTTAGATTGCTATTATATCTATGTTAGTTTAGTGTTAGAGCGCTATGTGTATTAGGCTGTCCTTCTTATTTACGTTCCAAAAGAGGACTTATAACATTACTATGTTAGTTAGGGGGTAGTAGATCTCTACTGTCTTATACTAGCTCTATTCCAGCCCTATTTCAAAACATATATTATACAATGCTCCCTGCCCTAGGCTATTTAGCACTCCTCTCCGTATTTATTAAGCATCCCCTTTTCCTACTTGCTATAATAATAGGTGCCGCGGCTATACTAGTTCCCTCACAGGGCGGTGTTAGGCTTTTATCCAAGGAGTTGCTAGCAAATCGCAATGGTCGCTCTAGGTAGCCTGCTTTCGCTATATTCCACTTCTCTTTTAGGATAGGGCAGTCCCTTAACCACGCTAGGTGTAGGCTAGAACATAAGATGTAGTTTTCCTTTAGTTATCCGCTAATTATTAGGCATAATATTTCTCCTTCCTTATATTAGCCAGCTCCGCACCTACCGCACCTTAGGGCTGCCTTATAGAACTTTACAATATAGCTAGTTTAGAAGTAGTTATAGCATTGTTAGAGTTATAGGGTCTCGTTATATAGTTTAGTTTAGAATAGCTCCGCTTTAAAGACTATTCCGTCTTAGTATATCTTATTAGCGTCTTCTACTTTTGCTAGTCCTAGGATTAGGGTAGTATACTATGCGTTTTCTGCTTAGGGGCGCCTTACGGTTGCCTTAATTACGTTTACTTTATTCGCTTTTCTAATCTTAGTTACAAGGTTCTTAATAGATATATACTTTGTTAGGAATCCCTTAACTATAACGCTAAGTATACAGCGGTGAAGGGCCGCTTCTAGACTAAATGCTTTAGTAATCCATTTTTAGTCCTCTCTGTATTAGGCTACGTTTCCTTTAAAGGTAATGATTATGTCTCCGCTAGGGAGTCTTCTAGCTACCACAGCTATAGTTTAGCCAGTGGCTCTGTTTACTATAGTTATTATATCTTTAGCGCCTTAGGATTAGAGCGTTTCCTAAATTATATTACCTTTAATAAGTACTTCTCTATATTATCTACCTAGGACCTATAAGGGGGTTTTGTTGTTTAGTCTTCTTAGTGCTAGTCTAGCTACAATACTTGCTTAGGTTAGTGTGTTAGTTCCTTTAGCTTCTTCCCTAATAGCCTCCTTAAGGGCTACTTTAAGGGCTTCTTTAGTAGTGTAGATATTATTATTATCATTACTACTATTATTATTCATAGCTCTCATTTTAGCGCGGGCGCGGTTCGCTGCCTAGCAGGCTATAGCCTTTGTAATGCTCTAAACTTAGGAGACTTTATCGCTAGGGATAAGGCTAGCAATCTTATTATAGAATTTCGTGTTATCTAGGTGTTTAAATTATATCCGATCCGTTGTTAGGTTATCTTCGCGTCTATAGGCGTTAAATTGCCCTATTCCTGCGTTCGGGTGGTAGCAGCTCTATGCTAGCCCCCTTTCTCTAGCGTTAATTACCATCGGTATCTCGCCCTCGCACCTGCCTCCGGCTCTGTCGCAATGCGACATTATAGGAGGGTAAACGGAGGTGAGGAATTCGAATATCGATGTGGTTTGTATTTTAGAGGCGATTCCGGACCTTTAGATCGGTGCGGAAAAAGTATCTATTTAGTTGTTGCTCTATTGCATAATGCTATATAAGTATATATATAAGTTATAGTTATATACCTACGGAAGCGCTATAAGGGTATAACCTAAGGGGACTAGATTAAGTAGTTATACTAATTCTAATAGTTAATAATTAAGCTAAGAATAGAGTTTTGGAATTAAAGCATAAGCATATAGAGATTAAGTAGCTATTAAGCTACTTATAGGCCTTATAGAAAAGTATTATAATTAAAAAAAGTGCTAATAAAGTTTAATATAGGTAACTATAGCGGGCCGGCCGTAGAATTACAATTCCGGAACCATCATCGGATTAATTTCAAATATATAACGCTAGGTATTATAAACCCCACTAGTCCGCCTCCGCCCCTTTACTAAGCCATAACTACCTAACTAATCACTCCTTCTCTAGGACTAGAATTACCCTCTTTATTACCTTAGCCTGCCCCTTAGTAAGTAAGGCAGCGGCTAGGAAATAGTTTATCTCTATGGTATAAGCGTCTAGATATTATAGCTAAAAGATAACCTTATTATATTATTCTCCTCTAGCGCTAGACTAGCCTAAACCTATAGTAAAGGCACTATGCTTTTTCTTACTTTAATTACTAGTATAAAGCTTCTTTATATAATCCTAATAGTTATCTAGGACCTATAGAACTATTAGACCTAGACTAGACTTAATAGTAAACTAGAATAATAGTACTTATACTACCCCTAGTAACTATAGCTACCTAAACTTTTACTAGCTACTAATGCTTATTTTATTAACTACTTAAGTTAGGCTAAGAGTAAATTAGCACTAGATCTAGCCTAGAATAGAGGCACTAACTACCTTTAAATATCTATAGTTATAGACCTAGTAGTTAAAATAGGTATTAGTAGCTAGCCCTATATAAAATAGTTAGCCTTGCTTTTAAGCTAGGATAGATCTAACTTACTAGTAATATTATAGCATTAGTGCCTAGAGTAGTTAATTAATTAAGATTTATAAGAGATATATTAGATCCTATAGGAATCTCCTAACTATAGTAAATTAGTATTAGAATAGAGATAGGCTAGGGCTAGAGGGATTATACCTTTAAATCCTTAGCTATTACTTACTTAAGCTACTTCTTAGTTAAAGACTTTTAAGGATATTACTTATTTTTAGAGTTTTCCTAGGTAGATTAGAGCTAGATAAGCATAGAATATAAGAGTACTTATAGTAGCTAGTACTATTTTATTAGATAACTTAATAGATCTATAGTAATATTAGTATTTAGGCTAATACTAGCCTAGGAGTGCCTTAGATAGTTCTAAGGAAGAAAAGAACCTATAGGAAGTTTAATAAAAAAGAGAAAAGAAGGAAGACCTCTCTAGGGGAGAGAAACCTTTCTTATACTTATATAGAGAAGGGGGCTAAATTATAGATATTAATAAAGAAAGAAAAATATAAGATAAAAATCTAGTTATATAATACCTAGGAGACCTAGGCCTAGAAATAGCTAGGAATTAAACTAAACTTATACCCTTACTATAAAAGATAAATAATATTAGGTGCTTTAACTTCCCTAGACTAATAAGCTAAACCTAGGCTAGAGGAGGCTAAAAAGTAAGGCTATAGAAAAGCTAGCTAAAAAGTAAAAGAGAAGTAAATTACTACTATAAAACTAAATCTAGTATACTTGTCAGGAGAGCTCCTAGAGCATCGGATGTGTGAATGCGGCCTGCGCATTGACTAGGATGAAACCCTCGATGAGACAACGGTGGAGACAATGTATCAGAAGTACCTCCGTAGACTAGTCATTACCATAGCGCACTGTGTACCCTTTAGGTACAAAAGTCAGGTGCTGTCTGCACCTCTAATTAACTAGAATTAAACCTTTTCTATTAGCTACACTAACCCCTACCTTTAACAGTTATAAGCCTAGGAGGCTTCTATTGCCCTTATTATTAATTATCAGAGGATAAAAGCTCTATTAAAGTTATTAACCTAACGCTTGCCTATATTAAGAGATAATCACTTCTTTATTATAATAATCAGTTAAAACAATAACCCTATGCTTCCTTTAACTAGTATAGTTTCTCTTTATAATGTCTAAAGAAACTCTAAATATAGTGTTATTATTAGAGAAGGACTGGATTAAATAGTACGCGTAAACTAAGAATTACACAGAATCTTATAGTGTCTAGGAGTATATTAATCTAAATCAGGATAAATTACTAGAAGAACTAACAATGCCTACTTACCTAAAAAGAGATCTAAGACTAGAGATTACAGCGGATAACCCTAATGCTCTAGAAGACTAGAAGATTACATATAAAGACGCTAAAGATAAGTATAACTTTAAATGTAAAGATCTATAATTTAACCTTATAAAATACACGAACCTATTAAGGCAAATACTAAAGATTAGGGAATTTATTTGCAAGACCCTTTTAAAGAATATCTAAGACTCTCTTAACTTTAATAGTAAAGAGAAGGGAAGGGAGTTAGTTTATTAGCACTCTTAAAGAATATTAAAGCTTCTCTAGGATTAATATAAGCTAAACGCAAGGAAGATATTAATTCTTACAGAAACGCGCCTTAATAATTACTTATAAGCTAAAGGTTCCCGCAATTAGTACTAATAGACAGTGATAACAGAGGTACTATAGAGGAATTATTAAGACCTTAAGACCTAATAGACTAAGGAGATAATACTATACAAGTTTGTAATCCCTCTTCGTAGTAAATTTAAGTTATTTTAGAAGAAATAGAATAATCTACTTAACAAGGGCATAAATCAGAGCTTTCTTAAGGCTATTATAAAGTTTAAAAGAGACTATAAAGCTCTGCAAAGCGTACTAAAGGCTGCTAATGCAATTATAACCAATAAATTAACAGGATTAAATGATTTAACAAAATCCAAGAGGCCTAAGTGCCCTAGATATACGAATCACACGGTTAGAGATACCTTAAAGTAGTAGGAATCCTATAATTCGTTTAAAGCTCTATATAAGTTAGACCTTGCTCCTAAGAACTAGGAAGTTAGGAAGAACTCTAAAGATAATATTAAGAAGTATCTAAAAGAGAATCTATAAGAGAAAACAAAGACTATAAATTAGAAGTTAAAGGAGAAGAGCGGTAGCAATATTATTATGCCCTTGCAGAATCCTACAAATAACTCTATAGCTATCACTCTAGGCAAGAAGTTAGCTAATGTATTGTTATTTATACGCGCTAGGCGCTCTTAACGCGTTACCCTATCTTTAAACGCGGTTAATAGCTTAGAATTAAAGAGGAATATAGTCCTTTATAACTCTAGAGCAAATATTCACATCTTTAACAACCCTTATTAGTTTAAGCAAGCTAAATTTAATAATACCGTTATAACAGAGGTGGAGGCTAGTGGCATAATCTATATGGCTTTAGGCAAAGGTCTAGTGTATATCTTAGTGATAGATCCGCTATCTAGAACGCTAAGGATAATTATACTAGAGAAAGCGCTACTAATCCCGGAATTTCACGTTAATCTCGTATTAGCGATAATTCTAATAAAGGCAGGGATCTTCTAGAATTAGAAGAAATGCTTCCTATATAAAGGATTAAGGCCTGTGGTAAGAGTTTACAATATTAATAAGCTCCACGTGTTATTATAGCTATTAGAAGAGCTAAAAGAGGCCTACGCTATAACTAGTAGGGCACTAAGACCGCCTTAAAAAGGAGATATAGAGCTTTAGTATTAACAATGCGGTTATCTAGGCATACGCGCATTTGCAGAGCTTACGAACATAGCTTTAGGGGTTAAATTAATAGGTCCTAAGCTTATAGAATATAAGGTCTATACTATAGGCAAAGCTAAGCAATAGAGATCGTAGATTATACCTAAAGGCCTTCCGCAAGGGCTAGGTTATAGGCTTTCTATTAATCTAGATTACTATAACTCTCCTTATTAGAACAGTAATAGGTATTAGTGTATTTTTACATGCCTTATAACCTTAATAAGGTTCTTTTATTCCTTTAAAACAAAGGATAGCATTCGCAATAGCTTTTATATAATAATAGTGTTCCTAAGCACTTAATTTAGGGTTTAACTACGCTTTCTACACAGTAATATTAAAAAGCCCTCTTTACAGAGCAAATAAAAGACAAGATAGCCCTTATAGGTATTGTAGTCTATAATTCAGCTCCCTTAATGCCTAGCTAGAATAGAAAGGCAGAGAGATCTAGGGGGTGGTTAAGCAAAAAGCTTATATGTTAAGCCTAAAGGCTTAGCTTCTAATAGATCTTAATAATAAGGTCTTTAATACCGCGGTTTATCTATTAAATCAAATGCCTTTTAAGCATTACAGAACCTAGATTATACCTTATAAGCTTTAGTGGAATTAGGCTAGGAAAACGGTTCTAGCCTATTCATAAATAGCAGAGGTCTAGAAGCCCTTAATTGCATATCTACAAGCTTACGGATATAAGGCTTTTCCTATAATAATAAAGGCTCTAGAGCACGTTAAATCACACAACGCAATCCCATAGTTAGAGCAGAAAGCTTACATTAGGTACCTTATTAGTTATAGAGGCAAGTCCTAATACATTATTTAGGTGCCTTCGCTTTGTAATCATAAAGTTATTATATTAGCGTGTGTTTAATTTAATAAGAATTCCTTCTTTAAACCAGAAGAAAAGCTAGAATTAGCTTAAAAGGAGAAGATATTAATAATCACGCTGCTTAAAGAGCTTAAAGCTAATAATATTAACAAGGAAATCAGTCAAGACCTTATTAGATTAGAATTAGAAGAGGAGGATTACCCTCCTATGCCTTTAACCATAGAAGGAGAAAATAAATAGTTTAAAGCAAAAACACTACCTTATATAATAGGGGAAGAAGATAACCTTTCTAGTGCACTTTTAACCCTCTTAACTCTTCTTATAAGGCACTAGTTACCGTAGAGAATAAAGAGCTTAGGATAGAAGGTAATAATGCGCTATATCGTAAAATTAATGAATTTATGCGTAATATAACGATTAAACACGCAGAGACTACCACAGAGACTAGCAAAATTACTAGTAAAGGTAGTAAAGAAGTGGAGAATCATTATCCCTAGGATAATAGCATTAATCCAGATAACATTGTTACTAGAAAACGCTAAAGAAAGGAAACACGCAAAGCTAGGTAGGCATAGTTTTCTTATGCCTTTTCTATGGCATTATAAGGCACTTAATATAGTTTACGGATTAAAGATATACCTCTAGAACCCGCCTATTATTAATAAGCTATAGCTTTACCCTATTATAACTACTAGAAGAAAGCGATTATAAAAGAACTTTTAAAGCTCCTATCCCTAAATTACTAGGAAGATATACTAGATAAATCCCTTAATCTAGAACTTCATAGGAAATTATAGACCTTAGCTAGGTCTTTAAATATAAGACTAATAAGAAAGGAGTAGTAATAGAGTTTAAAGCTAGAATAGTCGTTTAAGGTAACTAATAACTAAAGGATAACCTTAATAACTACGCTATAACGCTCGCTTTATAATCTCTACGCATGCTACTCGCAGTCTACTACGCTAATAATCTTAATACCTAATAATATAATGTTCAAAATGCCTTTCCACACGCAGAGCTTAAAGAACCTATCTTTTATAAGCCTCTAGAGGGTATAAACGCAAAAGGTTATCTCTAGAAGATAATAAAAGCGTTATATAGGCTACGAGAAGCTCCTTAATAATAGTTCCTTTATTTAACAAGATTTCTCTTAAATCTAAGCTTTATATAAGGGAAAGAAGACCTATGCATCTTTATAAAAGACGATTTTATCCTGTTTTTCTACGTAGATAACATTATAGTGCTTTACCCTAATAGATCTAAAGTAGAATTCGAAGAATTACATAAGCAACTAATGAACGGCCTAGATATTAAGGACTAAGGCGAATTAAAGTGGTTCCTAGGCATTAAAATCATTAGAAACCGCAATACCAAAGAGATGTGATTATCGCAGGAATCGTACATTCAAAAGATCGCTTAGAAATTCATTCCTAACGTTATTAATAACAATCTAAAGAGCTTAACCTCTGCTCCTCTTCCTACGGCTATAATCCTTGCTAATACTAGCGAAGCTTCTAATAAAGAGATTAATTATTACAGAGCAGTTATTAGCTCCTTAGTGTATCTTTGCATTATAGGAAGACCTAACGTGGCATTTATAGCATTAAAGCTAGCCTCTTTTATAACAAATCCGTTAGCAAAGCATATTAAGCTTGCTAAAAGAGCTATTTTGTACGCTTAGAACACGAAGAAGCTTTGCATTTGCTACTTAGGCGCGGATAGCTTTAATACCCTGTTTTCTAGCACTAATGCTTCCCTTAGCGATAACCCTAATACTTATAGATTAACGCAAGGCTACGTTTTTATTATGCATGGCGCTGTAATTAATTAGAAATTAGGTAGGCAATATTATATAATAACTTTAAGCATAGAAGCAAAGCTCTTTACCCTAAATTACGGTGTAAAAGCGTATATCTTTAGGAAGGTTACTTTGCAATATTAAGGTCCGCGTACCACCGCTTTCTATTATCTAGTGTAATAATAAGCAGATAATCTAAATTATAAAGTATATAGAAGGAAGGCTTTAGACTAGCCTTAAGCACCTTAATATGAATTAAATGTGGATTTAAGAGCAATGTGCAAAGGGTAACATCAAGGTTAATTAGTTAAAGACCTCTGAGATGCCTGCGGATGGCTTTACAAAGCCTCTATTAGGTTAAATGCATAGGGATTTCTATCACCGGATAGGATTACGCGAGATTCCCTTATAATAACACTAGAAATTCGTTATAATCGCTTCCTACACTAATGAATTCTAGCTTTAATAGATATCTTAGCTAGGGGGTGTGTTAGGAGAGCTCCTAGAGCATCGGATATGTGGATACAGCCTGCGCATTAACTAGGATAAAACCCTTAATAAGATAACGGTAGAGACAATGTATTAGAAGTACCTCCGTAGACTAGTTATTACCATAGCGCACTGTGTACCCTTTAGGTACAAAAGTCAGGTGCTGTCTGCACCTCTGATTGACCAGAATTGAACCTTTTCTATTAGCTACACCGACCCCTACCTTTGACAATACTATAAGATAGTATAAGAGGCCTAGAGTAATGCTAGAGTAAACCTAGGATAGAGCTAGGTAAGGCCTAGAACTAGGGATTTTCCTTCTTTCTTTCTTTTCTTTTTTTCTTATTAGGATAAGGCTAGTGTAAGCTAGTAATAAATACCTATAATAGGCTATACATAACGCAACGCAGGCCTAGTGTAAGGTTAGCGTTAGCCTAGATATAAATATAAGGGGTTTTTCTTCCTATTTAAGGGTTTTCCCTTTTAACAAAGCAGCAGGAGTACTAGTACTAGCCTTACATAGAGCCAGAGCTTTGCACTACAATACAATACATTTGGTGTATTGTGTATTGTATTGTATTGTATTGACAATACAATACAATACAATACATTACACAATACAATACAAGTACTTTTTCACAATACAATACAATACATGTATTGTTTTGTATTTAATTGTATTTTTTTATTTTTCTACGCTAAAGTAGATTTCCTTAATTATAAGGCATTATAAGGTATATATATCTAAAAATAAGTAATAAGGGTTTACTTTAGACTTACTTTTATATGATTATATAGTAATAGCTTCTTATTATTAGTTTTAAGAGCTTTTTCTTGCCTTAAAACCTAGTATCTAATAATAATATAATAGTAAGTCTAAAGTAAGTCTTTATTAACTTTATAATAGTATTACCTTCTTATAATTAGTTATAAAAGCTTTTTCTTACTTTAAAACCTAGTATTTACTAATATTATTATAGTAGGTCTAGAGTAAGTCCTTATTAACTTTGTAATAATATTCCCTTCTTAAAATAGTATTTTCTTATATTAAAACCTAGCATTCACTAATATTATAAAAGTGGGTCTAAACAGGGTTCTTATTAACTTAATATTAGTATTACCTTCTGAATATTAGTTATTATACGTTTTTCTTACTTTAAAACGTAGTATATTTAAACTTTATCAAAGTGGGTCTTAAAGTGGGTCCTTATTAACTTTATATAAGTATTACCTTCTTATTATTAGTTATTATGACTTTTTTACTTTAAAACCTAGTATGTTTAAACTTTATAAAAGTGGGTTTTAAAGTGGGTCCTTATTAACTTTATATGAGTATTACCTTCTTATTATTAGTTATTATAGCTTTTCTTTTACTTTAAAACCTAGTATTTACTAATATTATAAAAGTAGGTCTTTATTAACTTTATATTAGTGTTGGAACACCAAGGTGCCTGCGCAGGTAATAATACCGTTGTTATTGAAGTCTATGATAGTTGATGATCCAGATAAGAGAAGAGAGAGAGAGAGAGAGGAATCTAGCTAGCCAGAAAGTGGGTGAAACCCGTAAGTGGGGCAAAGAGGGGTGGCGAAAAGGGCTGCCAATCACAAGGCGTGCATCCCTCTGAGGGCTCCACTTGGCCCACAATTGGCGGGGTCTTTGGCCACGACTAATCCGATGATGATCCGAAGGAAGCAACACTAGCAGTCTCTCTTTTCTCGTGGCCAAAGGAGCCCAAAAACGCAATAAAAATCGAATCAAAGGAAAGTGTACACAAGTGGATCCCTTGATGGGAATCCGGAGCCCTGATTGGCCTGGTTGGCATTGGTCAATTTAATTAATCCGATCGCAACGAATCCTCCCCTTCGCCTCCGTTAATTCCCTCTCCATAACGTTTGTAACGCTTATAAAGGTCTCTTAACCTAGCCTTCCACACGGATCGTTAATTCGTTCGAATTAATTAAGGTTGTTAGCGCTTGATTTGGCGATCCCTTCGTCATCGCATTAGCCGGGTTGTCGTTGCCGTTGATCCATCTAACCTCGTAGATCTCGCGCCTCTCGTACGATTGGCGAAGGGCCATGATATTAATCATCAGCCTCTTCTCTTTTGTTATGCCTAGCTTGACAAGGCATTTGTATAACGAGAACGAGTTAGTACAAAGGATCGTAGGGATCCGAGGCATTTTTAATCAGTCCGTGATCTGATTGAGGGTTGTAGATATCGCGTACGCGATATTAGCACCTTAAACCATGCTGTATAGCTTAGAGGCAAGCGCGCTACGTGTAACCCGCTTGCTCTTTGTTAAACTATATGTGATGATATTCCCTTTCGCGATGAAGGTGTTGTCATCCCTCTTTGCCTTGTTACTGATTACGATTACATACCCGATCTGTGAGCTAAGATCCTTGTTATTTGTAAGCGATCTATCTACGAATACGAAGAGCTTTGCTTCTTTAAGGGTTAGTGGGATATAGCGTAATCCTTGTTGCTGATTCTTAATCTGCTACTTAAGGCGTTTGTTTAGGCGTACGATATCTTTGGCAGCTAGTTCTTGGTGTTAAGCTGTAATTAATAGATTGTACGAAGCTTCTGGTTGGCAGACGGTTGCGATGTAACTTCCTTAGGCTTGTTATTCTACGTAATCCTGCCTTGCTGTTAGAGATCAAGGGTTGACTTCCTTGATCTTCTGACTTTGGCCTTTCTGGGTTAGGGTTAGTGAGTTGTTAGCATTTTAGGTTAGGATGTATTTATTAAAAGTGAGGGGATTCCCGTTTAATAGTCGCTGCTTCTCTTTAGCTATGAAGTTAGCCTTCTAGAGCTCTTTTTCTTCTTTATTAAAGAAGTTATTGTCGCTTAGACCTAGCGTGTTATCCGTTTGCATTCTAACGATCCTAAAGAGGTTTTTATTATTCAGAGCTGTGATTAATAAGCAGGGATTGTATGTTAACGTTGTTATGTTAAGATTATCCCTGTGATAACGGAAGTACGTTGCCTACCAGTGAGTTCCGGCCTCTGTAATGCCGTAAAGAGGCTTAATGACCTCTATTACGGTGCCTTCTGGAAAGAGGTGCGCGATCTGTTCCGGCAATCTCACGATAATCAGTCTCGTGAGTTTTGTTTGCGATTGAACGTAGGCTTGGGTGATATTGCGGATCTAGAGGCAAATCCCTTTTGCTTTAGCGAAGGAGCGATAGCTATAATTAGCTGTTGGCTTGCCTGTTGGATTGTTGGTGATTGCGTTAGGATGAATTCCTTCTCCTTGTTATTGTGGCCTTGTACAATGAGGCGAGACTTCTCGTACGGCAAATCCGTGCCTTTACCTTTAATCTCTCTTACTATGCGAGAGTTAAAGATCCTATGGCCACTGTGTTTCGCTTGATTGAACTTCGTGAATCTGAACACATTACGAGCTTGCAGAGCGTTAATCTTGGCTTAATCCGATCGTTTAAAGGGCTTTCCTGGGGTTGTGATTTTCCCTTCTTGGCGGAGTTAGAGGGTAAGGTCCTAGTTAGCTTTTTCCTTTGCTGTTAGGAACGCTTCTGTTAGCGATCCTCTGGTTATGATCTCTCTGATTAATGCCTCCTCTTAATCTTTGTTAATGACTATGAAGTCCTCGTGATCCTTAGGTCTTTCTGTGTCTTGGTTAAGGGAGAATTAAACTATGAGGGCTTTTCTTAGCCTTCCTTGCTTTCTCTTTGCTAGTACTAGGAGTTTTGCTCCTTCTTTCGCTCCTTCCCTTACCTCCGCCCCTATAGAGGCAAGAGAATCTCTCTTATTTATAGTCTTCTTAATAACTTAAGGTTTTATCTCCTATAGCCCTCTATAGCACATAGGTCCTTATAGTAGGGCTTTACTACTGTAGATTGGAATTTCGCTAGGCTATGGGGCATTTAGATAGTGTAGGTCTCCTATTGGTGGCGATTAGCTTATAAGGGCTGTGCTAGCTGCCCTTCTCCCTCCATATACGTACATTGGCCTGCAGAGGTAGCTAATATATTGGCAATGTGTTAGGGCCGTTCCGGGCGTTAAGGGCATTGCGGACCTGCCGTAAGGCTAGGTGGCAGCGTACCTTGTTAGTGGCCTTCTGAATTGCCTTAGCGTGTTAAATGATAGAGACGCTTAGCGGCGACTTGTCTGTTATGTGTAGGTAGGCTCCGAAGACTAGCAGGGTTAGCACTAGTCTATTAGGGCCTGCTAAGTTATTAATGGCTTTAATGGCTATCTAAAGACGTTGCTCTGGCGTGATCTCTGCGCTAATTAAGTCTGTGATAATCTTGTAAGCCTGGCGTAAAGGTCTATGGTACTTTTTAACCTTTCCGATGCTACTATAGGCTTTAATTAGCATCTTATTGATCTTAATTAACATTAATTAAGCGTAGTGCTTAAATTCAGCGGAGGAGAAGTTATTGCCGGCGTTATGGATGATCTAATCCAGCGGTCCGAGATAGGTATCGATCTAGCACTCTCTAATTGCATCCTAGATATCTTAGGCCTTCTGCTTCTTAGGATTAAGGAAGCGGGCTGCTTAGAATAAAGTCGCTGAATTAATAACGTGGAGGACTAGTCGGTTGTTAATCTGCGCGATGTTAGCAATGATCTTATAGTTGAAGTTGTGCTCGTCTTTGATTGTGAATTTGAACTAGCTAGGAGCTTTTCCTTTCATCTAACAATAGTGGTAGACTTTGGTTAACTTCTTAATTGCCCGGCGTTTAACATTATAACCGGCCCGCTGAAGGATCTTTGCAAGCCATTAAACGGAAGGGTAACCGAAGCGACAATGCAATTAACGGATTTCTCCTTCTGAGAGGTGGAAGGCAACTATTTCTTTAGCCTCTAGTAGCCACTAAGGATATCCCTATTATTGCACAATAGGTATAGTCTTATTGCCTTAGATTAGCACGTTCGCAAGGTTGTCAATCTTAACTTGTAGCTTATCTATGTTAGTAATAGAAAAGAGGAAAGGAGTTGCTATGTTAAGGACGTAGAATTCGAGCTCTCCGAGTTCTGTAGGCACACGAAGCATGCCTTTTGCGGTTGCAGATCTAGCACCGAATTTAACGAGTTATGGCTCGTAGGGGATTATCTTTAACAAAGGCATTAATCATAATAGAGCCTTTACTTATCCCTAACCTGCCGTTGATTTGCCTGCCGCCCTAGTGTTAGGCATGATCCCTCTAAAGACTTCTTTGGAATAGCGCTCTTTAGAGATGTAGTAGGTTAATCCCTTATTAGATTCTTGCTGTTAATACGGTTCCTGCTTTAGGAAAGCGTGCTAAAAGGCTTGGTTATTAAGGGCAGCAAGAACGTTAGTATCTACGAGATTATAATTATCCTATGGCTCTAAGCAAAAGAATTGTGTGATGCTTAGATGTGCCGCCGGCGATGGCTCTTTATTATCCTTATTACTGTCTTTAGTCTTTATGTAAGCCATAAGATACGGTTCCTATCCTTAGCCAGGGCCCTCATTAGGCTTGTTATTATCCAGCCCTTTGTAAGAGGTAAGAAACGCCTAGAATCTCTTCTCTAAAGGGGTGTACAATGGATCTTACTAGCGAACTAATAATCCTTCTCCTTTTAGCGTTCTTTATTAGAGTAATTAAAGGACTAATAGCTGTTCTTGCTATATATAAAGCAACGCCAAGGGCTACGCCTTAGGCTCTTACCGCAATAGCCTCCCCTGCCTTAGGGCTAATGTCTGTATTAACGGTTAGTGAACATAGCCTTAGGAGAGCTCCCTTGTAATTACAGGTATTAGGTAGCCCTCTTGTTTAACTCTAAGATTATGATTGCCTTACAGAGGTCTCCGGCGAGACTCTTAAAGCCTAGGAGTGGTTATACTCTACTATCTAGCATTTAGGCACACTAGCTATAGTATTTAACGTTTGCTTGTAGAGCTTAGTATCTACTGTATTAGAAGGATACAGGCCTTAATGGATCTTCTTAAGGGTAGCTAGCATGATTTTAAGGCACTTAAGCCTGGTTTTATTAGGGTTCTTAGCAATAGCGCTGCTTAGAGTTATGCTACTCTATTTGTGGCAGTAGAATTATTGATTGCTTTCTGTCTTAAAGCGTTAGCGGATATGGCTAATTATCTCTTTGTATGTGAGGTTTTAACCGAAGAGATAATCGAGGTAGTATTGCTTGGTATTGTTAATTAAGATGATTAGGAGAGCCTTTTAATAATGCGTTTAAGGGAGGTTAATCCTATCACACTTATTCTTAAAGAGCGTGACTTTTAGGGCAAGGAAATCGTATAATTATCCGCTGTAATAATCGCTATCTTTATACATCTTCGTAAGTTCTAAGATCTTCTTTATGATCTAGTCTTTAGAAGAGAATTGTTATACAGGTAGCAAGGTTTGCCGTGGATAGGGATCTTCAGGGTGAATTACTTAATGTGATAGGGTTTGCCGCAGAAGAGGCTCTCTTGCGGGTTAAGGGGTTTAAAGGTGCTGTTAGGTTTAGGGAGGACAAGGTTCTAGGGTAAGCAGACAAGGGGGTTAAGGAGGTTAATGTTCAGGGGGTTAGAGGATCGTAATCTCCCTTTAGGCCACAATAGCCTCGTTTCTTGTTAGACCACCTCTTCTAGAGATGTTATGATTGCTAACCCTTAGCCTTGTCTTACAATAACACTATAGTCTTACAGAGAATTCCGTAGCTCTCTAATAAGGTCTCTGTTAGCTATTGCAAAGGTGTTCTTAGACTATCCTTTAAAGTCTTCTTAGAATAATTCCCAAAGATCGTTATCCCTCTAGTCTTAATGCTCGCTAAGGTTAATGAACCTTGCAATATAGTTATTAAGCTTAGTTAGCGTGGCGGAATTAGGGTTAACTACGATTCGTTCTTTCTAATCTTTTGTAAGGGCATAGGAAAGAGGTTATAGTTGTGTTAGCAGTTTACTCTCTTAGGGTCTCTTAGGTGCTATTGAGATTTGGGATGGTTTCTTATCACTAGAGAATTAAGGCTCTTCTCTTAGTAATAGTCCGGGCGATTGTGTAGCTTCTATAGCAGCTCAGGTCTTCCCTCTTGTTACTAGTCTAGCTTCCTAACTCATTATGAGTAATAGTTATTAACATTAGGTTTAAAGCAAATTAATTCGATCGTTCGGTTGGTTTTCTTATGGTAGGTGTAGGATTAGTCTCTCTATTAAAGATGAAGATAATAACAGAAGAAGTTAATCCTTAGGTTCGTGATGGACGTAGAATCAATCTCTCTATCAAAAGTGAAGATAATGATAGAAGAAGCCAATCCCTTAGAAGCCTAATGAGTCCGCAACTAGAATTCAAGTCTCTTCCTTTAGCACACTCTCGTAGCCGTGCCCCTATTCCTGAGGATCTAGATGACAGGAAAATGACTGTGGCGTCTGTAGAAATGTCTTTTCTTGTGATACCTAACTTATCTGTGGTTGTGATCAACCACTGATCAGTGTTGGAACACCAAGGTGCCTGCGCAGGTAATAATACCGTTGTTATTGAAGTCTATGATAGTTAATGATCCAGATAAGAGAAGAGAGAGAGAGAGAGAGGAATCTAGCTAGCCAGAAAGTGGGTGAAACCCGTAAGTGGGGCAAAGAGGGGTGGCGAAAAGGGCTGCCAATCACAAGGCGTGCATCCTCTGAGGGCTCCACTCGGCCCACAATTGGCGGGGTCTTTGGCCACGACTAATCCGATGATGATCCGAAGGAAGCAACAATTAGTATTACTCTCTTATAATAGCTTTTCTCACTTTGAAACCTATTATTAATAAGTAAATTAGGACTTACTTTAGACTTACTTTTATAATAATACTAAAGACTAGGTTATATAGCTATTAAAGCTATTAAAGCTATTAAATTATAATAGAAAAGACTATTTAGGACTTACTTTTAAGAGGAATATATTATATACTTTCCTTTTATTTTTAATTTTTACTAACTTTAAAGTTAATTCTAGATAGGTTTTTCCTTCTCTTTTACTTTTACTTTAGTTTTAAAAGCTTAAAAAGTAAATATAATTATTTATAATTCTAATAAAAGGGTTTATAGCTATAAGACTATTTTTAAGTAAAATAAAATTCCTTTATTCTTATATAAGTTCTTAGTATATCTAAATATTATTATTAGAGTTTTAGTTTATTTATATATAGTTATAATGTTTTTCCGTAAGGTAAGTTTTACACTTAAAGTTAAGAAAAACTATTTAAAAAGATAATAAATCTAAGAAAAAAGTTATAAACTTAGAAAGACCTCTAAAATTAGTGAAAAAATACTTTAATAAGTTACGCTTAAACTATACTATTAAAGATAACTAAGGAGTAGTTATTAGGTTAATATTCTAAATTAGCTAGATATTTAAAGATTTATAGAAAAGCAAATAAATTATATTAAAAAAGCGGCTTATATTAACTAGATTAGTTATTAAATCTACTATATAATAGAATTTTATAATACCCCACTTTTTTACCCCTAACAATACATTGTATTGTATGTATTGTATTGTATGTATTGTATTGTATGTATTGTATTGTATGTATTGTATTGTATGTATTGTATTGTATGTATTGTATTGTATGTATTGTATTGTATGTATTGTATTGTATGTATTGTATTGTATGTATTGTATTGTATGTATTGTATTGTATGTATTGTATTGTATGTATTGTATTGTATTGTATTGTATTGTATTGACAATACAATACACAATACAATACATAGGGCAATACAATACAATACAATACATCGAAGGGCCAAAAATACAATAAATACAATACATGCAAAGCTCTGCATAGAGCTAGCTAGCGTAATTAATATATATAGGTAACTATATCTTACTCTTAACTAAGAATATTAATCTATAATGCCCTAGCTAAAAGCTAGCTATAAAGTACTTAGGACTATATAAGATTAAAAAAGAAGTTAGCTATTATAGTCTAGCTTATTAATTAAAGTTACCTAAAGGAACGCGCTTATATAATGTTTTTAATATTATAAGCTTAGAACCTTTTAGAGGAAATCTAAGTAACGCGGTTAAAATAACCTTGCTATAAGATAATGTTAAAGAGGATTAAGAGGAATTTAAAGTTAAATAAATTATTACTTATAAATATAATAGTAAATAGCGTAAATATTTAGTGAAATAGAAGAATTATAATAATTCTAAGAATTCGTAGGTGCTATAAAGAGACTTTATAATAAAAGAGGTTATTAAAGATTACAAGTGGTAACTAAGTAGCTAAATCTTAACTTTCTAGCTGCTTAATTAACTCTTAATTATAACTTAAAAATAATCATTAGATTGCAGCGATTTAATTAGGAAATAATTCATTTAATAATAATTTAAACTACTAAATAAATCTTATATTTAAAGCAAAAACTTAGCATAGACTTATAGCTATCTAATAGCTAGACTTTAGAGATATATTTAGATATATTTTTAGTATAATTTCTAACTTTATTAGCCTTAGACTTATTATTACTAAAGGCTTAAACTTATAATTCCTTAGGGAGTTCTAAAGGTCTAATACGCATAGGAGAGTAGCTTAAGTAATAGTAAACTAGTAGTAAGTTAGTAAAGAATAAGTAGTAAAGTTAATAGTACTAACTATAGGGCTATAAGTAGCTATAAACTAAAGATAATTAGTAATCTTAATCTAGGTTTCTAGATTAATAATATTAATTAGCTCTAAGAAAGTAGCGTGTTTATTACACTTTACTTCTTAAGAAGCCTTAGCTATAAGATATATATAATAAGCTTACCTATGTTTATTAGTATTTTTAAGGCTAAAAGAGTATTATAAAGTTTCTTCTTAGCTTATATAAACTCCTAGTAGCATATTAGTAATATTAAAGTAATAGACTAAAGGGTACTTATATTACTAATATAGTATAGTTCTAGAAGATTATAAAGACTATCCTAAAGCTATTTATATAGCTTTATAATTTTAATAGGATATTAGTAAGGAGTTAGTAGTAATTAAGAGATAATCCCTTAAGGCTAAACTTACCCTAATATAAGTCTTATTATTTTAAGTATAATAATAGTATTTTAGAGAATTACCTATAAAAAGCTAAATATTAGTAGTAATAGTAATAAGCTAGTAGTAAGTTTATACTAGAGGAGTAACTATATTTAGTTAGAGTAGGCTTTCCCTTAGTAATATACTAAGGCTATTTATCTTTATTATTATCCCTTAGAGCTATATTTTAAATAGCTAACTACTAGGTATAATATATATAAGGAATTTTTATTAAACTAGCTCTAAGTTAGTAATAAAAAGCAATAAAAAAGTAGTAAACTTATATAGTCTTTAATAATTATAAGGTTCTCCCTTTATAGAATAGCTTAATAGTAAGATCTTTAATAGTAATAGTATAGGATATAATAGCTTAAGCTATAATAATTAGTAGTTAATATTATATAATAGTAGTGTTATAATAGCTATTATATTAGTAAGGGACTTATAATTTAATAAGAGGCTTAAAGAAAAGAAAGAAAAGAGAGAAAAGAAGGAAGGAATTACCCTTTCTTATAGGAATTTAAGTACCTTAGATTAATCTAAGTTACACTAACTAGAATCTTCTATATATTATAACTAGTGTGTTTATAGAGATTACTATAATTTATAAGTTATTACTATAAGCTTACTATAAATTTATTAGGCTACTACTATAAGCTTAAAGAAAAACAAAAGGAGTAAGGTAATCTATGCCCTATAGAGTTAAGCTAATTAAAAATCACGCTAACTAGTCTAGTTAGAAAGAATCTCTTAGGAAGAATAACCTATAGAGAGAAAGTTAAGAAGTAACTATAACCTAGCTTCTATTAGTAAGTAATTACTATAAAAAGGCTAATATAGCTTAATGTTATTAATATTACTATATTGCTTTATAAAAAATCACTATAGCAAGTAGTAATAAAGGAACTCTTACGCTATAACCTAACCCTAAGATAGCACCTTAATATAATTAAGGATAATTATAGTAAGAGGGGGTATTATATTAGGAGCAGAATAGTAATAGTATTTATAAGGGTAGCAATAGCATCTATAAGGGTAGAACCTAGTGGGGCATAGAGCTAAGGGCTAGCTACAGGCTAGTTATATAAGAGCTGCGGGCTATTTAAAGGGGCTTTCCTATAAACAAAGGGAAAGGGCTAGAGATTAAACCTTTTAAGCACCTACCCCTAGCTAGCAGATTAATAGCTATAATACTCTAATCTAACCTTCACTCTGTTATTCACTCCTAAGCCAAAAGCCTTGACAATAGTGCTTATAGAGTTATATAGGTTCCTTAGAGTCTAGGTTAATAAGAAACTTAATTAGAGTACCTATAAGAATATCCTAAAAGGTAAACTAGCCTAGTAGTAGCTTATACTCTCCTTACTAGTGGTATTAGCCTAGGGTTATAGCTTTAGAGATACCTAGCTCCTATATATATAGGTAGTCTAACCTATTCTTACCTATAGTATAAGCGCTTACTATACCCTAACTAAGAAAGGTAAAAAACTAAGAGGAATAGCTAAAAGCTTTATAATAGACTAATTAACCTATCTCTAAATTATAGCTAGTGTATTTAAGGCTATACCTATTACCTAACTAAAGGTTAAGACTTATATTCTCTCTCTAGATCTATACCTAAATAAGATAAAATAGAAGTTTAAAGAGAGAATTATAGAGAGTAAAATAGCTATAATAATCTAAACCACTATAGACTTAGTATAGATAGTACTATACTATAGATAGAGACCTCCTCTATAAATAATAAGCTAGTAGTAAAACTATATAAGGAATAGAGATAATACTAGGATAAATAGTATAGTAAGGAATGCTTAGGATAGTATAGGCTTATAAGAGAACTAACTAAGGATTAACCACTAACTTATAACCTAAAGGAAATCTAAAGATTCTATATAGGCCTAGAAAAGTATATCTCCTTAACTATAGTCTAACTATATATAAAAAGATTAGTCTTAATAAGTTTCTCTTCTAGAGAGGCATCCCTAGGGTAAACTTACCGCTATATAGCTATAGTAAAGTAATTAAAGACTAATATTATATTATAGTTGACTACCCTAAATATAATTACTAACGCCCCTAAATATACTAGCCTAGAGATATATAGGAGATAAGGCTAGCCCTAAACTACCCCTTAAAGGTAAGAGTAATAGCTAAATAGTTCCTTAGTATAAAATAACTCTAATACTACTTATTAGTATAAGAACTAATAGCTAATATACGTAGTAAAGAGAAGGAGCTAGAGCTAGGGCGCTTCTAGCGCTAGGACTAATAACTAGAATATAGATATAATAGACTACTAGAGAGAGGTATAAGATTATATAGTTTAGAGCTAGTAGTAGGCTAAATATAGATTTATAACTCTAGAACTAATATTAAATTAATTTTAACTACTTAACGCTAGGTATTATAAGCCTTACTAGTTTACCCCTATCTCTTTACTAAGCTATAACTACCTAATTACTTACTCCTTCTGTTACGTGATGGAAATGAAAGATAAAATGAGTGTGAAGGTTATTAAGGTTGTTGTCTAATTTAACTAGCTAGAAGCTAAAACTATTGTCTAATATAGGGGTTCTAGGTCACGTGCTAGCCACGTTCTAGGTTATGTTGTGGGTCATGCTCTAGATCGTGCTAATGTCAATTCTGACACGTAACAGATGCGGGCACCACTAATAAAAGAGATAGCTATCCTAGCTATCTAAGATCTAACGAATTTGCAACAAGCTAGGCAGCGGGCTCTTGCAAAGGAATTCGGTTAGATTCATTAGGTCAATTGTCAGGTCCTGCGATCGAATCGGTCATCGAATCGGTCATCAAATTAATCATCGAATCGGTCATCGAACCGGTCATCGAATTGATAACTTGATCTACAGGATCTGCGGCAAGAATAGCGGTCGGATTGATTGTCATTGTTAACTTGTACATCTGATTCAAAACGTAGGTCAATAGGGCGTTCTAAATCATAGTCAAATTGATCGTCAGATTGATCAGATCGATCAGGTTGATCAGATCGATCAGGTTGACGGTTAGGTTAACGGTCAGGTCGACGGGAAGGTTAATCATCTGATTTGCTATTAGATTGATAGTCGTACGAATAGTCATATCGATCATTGAGTTAACAGATCTGATGATTAATAGCTTGCAACGGGCGTTGCAAAGGGCCGGGCAACGATCTTTGCAAGGGGACAGGCAACGAGCTTTGCAAAGGGACAGGTAACGAGCTTTGCAAAGGGACAGGAATTCGGTCAGGCTGACGAATTGGCTGCTGACGAATTTGCTGACAAGCTAGCTGCCTTTGAAGGTAATTGCGTTCTTCAAAGACATCCTTGACAAGGTCTTTAAGCTGTTGGAAGTTATCCTCTTCTATAGCTAGCTTCTGTTAAAGGTCCTATATCTGCTACTGCTGCTGTTAAATTTGTTAATTTAATTACTGCTGCTACCATTGATATCGGGTCCTTAGGTCCTAAAGGTCCCGTTAGTGCTATTCTTATTGCCACTGGAATTACTGTTAAATCTGTTAGAATTGCTAACTAGCTAGGTATAGGTCCTTAAGATATTAAAAGACCTGATTTCTTAATGAGAAGGTCTTTTTACATATGCCATAGGTTCGGCGCTGACAATCTTGCTTATAAAGCTACTATAATCGCTATTGCTCGCACTAATCTAACTGGTGCAAGGGAAGCATTATAGCGAGCTTTATTGGTTCGTAAGGAAGCTGCCTAGGGAGGCTAGCGATCGAAATTGACGAATTTGTCAGATTGACGGTCGGGACGAAGATCAACGAATCGATTGAAATCGAAGGTCGAAGATCGAAGCAGTTCGAAGGTCGAAGATCGAAGGTCGAAGATCGAAGCAGTTCGAAGGTCGAAGATCGAAGGTCGAAGAATCGATTAATTCGAAGGTCGAAGATCGAATCAAATCGAAGGTCGAAGAATCGATCAAATCGAAGGTCGAAGATCGAATCAGTTCGAAGGTCGAAGAATCGATCAATTCGAAGGTCGAAGATCGAATCAAATCGAAGGTCGAAGAATCGATCAATTCGAAGGTCGAAGACGAAGGTCAACGAATCGATTGAATCAACGGATCAATTCGAATCCAAGGTCAGCGAATCTGACGATAGGCGCGATGCCTAGGGAGCTATCAGGCCTAGTGAAAGGGATAGCTTAATTAATTGGTCAGATTAACAGTCAGAACGATGTCAATAGATCTATTGGTCAGAGCGAAGGTTAACAGATCTGACGATTGGATCGAAGGTTAATAACGAATTGAAGGTTAACGAATCTGACGATAACTATCAGGCCTATTAAAAGGGATAGCTTTGACAGGCTTAGTGGATTGGTTGACGAATTGTCAGCTTAGTGGCTTTTATTAGCAGTAAAAGCGCTATAACGGGCGCAACAATCGAAGAGCAATTGCTACCACTTGTTACGTGATGGAAATGAAAGATAAAATGAGTGTAAAGGTTATTAAGGTTATTGTCTAATTTAACTAGCTAGAAGCTAAAACTATTGTCTAATATAGGGGCTCTAGGTCACGTGCTAGCCACGTTCTAGGTCATGTTATGGGTCATGCTCTAGATCGTGCCAATGTCAATTCTGACACGTAACACCTTCTCTAGAACTAGGATTACCCTCTCTATTACCTTAGCCTACCCTTAGTAGGTAAGGCTATAGCTAGGAGATAGTTTATCTCTATAGTATAGGTATCTAAATACTATAGCTAAAAAATAACCTTATTATATTATTCCCCCTAGTACTAGACTAGCCTAGACCTATAGTAAAGGCGCTATGCTTTTTCTTACTATAATTACTAGCATAAAGCTTTTTATATAATCCTAATAATTAGCTAGGACCTAGAGAACTATTAGACCTAGACTAGATCTAATAGTAAACTAGTATAGTAGCACTTATACTACCCCTAGTAACTATAGCTACCTAGACCTTTATTAGCTATTAGTGCTTATTTTATTAACTACTTAAGTTAGGCTAAGAATAGATTAGTACTAGACTAGGCTTAGAATAGGGGCGCTAACTACCTTTAAATAACTATAGTTTTAGACCTAATAGTTAAAGTAAGTATTAGTAGCTAGTCCTATATAAAATAGTTAGCCTTACTCCTAAGCTAAAAGAGAATTAACTTACTAGTAATATTATAGCACTAGTACCTAGGGTAATTAATTAATTAAGATTTATAAGAGATATATTAGATCCTATAGGGATCCCTAACTATAGTAAATTAGTATTAGAGTAAAGGTAGGCTAGGGCTAAAGGGGTTATACCTTTAAATCCTTAGCTATAGCTTGCTTAAGCTACTTCTTAGTTAAAGACTTTTAAGGTGTTGGAACAAGCATGATATCAATCGCGGCACGCAGCCGCAATTACCCAGCAAAGGTCGGGCCGCAAGGGCGCGCGCAACGCGCGTTCGCAAGAGGTAGCCCTACCTATAACTTATTAGCCTGCCCTCTAATTAGTTAAGGGCCTATAAGTTATATAACCTATAAAACGCACTATGTTTATAGCCACTTCTTATAATCTAAAAAGCCTCTCTTTTCCTCTCTCTTACACATACTTATAACTAATTAATTATAACGCCTAGAATAAAAGAATAATTCCTATTCCTTAGGCTATAATCCTAACGTTAGGCACCTATAATACTAATACTAATTAGTGGTTAACTTTATAGATAACTATATAGTTTTTCTAACCATAGATTAGTAAGGTTAATTAGAAGAGATAGCTACACTATAAACCTACCCTATAAAATAGGAGGGCTGCTAAAAGCGTGTATAGTTATACTAAGGAAGTCTAAGCACTCTCTTATAATAAGAAAGGAGCCTTATAACTCCTAAGATCTAATCCTAAGACCTTATAAAGACTTTAAAGCTATTAAAGGATTAAGGCCTAATTAGTAACTAGTCTAACCTATCTTTAATTACTTAGTTAGCGTATTCTACTACACACCTAACCCTTAGAAGGCATTCTCTTATAATAAGAAAGGAACTTATTACTCCTAAGATCTAATCCTAAGAACCCCTAAGGAATAAAGATAATAGCTATGCTTATAATCCTTTAACCTACTATATAACTAACACTATACCTCTATTCTATCTTTCTATAATAAAGATAAGAAAGTTAAAAGCTTCTTAATAAGAAGAACTATTAAAAGCCTTTCTCTCTAGCCCTAACTTTAGTAATACTAAAGAAAGCACTAAAGTTAAGAGAGACTAAAAAGGTAAAGGTTTATAACTTAATAACCCTCTCCTAAGATATATTCCCTAGAGATATAAGACTTTATTATATCTAAGATATTAAAGATAGTAAAATTATTTAATCTTAATAAATAAGGTAATAATCCTAAGGCTATTATAGCCTATATCCTCTTTAAGATAGTAGTATACTAGTCTAAGAGCCTTATTACTAGAAGTCTTTTTACTAACTTTATTAAAGACTTCTATAGATAGATAAGAGAGGTATTTATAATTATAGATTAAGCAATTACTAAGTATTTACATAATTTCCTTCTCTTCTAAGGCATATATATAGATAAAATAGCCTATAGGAAGATTATAGTAATACTTAAGGAAGTTACTACTTATAAGGAATTTTAAGATTAGTAAGAAGAAGAGATATAGGAAGCTATAAGGAAGTGTATACCCTTCTAAAAATACATTAAAGACTAAGACTTCCTTAATAACCTCCTTCTAATCCCTCTAATTAGACTAAGATTATAATATTACTAACTAAGTAATCTAGGAATCCTATAATCTTACTAATAACATTCCCTAAGTCTAACCCTATTAGGCTAATTATATAATAATCCTTAGGAAAGCCCTTATTAAAGGTATTCCCTATTAAGATAAGAAATCCCTTCTCCTATACCTCTAAGAGCACTTTTTCCCTCTAGACCTACACTAAAGTAAATAATTAATCTCGTAAAGCTTTATATAAGTAATATTTAATATAGCATAGATAACTATAAGGTCCTTAACTTAAAGTTAATAATCTTCTAAGGGAAATACAAGATACTAGGCATTAAACCCTATAAAGCTAGGTATACTCTTAAGGCTATACTTAAAGGGAAAGCTCTAATATACTATTATAAGCATCTATATAAGCTAGGAGATCCTTAAGACCTTAAGACTCTTATTAGCTATATTAAGAGAAGGTTTAAGACTAATAATATAAAGTAAAGGTATTTTCTTAAATAGTAAAATACTAAGCTACGCTAGATTATATAAGAAAACCTAGATAAGCTAAAGATTAATTACTTTAAAGAACTTATAATAAAGCTTATAAACCTTTAATAAGTAATCCTAGATATTACCTAATCTAAAAGAGCACTCTAGAATTAATTAATCTCTGCCTATTATAGTATACCTAAGTATAGAACTTACCTTATTAACCCTCTTACTAACCTCTAACTATTCTATAAATATATAAGGATATTAATATATATATTATTTACGCTAGCTAGCTCTATGTAGGGCTAGTACTAGTACTCCTGCTGCTTCGTCAAAAGGAAAACCCTTGAATGGGAAGAAAAACCCCTTGCATCTATGTTTAGGCCGACGCCAACCCTGCACCGGGCCTGCGTCGCGTTGTGTGTGGCCTATCGTAGGTGTTTGTTGCCAGCTTGCGCTAGCCTTTAAGGATATTAATAAGAATAACTATAAAGGAATAAGATAAAAGCATTAATTCCTATTAATACCTAATATAAGAGAGTAGTATTAGACTAATTATAAGTATAATAGGTATAGTAAAGAAGCCTATTATAGATAATTATAATTATAAGGTAATAAAGGCGCTCTATATATAAAGAAATATTATATATATAGTAAGGAAGGCTATTAGTTAACTAAACACTCTAAGGAGGAATATAAGAAGGTATATTAACGCTTTAAGAACCACTACCTTATAGAACTAATAACCCCTTCTTATAATGCTTTCCTTACTTAGTATAAAGGCAAAAGGATAATACTACTTCTTCTAAAGAAAATAAGATTTTTACTTATATAATAGAACTTAGATTTAAAGAAGAAAGTAATAAAGAAGAGATACTAATAAGCTTCTTTATATAAGGTATAATAATTAATAGCTAAATAACTATAGAGATCCTTATAAATTAAGTAGCTACCTATACCCTTATAAAGAAAAATCTATTTAATCTTTAATAACTAAAGGAAGCCCTAACTGCCTTCCTTCTTTAAGATTATTACTCTTTAGGTATATTCTAAGGCATTATCCCTAATACTAGGGCTATAGGTTACTTATTAGTAAGGCACCCCTAATTCCTTACCCTATAATAGTTAATCCCTAAGATCTAGCTTAATAAATCTAAAGCTAGGAGGTAATAATTTAATTCGGAAGTAGCAAGCTAATCCCTTAATTAGATTAATTAATATGCTTACTCCCTTTAGTATTATCCTATTCTATATAATACCTATAAACACTCCCTTCTTGCTATATTTAGCAGATATAGACTGCCTAAAGATTAATTTCTATATCTCTTAGAATATCCTTTAATAAGGCAATATTAAGATCCCTATTATCTATAAATAAGGATATCCTTAGATGCTTTTATAGAAGGAGAGATTAATTACCTAGAGTTATCTAACTAAGATACTGGCTGAAAAGTGAAAGAGAAGTGAATCACCACCACGAAACCGAATCTAGCACGCTGTAAGATAGTATAAGAGGCCTAGAGCAGTGCCGGAGCAAACCTAGGACAGAGCTAGGTAAGGCTTAGAACCTAGGATTTTCCTTCCTTCTTTCTTTTCTTTTCTTCTTATTAGGATAAGGCTAGCGCAAGCTAGCAATAAACACCCACAATAGGCCACACACAACGCAACGTAGGCCTAGAGCAGGGTTAGCGTTAGCCTAAATATAGATGTAAGGGGTTTTTCTTCCTATTCTAGGGTTTTCCTTTTAACGAAGCAGCAGGAGTACTAGTACTAGCCCTACATAGAGCTAGCTAGCGTAAATAATATATATATATATCTAACTAAGATAGAATTACAGCGCTTATATTACTAATTTAGTTACCCTTCTATCCGCTAACTTTATAATATGCTTTCTAAATTAGGCTATAAGGTAGATTTTAAAACCATTAGATAATTAATAAAGATCTACTACTAATGCTAATTAAATGCAAACAATTTATATCGCTTTAAATTCACGCTAAAGGATAAATATAACTTTAACTACAAAGTAATTATAGATATTATATATTTAGATAGCAATTGCCCTATTCTCCACGCTATTAATATAGCCACCGCGTTTAATATCGCTAGATTCCTAAAGGATATTATAGTAAAGGCAATATAGGAAGCTCTTTACCTCTACTAGATTAATACCTACTAGGGTCCTCTAGACTAGATTATAACTAATATTAGTATAACCTTTAGAAGCAAGGAATTCCGCTAATTTATAGCTTTAATGTTAATCTTAATTAAAGAAGTCCTTATTAAGGCATACTATAGCATTAGTAACTTGGCAGGCAAAGCCGCGGCCAGGAGACAGTTCGTCTCCGCCGCGCGGGCATCTAGGCGCCGCAACCAAAAGATAACCTTGTTATGCTAATCTCCCTAGTACTAGACTAGCCTAGACCCGCTATAAAAGCACTCCGCTTCTTCTTGCTTTAATTCCTAGTATAGAGTTTCTTAATATAATCCTAATAATTATCTAGGACCTAGAGAACTATTAGACCTAGATTAGAACTAATAGCAAACTAGTATAGTAGCACTTATATTACCCCTAGTAACTATAGCTACCTAGACCTTAACTAACTACTAGTACTTATTTTACTAACTAGTTAAATTAAGCTAAGAGTAAATTAGTATAGGACTAGGCTTAGGAGAGAGGCGCTAACTACTTACCTTTAAGTAACTATAGTTTTAAACCTAATAATTAAAATAGGTATTAGTAGTAAGCCTTATATAAAATAATTAGCCTTACCTCTAAATTAGAATAAAGTTAACTTACTAGTAATATTATAGTATTAATACCTAGAATAGTTAATAGACTAAGACTTATAGGAAATATATTAAATCCTATAGGAATCCCTTAACTATTATAGATTAGACTTAGAGTAGACTTAGTATAAGGGTAGTAAGGGTTATACCTTAAGATCTTTAGCTATAGCTTACTTAAGTTACTTCTTAGTTAATAATTTCTAAGGGTAGCGATTATTCTTAGGAGTTTCCTAAGTAAATTAGAGCTAGAATAGTATAGAATATAGGAGTACTTATAGCTACTAGTGCTATTTTATTAAATAACTTAATAGATCTATAGTAATATTAGTATTTAGGCTAATACTAGCCTAGGAGTGCCTTAGGTAGCTTTAAGAAAGAAAAGAACCTATAGGAAGTTTAATAAAAAGAGAAAAGAAGAAAGATCTCTCTAGGGGAAGGAACCTTTCTTATACTTATATAGGGAGAGGAGAGGCTAAATTATAGATATTAATAAAGAAAGAAGAATATAAGATAAGAATCTAGTTAGTTAATACCTAAGAGACCTAGGCTTAGAAATAGCTAGGAACTAAACTAAACCTATACCCTTACTATAGAAGATAAATAATATTAAGTGCTTTAACTTCCTTAAACTAATAAGCTAGACCTAGGCTAGAGAAGGCTAAAAAGTAAGGCTATAGAAGAGCTAGCTAAAAAGTAAAAGAGAAGTAAATTACTACTATAAAACTAAATCTAGCACGCTATAAGATAGTATAAGAGGCCTAGAGAAGTGCTAGAGTAAACCTAGGATAAAGCTAGGTAAGGCTTAGAACCTAGGATTTTCCTTTTTCTTTCTTTTCTTTTCTTCTTATTAGGATAAGGCTAGCGTAAGCTAGTAATAAATACCTATAATAGGCTATAAATAACGTAATATAGGCCTAGTGTAAGGTTAGCGCTAGCCTAAACATAGATATAAGGGGTTTTTCTTCCTATTTAAGGGTTTTCCTTTTAACGAAGCAGCAGGAGTACTAGTACTAGCCCTACATAGAGCTAGCTAGCGTAAATAATATATATAGCATTAGTAAGGTTAAGAGATACTATAGGCCACTCTAAAGAGCCTATAATATTATCTAACGTAAATGCCTATTAATACCTAAAGCTATAGCCCTATAAATAGCTATAAAAGCCCTTAATAATATCGCAGGCCTAAATAGCATTATTCTAACCCTTCTTATCTTTAGCGCTTACCCTTAAATAATTAATAATTCTCCTCCCTTACCTAATATTAAGTAATAAGCTCTTATAGTATAAAAGGTAATAAAGAAGATTAAGAGATTATACGCGCTCTATAAGGTTAAGGAAGCCCTTACTATAAGGAATAGCCCTAATACCTTACTAACCCTTAACCTCTTACTTATATTACTAGTTCTTATCTAGTAAGAGTATAAAGGATAGTAAGGCCTATATAAGCTCCTTATAATAGATAGAAAGAGCTATATCCTTAATCTTCTATAAGGACCTAAGGTCTTTAGGTTAACCTCTATTAAGCCCTATAATAAAGATCTAAGCAAGGAAAGGCTATTACTAGTAAGAGGTAATAACCTAAAGGTAATTAAAAGGGAAGAGTAAGAGATATAAATTAATAATATAATACCTCTAGCCTCTCTAAAAAAAGGCTAGGAAGACTATAAAAAAACCCTCCTATAATTATTAATTAGGTAAATAACCTTAAGGCATTTATCTTAAGCAAGAAGAAGGTAGACCTTAAGCTTATAATCTAATTACATAAGAAAGGCATAATTATAACTCCTAGCGAACCTTTTAAGCTCTTAATAAAGGCTAAGATTAATGCCTTAATTAGCTAAGGCATGTTTAAATTTATTACTTTTAATCTAAAGAAGCACTAAGGGATTTAAATCTTTAATTCCTACATTATTAATAAAGTTAAAGGAAGAATAAGCTAGCTATATAAGAAATTAAGGCTTATAATCTAAGGCTTTAGTAATAAAGCAAAGTAAGCAATCCTTACGTAAGCCCTAATAATCCAAAGGGTAAGCTAATAATTAATCCTTATAATTACCCCTTCTCTTCTTATAAAAGGATTCCCCTATAGATTTAAGATATTATATAGGTATATATATAATTAGAAACGCCGCTAAATTATATAATCCTTACCTAACTCCCTATCTAAATTCGTGATTAGTACCCTAAAGGAATAATTATAAGAGTTATTAAGCCCCTCTACAGAATTATAAAGGCTAGCATACACTAGTAAGTAACTTACCATAAGCACTATAGAGAAAACCTCTAGATAATAACATTAAGCTATAATCTATACTTACTAGTAATATCTGCTAAAAGCCCTTACTTTAGATGCGTAGGAATGTAGACTAATAATACCCTTAGCCTATTAGATAAAGGATTCTCCTAATAAGAAGAAGATTAACTAGCTACCGCTAAATTTGCTATAAAACCAAAGTAGTTTATTAAGCCTAATAACCCCTTATATTTAATAGTAGAATTATTTAACTAACTAATAACACTATTAAGATATAGTAAAAAGGGTAAAGTAATAAGCTATAGTTAATCCCGCTAGAAGAGCTAGATAAGAAGTATATAGAGTAAAGGGCCTATAGTGCTTACATTGCTTTAATTTACTAACCTAAGGCAAGCTTTAATCTATTAGTTACCGCATAATATTAAGAACTAATAACTAAGAATATTAAGGAACTTAATTACTATATTAAGTAGCAAATAGACTACCTAGATTAAGGATTAATCTTTATACCCCTTAACCTTAAAAGAGCAAAGCTATTTATATTTATTAACGGATTATTCGCTAATAATAAAGACCTTACCTTATAACTAGGCTATGTTCTTATCCTAGCTAATAAAGAGTATAAAGATAGTAAGTTTACACTATAAGGTAATATTATATACTATAGCTTAATAAAGAGTAAGAGAGTTATAAGAAGTGTGCTTACTTTAGAGGTCTATAGAATAGTAGTAAGTATTAATATAGCTTACGTAATTATAATAATATTAAAGATTATTATAGATTAATTAAACCTCCTAGAAATCCTAATTATAGTCTATATAGATTTATACTTATTATATAAATACCTTATTAAGCTTAGGACTATAAAGAAGAAGTAGCTTATAATTAATATTATAGCCCTTTAGTAATTATATAAACGCTATAAGCTTTATAAGATTAAATAGATTAATAGTAAAGATAACCTAGCTAACGCGTTTATAAAGGTAATACCTAATAAAGCCCTAGAGAGGTTTATTATAGGTAATATAGTAATAATCTAGATAAAGGAATAGGTTACCTAGACCTAGCACTGCCTATAAAGAGATAGGGAACTAAAGCCCTAAAGCCTACGCTAAAGCTTACGCTAAAGCCTATGCCTAAGCCTACGCTAAAACCAGCGCTAGAGGCACTAGATAAGCTACCCTAAGTATAGCACTATTACGCAGGGCGCAGGCTAAGGGATTAAAGGCATAGAATTATAGCTTTAAAAGGAGGCATGGAATTATAGCCTTAGAAGGAGTGCCTCTCCTAAGTCTCTCTAGTAAGGAGAGGGAAAGAGAAGGGAGTATAAAGGGGCATAGGAAGGTATAATCTAATATTATACCTTTAGAAGGGAAAGGATTATAGGCAATCTTCCCTAGGAATATAATTTAATATTATATTATAGTTAAATAAAGGGCTATAAGGAGGGATAATCTAATATTATACCTTAAGATAGGGAAGGGATTATAGGTAACCTTCCCTTATAATATAATCTAATATTATATTACACTAGTTAAAGAAAGGGGCATAGGTAAGGGCGGAAGGCAAAGGCAGCCTTTCGCGAGGAAGAAGGATAAGCAATTAGAGAAGCTAGTTATCTAAAGCTAGCGGTGCGTAGGGGAGGAAAGGGGACTATTATTATTATTTCTTTTATTAGTTCTTTTATTTATATAACACATTTATTTAATCCCTTATATCTTCCCTTCTTAGATTAATATTATGCGTTAATAATCGTGTTAAAAAGAAAGAGGTTTTAATGTTAGAATAAGCATAATATTAATCGCAGCATATAGCCATAATTACCTAGCAAAGGTCAGGCCACAAGGGCGCGCGCGTAACACGCGTTCGCGAGAGATAGCCCTACCTATAACTTATTAGCCTGCCCTTTAATTAGTTAAGGGCCTATAAGTTATATAACCCACAAAACGCACTGCGTTTATGGCCACTTCTTATAATCCAAAAAAGCCTCTCTTTTCCTCTCTCCTACACACACTTATGACTAATTAATTATAACGCCTAGAATAGAAGAATAATTCCTATTCCTTAGGCTACGATCCTGACGTTAGGCACCTGTGATACTAACATAAGGATATTACTTATTTTTAGGGTTTTCCTAGGTAGATTAGAGCTAGATAAGCATAGAATATAAGAGTACTTATAGTAGCTAGCGCTATTTTATTAGATAACTTCATAGATCTATAGTAATATTAGTATTTAGGCTAATACTAGCCTAGGAGCGCCCTAGGTAGCTCTAAGGAAGAAAAGAACCTATAGGAAGTTTAATAAAAAAGAGGAAAGAAGGAAGACCCCTTTAGGGAGGAGAAACCCTTCTTATACTTATATAGAGGGGGCTAAATTATAGATATTAATAAAGAAAGAAGAATATAAGATAAAAATCTAGTTAAATAATGCCTAAGAGACCTAGGCCTAGAAATAGCTAGGAATTAAACTAAACCTATACCCTTACTATAGAAAATAAATAGCACTAGGTGCTTTAACTTCCTAGGACTAATAAGCTAGACCTAGGCTAGAGAAGGCTAAAAAGTAAGGCTATAGAAAAGCTAGCTAAAAAGTAAAAAAGAAGTAAATTACTATTATAAAACTAAATCTAGTATACTATAAGATAGTATAAGAGGCCTAGAGTAATGCTAGAGTAAACCTAGGATAAAGCTAAGTAAGGCTTAGAACCTAGGATTTTCCTTCTTTCTTTCTTTTCTTTTTTTCTTATTAAAATAAGGCTAGTATAAGCTAGTAATAAATACTTATAATAGGCTATATATAACGTAACGCAGGCCTAGTGCAGGGTTAGCGTTAGCCTAAACATAGATATAAGGGTTTTTCTTCTTATTTAAGGGTTTTCCTTTTAATAAAGCAGCAGGAGTACTAGTACTAGCCTTACATAGAGCTAGCTAGCGTAATTAATATAATAGTATTATTAAATTTAGCTTGCTTAAACTAATAAGGGTTATTAAAGATATAAATATTTGCTCTAGAGTTATAAAGGACTATATTCCTCTTTAAATCTAAGCTATTAACCGTGTTTAAAGATAGGGTAATGCGTTAAGAGCGCCCTACGCGTATAAATAATAATATATTAGCTAACTTCTTACCTAGAGTAATAGCTATAGAGTTATTTATAGGGTTCTATAAGGGTATAATAATATTACTACTGCTCTTCTTCTTTAACTTCTAATTTATAGCTTTTGTTTTTCTTATAGATTCTCTTTTAAATACTTCTTAATATTATCTTTAGAGTTCTTCCTAACTTCCTAGTTCTTAGGAGTAAGCTCTAGCTTATATAAAGCCTTGAATAAATTATAGGATTCCCACTACTTTAAGGGATCTCTAACTATATAATTCGTGTATCTAGGGCACTTAGGCCTCTCTGATTTTATTAAATTATTTAATCCTATTAATTTATTAGTTATAATTGCATTAGCAGCCTTTAGTACGCTTTACGGAGCTTTATAGTCTCTTTTAAACTCTATAATAGCCTTAAGGAAGCTTTAATTTATACCCTTATTAAGCAGATTATTCTATTTCTTCTAAAATAACTTAAATTTACTATAAAGAGAGATTATAAACTTATATAGCATTATCTCCTTAGTTTATTAGGTCTTAAGGTCTTAATAATTCCTTTATAGTACCTTTATTATTACTGCTTATTAGTACTAATTATAAGAACCTTTAGCTTATAAGTAATTATTAAGGCGCGTTTCTATAAGAATTAATATCCTCCTTATGTTTAGCTTATATTAATCCTAAAGAAGCTTTAATATTCTTTAAGAGTGCTAATAAACTAACTCCTTTCCTTTCTCTTTACTATTAAAGTTAAGAGAGTCTTAGATATTCTTTAAAAGGGTCTTATAAATAAATTCCTAATCTTTAGTATTTGCCTTAATAGGTTTATATATTTTATAAGGTTAAATTATAGATCTTTACATTTAAAGTTATACTTATCTTTAGCGTCTTTATAAGCAATCTTCTAGTCTTCTAAAGCGTTAGGGTTATTCGCTATAATCTCTAGTCTTAGATCTCTTTTTAGGTAAGCAGGTATTGTTAGTTCTTCTAGTAATTTATCCTGATTTAGATTAATATACTCCTAGATACTATAAGATTCTGCGTAATTCTTAGTTTATATATACGATTTAATCTAGTCCTTCTCTAATAATAATACTATATTTAGAGTTTCTTTAGATATTATAAAGGGAACTGTACTGGTTAAAAGGAAGCATAGGGTTGTTGTTTTAACTGATTATTATAATAAAGGGCAATTATCTCTCGATATTAGCAAGCGTTAATAACTATAATAGAGCTTTTATCCTCTGATAATCAATAATAAGGGCAATAGAAGCCTCCTAGGCTTATAACTGTTAAAGGTAGGGGTTAGTGTAGCTAATAGAAAAGGTTCGATTCGATTAATCAGAGGTGCAGACGGCACCTAACTTTTATACTTAAAAGGTATATAGTGCGCTATAGTAATAACTAGTCTACGGAGGTACTTCTAATACATTTATCTCTACCGTTATCTTATCGAGGGTTTCATCCTAGTCAATGCGCGGGCCGCATCCACACATCCAATGCTCTAGAGAGCTCTCCTGACAATTATAGTATCTCTGACTATTAGCTCCTACTAGCGCATATACCCAGCATCCTTAAAAACTCCACTCACTATAGCCACTGGAAGCTAACAGTGGCGGCTCTGCGTAGGGCTTATGTATTTGTTGTAAAAATATTGAGGAGTTAGACTGTAGGAGCGACTAAGCCTAAAACGGAAAATGTACATACCTCTATGTACAACGCACGCATATGTATTTTGCATAGCAAGATACCGACTATTACGCAGGGCCCACTAATGAATTGAGTACACGTTGGCAATTTTGACCCTCGCTCATCAATCTGCAAAGTGTCATCTTAACCCGGCCGATAATAGTTAACACAGTATCCTGAATTCAAATATCCTCGCTTTCATACTGAAATGCACTCATTTATATGCTCTTAGACAAGTTCGTCACACGCCAGTCATTGCTCAAATTTAAACGGCCCTTTGTGCCGCTATAATCGCAATCGCATTTTCACTTCATTGAGCCTCCAGCTTCTGTCGTTGCGGTGATCGAGGTACAATTCTCATACGTTCGTCAGTGTTTTCTGCCTCTAACTTCTGACAAGCCAGGATTCGGAATTCTCCGATCGCGTCTTTCCATCAACTGCCATTTCTCGATACTATCCATCCCATCGTCTGTCGATAATGCGACTAGATTTTGCCAACTTGGTGTTCACGGCGAGCTTGCTTGCATCCACTACCTCAGTCGTCGCCCTAGACATACCTGCAGATCTCCCAGTCTCTGCCCTATTGACGTCAGCACAAACGCATCTTGCTAAGGGTGAAACGACTGAGGCTCTCGCATACTACGATGCCGCCGTCGCCAAGGATCCATCAAACTACCTGACGTTCTTCAAACGTGCCACAACTTATCTTTCGCTTGGCCGACCAAACCAAGCAAGTATCGACTTCGGCAAGGTTTTGGAGTTGAAACCTGGTTTTCAAGGAGCTCATCTTCAGCTAGCGAGAATAAAATCCAAGGTTGCCGACTGGGAAGGCGCCCGCGCAGAGTATTTACTGGCACAGAAAAATCAGGACTCCTTCGAAATACTGGGGCTCGCGGAGGCTCAAAGTGCCGCTGAGCTAGCTGCGGCCGCAGAGAAAGATGGAAAATGGGAGGAATGTATTAACCATGCTGGCGCGGCTATCTCGATTGCATCTCGGGCCCCGAGCTTGCGTGAGCTACGTTCCCGTTGCCGCTTTGAACGTGGAGAGGTTGAGGAGGGTATGGGCGATTTACATCATGTCATTCAGCTCCGACCTGGTAATACTGACCCGCACGTTCTTATCTCGGCCACTACCTTTACGGCCTTGCCGACTTCGACAATGGCCTAGCACAGATCAGAAAGTGTTTACATTCTGACCCCGACTCAAAGGTTTGCAAGGTTCTGCATAAACAGGAAAAGCGCGTTCATAAAGCCCTCCAAAAGATTGAGGGTCAGCTCAGTCGTGGTCAGATTACTACGGCAGGGCGAGCATTGGTAGGCACTACTGAGGAACCGGGCTTGCTTCCAGATCTCAGGGCGCAAATTAATGAATTGAGACACGAAGGAAGGATACCGGCGAATGCCAAGACAAGATTATATGAGAAAGTGGTAGAAATGGTGTGCCAAGCTTACTCTGAAGTAAGTACACAACTTCGCCTCTTTTTGTTGCTCGGTCCCAGGTTCTGTTCTCGCCCTGTCGGGCCTTAGCCTCTTCGGTTGCAATCATATCCTCGCTGCACAGCTTTATGAAGCGGTCTAACACTTCATAGTCAAATCATAAAGAGGCGTCAAGATATTGTGAGGAAGCACTTAAAGTAGACGCTGAATCATTCTGGGGTCTTGTCTACCAAGGCAAATCTCTCCTCAAACGCGAAGAATTCGAGGCGGCAATTCAAATTCTCGAAAAGGCAGCAGAACTTCGGCCTGACAAGAGAGATAAAGTCAACCCTATTTTAAACAAGGCACAGGTCGCATTAAAGCGCAGCAAGACAAAGGACTACTACAAAGTACTCGGGTGGCCAGTGATGCTGATGAAAGGCAAATAAAAGCGGCATATCGAAAAGCATCGAAGCAGCATCATCCAGACAAGGCTGCTAAGCAAGGTATCAGTAAAGAAGAGGCAGAGAAGAAGATGGCCGCGGTTAACGAGGCCTACGAAGTCCTGAGCGACCCGGAATTGCGTGCCCGCTTCGATCAAGGGATGACCCAAACTCTCAAGATCGAGGAAGCCCCTTTCAAGGAAGCCAATTTGGAGGTGGCGGGCACCCGTTCATGTTCCATCAACAGGGCGGGGGTGGAGCTCATTTCAAGTTCCCTTTCCCTGGTGGAGGAGGTCCGTTTGGGTTTTAAGTCAATGTCCTATTTGCACATCTGCTTGTCTTACTCAGGCCAAATAAAAGTATTGTATCCTGTTTGCCTAATCATCTAGGGGAATCTGTTGTTGAAGAAGGTTAATTCGGGCATTTATCAGTAGTATGTTCAACAGTTCTCAGAGTTTTGCCAATGGGAGCTGTACGGAAAGGCACCGACTGACATTACAAATCACACCTTTCTTCATTCTGCCCCTCAAGATTTATCGCCATCATGGTTCACCATAATTGAGGCAGTATTGGTATGTAAGGCGAAATGCGCAGATTTAAACGATTTAGTTGGCCTCGACATATAATCCTCTCTGCTACATGACTAGCTTAGCGACATTCATAGAGGCGAAACGTAAAGCTTGAATGTGCGGCCATGTCTCTCTTTTTCAATCATTCATACAGCTTGATCAGTATTATCCTCAGTGAGCTTGATCTTGACTCGGTCAACACAGCACCCGGATCCCCGTAACAATCAAGACGATCTACTTAAGCTTAGTTCTGGTAGCTAAAGTGAGAAGCGTTGGAATGCAAAACGTACTGATGCATGAAATGAGCCACATAGACCAAATATACAATCTAAGGCTTTCTGGGAAAAGGGAGTGTTGGTGAAAAATAAAAATAAAAATTTAAACAAGTAACAGAGAAAGTTTACATGCGACGCCCTTGATGATAGTGGCCACGGGATCTCAGCCATTCTGCAAAGTACTATTTCCTAGTCCAGTATTCAGCAATTGTGCTTTGTTTGGGTATATCAAAGTCGCCTGCTTATGACGAATCGTTACGTTTAATAAAATATGCCCTGTGCAGTTGTCAGTTGATACTCAGAGAGAGCTGCATTGACTCAATTCCATATGAAACTTGTCCTCGTACTTTGAAAATTCGTATGCTGACCAGCAGATGGCAGTGCTAGGCATAGTTGTCACGACTCTTGGGCGTGCGCCTTTGAAGAATCCTCGGAGGCCTTCCTGTGGTAAAGCAGCTGGCAACCACCAAGGAAGCCATTAACATTGCGGACTTGTGGGTCCGATGATGTGCCGCGAGTTTGCAATATCGTTTTGATGACGTCCATGGGTGTGGTCAGACCGGCCGCAAATCCTCCTGCAACTGCTCCCGCTAAGCAATGCGTCAACGGATCATATTCCTTCTCCGGATTCATGGCCGTTGAAATGGATTCGTACGCAAGAAACTGCAAAGCGGTGAATGGCACAGTCATGGACAAAGTGGTCGGGTACGATATGTAGAAAGCTCCTATGCCTTCATTTCGATACACGAATTTTGCACAATCGACCATAGATCTGTACATTTTGCTGGAACCCTGAATTTGCATTCGTTGTTTTATAACTTGAGACAATGTATTAGTTTTTATCTGTTCATGTGACAATCATAACGACCAAAATAACGTACCGTCGAAGGGATTCATGAAAGCATCGCTGGCAATGGTAGCGGCAGCTCCACTAGTAACTGTCAAGTGCAATTTGTTAGATAGTTGCTGGTGTTTACGAATACATCGAGATTTTGTTGTAGGTCCTCAACTTACCGGCAGCTAACGGGTGGTGGACGCCAGCCTGATTGCCTCCCATAGCATGTTTGACAGCCTCATATGTCGCAAAATAAACAGCATGTGCTGGGCCTGGATAGTCCAATTCAGTAGATATACGGAATGCGGACAAATGAGTTGTTCACTGTCGTACCGGCTCCAACGATAACACTAGACATTCCGCGCCAGAGGCTAAAGAAGCCTTCCCTTGATGCCATCTGATAGGTACTGCGGAGCACGCCCGAGTGAGCTGTATTAGAAGTGGTATTCAGCACTTGCATCCGCGTCTAGACTTGTTGGGTCAGCAAAGCAGGTTACAGTCAAGATGAATGGAGAGACGCCAACGACGTTAAGTCAACGTTATAACAAGCTTCGGAGAGATCAGTAGCTTGTACCTTGATTGCATCGATGGGATACATGACAGTATGTTCCTGACGAAGCCTAGTTAGCGGCATGTTACACATATGGAAAGACGCATGACCCGCCGTAATTTTTGGACAGGGGAAGGTCCAGAGAGTCGGGACGTACCGCGATGCCCGCGAAGGCTCCAGCAGCCATGTTTTGGAGCAGGGAGAAATTTGGGGAGGGATTCATAGCTAGAAACAGTGGTGAATTGCATTAGCTGGTATTCATCGTCCTCAAGAAAGCAATGAAGAAGTTTACTCATAATCCTCCCCTTGCTCGGCGCTTGGCTGGGCCATTTCGGCCACAGCTTCAGCTCCGCCGAACACTTTAGACTCCAGGGCAGCCAGATTGGCAACGATTGCGCCGAAACGATTGGTCAAACAGACTCAAAAGGCAGTAATAGGCGAAATATAAGGTTGACGAGACTCTCGTAGCTGGCTTGGTTGGGCAATCTTGATCGCAGGTGGGAATAGCTCGGCGCGGAGGTAAAGCGGCGTTCTTCGGATGCGACGCCTACTCGGCCCTGAGTTGAGAATTGAAAATTTTGATCGAGGATCGGTCGAGTGTGCTATACGATGTAGAGAAACGTACGTCAGTAGGCAGCTTGAGAAGGCACATGACCCAGACTAGGAGTCGCGCGACAATCAACGATGTTGGAAAATAGGGGTGAGGCCAGTTGGTTGTAAATATTTTCGTGACAGTTGCTCCGTTCACGACCTCGGAATCCGGCGCAAACGACAAGGAGCCACAAACTACGACAGGTAGGAAAGGCGGACCAGGAGAAGCCCATTACTGGCCATGCATTAGGGAATTTCAGGCCTATGGAAAGCGGTGTGGGTGCTTGTAACTCCTGCTTTTAGGCTGTGATCCAAGTCGGCGCAGTCTCGTAAAAATCGGCGCAGTCTCGTAAAAATCGTCGTTTTTAGACCCACTGGCGCGTAATAATTAGCACTTTTCTAGACGCGTTTAGTAATTTTACATTATATACCCTAGGTAATTACTATACCTCTAAAAGCCCTTATTTATAATATATCTTTTAAGTAAGGGCTAGTTAGATAGCTAAAAAGGGAAGCTATAGAAAAAAAGTTATATTTCTATTACTAGTATAGTAAAAAGAGTACGCTAAAAATTTTAGCATACTCTAGTTAATTAGCGCACTTGATTAGTATACTTAACCTCCCTTCTCTAATATATATTATTATAAAGATAAATATATAATTCTTTTCTTTAAAGTAATTCCTATTTAAATTAGTATAAGATAATAAGGATAATAATAACCTATACCTTATAATTATTATATATATATATATTATTTACGCTAGCTAGCTCTATGTAGGGCTAGTACTAGTACTCCTGCTGCTTTGTCAAAAGGAAAACCCTTAAATAGGAAGAAAAACCCTTGCATCTATGTTTAGGCTAACGCTAACCCTACACCAGGCCTGCGTCGCGTTGTGTGTGGCCTATCGTAGGTGTTTATTACTAGCTTACGCTAGCCTTATCCTAATAAGAAAAGAAAGAAGAAAGGAAAAAGGAAAAGGAAAATCCTAGGTTCTAAGCCCTACCTAGCTCTGTCCTAGGTCTGCTCTAGCACTACTCTAGGCCTATTATACTATCTTATAGCATACTAGATTTAGTTTTGCGGTAGTAATTCACTTCTCTTTCACTTTTTAGCTAGCTCTTCTATAGCCTTACTTTTTAGCCTTCTCTAGCCTAGGTCTAGCTTATTAGTCTAGGGAAGTTAAAGCACCTAATGTTATTTATCTTCTATAGTAAGGGTATAGGTTTAGTTTAATTCCTAGCTATTTCTAGGCCTAGGTCTCTTAGGCATTAACTAACTAGATTCTTATCTTATGTTTTTCTTTCTTTATTAATATCTATAATTTAGCCCCCTCTCCCCTATATAAGTATAAGAAGGGTTCCTCCCCTAGAGAGGTCTTCCTTCTTTCCTTTTTTTATTAAACTTCCTATAGGTTCTTTTCTTCCTTAGAGTTACCTAAGGCGCTCCTAGGCTAGTGTTAGCCTAAATGCTAACATTACTATAAATCTATTAAGTTATTTAACAAAATAGTGCTAGTAGCTATAAGTACTCCTATGTCCTATGCTATTCTAGCTCTAATCTGCCTAGGAAACTCCTAAGAATAATTACTACCCTTAGAAGTTATTAACTAAGAAGTAACTTAAGTAGGCTATAGCTAAAGATCTTAAGGTATAACCCCTACTACCCCTATACTAAGTCTACTCTAAGTCTAACCTATAATAGTTAGGGAATCCCTATAGGATTTAATATGTTTCCTATAAGTCTTAGTCTATTAACTATCCTAGGCATTAATACTATAATATTACTAGTAAGTTAACTCTATTCTAGTTTAGAGGTAAGGCTAACTATTTTACGTAGGGCTTACTACTAATACCTATTTTAATTATTAGGTTTAAAACTACGGTTACTTAAAGGTAAGTAGTTAGCGCCTCTCTCCTAGGCCTAGTCCTATGCTAATTCGCTCTTAGCCTAATTTAACTAGCTAGCGAAATAAGCACTAGTGGTTAGTTAAGGTCTAGGCAGCTATAGTTACTAGGGGTAATGTAAGTGCTATTATACTAGTTTGCTATTAGTTCTAGTCTAGGTCTAATAGTTCTCTAGGTCCTAGATAATTATTAGGATTATATTAAGAAACTCTATACTAGGAATTAGAGTAAAAAGAAGCAGAGTGCTTTTATAGTAAGTCTAGGCTAGTCTAGTACTAGGGAGATTAGCATAATAAGGTTATCTTTTAGTTATAGCGCTTAGATACCTATGCTACGGAGATAAACTATCTCCTAGCCATAGCTTTGCTTGCTAAGGGGCAGGTAAAGGTAATAAAGGGAGCGATTCTAGTCCTAGAGAAGGAATAAATAGTTAGGTGGTTATAGCTTAGTAAAGGGGTAGGGGCGGACTAGTAGGGATTTTAATACCTAGTGTTTTTAATAGTTAAGATTAATCTAATAATAGTTCTAGAATTATAGTCCTATAGCTAGCCTACCGCTAGTTCTAAACCGCGTAGTCCTATACCTCTCCTAGTTATTTATTATATCTATATCCTAGTTATTAGTCCTAGCGCGGCAAAAGTGCCCTAGCTCTAGCTCTTCCTCCCTCCTACGTATATTAGCTACTAGTTCCTATGCTAATAAGTAGTATTAGAGTTGTTTTATACTAAGGAACTATTTAGCTATAGCTCTTACCTTTAGGGAGTAGTTTAAGGCTAGCCTTACCTCCTATATGTCTCTAGGCTATTATGATTAGGGGTATTAGTAATTATATTTAGGGTAGTTAACTATAATATAATATTAGTCCTTAACTGCTTTACTATAGCTATATAGGGGCGAGTTTACCCTAGGGATACCTCTTTAGAAGAGGAATTTATTAAGGCTAATCTTTCCTATATATAGTTAGACTATAGTTAAGGAGATATGTTTTCTAGTCCTATATAGAATCTTTAGATTTCCTTTAGGTTATAAGTTAGCGGTTAGTCCTTAGTTAGCTCTCTTATAAGCCTATGCTGCCCTAGGCGTTCCCTGCTATACTATTTATCCTAGTATTATTTCTATTCCTTATGTAATTCCACCACTAGCTTATTATTCCTAGGGGGTCTTAGTCTGTGCTATAGTACTATCTATACTAAGTTAGCAATGGCTTAGATTGTTATAGTTATTTCGCTCTCTATAATTCTCTCTTTAAACTTCCGTTTTATCTTATTTAGGTATAGATCTAGGGGGATATAAGTCTTAACCTCTAGTTAGGCAATAGGCATAGCCTTAAATGCACTAGCTATAATTCAGAGGCAGGTTAATTAGTCTATTATAAAGCTTTTAACTACTCCTCTTAGTTTTCTACCCTTCTTAGTTAGGGTATAGTAAGCGCTTGCCCTATAGGTAAGGATAGGCTAGACTACCTATATATATAGGAGTTAGGTATCTCTAAAGCTATAACCCTAGGCTAATGCCGCTAGTAAGGAGAGTGTAAGCCGCTACTAGGCTAGTTTACCTTTTAGGATATTCTTATAAGCACTTTAATTAAGTTTCCTATTAACCTAGACTCTAAGGAACCTATATAACTCTATAAGCGCTATCTCTTCTATACTAAGTTAGACCCTAGCCTATAGGGGTTAGTATACTTTACTAAAGTGTATAAGTTTAGTCTTTACTAGGTTAAACTTTACTCCTACTTCTTTACCTATTTTTACATACTTTTTACGTAGCTTTAAGCCTTTTCTAGGTTTATATAGTATTCTTTCTAAACGCTACTATATTTATATTATCTGTAAATCCTATTACTACTATGCCTAGGATAGCTTAGAGGCATATATAGAGCTTTGCTAAGTAAAGTAGGAAGAGGATTAGTAAGAGAGGTAAGCCTTATAGGGTGCCTGCCTTTATCTAGAAGGGTCTTAAGAGTTTGCTATTAAAGCTAAGCTAGCTTATTCTATCCGCAAGGAAGCTACGTATTATAGCTATTAGCTAGCGTAGTATGCCTATTTAGATTAAAATATAAATTAGGTATAGGTAGCTAACTCTATTAAATATAGATAAGATATCTATTTACGCTAATAAGGCAATGCTACCTCTGCCCTAGGCCTCTCTTACGTATTCTATAAGGACTTTAATTACGGTTTCTATTAATCTATTTACCTTATTTCCTATTTATAGCTTAGGGAGAAGGCCCTTAGCCTTAGTAAAGGCTATAAGCTACCTTATAATTACTACTTCTATAATCTTACCTACTATATTTAGTAATAAGATAAGTCTCTATGCATTAGCCTTTCTTATCTCCTTAGTGGTTTTCCTAGCTTTCTAATTACTACTACTTATATAGTTTAGAACTATACTAGAAAATATCCTACTTTAAGGATAGCGTTTAGTAGGCATACTATAGCTTCTTTAGCTAGTTTATTATAGGCCTTAATAAGGCCCGCTAGGAGCTTATTATCTCCTAGGGCTTTCTAGCTAGCTATATCTAATAGGATATTTCTAATATCTCCTACTTTAAACTATTCTTTATCTAGGACTAGTGCATTATTAAGCTCTAGGAAGGAGAGGTTTAGGATATAGAAGAGGTTTGCTATAGGCTTAGGGAAGAACCTTTATATAAGTATGCTTACCTTATCCTTATAGGTAGTAGCTAGGTTAGGGTTATTATTAGTTCTTTCTAGGTCTAGGAGTCTAGGGAGCTCTAGGGAGGCCTAGCTTTAGAGCTAGGCCTATCTCTCTAGTCTCTAAACTCCGCTATTCTTTTCCTATGTGTTAGCTTTTTATAGGGCTTCTCTTTATATATTCCTTTTTCTTCCCTAACTATTTATTCCTAGTTATTATTTGCCTTAGAGAAGGCTTACTAGTTTACTTTAGTCTTTTAGCACCTCTATTATCTCTTAGCTTATCTAGCTTTAGTAACTACTTCCTTTATTCTCCTTAACTACTATACCTCTAGGCTAGGGAGTCCTTAGCGCTTTTATAGGGCTACTAGTTTTGCTATCTATTAGAGGTTTGTAATAAGCCACGTTATATATATATTAATCCCTTCCTTATCTTTTAGGTTTAGCGCGTTTTCCGCTTAGAGTTATACTATTACTTTTGCTTTTGCCTATAGTCTATTTATTATAGTCTAGGTATATTTAAGGGTAGGCAAGGCGCCTTCTTACTCCTTAGTAAAGATGCTAATTAGCTATGGAATATGGTTAAAGCCTATAAGGTCTTCTACGCTATTATAGTGGACTTAGATATCTAGAGTTACCTATGCTAGGTTTATAGTGCTATCTCTATCTTCTCTATATTATCTTATAGGTTCCCTTAGGGTATTACTAGACTAAGCCTTTACTAGCTTATAAGGTCTAGTAGTTCCTTTACTTCTCTAGTTATTCTATTTAAGCTATCCTAGAGGGAGTGTTTTTAGTTAAAGTCTCCTATAAAAACGCTTTAGCTATAGGGCTTTTCTATGTTAAAGGTATAGATAGGTGTGTTCTAGTTATCTATATATCCTTCTAAGTAGAGGAGTAGATATTTATGCCTTTTATCTTTACTAGTAACTAGTTAGGTCCTCCCTAGGCTATCTATAACCTTATATTATGCTTCTTATTTATATATACTATATTTTATCCCTTATAGTATACTAGTTAGAATTAGGCAAGGCCTAGTGCTAGGGGCTATAGGTGCTTTATATATTCCTACTCTTAGATTACTATTACGTCTATATTAGTTTAGTGTTAGAGCGCTATGTGTATTAGGCTATCCTTCTTATTTATATTCTAAAAGAGAACTTATAATATTACTATATTAATTAGGGAGTGGTAGGTCTTTGCTATCTTATGCTAGCTCTATTCTAGCCCTATTTTAAGACATATATTATATAATGCTCTTTACCCTAGGCTATTTAGCACTCCTCTCTATATTTATTAGGTATTCCCTTTTCCTACCTACTATAATAATAAGTACTATAGCTATGCTAGTTCCCTTATAGGGTAGCGTTAGGCTTCTATTTAGGGAGTTACTAGCGAATTATAATAGTTACTCTAGGTAGCTTACTTTTGCTATATTTTACTTCTCTTTTAGGATAGGGTAATCCCTTAACTATACTAGGTGTAGGCTAGAATATAAGATATAGTTTTCCTTTAGTTATCTACTAATTATTAGGTATAATATTTCTCCTTCCTTATATTAGCTAGCTCTATACCTACTATACCTTAGGGCTGCCTTATAGAACTTTATAATATAGCTAGTTTAGAAGTAGTTATAGCATTATTAGGGTTATAGGGTCTTATTATATAGTTTAGTCTAGAATAGCTCTGCTTTAAAGACTATTCTATCTTAGCATATCTTATTAGCGTCTTCTACTTCTGCTAGTCCTAGGATTAGGGTAGTGCGCTATGCGTTTTCTACTTAGGGGCGCCTTATGGTTACCTTAATTACATTTACTTTATTCGCTTTTTAATCTTAGTTATAAGGTTCTTAATAGATATATGCTTTATTAGGAATCTCTTAACTATAACGCTAAGTATATAGTAGTAAAGGGCCGCTTCTAGGCTAAATGCTTTAGTAATCTATTTTTAGTTCTCTTTATATTAGGCTATGTTTCCTTTAAAGGTAATAATTATATCTCTACTAGGGAGTCTTCTAGCTACTATAGCTATAGTTTAGCTAGTAGCTTTGTTTACTATAGTTATTATGTTTTTAGTGCCTTAGGATTAGAGCGTTTCCTAAATTATATTACCTTTAATAAGTACTTCTCTATATTATCTGCCTAGGACCTATAAGGGAGGGGTTTTATTATTTAGCCTTCTTAGTACTAGTCTAGCTATAACGTTTACCTAGGTTAGTGCATTAGTTCCTTTAGCTTCTTCCTTAATAGCCTCCTTAAGGGCTATTTTAAGGGCTTCTTTAGTAGTGTAAATATTATTATTATTATTGCTACTATTATTATTTATAGCTCTTATTTTAGCGCAGGCGCGGTTCGCTACCTAGCGGGCTATAGCCTTTATAATGCTCTAAACTTAGGAAACTTTATTGCTAGGGATAAGGCTAGTAATCTTATTATAGAATTTTATGTTATCTAGGTGCTTAAATTATATCTAATCTATTATTAGGTTATCTTCGCGTCTATAGGCGTTAAATTACCCTATTCCTGCGTTTAGGTAGTGATAGCTCTGTGCTAGCCCCTTTCTCTAGCATTAATTACCATTAGCATCTTACCCTTACACCTACCTCTAGCTCTATCGCGATGTAATATTATAGGAGGGTAAACGGAGGTGAGGAATTCAAATATCAATGTGGTTTGTATTTTAGAGGCGATTCCGGACCTTTAGATCGGTGCGGAAAAAGTATCAAAGGTTACCTTATAAATATAGAGAGGAGTTATAATTATTATATTAACCCTTTATAATACTCTTTTATATTTTAACTTACTATAAAATAATACCTATCCTCCTATAACTAGCCTTATAAGGTATAGTTTACTAATAACCTTAATAGCTTTCTATAAGACTATTCTTTACTTCCCTAATTTATTCTTTAGAGAGATTCTTTATATACTAAAGCTTATATTTTTAATCTCTATTAATAGCTTTAAAATAATATAGGAGTTAAACCTACTAAGTACTAGTTAATTAAGCAAATAGTAATAGTTTTCCTATAGATTATTATATTTAATAAGCTATAGTAAAACATAGCTTTTATTTTAAAATAGTATAGTTATTAGTATTAAGGATATTCTATAGGCTAATTAATCTAATAAGGTATTTATATACTACTTTTATTTATCTTCTAGAGCTAGATTATATCTCTATACGTATTATATTAGATAAAAGTAAATACAGGTTCTATAGTGTAATTAGTGTAATTAATAGTATATATATACCTATATTTATCCTAGTAGTAAAGTAGTAGTAATTCTTCTCTTAAAAAAGTAATATATCTTAGAATATACTAGCTACTATAAACTTTAATAATAATATCTTTATATACATATTAGCAGGCGCTAAGGGATTAATTTATAATAGTCTACTGCTTTAAATTACTCTTACTTAGTTATTTAGTATACTAAGAAAGCGTTTTTACCTTATAGATATAGGATTTTATACGTAAGCTAGGTTACTTATACCCTTTATAGGCATTTAATATTATTTATAAGAGAATCCTAATAATAGAGAAGGGCTAAAAATAAGGTCTAAACTTTTTAATCTCTAGTATACTTACCTTTAAGTTATAGTTAAGAGGCTTTTAGGCTTTATAAGTAAAAGTTTAAGATAATTCACTATAGCACTACTAAGTATAGTTTTCTAGATTAGGTAAAGATTATTTATGCTATAATAGGCCTATTTAACTTTATTTAGTTAGCTAGTATTATACTAGAAGAGTAAAATAGGCGTAACTTAGAGGCTTTAGGTAAGGAAGAACTCTAGCTTATTAAAGAGGCTTATAAGCTAGCAAATAGCTTTAATATAAGAGGAGGTCTAGTAATATAGCAAAGTATTATTATAAGGAGAGGCTTTTATTATTATTAGCAATACTAGTAAGAGAATAGCGTTAAAATCCCTAAGGATAACAGTCTTTAATAAGGGAGAAATTAATAAGAGAGGGATTAATAAGAGAGGAATTAATGAGAGAGGAATTAATAAGAGAGGGAGGAATTAATAAGAGAGGGAGGAATTAATAAGAGAGGGAGGAATTAACAAGAGAGGGGGTTAATAGGTAGGCAGCTATATTATTAGGCAGACAGCTGCAAGCTAAAACGGAGATGCCTTTAAAAGCAGTGTGAATTTATATAGGTAAAATGCTAGTAATCTTTACGCCTAAGTTAATTCTACTATAACCTTACTAAATTCCCACTTTAATAACGTAAAAGCCCTCTTCTCTACTCTCTTCTCTACCCTCTTCTCTACCCTTTTCTCTACCCTCTTCTCTACCCTTTTCTTTAATCTCTTTTTACCCTCTTTAATAACGTAAGAAGCCCTTTTCCTTTACCTTTATAAGCTATAGCTAAAGTCTATAATTATAAAAGCCACCTTATCCTTGCTTCTAAGCTTATTCTAAAGCACTATATTCTTTAGATCTTCCTTTACCTAATTTATTGCTTTTAATATCTAAACCACGCCATAGCTTTTATAATATAACTTATAGTTATCTAATGCCTTTTTAAACTTGCTTTCTAATAGGTTGCTTTGCTAGTTAACTATAGTATATATATAGGTATACTCTTGCTTCTAAACTTAAGAAAACACTGATTTAAGTGCTATAGAAACCGCTTCTATTATTAATTAATTTGCGTTCTTCTTCTAAGTCCTCTAAATTAGTGTGCTACTTAGGGCAGATCTGCTAGAAGGTAATAATACCCCTCTAGAACTTAATAAACTTATAACCTAACTAATTTGTTCTAACGTAAGAGGAGTGGTAGATTCTATTAATTAATTATCCCTATTAGTTAGATTAATTATAGTAGGTCTAACCTAATAATTAGTATTATCCTCCCCTATTTTAGAAGGCTCTTATTAATTATTATCTTTATCTATTAGATCTCTAAGAGGCTAGGCTATTACTATAAAGCTTATATTATTACCTGCTTCTAAAATAGTACTACTAGCTAGTAAGTCCTTATAAAAGATCTTAGCCTAAGTATTATAGGTAATATTATTAGTAACTAAGAGTGGCTAGGTTATAACCTTTTTCCTAATTACGCTATACTTCTTTTTAATTAGCTTAGCATTTATATTACTTATTTTAAGCATATAATCTATATTATTATATTACGTGCCTAAATAACTTTTAGCCTCTAAAAACACTTACTAGTAGTCCTATAAGCTATAATACTTCTACTTAATTAATTTTATAGTCTATTTACGCTAAGGCTAGTAATCTTAAATATTAGGGGTAATATCTTATATAGCTACTTAAGTTACGCTATGCTTTATACTATTTAATTTACTACTAATCTATGCTTTATAAAGTTAGACTTGAACCTTTGATACTTTTTCCGCACCGACCTAAAGGTCCGGAATCGCCTCTAAAATACAAACCACATTAATATTCGAATTCCTTACCTCTGTTTACCCCCTCCTACAATATTGCATTATAATAGAGCTAGAGGCAGGTATAAGGGCGAGATGCTAATAGTAATTAACGCTAGAGAAAGGGAGCTAGTATAGAGCTACCACTACCTAAACATAGGAATAGGGCAATTTAATGCCTATAGACGCAAAGATAACCTAATAATAGATTAGATATAATTTAAATACCTAGATAACACAAAATTCTATAATAAGATTACTAGCCTTATCCTTAGTAATAAAGTCTCCTAAGTTTAAAGCATTATAAAGGCCATAGCCCGCTAGGTAGTAAACCGCGCCTACGCTAAAATAAGAGCTATAAATAATAATAGTAGTAATAATAATAATAATATTTACACTACTAAAGAAGCCCTTAAAGTAGCCCTTAAGGAGGCTATTAAGGAAGAAGCTAAAGGAACTAATATACTAACCTAGGTAAGCGTTATAGCTAGACTAGCACTAAGAAGGCTAAATAATAAAACCCCCTTATAGGTCCTAGGTAGATAATATAGAGAAGTACTTATTAAAGGTAATATAATCTAGGAAACGCTCTAATCCTAAGGCACTAAAGATATAATAACTATAGTAAACAAAGCCACTAGCTAAACTATAGCTATAGTAGCTAGAAGACTCCTAGTAGAGATATAATTATTACCTTTAAAGGAAACGTAGCCTAATACAGAGAGAACTAAAAATAGATTACTAAAGCATTTAGTCTAAAAGCAGCCCTTTACTACTGCGTACTTAGTGTTATAGTTAAGAGATTCCTAATAAAGCATATATCTATTAAGAACCTTATAACTAAGATTAGAAAAGCAAATAAAGTAAACATAATTAAGGTAACTATAAGGCACCCCTAAGTAAAAATATATAGCGTACTACTCTAATCCTAGGACTAGTAGAAGTAAAAGACACTAATAAGATATACTAAGATAGAATAGTCTTTAAAGTAAAGCTATTCTAGACTAAACTATATAATAAGACCCTATAACCCTAATAATACTATAACTACTTCTAAACTAGCTATATTATAAAGTTCTATAAGGTAGCCCTAAGGTATAATAGGTATAAAGCTAGCTAATATAAGGAAGGAGAAATATTATACCTAATAATTAGCGGATAACTTAAGGAAAACTATATCTTATATTCTAGCCTATACCTAGCGTAGTTAAGGGATTACCCTATTCTAAAAGAGAAGTAAAATATAGTAAAAGTAGGCTACCTAGAGTAACTATTATAATTTACTAGTAACTCCCTAGATAGAAGCCTAATACTACCCTATAAGGGAACTAGCATAGCTATAGCACCTATTATTATAGTAGGTAAGAAAAGGGGATGCTTAATAAATACAGAGAGGAATGCTAAATAGCCTAGGGTAAGGAGCATTATATAATATATGTCTTAAAATAGGGCTAGAATAGAGCTAGTATAAGATAGTAGAGATCTACTACCCCTCTAATAAATATAGTAATATTATAAGTTCTCTTTTAGAATATAAATAAGAAGGATAGCCTAATATATATAGCGCTCTAACACTAAACCAATATAAACATAATAGCAATCTAAGAGTAGGAATATATAAGGCACCTATAGCCCCTAGCACTAGGCCTTGCCTAATTCTAACTAGTACACTATAAGGGATAAAACACAGTATATGTAAATAAGAAGTATAATATAGGGTTATAAATAGCCTAGGGAGGACCTAACTAGTTACTAGTAAAGATAAAAGGTATAAATATTTACTCCCTTTACTTAGAAGGATATATAGATAACTAGAATATACTTATCTATACTTTTAATATAGAAAAGCCTTATAGCTAGAGTGTTTTTATAGGAGACTTTAACTAAAAATACCTCCTCTAGGATAGCTTAGATAGAATAACTAGAGAAGTAAAGGAACTACTAGACCTTATAAGCTAGTAGAGGCTTAGTCTAGTAATGCCCTAAGGGAAACCTATAAGATAATATAGAGAAGATAAAGATAGCACTATAGATCTAGTATAGGTAACTCTAGATATCTAAGTCCACTATAATAGCGTAAAAGACCTTATAGGCTCTAACTATATTCTATAGCTAATTAGTATCTTTACTAAGGAGTAAGAAGGTGCCTTACCTACCCTTAAACACACCTAGACTATAATAAACAGACTATAGGTAAAGGTAAAAGCAGTAGTATAACTCTAAGCGAAAAACGCACTAGACCTAAAAGATAAGAAAGGAATTAATATATATATAACATAGCTTATTATAAACCTCTAATAAATAGTAAAACTAGTAGCCCTATAGAAGCGCTAAGGACTCCTAGTCTAGAGGTATAGTAATTAAGGAGAATAAAAGAGGTAGTTACTAAAGCTAGATAAGCTAAGAGATAATAGAGGCACTAGAAGACTAAAGCAAACTAGTAAGCCTTCTCTAAGGCAAATAATAACTAGGAATAGATAGTTAGGGAAGAAAAAGAAATATATAGAGAGAAGCCCTATAAAAGCTAATATATAGGAAAAGGATAGTAGAGTTTAGAGACTAAAGAGATAGGCCTAGCTCTAAAGCTAGGCCCCCTAAACTCCTTAGACTCCTAGACCTAGAAAGAACTAATAATAACCCTAACCTAGCCACTACCTATAAGGATAAGGCAAGCATACTTATATAAAGGTTCTTCCTAAGCCTATAGCAGACCTCTCCTATATCCTAGACCTCTTCTTCCTAGAGCTTAATAATATGCTAGTCCTAGATAAAGAATAGTTTAGAGTAGGAGATATTAGAAACATCCTATTAGATATAGCTAGCTAGAAAGCCCTAGGAGATAATAAACTCCTAGCAGGCCTTATTAAGGCCTATAATAAACTAGCTAAAGAAGCTATAGCATACCTACTAAACACTATCCTTAAAGTAAGATATTTTCTAGTATGGTTTTAAACTATATAAGTAGTAGTAATTAGGAAGCTAGGAAAAACCACTAAGGAGATAAGAAGGGCTAATATATAGAGACCTATCTTACTACTAAATATAGTAGGAAAGATTATAGAAGCAGTAATTACAAGGTAGCTTATAGCCTTTGCTAAGGCTAAGGGCCTCCTTCCTAAGCTATAAATAGGAAATAGGGCAAATAGATTAATAAAAACTATAATAAGAGTCCTTATAGAATGCGTAAGAGAGGCTTAGGGCAAAGGTAGCATTGCCTCGCTAGCGTAGATAGATATCTCTTTTATATTTAATAGAGTTAGCTACCTATATTTAATTTACGTTTTAATCTAAATAGGTATACTACACTAGCTAATAGCTATAATATATAGCTTCCTTACAGATAGAATAAGCTAGCTTAGCTTTAATAGTAAACTCTTAAGACCCTTTTAGATAAAGGTAAGCACCTTATAAGGCTCTTCTCTCTTACTAATCCTCTTCTTACTTTACTTAGCAAAGCTATATATATACCTCTAAGCTATCCTAGGCATAGTAGTAATAGGATTTGCGAATAATATAAACATAGCGGTATTTAGAAAAACACTATATAGACCTAGAAAAGGCTTAAAGCTACGTAGAAAGTATATAAAAAGTAAGTAAAAGAAGCAGGAGTAAAGTTTAACCTAGTAAAGACTAAACTTATACACTTTAGTAAAGCATACTAACCCCTATAGGCTAGGGTCTAACTTAGTATAAAGGAGATAGTGCCTATAGAGTTATATAGGTTCCTTAGAGTCTAGGTTAATAGGAAACTTAATTAGAGTGCCTATAAGAATATCCTAAAAGGTAAACTAGCCTAGCAGTAGCTTATACTCTCTTTACTAGCGGTATTAGCCTAGGGTTATAGCTTTAGAGATACCTAACTCCTATACACATAGGTAGTCTAGCCTATCCTTACCTATAGGGTAGCGCTTACTATACCCTAACTAAGAAGGGTAAAAAGCTAAGAGGAGTAGTTAAAAGCTTTATAATAGACTAATTAGCTTACCTCTAAATTATAGCTAGTGTGTTTAAGGCTATACCTATTGCCTAACTAGAGGTTAAGACCTACGTCCCCCTAGATCTATACCTAAATAAGATAAAACGGAAGTTTAAAGAGAGAATTATAAAGAGCGGAATAGCTATAATAATCTAAACCACTACTAACTTAGTATAGTTAGTATTACGTTATAGATAAAGACCCCCTAGGAGTAATAAACTAGTAGCAGAACTATATAAGGAATAGAGATAATGCTAGGATAAATAGCATAGTAAGGAACGCCTAGGATAGCATAGACTTGTAAGAGAACTAACTAAGGATTAACTACTAACTTATAACCTAAAGGAAATCTAAAGATTTTATATAGGCCTAGAAAAGCATATCTCCTTAACTATAGTCTAACTACACACTAGGAAGATTAGTCTTAATAAGTTCCTCTTCTAGAGAGGCATTCCTAGGGTAAACTTACTACTATATAGCTATAGCAAAGTAGTTAAGGACTAATATTATATTATAGTAAACTACCTAAATATAATTACTAATGCCCCTAAACGCTAGCCTAGAGATATATAGGAGGTAAGGCTAGCCCTAAACTACACCCTAAAGGTAAGAGTAATAGCTAAATAGTTCCTTAGTATAAAATAACTCTAATACTACTTATTAGCATAAGAACTAGTAGCTAATATATATAGTAAAGAGGAGGAGCTAGAGCTAGGGCGCTTCTAGTAAGCTAGGACTAATAACTAAGATATAGATATAGTAGATAACTAGGGAGAGATATAAGATTATATGGTTTAGAGCTAGCGGTAGGCTAGCTAAAGAATTATATTTCTAGAACTATTATTAGATTAATTTTAAATATATAACGCTAGGTATTACAAGCCTTACTAGTCTGCCTCTACCCTTTACTAAGCTATACTTACCTAACTAATTACTCTTTCTCTAGGACTAGAATTACCTTATCTATTACCTTAGCCTACCCTTAGCAAGCAAGGCTATAGCTAGAAGATAGTTTATCTCTATAGCGTAAGCGTCTAGGCGCTATAGCTAAAAGATAACCTTATTATGTTACTCCTTACTAGCGCTAGACTAGCCTAGGCCTATAGCTAAGGCGCTACGCTTCTTCTTACTTTAATTACTAGTATAAAGCTTCTTTATATAATCCTAATAGTTATCTAGGACCTATAGAACCATTAGACCTAGACTAGATATAATATTAAACTAGAATAGTAATACTTACACTACCCCTAGTGACTATAGCTACCTAAACTTCCACTAGCTACTAGTGCTTATTCTATTAACCACTTAAGTTAGGCTAGGAATAAATTAGCACTAGATCTAGCCTAGAATAGAGGCGCTAACTACCTTTAAATATCTATAGTTATAGACCTAATAGTTAAAATAAGCGTTAGTAGCTAGCCCTATATAAAATAGTTAGCCTTGCTTCTAAGCTAGGATAGATCTAACTTACTAGCAATGTTATAGCACTAGTGCCTAGGGTAGTTAATTAATTAAGATTTATAAGAGATATATTAGATCCTATAGGGATCCCTAACTATAGTAAATTAGCATTAGAATAGAGGTAGGCTAAGGCTAGAGGGGTTATACCTTTAAATCCTTAGCTATAGCTTACTTAAGCTACTTCTTAGTTAAAGACTTTTAAGGATATTGCTTATTTTTAGAGTTTTCCTAGGTAGATTAGAGCTAGATAAGCATAGAACATAAGAGTACTTATAGCAGCTAGCGCTATCTTATTAGATAACCTAATAGATCTGTAGTAATGTTAGCAATTAGGCTAACACTAGCCTAGGAGTGCCTTAGGTAGCTCTAAGGAAGAAAAGAACCTATAGGAAGTTTAATAAAAAGAGGAAAGAAGGAAGACCCTTTAGGGGAGGAACCCTTCTTATACTTATATAGGGGGCTAAATTATAGATATTAATAAAGAAAGAAAAACATAAGATAAGAATCTAGTTAGTTAATGCCTAAGAGACCTAGGCCTAGAAACAGCTAGGAATTAAACTAAACCTATACCCCTACTATAGAAGATAAATAACATTAGGTACTCTAACTTCCTTAGACTAATAAGCTAGACCTAGGCTAGAGAAGGCTAAAAAGTAAGGCTATAGAAGAGCTAGCTAAAAAGTAAAAGAGAAGTGAATTACTACTATAAAACTAAATCTAGCACGCTATAAGATAGTATAATAAGCCTAGAGCAGTGCTAGAGCAAACCTAGGATAGAGCTAGGTAAGGCTTAGAACCTAGGATTTTCCTTTTTCCTTTTTCTTTCTTTTCTTATTAGGATAAGGCTAGTATAAGCTAGCAATAAACACCTATAATAGGCTATATATAACGCGACGCAGGCCTGGTATAGGGTTAGCATTGGCCTAAACATAGATGCAAGGGGTTTTTCTTCCTATTCAAGGGTTTTCCCTTTTAACGAAGCAGCAGGAGTACTAGTACTAGCCCCACATAGAGCTAGCTAGCGTAAATAATATATATATATGCTTTATAAAGCTTTTATAGTAAGTAAAGTGTTTACTTATTAGTCTACCTTATGCTAGTACTACGCTAAGAAGATTAACTAGTAAGCTATAAAGATCTTTAATAATAAGAAAAGGGTATTATAATAGGAAGAAGTAAGTAATTTACATTTCTTAATAATCTACTATTATTAACTTCTATGTAGGGAAAAGCCTTAAATAATTAAATTAAGGGGTTAGGGTAGTGAGATTTTTCCCCCTAATAGTATAAAGTAATCTCTCTACCTATCTCCATACCTAACTTATACTAAGTCCTGTCTCGAGTGCGCTAGCGTTACGAGACTGCGCCGACTTGGATCACACCCCTGGGGTTATTAATACCAAGACACGCCAAACCAGAAACCCATTAACGAAGTTCCCTAGTTTTTGAGTCACAACCATTACCGCTATCAATCTTTTGCGACGCAAATGAGGCAGATGCTTCTTAGAAATCTTTCCTGCCCGGACATAGTTTAATTTACCCCCGTTTTCATGGCTTATCTACGCCAAGACGATTCGACGACCGTGTTTTCCCCATCTGTTGCTCGCGTCGCTGCGTCTACGGCAAAGGACTGGTCATATGTAGATTCTTGGCTCTCTAAACTCCTGCCGAGCCAAAGGCTGCCTGAGTACGAACGCAATTCTGCAACTTTGAAGGCGCTGCTGACATTAGCGGGCGTCAACGAAGCCGCGAACGATGATCGAGATCTCATATCTACCGCGAGCAAGCTGGCGCTAAGAGATAATGCTGGCGCTGAAATTGCTACGAACTTGACAATAGAAACGAGCTGTGAGAACGGGCTGGTGATTCGGAATTTGATCGTTGCCAAGGTCACAAACTACCTCACAACAGAGGGGAAAATGCTCTCGAGGCACTAGCAGATACATCTGTGCAACATAGGATCGACTTTCCCATCCCCGAGGATTTGGGCAAGGAATTCCTTCATCTACAGACCTCGCTTTTGAAACGGAGCAGATGATGGCACAAGTCAATGCACTGAATGAGCACCTCATCCGTGAACTGCAAAGTTCCGCAGAACATTTGGCCCTGTTCCAGGGCCCCAACTATACTTTGCCGACAGAGTTATCTAAACAAAACCTTGATCTGCAGCGAAAGACGAAATTGAAATCAAAGCAAATGTCAGATGCCCGGGAATGTCTAAACACGCCCTTCTCAAGACCTCGGGGACCTTGCACCATCGAGTCTGTAATGAGAGAAGAACAGCAGCTCCTTGGCTTGTTAGTCGAGAGAAAAACCCTAGACTCACAAATTGCCGCTTTCCGGAGATTGCCAAGTGATCCCGAGAGGGCAAGAGATCAACTTGAGGGCCTTCAGGAGCAACTCAGAAGCTTGACGGCACAGCGCGATCATGTATTTGAAGGACTAGTAGAACAAACAAGCCCACTCAAACGTCGTTGAGCCAGGAATAATCATTATACAAGTACTAGCTATTTTCTGTTCTCCGTTTCGTACGTTGACATGTTGCGTCGTTGCGTGGTGTACTTCTCAGCTTCTTCTGTTCTTGCCCGAGACGGCGCCCCAAGTCTTCCAAACTGTCTTCCAAGACCGGATTTCTTGAGCGGAGCTGCTGAAACGGCCTCTTTGACCGACATCATCGGCGTGACTCCTGTCGCAGGAACTCGGACACTGCTTTTGGGCTCTAGTGAGTCATCGCCGACGCGAAGATCAGCTATACCTGCCGCAGAAATATCTTCGCCGTCTAGATTAAGTCGCTGCACCCTCCTCGCCCTTTCTTGCACGCTGCGAAACTTCTCCAACAACTCAACCCACCTGATGCCACCATCCTCTCTGCCCTTGAGTCGGTTGGGTCGATCGTAATTCGCATTAATAGTCGACGTAGCCGCGCTTATCACGAGAGAGTAAGTATGGTGGATTTCGGGTCAAAAGCCCTTTAAAAGTATTTACAAGTCGGTTCCAACAAGCGTCAGATCGGGGCTTACCTGCGGGGTGCAACATGTAGATATCCTATTGAGCTGACACTATTGAGCCTATTCTTGAGAGCTGCGAAGGCTGATGATTGCGGCAAAAGCATGAGTATCCCATACATGCATTTGTACAGGTATGGGTACTTTTCTGGCTCGAGCAACTGAAGTCTCAAATCTATGTTTCTGTGTTAATCGTGGAACCGAACTGGGTCGCGAACGCATTTACATGTGAATACAGGAGACTCAATCAACTGAACAAGCTTATCCACCTGGATCAACACATTGACGGTCATGTCCAATTCGCCACTGGTTCAAGTTAGCTATCTGGGGCCTGTGACCCGGATAGGTGCCATGCGAGTCTCACAATATCTGGAGCAGATGGTAAGCCTGCTCGTATGCTTGCGACAGCAGGCACAGTGAAAAAGTGGCGACAGCATTGTAACACCACGAACGAAACAGCGCCACAAACAATGTTTGTCCGTCCTTGGTTTCGAGGTTCCGCAGCCGCTTACGAACTTCGGCGAGTTGTGGTGCAGTAATGAGATTGTTGTTCAAATTCTGGACCATGATGCTGGCGAACTCAACATCCTCTTCCTTCTCTATACAGTCGGCCAGTGTGCGATAAATGCGTTCAGGACTGAGGCTCAGGCATAATTGCCGAATGATCAAGTTGCCCCTTGTCTCCAAAAGCTTGCGATCCGTAGAAAACAGCTGCAACAAGTTAACCATGAAATTCGCAAAATAATCATCCTCACTGTTCCGAGAGATCTGTGAAAGCAGCTGCAAGTCCTTTGTCACAACCGCGTCAGACGGATCAGACAGAGTTTTAAGCAATGCAGGAAAAGTACCATCGTTGAAAGCCAACACTTTTCGGGGTGCCTTTCTGTGAAGCATGATTAGCCAAGTCAAAGCAGCAACTCTTGTTGCTTCGTGATCGTTAAGGAACAGTAGTGTAAGAGAGTTGACTGCCGCCGTATAATCTAGGTCCGGAGACGGCACCGCTGTCAGGATGCCGCCGGTTGAGGTAGACCTGCTTTGGCCCGGGCAGACGCCAGGATAATCCTGTTCTCGAACGCTTGAAAGTGAGGCCCTGTTACTTTGCGAGTCGTCGGCTCTTTCACTGGTTAGAGCAAGCCGGGAGGCTGGCCGATGTTGGCTCTGCGGAAGAGATTGGCTGTTCAGGCCCGATTCATCCGACAATGAGACTACATAATCCATCAGGCATGTGTTGACTCGAGTAGCGGCTTGATAAATGGTTTCCTTATTACTAGCCATCGCTGGTAACATATGCGCGAGAATCTTGGGGGTGAAAGGTAACACCTCTTCCGGTGATATATCGAGAAACTCGACGATCCATCGCAGAGATTCTAATAGACAACCTTCATCTGTTTTTCGTCAGAACGTTCCGCTTTCTGTTTTGTTTGGGTTAATGTGAACAAACCTAGAGGAGAATCCAATGTCGCCGTCAGAATCTCCAGGATATGCTTATAATCAATCTCGACGTCTTGACCGGGAATCAATCTTCTTCAGTACTCTCAACGTCCTCATCAAATGCATCGGAATTGACCTCGTCTCCTTCTTCTAGATTTGGACGGATGCTCTCAGTGTCCATCGAATCTTGCCGCTTCCTTTTCCCACCTTCTCTGGATCTTCTACTCTCCAAAATCCCCTTTTCACGAGAGCAATCCTCTTAATCTCGTTTAAGAATTTGTCTAGGCAAGACTGAGTTGCGGTCCGAACGTCAACATTCTCGTCTCCAAGAAATTTGAGCAGGCCTCCCAAAAATTCAGGAAGACATGTCACAAGCTCAAGGTCGGGAATAGAGTCCAGCAAGGTTATCCACCCAACAAGAAACTGTCTCGTAAAGGGGTTAATCACCCATATCCTCTCTTTCAAAAGAGGGATAAATCTTGGCAGAGAGAACGCTGTAGGCAGGTGAATGTGTTGATTTTCAATAGATGTTTTGTCATCATCAAAGGCGGGTGGTGCTTCTAGCACTGACACGTACGAAGCAGCTGACTCGGCTACTATGTCTTTGACGAGCCGATCGAGCAGCTCAGCACCGTTTTTACGGATAGTTCGGAATCAGCTCCAAGCTAAATGCTGTCAGTGCTCGTGTTCATGTTCGATACAGACTTGGGGCCGAAGCGGAGTTTCGTACTCTGCAGAGTTGATCAAATATGCTATTAAAATAGACCAAAATTTCACCCTTTGCTACCTTCGCAATGTTGTACATGGCCTCGCATGCATAGTATCTTACACGAGCGTCTTGGTCTGTGAAGCACGCCAGAACCGGTGGAACAATTTTGGCAAGATATCGGGGAAGGTCCTAGGGGTACGGTTAGTGGCTCTGTCGTTCAAATTCTTGTGAAGAGTATGAGTATTTGCAACAGGTAACGTTGCCAGTCACTATCCCGAATGGCAGAAAACACAGACTGCATGTGAATATGCGGGACGTGGGACATAAGTGTGCTTAGCGAAACATCGAGCCAGTGTACTCGATTGGTATTCATATTTGTTTACTTACTGGGCCAAGTGCAATTGCCGCCGCCGCTAGACCAATAAGCCCCCATTCCTGGCATGCGGCTGATGGACAGCATAAGCATAGTCATTGCAAAGTTGCTCGAGGATATCGTGTACTCTTTGGTGATCTTTGAATGCCACGAGCTCTCGTATCACTCTCTCTAGCCTGTTGAAAACAATCATGTCAGGCATATAGTCAGCGGTATTCAAGCACCCATCAAAGGTAGCATGGATTATTGAGGGGGCCTCAGTAACAAGTGCGGATGAAGAGTCACCTACTCAAGAGCTCCGACTTTGCGCTTGTCGTAGAGTTTATCGTTCAACGCCCGTTGTATATTCGCATCCATTTTGACCTCAAAGCATGCTTGGCGGTTTGCGACGGACAATAAGGAGAATGGCAAGGCTCTGGTCGGAAGTATGTGACTGATTGTGCAGATTCCAACCTCTTTGACGATTTGCGATTAATGACAGGTCGCAATTCGCAATGAGTAGTTGCGAAAATGGGCCAACTGGAAGTTCAGCAGGAGGCTGGCGCCAGTGGGGGTGTTTTCGACAGGGCTCGCATTCACTCCTTGCGCATTGAGTGCATCTGACACGTTGGACAAAAATATGATATTCCTCGATATATGAGGGATTGCTCGCATAGCGCATGGACAATAATAGGACCACAGTGGTGATGGACCATGAGCTTCTGGCATTGATGCTGTCAGGAGGCGGTGTCAAGTCAAGTCACCTGCTCTCCTGCGCCATCTGCGCCTCAGTGATCACCTAGATCACCTAGGTACCTGCCTTGGTTGCTTAGGTGTAGGGCCCGCACCTCACATAGGATAGGTATTCAACGCTCAATGGTCAATGGACTTGACTCTACATGCTTCGACCTGAGGAACCTACTAAAACCTCAAACCTCCTCATTATGTGACTTGTGTACTAAACTGCGTACATTATGCGCTGATGAATGACGACGTTTGTGGCATTATTGACCTTCTCTAAGGTCAGGCTGGGTACACCTGAGTAGCTTCATTGCTTCGGTAAAGGAAGCACGGAACTAGTGATTAATTCCCACGAATAGGGCCACAGCTTACGAGCCTCACTGTCGAAATGTATCTACATAGGCCATCTACAGGACAGCCAACCGCTGAAGGAAACATCATCATCCTGAAGACTAAAATTCAAAGGACGACGAACGGAAAATCGATTTGATAACATTATTTATCAATTATCTCGTTCTTCCAATCAAACACCTTAGCACATTCTGCACATTCAACCCTTCCAATGCTATTGCTACCCACACCAACGCTCTCTGCTTTCCCCCTGTCTTCACTGTTTTTACTTCGCAATAGCGACACAGGTTGGCAAAGTTGTGCGTAAGCATTACAGCTCAGCTCAGCTCAGCATCTAACCAAACGTTTCACAACCGACGTATGCTTTATTCCGCAAGATATGTACCCTTGTATCACAGCACTAGGTGCATGTCAAGCAATTTTATCAACGTCAATGATGACCCGTGCATATGTCGCACCTTCTCGCCACTGTTCGCTGGCACTTTGCCAGTATGTGCGCTTGTCCAAAGACTTCCGCCAGTTGACCGATGACAGCGTGATTTCCCTCCGAAGAGCCATAAAGGCATACGGAATACCCACGTCTTTGCAAAATCCGAGCAATATGCTTTGTGTTTTGCGCAAGTTATGTCGAGGCAGCCGAGGGAATAAATGATGGATTGCTGTAAACTGTAGCCCTCCGTAAATGAAGTCGAGCCGCAGAGGACAGTCCACGTCCATCGTTGCTCGAAGCATTCGCTGTGCAAACAATTCGTGGGGTCCCAAATTGGAAGTGCCCATAGCAAAATGCGATAAGATAATTTGCACATGAAGCAGTGATGAGGCGATGCGGCTCACCATGACAAACATAAAGCGTGCCCAATTATTAGATAGCATCAAGTATAGGATGCCATAGCCAAACCACAACCAGAAACAAAGCTGCCCAGCAATTTCCAAACACCTGTGCCAGGCCCCGGAACCCGTCTCGGCCCTCTGCGGGCAATCAAATAATCCCACGAGAGCCATTAAAGGTTGAACCGACCAAAGGCCAGCAACGGATAATATGTCCATGGCTGAACTCTCAACATAACTTTCGCCAGGGCATCGTACTCCTAAATTTGTCGTAGTTTGATGAGCGCAGGTTACCCAAAAACCGAGAAGATACACCAAAAAGGGGCATATGCTCGATATCAGGATCGTCTTCTGGGGCATTTGTAATGATATGATGGACATTGTGATTCCTATTCCACCAACCGACGAGACAGGCCACTGATAAAATCAGCTACTAATATCCTGATGACTGTATCTATTTGATAATCATGAGTGATACACATGTGCCCTGCATCATGAGCGAGGACATCACTTGCGCTTGGGCATCTTTGGAATGGAGTCTGAAGCCTAGCGGATCATCGAAAGTCGTTAGCAACGGCGAGAATGGGGAGACGAAGGATCTCCAAAGAAAATCAAGGGCTTACGCTTGTATCTCATCAGTTGCGTCTTTGCCAAACCTATGCAACAGCGCTTTTTCGCCTCCCGTATTGTATGGTAAGGCGCCTGAGGCCATGCATGGGTCGACTTTCAAAACATGTTGATTGAGTATGACGATTTTCCGACCCATTGCAATCCAATTCTTGACATTATCCCGGATTATGACGGGATAAGTGCGCGTTGATGCAGTGCTTTGAGCCCATTTGACCGGTTTATGGGAGCTGCCAGTGTGGTGCTATTATTCTCGATCGGCGCGCTCGATTCAGAGCCTGAATGTCGCTGTTTACGGCCATAGTTTGCAAACAAGTCTGATCTCCAAAATAGCTTAGTAAAGTGGTGAAGGAGAAGTTGGAGGCAAATAGCTACCTACCTAGGTACGCACGCAGGTCAGCTCTCCCACGATCAAATTGTTCGCTTCGAAACTTGAGAGTTTCGCAAAACTGTGGACTCTGTTTGAAACCAGTGTCTGAAAATACAGTGGCCTCTGGGTTCCTAAAACAGGATTCTTAATATTGGAAGCGAATAACATTAATCTAACGAACTTTTCATCGTGTTTCTGGTGCCGTGTCTACTGAAAAGCACAGTGATTCTGGTAAGAATGTGAGTCACAGTTAAAACGCATCGTCGTCCTTACCAAACCCGAAATCGGCAGAAGGACAATCTGGAGTAGAAGATTGACATACTACGTGCCATACTTCCGGTCAATTCAACGGCTGCTAGCCAATGCCACCGCTGCAAGTTCCAGTAGTACTCTGGATTTGTGTGCGCCTATATATTGGCCGACGTAAGCTTTCAAAATAGGCGAATAAGGCGAATAAGTGAAACAGGTCATGACAGTTAATAGCAGATTTGTCAGGTAATATGAAAACATTGTAATATTACACCGTCGAAGCTGGGAAATAGCCGACGTTTCAGCCACTTGTCCAACAGCGGCCCGATCTCGCTGAGTTGGGTTCTCCGCAAGACTATATATCCTCCTTGATGCATTGTTCAAAGCATGCTCTCTCTAATAGATAGCGAAGGGTAACGGGAACTTGAGAGCTATGGGAATGTAACAGTTTCAAGTTTATGATCCCGTTGTTCAAAAGTGAATGGCCTTGGAGCTGGTGGCCATAGCAGCCTCCTTGAATGCTTCCGCTAAGGTGGGATGAGCATGGCAGGTCCTCGCGATATCCTCGGTGGACGCCCCGTACTCCAAAGCCAAGGTGCCCTCCGCAATCATTTCACCAGCATTAGGGCCAATGATATGAACACCGAGGAGCCTGTCCGTTTCTGGGTCTGCCAACATCTTCACAAGGCCGTCAGTGTCCAAATTGGTTTTGGCACGCGAGTTTGCGCTAAAGGAAAGGTGCCCACGCGATATGGGATCTTTTGGTTCTTGAGATCTTGCTCATTCTGGCCAACCCAGGCCACTTCAGGATAGGTGTACATGACAGAGGGAATGCATCCATAGTTAACATGGCCATAGCCCTTCTTGATATACTCCACCACAGCAACAGCCTCTTCCTCAGCTTTGTGAGCAAGCATGGGGCCGAAAGTGACGTCTCCGACGCATCGAATGTGGGGATTTTGGTTCGATATTCTGAGTCAATAATGACGCGACCGCGTTCGTCGAGATCCATGTCGATATTCTCGAGGCCTAAACCTTGCGTATATGGTCGTCTACCGATAGCAACCAGTACAACATCGGCATCAAGCTAGTATCAATATTAGCAGGTGTACTGAGGGTGTTCAAATGGTCGTATACAGATGTTCGGCCGGTGAAAAAGGCTAATATTCTTACAGTCTCTGATTTGCCACCCTTGGCAGCGTCAACATTTAAGCTGATCTTGTCTCCGAAATTGTCACCGCTGACGACCTTGGTGTTCAGTTTGAATTCCATGCCCTGCTTCTTCAAAAGCTTATGAGTTGCTTTTGCAATTTCGGCGTCCATACCGGGACCACCAATCTGACCAAGAAATTCGACTACAGTAACTTTAGTGCCGAGGCGAGACCACACAGACGCCATTTCCAACCCAATGATACCGCCACCAATGACAATCATGGTCTCAGGAATTTTTCCAAGGCAATGGCGCCAGTGCTGGTGATGACACGTTTCTCATCAATTTCCAGGCCAGGGAAAGGGGTGGCTTCAGAGCCAGTTGCGATAAGTATGTTCTTTCCCCGGACAGTTGTCTCTCCACCCTCGTTGAGAGCCACCTTGATATCATTTTCGTTCACGAATGAAGCAGCGCCTTTGATGTACTCGACGCCATTCTTTTCAGAAGGAACTCCACACCTTTTGTAAGGCCATTGACTGCAGAGTCCTTGGCTTTCATGAAATTAGGCAGGTTGAGTTTGACCTCGCCGACTTCGATACCGCGATTCTTCGTGTCGTGCAAAATTTGGTGGTAAAGATGTGAATTATTTAAGAGAGATTTTGATGGAATGCAGCCAACGTTGAGGCAAGTTCCTCCGAGAGTCCACGCTTTTCGATACACGCGACCTGAGAGTGAGGCGGTTAGTAGTCGTAATATCAGACATGTTTTGTTACCGTTCCCAGTCGTACCTTCATGCCCTCTTGTCCAGCCTTGATGGCGGCGACATATCCAGCAACACCACCTCCGATAATGACAAGATCCTTCTCCTCTGTGAAACTGGTTAGCTGACGACTATGATGAGAAAATTCGACTTTGTCAGCAGTAGTAAGCAAGTAGTATACAAACCAGAAACAGAAGCAAATTCGCGACTCCATCGGGCTGGCATTAAAGACGAAGCAATCTTAGGTAGGCTGGCAAGTCATATTATTCAGCAATGACAATCAACAGACATATCCAAACAGGACGAGCTGCGTTGGATGAGCGATTAGCTTCAAACTTACGACTGCTGCTGCCAGGACGACGGCCTGACGGCCTTTCTAGAGAGAAGTCTTCTGCTGAGCATCTTTACTCGCCAATTTATGAAGAATATGTCGGTCAACGACGCCAGGTAGCATGCGAAGTTAAAGAGGGAGTCAAGTTGGGTAATATGTTGTAAATGTGTCGGAGAGCTCCCTCGAGGCTCTGCGTCGAAAAGCAGGGTGGGTCTGGTTTGTCGCCTGGGAATTTTTGGGACCTGGGCCACCTGGCGCTCCCTAACGATGAAGACCAAATTGTTGCCTTCCTGCCTGAGGTTGAAAAGGTTGAACCCACCCCCATTGAGTCCACGTTATGGCAATCAAGATCTTGACCGTTGGACTGTTTGTCATAGAAGGATCAAAAGCAACAACGTACGGAGTACGTGCGTAATAATAGGTTGAGTCATTTGTATTACATTGCCTTCACCAGAGCCCGGTAGGCATGCATTGATAAGACAGAGTTGTCAAATACCCAGTTAGTGCCCGCATGTAAACGTAGCCTACGAAGTAAGTGCCTTTGGCGCAAATCGCCTCGACTTTCAAGATATTTATCAGTCGTATCTTTTTTTCTCATCTTCACCAGCAAGTTGACGTCATAGTGAGATCTAGGATTGTAGTCGAACAACACAATACAAATATCAGCCGTTGTAATCAGGAAAGCGGAGCACCCTGATTAAAGCACGTGTTGCGGAGGTCAGGGGGCAGGGAGCTCCGCGTAGCAGCTTCCCGCTTTCCCTCTATTAAAATAAGGCCGTCCTATAGAGATATCTCTTCTAATTAGTTACTTCTAAAATACTCTTTAGCGACTAGTTAAGAAATTTTTTCTACCTCTCTTAACCGCCTAGCTCTTTAGGGGTGGTAAGTAAGGAGGAGGCCCGCCGCAGGCGCAGCTCGCTGCAGGCGGCCCGGCAGGGCCCTGGAGGGCCCCGGAGGGAATAAAAAGCTTATATATCTGAAAATAATTAAATTTAATAATGTATACTATTAATTCGTAATCGCAGATGTGGTGGTGTTGTGATTGAATTGTGGTTACAAAGAGCCTATCAATCAATCAACGAGCCTGTCAATCAACGAGCCTGTCAATCAACGAGCCTGTCAATCATCGATCAACGAGCCCGTCAATCAATCAATAAGCCCGTCAATCATCAATTAACAAGCCCGTTAATCAATCAACAAGCCCGTCAATTATCAATTAACAAGCCCGTCAATCAATCAACAAGCCCGTCAATCATTAATCAACAAGCCCGTTAATCAATCAACGAGCCCGTCAATCAATCAACAAGCCCGTCAATCAATCAATCAACGAGCCCGTCAATCATCGATCAACGAGCCCGTCAATCATCAATCAACAAGCCCGTCAATCAATCAATAAGCCCGTCAATCATCAATTAACAAGCCCGTCAATCAATCAACAAGCCCGTCAATCATCAATCAACGAGCCCGTCAATCAATTAACAAGCCCGTCAATCAATCAATCAACGAGCCCGTCAATCATCAATCAACGAGCCCGTCAATCAATCAACAAGCCCGTCAATCAATTAATAAGCCCGTTAATCAATCAACAAGCCCGTTAATCAATCAACAAGCCCGTTAATTATCAATCAACAAGCCCGTCAATCATCAATCAACGAGCCTGTTAATCATCGATCAACGAGCCTGTTTTAGTGATTATCTAGCGATTTAGATAGTAGTTAGCCCCGCGGATACCGAAGCTTTCCCTGTGCCTATGATGCCGAACTTCGGGCAGCCATAAGGATCTTGTAATAGCTTATAGAAGCACATCGGTAACTTGTGGGGTGAATATAGAATCTGTTCATCTAGGCCGAGATATTATGAGATGTCGGACACAAGCTGGTACTAAATACTAATGCACCTTCTATCCATGAGACTCACGAAACGGAGGTTTGTGTTGCTATTTTACACCGAAGGCGGCCCTAATGATATCACCATGCCTCGGCATTCTATGTTTCGGTCACTTTAGGATGCCCCCAATGCTGGATTTGCACAGCCATCTGAGCCTTTTCTATCACACCTTTAAGAGTTTTCCTTTCCTTATGCCCAACAGCTGTTGCATTAATGATCCTGTTTCTCAAGAGCCAATTTAAACCTGCAGCCAGACTGGGTATTTCTGTTGCTGGACCGAATATACGCTCAACTTTTTCGTCTCCGTGTGATCTCGTGTCTTTACATTTCCGCAAAGGCTAAGAATGAACCACTCAACGAAGATTGACGACCACGCATTCAAATTTGGAAGTTCCACCGGCTTGAGGATAGTAATACTCAGAGACCCGTCGGCCACCAGGGATGCGTAGAATTGCGCAACATGTCTCAAACGTCGGTCATTCTTCATTCTCTCTCCTTCCATGGTCTCTTCATCGTCCTCTTCTCCAAACAAAGATTCGCCAAGTTTTCGGAACATTGCCCACAAACGATTTTGGAATGAAAATCTGACCCTGCCATTCGTACAAGCTTGGCGTCCTACCAATGCATAGTATTCGTTGTAATGAAGTTCACTCCCCACACATTGAACCAAGACTCTCGTGATCTCCAGTTGTTCGTCCCGTTTTAATCTCAAATTTGCAAATTGTCGGTATCCATGTTCGGAGTCAAGCGCAGACATGATGGCAGTAAAGATAGCAATCTGTGAAGGAGTGTTGAGGCCTTGCGCCTTGGCTTTATTTGGGAAGTCTGGCAGCACAAAATCCATGTCCTCATCATCCGGAGTCTCATTGAGGGTGGTCTTCGCTTGCCCACTGACCAAACTCGCCCTCTCGGCTGCATCCCGATATTCAGGAACATTGGCCCCAACTAGCCACCATTTGCCATGCCTGTCGACGTCTTCAATGTCTTTGAGGCGTATACCCATCGGGGTCAATCCATCCAGTCGACGGGATTGAGTTTTGAGTTCCCCAAGACGCTTCTTCATGCGAAGTACGTGCTCCGAAACGACGGTAGAATCCGTTCCTTTGACCTTGGCCTTGCTATTCTTCAAGTCTTGGATAGTCTCAACCATGAATTTGGTTCGTACAGAGATATTTGAATATCCAATTCTGGAAACAGCCACGTTCAGAACATTCGAAACATGCTTAAGGGCTTGAGGATCATCCCTCCGCAACAACCTGCCGGCCATGCGACATACTCTGAGAAGAAGTTCCACATTGAGCTCAGAGAGGTTGTCTAACAGTCTTTCCATATGATCGAACACGATAGTGCAGCCGACAACTTCGAAAACATATAGCTGGGTCAAGAAGGTAAGAAGGTTTGAAGGTTCTTTCCTAATGTGACTGCCAGTGTAGGTCAATGCGTAGTTATATTGCTCGCTGAACTCTCTTACTACCCGTCTCACCAAGTGTGATCCAAAACTAGCACCGGTGATTTTATAGATGGCTGCGGAGAACCCGCCAATAAGAACAAAAAATTGATCGGGAAGAGTTTCCGACTTGCGCATTTGTGCCAGGATGGCGTCAGTGAGGATCTCAGTTACCTCTCCACGTGCATGTGACTGATAAATTTCCTCGACAGATTGGGTCAGTGAAATGAGACAGGCATCAGTCAGCCGATTAACAACGCCTTGGAGTCTTTTCTGAAGTTGAGTATCTTTTTCCCTTCTTCTTGGTGTCTCTTCGAGGGTGGAATGTATTTTGCAAGATTGGCCCCCGCCGTTGGTGCGATATATGGGTTTTCTCTCGGTCTTGGCGGTGATTGAAGAATTGTCAGCACCTCATAGGTGTCATCGAAACCTTCGAAGGATCCATCACTATTTTTGTCAAATCGTTATCATATTCACGCTCCGCCCCATCAGAAGCATTGCATAATTTTCGCTTTGGTTCCAAATTATCCAGTCTCCCCTCGGGGTGATTAGAACTGTCATGCTGTGATGATTCGCAGTCAGAGTCGATAAGCATGTTACCAAGATCGCGTTCAGTGGAGGATTCCGGCAGAGCACTAGATTTTCTTCGTTTGGAAGATAACCAACTGTCATAAGCAGCTTTTCGCTTTCCTTGATCGTCTTCGCTAGTGTAATCACCGTCCACCACCCCTCCCAGAAGTTCATCGAGACCATCGTCCTTGAACACTTGAGGCAGAGATCGACGACCTTTTCTGATACCGAGCTTCCTCTCAAGATTTTCGATTTCGGCATCATCTTGGGCAAGCTGCTTCAAAAGTGTCTTAGGCATGCTTTCATTCTCTGTTTGCCGTTGAGGCTGGTCTTTTGTTTCATAAAATGAGTGGGAGGCCTCTGACTCGTCTGTTCCGCCCTTGAAGGCCAGTTCTGTGCCAGCATTCTCTGGATCAAGGTCTTGTGCTGAACTGTTCAAGCTTGCGAATAACTCTGAGCTTGAGCCTGAAAGGTCTTCGTCAAGTGTATGATGTGCTGTAGGCATTCTTGGATGTTGCTCTCTATTTTTATCCTGTTTTGAGTATTTCTGGCGCTTCTTGAATACTCTTCGCTGTCTTCGTAATTCTTTTCTTGGGGACTGTCGAGCTCCGCCTGAGCCTGTATTTTGGTTTGGTATAATAGATGCAATATCCATGCGTTTATAGAGCTTCTGTTGCAGCTCAGGAACCGAAATAGTATGCATTTTAGGATGTCAGATATCTCACGTTCCACCAGCCGATGAAAATTTGACTGCTGTAGTATCAATAGATGTGCAGACGTTAATGAATTGCTGCTGGCTGATGCCATCGGCTGTGCCCTGAAGGCTCATAACAACTTCGGAAATGTAACGGAGAGCCAAAAATCGAAGAGTTACTGAAGGTAGGAGACAAAGCGGCGAATGATTTTAGTAAATTTGGCATCGAACAAATTGGTTGTGTAGGTGGTCAGATTTACTTGCGGTTGTTTGAATCATACGGTAGTGTCCTAGAAAGAAAAAAAGAAAAAAGTGGAGCACCTGTGGTCAACTCAAGGGCAACCCACTCAGACTGTCTACGGTCGACCGACCAAGGTCGACTTTGCCCCTCACAGAACCTCCATCGCAATCTGCCCAGTTCCGAAGCAGTCTTCAGCGGAAGCAAAGAGGTTTTATACGAGGGTGATCAATCGAAAATGCAACTGCATTGATCATCGAAATGAGTACACAGCATTTGAGTCGAGACGAGGTCAGTATGTTGGCTTACGTGCGCCCTGCCAAGCCCCTTCGAGGCGTAGATGCCAGTTGTTTTCAATACACTAAACCGTCGCACACCAAGTTTTTCGACAAACTTGTAGAGCTTTTTAATCGAAGGAGAGGCACTGACCATGGCGCCGTTTATCTGGTTCAAAAACGATGTATGTAGAGTCATGCTGCTGCTGTCGAAAGCCTTCCAAATGAGCTTGCCTCCTATTTCGTCACGACAAATATCCCAACCTAGCCATTTTCGTCAGCATAAAGCCGAACGTCACTAATCGTTTCGCAGTTTCCTTTGACCAAGCGAATTTGGGTGATAACAATATGCTGACTCACGAGGATGGTGGAGGCCCAAAGCCCCTGATCATAAGAGCAACTAATGGCAAGTCAAAAGGCAAAGAGATATGAAGGTCAAGATGTCGACAATTGTTCAGCCTAATGACATTGAAAGCTTCTATGTCCAATATGCCGATGTTTGTAAGGCAGGGATGGCCGCGCTCAAGCCAAGGGATCGCAGCAAGAAGAAGGCCAAGGCAAAGAAGAAGAAGACGACGTCATGAGATTATAGTGCACACGCATTGAGTCACCATTGTGCAGTACCTAGATACCCGCACGGGCTTAGGAATGCGGGTAGTATTGCATAGATGGCTAGAAATGGTTTACATTCAATCGAGAACTGAAATGATGCAATATGGTTTCGGCAACCATCTAAATAATCACTGATGAAATATTCGTCTGGAGTCAATTTGTCGAATGAAGCTTCTCCTTCTCTATTAACCATGTGTCTGGTTAAGAATCAACATGGGAAAGAATTATTAATGAGGAAGGCATCGTCCACAGCGATACGAGCCGTGATGTCAACTCCTCAATGTAGACATCCCATAATATATTTGTTGAAACTATGCATTGACGCTGAACCCACGATGGGATGGATCATGGGCATAAAGCATGTCAACCACAATGTCAATTAATTCCTACAAAGCATAGAGACCTTTCTAGATTCCATGCTAGCTAAATTTATCACTTGCTGGAACTCGACTGTAAGCACTTTGTTGCGAACGGCTAACAGGTCTTAGCATCAACAGATCACTAAGATCTTGAACTGCATCACAAAGTCATCACCGATTGAGTCCAGACAAGCCGAGTTAGAGATGCCACACCGTCTTATCCAGCAATATTTCTCACCTTGGTTCGAGTGCCGCCATCCCATTTCGTGCCAAGTTAAGGAACGGCATAGCTTTGTAGCCATGTGTCAGTATGTCAACGTTGTCCTGTGAGAGCCTTGAGCCCCGAACCCATTGAACACTTTCATCAATAACGAACAGGAAGAAGTACTAAGAACAAATAAGAAACAAAAATAATTTGATGGCCATTTGGGACCATGATATATGGGTAATGTTGTGTGGTTGCCACTATCACGACGGAAAGACTGTGGCTGAAATTCAGGGTAGCCAAAACAGAAAAACAGAAAACCCTCTTTTGACTACATGATCTGGTCCTGAGTGAGACCGCCATGAGCATCAGTTTCCATGTTGTCGCCGCCAGCCTGGTTGAGATACTTGACGAAGCCCAGGTTCAGCGGACGACCGCCGTATTGATAGCCCTGGAATTTGGCAATAGAAGTCTCAGCAGTATCGGCACTGTCAAATCGAACGACGCCAGTGCCTCTGGACCGACCACTCGGCTCATACTGGATCTCAGCCTGTTCCACTTTACCAATGGTCGTGAAGAGATCTACAAGATCGTCATTGCTCGTCGACCAAGGCAACTGATAAAGCATTAGCAATTTGCAGTCCGATAATCACACAAATATGAAGGTGTTATAACCACTCACATTACGGACATAGATAGTCTCGCTCTTTTCGGAACCGGCCGTGGCGCCGTCAGTGAAGGGGTTCGGGAATTACAGCAGCAGCGGGTGAATGGTCGAATGACGTTCCTCCAGCAAAGCCGCCACGACCACCCATGCCAAAGCCGCCACGGCCGCCACCATAACCTCCGCGGCCGAAACCACCGCCAAATCCTCCTCTCATGCCCCCTCCATAGCCACCACGACCTGGAAAGCCCGTCCCACCAGTGCCGGCATAACGATCTTCGCGGACCTCTAGCATCCGGCCTTGCCAATCATATCCATTAAACTGCTGAATGGCATTCCGAGCGTCGTCAGGGTTTTCGAAAACAACAATACCGGAGCCCTTTGGACGACCATCAGGTCCACTATGGACATCGGCGCGGATGACACCGCCCGAGCGAGCTGATAAAGGGTTAGCGAAATCCAAAGAGGGGAAGTCAAGCTCAAATACTTCATGAAATACTCACCTGCTTGCCGAAACAGATCCTTAAGGTCCTGCCACCCAACATTGAATGGAAGCTGAGGCTAGTCAGTGCTGCTACGGGAAAAATCAGGACAATGGGTAAAGACAAACGTTGGCCACATAAATCTGCCGACCACCTGCGCAGGGAGGACCACCATATCCTTGATTATTGTTGAACCCTCCTGGCATACCTCCACTAAATCCGCCGCGATTGCCACCGGTGGCACCGGTAAATCGAGGCTCTGCCTCACGATCCTGTTGCAGTAGTAAGCGATAAAGCGCAACAAAGTGGAATTGAGTGATGATCACCTCTCGGACGTAAACTAGACGACCCATCAAGTTTTGGTTGCTGAGCTGAGCAACAGCTTGTTGAGCCTGTTCTCTCGTTGCATACTCCACAATTCTGTGGTTGCACTGTAAGTACTTGCTCATCTCTGCATGCATCAAATCACAAGAGGAACTCACCCGCATCCCTACAGTCATCCAGGACATCGTCCATACCCGTCAACCCAGCCATCCATCAAAAGCCAACAAGGGGATATGTGATAAAAAGAGAGGAAGAAGGCACAGGAGAAGAAAGCAAGGAGAAGGACAGAGCGCCAGCCAAAGACTATTATGATAAAGCCCACCTTCGACATTCCATTCGGAAGAAGTAACACATCCGCAAAGAGCACTTCTCCGGCTGCAAAGGAATTGGTTAGCGTTGCTTACAGGTATTTCTATATCAAGTATCTTACCCTGTCTCATGAAGTCCTTTAAGTGGTGCCATTTTACGTCATAAGCCAAATTCCCAACATAGACACGGCGGTCTTGCTGTGATGTTTCGCGGATGTTGCTCATCATTTGTTCTCTAGCAACAGCTCGTTCCTCATAAGATCGGTGCGGTGCTTGTCCACCGTAGCCTGCACTGGTTCCTCCACTTGGGGCTCCTGTTCCGGTCATGGGCGAGCGATCGCGGCCGCGACGATATTCGTCTCTGCTATTTGACCTGCTACGAGGTGAGAACGATCGTCTCCGAGATTGTCGACCTGGGCTTCTGGAGCGTCGACGGGGTGATCGGGACCTCTCTCGCTTTTTGCGTGTTAGCCTCAGGCGGTCAGATCATTGCAACGAGAAAGCCTCTGCTCGATGGATAAAAGGACAGCTTTGGGGACTGAAAAAGGGAGGAGGGGTATATGCAACTATCCAGATTCAAGGAGCGAAACAAAGCGCCGTGCACAAAGAAAATTGGTCATGCAATCCTCCAAAAACGACGATGCATTTGCAAGAGTGGTCATTCCTTTAATTCGAAAGCGGCAGCCTGATGTACACAAAAAAATAAAAGGAAAACAAATAGCCTCCTTTCTGTGTTGTCAGGAATTCAGGTTCCTTATGGTACATTTCGCCGTCTTCCTCAGCGAAGAGGCACGTCTCAAGTAAATATGATCGAGGCGGTAGAGAGAAAAGGAGGAATAAGAGAAATTGAGGAAGCTCCCATGCATACACAGTGACTTACGGGTCGATAGGTATCGCCTGAATCAGCTATTCAAGAAAAGTTAGATGTCTGAATGGCCGGGTGTTGCCGACAGAGAGGCATTAAATGACAGGCGATGACAACCACAGAGTGGAAGACGGAAAGCTAGGGAGGAAAGAGTGTGGGGTTGGCTGTATCAGGAGAACTGTTTGGCAAGAAAGTAGGTAGGTGTGAAAACATGCAGGTAAGGGGCCTTGTGATAATGCAGTGTATGAGGAAATGCGAGTATAATGCAAGTAGTTGTGAGTAGACACAGTGCCAGGGTAAACAAAACGTAGTTGAGTACCTAGATAGGTAGGCAATCACATCAATTTGCTCTGTGATGACAAATGAGCTGTATTGTACGTGGGCAACCCGCAACATGCTGAGTAGCACGGGGACGAATAGGCAGAGCAATCGACAAGGGAAAGCTCACACAGTGGGAAAGCAGAAGCTAGTAGAAGCCTGACTTTCACAGGCGTCGTTGGCAGTGTAAAGAGAGGTGCGGGTAGATGCAATAGAGGGGAGGAGGGAGTTGGACGTACCCATGACAAAGTCTAAAAGCGTTGCGGACAACGAGGCTTTGTGCCCGATGCTCGGTGAAAGGCGAGCGGGTGTCCCAACAGAAGGAGGGTAGCTCAAGCCAGGTAGCGGGCAATGGTCGGGAATATGACGAAAGAAGAACGGTCTGGTGAGGGAGAGAGACCGGAACAGTCAGCAAACAATAGATTCTCGCATACATAAATGCAAGCTAGATGCAACAAAAGTCAGAATCGGGATGGTGGCGGCGCGACGAAGAGGGTGGGAGGACAATTGGGTGAGCTTGTCAGAGCAGGTTGACAAGAATGAAAAAAAACGCGCCGCCAGCTCCAACGAGGGGAATGAACTGAGGCAGCGAATGAGAGAACACAGGGGAGAAGTGACAAGGGGGTACAAGGGGGTCAGGTCAAGCTGCAAGCTACCCTACCTCAGGTGCAATGAGTCAACCCACTTTCATCAAAAAAAAATTAGATTGATTACCCGTGAACAAGCACAGGAATCGAGAGAAGAGGGTGACACAGAAGCATCGCGAGGTAGAGTAATGTAGGTACCATAAAACCCTTTCCAGGTGGATAGTATCAATGGGGACTGAAATTTTCGTTGCAAGACCAATCACTTACTGGAAAACAACAAGGAGACGTTAGAGCTCCGCGCGTTCGATGATTGACAAGGTATGACGGTGGTACGGAGTGCTCTGCTAAGTGGCCGGTATGTGTGGTTTTATCGAGGGGAAAGAATGCGCACCAGTTTCGAGCCAGTCTGTGACCGAGACTCGTGAGCTGCACACACAGCGAAGAAAGAGGATGTAGGAGGTTGAAGATGTACATTAGACAAAATGGTCGCGGAAGCTTTGCTCCGCTTGTGTAATTATTTACTTGCGCGGAAAAACTTGGTGAACGCTTTAGAGCTGTGGGTCCTCGTCTTGTGCCTGATTCGGCTGAGTGTTAACATTAATACATTACAACCCCTGAATTATTTTACAAATCTACTTACCCCACATTAGGTTACCTAATAATAGCTACCTGTAGTTACCTTCCGCCTAGGGTAGGGTATATTATTAGAGCGTTATAAGAGGGATATATAGGGAATTAAATAGTATATTTTTTTCCTTATAAATTACTTATAATTTAAGGTACCTAGCCCTTATCTACCCTATCCTATTTAATGCCTAATTAGCTTACTATCCCTGTTCTATATCTTTGTAAAATAATTCAGGGGTTGTAGTGTACGTACGGAGTAAAAGTGCAGTACATATGTACAGTCTATAGTAGTCTACAGTTGTATTATTGCGAATTCGCGCTTATAGTCGGTCGGTCGGTCGGTCGGTCAGTCGGTCAGTCAGTCAGTCAGTCAATTGGAGTATTCAATCGGTCATTTAGCAAGTCAAGGAGCTATAGGGGCTATAGGTAGTATAGGCCCTGTAATATAGTGAGATAACACAGCATATAGGAGGCATCTGGTGTATTCTGCCAGTCAAAAGGCTCCACCCTGGATACGAGACGAACGTTGCTAGAGCCGAGATTTACTTTTGCCCAGAAAATCGAACGTTGTACATAAGTTATTACTCCTCACTATCCGTCCGCTACTCTCGAGGCGTGCCTGCTGCGTCATTGGCTGATGCGGAGTGGAGCTACAGCTGACCGCTGGCGCCAATGAGATACATTTGTGTAACACCATATAGGTGCCTGCCAGCGTCTCTCCCAATATCAGTCGCATTGGACCAACCTTCTGTCACCTACAATTGAAAACAGTTGCCACAACACCTCCTGTCGTCACAAAGCCCTGGAATAGCGTCCAACTCAGAACACTACCGTCGCTAGTTCTTATGGACATTGATCTATTCCAAGCCCAGCTCAGCCATGGGCTGCAGCAAGCGATCTCGGCGTTCCAAAAAGTCCCTGGTTCCGCAGTACTCCTGAGATACATTCGCTCGAGCTACCAGAACGACCCCGTGCGGTCCGCCATTGAACTCATACTCATCTTGTTTTCATTCGGTATCTACTATCGCCATCTTACTCAACCCATAAACAAAATTTTGTCAAGCTCAGAGAAGATGTTTGTTATGTCCCGGATGCCATTTTAATGCGCGAGACGCGGCAGACCAAACTCCCTTTCGGAAGTAGTGATTGCTTTGGCTAATATTTAACACAAAATCTAGGAAATTGATGAATTAATTGACGAATGGGTTCCGGAACCGCTAGTTGCCGAGAAAACTGCTCTCGAAGAAGCAGAAAGTGAAAAACTTCCAGTCATCGTTGGGTATGTACCTGCATCGTGCATCGGCATACGACTTTGGGTGGTAGACAATCCAACCGACTTGGTCCCTTCATCGCTTGAGCTTAACCTCACACCAAAAATACATACATGTGCTTCTCGATGGCCTGCAGCTGACTTGTCTATCCTGAGGAAAGGCCCACGGGACCCAAAGTAAAATTGTCAAGCGGCCGGACCGTCACGAACCTCGCGTCGTATAATTTCTATAACTTCAACTCCAACGAACAGATCAAGGAGAAGGCTATTCAGACTCTGAGAACTTATGGCGTTGGCCCATGTGGCCCTCCGCAGTTTTACGGCACTCAGGATGTTCACGTGAAGGCTGAAGCCGACATAGCTAACTTTCTCGGGAGTGAAGGTTGCATTATATATGCACAAGCTTTTCTACTGTCTCTAGTGTAATACCTGCGTTCTGCAAACGCGGTGACGTAATCATCGCGGACGAAGCCGCAAACTACTCGATTCGAAAGGGTCTTCAGGCCTCCCGAAGCAATATCAAGTGGTTCAAGCACGGTGATATGGACGATTTGGAAAGAGTCATGAAGTCTGTAGCAGTTGAACAGGCTAAAGGAAAGAAGCTCACCCGAAGATTTGTCGTCACAGAGGGCCTGTTCGAGACTTGCGGGGATATCACAGACCTCCCTAGACTTGTGGAGCTCAAGGAGAAGTACAAGTTTCGCATCATTCTTGACGAAACCTGGTCTTTCGGAGTGCTTGGACGAACTGGCCGTGGTCTCACCGAAGCGCAGAACGTTGATCCTCAACAGGTCGATATGATAGTAGGCTCCCTCTCAGGGCCTCTTTGTGCGGGCGGTGGGTTCTGTGCTGGCGCCAAGGATGTCGTTGAGCACCAGCGCATTACTTCTTCCGCTTATACTTACTCAGCTGCTCTTCCAGCCATGCTGGCCATGACAGCAAGTGAAACCGTAAATCTTCTGCAATCAAATCCGGATATCCTCACTCAATGTCGAGAGAACATCAAAGCCATGAGGTTGCAACTGGACCCTCGCAGCGACTGGGTTGTGTGTACCAGTGCTAAGGAAAATCCCATAATGTTACTTGTACTGAAGCCAGAGACTATTACGACCAGAAAGCTTGGAATTGACGACCAAGAGCGCATCCTGCTGGAATGTGTCGATGAGGTGAGATACAGCCGCTTGAAGAACCCTTTACCTTTGTTTCGCGCTTTCTTGCGAGATACATCCTTTAATGAGTTTATCAAATCGTTCTAAACAATGCAAACAGTGTCTTGCCAACGGCGTTCTCATTGCGAAACTAAAGACAAGGCCATATGCACACGCAATTTCAGCGCGAGACGGCAAATGGGTTGCCCAACCTGCATTGAAGATTTGCATTACATCTGCTCTCTCCAAAAGGACATCGAAAAGGCCGGCGCCACCATAAGACATGCGCTTACAAAGGTCATGACTCGTAAAGCTGGTAGCAAGATGAGTTAAGGGCTACCGTATACGGGATACTTGTATGGTATGAGTTGCTCTCTTCACCGCGCCCATCTGCCACCAAGTTGGTTAGCATATGCCGCCGAGAATGAGGTTGCCGTGGCAAGAAAGGTCTTCAGTTGTTTTGACAGCTTTGGATCCTACTAATAAAGGCTGATTCAGAGAACCCTGTAGAGAATTCAATGTCTTGCCAGACCAGTGGTCCTTGTCAGTCACTATTTAATGCAGCTCAGTATGAGTATGAAGCATTTCGTGACAATTTCAAAGGGCTCGTGATGATTTGATAATGACACAATACTTGTGAAGGCGAATTGATTGATCCGGACTCTTTGAAGCTCACGGGAATCCACCTTTCAGCTTAGGCTGTGATCCAGTCTCAGTCGACCGTTGTGCGGCGCGTACACTTGTTTTTAGCAGCCAGCATACCAGAGCTGTTTTGTCTCGGCCAAGACTCTCCGCATTACCATTACGCCGACGAGCTGAATTCCGCCGCGTGGAGGAAAACATAAACAGCGGTTGATAATTATTGCCCAGATCCCAGAGGCACCCGCCAAATCATTCCACGCGAGGTGCTTTAACATTCCGGCAAAGTAGTGCGATCTTTTATATAAAAGATTAAATCAGGGCGACTCAATGCGTAGAACCTCGGGTAATGTTGGTGGATCGATCTTGCGCTTTGTAGTTCAACAATCCTACAAGATTGCAAGAATATCTGCAGACTACTGTAGAATTATTGAGAAACAGACCAGGATTGTGGAGAGAATTTCTCTCTTTCATCTCTCACGATGAATCCGCGATTGAGTTTAAGTATCTCCTTCTCGGCCGGCCAGCAGGACACATGCTTTCTTTCTTTCATACATACTTACTGGTCAAGCCCTGCGTTTACATAGTGAATATAGACAGGGACGAATGACGTATTCATACAGAGTTTTCAGGTATTTAGATTCGAGAAAGAAAGAAACACGAGGTCAAGGAAAATCGATGCAATACCATCACCAATGCCTTGAAACCTGAGTCGGAGTTCTGCAAGTTTTGCAAGTTTTGCACTATGTCGCCCGACGCTTATCGTGGCCCCCTTCGTCAACTCATAATTATCGCGAGGACTTGATATTAACGCCAATGAACGAGAAGCACTTCCAGCTGTAGTTACCAGGTAAATATGGCGTGAAGACACCTGTCGGGTTGTGATTGTGTATCTGCCTGCCTCGAACTTATGCCCCACCACGATTTTCCATGTGCTGGCATTACATGTCTCATGTAGCGAGCATCACATTCCTGATGAGAAGTTTGTTTATTGACATCTTTCTCTTTCCGACCCTATGGAAAGTATTTGGCTGTGATGACAAGATTTATATAAGTCAAGATGCAACTAGTTTATGACATCTGTAGCGACGCCGATCAGCTCATAGAAGCTGTGTTTTGACTAACCGAGAAGCTGTCAACCAACTCTTGAGCATGGTATAACATTTCCTCATGTTTGACCCTTGATTTCCTTCGAGTGTATTGAATTATATCAATTCCTTCAATTATTTCGGGAACTTTTTCTTGTGATTATATACCGAAAGGCTTCAACTCCGGCGGTGTTATTCTCTTTGAGTCACTCCTTTTGTCATATAACTTTGAGTCACCTCTTTCGATTTGCTGTCAGGCACAACAACCGACACTGGCATCAGGGAACGTCGAGCGAACAGACGAGGAAACGAAAAGCCGAGGACCCCCACCACCACCACCACCAAATCTACTTCAGTCACTTCAGCAACAGAACAATGTTCTCCGTGACCTTGTTTCTTTGCTGTCTTGTGCTGACGCCAGTTAGCGCTGGACAATCAGCTGGTAAGACCGCCGAACCAACAAAGTCTTGTCTCGTTCGACTCATACGTTGGCTATAGGAAAGCATTACATCCGTCAGGATACTCCTCATGGCCTTGATATAATCGTTTACGACTCCAAGGTTGCCTCGGCGACCCGTGTACGAAGTTATTCAATGGGTGAATAAGGCAGGCGAGCCGGTCGGGACAGTCACTGAGGACATCTTGTTGCTGCCAACCAGCTTGGCTCCCAGTGCTGCGTCAAATAAGACTGAAGCGACCAGCGCTACGACACCATATTGCACGCAGACACTTGTTATCTCGTCCTCCAATGGTGAACCACCCGCCAATCAAGATGGAAGCATTGCTGTCCCTGCTGAACCAAAGGCGTTGATCACTGCCTCAAAGACAGCTCATTCCCAAGCAGCGAAAGACACAGCAAGGCCAAATGATACACTTGACGGCAAAATAATACATCTGAGCGGTTTGGCGTGTCGTACACGCCGTACCGTGCGGACCAAGGTTGCAAATCCCAGCAAGATGTAGACGACGACTTCAAGAGAATGGCAGGCTCATACTCTATCGTCCGCATCTATGGAACCGATTGTAACCAAGTTCCCATGGTATATTCGGCAGCAAAGAAGCACGGAATGCAGCTGTTTCTGGGCATCTGGAGCCCCTCTTCAGCTCAAGATGAAGCTGCGAAAATAAGCTCCGGAATCAATGGTGACTGGAGCATCGTCCACACAGTCAGTGTTGGCAATGAGCTTGTGAACAAGGGCGAAGCATCTCCCGAAGACCTCATTCGCTGCATGAACAAGGCACGGTCGGCGCTTCGTGCAGCAGGCTATGATGGGCCTGTGGTGACGGTTGATACTTTCACCGCTGTCCTAGCTCACCCCGAGCTCTGCGATGAGTCGGACTATTGCGCCGTAAATGCGCATGCTTTCTTCGACGGCACCATCTTGCCATCAGAAAGCGGACCATGGCTGCAAAGACCATGTCGAATATAAAATCCGCCATTTCTGGACAGCAGAAGAAGATTGTTGTGACTGAGACTGGCTGGCCGACGAAAGGTGCAACAAACGGGGTGGCGGTTCCCAGCTTGGAGAATCAAAAGCTTGCCCTCCTTTCCATCAAGAAGCAGTTTGCTAGCAACCCAGAAGACATCATCTTATTTTCCGCCTTCAACGACTTGTGGAAAAAGAACGACATGACGACGTTCGATGCTGACCAGTTTTGGGGCATTGACGGTGCGGTTTCCTCGTGTGATCAATAGCTGACTGACGATAAACCCATCGGTAGAAAGATTTCCAGCCCGCCCAACAAATTTTTCGGATTACGGCCTCGTGATAGTGGTTTCCAAGTTTCTGGTGTTTCTGGTGTTTCTGTGGTTCTTAGTTTCATGAACAGTTTGCGCTCCAAATCTGACGAGTGGTTTTAGTTGGTACTTTACATAATCGCTTACTATCTTCAATTTTATGCCTGCCGATTAACAAATGCGTATACTTTCGGATCTTTGGCTTGTGGATAAATGCCTGGTGTCTGTCTCAATCAACATGCGCATGTGTAGGGCACGTGGCCAAAATTATACGACGTTCTGAGATTTGCTCAAATGAGGCGGACGACCATAAACGAATAGGCTCGTACGCAAGCAGAGTGCCCACTAAAGCTCCGTTATTGAATGAATCATCAACGCCCGCCTCCCAAAGTTGACGAGAAACCCACTAGGCCAAAAACATGATGCCCATTACCCACTGCGCAGTGCGCACCTTTTTATAGGGGACTGCGGCTATGTTATATTTTTATTCAACACATAACATGACCTCATCTTGTTGCCAGCCACCTGGTTTCGAAAAAAAAAAAAAAAAAACCATTTTCTCATGATTCTAGCTGCCTCGTTCAAGGACATAGTAGCTCGTGCCGCGCATCACCTTCCTATATATCATTAGCAGTGAAGACCAACATTGGTGCTTCAAGCTGTTGAATGTTATGAGGTAGCTTCCTGTCAAGTGTATTGTGCAGTCATTTCTAGCCTCCTTATTGCTTCATCATTTTCGAAAATGATGTGCCACTTTCATGTTATCTACCCGATATATTCTACTGCTTCTATGACTTGCTGTCTATTTGAGTAGTCTTCTGGGTGGTCATCTTCATCTTTGGTCGGCGATCCTGATTGCTTGCATGTACAATATCATCAAGTTTTGACCCATCTCTTACTTGGCACAGATCTACTTGCTATCATCGCATCAATTATTCTCAGCTATATCGGCCTAGTCATGAGTATTTGAGTTTCTGGGGCCATGTCCTGGGCTGCTTTTGAGACGTGCGAGTCAACGTTGCCCTCAAGAAGAAAGTATTCTCTGGGAAAGCTCTTGACGACTTCTTTATCTGATGCTTCTGATGCCGGTGCCAATCGCTGAGACTTCTCGACGAAACCCAAGCGCAATCATGAAAAGCAACCAGTGCGCTACATCAAGTTCGTGGCCGAAGCTGGGCGATTTTCGAAAACTATATCACGAAGAACCACTCGGATGCTCAAGTCGACACGGCCATATTGAAACGTTGACTCATGACGCGAATTGCGAGTGGTTCGATCGACAACTCAAAAGTTTCAAGGCATCCTTCAGTTCAGATGTCAAGCTTGGAGACTTCAGGAGGGTGCGACGGGAGCTTCGGCAACATTATCTTGAGCCATGCCCGGATGTCTTTCCAAGCAGATCTGAGGTCTCCAGCATCCCTCAAACACAGATGGATAATATGAAGAAAAAAATTCATGAAGAAACAAATTCCCACCAACTAAACGGTATTGGGCATTTGCAGCCGACAGATCCGATCTTGCACTCCTATCAGCCTACTGTACGACTGCCGACTCTACCTTCGAATAGGCTTGTAGATCTTGTTCACATTCCAGGAGACGCCGGCCAAGAACCTGATGTTTGTCTTCGAAAGAATATTTTGAGACTGAACTGGACTCTGTCGACCTGCCTCGATTTGAAACGCCTCAAAGGATACGGAACACCGCAATACTGTCTTACAAGCTCGGTGATCGAGGACCAATCTCCCCTATTCTCGGCACAAAGCTTTCGTTGGATCAGCAACACGAGTCGTTAACATTACGCCTAGTGCCATTGAGAGCAAGAGACGCTAGCATAGAGGCAAAAATAACCCCATCGCGTCAATGGGATCCATGTCTTTCTAGATATGTCAAACATCAATATCAGTTTTCAGCACGCATTACGACACAAATACTCCATCAAAGAGTATGCTCGCTTTGTTCCTTTGCCACAGTTGAATCTGCAACTTCTTACCGAAATACTCGTCCGTAATAGAAGGACTATAACTCTTAATGCAGGTTGCTCTGTTCTTCCCAACCGCCAGGAGCCTCGCTTCATCCAAGAGCTCCGAAACTTGGGCTATCGTGTTGACCTTAGAGAGAGAAAGCGCATAAATGAAACAAGAGCTCCCGGCGGCAGTGGGGGCGAGACGATGCATATTTCTCGGACGGATTGGCGGTTTTACACAAGGCTGCTCGATTCATGGAAGACTTGGTGGACGAGACCTTGCAGACACGCATCGCAGAATCAGTGATGGAGTACTTCGATCATCCAGGTACTCTTGTGTTGGCAACTGGTGATGCACAGCCCGCCAGGTACTCGGATGGCTTCTTCATGTATGCTGAGAGAGCATTAAGGATGGGCTGGTACGTTGAAGTAGTATCGTGGAGCATGAGTCTCTCTTCTCGCTGGCGAAAGTCAGGCTTGACGCAGAGATGGGGTGATCGATTCCGATTAATAAGGCTCGACGACTTCTTAGATGAACTGTTATTACTGTAAACTGAACATGATAAATTTACCTCGAGTATATATACCGTTATTGTACGGTGATCATGACAGTTATAGGAGCTCCAAGTACGACTTATTCTCACATGATCGCGTGTCTACGGGTCAAATATCCTAGAGTATGAAGACAACCTGCCTCTACTTTTCATTAGATCACTTGATGGAATAGCGGAATTTGCCGGCAAACGATTCAAAAGCTACCTGCCCTCAATCAATGGCGAGGATCCATGGCAAGATGCCACGAAATGTCATAATATTTTAGATTTCTTCTTTTCTATTCATCTGCGCCGCCAACGCGATGGGTTCGACAATGCAATGGTGAGCAGCACTACCAGCAATATTCATTTGCGATAGCAAACTTTCATCTTCACGCGATCTGAACCAGCCTGTAAACAAACAATCTTGAAAGTTGCAGCAAGCTACAAATCTGCAACAAAGCTCGTGGCTGCGATTGCTGTCATACCATACCACATGTAGATTGGTCGGTCATCCGTTCTGGTGAATGCTCATGCTTCCTGTCAATACACAGTTCCGGGGAAGTACTTCAACAAAAAATCTCTGTCTTCTTAAGTTGTACATATGTCGCATTGGAATGAGTCTTGCCCCGCTACGTTGTGGCTAAGTACGAATGACAGTATATACTCGGGCGATACACGAGACCTGCACGATGATCACCGTCTTGCGAATACTGGTCCCTGTGAAATAGAAGTCATGACACTGCCTGCGTTCCCATTGAAACTTGACCGAAAGGTTCTATGCCTTTATGACTTCTCTTAATTTGACGTTTAGCATGTTTACTACGTAGAATGACCACACTCTTTCTACCTCCGAAAATCAATGTTGGGCCTTGTTGAGTCCAGACTAGGACGAACTGAAACGCTGGAACTACGTCTCCGCCTCGCTCTTTGCTCTCCAGGGTCTGCTGGATGTAAACCCGCAGACTTTCCGAATATATTGAGAACATCAGTCAGTGATATGACGCCACTAAGCTTCCCAGATAGACGAGCACCAGGCATGGCGGCAGCAGGAGCTGACGATCCGCTAGCCGATGGTTGCGGGCCCATCATCGGAGTGGCAGGAACCGACGGTGAAGGAGATACTGGCTCTACAATCCACATGCGGTGTGATCTCGTCGCTGTGAGTTTGCCCACAACGTGGGCCAGCGTTGATAGGGGTGTGACGTAGAATACAGGGAACGCATCACGTCCTTTCTCAACCCCTCGCTCATTCAGAATTACAGATAAAAAATGCATGCATGACTCGCCGAGTAATGGAGCACTTGATGTCGTTGTTAAATGACGAACGTCTTTTGTCGAGATGTTGCCTACAACGTTTTGGCCGTTATCGACGACAGCAATGCTAGTCAATCCTTCATCGTTCATGAGCATCAAGGCATCTGACAGAGGAGCATCCGAGCTGTACACGAAATCATATCAGCGATCGCAGGAGCCAACGACGCGTAATGCATGGCTTTGAGAAACTTGGTTGTAACTTACTTGACAGAGATTATTTGTTGGGCGCCCATTCCCAAATCCCGTAGCTGAACGGGATATAAACGGTCAATCGTGTGAAAGTTGACACCCTCGTTCCAAAAGAAGTCCACCATGCGAAGCTGGCTCATTATACCCACCACGTCGCCAAGCGAGCTGGTAACAAGCAACCGATGGATTCCGCTGCCTAGAATTTCGATAGCTTGGGATAAATTGCCACTTGATGGTACCCCAACTAAAGGCTCTTGTCTGCAGAAGGGTTGTATTTGGCGAAGCAATATCTTTCGGCCCTCTCTTGCTTGACGTATTATGTCGTTATACAGTTCAACTTGGTCCGGCTCTGGTTTGGCAAGACCGACGACGACCAAAAGATACGCGTTCAGATCTGAATAGTCAAAAGTCGCCGTGGCAGCGCGATCCGAGGTATTGTTACGCACGAGTATGACGTTTGTTGGGCTTTTCAAAGAGCCTATCACAGAGTTAGCAGTCATCTTCCAAGTAAGCTCGCTAGTTCAAACACGCATGAAGCGGAGAATACTTGAGGCGTCCAGCATCCCAGGTACACTCACCTTTGTGGCATCTTCTACACTACTATCCATGTCGACCCATTTTATGTCTTCCGGAGAGACAAGCTCACCTGTGGTGATCTCACCCCATTCCCGACCAACAAAATTGGTATTTGCGTGTCGTTGGCCGACAGGCGGATGGTTTAGCAACTCCTGAACCGCAGCTTGAGTGAAGAAAGGATGTCGATGACGCGGAGATTGAGGAGCATTTCGAAGATTCTCGGCGAAGCTCTGTCGATGTGCTGACTTGTCGATATTGCTCAATGACGGCGTTCTTTTCGGTGCTGCATCTTGGCTAGGGTTAGAGGCGATAGAAGCGCTTTCATCAATAGGCGCTGTTTGTTTGCAAGCATTTTGGTCTAAAGTCCTTTTGGATTCACCTGCAGGGACATCAGAATGAGGATCCATCAATGCCTGAAGATGACTTTCGGGATTTAAATGGTTCAGGAAAAGCTGCTTAAGAAGTTAAGAGCACTCTGCAGCCTTGGCAAAATACGAGCTCTCAATAGAATGGATCATGTGCTGCTTTAGACGGTGAATTGCGATGGTTCACGCCTCCATGTGTGTTTATTGAGGAACGGATAATCTCTTGGGGCTCTGGCGGGGCGGGGCATGACTCAGGCTCTATACAGTGGGATGGACGGTATTAGAATCGCAACGTACTTGAGCAGTACATAATCATACTAATTCTCACTCCAAGTCACGTGTATGAAAACAATTGAAACGCTGCAGTCAGATGAACGGTAATATATGCTTCTTTTAACATATGTATTGTTTTTATTGCGTCACAAAGGCGAAATATCCAGGTCGAGCGAAGCTATCTATGTATACCTTTGATACTGGTAAGGCCTCGCCGGTCGTGTACTGAGCCTCATAATCGACATGCATGATGATGAGTAGATTCGAGAAACTTACCAACTGTGCTATAGCAAAAGTAGCCCTTAGGAGAGCCTAGACATTGACCTACCTACTGAGAGCTGCGATCTAAATTCACCGTATTCATCCGTATCCTCTGTATGGGACCTTGAAGTGACCTAAGGTCGTCGTGGTACAGGCGCGAGGCTGTTCTCATTTATGACGTCCGGCCATTCGTTCACAGCAATACTTGCATTTTAAAGAGTTATCGATTTCTCATGAATACACGCGTAAGTGCCGCATGCTATTATACAAGACGGTACTTTTATACGTTATGCCCAAGAACTCGGGAAGGGGCCTCTTTTGTAGCTTCTGAGTTATGCTCCCACTCTGAAAGCCAGCCACCCGGGAAGAAAAAGAGAAGAGCACATCCATGCAGCATCTACTCTCTTCAAGATAACTTATCATTAGCTTCAGTCAGATGGTATCTGCAATATGTTCGAGCTTATTTCATACTCTACGCATTTGACTGTTGGTAAGGTAGACTATTTTCTCATTGCTAAGAGACCAACCAGCTTGTGTTCAGCCCGAGCCTGGCTTTTCGAGAGTTTGCAATTTCTCCCCAACTACCTAGGTTATGTACCTAGCTAGATATGTAGGCAGTAGGTTTTGACGGTGGGTCGAAATGCTTGCTGGCAGCGAGCACTGGCGCGACGCATTAATGCGACCAGGGGTCTCTCAGCCACGCTAGGCCGCGTCTCTAAAAGTTCACTCTGGTTGCCTACTTGTATCTTCCCCTCCCCACTTTGTCCCGCCCACCAAAGCCAACTCCTAAGGGAGCAGGATTTGATCTCGTTTTTGATTCTCTCCAGACGACAGAGCTGGTCCTTACGCCTCTACGCACTTTCTCCAGTCTCGCCACAAGCCGCCAGAAAAAAGCGACGACTTCGGGCAGCACGGCGCTTATACCGCCTAGCCGCCGCAATAATGTCTCTGCTATCCGCTGAGGTGCACGCTGAGCTGACACAGCTCTTGCAAGCGCTCCAGTCCGCAGATAATGCCACCCGTTCTCAAGCCGAGGAGCATCTTCAGAACAACTGGACGGGTAACCGACCAGAGTTACTTCTAGTGGGACTTGCTGAGCAGATACAAGGGGCTGGGGATAATGCCGTACGCCATGTCTAATCCTACACACTGGCCATTCCCCAACGCAGACAGACATGTTGCCTTTTTCTTATGTCAATGTTTGGTCCTAACACCGCAAACTTAGGCTCGATCTTTCGCTGCTGTTATCTTTCGACGAATTTCCTCCAAAACTCGCAAGGTAGAAGCAGGGAACAACGTGGACTTGTTTTACTCATTAGCGAAGGATCAAGCTATTGTTATTCGTCAAAAACTCCTGGAAACTCTGGCTACCGAGCCAGATCGCACAGTTCGTAACAAGATCAGTGATGCCGTTGCAGAGGTTGCGAGGCAGTATACGGATAACAGTGCGTATCCAGGGAGGCCTTGCAGCGACCACTTCATGCCTTATATACTAATTATTGTCCTTCTTCGACAGACGATTCGTGGCCTGAATTGCTCGGTGCTCTATTTCAACTGAGTCAAGCGCCAGAGGCAGAAAAGCGAGAAAACGCGTTTCGGGTTTTCAAAACGACGCCTGGAATCATCGAAAAGCAACATGAAGAAACGGTACTGCAGGCTTTCCAGAAAGGATTTCAGGATGATGCTGTCATGGTATGTCTTCAAACCCTTCCTTCTACGTTGCCACCGAAAAGAAAAAGAAAATAGAAGCTAGTGTAATCAAAAATTGATCATTGCTACAGGTTCGCTTAGCAGCAATGGAAGCATTTGCGTCCTTTTTCGGCACAATCAGCAAAAGTCACAAATCAAATACTACGCTCTGATTCCCGATGTTCTAAACATTCTTCCTCCTATCAAAGATTCTCAAGACTCTGAAGACTTGAGCAAGGCGCTCTTAGCTCTGATCGACTTGGCTGAGACGGCACCCAAGATGTTCAAGCAGCTTTTCCAAAACCTTGTGCAATTCAGTGTGTCTGTCATCCAGGATAAAGAGCTTGATAGCATTTGCCGCCAGAATGCGCTCGAGCTCATGGCTACGTTTGCCGACTACGCTCCTTCTATGTGCCGCAAAGATCCATCCTACACCAATGATATGATCACTCAATGCCTGAGCTTGATGACCGATTTGGGAGAAGACGATGACGATGCTTCCGAATGGCTGAATTCAGATGACGTGAGACTTCATTCCTGGCAACTCAATTATTGAATATGATTGAGCTGTGTTAGCTGACTTGAGTATCTTAGCTTGATCAAGATGAGAGCGATCAAAATCATGTAGCGGGCGAGCAGACCATGGATCGCTTGGCAAACAAGCTAGGTGGGCAGACAATCCTAGCCCCCACATTCAATTGGCTTCCTAGGATGATGAACTCCATGGCTTGGCGGGATAGACATGCCGCTCTCATGGCAATTTCAGCCATATCTGAAGGGTGTCGCGACTTGATGATTGGTGAATTAAGTCAAGTGCTCGATTTGGTCATACCAGCCTTACAAGATACTCATCCTCGCGTTCGTTGGGCGGGATGCAACGCACTAGGCCAAATGAGCACAGACTTTGCGCCGAAGATGCAAACCGACTTTTACGATCGAATTCTAAAGGCTGTCGTTCCTGTGCTGAATTCGCCCGAGGCACGAGTCAAGTCTCACGCTGCGGCTGCCCTCGTCAATTTCTGTGAAGAAGCTGAGAAGTCCATCCTCGAGCCTTATCTTGACGATCTCCTATCACACCTTTCCAGCTTCTCCAAAGCGACAAACGCTATGTGCAGGAACAGGCTTTGTCTACCATTGCCACCATTGCCGATGCTGCCCAGGCGGCATTCTCTAAATATTACGACACTCTTATGCCACTACTCGTCAATGTGCTTCAAAATCAAAATGAGAAGGAATATCGACTACTGCGTGGCAAAGCTATGGAATGCGCTACACTTATTGCTCTGGCTGTAGGTCGAGAGCGGCTGGGTCAAGATGCGATGACCCTTGTCAACCTTTGGCTAACATTCAGGCCAATATTACGGATACAGATGATCCACAGGCCCAATATTTGATGCACTGCTGGGGCCGCATGTGCCGTGTTATGGGCTCTGATTTTGTCCCATTCCTCGAAAATGTCATGCCTCCTCTTCTAGAGCTAGCCATGGCAAAAGCAGATATACAGTTGCTTGAAGACGACGAGCAGGCTGAACAAATGAACGGGGAGGATGGCTGGGAGTTCGTCCCGCTCAAAGGGAAGATGATTGGCATTCGGACAAGCACTATGGACGACAAACATATGGCTATTGAGTTGCTTGTTGTATATGCGCAGGTTCTCGAGGCTGCATTTGCGCCATTTGTAGCCAATATCATGGAGAAGATTGCCTTGCCAGGTCTTGCCTTCTTCTTCCATGATCCCGTTCGGTATATCTCAGCCAAGCTTGTGCCACAGCTGCTCAGCTCGTATAAGAAAGCTTATGGCTGCCCATCCAACGAGTTGGCGGGTCTCTGGACGGCAACTGTTGGAAAACTTCTAGAAGTACTCAGCGCTGAACCCTCAATCGAAACGCTTGCCGAGATGTATCAATGCTTTTACGAATCTGTAGAGGTTGTTGGGGCGGATGGTCTCACTGCCACTCATATGAATGGCTTCATTGATTCTGTTCTTTCTACGATCGAGGACTACCAAAACAGAGTCGTCCAGCGAGCAGAAGACAAGGAAGGAGCAACTGCTGATGACGTTGAGGATGAGGCTGAAGATGTTGAAAGAGAAATCGAGGATGACCAGACTTTATTGTCAGACATGAACAAGGCGTTCCACTCTATCTTCAAAAATCATGGAGCGGCTTTCCTTCCAGCATGGGAGAGGTTGATGTCGACATATGAAGCCTTCCTTACGTCCCCAGATCCTACACAGAGACAATGGGGGCTTTGCATCTTAGACGATGTACTTGAATACTGTGGACCGGAGAGTCACCGATACTCCAATTATATCACGCAACCTCTGGTTGATGGCTGCCGAGATTCCTCAGCAGCGATACGTCAAGCTGCTGCGTACGGAATTGGTGTGGCAGCTCACCACGGAGGAGCGCCATGGACGCAATTCTTGGGCGGATCGATACCTTATTTGTTTCAGGTAACTCAAGTGTCGGAAGCTCGGAATGACGAAAATGTTTACGCTACGGAGAACGCGTGTGCCGCCATTGCTAAAATCTTGCATTATAACGCTGGCAGTGTAGGGGACACTCAAGCCGTTATTGCGCAGTGGGTGGACACCCTTCCTATTGTCAATGATGAAGAAGCAGCTCCATATGCATATGCATATTTGGCTGAGCTGATTGACCAGTGAGTTGATGTGAGAGTCAAATCCAACCCAAAGACTGTAGCTAACCCGAGTGACTTTTAAGACGAAACCCTGTCATTCTCAATCAAGCGAGCAAGCTCTTCCTTTTCGTCGTCCAGGCTCTGGAGGCAGAATCCATCCAAGGACAGACAGCCAGCAGAGTAGCCTCTGCCGCCAAGTCGCTGCTCACTGCAGCAAATGTGGACCCGATGCCTCTGCTCAGCCAATTCTCACAAGACTCGCAACAAACAATTATGCGTTACTTCAATTAAGATGATATGTTCTAGGATGTAACTGCTTTGCGTCGCTTCTGCTAACTCGGTAGCTGCCAGGTCCATGGACGTTCCTTTCGATGCAAATAGAGCGAATCAGTTATGTTTTAGATGGATAATGTTACTGTGCGCCTGCGAGATCACGTTGTGGTCAAGGCTAGTTAGCTGCAGTTTTGAATGGCCAGAAGAAGAGATAGGGCCTGATGAATTCAATGAATCAGATAATTGACGCTCACATACTGCTTATTTTCCGATCGGGACATGATGTATGAAGCATGTCTTTACCTACGTGCACACTATAGGCTTAAAGAGACGCGAGACTATTGATGCACTACGCCTGAGAATACGATTCACAGAAGATTTGCTTGATGCTCTTTCTGTCTGTTACATTAACAGCGAAGCTCATTTGTCTTGTTTTGCGACATAGTCAACACGAATGGACAATGACAAACATGAACACAGAGTTCGAATAATAGATCATTTGAAATTCGTGCCCTGGAAGCTTGTTCCTACATCAGGACGCTTTTTATCACTGCGGTACTGTCAATCGGTTATTAATTGTTGCACTGGCTGGGTGTTGCCAGGAATTCTTATATTGTGTGTGAATTCTAGATGCATTGGCCACTGCCGATGAACAAAAAGAATTATAAAAATCATAGATCATTTGAAATAGTATTAGTCATTTAAATCTATGAATATATGACTGAATTGTAAAAGTCTTTATATAAAGAAATCATACAGTGCAAAAAACTGAAGCATAATACTTTCCTCGATGAGCAAATAATTAGCTAATGCCCCGTTCAGTGAGACGGAGAGCGAGTCGTCAAGCCGAGCTACGTCAAGCCGAGCTAGACACGCCTGTCGCTTGTTCGTCACAGAGTGCTGGGATTCCGCGCTAAAACAGATCGAGGGCCACGCTGAGTCATCAAGCCTGTGCTTGGTTACCCGCGCCCATGAACCCAGCAGATGCAACGATCTTACCTCTACTAGTCTCACAATACGCAATTTGCACGTGGATTGTTCTTTTCCATCTTACAGACATCGAGATAGCTACTGCAAAGGTTGCAAGAGGCAGTACGTTTAGATTCCCCTTGCAGGAACCGCGCTGCAGAAGAGGTTGCATTCCTCCAGAACAATTCCAGGGACGAGCGCTCCACCGACGTATTCCACCTCTCCTTTGGCTCAAGGCTTGGCTGGCTCAAGGCTGCCCCCTCACTCGTTCACCTTTCATGAGTCTAGTTTGAGCTTTTACAATCACGTACGCAGTACAATCTGATGCAAGCGGCAGCGCAATTTCTAACGAACCACGATACGGCGGCGGCGGCGGCGGCGGCGACGACGACAAGACCTATTTACAGTAGCAGCAATCACTGCAACAGTGCCAAGAACGGAGCAACACGTTTAGTGTGGTCGAATGACTTCTTGAACATTGTTGGTGCATGCAAGGCTCTTGTCAACTAACAACTGTCCACCGGCCACTCTTCTGATCGCGTCTAATCCCGGAAAATCCGAGTCACTAATTACCGATCACGCTTCTGTTCACACCGAACCGCATTACAACTGTCACCAGGCACTTACGAGTGTTCCTTTGCATGCACGGCTGCTATTCGATATCCTCCACGTGCAGATCTGCACGCCCAAATTTGCGACACTCTCGCCGATCCTATCTCCTGCTTCCGTCCCATTCCAGGGCTCAAACGGCGACCGAGCCATTCCCGTCTAGCCAGATGCTGTTGTCATGGAGGGCTACTACTCGTCCAATGCGATGCCTCCCCATGAGGTACGGCGTCAGCTGTCCCAACAGCGCGAGGAGCGACAGCAGCAACCTACTCAACCGTCAACGGGTCCTGCCATGGGTATGATGAACCATTCTGTAGTTTCAGGTCCGCAGATGCCAATGCAACTGCCATCCTCTGCAATGTCACAGATGGTCTCGGGCCAGTCAATGATGCCAGGAGATTCACTAGACGATATCATTCGAAATAACCAAAGCGAGATGCATCGCCGAAAGAGCATGCCACAAGCATATGGAAGCCCTTCAATGGACCCTCATAGTCCAAGACGTATGTCATCTAGTGGTTCATCAGGAGACGTTCTGTCCTTTGGAGCTGGCCATACCGACCTGGGTTCATTTCAGTTTGCGCAACAGGTTGGGCACTCATTTGCTGGCCTCAACACAAACTTCCATATGCCAGATCAAATGGGCAACTTCGACGCCGCTGAGTTTTCTGGGATCTCATCGGATCTCATTGGATCCATGCACCCACCTGGTTTTGGTCATGTTGATGTTAATCAAATGCCAAATGAACCCCTCGCGCTATTCCCGCCCTCTCCAGTCACCAGAACAGGGGAACTAATGACAGCGCCATGAACAACAGCTTCACAACTGGCCAAATGACCAGTCTTGATGACTCATTTCCTACAGAGTCTCCCGCCAGTAATTCTTCCATCAATGCAGCCTCCCATGCGGTGTCAGGCTCCATGAGCAGTCGTCCAAATGCCATGCTACATTTATCTACAGCACAAATGAACACAATGAACCCAGCTGCAACTAGTGCTTCGGGTGGAATGACTGCAAGCAGGGGGCAACACGTTCGGTCAAGTCCTACCGCCGTCCTTGTCGAGACATATTTCTTCGTCCGAGTCGGGCATCTCTCAACAGCAAGGTATACCTTCTCCTAGCATCGCTCAAACAAGCTCGAAATCTGGGCCTGCGACACCGATCACTGCTACGGCTGCCCGAGATAACAAGAAGACGATATACTCCAAAAGTGGATTCGATATGTTAAAGGCCCTTTGGCTGGTTGCGACCAGAAAAGACCCAAAAATCAACTTGGGGGCAGTGGACATGTCATGTGCCTTCGTCGTTTGCGATGTGTCAATGAATGATTGCCCCATTGTTTACGTGTCCGACAATTTTCAAAATCTCACGGGCTATAGTCGCCATGACATTGTTGGCCAGAACTGCCGCTTTCTGCAAGCACCAGATGGCAAAGTGGAATCTGGCTCAAAGCGAGAGTTCGTTGACGACGGTGCCGTGTACAACTTGAAAAAAATGATACAAGAAGGCCGCGAAGTCCAGCAAAGCCTGATCAATTATCGGAAGGGCGGAAAACCGTTTCTCAACTTGCTCACTATGATACCGATCCCTTGGGACACGGATGAGATTCGATATTTTATCGGATTCCAAATAGACTTGGTTGAGTGTCCAGACGCAATCTCGGGTCAAGAGTTGGGTGGCGTGAAGGTCAACTACAAGCATAATGATATTGGGCAGTATATTTGGAATCCACCTGCCTCAAGCCACTGGGAACCAGAAAACGGCCAATCACTAGGCGTTGATGATGTCTCAACGCTATTGCAACAATTCAACCCCAAAGGCTTGGTATCCGACTGGCACAAACAGTCTTGGGATAAAATGCTTCTGGAAAATACTGATGATGTTGTTCATGTTCTATCTTTGAAGGGTTTATTTCTATACTTATCTCCGTCCTCCAAACGTGTACTGGAATACGACACGGTAGATCTTGTTGGCAACTCTCTCTCTTCTGTCTGCCACCCATCTGATATCGTTCCTGTCACAAGGGAGTTGAAAGATGCAACTTCTGGGAGCCAGGTCAATATTGTGTTCAGAATCAGACGAAAACAAAGCGGTTACACTTGGTTCGAAAGCCATGGTTCGTTGTTCGTTGAGCAAGGCAAAGGCAGAAAGTGCATAATTCTCGTTGGCCGCAAACGGCCCGTTTTCGCTCTCAATCGCAAAAGTCTCGAAGTAAATGGAGGCATTGGCGACAGTGAGCTATGGACAAAGTTATCGACATCGGGCATGTTCTTGTTTGTTTCGTCGAACGTCAGGTCATTACTCGACTTGCAGCCAGAGTCACTACTGGGCACAAGCATTCAAGACCTCATGCGCAAGGAGTCTCGTCCCGAATTTGGTCGCTCGATCGAGCAGGCCAGAAGAGGAAAATCGTTACATGTAAACATGAAGTACAGAATCGTCGTGGTCAGGGCCTTCAGGCACAGACTACGTTATATCCTGGGGATGCGTCAGAAGGGCAAAAGCCTTCTTTTCTGCTCGCGCAGACAAAGCTTCTCAAAGCTTCATCTCGGAGTATAGCTCCAGCATCTACTCCTGCCACCAACAAGGAAGCTCTTCTACACCTCGTTCTAGTGCGGCAACTCCCACAAACGCAGGGAGTGGTCAGGTCTCGCAGCCGGCCGGGGTGCCTTGGTACCGGGAACGCAGGACGCCGCTCTTGCAGCTGAGGATAATATATTTGACGAATTGCGGACAACCAAATGCTCCAGTTGGCAGTTTGAGCTTAGGCAGATGGAGAAAGTGAACAGAATCCTTGCTGAGGAGCTTGGAGGCTTGTTGTCGAATAAGAAGAAAAGAAAACGTAGAAAAGGTGTTGGCAACATGGTGAGAGATTGTGCGAACTGCCATACACGCAATACACCCGAGTGGAGACGTGGTCCAAGTGGACAGAGGGACCTCTGCAACAGTTGCGGATTGCGTTGGGCAAAACAGGTAAGTGGCGTTTGGTAATAGCTCTGGATCGTTGCTAACACATGTGGACAGACTGGACGTGTCTCGCCGCGCAACTCCTCGCGGGTGGGTAACAACGGCAACGGCGACACCCAGAGCAAGAAGTCGGCTTCTCCCATTCACTCATCCCCCTGCACAAAGAGATTTCTTCGGAACCACCAAACACGAGAGCTGCCAACACCGCTCAGCCTGACACAATAGAGGTTGAAGAAGGTAACGCAACACAGATCGGAACTCACGTTGGGAACAACGGACAACATCTTAACGCGACCCAGAAATCAAACACGGCGATGCCACCACCAAGTCAACCTTCACTGTCTGGTGGGGCTGCAGGCTCAGCAATGACCTCGATTAAGGAGGAGCGCGAAACAAGTCAACCGTAGGCACAAACTTCATTCGACGCCTATATATCTTGAGTCTTTGTTGATAGTCTCTGCGAGGCGTAGCATCCATCCTCACTACAAAGTAGTACTTGAGAAACTGTCACTCAGCAATGTTTAAAACGTCCTAGACTTTTCTTTCATGCCTCCTTGATAACCCCCACCCTTTCATCTACTACTACCGAACGGCTGGCTGCACCTACAATGCAAGGTATAACGTGGGCTGCAGGCAGCCGCCTTGTCGGCAAATTTTATTGGCCACTACGAACATACAGTCAGATTTGTATACAACATCGGTTGATCTAGGTTGAACCATTTTTTTTTTTTTGGTGCTGCGCTTGGGAAGTTGGGTCGCTTCAGTCAAAGGATGACAGGTTTGGTTTATCGGCGCTATATGATAATACGAGGCGTCAACTGGTCAAATTGTACGTAGAATATACGAAGACGAATATCATTTACTTGGAATGGTATTTCATTTGCCTGGAGTTACCGCGATCATCTTGGTTGGGTGTAACAATTGTCTGACTTCACCCCTTTACGTGACCACTATGGCACTGCCAGTACCCGATGTGTTTGTCGGGCAGATAGATGTGTTTCACTGCAGATGACCTTTATGCAGCCTTGCTGATTCACAACAATGTCGTCAGTATGTTGAGACCAAGACCTGCATTCGCTAGCCATAAAAAAATGAAGGCAAGACGTGCAAGACCTTTTTTTCCCTACCAGCGCCCGGGGCAACTGATACCATTCAACACTCAAATCAACAGCCCGTGAAAAGGAAAAATACGCCACTTCGTTTCAGTCTGTAACTGAACAAATTCACCCAATCAAGGAAGCAATTAATCAAGGAATTCACACTCATCTGACACAGTCAACCAGAGATGAAGGAGGACACGTACTCCGTCTACTTGTGTTACGCTGTACTGCCTGCCAATCATGCAAGAGGAGAAAACGAAAAGAAATAGAAATCAACCAAGATCAATGCTATCGTATTACGATACACTTTTTCCATCAATATTCTGTAGATATTTGCTAAAGCAGCAGCTTCACTTGCTTGAAGATGCTTCATAATTCATCCTTTTGGTGCCGTTGGTCTGGCCCACTTGCTGCTCTCTCCACTTGACCTGCATCTGCTTTGCGGGGTGCTTTTTCAGCCAGAGAATCTGGCGCGCGGTTAAGTCCTTGCTTTGCTTCAATAATCGCAATCTCTTCATCATAGCTGGTCCATTCTGGCACTTGTCTTCTGGCCCTGTCGAGTTTTGGTTCCTTGGTCAAAGGATTGTTACAAAGGTCAATGGTACGTGCCTTTTGAGACTATCGTCACTGCACCATGTCTCGCACCAAAGCCATTCCTGCGGCAAACTATGAATAGGAATTTGAAATTGCATGTGGTTAGGCAAATCTTGGTCCAAATTTGATAAGCTGGCTGGATCGGCAGAAAGGGCATGATATTGTTGTCTGAGACGATCACCAGCTGCCAGTTCTCTGAAACGGCGCAAGTCGACGACATAAAGGGCGGATATATGATACGGCTTGCCACGTAGATACTTAGCCCAATAGCCTTGCTTCCAAAACCGGAATCCTTCCATGTCCGTTCGAGAATCACACATGGGGGTGAAGCCATATGGAGCTCCGTTCAGGTCAAGATTGACCAAGTCCATCATATCAGTACGAACAATCTGGTCGGCATCAACAAAGATTACTTTGTCGAGCGAAAGAGGGAATAACACATCCAAGAAAAGAATTTTGTAACCCCAGATTTCCCTTTGCTTCTCTTGCTGTTGTCGTAGCCAATGGGGCCATTTATAGGTGACCATTTCGTAGCTGAATCCATATGCTTCCGCCAGATGTGGGATGAAATGCTTGAAAGACGGCGAGAGAAATTGTTCTATGAACCAGAACTTCACACTGCTCTTTGTGTTACGCATTACAGACACAATCATGATGCTTAGCATCCGTTCATATAAGTGTCCACTGGCGACGGAAAAGATATTAATGTCGGCATGTTGTGGTCCTGAAAGAGGTTTGCCATTCATGTTGCCAAGTAAACCTTCTGCAAGTTTCAACCCTTTGGTGAGCAGATTCGTGTTGGAATCCTGCCCAAGACTTTTCAACACGTCATGCTTTTCCATGCCCGGATGACGCTTGAGCCGTGGGTAAACGGTTGTGCCTTGAAAGTCCATCAAAACTACTTCTGTTCCTTCGTCACCAGCTACCGGTTCCCACCCATGAGCACCAACGCTCTCAATGCTATATATCTCCTGGCTTCTTCCTTCTTTGAGGTGAATATTGTAAAGACCAGGATTTGCTTTGAATTGGAAGAATCCCAAGTTTGCCATGATGATGGTGTCAGTGATGAGGGTTGTGTCTCTGTGGCAAGAACAAGTTGCGCGCCACGTGGGGCAGAGCCTGTGCTCTCTCGAGAATGACCCTCGATAAGAATGTGTTGAAGCTGGTATGTTGCCTCAACATCAGATTTCACCGCATTCAACTTGATGTTGTCGAGGTCATGTACGGACGACTTCGGCGCCACCAACCAGGCTGGTGGAACATCAAGACCTGCTGTCATGAGCACGTTTGATGGAAGTCCTGCAAAAGTCGCTTGCAAAGTTTTGAGGCTTCCATCTTCCTCAAATATGGGCCTCGACTCAACAACATATCGGAAGAAACGCTTGACTGGGAGTTCTTCAACCCTTTCTCTGGGGTTCATAATGATTTTCATGTAAACCCCGTCTAACTTGGATACCGCTTTTAGGATCAGGGCCCATCTCTGTGCTTTTTCGCTAGCAGGGTCCAATAGTCCTACAATATGTATGCTTGCTGTTTTCGGATCTCCCGTCTGTATGGCTGTATGACTTGTGTTCCAAGTGTCGTACAATGTCGATCGAGCTGTTGGGGCTGATTCAAATATTCCTTCCGGCAAATCAGAGATAGTTGATAGGGCAACAATCGAGCTAAGCTTAGCTGCTGCAATGGGATCAGATATTGCATCAGTCAAGCCCAGGTCTTCAATGGCGGAATAAACAGGAAGGATGCGATATGTGCGTTCGAATGCTAACAAGTCCTGCAAGTCATCGGATGAAAGAGGGACCTCGGGTAGAATCGGTCCTATCACTCTTCCATTTATGATGACGCCTTGTGAGCCGGGCATCAGTTTTGCATCACTAAGGATATTTGTCACCCCGTCAGCGTAGAAGTCAGCTGCATCAAAGTTCGAGGCACCACTGATGATCGATTGCAAGTCATCGACAGAGAGTACGTTAAGTAGCTCGTTCTCTCTGTTTTTCAAGGCTGCGTTCACCTGAGATGATGCTGAGAAGTCACCGTGTGTGTTGATCAGATCAATACGCACTGCCGGATTTTGTCTCTTGAAGTCCAGCGCTGAAAGTGTAAGTTCAAGACCAGCGATTGAAGACATGTTCGCAAGCACGGTGATCGTAGCCCACTCTTCTCTCGTTGTGTTTTTATCGGCGTTGAGGGCTGGTAACGCCACCGAAAATGCCGCGTTATCGTCATAGATCTTCGCAACATTGAGCATCCGCAGAGATTTTCATCATCCTGCAAAATATACGGGTTCCGTTTCAACTTTGCCTCACTGAGAAATATTTCGAGTGCTGAGCTACCGTCATTCAGAATACCGTGGTATAACCCCCTCTGCACGGTCTGAAGATCATTTCCTATGGTGATGCTCATGGTTTGCATCAATTCTGATCGCGGTAGATTGCGACACCATTCACGAAAAATGGACGGACAGCTGTGTCAGCTTGGAGCCTGGCAATCCATTTGCCGGTCAATTGAAGTTGCTCATCGAATTCTGCAGCTGTCAATATCGCATCGGTTGACACAGGATAACCGTTAGACAACGCTGAACGACCGTTTGTGACAGATAATAAAAGTGATTCATCGTAAACGCCATCCTTTAGAGTCAATTGTTCGATGTATGATAAGAATGTTCCGATGCCATAATTTCTCATAAGAAAATATGCAACCTTGGCTTGACTTGCTGCAATGTCCGTAGTTATCAACGGCACCAATCCGAACCTAATAGGTATTCCTCGCTTCATAATTGAAATCACTTGACTTACAAAGTGAAGATCTTCAGCATTTGTCAGATCAGCAGTGAAAACCATATTGAAAACGTTCAAGCCGATGGGTGGAATTTGACCGGGGTAAGTCATTTGAAGTAGCTAGTGATCACTGTTAGCATAGGCTCGTTGTGCCATTCCGAGATTATGAAGGCCAAGACCTACTGAGGACAGAGCCTTGGGGTATGACTCGTATGTATCATCTTGCTCCAAGTCGTTAAACCACAATATCACCTGTTCACGTTCTGAGCGATCTGTCCAATCGTATCTCGGTAGTTCCTCCCCATCCCTTGTGGACGACAGCGCTTTGTGGCCGAGCAAGGCGACCGCATGGGCCCCATCAAATCCAAGTTTTCGAATTCCTTTGACCAACCTGCGCTCTCGTCTCAGAATATCGACCAGAGTAAATGGGTCGACTTGTCGATCAATGAGCTGAGCACCATTCATCCAAAGAGAATTTACACCGTCACGCATCATATGTGCTTTATTGTTTCCATGCTCTTCCGCAAAAGCGTTTGAAATATTGTGTGAGGATATGGATGAAGCATATTTCGGAAAGTCTTGCGAGAGCTTGACCAGCATATCAAAGGGATCCTCACTTTGCTGTATGAATGACCCCGCTTTCATGCCCACGGAAAGTAGATCTGTCGTGGAAAGAGGCTCCAAGTCAGTTGTCTCTTCATCTTCGTCTTCGAGTACTTTCTGTGAGCTCAATGGCTTCTGGTCCAAGTTTTTTCCACGTGTCGATCATCTATTACGATATAATCTGTTTTCTTCAGAGCAAGTTGAACGCCATAACCGCTGATTTGCAAAGGTCGATTGGAGGTCGTGTTATCACGGCGATATCGAAGTCTGTAGTTCAGAGCTAACGCACGCGCGTCTTTTGAGAGACTTTGGTGATACTTCGCGAATTTGGGTGATGTAGGGTCTGCAAAAGAATGGCTTCTTTTCCTGAGCCAAGGGTCCGGTCAAATGGTAGTGTCTTGACGACGCTGCAATCATCTTTAGCAGTAGGTCTATACAGAATAAGGACGCAACATACGAGGAAAACAAATCGTCTTTCACAACTGTGTCGAGGTCTGGTGTGCAGTATTGTTTCCGATCGAATAGAACCCAGACGTCACAACTGCGATGCTCTACAAACGGCTCTATAGCAGTCCTATAGTGTTGATAATGTGCTTCAATTCTGGGTGCTGCTGAGCGCAGAGAAAGTGCAAGATTGAAGGTAGATAAGGCATCAGGGTCAGTGATATGCCCGTCGTGGCGGAGCACTTCGACAAACTGGTCATATAGATCAAGCTCGGTAGAAGCATTGTTAAAATGACCACTTGCAATGCGGTCTAAGATCGGAAAATACGACGATGAATTTTCTCCTGCAGCCGTCTCGCTTTGATATGTCAGCTGTTGAAAGGCATCATGGCGGAGGAAAAGGTGTACAGACACGAGCTCCAATAAGTACGGTCCAGCATCGAAAGCGGCAGTCATGCCAATCCGAACAGCCGGGACAGCAGCTGTCACTATTTGCGAGGCGAAAGCCAGCCAGACAAGCAGTGGCCATGGCTCAGGATCTAAGAACATTATAGAGCGTATAATACATAAATTGACGACAAAATTATGCAATATGAAGAGCCTCCCTCTGATCACCCGATGTGAACACTTCGTAGAAGAGGCTTCTTTTGCGTCGATAAGGGGCGCTGGTGCTATGTTACTAATGATCTGCTTCTAGATCTAGATGCTGAGACAGGGACAGTTTGAACGAGAGAAATAGGCAGAAAAGAAGGTTTAGTTTGGATGGTTAAAAAGTTGTCAGTCCATCGCACAGTCGCGTTTTGGGAGGTAGCTGTCCTAATGCAGATTAGCAGAATCACTAGTGGGGGTGGGCGGTGTAGTAAGGACCTGGGTGACGGAACAATGATGGTGCGTACCGCGCCGTATGGCTGTTGTGTCCGTGGCACGATGCTCAATTGCTTATAGCCACCACCACCGCCATCCTCCACGTTTCCTATCACCCTCACCTGCTTCAACACTCTTGATGCAGCCCTGCCAGCCAGCTCACAGTAGATCCTACGGCAGGGAAAATTTATCAGCTTCTGAACTTACCAATTTCTGTGATTATAGTTGCTTCCTTAATCCGCGACCCCACCCTACTCGTGCACGAAGCTGCGGCTTCTCGCCCTCCCCACCAAGATGCAGTCCTCCCCAGGCATGTTAACTAAGGTACTTGCCATGTCATTGCGTCACTCAGTCACTTCTCTCTGACATACAAGCAGTTCGAATCGAAATCCTCGAGGGCGAAAGGCATTGCCTTCCATCCCAAAAGGTGGATAAAGCAGCCATCCGCATGAAAATGCTTCTGAGCTAATACATGACAGACCTTGGATTCTCGTAGCACTTCACTCATCAACAATCCAATTATGGGATTACAGAATGGGCACGCTTATTGATCGTTTCGAAGAACACGATGGGCCTGTTAGAGGCGTCGATTTCCACAAAACCCAGCCTCTCTTTGTGTCTGGTGGTGACGACTATAAGATCAAAGTCTGGTCGTACCAAAACCGTCGTTGTCTCTTCACTTTAAATGGACACCTCGATTATGTCCGCACCGTTTTCTTTCATCATGAACTTCCCTGGATTTTGTCCTCGTCGGACGATCAAACGATACGGATCTGGAACTGGCAGAACCGGTCTCTGAGTATGTAATGCCTAGCGTTTTAATTCCTGGTCATACTGACGATCTGATCTAGTCTGCACAATGACTGGCCACAACCATTACGCTATGTGTGCTCAGTTCCACCCTAAAGAGGACCTTGTCGTTTCTGCATCGCTCGATCAGTCTGTTCGTGTCTGGGACATCTCCGGCCTTCGAAAGAAACATTCTGCCCCCACCTCGATGAGTTTCGAAGACCAGATGGCCCGTTCCAACCAAAACCAAGCAGACATGTTCGGCAACACGGATGCTGTCGTCAAATTTGTACTAGAGGGCCACGATCGGGGCGTTAATTGGGTTGCTTTTCATCCCACTATGCCACTCATCGTATCTGCCGGTGACGATAGACTGGTCAAGCTTTGGCGCATGAGCGAGACCAAAGCTTGGGAAGTCGATACCTGCAGAGGTCACTTCCACAATGCATCGGGTTGTCTATTTCACCCTCATCAGGACTTAATCTTATCGGCTGGTGAGGACAAAACGATACGAGTTTGGGACCTTAACAAACGCATTGCTGTTCAGTCCTTCAAACGAGAGAATGACCGCTTCTGGGTTATAGCCGCGCATCCTGAGATCAATCTCTTTGCTGCAGGTCATGATAATGGAGTCATGGTCTTCAAACTAGAACGCGAACGACCAGCTTGTGCAACGCACCAGAATCTGCTCTTCTACATATCAAAGGAGAAGCAAATCAAATCATACGATTTTCAAAAAATATCGAAAGCCCCACCCTGTTGTCACTCAAGAAGTTGGGCAGCCCGTGGGTCACTCCCCGAACCTTGTCACACAATCCTGCTGAGAGATCAGTCCTCGTCACCACTCCAGCTGACGGAGGGTCCTACGAACTGGTCAATCTACCAAAAGATGGATCCGGTGCTATAGAACCAACCGAGTCCAAGCGAGGGCCTGGAAGCTCTGCTATATTCGTCGCCAGAAATCGATTTGCCGTGTTAAACGTGTCCAATCAAACAATCGATATCAAAGATCTCTCTAACAACACTACTCGATCATTCAAACCGCCAGTTGGGACAAGTGACATTTATTTTGGGGGTACCGGTCATCTTCTCATAATTACACCAACAGCGGTCCATTTATATGACATTCAGCAAAGAAGAGCACTGCTGAGTTGGTCGTCAACGGAGTCAAGTATGTTGTCTGGTCTTCGGATGGTCTTTATGCTGCACTTCTCAGCAAACACAATGTTACAATTATTACCAAGGCTTTGGAACAAGTCAGCACTCTACATGAGACTATTCGAATCAAAAGTGCCACTTGGGACGACGCTGGAGTACTTCTTTATTCAACCCTGAACCATGTCAAATACACCTTACTGAATGGTGACAATGGCATAGTGCGAACTTTAGACCAAACTGTTTACTTGGTCGAGTCAAAGGCCGCAATGTCTATTGTTTAGATCGTGCGGCTAAACCACGTGTTCTACAGATCGATCCCACGGAATACCGCTTCAAGCTTGCATTGATCAAGCGAAACTATGAAGAAATGCTACATATAATTCGTACCTCCAGTCTTGTTGGGCAGTCGATTATTTCGTATCTTCAGAAGAAAGGGTATCCCGAGATTGCTCTGCAATTTGTGCAGGATCCAACAACCAGATTCGATTTAGCGATCGAATGCGGTAACCTCGATGTTGCCGTAGAGATGGCAAGGCAATTGGACAAACCTGTTTTCTGGGGACGGCTTAGCTCTGAGGCCTTGGCACATGGCAATCACCAGGTTGTTGAGATGTGTTATCAGAAGCTTAAACAGTTTGATAGATTATCCTTTCTGTACTTGGCTACGGGCGATCATTCAAAGCTAGCAAGGATGGCCAAGATCGCGGAACATCGGGGAGATTTTAGTTCCCGATTCCACAATGCTCTGTACCTGGGGAGGTGGAAGATCGCATTCAGATGTTCAAGGAGATTGATCTTTGTGCGTATATGATGTCCTCACACGGAGAGAGTGTTCACCACTGACGTTTCCCAGATCCTCTTGCTTACATGACTGCTAAGTCCCATGGGCTTGACGACGAATGTCAGGCCATTTTAGAAGCTACTGGTATCGCCGAGACCCAGCTTACTATACCTCAGTTAGGCGAGTCATTGGGCATTCCTACACCCGTCGTCCCAACTTTTAGAGCCAACTGGCCTACGAAGGCAAGCTCCCAGTCTTTCTTCGAACAAGCCCTTCTCGGTGAAGTTGAGAATTTGTCCCTCGATGATGGCTCAGCCGCGGCGGATAGAATAGCTCTGGACATGGGTGCAGATGGAGAGACCAACGCTAAACGGGGCGGCGGCTTGACCGAAGACGACGATGAGGATGCTGCTGGTTGGGATATGGGCGATGACGAAGTACCAGAAGTTGATGGCGACTTCGTAAATGTGGACAGCGCAGAAGCCGGTGGTGCCGGCAGCAGTGAGGCGGATCTGTGGGCTCGAAACTCACCCCTGGCAGCTGACCATGTTGCGGGGGTCTTTTGAGTCTGCTATGCAGCTTCTGAACAGGCAGGTCGGTGTCGTCAACTTTGCTCCCCTGAAACCTCGATTTCTAGAGGTGTATCGGTCTTCCAGAAGCTTTTGCCGGCTTCGTCTGGTCTTCCAGCCTTGGTCAATTACGTTCGTCGAACAATTGACGAAACGGACCCTCGTCAGGTCCTTCCCATTATTTGCCGTGACCTGGAACATCTGGCAACGAACGATCTTCAAAAGGGATATGATTCGATGAAGGCAAACAAACTAGAAGATGGGATCAGGCTTTTCAAGGGCATCTTGCATGCAATTTTGATCAATGCCGTCTCAAGCGAAGCAGAGGTGGCTGAGGCTAGAAAGCTGATCACCTCAGCGAGTGAGTATACAGTAGCAATGGATGTTGAACTTTCCAGGCGGAAACTTGGAGCTCCTGATGCCGTGGCTCAAGATCCTGCCAAGTTGAAGAGGAGCTTGGAGCTTTCGGCATATTTCACTATTCCGAAAATCGAAGTGCCCCATCGTCAGTTGGCGCTTCTTAGTGCCATGCAACTAGCTGTGAAAAACAAGAACTACAATTCAGCTTTAAGCTTCGCTAATCGAATCATTGCCAATGGGGGTCTACGAAAATTGTGGAGAATGTGAGTTCTTTTCAAAGTATCAATTATCACTCAGGAGTTCCCTTGACTGACAAATTTACTCTGATAGGCCAAGAAAACGAAGGCTCAGTGTGAGCGAAATCCGAATGACTCTATCGACATCGAGTTCGACCAGTTTGCCGAGTTTGATGTTTGTGCTGCCAGTCACACCCCATCTACAGTGGCAGCTCTTACGAAGAGTGTGCCTTTGACGGCTCTAAGTATCACCCTAAATACAAGGGAACTGTTTGCCGAGTATGTCAAGTTTGTGAAGTTGGCAAGCATGGCAGTGGCTTGAAACTTTTTGCTTAGATGACTTGCAATACCTTGTGGATGACGGTCAAGATCAGAGCGGCAAATTTGGGAAGAAAAGTATGAGGGCGAAAAGCAGATGAGTCGTAGAGTTAGTGGCGATAGAACAATCAAAAGACGCTTGCACAGATGGTTTCCAATACAATTGCTCATTAGCTGATTGACGACGTGTTGAACCGCAATTTGCTCACTTTTAGTCGCATTGTTTGATCGTACAAAGGTCTCCAAGACTTGAATGAATCTTCTATCAATACTTAAACGATTGTCTCTAACTCGCGAGCATAACCCAGAGTGTTTTCTATGATGACTTGGCTTACGTCTTTGCGCTGATTGTGGTCCTCACCAGAATCGGCTGCATCGGGGAAGTATATTTGTCCATCTTCGACTCCCCAGCCCCTGTGCTTGGCGAACTGGATTACATCACCTTCGGAGTCGAGAAAAAGTAGACTCTTGGTAGAGCTAATTGGCAAGCTAGGATATGCACGCTCGCTACTGCTTGCAATTTCAGAGCGGATCTGGTTCTTCAGAATCTATCGATGAAACGGTCAGCGAAAGTACATCATATTTACTTTGCGCAATCAGAGACATGTGCCAAGGCCACCTTACCTCGGAAAAGACACCATACTCATCACATGGTACCTCGCTGCTCTTCATGGCTTTCCACACCCGATCGTAACTCCCTTCCATTAGCCATCTCTCAAGTCGGATAGGATATCCAAGATATCGGTCGCCCTCGACATCACCAGCACTTCCTCCGCCGTCCCGGTTGGCCAGGCCCTCTAGCTCCGTGTGAAACTCAGCATACCGGCCTTGTGTGAGAAGGAGGAGAAGGCTCAAGCCGGTGACTTTGTTTCGCTCTGGTAAATTTGGTGTCAGGATCGTCGATGGGAGTTCATAAAATGGCTGAAGTTGCTGCACATAACGCGTAAAGCCATCGGGATTACGGGCTCGAATTGCGAGCGCCCCTTGCTCGTACGTCTCGCGAGCGAGTGCGAGAAGCTGCGGCGAGGACGAATGAGTAGGGGTGAGGGCATTTAGGCTAAGTAGGGCAAGCTTTGCCTTTGATAGCAGAGCAGTAGCTTCAGGATAGCTCATGGACGGGAATGCTTGAGTTGCGCAAGAATTTGGGAAATGTTGCGATCACCCATCTTGACGAGTTTCTGTCCGCAGCGGCAAACGTTCTCAGGGAGAGGTTGGTCAATATTATAGATTTCGGACTTATGGCGATCGTCTGTAGTAATGTCGGTTGTGACGGTTTTGGGGTTGAAGATTGCCTGGATGTCAGTTTGCTTGATGAGTTCTGGGGCCATCCCAGGCTGGCATAGGTGACGACTGGAAGGTGGATACAAGCTGTCGATTATGTAATCGGCCTCAAACCACGGTCTGGTCTGACCCTCTGCTGTGCAGCGAAGCAATGTTGTATCACGTCCGAAATTAGTGCTTGTTTTGTGTAGATAGACGCGTAAACAGTATGTTTGAGATCAGCTGAAGATTGTATGTAGGTAGGCCCGCTAATGTTCTGCTGCAAAGCATTGCCAGTCAATGTTCCTCCCTCCTCCAGCTGGTCATGACCAGTCAGTCCTATTGCGTTTGGTCCTTCATAATAATAACATGCCGAGGAAACATACGTGAATTGCGGAAAATTCATCTGGTAGACGAGTGATGAAAACGATATTAATTTACCAAGGGCTGTCTTACATAAAAGCAGAACGGCTCTTAGCGGCATTGATGTGATTTAGTAGTTATGGGGTGTCATTGCTAAACGACATGTACATTAAGCAGGAGCAGGCGAGTTTTGTTGCGCCAAATGAAACTGCGCACTAATAACTAGAACTTTGGAAGGGATAGATCCTTTGTACTTTTAGCCATTTTGCGGCTTTTGCACACATTTGGAGGGTGGCTAAAATTAGACCTTCATGTGTGCTTAGAATATGCTGCACATGGACCCAATGCACATGTTAATTACGTTCAGGTCTTTGAAAATAAAATAGGAGGGGGCTTAGAGGGCACACCTACACTGCGATTATATTCTTATTCATGCGTATACGGCATCACTCGCTTGTCAATTCGGGCTGGATTATGTTGTTCTTTCTCGCCGGTTGTGTGATGATATTATCAACTTTGGCCATCATCTAACACCCACCTGAGCGAGTTTCGGCAGCCGCACCACAATTCAAATGAACCACGACATGTGGCCCTCTCTGTACGTCCTTCGTGGCCGTCAAAGTTTTCTCACATCATCATTTATAAGCGCTAGGCATGGCTTTCTGAAGGCTGCTTGCGTCCTTCAGAGTAGGGTCATTTACTGTGAGGTCAATAAGGCCAGGTTGAGGAGGTAGTGCTTCGCACGTCGGCGCCACCAACGAACCTACCAGCCTTGATTGTTCGAATTGGTGTGGCTTTCTCCATCTCTGCTTGAAATTTCTCTACCCAACAACATTAACACGACTCGTACAGGCCTGGGGCTAGTTTCTGGGCGATTTGACCTGTTCTGCAGACCCTGCTCCATCAAGAAGAGTCGTCCAAGTCAGTCTGTCGAACCCATCCCCAATGTCAACGGCTGGAAGATCGGAAAAGAAATTCGGCCCAAAACAACGACAAGACGGGAAACTTTTTATTAGGGCATACGCAAGTCGAATTATCGACAACTGAGGCCACTTCCTGTAGGACCGTTCTATGCTGCGTTGCCAAGATACATCTGGTAATCTTCCCTACTCCCCCACCTGCGAGAGCCCGCCCCACCAGTCAGTCAGTCGTAAGTCAGCCAGGAGCTTGGAAGACATCGCCACACTCCTCAGTGCTCACTGTCTTGTCTGCTGACATCAAACAGCTTCCCCAACGAAAGCTGTGCCTCCGGTCTGTTCTCACACTCGACCAACTCTTTGTGTTTTGTATCAGTGTCTGTTGCGGCGGCTTTGGCTTTGTCTTTTGTCCACGTCTCCGCCTTTGTCGTTCAAATCGGCTCCTTTCTCCTCTATGCCTGTCTCCTCGTCTCGCTTCAGAAGGGCTTAATAGACGGCTTCCAGTTGCCCCGATCAATCGCCGCTCCGGCCACTCGTCTCCGTCCGTTCCTCATCGGTTGCGAAACTACGCATTGCGGATCAAGGTCCTGCATTTGGCAAGGCTAGGCTTTTGGGGGCTGGTGTTCGAGCTCACGCGTCCCCTCAGATTAATATCGGATGCGCTGCCTGCTTCGAACAAGTGAAGGCGACCGGAAGTCTGACAAAATCAGGTGTCAAAACCAAGACTATATATCACAGAATACAGAGATGGCGCCTCAGCTTGGTGCAACTTTCGTACCTGGAGGTTTTGACGACTACTATATGCCCGAGGTCGTGGCACCTTCCCCTCAAAGGTATGTCGAAGAACCAACCTCTGATGTTCGATCATCCTGATCAACTGTGTTCCCCTTTCGCCAAAGCACTCGAGGCAAGAGAAGAGAAGAGGGGTAGAGAATGCAAAATACTGACCGTCTGGGCTTCAATACTAACAAATCTTCCATTTTGCCAACATCCAGAGTGACCCCTCAAGTGCCCCAAAATATGCAAGATGACTTGCAACGTCTAGAGCTAGAGGCAAGAGGCAGCGAACCCCAGGACTCTCGCAAGACGTCTTCACATCATGACACACAATTGAACCTCTCAAATTTTCCGCAAGAAGGCATCTACAACAGCATCGAGCATACAAAGCCGCGCGATACCGTTACGGCTGATGATGACGGTGGCATCACGGCATACAAAGATTTTGACAATCGAGCACAGCACCTTGACGCCATGGAACGAGATGCGCCATCCTTTTCCCCTTTCCCAAAAGTTACTGGTGACAACATCCCCCAGCGGACGATGCGAAGGAAGAGATACTATGGAATGCGCGGAAACACGTTCTACACTCGCAGAATGTGAACATGCAGATAAGTTGGGCTCGTGATGTGCTCACATGGGCCGAAATTGCCATCGATGCTGTGGCACGGGAGCCTGCAGACAGAGTTCGACCAGCCACACCTCGCATTGAACACGAACTTCGTATGGATGCCCTCAACATAGTCAATTATCTAGCAGGACAGGAGCACCCAGATGCTTTGTATATACGCTCCAAATGGCTTGAGTTCGGGAAGTTCGGACATCGTGTTGACAAACGGGAGGCATACACTGGATACAAGCGTGCGGCAGAATTGGGAAATGCGAGATCCGAGTATCGTATGGGTATGCTTTTCGAACAGTCCAATGACATGTCAAAAGCCAAGGAACACTACTACAAAGGCATGAGCCTGAAAGACTCAGCAGCTTTGTATCGCATGGGTATGATGAGCTTGCTTGGTCAGCACGGCGAATCAAAGGACTATGTCGGTGGTTTGGAGCGGATCAGATCTGCGGCCGATAGCTCCGATGAGGATGCGCCTCAGGGGCATATGTCTACGGCATGCTCGTCGGTCGTGATTTGCCAGACATTTCTTTACCTGATGGTCTACTATCGTACAATTTGGATTCTGCCAAAATGTACGTCGAGAAAGCCGCATATCTGGGATTCGCCAAAGCTCAGCTCAAAATGGGACAGGCCTACGAGCTCTGCCAGCTTGCATGTGAGTTTAAGCCGTCTTACTCGCTACATTACTATGGCCTAGCTGCGAAACAAGGACTCCCAGAAGCTGCTCTGGGCGTGAGCCGATGGTTTCTTTTCGGATACGAGGGCGTTTTCAAAAGAATGAGGAGCTCGCCTTCAAGTATGCTCAAGAAGCTGCTGCCTCCAAACTTCCGACCGGTGAATTCGCCATGGGCTACTACTATGAGATTGGAATCCACGTTAATCAAAGTATATCGGATGCACGCAAGTGGTATCAACTCGCAGCTGATCATGGCAACAAAGATGCCATGGGTCGCTTGGAATCTTTAAGTCACGATCAGAGTCTTTCCAAAAGGATCATGAAACGACAACATTGATCAGAATCAAGTCACAGCACGGCTCACAAAGGGAAAGCGACCTGAGCGTTTCAAACAGCCTCAGCAGATGCCCACACTGAACGAGACTAACGCGTCAGTCCCTCCACAGTCCTATGGCAGAGGTTCAACGGCGGCGGCAGCCTCCCGCGTGTGTCTCCGCAACCATCTCCGGGCATCAAACCGACCATCGTATCAGACCACACCAGTTTTCCCGACCCGTCTAGGGCATCTGTGGTCGGTACCGATCGACCACCCGCTTTTAGTATTCGCCTCGATGGTAATGCACAAGCACCTTCACGGCCACATTCTGCTGCACCGTACCCAGACGATGATCGGCCAGCACCTTTGAATGTTAACCGTCCTCACTCTACTGCACCTTACCCGGAAGATTATGTCAGGCAACCGGCAAGCATAGGGTTCGGGTCTGGGCTTATCCCTCTGCAAGTACCGCATGCAAATATACCCTCAAGCGCGTTTGGTGTCAAAGCACCATCGCCCGGGCCGCGCCAAATGTCGACGTCTCATTCAACTGGAAGTCTGCAGCTTCCAGCACAATCAGGTCATCCCCGGAGCCGAGTTGCCTCCGCCGGATGGGATCCTCAAGGGGCCCGCATGGCAGACATTCAGTACTCAACCTCCCCTGGTGCTAATGTGGCTGCAAACAGGCTACAACAGCAACCTTCCCGGCAACCGTATTCTGCTGGTCTGCCTAAGTTTTCTGATGTGGGGCGAGAACATGCACCCAGAATTTCTTCACGTCCTGGTTCAGCGGTGTCTCTGCAGCATGATCCGCCAATCATGCCTCAGAATTATGAAAGATTCCCAAGAGTTCCGGGTGCGACTGGACGTGCGGAACGAGTGTCAAGCAGCTCCGGACAAGCAATATCAAACCAACCTCGACCTCATCCAGCAGGGAGGGCGGAATGGAAGCGTCCCGCCCGGTGTGCCTGGACAGCGACCCCCGAATCAAGCGCTCACGCAGGACCAGGTCTCAAAAATGCCACGACTGCCCCCACAAAACCTGCCAAAGGCCCAGCAACCTTTGAAGATATGGGAATTCCACAGGGCAAACAGGAAGGTGACTGTGTAAGTTTATTTGTCGAACGCGCAATAATGTTGACTCGAAGGGTGGGGGTAGCTAATGTCTCTGTTCAGGTTGTCATGTAGTTGGGATGTCAATACTCGATTCGGTGTGAAGGGTCCAGATGGTCCGTATCCTTAGGGCGCGATGGGATTGCGTAAAGAGCACATCTTGTCAGCTCCAACGACTGACGAGGCAATGGGGAAGGGTCTCTCCACATCCTGCCCCTTGATGTCAATCGGTGATGTGAATGGTGGTGTGAACGAAGGAAATATCGCGTTGGGCGAGATATTAAAGACTCAAGTCGCAATAGCTGCTTGTGGCGCCGCTTATGCCCCTGTGAACGAATCTGTTCATAAGCAGACCACTTCTAGATGTATATGGAAGCCGCTCCCGATGGAAGGAAAACTCATTGGATATTGAGAAGCATAGGAAGGGCCTGGTTGGACAGTGGGCATGCATAGCCCTACGCGAATTGGCGGGGATCTTTCTGCTTTAGGACAACTCGATGATACATTTGCACAGTCAAAATGGAAGAAATAGTAGCAACCATTCAGTCCGCTAGACGAATAAAGGACCCTTACTTGACCAATATAGCGCCACTTGCAGAGGAAATGTTACGGAACTCTTACTTTGCGACTACATGAACATCTAAATACGCAACATGTAGTCTGATGTGTTGTAAAAATGCGATGGGATTGGAGCCTGTCATTGGAAGGGCCACAGACGACTGGTTTCAACGTGCTTACGATTATCAGAATCAAGAGCGCACATGCGGTCATCACGTCAGGATCTGGGGTTTCTTAGCGGACATTTGTGTTAGCCTAGCAAAGTACAAGTTTTCCAAGATCAGTCCAGCTCGCCTCCTCCATTGAGACCTTGTATTCTGTTCGCTCCGTCTTGGCCGTCCTGAGAGAGGCATTCTGTCCAATCCAGCACAACCTTCTCTGTGGCGCTCTCTCCATGTTTGCAAGCCTGTCAAGCGTTGGCAGAGATTTTCGGAAACGATGGTGATGGTAATTCACGTCCCCGCGTGCAGTTTCTCGTCGGTAAACTCGTTTTTGCTTTTTTGCTTTTCTACGTTGCATAACATTGTATGTAGTATGCCCATCATGGCCACATCATGAGGTGGCGACCAAGTCGATATGGAAAAGACGCTTGGCTTGGATTCTGATGGACTCCTCAGATAGCGGCCGACTCGACCGTTTCAGTATTAAACTGAATTACTGATGAAAGACGCCGACAAAGGACGATATTCATTGCTATATAATGAAAATAGTTCGCCCAAGTTCAGATTCCCGAGATATATGGACGCCAACAAACACCGTATCCATGGTTTTTATGGTGCAATAATTTACGGCCAAAGATGAATAAAGACATCGAGATGTTTTCATCGCTGGCTTGCTCGCTTGCTTTTTCAGAAGTTTTGAAAAGCATGGTGTTTGTCGGAATTCTTGAACTTTGTTTCGTACTTTCCTTGACTCACCTGCAGTTCGACATCTCTGGTGCTCGTCTGATTTCTCAATTCCTGAGTAATTTGGTCGACATTTACATCGAGATAATGACTGAGGAATTTGCCAATATCGGTGTTTTCCACATTGCCGCGAATCCCACTTGTCTCAGGCCCACCAGAGCTATAGACATTCACATCGACAGCTGTGTGGCCGTGAGTGCTCCAGCCAACATGTGCTCGAAGGGATATAATGGCCGCAAAAGTATTGATGGAGGCGTCAGGATTTTCGGCCAGAAGAACCAGCTCCTCTTCAGTGGCATCAGGGATACCGAGGCCGGACACAACGAGCTCATTGTTTATCCACGATTTGAGTTGCTCCTTGTTCATGGAGTAGGCTTTATCAGAAACATGCTTCTGCAAAGTTGCGGCCAGTTTCTCGCATGATTGGGTTGCATTCGCAAGGACTTGAGGATACCAGTTGTAGACAGGCAAGTGGCCAGGTTCTTGAAGGGCGGTAGCAAGTCCACCAGTTTCATGATCGCTGGTTGCCACAAGGGTAGTTTCGGTGGCACTGCTCTCGATGAAGTCCAAAACTGACTTGAAAGTCTTGTCATATTCCAAAACCTCTCTCACTTGAGCGGCGGGGTCGTTTATGTGACCAGCATGATCTATTCGGCTGCCTTCAATCATGAGAAAGAATCCCTTATCGCTCTTGGCGGTGGTCTTTTCGAGGGCCTTCAGGGCCGTCTTGGCCATTTCACTGAGACTAGGATAGACGTCGTTGATATTCTTCCTGTCGAGTTCGAAAGGGAAATCAGTGGTGGCGAACAGACCTAGCAGAGGTAGACTCGCTTTGTTGCCACCATCGAGGTCATCAAAAGCTTTTCGGGTGTCGGCATAAGTCCAGCCGTACTTTTCCTTGGCCAGTCCGACTACATCGATATCATCCAAGCGACAGCTTTCAGAGGTGCTGTTGGGCATAAAGTGACATCGCCCACCACCTAGCATGAGATCAACTGATCGTCCCAATGGCCCTTGGCCGATTTCCTGCAGTGCTATCTCGTCTTGCATTTGCCTTATCATGACATGACTAGCGAAGCATGCTGGAGTCGCATCAGTAATATCAGTCGTCACAACCAGACCTGTCGCGTACCCAGCCCTCTTCGCGGCTTCAAGTACAGAGCCACAAGGCTGGTAGTCTGGTAGCATGGAGATGGCACCATTGTAGCTCTTCTTTCCACAAGAGAAGGCAGTGGCGCCGGCGGCGCTATCGGTCACCAAGCTATTACTGGACCGTGTGCGGCTGGAGCCCCAAAAATGCTTGTCTAGAGTGAGGGTGTCGCCTTCAGGAAGCCCATCGACATGCTGGCGATAGCTACGGGTGAGTGAGAGAGACGCAGGCCCCATGCCATCGGACACCATGAAGATGAGATTGCGCTTGGCGGCGCGAGAGCCATCTTTGGACGTCTGCTGGCTGTGTTGAGTCCAGACGGCTAGGACTATGACGGCAGCAGTAGAAACCAGTGCCCAGACAAATATACCAATCTCGCGGATTCTCGACCAGTTGAAGGGTCTATTCTTGCTATTGCTGCTTGAGTTTGCTTCACGGTCTGTGATCGGGTTGTCACTCCCCAGAAGGGGGCTCTGTTCGGACGCCTGTTGAGATATTGTAAGGGAAAAGACGGGCAAAAGCGGCATGTATTGGAGCATTTTCAGCTGTACTAACCATGAAATGTGTATGTAGGTCACGTCGAGGGTTGTAGGTCAACAGCCCGGCTGGTTGAAGGTGAGGTCACAGGTGACAAGCTCTGTGACGAGTCCTGCCTGAATCACCTCGATCAGAAACTGATTATTGAGGTTCGAAGACCAAGACCAGGAGAAGAAGACAATCATTCGTAGATGGTGGGATACCGGAGTGAAAAGACTACTAAGTCTAACCGACGTCGACTCCTTCCTTATTTTAAACGCCTTGCAAGTTGGTGAGTGGATGATGGAGCGCCGATCAACTGTGGCGCCACCCCGAGCAGGCTTGTGCTTACGCCGCTGTACTGTATGTAACTAGCAGACCATCATCATGTGGTCAACTAGTCGGTCAACCACATACTAATTAGTTCACCTGACTGACCTCTGTGCCTCTGGACACGACCTGCGTCAGGGAGGGTGTATCTATTATTAATGCAGCATTGCAGCCTATACCAGACGAGTCTAGTCTGTTTGGCGTCGACCCCATCTGTCTCCACAAGCTCATTCCCCGCCAGCCGTTCTCCAGGTCGTCTGTTAGATCAACTTCCTCGAACTTTGCACTACCACGAGCATGCTCAAGTTGTGGCTTCGATGAAATCCCTCTGCGTTATTGACGACCTGTTTGGGAATTGCCTGGATGATACTCTTATCAGAGTCCCCAGCGTCCCATCTTCTCATTGCTTTCAATCGCTTTGGATCTTTTGTTGTGGAACTCAGGAAGCCGGTTCAAGGACAAAATGCACCTCTGTTGAGCAGCAATTTGGAGATAGATTACGAGTAAAAGCAATCCACCTACCGTCACGTTCCCCTCAGGTGTACCGTGTGGCATAGCTTGAAAATAATTCCGAAAATTGTTAATGCTTCGCTGAAAGCTCTACTAAAATTGTACTCCACACAGAACTCGTAAAGCGAAAAATGCCACACATTGGAGTCCGGTGCTTTGAATTCATCGTGTCACGGCTAAAACTGTTCATTTGACGCATCTCGTCTCCCTCATGGCACCGACAATGTATCTAGTCGCTGGGTGGTTGAAATCCGAATTAACTTCTCATGCGCCAATCGTTCGCGTCTACGAATCATCAGATTGACGCTTGTTCCTCTCCATCTTGTAGCGAACGAACAGTCTGTCTAGGAAGTGTGAGTGTCGTATACCGTTTGGCCTCGCCCGGGCAAAGCTGTTGATTGCTTCTTCAACTCCAAAACCACAGCGTTCAACAAGATAGCAGACAATGAAATAGCCAGTTCGGTTGAAGCCGTAGTGACAGTGTACACCAATAACGCATTCTTCAGGATGCACCCAATCTTCGACACTAGCTCGCTCGCTCTGGCTCCTCCGTACTTGGTCCACTAGCCTGATGAACGCCTCAACTTCATGTGGTTCTGGCGGGATTTTGGAAATCGTAGGAAATTTGTGATAGTGCACACCGCCTCGTTCGAGCCCCCGTGGGTCATAAACTGGTTGGTCTTTGGAAATGTCAATAACGTCTCGGATGATGGAGCCCCATCTCTCAACAAAGTGTGATGGGCTGTGCACGTCATCCACTTCACGCAATGTTTTCATAGCGCGGAAGATGGGTCTACCATCTGGCCCTATGGCTTCGGAAACTGGCACAACTGACTTCCACTTATTCAAATTTTTGACATCCCATTTGCTTTCACGGGACAAGTACTGCAGTTGCCAGGCTAGAGATAACCTTTGCGTAACGTAATTTGCGAGGAAATCTGATATCAGCCCGGCTAGTACTCTCGAGTATCGTGGCATATAGAGGAGTGTATGATTCGCGGGTGACGGCATAATGTAAGACTGGACAACTTGTCGCGGGTGCGCGGGTTGCGGGGGTAAGTCTGTAGATGTTTCGAGAAGTTTAGACGAATGGTCGTCATCAGCAGATGTCGCTTTGCGGACATGTCCTCATTATTTCTTGCCTCTGCCGAACTATCAAAGCTGTCGCCAGCAGTGATTGCATCTTGGCTGGACCGACAGGTCATCTGTGTCTGTTCAGAGGCGTCCACATTCGATTGCTCGGAGCTCGCAGGCTGTTGGCCAAGTTCTGATTGGAATCCCTCCAGGGCATCAACAATTTTGTAGACTTCTGTTGGGGGCGTCAAATGATCGTCCTCTCCAGCTATTAACAATACCGGGACTTTTATGCTAGCCCATGCATCAAGCCCTGGCAATCCCCTTTCGGCTTCCCATCTTTGTAAATGGGAAGTGATCCATAAGCCATCCGCCTCCAAACTGGAGTTCTGCTTTGCTGATTGAATCGATACTGCATGACCCTTAGCTCAGTTTCCGCCCCTTTGCCAACAAATCGAGACACACTTGGACTCGCAGGGCCTCCTGTGCCATCCCAAGCACGCCAGAGGGCAAGCATCCAACCTGGAATCCACAATAATAAGCGGAAAAGTGTAGATTTCTTCTCGTCAGGTGGCCCGGCTACGGGGCATATAGCGACGAGTGCTACGATGTGCTGTATGATGCTCGTTTTGTGGTAAACGGTGTTGCTCGCAAGCTGCGCAGCCAATGCAGCTCCCATGCTATGGCCAATCAATACAACCCCTTGGTTGGATTCTGCATCTCGGTGCTCTTCGATAATGATTTCAAACAACTCCCCAGTGCTTCTGTTGTGTACGCATCCCAGGAGGAGATGGTATATCGTGAGCGACCACCTCCAGGGAAATCGATGGATAAGCATGGCGCGAGTTCCACAAGGCTGCTGAGTAACGGGTGGAATTGTGCAACAGAACCCCGAGTCCCGGTATACACACTAAGAGCGGCAGCGTCGCAGGCGTTTTTGGGAGTTCTGCTGCCTTGCCGTGTGGGTGAAAGAATACCCTCACATCGGTGTATTCAAAGCGGCTTGTTTTGTATGACCGTAGCTGCGAATTGTCTCTCAATAGAGGGGATCGGTTGACAGAGCGTCGGTCTCGAGGGCTTCACTACCCCAGGCTGGGGACTCGTGATTTTCTGCCATGGAAATAAAACCAAAACACGCGTTGAGGCCGAAGACGCTCCGCCACACAATGTGCGGGCTGACTTCATGCAACACAGACGATAGTAGGTGTTGGTGAACCGAGGAATAATAGCGTTTTCATAAGATTATACGCCTTTAACTTCGGTGGCAATTTGTTCGATATTAAAATAACGGCACTAATAGCTCCCTCAGCATAGTTCTGAATGTTCTGAATTTGTTTCTCAGGTATACAGCTGGGCTAGGAAGGATGGATTGTCCGGCACTACCTGTCCTAGGTGGGTAACCGGGTGACGTAAATTACGTAAATTGATATTTTGTCTTCTTCAACGTGCGAGGATGGCACATGCACGATTTGCAGTCAAGAGTTGCCGATCCAAGCTGAACCACACCGGACGTAGCTCACTGTGAAGGTTAAAATAACCAAATTCACAAACGAGGCGGCTATTTGGTGTCAGGACTCAGATCACAGGCGATGACGCGATCGCAGTGGCGAAGCAGTGGTGGATAGACTCGAATATGGTGAATAGCTTCACAATCTTGATGAGGAGAACGGCGATAGAATAAATAAGCAGTTTTTGCAGTTTGGTTTGTTTAAGCGCACAGATCTTATTAGTGAGGCGTTGCGCAGCGCTGGTCATAGCCATTTGAATAAACTGTGAAACGGTACAACCCGATCGTCATTGTGCATGGCGCCGCCGCCTATTACGCGACCCCTGCTATTCGAACAACGTAAGGTAAATGTCGCAGAATGTGAATAAGCCGACCTACCCTGTATAGCATCGGCTACGCCCAAATATCCCTCCCCGCGAATGTAAGATTTGTGTATTTTTATCTCTTCATCCAAGGTTATTCTTGAGGAGAGGGGGTTGGTATTTGTGATTCTACTTTGGATGGACGCCCTTGGTTGTGGTGGCATCAAACACACGAGGGAACAGTATTTCACTTGTCGCAGCACCAACAACAACGCAGTCAGCCACGGTCTATTCGGCTGCCACAAAGCCAATTTGGAAATACGTCTTTGAACCAAACCAGCTCATCCTTACAGTACATTACTAACACAAATAATATCATCGCGGCGGACATATCACTTATGCACCACAGTCCTTGCCTTACAGAGACTCCATTACCATGATAATAAAACAAATAAATTAACCGCTTCTTATACCCTGACACCAATACCATCTTGCCACCCCATGGGTATCAAGGCTGCAGCAACCTCGGAGACCCCACGCTCAGTGGCCAGCAGGTTGAACTGCGCTGCTGCGTTCCTTGTATCTAAGACTTCGACTCGTATCCCGAGTTGGGCAATGTGTTTCCTCGTTTCTGGGCTCAAAGGAAGGTTGACTTTGCCCACACCGATGACCAATAAATCTATATACAGGGACTGTCAGTTCAAGATTCCAGGCAAGAGGACAGGATCGCCAGACAGAGCGAAAACGGCCCATGTTACAAACGCGTCATGTCATGGTGAAGCTCCCCAAAGGAGGAGGCGATCCTTGATCTAAACGTGTTATGTTAGGGACAAGTCAATTCGCTTACCTGGGCGAGGCCACAAAGATCAAACAAACCAAATGCCACCGGTGGAAGATCAAATTGACCCTTCTTGTTCACGAGCTCCAGTGATCCCCGAGCCTCCCAGGGCTTCCACCTGAAAGCCTCCCCATTAACCAGTAACGCCCCATCGCCACCTGTGATCGTGATGCCACTATTGAGACCAAATCCATCGTACATACAAACATCCACCGAAGTGGACGGTGCGGGCATTCCTCTCAACATATTCAGTTCATTGAAATCGGTCGGTGATGGCTCGGATGGCGTGTCTCGCCGTGAACGAGGTCGGGAGGAACACGTCTGTATGAATCGAGCACGATCTATTGAGATGACGGAAGCCTCCGGCCGATTTTTCAAAGAAGAGAACCTGAAAAGAGTTTGTGGCTGTCGAAGCAATTGAGAGGGTCGCAGTCCACAACTGAAAAGAGTGCTCAAGCAGCAAGCTCGAAGACTGCTGGCCATGGTGGGCTTGTATACAGGAAGCGAAAGTCTCTGCGACGACGATAGATATGAAAACCTGTGTAAAAACGTAGGCAAAAATAGATGGCGCGCTTGGTCTAAGACCGACTGCGGCGTCTTGTTGATGGGTGCTTTCTAGCAATGCTGGAGGGGGCGAATAAGTGAGAGAGTTAAAGAGTCGGCCTCCATTTCAATACCGGGTTGGCCAACGGCCCAGTCGTAGCGTTCTACATGACAGCCACCCCACTCGAAGCATTTTCAAAACCTTCAATCTTGCCTCAAAAGATGGATATATCTCTTCTCCTTGTTACGACATAATTAGCAGCATTAGTGTTAGCTCGCTTGGCGGAGGCACTTAGCCGTCATCGTAAGCACACGACAAATTGAATCACACATTAGAAGAGATCAAAAGTCACTACAAGAATGAATGCCAACTTGATGCTTTTTTTCATTCAACCACCAAGGAGGGTATGCAGTCTTAAAGACGGCGATAGACCAGCGTTTCCAGCCCTGTCCCCATTGTATCATGCAGTCCCTTTTGTCCTAATGAACACCAAAGCAATGAACCATTCCCCTCAAGAAAGATCCTTGCCCAATCGCGCAGTAAGTCAAACCATTGTCAGGAAACCATTTATTTCTTCCTCTGGCTCTGCTCTTGCTCCTTCAACACCTTCTTGACAATCTTTTGTTCCTCGATCAAGAAAGCGCGAACAATGCGATCACGAACGCAACCACCGCATCTCGAGCCGCCGTAGGCGCGCTGAACAGTCTTCTGTGGCTTTGAGATCTGGGAGTACTCGCGGGGTCGGAGGGCCGGAATCTTTTCCAAAGTCTTGTTAGTAATTGCACCAGGGTAACTTAAGCGCTCCTTCAATACAAGGAACAAGAAAGACGAGTTGGCTCAGTTGCTACTGTCTTCAGCCATGCTGCAAGTCATAATCGCCCCTCGTCGGTAATTTTGTAATCGATCACCAAGGACAAAACAACTTGCAGCCAGAGTTTGACTTGTCATCCCCGTATACCAGTTCCATCCATACACCTCGACTCGTCCCCGATCAAGAACTTACGCCGATCAATTTGGAACCACAGTCGCCGCACTTGGGGACAGTGCCACGCTTCTTAATGTGCAGCAGTCGGAGCTGGCCACCGGGGTCTTGACGACACGAGTGCGGTTGGACCGGGTGTTGTAGCTAATGATGTATTAGTTGAGTGGTTCGGGATGTTGGCAATTTCTGAACGATTCTGATAATTGAAATAGATTAGGTAGTAACTAACCCGTTGCGGCGGCGGTAGGTGACTCGTTGAGGTGCCATTGTTGCTTGTCGTGCTGGGAGTGTACAATGAGGATCTCACCAAGGAACGACGATTTTCGAGATTTGGGTAAAATTCGTGTGGGTGGAAAGCTAGATTGTGCCCGCTAACCTGACGAATCAGAGTGACTCTATTCTAGGATCTGACCCATACAGGATCACGTGATATGAGCTTGCCTGTTTCAGCTTGGTGTGGAGCACTTTGTGAACATGTACTTTGCATAATCTATTAGCACACCGCGCATATTTCTTTAGCTTTCCTATCGATATGTTCCAGTGCGGAATTCTATTTCACTGATGGCTTATGATAGGATAGCTCCATCTTTACGGGAGAATGGGCGCTCGAGGAGAAACTGACAAGTGAAGTCTGCGCACGTACCTACTTGGTAGGTAGGTTTATACCTTGGTTAAATCTTGGAAAGTTAGTCAATGTTCACCTGGCCAGGTATAGCCAGCATCTCTTGTATATGACGAGTACTTTCATCGAGTCTAAGGTGTTGACAATAACCGTTAAGAAACTACACAAATTCTTTTCAAAAATTCATACCTTAGATTAGACATGTATTAGGTAGGTAGGTGTATGTAGGTACGTGAATGGAATTACATTATCATCATCATACAAATGAGTCACTTTGCTGTCATCTGGCCTGTCAAGATCCAGAGATTGGGTCACCATTCACTTTAAAGACTCTGGTGAGTAGATAAAGAAAATTATTCATTACTATTTTCGGAATGGTTTTGGTAAACGCCTAAATTGTACCAAACGCCGAACCACCAGAATACAAAATGAGAGTTAACTGAAAAAGCTGGTCAATCCTTGTCCATATTAAACCAATTTGGGTGGTCCGTATGTCGCCATGGCTTGATACCCAAAGGATTCTCTCGTTCACTCTTCGCAACATGCGCAAATATTTGTTTGCTTGTCTCATCTCTCATGAGTTCCGTGAATTCCTTGATATCTATTTGAGCATCGTTCACTGCTTTCACGAACGAATTGAAAAGAGCATCAGCTGCATTATTTGTTTCATTAGTCTGCCATGTTCCTGATAAACCACCTTTGGGGACTTACGCGATGGTTGCTTTTGGACCCAAGGGGTCCAGGATCTTAGGAATCGTGTCTCTGAGTAGCCGTGCCTAGAATAGTTCAAGATCAATATAAGAAAGACCCTATGCCTAACAAAAGGAAGTGGATATCACGGCTGGGCTGCACCTTGATGTATAAGAGTTTGAGTCGTTTCATAGCTTGGCCCAATTGGACCTCGTCCATGGTTGCGTCGCTGACTGTGTCAGCGACTGCTTCTGACTTGTCATCCATGATATCTGCAGCAGAGTGCAAGAGTGTTGTCCGATGCGAGCTGGGCGAAGTCGAATGTATTGTTCGCAGCGAATGGCTAGGGCGGATCAATCAATCGATGCTTTGTCGTGTTGATTGCAGGGAGTCTTGAGGGAGTGTGGGGTTGATTGTCAGGGACTACTAACAAGTGATCTGACTTCAACCTGAAACATGACAAAGACCCCTCCGACCCAGTCGACGTACAAACTTCGACAAAAGTTTAGTCAAAGCAAGCGTGGCAAGCCATAATGAGGACCTATTGCCTCAAAAAAATCTATCCTTGCTGCACAGCTAAATTAAGACAACAGGATTCGTGCCCAAATTCAACAAGCTTTCGGGACTTATCATTCGTTTATGGCCTTGATCTAAGACCTCAAAAACGAGAGATTCGTTGACACCAGACCTCTTGAATACTTACTGTGTCTCCGTGCACGTCGCGTCCAGTCAGTGCTCCGCCAGTGCGTGTGCGCCCCGGTGCTCTCCGCCAGTGACTTCCTGACACCACTGAACGCAACGTGACTGGCTAAAGCCTAATCATTTCCTTCCCTTCCAAGTTGTTGACAGTGCGGATTAGAATTCCTCACAGCCTAGCTTCATGCATTTGCCCATTGCATCAATCGCGACGAGGATATACCATCTCTAAATACGCGGCATTCACATTCAGTCGAGGATTGCTCCTACGACCCTATCACCTACGGCAAAATAGGGTGATTGTTTTCTCTAGAGTTTGATCTCAACTTCTCAACCACTCTTTCCCCCTCGCACGAGGACGTCGCGCTATCGCGACCTAATTGATTATGCCAAATACACCGCCGCCAGCTCTTCTACCTCCTCCGGAAGGGATATTCCGGTCCTTCGATGACCTGATGGCCTCAGTACAAAGAGTCGCAAAAGACCAGGGATACGGAATTGTCAAACTTCGTGCGTCGAATTATCGCGACGGAAAGCCTACGCGTTATGACCTGGTATGCGATCGGGGAGGTGTAAAGTATAACAGTACAGCAAAGAAGCGCAATCCTTCCACGCGCAAGATCGACTGCCCTTTCCGTGCAAAGGCTGTTTGCGAAGTACAGCTCGGGAATCAATGGAGATTCGCTTTGCAGGAACCTCGCCACAACCACGAACCTCGCATCCCTTCTGGAACACCCGGACAGGAGAATGCACCACTTGCAACGACCATCCGATCTTTCACTAATAAGCTGGACCGACTAAGCCATGATATGGCGCAAGGGTTCATGCGTATCGAGCAACGACTGGAGAACATAGAAAAACGCATGGAAAATCTTGAGGCCCGCGCTGGGGCTACGAGCCGCGATTCCAATCGATCGAGTCACGGTTGCAAAACATGGAAGGGCCACGGATGGATGGCATTGGAATGGATGACGTCGAAACGCGTCTGCTAGCCTCTACGGTCATGTAGGATGACGACCAGAAGGCTACTCTTTGAGCTATTTGTTCGCGTATGAATGGGCTTCTTCGAGTCTGGCTGCTGCTCCAACGTGGCAATAGGGATTGCCCAATCTTGGAGCACAATGTAGGCATGCTTCTGTATTATGTCTTGTGACTCAGCGCAATGCAGTATCATATTGCATCGCTTTGAAACCCCAAGCCTGGTTGCTTCGGGTTCAATGCCTTGTCTTATAAATGCTCAATGACCTGGAACTTGAACTGTATCATGATCCACGCAGACCGTTGTTCTTTTCGTCTGAAAGCTTTACGATTCCCTAAGACATGATCATGGAAGAGTATATCAATGGCGTTCCGGAATTCTACCAAGGTCATTTATTTTGTCAGCAGTTGGTAGTTCAGGGTTATATTTCTTTAAGGGTCGCCGGCATATCAATCTTTTTAACTGTCTGTGATGCTCCTAGCGAGCACTGGCTCTGAAATTTTGGGTGTTACATGTACCTGAGATGCGTTGAGGAAAGCCATCGCTATCGTATTGCTATGTAAAACAATCGTACCAAAGGAGTCTAGAGAGTTCCGCATAATTTTACAAAAGCCCCCAACGCATCGTGAAGTGCTCGTTCATTTCCAAAATATCGTCTGGAGCCCCTTTGACAGTATAAAGCCCCCATACCAGTGGACAAATGAATTTTCGATTATTGCTTCTATTGCACCATCAAGTTGGCAAGCGCAGGCCTTTTGTAAAAGCACAAGTTGCAGAGGCCACAGCGTCAGGGGCCAGTTTCTGCAAACATTGTGAGGACAGATGAAACAGACTATCCAGCGACTTCATTGGTGATATTATTGATGGATTTGGCCGTCACAGCGGAATAGACCAAACACTCAACACGTTTTTCGATACTCTCCCAACCGCACTGATTGATATCCCCTATCGTCATTCAATGTGGCGGGCCAGAGTAAACCATGCCGCAATCTGGATACTTTACAGCAATACGAGTACTAATGGGGCTGAATACAATTTCCCGATCTCCCAGTCGCATATGCTCGCAGCACTCGGTGTGTTCATATAAATCAATGTAGACATCGGTCGCGCGCGTCCCCATATCACCCATGATGTCCCGCTGAAGTTTTTCCCACATGGCTGGCTGTGCAATGACGGAGGTGATATGCCCAGTTCACGTACAGACCCGTGTACTTGGCCGGTTATGATTTGTCATGGCTGACAGGCTGAATCCTCTGCTTTACATGCTGTGCAGAACACTCTAAATGTCCCTGATACGGCCTATACACGTAGAGACGCCATGTGCCATCTATTTTATAATGGCAAGTCACAGTTGAGTAACCGCAAAAGACGACAAATATTCTAATCATATAGAAGTTTAATCTTCTCCTCTTAAAATAATGTCCGAGAGAGACCCGCACGATGACTTCGTCAAACAAGTCATGGTTACAGTCAGCATTGCTGTTGTACGCACGAATTGACAGACGCCTTCAACACTTGACTTCCACGTATATGCGTATTCTAACCGAAGACAAAGATTTCGAAAGACATTTCCAACCCTGCAATGAATACAATCTAGATGATACATTGGCTAAATTAGGTCAGCCATCAGCTGGGGATAAAATAAATTGCGGCACAACATGGGATCAACTTCCAATCCTATGACCTATGTAGAAAGTCTGGGCATGACTCCCGAACTCTTTATGACCCATGGCAAACATCTTGACAGCATCCAGTTGCCTTATAGATCGATACAAGCTGATTATCCTGGCGCCGATAATTTTGGCGAGAAGGTCCTCGAATCTGCCTCAGGTCAATACTGCTTTGAAGCTCGTGAGAGCATTGACGCGTGTTCACGCAGCTCAGGAAATGTTACGATTGGATTTCCTACGATATATTGTTAATCCTACCGATGGGGTGTCAAGCCTACATATGCAAGCTGGAATGTGCGGAGTGGTGTGTAGTTGGACGAAACATGAAACAAGCCGACACTTGACGCAGGGCGGCAGGGAGGCTGGGAGGCAACCCACAAGAACACGCTGGAGAACCTGGCAAACCTGGCAACGTCATAGTAGTACAACTTGCTGGACAATCAGGTGCGCTCGCTACTTCCGAACGCCACCTCGCACCTACATACATAATAATGGCATACGTGGTACAGCCACAGGAGGGCTAGTGATCCATATTACAGCCACTGCCACCTCGACCTGACCATAAAGCTGTCGACAAAAATATAATAGCCCGACAATAGGTCGAGCTGCGCTTCGTCTAGACACCAACGACGGACATTGCATTGGAAATACAACCTACGACGACCCTGTATACCCTCCTGATAAAGAGTCTGGAGATATCAAATCGCACTAAATCTGACACGGCTTGAGCCACTGCTATATGTACGTCTATCTACCGAGTAGCCGGGACACTGTTCGAGAGCCCTTTGGATGCACCGTTGGCAAAGACCTTCAGGAACTGACTTTCGTCACAGGATAAAGGGCTCTCCAAATCTGCGCCATCCGACAACAAGAATTGTGCCGCAACTATGGGGCTTTCTTTATCGCGTTTCTTTGGAGGCAAGCACTTCGGCACAAGCGTCCACGTTGACAAACATGGCGTGAGGCGTGGGCCATGGCGGTTCTCCTTGGGCAAATACAGCTGCTTCCGGTCCTAAACTGCGTCGAGTGGCAATGGAGACGACATTTAGCGACTGATCACTGATGGGTTGTCGATACACTATAGGCATTGACCGATTATGGCGCTCATGTGGAAACAACCGAACCAGTTTGAGGTATCGGGATTGTTTGATGCGAATCTGTGTTGTTGATAGTCTTTCACGAGAGCAACTTTAGCGTAAATCACTAATAGAGTGTGAATCCACACAAAACATCTGTAGAAAGAGCATTGGAAACATTGGATAATTATTATGTCTGGTGCGTACGTACTCGCTTTCCGTGGGTAGGTAGTGGACGTGCGATATTAGTGGTATTATGTAAGTACTCCGTACAGGAGGCCGCCACGCCGCTACCTTGACGACCCGCAGTATGTATGCATCTATCCAGACTAGGATGGGATCTGAAGCTCTGAACAGCAACCGAAGCTCTGGGCGTCTCACCACTACCACGGAAGCTCGCCCTGAGCTGGCAGTCCGGGAGATAGGACCAGTCCTCGTCATCATTAATATTTTCTGTCCACCACAAAACATTAACAGCACACCACACACCAGGCGGTAATGTTTTGCTGGATATGCTCATCTCCTCACTATATTGAAGCGTCATCGCTATGACTCAGATCTTCTGAATCAAACTTGCTCGCGAGTACCTAACTGGTCAGTATTTGTTGGGATTGGCAAGGACGGTATTCTACCTCGCAGCGTCATGGCCATTCTGTCATTCACTCTTAGCGAAGAAGGCGTGTCTACGTTTCGAGACGCACTCATCTGCCTCAACAAATTCAGCGATGAAGTCTCTCTAGAAGCAAGGAAAGACTCAGTAAGAAGTCATCCCTATTCTGCTAAGTGAAACAGTTGGGAAGCTAAGTTGCATATCTGCTCAGTTTGTCCTCACTACGCTGAACAATTCCAAATCGGCATATGCCAGCTTTAAATTTGCCACCAATCGGTTTTTTTCCAAGTATCAATTTAAGCCGATTGGCCAGTTTCGGGATCGCTTTTACTGCACATTATATATTCGAGTCAGTCCTTTCATGAGCTTCAGCTGTCATGTTGAGATGCTTTGTAACACTGCGCCTAGTGTACTGAGGATTTTGGCACCACATATGTTACAGGGCTAATTATCGTCGACCAGGCCCTCGTCTCTCTTTTCCGTACTCGATCTAGTTCAGATAGTCAACGTGACGCGGAGAAACAAACTTTCATCGACAGATGCGACATCGTCATCGAAGATGGAGAAGGCGTCAAAAGTCGGTTTACCGTTCGCATTGTGTTCCGAAACGGGCTTACGTCGACACATCGCTTGCCATTCGAAGTTGCAGTACCCGTTCATGCAAAGTTCAGCAAACAGGATGCCCCACACCATTGGACAATTTCATCGAGAACCCTTCGTCAGCTCATGGACCATTTCGGGCCTGGCATCGAGTATTTAGACATCAATACTGACGGAGATCATGTTAATTTCACATGCTTCAGTGAGAAGACTGTCAGTGAGGATGGTATGACACTGCTTTAGTTCTTGATTGACGATGACTTAATACTGACATCAGCCCAAGCGGTACTGAAGAAGCCACTACAAACATCTATTGCTGTTGAAGCTGATGAATTTGACGACATTGACGTTGAGGACAAGCTACACATCGTCATATCCGTTAAAGACTTCCGAGCGATTATTCAACATGCAGGGGCAACGGAAATGCCATCTCTGCAAGGTATTCTCTGCCTGCAAAACCAATTCAACTGTCTTATTCAGGGGACGCCTTATCGTGTGAATTTCTCGTCATGACAGTTGGGGAACGTGGAAGTAACCCCACTCAGAAAACCAAAAGGGTCGTAACGGAGTTGGTAACATTGCAGGTCCCCGATTGGAAGCTGTTTCTCGTAGAACGAGTGTTGCGCCATCCGAGGCCATCAAGCATCCCGAAACCTATCAGCCTTCACAATCCACGACTTCTCTAGTGAAACACGGCATGCCGAACCCGACACCGCATTTGACTGCTGCTAGAGCCAGCGCTTCAAGAATGGGCGCTTTTGACTTGAGACCATCCCAAAACCGCCACCCCCGACTATACGATCCGAGAGTCTCTTTGTGGATGACAGCGGATGGGAGCCAGTCAGAGACGTAGATGAAGAAGTCGAAGAAGACGCAAGGCTGGAGTGGGATCATAGTGCTGATCCGGTAATTAAATCCGCACCCTTCTCTCACCCCCTTGTCGTGTATGATGCTGACATAGAAAGAACCCATCTGCAATGCGAATGAGTAGTATAGAGGAACGTCATGCTGCAAGTCGCGGACGCCAAGAAGTACCTGAGGCCCAGTCAGAGACGGCAGCGCAGTCGACATACCTAGAGCCGACGCAAAAGCTTTCAGATGTGCAGAATCTTGCTTTATTTCCCGATTGAAAAGACCTCGATGTGGAGAAACAAAACCAAAAGACAAGATTCATCAGCGACGTCCGATACATATCCAACTGGTGGCACAGCCGGCTCCAATCATCGCTATGCGAGAATCGGCAGGGATAAATTTAGACGATGCAATCACATTCCAACGGCCCTTCACGTCGTTGTTGTCAACTTGAGGACCGCAATTTCCATGTTCACCCCAACCCCATGAAAGCACGTCTCCGTCTTCTGATAAAGCAACAGCGTGCTCGCTACCGATGGCGATCTGTTTGATGCCAGGTAGATTGGATGGAGGGAGCTGGCCATGATCATCTCTGCCCCAGCCCATCAAAGTGCCATCCTCCATCAACACGTAAACAGCTCCCCATCCAGACCCGACATCGATCCACGAGGACACTCTCTTAGGACTGTTGGACACGATCCCCATTTATCTGATCCTAATACACGAACGTGTCCAATTTCAGGCGTGCCAAACAAGCATGTCGTTTCCTTTGTGCACACCGCACGAGTGACTTTGAAATTGACGTTTATTTTGCGAGGTCTATAAGTGATCTCCGAGAGCTCCCCGAGCTGTGATTTACGGCAATTTCCCCAACCGTAGGCATCTCCGTTATCTAGCACAGCGACCACATGGCCCATTGACGCAGCCAAGTCAATGATTTCAGTATTAGGTGGTGGAAAATTTGGAAGGATGTTGGCAACTGGAGTCCGGACTATCAACTCGCCGGACCCCAGCTCTCCTTTCATACCTATTCCGAAACTGAACATTTTGGATCGTCTACCTTGAGCATCTCGTGAAACAACGAATGAGGCATCCCATGTAGCTGCAATCAAAGCAATGTCTCCTATTGTGTTCTTTTCTTCGTCTTGAACAAGACGAATTTGCTGGAACACTGGTATATCCCTTGAATTGTGGGAAATCCCACACGCTCCACTAGAGCCATCGCCGCTCCAGTATAGTTCACCAGATCGGGTCAGGGCAAGAGTATGATTACCTCCGGCAGCGATGCTGATTACCTCGGCAGCCGGGGTTCCTGGATTAAATCGAACTGGTTTGGGTACTGACACATCTTCCTTATGGCCAATCCCTAACTGACCCGAGCCGTTGGATCCAATGGCATAAATCGCTTGCATTTTGGAAAATCAAGTCGGTGACTCGAAATTTAATCAAATTGGTTGAAGAACACAGAAAGTTCGGAACAGCAGATAGCTCAAGAGCACTTTGCGCAAGGCTGCCGATAGAGCTCGTCGGGTGGTATTCGTTTCGTTCACAAATTGTATAATGTTGTTTCGCCGCAGCCGTGCAACCTTGTCTGAATCATTAGTGGGTCCCTAACAGCTGATGATTACATAATAGAAACCCACCTTGCGGTACCTCTTAAGTAAGATTTTTTTCTTCTCAGAATTTGGATTCTCCATTCTCGCCCTCCATGTTCAGCAGCTAGACATTGATTCTCGCTACATCCCACCTTTGGTGCAAGTCTGACATGAACTCTACTGGTGTGAGGATGTGATCACTGTTCCGCTTCTCATTTTCCACCAGGACGCACACAAATGCACAATGGCCACGGCAATCGAGACAGTCCCAATCGGGATGGAAGGCTTTGTTGTTGGGCTTATTGGTATGGGTGATATGGGCAAAATGTACGCTGACAGGCTTTCTGCAGCAGGATGGAGGTAAGTCGACGTGTCATTATCACGGTGAAGGATACTTCATGGAATCCTTTCATAAAAGCTTATGGTGAGTCAACCAAATCCGCATGTCCCGCAGATTCTTGCCCACTTCAATGATGACCAGAGCGCATTTGGCTCGAGCATTGTGCAAGGCGGTCTTGAGACCGTTCCGGTCTCTTGACTGAGTCTTGCACTCTCACTGATGAAAACGCTTGCTACCTTAACAAATTTGTCTGAAGAAGTCATTCTGCATCAATCTGTCCTCCCCAAGATCTTCTCGTAGCATGAGGCTGACTATGATTAAGATAGGAGATTGACCATGTCCTATCAGGATTTTAGCGTGCGATAGAGAAGATAGATTCGATAGCCTTAAAGAAGTATATCAAGGAAAAGTACGACCCAGCGAGCTTTGTAAATTTGCTTTAGTGGTAAATTATGCTGAAGCTGGCTTCATAGAAGAACATAGAGATTTGTCAGAACGGCCACTATGTCTCGCGAGCCAGCGATTACATCATATACAGCGTCGAGGCTGCTATAATTGACCGCGTGATTGCCCAATTCGGACCCTGTATGCGCCCCCATTAGTCCTGTTTGTTGATCCTTGAGTACTACGCGCCGTCTGCTTCTGTCTGACGTACCACGCTCTTTGTAGCAACGAAGATGGGCGCAATTGTAGGCGGGCAAACGTCGTGCAAGTCTCCCGAAATCGCAGCTTTCGAGAAGCATCTCCCATCGGACGTCCATGTAATTTCGTGTCACTCACTGCATGGTCCTGGCGTGGACACCCATAACCAACCTCTGGTTCTTATTCAACATCGTGCGCCTGATGAGGCTATGCGAAAGGTCGAAACAGTGCTGAGCTGTTTCCGATCCAAGTACGTCTATTTGACAGCGCAAGAACATGACCGAATCACTGCCGACACGCAGGCTGTCACGCATGCCGCATTTTTGTCCATGGGAAAGGCGTGGCATGCAAATAGTCAATTTCCATGGGAGCTGAATCGCTATGTGGGTGGAATTGAGAATGTCAAGATTAACACCATGCTACGTATTTACGGCCAGAAGTGGCATGTGTACGCTGGACTCGCTATTCTGAACCCCGAAGCAAAAATCAGGTGGCTCAGTACGCCAAGAGTGTCACGGCTTTGTACAAGCTGATGCTTGAAGGAGACTTGGAGGGCCTTCGCAGCAGGGTTTACGCGGCAAGAGACAAGGTCTTTGGGACGGCTACAAGCTGGGATACTCGTCCCCTTATCGAACCGTCCATCTTATCTTCATTCTCGCTTGGCAAACCTACAGATGCTCCGCCACGACCCAACAATCACCTCAGTCTGCTCGGTATGGTAGATTGCTGGGCCGCACTCAATATAGTACCTTACGACCACATGCTCTGCAGCACGCCGCTCTTTCGGCTGCGGCTGGGCGTGACAGAACACCTATTTCGCAACGCAGCGCTGCTGGATGAAACCTTGCGAACAGCCGTCGAAGACAGAATGTATCGCAGCGATGACCTCGAGTTTACTTTCGCAGCAAGAGGGTGGGCAGAGTGTGTTACGCTTGGCCACTTTGAGACATGGGAGAAGCGATTCGTCAGTACCCAAGACTTTTTCCAGCCTCGCTTTGCTGAGGCGAAGAAGGTGGGAGACGAGATGATGAAGAAGGTCCTTGAAAGTTCGAAGGAGGATGGCACGGCATTGGATAAGGACTTGAAATAATATACTTGCTTGGCGTGCCCTAGGAGAAGAATCAAGGCCATGCGCTGTGGGTAAATGCCAGGAGGTCTCACAAGAAGTGTTCTTCCGGAAGTACGGATAATAAGAAATGAAGAGTTACAATTTTGCGAAGCTCGAATGGTGACAGGTCTTTCACTTCAATGAGTGCTGATTCTCATCATCATTTTTCTGTATTCGAATAACGCCAGACGAATTCAATGTGGAGAATCATGCTTCAATGTGAGCTTGTGACCTAGACAAACCCAATGGCAAGGTAAAGTTCCATCTATCTGATTGGTGGTCCAATGGGGATATAACATTCTGGGTTCTGCCGACAATTGTTGGTCTCCACTCCGTCGTTGCTCTGGAGAAACAACCTCGGGCTTCGGTGATTCTTCAACGCCTCATCCTTGTGCGCCTGGCTGCAATGCTTGTCATATAATGCAGGAAGACGGGCAACTTCGTCACTGGCGAAAACACACGGCTAAGACGAGCATTATTGCACCCGTAAGAACCATGAGACCTGTGCAGAGCCGAGGGAAGAAGATCAGGTATTTATTTGTCAGGTCACTTGGAGAAGTGGTCGGGCTGCAGCTGGCGACGGAGCATCTCCCTGGGGACGGGCCCACATCCGAGCTTGTTGGGTGCGTGCTCGCCCCCTCAGGCCCTCGCTCTTTCTCTTATACTGTGTCCCGAGGTGTAAACAAAATCATTGGCCAACCTTCCTCCTCAAGCAGCCTCAATGTAGCACGTACATACACCAACCACTCCATACCCACCCCTTCTCCCTGCGACCTCACTGATCTCTGCTTCATCCGTTGGGATTGTCAGCACTCCTCTCGCCGTCATCATCGCCGCTGCCCGCGTGGATCCTTGTTTTACAATCCGTCAGGGGCATCTCGTGCTGTATTCTGACCTTCCGCGTCACCGCCTGCATACTTGAACCACGGCCCATCGCAACCATGTCGGTCAAATTTGAGCGGGATACCTTGCGGCAGACGGCGCAAAATGTCGCGTCCAGCGTCGTTTCCGACGGAAAATTCCCGGTACCAGTGGCAAACATCCTCTTGCCGAGAAGGTTGGCACGGCCCTGACAGGCGGCGTGCTGAATGCTGGTACCAAAGGTTACCTTGCTGTATGTTCTTGACCTCATCGTGATCCTTGTGTGTGCGAGGTTCAATCATGATTTTTTTTTTGAAGTCGTGGGACTAACCTGCGATCCTGTGTGTTGACGAAATGTAGGCCTATATTAAGCAGCTCGAGTCGAATCCCCTGCGGACAAAGATGCTCACGGCCGGATCTTTGGCTGGTACGCAAGAGCTTATTGCCTCGTGGCTCGCGAAGGATCGCAATAAGCATGGTCACTATTTTACTTCTCGTGTTCCCAAGATGGCAGCATATGGTGCCCTCGTCAGTGCGCCGCTCGGTCACTTTCTTATTTGGCTTTTGCAGAAAGTCTTCCGGGGTCGCACAAGCCTCAAGGCCAAGATCATGCAAATTGTGGTCAGCAACCTGATTGTATGTGTTCTTTTCACCTACAGCTTCTTTTTCGGGGCAGGGGCAAACATGTATTCGCTCATATTTTTCTGTTTGTTTCCAAGGTGCTCGTTTGCTAACCAGATATCTTTGTCTTTTGCCTCTCTTCTAGATTGCGCCTATCCAGAATAGCATCTATTTGGTTGCCATGGCTCTCATTGCCGGAGCCCGCACTTATCACCAGGTTCGAGCAACAGTCAAGGTTGGCTTTTGGAGAGTCATGCGCGTGTCTTGGATCACGTCGCCAATCTGTCTTGCCTTTGCCCAGAAATTTCTCCCAGACCAGCTCTGGGTGCCCTTCTTCAACGTCGTTTCGTTCATCATCGGTACTTATATCAACACTGTGACCAAGAAGAAGCGTCTTGCAGCTCTCCGCAAGAAGCACTTTGGTGAGGGCCGACCCAGCGGCATGGGTCGTTCCGACGATTATCCTCCCATGGGCCCTAACCCGCCATACTAGGCTGAGGCGGACTTGCTGCTTGGTATCATGATCTGTGGGTGTGCAACCGGAGAGCGGACATGTTTGCGTATATTTGTTGACACGAGAAGTGGTCACAGCGAACTGTTATGCAATGTGTGAATCAAGTGTACTGAGTTATCTTGTCGGTCACATGGGTCACAGATGCCGATGGACTCTCTAGCGCAAAACTAGGAATGTGTAGGTAATGACATCTCGGATACGCGTTTTTGTATTACAAGGTTGTCTCTTCTGGTGACGTTTTCTTTTACAGACTTGGATATATATGGTGTGTTGTTTCTGTGATTTGTAGTTGGTGTTACTTTTAGATAGCTCCATGGAGGGCGTCTACATTCCGTAACAAGGTCCATTCATCGGTTTTAATTTTGCTAGTTTTGGTGAACGCCCCGGGACCTTCTTCTCGCGAGGCGTGTGCATCCTACACCCGAAAGCATTTGCCCGTTAGTGCAAAGCCCGTGACAACATGACATTTCCTCAGAACAGCTTGGCTGGTGATTCATGTAAAGTGACATGTCGTCATTTCTCCACACCAAAAGGTTTGAACCCAAGACCAACAAGACGAATGAATGTCATGGAAGTTTACACGACCCAAAGATATAAAACAAGCCTTCTCAGTTTTGGCAATAGGTTGAAAGGCGTTCGAAAGTCAATGCTTCGTGGGTCTCGTTCAGTCGGCGGCGCCGGGAGCAGACTCGGTATCAACCATGAATGTAGGGCTCCAATATTCCCACTCCCCCGTTTGCTTGTCAACCCACAACATGCCTTCGGCCACCAGGTCATCAAGTACTGTGCAGCACCGTGCTCGTTCCCAGCCGAGGTTGTCTCGAAGCATGCCGACACTCACGTAGCCTAGAACCTGAGCAGCCTCAACAGCGGCGGCCTGGTCGCTGCTCAACTCCCTCGGAACGCTGCGTATATACTCCTTGCGCCCGACCCGGACTATCCCATAGCTTCCACCAAGCGGACGCAGCGTCTCGACAGCACGCCTGACGTCGTCCTCGGAGATTTCGCCGCCGCCGCCGCCGCCTGCGCCTGCGCCGTCGGTCCGGCCGCGGGACAAGCGTTCTCGCACTTCCCGCAGTCCTATGAGCCCGCCGTTTTCGCCTCGCGTCGCGCTGCACATCTCCACTATGCGCACCGCGAGCTCAAAGTAGAAGTCGTTGACCGTTTTGCCTAGCAGTTGCGCCCAGATAGAGCTCCTGCCGCCGCCGCCGCCGCCGCTACTGCTGCTGCTGCTGGCCAGCGGGTCCACGCCAATGGCTGTACACATGCGTGCGAACTGTGCTCGAAACGACGGGTCCGATCGGATGTCTTTGGCGTGGGTTTGCGCGAATTGCTGGAGGAGGGATCGAAACACGGCGAGTTGCGTCTCGAGCGCCTGTGCATTGTTTGCTCGAAGAGACGACCCGTGGGATGCGTAATGGGCCGATGTCACGCGGGACCTGTCAAAGGCGCCGATGCCGACCCCTTTGCGTGACATGCTGGCATCCTGAGGAAGCTGCAGGGAACCCGACGTTTTTTTTTGGGGGGTTGCGGACGGTTGCGGACAAGATGAGAGCTATTGACGTGGAGGCTCACATGGATATGGATGAGCAAACGTGACGTCTTGGCGTGTGTGCATGTGTGGGATGTTGAACAGATAGGTTCTGGTGGGGCGGGATATCAGTGACGTCCGAACTGTTGCAAGGCACATGATTATTAATTAGTGAGGGAAGCGGCCAGTCGGCTGCGCCTCTTTTTCGTGCAATAGCTACTCCGTACTCCATACTCCGTAAATAGATTATCAGAAAGGTGTCGTTGGTTTTACTTGACCAAGCATTACTGCAATATATGCTATTGTTCTTATCAACGCCCGGGCTCATCGATGCATCATGTGCCTCGCCTAGTGATAAAGAGGCGAAATTCCTTGATTTCTTGTCTAGTATGTATGTAAAGAAATTCGGATGTCGCCAATCGGAGTCAGTTAATGGGCATGTTGGTCCTCTCACCCATATATTTTGAGAACGAGAAGGTTCTCATCACCAGTACCTTTGTACTCTAGCATTGTCTGGTGTCATCAGTCATAAACCCCACCCCTAAAAGAAAAAAAAAAAAAATCAAGGCATTCGCTCGTCCCTATACAACGTCGCCCTGCACAAGACACAGCTTTTACCACAACTGATATCACACACGCCGTTTGCCAAGAAACTCATGTCTGAATTATTTTTCATTTTATTGTGTCTGGCACTGAGCCTGACCTTCGTCCTCGTCTTCATCCTCCCACTCACTGAATCGAGCATCTCCAGAATTCTCGCCCATCTAGAATAAGTGTCAGCATTGTTAAGCGTTGGTCAAAATGTATGTTTCGGTGATGCCTCGTAATATCGTACCTTTTCTATATCAGCTTCATCGTCATACTCAACCTCGTCGACCTCCTCGGCCTCGATGGGTGCTGGTGGAGGTGGTAGCATCTTTGCAATGCTTCATAAGAAGCATCATCCTTCAACCAGTCGTCCTCAGGAAACTTGACTGAAACTAGAAGGTAAAGATCGCCCTTGGTCTCGCCTCGCTTCATGGGCATACCCTCTCCGGCGACTTTGATGCAGTCACCGGGGCGCAGGATCTTGCCGCGTGGTCGGTTGATATGAATGCCTCTTCCATCAAGATGTTTCAAGACAACGCGAGAGAAGCCGGTCAAAGCTTCAGCCAGGGTTATGGTCAGCTCCGCTGATAGATCGTTGCCCAATCGTGAAAATGTCTCGTGGTGCTCCTCAACCACTGTGAAGACGATATCGCCAGGAATTTGGTTAGGATATTGATCTGCCTCTCCTTCGAGCACGATCTTCTCCCCTGCATGGATCCTCGAGGAATATAGATCTCCAAAACCTTCTTCTCTTGAGTCGTCCTCTTGCCTTTGCATTTCTTGCAGCGATCCTTCTCTTTGAAGACTTGTCCGGACCCCTGACAGTGGTCACACAGTACTGTTTCCCTTCTCATCATGCCGGGACCAATTTGTCGAATGGCTTCAACCATGCCATTGCCCTTGCACTTTTCGCAAGTGGTTGGCTTGGCTTTTCTTTGCCTCCAGAACCTTTACACTGTCCACAAACGATTTGCTTATTCGCGGCAAACTTGACCGTCTTTCCCTTGTAAAGCTCTTCCAGAGTGACCTTGTATTCTTGTTCCTCATCAGGTCCCCGCCCCGCCCGTTTGGGACCGCCTGGCCCGCCGGGACCGCCCATGTTGAAGCCAAACATTTGCGAAAGGATATCATTGAGATCGACTTCAGGGCCGCCGGGGCCACCACCACCACGAGAGGCATCAAAGGCGGCCATGCCATGGGTATCATAAAGGTGTCGCTTTTGTTCATCGCTGAGGATCTCGTACGCTTGGGTAATTTCCTTGAACTTCACTTCGGATTCTTGTCGCTGCTCCTCTGGAACCTTATCGGGATGGTATCTGAGAGCGGCCTGCAGTGATGTCAGTATGAGAATTCATGAGATCTGCGGGATGCCCTCATGGACAGGCTGTGAAGCGTACCTTGCGGTAAGCCTTCTTGATCTGGTCCTGGGAAGCACCCTTTTCGATGGAGAGAAGACCTATGCATGGCATTGGTGAGCGAACAAAAAAGATTTAACAATTTCTCGATGACCGGAATTATTGCGGAACCAAGCAAATGGAAAGAGGTCACGCACCATAAAGGTCAATCTCCCCTCGCCCACAGTTGCAGACATAGTGCAGGGCTTCTCGGTCAAGTGTTGTAAGTAATAAAAGAAATAAGCCTGCAGCCGGTGTTGTGGAGTCAACAATATGAAACCGCGCGAACAGAAAATCTTTGGGGTTGTCGAAGTGGGCGCGGGGTCGTGCAGAGCAGAGCGCTACTACGTACTCCGTACCCGATGCCCGTGGACTACATAGTAAAAGTGGAGGGAGGGAGGCTTGTTGGGTCTGATGTCTGATAGACAAAATCACCATACTCCGTACAATTTGGAGATTGACTGACTCGACGACAGCTGCACATCATCATTGCGCCTCATCGGATCACGCCGGTCCAGCTTGTTTGGTCATGCCTTTCCAGATGATCTACTAGCGCTGAGATGTGCCATCTTGATCAGGTGAGGAACGAGCACTGCTGGACTTGATTCAAAAAGGCACATGTGAATCAAGTAGGACGTTTAATAATTCGTCTCTGCGCGCTGTCGTCAAAGCATAATGCCACTCGTCTATCGGCAGTACGCCTATTTGGGTTTGGTTTGGCGATTCAATCGTTTATCTGATTAGCTACATTGGTGACTTGCTCGGAACAGATTTGCTGACCAACGAAGAAAACCACGAAGGGTCTTGCTTATCGCGATAAGAATTTAGTGAACGCAGAGAAATGGGATTCGGCTGGACACGTTTATTTAATTAGTGAAAGCGGTGCGCCACAAAAAAAAAGCCAACGACACGTGTGGCGTCAGATGCCATTTCAGTTCAGTTCCTTCCTAATTGACCACTCACAGACATCGGCTTTCCCGGCTGAAAGGCCATGGAGTGCGCCTTTGAGTATCTTATCGTCAAGAGCTGTCATGATTCTCTTTTCTAGGGCATCGTCCATAAAAACACGGGGACGCTTTTAATTTCCTCACCTTCGTTAACATACCCATGGTGTCGTCACACCGCCGGATGGAAGCCGTGCTCCTCAACTCCCTCGATAGAAACTCAAAGCTTTAGCCAGTCACGGGTTTGTGAGGCAGAGAAATCTAGAGATGCGAAGCCATTTGTTGCTGGTGCATCTGGTTTGAACGCATTGAGGAAGAAGCACAGGGCCCTAAAGCAGGAAGCACAACCCGATACTCAGACAGCCTACCGAACAATCCTCGGCCAAAGTTCTGAATTTCCTATTCGAGCTAGGTTTGCTCCGTCTCCGACTGGATACCTACACCTGGGATCTCTGAGAACGGCTCTTTTCAACAGCTTGGCGGCAAGGGCATCTAAAGGAGGTTCCTTCATCCTACGTCTTGAGGACACCGATCAGGTACGGCCATGATTTGTGGTCAAGCTCGATCCCGCAGAGAAGACTAACCGCATCTTAGAATCGCCTGGTTGACGATGCTGAGGACAGACTAATCACAGACCTCAAATGGGCAGGGCTGACCTGGGACGAAGGACCTGATTGTGGCGGCCCGTACGGTCCTTACAAACAAGTGTGTTTCGCTCAAGTATATCCTAGCAAAATGACACTTGAACACGTACTAATGCCGAGATAGTCGCTGAGACTGGATACTTACAAAACACACGTCCAGTCTCTTCTCGACCGTGGTCATGCCTATCGTTGTTTCTGTACCTCAGAACAGCTTGAAAGTAAGAAACGAGAGCTGCACGAGGCAGGCAAGTCCACCGCCTACCCCGGTACGTGCCGTTCTGTTGATCCCGCAGAATCGGATAGACGTGCTAGTAAAGGGGACTCCCATGTCGTGCGGCTGAAAGGTGACACCTTTGGAAGACCCAAGTTCCGCGACGCCATTTACGGTCTCTTTCAAAAAGGACGCGGAAGAGGATTTTGTTCTTTTAAAGTCTGATGGCTTTCCCACCTATCATCTCGCCAATGTGGTTGATGATCACCTGATGCAAATAACTCATGTCATTCGCGGAGAAGTGAGTGTTCGAGATGCGACATACCAATAAGCAGGAACTGACATGGTTGTTTTCCTGCTTTTCCTGCTTTTTTATTTTATCTTTTTTAACGATATGTGTACAGGAGTGGTTGATATCAACACCCAAGCATTTGGCCCTATATCAAGCGTTCGGCTGGGATCCGCCCACATTTGCCCACCTGGGACTTTTGGTCAACGCGGATGGTAGCAAACTGAGCAAACGAAACGATGACGTGAACCTAACCACTTACCAAGCAAAGGGGTGTTCCCCATGGCTCTACTCACCTGGCTGGCTAATCTGGGCTCGTCTTTCAAGTCCAGTATCAAGCCTCCTCGATCAATCTCAGATATTGCCAATGCCGTAAGCTATCGAATATCTGTGCTTTTCAACAATTCATAAATCAACACATGCTGACTAGGCTTATGTGCGATAGTTGACATTCAAATTCACCCGAGGCGGCATCAAGCTCAACACTGAGAAGCTCGACCACTTCCACGCCAAATACCGAGACTCCCTGCTCTGGGATCCCGTCCCAGGGTTCTCAGAGAGGGAATCAAGGCTGATTGACGGCTATGTCATCCAGCCAATGCTGCAAGAACTTGACTCGGTAACAAGAGGAGAGCCCCAACGTGAGGCTGCTACCAGAACTATGGCGCGGTGACTTGAATCCCATTCCCGCAATGTCAGACCGAAGAACTGCCGCTCGACACATTTATAACATTGTGGCCAGCAAGCGTGCTGGATTTCTATCCATTGATTCGCTGCTGCGGCAACACCCCTACCTTCTCTGGCGAGTGCCCGAGAGCCTGTACACACACTCACTTGCATCCTATAAGCCCGACCAACGAATCGTTAAGGCGCTAGATGATGCCCTTGGAAACTCTGTTCTGTGGAATGGCCAAGGCGTAGAAGTCATGGACGCGATTTGGGCCTCGCTCGATGGCCAGGACATTGATGACCTTGCAGTGTACACTACGCTACGGCTGATTGGGGCAGGTGGCCATGATGTAGTATCGCAGAGCAGTTCACGAATGTTCACGATTCTAGGGCGGGATGAATGGCAAATTCGAACCGATACTGTCAAGAAGCTGCTGCAGGAGGCTTCAAAGTGACAGACTTTGGAATATGGATGGGCAAAGTTGTAGGTAGAATGGCTCGAGAATGTGGAAATTCCTGCAAGAGATCCATATGGAACACTGAAAGATACCCGTGTACTGTATTTTGTATAAGAGAATCTCATCCCCTTCATGTCTTCCAATAGACACTGACTCATTTCTCGACGAGCATCAGTCCATCCGTGTGACACTTGACTTGTTGTCATCCTTTCTGCACAAGTTTGCTGAGCCGCAAAAGCACAATCAATACTTCGTAACTCAAGCACATGATTTTCTGTGTGATGACTGGTGCCTGTAGGTAGCATAATCAAATGGATGAATACTTTTGTAGTATGTAATAATTCATGACTAGTACGTTCAGCTGCAATACCGCAGCGACTGGAGGATCTTTATGATACGCAGCTAGACTGTTGGTTTCACCAAGGGATAATGCACTAGTGCAAAGGGTTGAAGTTGACGATAGTTGTAATTGATTATTATTGATTCAAAAAGGGGAGAAGGACAGGAATCTAGCTAGCTAGGAAAGTGGGAGAAAGTGAACAGAGATGTGGGGCGGCAGTGGCTTCGCAGTGTGGTGGCAGTGCGCGATGCGACCAATCGCGTCGCGTGTATCCCTTTCGTGGCTCCACACTTAGCCCCACCTTTGGCCACGAGCGGGCCGAACAAGACCCGAAGGTCCGAGGGAAGCGACATAGACCATGCAGCCAAAAACGGAGTGCGCATCCCTAATACTAGCTGCGATAAACGAGCATATATGCCCAACACTTTATATGACAGCTCGCGCTGACGTCTTGTGAAGCGATTGGGAAAGCGTCTACAGCTTCCAAGAAGAGTAAAGTACATCTTTTAAGACGAGTGGCAGCGCTGGACCATTTTGATAGTCCATATTAACCCTTTAGTTTCCGACAAAAAAACATTCAAACCTCTCTACCTGAATGATGAGCACATTAACGGCGGAGAAAGTCGAGACACCCCAAGATAATGAAAATTGACGAAAGAAAGAAACATAACTTGAAAGCCGTTCAAGCAGGGTAGGCGAAAAGGCATCTGCGAAAAGGTGCTCCCAACTATAATAAGGGACTAAAGGAATAAATTTGACAATGTTTATCGCTTATGCATATGATATTGTCGATCGAAGTCAATCCATATCTGATCGAGGACGCTCCGGGGTTTGAGACCATGTCGTCGTGAAATGTGAAACGGAAAGGAGATGTTGCAAATAGCAAGAAGATGCATCTTGCTGTAGATCGTGGCTGCTTAGAGCACTTCACAATTGCTCGTGGTATAGGTGGGTCTAAAGTTCAAAAATCCAAATCTGCGAGACGACGTCAGTTAGTGAGTAGGTCGCCACACACCCCAAGTTTTTCAAGCGGTGATTTTGCTCCAAATTGAAAGGCAAATGATGCAACTAACCTCCATTTTGGCAACATCTTGCCTTTGTCGTTTCGCCAAGCTTGTTGAACTTTGAATAGCCATTTCTAGATCATCTTGATCTCCCACAGTAATCATGTCTCCATCGGGCATGTCTTCGTCTTGGATCTTCATCTTGAAGCGCCGTTTCATCCCAAATTTGTCTTTTATCCTATCCACGAAGTCTGGGTATTCAATAGCTGTACCAATCATGATGTATCGGACATCGCCGGCGTGGACCTTCACACGAATCTTACGTATCTCAGGCCGGCGGGAAGTCGCGCGAGATTCCGACCTTGAGCCTTGGCGTCGACGATTGTTCGACACCATCTCGAACTCGGCACCGTCGAGCGACCCGTCGTCATAGTCGGATCCGTCATCATCATAATAATATCGAGGCTGCGTTCTAGACCGTACCGAAGGGCGGCGGCTGTCTCTCGACGTGCGTCGGTTGCTACCAACTCCCTGATACATATCGTACAGGTCAGCTGCATCAGCCTCTTCCATTTCATCAATCCGTCTTGTCGGGCGTCGTTGCATTGGCGGGGATCTCTTCTAGAAAACCCTTGTGACGGGGCAGATGACGCTGCTGATCTTGTTGCACGAGCTTCTTCTGGTGAAGGCGCTTTTTCGTACTTGCGATTCGAGTCTTGGGTTTGGATGGTGAGCTTTGCTGGCATTGGCCTTGAACCATTACGGACAGAACCTCCCGGGTAGACCGGTCGTTCTCCGGGGGCGGTGTGGGCGGGAAGACATTACGGTTGGCAGATGGCTCTGATTGCTGGCGTCGAGACTGGATACCTGGTTTAACGAGATTTGTTGCGGCGAAAGAAATATTGTCAGCTGGTCGGTCATCCTTGACCTCCATCTTTCCAGCCTTTGTTCATGTTAGTCGAGAATCGAGTGGTGCATGAGCAAGACGGCGTTATAAAACTCACATTCTTGATTTCAGAGCCTGCAAAACCCGTGAAGGCATTCGACCGATCTGAAGCGGCGACAAGCCTCGCCTTACCCAAGTAGTCTTTGGTTTTCAAATTTCGAACCTTGGCTTCGTTGGGGCGGTAGACCACGCCTACGGGGATAGAGAACACCGTGTAACCCTACGTCTCGAAGTGTCAGTTGAATTTGGGTATCTAGCGGATAAGGGGAAGGAAGGGGTCCCACCTCGGCCTCCTCACGAATCGCCTCATCAATAACATTGTGGTCTTCTACGACCTTCTCTTTTACAGCATATGATAAATCCTGCATACCGGTATCTTGTTGTTGCAAGTAGATGTAACATAAGCCTCGGTTGAAGAGAACTTCGCACGAATACAGTTTGAACAAAAGACCCAATTGAGCATAGTCGATCATGGTGTTACCTCGCAAGTACAAGAGCGTGTCGTTGAAATTTGCGAGAGCCTCTTCGAAATCGCCCAGCAGGAAGTTAGATACGCCTTGCTGAAAATAGGCGACGGCAAGATATTGATCGAGACGAATAGCTCGTTGGTAGCACTCGACCTGTGATGACGGAAAGCAATCAGTTTTTGTTCCGTGTATTCGTTTCAGTGGTGGGTTAATCGGGCAATGTTTCAACGAGAGAGATTAATGAGAGAATCTCTACTCACAGCTTTCTCATGTTCACCCAATGTAGCGTGAATGACACCCATATTAAAGAGAATCTTGCTCGTATCGCAGATCTTGTCAAACTCGCCCAGCGCATCATCGAACTCATTGTTATCATATCGAGCCAGGGCAACAACCCAAGTCTCGATTTCCTGTGGCAAGAAGAACAAAATGTTAGACAACTAGCCACAAAGTTCAACTGATGCAGGGCGAGGTTGCCTTACTAATTTTAATGACATGGCGGTACAGGACTCGAGACACGCCCGCGGTCGATGAAAAGAGCTCTAAGAGGCAAAGACGAAGACGCCAAGATGTTTGGCCTTCAGATAGGCAAGGTCGGGGTGGCTGATCCTACTGCTGACCAAGTAACTCTTCGTATAGCAGCCGAACGTTGTGAGGAGGGATGCGCGTGGGCGCAGTGCTGCGCTTACATATAGGAAAATCCAAGGCATGCAACTGCAATTTGATGCATGTACAGCGCCCGCCAAGCTTTTCTGTTGTAGGAACCGACAAAGCTGAGCGATAAATTTCCTGGAAGTCAAGCAGTCCAGAGAAAGAGAGCGCAACGAAATGAAAGTCGAGGAGTAGCAGACAAATAGACCCGGTCTTGGCCAAATGGCCCACCACCTGCGAATGGCGCGAAAATTGGTAACGTGGTGGGAAAGCGAATGGCGGGGTTGCGAGTGGCAAGTAGATGGTAAATTATATGTCAACGATGATCTCGGTATCGCTATTGTCGAAGTGGCCTCCAGGGCATATCGTGGTAGTGAGGGGAAGGTCGAAAAGCTGAGTGGGATTGCCGGCCCTGCAGTGGCGCTATTTGCGTCCTGCCACTATTCTAGTCGCGATGTGAAACTAATACCCAGTATCACAGCCTACTAGACTCAGTGCTCTGGTGTCGTTCTGCTGCTCGATGCTGTGACTTGTTTTTTTTTTTTTTTGGAAGCCAAGGAATGATCGACCCAGCAATAATGGAACGAGGTCAGAAGACAGGCAAGTCAAGAAGCAAGAGTCGAACAGACGTCGAGAACGGACAGCGTCTATTAGACGGAAAAGACTGGACAACACTGGTTCGTGCAGAGGCGAGCTGGGGGCTGAAGACCAGCCACAGGTGACGGGGTCGAGCGGCGTGCAGCGTGGAAGAAGGATGATGATGAAGGTTGCAGGCCGTGTGTGGATGGCGAGATAAATGGGCTTGGGGCTATTAACCGTGCGGCGCAGGACGTGCAAAAAAACAATGACGATCCAACCAGGTTGGCAAGTGCCTCAAAGCCAAGACGCCAAGACGGCGGCGCTCATTGCAAACTCGATACGACGGACAAAGTCTCGAATAGGAAGCGGTGGAGACCCCTACAAGAGTAGCCCGCGTGCCGGCCTCTTGGGTTATTATCGCCTCAAGCAATGTGATTCATCCTGGGCACAGGAGGACGTCGACCGGAGATGGAAGGAGTGTCTGGCCGTCTGGCTGCGACTGGGCAGTATGCGAACCGCGCAGGCGTCCCGCACAAGTGAGAGAGGGGAAACCGGGAAAACGGGGGAGGGGCAAGCACAAAGAAAGCAGGGGAGGGGTCAGGGGTTGGTGTCGTGTACCGAACTCGACTTGTCACGGTCGCAACGTTCGACGTTGAAGGATCGATCATATTGTAGACAGCGGCCACACGGGCCATCGGGTCCAAGATCTGTCTCGGACAAAATACTTTCAGTACTTTTTAGTGCTCTTAAAGTCTAGAGTGGCATCCTTCATCCCTCATCAGTCTGATGCCTACCCAGGCACGCAGGTTCGTTCACTCAGTCACGGTATAATCGCAGCGGTCTGTGCCCTGTAGTTCGTAGTTCTGTGCCATGGCCCGGTTCGTTTAGTGAACTGCGGCTTCAAGGCACCGCGGCTCCAGTGCCAAGTTGTCCAGCTTTGGATTCAGGACAGTGTCACATCTACATGTACAGTACGGAGACATCATGTACACCCTGTGTGCCTGTCTGCGCCGTCTCAGTGTGGTGATACGTACTAGCTGGGCTTCAGAACCCAGCACTTGGCAAGGATCGCCACCGCTGCTGCCGCTGACCCTGATATCCAGCTGGTCTGGTCAGATTGCGACAAACCTGCTCTTTGCTCGGCTCCGTATCAAATTCTTGTCATCCCATGTTGGGAAAACAAGTCCGAAACTTGTCAGTCAGACATCCAGGGCCAGTGATGGATGCTAGACTCGGCCGGCCCATCACGGCCGTCGGCGGGCGATGCGAAGCTATCCTTCGACGACTTGGACGATATCGACTAACTCCCTTCATTTGAAGCTCATTCCTGCATTTCTCTTGTCAATGTCGCGGGAACGTGGTGTTGCGGCCAACAAGGTCGTCGTGTGATGACGAGTTCAGGGACATCGGTACGGAGTAAAAACACACTATGGAATAGCCCCGAGGATCCAAGCTTTCATCTCGGACAGTTCTTTCAGTCGGAGTCATCTAATCGGAGTCATCTACTGTCCGGCTCCGTAGCAAGCTGTTCAGCTACATACAGCCTATTACTCCGTACCCCCGTCCTGTGAAGGTGAAGCGCTGTGAAGCACACGGTGCTACAGGACCCCGGCTACGAGCTGTTCCATTGGCTGAAGACTCCTGCGTGCCAGGACGCCCCCAGTAGCCCGCCACGGCGCGTACCTTCTTGCCGACATTCGGGCGCTTGCACGAAGGCGACCTCCGCCAATCCTCCTCTGGCTTGCATGATGAATGAAATGCTCAACATACGGAGTAGAACACCATGATATGAAGTATTCCGCACCACCCGGAGTATTCCGACAACGGCACGTAGCCGTCTCCAACACTTTTGCTTCCCTTCCCGTCTGGAAACCACGAAACGGTAGATTTTCTCAGGCGGCATCGTTCGATAATACGTGGAGCCACCTCGAGCACGATGAACAACGAGATCAACGCCAAGAGAAAGGCAAAAGAAATTGCCTAGACTGTCAAGATCATCAACCTCACACATCAACGTGAATCAAAAGAGTGGCAAATGATACTCTCCTGTAACAACAGTCATTCATGGCAGTGGTGACTTTTTTTTTCCTTTTTTTCCGTTCTTCTTTTCACTCCTCGGATGACACATGAGACCGCCAACCGAGTACGAGCCACATTTCCCTGTCCGTGGTGAATAATCTGTGCCCAAGTCTTACTTCTTTGACGCATGTGCATGTGCATGTGCGTGAAGCTTCAGCTTCAAGCATCATGTGTATCCTGCAATCATGTCCCAGTGCAGAAACGCATGATCTGAAAATCACAACGCCTTGACTTCCAAGCTCTTACGCGCATTTCACGTGGCCCACCTCCACTGACCATCAACAACATCCAAGAGATTGTCTCTAGGCCGCTTTGCAGGGTTTTCCTTCCTCTTCACAATTGTGCCTTTGTGCTTGAATCTAAGACTAGCACAACTCGTGGCGCTGCGACCATAGGCGTAGACGTTCTTCTCCTCGTTTCTTGTCTTTTCGGTATGTGGTAAATTTTCATCAACTCATGACTTTGCAAGGTACAGGCTACGCAATACTTGCTCTGTTCACAATATGCCTTTGCGGATCTCATCTTTGCGTTCTTCCCACAATGTCTTCCCAGTGCAGGAGCAAACTGTCTTATCATTGTCCCAGACGCCTGCGCTTCGGGCAACAACTCCAACCATGGTGTTGTCGTCGTTGGCCAACGGTCCAGTTGTCTCGTCTTGCTTCGTCAGAACCATGGCGTGACCGATAATCTCCCATATTTGAAAGGGGCGGTCAACGAATGCACTCCTCGTCCATCTTCGCCGACGTCAACTGTGCCTAGGATGCCTTTCGCGTCTTTCTCCCCTCCGGACCAAACGCCCCCGTCGATTTGACTCCATCCTTGAGATCTCCGTATTCACGAATGGTTGCATGATATCTCCCAGGACCAACTCCGTGGACGGTTAAATCCACGAGACTCCTTCCTGAACTCACTTGCACGATTCGTGCTAGACCTCGAACATGACGGTCTCCATGGGCTTCAGACTTCTGTACTCTGTCCGCAAATGTTTCAAGGATGCTCACTGCGGCACCTGTTTTGATCCCATGTTAGCATAGACAAACGCGAAAGCGGTAATGATGGTCGCAAGGAGGTTCGGATGAAGTGGACGTCGCGCTTGCTGCAGGTATGCCAAGACTGGGGAATAGAATTCCCAGATCTAATGAACTAGTTGAATAACATACTGTCAGATGCGCCGGATCCACGCAAGATTGCATCCCTGCCTGTCGCTTGGATAGCTTCAACTATGGCTGATGGTGCAGCTAAGTGACAGCAGGATTTTCTTTAGTAAAGCGGCACACAGGGTCGCTTGCGCGAATGTCTCCTGACTCACCGGAACCTTCCACAGAAATTAGTTGGTCATCCAAGTTTCCCTCGACTTTCGTGATGCCACCAAGCTTGTAGAGTGAGTCTGAAACTGCCTTGACACAGCCGTTACAAGACAATGGCACGGCAAACACGGCCTATCGTGCCACGTGTTTCATCAGTACTGGGCGTTGCATAAGTGTGCGAACGGGAACTTGGGTGGAGTCATATTCTAGATGACAAAGGAAAACCCAAAAGAAAGGAGACACGTCGAGAATGAGAAACGAGGCAGCTTAATCGGGCACATATATCCATGTGCACTGTTCACTGCTACGAAAAGTGAAGTGGTAAGCGAAGGGAATGTCATACTTGAAAGGAACAATCAGTAGTCATTTTTCCTACCCGGAACCTTGTGTCAGTCTCAACGGGTTGTTATAACGGAAGATAGGTAGATAGGGCCAAACCAGAGAAAACCGTTCTATGGGAAGAGCGTTGTTGGTAACCAAGTATCCTGTTACTAGCCCGAGAGAAGTAGTGAATATTGACATGGGCTTTGATGCTGTGAAAATCCACCCGACTTTTGCCACCAACAAGATCGCTAATACCGCGGGCCTTGTAATAATGCTCGGCCGTCGACATGGGGAAACGCGGTATCAGGTGACACAAATTTCCTGCTGAGTCAGCGCCATCTCGCAACACTACAGTCGAGAAATAGGCCGTGATCACATTGAATCGCAGCCCCAATTCAAAGTTTGGCACGGCAAACCGCCTCTAGCGATTGAGTGAAGGGTAGAACCCGCACCTGAGGCCGCTCAGCATGTCTCAAACCCTTGGACTGGTAAGCAAAAGCTCATGAGAAAAGCTCATTGCAACCCTTGATTTTTGACACATCATCTCCTGACTGAACATGCTTCTCTTCCTCCTCCTCTAGACTCGCCTCGCCTACTCTCGGGTATGGCACCAAATCTCAGCGTCCACGCCTCACCCCACTCTCACAACCCAACCTAATGTGACTCCGCCATCCCTCGGCCGCTTGGCCTCGCGAATCGCTGTGATCTTGATGGGCAAGAACAAGCCGATATGGGACCCCTCAACCGACTGCGGAGACTATGTAGTCGTCACAAACTGCGCCGCTCTGCATACTACAGGGAAGAAAATGTGGCGAAAGACATACTACAGACATACAACGCGACCGGGAAGTCTGAAGGCACTCACCATGGATGCGCTCATGGAGAAGCACGGTGGTAGCGAGATCTTACGCAAAGCGGTGCGCGGCATGCTGCCCAAGAACAGACTGCGGGACAAGCGACTGGCACGATTGAAAGCTTTTGAAGGCGAGGCTCATCCATACAAGGAGAATCTGGTGCGATTCGGCGGTGTTGTGGTTGGCAGCGAGGGATGGGACAAGGCCGTGGAGAAGATCCGGGAAACCGATAAGAAGCGGTTATAAGGGTGAATGATACTGGGCTTGCCACAAACTGTGGAATACTTGTACTTTATAGAAGATGCTTTTCCTTTCATGATCAGGCATAACCCTGCGACGACCAAGAGATGGCTACACAAGGGCAGAATGCATCATTTCGATCACATTGTACCGAGGATACGGCTCTTGGCTTTCTTGGATTTGAAGCGTAGAGCATCTTGCCATCTCACGCCATCAGTTCTCATCATCTGGTTAGGACTGAAAAGAACGACCTGGCGCTTTGCCATTATTTTTTTTTTTTTTGCTCCGGGGTCAAGACACAAAACAAACAAGGATACACATTCCAGACCATTTTACTTTCATAGTACTTCAAGCATAGCACCTGTCGCATACGCATGTTACGCACATGTAAACATATATATTGAGATCACCATTGAACCCCGAAAAAATATAAAAATGCCAAAGGCACCATGGTATTATTATTTCAATACACCAGATAGCTCTCTATATAAGTTATTTTCTAGTACTCCTTCTGTAGACACCATGGTAATGCAGCCATAAAAACTCATGATATGTGTAACCCTTGGCGTCACGTTGAATACAGCTCCAACTCCTGGTTTCCATCACTCACTCAGTCTTGCACCTTCCTTTCCCTATCACATTTCCCCAGAGAAAGAGGTCACAACTTGACCTTTGTTCGAGAAACTTCGCATTTAATCAAGCCATTCGGGCAAGATTGAGGGACATATACCTCGGCATCAGCATCAGTATTCTTGACACCCTTGTGCCAGCTCAAATCTTGATCGTCTGTCAGCAATCGAGAACGGAGCAAAACGCACATGTCGATCAGAAAGTCGGTGCATGAGGGGGAAAGACGTACCAAGCTCAAAGTTGTGCTTGTTGGGCAGAGAGTAGGAAACGCTATCGGTTCCTGGGACAGCATCGAGAATCTGCTCACTCATCTTGTACATGGTGTTCTGGACGCTGGCGCTGCTGTCTTGGGCAAAGAGCTTGAGCGTGATGTTCCTGGCCGCTTCCCAAGCTTTGTCAAACTTGGCTGAGCTCTGCTCGACCGCCGCGAGGTTGGCAAATCTGGTCCACTTCCAGCTTGCATCCACATCGGTGGCCAGGATGCGATCCCAAGTCTCGGGCAGCGTTGTGTACTCGTCGCGAACAAATCCGTGGAAAGCAGAGCCCGTCGTCTTGAGGACGGAGAGGCCCGCGATGGCGCTGGTGATGCGGATGCCATCTTTGCGGCTGACGCGGACTTCAGCGTTGCGCGTCTCGCCGGCATCCTTGACGAAGCTGTGGGGATGGGGCTTGCCATCCACGTCCATTCGGACCCATCTATGGGTGATCACCTTGACGTTGGCAACGTGAATGTGGCTGTACTTTTGAACGAAGTGACTACCCAGAATGGAGGCATACAACTCCGGTGGATTGACAGGGTGCTGCTTGGCCATGATGAAAGTGGTGTTCTTGATGGAATCGGTGGCGACCACGACACTGTTGTCGGCCTTGGTGTAGGACGTGTCAATGTCGCCTTCGAGAAGACAGCAGACGGTCATCTCGGTGACGTTTTGAACACCAGTCGCCTGGTCGCGATCGACTTTGAGAACGCGGACATTGTCCTTTCCATAACGGGCGGCAGACACGTAAGGCATGTTGGACTTGTTCTTTCTGAGAGGAAGTGGAGTATCTTGCCCCCTTACAATGTGGTTAAAAAAGCAGGTCGAGGAACGGGACTTGATATCGAGTCCTAGACACCAGGTAAAGTGATCTGATCTGTTGTGTAGGCAGAGGTTGGCGACAGGAATGATGAAACCTGGGAGGGATGCGTGCCCGGTTAAGGCAGGCTGGCGAAGTGTGGTCGCGGGGGCTTCTTATAATCATACAAGACAATGATGCCGTCGGCCAAATGCGCCCCAGATACGGGGATTGACCACGATTCTTCACTCCTTATTAATACGGAGTACACTCTGAATCTAGCTACAGGTATTGCCCCGGCAGTTTGAGGCTGGAAAAGGGAAAAGGAATTGTTGATGGCCAGCCAAAGCCAGGGTGGGCAGTGGGCAGTGGGCAGTGGGCACATCCACGCCGGAGCCCGCCGAACCCCAGTTACTTGTTGTACGCAGGACACCGCAGCTACGATGATGCCTGGCGTACTCCGTTCATAAACAAGCATCTCACGCCTCATTCACTCAAGCTTGCAGGAAGGGAAGAGTCGGGGTCAGCGTCAGCGACGATAGGACGGTAGCTGCCATGTCATCAGTCCAGGGCAAGGAACCACCCGCAGTCGACCGAGAGAGAAGTCTCTCTATTATGTAATATGGCTAGCTGCAAACATCGCCCCATCAACCGTCCCCATCAACCGTGGCGAAGTAAGTTGTGCCTTGCTCAACGAAACTCATCAGAATAAGCCCTGCGAAGAGGCGGGACATTAGAAAATTCATGTTCAACGCCGAAGAAGCGCTCTCTAGAAAATCAAGGCTGCCGAATCTCGTCGCCAGGAGCAAAGGCTCACATGCAAACTTCAAGCTGTCGTACTCCGGTCACGAAACATCCTTCCATTTTCCGAATATCCTCTGGTTCGAATAAGCATACTATACTGAGGTGTCACATCCGAAGAAACGAGGAGTGAAGACGATGCGTGGAGTAATAATAGTAGTCCGCTTCGAGTTTCGGAAATGAGAGTATCTTCAGCCGCCTTTGCAAGACCCATGACTACTTATGATCGCTGCTCTCGAAACATCTGGGTACATACAATCCGAGAAAGAAAGACATACCATCTGAATCGGCAACATCTCGGTTTCGGGATGGGGCGGGGTCGATGCTTCAAGCTGTTCTACACGCATATTGTGAGAACACCTGGTTAGCCTTGCGTTGACAAGCTATCGTGCCCTTGCCAAGTAAGACACACTTCGCATAAGGTAGACGTGGACGTCTCAGTTTCGTACTTGATCTATATAAAGACGAACAGTTCCCGTATAATAAATACCAGCACTTGCTCCAATGCCGTCTTCATACGCGACAATCGTTAAGAGGGCGGAGGGAAGCTCTAGATCCAATTTGCTAGGTCTTTTGGATACTGAACATCGTCAAGAGATTTCTGCTGGCTACTTGTTGCGATATGAAAGTTCTTTCAACACGACACATCCCAGAGATTGGAGATATTTCAGATCCTCGCAGAGTAAGGGCGGCGGGAGAAAAGAATTTAGCGCTTTGTTGGATTTCAAAGACAAATAAAAAGCCATCTCGTTAGTGTCTCGGAGATGAAATTTCGAATCCCGCCGTGATAGGAGGGAGACCAGGTTGTGAAAAAAAAAAAAAAAAAAAAAACGGATCGGGAGTGAATAGGAGCATATTGGGTGAATGTCCAGCATGCCACTATCCCCCAGTCTGCATAATCAAATGTTGATGTTGAGGCATCGTGAGAAAAGTGGGGAAAGCGATAAAAGTGATGGAAGCGAATACCCTCTTAGTTTGCGCGTCCTCTTTAGATGCTCGAAGGAAAAATGGGCGAAGCGATTTCTGCCTCGCGCTACCTCGCCTATTCTCCATTGTCAAACATAATAATAGAGATCATAACCGCAGTCCGACTAATAAGGGTGCGCACCGGGGACCGCATCGGGGACCGGAGTCTCCCCAGGTACGTACATACTCCGTCAGAGTTAGTCGGAGTCCGCCACCATTTGACAGCTCATCAGCTGGCAAGACAAAAAGCTAAAAAGCACTCCAGGCCAGACTGCGTCAGCGCCACACCCCCCGCACCACAGTACTTGCGTGCGCCCACCTCCTCCCTATTACCTGGGCAAAGCAAGCTAGGCCGACAGCCCCTGAGGATTGGAGAACCTCAATAGTTCGTGGACTTCCTTTCTCTATGTAAGGCTCCTAAGGATCACGGCGCCTGTTCGCGGAATCACCGTTGTTTGTGCTGCAGTGACTTGGTTTTGGCGTCCAAAGGTGTGCCGCTGCATCGACAAGGCTGTGTCAGATCTGCGGCTGTGTGACCTGTTGTCCAGCTGCTCCAGCTTGCGGTCGCCAGTTCCTTCCTTGGACCTTGACCGTCCCAACTTCCTGGTCTACTCTTGCGGCGCATCCACTGCCCGCTATCGGCGACGACTTGATTGTTAAAATTGGCCGGCTCTCGCGAATCCCCAAATCCAGACTTCAATCCCTCAATCGTGCTCGACAACCGGACATAAAGGCGGTCTGCCACACGTTCAACGTCATCGACCGGCTTGTTCGCTCGGCCAACTGCTATATCACCCCTCTTCGATGCGGCAAAGTCCGTCAGCGAACAAATCCAATACGACTACATGACCAGCATTGCCTGCAACCCAAACCTTCTTGCCCCCAAGGAAGAAGTCGAATGCACAAACATAGACCAAGGGCGCGGCCCAAGTCGGCAGGAAGGTCACTCGTCCTCGCACAGGCGCTGTCTCGACTTCCCGTCGGGGCCGCTTCACAATGCCTGGTCAACCACCGTCCCAACATAATGCACAATCACAACACCAATACCACCAGAACCCCATTCATGTCGGCCGAACCAGCATAGATCGCGATGGAAGCGCTCTTCAACCTTCGAATGGCACTTCGAGTCGAAATGCAACAACGGCTTCAGCAGCCTCCTTCGCTCCTCGGGGCAGCAGTTTGAATCCCACCATTGGCCCTGGGAGTTTCAGCTCCGAGCTTCGCAGTCAAATCATGTCAAGCCGTGCGGGAAGCAGAGTTGACGTAGGCTCAATGTACACTGGAAGCATCATGGACAAAGTGGACGAAGATGGTGCGGACACAGCCATGCAGCAGGCGCTGTCTGGGTTGAGGGAAAAGCTGAATCGAGAAATGAAAATCAAGGAAGGCAGCGAGAACATGCTTGAGGCTCTGAATATTAAAAAGCAAAGCAGACCAAGGAACAACGGCAGAGAGTGGAGGCTGAATTGAGTGCGAGTAATTCTAGGATAAAGGAGTTGCGTCAGAAAATCTCAGATGCCCAACGAACGAAGCCAGCTCCCCGACAACGCCAACTAGAGCCCGAACTCAGGAGACAGCATCAGATCTGAATGGCTTACGTTCTCCTCCAAGTATTGCAAGGTCTATTGCTGGGTCGGACATCGACGAAAATGCGGAGAGTCCAACTTTTGCACTCGCAGAATTACTCCAAGCCCTTGAAGTAGAAGGCATGGCACCAGAGTACTACGTCAGCAGAGCAAATCAACTTGTCGATCTTTTCAAGCGCCACCCTGCACTCAAGTACGATTTGGTTTGGGCAATCTTTGGGCTTCGAATGCAGATGATGCTGCTCAGCGAAAGTCGAGAAGTTGTAGCAGCTGGGTACCGCGTGGCTCGGTATGCCATTTCTGATGCCCCATCAATCAAGAGGATTCGCAAATTAAATACAGACTTCTTGGTCATTAGGTGAGAAGTCATCATTTCTGGTGATAAATGTGGTGACTGCTTGTTACTAATTCGAGCTGTTAGATCTCTGAACAATTACCGCAAAGCTGACGTGGAGAGAGAGCAAGCTCTCAAGTTTGTACGCGCATTTCTCGATGTGAAGGACGGCATCAAAGAAATATCCAGAGCCATTGTGCGAACCATTGTAGCGGTGGCGGAGCAAGGGGAAGACAGAAGGCCTGGAATACAGCCAGCCGATCAAAGTCTCGATCGATTACGTCCAATCTGTGTCGAAACACTTGCCGAGATTCTAGTTCGGGACCCGCCCCTGTTGATAGCATCTGGAGGTCTTGGTACGCTTTCAGAGGCGCTGGCAGAAGGAACCTACAAGTCTCCGGAGAGTCTGACTTCAGCCTTTTTGTTCCTTCTCGACGCGCCACAAAGACGCAAATACGTCCTCCTGGCTATGGACTGGATGTTGTTTTCACAGCCTTTACCGACCAATTGGCTGGTGCTGAAGGCATACTCAAGCAAAACTCAAGGGCTATTTCAGTTGCTATGAGATCATGGTCAGGATTAATGACCTTGAGCATGTATGATTTTCGGCCCATTCGTTCTCTAGTCGCTAGTTTACTCTTTCCCAACCCGTCCATCCGGGAAACGGTCCTAGATCTGCTCTTTTCGCTACTTCGCATTAAACCTCCGGCATGGGCGACATCGTTTTTGGCTGGACGGCGGCTCACCACGTATGGCCGCGTGGCCAACATGAAGTCTGCCGCGACTCGAGGTCGAAGTGCCACCCTGGTCTTGGAGGAAGATTCTGGCGAACAAAGCTTTGTTGACCACTACACTGCTCTACTTCTCGCCGTCTTGATCAAGGCTGATTTATTGGCGAGCTTGTTGCAGATAGCGCAAAGTGAAGAGGATCCCATGCTGAAACGCAAATCCACGCTGCTGATAGGAGAAGTTCTGAAGCTCGCAAGCCAGCTGTTGCCACCTTCCTGGAGCGCCGACTTACAGCTGCTGCCCGAGCTCTTCGCGGCAGCGGCAGAAGTCAGCAATCAGGATCACTTCGTTGCCTCCAGCATCGTCTACCAAATCAGCAGCGTTAGCCGTATTCTCTATCGGAGCGCCCCATCCGAGTCATTGGCTGGAGCTCTCCTTCCAGCGACAGCATGCGAAATTTGGGGCGGCTTGACGATCAGCCAAAGATGGGCAACGCTGCGGTCTCCTCGACGATGCCACCTTCAGACAGCTACTCATAGATTCCGGTGTGCTCAATAGCTCCAATTTCGTCAAATGGAATTGGGAGATCATTGTCAAAGTAATCGACGGGCCTCTCCAAACCGGGAAACGCTTGGACGAGGCGATCAAAGCATCGAAGTTCATGAAACGATTGATGAGCTTCTACAGGCCCTTCAAATATAAATTTGCAGAGGTTAAAAACACAAGAAACACCCAAAAATACGTCAAAGCTGGATGCGCATTGATGCATTCACTGTTGCAATCTCCTGAAGGCATCAAGTTCCTAGCGGATAGCAAGTTGTTGAGGCAAATTGCTGAATGCCTCGCTCAATGCGACCCTGTAAGTGGCCTTCAATTCATCCTGCCCCGATCTTCCCCTGAGAAACAATGCTCATTGTTGAGTCATAGACAAGTGGCCTCACTGCCCAGTATCCAATGTTCTCCAGTGATCGGCTGGCAGATACGCTTTGTGGCGGGTACTTCCCGATGCTAGGAGTTCTTAGCAGCGAGCCGAAAGGATTGCTCCTGCTGGAAAGGTGGCGAATGTTCAACATGATGTACCACATACTGGATTTCAAGCAGCGACCAGACCTTATCAAACTTCTTCTTTCCAACTTTGACTACGGCCTACAGGGCCACCCACGAGTTTTGCTCTCAAAAGCTCTAACAGCGGCGACCAAAGATATTCGAATCCACGCTACCAACGCGCTTCGAAGTGCACCATGGGCCCTGCAGTAGCAATTAACGGTGACAACGAAATCAGTGACTCGAAATGGGCCATTCGACTTCTCGTCACTCAATTGTATGATCCAGAAATTGAAGTTTGTTCGACGGCCATCAAAATTTTGGAGAGCGCTTGCAACAAGAAGATGTACCTAGAGTACATTGTTGAATGTCGTCCAGCCTTGGATCACTTGGGTGAAATTGGTGCTCCTCTGCTTCTGCGGTTTTTGTCGACCTCTATCGGATACCATTATCTGGACGGCTTGGACTATATCAGCAATGAGATGGATGACTGGTTCCTCGGGCGGAACGATTCCTACGTAGGCGTCATTGAGGCGAGTCTCGCGCGAGCATTCCTCTCAGACCCCGATGACAGCAGTCATCGCATCAGCTTTTTCGACGATACTGATGCGGAAGCCGAATTCCATAACAGTAATGTGCCGCCGCACTTCTATCGAGAATTGACCAGAACCCGGGAAGGATGCAAACTTTTGAGTGACAAGGGTCATTTCGTAGAGTTTGCCAACACGATTCGCGAGCATGGGATGCAAACCGAGGATCCGGAGCTCATCACCAAGGTCAAGGGTTGTCTGTGGGCTGTTGGAAATGTCGGATCCATGGAACTCGGCGCTCCATTCCTCGAAGCTACTGACATCGTCGGCAAAATTGTCAGGATTGCCGAGTCCCATGACGTGATGAGTCTACGTGGAACAGCTTTTTCGTGTTGGGTTTGATATCTCGCTCCACACATGGCTTGGAGATCCTATCAGAGCATAGCTGGGACGCCAACACGACGTCGATGGGCACCTCTCTGGGACTATGCATTCCGAACGATCTGACCAAGCTATTTTCCGTTGTTCCCTGGAAGCACGTCAACGTCGCATCAATCACTATTCCACACACACAACGGACAATACAAGAACAGCCTCCGGTCCGGCGAGCTCGGCCACCACTAGAATCATACGAGGTCTCCCCATTTTGAACGAAGACGAGGTCAACGAGCACATTCTGCAGCTCATTGTCGATCTTGGCAACATGGTTTTGTACAAGAAGACGCTGACGGAGTTGCAAAAGATCAAGCAACGTAAACCAGCTGCTTTTCGAAGCACAGACTTCTTCAAAAAGGTCATGGGCTTGATGGAATGGAACCACTACAGACTCGGTGTCCGCAGGCTGGTGATTGACTTGTTTGAGAAGAATGTGATGCGCCAAATTGTATTTGGAGATGACGACAGCGAAAGCAGCGAGGCTGAGGTGCCGGAACAGGAGATGACGGTGGAGAAGGCAGTTCTGGTGATGATCGAACAGAAAGACAGAGGAGCATCAGCGAACCAGTCGAGATGCCGCCCTCGGCCCTCATGCCGGCCCCATTGCGGGTGCGTAGGTAGGTGGGTCGTAGGTAGGTTGAGAAGAGCTTGCCTCTAAAAGCCCGGTCAGAGACGGGAGAGCTTGGGTTCAACGCTCTGAATTCTGCAAACACTGATGGTGGGTGGAATGACTTTTCCCTCATCACGACATGTGTGTTGCTCGTGTCGTTTTGTTTATTCTTGAGACGCTACATACAGGAAACTATGGATACTTTGAGGCAGGATGTTTGTCTTTTGTTTTGAGGTGCAATTACGGCGTTGTGGTCACGGACATGGAGACAGGACTCGACGGTTTGCAGACTTTGCACATTTGAAAACGGGATTAGCATACGGGCGACTTGAGAGGGAATTCGTTCAATATGTATGTGACTTGTCAGCGAGGAGTCGATTGATGGTCGAGGCTTGAAATAAACTCTGTTTACCACGCATTCATTCGAACTATGTCATGCGATGCACGCGACTGTGAAGCAGATGGATGCACTCGTTGACGCACTCGTTGATGCGCTCGTTGATGCGTTCGTTGAACTTTGTAAAAAAAACCAAGTTGTTGTTCAATGACCATTACCAACAAGGCCCCACCCAAGTTGGCGCTTCTTACTTTGTTCTTTTCTTTTCCGCAGGCAGACCCGTCAGCTAATGCGGGATTCATTCTTCATAGCCCAGCTTTCAACGACCCGTACGCCAACAAGTCAGGGATCTTGAAAGTCCATCTTCGTATAATATCATATAATCTGAACGACACAAGGATACTGAGGTCATGGTTCATGGCAGGGTGTTGGTCATTGCGGGGTCTGACAGCTCTGGCGGCGCGTGAGTTACTTTCCAAGTGGTCTTGTCTGTCTAACTTATAATTCATTGACTCCGTACCCTTGTTTGCATTGCGGAAGCAGCAAGCTCCCTCAGTCCAACTTTGCCTGCGAACGTCGTTGTGCTCATCCATGGCTGCATTGTACGTACTGCGAAGAGAAACCAGGCTAACATGTGTATCTTGCCGGATGCGCTCCTCAGAGGTTTGGAAGCTGATCAAAAGGTCCTTGCCGCACATGGATGCTATGCTATGACAGCTACCACGGCCCTGACCGCACAGAATACAACCGGAGTCAAGGCCATACACGTCATCCCGTCGGATTTCGTGGAGAAGCAAATCGTGGCGTGTATCGAGGATGTGGGTGTGGATGTCATCAAAACAGGTTCGTGAGCAACAAGGATGGATGGATGGATGGCCTTGTTTCTTTGATGACTCCGGCTGAGATTGTGTGCAAACGCCGCCTCCTCTCTCTCTGCAGGCATGCTCGGCGCTGCGACCACAATTGAGATGGTTGCAAGGGAAGTCGTGAAGAACTCTATGCCATTGCTTGTCGTCGATCCTGTATGTCGTCTCCACGCTACATGACTACATGGTTGCTATTTTACCCCAATGCCTCGCACTACTCGTACCTAGCTGACAGGCATGCCTACTTCAGGTCATGGTATCAACGTCGGGCGCTCAGCTGCTCCCTCACGAAGCTATACAGGAGCTTTCACGGCATCTGCTTCCCTAGCCACGGTGCTGACCCCCAACATTCCCGAGGCCAAGCTCATTCTCTCAGAAAACGGAGCTGATCCATCATTGTACGACGAAATACGGAGTGTCGCTGATGTTGAAGCCATGGGCCGACAAATCCAGGCTCTCGGTCCGAAATGGGTGCTCGTCAAGGGCGGCCATTTGCCCTTTCGGTCAGACATGACGGTTGCCCAAGTGGACCAAGACAAGCAGGTCGTGGTAGATGTCCTGGTCGGACCGGACAATCAGATCCTGCGTGTTGAAAGCCCGTACCAGGTGAGCAGCAGCACTCACGGCACGGGATGTTCCCTGGCTTGTAAGTGAAAACTTTCGCGGGTTGGGACAAGATTCACACAAGAATGGCTCTCGTCTCCACCAAGTACATTCACTCCGCTGATCAACCCAAATCTCTTCTCCCGCTTCAGCGGCAATCTCTGCCGGTCTCGCCCAAGGTGTCGATGTGCCCAGTGCAGTTCGCTCTGCCTGCCGATACATCGAAGCCGGTATCAGAACGGCACCAAGACTCGGCCGCGGGAACGGACCACTCGACCACTTCCACTCGATTCAGACCCTTCCCTTCTCACCGTGAGTGAAAACTGCACATGACATGGCGCGTATTTTTGATGGCACCCGAGTTCCAATCTCTGATAGATTACTACCACCAGAGGCTATTTCGTCGAGTATCTTCTCGAAAGGCCAGACGTCAAAGATGTGTGGAAGGAATTCGTCCATCACCCGTTCGTCATGGCTCTCGGTGACGGAAGTTTGCCATGGGAGTCTTTCAAAGGCTATATCATCCAGGATTACCTCCATCTGGTGAGTGAGTCTCATAGCAGTCTCGGGTATTACCAAAAACACCACCTGCAGGAAACTAGCCGGCTTGGGAATCAACCACAATATATATATATATATATATATAGTTCCAATCGCTAATCACGACTTGATACCCCTGACCCGATTCCTTGCAGATGCACTTTTCCCGAGCCAATTCCTCGCAGCAGATAAATCAAAGGATGTCGAGGAGATCGCCAGGGTAAAAATTGCAACATCCCATCCCGAAAATAAACATATTACGAGCAGACAAAAAGCCCATTGTACTGACCTCCTTTTTCCTCTTTTCCCCCTTATTGTCGAGTGAGCAGGCCAAAGAGATAATATGGCACATCATGCGTGAAATGCAACTTCACATAAACCACTACCGCAAGTCCTTTGGCATTTCCGAAGCCGAGATTCGAGCCACCGACGAAAAGCAAGGTGCGTCATCAGCCACATCAATTTAGTTTCCGTCTTCCAACATTGTTTCACAAATCTCTGTGCGCCTGCTCAACTCACTCCGTCTCCGTCTCCGTCTCCCCCTCTTTTTTTCCAAAACCATAGCGTGTACCGCATACACTCGACACGTACTAGATGTCGGCCAGGGCCAAGATTGGCTGGCGCTGCAAATGGCCCTCGCCCCTGCCTTGTCGGCCATGGCGCCGTTGCCAAGATGCTTCACGCCCACGAGTCAACCCGTCGCGATGAGGGCAACGTCTACTGGCCGTGGATACGAAATCACGTCGCCGACGATTACGTCCAGGCCGTCGCGCTAGGCTCAGGTAAGAGTCATATCGATGGCGCTGCAAATTCGCAGGCCCTTCCGAGAATGGGTGTGTCACGGTTTGTTTCCACGCGCGCACCGAAGCTGATTGCGGCTCAAAAACTCAGAACTACTGGAAAAGCACATGCGACTCCAATCACCCACTCGGATCGAAGAATTGATCAAAGTATTTGTCCATGCAACAAAAGTTAGTCATCGTCTCAGCGCATCGTGTCCACGTCATCTGTTTTGAATCAAGTAGCTAGCTGACAGACACACACACACACACACACACAGATGGAGATTGGATTCTGGAATATGTTTCCCGGATAGATAGATTGGCGGAGGAACAGAGGGAACGCGGCGGGCCTCAACACGTCCGATCACAAAAGGTACGCTGTGTGTGGTCCAGGGACGGAGAGGAGGGGAACGTATATGCCATAGCTAGCAAGAACATGCATGCGAAGACGAAAGATAACATGAACCTGGGAACTATAATGCAGTTGAACCACATGATATAAGGTGCAATGTTGGTGGCACTGTGGGGTTGTTTATTTTTTTTTTTCAATTCATTTTGAATACTCTTTGATGTCAATTCATATATTATCCTTCTTGCTCTACCATCGCTACGCCCCAAATAATATGACGTCACCTGGCGATGCCATGATCAATTGCCGACTCGGCCCGACGAGGCTCCTCTCCATCTGGCATCATCAGTCCAAAGTCCTGCTCAGGCGGTAACTTGGGCACGGGGGCGTGTCCTCTAGGGTGGAAGACTGGTCTCGCTGCTTTGCCCGCGTCACTCTGCTTGATTGCTGCTTGACCCACGAGTTGACTGTACGGAACCGGGGCGGCATATCCTCACTTGCTTCCGTATAGACCGTATCACGTCTCTGACCATGACTGCTGACGCTTTCACGCTGTGCCGCAGGAAAAGGCGCTTGCACAGTAGTTTCAACGGCGGGGGTGGTATACGAGTTGATGCCATTTAAAGTATCCATGATGAACTGGCCGTCTCCGAAACCCGAGGAAAGCGAGGATATGTCGCTGAGGCGCGGGTTTGGCGGTTGCGCCCATGAGTCAAGGGTATTGTTGTACTGAGCTTCGATGGACGAGACCGATTGCTTCGGCACATGGCGACTTGTTCCGTCTGGCTGGCTGGCGCCATGGAAGCTGTTTCTGGTAATCTCTGTCTGGACCACTATCGCTGGTTGATTCGGCTGTTGAGCGCCCAGTGATGACGCTACATAAGCCTTCTCGTTGAAAGGACCAACGTCTGAATGATCCAGGTTGGTCCACCTGCGTTCCTTGCCCTTGATATGATCCTTCAAGATTGGTATTCGGGACAACGTATTTGTTACCAGCATCTTAGGCTTCTCAAATGACATGTCTCTCGGAAAGGGGTGGCCACTTCCTGGTATTTTCAATGCCGTGACGACGCTTGTACATTCGCCAGAAGAGCCAGCCCAGGAAACCGAGAATGATTACTCCACCTGATTTCAGCATGTTAGTCCATACCCAGGGGGCTCGAAACGAGAACTTATATGAATAGCTTGCAAAGACTTACCAATCGAACCGACGGCTATTAGAGCCTTTTCAACCTTGGGGTGCAGCAAATCCTGGTGCTCATGATGATGTTCTTGGGCAGAATCGTCATATCCCAGTGTCGGAAGAGCACTAGTTGAGCTCGTCGGACCGACTTGAGAGCTCGACTTGCTGGGTATAAGGATAGGTTCTGGGGTGGGTTCAAATTCTACTCCTTTCTGGCTCCAGAAGAAAGGGCAGGGATGGGCACTGTGACGATGGCTGTGAGTGCAGGTAACGACCTGCCAGATCCTGTCGTTGATCGACTGCTTTGTGAGGTTGACGCTGACAGTGTGCTGAATTCAACGTCTGCTGTCTGGCTGCTGTAAGGTGAAGAGTCACCACCGGGTGGTGATTGGATTGGGTTCATAAATTCTGTCGGTCGAGGCTACCCGGCTAGTTAGTATATCGTCGCGGTGATGGTTATTTTTGTTCTTTCTTGCTCTTATTCTCATGCGGAGGGAGAGTCTTACTGGCTTCCACGGGGTGGTTGAAGACATTTGGGGATGTCTGGTTGTTTTGTACTCGAGGTCGTTGCCGCCGTGGGTGACGGCGGAGGTGGTGGTAGCTTTGGTTGACTTGTCGGGTGAGACGCAGGATAATTTGGTGAAGCTAGCGAAGTATATGAAGGAAATTCAGCCTCAGTTGTTTGGTTCGGAGGTGGAGTTTGGATTGGTTCAGGCCTGGCCTTGGTTTTCTTGGACCCGTGCTCGCTCTCGCTCTCTTCATCACTTTCCTTTGCCTTGTTCGGGTCCAAAGCGTTGAAGAGACCACTCACAACAGGCTGAGTGATATCCTTGAGGAGCCCTCTTTCGGCAAAAGAAACACCGCCCTCATCATGGCCAACAACTCCGGCCACAGCTCCCCATCACGTCTTCTCCTTTCTCTCTCGATGTTTTGCTTCCTGCCTCGTCGTCGTAGCTTTGAAGACCTGGTGCCCAGTCCCTCGTCGTTTTCCTCGGCCCGAGTCCAGCTAGGATACTCCATAGGTAAGGTATTGGGTGGCGACATAGTCTGGGCGGCAATGCCATGCGTTTCGGCGACTGGAACCATGTTGATATCGAACCCTTTTGGTTTGAGATGAGAGCGAGTTCGATAGGCGACAGGTTTGATCTCTCAAAATTTCTTCAGACAAGAAGACTTTGGTTTCACTGGCTCATGGCTGGATCGAAATATCCGTTGGCTTATGAGCCCTGATAGCCTTCTCGTAGAGATTCTCGGATACCAGATAAACGATATATCCTAGTAGTAGTGAGGCAGAACCAAGCAGTGAATTAAGACAGGGCCTGCCCTGTGATCGAGGCTATGCGTAGACAACGACAGTGGTCACTGCCAATCTGCTCTTGGCTCAAGAAGCCATGAAATCTGAAATGGCCTTTGAAGATATTGAAATTGCCAAGCCGAAAGATGCAGGCGACAAGGTGACAGAAAGGAAAAGGGAAACATGGAACAGGCTACGACGGAGCAGTCAGGGTCTGTGTATGTATGGCACTACTTGATATGAGAAACAAGTCTGGTTCTTGTGGCTTCAGAGATCACCAAGGGGCTGGCTGCCAGACCAAGTTAGTAAAGGTAGCCAACACAGTCAGTTCGGCCGGTCGGGATCCGGCAAGCTTTGTGCCTGGGACGACGTGTACGCTCCAACAAGTAGTCTGTCTGATACGTGGACCGGTGCGCCTTGCGCCTTGGGGAGAGGTCCGTGGTTGTCCGTGGCTGTCTGGAAGGGCTCCCGGACAGCATCATCCGGAATCCGTCCCGACGGCGTCCCACATTGTGCTTTTTGGGAACTTAAGAATACGGGTTGACCCCTGCCCGCGCAGAAGGCTCTGTCGGTGTAAACGTGTGCTAGTACGTTTGGTGTCGTCAAAGAGACTCGACCTGCGACACCGATTGTCGTCAGAAGGGGCCTTTTCCGTCGCTGGTGTCGCAGATTCAAACAGCCCCCGTTTCAGGGTGCGGAGGGCCAGCAAAGTGGCCATAGTCGGGAGCGGGAACGATAGCGGGTGACTGGGAGAGCAAGAGAGCCAACGCTGGCATGGTCAGCAGCTTGAAGTTGAAGAAGGTCTGGAGGATGAGCAGAATCGTCGTCGTCTTTGGTTGGACTCGACTGGACTCGACTGGTTGTGGCTGGTTGTGGCTGGTTGTGGCTGGTTGTGGCTGGTTGTGGCTGGTTGTGGTTTGAGAGATGCGCACCTGCCCGCCGCACCACTGAAGAAAACGAAATGGCAGGGGGTATGACTCACGAGTTTGTACGTAACTCGCGCCAGCAAGCAGCATACATGTACGCAAATTGTGCCAGAAACCAAATTCGGCGGGATAGCCACCTCGGGAGTTCACCGGTCAACTTGCAAACACGAAACAAGGGTCTTTTTATTTCGTTTGTCATTTGGACGGAATCGAGCAAGTAGCAGAGGAGTTTGTTTACCTGATGGGTTGGCCAGCTCGAACGTGCGGGGCGTGGGCAGCCGCAGCCAATGGGTGTACTGTTATATATGTACACATATACTTGGAATTGTACATGTACATATGTAGAGTGCTGGCATGGCACGTTGCCAATTGCCAGCGGGGATGGGGGTAAAAGAGTCAGAAAATTTCAAAATACAAAATATACCGGCGCACCAAGCCATAATAGCTCCTGCTTAGCATTTACCTGTCAAACACATCTCCGTCACGTCGCAGTAACTTCTCCATCTCCCGTCCAGGCTATTGCAGTTCACCTGCCAAATCTTTCTGCTAGCGCGAGCTGTTTCCATTCATTCTCAACTTCTCGTCTGCGCATCACTCAGCATCCCGCGAGCTCCGGCGCAATGGCGTCTTCTCCTCGAGCTCTGGCCGCTGTCGGCCTGACGAGTCAATTGGCATATCCAGCCTGTATTGCGTCCAGAACTTACTCTACCGCAGTTCGGAATCATGCTCTCCGTTCAGCTCTCCGTTCAGCACAGCGGCCTTCTGTGTCCATGAAGCTTGCCGCGTCGCGCAGAATCGCTTTCCGCAGAGCCTACGCCAACGAGGCACCAAAGCCAACCCCGGCAAGCTGCGCAAGACTTTGAGGTGGGCATGGAGATTAACCTACCTCTCTGCCATCGGCCTGGTCGGCTACACTTGCTTCATTGTGTACCAAGATCGTCACCCTGAGCCGCAAATCGAACCGGATCCTTCCAAAAAGACACTCGTCATCCTAGGTGAGCGACATCGGACCTTATCCTCATCCTGCGATTGGGAACGGAAACGCTAACTTTGGGCTATAGGAACCGGCTGGGGCTCCGTCGCCTTGCTCAAGAAGCTGGATACCGAAAACTACAATGTCGTTGTTGTGTCACCTCGCAACTACTTCTTGTTTACTCCTCTGTTGCCCTCGTGTGCCACAGGAACCATCGAACACAGATCCATCATGGAGCCTGTACGAGCCATTCTTCGGCACAAAAAGGCCGCCGTCAAATTCTATGAGGCCGAGGCATCTTCCATTGACCCTGACCGAAAGGTGATCAAGATCGTCGATAATTCAGAAATCAAGGGTGCGACCTCGGAGACGGAGATTCCTTACGACATGCTTGTAATCGGTGTCGGTGCTGAGAACGCGACATTCGGTATTCCTGGCGTGCGCGAAAACAGCTGCTTCCTCAAGGAGATTGGCGATGCGCAGCAAATTCGCAAGAAGATCATGGACTGTGTCGAGACTGCCGCTTTCAAAGGCCAAACTCCCGAGGAAGTGGACAGGCTAATGCACATGGTCGTGGTTGGCGGTGGTCCTACAGGCGTCGAATTTGCTGGCGAATTGCAGGATTTCTTTGAAGAGGACATCAAGAAACTTGTACCGGAGATCAGCCCTCGCTTCAAGGTCACGCTACTCGAGGCCTTGCCCAACGTTCTGCCGTCCTTTTCCAAGCAGCTGATTGAATACACCGAGAACACACTCCGCGAAGAAAAGATTGACATCAAGACGAAGACTATGGTGAAAAGAGTTTCTAACACGACTGTCGAGGCCGAGATCTCGCGTCCAGATGGCGGTAAAGAACGGGTTGAAATTCCCTATGGCCTCTTGGTCTGGGCAACAGGAAACGCTGTCCGGCCCATTGTCAATGATTTGATATCTCGCATTCCAGCTCAGAAAGATTCGCGCCGGGGTCTAGCTGTGAATGAGTACCTCGTTGTCCAAGGTACCCGTGACATCTGGGCTATCGGTGATTGTGCTGTGGCCGGATATGCGCCTACCGCTCAGGTGGCATCTCAGGAAGGCAATTTTCTTGGGCGCCTGTTCAATAACATGGCCAAGACCGAGAACCACGAGGCTCGTATCCAGGAGCTGAGTAGTAAGATGAATATACAGGGTGGCAACTCGGCCGAGGCAGCCCGTGAGATTGAAAGTCTGGAAAACAATTGCGGAGAATAAAGGACATTAAGCCGTTCAGATATAGTCACCAAGGTAGCTTGGCCTATATTGGTAGCGAGAAGGCCGTTGCAGATGTCAGTTGGTGGAACGGAAACCTGGCCACGGGTGGCAGTCTGACCTATCTCTTCTGGCGCAGTGCCTACTTGTCCATGTGCTTTAGCAGTGAGTTTTCACCCTTCGCTTTTTTCTTTGCCTCGGCCGTATTTACTCCTGAGCTAACAAAACATGTGCAGCACGCAATCGAGTCCTGGTTCTTCTGGATTGGCTCAAGTCAAAGGCATTTGGCCGCGACGTGTCACGGGAGTAAGAAGTACCATGGTAGAGTCGGAGCGAGCGCCCTGCATTGGGATCTATGTGGAACAGGGGGTGGAATTTCTTAGATAATATTCACTTCTTGATTTTGTATGGGATATTCGGGACGCCTTGTGATCAGATCCGGGCGTATCACGCCTTTACTTTATTTTTCGTTTATGTTGCTACAGGTTTAGAGGCGGGAGAGCCGCCACATAATAACGGCATCTGTAGGTGCATTGCCAGATCTAATATCAACCAACTTACTGTCAAGTTACCATGTGCTACATGTGACCTGCCACACTTGTCGCTTCACCTTCACACGTAGAGCTGGGTAAAATGCTGGCAGAAGGGACGAAATGTCTATCAATTACTGTGAATCGTGGAGTCGGGGGTTTTTCTTTTTGTGGCAGCGGCGTCGCCGATGAGGGTCCAGAAGGCGCATTTTGCGCTGGCAATTATCGGAATTGTGAGTAAGGCTACGGAAGTATCACTCGGTGATTGAAATCGTCTCAAGGACGATCATCTCTAGAGAAATTTGATTTGAAGCATTCACTACGAAAGCGGTCGGAGATTCAGAAAGGTGCAGGGTAGTCTATTGGAACATGCGCAAATTCAGCAGCCAATCATCGAGAAGGCCCCACCACACACTCCAGATAGGATTGTGTACGGAGTACTTTTTAGCGCGGTGATTGGCAGAAGAAAATAAAATAAAATTTGAGGCAGAGGCAGGGGGCTAGCCTGCCTATCAGGGCGACGAAACCAACAAAGGGGAAAAAAAGCCCACGCGCGAGGCATAAAAACTTGACTCCTGCAAAAATCTTGCACAACGCAACGCTAACACTCAACCCTTTCCTTTTGCATTCCCTTTTCATCCGTCCACAAGCGGATCATTATCAAAATTCGACGTACATTTTCGCCCTCAGTTCTTGTCTTGCATCTACGCCATATTCACGTCAGGCAAGCATCGGGACGCTAGATCTCACAGGACAAACACTTGAACATGTCCAACTACGGAGGTGGTCGCGGCGGCGGCGGTTACGGAGGCTACGGCCGCGATAGAAGCGACAGAGGTGACCGAAATGGCGGTTATGGCGGTTATGGCGGCGGCGGCGGCGGTGGTTACGGTGGAGGGTGAGTTCACTTCACAAAACTGAACCGGGTTTCGCTCCAATTTCTGGACGTGGCACGTGGGAAGAACTGAGCAATTTCCCATGTGCTCACCAGAATTTGGTCACGATGCCTGGTCAACCAAAACCATTACGCAAATCTGAAATGCAGTATCGCTCATACAAATACAGTCGATCGAATGGTTACAGCAATGGCCATAGCAACACCAACGGCTACAGCGGCGGCGGCGGCTATGGTGGTGGCCATGGAGGCGGATTTGGCGGAGGTGATCGAATGAACAACCTGGGCTCTGGGTTGCAAAAGCAAGAATGGGGTATGTCGAGAAACATTTTGGGATAATTACGTCCCGCTCACGGCAACTGCTGACATTCTCCCGATCAGATTTCTCGGTCCTCCCAAAGTTCGAAAAGTCATTTTACAAGGAAAGCCCCGACGTCACCAACAGATCACCTGCTGAAGTCGAAGCGTTCCGTCGTAAGCACCAGATGACGATTGCTGGCAGCGATATTCCTAAGCCTGTAGAGACTTTCGACGAGGCCGGATTCCCCGCTACGTCATGGATGAGGTCAAGGCGCAAGGATTTCCAGCCCCCACCGCTATTCAATCCCAGGGCTGGCCCATGGCACTTTCTGGTCGGGACGTTGTTGGTATTGCGGAAACGGGCTCTGGAAAGACTCTTACGTATTGCCTTCCTCCATCGTTCACATCAATGCGCAGCCCCTCCTGGCACCTGGAGATGGCCCCATCGTTCTAGTTCTCGCCCCCACCCGTGAGCTTGCTGTCCAGATTCAGCAGGAGATTACCAAGTTTGGTCGTTCCTCGCGCATCCGAAACACTTGTGTCTACGGTGGCGTTCCCAAAGGACCTCAGATCCGAGACCTCTCCCGAGGTGTCGAAGTCTGCATCGCCACCCCTGGCCGTTTGATTGATATGCTTGAGGCTGGCAAGACAAACCTGCGTCGCGTCACCTACCTCGTGCTCGACGAGGCCGATCGTATGCTTGATATGGGTTTTGAACCTCAAATTCGCAAAATCATTGAGCAGATCCGACCTGATAGACAGACCCTCATGTGGTCTGCCACTTGGCCCAAGGAGGTTCGAGCAATGGCCTCTGACTTTTGACCGACTTCATCCAGGTCAATATTGGTTCCATGGACCTGTCTGCCAATCACAGAATCACCCAGATCGTCGAGGTTGTCACTGAGATGGAGAAGCGCGACAAGATGATCAAGCACCTCGAGAAAACCATGGAAAACAAAGAAAACAAGATTCTTATCTTCGTCGGCACGAAGCGTGTAGCAGATGAGATCACTCGCTTCCTTCGCCAGGACGGCTGGCCAGCACTCTGTTAGTATTCTGCGCTCATCTTGGTTGCGATTCGAATTCACTAACTTTTTGACCACAGCTATCCATGGAGACAAGCAACAGAACGAACGTGACTGGGTTCTCGACCAATTCAAGACTGGAAAGAGCCCCATCATGGTAGCCACTGATGTGGCATCCCGTGGTATTGGTTAGTATCATGATCCTCCCTCCCCGCCCCTCCCTCTCTGCAACTTCCGGCAACGCATTTGCTGTACTTTACTCTTTATGTCTAGGGGCCATATCTTAATTGCGCGAACGTGCCTGATGTAAATCGTGTCCACTGGGTTCTCAAAGCCGTGGAGTCTTGATTCTCTGTATAGCTCTTGCTGCATTGCTATGCTGGCATTTCTGCTCTTGTACCGTATTTACCCGTGGTACTGGCGTAGAAGTTGGCATCTCTTGATTAGCTCAAGCTGTCTTCCAAGGCTCCCTAACCCGAGGATCTATCTGGTGAACGAATTCACATATCCCCGGAGAGGATGTATGGCATTATCGCACCCCAATTGGATTGCCCTGGCTTACCAGAGAGTGAAATTGTCTGAAGATGGCATGGACTTGGAGCCATCTCTGTCGCATCACTGCGCTGGAACGTTGCTATGAACGAGAAGCCTCTTATTCGCCTGCTAACCTTGACTGATGAAGATGTTCGCAACATTACCCATGTGTTGAACTACGACTATCCCAACAATTCTGAGGATTACATTCATCGAATTGGTCGTACTGGCCGAGCCGGTGCAAACGGAACTGCAATTACGTTCTTTACCACTGACAGTGGGTTGATTCTTTACTACCCCCCTTTTAGAAATGTGTGGTAAAGCTGACCCTTTTCCCAGACCAGAAGCAGGCCCGCGATTTGGTCAATGTTCTGCAGGAGGCTAAGCAGCAAATTGACCTCGCCTCGCCGAAATGGCACGCTTTGGTGGCGGAGGTGGTAATCGATATGGAGGCTGGGGACGTGGACGTGGTGGTGGCGGCGGCGGCGGCAGCGGTGGTAGAGGTGGGTTTCGACGTCGTTAAAAGAAAAACCTTGGCAGCTTCACCACGAGCTGACTTGGTCGTCTCAGCCAACTCCAATAACCAGCCACTCGGCAATAGACGCTGGTAAGAAGACTTTGTGACGACAGTTGGCTCGGGGTCTGTCTTCCTTTGGGGTGATTGCGAATATATCTCCTACACGGCTCCATCTTTACATGAAGTCAAGAGAAGCAAAACAAAAGAAGGCAAGGCACACGACACGAATAACGGCGTTTTATAGAGGGTACAGGGTATCGTCCATCCCCCAACTCCCCTTCTCATACGAGCACGCAGATTTTGCGCACCCACGGTATTATGTTCGTTTTGTTGACCATCATTATGGGATGTTATCCATGTTTTCTTATGCCACTTACCCCAGTCATTTCTGCAGTATTCAGAGGTATTTACACAATGGCATTGGCGTGAGCACCACGCCAAATATTGCAGATGTAATTTGATAGATGACACGGGGCAAGAACAAGTCGAGTTAAAACTTGCTACATGGCCTGCTGTTTGGTTGGCCATACTGAGGAGATGGGGCTTTTTATAGAGAATTGTAGTTTATATAAAAGTAATTGGCGTTTTGACCAACGTAGAACCCACTGCCTCTGCTGATCCTTTGGTGTTGGCCTTGTAACCAGGGGATGGCAATAACTTTTGTTTCTTTCTATTTTGCTTTACTAGATGTGCGCATGAATGAATGCTGTTCATTGCTCTGGAGAAATCGCAAGTGGGAACCACACATGAGGATGTCAGGAAGAAATTCGTGATGCTCTACACGAAACGTCGCCCGCAATTTGATATATAATCTTTATGGGGATTTCACTTGACGACAACTGTAACTGTCGGAGCCCTAGCTACCTACTACTTACTGGTGAATTCCGAGGCCTGGACGACGTGTGAAGTCCCTCGCAATAAATGCTTCCATGGACGGGCTATCCGGACGGCTCAAGCTCGTCTGTCTTGTGTGAATGTATGTACATGTATGGGCTTTCCCCGCCCTGGGTTGTAGGTAGCAGTCAGTAACGTGCCCTTCCTTGCCCTTTTTGATATCCTGAATAGTGTGAGGCTTTGACTAACGTTGGGCCGGCCCAGAGTGGAGTTGGGTCAGTTTTCGGCAAACTGCGGGCTACGTACGGAGAGGCAGGGTTTTTTATTTTATTTTATTACACTGCTTGTTGCTCTGATCTGATTCGGAATGATTGTTGTTGTTGTTGTTGTTGTTGTTGTTGTTGAGTGGAATATGGGATACGGCCGGTCGCATGAGTTGCCAAAAGCAGGGTTTCACTTTAAGACAACGAACGGTGTTTGTTTGAAATGACTGGGAAAGGGAAGGGGGCGGGCGTGTGTTGTCTGCCTCGGGGAAGAACATGGACGGAAATAGAAAGCTGAGTGGTAGTAGGTAGGTAGGTGCACACTCAATCATGTTCATGTTGTCCATGGCATTTCAGACACTTCACTTTAGATCGGGGAGTGAGTGGCATTTGCTGCACATTGAGGTCCGAATGTAGACAAGACAGTACATTAGACGGGCAGGGGCCGTGGCGAACAAATTCCACATGGTCGGGGATGGGATATTTCTACACGACCTACATGTGCGTACGGCCTGCTCACACCCCCTCGGTATGCCGCGTATTTGCTTTCTTTGACGTAGAAATGAACGAAAAGCAAAAAAAAAAAAAAATACATATTCCTTGTTTTTATTTTATTTTCCGCGTGCTTCCGACTCGAACATTTTTGTCGCAGAAGTCAACGGGCCTGAAACATTGCCCGTTGGAGCGCGTGCGCAAATAGTGGACATACATTGTATACAATTCGTGGCAAAGCTCGGCTCGCTCATTGGCAAGGCACAAAAAGCCCCATTGGCATGGGTCGATCGAGGCTAAAACCGGAACGTGGGAAAACGTGGAATTGGGGGTTTTTTTTTCCAGGCGCGGAACGGAGCACGTAGAATCTATGTATGTAGTAATTCCGATGCGAAATGCATGGGTGCTTTTTTTTTTTTTACGCCCCGAAGAGCTGGGTGGTCCTGGTTCCACTCGGCTCGCAAAGGCTGCCAAAACGCCACTTCCAACGCTAACGACCAAGGCAGGCGGGCGCAGGCGCAGGCGCAGGCTGGCAGAACTGACGTGCTTTGGTATAAGTTTTTTTTTTTTTTTTTTTTTGCTTGTTCTTTTTTCAATGATTGTATCGTGGGGGTGTTCGAAGTCGGCCTGCGAAAGCCGCCAACTGATTTGGAATTCATCCCGTTCACCATTTTGCCCAAACCAGCCCTTTCCACGACGTTATTGGCCCAAAGGCACCACCACCCCAGAGAAGTGAGAAAGAACAATCTTCTAGACCGCAACTGACTTTACAGGCGATCACGGCAAAGGCAAGCGGACTTGGCCGATGCAAAACGAAAGGGGGAAGGTGAAGGAAAAAAAAAAAACCAGAGGTCGGGGACGAAAAGTACGGAGTACCCCATTCCGAAAAATATCGGACTAGTTGGACCGGGAAAAATGTACCGAGTACAATGGCAAATTGCCAAAACCCCGTTCCGATTTCCCCTTGTTGTCAACACAGTGTGTCTTCCTTCTCATACAGTGCAGATGGGGACATGATGACATGGGAGAACGGTGAAAGCGGGGAGGAAGGAAGGAAGGGGGAGGGGGAATTCTACATGTACATGCGCACCAACCTCGTCGCACTCGTCTGCTTCCTTCTTCAGTCTATGCAGAGGAAACGAACGTATGGTCAGGCCTGGATCATGGAAGCCACCAGACTCCTCGGCAATGTGGAGTGCGCGCAGTCAGTCCCCGACAAGGGAACGACGTGGACGTGGGTGATGTCTTGTGAATGGATCTGATGCACGCACCCAAATTTCCGTATGTAGTCTGCGCGGATGCCAACTGCACAGACGAGGAGGAGTGAGTGGAGGAGGAGGCAGGCAGGCAGGCATGGGGGTGACAGTGACACTATTTACAGGAAGCTTTCCCGGTCCATCTAGCAAAATAACCTTTATCGAAATTAGACCTAGATCTAGAATTCATCTACATATGTTCATCTATGCATACCTATGACCTATACTCCGTAGATATATAACTATACTTGAACTAGGCTAATGAGTCGGATGGACAGAGGCACTCACTCACAGTGGTGATGATCTCAAAGGGGGTCGTCATGGTACGCCAGCCAGCACCATGGGGGTGTGTTCCAAGTAACTTCAAGGTGGGGAGTTTCCTTTTGCTCCTCTTCTTCGTAAACCGACCATGTTTCCGAATGCGTTGCGTTGCGACGGCCGCGGTTCTATTCGCAGCGAAGGAGGAGGGAGAAAAAGAAAAAGAAAAAGACATTGCGAAAAGTCTGATTCCTTCCTTTGCGGCGTAAGCCCAGAGGTCAATGCTATGGCCTTGTCGCTGAGGATGCTCTCACGCGCGCGGTCTAAAGCAAGCAACATATCGCAAGGCTTGGCGTATTGGAGGGTGGAGGATATATCGATGTACCGTGGGGAAATCGTAGATGGGAAGCATCCTCACGGTAACTGGTATTACCTATCCCACCACGAATCTCCCCGGCTTTGGGAGGCACTAACTAGAGAGCCAGCAAGTTTGATTTGTTCTTTCCATGGTCCTCTGAACGGATGAGCGTGTAGGCATGCACTTGTAGGCATGCACATGTAGGCATGTGCTGGCTGGGTTACATCATACATACATTACACTACAGCCACCCAAGTTAAGCGGGTGGTGCCACTTGTTGACTTGCAACTTATTCCTCTCATATCGTATTATCCCCAATGATATAACTTTCCAGCGACTTACATGGCATCAGTGAGGCTACAGACGGAAGTCATGATCCACCTGCCGACGATACTACAATGACGTCCTGAACATGGCTCATTTGACCTCGAGCAGTGCCGACAAGGGCAAAGGGCAATGGGTCTTGAATTTGAGCGGCCCTACTAGTGCCGTTGTCATTGATGGTTGGATCGTCGGCCCGTCAGGGGCACTGTGAGGTGGGGAGACGATAAGGCAGCTAGCTAGTCTTGCACGATGACAAGCGCTGCTTTGAGGCTGATTTTATCTCTAACAACTCTCCGTTCAACTTGGGTGATTTACACAGGGATGTAGATCGGGCTGACCTGAGCTTTTGGGTGCCGTTCCAGCAAGTTCATGACTGTCCAGCGCCATGGCACAAATGAGGACATCGACCGCTGGAAGGTTTGATAGAGGCCTAGCCAACAGGCCCTGCCTGCTATTGCCTGCAGGAACGGTGACAGGAAGAATACCAACGGGGAATTAAGCTAAGCAGCTATTAGCAAGGAAACAAGGGAGACAGGGACTAGGATTAACAAGTACCTTGTATTACTAGTAACTTGTATAGAACTGGATATATTCTTTTATAGCACGGTATAAAATACCCTGTGCATTCTCCTTGTAACTCTCAAATGATTGTAGCACATGCTGCTGGTCGCAGCTGTTAGAGAGGAACGAAGAAGTGGGACATGTAGATTTGTAAAATAATTCAGGGATGTCGAGATGGGCGATTCCGTGACTTCTAGTCGGACTACTGCGGTGCCGCGTCCTTCCATCCACAAGTATGGGGTCGTACTGGAGCGGGAGGAACGTTATTAGGAACGTTATTAGTGTTGATGGCTCCTAAAAGCACTGCAACCACTTTCAAGTGTGCGCCCGAAAACGAAACAGAAAACGAGCCCGATTCTTATCAATACACACAAATTGGGGATTCGATCAAACCCCCTCCCGAGGGGGCGAAAGAATAAACCATTGAAGCAGCTTGCCGCCCACTTGTTCTTCCCGCTTCTCACGGTGCGTCGGTGAATAGTGAGGTTTTGGGAAAGCGCCGCGGTCAGCATCAGTGACTGTTAAGAAGCTTCACAGAACTGTCTTTCGAATGGCAGCAGAAGGTATGACTTGCATTAAACTTCAAAGCACCATGACGTCGCACCCCGCGAGAGAAGCTTGTTCAACCTCGGAAACCATGATTTTGAGGGAAAAAAAGATCAGTCATGTTTGGCCAAGAGTCCTCTCTGTTTGAGATCAATCGAGGGATACTTTCCAATCGAGCCGCGGTGATTTGAAAACGGTTCAGCGGGGAAGAGGCAGGAAACAGGAAGCAGAAAGCAGAAAGCAAGAAGCAGGGGGAAGTGATGCGGAGCGCGCTCCTCAAAGTTGGCTTGTTGTCGAAGCCAGGCGGACGTCCAATTATGGAAAATGCCGCCAGAAGGAGGTGCATTTCGTACGAAGCAAGCTGGTCCAACACTTGCAAGCTGATACAACATGGAAGGCATATATCTGGCCTGAATTATTGTTGGCCTTTCGTGAAATATCAAAAAAAAAAAAAAAAAAAGAAAGCAAGACAGCCTTGAGGTAAGAGACTGGTTTGAAAATGGATACTTGAACCTCTGTATTTCCAAACCGCAATAATCAGAGGAAGCGCAGCAGTTCTGAAAAGAGCTGTTTGAGTCACTACAACCCGCTCCTTCCTTCCTTGTTTTCTAGATGAGCGACCGCCTCCCCATGTGGCCTCGGCCAATGACTGACTGCAGCATTAACGGCAGAGAAAAACCATGATGGAGTCCCGCAGAGTCACGACATGGCAAAGGTTTGGCAGTCGATACGGCTTTGTAGTCTCACGGTCTTAAGTCCTTGGCTCATTCGAAGTATAGCGCATCCACGGCCGGGCCAACGTCAACTCGAAAAATGTTTGACAAAGTGAGCTAGACCTTGGAGTTGATGATTGCTTCGGCAGCTCCATGCTTTTTTTCCTTCTTTTTTTCCCCAGGGAAGGGGGGCCGTGGCACCTGGTCAAATTCGAAGATCAACATGCCTTCTCACCATCTGGATCGGAACCTCTTTTCTTTGTCTTCGCAGTCTATTGGAGGAGAAGCAGAGTAATGATTAATGGCAGCACTCTGTACTCACTTGCAATTTTGATGGTGGAATGTTGATAGTTCTGAAAAAGCCGGCTGCCGTATCTTGGTCAACGTGCCAGATTGAGACATTGATGAAACCCCATCAGCTTGTGCGACGTCCAACACTGATCGAATCCATGTGGCATTGTCGTACAAAATCGACCACCACGACGCACCTGATGGTCAAACGGTTTAGTGTGGACATGGGTTCACGCATCCATGGATCCACTGCACGAGGTGAGATCTGGGCAGTGATGCAGGTGGACAGACAAGTGGATGCACACCGGATGCACCAGGGAGTAATTTGGGCGACTGTGCTGCTTCCACACGTGGACCGACACGGCACGACACGACACGACGCCTTCTCCACATGATGGCATTCTTCAGTCGGCTTCCTCAGTCGAGTTCCTCTGTCCAGTTCCTCTGTCCAGTTCCTCTGTCCAGTTCCTCTGTCCAGTTCCTCTGTCGAGACTCGACAATATACAACATACATAGTACTCCGTGCGCGAGGACGGTAGCTCGAAGACTTGATCAAAGGGCGAGACAAGGATTCCAACACCTGCGTTCCATGCATGTATCTGGGCCGACTCCAAGGTAATACCGAGTAATAATAGGGAATAGGGATGGATATCAAGACACTGGCATTCGGTTTTGGACTCATCTCCCCACAGTTGCGCCGCGGCGCTAGCATCGAGAGCGCAGGATGGCAGGGAACAACAGATAATATTCACGCTAATGGAGCAGCAGATAGGGGCTGGCGCGTAGCAATGAACGAGCTCATCTACTGTGCACAATTGAAATCATCGTGAGAGGAACGAATGAGTGATAATAACTTCACTTGTATGAGGGTTTTTTTTTTTTTGGGCCGAGAGGATTCCGAGAACTATCATACTGCCGGTCCGAGGTCGGCTTCCATTGGTCTGAGCAATTCCATTGCCGATGCCCTGTTCATTTACTCGAGACATGTCCTCACGAACCACGAACGACAAATTGATGATGATTCAACACTTGTAGACCTCCCTCGTCCAAGCCACTGCGGCTTGAAAGTGGCTTGAAAGTGGAGTTACTTTACTGAAATGTGCTAGAAGCCGACATGCTTTGCCGGCCACATCACAGTCTCAAACCAATCAGCAATGGCTCAGCGGTCGCTGTGGGTGGGGCCTGAGCAGCTCGACGTACCTAGGGACAGAGGTGTAGCCGAAAGTCTGGCTTTTTGCACACAGTGGGAAAAATCCCATGCGACTGATGATGAGACACAAGAAAACCAAAAAAAAAAAAAAGGTACTTCGCAATACGATCCCGATACAACGCTATTAGTGACACCGATTGATGTCGGGTCAGTCAGTCAGCTTGATGGGAAATTATCCGCTTCCGACCAAAGGATACTACGATCTGCAGCCGAATATATTACATTGCCACCCCATGCCAGCATAGTCCACACACAAAAAGAAAAAGGTTGCTGTGTCGGAGCAATTGATGCTTTAGTACAGTATAAACCCTGGATGATATTACACGACTATAAGCCCCACGTGGGGTAGCTCCTAATAGCTCTTAGTGGCTGTAGAGGGCAGATAGAGGTATATAGTAGGAATCTTATAGGGAACACACGCTGAGAAAAGGTACTATATAGTTTTTGTAAACTATAGGTAAGATAAAGTACCTGTTCACTCTTGGAGTTTGCTTACATAGTGCTATGCTAAATTATGAAAAAAAAAGATCTATTATTAGCCTACTGCTCCTAGTTATGTACTCGTGCAGAATTAAAGCTAACCTAGATAATGTAATTGGATAAAAACCCTGCCGGTCCGCGATTGTGGCCTTGCCCGCACTAGAGAGATAGGTATAGATCCCCCTGGTTAGCTAGGCCAAGGGATCTCTGCAACGAGTGGAGGAAGCTGCAGCCACCTCAGGTCCCACAAGCCAAACGCTGACCCTGATGAGGTCTGGTCTGTCCTTTTGTTCCAATACAGGAATTGACCCCAAGTTATCGTGTACGCTAGCTAGCCCCTGTTGTTAGGTATCCCATCCCGTCCGCCGAAATGGAAAGAGGCTCTCGATTTCCGGTATCTCTGTCTCGGGCCGCTAGACTCATCGAGCATGCGGATACTATCGACGTTAAGATGGATGGGCCAAATCACAACGGCAATGGTATTTAGTGACTACATACATGTACTAACCAGGAAGTGGATATGGATTTTGTGTGTGCTGGCATGCCGCTGTACATGTATGTATGTACCTCGGTGTTTTTCTGGCCGTGATTGCATTTGGCAGGCAGGCAGGCAGGCAGGCAGGCAGGCAGGCAGGCAGGTTGGCAGGCAGATGGGATTGGGATTGGGATGGATGAAGAAACGAGATGTCTTGCCGGAAATGGACTTGTTTCGGAGCTTGGCACCACCCACGCGATCTGCACGTTGACGCCCGCGGCGGTGTTGTTTCTGTTTCTGGTGGGCTGGATTGGATTGGATTGGATTGCAGTGCAGTGCAGGGCAGGGCACGGCACGGCACACACCCACCACACGTGCAGTTGCGTGCACCAGCCCACAGCCCAAAGCCCACATTGCCACAGTCTGTCTCCTCGGGCCGGCTTGTTCCCCTTATTATTACAGCCCAACCCGCAACAAAAAGCATTGAATTGCCCTACTACGGAGTCATACTCTGCGAAATGAGAAGGCGACTTCGTGCTTCTGCCAACGCCCCTTGAGATTGTCGTCTTGTCCCGGACTTCTCCGCATCGGGCTCCAGGTCGGTCATCAACGAGATCCCCCTTTGGAGCCACCACAATGCATCCATCCCTTACCCGGCTTCTCCTGTTCCGTTATTGTTCATCACACAAGTCCTTCCTATGTATTACTCGTCTCTTTACCCTACTTGCATTGTACTTATTATCTCGAGGCCTGAAGGACAAAAAAAAAAGACCAATCGCGCTTCGTCGCTCGTGAGGCATACTTCCTTGACAATTCGAACTCCACAAACCCACACACGCCCACATTCTTGGGCCAGGACCGTTTCTCGCGTTCCTGGCTTGCTGGCCCAAGCCCAAGGGCACTAGAGGCTAGATGCTCAGTTCTTGTACAACCCAAACTAGCGCATCCGCATGAACCCAACGTGCTGGGCCCTACATACCATACCAACCGGACAAAAAAACGTGCCAATAGAGAGAGTGTCAGGAGAGCTCCTAGAGCATCGGATGTGTGGATGCGGCCTGCGCATTGACTAGGATGAAACCCTCGATGAGACAACGGTGGAGACAATGTATCAGAAGTACCTCCGTAGACTAGTTATTACCATAGCGCACTATGTACCCTTCAGGTACAAAAGTCGGGTGCCGTTTGCACCTCTGATTGACCGGAATTAAACCTTTTCTATTAGCTACACCGACCCCTACCTTTAATAGTTATAAGCCCGGGAGGCTTCTATTGCCCTTATTATTAATTATCAGAGGATAAAAGCTCTGTTAAAATTATTAATCTAACGCTTGCCTATATTAAGAGATAATCGCCCTTTATTATAATAATTAGTTAAAATAACAACCCTATGCTTCCTTTTGACTAGTATGGTTCCCTTTACAATATCTAAAGAAACTCTAAATATAGTGTTATTATTAGAGAAGGACTGGATTAAATAGTACACGCAAACCAAGAATTACGCAGAATCTCACGGTGTCTAGGAGTATATTGATCCAAATCAGGATAAATTACTAGAAGAACCGACAATGCCTACTTACCTAAAAAGAGATCTAAGACCAGAGATTATAGCGGATAATCCTAACGCTCTAGAAGACTAGAAGATTGCGTATAAAGACGCTAAAGACAAGTATAACTTTAAATGCAAAGATCTATAATTTAACCTTATAAAATACACAAACCTATTAAGGCAAATGCTAAAGATTAGGAATTTATTTATAAGACCCTTTTAAAGAATATCCAAGACTCTCTTAACTTTAATAGCAAAGAGGAGGGAAAGGAGTTAGTTTATTAGCACTCTTAAAGAATATTAAAGCTTCTTTAGGATTAATATAAGCTAAACGTAAGGAAGATGTTAATTCTTATGGAAACGCGCCTTAATAATCACTTATAAGCTAAAGGTTCCTGCAATTAGTACTAATGGGCAGTGATAACAGAGGTACTATGGAGGAATTGTTAAGACCTTAAGACCTAATAGACTAAGGAGATAATGCTGTATAAGTTTGTGATCCCTTTTCGTAGCAAATTTAAGTTATTTTAGAAGAAATAGAACAATCTGCTTAACGAGGGCATAAATCAGAGCTTTCTTAAGGCCATTACAGAGTTTAAAAGAGACTACAAAGCTTCGCAGAGCGTACTAAAGGCTGCTAATGCGATTATAACCGATAAATTAACAGGATCGAATGATTTAACGAAATCCAAGAGGCCTAAGTGCCCTAGATATACGAATCACATAGTTAGAGATGCCTTAAAGTGGTGGGAATCCTATAATTCGTTTAAGGCCCTGTATAAGTCAGACCTTGCTCCTAAGAACTAGGAAGTTAGGAAGAACTCTAAAGATAATATTAAGAAGTATCTAAAAGAGAATCTATAAGAGAAAACAAAGGCTATAAATTAGAAGTTAAAAGAGAAGAGCAGTAGTAATATTATTATGCCCTCGCAGAATCCTACAAATAACTCCATGGCTATTACTCCAGGCAAGAAGTTAGCTAATGTATCGTTATTCGTACGCGCTAGGCGCTCTTAACGCGTTACCCTGTCTTTAAACGCGGTTAATAGCTTAGAATCAAAGAGGAATATAGTTCTCTATAACTCTAGAGCTAATATTTATATCTTTAACAACCCTTGTTAGTTTAAGCAAGCTGAATTTAATAATACCATTGTAATAGAGGTAAAGGCCGGTGGCACGATCTATGTGGCTTTAGGCAAAGGTCTAGTGCACATCTCAGTGACGGATCCGCTATCTAGAACGCCAAGGATAATTATACTAGAGAAAGCACTGCTAATCCCGGAATTTCACGTTAATCTTATATTAGTGATAATTCTAATAAAGGCAGGGATCTTCTAGAATTAGAAGAAATGCTTCCTATACAAAGGATTAAGGCCTATAGCGAGAGTTCACAATATCAACGAGCTCCACGTGTTATCACGGCTATCAGAAGAGCTAAAAGAGGCCTACGCTATAACTAGCAGGGCACTAAGACTGCCTTAAAAGGAGATACAGAGCTTTAGCATTAATAATGCGGTTATCCAGGCATACGCGCATTTGTAGAGCTTACGAACATAGCTTTAGGGGTTAAATTAATAGGTCCTAAGCTTACAGAATGTGAGGTCTGTGCTACAGGCAAAGTGTCAGGAGCAGAATAGCGACGGCATCCATGAGGGTGGCGACGGCATCGATGAGGGTGGAACCCAGCGGGGCACGGAGCTGAGGGCTAGCTGCGGGCTAGTCACGTGAGAGCTGCGGGCTATTTGAAGGGGCTTTCCACAAACAAAGGGAAAGGGCTAGAGATTAAACCTTTCAAGCACCCACCCCTAGCTAGCAGATTAATAGCTATGACACTTTAATCTAACCTTCACTCTGTTATTCACTCCTAAGCCAAAAGCCTTAACAAATTAATCTCTCTTCCTTTAGGGCAATAGACTATTAGTTAGATTAAGATGTCTAGAATTCATTGCATAGCAACCTAATCGGGTGGTAGCCACAACCACGCTGCAGACAAGCAGGAGAATGTTACACCACTAAACCTAACCAAAGTGGTCTGCTAGTCCCTATTAGATAACTAGTAGAGCGGAACACTTATTAATAATAAGGAGATAACACTAAATTAGCGCCTTAAAGAAGTAGCGACCTAGATACGCATTATAGAAAAGAGATAGAAACTTACTTACTTATAGCGAAACCTATAGATAATAGAAGAAGCTATGTCCTTAGGTAACTCGGACGCAGGACCTATAAATACCCCTCCTTTAGTACCTTAGGTAACACCTATTACATAGCAATATAGCCTTGCAAAGACATAATTAAAAGCACCTATGTATAAAGGGGACACTTTTAAGAGTCTTTAGAATTTCCTAGCGGATTTAAACGTGGCTTTCACTATAGATTATAGAACCTTTGTAAATAATGTAACTAAGGTTACCTATGCTAGCAGCTGCCTAGCAGATAACGCAAAGCAATAATAGATGCGTTATGTAGCTACGGATAGTTATGTAAATTACCAGGGTCATACCTAGGACGGATTCGTGGATTAGCTAAAGATAGGAACTATAGACAAGAATACACGGTGCTTAGAAGCAATGAGGATGTTAATAGGTCTTAGATAAGAAAATCACTAATTATTCCAGACGTTTATAAAGATCTAGGGCAAGGCAGAGGCTAAGCTGCCTAAAGTAATTCCTAAACGCCTATAAATCTGCATGTTTATTAATAGCCTTAATAACGCTATAAAGAAGCAAGTACTTAGCTAAGAGTTCCTAAGAGTTAGACCTACCTAGTAGGCTAAGGAAGAAAGGCAAAGGTTATAACTAAAGGAGGCTAATTAAGTAATTAAGGTAATAATAGTTAGAAAAGACAATAACGTTTCACTTTGCCAGAAAGGCTATAGTAATAAAGCGGTAATGGAAAGACAAATTCGCTATTCATATATTTTAAGTGTGGTAAGCCAGGACACGCTTTACTAAGCTACACTAAACTAGATTATTCTATTTACAAGAGAAGCAATCACACAACGGAGACGCATAAGACTAGCCGCGACTAGGCTAGAGACAAAGACCTATTAGACTTAAATAAGACCCCTATTAGCTTAGTGTAACCCTAGGAAGACGCTCTTGTTAAATTATTGCCTAAAGATCTAAGACTAAGAGTTAAGGTAAAGTTATAGCAAGAACATAAATAGGTAGCTACAAAGGCGCTGTTTAACCCTAGCGCAACCCATTTAATTATCCACCTAAAGTTACTAACAGCAGTTAATTAGGCTAACGTAAAAAGGATAACATAACCCTTAAGAGTGCTGCCCTTACCAAAATTAAGCATTAAGGGATCTTATTGCAAACCTTATTAATTAAGGATAGCATAGGCTACGCGAGAATGTGTTAAGTTAGCTACTACATAGCAAATACTAGTAAAGACCTATTATTAGGGCATAACTAGGCAGTTATATACAAACCAGTAATTATGTCCTAGACGGATAGTTACTAGAGACACCTTATTACAAAAGAACATCTTAGACTAGCAGTAGGGACGTAATAGGCACGTAAGGAGGCAAAACGCGCATGCATTAGATTTATCTTACAGGGGATAATAACTAAAATTATACAAAAAGACAATAATGTCTTAATAGTAAACAAAGACAGGCCCTGTAATAACCTAGTAACTATAGAGATAAGAGGAGCCTATAAGTTAACCATGCAAATACCCTAAGCCTATAAGGAATTTAAGGATATCTTTTAAACGAACTTATAGGTATCCTCCTCACACTAGGTAGCCGAACTTATGCTATCGAATTAGAAGAGGGGAAAACGCCCCTATAGGGACTAATATACAATTTAGCAGAAAAGGAGCTAGAAGTGCTCCGCAAGTACTTAGCGAGCGCGCAGCGAAAGGGATAGATTCAAAGATCCATTAGCCTAGCTAGAGCCCCGATATTATTTATGCTAAAGAAAGGAGGAAAATTACGCCTCTGTGTGGATTATAGAGCCCTTAATAGAATTACCATTAAAGACAAAGCGCTGTTACCGCTAATCATAGAGATCTTAAACCGATTAAAGGGAGCAAAGGTCTATATAAAATTAGACCTTAAAGATGCGTACCACCGGCTACGTATCCGCGAGGGCGATAAGTGGAAAACAGCGTTCTAATACAGATACGGTTACTTCAAATATCTCGTGATGCCTTTCAGACTAGTTAATGCACCCGTAACCTTTTAAGAATATATTAATAATGCCCTTAAAGGCCTTGTGGATATGATTTGCGTTATGTATTTGGATAATATCCTAATCTATAGCAGCGATGTAGCTACGCACAAGGGGCATGTGAAATAAGTCCTTTAGAAGCTCTGAGAAGCAAGCCTCTTTGTTAACCTAGAAAAGTGCAAATTCTTATGTAAGGAGGTTAAATTCCTAGGCTTCGTTATATCCGAAGAAGGAATCGCAATAGAGCCCGCTAGAATTAAGACAATAGTAACTTAGCTAGTACCTCGCAGCGTCTTTGATATCCAGTCGTTCCTAGGCTTTATAGGATTTTACAGATGGTTTATTAAAGGCTATAGTAAAATAGTTATCCTATTAACTAATTAACTCTAAGGAGATTAACCAGCGAAGTTTAAGCTAAATCCTAATGAGTTAGCTGCGTTTAGGAGCTGTAAAAACGATTCCAAGAGGCGCTAATTCTAGTGCACTTTAATTCACTAGCCCTATTAAGGGTTAAGACAGACGCCTTAGGACACGCACTTAGGGCTATCCTAGCGCAGTTAGTGCTAGGTCACTAGTACCTAGTGGCATACATATTAAGAAAGTTAAATAAGATAGAGCTACGCTACGCAACACTAGATACAGAGTTACTAGCTATCCAAGAGGCATTCCGAACTTAGAGGCACTACCTTACATACTTAACGCATCCGGTTATAGTGGTTACGGATCACTTAAACCACAAGTACCTAGCCATAAAGCTAAAGTTAACTAGCAGATAGGTCACTACGCTAGACAAACTCTATCTATTTAACTTTATAATTAAACATAGAGCAGGTAAGTTAAACCCTGCTAACGCTCTATTAAGGAGGTTAGATTATATAAGTAAAGAGAGAAAGGCAGAGGTAGCGTCCTTACAATTACTAACCTTTCTTACTAAATTTGCAAATAACGCGCCGCGAGGACACTATAATAGAACTGCTAGCATCCAGTGCTCTAAAAAAACGCGGCGTATTCGGTTTACAGATAACAGGCTATAAGGACGCTATAATGAAACTATTAACATCTAGCGCTCCATAAAATCGCCCCCGCCTATTAACTAGATAAGGATAGACTACACATAAGACCAGACCCACTAGCTAAGGAGTTGCTCCCTAGCGGTGGTGTGTTAGCTAGGGTCTCCTTAATTTTAAAGAAACCTAATAGTCCAAACGCACTCTAAGGATATTATCATAGCGTAGGGGACTACACGTAAGACTAAGCCCGCTAGCTAAGGAGTGGCTACCTAGCAGTGGTATAATAGCTAGGGTCTTATTAATTTTAGAAAAGCCTAATAGTCTAGACACATTCTAAGGATGTTATTATAGCGTAGGGGACTACACATAAGACTAAGCCTACTAGCTAAGGAGTTGCTACCTAGCAGTGGTGTAATAGCTAGGGTTTTATTAATTTTAGAGAAGCCTATTAGACTAGACGCGCTTAATATAGGCGTTATAGTAGGGAATAGACTACACGTAAGACTAAATTCGCTAGCTAAGGAGTCATAACCTAGTAAATGCGTTATAGCTAGGGTCTTAGCAGTATAGAGAACCTCTTCTAAGTTAAATTCCGCTGCATTTATAGAAGACACGGAATTAGAACCCTAATCCAAGTCTTACTTTTAGATATATAACAGAGGGATGCCTTTGTTATAAAGAAAAGGGCGCTGCTATTAAGCGGTAACCTAGATATGTTATAGACATAGTCTATTAGACCCTCTAAGCTATTAATGTTTAAAAATCAAGTTTTTATCCTATAGGAATAAGAAAAGAAATCCTACTACTAATTCATAATAACCCCACTACTAGGCATTAAGGAGTTACCAGAACTCTTTAACGAGTTACTAACCAATATTTTTAGCTAGGAATAAAAAAGATATTAAGGTGCATATACGTACTTATATTAGCTATTAAGTTTTAAAACCGCGAATACATAAACCTTATAGCAAGCTAGCTACGCTACCAGTGCTAAATCACCCTTTTAAGAATTATTAATGGATTTTATTACTAGACTCCCACTAGTCAAAGATTAGTAAGGCAGAACGCACAATGCAATCTTAGTGGTGGTTAATAGATTTATAAAATATAGTATTTATATCCCTATATTCACGCGGTTAACTAGCGATAGACTAGTAACTGTTTTCCTAGAACATATTTTTAAAGATTATAAAGCCCTAGAGGGTATTATTATAGACTAAGGTTTAACATTTACTAGTGGATTTTAGAGAACATTCTACCACCTCTTAGCAATAAAGCAGCGATTAAGCACCGCGTTTTATCCACAAATAGATAGTTAGATAGAACGCTTAAATTAAGTTTTAGAGCACTATTTAAGAGCATTTGTATGCATAGAGCAGACTAATTAGGTTAATTATCTCCTAATAGCATAGTTTACTTATAACACAAGCGCGCATACAAGTTATAGTTACACACCTACGGAAGCGCTATAAGGGTATAACCCAAGGGGACTAGATCAAGCAGTCGCGCTAATTCCAATGGTCAATAATTAAGCTAAAAATAGAGTTTCGGAATTAAAGCATAAGCACATAGAGATTAAGTAGCTATTAAGCCACTTATAGGCCTTGCAGAAAAAGTATTATAATTAAAAGAGAGTGCTAATAAAGTTTAACGTAGGCAACTACATCTTACTCTTAACTAAGAATATTAATCTGCAATGCCCTAGCTAAAAGCTAGCTATAAAGTACTTAGGACTATATAAGATCGAAAAAGAAGTTAGCTATTATGGTTTGGCTTATTAATTAAAGTTACCTAAAGGAACGCGCTTGCACAATGTTTTTAACATTATAAGCTTAGAACCTTTCAGAGGAAATCTAAGCAACGCGGTCAAAACGACCTCACTGCGAGATAACGTTAAAGAGGATCAAGAGGAATTTAAAGTCAAACGAATTATCGCCCACAAATATAACGGCAAACGGCGTAAATATTTGGTAAAATAGAAGAATTATAATAATTCTGAGAATTCTTAGGTACTATGTAGAGACTTCATAACAAAAGAGGTTATTAAAGACTACGAGCGGCAACTAAGCAGCTAAATCTCAACTTCTTAGCTGCTTAATTGACTCTCAATTGCAATTATAAATAATCGTTAGATCGCAGCGATTTAATTAGGAATAACTCACTTAATAATAATTTAGACTACTAAACAAATCTCGTATTTAAAGCAAAAACTTAGCACAGACTCGTAGCTATCTAACAGCTAGACTTCAGAGACATATTTAGACTAATTTTCAGCATGGTTTCTAACTTTATTAGCCTTAGACTCATCGTTACTAAAGGCTTAAACTCGTAATTCCTTAGGGAGTTCTAAAGGTCTAATACGCGTAGGAGAGTAAGCTTAAGCAGTAGCAAACTAGTAGTAAGTTAGCAAAGAACAAGCAGCAAAGCTAATAGCACTAACCATGGGGCCATGGTGGCCATGAATCGAAGACAATTAGCAATTTTAATCTAGGTTTCTAGATTAATAACATTAATTAGCTACAAGAAAGCAGTGCGTTTATCACACTCTACTTCTTAAGAAGCCTTAGCCATAAGACACACGCGACGAGCTCGCCCGCGTTTATTAGCATTTTTAAGGCTAAAAGAGCATTATAAAGTTTCTTCTTAGCTTATATAAACTCCTAGCAGCGTATTAGTAATATTAAAGCAGCAAGGTAAAGGGTACTTACGTTGCTAATATAGTATGGTTCTAGAAGATTGTAAAGTATATCCTAAAGCTGTTTATATAGCTTTACAATTTAAATAGGATACTAGTAAGGAGTTAGTAGTAATTAAGAGGCAATCCCTTAAGGCTTAACTTACCCTAACATAAGTCTTATTATTTTAAGCGTAATAATAGCATTTTAGAGAATTACCTGCGAAAAGCTAAATATTAGCAGTAATAGCAGTAAGCTAGCAGCGAGTTTATACTAGAGGAGTGACTACATTCGGTTAGAGCAGGCTTTCCCTTAGCAATGTACTAAGGCTATTTATCTTTATTATCGTCCCTTAGAGCTATGTTCTAAATGGCTAACCACTAGGCATAACGCATGCATAGAATTTTGTTAAACTAGCTCTAAGTTAGCAATGAAAAAGCATTAAAGAAGCAGCGAACTTACGCGGTCTTTGATAATCGCAAGGTTCTCCCTTATGGGATGGCTTAATAGCGGAATCTTCAATAGCGGCAGCATAAGATATAATAGCTTAAGCTATAATAGTTAGCAGTTAATATTATATAATAGTAGCGTTACAGTAGCTATTATATTAGTAGGGGACTTATAAGTTAATAAGAGGCTTAAAGAAGAGAAAGAAAAGAGAGAAAAGAAGGAAGGAAATCGCCCTTCTTATAGGAATTCAGGCGCCTTAGATTAATCTAAGCTACTCTGACTAGAATCTTCCGTGCGTTATGACTAGTGTGTTCATAGAGATCACTGTGATTCACGAGTTATCACTGCAAGCTCACTGCGAATTCATTAGGCTGCTACTGCGAGCTTAAAGGAAAACGGAAGGAGTAGGGTAATCTATGCCCTGCAGAGTTAAGCTAATTAAAAATCGCGCTAACTAGTCTAGTTAAGAAGAATCTCTTAAGAAGAATAACCTATAAAGAGGAAGTTAAGAAGTAACTGTAACCTAGCTTTTATTAGCAAGCGGTTACCGTGAAGAAGGCTAATGCAGCCTAACGTTATTAACATCACTACGTCGCTTTGTAAAAATCACTATGGTAAGTAGCGACAAAGGAACTCTCGCGCTATGACCTAACCCTAAGATAGCACCTTAATATAATTAAGGATAATCGCAGTGAGAGGGGGTATTATATTAGGAGCAGAATAGCAATGGCATCTATAAGGGTGGCAATGGCATTGATAAGGGTGGAACCTAGCGGGGCACGGAGCTAAGGGCTAGCTGCGGGCTAGTTACGTGAGAGCTACGGGCTATTTAAAGGGGCTTTCCTACAAACAAAGGGAAAGGGCCAGAGATTAAACCTTTCAAGCACCTACCCCTAGCTAGCAGATCAATAGCTATGACACTTCAATCTAACCTTCACTCTGTTATTCACTCCCAAGCCAAAAGCCTTGACACAAAGCTAAGCAATAGAGATCGCAGGTTACACCTAAAGGCCTTCCACAAGGGCTAGGTTACAGGCTTTCCGTTAATCTAGATTACTATAACTCTCCTTGTTGGAACGGTGATAGGTATTAGTGTGTTTTTACATGCCTTATGACCTTAATAAGGTTCTTTTATTCCTTTAAAATGAAGGATAGCATTCGCAATAGCTTTCGCATAATAATAGCGTTCCTAAGCACTTAATTTAGGGTTTAACTGCGCTTTCTACACAGTAATATTAAAAAGCCCTCTTTACGGAGCAAATAAAAGATAAGATAGCCCTCGCAGGTATTATAGTCTATAATTTAGCTCCTTAACGCTTAGCTAGAATAGAAAGGCAGAGAGATCTAGGGGTGATTAAGTAAAAGCTTATACGTTAAGCCTAGAGGCTTAGCTTCTAATAGATCTTAATAATAAGGTCTTTAATACCGCGGTTTATCTATTAAATTAAACGCCTTTTAAGCATCGCGGAACCTGGATTACACCTTATAAGCTTTAGTGGAATTAGGCTAGGAAAACGGTTCTAGCCTATTCACAGATAGCAGAGGTCTAGAAGCCCTTAATTACATATCTATAAGCTTACGGATATAAGGCTTTTCCTATAATAACAAAGGCTCTAAAGCACGTTAAATCGCATAACGCAATCCCACAGTTAGAGCAGAAAGCTTATATCAGGTACCTTATTGGTTATAGAGGCAAGTCCTAATATATTATTTAGGTACCTTCGCTTTGTAATCGTAAAGTTATTATATTAGCGTGTGTTCGATTTAATGAGAATTCCTTCTTTAAACCGGAAGAAGAGCTAGAATTAGCTTAAAAGGAGAAGATATTAATGATTACGCTGCTTAAAGAGCTTAAAGCTAATAATATTAACGAAGAAATCAGTTAAGACCTTATTAGATTAGAATTAGAAGAGGAGGATTACACTCCTATGCCTTTAACCACTAAAGGAGAAAACAAACAGTTTAAAGCAGAAACACTACCTTATATAATAGGGGAAGAAGATAACCTTTCTAGTGCACTTTTAACCCCTTCTAACTCTTCTTATAAGGCACTGGTTACCGTAAAGAATAAAGAGCTTAGGATAGAAGGTAATAATGCGCTGTATTATGAAATTAATAAATTTGTGCGTAATGCGACGATTGAACACGCAGAGACTACCGCGGAGACTAGCGAAATTACTAGCGAAGGTGGTAAAGAAGTGGAGAATCATTGTCCCTAGGATAATAGCATTAATCCAGATAATATCATCACCAGAAAACGCTAAAGAAAGGAAACACGCAAAGCTAGGCAAGCATAGTTTTCTTATGCCTTTTCTATGGCATTACAAGGCACTTAATATAGTTTACGGATTAAAGATATGCCTCTAGAACCCGCTTATTATTAACAAGCTATAGCTTTACCCTATTGTAACCGCTAGAAGGAAGTGATTATAAAAGAACTTTTAAAGCTCCTATCCCTAAATTACTAGGAAGACATACTAGATAAATCCCTTAATCCAGAACTTTATAGGGAAATTATAGACCTTAGCTAGGTCTTTAAATATAAGACTAATAAGAAAGGAGTAGTAATAGAGTTTAAAGCTAGAATGGTTATTTAAGGCAACTAATAACCAAAGGATAACCTTAATAACTACGCTATAACGCTTGCTTTATAATCTCTATACATACTACTCGCAGTCTACTGCGCTAACAATCTTAATACCCGATAATACGATGTTCGAAATGCCTTTCCACACGCAGAGCTTGAAGAACCTGTCTTTGCAAGCCTCTAGAGGGTATAAACACAAAAGGTCATCTCTAGAAGATAATAAGAGCGTTATACAGGCTGCGAGAAGCTCCTTAACGATGGTTCCTTTATTTAATGAGATTTCTCTTGAATCTAGGCTTTATACAAGGGAAAGAAGACCTATGTATCTTTACAAAAGACGATTTTATCCTGTTTTTCTACGTAGATAACATTATAGTGCTTTACCCTAACGGATCTAAAGCAGAATTTAAAGAATTATATAAGTAACTAATAAACGGCCTAGATATTAAGGACTAAGGCGAATTAAAGTAATTCCTAGGTATTAAAATCATTAGAAACCGCAATACTAAAGAGATATGGTTATCGCAGGAATCATACATTCAAAAGATTGCTTAGAAATTCATTCCTAATGTTATTAATAACAATCTAAAGAGCTTAACCTCTACTCCTCTTCCTACGGCTACAATCCTTGCTAATACTAGCGAAGCTTCTAACAAAGAGATTAATTACTACAGAGCAGTTATTAGCTCCTTAGTGTATCTTTATATTATAGGAAGACCTGACGTGGCATTTATAGTATTAAAGTTAGCCTCTTTTATAACAAATCCATTAGCAAAGCATATTAAGCTCGCTAAAGGAGCTATCTTATACGCTTAGAACACAAAGAAGCTTTGCATTTGCTACTTAAGCGCGGATAGCTTTAATACCCTATTTTCTAGCACTAATGCTTCCCTTAGCAATAACCCTAATACTTACAGATTAACGCAAGGCTACGTTTTTATTATGCACGGCGCCGCGATTAATTAGAAGTTAGGTAGGTAACATTACGTGATAACTTCAAGCATAGAAGCAAAGCTCTTTACCCTAAATTACAGTATAAAAGAGCGCATATCTTTAGGAGATTACTTCGCGATATTAAGGTCCGCGTGCCGCTGCTTTCTATTATCTAGTGTAATAATAAGTAGATAATCTGAATTATAGAGTATATAGAAGGAAGGCTTTAAACTAGCCTTAAGCACCTTAATATAAATTAAATGTGGATTTAAGAGCAATATGCGAAGGGCAACATTAAGGTTAATTAGTTAAAGACCTCCGAGATACCTGTGGATAGCTTTACAAAGCCTCTATTAGGTCAAATGCATAGGGATTTCTACCACTGGATTGGCTTACGCGAGATCCCCGCGTAACCACAACACTAGAAATTCGTTATAATCGCTTCCTACACTAATAAATTCCAGCTTTAATAGATATCTTAGCTAGGGGGTGTGTTAGGAGAGCTCCTAGAGCATTGGATATGTGAATGTAGCCTGCGCATTAACTAGGATAAAACCCTTAATAAGATAACAGTGGAGATAATGTATTAGAAGTACCTCCGTAGACTAGTTATTACCATAGCGCACTATGTACCCTTTAGGTACAAAAGTCGGGTGCTGTCTGCACCTCTGATTGACCGGAATTGAACCTTTTCTATTAGCTACACCGACCCCTACCTTTGACAGAGAGACATGCCCACTGTGAAGGGCGCCAACGCGGACGACGTCTGCTCGTAAAGGTGTTCCGGAGCAGATGATGCATCTCAGTGCCTCCTGGAAGATATATCTTTCACGGCAGGCATGTAGGATTTTACCAATTACATACTCATCATTGCAAGGAAGCTTGGGGCAGACTTGAAATGCCACGACTCACGAGGCTCACATGGCCTCTCTCCATTTCTTCCGACGGAACCAAGAGAACATGGCGGATATGCTGTCACGCTGGCCATGAAGGACACAGTTTGTCCACTGTACTTCTCCTAATACCACACTGAAGTTTTCTTTTTCTTTGGTTTGACTGCAATCCCTGATCGAATCGAATCGCCGTTCCGGCATCACTCCGGCGTTCATGACAAAAAAGGGCCTTTGGTGTTGTCGAACCAACCCCCCTTCCCCTTGTCACTCCACCCTCCATCAGATGGACAAGGATGCGCACAGCCAGTGGCAATCAGCCTCACGCCCTCCTGTCTCGTGTGCGCTCTGCCATAATTTCATAATTTCTTCATGGGGAAGAGCTTCAAGCTCCACAGAGAACTAGGCACGAAAAAAATTGATTGGAGCGCGCCATTGTTGTTGTGCATGGTATCTTTCGAGCGATCTATCCATGCCTCAGCTCAGTCACCAGTCAAAACGTACATGTACATTACATGTAAGCAGAATAACAGAACAGGCAGGCCATGCTGTGATGTCAACGTCTTTGCGGGGCAGTCTGGGGTCTTATTAGGTAATGCTTGCTGTATGTATGATTTTCGGCACACAGCGAGCCCATCTTGTCATTGATTAGTCGGGCTATTTCGACGAGTCCACCCCGAGTGTTACCGTGGAGTCCCAGTGAGATATTCAAGTTACCCCCATCGTCCCCATCCCTCGAATCCCTTTGGCCATCAGCTATGGAGTGCTGGGTGTGATGTGTCCCTCGACGTCAAGGTTCTTGTGCAATTTCAGCTTTCCCAAAGGCCGGCGGGTGCGGAAGCGGCGTCGTCAGTCACCCCTTGACCGCGGGGCAATCGGCTCCGACAGGCAGGGCGAATGAATGACAAGCAGGAGAGTATGTACTCCGTACCGAGTAGTGTCTACACGATCCTGAAGACGAGATTGGCATTTCACGGCATGACGGCATCGCGGCATTGAATATCTGTTATCCATGGCGGCTGGTAGAGGCATACTGCCAGTACTTTTTTATCCGACGCAAACTCTGCCGCGTCTGCGGTGGCCGTCAATTGTAATTGTCACAGCTGGTGTCTGTCTGTTCTGTCTGTTCTGTCTTTTTTTCTTTTTTCTTTTTTTCTTTTTGCTTGCGACCCAATCTTTCATGAGAAGCTTTTGACGGCAAATCAAAGGTCCTGTCGGTCCAGTCGACGGAACTCAAATCGATTGGGGAGGGCCAACGCAGATCAGATGAAATGCAATCTTTGCATACTGATTGTCCATGCAGTCGTTATGGGTTATGGAAATGGGAAATATTCCCCGTGGAGGCTTCAGTTCGAGCTGGCGACCCAGAGCGCCAAGAGTCAGAACACCAACGACGAGTAATAATAAATCAGTGGATTGGATTGGACGGACGTCGCCACACACAACAAACAACAGCCTTCTGGCATCCAGTCGGCCAGCAGATGAAGTCCGAAAAGCCTCCTCCGCCACCAATGTTTTTCCTTTCAGACCCTGTAGAAGCCGGATGGAACCACAGAGAGTCGAGGGAGCAGGCAGGGTCTGGGCTGCCTGCATCATTCATACCGTGACGCCCGTATTCTGCTCGCAGGTAATCAGAATAGACAGGTCCATTTTGTCAGGTTTTTGTCATCTTGTCCGCCTTCCAACAGGCTGGGTCAGTTTTCACTCGAGACACCCCATCTGCTGAAATCCAACAGACAGACGAGACAGACGTCTGAATCTCTGCGGCTCCTCCACGCTGCATGCACCACCGCTCCAATCAATGTTGCTTTGCCTCCGGAGTTGCCAGCCAGCGCCAGCGCCAGCCCAGCCAGCCCAGCCCAGCCCAGCCATCATCTCACCTCCATCTCCTTGTCGTCGTCGTCGTCGTCGTCGTCGTCGGTGTCGCCGTCTATTACAACCTACCTTCGCCGAGCAGGCACATTTCGGTCCTGTACATCTTCTTCCAAATCAATTTTCCTTTTTCACGCCCCTTTTCGGCTACCTTTCCTTCCATGCCCCTTGCTTGCTTTTGGCCACTCGCCTTTGATGTCATTATCCTGGAGACTTCCTTCGTGCACCACTACCTACCTACTGGGGTCCAGAACTGACTCCCAAGGGGTCAGTCGAGTCAGCTGGACGGAAAGCACGGGTGGTATACAGGAGGGAGTACGGAGTAGGAGACGAAAGGATTATCAGAGATCTCTTCGGGCTGATGCGATACCATATCCCCGTGATAGATTTTTGTGCGACATGCACCCCGGCACCCCAAAAACGGTCACGATTGATTCGTGCCGCTTCGATGGATGGCTACGTGAGGGGAAAAAAAAAAAGTCAGGACTGTCCGAACTAGAGTCAATCCACTTCGCGTCAGCTTCCGGTCACAGGATGGGATCCCCAGCCGTGTTCATGCCTCCTCTCCCAAGATGCCGGATCGCCAGCTTTACCATTTGCATTTTCGCTTCCTTGTTTTTATGTTGGCGCTACGGCGGAAATAACCCGATTCTTCGTATTGGCGCACACCCCCTCCTCCCTCCCCCCAAAAATGCCTGCCTGCCTACACTTGCCAGGTGAAGAGCTTGGATGACTTGTGAGACGGTGCAAACAGCGAGACAACGATACAAAAACAGAATCATAATTAACACTGTTCTGTGAAAAACTTGCCACATCGTACATGGAGATTTGGCTGTTCAATTCTGCATGAACAAGCCCATCTCGACCACTTGGGAAAGTCCGTCTGTCACTGCCTCCTGCTTGTTCCCCCTCCCTCCCCCACATCCTGCACCCTGCATGCCTGCACCGCACCTTCTGGCTTGTTCGTCACGTTACCTGCCATGTCGCTGCCCTGTCGTTTGCCGGGTAGCCTGCCACTGCCTGCCTGCTGCCTGCCTTGTCGAAGCTGGGACCGAACGAACCTGCGCTTCAGCGCTTGAGCAGCCAGTGACCAGGGGAGGGGCCTTCTAGCCCCAGGTCATCATCCAGTAGTTACATAGCACCAGACTGACTCCTTACCTGACATAAACCCGGCCGCGACTTTGGATGTTTTTAATACTTCTTCCCACCCGTGCTCGCCACGCGTGTTTAGTCAACTGACGACATTCGCATTGTTACGCCATATCTGCGCTCTATCTTTGATCTGCCATTTTCAGATCCACTTTGCTGTTTGGTATTACGCTCAGGGCGACGCTCAGTTGCGGAGTTCGTCTACTTTGCTATCCCGTCGTTGATCTGTCCCGTCGCCAGAGGACGGTTTAAAATTCTTCGGTCCCGCACTGCTCAGTCAATACCGCAATTCTGCACTTCAGTCTTCGTCGCCACGTCACTTCCGTCACGTAACTTTGAACTGGCCTGGCACTACTGGCAACTCACACACACGCACACACGTCGACACACCAGACGGGTAGGCTGGGCTGCTGGGCCAAGGCCGCTCCTCCTCCACTGCCCGGAATCGGCTTTCTTGGATTGGCGTTCTTTCTGGCGGTCCGTATTCCGCACTGACTGACTCTTCATCAAAAAGTCAGAGTTCCATCCATCGCAAGACAGGCTTTTGCATTCACCCCCTTCTCCCTTTCTCCTCCTCCTTCTCTCTCTTTGGCTCCCTCACCCTCCTTCCACGATCCCAGCAGGTTCCCAGCAGGTTCACAGCAAGTCCCGTCTTGAGTCAGGCGCTAAGCTCAGTTGGAATTGGGCGCTCGGCAGAGCCTACAATCGATACTGCACTATATTAGTGTCGTGCTCCGCAATCTAGTTCAAGAGCCCATCTTAGCCCCCTCGACTTTTTACTTCTGATCGTGGGCGAGCGCAAACATCCTTAGGCCCCGTCTCCAGCAAAGATCCGCAACCCAATACTCGGCCTAGTTCCTGGTGCCGTCAAGCCTCCGGGCTCATAAACCTGCATTTGGCCGCTTGTTCTGGCGCGTCCACTAGCACCAACACTACTTCGACCACGATCTTTGTTACCCCGTCGGCAGGCTACTTTGGATTCAGACATATACATAATTCTGAATTTGCTATCAGAGCTATCACTTACCTGGATAACTCAATTCTTGAGCATACGTTATCTACGTTGACTCCTTCATTGGTCGGTCATCTGCATCTTACAACGGCCCGCCAATCATCTCGGAACGAACGACTGGGCTTTTCCCGGACTAAGCTGGATTAGTCAAGAGCTATTCACTGCTACGGGTGTTGAGACATTCGAGAGTCGCGAATCTACGCATTGCACAGTCTTCATCGGGCCTTTTGTTTACCTCTCTTTGCATCCATCGTCTGCTCACGACATTGAAGTCACATTGTTTTGGCCAGAAAACTTAGACCGAGCCGCCTCTTCCTCCCAGCTTCATGGACCGAAGTGCTCCTGAGTATTCGCAGTCAGGTTTGCCCTCGCCCTTTTCAAGCAACTACGGCGACAACCATTCTGAAGGCTCGTCCGCAGATCACGCGTCTGCTGCGCATTATCCAGTCAAAACAGAAGTCTCTTACCCAACTTCAGCGACTCCTACATCCGAATACGGCGTATATCCTCAGTCCGCGCGATCAGGGACTTTCTCAGAGCATATCCAGCGTTCATACCACCCTGCAGGCAACAACAGCAGCGGAGGTATGGCGCAACAGCAGAACAGTCCGTCCTTCTCCCCGCAGGATGCGCGACGAAGCCATGAAAACCTAGCGGTTCATTCTGACAACGGAGTACCTATAGACCCGTCCATCGCGGCGCCCAGCCCTACCTATCCTTATCCGCCGCCGCAGGCATCACCGTATGCGCCGAACCCAGATATGACTCACAGCTACTCTCATCCTAATAGCGGCATGTATGCCCAGCCGCGTCCCGACTGGACAGGCTACAGTCAGCATGGAGCGTCTCCCATGGCAGCAGGTCATCCTGGCGTATATGGTCAGTCTGCGGCCTCTGCGCCCCAGCAGAGACCTAATCAGGTAAGCAACTCGCTGTGAATCACACTCTGAACAACAAGCGCTTGTGTTCGCGACACCGGTTGTTGTACGAGAATCCGGGGATGGGGCTTGGCGCCCGCAATTATATGCAGACTATTTGCCCTATTTTAGAACTCGACCCCGATGTACTTGAAAAAGCGGGACGATTTCGTCGTTGGGAGCTATAAACTACGCTATCTCGAGATTGGGTCGGCAACGCTAACGTACGCGGCTAAAATTTAGGTATATTCGTTTGTACCGATTCCCGGAGCACAGCAGCACAAACGCCCAAGGCGACGGTACGAAGAGATTGAGCGCATGTACAAGTGCGGTTGGAACGGCTGCGAAAAGGCCTACGGAACGTTAAATCATCTAAATGCTCATGTCACCATGCAATCGCATGGACAGAAACGAACTCCTGAAGGTATGTTGCAAACTCATCAACTGGAAGAAGCACCTTCAGTGGTGCCTTTCTTGCCGCCTCGGTACTGACTTCATGCGTAGAATTCAAGGAAATTCGCAAGGAATGGAAGCAACGAAAAAGGAAGAAGAGGCGCAGCGCAAGGCCGAGGAGGAGCGGCAACGCGCCGCCGCCGCCGCCGCCGCCGCCGCACAGAACGGCGGGCCTGACCAAGGTCCAGATGGAACACCTACTTCGAGTTACCCAGGCTCTCGTGCTGTTCAACTCCCCTATCGGCTATCAACCCACGCAATACCCAGCGCCGCCCTCTGGAGGCGTTCCTCAACAAGGCCTTCCCGACTATGGCACGAGCCACATGTATTCTAGTTACCAGCCTCACTCTCCTTATGGACAGCCTAACCAAAACATGTACAGCCAATGTAAGTTTGAAAGTCTTTTTTTTTTTTTTTTTTTTTTGCCTTCTTTTAATCTTGAAAAACAAAAGCAGCACAGAGAACGCGAAACTGATCATCAACTCGATAGCAGCCAACGGCGGCCAACCGCCTAGTCACTAGAGAAGAGTTTAAAGAATAAGTCGAAACGCCAGCCATGCTTTTTTCTTTTTTTCTTTTCAAAACAAGGGATCATATCCTGGATGAACAACAGAACGGGATTCCGGCTGTACACTATAAGACATTGCTGTACGAATCCACTAATTCTCCTACACATACCACGGCTGTCACATCACGTCAGCAAGAGGCTGGACCATTCTTTTGTGTCCAGCCTTGTCGGTATTGTAGCAATGAAGCGGTGCTGGCGTTGGCGCCATCGGGACGGGAATAAAGAACGGACGGCTCAGCAGGCCATACCCACACCACAATAGGACTTTCTACAGTTATACGCTGATTTGATGAGGTCAATTAGTCCCCTATTCATGCTTTTGTCTCTTTTTCCTATTGTTTTTGGGCTCGCACACGACTATGCCCCCTAAACTTGATGATTTTTGTCGAAGCTATCTTTCACCCTGCCCATTATTCGAAGTTTACCGATGCCCCCTTCCTGCTGTGTTTTTCGTTTTCAGATGCCCATTGTTACATTTAGCGGCACTGTTTTCTCCATGCCCTCGCCAATTCCCTCCTACTACGAAGCATGCTTTATTGTGCTAGGACAAGAAGGTGTGAATCGGGCCATACAATGTGGCTTGAGAAGTTTTGATGGTTCCTCGCATTGCTATACGGTGCATGGGAGTGGGTGACTTTGATTGAAGAGAAATTGGGTTGTTCATGGACCGTTTGGCGCATTTGGGAACGTCTGGATATGAAATGGAGTGCATCTACTCATGGGCCTGGCGATGATGAAAGAACAGAGACAAGAAGATTCGTCTTTTTTTTTCCTCGCGTTTCCCCTTTCGCTCTCTTCTGTCTCTTCTGTCTCTTTGGTCAACTTATTGTTTGTCTTTGGTCCCTCTCCCATGTTTGAAGGCGTGCACTGTGCCGCAAGGCCAGTAAAAACAGGGAAGCCCTGATTAGAAAGACACACAGCGATTAAGTTTTGTTGGTTGACGGAAGTGAGGATGGCACTTGATGCGGGTTTTAGCCCGCCTATGACGCTTAACTTTATATACTGCGGGGATAATAGGAACCATGGCATCACCTGCTAGGGAACACCGCACAATTATACGTTTGTACAGAGAGCTTTCAAAAGACGATTACAGTGGCAGAGAATAAGCAATGTAAACGAGGGACGTTTAGACGAGACAAGTCAAATCATGACGTAATCACACCCTCGCCTCACTCAGCTCGCCATGTTGATCATATCATTGGAAAATTGGCCGCAGCGAGTGCCTTGTCATTGAAGACGAGCCTGACGGCAACGATGCGTCTGCATATGTTGGCGGCGGTCTACCCAGCCAGCACCTTGTTTCTCGGCTGTCATGCATGTGCACAGTCATCGTCGTCATTAGAGACCAAGTGAAAGTGAGTGGAGAGTGAACATGTTCGGAACACGAGACGAAAGCGCAGAAGGGCGGGCCGGGCTGGGGAAAAACGCCACGAGGAAGATGGGGTTTCCGGCGCGTGCACGACAAGGCAGCATTTGTGTGACACTCATTTTGCTGAGGAGTGTGTCGTTTGGGGTTGGTAGACATGTGGTGAGTAAGACAGACACATGGAGGAGAGGAGAGGGTGGGTGATGATGATTGGAGGACGACGGCGGCACTTGCTCCGATGCTTGAATTCATTTCTTTTAATATGCGCGACGCCCCAGTGCCAGTTTCTGTCCGAAGATGGGCGCCAAGATTGACGAACGAGAGAGGAGGTGTCCCAACTTGTGTCCCAACTTGGGAGAGGTTCATTTCGTAGCATCCGTAGCGTCGTTTCTTCTTTGCCAGGGCAAGAAAACCAGGACAGCAGACAACACGTACGTGCTTGTACGTGCAGACAGAAGCCATCAATCACATTGGTTCACGACCACGCGGGAACTATGTAGTATGGTGCTAGGCAGGATAACGTATGCTGTGTAACGATGCTATACGGGAAAAGAATATGCGGTTGCCTGTTTTGGATGAGGTTGGACGGAACGGGACGAGATGGGGGTGGAGGGGGTGTGAACTGCGGTATTGGTATTGTATGGTATTGTATGGTGTGCGCGCAGGGTGGGTTTTGCAGTTGAGGCTTCAGATTTTGGGGTTTGCGAGTCTCATGTCGTAATCAATGTGAATGGGCTGGCGCGGACAGAGAGGGCGAAGATAACTTGTAGGCGATGGGGAGGTGTGTAGTTGGAGAAGGAGGGAGGAGGGAGGAGGGAGGAGGGAGGAGTGGACATGGACCCGGCTGAGGCTGTCGTCATGTCCTCGAGGAGGATGCGCACGACTGCGCTTTGGAGTTTTGAGCCTTCCACGAGCAAATTGGACATGCATGTCGCATCATTCATTCTCGGCGCGGGTGCACGTACGTACATGTTCATGAATGTCTGGCAATGAGGTCCCGCGCATCATGAATCCGAGGAGAAAGCTACCGATTCGCAATGACCATGGCTACTGCACAACTTCAATCGTTGGCATCATCAGGCAGAGCCAGACAAGAGCGGGTGCAAGCCAGTGGGGAAAGGGAGGGAGGGTCATCAGTCCATCAACGAGAAGATGGAGTTTTTTTTGATGGATTAGATGGAGCTAGCGCAAGGTTATCGAGGCTTTTGCGCGCAGACCAACGAATGCGCTGACAGGTGTGTCCAGTTATTAGGGTTGACACCAAAGAAAAGTATGTAGTGCCGTAGAAATGATGTGACTTTTTTTTTTTTTTTTTTTTTTGGTTACCCTCTGGCCTCTGGCCTTTGCACATCGTCAAAACCCCATCCACTACAGCCCAGGCCAGGCCGGGCAGGGTGTTCATCGAAGAGGAACAGGCCGGGGGTGTGCCCCGAGCCTCGGATCGCCTTGCCGAAGGGGCTAGCTAGGTCCAAGACTAAAGGAATAACAAAGTAGAAACGACGATGATATTGTTGATCTTTTTTTTTTCTCCTGGTCGGGCGCCATTTTAGAGTCGGGCCCTTGTGCCCTCGTAGAAGCGCGTTAGCGCTGGCGTGGGGATGAATTTAGCATGGGACGGGGAAAAAAAGGGGGTTCGGGCCACTGTCGATGAAACGGCGGGGCGATTGTTGAGGAGGGAGGTTTTATTACGGAAGACGGAGCGGGGATTTGATTCCGGCTTGATGTTCGCGAAGATGAGGTTGATGGATGAGGCTGGGCGTGTTGGACATTGAATTGGTGCGAGGGAGTGAAACGGGAGGGAGGGCAAATCCATTGGTCTTTTACGGAGTATGTCTGGCTGATAAAAAAAAGTCTGTAGTGATGACTCGGCGAACATTTTTGCTCTCCCCTGGCCGGGACAAAGCAAGCGCCAGAGGTCTGTCTGGCCTGGCGCGAAACATACATACATATATAACTGTCAAAGGTAGGGGTCGGTGTAGCTAATAGAAAAGGTTCAATTCCGGTCAATTAGAGGTGCAGACAGCACCTGACTTTTGTACCTAAAGGGTACATAGTGCGCTATAGTAATAACTAGTCTATAGAGGTACTTCTAATATATTATCTCCACCGTTATCTTATTAAGGGTTTTATCCTAGTTAATGCGCAGGCTATATCTATATATCTAATGCTCTAGGAGCTCTCCTAACACACCCCCTAGCTAAGATATCTATTAAAGCTGGAATTTATTAGTGTAGGAAGCGATTGTGATAAATTTCTAGTATTATGGTTACGCGGGGATCTCGCGTAAGCTAATCTAGTGGTAGAAATCCCTATGTATTTAACCTAATAGAGGCTTTATAAAGCTATCTATAAGTATCTTAAAGGTCTTTAACTAATTAACCTTAATATTACCCTTTATACATTACTCTTAAATCTATATTTAATTTATATTAAGGTGCTTAAGGCTAGTTTAAAGCCTTCCTTCTATATACTCTATAATTTAGATTATCTACTTATTATTACACTAGATAATAGAAAGCAGCGGCACGCGGACCTTAATATCGCAAAGTAACCTCCCTAGAGATATATGCTCTTTTACACTGTAATTTAGGGTAAAGAGCTCTACTTCTATGCTTAAAGTTATTACGCAATATTGCCTGCCTAACTTCTAATTAATCGTAGCGCTATGTATAATAAAAACGTAGCCTTATATTAATCTATAAGTATTAGGGTTATTACTAAGGAAGCATTAGTGCTAGAAAACAGGGTATTAAAGCTATCCATGCCTAAGTAGCGAATGTAAAGCTTCTTTATGTTCTAAGCATATAAAATAGCTCCTTTAGCAAGCTTAATATGCTTTACTAATAGATTTGTTATAAAAGAGGCTAGCTTTAATGCTATAAATGCCACGTTAAGTCTTCCTATAATGTAAAGATATACTAAGGAGCTAATAACTGCTTTGTAATAATTAATCTCTTTGTTAGAAGCTTTGCTAGTATTAGTAAGGATCATAGCTATAGGAAGAGGAGTAAAGGTTAAGCTCTTTAGATTATTATTAATAACATTAGGAATGAATTTCTAAGCGATCTTTCAAATGTACGATTCCTGTAATAACTATATCTCTTTAGTATTGCGGTTTCTAATGATTTTAATGCCTAGGAACCACTTTAATTTGCCTTAGTCCTTAATATCTAGGCTATTTATTAGTTACTTATGTAATTCTTTAAATTCTGCTTTAGACCTATTAGGGTAAAGCACTATAATATTATCTACATAGAAAAATAGGATAAAATCGTCTTTTATAAAGATATATAGGTCTTCTTTCCCTTATATAAAGCCTAGATTTAAGAGAAATCTTATTAAATAAAGGAATTATTATTAAGGAGCTTCTTGTAGCCTATATAACACTCTTATTATCTTCTAGAGATAACCTTTCGCGTTTATACCCTCTAGAGGCTTGTAAAAGACAGGTTCTTTAAGCTCTATATATAGAAAGGCATTTTAAACATTATATTATTAGGTATTAAGATTATTAGCATAGTAAACCGCAAGTAGTATATATAGAGATTATAAAGTAAGCGTTATAGCGTAGTTATTAAGGTTATCCTTTAGTTATTAGTTGCCTTAAATAACTATTCTAGCTTTAAACTCTATTACTACTCCTTTCTTATTAGTCTTATATTTAAAGACCTAGCTAAGGTCTATAATTTCCTATAAAGTTCTAGATTAAGGGATTTATCTAGTATGTCTTCCTAGTAATTTAGGGATAGGAGCTTTAAAAGTTCTTTTATAATTACTTCCTTCTAGTAGTTATAATAGGGTAAAGCTATAGCTTATTAATAATAGGCGGGTTCTAGAGGCATATCTTTAATCCATAAACTATATTAAGTGCCTTATAATACTGTAGAAAAGGTATAAGAAAACTATGCTTACCTAGCTTTATATGTTTCCTTTCTTTAGCGTTTTCTAGTAATAATATTATCTAGATTAATGCCATTATCCTAGGGATAATGATTCTTCACTTCTTTACTACCTTTGCTAGTAATTTCGCTAGTCTTTACGGTAGTCTCTACGTGTTTAATCGTTGCATTACGCATAAATTTATTAATTTTATAATATAGCGTATTATTACCTTCTATCCTAAGCTCTTTATTCTCTATAGTAACCAGTGCCTTATAAGAAGAGTTAGGAGGGGTTAAAAGTGCACTAGAAAGGTTATCTTCTTCCCCTATTATATAAGGTAGTGTTTCTGCTTTAAACTATTTATTTTCTCCTTCTATAGTTAAAGGCATAGGAGGGTAATTCTCCTCTTCTAATTCTAATCTAATAAGGTCTTAACTAATTTCCTTATTAATATTATTAGCTTTAAGTTCTTTAAGTAGTATAATTATTAATATCTTCTTCTTTTAAGCTAATTCTAGCTCTTCTTCTAGTTTAAAGAAGGAATTCTTATTAAATTAAACACACGCTAATATAATAACTTTATAATTATAAAGCAAAGGTACCTAAATAATGTATTAGGACTTGCCTCTATAACTAATAAGGTACCTAATGTGAGCTTTCTGCTCTAACTATAGGATTACGTTATGTGATTTAACGTGCTCTAAAGCCTTTGTTATTATAGGAAAAGCCTTATATCCATAAGCTTATAGATATATAATTAAGGGCTTCTAGACCTCTACTATCTATAAATAGGCTAGAACCGTTTTCCTAGCCTAATTCCACTAAAGCTTATAAGGTATAATCTAAGTTTCGCAATGCTTAAAAGGCGTTTAATTTAATAGATAAACCGCGGTGTTAAAGACCTTATTATTAAGATCTATTAGAAGCTAAGCCTCTAGGCTTAATATACAAGCTTTTTACTTAACCACCCCCTAGATCTCTTTGCCTTTCTATTCTAGCTAGGTATTAAGAGAGCTAAATTATAGACTATAATACCTATAAGGGCTATCTTGTCTTTTATTTGCTCTATAAAGAGGGCTTTTTAATATTACTATATAGAAAGCGTAGTTAAACCCTAAATTAAGTGCTTAGGAACGCTATTATTATGCAAAAGCTATTACAAATACTATCCTTTATTTTAAAGGAATAAAAGAACCTTATTAAGGTTATAAGGCATGAAAAACACACTAATACCTATTACTATTCTAATAAGAAGAGTTATAGTAATCTAGATTAATAGAAAGCCTATAACCTAGCCCTTATAGAAGGCCTTTAGGTATAACCTATAATCTCTATTACTTAGCTTTACCTATAGCATAGACCTCACATTCCGTAAGCTTAGGACCTATTAATTTAACCCCTAAAGCTACGTTCATAAGCTCTATAAATACGTATACGCCTAGATAACCATATTGTTAATGCTAAAGCTTTGCATCTCCTTTTAAGGCAGTCTTAGTGCCCTGCTAGTTATAGCGTAAGCCTCTTTTAGCTTTTCTAATAGCTATAATAATACGTAGAGCTTATTAATATTATAAACTCTTGCTATAGGCCTTAATCCTTTATATAGGAAGCATTTCTTCTAATTCTAGAAGATCCCTGCCTTTATTAGAATTATTGCTAATATAAGATTAACATGAAATTCTAGGATTAGTAGCGCTTTCTCTAGTATAATTATCCTTAGCGTTCTAGATAGCGGATTTATTACTAAGATATGCACTAGACCTTCGCCTAAAGCCACATAGATTATGCCACTAGCCTCTACCTCTATTATAACGGTATTATTAAATTTAGCTTGCTTAAACTAATAAGGGTTATTAAAGATATGAATATTTGCTCTAGAGTTATAAAGGACTATATTCCTCTTTGATTCTAAGCTATTAACCATGTTTAAAGACAGGGTAACGCGTTAAGAGCGCTTAGCGCGTATGAATAATAATATATTAGCTAACTTCTTGCCTAGAGTAATAGCTATAGAGTTATTTATAGGATTCTATAAGGGCATAATAATATTACTACTACTCTTCTCCTTTAACTTCTAATTTATAGCCTTTGTTTTCTCTTATAGATTCTCTTTTAGATACTTCTTAATATTATCTTTAGAGTTCTTCCTAACTTCCTAGTTCTTAGGAGTAAGGTCTAACTTATATAGAGCCTTAAACAAATTATAGGATTCTTACTACTTTAAGGTATCTCTAACCGTGTAATTCGTATATCTAGGGCACTTAAGCCTCTTGGATTTTGTTAAATCATTTAATCCTATTAATTTATTAGTTATAATCACATTAGCAGCCTTTAGTATGCTTTATAGAGCTTTGTAGTCTCTTTTAAACTCTGTAATAGCCTTAAGAAAGCTCTAATTCATGCCCTTATTAAGTAGATTATTCTATTTCTTCTAAAATAACTTAAATTTACTATAAAGAGGGATTATAAACTTATATAGCATTATCTCCTTAGTCTATTAGGTCTTAAGGTCTTAATAATTCCTCTATAGTATCTTTATTATTACTGCCTATTAGTACTAATTATAGGAACCTTTAGCTTATAAGTAATTATTAAGGCGCGTTTCTATAAGAATTAATATCTTCCTTATGTTTAGCTTATATTAATCCTAAAGAAGCTTTAATATTCTTTAAGAGTGCTAATAAACTAACTCCTTTCCCTTCTCTTTACTATTAAAGTTAAGAGAGTCTTAGATATTCTTTAAAAGGGTCTTATAAATAAATTCCCTAATCTTTAGCATTTGCCTTAATAGGTTTATGTATTTTATAAGGTTAAATTATAGATCTTTGCATTTAAAGTTATACTTATCTTTAGCATCTTTATACGTAATCTTCTAGTCTTCTAGAGCGTTAGGGTTATTCGCTATAATCTCTAGTCTTAGATCTCTTTTAGGTAAGTAAGCATTATTAGTTCTTCTAGTAATTTATCCTGATTTAGATTAATATACTCCTAGATACCATGAGATTCTACGTAATTCTTAGTTTACGCGTACTATTTAATCTAGTCCTTCTCTAATAATAACACTATATTTAGAGTTTCTTTAGATATTATAAAGGGAACTATACTGGTTAAAAGGAAGCATAGGGTTATTATTTTAACTAATTATTATAATAAAGGGCGATTATCTCTTAATATAGGCAAGCGTTAGATTAATAATTTTAACAGAGCTTTTATCCTCTAATAATTAATAATAAGGGCAATAGAAGCCTCCTAGGCTTATAACTATTAAAGGTAGGGGTTAGTGTAGCTAATAGAAAAGGTTTAATTCCGGTTAATCAGAGGTGCAGACAGCACCTGACTTTTGTACCTAAAGGGTACATAGTGCGCTATGGTAATAACTAGTCTACGGAGGTACTTCTAATACATTGTCTCCACCGTTGTCTTATCGAGGGTTTCATCCTAGTCAATGCGCAGGCCGCATCCACACATCCGATGCTCTAGGGAGCTCTCCCTGACAATAACATACATATATATATGCAGCCCCCGCCCTTTTGCTTGCCATTCATTGCACTTTCAGCCGAGCTAGATCCGATGCCACGTGGCGGCGTGACAGGCAGGATCACATCGCAAAAAAGGACCGCATCAAGCCGCGCTAGCTGCCTGCTCCAGAATCTCCCCTCTGCTTCGATGTTGCATGTCCCTGCATGCTTCCAGGTTCTGAGTTGTGACCCGGATGAACGGACTGCTAGCTTTGAGGCATGGAGCAAAACGACTGCATTGTCGCTCGATGGAAGATCCAACGACGCGGGCAACCGCCTTCTCATGGTGTTTCTCTTCTTCTTCTTCTTCTTCTTCTTCTTCTTCCTCTTACAACTATTGACAGAATCACACGCGTACACGATGAATTATACAATGCGCTTGGACAAGATGATGGGTTGCAACTTGCCGTGTAGTCAAAGCCCGTTCGTCGGCGGTCGGTTGGTCCCTGGACTCGACATGAAGTGAAGCCTTGGCAACGGCTGTCATCATTGATCAATCAGGCGCCAACACCAAATCGACACAGTGAAATCGACACTAATAATAACGAACATGGACGGAAGTAATAGCAAGACACCCTGTGCTGTGACCCTCCACACCGTACAGGATCCTGATCGGAGAGGAAGGGCAAGAGGACGAGGAGCCGCGCTAACCTATTTGCTGGCCTATTCAACCTAATCAACTACATACCTAGCTAGGTCCGCCTCACGACGAACTACCACTACTGCAGAGGCAAACCATGTTCCAAGTTGACACCAACAAGTCCCGGCAGTGTAGCTTGCTTGTATCCCTCCCGATTTGGACGCAGCACTTGATTGAATGGTGATGCTAGATGCCAGACCTGAACTCTTCTTTTCCGTCCTCCCACACCCCCACGTCTGGCACCCACCATCGCAGCCTTGGTTACTTACTGCCTGCTGCATGCTTTGCAGGTTCATCTCAACAGCATTGATCGATGCGCCTTGCGAGGAGCCTCGAAGTTCGAACCTTGTCTCGAATCGCTTTGGCCTGGATCTTGACGATGACGATGACGATTACGACGACGACGACGACGACGACGACGACGACGACGTTGCTGATGATGACGACGTCTATTGTTTGGTTTGTGCGGCAGGCACTAAGCAGCATTCACACGTGCATTCGTGGGCATTCGTGGTGCTCAAGATTTTCCGAGAGCCTGTTTGCTGGTCATTCTACCTGGAGAGGGCCATATGCTTGATAAAGTCTGCAGCCGCACCGCCCGGATCCGTTTTGCACACTTCTTGACGATGGAGCGCTGAGGCTAATCATCCATTCCATGTGCCTCGAATACTGACTGTTCGCTGCAACCCATTTGGCTTTTTCAAGCTCTGGGCTCTCACAAGGTTCACAGGACGATGTGGCTTAGAGAGGCGCTTTATGTACAATGCACCCGGGCAGAACGGGATGGAAGGCGTAGGCGTAGGAATAGAGAATGCCAAGTAGCGGATTTCTCCTCTTGCAGTCGCGCGAATGCATCCATCTGAGACAAGCCACATCGTGTGAGTACTTGTCTACAAGCAAACCATGCGGACAAGACGCAGAAGCTCAAGCTTGATCTCCCTAAGATTATCAATTCTCTGGCCCGTAATGGCTGTGGTGCACTGGCATACTCGCATTTATGAGGCTGGTGTGAAGCTTATCAAATGATGCGAATTTGTGTTCCAAGGGTACATGTACATACAAGAAACAAGGTTGACTGACTGACTTGAGGCGTTCTGCGACCATGAAAGCCCTGAAATAAGATTTCGCTTGCCTGCGCACTTTTCACAGATTATAATTCCACACTGAGTCATGTCAGATGATGCGCACACGACGGTTTGCATTTGCTCGTTTTTTTAGTGGTCCCCCTTCTCGTGAAGTCGTCACCTTCCATGAAAACCAGAGCGAGCGCGGAGCAGATTTCAGGCAACTGCGAACAATAGGAATTGTGTGTGAGGAGTCTTGACCCCACCAGCTGCCACCAGCTGCCATCACTTGCCCGTGGTTTTCTTTTCCCCTCCACTTCCACATCCGGAAATCACAGTGACGACACAACGCCACACTTCACCTTAGAAATCTGTCCTCTCCATCTTTTGGACTAGCTTTTACTATCCTCGCAACTCTATCGTTATATTCTTCCTTTTGGTACTGGATTGGATTTTCTCTCGTCGTGGAACGATTCTTGGGCGGGAGACAAGGGGTGCCGGGGTATTCCGCTCGCCATATAAGCGGTGCGAAGAGAAAGCGAGTACAAGCCGCCGCGGCTGTCGCTTATATATCGACCAACACTGCCATCATGGACACCAAAACATCTACGCCTAGACCCAAAGGTATCACCAAATCAAATTCCACCGCATCAGCTGGAGCAAGATCTACCAAATCTCACGAATCGGTCTCTGTCGTGGGCCCGTACCCATTAGGAACTCTTCGTGTTCTGAGACCCGAGTCATCGCCTCGTACTACGGAGCATCACGTCGTTGATCAAGATGACGACATTGGACCTCCTCCCTTGGAGCCTCCTATCGAGGAGGCCTACCAACTGAGCGGTGCCTTTCATTCGAGTCGCCAATCTTCGAGCGTCAACCCAATCAAGCAAACGCGTTCTGCACAGTCACATTCTATGGGCGGGGGATGTGGTCATCATCATTGATCTGCCCGAGGTTTTCACTGTTGGCTTCGACTCCCTTTCCTTCACAGCCCAGCATTTTGGCGGCGTCAAGGATGTTCCGGAAGGTCCTCATTTTTCTGGGTTGCTCACCCTAGTGGCATTGCCGCCCGCGCCGGTGTGTGGCTGCTTGGCTCAAAGTCTCGTGACCACGTTCATGTTGTGCAGTGGGACAAGTACAACGAAACCTTGACCGAAGCACCTCGCTCGGAAGCTCGCAATCATGCCGAGAATGTTCCCAACATACACGCCAAGCTCATTCCGTACTCTGATCCTTCCAAGGTCGGAGGGCGGTTGGCCAGCTGTCCGTGTCCAAAATCGAGGCCAACCTCGCCATCTGGAGGCAGCTGACGACGAGCATAACAAAACCATTGTTGAATCGCATCACCGGACCGCAGGTAGGGGGCTGGATTGTTCATACCCTGGATCGTGCTCTGGGAGTCATTCAGTTTTCTGCAGAGGTGCACCTGGAGCGAGTCGTACCAAACAAGAATCTGCAGCAGAAGCACCTCAAATTTACTTTTGAAAGAACCACTAGATTGTTTTCGCTCGAATCGCTAGGACCCGATCGCACTTTGGAGGCCATTGACCCAACCAACTATCTCTTGTCACAGATCGAGGATCCATCCAACGACCTAGTCTACGAAGATCTTGTCGGCGAGCTTCAATTTTCCTTTATTGTGGGAATCCTTCTTGGCAATGATGCCTGCCTTGATCAATGGTGGTTCATGATTCTCAAACTCGTCGTCAAGTCTCATCTCCTCGTTGAAAAGCAGCCCCTGTTAGTGGCCGCCTTGTGGCGTACCTTGACAGCACAAATCACTTACGGCATAGAATGGATTGAGACTACTGTGCTCGACTCTTCAGAGCATCACTGTCGCGAAATGCGCGTCAGTCTCATCGTTTACAAACGACGCATGGAAGAGTTCCTCCAAGGCGACGAGAACCTCATCACTCCAGACCATCTCGCGGTCAGCACCGCCTTCTCTAGACTAGAGTCGGTTTTGACAAGTTTGGGGTGGGACCTCACCACCAACTATCTTCGCCGGGGAATTTTCATTTTTGAAGACGGTGAAGAAGTCGAACTCGAGCTGTCGGAACTTGAAGCTGAGGACGAGCGTGGCGAATGGGCCCCTGAAATTGTTGAGCTGGACGAGCAAGGCCGCCAGCTTGGTCTCGTCTCCTGGACTGACTGAGCCGGTCATGGTACCAGAACACGGCCCAGGGGGTGCGAGATATACCTTCTTATAATTTTGCTTTCGACGGACGACATTGAAGTGGCTTTGGCGTTGAGCGTTTACTGCAAGGGTCAAGCAGAATGTGACTGGACCTCAAAAGAATGTTCCGTTGTATGGAGAGGAACATGAGAAGCGCTTCACGATGAGCGTGTGGCAACGACGACCTATATGAACGCCGGAGTTGTCAATCACGGAGACGGTCATATCTTTCCTTGAGCAGAGAAGGTCCACGATCCTCATATCCTTCTGTTATTTGATATCACACAGGTGTTTGTCGTATCCTGGCGGTCTTTTGGCGTTGGTGGTAAAGATTTATTTACGCAGTTTGATAGTGCAATCACATTGTATGGCATAGCCAATTTTAGTAATACTAATTAATAGATGTTGAAGTCAGCACTTGGTCGTGGATTTATCCGCCTCCTCCAGGGCCGTGGCACTCACCGGCTGTGAGAACTTGTCCTTGGCCCAATAATACTCGGCAAAGATTAAATCGAAGGTGGTTTTATCTAAACTAAACGTGGCCGACGATGAATAGGACGGGATTTCAAGGTGTAGTTACTACCAGATAGGATAGTTTCCTGGCGCCCGCAGACTTATGGATAGTATCAAGGACCAGTCGTTCAATGAAATGACACTTGTCTGTTGTTCACAAGTGACCAGTTCGTGCCAGCTCGTGGAGACATTCACGCATGTGTTCATTATATGTACAGCTCGGATATCGTGAGCGTTGAAGATTTGATTTGCCTGTCAGACTTGATACAATCCGTCCAAGCAAGGCCATGCAAATGCCAATGGGAAACCTAACCCCATGCCAGGGGATACGAGACTCCGACCCCATTTTCGTGTGTCCACACCCCACACGACAGCGCTCTTGCTTCCTTTAAACCAGTCTCAATTCCTACCCGAAAAAGGTATTCCAACCCCGAGATCCTCACTTCACGTGATCCCTCCCCGATGCTGTGGGCTACGGATGACTTGAGCGAAGACGAGAACCGCATCCGCGTTGGTAGATACAGTTTTCCTCCCGCCCTCGCCCAAACACAGCTACCAACAAATGCCGCGCATGTCTTTTTGCGGTTTTCCATTTCCGTTTCGATAAACGGCAAGACAGGCAAACCCCTCTTTTCGTCTCCATCGTGCTAACCGATAAAATTGCGTGACAAAAAAACAACAACAACAACAAAGAACACATTTATCGGTAAGACTTCTGGTAGCGGGCTCTGGCCCTGGACCACCGAACTTCTTGGGCTCGCAGCGGCGGTTGTCGGCGACAAGGAGGGTACGGTCGAACTGGACGAGAGCCTGCTTGAGCAAGTTCTTGCTGTGCTCATCGACGAACTTTTGGTAGTAGGCGATGAGGGACTTTGCGATGGCCTGACGGATGGCGTAGATCTGGGAAGTGTGACCACCGCCCGAGACGCGGACGCGGATGTCGACGTTGGAGAACTTGTCGAGACCGACGACCAGGATGGGCTCGTAGACCTGAAGTTGGGGGAAGATTATTGTTAGCAAATACTTTGTCCTCGAAGCCGAAGTGGGAAATTGTAGGACAGGATATCAGAGCTGATATTAGTCTCTGGTCTCGTCGAAAGAACGTTGACATAGTGAGAAATTCGCGAGTCATAGGACAGTCAAGCCGTGTGGGTATTGATGTACGTTCTTTCGCACTGAAACGACAGAGACGCTTCTCAGCTTGATCATCTCGAATCCTTTATCGTACCTTGAAGCGCAAGACCTCGGGCTGGACCAGGCCGAGGGGACGACCGTTGACCTTAATCAGACCACGGCCAGCCTATATCAAAATTTAGTCAAAGATTCCATAATGCCATCATCGTGTATTTGTTGGTTTCAGAGGTCGTCGAATCGATTTCTTGTTTTCCCCAAATGCCAATGCGTGCGACAACAAGCTTTCGGTGTTCCGAGACGACGTGGTACGTTCCTTGGGTCGGTGTGAAGACGAACCTTGCAGTGGGCGACGGCGGTGGCCGTCTTCTTCTTGCCGAAGCATTGAACGCTCTGTGTGGTTGAAGACATGATGCCTGATATGTCGTTTGTGATGCAGGTGAGCGTTGCGAATGTTCGATCAAGGGGACGGACGGTGATGGGAGTAGCGGCCACACTACGGGTTACGCTCACTTAACCTGGCGGAATTTTTTTCGCCCAGAGAGGGTTTGTGCCCTTAGAATCCGCTAGTCTGTTTTTGGCTGTGGTTTCTGAGAAGCGGGTGGGGAGGAACCTGCTTTCTCTCGCTTGCACTATGCACACACAGCTTTTTGTAGGGGGAAATCGGTGACACACGTGACAAGCAGCCCTAAACCCTTCGACTTAGCGGTTTCTGGGTTGTGGCATCCGCCCCAAAATTTCGCCTCGAGTGAACATCACGCCGGCCAACTTTTTACAGCCCATCAGACCAGGAGTACCCGCCGTCAAGGTAAGATATCGAATGGCCCCCAAGCTTGATGACTCTTGCTCAGAACGACACATTGTCAAACTAACCCGATTGTCAAGATGGTTTCCGCCAAGAAGCACGTCCCCATCGTGAAGAAGCGTACGTTCACCCGTCACAAAACACACACTCTCTACCTGCCTTTCTGTTGCGCTTGCTCGATACCTCGTGGGGAAAACCTTTGTCGGATGAGATTTCGGATTTGCAGCAATTTCAATTACTTCGAGCACGCTGAAGAAGGAAGGAATTGCGGATGAGACTGGGAATGACGCAAACGCCATGGATGGGAAGAGGAGAGAATATCACTCGGCGAATACCGAAACGTGCTGACTTGGTGATATCCTACAGGCACTGCGCGCTTCAACCGTCACCAGAGTGATCGGTTCAAGTGCCTCAATGCCAGCTGGCGCAAGCCCAAGGGTATTGACAACCGTGTCCGAAGACGCTTCCGAGGAACAACTGCTATGCCCTCTGTACGTTTCACTCCATTGCACCAAACTTCCCAAGATCGATCCGAACTTGGCCAACAGCCAATAAGTTGCCTTGACCCGTGCGACGGTCTGGAATGGAACTAGGACGATGACACCATACAAACTCACCGCTTGTTTGGGGAGAAAACAGGAAGAATCTGGCTAACCACGTTCCACAGATTGGTTTCGGCACCAACAAGAAGACCCGCTACATGATGCCCTCTGGCCACAAGTCTTTCCTGGTCAACAACGTCAAGGACGTCGAGCTGTTGATGATGCACAACCGAACCTACGCCGCTGAGTACGTTTTCTCCCGACCTTTCAGCCCAATTCGACGAGGGAAAAAAACCCCCAAACCTACAAGAACCATGACTAACAGTCCCTCCCACAGGATCGCCAGCGCCGTCTCTTCCCGAAAGCGAATCGACATCATCGCCCGTGCCAAGCAATTAGGAGTCAAGGTCACAAACGCCAAGGCAAAGGTCACTACCGAGGTGTAAAAAAAAATTGGGGGTTGGTTGCTTTTGTGGGAAATTCGGTTCCGGGACAGCTGCTTCTTCTACGGTTGACATCGAAGAGTGTTCTTTCGTGCGTTGGTATTCTCTCAAGCAAGAATTGAAAATAAAATTTTGTTTCGAGCATTGAAGAGGTACACAAAGTGGAATCATTTGCATGAGCCATGCTGCTTCCAGGTTGGTTTCGGGAGGCCGAGGCGAGGGAAAGTTGACACCCTTTTCTTTTCTGTTGTCTCCCCTCCCGCCCTTGCACCACGAAAACTAGTATAGTGAAGACGAATACATGACGCACCGATGAAATGACACCGGAGATTCCGTGTTGCATTTGTGATGTGGACGTGCGGTTCTTGCGTGGAACACGATGCTGATGGTTGTGGACTTCCGTGTCCTCGTGTTACTTGACCGGCGACCTACCACGCTTGTCATAGAAAGGCACGATAGCGTGGCCCCATGATCATCAGACGGTCCCCGGACCATCACGTCCGTGTCCGCTCAACCAGCCGATACAAAATGCTCTTGGAACACACACCCCAGAGTCCATCGTTCTCTTCAAGAAACCTGGCTTGAGAGATACTCACAGAGTAGCAGGACGCGCATGAACAATTTGATAAACGACTCCGAATAAGCCTGACTCTGCTCCTCTAAAGACGCAGACCAGAATCGACATTTTAGCAGAAATCTGTAGACGATTGTCACACAGTCGGTCCCATAAAGTAATCACAATATGAAACAGGAGATTGAGTACTCGACTTCACACCCAACACGATGACTTCGTATCCGTACAAGCTAAGTAGATTTCGTAGCGTACACATATACTAGCTACGTTGACACACCCGCCGCTGCTCGCGCTTGCATGAATGCGCCTGTTGCCGATGTTGCGCAGCACAAAACCGACGTATCCGGGCCCGGCTGTGCATGTGCCTCAAGCAAGCTGCAGTGGCCAAGAAGCCATCTACAACCCCAGGATATATGAAATTTAGACAAAATGAGTGTAAGCTGACTTCGATCGCTCTCTTTGACCACTGCTTTAGCCCCCACGTGGTACGAAAATTCCAGCGCAACTCATATAAGCGTGTAACCTTCCTTGATATCCCATCAAACACAGACAATCCATGACCTGAAGCCAACATAGTAAAATAAGAAACCCGAGCAGGAGGATGCCAGAAAAGCAAAACGCCCGAGTCGATAGATACAAGCCAAGAGTGCATAATGCGTGATCCATGTGCCCATGATCCGTGGGTTCCAATCCTGACGCCTGATTGGAGCTGTGGAGAAGCTCGTCCCATCTCCACGCCCTCAATGTTTATATGCCAAAGAAACAGCGATCGCATGGTAGAAAAGTTTGGTATCTCAAAGCGGTGTTGAATGAAAAGAGGAAATAATGACGAGGAAGCAAAAGCAGGAAACGAGCTGCTAGTCACAGGCAAAGACTATATGGTGCCACGAAGACGCTGCTTTCTGGCGAGCCAATCGCCCAGCATATTGTCCAGTTGCTAAAACAAAAAGTGAATCAGCATAAAAACTTGACATAGTCCTCTTTAGACAAGGGTTTCAAAAAAAAGAGTTGCCTTACTGTCGTGATTTCAGCCAGTTTGGCATTTTGTTCTCGAAAGAGTCCGCCGACAACAGGATGATCGTTTCCAGCCGGCTCAACATTAGTTTTGTCGTACACAACCACCAGCAGGTCACGGATATGGTCACTTTCGTCAAAGAAAGCACGAAGCTTGGTGTCATCCCAAGCTGCTCCCTTGCCGCTGCTTGCTGAACTTCCTCCTCTGGCGACGTCGCTCGCCGTCTGTACCAACTCAGGCGAAGGCGACGCTTCTGGGGTAATGTCCTCTGGAGAAGATGTGTCAACCATGAGAGCCGGGGTTTGGACGCGTTGGACGCGTTGCAGGAAGACGAAAAGCCGATTTTCGCGGAAACATCTTGTTTCGGGCTCTGCTGGGCTTGTTGTGCCGGCGCTGTGGCACTGGCGGTGGCAGTGGCAGTGGCAGCCAACTGAGCCCTGTCCACTGGCGATCTGATAGACTGACTACTTTTGGCGGCGTGACCAACCGGCTCACGAGAAGGAGCCACCTCAGCCGCCGCCCGTTCCACAATGGGCTCTTCAGGCTCGGAGCTATCAGACGCATCGAGTTCCATGCGAGTCTTTGCCTTGATTGTCTTTTGCGGCTTAATATCAGGTCCAGTACCGGCACTTCGAGAGGGAACCAGTTTCGAAATGACCGACCTTTCCTCTTTGGAGCACTCGTTGAAGCACATCGCTCCCGAGTGCTGTCTGAACCCTGAGATTGGTTGGATGGCACCTGTTGCGATTCCTTTGTCTCTGGGTCGACGATACGCATGGACGTGGGTGGCACATTTGACACATCGTTGTTCCGACCTTCGGCAAGATATGACGATAGCTCGACAGACTTTTGCACAGCACCTGCAGATGTCTTGTTTGTCGAAGGAGCATTCTTTGCAGTTTGGAATGCTGTCGTTGAGACCCTGCCCTATCTGGGGAAAGCTGCTGTTCCTCGATGGATCGGTCTTCGCTACCCCGTGATTCAGACATGATATCCATAGATCTCTTGCCGAATGACTCGTCGTCATCTTCAGCCGCCTTCTTTTATCTTTCCTTGAAAAGAAGCCACGCAGACCACCGGACTTCTTGTCCTTATCTTTCTTGTCCTTGTCTTTGAGCTTCTTCTTTTCCTTGTCTGAGATTAATTCCCGGTCGATCTTGTCCGAGCCTGACCCGGATCTAGCATCCTTAGTGGTAGAATCGCTCGACTGTTTGGGGGCATTATCATCGCGCAGCAAGTTGGGGGTCAGTGTGATCTTCTTTGTTTCGACGCTGTCGTCCTTGAAGAAAGAATCCGTGTTTCGCACAGTTCCATTTCTAGACCGGCTGGGACCATCATGTTTGTCTTCCAGAGACTCCTCACTACTTCGAATCTCGTCCTCTGCCAGTAGCTCCGTCGATGACTGTGTTGCCGCTTTCCTATCCTCTTTGGGGGTTCGGGTTTTGAGAGGTTCAACTTTGGCAGTGTCATCTGCGATGGCATCATCGACAACATCTTGTGAAGTCGTCTGTTGGTCTTGCAGTTGCTGTTCCCTGTGTTGCTGGGAAATTGGCTGCGAACCGAACAGTTCGTCGATATCTTCGTCGTCTGTAGAGTAGTCAAAGTCGGAGTAATCCACGTATGTGGGTTCCGCAAACGCAACCGTTTTACGCCTTCTCCGAATCGATTTGAATGAATTCTTTTGTTTCTGAGCTTGATCACCAAGCATGGTGGCTGATAGCTGCAAAATAGGTCAGTCAGTATTGCATGTCATGACTTCCTCGGAGCAGCACCGGGCAGCTTACATCGATATTCCTGTGTTTGTTGAGTCGTGCGAGTCGTTCTGTCGGCGTTTCAATGTGTTCGGCTGGAAGGTATCCTACATTTTGTCTCATCAGCATGAAGACTTGATGCGATAAAGTCCTTTGAAGATAACCCTACCAATGCTGCTATCTTTTACCACTCGGACAAGCCACCAGTAACTGTTGCTGTCGTCCAAAAGAACCATTGTGTCACCTTTGGTGGCATTCGCCTGTCCCTCAACGGTTGCTACGAAGGTATGCAGAGCGTAAACGAATTCAAAGTCAATGTCCTCTGGTTTCAGTAAGTATTCGTCATCACTACATGTCTCAACTGGGGAATTTCGTAGTGAAAAGAGTCATTAGAATGCAAATGCTGGTCCATGACTCCATTGCCTTTTGCAAACGATTGTGTGTCCATGGAGGTTTCATATGCGTGGAACTCAATGTCATGAGAGCCTCCGCGATGAAGCAAGACTTGGGCGTCTTCATCCCGACTTTCGCTTTGGTGATACACTTGGTAAGAAAACCGCGCCTCAACTTGGTCCAGCTCAGCACCGTTGGCAAAGGATTGCTAGTCCTGACCTAAAGGAAAATGACGGACCAAGATCGGATTGGTCCTCAAGTGACCATCACCATCGCCAAAACCAAAACAATTTTGCCCTTGCTGTTCCTCGCTAGGGCCCTCGTGAACTTGTCTGCACTCGCCAAGTTGACTAGAATGTCGCGATTGTGCATTCGGTCTGAAACAAGGATGACGCCGCCACTCAGCAACATCAAGCTCCCCTTCTTGCCGTGATACACTTGTCTCGCGAAACTGAAGCATTCGGTTGTTCCCACAGTAGGTTGCGTCCTTTTGTAATGGAGAATCGAAAAACACATTTGCAGCACTCAATTTCTCGGGAAGAAACGTGAGGGAGGATTCGCGCCGCGGCCAGGCCACAGGCATGATCGTAGGGTACAACGCACCGTCTTCAATGGAAGGAGAACTGGATATCTTGTCCATTAAATCATCGTCCATGTCGCTTTCACTCTCGCCGTCAATGTCATCATCGTCGACTGAGGAGACGCCGCCATTCAGTGCAATAGCCAGATCATCTTGTTTCTCGTCATGATACATGCCGATCCGTAGCTCTCCGTTTTTCTTGTCCGTGTCGTTTACGTTACGTTCGTCGACGTGTTGAGAAAGCACTTCGGTGGTATCGTTGACCCTGCCGTTAGACAATGACACCCGCGGATTTTGAGTCTCAGCTTCGGCAGTCTCTTGAGCAACTTCGCGAAGCGTCTCAGCTTGATGAGGAGCAATTGATGCACCCGAAATGCCAGGGGAGGTGTCGAAAATATGAGGGTGATTGGGGTGATCCTTCGCCGACGGCGCAACAGGATCCTGAAGGTCAAGCGTGTCTATTCAGGTTATGTAATCAGCTATAAGCATCGCCTGCCGCATCAAGATTAGAGCAAAGAGAAGCAAACGATGCAATTATCGGCTTTGATAGCATTGAGTATGCGAGGCGCCATGAAATTGAAGAGATGGAAAGAAAAAAAAACAAGGGGAAAAGTGGCAAGCTTTTTTGAGCGAGGTTGGTGGCTGGAATGCAACCTCTGTTCCCTGACGAGAGTCGGAACGACCCTCTTACGCGGCGCGGCCAGGAAAACGAGTCCCTGAAGTATATAGAAACAAGAGTGACCAGGGGCTAGGCAAACCAGAATGAACGATCTGGGGGTATAGAATGGCTTGGGCAAACAAACAAATTGGAATACGTACCGGCGCGGATAATGGACGGTCTTGTCATTGCGACCCTGGGTTTCTAACAGGGGCATACAGATATTTGCAACCCAGCCAGCTGTCCCGAGGAGTTTATTTAACCCAAGCGAGCAGATTAGTTTGATATTGCCGCGATAGAGCACCTGGCTCCTCGATGACTTGACGGCAAAGACAAGCCAAAGTCTGCTGGCGGGTGATATGGGTGACTAAGTCGATTGAGGAACCCTGGCCATAGATAGAGATGAAGCGAGATTTGCGTTGGCAGCTGAGGAGTCGTGGTCGGAAGACTGTCTGTCGATGAATAGATGGCCCGGGCGACAATTGTTCGTCGGACGGAGATGGTAATGCCTAGGTCGTGCGCGCGTGATGATGATGCGTGATGGATGGAGTAACGTAGAGAGAACGAGCCAGGGAGGGACAGAAGAAGAATGTCGTGGCTAGTGACTCGGATGAGGTCAGTCGCATCGGCCGTGGTGAGTCGGTCGGCACTCGCAGCTGTCCGTCCAGCCTGACTTTTGACGGTGGCATACAAAGCACGCCTAACTTAAAGTGCAACTGGCTCTCTCGCTTTGTCTTTCAAAATGCCAGCTCAGGGGCAGACAATTGAAGGCTAGTCCTGAACGAATCGTCGGCCTCCAAAGAAAGCGCAGTCGACTGGGGGCGAGGAAATATGTGTTGAGTGTCGCAGAGCCAAGGGACAGACTTGGCAAGGGGTCGTCGGATCTCCACAAGGGGGAGGAGGGGGAGTTGGCGTTTGCACGACGTTGCTGTTGGCCTGCACGTCGGTGTGAGTGGCTGAGGTCAGTCTGAGTGTCTGGCAATCTGGGTCCGGTCCTTTCTTGGTGCGGACAAAATGGGTTTGGCAGAATCGATCGAGAACCCATATTATGCATGATTGCTTGACTTTTGAGCGAGAATTGAGCGGGGAACGGAATGCCCTTGCATCCAACATTCCATTCCACCTCATGAGCTCCGCCAATCAACTGTCCCGGATAAATCTCTCAAGGCGACTTATGTATTACTCGGGTCTCAAATGGAAACACGTGGTGCATCCAAGTGTAGGCTTAATCGTGCCACGCCCCACATTATTTGGCAGTCGGAAACCCCAACCACCAAAGGTGGTGCTTATCACCAAAACGGACCGATCACCACAACGGACCACTTTAATGATAGAATAGCTTTATTAGCCCTTTCGCATATAATAAAGGCCCTTTTATCGCAAATAACTAGGGGTTCTAAGCTATAGTTACAACGCTTCTTACGTGCCTCTTTTGCGGCTTTAAAAACACGCGTTTTGCATACCTATAGGCCTTTTCCTCCGCTACCTAAACCACGCATCTTGCTAATACCTTGTTGTTAATCTCTTTTTAACGTACTATCCCTTAAGCTTTATATATAGAAAGCACACCGCCTATTTTTAGTAGTTAATTCTTTATAGCCCTACATTTTTATAATGCTAGTTTAGCTACTTTTATATGCCTAAGGTCTTGTTTTATTTAGATTAGCTCTATAGCTATAATAAGGCTTCTATGGATAAAACGCCCTAGATTATAGCTAAATTTAGGATTAAGGTCCTTGTCTTTATGTAATACAGTCTTAAGCTTATTAGCAACCTTATTGATTTGCCTTAATATAACTAGGGTCTTAAATTCAGAAGATTCATAGATTAACAATGTCAAGGCTTTTGGCTTGGGAGTGAATAACAGAGTGAAGGTTAGATTGAAGTGTCGTAGCTATTGATCTGCTAGCTAGGGGTAGGTGCTTGAAAGGTTTAATCTCTAGCCCTTTCCCTTTGTTTATAGGAAAGCCCCTTTAAATAGCCCGCAGCTCTTACGTAACTAGCCTATAGCTAGCCCTTAGCTCCGTGCCTGTCAAGGCTTTTGGCTTGGGAGTGAATAACAGAGTGAAGGTTAGATTGAAGTGTCGTAGCTATTGATCTGCTAGCTAGGGGTGGGTGCTTAAAAGGTTTAATCTCTAGCCCTTTCCCTTTATTTATAGGAAAGCCCCTTTAAATAGCCCGCAGCTCTTACGTAACTAGCCTATAGCTAGCCCTTAGCTCTATGCCCCGCTGGGTTCTACCCTTATTAATGCTATTACTACCCTTATAAATACTATTGCTATTCTGCTCCTAATATAATACCCCTCTCACTATAATTATCCTTAATCGCATTAAGGTACTATCTTAGGGTTAGGTTATAGTGTAAGAGTTCCTTTATTACTACTTACTATAGTGATTTTTATAAAGCAATATAGTAATATTAATAATGTTAGGCTATATTAGCCTTCTTTACGGTAACCACTTGCTAATAGAAACTAGGTTATAGTTACTTCTTAACTTCCTCTCTATAGGTTATTCTTCCTAAGAGATTCTTCTTAACTAGACTAATTAGCGTGATTTTTAATTAGCTTAACTCTATAGGGCATAGATTACCCTACTCCTTCCATTTTCCTTTAAGCTTATAATAGCAGCCTAATAAATTCGTAGTAAGCTTATAGTAATAACTCGTGAATTATAGTAATCTTTATAAACACACTAGTTATAATATATAGAAGATTCTAGTTAGGGCAGCTTAGATTAATCTAAGGCACTTAAATTCCTATAAGAAAGAGCGATTTCCTTCCTTCTTTTCTCTCTTTTCTTTCTCTTCTTTAAGCCTCTTATTAACTTATAAGTCCCTTACTAATATAATAGCTACTATAACGCTACTATTATATAATATTAACTGCTAACTATTATAGCTTAAGCTATTATGTCTTATACTACCGCTATTAAAGATTTTGCTATTAAGCTATCCTATAAGGGAAGAACCTTATAATTATTAAAGATTGCGTAAGTTTGCTACTTCTTTATTATTTTTTTATTACTAACTTAGAGCTAGTTTAATAAAATTCCATGCATGCGTTATGCCTAGTAGTTAGCTATTTAGAACATAACTCTAAGGGATAATAATAAAGATAAATAGCCTTAGTATATTACTAAGGGAAAGCCTGCTCTAACCGAATATAGTCACTCCTCTAGTATAAACTTACTACTAGCTTATTACTATTACTACTAATATTTAGCTTTTTATAGGTAATTCTCTAAAATACTATTATTACGCTTAAAATAATAAGACTTATATTAGGGTAAGTTAAGCCTTAAGGGATTACCTCTTAATTACTACTAACTCCTTACTAGTGTTTTATTTAAATTATAAAGCTATATAAATAGCTTTAGGATATACTTTATAATTTACTAGAACTATACTATATTAGTAATATAAGTACCCTTTACTTTACTGCTTTAATATTACTAATATACTACTAGGAGTTTATATAAGCTAAGAAGAAACTTTATAATACTCTTTTAGCCTTAAAAATACTAATAAACACAGGTAAGCTTATTACGCGTGTCTTATAGCTAAGGCTTCTTAAGAAGTAAAGTGTAATAAACGCATTACTTTCTTATAGCTAATTAATGTTATTAATCTAGAAACCTAGATTAAAATTACTAATTATCTTTAATTTATAGCCACTTATAGCCCTATAGTTAGTGCTATTAGCTTTACTGCTTGTTCTTTACTAACTTATTACTAGTTTACTACTGCTTAAGCTACTCTCCCTATGTGTATTAGACCTTTAGAACTCCCTAAGGAATTATAAGTTTAAGTGTCAAGGCTTTTGGCTTGGGAGTGAATAACAGAGTGAAGGTTAGATTGAAGTGTCGTAGCTATTAATCTGTTAGCTAGGGGTGGGTGCTTAAAAGGTTTAATCTCTAGCCCTTTCCCTTTATTTATAGGAAAGCCCCTTCAAATAGCCCGCAGCTCTTACGTGACTAGCCCGCAGCTAGCCCTTAGCTCCGTGCCCCGCTGGGTTCCACCCTTATTAATGCCATTGCCACCCTTATGGATGCCGTTGCTATTCTGCTCCTAATATAATACCCTCTCACTGCGATTATCCTTAATCGCATTAAGGTGCTATCTTAGGGTTAGGTCGTAGCGCAAGAGTTCCTTTATTGCTACTTACTATGGTGATTTTTACAAAGCAACGTAGTGATATTAATAATGTTAGGCTACATTAGCCTTCTTTATAGTAACCGCTTACTAATAGAAGCTAGGTTGTAGTTACTTCTTAACTTCCTCTCTATAGGTTATTCTTCCTAAGAGATTCTTCTTAACTAGACTAGTTAGCGCAATTTTTAATTAGCTTAACTCTATAGGGCATAGATTACCCTACTCCTTCTGTTTTCCTTTAAGCTTGCAGTGGCGGCCTAATAAATTTACAGTAAGCTTATAGTAATAACTTATGAATTATAGTGATCTCTGTGAACACACTAGTTATAACGCACGGAAGATTCTAGTTAGAGTAGCTTAGATTAATCTAAGGCGCCTAAATTCCTATAAGAAGGGTAATTTCCTTCCTTCTTTTCCCTCTTTTCTTTCTCTTCTTTAAGCCTCTTATTAACTTGTAAGTCCCCTACTAATATAATAGCTACTATAACGCTACTATTATGTAATATTAACTACTAACTATTATAGCTTAAGCTATTATGTCTTATGCTACCGCTGTTAAAGATTTCGCTATTAAGCTATCCTATAAGGGGAGAACCTTGTAATTATTAAAGACTACGTAAGTTTACTGCTTCTTTATTACTTTTTATTACTAACTTAGAGCTAGTTTAACAAAAATTCCATATATACGTTATACCTAGTGGTTAGCTATTTAGAATGTGGCTCTAAGGGATAATAATAAAGATAAATAGCCTTAGTATATTGCTAAGGAAAGCCTGCTCTAACCGAATATAGTTACTCCTCTGGTATAAACTTGCTGCTAGCTTATTGCTATTGCTACTAATGTTTAGCTTTTCGTAGGTAATTCTCTAAAATGCTATTATTACGCTTAAAATAACAAGACTTATGTTAGGGTAAGTTAAGCCTTAAGGGATTGCCTCTTAATTACTACTAACTCCTTGCTAGTGTCCTATTTAAATTACGAAGCTATATAAATAGCTTTAGGATATACTTTATAATCTTCTAGAACTATACTATATTAGCAATGTAAGTACTCTTTACTCTACTACTTTAATATTACTAATACGCTACTAGGAGTTTATATAAGCTAAGAAGAAACTTTATAATGCTCTTTTAGCCTTAAAAATGCTAATAAACGCAGGCAAGCTTATTGCGCGTGTCTTATAGCTAAGGCTTCTTAAGAAGCGGAGTGTAATAAACGCGCTGCTTTCTCGTAGCTAATTAATATTATTAATCTAGAAACCCAGATTAAAATTGCTAATTGTCTTTGGTTTATGGCCACTCATGGCCCCATGGTCAGTGCTATTAGCTTTGCTACTTGTTCTTTGCTAACTCGCTGCTAGTTTACTACTGCTTAAGCTACTCTCCTACGTATATTAGACCTTTAGAACTCCCTAAGGAATTGCGAGTTTAAGCCTTTAGTGATAATAAGTCTAAGGCTAATAAAGTTAGAAACCATGCTAAAAATCAGTCTAAATATGTCTCTGAAGTCTAGCTATTAGATAGCTACGAGTCTATGCTAAGTTTTTTGCTTTAAATACAAGATTTGTTTAGTAGTCTAAATTGTCATTAAGTGAATTGTTCCCTAATTAAATCACTGTAATCTAACGATTATTTATAATTGCAATTAAGAGTCAATTAAGCAGCTAAGAAGTTAAGATTTAGCTGCTTAGCTACCGCTTATAGTCTTTAATAACCTCTTTTGTTATAAAGTCTCTACGTAGCACCTAAGAATTCTTAGAATTATTATAATTCTTCCATTTTACCAAATATTTGCGCCGTTTGCTATTATATTTGTAGGCGATAATTCGTTTAACTTTAAATTCCTCTTGATTCTCTTTAACGTTATCTCGCAGCGAGGTTATCTTAACCGCGTCGCTTGGATTTCCTCTGAAAGGTTCTAAGCTTGTAATATTAAAAACATTATGTAAGCGCGTTCCTTTAGGTAACTTTAATTAATAAGCTAAACTATAATAGCTAACTTCTTTTTAATCTTATACGGTCCTAAGTACTTTATAGCTAGCTTTTAGCTAGGGCATTGTAGATTAATATTCTTAGTTAAGAGTAAGACATAGTTACCTATGTTAAACTTTATTAGCACTCTCTTTTAATTATAATACTTTTCTACAGGGCCTATAAGTAGCTTAATAGCTACTTAATCTCTATATGCTTATGCTTTAATTCTAAAACTCTATTTTTAGCTTAATTATTAACTATTAGAATTAGCGTAACTGCTTAATCTAGTCCCCTTAGGTTATACCCTTGCAGCGCTTCCGTAAGTATGTAACCGTGACTTGTATGCGCGCTTGTGTTGTAAGCAAACTATGCTATTAGGAGATGATTAACCTAATTAGTCTGCTTTGCGCATACGAATGCTCTTAAATAGTGCTCTAAAACTTAATTTAAGCGTTTTATCTAACTATCTATCTATGGATAAAACGCGGTGCTTAATCGCTACTTTATTGCTAAGAGGTAGCAGAATATTCTCTAAAATCCACTAGTAAATGTTAAACCTTAGTCTATAATAATACCTTCTAGGGCTTTATAATCTTTAAAAATATATTCTAGGAAGACAGTTACTAGTCTATTGCTAGTTAATCGCGTGGACATAGGGATGTAAATACCATATTTTGTAAATCTATTAACTACCACTAAGATTACATTATGCGTTCTGCCTTACTAATCTTTAACTAGTGGGAGTCTAGTAATAAAATCTATTAATAATTCTTAAAAGGGGTAATCTAGCACTAGCAGTGTAGCTAGCTTGCCGTAAGGTTTATGTATTCGCGGTTTTAAAACTTAATAGCTAATATAAGTATGTATATGCACCTTAATATCTCTTTTTATTCCTAGCTAAAAATATTAGTTAGTAACTTATTAAAGGGTTCTAGTAACTCCTTAATGCCTAGCAGCGGGGTTATTATAAATTAGTAGTAGGATTTCTTTTCTTATTCCCTATAGGATAAAAACTTAATTTTTAAACATTAATAGCTTAGAGGGTCTAATAGACTATGTCTGCAATATATCTAGGTCACCGCTTAATAGTAGCGCCCTCTTCTTTATAATAAAGGCATCCCTTTGTTATATATCTAAAAGTAAGACTTAGATTAGGGGTTCTAATTCCGTGTCTTCTATAAATGCAACGGAATTTAACTTAGAAGAGGTTCTCCGTACCGCTAAGACCCTAGCCATAACGCATCTACTAGGTTACGACTCCTTAGCTAGCAAATTTAGTCTTACGTATAGTCTATTCCCTACTATAACGCCTATATTAAGCGCGTCTAGTCTAATAGGCTTCTCTAAAATTAATAAGACCCTAGCCATTATACCACTGCTAGGTAATAACTCCTTAGCTAGCAGGCTTAGTCTTACGTGTAGTCCCCTACGCTACGATAATATCCTTAGAATATGTCTAGACTATTAGGCTTTTCTAAAATTAATAAGACCCTAGCTATTACACCACTGCTAGGTAGCCACTCCTTAGCTAGCGGGCTTAGTCTTACGTGTAGTCCCCCACGCTATAATAATATCCTTAGAGTGCGTCCAGACTATTAGGTTTCTTTAAAATTAAGGAGACCCTAGCTAATATACCACCGCTAGGAGCAACTCCTTAGCTAGCAGGTCTAGTCTTATATGCAGTCTATCCTTATCTAGTTAATAGGTAAGGGGCGATTTTATGGAGCGCTAGACGTTAATAGTCTTATTACAGCGTCCTTATAGCCTATTATCTGCGAACCAAACACGCCACGTTTTCTTAGAGCACTAGATGCTAGCAGTTCTATTATAGCATCTCGCGGCGCGTTATTTGCAAATTTAGTAAGAAAGGTTAGTAATTATAAGGACACTGCCTTTGCCTTCCTCTCTTTACTTACATAATCTAACCTCCTTAATAGAGCGTTAGCAGGGTTTAACTTACCTACTCTATGTTTAATTATAAAGTTAAATGGATAGAGTTTATCTAGCGTAGTAACCTATCTGCTAGTTAACTTTAGCTTTGTGGCTAGGTACTTATAGTTTAAGTGATCTGTAACTACTATAACTAGATGCGTTAAGTATGTAAGGTAGTGCCTCTAAGTTTGGAATGCCTCTTAGATAGCTAGTAACTCTGTATCTAGTGTTATATAGCATAGCTCTGTCTTATTTAACTTTCTTAATATATACGCCACTAGGTGCTAGTAACCTAGCACTAACTACGCTAGGATAGCCCTAAGTGCGTGTCCTAAGGCGTTTATCTTAACCCTTAATAGGGCTAGTGGATTAAAGTGCACTAGAATTAGCGCCTCTTAGAATCGTTTTTATAGCTCCCTAAACGCAGCTAACTCGTTAGGATCTAGCTTAAACTTTGCTGGTTAGTCTCCTTAGAGTTAATTAGTTAACGGGATAACTATTTTGCTATAGCCTTTAATAAACCATCTGTAAAATCCTATAAAGCCTAGGAACAACTGGATATTAAAGACGCTACGAGGTACTGGCTAAGTTACTATTGTCTTAATTCTAGCGGGCTCTATTGCGATTCCTTCTTTGGATATAACAAAGCCTAGGAATTTAACCTCCTTGCATAAGAATTTACACTTTTCTAGGTTAATAAAGAGGCTTACTTCTTAGAGCTTCTAAAGGACTTGTTTCACATGCCCCTTATGCGTAGCTATATCGCTGCTATAGATTAGATATTATCTAAATACATAACGCAAATCGTATCTATAAGGCCTTTAAGGGCATTATTAATATATTCTTAAAAGGTTACGGGTGCATTAACTAGCCCAAAAGGCATCACGAGATATTTAAAGTAACCGTATTTACATTAGAACGCTGTTTTCCACTCATTGCCCTCGCGGATACATAGCTAATAGTACGTATCTTTAAGGTCTAATTTTATATAGACCTTTGCTCCCTTTAATCGGTTTAAGATCTTTATGATTAGCGGTAATAGCGCTTTATCTTTAATAGTGATCCTATTAAGGGCTTTATAATCCACACAGAGGCGTAATTTTCCTCCTTTCTTTAGCATAAATAATATTGGGGCTCTAGCTAGGCTAACGGATCTTTAAATCCATTCCTTTGCTACGCGCTTGCTAAGTACTTGCAGGAGCACTTCTAGCTCCTTTTCTGCTAAATTGTATATTAGTCCCTATAGGGCGTTTTCCCTCTTCTAATTTAATAGCATGAGTTTAGCTACCTAGTGTAGGAGAACACCTATAAGTTTGTTTAAAAAGATATCCTTAAACTCCTTATAGGCTTAGGGTATTTACGTGGTTAACTCGTAGGCTTTGCTTATCTCTATAGTTACTAGGTTGTTATAGGGCCTGTCTTTGTTTACTATTAAGACGTTGTTATCTTTTTGTATAATTTTGGTTATTATCCCCTATAAGATAAATCTAATGTAAGCGCGTTTTGCCTCCTTACGTGCCTATTGCGTCCTTACTACTAGTCTAAGACGTTCTTTTGTGATAGGGTGTCTTTAGTAACTATCTATCTAGGACATAATCACTGGTTTATATGTAACTGCCTAGTCATGCCTTAATAATAGGTCTTTACTAGTATTTGCTACGTAGTAGCTAACTTAACACATTCTTGCGTAGCCTGTGCTATCCTTAATTAATAAGGTTTGCGATAAGATCCCTTAATGCTTAATTTTAGTAAGGGCAGCACTCTTAAGGGTTATATTATCCTTTTTACATTAGCCTAATTAACTGCCATTAGCAACTTTAGGTGGATAATCAAATGGGTTACGCTAGGGTTAAATAGCGCCTTTATAGCTACCTATTTATGTTCTTGCTATAACCTTACCTTAACTCTTAGTCTTAGATCTTTAGGCAATGATTTAATAAGAGCGTCTTCCTAGGGTTGCACTAAGCTAATAGGGTCTTGTTTAAGTCTAATAGGTTTTTGTCTTTAGCCTAGTTACGGCTAGTCTTATGCGTCTCTGTTGTGTGGTTGCTTCTCTTATAAATAGAATAATCTAGTTTAGTGTAGCTTAGTAAAGCGTGTCCTGGCTTACCACACTTAAAATATATAAATAGCGAATTTGTCTTTCTATCGCTGCTTTATTACTATGGCCTTTCTGGCGAAGTAGAACGTTATTATCTTTTTAACTGTTATTACCTTAATCGCTTAATTAGCCTCCTTTAGTTATAACCTCTGCCTTTCTTCCTTAGCCTGCTAGGTAGGTCTAACTCTTAGGAACTCCTAGCTAAGTACTTGCTTCTTTATAGCGTTATTAAGGCTATTAATGAACATGTAGATTTGTAAGCATTTAGGAATTGCTTTAGGCAGCTTAGCCTCTGCCTTACCCTAGATCTTTATGAACGTCTAGAATAATTAGTGATTTTCTTATCTAAGACCTATTAACGTCCTTATTGCTTCTAAGCACTATGCATTCTTATCTATGGTTCCTATCTTTAGCTAATCCACGAATCCATCCTAGGTGTAACCCTAGTAATTTACATAACCATCCGTAGCTGCATAATGCATCCATTGTCGCTTTGCGTTATTTGCTAGGTAGCTGCTAGCGTAGGTAACCTTAGTTATATTATCCATAAAGGTTCTATAATCCATAGTAAAAGCCATGTTTAAATCCGCTAGGAAATTCTAAAGACTCTTAAAAGTATCCCTTTATACATAGGTGCTTTTAATTATGTCTTTGCGAGGCTATATCGCTATATAATAGGTGCTACCTAAGGTGCTAAAGGAGGGGTATTTATAGGTCCTATGTCCGAGTTACCTAAGGACGTAGCTTCTTCTATTATCTATAGGTTTTACTATAAGTAAGCGAGTTTCTATCTCTTTTCTATAATGCATATCTAGGTTACTACTTCTTTAAGGCGCTGATTTAGTATTACCTCCTTATTATTAATAAGTGTTCCGCTCTACTAGTTGTCTAATAGGGACTAGCGGACCACTCTAGTTAGGTTTAGTAGTGTAACATTCTCCTGCTTGTCTGTAACGTGGTTATAGCTACCACCTGATTAGGTCGCTATGTAATGAATTCTAGACATCTTAATCTAACTAATAGTCTATTGCCCTAAAGGGAAGAGAGATTAATTTGTTAAGGCTTTTAGCTTAGGAGTGAATAACAGAGTGAAGGTTAGATTAAAGTGTTATAGCTATTAATCTATTAGCTAGGGTGGGTGCTTAAAGGTTTAATCTCTAGCCCTTTCCCTTTGTTTGTGGAAAGCCCCTTTAAATAGCCCGCAGCTCTCACGTGACTAGCCCGCAGCTAGCCCTCAGCTCCGTGCCCCGCTGGGTTCCACCTCATCGATGCCGTCGCCACCCTCATGGATGCCGTCGCTGTTCTGCTCCTGACATTAAGCCTTTAGTAATAATAAGTCTAAGGCTAATAAAGTTAGAAATTATGCTAAAAACCAGTCTAAATATATCTCTAAAGTCTAGCTATTAAATAGCTATAAGTCTATGCTAAGTTTTTGCTTTAAATATAAGATTTATTTAGTAGTCTAAATTATTATTAAGTGAATTATTCCCCTATTAAATCGCTGCGATCTAACGATTATTTTAGATTATAATTAGGAGTTAATTAAGCAGCTAAGAAGTTAAGATTTAGCTACTTAGTTACCGCTTATAGTCTTTAATAACCTCTTTTATTATAAAGTCTTTACATAGTACCTAAGAATTCTTAGAATTATTGTAATTCTTCTATTTTACCAAATATTTGCGCCGTTTACCGTTATATTTATAGGCAATAATTTGTTTAACTTTAAATTCCTCTTAATCCTCTTTAACGTTATCTTGTAGTAAGGTTATTTTAACCGCGTTACTTAGATTTCCTCTAAAAGGTTCTAAGCTTATAATATTAAAAACATTATATAAGCGCGTTCCTTTAGGTAACTTTAATTAATAAGCTAAACTATAATAGCTAACTTCTTTTTAATCTTATATAGTCCTAAGTACTTTATAGCTAGCTTTTAGCTAGGGTGTTATAGATTAATATTCTTAGTTAAGAGTAAGATATAGTTACCTATATTAAACTTTATTAGCACTCTCTTTTAATTATAATACTTTTTCTATAAGGCCTATAAGTAGCTTAGTAGCTACTTAATCTCTATATGCTTATGCTTTAATTCTAAAACTCTATTTTTAGCTTAATTATTAACCATTAGAATTAGCGTAACTGCTTAATCTAGTCCCCTTAGGTTATACCCTTATAGCGCTTCTATAGGTATATATATATATATATTATTTACGCTAGCTAGCTCTATGTAGGGCTAGTACTAGTACTCCTGCTGCTTCGTTAAAAGGGAAAACCCTTAAATGGGAAGAAAAACCCTTGTATCTATGTTTAGGCTAACGCTAACCCTGCACTAGGCCTGCGTCGCGTTGTGTGTGGCCTATTGTAGGTGTTTGTTACTAGCTTACGCTAGCCTTATCCTAATAAGAAAAGAAAGAAAAAGGAAAAAGGAAAATCCTAGGTTCTAAGCCCTACCTAGCTCTATCCTAGGTCTGCTCTAGCACTGCTCTAGGCCTCTTATACTATCTTATAGCGTGCTAGATTTAGTTTTATGGTGGTAATTCACTTCTCTTTCACTTTTTAGCTAACTCTTCTATAGCCTTACTTTTTAGCCTTCTCTAGCCTAGGTCTAGCTTATTAGTCTAGGGAAGTTAAAGCACCTAATGTTATTTATCTTTTATAGTAAGGGTGTAGGTTTAGTTTAATTCCTAGCTATTTCCAGGCCTAGGTCTCTTAGGCATTAACTAACTAGATTCTTATCTTGTGTTTTTCTTTCTTTATTAATATCTATAATTTAGCCCCCTCCCTATATAAGTATAAGAAGGGTTCCTCCCCTAGAGGGTCTTCCTTCTTTCCTTTTTTTATTAAACTTCCTATAGGTTCTTTTCTTCCTTAGAGCTACCTAAGGCGCTCCTAGGCTAGTGTTAGCCTAAATGCTAACGTTACTATAAATCTGTTAAGTTATTTAGCAAAATAGCACTAGTAGCTATAAGTATTCCTATATCCTATGCTATTCTAGCTCTAATCCGCCTAGGAAACTCCTAAGAATAAGCGCTACCCTTAGAAGTCTTTAACTAAGAAGTAACTTAAGTAGGCTATAGCTAAAGATCTTAAGGTAAGACCCTTACTACCCCTACACTAAGTCTACTCTAAGTCTAATCTATAATAGTTAGGGATCCCTATAGGATTTAATGTGTTTCCTGCAAGTCTTAGTCTATAGACTATCCTAGGCATTAATGCTATAATATTACTAGTAAGTTAGCTCTAATCCAGTTTAGGGGCAAGGCTAACTGTTTTGCGTAGGGCTTACCACTAACACCTATTTTAATTATTAGGTTTAAAACTATAGTTATTTAAAGGTAAGTAGCTAGCGCCCTTACCTAGGCCTAGTCTAGCGCTAACTCGCTTCTAGCCTAATTTAACTAAGCAGCGGAATAAGCACTAGTGATTAGTTAAGGTCTAGGTAGACATTATTGCTAGGGTAGTGTAAGTGCTTCTCTATTAGTCCTCTGCTAGTTCTATCCTAGGTCTAACTACTCTATAGGTCCTAGATAATTATTAAGATTATATAAAAAGCTTTACGCTAGTAATTAGAGCAAGAAGAAGAGAAGCGCCTCTATAGTAGGCCTAGGCTAGGCTAGTGCTAGAGGGGATTAATATAATAAGCTAGTATTTTAGTTATAGCGCCTAAATGCCTGCGTAGCGGAGATAAACTATCTCCTAGCCATAGCCCTGCTTACTAAGGGGTAGGCTAAGGTAATAGAGGAGTAATTCTAGTCCTAGAGGAGGAGTGATTAGTTAGGTGGATATAGCTTAGTAAAGGGGCGGTAGTGGACTAGAGGGGTTTATAATACCTAGCATTATATATTTAAAATTAATCTAATAATAGTTCTAGAATTATAATTCTTTAGCTAGCCTGCCGCTAGCTCTAAATCATATAATCTTACGTCTCTCCCTAGTTATCTATTATATTTGTATCCTAGTTATTAGTCCTAGCGCGTTAGAATTAACCCGGTTCTAGCTCCTCCTCTCTACTATGTATGTTAGCTGCTAGTTCTTATGCTAATAAGTAGTATTAGAGTTATTTTGTGCTAAGGAACTATTTAGCTATTACTCTTGCCTTTAGGGGTAGTTTAGGGCTAGCCTTACCTCCTATACGTCTCTAGGCTAGCGCGTTTAGGGGCATTAGTAATTATATTTAGGCAGTTTACTATAATATAATATTAGTCCTTAACTGCTTTGCTATAGCTATATAATAGCGAGTTTACCCTAGGAATGCCTCTCTAAAAGAGGAACTTATTAAGACTAATCTTTCCTATGCATAGTTAGACTATAGTTAGGAGATGTGCTTTTCTAGGCCTATATGGAATCTTTAGATTTCCTTTAGGTTATGAGTTAGTGGTTAATCCTTAGTTAGCTCTCTCACAAGTCTATGCTATCCTAGGCGTTCCTTACTATGCTACTTATCCTAGCATTATCTCTATTCCTTATATAGTTCTGCCACTAGTTTATTACTCCTAGGGGGTCTCTATCTATGACATAATACTAACTATACTAAGTTAGCAGCGGTTTAGATTATTATAACTATTCCGCTCTCTATAATTCTCTCTTTAAACTTCCGTTTTATCTTGTTTAGGTATAGATCTAGGGGGACATAAGTCTTAACCTCTAGTTAGGTAATAGGTATAGCCTTAAACGCACTAGCTATAATTTAGAGGTAGGCTAATTAGTCTATTATAAAGCTTTTAATTACTTCTCTTAGCTTTCTACCCTTCTTAGTTAGGGTATAGTAGGCACTTACCCTATAGGCAAGGATAGGCTAGACTACCTATGTGTATAGGAGTTAGGCGTCTCTAAAGCTATAACCCTAGGCTAACGCTACTAGCAAAGAGAGTATAAGCTACTGCTAGGCTAGTTTGCCTTTTAGGATATTCTTATAGGCACTCTAATTAAGTTTCCTATTAACCTAGACTCTAAGGAACCTATATAACTCTATAAGCGCTATCTCCTCTACACTAAGTTAAACCCTAGCCTATAGGGGTTAGTATGCTTTACTAAAGTATATAAGTTTAGTCTTTACTAGGTTAAACTTTACTCCCGCTTTTTTACCTATTTTTCGCATACTTTCTATATAGCTTTAAGCCTCTTCTAGGTTTACATAGTATTTTTTCTAAATGCCGCTATATTTATATTATTCGCAAATCCTATTACTACTATGCCTAGGATAGCTTAGAGGCGCATGTAAAGCTTCGCTAAGTAAAGTAGGAAGAGGATTAGTAAGAGAGATAAGCCTTATAAGGTGCTTGCCTTTATCTAAAAGGGTCTTAAGAGTTCGCTATTAAAGCTAAGCTAGCTTATTCTATCTATAAGGAAGCTACGTATTACGGCTATTAGCTAGTGTAGTATGCCTATTTAGATTAAAACGTAGATTAGATACAGGTAGCTAACTCTATTAAATACGGACAAGATGTCTATCTATGCTAACAAGGCAATGCTACCTCTGCCCTAAGCCTCTCTTATATATTCTATAAGAACTCTAATTACAGTTTCTATTAATCTATTTACCCTATTTCCTATTTATAGCTTAGGAGGAGGCCCTTAGCCTTAGCAAAGGCCGTGAGCTGCCTTATAATCGCTACTTCTATAATCTTTCCTACTATATTTAGTAGTGAGATAGGTCTTTACATATTAGCTCTTCTTATCTCCTTAGTGGTTTTTCCTAGCTTCCTAATCACTACTACTTATATAGTTTAGAACCATGCTAGGAAGTATCCTACTTTAAGGATAGCATTTAGTAAGTATACTATAGCTTCTTTAGCTAGTTTATTATAGGCCTTAATAAGGCCCGCTAGGAGTTTATTATCTCCTAGGGCTTTCTAGCTAGCTATATCTAATAGGATATTTCTAATATCTCTTGCTCTAAACTATTCTTTGTCTAGAACTAGTGTGTTTTTAAGCTCTAGGAAGGAGAGGTCTAGGATATAGGAGAGGTTTGCTATAGGCTTAGGGAAGAACCTTTATGTAAGTATGCTTGCCTTATCTTCGTGGGTAGTGGCTAGGTTAGGGTTATTATTAGTTCTTTCTAGGTCTAGGAGTCTAGGGAGCTCTAGGGGGCCTAGCTTTAGAGCTAGGCCTATCTCTCTAGTCTCTAAACTCCACTGTCCTTTTCCTATATATTAGCTTTTTATAGGGCTTCTCTTTACACGTTCCTTTTTCTTCCCTAACTATCTATTCCTAGTTGTTATCTGCCTTAGAGAAGGCTTACTAGTTTGCTTCTATCTTCTAGCGCCTCTATTATCTCTTAGCTTATCTAGCTTTAGTAACTGCCTCTTTTATTCTCCTTAACCACTATACCTCTAGGCTAGGAGTCCTTAGCGCTTCCGCAGGGCTACTAGTTTTACTATCTATTAGAGGTTTGTAATAAGCTACGTTATATATGCGTTAATTCCTTCCTTATCTTTTAGGTCTAGTGTGTTTTCTGCTTAGAGTTACACCGCTGCTTTTGCCTTTACCTATAGTCTATTTATTACGGTCTAGGTATGTTTAAGGGTAGGCAAGGCGCCTTCTTGCTCCTTAGTAAAGATGCTAATTAGCTACGGAATATAGTTAGAGCCTATGAGGTCTTCTACGCTGTTATAGTGGACTTAGATATCTAGAGTTGCCTATGCTAGATCTATAGTGCTATCTCTGTCTTCTCTATGTTATCTTATAGGTTCCCCTTAGGGTATTACTAAACTAAGCCTTTACTAGCTTGTAAGGTCTAGTAGTTCCTCTGCTCCTCTAGTTATTCTATCTAAGCTATCCTAGAGAGGGTGTTTTTAGTTAAAGTCTCCTACAAAGACACTTTAGCTATAAGGCTCTTCCGTGTTAAAAATACAGATAGGTATGTTCTAGTTATCTATATATCCTTCTAAGTAAAGGAGTAGATATTTATGCCTTTTATCTCTACTAGTAACTAGTTAGGTCCTCCCTAGGCTATCTACGACCCTATATTATGCTTCTTATTTACATATACCGCGTTCTATCCCTTATAGTGTGCTAGTTAGAATTAGGCAAGGCCTAGTGCTAGGGGCTATAGGTGCCTTATATGTTCCTACTCTTAGATTGCTATTATGTCTATATTAGTTTAGTGTTAGAGCGCTATATGTATTAGGCTATCCTTTTATTTACGTTCTAAAAAGGACTTATAATATTACTGTGTTAATTAGGGGTAGTAAATCTCTGCTATCTTACGCTAGCTCTATTCTAGCCTTATTTTAAGACATATATTATATAATACTCCCTGCCCTAGGCTATTTAGCACTCCTCTCTATATTTATAAGGCATCCCTTTTCCTACCTACTATAATAATAGGTACTATAGCTATGCTAGTTCTCTTACAGGGTAGCATTAGGCTTCTATCTAGGGAGTTACTAGCAAATCGCAATAGTTACTCTAGGTAACCTACTTTCGCTACATTTTATTTCTCTTTAGGATAGGGCAGTCCCTTAACCACGCTAGGTGCAAGCCAGAATATAAGATATAGTTTTCCTTTAGTTATTCGCTAATTATTAGGCATAATATTTCTCCTTCCTTATATTAGCTAGCTCTACACCTACCGTATCTTAGGGCTACCTTATAGAACTTTATAATATAGCTAGTTTAGAAGTAGTTATAGCATTATTAGGGTTATAGGGTCTTATTATATAGTTTAGTCTAGAATAGCTCCGCTTTAAAGACTATTCTATCTTAGCATATCTTATTAGTATCTTCTACTTCTACTAGTCCTAGGATTAAGGTAGTATACTATGTATTTTTACTTAGGGGCGCCTTACGGTTACCTTAATTACGTTTACTTTATTCGCTTTTCTAATCTTAATTATAAGGTTCTTAATAGATATATACTTTATTAGGAATCCCTTAACTATAACGCTAAGTACATAGCAGTAAAGGGCTACTTCTAGACTAAATGCTTTAGTAATCTATTTTTAGTCCTCTCTATATTAGGCTATGTTTCCTTTAAAGGTAATAATTATGTCTTCACTAGGGAGTCTTCTAGCTACTATAGCTATGGTTTAGCTAGTGGCTCTGTTTACTATAGTTATTATATCTTTAGCGCCTTAGGATTAGAGCGTTTCCTAAATTATATTACCTTTAATAAGTACTTCTCTGTGTTATTTACCTAGGACCTATAAGGGAGGGGTTTTATTATTTAGTCTTCTTAGTGCTAGTCTAGCTATAATACTTGCCTAGGTTAGTGCATTAGTTCCTTTAGCTTCTTCCTTAATAGCCTTCTTAAGGGCTACTTTAAGAGCTTCTTTAGTAGTGTAGATATTGCTATTATTGTTACTACTATTATTATTTATAGCTCTTATTTTAGCGCAGGCGTGGTTCGCTACCTAGCAGGCTATAGCCTTTGTAATGCTCTAAACTTAGGAGACTTTATTGCTAGGGATAAGGCTAGCGATCTTATTATAGAATTTCGTGTTATCTAGGTGTTTAAATTGTATCCAATCCGTTATTAGGTTGTCTTTGTGTCTATAGGCGTTAAATTACCCTATTCCTACGTTTAGGTAGTGGTAGCTCTATACTAGCCCCTTTCTCTAGTATTAATTACTATTAGCATCTTGCCCTCGCACCTGCCTCTAGCTCTATTATAATGCGATATTGTAGGAGGGGTAAACGGAGGTAAGGAATTCAAATATTAATGTGGTTTGTATTTTAGAGGCGATTCCGGACCTTTAGATCGGTGCGGAAAAAGTATCAAAGGTTGCTTCTATAGGTATATAACTATAACTTATGTGTGCGCTTATATTATAAGCAAACTATACTATTAGGAGATAATTAACCTAATTAGTTTGCTCTACGCATATAAATGCTCTTAAATAATGCTTTAAAACTTAATTTAAGCGTTTTATCTAACTATTTATCTATGGATAAAATATAGTGCTTAATCGCCGCTTTATTACTAAGAGGTAGCAGAATATTCTCTAAAATCTACTAGTAAATATTAAACCTTAGTCTATAATAATACCCTCTAAGGCTTTATAATCTTTAAAAATATATTCTAGGAAGATAGTTACTAGTCTATCGCTAGTTAACCACGTAGATATAGGGATATAAATACTATATTTTATAAATCTATTAACCACTACTAAGATTACATTATATGTTCTGCCTTACTAATCTTTAACTAGTAGAAGTCTAGTAATAAAATCTATTAATAATTCTTAAAAGGGGTAATCTAGCACTAGTAGCATAGCTAGCTTACTATAAGGTTTATGTATTCGCGGTTTTAAAACTTAATAGCTAATACAAGTACGTATATACACCTTAATATCTCTTTTTATTCCTAGCTAAAAATATTAGTTAGTAACTTATTAAAGAGTTCTAATAACTCCTTAATGCCTAGTAGTAAGGTTATTATAAATTAGTAGTAGGATTTCTTTTCTTATTCCCTATAGGATAAAAACTTAATTTTTAAATATTAATAGCTTAGAGGGTCTAATAGACTATATTTATAATATATCTAGGTTACCGCTTAATAGTAGCGCCCTTTTCTTTATAATAAAGGCATCCTCTATTATATATCTAAAAGTAAGACTTAGGTTAAGGGTTCTAACTCTATGTCTTCTATAAATATAGCGGAATTTAACTTAGAAAAGATTCTCTATACCGCTAAGACCCTAGCTATAATATATTTACTAGGTTATAACTCCTTAGCTAGCGAATTTAGTCTTATATATAGTCTATTCCTTACTATAATGCCTATATTAAGCGCGTCTAGTCTAATAGGCTTCTCTAAAATTAATAAGACCCTAGCTATTATACTACTGCTAGGTAGTAACTCCTTAGCTAGCAGGCTTAGTCTTATATACAGTCCCCTATGCTATAATAATATCCTTAGAATATATTTAGACTATTAGGCTTTTCTAAAATTAATAAGACCCTAGCTATTATACCACTACTAGGTAGCCACTCCTTAGCTAGTAGGCTTAGTCTTATATGTAGTCCCCTTATGCTATAATAATATCCTTAGAGTGTATCTAGACTATTAGGTTTTTTAAAATTAAGAAGACCCTAGCTAATATACTACCGCTAGGAGTAACTCCTTAGCTAGCGGGTTTAGTCTTATATATAGTCTATCCTTATCTAGTTAATAGTTAGGGGCGATTTTATAGAGCACTAGATATTAATAGTTTTATTATAGTGTCCTTATAGCCTATTATTTACAAACTAAACACACCGCGTTTTCTTAGAGCACTAGATACTAGTAGTTCTATTATAGTATCCTTATAGCGCGTTATTTATAAACTTAGTAAGAAAGGTTAGTAATTATAAGGACGCTACCTCTACCTTCCTCTCTTTACTTATATAATCTAACCTCCTTAATAGAGTATTAGTAAGGTTTAACTTACTTACTCTATATTTAATTATAAAGTTAAATAAATAGAGTTTATCTAGCATAGTAACCTATTTACTAGTTAACTTTAGCTTTATAGCTAGGTACTTATAGTTTAAGTAATCTATAACTACTATAACTAGATGCATTAAGTATATAAGATAGTGCCTCTAAGTTTAGAATACCTCTTAGATAGCTAGTAACTCTATATCTAGTATTATGTAGCATAGCTCTATCTTATTTAACTTTCTTAATATATACGCCACTAGGTACTAGTAACCTAGCACTAACTACGCTAGGATAGCCCTAAGTGCGTGTCCTAAGGTATTTATCTTAACCCTTAATAGGGCTAGTGGATTAAAGTACACTAGAATTAGCGCCTCTTAGAATTGTTTTTATAGCTCCTAAATGTAGCTAACTTATTAGGATTTAGCTTAAACTTCGCTAGTTAGTCTCCTTAGAGTTAATTAGTTAATAGGATAACTATTTTGCTATAGCCTTTAATAAACCGCTTATAAAATCCTATAAAGCCTAGGAATAACTAGATATTAAAGACACTGTAAGGTACTAGCTAAGTTACTATTATCTTAATTCTAGCGGGCTTTATTATGATTTCTTCTTTAGATATAATAAAGCCTAGGAATTTAACCTCCTTATATAAGAATTTACACTTTTCTAGGTTAATAAAAAGGCTTACTTCTTAGAGCTTCTAAAGGACTTATTTTATATGCCCCTTATACGTAACTATATTACTACTATAGATTAGGATATTATTTAAATACATAACGTAAATTATATCTATAAGGCCTTTAAGGGCATTGTTAATATATTCTTAAAAGGTTATAGGTGTATTAACTAGCCTAAAAGGCATTATAAGATATTTAAAGTAACCGTATCTGCATTAGAACGCTATTTCCCACTTATTACCCTCGCGGATATATAGCTAATAGTATGTATCTTTAAGGTCTAATTTTATATAGACCTTTGCTCCCTTTAATTAGTTTAAGATCTTTGTAATTAGTAGTAATAGCGCTTTATCTTTAATAGTAATCCTATTAAGGGCTTTATAATCCATATAGAGGCGTAATTTTCCTCCTTTCTTTAGCATAAATAATATTAGAGCTTTAGCTAGGCTAATAGATCTTTAAATCTATCCCTTTCGCTACGCGCTTGCTAAGTACTTATAGAGCACTTCTAGCTCCTTTTTACTAAATTATATATTAGTCCCTATAGGGCGTTTTCCTCTCTTCTAATTTAATAGCATAAGTTTAGCTACCTAGTGTAAGGAGAATACCTATAAGTTTATTTAAAAGATATCCTTAAACTCCTTATAGGCTTAGGGTATTTATATAGTTAACTTATAGGCTCCGCTTATCTCTATAATTACTAGGTTATTATAGGGCCTATCTTTATTTACTATTAAGATATTATTATCTTTTTATATAATTTCGGTTATTATCCCCTGTAAGATAAATCTAATACAAGCGCGTTTTGCCTCCTTATATACCTATTGCATCCCCACTGCTAGTCTAAGACATTCTTTTGTAATAGGGTGTCTCTAGTAACCATCTGTCTAGGATATAATCACTGGTTTGTATGTAACTACCTAGTTATACCCTAATAATAGGTCTTTACTAGTATTTACTATATAGTAGCTAACTTAACACATTCTTACGTAGCCTATGCTATCCTTAATTAATAAGGTTTATAATAAGATCCCTTAATGCTTAATTTTAGTAAGGGCAGCACTCTTAAGGGTTATGTTATCCTTTTTACGTTAGCCTAATTAACTACTATTAGTAACTTTAGGTAGATAATTAAATAGGTTACGCTAGGGTTAAATAGCGCCTTTATAGCTACCTATTTATATTCTTACTATAACTTTACCTTAACTCTTAGTCTTAGATCTTTAGGCAATAATTTAATAAGAGCGTTTTCCTAGGGTTACACTAAGCTAATAGGGGTCTTATTTAAGTCTAATAGGTCCTTATCTCTAGCCTAGTTATGGCTAGTCTTATGCGTCTCTGTTATATGGTTGCTTCTCTTGTAAATAGAATAATCTAGTTTAGTGTAGCTTAGTAAAGCATATCCTAGCTTACTATACTTAAAACATATAAATAGCGAATTTATCTTTCTATTACCGCTTTATTACTATAGCCTTTCTAGCGAAGTGAAATGTTATTATCTTTTTAACTATTATTACCTTAATCGCTTAATTAGCCTCCTTTAGTTATAACCTCTGCCTTTCTTCCTTAGCCTACTAGGTAGGTCTAACTCTTAGGAACTCCTAGCTAAGTACCTGCTTCTTTATAGCGTTATTAAGGCTATTAATAAACATATAGATTTATAGGCATTTAGGAATTGCTTTAGGCAGCTTAGCCTCTGCCTTACCCTAGATCTTTATAAATATCTAGAATAATTAGTGATTTTCTTATCTAAGACCTATTAATATCCTTATTACTTCTAAGCACCATGCATTCTTATCTATAGTTCCTATCTTTAGCTAATCTATAAATCTATCCTAGGTATAACCCTAGTAATTTATATAACTATCCGTAGCTATATAATATATCTATTATTGCTTTACGTTATCTACTAGGCAGCTACTAGTATAGGTAACCTTAGTTATATTATCTATAAAGGTTCTATAATCTATAGTAAAAGCTATGTTTAAATTCGCTAGGAAATTCTAAAGACTCTTAAAAGTATTCCCTTTATACATAGGTGCTTTTAATTATATCTTTACAAGGCTATATTGCTATATAATAGGTGCTACCTAAGGTGCTAAAGGAGAGGTATTTATAGGTCCTATGTCTAAGTTACCTAAGGATATAGCTTCTTCTATTATCTATAGGTTTTGCTATAAGTAAGCGAGTTTCTATCTCTTTTCTATAATATATATCTAGGTTACTGCTTCTTTAAGGCGCTAATTTAGTGTTACCTCCTTATTATTAATAAGTGTTTTGCTCTGCTAGTTATCTAATAGGGACTAGCAGACCACTCTGGTTAGGTTTAGTAGTATAACATTCTCCTACTTGTCTATAGCGTGGTTATAGCTACCACCTAATTAGGTTGCTATGCAATGAATTCCAGATATCTTAATCTAACTAACGGTCTATTACCCTAAAGGGAAAAGAGATTGATTTATTAAGGCTTTTAGCTTAGGAGTGAATAACAGAGTGAAGGTTAGATTAAAGTATTATAGCTATTAATCTACTAGCTAGGGGTAGGTGCTTAAAAGGTTTAATCTCTAGCCCTTTCCCTTTGTTTATAGGAAAGCCCCTTCAAATAGCCCGTAGCTCTCACGTGACTAGCCCACAGCTAGCCCTTAGCTCCGTGCCCCGCTGGGTTCTACCCTCATCGATACCGTCGCCACCCTCATGGATGCCGTCGCTGTTCTGCTCCTAACAAACAAGTCTAGAGAGGGCGTATAAACGGGGCTTGTCTAATAAGCTCTTTAATTATAAGCTTTAAATTAAAGGGCCAAATCCTGGTTTTTAAAAGCAGAGATTATCGTAGACATCTTAAATGCTTACTTTCAAACGCTTCTAATATAGCTAAGGAATTTAATCTTTATAATGCTCATAGCCCTATCACAGACTATAATATTAAGGGCTTTAGCGTAATAATGCTTAAGTAGCTAAAAGACCATAACATTAAGAGGTTGTAAGAGATATGTTAGATACGGAGGCAGCCTAAAAGGAATTATACCATGTTCTTCGTAGAATTTAATGAATTCAAGCGTATAATGTAATCCGTGGCTATTAAGAATTAGTAAGCATTTTTAACTAATAGATATAGCGTGTTAATTAAAGTGCTTTAACCACTTAAAGGTAAGCTCGTTATTAGTGTAGCCTAATAATAATAGTGTTATCTTTGTCTATGGATTAAGCTCTTTAATATAATACTACCTTTCTATATGCTTTTAACCTATAAGGATAAGGAAGGCTAGGATAACTTAGCCACTAGCTACGATAGCTTTAATTACAGTTACAGATTCGCGATTTTTAGGCATTAAAAGAGATATGCCCTCTTTCTCTTTATTATAACCATATAATCTTTTCCTATACTAATTTAAAAGCTAGTCTTATCTATATTCTAGATATCTTTAGGAATAAGGCCCTTAGCATTAAGGACCTCTTAAAGTTGCTTAAAGTATAAAGTAATAACTTATAGATCTTCTAATGCCTTATAATTAGAGTTAAGCTTCTTTTAAAGGTATTGCTTATAACTATAGCGCTTTAGAAAGCGCGTAGTCTAGAGCTTTCTAATAACCTATAGAACGCTTAACGTGTCTATTAATGCCCTCTCCTTTAGAATATAATTTATAGCATCTATAATAAACTTAGGGCATACCGTAAGGTTTACATTATTAAGTTAGTTAATATAGCGGCATAATGTAACCTCTTCTTTGTTTAAAAGCTTTGTATTACTTGCTTGCTAACCCTTCTTAGGTTAAATCCCTTGACATCATTGGATAAGGCGCCCGCGCGGCACGCTAAATTAACGCGTAACCGCTCGAATACTAGCCTTCGGATTATTATTAATATAAGTAAGGGCTTTATTAACACGTAATTTAATATTAGGTTTCATGATAAAAACGCTAATAATAGTAGAATTCGCGGTTAAACGCGTTCTATCATTAAAGTGGTCCGTTGTGGTGATCGGTCCGTTTTGGTGATAAGCACTACCTTTAGTGGTTGGGGTTTCCCGACTGCCAAATAATGTGGGGCGTGGCACGATTAGTAGGACTGAAATCGTTTGAATCGTTTCACGACCAACTTTCCAACACACACAAGCATCACCTGCAGTTGCATTTCTTCATATAATTCTTGCCGTTCTTCCCCTCGTTGCACTGAAGACAAAGTCACGAAATGAGGCTACCTCCTATTCGTGCACTGACTAGCTAGCCCCCATACCAGACCTCTTCAACCTCTTTCACTTTCTGACTATCGCGTCCAAGGCGGCTACTGCTACTCGAGTAGTGGGCGTCGCTCGGTCTTTGAGTGTTTCACAGTCAAGTCAGCACGAATTGCATGACACGAATAGAGAGCCAAACGATTGCTGTTTGTGGTTTTGTCAGGTCTCTGACAGAATGAAACCACTCTTCACTATTGGTGCAGTGCTGCTACACGAGGGTAAATTGTAAGCTAGGGCACTACTCACTCACTCCACTCCGCATAAAACGTTTCCTACCTCGTCTTGAACCATCGACGTTTCCAAACCAAAAAAAAAAAAAAAAAAAACCGAATGTTTGGTGTGGTTTTGCGCAACATGTTCGACACAAAAGACTTCCTTAATCAATCGCGCATATGAACAACTGCCATTGCCTACTAATCACCGTCCATGCTTCAAGACACTAAAAGATCGATATCCAAAATTGCCCATTAAAAATAGTATATACAACATCATCTCGTTGCAACGCTGAAGGAGGGCATTTTGTGATGCGTGACAAGTGTCAAAACACAACTTTTTCTTCGTCAAATACTTTTCTTTGATAACAGATCATACCCTAAATTCCTCCCTGAAATGAATAGCACACAAGTCCGTGGTTTTATGACACTAAAAGGCAAAAAAACAATGCCCCTGTACCCGATGCTTTGCGACCTCTTTGTCGCGGCTAATGCAAGTTTTTTTCTCAACGTGAATAACTGTCAAGATTGTAGACATTTCCAAGAGGAATTGGGGAAAGGGATGAGCGCCACATGGGTGTTTACTGTGCACTGCCAACGCTGACGGATGAGCGTCTGACTTGTTCAGTGCCGTTGGGTCGGCCAGTCATTTTAGCCATACGCTTGGACATGCTATTATTGTTCCATCGTTAGTACATTTTTGGTCATGTTCAAATTTATGATGAACAGCAAATTACTTACAAGTCAAAGAAGGCGAACTGGCTGGGTTCACTGCCGAATTCGTACACGAATCGACTGGCCAAGTAGCTACCGAAGATGGCTCTGAGGTAGGTATCGGGCACGCGAGAAATGATGGTATCTAGACCAATCTTCTGGAGAAGAAGGTTAGGCAGAGCATCCTGGAGGACAGCGTGTCGGATCGTTTCGTTTGTCCACAGCTCGGAGTGCTGAAGCTCCTCGTCTAGAGTTATGATAGCGTTGGACAATTTGTCAGAGAGGATAGAACGAGGCACGCCAGTCTCTTCATGCTCCCGCCAGATGGCCTCGAATTCCAGACGAGCGTTCTCGCGAATCTTGGCCTGGACCTCGCGTACATATTCATTGTAGAATTGTGGTGCCTGGCCGGTCTTGGCGTCGATGCACATGTTCTCAACAAAGCCAGCATCGTCGAAGGAGAGCGATGCGAGAACTTCGAGCGAGGACGAGGTGACACCACCCTTGTTCGCTGATGCATCCTTGTAAAGAATACAGCCTGCGGCCTCGAGCCTCAATTTGGCATCCTGGGTGATGAACAAGTTGGCACCTTCCACAATGTAGGGAATGGTGGTCTTTCCATCCTGAATCAGTCGGTTGACAGAGATGAGGTCAATGGACTCAGGTCTGCCACCACAGGGCACGAAAATATCCGTCATTCCGGTATCTCGCAGGTGATAAGTATTGCGGAATGAAGTGCCATTGTTGATGACTTCGCCATTTGGCAAGGTCACGTTGTTGTCCTCGCATAGGACACGATATCCATCCTTTGATACTTTGGTCATATCATACTCGCTGATCATGGCACGCTTCTTGGCCAGGCGCACGAGTTCATCCTTATCAAGGCCGTTGGGATCAGCAAGCACACCAGAGCCATCGACAATGGCAGTCCATTTCTCGTTGCCCAGCAAAATTTCGTTGCTACCGAGATCACCGTCGGGGCCGCCAGTCTGCATCTTGCGAACTGATGCAGGGTCAAGCTCAAGCTTCCTGTATATTCCCTTGACGTATTCACGGACAGAGAGGGTAGTCATGCCATACTTGTCGTGAGGATCCCACCAAGCTTCTGTGACTTGCCAGTGAAGAATGACTTCCACCAGGGAGCACCACGGGCTCTGGCGTGTTCCGTAGCCCAATCAACAAGGTCCGCAGTGTTCTCATCAGGACCCATGAAAATAATTTCCTCCTTATTATACAGGTCGACAAGTTTATTCTTGATTCCTGGGGTTTGTGCGGGCAGCAAAGGTCGAGGATGCTGTCAATGTACTTCTCGAAGGCCTCCTGAGCTCGGTCTTGCATCTTGGGGTCCAAGAGAATGACACCCTTGGAGCCGCCTTCAGGGATATCCTTGTTCTTTCGCTGCTGGGTGCTAGCCAAGCCGTAATTTTCATCGAAAAGGTTTCGGGCATTGATGCCGTAGGCTTCCTTGCTTCTCGACTTAACGATGCGGATACCGCCGCGGGAGATGTCGCGGAAGCGAAGGTGGAAGCCTCTCGACTCGGCACCAATGACAAGGAACATGCCGTATAGGCGGCGAGGGTACTCGACCTCGGGCAGGAATGCAGGGTCCAAACGGAAGCTGAGAGCAACCTTGGTAGGTGTGAAGTAGTTTGTCTTGAGGATGGCATTATTGAACACACGGAACGCTGTCATAACCATTTCGTCGTGCTCATTCGCAACAGTCTTGGAGATCTTGTCCTTCAGCTTCGCATCAGAGAGAACATCAACGGCAGGAGTGACGGTCATTTGCTCATTCTTGGCGCCAATATGAACATTGGCGAAGGAAGCATATAACAATCGTACTAACTCGGGGTACGTCTGGATGATTTCGAGGATGTAATCCGGTGTGAACGTTTCCGTACGAAGACGGCGCTTGAGCTTGGACAACAGTGCTGCCTGGGCAGGGTCTTCAGTATCGAGGACTTCGGACAAGGAAGCATACTCGGGGCCTAAACGGTTCAAGAAGTGCTGGACAAACACCCAAGCGGAATGGGCGTACACAGCCTCCTGAAGGCTCAAAGAGCCAACGGCGAACAAGTTGTGAAATTTGTTGTGGGGAGACAGTAAAGAAGCGAGATCTCCTTGGTGATTTGGTGAATGGACTCATCGAGAGGAGGAAAGTAGCCGTCGGTAGGAGTGGCAGGCTTCAAGTAGATACTCATCACGGTAATACCGTTGGAGAACTGCTCGACATACTTCCTGGAGCTGGTGACGGCGTAGTAATGGTACAAGTCACTGAGAGCGGAGAACATGCCCCTCGCGGTACGAGTGCGGAAAGCAACGACGAGACGCTTTTCCGCAACACCCTCGATATCAAAGACTTCGATGACGGGACCAGTGCGGTTCACAGCCACCTCGATGATCTCTTGGTAGATTTGCTTGGTGTTTTCGGTGGCCTTTTGCCAAAAGCCAGCATCCGAGATGGCCTCGATGTTGGTTTCCTTGGGATCAGTCTTCTCAGGACTCCGGGCGAACTTGCACTGGTAGACGAAGTAGCATCGAAGGGTGGCCTTCGAGGACGGGCTGGCGCCAATCACAGCTGGGGAGCGAAAGGTTTCAACTCGGTACTTGGTCTTTCCTGATGGTCCAAATACTTGGCTTCCAGGCGAGATTCATATCTGGGTCCGCTGACGTTGCTCTCACCTGGCTCACTGGTATCAATGTAAATAGCATGGTCGTTCGCCTCCATATCCAGTCGAATTTCTTCCTTCTTATCCTCTCTGGAGTAGGCGGCAACTTTGGCAGCGTAAAGAGAGCTGATATGGTTTGCAATAACCTGGGGTATCTCAATTTCGAAGTAGACATCGTCGATCCCCAGTTGTTCGTAGAACCACTGAACCTGCTCGTCAATCGACGACTCGGGTATGTACCCAGCCTTTCGCAAAATCTGCTTGACGACCTTCATCTGCTCCTCTTTCCCTTTGAACTCGGGGCCACGTAATCAGCGGTAGCAGGACGCAAGGTTCGATTTCCATTGCCATTGGTTTGTGATGAGTATGGAAAGCTGAAGTGCGTGGGCAGGGGGAAGGTCCACGGCTAGATTCCTGGGATTGAACTTCGGCCAGGACCTTGGACACATGTGTTGATGAAGCCATTTCGTTGTGGTTTTGTGTGAGATTGTTGGTGCCGTAATTGGGAGCTGGAAACCTAGGAGATGGATGGTTAGTGATTTGTGTCGGTATGGCAAACTTTTGAGGGTGCTCGAAAGTCTACAATCATGTGTGGAGGAGCTTTGATTTCTGACCACAAAACGGTTGGTTGATTGGATTGGAGAAGAACACTCTGGAAACTTTTGCCCCGGTTGAGCTTGCCTGCCAGTTTCAAGGGATGTACATGTAATGACGTGGAAAGGCTTTCAACAATCGTGCTATTATATAATATGTACATAATAGCCTATGAGCGTCGGAATGTCATGGTGGCGGGGTCTGGTGGCGGGGCAAAAGAAACAAGCCCTCAGGGACGTCCGCACTTACACCAGTGAGTCAATGCAACAGCAATCAATTGCGATGACTGTCAAGTTTCGCTCCAGTGAGAATGAACTCCCGGAGTTGGAAGGAAGTATATTTGGGTTGGAAAGCAACAGGCTATCCACTTGAGATGACTTGTGATGATGGACGGGTGGTGATAGTGTGTGTAAGACAAGAGAATATGTTTGTCGATGCCAATTGGCTAAGGAGAAGGAGGTGATAATCGTCAAAGAGCCAAGGCAGGCCAGACAAGAATAAGAAGCACTGGCGACGCTACCTTTTAAGTATTATTTGCATCTCCAACAACAAGTGGGAAGTACGGGTGCGAGCAAACCCGACGAAAGTACACACCACACACCTCGTACCTGCCGCCGCCCCTCGTGGGGTGGGCCAAGAACATTTGGAGGGGACAAGGAAGCCCAGACTGGAAGAGAGACCCCGGCTCCATGTATGTATGTATGTATGTATGTATGTATGTACATACATATGTACTCCGTATTATCTGGTGCGTCAAGCGTGGGTACTGCCTACTACGGAGTAGGTAATTGTCAAAGGTAGGGGTCGGTGTAGCTAATAGAAAAGGTTCGATTTCGGTCAATCAGAGGTGCAGACAGCACCCGACTTTTGTACCTAAAGGGTACACAGTGCGCTATGGTAATGACTAGTCTACGGAGGTACTTCTGATACATTGTCTCCACCGTTGTCTTATCGAGGGTTTCATCCTAGTCAATGCGCAGGCCGCATCCACACATCCGATGCTCTAGGAGCTCTCCTGACACACCCCCAGCTAAGATATCTATTAAAGCTGGAGTTTATTAGTGTAGGAAGCGATTGTGACGAATTTCTGGTGTTATTACGAGGGAATCTCGCGTAATCCTATCCGGTGACAGAAATCCCTATGCATTTGACCCGACAGAGGCTTTGTGAAGCCATCCGCAGGCATCTCGGAGGTCTTTAACCAATTGACCTTGATGTTGCCCTTCGCACATTGCTCTTGAATCCACATTTGATTCATATTAAGGTGCTTGAGGCTAGTTTAAAGCCTTCCTTCTATATGCTCTGTAATTCGGATTATCTGCTTGTTATCACACTAGATAATAGAAAGCGGCGGCACGCGGACCTTAATATCGCGAAGCAGCCTCCCTAGAGATATGCGCTCTTTTACACTATAATTTAGGGCAAAGAGCTTTGCTTCTGTGCTTAAAGTCATTACATAATGTTGCCTACCTAACTTCTAATTAATCATGGCGCCGTGCATGATAAAAACGTAGCCTTGCGTTAATCTGCGAGTATTAGGGTTGTTGCTAAGGGAAGCATCGGTGCTAGAAAACAGGGTATTAAAGCTATCCGCGCCTGAGTAGCGAATGCAAAGCTTCTTTGTGTTCTAAGCGTACAAAATAGCTCCTTTAGCGAGCTTAATGTGCTTTGCTAACGGATTTGTTATAAAAGAGGCTAGCTTTGATGCTGTAAATGCCACATCAGGTCTTCCTATGATGTAAAGATACACTAAGGAGCCAATAACTGCTCTGTAATAATTAATCTCTTCGTTAGAAGCTTCGCTAGTATTAGCAAGGATCGTAGCCATAGGAAGAGGAGCAGAGGTTAAGTTCTTTAGATTGTTATTAATAACGTTAGGAATGAATTTCTAAGCGATCTTTCGAATGTACGATTCCTACGATAACCATATCTCTTTGGTATTGCGGTTTCTAATGATTTTAATGCCTAGGAACCACTTTAATTCGCCTTAGTCCTTGACGTCTAGGCCGTTTATTAGTTGCTTGTGTAATTCTTTGAATTCTGCTTCAGATCCGTTAGGGTAGAGCACTACAATGTTATCTACGTAGAAAAACAGGATAAAATCGTCTTTTGTAAAGATGCACGGGTCTTCTTTCCCTTATATAAAGCCTAGATTCAAGAGAAATCTCGTTAAATAAAGGAACCATTATTAAGGAGCTTCGCAGCCCGTACAACGCTCTCGTTATCTTCCAGAGACAACCTTTCGCGTTTATACCCTCTAGAGGCTTACAAAGATAGGTTCTTCAAGCTTTACGTGTGGAAAGGCATTTCGAACATTGTATTATTAGGTATTAAGATTATTAGCGCAGCAGACCGCAAGTAGCATGCGTAGAGATTGTGAAGCGAGCGTTGCAGTGTAGTTATTAAGGTTATCCTTTGGTTATTAGTTGCCTTAAATAACCATTCTAGCTTTAAACTCTATTACTACTCCTTTCTCGTTAGTCTTATATTTAAAGACCTAGCTAAGGTCTATAATTTCCCTATAAAGTTCTGGATTAAGGGATTTATCTAGTACGTCTTCCTAGCAATTTAGGGATAGGAGCTTTGAAAGTTCTTTTGTAATCGCTTCCTTCCAGCGGTCGCGATAGGGTGAAGCTATAGCTTATCAATAATAGGCGGGTTCTAGAGGCATATCTTTAATCCATAAACTATATTAAGTGCCTTGTAATGCCGCAGAAAAGGCATAAGAAAACTATGCCTGCCTGGCTTTGCGTGTTTCCTTTCTTTAGCGTTTTCTAGTGATGATATTATCTAGATCAATGCCGTTGTCCCAGGGATAACAATTCTCCACTTCTTTACTACCTTCGCTAGTAATTTCGCTAGTCTCCGCGGTAGTCTCTGCGTGTTCAATCGTCGCATCACGCACAAATTCATCAATTTCACGATACAGCGCATTGTCACCTTCTATCCTAAGCTCTTTGTTCTCTACAGCAACCGGTGCCTTATAAGAAGAGTCAGGAGGGGTTAAAAGTGCACCAGAAAGGTTATCTTCTTCCCCTATCACATAAGGTGGTGTTTCTGCTTTAAACTATTCGTTTTCTCCTTCTGTGGTTAAAGGCATAGGAGTGTAATCCTCCTCTTCCAATTCTAATCCAATGAGGTCTTGACTGATTTCCTTGTCAATATCATCAGCTTCAAGCTCTTCAAGCAGCGCGATCATCAATATCTTCTCCTTTTGAGCTAATTCTAGCTCTTCTTCTGGTTTAAAGAAGGAATTCTTATCGAATTAAACGCACGCCAATACAATAACTTTACGATTACAAAGCGAAGGTACCTAAATAATGTATTAGGACTTGCCTCTATAACCAACAAGGTACCTAATGTGAGCTTTCTGCTCTAACTGTGGGATCGCGTTGTGCGATTTAACATGCTCTAGAGCCTTCGTTGTCATAGGAAAAGCCTTACATCCGTAAGCTCGTAGATGTGCAATTAAGGGCTTCTAGACCTCTACTATCTGTAAATAGGCTGGAACCGTTTTCCTAGCCTAATTCCACTAAAGCTCGTAAGGTGTAATCCAGGTTCCGCAATGCTTAAAAGGCGTTCGATTTAATAGATAAACCGCAGTGTTAAAGACCTCATTATTAAGATCTTTTGGAAGCTAAGCCTCTAGGCTTAACGTACGAGCTTTCTGCTTAACCACCCCCTAGATCTCTCTGCCTTTCTATTCTAGCTAGGCATTAAGGGAGCTGAATTATAGACTATAATACCCGCGAGGGCTATCTTGTCTTTTATTTGCTCTGTAAAGAGGGCTTTTTCAATGTTACTGTGTAGAAAGCGCAGTTAAACCCTAAATTAAGTGCTTAGGAATGCTATTATCATGCGAAAGCTATCGCGAATGCTATCCTTTATTTTAAAGGAATAAAAGAACCTCATTAAGGTCATAAGGCATGTAAAAACACACCAATACCTATTACCGTTCTAATAAGGAGAGTTATAGTAATCTAGATTAACGGAAAGCCCGTAACCTAGCCCTTATGGAAGGCCTTCAGGTGTAACCTGTAATCTCTATCGCTTAGCTTTACCCGTAGCACAGACCTTACATTCCGTAAGCTTAGGACCTATTAATTTAACCCTAAAGCTACGTTCGTAAGCTCTGCAAATGCGCGTACGCCTAGATAACCGTATCGTTAATGCTAAAGCTCTGCATCTCCTTTTTAAGGCAGTCTTAGTGCCCTGCTAGTTATAGCGTAGGCCTCTTTTAGCTCTTCTAATAGCCGTAATAACACGTGGAGCTTGTTAATATCATGAACTCTCGCCATAGGCCTTAATCCTTTGTATAGGAAGCATTTCTTCTAATTCTAGAAGATCCCTACCTTTATTAGAATTATCGCTGATACGAGATTAACGTGAAATTCTAGGATTAGCAGCGCTTTCTCTAGTATAATTGTCCTTGGCGTTCTAGATAGCGGATCCGTTACTAAGATATGCACTAGACCTTCGCCTAAAGCCATATAGATTGTGCCACCGGCCTCCACCTCTGTCACAACGGTATTATCAAATTCAGCTTACTTAAACTAATAAGGGTTGTTAAAGATGTGAATATTAGCTCTAGAGTTATAGAGGACCATATTCCTCTTTAATTCTAAGCTATTAACCGCGTTTAAAGACAGGGTAACGCGTTAAGAGCGCCTAGCGCGTACGAATAACAATATATTAGCTAACTTCTCGCCTAGAGTAACAGCCACGGAGTCGTTCGTAGGATTCTATAAGGGTATGATAATATCGCCACTGCTCTTCTCCTTTAACTTCTAATTCATAGCCTTTGTTTTCTCTTGTGGATTCTCTTTTAGATACTTCTTAATATTATCTTTAGAGTTCTTCCTAACTTCCTAGTTCTTAGGAGCAAGGTCTAACTTATATAGAGCCTTAAACGAATTACAGGATTCCTATCACTTTAAGGCATCTCTAACTGTGTGATTCGTATATCTAGGGCACTTAGGCCTCTTGGATTTCGTTAAATCATTTAATCCCGTTAATTTATCGGTTATAATCGCATTAGCAGCCTTTGGTACGCTCTGCGGAGCTTCGTAGTCTCTTTTGAACTCTGCAATAGCCTTGAGAAAGCTCTAATTCATGCCCTTGTTAAGCAGATCGTTCTATTTCTTCTAAAATAACTCGAATTTGCTATGAAAAGGGATCACGAACTTATATAGTATTATCTCCTCGGTCTATTAGGTCTTAAGGTCTTAACAATTCCTCCACAGTACCTCTGTTGTTACTGCCCATTAGTACTAATCGCGGGAACCTTTAGCTTATAAGTGATTATTAAGGCGCGTTTCCGTAAGAATTAACATCTTCCTTGCGTTTAGCTTATATTAATCCTAAAGAAGCTTTAATATTCTTCGAGAGTGCTAATAAACTAACTCCTTTCCCTCCTTTTTGCTATTAAAGTTAAGAGAGTCTTAGATATTCTTTAAAAGGGTCTTACAAATAAATTCCCTAATCTTTAGCATTTGCCTTAATAGGTTTATGTATTTTATAAGGTTAAATTGTAAATCCTTGTATTTAAAGTTATACTTGTCTTTAGCGTCTTTGTACGCAATCTTCTAGTCTTCCAGAGCGTTAGGGTTATCCGCTATAATCTCTAGTCTTAGATCTCTTTTAGGTGAGCAGGTATTGTTAGTTCTTCTAGTAATTTATCCTAATTTAGATTAATATACTCCTAGACACCGTGAGATTCTGCGTAATTCTTAGTTTGCGCGTACTATTTAATCCAGTCCTTCTCTAACGATAACACTACATTTGGAGTTTCTTCAGACATCGTAAAGGGAACCGTACTGGTTAAAAGGAAGCATAGGGTTGTTATTTTAACTGATTGTTATAATAAAGGGCGATTATCTCTTGATATAGGCAAGCGTTGGATTGATAATTTTAACGGAGCTTTTATCCTCTAATAATTAATAATAAGGGTAATAGAAGCCTCCCGGGCTTATAACTGTTAAAGGTAGGGGTCGGTGTAGCTAATAGAAAAGGTTCGATTTCGGTCAATCAGAGGTGCAGACGGCACCTGACTTTTGTACCTGAAGGGTACACAGTGCGCTATGGTAATGACTAGTCTACGGAGGTACTTCTGATACATTGTCTCCACCGTTGTCTCATCGAGGGTTTCATCCTAGTCAATGCGCAGGCCGCATCCACACATCCGATGCTCTAGGAGCTCTCCTGACAGTAATACTCCGTGCAGTCTGGCAGTGGCCTACCACGCTGGCCGCCCCTCTGGTTCAGTCAGGTACCTCCGGAGGACACGCTGCCTCGAGTTGCACTGCACTCACTGATGAGTGATGACTCATCACTGTGCGGCCGACTGGCGGTTGTAGTTGGGTTATACATGGCGGCGCCGCTGGGTACGGCAACTTGTACTTTGTCGACTGAACCAGACATACAAGGCCAAGCAGGCAGGCTTTGATTTTGCAAAATATGGTGTTTCCAAGTCCCTTCCTGGGGCAAAGACACGCTATAGATGCCACCGTCATCGCGCTTGGACAACAAGGTCCTCGTCTCAACGAGTTTCTGCAACAAACACAGCAACATGTCCAGTTCTAACGGCACCAGACCATGCTCACATAATAAAGACAGCTTGGCACTAAACTTGACCAGGAAATAGGTGTGGCCCCAGGCCGCCGTGCACCTGACCGCTCAGGTGTCAGGGCTCCTGAGGACTCAGGAACCATTCACTCGAGGCTCGCTGGCGCAGCGTTCAGTGGCCCGTGGGTTGGCGGCAGACACGCAAGCAACAGCAAGCAGCAGCAAGCAGCAAGCAACAAACATGACTTGCGTAGCCCCTCAGTGGACTCAGTGGGGAGGGCAACAGCGAAGTACATACTCCGTACATTCAATGTAATATGTACACGCAGCGGATGTACATGATAAGTACATACATGGGCATGTGCCCGAGGGTGTCCGCGATGATTCCGTCGCTTGATGAGGCGGCTATTCGAGGCCTGCTTCTCCTTGTCTTCTTTTTTTCGGCGATGGCTGATGGATCGGGGGACCTGCTAAACCTGATCAGCTTCCATGCCCCACTTGGTTGGTCTGGTGGTGGTTGACCGTTGCCTGTTGCCCTGTCACCTTGTCTCGCGATGCATCAGCAGACGGGCAGAGATTTCTCTGCTGCACTCCTGGCCCGCCCCCGATGCAATCCGTGGTTGGTTCCCCAGGGTTGGTTCCCCAGCTCGCCATTCCCCAGGTCTTTAACTCCCTTGGTGGCTGGCCATATTAATTAGTTGCCGCTAGCTTATAAAACCACTGAAGGGCGGTGGTCAAGCCAACGTGGGCCGATGCATCGCGGGTTATCAAAAACTTGGGATTGTACATGGCACGGTGTTGAATGTTGGTGAACCCCTGATTTGAAGCATTAGGCTATGCATTCTTGATTTCGATACCAAGACAGCTGAGTGTCTTGACTTCGGTTTCGCCAAATTTCATGTAGGCGTCACTACAAGTCTCTGCTGCTAACTCTTAAACCGCACGGAGTACTCCGTAGTTTCAGGTGTCATTGATATGAGATTTGAGAAAACCCAAGATTCCACAACAGTCAAAGTGTTCGTTCGCTTGGGGCAGGTAAAGTTGTCGGATCCACCCCGGGGTTCTTACTAATTATCCCTCTTGAAATGCGTGGTTCTACAAGAAATACATTGTTTGACACATTGAGTTGATAGTCCAGAGACCTATGCCAAAAAAAAAAAAAAGGGGGAAAGAAATAGCCCGTCAACAACAAACATTGTTGTGAATCTGAGGCATTGCACCTGTCTTGTCAATACTACAAGGCCATGTTCGTGTAATAAGTCGTCAACTTCGTTACAATGACCAGGCACATTGACAAACTCCCGCCCTCGCTTTCCACCAACTAGCCGGCCGCATTTTCAGCAAGCACACATGTACCATGGTACCATGCATGGCCTTTTGTCAATGGTCATTGACGTGCATTGATTGATTGGCCTTCTCGTCTCCCCGAGAGCATTACCTGTTTTACCGCTTGTTCGGCAACGAGCTACCCCAAGATGGGGGTGATGGGTGGGTGGAAATACATGAGGTGTAATCGCCTTCGATTAAAGTTATGCATGCATGTGTTCCGCGACTAATCATCAACTTTTTCTTGATCGAGCACGAGCAGCCTCTCTGTTTCTATTTCTATCTATCAGGCTCGTATACATAGTGTCTTTGAAGTTTTTTTATCCCATCCGCCGACTTATCAATTTCAGCACAGCAGGCACTAGATCGTGCAGGGGCTCCCCGCAATCCGCGGCTAATGAAGGCGATCTGGTCGTCTTCTTCGTACATATAGTTTGATATACATGGTTCGAGGTTGACGACTTGCAGTCAGGAAGTGAAGTGCCAAGGAAGGAGCTACCTGGCCCCACTGCAGCCGGCTCAGCTCGGGTCCTGTCAGACAAATCGAACGAGGCCATGATGTTTCTATTACCCCAAGAAACTCATTTTAGCGGTGGTTAGTCGGGGGTCCAGTCTTCGGATTGCATCCCGCGTGTACGAGGTACCTGCACATGTACATGCACTATACCGGCCATTTGACTCCTCCCGTATGTACATATTTCCCGGGAAGTCGTCGGACAGGCCAATCAAGTGCGCAAGCTCTGCATCTTCAGGGCCTCGTATCATTGGGCCAGTCTGGTTTGCGCGGCTGAACTTGGCAGATCCGTCGGCTTGGCTATCATGTATTTTTGCACCAAAGTATTGTGAGTGTTCCGCGAACGACACCGAATAGCACCTATCTGTATCATTACACCGATTGTGGAAGCTACACTCTCCCGACTTGAAACCCACAGAGCTCCAATGCTCTCAATCACACTGCGCCTGGAATTGCGAGATTTCTTTCCTTCCTTTCATGATCCGAAACTCCACAACTCTAGTATGTAATACACGTTCTGCATACGCTCCACCATTTCAATGCAGGAAAATGATATCGCGGCTAGCTTCTTCGTAGCCTATCCATAGCCGAGTTATTACTCATCATGCCCCTTTCCTTTCCGTTGTTCACTCCGAGTGCTCAAGCGACAATACTCGCTCATCAATATCATGGTCAGGAACTGGACCCCATGTATCAGCCAAAACAAAGTCATTGCAGACAGAACGGGTCTCACTCAACAGGGGACGACGAAATTGGTAAATGGACCAGGTGGACCCGTGGTCCCAATCTAGCGCCGGCAATGGGATCACGAGGACAGTAATAAGAAAAGTTATGTGCCAGATGGCGTTTCTCCATTTTCTCCCCGTCAACTGTATGTACTCCGTACTGACGAGAATTTTGTGCCCTTTCCCCTGATCAGTGAACTGACAGAACAGAGCAAGAACCAGGAAATACATGGGGAAAAATGATAGTACACAGGTGTGCAATATTACCTGCCGTAGGTGCGTGTGTCTAACGAAAGTACCCGGGTAGGTATTTACTAGGTAGTAGCCATGTTTGCGGCCGAATCCCTGTTGCATTGGTCACGATGCTCCTCAGAGACAACTTTTTACGTACAAGGAGGACACTCGATTCGATGACTCGTCAAGCACCTCATCATCGCGTTTCGCACGTAACTTGGGATCCCCACTGGCCAAGCGGCCAGCATGGCATTTGGAGTTTTTTTTTTTTTTTTTTTTTTGGACGGGTGAGGTAGGTGCCGTAAGTATGTACCACGTTGCTGGACTTGGCAATGCAGTTCAACCGTTATAAGTTATCATTCATAATTAATTACATTCGGCATCCAGTTGTTCCAATGTTTGCTGCTGGTTGAAACCCACACACACGGAGTTTTTCATTAGTTCTGTAATAACTCCGCAGTCCGCACAAAGAAAGGAAGGACTGGAAGATTTCTTATCCACAGCCGCTTTGATCCCCAGATTTTTTTCCCCTTATTTTAATAAGTATAGGGTGTCCGGAATTTGTTGGTCTACTAGTGCTATTTTTACTCTGCCACGCACAAAAAAACAACATCCCGACACACCAGACGTCTGACTACATGTTACCAATTTAGCCAGGCGTTGGGGATGCTATCCACCACAGTGGGTGTACGTTATGTACATGCTGTGCTACGTCGGCAAGTGATCGTCCCTGGGACTCATGTCATTGTCATCATTGATTTACGGAGTTAATAGATCCCAGAGATGCCCGCCAAGCCTGATCGTGCTGCATGCGTGCTGCAACTGATGATGATGCATCGCATCAAGCCCACCAAACCAGTCGATTTCATGTACAGCTTGAAGTGTGACAGTGCGCAACCTGGTCAGACTGGCTGGTATTGATGCCGGTATTTATTGTCACTCAAAGACACCCTCACTCACCCCTTTCATTATCATGGATGGATGTATACCTTCTTCATCTCACCTCCAACCCCCAGTTGTCGGAAACCTCCTGCTGGTAATAGCGGCAACCCCCAATCAGTCATGGGGTCCTATGTACATGTAGGTCCAGCATAACCTGGCCAGTGTTCCGGCGAAATGCAACGGGTCACGATGCCCTCATCTCGAGCCGTCAGGTGAACTGCCCCCTTTACCCGGGCGACTTCCTTCACTCGAACTCAAGAGGGGAGATCGAGTGACCTACTGCTAGCGGTCGGGATTACTAGTAAGTATCTGTGTCAGCAATTTCCTCACATTCAAGGGTCCACGTGGGCAATTGACAAGGTGTTCCTTCCCGACGATGCCCTGCCACAACTGTGAGCTGGCCCAAAAAGAAGAAAGAAAGAAAGAAAAAAATTCAGGGTCCCCTGATATCACAGTAGTCTTGTAAGCCGGTACATGTACAATTCGTTGTTCGCATTGCCTACACACAGTGAAGCACACGAAGATGCTGTGTATTTTGATATTATTTTCGGCTGTGGAGGTCTAGTTTTGGACCAAGCCGATCTATCGGGTAGGGTTGATTGCAATACATCAAACGTGAATATTGTCTAATGCTCCATGGTAGATGCCGCGCAGGTACGACGGTTCATGCGGTTGTCATTGTCTTCGTTCCTGGACTTCAAACGGAACCTTTTATATGATATGCGTGCAATATATGCAATATACTGACGTCCCAACGTCAGCATGTAGTCACTTTCCCGCTCAGGCGTCTCTTGACAAAGCAACGTCTTGTTTGCGCCTGGCAGGGCTGGCTTGTTCACTTTTGCTTCCCGCAAGACCTGCTGGCGAATGGCTTCGATCTTTTGTCGTACCAGTCACAGTCGGCACAGTACTTGAGAGTGTCAAATGCTGTACTGCAGAAAACAGAGTGCGATAGAAGGCGTAGTATTCTCGCTGTACTTATTTGGTGTGTAGAAGAAACCATGGAAGTAAGTACTTCTGTATTTATTGTACTACATGTACATGCACCTCGAAGTAGTTGCTCGCGCACCCGGCTGCTGCGGCCCTACCTCAATTGGTCAGGCCCGCTCTCCATTGGCCACTGGCAATCAAACCATTGCGTCACACAATTTTCACCCATTTCACGTTCTCCCGGCATCCACCCACCCAGCTCAGCGACTTCATGGCGTCCGAGTCGTAGCAGAATCGCATCTTCACCAGTGCACCACCATCTCCCAAAGCCCAATGCTCCGACCACGGGTAACCCGCCCCCTCGCAAGGGCATCAGCTCGCCCATCTGCGGCGTCAACAGCCTCCCGGGCCCTCATCTCCACGACCCACAGACAATCTACCCGCGCGACTCAGGACTTTGACCTGAACAGGCTGAACAGCAAGCGTCGCGACTATGAGCAGAATCGCACCGCTTTCCTCGCCGCCGGTGCTATTGCTGGTATCGTCTCCTTCATATATACGGCGTGGAAGCTCAAGAAGGTGCTCAGCGTGCAAACCGAAAAGGACAAGGCTGCCGTGAAATGCGACACACCGATCCCTACCGAACCGTTTAAAACGGAGGCCGGTGAGAAGCGCAAGGTTGTGGTCCACGATGAAGATGGTCGCGAGATTGTCCCCACGGGACATAGTGTGGTTCCGGCGTTTCCTAGAACCATGCATATCAACCTAGGTCCTGGTCCTGGCCTCGGGGTCGACAAACGCACCCATTGCTGCCTCGATTACCAACAACGCCGGCACGGAATTCACCCTTGTTGGACTAGGCATGAGGACTGTGACGTTCATCGGTATTCAAGTATATCTAGTAGGGTTCTACGTGGCCACGCAAGACGTCGAACGTCTACAGCACTACCTCGTGAAGAAGATTAATCCTTTAGCGACGACGCTCATCCCCACTGAGAAGGACGCTCTTCGCAAGGCTCTGCGCGATGCTACCGAGGAGAACAGATCTGGGACTCCATTTTGCGGCAAGCCGGATGCCGCAGCGCCTTCCGAATCGTTCCTGTTCGCGATACCGACTTCCACCACCTCCGTGATGGCTTTATCCGTGCTATTCAGGCCCGATCAGGCCGCGACAAGGCATTCAATGACGAGGCTTTTGCCACGGCTATGAAGGACTTCAAGTCCTTCTTCAACCGGGGACAGGTTCCCAAGAAGAAGGAGCTGTTGTTGAGTCGAGACGCCCACGGCAAGCTTGCCATCATGTATGGCGAGGGAGACCTCAAGACAGAGGCGCCCAGGAGTCTGATGGGTACCATCTCCGATGAGAGGCTATCTAGACTATTATGGCTCAACTATTTGGCTGGAAGCAAGGTCGCTTCCGAGGGGGCCAGAGAGAACATTATCGAAGGAATCATGGAGTTTGTAGAGCGGCCCGTCGGCACCGTAGCCACCCAGGTAGTGTAAATTCAACAGATCCGGTCTGACCAAGCAAGGGCAACTATTGTATACTAGACTAGAATCAACTTTGCAATCATGTACAATTTGCACTTCAATGACGAAGGACGTGTTCTGAATAGCTCTCCACAGTTTATTTGTTTCCTGAATCACTCTTTAAGTTTTTCCATTTTTGATTGTGGCAAGTGTTATTTGTACAAAGTTCACTGCTATCCATTTCTATGCTTTCTGCATCTATCAAAGTCGTGCTCTGGACAGAGTGGGAACACATCATGAATCAGCCAATTCATTGTACAAAAGATTGTAGTCGATCGAAATATGCAAACTAGAGCATCGTCTTACGCCTTTAGCGCACCAGCGTCTTTCAGCAGAGTCTCAAGCTTTCCTGACTTCTGTAAGCTCTGGACATCAGAGTTGCCGCCAATGTGCTTCTGCTTAATGTAGACGTTGGGAACGGTGCGCTGGCCACTGATCTCTTCAAGAGCATCTTGCAGAGCAGCGCCATCGGCTACATAATTGTCAGCTTGATCGGGCGCTTTATTTGATCGAGAGGTTTCTGTTCCGTGTCAATCGGAATATTGAGAAACACTCACACTCCTGGTCGAGCTCCAAGAGGTCATATTCGACTTTCAATCCATCCAGAGTTTGCTTGGTAGCGCGGCAGTGAGGGCAGTAGGACTTGGAGAAAACAACTACGTCATGCCAAGGTGGAGAGGTTAGCAGGCTGTACATTTTCCCTTTGTTTTTCGGCTCTTGTGAGACGAAACGTGCTTCTTTCCTGGTCTTGCAAAACAGACGAGCGCCGAGATGCGGCTGCGGGGAGAACATACCAACAGAGGACTTGTTGATGAGATCCTGAACCTTGGTGCTAGCTTGAGCCATTGTTGTAGGACTAAGAGGGCGTGCTGTGGAAAAAAGGATCGGAAGACGTTGAACATGAGGAATGGCGATGCGAGGGCGGGAACTATGGATTGAAATTTATACCTCCTCCTCCTCCTCCTCCTCCTCATGAGAGTGTCCACGGAAAGAGCGGGGGTTGGTGACACGTTAAAAGAAGATTTGTCATCGGGGTGGAATGGAATCAAACGCGTCGGGTAAAGCGTGGATTGGTGTTTGGAGGGGCAGGTGGGACAGCCAGTCCAAATGCAATGGACTGGACCCTTTGCCGTATTAATATCGATTTGCTAATTCAGAGGATAAAATCCTGGAAGCGCGCTCGAGATAAAGGGGATTTTTTTTTAGCGGAGCTAGATAACTATTGATGCTCAATGTGATTGACCAGCCCTCTCTCAAGCTCGTGCGGAACGATAATTTTCAGTACTTCCTTCCTGTTCTCTTCATTGGTAAAAAGAGGAAAAAGAAACCACCACACTATACGGAGTAAACATAGATTTCAATATCAATGAGCTTGGAGTTATTGCTGTTGTGCAGGGTAGCATCACAACTACAAGTTGATTCTTGAGCCAACGCTTTAGCAAAGTGAGGATCCTACTGCAACAAAACACATTTTCATTCATTGACAAGTCGAAAGCTATTCCTCGAGAATTATTTACTTCATTACCGAACGAGTCGCATTCATTGTTCCCTTGATTTTGAATGTGGTCCAGCCTTTTGTTAGTCAACTTGCGTCCGTCATCACCTGACTTGGACACCTTGCTTGTTGAGCCTCATCCCCCTTCGGATCTAATTTCTGGCCAAAGGTGACAGCATCTCCTCAACAGCAATCCGCTTTAGGGATTAGCACAGCATATCGTGCGATACCCTCCCAGTCAGCGATTAGGCGAACGACACTCATTGGCGCACTCGATCTCATTTCGGCAGGACAACCCAGATTCGTTCAACTCGGTGGCCTTGCCCAACCCATCACGAACTGACGAACTGCACCCCTCGGTCGTCACTCTCGCCTCGGATTACTGACGCGCTTCTCTTGACCATCACCAAACGCTGCGATATAGCCCCCTACCCGATCTCGATACATATATCTGTCGCAGAGCAAGGAGGAGGTGTCCTGTTCAAGGTCACCCTCGCCACCCGACGACAAGGTGGATTCCAGCCAGCCCATCGCGGCATCCTTTGGTGCCCTCCAGAATCTGACTTCGTACCTCAACGGCACGCTGGTAAATCTCGGTACCGCTTTCCAGGAATCGAACGAGTACATCTCTGAGACACTAGGTGTTCCACCGACTCTTGTCTACGGCAGCCTTGCTGCTCTCGTTGCCCTACCTTTGACCATGTCACGATATGGCTGGTCTCTCAATCGTGAGCAGAGCTCTCCCTATAGCTCCGAGACTGGAGGTATACCCGCCGTGACGGACGAGGACTTCAGTTACATTACGTCACACGATTTAGAGGATCCTTCTTTCCTCGGAACGAGATCAGGGGCAGGAGGCCCTCCCGCAGAAGATGATGTGCTCATCATAAAGAACAAAGGAGTCACTTATCCAGCACATTTCCCAGCATACACAATCGGAGATGGGAAGCTACGTGTTAATGATGTCCGCGAGCGCGTCGGGTTGATGATGGAATTGTCCGAACGAGCCACTCGTCGCATTAAGTTGTTGTACAAGGGCCGACAACTAAAGGAGCCTGCCGCTCCCGTTCGAGATTACGGCGTCAAGAACAAAAGCGAGCTCATGGCGGTTCTTGCAGACATTCGGGACGAAAGTAGCCCGTCCGATGAAGAGATGGTCATTGTCGACGAAAGTCAGGCGGCTCGCCCCAAGAAGAAAAAGAACAAGAAGAAGAGAGGTAAGAGCAAAGGCGATGGTGAATCGGCCAGCAGTCCTCGCGACAGTACATCCAACATCGATGGAAATTCGCCAAGTCCATGTGCAGGCCCCATGAAGCGACTCGACGAGCTTTCAACCGAATTCTCCACCAAGCTACATCCTCTGTGCAAAGCCTACATTGCCGCGCCACCCTCGGACCCGAAGATGCGCGACGAGGAGCACCGTAAGCTTTCGGAAACCGTGCTTCAGAACATGTTGCTGAAACTAGATGCAATCGATACCGAAGGCGTCGCAGAAGTGAGAGCGGCAAGAAAAGAGCTGGTAAGAAGGGTTCAGGAAGTTCTTAAAGCTTTGGATGCAGCCAAAGCTAGTTAGAGTGCAGACGGCTGCCTTGGGGCAATTTCACTACGCAAGGACAAGAGACATACAGGTTTAGATTCGCTTTCCTACATCCTACCTGAAGGGCAAGTTTCATGACAATCGGGAGCTTGACAAGAATGGCAACGCCTCGATGCGGATCATGTGGCATAATTGCAATTGCAAAGCATCTGCAATGTAGCGTTGTTTGGGTTAACAAGATAGAGACCACTGGATTATTCGCGACGATGCCTCCTCAATGAATTTTTAGCCGAATTAGCCTTTTCAAACCCGAATACCTCTATATATTCTTCCCATCAGACATTTACCTCGTCCCGGGATGAATACTCTTTGACCAAGGCGTTTAGCAGAATGCCGTGGAATGCCGCCGTCTACGGCTCGTTTTGTAAGGCCCTTGCAGCAACTTCTGGTCCCAGAGAGTGTGTCACACACGCGAAATGCAGTTATCCGGCGAAACTCCGGCAAGCGCTCAGTAGGTCTTGCAGCCCTAAGCGATATGTCACCTGTGAGCAGCGTTCGCTTGCCCCAAAAACCCACTTAGCTCCTTCAGGCTAGTGCGACTTGTTCCAAAGGCACAACGAGCCCTCAAGCGGAACTTGGATTTTCTCGCCGTCAATCACTATCGCGACTGCTTCATCAACATCCTCGCCAAGGGACGACTAACCCCAGCAGCACAGCAGCAGATTCTCGCCGGTCAGGTGGGAGGATTTGTGTGTCTTCGACGTCGTCTGAGTAGTCGCCTACCTTTGTTTCCTCTCCACCAGAATAAAAGAGAGCCGATACGATGTCGTCGTCATTCGAGCCGGTTGTGAGTAAACCCATGGTCAACACTCTCCAGCTTCATCATGGCCCCGACAGTTCTGGGAAGTGCAAAAGAGAGAAAATTCGGGCGAAAGAAGGCTTGCGCGGGCACATTGGACTGGATCAAGGAAACCATCATCGAAGTGGGAATCTTATATCGTGTGCCTGCTGCATTGCCAGCTTGCCCATGCCGAGCTTTCATCAAGAGCACTTCACATGATAGCCAAATTTGCGAGGACAGTTATGAGGAGGTTCCGGTGGCTAATGAAGAAATACAGGTTGTTGTTGACGGCAAGGGCCACTTGCTGGGCCGTCTTGCCAGTATTGTCGCCAAGCAGCTCCTCAACGGCCAAAGGTTGTCGTTGTTCGCTGCGAGGCGCTCAACATCTCCGGCGAGTTCTTCCGCTCTAAGCGTACGTTTTAATACATATCCTCATTTTTCCCAACGTCATCTTCAGATAATGCGAACCGCCAAACCCCGACAGAGAACTGACTATCACACAGTCAAGTACCACGCCTATCTGCGAAAGATGACCCGATACAACCCCACCCGTGGTGGTGAGTTTCTCCTTGTCTCTTCCTGAAAGCCGCAGTTCGATTCATACTTACGCACAAATCAAGGTCCCTTCCACTTCCGCGCCCCCTCCCGAATCTTCTACAAGGCTGTCCGTGGCATGATGCCCCACAAGACCGCCCGCGGTGCTGCCGCCATGGAGCGACTCAAGGTCTTCGAAGGTGTTCCCCCTCCCTATGACACCCAGAAGAAGATGGTTGTTCCCCAGGCTCTGCGCGTCCTCCGCCTGCAGCCCGGCCGCAAGTACTGCACTGTCGGCCGTCTGAGCCACGAGGTTGGCTGGAAGTACCAGGATGTTGTTGCTCGGTATGTCATAAAACACTCGTCTCTGCAGCACGTCTTCAGAACGCGAAGAAGAGATTAAGGAACTAACGATGGCAATAGCTTGGAGGAGAGGAGAAAGGCCAAGGGTGCCGCCTACTACGAGCGCAAGAAGGTTGCTGCTCGACAACTGTCCGATGCCAAGAAGAACGCCTCCGTCAAGGCCGAGACTGCGAAGGCCCTTGCGTCCTTTGGCTACTAAATTTAGCCATACATAGATACCCTTGGTCATGGCCTTGGTCGAGGTTATAAAAAAACACTTCGCATTTGTCTTTGTCCTTTCTCGTGCGATTCATTAGATTGGCGCGGCGGTTCACAAACGGATTACACTTGATTTGCTGAGTGATGGCAAGGTCGGGGCGGCAGATGAAAAAAAAAGGGTGGCGGATGGTTCGTTCTGAAATGTTCTGCATGAATCCTTCGTCGTCGAAAAGAAACCGATGCCCAAAAACAAATAAAGCACAGCAACCAAGAAGATTTCACCAGGTCAAACGAATCACGTGTCACAGCAACGAAAGAAAAAGTTCCATGGGTACGTGAGGATTACAACCGGATGAAATCAGTGTTTGATGTCTCGCGTTTGCGGATGGGCCAGACAATTCTGTTTTGACGACTCTTGAATTCATGATTGAATTCATTTCTTTGATTACCAAAGGAGGGAAAGGAACTTGAGGGATGTTACTGGTGTGCCACCACAGTTTTTCTTCTTCTCCCTTGTGCCCTTTTCCAAGGAAGCCAATCTTACTACTTTCAGGATGGGTCCTTGATGAGAGGGTTGGAAGATAGTTGTTGGGAAATGGAGGGTATGAACAGATGGATTATTGGTACCTCTCTTCTCTCCACACCTGGGTTGAAAGGGTCCCTAGCATTTTGCGCCACAGGAGTAGAAAAGGAATGATATTATTTTGCATGACAACTTTATCGTATTTTCCCTTCTTTCTTCTTCGTCAACGACCACCCGAATTAATTGTTGCTGTGTTGTTGGATTTGTCGTGATCAAATGGCAGTAGTGATGTCACTGGATATGCGTGGGCATGTGGTTGTGTGTCACTGGTCATCAGGGCTTGGACCGTTGTCCTAATCACATTGTCCTGTAAGCTTCTGAGACTGACTCATGCCGACTTCAATAAGCACAAACCCCGTCCCATTCCAGGCAGCTGCTATGTATGTTGTACATACACGACAAATTGGCCCACCTACGGAGTAGTGTGTGGGGTTTCCCATACAGCATCAACCCCACGGCACGGTCATGTGCAGATAAGATAAACAGCGTTGCCCAAAGTTAAACGTCAAGTTGTCCTTCTGCGACCTACCGACCGGGGGTAGGGGAGCATAGGCAACTCATCAACCTGATAGCTTGTCGCATGCGCCAAGTCTATTGTAATTTGTCAAAACTTACATCTCGTCGAACCAAACCACCAGACTCACTTCTTATCTCTGTAAAGCCTTGGGAATATATTTTCTTCCTCTTCTCACCTCCCCCCAAAACACAACACACCAAACAAGAAGAATCGCCATCATGTCCGACCTCGACCATTTCGACCTCCTCCCCATACACATGGACCCTCAGTCCAAGTCCATCGGCGCAAGCAAACCCTCGCGCGCTCTCAACGCCGAACTCGAACAGCTCAACAGCCTCCATCGCGCCCTCCTCAACCTGGACGGCACCAACAACACCGCCGTGCCGCCTCCCCATTCCCGTCAACCCAAAGCGCACCGGACAGGTCAGCAAGCTTCGTGACAACGGCAACGCCGAGTACCGCAAGGGCAAGTACGTCGACGCCGTGCGGCTGTACTCGCTGGGGATTCAAATGGCTCTCCAGCGTCCACTCTGGGAACCTGCCGCGCTGGTCAGGGAGGAAGTATCCGGTCTGCTGGCAAACAGAGCCCAGGCACACATGGCGTTGCAGAACTGGCCCGAGGGTGCTGTCGATGCCGAAGCTAGTGTGGAAGCAAGACGAGTGGGCAACGCAAAGGGCTGGTGGAGGAGAGGAAAGTGCTTGATGGAAATGAGTCGCTTGGATGAGGCCAGGGAATGGGTCAAGCAAGGCCTGGAGGTGGAAGGCGAGGAGGCCGAGCTGGTGGGGTTGTTGAAAGAGATTGAGGAATCGATTCGGAAAAACAAGATTTAGAGAGCTACGAAACATGGGTCAACCATGAGAGTTTTAAAATCCTTGTCTTTTGGCTCTTGATGCAAAGGAGGCGATGATGCCATGCTAGGAACGAGCTCGACCGGGCCCAACCAAGTCAGCAGAGGGTGAGAGCATTTCGTATGGAGGGCATCAATGTGGGCTTGCCATCTGAGCCATCTTCAGCAAGTCTTCAACCACCTCGGGCTGTGTAGCCTACTTGCCCAAAAGTTCGACAAAACATCAAAGTCAGAGATTGACGAGGTCCAACCAATTTGAACCTCACCTTTTAGACTCAAGCTTTTTGAAGGATACCATAGACAGAGACAGAGACAGAGACAGAGAGATGGGTGAGATGGGCTGCATGGGAAGCAGAATCTGGCATATCTCGGCCTTTCATTACATTGTAATACATCTTTTATATTTTCTTTGCTTTGACGCTTTGGCCCCTGACTTGCACTGTGTGCGAGAAACTCTTGAACGATCTACCCAGTTACTGGAAAGGAGTACAGTTTTCAATGACACGAGACTTGACGCCGAATCCGGCGAAAGGAGCCATCGGTTGGTAAAAACGTACATATTATCCTTGCTTTTATCCATCTCTCCTCTTATAGTGGGTGGGAGACAGTACTGACCAGGTTTCTGAGCATCCCGGCGCTGATCTTGCGCTCCGAGGGGGCCAATACGAACTGCCATCCATTCCGTCCGCACGTGCCTGCCTCCCAAGGTATGTACTTGAGTACCTCGGCAGGTAGGTGCCAGGGCATTGCTGCGTTGCTGCTTCATTTCACCAAGTACCTGCCGAAGTGCGAGTGTACTTTGCTTTTGGCTCTGTCAAGAACTCAAGGCTCAGGAACACAAAAATAGTTGAGACAAGGGAGCCCTAATGAATTTCGCGGTTCGATTAGTCCCGGGCGCTATCTCGTTACTTGTTAGGAACACACGAGCACGTTCTGGTCTGGAAGACCATCTATCTCATGAGAATTAAACTCTTGAAAACCCAAAGCCTTTGGAAGATTTGGCACCATTTGCAGACTGGCTACATTTGCTTAGTGCACTTTTCCTGGCGCACTGCATCAGTCTCATTATAGACCCTGTCGAGACAGACGAATCAGTGAAAAAGAAGAAAGAAAGTCTGTCTTGTGATTATTCTCCCCCTTTGTGGATATCCTTAGTTGGTTATATAAAGAAATGCGGCTAGAATGGCGAACAAGAAATGAAGTAGAAGGACCACGAAAAACACTCAAAAATGCATGACCATAATTGGGAACATCCAAGCCATCGCTTTAATCATCATGCAACAGAGGGCCTGCACGTCAACCGCCCCTGCTGTCAGAAAAAAATAAAAAAATTCGCGGACAATGCTGACGTAACAAGAGTCCAACCGCCCACGATTCGCATCCTTTGGGTCGTTCATAGGAGAAGCTGGTGACTCTCGGACTCTCCCATTCTCAACCCTGATCCCTCCAAATCTGCATTTTGCAACAAATTTGCTCAAGCCAAGCCGGCCCAGATCAAGCAAATTGTCCTCACACATTGTAATAAAATGTGAGTAAGGGTTTTGTCACATACATGTGGATGGGCAAACGTCGGTCCTCTAGTGCGGCTTTGCGAAGAAAATCCCAGCACCACTCGACTGACTGACCAAGGATGACTAATGTGCCGTTTAGAGGTAAGTGAAGTTCTACTGATCAATCGACAAGCCTCCTGGGCGTTTTCGGCCTTTGACAACCCTCAGAACGAAATTGGCACATCTGTATTGCCTGGCGACCCCTAATTGAATGCAGAATTACTGGACCTTCTCGCTCAGTTGTTTCTTCTCGTTAATCGTGATGTTGACGGTGACATTTTTGCGACGCGGACGCATGACGGCATCCTGACTACTCATGCGGCGGTCCAGAGCGCGCTCAAGTTTGGCCCCGAGGGCCAACTTGCTCATGTTGTCGGTCTTTTCGTCGCTAAGCATGACGCGTTGGGAAGAGAGGGCCTTGTTCTCCATCCGGTCGAGATTAAGAGCGATATCCCGGATTTCGGCTTGGTCCGAGTCATGAGTTTGGACAGTGGGAGTGAGGGATGGTGCCATGCTGTAGGTGCTGAAGCGCATGGTCTGCCGTCGAGACATGTTGTGTTAGTTGGAGATTTTTGAGAGGTCAAACACACAAAAAGTAAGCCGTAGTATAATATATTAGGGACACGATGAAAGGTGTAGGATTTAAAGGGGACTAGAACGTAGTGTAGTAAGATGGATGTTACAGCTTGCGATCAACAGTACAAGGCAAGCCCCAAATAAATACAATAAATTGTCAAGGTTCGGGATCGCACGGGCTTTGTACGGAGTAGAAGATGGGATTGCCAGGGGTACGCACGAACCGTACGTAATGCGGCGTAACAGAGCCTCTTTCGGATTGGTGAAAGACTGAGCGCTTACATGTATGTTGCGACCCAGCCAAAAGAAAACAGAGAAATGAGTGCAAGAGGGAGGCCAAGACACGCAGAGTAGAAGGGGACAACGAGTCAAGACATTGCAATGAAAAGACATGTGCGGAGTAAAAACAATCAAAAAGAAAATATGTAGGCAGCAAGAGAAGGAAAGCAGGCACGCAGGCACGCAGGCACGCAGGCACGGCAACATACCGACGGAGCCATGATGGGGCGCAACGACTCGAGCGAAGTGGGCATTGTGACTCGTGAGTGACAAGACCGTCGTGTGGATTCAGAAAACGGGGAGACGCGGGGGTTACTCTTTGCGTGTGGAGTTTGGACCCTGTTCTTGGAACCAAGCCAGTCAGGCTCTCAGGCTCTACCAAGGTTGTCGTAGTGTCGTAAGCTGGAAATTATCGTCCTCAGAGTCGCTTTTTTGCAACTTGCGAAAGTGAGGATGTGACCGATGCCAGTTGGTGCGGATGGGTTCAAAGATTGAAATCGAGAGCTGCAAAACCAACAAGATGTGGTGGCAAAAACGATTGAAACGTGGAAGCTGCTGAAGTAGAGCAGAGGGCAAGATGTCGAGGTTTAGATGTCGAGGTTTGAATCGGGTTGCAAGGTTGCAAGTTGGGGTAACAAGATCAGGGGCGCAGCAAGCGTGTCAGGACTCGGGATGCACCAATTTCGAGGATGATGGGTAGCGAGAGTGTTTGATGCAGGAGTGACGAAGGAGAAGGACGTGGCAGGAACGATCCAGGATCAAGACGCAGGACTCCTGTACCTAGGAGGCGAAGCAGGAGATTAAATGGAAGGAAGCAGCGTTGGTGAATGAGGCGTTGAGAAGCATTGCTACATGTACATTGTTCGAACAATCGATGGCGATGGAAGGACGGCCCGTGAGCCCTCGGCCAACGGTGCCATCAGCTGCGCGCAGCATGTACATGTACATAACGAGCCACGCCACGCCACACCACACCCGTACGGTTGTACCAGACCAAAGTTGGCAAGTGGAAGAGGCGGTGGCCAGGTGGCCAGGTGCCTGGCATGGATATCCATCCGGCCGGCCCGGCTGTGGCCACCAATGACCATGGACCAGATCCCCTCACCAACACGTGGTGATTGCGACATGATAATACGAGAGCCGTCCCGCAAAAGCAAAAAGGCAAAAGCAGAAACAAAATGTCGAGGGATAATTCCGTGGGTAAAGGTTTTACCTTGGAATCCATCAGGAATTGGTCCCTTGAAATGATGCTTCATATATCTTGCGACGGAGCTATAACGCCTTGCGTGCATTTTTCTTTCTTTTCTTGCTGCAAAATCGAGGTGCCAATCAATGCCTTCACATCTTGATCTGGGCCGGGCAGGCATGCCCTACAGTGCCCATGACTTCTGGCTCAAGGTCTCCCTTACACGAAGCTAATGTACGTCGGAGTGTTTCAGTCTACTCGGGTACTGATATCACGAAGCAAGACATGTAAAAAAACCGATGACTCTGTTGATGCCAGCGAAGCACGGGCTGCCACCCAAGGTGTCAAGCAGTATAGTATGAGCATGGCTTCCGAAACCGACTTTGGCTCAAAAGCGCTGCACTTGCCACCAGTTAGTTGATGGACAGATGTACGCGTTGACGCTCACGTGCAAGCTTTCAGTTTTATTCTCTGATTCTCTGGCTAACTGTCTCCAACCAATAGAGCAACTCCGCCCTCTGCCCTCTGCCCTTGATACCAGATTGTTGGTCGAACATAATTGTGTGACTCGAAGTACCACATGGCGTTGGTTGATATCTATTTGTCTTCTAGACGTGAGACATTAGTTAGCCCATCGACTTGCCATTTCAAAAGCTGCATCATGAAGCCACCCCCGAGAGGTAGTCTACCTACCTACGACAGTGCACTCGTCACAACATCCGTGATCGCAAGTACAGTCTGCTTCCTCTTTTTCACTGTCGTCATCGCTGCCGAGTTTTCGCCGGAGCCTTATAACTGTCTGGGTACACCATCCCAACTGATTTGGGCCACGATGGCATTTGCAGCATATCCAGTTTCCACCCTTTGATTTGAACTTGCACTCTGCTAGTGGGCAACTCGACTTGAGTTCTCTAACATAGGGCCCGAATGTTATTTTTCCGCAGTGCGTCGACTCTCCTGTCGTCGTGTCAAATGATGAAGATCTGCAGTAGTTCCAAAGGACAGAGGTATGTCCACATGGGTGGTTTCGAGGATGCCCAATGCACATGGCGGGAACAGCTATCGTCAGCGGCTGACTAATGGGCAGCAGTAATGGCGCGAAGGAGTTCCCCGAGTTCAGCGTGGTCGACTAAAGGTCTGGCATTATTTCGACATCATGCGGAGAAGCTGGCTCGTGGCGCCTTTTATATCATCGCGACACGAAAACCGTCACTTGCTCGACGGGTCAAAGAAGCGAATTGGCATTCACAGGGACGGGAAGGCTTGATTCGGACAAGTCTCGTCTAATAGTCAAGCCGGTTTCTCACCTGGCCCCTGTCCACGTAGAACAGACCCATCTGAACCGAAAGTTGCTGATGAGCATTCGGTCTTAGGTTGCAGTCGATTCACCTACCTACACAACACCTTCATCTCGTGCAAAGCCTGGTGTAAACTGGAACTGTCACTGCTCAGAGTCCTAAGCGATCTTGCGCTTGTGACGAATATGCAAGAACCCGTTAGCGAAGACCATGAATATTCCATGCCAGTGGTAGCGCCTTCAAATATACCCCAGGAGCTTAGTGACAACTTCCAGCAATGTTTCGGAAGTTGTTGACAGGGGTCTGCTTGAATTTGCTGGATATGGCCGAGGGAATCGCATAATGAATGTTGGGCAACACAACGTTGTCCTTGCACCAAAATGGACGACCTCAAAACTGTTTTTCGTCCACGATGCAACTTCTCGTGATCAACCCTTCGCAACAGACAATGGAAATGGGCCCAACGACATGTTTACTTTGCGACTGGAGTTGGAGCTCTGGAGCAACCTGATTTCGTGTGCTGAGGAACAGGGTATGGTTCAATATTCCATCGACGTAACACAATGCCGCTCCCACTCGCATCATATGCACGCCGCAGGCCCAGGAACCAGTCTCTCGGTATCCCGATACATGTTATAACGAGATCTGGTGCGATGATAGTGTCTCGGGCGGGAGTAACAAAAGATCGGCGTGTGAGCTATTTGCAGACCCGAGAATATTCGAGGAAATCACCCCTTTGGTATCCCTGGAATCATCCCTCTGCCTAACGTCTTAAATAAGCCTGCGGATTTACTTTCGCTACGCTATCCACAACCATTACCTTCCTACAGTTGTCACAACAAACATTGTCAAATAAAAACACTCCAGATGGTTTGGAACCGTTCTGCATCCATGACGGCCAGTAGTTTTCCATGTTTTCCCGCATCAGCACCAATCCCACTTCCGTTGCTCTCCTGGAACTCAAACTGGCCCAAAGTGTATTCTGTGCACGTATGCGCTCTGAAATACTTGCTTGGAAAAAATGTACTTGAGGTAGTTGACTTCGTACTTTGTGTATCTCGGAATTGAACTACCGAGAGCGACCCAGTTTAGCTGGAAGTCCAAAGCCTGTCAGAAAAAAAGGGCTTTAGAAAGAATGATTTAACCTCGAATCTCGGCAAACCTCACTCATGGAATGCTCATTCTCCATATTTGGCGACAACCATAATAATAAAGGAACCAAGTCAGAAGTGGCGGCTTAAACAACGCTGTTATGAATCTGTGGGGAGCGCCACCCGGGCTCTCGGCTACAAGCACGTTTTATTGGCAACAAAGGGGAGGACTTTTCTTTGAAAAAAAAAAAAAAAAAAAAGAGTGCCGTGGCTGAAAAGTATTGCCATGCGTTTCAGTCAGCGTTTGATTGGTACAATGCCTCGTTTTTGGAAAGCGCCCGGAAGTGAGGTGACCATGGTGAATGTTAAAACAGGCGATTGCAATCGAATGTGGCTGGTAGAATGAGTGCTTCGGCCCTGCAAGGCGTCAAGTTAGCAATGGTCCCTTTTTCAGCGCTCTGAAGAAATGATCTTCACTCGTGATTCACTCGAGAGAAGAGGCGTTGCCTACAAGCTGTCTGAATTAAACGCTGCTGGACCGTGAAATGCATAACTGATTATAGATGGCAGTGAGACAAACAACAACGGTGGACGACAACTTCCTCAGAGACAAGATCTATCTGATCTAGTTCGGTCCTACCCAAGAAAGAAAATTTTCGAGAGATACCAAACGCCCCAGACGTCGAGAAAGCACGATCAAAACCTGCCACGAGGGCCAAGTTCATCCTGTGCGACGACCAAACTTGCCCAAAACAAGTTCTGGTCCACATCCCCGACAAAATGTCATGATAGCAGAGCGTATCTGGACTTGCCGAATTGGACTTGCCGAATTGGACTTGCCGAATTACTGTTGGTGCAAGCCAGATGCTTATCCCCACCTATTCCGTACTTGCAATATACCCATACACCATTTCGGTTCTCCCAACGACAATCTCCTGTGCTACAGAGCGGCGAAGCAACAAGACCACCTGTTGAGCAAGCGTGTTGGAAGCTTCCTGCGTGGACAAAGCATGTCATTCGCGGTGGGATTGAGAATAGCGTCCGGGCAGTGAAGAAATGTACAGACACAATCCTCGAACACCTGGCCCCTTTCGAGACCTATACACGGATTGTAGAGACTCTTGGTCGAGTGGTTTCTGTTCCTGCAGCAGCTAGAAAAAGAAAAGAAAAAAACTTATGTAAGATGGTGTCAGTACGGAAAGGATGAGAACAACAAGCACATGGTGATTTCGGCAAATTGTTGCACGAGTGGCGTGGGATGTCTCGGCGGGATACGAGATGACGTGAGGAAGAAATTGATCAGTTGGACAAACGCGTGAGCTGGGCTAAAACCTTCAACGATCTGTCCTTTTTTCGGAGACATGTATCAGAGCCCATGCAAGGCGGCCTTTTTTTTTCGGTGGACAATTTTGCTATTCTTTGCTCATCATCTCGGGACTAATGAGTGTCGACCACTGAAGTAGTGGCTTGATCGACCGACCAGGCTACATGACGCTCTGAATAACACTTGTTCAAGATCAAGACGTGGGGGCCTTCAATGTTATAGAGCAATTGTATCGATGGAGACGAGTGTCATAAGGAAGCCGGCGTGCTATACCACCCAGGTTGTCCGACTGTATTCGACCTTCATGGGCGTGCTCGTCTCTTGCGTCAAGCATCATTCAACAAAGGGCTTTGGTCATATGCCACATAAACAAGGACGGCCGTCACACAGCATGCAGAATGACAATTATAGGCTGTACGTCAAACGTTATTGCGGCGCTGACATAGTCTGACGCCGTGGGTCGATAAGCTTCCTTCGTAGGTATCGTGAAATGCATCTGCGTCATGCTGGCAGATCGCCTTGCGGTCTTCGATACAACCAGTTACCGCAGCTGCACCGTCTCATACCGGCGTTCTTGGATTGAAGCTCTTTGCATTCCCAATTACGCAGAGAAGTGCACAAAAGTTAACGAAAAACAACATCTTGCACTTGAGATGACAAGCGAGGCTGGTTCTCAGCGTGCATATGCATCCAACATCCCGCTTGCTGAACAGCCTGAACCATTTTATATACACAAATGCCGCTCCCTCGACCTGGGGTATCCTTAACGCCTGTATATGAGGTATTTTTCGGAAAGACGCTAGTAATTTAAAATCTGCCACACGTTAAGCCGGTGTCGTCGAAACGGACTTCTTGTAGCAGAGAGACAATCTTACCTTATTTCATACGAGCCTGCCCGTGTCATATACCGCACCCACTTCACACTGGAGTAGTTGCTCTTCTCGAACACCTTCAGATAGCGAACTAACAGCCCTGAGCTGGTGAACATGAGCAAACTAAAGTTCATGCTCAGAGGAGGGCGGCTCCATGCTCGCTGATTGGTCATGCTCGTGAGGAGAGCCTCAGCGCTAAGAACATATTCGCTCTGGCCAGTGAATCTACCAATTTTCCAGACGATGCAGTTTTCGCTAGGCTCATACTTCGCTTTGCCTTGTGTGACGCGCTCGATAATTTTGGCCGTGTTCAGAGGCGTTGGGATGCGCACTACGACGTTTGTGGCGAAAAGTTTGGAGCCAAAATTCGCCTTGACCCCGATGCTGTACTCGACCTTGGTGCGCCCTACTTCGGTGACAATGGCGTGGACCTTGAATGGTAGATTGACGTTTTCAGTGGCCCGATACCGCATGAGTTCGAACTCACCATCGGGCGGCACAAAGCTGATGATTCTGTCGGTGTCAAACTTCCCCAGCTTGACACACTGATGGAATTGACAATCCTCCAGCGAAACACTACCAGCTGCTGCCTTGGTCGCCTTTGTGCCCATTCTGTTACCACTGGGGAGGGTGAGAAGAGCATCGTTATCCAGTAGTAGTCTGTCGTTCAGTCCGAATTTGCATTCTGGCGTTCCGGACAAGTAAGCTCGCATGACGATATGGCCGTTGACATCGGCTCGTAGGACAGCACCCGTGGCTGACATGAGCAAGTTGACATCCTCGATGACGTCCACGAAAGCCTCGTTCTTCCTGTATCGAACATCTGCCTTTCTCCATGAAAGAGCCCCAGTAGCTTGCATGGTGATCTTGGAAGTATCTTCGGGCCGGGTTTCCGATTTGACTCCCTCAGTGGTAATGTACATTTTCAAGGTGTCAGTCTCGGTGTTCTGCGGATATCCAAAGTCGATGATTTCTGCTCATCGGCGGTCAGCGACGCCTGCTCGTGGGAACAACTAGACGCAGGAACAAGCTTCGCGTACCATCGAGTAGTTCATATACCAGTACAAAATTGTTCTTGACAGCCTCTTCATCAAACTTGCCGAAATACCCCTTGCCCAGCTGAATTAACCGGTACAAGAACTCGAAGACGAGGGCGGCATTGGCATTGCTCTTGGTGATTGCCACCAAGTAGATATTTTCGTGTTTGACATGACTGAACGTAGTGCTGCCGAGCGTCAAGATGGGCGATCGGACTTGTGCATTTGAAATAACTTGGATGCGAAAGACGTCGGCGAGGCGGGGTCGGCAGTCGTTGCGAAAGGCGCGGAAGATGAGATTCTCGCCCTTTGGTTGAAGATGAGAACTCCAGATATCATGCTGGGCGAGCGGGCACAAGCTCACACGGCTTACTCAGATGGTAGTCTTTCTGGACTTGCCGGTCGGTCATCGCCAACTACCAGTCCAGCTTGAACAATGGCCCTGCAGGAAAGGAGGCGGCTGACATGGATAAATGACGCTTTCTGCCGTGAAGCTCAGAGGCGGTGAGTGCGGCTGTGCTGTGCCGGTATGTAGCCTGTGTGCGGATGTAATACAAACATAACGGACTAATTTACATACATGTACGTATATGTAATTGTTAGGGAGAGCTCCTAGAGCATCGGATGTGTGGATGCGGCCTGCGCATTGACTAGGATGAAACCCTCGATAAGACAACGGTGGAGACAATGTATTAGAAGTACCTCCGTAGACTAGTCATTACCATAGCGCACTATGTACCCTTTAGGTACAAAAGTTAGGTGCCGTCTACACCTCTAATTAACCAGAATTAAACCTTTTCTATTAGCTACACTAACCCCTACCTTTAATAGTTATAAGCCTAGGAGGCTTCTATTGCCCTTATTATTAATTATTAGAGGATAAAGCTCCGTTAAAACTATTAATCTAATGCTTGCCTATATTAAGAGATAATCGCCCTTTATTATAATAATTAGTTAAAATAATAACCCTATGCTTCCTTTTAACCAGTATAGTTCCCTTTATAATATCTAAAGAAACTCTAAATATAGTGTTATTATTAGAGAAGGACTGGATTAAATAGTACGCGTAAACTAAGAATTACATAGAATCTCATGGTGTCTAGGAGTATATTAATCTAAATCAGGATAAATTACTAGAAGAACTAATAATACCTGCTTACCTAAAAAGAGATCTAAGACTAGAGATTATAGCGGATAACCCTAACGCTCTAGAAGACTAGAAGATTATATATAAAGACGCTAAAGATAAGTATAACTTTAAATATAAAGATCTATAATTTAACCTTATAAAATACATAAACCTATTAAGGCAAATGCTAAAGATTAGGAATTTATTCGCAAGACCCTTTTAAAGAATATCTAAGACTCTCTTAACTTTAATAGTAAAAAGAAGGGAAAGGAGTTAGTTTATTAGCACTCTTAAAGAATATTAAAGCTTCTTTAGGATTAATATAAGCTAAACGTAAGGAAGATATTAATTCTTACAGAAACGCGCCTTAATAATTACTTATAAGCTAAAGGTTCCTATAATTAGTACTAATAGGCAGTAATAATAGAGGTACTATAGAGGAATTATTAAGACCTTAAAACCTAATAGACTAAGGAGATAATGCTATATAAGTTTATAATCCTCTTTATAGCAAATTTAAGTTATTTTAGAAGAAATAGAATAATCTGCTTAATAAGGGCATAAATTAGAGCTTTCTTAAGGCTATTATAGAGTTTAAAAGAGATTACAAAGCTCCGCAGAGCGTACTAAAGGCTGCTAATACAATTATAACTAATAAATCAATAGGATTAAATAATTTAATAAAATCCAAGAGGCCTAAGTGCCCTAGATATATGAATTACACGGTTAGAGATGCCTTAAAGTAGTAGGAATCCTATAATTTATTTAAGGCTCTATATAAGTTAGACCTTACTCCTAAGAACTAGGAAGTTAGGAAGAACTCTAAAGATAATATTAAGAAGTATCTAAAAGAGAATTCATAAGAGAAAACAAAGGCTATAAATTAGAAGTTAAAGGAGAAGAGCGGTAGTAATATTATTATGCCCTTATAGAATCCTATAAATAACTCTATAGCTATTACTCTAGGTAAGAAGTTAGCTAATGTATTATTATTCGTATGCGCTAGGCGCTCTTAACGCGTTACCCTATCTTTAAACGCGGTTAATAGCTTAGAATTAAAGAGGAATATAGTCCTCTATAACTCTAGAGCTAATATTCATATCTTTAACAACCCTTATTAGTTTAAGTAAGCTAAATTTAATAATACCGTTATAACAGAGGTAGAGGCTAGTGGCATAATCTATATAGCTTTAGGTAAAGGTCTAGTGTATATCTTAGTGACGGATCCGCTATCTAGAACGCTAAGGATGATTGTACTAGAGAAAGCGCTGCTAATCCTAGAATTTCACGTTAATCTTATATTAGTAATAATTCTAATAAAGGCAGGGATCTTCTAGAATTAAAAGAAATACTTCCTATATAAAGGATTAAGGCCTATGGTAAGAGTTCACAATATTAATAAGCTCTATATATTATTATAGCTATTAGAAGAGCTAAAAGAAGCCTACGCTATAACTAGTAAGGCACTAAGACTGCCTTAAAAGGAGATGCAGAGCTTTAGCATTAATAATGCGGTTATCTAGGCATATATACATTTACAAAGCTTATAAACATAGCTTTAGGGGTTAAATTAATAGGTCCTAAGCTTATAGAATATAAGGTCTATGCTATAGGCAAAGCTAAGCAATAGAGATCGTAGGTTACACCTAAAGGCCTTCTATAAGGGCTAGGTTATAGGCTTTCCATTAATCTAGACTACTATAACTCTCCTTATTAGAATAGTGATAGGTATTAGTGTGTTTTACATGCCTTATAACCTTAATAAGGTTCTTTTATTCCTTTAAAACAAAGGATAGTATTCGCAATAGCTTTCGTATAATAATAGCGTTCCTAAGCACTTAATTTAGGGTTTAACTACGCTTTCTATATAGTAATATTAAAAAGCCCTCTTTATAGAGCAAATAAAAGATAAGATAGCCCTTATGGGTATTATAGTCTATAATTTAGCTCCCTTAATACCTAGCTAGAATAGAAAGGCAGAGAGATCTAAGGGGTGGTTAAGTAAAAGTTTATACGTTAAGCCTAGAGGCTTAGCTTCTAATAGATCTTAATAATAAGGTCTTTAATACCGCGGTTTATCTATTAAATTAAATGCCTTTTAAGCATTGCGGAACCTAGATTATACCTTATAAGCTTTAGTAGAATTAGGCTAGGAAAACGGTTCTAGCCTATTCACAGATAGCAGAGGTCTAGAAGCCCTTAATTACATATCTATAAGCTTACGGATATAAGGCTTTTCCTATAATAACAAAGGCTTTAGAGCATATTAAATTACATAACATAATCCTATAGTTAGAGTAGAAAGCTTACATTAGGTACCTTATTGGTTATAGAGGCAAGTCCTAATACATTATTTAGGTGCCTTTGCTTTATAATCGTAAAGTTATTATATTAGCGTGTGTTTAATTTAATAAGAATTCCTTCTTTAAACCGGAAGAAGAGCTAGAATTAGCTTAAAAGGAGAAGATATTAATAATTACGCTACTTAAAGAGCTTAAAGCTAAAGATATTAATAAGGAAATCAGTCAAGACCTTATTAGATTAGAATTAGAAAAGGAGGATTACCCTCCTATGCCTTTAACCATAGAAGGAGAAAATAAATAGTTTAAAGCAAAAACACTACCTTATATAATAGGGGAAGAAGATAACCTTTCTAGTGCACTTTTAACCCTCTTAACTCTTCTTATAAGGCACTGGTTGCTATAGAGAACAAAGAGTTTAGGATAGAAGGTAATAATGCGCTATATTGTGAAATTAATGAATTTATGCGTAATGCGACGATTAAACACGCAGAGACTACTGCGAAGACTAGCGAAATTACTAGTAAAAGTGGTAAAGAAGTGGAGAATTATTATCCCTAGGATAATAGCATTAATCTAGATAATATTATTACTAGAAAACGCTAAAGAAAGGAAACACATAAAGCTAGGCAGGCATAGTTTTCTTATGCCTTTTCTATAGTATTATAAGGCACTTAACATAGTTTATGGATTAAAGATATGCCTCTAGAACCCGCCTATTATTAATAAGCTATAGCTTTACCCTATTATAACTACTAGAAGGAAGCGATTATAAAAGAACTTTTAAAGCTCCTATCCCTAAATTACTAGGAAGACATACTAGATAAATCTCTTAATCTAGAACTTTATAGGGAAATTATAGACCTTAGCTAAGTCTTTAAATATAAGACTAATAAGAAAGGAGTAGTAATAGAGTTTAAAGCTAGAATAGTTGTTTAAGGCAACTAATAACTAAAGGATAACCTTAATAACTACGCTGTAATACTTACTTTATAATCTTTACGTATGCTACTTATAGTCTACTACGCTAATAATCTTAATACCTAATAATATAATGTTTAAAATGCCTTTCCACACGCAGAGCTTAAAGAACCTATTTTTATAAGCCTCTAGAGGGTATAAACGCAAAAGGTTATCTCTAGAAGATAATAAGAGCGTTATATAGGCTACGAGAAGCTCCTTAATAATAGTTCCTTTATTTAATAAGATTTCTCTTAAATCTAGGCTTTATATAAAGGAAAGAAGACCTATATATCTTTATAAAAGACAATTTTATCCTGTTTTTCTACGTAGATAACATTATAGTGCTTTACCCTAATGGATCTAAAGCAGAATTCAAAGAATTACATAAGTAACTAATAAATAGCCTAGACATTAAGGACTAAGGCAAATTAAAGTGGTTCCTAGGCATTAAAATTATTAGAAATCGCAATACTAAAGAGATATGGTTATTGCAGGAATTATACATTTAAAAGATTACTTAGAAATTTATTCCTAATATTATTAATAACGATCTAAAGAGCTTAACCTCTGCTCCTCTTCCTATAGCTACAATCCTTGCTAATACTATTAAAGCTTCTAACGAAGAGATTAATTACTATAGAGTAGTTATTGGCTCCTTAGTGTATCTTTGCATTATAGGAAGACCTAACGTAGCATTTACAGCATTAAAGCTAGCCTCTTTTATAACGAATCTATTAGCAAAGCATATTAAGCTTACTAAAGGAGCTATTTTATACGCCTAGAACACAAAGAAGCTTTGCATTCGCTACTCAGGCGCGGATAGCTTTAATACCCTATTTTCTAGCACTAATACTTCCCTTAGTAATAACCCTAATACTTATAGATTAACGTAAGGCTACGTTTTTATTATGCATAGCGCTATAATTAATTAGAAGTCTAGTAGGTAATATTATATAATAACTTTAAGTATAGAAGCAGAGCTCTTTACCCTAAATTATAGTGCAAAAGAGCGCATATCTCTAGGGAGGCTACTTTGTAATATTAAGGTCCGCGTGCCACTGCTTTCTATTATCTAGTGTGATAATAAGCAGATAATCCGAATTATAGAGCATATAGAAGGAAGGCTTTAGACTAGCCTTAAGCACCTTAATATAAATTAAATATGGATTTAAGAGCAATGTGCGAAGGGTAACATTAAGGTTAATTAGTTAAAGACCTCCAAGATACCTATGGATAGCTTCACAAAGCCTCTATTAGGTTAAATACATAGGGATTTCTGTTATAGGATAGGATTACGTGAGATTCCCTCGTAATAACACTAGAAATTTATTACAATCGCTTCCTACACTAATAAATTCTAGCGAAATTTATTACAATCGCTTCCTACACTAATAAATTCTAGCTTTAATAGATATCTTAGCTAGGGGGTGTGTTAGGAGAGCTCCTAGAGCATTGGATATGTGGATGCGGCCTGCGTATTAACTAGGATAAAACCCTTGATAAGACAACGGTGGAGATAATGTATTAGAAGTACCTCTGTAGACTAGTTATTACTATAGCGCACTGTGTACCCTTTAGGTACAAAAGTCGGGTGCCGTCTGCACCTCTGATTGACCAGAATCGAACCTTTTCTATTAGCTACACCGACCCCTACCTTTGACAGTAATAGGGGTTGGTAATCAGGGACTCCACCAGAGATCAAATTTGTTCTTCCACAATGAATGTCCACTTGCCCGGTTCGAGATGCCGAGCACATGTTTGACGAGCCTACTACATTGCCAACCCTGACCCCACGGACATGCGCCTTCCTGTTTTCGTACAATATATACAAGCATTCTCTATTTCTAATTGACCTGAAAGCCTTGCTAGTCTGTCAAGAGAAACCTACACCTTAAAGAGAGGTAAGACGTCTTGACATTTGTCGTAAATAAGGACTAGCATCAGTGAGAATGTCCATAGCCTTCGTTTAGTTAGGTCCCTATTCCCCATTCTGTTTCTATGCGTAATATATTACCCATATGCGATAGCATAGCCGTTGGTTAAGCTGTTGAAGAAGACAGCAGAATCATGGGGGCCTGACCAACAGAAGACTATGGGGACATTCTCGAGGAAGCGGTAACGTCTGCGCCAATACTGATATCCGATTGATCTCGCTGACCCGGATCGAGGTCTCTGATCTAAGAATCGTTTCCCGTTTCTCCACCAATTTTGTGTGGAGGAAAACACCACCCCAAAGGACGCGATGCTAGCCCACACGTACGCGTGCGTAGAGATAGCTGTTGTCAACGCAATTACAACGTTGGGTTCGGCACTATTCGGCAGGGGGCAATTGTGATTAACAAAGAAGGGTAAATTCGTATTCCGTGTACAACAATAATATTCTATAATAATAAGGCCACAGCAACGCTGGGCAAAGTAGGAGGTGCAATCGCGATGATGATGATCCTAAGAGCATGACTACAAGTGTTCCCCTTATAGATCGAATATTCCCTTCTCCTTGCCTATCGTATCAACGACCCTTGTCGCAATAGACCTAAACGAACGAGGGAGTGAGGTTTCGTACAAGTGCGAGGCCTTAATATTACCGGCGCCAAAGAGATTTGTTGAATATGGCGGCCTCGCATCTTAGGCATGAGATGTGGCCCTGTCACGTGGTGGGTACAACTCCGAGGAGCAAGAACAACAACACAACTCCGAATAGCAACGCTCGTGAAATCAGGTCCAAAGTAGCTGTGGAGCGTCCCAAGATGACCAGCTCTTCCGATTTTCCAGCTGCCTTCGTGAGGCCATGGAGAGAGCTTCTGCTGCCACACCAAGCCGAACAACAGCAGGACTTCCCCGATTATGCTCGCGACCCCGAGTCACTCATCACCACAAGCTTGCCTCAGACATTACATGTCGGTACTGGAGACAACATCTTCAATCGGGCCATCCTGCCCGCCATCCTCAAAGCCAGGTCGTCCATTCGCTTTGTGACTTGCTACTGGGCCGCGTCACCCTCCCTGGACGCCATCAGGAACACACTGGCACAGTTGGCAGCTTCGAGGAGATCCATCAGCACGACGTCTCCGACGATCAAAGTGACTATTGGGTTCTCGTCTTGGGGGCTATTCCAGAAGCTGTTCCACACGTCATCTAGAAATGGAGAAACGTATCCGCCATCGCAATGGGCGAGGCTTGGCCTTCCTGATGAAAAGACGCTTGCCAGTGGAGGCATCCAGCTTACCGTCAAGAGTCTCTTCTTTACGCCCATCAGCGTGATGCACCCCAAGTATGTGATAATTGACGGGGAAAAAGCTTTCATACCCAGCTGCAACGTAAGCTGGGAGAAGTGGTTCGAAGGGTGTGTCGAGCTGGAGGGAGATGTCGTGACGACCTTGACATCTTTTCACGAGAGAGTCTGGGGAGCCAGCCCAGGTGGCAACCCAGAATCTCAGGGTGACCAGGAGACTCATATAAATGTTGCACAAGAAGACGATCCTTGTACCGTGGATGCCGCCAACAGCGAAACCGGATTCTTGCCCGATGACGAAACATCAGCAACTCAGTCCCTAAGGTTGACTAGCAACACGCCGATTCCTACCATCTTGTTACCGTCGCCACACCACAGAAACCCCAGATTCAACTTCTTTCCATTTTTCTCGCAATCGGATCCACCAATGACGCCTCTGAACGCTGCGTTGCTGACATTATTCGCCAACGCTCGCCACGAGATCATGATTCTAACACCCAACGTCACGTCATGGCCAGTCCTGGATGCCCTTCTCGAAGCCCTGGCACGGGGAGTCAATGTACAGATTCGTACGAATAATAGATTGATGCTGATAGAACAACTTGTCACTGCTGGGACCACGACGTCACTGTGTTTGAAGAAGTTTATCAAAAGTATCAGAAACTGCATGAGAGAAGCAATCAACGTCAGAATATCGAGGCGCAGCCAGTGTCACCAGGCACGCTTGAGATCCAGTATTATAAGTCTTGGACGCGGAGGAACGGGCTAGCAGATGAGCCAGTTGCCAGCCATTTCAAGATGACCCTGGTGGACGACGAGTATCTCGTTCTGGGGTCCGGAAACATGGATAGAGCGAGCTGGTGGACGAGCCAAGAGCTTGGGGTTCTGTTCTATGTACCAGGCGCGAATTGGCACAAGCTCTGGGACGGAGTTTTGGATAAGAGGATGGGAGCAAGCTAACGCGCAATAGTAGTAATCAGGCCTACATTAGAAGAGGTACTCTCTCTCTATATTTTCCCCTATATAGAGAGAAGCACTTCTGTGGCCCCTTTCTTATCCGATCCGCCACCGGGCTTGACCCAAGCGAACGCAAGCAAAGCAGCGCGTTGCATTGGCCCAAATGTCCAAATGTCTACACCCGAATAGGGACATTCCCTTTCCTTTCCAGGTTGCGTTTGCTGATTCTACGACAGGCGCAGGAGTGGGTTACAGAATTGGGGACAGTAGCCGTAACACCAGCCGCTTCTAGAGTCCAACCTCGAAACTTCTCAAAAATAGGCATCAGCACCACAGTTCCATAGTCAACATTCGCCTCCCTCGCCTCGACCCTCTCGGTACACGTGCCAAACAGTCGATCCCACACCCTCGTCTGCTTGCCATAGTTGAAGCTCTTCTTCCACCCCCGGCGATGATGCAAATCGTGGTCCTCGAGCGCCAGCTCCGCATCAAACATGCGCAGCAGCCACACGATAGGCGAGGGCACGATGCCGTGGACACGGATCCCGCTGTGTCCCCAGACCTCGGCGAAGGTGACGTACTCGAAGCAGATCCACCAGTCGTAGAAGCCGAGCGGGAGGCCGACGCTCCGCAGCGTGAGAAACGTAAGCAGGGGAACCACGATGATTTCGATGAATTCCTGCTCGTCGTCGGCGAAGCCAGAGTGCACGGCCGTGGGGTGCTTGGAGAGGTGGTGGGTGCGGTGGTACTTCCACAGACCGGGCACCTCGTGGCAGGCGCGGTGGTAGGCGTAGAAGAAGAGGTCGATGATGACGCCGTAGAGGCTCACCTTGGCGAGGAGGAGGGCCCACCAGTTCGAGTCGCTCATGACGGCGAGCGGAGAGGAGGCGTCGGCGTCGGCGTCGTAGGTCATGAGAACGGCCATGGCGAGCCGGAAGCCCGCCGTCTTTCCCATCTCGCCGACGATCTTGCCGGCGCCGGCGTTGGGAATGCCGTCCCGCTCGTGGACATCTCCGTCCAGGCAGCCGTACTTGTACGCGAGGCGGCGCAGCATGCAGACCTCGTGGATCACCGTCAGCGTATACGCAACCGTGTACAAGATGAAGGCGGCCATCTTGCCGAGGCCGTGGCCCGTCAACGCGACCCATGCCTGGTGCAGGGCCAGAGGGACGGCGGCGTAGAAGACGATGAAGAGCTGCTGCGACCATTGGGCCATGTACGGGATCCTGTCTGTCTTGGCGTGGACGGGCAGAGGCTTGCCCGGCAGGATGGGATAGACGTTGATGGCGTCGATGAAGCGATGGTACCCGTTCCAAGTACCCTGTCCTTGAGCGGCCAGTCGGACGTCATGGAATGGGGTTGTGGTCGGCGGCCCTGCCCATTCTGTCGGATGTATGTATGTAGATGTATTGTATGTGTACATGTATATCGCTGTGACGTGGCTGTCTGTACCGTGGAATGTTCCCTTTGGTGGTGAACAACCCGTCCGTTGATAAAGGAACTTTTGGGGGCGGAAGTGGCGCACTCAAGAGTTCACAATCGATGTAATTATGTCCTGTGCTTCCTGCACCACCATGACTCGGGGTCTCGCCCACCGGCATGTCATCATCACTTGGACACGCGGACACGGAGGAACAAACCAGACTGATGCTCGGATTGGGGGGGCGGTCAACACAATGCAACTTTGGGGATGGGTCGGCATTTTGGCATTCTATCCATTTGTGCATTTGTCGGACTTTATTTAAGTCAGAGCTAGCATTTTCTCCGATGACACTAAAACGGCGAGATTGATGGCCACTTGCGTGTGAATGCGTCATATCATGACCTCTCCATGGTGGGTGGGGACAGCCTTGTCACCACCACCTTGTCGCCACGGGTCTGGGTCCTTGATGTGAAAACTGACAGCGACGACATATCCAAAAAAAAAAAAAAAAAAAAAATTAGTAAAAGACTGCTTCAGCGCGATACTCTGAGAATGCTCCTGATTTGGATTGAATTCAGGTATACAACTATATTAGATTAACGGTGCGTCGCATCTACACCGACCACTACTGTTCATGCCTGCCTGAACTACCCATGGTATAATAATCCCTCAAAACGCCTTCTGTCCGGTATCAATAGACGCCAATCCCGTCTTCTGTCAGAAACACAAATCGTTGCCTGACACAGCTTGTTTTTATGATTATAACAGGTACATCCCAACCATGCAGGACACAACAGCAAACAGTCGTGTAGCCACGCTTCGGCCAAGCTGGGCCGCATTTCCCGGCACAGCGTCGAATGGACTTCCTCCTCCTCCTCTGGGTTGTGTTTGCACAGCAGGACTGCTAGTTGACCGAGTCGACGACGAACTGGTCAAAGTTTGTGTCCGCTCTGTCGTTGCTGTCGTCTGTTGCCGGGTCGTAAAAGTAGTCGATGTCAATTCGCCGCCATTGTCGGATGACGTGCTTGTGCTTGTTGCTATAGAGTCGCGTGTGGAGGTAGGTGTGGGGTGAAAATTGGTGTCGCTGTTGGGGTGTTCAATGAACTACTTGCTTGTGCAGTCGTGGTCGTGGTCGACGTCGTTGATGTTGAGTCGGGAGGTATCCGGGTAAAGCTTCGTGGGGGCGGACGACTTATGCTGGATGCCGACTCGGGCGGCGCTTGTCTATTTTCACAAAGAGCGGCCACGAGATTTCCGACTTGCGCCTGGTCGAGCAGCGACGTCTCTCCAGCGCTGACCAGGACACAAGACTGTTGAATGTTTGTTTGTACCCTGAGAATTGCCTGCCGACATGACGATGAGCAAGTCCTGTCGTTGCCAAAGTCTTGCGCCTTACAACCTGGCAACGGCGAGTTGTATGCGAAAATGCATCCTAGCGGAAGTGACAGACTCGATATCGACTGGAAGTTGGACAAGGTCAAAAAGAAGCCCGACACCTCGGTAGCCAGGAGAAGCCCTCCAGTCAGCTTGTTGACCCGTCTTGTAGATTTCCGAGTCATAGTGGTAGCACTTGAGGCCACGAGTTTATAGACCCAGAAGCGACTATAAACCTCGTCGTGGTTTTGATTCTCGAGAGAACAAGATCTCAGCCACTTATCTTGACCCAGCCGTGTTCGATTAAAAAGTCGCGCTTGGATATTGCGCGCTTGCCGGGCGGAAGAGTAAAAGGAGAGGATGGCTTCCGAAACGCACTCTGTCGCAGGTTCAACGCCTATGACGATGGTACCCGTTTGAGCTGTGCCGTTATTTGGCGGCCCCGTACATGAAAAGCTTCTCCTTGGGAGAGGGGCGGGGTTCGGCAAGGCGTTCCCAGGAGAACTCGTCGTTTCTCGATACACGTGGCCCGACGTGAACGTTTGGTGTTTCGATGACCTCACCAGCAATTGGGAGACACGACGCCTACTTGGGTCTTATCCACTTTGAGCAGAAGTATTCAGATAACCGCGAGTCAGAAATCCATCTTCTAGAGGTGTCTTGCAAAGGCAAAGCTTCAGGAGATTCTTGTGGAGCGAAAAGGCAGACGCACGAGAAGGTGCAGCAGGCCCCCAAGATAGGAAGAGAAAAGAAGAAACATGTCTTGAAAAGGGTGGAATAGTCGGACTCGAGGAGCGTGACGAACTCCTCAAGTACGCGAGGACAACTCCTTCCTCGGCCGTGTTTGGGGCAACCTACTCGACTCGTCCCAACAGGAGACAGGAGACAGGAGACAGGAGAAGTGAGCATGTACGGGATACGTGTTTCCCATCCACCCATCGTGTTCGTGCCAGCTGGGGTTGTTGTGCATCGTGCAACAAGGTCCAAAGGCTGCGTTGGTGTGCGTTGGTGAAGAAGGATGAATCGAAACGAGGTGCGTTTGAGGTTCCTGTTCTGGCCCCGCGAACGCCGCTCTTGATTGGCTGCTTCGAGGTGGCCTTTCGACCAAGGCGCCATGGTCTGACGTACAGAAAAAGGACCGTCCCCGGCCGAATGAATGAAATGGAGAGACAGACATCTCACGTCCACTTGATCCGGATTCTGATGCGGGGAGAGACAGCGCTTCAAGTCCCTGTGTCCGAGATGAGCCGCCCCAGGACTTCCTGGAGAAGCCGATGATACAGAACGAACATGACCCGCAAAGGTAACGGCATGCCACATCTTCATGATGGGACTCTCCAACGTCATTGCTGGGGGCGGATACAACAGCCATTAATGAGACTTTTCTGTCCTTTTGTACTACCTCACCAGGTACTCTCATGCTATGCAGAGGCTGCGAGAGGAGGTCGACGACGAGTGTTTCCCTTCCCTGGACGAAAAGGAGCTCACGTTCAAAGACGCCCAAGAAATGCCCTATCCACAGGCCGTCATCAAAGAAGCCCTTCGGCTTCACCCCGCCACGGGCCTGCCCCCGAACACGTGGGCTGCTCATCACAGCCGAGAGGTTTCCGGTCCCGATGCGAATTGAGTTCCGGCCAGAGCGCTGGTTCGCCACGGAACAGAACGAGGCTGAGCTCAAGGCTATGAACGCATACTACCTTTCCTGCAAGTGTTGGATGTCTGATTTGGTACGGGGAAGAAGAAAACGTGACTGATTGCGGATACTTTCGACTTGGCTCACGAACCTGCCTGGGTAGACATAGTTTCTATTCTGGAAATATCCAAGCAAATTCCATTGCTTGTCAAGATTTTTGACTTTGAATTCGAGAACGATCAGCATGATTGGGAAGTTGAAAACTATCTTATCGGTTTGTGAGGCCGACCAATTTTCTCGTCAGGCGTTGGGCACCGCAAGACCTGACTGAGGGCAGCGAACCTGGCTGTCCTGCCATCATGCCTCATGAGCAACGTCTTTATCCGGCCAACACGGGTCAATTCACCTTGTCAAGTTACACAGAGTACAAGAAAAGACACTACAACCCCGAAACACCAACCACGAATCCAGAAGGACTCTGACTCTGGTTCGTGCTACATGCTCTCTGCTAGCCCTGATGCTTTATGGGGTATTAGGAGACCATCTGGGACACGAATTATAAGGACATGATAAATTAGGCGTAAGCGTGTGATATATAGCAGGACACAGATGACGGAAGCGTAGCCCTTTGGCTAGACATGGCCCATGTGAAGCAGTGCGGCCGGAGGGCTTGGTGCGGCCGTGTGCTGCTCGGACAACGGAGGGGTTGATACGGACAATGGACGGGGGCACGGAAGAGGTTGAATGTACATGGACAAGCAACCATCTGCCGCTTCATCTCGGCTCACTTCAGATCGTAGCCTCCAAGTTGGAGAAACAGCGCCGCGATAAGCAGACTGGCACAGCCCCATACCAGGTCCAGCTCTACGACGGCCCATAACCATAGACATCCCAGCAGGGGTGCCTGTTTCATCGTTGCCAAGTAGCCATACGTGTTGGTAATGTGAATGAGGTAACAGCCGGCCACAACGCTCGTTGCCAAGAAGATGGCTTGTCGAAGCGGGCGCTGGTAGCGGGGTGGTAGTCCTGGGACAAATGCCGCATTCGCTTCGAAGGGATGGAGGAAGTAGAAGAGGAAAAGAAAGACTACAAAATGCCAGAGTCAGTGCCTGCCTACTAGTTTTCGCGCCCGCGACGGTTCAGAGCAAGAAGAATGTTGTTCGTGTTTTTATTTTTATTTTTACCTCCCCAGGCCCTGGCGGTCCTGATAAAGACGGACGACCAGTCCATCTCTCGCCCATATTGGTTCTGGACCAAGACGTCAAAGGTGAAATGAAGCATGGCAATGGTGACTGTCCACAGGGCAGCCTCCAAGACGCGCTCTGCCCCCGCAGACAAGGCTGGGACTTCGCCGTCGTCGGCAGTCCCGTTCTGCTCGGCTATTTCCTTCTCGCGCTCGGCAGCCTGTCTGAACAGGTTGTGCTCATCGGCCATGTCGAGCAACGTCTTTCCGAAGGGCCTGAGCGATCGGGCTGGCGCAACTTGATGTTGTTGCCCTGAGCCATCTTCTCCTTGCGCGTCTTGACCATGGTGGCGCATGCATGCTCCCACCCCGATTGCTTCCGAGTTCGAGTTGGTGCCGACCCGTGGGCTGGAGGAGGACACCGAGAGCACTTATTACTTGCTTGATTGCTGGGGACAAGCAAGGTTGTGGCTTCGCAATTGGGGAAAGGGGAAGAAAGAAGAAGAAGATTGTTAATTATGCCCATGTGAGAGAGAGCCCCTGCGGGCGGGGAGAGTGAGCCACGAATGACATCAAACCAATCAATCACCAGGAACAAGAGACCCCATCCATGTATTGGCAGGGCTTGAGTGGGTCTTTGCCAATGTACGTTATTTATTACAGCACAGCATCGTCTCGTTCCTCGCGTCCAAGACGAGTCAGATTTGTCAAGATGAAATGTACAACGTATCTCGTCCAGGTAGCCGCTCGTGAAGACCAAAACAAAGAAAATAAATAACCTGGCGCCACCAACACAGAAGAATCATGTCAAAAAAAAAAATTATATATATGTACACGTCCGTACTTCCCCGCCCGCATCTGGGAGGACGGTTGACGAAACGTCTTCAGAAACTCCTCTTCTTCTCCACCGCCTTCTTCCTCCTATCCTCGTCCGACCTGTGGAAGAATGCGCTCACACTGGCGCCCGGAGCACCGGTATACGGGCCCAGCAGTGCCCCCAGCGGATTCGAATGCTTCCTCCTCCCTCCTGCTGGCGCTCCTCCTCCTCCTCCCCAGGGAATTCGATCCTGTGCTGTTCGGCCGGGGTCTCCTCCCAGAGCACCCGAGGCATGCGCCTGATTCTTGCCGGGACGAGGCGGCAACGCCGGTGATGATACATGTTCCCGTGATGGTGTTGGTCCGTTTGCTGCGGGCGGCGACGCCTGAAGACCGTATTGTTTCCGAAGCCGTTCCGTTTCCTTCTCAATCTCGGCTTCGCGTCTGCGCCGCTCCTTGTCTTCCTGCTCCAGCATCTCCCGGATCCGATTCTGCTCCTCTTGGTCTCGTTTCTCGCGCTCTCGCGCCAGTCTGTTCTCCTCCGCCACCATGGCCTGGACCCTCTTTGTCTCGGCATCAACCTGCTTAGCTTGGTTGACGCTAGATGTGGGACTGGATGTGCGCCCTGCGCTGGCGCGAATATCGAGCCCTTGTGCTCCCGAGGCAAGAGGCACCTTCGGTGGTGTTGACTGGTGTTGTGGCGATAGCGATGACGATGACGATGGCGGTGGTGTTCGTCTCGAGGTTCTTGATGCGCCCTGCCCGGAGCCACCACCACCACCACCACCCTGCGAGCCCCCTGCTATGTTGAATGGGTCGTGCTTTGGAACCAGATACAAGTCGCGAATGACTTCGGCACTCAAGATCAAAGCGACTTCGAGGCCTTTGCCATCTTCAACCTCGACCCGAGCCATGTTGGGGTCGTAAATGGTCACGATGCTCCCATTCTTGGCGGCTCGGAACATGGCCACCGTGATGTCGGGCTCCTTGCTCTTCTTGCCCCGACGCTCCGCCCAGACATGTAGCACGACATGTTCCTGCCGAGACGGCTGTCTCTCTTCCAGCGGAAGACCAACTTTGGCGCCAGTTCGGAAATCGCCAGCGTGCTGTCCTTGTCGATCTCGCTCGCGCTGGGCACCTTGAAGCTCCGCTCCGGGACTTCGAAGTCCCACGTTTCCGACTTGCCCCAGCTTCCGGGGTGCGCCTGACCGTGATGGACTGGTCGGGATTATACAGCAGGATATCAAAGGCCTCCGGCACGAGCGGTACTGGCGTCAGGGCGCCGTTCTGGGCGCCGTTCTGGGCGCGGAGCTCCGCGGTAGAGAGCGTGGGCTGAGACCACTCGGGCTTGACCAGAACTTCGGCGTAGATGACCGACGTGCAGTGGACGTCGAAGAGGCCGAGAGCATACTGGTTGCTGGAGTCGGAGGGCGCGGGGCGCTTGAGCAGGTACTCGGGGACGGCTCCGATCCATTGTGCGTGAAGTAGAGGAGGGCGTTTTGAGGGTTGTCGGTTGATGGCTGGTGGGTGTAGGTGGGCAGGCTTGCGTCGAGCATGACTTTTTTTTTTTTTTTTTTGTGGAGGATGGTGGATTGTCGTCGTGTGACGGTAACGGTGATGAATGATGAAAGACGGGAGAGTGCGAGATGGGCGGGAGCAAGATGCGAGGTAAAATACATACAGCACCGTATATACATATGTACATATGTACATAGCTACCCCCAGCTGCCCCCAGCTAACCCGTGGCCCCAAGGTACGTACGTCATGAGCTCCAGGCTGCGCCACAAGGCTTGGTATGTACGCGATGTCTGGAGTCTGTCGCCATTGATTGGCCTGCTAGAATGTGAATAGAATGTAATACGGAGTATGTAAGAACGTGCCCGATCTGACTGACGGGTTGACGAGTTCGCACGCGTGGCCAGTGGAGTCTTTTGGGGGAAAGAATCTCCATTGCATTATCAAACGCCGCTTTGACCTTGTTTCTCTTCTCAAGCGTCTTCTTCTATTCCGTTGCCGTCCGATTGGCAAGAGAAAGACGCTGTCGACCAGAAACCTGAACGCATGCCACGCCTGCACAAGAAACGCCGTGTAGTAATGACCAAGGGAAAAAAATTACAACATGGACGACGCGCAACCACGACTCGTCGATCTGCTTGTGAAATGCATGCCTACTTGATACAGTATTCCTTTACCCAACGCTTCCGGAAAATGTCCTTCTGTCAGCCCATTCGTTGCCTTCATTATGAGATCCCTACAACGCCATGGTAGAGTTGAAAATTCAATCCAAACATCACGTCGGTGGTTCATCAAGGAACCTAAATTATCCCAGAACAATGCCCTGCCAAAATGCGATACATGTCGCGAAAAAAAAAAAAAAAAAAAAAAGGAAAGGAAAAGAAACACCTTGTCCGTTCCATGTGTCCATCCCACGTAGTGACCTTGTAGATCAGATCATGCCCATTTTTCGTCATGAGTGTTGCCGCCGCCGGCATCTATCCCATCGTATCCTCACATAACTTCTCTCGAAAGTTGGTATCTCGCTAGGCTGAGCTTGTGTCTGCCCTGATTCCTGCTGTGAGGCTGCCGGTTCCACCGTTGACGCCACCCCGTCGCTCTGTTGCGACTCTTGCTGAGCTCGTCGCTCTGCATAGCGTCTTTGCTGTCGTCTTCTCTCCGTCTCTCTTGTCTCCGTCGCCCAAAGCACGGCACCCAGCAACATAGCGCCCCGCCAAGAATAATGCCAATAGCCACGCCCATGAGGAAGCCGCGGACGATTCTCTCGCCGTTGGAGCCGCTGGTGATCAGCTGCAATATTCGGTCCGCTAGATTGAAGTCTAAGAGTCCCTCTGGAGTGGTGCCCCATGATGTCAATGTGGGAAGCGTGTATGTCGTTGGAGAATATGTTGTCAGAACCAACGTTGGGTTTGTCGTTGGTGTTGGTGTTGGCGTCAGCGAGGGCGTCGTCGTCGTCGAGTCGAGGCTGATCGCGATGCTCTTGACAAGGCTTGTGGTACTGTTCAACACGCCGCTCATCATCGCGCTGGTCGCAACATCAGTGGATGTACCACTGCTGGCGATGATCGCCATGATGGCTCTTCGTTTGGTCGAGATGCGCTCCGATGCGGATGCTGGTAGGACGTCCCTGTATTGTCATATAAATACACAATGCTTCCTTGGAAAATTTCTTTTCCTGCTTCGGATAGCTTGTCAGATGTGAGGCTCGAACGGCCGACCAACTATTATTGGTGACGTGGACTCGATGACGATGACGATGGCCCGACGTCCCCGCCCATGCCATTGAACCCAAAACGGTCGCGCAATATCCCGAACAGTGAGCGGTTCCAGCCGCGCCAGAAAGATGCGATTCGATCGCCAAATACCGCAAAGAAAGGAAGAAAAAAAGGGTCGTCGAGGCCAAGTCGGGGCGCCTCTCACTTGAGGGGTCCTCGCGGTCGAATCCAACTCGGATGGTGGATGAGACGTGTCGGGGCTGGCACTGGCACTGGGCGTGCTGGCCTCGAAGGTCGAATGGGCACCCGCGCCAGTGGCAACGGGAACGGGCCAAGGACCTCAAGACTAATTTGGTAGCTTAACAGGTATGTCTGGCGTGCAGATATTACATGTAGATGCACGCAGATGGATGCACGCAGATGGATGCACGCAGATGGATGCACGCAGATGGATGCACGCAGACAGGAGAGAGGGTCACAACGGTTAAAGGCTGGCCGATGCAAGGTCGTGATGCACCGTGATGCAGCGTGTTGCAACACACGAGCACGGTGAGACAACAAGGAAGACAAGAGAAGAGAAGAGGGCTGTCTGTGTCTGTCTCACTTCTAACTTTCAAAGTTCCTCGCCCGCCTTTTTCCTGTTGCTGCAGCAGGGGCATCTACATAGACGAGGCTCTCCATCGACATCATCGCCTAATAACGCCCCGCCGTCTCTCCGGAAGCCAAACCCTGGCCTTGCCTGGTCTGGCCCATGGTCCGCTGTTTTTTTGGGGGAGTCCGCTTCGTGGCCCATGTGTGGTGGTGGTGTTGTGGAAGCTCAACGTCAGATAAATAAGCGGATAGACAGAACTCGTGAGCAGATAGTAAAAGAAGGGTGGCATGGTGGATGCAAAGTCCGAACGAACTGCTTCTTGCAGATTTGTGAATTCTAGCTGCCATGATGACATGGGCATGAGAAAAAGGTCATCGCCATCGCATTGGAGGCCAGATGGTCAGATGACCGCCATAACATTTCACAAGCATTTCCACGCGGACACGCATGCCAGGAAAACGGCCAAATGGTTCCAGTCCTGTCTAGTGTGTGTCATAGGGAAGAGAGGAAGCCATGTCATTGTCTCGAGTCATCCCATATGGCAGACTGTGAATGACCCCAATTTCTATAAAATCTCCCCTGTTTATACCGTCTCGGCACCTTCGTTCCCGCCAAGAAATGCATTCATCCTCTGCTTTTCCTGAAAAAGCCCCAATTCAAACCAAGAAGAAAAGTAAAAGATTGCTCCCAAAATTGACAATCAAATCGACGTCATATCGCTGTCGTGCCGGCCTACCCAAACGCCGTTTTCGTATTCCGTGATGGGGAAGAAAATAGATCCAAAAAGTTTTGTTGCCTCGCCATTATTATTGAGTGTTACACGTAAAACCTAAAGAGGATAGCTGCGCAAAAAAATGTGTCGTTACAACGAAACGAAAACAGAGGTGTGGTGTGCAGTGATGCCGGTAGTTTGAGCATTTGTACGAGGCGGGGACCGTGAAGCATCTCGAGTGGTATCCGCGTGTGTCCACGTTTGTGTGTGACTGGGAAGGGAACTGATATCCCTTATCTTTGACATGATAAAATTCTTGACTTGTGACATCCACCATCGCCGTGAACATGTAGCCATCTTCACCAGCTTACGGAACATTGCGCGACATTTCCATCTCGAGTTTTTGAGCCCCAAGCTCGCTCCACCCCCAGTGATGAGACCCGGAGGTGACTGAGGGCGACGCGGTGCTTAGCGATGAAAGCTGATCTCAGACATGGCGTCTCATATGATACCACCTGGAGGATCATATCCTGTTGATGCACCTCTCGCTGCATTGGCTATGCCGGCACTGCCGGGCTCGCCATCCACTTGGGCGTTCGTCGTTTTCGCAGCATAAACATCGGTTTCTTGCCTTCTTTATCCAGCTTCTTAAACAAGATCAAGGGTTTTCGTCCATACCCAAGCATCTTTCTTGGTCCCCATAGACTATGTACAAGGCATACTGGTCCCATGGGGCACTGATCTGATATTTCCTTAGCGCCGCAGGAGCACTTTGTGGCAAGGGTCGTCCATACTGACGCGGAAAGATTTGAAAATCTCAACGGAGGCGCCATTAGAACCGGCAGTGGGAGTGTCGGGTACGGGAGTCTCGCGGCGCCTGGGCGGTCCCGGAGGACCACCAGTTTTGTCTCTCGAGCTGTGGGTTCCGTGATCTAAATCGTTCAGTGTCGACCGATTGGAGGAGGAGGGTGTGGCCCCTTCGCCGCGATAAGACCGGGACGCCAATGTTGCACCGCTCGAGTGAATTTGCGGCGATGTCGGTGAGGGCATATTTGGCGAAGGGTGTGCGGACGATGTTTGGCCGGACCCGTTCATCGCCGCGAGATGTGAAGATGACAGGACGGCTCGTTCGGCAGCGCTGGAGGGATCAAGGTTTGCTCCGCGATCGATCTGTCGTGAACAGTTTGCGTGGGAGAGGCATTCTTGGGAGTCGCGCCGATGAGGATCTTTCGTTGCGAGTATTGCCTCTTGACACCGGGGCCTGACCCAGGAGGCGGCGTAGGCGCGGGGGATAACATGGCCTCGAACGAGTAGCCTTGGCCTGCGGAACCACCGCCAAGGTTCGGTAACGGTGTCTGCTGGTCTTTGACAAGCCGCAGGGCCGGGAGCATATCCTCCTGAGCCGTCTGAAGTCGTCCGTCATGCGTCGCAAATCCTGTTCCAACAGATACATCCGCTCATCTCGCAAACGCAGCTGTTCGACGAGGTGCTTGATATCCTTGAGGGTAGCGCTGGCATACTGCGCCTCAGCATCGGCAGCTACATAACACGGTACGGATTAGAAAATTTGAGCCAAATCCCACGAGTATCATCAATCAGTGGCCGTGAGTGGCATGAGGTCCTTACACAGGGGAAATAGTGGTCGCTCTCAATGGGAACATCTTGTGCCTTCTTTACGTCGTAAACGCTTTTCAAAATGGTCAATCTATGTCCAACACTAGCAATGCCCATGCTCTTCAGGTCATCGTGCTGCAAAGCAACCAGGGCCTCGCCAACAATTTCGTTTTCTACAGAGATCGAGGTCAGTCAGTCAGTCAGTCAGCCAGTCAAATCCATCCTCTGGTATCTCGGACGAGAAAGTCGCGTTCGAGCGGTGGTGGGGACGTACCGACAAAACTGTCGGCGTACTGAGGCAGGCCAATGGTGCTGATGAAGTCGGCACACTCGTCGGCGTTCCATTCCGTGATGATGGTCTCCGGTAATCGATCGGCACTACTGCGATGGCCATATGTCGTGGGAGTGTGCTCTGCAGAGGTTGATAGCTCGGAATCGATGGGGAGGCCTCAGAGTCGCCGACGGGGAGTGATCACCCATGCTTCGCTCGTACTCGTCATCAGCGTCGGACTCGGCATAGGCCGTGCCGCCGTCGAAGCTCATCATCTTGACGAGCGCGCCCGCAGGACAATCTTGGAAGGTTGGACAAGCTGACTAGAAGAATCTGTAGGCTCAATCTACCCGTGCAGTCTTCTGCGGGCCGGGTGCATTGATTTGTATGCCTCAACAAGTTGAAACTGGGATGGGAGGACGAGGCGGCTTGTTTGTTGGCTGGCAGGTGGTGGTGGGTGGTGGTGGGTGGCAGCGGGGGCAGTGGTTGCAGCAGCAGCAGGTGTTGGGCTGAGGTGGAGGGAGCAGTGAATAGAAAGCCGGATGACAAAGGAGGGGTGGGGGCGGCCAGCGTCCATAGGTGGGCCCCAAGGCCCCAGGCGAACGGCCTGAAGAAGACGTACATTTTATTGGCACTCTGTTTAATATTAGCTCTAATATGTACTATGTATGTACATAATAATTATCTATTATTATGTATATGTATAAATCGATCGAGTCAACGTCAAGGAGGATTCGGGCGTGACACATCGCATTGTCAAGCTGCCATGACGGCAAAAGTCCAAAGTCCAAAGTCCAACCCCAAACCCCCAACCCGAATGCTACGACGGAACGTTTGAGTCTCTCTTGTTGGCTGTTCTGTATTCTTGTAGCGCACAAGAGAAAATCAAGTAGCACATACTCACATACTATTAACAACAAACTTGTTGATCCGGGTCTCGACCTACATCCCAAGGCTAGGCAACCAAGATGCCCAGCCGCCTATTACCAAGCATCCAAGCCATCGCGTTGTATCCGTCCAGCCCCGATAAAGTCTTCGCCCGTCGTCCTGTATCGACTTTTACTTACACAAGTACGCTGCAAAACATCAATCCTGTGGCCGCCTTTCCTAAGCCCATCCCCGCTTCATGGGAAAGACGGCGTCAGCCATAATACTTATGGGGACGCAGTTGACCTTGTCTGCGTTTCAGGTCCTCTAGCAAATTCTAGCCTCTAGTTACTCAGCACCAACGCCACCATCTGCATTGGTTGTTTCGCTCTGTGCCTCCAGAGCCGTAGACTTCAACCACAGGCCACTACGCCGCCCGCAAGCCCGTCTGTCCCTGCCCGCGCCTTGCGTTTGGGAATCGAAACCAGTTGGGACTCCTAGCTTGATTGCCATCCAGTGTGTCGGTATTTCGGCTGATGCGAATCAAGACTCACTACACTGCAAGTCACGTAAAATTGGCGGGCACAGTATGAAATCGGCAATTATAATCCAGACCTCCGAAATTGGAGCCTGGGTAGCAACTTCATTATTGTCTCTCTCTAGTCCAGCAACCACATCTCTCCCTACAAGGCATGATCTCTAGGTCATCAAGGATTTGTGCATGTGTCATCCACGGCCCCCGCGAGCTCGAGTCATCCCACCTACCCAACCAACGCTCATAGCCAACCTCTACTCCATGGCCCTATGTTCCAAACCACTAGCAAGCACCTTGACATCCAGTTTGCTCTTTGGTAAAGAGTCCAGCAATATTGTGTACTTACTTGCCAGGTAGTATGACACAGCCAGCTTTATCATAGGTACTGAAGAAAAGATGAATAATGTGTAAAAGTGTATGCATGTGGTTGCGTGTGTGTGTATGTAAGTGGTTGTGTGGTTGTGTGGTTGTGTGTGTGTGTGTGCGTGTGTGTGCGTTTTTATAATGCTTGTGATGCTCAACTGGAATCGCTGGCCTCGATGCCAGAGACCGCGATATTTTGGCCTCATAAACATGGCGCCATGTAGAATCAGACAAAAGGGGGAAGAACACAAAGAAAAAGGACGCAATCTCAACGTCTAAAAGACCCGTGGCCATTGCTCGTGATCTACTTCAGATGCAAAACCCAGGATGAAATCAAAAACACCCAGACAGTATATTCTGTTTCCGTGACACTCGCATTGCAACAACGCCTCAAACAAAAGTAGCTTCCATCACCATCGATTCGTGAAGCTTATCGAAGGGGACGCTTGGCATCGCGAACACCTGCGCGAACAATATCCTCTACAGCCCAGCGAGGAGGGTTGATGGGTATCCCATTAGCTTTCCTCCACTCGTGCTCCTTCTTGGGGGCGACGTCAACGGTGGGAGGCAAAGGCTCGAGTCCACCAGCAACGCCTGTCGAGAACTTGAGCTGAATGATGTCTGCAACTTCATCGCATGCAGCCAATAACCTGTCCAAGTCGTCCTTGTTGTGGGCGGAGGACACACAGAAGCGGGCACGGGAGCTGATCAAAGGAGTGGCGGGATAGCCGACGACGACGACTGAAATGTTGCGCTTCAGCATCTCGCGACTAAATGCAGGCATCTTTCCTGGATTGTACAAGGTGATGGGAATAATGGGGAGTCATCATGGCCATAAACGATTAGTCCAAGACGCTTGAGGCCAAGGCGGAGGTAACGGGAGTTGAACGCAATGCGCTGCAGTCGCTCCTCGCCCTGTCCTGGGCAAAGCTCGCCAGTGATGAGCTTCAATGAGGCAAGAATCTGCATGAGCACACAGGGGGCCGGTGACTCGCCATATTGCGTTGAGGCGTTTGTGCTTCGCAGCTTGTCGATAATGTGCTTCTCGGCGGCAATGTAGCCGCCGTTTGCTCCGAAAGACTTGGTAAATGTGCCCATGAGGATATCCACCCGCGCAGGATCGATGCCAAAGTAGTCGCAGACACCACGGCCACGGGGTCCCAAGGCACCAATGGAATGGGCCTCGTCAACAAAGAGATAGAACTTGTACTTGTCCTTGAGCGCAAGAACACCAGGCAAATCACACATTGTGCCTTCCATTGAATACAGGCCCTCGACGACGACCAAAATCTTTTTCCAAGGACGATGAGTCCGCGGCTGGCCTTGAGAAATGCTCTCGCGAAGAACGCGTTCAAGGTTGCGCATATCATTGTGCCTGAAGGACTGAATGACAGCACCAGAAAGCCGGGCACCGATACGAATAGAAGCGTGGTTCAATTCGTCGGAAATGATGAGGCATCCCTTGGAGGCCAAAGCAGGGAATGAGCTGGCATTGGTAACGTACCCCATGGAGAAAATCATGGCGTCAGGCTTGCCGACAAAGGCGGCAACCTCTCTCCACTTCAAGGCCAAATCAGTGGTGCCAACGTCGGCTCGCGGGCTGGCAGTGGTAACACCATATCGCCTGACGCATTCTTCGACAGCATCGGCGCAGGGGCCTTCGGATTGGGCAAATCCCAAGTAATTGTAGGAACTCATGTTGAGGGTTTCAGTATAGGTGCCAGTATATCGATAGGTGCGATTATTGTCATGCGACTTGCGATCCATCAGAGTGATGAATCGTCCGGGAACACCGATGGTAGGGCGAGCAAAGCAGTCGTCCAGTCGCATCTTTAATCGTCTGGTATAGAAACTGTCGAAGTCATCATTGAGGGAGCATAGCCGTTCTGAACCTTGAGAGACTGGTAGTGCTTTTTGTTGCCAAATCTCTTGCCAAAGAAATCGCAGATGTGGCCGACTAGGATAAGCAAAAGGTAGCTGATGTAGGTAGTGAGAAGAAAGTAATAGGGGCTCGTCTTCGATTGGAGGTTCAAGGGGCACGCCGTGAGATTTGCTGACATAGAGATGGCTCGAATGGCAAAGGGGACCGAACTGAGCATCAGCTCGTCGCTTCTTTTCCATTTCCTCTACCGACTTGGGTCGAAAAAGTGTGGTGGTTGGCGGGTCGGGACTGTTGTGGTCACCCGCAACAGCGGTAGACAAGGAAATTATAGGAAGAGAAGTAGATGGAGGCGAGATGCCGGCAGGTGACCCGTTCGCTTGAGTCTGCTGCTGCTGTTGGACCACAGCCGACTGATGTTGCTGCTGCTGCATGGCGAGCAGTGCCTGCTGTGCAGACGTAGGTTCCTTAGACTTGGGGCTGGACGAGAAGAATTGACTGATGCGGTTTCCTTTGGAGGTTGAAGGACGTCTTTCGCCCGTCTTTTCAGAATTCGACATGGCGGAGGACGAGAAGGGGTTTGCCAGTTTGCGGGCATGTCTCCTTACTGTCGAGCGCAAATTTGAGTGTCTAAATAAGAATGTACGACAGGAGGGACAGAAATGGAGGAAACGACTTGCTCGTCGAGAAAGTCAGTCGCTCACTGGGTTACGAGGTGGTTCTTGAGGAAAGAGAGGTCAGCAGTCATTGATTGCAGGAAACCTCTCCGATGTTGCCGTGCCTGGAACTCTTTCAACTAAGAAGTCGAGGAGAAGTTTGCAGCCCAGAACCCAGCATTAGTCAATGGAAGCGCAACTTGCACTTTCTGGTGCGCATGCAACATTCGGATGCTGCGGACTGGTGGCTGTGGGAAGGGGAAAATCAGGAGATAGGGGTTGGGAGTTGTGCAAGAGTCAATCGTCTTGACGACAGCGACGGCTCTGTAAAGAAAGCACGGAATGAACGGCTTCCACGAAGAAGAGAACGGGCCGGAAAGAGAATTGATAACTCACCATGTGTGCGCAGTGAAGACGATGGTTCGATGGGATGGCCAAAGTTGAAGATAAGGTGCCAAAGCTGACGGCTGACGGATGATGCTCGAGTGGAGGCGGATGTGCAGTGAGCTTGTCTGCGTTGGTGTGCGTTGGTGTGCACTCGGGCCCACAGTAGCGCGTGCTGCACCAGACTGAGTAGCAATACCAGCTGCAGCAGGTGACTAGCCAGTCAGTTTCCCGGCGGCCTCCTTTTGCCTTCAGTTAGCTGCAGTAGCGCAGCCTCGCCCAGTCAGCGGGCAAGCCGAGTTGCGTCAAGTCGTCGACTTCTACGGAGTAAAGTGCACTCTCTATGCACGCGTGGAAAGACGCCAGTCACCGTCACAAGATAGGACTCAACTGGAAAGAATTGAAACAAGCGACGGAGAAGAAAAGATTGTGCCGATGCACAGGCGAGAGATGCCAAGTTGTTTTCTTCTCCTTTCCTTCAACGTGAAAATTTAGCCATTCCGCGTCAGAAGAAAATCGGGTTCGCAACAAGTCTGGTGGAGACGAATTAAGATTGAACCACTGGGACAAGGGGACTTCAAATATGTTGCGATCCATTCAAAAGCCGACCCCGCCTCGCTTACATGACACGGCATCTTATGATTCTTATCACAACATGTACTACATACAAAACATACGGAATACCTGGGGTGCTATTTGTTCGAGTCGCAAGGCGTCTGGCTATTACCAGGGGTTGCAATTCAATGACGACAACGCAGTCGAGTCTCATTGACAAGAATGTCGTTCTGTGCTACTCCGTACATACAAGTTCTTGCACGCATTCAAGTGGCGTGTGGATTCCGGAGGAGCCGTGTCGACGCGAGCAGCTCTCGCACCCATCATCACGCATCATCGGCCGATGTCAGCGATTCCAGCGATTCCAGGTGTGGGGCGCGCTCCCTGTCATGTCGGTACAATGTACATACTGTAAGGCTAGTGCGTGCTTGGCTACTGCCAACTGGTATTACCTGAAGACGGCCGTCTCATCTCATTTGCGCCCTCCATATTAACATCGTCGACGTAACCATCGTCGACGTAACCCCGTACCATGCGTGGCGGTGGTTCATCAAACTCCGGGACCGCCAGTCTTGCGAAAGAAAGGGCACCTCCAGCCCTCGACGGATGTCGCGGATGTATCATGTATTGCAGTTCGATCAGTTCGACAACGAAGATAGACCCTGATGACCAATCGTCAAGGGTATTAATTCCCGGCTCGGCCGTAAGAGCAATGTACATGTACTGCACAGCTCCGAGTAGACGACGTCGATCCACGCATCTCGCGAGTGGCTGTCAACAAAGGATTGGTCGTAAAAGCCATGTGTTTTGTTCTTCATCGTGTCTCCCTCGCCCGCTTAGAGAAGGTCCGTCTCGCGACAAAACAAAAAGCAAATGTTGGAAATAAATGCCAGGCTACCGTGACCCCATGGTTTGATATTTTGACTTCTTTGTGAACCACAAGGCTTTGCAAAACCAGACAAATGCGGTTAAAAGGAACAAGCAGAAAAAGAAGCACTAGTCACCACGATTCAGCCACAAATCTCTTTCCCTGTCTGTGTCTGTCTCTAACAAGCATCACGCCGACCGCGCGGGTTGCGCCGGGCCACGGCAAAGGGGGTCCGTCCCATTGACTGCATGAGCCATTGCTCATCTACCAAAATGGCCCTCGTCTCTGCATTTCTCACGATCCACTTTTTCAATGTTCCTCTCCTTCGTTTACCACCTTTTGCTTCGAATTCATGAGGGCGTGGGAGCCTCTTTCTTTTAAAATATATATACTTGTCAAAATACCAATTACCCTAGCTCCGCACTTGACCAATCTTGGAAGCATATTCGACGTTGACCAGTACTCTCGGAACGTATTTAGGAGAAATCGGTTTGGATTCACACCCGCGCCCTCGGCCCTTGCAGCTTTTGTGCCCCTCCCCGCCATTCAAGTTCATTCGGACTAGAAACCGTTATTGCACCCCAACGACATCACGACACCACGACACCACGACACCATGACCCCACGACCCTTACCATAACGTCACTTTAATTGTATAGTTTATCTCGCTACTTGAGAAAAGGGAGAAGAAAGAGAAAAGAGCGTTTGGCCTCGCACAGGAAATCCGAGTGCTGAAAATGGGCAAACGCGTCAATGGCCATGCTGCCTCTGGCGAGCTCTGGAGACACGCCGATCCTAGTTCCACACCCGTGTGGCACTTCATCGAGCGCGTCAATAAGAAGCATGGATTGAACATGACTGGATATCCAGACCTGTACAAATGGTCCGTTGATCACGTCTCTTCGTTTTGGGAAGATATCTGGGACTTTGTTGGCATTGTCTCATCCAAGAAAGCAGAAAGGGTAAGAGGTTTTCGTCGTCTCGTTCTTCCATGTCACTCCCCCTTTCCTTTTCGTCCCTTTTATCATCAACTCGGCCATTGACGGATGCTTCTGATATTTAGGCCCTCCCGGAAAACTGTCCCATGTACCCACGACCCGACTTCTTCTCGTCTGCTCGCCTCAACTTTGCCGAGAACCTCCTCTTCCCTCCGACCTCGACCCCGGTTGATCCCTCTGCGCCGGCTGTCATTACGACCACGGAACTACCTGGAGATCCGAGGACAACGTCTTGGGCCGAGCTGCGGGAGTCTGTGCGCCGCTGTGCCAACGCCCTACGTGATTCGGGCTTGAAACCTCACGATGTCGTGGCCGGCTACGTCTCCAACCATGTTGAAGCCCTGGTGGCCATGTTGGCCGCCTCGTCGATTGGTGCCATCTGGACCGGTATTAGTCCTGACAACGGTGTGTCGGCGGTACTGGATCGCTTGAGCCAGACTTCCCCAAAGTTCTCTTCGCAGACAATGGCACTGTGTACAATGGCAAGGAGTGGCCCAGCACCTCCAAGACAAACGAGATTGTCGCAGATCTCAAGAAAGTTGGCTTAGAGACTGTCGTCGTAATTGACAATATCATTGCCGATCTGGGACTGGCAGATATCAAGTCGTACGGCGTGAATGCAGTTGACTTTGCTTCCTTTTTGGGTAGTGCGTCTGGCGAGGGCCTCACATTTGAACAGCTCCCTCCGTCGCACCCCTGTACATCCTGTACTCAAGTGGCACGACTGGCTTGCCCAAAGCCATTGTCCACACAGCATTGGGAACTCTTCTGCAGCACAAGAAGGAGCACGCGCTCCACTGCTCGTTGACCTCCTCTGCCCGCATGCTATACTACACTACCACGTCGTGGATGATGTGGCACTGGAGCATCGGAGCTCTGGCTGTCGGAACCACGCTCGTCCTTTACTCTGGTTCTCCCTTCCGCCCCAATTCGTACCTGTCTCTTCCCAAGGTTCTTTCTGATCTCAAGATAACCCATTTCGGCACATCAGCCGCCTATCTCACGGCTCTCGAGGCCAATAACGTCCGCCCCGTCCAAGACCCCAGCCTCGACTTAACATCATTAGAGGCAATCTACTCGACCGCCTCGCCTCTCCCTCCATCCACCTTCAAATTCGTCTACGAAGCCTTCCCTCGCAAGGTAAATCTCGCTTCCATCACAGGCGGCACCGACATCATCTCTCTTTTCGGGGCCCTTGTCCATTACTGCCCGTGCGTGTCGGACAGATACAATGCGCCGGCCTCGGCATGGACATTCGTGTCGTTGACTCCGAGACGGGAGAGGACGTGCCCGCCGGCGAACAAGGCGATCTGGTTTGTGTCAAGCCCTTCCCCTGTCAGCCCTTGACATTTTTCGGCCCCGGCGGGGCGAGCAAGTACAAGGCTGCTTATTTCGAGCGGTTCGAAAACATTTGCGGTGTCAAGGGACCGGTCTGGCACCATGGAGACTTTGTCAAGATTCCAGACCCTTCCACCGGAGGTCTGGTAATGCTCGGTCGATCAGATGGTGTTTTGAAGCCAGCCGGCGTTCGCTTTGGATCCGCAGAAATCTACAACATCCTCACTCGCTTCTTCTCTGCCGACATCGACGATGCCGTATGTATTGGTCGCAGAAGAGAGACTGACAAGGACGAGACCGTGTGTCTGTTCGTCGTCATGGTCGTCGGCAGGACCTTCACCAATGACCTGAGAAGCCAGATCAAGGCCAAGATACGATCTGAACTCAGTCCTCGCCATGTTCCTGCCGTGGTGGAAGAATGTGGTGCTGGCATTCCCAAAACAAGCAACGGGAAAAAGTAAGTTTTTTTATTTTTTTGTAGTCATTGCTTCTTCACCACAAACACAATACATGCTCGTGCAAGTTGGACACCCTTCACTGACATAGACACCTTGCCTTAGGATCGAAGTGGCAGTCAAGCAAATCTTGTTAGGCTTGAATATCAAGACCAACGCAAGCGTTGCCAATCCCGAGTCGCTGGAGTGGTTCAAGACTTGGGCCAAGACGAACTGAGTGTAGTGGGAAATTAAAGAGCGGGAAACTCGAGTGACTACATTTTTACTTTCAAGAGGTCAGCAATGAACTGCGGAGTCTGGCTCCTGCTTATTTTAGGCGCCTGGTCATTTTATCATAGTACATCTAGCAACGTAGAATTCGGATTATGTAGCAACAGACGGGAGCGCCTTTCTGTGGCTTTATACTGGTCCTAAATAGGTGGATGATTTTGGGATTCTTTCACATGGTATTTGATAAAATATCTGGATAAGGTTTGAACGGGTAGTCTAATATGCCGAACCTTTGCTGCTACTTGAAAGGTGCAGAAACTCTGTGGAATTGAAGGATGTAGCAACTTCAGCATCTTTGTTGCATCCACCGGCGGAACGTTGGCTGACTGCGTGATATCACTGATATGCCACAGTCAGTAATAGCGTCGTGACGCACAATTTCGTGTGTGTACTTGTGTGTACCGAATACCATGCATGTAATGCGCAGTACATTGGAGACACGAGTTCGCGGGTCAAATTGGCGGTGAGCTGATTTGCCAAATTGCCTCTCTTTCATCAACAATACAAGAGTACCTCACCTACATGGGAGGACCAACTTGCTGAGCGCAGCACAGAAGGAGAAGAGAAGAAGAGAAAGGGACAAAAGTGTGTGACGAACCCAACCCTGTCCAGTCATCTCTCGCAATGCCGGAAGCGGCGAGTCACACCCAGCAAACAAAACTACGTACATGTACATACAGGTGGGGCGGGGTGCTGACCAGAACGACACCATATCTTGTACATGTATGTATTTCAACAACCAACGTTGTCGTTCCTATTCGAGCGATGGCAAGACTGAAAAGACGGGGAAATGGGAAAATGCCGAGAGGCGGGGACCCAAGTTGGCCCCATCATCGTCGAAGCACCAAACGTAGACATCATCACGAGTGCAACGATTGAGAAGAAGAAGGAGAAGAGGAACAGCCTGCGGGTATCACAAAGATGGCACGACTACATACTCGGAATGCCTGCAAAGAATTGCCGAGAGACATCATGTCCGTTTGTGGCGGCGGTGTGACTTGTCCGTCCGACACGGTCTCGCTTCCATACTTCCATTCTCCGTACGGAGTACTCGACCGAACTGTGTCGACGTTGGCCCATGGTCTAGACACATGAGACACTCCAGCGCGACTTTCCGCCGGATACGGAGTTCCAAAATTGGAAATGCACGATTTTCCTGTTGTTGCGCATGTGAGAATGGTCAATCAGATTGAGATGCATGCTAATAATTGGGAATCAGTATTGTGCTCTGAGCAAACAGCAAACCTCAACACGATCAGACCCCCATTATTAGTTCGGCGCCTGCCTGCAGCATCTGATGGGTCGGTCGGGGACCTTGTGTCTGCCAACTGAAAAGGAGGAAAATAGAAAATACGGAGTACGAGTACATGATACGGAGTAAAGTAGCAATCACGCGCAGACTGCGCGCTCATCACAACCACCATCACAAAATGTCCTGCAGGGCTCGCTCTCTTCTCTACTAATTTGTATGTACACCTGTCACTGTATGTATGTATGCATGTATGTTGGTCGGCGTCGTCGTCAACCTCAAGCGAAATGACAAGCGCGCAATTGCAATTGTGGGAAACAATTTTTGAGTTGAGGTGGCAGAGTGGAGAGGCCAACAAGACAGGGCGTGGGCCCTGGATGTGTGTGTTCCTGGCGTGTGCCTGGCTGCTCCTCAGAATGCGCCGTGTGGAGAGGATATTATTAATACGCAGCGGACAATGTGAGGTGATCAGTGGTGATCTGCCCATCAACAAGGCCAGGCAGGGGCCAGGCAGGGGCCAACCAGGCAGGCAGGGGCCACAGCCGCCCCTGCCCATGGTTCCCATGCCCATGCCCATCTCATGCCCATGTTCTCACACGGTTGCACTGTGGCACTGCAATGTAGAAAAGGTCACTGGGGACTGGTTCATCGTTCCTCCCGCGTCTGGAAAGGCTCCTGCTCGGACCCTGGTTATATAAGCAAGGGGTAACTTGCGGCCGTTGAAAAGGCTCATCTGACGGAGTACTCCGTATTACATATGTACATGTATGTATTATCTAACTTGCGCCATCAGGCAATGAGACGACCTGCACGTATGTGTATGTATTATGTATTACCTATCCAAGTACTCCGTACACAGGTCATTGTCGCGGCCGCAGTCGAGTCGTTGACAGACCGACCCTATTTTACGGATTATAGCTTGTGGACATGGAGCGAATGCAGAACGTACATAGCTTTAACGACTTAGCGCGCGGACAATTCAAAGTTGTGCATATGCATGCCTAGTTGTGGCCCAACCGGGTGGCTGTGGCTGGGAATGCGACGGATTTGCTCGACAACTCACTCCTTATTATTAGTACATAGAGTCCTTATGTACATACACAGGCTAGGACGGAGCACTAACCATCACACGTGCTCCGTACAGTGTCCAAGACAGTGCCGGCCAAACACATCCAAATCCAACTGTCAAGGTTACATGTATGTAGGCCTAGTTGGCTCCTATCGAATCACCTGTTTTGAACCCGTGATCTGAGACTGACGCATGTCTCCAAGTGGTCGACAACAAGGTCTTTGTCCCAAACTACCCAGGTATTAATACATATATGTATGTACTTCCGCTCTTGGGACATTGAGTCTGGCGACTCAGTGAGCGTGGCAGCTGTCCTGGACTACGCAGGCCAGGCCACAAGCACTGTGGCACTGTCCACTGACCAGACGCTTTTTCTTGGCCAAACCAACAAGTCGCCGCCACAGCTACAGCCAAGTTAGTTGTCCCTTCCATCCCATCCCGCACCATCATATCATGTAGCTGGATACCAGACGTACATGATGGATGAACAGCATGTAAAAACAGATCTGGCCTTGCTGCATCCTGTCTCTGTTGACGGAGCATTGGCTGGTATTATTACATATGTAATAAGTAGAAAGTTGTATTATGTATGTACATAGGGCCACGGTCGGTTCTCGGCGCTTGTTGGACCCGTCAATTCCCCTGCCCGTTTCGGTGAAGCGTCGTCCCCTCCTCTCTCTCCCCATCGGCGTCCATCCGCATCCACTTCCACTTTGTCTTCTGCTTCTCCTCCCACGTCCCCACCCCCCCTCTGGCCAACACTCTCACTCAGTCAGCCAGCGTGCCAGCCAGCCAGCCAGCCAGCCTGTCCTTCGCCCTCCGCCTCTCCACACCCGTTCGATAATCTCATTGCTGGACGACGCTCCTTTTGACCATACCCTCCTCACGACTGCCCGGCACGCCCGTCCCTCATCTCCTTTTCGCCTTTGTCAATCGCGTCAGTCACGATGAATTCGCAGGGCGCCAACGATGTGTCTCCCGAGGCCATGCAGGCGCGGATCCAGCAAGCGCGTCGCGAGGCCGAGACGCTCAAAGACCGAATCAAGAGGAAGAAGGACGAGCTTTCCGACACCACTCGTATGTCCCCAATTGATCATGATGCTGCTGGATCTTGAGAAGGGCTATGGCTAGCCTTCGCAATCTCATATCCTCTTTCGACCCGATACCCCTCCTCTTGTTCTCGTTTGCCCGTAAGTTTGCTAACTCGACAATCTGGTTCCGTCTAGTCCGGGTTGTCGCCCAACAGGCTCACGAGCCTATTCCCAAGAACCAGCTCATGAAAGCTAAGCGCACCTTGAAAGGTCACTTGGCCAAGATCTATGCCATGCACTGGTCCACCGATCGCAGACATCTCGTTTCCGCCTCACAGGATGGCAAGCTCATCATCTGGGATGCCTACACCACGAACAAAGTCCACGCCATTCCCTTACGATCGTCTTGGGTCATGACCTGCGCCTATGCTCCCAGCGGAAACTTCGTGGCCTGCGGCGGCCTCGACAACATTTGCTCCATCTACAACCTCAATCAACAACGCGATGGCCCTACACGCGTGGCTCGGGAACTGTCTGGTCACGCCGGCTACCTGTCCTGCTGCCGGTTCATCAACGACCGCAGTATTCTGACCTCCTCTGGAGACATGACTTGCATGAAATGGGATATCGAGACGGGCCAAAAAGTCACCGAGTTTGCCGACCACCTTGGTGATGTAATGAGCATCAGTCTCAACCCTACCAATCAAAACACCTTCATTTCAGGAGCCTGCGATGCGTTTGCCAAGCTGTGGGACATCCGAGCAGGAAGGCTGTCCAGACATTTGCTGGTCATGAATCCGACATCAACGCCATCCAATTCTTCCCCGACGGACACTCGTTTGTCACGGGATCCGACGATGCCACCTGCAGGCTTTTCGATATCCGAGCAGACAGGGAACTGAACGTCTACGGCGTAAGCTCATTCGACGTCCCCTCACCTCCGCCATAATTCTTTTGACGGTCTAACCACTCTGTGCATTTAGTCTGAATCTATTCTCTGCGGCATCACATCCGTCGCTACCTCGGTGTCTGGTCGTTTACTGTTCGCGGGCTACGATGATTTCGAGTGCAAAGTAAGAAGAGAACCTCGAATGGAAAAAAATTCCCGCGACATATTTATCTTTGTTACTTACAAAACTCTTAACAGGTCTGGGACGTCACTCGAGGCGAAAAGGTAGGATCTCTGGTTGGTCATGAGAACCGTGTCAGCTGCTTGGGTGTGAGCAACGATGGCATCAGCTTGTGCACAGGCTCATGGGATTCCCTGGTGAGTACAACTGTCAAGACGTTTAGATTGTTGGACGCCATGAACGACTGGACAAGAAGGCCGGTCATACAACTTCCATCCGAGAGGACGTGGTGCTAACGACATGCTCTAGTTAAAAATCTGGGCCTATTGAGAGTAGTCGTCCACAGCACAACACGAATGTCTTGTATAAGACAAGTCAACAGCACCGGTACCGCCGCAGCGGTCATACAAAACATATATGCATTAGAACGACGATTTTGCCCATCCAATCTTGGCAACCCGCGATTGCGCACATCTAGCATGCGAGTACTGTGGCGTACGCTGGACGAAGTGACGAAACGTACCTCCTCATCTTTTACTACATTGGTCCCCCTGTCTTTGCATGTTGTTCGCAGAACACAGGACTAGAGTCCCCAACTACGGCCGGGTGATCAATTCTGACGACAGACCTCATACGGGTGGTCAACCTGCCTGCGTCAAATCGTCCGAGGAAAGCAGCTGGCCGACACGATACCTCATTTCTTTGCCTTGTGCCCATTTATTTTACTTGGCTTTTTTTCTTTCTCTCTTGTTTCACGCCTACTTTTTCATTCCCCTGTTCTTCTTTTTGTGATGCGTCATCTTTCTGTACTGTTTGCCTTGCAATCTGAAGGGTTCTCTGCACTATATATGTTTCCGCTGATTCTGACCGACCAACTCTCGAGTTTTGGTGGTGGGCGAGCAGGTGTACTACTTTTCACGGCCTTCCATGTCCTCTATGGCCTCTTTTTTTCCCCTTGCGTTCTCGGCTTTCTTGACGCGCGGCGATGTTTTTTTTTTTTTGCTACACCTCTGGGTCATCTTTGGAAGGAGAGAGATACTATGAAGTCGCAATCCAGAGAGCATGACGCAAACCCAGAGGCACACCAAAAATTAATAAAAAGGTTTTGTACGCGTCCGGGTAGCTGTGGTGGGAAAGCGGAGTTATGTTGACCGTGAGTTCTAGATAAGGAGTGCTGGAGAGGGCTATATCAGGAACTATCCGACCTCGAGATAATACACCACGATGATCCAAATGATCCGTATATGAATGGAGCACAGTGCGATTCATGCGATTCAAATCTAGTCCATCCGTCCATGCCGTCGTGATCGATGACGGTGCCACCATGGCTTATCTATGAATTAAGCGAAGAGCAAGGGTTGGACACCTCTCTCACACATAATGGTCTGCACTGCTCCCGGGTAGGTACGTAAGCACGGGCACCCGTCTCGTTTCCACGATTCTGTTCCAGCTTGTGGTTGGGATGGCGTCAAAGCTGGACATTTTCAAACATGTCTGCATCTATCTACTCGACGCAAGTCGGATTTCGTTCATGATGGGTTGGTTGGACCTGGCGAATAGGTGGTAGCATGTTGCGAGAACCGTCCTGGTCTTCTTGACACCCGAGGAGATGGATGTTGAGTGGTCCGGCCCAATAATATAAATGGCTGAATGGCGACGTCATCCTGTACTGCGAGGCAAGGGCACAGTATGTGAAAACTGTAAATTCTCATTTCTTCCTGATTATGTTCATGAGTGGTTTCCATCAACACGTTGGATTCAACGATGAACAACTGCACACGTATAAGATGCCAGCTATACTCAAGCTCGTACAGAGTCGCGCCGTCTTATGCAGCACGAGCAGACTTCTGACGTATTGACGCAGGTTGGCTTTTCCCTGAAAGATGATCGGATGATGGATACACACGATTACAGAACACGATGCCATCTACTCGCCACAAGCTGTTTGTAGAATTGGCGAGGAAATGCTCAAGTTCACATTTAGCCAAGAGCCTGATACCTGATACCTGATGGATACCCGATTCCGAGGAAAAAAAAAAGGGACAAACAGCCGCGCAACTATTGAATTTTATAAAATTTTTTTTTCTCAGTGGCTGTGGCCAATGCATCTGATCTGATTTGAGTGGACGAAAGTTGAGGGAAAGCACAATTTCGGGCTGCAGTACGAGGGAACGATATCTTGCCTTCATGGCAAGTTCATTTCCCGACGACCTGGGGAGTCATTGACGGTGAAGAAATGCGTTCTCGGGCGTCACAAGTCGTATGCTGTTATGCAGCAAGGGCTTGTCCTCGCCGGGAAAAGGGGAAGGGTGGGAAGTATTATGGTCATGGATTGTGGGAGCTGAAACGGATGTCAAAGATTGACACAGGCATGAGCATGAGCATGAGCATGACGTGAGGATTGGCGACTTGAGAATAGACGGGACATTGCGTTACAAGATTCATCTGGCACTTTTTTGCGCTTGAGGATCTTGACAAGTGACAGAGATCCGGCCAGGTGCGATTTATCAGGAATAACGCATCGGATCAACTAAACCTCGTGTACATACGGAGTAATGTTGACCCCCCTTTTTTTTTTTCCCCAACACAGAGTGACAATGTCGTCGTGTCAGAGTTTGGTGGAAAGGGCTGAAACACGCCGGGCTGCACGTGCGTGTGTCATGCCAGACAGGGCTTTAACCCGGCCGGCTTATTGTATGAGCTTTGGCCGGCCCACGCCAACAATAAGGAACGTCGGGTGAGCAATGGAACAAATGGAAGAAAAGAAGACGGACGCACGGACGAAGTCGATGACGTCGAGATCAGGCGGATAGGGTCGTACTGTGAGAATGCCTGGCTCTGAGAAGCTTCGCTGATACGACCGACAGACGGGATGATTTATTTTACATGACGAGATATGTGGGCTCAGAAGCTACCTGCCTGCCTACCTACCTACCTATCTATCTACCTACCTACCTACACTACGTTGTATGAGAAGAGGACTCACGATAAGGGGTTCGAATCGGTCCTGACAATCAGGCCGCAACTGATCCGTATCCCTTCCCGTACACATTGGGAGTAATACACACGGAGTGCACGCTTTGCACGCTTTGACCTCTGTCCCGCCGATGCCGCCATGCTGGAGAGAGGCACGAGAGGCCGTGCCCGGGAGCGCAAGAATAGACCAGCCTCGACCTCTACGGAGTAATGCCATTGTCTCGCTGTGTCTTTAGCAAGGCGGAAGGGCCCAAGCCCGAACACATACATGTATTATGCACTTTCCGCGGCGAGTAAGCCAACTACGTTTTAATTATGGCATGACAAAGGGGCGAGCGGGCGGGCGTACTTTGCCCTGTTGTTCTCGCACTCGTCGGTCGGTTTCTTTTGCCAAGTCAGTCTCTCGTGTCAATATCATATTTGCTTGTGTTTCGAGTGCATCTGTCTGTCCTGCGTGGTTGTTGGAACGGGTCAAGCTTGTTGTTGCCAAGATTGGCAGGGGCCAACGTCGCGAACTACGTCCGAACTCTGCTGGTCTGTCTGCCCTCATCAGCCGTCGAAATCAATTGCTTGTTGATGACTCGTTTGATTTATGCTGTCTGACTCCGCGCTGGCGCAGGACATAACATGACAGGAATACATACATACATACATACATACATACATACATACATACATACATACATACGTACATACATACGTACATACGTACATACGGATCACGGATTATTATTAGGGATGGCCATTTTCCGAATTCTTCAGGTCACGCGGCAGCAGTTGCATGTGGCCTCGTGATGGCAAGTCTATGTACGTAGTGCAGATGCAACGTTAAAATAGCTTAAGGCCAATAGAAGGACAGACCCTGTAGTTCCACTGGAGCATGGACGGCGAGGCCATCAACCATCTCCTTTTCTCTCCAGAGATGCTACATTATAATTACATGCACATATGTATGTATATGCTCTGCTTGCAATGGAGCCCGCCAACCCGGGTGCCCGGTCGCTGTTGTAGAATACAAAACTGGCATCGGCCCACATTGCGTGGAGCTCTCAGGCACTTGGCAACCCTGTCGCGCCCGGCTTCATCCCCTGATGTCCCCTGTAATTCATTCTTGTCCCAAGCCCAGTTGACTCTGGCTGTTCCGAGAAATCCGTTCCAATCCACACCGCTCGCGACATCTTCACGACATCTTCACGACATCTTCTCGAACCCGGCGCGGACACGACGACATCGTCGCCCAACGGGGAGGCACCAACAACTAGCTCCCATGTGCCAGGAAAAAGAGGATGGGATATCAAGTATTACTCGCTCGCGACGGAGATTTGCAACTCGCTTTCAGCGCCGACTTGGGCTTCCTCGTACCCGCCAACCCGCCATCCCACACGGCTGGCTGGTGTTCGTTCAATCTTTAGCCTTGGCACTTCCCTGAGAGGCCGGAGCACATCAATTTTCAGCAGTTTTCCTGCTCCACTTCTTCGAGAACATCGTCCCACACCTGACAACATCTAGTGTCTCTCCTCTCTCTTTCTCTTTCTCCACGCGGCAGTGCCGAAAGAGTGACCTATCTTGAAACAACCCCCGTCTAGGACTGATCGTACAAAACCCAACCATCCTCCTACCAACCCGAGAGTCTGGCTCCTTTGGCCTGCCCCCCATCATGACAACTTCCGCTGCCCAAGAGGAATTCGACAATTTGGTTGCCAAGAACGCTGCTCCAGAGACTGTTCACCCAGAAGACCGAGACAACGGTAGTCATTCCACCCAGGAAGACGAAGTCGACGAAGAGACCTCCTATCGCAACGCTAGAACTGAAGCCGCCATGCGAGCCTCCACTGGTGCCTCGGAGCTCAAGCTCCCTCCGGCCTCGTTCGATAGTGGACGATCGACAGGTGTCAAGGGCGTCATTGCTGATGCCAGAAGTTTCGAAACTGCCCGCAAGTCAAAGTGGATTGACAGAGCCAAATCATCGGCGCGACGGAGTATCCTGGGCATTGCAGGTGCTGTACAGAACGGCCACGGTAGCCAAAGCGAAAGCGAGACCGATTCAGATGCCTTGAGTGGATTCGATTCAGATGAGGAAACCTTTTTACAAGAATGGCGAGAGACTCGCCGACGAGAGCTCGAGAGCTCGGCAAACAGAGCTGTGCGAACAAGGCGGACAAGTCCTAGCGTGCGGATATACGGACATTTGGATGAGGTAGACGCCTTGGGTTACCTTGATGCCATTGAAAAAGTCAGCAGGGAAACCAAGGTTGTTGTTTTTGTCCACGACCATGAGGTTAGTTTTTGCCTCCTTGATCGTCGACACCTTTTTTTTTTTTTTTTTTTTTGCCCGAACCAAGACAAGGTTTACTAATCCATTCTAGTGTGATGTCTCCGCTGCCATTGAATCGGCTCTTCTTCCGCTCGTCAAGGCAAATACTACCATTCACTTCGTCAAGGTTCATTACGAGGACATGGAACTAGACAATGCAGCTGTCCCCGCATTATTGGCCTACCACAACCAGGGCGATCTATTCGCTAACCTCACTGGCATTATCGAAATGATGCCTGACCAAGACTCGTATAGCACCAGCTCACTCAAGGCTCTGCTGGAGAAGCACCGTGTGCTGTAAGCGGGCTTGTCCATTTCGAAAGTCTTGACATTTCACGGCCTGGCTTTTTTTCTTAAACTTTGGCTCACATGCCGAGCATAACACTTCTTGATCCACGATACCCATTACCCATTCTATCTCCGGCAATCTTCATGATCCGAGCCCGACCGATTTTCATGCCCGTAATGCGGAGGAACCGCGTTGAGTAGGCTTTTTGTGCTTGTGTGTGTACTGTTGATCGTACTCAACACTTACGACTTGTAATCGGTCGACTTTGATTTACCATATGTTTTGATAAGAGGATTTCAGGAGGTCGTATGATATCTGGCATAGGCGAATTTCGATGGAAGCAAGGACTGTGGGCGGTCATATCCTCGCTAGGCACTTTGAGTCTAGCTGTTTTTTTTTTTTTTTTTTTTTTTGCCTTTTCCCTTTTTGCATTTCCTCACATATGCTGAGGTTGAAGAAACTACATTCGAGACGGCTGACCGCAGCGCGGAAGGTGTGGAAGGGACTCTGAAACAGGCGAACTGGTGACTAACTACCCAGATTCTGTTCAAACATGGCATTGTGATTTTAAGTAACTGTAGTACCATAGAAACAACAATTCAATCCAAATAGAAAGATTAACTCGCAGCTGCCGCATGCCTCGATGATGAACCGAGCACGGCCTTCAGGTTGCCCCTTATAGTAGTATATTATGAACCATTTGACATCCTCCCTCCCCGCCCCGCCCGCCTGCCCCTAACAGCAAGCAACACATGAACACTAAAAGTGACTTCGTGCAGCGCCCACCCCACTCCACATGTTAATACCAGACTGTGCTAAAGGGCCAGAATGGCCACAATGGCCAGAATGAGTGTCTCCCGTCTCGCTGTTCTGGGGCTGGGTAAGTAAGTGCGTGAGTGAGTGCGTGAGTGAGTGCATGCCGATTGCCTCATGACCACGTTCAAAACCCCAGTCGGCAAAGTCGGCAAAGTCGTCAAGTTGGGGCTGGATATGGTCCTTTCGCCGAGCAACGTGCTGGACTTGGATATACATGTATTGACTGACGTGTCTGTTCACGTACCAGACCTTGGTGCTGAGGGCAAGGTTCGGGGAGGGGCAAAGTGGTGACTGACGTACATGTACATGTATGTACACATATAGTATGTATGTACATGCATTCTGCCCCTCATTCCGCCCCTCATTCCGCCACTTCCACGCCAACAAGGGCTCTATGTAGGTGGCGTGAAAGCCAGATCCTGTCAGTCAGTCAGTCTATCAAAGTTTCCCAGACAGGTGGCTTGCGGACTGCCTCGGTTTTGATCATTCTCCTGCCAGCTGCAGCAGGCGCTTTGCTTCATATTTGCGCACCGCACCGCACCGCACCGCACCGCATCGCTCCGCTTCCTTCCCACCTCATTTACTTTCACCTCGCAGCTGTCTGACTTTTCAAGTTCCCTTGCTGGAAAATTCATCGCACAGTGAAGTGGCTCTCGAAGCTCTCTCGAAGCATCAGACACCCCGGCGTCTTACGGTTTACCCCACCCCGGGACTTTGCTCACTGGGTGACTGGCCCGGCTTAAGTTATTAGGTCTCTCTACATGCCACCGCAAAGCACGCTTGGTACATCTACCCAAAACCTTAGGCTACAGGCTGCACCGTGAACAGGAAACTATCAGCCTCGGGCTGTCGGATGGGGTATTCTAGGTTTCTTCTTACCTTGTTGGTCTTACAAAACCCAAGCTACATGTCGTGGTTAGTCCTTTCGATTCTCATATCCTACAGTTGAGCCCTTGTTGTTCATCGCTCGCCTCGCGCTTCGTTCCGCCCTCTTGCTCTCGTCATCAACTCCCCGCCGTCCAAGTCAGCAATCTGTCGCCCTTCTTTACGCCCTCTTCTTCGAAAAGTACTTGAGGAGAGAATTTCCGTCTCATGGCAGACTGCGATTCGTCTTTCTTGTGAGACGTCAAAGCTGTTGTGTTGCATTTACTGTTGCATTCATCCCGTGATGGACAAGCTGGCTGAGACGACTTCATCATCCATTTTGCCGAGCACCAATAGTCGTGATACACAACATTCCCTTCTAACAACAAGCAGACCACACTCTCCACAAACAGGATTGTCCAACACGGAGCCGTATCTTCGGTTTCCTCGACCTCAGGGAAATCGACGACTGGCCAACTGGATATCTACCAGCAATCCAGACATGATGCATGCCACGGCAGGAACCGAGGATTCCGACTTGGCCGGGTCTGCTTATGAGCTGATAAACCCCGTCGATACCGATTCCCACGATGATCAATATACTGGTTCCATATCCGAGTCTGTGGGCTCGTTAGACTTTCACCGGCCCGATGATGTTCATTCGTCGACCGGTACCGAACATACATATGATGACGAATCCGTTATTGACGATGATTCCGAGCCTCTGTCTAGGTCTATGATACACGAAGAGGCTGTGGATGTTCACAACGGAAATCACGTGCCATTACAAGAAGGGTTTGATGACTCAGAATCAGAGGAAGAAGCGCGTTCTCGGTCTTCTCTCGAATATACCCAACACAGCCTGAAAACGCCATCCATACTGACCCCAGAGGCCAGCAAGATCATGGAGAGATCTCTCGAAGTTGCTGACAAGTCGAAGGCTCTGGAGGACCCCTGGCTGAAATTTATATATGGCGCCGCAACTCGATTCTGGGACTACACTGCTGCTGGTGCAGTATCGGCCGCCCTTCCCGGTTTCATCTTTGCAGCTTCATTCACACTCTTGATTACCTTTCTATTCCCCTCACCGGTTCAGTTTGCCAACAATACAAAGCCAGTGGCAATCTCTCCCATCACCGCGACAAACACGCCTGTTGCAATCCATACGAGCCGTTCGACCTCTACGTCAACCCCTGCTCAGCAGACCACCACCACCTCAGCGAAGGGTATGGGTCTTATTGTACTCAACGAAAGGGCCTCCGAGGAGTGGTTGTTTGGGTCAAAGAAGCCGGAAATCCAGTTCACCCCTCTCGGGCACGGCACCATCAGGGTCCACGTTGCTTCGGATGTGGCTCGCGCGTGGTCAAAGAAGGACTGTCTGTCGATCGCAGCCGACCGTGACACGGAGCCAGCCAAGATGGAATACGCACAATCAAACGAAGGATTCACAGTCAAGTTCCCGAAAAACGAGACTCACGGTGTCGTCAAATTGATGATACAAGCAACTTGCCGACCTACCGTTGCCAAGGCTGTTAAGATCCACTTTGGCAAAGGCATCATGGAAGAAGCATATGAGATGACCAAAAACTTTGCTTCCGATATTTCTGGCTTCGTACCGGTTGCCGCCCACAAAGCAGAGAAACGCCTTGTCGGTGCAAAGAAGTCGTTCTGTGCGGTATCAGACACCGTCACAACTAGCGTATTGATGGCCTCGGACAGTCTTCTGTGCAGAATAAAGGATTCGGCTCACAAGATGCGAGAGCTGCTGGAAGAACAACCATTGTCACTTGCCAACAGCGCGCAAGGATTCGTTACCAAGATTCCACTACTTTTGGAATCGATCCGCAAACAGGCAACGGAGCCGTTGGTATCTGCACATGCCTTGAAAACAAGCATTGAAGAAGGCATCTTGAACGCACGACTGCGTCTTGTTACGACTCAGATTTCTGCCAAGATGTGGTGGTTGGGCGTTACTGGGCAAAAGAACAAGCGCGACGAGTATGGGCAGAAGGCCAAGACATACATGGACAGTGTAAGAACAAAAGGAAGAAGTAAGATTGGAAGGTTTACCACTTCACCACGGACGAAAAAATGAACACTCTCCTGTTCAAAACGAAGCCGCTGCAAGAAGCATATATACTTCGCATGAGGAACGGGTAATGATAGATGTGGTGGAGGGTACATTGAGTTCCTGCTATCCTTTTTGTTTCGTTTGGAATGCGCTGGAGTTGTCTGGTCATGGTTGAGGTTGAGGTTTTAGGGCAGGATTATTGCATTTGTTGATTTCTAGGTCTCGAGAAGTGTCTTGCATCTTTTAAGGACAATGATATCCATTACTTTCCATTACGATGTTACAATTCTTACAATTTTAGACGCAGGATGGAGTTCCATTCACATGCCCGCGCGAAGCCGTATGCCCTGTGATGCCATGCAGCGATTCGACCAAGCAAGTTGCAGCTCGGGTGCGTCTTGTTAGCGTCTGGCAATTGGTGGTGGTGCTGCTATTGCAAGTAAAGCGGTGAGAGCACGATGCAGCGCATTCATCAATGTGTTTTATTCATTGCGAGCTGGCTGCTCGTGAGCATCGACGGCCTCTGCTGGTGCCTATCAGACCAGCAGTCAGCAAGTCGAAGGCAGCAGGAGCATCGACGCCGCGACTTGCCTGGTGAATGGTGAAGCCGTGACTGACCTGCCACCCCCTGCTACCTTGCTAGGTAGGTAGGTGGGTGTACAGTGGGTGTATGTAGTGTGTGCCGGTGTGCCTTGGCGATATGTAGCACTTTTTGAGCAGCTGGCAGCCACTAACTAACTTTTTAAGGAGGGAAAGAAAGTCAGTCAGTGCCTGTCGAGGAACCCCACCACAAGTACCGACCCTGCGAATGACAGTGGGGAGATACACGCTTTATCTATCGCGCGATGACCCCTGAGCTTGCCCGAACTTATGTACCAAGGGGGCGGGGGCACGTTGGGCCATTACTTGTATGTATGTATTTGCCAGGCTGCCACGACCTTCCTCGCCAACAACTGATACTCACTTTGGACAGCATCGACAGCCCGTCCACCTCTTTTCCGCAAGCCCAACCGACTTGACGTCTTTTTCATCGATAGTCAACTTCAACTTCAGGTGAGAGTGCTGCGCTCATTTTATCTTGAACCCGGTTGTCAAGTGGGGCAGAGGGCTGACGGCCAGCGCCTCCTGGAGGAGCGAGGGCGAGGGGCAAGAAATAACAAATCTGCGAAGTGGGCACTTTTTTCAAGGCCTGGGCTTTCGTTGTCCGTCATGGCTTTTAACTGACCCTTTTGCAACCATTATTAGTTTTCCACTGTCAAAAGACTTTCAAAGCCACAACAAACGATAGATATCCTGAAAACCTTCTGTTTGCTTAACAACAAAAGATGTCTGCCGTCGATAGCACCGAACCTCAGGTCGAGGAGACCAAGCCCGCCAACACCACCGAGGTAATAATGGGAGACTCTGACCCCGCCATTCCTCGACAAACTGCTCTTGTTTTTTTCTTCTGAATTCGCTTGCCTGCCATGCGCACAAACCATTCGTGTAGGAATGCTGACATGTTGATCTTAGGGCACCGCCGACACCGCCGACACCGCCGACGCCGCCGACGCTGCCGCCCCTGCTGCCGCCGACGAGAAGCCCGTGACCTCGTCTGCCGTTTTCTCCATGTTTGGAGGCGGCGCCAAGAAGGAGAAGAAGGACGACGAAGAGGACCGCGGTGACAACTCGGGCAGCGCAAAGGCTCAGCGAGATGCTGCCAAGGCCGAAGCTGGCGATGACGAGGCCCCTGAAAGCGAGGATGTCCATTTCGAGCCCGTTATCAAACTGACCGAGAAAGTCGAGACCAAGACAAACGAAGAGTCTGAGGAGCAGCTCTTCAAAATGCGCGCCAAGCTCTTCAAGTTCAACAAGGAGAGCAGCGAGTGGAAGGAGCGTGGCACTGGTGATGTGCGTCTTCTCAAGCATAAGGAGAATGGCAAGACTAGACTGGTTATGCGACGTGACAAGACCCTCAAGGTCTGCGCGAACCACTACAGTAAGCTGATTAACTTTCTAGCTTCGTGACTCACAAGACTGTTGATGATTTAATTGTACTAACGAGTCTGCTCAAGTCACCCCTGAGATGAAGCTATCTCCCAATGTCGGCTCTGACCGCAGCTGGGTATGGAATGCTGCGGCCGATGTGAGCGAAGGTGAACCTGAGGCCGTTACTCTGGCTATTCGATTCGCCAACTCTGAAAGTACGTGAGGCATTCCGTCATTACGCACAGTATACATTGTTACTGACGCGGAAAAAAAAAAAGATGCCAACCTGTTCAAGGACTCTTTTATGAAGGCTCAGAAGGAGAACGAGGCAATTTTCCAGAAGGCTACTGGTGAGACCAGCGGCGAGGCCAACAAGCCCGAGTAAGGGGCCGGACACGGAGCAAGTGAACCGCCGTGGGTTGTTCTGCTTCATGAACTCGACAGAGCTGCTGCTCCTTGCCACCAACCTGAGTCCCTTGGTTCCCATCCCCTCTCCTTTTTATTTATTTTTCCACCATTACCCCATTACCCCATCGTCACATCAGCATTTAGTGTCATCTCAACAGCGAGATAATTGCATCCCCAAACCCACGCCGCAGGAACGAAGCCAGACTCGGAAAATTACTACTCATCGCAGGATTGGGAGCCACCTGGGCGAGAAGACGGAGCCAGAAGTCGAATGGGACAACGGAGTGGGTTGCGGATCAGAGAATGTGGGCTGAATTGGGACAAGCATCCTAAGCGGTGTGTTTTTGTTCCCAAGTAAAGGTTAGCAATTGGTAGATAGCTTTTCAGAGGTATCATGTCACAGCACAAAGTAATGAATAAAAAGAGCCAAAGAGGATTGAAACCGTATCTGTCATTGTTGTTTCCGTGATCAAGTTTGGTTTGATTCGGTCCTGACGACGACGACGACGACGACGGCGGCGGCAAGGCAATTGGTGACGCCTGGGGTAATGCCCCGGAATGATCTGCGCACTGGAAAACTATTTGACTTGGAACGAGAACAGGGGATTTGGCGGCGCATACACTACAACCCCTGAATTATTTTACAAAGATACATCACAGGGGATAACGAGCCAATTAGGCGTTGAACAGGGTGGGGCAGAGAGGGGCTAGGTACCTTAAACTATAAGTAATTTACTAGTAAAGAATGTACTATTTACACCCCTACGTATCCCCTTGTAATGCGCTAACAGCATACTCCACCCTAGGCGGAACGCAACTATAGGCAGCTGTTATTAGGTAACCTGCCAGCTGCCTACCCCTACGTATCCCCCTTGTAATACGCTAATAGCATACTCCACCCTAGGCGGAACGCAACTGTGGGCAGCTGTTATTAGGTAACCTGCCAGCTGCCCCACGTGGGGCAAGTAGAGTTGTAAAATAATTCAGGGTTGTAGTGTACAACAAGCTCCGGCGTGCACGCAGCACGTCCGTCCAATAATAACTGGAGCTGGGGAGGAGAACGGGCCAAGGCAAAAATTTGGACCTAAAAAAAAAACTGGCTCTGTGCTGGGCCTGCTGGCTGGCCGGGCGGCTTGCTTGGCTTGCTTGCTTGAGCTTGCGGCACCCAGCTGCCACCCGCAAAACTGCCTGCCCACATTGCCCATAGCCTGGCGACTCGAGTTCCCCATCCGAACCTCCGACTCCGTCCTGTGTCTCCCCATCTACCCTTCACTTGCTCGGCATCTCGCCTCTCCATCGCAATTGACGACCATTGTGCTCGTGCTCGACTACACGGCATCTCTTCGATACTGGACGCGATCCGCCCCTCCCCCTGTTGATTCATCCTCCGGCTTGGATCGCAGTGTGTAAGAGGCTTATTACTATTTTTTATCGTTTATTTTTCTTTGTTCCAATCCAGTTACTTTTTCCTTTTTCTTCCCTCTTTTGTTACCATTCTTTGCAATTCCTTCCCGCGTTGCGCCGACAGATTCGGACATAATCATCATTGGGCTTTCCTCTCTCATCCGTTTACCTGCGGTTTTATCGGCTTTGCCAGCGTCTCTCGTTCTCGTGGCACGGGACAAGGGGGACCGTATTGCTTCATACAAAGGCATAGAAGGCGAAGCCAACTATTGAGCCAAAATGTTGGTCGAGGTTCGTCTTAACATCTTGAGTATATGTCACTTCTTCTTCTTCTTCTTTTCGTTTGCGACATCGTATGCTTGGGTTCCTTTCACGTCACCGGATGGCGGCATCGGTCGTGTGCAGCACCATTCTTCTTTCTCCCCTGCTCTTGCATTTGCGCGCTTGCGAATACGCGACCCCGTCCTCCTTTGGTCCGTGTTTCTTGTTGGACGGCGTTTCTTGTAGATTGATGTCGGTGGAGGGAGGACAGCATTGAGCGCGGGAGAGCGCGGGAGAGCGCAGGAGTTGCGCGAGAAATTAAGAGGGAGGGAGGGAGGGTGAGGAAGAGATTCAAGTGCCACGAGGATTCTTGGTATATCCCGGGTCTGCCGGCTGGCATCGAGCTGTGAAGGACTGTTCAACAGTTGTCCGCCAGTCGGGCAAGGGCACAGTCTGCGTCGAACAGAGTGCGCATTCTTGTTGTGACTCCCACGAGACCGGTTTGCATGGGTCACTTTGTGTTGCCTGTCGTCCATGACCCTTTGGCCTTTTTCTGGTTGTTTCGCGTGTGTTTTCTTATCATCATACGATCGATCGCTTTGTCTGTTGAACTCTTCTGCATAACGAGTGTCACAGAAAAAAAGTGCCGCTGGGTTCTGCAGAGGACTTTGAATCTCTTTCTTCACTCGTTTTATCTCTCTTGTTCTCTCTCTCTCTCTTTTTCTTTGGTTGTTCCTTCTTCTCTTTTTCTATATCGACCGAGTATTCCACATGCTTTCTTTCAAAACCACGTCTGCCCCATCACAATATTCTGAGACGCACAAAACTTGACGCTCAAAGATGCCAGCCAGGACACGGAAGAATGCTAACGAATTGCAGAGAAGAGTCAAGGTCGTCACCGAACAACATGTCATGTAAGCCTTTTTCGCATGAAGAAAGCAGCCCCCACCCTTCAAAATGTCCTTCTTCCAAGATGCATCAATATTTCGACAGACGGATTAATCCGACAAGACGGCGTCTTGCTTCGGGCCTGCTTTTCCTTGCTGGGGAGAATTAAACAAAGCAATATGCCATGTGCACATATATTGTCGTTAGTCCCTTGCGGTGACGCTAATGATGAGTTTGCGATAGTGACAAACCGTCCCCGGTTGCCGAGTTCCCCATGCGAGAATGGAGCTTGCGGTTGCACTTGTTGGACGAGGAAGGCAACGAGCGACCTGCCGATGTATTCACCAAAGTGGTCTACAACCTACACCCTACCTTTGAAAACCCTGTTCAGAGTGAGTTTTGACACTTTTAACAATCCATGCCTCCTCCGCTACTTATGCCGATTGAACAAAAAAAAAAGATGGAAAAAGAGACAAGAAGAAGCTGCTTACAAAATCCACACCCTTTGTTTACTAGCTTTCACAAAGGCTCCATTCTTGTGCTCCAATGAGGGCTGGGGCGAATTCGAAATCACCGTCGACTGCTACACGACGGAAAAGACGAAATTGACACCCATCATTCACGACTTGAATTTCTCCGAGGAGAAGTACGAGGCCACACACACCGTCACCTTCAAGAATCCATCGCAAGCTCTGCAGGAGCGCCTACGAGAGACAGGCCCGCTACCCAACGACGAGGACCGTCAGAAGAAGAAGGGCGTGGCCAGCAAGAAAAGTGCCCAAAAACACGACTACGAGAAGATTGCCGAGGCACTCGAAAAGTTGGACGAGGAGGATCTGCTGCGAGTCATTCAACTCATCAACGAGAACAAGGGCCCGGATACGTACATAAGAAGCGATGTTGAAGGTGAGCAATTTATAATCCCCAGATGTTCCGAGAAAAAAAAAAGGTCTTTCCAATAGTTTGTTGATTTGATATGCGTATGGGCTAATAGCGGATAATCTCACTGAAGCCGGGGAGTTTTCAATCGATCTGTACACGATGCCGGATTTGTTGACAAACAAATTATGGGAGCACCTTGTAAGTCGAGCGCCTTGGAGCTTTCAGCACCGACAATATGGCGTTGCTAACATATCTTTCAGTCAAAGAAGGGACTTTTGAACTAGGATGGGCTGGCTACGCATGCTTTGCCTCGCCTCAGACAATTAATTTGCATACGGGCTCCATGGCTAAGGAAATGGCGGGGAAGGGCTCCTGAAAGGAAAGTCAATGTCGGAAACGGAGAGATTCCCACGTTGAAAAGAGGAAGCAAAGCATTGGCTGAAGGACGGAAAGTCATGTATGGAGTAGAAATGGCGAAACGATGGCTTAATCTTGTTGGCTTTTTTTTTTTTATCCCTCAACATGACGCAACTATGGAATGGGAATGGATAGTTGTACTTCTTCTTCTTCTTTTCTTTCTTCCTCTTGCGAATTTGCTTAATATAAAGACATGAGTGCGATGAAAGCACGCCGTGTTCGTCCCTCTAAATAAAGGGGACAAGTATGAGTGAAAGCGCCACAACTTGATTATACATACGTCTTATTCTTCCTTGTCCTACTATCGAAATACATGCACGAACATCTAGCAGTACGTTTGTTCATATTAATCCCCTCGGAATGCAGCTTGCAGTCTTGCGAGTCGCACACTTCTAGCATGATTGACTGACTACCTGTTGAGGCTCGGTACTCGTACTGGAAAGGATGTGCCTGTCTGAGCATGGAGCCGAAGATGTCGGGCTGGACAAGCGTGTTTGTATGTATGCCTTTACAAAGCGGGCGATACGAAAAGGCCAGTGGTCAGTCTATGCTCGAACGAAAAAAAAAAAGGCCGGGGGGAAGAGGGGGATATCCATCCGTGAGTGAATAGGGCTAGGAGGTCGAAGTCGCTTCTGTTTTTGGATTGCTGCCTTGACCGACACAAGAAAAGCGGCGAAAGGATGTTCGAGCCAAAAGGCGAACTAGACTCGATGGGTAAGGTGATGGCGGAGCAGCGGTGGAGCAGCACCTGGTACGTACCCCGTGTTCCAAGCTATTAATACGGGTCCTCCTGCAAAGAATCGTTCAACTTGTACGTAAAAAAAGTTCCAAATGCCTGGAAGGGGACAAGGAGGTAGAGACGCGGGGGCTCCTTCCTATGTACATTGTATACTACTCCATAGTACGGAGTAATGTAGCCTGTTCTGGCAAATATCGACATGAAAATCTGAGCGCGTGGCCTGCTGCTGGCCGGGGCTCGTTGCATTACATAAAGTAAAGTAAAGTCAAGCTTCCGTCTTTCGTATCCGCTGCCGGATTGATTGGTCACCGAGATGGTTGACTTCCGTGCTTCCTAATAATTCCCCGGCCCGCGCCCTTTACGGAGTTTACTTTTCGAGGTCTGACCCCGCTCGCCAGGAGGGGGTTGAGGAGGGGTCCTGACGGGTTACTTACATATGTACGTAATACTACTGGCAGGCAGGGAAGAAATTCTGGAACATTTTTCACTGACCTGACGCTTCTCGACGGCCCGGGAACGGCGGTGCGCCGCTGTCAGTGGTTATCAGTGGTCGGTGGTCGGTGGTCGGTGGTCTGTGGTCAGTGGTCAGTGGTCACTTGCTCACTTGTCAAAACCACCACCACCAAACCACCCGCTGCAAACCGAACATCTCTACGAAGGTCGTCTTTGTCGCAACCTCACGGCGGGCGCTTGATTGCTGCCGCCCTCCGCCCTCCGCCTTCCGCCCTCCGCCTTCCGCACTTGCTTCGCCTGCCATGGCCCAATCTCAGCACGCTGTCGGCACCTCTGCATCCAGCCCCAGCGTCTCTGCGACGCCAGCAGGCGGCCAGCAATCGCAGCCACCCGGGCCGTCGTCCTCGGCGACCACGCCCGTTCAGCAGCAGCAACTACACCACCAACAACAACAGCAGCAGCAGCAACAACAAGCCCAACTCGCCGCCGCCGCCGCCGCCGCCGCCGCCCAACACAAGCGTGTCTACCAAGCCTGTATCCCCTGCCGTCGCCGCAAGGTACGATGCGACCTGGGTAGTGTCGACAACCCTCACGATCCGCCCTGCGTACGCTGTCGCCGCGAGAGCAAAGAATGCTTCTTCTCCGCTACTCGTCGCAAGCGAAAGACCGACGATGGCCAAGGCAGCGATGTCGACGAGTACATGGTTCGAAACGGCCGCAAGAGGCTTCATGCCGAGGCGAGCTCACCTCCATCACGAATCGACCGCCGCTTCTACAGCGATGTCCCGCTGACACCCGGAGGCTCCCACGGCCGCACTCAGCCCTTGCGTCGACCCCATGGCAAGTCGAGTTCGCGGCGAGATTCGGAACTCGACGGCGACGGCGACGCCAATCTGGAAAATCTCGAGGCCCAGACCGCCATGCGCCGTGCAGTCTACAACCCCACGACGCGCTCGACTTACTCTACAAGGCTGCAACCGACAGGTCTGTTGTCGAGCCGTCTGGCAAGATAAACAACAGTGCTGACTTTAGCAGTCCCGCTGCCGCTGCGAACAACCACGTGCGTGAGGGAAGCATTGCCTCAGTAACGACCGCTGCTGCTCGTCAACCCACTCCCCAAGATGCCGCCACGGCCAGAGATGTTCCTCCCAGACCGAGGTCCATGTCGAACAAGATGGATGTCGAACAACAGCAACAGCAACAGAAACAGCCGCGGCAACAGCTTCTCGAGAACCACCATCCTCCGCAAATACCCCGGCAGGCCGTCGACTCCGGGCTCGCACAACAGCCAGCTTTGCGAGCTCAACCTGGCTATGCGGAGGCACTGCGAGCTTGGTCGAGATTCCGCTTCGTTCGTGCAGGCTGGTTCACGTCCCAAGAAGCCATTGAATACATTGACTAGTAGGTTGTGTACCTGTATTTGCTTTGGCTTGATTTTACGGATTGTAGACGGCGTGCTGACTGACTGACCATTTGGTATTCGGTAGCTACTACAAGTATTTATCACCAATGACGCCCATATCACCGCCCACCTTCAGCGACCCTGCATCCCACATGACTCTCTTGACCGAAGAACCCATTCTTACCGTCACACTTCTCACCATCGCTTCCAGGTACCGTCAAATGCCCGGGACAGGCGGCCACTGCCGCTCACACGCGATTCCCGAGCAGCTGTGGACCTATCTCCGAGGCATGATTGAGCGTTGCCTCTGGGGACAGGAAGCCTTTGGCGGCGGATTCTGCGGCTCAGGCGGCCCTGGCTCCTCGTCCGTCATCATGGAAGAGACGGATACCAGCAGTACTGCGCCGTGGCGGGGCATGAGGAAAGGGAGTCTGCGCACTCTGGGCACCATCGAATCCCTCTTGATTCTTACCGAATGGCATCCGCGTGCCCTTCACTTTCCTCCCCAGGAAGCTACCGATGAGCTCATGCTTCCCGACTACAGCGGCGGCCCCACGACGTCTTCTGATGACCCGAGCCGGAATGTCGGCGCCGGATTTGGTGGCAAGAGGATCGAGAGCTGGCTGGAGCCGGCCTGGAGAAGCGATCGCATGTGCTGGATGCTTCTCAGCACGGCCATGGGGCTTGCATATGAATTGGGCGTCTTTGATGACATTGACGAGATGCTCAAGGACGATACCATTACTCGCCCAGAGTACTTGGACGAAGCCTACAGAACTAGGGCCAACCGCATCAAGAGACTGCTGCTAATCTACACGTCTCAGCTGGCAGGCCGGCTTGGCTGGACGAGCATGACGCCCGAGCATCTTCGAAAAGCCGATCCTGCAGTGGCTCGCCGCCGCACCGTGTCCAACGAGGGAATACCCCGAGCACCTCGTCCATGGCCAATGGCTTCAACTATGTGCCGGACTTGGAGCTTGACGATCAAATCATCCACTGCTGGGCCGGAATCAGCAATGCCATGCATGTTGGCAACGAGAAGCTGTTCAAGTCTCGAAAGTACACGACGGAAATCATCCAGTCGGGACGATATGTCGAGCTGCTCAGAGAGTACAGTCCTCTGCTCAAGGATTGGTACAGGGAGTTTGAGCTGTTTCGCCTTCCTCAGTTCATCAGACATATCCTGACCATCGAGTACGAATACGTTCGCATCTACGTCAACTCGCTTTCGCTGCAAGCGGTTGTCGAGCGTTGCACCAACAATGCCAACAATGCCAACAATGCCGGACAAACTGCAAACGGAAACGGAAACAATGGCAACGGACAAGCTGCCGGCGGTCCCACGCAGCTGTCTCCGCAAACCCTCATCAACTACGGCAAGCTGCCGCTCGGTCAGCTCGGCGGCTTCACCATCCACGACCAAGAATACGTTCGAGAGGTCGTCGATGGATGCCGGAACTTGCTCCGCACCGTCGTCGACGGTCTCCTTCCGGGGGCTACCTGAAGCACGCGCCGGTCGGACTTACTTTCGCATCATCAGCGGAGCCATGTTCCTGCTCAAGACGTTCGCTCTGGGCGCCCCGCGGTCCGACGTCAAGATGAGCATAGACCTCATGGACGCCTGCGTCGAGGCACTGCGAAACTGCGTCGTGGACGACGTGCATCTGGGCATCCGATTTGCCGACCTCCTCGAGACGCTGACGAGTCGGCTGCGAAACCGGTTCATCCAAGCACCGACTATGCAGCAAGCCTCGGGCAAGGATCAAAGTCCTCATCCCGAAGGCGCCATGCCTGCTGGTCTTGCTTCTGCGGCTGCAAACGGCGACACTGCCAATTGGGTGGGCAGGCATGCCCAGAAACTGCGCGAAGGCCTCAACGGACAATGTAAGTCTCCTCCTTCCCATGACTCGAAGCTTGTCCCCATTGCTGCTTTCACCACCACCAACAACGACAACAACAACGACAACAACAACAACAACAACAACATTTGATCAAAGGAAAAAAAAAAAGCTAACCATTGCCAGATCGCCCAGTATCCCCAGGCGCCGAAGGCAACAACAACATCTCCGCCACGCCATTCGACTTGTCCACAGGCAACTTTCATTACCCGGGTGCGTCGTCCATCGGGCCGTCCACGCCAGCTCCCCACGCCGAACACGGCAGCAACGGCGTCGACATGCCCCTCTTCGACGAGTGGAACAATCCCGGCAACGAGATGTGGTACCTCCCCCGGCCCCGCCTTCTTCCAGAACATGGGCGACAGTTCGGTTGCCATGACGGCCGAGGGCGTCAACGTCGGCGGGCTAGACCTGCTCGAGTACATGGCCATGGACCCCGTGCAGTTCTCCGGCATCGACGGGCCGGCATCGGCCAATGGTAATGCCGGGAATTCATAAAGCGCCGACATAATCTCCCTCCTCCTCCCTTCTTCATCTTTGCCCCCCCGCACGAGTACTTTTGTACAATCAATGCCTCTTACATATACACAAAAATCACGAAATTACGCAACGACACGAGGAACCGCGAAAAGGTTCGGTAAAAACGTTATCATATCTGCATTTGGCCCATCATTAAGGTGTTCTTCTTCTTCTCTTTTCTATATTAAAGGAAACTTTTTTTTTTTTTTTTTTTTCAAAACGACGGGATCGAATGAAATGGACATGACCAAGTCGCAGACAGTTCGTGAGGCCTCGATGACGGGCAACGAGTTGCACCTAGCAGAAAGCATGGCCGAATGTGGACACATGCTACTGGAGGCGTTGCATTGGAAAAAACCTACGAATTCGTCAAGGGTAAGGTGAAACTACAGAAAATAGTCGTCTTTGGTGGCATAGCTGCTGGTTGGACAATCTCAGCCTAGCAGAGAGTAAGTAGGTAGGTACGATATTACAAGTTACGCTGGATTACACTGGGTGTCAACAGCAATCTATTGACTAGTAGTCTACATACTTTGTGTGTGCCATGTTCATGTTGACGATACAGAGCAAGAGCCCGTGTGTACGGAGTAGTGTGAACGGAGGCCGACGTCATTCACTCCAATGACACAAGTCAACAAGCAGAGCACATGTACTGCCAGGTTTGATCAATGTAGGCCGATTTGAAATTACATTTACTTATCAATGGAATCATTGATGCTACCTTGGCTACATACGATATGACATGTCCAAAATTCCCAAAGCCAGCCGACTCTTCTTTTTGTCCCACATGTATGTAATTTGTACTATTTGAAACCTACAAATGAGAAAATTGTGCAACAAGATTGTATGAGAAGTGATGAAAATGGCGAGCATATCGTGGTCCGGCGTTAGAAACTGACACTGATGCGTGCCTCCAATGGGGATTTGGTTTCCGAGCGATCCCTGGAGACACAACGAACGATGCGTAAAAGAAACAATTTGGCCACCTGGCCGGCCAATAATAATGTAATGGGAGGTTCGGACAAAACCAACAAAATAGAGGAGGGGTATTTGAGGCAGTTAAAAAACAAAGGAAAAAAAAACGAAGGATAACCGAGGTTGAAGCTTACTAACACCGCTTAGAGTCCGTAAGTGGTTCCTCGAGTGGAATGGGCTTCTTGCAGGGCTGTGCGTTTGTTAGTTTCCCTCATCTCTCTCTCTCTGTCTCTCTCAATTATTACTTCAGTATAGCGTGACTTACTTTGCAGCACTCTCAACTGTCCGGTGCGGTCCTCGCAGGCAACTTGAATGCCTGAGCCCTCGATGAACTCGAGAACGACACTGTTGGGGAGCTCCTGCACCTCCACATCGGGAATGCTAGGAGGCCGGAACTCGCTGAGGTGGTATCGTTTGGTGCCTTGGGCTGGACGGCCGTTTTGGACCGGTAGAGCGCTTAGAATGAGGAAGCCCTGCGAGTCCAGGCTCATGTTTCTGCGTTTCCACAACAGGTTGTCAGGGAACTGAACATTAACGTCTCCCATATATGACACAATAGTTGGTGTTCCTGTGGTGGATGGCCGCGACTGAACAGACTCATGTTCCTCTTCTTTCGTTGCTGTTGCAAAAATGGAAGGAGGTTGTTCTTGGAGCGCGAACTGGAAAGGTTGGACAGTCGACGCATGAAGCGACCGGCACGTGACAGCTTCTTGTCGCCATTCGTAGATTTGGCATCGTCGCCAAACGCAGATTCTGATGGCAATACTATTGTCTCGCGGTCCTTGCTGAAGGATGATCGAGGGCTGCTGATGGGCATGCGAGGGGAAATGCCGGATTATTCGCATGCACCGACTCGGCCCGGCCCGGAGAGTAGGAGAAATTCCCGCATCAGAGGCTACTGACTTTCGTCTCTCCTTGATGAAGCCCTTGACGATACCAAGCGAAGACTGGCGTGACTTGCTGGACTTGCTCTGCTCGTACAAATCGTTGCCGCGATCCTGAGTTTGCTCGACGCCAGAATAACCCTTCTCTGCAACAAAGGCAGTTTGATGATCTACCAGAAGCGGCGACTGCTTTAATTCCAGGTGATTGAACTCAGATGGATCTCGAGGCGGCTCAAAGCTCATGTGCCCTGTGTGGTTTGGGTCTCGAATGATTCTAGCCACGACTGAAACTGACTCTGGGCGGCCCTGGGTATTGTTACCACTAGGAACGCCCGGGTTGCGAGGAGCTGTGCTAGTCGTCGGCGACTCAAACAAGGATAACCGGCTCGTCACAGACCCGGATCGTTCGAGACGGTTGCGTCTACCTGCTTCCGCAGAGACTTCTTGGCTCTGCTCGGGTGAGGGGGTGTCTGGTTGCGAAACGAATTGGCCCTGTCTATGACGGAGGGTGGTCTGGACGGCTCTCTCTTCTTGACTGCATAAAAGGTCGAAGAGGGTCGTTCCTGGCAGGAGAAACCGGGGCATCTCCCGAGGCAGCCGAAAGTTTCTCCAAAGCCTTGATTCGTTGTGAGATGCTAGAACCGATATTGTTCGACTTCTTGGCCAGGTTACCGCCTTGTTGTTGTTGTTGAGTGATATAGTGCAAGTAGGCAGCCCCGAGCTCATGGACCTCGCCGACGACAGTTGGTTCGCATCAGCAGGAACGATCAAGTTTCCGCGAACGGGATTTGAAACTGTTCGGACAGTATGAGGTGAAGGGACTTCATCTTGCTCATCCACGGAGCTCTGGGGACGCTGGGAGTTATGGGTGTCTTGACGACGGAAACTGGTGTGGCCTTTTCGAGCGATGCGCTCTGGGTGCTGTTATCGGTGCCCTTCTTTAGTTCCAGATTTGTGGTCTTTATGGGCTCGATTTGTGATTCCCGTTTACTTTTTCTTTCTGCAACAGCTCGGGAAAGGCTAGCCTCTTCACAAACATCATTCGATGGAGCAGGGGCGTCGATATCGGAATCAGCAGCCTCGACTGCAGTAGCCAGCAGGACTACAGTTGTTTGTGAGGCAGCTTTGGTAGCAGCCAAAAGATCCTGGGCCGAAACCTTTGCTTTCAAAACAGGCGACGAATTCTTTGTGTATGCTGTATCTAGATGCCTCGGTGAATCTGTCTCTGGGACTCTGGAAACGCTCTCATCAGAACCAGGCACAGCGTTGGCAGAGAATTTGGAGACTGGCAGGGCAACATTCTCGAAACTTTCGCCATCATCAATGGAGCCGCCCTGAGGATCCTCTGCAATATTGCTCGTCGTAGACAGCTCGGCTATGGTTGTGATGGGTTCGTTGATCTCCTCGATGGCGGTCTCTGCTCGAAGATGGAATATTTCAGCTGCATTTTCCTTGGCGACGATCGTCTCAGCGTCAATTCCGGGCCCCTTGGGGACATCTTCTTCGGTGGGGGTATCGAACTCGTTCGGCTCGGTTTCCTCCTTGGCGTGGACAGTTTCATCGGTCGTTTCAGAGATTGATGACGCTTTGGTGGAATGGCCAGTTTCTGACGAGCCGACAAGGGGGCTGGCAGGGTGTGAGTCTGAAGGAGTCAGGTCTGAGGTTTGATCAGCGTGAGTCAATGGCGTCATGGTGTCCAAAACGACCCCAGAATCATCTTTGCTCAGCGAGATGCGCCGGCTATTCTTGTCGCAGCAGTCAAATGCGGAGCTGGCGATGGCCTCGTCAGGCACCTGTGTAGGATCATCCTCGGCATTGGTGATTTCATCATCTCCCAAGGATTCGTCTGACGGTGGCAGCACGCTCATCATCTTCTTCTTTTCTCTGAGTTGCATGGCTTTCATCAGCCGGGCCTTCTCAGGACTTATGATCGGCTTCTTTTGTGCAGGCGCAGGAAGAGGAACAGAGTCGAATATTGAGCTCGAACTTGTCGTTGGCCGATCTTGACCATCATCCGAAGCCGAGAGATTTAGACCGGCAAACTCCTCTTGAGGTGATGATCCGGTAGTACCGTCTTTTCCTTTGCCCTTCTTGCCTCCCTTCCCAAACAGTTTGAAGCCAGCCGGAATCGCAGACACGGGCCGAAAGTTACCTGCAGTTTGCGGTCGTGCGTTAGCATCAACTGAGGGCCGAGGGCCGAGCTTCACTCTTGGTTTACTACAAGGGTATGAGCCAATCGTGTAGACATCAGAGTCCGGTGAGGTTGGCCGTTCATTCGCGCCGACAAACGGGGTACGTCAGAAGTCGTGGCGGCGGCGAATTTACTATTTTCGGGTGCGGATGCCAGGTCGGAGTTGAGGGTAACCCCAGCTCAGCAGTTGAGGGTCTGTCATCAGCGGATTGGGGTTGGCTCTCGTCGGTGTCGTGGGTAGACTGGCGTTTTGTAGCGCGTTGTTCATCCTCCTCCTCTTCAGCAATTTCCATCAGCCGTCTCCGGCGTAACGAGCTTGTCGAGGATGAAGTCGAACATGTAGCCGTGTGTAGGGAGCATGCTGCCGACAGCTTTGTATCTCTGAGTTCGCTGGCAGAGGTTATCTCAAAAACGGTATCATAGGGCGAGAATCGTTCACAAATGGCGTTGAAGTGGACCGCCACACGAGCTATTTTTACGCATGAATGGTCTTGTCAGTTTGATTCTAGCTCTGACGGCACGTTGGGTTGGGTTGGGCTTATCACCCCAACCGCGAATGTTCTGTCTTCCGCCCGTTATCCCAGCTCAGTGACCGAAGAAGTACACACCTTGTATGATTCGAGAGCAGTCTTCTGGGAGATATTTGATGACAACACTCCTCCTTCGATATTTCAGAAAGCCATAGAGGGGGCTCGTCTCGCCGTATTCGGCAACAGCATTGCGCACTTCGATTATCCCCCGTTACCACGACCCAGTACTTGTATCTCATCTCGGCCTTCGTATTTTAATAAAAACCTATTCGATCGTCAGGTAAGCTGTTCCTGAACACGCAAACAAGAGCCGTCAAGAGCAAGCACCATTGCACTGCTCCAGATCCCCATAGCAAAGGTTTTTAGTTACATACCAGCCTCCAGGTTCAGAAGTTGCGGCCTCATGCGCTTCCACCACCATGGGATCATCAAGCCCATTCAACGACATGGTCCTTGTCGTAACTCACCGAACCGCGGCTGACGTAAACTGATTCCTGTTTATCGATATTCGCTGGACAAACGAGAAAGATAACGTGGAGATCGATGTCTAGAAGAGGGGGTTTCGCGGAAGAATAATCCCCGTGCTTCAAGCCTGAAGGATCCAATTCGAAACTCAGGGGAATGGGGTTGCAAATTTGCAAGCGAGCATGAACGCAGATTACGCAACGACGATGTGGGAGTATGAACCAAGCTAGGAGCAATGAGCGCCTAGCAATGGGAAAATAAACCAAAAAGTATGAAGAGGAAGGGCAATGAAGGGCAGTAATATGATGATTATAGAATAAAAGAAGAACAATGTCTCCGGGTGTATGGTATCCCTTACTAATTAGTTTGGAGGGGCAGGGCAGGGCAGGGATTAACGGAATGGGCGAGTGTTTGCCCGCTAGTCCGGAATTCTCAGTGGATTCCTCTGCCGCAGGCGCTGTGGTACAGAATGTAGATATATGTAGGTACTCAATGCAGGTACTCAATGTATAGGTACTCAATGTAGGTAGGTACTCCGTACGTCCGGAGGAGCAGCAGGTCGTCGATGTCGTCGCCCGAGACACGAAGCTGAAAAGCAACGACTGTACGGAATAGAACAGGAGTATGCCCCTTTTTTTTCTTCTTCTTCTTCTTCTTCTTCCCTCTTCTTCCCTCTCCTTTAGAAGTCACCGGGGAGGTAGCAGTTGGTAATTGGGGGCTTGTGGATCTAAGGCTGACCACAACAGCAAGGGTGTTCACCCAGTCTGAGCTGGACAAACACAAGGGAGGGAGAGTTTGCGAAAAAGGAAACAAGAAAAGAAAGGAAAGGAACGGCTCCGAGAAGGGGGGTTCGGCAGCCGTCACCAAGGAGCACCTGCGGTGCAGAGCAGGAGCTAAGGGGCGAGAGTTGCTCAAAGAGAGGCAGGAATGCCGAAGAACGAAGGCGATGCTCGCCAAAGGCTAGGAAAAAGTAATGCAAGATTAAGGCCAGGGAAATGTGGATGAGTCTGGTGTGATAGGTGTCCGAGATGAAAGATCAGGAGAAGATGTTGTATAAAAGTCGGGTTAGTACATACGTTTAGTGCGCCATTTGCCAGGCCAGGGGTGGACCGTGCTGCAATGACCGCCGTGGGGCAGGCAGTTGGCCCATCATCTCGGGTCGAAGTCGAAAGGGGCAGCCAGAGGCACCAGACACAACACAGGTGACGGACAAGTCGTCAACGAGCACTACATTATCAATGAATGTCACGGCTGGCCGTTGGTTTGCGCCGACTCAATTTGTCCTTCCCTAGCGCTAGTCGGCAAGCCCCAACAATCACAGTACGGAGCTCCTTCTCCTACTGTACTTCTGCATCAAGCCGCCTGCCTCCGCACATCCAGTCCCTTTTTCATCGTCAAACCCCGGACCAAAAAGAGACTAATAAAATATGGACTGCCCGAAAAGAATCCAAACCCCGGCACTGGCTTGCAAGTCTTTCACATGTATCGTCCATCGGCACTACCTTACTCGCCAGCCTACTCAGTAGCCCATCATTCGCCAATCGACCGAGTATGACAAGTCGGACAGCCAAAGTTTATGTGTTACTAATATAAAGATATGCAAGACTGACCACACGCCTTAATTACCAATTCGAAGGGGCCGAATTCGAAGCACCCTGAGCTCTGACCCTCCCGCACTCATGAACAGAGCGCGCCCGGTAATACGTAAATGTCACTTTTATTACTCTGACAACGTCAGGGGGAGGTGTTGGGAAGGGGCAAAGGATGAGAAAGCAATGGCTTCTTTAATTCTTTGTCACTTTCAGACGAGACTCAAGGTGACAGTATCGGGCTCGGGCATAACTTTGTAGGACTGACGGGAATCATCAAATATCGAGACACATACCTAGTCTCGACCATCATCATCACGGTCATGTCCGCCAACTTCTATTGTGATCATTTACCTAGTACGTGCCGTAACGTGCACTAGGCATCAGTCACATCACACAGCCGCCGCTACAGTCAATCTTCATGTATACTTCACCGCTATCCCTTTGATGAAGAGCACAAAAATACGCAGTCAATGCGCTCGCTCTATTGCGAGGTCTTCGCAAGTGCAATCGTCAAGTATCATCTATGATCTGCGGCATCTCTGTGTGGCAAATTACACCCATCCATTAGAAGAAAAGTGTTCCCAGCATCTTATGGTATCGCGGCATATTAAATGAAGAAGAACGCCCGTTTAATGTCGAAAAGTCACAATCTCAGGAATGTTACATGGTTGACTTGGAATTGAAAGCGTCATAATGAAGTCATGTTTCGGGCGACATTCTCCTTCCTCCAGGGTCGTCTCCGCTGCCATATCAAGTCATATGTAAACAAGTACAGAGTAATAGGATGAGTATGCCTACGACGCCTTCGTTTGCACGTATCCATCAATTCTTGGGCGCTCTAGGTTTTGCAGGCGCCTCTGCTATACCGGTAGGTTCCTTGGCCTTGGTGGACACGACCTCGAGGCTATCGTCTTCGTCGTCCTCGGGCTCTTCTTCCACAGCTTCCTCCAACGTAGTCACGACGAGCTCGTTTCCGTCGGTAGACAAAACGTCATAACCGCGACCACTGTTGCTGCCGGATATCCCCACAGCCGGGGTAGTTCCTTCGGCTATCTGCTGCTTGGTTTCCGATACAATCTTCTCAGCCTCACTAATTTTTGCCAACGCATCGACTTCTGGCTCAGCTTCCTTGTCGCTCGAAGTCTTTCCTTGTGCCGTACTGTTCGTCTTTTCTATGCGAACAATCATGCAAGAGAGATTGTCGGTACTAAATCGGCTCAAGGCGTGATCGACGAGTTGTTTGGACGCCATGATGGGGTCTTGCACTTCACGAACCAGATCGACAGCGTCTTGGTCACTGCAAACATCCCATAGCTATAAAAAAGTCCCGTTAGTGAACCGATACATATATATGTTTGAAGTTGAGAGGGGTTCAATTCAGCTTACGCCATCGCACGCGATTATGATAAACTCATCAAGGTCATGTTGCACGACAGTCTCGGTCGTGTACGGGTGTCCGGTCACGAGATCCTTCATGTACGCATCTCCTAGAGCACGAGTAACGGCGAGGACGCCATTCACACGGTTGTTGAGAATTAGGCCGCCGGCATTTGCAATCCGCTTGCCTTCGTTCTCGTCGCTCCCTTTGTGGTCATACGATAGTCGCAGGGCTTTTCCCCACGACATAAAATAATGCGAGCATCCCCACGTTCGCAGTGTACAAGATACGCTGTCGAACCGTGGATGCCTTGCGTTTCGTATGAGTGGCAGCGTCAAGAGAAGAAGTTGAGGGGTCCGCACAGGTGGGGAGGCAGCGACAGTCTTGTCTTTGTCTGCAGTGCTGGCTTCGTTAGACTTGGGTGGCAACTTGTTCGGAATTGTTGGAGCCGGTTTGTCTGTGGAAATACGATCCTCCCAACGTAAGAGCGCAATGGCAGCCGTGCAGCCACTGTTCTTCAGTGGAAGCTTTTCCAACTGAGCATCAACCGAGGTGAAAGTCTGGTCAAGGAGCTCGGGGATCGGCATATTAGGATTCTTTCGTATGGTATCTTCGAGAATGAGATGGAGCTTCTTTCCACACCAGTCCGCAGCAAAAGTACCGGCGTGTCCATCAAAAATTGCAAAATATCCATTATCGGATTCTACCATTTCCTTTCCAGTACCTTCCGAGGCCCCCTTTTCCGGCTTCGATTTCGTCAATGCATCAGTGTTGGGCGAGGAGTAGCTATGAAGTTATAGAGGAACGCATGCGTGTCTTCCATAGTGCGGCGGCATTTCTTGTTCCTATCTTCCCAGACGCCGACTCGAAATGTAGACTTGGGTCCTGGAACCGACTCGCCAGCAGAATTATTATGCTGACCTTGCGGCACAGCCAGGGCAGGGTCTTGTTTACCCAGCTTTTGTAGCGGGGTTTGAGCACTCAGCTCAGGGTTGTTTCGGCCAGATTGAGAAAAATTCAATGTGTTCTTGGCCGAGGCTAGGAAGCTACTAGCCTTGCTGCCAACGCCGCTACTCCTCCTCTTCTTGTCAATAGAACCGCCGTTGTCATTGCGGCCAGGGGCTTCCATTGCCGCTTCGCTTTTCTCCGCTAGCAGAATGAGCTGCAGCTGTCTTGATAGGGGTCGGTTCGCTGGCGTTGGGACTTGAGCCCGGCGGGGAAGGTGGCTTTTCTTCCGTCTTGGAATCGCTTTCTGTCTTGGATCCTGAAGAATTGGAGCTCCCACCAAACATCCTATTCAGCAGGCTTCCTCCTTGGGAGGAGAGACTGCGCCGCTTGTTGCCTGCCAGCTTTGTGGAAGTAAGACAAAATTGGGATAGTTTGGTTAAGGTGTATCAACGGTGAGGGGGAAAGACCTTGGCACCGTTTGAGGGCAGCAGTAATGGCGGAATGGACAGGCTTGATCGACTCGATATACTAAATTCGTGAGGAAGTTTCACTGTACAGAGAATTTCGACCCAATTCTTCTGATCAAGCGTAGCGATTGACGGAATTCGAAGCGTAGTAAGGTCGAGAGTTGTAGAGTGTTCAGAGCTTTGAATACGAGATGGTCAGTTGTTCTGCTGCTGAGGAAAGAAAATTAGTGGTTCCCGGTTATAGAAGGCAGCGGGGTGAAACGTAAATGAACTTGATGCCCGAAACGTTCCCAAGGTAGCTTCACCGCTATGAGATAGCGCGAAAGGAGCACCCAGGCAACAACCAAGCACATGTCCGTCGAGCAGTTTGCTATCCGCTGAAACACCATGACGTCCTGGCACAAGGACAGCACAACTGGGCAGTTGAAGGCAAGATATATGGCAACAAAGCAGAAAGTAGCACAAACAGATGGTATCAAGTAGACGCAAACATACGTTAGAGTGAGTGTCACCGACCGGCGACCGATGATGCAGCCGAGCTCTGCCTGACGTAGCAGGTCAGACAAGGTTGCCAAAATCGCAACAGCCCGAGCAAGAATCGCTCCGGATACCGACAGAGTTGGAAATGCCCGTCGAGAGCGCCGAGCTGATATCGAAGACAAATGGATGGCAGAGATGGTGGTTGATGCCGCGGGCAGCCAGTGGCAGAAACGGATAATTACTGGTGGTTTGTGTCTTCGTTGTCTAGCGCCAGATTGAATGCAGGAGAAGCGTCGGTAGTGGGCGAGGCTATGGCGGGGATTTTAGGAGAGGGCGGAGTCGCTGATGGGACCAGCTGCCTGACTGCCAGTGACTTGGTGACCAACCAACCAGGGTGGAGTGATCTTGTTTGGCAAAGTGCAGCGCGCTGTGCAACCAACCAGATCGCGCTGCTCGCGTCGCTATTACCGCCATGCCCCGCCAGCCACTCAGCGTGGCAAGCGGGGACGGACGTTGAAGTGGCCCGTGAGCTTGTTTGGTCACTGGTGGGGCTGGTAGGAGCGCGGCGGCGATAACATCACGCATGCAATGTATGGTAGCGCCTAGTAGAGCAGAGCGCCAGTCACGTGTAGGTAAGGAGGGGTATTTAGCGAAGGCCACCCGAGAGAAAAGGCCAGAGAATGAAGTCTTCAAGCACACACCCTTGGGTATTATCTCTAACTGCGACCTTTTAATCCCAACCTTCACTCTGACACTCTTATATAAATAGGTATACTCCTAATTTTATATATCATAGTACTAGACTAAGTCCCTGAGTAAGTTAGGGTAGTAAATACATAGTAGTAATAGCATTCAGTTAAGTGAGATTATAGATATATATATGTAAAGATACCTCTTCCGTCTTAGGCCTAGTTGCTACGCGTTTACGTATTTCCAAAATACCTGCAGGGCAGCACACTTCCCGTAGCCCTGAGAGATCCTTAGAGGCACATCCGAATAGAATCAGTCGATATAAACGCCACGCGTCAGACAAGTAGCCAAAAGAAAAAAGAAAAGAAAACAGGTATGTCGGAACGACATTGTTTGGGCTTAATGCTATTACTGCCCGATACAAGAGGTGTTTATCCCGGAACAAATCATGGTTGTCCACGACCCAGCTTGTTCTCAGTGTATTAATAGTAATAGCATCTCTGAGGCGAAGAGAGACGAACAGAGGGAGAACTATAGGTACCAAGTGACAACATTCCAAGCCAGACGGACACGACAATCGCACAAGGAAATGCGGCCTGCTTTCGTAACATTGCAATATCCCAATATTCCAATATGCTTGACGTAAGAGCCCAAATCTATGGGAGCCTACCGAATCCTGCATTCATATCCCAAACAATGCCAACTGATTCTCGCATTTTGGTAAAAGTCAATGGTGGACAGGCTGCCCATCACTCACATCTGCCGCAGCATCGCTTCCCGGTTTCTCCTTTCAAAATGCCCTCATCCGTTGTGTTGACGGATGGTTCGAGCATCATGACTCTGCCGAGACTTTCCGTCCACTTTCGCAAGAAAGCTTGTACACATCTCTTGGCCCTCAGTCAGACACAATGTGAGCAGGGATGATGACAAGACCATATCAACTTCCTGATTCTCAGTCCAGTCCAGCAAGCGAACGGAACAGGAACGGTCAGTAATTCTGGTTTATGGAAGTGCAGTCGCCCTGGCGAATCCGAAGAGGCCGCCGCCGCTTTGACGGGCAGACCTCTGAGATTGGCATACAAAAGTGGCGCAATAGCTATCAGAACGTGAACGAACAATTCTGACATGTTTTTCCAGCGTTTTGCTGGTCCTTGGGGAACATCGCTTCACCTGATTAGCGTAAACTAGACAGACACACGCAGAACAATCAGCCAATATCTCTAAAAATCGAGAATCCGCAATGATTACGACACTTCTTCTCCGACTTCCGTCTCCTTCGTCCTACTTCTTCAAGCTATCCAATCGTGCTTGTAGATCATCGTCAACAGGATCGCCACCACCCCCACCTCCAACGGCCTGTGCGATCTTTCCTTCAGCGATAGCTGGATTGCCTAATTCGTTGGGTGTCTCACCCATCTGGAGAAAAAGGGGGTAAAAGTTAGGTCAAGTTCAAAATTCACGGGAGTGTGTTGCGGAAATGGACGGTGAATCTGATCCTTACGGCTTGGCCAATGTCGACGCCAATTTCTTCCAAGACCTGTTCGACTACTTCGTCGCCTTCTTCTTCAACGCCAACATCCATGGCATCGTCTACCGCATCATCCATCATTTCCTGTCTCTGCTCCATAATATCGTTTTCTCGTTCAAACTCCATGGCGATCCGCTGTAGTTGGGGCAGGTTCATCGATTTATTCATGCTTCCCAAGGCCATCGTAGCCCCCTTCATCGCTTGCATCATTTGTTCGTTTGTTCGATATGTCTGTTTTGAAGTCCACCAGGGTTAGCAGGAATGAAAAGAACCCCAAATGCAGTAGATGTCCTCCTGGAGAGCAATTGATTTGCGTACCTGGAGCCGTAATGAAATCTTCTGTAGCTGACTGCGCATCGCAAAGAACTTCTCGATATAACGCCGCGTGCGAACCAAGTCCTTGGCCTGGATCTTGCAGGCACCCATCTGCCCATTCTTGGCGCTTGTCTTGATCTGTTGTATCAGCGTCTTCTCTTGCTTCTCCAATTTGACGCGCGTTTGATCAAGTTCTCGGATCGCCTTGTCCAGCATGCGCTGGTTCTTGCGCAGACGCTCAGCGGGCGTCATTCGCTTTCCGAATGCCCATTCTAGGATCTGATGATTTGCGTGGATTAGCCGCTCATAGTCGCTGCCGGGTGCGGGAAGCTAGAAGACTGCGGGCGGGAGGCTATCAACGTACATTCATGGCTGGTTTGGAGGGATTTTCGTCCACGAATTAAATCGTCGCTACACGCAGTGTCGCCCGGGAAGTTTTGGGAAACAGAAGCAGACACGAGCAAGTATACGCGGTCACTGTCGAGGTTTACCTGGTCAAGATTAAGAAAGTGGTTTGACGTTGACTCAAGCAGCCAGTGCTGGTCGTACGTAATGACCACCGCCCAGGCGTCGCCAGCGGAGGCCACTCATTGGCTTGGCAGCCGCGGCACGCCAGGCGCTAGCAGCTGAAACATGCGCATGAAAATGTTAAATAAAAGAGATCAATCATATTATTCGCACCAACGGACAATTTGGCATAGTTGGGCTTTCTTAATTCGACTCCAGGTCAGCAGAAACTCCTGTCAAAGCTGACAACTAGCTCCTCTTCTTACGGCTCTATTAATATGACACGTGAGTTTTTGACTTGACTCCAATTTGCACAGCTTTGATCCAGGAAATCGCGTACACGCCCGTCTTTGTCCTCATTCCTCACTCAGTCCACATAATATCGCGTAGTCGCTGCCTCTCTGTTTCTCCCCGAAGATCCCATCAATTCTTTGACGAGCCAGGAGACATATTTGAGCCCGGTCGAGGCTAAAGTGTTGGGCAACTAAGCCGATACTCGCTCGATAGCGGGCTGCCAAACACGCCGAAGGTCATCCGTCCAAGTTCCTACTGTCCGCGCAGACCCTACCCTGTAGACCAATGACCAATTCTTGCTTCCCTAACCAGCCGTTGTCTGAGCCCCATGATGTGCTGATATTGGAGCCATTACCTTATCTACATATGCATGTACGCTGCGGAAGGGGTATCTTCAATTGAAGAACCCCTTAGTCCTCACCCTGGATGTGATCAAATTGCACATCCGTCGTACACTAGGGACTACCAATGCGAGTATTAGCCACCCCATAACACTCAACGTTGTGTGAAGTTGTAAACCCGCCAAACCCGTTATATCAGTCCAAAGAATGAGAAACCAACGTAGCACGACAAAATACATGTGAAATCGCCTTTGGCGGAGATGGATATTGGGGAGTTATATGAAAGCCGCTCTTATATGCCCCCTTTTTTGCTTTCTTTCAACACAGCTCTATTATCAGACCGCATTATCCCAGTCACCATTAGTTCATCGAAACGTCGACTGCTCTTTGCCAGCTTTCTTGCCGTCCGTTCGTCCGCCCGTCCAGATTATTGTACACAGAAGGCGCCATTTGCCGACTCCATTTGCCGACGCCTGAAGATAGTTTGACACGTTGTGAAATTGTCCGTTGCGGGACACGATATCAAGAAATGGAGAGGAATTTTGTGTGAATGCATGAATTGCTTTCACAATGAGCTTTTACAATGAAGGCTTGGCTTGGCCCTCTCCCAAAGCAGCGCCAACCTTGTCGGCGGTATTTTGCTCGGCGCCGGCTGTCAGAAGTTCGCTCCCAGTCTGTCGCATGTTGTATTCTTGCTCCATGGCGGTGAGTTGCTGGTCTTCGGCGAAGGACAGAGCAAAGGGACGCCGAAAAACAGGGCGGAGGTAGTAATCACCCAAGCACCCTTTCCGCTGAACGACAGAACGCTCCAAGCCTTGTTCGAGATGGAGCTAACTCGGCTGGAGATCCAACCTCTCGTCGTCGGTGGGACAATGTCGCGCAAGGCATACAAGCGCTCTGCCAAAGTCTCATCTGAGGGATCGTAGTCGGAGTCGTTGGAAATCTCAGAGTCTTGATAAGGAAATGATCAGTATGGCATCTCAAGCGCCTGTCAAAAGTACACCATCCCGTGATGGCAATGAGAGCGACGAACCAGTATCAGTGAAGTCATCATCGTCGACCCCAGGGCCAGTCTGGGACGTCTGGAAGTGCTCGTCCTCGACCTCGGTAAGAGTAACCATTGTGAGTTAGATGAAAATGTGGGTTTCGGCGGTTAAACTGAGAAGGCCTCGCAATACAAGATAATAGTATAAAGTGTGGTCAATGGCTGTGTCCGCACTCGAGGGATGACAGAAGTAGTGACGTGACGATGCCAGTGATACTGGGATTTCGCTGGCAATGTGTTGACGTTAGAACAAAGAACTGCGTCCCGACGTGCTATCAATTTTTTTGGGCCTGGTTTAGGAGAGAGTTGGACGTAGTATTGTGGGCCCTCCGACACAGCGTCACGTGCTAATACAACACAGTCGATGAGGGACAGCGGAGCAATCCTTTCAATTCAGTTATCCTTCAGAAGTTAAGGAAAACAGCTATAGAATAGCTTCCTACTTTCCCTTTTTAGAATGTGGAAATAGTAAGGCTATTTTGTAAGAATAGTCTCTTTTAATTAGTTATATCAAAAGCACTCTTTGGCTGTTAGTTAGTCAAAATACTTGAAGAGGGAGAGGTACGGAGTACTAGCAGGTTTGTTAGCAGAGCATTGTACAATATTTTACTAATATATCTAGCATAACTCTTGAAAGCTGATAAGGAACTTATTGATTTTTGTTAGATTTCACTAATTTTTCTTTCTCAGCGACTACTTTCGAGAGCAAGTCGCAGCAAGATGCATGAAAAGGTATGGCCAAGAGGTTGTCGGCAAAGGCACTGTCTCCCACCGCTTCCACGTTGATGATGGCACGGAATAATACCTGCTTGGAGACCACTTCGGTGAACCTGTGCAAGGCAATACTATTCAAGCTGAAATCAGTCCTGTCCAAGGCTAGATCAACACGATTGGGCGTGTTCGACGCCTGATCTTGGACGCGGCGACTTTCGAATCCCAGCTGTTCAGATTCGCCAATCACAGGGCTACAAATATCAGCGAGTTCAAGTATTACAAGTCCCATGAAGTCGTTGATAGTAAGCCGGAGCTGAAGGGTTTTTGTGTCCACGTTTGACAACAATATAGTGGCGTGTCTACCCTCATTATGCACCTGCACCTATATGATCACTACTCTTCAGTGGCGGCTGACTTTAGCTATTCTATTTACCCCAGAATACGATGCCATTATCTGCATTGCCAAAATCCAGAACAGAAGATTCAGATTGGGAACGATCGCTGACTTGGAGCAGGTTTAGAAGTACGACGCGATATTCGTCTCACTTTCACGACCCGTTCTTGTCTTTAGTCACGCGAGTTCGATAGCAAGGTGGTAAGCTTAGAAAAATGTCGATCATGTACACTAATGAACTTTTGATAATAAAATCCCTTGTTTTTCCTGGTGGAGCATGAGCCTGTCTAAGAATCACTGAGGAAGGGCAGCAGTATTAATAAAGGGAAACGGGAAGGGCGAAGCCGTGATCTAAAGTCAAATCTGGAAACGCCGACATGGGGGGTTGATTAGTGATCTGATCCAGAGACATCATCATGTCTGGTGGTGCGGCACCGCACCGCACCGCACCGCGCCCTGTTGGATGCTCGGCTCGGGATATACTAATGTACTAATCCGTATGATCGATCTATCATGAGTCAGACTCCCTCCCGCTGGTGACAGTGACTTCCACGACCAGCCTCAACTGATATCGCATGGTCCGTACTCCGTACTCCCCCGCCATCCTGCATCCTGTCTACTCCGTACAGCCACGCTTAATATTACGAGTTCGAACCGATCTGCTCTGCAGCTAGGCGTGACCTGCATTATGTATGTATTATGTATTTCTGCTCCGCGGTATCCCTAGCCCCTAGCCACTCTGGTCTGGTGTTGCACGCACCAGTTGACCTGCCTGCCAACCTCCAACCTGCGTGGCGGCAAAGCGCTGGTCCCTCCCTCAACTATCGACGCCACGCTAGTGAGCACCGAGCACTGAGCACTACTGAGTGAGCACTACTGAAAGAGCACTGACGAGCACTGACGAGCACTACTGAGCACTGATGAGCACTACTGAAAGAGCACTGGTGAGCACGCACCAAACCACACCAGACCAACACAGCAACTTGGCGGCGGATGGATGGTGACCTAATAACTTGCAAGTGACCCAAAAGTGACCCGAAAGTGACCCAAGTGACTCGAGACCAGCACGACCTGCCACAACCTTCCATCACCCATACCCTCTCTGTATGCCCTCGCCTTGCCCCTTTCCTCCCGCCATCGCCATCGCCATCGCCATCGCCATCGCCATTGCCATTGCCATCGCCATCGCATCGCCACGACGTCAGGCCCAGGCTTCGACCACCCAAATCTGCTTCGACCCAACGAGCTTCCTCTGCCATTCCATCGAATCGCCCTGTCTCAGCATCTTCAGGCCTCCAGCGCCTGATCGAGTCCTCCTTGCTGGGGCTGTCCGACTCGGCTGACTGGGCGCCTTGATTGTCGGCGGTCGCCCTGCCCCGCAAACCCGCAAATCCGCGAACCCGCAAACCCGCAAACCGAAATCATCTAAATCAACTCGCGGGCGGCCAGCTCATTTCTCGACCAAGAAGCTCACCATGATCCCTTCCGCCGCGCCGTCAAACATCATGGCTAGGAGCTCAAGAACAACTCCAGAGGAGCAGGATGACTCCCGCTCATCCTCTTCCACTGCCTCTCCCGCCCCCGCCGACAACGAAGAGTCCGACTTCTTTCTCGGTGCCAACGATTCCGAGTCATCGTTAGGCGTTCCCAATATTCAAGACATGCAGGTCGAAGACAACTGCGGCCCCCATTAACCGGCTGCCAAACGAGATTCTCATCAGCATCTTCGCCAAACTCGGCGCCACACCAGACCTGTACCACTCCATGCTCGTATCCAAACGATGGGCTAGGAACGCCGTCGACCTGTTGTGGCACCGACCGGCCTGTACCAACTGGCGGAATCATAGCAGTATTTGCCAGACTCTGGGTCGCGAGCACCCTTTCTTCAGTTACCGAGACTTCATCAAGCGACTCAACCTGGCTGCCCTCGCCGATAAGGTCAACGACGGAAGCGTACTGCCCTTGGCCTCGTGTACGAGAGTCGAAAGACTGACCTTGACCAACTGCAAGGGGCTCACCGACTCCGGCCTCATTGCTCTCGTCGGGAACAGTCCCTCGCTCTTGGCTCTCGACATCTCAAACGACAAAAACATCACAGAACAGTCTATAATCGCCATTGCCGACAACTGCAAGAGGCTCCAAGGTCTCAATATCTCAGGCTGTGGTAACATCTCCAACGACAGTATGATTCGCCTCGCGAAAAATTGCAAGTACATAAAGAGGGTGAGGCAATATCCTGTTTAGGTCACGCGTGGCCAAGTTATGACGGTGCTCCGGAACTGACATTTCCCAGCTTAAACTCAACGAATGTGTGCAACTCCGCGATGATGCTATTCTAGCGTTCGCTGAACACTGCCCTAATATCCTCGAAATCGACCTGCACCAGTGTCTTCAAATAGGCAACGGGCCTGTCACCTCTCTCCTGTCGAGAGGGACTTGTCTGCGAGAGTTGAGGCTCGCCAGCTGCGAGCTCATTGACGACGGCGCGTTCCTAAGCTTACCCGAAAAGCGAGTTTACGATCACCTCCGCATCCTTGATTTGACGTCATGCACTCGCCTAACCGATGCTGCTGTGGGGAAGATCATTGACGTGGCACCCCGACTGCGCAACCTCGTCCTGGCCAAATGCCGGAATATCACAGATGTGGCCGTCCACGCTATTTCAAAACTGGGCAAAAACTTGCACTACGTACATCTAGGTCACTGTGGGCAAATCACCGATGAAGGTGTCAAGAAACTCGTGCACAGTTGTAATAGAATTCGCTACATTGACCTTGGATGCTGCGCGAACCTTACCGATGACTCTGTCAAGAGGCTAGCTCTGCTGCCAAAACTGAAGAGAATTGGCCTCGTCAAGTGCAGCTCCATCACAGACGAGTCTGTATTTGCTTTGGCCGAAGCTGCCTATCGTCCGCGAGTACGAAGAGACGCCAGCGGCGTTTTCATAGGCGGGGAATATTATACACCGAGCCTGGAGCGTGTCCACCTGAGCTACTGTGTTAATTTGACTCTCAAGGTAAGTTCTAGAGGAGGACCACGGGGACTGAGGCAGATAAACGAGATGAAGGATTCTGACCATCTGACAGAGCATCATGCGATTGTTGAATACTTGTCCAAGATTGACTCACTTGAGTTTGACGGGTGTCGCCGCCTTTCAGCGCGACGATTTTCAGGCCTACTGTAGAGTGGCGCCTCCTGGTAAGTTCCTCTACAGCTTGACACCTTTGTTGGGACATGTCTCTAACGTCCCAGGCAGAATTCACACAGCACCAAAGAGACGTTTTTGCGTCTTCTCTGGCAACATGGTCTCCCAGTTCAGAGACTTCCTCAACACCTCACCTCGATTCGAAGAGTTGAGGGAAAGTTTACCGTATCGAGCTGGTGGAAATCGTATCCGCGGCGCAGCAACTAGGCGATCTCAAGCCATGGCCAACTATCTCAACTCTGCCGAAGGCGAGACATTCGACGATGAAATGGCCGATGAAGAGATCGACTTTGAAGGACTTGACGGCAGCGATATGGTTGTGGACGCACAGGTTCAGAATCAAATACAACCCGGTGGTGCTGCGACTGGACCGGGCCAAGCATCTGCCCCGTCACCCGTCACACAGTCGATTCCGGTGCCTCCTCCAGCACCAGATATTAGCCAACACCCGTTCGCCTCCTCTAGCCACGCCCATCCTGTGCTCCAACACTTGCAACACCAACAAGCTGCCGCCATGGGACCATTGGCGTTCTCGAGCTTCATGACCAACCAACCCGCGTTGGGCAACCCACCACTAAGCGCCCATGGACGGGCGCAAGCTAGCATGGCGACGCTTTCCGTACAGCCGAGACCGCCTGGGGTCGAACCATCCTCTGCAACAGGTCTGATCAATGGAGCCAGCACTGCCACGATGCACCAGCAACCTCAAGATGGCGGAGAGCAGTAATCAGCGGCTTGGCCAATTCATGTTTCCCACAACCCCTTAATTGCCTTGACTAGATTATACAAACAATCTGCCAGATGACGCTCCGACGGGTAATGCAAGTGGGATTCATCTAGCAAGAAAACATACATAAATACGGAGTTGAAATATTTTCTTGGGCGGTACTCTGTCTGTCTCATTACGGAGTACAGTAATGACGGTTATGAACTACGACACTACGGCGAAACATGGGTATACCACACGGGTTTGAGGAGATTTGGTAAAAACGCATCAACGCTGTAGATATGGTATGTGCGCAGTCGCAGTGGTAGTAGTAGTCTGGAGTGTGAGTGTGAGTGAGTTCTGTAGAGGGTCGAAACGTGAAGCCCGTTGGGAGAGTACAATCGGGGTTGGCAAATAATCTTTACACGGAGACAATAGCGATTATGCATAGATAGGCGCCATTATCAATAAACCAGGTCTTTAGTCCTCATGTTGCGTTGGTATGAAATTTTACAAATGACGGAACACGGCAAGGGAAGCCGAAAAGAAAGAGAGATGCCAAGCCCGCCAAAGACGGAAAGCGGGACGATCCGCGTTTCTCCACTTGCGTGGAAATTGGAACTCCAAACTCCATAATATCAATTAATATCAATTAAGCGCTTACAAAGGAACGTAACGTTCAAGATGAGGCGATTTATGGAGAGTTGAAGAAGGCAAGACATGTACAACTGGGGCAGGAAGAGGAGGATTCGAGAGAACACGGGCATTCAAGAATTAAAATACTCTATTCAAGGTGTTTTGCCCTCTGGCTACTGGCGTGAACACAGCCATGTGAGCACAGAGGCAGTGTAGCTACGTGTAAACAGTTTTTCGGTAAGCAAGATATTCAGCTCGACTCACCGAACGGGCAAGTAGCCTTCGTTTATGCCGAATTGGGAAAAAAGAAAAAAAGAAAAAGAAAGATGCCACTCCCTCACTTCTTGCTGACCCGGCTTACGCAGTCTCCGGACAGACTTCTCGAGCACCGAGCTGTTTGGTGAAAAAGCGCCAGGGGACATAAAGTCGGAAACGTGCCTCGTCAACTCGACATAGTCGTATGCATACTCGCCGCACTCTTCAGAGTCGACGCCGGCCTCTTCTCCGGAGACGGACACTCTGAGCCTTAGTCCGGGGACGAGGTTCATCAGGAAGAGGATGGCGGAGCTCATGACGAAGCTCCATGCGGCGGAGGCACAGATGCCACTGAGCTGATAGGCTATTTGTGCCCAGTGGTGCTCTATCCATCCGATGGGGGCGTAGGTGGCTCCGTCTAGACCTGCGATGTATGAACTGCGAAGCGTCAGTGGGGGCTTGTTCTCTCGGGAAAGAAAAATAAAGAAATAAAAAAAAAATTGTCTGGAGAAACTGGGGGAAGGGGGAGAACTCACGCCCCGAAGATGCCGGTCAATACGCCGCCAACCGCACCTCCCACACCGTGGACGGCAAAAATATCCAGGGCGTCGTCGACACCGACCAGGTACTTTAGCTTGGTCGCCAGGTTGCAGCAGATGCCGCTTACGATGCCGACAATCACGGCGGCCCAGGGGAATGTAGCCTGCTGCGGGAGTGACGGCGACCAGGCCGGAAACTGCTCCGCTGCAGAAGCCGATTGTTCTATCGGGTTGTTAGAAATGGTTCCTGGTGTCAGCACAGGTTTTTAGTACATACGACCACTTCCTCTCCAGCCTAAAGTCCAATACCATCCATGTCATGCCTGCACAGCAAGCAGCCAAGTTGGTCACGTAGCAGGCCATTACCGCGCGGAGGTTCATTGCCAACGCGGAGCCGCCGTTGAAGCCGAACCAGCCGACCCAGAGGAAGACGGTGCCGAGAACGACATTGGTCACACTATGGGGCCGGTATGGAAGACCGTGGGTTGTAGAGTAGCCAGTTCGCCTGCCGAGCATGATGGAGTAGGCCAAGCTTGAGAGCCCACTGCATATGTGGACGGGACCTCCGCCTGCGAAATCGACGGCGCCGAGTTTGAACAGCCAGCCGTTCTCAACGACCATGACGTTAGCGAGGGCTTTGCATGAGCTGGGGCGGGAGATGACACACGACGCACAGGGTTCCAAGTCCAGTATGCTATGGGACAATAGACGATGGTTGCAAAGAGAAAACGAAAATCATGACTGGAAGAATGCGGCCGCGGTCTGCTACGGCGCCGATGGCCAAAGCTGGACTTGTTGTCGTTTGGAAGACGGTTCGTGTCAGTGGGAGAAAGGAGAAAGGAGAAGAGGAGAAGAGGAGAAGAATCGCCAGTGTGGCGAGTTTCGGGCACTTACGTGATGGAGGCAAACATTCCCTGGTAGAGACAGAAGAGAATGTCGGGGACACTTGCGGAGCCGTTTGGCTGTCCAAGTGTTTTCTTCAGGCCAACCTGGGACAGGTCTCCGATGAGGCCTTTGCCTCTGGTTCCTCTACCAAACACCAAGCTGTATCCCCAGAAGAACCATTGAAACCCGACGACACCAACGGCTACCATGGACAGGAGGATGAGTTGCAGCGCGGACTTTCGTCGAGCGAGACCACTGTAGAAAAAGCCGACGCCGGGGATCATGAGCAGTACCAGGACGGAGCATATGGTCAGGAAGGCCAAGTGGCCAGTCTAGAGCTCGCGGTTAGAACTGCCCGCTTGCTTCCGAAGAGGTATGCCATCTTTTGCTTCTAGTCGAGCTTACATCGTAGAAAATGTTGAGGTCTTGGACACCGGAGGAGTGTCCATCGTCGGCAGAGCCGGTCGTGCCATTGTAAGTCGCCGCGGCCACCATGATGACTGCCGTGCCTGCCAACCAAAAATGCTGACCGTTTGGCCACAGTGGGAGGAGCAAGGCGATGTGCGAAAGAAACAAGAAGAGACGGAGATTTCGAAGGGAAAAGTTGGGGTTTTCGGCAGGAACCCCAAGTTATATGTATGTACATAAAGCATTGGTACATACGCGCGGGTAATACGGAGTACTCCTGCAATGCAACCAACCCCAGATGGATCAAATCTTTCGACAGGAAAGACGGGGCATGTTTAGCAGGGTAGAATGAACGGACTAGCTCTCAATAGTCTATTTGTTCACCCGGAAAGTGTGGCAACGCCCCCTTTACTTTCTTCAACGTCAGACCGTCAAGATTCAAGACAGAGGATATGTCTCATCGTTGCGCGAGCTCTTTGTTGGGAGACCAACGTCTCGGAGAAGTCGTATTGGCTTCTGCTCTCCCACGGAGTACATGTACATTACATATTACATGTACTCCGAGAACCAAAAAGAAGGCCACTCTTATCTGGGAGGAAATGAAGCGCCAATCAGTCCTTCTCGCCGCCACGTTTTCCTGGGGTTTGCGGCAGGGCTGTTATTCTGATATGGTGCTATCGTGGCTGCAAGGGGTATTATGCAGCTCCTTCCAAGTTGATGTATGTACTCTGTACTCGGCATAGCCGGATAGACACTCGCCAAGCATACATATATAACATTGTTTTAGGCTGTGTGTGGGAAATGAGCACCACAGGCAAACCCATGGGGTATGTTGTACTCCGTAGTTGCAGCGTAACCCGACGGGTGAGGTCACATTGCGGCCGGGGTAGGATTCACATGCTGGAAAAGCAGAGACGTTTTGGAGTAACAGGAAGTCTCATGATTTTCTTATCAGTGGTTCCAGTAATTGGTTGATAGGACCAGCCACAGTTGACGAGAACGATCGGCATCGTTCGTGCGATAGCAGACACGTGAATGTGATTGGTCAGCGGCTACTGCTTGACGGACAACAAGCCGGGGTTTCAATGCTTCGGAATGCTCGTCTGAGTATTAAATTTGCTCACAGAAGATTAATCTTTCGAATCTCTTCGGATATGTATGCGTTGAGTGAGAGGCAGTCCGCGGACTCCTGCAGATTCTTACTATTTGAGTGACATTCTACCAACGGGCCTTGCGTAGGTACGTACATCTTATAACTGATTGGTATCCCTCAAACATCATAAGTATGTGAAAATGCCGCCTTGTGTCGCTTTGTATGCATCTTCAGCTCTCTGACGTGGGCGACTTCCGAATAGCTGTTGTAGACTGCGCCAGTATCTCGCTCTGCTACACATGACATCCATTGTAAGGCAAATCCCGCAGGCCCGCAGCGCCTTGCAGAGTACGTCTTTAAACGTTTCTAATCCCCAAAACCCACATTGAGATGTGATGACATTGCTTGAATACGTTTATTCAGCACTCGATTTCTCTAAAGAAAAAAAAAAAAAAAAAAAGAAAAAAAGGCTTGGTATCGAAAGAGACTTGCTCTCTAGTCTTCGTGTTTCCTGAATAGGAATCCTGGATGGAGATTGGAAACTGGTAGCGCATAAAAACACAGTCCAATTGCCTTATTCCGCTGGCCCTCAACCCATTACCTATTCGTAGTGCTGTTGCTATCTAGGACGGGGTTGTAAAGTCGCAAGATCAACCTGAAGTTACACGCGTCGAGAAACGATCAAAATGATCCAGATCAATGCTCATCTGCTTGGCATTGTTCTGACCTTTGTTGCAAAGGGCTATCCAAACAGGCTCCCGCGGCCTTCACTGGGTGTTCTGTATAGCTAACTGATCACATCCAAGCAACACTGATAAACGAGGTATCCGTATCAGTCCTGGACAGATGACCATTCGACGATCAGCTGTCACACGTCAGGTTTGTTTTGGCGAGGAGAAGTTAGGATTTGGCGTCTCTTGGAAAGTGAGTTGGCTGTGTTGGAAGGAAGGAAAACAACTGCGCTTTGCTGTGAAATCTCTGCTCGCGAGGCGAGATACTGTAGACCTCTCAAAGCATTAATATGGGCTTCAGCTCTGTATTTCTGTTCGCCATTCATCTTCGAGTTCCACTAGCTTCTTGAAATGTCCCATGGAACGACACCCTCCAAGACTCTTCGCTGCTCGAGTGAGATTTGATCGAGAACATATCTGCTGACGGTAGCGGCATCTCGTTCGGCTGGGCGCCCAATACCGATCGCTATCCGCGCAAACGGTGAGGTAGAGTACTTGTTTTGAGAAAGTGAGTTTTTGACACTTTTGATTCCGTTGTGGCCGCGATGACTACGATCCCAAGGTGTAAGTCTCACGTCTCCAAAGGCTTTTTCCAATTCATCGTGGACAAGGACTAGGCTCAGAGAAGAAGCGTCATGTTGTTTCATGATTTCTTGCCATGCCCTTGCGACAAATGGGCCTGAAATATTCATCAGCGTTGGTGACTGGACGAGAGTGTACTTGGGCCCGTGCGAAACCAAGCATGTTTGTTTTCCCATTGTCTTCTCACGAAATGAGGGTTGCTGGAGGACTCTTGTGAGCCCATTGAGAGCGAAATGGCCTGCTGAGTGCAGGCTCTCATACTTCGGTAGAGGGTTTCCGAGGCTGACTACAAGGAAACGGGGATTGAACATTGTGTCAATGTTGCAAATATCGAGAAGTGATTGATACCAGAAGATTGTACTCCATTTACGTTGCGAGATAAACGCGGCATCACGTGATCGTGCAGAATCTGTGGCGGAGTCATTGAATATACAACAAATGTACAAATTATGCCTTGTCCCCAGAAACTGCGCCTCACCACCACTGACGTAAGATGCCCAGATGCCGTTGGTTGGTTTGAGCGTGGCTTTGGAACATTTGGAACCTCCTCCCTCCCAATCCTCGGCGTCAGCGGCCTCGACATTCGGCGTCATCGCAAAGTGACCGCGATCACACCCGTGCTTGTCATCATCTATTATATTGTTGTATTGTTTATTCGACCTAGACACGCGCAGCTGCCACGATGTCTTGGGCAGGTTGGTGCTTAAACCCCGCCAAACACTCGAAGAGGGGCTAAACAATGTCTTAGGGTTCAAGAAGAATGTGAACCGCGCGACGACGCAGGTGATGATGAAAACAGGTTAGAAAAACCACTTCCTTTTCCTTCTAATCTCTGATCTAACACGGCCGACTAGGGCATGTGGAGAAGACCAACGATCGTGACTACGAGGTGGAAGAAAGGTAACACGAGGTTTAGATGATGGAATGGGGTAGCGGCAACTGGCTGACATTGGGTCCCAGACGGTTCAAGACAATGGAAGCAGCATCTCTACGACTACAAAAAGAGGCAAAGGGATACCTAGATTCACTCCGAGGTTGGCGAAACCCGGCTCATCCGCCTGTTTGGGTCCTTGACTAATTCAAGTCGTGACAGCCATGACTGCGTCACAAATGCGAATAGCAGAGACGATTGACGCCTTCTACGGAGACTCTGGTGCCAGAGACGGCGTCAGCAGAAGTTACAAACAGGCTGTAGAGGATCTTGATGCCGAGACGATCAAAGCCCTGGATGGCCCGTACCGAACTACTGTACTGGAACCAATCACCCGATTTTGCGCCTATTTCCCCGATGTGAATGAGTGCATCAAGAAGCGCGGCCACAAACTCCTGGACTACGACGCGCTCCGTGCCAAGGTGAAGAAGTTGGTCGATAAACCCGACAAAGACGCGACCAAACTGCCGAGAACGGAAAAGGAACTGGAAATGGCCAGAGTCGCTTACGAACAATTGAACGAACAACTGAGTACAGAACTGCCACAGCTGATTGACCTGCGAGTGCCGTATCTGGATCCCACCTTCGAGGCTTTGGTCAAGATCCAACTACGGTTCTGTGCCGAGGCGTATTCACGAATGGCCCAAGTACAACAATATCTGGACGCCGATACCAGAGATCTGTATGCCGAGGGCCATCTGGATGCGCGGGTAGAACAGGTTTTGCAAGAGATCCGAGAACTCAGCATTAGCGGAACTGTATAGAAATGGGATTCAAGGAGGGAAGCCGGCAGTGCCTCACATGAGGTATACTGCACTGGATGATGACAAAGGCGTATGGGCTGACAACTACAAAGGCTTTTGTAGTATTCTCTTCTAATATTCTACCTTTCAAGTCCTCATACTGTGAACATTGATTTGTGAACCAGATCTGGGGCAATGAAAGTTTTAAGCCATAGCGGTTTGGCATTGGTATGATGAGCTGTATGATGATATCCGATGTTCATAGGACCTAGACGGCAGCCTTGAAAACGAATAATATGCCACGACTGAAAACACGAGCTTGTTGAGACCGAGCTGTCCTCAAAATTTGCCATGGGATTGCTACAACAAAACTTGATATATACAGCCAATCGTCGCGATTGAGCTTGGCATACTGCGCGAGAGAAAAGCATGTACATAGACATATCACTGCGAAAAGATATTGCACCCTTCGTGTCAAGCTCAAGGGGACACAATTGGCCAACACGTGTGGACCCAAATTTCCGGGTATCATAGATCTTTTGCGATTAGTCGTAATTCTCTTAAACATCCTCATGGTGTCGATTGCACGGTATTATGCCATCACATCACCCATTCCCCATACCAAAAATCTCAGCATCGAATTCGGAGTTCGCAGCTAGTGGACAGGTTGATGGCCGTGCTGTCCCCAAACAAATCACTCAAGGATAGTCTCCTCCCAATGGCTTGCATGGCAGGCCCAGCTTCCGGCCCGACATCGGATCCTTGGTCTTCGTCCAAGTTCGACGACCTTGCCACTTTCCAACTCTCCTGTATCATGGCGCCGTTGATCTCTCTCGTCTCGTCTCTGTCGTTGTGTATCCAGAGCCCAACAACCTTGTCTCCTTCCTGCAAGTTGCCATCGACCTGAAGTATAAACAACTCGCCTGCAATCTCTACGTGACTCACTCGCGCCAGGTCCACCACCAAGTTGTCCAACGCTCGACGATTCAGCACGAAAACACATGCTCTCGGTTGATTGCTCTCGGGAAGGGGTGACTGTGCGCAAACGAACATTGTACCTTCGATGCCGGATTTATCCCAGCTCGACGAGCTGCTATCGAAGGTGTAGACTACAGCGTTGGCGGCAATCGAGAGTATGGCTTGGACAGAGGGAAGATATCGCTGCAAGACGCCCACATTCAGCTCGGTATTTGTGCGTGGCGGAGGTGGTGCGTAATGCGCATGAATAGCGGCGGCGGCGTCGGATTCATAGTCGGAGACGGCGGGTATCAGATTCGATGGCTGGCGAGTGTGTCGCGCTTTACGGGGTGTTTGCCGGCTCGTGCTGGGAGGAGCATCTGGCTGCTGAGGTTCGCGACAGGTCAGGCAGAATATGGCTGAGTTCGAGGCAGATGCAGTATCTGAAGTAATGAAGCTGCAGTGGCAGTGGCAGTGGCAGTGGCAGTGCCAGGTGAGGAAACGCTCCAAGCAACAGGTCTGGAGTGCAAGTTCAGTCGCAAGATGGTATGTATGATTGAAGGTCTGGCAGCTTTGCATGAAGGATGGATGCCATGCCATGCCAGATGCGTGTGGTTCGTGGCGGGCGCCGGGGACCTTTGTCCCTTGCATCATGCCACCGTGCTGGGCTGGCTTATCGATAGCGCTGCCCCTGCCCCTCCCTCAGCAGCTATGACGCTGTCTATCAAACAAAGCCTAATAATTGGCAAACTGCCAGATAACACTCTCAAACTCTCAAACTCTCAAACTCAATTATGGGGCTGGTTGCCAATCGCTTGTCACCTGGACACATCCGGCCTCGTCACCTAGTTCTAGCCGTGTTCCTGCGAGTTGTCCGCCTTTGCCCCGGGACGCGTTATCAGTTTTGTATCTTATAACACATCTTGGATCTTTCTTGATGTGACGCAGTCTTACTGACTGTTTTATTTCTTGTACTGCCTGCAGGTGCTCAACACCATGGTGTAGCTCACCAAGCTCAAGAGGGTACCCAAACATCGATTATCCCGCCGCCAACGCAGCTCCTCTCTCTCGTCCTCCCCCTTTCGGCACGTGCAGTGGCAGTCATGGCAGATTCAGATAGCCCCGTTCTGCTCAGACTGGGTTGTTCGAGCCAGTTGACCTACACACCACGCCGCAGTCCCTCGCTCGAGCTGTTCTTGCCCGCCGTTCCGAGTATGTTCGACCTCACAAAATCAAAGTGAAAATTGGAACGTGGAACGTTGCGGCATGCCCTGGAACGGATAAAGATCTGGCCAGATGGTTTGTAGACGGCGAGGGTATCGACAAAGACTTTGCGGCCCTGGATCTATCTCGGAACGCCGCTATTGCGCATGATCCATCCATCAACAACGAAGATGACCCTGACTCTGTCCGCCTCGTCGGGGAAACAGAATAAGCCTCTACGTTTTGGGTCTGCAAGAAGTTGTTGATTTGAATTTGACCAAGGAGTATATGAATCGAGCAGTCAAGGTGGACACCTCGTCAATAGACAAGTGGCAAGCCGCCCTCGAAGCCGCCATGCCCCTGGGTATCAACTTGTCATGTCGGAGCAGATGACTGGCTTGCTCATGTTGATCTATGCATCTCCTGAAATTGCTCCAACTATTACCAATGTGAGCACAAAGGCAGTTGGAACTGGCCTCTTGGGGTATTTCGGCAACAAAGGCGCGGTAACGTCCCGCCTGGTTCTCGGTGAAACGACTCGCATGGTATTTGTCAACTGCCATCTGGCTAGTGGCGCGGGCTCAAGCTATCTGGACCGAAGGTGTTGGGATTTCGATCAGATTCTCAGCAAAACAAAGTTTGATCCTGTCGTGCATGCCGGCGTGTCGGAGGACGAGGGCGAAATGATTGGCGATGAGGATTTTGCTTTCTGGTTCGGCGACCTGAACTTCCGGCTCGACGGTCTCCCAGGAGACGATATTCGAAGAATACTCACACTGCATACGAGGGAGAGTATGGCTCAAACATTGAGAGGAGACCACAGCCCATTGAAGGTGAAGGAGTAATTGTCATGAGAAATTCGGAGAGCGATGACGACACGACGGTAAAGTCATCAGTTCACTCACGTGAGCAGAGTTTCGATTCCGAAACCACACTCCCAGACCCCGACGAGTTCCCGGAAGATCCAAGTCAAGACCCTACCTCACTGCAAGCGACTTTGGACTCTTTGCTCCCACATGATCAGCTTCGGCGAGTGATTGCGCAACGGAGGGCCTTTCACGATGGATGGAGAGAAGGTCCCGTTACGTTTCTACCCACGTACAAGTATGATGTTGGCGCCATTGCATTGTTTGATTCTAGTGAAAAGCAGCGATCCCCGAGTTGGTGTGACCGGATTCTATATCGAACAAGAAACGACAAACAGGACTACGACGTGATGATACGAGAAGAAAAGGAGTCAAGGATAAAGGACGAGGAAATGAAGTCGCGAGGCATGGACCAAGACGATGATGTTCTGTTCAGTTACAATCCTGACACAGATGGCCATGAACAAGAAACTGAGCGCCCCATACTCGAATACGATGAGCACGACTTCGAGACAGAAGACAATGTTGTGGACGAGGTGGTCACGAAAGAGGGCTATGTCGATCGCATCAGTCTCGACATTTACACGTCTCATCAGCGCATCTCTTCCTCGGATCACAAGCCGATAATATCCGTCTTCACGCTCGAATACGATGCAGTCGTACCCGAGCTCAAAGCCAAGATATATGCGGAGGTTGCGCGTGAGCTCGACCGGGCGGAAAACGAGGGCCGACCTGCTATTACCGTGGCCATGGAAGGAAGCTCAGCCACCAGTGAGAGCGCTGTTGACCTTGGAGATATCGGGTTCTTGGAGAGAAAATCGTGCGTAGTGACTGTTGCAAATACCGGAAGTGTTCCAGCCGAGATTCTGTTTGTCGAAAAGCCCTCGACTGATGAAGAAAATCCAGCCACCCTGACATGGCTTACTACATCATTCATTCGATCAGACGATGAATCGTCCACACGAACGGAGAGGCTGGTTACTCTGGAGCCAGGAGAAACGATTTTGGCACACATCGAGGCTCAGGTTTCTACCGTCTCGCATCTTCGTGCCTTGAATGATGGCCAAGTGAAACTCGAGGATGTGCTCGTCCTACGTGTGGAGGGAGGCCGTGATCACTTCATCCCTATCAAGGGTCTTGGCTACCGACTTGTTTCGGTCGTTCTATCGATGAGCTAATCCGAATACCAGACGGCGGCATACGAAAGTTTGTTGCAGACAATGACATTAAAGGACCCATACCTCATGATTCTGAAGTTCGATGCTCAGCACCAAAGGAATTGTTCAAGTTGACTGAGGCAGTTCAAACCTTGGCGGAGCGATGTGTTGCCGACGAGGCCATGTTGGAAGAGATGACTCTTCCTCACGAAGTTGGCTGGCCATTTGATTCTGCCACATGGACTGCAGGAATAGCCGAGCAGGACTCGGTCAAGGCCGAGCTCGTATCGGCACTGGATACTGATACCTCTCTTCCCGAGGCATTGCCTCTTGAGCTTTCATCAGCACACAAGCTTGAGTTGCTATCGTCCATTCTACTATTGTTCATGGCGTCCCTGGCCGATGGTCTTGTTCCACCACTACTGTGGGCGAAGCTTTCTACTGCACTGCCGAATCTGACGTCACTTGCACCCGCGATGTGGCCAGACGCCAAGGCACAGATTCTCGATATATTCTCCTCGGCTCCAAATCATAACATTGCTTTTGTATTTCTAACGTCGACCTTGTCCCGCGTGGCAACAGAGCTGAGTCCAATAACATCAGATCGACCGCTGCCGGGCCTGAGTCGTCGATTGAGTTTTAGAAGAGGTCAAGATGACGGTGAAAGGAGAAGGAAACTACGTGAGAGAAGATATGCCGAGATTATTGGACCATTGGCCTTCATATCGAATGACAGGAACAAGGCAGTAAAAGAGAGGGAACGGATGGTGATGGAGATATTTCTGAGTCGCGAGGCTGAAAGTTAGGGGCCAAGGGCTGGAAGACTAAACGCGAAGCTCAGACGACTTGGAGAAATTATGACTAGGAAATGGAACCATGACGAGATTATTCATTGAAGGACAATGATAGAATATAGTCTTTAGGTACAGTCGTATGGGTGCGAGCATATCCACTCCAGGCCTGTAGATACAACAATACATTTATTTGCACACGCACACGGCACGAACCCGTCGGAACGAGTCGTGATGGCTGGTATCCCGTTGCTCGCTCCATCGAGTGCGTGGGAAATGAATTTCCATGCTGTGATTCACTGCTGCGAGATGTTCAAGTCTTTCCCGACAAAGATCTGATCCATCTCGCTTGCTCCTTCCACAACTGTCTTGCGACGTCGATGCTTTTAGACCTGCCAGTTTAATTCTCCGAGCACCTCAGAATCTTCCACAATTCGCAATTGCCGGCCTAGAGTTGCAGCGCGACGTTTATTGTTAACCGCATCAAGTTCCGTCACACACTGCTTGGACAGCATTTTGTCCAAGAGCTCAATCAGACCCGAGCCTCGTGACATTCGAGATAAAGTACTCCGTCAGCTGGCTCAGCCAGACGATGCAAAGAAACGCCGGTCAGCAAGGCACTACGAAGCTCTCCCTCACCCATCGAAAGATTGTTTTTAATAAATTGAGCCATCGATATCAGAGACTGCTTAGGCTTCGGATCCGCGCTCTGCATCACAGTACGCACGACGTCGTACTATTCGTTGCCTGTCTTATCTCTCTGCCGGACCCTCCCGAAACAGAGGAAGAAGACCTGGCGGATAGTTCAAAGCAGGAAAATTTCCCGTGGCTGAATGAACCTGCTCATATTGGTGACCCAGACAGACCGGCATCTGTGATGAAAACACAAGAATCGAAGAAGAGGAGTAGAAATGACTACAACTCGGACGTTCCGTCCAGCGCTGCACGGTTTTACGAAAGACGAACGGCAATGGAGATTGCTATGAATGACCACTTGATGACGCTAGCGCAGGTTCCGCAGATCGCGCATTCCTCAGCTTGGGAGGATGCGTTTCCAGACATGCTTGAGAAGTTTATGGATCATCTCGATAGTCACTGCTGTCCCCAATTGCAGCTCCACGGCCGAGACGGATACTCGATGGCCCAAGTAGACGGGCAGACATTCCTGATTCTGAGAGGCACCAAAATTGTGTCCGTGGCCTGCATTTTAATAGACTCCAAGATGACATTGACGACACATGGTTGCTCATGACCGAGACGGCTGAGTTGATTGCTCGCATTGACGACAGGAGCAGCGGCAGTTGGTCTCGCTGGATTAGACACCACGTTCCGGGTGCGAGAGCGAGGATCATGAAGAGTTCCGGCTTAGGCAGCCCACTTGTGGAAAGCTGCACGCCCGACGAGGAGACATTGGCGTGTGACTCCTGGGAAACCTGGGGTATGAAGATGCGGCCAAGTCGAAAGATTTTGGTCGGGGAACAGAGGCCTCGGGGGATAACACAATGGGGAAAGCGGGAATGGCGGCAGGCAGAGTAGAATTCGTTGGTAGCAGTTGTCTCTGCCAGCTACTACGAGGTAGCTTTAGCGCGAATGTTTTATGTTTTGTTTCTGTGTTTCATACTATTTTCCTTCTGTTCAGACGAGCGGATTCTCAGTATCTATCTATGCATGTCACCAAGCGACGCTACCTACAGACCCCTCTCTGGTGATGGCGTATCATGTCACTTTGTGCCTCGCAATAGATGAACACGAGCAACTCCCCATACTGCAGACATTCCAGCAGAAGGAAGCAAAATTGATGTGTATGTTAGCCTTGATAAACTTTCAAGAGACTGAAAGTGACAGCCAATTTGACGGCCCCGTCTCCTGGACGTGCTGCCTCTACTAGAAGCCGTAAAGATCTGTTATTCGTTAACAAGTGGGCCATCATACACCGCCTACATACGATGAAGACAACACAAGTACGGATTGCTGTCGGTCTCTGGGCCGAGCTGGTCACAAAATAGAACACGGCCAGGAGCATTCGCAAGGATCGCGAATAGTCAAGTCTCGCAAAGACGTCGCGATACTCGGACTTGTCCATGTGCTGCGGATGCGGACGGGGCGACCCTGTATATTGGTTAGCCGACTAGATTCTTGGTGAGAATGGCAGAATCTAGAACGGCAGTGTAATATTATCGAATGGAATGCGTGACAGCAAGGTACATAGGTTAGGTAGGTGCCGGGTCCATGGAACATGAAGCGAGTAAAGTCCGTACGTGCTCGGCACAGGAGAAGTCAAGTCAGTCCTTGCTTTTGCCAAGCGACATCGATCCGTGGGGAGGTGCGGTACGGCTACTCTCTACCTTGGTTCGTTGCATGCGCCGGCATGGACATGGACCTCAGAAGACAAGCGATATTTGATATTCGTCAAAGGAGGAGGAGGGAGGGGGCGTCATGGCCAACGTCCAGATGATTCATTGCTGGAAATTTTGGAAACTTTGGAAACTTGATCAAAACGTCGGTGCTGTTCGGTGTCGAAAGAAGATGGCGGCATCGGCTTGCATCCTGCCCTGGAACCTCGGCTTAGCCAGTCACGTCGCGCGACAGCCTTGCAGGAATGGGGCCTCTTCGGACCGAACGACAGGAGCTGCCCGCGGGGTAGGACAAGCTTTCTTTGTTCTTTCCCCAGCGTCTGTTATTATGTAATGTACATGCGCCGAGCAGGGCGACATGGAGTGTGTCAAATAAATAGATTGCCCAAACTACACATGTACATAAGCGAGGTCGGATCCCGCCCATGTCATGCGCGATGCCGCCGCTGATGCGTGGCTTCGAAGAGGTCGACTTGACAAGGACGCGCTATTACATACATTACAACAGTACAAGTGTACATATGCTACGTAGCACCGGCGCTGTTTCCTTCGCCTTCTCGGTCAGCTAGTCCTCCCCGAACAGGACTTTTGCTACGCCACGGCGATCCATGGCCCTCGAACTCGAAAAAGAGGTTGAAGTTGAACCTGTGCCTCTCTACCCGTCCGCCGTCTTGGTTGCCTGATCTAGAACATCCGTGGCAGCTGCGGAGTGCTAGCCATTCCGAATAGATAAACAACAACAAAGTTCAGATCACATTGGGGAAAGATGTTTCGGCAGCAGGCATCCAATTCTCGGCTTCTCTGACAATGTGTCGCACGCGCGTGTGCTACGCTATTGATCGAGAGGGTCTGAGACTTTGCTTGTCGAGAGGCACACATTTCATTCAACGTCAAATTGGCTAGGAGGGACGTATGTATGTACATACATGTAGGGATGTTGGGTCAGGGCCTGAGAAGTGTCGATCCTGCCTCGAAACAGTAATTTCGCCCATCGTCGGGCGGGCGGGGTCAGTTGACAAGCGAAGCATGCCAGAACATGCAAGTGAAGCATGGCGCCATGTACATATATATGTATGTATGTACTCCATACATGTGTGTATCATGTATCATGTATCATGTATCATGTATCATGTATCGCGTTTTTCTGGGGAAGGGACAGACGCTGGAACCAGCAACTCGTCGCACGGCGGCGTGTCCAGTACCCTGCGCATTAGACCAACGGCCTGGTTGGTACTCGATAGGCCGCCAAACAGCGGGATGACAAGCGGGCAATGTCTCACCTGTCCAAAAAAAAAAAAAGGGATGTCATGTCGCTGAGGCCTCTTGTTCCAACCGTCGTGATTGGTTTGCGCCAAAGAGTCGTGTTTGAAGAGCCAGCTCTGACCGACGACGAGGACATTCCTAAGCTTGCTGGTAGCGCAACACTTTGGCCAAGTCACGAATTGGTACCAATAGTTTTGTCACCAATCAGGAGGGTAGACTACATACATACAACGACGCTAGGCACACAGCTTGGGTAGTCAGTCTGTGTGGAAGCCCAACACTCCCAACTCCCAACTCCCAACTCCCAACTTTCACAGGTTTGAATGCCAGATACAGATCTTCCCCAGACCGGGCGGATGGTGGATGGATGATGGTGCAAACAACGCCGTGGAGCAACCATGGTCTGTCTGTGTGTGCGTGTGCATGTCGCTCTGTGACTCGTGCGCAAGAGAAAGGCATTTGCCGTCCCACTTCGGTTCGGCTACAGGCCCACAATCATCCGATGGAAACAAACATGAACTTTTTTTCTTCTTCCTTTTAGCCTATTGGCTCTTGTATTGGGTACGGAGTAGAGGTGGTTTTCTTCGGCCCCATCGGTTCGCATTGGGTGCTCTCGAACGATATTATTGAAGAGACAAGGAAAGCACCCATTATCCCGCAGCACATGACCTCTCCGTTCATTTCGTCGCCTTGGGTGGATTGAGGCTTGGAACATTAAGAGATGGAGACTCAGGAGAGACGGATGGCATGATGGTATATTAACGGCATGACGGCATGAGAGAATGAGAGCATTAGAGCATTAGAGCATGGGAGCATGGGAGCATGGGAGCATGCTAGCTAGGGTTTGAGCTCAAGGAAAAGCCTTTTGCCGAGGTTGCGGCGGTGGACCCAATAACGGAGCCTATTTCGAGTACAATGTCATTTGGATGCGTTCTCTGATAATCCGTAGAATGTTTGAGCACATCGAAGGTCGCATCGAAGGTTAGACAAAGCTTGGAAGACCAAGTGAATCTTCTTTGACCGGAATTCCGATGGTTCAGGAGAGAGAGAGAGCAACTGAAAGTGCGACAGAGCTTATTACATATGAGAAGCACTACCGGCGGACTACTCGTTCGATAGGATGGGATGCGTGCGATGCAGGTTCAAGCGAGGTGAAACAGGAAGTAGACGAGCAGTACTGGGGCCTCCGTGGATGGATTCACTATGTACTGAGTTCCTCGGGGTCGCCGTGGATGATGGCGCAAGTCGTGTGAGACGCGATGATGCGCACTGCACACTTCTGCAGTGAGCACTGTGCGAAAGGGGGAAGGCAGCCGAGCCAGAGACGGTGTGGTCCAGCTTTATGCACAGTACACACGGAGTTCCGGGGTACATATGTACATACCTGATCGATGGGGAGAAACATCGACTTCCTGGGGTATGCAGCCAGAGTCGTCTTTTTCGTCCAGTTGACATCGCATCCATCTCCAGAGGGGAAACCCGACAAACCAGCGTGCCGCAGTGTCAGAGTGTCTCGTGTCTCTCCAGGTCCCCACCGCAGCTGGTCCGGGCGCCTGCTCGCGCGCCATTGGCCCAACACAAGTGGTTGAGTGTTCAGCGACTTGGCCGTGGCTGTCTCTTTGCTCTTGGGAAGAAAAAAAAAAAAAAACGGGTCTGGTTGCCCGTCCTGGCATCGCGGTTCTTGTCGAAGTGCCGTCGAGCACATTCCTTTGGCTCGCCCTTCTGCGCCGGCCTACGCCAGCCTGCGCCTGCGCCAGCCGCCCCCAAAAGCCATGTCCGCCCACCTGCCAATTGCTTGCCTTTGTGCCTCCGTCTTCAGGCCAGCCCCACCGGTCAAGTTCGTCGTTTGGTGGGCTTCTCGTTTTTGTTCTTGTACCCCGTCCTCCCCACCCCCGGTCCAGAGAAGAAATCCGACCAGGTCATTGCCCATTTTTCCCATCTTATTATTACTCACTCGTGTTCTTCATACTACATAGGCTAGTTTGCGTGCGAATTCTTCATCACCATCTCTTCGCTGGGATGCTGTCCGCCTCCAACTCTGCAACACCACCGGCTTCGACATAGACACCGACACCGGACGATAGCAACGACTGACTGACTGACTGATCGAGAGCTGCGCGTCCTTCCCCTGCGCGCCCGTTGCTTCTATTCCTTCTTCCCCGGACTTCTCTAACCCCCGACGGTCCCCGTGCAGGGTCCGCTTTCGAAAAGGGCCGAATAACAACACCTATAGGCCCAACAGCCACAGACCTGCGCATTTGCAAGTTGGTGTTTCTCCCGCTTGCTGCCGCTCGAATCTGCTACTGCCCAGGCGAAGCCACGCGAGTTTTGCGCCCGCCTGGAGTTGCACCTATTGCCACATTATTCCCCACCGCGCACATCTTTGAATCAGAGATCTGGCATCTGGTATCCTCTCGACGCTTCATCCACACGTCGATAAAACCATCGCTTGCCATTCGCCCTATCCGTGGCATTTCTCTCGATTTGCCGCCCTCGTCGGTGCTTTTTTTCTTTTTCTTTTTCTTTTTTTCCATCTCGCGCCTGACGACACCCACGACAACGAGGCCGCCGTGCCCCCTCGAATCCGTCCAAGAAACGCCACTCGCTCTGTCCACGACGGACGACAGACGACGGACGACAGACGACGACGACGACGACGACTAGAACCGCCGTTTAAATGACGCAAGCAGTCAAGAGGGCCTGTGACGCTTGCCACCGCCGAAAGGTCAAGTGCGATGGTATCAATCCCTGCCGCAACTGCTCATCGGCTCAGCTGTCGTGCACGTACAATGCTATTCCTCAGAAGAAGGGCCCAAAGGGCTCGAGGGCCAAGGTCATCAGTGAGCTGCGGGAGACGCAGCGACAGACCAGTCTGTCTGCCAAGGTCCAGAACCGAATGAATGGCATCGCCTGCCCGCCCACCGGTGCATCTCTTGCTCCAACTCCAGGACTTCTTACCAGTGAACTCGTCAAGGAGTGCGCGCAGTTCTTCTTTGATCACCTCTATCCACAAGCCCCCATCTTGGATCGACGGCAGATCGAGCAGCAGGTGCTCTACATGGAACAGAACCGGGACGCTTACTGTCTCATGACTTCTCTCTGCGCCTTCATCATGCTCCAACCAGGCATGTCCATGCCCACCGGCGATCCATACAACCTCGACATGGTCCCCGGTGCCAACATCGTCTCCAGTCAGCTTCTTTTGGAGGAGTGTCTACGCGTCCGCAAGGGCTATGAGTATCTCGATGCCATCACGCTCAACGCCTTGGCCACCAACTTTTTCCTCTTTGGCTGTTATTCTGGCCAAGAGATGCACGACAAGGCATGGTACTACCTCCGCGAGGCCACCACAATGATTCACATGGCTGGCATGAACAAAGAAGAGCATTATATGCAGTTTGATGCCGCCGAGGCTGCACGACGACGACGCCTTTACTGGCTCATTTTCTCTACCGAGCGGGCCTACGCCATCCAGCGTCAGCGACCTATTTCCCTCCAAGCCACAATCAATCTGCCAACCCTCGGAGACGACGCATCCGATTCTCAGGCCCATCGGCTGAATAGCTTCATCATGCTGGTCAACATGTTCCAGCCATTCGATGATGCTTTCACCGCAACCTGGAACAAGACCCGCGGCCACTTCACTTCACAGTACTTGAGCGGCCTTCAGAAGCAGCTCAATGGCCTCGCCCAGACATACGCCTGCCAAGACTCAAACTTCCAGGATCTCCACACCAACCAGCAGTGGCTGAAGAACACTGTCTGGCAGTTGACCAGCGGAGTCGTCAACGGAAACAACGATAATTCAATGTCTTCATTCCGGTACCCCGTCAATATGTCCCGAGAGCTCCTTGTCAACATGGCCTCGCAGTTCCCTGTCCAGGTTGTCGATCTTCTCGGATCCGGATTGGTAAGTGCCTGATGTCAATCCTCACTCTGTCAGCTATAAAAAAACTGGACTCGTGGTCTAATCGTATATGACAGATTGAGAAGCTCATGGAGATGTCATCGTCCATGACCGAATGCCTCGCCTCGCAGCCTGCCTCTCGAGACCCATTCGCCGTAGGTCCTCGAGAGCATCTCCATCAAATTCTTGCCATGGTTGCCGTTGCCCGAAACAGGGACTACCGCTTCTTGCCCCTGCTGATGAACAAACTGGGCGAAGTTCTCCCCGCATGACCAATCCCATGCTCCAGGATGCCCCTGAAAACGCCAACCTTGCCAACATTGACATCTTCGATGGCTTTGGCACCGCCGGCATGGCACACCCACCTAGCCAGATGCACATGTCCATAGACAGTGATTACGAACGCAAATTTTCCGTGGAAGAATATGATAAGAAGTATGCTATGAGTATGACGGGCAACACTCCGGAATCGTCGACACACTCCAACCACTCCAACGGCTCTCCGTCTGTTGTACAGCAAGGCACGTCCGATATGGGTAGTTCTTTTGTCAGCTCGCCCAGCATCATGTCACCAGGCATGGAGTATTCCCATAGTATGAACGGCTTTATACCCGACATGGTGATGAATCCCATGGGCAACCCAGGACCACCGAACAGTATGCCCCAAGGCCAGCACATGGGCCATGACGGCATGCCACAACGAATGAATGCAATGGGATCACATAATATGCGACCACAAGCGTTGAGTGCGATGAACTCTCTTGGCGGGATGAACCAAGTACAGCAGGGTCAAGATGGCTTTCACATGCAAGGCCAACCGCATATGAGAGGATTCCAAAACCTCCAGAGAACAAGTCCAGGCGGAGGCAGTTCCATGGTAGGCATCAACAGCATGGGTACTTACTAGACCCCTCCTCCACCACGCTTTGCATTTCCCACATTGTGTGAGCCCTTCATCTTCGTTGCGACTGGTGCGACAAACGGAGAAAGCATTACAAGTCCAACTTGAGCCACTCGTTCTACCAACCTCTCGTTTGTCGAACACCATCCTGTTCCCTTTGTCAGGCCACTCGATTTTTTTTTTTTAAAAACAATATTAGACAGCCACGGTGACTGTTTCTTTAGTGACCAGACATCAGACACCTGGTCACATTATGAGTCAAGAGCTTAGCAGCGCTGAGCAAGCACAAAAGCATCTTTATCCAGCACATGGAGCTCGAAAAACAATTACGTACTGCAGTATCGTTTCTCATTATTCTTATCATCCAGCACTGCTTGGACTGTGTTACTACACTTTTTACTTTTACTTTTTTTCACATCGCACTGCGCCCCTTGTTGGATAATCGGGCTGGAACGCGTGGAGTTTTGTCACACGTAGCTTGCGAAAGCGATGAAGGCGTTGAATACGGCTCCCTTGTATCCTGGTAATGGGAAATTGGATAGTATCTTCTTGTCATCTTTCATCTTTATGTGGGACGAATTATTTGGCGATTAGGATGAAGACTACGCCTTCTTGAAGTGAAGGTCACACTGAAGGGCTGGATACCTTGGCAATCATACAGCTTTTGGAATGGCCGGTATAGATAACAATTGACGGCGTTTAGACACAATTTTCCAGAAACTGATCAATTGATTAGTGATTCGTTCTGACACGACCACGTATTACCAAGTATCTCGGATATGAACTGATATGCATGGGTATCTTCCACTCCTTCATTTACACAACCAACCTTGATCGTCGTCGTTGTCCTCGTCTGATTTTTTTATTCTTTTCCATCTTGATTTGTTGAGCACAACCAAGTGAAAGAATGAACCCCATCCCCTTGATTCGAAACCCCCAATCACCTCCACTTAGCTAAAAGTCAACATGTCCACCCTTCCCGCATAGATTCATCATGTGCGCCACGAGGTTCCCTAGATGATACCTCGCAGCTGAGCGCTCCTCTTTACACGTCACGGCGACGACGGCCCTCGCTGCAAACGCTCTTTGACAGATTTGTAGTCCGTCGCAACGGCATGCGTGATCAGCCGTTCTCAAGACGATGATATTTTGACGGGTGCATTTTCTCTCTTCTTTCCCTGTCGACTCGCTTTGCGGCGGTCAATAGCTCTACGGGACTTCTTTACGTAGGACTTGTTGTTCTGCGCGGACAACGGGGTCACCTTTGTTGGCGAAGCTTTGGAATTGGAACAGGCTCTTCTTCTCCCGGGCCTTGCGCCACTTGGGTCTCTCCGGTGGGAGGAGTATGGGCGGGGAGGCCGAATGTAGTGCAGTGTTGTTCTTTCGAAATACCCTGCTAGAATGGCCAGTTCGCTTCCTGCGTTTTTGGTCTCGCTCACATGTGGCTGTACGGACGGCGCCAACCGCCTGTTATGAGGAGCGAGTAGCTTGCCCTGGAGGGGATCCTCGTCGAGTAACTGGCAGTAACTGGCGGAGTTCTCATGGCCGTTTGATCAGAGTCAGGACGTTGTCGAGAGTCCTGCGTCAGGTGGACCAGCGACCGAAGTTGTCCTGCAATGGTGTGAGGGGTTGGATATATGGCCGGCATGCTGGTGGTGTGGCTTGATGATGGTACTGCGCTCATTCGACAACACTTTGTATTTTGTCACGGTTTTCTCATCTGTAGTGGTGGGGGGATGAGAGAATATCGCCATTAGTAATATGGCTGCTGTGCGTGCCGTTCTTCCTGTGAGCCCAACCACACACCATCTCCACATCGTGAGCACATGAGTTGTCCAAAGCTGCATCCTTCATTGCTCCACGCCTACCATTCAAGCATCGCAGAAGTCAAGTTTTGCCCTTGATCAGGACTACCAAAAATGGCAAGCAAGACTTTCAACGTCGGTATCATTGGATATGGGTGAGTGAGGTTTCGCCGACAGCTGCAACGAGACTCCTCCGTCGTTGACCTCGTTTGAACAGCATGTCGGCCAAGATCTTCCACATCCCCTTCGTGGCTACTACTCCTCAGTTCAGGCTTCACAGTATCGTTCAGCGAAGCCCCAAGGACGGAAATTCAGCACCCCATGACCACCCAGAGGCCAAGCACTACACGGACGTGAAACAGCTGCTGGCCGATCCAGAGGTCGACGTCGTCGTCATCACCACGCCGCCCGACAGCCATTTTGAACTCACCAAGTCCGCTCTGAACGCAGGCAAGCACGTTCTCACCGAGAAGCCATTTGTACCCACCTCGGCCGAGGCTGAAAAGCTCATTGCCATCGCAGAGGAGAACAAGCGACTCATCTGTGTGTACCAGAATCGACGATGGGATTCAGACTTCCTGCTAGTGAAGCACCTCCTCTCTCATGATGCCCTGGGCCGCATCCTCGAGTTCAACAGTCACTTCGATCGCTACCGTGCCGCCCCGCCAACCAATTGGAAAGGAGAACTGGGAATTCCCTCTGGCGGAAGCGCTCTGTTCGATCTCGGAACTCATCTCATCGATCAGGTCTACGTGCTCTTTGGAAAGCCCCAGGCTGTTCACGGAAGACTTTTGTCACAGCGAGCCGGCAAGCCTGATTTCCACAACCCGGACGCCGTGTCTGCCGAGTTTACTTATCCCGACGGCAAGCTCGTCCACGTCCGCATCAGTGCTCTCAGCGCAGAGACCGTTCAGCCACGGTTCTGGGTCCGCGGCTTCAAGGGAAGCTTCCACAAGTCAGGCTTGGACCCTCAGGAGGATCAGCTCAAGGCCGGCGTGGAGCCTACCGAGGCCAGCTTTGGTCGCGAGAACTCCGACAACATGCGTCTTGTGCTGGTTGCTGAGGACGGAAAGATGAAGCAGGAGACGGTGCCAGAACTTGAACCCGAAACCTACAGCGCGTTTTACGCTGCTTTTGGAAAGGCCGTCGAGAGCGGAAAGGAGGAGATTGTTCCTGTCAAGGCGAGCGAAGCGAGGGATGTGCTCCGTCTTATCGAGGCTGTCTTGGAAAGTGCCAAGACTGGCAAAGACGTTACTTTTGGCTCGGCTTAGGGCGAGGAGAGATGGCGTTGTGTCACGATTTTATGACTCCTTGTGCGCTCGCTTTGTGGCGATTGATTGTTCGGTGCGTGAGATTGACGAGCACTTGCACGGGTAATTTTACACTATAGTCTATACCTTTTAAAAGCCAGTCATACAAGGTCTAGTAATTCATGAATATAGTTTAACATTTTAATACATTAATATTATTATTGATAGTCCTGTTTTCTGATTATGTAATTTGTCTCGTTTCGCATCCGGTCGACCATTGAATACGGCCGTGTTATCACGTGCTTTGGCCCGTCATAACGACGCTCTCCGACCCATTGCACTTCCACTCTTGCCCTCGCAGCAAATCCCTGGCCCAGGCTGACCATGAAAGTCGCCAATCCTTTTGCCTTCCGGCCTGGCCCGGTCAGTTTCTGGACAACAGTTGTCTACCTCGCCGTTTTTATCTCGTTGATCTACATTCATGAAACAGTACCCCCGCACCATCTGCGGAAAATTGGCCGCAAGGTATCAACTTGGCCGAGGCTTGGGTGGATTTGCAGACCATTACTAAGTCTTATCATCCATACAACAGCCATGAGAACGACGTAGTCCGGGAGTATCTTATGCGTCGGTCTAGGGAGACTCTAGACCGGAATGGAGTCAATTACACGGAGGACTCGACAGGTGGAGTGCCATGGGACAACAGGTTTGTGGTACATCTGTGTGGCCCAAAAAAAAAAACTAAAAAAAAAAAAAACTCTTGACACTAATATGTATGGGCCGAAAAGCTACATGTTATCTACGAAAGATGGTGCTCGAGAATCCTCCGGAGCTGTTGGCCCCCGGCCTCAGGGAGCTACGATCTTTAATGACGTCATTTCTAATGTCACTTACGCCCAGCGCGGCAGCACTGTTGGCCAGTATTTTGAAGGCAACAACTTTTATGTCTACATCCACGGCTCGGAAGATCCCGAGGAGACTGGTGGCTCTCCGAAAACCCTCAGAACATAGCTCGTCGTGGTGCTGGAGTACTTGTAAATTGCCACTTTGACTCGTGAGTTCGTCGACTGTTTGAGGTGTAAGCTCTTCGTGACTGAAATCTTCTAGGGTGTCAACTGGATATGGCGCGACGGATGATGGCGTGGCATGCATCTCTCTCTTGCAGCTGCTGAGTCACTTCACTTCAAAGGGTCGACAACCAAAGAATGGAATCGTCTTACTTTTCAACAATGCAGAGGAGGATGGATTGCTTGGAGCAAGGGCTTTTGGCTATAGCCCCTGGTGCAGTTTTGTCATACTTTTGTCAATCTTGAGGGAGCTGGAGCCGGTGGACGAGCCATGCTATTCAGAGCCACCGATCTGGAGACCGCGCAGGCCTACTCGAAGAGTCCTCATCCTTTGGATCTGTCGTAGCGGCGAACGCTTTCGAGAGAGGCGTTATTAGAAGCGACACCGACTTCTCTGTTTTTGTGGACAGCTTTGGCCAGCGCGGTCTTGATATCGCCTTCTTCGCGCCCCGCGCTCGGTACCACACCGAAGACGATGATGCCCGACACACATCTGTCGATGCTATCTGGCACATGCTGTCGGCGGCCCTCGCTTCAGCTGAATCCTTATCAAACGGTGCCAGTAGCTCTCGTTTCAACGGCCCTCGCTCTGATGGCAGAAAAGACGTCGTCCAGAACGGCAGGCCCACGGCCGGCGTTTGGTTCGATTGGTATGGATCAGCCTGGTCAGCGTTTCCGCTTAGAGGACTTTTTGCATGGACCTTGACCTTGCTCATAACGACTCCTCTTGTTCTCTTCATTATGACGTATCTGCTGGTGCGCAAAGATAAATGCTACTTCTTCGCCACAGATGCTGACTCAGACGTTGGCGGAACCAATGGACGTGTAGCTGTGGGAGGATGGAAAGGTTTCATTCGCTTTCCTCTGGCATTGGTCTTTGCTGGTGCCTTGACCATCGGAGCAGTATACCTGTTGGCCAAGGTGAACCCTTTGATAATTTACAGCAGTGGCTATGCAGTGTAAGTAAACTCCAAGAGCTCCGTCTGTACGCACGTTGCATAGATTTGAATGCTGACTCCTACTTTGACGTTAGCTGGGCCATGATGATTTCGTTGTTCTACTTCGTCGCGTGGCTCGTGCTGCGCGGTGCCAGCGCTGTCCGTCCAAGCGCGCTCCAACGTGGCTTCACCTTGATTTGGCTCTTTGTCATAACCTGGGTCCTGTCGGTTTTTGCTGCAGTTGCTGAGGACCGCATGAATCTGGGCGGTGTCTACTCTCTGGCATTTCTTCACACTTTTGTCTTTGGCGCTTTGCTAATTTCCATCTTGGAGCAACTTGCTCTTCCGAGCAAGCAGGAGTATGCTCGTCAGCTAGCAGGAGAAGATGAGGGGCAAAACGATGGCAACGGCTCTGGAGAACCTGATGATGATGAAGAAGAGACCGGCGAGGAAGCTGTTACTCCAACAGAAACAACACCCCTTACCCTCCGGGCTGGTGAGGAGGGCTACGGGTCCAACGGGTCCAACGGGTCCAACGAACCAGCAACGACATTTGCAAGCACCTATAGAAGATCTGTCTCGGACTCCCATGTTGGACCTGTAACGAAGAAGAGCAAGCGAGGTTTTCAATCTTTCGAAAACGAGCAAGGATGGTCTGGCCGCCTCCCCAGCTGGACTTGGTTCATTCAGCTTCTTTTGCTCGGCACCGTGTACCTCATTGTACTCGGTAATCTCGCACTGGTTGAAACTACGTCCTTGTCCATGACGGGTACCGATGGTAGCAGCTTGCTGGTGCCCCTCATGGGGGTCGGCGTTCTGACCATCATGCTCCTACTCCCTCTCATGCCTTTTATACACCGCGTCAGTCATCACATTCCTGTATTCCTTCTCGCCGTGTTTATTGCCACTCTCACGTACAATCTGGTGGCATTCCCTTTTCCGTCACCAATCGGTTCAAGTTCTTTTTCCAACAGGTCATCGACTTAGATGAAGGGACCAATATGGTCAGTCTCATGGGACTCGAGGACTTTGTTCGTCCCGTGATCAGTTCTCTGCCCACGCCGGCAGGCCAGAAAATCGAATGCTTTGGGCCCACGGTGCGCGCAGATGTGAAGACTTGCCGATACGATGCTTCGCTTCTACCACCAGATGTGGCAAACGGGACAAAGCTAGAAGACCTTGTGTCCATCAGAGCATCCAGAAATGCCGATGCCAAGTCAATTACTGTGAAGATGGATGGCCTGAACACACGTACGTGCTTCATTGACACCTCGTCCCCGATTTTCGGGTTTTCCGTCGAAGGTGGTGGAAAGAGGGACGGGCGGTTTGGGTCACCTCCGTCAGGTGGTCTCAGACACATTCAGCTTTGGAGACGCAAATGGGAGGGCCCATGGACTGTCACTCTACAGATGGGCGGAGGAGGCTACTCATCGAATGGTAACGAGAGCAACAGTATTGAGGCCTCAGACTCTGAGCATATCAACAACGACGAGCTCGAGCTGCGAGCTTTGTTGGGCGAGATGTCTGTCACAGCTAGGTGTGTATGGTCAGATGCCAATGAGGCCAAGACGATGCCGGCACTACATGAGGTGAAACAATACATGCCCGAGTGGGCCACGGTGACGAAAGCATCGGTCGGTCTGGTGGAAGTGAAGAAGACTGTCAAGGTGACGCTCTAATGTAATAAGCAGTAGGAATCTCGTGGGGGCGATGAACGGGTTGTATTGGCCAATATTAGTATTTTTGTGCAGATCAACAACCCATTGTATGAAATTCCTCTCTTATATACTCTGGTCTAAGACCTCCTTCCTACCTTGGACTAGCAAGTCTCGGCTTACTGACTCCCCACGGTGCACATGCACAGTGCACACACAGTACACACTCCTTGACCAACAATCTCTCGACTTGATCAAACTTGGTCATGATCAGTTATCCCAGCAGAGCTCCTGCCGTTTGCGTTGGATCCCCTTCCGGACCCCTTCCGGGTCCCTCCTAAACATGTTGGCCTCAATATGGAAGCCCTCGGAGCGTCTGCACGGGACGAAGCAGCGCGCCCTCATCTACTTTGTCTGCGGAAACCCAGGCCTCATCGGTTACTACGTCGACTTCCTCGATGCGCTGCGCAACCTGCTCGACGCCTCGCAGGGCCAGACGGCACACGACATATACGGCCGCAACCTCTTTGGCTTCTGCGACGACGAGCACGAGCCCTTTGGGCACGGGAATGCACCGCTAGACGTCCACGCCCAGGTGGACGGCATGTATCAAGATGTCGCGGCCCGGGCCCGGCCCCGGCGCGTCAGCACGGAAGACGAGGACGGCAACGGCACCGACAAACCATACGACTTTGTCATTCTCATGGGCCACTCCATTGGCGCGTACATATGCGTCGAGATGTTCCACCGACACACTCTCGATGCCGGCGCGAAAGCGCCCCATCTCCGTCTTCGCCATGGATTCCTGCTCTTCCCGACCATTGCGTCCCTGGCCGCGTCCGCCGCAGGCACGCGCTTCAACTACGTGCGCAGTCTGCCGACCGTGGAAACGCACCTTGTCGCCTATGCCAGGGGCTGCTCCGGCTCTTCCCGCAGAGTGCCTTGCGGTGGATCGCGGCCAACGTCATGGGGTTCTCTCCCCGCGCGGCCGGCGTGACGGCCGAGTGGCTGAAGAGCAGGGACGGCGTACTCCAGGCTGTGCACATGGGGAAATCCGAGCTCGACACCATCTTTGAGGATGGCTGGGACGACGAGCTCTGGGAACCATCCGCCGCCGCTGCCGCCGGAGCCTCGTCGCCGCGATTCTTCATGTTTTACGGCAGAGAGGACCACTGGGTCGCGAATCATGTGAGAGATGAGTTCATCGAGAGGCGACGTAGGGCAGGTGGAGAGGGTGTGAAGACGAGCATTACTGTTGATGAGGGGATATTCCGCATGCGTTTTGTACTAGAATGGGTGAGTTTTTTTTTTTTTTTTTTTTATACCCCTTTCCTCAATGGTTAGGTCCTCTCTTTAGCTAATGAATATGCAGATGCGAGCTGGACGGTTGCAAGAAAGGTGCATGCCTGGGTGGAGCAGATTGACAAGGCTGCTTCCAAGGCAGTCTAGGTTGGGCATGGGTGTGTGTTGGATCCTGGTGTTGCTTCGCCTTCGGATTCAAGGCTCGGGAATATAAAATTCCTTTGCAGATGGAAGGCAGGGAACAACGCCAACAACGCCAACGAGCTTGTACTTGTGCCGGGAAAAATGGAGCCCTCTCGCGATATCAGACGGGTTGAACATGATCAACAACAGCCCCAGACCGCGCGTTCGCAGATATCTTGCCTCCTGATTTGCACCCATGTCAAATCGTTCCTCTGGCTGGGTCCTAACCAAGGGTGCCAGATTTGCACGCACGCAGCACCAAGCGTGGTGGCAATGTGGTAAAAGCACCAAAGTACGTTTGGTGTCTTGAGAAACGTGGCAAGTTTTGGCCCGGAATGATTCCTTCTCGCCCGAGTTTACTCAGCGTAGTTTTCGAAATGCAAGCTCCGTGGCCGGAAGGGGATCCCTCCCACGTTTCAAGTCCAGAAGGGAGGAGAAGATTGAAATGCTAGACTTCCTTGCCTTGCTGCAAGGACATACAGTCTGGCCTCTTGTTTTTACACGTACGAGCCCCGCGGATGGCCGATTGGTTCTCACAGTGGCTATAGTGAGTTGGAGCTATTAGGGACGCTATATGTAGGGGTATTCAGAAAGAGTTATGCTGTAGCCCCGATAAATGCACGTAGTAAGGTATTTTCACCTTTCTTAGTGCCGCGCAGCCATGAAAGGGTCCGTCATTGGCCTACGGCCCCTAGTCATGTTAAAATCAAACAGGGATTAGACTGAGCGAGGGATCCACATTACCCCACATTCTCGCCCAAAGTCGAACCGCTTTCTTGGGGTCACTAAATGCGCATATCGCGTTTTTGAATGCGCATATCGTGTTAGTCCCAAAGCAAAGAAGTACCTTTCCACCTAATCCCCGCTAAATATACTAGCTCTTTTTGCAAATACAGGTAGCTTACTATAACTTGTAACGCTTGTAACCTCTTCTAACGTAATGTAAGTATTACCTAGTAAGTAAGTAAGGGATTTATAGTGGTTAAACTCACTATTAGGGCAGTTATAATAGCTCCAATAAATCAATACCTTTAAATAATATTGCATATATAGGCACTTCAATTAATAGCGAAAATTAACAGACGTGAGCCACACTAAAACTATATATGGGGACTGTCCTTCCGGATTAGGACTAACGCGACATGCGCACTTAGTGACCCGCTTTCTTGCAGTAGCCAAATCTACATGTACAAAGTACGGGGCCCGAGGGGCTGGGGCGTGCCGAGGCAAAAAAAAAAAAATTCCTGAGAGCCCGCGGAAGAAGCCGTGGCACAGATTGGCATTGCGACTAAATTTAGCTTCTTCTTGGCGTGGCCCCCGGCATGGATCCCATTCGACAACCAGCCACCAGGCGACAAGTCCCGGCCGAAACGTATAAAGTCGTCACCACAGTAGACTTTTGAGGCGTACAGGATACTTTTTATGGACGGGTTGGATTGGTTTGATTCATCAGCGGATGGAGTCTGAGTCTGATCGGGGGAAGGAAAACCAATCGTCTTGCTAATTAGCGTAACGATTAGGTTCGACGTACCGACAATGACACGTTCATGTCAGAGTTTTGTTTCTTACGGTCCGTCCATCCCTTTACTTTACAATTTAGACACGAGGTCACATAACGTACGTGGCACAATGATCATGGTGATGAAGCACCGGGGCGTATTACTATTACTATCCAGATGACTGTCTATTCTTTTCCCCATCTAATATTGCGAATACACATCCTCCAAAGTCAAACGAAAGGGGCTGGCCCCAATCACCCCAGTAAATCTTCCGTACACTCAAGCTGCTGCTGCTGTCTTGACGGCAGTGTCCGAGTCCATGACGGCCTCGGCCCCTAGAAAGCCTCAGGCTTAAAGAGCCATGGCAACCATGGCAACCATGGCAAGGCCGCCGACGGAAGCGAAACCAGCGGCACCGGCAGTGACGGGAGCCGACGGGGCGGGGCCAGTGCCGTTGGCAGGAGCAGCGCCCGCGCAGTCAGTCACGGCAGGCGGGGCCATCTCCGTCTCGGAAGGCGCGGCCGCCGTCGCGGCGGGAGCTGAGGCAGGAGCAGACGCGGGCTTGCCGGAGTCGGCCTTGCCGGCAGCAGCGCAGAGCTTCTGGGTGGCGGGGAGGACCTCGCCTGGAGAGCGGGGGAAAACGAGGAGAGAGAGAGAGAAGTCTCGTCAGCCATCTGATCCCTTCTTTTCCAACGTGGAAAACCCCAAGGCACTTCGGGGCAAAGTAGAAATAATAGTACATACCGACAGCCTTCTCGGGACCGCACTTCTGAATGACGCAAGACGTGGCAGCGCCCTGGATGGCAGAGAAGTTCTCCTTCTTGCAGATGCAGGCGTAGTCGGTCGTGGAGCAAGACGTCTTGCTCTTGACGGCGCTGTCAAGGCAAGGAATCGCGCAGCCAGGGATGTCGGCGGCGCTCTGGGCAGAGACCAGGGCGGCCATGGTAAGGGCGGTGGCAGCAGAGAACTTCATCTTGAAAGGTCTGGATGAGGCCGGTGATGTACAAAAATAACGAGGGTAAATAAGGAATAGGAAGCGAGTGGATGAGGAGAAGAAGAAGAAGAAGAAGAAGAAGAAGGAAGAAGACAAATGGAAGGGAGGGACCTGTTCTTTAAGTAGCCAAGGTCCTGGACCCTGATGCCTCCGAGTCTTGTCTATCCATTCTTGATTGGCAGGATCATCTGTCATCCCATCCTTAGACAAATGCCGCATTTCTCTCTTCTCGACAAGTTGCTGCGTAAAAGTTGGTCTTGGTCTGCGGTTGGCCGGCTGTCGGCTTGGACTTGGCTGGATTTGGCCGAAGTTGGCTGGCACTAAGCCGAAGCCATGTCTACCATTTCTATCTTTTACGTGGAAGAGGGGTGACTGTGTCAGCATGGAGACGAGACTTGGGTTCATCGTATCATGGCTGGGAACTTGCAAGTTGGTGGAGCGCCATTAAACGAAAATGGAAAGCAGCACTTGGAGCTAAATAGTTAGTAAGTTGGCATTCCTCGTCCGATTATTCCGTATCCTGCACACCGAAGAGACAAAGATGCCTGTTGTGCATGACGAGAGCAAGGAATTGATAGCCGGACGTCAGGCGGACATCAGGCAGCGGAGCACATCTTCTTGACTCATGGACTTGTAGTCAGTCTATATCCCGACTCATGTCACAGCATGAGTCGGGCATGATCAGTCGAGCAACCGCCATTGCTAGAAATGGAGAAATGGAGAAAAGAAAAATGCAAGTAAAATAGCAGCCATCCGCCTTCCCACAAAAAAAAAAAAAAAACCTCTTAATTTTAAGTTTGTTCGCCTTGCTTTGCAAAAGTTTTCGCCACAACAAGCCTACTCGCAGACAAGCCATCTCGCCACGTTCCAGAACGGATCGGACGCTCACACGGCGACGGAGATCTGCTCGTCGATCTGTCGGAGCTGGCCTGGCCATCAAAGCACCGAAACCATGTCTTGCCATGCAATCAGCGCGAAATCCAAACGGCACAGGGAATCCGCCCACAAACCCTGCGCAGACGGTGGGCCATCTTTGGGAAAAGGTGACAAAGAATGCGTCCTCCAAAGATTGAGCGCTTCGTGACTCGTGGGCCGGGTAACGAACGGCGCTGTCGAAAGTTCTGTTTTGACGTTGATCTCGACGATGAAGTTACTACTTATTGTACTGTACCCACCGCTTCTCCTTTTGATGACATTTTTGGTCACGCGCTGAATAATACAATTTCGATCATCAAGAAGGCTTCGGTCTCGTCGTTAGATTGTGTGCACTGCTTGAGCTGGTCAAAGACGCTTCGGCGGGCAGGCGGACGGGCGTCATGTGTATAACAACAAGCTGGGCTTGGCCTGTTCGATAGTGATTTATCAACAAGATTGCATAATTGCACACTGGCTGGCTACTTGCTGCACACGGTCACTGCAAGATAGCACGAACGTTCCTATATTATTACTGCAACTAGGTTAATACCTGTCTTTCTGGGTTAGTCTACAACCTGCTGTGAGTTACACCTTCGGTTTCATACGAGATCATCAGCCCAGTCCGGGAGATAAATAAGCAATGACACCTGCGGATCCATTGGCGGCTTGGTCTCCCTGACTCTTGTGTTGCCCCCAGAATACGTAAGCACTAAATTGCCAGTTTCAGAAGTGAATGTGGTTGTCCTCTGTATGCATCAAGGGCCGTTGTTAGTTAGCATCTCAAAATCTTTCATCTAACCCCTTCATCTGGCACAATCAAGCTCCAGGAGGTGGTGGCGGCGGCTGGTTGGCAGGAGGGGAGGAGGTGGTGGCGGCCCATCTCCCGAGGGCGGCGGCGGCGGCGGAGTTGCTGCGTATTGTTGGATAAGAGCGTTCACGCCAGCGAGGCCTGGGGAGCGGCAAGCCCAGCGCCAGCCTGCGCAAGACCAGGAGGAGCGCCCATGCCGGGAGGCGGAGCATAGCCGCCATAGCCGCCATAGCCGCCATATCCAGGATAGCCATTCTGAGTACCAGGAGCTTGATGCTGTGGGTGCTGTTGAGGTTGCTGTTGCCATGGAGGAACCGATGAGGCTGATGAGCCGTATCCCTGGTTGTTGTACTGGCTGTCACGATCACGATCACGATCACGATCACGATCACGATCACGATCTCGGTCTCGGTCTCGATCTCGATCCCCGTGGTTATCATGCCCACGATTTCGCTCACGAGCCCACGGCGGCGGAGCAGAGCCGCCAGAGCCCCTGGGTTCACCGTCGTTGGTATCCTGATTACGGGTTCGCCAAGGTGCAGGCCCACCGGTTGGACCGCGATGCCATGGCTTAACGTCTGTCGCGGTGTCGCGATCAGGACCAGGGCCGGCCTCAATTCGAGCGGGAGGTCCGGACCCGCCGCCAAGTTCTTGCATAAGTTGCTAGAGAAAATAGTCAGGAATATGAATCAATTGTAAGTAAGTTTGCGTAGAGATGGCATCGACTTACCTCCATTTCACGATCAACTGCATCGCCACCGCCGATCTTACCGGCAGGGCGAGCACCGTCGTTTCTCCAGCTAGCACCCCGCTGTCGATCGGGACAATCACGAGCCATGTGTCCAGCGTTGCCACAGACGCGGCAAATGATGCTAGCGGTGTAGTTTTGGCGCTCAGGACAATCATACTTGCGATGGCCGATCTTGCCACAGTTCTGGCAGGCTTGATTCTCATCGTCTCGGAGTGTACCGTTGAGTGTGGCAAGTTCGCGAAGCTGGTTCCTCTTCAACTCATTTTGGCCTTCAGGAATGGATGCAGCCTATTGTTGCAACAATTTGTTAGCATATTATTCGATAATCGAAAAAAGAACGAAATTGGAACAGGAATAAAAGAACTTACCGTTTCAATGACGTTGTGAATGAGCTGCTTCGCTTTGTTGATCTTGTCCTCAGTATCAGCCATGATGAGGCAGTGCAAGTCCTCCTCCTGGTTGCTTGAGTGAGCGGCATCTGAACGGCCTTTTCCTTCCTTGACGGAGCCCTTGCCACGAATAGCAATCTTGGCTCCGGATTCGGTCTCCATCTTCTTGAGTGTGTTACCACGGGGACCTATAAGTAAGCCGACTTGATGAGGGGAGAGGCTACATGTTAGTATCTGAAAAATTCTGTCACAGCCAAAAAGCTTTACGGTGGTAAGTGAGGAGAGGCGGCGTTGACGCCTGTTCGACGAACGACCAGACATATCAAGGGACCTCCACAAGGTCGCAGCGATATTGATCAAACTCCAAAGAGGGCGGCGCACAATTAAAGGGGGAGAGGGGTGAACAAAAGTATTGGTTAGGGTTAGGAGGGTTAGCAATCATACTGAAGTTAATCTCCGGGTAGTCATTCACAGGCACATAGACCTTTTCCTGGGTCTTTGTGGGCCTGCGATAGTCCTGCGGAGGATGGTAGTTAGGAATCGTCTTCATGGCCTTCTCAATCAGCTTGTGTCGCTCGTCTTCGAGCTTTTTACGGTATCGATATTCTCGAGTGTTGATACGTCTGCCCTGGTTGTCATATTGAGGAGCCGGTGATGGCGATCTATATCCAATGTTAGCGAGGACATGTTCTCATAGTTCTCAATGAAATCAGAATTGTGTGGCGGGATTTGGGGACGTACCTGTCACCGTCGGCGGGAACGACGTCGTCAATGCGCAGCTTCTGGCTGATTTCTTCAATGCGCAGATGAAGCGTATAGGCTTCCAACTGTTCGCTCGTCATGTTTGACATGATAGCGGTCGGAAGACCCATGAGGCCCGCAGCCTTGTTTTCGGACGCATCGCCCCATCGATTGCGTTTCTTCCTTTGTCGCGGACCATCTGCTTCGTTTCGTGGAACGGGGTCGCGTCCACGCTTTACATCGTGCTCCTCAGCTGGCTCTTCGTCACCTCCAAAGCGACGCTTGCCCAAGGGTATGTTATTAGAGCCAGTGATGCCCTGAGTCCGCCAAGACATTCTGATGGGTTTTGGGCGGGATTTGTGTTGTACGCGAAAAGGGTGAAAGTCTCTCGAAACACGCAACACTACGGAGTAGAGAAGAAGTGGTACAAAGTTGGTTCCGACGTGCATGATTCCGGACTAACGCTGTTCCGCGCCAAATTTGTGCGCCACCGCCACACTATGTACAGCCCCTGAAGTTTTACAAATCTACATGACTAGGGACAGCGAGCCAATCAGGCGTTAGACGGGAGATAGTGCAGACAGGGACTAGAATCAGCAGGTACCTTGAATTATTCGTGATTTGCGGGGAAAAGATGTATCAGCTGCCCCACGTGGGGAAAGTACATAGATTTGTAAAATAATTCACTTGCCCGTGTCAGTCAGTTGGCAGCGAATCCTTGCCTTCTAATATGTACTTGTCACATATTTTTCATATGTCATTTCACATAATAGTCTAATAAAGTGAATCACCACTTGCAGCAGCCAGGCCGTGTACGCAAGAGATGCTCCCGGCTATACCCACCTAGGCAACACCAACTAACTTCGTTTTTATTATTGATATTTTTCCCATCAATGGATCGGCTTTCCACCCATGAATTCGTATTCAGTGTTGCTAGCCATACCCAGCCAGGGTAATTGATATCCGTGTAAAGAACCGGGATGTGAACCAGCGTGGGAATGAGTTTCGGGGCCGCGGGATGCTGCGAGGTCAATCCAACGTAGGCGATAAATTTTGTGGCTGCCTTGATGCGACTTTGCGAGCACAGGAAGAGCCACATTATCAACTTGACTCCAAAGTAACCAACCTACATAGTATCACGTGACGCAAGCTAGCTAGGTAACAGAGTTGGAGACCGCAGGATAATACTGCTATATATATACATTCGCGCTAACTCTACGACCATACGAATAATATGATTCGCTACTGAAGCTTTGCATGCAGCATAAAGGAAGAGCATTTCCTTCACAATCATGACTTCGCTGACGAAAAAAACAAATTTTGTCAATCTATCCTAAGGCCACTCTATATACTTGGACAAATATACAAACAAGGTACAATTTCTAGCTCAGCCTGCTACCGCACCCGTGCAGAGCATTCCCAAACACGACGTGGTGGCCATCATGACCATGTTCAAGCCCCTCCGCGCCGCATCCGAGTTCTTGGTGCTGATGGGCTTGCCATAGTAATCTGGCGCATAAGGCGCCGGCTTGGTCTCGTTCAAAGAGCCGTTCCAGCAGTATTTGGTAAAGCACTGCTTGCACTTGCCGGGGACGGCCGCTCTGGTCCTTTCGAAGCTGCGAGCGAGCATGGCGCAGCCCACGCACATGGACCAGTCGGGGTCACGGGTGCTGTTGAGCTGCGTGGCGACGGCCCAGCCATTCTGGATGATGGCATCACGCTCCTTGGAATCGATGGACATTTGGAAGGTGGAGATGTTGGAGTGATAGATGTAGGGGTAATTGGGGGTGTAGACGACCAGGGGCGCAGGGGTCGTCATGTTTTTGGAGTCGCAGCCAAAGAAGACGGGCTTGGCGTTGAAACCCAAGTTTTGAAACGTGTCTTTGCCGGGGACGGCGGGAAGCCAGCGCCGTTGGAGACGGAGGCTTGCAGGGAGCGCTCGTACGAGGCGATGGCCGAGGCACCGTCGGGCCAGCTGGTGTCTGTGTCGGCAGACGAGTCGATGGAGAAGACGACGTCGACGTTGCGCGCGGGCATGAGGTGGGGCTGGTAGGGGATGTTTTGGAGATCCTCGCCGCCGTCGACGAGAGTCAGACGGGTCATGTTGGCGCTGGGATTCCGGGCGGGATTCCAGCCCTGAACGGGTTGGGCGTCCAGTCGGCGATGTCGTTGCTCGAGTCGCCCAATTTGTTGAGCAGGGACGCGAGTGCGTCGATGACGAACTTGGGGATGTCCTCGGGGACGTAGTTGGTGTTGCCGTCCCTGATGTACAAGACTATTTGGTTGAAGAGACTGCTGGATGTGCCCATGACGAAGCCGGCGTTGTCGAAGCCAACGACGCACTTCTCCTCGTCCACGACGGAGCCGTTTGTGAAGTTGGAGCCCACGTACTGCAGGGGCACAAACCCTTGTAGGATGGGTCAAAGGAGCCCATCTCCCAGGGACTGAATTCGTAAACGGTTGAGTTGGAGGAGATGATCTTTTGGCCGGGGCACGGCCGTCGGCCACAATGAAGGGCAGCGGTGCTTTTCCCGACGAGAAGTCCGGATCGTTTGCGATGGAGGAGAAGGTGAATCCGGGCCCGCCGTTGGTGGCATTGACAAGCTGATACAAGAGCATGCGGCCCCAGAAGTCGGTGATGGAGGGTCGAAGCCTGCCTTGTCCTTGTTGTTGACATCATCGAGGATGGTCTTGTAGTACTGGATCAAGCTGTACTGCTTGGGGCCCTTGAGGATGGAGTCGTCAAAATGCCAGATGTCGGGGGCATTGACGGCGTCCTGGACCGAGGTGAAGTTGTTGGTGTACATGCTGCCGACGAGCCAGCTGCCGCCCGAGAGACCCGAGATGTACGTTGCGCTCTGGAGCAGACCGCCGAGGTTGCCCTTGGCGTCGCTGCCCGTCGATCGACTATCCCAAGCGGCGACGGCGCCCGCACCGTTGAGCATGGCACGATAACCGCCTCCCGACAGGGCCAGGCCAACGTTGGGCAGCGCTGTCGGGTCCGTTTCCACTCCCTTGAGGTACTTGTCGACGTCGAAGTCAGGGATGGCCAGCCGCTTCAGCAGCGTGCGCATCGGCGCAATCGTCTCGTTGCGGCGCTTCGGGAGCCAGGCCTTCTCCTGCGCCGACAGGAGACGCCATCGCGTATCCGTGGTCTCGACTGGGGGCAGTCGACCTGCGAGGGCGCGTAGCCGTTGGGGACTGATCGGTAGCTCGTTGAATCAAATCGGTTTCGCGAATAGCAGCGGCTCCGGCGGGAGCGTGTCTACGGGAGAGATCTGCACATGATGCCAAATTAGCCAAGTAGATGGCTAGTTGATTAGATCGCGTTGCGATGCGCGCGCAGTGTTTTTCAGATCCGTTGAAAGCAACAAGGTGCGAGACAGTCTGGTAGTCTGTTGCAAATACAGTGCCACTGCCGTTCGCAGGGCTCAATCAACATCAAACGCCGACAGCTCCTTTGGGAGGGGTCAAGACGCGGGAGAAGGAAAAAAAAAAAAAATGACAAAATCACAACCACCATGACTATGAGTCATGGCCACGACACACACACACACACACACACTTACGTTCGATACCTGCATGGGGGTGTGCGACAACAGCAGCAGCGGCAGCCGGCGCAGGAAAAACCAGCGCAGACGCCGCCGCCAGCAGAATGGACAGTTGGCTTGCAATGGCCATTCGCGTAGAGTTTTCGAGCGCCGTCACGAGCAGCTCAATGTGTCAAGTCGCGATACGCTCTTCTCCCTCCCTGTGTACCCGTCGGTGTTCAAACCAACAGATGAGAGGAATTTTGGAGGGCGAACGAACAAGGAGAAAGAGGGGAAAGGTCTGGTAGATAACGGCCCAGAAGACATGGGCACGCAAATTGATCGATCGACACATAAATGGAGAATCGGAGACGGCTTCCAGCCAGACAGCTGGATTGGCCAAGATCCAACACAACATGCATGCGTGAATACTAGCAAAAGGAAATGTACACTCCGACCCCCTTGAACCATTTTACAACTCTACCTGACAGGGGGCAACGAGCCAATCGGCCGCCCAGTCGGAAATTAGTAAGACAGGGAGTAGGAAAATAAGTGCCTTATTAGATAAGATGACCGAGGGTTTATTTGGAAAAGAAAGTATCCAGGTTGGCGATTGATAGCCTAAGGATCCTCCGTATACCGCTCTCACTCTTTGAGGCGTTTTAAGCTTCCTTAATAGGCTTACATATGTTACAAGGGATTTTCACGCGGCTGATTGAGAGGATGCCTATCGTTGATCCAACGTTTCAGCTAATGCCATACCTGTTTCATGGGATTTACATACATACATAGGTCTGCTGAGTCGGCCAATTATAGCTTTTAGAGGGGGTTGCCAGCTGTACAGAGTGGGCCTTGTATCTCTGTACACAAGTATAACAGGGATTGGAGTGAACATGTAAGGCACGCTGCGCGGCCGGGAGAATTTTCCGGCGCGCATGCCTCTCAAGCAATTGTAAGGTGTAATGCTAGCAGCGGCTAACATTGGCGGATCTTTTGGTCTATTGAGGGGATTCAGCACACCTTCTGGGTCTCTTACAGTTGTATAGTATGTACAACCCCTAATAAGCGTAGCTAAGTAAGGAGAAAAGTCAGCTGTTAAGTAAACAGTTTGTGTGGGGCCTGTACTTGTGCAAGGTACATGTAATAATGACTCTGCCAACGCTGGGGCCAAGCTGACCAGTTGAGACTTGTTCGAATCCATCCGCTCCATGCGTTCGTTCCCGTCATTCTCGCAACGGTTTAACCAAAGCCTCAATTCTTTTTCGCACGGAGTACGGAGTACAGATGATGCTAGTAAATAATCCTTGCATGGCCTTCAGCCCTGTGACTTGTCACAACCGGGCGTGGAACAAAGGCATTTCTGAAGCGCCACAAATACTCCGTAGATGGCGCGTTGCTCCTCTCTACTAGGGCGTCCATGGGTCACATTCGCCCTCCGTCGCAACATACGCCGAGCGGCGAAGCAGGGGTTGCGTTCTCGGGGTCTCGGGGTTGGTTGGTACATACATTCAACGAATTAGACCAAACGTTTCCGAGATGGGGCGGGTGATCCGTTCATATCTCAAACGTCGGCAAGCTAAGCCGAACCACGCCACCCACGGGAAATGAGACGGAATGCTACGTGGAACTCCTCACGAAATGAAAAAGACAGGGTATCAAATTTGTGCCTGCTTCCCAGGCGGGTGGGTGCAATCCTCCTTGCTTCACATGCTCCCAACATTCATCCCCAGGAAAAGTTTCCCTTTTCAAAAACCTAAACGCATTTGTTTTCACACACAAAGGGCGACGGGGAGGAAAACCCCATATACGTGACAGAGCCGTGCTTCCTCCATTCTCCAAACCTCTAGTCCGAGAATTCGTCACTCGGCGACTCTCTTCCAAATGGATGGTTGAATTTCAATAATCCATTCAATCCCCGACCCAGGGATCGTCATCCTCCGTCCTGATGACACATGGCACACCGCCGTGCCATTCTTCGCCGGGGCCAGCCGGCCCGACAAACTCGCCCTCGATATGAATTTCCATCCCTGGCGACACACCCGCACATCGCATGCCGTCGATATTAAGGTCAAGCTCGCGACCTCTATTCTTCGGGCTCATCCGCAATATGACCTTTGTGTCTAGCGGGAGAACGAGCGATCGGAAGCTCAAGCTGCAGGGAGAGATGGGCGTGATGAGGAGCGATTTGACGAGCGGGTGGACAATGGGGCCACCTGCGCTGAGGCTGTAGGCCGTGGAGCCAGTCGGCGTGCTGATAAGAATGCCATCTGCCGTAGTCTCCGTAAGAAAGTGGCCATTCTGGTAAATGTCAATGACGGCCAGATGCGGATGAGACCCTCGATGGACCGAGATTTCGTTGATGGCCCGCAATGCGGGCGACGATTCTTTGGTCCCCGCGATGCTGGTCTTGTACTGGCTGGCCAACGTATCCGATACCTCGTGGTTGATACTATTCCCTTCCCGATCAAAGATGCCAGTCTTGAGGCGGTGCCTCAGCAAGATTCTGGATGCTCTCTGGATGCCCAGGCTTTTCCCGCGATGCCTCTCCCAGCCCTCGAGCGACGGCGAGTCGTCGCCGTTCCCATGTAGAAGTCGATGTGGATCATCTCGACCGTTGTCCCGCGGTACGGCTGCCCTCTGCGCAACGGCTACATCGCTCCCGCTCATGTACATTTCTCTCCAAGCCTTTTTATGTTCCACGAAGTTCCACTCCCTAGGAAGCCCAGCGTTCCCATGCTGAAGGATAGGATAGGCGGCACAGACCCATAGAGCTTGAATAGACTCGCGGCTCGAAGGACAGTGCCGTCTCCGCCGAATGTGGCAATCACGTCAACCTGGTCTGCGATATTGGATCGGCCATCGGAAACATAGATCGGAAAGGGGAGATGCTCGCGGATGATGGCCGCGATGCGTGGCTCCACGACGAGATTCACATCGGGGTAGTCGTTGTGAATGTATTTGGCAAATTTGATCACGGATTCAGTGACATCGGGGGCGTAGAGCTTCAGGACTAACAGGAGATTTCGCGGTGGCCGCCTCCAGTGCAGAGACAGTAGCGACGATTCAGGCTTGGTGCTGTGTAGGTAGCGCGGGACGGTTCGCTCGGGGAGATCGCTCGCGCTGTAGACGTCTGCAATTCGTAGAAGGCGCGTCGTCGAGAGGCAGCGTCGTCTGCTGCATGCTGGTGGCGAGTTAGACCATGGCGGTGATGGTGACGGTGATGGTAATGATGATGTTACTCTGGCTGAAGCTCTTGTACCGAGACCGGATGGGCAGGGAGTGGGGTCAGCAGATGCTGCAACAATCTGCGCCAGTACATGCTAGAGAAGAAAGATACGAACCACCATGGTATGGTATGGTGTTCTCGGATGGACGGGCGGAAAGAGGACGAGTTGGAGGCACGCGTCACGGATGGATGGTTTGTCGCTGAGCCACGAGGTTTCTTTTTGGCAGAATCAGTGGCGATACAGAAAAGAGTCTGGATGTCAAGGTAGGGGTCGGTATAGCTAATAGAAAAAGGTTCAATTGGATCAATCAGAGGTGCAGATAGCACCCGACTTTTGTACCTGAAAGGTACATAGTGCGCTATAGTAATAACTAGTCTACGGAGGTACTTTTAATATATTATCTCCACTTTTATCTTATTAAGGGTTTTATCCTAGTTAATGCGTAGGCTATATTCACATATCTAATGCTCTAGAGAGCTCTCCTAGCACACCCCTAGCTAAGATATCTATTAAAGCTAAAGTCTATAAGCGGAGGAGGCGATTATAATAAATTTCTAGTATTATAATTACATGACGATCATGGGCTCCGGCGTCTCGTGGAAATCCAAGACTTGCAGAACGTTTGGCTATAGTTTTGGTCAGTTTTATCCTTGTCAAAGTGTTGGACATTGGTGTACTTGCATGGGGTTATCTCTCATAATATAGCAAACTCCTCCTTATTCCCGTGATCCACCTAGGGTCGGCCTCGTCAAGTGTTGCACGAAAGAGAGGCGCAGCCGACTGGCCACTAATTTTCTGCGTAGTCTACCTTATATCCTATGTAACACACCCCTAGCAGCTAGGCCACAGAGACTAGGCCCTAGCAGCTAGGGGTGTGTTGCATAGATATAAGGTGAACTACGCAGAAAATTAGTGGCCAGTTAGCTACGCCTCTCTTTTTCGTGCAATAGTTATAAGCCTAGGAGGTCTTACGTAGACCTATAACTTCCTGTGATTAAAGGTTCAAATCCCGCCTATGTAACTAGAAGACCGCCCTAGCGCACACACAGGCACTATTTGTAGATAGGTACATTAGTGATAAAGGGCTAGTAGGACCTATGCCAGCTGGCAGCTAGGCCACAGAGACTAGGCCCTAGCAGCTAGGGGTGTGTTACATAGGATATAAGGTGGACTACGCAGAAAATTAGTGGCCAGTCAGCTGCGCCTCTCTTTTCGTGCAATAGTTATAAGCCCAGGAGGTCTTGCGTAGACCTGTAACTTCCCTGTGATTAAAGGTTCGAATCCCGCCTATGTAACTAGAAGACCGCCCTAGCGCACACACAGGCACTATTTGTAGACAGGTACATTAGTGATAAAGGGCTAGTAGGACCTATGCCAGCTGGCAGCTAGGCCACAGAGACTAGGCCCTAGCAGCTAGGGGTGTGTTGCATAGGATATAAGGTGGACTACGCAGAAAATTAGTGGCCAGTCGGCTGCGCCTCTCTTTTCGTGCAACATCAAGTCCCCTCTTGTTGGCCGAGCGAGTAAAGGTCTTGGCCGCGACCACGGTCGCATCACGGGTCCTGATGGCTGTGTGGACCATGCCATATGCACCTGTTCCGATGAGCTTGTCCTTGTAATACACTAGTTTCTGACTCGGGGTATGTGCCTCGCTGGGCGCCTGGGTTGTCGAGGCACTGTCCACTTCTAACTCCCGTAGGGTCGGGATATCGCTCCTGTCGAAAGCGTGTGCGTTCTGCCGGTCGAAGAAACGTTTCAAATTCTTAACATATTGGGATCTCGCAGATTCATGATTCGGAAATTCGATCCTAATGGCAAGACCGCTAGAATGGACCGTAATCCTGTGAAAAGGGATTTCCATGCCAGGTCCGAACGCCAAGATCCATTTCTCCTTCTTCCGCGTTTCTTCTTCATTTTGGCCATCGTGTGCAACGGCTGTTCCATGGGTTGAGGTATAGTCGTGAAGCCATATGCGAAGTTCTTCGTCTACAATGATATTATACTGCCTCGCACTGATTCCTCTGGTCCCACGGTGGCCTAGGAGGATGTGAGAGGAAGTTGGGCGTGTACCGAACTGCAATCCACTTGGACAGTCGAGCAGCAGCTTTTCAAACGTTACTATAAGCCGGTCTGCGGCATCGGGCTCGTCATCTTCGGATGGCGTATCTCCAGAAGCGGCAGGAGTGGCCTCCCGGCTATCTATTGTCGGCGTCTCGGCCACGCCCCCGACGGCTGAGCGCAACCATTTGGAATTGTGTGGAAGCTTCAAGGCGCTGCTTGCCTTATTTTTCAAGTCGTAGGCGGTCACGACGGCGAATACGTTCTCGTCATATCTCATGTCTGACATCGTGTCTGGCATGGCGGCGTCGAGTGAGTGAGATGGAAATGAGTCAGAGTCAGAAAAATACAGCAGCGGATGCGATGCTCTGTGGCCGACGAACAACTTATAAACACGGCGTGTCAATGGATTTCAGGGGTTGCGAGGTGATGGTGTGTTAAAGCTGATGTCCTTGTTGACCAAGCTGCGGAATGGATTGGTCCAAACTACTTCGTACCATCCTTGCATAAGCGCCGACCAGATGTCGGAACCTGATTGCCTCGGATTGCTGGTAACATTGCTTGTTTCCCGGTCTCGTATATTATGTATTTGGGGGACTTGCCTTCGTGGGTCAGATAGCATACTACGTACGTTCCTCTTTAATGGCAATATGGGTTTATACTGATTCCAAGCAATTTAGCAAGGACTAATTGTCCATCGCAATAGCGAATCAATAATTGTCGCTTTAAAGTGTTTTACTCTTCCTGTCTGTATTCACGACTGCTGCTTGGGCGATGACTCGGCTGGGTGCATGTGATTCGACTGGGCGGCCGGTATGGTCATCTGGTGGTACAAAGGACGAAGTTGCCCGTTCCCGAATTCACAGCCACAAGACTCGAAGGAAACTGGCCTTTTCAAGCTGGATGCGTGCTAATCTACCTAGGTACTGCGTACATAAGCGTAGGGTAGCTACTTGGTGCCAGGTGCGCAAAAACATGGCAGCGAGTGCACGCAAGGAACCTAACCACTTTGCTTAGGTACTTGGTACATAAAACAAGGCGGGCGGGCGGCTAGGAGTTCCAATCATTAGGTGGGTACGTACTTCGTACTTCGTACGTAAGTTACGTATGTACTTCCAGCTTCGTGGTCGCCATCGCCATCGGCACCACATCAGCCTCGTTTCCCCCTGCCATCGCCATGTCATAGCAGCATCAAATAATTCACGGCTTGTCGTTGCAAGACACAACTTCCATCATGGACGCAACCTCGACTTCCTTCATCCGGGATCTGGCTTCCCTCACAGAGATCCTAGACTACGGTGATTACAGGCAAGTTGCATGACATGATTGAATGCCATGTCAGACCACCTCGCTAACATCAATTACTCCTTGACCGGCAGCGTGGTCACGATCCCAGGATTTTCCATGCTTTCAGAGGCACAGCGAGATATGGTTTACCAAGAAGCTCTGTAAGATTTGAATCGAATAGCACGAGGGCAGTCCGGTTTCCTAGCTAATCCCGCAACCTCTAGACGGCGCCAGGCAATGCCAATTTGCGCGGAAACTCGCCGACAGATTGCGGTTCGTCGCCCTAGCTGTATAGCATCCCCTTACTGATGTTATACTGCGCCTTAGCTGGATAACTCCGCCGATCGATGAGGATGAGGAAACCGAGCTCTCTCGATCCCTTGAGGCTAAATCACGAAATGACCTCGAAAGCGATGGCTGTCCACCCTGCTACCCACCAGAACTCGAGTTCCCCTTCCGAGATCCACCGCAGCGATACAAGCCAATTATCGAATACTGGCAGTCCTGCCTTAGGACAGATGTCGTGCTCTGTGCTCAACTCTCCAAGTGGCGGCAGTTCCGCAGGAGCCAAACCAAGATCCGCTCACGCTTTCGTACTAAGCCATTCGCCGATTTCATCTATCAAACACGTCAACGATTGCAAAATATAACATTCGTGTACCATTCACCTTACAACCAGATCCCACGAAACAGAACCGACTGCAAAATTGGCTCGAGTATGAGGATTATTGCCTAAGGCAACTTGAACGACTCGAGAGCAAGGCAGATCAATTACGGGCGGAGCTACGTCTTGGGTCCCCGAAGGATAATGAAAGGCCAGTACGAGTCTTCGAAGGTAAGACTTATACCGAAACCGTCACTATCAAACTCCAGCGCGCGGAGCGCGAGATACAACAGCACCATGTTTTACTTCGTTGGGTCGCGCAGGAGCGTCAGACAATGATAGCAGGGGCAGCAGGGAACGACGGCGATATCCACGGAACGGCCGCATCAGAGAACACGTGGAGAAACCGGCTCCGAAGGTCACAGACGAGACGCGAAGCCCCGGCGGTCATGGGTAATGTGAGGGTTTCAAAAGTAAGACCAGTGAAGCACTCGGCGCCGTTGCCAAGGTCTATTCTTCAATCAACCGAGTGTGTCGACAACGACCCAGGAGACGTACGGCAAGGTGACGATCCCACATCTCAGTTCCATGCTGGCACGAAGCCGCCGCCCAACTCATCATTGAGAGCACGATTGCAGAAACCAGTGCCGCCATCTCGACACGGCAAAGCCCGTGATGCTGCTGCGGTCCGTCGGGCGTCGTGTCAAAGTCAGGGGACTCGGCAGCGAGCGCAATCACCAGTGCTGTACAAAACGAGGTCCGGACGGATATCAAAACGTCCGTCACGGTGGGTGCCTACCTAGTTGAAGGTCAAGCAGGCTCAATACGAGAATGTTGGGGCTGCTCCGTGCACGGCATCGTGCACGCCATCACTGGAACGATTCTGTCGGTGGATACCGTCTAGGAAACGCCTGTAGGCAAGACAATAGCCATTGGAAAGAATTCAGAAAGACATTGCTTACATCTCTGTCTTGCCTCGTGTTCCTCGCAGCTTACCATGATTGCCAGACTTTAAAGCTTTGGTGTCAATTCACACAATGCCTTATAGCGCTAGGCTATAGCTAGGTTACCCTGCTCTTATAGTACTAAGATTTAGATATTAGCACTAGGAAGCGGCGCTAGGAATACGAAGGGGGAAGAGAAAGGGAGCCTAGAAGGGGGCTGTAAGACGTAACTAATAGCGTAGCGGAATGACTTATAACGTGTGTATATAATAATTAAGCTAACATGCATCCGGTTATAAAGCCCTTTAAGTCACTGTGTTAAGGCTTTTAGCTTAGGAGTGTGTAACAGAGTGATGGTTAGATTAAGGTGTTATAGCTATTAAACTGCTAGTTAGGGGTAGGTGCTTAAAAGGTTTAATCCTTAGCCTTTTCCCTTTATTTATAGGAAAGCCCCTTTAAATAGCCTATAGCTCTTACATAACTAGCCTATAGCTAGCCTATAGCTCTATGCCTTACTAAGCACTACCCTTATTAATACTATTACTACCCTTATAAATGCTATTACTATTCCGCTCCTAATATAATACCCTCTCTTACTATAATTATCCTTAATTATATTAAGCTACTATCTTAGGGTTAGGTTATAGCGTGAGCGTTCTTTGTTATTACTTACTATAGTAATTTTTATAAAGTAATATAATAATATTAATAATATTAGGCTATATTAGCCTTATATATAGTAACCGCTTACTAATAGTAACTAGGTTATTGTTGGATACACCAAGGTGCCTGTGTCATAACCCTAAAGGTGTGTAAGGTAAGCCACTAGACCAAAAGATCCGTTAATGTTAGCTATCGCTAATATTACACCTTATAATCACTTAAGACCTATTGCTCTATATATCACGCCTCTTATAGCCTCTCCTAGCAATAAGTCTATACATACGCTACTATAAGCGCGCTATGCCTTATAGTAACGCATAGCGCCTTATAATTATCCCTCCCCTTATAATAGCTTGCCCTAAGCTATAAGGGGATAGGCCTAGTTACTAAGGCCTTCTAGAAAATTAGTAATTATAAACCCCTAAGGACTAGGATAATATAAGTAAACTATATTACTATAGTAAGCCTTGCTAAACCTACCCTATAAGCCTAATATAAGCTACTTACCTAGGACTTAAACCTAAGACTACTGCTAGGATTTAAACCTAAGACTATTATAACTAGAAGACCTATAATAGCTAACATTAATATTATAACCCTAAAGGTATATAAGGTAAGCCACTAGACTAAAAGATCCGTTAATGTTAGCTATCGCTAATATTGCACCTTATAATCACTTAAGACCTATCGCTTTGCATATCACGCCTCTCACAGCCTCTCTGTTAGGAGCAGAACAGCGACAGCATCCATAAGGGTAGCGACGGCATTAATAAGGGTAGAACCTAGCGGGGCACGGAGCTAAGGGCTAGCTATAGGCTAGTTATATAAGAGCTATAGGCTATTTAAAGAGGCTTTCCTATAAATAAAGGGAAAGGGCTAGAGATTAAACCTTTTAAGCACTTACCCCTAGCTAGTAGTTTAATAGCTATAATACTTAATCTAACTATTACTCTATTATTTACTTCTAAGCTAAAAGCCTTAATAAATTAATCTCTCTTTCCTTTAGGGTAATAAACTATTAGTTAGATTAAGATATCTAGAATTTATTACATAGTAACCTAATTAGGTAGTAGCTATAACTATACTATAGATAAGTAAGAGAATATTATATTACTAAACCTAACTAGAGTAATCCACTAGTTCTTATTAAATAACTTATAAAGTAAAATACTTATTAATAATAAGAAGGTAATACTAAACTAATACCTTAAAGAAGTAATAACCTAGATATATATTATAGAAAAAGATAGAAACTTATATAATTATAGCAAAACCTATAGATAATAAAGGAAGCTATATCCTTAGGTAACTTAGATATAAGACCTATAAATACCCTTTCTTTAGTGCCTTAGGTAATACCTATTATATAGTAATATAGCCTTATAAAGATATAATTAAAAGTACCTATATATAAAGGGAATACTTTTAAGAGTCTTTAGAATTTCCTAGTAAATTTAAATATAGCTTTTACTATAGATTATAAAACCTTTATAAATAATATAACTAAGGTTACTTATACTAGTAGCTACTTAGTAAATAATATAAAGTAATAATAGATATATTATATAGCTATAGATAGTTATATAAACTACTAGGGTTATACCTAGGATAGATTTATAAATTAGTTAAAGATAGGAACTGTAGATAAGAATATATAATGCTTAGAAGTAATAAGAATATTAATAGGTCTTAGGTAAGAGAATTACTAATTATTCTAGATATTTATAAAGATCTAGGGTAAGGCAAAGGCTAAGTTACCTAAAGCAATTCCTAAATACCTATAAATCTATATATTTATTAATAGCCTTAATAATACTATAAAGAAATAAGTACTTAGCTAAGAGTTCCCTAAGAGTTAGACCTATTTAGTAGGCTAAGGAAGAAAGGTAAAGATTATAACTAAAGAAAGCTAATTAAGTAATTAAGGTAATAATAGTAGGAAAAGATAATAGCGCTTTACTTTACTAGAAAGGCTATAGTAATAAAGCAGTAATAGAGTAGTAAATTTATCCCTTATATATTATAAGTATAGTAAGCTAGGATATATTTTACTAAGCTATAGCAAACTAGATTACTTTATTTATAAGAAAAGTAACTATATAATAAAGACATATAGAGATAGCTATAACTAGGTTAAAGATCTATTAGACTTAAATAAAACCCCTATTAGCTTAGTATAACCTTAGGAAAACACTCTTATTAAATTATTACCTAAAGATCTAAGACTATAAGTTAAGGTAAAGTTATAGTAAGAATATAAATAAGTAGCTATAAAGGCACTATTTAACCCTAGTGTAACCTATTTAATTATTTACCTAGAGCTACTAATAGAAGTTAATTAGTCTAATATAAAGAAGGATAATATAACTCTTAAGAGTGCTACCCTTACTAAAATTGAGTATTAAGGGATTTTATTATAAACCCTATTAATTAAGAATAGCATAGGCTATATAAGAATATATTAAGCTAGCTACTATATAGCTAATACTAGTAAGGACCTATTATTAGGGTATAACTAGGTAGTTATATATAAACTAGTAATTATATCCTAGATAAATAGTTACTAGAGATACCCTATTATAAAAGAGCGTCTTAGACTAGTAGTAAGGATATAATAGGTATATAAGGAGGTAAAACGTATATATATTAGATTTATCCTATAGGGGTTAATAACTAAAATTATATAAAAAGATAATAATATCTTAATAGTAAATAAAAATAGGCCTTATAATAACCTAGTAATTATAAAGATAAGCAAAGCCTATAAGTTAACTATATAAATACCCTAAGCCTATAAAGAGTTTAAGGATATCTTTTTAAATAAACTTATAGGTATTCTTCTTATACTAGGTAGTTAGACTTATACTATTAAATTAGAAGAGAGGAAAATGCCCTTATAAGAACTAATATATAATTTAGTAAAGAAAAAGCTAGAGGTGCTCTATAAGTACATAGTAAGCATATAGTAAAAGGGATAGATTTAGAGATTTATTAGCCTAGCTAAAGCCCTAATATTATTTGTACTAAAGAAAGGAGGAAAATTATATCTCTATATAGATTATAAAGGCCTTAATAGAATTACTATTAAAGATAAAGCGCTATTATTACTTATTACTAAGATCTTAAATTAATTAAAGGGAGTAAAGGTTTATATAAAATTAGACCTTAAAGATATATACTACTAGCTATATATTTATAAGGGAGATAAGTAAAAGATAGCGTTCTAATATAAATATAAACACTTTAAGTATCTTATAATGCCTTTTAGACTAATTAATATACCTATAACCTTTTAAGAATATATTAATAACGCCCTAGAAGGCCTTATAAATATAATTTACGTTATATATTTAGATAATATCCTAATTTATAGTAGTAATATAGCTATATATAAGGGGTATATAAAATAAGTCCTTTAGAAGCTCTAAGAAGTAAGCCTCTTTATTAACCTAGAAAAGTATAAATTCTTATATAAGGAGGTTAAATTCCTAGGCTTTATTATATCTAAAGAAGGAATTATAATAAAGCCTATAAGAATTAAGATAATAGTAACTTAGCTAGTACCTTATAGTGTCTTTAATATCTAGTTATTCCTAGGTTTTATAGGATTCTATAAAGAGTTTATTAAAGGCTATAGTAAAATAGTTATTTTATTAACTAATTAACTTTAAGAAGACTAACTAGTAAAGTTTACGCTAGATTCTAATAAGCTAGCTATATTTAGGGAGCTATAAAAATAATTCTAAGAGGCGCTAATTCTAGTGCACTTTAATCTATTAGCCCTACTAAGGGTTAAGATAAATACCTTAGGACACACACTTAGGGCTATCCTAGTGTAGTTAGTGCTAGGTTACTAGCACCTAGTAGTATATATATTAAGGAAGTTAAATAAGATAAAGCTATGCTATATAATACTAAATATAGAGTTACTAGATATCTAAGAAGTATTCTAAACTTAGAGGCATTACCTTATATACTTAATATATCTAGTTATAGTAATTATAGATTACTTAAACTATAAGTACCTAGCTATAAAGCTAAAGTTAACTAGTAGATAAGTTACTATACTAGATAAACTCTATTTATTTAACTTTATAATTAAATATAAAGTAAGTAAGTTAAACCTTACTAATGCTTTATTAAGGAGGTTAGATTATATAAGTAAAAAGAGGAAGGCAAAGGTAGTATCCTTATAATTACTAACCTTTCTTACTAAGTTTATAAATAATATACTATAAGAATACTATAATAAAACTATAATAAAACTACTACTATATAGTGCTCTAAGATAATATAGTATATTTAGTTTATAGATAATAGGCTATAAGGATACTATAATAGAACTACTAATATCTAGCGCTTTATAAAATTACCCCTTACCTATTAACTAGATTAGAGAGATTTACCTAAAAGACTAAATCCACTAGCTATAGAGTTACTACCTAGTAGTTATATAATAGCTAGGGTTTCCTTAATTTTAAAAAGCCTAATAGTTTAAATACGCTTTAAGGAGGTATTATAGTATAGGGGACTTATATATAAGACTAAACCCTTTAGCTAAGGAGTTATTACCTAGTAGTAGTATTATAGTAAGGGTCTTATTAATTTTAAAGAAGCCTATTAGACTAAATACACTTAAAGTAAGCGTTATAATAGGGAATAGATTATATATAAGACTAGATTCACTAGCTAAGGAGTTATAACCTAGTAGATATATTATAGCTAGGGTCTTAGTAGTATAAAGAACCTTTACTAAGTTAAACTCTACTATATTAAATAAAGATATAGAATTAGAACTCCTAATCTAAGTCTTACTTTTAGATATATAATAAAGGGATACCTTTATTATAAAGAAAAGGTTACTACTAGTAAGCAATAACCTAGATATATTATAGATATAGTCTATTAGACTCTCTAAGCTACTAATATTTAAAAATTAAGTTTTTATCCTATATAGAATAAGAAAAGAAATCCTATTACTAATTTATAATAACCTTATTACTAGGCATTAAGAAGTTACTAAAACTCTTTAATAAGTTACTAACTAATATTTTTAGCTAGGAATAAAAAGAGATATTAAGGTATATATATATACTTATATTAGCTATTAAGTATTAAAACTATAAATATATAAACCTTATAGTAAGCTAGCTATACTACTAGTGCTAGATTACTTTTTTAAGAATTATTAATAGATTTTATTACTAGACTCCTACTAGTTAAGGATTAGTAAGATAAGCTATATAATATAATCTTAGTAGTAATTAATAGATTTATAAAATATAGTATTTATATCCTTATATCTATATAGTTAACTAGCAATAGGCTAGTATTAGTTTTCCTAGAATATATTTTTAAAGATTATAAAGCCTTAGAAGGTATTATTATAGACTAAGGTTTAATATTTACTAGTGGATTTTAGAGAATATTCTACTACCTTTTAGTAATAAAGTAGCGATTAAGCACTATATTTTATCTATAGATAAATAGCTAGATAAAACGCTTAAATTAAGTTTTAGAATATTATTTAAGAGCATTTATATATATAAAACAGACTAATTAGGTTAATTATCTCCTAATAGCATAGTTTACTTATAATATAAGCGCGTATATAAGTTATAGCTATATACCTATAAAAGCGCTATAAGGGTATAACCTAAGGGGACTAGATTAAGTAGTTACGCTAATCCTAATAGTTAATAATTAAGCTAAGAATAGTGTTGCTTCCTTCGGATCATCATCGGATTAGTCGTGGCCAAAGACCCCGCCAATTGTGGGCCGAGTGGAGCCCTCAGAGGGATGCACGCCTTGTGATTGGCTGCCCCTTTCGCCACCCCTCTTGCCCTACTTACGGGTTTCACTCACTTTTGGCTAGCTAGATTCCTCTCCTTCTCTCTCTTCTCTTTCCTAGATTATTATTAACTATCATAGACTTTAATAACAACGGTATTATTACCTGCGCAGGCACCTTGGTGTTCTAACACTGATCAGTGGTTGATCACAACCACAGATAAGTTAGGTATCACAAGAAGAGACATTTCTGCAAACGCTATAGTTATTTTCCTATTATCTAGATCCTTAGGAATAGGGGCATGGCTACGAGAGTGTGCTAAAGGAAGAGACTTAAATTCCGGTTATAGACTCGTTAGGCTTCTAAGGGATTAGCTTCTTCTATTATTATCTTCACTTTTAATAAAGAGACTAATTCTACGTCTATTACAAACCTAGGGATTAACTTCTTTTATTATTATCTTTATCTTTAATAGAGAGACTAATCCTATACCTACCATAAAGAAAACCAACCGAATAATCGAATTAATTCGCTTTAAACCTAATATTAATAACTATTACTTATAATAAGTTAGGAAGCTAGACTAGCAATAAGAGGGAAGACCTAAGCTACTATAGAAGCTACATAATTGCCTAGACTATTACTAAGAGAAGAGCCTTAATTCTCTAGTGATAAGAAACTATCCTAAATCTTAATAGCACCTAAGAGACCCTAAGAGAGTAAACTACTAATATAACTATAACCTCTTTCCTATGCCCTTATAAAAGATTAGAAAGAACGAATTATAGTTAACCCTAATTCCGCTATGCTATCTAAGCTTAATAACTATATTATAAGGTTTATTAACCTTAGCGAGCATTAAGACTAGAGGGATAATAACCTTTAGGAATTATTCTAAGAAGACTTTAAAGGATAGTCTAAGAACACCTTTGTAATAGCTAATAAAGACCTTATTAGAGAACTATGGAATTCTCTGCGAGACTATAGTGTTATTATAAGATAAGGCTAAGGATTAGTAATTATAACATCTCTAGAAGAGATAGTCTAATAAGAAATAAGGCTATTATAGCCTAAAGGGAGATTATAATCCTCTAACCCCCTAAACATTAACCTCCTTAACCCCCTTATCTGCTTACCCTAGAACCTTATCCTTCCTAACCCTAATAGCACTATTAACCCCTTAACCTATAAGAGAGCCTCTTCTGTGGTAAACCCTATTATATTAAGTAATTCACCCTAAAGATCCCTATTTATAGCAAACCTTACTACCTATATAATAATTCTCTGCTAAAGACTAGATTATAAAGAAGATCTTAGAACTTATAAAGATATATAAAGATAGTGATTATTATAGCGAATAATTATATAATTTCCTTGCCCTAAAAGTTATGCTCTTTAAGAATAAGTGTAATAGGATTAACCTCCCTTAAACGCATTATTAGAAGGCTCTCCTAATTATCTTAATTAATAATACTAAGTAATACTACCTTAACTATCTCTTTAGTTAAAACCTTATATATAAAGAGATAATTAGCTATATTTACTAATGCTTTAAGATAGAAAGTAATTAATAATTCTACTGCTATAAATAGAGTAGTATAACTCTAAGTAGCACTATTACTAAGAACCCTAATAAAACTAGGCTTAAGTGCCTTAAAATTATACTAGCTACCCTTAAGAAAATCTATTAAGGCCTATATCCTTCTAATATAGTAAATACTAAGCTCTATAAGCAAACGTTAAATACTATAGCTAGTGTGCCTAAATGCTAGATAGTAGAGTATAACTACTCCCTAGGCTTTAAGAGTCTTACTAGAGACCTCTATAAGGTAATTATAATCTTAGAGTTAAACAAGAGAGCTACCTAATACCTATAATTATAAGGAAGCTCTCCTAAGGCTATGTTTACTAACCATTAATATAGATATTAGCCCTAAGGCAAAGGAGGCTATTATAGTAAGAGCCTAAGACATAGCCCTTAGCATTGCTTTATGTATAGTAAGAATAGCTATTAGTCCTTTAATTACTCTAATAAAGAACGCTAAAAGGAGAGGGATTATTAGTTTGCTAGTAAGATCTATTATACACCCCTTTAGAGAAGAGATTCTAGGCGTTTCTTACCTCCTATAAAGGGCTAGATAATAATAAGCCTAATAAAGGCCTTAGCTAAGGATAGGAACTGTATCTTATAGCCTATATAAAGACTAAAGATAGCGATAAGGATAATAAAGAGCTATTGCTAGTAGTATATCTAAGCATTATATAATTCTTTTGCTTAGAGCTATAGGATAATTATAATCTTATAAATACTAACGTTCTTGCTGCCCTTAATAACTAAGCCTTTTAGCACGCTTTCCTAAAGCAAGAACTATATTAATAATAATAATCTAATAAGGGATTAACCTACTATATCTCTAAAGAGCGCTATTCTAAAGAAGTCTTTAGAGGGATTATGCCTAACACTAGGGCAGCAGGCAAGTTAATAGCAGGTTAGGAATAAGCAAAGGCTCTATTATAATTAATGCCTTTGTTAAAAATAATCCCCTATAAGCTATAACTTATTAAATTTAGTGCTAGATCTATAACCGCAAAAGGCATGCTTTGTGTGCCTATAGAACTTAGAGAACTTGAATTCTATGTCCTTAATATAGCAACTCCTTTCCTCTTTTCTATTACTAATATGGATAAGCTGTAAGTTAAGATTAATAACCTTGCGAATATGCTAATCTAAGGCAATAAGACTATGCCCGTTATGCAACGATAGGGATACCCTTAGTGGCTGCTAGAGGCTAAAGAAACGGTTGCCTTTTACCTCTTAGAAGGAGAAATCCGCTAACTATATTATTGCTTTAGTTATCCTTCCGTTTAACGCCTTGTAAAGATCCTTTAGTAGGCTGGTTATAATATTAAACGCTAGGTAATTAAGAAGTTAACTAAAGTCTGCTACTATTATTAGATAAAAGGAAAAGCTCCTAGCTGGTTTAAATTCATAATTAAAGATAAGTATAACTTTAACTATAAGATTATTACTAACATCGCGCAGATTAATAACTAACTAGTCCTTTACGTTATTAATTTAGTAACTTTATTCTAAGTAGCCTGCTTCCTTAATCCTAAGAAGCAGAAGGCCTAAGATATCTAGGATGTAATTAGAGAGTGCTAGATTAATACCTATCTTAGACCGCTGGATTAGATTATCTATAACGCTAGTAATAACTTCTCCTCCGCTAAATTTAAGCACTATGCCTAGTTAATGTTAATTAAGATTAATAAGATACTAATTAAAGCCTATAGTAGCGTTAGAAAGGTTAAAAAGTACTATAGACCTTTACGCTAGGCTTATAAGATTATCACAGACTTAATTAGCGTAGAGATTACGCTAGAGCAATGTCTTTAGATAGCTATTAAAGCTATTAATAACTTAGCAGGCCCTAACGGACTAGTGCTAATACTACTAGTCTTTAGAGCCTACCCACGCATAATAGATAAGTTACTGCTAAGCGTCTCTATTATTTAACACGCTAAGGTAATTTAGAAGGCCACTAATAAGGTATACCGCTACCTAGCCTTATAGCAGGTCTGCAATGCCCTTAACGCCTAGAATAGCCCTAATATATTACTAATACATTAGCTGCCTCTGTAGGCTAATGTATATATATAGAGGGAGAAGGGTAGCTAGCATAGCCCTTATAAGCTAATTACTACTAATAGGGAGACCTACACTATCTAAATACCCTATAGCCTAGCGAAATTCTAATCTATAGTGGTAAAGCCTTACTATAAGGACCTATATGCTATAGAGGGGCTATAGGAGATAAAACCTTAAGTTATTAAGGAGACTATAAATAAGAGAGATTCTCTTACCTTTATAGGGGTAAAGGTAAGGGAAGGAGTAAAAGAAGGAGTAAAACTCCTAGTGCTAGTAAAGAGAAAGCAAGGAAGGCTAAGAAAAGCCCTTATAGTTTAATTCTCCCTGTTATGAACTGGCCTTAGGGCAGCTGCACGTAAGCGTTCTAAGAGATATTATTATCCTTAGAGAGGAAGGATTGGACTAAGCTAGGTGTCGCATAGGAACTGGCTTTATACCAGTGTGTGTGTGGGTCGCATAGGCCTAGGTAAAGCCCTAACCTATCCGCCTATAGTCCGTGTCCTTTGCGTGCCCTTTCTAGACCTAAGACATAACCTAAGCTCCTAAGCTTAAGTCTATAATATACCCCCTTACTTAGGCCTCCTTCCCCTTTGCTATTATTGTTAAAATGTTCTAAGTAAGTAGCGTATATACGTAATTAATATGGCGTGTTAGTGCGGGTCCTAGTGTAGGGCTTATACATAGCCTAGTAGGCTAAAAATTTTTCCTTATAGGCTACCCTACCCCTAGCCTTTAAAACAACTAGCCTTGCCTAACTCTAGCCCCCTATAACACTAGCCTACTCTATTTTCTTACTTACTACTAGCTAATATTAAGCTTTACCCGCCTAGTTATTATTACTTTATTTTTATATATTACCTTTTACCTATTAAGTTCCCCTTCCCCCTAGCTATTACTAGTCTTTCTAACCTCCTATCACTAACTATTTACAATCCCCCGCTAGTCTATATCTAAAGTAAGTGCGTAATTAAAGCCATCCTGTAGCCATATCTAGATATAAATAATCCTATATATCCCTTACTTTTTCCCTTTCCTTTTCCTTTACACACCCTTATTTCTATTATCTTATTAGTTATTTACTGCTTACCTCCCTTTAAATATCCTATTAAAACCCCTTTTACGTCTAGCCTGCCTCCTATTATATCCGCTGCTATTACCCTAAGTACTATTACTACCACTACCTCTAGTAATACCCCCTTACTACTACCTCCTCCTCCCCTAAAAGCTAAACTACCTTAGTAGTTATATCTTAGAGGGTAACTCTAATAACTCTAATAATTCTAACAGAGAGGAGCAAGAGGTCTTATGCATTTAATATATAAATAACCTTTATAACAAGGGGACGTAAGAGTGCGCCCTAGGGTCTTATTAGGCCTATCTTCCTTATTAGCGCGCCCGTTAATTATATAGCTAGGAGCTATACTTATACTTAGGTAACCTAAAACTAAGATATGCGTATAAGTACCTTATAAACCTTTTAGCCGCTAGAAAAGCTATTAAAACACTAGCTATAAGGCACACTGCCTCTAAAAAGGGATGCCGCGCTATCCTAACAAAAACCTTTATCCACTATTAAAAACGTTTTAATACTATTTTAGCCACTACCTATATTAATCCCTCTATAGTAACACCCCTTTTATTATTCCCTACTAGGGTAGCATACGCCTAGGGCGCTACTAAATTATAGGCACTTACGCTTACCTAGTAAATAACTCCTACCTAACATAGTAGTAATATAGTAATAGAGTTCTTTTATAGTATATCTATAATAAATAATAATCTTGCCTATATTACCTCTATTTAGGAGAACGCTACTGCTAAGTAGCGTGCATTTAATAAGGCCCTTGCTTACTAATTAACCACTTATTACTATCCCCCTAGACTAAACTAGAATAACCTAGCTCTTTCTCCTCCTCCTACCCCTAAGAACTAATTACTTTCTAATATAGTGGAATACTAGCGCTAATACGCATGTAAAGCAAAGGAGACTAGATTTACTTATTCCTTAGTAGTTAAATAAAAACGTACTCTTTTAGGCCTATTATGTGTTATTATATCGCCCTATTATGCCTTAAATCTATCTAGTGCCTTTATATCTTACATGTTTTCTAGTAGTTCCTACGTTAGCTATACGTATCCTTTCTATTTAACTAGCACATTCTAGTTTAACCCCTATCCTCTTGCATTCTTAGCTACTAGTATCTCTTTAACCTAATACTCTAAGAGATTAGGGTTAGCATTAGTTATTATTAGTTCTAGTAGGGGTTACTTATCCGCTAATATTTAACTAGGTAATGGATTAGAAGCTACCCATTATACTAAATCCATATAGAAAATAGGGTAAAGTCCCTGTAGCATATCTAACTTAATAGTTAAAGGTATAGGAACCTCTAGCACCTTATATTTAGCTATAACCTAATCCAATTTCTTATATAGTCTATTTGTCTTGAAATTTCGTAGGTTTAACTATATGTAGTTACTAACCTAAAAGCGTTCTGCTAGACGCTAGCTACTATTTATTTCCTCCTATTACTATTACTAAATAAACGCTATAGTAGCTTACGTTAGGTCTAAGCCCTCCTTAAGATATTATAAGAATGCCTAGGCCCTTCCCTTTAATAAGGTATAGGACATCTCCTTATCTAGTGGTTCTTAAATTATTACTAGGTTATAACCATATAGGGCTATGTTTGCGCTAATCCCTATTACTAACGAGTCCTTATTATTTAAAGTAAGTTAATAAGTAGGGAGATATTCTAGCTATTTAAACTGTAAAAATAATAGCATTACCCTTAGGATAGCCTAAACTTCTTAATTTGCCCTTTTATGCCGCTATCTATCTATAGATAATAAGCTATTAATAGTAACTACTACGTACCTACCTAGTTATAAAGTATAGTCTAAAAATTACTTAACTAGTCTAAACCGTAATCCGTAATAATTTATGTAGGAAAGCCATAGAACCACCACTAGCACTGCTTAAACCGTTTCGCGCATGCTTTAGCCCCTATTAATGTTATAGCCTCTAGCTAGATATACTTAGAGAGTCTATCCATAATAACCATAAGAAACCATAGGTTATCTAGGTGTTAAGCTAGCAGGTCTATTATAAAGTTAATAGAGATCTATAACTAGTAATAGTCTAGTAAAGGGATTGGTTTTAATAAGCCTTATCTTAGCTAGCGGCTCTTCCACCCCCTGTAATAGTAGTAGTTTCTTACAAACTAGGCAATCCCCTATAACATGCTATCCTAATAGAAATCCCTCTAAAGCATCTTAAAAGTTATATTATAGCTAGGATAGCCTAGTAAGGGTAAATCATAAACCTATTACATTAAGGTTATAGTAAGGGGTTCCTAATTTAGAATCCAAGTCTAGCCCTAGAATTAAAGCGTACCTTTAGCGCTAATTTAATAGTCTACTATCTGCTCCCTTATATTTATAGCGTCTAGAAACTTCTAGGCCCCTTCCTAACTGCCTTAAGCTATATCCTATACATAGCATTATAAACTAAGGACTAGTCCCATAGAGATTAGAGATACGTATCCGTAAACATTATTACCCTTATTAAAAGACCTATAAACCTACCTATAGTGTCCTTACCCTTACCACCCCTAATAATAATATAGGGTTTACACTAGAGATAAGTCTAGTTCTTTTATAACTATATAGGCCTAGAGTTATTACTAATTATATAATTAGCTCCTCTAGTCCCCCTTATTCTCCTCCCCTTAGAACTATCTTAATAGCATATCTAGTCTTACTACCTATAGGCTAGGCCTATACCATAGGTGAAAATTAAATAGTAATAGTATCTCTGCCTATCTTACCTGCTATTCTAATATCTCCCTTAGCGCTATAAAGTATTCTAAGTTCTTATAGTCTATAAGTATTATAAATAGCTTACTAACGCTACATAGCTTTACTAACTAAGCCTTTAGGCATAATATAATTACTAACAGCTCCTTATTATATATAGTGTAGTTCTATTAAGCTAGCTATAGTTAAGCGGAATAATAAGTAACTAGGTGTAAAATACCTTTATTATTAAACTATAAGAGATAACCCCTAAAGCTATCCCTAAATAGTTAGCTTCTACCATAGTATCCTTATTAGGGTCCTATTATATTAGGATAGGATATGACATAAAGGCTATCTTTAGCGCTTTAAACGCTATATTACATTTGTCTGTCCACTAAAATAAGACACCCTTCTTTATAAGTTTAATTAAAGGGCCTGTAATTATTAAGAAGTATAGTATAAAGTCCTAATAAAAGTTAGTAAACCTAAGAAATCCTTATACCCCCTAACCTTCTTTAGCGCCTCCTAATCCTAGATAGCTATAATCTTTTCCCTATCTAGGCAAATTTCTTTCCCTATGTAAATAATAAACCCTAGGTACTTAACTTCCTTTATTACAAAAACGCATTTCTTTATATCTAAGTTTAGTCCTACCTACTATAGCCTTAAGAGCATTACTTAGACCTTCTATATATAGTCTTTCTAAGACCCTCCTAAGTAAATAAGAATATTATTAAGGTAAGCAGTTACGTAATCCCCTAGGATTCCACTAAGTATGCTATTAATATATCTCTAAAAGGTAATAGGTATACCTACTAGGCTAAAGGGGCACATAAGCCACTTAAACAACCTAAAACGCGTCTAGAAGGCAGTCTAGTATTCCTTGCCTTTAGCAATACAGAGCCAGTGAAACGCTGCTTGCACATCTAGCTTTATAAACCACTTTACCTCTAATAATAATCATAGTGTCTTCTTCACTAAAGGTAAGGAATAATAGTCTTATTCTATAATCTTATTAAGGGTATAGTAATCTACGCAAAACCACTATCCTTCTCCTAGCTTCTTCACTAATAACACTAGAGCCACTGCTAAAGAGAAGCTAGCCTATATCTATCCCTTATCTATAAGGTTAGTCACTTACTTTTAGATCTTAAGGAGGTGCTGCTATAGTATATTATATAATAGGGCCCATAGGAGTTCTAGTTCGGATCCGTCTATGTTACGCTTTAATTAAATGTAGTAGTCTAATTATCCTTAGTGCAGTAGCAAGGCATTCGCCTTACTTTCTAGGAAGAGGTCTATAAAGTCCTATAGTGCGTTTAGCAATGAGGATAATAGGTCCTATTCTATAGCCTTAGGGGTTACGTCTATCTATAGAATTAATATGATTTCCCATAGGCTAGTAGCGTATAGTTAGATATATTCTTTCTACTTCTTTACATGCCTTATAATTCCCACAAAGGTAAAGCCTAAGATAGATATCATTAGTTACTTAACCTTCCTGTTAGTCAATGCCTGAATTTATAGGTTATTAGCTAATCCCACGCAGAGTTAATAGCGCGCTATATCTAAGTTAATCTTATTCCATTCTATCTATAGTGTCCCTAAAATTAGCTACCTTATTAACCTAGGGATTACATAGGTAACTATAGGTATTTCCTATCCATTTAGATCCACTTAAAAACGGATGATATACGTAATATATAACCTCTTTTTATAGCTCTCTTTTCCCCTTATTTCACACTAACCATAGTGTAAACTAATCTCTTCTTTAAGAGAGGGAGGCGTTCTAACTAGAGTTTTTAGATAAGGCGTTCGCTTATAGTAGCATAACAGTTATAGCCTATGTTAACAAGAGCATCCGTAAAGGTAGTCTTATTAATTAATACAGGAACTAGAAAAGGTATAGAGTTTATATTAGACTAGATCTATTTAAAGTCCTTATTAGTAATAACTATTTACTATAACGCCCCTCTATTTATCCTCCCGCTACCCTAGTTAAATAACTTAATACTAGGGTTCTTCTTTTCTAATATATTCGCTATCTCCTCTTCTTTAGAGTTATCTTCCTCTTCCTTTATATTACACGTATTAATAGCTACCTTTCTATGCTAATGTTTTAGTAGAAGTAAAGGGTAGTTAGAAACAAAATGCTTTCCTAAACTATACTACAGGTATTTACCCTCCTTATAACGCATATTACACATAGCCTAGCTAACCCACTCAGCTTACTTACTACTAGCCTTATTACCTAACTTTGCCTTACGCTAATTTCCTAGTAACTTACCGCATCCTTTTAGGCCTATTCTAGATGCGTTAATTATATATCTATTATAGGAGTGTCCTTATCCTAGGCAGGGGCCTTAGGCACGTATGCCTACCTTTACGCATAGTTCTTCTCCTCTAATTAATAGGACTTAATATCTAACGAGATACTGTAATACTAGGCCGTTACTACTAAGTAATCTATGCGTAATATATCTTATCTAACGCTATAGTCCCTTATCTGCTTATTAAGTGCTATACGTAGCTTAGCTAGCTTTATAAAGTCCTCCTAATCTAATCCCCTAGCTAGCGCTAATTTCTATTTAAAACAAATATAGAAGTCGCTAAATCGCTTATTTAGGCGTTACGCGATCTAGTTAAGCTCTGTGATTACTAATTCCTATTAATAGGGGTTATTAAACATCTTAGTAAGGTAGTTTAAGAACTTCTATGGATTATAAAGCACTAAGTGTCCTTTCTTAAAATAGGGAGTAACTTATACCTAAACCTTTAGTAATAGGTTCTAGTAAATAAAGCACTATTAGTCCTACTAGGACCTAATAAACCCCCTATCCATGTCTAGCTTGTAGGACATTAGGTTTTGCTATGCTATAAATAGGACCCTTTTGCTATTAAATAGGGGTCCTATTAGTAAGGGTTTTCGCTTAATAAGTTAACTAGAAAAGTTAGATCTTTGCTTACTAGCAAGGTCCTTAATTTGTTTTAACTACTAAGCAATAAGCTCCTATAAGGTTACTATTTTATTAGTCTCTATCCTATCCGCTAGTAGCGGTATATCCATTAGCTACTATGCCTCTATAGTAAAGGATAATAAATGTTATAAACTAGCCTTAGGGCAGCTACACATAAGCGTTCTAAGAGATATTATTATCCTTAGAGAGGAAGGATTAGACTAAGCTAAGTGTTACATAGGAACTGGCTTTATACCAGTGTGTGTGTGGGTTGCATAGGCCTAGGTAAAGCCCTAACCTATCCGCCCACAGTCCGCGTCCTTTGCGCGCCCTTTCCGGACCTGAGACATGACCCGAGCTCCTAAGCTCGAGTCCATAACACTCCCTTAACTAAGGCACGGAAGGACCTAAGGACTATAATAACTTTATAGTTATTAATAAAGATTAAGAGGAGGTATTAATTAAAGAGATTATAACCAGAGGATTGCTAATAGAAGCGTTCCTAATAGTAAAGGAAAAAGCTAACTAGGACCTTACCCTCTAACTCCGCTAAGAAGGGAAGATTATAACCCTAGGAAAGCCCTTTAAGTAATTAGATTAAGCTAAGATTAACGCTCTATAAGCTTGTGATATGTTTAGATTTATAAAGTTTAATTAAATAAAGTATAGTAGCTATAGGATCTTTAACTCTTATATAGTAAGAGAGATTAAAGGTAAAGGCACGGATTCGCTATATGAGAAGTCTTGCCTTATTATACAAGGCTATAATAACAAGGAGAAGGAATTTATCCTAACGTAATCGCTAATAATCTAATAGGCAAGCTAATGGCTAATTATAGCGATTGCTCCTTTATTAAAGTAAAAAGGGATTTGCCTCTAGATCCGCGATATTACCTAAGCCTATGTTTAATTGCAAACAAAACTCATAAGGCTAATTATCATGAGATTGCTAGAACAGATTGCGCACCTCTTTCTAGAAGGCACTGTAATAGAGGTTATTAAGCCTCTTTATGGCATTATAGAGGCTGGAACTCACTAGTAAGCAATGTACTTCTGTTATTATAGGGATAATCTTAATATGATAACGTTAACATACAATCCCTGCTTATTAATTATAGCTCTAAATAATAAAAACCTCTTTAGAATCATTAGAATATAAACAGATAACACGCTAGGTCTAAGCAACGATAACTTCTTTAATAAAGAAGAAAAAGAGCTCTAGAAAGCTAACTTTATAGCTAAAGAGAAGTAGTAACTATTAAACGGGAATCCCCTTACTTTTAATAGCTATATCCTAACCTAAAACGCTAATAACTTACTAACCCTAACCTAGAAAGGCTAAAGTTAGAAGATTAAGGAAGTTAACCCTTAATCTCTAATAGCAAGGCAGGATTACGTAAAATAATAAGCCTAAGGAAGCTATATTATAACTGTCTGCTAACCAGAAGCTTTATATAATCTATTAATTATAGCTTAATACTAAGAACTAGCTGCTAAAGATATTATATGCCTAAACAAACGCCTTAAGTAGCAGATTAAGAATTAGCAATAAGGATTACGCTATATCCTACTAACCCTTAAAGAAGCGAAGCTCTTTATATTTATAGATGGATTGCTTGCAAACAATAAGGATCTTAGCTTATAGATTAGGTATGTAATTATAATTAGTAACAAGGCAAAGAGGGATAATAATACCTTTATCGCAAAAGGGAATATTATTATATATAGTTTAATAAAGAGCAAGCGGGTTACGCGTAGCGCGCTTACCTCTAAGCTATATAGCATGGTTTAAGGTACTAATATCGCGTACGCAATATCTACGACCCTTAATTAGATCACGGACTAATTAAAGATGCCTTAGATCCCTATGATCCTTTGTACTAACTCGTTCTCGTTATACGAATGCCTTGTTAAGCTAAGCATAATAAAAGAGAAAAGGCTAATAATTAATATCATAGCCCTTTGCTAATTATACAAGAGGCGTGAGATCTACGAGGTTAGATGGATTAACGGCAACGATAACCTGGCTAATGCGATAACAAAGGGATCGCTAAATTAAGCGCTAATAACCTTAATTAATTCGAACGAATTAATAATCCGTATAGAAGGCTAGGTTAAGAGACCTTTATAAGCGTTATAAGCGTTATAGAGAGGGAATTAACAGAGGCAAAGGGAGGATTCGTTATGATTAGATTAATTAAATTAACCAATGCTAACCAGGCTAATCAGGGCTCCGGATTCCTATTAAGGGATTCACTTATATACACTTTCCTTTAATTTGATTTTTATTACGTTTTTAGGCTCCTTTAGCCATAAGAAAAGAGAGACTGCTAGTGTTGCTTCCTTTGGATTATTATCGGATTAGTCGTGGCTAAAGACCTTGCTAATTGTGGGCCAAGTGAAGCCCTTAGAGGGATGCACGCCTTGTGATTAGCTGCCCCTTTCGCCACCCCCTCTTTGCCTCACTTACGGGTTTCACTCACTTTTGGCTAGCTAGATTCCTCTCCTTCTCTCTCTTCTCTTTCCTAGATTATCATTAACTATCATAGACTTCAATAACAACGGTATTATTACCTGCGCAGGCACCTTGGTGTTCCAACAAATAGAGTTTTAGAATTAAGATATAAGCATATAGAGATTAAGTAGCTATTAAGCTACTTATAGGCCTTATAGAAAAAAATATTATAATTAGAAAAGAGTGCTAATAAAATTTAATATAGGTAACTATATCTTACTCTTAAATGGGATAAGGCTAGCGCAAGCTGGCATCAAACACCCACGACAGGCCACACACAACGCGACGCAGGTCTAGTGCAGGGTTAGCGTTAGCCTAAACATAGACATAAGGGGGTTTTCTTCCTATTTAAGGGTTTTCCTTTTAACAAAGCAGTAGGAGTACTAGTACTAGCCCTACATAGAGCTAGCTAGCGTAAATAATATATATATATATCTTACTCTTAACTAAGAATATTAATCTATAATACCCTAGCTAAAAGCTAGCTATAAAATACTTAGGACCTTATAAGATTAAGAAAGAAGTTAGCTATTATGGTTTAGCTTATTAATTAAAGCTACCTAAAGGAACGCGCTTATATAATGTGTTTAATATTATAAGCTTAAAACCTTTTAGAGGAAATCTACGTAATACAGTTAAAATAACCTTACTATAAGATAATATTAAAGAAGATTAAGAGGAATTTAAAGTTAAACGAATTATTGCTTATAAATATAATAGAAAATAGCGTAAATATTTAGTAAAATAGAAAGACTATAATAATTTAGAAAATTTATAGGTACTATAAAGGGACTTTGCTATAAAAGAAGTTATTAAAGATTATAAGCAGTAACTAAGCAGCTAAATCTTAACTTTTTAGCTACTTAATTAACTCTTAATTATAACTTAAAATAATTATTAGGTTATAGTAATTTAATTAGGAAATAATTTACTTAATAATAATTTAGACTACTAAATAAATCTTATATTTAAAGCAAAGACTTAGCATAAACTTATAGCTATCTAATAGCTAGACTTTAGAGATATATTTAAACGCATTTTTAGTAATATTTCTAACTTTATTAGCCTTAGACTTATTATTACTAAAGGCTTAAACTTATAATTCCTTAGGAAGTTCTAAAGGTTTAATATAAGTAAGGAGAGTAGCTTAAGTAATAATAAACTAGTAGTAAGTTAGTAAAGAATAAGTAGTAAAGTTAATAATACTAACTATAGGGCTATAAGTGGCTATAAACTAAAGATAATTAGTAATTTTAATCTAGGTTTCTAGATTAATAATATTAATTAGCTATAAAAAGTAACGCGTTTATTATACTTTACTTCTTAAGAAGCCTTAGCTATAAGACATATGTAATAAGCTGTCAAGGCTTTTGGCTTGGGAGTGAATAACAGAGTAAAGGTTAGATTGAAGTGTCGTAGCTATTGATCTGCTAGCTAGGGGTAGGTGCTTGAAAGGTTTAATCTCTAGCCTTTTCTCTTTGTTTATAGGAAAGCCCCTTTAAATAGCCCGCAGCTCTTACGTAACTAGCTCGCAGCTAGCCCTTAGCTCTGTGCCCCGCTAGGTTCTACCCTTATTAATGCTATTACTACCCTTATAGGTGCTATTGCTATTCTACTCCTAATATAATACTCCTCTTACTGCGATCGTCCTTAATTGCATTAAGGTGCTATCTTAGGGTTAGGTTATAGCGCAAGAGTTTCTTTATTACTACTTGCTATAGTAATTTTACAAAGCAACATAGTGATATTAATAATATTGAGCTATATTAGCCTTTTTCACAGTAACCGCCTGCTAATAGAAGCTAGGTTATAGTTACTTCTTAACTTCCTATCCATAGGTTATTCTTTTAAGAGATTCTTCCTAGCTAGACTAGTTAGCGTAATTTTTAATTAGCTTAACTCTATGGGGCTTAGATTACCCTACTTCTTCCGTTTTTCTTTAAGCTTGCAGTAGTAGCCTAATGAATTTATAGTAATCTTATAGTGATAATTTGTAAATCATAGCAATCTCTTATAAGCACACTAGTTATAACGCACGGAAGATTCTAGTTAGAGTAGCTTAGATTAATCTAAGGCGCCTGAATTCCTATAAGAAGGGGTAATTTCCTTCCTTCTTTTCTCTCTTTTCTTTCTCTTCTTTAAGCCTCTTATTAACTTATAAGTCCCTTACTAATATAATAGCTACTATAACGCTACTATTATATAATATTAACTACTAACTATTATAGCTTAAGCTATTATATCCTATACTACTACTATTAAAGATCCTACTATTAAGCTATCTTATAAGGGAAGAACCTTATAATTATTAAAGACTACATAAGTTCACTACTTCTTTATTACTCTTTTATTACTAACTTAGAGCTAGTTTAATAAAAATTCTATATATATATTATACCTAGTGGTTAGCTATTTAGAATATAGCTCTAAGGGATAATAATAAAGATAAATAGCCTTAGTATATTACTAAGGGAAAGCCTGCTCTAACTAAATATAATTACTCCTCTAGTATAAACTTATTACTAGCTTACTATTATTATTACTAATGTTTAGCTTTTCGCAGGTAATTCTCTAAAATACTATTATTATGCTTAAAATAATAAGACTTATATTGACCTTTGATACTTTTTCCGCACTGATCTAAAGGTCCGGAATCGCCTCTAAAATACAAACCACATCGATATTTAAATTCCTTACCTCCGTTTACCCCCTCCTACAATGTCACATCGCGATAGAGCTAGAGGCAGGTGTGAGGGCAAGATGCTAATAGTAATTAACACTAGAGAAAGGGGCTAGTATAGAGCTACTACTACCTAAACATAGGAATAGGGTAATTTAATGCCTATAGACGCGAAGATAACCTAATAATAGATTAGATATAATTTAAGTACCTAGATAACACGAAATTCTATAATAAGATTACTAGCCTTATCCCTAGCGATAAAGTCTCCTAAGTTTAGAGCATTATAAAGGCTATAGCCTACTAGGTAGCGAACCGCGTCTATGCTAAAATAAGAGCTATAAATAATAATAGTAGTAATAATAATAATAATATTTACACTACTAAAGAAGCCTTTAAAGTAGCCCTTAAGAAGGCTATTAGGGAAGAAGCTAAAGGAACTAATATACTAACCTAGGTAAGCGTTATAGCTAGACTAGCACTAAGAAGGCTAAATAACAAAACCCCTTATAGGTCCTAGGTAAATAACATAGAGAAGTACTTATTAAAGGTAATATAATTTAGGAAACGCTTTAATCCTAAGGCGCTAAAGACATAATAACTATAGTAAATAGAGCTACTAGCTAAACTATAGCTATAGTAGCTAGAAGACTCCCTAGTAAAGACATAATTATTACCTTTAAAGGAAATATAGCCTAATATAAAGAGGACTAAAAATAGATCGCTAAAGTATTTAGTCTAGAAGTAGCCCTCTATTACTATGTACTTAGCGTTATAGTTAAGGGATTCCTAATAAAGCATATATCTATTAAGAACCTTATAACTAAGATTAGAAAAGCGAATAAAGTAAATGTAATTAAGGTAACTGTAAGGCGCCCCTAAGTAGAAAACACATAGCATACTATCCTAATCCTAGGACTAGTAGAAGTAAAAGATACTAATAAGATATACTAAGATAGAATAGTCTTTAAAGCAGAGCTATTCTAGACTAAACTATATAATAAGACCTTATAACCCTAATAATACTATAACTGCTTCTAAACTAGCTATATTATAAAGTTCTATAAGGCAGCCCTAAGGTATAGTAGGTATAGAGCTAGCTAATATAAGGAAGGAGAAATATTATACCTAATAATTAGTAAATAACTAAAGGAAAACTATATCTTATATTCTAGCCTATACCTAGCGTGGTTAAGGGACTGCCCTATCCTAAAAGAGAAGTAAAATGTAGTAAAAGCAAGCTACCTAGAGTAACTATTATAATTTGCTAGTAACTCCCTAGATAGAAGCCTAACGCTACCCTATAAGGGAACTAGCATAGCTATAGCACCTATTATTATAGTAGGTAGGAAAAGGGAATACCTAATAAATATAGAGAGGAGTGCTAAATAGCCTAGGGTAGGGAGTATTATATAATATATATCTTAAAATAAGGCTAGAATAAAGCTAGTATAAGATAGTAAAGACTTACTACCCCTTAATTAATATAGTAATATTATAAGTTCTCTTTTAGAATATAAATAAGAAGGATAGCCTAATATATATAGCGCTCTAACACTAAACTAATATAGACATAATAGCAATCTAAGAGTAGGAACATATAAGGCACCTATGGCCCTTAGCACTAGGCCTTGCCTAATTCTAACTAGTATATTATAAGGGATAGAATACAGTATATGTAAATAAGAAGTATAATATAGGGTTATAGATAGCCTAGGGAGGACCTAACTAGTTATTAGTAGAGATAAAAGGCGTAAATATTTACTCCCTTTACTTAGAAAATATATAGATAACTAGAATATACCTATCTATACCTTTAATATAGAAGAGCCCTATAGCTAAAGCGTTTTTATAAGAGACTTTAACTAAAAACACCTCTAGGATAGCTTAAATAGAATAACTAGAGGAGCGGAGGAATTACTAGACCTTATAAGCTAGTAAAGGCTTAGTCTAGTAATGCCCTAAGGGGAACCTATAAGATAATATAGAGAAGATAGAGATAGCACTATAGATCTAGTATAGGTAACTCTAGATATCTAAGTTTACTATAATAGCATAGAAGACCTTATAGGCTCTAACTATATTCTATAGCTAATTAGTATCTTTACTAAGGAGTAAGAAGGCGCCTTACCTACCCTTAAACACACCTAGACTATAATAAATAAACTATAGGTAAAAGCGAAAGCAGTAGTGTAACTCTAAGCGGAAAATACGCTAGACCTAAAAGATAAGGAAGGAATTAATGCATATATAATATGGCTTATTACAAACCTCTAATAGATAGTAGAACTAGTAGCCTTATGAAAGCGCTAAGGACTCCTTAGCCTAGAGGCATAGTAGTTAAGGAGAACAAAAGAGGTAGTCACTAAAGTTAAATAAGCTAAGAGATAATAGAGGCACTAAAAGACTAAAGCAAACTAGCAAGCCTTCTCTAAGGTAAATAATAACTAGGAACGGATAGTTAGGGAAGAAAAAGGAATGTGTAAAGAGAAGCCTTATAAAAAGCTAATATATAGGAAAAGGATAGCGGAGTTTAGAGACTAGAGAGATAGGCCTAGCTCTAAAGCTAGGCCCCCTAGAGCTCCCTAGACTCCTAGACCTAGAAAGAACTAATAATAACCCTAACCTAGCTATTACCTATAAGAATAAGGCAAGCATACTTATATAAAGGTTCTTCCTAAGCCTATAGTAAACCTCTCTTATATCCTAGACCTCTCCTTCCTAGAGCTTAATAATATACTAGTCCTAGATAAAGAATGGTTTAGAGTAGGAGATATTAGAAACATCCTATTAGACATAGCTAGGTAAAAAGCCCTAGGAGATAATAAGTTCCTAGCAGGCCTTATTAAGGCCTATAATAAACTAGCTAAAGAAGCTATAGCGCTTACTAAATACTATTCTTAAAGTAAGATATTTTCTAGCATAGTTCTAAACTATATAAGTAGTAGTAATTAGAAAGCTAGGAAAACCACTAAGGAGATAAGAAGGGCTAATGTGTAGAGACCTATCTTACTACTAAACATAGTAAGTAAGATTATAGAAGTAGTAATTATAAGGTAGCTTATAGCCTTTGCTAAGGCTAAGGGCCTTCTCCCTAAGCTATAAATAGGAAATAAGGTAAATAGATTAATAGAAACCGTAATTAGAGTCCTTATAGAATACGTAAGAGAGGCTTAGGGCAGAGGCAGTATTACCTTATTAGCGTAGATAGACATCTTATCTATATTTAATAGAGTTAGCTACCTATACCTAATTTACGTTTTAATCTAAATAGGCATACTACGCTAGCTAATAGCTATAATATATAGCTTCCTTACAGATAGAATAAGCTAGCTTAGCTTTAATAGTAAACTCTTAAGACCCTTCTAGATAAAGGTAAGCACCCTATAAGGCTTACCCCTCTTACTAATCCTCTTCTTACTTTACTTAGCAAAGCTTTATATATGCCTTTAAGCTATCCTAGGTATAGTAGTAATAGGATTTGTAAATAATATAAATATAGTAGTGTTTAGAAAGAATACTACGTAAACCTAGAAGAGGCTTAAAGCTACGTGAAAAGTGTGTGAAAAATAGGTAAAAGAAGGAGAGTAAAGTTTAACCTAGTAAAGACTAAACTTATATACTTTAGTAAAGCATACTAACCCCTATAGGCTAGGGTTTAACTTAGTGTAAAGAGATAGTGCCTATAGAGTTATATAGGTTCCTTAGAGTCTAGGTTAATAGGAAACTTAATTAAAGCGCTTATAAGAACATCCTAAAAGGCAAACTAGCCTAGTAGTAGCTTACACTCTCTTTGCTAGCGGTATTAGCCTAGGGTTATAGCTTTAGAGATGCCTAACTCCTATATATATAGGTAGTCTAGCCTATTCTTACCTATAGGGTAAGTGCTTACTATACCCTAACTAAGAAGGGTAGAAAACTAAGAGAAGTAGTTAAAAGCTTTATAATAGACTAATTAACCTGCCTCTAAATTATAGCTAGCGCGTTTAAGGCTATACCTATTGCTTAACTAGAGGTTAAGACTTACGTCCCTCCCTTAGATCTATATCTAAATAAGATAAAATAGAAGTTTAAGGAGAGAATTATAGAGAGCGGAATAACTATAATAATCTAAGCCGCTACTAACTTAGTATAAATAGTATTATAGCATAGACTAAGACCCCCTAGAAATAATAAGCTAGTAGTAGAATTATATAAGGAATAAAGATAACGCTAGGATAAATAGTATAGCAGAGAACGCCTAGGGTGGCATAGGCTTATGAGAGAGCTAACTAAGGACTAACCGCTAACTTATAACCTAAAGGAAATCTAAAGATTCTATATAGGACTAGAAAAACACGTTTCCTTAACTATAGTCTAACTACGCATAGGAAAGATTAGCCTTAATAAATTCCTTTTTAAAGAGGCATCCCTAGGGTAAACTTACCCTATGTAGCTATAGTAAAGTAGTTAAGGACTAATATTATATTATAGTTAACTGCCCTAAATATAATTACTAACGCCCCTAATCGCAATAGCCTAGAGATATATAGGAGGTAAGGCTAGCCTTAAACTACCCCCTAAAGGTAAGAGCTATAGCTAAATAGTTCCTTAGTATAAAATAACTCTAATACTACTTATTAGTATAGGAACTAGTAGCTAATATACGCAGGAGGGAGGAAGAGCTAGAGCTAAGGCGCTTTTGCTACGCTAGGACTAATAACTAGGATATGGATATAATAGATAACTAGGGAGAGGCGCGGGACTATATGGTTTAGAACTAGCAGTAGGCTAGCTATAGGATTATAATTCTAGAACTATTATTAGATTAATCTTAACTATTAAAAACGCTAGGTATTAAAATCCCTACTAGTCTGCCCCTACCCCTTTACTAAGCTATAACTACCTAACTGTTTATTCCTCCTCTAGGACTAGAATTACCCCTCTATTACCTTTGCCTGCCCCTTAGCAAGTAAAGCTATAGCTAGGAGATAGTTTGTCTTTATAGTATAGGCATCTAGGCGCTATAACTAAAAGATAACCTTATTATGCTAATCTCCCTAGTACTAGACTAGCCTAGACCTGCCGTAGAAGCACTCTGCTTCTTTTTACTCTAATTCCTAGCATAGAGTTTCTTAATATAATCCTAATAATTATCTAGGACCTAGAGAACCATTAGACCTAGACTAGAACTAATAGCAAACTAGTGTAGTAACACTTACATTACCCCTAGTAACTATAGCTGCCTAGACCTTAACTAACTACTAGTGCTTATTTTGCTAACTAGTTAAATTAGGCTAAGAGCAAATTAGCATAGGACTAGGCCTAGGAGAGAGGCGCTAACTACTTACCTTTAAGTAACTATAGTTTTAAACCTAATAATTAAAATAGGCGTTAGTAGTAAGCCCTATGTAAAATAGTTAGCCTTACCTCTAAACCAGAATAGAGTTAACTTACTAGCAATATTATAGTATTAATGCCTAGGATAGTTAATAGACTAAGACTTATAGGAAATATATTAAATCCTATAGGAATCCCCTAACTATTATAGGTTAGACTTAGAGTAGACTTAGTATAGGGGTAGTAGTGGTTATACCTTAAGATCTTTAGCTATAGCTTACTTAAGTTACTTCTTGGTTAATAACTTCTAAGGGTAGTGATTATTCTTAGGAGTTTCCTAGGTAGATTAGAGCTAGAATAGCATAGGACATAGGAGTACTTATAGCTACTAGCGCTATTTTATTAAATAACTTAATAGATTTATAGTAACGTTAGCATTTAGGCTAATACTAGCCTAGGAGCACCTTAGGTAGCTCTAAGGAAGAAAAGAACCTATAGGAAGTTTAAGGAAAAAGAGGAAAGAAGGAAGACCTATCATAACCCCAAAGGTGTGTGAGGTAAGCCACTAGACCAAAGATCCGCCAATGTTAGCTGTCGCTACATTGCACCTTACAATCACTTAAGACCTATCGCTCTGCATGCCACACCTCATAGCCTCTCCTAGCGACGTGCATCGATGGCCACGTGCGCCACTGTGGGTGCCACGTCTTACCTAACGATTAGCGCCTTACAATTATCCCCCTCAGAATGGCTTGCCCTCAAGCTAAGCCACTAGGGGCTAAGCCCGGTTACCAAGGCCCTTTGGAAATCAGTGATTGCGAACCCCAAGGACTAGGATGACATAAGCAAACTATATTACTATAGTGGGCCTAGCCAATCCTACCCTGTAAGCCTAACGTAAGCTGCTCACCTAGGAACCAAATCTAAGACTACCGCTAGGATTCGAACCTAAGACTATCGCAACTAGAAGACCTGTGACAGCTAACATTAGCGGATCTTTTGGTCTAGTGGCTTACCTCACACACCTTTGGGGTTATGACAAGACCCTCTAGGGAGAGGAACCCTTCTTATACTTATATAGGGGGCTGAATTATAGATATTAATAAAGAAAGAAGAATATAAGATAAGAATCTAGTTAGTTAATGCCTAAGAGACCTAGGCCTAGAAATAGCTAGGAATTAAACTAAACTAACACCCTTACCATAGAAGATAAATAACATTAGGTGCTCTAACTTCCCTAGACTAATAAGCTAGACCTAGGCTAGAGAAGGCTAAAAAGTGGGACTATAAAAGAGCTAGCTAAAAAGTGAAAGAGAAGTGAATTACTACTATAAAACCAAATCTAGCACGCTATAAGATAGTATAATAGGCCTAGAGCAGTGCTAGAGTAGACCTAGGATAAAGCTAGGCAGGGCTTAGAACCTAGGATTTTCCTTTTTCCTTTCTTCTTTCTTTTCTTATTAGGATAAGGCTAGTGTAAGCTAGTAACAAACACCTACGATAGGCCACACACAACGTGACGCAGGCCTAGTGCAGGGTTAGCGTCGGCCTAAACATAGATGCAAGGGGTTTTTCTTCCTATTTAAGGGTTTTCCTTTTGACAAAGCAGCAGGAGTACTAGTACTAGCCCTACATAGAGCTAGCTAGCGTAAATAATATATATATAATAAGACTTATATTAAGGTAAGTTAAGCCTTAAGGGATTACCTCTTAATTATTACTAACTCCTTACTAGTATTCTATTTAAATTATAAAGCTATATAAATAGCTTTAGGATATTCTTTATAACCTTCTAGAACTATACTATATTAGCAAAGTAAGTTTCCCTTAACCTATTACTTTAACACTACTAATATACTACTAGGAGTTTATATAAGCTAAGAAGAAACTTTATAATACTCTTTTAGCCTTAAAAATACTAATAAATATAGGCAAGCCTATTATATATATCTTATAGCTAAGGCTTTTTAAGAAGTAAAGTATAATAAATGCGCTGCTTTCTTATAGCTAATTAATATTATTAATCTAGAAACCTAGATTAAAATTACTAATTATCTTTAATTTATAGCTACTTATAGCCCTATAGTTAGTGCTATTAGCTTTACTACTTATTCTTTACTAACTTACTACTAGTTTATTACTACTTAAGCTACTCTCCTATATATATTAGACCTTTAGAACTCCCTAAGGAATTACAAGTTTAAGCCTTTAGTAATAATAAGTCTAAGGCTAATAAAGTTAGAAATTATGCTAAAAATACGTCTAAATATATCTCTAAAGTCTAGCTATTAGATAGCTATGAGTCTATGCTAAGTTTTTGCTTTAAATACAAGATTTATTTAGTAGTCTAAATTATTATTAAGTGAATTATTCTTTAATTAAATCGCTGCGATCTAACGATTATTTTAGATTATAATTAAGAGTTAATTAAGCAGCTAAGAAGTTAAGATTTAGCTACTTAGTTACTGCTTATAGTCTTTAATAACCTCTTTTGTTATAAAGTCTCTACGTAGTACCTAAGAATTCTTAGAATTATTGTAATTCTTCTATTTCACTAAATATTTACGCCATTTACTATTATATTTATAGGCAATAATTTGTTTAACTTTAAATTCCTCTTAATCCTCTTTAACGTTATCTTGTAGTAAGGTTATTTTAACTACATTGCTTAGATTTCCTCTAAAAGGTTCTAAGCTTATAATGTTAAAAATATTATATAAGCGCGTTCCTTTAGGTAACTTTAATTAATAAGCTAAACCATAATAGCTAACTTCTTTTTAATCTTATATAGTCCTAAGTACTTTATAGCTAGCTTTTAGCTAGGGTATTATAGATTAATATTCTTAGTTAAGAGTAAGATATAGTTACCTATATTAAACTTTATTAGCACTCTTTTTAATTATAATACTTTTTCTATAAGGCCTATAAGTAGCTTAATAGCTACTTAATCTCTATATGCTTATGCTTTAATTCTAAAACTCTATTTTTAGCTTAATTATTAACTATTAGAATTAGTATAACTGCTTAATCTAGTCCCCTTAGGTTATACCCTTATAGCGCTTCTATAGGTATATAACCATAACTTATATACGCGCTTATATTATAAGCAAACTATACTATTAGAAGATAATTAACCTAATTAGTTTACTCTACGCATATAAATACTCTTAAATAGTGCTCTAAAACTTAATTTAAGTGTTCTATCTAACTATCTATTTATAGATAAAACATAGTGCTTAATTGCCGCTTTATTGCTAAGAGGTAGTAGAATATTCTCTAAAATCCACTAGTAAATATTAAACCTTAGTCTATAATAATACCTTTTAGGGCTTTATAATCTTTAAAAATATATTCTAGGAAGATAGTTACTAGTCTATTACTAGTTAACCACGTGGATATAGGGATGTAAATACTATATTTTATAAATCTATTAACCACTACTAAGATTATATTATACGTTTTACCTTACTAATCTTTAACTAGTAAGAGTCTAGTAATAAAATCCATTAATAATTCTTAAAAGGAGTAATCTAGCACTAGTAGTATAGCTAGCTTACTATAAGGTTTATATATTCGCGGTTTTAAAACTTAATAGCTAATATAAGTACGTATATATACCTTAATATCTCTTTTTATTCCTAGCTAAAAATATTAGTTAGTAACTTATTAAAGAGTTTTAGTAACCCCTTAATACCTAGTAGTAAGGTTATTATAAATTAGTAATAGGATTTCTTTTCTTATTCCCTATAGGATAAAAACTTAATTTTTAAATATTAATAGCTTAGAGAGTCTAATAGACTATATCTATAATATATCTAGGTTATCGCTTAATAGCAGCGCCCTTTTCTTTATAATAAAGGTATCTCTCTATTATATATCTAAAAGTAAGACTTAGATTAAGGATTTTAATTCCATGTCTTCTATAAATATAGCGGAGTTTAACTTAGAAGAGGTTCTTTATACTACTAAGACCCTAGCCATAACGTATCTACTAGGTTATAACTCCTTAGCTAGCGAATTTAGTCTTATATACAGTCTATTCCCTACTATAACGCCTATATTAAGCGTATCTAGTCTAATAGGCTTCTCTAAAATTAATAAGACCCTAGCTATTATACTACTGCTAGGTAATAACTCCTTAGCTAGTAGGCTTAGTCTTATATATAGTCCCCTATGCTATAATAACATCCTTTAAATATATCTAAACTATTAGGCTTTTCTAAAATTAATAAGACCCTAGCTATTATACTACTACTAGGTAGCCACTCCTTAGCTAGCAGGCTTAGTCTTATATACAGTCCCCTATGCTATAATAATATTCTTTAAATATATCTAGACTATTAGGTTTCTTTAAAATTAAGAAGACCCTAGCTAACATACTATCACTAGGGAGCAACTCCTTAGCTAGTAAGTCTAGTCTTACGTGTAGTCTATCCTTATCTAGTTAATAGGCAGGGGTGATTTTATAAAGCGCTAGACGTTAATAGTTTTATTATAGCGTTCTCATAGCCTATTATCTATAAACTAAACACACTATATTTTCTTAGAGCACTAGATACTAGTAGTTCTATTATAGCGTCCTTATAGCGTGTTATTTATAAATTTAGTAAGAAAGGTTAGTAATTATAAGGACACTGCCTTTACCTTCCTCTCTTTACTTATATAATTTAACCTCCTTAATAGAGTATTAGTAAGGTTTAACTTACTTACTTTATATTTAATTATAAAGTTAAATAAATAGAGTTTATCTAGTATAGTAACCTATCTACTAGTTAACTTTAGCTTTATAGCTAGGTACTTATGGTTTAAGTAATCTATAACCACTATAACTAAATGCATTAAGTATGCAAGGTAATGCCTCTAAGTTTAGAATGCCTCTTAGATAGCTAGTAACTCTATATCTAGTGTTATATAGCATAGCTCTATCTTATTTAACTTTCTTAATATATATACCACTAGGTGCTAGTAACCTAGCACTAACTACGCTAGGATAGCCCTAAGTGCGTGTCCTAAGGCGTTTATCTTAACCCTTAATAAGGCTAGTGAATTAAAGTGTACTAGAATTAGTGCCTCTTAGAATTATTTTTATAGCTCCCTAAACGTAGCTAACTTATTAGGATTTAGCTTAAACTTTACTAGTTAGTCTCCTTAGAGTTAATTAGTTAATAGGATAACTATTTTGCTATAGCCTTTAATAAACTATCTATAAAATCCTATAAAGCCTAGGAATAACTAGATATTAAAGACGCTGCAAGGTACTAGCTAAGTTACTATTATCTTAATTCTAGCAGGCTCTATTATAATTCCTTCTTTAGATATAATAAAGCCTAGGAATTTAACCTCCTTATATAAAAATTTACACTTTTCTAGGTTAATAAAGAGGCTTGCTTCTTAGAGCTTCTAAAGGACTTATTTTACATACCCCTTATGCGTAGCTATATCGCTACTATAGATTAGGATATTATCTAAATACATAACGCAAATTATATCCATAAGGCCTTTAAGGGTATTATTAATATATTCTTAAAAGGTTATAGGTGTATTAACTAGCCTAAAAGGCATTACAAGATATTCAAAGTAACCATATTTACATTAGAACGCTATTTTCCACTTATTACCCTCGCGAATACGTAGCTAATAGTACGTATCTTTAAGGTCTAATTTTATATAGACCTTTACTCCCTTTAATTAGTTTAAGATCTTTATAATTAGTAGTAATAGCGCTTTATCTTTAATAGTAATCCTATTAAGGGCTCTATAATTCACATAGAGGTGTAATTTTCCTCCTTTCTTTAGTATAAATAATATTAGGGCTTTAGCTAGGCTAATAGATCTTTAAATCTATCCCTTTTGCTACGCGCTCGCTAAGTACTCACAGAGCACTTCTAGCTCCTTTTCTACTAAATTATATATTAGTCCCTATAGGGTGTTTTCCCTCTTCTAATTTAATAGCATAAGTTTAGCTACCTAGTGTAAGGAGAATACCTATAAGTTTATTTAAAAGATATCCTTAAACTCCTTATAGGCTTAGGGTATTTATATGGTTAACTCATAGGCTTTGCTTATCTCTATAGTTACTAGGTTATTATAAGGCTTATCTTTGTTTACTATTAAGATATTATTATCTTTTATATAATTTTAGTTATTATCCCCTATAAGATAAATCTAATATAAGCGCGTTTTGCCTCCTTATATACCTATCATATCCCTACTGCTAGTCTAAGACATTCTTTTATAATAGGGTGTCTCTAGTAACTATCTATCTAGGATATAATTACTAGTTTATATGTAACTACCTAGTTATGCCCTAATAATAGGTCTTTACTAGTATTAGCTATGTAGTAGCTAACTTAATATATTCTTGCGTAGCCTATGCTATCCTTAATTAATAAAGTTTGCAATAAGATCCCTTAATGCTTAATTTTAGTAAGGGCAGCACTCTTAAGGGTTATATTATCCTTTTTATATTAGCCTAATTAACTACTATTAGTAACTTTAGGTAGATAATTAAATAGGTTACGCTAGGGTTAAATAGTGCCTTTATAGCTACCTATTTATATTCTTACTATAACTTTACCTTAACTCTTAGTCTTAGATCTTTAGGTAATAATTTAATAAGAGTATTTTCCTAGGGTTACACTAAGCTAATAGGGTCTTATTTAAGTCTAATAGGTCTTTATCTCTAGCCTAGTTATAGCTACTCTTATGCATCTCCGTTATATAGTTGCTTCTCTTACAAATAAAGTAATCTAGTTTAGTATAGCTTAGTAAAGCATATCCTAGCTTACTATACTTAAAGCATATAAATAGCGAATTTATCTTTCTATTACTGCTTTATTACTATAGCCTTTTTAGCAAAGTAAAATATTATTATCTTTTCTAACTATTATTACCTTAATTACTTAATTAGCCTCCTTTAGTTATAACCTTTGCCTTTCTTTCTTAGCCTACTAGGTAAGTCTAACTCTTAGGAACTCTTAGCTAAGTACCTGCTTCTTTATAGTATTATTAAGGCTATTAATAAATATATAGATTTATAGGCGTTTAGGAATTACTTTAGGTAACTTAGCCTCTGCCTTACCCTAGATCTTTATAAACGTCTAGAATAATTAGTGATTTTCTTATCTAAGACCTATTAACGTTCTTATTGCTTCTAAGCACTATGCATTCTTATCTATAGTTCCTATCTTTAGCTAATCCACGAATTTATCCTAGGTATAACCCTAGTAGTTTATATAACTATCCGTGGCTATATAACGCATCTATTATTACTTTACGTTATCTACTAGGCAGCTACTAGTATAGGTAACCTTAGTTATATTATCTATAAAGGTTCTATAATCTATAGTAAAAGCTACATTTAAATCCGCTAGGAAATTCTAAAGACTCTTAAAAGTATTCCCTTTATATATAGGTGCTTTTAATTATATCTTTATAAGGCTATATCGCTATATAATAGGTACTACCTAAGGTACTAAAGGAGGGGTATTTATAGGTCCTATGTCTAAGTTACCTAAGGATATAGCTTCTTCTATTATCTATAGGTTTTACTGTAAGTAAGCGAGTTTCTATCTCTTTTCTATAATATATATCTAGGTTACTACTTCTTTAAGGCGCTAATTTAGTGTTACCTCCTTATTATTAATAAGTGTTCCGCTTTACTAATTATCTAATAAGGACTAGCAAACCACTCTAGTTAGGTTTAGTAGTGTAATATTCTCCTGCTTATCTATAGCGTGGTTATAGCTACTACTTAATTAGGTTGCTATGTGATAAATTCTAGATATCTTAATCTAACTAATAGTCTATTACCCTAAAGGGAAGAGAGATTAATTTGTTAAGGCTTTTGGCTTAGGAGTGAATAATAGAGTAAAGGTTAGATTAAAGTGTTATAGCTATTAATCTGCTAGCTAGGGGTGGGTGCTTAAAGGTTTAATCTCTAGCCCTTTCCCTTTGTTTGTGGGAAAGCCCCTTTAAATAGCCCGCAGCTCTCACGTAACTAGCCCAAGCTAGCCCTTAGCTCCGTGCCCCGCTGGGTTCCACCCTTATCGATGCCGTCGCCACCCTCATCGATGCCGTCGCTGTTCTGCTCCTGACATAAGGCTCTTAGACTAGTATGCTACTGCCTTAAAGAGAACATAGGCTATAATAGCCTTAGGATTATTACCTTATTTATTAAGATTAAATAATTTTACTATCTTTAATATCTTAGATATAATAAAGTCTTATATCTCTAGGGGAATATGTCTTAGGAGAGGGTTATTAAGTTATAGACCTTTGCCTTTTTAGTCTCTTTTAACTTTAGTGCCTTCTTTAGTATTACTAAAGTTAGGCTAAAGAGAGAGGCTTTTAATAGTTCTCCTTATTAAGGAGCTTTTAACTTTCTTATCTCTATTATAGGAAGATAGAATAGAGGTATAGTATTAGTTATATAGTAGGTTAAAGGATTATAAGCATAGTTATTATCTTTATCCCTTAGGGGTTCTTAGGATTAGATCTTAGGAGTAATAAGCTCCTTTCTTATTATAAGAGAATGCTTTCTAAGGGTTAGGTATATAGTAAAACGCGCTAACTAAGTAATTAAAGATAGGTTAGACTAGTTACTAACTAGGCCTTAATCCTTTAATAGCTTTAAAGTCTTTATAAGGTCTTAGGATTAGATCTTAGGAGTTATAAGGCTCCTTTCTTATTATAAGAGAGTGCTTAGACTTCCTTAGCATAACTATACATACTTTTAGCAGCCCTTCTATTTTATAGGGTAGGTTTATAGTATAGCTATCTCTTCTAATTAACCTTGCTAATCTATAGTTAGGAAAAACCGTGTGGTTATCTATAAAGTTAACCACTAATTAGTGTTAGTATTATAGGTGCCTAACGTTAGGATTATAGCCTAGGAATAGGAATTTATCTTCTATTCTAGGCATTGTAATTAATTAGTTATAAGTATATGTATATAAGAGAGGAAAAGAGAGGCTTTTTTGGATTGTGAGAAGTGGCCACAAACGCAGTGCGTTTTTGTGGGTTATATAACTTATAGGCCCTTAACTAATCAGAGGGCAGGCTAATGAGTTATAGGTGAGGCCACCTCTCGCGAACGCGCGTTGCGCGCGCGCCCCTCGCGGCCTAACCTTTGCCGGGTAATTGCGGCTGCGTGCCGCGATTGATATCATGCTTATTCCAACAATTAGTAAGGTTAAGAGATATTATAGGCCGCTCTAAAGAGCCTATAATATTATCTAACGCGAATGCCTATTAATACCTAAAGCTATAGCCCTATAAATAGCTATAAAAGCCCTTAATAATACTATAGGCCTAAATAGCATTATTCTAACCCTTCTTATCTTCAGTGCTTACCCTTAAATAATTAATAATTCTCCTCCCTTACCTAATATTAAGTAATAAGCTCTTATAGTATAGAAGGTAATAAAGGAGATTAAGAGGTTATATACGCTATATAAGGTTAAGAAAGCCCTTACTATAAGGAATAGCCCTAATACCTTACTAACCCTTAATCTCCTACTTATATTACTAGTTCTTATCTAGTAAGAGCATAAAGGATAGTAAGGCCTATATAAGCTCCTTATAATAGATAAAGGGAGCTATACCCTTAATCTTCTATAAGGCCCTAAGGTCTTTAGGTTAACCTTTATTAAGCCCTATAATAAAGATCCTAGTAAGGAAAGGCTATTACTAGTAAAAGGTAATAACCTAAAGGTAATTAAAGGGGAAGAGTAAGAGGTATAAATTAATAATATAGTGCCTCTAGCCTCTCTAAAAAAAGGCTAGGAAGACTATAAAAGAACCCTCCTATAATTATTAATTAGGTAGATAACCTTAAGGCATTTATCTTAAGTAAGGAGAAGGTAAACCTTACGCTTATAATCTAATTACGTAAGAAAGGCATAATTATAACTCCTAGCAAACCTTTTAAGCTCTTAATAAAGGCTAAGATTAATGCCCTAATTAGCTAAGGTATGTTTAAATTCATTACTTTTAATCTAAAGAAGCACTAAGGGATTTAAATCTTTAATTCCTATATTATTAATAAAAACCTTTGATACTTTTTCCGCACCGATCTAAAGGTCTGGAATCGCCTCTAAAATACAAACCACATTAATATTCGAATTCCTTACCTTTATTTACCCTCCTATAATGTTACATTACAATAGAGCTAGAGGCAAGTATAAGGGCAAGATGCTAATAGTAATTAACGCTAGAGAAAGGGGGCTAGCGTAGAGCTACTACTACCTAAACGTAGGAATAGGGTAATTTAATGCCTATAGACGCGAGGATAACCTAATAACGGACTAGATATAATTTAAGCATCTAGATAATATGAAATTCTATAATAAGATTACTAGCCTTATCCCTAGTAATAAAGTCTTATAAGTATAAAGCATTACAAAGGCTATAGCCCGCTAGGTAGTAAACTATGCCTGCGCTAAAATAAGAGCTATAAATAATAATAATAATAATATTTACACTACTAAAGAAGCTCTTAAAGTAGCCCTTAAGAAGGCTATTAGGGAAGAAGCAAAGGAACTAATATACTAACCTAGGTAAGCATTATAGCTAGACTAGCACTAAGAAGACTAATAATAAAACCCCTCCCTATAGGTCCTAGGTAAATAATATAGAGAAGTACTTATTAAAGGTAATATAATCTAGGAAATACTCTAATCCTAAGGTGCTAAAGATATAATAACTATAGTAAATAAGGCTACTAGCTAAACTATAGCTATAGTAGCTAGAAGACTCCCTAGTAAAGATATAATTATTACCTTTAAAGGAAACGCTACTTAATATAAAGAAGATTAAAAATAGATTACTAAAGCATTTAGACTAGAAGTAGCCCTTTACTACTATATACTTAGCATTATAGTTAAGGGATTCCTAATAAAGTATATATTTATTAAAAACCTTATAGCTAAGATTAGAAAAGCAAATAAAGTAAATATAATTAAGGTAACTATAATGCACTCCTAAGTAAAAATATATAATATACTACCCTAATCCTAGGACTAGTAAAAGTAGAAGATACTAATAAGATATACTAAGATAGAATAGTCTTTAAAGTAAAGCTATTCTAAACTAAACTATATAATAAAACCCTATAACCCTAATAATACTATAATTACTTTTAAACTAGCTATATTATAAAGTTTTATAAGGTAGCCCTAAGGTATAGTAAGTATAAAGCTAGCTAATATAAAGAAGGAGAAATATTATACCTAATAATTAGTAAATAACTAAAAGAAAACTATATCTTATACTTTAGCTTATACCTAGTATAGTTAAGGGACTATTCTATCCTAAAAGAGAAGTAAAATATAGTAAAAGTAAGCTACCTTAAGTAATTATTATAATTTACTAGTAACTCCCTAGATAAAAGCCTAATACTACCCTATAAGAGAACTAGTATAGCTATAAAACCTATTATTATAGTAAGTAAAAAAGAGAATACCTTATAAATATAGAGAGAAGCACTAAATAGCCTAGGGTAAGGAGTATTATATAATATATATCCTAGAATAGGGCTAGAATAGAACTAGTATAAGATAGTAAAGACCTATTACCCCTTAATTAATATAGTAATATTATAAGTTCTCTTTTAGAATATAAATAAGAAGGATAGCTTAATATATATAGCGCTCTAGCACTAAACTAATATAGATATAATAGTAATTTAAGAGTAGAAGTATATAAGATACCTATAGCCCTTAGCACTAGGCCTTACCTAATTCTAACTAGTATACTATAAAGGATAAAATATAGTATATATAAATAAGAAGTATAATATAGGGTTATAGATAGCCTAGGGAGGACCTAACTAGTTATTAGTAAAGATAAAAGGTATAAATATCTACTCCCTTTACTTAGAAGGATATATAGATAACTAGAATATACCTATTTATACCTTTAATATAGAAAAGCCTTATAGCTAAAGTATTTTTATAGGAGACTTTAACTAAAAACACTCTCTCTAGAATAACCTAGATAGAATAACTAAAGGAGCAGAGGAATTACTAAACCTTATAAGCTAGTAAAGGCTTAGTTTAGTAATACCCTAAGGGAAACCTATAAGATAATATAGAGAAGATAGAGATAGTACTATAAACTTAGTATAGGTAACTCTAGATATTTAAGTTTACTATAATAGAGTAAAAACCTTATAGGTTTTAACTATATTCTATAGCTAATTAGTATCTTTACTAAAGAGTAAGAAGGTGCCTTACCTACTCTTAAATATACCTAGACCTTAATAAATAGACTATAGGTAAAAGCGGAAGTAATAGTATAACTCTAAGCAAAAATACACTAGACCTATAAGATAAGGAAGGAATTAATATATATATAATATAGCTTATTATAAACCTATAATAAATAGTAGAATTAGTAGCCCTATAAAAGCGCTAAGGACTCCCTAGCCTAGAGGTATAGTAGTTAAGGAGAATAAAAGAGGTAGTTACTAAAGCTAGATAAGCTAAGAGATAATAAAGATACTAAAAGACTAAAGTAAACTAGTAAGCCTTCTCTAAGGTGGATAATAACTAGGAATAGATAGTTAAGGAAGAGAAAAGAAATATATAGAGAGAAGCCTTATAAAAAGCTAATATATAGGAAAAGGATAAAGAAGTCTAGAGACTAGAGAGATAGGCCTAGCTCTAGAGCTAAGCCCCTTAGAGCTCCCTAGACTCCTAGACCTAGAAAGAACTAATAATAACCCTAACCTAGTAATTACTTATAAGAATAAGGTAAGTATACTTATATAAAGGTTCTTCCCTAAACCTATAGTAAACCTCTCTTATATCCTAGACCTTTCCTTCCTAGAGCTAGATAATATACTAGTCCTAAATAAAGAATAGTTTAAAGTAAGGGATATTAGAAATATTCTATTAGATATAGCTAGCTAAAAAGCCCTAGGAGATAATAAACTCCTAGCAAGCCTTATTAAGGCCTATAATAAGCTAGCTAAAGAAGCTATAGTATACCTACTAAATACTATTCTTAAAGTAGGATATTTCCTAGCCTAGTTTTAAACTATATATATAGTAGTAATTAGAAAGCTAGGAAAACCACTAAGGAGATAAGAAAGGCTAATGCATAAAGACTTATCTTACTACTAAATATAGTAGGAAAGATTATAGAAGTAGTAATTATAAGGTAGCTTATAGCCTTTGCTAAGGCTAAGGGCTTTCTCCTAAGCTATAAATAGGAAATAGGGTAAATAGATTAATAGAAACTATAATTAGAGTCCTTATAGAATACGTAAGAGAGGCTTAAGGTAAAGGTAGTATTGCCTTATTAGCGTAAATAGATATCTTATCTATATTTAATAGAGTTAGCTACCTATACCTAATCTATATTTTAATCTAAATAGGTATACTATACTAGCTAATAGCTATGATATAAAGCTTCCTTATAGATAGAATAAGCTAGCTTAGCTTTAATAGTAAACTCTTAAGACCTTTCTAAATAAAGGTAAGTACCTTATAAGGCTTACCTCTCTTACTAATCCTTTTCTTACTTTACTTAGTAAAGCTTTATATATACCTCTAAGCTATCCTAGGTATAGTAATAATAGGATTTATAAATAATATAAATATAGTAGTGTTTAGAAAAATACTATATAAACCTAAAAAGGCTTAAAGCTATATAGAAAGTGTATAAAAATAGGTAAAAGAAGTAAGAGTAAAGTTTAACCTAGTAAAGACTAAACTTATATACTTTAGTAAAGTATACTAATCCCTATAGGCTAGGGTTTAACTTAGTATAAAAGAGATAGTGCTTATAAAGTTATATAGGTTTCTTAGAGTCTAGGTTAATAAGAAACTTAATTAGAGTACTTATAAGAATATCCTAAAAGGTAAACTAGCCTAGTAGTAGCTTATACTCTCCTTACTAGTAGTATTAGCCTAGGGTTATAGCTTTAGAGATACCTAACTCCTATATATATAGGTAATCTAGCCTATTCTTACCTATAGGGTAAGCGCTTACTATACCCTAACTAAGAAGGGTAGAAAACTAAGAGGAGTAGTTAAAAGCTTTATAATAAACTAATTAACCTACCTCTAAATTATAGCTAGTGTATTTAAGGCTATACCTATTACTTAACTAGACGTTAAAACTTATATCCCCCTTAGATCTATACCTAAATAAGATAAAATAGAAGTTTAAAGAGAGAATTATAGAGAGCGAAATAGCTATAATAATCTAAGCCGCTACTAACTTAGTATAGTTAGTATTATATTATAGATAGAGACCTCCCCTAGGAGTAATAAGCTAGTAGCGGAATTATATAAGGAATAAAGATAATATTAGGATAAATAGTATAGTAAGGAATGCCTAGGGTAATATAGGCTTATAAGAGAACTAACTAAGGACTAATTACTAACCTATAACCTAAAGGAAATCTAAAGATTTTATATAGGCCTAGAAAATATATCTTCTTAACTATAGTCTAATTATATATAGGAAAGATTAGTCTTAATAAGTTTTTCTTTTAGAGAGGTATCCCTAGGGTAAACTTACTACTATATAGCTATAGTAAAGTAGTTAAAGACTAATATTATATTATAGTTAACTACCCTAAATATAACTACTAATGCCCTTAATTACGCTAGCCTAGAGATATATAGGAAGTAAGGCTAGCCCTAAACTACCCCCTAAAGGTAAGAGCTATAGCTAAATAGTTCCTTAGTATAAAATAACTCTAATATTATATATTAGCATAAGAACTAGCAGCTAATATACACAGTAGAGAGGAGGAGCTAGAGCTAGGCATTTCCGCTATATAAGGACTAATAGCTAGGATATAGATATAGTAAATAACTAGGGAGAGATATAAGATTATATAGTTTAGAGCTAGTAATAAGCTAGCTATAGAATTATAATTCTAGAACTATTATTAGATTAATTTTAAATATATAACACTAGGTATTATAAACCCTACTAGTTTACCTCTATGCCTTTACTAAGCTATAACTACCTAACTAATTACTCCTTCTCTAAGACTAGAATTACCCCTTTATTACCTTAGCCTATCCCTTAGCAAGTAAGGCTATAGCTAGGAGATAGTTTATCTCTATAGCGTAAGCATCTAGATATTATAGCTAAAAGATAACCTTATTATATTATTCTCCTCTAGCGCTAGACTAGCCTAGACCTATAGTAAAGGCGCTATGCTTTTTCTTACTTTAATTACTAGTATAGAGCTTCTTTATATAATCCTAATAGTTATCTAGGACCTATAGAACTATTAGACCTAGACTAGATATAATAGTAAACTAGAATAGTAGTACTTACACTACCCCTAGTAATTATAGCTACCTAAACTTCCACTAGCTACTAGTGCTTATTTTATTAATCACTTAAGTTAGGCTAAGAGTAAATTAGTACTAGATCTAGCCTAGAATAGAGGCGCTAACTACCTTTAAATATCTATAGTTATAGACCTAATAGTTAAAACAGGTGTTAGTAGCTAGCCCTATATAAAACAGTTAGCCTTATTTCTAAGCTAGGATAGACTTAACTTACTAGTAATATTATAGTACTAGTGCCTAGGATAGTTAATTAACTAAGACTTATAAGATATATATTAAATCCTATAGGATTCCTAACTATAGTAAATTAGATTTAGAGTAAAGGTAAGCTAGGGTTAAAGGGACTATACCTTTAAATCCTTAGCTATAGCCTATTTAAGCTACTTCTTAGTTAGGGACTTCTAAGGGTATCGCTTAGTATTAGAGTTCTCCTAGGCAGATTAGAGCTAGAAAAGCATAGAATATAAGAGTAGTTATAGTAGCTAGCGCTATATTATTAGATAACTTAACTAATCTATAGTAATATTAGTATTTAGGCTAACACTAACCTAAAAGCGCCCTAGGTAGCTCTAAGGAAGAAAAGAACCTATAGGAAGTTTAATAAAAAAGAGGAAAGAAAGAAAACCCTCTAGGGAGAGGAACCCTTCTTATACTTATATAGGGAGGGGGCTAAATTATAGATATTAATAAAGAAAGAAGAATATAAGATAAAAATCTAGTTAGATAATGCCTAGGAGACCTAGGCCTAGAAATAGCTAGGAATTAAACTAAACCTATACCCTTACTATAGAAGATAAATAATATTAGGTGCTCTAACTTCCTAAACTAATAAGCTAGACCTAGGCTAGAGAAGGCTAAAAAGTAAGGCTATAAAAGAGCTAGCTAAAAAGTGAAAGAGAAGTGAATTATTACTATAAAACTAAATCTAGTATACTATAAGATAGTATAAGAGGCCTAGAGCAGTGCTAGAGCAAACCTAGGATAGAGCTAGGTAAGGCTTAGAACCTAGGATTTTCCTTCTTTCTTTCTTTTCTTTTCTTCTTATTAAGATAAGGCTAGCGTAAGCTAGTAATAAATACCTATAATAGGCCACACATAACGTAACGTAGGCCTAGTGTAGGGTTGGCGGCGGCCTGAATATAGATATAAGGGTTTTTCTTCCTATTTAAGGGTTTTCCCTTTTAATAAAGCAGTAGGAGTACTAGTACTAGCCCTACATAGAGCTAGCTAGCGTAATTAATATATATATATTATTAATAAAGTTAAAGAAAGAATAAGCTAGCTATATAAGAAATTAAGGCTTATAATCTAAGGCTTTAGTAATAAAGTAAAGTAAGCAATCCTTACGTAAGCCCTAATGATCTAAAGGGCAAGCTAATAATTAATCCTTATAACTACCCTTTCTCTTCTTATAAAAGGATTTCTCCTATAGATTTAAGATATTATATAGGCATACGTATAATTAGAAACGCTGCTAAATTATATAATCCTTACCTAACTCTCTATCTAAATTCGTGATTAGCACCCTAAAGGAATGATTATAAGAGTTATTAAGTCCCTTTACGGAATTATAAAGGCTAGCATATACTAGTGAGTAACTTACCATAAGCACTATAGAGAAAACCTCTAGATAATAATATTAAGCTATAATCTATGCTTGCTAGTAATATCTACTAAAAGCCCTTACTTTAGATACATAGGAATATAGACTAATAATACCCTTAGCCTATTAGATAAAGGATTCTCCTAATAAGAAGAAGATTAACTAGCTACTACTAAATTCGCTATAAAACTAAAGCAGTTTATTAAGCCTAATAACCCCTTATATTTAATAGTAAAATCATTTAACTAACTAATAATACTATTAAGATATAGTAAAAGGGTAAAGTAATAAGCTATAGTTAATCCTACTAGAAGAGCTAGAAAAGAAGTACGTGGAATAAAGGGCCTATAGTGCTTATATTACTTTAATCTACTAACCTAAGGTAAGCTTTAATTTATTAGTTACTGCGTAATATTAAGAACTAATAACTAAGAATATTAAGGAACTTAATCGCTATATTAAGTAGTAAATAGACTACCTACATTAAGGATTAATCTTTATACCTCTTAATCTTAAAAGAGTAAAGCTATTTATATTTATTAATAGATTATTTACTAATAATAAAGACCTTACCTTATAACTAGGCTATATTCTTATCCTAGCTAATAAGGAGTATAAAGACAGTAAGTTTATACTATAAGGCAATATTATATACTATAGCTTAATAAAGAGTAAGAGAGTTATAAGAAGTATGCTTACTTTAAAGGTCTATAGAATAGTAGTAAGTATTAATATAGCTTACGTAATTATAATAATATTAAAGATTATTATGGATTAATTAAACCTCCTAGAGATTCTAATTATAGTCTATATAGATTTATACTTATTATATAAATACCTTATTAAGCTTAGGACTATAAAGAAAAATAGCTTATAATTAATATTATAGCCCTTTAGTAATTATACAAACGCTATAAGCTCTATAAGATTAGATAGATTAATAGCAAAGATAACCTAGCTAATGCATTTATAAAGGTAATGCCTAATAAAGCCCTAGAGAGGTTTATTATAGGTAATATAGTAATAATCTAGATAGAGAGATAGGTTACCTAGACCTAGCACTGCCTATAAAGAGGTAAGGGACTAGAGCCCTAAAGCCTATGCCTAAGCCTACGTTAAAGCCTATGCCTAAGCCTATGCCTAAGCCTATGCCTAAGCCTATGCTAAAACTAGCGCTAAAGGCACTAGGCAAGCTACCTTAAGTATAGCATAGTTACATAGGGCATAGGCTAAGGGATTAGAGGTAGTGGAATTATAGCTTTAGAAGGGGGCATAGAATTATAGCCTTAGAAGGGAATGCCCTCCTAAGTCTTTATAGTAAGGAGAGGGAAGAGAAGGGAGTGTAAAGGGGCGTAGGAAGGTATAATCTAATATTATACCTTTAGAAGGGAAAGGATTATAGGCAATCTTCCCTAGGAATATAATCTAATATTATATTATAGTTAAATAAAGGGCCACGGGGAGGGATAATCTAATATTATACCTTTAGATAGGGAAGGGATTATAGGTAACCTTCCTCTCGTAATGTAATCTAACATTACATTACACTAGTTAAATAAAGGGGCATAGGCAAGGGCGGAAGGTAAAGGCAGCCTTCTATAAGGAAGAAGGATAAGCAATTAGAGAAGCTAGTTATCTAAAGCTAGTAGCGTATAGGGAAGGAAAGAGAGACTATTATTATTATTTCTTTTATTAGTTCTTTTATTTATATAACACATTTATTTAATCCCTTATATCTTCCTTTCTTAGATTAATATTATGCGTTAATAATTATATTAAAAAGAAAGAGATTCTAATATTAGAATAAGCATAATATCAATCGCGGCACGTAGCCGCAATTACCTAGTAAAAGGTTAGGCCACGAGGGCGCGCGCGTAACGCGCGCTTATAAGAGGTAGCCCTACCTATAACTCATTGGCCTGCCCTTTGATTAGTTAAGGGCCTATAAGTTATGTAACTCACAAAACGCACTGCGTTTATAGCCACTTCTTATAATCTAAAAAAGCCTCTCTTTTCCTCTCTTTTACACATACTTATGACTAATTGATTACAACGCCTAGAATAGAAGATAAATTCCTATTCCCTAGGCTACGATCCTAACGTCAGGCACCTGTGATACTAACAATAGCTTAGTAAAGCATATCCTAGCTTACTATACTTATAGCATATAAACAGTGAATTTATTGCTTTATTACTGCTTTATTACTATAGCCTTTCTAGTAAAGTAAAATATTATTATCTTTTCTAACTATTATTACCTTAATCGCTTAATTAGCTTCCTTTAGTTATAACCTCTACCTTTTTCCTTAGCCTACTAGGTAGGTCTAACTCTTAGGGAACTCTTAGCTAAGTACTTACTTCTTTATAGCGTTATTAAGGCTATTAATAAATATATAGATTTATAGGTATTTAGGAATTGCTTTAGGTAGCTTAGCCTTTGCCTTACCCTAGATCTTTATAAATATCTAGAATAATTAGTGATTTTCTTATCTAAGACCTATTAATATCCTTATTACTTCTAAGCACTATACATTCTTATCTATAGTTCCTATCTTTAGCTAATCCATAAATCTATCCTAGGTATAACCCTAGTAGTTTATATAACTATCCATAGCTATATAACATATTTATTATTACTTTGCGTTATCTACTAGGCAGCTGCTAGTATAGGGAACCTTAGTTATATTATCTATAAAGGTCTTATAATCTATAGTAAAAGCTATATTTAAATCCGCTAAGAAATTCTAAAGACTCTTAAAAATATTCCCTTTATATATAGGTGCTTTTAATTAAGTCTTTATAAGGCTATATTACTATATAATAGGTGCTACCTAAGGTGCTAAAGGAGGGGTATTTATAGGTCCTATGTTTAAGTTACCTAAGGATATAGCTTCCTCTATTATTTATAGGTTTTACTATAATTACATAAGTTTCTATCTCTTTTCTATAATATATATCTAGGTTACTACTTCTTTAAGGCGCTAATTTAGTATTACCTCCTTATTATTAATAAGTGTTTTGCTTTACTAGTTATCTAATAAGGACTAGTAAACTACTCTAGTTAGGTTTAGTAGTATAATATTCTCCTACTTATCTATAGCATAGTTATAGCTACTACTTAATTAGGTTACTATGTAATAAATTCTAGATATCTTAATCTAACTAATAGTCTATTACCCTAAAGGGAAGAGAGATTAATTTATTAAGGCTTTTAGCTTAGGAGTGAATAATAGAATAATAGTTAAATTAAGGTATTATAGCTATTAAACTACTAGCTAGGGGTAAGTGCTTAAAAGGTTTAATCTCTAGCCCTTTCCCTTTATTTATAGGAAAGCCCCTTTAAATAGCCTATAGCTCTTACGTAACTAGCCTATAGCTAGCCCTTAGCTCTATGCCCCGCTGGGTTCCACCCTTATCGATGCGGTCGCCACCCTTATGGATGCTGTCGCTGTTCTGCTCCTAACAGATATATAGTATAGTTTTAGAAGATTATAGAGTATATCCTAAAGCTATTTATATAGCTTTATAATTTAGATAGGATACTAGCTATAAGTGAGTAATAATTAAGAGGTAATCCCTTAAGGCTTAACTTACCCTAATATAAGTCTTATTATTTTAAGTATAATAGTAGTATTTTAGAGAATTACCTATAAAAGCTAAATATTAGTAGTAATAGTAATAAGCTAGTAATAAGTTTATACTAGAGGAGTAACTATATTTAGTTAGAGTAAGCTTTCCCTTAGTAATATACTAAGGCTATTTATCTTTATTATTATCCCTTAAAGCTATATTCTAAATAGGTAACCACTAGGTATAATATATATATAGAATTTTTATTAAACTAGCTCTAAGTTAGTAATAAAAAGTAATAAAGAAGTAGTAAACTTATATAGTCTTTAATAATTATAAGGTTCTCCTTTTATAAAATAACTTAATAGTAAGATCTTTAATAGTAGTAGCATAGGATATAATAACCTTTAATACTTTTTCCGCACCGATCTAAAGGTCTAGAATCGCCTCTAAAATACAAACCATATTAATATTTAAATTCTCTACCTTTATTTACCCCCTCCTATAATATCGCATTACAATAGAGCTAGAGGTAAGCGTAAGGGTAAGATACTAATAGTAATTAACACTAGAGAAAGGGGGCTAGTATAAAGCTACTACTACCTAAACGCAGGAATAGGGTAATTTAATACCTATAGACGTAAGGATAACCTAATAATAGATTAGATATAATTTAAGCATTTAAATAACACGAAATTCTATAATAAGATTACTAGCCTTATCCCTAGTAATAAAGTCTTATAAGTTTAGAGCATTATAAAGGCTATAGCCTGCTAGGTAGCAAACCACGCTTACGCTAAAATAAGAGCTATAAATAATAATAATAATAATATTTATATAACTAAAGAAGCCCTTAAAATAGCCCTTAAGGAGGCTATAAAGGAAGAAGCAAAAGAAACTAATATACTAACCTAGGTAAGTATTATAGCTAGACTAGCACTAAGAAAACTAAATAATAAAACCCCTCCCTATAGGTCCTAGGTAAATAATATAGAGAAGTACTTATTAAAGGTAATATAATTTAGGAAACGCTTTAATCTTAAGGCACTAAAGATATAATAGTAAATAAGGCTACTAGCTAAACTATAGCTATAGCTACTAGAAGACTCCCTAGTAAAGATATAATTATTACCTTTAAAGAAAACGCTATTTAATATAAAGAAGACTAAAAATAGATTACTAAAGTATTTAGACTAGAAGTAGCCCTTTATTACTATATACTTAGTATTATAGTTAAGGGATTCCTAATAAAGTATATATCTATTAAAAACCTAGTAGCTAAGATTAGAAAAGTAAATAAAGTAAATATAATTAAGGTAACTATAAGGTATCCCTAAGTAGAAAATATATAATATACTACCTTAATCCTTAGACTAATAAAGGTAGAAAATACTAATAAGATATACTAAGATAAAATAGTCTTTAAACTAAAGCTATTTTAAACTAAACTATATAATAAGACCTTATAACCCTAATAATACTATAATTACTTCTAAACTAGCTATATTATAAAGTTCTATAAGATAGCCCTAAGGTATAGTAAGTATAAAGCTAGCTAATATAAAGAAAGAGAAATATTATACTTAATAATTAGTAAATAACTAAAGGAAAACTATATCTTATACTTTAGCTTATACTTAGTATTGTTGGAACACCAAGGTGCCTGCGCAGGTAATAATACCGTTGTTATTGAAGTCTATGATAGTTAATGATAATCATCTAGGAAAGAGAAGAGAGAGAAGGAGAGGAATCTAGCTAGCTAAAAAGTGGGTGAAACCCGTAAGTAGGGCAAAGAGGGGTGGTGAAAAGGGTAGCTAATCACAAGGCGTGCATCCTCTAAGGGCTCCACTCAGCCCACAATTGGCGGGGTCTTTGGCCACGACTAATCTAATAATAATCCGAAGGAAGTAACACTAGCAGTCTCTCTTTTTCTTGTGGCTAAAGGAGCCTAAAAACGCAATAAAAATTAAATTAAAGGAAAGTGTACATAAGTGGATCCCTTAATAGGAATCCAGAGCCCTAATTAGCCCGGTTAGCATTAGTTAATTTAATTAATCTAATCGCAATAAATCCTCCCTTTGCCTCCGTTAATTCCCTCTCTACAACGCTTATAACGCTTATAAAGGTCTCTTAACCTAGCTTTCCATATAGATTATTAATTTATTCGAATTAATTAAGGTTATTAGCGCTTAATTTAGCAATCCCTTTATTATCGCATTAGCCAGGTTATCATTACTATTAATCTATCTAACCTTATAGATCTCGCGCCTCTTATACGATTAGCAAAGGGCTATGATATTAATTATTAGCCTCTTCTCTTTATTATGCCTAGCTTAATAAGGCATTCGTATAATAAGAACAAGTTAGTATAAAGGATCGTAGGGATCTAAGGCATCTTTAATTAGTCTGTGATCTAATTAAGGGTTATAGATATTACGTACGCGATATTAGCACCTTAAACCATGCTATATAGCTTAGAGGCAAGCGCGCTACGCGTAACCCGCTTGCTCTTTGTTAAACTATATATAATAATATTCCCTTTCGTGATAAAGGTGTTATTATCCCTCTTTGCCTTGTTACCGATTACGATTATATACCTGATCTATAAGCTAAGATCCTTGTTATTTATAAGTAATCTATTTATAAATATAAAGAGCTTTGCTTCTTTAAGGGTTAGTGAGATATAGCGTAATCCTTATTGCTAATTCTTAATCTACCACTTAAGGCATTTATTTAGGCGTATAATATCTTTAGCAGCTAGTTCTTAGTATTAAGCTGTAATTAATAGATCGTACAAAGCTTCTAGTTAGCAGACAGTTATAATGTAGCTTCCTTAGGCTTATTATTCTATGTAATCCTACCTTGCTATTAGAGATTAAGGGTTAACTTCCTTAATCTTCTAACTTTAGCCTTTCTAGGTTAGGGTTAGTAAGTTATTAGCGTTTTAGGTTAGGATATAGCTGTTAAAAGTAAGGGGATTCCTATTTAACAGTCACTACTTCTCTTTAGCTATAAAGTTAGCTTTCTAGAGCTCTTTTTCTTCTTTATTAAAGAAGTCATTATTGCTTAGACCTAGCGTGTTATCTATTTGCATTCTAACAATCCTAAAGAGGTTTTTATTATTTAGAGCTATAATTAATAAGCAGGGATTATATGTTAACGTTATTATATTAAGATTATCCCTGTGATAATGGAAGTACATTGCCTACTAGTGAGTTCTAGCCTCTATAATGCCATAAAGAGGCTTAATAACCTCTATTACGGTGCCTTCTGGAAAGAGGTGCGCGATCTATTCTAGTAATCTTATAATAATTAGCCTTGTGAGTTTTGTTTGCGATTAAACGTAGGCTTAGGTAATATCGCGGATCTAGAGGCAAATCCCTTTTTACTTTAATAAAGGAGTAATTGCTATAATTAGCCATTAGCTTACCCGTTAGATTATTAGTAATTACGTTAGGATGAATTCCTTCTCCTTATTATTATAGCCTTATATAATAAGGCAAGACTTCTTATATAGCGAATCCGTGCCTTTACCTTTAATCTCTCTTACTATGTAAGAGTTAAAGATCCTATAGCCGCTATGCTTTATTTAATTAAACTTCGTAAATCTAAACATATTATAAGCTTATAGAGCGTTAATCTTAGCTTAATCTAATTACTTAAAGGGCTTTCCTAGGGTTATAATCTTCCTTCTTAGCGGAGTTAGAGGGTAAGGTCTTAGTTAGCTTTTTCCTTTACTATTAGGAACACTTCTATTAGTAATCCTCTGGTTATAATCTCTTTAATTAATGCCTCCTCTTAATCTTTATTAATAACTATAAAGTTATTATAGTCCTTAGGTCTTTCTATGCCTTAGTTAAGAGAGAATTAAACTATAAGGGCTTTTCTTAGCCTTCCTTACTTTCTCTTTACTAGTACTAGGAGTTTTACTCCTTCTTTTACTCCTTCCCTTACCTTTGCCCCTATAGAGGTAAGAGAATCTCTCTTATTTATAGTCTTCTTAATAACTTAAGGTTTTATTTCCTATAGCCCCTCTATAGTATATAGGTCCTTATAGTAAGGCTTTATTACTATAAATTAGAATTTCGCTAGGCTATAGGGCATTTAGATAGTGTAGGTCTCCCTATTAGTAGTAATTAGCTTATAAGGGCTATACTAGCCACCCTTCTCCCTCTATATATGTATATTAGCCTATAGAGGTAGCTAATGTATTAGTAATATGTTAAGGCTATTCTAGGCGTTAAGGGCATCACGGACCTGCCGTAAGGCTAGGTAGTAGCGTACCTTATTAGTAGCCTTCTAAATTGCCTTAGCGTGTTAAATAATAGAGACACTTAGCGGTAACTTATCTATTATACGTAGGTAGGCTCTAAAGACTAGCAGTGTTAGCACTAGTCTATTAGGGCTTACTAAGTTATTAATAGCTTTAATAGCTATCTAAAGACATTGCTCTAGTGTGATCTTTACGCTAATTAAGTCTGTGATAATCTTATAAGCCTAGCGTAAAGGTCTATAGTACTTTTTAACCTTTCTAATGCTATTATAGGCTTTAATTAGTATCTTATTAATCTTAATTAATATTAACTAGGTATAGTGCTTAAATTTAGCGGAGGAGAAGTTATTACTAGTGTTATAGATAATCTAATCTAGCGGTCTAAGATAGGTATTAATCTAGCACTCTTTAATTATATCTTAGATATCTTAGGCCTTTTGCTTCTTAGGATTAAGGAAGCGAGCTACTTAGAACAAAGTTACTAAATTAATAACGTAAAGGACTAGTTAGTTATTAATCTACGTAATATTAGCAATAATCTTATAGTTAAAGTTATGCTTATCTTTAATTATAAATTTAAACTAGCTAGGAGCTTTTCCTTTTATCTAATAATAGTGGTAGACTTTAGTTAACTTCTTAATTACCTAGCGTTTAACATTATAACTAGCCTGCTAAAGGATCTTTACAAGGCGTTAAACGGAAGGATAACTAAAGCAATAATACAGTTAATAGATTTCTCCTTCTAAGAGGTGGAAGGCAACCGTTTCTTTAGCCTCTAGCAGCTACTAAGGGTATCCTTATCATTGCATAATAGGCATAGTCTTATTGCCTTAGATTAGCATATTCGCAAGGTTATTAATCTTAACTTATAGCTTATTTATATTAGTGATAGAAAAGAGGAAAGGAGTTGCTATATTAAGGACGTAGAATTTAAGTTCTCTAAGTTCTATAGGCATATAAAGCATGCCTTTGCGGTTGTAAATCTAGCACTAAATTTAATAAGTTATGGCTTACAGGGGATTATTTTTAATAAAGGCATTAATTATAATAGAGCCTTTGCTTATCCCTAACCTACTGTTAACTTGCCTACCGCCCTAGTGTTAGGCATAATCCCTCTAAAGACTTCTTTAGAATAGCGCTCTTTAGAGATATAGCAGGTTAATCCCTTATTAGATTATTATTATTAATATAGTTCTTACTTTAGGAAAGCATGCTAAAAGGCTTAGTTATTAAGGGTAGTAAGAACATTAGTATTTATAAGATTATAATTATCCTATAGCTCTAAGTAAAAGAATTATATAATGCTTAGATATACTACTAGTAATAGCTCTTTATTATCCTTATTACTATCTTTAGTCTTTATATAGGCTATAAGATATGGTTCCTATCCTTAGCTAGGGCCTTTATTAGGCTTATTATTATCTAGCCCTTTATAAGAGGTAAGAAACGCCTAGAATCTCTTCTCTAAAGGGGTGTATAATAGATCTTACTAGCAAACTAATAATCCCTCTCCTTTTAGTATTCTTTATTAGAGTGATTAAAGGACTAATAGCTATTCTTACTACACACAAAGCAACGCTAAGGGCTATATCTTAGGCTCTTACCGTAATAGCCTCCTTTGCCTTAGGGCTAATGTCTATATTAACGGTTAGTAATATAGCCTTAGGAGAGCTCCCTTATAATTATAGGTATTAGGTAGCTCTCTTATTTAACTCTAAGATTATAATTACCTTATAAAGGTCTTTAGTAAGACTCTTAAAGCCTAGGGAGTGGTTATACTCTACTATTTAGCATTTAGGCACACTAGCTATAGTATTTAACGTTTACTTATAGAGCTTAGTATTTACTATATTAGAAGGATATAGGCCTTAATAGATCTTCTTAAGGGTAGCTAGTATAATTTTAAGGCACTTAAGCCTAGTTTTATTAGGGTTCTTAGCAATAGTGCTACTTAGAGTTATGCTACTCTATTTATAGCGGTAGAATTATTAATTACTTTCTATCTTAAAGCGTTAGTAAATATAGCTAATTATCTCTTTATATATAAGGTTTTAACTAAAGAGATAGTTAAGGTAGTATTGCTTAGTATTATTAATTAAGATAATTAGGAGAGCCTTCTAATAATGCGTTTAAGGGAGGTTAATCCTATTACACTTATTCTTAAAGAGCGTAACTTTTAGGGCAAGGAAATTATATAATTATCCGCTATAATAATCGCTATCTTTATATATCTTTATAAGTTCTAAGATCTTCTTTATAATCTAGTCTTTAGCAGAGAATTATTATATAGGTAGTAAGGTTTACTATAGATAGGGATCTTTAGGGTAAATTACTTAATATAATAGGGTTTACCGTAGAAGAGGCTCTCTTATAGGTTAAGGGGTTAATAGTGCTATTAGGGTTAGGAAGGATAAGGTTCTAGGGTAAGTAAATAAGGGGGTTAAGGAGGTTAATGTTTAGGGGTTAGAGGATTATAATCTCCCTTTAGGCTATAATAGCCTTATTTCTTATTAGACTACCTCTTCTAGAGATATTATAATTACTAATCCTTAGCCTTATCTTATAATAACACTATAGTCTCGCAGAGAATTCCGTAGTTCTCTAATAAGGTCTCTATTAGCTATTATAAAGGTGTTCTTAGACTATCCTTTAAAGTCTTCTTAGAATAATTCCTAAAGGTTATTATCCCTCTAGTCTTAATGCTTACTAAGGTTAATAAACCTTGTAATATAGTTATTAAGCTTAGATAGCGTGGCGGAATTAGGGTTAACTATAATTTATTCTTTCTAATCTTTTGTGAGGGCATAGGAAAGAGATTATAGTTATGTTAGTAGTTTACTCTCTTAGGGTCTCTTAGGTGCTATTAAGATTTAGGATGGTTTCTTATTACTAGAGAATTAAGGCTCTTCTCTTAGTAATAGTCTAGGTAATTATATAGCTTCTATAGTAGCTTAGGTCTTCCTCTTATTGCTAGTCTAGCTTCCTAACTTATTATAAGTAATAGTTATTAACGTTAGGTTTAAAGCGAATTAATTCAATTATTTGGTTAGTTTTCTTTGTAGTAGGTGTAGGATTAGTCTCTCTATTAAAGATAAAGATAATAACAGAAGAAGTTAATCCCTAGGTTTGTGATAGACGTAGAATTAGTCTCTTTATTAAAAGTAAAGATAATAATAGAAGAAGCTAATCCCTTAGAAGCCTAATAAGTCCGTAACCGGAATTCAAGTCTCTTCCTTTAGCACACTCTCGCAGCCATGCCCCTATTCCTAAGGATCTAGATAACAGGAAAATAACTGTGATATCTATAGAAATGTCTCTTCTTGTGATACCTAACTTATCTATGGTTATGATCAACCACTGATCAGTGTTAGAACACCAAGGTGCCTGCGCAGGTAATAATACCGTTATTATTAAAGTCTATGATAGTTAATGATAATTATCTAGGAAAGAGAAGAGAGAGAAGGAGAGGAATCTAGCTAGCCAAAAAGTGGGTAAAACCTATAAGTAAGGCAAAGAGGGGGTGGCGAAAAGGGGCAGCTAATCACAAGGCGTGCATCCTCTGAGGGCTCCACTCGGCCCACAATTGGCGGGGTCTTTGGCCACGACTAATCCGATGATGATCCGAAGGAAGCAACAAGTATAGTTAAGGGACTATTCTATACTAAAAAGAAGTAAAATATAGTAAAGTAAGCTACCTAGAGTAATTATTATAATTTACTAGTAACTCTTTAGATAAAAGCCTAATACTACCTTATAAGAGAACTAGTATTGTTACGTGGTGGAATCGCAGGTTGAGGCGTTGAATCTGTTAGAGGTGCCAACGGATTCAGAGGTCGTAAATCGTACTAAGTTCACTTGTGAAAGCTACTAATAGGTGTGAATGTGATATAAGAATTGAGTTATCCCCTGTCTATAGAGTGTTAAATCTAGCCTATTAATGCCTATTTCTAGCTACCTTGTCTTATTACGTAATAAGTGCTAGGCGCAAATTAAAAACGACTATCCTAGTTATATCTGCTGACAAAAGAAATGAATTTAGCATTATATTATCTACACTTATGGTTATTATACTATAGGTTCACTTAACACTATAATCTTTAGGTTAATTAAATGCGTTCCTAATTCTAGCCTATAAAATCATTATATTAAATAATGTATTTATCCTATAGCGTGTTAAAACTGCCTAGTGGTTGCTATTTTATTCCCTACCTATTACAAATTTCTATAATTCCTTAATGTAAGTGTCCTTCCCTATTACAAAATTAAGCTAAATAAAACTAAAGCAAAGTTAAGTAAAATAAGCTAAAGTTAAAGCTAAATCCCTTTTTATTTGTCTAAATTCATTGCCTTAATTATCTAAACTAGCAAATTTGTTATCTTTCTCCTACTGCTTAGTATTTTTAGCTATAGCTAGTGGTGTAGTCTGTTTTGGTTTTAGTTTTTTCTACCCTAATTTTATCTATAAAATTATTAGTTTTAATAGGGAAAGTCCTAGAGTTATTTCCGTTTGCTTTAGCTTTAGCGCTAGATTATTACCTATCTTTGCCTTCTTCCTTAGTGTTCCTAGTGACTCTAACTCTTAATATAGTTACTTCCTATTATCCTTAGCCTTCTTACTATTAGATTTATTTAGTAAGGCAGTAGATTTAGCCTCTAGTTCCTTAATTCTTCTAGCATAGTTATTAACCATTTTAACGATTTTGTCTTATTAATAGGTAATATTAGTAATATATAACTTGAAAGTATTATGCGAATTGCTAAGCTAATTAAGCTTATTCTCTATACCTTTTACCTTATTACTTAATTTATCTATCCGGTTACTTAGTCTATTAAATTTGTTAAGTTTTACGCTAGAATTGGTTAATGCTATACTATTTTCGCATATTGTGATTTTCTCTTTTTATCCCTTTAGAATTTTCGCGATTTATTAGAACTTATTCTTTAACTTCTTTGCTTCCTCTTTTATTACTATTAATAATTTTCTATGCTTATTTGTAAGATCCTTAACCATTTAAGTCACTTAAAGAGCTTTATTATTTACCTAATTAGCTTTATTAACTATTACTTTAATATCTATCTTAACTTTATTAATTTAGTCTACTAGGTTATCTAATTTACTCTATGCTTCTTACTTATCCTTATCCTTATCTTATCTAATTTTAGTTAACTTCTAATATAGCTTACTATCTATTCTAATAGAAAGTAGATTTGCTTTGCTAATACTAGCAAGTGCTCTAGTAATTATAGCATTCACTACGCTATATTTATCCGCAAAATAAAGAGCTAGTAGATCTACGCATAGTAGTAATAATATAGTGCTATTATATATGGTTATCTACCTACTACGCTTAACCATTACTCCGTTATAGAAGGCCGCTATAGCTATCTTAGCCTAATTCTTAGCCTGTTAAGTTACTCTATATTTAGTTAGATTTATAGAGATTCTATTTACTAGCTTTCTAGCTTTTCTACCGCTATGATTTTTGCTTTTAATACTGCTTTTATTCTTTAAAAATAGTGAAAATCTATATAATTATATTCTACTAGAGCGTGAAATAACTATCTTTTAATTCTACCTCTAGGCCCTTATTTACTATTATAGCTCCCTTAAGTGTAAACTTATATATATATGCCTAAATAGCATATCTAATATCCTAGACCTTACTTTTAGGGCAACTTACCTAGGTATGCCTAAAAGTGCTAAAATTAATTCCCTTAATACCTTTTTCTTTATATTTAGCGTTAAATTCCTCTATTACTCTTTTCCACGCTACTAAGCTAATCTTAGGCATTGGTTTACAGGCGTCTGCTCTAGATCCTAGTTTTCTAAATTAGGTAAATAATAAGTTAAAATTAAGGCTCTTAATCCGATTATAGACTGATAATAGTCTAATAAGATATTTAGCTAGTATCTTATTAGAATCCTTAAGCTTAGATTTAACTTTGCCTTTATCCTTATTAAATTTAGATTTAACCTCTTTATCCTAGTTAACCTCCGATTTAACTAGTAATCCCTCTCCGCTAGATTTAGCTTCTAACTCGCTAGGATCCTCCTGAATCCCAGTGAGATTAATATAGGTTAAATTTTTCTAGCTCTTTTCCTTCTCTATGCTAGATCTAGTTACCTTTTTGCTAGATTTATTTGTCTTTTTACCTAATTTATTAGACTTAAGCTTCTTAGTGATTATTTAAACCTTATCCTTTTCTCTACTAAATTTATTAGCTAAGATTCTCCTTTTAATTTCCTTCTTTTGCTTTTATGACTTAAGTTATTAATAATTATCTTTAAGTAACTATATTATAGCTTGCTTATAAGCTAATAATGTTTTACTTAATAGCAAAATAGGAGATTTGTTTTCTAATTATTCGTTTTTAGTTAACTTTATGTTAGATTTGTTTAATTTCTTGCTAGATTTAGCCTGTTAAGCAATAAGATTTGCTATGTTATTTTTGTCATAACTCTCTGCCATTTGCGTGAGATCATTCACTAATCTATCTAACATGCTTAGCTTTGCAAATTAGTTAAGATTAAATAATTATAAATTAGTTAAAAATAAAATAATTGCTAATTAGGTAAAATAAAAATAACTACGCCTCTGCTAAATTTAACAGCGCTAGATTTAGCCTTCTTTGCAAGATAATGTAAAGTGTAAGTAATAGCGAGTAGGTCTAGCTTCCTATAATATAGAGATATTATATCTTAGCAATGTCCTCTCTATTTATGCGCGAAAAATAGGTCCGATCCTTGTGAGAGAAAAATAGCGGCATTCTAATGATTTTATATATAGTCCCTTAATAAGCTTTAAATCCATTGCTTAGTAATTTAATTATTACTAACTTACTAGTGGTTATAAACCCCTTTTATATATTTCGCTACCTAATTAATTAGGGTTTTCTATAGATAATCTTCTACTATCTTAGACGTATTTACTCGCATATTATTTTCGGTAATCCATTGGTTATCTTTAGCGGTATATCCCTTCTATCTAATAAGGAATTCCACTCTTATAGCTTTGTTTTTTATTTAAAGATTTTAACCTAATAAGCGTATATTCTATTAATTTCCTAATAGTCTTTTTCCTCTAGGTTATTAAACGTAATAGGTAGGGGTACTATTTCTTCCTGTTTAAAAGGGTCTTTTCCTTATACTAGTTTCTATAATTACACTGCTAATACCACTAGGTACACTCGCGAATTTAGAGGGAAATCTAGTTAATATGCTAGAGGATTTACCTTTTTAAGCACTTTATATAGCCCTACCCTTTATAGTAACTATTTTTCTTTAGTTTGCTAGGTAACTTATATCCTTTATATAGCTATAAATACACTATATCCCCTTTGTTTATATTAACTAGTTTATAGTGGTTATTATACTAGATTTTTATAAGTGCAGCTACTATTATAATAGCTAACTATGCCCCTCCTGGGTACGAGGTAAAACTGCTTATATTATTACAGCCCGTTTTTCTTCAACATCTTGTCCATCTTTTTCGCTGTTTTCTCTAAGCGTGCGAGAAGATGGAAGAGATGGAGAGAGGGAACAAACACGGTCACAGAGGGGGAATCGCGTCAATTTATCCTGCGAGCAAAACTCGAATGAATTTGAGTTTGACTGCGGTCGCGAACTATGACTATATCTTGCGCTAACGCAGCCACAAAGTTTATTGTTAACAAACTTTACACTAACCTCGCAGCCCCCGTTTTCATGCCCTTAAAGCTTATTCTTACATTAGGCTGCTTTTTTATTACTACGGTACTGTTAATCAGTCGTTTATTGTTACACTGGCTAGGTATTGCTAGTAATTCTTATGTTATGTGTGAATTTTAGATGCATTGGCCACTGCCGATGAAAAAAAAATTATAAAAATCATAGTTTTTCTTATTAAGAAGCTTTTAACTTTCTTATCTCTATTATAGGAAAATAGAATAGAGGTATAGTATTAGGTTTATATAGTAAGTTAAAGGGTTATAAGCATAGCTATTATCTTTATTCCTTAGGGGTTCTTAGGATATTAGATCTTAGGAGTAATAAGCTTCTTTCTTATTATAAGAGAGTGCTTTCTAAGGGTTAGGTATATAGTAAAACACACTAACGAAGTAATTAAAGATAGATTAAACTAGTTACTAACTAGGCCTTAATCCTTTAATAGCTTTAAAGTCTTTATAAAGTCTTAGGATATTAGATCTTAGGAGTTATAAGGCTTGTTTTATATTATAAGAGAGTGCTTAGACTTCCTTAGCATAGCTATATATACTTTTAGTAGCCCTCCTATTTTATAGGGTAGGTTTATAGTATAGCTATCTCTTTTAATTACCCTTACTAATCTATAGTTAGGAAAAACTATATAGTTATCTATAAAGTTAACTACTAATTAGTGTTAGATTTATAGGGTGCTTAATATTAGGATTAATAGCCTAGGGAATAGGAATTAATCTTCTATTCTAGGTATTATAATCTATTAGTTATAAGTATATATATAGAAGAGAGGAAAAGAGAGGCTTTTTAGATTATAAGAAGTAGCTATAAATATAATACATTTTATAGGTTAACTAACTTATAGGTCCTTACCTAATTAGAGGGCAGGCTAATAAGTTATAGGTAGGGCCTACCTCTCGCGGGCGCGCGTTACGCGCGCGCCCTCGCGGCCCGACGTTTTGCCAGGTAATTGCGGCTGCGTGCCGCGATTGATATCATGCTTGTTCTAACACTATTATTAGGTTATCCTTATGTCTATAGGTATTAAATTACCTTATTCGTATATTTAGGTAGTAGTAGCTCTATGCTAGCTCCCTTTCTCTAGCGTTAATTACTATTAGTATCTTACCCTTACGCTTACCTCTAGCTCTATTATAATGCGATATTATAGGAGGGGTAAATAGAGGTAAAGAGTTTAAATATCAATGTGGTTTGTATTTTAGAGGCGATTCCGGACCTTTAGATCGGTGCGGAAAAAGTATCAAAGGTATTAATATATATATAATATAGCTTATTATAAACCTATAATAAATAGTAGAATTAATAGCCCTATAAAAGCGCTAAAGACTTCTTAGTTTAGAGGTATAGTAATTAAGGAAAGTAAAGAAGGTAGTTACTAAAGCTAAATAAGCTAAGAGATAATAAAGACACTAAAAACTAATATAAACTAATAGGCCTTCTCTAAGGTAAATAAGGACTAAGAATAAATAATTAGGAAAGAGAAAAGAAATATATAAAGAAAAGCCTTATAAAAAGCTAATATATAGGAAAAGGATAAAGAAGTATAAAAACTAAAGAGATAGGCCTAGCTTTAAAGCTAGGCCTCCTAGAACTCCCTAGACTCCTAGAACTAGAAAGAACTAATAATAACCTTAACCTAGCTATTACCTATAAGAATAAGGCTAGTATACTTATATAAAGATTCTTCCCTAAACCTATAATAAACCTCTCTTATATCCTAGACCTTACCTTTCTAAAGCTAAATAATATACTAGTCCTAGATAAAGAATAGTTTAGAGTAAGAGATTGTTGGTATCACAGGTGCCTGACGTCAGGATCGTAGCCTAGGGAATAGGAATTTATCTTCTATTCTAGGCGTTATAATCAATTAGTCATAAGTGTGTGTAGAAGGGAGGAAAAGAGAGGCTTTTCCGGATTGTGAGAAGTGGCCACAAACGCGGTGCGTTTTGTGGGTTATATGACTTGTGGGTCCCCGCCCAATCAGAGGGGCGGGTCGATGAGTCATATGTGGGGCCACCTCTCGCGGGCGCGCGCCCTCGCGGCCTGACCTTCTGCTAGGTAATTACAGCTACGTGCCGCGATTAATATTATGCTTGTTCTAATATTAGAACCTCTTTCTTTTGACACGATTGTTAACGCATAATATTAATCTAAGAAGGGGAGATATAAGTGATTAAATAAATGTGTTATATAAGTAAAAGAGTTAACAAAAGAAATAATAATAATAGTCCCCTTTCCTTCCCCTATGCGCTACTGGCTTTAGATAACTAGCTTCTCTAATTGCTTATCCTTCTTCCTTATAGAAGGCTCCCTCTGCCTTCTGCCCTTGCCTTTAACTAGTGTAACGTAATGTTAGATTACGTTGCGAGAGGAAGGTTGCCTGTAATCCCTTCCCTATCTAAAGGTATAATATTAGATTATCCCTCCTTACAGCCCTTTATTTAACTATAATGTAATATTAAATTACATTCCTAGGGAAGATTACCTATAATTCTTCCCTTCTAAAGGTATAATATTAGATTATACCTTCCTACGCCCCTTACGCTCCCTCCTCTTCCCCTCCCTACTATAAAGACTTAGGAGGGCGCCCCTTCTAAGGCTATAATTCCGTGCCCCCTTTTAAAGACGCGATTCTATGCCCCTTTCTAAAGCTGCGATTCCACTGCCTCTAATTCCTTAGCCCGCGCCTTACGTAACCATGCTATACTTAGGGCACCTTATCTAGTGCCTCTAGCGCTGGTTTCCGCGCGGGCTTAGGCATGGGCTTTAGCGTAGGCTTAGGCGCGGGCTTTAGGGCTTTAGTCCCCTGCCTCTTTATAGGTAGTGCTAGGTCTAGGTAACCTATCCCTCTATCCGGATTATCGCTGTGTTACCTGTAATAAACCTCTCTAGGGCTTTATTAGGCGTTACCTTTGTAAACGCGTTAGCTAGGTTATCTTTGCTATTAATCTATCTAATCTCGCAGAGCTTATGGCGTTTATATAATTGCTAAAGGGCTATAATATTAATTATAAGCCGCTTCTCCTTTATAGTCCTAAGCTTAATAAGGCATTTATATAATAAGTACAAATCTATGTAGACTATAATTAGGATTTCCAGGAGGTTTAATTAATCCGTAATAATCTTTAACATTATTATAATTGCGTAAGCTATGTTAATGCCTACTACTATTCCATAGACCTCTAAAGTAAGTATACTTCTTATAACTCTCTTGCTCTTTGTTAAGCTGTAGTGTATAATATTGCCTTATAGTGTGAACTTGCTGTCTTTATACTCCTTATTAGCTAGGATAAGAACGTAGCCTAGTTATAAGGTAAGATCTTTATTGTTAGTGAATGATCCGTTAACGAATGTGAATAGCTTTGTTCTTTTAAGGTTAAGGGGTATAAAGATTAATCCTTAATCTAAGTGGTTTATTTGCTACTTAATACAGCGATTAAGTTCCTTAACGTTCTTAGTTATTAGTTCTTAATGTTATACGGTAACCAATAGATTAAAGCTTACCTTAGGTTAGTAGATTAAAGTGATGTAGGCACTATAGGCCCTTTATTCCACGTACTTCTTTTCCGGCTTTTCTAGCGGGATTAACTATAGCTTATCACTTTGCCCTTTTGCCGCATTTTAATAGTGTTATTAGTTAGTTAAATGATTCCACCGTTAAATACAAGGGGTTGTTAGGCTTAATAAATTGCTTTGGTTTTACAGTGAATTTAGCGGTAGCTAGCTAATCTTCTTCCTTTTAGGAGAATCCTTTGTCTAATAGGCTAAGGGTATTATCAGTCTGCATTCCTACGTATCTAAATTAAGGGCTTTTAGCAGATATAACTAGCAAGCATGGATTGTAGCTTGATGTTATTATCTAGAGCTTTTCTCTGTAATGCTTATGGTAAGTTACCCACTAGTGTGTGCTAGCCTCTATAATTCCGTAAAGGGGCTTAATAACTCTTATAATTGTTCCTTTAGGGTGCTAATTATGAATTTAGATAGGGAGTTAGGTAAGGATTGTATGATTTAGCAGCGTTTCCGATTGTACGTACGCTTACGTGATATCTCGGATCTAAAGGAGGAATCCTTTTACAAGAAGAGAAGGGGTAATTATAAGGATTAATTGCTAGCTTGCCCTTTAGATTATTAGGGCTTACGTAAGGATTGCTTGTTTCGCTTCGTTGCTAAAGCCTTAGATTATAAGCCTTAATTTCTTATACGGCTAGCTTGTTCTTCCTTTCACTTTATTAACAATATAGGAATTAAAGATTTAAATCCCTTAGTGCTTCTTTGGATTAAAAGCAATGAATTTAAACATGCCTTTACTAATTAGGGCATTAATCTTAGTCTTCGTTAAGAGCTTAAAAGGCTTGCCAGGAGTTATAATTATGCCTTTCTTATGTAATTAGATCGCAAGCTTAAGATCCGCCTTCTCCTTGCTTAAGATAAATGCCTTAAGATTATTTACTAAATTAACAATTATAGGAGGGTTCTTTTATAGTCTTCCTAGCCTTCTTTTTAGAGGGCTGGAGGCACTGTGTTATTAATTTATGCCTCTTGCTCTTCCCCTTTAATTGCCTCTAGGTTATTACCTCTTACTAGCAATAGCCTTTCCTTGCTTAGGTCTTTATTATAGGGCTTAATAGAGGTTAACCTAAAGACCTTAGGATCTCATGGAAGATTAAGGGTATAGCTCTCTCTATCTATTATAAGGAGCTTATATAGGCCTTGCTATCCTTTGTGCTCTTGCTAGATAAGAACTAGTAATGCAAGCGGGAGGTTAAGGGTTAGCGAGGTATTAGGGCTATTCCTCGCAGTGAGGGCTTCCTTAACCTTATAGAGCGTGTGTAACCTCTTAATCTCCTTTATTGCCTTTTGCACTATAAGAGCTTATTGCTTAATGTTAGGCAAGGGAGGAGAATCATTAATTATTTAAGGGTAGGCGCTAAAGATAAGAAGGGTTAGAATAATGCTGTTTAGGCCTGTGGTATTATTAAGGGCTTTTATAGCTATTTGCAGGGCTATAGCTTTAGGTGTTAATAGGCATTCTTATTAGATAATATTATAGGCTCTTTAGAGTGGCCTATAATATCTCTTAATCTTGCTAATGCTATGGTATGCCTTAATAGGGACTTCTTTGATTAAGATTGACATTGAAGCTGTAAATTGGCGGAATTCTTTGCTTCTAAACGTTGTGCTAGCATTAGTTATAATCTAATCTAGAGGACCCTAGTAGGTATTAATCTAGCAGAGGCAAAGAGCTTCCTATATTGCCTTTGCTATGATATCCTTTAGGAACCTAGCTGCGTTAAACGCGGTGGCCGTATTAACAGCATGGAGAACAGGGCGATTGCTATCTAGATATATAATATCTACGATTACTTTGTAGTTAAAGTTATATTTATCCTTTAGGGTGAATTTAAAGCGATGTGGATTGTCTGTATTTAATTAGCATTGGTGGCAGATCTTTGTTAATTGTCTAATGGTTTTGAAATTTACCTTGTGGCCTGATTTAGAAAGCATATTATGAAGTTAGCGGATGGAGGGGTGACTAAATTAGCGATGTAAGCGCCGTAATTCTATCTCGGTTAGATGACTCCAGGTAATTAATTTCTCCTTCTATAAAAGCATCTAAGGATACCCCTATTTACGGATAACAGGGACCTTAATATTGCCTTATTAAAGGATATTCTAAGAAATGTGGAAATCGATCTTTAGGCAGTCTATATCTGCTAAACATAGTAAGAAGGAGTGTTTGTGGGTATTACGTGGAATAGGATAATGCTAAAGGGAGTAGGCATATTAATTGATCTGATTAAGGGGATTAGCTTGCCGCTTCTGAATCGAATTGTTACCTCCTAGCTCTAGATTTATTAAGCTGGATCTTAGGGATTAACTGTTGTAGGGCAAGGAATTAGGGGTGCCCTGCTAATAAGTAACCTACAGCCCTAGTATTAGGGATAATGCCTTAGAATATACCTAAAGAGTAACGATCTTAAAGAAGAAAAGCGGTTAGGGCTTCCTTTAGTTATTAGAGATTAAATAGATCCTTCTTTATAAGGGCATAGGTAGCTGCTTAATTTGTGAGGATTTCTGTAGTTATATAGCCGTTAATCGTTATGCCTTGTGTAAAGTAGCTTGTTAGCATCTCTCCTTTGTTGCTTTCTTCTTTAAATCTAAGTTCCGTTATGTAGGTGGAAATCTTATTTTCTTTAGAAGAAGTAGTGTTATTCTCTTTGCCTTTATACTAGGTAAGGAAAGCATTATAGGAAGGGTTATTAGCTCTATAAGGTAGTGGTTCTTAAAGCGTTAATATGCCTTCTTACGTTTCTCTTTAGAGTGTTTAGTTAATTAATAGCCTTCCTTACTATATACATAACATTTCTTTATATATAGAGCGCCTTTATTGCCTTATGATTATAATTGTCTATAACGGGCTTCTTTACTATACCTATTGTACTTACGGTTAGTCTAGTACTACTCTCTTGTATTAGGCGTTAATAGGAATTAATATTTCTTATCTGATTCCTCTGTAGTTATTCTTATTAACATCCTTATGCGTTTGTAGAATAGCTAGAGGTTAGCGGGAGGGTTAATAAGGCAAGTTCTATACTTAGGTATGCTATAATAGGCGGAGATTAATTAATTCTAGAGTGCCCTTTTAGATTAAGTAATATCTAGGACTGCTTATTAAAGGTTTGTAAGCTTTATTACGAGTTCTTTAAAGCAATTAATCTTTAGCTTATCTAGGTTTTCTTATATAATCTAGCGTAGCTTAGTGTTCTGCTACTTAAGGAGATACCTTTGCTTTATATTATTAGTCTTAAATCTTCTCTTAATGCGGTTAATAAGAGTCTTAAGGTCTTAAGGATCTTCTGGCTTGCATAGATGCTTATAGTAGTATATTAAAGCTTTCCCTTTAAGCATAGCCTTAAGGGCGTACCTAGCCTTATAGGGTTTAATACCTAGCATCTTGCATTTCCTTAGAAGATTATTAACTTTAAGTTAAGGACCTTATAGTTATCTACGCTATATTAAATGTTACTTATATAAAGCTTTACGAGATTAATTATTTGCTTTAGTGTAGGTCTAGAGGGAAGAAGTGCTCTTAGAGGTGCTAGAGGAGGGATTTCTTGTCTTGATAGGGGATATCTTTAATAAGGGCTTTCCCAAGGATTATTATGCAATTAGCCTAATAGGGTTAGACTTAAGGAATGTCGTTAGTGAGATTATAGGATTCCTAGATTGCTCTATTAATAATATTATAATCTTAGCCTGATTAGAGGGATTAGAAGGAGGTTATTAAGGAAGTCTTAGTCTTTAATGCGTTTTCGGAAGGGTATGTACTTCCTTATAGCTTCCTGTATCTCTTCTTCTTACTAATCTTGAAATTCCTTGTGGTTAGTAACTTCCTTAAGCATTACTATAATCTTCCTACGGGCTGTTATGTTTATATACATGCCTTAGAAGAGAAGGAAATTACGTAAATACTTAGTAATTGCTTAGTCTGTAATTATAAATACCTCTCTTATCTATCTATAGAAGTCTTTAATAAAGTTAGTGAAAAGGCTTCTAGCAATAAGGCTCTTAGACTAGTATGCCACTATCTTAAAGAGGATGTAGGCTGTGATAGCCTTAGGGTTATTACCTTATTCGTTAAGATTAAACAATTTCGCTATCTTTAATGTCTTAGATATGATAAAGTCTTATATCTCTAGGGAATATGTCTTAGGAGAGGGTTATTAAGTTATAGACCTTTGCCTTTTTAGTCTCTTTTAACTTTAGTGCCTTCTTTAGCATTGCTAAAGTTAGGGCTAGAGATAGAGGCTTTTAACGGTTCTCCTTGCTAAGGAGCTTTTAACTTTCTTATCTCTATTATAGGAAGTTAGAATAGAGGTATGGTGTTAGTTATATAGCAGGTTAAAGGATTGTAAGCGTGGCTATTATCTTTATCTCTTAGGGGTTCTTAGGATTAGATCTTAGGAGTAATAAGTTCCTTTCTTGTTATAAGAGAATGCCTTCTAAGGGTTAGGTGCGTGGTGGAACGCGCTAACTAAGTGATTAAAGATAGGTTAGACTGGTTACTAACCAGGCCTTAATCCTTTAATAGCTTTAAAGTCTTTGTAGGGTCTTAGGATTAGATCTTAGGAGTTATAAGGCTCCTTTCTTATTATAAGAGAGTGCTTAGACTTCCTTAGCATAACTATACACACTTTTAGCGGCCCTCCTATTTTATAGGGCGGGTTTACAGTGTAGCTATCTCTTCTAATTAACCTTGCTAATCTATGGTTAGGAAAAACCGTGTGGTTATCTGTGAAGTTAACCACTGATTAGTGTTAGTATTATAGGTGCCTAACGTTAGGATTATAGCCTAGGGAATAGGAATTTATCTTCTATTCTAGGCGTTATAATTAATTAGTTATAAGTATGTGTAGAAGGGAGGAAAAGAGAGGCTTTTCTGGATCGTGAGAAGTGGCTATAAACGCGGTGCGTTTTGTGGGTCACATGACTTATGGGTCCCCGCCTAATCAGAGGGCGGGTCGATGAGTCATATGTGGGGCCACCTCTCGCGGGCGCGCGCCCCTCGCGGCCCGACCTTCTGCCGGGTAATTGCGGCTGCGTGCCGCGATTGATATCATGCTTGTTCTAACAGAGATATTAGAAATATCCTATTAAATATAACTAGTTAGAAAGCCCTAGGTAATAATAAACTCCTAGTAAGCCTTATTAAGGCCTATAATAAACTAGCTAAAGAAGCTATAGTATATTTACTAAATACTATCCTTAAAGTAAGGTATTTCCTAGCCTAGTTCTAAACTATAAGAGTAATAGTAATTAAGAAACTAGGAAAAACTACTAAGGAAATAAAAAGGGCTAATATATAAAGACTTATCTTATTACTAAATATAGTAAGAAAGATTATAAAAGTAATAATTATAAGGTAACTTATAGCCTTTACTAAGGCTAAGGGCCTTCTCCTTAAACTATAAATAAGAAATAAGGTAAATAAATTAATAGAAACTATAATTAAAGTCCTTATAGAATATATAAGAAAGGCCTAGGGTAAAGGTAGTATTAGCTTACTAGTATAAATAAATATCTTATTAGTTATTGGAACAAGCATGATATCAATCGCGGCACGTAGCCGCAATTACCCGGCAAAGGTTAGGCCGCGAGGGCACGCGCGTAACGCGCGCTTGCGAGAGGTGGCCCCACCTATGACTCATCGGCCTGCCCTCTGATTAGTTAAGGGCCTATAAGTCATGTGACCCACAAAACGCACTACATTTATAGCCACTTCTTATAATCTGAAAAAGCCTCTCTTTTCTCTCTTTTACATAAAACTTATAACTAATTAATTACAACGCCTAGAATAGAAGATAAATTCCTATTCCCTAGGCTATAATCCTAACGTTAGGCACCTATAATACTAACACTAATTAGTGGTTAACTTTATAAATAACTATATAGTTTTTCCTAACTATAGATTAGTAAGGCTAAGTAAAAGAGATAGCTATACTATAAACCTACCCTATAAAATAGGAGGGCCACTAAAAGCATATGTAGTTATGCTAAGGAAGTCTAAGCACTCTCTTACGATAAGAAAGGAGCCTTATAACTCCTAAGATCTAATCCTAAGACCTTATAAAGACTTTAAAGCTATTAAAGGATTAAGGCCTAGTTAATAACTAGTCTAACCTATCTTTAATTACTTAGTTAGTATATTTTACTATATACCTAACCCTTAGAAGGCATTCTCCTATAATAAGAAAGGAGCTTATTACTCCTAAGATCTAATATCCTAAGAACCCTAAGGGATAAAGATAATAGCTATGCTTATAATCCTTTAACCTACTATATAACTAATACTATATCTTTATTCTATTTTCCTATAATAGAGATAAGAAAGTTAAAAGCTCCTTAATAAGGAGAACTATTAAAAGCCTCTCTCTTTAGCCCTAACTTTAGTAATACTAAAGAAGGTACTAAGGTTAAGAGAGACTAAAGAGGTAAAGGTCTATAACTTAATAACCCTCTCCTAAGACACATTTCCCTAGAGATATAAGACTTTATTATATCTAAGATATTAAAGATAGTAAAATTATTTAATCTTAATAAATAAGGTAATAATCCTAAGGCTATTATAGCCTATATTCTCTTTAAGATAGCGATATACTAGTCTAAGAGCCTTATTACTAGAAGCCTCTTTACTAACTTTATTAAAGACTTCTATAGATAGATAAGAGAGGTATTTATAATTATAGACTAAGTAATTACTAAGTATCTATATAATTTCCTTCTCTTCTAAGGCATATACATAGACATAATAGCCTATAGGAAGATTACAGTAATGCTTAAGGAAGTTACTACCTATAAGGAATTCTAAGATTAGTAAGAAGAAGAGATATAGGAAGCTATAAGGAAGTATATACCCTTCTAGAAACATATTAAAGACTAAGACTTCCTTAATAACCTCCTTCTAATTCCCTAATTAGGGCAAGATTATAATATTATTAACAAAGCAATCTAGGAGTCTTATAATCTTGCTAATGTCACTCCCTAAGCCTAACTCTATTAGGCTAATTATATAATAATCCTCTAGAAAGCCCTTATTAAAGGTATTCCCTATTAAGATAAGAAATCCCTCCCTTTATACCTCTAAGAGCACTTTTTCCCTCTAGATCTACACTAAAGTAAATAATTAATCTTATAAAGCTTTATATAAGTAATATTTAATATAGCGTAAATAACTATAAGGTCCTTAACTTAAAGTTAATAATCTTCTAAGGGAAATATAAGATACTAGGCATTAAACCCTATAAAGCTAGGTATACCCTTAAGGCTATGCTTAAGGAAAAGCTTTAATATACTATTATAAGTATTTATATAAGCTAGGTAATCCTTAGGACCTTAAGACCCTTATTAGCTATATTAAGAGAAGGTTTAAGACTAATAATATAAAACAAAGGTATTTCCTTAAATAGCAGAATACTAAGCTACGCTAGATTATATAAGAAAACCTAGATAAGCTAAAGATTAATTACTTTAAAGAACTTATAATAAAGCTTACAAACCTTTAATAAGCAGTCCTAGATATTACCTAATCTAAAAGAGCACTTTAGAATTAATTAATCTTTACCTATTATAGCATACCTAAGTATAGAACTTACCTTATTAACCCTCCCACTAACCTCTAGCTATTTTATAAATGCATAAGGATATTAATAAGAATAACTATAAAGGAATTAGATATATATATATTATTTACGCTAGCTAGCTCTATGTAGGGCTAGTACTAGTACTCCTGCTGCTTCGTCAAAAGGAAAACCCTTAAATGGGAAGAAAAACCCCTTACATCTATGTTCAGGCTAACGCTAACCCTACACCGGGCCTGCGTCGCGTTGTGTGTGGCCTATCATAGGTGTTTGTTGCTAGCTTGCGCTAGCCTTATCCTAGTAAGAAAAGAAAGAAAAAGGAAAAAGGAAAATCCTAGGTTCTAAGCCTTACCTAGCTCTATCCTAGGTCTGCTCTAGCACTGCTCTAGGCTTATTATACTATCTTATAGCGTGCTAGATTTAGTTTCGTAGTGGTAATTCACTTCTCTTTCACTTTTTAGCTAGCTCTTCTATAGCCCCACTTTTTAGCCTTCTCTAGCCTAGGTCTAGCTCTTTAGTCTAGGAAGTTAGAGCACCTAATGTTGTTTGTCTTCTGTAGTAAGGGTGTAGGTTTAGTTTAATTCCTAGCCGCTTCTAGGCCTAGGTCTCTTAGGCATTAACTAACTAGATTCTTGTCTTATATTCTTCTTTCTTTATTAATATCTATAATTCAGCCCCCTATATAAGTATAAGAAGGGTTCCTCCCCTAGAGGGTCTTCCTTCTTTTCTCTTTTTATTAAACTTCCTATAAGTTCTTTTCTTCCTTAGAGCTACCTAAGGCACTCCTAGGCTAGTATTAGCCTAATTGCTAATATTACTGCAGATCTATTAGGTTATCTAATAAGATAGCGCTAGCTGCTATAAGTACTCTTGCGTTCTATGCTTATCTAGCTCTAATCCACCTAGGAAAACTCTAAAAACAAGCAATATCCTTAAAAGTCTTTAACTAAGAAGTAGCTTAAGTAGGCTATAGCTAAGGATTTAAAGGTATAACCCCTCTAGCCCTAGCCTGCCTTTATTCTAATGCTAATTCGCTATAGTTAGGGATCCCTACGGGATCTAATGCGTCTCTTATGAATCTTAATTAATTAACTGCCCTAGGCACTAGTGCTATAATATTGCTAGTAAGTTAGATCTATCCTAGCTTAGAAGCAAGGCTAACTGTTTTATATAGGGCTAGCTACTAACGCCTATTTTAACTATTAGGTCTATAACTATAGATATTTAAAGGTAGTTAGTGCCTCTGTTCTAGGCTAGATCTAGTGCTAATTTGCTCTTAGCCTAACTTAAGTAGTTAATAGAATAAGCACTAGTAGCTAGTGGAAGTTTAGGTAGCTATAGTCGCTAGGAGTAGTGTAAGTACTACTGTTCTAGTTTAATGTTAAGTCTAGTCTAGGTCTAATAGTTCTATAGGTCCTGGATAACTATTAGGATTACGTAAAGAAGCTCTATACTAGCAATTAAAGTAAGAAGAAGCGCAGCGCCTTAGCTACGGGCCTAGGCTAGTCTAGCGCTAGTAGGGAGCAATATAATAAGGTTATCTTTTAGCTGCGGCGCCTAGACGCTTGCGCCACGGAGATAAACCGTCTCCTAGCCGTGGCCCTGCCTGCTAAGGGGCAGGCTAAGGTAATAGAGGGCGATTCTAGTCCTAGAGGAGAAGTGATTAGTTAGGTAGGTATAGCTTAGTAAAGGGGCGGAGGCAGACTAGTAGGGCTTATAATACCTAGCGTTATATATTTAAAATTAATCTAATAATAGTTCCGGAAATATAATTCTTTAGCTAGCCTACCGCTAGCTCTAAACCATGTAATCTTATGTCTCTCCCTAGTTATCTGCTATATCTATATCTTAGTTATTAGTCCTAGCGCGCTAGAAGCGCCTAGCTCTAGCTCCTCCTCTTTACTACGTATGTTAGCTACTAGTTCTTATGCTAATAAGTAGTATTAGAGTTATTTTATGCTAAGGAACTATTTAGCTATTGCTCTTGCCTTTAGGGGATAGTTTAGGGCTAGCCTTGCCTCCCGTGCGTCTCTAGGCTAGCGCGTTTAGGGGCGTTAGTAGTTATATTTAGGGCAGTTTACTATAATATAATATTAGTCCTTAACTACTTTACTATAGCTACATAGCGGTGAGTTTACCCTAGGAACGCCTCTTTAGAAGAGGAACTTATTAAGACTAATCTTCCTAGTGTATAGTTAGACTATAGTTAAGGAGATATGCTTTTCTAGGCCTATATAAAATCTTTAGATTTCCTTTAGGTTATAAGTTAGTGGTTAATCCTTAGTTAGTTCTCTTATAAGTCTATGCTATCCTAGGCATTCCCTACTATGCTATTTATCCTAGCATTATCTCTATTCCTTATGTAGCTCTGCTACTAGTTTATTACTCCTAGGGGGTCTCTGTCTGCAACGTAACACTAACTGTACTAAGTTAGTAGTGGTTTAGATTATTATAGCTATTCCGCTCTCTATAATTCTCTCTTTAAACTTCCGTTTTATTTTGTTTAGGTATAGATCTAGGGGGACGTAGGTCTTAACCTTTAGTTAGGCAATAGGTATAGCCTTAAACGCACTAGCTATGATTTAGAGGTAGGCTAATTAGTCTATTATAAAGCTTTTAACTACTCCTCTTAGCTTTCTACCCTTCTTAGTTAGGGTATAGTAAGCGCTTGCCCTATAGGTAAGGATAGGCTAGACTACCTATGTGTATAGGAGTTAGGCGTCTCTAAAGCTATAACCCTAGGCTAACGCCGCTAGTAAAGAGAGTGTAAGCCACTACTAGGCTAGTTTACCTTTTAGGATATTCTTATAGGCACTCTAATTAAGTTTCCTATTAACCTAGACTCTAAGGAACCTATATAACTCTATAGGCGCTATCTCCTTTGCACTAAGTTAGACCCTAGCCTATAGGGGTTAGTGTGCTTTGCTAAAGTGTATAAGTTTAGTCTTTACTAGGTTAAACTTTACTCTTACTTCTTTACCTACTTTTGCACACTTTCCATGTGGCTTTAAGCCTCTTCTAGGTCTGCGTAGTGTTTTTCTAAACACCGCTATGTTTATATCATTCGCAAATCCTATTGCCACTATGCCTAGGATAGCTTAGAGGCGCACGTATAGCTTTGCTAAGTAAAGTAAGAAGAGAATTAGTAAGAGGAGAGCCTTATAAGGTGCTTACCTTTATCTAAAAGGGTCTTAAGAGTTTACTATTAAAGCTAAGCTAGCTTATTCTATCCGCAAGGAAGCTATGTATCACGGCTATTAGCTAGCGTGATATGCCTATTTAGATTAAAACGTAAATTAGATACGGGTAGCTAACTCTATTAAATGCGGAAGAGATATCTATCTACGCTAGCGAGGCAATGCTACCTCTGCCCTAAGCCTCTCTTATATATTCTATAAGGACTCTTATTGCGGTTTCTATTAATCTATTTGCCCTATTTCCTATTTATAGCTTAGGAAGGAGGCCCTTAGCCTTAGCAAAGGCCGTGAGCCACCTTACGATCGCTGCTTCTATAATCTTTCCTACTATATTTAGTAGTAAGATAGGTCTCTACATATTAGCTCTTCTTATCTCCTTAGTGGTTTTTCCTAGCTTCCTAATCACCACTACTTATGCGGTTTAGAACTATGCTAGAAAATATTCTACTTTAAGGATAGCGTTTAGCAAGCACGCTATAGCTTCTTTAGCCAGTTTGTTATAGGCCTTAATAAGGCCCGCCGGGAGTTTATTATCTCCTAGGGCTTTCTAGCTAGCTATGTCTAATAGGATATTTCTAATATCTCCTGCTCTAAACTATTCTTTATCTAGGACTAGCGCGTTATTAAGCTTTAGGAAGGAGAGGTCTAGGATATAGGAGAGGTTTACTATAGGCTTAGGGAAGAACCTTTATGTAAGTGTACTTGCCTTGTCCTTGTGGGTAATGGCTAGGTTAGGGTTGTTATTAGTTCTTTCTAGGTCTAGGAGTCTAGGGAGCTCTAGGGGGCCTAGCTTTAGAGCTAGGCCTATCTCTCTAGTCTCTAAACTCTACTGTCCTTTTCCTATATATTAGCTTTTTATAGGGCTTCTCTCTATACGTTCCTTTTTCTTCTCTAACTATCTATTCCTAGTTATTATCCACCTTAGAGAAGGCTTACTAGTTTGCTTTAGTCTTCTAGCGCCTCTATTATCTCTTAGCTTATCTAGCTTTAGTAACTGCCTCCTTTATTCTCCTTAACCACTATGCCTTTAGACTAGGAGTCCTTAGCGCTTCCATAGGGCTACTAGTTCTACTATCTATTAGAGGTTTATAATAAGCTATGTCGCATATGCATTAATTCCTTCCTTGTCTTTTAGGTCTAGTGCGTTTTCCGCTTAGAGTTACACCGCTGCTTCCGCCTTTGCCTATAGTCTATTAATTATAGTCTAGGTGTGTTTAAGGGTAGGCAGGGCGCCTTCTTACTCCTTAGTAAAGATGCTAATTAGCTACGGAATATAGTTAGAGCCTATAAGGTCTTCTACGCTATTATAGTAGACTTAGATATCTAGAGTTACCTATACTAGATCTATAGTGCTATCTTTATCTTCTCTATGTTATCTTATAGGTTCCCCTTAGGGCATTACTAGACTAAGCCTTTACTGGCTTATAAGGTCTAGTAGTTCCTCTACTCCTCTAGTTATTCTATCTAAGCTATCCTAGAGGGGTATTTTTAGTTAAAGTCTCTTACAAAAACGCTCTAGCTATAAGGCTTTTCTGTGTTAAAGGTACGGATAGGTGTGTTCTAGTTATCTATGTATCTTTCTAAGTAGAGGAGTAGATATTTATGCCTTTTATCTCTACTAGTAACTAGTTAGGTCTTCCCTAGGCTATCCACAACCCTATATTATGCTTCTTGTTTACATATACTACGTTTTATCCCTTATAGTGTGCTAGTTAGAATTAGGCAAGGCCTAGTGCTAGGGGCCATAGGTGCCTTGTGTGTTCCTACTCTTAGATTGCTATCACGTCTATATTAGTTTAGTGTTAGAGCGCTATGTGTATTAGGCTATCCTTCTTATTTATATTCTAAAAGAGGACTTATAATATTACTATGTTAGTTAGGGGGTAGTGAATCTCTGCTGTCTTATGCCGGCTCTGTTCTAGCCCTATTTTAAGATATATATTATATAATGCTCCCTGCCCTAGGCTATTTAGCACTCCTCTCCGTATTTATTAGGCATCCCCTTTTCCTACCTACTATAATAATAGGTGCTATAGCTATACTAGTTCCCTTATAGGGTAGCGTTAGGCTTCTATCTAGGGAGTTACTAGCGAATTACAATGGTTGCTCTAGGTAGCCTGCTTTCGCTGTATTTTACTTCTCTTTTAGGATAGGGTAGTCCCTTAACCACGCTAGGTATAGGCTAGAACATAAGATATAGTTTTCCTTTAGTTATCCGCTAATTATTAGGCATAATGTTTCTCCTTTCTTATATTAGCTAGCTCCGCACCTACTATATCTTAGGGCTGCCTTACAGAACTTTATAATATAGCTAGTTTAGAAGTAGTTATAGCATTATTAGGGTTATAGGGTCTTATTATATAGTTTAGTCTAGAATAGCTCCGCTTTAAAGACTATTCTGTCTTAGTATATCTTATTAGCGTCTTCTACTTCTACTAGTCCTAGGATTAGGGTAGTACGCTATGTGTTTTCTACTTAGGGGCGCCTTATGGTTGCCTTAATTACGTTTACTTTATTCGCTTTTCTAATCTTAGTTATAAGGTTCTTAATAGATATATGCTTTGTTAGGAATCCCTTAACTATAACGCTAAGTACGTAGTAGTAAAGGGCTGCTTCTAGACTAAATGCTTTAGTAATCTATTTTTAGTCCTCTCTGTATTAGGCTACGTTTCCTTTAAAGGTAATAATTATGTCTTTGCTAGGGAGTCTTCTAGCTACTATAGCTATGGTTTAGCTAGTGGCTTTGTTTACTATAGTTATTATATCTTTAGCGCCTTAGGATTAGAGCGTTTCCTAAATTATATTACCTTTAATAAGTACTTCTCTATATTATCTGCCTAGAACCTATAAGGGGGTTTTATTATTTAGTCTTCTTAGTGCTAGTCTAGCTATAATGCTTGCCTAGGTTAGTGTATTAGTTCCTTTGGCTTCTTCCCTAATAGCCTCCTTAAGGGCTACTTTAAGGGCTTTTTAGTAGTATAGATATTGTTATTATTATTGCTACTATTATTATTTATAGCTCTTATTTCAGCGCGGGCGCGGTTCGCTGCCTAGCGGGCTATGGCCTTTATAATGCTCTAAACTTAGGAGACTTTGTTACTAGGGATAAGGCTAGCAATCTTATTATAGAATTTCGTGTTATCTAGGTGTTTAAATTATATCCGATCTATTGTTAGGTTGTCTTCGCGTCTATAGGCGTTAAATTGCCCTATTCCTACGTTTAAGTGGTGGCAGCTCTATGCTAGCCCCTTTCTCTAGTATTAATTACCATTAGCATCTTGCCCTCGCACCTGCCTCTAGCTCTATCGCGATGCGATATCGTAGGAGGGGTAAACAGAGGTGAGGAATTCGAATATCGATGTGATTTGTATTTTAGAGGCGATTCCGGACCTTTAGATCGGTGCGGAAAAAGTATTAAAGGTTTAAAGGAATTAGATAAGAAGTATTAATTCCTATTAATACCTAATATAAAAGAGTAGTATTAGACTAACTATAAGTATAATAAGTATAGTAAGGAAGCCTATTATAGATAATCACGATTATAAGGTAATAAAGGCGCTTTATATATAAAGAAATATTATATATATAGTAAGGAAGGCTATTAGTTAACTAAATACTCTAAAGAGAAATATAAGAAAGTATATTAACGCTTTAAGAACTACTACCTTATAGAACTAATAACCCCTTCTTATAATGCTTTCCTTACTTAGTATAAAGGCAAAGAGAATAACACTACTTCTTCTAAAGAAAATAAGATTTCTACCTATATAATAGAACTTACATTTAAAGAAGAAAGCAATAAAGGAGAGATACTAATAAGCTTCTTTATATAAGGTATAATAATTAATAGCTATATAACTATAGAGATCCTTATAAATTAAGCAGCTACCTATACCCTTATAAAGGAGGATCTATTTAATCTCTAATAACTAAAGGAAGCCCTAACTACCTTTCTTCTTTAAGATTATTACTCCTTAGGTATATTCTAAGGTATTATCCCTAATACTAGGGCTATAGGTTACTTATTAGTAAGGCACCCCTAATTCCTTACCCTATAATAGTTAATCCCTAAGATTTAGCTTAATAAATCTAGAGCTAGGGAGGTAATAATTTAATTTAGAAGCAGTAAGCTAATCCCCTTAATTAGATTAATTAATATACCTACTCCCTTTAGCATTATTCTATTCTATATAATACCTATAAACACTCCTTCCTACTATATTTAGTAAATATAGACTGCCTAAAGATTAATTTCTATATCTCTTAGAATATCCTTTAATAAGGCAATATTAGGGTCCTTATTATCTATAAATAAGGATATCCTTAGATACTTCTATAGAAGGAGAGATTAATTACCTAGAGCTACCTAACTAAGATAGAATTATAGCGCTTGCATTACTAATTTAGTTACCCTTCTATCTGCTGACTTTATAATATGCTTTCTAAATTAGGCTATAAGGTAAATTTTAAAACCATTAGATAATTAACAAAGATCTACCACTAATGCTAATTAAATATAGACAATCTATATTGCTTTAAATTTACCCTAAAGGATAAATATAACTTTAACTACAAAGTAATTATAGATATTATGTATTTAGATAGCAATTACCCTATTCTCTACGCTATTAATATAGCTACTGCATTTAACATAGCTAGATTCCTTAAGGATATTATAGTAAAGGTAATATAGGAAGCTCTTTGCCTTTGCTAGATTAATACCTACTAAGGTCCTTTAGATTAGATTATAACTAATACTAGCATAACGTTTAGAAGCAAGGAATTCCACTAATTTATAGCTTTAATATTAATCTTAATTAAAGAGGTCCCTATTAAGGTATACTATAGCATTAGTAAGGTTAAGAGATATTATAGGCCACTCTAAAGAGCCTATAATATTATCTAATGTAAATACCTATTAATACCTAAAGCTATAGCCTTATAAATAGCTATAAAAGCCCTTAATAATACTATAGGCCTAAATAGCATTATTCTAACCCTTCTTATCTTTAGCGCTTACCCTTAAATAATTAATAATTCTCTACCCTTACTTAATATTAAGTAATAAGCTCTTATAGTATAGAAGGTAATAAAGGAGATTAAGAGATTATATATGCTTTATAAGGTTAAGGAAGCCCTTACTATAAGGAATAGCCCTAATACCTTACTAACCCTTAACCTCTTGCTTATATTACTAGTTCTTATCTAGTAAGAGTATAAAGGATAGTAAGGCCTATATAAGCTCCTTATAATAAATAGAGAGAGCTATACCCTTAATCTTCTATAAGGCCCTAAGGTCTTTAGGTTAACCTTTATTAAGCCTTATAATAAAGATCCTAGTAAGGAAAGGCTATTACTAGTAAAAGGTAATAACCTAAAGGTAATTAAAGGGAAGAGTAAGAGGTATAAATTAATAATATAGTCTCTCTAGCCTCTCTAAAAAGAAGGCTAGGAAGACTATAAAAGAACCCTCCTATAATTATTAATTAGGTAAATAACCTTAAGGTATTTATCTTAAGCAAGGAGGAGGCAGACCTTATACTTGTGATTTAATTACATAAGAAAGGCATAATTATAACTCCTAGCAAACCTTTTAAGCTCTTAATAAAGGCTAAGATTAATGCCCTAATTAGCTAAGGCATGTTTAAATTTATTACTTTTAATCTAAAGAAACACTAAGGGATTTAAATCTTTAATTCCTGTATTATTAATAAAGTTAAAGGAAGAATAAGCTAGCTATATAAGAAATTAAGGCTTATAATCTAAGGCTTTAGTAATAAAGCAAAGTAAGTAATCCTTACGTAAGCCCTAATAGTCTAAAGGGTAAGCTAATAATTAATCCTTATAATTACCCTTTCTTTTCTTATAAAAGGATTCCTCCTATAGATTTAAGATATTATATAGGCGTATATATAATTAAAAACGCTACTAAATTATATAATCCTTACCTAACTCCTTATCTAAATTCGTAATTAGCACCCTAAAGGAATAATTATAAGAGTTATTAAGCCTCTCTATGGAATTATAAAGGCTAGCATACACTAGTAGGTAACTTACTATAAGCACTATAGAGAAAACCTCTAGATAATAACATTAAGCTATAATCCATGCTTACTAGTAATATCTGCTAAAAGCCCTTACTTTAGATACGTAGGAATATAGACTAATAATACCCTTAGCCTATTAGATAAAGGATTCTCCTAATAAGAAGAAGATTAACTAGCTACTGCTAAATTTACTATAAAACTAAAGCAGTTTATTAAGCCTAATAACCCCTTATATTTAATAGTGGAATTATTTAACTAACTAATAATACTATTAAGATATAGTAAAAAGGGCAAAGTAATAAGCTATAGTTAATCCCGCTAGAAGAGCTAGATAAGAAGTACGTAAAGTAAAGGGCCTATAGTGCTTATATTGCCTTAATCTACTAACCTAAGGTAAGCTTTAATCTATTAGTTACCACGTAATATTAAGAACTAATAACTAAGAATATTAAGGAACTTAATTACTATATTAAGTAGTAAATAGACTACCTAGATTAAGGATTAATCTTTATACCCCTTAACCTTAGAAGAGTAAAGCTATTTATATTTATTAATAGATTATTTGCTAATAATAAAGACCTTACCTTATAACTAGGCTATATTCTTATCCTAGCTAATAAGAAGTATAAAGATAGTAAGTTTATACTATAAGGCAATATTATATACTATAGCTTAATAAAAAGTAAGAGAGTTATAAGAAATATGCTTACTTTAAAGGTCTATAGAATAGTAGTAGGTGTTAATATAGCTTACGTAATTATAATAATATTAAAGATTATTACGGATTAATTAAACCTCCTAGAGATCCTAATTATAGTCTATATAGATTTATACTTATTATATAAATACCTTATTAAGCTTAGGACTATAAAGGAGAAATAGCTTATAATTAATATTATAGCCCTTTAGTAATTATATAAACATTATAAGCTTTATAAGATTAAATAGATTAATAGTAAAGATAACCTAGCTAATATGTTTATAAAGGTAATACCTAATAAAGCCCTAGAGAGGTTTATTATAGGTAATATAGTGATAATCTAGATAGAGGGATAGGTTACCTAGACCTAGCACTACCTATAAAGAGGTAGGGGACTAGAGCCTTAAAGCCTATGCCTAAGCCTACGCTAAAGCCTACGCTAAAGGCACTAGGTAAGCTACCCTAAGTATAGCATAGTTATGTAAGGCATAGGCTAAGGGATTAGAGGTAGTAGAATTATAGCTTTAGAAGGGAGCATAGAATTATAGCCTTAGAAAAGGTACCTTTCCTAAGTCTCTATAGTAAGGAGGGGAAGAGAAGGGAGTATAAAGAGGCATAGGAAGGTATAATCTAATATTATACCTTTAGAAGGGAAAGCATTATAGGTAATCTTCCCTAGGAATATAATCTAATATTACATTATAGTTAAATAAAGAGCCGTAGGGAGGGATAATCTAATATTATGCCTTTAGATAGGGAAGGGATTATAGGTAACCTTCCCTTATAATATAATCTAATATTACGTTACACTAGTTAAATAAAGGGGCATAGGTAAGGGCAGAAGGCAAAGGTATATATATATTATTTACGCTAGCTAGCTCTATGTAGGGCTAGTACTAGTACTCCTGCTGCTTTGTTAAAAGGAAAACCCTTAAATAGGAAGAAAAACCCCTTATATCTATATTTAGGCTAACGCTAACCCTACACTAGGCCTGCGTTACGTTATGTGTAGCCTATTATAAGTGTTTATTACTAGCTTACGCTAGCCTTATCCTAATAAGAAGAAAGGAAAAGAAAGAAAGAAGGAAAATCCTAGGTTTTAAGCCTTACCTAGCTCTATTCTAGGTTTGCTCTAGTATTACTCTAGGCCTCTTATACTATCTTATAGTATACTAGATTTAGTTTTATAGTAGTAATTTACTTCTCTTTTACTTTTAGCTAACTCTTCTATAGCCTTACTTTTTAGCCTTCTCTAGCTTAGGTCTAGCTTATTAATCTAGGAAGTTAGAGCACCTAATATTATTTATCTTCTATAGTAAGGGTATAGGTTTAGTTTAATTCCTAGCTATTTCTAGGCCTAGGTCTCCTAGGTATTATCTAGCTAGATTTTTATCTTATATTCTTCTTTCTTTATTAATATCTATAATTTAGCCCCCTTATATAAGTATAAGAAGGGTTTCTCTCCCTTAGAGAGGTTTTCCTTCTTTTCTCTTTTTTATTAAACTTCTTATAAGTTCTTTTCTTCCTTAGAGCTACCTAAGGCACTCCTAGGCTAGTATTAGCCTAAATACTAATATTACTATAAATCCTTTAAGTTATTTAATAAAATAGCACTAGTAGCTATAAGTACTCCTATATTCTATACTATTCTAGTTCTAATCCGCTTAGGAAACTCCTAAGAATAAGCGCTACCCTTAGAAGTTATTAACTAAGAAGTAACTTAAGTAAGCTATAGCTAAAGATCTTAAGGTATAATCCCTTCAACCCCTATACTAAGTTTACTCTAAGTCTAATCTATAATAGTTAGGGGATCCCTATAGGATCTAATATATTTCCTATAAGTCTTAGTTTATTAACTATTCTAGGCATTAATACTATAATATTACTAGTAAGTTAGCTCTATTCTAGTTTAAAGGTAGGGCTAATTATTTTATATAAGGCTTACTATTAATACTTATTTTAATTATTAGGTTTAAAACTATAGTTACTTAAAGGTAAGTAACTAGTACCTCTTTCCTAGGCCTAGTCTAGCGCTAACCTACTCCTAGCCTAATTTAACTAGGTAATAGAATAAGCACTAGTAGTTAGTTAAGGTCTAGGTAAATATTATTACTAGGGGTAGTATAAGTGCTTCTCTATTAGTCCTTTACTAGTTTTATTCTAGGTCTAACTACTCTCTAAGTCCTAGATAATTATTAAGATTATATAAAGAAGCTTTATACTAGTAATTAAAGTAAGAAGAAAAGGAGTGCCTTTATAATAGGCCTAGGCTAGGCTAGTGCTAGAGGGGATTAATATAATAAGCTAATATTTTAGTTATAGCGCCTAGATACCTATATAGTAGAGATAAACTATCTCCTAGCTATAGCCTTACTTACTAAGGGGTAGGCTAAGGTAATAAAGAGAGTAATTCTAGTCCTAGAGAAGGAGTAATTAGTTAGGTAAATATAGCTTAGTAAAGGAATAGGGGTAGACTAGTAAGGTTTATAATACCTAGTATTATATATTTAAAATTAATCTAATAATAGTTCTAGAATTATAATTCTTTAGCTAGCCTATTACTAGCTTTAAACCGTATAATCTTATATCTCTCCCTAGTTATCTACTATATTTATATCCTAATTATTAGTTCTAATGCGCTAGAAGTGCCCTAGCTCTAGCTCCTTCTCTTTACTATATATATTAGCTACTAGTTCTTATGCTAATAAGTAGTATTAGAGTTATTTTATACTAAGGAACTATTTAGCTATTACTCTTACCTTTAGGGGGTAGTTTAGGGCTAGCCTTACCTCCTATATATCTCTAGGCTAGTGTGTTTAGGGGCGTTAGTAATTATATTTAGGGTAGTTAACTATAATATAATATTAGTTCTTAACTACTTTACTATAGCTATATAGTAGTAAGTTTACCCTAGGAATACCTCTTTAGAAGAGAAACTTATTAAGACTAATCTTTCCTATATATAGTTAAACTATAGTTAAGGAGATATACTTTTCTAGGCCTATATAGAATCTTTAGATTTCCTTTAGGTTATAAGTTAGTAGTTAATCCTTAGTTAGCTCTCTTATAAGCCTATGCTATCCTAGGCATTCCTTACTATGCTATTTATCCTAGTATTATCTTTATTCCTTATATAGTTTTACTACTAGCTTATTACTCCTAGGGAGGGTCTTTATCTATAATATAATACTAACTATACTAAGTTAGTAGTAGTTTAGATTATTATAGCTATTTTACTCTTTATAATTCTTTCTTTAAACTTTTATTTTATCTTATTTAGGTATAGATCTAAGGAGAGGATATAAGTCTTAACCTCTAGTTAGGCAATAGGTATAGCCTTAAACACACTAGCTATAATTTAGAGGTAATTTAATTAGTCTATTATAAAGCTTTTAACTACTTCTCTTAGTTTTCTACCCTTCTTAGTTAGAGTATAGTAAGCGCTTACCCTATAGGTAAGGATAGGCTAGATTACCTATATATATAGGAGTTAGGTATCTCTAAAGCTATAACCCTAGGCTAATACCACTAGTAAAGAGAGTATAAGCTATTACTAGGCTAGTTTACCTTTTAGGATATTCTTATAAGCACTCTAATTAAGTTTCCTATTAACCTAGACTTTAAGGAACCTATATAACTCTATAAGCACTATCTCTTTTATACTAAGTTAAACCCTAGCCTATAGGGGTTAGTATGCTTTACTAAAGTATATAAGTTTAGTTTTTACTAGGTTAAACTTTACTCCTACTTCTTTTACCTATTTTTATATACTTTCTATATAGCTTTAAGCCTTTTCTAGGTTTATATAGTATTTTTCTAAATACTACTATATTTATATTATTTATAAATCCTATTACTACTATGCCTAGAATAGCTTAGAGGTATATATAAAGCTTTACTAAGTAAAGTAAGAAAAGGATTAGTAAGAGAGATAAGCCTTATAGAGTGCTTACCTTTATCTAAAAGAGTCTTAAGAGTTTACTATTAAAGCTAAGCTAGCTTATTCTATCTATAAGGAAGCTATATATTATAGCTATTAGCTAGTATAGTATACCTATTTAGATTAAAATGTAAATTAGATATAGGTAGCTAACTCTATTAAATACAAATAAGATATCTATTTATGCTAATAAGGTAATACTACCTCTACCCTAAGCCTCTCTTATGTATTCTATAAGGACTTTAATTATAGTTTCTATTAATTTATTTACCCTATTTCCTATTTATAGCTTAGGAGAAGGCCCTTAGCCTTAGTAAAGGCTATAAGCTACCTTATAATTACTACTTCTATAATCTTTCTTACTATATTTAGTAGTAAGATAGGTCTTTATATATTAGCCTTTCTTATCTCCTTAGTGATTTTTCCTAGCTTTCTAATTACTACTACTTATATAGTTTAGAACTAAGCTAGAAATATCCTACTTTAAGGATAGCGTTTAGTAAGTATACTATAGCTTCTTTAGCTAGCTTATTATAGGCCTTAATAAGGCTTACTAGGAGTTTATTATCTCCTAGGGCTTTCTAGCTAGCTATATTTAATAGGATATTTCTAATATCCCTTACTTTAAACTATTCTTTATCTAAGACTAGTGTATTATTAAGTTCTAGGAAGGAGAGGTTTAGGATATAAGAGAGGTTTACTATAGGTTTAGGGAAGAACCTTTATATAAGTATACTTACCTTATCCTTATAAGTAGTAGCTAGGTTAGGGTTACTATTAGTTCTTTCTAAGTCTAGGAGTCTAGGGAGCTCTAGGGAGGCCTAGCTTTAGAGTTAGGCCTATCTCTCTAGTTTTTAAACTTCTCTATCCTTTTCCTATATATTAGCTTTTATAGGGCTTCTCTTTATATATTCCTTTTCTCTTTCCTAACTATTTATTCCTAGTTATTATTTACCTTAGAGAAGGCTTACTAGTTTACTTTAGTCTTTTAGTGCCTCTATTATCTCTTAGCTTATTTAGCTTTAGTAATTACCTCTTTTATTCTCCTTAATTACTATACCTCTAGGCTAGGAGTTCTTAGCGCTTCTATAAGGCTACTAATTCTACTATCTATTAGAGGTTTATAATAAGCTATATTATATATATATTAATTCCTTCCTTATCTTTTAGGTCTAGTGTATTTTCTACTTAGAGTTATACTACTACTTTTACCTTTACCTATAGTTTATTTATTATAGTCTAGGTATGTTTAAGGGTAAGTAAAGTGCTTTCTTACTCCTTAGTAAAGATACTAATTAGCTATAGAATATAATTAGAACCTATAAGGTTTTCTATACTATTATAATAGACTTAGATATCTAGAGTTACCTATACTAGATCTATAGTGCTATCTTTATCTTCTCTATATTATCTTATAGGTTCCTTATAGGGCATTACTAAACTAAGCCTTTACTAGCTTATAAGGTCTAGTAGTTCCTCTATTTCTCTAGTTATTCTATTTAGGCTATCCTAGAGGAGTGTTTTTAGTTAAAGTCTCCTATAAAAACGCTTTAGCTATAGGGCTTTTCTATATTAAAAGTATAGATAGGTATATTCTAGTTATCTATATATCCCTCTAAGTAAAGGGAGTAAATATTTATACCTTTTATCTTTACTAGTAACTAGTTAAGTCCTTCCTAGGCTATCTATAACCTTATATTATACTTCTTATTTATATATACTATATTCTAGCCTTTATAGTATACTAGTTAGAATTAGGTAAGGCCTAGTACTAGGGGCTATAGGTACCTTATATATTCCTACTCTTAGATTACTATTATATCTATATTAGTTTAGTGCTAAAGCGCTATATATATTAGGTTATCCTTCTTATTTATATTCTAAAAGAGAACTTATAATATTATTATATTAATTAAGGGGTAGTAAGTCTTTACTATCTTACACTAGTTCTATTCTAGCCCTATTCTAAGATATATATTATATAATACTCCTTACCCTAGGCTATTTAGCACTTCTCTTTATATTTATAAGGTATTCCCTTTTTTACTTACTATAATAATAGGTTTTATAGTTATACTAGTTCTCTTATAGGGTAGTATTAGGCTTTTATCTAAGGAGTTACTAGTAAATTATAATAATTACTCTAGGTAGCTTACTTTTACTATATTTTACTTCTCTTTTAGGATAGAATAGTCCCTTAATTATACTAGGTATAAGCTAAAGTATAAGATATAGTTTTCCTTTAGTTATTTACTAATTATTAGGTATAATATTTCTCCTTCTTTATATTAGCTAGCTCTATACCTACTATATCTTAGGGCTACCTTATAGAACTTTATAATATAGCTTATTTAAAAGTAATTATAGTATTATTAGGGTTATAGGGTTTTATTATATAGTTTAGTTTAGAATAGCTTTACTTTAAAGACTATTTTATCTTAGTATATCTTATTAGTATCTTTTACTTTTACTAGTTCTAGGATTAAGGTAGTGTATTATATATTTTCTACTTAGGGTGCCTTATAGTTACCTTAATTATATTTACTTTATTTACTTTTCTAATCTTAGCTATAAGGCTTTTAATAGATATATACTTTATTAGGAATCCCTTAACTATAATACTAAGTATATAGTAATAAAGGGCTACTTCTAGTCTAAATACTTTAGTAATCTATTTTTAGTCTTCTTGTTGGAACAAGCATGATATCAATCGCGGCACGCAGCCGCAATTACCCGGCAGAAGGTCGGGCCGCGAGGCGCGCGCCCGCGAGAGGTGGCCCCACATATGACTCATCGACCCGCCCCTCTGATTGGGCGGGGACCCACAAGTCATGTGACCTACAAAACGCACCGTGTTTGTGGCTACTTCTTATAATCTGGAAAAGCCTCTCTTTTCCTCCCTTCTACACATACTTATGACTAATTAATTATAACGCCTAGAATAGAAGATAAATTCCTATTCCCTAGGCTACGATCCTGACGTTAGGCACCTGTGATACTAACACTGATTAGTGGTTAACTTTATAGATAACCACACGGTTTTCCTAACCGCAGATTAGTAAGGTTAATTAGAAGAGATAGCTATACTATAAACCCGCCCTATGAAATAGGAGGGCCGCTGAAAGCGTGTATAGTTATGCTAAGGAAGTCTAAGCACTCTCTTGCGATAAGAAAGGAGCCTTATAACTCCTGAGATCTAATCCTAAGACCCTATAAAGACTTTAAAGCTATTAAAGGATTAAGGCCTAGTTAGTAACTAGTCTAACCTATCTTTAGTTACTTAGTTAGCGCGTTCTACCACGCACCTAACCCTTAGAAGGCATTCTCTTGTGATGAGAAAGGAACTTATTACTCCTAAGATCTAATCCTAAGAACCCCTAAGGGATGAAGATAATAGCTACGCTTGCAATCCTTTAACCTGCTATATAACTAACACTATACCTCTGTTCTAACTTCCTATAATAGAGATAAGAAAGTTAAAAGCTCCTTAGTAAGGAGAACCGTTAAAAGCCTCTCTCTCTAGCCCTAACTTTAGCGATGCTAAAGAAGGCACTAAAGTTAAAAGAGACTAAAAAGGTAAAGGTCTATAACTTAATAACCCTCTCCTAAGATATATTCCCCTAGAGATGCAAGACTTTGTTATATCTAAGATATTAAAGATAGCGAAATCGTTTAATCTTAATAAATAAGGTAATAACCCTAAGGCTATTATAGCCTACATTCTCTTTAAGATAGTAGCATACTAGTCTAGGAGCCTTATTGCTAGAAGCCTCTTTACTAACTTTATTAAAGACTTCTACGGATAGATAAGAGAGGGATTTGTAATTATAGACTAAGTAATTGCTAAGTACCTATGTGACTTCCTTCTCTTCTAAGGCGTGTATATAGACATAATAGCCCGCAGGAAGATCACGGTAATGCTTAAAGAAGTTGCTAACCACAAGGAATTTTAAGATTAGCAAGAAGAAGAGATATAGGAAGCTACGAGGAAGTACATACCCTTCTGAAAACGCATTAAAGACTAAGACTTCCTTAATGACCTCCTTCCAATCCCTCTAATTAGACTAAGATTGTAACATTGTTAATAGAGCAATCTAGGAATCCCATAATCTCGCTAACGTCATTCCCTAAGCCTAACCCTATTAGGCTAATTACACGATAATCCTTGGGAAAGCCCTTATTAGAGATATACCCCGTTAAGATAAGAAATCCCTCCTTCTGCACCTCTAAGAGCACTTCTTCCCTCTAGACCTACACTAAAGTAAATAATTAATCTCGCGAAGCTTTATATAAGCAATATTCAATACGGCGTAGATAACTATAAGGTCCTTAACTTGAAGTTAATGATCTTCTAAGGAAATGCGAGATGCTAGGTATTAAACCCTATAAGGCTAGGTATGCCCTTAAGGCTATACTTAAAGGAAAGCTTTAATATACTACTACAAGCATCTATGTAAGCTAAGAGATCCTTAAGACCTTAAGACTCTTATTAACTATATTAAGAGAAGATTTAAGACTAATAATATAAAGCAAAGGTATCTCCTTAAGTAGTAGAACACTAAGCTACGCTAGATTATGTAAGAAAACCTAGATAAGCTAAAGATTAATTACTTTAAAGAACTTATAATAAAGCTCACAAACCTTTAATAAGTAGTCCTAGATATTGCTTAATCTAAAAGGGCACTCTAGAATTAATTAATCTCCGCCTATTACAGCATACCTAAGTGTAGAACTTGCCTTATTAACCCTCCCGCTAACCTCTAGCCGTTCTACAAACGCATAAGGATGTTAATAAGAATAACTATAGAGGAATTAGATAAGAAACATTAATTCCCATTAATGCCTAATGCAAGAGAGTAGTACTAGACTAACTATAAGTATAATAGGTATAGTAAAGAAGCCTATTATAGATAATTATAATTGCAAGGTAATAAAGGCGCTTTATGTATAAAGAAATGTTATATATATGGTAAGGAAGGCTATTAGTTAACTAAATACTCTAAAGAGGAACGTAAGAAGGCATATTAACGCTTTAAGAACCACTACCTCACAGAGCTAATAACCCCTTCCTATAATGCTTTCCTTACCTAGTATAAAGGCAAAGAGGATAACACTGCTTCTTCTAAAGAAGATAAGATTTCCACCTATATAATAGAACTTAGATTTAAAGAAGAAAGCAATAAAGGAGAGATGCTAATAAGCTACTTTATATAAGGCATAACAATTAATGGCTATGTAACTATAGAAATCCTTACGAATTAAGCAGCTACCCATGCCCTTGTAAAGGAGGATCTATTTAATCTCTAATAACTAAAGGAAGCCCTAACCGCTTTTCTTCTTTAAGATTATTACTCTTTAGGTATGTTCTAAGGCATTATCCTAATACTAGGGCTATAGGTTACTTATTAGTAAGGCACCCCTAATTCCTTGCCCTATAATGGTTAATCCCTAAGATCTAGCTTAATGAATCTAGAGCTAGGGAGGCAATAATTCGATTTGGAAGCGGTAAGCCAATCCCCTTAATCGGATTAATTAATATGCCTACTCCCTTTAGTATTATCCTATTCTATATAATGCCTACAAACACTCCCTTCTTGCTATGTTTAGTAGATATAGACCGCTTAAAGATTAATTTCTATATTTCTTAGAATATCCTTTAATAAGGTAATATTAAGGTCCCTGTTATCTATAAATAGGGGTATCCTTAGATGCTTCTGCAGAAGGAGAAATCAATTGCCTAGAGTTATCTAACCAAGATAGAATTACAGCGCTTGCATTACTGATTTAGTCACCTCTCCGTCCGCTAACTTTATAATATGCTTTCTAAATTAGGCCATGAGGTAGATTTCGAAACCATTAGACAATTAATAAAGATCTGCTACTAATGCTAATTAAATGCAGACAATCCACATTGCTTTAAATTCACCCTAAAGAATAAATATAACTTTAACTACGAAGTAATTATAGATATTATGTATCTAGATAGCAATTGCCCCGTTCTCCACGCTGTTAATACAGCTACCGCGTTTAACGCAGCTAGGTTCCTAAAGGATATCACGGCAAAGGCAACATAGGAAGCTCTTTGCCTCTGCTAGATTAATACTTACTAGGGTCCTCTAGATTAGATTGTAACTAATGCTAGCATAACGTTTAGAAGCGAAGAATTCCGCTAATTTATAGCTTTAATGTTAATCTTGATTAAAGAAGTCCCTATTAAGGCATACTATAGTATTAGCAAGATTAAGAGATATCACAGGCCGCTCTAAAGAGCCTATAATATTATCTAATAAGAATGCCTATTAATACCTAAAGCTATAGCCCTGTAAATGGCTATAAAAGCCCTTAATAATACCGCAGGCCTAAATGGCATTGTTCTAACCTTTTTATCTTTGGCGCCTACCCTTGAATAATTAATAATTCTCCTCCCTTACCTAATATTAAGTAATAAGCTCTTATAGTGTAGAAGGCAATAAAGGAGATTAAGAGGTTATACATGCTCTATAAGGTTAAGGAAGCCCTTACTATGAGGAATGGCCCTAATACCTTACTAACCCTTAACCTCTTACTTATATTGCTAGTTCTTGTCTAGTAAGAGCATAAAGGATAGTAAGGCCTATATAAGCTCCTTATAATAGATAGAGAGAGCTATACCCTTAATCTTCTATAAGGTCCTAAGGTCTTTAGGTTAACCTTTGTTAAGCCCTATAATAAAGACCTAAGCGAGGAAAGGCTATTGCTAGTAGGAGGTAATAACCTAAAGGCAATTAAAGGGGAAGAGTAAGAGGCATGAATTAATAATATAGTGCCTCTAGCCCCTCTAAAAAGAAGGCTAGGAAGACTATAAAAGAACCCTCCTATAATTGTTAATTTAGCAGATAATCTTAAGGCATTTATCTTAAGCAAGGAGGAGGCGGATCTTAAGCTTATAATCTAATTACGTAAGAAAGGCATAATTATAACTCCTAGCGAGCCTTTTAAGCTCTTAACAAAGACTAAGATTAATGCCCTAATTAGCAGAGGCGTGTTTGAATTTATTACTTTTAATCTAAAGAAGCACTAAGGGATTTAAATCTTTAATTCCTGTATTGTTAACAAAGTAAAAGGAAAAACAAGCTAGCTGTATAAGAAATTAAGGCTTATAATCTAAGGCTTTAGCGACAAAGCGAAACAAGTAATCCTTACGTAAGCCCTAATAATCTAAAGGGCAAGCTAGTGATTAATCCTTGTAATTACCCCTTCTCTTCTTGTAAAAGGATTCCTCCTTTAGATCTAAGATATTACGCAGGCGTACATACAATTAGAAACGCTGCTAAATTGTATAATCCTTGCCTAACTCCTATCTAAATTCGTGATTAGCACCCTAAAGGAATGATTATAAGAGTTATTAAGCCCCTCTATAGAATTATAGAGGCTAGCACATACTAGTGGGTGACTTACCATAAGCACTACAGAGAAAAGCTCTAGATAATAATATTAAGCTACGATCCATGCTTGCTAGTTATATCTACCAAAAGCCCTTAATTTAGATGCGTGGGAATGTAGACTAATAATACCCTTAGCCTATTAGATAAAGGATTCTCCTAAAAGGAAGAAGATTAGCTAGCTATCGCTAAATTCGCTGCAAAACCAAAGCAATTCATTAAGCCTAACAACCCCTTATATTTAACAGTGGAATTATTTAACTAACTAATAACACTATTAAAATGCGGCAAAAGGGCAAAGTAATAAGCTATAGTTAATCCCGCTAGAAGAGCTGGAAAAGAAGTACGTGGAACAAAGGGCCTGTGGTGCTTATATTACTTTAATCTGCTAACCTAAGGCAAGCTTTAATCTATTAGTTGCCGCATAATATTAAGAACTAATAACCAAGAACGTTAAGGAACTTAATCGCTATATTAAGTGGTAAATAGACTACCTAGATTAAGGATTAATCTTTATACCCTTAACCTTAAAAGAACAAAGCTATTCACATTTATTAATAGATTATTTACTAATAATAAAGATCTCACCTTGTAACTAGGCTACGTTCTTATCCTAGCTAATAAGGAGTATAAAGATAGCAAGTTCACACTATAAGGTAATATTGTGCACTATAGCTTAATAAAGAGTAAGAGAGTTATAAGAAGTGTGCTTGCTTTAGAGGTCTATAGAATGGTAGCAGGCGTTAATATAGCTTACGTAATTGTAATAACGTTAAAGATTATTACGGATTAATTAAACCTCCTAGAAATCCTAATTATAGTCTATATAGATTTATACTTATTATATAAATACCTTATTAAGCTTAGGACTATAAAGGAGAAGCGGCTTATAATTAATATTATAGCCCTTTAGTAATTATACAAACGCTATAAGCTCTACGAGATTAGATAGATTAATAGCAAAGATAACTTAGCTAACGCGTTTATAAAGGTAATGCCTAATAAAGCCTTAGAGAGGTTTATTATAGGTAATATAGTAATAATCCGGATAGAGGATAGGTTACCTAGACCTAGCACTGCCTATAAAGAGGTAAGGGACTAAAGCCCTAAAGCCTATGCCTAAGCCTATGCTAAAGCCTATGCCTAAGCCCGCGCGGAAACTAGCGCTAGAGGCACTAGATAAGGTGCCCTAAGTATAGTATAGTTACATAGGGCATAGGCTAAGGGATTAGAGGCGGCGGAATTATAGCTTTAGAAGGGGGCGTGGAATTATGTCTTTAGAAGGGGCGTGGAATTATAGCCTTAAAGGGGTGCCCCTCTTAAGTCTCTATAGTAGGGAGGGGAAGAGAAGGGGGCGTAAGGGAGTGTAGGAAGGTATAATCTAATATTATACCTTTAGAAGGGGAAGAATTATAAGTAATCTTCCCTAGGAATGTGATTTAATATTATATTATAGTTAAATAAAGGGCTGTGGGGAGGGATAATCTAACATTATACCTTTAGATAGAGAAGGGATTGCAGGCGACCTTCCCTTATAACGTAATCTAATATTATATTACACTAGTTAAAGGTAAGGGCGGAAGGCAAAGGAGCCTTCTATAAGGAAGAAGGATAAGCAATTAGAGAAGCTAGTTATCTAAAGCTAGTGGCGCATAGGGGAAGGAAAGGGGATTATTATTATTATTTCTTTTATTAACTCTTTTACTTATATAACACATTTATTTAATTACTTATATCTCCCCTTCTTAGATTAATATTATGCGTTAATAATTATATTAAAAGAAAGAGGTTCTAATATTAGAACAAGCATAATATTAATTGCGGCACGTAGCCATAATTACCTGGCAAAGGTTAGGCCGCAAGGGCGCGCTTACGAGAGGTGGCCCTATATATAACTTATTAACCCGCCCCTCTGATTAGGCAGGGACCTATAAGTTATATGACCTACAAAACGCACTGCGTTTGTGGCCACTTCTCACGATCCGGAAAAGCCTCTCTTTTCCTCCCTTCTACACACACTTATGACTAATTGATTACAACGCCTAGAATAGAAGATAAATTCCTATTCCCTAGGCTACGATCCTGACGTCAGGCACCTGTGATACTAACACTTCTTTATATTAGGTAGTGTTTCCTTTAAAGGTAATAATTATATCTTTACTAGGGAGTCTTCTAGCTACTATAGCTATAGTTTAGCTAGTAGCTCTATTTACTATAGTTATTATATCTTTAGTGCCTTAGGATTAAAGCGTTTCCTAGATTATATTACCTTTAATAAGTACTTCTCTATATTATTTACCTAGGACCTATAGGGAGGGGTTTTATTATTTAGCTTTCTTAGTGCTAGTCTAGCTATAATACTTACCTAGGTTAGTATATTAGTTTCTTTTGCTTTTTCCTTAATAACCTCCTTAAGGGTTACTTTAAGGGCTTCTTTAGTAGTATAAATATTATTATTATTATTATTATTACTATTATTTATAGCTCTTATTTTAGCGTAGGCATGGTTTGCTACCTAGTAGGCTATAGCCTTTATAATACTCTAAACTTAGGAGACTTTATTACTAGGGATAAGGCTAGTAATCTTATTATAAAATTTTATATTATCTAAATACTTCAATTATATCTAATCTATTATTAGGTTATCCTTATGTCTATAGGCGTTAAATTACCCTAATCCTACGTTTAGGTAGTAGTAGCTCTATACTAGCCCCTTTCTCTAGTGTTAATTACTATTAGTATCTTACCCTTACGCTTACCTCTAGCTCTATTGTAATGTAATATTATAAAGGGGTAACCAAAGGTAAGGAATTCGAATATCGATGTGGTTTGTATTTTAGAGGCAATTCCGGACCTTTAGATCGGTGCGGAAAAAGTATTAAAGGTTTAGAAGGCAAAGGTAGCCTTCCATAAGGAAGAAGGATAAGTAATTAGAGAAGCTAGTTATCTAAAGCTAGTAGCGCGTAGGGGAAGGAAAGGGGACTATTATTATTATTTCTTTTATTAGTTCTTTTATTTATATGTTGGTATCACAGGTGCCTGACGTCAGGATCGTAGCCTAGGGAATAGGAATTTATCTTCTATTCTAGGCGTTATAATCAATTAGTCATAAGTGTGTGTAGAAGGGAGGAAAAGAGAGGCTTTTCTAGATCGTGAGAAGTGGCCATAAACGCGGTGCGTTTTGTGGGTCACATAACTTATGGGTCCCTGCCTAATCAGAGGGCGGGTTAATAAGTCATATGTAGGGCTACCTCTCGCGGGCGCGCGCCCTCACGGCCTAACCTTCTGCTAGGTAATTATGGCTACGTGCTGCGATTAATATTATGCTTGTTTTAATATTAAAACCTCTTTCTTTTTAACATAATTATTAACGTATAATATTAATCTAAGAAGGGGAGATATAAGTAATTAAATAAATGTGTTATATAAGTAAAAGAGTTAATAAAAGAAATAATAATAATAGTCCCCTTTCCTTCCCCTACGCGCTGCTAGCTTTAGATAACTAGCTTCTCTAATTACTTATCCTTCTTCCTCACGGAAGGCTCCTCTGCCTTCTGCCCTTGCCTTTAACTAGTACAATGTAATATTAGATTATATTGCAAGGGAAGGTTGCTTGCGATCCCTTCCTATCTAAAGGTATAATATTAGATTATCCTCCTTGCAGCCCTTTATTTAACTATAATGTAATATTAAATTACATTCCTAGGGAAGATTACCTGTAATTCTTCCCTTCTAAAGGTATAATATTAGATTATACCTTCCTATGCCCCTTACGCTCCCTCCTCTTCCCCTCCTTACTATAAAGACTTAGGAGGGGCGCCCTTTCTAAGGCTATAATTCCGCGCCCCTTCTAAAGATATAATTCTATGCCCCTTTCTAAAGCTATAATTCCACTACCTCTAATCCCTTAGCCTATGCCCTATATAACTATGCTATACTTAGGGCACCTTATCTAGTGCCTCTAGCACTGGTTTCCGCGCGGGCTTAGGCATAGGCTTTAGCATAGGCTTAGGCATAGGCTTTAGGGCTCTAGTCCCTATCTCTTTATAGGTAGTGCTAGGTTTAGGTAACCTATCCCTCTATCTAGATTATTGCTATGTTACCTATAATAAACCTCTCTAGGGCTTTGTTAAGCGTTGCCTTTGTGAACGCATTAGCTAGGTTATCTTCGCTATTAATCTATCTAATCTTACAGAGCTTATAGCGTTTGTATAATTGCTAAAGGGCTATAATATTAATTATAAGCCGCTTCTCCTTTATAGTCCTAAGCTTAATAAGGCATTTATATAATAAGTATAAATCTATATAAACTATAATTAGGATTTCTAGGAGGTTTAATTAATCTATGATAATCTTTAATGTTATTATAATTACGTAAGCTATGTTAACGCCTGCTACTATTCTATAAACCTCTAAAGCAAGCACACTTCTTATAACTCTCTTGCTCTTTATTAAGCTATAGTGCATAATATTGCCTTATAGTGTAAACTTGCTATCTTTGTACTTCTTATTAGCTAGGATAAGAATATAGCCTAGTTACGAGGTAAGATCTTTATTGTTAGCGAATGATCTATTAACGAATGTAAATAGCTTTATTCTTTTAAGGTTAAGGGTACGAAGATTAATCCTTAATCTAGGTAGTCTATTTGCCACTTAATATAGCAATTAAGTTCCTTAATGTTCTTAGTTATTAGTTCTTAATGTTATGTGGTAACTAATAGATTAAAGCTTGCCTTAGGTTAGCAGATTAAAGCAATATAGGCACCACAGGCCCTTTGTTCCATGTACTTCTTTTCTAGCTCTTCTAGCGGGATTAACTATAGCTTATCACTTTGTCCTTTTGCCGTATTTTAATAGTATTGTTAGTTAGTTAAATAATTCCACTGTTAAATACAAGGGGTTGTTAGGCTTAATAAATTGCTTTAGTTTTGCAGCGAATATAGCGGTAGCTAGCTAATCTTCTTCCTTTTAGGAGAATCCTTTATCTAATAGGCTAAGGGTATTATTAGTCTACATTCCTACGTATCTAAATTAAGGGCTTTCGGCAGATGTGACTAGCAAGCATGGATTGTAGCTTAATGTTATTATCTAGAGCTTTTCTCTGTGGTGCTTATGGTAAGTTACCCACTAGTGTGTGCTAGCCTCTGTAATTCTATAGAGGGCTTAATAACTCTTATAATTGTTCCTTTAGGGTGCTAATCACAAATTTAGATAAGGAGTTAGGCAAGGATTATATGATTTAGCGGCGTTTCTAATTATACGTACACCTGCGTGATATCTTAGATCTAAAGGAGAAATCCTTTTATAAGAAGAGAAGGGGTAATTATAAGGATTAATCGCTAGCTTGCCCTTTAGATTGTTAGGGCTTACGTAAGGATTGCTTGTTTCGCTTTATCGCTAAAGCCTTGGATTATAAGCCTTAATTTCTTATATAGCTAGCTTATTCTTCCTTTTACTTTATTAATAATATAGGAATTAAAGATTTAAATCCCTTAGTGCTTCTTTAGATTAAAAGCAATGAATTTAAACATACCTTTGCTAATTAGGGCATTAATCTTAGTCTTTATTAAGAGCTTAAAAGGCTCGCTAGGAGTTGTGATTATGCCTTTCTTACGTAATTAGATCGCAAGCTTAAGATCCGCCTCCTCCTTGCTTAAGATAAATGCCTTAAGATTATCTGCTAAATTAATAATTATAGGAGGGTTCTTTTATAGTCTTCCTAGCCTTCTTTTAGAGGGCTAGAGGCACTATATTATTAATTTATGCCTCTTACTCTTTCCCTTTAATTGCCTCTAGGTTATTACCTCCTACTAGCAATAGCCTTTCCTTGCTTAGGTCTTTGTTATAGGGCTTAACGGAGGTTAACCTAAAGACCTTAGGACCTTATAGAAGATTAAGGGTGTAGCTCTCTTTATCTATTGCAAGGAGCTTATATAGGCCTTGCTATCCTTTATGCTCTTGCTAGATAAGAACTAGCAATACAAGCAGGAGGTTAAGGGTTAGTGAGGTATTAGGGCTATTCCTTATAGTAAGGGCTTCCTTAACCTTATAGAGCGCGTGTAACCTCTTAATCTCCTTTATTACCTTCTATACTATAAGAGCTTATTGCTTAATGTTAGGCAAGGGAGGAGAATTATTAATTATTTAAGGGTAGGTACTAAAGATAAGAAGGGTTAGAATAATGCTATTTAGGCCTATAGTATTGTTAAGGGCTTTTATAGCTATTTATAGGGCTATAGCTTTAGGTATTAACAGGCATTCTTGTCGGATAATATTATAGGCTCTTTAGAGCGGCCTGTAATATCTCTTAATCTTACTAATACTATAGTGTGCCTTAATAGGGACTTCTTTGATTAAGATTAATATTAAAGCTGTAAATTAGCGGAATTCTTTGCTTCTAAATGTTATGCTAGTATTAGTTATAATCTAATCTAGAGGACCCTAGTAGGTATTAATCTAGCAGAGGCGAAGAGCTTCCTATGTTACCTTTGCTATAATATCCTTTAGGAACCTAGCTGTATTAAACGCGGTGGCCATATTGATAGCGTGGAGAACAGGGCGATTGCTATCCAGATATATAATATCCACAATCACTTTATAGTTAAAGTTATATTTATCCTTTAGGGTGAATTTAAAGCGATGTGGATTGTCTGTATTTAATTAGCATTAGTAGCAGATCTTTATTAATTATCTAATGGTTTTGAAATCTACCTCGTGGCCTAATTTAGAAAGCATATTATAAAGTTAGCGGACGGAGGGGTGACTAAATTAGCGATGTAAGCGCTGTAATTCTATCTTAGTTAGATAACTCTAGGCAATTAATTTCTCCTTCTGCAGAAGCATCTAAGGATGCCCCTATTTACGGATAATAGGGACCTTAATATTGCCTTGTTAAAGGATGTTCTAAGAAATATAGAAATTGATCTTTAGGCGGTCTATATCTGCTAAACATAGTAAGAAGGAGTGTTTATAGGTATTACGTGAAATAGGATAATACTAAAGGGAGTAGGCACATTAATTAATCTAATTAAGGGATTAGCTTGCCGCTTCCGAATTAAATTATTACCTCCCTAGCTCTAAATTCATTAAGCTAGATCTTAGGGATTAACTATTATAGGGCAAGGAATTAGGGGTGCCCTGCTAATAAGTAACCTATAGCCCTAGTATTAGGGATAATGCCTTAGAATATACCTAAAGAGTAATGATCTTAAAGAAGAAAAGCAGTTAGGGCTTCCTTTGGTTATTAGAGATTAAATGGATTCTCCTTTATAAGGGCATGGGTAGCTACTTAATTTACAAGGATTTCTATAGTTATACGGCCGTTAATTATTATGCCTTGTGTAAAGTAGCTTATTAGTATCTCTCCTTTATTGCTTTCTTCTTTAAATCTAAGTTCTGTTATATAGGTGGAAATCTTATCTTCTTTAGAAGAAGCAGTGTTATCCTCTTTGCCTTTATACTAGGTAAGGAAAGCATTATAGGAAGGGTTATTAGCTCTATAAGGTAGTGGTTCTTAAAGCGTTAATATGCCTTCTTGCGTTCCTCTTTAGAGTGTTTAGTTAACTAATAGCCTTCCTTGCTATATATATAATATTTCTTTGTATGTAGAGCGCCTTTATTGCCTTATAATTATAATTGTCTATAATAGGCTTCTTTACTATACTTATTATACTTATGGTTAGTCTAGTACTACTCTCTTGCATTAGGCATTAATAGGAATTAATGTTTCTTATCTAATTCCTCTGTAGTTATTCTTATTAATATCCTTATGTGTTTATAAAATAGCTAGAGGTTAGCAGGAGGGTTAATAAGGTAAGTTTTACACTTAGGTATGCTATAATAGGCGGAGATTAATTGATTCTAGAGTGCCCTTTTAGATTAAGCAATATCTAGGACTGCTTGTTAAAGGTTTGTGAGCTTTATTATAAGTTCTTTAAAGTAATTAATCTTTAGCTTATTTAGGTTTTCTTATATAATCTAGCGTAGCTTAGTGTTCTACTACTTAAGGAGATACCTTTGCTTTATATTATTAGTCTTAAATCTTCTCTTAATACGGTTAATAAGAGTCTTAAGGTCTTAAGGATCTCTAGCTTGTATAAATGCTTATAGTAGTATATTAAAGCTTTCCTTTAAGCATAGCCTTAAGGGCATACCTAGCCTTATAGGGTTTAATGCCTAGCATCTTGCATTTCCTTAGAAGATTATTAACTTTAAGTTAAGGACCTTATAGTTATTTGCGCTGTATTAAATGTTGCTTGTATAAAGCTTTACGAGATTAATTATTTGCTTTAGTGTAGGTCTAGAGGAAGAAGTGCTCTTAGAGGTACTAGAGGAGGGATTTCTTGTCTTAATAGGGGATATCTTTAATAAGGGCTTTCCTAAGGATTATCATGTAATTAGCCTAATAGGGTTAGACTTAAGGAATGTTATTAGTGAGATTATAGGATTCCTAGATTGCTCTGTTAATAATGTTATAATCTTAGCCTAATTAGAGGGATTAGAAGGAGGTTATTAAGGAAGTCTTAGTCTTTAATGCGTTTTTGGAAGGGTGTGTACTTCCTTATAGCTTCCTATATCTCTTCTTCTTACTAATCTTAAAATTCCTTGTGGTTAGTAACTTCCTTAAGCATTACTATAATCTTCCTATAGGCTATTATATCTATGTATATGCCTTAGAAGAGAAGGAAATTACGTAGATACTTAGCAATTACTTAGTCTGTAATTGTAAATACCTCTCTTATCTATCCGTAGAAGTCTTTAATAAAGTTAATAAAGAGGCTTCTAGCAATAAGGCTCTTAGACTAGTATGCCGCTGTCTTAAAGAGGATATAGGCTATAATAGCCTTAGGGTTATTACCTTGTTTATTAAGATTAAACGATTTCGCTATCTTTAATGTCTTAGATATAATAAAGTCTTGTATCTCTAGGGAATGTGTCTTAGGAGAGGGTTATTAAGTTATAGACCTTTGCCTTTTTAGTCTCTTTTAACTTTAGTGCTTTCTTTAGTATTACTAAAGTTAGGGCTAGAGATAGAGGCTTTTAATGGTTCTCCTTGCTAAGGAGCTTTTGACTTTCTTATCTTTATTATAAGAAGTTAGAACGGAGGTGTGGTGTTAGTTATGTAGTAGGTTAAAGGATTATAAGCGTGGCTATTATCTTTGTCCCTTAGGGGTTCTTAGGATTAGATCTTAGGAGTAATAAGTTCCTTTCTTATTATAAGAGAATGCCTTCTAAGGGTTAGGTGCGTGGTAGAACGCGCTAACTAAGTGATTAAAGATAGGTTAGACTAGTTACTAACTAGGCCTTAATCCTTTAATAGCTTTAAAGTCTTTGTAGGGTCTTAGGATTAGATCTTAGGAGTTATAAGGCTCCTTTCTTATTATAAGAGAGTGCTTAGACTTCCTTAGTATAACTATATACGCTTTTAGCGGCCCTCCTATTTTATAGGGCAGGTTTATAGTGTAGCTATCTCTTCTAATTAACCTTACTAATCTGCGGTTAGGAAAAACCATGTGGTTATCTGTGAAGTTAACCACTGATTAGTGTTAGTATCACAGGTGCCTAACGTTAGGATTATAGCCTAGGGAATAGGAATTTATCTTCTATTCTAGGCGTTATAATTAATTAGTTATAAGTGTGTGTAGAAGGGAGGAAAAGAGAGGCTTTTCTGGATTGTGAGAAGTGGCCATAAATGCGGTGCGTTTTGTGGGTTACATGACTTGTGGGTCCCCGCCTAATCAGAGGGGCGGGTCGATGAGTTATATGTGGGGCCACCTCTCGCGGGCGCGCGCCCCTCGCGGCCTGACCTTCTGCCGGGTAATTGCGGCTGCGTGCCGCGATTGATATCATGCTTGTTCCAACATTATATAATATATTTATTTAATCCCTTATATCTTCCCTTCTTAGATTAATATTATGCGTTAATAATTATATTAAAAGAAAGAGGTTCTAATGTTAGAATAAGCATAATATTAATCGCGGCACGTAGCTATAATTACCTGGTAAAGGTTAGGCCATAAGGGCGCGCGCGTAACGCGCGCTCGCGAGAGGTGGCCTTACCTATGACTTATTGGCCTGCCCTCTGATTAGTCAAGGGCCTATAAGTTATATGACCCACAAAACGCACTGCGTTTATAGCCACTTCTCATAATCCGAAAAAGCCTCTCTTTTCCTCTCTTCTACACAAAACTTATAACTAATTGATTACAACGCCTAGAATAGAAGATAAATTCCTATTCCCTAGGCTACGATCCTAACGTCAGGCACCTGTGATACTAACATTAGTATTTAATAGAGTTAGTTATCTATACCTAATCTATATTCTAATTTAAATAAGTATACTATACTAGCTAATAGCTATAATATATAGCTTCCTTATAAATAAAATAAGCTAGCTTAGCTTTAATAGTAAACTTTTAAGACCCTTTTAGATTAAGGTAAGTACCTTATAAGGCTTATCTCTCTTACTAATCCTTTTTCTTCTTTACTTAGTAAAGCTTTATATATACCTCTAGGCTATCCTAGGTATAGTAGTAATAGGATTTACTAATAATATAAATATAGTAATATTTAGAAAAATACTATATAGACCTAGAAAAGGCTTAAAGCTATATAAAAAGTATATAAAAATAGGTAAAAAAGTAAAAGTAAAGTTTAACCTAGTAAAGACTAAACTTATATACTTTAGTAAAGTATACTAACCCCTATAGGCTAGGGTTTAGCTTAGAGTAAAAGAGATAGTGCCTATAGAGTTATATAAGTTGCTTAGAGTCTAGGTTAATAGGAAACTTGCGCAGGCCGCATCCACACATCCGATGCTCTAGAGAGCTCTCCTGACACTGGACCATGCTCAAGCCACAGAAGCTCGGTGCAGCTTGTGGCGCCTGCATGTCCCTACTGCACTGGCTTTCCTGCGGTCAGATGAGACTGGTCCAGAGAGGCCAGGTCAATGTGATGATTGATGACTGATGTGCCTAACCGCTTCCCCATGTTACTTCCATCCGTGGGATCTTGAAGAGGATCACCGGTCAGTGAGTGCGTGCTATGATGAACAGCTCGCCATGCTAGCCAGACGAACTCACGAAACGTTGCCTACCCATGTGCATCGTGAAAGCGCTCTTTATAGCAATTTTCGCGACCGTCGCGACCACCTTCTTGCTCTCCATCTGCCTATATATTCCACACACACAGTTTTCCAATTTTCCAATTTTTCAATTGACAAATCGATGCCAGCTTGATCACCCACCCACCCGGCTCACAGGTTTACATGTACAACATACATTAATAAACTCCGCTGCCGCCATGCTCACCCCCACCGACGTGAGTGCGCCTCATTGGTCGCCTGACCACTTGCAGCCCGTCGTTCTTGCCATCAGCTGAAACTCACAAGGTGGGCCCTACGGCCCCCGACACCCCGAGTCCCGACCAGGCGACCAGGCGACCAGGCGACCAGGCCAGGCGTGGCAATTTTCGTTGCCCGCCTGCCCGCCCGCTGCCAGTGCCAACGGGCATCAGAATCTCAATCTCAACCCCCACAATCTTAATTATCCTTTGACGTCTCTTTCACAATCTGCAAGAGCGTCAGGTGTACCGAGAACATACCTGATCGCTGCTCCCCGCGATTGCGACATTGGACTGGAGGGAGCCTCATTGCTAGACCTCATAGAATTGGGCATACATGGAGTAGCCAGTGATCCCACTCCCCTGCATGGTACGAGGTACGAACGTCTTATCGCCGACGAATCTATATGCGTGCGCATTCTCTATGCTATCTGTTGTCTGTTGTCTGTGACATTTGATCACATAGCCCAGACGCGAATTCCATCTCTACCCTTGCTAGTCATATTGTATTGGGCTGCCTGTCTAACCGCCGTGCTTGTAGATTTCACTCTCCCGTATCCGACGTATCCGCAACACCACATCCCGGTTCCACCTCAGTGAGACGCATATCGCAAAACTTCAATATACATCTACACACACACACACACACACACAATAGCGCCGTCATGGAGGAATTGGCCAAGGAGAAAGGCTCGGAGAGCAGTGTCCTTGCCGGTGTGCAGAATTCAACAGAGAAGCAGTCTCCTTCATCGGGGTTTGGCACCCTTCAGGACGCGCGGGCCATGGTCGTGGAATGCAAATACTGCGAGTGGTGGCATTCGCCGTCTACTTCAATTTCTGTTGCTTCGTGTATGTAATTCCGACCCTGCTTCCTGACCTAGTGGTCATTCGGTGGCACTTACATACATTGTGGTTCTGGCGCAAGCGTTACTGACCAAATTATGTCCTTGACAGAATTGGCATCACTCAGTTCATTGGCGCCCCGTTGTACTTCTTCAACCGCGATTGGTTCTATGCGTACATGGCCATGACCAAGAGATCCTTTTGCCTTACCATCACGCTAATGACACAAATTTTCGGCCCGACAACCATGCGCATTAGTGGTGACGAGTCGGTCGCAGGCCAAATCATGCCGACGAGTGCTGGAGGTGTTGAGTTGAGGTTTCCCGAGCGCATAGTCATGATTGCGAACCACCAGGTCAGTGTAGGAAATCGGCCCAATGGAGAGGGTCTGATGTGTGGCCGTCCCATGCATGAAGGGAAAGTCTAATCGACATGTGCACAGATTTACACAGATTGGATATACCTGTGGTGGATGGGCTATGCGAATCGTCCCGGTATGCATGGTCATATCTACATCATCCTCAAGGAGTCTCTCAAGTGCATTCCCATTATCGGAACTGGCATGATGTTCTTTGGCTTCATCTTCATGTCGAGGAAGATGGCCACTGACCAGCCGCGACTCACGTATCGGTTAAACAAGCTGAAGCAAAAAGGTCGACCCGCAGGGAATACGTACCTCGACCCAATGTGGCTTCTTTTGTTCCCGGAAGGTACCAACTTGTCCAATAATGGTCGGACAAGGTCTTCCCAGTGGGCGGCAAAGAACGATTTGCGGGATCCAGACCACGTCATGTTGCCTCGAAGCACTGGCACTTATTTCTGTCTCAACGAGCTCAAAGACACCGTAGAATACGTCTACGACTGTACTGTGGCATATGAGGGAATACCGTAAGTCTGACGACGGTAGCCATACAAAGCGTGACACAGCAAATGCAAAAAAAAGACTAACCTGCATTTCCCTTCCAGTCGGGGCAAATATGGAGAAGAAGTATTTGGATTGTCCAGCACTTATTTCGAGGGCCGCCCTCCCAAGTCAGTCAATCTCTTCTGGAGGCGGTTCAAGGTCGCCGATATTCCCTTGACGATGCCAAGAAATTCGATCTCTGGTTACGAGATCAATGGTACAAGAAAGATGCATTAATGGAAGAATATCTCAACAAGGGCCGCTTCCCACCGTTGACCGGAGCCAAGGTAGACTACGTCGAGACCCAGGTTCGCACCCGATATCCGTGGGAAATCTTGCAGATTTTCAGCGTCGTGGGGATTTGTGGTTTGTTGTGGCACAACGTGCGAAGACTACTGCAAATACTCACCGGCAAGTTGAATATCCTGGTGTGAGGGGAGGGAGGATAGGAGCTGGCTGATCCGCCACAGTTGGGTTGGAACAAGTGTCTGCCTTTGTGCTTGGCTGGAGCTGATATAAGAGGCATACATATGTACATGTAGATTTCTCGGCAGCTTTGTCATGCCGAGTCATAGTTTCTGGACGTTCCTCGCGGGGGTACAGAAGCGCAAAGAGAAGTCATAGAGATTGATTGATTGCAACACAGTGCGAGCCTGTTGGCGGCAAATCGGCGCCCTTTTCCAGTCGCCCACAGGACACATGCATACATGGGTTATAGCTTACATACGCTTACATACACACAACAGCTTCTGCCGTGCCTCGGCTATCCCGTTCAAGGCTGTAACATGACTGGTCAAGCGTGAGGGTATGACAAGAATCAGAAAGATGGTGAAAGCAGGGCAGCGAGCTGCAATCGCTTCGAGTGTATTGGACGCTTTACGATATACCCATGTTTATCGATTTTGGGCTGAACAGTCAGTGCCGGCTACATACATGCATGAAACTTTTCTTTCCTTCTTTTTCCTTCTTTTTGAAGTACCCACGATGCTGCTCATTATCCGGGACCGCCGTCCAAGACGGCACGCTCGGTGGAATTTCAATTCACCGCCAGACCAGGGTGATTGGGATCGCATCGGTTGCGTCGGGCATCGGGTGTTGGGGATTTTCAAGTCACACTGAACCTGGTGAACTGAGCACGAAAAGAAAAAGGGAAGGGTTCATCTCTGTGTTTTCGACTTCTTCCCATATGTATCAAGTGTTTTCCACGTTTGTCATGTCTTGCCATCTGCACTCCGTAGACACGCTTTCATCAACTTTATAGACAACGAGCACTAAAAACACAACCAACTTTATCTCTTCGTCCTGCCGCAAGCGTCTCTTCTCCCACCATGGCCACTCGCGTCCATGGCTTTGAGAAGCAAACGGTTGAAAACCAAGACCATGATGCCGTCGTCCCTCAAGACGAACCCGACTCCTGCAAGATTGGCGAGGCCAGCGACACCGCCAGCGACTACGGACTCTCGAAACAGGAACAGGCCGATATCATCCGGCGCATCGATCGCCGACTGGTGCTCACAGTTGGTGCCATGTATTGTGCCAGTCTGATGGATCGAACAAACATGGGGGCAGTCAGTATTGCCGGCATGGGCAAGGAACTCAACATGATCGGCAATCGATATGTGAGTCAGTCCAAATAGGTCCTGTGAAAAGCCAAGAAAGATGGTAATACGGAACTTGCTGATGATTTGGGCTTATTTACTACCTGGCCAGAACATTGCCAACTTGGTCTTCTTCGTCACGTACGTCATCTTCCAGCCTCCATCGACTATTCTTGCTCGAGCCATCGGACCACGAACACACCTCGCAGGAATTACCCTGCTGTGGGGTGGCGTCATGATCGGGATGGGCTTCACCAAGAAGTGGGAAGAGCTCACAGCCCTCCGTGCTCTGCTGGGTCTCTTCGAGGCCGGCTTTTCCCAACCTGTGTTTATCTACTGAGTACTTGGTACACCCGATGTGCGTCCGTCCACGTCAAGTTGTTGTTGGTTGTTGTTGGTTGTTGTCAGGGCTGCTACGGAGTACTTGTTGCTTTTAATCACAGGGTGTGTGTGTGTGTGTGTGTGTGTGTGTGGCTGACCAGACAAATAAACAGACGAAGTTGGAAAGCGATACTCAGTTTTCTACATTATCGGATGCGTGGCAGCGGCCTTCTCTGGTATTCTGGCATATGGAGTAAGAGAGCACCGCAAGACTATTTATTCATGGTTCGACATGATCTGCCAGTGCTAATGCTGATTTTTTTGTCTCGAAGCTGATGCAACTCGGTGGCCGCGAGGGCTTGAGCGGTTGGCGATGGATTTTCATTATCAAGGTGTCATCACCTGCGCGTTGGCGATTGCCGGCTACTGGCTCCTTGTTGATTTCCCAGACTCGAGTCGCAAATCTTGGAGTTTCTTGAGTCTGCGAGAGAGGCAGTGGGTCGTCAGCCGCGTTGACAAGGATCGTGGCGACGCAAAGGTTGAGGCATTCCAACTGCACAAGTTCCTGAGGGAGCCAAGGATTGGAAGATCTGGGCCTACGCGTTAATCTTCTTTGGAACGACGACGATGAGTTATTCTCTGGCCTACGCTCTGCCCCTCATCCTCGTCGCCAACATGGGCTTCTCCGTCGGTGCTGCCCAGTGCCTGGTTGCGCCTCCGTACGCCTTTGCTGGATTCATCATGTACGGCATGGGCTGGCTGGGCGACAAGTACCACGTCCGAGGCCCCATCATTGTTTGCAACATGCTCCTCTGTCTCGTTGGCTTGCCCATCATGGGATGGGCCTCGAGTGCCGCCGTGCGATATTTCGGCGTCTTCCTCGTCACCGCAGGAGCCAACAGCAACATTCCCACCGTCATGTCCTTCCAGGCCAACAATGTCAGAGGTCAGTGGAAGCGGGCATTCTGCAGCGCCACTTTGGTCGGATTCGGCGGCCTCGGCGGCATCTGCGGCAGTCTTGTGTTCCGCGAGCAGGACAAGGCCACTGGATACAAGCCAGGCCTTTGGACATGCATCGCCTGCGCTCTGCTCAACGTCATCTTGGTTGGCGTCTTGGACTTGGAGGTCTTGAGGGTGAACAAGAAGGCTGACCGCGGAGAAATTTCATTGGAGGATGATGATGATGATGATGCAAGTCATAATTATACACCCCGCTTTGCGTTGCACCGGATTCAGAGCTGTTCAACTAACGACTTGTGTAGGACAATGCTGTTAATGATTTCCGATATACCCTGTGAGCTAGGAGGAGCTGATGTCAAGCTGTGACTGGGCGTACGAAGGAAGAATGAACAGCGTAGGGCTAGCGAAACACTGATTGGATTGGATTGGATTGGATTGGATTGGATTGAATCAAGGCTTGATCCTATATCCCCTAGCTAGAGGATACTTGGCTACGACCTCTTCATCCTGACCTGCACTCTGTTGTACAAACCCAGGTTCAAGCCTCGACAACAGTTGGATAGCCAAACAATGCTTGGCGAACGCAGCGGACAATGGTGGTCATTGCAAGCAAACAAAAAGTCTGTAATTACTGACGATGAAGAATGAGAGAAGGAGGGGGAGGATATATAGATGTATGTAGATGGATAGATATGTACCTGGGAGAAAGTGGAAACTATCAGCTGCTAATAGGCGCCTGTTATCAACGGCTCACTGCCAGCTGCAAATCGTAGTAGTAATAGCTATAGGGAGAAGGTGATGGAAAGAAAGATCAACCAATCGGAGCTGTACCCTGTACTCCGAACGAGCAGACGGATTGGTATTAGCTTCAGTACTCCGTAATGTGTACATAAAAAAAAGCGTGCAAAATCCAAAAGCACTGTACATATGTATACGGTTGACGTTGGAGCGCCCTCGGCCAATAGACGGCCTTCAATTACCTATTGGTGGGCACCGTATCAGGGACAATAATCACAGGGACAAAAAAGAAAACGACTTCATATTGCAGGTGCCGATACCGCTGTGTGCTGCTTTGTCTTCTTTCTTTTTCCCTTCAGCACCGCGTCACACCCAATTGCAGCACATCAATTGATCACTTGCATCCGAGCTGGACCTCGAATTTCGGCGAGAGTAGGCTGGCTGTCCTTTCCTTGCAAGCCATCATAGTTGCACCGAGTTATCCGTCTCACACCAGCCACGATGTTGTCTACCCTGCGACAACTGCGACAACTGCGACAACGGCCGGCCGGCCTGACCCGTCTGGCCAAGAACAGCTTTGCGTCGTCAAGAAGCCATGGGTACGTTCAATCTCACAGCTCTGGGCGGGCCAATTGACTAGCAAGTGTTGCTTTCGTCTTCACTAAACTGATGTCACGGCCCTGCAGTCGCTTCTTGTCCGCCACCGCGTCCCTTCAGGCGGATAATCAGCTCAACAAGATCTCGTCGGCAATCACCCAACCCAAATCGCAAGGCGCTTCGCAAGCCATGCTGTACGCGACTGGCCTTTCCGAAGATGATATGAACAAGGCGCAGGTTGGTATTTCATCGGTTTGGTATGAGGGCAACCCTTGCAACATGCACCTCATGGACTTGTCAAGGTTGTGCGAGAGTCCGTCGCCAACGCCGGCCTTATTCCCTACCGATTCAACACTATCGGTGTCAGCGACGGCATCTCCATGGGCACAAGTGGGATGAGATACTCTTTGCAAAGCCGGGAGATCATCGCCGATAGCATCGAAACTGTCATGAATGGACAATGGTACGATGCCAATATCAGCTTGCCCGGTTGCGACAAGAACATGCCAGGTGTTGCTATTGCCTTTGGCCGTGTGAATCGTCCCAGTATCATGGTCTACGGTGGAACTATCAAGCCGGGCTGTGGCAAGGGTGGCGAACAGTTGGATATTGTGTCTGCTTTCCAGGCTTATGGACAGTACATCACCGGAGACATCACCGAGGAGCAAAGATCCGACATCATCCGCAACGCCTGTCCTGGAAGTGGTGCCTGCGGAGGCATGTACACCGCCAACACCATGGCTACCGCCCTTGAGACCATGGGTCTGACTCTCCCCGGAAGCAGTAGCAATCCTGCCGAGGACCCTGCTAAAATTGCCGAGTGTGAGAACATCGGAGAAGCCATCAAGAACCTGTTGAAGGAAGACATCCGACCCCGCGACATCATGACCCGCCAAGCCTTTGAGAACGCCATGACCGTGGTCTCGATTCTCGGTGGCAGCACCAACGCAGTTCTCCATCTGATCGCTGTCGCCGGCTCTGTCGGCATCAAGCTGACCATTGATGACTTCCAAAACGTTTCTAACCGTGTCCCTCTCCTGGCCGACCTGAGACCATCGGGCAAGTACGTCATGGAAGACGTACACAAGATTGGCGGCACTCCAAGTCTGCTGAAGTTCCTTCTCAAGGAAGGCCTCCTCGACGGTTCTGGCGTCACCGTCACCGGCAAGACCATGAAGCAAAACATGGACACTGTTCCCGAGTTCCCGTCGGACCAGCAGATCATTCGCCCTCTCAGCAACCCAATCAAGCCTACTGGACATATTCAGATCATGCGCGGATCCTTGGCCCCGGTGGATGTGTCGGCAAAATCACCGGCAAGGAGGGTCTACGATTCACCGGCAAGGCCAAGGTGTACGACTCCGAGGACGACATGATTCACAGCCTGGAGCGAGGTGAAATCAAAAAGGGCGAAAAGAGCGTCGTCGTCATTCGATATGACGGTCCCAAAGGTGGTCCCGGTATGCCCGAGATGTTGAAGCCCTCTTCCGCCATCATGGGTGCCGGTCTCGGCAAGGACGTCGCCCTGCTCACTGACGGTCGCTACTCCGGTGGCTCACATGGTTTCATCATCGGCCACATTGTCCCCGAAGCCATCGTCGGTGGCCCCATTGCTCTCGTCAAAGACGGCGACGAGATCATAATCGATGCCGAGAACCAGGCCATTGACCTGAACGTATCCGAGGCTGAGATGGAAAAGCGACGAAGAGAGTGGAAGGCTCCAGCCCCCAGATATACCAAAGGTACTCTGAAGAAGTATGCGGCTCTGGTAAGTGATGCCAGCTCAGGCTGCGTCACGGATGGATCTGTTCACTGATTTCGGGAGTTTTGATTTCGGACCTCGCGTCTGTCAAAAGGGGTGAATGATGTAAATATTCCTTCCTTGATATCTACTGCTCAGGGAATGCGGTAGGATTTCTTCGTGCTAAATGAGATGGAAAGCCAACAACGGAGTAGCTCTTTGTATATACAATCGCAAAAGCGCCGAAAGGGTAAGATGATCTACTATAATTATCATTTTCTCGGGCCTTAGTTGCGACATGTCTACTCCAAGAAACAAATCTAACAACAATGCCGATTCAATGTGTATGGAATTCTCTAATCGCTAATGTAGATCCACTGCCCTAATGAAATAACTATAGAAAAATCGAATGCATGCTCCTGGCAATGCAACGACTGAAGAAAGGCTTCATTAAAACTAACTTCCTCCGACCACTCATGAATCAGGACATGTGCGGCACATTCTCTGACACGTCCGTCTTCAAGAATGGCAGTGTCAAAACTACAGAAATCGCTAACCGGACCCTCTCATGACTTCTTAGCATTCAAAGCCGTCACAAACGCAACCTTGTCTTCCATCGTGAGGCCGACGCGCTTTACTCGACTGAGTCGAGCAAGAGCTTCGCCCATACGGTCCAAAACTCTTTGCTCCTCAGCCGCCGTGTCTGAAGTACCACCTTTCCTGTTTTCAATTCGCTGCTACCATTTGAAGAGCTCACGCCGTTAGTTCTCACTGCAGCATTGTTCATCTGGCTCTCTGCCACACGCACTCGAATGCAAGACGTGGGTCGCGACAAGAGATTCCACAAGAATCCAAGCCAGCGGCCGGGTACTGGCGTAGTTACGTCCGATGGCGTATACCGAATGCTGACGGGAAACATGGGGACATCAGGAGGCGTCTCAACCAGGGAAGGGCTGAATGGCAGAATCGCCTTGCCGTTGCTGGTCCCGCATTCGGGAACACCGCAATGACCCGATCGGGGTACTCTGTCAACAGATCCTTGAGATGAACTAGCTTCACACCGGGCGGAGGAGCCGTCTGTACCGGGCCAAGCGCCTGCATGATGGCGCCAAACAGGCTCACGCGCTGGACCTTTCTCTCGCCAGGGTATGACACGGTGAAGATGGGATCGAAGATGGCGGCGAGGTAGACGGCGTCGATGGGGCTGGTGAAGTTGGCAGCGAGGATGGAGCCCGGGTGGGGAAGCGCTCGAGGGGTTGGTCTGCCAGAGTGCCTCGCTTGACGCCGTCGAGTTGGAGATCAACCCACCAGATGCCGGGTATGGCCATCAATCCCCATAGTGCAATCTTTCGCGCGATCACGGGCAGTGGCAGGTGGTGAAAGAGAATGAAGTAGCTGGCGGCGTAAGCGATGAAGAAAGGAAGCCGGAATATGAAGATGACGGCGTGTGTCACGATCGAGACGGCAGACAACGGCGTTGTGACGGGGAGGAATGGAGAGATACCAGTAGCTATTGAAAGAACATTGGTCGTGTCAGTTACAATCACAGGAAAAATACATTCGCACAGCGATGCCTGGAGAAGACGACACTCACCTCGATCGCGAAACTGACTGAACTTCTCCATGTCGAATAGGCTGGCTGGATGGCTCACCAAGCGAAATGATCGGGGCGCGTGGTTGAATTTAGAGATTTATGGCAATGATGCTCAATCTGCGATCCGCCAGTTTTGATCTAGGAAAACCCCGTCGGACGTTGAGGATCGAACAAGCTCAGATCGATGTTGGCGGCTTCGCAAAGCACAACCAGGTAGATGTATTCCCCGAGTTGCAGGTGGAGCTTTTATCTGTCTCACAAATGACGAGTTGGTGCTGACGCTGACACGCCCGTCGTTCAATTTGACTGGCGGGATAAGCTGATTGGCCTTTGTTAGAACTCAGGCATTGAATTCATCCCCATCCGTAGTTGCGTTGGGATCAGTTTGCTGGAGAGGGTTTGCGACTTGGTGAGGTGAAAGGTTGTTGGCAATATTTCGCTGGGAAGTCATCTCTCTTTTTTTCCCTCTGTTGAAGGTCGTTGCAGACATGTGAAATTCAGCTGACTAACAAGCTGCGCGCGGCTTGTGTGGCGATGTGGCGCAAAATAGGACATGTGGCTAGTGTCACTGTTGCTCCGACGACCTGGATAAACACTGATATCCACACATCACTTGCATGCGTATATACATGTAATACGGAATACTGTGCGTGACCCGCGGGTGATTGACCCACCACTCAAGACAAGACGAGGATACGAGCTACCTAATATCGTTTTCGAGGCGTAGCGCACTGCTTGACATTCTTCCCCGATCCTCATTTCTTGCCGTTCAGGTTGATGGCGATTTAACTGTTGAACATCAACAACCTCCCTCGTACGCGTCCCGGGCTGTTCCTGACGACGACGCGACAAAGGACGGCCCTCGTTGCCGATTGAACTGTCCGATTCTGCTTTTGCGCCCAGTCGACGGGCTTCCGGTCCCGCAGCGAACATCATACATGATGGAAACTTCAGATACACAGGTTCGTTCGATTGTCCTATGTCACGTCCCGTGGCGAAAAGGATCTGTTTACTGAATGCGATGATATTGGTTTCCAGTTGCAGCCCTTGCGAGCCTCGAAAATCAGCCGTCTGCCTGGACCGGCTATTCACTCTGGCCTCACCGAATTAAGCGACTCACAACACAATGCGCGCGCACAGTCTTCGATCCCAGCTCCTCCTGCAATGAAACCTAGCTTGAAGCGGGAGATATCTCAGCCTGGTAGGGTTGGCCACGGCATGCTTCACAAGTGAGCAAATTCGATTGTTGACATTCGTTCTTTCCCAGCACAACAACCCGATCCCAAACGAAAGCCCTTAGCCGATCGGGCCGCCGAGTATACTGCACCTCCGTCAGCAGCCATCTCGACCATGGGCAAGTTGGCTGTCAAAGGGCAGAACATTGGCACAGGTGAGTCAATCAGCTCGTGCACTGCTGGACTCTGGATCCCCATTCCTCGTAGCACTTTGTGACGCCTGGGGAAGATTTTACGCTGACTAGGTTGCCAAGCTCAAAAAAACAAACAGGAACACAACAAACACCCCTGTCTTGTCTCTAAGCAGTTTAGGGAAAAGCTTTGCTCCCGGAAACATCCAACAGATCGAGCACCACATCCACCATTATCGCGAATTAGCCATGCGAGATCCAAAAGCCAACTCGCCCGGCCACGAACTGCAAGTGGAGACCGACCAGAAGAATCTTTCGATGAGTTAACAAGTAGCAATGGTACGATGGCAAATTCCAACCACAATGTTCAAAACACCAAAGTCAGGCATATGAAATCTACACCAGTCTTTACGTGCAATAGAAAAGTTCTCTCTCGGCCAGGTTCAATAGTTTGACCCTTCACGATGATGATGATGATGATGGGGCCAGCAACGGTAGATGTCGAGTGACATCGACACGGCGAGCAAATCCCGCCCTCTCACATCCAGAACAGCAAACCTCACGAAACATAACATCGAAGAGGCCGAATACATCTGCAAACCGCTCGACATCTCAGGAATTTTAGCAAACCACTCCCAAGACACCGAGTGAGAAGCAGATGCGAAAAAAATGACACAAGTGGAGCAGAGCATCTGGTGTCTTAAGACTCCAAATTCTCCACACAAGTTTTCCTCCCCTCAAAACTTTTTAAGAAAAGATTCTAATCTAGCCGGGTTCGCAGCTTGGGACGTGGACGGGCGAGTGAATAGTGTGGATGCGCAATTCAAGGAGCTGAAAGACATGGTCAGCAGCAGTCTAGCAGCGCAGAAAGGCCAGGAGGATGCCATGGAGCTTGCCAAGAGCAGAGGTGAGTGCTTGAATCCCCGGAGCCGAGGCCTTGCTAGGTCGGCAATGGAAGCTAAATCATACGGCAGTTGCGGAGCTTGAGAACTATCGCCAAAAGTTGGAAGCACGAAACGACGTATTGCAAAGAAATCTCGAGGTGGCCAAGGATGAGGAGCGACAGATGCGACATGAGCTTGAGAAGCTGCGATGGGAACACAGCCGGGATGCGGAAGACAGGGATAGGCGACACAAAGAAACCATTGACGACTTGTCACGGCAGCACAGGACAGCCATCCAGGATTTGAGCAGAGAGTTGGACCAACTGAAGGATGAGGACTCGAAAGAGCATCAAGCTCGGCTCGATGGTTTAACGCGGCATTACCAACAAGAGCTTGAAGATGAGCGGTCAACAAGAGATCGAGAAATCCAGGACTTGAAAGCCCGCATGGGAAAGGAACAACAAGATTTACACCTCGAATTGCAACGGAAAGATCGTGAAATTCGAGAAGCGCGATTCGAATGCGATGGTCTGAGAGATGCACTTGAACGGGAGAAGCATCTCAAGGAAGCCTTCAGACGAACATTGCGGAGCTATCTGCATCAAACACTACGCTGGATGCGAAAATCAACTCTCTTCGCTCACAGGTAGAATTTCTCGAGTCTGACAGCAAAGCGCAATCAGATTCATTCGCAAGCATGGAAGCAAGGCTGCAGGAGGCTTTGGCGGCAGCGGAAGAGGCTCGTCAAAAACTCATCAAGGAGGAAACAGAACGGAGAGTTCTGTTCAACAAGTACCAGGAACTCAAGGGCAACATTCGCGTGATGTGTCGAGTACGACCTTCAATCAACGACGACCGATCCGAACAAGCTGGTATCTCATACCCGGATGAAAAGACTTCGGCAGAAATCCTTTTGGCCGGACCAGAGGAGAGAAGTAGTCTTGGCGTTGTGTCAAGGAAGAACTATCCCTTTGAATTTGATCGCGTATTCACCCCGGCGGTGCAAAACGAGGAAATATTCGGCGAGATTTCGCAGTTGGTGCAGAGCGCCTTGGATGGCTACAATGTTTGCATCTTTTGCTACGGTCAGACTGGATCGGGCAAGACATACACCATGTCGTCGGAGGACGGCATGATTCCACGAGCCACCCACATGATATATGATACCATGACGAAGCTCAAAGAGAAGTCGTGGGAATATACCATGGAGGGTTCCTTTGTAGAAGTGTACAACGAGGAGCTCAACGATTTACTGACGCCAAACGATCGCTCGGGAAGAAAGCTCGAGATTCGCCACGACGACTCGCGCAAGCAAACAAACATTGTCAACTGCAAGACCGTTCAGCTGAACTCGGCTTCCAGTGTAGAAGAGATTTTGGTCGAGGCTCAAAAGAACCGGTCTGTGGCCGCGACGAAAGCCAACGAGCGATCATCTCGATCTCACAGCGTCTTCATTCTGAAGCTTGTGGGCGAGAATGCAGCAACTGGGGAGCGTTGCGAGGGCACGCTCAATCTTGTTGATTTGGCAGGTTCCGAACGTCTCAAGCATTCGCAGGCTGAGGGCGATCGCATGAGGGAAACACAAAATATCAACAAGAGCTTGAGTTGCCTTGGCGATGTGATTGAGGCTCTGGGCAGGGGATCCAGCCATATCCCGTACCGAAACTCCAAGCTCACGCACCTGTTGCAGTACAGTCTGGGTGGCAACAGCAAGACACTCATGTTCGTGATGGTGTCACCGATGGAGACGCATCTGAAGGAAACCTTGACAAGCTTGCGCTTTGCGACCAAGGTACGCTGAACCTTGCTGGCGGTGGAACATTTGGATCAAGAAGAAGCTAATGACAAGACAGGTACACAATACGCATATCGGCACAGCCAAAGCGACTAAGAAGATGAAGGGGGCGATTGAGCATGCGCAAGCGTTGGTGCTTTGGGGTGTTTTGAGAGGTTTACGAAATTGAATGATGTTCACGTACATGGTCTGATTAATGGTTTTGGGGAGTTGTGGAATCTATCTTGGAAGGCTAGCGCGCTTAAGCTTGGATGCATGGTTTGCTTGGAAAGTTTTGGCTGAAGGAGTAGAACGAACTTGCTGGTACTAGCCTGGTCTTGAGTTTGCGCTTGAAGTCGTTTGGTGATTGCCTGTCGGACGTTGTTGGTTTCTTGTCGTCGTGCCTACCCTGGAGTCAGGTTTTTTTAACCCTTCCCCCGGGGTTGCAACAACATATCTGGCTTTGGCTTCTTCCCGAACTCGATGTCTTGCAGGCGGTGACGTTTGACAACAGGTTTAAAATGGGTGGCCGATGGGTAGGTAAGCAGGTAGACAGGGAACAGGTCAACATTGGTGTGCTGGCAAGTGGAGATGGGCGGCGGCTACGGAGACACGGCAAATTTCGACAACAACACAAACAGGGCTGAGCCAACTCCCTCGTGATCAAGCGTTCGCAATCGCGACCAAAAAGCCTCAACTTGCGCCAGGGGCCTCTGCACGCTCCAATCACAGGCAAACATCTAGCGACTTCTCGCATCGCATCCCCAGCGCGATAACACCGCATTGCGACCTTGACGCGGTCGGTACAACAAACCCACGAGAAGCGCGTCATGGCAACTCTCGGCGCAGTCACTCTAGCTCGGTCCGTTCACTTCAATTGCCTCATTTCAAAATTACGCAGCAGCGCACGTCTTGGAGAAGGGGTTTTTTTCCCCCGCCATGGAGCAGCAGGGCCTCAAGGCGTCCATGTGGGCGCCCATCTCGCGCACTCGCCGCACACACGATCTAGATCGATACGAAGCTCGATCTCGCTCGCTGCCGCCCCTGCTGGCGGCTTCTTCGCCTAGAAACGGGACCGCAAGTCCAGGAACCGTGGGCAGCACGAGTACGACGACGACGACGACGACGACGACGACGACGACGGGCACAGACACGGGCACGTCAAGGCGGGATGTCTAGCGCGTCTACAGTCCTTCCGCCGCTTCGAGCAGACGTGTCATCGGCTGCGCTGGAAGTTCATCGACCTCGAGAGATCGTACGAGCGAGCGCTGAAGCCCCTGGAGTGGGGTTCACGGCGCAGGACGCGGAGAGGAACTTCAAGGTTGACTTTCACGAGTTCTACGCATGGATCGAGCAGGCCATTGTGTTCCTGCTGCTCGTGTTCGGGATCACGGTCGGGAAGGGGACGGGGTGGTGGTGGTCGTCGCAGTCGCAGTCGCAACCGCAGTCGCAGTCGCATGCGTACCACCACAACGTGCTCAGGGCGCTGGACGAGGAGGAGAACCCGCTCCATGGGACGCTGGGAGCCGGGGACGTGAACCAGGCGCTGTGGAAGGCCAAGGAGCTGCGGAATAGGTGGAAGGATGCGGCCGAGGGGAGGGAAACGCCCCGTTGAAGATGTACGATCTCAGATGGATTGTCACGTCGATTCTGTGCGGGCTGGAGGAGGCGTATGGGGTTGCTGGCGTGGAGGTGGAGGGCGATTTGGGGCGGGAGGAGGAGAGGAGCGTGGGCGAGAATGGGTGGGAGTGGATGGTGGAGAGTATGGATTGGGAGGCTTGATGTCTTCATTCAGTGCTGGGTTGTGGTATTTTTGTCTCTGTGTTTGGGATTGGGGTTTGATGGGAGGTTTGATTGTTGGGTATTGTTCGTGATGCTGCGTCGCACGTACGATGGGCATACATGTAGCTTACTTGGGTGGTTGAGTATTCTGTTCTCTCTCTGGTTTGCGTGTAGATGAAGATAGTTTTAGACCAAAAGTGTTGGAAGTACTTGAAGAAAAAAAAAAAAAAAATTGATTGGCATACTGATTCGGGGGCTTGTTGTGCAAAGACGAGCTTGGATTGATTTGGCAGACGGCAGACAATAATATGCGCATGTTGAGATTCGATTCCAACATTGACGCTCCTGTTAATACACAAGCTTCCAAAGACGGATACCGACTGGAGGGCGAGGGCCAGAAAAGTGGAGCCCGACGCTACGGAAAGGCGCGGCAAAGAGACGGGGCAGGGGTTCAATGACGCAATGACACGCACTCGGCCAGACTTTACTCGACTTGCATCGCTCGAGCACACTGCTTTATCACGTACAATTCAGCCCATGTCAATTGACTGGTATCGAAACGCTGGATGAAATCAGATCGTCTTGCGTCTTATAGGTGTGGTGGACTTGGCAACACGCCGGCTCAATATCCCTCAACAGACAGGCTGCGTTCTAAAAAGACGGATCAATCATATCAGGGGTCACTCGTCTGCATCGTCAGGGCTCATCTCCTGTCTATTTTTTTCTTTTTTTCTTTTTTTCTTTTTATTTCTCTTATCGGATAGATCGGCCGGGCAAAACAACTCGGATCCACCTGCTTGCTTGCTTGCTTGCTGGCCCAATCCCGTCAGTGGCCAGGGCCGCAACAAATGCCTACTCCGAGAGCAACACCACAGCTTCTTCGGCGCAGTGCCAGACATGTCAAGGCAGAGGCTGTCGTCAAGATCGAAGTGGCCGGCGATGAGCAACGTCCGATTTCCAGGCCGGTGAAGCGATCTCGTTCATCGGGGGCAGCGGACAGCCCCGTGTCCAAGAAGGTCAAGCTTGAGCCACTTTCCCCTGCTCGGCAGCTGCTGTCAGGCACCAGTCCCGGGAAACGCGTCAAAGTCAAGGATGAAAACATTAGTGGCAAGGCAGACGTTCTCCGGGATCGAAAACTCAAATCGTTCTCCGCCTTCTCCAAGACATCCCCGTTCCCGGATCTCTTGCGCCCGACAGTGGACGAGTGCAAGATGGCGCACAAGATCCTCGCCCGAGTTCATGGCCAGCGAGATCGGCCCGAGGCCGTTGTTGCACCCACGGCTTCCGCTGGCTGCGGGAACTCGCCCTCGGTCCTGGATGCTCTAGTTCGCACGATTCTGTCACAAAACACGAGCAACAAGAACAGCACGCGTGCCAAGTTGAGCATGGACAAGGAGTACGGGGCAGTGACAAGTGGGAAGAGATTGCCAAGGGTGGTCAAGCCCGACTGGAAAAGTCGATACAGTCAGGAGGTCTTGCTGCCACAAAGAGCAAGGTCATCATCAACATTCTGAGACAAACCATGGACAGGTACGGCGTGTTTTCTCTGGACCATCTGTTTGACGCATCGGACGAAGATGCCATGAAGGAGATGATATCCTTCCAGGGCGTGGGGCCCAAGACGGCAAGCTGCGTGCTGCTGTTTTGCTTACAGCGGCCCAGTTTCGCAGTCGACACCCACGTCCATCGCATCACCGGCCTTCTTGGTTGGCGCCCGGCAACAGCTGGTCGCGAGGACACACAGGCTCACCTGGATGCGGTGGTGCCAGACGACGAGAAGTATCCGTTGCATGTGCTTTTTGTGACGCACGGGAGACAATGTGATGAATGCAAGGCCGGTGGCAGGAGTGTTGGCAACTGCGAATTACGCAAGGCGTTTAAAGGGGGCGTTTTACCGGGGTGCAGAAAGAAGACTCCAAGGTTGAAGATGCAGATGCCGTTAAGAAGGAAGAAGAATAGAGAGAGGAGAGAGAGAGGGAGAGAGAGGGAGAGAGAGGGAGAGAGAGGAGAGAGAGAGAGGGAGGGAGAGAGAGAGAGAACCCGAAAAACATGTCGTATCAGTGTACTCCACAGTATGCCGTGATGCCGTGGTTCGACACGTTTCGCTCTCTTTGTCTTGTTGTTGGTTGGAGAGGTGTCTGCAGGTTGATGATGCACTTGCCATGTCGGCCCGGATGAAAATGTGGGATGAAGCGAAGCAACACTCGGGATTTGGATTGGAAACTTTGCGTGCGTGCCGGAAGACACCAGGGGCCACAGAGAATGAGCGCGTAGTATAAATCGCAGGTCTGGCAGATGATCGCTTACATAGGTCCAAAGTAGCGCCGAGCCGTGGGTATATCAGCACAGGTCCATGTATATGAGATTGTGATGGGAGAGAGAGATTAGGACCTTTGGGCAACCACCCCAGCTACAATATCTAATTTGGAAATGATGGAAAAGGCCTCGCAAAGTCACTTGATCCACAACCACATTGTGAAAAGAGACATCGATAGCCAAGGGAAATGCACTATAATACCAAGTATCCTACCAAGTAGCAGGTACTTGCAGCTCTACAGAGTGTACACTTGTATAAATGTACCTCTAATTCGTGCACGTCGTGGATTGCACACAAGCCCCCATGTATGTAGTGACCGCAGCGAGGCCTTATCGGTTCCAAAAAGTTAATCATATCAATCTTCATTTTACTCTGTTATATCAACCCTGGCCAGATATAGCCAGATATGGCCAGATATAGCCAGATATAGCCAGATATAGCCAAAGGGAGCTACAGGGGTCCATGCCCTCCTTGTAATATAATACCGAGTACCAGGATTAATTACTCCGCACATGTGCCTCGTATATGCTAATAACCATGTGCAGAATTCTGCCGCTTTCAGCTCCACCTCCCACCTACCCCAGAATCTGGTCGCCAACTACATACATAGAAACAAGTTCTTGCAGGGATGCAGGGATGCAGGGATGCAGGGATGCGGCACGATGCGACACGATTCGACACGTTACGATGCGATGCGATGCGATGCGATGCTTTGCTTTTGCTCCGTGCCTGCACTATGCCGTCACAAAAACCTGTGATTTCAACTCTCAACATGTTCTAATGTTCGGAACACACAGCTTCCGTTGCGGGGCTGCTGACTCGGGTGGAATGAAGCACATACTCACGTATGTTGCGCACCAGACATGATGGATTCATCATCGGCTTGTTGGTGCTACTTAAGATGGCTTGTCCCGTTCGTCTCTGCTTGCTTCCTGTGCCTGATGGATGCTGATAGGCACTGATAGGCAGGTAACAGACATTATTAGCTCACGAGTCACGAGAGCATCAGCATCTCCCGCAATAGCAACCTCTGGCTGTGAGCTCCGCTCGTCATGGCCGTGATTCTGAGCTTGATTCTGAGCTCGCTGGCGGCGCCTCAGACCTGGCCCGCCAGCGTCCTCGTTTTGGTCCTCAGTCTTGCCACCATCGCCATCGTCCTCTCGAGATGTCTTTATCCAGCACGCCCTGCTTGGCCGTCACGAGCCCCAAGGCAATCTCAGGATGGCCGGTGCTGGGATCCCTCGGGTTTTTCCGCAACAGATGGTCCTTCATACACAAGCACGCTTCAGCCGCCCCGAGCGGCCACTTTAGCTTCTTCTACGGTCCGCACTCCATCGTTGCCCTGTCGGGGACGGCTGCCAGACACACCTTCTTCACCAGTCGCAGCTTGGATTTGAATCAAGGGTATGTCTCTCCTCATGCCAAGCCATGTCGAGTTGGAACCCCTCGAACCATCCCTATTCCAACCCTGTCGATGCTAACAATCGTGGAACAAACAAGCTTTGCTGCTCTCTTCTCCGCGACTCCGAGCATCGAACACCTGTATGAGGGTGAGGGCACATTGACGTCCCACTTTACGAGGCTGTTCAAACGCTTCACCCACAAGAGTCGGCTCGAGGCTGTGTTGCGAAATCTGGTCCGCGACTGTGTGTCATGCTATGAGGACATGGACATCGGCGCCCCTCTCGACCCCTTTGACGCTCTTTACCGCCTGGTCTACAAGCTCACGCTTCGCACTCTGGGATCCAATGATGTCGCGGACGACCCCAAGCTCTTGGACAAGACTCTACACATCTTCAAAACCTTGGACGACAGCTCGGCTTTGGAGGTCATGTTTCCGAAAATCCCGTTCCCGAGCAAGTTGAGCAAGATGTGGGCAGGCACCAAGTTGCACTGGATTTTTCCAAAATCATGCAGGATCGTCTCACATCGGGCCGAGTGGAAAACGATGCTATGCAATCAATGATGGACGCAGGTGATGGTGAAATCATCATTTCTGCCGTACGTCCTATTCTCTCTCTCTCTCTCTCCGCAATATATATATATATGTACCCACCCCTTCAACCCCACGTTCTCTTAGATGCTCACATGAAACATGTCGTACCCCAGTTCATCATGGCCGCGTTATTTGCCGGACTCATCAACACCGGGGTCAACGCCGCTTGGATCCTGCTTTTTCTCGGCAAAAACAAGGAGTGGTATCAGAAGATCCGAGATGAGGTGGATGCTTCCATCGCCAAGCACAGGCACTCGGACGAGGAGACACGGGCCGATGTCTTGAGCCGCCTCACATTGGCCGAATGCGAAGAAGAATTTCCCTCATCGACCTATGTCTTCGGGAATCAATCCGCTTGACGATGCCAGGGTCGACTTTTCGCAAGAACATCAGCGGCAAGGACGTCAAGATTGGAGACTCTGAAGAGATTATTCCCAAAGATTGTTTCGCCGTACGCCAGCCCATCTTTTTGGTAGATTTTTTTCTTTCATCTTTTTTTCTTTCATCTTTTTTTTTTTTTTTTTTTTTTTGACGCACGACCTGACTAGAAGCTTTACCAAACTTAGATATATCCTGTTGCGGACATCCACCTGAACCCTGACATCTACCCTGACCCGCATACCTGGGACCCAAGCCGTTACCTCCCGAACGTGCAGAAGACAAGAAAACCAGCCACGCGTACGTCGGATGGGGCACCGGGCTACATCCATGCTGTAAGTTTCAGAGCCCCCCTCCAACCCACATGTACACGAAAGTCCATGCTTACCAAGAACTTTCGGTAATAGTGGGAACGAGGGTAAGATTGATCCGCCGCGCCGGGAGCCTAATCGAAGCTTTTTTGCCTGCCCCCGTACCTGGCTACATTAGACTAAAAACTAACGCGACCACCCCAGTTCGCCAAGCTCGAAATAACCATTTGCACGGCCATGTTTTTCGCCTTTTTCGACTACCAAGTGGTCGATGAGAAGGGCAGCACCGAAAACGTCAAACTTCCGCCCATCAATCACAACAACATCTCGGCTAAACGAGCCCCGGGACACACGTGGATGAATTGCAGACGACGCGTTTCATGAAGGATGCGGACAAAGGCCCAGACGAGCTGGGAGCAGCCTTTTTTTTTCTTTTTTTATGCAATTTCAAGCTAGCTACAGCGAGAAGCAGCAGAGAACCGGGCCCTTCTCCGACCCGCCGAAAGAGTAGAAGATTCAGATAGTAGACACACTGTATGCGAATACAAGCTTGCTAGTTATTTTTGTCAATCAAGTGCAAGACATGGAATATATACACCGTCCCCACTAATGGGCAAAACTTAACATCAAGCTTGGCTTGACGAAGAAGAAACTGAAGCAATCTCTTGCTGTTCCGCAAATGGCAAGGGTGCGCATCTTCTCATCACCTTGACAGCGCTCTGTACAATTCGGACTTGTGGGAGGAAGCTTGTCCTGACGTGGATCATCTAATAGTGCCTTTTCTTATACTTTTGGCTACGTTGCCGTCTTATGAACCCCCATTCGTGTGTATCACATATCCAGACAGACGAATGCATCCAATAATTTTCTTTTCAATACACATCTGCCACCTCCATCGCTTATAGAGCATACGCAGCCACCACGGCCAGACCGAGCAACAAAGTGGGCGCGCGGGAGCCCATGGAAGCCGCCGACTTGCTGCCACCGTTTCCGCCATTGCCCGTGGTACCATTTGAAGACACGACGCGCTTCTCCAGGACGTTCTGCAGCGGAGAGTGGTTGCTGATGAAGGAAACGAGTACCTGGTCCAAAGACTCGAGACTGACGAATTCCCGGACCGGCTTCAGCAGGTTGTCGCCTCCGCCGGCGACAAAGTCCACCGTCACGACATTGTACTCTGTCTTGTCGTCGAGAGCCCTGCCGCCAATAGTCACGTTGGCGAGTCGCGAACCGGCGTCCCTGGAGGGTCGTACTCGATGACAATGTTCTTGGAGACCTGGAACCAGGACGACGTTTTCTTCTGGTTGAATTGGCTGACGCGGGAAACACACCCCTCGAGCATCTTGCGCACGTCGGAACCAGGATACTTGAGCTGAGTGACGGCGTTGCCAAAAGGGAAAGACGTGATGACCTCGCCGCGAGTGATGTTGCCCTGGTCAATGGTGGCACGGATGCCGCCGGCGTTGATGATGGCAAAGTCGGGCTTCCCGCCGGCGCCGTTTGTCTGTGTCTGGTTCTGGCAATACTCGAGCATGGCGTCGGTGATGACCTGGCCGAGGAGACAGTCTTCTTCCTGGCAGGTGGTTTGATCCAGTGCGTTCTTGGTGCTTCCAACGACCTCGGCAGCATACTTTTCAAACGGTCCGCGCCAGGCAGTGATGTTCTTCTGGAGGTCCCCGTCCAGAGCGGTCGTGTTGTCCATGTGGATGGGGGCCCCGTGGTACGACAGGGCCTTGCCATTCTTGTCAAACGTCAATTCGATGGATCCGAGGTACTCCCCCAGCGGTAGGAAGTGACGACAAAGACCTCGTGGCCGCTCTTGTCCTTGACGATGGTGGGATACTTGCCCTTGGCCTTTTCCATGTCGCCGAGCAGAGTGTGGCTGTGGCCGCCGATGATGAGCGAGAGGCCCTCGGTCTGCTCCGCGAGCTTCTGGTCGACGTCGTACCCGAGATGGGTCAGTGCAACGATGCGCTTCACTTTGGTGGTGTTGCGGATCTGGTAAATGGCCCTTTGGATCTCGGGAATGGGGTCCAAGAAGGTGGTGCCCTTGCCGACGTTCGCAATGTTGGGCGTGGTCTCGGTGGTGGCGCCAATGACAGCGAGGTCGTGCTTCTCGAAAACGTGGTAGTTCTCGATGGTCTCGTTCAGGTCCCTGTTGGTGCTCTTGACGTTGCACGACACAATGGGGAAAGTCAAGTTCTTGAGGAATCTGCCCAGCTTGTCGTCGCCCCCGTCCCACTCGTGATTGCCCAGCGTCATGGCATCGAAGTTGAGGCGGTTCATGGTTTCTGCAATCTTCTCGCCGCCGTAAAGGTGTAGAAGAGAGTGCCCTGGAACTCATCGCCAGCATTCAACCAGAGGTGATCCGGGTGTTTGCTGCGCAACTCGTCGACCTTTGTCTTGATACGGGCGTAGCCTCCAAGACAGCCCTGGCTGGCGTCCGCGCAGTCGGCGCCGTGCTCCGTGTACTGGTCCAAGTGAGCGTGCACATCGTTGACGTGGAAAAAGGCTACAGCGTTTTCAACTCGAGGTCAGTCAAGCTCCGCCAGACTCTTGTCAACCAGGGAGATGGATGGATGGATAGATTTGCATAGCGACCATACACAGGTTGTAGTTGCCGTTCGGGAGCTGCCCACGCTTGGAGAAGCGGCTGCTGTATAGAACTTCATCTGCAGCGGCAAATGAGCCCAGGGCCAGCGCGGCCAGCGTCACGAGCGTCACAGTCTTCATCGGGGAAAGCAAGCTGGTGGGATTTGATGGTCCTGAATCCTGGTAACGTTGGGTGATTGATTGATTGATTGATTGATAAAAAGAAGGTTGTTGCGCCTGGAAATGCTAGGATTGTTAGTGAGGGTCGGTGGTGGTGGCTGTTGAATGTTATACATGCAAGGGGGCATGTGCAGTGGGTGTGGACATGTCAGATTAGCAGCAGCCATTTCAAAATCATTTCATAGGTGCACCCTGACCTGTCTTTTGACCTGACGGAACATTTCTAAAAAAAAAAACAAAAAAAAGGAAAAGGCGTGTATGGCGTGGGATGTCACATGTGCGATGTGGGATGTGGCCGTATCACGAGAAACACTGTCGGCAAATGCAATGCAGCACTTCGGCAAAGATCCAGTCAGTAACAATGAAGCATCATTTGCCGAACCAAAAGAGTGCCAAGCCGTTGTGTCCGTTGCAATACGGATAGACGCGACATTGCATTCAAACCTCGTCAGTCCGTGGGTGCCGCCGGGTCGTGGAGGATGCATTGCAAAAGCCGCCAGCCCGTTCAATTCAATGCCGAGGCTCATGTACGAGTCACAGCCCGTTCCTCAGTTCGGCTCAATGCAGTGGCGGACGGACGGACGGACGGACGGACGGACGGCACGGTTACAGAGTCTGGGGTCAATTGCGCCAAACAAAGTTTAAATATGTGCGTACACCAGACTGTAGATAAACTAGGGGTAGTAGGCTAACATGCTCCGTATTACGTAAGTCCGTACATATATGCACATGTACATCAGCCGAGCGCCAAAAAGGCCCCTGATGTGGCGTGGGGTGCGTGCCACCCTAGCGAAAAGCCAATCCGGATCACATGTACATACATGTACATTTTGACAAACAGCTTATCAAGTGGGGGCCCCGGGGACTGGTGTATGAGATCTGATCTTGCTCAGCGATTGATTGCACACCTTCGAAAAAGCTCAGCTTCGTTATTTCGACCACACTTGAGAGTCTATGTATGATCGTGCCACAACCCACTCTTTGTGGTTATGAGGTCCCCCGCCCACCTCCCACAAAAAAAAAAAAAAAAAAAAACCGTCAACGGTTCCACCGGCGGCGGCAAGTCGAGACGAATGCAACCAAGATCCTGTTCTTGTCTTTAGCCGTGCAGTACCCGTATAATTGGAAACAATGAAGCGATCCGATGCGTGATAGCCATCAGATATTGTCATCGCTTGCCACGGTCACTCCACAATGATCCCTCTCATTCATTCAATCATTCATTCATTCATGACAAAAACAACCATGGCCACAGACGGCCCCAAGCTTGGATCCGCTCACAACGAGCACCAGCACCAGCACCAGCACCAGCACTACTGCATCGACGACTCGGCCGGAAACACCGTCCCGACAGAGCAGCTCGTAATACATTCCGACCGGGCCCTGGCCCTCACCGGGAATGGACCGGTCAACCTCACCGAGCAAGATAGTCGACGCATCTGCCGCAAGACGGATCGTGTCATTCTCGCCCTCCTCGTGTGGGTCTACTTCTTACAGATTCTCGACAAGTCTGTCCTCGGCTATGGTGCTACGTACGGCCTGAAGCAGGACACGGGATTGACCGGAAACCAGTACTCGCTGGTTGGCTCCATTGCGCCCATCGCCCAGTTGGCATGGCAGCCTTTCTCGTCCTTTCTCATCGTCAAGGTCCCCATCGCATTCTGATGCCCACCCTCTGCTTGGGCTGGGGCATTGCACAGACTGCCATGGCTGCTTGTCATAGCTTCGGCGGCTTGATGGCGGCCAGGTTCTTCCTGGGACTCTTCGAGGCTGGTTGCCTCCCGCTTTTCAGCATCATCACCAGCCAGTGGTACAGAAGAGCTGAGCAGCCCATCCGAGTTGCTGCTTGGTACGGAACCAACGGGGCTGCGACCATTGTTGCTGCTGGTCTTTCCTTTGGTCTGGGCCATATCAAGTCGCATCTTCTCAAAGAATGGCAAATGTAGGTGGTTTTTTTTTTTTTTTTTTTTTTTTCTTCTCACGATGTAATGTTCCCATGGGAGTTCATCATCACACAAACGAGGCCAAACTGTCTGACTGTCTGACTGACTGACTGACTGACTGACAAATTTTGCAACCTCTCGCAGTATTTTCCTGTTCGTGGGTCTCGTCACCATCGTCTCTGCCCCGTTCGCGTACTGGAAACTCGACAACGACGTGTCCTCCGCTCGGTTCCTCACCGAACATGAAAAGGCACAGGCAATCGAGCGACTCCGGTCTAACCAGACGGGATACGGCAGCCGCGAATTCAAGTCGAGACACCTGCTCGAAGCTGCTCTGGAACCCAAGTCCTACCTGTGGATCGCCATGGCCTTTCTCCTCAACGTCGGAGCCAGCGTCACCAACACGTTCGGCCCGCTCATTCTCAGCGGTCTCGTCTCGGACAGGTACCTGGCGAGTCTCCTGAACATGCCCTTTGGTGCCGTGCAAATCCTCGTCATCCTGCTGGCAAGTCTCCTGGCCCAAAGGGGACGTCTCAAGGGCGCCGTTCTCATCCTCTTCGTTCTCCCGGTCATCGCCGGCCTCGCCATCCTCTACTCTGTTCCCCGCGGCCCCTCGGCCAGGGCGCCCTGCTGGTCGGATACTACCTGCTCGCCTTCCTGTTCGGCGGAATCCCTCTCATAGTCACTTGGATCGTGGGCAACACGGCCGGCACCACCAAGAAGTCGGCCATGATGAGCGTCTACAACGCCGCCTCCTCGGCGGGCAACATTGTCGGCCCTCTGCTCTTCAACGACCGGGACGCGCCTTCTTACAAGCCTGGTCTTCGTGCCTGCTTGGCCATCTTTGTGGCCCTCGTTGCCGTCGTGGCCGCTCAGTGGGGCAACCTGATTCTCCTCAACAAATTACAGGAAAAGAAGCGTGTTCGCAACGGCAAAAGGCCAAGGTCGTTGATCTGTCCATGAAGTCAACGTATCGCGCCGTGGATGAACATGACAATGGTGAGCAAGTCATGTCGCACGATGCAGCCGGCACTGTCGAGTATACCGGCGAGGCACGACTGCGAGAAAGGGCGTTTTTGGATCTCACGGATCGTGAGAACGATGAGTTCATTTACATTTACTAGGCAAAATTATCCAGCGACCTACATGAAGCTTACTTCCGTTCTGCCATTTTTCATCTACCAATCTATAAATCCATTAGATAGGATAACAATCAACTGACAACGCAAGGCCTACTTGGTGTGTTGTGGTGACTGTATCAAATCAGGTTGGAGGCAAGTGGGAATAAGTTATGTTTTAGTGTAAGGGTACAAATTCGCCTCGGAGCTTAAGGGCATAAGTAAGTGGTAAGGTACGAGAAGATGGAAGAGATAGATAGAGAGAATAAACATGGTTATAGAGAAAGGGAGAATTATATTGATTTATACTATAAGCAAGTTGTTAATTGTTGCACTGGCTGGGTGTTGCCAGTAATTCTTATGTTGTGTGTGAATTTTAGGTGCATTGGCCACTGCCGATGAACAAAAAAATTATAAAAATCATACTATAAGCAAAACTTGAACGGATTCAAGTTTAACTATAGTTATAAACTATAACTCTTATGCTAATATAGCAATTTCAAGTCTCGCACCACATCGCTAACTTGGGGTGTGATCCACGAGAACTCTGCGAATTTGGCAAAACGATGCACACAGGACGCGCTAACCGTTTTTATCAGCAAATTTACATAGGAAGTTATGGAATCAAGTCCACTTCGTTTGACTGACTGACTGACTGACTGACTAATTGATTGATTGACAAAGGGAATATTCGTCAGGAGGGTTTCAGATACAAAGGCGGTGAAAAATGGCCATAAGATACAAGCTCACCATAGTGATCCCCATACTAGTCATACTGTGGGTTGTCCGCTAAATGCGCAGAGTTTTCGTGGATTCAACCCTTAAGCTCACACAATCAATCCACATACGCCGGATCCATTCCCTCTTGGCCAACAGTGGAGTGTTTGGACTGATTACAAGTTGTAAATCAGTGAGAATCTGATTAACATACTGCTTTATTTATACTATTAGCATTCCAAAATATTTATAGAGCTATAGAAGACAGAATAAATAACTTACTAACAGTGTCTCTAACCCACTAGAATGCCATGAGAAATTCTCGATTGCAATTCTAGCAGCGATGTTAAGTAGGGTAGGGCTGCTGCGTGATTGTCCCCAAAGATTCGTTTTATTTTCAAGACTGATTTCAAGGTTATAATGCCTGATAATGGACATCAGTACAAGTCTTCTCGAAAGAAAAGAATATTACTCACCGACTCCTAACTAGAATAATGTTCTGTTAAGCCAAGTTAAGGAAGCTTCAACATGATCAAGGCCAACTTCCACGCGATCGAGGCGAGCTTCCATATGATTAGATTAAACTAGGTGTTGGCCTTAATAATTTGGAAGCTCGCCTCAGTCGCGTAGAAGTTCGCCTTAGCCATGTGGAAGCTCGCCTCGATCGTGTGGTGGTTCATTTGGTTGCCCAAGTTCGTGATTGCAGACATGATTGCATTTGGGTTCTGAAACACTGGAGAATTTCTCAACGAGAGAGAAGCTCTGTTGCAGGTGTGTGTAATGCACTTGAAATCAAGTTCAGGTTTGGCTGCTCGTCCATGATTAAAGAAAAGCCTCAAGGATGAGAGGATGAATGAGTTGAGAATTGTTAATACAGCTAGGCCAAACGGCCAGAAACGGAGTGCGCACCCCTAATAGTAGTAGATGCGATAAATGAGCTTTTATGCTCAACAAGATTGAACAAATTTTGCGAGAAGACGGAAGAAAGATGGAGGGGAACGACGGGTCGCCTCTCACCGCTTTGACGCCACGGGCAGAAAAAGGTAGTATATGTACTAACTAAGCACTTTGTGGCCAATTGGCAAGCCGAGTTCTGTCTGCTCCACAGCTCAGAGACAGGGCTGTGCGCTGCCTCGAGGGTTCCTGAACGCCAGCCACGAGATGCAGAAGAAGGGCTCCACAGCTCCTCCAACAAGGCAAGCACACCCAACGACGACGACAGCAGCAGCAGCGACATTCTTGGACCGAGGGCCTCACCCCCGACTCCCTCCCGGACACCTGCTCCGCGAACTGGCCAACGACGTTCCCCCTCGGCCAGTACTCACACACCAGATACCACCCGCTCCGTCCGCACAACCGCCGCTCGCATCCCACGGCAGTCGTGTTCCTCCACACCAGCTGCGTAAAGTGACCCGTCTCATAAGAGAACTCGGCCTTTCCGAAACTGTACCTGTCCCTCTCCTCGCCCCAGGCCTCGACGCTCGCCGCAGCGCTGGGATACCCCTCTGCCAGGTTCTCGCCATACGGACCCCCGAGTGCCCAAACTTGCAGTCGCTCCCGTCGAGATATCGGCCCGCGAAATCGGCAAGCGTCTTGTTCCACCCCACGTCGCTGGCGTTGTGCTGCTTGCGGTAGAAGTTGGTGCTGTTGAGGATGGCAGACGTGAAGACCTGGGTGGTATCCCACTGCGGCTCGTCGGAGGGTATGGCTGGCGCGGCGGTGACGGTGACAGTGTCTGGCGTGGCATGGCTTGTCTGGAGGAGGAGGAGGAGGAGGAGGAGGAAGGGGAAGAAGGGGTACAGGCACAGCAGGGGCTTCATTGTGCGAGTCTGTGGTAAAATGGGAAGGGAACCTGAGAGAAGTGGTTTTTCTGTCGCTTTACAAGACAAGACAAGCATTCAAGTAGTCATGTTCATACGTAGAGAAGGAAATACGTCATTTTCTAGACATGGGGAAATTTTCAGAGAATGAGCGGTCAATCGGCAGATAATTGGGCCTCGTAGATAAATGACACATGAAGATGGGTAGAAACCGTAGAAACCGTAGAAACCCGATCTAACCCCAGAAAAAACAAGAACATTGTACCCTGCGGTGAAGAAATGGGACGTACGGAGCAAGTCAGTCAGGTTACTGGAGCCTCCAGAGAGTCCAATCCAGGATTCCAGACCCTGGCAGAATTGGGCTTGCAGAAGTGACGTAGTTTTGGGACGCTTGACCAGGGACGACGTCTTTTGACAAGACAGGTCTCTCCACGCAGGAAATCCGAGAGTCACACGAAACTATCGCGCATGTACTCTGAATGAATGCACTCTCCTGACCGGTTATGGTGTTTTGGCCCCGAGACGAGCGCGAAAGTGAAAGGGCAAGGGCAAGGGCAAGTTGTAGATTCGATGGTGGAGATGGGGACAAATGCAGCAGCGGGGCGCTGGACTTTGACGGGCCGCGGCCGTTGGCGCCAAGTGAAACGCTAAACTGGTGAACAAAAAGAGGGTCTGGCGAACGGACAACGGAGCAAGTAGCTGCCTGCGCTCAATTGCATGCAGTCGCTAAAAGTTAGTAATGCTGATGATTATCGAGCACTGCCTCCAGTCCTCGACTGCCTCGCTGCCTCGCTGCCTGCCCAGGAGGCCGAAGGGAACGAACCACCTCCCGAGTCCTCACAGCACGCATGCCAACAACTAGGAAATCGTTCATAGATTGGACACCCAATTTGTACACGTGATCCCAGCGGGAGGTATCTGACATGATATCTGAACAGAGCATCGGAAAACCCATGGCTTCTTGGAAGATGTCCCCACGCGATGCAGAGCTGGGTAAGGCGCCGCTGCTGTCTGTAGTGCTGAGTCCTGACGGGAGGCACATTCTTTCCGCGGAGATTTTCTCAGTCAGGGCCGTGGACGAACGGGGAATGATTTCACCTACGATGGGCAGAGGACGACGCCCCCGACAATGGCTGGTATGTTTTGGCTCACACTGTGATGTTGATGAATCCAGGACGGACATGAAGTTGACACAGGAGCCCTTTGATTGAGATGCCAATTCAACCGATCCCAATCCAGAAGGACAAACCCCATCAGAAGCCTGCTCAGTCTGCAAAGAAGCCCGAAAAAAATGGACAATAGCCGCAACAATGTCCAAGAGGCAAAAACGAACGAGGGCAAGAGACGTCGAACAGCGGCAGCACACAAAGCAAGTCCCGAAAACGGTTTCACTGCTTGCAACGTCAACGTCAACGCCAACGCCAACTCTGTAGGACCGGGAGATTCCTGCGTCTTCGTCCGCCATTGCCAGCACCAAGTCCTAAGCGCAAAGCAGGCAGTGTGCTGCATCGAAAGCCACCGCCACGGCGCCCTTTTTCTCCCACGGTACCCGGGTCGCTGTATAACTGCGTTGATTCAAGATGGAGTTGACACCAGATAGGTTTCCGTAATGGCCTTGATCCTGTTACTCCGTCTTTTCTCAAGTCTGATATATGGCCCCGGTGTGACTTGAAGCTCTCACTGCATGGAGGCATGCTCTTCTCCCTTTCCTCTGATCAGTTTCCCCCGTGCTGAAAGGTTTGTCTTTTTATAAAGAAGGTGGAATCGTTGGATAGATAGAGACAAGATTGCCCCCATGACCCAAAATACTCTTGAAACACACCTCATTGAAAAGTGCTCGACAAAGCATTGATGATTTGTCAAACTGTCGACAGGGTGAGAGTCGAATATAGTAGACGCTGTGATGATCTATAGTGGTTGACCCTTCCGTCGACGCGCTAGGCACCCTGAAATTGGCAGCAAGATGAGCCACCGTCCGTTCGGTCCTCCATGTTCAGACGTCGTTCGCCAACTATGCCGAGACTCGCTGTGATTGCGCACTGCAGCATGTCACAAGACCCCTAAGCCCTTACCAGCTAGTACGGACGAGAGGAAATCAATCTTGCCGTCATTGTGGCACATGGCAATATTCGGATCCAACCCCGTCAGTGGTCACCACTTTGACTAGTCCTCATTGGCGATGGAGGGGACACAATGTGGCAACGTCGCTCAAATGTCTCTAATTTTCCCGAATCTAAAACCAATGACATGTTTCTGAAGACACTTCCTGAGTCGAATCCAACATGGTGATTCGTGATGCATCTGGCTATTGGAATCCGGGGTAACGGGCGGCGCGGCGCCAATGAGCATCCACCCTCTCTAATTTCTCACCCTCGTGTCTCGTGCCTCGTGCCTCGCTGTCGACAACTCAAGAGTCAAGAATGCACTAAAAATCTGGGGAAGACAGGGGCGTCCAGACCGGTGCGTACCAGACGCCTTTCCACAGATCAATTGATGCAAGTCAGGGGTCTGGACTCTGGAGGTCTCAATGTCGCTTGACAGACGAGGATGCCAATGTGACGTCGTATCGATACTTGAAAAAAAAAAAAAAAAAAAGCAATCCTAGCCTCAAGCCTCGCGCGCTTGTGAACAGAGATTGGCTTGGATGCCTCCATTCCGCAAGCTCGCCATTCTTTGCCACTTCATGCCAAGGTACTGAGATGGCTGGTTGTGTAGAGTAGATCCTGAGGAGGCAACTGGGGCAACTTTGAATGGAGTGAGCAGCACGATGCAAACAACGATGGAGTAATTGGTCACATCTTCAAGTTGATAGTCGTTCCTTTCTTGCTGCGCGTCTTTGGCTTGCAGAGCGGTCCAACCTGGCATGCATTACCTGCTTCCTACTCCGTACTCCGTACTCCGTACAGATCACAGAGTACAGAGTACAGATTACAAGTGTCGATATGCAGCCAGCAACACTTGAAACCATGTCATTTGTTTGAGCTGCATGCAGCATGTGAGCCACAGCATATCATCTCCAATCGAGGTCCGGGGTGTGCTCAACGTTCAACGGACTAGGAAAAGCTGCAGAACGGAGAGGGCGTGTCTAACAAATAACATGCATCACTCTGTCAAGAAGAAGACGCGAGGTACGTGACTTGTAAGGGTTGTCGGGCCAAGTCAATGGTTCGAAATCTACCTGGAACCAACCGGCAAGCAAGGCCGTCAACAACACACCCTGGATGCTTTGTCAACCGTCAAGGTATCACGTAGCACAAGATATCGCATCCAAGCCAGAACACAACCGAATCGACCATCGTTTATCGGATCATGGTAGCGAGCGAAAGCCTAAGGGCCCTCGGAAACAGTCGATATTTTCAAGCGGCCCTCCCATGGCGCCATGTTTGTCCTTGTCCACAAAAAGGCGAATCGACGGAGCCGGTGGCCGCGTCCAGTGATGTCCCATCAGTCAGTCTCGCCCTGGCCTGGTTCTTCGAGAAGCTTTGCTCTCCTTACAATTTTAGAATATTGTGAAATTTCCTCTGGTGAGTCTCTTGTCAAGCCCCACCAAGCTCAAGCGGTGAACCTCGACGTGGCCCGAAATGGGGAGCTTGGGATGGGATGGGACCGTAGATGGGAGCTTGCTATTAGTAATTGTGGATTCTGCGACGCCGATATGCAGGCCGCAGGATGCAGGATGCAGGATGCAGGATGCTGGACCAAGGGCCGGCCAAGCAAAGTCTTGGCTGCCATGGATGATTTACATATTGTCCATTGGCGATGACCCGTGGTCGAGCAGTACAGCAGCGCGTGAAGTCGGCCCAACTTGAAGGCGGCCTTTGTTTCCCTTTGTTCGTGTTGGGCCTGAATCTGGCAACCTGGGTCGAACCCGGCATACTCTGATGCAGATGATACCGACGTGCGTGATGCAATAAATACAATGCAGTGCGCGAGTGCGCGAGTGCCAGGCCGCCCAGGCGCCAGCAGAGAGCAACAGCGCTATTATGCTACCAGCCCATATTAGCCGCACTGTGACCACTGACCCGGTGTTCTGCCACCGCTGCGGCCGCTATATTATGTATGTGTGTGACGTGGGCGCGAACGGGCGTGCGGGTCTGTTCTGCATGGACAGACAATCAATCCATCCATCGAGTGGACTACTACTAATAAATCCGTTCGTTAGTGGGCCACGAAAAGGCTTGGATTCCGTGCTTGTGCCGTTTCGTTTCGTTTACGTATGGATGCTTGTGATCGTCGGGACGGCCTATTTATGAGGACGCCATCGATTCGGTCGGGTCGTGCTACGATTCGGCAACTCATGTAATCGCCCAAGAAATCGTGCATGGCAACCATGCTTCGCAATGCCAGGGTAGTACTCCGTAGGCCTCGAACACCCAGCAGCAAAGCAAACCTTGATACACGATTCCAAGTTTTTGCGAGCAGGTCGATTGATGATTGATGAGAGTGGAGTCGTCGAGTGTGTTGAAGGGAAGGTGTCGCGTTCGCACTAAAAAGAAGTCTTGGCAAGGGTCTTTCTTGTACGCATGTCTGGCAATATTTACTCCGTACTGACTCTGGACACAACCCACCACACTCACTGCACCCCTTCCACGGCTTGTTAGCGACGAGAATGCAGACCAAGTAAGTATTAAATGATGAGCGGAAATGATTCGAGGTCATCTCATGTTTGAATCGTTGGGCCATGAGCGGTTGCCAGCTCAACGGAATATGTCAGACTCATGGGTCAGGACGGATTAATATGTACACAAGGGTGCCGCCGGCACAGCGTTTGCGCCTGCCGTCTTCTGTTCATTGGCTGTATCTGGTTGTCACGTTGGACCCCGTGCTCGACGAGGAATCCAGCTTGGAGACCGGCTTGGGGGCGTGGACGTGGGGACCAAGACGGCTCAGCCGGCTGGTGTGCCCTTGCCCTTGCCCCCAGGGGTCAGTGGCTTGCAGCGGGTCAGACTAAAACGAAAACGTGCGACTCTGCGCGCCCGCCCGGACATAATGTTGTTACGGAGTACAGAGTACGGAGTACTAGCCCAGACCGTCCGTCAGGCAGTAAGCAACCCGCCCCTTCCGTACCACCAACAAGGGGAAACTCGTCGTTGACAAGGGCGGCTTTGTTCCTTTTACTCTCTCAGTCGAGGGGATTCGAGGGACCAGGTGGTCTGGGCAGGCTGATTTGCCCGTCGGCCGAGCTCTCGGTTTTGAACTCTGCATCCATTTATTCCGTACTCCGTACATACATAGATGACCGCCCAAGCAAGTGTGGCTCGTGTCAACTCAACAACTTGGATTCTTGGCGATAACGGCTGATAACGCGGCAGGTGCGTGCTCGCCTCCCCCTGCTGGTCATGACGCCAGGCTCTCCCTCTGTACGCAGGCTCAAGCTCACTGAGATCAGGCGCACCCAAGTGGCAGACATGCACTAATACAGTGACAGTGTAGTATGTAGGCACGTTGACAGACCGGCGCAGATGCATGGCTGCGTGGCTGCGTGGCCACTGGCTGCGACTGTCCCTCGGTCGGTCGGTCGGTCGGTCCTCTTCGACGACATCAACTTGTCAAATGGCTCCACCGCGGGTGAGTCGCCGTGATGATCAACAGCTGCGGGAGGGGCGCTCATATATTCGACTGTGGAACATGGCCCAAGGCAGTTTACGCAGCACGCGGAATTAATAATGGTGGATGGCGATGGTGAAGGTGAAGGTGAAGGTGATGGCGATGGCGATGGCGATGGCGACTTCGGAGTCAAGTCTACATAATACGGAGTATTAGTGAGTGGTTGGTTGGAGAAGAGCTATATAGTAGTGTCAGGAGAGCTCCCTAGAGCATCGGATGTGTGGATGCGGCCTGCGCATTGACTAGGATGAAACCCTCGATGAGACAACGGTGGAGACAAATGTATTAGAAGTACCTCTGTAGACTAGTCATTACCATAGCGCACTATATACCCTTTAGGTACAAAAGTCAGGTGCTGTCTGCACCTCTAATTAACCGGAATCGAACCTTTTCTATTAGCTACACTAACCCCTACCTTTAATAGTTATAAGCCTAGGAGGCTTCTATTACCCTTATTATTAATTATTAGAGGATAAAAGCTCTGTTAAAGTTATTAATCTAACGCTTGCTTATATTAAGAGATAATCGCCCTTTATTATAATAATCAGTTAAAATAATAACCCTATGCTTCCTTTAACCAGTATGGTTCCCCTTTATAATATCTAAAGAAACTCTAAATATAGTGTTATTATTAGAGAAGGACTGGATTAAATAGTACGCGCAAACTAAGAATTACGCAGAATCTCACGGTATCTAGGAGTATATTAATCTAAATCAGGATAAATTACTAGAAGAACTAATAATACCCAGAGCTTTGCATGTATTGTATTTATTGTATTTTTGGCCCTTCGATGTATTGTATTGTATTGTATTGCCCTATGTATTGTATTATGTATTGTATTGTCAATACAATACAATACAATACAATACAATACATACAATACAATGTATTGTTAGGGGTAAAAAAGTGGGGTATTATAAAATTCTATTATATAGTAGATTTAATAACTAATCTAGTTAATATAAGCCACTTTTTTAATATAATTTATTTGCTTTTCTATAAATCTTTAAATATCTAGCTAATTTAGAATATTAACCTAATAACTACTGCTTAGTTATCTTTTATAGTATAGTTTAAATGTAACTTATAAAAGAATTTTTTAACTAATTTTACAGGTCTTTCTAAGTTTATAACTTTTTTTCTTAGATTTATTATCTTTTTAATAGTTTTTCTTAACTTTAAGTGTAAAACTTACCCTAAGGAAAAATATTATAACTATATATAAATAAACTAAAACTCTAATAATAATACTTAGATATACTAAGAACTTATATAAGAATAAAGGAATTTTATTTTACTTTAAAAATAGTCTTATAGCTATAAACCCTTTTATTAGAATTATAAATAATTATATTTACTTTTAAGCTTTTAAAACTAAAGTAAAAGTAAAAGAGAAGGGGAAAACCTATCTAGAATTAACTTAAAAGTTAGTTAAAATTAAAAATAAAAGGAAAGTATATAATATATTCCTCTTAAAAGTAAGTCCTAAATAGTCTTTTCTATTATAATTTAATAGCTTTAATAGCTTTAATAGCTATATAACCTAGTCTTTAGTATTATTATAAAAGTAAGTCTAAAGTAAGTCCTAATTCACTTATTAATAATAGGTTTTAAAGTGAGAAAAGCTATTATAAGAGAGTAATACTAATATAAAGTTAATAAAGACCCACTTTTATAATATTAGTAAATACTAGGTTTTAAAGTAAAAAAGCTATAATAACTAATAATAAGAAGGTAATATTTATATAAAGTTAATAAGGACCCACTTTAAAACCCACTTTTATAAAGTTTGAACATACTACGTTTTAAAGTAAGAAAAACGTATAAGAACTAATAATAAGAAGGTAATACTTATATAAAGTTAATAGGGACCCACTTTAAGACCCACTTTTATAAAGTTTGAACATACTACAGTTTAAAGTAAGAAAAACGTATAAGAACTAATAATAAGAAGGTAATACTAATATAAAGTTTTAAGGCCCCACTTTTAGACCCACTTTAATAATATTTACAAATACTAGGCTTTTAAGTAAGAAAAAGCTATAAAAACTAATAATAAGAAGGTAGTACTAAAATAAAGTTATTAAGGACCCACTTTTATAATATCTGTAAATGCTAGGTTTTAAAGTAGAAAAAGTTATTATAAGAAGGCAAAACTCTTATAAAAATTATATAGACCCACTTTAGACCCACTTTTATGATTTTAATAAATACTAGGATTTAAAGTAAGAAAAAGCTATTATAGGAAAGTAATACTACTTTAAAGTTAATAGGGACTTACTTTTAGACCCACTTTTATAATATAAGTAAATACTAGGTTTTAAAGTAAGAAAAGGCTCTTAAAACTAATAATAAGAAGGTAATACTAATATTAAGTTAATAAGAACCCTCTTTAGACCTACTTTTATAATATTAGTGAATGCTAGGTTTTAATATAAGAAAATACTATTTTAAGAAGGGAATATTATTATAAAGTTAATAAGGACTTACTCTAGACCTACTATAATAATATTAGTAAATACTAGGTTTTAAAGTAAGAAAAAGCTTTTATAACTAATTATAAGAAGGCAATACTATTATAAAGTTAATAAAGACTTACTTTAGACTTACTATTATATTATTATTAGATACTAGGTTTTAAGGCAAGAAAAAGCTTATAAAACTAATAATAAGAAGGTATTACTATATAATAATATAAAAGTAAGTCTAAAGTAAACCCTTATTACTTATTATTAGATGTATATACCTTATAATGCCTTATAATTAAGGAAATCTACTTTAGCGTAGAAAAATAAAAAAATACAATTAAATACAAAATAATACATGTATTGTATTGTATTGTGAAAAAGTACTTGTATTGTATTGTGTAATGTATTGTATTGTATTGTATTGTCAATACAATACAATACAATACACAATACACTAAATGTATTGTATTGTAGTGCAAAGCTCTGATAATACCTGCTTACCTAAAAAGAGATCTAAGACTAGAGATTACAGCGGATAACCCTAATGCTCTAGAAGACTAGAAGATTACATATAAAGACGCTAAAGATAAGTATAACTTTAAATATAAAGATTTATAATTTAACCTTATAAAATACATAAACCTATTAAGGTAAATACTAAAGATTAGGAATTTATTTATAAGACCCTTTTAAAGAATATTTAAGACTCTCTTAACTTTAATAGTAAAGAGAAAGGAAAGGAGTTAGTTTATTAGCACTCTTAAAGAATATTAAAGCTTCTTTAGGATTAATATAAGCTAAATATAAGGAAGATATTAATTCTTATAAAAACGTGCCTTAATAATTACTTATAAGCTAAAGGTTCCTATAATTAGTACTAATAGGTAGTAATAATAGAGGTACTATAAAGGAATTATTAAGACCTTAAGACCTAATAGACTAAGGAGATAATGCTATATAAGTTCGTAATCCTCTTTATAGTAAATTTAAGTTATTTTAGAAGAAATAGAATAATCTGCTTAATAAGGGCACGAATTAGAGCTTTCTTAAGGCTATTACAGAGTTTAAAAGAGACTATAAAGCTCTATAAAGCGTACTAAAGGCTGCTAATGCGATTATAACTAATAAATTAATAGGATTAAATAATTTAATGAAATCTAAGAGGCTTAAGTGCCCTAGATATATGAATTACACGGTTAGAGATGCCTTAAAGTAATGGGAATCCTGTAATTCGTTTAAGGCTCTATATAAGTTAGACCTTGCTCCTAAGAACTAGGAAGTTAGGAAGAACTCTAAAGATAATATTAAGAAGTATTTAAAAAGAACCTATAAGAGAAAATAAAGGCTATAAATTAGAAGTTAAAGGAGAAGAGCAGTGGCGATATTATTATACCCTTATAGAATCCTATAAATAACTCTATAGCTATTACTCTAGGTAAGAAGTTAGCTAATGTATTATTATTTATACGCGCAGGGCGCTCTTAACGCATTACCCTATCTTTAAACGCGGTTAATAGCTTAGAATTAAAGAGGAATATAGTCCTTTATAACTCTAGAGCTAATATTCATATCTTTAATAACCCTTATTAGTTTAAGTAAGCTAAATTTAATAATACTATTATAACAGAGGTAAAGGCTAGTGGCATAATCTATATAGCTTTAGGCAAAGGTCTAGTGTATATCTTAGTAACGGATTTGCTATCTAGAATGCTAAGGATAATTATACTAGAGAAAGCGCTACTAATCCTAGAATTTTATGTTAATCTTATATTAGTAATAATTCTAATAAAGGCAGGGATCTTCTAGAATTAGAAGAAATGCTTCCTATATAAAGGATTAAGGCCTATGGTAAGAGTTTATAATATTAATAAGCTCCACGTGTTATTATAGCTATTAGAAGAGCTAAAAAGGCCTATACTATAACTAGCAGGGCACTAAGACTGCCTTAAAAGGAGATATAGAGCTTTAGCATTAATAATATAATTATCTAGGTATACGCGTATTTATAGAGCTTATAAACATAGCTTTAGGGTTAAATTAATAGGTCCTAAGCTTATGGAATATAAGGTCTATGCTATAGGCAAAGCTAAGCGATAGAGATTATAGGTTATACCTAAAGGCCTTCTATAAGGGCTAGGTTATAGGCTTTCTGTTAATCTAGATTACTATAACTCTCCTTATTAGAATAGTGATAGGTATTAGTGTATTTTTACATACCTTATAACCTTAATAAGGTTCTTTTATTCCTTTAAAATAAAGGATAGTATTTATAATAGCTTTCGTATAATAATAGCGTTCCTAAGCACTTAATTTAGGGTTTAACTATGCTTTCTATATAGTAATATTAAAAAGCCCTCTTTATAGAGTAAATAAAAGACAAGATAGCCCTTATGGGTATTATAGTCTATAATTTAGCTCCCTTAATACCTAGCTAGAATAGAAAGGCAGAGAGATCTAGGGGTGGTTAAGTAGAAAGCTTATACGTTAAGCCTAGAGGCTTAGCTTCTAATAGATCTTAATAATAAGGTCTTTAATACCGCGGTTTATCTATTAAATTAAACGCCTTTTAAGCATTGCGAAACCTAGATTACACCTTATAAGCTTTAGTAAAATTAGGCTAGGAAAACGGTTCTAGCCTATTTACAGATAGCAGAGGTTTAGAAGCCCTTAATTACATATCTATAAGCTTACGGATGTAAGGCTTTTCCTATAATAACAAAGGCTCTAAAGCATATTAAATTACATAATATAATCCTATAGTTAGAGCAGAAAGCTTACATTAGGTACCTTATTAGTTATAGAGGTAAGTCCTAATATATTATTTAGGTGCCTTTGCTTTATAATTATAAAGTTATTATATTAGCATATGTTTAATTTAATAAGAATTCCTTCTTTAAACCAGAAGAAGAGCTAGAATTAGCTTAAAAGGAGAAGATATTAATAATTACGCTACTTAAAGAGCTTAAAGCTAATAATATTAATAAGGAAATCAGTTAAGATCTTATTAGATTAGAATTAGAAGAGAAGGATTACTCTCCTATGCCTTTAACTATAGGAGAAGGAAATAAATAGTTTAAAGTAAAAACACTACCTTATATAATAGGGGAAAAAGATAACCTTTCTAGTGCACTTTTAACCCCTCCTAACTCTTCTTATAAGGCGCTAGTTACTGTAAAGAATAAAGAGCTTAGGATAGAAGGTAATAATACGCTATATTGTGAAATTAATGAATTTATGCGTGATATAATAATTAAACACGTAGAGACTACCGCGGAGACTAGCGAAATTACTAGCAAAGGTAGTAAAGAAGTGGAGAATTATTATCCCTAGGATAATGGTATTAATCTAAATAATATTATTACTAGAAAACGCTAAAGAAAGGAAATATATAAAGCTAAGTAGGTATAGTTTTCTTATGCCTTTTCTATGGTATTATAAGGCACTTAATATAGTTTATGGATTAAAGATATGCCTCTAGAACTTGCCTATTATTAATAAGCTATGGCTTTACCCTATTATAACTGCTAGAAGGAAGCGATTATAAAAGAGCTTTTAAAGCTCCTATCCCTAAATTACTAGGAAGATATACTAGATAAATCCCTTAATCTAGAACTTTATAGGGAAATTATAAACCTTAGCTAGGTCTTTAAATACAAGACTAATAAGAAAGGAGTAGTAATAGAGTTTAAAGCTAGAATAGTTATTTAAGGCAATTAATAACTAAAGAATAACCTTAATAACTACGCTATAACGCTTGCTTTATAATCTCTATGTATACTACTCGCAGTCTACTACGCTAATAATCTTAATACCTAATAATATAATGTTTAAAATGCCTTTCCTTATATAAAACTTAAAGAACCTATCTTTTATAAGCCTCTAGAGGGTATAAACGCGAAAGGTTATCTCTAGAAGATAATAAGAGCGTTATATAGGCTATAAGAAGCTCCTTAATAATAGTTTCTTTATTTAATAAGATTTCTCTTAAATCTAGGCTTTATATAAGGGAAAGAAAACCTATATATCTTTATAAAAGACGATTTTATTCTGTTTTTCTACGTAGATAATATTATAGTGCTTTACCCTAATGGATCTAAAGCAGAATTTAAAGAATTATATAAGTAACTAATAAACGGCCTAGACATTAAGGACTAAGGCGAATTAAAGTAGTTCCTAGGCATTAAAATCATTAGAAACCGTGATACTAAAGAGATATAGTTATTGCAGGAATTATATATTTAAAAGATCGCTTAGAAATTCATTCCTAACGTTATTAATAATAATCTAAAGAGCTTAACCTTTGCTTCTCTTCCTATAGCTATAATCCTTGCTAATACTAGCGAAGCTTCTAATAAAGAGATTAATTATTATAGAGTAGTTATTAGCTTCTTAGTATATCTTTATATTATAGGAAGACTTAACGTAGTATTTATAGTATTAAAGCTAGCCTCTTTTATAATAAATCCGTTAGCAAAGCATATTAAGCTTGCTAAAGGAGCTATTTTATACGCTTAGAACACGAAGAAGCTTTGCATTCGTTACTTAGGCGCGGATAGCTTTAATACCCTGTTTTCTAGTACTAATGCTTCCCTTAGTAATAACCCTAATACTTATAAATTAATGCAAGGCTATGTTTTTATTATACATAGCGCTGCGATTAATTAGAAGTTAGGTAGGTAATATTATATAATAACTTTAAGCATAGAAGTAGAGCTTTTTACCCTAAATTACAGTGCAAAAGAGCGTATATCTCTAGGAAGGTTACTTTACAATATTAAGGTCCGTGTACTACCGCTTTCTATTATCTAGTGTAATAATAAGTAAATAATCTAAATTATAGAGTATATAGAAGGAAGGCTTTAAACTAGCCTTAAGCACCTTAATATAAATTAAATGTGAATTTAAGAGCAATATGCGAAGGGTAATATTAAGGTTAATTAGTTAAAGACCTCTAAGATACCTATGGATAGCTTCACAAAGCCTTTATTAGGTTAAATGCATAGGGATTTCTGCTACTAGATTAGCTTATATAAGATCCCTGCGTAACCATAACACTAGAAATTCGTTACAATCGCTTCCTACACTAATAAATTCTAGCTTTAATAGATATCTTAGCTAGGGGGTGTATTAGGAGAGCTCCTAGAGCATTAGATATGTGAATGCAGCCTGCGTATTAACTAGGATAAAACCCTTAATAAGACAACGGTGGAGATAAATATATTAGAAGTACCTCCGTAGACTAGTTATTACCATAGCGCACTGTGTACCCTTTAGGTACAAAAGTCAGGTGCCGTCTGCACCTCTGATTGACCGGAATCGAACCTTTTCTATTAGCTACACCGACCCCTACCTTTGACAAGTAGAGTAGTAGGGTTGTCGAGCCTGCAGCCAGCAGACTTCACTGTCAATGCTCCCTCACAAGTCCCCCAACAAGGCCCCGCGATGGGAATCTACGCTTGGCGACACAGTACACTCACTACTACTCCCAGTTATTATTAGCTTCCATACCATAATCCGTACCGCTACCGCGACGGAGTACTCGTTTCAGTCGCGCCGGGCCAGACTGGATTTGTCTCGCAGCCGTCCCAGTGGTCGGCCATCCTGCCTGTATCGAGCCCCGGGATGGCGGGAAATTGCACTGTGTGTCGGCACTGTAGGGCGATGCCTGTGTCCTGCGGATCTCGTCTCACATCACCAAAACCTCCCTCCCCTCCTTCCTCTTGCTCTCCCTCCGTCTGCTCCAAACTAAAAACAGCAATTGCGTCTGTATTGGCCGGACCGACGTGATTCTGATAAACGACGACCTGTAATGCTTCCTTCCGTCGTCGCTGTCGGCGCATTGGATTGACATGCTTCAGTCAGCTCCTGAGCACGCCTCTTCTCTCCCGACCCTCTCTCAATCTGATGAGAGCCCTGAGCCTATCCATTCGATCTGACCCAACAACTCTCTTTCCTTCCTTCTTTCTCTCGCCCTCTCTCTCTCCTCCCTCCCTCCCTCCCTCCCTCCCTTCCTCCCTCCCCTCCCTACCGCCGACACACCTCCCCGCCATCTGCTCGCCGACTCCGGGTCTGCGTCTGCGTCTGCGTCTGCGTCTGCGTCTGCGTCTGCGTCTGCGTCATCGCCTTCGTCGCTTCCTTTTCTCCGCTGCTCTGTTTGTCTTTGCGCAGAAAGAAGGGAAACCAGCAGCAGACCACCCCGCGATCGTAACTTGGCAACCTGATTGTCTACACATTGTCGCTGCCCCACCACGCAGCTAGCGACAATCATCACCACTCTCGCCTCCGTCCCGCGATAAGAGACAACTTTGCCATGGTTTTGGACGACTCTGGCCCAAGGCTTTCCTCTCGCGCTGCAACAATGTCGAACGCTACGACGTCCAACGCTGCTGCGAACACCAGCAACGCTCCTGCTGCCGCTGACGACTCTGGTGAGCTTCGAGTCCCACTTTTGGCACACTTTATTACCCAACCTGCATGCACATACATGCACTGCCCTCCTGTTCTTGCCGTTGGCGATGCTGCTGTTTTGCTTGGGCAGAAGACGTGCCAAGAAAAAAAGAAGAGGAAAAAGAAGCTTCGCCTGCGACTTACATGGATCGTGTCCAATCCAAGAATACCACCAGTCCAATTCGCAATCGTGTCGCCCCTTGTGCCTGTCAATTCAACATCAGTTGCGTCCCCATGATGGATTTATGTCTCATGTGCTAACCATGATGCACTCCGTATAGCTTCTACAATTACCGTAAACACCAAGGCGCCAGCGGCCAACTTTCCCCACCCAAGACAGACAAGCCCCGCCCTCATGTTTGCGCAACTTGCCAGCGTTCCTTCGCACGTCTCGAGCACCTGAAAAGGCACGAGCGTTCCCATACCAAGGAGAAGCCATTCGAATGCCCCGAATGTGCACGATGCTTTGCCCGTCGTGATCTGCTGCTTCGCCACCAACAAAAGCTTCACCAAACCTCGACTCCGTCCTCCCGCCCTCGTAATCGACGCGAATCTGCCAGCGGCGCTGCGCCTGCCCAGAATCGGCGCAAAAACAGTGTCGCTGGTGCCAATGCGGCTGCCTCCAGCTCTACCGCAACTCCCATGAGACCCCGAGCGAACACAATAAGCCATGTGGACGGTGCTGCGATGCAAATGCTTGCCGCCTCTGCAAACGTTGCGTCGGTCGGTCGCGGAGGCATGGCTCACAGCCGCCATCCAAGTCTGATTGGACTTCCAGTCCATAATCTAGACCACATCTTTGGCGGTATGTCGGCCGTTTTGGGCCAGAGGGGCTTGCAGCATGGACTTCCCAAACTCGAGACATCTCAGGTGGGCAACAATGACTTCGATGCCAGCGGCCTGCGCACCGCACCACCAATGGCCGTCTTTAGCCCCGAATTCGACTTTGAGGGTCTCTTTTTCGGTCCGGGCTCTACCATCAACCCCAATGCTCTTCATTACAACGACTCTCCACAGTCCATGGCGCTGGACCAAACCTCCCCTTTGGGCAAAACTTGAACGACGTGGCTTCGACCCAACAATTTGACGACAGCTTGGACTGGGTGACGGGGTTTGAACACCAAATGACGTTCAACACCAGCGAAAACGTGATTGACGGTTCGAGCCCGTCAGCTATCAGCACGACGAGCCAGAGTGGGATCAGCGATGTGATGGTGGATGGATCAAACCATCCGGCTCCTGCAGGAACGAGTACCATGTGGCAACCTTCGGTCATGGGACCTCCACAGCTGCCGAACCCGTTTGCGATGGATTTGAATGGTTCGGTCTTTCCAGATCTCCTTAGTGGTGCTCCTTTATCACCTCAGCCAGCTACTCAAAAGATCAATGACCCGTACTTCTGCGCGCCTCCAACTTCACTGAGCCTCGTCGAGCACGCCCGTCGTATCTGGAATTAAGCATCAAAACTTCTTGAAGAGCCCAAGTCTCGGCCTCCACGCCGCTCCGGACACTCCGTCATCCCCAAACGGGGAAACTACCACACCACCTGTCCCGTGACAACCATAACTGATGCTACCCGGACTGCCATTGTGACCATTCTCTCCCACTGTGTGCCCTTTGGTGGCCGTAAATACTCCTCAAGCTCCTCATCAATAGGCTCTCCTTCGTCAACCCACGTCCAGTCGTCGGGCGGCAGCTCATCCTCTAACCCGGCGGCTACCGCTGTCACCGTGCCCTGCACCCAGGATCTCCAAAGATACGTCAAGGCCTACTTGACATGTTTTCATCCTCACCTGCCCTTCCTTCACCTTCCTACTCTTTGCTTTGATGTGTCTCCAGATTCAATAGGCTACTCCAACGGTGCAGGTGGCAACGGATGCTTGCTGCTTTCCATGGCTGCCTTTGGTGCTGCCTACGAGATGGAACATGCACAGTCGAAGGAACTGTTTGACATGGCCAAAAAGATTGTCTTTTTCTATCTCGAAGAACGAAGGAAATCCGACGTTCGCAAAGCTAATGCACGACGCAGCACGGTTGCGACTGGTTCGAGATCACAGCAACAGCAGAAGGAGCAACAGCAAAATCAAAATCAAAATCAAAATCAAGCCGCGTCGTCCAGCGCCCCGCTGTGGCTCGTCCAAGCCATGCTTCTCAACGTCATCTACGGCCATACCTGTTCCGACAAAGTGACGAGCGACATTGCGTCCACGCATTTCACCGCGCTCGTCGGCTTGTCCCAGTCAGCAGGGCTGATCACTACGGCAAATCACGGCAAGGTGGGACATGCGTCTATGAGCAGCGACGGCAGCAGCAGCCTTGCGCAAGATGATGTCGACATGTCGGATGGGCCAAGCTGGGGACAGCAGCAGCAGAAGCGGCAGCGGCAGCGGCAGAAAGAATGGCTCGAATGGAAGTCAGTCGAGGAACACAAGAGAACCGTCTACGTCATCTTCATCTTGTCCAGCTTGGCCGTTGCCAGTTTCAACCACAGTCCTGCCTTGACTAATTCCGAAATCTCCATCGACTTGCCTTGCGACGAAGAATTCTTTGCGGCCGAGTCCAGCGCTGCCTTTGCTGCCAAGGGCGGTGTCGAAGCCGCCAACCACAATCGCCTGACGTTTTTTGACTCTTTGGGCGAGCTCCTCTGCACAAATGAGAGGCAACAACAACAGCAGCAGCAGCAGCAGCAGCAACATGCCTCGGCCAAGCAGCAATTCACGTCGCCCACAGCCATCCCCAGATCAGCCGCTGACAGAAATCAAGCCGAGCACGTTTGGATGTTTAGTGCTGATTTACGCGCTGCATAATTACATCTGGGAAACGCGTCAACGGCATCGGAATAGGACCTGGACGCACCTGGATTCGGAAAAGATGCATGCTCATATTGAGCCAGCGTTGAAAGCGTGGCAGGTTGCATGGTCTAGCAACCCGCAGCACAGCATCGAACGACCCAACCCATTTGGGCTGGGCCCAATATCTGCAGATGCCATCCCGCTCTTGGATCTAGCCTACGTCAAGCTATTTGTCGATCTTGGTCCGGCAAAGGAGAAGTTGTGGCAACGGGACTGGGACGGCATGATTGACGAGTTGTCTCGAAACTGTGAGGCGCCCGAGGAAACATTTCCATCGCCGACGTCCATCTCCGAGCCCGGCACAGAACAACCGCTGACCAATGGATCCATGGACAACCCCCAGCGCCTCGGAGAACTTCTTGAACGGCATGGCTGCGGACAAGCCCCTTGGCACAAGTCACGACGCCAGCGGGGTAGGGTAGGGGTAGGGTAGGGCGCAGCATCCCCGAAGTGAGCGGAATCTGCGAACGGCTTCTTTCTACGCCGTCGACTCTCTTTCCATGTCAGACAAGCTCGGTGTCACGTTTGCTGACAGGACCAGCCACGAACTGCCCATGCAGACAGGGCTGTGCACAGCCGAGTGCGCCCAGGTCCTGGCCGGATGGATCACGGCGTTGCAGGACCGTGTTGGCCCATATATCGGGATCATTGGACAGGACGCCATCGATTTCAGTCAGGTCCCCGCCATCATCCTTTTGGACGAAGAGGACATGAAGCTGTTGGGCAAGATTGGGGATATACTGTCCACGGCCGAAGTCAAAATCGGCATGCGGCTTGGCACCGATCCTTCCGGCAGCATGAACGGACCTGAATCTGTCTTGTCACCGGATGGCTTCAACGGGTATGGGGCCAAGATCTTGCGTCTCGCAGCATGGATGGTGAACAAGTCTGCGGTGTGGCCCATGGCTCACATTGCGGCCCATGGCTTGGACATGTATGCAAATCATGTGCGGGCCAGAGCAGAAAAGTCTGTGCTGGGCTCGGTCCCAATGATGATGTGACTTGATAATACAGGAACAAGGAAAGAGGGTATCTATCTACTTTGTGTGGGGAGGGTATCTTTTATCGGTGGAAAGTACTTGCTGCATCTGTTGAGAGTCATTTTCGCTCGGAGATGAATACCCTTTTCTGAAGTTTGAAGCAACAGTACGACACATGACCTCTATTTACGATGCACGACATGACATGTGGTGTATGATGGTGCGGGATTTCTTTCTCTTCTTTTCCCCCTCTTCTCTGGCCCTCCATATTTGCCAGTGTGGCGCTCTGGCGAACCCACGTTCCGATTTAGCAGGCATCCAAATTCTAGCCCATTTGAAGTACATGATGCGTTATTTCCATGTTATATTTTTGACGTATGCTTTCTCCACGTCACATTAGCGCTTCAGAAGGGCCGGCGCAGCCACTAACGTCTTGTGGAATCCCTGGTTGGAGCTGGGGGAATGATGATAACATGGCGGCCACTTTCTGGCCAGCGACAGTCGATTGAATGAGCGTCGGGTGTACAGTACAAGTGTTACTTGGGGCGGTTTGTTATTTCTCATTTTTGTTTCATTTATTTTGTATGTGAATAGCAAGCTCGCTAAAATAAAAATAAAAAAATACCGTCTTTTGTATAATGTAATCCTAGTTTTTTTAATTTTGAATATAGTAACAACTTCCACCGCATGTCTTTGCCAAACGGCGCCACCCGTCTGCCACCTATCCAGGCTACCTTCACAAACGTGTTACAAAATCGCAACCAAGCAAGCCCTTTTGCTCCCATCCCATCCCTTCCCGTGACCCGTGAGAGCAAGAGCCTAACGTGACTGCGACTATAAACTCTACCTATTTCCACGGCTTCCCAGGAATACCGTTCAGTCCACAAGTTCATTTCCCACGCCCGATGGAATCAGGCCCCGGCCCCGGCCCAGCCCAGCAGCCCTCCGGCTCCCCAGGACCAGTCCCCGCACACGCACACGCACATGCGCAACCACCACCCGTCGTATGGCACGCCCGCGACTCCTCGCCGAACATGGGGAGCCGTGGAGGCCAGCGGGACCGAGCTCATCGGCCGGTTCGCAGCCGTCACCAGGCGGAGCACCGGGACTTTTGGATGGGCGACGGAGGAGCCCCTGAGGGGACGTGGGCGAGAAGCTGATTAGGTTGGCGGGGCGGGCCGCAAGGGATGTATGTGATTATTCTCGAGGCGTTCAGACTGTTGCGGAACGGCAGTAAATTAATTACATGTATATATATGTACATGCGTAGTCACCTTCCGACTCCATTGTGGCTCGAAACAAATTGCCGATCCAGCATTGGGAACAGATTTGCACGGACCCGACTGGGCGTATATACGACAACTACAGTCAACATGTATATTTCCATGACTTCATACTTCGTCAATTTGTTCGAAGAAGTCATTATTTACAGACGGTGTGTTGCGCCTATATTCACCATTCCATCATTCCTACCAGCAAAAGATGCCCGCCAAATAACAAAGTAAAAAAATAGACCCTTGATGCCCATTGGGTATCTTATATCTCACCATTTGACAACGCCTGAATTACCCACCTCTCTGACCCTGCCAAGAAGAGAGAAGAAGAAAAACGCTTTTTTCATCACAATGCTTCACACACACCCACGCACACACATGTCCATCTATGGTTTGCAAACACCATGCCCCCAGCTTCACTCCACATGATTCTCGTCAGCGCCAAGCCGACTTTATTATATCCCCGTCGACGCCTGCCCTGGGCGGTGCGGTAGGTTGGCCAGGTTGAGATTGATGGAGGGGCGAGTGATTTCGAGACTCCTGCTGGGCATTCTGCCTCCGGGTGTCCTGGGATTGCGAACGTTGACTCGTCCAGATCGATCCAATATCCTCGGTGGCTGTTCGTCCGAGTCTGACCCCGAGTTATTGTCATGCTCGTCCATGTAGCCGTAATCTGCTAGGCGCGTAAAATAGTCGGCAAGACCATCGACGCTTGGTGTCCCGATCACAGCATCGTATTGAGGAGGAGGCGTCATGAGAGCAGCGACGGCTGCCTCTGGGGTATCCGCTACGAGAACCGGCGCGGGAGGAGGAGCTGCGTCCTCGTCGAACGCAGGAGGCTGGAAACTGGGTACCCGGAGCAGGTGAATGGGACGCGGCTCGCCTTGACCTCCAGGATTACCCGTCCATCGCGACGGACTGCCCGTCTCAGTCACCGGGTTCAGGGACGCGTGTGCCAAGTGAGCTGCCTGTGGAGGAAGAGGAAGAGGAAGAGCATCATTGCCCATGTCAGCGCCAGGAAGCGTGCCGGTAGATGAATTCGGCGACCCATCAGCTGCGAACGTGGCTGAATCGGAACAGCCACATGTGGACTGAAAGCGAGCTGGCTGGCTCGTCGGACTGGAATAAGCTGGCAAGTTCGTATTGGCCTGAGTAGCGCGGCAGTTGAGTACAGTAAAGGGCGAATCGATACTGATTTCAAAGTGCCGGCGTTTGGTCCCTGTTGGATCTTCAGGGTCGATGCGACTGATCCTCAAGACAATCTACAAAACAACCGTGTTAACAGAGCCAAGAAGAAAATAAAAAAATTGAGAGGGTGATGATGAAAACATGGTTTTTTTTTTTTTGTCTGAAGCAACTCACCTTGATCCAGTGATATACATTCACATTCTTCCAACTACAGTCTGGGTGAAGCCGCATATGCTTGTTTTTCGCCATCATTTGGCAAGTAGGAGCTGCACATTTGCTTCCATCTCCGTGGCACCCACATATGCTCCAGACCCAAGTCCAAGTCACCGAGCAAGTTGTTTGTTGGCTCTGGCAAGGGCTCGGCGGATCGACCGTGTCGTGCAGCCTCTCTTGTCCGCCCAAGGCTGGCGATTTCTCGGGCTTGACGCCGCTGCTCAGGACTGGGCTCGCCACCATGCAACGTGTTCACTTCAGATGTCGCCCAGTTGGGATCGAGTGGTTTACCAGCAGACTTTTCGAGTAAAAGAATCTTGCGGCCTTGGTCCTTTCGGGTAACTCGTTTATCGCTCGTCCAGTACTCTATCGACTCTGTGACGTAAACCTTCAGTTTGTGCACTTGGACCTTGGCCAACGGGGTGAGCTTGAAGGCAATGGGGATCTTGGATCCGATGGGAAAACTCTTGCCCGATATCACAATGTCGTAGTGAAGTTGGTCCTCCCACTGCCTCGAAATGGAGATGGGTTCGGTCGTCTCCAGAGACATCTGATCCGGCAATCGAACAATCGACACCTCCTTGATGCCGTGCAGGTTGGGCTTGAATGCGCCGGCGCGTTCGATGCTTGCATGGAGTTCCCACTTGACAGAGCCGTACTGCAGCCTGATAGTTTCCAATTGGTGGTGATCGATGGGAAGCTCAAAGGTATAATCGTAGGTCCCCGGGTAGAAGACTCTGTAGCCTTTGGCTTGGGCCGTGGACGCCACACCGTTTTCGCCTTTGCCGTAACTGCGCGCCTGACTGCTTTGGAGAGACAGTCTTTTGAGTTGCTTGGCTGTCAAGCCGTTGCTTGACGACGCCGAGGGCAATAAACTAACTGGGCGCTGGCGCTGGCGCTGGCGCTGGTGCGGCAGGACAGTCAGGTTGGTACTGCTCGAGTTTGCCGAGGCCGACTTTAGTTTGTAAGTGCATTGGTTGCCGTATTCGCTCTCCCAGCCGTCGTGCATGACGTTGAAAAACGTGAGAACCTGGGTTCTCAGGCTTTCCTCCTGGGAGAGTTCCTGCTTCAGTGGCGGAATGCCTTCGGGCCACTCGGTACGGGCGCGACCCATCAACTTGAGCTGAACTGTCTTGATCTTGACATTTTTGTGACATTCAGCTGCAGTCTACCGCGGAGGAGGGCAGTCCTGCTGTGGCCGTCTCGGGCCACATGACCGTCGTGGTCGAAGCCGTGCAGGAAAACGTTGCGCTCGGCGAGCAAGATGGAGCACGAGACGCCACTGCCACTCGCGACGGGCTTGGGGACCTCGGTCACCAGCGAGCTCACCGCAGATTTGGCTGAGCGAACCGACATGAGGCTGTTCCGCTGACCCGAGACGTTGTAGACAGATGAGGGGACGTTGAGGCTCCCAACGACAGCCATGTCTACGGCCGAGGAGTGATGAGGAGGATGAGGAGGACGGGGTGGGACGAGTGACTTGAACGACTTGAGTGGGGCTCCGACTGGGACTGGGCCTGGGAACGGGATTGGGACTGGGCCTGGATCTGGGCCTGGATCTGGGCCTGGGTCTGGGTCTGACGGCCGATTCTTGAAGCACGTCGTCATAGGCCGGGGGTGGTACCCTGTCGTTGCAGCAGCCGTAACAGTCGTCGTGGGGATCGGGGAAGGATGCAGGCTCTCAACTTTGGACAACGAACGTCCCGAAATGGATGAAATGAGCTTGCCCAGCATGTAACTCTTGCTGTTGCGGTGGTGACTGTTGCTGCCGCCGCCGCCGCCGCCGCCGAGGCCGCTAGCACTGGCTGTGTTGGCTGTGTTGGCAGTAGTGCGGGAGCCGGGCCTGCTGTGGTCGGCACTAGTCGATGATGGGATCGCCGAGGGCTCGAGATCTGCTGTCGATGGTCTTCCGCCTCGTCCTTTCCGTGATCGAGTCCTGGGATTGGCGTCGGGTCGAAGCTCACGAGGAATGTATCCTGGCGGAAATGTAACGACGTGGATTGCGTGCGGCCTGGCTCTTCTGGGGCCAATGAGCGGTGCAGGGAAACGTTCTTGAGACGACGACGTTCGCTGGTCGGCGATGGACTCTGGGCGATAGTAGATGCCGCTGCTGTGGGTGGGTTGCCAAGGGTCTGATCGATGACGGCGCTGGTGCTGCCGTGGAGCTGCCATCATGTTCATGTTCGGGTTAATGAATGTTCGTGTCGCCTTTGGCGAGGAAGTGCATCTATCTAGAACCTCAACTGCGGGATAGGGATGGATAGCAGTGATGGCACTTAGCCCGAGGAACTTGATCCGATGGCTCCGACCACAGCAGAGAGCAGAGGGCAGAGAGCAGAGAGCAGAGAGCAGAGAGCAGAGAGCAAAACAAGACACGAGCGGGCAGGGCGGGCAGGGATGTAGTAAAATAATACAAGGGGAAGAAAGAGATGTTGTCTTGTTGTTGGATGTTTTTGTTTTTCTCTTCGTCCTTGACTCCTTGACGCTGACTAGGTCCAACGGCACTGGCCGCCCATTCTCGTCCGGTTCAGGCAGGGGGAGGGGGTCGGTGGGTGGCCCTTGTTGAGAGTAAAGTGATGGGTAGATGGGAGATGGGAGATGGGAGATGGGAGATGGCAGATGGCAGATGCTAGTAGATGCTAGTAGATGCTAGCTAGTGTAGTAGAGTATAGTAGGTAGAGTAGGTAGAGTAGGTCAAAGTAGGTCGAGTAGGTAGATGCGGCCGGGCCGGGCTGTCAATGCAGTCGGCTCCAACAAGTGCATGAAGCCAATTAGGCGGGACTCAGTCAGACGCAGTCAGACGCGGTCAGGCACCGAGCCGGCATGCGAGATGCGAGGCCAACAACAAGCAACAAGCGGGATGGAAGCAGGAATAGAAGAAACAGTATTAACTGCAACCAGAGTGAACAAGTGAACAAGCCCGGCGGCGGCGCAGGGGTGGTGAGAGACGCGCGCCAATAGGGCAGAAGAGTGAGACAAGTGAGACAAGTGAGACACGACAATGCTGTTCAGGTGAACCACAGGTGAAGCACCACGAAGCAACCACGAAGCAACCACGAGCACCAACCCAGTGCTGCAAGCAGCTGTCGACCAGTGGCAGGCAACGTCGAGATCCCAAATCCCAAATCCCTACTCCCTACTCCCTGCTCCCTGCTCCCACGCCGCGTGCACCGCGTTCACCGCGCGTGCCAGTCGCCAACTGCGAAGAGAGAGTGAAGATTATGGGACAAATTCCCGATATGGTCAAAAACGGTCAAACGTGGGTCGAAAGTCAACCGCCACCTCCTCCCCCCACCCGGGAGCCCCAGGGTCAGAGTCAGAGTCGGGACGAAAATGGACAACGGGGTTTGATTTGAAACCCCGTGGCTTGCTTGCTTTGTGCTGTTGAATGTGCAGAGGGGGGTGCGTGCACCAGAAGAAGAAGGGGTAAAATTAGAATCAAAAGCAAGAGCAAAAATCGATAAAATCAATTAAAGAAGAAACTCCCAGCAGACAGCTCGGATCGAAATCAGGGATGGATGAGACGATGATGATGCGGTCAATGCTCTCAGACTTGGACGGGGAAGGTGCGTGGGTGCTCACTGCTGATTACATATGTATGTACGGACACAGAGTACGTACTACGTGAGGAGGGAAGGGAGAGAGAGAGGCAAGGAGGGTACGGATTACATCAAAGGACCAGAGAAGAAAAAAAAAAAAAGAAAAAAAGAAAAGAAAAGGCGGAGCGCTTCTTCAAATTGCTCACCTACGAATAACAAAGGGTTTCTCCAAGTTTCTCGATGACTTTGTCAAGTTTCAACTGGTCTCTTCTTTTCTTCTCTGCGGCCGAAAAGTCGTCGATGCTGTTGTCGTCGCACTCGTCGGTTCAGCAGCACGCAATTCTGTCTGTCTGTCGTCAAGTCTGCGGGTGAGCTGCAGTCAGCGTTTGGTTCCCGTTTCCCGCTCCATCCTCCATCCACCCATCATCCACAACCGACGTGCAAATTTGTCAATTTGTCAATTTGTCAAGCTCAAGAGGCTGAAGAGGCCGAAGAGCGAGCGGCTGTGACACTGTGACTGACTTGGCGCTCAACCTGCTCAACCTGCTCAACGCAACACGAGCGAGGGAAATAATGTAAATGCTGTCAAGAGTGAAATGACACACGAGCTAGTGGAGATGATGACGATTTGTTGCTGAACAGACGTCGCATCCTTGTTGCAGGAAGCCTGGCGAAGAGCGTCGAACCGAGTCAAGCACCCCGTGTGTCCGTCCACGCGCATAATTCTGGTAATAAGCCACGACATACCTAGTCTCCTGTATTATACATACGGCGTAAGTACTCCGTATGTACGCAGTATCGATTAATTTGGTCAAGGACAAGACAGAATTCGGCACAGCAGCCCTCGCATTCGAAAGTTGTCGTGTTATTTATTGCTGTCACTTGTGGGCAGGCAGGCAGGCAGGCAGGCAGGCTAGACGACTATGTAGCGGCGCAGCAGATGCCTTGTCTATATGTAACTCTACACTCTACATACTACGTGCGATGCTCGAAATAAGAATTTCCTGGGTTCGGGCACGTCGGGGCAACCGGGCCTACAACGTAATGGATGGTGCGGCCTGGCTTGGCTCCATCCAGGCTCCATCCAGGCCCCCATCCAGTCGGCGAATCGACTATTTGTATGTACGGACGTATGTACACACGGACGGATTGCGACGACCGAGATCTATTACCGTTGATGATGCCGTTACGTTGACGGGCTTGCCAAATACTGTACGGCCGCCACAATCGCCGATATTTCGGTGCGAGTTGGAGAATGAACGGAATACACCGTACCGCTCCACCACACGTAGTACTCACTTTGTAATCTGTACAAAAACTCCGAGACATGACCACAGAGACCACAGTGACCACAGTGACCACCCAACAAGCCGTCAAAGCCGATGGTGATGACTGGACTGATTGATGACTGATGACCGGCGACGACCAACTTGCCACGACGCACGCACTAGCGTCGGATGCCGGGCACCATACCATGTTCGGCGAACTCGCTTCGTCAGCCATGACTGCCAGCTTGCGTCAACGCCTTGCCAATTGAAGGCCAATTTTGAATGCAGGCTGGGACGGTGGGACGGAAAGCATGATGCCGATTCATCTGAAGACGAGACGCGACGCGTCCCAGATTCCCAAAATTGCAAAATTGCAAAATTGCAAAAAAAAACACACCGTCCCGACTTTCTCTCATGTCCTCATGTCCTCATGCCCTCATGCCCTCATGCATGCTGCATGCTTGTAATCGCCCCAGCTTTCCTGTCGTACCGTTATCTGTCCACTTGTCAAGCCCAAACCGTAAAATCTCCACTCAAGTTCAAGCCGCCCTGAGTCACCTGACAGTGGAGTCGCCTATTTTATGCATCTTACAGTACGTACATATTACATATGCATCTTTACTCCACAATTACCGTGATTACTCCGCACTCCGTCCTCGCTCTGTCCGCCCGGTTCTTCCGCAGAACCTGCGTGCAGCCATGTCGGCCAGAACATGACTTGATCTGACCGTATGGCCCGTATGACGTATTGATCCGGGAATCCGGCCGGTAATATGAAAAAAAAAAACCCTTCGCTTGTCCCGAGAATCCCCTTCTTCATCCTTTCTCCGCATCGTTCGCTGGCGCACTCTGGAATCCTGCTTTTTTTTTTTTTTTTTTTTTTTTTTCGCCTCTGAGCGGGGTTTTGGGAAGCCAAGCGCGGCTGCCTGTGCGCGAGGATTGCTCAGCCACAGGCGGAAAGCGACCAAGAGACGCGCCAGATCCTTGTGATGAATTTTTATGTAGTAACTTGTTTCCCACCGCATCTACAAATGAACAGTGAAACATGGAACTATTACATTTACCACGTCGATGGATTATCGGCCTCGGCCAGCACGGCTTGGCGTGGCTGGGGCTGGATTTCAAAGGACATTCGTATCGCTTTTTATTTTTATTAGACGCTGTAGACACACACACCAACCATATCGAGGCTTACCACGTTGCGGCGTCGGCGTCGGCGTCGCTGGTCTCTCTCTGTCTCGCAACTTCTGCCCTCGGAGCGCGTCTTGTGCGAGGGCCTCGCTATATACATCTACATCGAGCGTTACTTGCCGTGTAGTTGATTGCCTATCCGCTGTTCACAAACAAGTGGAACCGGCGCCGGGGTCGGTGTTTTGAATAGAAGACCAAGTCGCCGGAAGAACAGTCATGGCATTTAATAAACTAATTTAACGTGATGGAGCATCGTTGGTGCTCATCCGTTCTAAACAGAAGCAACGCTATAATGTAGCATATCAACATGCGCTTCATAAACTTGACGAATCCGTCGTGAGTGTTGAGCGTTCCCAGGGCCTTGTCCGATATCCGTGTAAAGATAGATAGAGAAAGATTTTTTTATTCAGAAAAAAAAAAAAAAAAAAAAAAAAAGAGAGAGAGAGAGAGAGACAGAGAAAGACTATATGCTGCAAACTGTACGGTCGGTAACGTGACCCTTAAGCGCTCACTTGAACCTCTTGTCCAGTATGGGGCTTGCCCTCGTCCTTCTCGTCGGCTGGTTGATCCATCAAGGGATGGTTGGGATCGTATCCAACAGCCTTCACGATGCCCAGGCCCTTGGTGCGGCCTTCTCTAAAAGGAGCCGATCACCTGGCGCCAAATACTCGGGACGCTGTACAAACTGAAAGGCGACCGTGGCCCTGTCACCTGTTCTTATCAACTCGCGATCAAGGTCGATGATGGCGCAGGTTTGCGATACAGGCCCGACGTGCAGCATCGCCTGGTACTTCTTCTTGATGGTCGTGGCGTGTGACAGGATCAAAACTGGTGGTCATGTCAGCACGAAAACATACATCAAACCCCAAACTGAGTAGACAGATGCACACCTTCTGCAACGAATTCTTTGTGCACCTTGGGATTTGGTTGGCCCTCTGACTTGGGCAGCACAACCATGCCCTTCCGCACGTCTTTTCGCTTCACCTTCTTCAACGCGAACGAAGCCGACTGGCCTGCAATGGCGGCCGGCACACGTATTCTCTAACGCTTCGAAGCCGTATTCTGGCCTGCAATGGTTCGATGCCGGCACACGTGTAGGGATAAACTGCTCCAAGGAGTCCGTTGTACCGTCCATGGTGAGGAAGAATGTTCAGAAACGTCCTTACCAAGTCGAGATTCTGTCCTGTGACATTCGACACCTGGAATACAGGACATATTCTATGACTGACAAACTGTGTGGCAGTGTTGATACATTCCTCGCGGTTTTTGATGAAGGTCGGTACCTTTCGGGCGCCTGGGCTTCTCATGATTTTGGTGATTTGGGTCATTGTTTCCTCCAAAATGTTTGGTGGACAAATATCAATCTTGGTGACAACAACCATGACGGGGACGTTGAGAGCCAGCGCGATTCCCAAGTGCTCCTTGCTCATGCCGACTAGTCCGTTGTTCGCCGCCACCATGAGCAAACAGTAGTTTGGGCTGCTCGACAGCAACCCAAAGACTGTCGTTCTCAGGTACTTTTCATGGCCAGCCAAGTCACTGAATGTGATAACCTTGGCGCTTCGCTTGCCAATATCCTCCCAGGACAATTTGCCTGTCATGAGAGGAGAACAAGGCGTTAGAAAAGTTCGAGGCAGAAAATAAAAAAGAGAGAGAAGAGCGTTGCTCATGGGAAAACTTACGTCCTGGAGTGTCAGAAGTGATGACTTGACCCACGCTGTCAAACCCCATAATCTCCATGCCCACTGAACTGGTCCGGCCAGTTTCAATCTCGTGCTTATGGCGAAACAGATTGACTCGGGCCTTTCCTCTGCCATCATCAAGGTCGCCCTTGACCAAAACTCCGAGCATGGAGCTCTTTCCAGCATCCACTGCGTAGGTCGAAATCAGTATTGACATTGACATACAAAAAGTTATGCAGAACGCACGACGTACCATTGCCAACAACGGCGATTCTTGTCTCAATAACATCTTCGACGGTGGTGGGAATCCGTCGAATCAGGATCTTTCCATTACATCCACCCCTCTTCTCAGGCTTGTTTGCCTTTGCTGTACTTTCGGTCTCTACCTTGCCGCCGACATTCTTGGTGAGAAGAAGCTCGCAATCGGCGCCGGCAGACTTGGCTACATCGGCGAGTCTCTTATAAGCCGAATTCCACTCGTCCAAGCTCAGAGCCATTGATTCCCATTATTCTCGCATCCCAGCTCGAAAACGGTTTCTCCCATGCCCTCCTCTATTCGGTCGGCTATGATGTCACGAAGCTTTATGAAAGCGTCTTCCCATTCCCCAGGACGAGGTCTTTCAGAGGTATCCTTGGCGCAGTATCCGCCAGGTCTAGATTGTCAAAGAGTTCGTCCAATTCCTCATGGTGATCTGAATGAGCTGCGCTGAGGGCTGTGGCGGCGGCTTCGGCCTCGGCCACGGCGGTCGCGGTCGCGGTCGCGGTCGCGGTCGCGGTATTGGTTTGTCTTGACACCGGGAATCGCAGATTCTGTTGCTGCTCTACATACTCGGCAAAGTCACTCAAGGCCTACAAACGATTAGAAGTACACCCTTTTTCGTAAAGACAAACAACTGAAGCAAAAGTATACATACTGATTCGCCTTTCCGCTTCTCGTGCGCCAATGCTCTTATATTCTTGGCCGACATGGCTCTCACTGACTAGACCAGATAGATATTGGTCTCTCAATATTCTAAGTATCATTGGAGTTCTGATTTGACGTAATGAAGGCAGATGAGATGAGAAGTAACGAAGGGCCACTCAAGTATATATAGTTGATGAATCACAAGGAGTCATCGATGTGGCCCGATGAGGTCCGAATAATGGTCGCGGGGCAGGGTGAGTAAGTCTTATCGATAAACGCCGGATGAGCATCACGCACCTACTCCGTGCATATAAGGTGGCCAGTGCGCCGCCCCAGCTCCACTGATCTGGGTCGCCATGTCCGAATCGGATAACTGCCTAAGTCCACCGTTGTGTGAGGTAAGTTGCATGAACGGAGTACCTTTGCATTGTCATCATCATCCCGATGTGCAAGTTTCATGGTTTTTTAATGTCTGTCGCTATGTGCTTCTTCTAATTGTCCCCGTTCCACCTCACTGTTCACCTTATAAATCAAGAGACTTGACGAGGTGCTGTGCCGCAAATTGACCACTCTCCTTTTATCTACCCTTGCTGAGGGTCTCATATGAACATATCGCTACACATCGTCATAGTACGACAACGACTCGACTCCCCTCAATGAAGATGGATGTCTTTCTATGCAAATGCGTCATTGCACAGGGCTCCTCTATTATACAGCGTCCTGGAAGCCATCCAGACTCGCCTCATTATCCTCGTACCGGACTCAAATGCGGCGGACATTGATCCTTGGTTCAACCCAAGTTTAGAAGGCTACTTGCGGTGATATTAAAACAACGCTGTCACCTATAATGACGAGTTAGGATCGATATCTCTTGGGGATCTAGTCATCCATCTTTACCTCTGACAAACAACATCTCCGACTTGCGACTGACGGGATCATCGTCATCATCCACGGCGTAGATGGTCTCTTCCACCTCCCCGAGGACAAGGTTGCAATGGCTGTCGTAGGCCTGTCCAGCGTCAGTAAGCCTGTAAGCATGATAACCTCGCAGGACGGAGGCGGAGGCTTACGTGAAGCTTGCCTTTGAGCTCTCGATCACCTCTGAGCTTCACAAAGACAACTTCGTTCAGCAGAAGCCGCACGAGGTCAAGAGGTTCGAAACATGACTGGTATCATCGCCGGGGTCGGCCATCTCGTTGATCGATCTGATGTTTTTTCAAATGATATTTATAGTGTCACTCGATCAGCAGCTGCAAGCACGCGGGAGGAGATGGTGGTGGTAACTGGTAAGGCTGGCAGGCACACGATGTACCCGATGTTGATTTGCTCACTCACCAACTCAACTCACTCAGAATTTCTGCGCTGCGTGGGGATGGAAAATCCTCGGGAAGCCATGCACCTGTCGGGGCGAGCCCGTATGCAAATAAGCAAACCATGCCGTCCCCCGCCCGATGACCTGCAAGCCTGGACTGTGAGTCCACAGCCCCATCGCCCCATCGCCCCATTATTAGCTCGGGTCTCCATAGTTTGGCGCTGTGGATCAGAGTCCCTTGTTGACGAACAGCGAATAAATTAATAAATTTACCCCAGATAACTGATTACCCTGTCACCTCAGCCCCCCCAAAATATCTTGCCTGCACCACCACGGCTGCGCTTCCTTTGCGCGAAAGATAAGAATCTTCCTGAGGAGCGCATTGCCAATGGTGCGTACACGTTGCGAACATGGCTTTGAGGCGGTCGTTTCTGCCCAGGTCGAGCCTCAATTGGCTTCCTGGGGCTGGGGCTGTGGCACCACGTCGTGAATCTCCCGCGAGATGTGCTCCCAAACATCCAGGACGCCAACGACATATGACCACGCATGCTGCTGCAACCGCAACGGAAGCGGCAATGGCTCCTCACCAACCTCATTTCTCCGACTCTCTCCTCCGCGGGACCGTACAGAGCTCGACGATGTACTGGTTGCGGTACAGGGCCAAGACCCCGACCAGGTGTACAAGGCGTTCCTCGCGTGGACGGATATCTTGGGCGACCCAAGCTCGCCTCTAAACGACGCTGCCGTCCGACAAGCCCAGGAGCTTCCGGGTCCCTCATTTTCCGAAATCTTGCGCAGCCTCGATCCTCTGCGATCAAGAAACAACGACATCGCCCACGGGCTGAACCTGACACAGGGCCAGGCCCAGTTCACAGACGCCTGCAAATGGGTGGATGAGTTTGGTGTGCGCGACCACCACCGTCAAGTCCTGCGAGGCATGCAAATCCTGTTGGCAGTGCGCAACAATGGCTCCTCTCCTCGGACTCGGCACCGCCGACTACGAAGTCTTGCTGCGCTGCGCCGGCGCGGCAGTCGACTACCAGGCAACGAAAAGCATATGGTCGGCCATGGCCACGAGCGGGCTCCAAGACTCTCGCACGGCCAAGACATGGACCGAGTTCATCAAGTCTCGCTTCATGACGGAGCCCACCTACTACCAGTTTGACCGTTCGCGCGTCGCCGTCCTGGCCCGCGACCTGTACAGCAATCGAGAGCCGCTCCCCATGGCGACGCTCAAGCGCATGGACAGCATGAGATTGAGCATGAACGCGATGAAGAGGGAGCCGTGGAATCGGCGCCGAGACGAGGCAGAAGAGGACATGCGACGACTGTTTCGACGACGAGCCGATTTCCGCGGCTACAGGGGCCACTGGATCCGAGCTCTCTACTACGGCCACGAAGTCGACGAAGAGCTCATGTGTGCGTCCCTCATCGCTTTCGCCCGATCCAGCTCCCTGCACGCCATCAAGACGCTCATATTCAAAAACTACTACGGCATAACCATCGACGAGGAGGCGTCCGCGCCAGGAAACATGCAGATATCAGGCGGCAACGAGCTACCAGCCACATCCCCATCCGCCCAACACCGCGGCTGCTCAACGCCATCGTAGAAGCATTCGGCTCCATGTCTCACATCCCCTAGGCATGAAGCTCCTCGACTTCGTCTCCCGACGATACAACCTCCCCATCCTGCACGAGACGTGGTCCAACCTCCTCAACTGGACCTACCTATGCGCATCCAAGCCTTTCAGACCCATGCGTCGCCTCCACGGAGACTTCCAATCCACCACCACCTCCGCCGCCGACGTCCGCCACGTCTGGACCGTCATGACCTCGGCGCCCTACCTCGTGGCGCCCACATTCGAAGACTACGACGTCCACATCAAGACCCTCCTCGCCCAGCGCTCCTTCGGCCGCGCCCTCGCCCTCATCCGAAACGACATCCTCCCCTTCTACGAGCGCGTCCTGTCCGACTGCGAAATCGCAATGCACGACGAGATCCTCCAAAACGACCTCGGCCCCGCCCCGCAAGCCACCCGCCGTCGGAACCAAGCACAGCTGTACAAGGACTACGTCCACCACCGCATGGCAACCTGGTTCGACAGGCTCCTCAAAACGGCCTCGTCAAGCAAGGGCCACCGCGACGGGGCCTTCACGAAACCATGATACCCAACCTACTCCTCGAGTTCGGCGACTTCTTGCCCCACCAGATTCGGTACAGGACCGCCCAGGGCACAGTGCGCATGGATCGTCCCGAGGCCACGCGCAGATTCACCTGGACGAGGAACTGGCGGGAAACATTGCCGCAGAAGAAGGCGGGCATCTACGTTCGTGACATGGAGGGCTCGGATCTGCCCGACTTTGAATACCCCGCGTGCCTGTCATGAAAGTGCTCGAGTGGCGGCGCATGCCGAGGCGGCGCATGACACGACTGGGACGAGCGCCGAAAGAAGGAACCGAGGGACGGAAATGGTGGGATAGGCTGGAAGAGGAAATGATGCTGTAGAACAGTACCTTGGTACGATGTGGGTTGTACTTTGCTGGCAGGCATTATAAAACATGAAGGCGTGTTTGTCTGGCCTTGCGTATTATTCATGCATACAGTGATTCATCATAACCCAAGGACGTTTCTGTTTAGATTGTGGCTGTGAATGTTTTATTTTTCAACAGTTAATGGAAAATACAGAGAGCTTCTTTAGGATATCCGTCCCAGAACCACTTCGCGCCAAACTGGCTCGCATATCGCCTGATCAAAGCTGTACTTGTCGTGTCTTCATAATTCGTTGTGTCCCGCACATACGTAGTGCCTAACTAACATTCCCTCCATATTACATGATAAATGCCTTCCCTTTTCGTACATGTTTCTGTAATGCCCATCGCTTCATACGAGCCATAGTGCGGCGGAAGAAGATAAAAGGAGTCCTGTAGAGCAGATGGGCTTGCAAAACACAAGCTGAATAACAAGAATAGTTGCAAGTAAGGGTGTAGACGACGCAAGTTCAACACGACCTGTCGCAAGAACGAACCGATTCATCTTCAGATCCCAACTGCTGCTTCGGCCAATACCCCCAGCAGGCTGGCAGCTGCACCACCGATACCAACGACACCTATTGTTTCTCCCCACGACTTCTTCTTCGTATGCCTCTCTTCCCGGCGGTCTCTGCGACGATCACGGCCGCCACGGTTCAAATGTCTGGAACGATCTTCATCCCAGCGTGATCTTTCGTCTCGTTTGCCGTTATCCCGGTGGTTACGGTGTCGTCGTGATCCATTTTCTCGTCTCCGGTCATTATCATGAGCATCGTCATAAGACCGTGAACCCTCTATTACTACTTCGTGAGGCTCTGGATCGAATCGTACATGATTTTCATTCTTGTTCTTCAGAATAGGTTTTGGCATAACGGTCGTAGAGGGTGAGGTCTTGCTCTCATTCGGGGGTTGACAATGTACAGGTAGCTTTTGGTTCCCTTTTCCGAGGTACTATCGTCGTCGCAATCTGTTTCGTCGCTTTCGTCCCACAAGACGCTCCCATCATCATTCTCTTCACGACTGCTTTTAGAGTCGGCCCGATCGCGACGGTGATGATATTGGTCGTTCGAACGTGGCAGATCATGTCCACTACCTGAGCGAGCCGCACGACAATTGGCACTTTGCCTAGCATACTCGGCAATCTCTTCCCGAGTGAGGCGCCCCAGAATTGCAACATAGTCGGGACGTGCTTCATAACGCACGCCAGCTCGTTCCAGCACTTCAGGACTTATCAGTGACCTTTTCACCCTTGTCCATGGAGCATCCATAGGGATTTCTTTGCCATATCTATCTGGCGCCAAGCGGGCTACCGATGTTGGGCTGGACGAGTATGGAGCATAAGCCGATCGCCGATGCCCGGTAGAAGGAGCTCTGCTCAGTGAGTGCGTAGTAAAAGATTGGCCTGTGGTCATATGCGGTGGTGGCCAGCTTCCAGCCATCCCTGGAGGTGCCAGATTTGGACTGCTTCTCATCTGCGGAGCAGCGAGATGCGAGACGGCTGGGTGTAAGTGCATGCTAGCCATACGAGTGTTCATGTTGTCCATGGCTACCAAGTCTTTGGTGGAAATGACGGCGAGGGAGTTGCTTGCTTCGCTTCCCCTCTTCTGAATACTGAGAGTAGTTTGCTTTATCATGTGAAGCAACCACAAATGGTGTGTGATCAGGCATACGGCGTTCTGTCTTCATGCTGACGATATATTTGTCGTTGTCTGCACAGGGGTAAATTTCTTTGGTAACAAAGGCGATAGTGGCTCCTTCGGGGAAGTGGTGGTGGTGAAGATGGAGTCATAGCGTCGTGCTCGAGTAAGCCTCTCACTGTCGGCGGTGCTCCACCGTTGGCAGATGACATGGACTGAAGCTCACGGATATAGGCTCGCAAGATATCCTACGTTTCACCAGGATATCAGAACCCGACCGTTAATTATTTCCATTAGTCCCGATCGGAGTGATCCTTACCTTGTGTTGATGCAAAACCTGGGGAGAGAAGCCTTCCATCTCCAACTCAAATTTGAAATCTTGCCACATCTGGTCCTTGTCTGCGATGACGCCGCCACTGGTATCCCGTCGCCGAAACAGCCTATTGGCGATAACGTCCACCTTGTCTTTGATATTTTCCAAGCTTGAATCATTTTCACGGATGACTACTTCCGGTGCATCGTTCGCCGGGTTGCGTAGCTGAACAGTGTCGAGAAACATGTCGACACTCGTGGTCTCACTAGCAAGCCGTGATCGCACCGCGGCTACTCGATCTGCCAAACCATCCGTTTCTCCGACACCGGCGGCGTTCGACTTTTCTAGAACTTTCTCGAGTTGTTGCAGGGCAAAGTCGCAGTCTTCGACAATGGGACGAAGCTGGCGAGCGTAGATGGATGCATCGGCGCTTCGGAGCAGTGAGTCCGGGTCAGCGGCTTCTACCCGCAGATGTCGGAGGACCAGGTGAAGTTGGCGTACGGTGGTAGCGACCTCTACAAAAAGTGGCGACGAACACGTTTTGACGCGGACGAAAAGGGTTTTGGCGAAAGCATCGACGGCGTCGATGTGCTCAAGTGGTGTACCGCCGCTCATGACCTGCTCCTTGTGGTTGAGGGAGCTGGTGTAAGTGGTATGCGATGTCCCCACCGTTGATATCCCTGATCAACCTCGGGGAACCAAGTGCGTGGTCTGTCGTGTTCTCCGGGTGTGAACAGGCAGGCTTTGTCAGGATGAATAGGAACCAGCAGCCTGCCAAGCACGCGCGCAAGGACTAATACGTGATGAGTCCTCGTGATGAGTGGGTGGGTACGTCAGAGTGGTTTGTCATGAACGCCCTTCGCACGAAGTCGTTGGATGATGACTTGGCCACAGCGCGTGTAAGAAAAGATGGCAACGTTGGATCAGCAGCAGCGTCGAATAGGTCGGTATTAGGCTCTCGATGACTTATTCGAAAATCGGCAAGTGGTGGAAGAGAAGAAAAGGAATCCTCCTCCAAGGGCTGCGAGGAACGTCTGGTCTGGTGGCCTGGTCTTCGCCTGGTGTCTGGAGACACAGGTGTGGGTGGTTCCTTCTCAAGTTGGCCAAGTGGCGCTTGCCAGATGGTGGGTGAGCACTGAGCGGATAATAAGGGTACATACGGGGGTACTGTACTGCGTACATAATGTATGTACATGTATGTTGTGGATGGGCTGACGCGAGACTGCAGACAGGGCTGCCAGCACATCTTTTTCTTTTCCTTCTTTTTACCATGTCCATGTCACTTCGTGTTACATGTACTCTCAGAGTTGTACTTCCGCATCCAGCACCCTCATGGCTGACTGCATGTCACGGCGGCGATGCTGCAGACTGCATGCAAGGACCCCTGCAATGAACTGCTCCAGGGCTGTTGGAAGCCTGGCATCCTGGGATAGTCAACTCACTCGGCATGACGTCGACTAAAGTCGCTGAGTGCCATCGTCATTGGCTCAGCGGATCAACAAGTGGCACGTGTCAGTCAGGTCGGTTGATTCTGTCGCATTCTTACGTACAATTAGTAGGTCTGGAATTCCCTTGGCTTCTGGTCCAGTTTTCTTTGTTCGCCCCCTTTTTTTTTGGCTGCTTTTCTTCCTCGGCAGGCACAGAATGCCCCACCTACATATGTACATATGTACACCTGGCACGTCACTTGCACTACGTTGACACCTGGCCGTGCACTGCAACATTCTGGCTCTTCCTTGAAAAAAAAAAACCGTTTAGGTTTATTAATTAATACATTCATTCTCATTAGTTATACTTTACTTCCTCCTCTCTTATTTTAAACAAGCTACTAATTTCGTTAAAGCGGCTACTTCGCGTCTCCCTAGGCCATGATGCACTATTAGCGTTGGAGACTTGGTATTTTAGAACACGTACTAGAACCCGCCAGCCTCTCTGGCTTAATTCAGAATTAGCTAATCCGCCTGTTCTGCTAGCTAATACATCCTTTTAAGCCTCCTTGACTCGTTTGGCTACGTGCACGAAGAGGCGATTCAGAACCAAAATCACATTATCATGCCCAGCTATCACCATCGGGCTCATTCTACACAGTGTTGACGTATGTACATAAGTTCATCACCCGCCAACAGACCATGGACACCTTCCCTGCCGTCCATGTGTTGTCGGGCGCAGTGAGAAACGGCGATAGCGAGCTACATGCTGTAATGTGGCGTTAGCTCACGAGCCAAGGCAATCCAGGTCTCGTCTCGGATCCGGGGTGGAGCCTCTGAATCCTAATTAGGTAGGCGGTGAAAAAGTCTGCACATGGTAGTCACTTTCAGGAAGTTGGTCAGTCAATGGACGACCACAAGTGTCATTGCCCGCTACTAGTTGTCCCCTCCACTACCCGTCCAGCTGCTGACATGCACAACGCCAGCGGTTTCCGGACAATTGACATCTCCATTATTCTCGTCTCGTGTTATAATTCGCCATCATCCCCGTACATATTACTGAGTGCTGCCCCAGGCTGTGTGCATATAATTAATTATGTACTAGCATGGCCCTCCTCCAAGGATCCAAGCCAAGGACCCAAGGAAAGAGGCAGTCGTGGACATGGGACTTTCCAAGTTGGGACAGCCACTCACCTGCCACTCACCACCATTACCACCATCCTTGGGCTGAGCATGCATACATATGAGCTTGAGTCAGGCCCATACTGAAATTGCCAGCGATTCCACAGAATGAATGAGGCTTATGTACACTCAAGTAATAGTCGACCCTGTCATGATTTCGGGGTGACTGGTCACATCCGCAGAACCGCATGCTTCCAATAGTTTTCCTGGCTCCCCGTGGCTGGCGCTTTTCGTTCGTCTCCGACTAGCCTCATCGGGCTAAAGAAAAGCCCTAGCCCAAGGCTTTCAGCAAGTCAGACTGGGATCCAGGCCGTTCGTCATTATTCAAGTTCAAGCCCATGCTCCTGAATATTCTAGAATGTGGCTTTGGTGCTCGCCCGGCCGCTGCGCCTCTCTATGAACCACGGGATCGGATAGATTTACCGGGTAAACTAGTAGAAGAACACTCTCGAGGCACGGATTTCACTCGTTGGCCTTGAGTTGCACCGGACGTCATGTCATGATCATGCACGGGAGGCATCACATTCGGCGTTACGACGTGCCCAAGTCTCGGTCCGTTTCACAAACTTGGGGAATCGGCTAAAATGGCAGGGGACGGCGTTCGACCATCATGCGCACGCAACACGCCACCCTGTCACAATACCTCGTACATACACAGAACCGCCTTCTATCGACCGTGCGATTGATAAAATGTCCGCCTCACTTACATGGCCACGGGGTCATGGCAACGTTCGTTTAGCCTCCACGGCAAATCCAATAGACAGGACTGGACCTGTGTCTATTTTGCAAACGAGCCATAGGATATACAAGTCTTTGTGTCGTCGCTCGTCCCGATACCTTCAACAATTGTCTTGAATTTGCAGTCCATGTAGAATCATGATCAAATATATCTGATATCGGCATATATACAAAAGGGTAAATGTCAAGCACCGTAGAACGCCTTCCTCGGGCTATTGAGCCCATGCTGTCATGCAAGCAAATTTATAGGACTGAACCTTCACAAATAATGCCCTCAAATAATGCTCGGGCTAACAGATTTGCCTGAGAGTGTTCTCTGACATACGTGTTTTCCTTTTCGCGAGCGCCATACTCGGCCGCACGCAAGATAATCAACTTGGATGCGGCTCAAATAACCAGCTTCTCAAGCGAATAGGCTTCCACCTTTGACTGATCAGATGGCCAGTCTCTCGAGAGCTGCGTTGGACAATCTCGCCACCAGACACAACTTTCTCCCGCGTGGGCATCAACTTTGTCTTCAAACCCACTGGCAACAGACGGGATTCCCTGCTAACTGCCTGCAAGATGTTTGGTTTGTTTGGGTTCCAACTTTGTCTTGCCGCCCAGCTTTTTTCGACTGCAAGTCCAAATCGCGCGGCTTCTCCAACAATACCATTCAGAAAGACGGCTTCCTGGATTCCTTCCAAAGCAGCAGTTACCTCAAGTTTGAGAGCTGTCAAGAAGTCGCCCGCCTCAGCCTTATCAGCCCAGGACATAGCATCATTGAAAAGCCAACCACCCGCACCGACGGCATCCAGGCATCGCCCGAGCAGGTCTGCAACGAGTGTGATAACGCCATCCGGGGAGGATCGTTCCCTCTGACTCAAAGCTCGTGGGATCAACGTAGAGAGAGGTCCAAGCTCCGCGAACGAGCTCTACCCTAAGTAAGTAGATGAACGACAAAATCTCTTCAGTTTGAATAGTTTCCCGTAAAGCTTTCACCGTACTGAGCGCCGGGATGCGCCATAGCTTTGTGAATGCGAGGGTCAGTCCTCGGGATCGGCTGCTAGAGTCATCACCCAAGTAGTGCTCGGAGATTGCAATATCTCTTTCGAGGTCATCCAAGTCCGTCTCTGAGCTTCACCTTCGGCTTCCTGATGGGCCTCATTGGTCAGCAGCTTCATCGAGTTCAGCTTCTTTGCATCTGGAAGCAAATCCATGCTCAACATGATGCTTCTTATGGCAAGCAAAAGCTCCACTTCCCAAGCTTAGTGGCCTGTAGGTAGTTGAGAAGGAGAGTCATAGAAGGGTCAGCATCTGTAAGACCTTGGATTAATTGTCTGGCTAGTGTCTTTGTTTCCGAAGTATCTGCTGAGAGCTCCTCGCGGAACGCTGACACCAGATTGGAAAGTGTCAAGTGGCCTGCCACAGCGAGGTAGGTTGTGACGTTGCTGTCTGGCAGTACCAACCTCAATTTGGGTTTGGGGTCTTCGGAGGCAGACACTTCGACAGTAAAAACTCTAGTTATCGCGTAGATTACCCATCGGCGGTCCACGGCGGGATAAGCTCCGGGCTTTTTGACCCAGTCCCACTCCGGTGGTTCTTGTGCTTGATCATCTGCAGTGCTGGGATTGGATTGCTCTGTTTCTTTTCGAATGCCCATAGCAAATTTTCGTCGGATAAGATCCTCCCACTTATCCAATTCGTCATTGGAAAGCATGGCGTCGGCCTTATTGGTTTCAGATTGGTACTTGGCTAAATATGCATCCGTCAGGGTTCCAGGCAGAAGACGAGAGAACTCCGCTGATACCTTGTCACCCTTCAGCTTTTTTGTTTGAATCTCGTAAGAGGTTCCTCTGCCAATGGAGTCGATCAAAAGGCCTTCTTTGCGTCGTTTGCCAAGGTGATATGGTGGCTCCACTTGTATAGAGACAAGAACATTGTCGATTAAGGCGACGACAAGATCTTGACTGCGTAGGTGGGTAATCAATTGGCAGCATCGAGCTTGGTGGCCATCCGTAGGCAGTTCGGAAAGATCCACTTCGGCCTTTGCGTGTACAGAACGGTAATGGTGGTTATACAGCACCAGAGAATCGGGAGACGCCGAAAGAAGGAACGGTCTTGACAACCGTGCCAAAGACTGTGCACCGTCCATTCGAACCGCAGACTTCCTCTTGGGAACAGCTCCAGTCAGATCGTAGGTGGTGAGTCGTCCGTCGGCCAGTTCCATCAAAATTCCTGACTGAATGTCTACCTGGAACACTTTTGTATCGGCTTCTGAGCCAGAATCGATTGCAAATGGGCTAATTTCGAGGGTGATCAACTTTTGCAGGTCAGATGCAGTGGCCGTTCCACTTGGCATAGCAGCCAAGATCAAAATGTGACGGGCTATTTGACCTTGAGAGACGCTCTTGACAATTAGGAAGATGAGCGACGGGTCAGGGTTGAGAAGCACCGGCAAAGTAGCGAAGATCTCGAGTTTCGTCTTGAAGATGCCTTCTTTGAAATCGGCCACACTGCCTGACGAGACATACTCCACCTCGAAATTATCAATGGCTCCGGATACGGCTTCCTGTACAGCGGATTTAGAGGCAGCTGACCATTGTAATTTCAAGTCTTCTGCCGACAGATGTACGATCTGCCCATCTTCACAAATTGCCACTATATCGTCGAGGCGTGTCTTCACAGTCGTGGAGGATGAGCCGGTAATGCATCGGACCGGGGATGTTCGCACGGTCTGGCTAGTGCTTGTCGATGTGGTCTTGCCATCTGGATGCACAACATCTTTGAACAACGTGATCCTGTGAAATTTGGCATCTTTTGTGGCAATATATGTGTATCTGTACACATCTTGGCTATCCGAAAGGCGCATTCTGATTGAATAGGGAGCGCAAGTAAAAGACTCTTGTGGCGGAATGGGGTACGACGTGATGAGGCGAGATGCAGGGATCTATCCAGCAGTTAGCTCAAGCTTTGCAGAGATAATTGCAGCTCGTGATTAGGCATCCTACATCATATATGCTTGCTGCTTCCCCGTCAACTCCAATCACAACTTCCATGCGTTTCTTCTTCCTCTCTCCATGTCGCTGGCCATAAACCTCGCGGGCTACGATGCGGCCATCAGTGTGATCAAGAGGGCGAGGCAATGCAGCCAGCACGTACGGCCGATGGATCTTATATTTCGAGGCCATTATTCAACAGGCTTCTGCTCCTAAGCAGATCGTTTCGCTGTTGTCAATGGCGCAAAAAAAAAAAAGCGCTTGCTTACAACAAGAAGCAGCGTGGGCAGCGATTGTGTTTGCGATCATCACAGTACTATCGCAAGACCGACCAAGAAAAAAAGTTAGCTGCGGGCCGACGCAAAAATCCGTGGTGGGGTCAAGTCAAGAATGCCGAAGTGACCCACCAGTGCAGCACGTATTAGCCAGCCACTCAGATACGTACCGTTTTAAGTGGTCGAGGGCGCGTCTTCATTAGCGAAACGCGTAGTCAACATCTCGACATTGCAGCGAGCATCGCGCAGAAGCAGTCCATGTTCCTCCCTTCCTCATTATCACACCATTGCGTACTATAACCCAATCACTCCGCATTGTTTAAAACAAACACGTTCTTATACTTTGTTACTTTTTTCAGCGGTCGCCATTGAATCATCTAGTCCTGCTCGAAGGCTAGTCATGGTTTGCCTGAAGTAACCACTGTAAGACTCGCATGCTCCAGCCTCACCCGTCAGCAATGCTGAATAACCTAACAGCGCAAGGCCGATCCTCAAATGGGACCGGTTCTCATCGTCAACATGAGCCATAGCGGCGTCGGCGAGCCATCGACCCAAAAGTTACATCCATTCTTTGCGAAAGGGTTCTCATCCGACTTGGCCACGGCGCCTCCAAGCCAGCATTTTGCACTCGATGACGTCCGAGATACCCCAAAAGGGCCGCACCATAGCAGTCCTTCCGCAAAAGACACAAATTGGAGCACTCTCCTTCTCAGTTTACCAACAATGCAGAGGCTCTGACATCGGGCCAAGAACATACTGTCTCGGCTGCGGGCTGGATGCAACCCTTGCCCGATCAATACGTGATGAGGCAGATTGAGCAACAGCCGATGCCAGGTCCGATCCAGCATCAAGAGACCCTTGCCATACCAGAGTTTCCGACTATTTCTCATGCTCACTCTTCTGTCAAGCCTAGCGAGACAGTCCCTGACCAAGCTCCTTCGATACGAAGGATACAAAATCAACCGGTCCAACAGCGGGGAGGAAAGTTTTGAGATTTAACATGAAAACAGGAACCCTCGGATCACCACCCAAAGCAAAGCAAAAACAAAGCCATCACGAATGGTTTGTGTGCGCTACGGCAAGGATGACTCGAGACGACGAGAAGAGTTTGGGGAGAAGATTACACAGATCTTGAATGGGGATCTTCGACTTCCTACAACCCCAACAAAGCCGCGGTCAACCCGCAAGAAAGCACAAGCCAACGACGGTCCCGCGAATTTGGCGTCATCTTCAAAAACGACACATCCATTCTTCACAGGCAAATCAAAGCCTCAATCATCGGCCCCAAGCCACTCAACAGATGCAGCAACAGCAAAGCTGCCGAGCAGGAAGCATTCTATCTTTATGTCCACGCCAATATCTCCACGAAAGCCGAATCCATCCATCTCGATAAATCAGCACAAGGCACCGCAATTTGGTAGTAAATCTGAGGAACTAGGATTCCTGGTGCCAAGTACCCCATGTGGCCGCCGAAAGGCATGTCTCACGTTCGAGGAGATAATTGTAAATACTTGTCAACAGCAATTCCACAGCTGAGACCTGTGGGCGACAGAAAATCTAAGGGACAGGTAACGACCATCGGGCAGGCGGAATCTGTTTTGGCAGCTGTCATGGAACATATTGATGTGGAAGCTTTGCGTGGAAGCTTACCACGGGACGAGGACTCTTTACACCAGCACCACCCGAGCTGCGCATGCCGCAACGACACTTTGAGAGTGGATTAAGACTTCAACATAGAATAAGACCTCAACTCAGTATCTCGTCGCCTGTCGCATTGGCTGGCGAGGAAGATGTCAATCAAGACGAGTTGGCCGGGCCAGCGCCAGCAGCGGCCCATCCAGCAATCAGTCGACACTATGTCTCCTTGGTGAAGCAACTGTCTGCATTTGATAGATCGACTTGCGAAAGAATGGACTGGAATCAAAAATATGCGCCCGTGTCTGCTGCACAAGTTTTACAAAGGGAAAAGACGCCATCTACATCAAAATCTGGCTAGAAGCAATGAAGGTGCAGTCAGTTGAAACCGGTGGCAGTGATAGTATGGGTGACAAAAACAAACAAAAAGCAGATGTGGTGCCAAAGAAGAGGCGAAAGAAGAACAAGGTATATGACTTCATTGTCGACACTGAAGATGAAGCGAGCGAGTTGGAACAAATTTCTGAAAATGGCGACGACGAAGATGATGATACTGATTCCTGGCAAGCTCAGAAGTCAGTCATGAGATCCGTTAACAGAAGATCAAAAGAACTTGGAAGGCTGAAGAACACTATTGTGCTTAGCGGTCCACATGGCTGTGGGAAAACAGCCGCCGTGTACGCTATTGCCAAAGAGCTTGGTTTTGAGGTTTTGAAATCAACGCCAGCAGCAGGCGAAGCGGCAAAGACGTTTTGGAGAGGATTGGCGATATGACAAGGAACCATCTCGTACAACAGCACCGAGCTCAGCCACCCTCTGCAGACGATGATACAATCGACGTGGCAGCTTTGCATGAGTCAAAGTCCAGTAAGCAAGGCGTCATGACTGCCTTCTTCCAAAAAAGCCAGAGGGCAAAGAAAAGCCCAAGAAGCTCAAGAAGCTCAAGAAACCAACTGCGGCCAAGGCACAGAAGCAGTCTCTGATTCTCATCGAGGAGGCAGACATACTATACGAGGAAGACAAACAGCTGTGGGCAACCCTTTGGGCATGATGAACCAGTCCAGGCGGCCGTTCGTGATCACATGCAACGATGAGAGCCTCATCCCACTTCAAAGCCTGAATTTGCATGGCATCTTCCGCTTTACGCCCGCACCAATCCCCTCGGCCGTTGATCTGTGCATCCTTATTGCTGCCAATGAAGGATATGCCTTGCGCAGAGGCGCAGTAGAGGCTCTGTACCAGTCCAGGAATTTTGATTTGAGAGCCACCATATCCGATCTCAACTTTTGGTGTCAAATCGGCGTTGGGGATCGCAAAGGAGGATTTGACTGGTTCTATTCCCGGTGGCCGAAAGGTTGCGATCTGGATGAGCGAGGAGATGTTGTAAGAGTAATTAGCCAGGATACCTATCGACACGGCATGGGCTGGATAGGAAGAGATGCCATTCTATCAGAACGCAACAGGCTTGACAGAGATATCGAGGTACTGCAGCAATCGTGGAGCTTCTGGCAAGTGGATATGGGCGACTGGTGTCAGTCGGCGGAAATGAGTTTGCTCGCAAACGATATATGGTGCGCAGCCAGGAAACAGAACGGCAAACGAGCTAGGGCAGCCGAAGCGTTTGATGACTTCTGTCAAACGCAAAGTGATGCGGACCTCTTTCCAGTGGCATCTTTGCGAAGCCTTTGAAGGAACAGGTCGATCCCACTCTTCCTGAGATGGCCACCGGCGTAAGAGACGACTTCATCATCGGGCGGACCTTGTTGGACGCACAAGAGGTCTCTTATCACACAACTTACAGCCAGTCAATTTCGCTAGCGTTGAGATCTCAAGCCCGACATCAGCTTTGTTTGGAGTCACAGAGGCTTCTACAGCCTGTAGACAAGCCCAGACTGCGCTCCTTGGATGAGTCTGCGGCCATCGCGGAACTTGACGCCTCGTTCGGCTACCAGGTCCAAGACAACACGACGAGAATGGACATTGCGTACGCATTCGACCCCATCGCCGTGGCACCAAAAGCACAACCGACGTCACACCTCGACCCTACTGTGTTTGACCGGACCATGCGTCTGATCGTTGTTGATGTTGCACCGTGGGTTCGAGGCATTGTTGCCTTTGAAAACGAGCTGATGCAACAGCGACGGAAGCTGAACAGTCTCCTCGGCGAAGGGGCCACAAGAAAGCGCATGCGTAACACGAGAAGTGCCTACTCGGCATTGGAGGGCGGCGAGAGGAGAAGCACTCGCAAGGACCGGTATTTTGGCGATTCCTCACCACGAGCCTCGTTCTGCGAACCGGTAGTCACTGCTGGCGAGATGCTGTCGCTGAATCAATGCAGTATAGCAGAATGGAGACGGATGAAGCCGAAAGTAATCCGCCCACAAGGGGAACGTCACTACAACCACAAGGAGAGAGGACGTCATGAATCTTGGATATACATGTATAAATAGCATGCATCTAGAAAATTAATGGTTGGCGATAAAGACGTGAGATATATGAAGGGGCCTCAAACATGGATGAGCGCTCAATGGTGGGGCAAGCCAATATAGAGGTGGAAAAGAAGAGAAAGGGGGAAGAGAGGGGGCATCCTCATATCAAGCATAGATTTTATATTCGCACTTTTCAACGCAATTGCTAATTGTTAGTCCGATGACCAAAAGCCGGTAGTGATGATATTCATTTCTTCATTACTTGTTCTCCTGGTCATCTATTCGCTCTACGCCTGCTGTGCCGCTGCCCTTGCTCCTCCACCACAATTATCTGATCACCTGGGAATGCCGACAGATAACTCTGCCCTTTGGCAAACGTACTGCCTCCCTGGAAGATGAATGGTCCATTGTACGCCATCCTTTCCCGAGCCCACTCGTCTCGCGACGGTCTATCCCGATTCGCCCCTTCCATCTGTACATTCTCGGCAAAGGGGATCGAAACTCAACGCTCTCTCTCTCTCTCTCTCTCTCTCTCCCCACCAAGATTCCCACGCCTCGGAGCTAGTTCTCCTTATCGCCGTACAGAAGGACCATTCCTGGAAGTCAAATAATCGGTTGTTTCTCCCGGGGATGGATGGGTGCGCCCAACTTTGATGGAACAAGTCGTGATGCGCGACGGCAAGAGTCACGATAACATGTCAATCCCCTTACGTCAAGACGCAGAGGTGATACATACTTGATCTGGGATCGGGCAAACTCATGCAGCAGCAGCGAGAAGCTTCCGGGCTTTTTATTCCATGCCGCCGCCGCAGCATTGAACTCTCCTGAACGCTGAGCTCCCGTTTCACGATGCGTCTTACGCTTACTCTTGTCCCTGGCCGTCGGCCACTATCCTACGACGGAGCTCGTTGGTTCGCGTTCTCGATAGAGACAATTCGCGGCTCCGATGTGATTTGTCCGAAGGGTTTGGGGTTGCATGTATATCCTGACTTTTGGGCGTCAATGGGAGTAATATCGGACGGATCTTCTGGTTCGAGCTTGTTCAGCCTGTGGGTTTGGTTTTTTTTTTTTCTTCCCTACATACTTAGAAAAGTGGGAGATGAAATGAAAAAGGGGCGTATAATGCGCCATCTCTGTGCTTTCAACGCCGAGTCGAGCAGCGACATCATTGGACATGTCTGCCCTGTCCCTTTGGATTCGAGTCCCATGGCAATATCGTCGCTGCTAAAGTCATGGTCGTGGGCCGAGTAGTCGATGGAGACGTCAAATCTCAAGAACCAGATAGAATTCAGCAAGAGCCGTGAGGGGAGAGAGGGTCGACATGTTGGGACAGGCTCAACATGTTGAATGGGAAGCAACCTCATGGCACCCGTCGGACACCTACCCCAGACCATGGTGACGGTCAATTTCTCTCTTGACAAGGCGGCATTCCTACCTCAGGTGAGACAAGAAGCAACGCAGTCTGTAATATGCCTAGTTCAAGCCAATCAGGGGCGTGCCAACCCAGATACGGCTGTATGTACATAGGAATGCAGAAGTCGTTATCGCGGTCACTGAAACCCCCCTCCCTCCTACCCAGCAGGACACGATGATGTGAGCCTCTCAAGGGCTGTAGAAGAAGGCCTCGACATAATATTAGTCGGCTGCACCGCCCCCAACAAGTCGCTCTAACACCTGTGACGGTGACCTGTCGCTGTCGGATCGACGGTGTGAACCTTTGAGAGGACGGACCCATCTTGCCATCCATCCATGGCGTCCAACATCCATCCAACCATGCTGCCATCTTGGCCCCGGACGTACATGTAATAATAGTCTCTGCTGCTTGACTTGCGCTCACGGCATATTAGTAGGTGTCAGGTGTGCACTGACACACCAGACATCGATGCGCCAGACATCGATGCGTTGGGACTTGGGACCTGCAACTTGCAACTTGCGACGGCATCATCCTGAGATTCGTTTCCTTTCTTCGCAGGTACGACACTTGATCTTGTCAAAAGCCTACACCACACGGACCGTTTCGGATTGGAATCTGCTCGCCGACACTGCTGGCCACCCACTTTTGTTTATGAACTGAGGGGTTTTTTTTCCTAGGCGAGGCCAGGGGATGTCTGGAAGTGAAGCCGTCTTTTGATTGGGGTTTAGTTTGTCTAATAGTTTGTCTACTCCATATTACGGAGTACATACGGAGTTAGTGGCTCTTCTTCCTTCCCACTGCCCACTGAAATGCGGCAAGTGTGGCTGGCGGGGGCCGACCAGTTTGACTTGGCGTGAGCTGTTCGGAGTAATTGAATATGTAACTCCATATGATAAAATTCGGTATTCTGTACTCTGAGGCGAGTGCGCCACGGGTTGTCGTGTCGTGTGAGGCTGGGGGTGGGAAAGTATGTAGGGAAAGTAACCAAGAACAGCGAACGACGCGCCAATAAGATCACCACCACCAGGTAATAATACCAAGACAGCGGAGCCTCGAGCTATCGCTTATGTACAACTCCGTACTTGCTCACAGCCTGATCCATGAGCCGGAGGGGAGGGCGGTTGACTAGAAACGTCTGGTCCGGCAAGCGATCATGTGTACCATGAAATTCTGTTGCTCGCTTTTCTTGCTCTTGAACTGAAATTTCTGCCCTGCTTTAGTCCGTTTCGGTTCAACTCGCAAAGACTTCATTTCCATGCATGTCGTGTATAACATGGTAATAAAGGAGGTCTGTAATCCGTATACATGTACATAGGCGATATTTGGGTTCCACCCAATAGGACGGTTGCCATGTCTAATACGTGTGCATAGGGCTCTCCCTTTGAGTCCGAGCGGTCACGGAAGCACTCACACTCCAATTCCAGTATCGATGGAAATGGAGTCCTCCGCCTTGGTACATACGAGACGAGCACAAGGCAGGCCTAGCATAAAGCCTGATAAGGGAAGCAGGCCCAGCTTCGCACCTCCGTTGGCTCGTCGGTGGCGTTTCACCCTTCTTTCCGGCAGTGGTCTCTCGATTGTGACGGACGCAGCAAAGCAAACAGGTCATGTATGGTGTCCATGCTGCTGCTGCTTGTTGGCCTCCTGCAGTTGGCTTGATTTTATTGAACACTTGCTTCATGTTCCAAACGCGAGGCAGCTCGTGGGATTATCAGCATCATGCCGTGCGTGACCACTGACCAGCCTATCCTCTCTATGTGTGCCGTGCTCCCTCCCCTTGTCGTCTCTTCTCTCAAAGCAGGGCGAGTGACCAGCCAGTGGAGGGTGGCAAAAGGCAGCCAATTATTATTAAGCATGCCCGCACAAGTCTTGGACCAGTAATCCGTAATAGGACCAAATATTATTTGTCAGTTGTCAGGCGTGTCTGCTCCGCCCCGGTGGGATAATACCAAGGCGGTTCGTTCGGGTTCGTTCTTAAATGACTCCATGAATTCACAGCCAGAGGAGTGGAAAGCAAATGACTGTATGTAAGTACGGAGTACTTGGGCATTACTTTTCGCTTTTTCATTCCTGTGCTGTCGAGCCGCACGCCGAAATGTCAATGTAGTGCGGCAAACCTGGTGGTTGGCGGAATGGAATACGTGGCGGCCGCCATGTCACGGATTTGACTGCAAGGATGAGGACGAGATCAAAGGTTCGGCCTTGGCGCAAATTATCACGACCCGTTGCGTGCAATTCTCGATCCTGACTGAGCATGCGCGGTTGGTGACCTGACCATGCAGCATTGCAGCCATGTCGCCGTGCTCGTATCATTTGCTGGACCACCCACCATATTATTAGTAGTCGCCAAAAGGAAGTACTCTTCTATTGCCGGCTTGACTCGTGACGATCGGGTGTCATTGGCAGCAACTTTGCCATTCCTATTTGTTGCCTTTTTTTCTTTCTTTTTTTTTTTTCGTACGGGGTACCACAACAAGCGACCGGTTCGGGCCCTATTACTAGATCAACCTCGAACCATGCCTAGCAGAATGGGCTAATTCATGATAGGTAGTGGACCGCATGACGGAAAATGGAAACCTCGGTCCTGACACCCATGTACCTAGTCTTGATACTTTCCATCGTTGACGGACTAACTAATCCGTACTCTGCACTCTGTCAGCTGTACCGTCCTTTGGTGTTCACAAAGAACTAAAGTCATGGCCAAATCCTGGCATTTGGTGTCTCACCACGGGCTGTTTGTTGTTCGTTCAAGCAGAATGCATGCAGGAGCACCAGAGCACGGAGACGGGCAGATGACAGAGAGCTTTTCTGCCGCCTTCTGGTGTCAAGCCACGACTACATACGGAGTGTTGCTCCGCCGAGAATACCCCTAGTACCGAGTAACTTGGCAAGTTTCAGGCCGTCAGTGCAAGGTCATGTCGTCAAGGTCACCCAACTGCGTTTAGCCAAATGTCAGTCCATCAAATAAGGGAATAGAAAGAAACAAGCTGGGTGCACTGCCGCAGCAAGATACATAAGTCCAGGTGGCCCTCCTGGTCGAAGTGGGTTTTCTTGCATCACAAGTCACAAGCCAACACACGGGGACACCACGATTGACTGGTCTAGCGAGCGTCCAAAATTGCCAAAGACCTGCATTCAACAAGACCAAAATAGACGCAAAAGAACGCCGTCAATGACACGCTACTCACCAAGGCCATTATCGATGAAACGGCTATTCATTTCAGCCAGCACAAAACCGGCTCGCGAGCTGGTGCCCAGCTGCACATGGTTGGGATCCTGAAGAGGCAAGCGAGTACTTCCGTACTCCGTACTCCGTACATACGTATTACCGTTCTCGTTCTGATGGAGCCTAATAAGCGCCACCTGCGCCGGAATATCAGGAGTCTCCTAGCCGGGTCGCAGTTTGGCCCTGGGCTTTTGTCCCTCTTTCGCATGCCAGTCTAGTATGAACATGATGCCAATCCCTCTTAGTTTGGTTTCCCCGGATATCTGTAGTCGAGTACGGAGTAGCAGGTCAGCCCGAAGTGAGCCCCATGAAGCGAGACATTCAGAAGGAACAAAAACGACCCGAGGCCAATGAGGTCAGTGCAGGCAGGGCGTCTGGTGGGCTACTCTGTTTGTCGATGTCTTGGGTCTTTATGATCTGCAGGGGGTCCAGAGGTTGAGAGGGAAAACCGCAACCATCACATCAGTGTACATCACTCGGATTCTTCGTCGACCGGGGGAAATATACAGAGCACATGACACACCATTGTCGCTTCGCCTGCCCAGACGTTTTCGGTCTCAATACCTTGTAAAAGTAAATGAACAATCCTGATCCAATATTATTCCCAGAATAATTGCACGTTGCTGATCTTGGTGGAGGGAGGACTCGGTAAATTTGGCATCAAATTACTGTCGCTGGCCTAACTAGACCTGAATCATTAATAAGATCAGGCTCCCCAACAGGGGCGGTAGCAGCGGCGCCGCAGTCAGCGTCAGCTGCGAATGACGAATCCACTCGTCTGATAACCGTTGCACAGCGGGCCTGTGGTAGCATGTCATGTCAAGGAATCAAGACGGAGGGGGCCTACATACAAATTTATAGGAGAGCAGGCAGGATGTTCAAACCAAGCAAGACGTCGGAATCGTAAATGTATGACTGCTTGCTGGCCAAATGGGCACCCCATCTAGCAAGCTCTTGTTCATTTTTGCAGGACGGCCACTCATATGGTAATTAATGAGAATGCAACTCGGTCCTTGAGAATGTGACCTGAAGTCAGGGTTTGGCGTGCCTAGCCCCAGGATTGCAGACGAATTGTGCATCGTGAGTAATACGTATGGAGCCGATTGGAGCTTGCTCGTGTACTCCGTACAGATGGAGGCACAAAGGTTGCTATAGCGATGTCCCCGCCGTTACGTTCTGAATTGAATCAGGGTTGCTACAACAGGACCAGCAATGTTTGGAATGTCCCGCTTTGTTGGATAGAAAGCACACCATAAGGAGTACTCTGGTTCGGTTTGCGCAGTTATGTTATGGCCGTCGCAGCGAGCTAGTAGCGTTGCTCAATAGGCTGGGAAAGAGGACGAGTTATGCACTTCATACCTGGTACATAATTAGTTTTGCAACAACCATGTTTGACGCTTTGGTGTCTGCCGTAGGACATCAATCAGACTCAGCAGCCCTAGCGTGGCTTGTGCAACCACGACGGAAGAGATGTGTTATTAGCTGTTATTAGCGTTGTAGTAGGTGCTGGTTGCCTCTGAGGTCTGATCTTTCACATTGCAAGTGTGTCATGCTGGTCCGAGTTGCAGAGAAGCGTCTCGAATTAATAGCAAGGATTCGATCCATCGATACAAGGACGCTATGAATCATGGCCTTTTCTCGATTGTCATGCTCTGGCTTGATATTACTGAGATGGCATGATGAAAAGGAAAAGAACAGAGACCTTTGCGTCTGACCAAAGAGAGAGCAAAAGACCAGGGTCTGCGCCGTGCTGACAAGTACCGTACCCGACAAGTATTGGTTTTGTTTTTAGCATGACCCACGCGAGTCGTGAGAAGAATAATAGCACCATCTCGCCATCTCGCCATCTTTTCAGTTTGGTCCACAACGGCGGCAAAGGCTTCAATGTTCCCACTGCCACAGTCCACAGCGCTGACAGAGAGACCTCGCATGGGTCCAGGCCAAGAGGCGTTGCATTTGTGCGATAGGACTGGGTGGTCGTGCCGCGCTCCAACCAGGACTTCCGACTTCGCATAGATGAACGAGGAGGGAAAGAATCCTCTTCGTACGGAGTAATCCAAACAACATACATATATGTACGGAGTACGCTCAGAGCCAACAAGGAGGAGGGGCTTGCCATGGGTCCGCTTGCTCAGACTCATCAGATGGTCACTGCTACACGCCAGGCTAACTTTGTGGCATAAGAGTAAAAATGTGAACAGCTCTCGTGTGGCGAGACCCATCAGTGAGTGACCGACACTGAAAAGTCTGATTAGCAAGAGGAATGCGGCGTCAGCAGAAGTGATAGATCTGCTGGTCTGGTACGTTTGCCATCGCCTCAACAAAGGGAGCACGCCGATCAAGTGGAAACCCTTCATGGTTCTTGGGCTGCAGAAGTATACGTAGACTTCTTACATAGTTGCGCCATGCAAAAATGTGCCTGCACAGCTTATGTATGTCGGGCTGTCGAGACGGGACGCGAACAAGTGACCAGGTATTCTTCCTTTTCTTTTTTTCCGGCAAATTTGAAAGGCTCAAAGATTTCGACAATTGTGTTTTTACCCACTTGAACAAAAGTGAGAGAATCCTGCCAAGTAAGATCACCTGCAATTCCAAGTGCCCCGTCTCCTGTGTGGTGCGTGCAAAGCAAAGTGCCTCCTCCCCTCTCCCCTCTCCCCGGCGCGCCTCCAGGGTGCCTTCCCTTTGTTGCCGGGCCAGTTGCCAGCCGACTGAGTACCTGGATCGTGCCAAGCAGACGGGCAACTGGGCAGGTACCTCCTGACTGTTCACGAATCACCACAGACTCACTTCACTCCTTCTTCATTCACATCGACCACTCTTCCTTCCCACACGCCCCCATGTGCGGTCCAATCGAACACCGATCCCGGTAGCCAGAAGCATAAACACACATCCAGCAACCAGCAGTGGCCCTTGCCTTGGCGCCTCGTAGCCAACCACAGCCCTGTTTGAACCTAGAACTCCGTTCATACCCTCCACCATACCACCACTTATGTACGCCGAGACCGTCGTCCATTTCTCCTCTGTTCCTCATCAGCCGAACAAGGTCTCTGGTCTCTTTCGTTTCCAGGGCCGCTTCGGGTCTTTCTGCCCTTTTGTTTCTCAAACATGGTCCTACTTTAATGAGGATCCAGCTCTGGTACCCGTCATTTTGTCTGCTTGTTAATAAAAAAATCATAAAGACGGCAAGAGGAGGAGGGGTGTTTGGAGAAGCCACACTTACACCGTGGAAGCCAGCCCCGAAAACAAAAGGCATTTGCGGCTTACAACACTCGCGACCGGTCGTTTTACCAGCTCGGCTTCCTTCCTTCGAACATACTCGATTGCTCGGCTCGTTCAGAGCTTGCATGTCGTCGATAACCTTTCGTGCACATTCATCAGGACTAGGGAATGTCAATTCTCTTCCTCATCACGAACTCTGCTCGGTGCTTATCGACGTCGATATCTCCAAGTCACATTTCTGTGACTTGACCTTCGGGGCCAACGGCATTCGCCTACCCATTTCTCCTCATGTCTGTCAAAATATCTTCTACGGTCCCGTTCCTGCCCTCAACGCCATCGTTGCACCTCAGCCGTGAACAGAACTTTGAATCTGGCCTCGTCTCGCCCAAGACACTATCCCGAGGACTCGCATCCACGAGCTCAGGCCACGGGCTTAAAACACCACCGGTCGACGATATGAGTACTACATATCAGCCTGTTATGGCAGCATACAATGGCCATCATCCTCTTCACCCTTACGCCACAACTCTATCTCAACCCAACCATCTGAAGCCTGTCATGGACGATGTCAGAACCTCTCAGCAGTACCGCTATCCACCTCAACAGGTACAGCTGCAGCATAAAGCACAGCACCATTCAACTTCGTCTCACCTTGCGAATACGACTGCACTTCAAGCCAGCGGACCAGCGACTCCATCAACAGGCACCCTGATACTTCCGAAATGGCGTCTAGAAGAGGGTCGGAAGCCTTGATATATCATAGTCTTCAGCTACCCAAATGCATCAGTCCAGCTGGGGCAGCCTCTCTGATTTTGCTGCACAGGTTAGTGAATCCTTTCAGCACTGCTTTCCTTAATGCTGTTTGTACTAACGGGGGTTTTGACGCCACCAGATGACATGTTTGTTCTGGTTCGAATCCATTGACGAATTAAGAAATGCCGAAACAATTCGGTCGAAAAATCACCCTTCGTTGATTTCACGACTGCCAGCATTAGCAAGACCACACGAGCAGTTTCAAAAATGGGTGTACAATGTACTATCCACCACACAAGTCACGCAGAATGTCATTTTCCTGGCATTGCTCTTTATCTATCGTTTGAAAATGTCAACTCCGCAAATCAAGGGTCGGGCCGGCAGCGAATATCGACTACTCACAGTGGCTTTAATGCTTGGCAATAAATGTAAGAGTCTGGCAAGGACACGCCAAAATACTGGCTCACGTGTAGGTTATCTAACAGTATTGCTAGTTTTGGATGACAACACGTACACCAACAAGACCTGGGCCGAAGTATCATGTTTCGCCGTTCAAGAAATCCATGTCATGGAAGTCGAATTTCTCAGCAACATGCGATACAACCTACTGGCCTCCAAAGAGGAGTGGGAGCATTGGATCGTGAAGCTCTCCAGCTTCCACGAGTACTATGACCGTGCTTCAAAAGCCGCGGCATCACCTATTCAAAAGCTTTCACCCACGCACGAAGCGGTGCATGCGCCCGTATTATCCCCTACCACGGGGTTTCCATCCTACACGCCTTCGATGAAGTCGAATTTGTCACCCAATTCTCGACAATCACAAAACGTCTTTGCCTACCAGACCAATGCAACATCTCCACTGGCCTCCAAAGTTTCGATTCCTCGACCTTCGAGCCGGAAGCGCAGCCCCGACACAGATTTGGCAGAACATCCAGCCAAACGACACATTCAATCTGTACATGGAGCGCGTGCGTTGCAAGCCATGCCCGGTGCACGACTGAACGGGTCTCTCGATAACACCAGATTGCCCGTTCCGCACCTTAGCCTTGTGACGAACCAGCAGCTATCGACTGGAACCATGTATTCAACCTCGAACGCTGGCAACTCGCAACAAATGGTTTCGTTGCCTCCATTGCAGCCTGGTATCCGAGCCATGTCTTCAGTATATCAAGCCAATTCGGGAGCTGGAGGTGCAGCAGCCACAATCCGTCGTACCTGTAAACGCAACAGCGCCAGCACCAGTATCAATACCACCAGCAGGAGCTTCCTATTCGATGGCTACGCTGCCAACACAGACATCCATGGGCTATGGTACTCCGACGAAGCATCACAGTCCCGGAAGACTGTTGCCCAACTATGGCTCATCGCCACTTGTTGATTCCTTCGGACCGGGATCCGCTGTTCACACACCCGTGGTTCATACCCCAATCTCCAACTCTCCGAGCGTGTATTTACAAGACAGGGCTAGTCCGTACAAGCCTATCCGTCACGTCAACCGTCTGTTGTACCCTCCGCCATCTGCATCTCTGGACCGGTATCATCTTTCGATACCGGTTCACCCTCACCAGATGCATTATCAACCAATTGGGCGCCGACATGACCTTCGAACTGGTATTGTGCCGGAATTCGTGGTGTATAATCGGAGCCAGCAACAAGCATTGGCATCTCACGGCATGCCACCCGGGCACTATCCATCCTAGGAAAGATGGCATTTCGGACCCTGATTTTGGAAGACGTGTCATGTGGATTGATCTCGGGACGGAGGCTACCCAGACGCTGAAGCACGGTGCTGCATCTTCCTACCAGTTGGCCAAAGAAGGCACACTCTGCACTACACGCAAGGACTTTTAACCGTCCACTGCTCAAACGAACGTGGCTTTGTATTTTATGACTGTTTTTAGACACTGCGCCATTTTGCATGGTGTGGTATTAGCATGGTAGGGCTTGACTGGCATGGACATAGGCGTTGGTGTGTCAGGGACAATGGCTCATTGGCTTTTTGGGGGTTCTTCGAACTGCCCTGTACATTTGTTTGTTAAAGGATATCCGCAAAGCAACGAGTGCATATGATTGGAGTTATTTGAGACATTTCATTGTTTGATTTTCGAAACGAAAAGTCCTTTTCAGGTGATGTAATCATGGAAGATGCACGGGCGAAGCAGAGCAATGCAATAACAACACTGTTCGTAATACACAAAGCTCGAAAAAGATTTACAGATTCGCCCGGCACCTTGTTGATGTGTCAATATCCTACCTACCAAGGCAGATGACTTGGCATGTGTGTCGCTTGGTACAAGGTCGTACATACGCTCGCGTTGATCGAAGCCAAGCCCCTCCCTATGTTTTTTTATACATACGGGCGCCGTGGTGGCGGCGGGCTAATACATATACATATATTCCAAGGGAGGTGGAGGGTGGATGGAAGGGGCAACCAACCAGCCGTCAGCCAACCACAAGCCTGTGTCAGGTCAAAGTAGCGCCATAAGCAAAGCAAAAGTGGCCGAGATCTTGACTAAGCATCCCCCCAAAATCCTGATCCGACCCTCCTGCCTCCCTCAATTTCCCATCTTCCTCAGGTCCGCAGCAAAGCGCCTTGGGCTGTCTTAGACACTCGCTCCAGCCATTACTTACTTGATTTTCGAATCCTCGACATTTTGCCGGCCTTCACATTCGTTTTTGCCCAGCAAGCGCCCGGTCGCACGGTCGTCGATATTTCCCCCTCGACACAGCGAGACGAACAAGGCCGAGTGGGAAGACGATGCGGGCTTAAACGTTTGGGATATAGATATAGTTTCTTATCGAAATCGGCGTGGCATTCTTGCCTCTTCCATGCGTCCAGCCTCGAAAGCAAGAAGCGACTTTCCTTCCTCGACCTGCGCGAACAATCGACCCCCTGTTTGTACGAACTCTCGAATTCGTATAGCCTAGCCTTCCGTCTCCCCGGCTCAGCACACTTTTTTTTTCCTGTGTAGATAGTGCATTGAAGCGGGACGGCAATCCTTTCACTTCCTGCACTCCCGATTTTTGGAATCAAAGCCACGACAGGAACAGAGCTTGGATTACCAAAGGGCGGCATTATTCGGTCATCGAACGGACCTTGCCTGTCCGATATTGGGGTTAAAAAGGAACCACTACAGTCAAACATTTCAGCGTATCGGCAACGATGTCAGGCTTCGGAGACTTCACCTCTATCTGCGAAAATGCGCCGCTCCCACTATGTGCAAACGTCGGGCCTACACTTCCCGCGACGAACCACGTGGGTATAGAGCCAGATTGTTATGCTCGCAACATTGCGCTGGCCAACACCATCATCTTTGAGGGCGCTGCTTCTGCTATGCATATTGTGGCACTTATTATGACGATTGTGATGGTTCTCCATGTTCGTAGCAAGTTCACGGCTGTCGGCCGAAAGGAGATTCTGTCCTTCTTTTACATCTATATGCTATTGACCTTCATCTCGTTGATCGTCGATGCCGGAGTTGTCCCGCCAGCTAGCGGTCCGTTTCCGTATTTTGTCAGCATACAGAATGGTCTGAGCAGCGCACTCATAACATGCCTCCTTATTAACGGGTTTGTTGGATTCCAGCTGTATGAGGACGGCACGCCCCTATCCGTTTGGATGATGCGCGTCTGCTCCTGGCGGCCTTTATCATCAGCTTCCTCGTTTCCCTTGCGACTTTCAAAGGATGGGCTGGTCTCAACCCCACCAACACGGTGGGCTTGTTCGTCGTTCTCTATCTTCTCAACGCCATTGAACTGTTTATCTACGTGGGCATGCAGGTTCTTCTGGTTACTAGAACCTTGCGTGATCGATGGCCCCTCGGGGATATTGCCTTTGGCGTCTTCTTTTCGTGGTCGGCCAGGTCATTCTCTACGCATTTAGCAGCAAGATTTGCAATTCATTGAGCCACTACCTCGATGGGCTGTTCTTTGCCACGGTTTGCAATTTGCTCGGTGTCATGATGGTGTACAAGGTACGTCATTCATTCCCTTCCGCCTCTTTTTATAAAGTCTTCCATTCTATAGACAGTTGTTTGATACATGCAACTGTATTGGCACGTTTCATGTCGTTCAACAATATCATAAATAACCCCCCTCCATTAACAATACAGCTCGAAGAATACCTGGCTAACTTGGATTCGCAGTACTGGGACTCCATCACCAAAGAAGACTTGGAATTTTCCGTAGGAACACGCATGAACAACTGGGAAGTCAAAGAGCTCTTGCAAGAGGACGAGCGCCGAGCCACCGTTTACACGGAAGATCCATACAGCCCTTACTCGCCCTCAGCTCATCGTTACTCTGCAAAGTACTGAGCAGGTAGTCGTCGACGGAATTGATGCATTATAAGCGTACATGCTGTGCAAGTTGTCGTTATTTTATTTTTGGTTTCAAGGTTTTCTTTTCTGGGGAGGGGCATTCATATACTGGGTATTTCTTTTGTTGTAGGCATGTCAACATTGATCCTGTCGAATGCCCGACTTGTTCATCCAAGCGACGTACTAAATTTTGTACACTCGGTGCTGTAATGAGTTTAGATTGTTTCCTCTCTTCTCGCTATCCCTTTACTTGGGTATCTGGCTTTTTTTCGCATCAGTCGCTTCCTGTAAAGCTGGGTACGGTAGCGGCCAACCTTCATGATCACGACTTGAGAGGAGAGGCGTTATTAATAGCAAAGAAGTACAGCATGGCTTGATGAGAACACGTGAATCAAGGTAAAGGGAACTGTTCCTAGCGATTCATCATATGTCTTCGTACTCAGCGGCTCAGTGATTTATGCAGATGGATGGGACAATTCAGATACTGCACGAGGTATCAAACCAACGAGGCATATTTATTCATTCATTGTGTGTTTGGCCTCTACGTGTCCCAACGTTTACTGTTGTCCAGCCGTCCGATAAGACATGTCATATTTGTATGTACAGGGTAGGTAAATTCAAAGCATTGGCCATATGTACTATTAAGTATTCTGTACCTGTACTATTGAATGTCGACTTATCCCCGCGTATGCTCTACGAGACAGGGAGAATGGTGGCAAAACCGTCCTTGACACGACCAGGCTCGTGCATCATTTCATCATACTTTGGCTCTTGGACACTGGGGGCGAGGGGGAGTGGCGGCAACCTTGTCGATGAATGCAGGGAAAGAGGGCGCCAGGATGTTCGATCTAAACTCGGCATACCCTCAAAAGAGGCTGAGATGCGAGACGAGCAAGGGGAGAGCGGAGGGGAAAAGAATAGGAGGAGGGGGAGTGGAGGAGATGGACTTTGCACATTCGCCTGATGAGATGGAAATTTACTATCATTAGGCGCAACAGCTATCATTAGGTGCAACAACTATCATTTGGCGCAACAACTAATAAGGAAGGAGTGAAGTGTACATACATTGCATTGCGTGCAGTTGAGATGACACCAACAGCATGAACGTGGGTACATTTCGGTTGGTGACAAGGTTTTTTTAGTTCGAATGTTTCGCAATGTTGGCGCAACTTGACCAATGGCGAGACAAGCAGTGTGACAAGTTCTCCGTATTTGCTAACGAGCTCTGCCTTTTGATTTGGTTCCGACTGTGCGGTTCGGCGCTAAATGATAGGTCAGACAACAGACTACATAAAAGTGCGGCACACCGTGCGCCGTCTGCCTGGAGCACGGAGTATGTTTGCGTTGTTTCTTGTCCATCGGCGACAATCGGCGACAACGCTGACAACGCCGACAACCCCACATGTCTGGCGCAATTCAAGTTCCGTTGGGTGGGGGTGGGGGGTCATCCAGGCCATGTTGCCAACGGCCAGCCAACCCTGTCTTGTGTGACCTGTCCACATGAATCCTATCGCAGAGCTCGTCCTATTGCGGTCTGCTCACAGACACAGTCGCCGTCTACTCGAGAGGGAGCAGTCGTGATACACCATGACGGAGCACAGCACACTCAGCAAGAGGAGAGAGACAGAGAGAGAGAGGGAAAGGAAGGGGGAAAGGGAGGGGGCACGCCGTCCCGGTCTGGCCGACCAGGTCTGCCTGGCCAAAACAACCAACCCCGGCAAAGGCGCCTTTGCAGCCAACGCGACGCTGTGAGTGGCCAGCAGGTCCCGACAGTTTGGTTCTGCCGTCCTTTGGAAATCACAAGTACTGCTCATCAGCAAAGGGCGCATGCACTCTGACACTCGCCCTTGGCCGGCCTCTCGCTTGGATATCCGTCTGGTCTGGGACAAGGAGCGTCGTTGGCTGATGCCAATGCAGCAGTAGTGGCCGACGAACAGACACAACAGCGAGGAGAAGGAGAGGAGGGAAAAAAAGGGGGCGGTGTTGGCGAAAGTCCATGATGAAGTGGAAGTGAATGTGAGACGGAGAGCATGGAACACACACACAGACAGAGCGAGAGAGGGACAACGCAAGGACTGGCTGGTTGGAACTGGCAGAGACAGGCTGAGCAGGTATGTTCCTTTGGCATTTGAAAGACGATGGGCAGAGAAGCCTTGCCTGTTCCGCCAGGGTCGACGGGTGCAACAAGTCTTTGAAGAGAGCGGAATCTGCTCCGACTTGCCACCGCTTTCGTTCCATGCTATTGAGCTGCGATGAATGAATAGTAAACACGGGAAGAAGACAGGCAGGAGAAATTAGAAGGATCAAGAGGCCGGTTGACCACCCTGATGGTTGCATTTGGGCTGACACTGACAGGAACATTGATATTACATCAACGCTGATCAACACACAGTAGGATGAGAGACATGGAGAAGAAAATGATTTATGTAATAGTTGCAGTACGGAATACCCACTCTGTCGTTGCAGGACTACTATCTTCACTCCATCTCTCTGGGAGGGATAAGATCGATAGGGCAGTTCAGGGCCTTCCATACAGGGCGATGTGGTAACAAAGTGAGACCGTAGGCTCTCCATGTTGGAATGCAGCATAATTGACCAGCACTAATCATAGTACCAGCTTCTACTGCGCGGGCTTACTAGTTCTCTCAGAATTCAGTGAACGAAGAGAGAGAGAGAGAGAGAGAGAGGTGATCTGAACGAAGAGCGAAGTTTTCGTGCGATAACGAGGGCGGGCAGGATTCGGCTACAATATTCATGTCCCATCCCATGTCCGAGTTGCAGACTGCAGATGAGCTGCGAATGTAGAGTTGAAAAAAAAAAATTATGATACTCGATGTGTTATTGTGGTGAGAAATTCAAGTCCAGGGGCTTTTTGTGCTAATCAAAGCTCGGACGCCAGGAAGGAAGCACGAGACCCTCCATTGTTGCTTCAAAATTTCCACAACAAATTCGAGAAGGAAAAAAAAAAAATCTAATGCAACTCCGTACACGGTAGCTTTTCACAGCCAAAGCTGGTGAAAGAAGTAGTATATGAGCAGGCAGGGAATAGCATGAGAAGTTACATAAGCTCGCCGCCAAGTATAGATATGCCAAGCATTGCCCCGATTCAGGGCTGTTAAGGGAATGACCGAGCGGCTCTCTCTAATGAGAATAGTCACTCATGCTCATGCTCTAGCTCAAACTCAAACTCATGCTCATGCTCACATGTATGACCATCACATGCACGCTGTGGGACCTGGCGGTGTGTCGCCCGTCGCGCGGCTTCTCGAGGCACTCACTGCGCACAGAAACGTGGATGGAATAATAATGACCCGAACAATCACAACTCAAGTGCCCTTCTACGGAGCACGGAGTATTGCAGCGGACGGCAGCAGGCAACTCGAGAAAGCATCATGCTCGGGTGGGACAAACAACATTGTACACATACATACATACTATGCTTCCGTACTCCGTCCGTGATAGCGTCCGGTTGGATGTGTGAATTTTTGTAAAGTGTCAAGCGATGGGAGGAGATTCCCTCTTTCCCCATGCGCTGGGCCATGATTCCCAAGTTACATACACATGGAGAGGTTGATAAGATCTGGCTGCTGCACGCCCATATCCGCGGAGATGACATAAACGACTCACTTGATCAGTTGTCAGTATGGGTGGACCCTGGCGGACAAAGGAAAGATCCGAGATGGCACCATCTCATTCCTCCCTTGTTGTGCGACTTTTGGGAAAACCCACCGAACAAGCACAATGCAGCAGGCAGGCTTGCTGAGGATAACACGTGGTTGCCCGCTCCCTCTAGTCAATCATCATCGGTCGACTCCGATAAAGATCGGAACGCGCCTTTCCTATTGTCTGGCGCCCTTCATGGCCTTCCCGTGACGGCATCGCACATGGAGCATATACTTTGTGAGCATGGATTTGGGTCGCCTTGAGTCCGGCAAGTCATCTAACAATAGATATAGCATGCATGCATATGTAGATCTTGATGACCGGCGCGAAGAAGGCAAAAAAAAAAAAAAAAAAAAAAAAAAAAGATGAAGAAGAAGAAGAAGAAGAAAAGAAGCTTTGATACCGAGTACACAACCCTTGTTTATACTGGGCGAGGACAATAGAGTCGTGGGCAGGGTAGTGTCGCTAAAACAGAACAAGCTGCGTACATAGACAGACGCGGGCCTTGATTGGAACTAGGATCGCAGGACATGAACGACATCGATGAGATATAGTACGGAGTCTTCTGGCGCACACGTGATGCTGTGCTACTACGTCTTGACCGTCTTGACGTGGGCGAAGCACTAAAAAGGCAAAACTAGAGGGGAAAATCATATCAGAGACAGACATCCACATTGTTGTTGGCTGACCACAACTTGACACGACGCGACTTTTTTTTTTGGGAGGAGGGGGTGTGGGTGGGGGCGTGCAGAGCGAACATCAAGTATGTACTAATTCGTCCATCAGGTTGATCGATGGTTCAAAGGACTTGAGGATATGAGATCATGTCTGGCTCGCGAAGGAACGAGGAACGGGGCCCGACGCTGGTTTAGATAATAAAGAAGTCGTGGCTGCGATATTGTTGTTATTTCTCCATCTTCCGATAGCCCTGCGCTGCCCCACTGCAAAGTCTGCAATTGCCATGGGACATTCATGGCAGGTGAATATGAGAAACTCCCTATTATGTGCCTTCTCTGGCAAATGCAGCAGCTGCAAGTAACCCCTGGCATCAACCCCGGTTGTGTGTGAGGTTTGGTACGGCCTTTGCATATGACCCAGAATCCCAGAAGATTTCCGCCACCCACGCCCCACACTCCCAGTCCAGTCGCACGCACCCCCTGTCGACGGACGATGACGATGCGTGGATGTCTTGCACGTAATGGAAAAAGCCCCTAATCGGTAGATACAAAAGTGAAGATGTAATTGAACCTATGATCTAGCGTACAGAAGGAAGAATCGTGTGATTTTACATAGGAGAGCTGGATGAGCCCTAGTCATTTGCGATCCTCCGCGTGACCTGAGCTTACTAACATTGCAAGAACAATGCCAAACCAACCCAAGGACCCAAAAAAAAAAAAAAAAAAAAAAGAAGGTACTTGAGGCAAAATCTGCTGCTGTGCCGTCGACCTAGGCAATGAGCATCCAAGCAGGGCAGGTCAATCTGTGAAGTCATCGAGGCTGGAGAGAATTGAGCGGAGATGTACGATTCATTTTCGGTGCCAGTCAACATAAACGTACAACTTGATCGATCCGACAAGGAGTGACTCGTCTCCTGTCAGATGTTTCGGGCCATGCATCATCACTTTTGCATCAGTGCCTCATCTTTACGTGGAGTTACCGAGTACATGGCAAAGTACATGGAGACCGCAAGGTTGCTCGTGCCAATCTGGCGTCGATTAGATTAGACTTCGGGAAGTACCCAGTGCTATTAAGGGGAACGAACGTAAAGCAAGGGTACTCGGTGGAAGCCACAAGCTTAACTACGGAGCAGAATAATAAAGTGCAGAGGCGCACAGGGCCTTCATCGTACACACCCGGGTTGCGCGTTTGAGTGTGCGCCTGTTGTTGTGCGCCTGTTGTTGTGCGCCTGTTGTTGGGACATGCCAAATCAATGGCCTTGTTCTGACTCGAGATTCATGTCTCTCTGTCCCTCCTCGCCCAAACGGATAGATGATATTTTCACCCACCATATATACTTGGGTACTTGCTTTCCCAGCTCGAGAGCTGGTCTGGCTTCTTCTTGCTCGCGCCTTTGCGCTGCTTTTCCAAACCACCCGTCTTCCGTCGACCACCCACATACATATTGCGACTAGCCGATGTTGGATCTTGTGCATCGCGTCCCCAGTCGTTCCCGTTCAAATGCCTGTCCTCAAACGCCGCTCCCTGTAATCTTCGTCGTTGTAGGTTCCAGTTTTCATGTTGTTCGCGTTGGGCAAGTGCTTTTTCTCCAGCAGGGCGGCAGATTTACTCTAATCCCGCCTTTCCCACCTTTTCTACTTGCACTGAATCCCAGCTTCTTTATTGCTGTTGCGTTATCCCCTTGCTGGTGTTTTGTTTTTTTCTCCCGTTTCCTTTTGACTCCCAAACTTTCCTATCTTCCTCGTTGCTCCATCATCGGGAAACGATCCCCTAGTCAAAAAGGGATTTTCAAAGGAGGAAAAAAAAAAAAAAAAAAACCCCTCTTATACTCCAAGAAAAACCCGTCGATCAACGTTGATCTGTATTGTTCTCGTTCACTTATCTCCCTTGCACCTATATTGCCTCATCACTGGCTGTGTCATAGACGGCAAAGAAAGTGAGGGATAGCCCAGACATTTTTGACACCCAGGATCGAGGCACTCGTATTCCGCGTTCAAGACAAGACATTCTAGCTGGAGAGCACGCGTATATGACGGACATAGCAAAGAGGCCCACGCTCCTGATCAACAACATTTCTGGCATCTTGGTCTTCTGGTTCGGTTGTAATATATATTCAATTGTCTGCGGCACAGGAAGACGCCGTATTGTTGCCCTTGTTGTTTGTTGGCTTGCCATTGACCCCCTACCCTCTTCCGGGTACGAAAGCCAGAGAGAGAGAGAGAGAGAGAGAGAGAGAGAGGTCTGGCAGCTTGAGGGCTTGAGGGCTTGAGGGCTTGAGGGCTTGAGGGCTTTGAGGCTTGAGGGCCTGGGGCTTGGGGATTGCTGGAACGCCACTGCGCAACAGGCTGGGCCGGGCCACACATCCAACACCCAACACCGGCGAGTTGGCGCCTTCCCAGCTGTCGAGTGCCATCTTTTGCCCTAGTCTGACTGACACCTGCCTGGGCATCCGCCTGGGCAACCCCAAGTGCCACCCATTAACCATTTATCCCTGCCAACACTGAACCAGACAGCACGAGACTGGCCCAGGTATACATACATACGGCCGTCGACTTTCATCAGCCGGCCTAGATGACTGCTGTCGACATGAATGCGCTCCCCAGGGACGAGCAACGGGCTATATGGGATGAAACTGGACGCAACTTTTGGCAAAAGTTTGATAACGATCACGATATTCACCATGCCAAGTCCGAAGCACAATATCAGATGCAGGCATCGAGCATCAAGGATGAACTAGATGAGTTAACAAACAAGCGGACCCAGCTCACAGACAGTCAAGAGCGTCTTTCCAAGGAGCTCGCCCAAGTCGAAGAGGAACTAGCCTGGGTGGTGGAAGCATGCGACAACAAAGTCACAGTACTGCATACCTTGGAACAAGACTATAGGAAGTGTGAGCAGGAGAAGCTCGAAAGACGCAGCCAGATTGCCACAACGATGGAGAAGTTCTTCCGCGAGAAGCAAGGAAAGGACCCCAATGCACCCTCAAGCCGAGACCGACAGCACTTTCATGACATTGTGAACAATACTCCTCAAAAAATTATTCCGAATCGAGAGGCCGTTCATGCAGAGGCACTTCAACAGGCCAACGAAGTGGCCAGGTCAACACAAGCGTTACCCCTACCAAGCCAGAAATACCTATTTCGAAATCAAAACCTGGAAACGTGCTTGTTAATGTTACTAATTCCGATGGCCATGTTATCGGCCCAGTTGAAAAGATCGAACCCTGGAACCAATGGGTAGAAGCTATCCAGGACGTACCGATCAGAAGACAGGTCAAAATTCGCCGCGGCCGCAAATTCACCCAGGATCACCTGGCAACCATATACGATCGTTCTGAAGCCAAGGGCGTCAAGTGGATAGCATGTATGATCCAGGCAACTGGCCAAATTCAGCAGCAGAGATGTCAATCCTGCGATAAGAATCAGGGTGCCTTTGATGACTGCATCATCTTGGGAGGGCCTCTTTTTCAAAAATGCGGAAACTGCGAGTGGAATCGACAGGGCTGTCATATGCCTATGAAAACGAACACATCTTCTAGTATGCATGGTCTTGGGGATAGTACGATTACTAAACGATCGGAAATGCTTGTCTTTAGAGCACCACCACCACCACCACCACCACCTCCTCCTCCTCCTCCTCCTACAGGGCAAGGGCAGGATCGCTCAATGGTCCGACCATATGCGAGCCATGAACCAAGCGGTGGCCCAGAACCCGTTCGACTGCCAAAAACGAATGAATACGGCTTTTTGAGCCACCGGCAACAGCATAATCAACAGCAGCAACACCCAGCATCAAGCGTCTTGACACCGGCCAACGCACACAATCGACCGCCATCCCGCGATATACCGACGCCATCCATCCAGTCAGTCGAAAATTCGCCCCATCCTATGCTACAAGCCGAAATTACGAGGAGCAACCTGGCCCTCAGACATGACGGTACTGTTTATATCTATCCCGAATGTGTGGAAGGCGTCCCTTTGATTAAGATCGACCAACGCCATCCCTACTGGGATCCCCGATGGCCATCTGTCGAATCCATCGTCAAGCCGCAACTTGATCTGTGGAGAACCAAGTACAACGAAGCCGTTCAGAAGAAGGCCAAGGGCGAAGGAGGATCAGCCAAATTCCAAACTGGGCGCCAAGTCAACAGGGGCCTCAAGATACTCGAATTCCTCGAACAGGGCGACATAAGTCCATACCAGCTCCTCTCCAAAAATATACACATGCTGGCAAGGGAACCATAACTGCGTACGATACGTTGTTCAGAATGTGCGAGACATTGGGGAGTTGGCCAGATTCAGGCTAGACATCTCGCCTGTTGACTGGCTTCGACATCGTCTTCATGAAATCATCTTGGAAGAAGGGGCCAACTTCAACTATTCCAAGACAATGCACGACTTTTATCACGATCCCAAACTCGCAGCTCTTCGGGACAAGAATGGTTTCAAGAGCATAGGACGGCCTTCGGGATTCAAGGCTGGCCAAGGCGGCGGCAGGGGCGCAAGTGGCACCCCTAGTGTGAAGAAGAGAAAGAGCATGCATGCACAGTCTGATACGCCTCGGGCTACGCCATCTGCTAGTCACTCACCACTAATCCCCAACAAGAATACATTCGATCTCCGGTTCCGAGTAGCAGCATTGCATATACTACCGACCCCGCGCACACCATTCCGAAGCGCCTGAAGCCGTTGTCCCCGTCTCGGCGCCCCCGAACGACGAATTCTACACGGACGATGTATCGGACACCGACTCCTGGAGCGGTGCTCCGCTTCAAAAGTTTGATTGGCGCGTGTATCAGGTCAAGACGAGACTATTTACGAGTCAAATCGAAGTGACACAATACTGGCACTGGAAGGAGGACAAGCGGGTGTTTGAGCATCAGATTTTGAAGGACACTAAGCCTGTTACTTGGGGTCTCCTTCGACCTCCCATTGATTTTGATATTCCCTGGACGACATTGTGCAGGTTGACTGGAACATGGATGCTTTACAAGTGCACTTTGTCATGAGCCAGTTCGGCTCTTCAAGATCCATGCAGGATGGCAAGCCTAGAGGTGACGTGATGGCAGCATTCAAACGAGTGACAACCATGCGACGATTCTTGAGCTATTGCCGGCAACGCCGGTTGAAGTTGACGAACATCACAGCGTAAGTGTTTTTTTGAGCTCCCAGAAGTATTGGCTTACCTCGGCTGACGTTGCATGTTCCAGGGACGAGATTGAAAAAGATGGGCGGCGATGCCATCTGAGAAACTGCCAGTAATAGACGACGAGGCGAGCCCTGCGCTCAGGGAATAGCTTTCCCGGCCGGAGGAGTAACACGTAGTAGATGGTGAATGTTGATACCCGGCAAAATACTGCCTGCTCTTTTCCTTTTACATTTACTGAATTCGTTGGCGTTGTTTCATGATGTTGTACTTCTTTTCCCTAGTCGAGAATCACTGGTCTGCAGGAGGACGACTCGTTGCAAAATGCTTCTTCTCGTGGGTGGGATATGAATGATGGTGTTGTTTACATCCGGTATACGGTTGTCAGTCATTATGGGTGTTTCTCCCATGGGTTCCGCTCCTTTTTTTTTCCATTGTTTTTCTGACTGATGCTGGAGCTTACAAGTCTCCAGAGTGCCATGCATTCAACGCATATACCCAACATGAGGGAGCGCCTGCCCTCATTTGCATATGATTTTTTTTCTTTCTTCTTGTTATGATGTGGTGGCTATCCTACATTGCCAGTTTAGACGTGCAACAGACCTGCACACGCGGTCCTGATGCATATTTTGAAAAACATGATGGGACATGTCTTTGATAGCAATATAGCTTCTTGTCATCCATGACGACACTTTGCAAAGATGATGCGCGCCGAAAGCAGCACCTTTTTTTATTTTGGAAATTGAACAAGGACGTGCTGAACGCGTGTGGCTGAAGTCGTCACGGGGTTTGTTGGTTGAACTTTGGACTTTACTATTAGTGTCGGCCTAATAATCTTCTTTCTCCCCTCTTGGCCCTTGGCACAAGGTGGCGTAGCCAACCAACACGCCATGTGCACTTGTCTATCCACGCAATGTGGATGTTTCCACTGGAGTGTGTTCAGAGAGTCAGTGGCCGAGCGACTTAATTCCGTGCAGGCCATTCAGGTCCGACGGATGGTGAGATGCGGAAAATCAAACGAGTGAGTTTCATGGACGTTGTTTGTCTCGCGTGCTGCTGTGCCACGGATGGGGTGTCCAGAAAGGTGGGCTAGGTAGGTAGGTAGAATAGATGGATGGGACAAGACGTGCTCGGAGCTTTTTTACTTTTTTTCTTTTTTTCTTTTTCTTTTTCGGCACCGAGACAGAGCATCTTACCGAGTTGTCTCGTCTCGTCTGGTTTGGTGTAGTTGTTTGCAGCGGACTGATGGTATTGGCATATATTCTATCCGGGGACAAAGACTCCGTACACAATTCATCGTGATTTAGACACGTGTTTTCCAAACGCAGATTTCAGTACACGCTACATGGATAAGCCAAGATGGAAATAGAAAAACTGTGCCTCGCGATATTTCAAAGAGAGAGAGAGAGAGAGAGAGAGAGAGAGAGAAAGGGGCTGTTGTGGTGCTGGTCATCGCTTTCGCAGAGATCTACTGCCGACTGTCTTGGTGGTATTGACTTTTGCGTTCTGGACATGACTAGTACCTGCGCCCATCATTCTATTCATGATTTCTTCCTTCATTTGCATGGCATCGGGATCTGCGTATTCAAGTTGCGTGGCAGGAGGCGGGGGCTGTGTGTCCTTGTCCATTTCGTCCTCGTCCGTTCCTGCCGCCACTGCGGCGCGTAGACTATCCGTCATTTGTCGAGGGCCCGAGCCGCTTCCGTCTCCGTTGTGACTTGCCGCACTGCTGCCGTTGGAGACGTTGCTGACGGCCCGGCCGAGCAGCTGCCGACGACGCGGCCGCGGCCGCGTGGGTGCCGTGTGCGCATGGGACTTGCTGTCGCTTGATACGGACCCCGTCGCGACTTGGATGAGGTCGGAGAGCTTGGACGACAAGACTTGGCGTTCTGATGCTTTTCTCTGCTGCCTTTCGGCCTCGGCCTCGGCCTCGTCTCGTTCTTCATCCTCATCGCCGCCATCGTCCTGGCGGCCGGCGAGACCACTTGTTGGCTCTGTTGAGGCGTCGTCGGGTGGAGGCGCAGACGGGCCTCGAGATATTAGTAGTGAGGGGGCTTCTGCCTGGGTTCACACTGGAAGGGCTCCGACTTTGTACGACTGGGCGGGAAGGTATGCTTCGGTGGCGATGGTGACTTGTTGAGTTGCGCGCCGGATACTTCGGCGAGTGGAGTATCCCTTCGCTTGCCAGCGGCACCGGCAGGTTGTTGACTCTTTGCTGTGACGAAATCGGCTGAAGTTATCGGCTCCTTTCGAGCAACTTTCAGTGTCGACCTGCAGGCCACGTCCTGACGAGAGCGAGACGTCTCTTCCGAGGAATCCTCATCAAAGCCACTTGCGTCGAATCCTCCCATCATCCTTGGTCGCCGGGAACCAGGCCGTGATTTTGTGCTCTGACTAGGTTGGCCGCCGGCCCCGTCTTGATTTCTGGGCGCGTTTGTGGTTCACGTCGGTTTCTGAGTTCGGGGAAGATGAACTTGTCCGTCGGCGCGTTGAACCCGGTCGATATGCACTCCCATAACCAATCGGCTGTTACGACGGGCACGCCCCATTCAAGAGCGTACTTCAACTTTTCTTTTCGCATCGCGCCAAGAGATCTGCATACCAAGACGCTCGTTGTCTGTCTAAACTCTTCTTCATACCTGGCCCCCAGCTGGGACGCACTGCGAGCAATTTGATTCAGTTCCAGGCCCGAAAATGCCGCGCTGCAGATGACCAGGTCGGAAAAGCCTGGGATGGGAAAAACGGGGAACGGTCTGCCCAGGACATGCTCGCTCGGATGGAAGAATTGCTTGTTGTGCAGGCACTTTTCAATATAGAATTCGGTGACAATCTCCACGTCATCGCTTGGCAGCTTGGGGTGTGAGTTGGCTGCCGACATTTGGGGCACTACCAAGAACCGGCGTGGAAGTTCAGTCGAAGTCATGGTCGTCGTAGCGGCCACTTCACGCAGAGACGAGGCCACGGAGCCGCCCAAGGTGGTGATGGTATCTTCGAGCACCGTGTGCCGTTTGTCGTTGAAGCCGTTGATTGCAAAAATGCACCTGGCAAAGACACCTTCGCTTTGGGTAGTTCCGAGCTGCGCAAGGTGGTGTGCCTGTCGGATGGTAGGCTCGGGGTCGCTTGATCTGGTGGTGCTTCGACGCTGGTAGGCTTGTTGGCAAAGGAATTGTCCCTGAGCTAGACCGACCCAGGATATCTCCCCAGAGATTGTTTCTGTTGTGAGCTGAGTTTCATGCTCGCAGTCTTGCGCAGTTTTCGAACCCCTCTCTTCCGTGGTATTTGAGGCGGACGACCTGGACCGTTTTCCCAGTGTATTGGGGTCCCTCTTCACCCAAGCCCCGACACCTTGTTCCTCGGCAGGTAGCAACGGATCAAACCTGGTCTCTTCCAGGATCATACCGCGCGCTATGCTTTGGTCTAGCCAGTCTAGTGTCACGGTATAGACATTCCAGGATTTGGCAGCAGTGAACTTTTTGCCCTCTGGCTTACTGACGATGAGATGGGTGCATCTTCTGGTCAAATCGCCCGTATAGCGCCCGCCGTTTGCCACGATCCGCGCCGCAATGTCGTCTCGTTGTTCACCGAAGCCCGTCAGGCATATCAACAGTGACGGACGGCCGTCGGGCTGCCCTTGTTGTGGTGATGTAGCCTCGATGCCACACTTCTCAAGCGCCTTTAGCTGGTGTTTCTTCTCGAGTGCCGCGAAATCGATTTCCTCGTCGTTTTTCCAGAGATTCGCCACCGCTTCAACCCAAGCTGCGTCCATGGCTTTGATGTCAGGTCGCTCGCGGGCGACATGGCGGTATTTGGGAGTGTCATAATCGCCAACAATAAGATGTGTTACGTCTGGCGTGAGATCGTATTTGTGAACGCCTCCAAGCTCTTCGACCTTGGCAGCGATGTCGGTCTAGTTGAAAGCAAATCAGGATCCCCGTCAGCGAAAAAAAAAAAAAAAAAAAACACGACTGTCTTTCGAGTGCCAGATTCAATGGAAGGACGGGTAACGTTGGGGGATGGGACAGACCCGCTGATCAGGTGGAATGCTGGTGCAACAAGCGGTAATGTCGCGAAAAGGCTCCGCTGGATCAATCGAGTGCCTTTCATCATCGGCAGCTTGAGGTGATGCCATATTCTTTTCGCAACAGCATGTGCGCGAGCGATGCGGGCCAAATTCAAACAATGGACGCGAAAATTTCCCTACGAGGACGATGCAAGCGGGATGCAAGCGGGATGCAAGCGTGGTGTATTACTATCGTGGACATGACAAATGACAATCCCCATTACATAGAGTGATTGAGAGAAGTGGGACGCGTCGAGCTGGGCCAGACCGCGTTTCCAAAATTGATACTACATTACTCCGTAGACTCGCGAATGTGGAACGGAATGTCTGGATCGACTTGTCGGCGCCGCGGGGCCGAGTACGGGGCGGGGTGGGTGGCGCTGGTTGTGGCGGTGGCTTCCTGCGTGTTGCCCGCTGTCTGGCTGCTGTCTGGCCGCGCCTTCAAACCAGGCAGGTCTGTGAGCACTGTGAGCACTGAGAGCACTGTGAGAGCACTGACAGTGAGAGCACTCTCAGCTCAGCAGCAAGCCGTTGGTGCTCGAAGAGACATCTAAAGTTACCCCACCAGTATTAATCCTTTCTTCCTCCCGATCACCATCTCGCGACCTTGGACGGCTTGCTGCTACTCGCTCTGTCTGAGTGGTGTCTGCCGAGCCCAACACCTCTCCGAGTATTCCGAACTCTATCTAGTTTGACAGCGACCGACACATTCGCGCTGCTGGGCTCTGTCCCATATTCAGCTACGCCGAACAAACGCACGGCGGCTCACGGCCCAGCCCACGACCTTGTCGACCTTGTCAACGAGTCCCTCGATCAAGCCGAAACAGGCTGTGCCAGACGTCTGGCCGGCACTCCAGCAGCAGAAATGCCACCTCCATCATCAAGTCAACAAAGGTCCTGGTTGCCCAGTTCGTGGCCCTCACCGGCGCATCTGAGCGACAGGCGACCAAGGTACGTTGTGATGAACAACAACACGGGCTCAACGACAAGCTCGATTAATCAACCATCCTGTCTGATTGCCCCTCTGCCGGCCCGATTGTGATGTACATCTGGACATCGTATTACTGGGTTTACTGCAACTATCTCCCGTCGGTTTATCGTCAAATCCGGCTAGGCGAATTCTACGCCCGTAACGTGATTCAAACCTGAAGCTAATTTGCGTGGGGTACAGTATTTAAAATCGACTGGCTACAAAAGCAACGAGGCTGTTGATGCGTAAGTCTTGGTTATTTCCTCGACCCTCTCAGAAGTTTTGCACCTCGACCGGGCTGCCCTGCTCCTTCGAAATTACAATGGCACAACATAAACCACACTCCCCGTCTCCTCGCCATGGCCTCCTAGGACCAGCCCGTCCTCTGTGGGTTCGAATTATCTTTGATTTGTCTCTGTTCGTAGGGACATGTCCGAGGATGTACTCCGTGTCTTCCATACTCAAGCTGTGTGGGTGATCAGTGGGGTCCCACTATTAACTGACGTAGCCCGTCTCTCCCCGACACACGACATACATAGTAGGGCCGAGTGACGCCGATGGCTCTGGAAATAAAAGTCAAGAACATCGCCTCCATCTCCATCTGCCCCTCCTTCTCTGTACCGAATACTTCCTTTGTGGCCACCTTGCCCTCTGGACGCATCACAAGCTTGAGTTCCGCGAATGGCTGCAGTCAAATACACTCTTCACTTTACTTAAGAACCTGCTCCGAAATCACCCGTGGTCTCCTTTCCCTCTCCATGTATGGCCTGGGCACTTTAAGCCACCTTGCTTGAAACTTCTGATCGAATTGTCCTCACGGTTGGGCCAGGAAGATGGGTTGGAAGAATCAAGTCAAGCGTCATTTGTCTTCTTCTGAGAAGCTCCTTTCTGGTCTTCGCCGAAATCACGGTACAAGCCTCTCTTCACATTCGCGGCCAAGTGGCTCATAGACACAGGTTCTGACATGACGGGTCGACCGGGTACTAACTTTAAGCGTTGTTGCTAGGTTCTACTCCTCAAACGATGCCAAGGGCCCGTCGCCGATCGACTCTCAATTGGAGGCTTTGTTTGATTCATTGAGAGGTACAGGATGGAATTCTGTGCGCACTTTTCGCAATCGGTTTACTGACACGGCACAGATGATGGCAGCGACGACAAGGACAAGATGGAACTCGAGTCCACGATGAGTTACCTTGACAGCAAACTCAAGGTCAATCTCGAGAACGCCGAACTTTTCATCGCATTAGAAATAGTACAAGCTCCCAACGTTGGTGAGATTAGTCGCCGTGGTTTTGTTGAGGATGGAAGGCCACGGGGTGAGATTTTTGAGCCGATATGCATTTACGTCATGTTTTCTTCATGCCATTGTCACTCGTGGCACTGACTGACTCTGGGACGTAGAGCCGGGACCACGAACCAAGAACATGCCGCTTACATAAAGAGTCTTTCATCATCGCTATCGACGACCCCGGCCCTCTTCAAGAAGGTATACCGCTACACATTTGTAGCTGGTCGAGAAGCCGATCAAAAAGCACTCAGTTTGGAAAACGCCATGGTATACTGGGGCATGCTTTTCTCGCCGCCTGGCATGATTTGGAAGAGCAAGAATCACGATTGGTTGGATCTCTGGAAGACGTACCTCAACGAGAAATGGACCCGGTCTGTCAACAAGGATATGTGGAACATGGTTTTGGAATTCGCCGTTCAATCCATGGCAGACGAGAGCCTCTCGTTTTGGAATGAAGATGGTGCCTGGCCCAGCGTCATCGATGATTTCGTCGACTGGTGTCGAACCAAAGGTATTGGAAAGTCTGAGTCGATGGATGTGGACCATGAGGACTGAGGAAATGAAGAAAACTGGCGGAACTGCACAGCGCATCTTGAATGGCCTTGTGCATCTGCCGTCATAGCAGACGTTGAATTGTCTTGGCCGACAGTGAATGAGGTGGCGCAAGACTTCGAGATTTTTGGCGAAGAATCTCGATCTTTGAACGTTGCGACTAGAACAACAACGTTTCGGGTTGATGCAATCATCATTATGCAGCTGGAACATCTTATGATAAGATACTTACGAACACCACCATGACCAAAGAAGTCAAGTCATGTTATATCCGAAGTTTGCCAAATATGAATATCCTGAAAGCTCCGTCCACGTGAACTTTTTTTTTCCAGAGTGGTCTGAACAGTAATAATTGGTCGCTAAGTCAAGATATTTGCATTGCAAAATGCTCCTGACGCGAGAGAAAACAAATCTAGCCAAATCTACAAGATGATCCTTGAATGTTTTGAATTCGCAACACCCTCTCCTGGTGTGATGCGCGACAGCGGAGTCCCTCTTCTTTCACCAAGGCTTCCTTATCATACAAGGTGGGTGCCGTCCAACATGGACACAGACCCAAATTTTCGTTGACCACCAGGTGTCCACGTTATCACACGATTACTTGCTCAGCAAGGAAACCATGTGGTATTCTGACATCATTTCTCAAGCACAACCGCGCGCGCACTCGCTCTCGTTGCGCTCCCCAGACGAGAAACTCACGCCTCACTCCCTGCGTCCTCCACTTGGGCGGGCCAAATCTCGACAAGGTATTCAGCTTCCCATCCCCAGCTTCACGTGCGCAGATCGTATCATGCGAGGTTCCAGGCGCAGCGTCGTCCGCAGATCCTGATGGACCTTGGTCGAAGAATCGTAGCGCATGACGAAGTAATGGCCGTGCGTGTGCTTCATCTGGTGCACGGAGATGGGCTTCGGCAGCGAGAAGACGCCCCAGTTTGAGAGGCCGCGGACGACGCCGCCGTTACGGAGAACAAGTGATCCTACGGTTTGGGCGATTCTGCGTGCTCGTTAGTGTTTGTTTTTTTAATTCCTTCCAGGCGTGATGATGCGGTGAATGGCGTGGTGTCGAACATACTCCTTTACTTCGACGAGGTTGCCTGGTCGGACCTGGGTAGCGCGTTAGTACGATGTTGCTAGGGGAGGGCAGTAAGGGTGCGTCTGGGGATTTTTTTCCCCAGCGGTGCGCTTACTATTGCGATGAGTTCGTAGAGCATGTTGGCGGCACGTATGCTTTGAGATTGTCGGCCTGGTGGGATGGTGAAGTTTAGTGTGGCATTTGTCGAATTTCGGGACCGACATGATGCCCGATGATTCGCCGGGTGGGGGCATGTTCGCGTTGGCAGGAAGTGTACTCCGTAGTCGCAGATGATTGAGCTTCTTGTTCCTATACTGCAACACCGTCACGTCGAGGGATCTTCCAGTGGTGACTGGATGGTTTTCAATGTCTAGTTTCTCCGGGTGGGTGTAGCTGGCGATGACAAGTCGTGCAATCAATTCCACGAGAAACGATTGATGGAAAGTTGTGCGATTAAATGGATCAATGGAAGCTAGGATGTATTGATTGAATTTTGATAGTTTTCTGATAGTTTCTTGATAGTGTTTTTTTCCTCAATGGTTATTGCTAACGCATCGGAGCAATGCCGATATTCATCACCACATATCCGATGTGTTGGCAATAATCATTGAGGGAAAAATCCCCATGAAAAATCAACAGGACTAAATCAATCAATACATCATAGCTTCTTGCGCGCAGGCATCTGTTGTAAGGATACACTGCGGTAACATTAATATACTGTACATTCTCATCATAATCCTTCTTTTGATAGCGCCTGCCATATCCTCCATGGCAGCTTCCACCCCCTGTCTTTACGGCGAATGGGTCAAAATTGGCCTTTTCCAGATTCTCCAAATAATTTCCGGCAGGAATGGCTTCTAGAAGCACGCCAAAGCTTTGCCTTATCTCCCTCGCTGTGTCGCTGTCTTCCAAGTACACATGCTCAGCCTCTCCTTCGTGCTCGAACTCATGTCCTGGGTCCTCGCCGGCTTTTAAGCGCTTCAGCATCTCCCTGACGGTAATGAGGTGGTCGTTGGCACGGGTGGCCACCTTGAAAACAGCATTTTGCAGACCTGGTGCGCTGGGACCTTGCCTGAACACCTCCTCCTCCTTGACGCCCTCTTCTGCCATGATGTCGAGTGGAAGTAAAGGGATGGTTCTCGGATCGGCGGTGCATCGAACCCGGTGGGCGTTTTGATGGGCTGGCCTGGCGCAGCCAGAATGGGAATTCCTCTCAGCACAGCGATAATACCACAAGCCTTGCCGATGTGGCTGGCTAAATGATCGATATGCATAGATCGAAGGGGCATGGACGCCAGCGTCGCATACATCATGGTCGAATAGGTATTCTCGGCGTAGTCCTCCAGCGCTAATAAACTCGGGTACGGCCTGCTGGTCATGTGCTTTTCCCGCGTTTTCACAAGGCGTGACACCCAGAACTTGATCGACTTTTTGGTGGAGGCTCCGGCTCGCGCTTCCAGACTCTGCAGGGCGTGATGGAGCAAGAGGCATATGGGTTCTCGAGGGGCGCCCCAGTAAAGGTCTTACCGAGAGACTCTTGCCAGAATTTCATTCGCAAAGCGCCGATTGTCGGGTTAGATACGATCTCGGGAAGTCGAACGAGTTCTAGATTCAGAGCCCGGAGAGCCGCATAAGTGTCTTGGACGGGAGGGGGACGAAGCGCCGAATTAAATGGGCATCATAGTCGCTCGTCCTGTGAAGACAGTTAGTTGAAGGGTATCAGCCGAATACACAAGCCGGCAGTGGCCATACTGAAGCTGCTTCAAGCAGTATCGTCTTGCTGAATCTACGTCGGCGTCCGTCACATATCGTCGACAGCTTGCCGGAGAATTGCAGGCAAGCCTTCTCAGGCCGTGGCCCAGTACCTGGGGACGGCGCATAAAGAACTACTTGGGAGCTTTGCAGGGTTCAAAATTGGCAGGGACGAGGAAGCTGTGCAAATCAGTCTTCAAGGGCCAATGAAGAACATTGTATTAAATAGATATCGCAAGCGCGGTCCGGGGTGGTGACTGCCACTCCACGCTCCAGTTTGTTGTGCCTCTGGGGCACGCCGGGCAGGACAGGCTACAGCTGAGCAATTGAGCTATGGGGAAAAAAATCACAGTGGGTGTGACGTGACGTTATCGGGGATTTATCGGGAGCTAGCTCCATGGATGGTAACTTGATGATGGCGCCAAAGCACATGACCACGTGTACTCCCTGCTGCCAACACGCTTTCGGCGCGTCTCCCCACTAAACCTATTAACCCCGTCACTTCACGTCACGTCACGTCTGTAATTTTATCTCGAGGCGTGCGGAGCACACAGTGGCAAAGGCGTGTGTGTGTCTCTTCACAATAGGCATTTACAAATGGGCACGCTTCATCATGCAGATGAGTGCCGCGACAGAGCCCCCTTCCAAGAAGCGGAGGTTTCTCCAGGATCCCGACGAGGCTTCATCCGATTCTGTCCATTTCAGCCCGCGAGGCAGAGATTCGCCTGCGTCTGGCAAGCAATTGCTCAAGGAAGACGACAGTGACCGGCCGCATCAAGACGCACGCATTGCTCTTGCTGAACTCGATGACAATGGTGCAACCAATCCCAAGCCTAAAACTCCACGTGAGACGCCATCACGTCCAGAGTCCCCATGAGTTTTGACAAGGATATGTTTGAGAGCTTCATTGGCGACAAGATCAGCAACGAGGTGCTTAACATTATCCGAGATACATGCGGCAACAATCTAGAGAGAGCTGTCAACAAGTACCTCGATGGCACGTACAAAAGCTTTTATCCAAGAAGACTTTCGGTTCTCTCAGTCAACGGCCACCGCCGCCTGCTGCGTCCTCGAATGGACAACAAACATCGCCCGCTTCGACAACTCCCCGAGGCAGTATGCCACAAAGGCGATACATAGGCGCCTTCGGTGTGGAAGGCTGGGTTACTCGCAGTGGGACGAACTTATTGAAACACGGCGACATCGTTAAAATTGAGCGTCAAAAATACAGCCACCGCCACCCCCAAAGGCGAAAGCCAAACTTGGCGTTCCCAGCACGCCCACAAGATCAAATACTGCTGCTTCGAGAAGAGTCGATGTTATCGTCCGCTTCTCTACTCAGTCTGGAACAGAGATCGGTCGCTTGGCCAAGGATACCGCCAACTGGGTGTCGATCCTGCTTGACCAGAACGTTTGTTACCTGGAGGGAACTTGTGTTTACGCTCCCGAGCGACTACGAACCAATGATACCGTGTTCCTGCAGCTGAAGTGCTCATTACTGAAGTCTGCTTTTGACAATCGAAATTTCAAGCTGGCAGATGACCGATCAACCACCATCTTTGGACAGAGTGAAAGCACAGATGAGAAAGAGTTGAGGCTACGTCAGGTAGCATTAGTCAGATTATTTCAGGAAATCAATCTTCAGCCTACCAGGGCCAATGCGGCCGCGCAGGATGGACGAAAAGGGCTGCTTCAAGTGGCCGAAATGGAGGAGCAAAAACAAAGAGAGGCCAAGAAAGTGGTCAACTCTGCTAAAGAATCTAGCTCCCCACCAAATTCATCAGACGCGGAAGAAGGTGAAGAACTAGAGCAGGATCAGCTGGATACTTTGTACAAAAAGGCGCAATGCTTTGATTTTGACACCCCGGAAGCCGAACCAGCCGATACCTTTGACATGACGTTGCGACCCTATCAAAAGCAGTCACTCTATTGGATGATGGCAAAAGAAAAGACGAGAGAAGTAATCGCGAGCCATCTATGCATCCCCTTTGGGAAGAGTACCAGTGGCCCACTCAGGACGTGGACGACAAAGAGTTACCCGAAGTGCGAGGCCAGGCCAAGTTTTATGTAAATCCTTACTCTGGTGACTTGTCTCTTGATTTTCCAGTACAGGAGCAGCATTGCCTCGGTGGGATTCTCGCTGATGAAATGGGCTTGGGCAAGACTATACAGATGCTCAGCCTTGTTCATTCCCATCGATCAGAAACCGCTCGTCAAGTTCAACTCTCCAGTGGAGGTATCTCGACTGTCAATCAACTGGCTCGCTTGGGGGAAACTCATCTGGTAAATCGGCTGCATTATGCACAACCTTGGTCGTGGCCCCCATGTCACTGTTGGCACAATGGCAGAGCGAGGCCGAAAAGGCTTCAAAGCGAGGCAGCATGAAGATTGAGCTTTACTACGGCAATGATAAGACCAACAATCTGCAGGCACTCTGCAGCAGTTCAAACGCATCTGCAGCCCCAGATCTAGTCATTACTAGCTATGGCGTTGTGCTGTCCGAGTTCACATCGCTGGTGGCCAAGAATGGCGACAAGTCGTTTCACAACGGCCTCTTCTCCTTGAATTTCTTTCGCGTCATTCTTGACGAGGCTCATCACATCAAGAATCAGGGCGCCAAAACTGCGCGAGCGTGCTACGAGATCTCTGCAAACCACAGGTGGGTGTTGACAGGCACACCAATTGTGAACAAACTTGAAGATTTGTTCAGCTTGGTCCGATTCCTTGGCGTAGAGCCCTGGAACAACTTCTCCTTTTGGAAAACATTCATCACAGTTCCATTCGAGTCTGGTGACTTTGTGCGCGCCTTGGATGTTGTCCAGACCGTGTTAGAGCCGTTAGTCATGCGAAGAACGAAGGATATGAAGACCCCCAACGGCCAACCGCTCGTTACGTTGCCACCGAAGCAGATTGACATTGTCGAGGTGGAACTGTCAAAGCCTGAGCGAGACATTTACGACTACATCTTTAGCAAGGCAAAGCGCACTTTCTCCAAAAATGTCGAGGCTGGAACGGTGATGAAGGCTTTCACTACCATTTTGCCCAGATTCTGCGCTTACGGCAAACATGTTGTCACCCCATTCTCGTTCGAAATCGTGACATTGTGGCCGACGAGGTAGAGGCTGGCGCCGCAGCAGATGCAGCATCGGGCCTGGGCGACGACATGGACCTGGAGACCCTGGTGGCACATTTTACAGCCACGACGGACGACATAGCCAAGGAGAACTTCGCGTACGGGGCCCATGCTCTCGAGGAGATTCGCAACGAAGCGGAAAAAGAGTGTCCCCTCTGCTTCGACGAGCCAATGAACGACCAGACCGTCACTGGGTGCTGGCACTCGGCATGCAAAAAGTGCCTACTAGACTTTATGAAACACGAAAGCGATCGAGGCGTGGTGCCGCGCTGTTTCAATTGTCGAGAGCCGCTCAACCAGCGAGATTTATTCGAGGTAGTCAAGCACGACGATGAGATGAACGCTGGTTCCTCCGAGCCTAGGATCAGTCTCCAAAGGCTTGGAGTCAATCAATCTTCGGCCAAGGTAGCAGCCCTCATGTCGGAGCTTCGAGCTCTCCGTAAACAGCACCAGCATATGAAATCCGTCGTCTTCTCGCAATTTACAGCGTTTCTGTCCCTCATCGAGCCCGCTTTAACGCGCGCCAATGTCAAATTCCTCCGTCTCGACGGCACCATGGCACAAAAGGCCCGTGCAGCCGTACTAGAGGAGTTTTCGGAGAAGAAGGGCTTCGCAGTTCTTCTAATCAGTCTTCGCGCCGGCGGAGTCGGTCTGAACTTGACAAGCGCAGGACGAGTCTTCATGATGGATCCCTGGTGGAGTTTTGCCATTGAGGCGCAAGCCATCGATCGGGTGCACCGATTAGGTCAGGAGGACAACGTCGTTGTGAAGAGGTTCATTGTCAAAGAGAGCGTGGAGGAGAGAATGCTGAGGATACAAGATCGGAAGAAGTTCATGTGAGTTTGCAATGGGTTCCCTCTTTCCTCAATTGCTCTGGACAACCAACCGCCTTTTGCATTGTATTTACGAGACACTAATCGTGGTACAGCGCGACTTCCTGGGAATGATGAATGACGAGGAAAAGAAATTACAGCGCATTGAAGACATTAAAGAGCTACTCAGCTGAGGCATCATCATAGTAGCTGTTGTATTATTAGTTAACGGGTGGTCATTTTCCTTGGGGAGCATTTGTTGGCGCTTCTGGCGGACCATGTTATATGTAACGTGCTACTATAGAGATGGTGTGGGTGCTACAGATGAGCTACGAGACGGAACAGGAAGCACACAGTATTACCACGACATTTCATCGATTAGGTGTCTCTGTTTTCTGGAAATATAGGAAAAGGTTCATTTTTTTATCATATCTAACTTTAGTCGTTCCTTGTCATTTCTCTCCACTTTTCAAAGGGAGGAGGGGGTATTTATTATTTTTGTTACCATGCCGCGTAAGTTTACTTGATGAGGACCTGGGCCTTGGCATCCTTCTCCTTCTCGTCACCAAAGACATTAATGTTCCATGAGGGGTTATCTACATGTTGTTAGCACGAGGTTGCTGTGAACCATGGCCCAAAGAAGGTGGTGGGAGGGTGGATGACGTACAAGTCTTGGGGATGTTGAAGCGCTGAGGAGTCTCGCCAAGCTTGTTGAGGTCCTGGACTGCCTGGTCGTCGAGCTCAACCTCCTGGAAGTTCTCACGGATGCGAGAGGGTCACAGATTTGGGGATGACAGTGTGGTTGCCGAGAACGGACCAGGCGATGATGACTTGAGCGGCGGTGACGGTCTTGCCCTGGGCGGCTCCTAGACGGTCGGCAATGGCCTTGACCTCGGGGTGTTGACGAGCAGAGGAACGTTCCAGCTGTTGTTGCCGAAGGCAGAGTAGGCTGTGATGATTATGTTCTTCTTGGCGCAGTAGTCAACCAGGGGGTTGGGCAGGCGAGGGTGGCGCTCGATTTGGTTGACGGCGGGGACCACGCCAGTGGCAGCGATGACGCCTTCGAGCTGTTCCATTGTGGATTTGTCAGTGAATGGGATCTTGGGCTTTTTTGGGGGAGGGGGAGGTTCATTATGTCTAAGTTAAACGTACATGCTCAATACTAAAGTTGGAGACACCGACGGAGCGGGTTTTGGACTTGGGGAGCTCTGTGACAGCTATAGGGGTACAAAGACGTGTTAGTTGGCTGATGCATAGGAAGTCTTGACTTGATTATTGTAAACCTACCCTTCCAGGTCTGGGCAATGGTGACGCCACGGTTGAGTTCAACCTCACTGCCATCGGCGACTTTGGGGAACATGTCGTCGCCAGACTTGAACGCAACGGGCCAGTGGATGAGGTAGAGCTAAGCCAGAAGGTCAGAAGTCGTGTACGATGGAAGGGGCGGGCGTAAGATGAGGGCGTAAGATGAGAGCGTACATCGAGGTAGTCGAGCTGCAGCTCGGCCAGGGTATCATCAAGAGCAGCCTCAACATCCGCTGGGGCGTGCTTGTTATTCCACAGCTTGGAGGTGATGAAGATGTCCTCACGCTTCAGGCCAGGAACATCAGCGAGTGCGCGCTTGATGCCCTCGCCGACTTCCTTCTGATTGCCGTAGATCTTGGCCAGGTCAAGGTGACGGTAGCCGGTCTTGAGAGCCTCATAGACACCATTGCCGACCTCGCCGGGGGCGGCTTGCCAGGTGCCGTATCCCACACGGGGATGGCGTGGCCAGAGTTGAGAGTGATGGTCTTGCCGAAAGACATTTTCCTGTGTCTGGGGAGGTAATCTTCCTTCTTTTCCGACTTGGAGAGGAGATGGACTCGGAGAGACTCTGGGGATATGGGACGGAGGAGGAATCAAAAACACTTTAAATGGAGAGAGGGGGAACTCGGGGAGGGACTAGCATCAGAGGTCGAGTGGGTACAATGATGAGTTCAGCCTACACAATTGCTTCACCAATCCATGTATTCTAACTCCCTTTTCTTTTCTTTTCTTCTCTTCATGGGCTGGACACAGTGACAGGGAACGGCCATCGACGTCACGAACCCTGTGTATGTGAAAATCCCATGAATGGTCGAACTCGGAATCGACGTTAAGTGTGTTGGGTGTTGATGTAAAATTGAATACATAGACGTCGGATCCAGTGCATTGCATCATAATAATCATGATCATTAACAATCATGGACATGGAGGGCGAGGGGCGAGGGCGGGCGAGGGGCAGGGCGGGCATCGCCCCGCTGTTGAAATCGGCAGGAACCAACCACCCTGAGCGATTTGATTTGACGGAGGGGAGACGAGGGGCAACGAGGGGCAACGAGGGGCAATTCAAAGAATGACATGGAAAAGATGACACGCCAGACTATTGTTATGTAATATAAGTAATAGCTTCATCGATTGTACTTCTTTTGCCCCCAACAAAGTCGACAACAACTAACAGCCATTTCCACTCATCCAGACCAACCATGGCTCCTCAAAAGTCCCATTTCCTCGTGGACGGCCCGTTTCCGCGGAATCCCACCGTGACTCTATGCAAAGCACTAGCACTGTCCGACGGGCGCCAGAACCGGCAATGGCAAACCTGAAAGGATCTGAAAGGAACATTTGTGGAAACGCAAACGATGTCGATTCGCCATTTCTGAAGCTAGACCCTGTAGAGAGATCCCAAAGGCACCATCAGCACCCGATTTTGCCGACAATGACAAGTCTCGACAGATACAGATTGCTCGCTCGAATCTGAGCTTTGACTAATTAGCGCCCATGTGCGACTTGCGATTCTCCTCTCCCTGAGTCCCCTCTGCGTCACGGGGGCCGCGGAGGAACAAAAAGATTTCCCCTTCCATGTGGCTGTCCTGCGGTGTGACTTTGCGCATTGTCCATCTTGCGACGACGATGTAATGTTTGTTTTATTTGTTTGTGGGCGTAACTAATGATCATTCAATTTAGATTGTGGGTCTTCTTCCTGGTCCCGGTGCAAGAAGAGGTAAGCAATAAGAATATCCAAGAGAGCCGCGAAACATTTGTTGACGTTAATCACTATGTAGGAAAAGTCACAGTAGTCCTGACTCCTGCACGTGGAAGTAAGCTTGTTTGCGCAAACACGACGCCAAGTGACACAAATTCAGGCCGCCACTCATATCCAACGCACACGCACTTGAAAGCACATTCTGCGGTTTGCCTCGCCAACGCTGACATGGCCGTGACATATCGCTCATTCGTTGTCACAAACGGCGAACCTTGAAACGGACGAGGTGGTCGACGCAGCATGTCATGTCATGGACCGTTCCCAAACAATGAGAGTAGATTTGCTTCCTACGAGGTGCCTTGTTCTGTAGACCGCACGTACTCCCCCTTCGTTATATCTACCCGGTCAAGCGCAAAGATGTAGTGAAAATCCAGCAAGAAACCTCCATCACGAGCATGTCTGCTCGTCTTCCTCTATATCATCCTGGGCGCGGTCATTGCCCTCGTGCTCACTTGCATCCTCCACTGGGGTGTTTCGGGCACTCCGTCTATTCCTTCAGACGGAGGCGTCGAATACCATCGAGGTCGATTTTCACTACTGGTCTCCGCCATGGGACTCGGCATGGCCGGAGGAGACGCGACGCCAGCCCGGTAGCTGTTCCTTTGGACACGTTGGATCCAGAGACGGGCGATGTTACTCGTCCTAATAACATACATTTGAGACAAGGTTCTAGTTGAGAGAAAACTTTTGCAAGGTAACATCCCGATCCAGCATAAAGGAACCTGCTTCCCATCTTTTGTTTTCTGTCATGGGCCGACGAAGCTGATTGACGAGAAGCCATTGTTGGTTTGGCTTGGAGGAGTAGGCCGACTTGCGCTGGATGCAAGTTGACCATCTCGCCTACTCTATTCGGACTTTGCTGGGTGGTCTCGGATTTCATGAGGCAGCCGGCCTTTGACCCGTAGAGGAGAACTTTAGGGTTAAGAGAAAAAGGATATGAAACTCAATCAGCTTTCACATTGGAGATGCCATTGTGTGGATATGAAAAAGAAGTCATCAAGCCCACTTCATATTTTCCAATTACCTTGTCCAATTCGTAGCCATACAGTTTGTAAATAGTCGCCTCGCCGTTGCTCCACTCCACCATGCAACACGTGAATAGTACATGCTGAATTCCGCGTACAAGAAATGATAGTTTTTCATCCACGCTTCTTCTCTTTTAAATTCACTTCCTGGCTCTTCAGCCGGTGCGCCTTCTGCGGCGCCTTCTGCTGGTGCTGCTTGGGTGGATTCCGAACTCTTGGAAGAGCTCCTGGAGGACTTCGTATGACGATGTCGATTTTTCCGATGTCTAAACTTGACAGAAGAACGATAGATGTAAAGGAATGTGCAAGCTGCTACAAGAAATGCACCCAGGATGATGCCCATTGCGATTCCAATTTGTATGTTGGTATTGTCGGTCGGGTTGCTCGAGAACTGCCTCTTCTTCTGGAAAATAGCAAAGTCGTCGTCAAGGAATGGCCCGGCCGTCTCTGCCTTGCTCGACGACATCTTCACTCGTTGCGACATGACGCCCCGCGTCCGACGAAGCTCCAGCAGCACGCTTTCGAGGCTGTTCTGTGCCCTTGGCCCGGCGGCATGAGGCTCCAGCAGGGGATATACATCCGCGACCCTGAACCCTCTTCGGATTCAAGTATCGGCCGAGGAGAAAATGGGGCGTGGTTGCAATAACGAAGGTGCTGGGAGCAAATCTACTCTTTTCAGGAAGGACTCTTGTCTAGAATTATGCGTGCGTAATGGATATGGGGTCAGGGCTTCTTCCTTCCCAAAAGCCTTTGGTGGTACGGAGTATGGTTCCTCTCCATGGGGTTCGCATCGCATCGCATCGCATCGCACGCGGGACGAGTAGGCCATCTAAATGCGGCCCGCTCGTTTGTGCGAGAGAGCTTGCATATGCAACTTGCATAGGAAGGTTCTCGTCGCGTTGTATGTGGCTTTCCCGGCGGCAGAAAGGCGGAGAAGTGATGTTCCATGCAAGCTTTGAGCCCAGCCCAGCCCATCACAATATCTGGTGAGGTGAGGTGCGCCGGTAAACCAGATTGTGGGGAAAGTCATTCAAGTTGGGCCTTGAATGTAACAGGATTCAATGCGTCATATTCATCGTAGGACAACGCATCGGCCAGAGCCCCAGCCCCCGAGAGTGGCCGCGGCCGGTCCATCATAATCGAGGATGAGAGCAGATGTGATGGTGTAACTGACATGCGTTGCTTCAAATTGCTTCGAAGACAGTTGGTCTTGGAGGAAGGAGACGATGGATGCACGGATGATGGAGTGCACCGTGCTGGTGCTGGTGCTGGCACAGTGCCAATCGCAAATCGCGGCTGGGGAGAAGTTGAACGTTGAATGTTGGGTGTTGATTGGGTGTTGATTGGGTGTCAATTGGGTACAAAAGACACCAACTGTCACCAACTGTCTACGGAGTACTTGTGGGTCAAAACCAGAAGTATTGTTTGTATCCTCTTGCTGCTCGTAACTTCAGCCAGCCGTTCCCTTACACCTCAGCATCCCATGTTGTTGCATTCCAGCAGGAGACAAAAACCTCCATCTTGAACAAGCTCTCAAAGCACCACTGGCCACAACACCAATTCCGCATCACCCAGGAATCTACATGTTGCAGCTCTTCACAGTTGCCTCGCAGTCTCAATGTTCGCAAACCAGGTGAAGTAGCTTCTTGCTTCACCTCTACCAAGATGCCAAGAAGAGTACTTACTTACTACCGATGATCGTAGGCGCGTACAAGCGATCAATGATGCTATGGACACGGCTATGAGTGAGCAACCTGACGGCGATGAATTAGCGATAATGCAGCATGAGAGCGAATGCTCAGGCCTTTAATAAACGATGTCATCGAGTCTGTGCAACATCAGCGATAACCAGCCTAGCGTTTTTTTTTTTTTCGTTGAATCTGCCCCGCACCATGGCCAAGCCTCAAACCCCAAACCCCTTCTTCCCCCTCCTCGAGGAGTCAGTCAGTCAATCAGTCCACCGGGGAGGTCAAGAGGTCTTCTTTTTCTCTCATCTCTGAGACGCCGTCGTTTTACGTCCCATGCCCACCTGTGTCAGGTCGGACATGTTATTTTTTTCCCAAAAGATCCGCCATGGAAACGTGAGAAACCACATCCATGCGCCGACAGACACAGCCACCTGGTGTCGGTTGACCCTTTGCCGACAGTGCGTTTGGGTTAGAAAGGCCCGGGCCATGGCAAGCGCAGGCCTTCACTGAAGCCGGTAAGGCACGTTTCGCAATGCCATGCGTGTACCTTATTCTGGAGTTTTTTTAGAAATGGGATTGTTGAAGTCATATCCTGGTCTTTTTTTTACTGTCATGCCTTGTTCAATTTCGGAGACTTAATACCGTTACGTGTTGTTACTTTTTCCCATTCGTTTTGAGGGAACACACTCGTTGCATTATCATACAGCCTGGTGCTTGTTCCCTTGTATAACAAAGCTCAAGTCGTGGTATAGTGTATTGTGAGAAAAAAAGATTGACAACGAATACCGACTGCCCGTTGCATGAAGATGAAATCCGTCCGTCTTGCCGCTCTAATCTCCTTGTCTTTATCAGCGTATGCATGGCCGCAGATTCGAAATGGCTCCGAGCTCTTTGAAAGGCGATTGCCGCCGAAGACATCATTGCCAAGGTCTCGCCCAGAGGATTGCCGGTCGTTGGCGAGACAATGTCGATGGGGACACTGCCTGTGCCGCGACTGTCGAAACGAGATGCATTCGGCAAGGTAGTCAATGGGCCTGATAATGGAGGCGTTGTTGCTGGGGAGGAACAAGATAGAGGACTTCTTCCAGCGGCTGATGTATCACCGGGTCTCTTGACACTGCCAGTCGTCCATATTGAGCGGCCTAGGCTGGACCGTAGAGGCGCGGAGGAGGTGAGGCTGGATAACCGATCAGACATAGCATATTATGCTCAGCGTATGTGAACTCTTTTTTTCCTTTGAAGCTTTCCTCTTTGCTTCTCCAACCCCCCAATCCACAATGCCGTCTCCAATCCGTTTGTTGTATGTAATACTTGGACCAAAGAAGATGGATAAATACTAAACTGACAACAAAAAAATTGAAAACAAAACGTTTTAGTCAACATCGGAAACCCTCCTCAAAAGGTCTTGGCCCAACTAGACACAGGCTCCTTCGAGCTCTGGGTCAACCCAGACTGTCAGCAGCTGCGCCTCGCCGCCGACAAGCAATCCTGCCAGGCCATAGGCAACTATGATCCCACAAGGTCCTCGACGTCCAAGCAGAGCAGTCTCGGCAGGGAGCTCCGCTACGGCATCGGCTCCGCCCAGATCGAATACGTCCTCGACGACATCGCCCTCCCGCTGTCCAGGCAGCAGATGAAGCAGGTGCAGTTCGGCGTCGCCCGATCCAGCCAGGACGTCTTCGCCGGCATCCTGGGCATCGGGCACGGCCTCGGCGTCAACACGGGGTACAAGAACTTCATCGACCAGCTCGCCGACCAGGGCATCACCAAGACCAAGGCGTACAGCGTCGCGCTGGGCAGCAAGGCCGACAGGGCGGGCGTCGTCGTCTTTGGCGGCGTAGACACGGCCAAGTTCTCCGGCAGCCTCGCGCCGCTGCCCCTGATCCCCGCGGACAAGTCGCCCGACGGCGTGGCGAGGTTCTGGACCACGCTCGACTCCGTGCTGCATAGTTCCGGCGGCGGCGGGAGGCAGACGACGGCCTTGACGAGCGCCCCCATGCCCGTGTTTCTCGACACCGGCGCCACGCTCACCCTGCTGCCGCCCGCGCTGGCCGACGGCATGGCCAGGGCGGTGGGGGCAACCGGCGCCGACGACAATGGATTCTACGCCGTCGACTGTGAGCTTGCCGGGCAGGAGGGCACCGTCGACTTCAACTTTGACGGCGTGACGATCCGCGTGCCGTACAGGGAGCTGGTCAGGAGATTTCCGAACTGCCGACGACGACGACGACGACAACGAGTTGCTACTTGGGCATCATGGCCAGCACATCGTTTACTTTGCTGGGCGATACCTTTTGCGCTCTGCGTACGGTGCGTTTTTTTTCCCTTCTGACTTTTGTCCTCCAAGTCGTCTCGTCTTTCTTTCTTTCTTTTTCTTTCTTTTTTTTGTGTGTGTGTGTTTGCTAAATGATCCCCATCCCACGCAGTCGTCTTCGACATTTCCAACAACATGACCTACATGGCGCCCTACTCCAACTGCGGCGCCGCACCGCAAGCCATAGACGCAACTACCAACATGTCCTCCCTGGTGGGAACATGCGCGGCACAGAACGGGAGCAGCCCGGGCGCCGCCAACCTGGTCGGCAGCCCTCCGAACGCCGGGGACAAGAATAGAACAGCGGGGCCGAGTCTACCGGCATTGGCATGGCGTGGACTCGGATTGGCCTTCTGGGAGCATTGGCAGTGACGGGATTGGTTTGGTAAATGGGACTTTTTTCTTCTTCTTTTTTTCTTGAAAGTTGGTACTGGGACGTGGTTGAACTTTGCATGCTTTGCATTCTTTGCATGGCGGGTGGGCATTCGTGTTGCATTTGTGGGGGTGGATTTTGGCACAGAGCGACAACAGCAAAGCACTACGGCATTTAAATAGGAAGAGGGGGTGTTTTTTTACATGGACTTGTGCGCCCTGTTGTATCTTGGCGATAAGGGAGGCGTTCTTCCTTTTTTTTTCAATTTTAAGATTTATTGACAAGATATATACTAGTTTATCCTTCCTGTTTCATATACGATACTTTCCTCATTTGCACACGGGGAAAATATGGATGATGGTAGCTCGCTCACGCAATCTGCTGAATGTAAGCCGGGCCCTTCCTGCCGGGAAAGGCACCCGACGCGATACTAGCAACAGGCTGCTCGACCAAGGTTCCATCCTGGTTCCTCTTGAGCGCCACGACAGCCATGCTCCCGTCCTGGTTGCCGACAAGCAGCGTCTGGCCGTCGCCGGCGATGCTAAACATGCGAGGCAGGAGGCCTCCCGTGGACGTCAGGCCCACCAGCTCCAGCTTGAGGTTGGCGCCGTCTGCAGGCTGCCCGACAACGACGCGGAAGTTGGCAATGGAGTCGGTGGCCGCGCCGGTGAGCCTGTTGGAGACGTAGATGTTCTTGTTGTCGGGGGCGATGACGAGCTCCCGGCCGCGGCCTTGGGGGCACGGCCCCCGCCGCAAAGGTCGAGAGGCTCTGCTCGCGACGGAACTCGATGCCCTTTTCGCCGCCGTACTGGAGAGAGTAGACGTTGACGAGGTTCTTGGTCTCGCAGAGGACAATGTAGTGCGTTGGGGGCTTGGCGTCGCCGCCGGCTCCGGCTCCGGCGGGGAAGAAGGCCCCGTGTCGGGGTCCGCAGCCGGCCGGCTCGACGGGGACGTGGTTGACAATGTTGAAGGAGTCGCCGCTGCTGTCCAGGAGGAGGATCTTGTCGAGGCCGAGGTCGTTGACGGCGAAGAACCTGCCCGTCGGGTCCAGCACGGCCTGGTGAGGATGCGCCTTGTCCGTCGTGTTGATCGACTTGAGGAAGTTGAGCCCGCCAGCAGACGTGTCGTACACGTCGATCGAGCCCGCGCCGTAGCCCGCGCCGACCATGCGGTTCCCGTCCCTCGACAGCGCGAGATGCACCACTCCGCGGCTGGCCCGCGTGGTCGCCTTCTGCTCGATCTTGTTCCCCGCGGCGTCGATGGTGAAGAGCGTGCTGGACTGGCCGTTCTCGTCCACGGCGAACAGGCTGTCCGGCGCCGCGTAGGCCAGCCACGTCGCTGCAATGGAGACCTTCTTCTCGAGACGAATGTCGAACTTGGCGCCGTCAAAGTCGGCAAGCAGCACGTTGCTCCCGGCGGACATGAGGATCTTGGGCCGAGCCGCCATGTTATCGTTTCGGGGGCAGAGAGGCCGCCGCTGCCACGCCGGCCAAGACGAGAAGTTGCTTGAACATGAATGATGTTGTTTAGTTTGGGTCGGGGCGGGGGAGGAAGACGACTTCGAGTCGCGTTTGGTTTCAGTGCTGTGTTGAAAATGAGACCAAGAGAAATGAAGAAAAATGTTTGCAAGTTGAGCGGAAGTGAAGGGAACCAGCCTTTAAAATATGGGCAAAACAGAGAAGGAAGAAAAGATGGATGGTATATTATGGAGCGTCTTCTTCTTCTCCTTCTTCTTCCTCCTCCTCATGATCACAGCGGCTCTTTATACGCCCTTTGGAGCGCCAACATTAACCCCAAGTGTGTAACACGAGGACGAGGACGAGGACGAGGACAAGGAACAAGAATCGAAATCGAAAGAAACACGGGCCAATGGAAAGCAGCGCGGCAGACAAAGAAAGGCAGCTGAACGGCAATAGGCAGTTCAGTCGAATGAATTGTGAATTCGTGCAACGAGGCACGAATTGAACAAGGAAGGGGGCTGGGGCCACAGGAACCGCGCATGATGCGCCTTTGATTCACACGTACCTGGCCAAAGAGGGATCAATTGGTGGAGAAGCGACGCGGCTAATTCCCCCGCCCTCTGTCCTCTGTTCATTCGAGAGGGTTCTTCGCATTCGTGTTTGACAATTGAGCACACACCCACGCCTCATACATATGTATTGCATCGAAATCACCGTCTTGCCCTTGCATCGAGTCAATCGCTTGTTCAATGTAAAGTGCTGCAGCCTTGGATTTCTTTTCTTTTTGACGAGTGAAAGACCAAGGCGTCATTACGATCCTCCATGTCCGCTAATGTCAAGTTCGGGCCACGAGCCAACGCCTCGGACCCGATCCCCATCCAATCCATACATCTGGTTTGTGTATATTCGAGCCGCCATGTGAATGCAACCATCTCAAAGAGGCATCAATCAGGCTCGAGCTCTGTAACGACAAAAAAAAGGAAAACAATAATAAAACACTCGCCCGGGGTGTAAAATAAGTAAAAAAAAAACTCTGCAATGAACAGAGACAAAGGGGGACAAGAGAAAAGGAGAGAAAAGAAGAAACACCCAAATATGCATCGCAAAGTAATATGCATCAATCACGCCAGACCTCATCGTGCTGATCTCTCCCGAGAAGCCAAACGATCATCACATCAGGTCCAAAAAAACTCCAGTGGGAACTTTCGTCGCACGCTTACAACCAGCACAACGCAACGCCAGCGATAACCATGACGAATGCGCTGGCGCTCGCCTTGTTACCGTGACTCTTGCTGTTGCTGTTTTTGTTTTTGCCGGTGCCGCAGTCCTGGTTGAAGGAGTTTGGCGGACAGTTGCTGGAAGAGGCAGAGCCACCCGAGCCGCCTGAACCAGATTCGCCTGAACCTCCGCCTTTGTTGCCATCGCCACCGCTGTGATCTTGTCCAGCAGCACCATTGCCGCCACCGGGGATGGTGGCCGCCGTCTGTTCGGGAGAATCGCCGCTTTGAGAAACAGATGCCTTGTCCTTCTTCAAGTCGAATCCGGTGCCTTGAAACGAACTAAGAACAGTGTCTCCGTTGCCGTCGATGATGGTGTCATTGGTTGCCTTGGTGCTGCTATAAGTGTAGCTCTTGTTCTTGTTCGTACCGGGGCGTTCTTTGCATCGTAGCACTGGATGCTGACCTCGGCAAACGTGGCGTAAAAGTAACCAACGTTCTTGATATCGGGAGCATTCCAGTCCATGGCGCCACCGGCCCATTCGACAGTGCCCTTTGCGTTGGTGGCAGCGCCGCCGGGCCAGATGGATAGCTGGACACGAGCCGGGGTCTGCGGATACATCCAGTTTTGCGAGGTTTCGTTCCAGGTGTCCTTGCGCAGCTTGGTGCGGCCGACCTGACCGTCGACGAGCCATTCAATCTTGTCAGGAGTCCATCGGATTTCGTACTCGTGGAAGTTGTTGAATGTGTCGGACAAGGTAATGTTGCCAGAGTTGTGGTAGTCGATGACGCCTTGGTAATAGTAATTAGTCTGGGCAGTTCCAAGATCGACGCCAACGAATTCGTAGTCGATTTCGTCCTTAACATCGGAGAGAAGAATGAAGGCGGTCACAACCCCTCGACCACGAGCAGTCTTGAACTTGGCCTTGACATTGCCATACCACATGTACGTGGTGGATGCAAGAACGGTTCCGACGCTGCCCTTGGGCATGGTCAGCAAGACGTTTCCATCAAGCGACGCGGGCTCCCCTGAGCGACCCAATCCTTTTACTGGAGTCGCCCAAGTATTTTCTGACATCGACAATGCTGTCCAAGTTGGTGAATTTAGTAGTTCGGTCCGAGCAAACCGGCGCGGGAACACAAGACGAAAGGTTGTATGACATGCGGGGATCACAGCCGCCGAGACAAAATGCACCAATACCACATTCGCCATATTCTGCGCATTTGGGTCAACTGCTGTACACTGCGAATCATGTGTACATTGTGTCACCAGTGGGGGCAAGTTTGACTTACGAGAACAGCAGGGCGATTCCTGAGGGCATTTGTTGTTGAGACTGCACTTTGCGGCCAAGACAGAGCAAGCCCCAGCAGGGTGGCGAGAGTGACGGATGGCAACATATTGCTAAAGTGGGGAGGTTCTTTTGATCGTCGAAATATTTCGTGTATGAGAAATAAAGGTTGAGGCTCCGCTACGGGTTTCAAGATTCCCAGGTGGGTTTGTAACGACGAGATATTCGACACAATTCTGGAAAGCGCGTGTTGGCGACGAGGAAGCAGCTAACTATATGACGTCGTCCGTCAAGAGTCGGTTCGGGAAAGAGTAACTCGAGATGCAATGTCAAAGACTAGAGAGGAATGAGTCCAGAACGAGAAGCGAATGGATGGAATCGGTCGCGAAGAAAGCGAGAAAACGAGAGCAACGGCCGAGATAACCAAGCTTCCTCGGGGCAGTCCACGAAAAAGAAGGAGAGCGGGACTTGTCTTCGTCGCCCGCTGCGTTTGGATCGACAACAGAGAGAAGCGTGCAAGGATGAGTGAAGAATAAATACACCAGGTGACCAGGCCTCGCCGAGGAAAAGGACAATGGCAATATGATGACGCGAGAAGGCGGTGGGAGGCGCTGGCCACCCAACAAACCACACACGAGCAAGTATCAATCCACGTTAGTCCGTCGTTATTTTTTTGTGTACTCCGTAACGTAACAGTAACCCCTAATGACTAGCCGCAACGCTTTGGGTCGTGTGAGACTCGACATCAACGTCCACCCCCATCAAGCCCCCATCAACCCCCACGCCAGGCTGCTTCAGCATGTCTCGCCGTTGGGTCTAGTTCTGAAGTTCCAAGGCACCAAGGTTGTCTGCAGCACTGACAGAGCCATAAATAGCAAACCCCCTTTCTCCCCCCAAAAAAACACATGTGTGTGCACACGGAGATACGAACCAGACTGCCAGACTGCCAGACCCGAAAGTTTGCTGGGTGATGCAAAGACCCACCAGACCATCGCCGCCTGTTTGACAGCAGACTTTTACTTGTACGCGCAGCGCAGTCATCCAAACTCGGCAATCAACCCTGCACCAGAGGAGGAGACTGATTGAACGACCCTTCTGTGACACCGGGACGCACAGCCCAGCAGCAGAGGAATGAAGCGTGACAGGTTCTGTGGTTCTATGGTTCTGTGCATCGGGGGAAAAGGAAATAAATAAGGGGATTAATTTGCCCAGGCCAGGGATCCCTGCTTCTTTCGGGCTTCCGCTGCGGGAAGTATGTAAATAATATCCGGGCATACGGTAATAATATCCTTACGTAATACAATGCTGTTTTCAAATTGCCGTCTACAGATGGGCAAAATATCCCTGATTCCCTGGTGAGGTTATCTATTCATGCCGCCGCCGCAGCAGCAGCTGACGTGGCCCTAAGGCTTCCTAGGTAAAAAGAGACGGAAATGAGATAGGAGGGCTCCTTCCGTATCTAGTGAGTGAGATCCGATATTTCTTTCCCCGGGATTTTGCTGCAGCTCCTTCTCGGACATGCGAAAGACAGGCACAGTAGATTTCCATCTTGGCCAATCTTTGTTTTTCCTTCCCCGTACCTCGCGATGCAATCGGTCTCTGCTGTGGTTTGTCCCCTGGTGCCTCAATAGGAAGGGGGAAAAGGACCGCGCCACGTGAAGATGAAAATCAGGAGTTCGCCAACACGCAGCAACGGAGTTTCGATGATGCAGCAACTGAGCCTGAAATAGAAGAGAGATATACTCTTTCTACCCATCAAGCGCCGGCTTCACGCTTGTATATACCCACATAACCGACGATACGAGAGAGTACCCTGTCCAAGGCTCGAGATAGTCCTAGACGATGACATACTGCTATATGATATCACGTGACTAGGGCTCCTATATATGTACTGTGCGTTCTGTTATGGGACTCTAACGCGCCACGCCAACTTGGATCACGCTCAAAGGGCCATCAAGTCTACGCTTATTAGTCCGCGTTCCAGTCCAATTCGGAGTACAAAAGACGTACATACAGAGAGAGCTATTAGTAAGCTTAGCTTTGCCTCGGGGACACCTGCACGGGCGGCCACCCACAGGCGTGACCACGAGACTTCGCTGGCTGGCTGGGGCTGCTTAGCAATGCTGGCACGCGGACTGGCGAATGATTTTTGATGCCTCGGTCAAGCCGGTGTGTGGCCCACAGGGGGTCCATGACATCAGGAAATCTTCACATGCCACGAGTGCGGCTGTGGGTTACCTCGAGAACAAGAAACTTATGTACACTTATTAATGCAATGCACAGGTACATACATGTAGTTGTGTTTGTCGTCTTCTGTTGACAGCAAGGCCAGACGGGTTGCCAGTCCACATGATCCAATAAGTAAATAAGTCTTTGCCCCAATTCCAGAATTCAGAGTAATGATATGATACCCCAGTGCCAGTGCACCACCTCTTCCCCACAGCCCGCGGGGGAATGAATTGGCCTCAGGCGCCTGTACATATGCCCTGTGTGCCCTGTGTGCCCTGTGTGCCGGATGCCGGAGGACATGCCTTGTTTGGGGAGAGGCTTTGCCAAATAATTGCCTTTGGGCGCATGTGATTGTCGTGCAATGCCGACTCGCTGTAAATTTAAACCCCATGCCCATAATATTTTGTGCCTCGTTTCCGGCCAACTCTTTGCCTCTTCTTCCTTTTCCTCACACACATACATACATATACTCAGACAGTAGCACAATACACATTCAGTCAGCCCATCATGTCAAAGACATTCACCACGAGCGACGTCGCGTCGCATAACAAGGGCGATGACATGTACATTATTGTCGATGGCGATGTGTACGACATTACCAAGTTCCAAGATGAACATCCTGGTATGGATCTTCTTCCTCTCCTCCTTCTCTACTTCTTCCACGCGCTTCCCATTCATCCCTCGAGCGAGATACTGACTCATGTTCTCTCCACTACTTGCAGGCGGCAAAAGATCCTCGCTCGTGTCGCTGGCAAGGACGCCTCCAAGATCTTCTGGAAATACCACAATGAGGGCATCCTCAAAAAGTACAAGGGCAAGCTGCAGGTCGGCTCGCTCGACACCAAACCCAAGGCTGAACCCAAGCCCGAGCCCAAGCCCAAGCCCGCTGCTGCCCCGGCTCCCAAGAAGCAGGCACCCTCTAGCTCGAGCGATGAGCAAGCAGAAGCCCTCGAGCCTTTTGGCGACATGATTCCCTTTGCCGATCCCTCATGGTATCAGGGCAACCACTCGCCCTATTTCAACGAGACGCACGCTGCTCTCCGTGCCGAGGTTCGTGAGTGGATGGAGAATGAAATTGAGCCCAACGTCACCGAGTGGGACGAGGCCAAGCGCGTGCCTGAGGAAATCTACAAGGAGATGGGTCGTCGTGGATATCTTGCCGGTCTCTTGGGCGTCCATTATCCCACTCAGTACGTCCCCGATGGCGTCAAGTCTGTTCCCACGGAGAGCTGGGATCTCTTCCACGAGATGCTTCTCACTGATGAGTTGTCCCGCGCTGGCTCTGGCGGTTTCGTCTGGAACTTGATCGGAGGTTTCGGGATCGGCTGCCCCCATCATGAAGTTTGGTTCCCAGGCCCTCAAGGATCGCATCATGCCCGGCATCTTGGCCGGTGACAAGCGTGTCTGCTTGGCCATTACTGAGCCCGATGCCGGTAGTGATGTTGCCAACCTGACATGTGAGGCCAAGCTTAGCGAAGATGGCAAGCACTTCATCGTCAACGGTGAGAAGAAGTGGATCACAAACGGTATCTGGGCCGACTACTTCACCACTGCTGTCCGAACTGGCGGCGAGGGCATGAACGGCGTCAGCCTGCTGCTCATTGAGCGCGGTCCCGGTGTCAGCACCCGCCGCATGGACTGCCAAGGTGTGTGGTCCTCCGGAACCACCTACATCACCTTTGAGGATGTCAAGGTCCCCGTGGAGAACCTGCTCGGCAAGAAGGACAAGGGTTTTGGTGTCATCATGACCAACTTCAACCACGAGCGTATCGGCATTATCATTCAGTGCTTGCGCTTCTCCCGCGTCTGCTACGAGGAGTCCGTCAAGTACGCCAACAAGCGCCGCACCTTTGGCAAGAAGCTCATTGAGCATCCCGTCATTCGTATGAAGCTCGCTCACATGGCTCGTCAAATTGAAGCCTCCTACAACTGGCTCGAGAGCATGATTTACCAGTGCCAGAAGATGGGCGAGCACGAGGCCATGCTTCGTCTGGGTGGACCTATTGCTGGTCTCAAGGCTCAATCGACTGTCACCTTTGAGTTCTGCGCTCGTGAGGCTTCGCAGATATTCGGTGGTCTGTCATACTCGCGCGGTGGCCAGGGTGGCAAGGTCGAGCGCCTGTATCGAGACGTCAGGGCCTATGCTATCCCTGGTGGTAGCGAGGAGATCATGTTGGATCTGAGCATGAGACAGTCTTTGAAGGTCGCTCAGATTATGGGCATGAAACTGTAAAGCGTCTGTGAAACGAGCGAGGCACAGAGTTTTTTTTTCTTCTTTCTAATGAGTACGGGTTTGTTGACGGCGTAAAACTCTATGGCACTATCTTATTATATGACTTGAATGGGTGTTCGTCATATTCTGATTGTTTGTTCTTGTTATATTCCCTCAATTTATTCTCACATATATACTCCTTCTGTATTTATTATATTTTCACCATGGCATATGGAGGGGTGATGGACCACAAGGCAAATGATTTAAATCTATTTAAAGAGCCGTGCGCAAAAAAAAATATCTTGAGATGGGCTCGCGAAGATGATGAGACGAGGAAAAGCAGCAGAGGCTTGCAGGCATCTAGACAAAATGCGATTACAGTCCGAATTTTGTCCCGTCAGATTCTGTCATCAGGATGCTCGGATGTTAAACTCGCTAAATCCCCAGTCACCTGTGGATCAGGCGGGTTTCGTTTCACGGTATGCCAAGATACACAGAGCGACCCCGCGATCACGTGACCTGCTCTAGCAATGTTTGCAGCTGTAGCTGGGGTTCGTTTGCCTGGCTGTGCTGAATCGGATGGAATCTTCACGCTTCACCACACCTCTGCACTTTCCTCCACCACGAGTCTGCTCGCACTCGCACGCAAGCACGCAAGCACACGCACACAAGGGCTTTGCGCCTCAAACGAAATACTCAAACAAGGTATCAGAACATTGACGAAACCGTGAATATAGCGGCCAAACAATTCGGCGGCCAGCTCTGTCAAAACGGGTCGTTCTTCCCTTTTTATTTTCCACAAAACCCTCTGGACACGACTTACCCACGGCACGCCCACCCACCAACCCAGCCTCCTTCCCTCCTTCCCTCCTTGCCTCCCTCCCTCCCTCCTCGGCCCGCCCTTGGTATCCAAACGGTCGACATCAACCACCGCACCACCGCAATCAACTCTCCCGGCCACGAAATCAGCTCCGCTAGAGAGCTTGTCTTGTGGCAGTTTTGCACGACACGCATCCACGTTCTACCACAGCCGTTTGCGACTCGTGGTCCTCCTATAACCTTTTCAAAATGACCGATCAGCTGGTAGATCAGCTGCGAAGCACACAACTAAGGTCCGTTTATGTTCATGTGGCAGATGCTTCCTGCGTAGAGGAGCAATCGCAATTCTCGCAGTATTGCCTTCATTGACTGACGTCGGCTTTTTTTTTTCATTTGACTTTGCAGCGATGGCGTCCCTCCACAGAACGAGGATTGGAAAAGGAACCTGAAGCTTCCTGCCAAGGATAACAGACAACAAACAGAGGTATGCAGATGCTCAGAAACATGAAGTTGGTTTCATTTGGACTAAAGAGGATATGTTCCCTCTTTGTTTTATTCAGGATGTGACGAAAACGAAAGGCTTGGAATTCGAAAATTTTGCGTTAAAACGAGACTTGCTCATGGGCATTTTCGAAGCTGGTTTCGAAAAGCCCTCGCCTATTCAGGAAGAAGCCATCCCCGTTGCCCTGACCGGACGGGACATTTTGGCCAGAGCAAAGAATGGAACGGGCAAGACGGCGGCTTTTGTTATCCCCACCCTGGAGCGCATCAACCCCAAGGTGTCAAAGATACAATGTTTAATTCTCGTCCCTACTCGTGAGCTTGCCATGCAGACCTCTCAGGTTTGCAAGACTCTTGGCAAGCACCTGGGTATCAATGTCATGGTCACCACCGGCGGTACCGGTTTGCGTGATGACATCCTGCGTCTGCAGGAACCCGTTCACATCGTCGTCGGAACACCCGGCCGAATCCTCGATCTCGCTGGAAAGAATGTTGCCGACCTGAGCGAGTGCCCCATGTTCATCATGGATGAGGCGGATAAGCTTCTCTCAATCGAATTCACCCCTGTCATCGAACAGCTCCTTCAGTTCCACCCCAAAGACCGCCAGGTTATGCTCTTCTCCGCTACCTTCCCTCTCTCAGTCAAGGATTTTTCTGATAAGAACATGGTCTCCCCTTATGAGATCAACCTCATGGACGAACTTACCCTCCGCGGTATCACCCAATACTATGCTTTCGTTGAGGAGAAGCAAAGCTTCATTGTCGAACACACTCTTTCCAAGCTCCAAATCAACCAATCCATCATCTTTTGCAACTCAACCAACCGAGTCGAGCTTCTCGCCAAAAAGATCACCGAGCTGGGTTATTCATGCTTCTACAGCCACGCTAGAATGCAGCAGCAGGCCCGCAACCGCGTGTTCCACGATTTCCGCAATGGCGTTTGTCGAAACCTGGTGTGCTCTGATCTCCTCACCCGTGGTATCGATATTCAGGCCGTTAATGTTGTTATCAATTTTGATTTCCCAAGAACGCCGAGACATATCTGCATCGCATTGGTCGATCTGGCCGTTATGGCCATCTTGGTCTGGCTATCAACCTGATCAACTGGGACGACCGTTTCAACCTCTACAATATCGAGAGGGACCTGGGTACTGAAATCCAGCCCATTCCTTCGAGCATCGATAAGAGCCTCTACGTTTACGAGAATCCTGACTCCATCCCCCGACCAATTTCCAACCTTCCCAAAAACGCCCAGCAGCCTCAGCAGGGCACTTTTCCTCAGCAACCCATGCCGCAGCAGCAGCACGGAAACTGGCAGAGCCAGAATGGCCACCACAACAACTTCAACGGCGGCCGTGGCCGTGGTCGTGGCCGTGGCTACCGAGGACGAGGAGGTGGTGGCGGAGCCGGCGCTGGTCGCGGTCGCGGTCAACTTCGCGAAGCCCAATCATAGCTTCATTCTATTTTTTTTTTTTTTTTGGGGGAGGGGGCAGAAACGTGGGTGGTGATGTGAGGCGGCGGGTGCTGTCTTTCCACTCATCTCCGTCCTAGCTTGAGGGAGGTGGGGTCGAGAGATGTGCACAACGATGGGAGTTGATTCATCTTTTCATTTATTTGTTGGATTGTACATTATTCGCACATTTCTTGGGGGCGAATCGGCGGAAACGGCGAAGCGGACTTGATTTGCTATCCTGGCTGACATGGGCTTCTGTCAGGCTTCACGCCAGAACCATATCCTTTCCCTTTAGCGTGCACCTTTTCCTTTCTGGCGCACTCTGGGAGAAGGACCGACATTCGGGAAACACATGTGCTCTCTCGAACGAGGATTTTGCCATTCCTCTCATTCTTTCATTCTCATATTCGACTCCGATTTTGCATTGGTGCAGCGGTCATTTTTTTGATCCCTTGTCTGACTTGTGGTAATTCCCTTTTGGGTTGACTCAGAGATGGAATATGATGCCAGGAGATCTTTACGTACATGCTCTCGTGAAGCGTGCATTATACGAAACGACGAAAGCAATTTTGAAACCACAAGAGGGGCTTACAGCACACATGTCATGGACACAAAAACGCAGCTGTGGCAAACTTATTGGCATAGCTACTGCATTGGACTGGTGTTAGCTACGAGAGCTGGGCGAAGAGGCGTATCAGGTTATCGTTGTGGATATCATTCTTCTTCTTCTTTTTGATTCCCTTGGCTTGTCTCTCGAGAAGCTGGAACCAAGGTTCTGACAACTTGTGGTACATGGGAATGATAGGGAAACAGGACGACGGATCGGGGATAGTGGGGCTATGATACCACTTATGACACTACGTTTACGAGCAGGGCTGGATCTGGTTTCGACTGAAATGCCATGAGTAGAGGAAAGGCATCAGACGGGGGCTTTATAATCTGGCAGGCGGGCCAGACAAACACTGGACGACTCGGATGGTTCATCTGGGCAATGTGGTTCTCTCAGACACCGAGTCGGAGGAGCAAGTTGGGGGCGAGGAAGGACTAAAACTTTCACAAAAAAACTTTTTTCTTTTGGGACAGGACGCTGGGCTGGCTGGACAGCTTTCGGATCAGCTGTGGCTAGACGGGATGTGAGCATTTGTGGCCACATGTTCTCGATAGCAAAGGGGCTGATGAGATGAACAGTAGCAGTCTGAGCAATAACAAAAACACACAATTCTGTCTCAATCTTGTCTCTCTTTTGACCAGCATGATGCGTGGCAGTGATGATTTATCGAATTCAGACGTGACGAAATGTAGGTTCTATCGGAAATGAGGAAAAACCACGACAAAAAAACCGCGGCCTTTGGGTTACAACGGGGTCTTGCGAAAGATGTTTTCCCTGCGCTCCTCATCCTCAACTTTTGCAATCACGATACGAGCAAGGAGGTTGTTAGTGGTCCGAACGTTGGGCAACTCATGTTCCTCATATACCCATCCGCTGAGGGGATGATTTTTGACATGGTAGCGCATGGTAGGAACTGGTCTCTCATCTTTGGGGCCAACAAGAAATCCCCAGTGGTATCTGGAAAAGGCAAGTCAGCTACATGTAGAGGTTGTGCAAGTGTACCGTCACCTTTGCTCTTGATTGCCCTCAACTCCGCCAGGGTATAGTGCGACATGGAGCCGTTTTCTCGTTGGAGACCATTTCGCTTGAGAATTTGCCTTGGGACAAATTTCCAAGGCCGCCGGGGCAAAGCCCACCCACTTACAACAAACCCATGATTTGTCTCGCAACACAGAGATGTGTGCATCGCTTCCATCGGCATTTTGATCCGCGAAGGGCCATGTGTGGGGTCCGGCGATGTTTTTTTTTTTTTTTTTTTTGCTTTTGAGCGCCTCGAGAGTCCTATCAATCTAATGACTTCATCGGAGTACCTACCGGCTCTTGCGATCCTGCTATTTGACTGTGCTTGGCGCGTCGCGTTGGGCCTGCCGGGCGGCCACATGTAAAATACCTGCTGCACTATCTGAACTCGTACAACCGGCGGCTATGTAAGCACATTGCTCCACGACGGTTCCACGACGGTTCCACGACTCGCTGGCTACGGAATGATCAAGCTGGGACGTTACAGGCGAAGGGTCGTGTTCTCTGCAGCGGGCGTAGATCTGGCGGCCGTGTATGTATATTCTCTAGACGTGGTTTCACGCGAGTTTTGAACGTCCGTGGAAAAATTGCAACTGGAAATTCAGGGTTGATGCATATTCTGGCAAAACGCTTCAAAGGCGGTTTGAATTACGGCAGAACTTGACTGAATTCCGGATGTCTCTTTCCAGTTGGAGGGAGTACACCAGTTACTATGTACGTGGATCCGCGCATCTCATATCAGAGAGTTCTGGAAGAGGAAACATTTTGCACAGAACACCAACCACCAGCCACTTCTCCAGTAATTAGTCATGTGCGAGAGACACACAGTCTTGCTATTTATTCGTCTCGGTCTTCTAGGTCGTTAAGAATCCACTGTTGGCCAAGGGGCTCCGGGTCCACGAAAGGCGGGAAGGCGGGCTCCAAGACTTGTTATTGTCGTCGCAGAGCGTGGCAGCGCGGAAACTCCCGGCATTGAATCGTGAGTGAATGAATGCTGTGGGGAGGGACCCTCGTGCAGTTGGTAGTGACAGTCACTTTGGATACGAGACGATGTATACGCAGACTAATTTCACGCCATAAATATACCCGAGCTACACGAGCAGTACAGTGAAAAGCCAGAATCGAATTAACCTCCGCCCCAAAAACAAAAAAAAAGGACGCCATAATGATTATAGCTTCACTGCTTCTGCCAGCTTCTAAAACGCTCCATCCATGCAAAGAAGAAGATAAAAAGAAATAAGAAAAATTTCAACTATATACATCAAAATGTACACCCTGAAATTGAAATGTCCATCTCTGAACCTCAATCTCAATTCATCTTGCCCCTCAATGCATCGACTTCTCTTTGCAGCGCATTCAGGTCCGCCAGGATATCTGCACTCTTGCCTGAGTTGGCCCGGAGATGTTCCTCGGGTGGCTTCTTCAATGAGACGACATTGTTGCTGCTCCCACTGCGGTTCCTCGGCGGCGGCGGCGGAGGAGGAGGAGGAGGAGGAAGGCCCTCGCGTGACCGGTTCTCGGAGGACATGTGCCGACTCGGTGCTTCCACATTGTTGAGGCTGGGAGGACGACGAGTGCATGGGTGTCGTGCTGGCGGTGGAGGGGCGGTGAGACTTTACTGGGACTGTGTTCAGAGTTTTCGGGCGAAGGAGGGGCCGGGTCTACGGACTCATCTTGATCGGGAGATGTAGGTGCGTGAGCCGTGTTGGATGACGAGACACTTGGTCCAGTACATGGTTGACTTGTTTGCTTGGATGCGATGTGAGGTCGCCGAGGTGGAGGTGGTGCTGGTACATGACCACTTGCTCTGATGCCGTCAGAACGAAGGGGGCTTCTTCTGCAGAAGTTCGCCGAGAGCCTTCCAAGTCGGCCAGTTTACTATCAGATCTCGAGTGTCCTCGCGGTGGAGGCGGCGTCGGTGCCGGCTTCTTGCTCGTATTGGAGCGTGGCGAAGTAGGCTCGGCTTGTCGTCTCCATCTGTCCGCTTCCGAAGCTGATCCGGCATGAAGCTCACGTGGAGACGCGAGCTGTCCATCGTCATCGAGGCTACGCCACAACGGTGATGCAGATTGAATCCCGACTCCCAGTCCCGACAGGGCATCTTCTGCGTCTTGCGGCACATCTGCGGACTCTTGCTGTCTGATTGATTTCCCATGCCGAGAGCTCGGGGAGGAGGAGGGAGTTTTCTGTCCTGTTTGATCTGCTGTGAATGTGGCATGTTCAGGGCACCCTCATCTTCCTCCTGGCTCTCGGAAGACTCGGCAGAGGTGTCATCGTAGCCGCCATGGGTAATTTTGGGCGTCGCGTTTGTTTCTGACGTTGTTGAAGTCGCGGTTGCCGACTTTTTGGCCAAGGACTCATGGTCAATTATCGGCACAGACGTCGTCGTTTCGTCGCCAACACGGCCTGTCAAAAGCAGGTTTTTGAAGGCATCGACATTGAGCGATTTTCTCCCGGCATTCGCAGCCTTGAGCACCTCTCCTTCCTCTTTTCTCTCTTTCTGCAGTTCTTCGGATCCTTCAATTTCCAGGGAAGTCTTGCTGGATAGGTTTGCAGGGATATTGTTGATGGCGACCCTGTCTCGTACGTGCTGGTTTTGCTGCGGCGCAGGCGGGGGTAACCGTGCTGTCGCGGTCGCTCTCGTCTGTAGATGTTCCGCTGAAGGGGTCAAACGTGGGATAGCAGTTGGTATAGCTGAATGTGTCGCCCGAAAGCGTTCCGGGCGGCTGTAATCCGTCAAACTTGTTCCATTCCGGGAGTCGGGCGACAATGGTGGCGGTGATAGCACCCTGACCTTCTTGACGGGCTTGCTCTTCCTGTCGCCAGAAGCAATAAGATCGTCGCTGCGCATGCTAGACTTGGGCGACCTGGTGCGGGAGGTGTCAATGGTTCCGGGCGTCTTCTTGCGGAATGGATTGGACAACATGGCCGGCGATATGGTATCAGTCTGCTTGCTAGCTAGCCTTGCGATATGAGCGTGAGGTGAGATGGAGGAACGCTGCTGCAAATGGCAGGTAGTGAGTGCCACGTCGTCGTCGTCGTCGTCGTGATGGTGGTGGTGGTGGTGGTGGTGGTGATCAGCACTCGTAAAGCTGCGCGTTGGTCGGGGTATTAGCAGATTGGGTAAAGGCCGAAATGTGAAGCGTTAATCACGTCTCTTCAACATGGTCGGGCTCGTGGCCGGATTGCGAGGGATTGCAGCATGTTCCTCTGGCTTGCACCGGAGTATCCGAGTGTGAGTGAGCTATGGACTGAACACGCCGAGACCGAGGATGGAGAGTTGGATGGTGCCTGGTGCTTGGTAAGACTTGTATTACGTACATACACAATATACACAATATGTACATGCAACTGACATCACCACCACTGACCGACCGTTTTGGTACGCTCCACCAATGGCAAGCAAGCCACCAGACGGCCGACGCCAAACGCCCGCGTGATGGATGCTAGTCGGTTAATTCTGCAGTATGATAGGACCACGGCTGCGCTACTGTAGCAGAGCGGGTCCCGACGACATGCCATGGACTCGAAGAACTATCCCCGTTCAGAGTACATCAGGCATTATTATCGGATACATGACACCGATTTTTAAGTCAATACATACACACACACACGCTGGAACGTTGGTGCACAGAACATGTACAGATGTGGAACCATCACATTAACTGACGCTGCTCCTCGGGTGGTGAGCAGTTGTGAGCATTTAATGGCTCGCCGAGGTAGGTAGACACTAGGTAATTAGACTGTGAGATGAAAGTTCCAAGAGGCGGGCATGGCGCATCTTGTCCGCGTTGACAAGCATGAACATTCCAAGCACCAGAAGAAGTGCCCGTATATCATAATAACAGGTTTCAAACATAAGAGAGGCATTCCAATCATACACTAATGATATATTGGGGGTTAAGCTGCCGGTCCCCGTAGTGAATCCATCACGATAGGGTAGCAAGCACAATCTCCTATCTGGCATACGTAAGGTAGCAAAAACAAGGTGGGGTTGTTGCGGCCCGCCGTGCACAGATAACCATCATTATTTATGAACGCACAAATCAGTAGGCAAGCATAACCCACGTGATGGCATTGACCATGGCTTAATAATATACTTTCGCCCGTTGTAAACAAACCGATACAGATCGCGTCGCTATCACACGGGCGAAATAAAGCACGCAAAAAACAAACCAAAGATTAGCACGATCTACTAGCCTAAGCTAGTGCGCTTGCAGTCATCGAGTGTCATTTCCCTTATTCCATCCTGCCCATACGTGTGGTATATAATTACATTTAGCGCCAACCACCCAATACTGCAAAGGGCACACAAGACACTGCCACTTGTCGCTATCCTCGTGAGAGAAGTCGCGTAGAATCCAACGCCTTTCCCCCTTATAGTCAACGTCGAGAATAAGAAAAGAGAACATACTCGTCGTGTAATGTTAGGATGCGGTCATATGAATGAGAGGAACTCGCTCTCCGACCTGGCGTGACGACCATTTGCCCCTATATAGGGATCATGCCGCTTTTCTCAAGAATTTGTTCACATGCAATTGCCATCGTCTTCATGCCCTGTGCCGCGCGTGTGCGCGCAACAAAACAAGCCACGTATCCCTAGTCGCTCCAGCCCAAATGGCAATAATCCCGATAAAACCAGCCTCACCCTAGCCGTGACCTGAAAAAGTTTGAATCCCAAAACGCCATAGTTCATTCATTAAACAAGAAATTGCATCTGATCGACAAAAATAGGATTGCCTATGCCTATGCTTATGCCTTGGCAGCAGCCGCCTTCTTAGGAGTGGCAGCCTTCTTCGGCGCAGCAGCCTTCTTAGCGGCAGGCTTCGTCGTCTTAGCGACACGGCCAGTCTTGGTCTTGGTTAAAGCAGAGTCGGTCTGCAAACCTGTCAGTATATTGTCCGAGCAGCCAGAGAAATAAAACGCGGGGTAAGCATACCTTGGTGGCAAGAGTCTTCTTGGTAGTAGTGGTGACGGATGTCTTCTTGGGAGCGGCCGCCTTGGGTGCAGGGGCCTTCTTCTCGTCCTTGGCAGCGGTGGACTTCTTGGGAGCGGCCTTTTTAGCAGCAGGTTTCTTGACGGTCTCCTTCTTGGCGGCAGGCTTCTTAGGCTCAACCTTCTTCTTGGCCAACTTGGTACCACCAGAGGGACCCTTGGGTTGAGCGAAGACGCCCTTTCAACACCGCTCTTCAGGGCCTTGTTGAAGAGTGAATCGAACATGTTGCCCGTGACACTGGCCAGGTTGTTGTTGGCCTTGACATACTTCTTCAGAGACTGACGGCTGGAGCCATTGCGGTCCTTGAGCTGTGTCGAGCTGGTTAGCACGACCGAACGGGTGAGACATTTGACGAAGGAGAAACCAGCATGACTGAAAGTGAATGACGAAGACGCGACAATGATCACAACAGAAAGAAATCGTCGACACGCCACGTCGACCACGAAAACACATAGCCCTCCTACACAGAATGCGCTGGGGATGCAGTAATGATTACACGTACGTTGACAATGGCATCCGTAATCATGTCCTGTTGTAAGAATTAGCATCGTTTCATGAATTCACAGAGAGAAGCCAACCCAACGGTACGCGACATACCTGATAACTAGCATGGGCGGGCTTAGCCTTGGGGGCAGCACTGTCGGCCTTCTTGGGAGGCATTGTGATGGATTGGTGATTGAAGGTTGAGAAGATACGTGTAAGTGATGTTGGCGGGCTTGTTTGCAAAGTAAAAAAGAAAACAAGACGCGACTGAATCTACACTGGCGGAGGGAGAAGGAATGAAGCGGAATGTATAGAGGATGAAGATCAAATGGGGGCAGGGACAACCAGGATCGACCAGGTCGGGCGCGTGGAGGGATGGGGCTTGTTTATATATCGGGCGGGGGAGGAGCGCAATCAGTAGCTCTTGCCTTGTGGGAGAGGTCTGATGTGTTGCACGCTGGCACAGGAAGACACTATTAACACACCAGACTGCGGGACACTGCCAGACCCTGCGGACCCGTCAAAAACATGCTCCTAGCCAGCCATCTGATGAGTGGCCCATCACTGCTGGCCCCTACTAGTGTCTGAGCAAAGGGAGGAAACCTCCATTGCTATTACTGGTCATCTTGTTGCGCCCTGGGGGTGCATGCAAGCAAACAAATCGAACTTGGAAACCCAACAGAATAATGGCTGCAGCACGTTGCATCTGGCTCTCGAACAAAGTCTGGAGCTGAATTGTCTGTCCACACTTTGCCATGATACCGTGGTCCAGATGTGTCTGCTCGGGGCAGATTTGCGTTTAGAGCGACGGTGCGCCACATCAGCCGGCTGTCTGCACCAGCTGTCGGAACCTGGTGAGCTACTTGGTCCGGTACCTGACATCGGTCCTCCACTGTGCGCGTTCGAGGTGATCTGCTGGGCTCCATCCAGCCACACTGAAGTACCTCTGCCATGCATTCCTCGGTACTCTCAAGTCCCCTCTCGCCCACCCCTCCAATAACGACATGCAGGGGTGAGGGCGTTATGGACTCAAGTAAAAATCGGCGCCAGTGCTTTCAAAACAATACCTGCCCCGGAACCATTTTTCTGATTGGTCGGTGCTCAACATCACTTCTTCGCCCGAGTACCTTGTGCGTGATCTGAGATGGGTTGAGCAGCGACCGCCCACCACCCTTCGACATTCGATGTTCCCATTTCCTCTTCCTTCTTTCTCGCTTCGCATCCCTTTTGCAAATCTGACCCTCCATCACAACTTGCATGAGTCATTTATTGACCACTGCCTATTCGTAAAAATTGTACCTAGGCGACATCACATCCCTAGTAGTTGCTGACGTACGGCTAGATCATGGACTCCCGTTTGTCTCGCTGGCCTCAGACGTGGTTGTGCTTTGTGGACGGCCCATCCCAACATGACACTCATTGTCGCATTCCGGATTGCCATCGACTCCCCACTCTTGTGATCGTCGGCTGGTTGTATATGGTGTAGATTGTTTGTCGCTATCGGGCGATGCTAGTTTTGTCCATTCCTGCGTGCTATGCACCCTTTATTGTGGTTCATTTCCAAAGTCACTTTTCGGCTTGGCCAACGCAGATGGGTCGTCCGCCCACACACAACCCCGCCTGCAATTGTCCTGAAGCCATCCACACCAATGTCTTCCGCAAGCAAGCTTCGAGCAACGAAGCCAGTCAATTGAGTGAATTCAATTTTGAATCATTTTGAATTGTAGCCAGGCTTCGCAGCATGCATATCTTGTGGCTTCAGCTCATAGGGCCTGGCGTTGGCGATCTGCGAAGGCTCAGAGGTTGGGATGCGACCGGCTCGTCTGAGGTTGGGGTCGACAACGCTTCGGATGCAGTGTCGCATGGCTCTCAATCTTGCCAAAAATGAAATGATGGACTTCTATTATGCTCTTTCCCTCGTTCAATCAGTTAAAAATGACTGATACGTAGACGAACCAATTCTCTTTGTCATATTGTGGTGGTGGAAAATTTCACTTTACCTCGTGGCATGCATCTGGCGGTCAGGATTTGTGTCGCGACCGCGACCGCGATCGCGGGGGCACAAACACAGCGAAGAGAAGCAACGAAGCAACAGATGCATTGACCGATTAACTTGTGAGATTATTTACTTAATCAATCTAAGCGATAAGCGGTGTATTATGATGAGAATTTCGCGTTTTTGCTGCTCCTATGCCATCTTTCGTTATTCCCTCCTCGGAGCCGCGATGGCTTCACTCTAACCACACGTCTCGCTTCGATGGATATCAGGTTCGCGGACTCGGGCAGCAACACATTTACTCTTCTCAGTTGAAAGAAACAGAGCAGGAGAACGGGAACTTCAATTCTCCATACCTGTACATTGATCATCTTCCACGATCAGCGCGCACAATGGGGCTCATGGGCAATGCACGCGAAACCCCCAACAAATGAACATGTGGCTTCTGTCAGCATGAAGCGCAGATATCTTACCACGACCACACTATTTTGAACTCAAAAGACTACAGAAAGGAACGAAAAAACCAATCAATTGGATTCCACAGCTTACAGCACTCGTCGGCATTCCATCCGTGCTGCACGGCGCGCGTAGTGTGAGCTTTCTGTCTGATTCATGGCCAAAGTCAAGCGAAATCAAGACCATGCAGATTGATATCAACCGACAAGAAATCCGCCAAACTGTCTCCAATGATGCTGAGAAAGGTTGCTATGGAAGGCTGCATATCCTGCAAAGCCGAATCTAGAACCGCAAGTTTCCACACTGTTTGCCCGACATTTGCGACGACTCCGTGTTCTCGCACTGCCAACAGGATGCCTCTCTGTCTTGTAGTCAAACCATTCGACTTACACGAGGTGTTGCGGGTGGGGCCAGGCTGGAGCGCATGTGACTTAATACTCACGTGAGGAGCTAGCATCTGCCAAGAAGCATTTTCCTGCACGACAACTCGGTAGATGCATAATATCTCGATATCTCGGCGAGCAGTGAGCACAGACTGATAAAACTTCTGTGGATGCGTCTGGTGGACGTGACCCCCTGCCTGCCAATAGGGAGCCACGCACGTGTGGGCTTGCTCTGTCCAGTAATACATCTACAACCAACCCACTGTGTTACTCCGTACATAGCTCACTTAACATGTTATCGAAAAGGCCAGCAAAGCAAAGCAAGCGCCACCCATTCTCCGTATCAAACGATTCGACAATATTCGTTGTGCAGGTCTGGACCCCGACGGCGACCACGAGAATATGAACATGGCAGCCAGTTGATATCCATAATTCGCTCAAATTCGTCTGCTTGATCTCACTTTCACCTGCATAATAATAATAACACAATTGGCGCACTGCAGCGGCACTGCGGACTAGCTACCCTGGGTGCCTGCCACTGCCTGGCTGGCTGCCCTTTGGACCCCTCCTCCTTGTGAATCCTTCCGCGACCAACATCTCCTTTCCCCGGCCAGAGGCTTGCTCACGCAGCACTTCTCCCTCACGCGCCGACTCTTTTCTGGAAATGGCCGACTACTCGCAGTACCATGCCCTAGGCCAGGGCTTAAATGCCGACCCCAACGACCCGAATCGAAACAATGCTCCTGGTCAACCACCCTTTCAGCAACAGGCTCCTGGACATGGAGCTCCTGGACCCTATGACATGCAACAGCAATATCAAAGCCAGCAACCACCACCACATATGGGAGGGCCTCCCGACGTAGGAGCTGGCTACAGGATGCCCCAAGACCAAAACCTCCAAGGTGGCTTTGCCCAAACTGGACCTGACGCGGCTCTCGCTGCACAGATGGGGAGCATGAATTTGGGACATGGACAGACGACCGTTCGAAAGAAGAAGAAAGATCGCCATGCCTATCACACGGTTGAGCCTACGGGCTCTTCCCAGGCCTTCAATGGTATGCCACCTTCTGGCTCCAATGCGAGCCAATTCATTCCTAGTTCTGTCCAAGGACAAACTGGTGCTCCTGGGTTTGGTGATCAATTTGGTAGCCCGCAAGGTACGCCCCAATACATGAATGCGAACCAATTCACAACTCCAGGTAATGCTCCATTTACCCCAGGAGAACCCGCATACTTTGCTTCTGGCAACGGATCTGCAGACGCCGCCCCAGCATCTCGACATCTGGGCCAACCAAGGTCTCGTTGGAAGACATGCCCAGCATTCCCATGTTTCGCGACATTGTCCAGGCAGATTTCCTCAAGCAAATTTATCCAACCTTCGAGCGTCATGTACCTCCTCCTGCGACCGTCTCATTTGTTGCCTACGATCAGGGCAATGCCTCCCCGAAATTCGCTCGATTGACCTTGAACAATATTCCTGCCACGTCGGACGGTTTACAAGCTACCGGCCTTCCCCTTGGATTACTATTGCAGCCCCTGGCACCGCTCCAAGCCGGCGAAGCGGAGATTCCTGTGCTGGACTTTGGCGACGCGGGCCCTCCACGATGTCGTCGATGCCGTGCGTACATTAATCCCTTCATGATGTTCAGATCTGGCGGGAACAAATTCGTTTGTAACTTGTGTACTCACCCCAACGACACACCCTCCGAGTATTTCTGCGCCATGAGCCCTCAAGGCGTCCGCGTGGACCGAGATCAGCGCCCCGAACTTCACCGCGGTACGGTTGAGTTCGTCGTGCCCAAGGAATACTGGACACGAGAACCGGTTGGATTGCGATGGCTCTTTGTCATTGATGTCACGCAAGAATCGTACAACAAGGGCTTTTTGGAGACGTTCTGCGACGGAATTTTAGCTGCTCTCTACGGAGGAGAAGGTCAAGAAGAGAAAGATGAGAATGGCGAGCCTAAGAGACGGGTACCTGAAGGAGCCAAGGTTGGGTTCGTCACCTATGACAAGGACATCCACTTCTATAACATGCATGTAAGTTTGTTCGACGTTGAAAGTCTGGAGTCTCAAAATATAATCAGCAAGACAACTACTCATCCTTCTGCAATTACTAGGCTGGCCTCGAGCAACCTCAAATGCTCATCATGCCCGATCTCGAGGATCCATTCCTGCCACTCGGCGAGGGCTTGTTTGTCGACCCGTACGAATCCAAGTCCCTCATCACTTCCCTGTTGACGCGACTACCTGAAATTTTCTCCGAAGTCAAGAATCCAGAACCTGCTCTACTTGCTACCCTTAACGCCGGTTTGGCAGCCCTGGAGACGACTGGTGGTAAAATTGTATGCTCTTGCTCTTCTCTACCTACTTGGGGCCCAGGCAGGCTGTTCATGAGAGACGACGGGAATCATCCCGGAGGCGAGCTTGATAAGAAGTTGTATACCACGGAGCACCCGGCGTGGAAGAAGGTTGCTGAGAAGATGACCGCCGCAGGAATCGGCGCAGACTTCTTCCTTGCTGCTCCTTCTGGAGGTTATTTGGACATCGCCACCATCGGTAAGAATTCGGAGGACGTGACAAGCCCTCGGTGGACGAATGCAAGCTAACATACTGTCCATGTAGGTCATGTTGCAGCCACCACTGGTGGAGAAACTTTTACTACCCTAATTTCATCGCGCCGCGAGATGGCTAAGTTGTCAGCCGAGATCAGTCATACAGTAACTAGACCCACTGGCTTCCAAGCTCTAATGAAGGTTCGATGCTCCAATGGCCTGCAAGTCGGTGCTTATCACGGCAATTTCATACAACATACCTTTGGGGCCGATCTGGAAATCGGCGTCATCGACGCAGACAAGGCTCTGGCAGTGTCATTCAGCTACGATGGCAAGCTCGATTCCAAGTTGGACGCTCACTTCCAATCAGCCTTGTTGTATACCACACCCTCCGGTCAACGCAGAGTGCGCTGCTCCAACATCATCGCCAGCGTGAGCGAAACCTCCAAGAATTCCGGCACGAGGGAGCAAGACGTTCGAACATGCATGGAGTTCGTGGACCAAGACGCAGTGATTGCTCTTCTCGCCAAGGAAGCTGTCACCAAGCTGGCAACGACGTCGACCAATCTCAAGGAGATTCGAAACTTGATCACGGAGCGAACGATCGATGTCATGGCATGCTACAGAAAGAACTCGACCCAACAGCATCCTGCCGGCCAACTCGTCATGCCCAAGAGACTGAAGGAGTTCTGCATGTTTATGCTTGGACTGATCAAGTGCAGAGCCTTCAAAGGTGGCATCGAGAATTCGGACAGGAGAGTCCACGAAATGCGCATGGTACGCTCCATGGGTGCCCTGGAGCTAAGTCTATATCTCTATCCTCGCATGTTGCCTCTTCACAACTTGCAACCGGAGGAAGGCTTTGCGGATACAGAGACAGGCCACCTGAGGCTACCACCCTCAATACGAGCATCCTTGTCGCGCATTGAACCCGGCGGTGTATACCTTGTCGACAATGGCCAGCAATGTTTGTTGTTTTTCATTCTCAAACCTCGCCAAACCTGATTTCCGATCTGTTTGGAGAGGGCAAGGACTCCTCAGGAGCCTGGACGCGTACACGTCTTCTTTACCTGTTCTGGAAACGCATCTGAACGCACAGGTCCGCAATATCATTGAATTTCTCAAGACGATGCGAGGCTCCAAGGGGTTGACCCTCCAGCTTGCAAGACAAGGAATCGACGGGGCCGAATTCGAGTTTGCCCGCATGCTGGTCGAAGATCGCAACAATGAGGCACCAAACTACGTGGACTGGCTGGTTCAAGTGCATCGGGACGTCCAACTTGATGTACGATATATTATGACTCATCCCTCTTCTTCATACCATATCCCGATGATTCAAGTTGATAAGGCTAACAAAACACGTACCTTCCAGCTCAGCGGCCAGCGCAAGAAAGAAAGCGAATCTGATCTGAATGCTATGTCCAGTTTCACTGGACTCCGACCAACAATGTGGTAGCATCTCAAGAAAGAATAGCGAAACTGATCTGAATACTATGTCCAATTTTTACTGGACTCCGACCAACAATGTGGTAACATCCCAAGAACTTGGTCAAATGAACGAGAAGAACTAAAGAATTTTTTTCCCCATATCCAGGAGAGAAGTGGATGAGGGGGCTTGTGTAACACATACAGAAATGAGATATGGAAGATGCAATATGTGCGACCCCGAAAGGACGACGTGATCAACGTAGTCTTAGGCCCTGTGACACCACACATCTCGACGCTCGATGCAGTTGTGCAACAGCTCTTCCCGTCCAGGCTACTCTACCCGTGCATCCCCTCCTCCACCATATGCGACGCCATCCCAAGCGCCTCTTTCCTCCAAGTTCACTGGAACACGGCCATTCAGGCTGCACGTGCGTCACCCGAGGCCCCCTTCCCCTTGTTCCCAACGGAAAAGAGAAAAGAGTCTGCTCATGCACTGCATTGCATTGCATTGCATGTATGCAGCATATATGCACACGGGAACGAGTCCGTGAGTGGGGGCCGACACGGAGAGTTTGATAGCAGTTTTCACTTTCTAGTATCGCGGTGGTGGTGGTGGGTGGTCCATGAGCCCAAGTTTTCCGCATTTTGTCAAATATGCGCTTTTGTCGGAAACATGATGCCTTTGTGGTGAGGAATGAGACCAAATAGACATGAAGGGTAGTTGAAAAAAAAAGAGATGTGATGGGATGTGGTGCGATGTGACGTGATGTGACGTGATGTGACGTGATGTGACGTGATGTGACGTGATGTGATGTGATGTGACGTGATGTGATGTGATGTGATGGGGCGGGATGGGACGTGATGAGACGTGAATTGATTTGATACCAATCGTCGGGCTGAATACCATTCTCGAGCGACGAAAATGCTGCCAACCAAGCAGAAGAAGAAAAAGGGCATTATTTACGTAGGTCTTTTATTTTCAAACACGACTCTGCCACGAGTTCAGCTTGGTACATGTATAGCAAGCAAGCATGCAAAGACGCTTGCCTGTTTGCTAGCCCGCCATGTCAGCCAGCCAGCCTTTGGCGCATGCATTTCCTCTGATAGGTCGACGGCAGCGACGCAGCACCCAAATGGCGGGCGGGCGGGCGTGATGGTACGATTCCGATTTTGCTTGGATTCCAGAGGTGTGGCGTACGTGTCTCACGGCTCATGACAGAATTTGGACTTGACATCGACGGGGAGCGGCCGGCTGAGACTAGCCTTAGCTTCACTTCCCTCAGGTTGGCCCGGGGCAAATGAAAACCAACAAGAGCAGAGCCCAGCGTGCCAGGTCTCCGGCTCGGCGACTCTGAAGTCATGATTTTAGCGAAATGGTCTGTGGACATGTCCCCCAGTCAGTTGGATGGAGGCTCGGGCTATGGTGACAAAGGCTGGACATCGCCGATCAAGTATATAAGGAAGGCATGGACTCATATCACCGTGTGGAACTCGAATCTTGAGCCAAATCGTATGCTTTTTGCCTCTTGCGAGCGCAAGCGCTGGCAGCGCAGGGATTCAATCAAGTCGTGGCCGCATCAGAAGAAGAGGATAGGTACTCCGTCTTCTTCACTGCTGATCTGGACCGAGTGAAGAAAGCGCAACTGCGGACTTGTACGGAGTAGTACGGAGTAGGCGGAAAGAAGTAAACTCTTCCACCCTCCGTATTGACAAGGTGTAACCCGAGATTGCTTCAGATGGCGCCATCACAAGCCAACACCGTCCGTTGCAACACATTGCTAGTCGGTGTTTCGAGACAAGGCCCTCCTCTCAACTAAAGCTATTGGACTAGACTGCCGACACTAGCGGCTAGCAATCTATCTTGCTGACAAGCCCATGGACTGTGACGGGAAATTATGAATATCGATTATACGAGGCTGTTGTTGTTATTTGTCCAGCCCAACACGGTCCCCAACCGCCACATCAGAATGTCGCAGGTCCATCTGAAAATGCATTGCCTGAATGTTCCGTCATCCATTTCTGCTCGCGAGGTACCGGCGTTGCCGCCAGTCGATATTGCCTGATGCTGTTTTTTTAACATGTTATCATATCTAGTCCGTAACGCGGGTCGGGTACGCTGAGTACACGCTCGATTTCAGAAGGTTCAAAAACGGCCTGGAAAATGGTCAAGTCGCTTGGAGCATTTGATGAAGATCCTTTGCCAATCCAGTGGACGTGCAAGTGTCTGGCCTGGACCTGTTCCTGGCCCCCGTTCCTTTCCTGTCTTTCCTCGCCATCTCATCCCAAATGAAGCGCGTCGTGCTTTGCGTTGGGTCCTCGAAGGCGAAGATAACGTATGTGAATTGCCCACGGAGGTCGGGATCGAAGAGTAGGACATCTCGCCAAATTTCTGCAACCTCTTGGGGCGGGTTGCGGCAGCTATTGCCTAGACCAAAGTCTCCGATGATCACTCGATTATAGTTGTTGTACAGGCAAATACGCAGAGCCCCGCGGATTTTTCTCTCATCATGTCCCTCTCCTCTGCAAATGAATACATTGTTCCGTTCTCCTTGAGCTTGGGCCATCGTGTAGGAGGTACGGAGACGACAGGCAAGTCGTGCCACTGTTCAAGCTTTTCATAATGATCATGGGGGCCACGACAGACCACGACAGCATCAGAAAGTATGCCGCCAGTTGAAGGGATAGGATAATTGGATGTTGTTTGTGTGTTTGGCCAAGGGTTGTTGAGCGTGGCGGAGAGGTTGCTTCTGCGACACAGCTTCTCCTCGTATCCTGAACATCCAGTTTCCCAATCACCCCCAGGCCGACGTTCGTTAGCGGCGCAGACGAACGGAATCCGGACTCTCGAGCCACCCATGGCTTCACTAGCTTGACTGTCAGCAGCAGCATACGTGATGGCAGCCATGACTGGATCTCCAGCTTCTATTCGGAAGGCTGGAGGACGAGTGCCCAGATTGCGGCGTGAAATTTCAAGCTGTGTCGTAGGCTGTCTGTAAAGAAACGAATATGGTGGAAATAAATCGGCATAATTGGCATTTACCAAGGGAATGAAGTTTCTTTTGGTATCAGCCGCGATTTCCGAGGGCTTCACTCGACTAGACTTTGGTCCGGGAGCCATGATGGAAGTGCGCCTGTAAGAAGTAACGATGGATGGACTGGGAGAGATTCCGGAGGAACAGTCGTAGACCGATTGTGAGTTTGAGGCTGTAGCGAGTTGATACATGGACAATGAAGCCGAAATGTCGGACTTTATATTCTGGGTTCGAGTTGTCGTTGGCAGGATCTGAACATCAACACCCTTCAGAAATGGGCCGTGTGAGGCTACAATGAGGATCGACTAGATCTCGACAAACTCTGTGTGACCAGATACCGAGAGACCTGAATCACCTCTCTTGAGCCATGTTCATCTAGAGGCGAGATGGGAAAGACATGATGGCCACTAGAGATAAGGTACGAGCCAATATATAAAAGATAGGCAGCAGTTGGCGGCTGAGTAATGCGCGGGTTGCTGCTCTGCTTCAAACCACCATGGTCGTATTGGCTGAGGTGGTGTCTCGCCAGCGAGACAAGTATACCATCAAACCATCCCGCCAAAGCACAAGTACACCACCACCCTTTCAAACAGGCGGAACAGCGAGGGGTTTGGCACCAAAGTGTGGCATTGGCATGGTGCCGAGCTCTTCTGCTCCATGGCTTGCTCGGCTGTTTGCTTGGTAGGTTGAGAGAATGTTGGGGCAGTTAGTCTCAAAGTGCAAAGACAAGGGCCGTGAGACCCTATCTCGGACACGGCTCCGCGTCGAGAGGTCCGTAGGTCTTCTCTTTGTTGGCAATGGCCACGTCGATGTTGCAGGTCGCACTCCGTACATGAAGATAGCCGAATAAGAGCAGTGGTGGCAAGACAAGGCGTGATGCCTCGACACCAGATGTTTCTCCTCGCAGGAAGAAGGACTGCCGGTCCGATCTGTGGTACCTCATCTCGCCTTTGTCCAACAAGACAGTGCCGTGAACCATCCGTCAAACCACAGCTGCGGAAGAACGGAGTAATTGAAGACGTGGAGGCATCAGCATCTTGGCTCCGTTGCTGGCATGCGGCCAGCGGTCCTGTAAAAGGCCTAAATGGCATTCAACTGCCGACACGTAGCCGGACTAACGTCTGGCACGAAGCGAATGGCGGGCAGGGCTTGTGAATGGTCGAGTCGAGCACTCATCTGAGACACATTTAAGCCCAATATAAGGATGGGCGACGAAGCCAAGAGAGCCGAGTCGATGCTCAGGCTATGTTTCATCTAGTCGAGAAACATGGACGGGAAGGGCGCAGCAGAAGAAGAAAGTTCAATCACCATAGCACTTTGGTCGTGCCGGCATGGGATTCAACGTCAAGAATGAAGCGGGAAGAAGATGTCTGGCATGGTGGAGGATCAGGTGGTGGGGAGCGACTCAACGAGTGAGACCGATGGCCAACAAGACGCGCCAAAGGTATTAGGTAGGCACGTAGGTTCTCCATACGTCCATCCATGGTTGATAGGCACATGATGCGCGAGGGGATGCTGGCGAAGAGCGTGAAACAGGCGGAGGAATCCGAAATTGCTTAAGAGGTGTTGGGGGTCGGGGTCGGGAATCGGGAATCGGGGATCCGGGGTCGGGGTCTGGACTTGCCGAGCTAAAAGTAGCAAGTGCGAGTGGGCAAGATGATCTGGTCTCGTCTGGCAATCTGGTCAGTCTGACTACCTGGCGTTGGTTGCTCCTGCCAATGTTATCGGTTGGCACCAGTCCGTCGTCTCTTTATCTCTGTTGCGGCCAACGAGCATCCAAATTACAGACTCTGCGTTGCTCAGCTTACTCGACCTCGACTTCATCCGACAGTGAGATAAACGTCAAGAAATAGAAGCAATTGTCCAAGCATCTGTAGTTTGTCATCTGTACATAATAGTTGCGCCTCCTCTAATAGTAAGTCAGGTTTAGCGGCGCAGCGAAGCAAGGCCAACGCGGACCCACTTTTCACTTCGAGGAACGTCAACGTTTGCTTGTCGCGACTTCTAGTTCTTCGCATGACCCTCACCTCATCACCCCTCAAGCTTCAAGTTGTAGCCATTGTTTACGCATGAGCACAGTGTGGGAGTCTCGTTATTTCTACGCCACTTCGAGTCCTCTCACGCTCAAGGGACACTGGCGCCGACATGGTGAGGCCGACTCTCGTGCCTAGACTCGTCACACCTCTTCGGCTTTCTTCAGCAGCTCGTTTATACGGAAGGAAGTATTCGGTACGAATCAGTGGCAAGCAGCCATCGCCACCCATCAGGACCGTGGCCGACCTCAAAGCATGGCTGCCTGAAACCAATGTACCAGACGTGGAAGTGTGTGGATGGGTGCGATCTGTACGCAAGAGCTCCGGTGTTCGCTTTGTTGATGTTACCGACGGATCTTCTATGCGGCCTGTGCAAGCAGTTGTCGACAAGGCTCTTGCAAAGAGTACGATGCTCCCGCTCCCCGTGCAGTACATGCCTTCCGTTGACACTTGCCAATTTTTTTCTTTGCCAGCATGCGACCCGGCGCTGCGGTTCGTTTGAAGGGAACGTGGTACAATACAGCCGACCAGAAGAAGGGCAATGCGGGTGAGCCTTCTGTCTCAGGATCTTCTCCTCACTCAAACAGGCAGCACATGACTGTGCTGGAATGAGGCAGGATGTTGATGGACCTCAGACGCTGCAAGAACTTCAAGTAAAAGAGGTTGACATTCTCGGCAACTCAGACCCCAAGTGAGTCGACTGGGAAGTATTCAGGGCCTTCAAGTTCCATACTAATTTTCTTGTCCGTGTAAAAGACATACCCTATCCAAAACAAATACCAGACACCAGAGAGTCTGCGGTACATGTCACATCTACGATGTCGGACACCCCTCAACTCTACTCTTCTTCGACTACGATCTGATGCTACCGCATTGCTCACGAATTTCTTCTTCAACGAGAAGTTTCAGCAGACACATCCTCCAATCATCACTTCTTCAGATTGCGAAGGTGCCGGTGAAGCCTTTACTGTCAGAACTGGTTCCAAAACTGCGTTTTCAAAGATCCCAAATACCTCACCGTCTCAACCCAGCTCCATCTTGAGGCGCTGGCTCAATCTGTCGGCAATGTGTGGACTCTTTCTCCGACCTTTCGAGCTGAGCAGAGTGACACGTCCAGACACTTGAGCGAGTTCTATATGCTCGAGGCTGAATTGAGTTTTGTCAGCGACATGGATCAAGTCATGGATCTGGTCCAGAAGATGCTGATGAGTCTTGCAAAAGGCCTGAAGGACTTGCGGGCCGCAAACGAGCTTGAGAAGAATAGGCTCGACTCTCGCGACCCGGCGGAAAAACTGGCATTTGCTGACTTGGCAGAAAGAGAAGAGCTTCGACGACGATGGGCAGGTTTTCTATCCCTCACCAAGTGGCCCAGAATTACCTATACCGAGGCAATCGAGCGTCTCCAACCTGTTGCTGATCGATTCGAGCACAAGCCGGTATGGGGTAGCGGCCTTCAGTCGGAGCACGAAAAGTACCTAGCCAAAGCGGTAGGCCACGACGAAGCGGACAACGCTTATCTCCCAATCTTCATCACTCAGTATCCTCGCGAGATCAAGGCATTCTACATGCTCCGCTCAGCATCATCCCCACCACAAGGTGAAACCGTCGACTGCTTTGATCTTCTGGTCCCGGATCTCGGCGAGCTGGCCGGAGGTTCGATGCGCGAAAATCGCTTATCCGAGCTCGAGAACAACATGAGGCTACACGGGCTGGAGGTGCCTAGTAGGAAGCAAGAAAGAGGCGGCAATTTGGGCTGGTATCTGGATCTGAGACGATGGGGATGTCCGCCACATGGAGGCTTCGGTCTTGGATTTGACCGCCTTCTCAGCTATCTGAGCGGCGTGCCAAACGTCCGTGACATTGTGCCCTTTCCGCGTCATCACGAGCGCTGCGACTGCTAGAGCTCGGGATCGGTGAGGGTGTTCCAAGCTCGACATTTTTGTTTTGCGGTTTTCGGTACACTCGCCAGGCGAAATACCCGGCCCAACAATTTCGGCCGATTCCCGATTCGCACAATGAGCAGTTTTGTGATAATTTCGGCGAGAGTCATGTCCGGATGGGGACCAAGAACTAACATTCAATCTTGTGGATCCCGACCCATTGCCATTTTTTTCAATTTGGGCAAGACTGGCCATGGAGACATGAGGCGAGCGGAGGTATCAGTGCGGTGTCACACACAACAGGGCGTGCCTCTTATTTGGTAGCAGGAACCCATGGACGAGGGTGGTAGATGTGCCCATATGACAAGAAAAAATAATTGTCCCAAAAGAGCACATACTATAGCATGGAAGCGATGTCAATCTCGGCTACCATGGCCCTGCCACGGCCCTTGACACTCGCGCGGATCAATCAAGCTTTCCGTCTTGTTGTGGAGGGTATTCCGGGCCAAAACGACAACTTGTACAAGACGTAATGGAGCAAGGCGGGACGAACCTTACCGAAACAAGAAGAATGAAAATTGTAATAACACCTGAATATCGAGCACATATCCACAGTATTGTTTTCCGTGAATGAACAGCTGGGTGTTCTGCGGACAGCAGGAGCATCGCAATTACCAGAACGTGACTCTGCCTCGTATGTGGTGCAATCGCAAGGACACGATCATCACACGGCCCACTACCGGCCAAATAAATCAACAGCTTACACAACCATACGCACATGCATCCATCCGTGATGCCAAGTATAATCAAAAGCAGTTCAGCAGGCAGACGAGACGGAATATCAAGTGCAAGCGCAAGTGCAGCCCATTCCAAAAACACCACCACCCTCCTCCGCATTCGGCATCCCAGTCAGATGCAGACGATTTGACTTTGACCGGCGGGTTTGAGGGCCGGAGAGCGAGTCATGATCAAACTGGTATCAGCAAGAATGCATGCATCTATCTAACGACAGGAAACCTCATCCGCTGGTGACGCGGCGCGGCGAAACGGACGGGATTGACATGTAAATAGGCAGAGAAGCTTAAATCTAGACAAAGGAGAGAACGGAGGACGGCAGGTTTAGATTAAGATACGGTGTGGGTTTTGTTACAACATGTGAGACACTGGGTATGCGCAATAGGACGAGAAAATTGGAAGCGAGCAATGAAGAAGTGGCTTCAATTTCAAAAACGCTGCAGACTATGGCAAAACATCATATATTTTCATGGACTCCATCCATGACGAGAACGCCAAGAGTGGGTAACGAAACGCCCGTTCCTATCCCATCCCTTTCCCAATGGTTTGCAATCAATAACGGACCCTTGATCGTTAGGTAATATACATAGATACCTATAACTTTTTCTGAAACCCCGCAAAACGCCGCCCAATGGTACAAGCCCCGAGACGTGCACTTGACAGGTTCATCACCTCGTGCGTCTCGGGGTATATTGAAATCGTGGACAAGAAGATTGAGCAAAAGAAGCACCTTCCAGTCTCCTACGTGAAAAAAAAAAAAAAAAAAAAAAACGATTTACAGACAGAATTTTCTGTCCAGCATTCTCAATGCTCTCGTGTCCTCGCTGACGCCGCATTTCTCGGGCAACACGCCATTCGTCCGCGGACTGCTCGGAACGCTGCTGTTGCCCACGAGTTTGTTCACGGGGTTTCATTCGCAGGATGAAGCAGGGCTGGCAAGGTGGATCGGTGGCTGCCGTTCATCATGGCGCCTTCATGTTTGACTCTGGGCGGACTGGCACTATGTTCTCGAGTGGGTGGCGTCATCCCGGGATGAGGGACGGGCCCTGCAACAGAGTTGAGCGCTGGCAAGGGTCCATTTGAGCCCTGACGCTCCTTGTAGCCAGGGAGTCAGGATGTCTCGGTGGTGATGGGCCTACTTGGTATGGGGGTAGTGTAGCACCAGTGGTTGGTTGAGGGTGTTGCAGAGGAGGCAGTGAGGGTCGGTCATATTGTGAGGGAGGAGGTGGTGGTGCCTGAGTATAGTGACCGTGTGCTGCATAGGACGGATGAGGCGGCGGAGGAAGCGCGTGAGGATGAGCACCGTGGGGAAGGGAGCGGGCGCATAATGAGAATACGGAGGAGTTGCAGCAGGCGAGGGAGGCCAGCCGTATCCGGGTTGGGGGTAGTGAGAATAAGCCGGATGAGGAGCGCTGGAATGATGAGGGCAATCAAGTACGGCTGTTGCATTGGTGTCCGGGTGAGCGCAGGAGTTTGGTTGGCTTCGCCCATGCTTGGCTCTGGATACATGCCCTTTGGTGGGATGATGGCTCGGAGTGCTGGGTCTGAGCTGGGTTGTGATAGATCGGGCTGGCCAGGTTGAGGACGCGAGTAGTACGAGATGAGGTGAAGATGCTGGCCCGTGGAAGTGGTGATGCTGAATGATTGCTTCATGAGACCGTCGGCCTTGTATCGGTAGCCCTCTGGTTCGCCATCGTCGTGGTCCTCGTCGCTACCGCGGCCAGAGTCAGGAGATTTGCCGTTGCCGCGTCGGCCGCTTCCAAAACCGCCTCCTCTTTTACCCTCCATTTCGCGGTAGGTCAGAAAGCTGCCGGATACACGGCTGGCGCTCCATGACTTGCCGTCTGTCCATCGTCTCATGCCAGCTTCCCTCTCGTCCCATACGAACACGGAACCAGAGCGAATGGACTGTCTCTCCTTTTCGGAAAGTCGACGCTGTACACGAGGCAACAGCCCGAGGCGACATGCCTCGAATAGCTTGATGACGTCGCCGGGAGTACGTACGTAGCCGTGGTACGTCTCCATCTTGTCGGAACTTATGGCCTCCGTTTTGAAGGATTTCACCGTGCCTGCTTTCGCAGGACGTCTAGTGTGTGGGGAAATAAGTGGGATGGGTGCAGTGAGCACCAGAATCGAGCTCAACGAACTCTTTGGATTATGATGACACTAAGTTGTGTGAATCTTGCGTCAACAACTGGGCTTGAGTTGATAGGAGACAAACTTCTGGTGGCAGAAGGACGAACTTTGCGCTGCAATGCTTCTCAGTCAGTCATCAAAGCCAGAGAAGACCATTCCGCACAAGGCAAACTTCTTTAGTGGCGGAGAAACAGGTGAGGACAAAGGTTTGTGAGAAGAGCCAAGGACGTAGACAAGTTTCTGTAGCCAATGCCAAGATGTCTTGCCATCCATCGTCCTTTGGCAAGCCTCATTCATGCATCTTTGTGAAAAGTACAGCGAACGCGTCAGACCCGCTGAAGCACACAAGACAAACTCCAATTGCAGGATGCAGCTTTTGGTCGCTTTGAAGTCCTTCACTTGCGTCCACAGTGCTTAGGGTACCACCTTGTGCTTCGGGACCCCGGTTCTAGTTGCTTCCAGTTGCTTGAAGAACTACCGTATGGTGTGAAGAAAAGGCGATGAAGTCCAGACATACAATGATACACAGCCCCCGCGAGATAACATACCTATAGAATGACACAGCGAGTTGCTGCAAGAGAGTCGACTGGTTTGGCGAGGCGTTGCGTGGTTGTTGCCAAAGGGCGTGGTACCTGGACGCAGGTCGACTATGTATGTGCTTTGGCGCTTGTGTGACGGCGGCGGCGGCGAAGAGACGACAATGGCGTGGTTGTTGATTACAGTTGGCAGTCAGGCTGGCGATTGTCGAAACAGTTGGGTCGAAACGGCGTAGCAGATTCCAAGAGCTATGAATAAGTTGAGAACGAGAGGAGGATTGGAAAAGAAATAAGGTTGGAGCAAGGCAGCAAGGGGACAGAGCAGAGGCAACGATTCCAAAAATGTGTACAATGAAAGTGTACGGAGTACCAAATGGATAAGTCGGCGCCGTGGAGCCGAGAAGGAGGGGGAGGGGGTGGTGATAAGGGTCTGCAAAGGTCTGTTCTTGCGACTACATTGGAAGGGTGCAGCCAGGGAAGCAAGCAGTGGGGCGAATGAGAATGTGTCCAGGTGCGGCCCAGCAATGTCCCAGTCTCCCAGTCTCCCAGTCTCCCAATCACCCAAAGACAAGCTTTTTGGATCCTTCGTCGAAGCTAGCAGGGAGGATGACGACGGCAGACATAACATTTACATATTGTAGACAAGCATCTGCGACGTCTGACACACAAACTCGGCGTGCCGTATGTAATTCCAGCGTAATCGTCAACTGGGCTTGTCTGATCCGCTGGCAATAGCCACAGTGTGGACTTGTCGAGGATAAGGCGAGGACAGCCATCAATGGTTCTCTTCGTACGGTGAATGTGATGGAAGCTCTCTATTACACACGGAGTACGGAGCCGCTTACCGTAGTCTGGCTTGTCTCGTTCTTCTGTCCGTCCAAAAACAGCAACACAGCAACAACAATCGATACTCTCTAATTGAACGCCTGCTTCTTCGCGAACCTCCTTGAGTCCTTGATACATCTACTCCGTAGCATCGAAAGGAACAAATGCCGTGAACCTTGTTCCCCTGCCTGTCTGGGACAGCTTGGCCAGGGTTTTCCGTCGCTGTGGACTCCTTGAGAGACCATTAGCCACTGCTGAATCAGCAGCCCTTGGCAGGACCCCCAAAAAAAAAAAAAAAAACAATCATTTGCCGGGGAGTGTCTCAGCAAAGGTTGGTCGGGAATAAAGCACAACTGAAATTGAGGGCGGATGCAAATTTGGAGCATGCCGGTCGGCCGAGCCAAGAAACCAAGATGGAGAAGATCCACGAGAAAGCCAAGAAACTGACGTCTTCAGACAGGAACAGGATAGCAGAAATGCCAATGCCAAGCAAACACCTTGCACCAGTCGACCTCTCAGACGCCTGAACATAATGACCCAGCCCGCAATTGTACAGTCTACAGTCGACATCGGAGTGCACAACACCAGCGTGACCAGGCGAATGAACGAACCATCGCATCGCAGCGAGAGATGGGCCGTGGAACTGGAACCTCTGGTGGAAACAACCGGCTAATATTCCGTACATGCAGATAATATCAGGCTCGCTCCTACATGTACATATATGTACATGTGTACAGTATATATGTATGTACTCCGTACTCGCGAAGATAAGATCGGCCAACTACTCCGTACGAGGTATTGCATTGCATTGCCAACAGGGCCCAGGACTCAGGAGGACCGAGCCATCTCCATAACTTGAGCACCGTCAGTGAGGGATTAGATTCATGCGTGAGACATTTTAAGCTTTTGGCGGGCGGGCTTCGATGAGGTCTTACATAGCAGTCGGCACCGTGGCACGGTTTGCGAGTGGCTTGAGGGTGCATATTAATTAGTAAGGTGGGATAAAAAAAAAAAAAAAAAAAAAGAGTGCTCCGTAATATCCTAAGCTTAATTCTGCCTGGGCATGGCGGTCATGGCGTGCCGCTGACAAAAAGGGGCCGTGTACGGAGTAGCGTTTTTATTTTTATTTTTATTTTTTTAATCCTGCCTGTCCTGGCACGAGGTGGCAGCTGGGATGATGGTGAGACAACAGAGCAGACACTACAGACACCGGTGGCGGGCGCCCGCAGAGCGCAAGCGTGGGCGCAAGCGTGAGCGCCTTCTGGGTAAATCGGCATCTCGAGTGGGGCTGGTGGTCTTGGCAGCGCAGCAGGCAGATCCGTCCAACCCGTCTCAGCCGTGGCCAACCTTCTTTAACGGACGAACAAGATGAACTGAATTCACGGCTCGCGTATCTCAAATCTCTCCGGAGACAAACTCGACGCAGCCCATCCAACACTATTAACTGCCCCTCCGCTTCCACCCAGTAGTGTCTGCGGGCGGACATGTTTCGAGGTCGACACATTGTTTTGTTGTTTTCCAAAGAAAGAGACAACGAACGGCCTGTCCTCCGTATAAGCATTGTCAGCCCACGGAGTAATCCGTACAATCCGTACATGGGGGCATTCTCAAAGCCCTTACATATGTACATACTCGGTACTCCGTACAACGTTCCCTGCTAGGGCTAGTCCTCTCACTCAACCTCTTATGGACATCACTTGGAACTGACGTTCCGTCGACGGGAAGTCCTTCGTATTCGTCTGATAACGTCCGCCATGCTATTGATACAACCGTTTTGCACCGTTCCATCCTAGCCAAACGAGCGCCATTGGCCGCCGGGGCCCTGGGATCCTCAGGAGCTTCTTTTTCATCTGCGGTTGAGTATGTACACAGATACATAAATACCCGTCGCTCGTAAACGACATGGCCGCCAATCCATAAATGGAGTCGGAAGGGTGTCAGCTCTCGTGCCGCATAACCGCTTTCCTTGTCATCCCCATCGTTCGTTCACTTGCAGCGGATGTTTCAACTTGAGAGAAGAGGGAGCCTGATGCTTGCAATTTCACAGCCATCGTCTGTTTCATGTGTACATACTCTCTGAATTTGAATGACCCATGTAGTGTGAAAGTGATGCATATCTGATCTGCACTGTAAATGTCTTCTAATCAGGAAGGAGGAGACTGGGCGACATCAAACCAATCCAGCTTTACCGTATCAGCACTGTGTCGGTTGCGAGATGTCTCTTTGAAGATGCGGTACCCAGAAGGCCGCACATCGAAGCAATAGCCGCCTTCGGCAAGCTGCGATGCGTGATGTCGACAAAGTCTGGCATTAAGCTATAGTTTGGGTGCTGAAGCCCATTTCTGTCTTATCTCCAGTGGGCTCTATTGGTGTCAAGGTTTGTTATTTCATGCAATGTGACAGGTCTGGTCAAAGGTGGACTTTGCATTCTACATGTAGGAGGAGACAAATGGCACATGTGCAAGCACCTGTGCGCAGTATTTTTTTTTTTTTTGCGTTACTACATCATGTAAAATTTAAGAAAACGTCTTTCACCTGCTTGAGGCACTCCATCTTGTTAACCACGCTTGGAAGCGAAAGGGCGAGAACGACCCAAGTTCGCGGCGATTGACTTCTGTCCATGGCAAGGAAGTGAACATCCCTGTCAATACCATTGGACAGTGTGGGTGGGGATGGGAAATTTTAACCTTATTTGCTAAGACTGTGTGCTGCGGGTGCTGCGGACAGGGTTCACCAGACATTCACGGGGGAACCCAGGGACGCTTTGATCCCATCTCCTCGTGTCTCCACGGAGGATCCCGCGATTTCGGTAATTGCAGCACAATACATATGTGCATGTACATATGTATCTCTCTCTCTCTCTCTCTGTGGAATAATCAACATGCCATCCATGGCGATGCGGATTCCGTCTCACGCAGGTGCCGTGATGATGACGTTGTACTCCGTACGTCGAGAGCAACGCCGAGCCGGCTCCGAGGGCGTCTCACCTATTGACCAGACGTCTCAGTTCAGACACAACATAATTAGTAAGGATACCAGAATAAGAACCACCCACCCCCTCCCCACGCCCTTCGTATCCCTCTGCAGATTCGTGGTCCCACACTGGGTTGTAGCGACTCTTTCGGGATGGGACGTTGGACAAGGCTGCCTATTTCCGGGCAAGATGAGAACGACGATTCAAAAGCACCGCTTTCTATTGATGAAATTTACCGTGATTGGGTACCCCGTGCTCCGTAATCCGTCCATGATCCTTATTACAGGTATGGATGAGAACCTTCTGCCCCTGCCCCATCCATTTTCTAGCCGGCCAGAGTTCGCCGCTAATGCCAAGTCCTCCTCCCTCTATTGCCCAGGGCCCCGGGAAGGCGCGGGACGCTTAGTAGTCGGCCATTGGGCGAGGAGGGGGAAACGAGCGGGTGGAAATTGACCGAGCCTTGAGCAACACGGCGGGGCAGCTAAGCTGGCCTCTTGTCTCCCTCGTCTACCGGCTTTTAAGCATGAATTTAAGCGTTGCAAGCCACCTGCCTTGGCATAGGACCGAGGCTCGCACAGTGCACCCATCATTACATACAATTTACGGGGGCAGGGGCTCGAGATGACAATGGAGACCTCGTTTTCGAGGACAACTAAGTGTGGATGAATGAAATGATGGAAGGGACTCGGTCATCATTGACCACCTTGGAGAAGAGGAGAAGACAGAGAGCATTCTGAGCGCAGCTGGGCCAGAAAAGTAGTACATATGCCGCCGCTGAAAAAAAAAAAAATCACAAATCCCACACAAACACACTGTGCAGAAAAAGCAACAGGATGTCTCGAGGCAACAAACAAGGAGGAAAAGAAAGCAAAGCTTGGCGCTGGTGAAATTGCCGTCTGAACCGACTTGGCGACTTCGGGCTGCCAGAGAGAGGGAGAGGAGAGGTCTCGCTCGTTTGGGGGCTGGGGCTGGGGCGCGGGGAGGCGAGGGGCGTCTGTCTCGTAATAGATGAGTGCGGTGCCCATGTCTGATTGGAGCTCCGGGTTCTGCGAGACCTGGAGAGTACATACATACAAATGCTACAAATGAGAGTTTGTGTTGGTGCGCCCTGGGATATTCCGCAATGGGGCCGACCACGTACGAAATGGTTCGTTCGTCCAGTTGGCATCGTGTTTCTATCGCATCTTGGTTTTATGGTTTTACCGGGTCATTTGTTTTGGGCGCAAAGCTAATCGCCGGCAAGTTCCAGACATGACTTTGAGAATGAATTGTGGCTGGCGCTCTACAGAGTACATATGTGCATACATGTACAGAGTACTATCTTACATATGTACATATGTACATATGTACGATTGGACGCATCGCCATGCATCTGGCCAATCTCCCACCCCCTTCCACTTCCCCCTTTCTGTTTCTCCGTGTCTGTCCCCTCGTCTGATCGACAAGAGAGAGTCAAGTCGAGACAAAGAAAGCCATGCCATGCCATGCCATGCCGTGACGCCGTCTGGGGTTCGAAACAGAAGAGCCAAGCCAAGCCAGGCAAGCCAAATGCCACCGTTCTGGTTGCCGATTCATCCGTTCCGGAGGCTCCATGGCCAATAGACTACGCCAAGACCATCCCCAGATTGGCTGTTCCTCGGGCAGGCGCAGTCATGCACCCCGAGAGACCACGAAACCACGAAACCTTGATGGGGTTTTGACGACCTGGGAACCTTCGAGCGCCACATGCAAGGTCGAGAACTGACTTCGACCAAAAGAGGCTTTTTGTCTTGTGTCTTTGCTGACTTTTTGGGGGGGTGTGCCGTGCCCCCTTCCTTGTGACTTTTCCTGACCCCGGGCGAGATAGGCGCCTGTTGGTGGTACTGATATGCTTACAATTTGTGATGCCCTGAAGAGAAAAAAAAAGGAAACTTCTTCTCACGCACACGAGCATTCAACAAGGGCTGGGGCGTCTTCCCCGGGCCTCGATGGGAAGCCGCCCATTGCTGCGCGTGGCTTGGAGTTGTCGTCGTCAGCCATTTATTGTTTTTTTTTCACTTGTTGGCTGTACGGATAATCATACATGTTCGATGAATTAACCGTTTGTTAGCCAAAACATTCCGCAGCGTCCATGGGCCGATGCCAAGCAGCCAGTCTGGCGTTCATGGACTCGATGGATATGGTAATGAAGACGCCAACGACTCGACTCAATAAGTGTACGTGATGTGACGGGGCAGGATGCCCCGAATCACGGATCATAACAAGGCCAATGGAATCGTATGTAATACCTTGGATCGTTCAGCATACCCATCTATCTAGTGAGTCTGACTAACTCACTTCACGAAGCTGCGACCTGCCACCGGCCACCTGTCCTTCCTTGTCCATGTTCCCATGTCCATTTCATTCGGCCGAAGCAGAGGACAAGGGCACGGCGTACCAGGAGATCGCTGCACGCCTGGTCGCACCGCTGATCTCTTGGCAGCAGCCCTGGCCGTGTTGTGTCACCGCCTGGTTGCGTGGTTGCATCAATCAACGCACGCGCCTGGCAGTGTTTGCCAAAAGTCGTGGCCGAGGTGGATAAATCGGCACGTTTCGTGGCTTCTACCCTGACATAACTTAACTCGTATCTACATATGTAGTCCGTACTCCGTAATTTGCATTCAAATCAAATTTCTGTCCGACGCCAACAGAAGTAAGGTAGGTAGGTAGGTAGGTAGGCAGGTAGGCAGGTAGGCAGGTAGGTGTAATTACGGAGCAGACGCGTTTCAGACAATATTCTGGCCCTGACCTCTTCTTTCTCACCACATGTTTTGCCAACTCACGTTCAAGAGCACCTATTAGGCGACGGCTTCCATCCATGCTCGGCAGAGAAGACGTTCCGTCTACTCTTACAAATTTAGCAGTGGCAGAAGAGCCTGTTCAGGGCGCAGGGACGAAGATCAATCGGACCTGACGAGACTCTTCTCTATTTGCAAAACAGAACCATGGCAGTCGTTTGGGGGAAGAAGAAGAAGAACGCCACCAATACTAGCAGTTAGCATCGGAAAGAGACTTTGAGACGGATAGCGTTGAAAAAGAAGGATTGGGGGCCCGCGGGTCACAACAGTGCTACGTTTGCGGGACATGGCTTTTTCGGAACGGAAACGCCAACGCATGATGAAATGGTGACCCAGCTCCGTCGTGAAATTAGGTGGAAAACTCTTCTCCATTTCTCTTGAACCTTCTTCTCCTGCGGAAGGGAAAGGGGGAGGGCGCGGCGAATCGTCTCGGCCGTGAAAAATTGTAATTAAGCTTATGTATGCTAAAATGACGTCGTGCAGGAGGGAGGGTGGATGGAAGGACGATGGATGGGCGGGCGTATCAACGATGCGACGTCAACGAGGGCGATCGGCCAACTATCATGCGCATTTACCCAAAGAGATGTATTACGTGCACACCACTGAACTGACGAGATTTGATATCCTTTCATCCAGAGGGGTTTGCTCGGTGGGAAACACTGTCCTGTGATGCCTCGTATCGCCATCTTTGTGAATGAATGGGTTTGCCTTGTCGTCCTGACGAATTGTCGTGATGACATTGGCGATTGCCTCGAGGTCCTCTCGAGGGGGAACCGAATGTAGAGCGATGATTGTGACGCCAATTAGCCTACCCGCAAGTGTAGAGGATCTCATGATAATAGTTCCAGTTCCAGCAATGCAACAACCGAATATCATGACAATAGTTCCAGAAATAATCATCCATCCCCTTGTTCGTCACCGATCATCGCCATCATCAGACGCATCCCCACCCCGACGCGCACCACATCCACCAGCACGTCCTCCAACGTCCTGTCGTCCAACACATACCCGCTGCAACCGCCCTTCATCTCCCTCACGGATCCCTCACGGGGCCGCACCCGGCCATCTGCTGCGTGGCGCCGTCATCCATTATTGCCTGATTTTCATGCGGTATAGCAGGTGAGGCTGTGTCTTTGCGATGGGCGGGATGGCGCCCGGCTGGGGAAGGGAGCAGGTCCCTCCCATGCTACTGTACCGTTTCCGTGCAAGTTTTGAGGCAAGTCTTCGGGGAGAAAAGAAGGGACGTTCGTTTCTTATATTTGCACATGTGGCTCGTCTTATGCCCCCACTGAGCCATGGGAGGGGGATGAATACATACCCGTGATGGAGATCTGGGCTCAGGAACATCATGCTTACTCTCATGCTTACCAAGATATCCTGAATTATGCGTTACCAGCGAGAACGGTTCTGGCGGAAATGTACATCATAAGGTGAAGCAAGTGTTCTTCCTCTTTCATTCATTCATTCATTCATTCATTGGACATGTAGCTGTGCCATTGTCATTACTTGGCCTTCATGGCTCGTCTCCTCAAGACTGCCGAGTTCTCATTCAGCCCATTGTAATCATGCGCATCGAGACACGCCTGTCTGCTTAGCATGACGGCGCCCTCCTCACCACCTGTACGGTCTCTCATCTCCTCTTCGTAGTCATCAATACCCGCCTTGAGCGTCACCTCGCCGGCGTGAATCTTCTTCAGATGCTGAACGAGGTTGTAAGCATCAAGCATGCCGTGGTTGGCGGCTTCTCCTCTGTACATTGTCATGGCGTGAGCTGCGTCACCAATAAGCGTCACTCGTCCTTGACGATTGTCCCAGTCCAAGCATGGCCAATCCTGAAGACTAATCTTCAGCACCGGTGCCGTTTCGGGAATGCTTTCGACGGCTTGGCAGAGAAGCGGATGGAATTCCTTCGCACGACGCTTCATTTCGGCAATCCGCTCAGCATCATTAGGCGGGACTTCATCTTTGTCGCTCTTGACCATCCATGACGTGCTGATTTGTACTCGATACCGTTCTTGGTCTGTGCCCTTGGTACCATTGCCCTCCGGCGTCTCCATCATGGATACCCAGAGAAAGTGGCCCGTCACCGGGTGGCAACCTTGGAAAAGGAGAGGATCAATATCTCGTAGTGGTTTGACTTGCTCTGGCGTCATGTCCACTGCCGCGCCGATGAAACGCACAGGAAGTTGATGGTTGGAATGATTATCTGGGACGAGAAACTTCCTCGTCTGTGAGTTTGTCCCCTCAGCCCCGACAATCATGCTCCCTTCAGTCGAGAAGCCGTCAGAGAAGGTAGCACGGATACCTCCATCTGCCCCGTCTAATACGTCGACGTTGCTCAGTCGCTTGCCCCATTCAACGTGATCCATGACGCCTTGAAGGAGTTCCTTGCGTAGCTTTTCGCGATTGACTCGACGGCGCTTGTTGGGAGGGATTCGAAACTTGGATTCCAACGTCTCCAGGTTAATAAAAAGAAAGTTGCCATTGTCATTGCGACCAACTTCGGGGTCAACTTGGCCATGCTCAATGGCCTCAACTGTGGCGTCGTCTAGGAGCTCAATGAGAAAAGGCAACGCCCAGTGAATCGTGATGGCCCATCCATGGCCACGTGAATCAATGTGCTCGTCGCGTTCGTAGATCTTGAACGGAATATTGGCCTGTGATATGGATTTAGCACATTTATACGCAAAAGTTGTTGCCTACAGCAGCTTGCCGCGGAGATCTCTCCTCCTTTCGTCAAGTACGAGTCTTTTGGGAGCAATACCTTCTTGAGCCCGTGGGCAAGCGTCAGCCCTGCAACGCCAGCGCCACTGATAATGACGGGTTTCTTTATAGATGCCATCTGGCTTGTTGGTGCTTCAGCTGAGGACGGTGACACTGCACAAGCATCAGAAGACAACATGGTGGTGGGAAGAAAAATTCGGAGATATGGACGGCGAAGTTTATGTCATCTTTAGATGCCATCAGATCTGGTACCAGATGCGGCCGTCGGAAATATTCCTTTGTGACCGACTGCTTGCTATTTTCGCTGTACGACTCCGTTCGGGAAACCGGCTCTAGGGTAGCAGGCTGCGCCGCGACATCGTTGGGCCGATCCCGATGCCGGTTGGTTCTGATCTGTCTGTGCCCACAGGGTGGCCAATTTGACGTACGTACCTGCCTGCATCCACCCATCACTTTTTTGGATCGCCAGCATCTGACGCGCGACCAAAGCTCTTTCGCATGTCTAATCAGGCAGCACGAGAGACCACACCACCTTTGCCATTGTATTCCGCAAACCATTTACTCCATTGAGATTTCGACGACCGGCGTGGAGGGGATCATGTTAGCGCCATTTTGCTGATATCTCCCCAGGCATTGTCGCTGTGCCACGACTACTACCATGTTCACGTTCTGTCCTCTCCAGGGCGCGCTCTCCGAATCGACTGCATCGCAATCACTCTTGGAGCTTGATGGCGGCGTCAAGGTCTTGATCGACATCGGATGGGACGAAAAGTTTGACGTTGGGAAGCTGGGAGAGCTGGAAAAGTGAGTGATGGAGAGCGCTTGGCTCCGAGTCTCATGTTCGCCCGCTAACAACACATTGCCGCACCACAGGCAGGTCCCTACTTTGTCCTTGATCCTCCTCACACATGCAACTGCATCTCATCTAGCCGCCTACGTCCACTGTTGCAAGAATTTCCCGCTATTCACTCGTATTCCCGCCTATGCGACTCGCCCTGTCATCGACCTCGGCCGATCGCTGACCCAAGATCTTTACTCTTCAACGCCTGCAGCATCCACAACCATTCGACAAAGCTCTTTATCAGAGATCGCTTATGCATACACACAGACTGCTGTGACGGCGCAAAATCTCTTGTTACAATCCCCAAATCCCGATGAAATTGCGCGGTACTTTTCTCTCATTCAACCCTTGAAATATTCTCAACCACATCAACCTCTTCCATCACCCTTTTCACCACCGTTAAATGGGCTCAACATCACCGCATATAACTCTGGACATACCCTCGGTGGTACAATATGGCATATACAACATGGACTCGAGTCAATTGTCTACGCGGTGGATTGGAATCAGGCTAGAGAGAATGTATTTGCCGGCGCAGCCTGGCTCGGAGGAGCAGGAGGTGGAGGAGCTGAGGTTATCGAGCAGCTTCGCAAGCCCACTGCCCTGATTTGCAGCAGTCGCGGCGCCCAGAAATCAGCACAGTCGGGCAGTCGAATCAAGCGAGACGAACAAATGCTCGACATGATTAAGACGTGCGTAACAAAGGGTGGCACCGTGTTGATTCCAGTCGACTCCAGTGCAAGGGTTTTAGAGCTGTCGTATCTCCTCGAACATGCATGGAGAGCCGATGCTGCCTCAGACAACAGCACGCTAAAATCGACAAAATTGTACTTGGCCGGCCGAAACATGTCAAGCACCATGCGGTACGCCAGAAGCATGCTCGAGTGGATGGACGATAATATTGTTCAAGAGTTTGAGGCGTTTGCCGAAGGTCAGCGCAAGGCGAACGGAACAAGTGAGAAATCAGAAGGGGGTCCGTTCGACTTCAAATATCTTCGACTACTCGAGCGAAAAGCGCAAATCACAAAACTTGTCAGCCAAACAATGCCTGGTGGGAATTCTGCACCTGGCGGACGAGTCATTCTTGCCAGCGATACGAGCCTGGAATGGGGATTTTCGAAAGACGCACTCAAGGGCCTGGCACAGGACTCGAACAATCTTGTTATACTAACAGACCGTCCAACTATGGCGGCAGATGGAAGCCCCTCAATAGCAAGGACTCTCTGGGAATGGTGGAAGGAAAGGAGGGATGGAGTATCTGTGGAGCAGGCCTGCAGCAATGGGGAAAACATTGAATTAGTGAATGCAGGTGGGCGAGATTTGGAAATACGCGAGGCCAGAAGGCAAGCGTTGGAGGGCGACGAGTTGGCAGTATACCAACAGTGGCTTGCAACTCAGAGACAGCTTCAAGCAACGCAACAGACGGGCGCAGCTGGGTCGATGGAAGGGCCAGCCGATGTTGTCGACGATGCCTCATCAGAGTCCTCGTCAGATTCAGAGGACGAGGATGGTCAGCAACAAGGCAAAGCACTAACAGTGTCAGCTACAATGGGCCAAGCAAGTCGGAAAAACGTCATACTCAAAGATGAAGATCTGGGCATTAATGTTCTGATAAAACGAAAAGGGGTCTACGATTTTGATTCACGAGGCAAAAGGGCAGAGAGCGATGCTTTCCCGTGGCCATCCGACGCAAGAGGAACGACGACTTTGGCGAGCTGATTCGACCAGAAGATTATCTTCGAGCCGAGGAAAAGGACGAGGACAACGCCGAGGGTGGTAATGTGGCGGCAGAAGACGACAAGCTAGGGAAGAAGCGCAAATGGGACGAAGTTGCAAAAGGCTCGGCAGGCCCTAACAAACGAGGCCAAAATGGCAGAGCCAACGCCGATGACGGCAACGGTACCGGCCCCGATAAAGATGGCTTCATTCCCGATGATCTCGACGAAGTCGAGGACACGGAGCCAAAAGAGCCCACAGGTCCTTCCAAGCTGATATACAATACAGAAACAATCCAAGTGAACATGCGCATTGGATTCGTCGATTTCAGCGGCCTTCACGACAGACGAAGCTTGGACATGCTCATTCCGTTAATCCAACCCCGCAAGCTCATTCTTGTTGGGGGCAATCACGAGGAAACCATGGCTCTCGCAGAAGATTGCAGAGCCGCCCTCGGCCTGGATGGCGACAAGGCGATTGACGTATTCACCCCAGGCATAGGCGTTTGGGTCGACGCAAGCGTAGACACCAATGCCTGGGTCGTCAAACTCGCAGACCCCCTCGTCAAGAAGCTCAAATGGCAAAACGTCCGCGGCCTGAGCATCGTCACCATCAGCGGACAACTGCTGGCCACGGCCAAAGGCGGCGAAACCACTGCGGAAAACGACGAAAACGAACAAGATGCAGCCAACAAGCGTCAAAAGACGGAGCCACCCCTCAACGCCGTAGCACTGACGTCCACGGCTCTCACCGCAGCAAGGGCATTCTCCCCATCCTGGACGTCATACCTTCAAATCTCGTCTCGGCCGCCAGAACGACCGCCCAGCCCCTCCACGTGGGCGACTTGCGATTGGCAGATCTCCGACGAGCGATGCAAGGGTCCGGCCATGGAGCAGAGTTCCGAGGCGAAGGTATTCTTGTCATTGATGGGTCTGTCTCTGTTCGCAAGACGGCGGAGGGAAGGATCGAGGTGGAGAGTGTGGGATTGCCGGCTGTGGGGAGACGAAACACGCTGTATGAGGTCAAGAAGGCGATTTACGATAACTTGGCGGTGGTGGCCGGGGCGTAGTAGATATCATGACGAAAGAAGCAAATTATCGGGCCGCGTGTACGGGGTATACGGCCATGTATGTGTATGTATTTGTCGGTAACGGAGCGACGTCGTGCTGCGGTGGGGCAACAACGTTGTCTAATCGAAGGCGATTACGGACCAGGGTTTTTTTTTTTCCCATCGCCATTCACGATGATTACGGTGTAAATCAAGTACGGATCAATGCTGAGTGGTCTCCACGGGATGATCGGTCCATCGTAGTTGAAATCGTATTACACTCGTGGTGATTCATCTCTATAGTCATGTACTGGTTCGTGACCGAAATGACATCTAGCTGTTCTTAAAATCCCCGATGATCTCGAGCGCATGTTTTAATATACAAGAAACCCCTTTTGTTTTAAAACAAACGCCAAGCAATGCTACGCTTGTTCCAAGATCCAGCTACCAACGGGTGATGATTGCTCTTGGTTCCTTCTCTTCTGTTGTTCTTTGCCAGAAGCTGCCTTCTGCGATGTCGAGGACTCCACGCAGTCAGTCCCTCCACACCAAGCGTGTTGCAACAGTGACGGGAGGTTCCGGAGCCGTGGTCAAACACAATGGCATATCTTTCTTGCTTGACCGCAACGCCACTCGCTCGGTTTCCCAGACACCATAGCTAAATCAGGAGACAAGGAATCTGATTCCCGTCTGGCTTTACGCTGACTGCTCCAGGACCGTGGTCAAACTTATATTGCTCGATTTTTCCTACCATGGCAGGCTTCATTCATGGTGATGGGAAAAGTAGAATTGCGCTCCAGGTGCTGTAAAGAAAGAGCAAGAAGGGGCAAGAAAACGTATCAAGCAGTTTCCTTCATCTCAGCCAGCTCGTACTCGCCGTTGCCATCTTTCCCACGCCCTCTTCCTCCTCTTCCGCGTGAAAAACCAGCATCATCGCCTCCCCCTTCGATAGATAGACCGGCTTGGCCCTCCTCAGCCGCGACCTGGTCATTCGTCGAGGCCACTGTTCTGGATCCGAAGATCCTGCCGCCGCCGCCGCCGCCGCCGCCGAAGAAGACTGGCTGCAGCTCGCGGTAGCGACAACCCCACATACCGAGGGCAACAGATATGGAGGCAGAGCCAGCCATGGTCATCCACCACATGGAGTGTGCAGGGAGAGAGCGTGTATATAGAGTTGTGAAGACGAGATGGAGGACGTGCATAGTGAGGGCGAAATCGGGGACGAGTTTGCTCCTCGCGACGAGAACGACGATTGCGACAGCCCTGCGGAAGAGTCAGAACGATTTCTCACCACAACTCGAAATCGATACCGAGGGGATATGACGGGGAGGGAGAGGGGGAAGCAAGTGCCAACGTACATGAATAAACCTCCGTCAATTAGCCACAAAAGGACAACAGCCACCCTTGTGTCGTATCACCTCTGACATTAACCCAGCCAAATACCATGTCGAGACTGAATCCCATGCCTGCAACTAGCGCTGTGAAGAGCATCAGAACCCCGGCTGTAAGATAATACAGCGCTTGGAGTATAGCTATTTGCGTAGCGATCTTGAGGGCTGGAGCTCCGTCAGCGCGCCAGCGCGCGGGGGCTTCCGTCTCCGAGACATCGCGAATTCCCGGTCTGGCCGCGGAGTCGATGCGTATGTATAATATACGTTGTGAGCCCTCGGGAAGCGGCCAAAGAGACGGCCAGTGGAACGCGATGTTTCCGAACCGGGTTGGTCTTTGTTCAAGAAACAAAGAATGGTCGAGGTTGGGAGACCGCTAGTCGTCGACCAAAGGTGTTTTTTTCGAGTTTGAACAATCGGAAGCTCCAAGCTGCACGTGAAGAACAGGACGATTCTATCGGCGCTTTGTATCCGTCGATTTGGCACGAAGTGGTCGTGGTCGGGATCGAACTATGTATGGTCCCTGTGGTCCCTGAAACTGGAGCAGACGAACACGGGGTCGTCGCAACTAAACCGCCGGTTCGCTAGAACGGAACGCAAAGAGTTTGTATGCAGGAAGGAAGCAAGAAAATGGAAGGCGCGCTATCATGTAAACGAGAGAAGAAGAGAAGAAAAAGAAAAGAAGTTCTAGGGAGAGACCGGGAAGCAGGTGAGCTTGCGCAGCTGCCGGCTGAATGAATAAACAGTGTAAGCTTTCCCCCCATCCCCCAAAGGCTGCAGTCGGTCGCAAGGCAGGCAGGCGAGCAGAGCAGGCGCAGCGGGTCGCTCTTGACAGTTTGGCATGTTTCTTCGGTGCCTAGCCTCCTAGCCTGATTGGAGACATCTCACCGCCTGGATTCTGCCGGTCATGTCGTCGTCACAACTTTTACTTGCGACAATTCGATCACCACCATTTGGCCCCCAAAGTCCCACACAACGGGTATTACTTGACTCAACTCGATTCTACCAAAATCCGTCTCCGAACTCGCCCGCCGATCGATCCATACATAGTACCCTGAAGCCGAGAAAGAAGCCTCCTTCTCGGAGTGCCGCACTCAAAAGACCACACAACCTCCACATCACAAAAGTGCCATCACAGCCAAGCAGCCGCCATGGGCTGGTGGCCCTTCTCATCATCCTCCCGCAGCGATGCCATTCGCTCCGGCGACGCCATCCCGAATCGCCAAGAACGCTCCGTGTGTTGGGCATCACGCGATGCCTACTTCGCCTGCCTTGACGCCAACAATATCCTTGACGCAAACAAGGATGCATCCGCCGCCAAGCGCGCATGTCCCCGCGAGAGCGACGCCTTTGAGCGTGACTGCGCAGCCGCATGGGTCAAGTATTTCAAGCAGTGGCGCGTGGCGGACATTCAGAAGAAGCGACGACTGGATGAGTTGAGGAAGCAGGGGGCACAGGAGATGGAGGTATCTACGACGTTTGCGCCAGAGGGCGTTGCAGGCGTCAAGGGCAACGGGAAAGAGGTTATTCAGGATATGCTGGAGGAGAAGAGAAGGTAGAAGGAATTCGACGAAAGACGCAAACATATTGGGAGCCTCTTGCATGAGAGGCGGATATTGTATTAGGGCGACCACATAACTGTATAGTAGTAGGTTTCCACGCCGCCACACATGTCTATTGGAAACTGGCTGAAAAAAGCTGTGTAAAATAAATGATATTCGAATGTTAAAAGGTATTGCAACTTGGCAATTATTCTCATCTGTAGTCTTTTAAGAGATTTGACTATCTTGAAAGTGGGAAGTTGACGCGATGGATTCAGACATTGCTGCGAATAAGCAAGACATACGATTCAAATCATCACAAATCGTGCACTCACAGTTGAAATGCATACAACATACATTCATGTGTTAACTATCTAACCAACTTCACTCTTCTCACAAGACTATTATGCTGAAAAATACATGTCGACTCTGCCCTTTCACTGCTTTGCTCCTGCCAACGCACCACAGTGAGCGAGCTAGCTTAGCCACAACCACAACAAGCCCAAAGATACATGAAAGAGCAAGGAAATAGGATGCGGGTTGAATGGTAGGATTATGACAAACAAGACTGGCAAGTCGACAAATGAAAAAGAGGAAAAAAAAAAAAAGGTGCAGCATTGCAGACAGGCATGCTCGATGCATCAATGGTATCATCCATGTCTTTTTGTGACAAGAAAACACAAACAAAGAGAAAGAAAATTGGGGTGGTACGAAAACACAAACTGTCTCTTATGCAGTCTCTCCTTCCTAGCCCGGCCCTCAACGTCCTCGTCCTAGAATTCTCACTATCCGACCAACCCGTGCTCTCTACCGCATATTTGTTTCTTCATCTCCCATCTTCCTTTCCGAGAAAAAAAGTAGGCATCACAATAGGCATACTCCGTCTTTCGCATCTGGTCGCTCCCACAATCCTGTCATGTCGACAGCGTGCTAGTCATCTGCAAAATACCATGTCGCTCGCTTTCAGTTGCCTAGTAAATGCGCCATTGCTGTGCTGTAAAACAGATATACTAAAGAAATGTCTGCTCGGGAAGAAATCGGTCATCACTCTCGAGTATGTATCACACTCGTTGGAACGCAGAAGCAAAATCCAAACGTCAGGAGAACTAAACCATGCGTACGCCGCTGTCTTGCGTCCCTTCGTCTCTAGGAAGTGGTGGAAGGCTCTTGTTAAGGCTCTCCTTACTCAGTCGCGGTCGCAAAGTGTGGCCATGTCCAGGACCAACCATTATTGGGGAGATGGCGGCATTGTTGGCTCAGGTGGTGATGTGGTGTTGCCCTTTTCAGTTTCAGCATCGATGAGACGCCCCAGTATGAGCCCCCTTCGTTGCGGTTGTTTTCAGATGCCTCCTCAACTACGGGTAAGATGGGCTCATGCTGGAAGGATTCGCGTTTGTCTGGAGACGTTGACGTCGTGAGGACTCGATTTGGGACTTCTGATTCTGTTGCTCCGCTGTGTTCTGTTCGACGAGCTTCCTTCGATGCCTTTTCCATCGTTTCCTGCACCACCCTAGGCGAAGCGCTGTCAACAGGCGGGGCGGGAGGAAAGTGGTCAGGCATAGGCGGGACACCGTGACTGTGCCTGTGTGACGAATTGTGCCTAGCTGATGAGGTTTTCTCGGTGGACGTTTTGCCTTCTACTGCATCCCGCTCCTTTTGCAATGCTTCTCTGCGAGCTTCTTCGGCGGACATGGTGATGCCCTCAACAAAGTTGTAAAACCTGTCGCCGTATTGTTCCGGCGGTAAGGCTGAGATTTGACTTCCGTCGTTTGACAGACCCTTCCAAAAATGCTCGATCTTTTTATTACTCCGTACTGCACGGTTTCCATATTAGTATCGTCAACGAACAGCTTTCTATACTTTGATTTGGCACTTGTCCTCAACTTACATGTGTCAGACAATCAATAACACCAAGGTAATAGACCTCATCTGCTGGCGAGTTGTCTTCGTGGGTAGCTTGAAACCTCCATCATCCTGATTGAATACGAAACCAGGCCGAGAATGGGCTTCGCCCAGCTCACTGGGCATCTTGTCTGCCGGGCCAATGGGCACTGGTCTCTCCTGCCGGATCTTCTCTCTCAATTCTCGAGCCTTTCTCACGTTCTCCATCTTTGAAGGGGTCCTGAGAAGTACCGACGACGATTCGTCCGTACTCGCTTTTTGGCCACCAGGATTGAAAATCTGGAGAGTTTTGTCACGCAAATTTTCCTCGTTTCCCCGTGATAAATCATGGATACCTATTAGCAGAGAATAATCCATGATTTGTAGTCGCTTGAGAAGCTCAACGTCTTTGCGTAATTGCTCTAGGAATAGTCGCTTCTTCTGAATGCCAAGCTCCAGGTGTTGCTGCCGTCTCAGCCAATTCAAGTCCTTGAGTGTTGCGCGAGGATTTTCTCCAAGTCATCTTCTTTGTAGTCTCTGCCGATGGTCGAACCCTTTAGGTCGAATGTAGCATGAATATCCCGATGTGGTGGAAACAAGTTGTTCATGACCACAAAATGTATTTTCTTCCCATAAGGCATTTTGACCCGGTGCAGGCCATAAAACTGTGAAAGAAGGGTGTTCGGATTGCTTTGAACGTGATTGTAGTAATCCCTCAAAACTTTTCTGAGGAACTTGTGCTCTGCGTGATGTATCGTCTTTATAATATACTTGTAATCTCTGGAGAAGTAAAAGAAGCTTCCGCTCTTACCCGGGAACCGAGTTCAGAAAGGATGTATTTCCCAGTCAAGGACATGAGATAGTCGGCGGGGTCGAGACGAAAGAGTGATCGCAAACGCCGGAAAACCCAAGGTGCGTAATCCTTAAATTTGAAATCATACTTGGCAGAGGGAACGAGTTCGTTGCCAGTGCTAAGAGCTACACGTTAGTCTTTTTTTTTTTTTTTTGCCTGGGATTGTTCCCGTTCCTCCATGTTTCTCGGAGCACTTACATGTCAAACGTCGACTTTTGCTTAGCCTCAAAGTCAGCATTTGTGAGTTCTCGGTCAAGCTTGGCATTTGTCCTCGAGACAGAAACTCGGATCCCGGTCAACATGTTATATGCCGTGACCCAATTAGCATGACTCTCATCGACTTTGATACCAACCAGGACACGGTCATCATCTTCCTCTTCCTTCCTCCTGCGTTTACTGGCCCGTTTCTGTCTATAAGCTTCAGCCCAGCGTATGGCATCCTCATCAGGCAAGATTCCGTCCCGGGTGCGTCAGACTGCATTGACCGAGTAGTCCTGCGTGCCAGGTTAAGAGAAGCACGACGATGCCCGGCACCAGTGGCTGCGGTAGGGGAGAATCTTCCGCTTGCTTGCGCGGTATCTAAGCCATCTTTAGAACCTCGACCAGGGGCTTTGGGACTTCAAGAGTGTGCCGATGTTTCAATGCAGCACCTGGGGCCAAGGGCTGGAGATGTCCAGATGGCGAGATCCCTATTATCGTGCTGCCTTGGTAAGCTGGGGGATGAGAATCTGTGTGCCGAGGACCGCGGTAGCACAATATCTGTGGCTGCTAGTGTTTGTGCAACCGAAGAAGAAGCCACAAGCTCCTTCGTTTGCGATTCAGGCTCGGTGCCCACACTGGATGTCAAGTCACCGGAAGCGCCTGCACCGTTGGTCCATGGTACAGGCTTTGTACCGTCGGGTTGATACTTTTGATCGGGCACGGGTGATCCAGGTGCAGTCGTGTTACGACGCAGGTTGGGCGCTTTGGATGTCGAAATAGAGTTGCCATTGACACCTGAAGCGGGCAGCGTGGGAGCAGTGCAATCCGGAAGAGCTACAGCGTCACGTGGAAACGTCGGGTGGGATATTCGCTCCAGAGGACCGTTCCCATTGGAACCGTTGATGGCTTTGGGGATAGAACTCATGCTCGTCGGCCTGGTGCCATTCCCAGCCAAGGGCATGTGGTTCGTCTCTGATATATCCGAGTCGTGTGTAGAGGATGTAGAACTTTCGTCGAAGCTCTCGTTTATCGCTTCAGGATGCGTATGGCTTATGGAATCGCCATTGATCTTCTTCTTTCCAGCGAGTCCAAATTGGCAGGTAGGATCGAGATCGAGGACGTCAGCGTCGGTAGAAAAGATGGGCGAGTGGTCGTCGTTGAGAAACGAGGGCATTTCGCTCGGTTTCCTGCGTTTGACGCAGCCAATTCGGGTTTCCTCTGTCTAGGGAAGGTGGCTCAGAGAAACAGGTTCCAGATCCTGAAGATCCTCCACAAAGAATTGTTTTGCCAAAATCTCTACCTCATAGTCGTTTGGGGTCGCGGTGCGATGGCCGACGTAATGGAAATTGGTTCTTCGTAAATAGTCCAGATGAGCAAACGACACAAAAACCACCTCGGCGATACAGGAGCGAGGCGTCAAGCAGTGTCGAAGGTCTCGAATCCCAGCCGATGATGTGACTAGCTGAAGCACTTCCAAACGGGGATCACGTTCAATCAAACCCAACGAGGAGAACTGCGGAGTGATTCGTCGTCGAAGAAGTAGGGAAGCGGTTACGACGGCGGAGCAAAGCAGACTCCGTAACGGCGAACGATGAAAAGCGTCAGTTGGAGAGGAAAATGAAAATGTTACGGGCACACCGGGAAGATGCAGACAGTCGACGCGAAAGCCGGACGTTGGCGTTGGCTTGCAGACGTCGAAGGATGACTTGAGATGGTCGAGTCGAGGTTAGACGCTCACAGGTCGAAACGGGAAGCAAAGCTGGCGTGGTGCAGGCGGTGCAGGCGGTGACTGGGTGAGCGAGTACCTACCTGGCTGGGCGGTAGGCAAGTCAGCATTGAATGGCACAGAAGTATGTAATGTACCGGGTTGCCCATGCAGCGCACGTTAGCCCCGTCTGACAAGTACCTATGTACATGTATGTACTTGAGGTACCTGTCCTAGCTTAGAATAATAGATTGTGTGGGCTCCTTGTTGTGATGTTGTGATTGATGACTTGTCCTCCAAAGACTGGGCCACATGGGGGGCGGGGTGGCGGGCTAATTAGCCAAGCAAGGCCAAACCAGACCAGCCAATTGGGCACCCAGCCAATTCCTTCCTTGCTTTGCAATGGTCGGTGCGGCGGGACTGTGGCTATTATTTTATGTATTATTATGTGTGTATCATACGTGTGCTGGTGCATTGGGTGACATGGCGAGGGCACCAACCATGCCACGGAGCACTGCCCCAGCTCGGAGGCATGGACCAAATGACATTTTGGTGTATGTACGTAATATGTTAAGCACAAATTTCAAAGTACTCAGTACAGGCTGATGTGACATGGCCAGTATTATGAGCAGCCCAAAGGCTTTGTCTGGTTGCCACGTTGCTTCTCGGTCCTCAGCCACCGTCGACGTTGCAACAGCTGCCAACGTCATTCTGTGTAAAATACATATGTCTCCTCGCCGCATCAATAATTGCATACTCCTTCTGATAGCCAAGAATTTTCCAAAGCATCACCCACCACTATGTACATACAGCCGCTTTCGCAGACCACCACCGTTCGAGAGTATCCCAGGAGTAGCAACACAGCCCCCAGACCCGATCAACACGAGCTGGAATCCTCGCTGCTTTTCTTCTCTTATTACTTCGGTCATCCAGGAATTCCTTCCCTTCCCCCTCGCCATCTAACAAATTCTATTGAATTTTCTCAGAACCACGGCTAGTACATCCATCTGAGCGTCCCTATGGTCGGATCATGTAGCGAGATACAAAGTAACTTCGTTCCATGGATAGAAAGGAACTCGGATCTATATATGCCTGTAAAGTCGCGCGGTTGGCAAGAGAGGCAAGAGACCTGCCTGCCTACCGTTGTATCGGTGCAGCATCCCGCCTTCAAACACGACAGACAGTGTTGCTAAATGACGACATTTGCACTGGCCAAGACATTTAGGGCCTCCCAACTGGTTTAGTTCTGGCTATCAGCCATCACAGCGCAGGCTTGATTACCCTAGAGCCCCCGTTTTCACCGTTTGGCCTCATCACCGACGAGCCTGGGTAATAATTGATTTTGAGCCTGAGAGAGCCCGCACACCTTTTATTTCTAGATCTGAGGAAGAAATCTCAAACGTTTTACAGTCATAGTCATCAGGTTGGCAGATGCATGTGTAAGAATTTGACATTGCATAGTGACGAAGTTCACAGACTGGGGAAAATGGGCAAATCATCATCGAAGTCAAAGAATTGTTATGCCACAAGAAAGAAGGCGACATCAAGGATGGACTCGGTGAGAACTATGAAACCAAGGCTACAGATGGAAAGAGCTAGGAATATGTGGAAGGAGCGGGCCTCGTCCCCGGAAATGCTCTGTGTGCGATTCCATTGAATTGGCTCGAAGCAACTGAGTGCCTGCAGTCGGGACATATTCGTCATCTAGAAATGTCTACATTTTATAAGCCCACCAGATGTCCTGTTTGCTATCCTAATCCTTAGCACTGGGGATCGTGAATCACGTCTTGGACGCCCCGCCCTCTTTCACGAGCAACAACTTCTCGTGCCGTCAATGTCTTCTGAAAAACCGCAACCTACAAGTCGTTCCGACAGTCCCCTCAGCTCTAATCATCGTGTACCTTCTGTTCGAGACGAGCTGAAACTATCAAGCGTTGTTGAAAGTGCACAGACTCAACGAAAGTCATTACAACTTCTCAAAACGACACATAATGCCGTGTACGATGCTTCAAGAGGCCACCTGGAGCATTGCACGGTTTCGTGCCCTGAACTGATCATAGATACCTCTCACGGCCAACAAGTTGTGTATCCAACCGAGGTTATTACAATATATTTACTGATACATGGCGTAGAGCTCCTCCCTGCGAATTACTGGTCGCCGCGCGTCACGATCACTGCCACTATCAGAGAAATCTCGGCGTCGATTTACAATAGGCAGACGTTTACATAATGAGCTGTACAGACGTTAGAAACCCATGAAGGGCATCTCTTCGCCATTTGGGGCAGGTGTTGAACTTGGGGACAGCAAGGAAAGACGTTTTCAAGCCCGGCAATCTCGCGGGCACCACCATGACTCTTGCGAAGTGGAAACCTCTTCAGCACACAGTCCACTTGACACCGAGGCAACGAGCACCTTGGCAAGGGCCGGAGTGATGCTGGCTACTGAGGATCTTGATCGGTTGAGTGAGATGGCGCGGAAGCATAAAGAAAGTGACGAGGATGGCAAACCACAGATTCTAATATGGAGAAGAGAGACCATGCCGATTGAAGGCTCAATGTTTTCTTCCCAACGCCTTGATATCTTTGCCTGAAGAGTCCCGTGCAGCGCCAGACAGGCATGGTTGGATGTAAGTTGGAGTAACTCTGGTTGAAGTTGATGTACAGTTCTTCGCAACAATGAACCAAGAGCAAAATGTTGGACAATCCCTGGTTATTGTTCTGTCACAACCTAGACGTACCTACCTAATTTGGCAGAAGTCATAGCTGTGGTTGGACGGACCCAGGTCAAGTTGTTGTCCTGTGAATGCAATTTTCAATGCACCTACATTTACAGTGTATATGCACGGAGTAGGTGTGCAGGTGTCAGGTCGCCGAGTGATGGGAGAAGCCGAGAGAAGCCGAGACGATGCATCAGCCGAGAACCGGGGCGAATCTACTATGGGGAGCAGGGCCGGACGGCGACTGGGATTGGCCAAAAGGCGGGGTGTTCGGCTAGGGATTGCATCGCTATATTCTGGCGCATTTTCAGTGATTGACGGGCCGTACTGGCCAGCTAAGCAGGTTTGCACAGGGCGCCAGGGAGACCCTCCGCGAATTACATACGCCGGTGACTTGGGGTGAGAGACCGAGGTATGTACGGAGTATGGTGCCAGCGATATCGCACAAGTTGAAGCCATCCACCGTCCACCATGTATGATCCAATCAATTCTAGTTGGCCAACAAGAGACGTTGGAGTGCCGCTAATAAAAGTCAATGCAACTACCAACTCCCTCTTTAACTACTCCATATCCACCACCTTCCTTTCTCTTACAACATTTTGGACACATCTTTAGGAGACGGAGGCCTATTTCTTCTTATTCTCCTATTCTTTCTTGATTCTGCGTACCTTTACCCCCACCCCCTCCTTCTGTCCACGCACCACTCACAATGTTTCGCCATGCTCTGCGAACCGTTGCTCGAAGCAACGCATCATCATGGCGGCAAGTAGCCGTCAGAAGTTACGCCTCGGTGCCAAAGACAGCCTTTGACTGGCAAGACCCACTTGCATCTAAGAACCTCTTGACTGAGGAGGAGCTTGCCATTGCAGAGACTGCCGAGAGATATTGCCAAGAGAGAATGTTGCCCAGGGTTTGCGTATGTCTGTCTTTTCCCAAAAATGTTGCCACTCCGCTTTCCACTGCGTCATTGGCCCGTAGTCCATCTCCAGCCACCTTTGACGAAAGTTGCCCATCTTGACTGATACTCGAATTGCAGAGGCGTATCGTGATGAGCACTATGACCCCAAGATCTTGCAAGAGATGGGTGAGCTTGGCTTGCTTGGCGCCAACATTGACGGATATGGCTGTGCCGGTGTGTCGACAGTTGCTGGCGGCATGATCACTCGAGCTGTTGAGCGCGTTGACAGTGGTTACAGATCTGGCATGTCCGTACAGTCGTCACTCGTCATGGGTGGCATACACGAGTTTGGCACTGAAGAGCAAAAGAGAGGTTCCTTCCCGAGATGGCCAAGGGCAGGCTTCTTGGTGCTTTCGGACTCACAGAACCTAACCATGGCAGCGACCCTGGCAGCATGGAGAGTGTTGCCAAGCCGCACTCCACCAAGAAGGGATACTATTCCCTCAGCGGAGCCAAGACTTGGATCACGAACAGTCCAATTGCTGATGTGCTCCTGGTCTGGGCGAAGCTTCAGGAAACCGGCAAGATTCGAGGCTTCCTGGTCGAGAGAAAGGACTGTCCTCCCGGTACTCTCTCAACCCCGGCCATCAAGGACAAGAATGGCCTACGAGCCTCTATCACCGGCATGATTCAAATGGACGAGTGCCCTGTTCCTGGGGCCAACATGTTCCCTGATGTCGAGGGCCTCAAGGGACCCTTCAGCTGCCTCAACAGTGCTCGTTATGGCATCTCCATGGGAGTCATGGGTGCTCTGGAGGATTGCATCGACCGAGCACGAAACTATGCTTTGGAACGCAAGCAATTCAAGGGCAACCCGCTTGCCAAGTACCAGCTCATCCAGAAGAAGTTGGCTGACGCTGTCACGGATGCTGCGTACGGAACGCTTGCCTCTATCCAGGTCGGTCGCCTCAAGGATGAAGGCAAGGCCACCCCTGAGATGATCAGCATGGTGAAGAGACAGAACTGCGACACCGCTTTGCGAAACTCGAGAATTCTCCAGGAGATTTTTGGCGGTAATGCGGTGAGTGACGAGTATCACATCGGCCGTCACGTGGCCAATCTGTATGTGACGCAGACATACGAAGGACAGAGCGATATTCACAGCAAGTCGAACCCGCCACCCAGTACCATATAAAATGCATAAACTAACTCGATTTACAGGTCTTATATTGGGACGAGCCATTACCGGCGTGCAGGCGTTCTGCTAAGTAGTCAATTTCAAATGTAACAAATCAGCCGGGAAAAGAACACGTCCAAGTCGAAGATAGAAACGAGCCTGGAAGAAAATAGTAGTTGCACTTAGCGAACATGGGACGGATTTTTAATGCATAAGATACCATTGATTCACCAGAGTAGAAAAACTTTGTCTCATTTCATAAAAGCTCTCTTGCGTGGATGTTGTTTCTTCCACAAGCTCATGCTGGCATTACGCCAAGAGCGGCCTTTTCCCGCATCATCATGTATACATAGTATGTATACATTGTAGCCGCTGTTCATCGAAACACCGGACCCGCCTAATCAGCCTTGAGAATACAGGTGCTGTACGGAATGCCGATGATTCATTGGTGTGGCGACCTTCGCACACGGGGGCGAGCGGCGCACTATCAATTAGCTCGCACGCTAGACGCGGAAGTCTGTTAGTGTTAGATGGCGAGAAACGCACGACATCGTGCTTGGGCGTGCTTGGCCCACTCTGCCCAAGTGCCAATGATTCGTTCAGCAATCCCGACCAGACTGCTCGGCGAAGACGAAGACTTTAATAAGCTGACTGGCTGTGAGGAGCCAAGCTGTTGTGTGGTCTGTGTGTGACCGTACATTGTACGTGTGTGCTCTTATTAGCCACAATACCTTGGGCTCTCAGGCTCAGACCAGCCACCCTCCTCTTATCCTCCAACGCCCATGTCCATGTCTGGCCAGTCCAACAAATGTCCACTCTTGCCCCTCTGGCCCCCTCTGGCCCCCTCTGGCCCCGTGCTCGCCGCCTCGGATTTCTATCTCACTGACTGAACCCTGTGGTTTCTCTTTCCTTCCATACACATACCCATACCAAACGACCTGCTTTCCTGCACACGCGAGACGTCGGCGGCTCTGTCAACACCCTCCAGCCTTCGTGCACGTTGTTCGACCCCTTTCATATCCGAACGACTTTGGCTTCAACACATTCTCGACGACACTTACCACTCCTGCACCGTCTTGGCAGATTAAACCCTCGGCGAGCACATTTTGTTCTCTGAAGTGCGTCATTCTCTGGCCTGCTCTCGCCTTTCCCGACCGCCCGTCCCGCCGGCGTTTTGCCCCCTCCCACTCTCCAGGAAAAACTAACCAGATCTTCGCAAAGACACACCACAAATCATCAGATATGGCTCTCAAGCGCATTAACAAGGAGCTCACTGACCTCGGCCGGTAAATATTACTTACCCTTTTTCCCTTCACTTCCGACCCCTTCTCCAGCCTCGTGAGAGGTATGACTGGCCTCTTACGGCGCCCAATTCTGCGAGGTGGGGCATGTAGTGAGCAGGGCCATGGGACCAAGATAACAACATTGAATGCGCCTGATACCAAGTGTCAGGATGGCTTTGAGATTGGCCTTTGATAATGGCCAGAGTCTCGGGTCTGGTCACTTCATTGCCAGAATATCCATTTGCTGCCTCCTTTTTCTGCTTCCCCGCGCCATGTGAATGTTTGGTGGGTAGATTTGCTAACAATCGGACCATGTAGTGACCCGCCGTCGTCCTGCTCTGCTGGCCCAGTAGGCGAAGACCTGGTACGTTGAAACAAACAAGATGCTAGAATTAGCACGTGGGCAGGTTAGCTGACAGTCTCGTAGTTTCACTGGCAAGCAACGATTATGGGACCCGTAAGTTCACCTGAAAGAAAGACGGGCCATTTGATGCGTAGGCATGGCCGGCAAGGTCCTCATCTTGCCGAAAACAGCTTTGAATGAGATCGACGTTTCAACGCTAGACGTCAATCGCTGGCCGCCCTGATGAATGCGATTATTTACGGCTCCAAGTAACTGACTTCCACATGAACAGGGCGATTCACCATACTCTGGGGTGTTTTCTTCCTTGCCATTCACTTCCCCACCGACTATCCCTTCAAGCCTCCCAAGGTTAACTTCACGACTCGCATCTACCACCCCAACATTAACTCCAACGGCAGTATCTGCTTAGATATTCTGCGAGACCAGTGGAGCCCTGCTTTGACTATTTCCAAGGGTACGTTTGAATGACTTGATGAAATCCGATTCATGCAAGAAGAAATTGGTCATGCTAATAATAGATGGATCAATAGTTCTTCTCTCCATCTGCTCCATGCTCACAGACCCCAACCCCGACGACCCTCTTGTGCCTGAAATCGCTCATGTGTACAAGACCGACAGACCTCGATACGAGGCGACGGCGCGAGTGGACTCGAAAGTATGCCGTCTAACTCGCGAGCCAGAATCAGACTGCTTGGGGACGAGATGTATGGAGGAGGATGATCAAGAGTGACGTTTTCTCTTTTGCAAGATAATGGGCACGGCACGGGAAGGAATCCCTTTCAAGGAATTCTTTTGCTTCACAGATGGCGGCGGAAGTGAGGCAGGTCAAGCATGTGTTATAGGCCAAAGAGCCTCACTCTGGAACGTACTGGCTGAGCTGCTTCTGACCATGACGAAGGTGAGGTTTCGGGGCTCAGGAGGCGACAACGCAAACTAGACAGATGACATTCAGCTACCAAAGGGATATCATGCGGCTGGCTTTTTTTCCTTTTCTCTTTTGCATCATGATTGACGTGTGTTATGGCATTTTTTTGCTCAGTACAGTACAGTCTGGTATTATATCACGCCTCTCCTTGTACATGGATGCACAGGGCAGACAAAACGTGACTGAGGACATTTTCCAATAAAACAAGTGTGATTTGAGACAATGTTCGAAAATGCGAGCTCAGTCAAGGCCGCAGGCGCACGCAGTAGCGTTCATTTGTGATGAGGGTGAAGCAAGCAAGGGCCCTGTTTCTAAGATGCGACTAGATTGATGATTAATGTTCTGACCATTCCAGCTTGAAGATTCCAAAGTCTGTTGCGCATGGTCTGTCTGGCAAAACACAAAAAGACTACGGAGTAGAGAGCCCCGACCTCTTGGTAGGCTTCGTAGGGAGGGACGAAGGACGCAGCGTTTGGAGGCTTTGGGAGTAATATAAGTGCATGCCCACCACCACCAGACTGGAGCTTGGTTGGCGTGACGAGCCGTGTCGCAGCCGGGTTTCACGGGGCTTGATTTGACACCAGCACTGCCGCCCACTGCCGCCCACTGCCGCCCACTGTCGCCCAACTGTCTCCGCATCTTGCAGTTATAAGTTTGCAGCACAAGCACAGCACAAGCACAGCACAAGCACAGCAGCTTGGCCCGTGAGATGGCCGTGCGCATGCATCACGCGTCGCGATATGAGCGAGACGGCATCGGGGCCCAACGGTTCGAAAGATTGTTTCTTTCCGGACTCTTCTTCCGAGATCAACATAGAACAGCACATGTTTCCAAGACACATGTGTGGATGGCAATTCGCAATGTTGCGCAAAGCAGAGAACTTCTACTCCGTAGACGGACAGATTTTTTTCTTTTTCTTTTTTTCCCACTGGGCAAGCTGTTTCGGATCATTGACAGTTTCGGCCTCTGACCTGAAAGGGGAGGGGAGGAGGAAACCCCTTGATGACGGCGCGCAAAGATTGGGTCCTCGGCCGCTTCTGGCTCTGCGCTCAGGTCTCTCTCCGTATGGGGGCGGTGGTATGGAAATGGAGCGAGATGGAGCCATCTAATACCCGGCCTGACACTACACGGATAACATGGGAACCATTTCGTCTTTATTCCCGTCTCAAAAAGCTGCTTCTCTCTCTCGCTTGTGTTGTCATCCTTTCCCTCCGAGCCCAGTCTCTCAGGTTGTTCTTTGTTGAATAATTCATTCGTCGTTGCGCTGGATGTGCCTGGTATTTGGTAAGATTTTCCTCATCTTTTTTTTTTTTTTTTTTTTGGCGGACGCCGTCTAGTGTTTCACGATTTTGCCCGCATAAAGCCCATGAGTCTTGCGACGTCTTGGCCTTTACCTATCTTTCATTTGGAGGAACAATCACCTGCTTCTTTGTTCGCCATCTGCAAACTTGACGAGACCTTGGGAGAAGAGGTGTTTTTCCTCTCTACGCACGTCAACTACTTGGAATGTGTTATTGCTCTCACTAACATGCTTGTAGACATGTCTGTCTTTTGAGTGGACATACTGGACGTGCATTTCCCGACCTTGTCTTCGAAAAAAAGTCCATCGTTACTTTCAGCAGGATCTGAATTTATTCACATGAGAAAAAAGGGAGAGATTTTTCTTTTTAACTACGACGCCCGTTCAACGATAAAAGTGTACCTTGTCTATCCCATGTTGAGGTTGATAGAGTAACGCAAAGTCTTTGCTGGAACACACATTCGATCTTTTATACCGCCGTATCCGAAGGAAGGGAAAGTCCTATTTGTCGAAAACCAGGTTTGATCACGCATTAAAAGAAAGAAAAAAAGGAATAAAACACACCGACTACCATGAGCTATTATTCCTCTGGGGGCTCCGAACGACCTTCTGAACGGTCAAGATGGACGCCACTTACACGAATGCTCCTCTCTGGCGAGATGACGCAGGAAAAGCAGCAGGAACTTTCCTCGAGAGAAAAGTTTGACCGATGGATGATCAACGAAGGGTACCGACGGGTGTAAGTTCTCTTATCTGCTGTTGCTGTTGCTGCTGGCTGTGTGTGTCTCCGTCAACACATGATGAAGAGAGGATCGTGATCCTGTGCTTTGGTGCGCCTGGTGCTGCGGATAAGAACTAACATTCGGAGCTAGATTCGTCTTCGTCTTCATGCTCACGCATGCGCTCATCTTCTCATTTGCCTCGGTCCATTACGCACTAAAAGACAGTCTGCAGAGCGCCAGAGACATATTCGGCTTCACCTTTACCATTGCAAGAGCGTCCGCCTTGGTCTTGCATATCGACGTCGGCATCATCCTGTTCCCCGTCTGTCGAACCCTGATCTCACTCATGCGCCAGACACCACTCAACGGCATCATTCAGTTCGACAAGAATATCACCTTCCACATCACCACTGCGTGGTCAATCGTCTTCTTCTCATGGGTACACACCATTGCGCACTGGAACAATTTTGCCCAGGTCGCTGCCAAAAACAAGTTGGGCTTTTACGGATGGCTGCTCGCCAACTTTGCCTCTGGGCCGGGTTGGACGGGCTATGTGATGCTGATTGCACTCATGGCAATGGTCATCACTTCAGTCGAAAGCCCCGCCGGGCCAACTACGAGCGTTTCTGGTACACCCATCACATGTTCATCGTCTTCTTCTTCTTCTGGTCTCTGCACGGAGCGTTCTGCATGATCCAGCCGGACGTGGCGCCTTTTGTTCCAGCATCGGCGCCGCCGCCATTGGTGTGTTTTGGCAGTATTGGATGTACGGGGGCTTCGTCTACCTGGCCGAGCGGGTGGCTAGAGAAATACGTGGTCGACACAAGACATATATTTCAAAGGTTATCCAACACCCCAGTCAGGTATGCGAGATCCAGATCAAGAAGGAGAACACCAAGACGCGTGCCGGACAATACATCTTCTTTTGCTGTCCGGCCGTATCCCTATGGCAATACCATCCGTTCACCCTGACCAGCGCTCCCGAGGAGGACTACATCTCGATTCACATGCGGTGCCAGGGCGACTTCACCATGGCGGTATCCCAGGCTCTTGGGTGCGAATGGGGCAAGAAAGAGGACACAAGCAAGGTCGTGGGCATTGACGGAGACAGCAACGGCGTCGACCCTGCTCTCAAAGAGTCTTGCCGCGGGTCTATGTCGACGGACCATTTGGGTCAGCCTCGGAAGATGTTTTCAAGTACGAAACAGCCATCTTGGTTGGCGCTGGGATTGGCGTCACGCCGTTTGCCTCTATTCTGAAGTCGATCTGGTACCGGATGAATTACCCCAGAAGAAGACGCGCCTATCGAAAGTGTACTTTTTCTGGATTTGCCGTGACTTTGGATCATTCGAGTGGTTCCGATCCTTGCTGTTGGCCGTCGAGGCGCAGGATGTCGAGAACCGCATCGAGATTCACACCTACCTGACGGCCAAGATCAAGGCCGATGATGCGACCAACATCATGATCAACGACGCCAACGCAGACAAAGACACCATCACAGGTCTGAGGAGCCCGACAAACTTTGGCCGACCCAACTGGGACATGATCTTCCGCGGCATCCGGAAAATACACTGCCCTGGTGAGGCGGGTGTCTTCTTCTGTGGTCCCAAGGGCCTGGGCAGCTCGCTGCACGTGTACTGCAACAAGTACACTGAACCCGGGTATGTTTAACCCTCCCATCTGTATCCTCTTGTGCCATAGCGACTGACCGTTTCTTCCTAGATTCTCGTATGTTTGGGGCAAAGAAAACTTTTAGATGCAATATGGTTGGGGGAAACGGAAACATGTTTCAGGAATACAGACAGACTATCCCTCTTTATACCCAGTATATTCGCAAGCCGATGCGCACCTTTTCACCATATTGCAAAAGGGGTTTTTTTAAAAAAATGAACACTGTGATGTGTTGAATCGTGACGAGGAGTGGGCAGAAACGTTGGATTTGCAGATGAACCCAGCATTGGTCAACAATACCCGTAAAACTTGTGACGAGCATTCATGCCGCAAACGTAATCAACCTATTCGTATCGTCTCCCGCGGCCTCTTTCAGACGGGCATTCATTCGACTTGCCGCCACGTCAACCGTGCGGTGCACCGCTTTATGCGCAGGTGGCTCCGGTTCGCTCATCTTCTGCCACTTGGGTGCGGGAAAGGGAACGTTTTTCTGCGAGTGAGGATGTGAGAGCAGTTTGGCGTTTTTTTTTTTGTATATTTTATTTCCCAGTTTCGCTCATCTTGGTGGGTAGAATAAGCGGATTGATTTGGCTGATGGCATTTGAGTGTGTCGTGTTGTGTTGTGTGGTGGTGTGTTGTGTTGTGGTGTGGTGGGGTCTGGGAGGTTCTGGCAATCGTCAGGCAATCGTGCCTGCCGGACGTGAATCTGGAAACTGTCCCGATATGCAAGGCCAATGATAACACGGGACCGAGTGCGGAAAATCCCCGACTATACTATGATCTGTCTCTCGCGTGGTCTCCCTCCCTCCCGGGCAACTTGCATGACATCATTGTGGATGGTATTCCTTCGTAAATTCAAAATTTCGTATTCCAGCTGCTGTTTTCTTCTCCTTCTTTATAATTCTTTCACTCTCCTACGCTTGCTTGCGCCACAGCCAAGGGGGCCCTTTGCTAACCGGAAGGGGAACATGGTCGATTCTGACCTGATTCCTCGGGCATGGGGGTTCTCTTCAGGCGGCGCGTGGTAGCGGCGGCAATTGGCTTTTTCTCTCTTTCAGACAAGACATGACCGTCGTCGCAGTGGCGCGCGACGTGGGCGTTGGGTGGGCTTGGGGATACGACCAGACAACGCTTTACCACGCTAATACCGCTAATACGGGCTTGCATCCGTGCATGCACTACTATTTTTCATCGTCTCTGTCCATTGAAGGGTCCATTGAAAGGGAGAGTCAGGGATAAGTGGAGTCGGACAATGCCCCTACAAGTCTCGACGTGGTGCAAGTATGTACGGAGGACGGCGGCTGGATGGATGAAGTTACTCCGTAGTTGCGTCGCAGCCGAGGCGAATGCCTGCCTGTAGCCGTGGGGTGCCCCACCTTCATGACAAGAGCTGGAGTGCGGATCCTGATCCTTGGCGAATAATCTCCGAGGATCACTCAAGCCCGGTGGCACCGTCGTGCGCCTGGTCAAGGTGGAACGGGTGGAACGGTGTTCCTAGGCTTGCTTGCTACCGGCCATCACCGTTGCCCAAGGCTCGCCGCAGGATGCAACGAGAATAAGAATAAATAACCATTGGACACAGCACTAGACACAGTAACGGACGCCAGTCCCTGTGGCTGATGCAAGTGATGGAAGCACTTGATCCGGCCGCCAGCTGAATTAGCGCCCTGCCAGCCATCCAAGCGCCCCCTTGTGACCGCTAGCTGCCACTGACGGGGCAACATTGGCAGCTGGATTGGCTCTGCCATGCTAAAAATGCGCCCCAAGCCCAGGATGGATCCAGTCCGAGCCTGCCTACCTACGGAGTAGACCAGTTCCTTCCCTGCTAAGACTGGGGCCCGTTATCCTTTTCCTTCGCATCTGTCCATCTGTCCACCCGACCACCCATCCATCCCATCCATGCATCCCAACCCCGTTCTTACATACTCTATCTAGCTTGATTTCCTCGCCACCCCTCTCGTTTCAGCAATCCAACTCATTGTCTGGGCTATTCAGGCAATCATAACTTTTCTTATCTCTTTGCTGCACCTTTTCTTGCTATCATTTAACTCGGTATTCACCATAGCCGGCCTTTTTCTTCATTGTGTTTTCTCATCCCCATTCGGCCGGCATTCGTGCTACCCTTCCAAATTTCACACATCAATCCACGCTCTCTAATGTAAACAAGTACGACCCCTTTTGAATTTCGCACGGCGCACACAACAGCCACATTTGTCTAGAACCGCCCAGCAATCCAAACGCGATCCGCACTCGCCGATTAAATTTTTACACACTCTCTCCTTCACTGGCTGAGAGTAGCAGTCCTGATCGGTTGATTCGCTCGTCACATCTCGTCCGACTATTTCGCGAGCGACAAAGTGCGGCTTGAAATCACACTTCTTTCCCGTTTCGAGACCATCTGCATCTTAATCCGCCCGGGAGCCCGTTTCTTATAGGATCCCTCTTTTGACCCGAGTATGCGTCTCTTTTGGGGACTCACTCTGGGCGTCGCCCTCGGCGCTCAGGCAGGTCGAGTCGCTGTCCGTCAGAATGTTGGCACCATCTCGCCAGCTCCTTTCACTACATCAGCCCTCGAATCCGATAGTGGAAACGGCAGCCAAAGTCAAAGTTCGACCCCATCTACTACTATACCTACTGCTGCAGGCGACACCACTGTTCAAGTAACCCAGACCGTTACTCTGCAAAATTCTGGAAGCACAGTCAGCAGTACGACGACTGTGTCCATCAGCACCGTTGTCACTGTAACCGTTACGACTACTGATGTCGCTACGACAACGGTCACCAGCCGCGACCGAGATGTCGCTACCAGGACGGTCTATGTCACTTCGACTCAAATTGTCAATGCTAAGCGTGCTGTGGAGGAGGAGGATGCTGTGTACGTTGGCAAAGGACCTGCTCAAGTCGAGGCTCAAGCTACTCCTGCTCCTGCCGTTTCGGCTCCGCAGGCCGGCTACACTGGGCTCCAGAGAGTTGGAAACAATGTCAGGCGTGCGCTCGTCACCAATGTCGTCACTGTCACTATTGGCAGTGGTGGTGGAGATTCAACTGTTCTCGTGACTGCTACTAGGGCTATCAGGTCTACGACAACTACGCTGGTCCACACGACATCATTCGTTACCGAAACCGAGCAAGCCAATGCCAGGACCACTACGACCACAACCTCCACAATCATCTTGAAGCTGACGCAGGTTGCTACTGGAGTCATTGAAACATCTACCTCGACCCCCACCGGAAATGCGGGCAGTGGAAGCAACAACAACAACAACAACAACAATGACAACGATGGCGGCCTCTCAACTGGTGCCAAGGCCGGTATTGGAGCTGGTGTTGCTATCGCTGGATTGCTTGCCATTGGAGCTATTATTATCTTCTGCCTGAGACGACGCCGCAGCCCCAAGCCTGATCCCGATGACTTGCTGGGCCCTTCGTCTGAGGTACCCGTTGGCGGCGCTGCTGCTGGCGCTGCTGCTGGAGGCTCTCGCCACTCGCGGCCCATGTCTGAGGCACTCTCATCTGCTCCCGGCGCCGCTCCACGCCGCGACCCAGTACTCCCAACATTCAGCCCGAAGGCTATCGTGGAACAGCCATGGGAGACGGTCGTGCCGGCTACGCCAAGCCCGAGCCGTACGGCGCCGCCTATGCCCTACGCGAAACACAACCACCACCACCAGAGCCAGCACCCTGTCCCCTGGAGATCAATTGCCACGACACCCCACGCCGGAGATCAACACCGCCTCGGTCAGCCCCATGGCTGCCAGACCTGATACCGTCGAGTTGGGTAACGATGGCACTGGTGCCAAATGGCACCGGACTGAAGCTGCGGAAATGGCCACCGACAACCCGGCAGCTGCCAAATGGCACAGCGACAACGCACAGGAGATCGACAGCCAACCGGTCTCGACCCGTCACAGCGGGCCGGTGTATGAAATGCCGACAGAGAGCTACAGATAGACGAAACTCATGTGTGACTCAAGGATGAGTATCACTGAAGGCACAAAAAGGGGACTTGGCTCGCGACAAGAGATTTTTGACGGAGCATCGCTAATTATTGCTCTATAAATCAAATCGCTTTGTCAGATGTTGCTTGAATGGATATAGCATGAAGGCATATATTCTGGATGCTTGAGTGGCATATCAGAAAGACGGCAAGATAATCACGTGGACGAGTCTGTCTCTGTCGATGTGATTCTGCTTACACCTTTTTTTCTTCTTTTTTTTTCTGTATATATACCTCGGTGTGAAACACTCCTCTGAATATGGAATTTCGGATTGGCCCGACGTCTTTTTTTCTTACGCTGGCCGAAAGTTTGGCTGGGTACGAATTACATTGGGCGAAGGAGGGCATTTACATCGTGTTGGTCGTGCATGGCTTCAAGCGGAATGTTGCTATAGGATGGAAGGCGAAACAGGAGCGGGTCTTGGACGTCGGTTACAAGAGACTTTACAGCGAAGTTGTATTAATGACGAGCGCGACTCACATAGTATCAAAAGATGCGTTGTGTTAACAATTCCGTGGCGTCGTTCCCAATAAAAAAATGAAGTGTGACGGGCCATAGGCCCATAGCCCTGATCGGGTGGGGCTGGGCCACTCATCCAAGAAAGTTGCATCCAGTCTATATACAATATGGATCCGTGTGTATGATTACAAACCCTTTCAGATTCCCCACCATGAGATAAAACCCCTCAAAATGGGCCTGGCTGGCGAGGATGAGCGTCCCACGTCCGCAGGCAGCAACGAGAGCTCGCCAGACGAAGGCCCCATGGAGCGACACATCACCGCGGACCAGCTACTCGCTGCGAGCGAAGGCGTCGACGAGAAGAGACTTGTCCGAAAGCTAGACTTGCATCTCATACCGCTCATCATGAGCGTCTACCTCTGCAGCTTCATAGACCGAGTCAACGTTGGCAACGCGCGCCTGTACAACCTCGAGGCAGACCTATCTCTCAGCTCGGCGCAGTTCCAAGTCGCCGTCTCCATCTTCTTCGTCACGTACATGTTCTTTGAGGTGCCGTCCAACCTGGTCCTCAAGCTGTTCACCCCGCGTCGCTGGATCGCCTTCATCACCGTGTCATGGGGCCTCGTCGCCACGCTCATGGGGCTCGTCAACTCGTACGGCAGCCTCATCGCATGCCGGCTGCTGCTTGGCGCCGTGGAAGCAGGGCTGTTCCCGGGCTGAACATCTATCTCACCTTCTTCTATACCAAAAACGAGCTCGCGCTGCGGGTGGGCTACCTGTTTGTCAGTGCGGCCATTGCCGGTGCCCTGGGCGGACTGCTCGCCTACGGGATCGGCCACATGGATGGCGTGCAGGGGATGAGCGGATGGCGATGGCTCTTCATCATCGAGGGATCCCGAGCGTGGTGCTGGGCGTGGTGACGTACTTTGTGCTGCCGAATGATGCCGAGTCGGCGTACTTTTTGGACGACGCGGAGAAGGCCCTGATGGAGGTGCGCAGGAGGAGGGCGTACAGGAGCACCAAGAGCAGCGAGGAGGTGAGGAGGGGGATGTGCTGAGGGCCTTTACGGACTGGAAGGCATGGGCTTTTTACGTGGCGCAGTTTGGGGTTGATACGATGCTCTATGGTGAACACCGCGAGGTTTCCCCTTTCCCCCTTTCCCCCTTCGCAAGCGAGCTGCAAGGCTAACGGAAGTAGGATTTTCGACTTTTCTGCCCACCATCATCCAAGCACTCGGCAAGTGGTCCACGGCTCAGGTCCAGCTCCTCACCATACCGTGCTACTTCCTCGGAGCAGCCACGTACATGGGCACGGCGTGGCTGTCGGACCGTGTTCAGATGCGCGGCCTCTTCTGCGTCATCTTTGGGTCTGTGAGTGTGGTAGGATACGCGGTGTTGCTGGCAGATGTTACTGCCGGGGTGCACTACTTTGCGTGCTTTTTGGTCGCGGGGGCTGTATGTTGTCGTTGGGCTGCCGTTGGCGTGGGTTCGTTGATTCTCCCTCCCGCTTGTTTGTGTGAAGATGGGATTTGCTTTTTTTTTTTTTTTTTTGTGACTAATGAGGAAACTGCAGTTGCCGAATAACTCGCCTCGGTACGGGAAGAGGACTACTGCGACGGGGACGCAGCTTACTTTTGGGAATGCGGCGGGCGTCATGTCTGCGTTTATATAGTGAGTCTATCCCTCTGTTGGTCCTGGCTCTTAGTGGTTCAGTCAAAGGCATTTTTGTCGAAGATGTGACTTTCATTTCTTTTTTTCGTTCTTCTTTTCCCCATCTTCATCTTGTACCGGATTCGAAGAAAGCTTGCTAACGCCCCTAATATAGCCCCAACCCAGACCAGCCTCGATATATTCGCGGACACGCCGTGTGTCTCGCCATGGTGGGCATGGGCACAGCCATCTATGGATTCCTGTGGTACTGGTACTGGAGGGAGAATCGAAGGCGGGAGGGAGGCGTGATGAGCGAGAGGCATCGCGGGATGGAGGAGGAGGACCTGGTCGAGCTGGGGATGATTCGCCGCGGTTCAGATATACTATTTGATTCCATTTCGGTAGACAGCATGGACGACGTTTTCTCGTCGCCTTGTATTGATGAGCGGATTGCTCGACTTGGTTATAGTAAAAAGTAGTAGACTGAATATTACAGAGCGAGTGCTTCTTGATTCCTTTGCGTTTTATGGATGGAAAGGTGTTATAATTTTTCTTTTTTGAAGTCGGGAAAACGTGCTTACTTGTCGTCGCTGTCTGGGCGTTTAGGCCCTCTTTGAACTGGAACAGGACAATGTGTATGACCGATGCCATTGTAGGCCCATGCCACTTTTGTGCATTCAGGAAGTGGAGGAGAATGGCAGTGGGCGGAGAGGACTCCGGATCATCGAGTTATGGAATGGAATGGAATGGTCTTGAGTCCTTGACTGCATGTGCGACAAATCTCGGAATGCGATGGGCAGGCATAGAGCTCTGGACATGATGTAAGAAGAAGGAAAACCGTGTATTGACAAAGTTCAGACTATTCTGGCTGGCTGTTTAAATGACTGACTGCACATCCTATCAATACCCCTACCCTCATTATTAAGAGATGCGACCCTGTCGCCGCCCCACCAGCTGCCATGCGCACTTCTCCCATTCCTTGTACTTTGATTCCATTTTTTTGTTCGAGTCAGACACGAAAGAACCAGCTTTCGAGTCCCGTTGCGCTGTATCTAACCCCCTTCTTTACCGGGTATTGCCCCTCTCTCAACGAATGACTATGGATTAGAGCAATATGAGTCCATACGTGACTAGCCCAACCACAATGGTGAGCTTCCTCAGCCCCGGCTGCGACGGCCGCCTGCCCGCGTTGCGCACGGGGTTGGGATTCGACGCCGTCGGGAGGCCGGTTTTGATCTTGGGCCCTGTGGTAGTGGTAGCGGTAGTGGTGTTCTGGTTGTGATGTAGGTGGTTGCTCATGCTCGACGCGGGCCCGGTGTTGACCGCTCCAGACGGAGTCGCAGTCAATGTCGATGTCGATGTCGATGCGGCCGCCCTCGACATGTCTGCCGAGCCCATTGCCGTAATGGCCGCGGGGACGGTCGGTTCAGACGCCGTCGTCTGTGCCTGGGCAGACGCGAGTCCCATCAAAGTGACCAGGATGGTGAGCAGATTAAACATCTTGCCAGCCATGATGGATCTTTGCTGTCAAAAAGGGGGCGGCCTGCGTGAGAGACAAGTGGGAAGGAGTGACGGCCTAATTTTTCCTTGTTCCTTTTTGGAAGCCAAATCTATTCGATGGAAGTAAATGCGCCGTTTCGGGTCCTTTTCTCTCTCTATCAAATCGGTGGACTTGCTGGGGTTGTATGAGTATCACGGGAAATGTTGGGAGAAAAAAATAGAAAAAGTTCGCCAGTGTAAACCGATGTATCTTCTCTTGAATAGTTGCGTGGATGTGAAGCGATGATGATGAATTAAAAAAAAGATCCAGAGATTCCCATCCCTTCCCCCTTTCTTTATATCTACCAGACGCTTGACATGCTGCACCAGTTGTCTCTCACGCGCGCTCATCCTCAATCAATAACGGCCGGCCACATTTCGAAGACGCCCACGCTGACGGCGAGGTCCGGCATGCAATCAACGGAGCCGCAAGTGTTGGGAGTCGGGCGACAAGAGCCGCTTCCGTGTACGCGTCTTGGATCAAAAGGTTTTGCGTCTTGGAAAACCGGCATGCTGGATTCAATGGTCTTGTTGCGGCCTGAGGCGAAAGCGCCACGCGCGTCTGGTGCGCCGCTTCAGCGCCTTAGTAGCCTCCCTCGATTCGGCTCCACAAAAAACAAAAAAAAACAAAAAGGACACCAACAATCCCATGCCAGCGCCGTCGAGATGAACTGGCCGAGACAAAGTATTGAGACGGAGAATATCTCTCCTTCTCTTTCTTCTTTTCTCTTGCCGCGGGGCAGAAAATTGCGGGTTTCGAAAATAGCAAGATGTGCGTTCCGATTGATTGCTGTTCGCGCGGTCTGCCCGCGTCGTCAGAGGCTCAGGCACTCAGGGTCCAACCACGCCTGCTCGATCCGTGACAGCCATGACGATGACGAGGCATGCTTTTTCAATTTTCAAGTCTCGGCTTTCGCTTTTTCTTCTTCTTTCTTCCCCCTCCCCACATACGGTAGTGTCTGGCACAGTCGAGGTGAATCCCATTCAGAGCAGTGACCTGCGTCATGACCAGGTATGAGTGTTCCCATACTCACTTCCAAGAGGCTCGATCTTGACTCTGGGATATTGCCAGCACATATTCTAGAAGTTGACGCTTATACAACACGTGACATCCGTGGAGCCAGGTTGTAATTCAATACCGACTGACATCATGCGGAGTGCGTGTGGGAGCTTACGTATCGCTGCTGTGGTGGTTGAGACTTGCCACGACGCCCGCTTTCGTCTAAAATGGGATCTTTCTTGTCAATGGACGCACTGCGGCTTTGCCTTGGCTCGCTTTTCATGGAAGCTCAATTGTCTCGACTTGATGACTCTTTTCTATGAGTATTGCATTGCTGACTTTCCTTTTGAGAGTTGCGTCCGTCTACCCATTTCACCATAGATTCGCATCTCCATGATACCCTGATATATTAATTAAATCCCAGGCTCTTGTTCATTCGCTACGTCCCGAGACGAAAGAAGAAGTCCCGAATGCAACCCGCCTTGATACGTGATGAGAAAACGCCCTCAGGAGCTCAAGAGTCCAGGAAAATTGGAATATACCTCTCAAGAAGTCTTAAAACACAACCGCCAACTTCCATCCCGTATGGTGTATTCTCGAGACAAACACCAGCAGCGTCCCTGCCAGACAAAAGACACCCGAAAATACCTTGACGCCCACCCAATTCTTGTCATGGCCCAGTATCGCACCGCTGATGGGGTTTGTAACAAGGCCGCCAATGGACCCGAAGAAGAAAATGATGCCCATTCGGAATCCAATCTCTCGCAGGGGCGAAATCTGCGCACAGAGAGGGGGATCAACGACACGTAGGCGCCGGAGCAGAAACCAAACAGAGCGGCAAAGGCAATGATGCCGCCCGTACTGGGCGATGGAATCCATAGCGCCAGCACCCACACGCCCGTCAACGCACACACGATAGTAAACGTGTTGAATCGACCGATCCTGTCACTCACGATGCCGGAGAACAGACGACCGAACAGGCTCGCGGCGTTGAGAATAGAGAGCAGGTACTGCGCCAAATTGGGGTCCATGCCGCCATCGAGCGCCTGAACAGACAGGTAGTCGATGGGGACGAAGATGCCAAACGTGAAGCAGAAGAAGCCGGCACAGAGAAAGACAAAGTCGAGCTCGCGGAAGGGCTGGGCGAGCACTTTCCTGGTGAGCTTCTGCGGCTGGAGCGGCTGGAACGTCCGGATGGTGAGATTGGCAACGATGAGGAGGGCGAGGACAAGGAAGGCGCAGGTTCGCATGGCCCAGGGGAATCCGACCTGGCGAATGAGCCGGCTGACCATGATGGGGAAAATGACGCCGCCTAGGCTGGACCCCGTGGCGATGATGCCAAAGGCCGCGCCGCGCTTCTTGTTGAACCATCCGTGGATGCAGTTCATGGCTATTCCGACGAATGTCTGTTAATTGATAAGATTGACGGGGAAACCCAGAGATCCAAGAAAAAAAAAAAGAAAAAGGTCGTGCCAACCAACTACTGACAAGGCTGAAAAATGGCAGAAACACCAATGGCCGAGCAGACGCCCTGCGCCAGAAGAATCTGATAGTATTGCGTCCCGAGAGAGCACATCATCAGTCCAAAGACGTGGAGGATGCTGCCCCAGAAGACGAGCTGTCGAGGTCCGTACTTGTCGTAAAGGGTGCCTACGAGGGGTCCCTTTTCCATAAGAGTCAGTCCAACAGTTTCGAAGCTCCAGAGAGAAATGGAGAAACAGAAAGGAGAGGTAGAGATGAGTGGCACTGACCATTGCGTTCATGAAGAAGACTTGCAACGATGGAATCCAAGCAATCGTGCTGGCAGAGTAGGATGGCAGAAGCTCATGTTGGTAGAATTCCTGAAACGCTCCGATGCCTGCTAACGAATGAGCAATCATGTTGCCATATTATCGTGCATGCACGCATGCATGCATGAGCAGTCCCAAAAACAAAATCGAGCAATCGGACGGCATCAATTTCACCCACGTACTATTTATCCAGCCGAAACTGCAAAAGATGTGCACCACGCACCCAGGACAACAAGCCATGCGACAGCACCGCCGTCCGGGGCAGGAGGTCCGGAGTGTTCATCCTCGGCAGACGCCTTCTCCGCATCTGTCTTCTCGGCGGCGGGATATGCGTTGCCCGCGCTCGTCTGGTCGTTTTGCTGCGCCGTCATGCTGGAAAGGGAGCCGCTGGAGGGTTGCCTTTTCAAACTTGAGGCCAGGGCCATGGCGTTGGTTGACGACGATACAATGGAGGTGAAGGAGGTTGCGGGGTCAGACTAAGTTGATTGTACAAGAGCGAAATGTCTCAGGCTTGATACTTGGAGAAGAAGTGACACAAAGTATTGAGACGCAAGAATCGTGGGTTTCTGTCAGGGACCCTTTTGCATTTGCCAAGGCCCACGTATTTATTGTGTCAAGTAGGCGGCGAATTTCCTCGAAGACAAGATGCCATTCTTTCCCAAGAGGGACGCAAACACAGACGGCTTTAAGCAGACCGCCCTGTCGCCTTCACGCGGGCATTCGCGCCTTCGGATGACCGAAAAAGAGATGAAAAAATAAATAAAATAAAATGAACTAAGACATCAGAGGCTTCTTCTCCTCATGAAGTGGGACCCAGGCGGCTGACCTTGTTCGACCTTGTTCGGCCTCGGTCCCTTTCTCAACCACCGAGGCCGAAACTCTCTCGACTTGCAACTTGCACATGTCGCTTTTCACCAACAACGCGCGCGTCAATTGAGCAAGAAAGGAGGATTGAAGTTGGCAGCCTTTGGCAGCCTTTGGTGACCTTTGGTGACCTTTGGTGGTATTGCCTTGCTTGCCCCTCGGGTTGCTTCTCCGCAATCGCATCCCGGGCGGCTCGCCTCCCCCTCCCCCAATCTGGTTGACCGACTAATAAACCATCTTCCTCAGAGTCCAGTCCACCCATGTACCCATATGTTCAGTGTTTGAACCAAGTAGTTCCTCAAGAGCCCGTCCAGTGAGATGGGGAAAACGGAAACCCTGAAGAAAGAAAGCATGGCTTTCCGGTATGAAATGACCAAGATGGTTCCGTGATACTCACCAGTCCACAGGAAAGCGATGTGCGAACGGCCCTGGCCGCTCCAAGGAACAACGACTCAATCCCCCAATCCCACATCCCCTCTACATTCAATCCCATTGGCATCCTTTCCAGCCCAGTCTACCCCCAGCCAGCAGCGAGCTTTCACCCAGCCAAGTCCACGGCTAGCCAGCTCTGGAAGATTTTTGTGGATGTCGTCGACACCCTCTATAAGCTCGTCCATATACCTACCACAGAGATCACTATGTACACAGTGATTGATAACCCCGAAATTGCATCCGCCGAGTCCCTAGCTCTCTGCTACGCCATCTACTATGCTGCAACGGTGGCTCTGGACGAACGAGAGGACTGCGTCCAGGTTCTCGGTGAGACGTGGAACAGTGCCTTGCTGCGATACAAGGCCGGCTTGGAGCAGGCCTTTGCTCAAGCGGACTTGCTGGAGAATTCTACTGTCGGCCTCGGCCCGTTCGAATCTGAAATACGGCGCCGACTATGGTGGTACCTCGTTGGTCGAGATGGTCGTGCCGCAGAAGATCTGGGCCTCCACGACTTTCCCACACCTAATACCGCGACGACGCTCGGGGCGCAGAGCTGCCCCTCAACTTGGAAGACAGCGACCTGTACCCGGAGATGAAGCAGCTCCCGCCCGCTCGGAGAGGATGGACGAGAATGCTCTCCGTCCTCGTCAACATACACATGACGCAGACGTGGGCAGACCTCGTGCAGCTCGCTTGGTCTCCGGGGCCAGTGCCTCCGTCTCACGAGGCGCGCGACCGCATCGTCGGCAACCTGACCAGCAAAGTGGAGGACATGATGCAGGGCTGCAATCCGGTGCTCCCCGTGCACAAAATGACCATGGCGACATGCCGCTTCATCACGCGCAAACTGGACTTTGTCACCCGCCAACAGTGGGAGGCCCATCACCATCCGGAGCAGCAGGAACTCCTCGCCACGGAGCAGACGCTCCTCGAGGCACTCGTCCTCTTCGAAGAGGGGAGAAGATGCTGGACGACGAGCTGCTCCGTCCCTACCACTGGCACACGAGATCGTACCCCAGTATCATCTGATGCTCTTCTTCATCCTCTGGAACATGTGCCTGCAGCCAAGACGGGCCTGCGCAAGACGGGCGTTCGACGCCGTCGAGCAGCACGTTCGGAAAATGGAGAGGGCCGGCACTGCCGCCGTGATGCGAGGTCCCAAGTGGGCCATCTTCAAGGCGCTGCAGGCCAGAGCCGCGACGCTGATCATCCCTCAACAACAAGCCGCGGCATGGTACCGAGGCGACGGGAACGAGGCGGATGCTACGACGAACAGGTCCATCGGGCTTTCTGCTCCACGTGCAGCCGAACATGTTGGTCCGACAGGCGGCATGCTGCTGGGTTTGACGAAGGGGAAACTGGTTGAGACGAGCGACGTGGTGGGGCACGTGCGATGATGGCATGCAGTACATGCCCGATTGGAATACCTTGTTGCAAAGCGTGCAGGTGGGTTTGTCAATGACTTGATTGTCCAATAATGCGTGGTTTCATTATTATTAGTTCCATTGCCCCGGTACGTCATGGCCGGGCCTGGAACCTGGAACATGGAACATGGAACCAGGTTAATTAATACCAGACAGATTGACAGATCCCCCTCCACCCTTCCTGGTCCTGCCCTGCCCCGCGATTTCGCTGAAACCCGTCGAGGCGCAAAAGTTGGACCCAAATTTGCAGCGCGCACCAGTCGACAACGGGCATGTCTGGCTGGCAGCCACTCAGAGGCCGTCATTGGACCCTGAAGCTTCAAAGTTGAAACACACACAAAAAAAAAAAAAAAAAAAAAACACACACAAGAGCACAGAAGAGCACAGAAGAAGAGCACACAATGCAGACAGACACAGACACGTGCTCTCAGGTGCTACCGCAGACGCGGGTGCGCCGAAACCCATCGACCACCATCGACCACCATCGACCACCATCGACCACCATCGACCACCATCGACCACCATCGCATGGCCGGGCTGGACTCCCCTTTTCCATCTCTTGTACCTTTGTTTGCTCCTCCCTGTGACGCACACAGCACAAGTGTTCTTGTTCTCGCAGTGAATTCGACCTGCTCTTTTCCCAACATTACCTACATATTACCCGAATCCCTCCCTCCCCTCTCTCCCCTCCTCCCGCCACGTCTCGAAAATTGGCTCTCCGTCGTCTCCGATCGGCTGCCGCGCGCAGTCTTGACCTCGTCTGGTTTGGCAGTTTGGCAGTTTGGCAACGTCGGTTCGGGACCTCAGGCGCGCGCGACAAACGGCGCAAGCCTCATTGCGCTTCCTGTGTCCCTGTGACGGGAAATCGCTCCCCCAAGTTTCGACACTCCTCCAAATCACAATTCAGATTGTCGCAAAGTGCCACCACGTCCCCATGTTCATCAATCTCCCGCCTCCGGGGTCAAACCCTGATACTCCGTCAGAAATGCCGTATGTCTCTCCCCAATCAAGTTATGAAGCAGCCACGTTCACAGCATGTGTCCGTGAGCTGCGATTTCCTTTCCTTCCCTTGATGAGCGACCGTCCCAGCTGAAGCTAACAAAACTGTTGTGACAACAGAGGTACTCCCACTAGCACGACGACGTCACTTTCTGCTCTTTCCACGACGGCCATCAAAGATGGACATCGGGGCCACTTTGCCTCTGTCGGACCATCGGGGCGCGGACACCAGCACAATCCTTCCACCATCAGCCTGGAAGCAGAGCGAGCCGACCGTATATCGCGTCTTGCTGGCCTCGAGCGAGTCTCGACACTTCGAGCCGGCCCTGGGGAGCTGCAGGGGCAGTCGTCAATGCAACGGGACCGTCGTCCATCTCGCCCCAAACCACGCCGACATCGACGACGGGGAGGGTTCCCGCCAAATTTCCCCACCACTCACAATCTGACGCCCTCATATTTCGACGGTAATGGCCAGCCCGTCGCCGTCACCAAGATGAGCACGGTCGGATCGGCTAGCGCCACGGAGAGTCAAATAGGGGACGACAGCCGGACCACGGCTGGGGACCGCGAAGAAGACATGTTTAGCGTCGGCACCAACTACCGTGAAGCCGGATCGGTGGCCAGCATGGGCGCCGATCATGACGCTATGGATGAAGACATGGACATGATGGCCACACGCTCTGTTGGGGATTCGAAGATCGCATGAGCGATGACGGGTCGGCCTCGCTTGTCGGGTTTGGCGAGGGTGCCGGCAGCACCGTCTCGGGTCCCATATACCATCGTCGCCCTCCTCCCGGTGCTTCTGCTGTCCACCCGGCTTGGAACCTCGAACGAACCAATTCGGGCATGAGCGACTCGCGCAGAGACAGGGACATGTTGATGAGCGGCGGAAACGATGTCCCGATGATGGCGTCCGCCATTCATGACAGACGAGATCCCCGGATGACGATGGATGGCGCCGCCGCCGACCCTTCGCATCACGACATGCCTACAGAACAAGATGGTTTCGTCGACGCAACTCTCCGCGGACCCGCGCCAACTGGGGCTCAGGTTCAACAGAACAGAGAAGCCGCCGAGAAAATCTTTTCAACCTTGGATAGCGGCGAGAGCCGGGCAGGGCCGTCAGGCCTGGGTACTCCGGCGCGGGCGGCCAACCTCTAGGCAAGTTTTACTTTGAAGGAGACAAGGGAAGAGATTAAACGAACAGTCGCAAAATCCTTTGCTTATCGCAGTAGGGATTTTATTTGGAACGCAGCCGTTTCTTCTGTTTTGGGGAGGGGGAAGGGGAAGGGGAAGGGGAAGGGTTTTTTTTTTTTTTTTTTTCTAGTCGGCCACAGATCGATGGGCAATGTCAAGCAAGATGTTTGCCCCATGCCCTATGTATGTTTGTATCATGCCCTTGTTCACGTCTATAGCACGAGCGACCTGTGTGCGAAACCGGGCGCAAAGAAGTAGCAAAATTTTTTTATCAAAGAACTGGTTACGAACCGTGTCAAGCCACTTTGCTCCGTACTCTCACAGTCAGTCGACGTGGCCCAAAAGTGCTGTCATGTGCCTGCCTGCCTCTGGCCGCCTCGGTCAAACGAGGGCCGTGTTTGCGATCAAGGGTTGCGAGGGAGATTGGAGACGCCATCACCATGCAGGGTGATGCAGATGGGAATTGCGTCAGAAGACGAGGAGCAGACCAAGTTCTTGGAGCGGAGATGAATCGTCAGGGGATGGAGCACTCGGATTATGAACAAATATTCTGGTCGTGGCACAAACGTACAGACGCCCTTTACCATTGACCGCTGACCATCATCTTATCATGTAGTAAACTACGTGGACCCTACCGAGGTCGAGAACAGACACAAAAAGCCGCCCACGAATGATTTCATGAATGAAACAAGACGAAGCATGCAGAGATAGTTAATTGAGCCCTTGTACGCTGCCCCTGTCGCTGCCATGCGCGCTGAAATGGTTCAAAGCTGTCATGACAGTCTTTGTCCATGTAATAAAAGAACACAAAAGATTGTGTCAACTCCTACAAGATAAGATCCCCTTGCACTCTGAAAAAGTGACTTCAGAGTCTCCAAATGACGCCATTTTTCAATGCAAATAGTATTTAGTCCCTCCTCGCCAATAACAGCCAGAACAAGCAAATATATATATATTCCACGGCGTCTCACAGCCCACCGTAAAGTAAGAAATATGTTTGCGAAAACGATGCTCTTGAAGACTGATAATATGTTTCGAAATAAAACAACCAAGCATAAATCTTGAAAACGCGCGTGCGCAGAAAACCGTCTTTAGAAAAGGGGAAGGAGAGATAAAGGACTCAGAGAAGGAGAGTCCCATCTTCTAATGGCTCTGAATCGGCCTCGAGAAGGGACAAGCTATTGCAGGCTAAAAATCAACAGACAGAAACTAGGTAAAGGACATCCAAGTAGTTGATAATACTGAAATTCATGATATCATTTGTTCAAAGGCCCGCTCTTGGCCTGTCGATCAGAATAGGTTGATTGCAATGCTGAGACAAAGGGAAAGGGTGACTGTAGACTGTGTTGCTTGGCAAAATGCAGATGTACCAAACAGTCTGGTGCTGGTAAGTCGAACAAAGCTTGCTCCAGGCAGATTCGCAAAATATATTCTGTATCAGGCGCAGGTAAAATCCAGACCCAAGCTCTTCGCAATGAATTGCCAGTCCCATACGGCAACCCAGTCACCTTGGTCCATTGTTGACCAAACTTCTTCCAACAGCTCTATCACGCGGTCGCAATTGCGTAGCCCTGTATAACCACGGATTACTTTGATCGCAGCCCTTATCCTTTGACGTTGTATGATGCTGAAGCATGCAGTGCCAATCACGATGCAAGGAATCAACAGCAAAGTTTGAGCCGGGTCAGACGGCTTGAATGACTCAAAGATTGCCAAAGATTCCTCCACAGCGAGAGTAATGCGATTATCGTCCTGTGCTGGTCCTCTGGCGGGAGGGGAGAAGATCGCTTGGGGCGCAGCACTCGGGTGTGTCAAGCATCATTGAAGCCGAGTCCTGCTCGTGCATTGAGTTGGTTCGAGACGGGTTGCGTGATGAGGGACAACTATGCGCCAATTGAGATCCCATTCCGGTCCCGGCGGCGGAAGACATCGTGGCCGACGTGGCCGATGAACCGACACTGGCCACCATGGAGGATCGTCGTTGCAGGCTGCTCACATGGGTTTGATAAGAATTGGAGGGCGCCATTGCAGAAGTAGGCCGTCGAAGTGGCGATGGTGATGGCGAGGGCGGATATATTGTTCGGAAGAGATACACCCACATCATTTGCTTATACAATGGACCAACGCGATGGCGGCTGTCACCTGGAGGCCATCGAGGGGTCCATTCTCTTATAGCCGCATCAATCTCCGCAGCTCGGTACAGACTTGTGTAGTCGACAACTGGGTCCATGGCCGCAGACATGTTTGCTCGGATAACATTTCGAAGACTGGTTATCTGTGATAGACAGCGAAACAGCCCGTCACCTACGCCTATGAGACGAGGTGTTGGGATCGAAACATCACACATCCAGCTTTCAGATGACAAGCGGCCAACGCTCGCCCCAGAATACCATAGGAGGTCGTCGGCGAAGATGTGATACTGGAAAAATTCCGTTATGAATGAATGTAACACCTCGTTTTCAGGAGGAGAATGCTGTATCAGGGTCTGGTATGCCTGCAAGTGAACCCGATGCTCACCCCTTGGATTGCCTTCGGCCCGGGTTTGGAGCAGCAAGCAGAGCATTTGCCCGTAGCGCGCAGCGAGAACGGTAGCATAGGCTGGGTCGTCTTTGCTGACCGGAGTCTCCATGTCTTTGTAGAGTCGCTTCAATGCTTCTTCATGGTGGTAGTCACCCCGTTGTTGCAAAGATTCTCGGGTTGCAGCTGGATCGCCGTTCAAGATTTTGAATCCATAGGGCGATTCTAGGTCGATATGTTTGCTGCTGACGGCTAAAATGGAATGCATCAACCCTTGGTGTTGGTTGGCTAGTGGCAATATAATATCCTTGAAGGCATTCTTCGCCTCGCCCTCCACGGTCAACACGTTGCTCAAGTGAGTAATGTAGTGTTTCCAGAAGATCTTGTCTTCAGCGGTTTCTACGCCATGAAATATAGGCTGCATGGTAATGATGGGCTGGGTATCATGCTGCATGCGTTCTACAAACAAGCGCTCAAGTCAGCAATCGAGTACAACGAGATGACCGAGGTCTAATTTAGTGTTGCGCTTCAGGATCAAACAACTCACCTTCACCAGCCCTTTCCTTCCCACTTTTCCAGATTTGTTTCTCGTGATAGCCCTCACAGACGACCGCGTTCTTTTCACAATTCATACCTGACGTAGAAAATTTAAGTTTCACGACCAAGTATGCTTCAACAGCGGCAATGTAAAGCGCGGGAAAACTTACAGCGCGGCTTCGCCTCATCGCATTTCTTCTTCCTCTTCCTGCAAGTAATACACCCTGTTTTGGATCGCCCCTTTGTGACTTTACTAGTGGAGACAGGAACAATGGGAGGGATTTTCCTGGGTCTTCCTCGGGGCCTCTTTTGCTTGCTTTCTGACGTATCCGGCGACTTACGGGACCGAACTGGAGCTGCCGTCATGTCACCAAGTTTGATATCATCGTCTGTTGGTTCCAATTTAGGAACAGCCATTGACTCGGTTCGACTATGCTCCCATTGATCCCAAGTGGCTTCGTTGTCCCCTTCCTCATGGTCACCGTATCCTACGCTCCACGAGTCGGCACAGGATGAGGAAGCTGAGTGAGCAGTCGTTGGTACAGAGGAGTTGTCCCTGACTGTGTCCATTCCGGAGCTCGCCGGAGAGAGCGGCCCTGTTGGGAGTGGTCCTACAACTGTATGGCCTTTCCAGACAGCTTCTGTTGGCGAAGGTGATGGAAGAAGCGTTCCATCCCAAGCACCATCATCAGAAGACATGGCTCTATCCCCTGACCACCCCATGTTTTTGTCTGCTGCTATGATCAATCGTGCCTCCATTGGTCATGAGTAGCACTGACATGCCCGAGTCCAGCTGGTATTGCATATGAGGGGTCGAATTATGTGCAGTTCTCAATAGTCAAAACAGCTGACCGTGAAGGCAAAGCCTTGAGGGACCGTATTCTTCCCGCTGGCAACTGTTCGAATGGCCGAATCGGAGGGCAGTTTCAAATATGGTATCTCTCTGCAAGCTGAGGCCGAGGGAGGAGAGTATGGCGGTTGTGTAGGCTGGCAGAACTGGCAATCAAGTCCTGCGGCGGCCGCTGATCGAAGCTGCTGTGGTAAGTCGTGACAGGTAATGTGAGAGAAGATCACGGGCGATGGAGAACATGTATGTATGGTCTAAGAAGGAAAGCCCAGCCCCTCCTCTGAGCTTGTGGAGGTCGGTGCTATTTGACGGGCCAGGCAGACCAAAAGAAGCTCAAGGCTTGCAACCAAATCGCATGGAACAGCGACAACTCAAGCCTCATGGCCATGGGAACTTGCCCGCTTACTGTGTATGTTCCCCACATTTCACTTGCCAACTGACGTTCGATGCTCCAATCCTGGCACCTGGGCATGGAGGCTCGGAAACCCAGTCTCACGAGTCACGATGCAGGGTGGGATGGTGGCTTCACGCAAGGTCAAGGTCTGCTAAGCCACGCCCCGTCACGCCCCGTCACGCCCCGACGAGCCTACAAGTCCGATTTGTGCCGTCGATAATATCCTGCCTGGGATGCAACCAGGAGGGGACCATCCTCTCGTTTACGGAAGACACGAATAAAAGTTGGGTTTTGGACCAGTACTCGGTATCCCATCACAATAGGCACAAGGCCTCCAAGTCCACTAGCGCGACCAACCTTGGACACTGCGATGACGGGTCGAGGTACGGAGTACATACATGTACGTCCGAGTACTTACTTGGCTGGGTCGAGGGGTCCAGTTAGGGAACGAAGCACCCCTGGCCCAGATGGTTGATGTCTTCCAGCCCAGCCCGACTTGATTAATCATTCGGCGATGGTCCGGAAGCTGGCAGATTCGACACCGGATGAAGAGTCTTGGAGGCGTGAATCCTGCAGGTATCGCCATTGGACAAAGCACGCTTTTAACATGGTCGAAGAGCATTGACTGAAAGCCGTGGGCAGCAACTCGTGCTTGTGCTCGCTCAGCCCTGCATCGCGGAAGCAAGAACAATAAATCTGGAGTCCTGGACACATACATGTATGTAGCCCTTTTACCGGGTCAGTGTCGCTAAAGCTGCAGAGTAGGGATTATCGAGTGGACCGTACATTTGGCTGTGGCTGCCTTTCGTTCGCACGTATATTATGTATGTAGCGTGCTGTGCTGTGCCATGATATCATGGGCACCGGATCGCAACCCAAGAAGTGGATGTGGAGACTAAAAGAAACATTTGCGCGCAATTCGACAGAGCCATGATCCATCGCTCCCGCCTCTCCACACGCTTGAAGATTGAAAGATTGATTCGAGACGATATTGTCGTGGATTGCCACTCGGGGCACAGTCTGGAGTAATCGAGGCCGTCCTTGTGGAAGCAGCTTTCAGGCGAACCTGTCCGTGCTGGCAACACGACGAGGTCGACGAGGTCGCACCTACCCTTTTCGTCAGCCAGTGAGGCACACTAGTCTGGTAGACGATTTGGCAGATTGGCTCATTCGCCTCTTGTCTGAACACGAAAACACAAGCCAGCATCGATAGAAACGGTTCTATGCATGTAGCCTTATGGATGGATATACTCGCGCTTCTCGTCTTGTTGTGTTCTGCTTTTTCTTTCTCCTCACGACGCCTACTTCACCTCATGGATATGCTTGGATGTGACAATATCGCATAAAATCTCTTCAACCCTTATTATTCATCATTCCTGCTCGTCCACACATTCACGCACAAGTTCTTTCTTGGCCTCCCTACCCATTTCCCTCCGCTTTGGACCAAGCACTCCTCGGCTTTGTGACCGAGTTTGACCTGGACCTCTGTGGAAACTATTACATCAATCAATAAAACAGAGAAAGGAGAACTGCTACCACACGAAGGACATCTCGCCCCTACTCCATCCAACGTATAAGTCATTAGTAACATGGAGGTGTTTTGAGGGGCAATTTATCCTAGTGGATGGCTGCTTGTGTGCAACTGTTACATTGGCATCGGCTTTCCTGTTTTGGCCATGGCGCGCTTCACTATCGAACGACATTGAAATGCCCCGACATGTCAAATGTCTGTGCAGAGCTACGGATACCTCAGTCAGCTTCACCACCGTTCACCAGAGCATGTCATATCAAACTTCATTTGCCGGCATGGACAGCGGAGCGTCACAGCTCTGCAATAGTAACTAATAAAATCAGCGGAACCAATGTTCTTGAAGGAGCGCCTGCTATGATACCGACAATAACCGCCTAAATCCTCTTGAGTTTGGTGCCGCAAGAAGATCTCCAGCCCCTGAGCCATCCAAAGACATGGGAGTCTTGCGAACCGCGACCAGTCTCAGTGCTGATAAAGCCCGCCAATTTCGATCGCAAATAATATCAACGCTTGGCCTAGCCTTGGTGGATGTGATTCAGGCAGCTGGGGTGAGAAAGGTGACATATGACAGCGCGTGTACCCCGTACATTGAGATACCTCCCAGTCCGACTCACAGATCCACCAATCAGACTTGTAACATGGACTTTCTGCGAACTGGGCCATCTTTGTCACCGGCTTCGCGACCAGCGCATATGAAGCATCAGAGTGCTGATATGACCGAGATTTGAAGTTACCCACGCTTACACGTGAGTTTGTTACCTCTGATAACAGTCTTGGGCGTCTATTTTAGAAAAGACCCCCTGACTCTTGAGCATCAACGTTGACCGGGCGAAATAGAATCCAGTGGCCTACTCCGGACACGGGCGTCAGGGTCGCTGGCCATTTTCCGCGCCGTCCCGCGTCCAGCCCCCGTGGCGGATCGTCTTTATCTGTCTCGAGCGGAGATCGAGCATTGGGACAACTTTGGCGGGTTGAGACGTCGCAGCACCACCTTCGTGTGAATTTGCTGGGGGTATTAACAGGCACGTTTCTAGGAAGAGGCGAGTCTAGACCTTGAGATTTACATAGCTGCACACGGTTCTTTGGGTCCCATGGATAAGCTACCCACGCATTGGATGAGTGAGATTGCCGATCCTGATATGCAGACAATCGTCGGAAAGTGCTGCACAACCAGGGCCTTGGCTTCAGCGACCTCCCCCTCCCAGTTCAGGGTGCCCTCAGTTCTTTCGCGTCTGCTCTGACTAGCACAGCCCTGTATCTGCTTTGCCAGAGGGAAAAAGAGAGAAGAAAAAAATCTCAAGACCTAGAACAAAGACCCAGACAGCCTACCTTTCTTTGTTGATGAACTGATCTATCGACTGCGCTTTCATCGTCTGATGCAATCACCAACCATAATACCATCGGAAAATCTACTAGGCTCGCTAACAAAAATGATGCGGATTAGACTCGCCAGTCAAGTTGACCTAACCATCAAGTTTGCCAAAGCCACGGCGGGGTCGCAAGAGCCAGGCCAATGACGAGCCTTTACTTCGCCAATACGGCAATACCAATCTGCGGAATGAAACATGACAATCAGGTTCTGCATCATCTTCACAAGTCACCAGCTCGACTGAGTCAACTGGACAGCTCCAGCGCTTGGCCAGCTGAGGGTGTGCCAGGGCGTTTGGTCGGTGCACGACTACTAGTCCATCGTCAAAATCATGTTCAACGTCTGCTATGGCCCAGCAACTTCGGGCCTGGAATTGCGGTGAGTGTGACGGCTCCAGTTGGAGCTTGATGACTGAAATTAAGTCACATGTCGTGGTGGTGGAAGTCTATCACGAGCTTCCTTTGCGGATGCACAATGCGACTGGATAGTTTGGTGGCCGGCTCATTTCGTCATACCGAACTATGAAGCGCACCGTAAACGGCAATGCGCCCTCATCTTTCTGGACACAGCCTCTCATTCTGATAGCTTATCTGTCCGAGTTCCGGTCTCGTTGCGCATGTCATGCCGACCGCGTGACTGCCCTGCATATGTGGACTGCAAGATCTGAGCTCATGTCGACGCTGAATATCGCAAAAGCCAAGCCATACCCCAGTTGTTGCGCAAGTATGTATAATTAGCTGCAATGTGTAACAGTCGACGAACGTGAGGGAGTGGTGACACTGAGCAGGATGAAACGACCCCATCGAGGCGTGACTGGTGGGACAATACGAGGTGCTTCATGTTCAAGGCTGTTCGTGTTCATCCGTCAGGGGATCGCTTGCTCCGACCAGCTGTCTCGTCGACACTGACGATTATATGTCTGGCATGTGTTCCAGGCCCCTTTACTATTACTTATTACTGCTACAACATGCTACAGTCGACCCGTCCCTTCAGGTCTACTAGTCTCGGGACGGCCCAGCGATGAGTCCAAGCTACCCCAGACGGGTTGCAAGATCGACTGCACGGGTGCGGGTGCGGGGGCAAGCGAAATCTAATGTCTGCAAATAACTCATACTTTTTGCTTTTTGGTGCCGCTGCCCTGTGCCGACTGTTATTAGGAACGTAGCCGAATCGCGGAGCACGGGCGGAGGATAGGAAAGGGGCATGAGGAGAAGAGTCGGACATCCTGGGACCTGTCCTGTCGCCTGGACACCGCACAGTCCACAGGAAGAGAAATACATGTACATGGCTTTGTGAAAGCTCGGAGATATACTCCGTACAGACTCGATCCTCTCTGCAACGCAAGACTTGCCAACAGGATGCGGACCATAAATCACATGATGTTAGATCTGGGAAGCTGTTCCGATGGATGATTGTTTTTTTGGTTTTTTAAAACACATGCGAATCTCGACACGGCAGTTTGACTCTCTCGGCGCAATGGTCTCGATGTCCGAAGAAAAAGGGCCGCCGGCACAAGTTGCAACCTGGGCAGCCAGGGGCCCAGCACACCCATGAATGACGGACGAACGCGCAATGCAATGCTCTACATCTCCACATTGGGCTGTCAGTGTTTCTGTTCGGGATGCCCATTCGAGAAAGAGCCACGAGATCCCCTGTTGCCACAGAGCAGCACTCCTCCAAAGGCCCAACCCGCCCTCTTGGTCTTGGAAGCGATCGGCATCAGGTCAATTCACCTCTGCATGTCCATGCAGGGAAATGTGAAATCGGACTCTGCGCGGAGGGGATACGGAGGGCATGTTGATGTTCCGTCACATTCAACGAGAACGAGACATTCACTTTGTGGCCAACGAGTGAGTAATTAGCAGGATTTGCCAAAATCAGGTCGAAGCGACGATAGTAGGTAACGCAGAAGATCAGGGATATTGCTGCACTGTATGTACTCTCGTATTGCCTCTGTTATTATAGGATAAGACGATTAAGTCTTAATTTCTGTAATAAGAACCAACAAGCTTACAGGGGTGGGTGCATTTTATAATTTTTCTTTATACGATGAAAGGCTTCATGTGTCCATTCGACTCTCCGTTCTCTCCACTCTGTTGTGCAATCCATTTATAATTCGTATACCAGCTGCAGGACCCCGGAGCTAGACTGTCTGTCCCCTTTTCTTTTCAGCTCCAGTGGGAAAAAGCTTGGAATCAGTAAGCATCAATCGATGAGCGATTTTCAAGGGTATCCGAGGTGGAGCGCCCGGAGGGCTGCTTACTGTTGGCCAAGTGCGGTTTTAGCGTCTCGTGTTACAGATAGGATATCATTTTCTCTGCCCTACCGTAGAGCCAAAGTGATGGTGAGAATGAGAGAGAGAAAAGGCTAGCCATCCGATTGAACAAGTAAGACGAAGGACGCGCTTCCCTGGATGGTGCTCTGAGCACATGAAAAGTGTTGACAGTTGGACGGAAGCTCAAGTGCCAACGGCAGCAGTTCGAGCTTCCTGCATTGGCAGTCCAGGTTGGGATTCGTCACCGAGCCTCCGGTACCACTTGTGACGGTATCATCCGTCATAGTGTTCATTCGGCATCAATCGACGGCTGGCCCATCGAAACTACTCCACTGCGGAATGCAAAGCACCTGCACATTTTCTGTGGACGATGTTTTTGCATGCATACATACTATCCCGTAGGTAGGATCACATCACACAGGCTATGACTGAGGCTGTCCCTTTCTCAGCTTCAATTTCTCCTTGAGGCCAGCCAGACTGCTGTTGTTACTGGCATGACTTGATTCTAATAAGCCGACCCCACCTTGCCTGTGAATCTGTAGCGGTTCTGACATGTTTCGCAAGCCTTTGGGTCGTGATTGGCTCTGTTCACTTTCACTAGTGTACGGGATTGATTCTGGGATGGAGTCATCTTCTGAAGGGAAGTGAGGCTTGCTGCGTGATCTCCGTCTTCCATGTCTGGTAAACAAGCTGCCGAATGTCGTTCTTCTTTGTCCTGATTTCTCCTTTTCCGGCACAGCAGGGTATTGGACTCTGCTGGCTGCTGGAAATCGTTCCGACCTGCCACAGAGGCCAATCTGGATGCCGTATCGTGATTGCGAAGGGCTAATGCTGTTGATCGGTCTGAGACGGCGCGCAATCTGACTAGTTTCTCGGAACTATGAACGTCGTCAGGTTTTCGCCTTGTACTGCTTTGCTTGTACTGGAAGACGTTGAGGGCGCCAGCCGGGAAGCAACGTGAATGCTTCGTGGCTCTTGGCTCTGTTCAGAGCAAAGCTGGAGCTGTAGCCGTGATGGGCGGTGCCCCTCTGCGATGTGATGTGCGTGTGAGATGCGATGGAGGCTGAGTAACCTGCTCGACGGAATCACCGCATGGTGAGAAGGAGTCCAGCTTCTGAGTTTGGCGTGTTTCATGGCGTTGTTTGCTGTCCATGTACGGCCCCAGCAGTCCGAAAGAGCGATTAAGTGGTTGATGAGGAGCTTCGCTGGCGACAAACACTTTTTCTTGACCTAGTGTTGGTGAATCGGGAAGTGGTGTATGAGGCGCTTGTTGTCCGAGTTGCTGATACGAGGATGACAATGCCATGTCATGGTGAGTGTCGAGAAAGGGATCTTCCGCCAGGCATGAGGATGGACTACTTGGTGAAGATAGAAACTGGCTATTACAACCAAGGACGGATTCCAAGCTGGCATGTCGTGTATGAAAAGAGACTGGTGTGCGGACGTGCATGGAATGGCGGCGATTGTCGAACCTCGGACTGTACTGTTGGGCTTTTCTTGTAGTATTTGTCGTCGTGGCTACGTCTTGGTCTGATTCATCGCTCTCTAAGCGGCGATGGCATGTAGAGAGGAGCTCTGGCGAGTGCTGACCTTTAATATAACATCGGAGTCCCCATTGCTCATGTCGTCCCAGATTGAAGCGGCTACAGACTGGATCCTCCCGGAGTGAGGCCGTCAACTTTGAGCGGTTTGTATCGCATGGTTGATGCTACGAGGTGGGTGTCTTGCGACGGGGGCTTCTGGAAAACAAGGGTGCAGGGTGCAATGAGCCACAATTGTGTGACGGCGTCCTGGAAGTTTGGGCACTGAGCGAGGAAAACCTTGAGCCCGTAAGTGGCAATTGTTCAAAAGCTCTAGGGCTTGGGTTGATAAAGAAGCCGTGCCTGGTAGCCAGAGATAATTGGTCCAGGCCTTGATGAGCAGATTGTTTCCTGGTCCACGCAAAACTAGTTGCATCATCCCATTGCGATGGACTCCAAGTTTCATTCTCGGTCAGTGTCGTAAGAGATGTCCTTTTGCCATCTGAGCTAATGGAGTGGCGACGCGACCTGCGTCGTGGAGCAGTAGCCGAGTCATACGAAGCGACAGCATTGCTGATCCCAACAGCAGTGAGATTCATTACAGAAGGCATCAGGGTGATCATCTCTCCGAGATGAAGGGAGAGTCGCGGACAGCCGACCATTGATTCCGAGGGTCTATGACAAACTGCCGAGTCGCGCAGTGACGGAGGTCGCAGATTTGAATTAGGGTCAGTAAGACGCTCGGGCGAGTCACATCGTTTGATGGTGTGCGGTATGCGAGGGACGATGAGGAACTTCTCCCACCTAGGTGTCCAGAACCATTCCTTTTGGGGAGCAGGAAATCGACATTTTGACCATTTCTCCTTGCTTCAGCCTGATGAATCATGTAAATGCGTGTGTATTCCATGGGGACAGACGTGGACGAGCCAGCGTGAAAGTGAAAGGCGCGCTGGAGAAGTCCTGTTCTTGATAGACAGCAGCCCAGTCTGTAACAAGAGGTGATGAAATACTCCCATCGCTCAAGCTTTTTCCAATTTTGCTTCCTGATCGAATGAAATCACGAGTGGTAAACTGCCAACGTGGCTCAGAGTCGGGTCGGAAATTTGAGACTTGAGAGAAACCTTTTTCCTCCCCTTGACTGCCCTGAGCGCAGATGTAGATTCACTCTTCTTGGACACTTTCGAATCTCTTTCCAAGCCATTAGCAGCAATTACCGATTCAGACTCCTTCCTGATGCGCTCTAGAAGCCTTCCAAACAATTTTGGTGTCGTTGCCGACTTGAATGCTTCGGGGATGGGAGGCAAGGGCGGCGCGGGGGCTGCTCATCACTCTGCTTTCCTCTGCGTTTCGACAATTTGCCTTTTTCCTGGTAGTTCGAGCTGCGGCCACCATGGGAGCTGGATCTTCACCTCCGCTGTCGTCCTCGCTGTCGAAATTGTACTAAAAGTCTCGACTCGAGCGCTCCTTAGGGATGATGAGACCGCACCGGGCTTTTGCATCATTGTCCCAGTCGAGAAACTTGGCGAATGGGTGAACATGAAATGCGGTCCGAGAAAGATCGTCTGGGTATACTAACACATCTGGGGCAGTCAAGTCCATAGAAAACGCCGCGCCGTCTGTCTTTGAGGCTGATAGTTCGCGGCCGGGCATACCTTTCAGCAGCGGCGTGAGATTACTGGACGAGATCAAGGTGGCAGAGGCATGCATTGATGAGCGGATGGACGTGATGGAGGCATCAGCAATGGTGCTCGTGTCGGAAGCACAGGCGTTGGATGAGCCAGAAGTAGCTGGCGTCGATTCTGGGCTCTTGGAGCCATCCTGATTCGTCATGTTCGATGGTGTCAACGGACGGGCGTATTCCAAAGCTATGGTAGAGGATCGAACTTCTATTCCGTGGAGAACGGCGAGGCATGTCAATTCCATCTTCTTTGTCTCTGCTATGTAACTACATAGCTTCTCTCTTGCTTTTTCGTAGGTGGGTATGCCGCACCGCGAGATGAATTTGTCTTTGAACGATTGACCTTCCTGATGAGGAGTCACGTCGCAACTCATCAGGTGCCTGTAAACGCAGAAACGAATACTATCTCGCAGCCCTGGTGTGCATGGTGAAAAGTTGGCACTCTTGTCCGAACTACTGTCAGCAAAATCGGTGAATGCTGGTGGGAACAATGTGTTGAGACGAGCCATGACTTTCGCTGCATCATGCTGGGTTAGAGACCCAGTTGGCAAGATATCTGTGAGACACTACATGACAAGCCAAGAATTAGTTTCGATTGAAGGAGAATGAAGAACAAGCCTTGCGTACAGTGGCGCTCTCACCATTGATCGAAACCCCAACTGGATTGCCTTGTAATGCTCCGTTGCATGAGTGTGCAGCTGTTCAAGCACCCGCGAACTGTGGTCATCCGGAGAAAAGGTTTGAGTTTGGCCCGTGTGTCTTCTAGGAGATGTTGGCGATGGATCTCGACCTCCTCAAGCACTTCCAAGCCTCGAAAGGCCCTGTGGTATTGCAGGCCCCCATTATCAGGTTTCCTGAATATCTCTCGTGTCTCACCAAGTTTTCCCGAACATTGCCACGAAGTGGAGAAGAGGTCGCCGGTGTCGGTTTGAAATATCCCCTTGGGCCAAGATCATTGTTTCCGTCAAAGGTACGGAGCTTGCGCTGAATAGATTGGTCGAAGCCGCAGTCCTTACGAGTAAGACTGATATCGGTGATATCAACGAGCTGGAGCAGGTGGTCGAATCCTGTTGTGAGCCACCTTCTTTCCAGCTCTGCCAGATAAGAAGACATGAGAACTTCGTAAATTGCGGAGATTTTTTTCTGTCTCAGGATGCGTGGACATGGTGAGCGATATCTTCTGAACAGCAATTGAAAAAAGACTATTGGGGTTGTGCACACGATGCAGGATTCATAACTTGGGCCGGATTCAGTCTTTTGTAAATAGGAGAGGCGGCGGGGCATTCAGTTGCTTGTTTGTGTCCTGCGGTCTCACCTTCTACTCACCTCGCCCTCAATTTCGTATCACTATTGCCCGTGCAGACCTCGATTCAGCGAGGTGGGTGCTATTTCTTGCCCGGTGAATAGCACCGTGGCAGCAGGCACGCGACATGAGGCATGAGACACGGCAGTCCGTGGGCCAGAGTCGAGCTATCCAGGCGAACTGCATCGCATTCACCATCGCGATGGGCGAGTGGCTGTATTTATCAATCGTGCCTCCGCTCAAAGAGCTCGCCGGCTGCAACTGCTCCCATCCATGTTGATTTTGCAATGCTCTTTGTACCACGCGCAGCGATTTGTGATCAACACGCGGTCCACCATGTGATCCTCGTTTGTCTTTGATTTGTGTTGGCTTGCTTGCATGGCGTCAAGAGGGGACGGTTGCCTTTAATTTGGGCTAAAATAAAAGAAACAAGGAGACGCGCCTCTTTTTGACCACATCTTTGTGCACTCGGGTCGATGATGGCCCAAACGCCCAATCAGCGGCACATGCCTCGTCCTTGCCAGTCATGGATTCAGCATTATGAGGAAGGAGCGAAACGGTCCAAGGCTTACTTTAATTCATCTTCTTCTTGCCCTTGCATTTCGTCCCCTTGTAGGACCTCCTGCCGTTTCCACCACAGCAAAACACGTACACTCAGCTTTTAAGCCCGACTTCGTCCGAGTTTCAAGCGCAAGAACATGGGCCCGTCGTCAACAAGCCACGTGTCTCGCCAAATGTTTAGGCGGAGATACGTTTCTATATAATGGATTACCTACCTAAACAAGTATGCACCGGAAATCAGACGTACATCAAGTGGGTTCAAGCTGATACTGAGACTATACTTGACTCACACCTGCTGTTTGACCAGTCCAAACATAGACGTGGCGCTAGACAAAATAAAGGCAGCATAATTCAGCGCGATAACACCTTTACTGTAACAGGTAGACCCTTGGCAGGCTTTGCGGCAAACTGGCCATCCATGTAGGCGAGCCCACCGAATTCCGGTGATAGGGCCACGTCACTTTCGTCATATGCCAATGAGAAATCAATGTCACGCACTGTCAGCAGAAGGGCTGTGACCAAACCCGGCATCATCATGTTCTCACCCATGCAGCTGTGCTGGCCGCGCTGAAATGGCCTCCACGAATTGGCGAGATCGGCGACGGGGCTTGGTAGCCAGCGTGATGGGTCGAATGTGAATGGATCGGGCGCGTAGTTGTCATTGGACTGGAGGCGGGCGATATTGGCGTAGAGCTAGGCATCGCGTAGAAGAATACGAATGTTAGAATGATTTCTCGACGATGATGACGCATGGCGAAGTACTATACCAATTTTCCTTCCAGAGAATGCTCTACTCCTTCGTAATTGATAGTATGCCTACCCAAGCAAAAGTCACGTTAGACGTCGCATTTTTCGCCGTTTTATATCTTGATCATCATAACGCAGAACCATCATTATATTTTACCCTTTTGGAGCAGCCGTGGGTGAGACTCCTGGAGGACGAAGCCTCATGCTCTCCTTGATCACGGCCGTGGTGTATGGAAGCTGCCTGATCTTGCCAGGGTTCTGACGAAGTTCTGTGAGGGTGTCATTGACATCACCTGGTAATGCAGCGCTGTGCTCTTTTCGCAACTCAAGAGCCACGGCTGGGTTCTGGGCGATGTGAGCATATACATACTAGATGAGAGGGTTACGTCAGCAACGAACCCATATTCAGAGCCGTGGAAATATGAAAAGAAGCAAGCAAGTGGTGGGACGCAACTGTAAGCACCATGGAGGACACATCTGCAGCGAGAAACAAGGTCATGACTGTGTCCACATGTTGTATAAGAACGTCGGGTTTCCAATCCGACCTGCCCGGGTTCTCTTCCCGATATCTGGTAGCCAGCGCGTCCAGCAAAGGCACGAATTTGTTGTTCTCTGTCGGTCCATCTCGTTTCAGCGCACCGATCAATGACGTCTGGATCAGAGTGCGGACACGCTCTTGACAAGTCTCGCGTCTCTTCCTCCTCTGTCGTTGGGCCCATGGGTTCCAGGGCACTGGGCTATCCGCTTGCTCAACAATGGTTTGAACATCTGCATTGACTGAGGCGCCCCAGCCTCCTTGCTGGACGGCGGTGTCATCACCGACAAGAAATCAAAAAGTGAGATCTGCTCCCCATCTTTCAACCGTTTCCACCAAGGGGAAGCGGCGACCCGTCATTGCATGGCTCAAAAGTTCCTGTCGCAGCAGCATCGAGTACTTTGCCATTTCGGGCAAGTAGTGCATCACGTTATTCACTGAGAACGCAACGCGAATGGAGCTTCGCGAATCATGCCATTCGGAGATATTTGGTGAGACGAGCCCGCGCGAACCACCGACAAGTGGTTGTAGACTGGTGCCCAGTACACCTGGGTGCCGGGTGTAGTCATTGAGAAAGCGGTCAGCAACGGCTAGATTGCTCGTCACCAAGAAGGGCTCACGTAGGAGGGGCCAAAGATCGATATAAAACACATCCGGGAGGTTGTATTGGTTCTGAAGGAAAGAGAGAACAGCGGAGACGGGTGGATTTCCAGGGAACTGTTTCGAGGCTTTGAAAAACGGGCCAACATGGCCAAACAAGAAGCTATGAGGGGCTTGGGCTGAGCATGGAGAAAAAGAATAATGAGTTGTTAGCCGATATGTAGCTAGAAATGGAAAGAAGAGGAAAAGAAAGCACGGCCAATTTCAAAACGTACAAGATCTTGGAATTGCCGCCGATGAGTTCTCAGCTTCCACAGCAAGCTGGACACAATCAAGATCAAAAGAGAGCCAGCTATGGTGGGCAGCGCAGCATGAAGGTCCATGATGGATCGATGACAAGTGACGGATGGTTCAATCTGGACGGAAAGCATTGTCGATTGAAAGACTGCCCTAATAGTAAGCTCTCTCTCACCAGACCCTTCTGCGGATCGGGCGGGTCATCTCGCCGATCTCCCCAAAGCTGACATACCCATTCCGCTCCAGAGCTGGTCGGTCCCGAGTGCCTATGATGCCGATAAATTCGGGCAGCCACAAGGATCTTGTACACTGGCTGCATCTGGTAACAGCTCCGCAGCCGTGTTACAGTAAATCTCGGTTCCAGCCTCTAAATTCTGATTGGGTAGGTAGGTGGTAAGAAATCGCTGCATATGTTAAGCACATGCTTGCTTAAGACCGCAGTGTTAGTGCGAATTTACACTTATAGTCAGTCAGTCAATCAGTCAGTTAGTCTGTCAGTTATTAGTCTGTCAATTAGGAATTCAAGCAAGTCAAGGGGCTCCACAGTAGCCGCCGCTCCGCTCGGCCAGAGTCGGGTACTAAAGGTACTAGAATTAGTAAGATGTGACAACACCAATAATAAGTACCGCTCCAGTGCGGCCTGCTTCAGGGCTCTCAGGTATCTCCGATTCCATGATTACCCCGAGTCCATCTGCTGTAATCTACCGCCGCACCCGCTATTGCGCCAATCGTTTAGCGGCCGAGTGTGGGTAGCCCCACTAGCGTCCCCGAATATTATGTAGACCAAACGCCTAAAACGCCTGATATTATGTACATACGTCTGCGTCTCAGACGCGCCACGAGATTGCCTCCGAGATTGGCCGCGCATCTGATGCACATCGTCAGTAATCTCAGTATGCATGCAGTGAGATCCATTTCGCACGCACCGCGGCCATTTGCAAGGGCAGTGAATGTCGCTCCCACGGCTCCCAAGCGAACCGGTCAATCCGTCCTATGCTCACGACATTTTCAAAGTTTGACGCCAGACGCAGCGGTAAGTAGTGCGTCTTGCCAGACACCCAGGGTTGATGTCGTATCGTTGCCCTTTTCAACCTGAAGATATAAATGCACACACACACACACACACATATATATATATTGACGCAGCTGACACGAGCAAACAGAAAATGTCACCCAGAATGAAGACCATGGAAGCCAAAGTCGCAGATCAAATGAGCCGTCCATTTTCGCCAAGATGGGCGAATCCGCTGCCACAACATTTGCTTCAATACTTGTCTTGGGCGTAGGTTTTGCAGGCGCCGGCTACCTCTACCACAAATGCTACAAGATGCTCGTCCTGCGAAAAATGACGCGGGCTTTCGAGCCCGGGGATCCTGTCCTTGAACTAGCTGCCGTGGGAAAAGATGTTCCACACAGCCACCCGCCCGGCGAGGAGCACTGGGTTCGCCGACCAGAGCAGGAACACGTGGATCGCATAATCACTGGCCAAGAAGTCGGTCATTACTATCTCATATTGGGCGAGAAGGGCTCCGGCAAGAGCAGTATGCTCATCGAAGCAATGCGCAAGATCGACGGCGATGGCGTCGCCATGTTCGAAGCCCATGCCGACCCTGAGATTGTGAGAATACGTCTAGGCAAGGCGCTGGATTATGAGTTTCATGAGGACTACATCGGCGGATACTTTAGTGAAAAGGGACCGCGCGACATGGGGGCTCTGCTCGATATCGAGCGTGCCCTGAACAAGCTGGAAAAGGTGGCCATGAACCTTTTCCGGGTGAGGGAAGCCTCTTATCGTCATTGTCAATCAGATGCACCTGCTGCGACACGACGACGATGGTCGCAATCTCATCGAACTTTTTCAACAGCGCGCCGAGCAATGGGCTGCTGCGGGCTTGGTTACCATGGTGTTCAACTCGGACGACTACTGGGTTTATGAACGCCTCAAGCAGCTTTCTACCAGGATGGAAGTCCTGCCAGTCACCGATCTTCCTAAACAGCAAGCCGTCCAGGCGTTGCAACGATACCGCATGCGCTACTTTGGCGAGAAGTTGTCCGAGGAGCAGCTCGACAACGTGTACGATCGCGTCGGGGGCCGACTGAGCTTCTTGAACCGCGTGGCCAAAAGTCACGACATGCTCGCCACATGTGAATGCATCAAGGACATTGAGAAGAGATGGTTCTTGAACCAGTGTTGGATCATGGGCTCGGAAATGGATGACGACGTCATGGATCAGCAGAAATGGGCTGTAAGTTTTTCTCCCTTTGCACTCTTCTCAAAGCATTCCCCAAGAGTCACAGTTATAGAAGGCTGACCGTATGACGCTCTTCTCCCGCACCCACAGGCTGCTGCCATGGTTCTGGCACACGCTCTAGCCGAGAAGGAAGACGATATGGCCAGCACGTATAAACCGAATCAGGGACATGTTCTACCATCGTATCCGTTTCACGTGGCACAGCAAATCATGACGCGGTGTGATTTCATCCGAGATCTCGACAGCCTGAACCTCTTCACAATAACAAGTCAAGCAGATGTCAGAGCAAGCAGCGTGCCGATGCACCGCGCGTTTAGGAGATTTGCAGCCAGCCTGGCTTCAAGCAGCACCTGGAGGACACTATCGAAAGAATTGCTGCCATTGAAAGCTTGGGACGAACAAGAGAGCTGGTTGCCAAGGATCTGGTTCTGGGCGGGCAGTACGATATCGCACAGGACCGAAACAAGCTCACTGTCAAGCTGCAAATGCTTGAAGAGGATAAAGAGAAAGAAAACTGAGCGATATGGGGCTCACCAAGGAAAAAAACGGTTATTTTCGTGTATTTTCCCAAATTATCGTGTATATTGTATTGTATTGTATTGTATGCATGAACGACGGTAGAGGATTAGAGGATTATTGCTATGCCATGTTCTTTTTTTCCTTTTTTTTTCTGTGTACGAATTGTATTTTCAGACCTTCTCGAATTATCTAAAATGGCTGCAGAAACCATTGCGGGAGGTGATGAGGTGAGATCATTTGTCGACTGACGAGCAGACACCATAGACGCTTGTTGATTGGCTGTCCCTTCCCCGTCAATGCTTTTTGACTGGCAGACGTGGAAGCCTCAAAAGTTAGGCATCAACCCAAATATTAACCTGATATTCGACAAACGCCTGGTCGCCAGTCGACGCGCCTCCAAATTTTGTGGCCCCACAGTTCACTACAGGTGGTCGCAAAACCAAAAACCCAGCCTCGCGATCTTATCTAATGCTTGCAAACACCACCGGATGGTCGCATTCCTTCCTGTCTTGCATCCGCTCTGCCATCATTGCTCGATAGAACTGCGAACAACGAGTCGCAGCCACAGGCCGCGCCGACGACCCTTCTGTTAACATGGCCGATGTCGAAGACGACCGCTCAATTGCTGGTTCCGAAGGTTCTGGTGGCGCGAATGTAGACGAGGACAACGGTGTCGTCGCCGATTTTGGCGCCATCGAGATGTTCGACAGCAACTCGGCACCAATAACATTTTCCTCCCAGGCACCAGAAGCCATCATGAATGAAGATGCACCCATGCACTCATCGTCGAGGAAGTCAAAACGCGACAAAAGGACAAGAGAGACAAGAAGCGACGAGCATCTCTAGAGGTGCCGCCCTCAGCTCGTCCATTGCCGAAGCAGAGGGCCATTCAGACAGGAAGCACCGGAAGTCGAAGAAGAAGTCGACAAGAGATGTGGAAGTTCCCGACAGCCAACCGTCGAAAGAGGAAGCTGAGCCAGCCGCCGACACACCCTGGGGCCAGCTGCAAGAAGAAGCCGCGGCGGCCTCACGAACAAAGAAAAACGTAAGCTCTCTGAATCGGCTGATGGAAAGCGACGAAAGAAGCACAGGTCTAGAGATCAAGAATCCGAGGTTCCATCTGGCCACGAAGAGCGTCGTGGTTCACAGGAGGCAGGCGTGACCTCTTTCCTCCACAAGGGCAAGGATAAACGAGGTGTCCCTGAAAGCGCCATTTACGAAGACAATGAGCCAGGATCGGATCCCCAGGCATCACCGACTGTCGCACACTTGCGCCGACGCAGTCAATCCCGAGAAGTCCGATCGAGGGAGAATAGTGTTCCGTGTCTGCTCCAATGGATGTCGATGTAGCGACCACCGGTCTTGTACAAGGCGCAACAGACGCAGCTGCTGACACGGACTACGAGGCGGAACGTATTGCTCGGGAAGCATGGAATGAGCACCGCAATGGGCAGCAGAGTCAAGATGAGGTGCCCCAGGGTGACCATGACACAGATATGCCCGATCAGTATCTTCAGGAGCCCCTTAGCACTGGCGTAGATACGACAGCTGAAGCTCAGTTGACCAGCCCACAGCAAAAAAATCACGATCTACACGAAAGAAGGCCAAACCCACCTACTTTGAGCGACCTAGCCCGGAGATTTTGGACGACAACAAAAAGGGCTGACGGAGCTGCCATCGCCGTCGGCCATGACGCCAAAGCCCCGTAATAGGACAAAGCGCGCAGCCAGAAGGAATCCCGTGGCCGTAAACCAAAGAGAGAGAGGCTCTCTCAGTCGATGCGCGGCGGGTCAGTTGATGCAGAAAACGGCGAAGGAGGAGCCGGCGAGAGGCCAAATCGCTTGACTGGGTACACGCAAGGCCGATTTAGTGATGCTGAACTTGCACGCATATCCCGGGCAGTGGAATCTTTCCGGGAGGACAACGGTCTGACGCAGCAAGAAGTGAATGAAGTAAGTGCCACCTATGCGACGCGCGAAAGAATGAAACTAAACCTAATGCTTAGCTTATTCATGCTCCTGGTGGAACGACGGCCGGAGAAGCCAACGCGCAACTCTGGACTCGCATCTTTGCTGAATGCCCCGATCGGCATAGACAGAAAATGATTAATATCACGCGCAAGAAGTTCCACAACTTTGTTGCTCGCGGAACCTGGACAACAGAACAAGACGCCGAGCTTGCCGAGCTCATCAACATTCATGGCACGAAATGGTCACTCATTGCGGGTCTGATCAACCGGCATCCGGAGGATCTACGAGATCGATACCGCAATTATATTGTATGCGGCGCAAATCAGCGCAAAGATGCATGGGATGAACATGAGGAGGCCCGTCTCACCCAGTATATTATGGAGTCGATGCACGCCATTGATGAGTTGCGCGCACAGGAGCCGTCTAGGGCTATACTGCAGAAGAGCTACGAAGAACTTATTGATTGGCAGGATATCAGCGAGCGCATGGACCGGACTCGCAGTCGATTACAGTGCATCACAAAATGGAAATCACTCAACATTCGCACGCACGGTAGGGACCAGCTCATTTCCACTCAGCCTGATTCGCAAATATCGTTCAGGCTGGAGAAGGCTCGACGTCAAATTGCCGTCATGCCTGGCGAAGAACGATATCGTCTTGTCATGGCCATTCAAGCCACTGCGGTCGGTACGGATGTGAAAATTCCCTGGCAGAGATTGGTCGATAAGCCGTTCCGTAACCGGTGGCACCGTTATACGCAAATGCTTTTGTGGCGACGTCTCAAGGCGATTGTCCCAAATCACACGGAAGCCTCGGTACGCGACACGGCACATTACCTGGTGGAGCATTATAACCAAAATGGCGACCTCCCCGATGTGCCTGATGAGCTCTTTGATGATGCTGATGAAATGCATTTCGTACAAACCATCACGCCGGTAGCTTCATTGGTCCGCACTCAAACTAATGGGCGTGGCCAGATGAGCACAGAATTCGTCACTGGATCAGATGTGGAAGACGATGGCGCGAACTACAATGGTGGTTCAGAAGCAGCCGCTGGCGAGGAGGAGCAAGACCAGCCAAATGATGAAGAAATGAAGATTGATCCTGCCCTGGCGGAAGCCGATCAAACGACAAGCACGACAACGCCTGCTAAGCGAGGCAACAAGACTCCGACGTCTCGGAAGCGAGAGCGCAAGTCTGTGGTGACAGAAGTTGACCCCATCGAAGACGCAACCCAAGAGCACGAACAAGCTCAAGACGACGATTCGGAGATTGATGTAGAGCAGTTCCGCAAGAAGAAGACGCCAAACAAATTCCAATCCCCGGGAAGCGGGAAGGGCGATGAGCAGTTGCTACCAGACGACGATGACAGTGTCATGGACGATATGGATGATCTGCCAGCCAAAGTCGAAGCTGAGACGTGAGAGCGCATCCTGAGGCTTTTCTGTTTCCATCAAATTATGAGATGGCGAGAAGTTGTTTAATGTACCTCACGCGGTCCCAATGCAAGGACCCCAGGCTCGATGATTTCTCGCCCTACGGGTAATGTATCATTTGTTGTGGGCAATTCTTCAGAAGTGCTGTCTATCAAAATGAGTTTTCCAGGCGTATGGGACGACAAGTGTAATGACAAGATATTTGTTTTTGCTCACGCTACCTCCCCTTCCATATTTACTTTGTGAACATGAAATCTGTGGGCTATGTTCGGCACACGATATATTTTGTAATGCGTATTCTCTGCTCCGTGTGGTCGTGCCCGTCTTAAAGTCTGGCCGTCAAAGCATGGTACAGAGCAGAAGTGAGTGTGGATCGCAGGTTCAAATATAGCCTGCCTCGTCTTTGGCTCGTTAAATCGCAGCTACTATTCGGGGTGCGCGGTCCGTTTCTGGCCATTTGACCTAGCTGCTTGTCAGAGCGGAGCATTGATTGTAAGAGCTGTCGAGCTTCTTGCTGCGTGCTGGAGATTTCGAGGGGAAGCTTGTTAGCCTTTAGATGCGCAGATGTCTGCGAATGAAATTGCCTTGAGCTCCTTTCCGACCAAACCTTGTCAGGGTGTATTGTAATCTCTCCCTTTCTGTTCCGTAATTTGCATTTGCTTACTGCTGCCCGCCTGTTCTCGGCCATCGAGCATTCATAGACAATAATGGCAAACAACTTGTGCACCCCATTTTACCAAGAAATGAGCTGTTTCGGGTACTCTGCGGCAACTGCGAAAAAGCTGACCTCGTTCTTGTCTTCTCACGAGACGGGCGATACCGCGTTGTTGAAAAGCTGGGAATCCTTATGGAGTGTTCCTGTGTGGTCAACCAGGTGTAGCCAGCTGGCGGGCGGCCTGCAAGTTGCCGGCACCCGGGCTGTCCCTTATTAAAATTACTTCATAATAACGGGGCTCCCATTCGTGAATTCGATGCGATTGTGCACCGATGATGATGGAAGCATAATAATAACTACTCGCAGCCCAATGGCCAGATGTGGCATCGATTAAAGGACCTGGACCGTCGGAAAATCCTTTTCTTTCCAGTGTCAGGAGTAGTGAGTGCATCGGCGGTGGGATTTTCATCGCAAAGCACGAGGAACATATTCCCAGCATCGTCTGCCTCCTCGGTTCCCTCTTTCCCAACTGCATTTAGCCACCCATCAAAACCGCTGTTCCTTGATGTCAAGCATGCAGCTCGCCTTCTACTGAGAAACCGGCCCCTCCCCAATATTCGCCGTCATGATGGATCCTCCTCGTGAGGCCACAAGTGGCAACATGCATGCCATCCTCGGTCGTGTGTCGCAAAACCCTGGAGCTGCCACCTTGACAGCCCTTGCAGTGGTTTTGATATCAACCATGATAATAGTGCTCTTCGGTGCACCGCCTTCACAACACACACAACACACACAACACATAGATGGCAAGGCAGGCCCGCCATCTGTGCCAGGCTACTGGCTTCCATTTCTGGGTCATGGCCCCCAATTCTTCCTGGACAAGGATGGGTTCCTGGCCGGCCTCCGAAAACGATATCCCAAGGGCATATTCTCTCTCAAGATGATGGGCAAGAAGCACCACATCATCCATGAGCCCGCCTTATCAAGCACCCTCATGAACCGACCACGCACCTCTTGTGAAGAGGGTGGATCGCTATTCGCATGCTCACGGCCGCCTCTGGCCTTCGCAAGCAAGATCAAACTACCTATGCCAAGTTGGCCCGCGAGACACCCCATCTGTTCGAGCACATGCTTTCTGAGCCTGGCCTGAGCAACCTGGTCGATGGCATGGTTGACCAGGTCAAGGCTCACATTGCCCAATTCGTCACGTTCAACTCCTCGACGGCAGACCAGATGGACTGGGAGAGATCATCCAATGTTGATGTGGTGCAGAGCAGCAAAGGCGAGACCTTTGTAGAGGCTGATTTGATGTCGCTGACGCGCCATTTCGTCGCCGCCACCGCGAACCCTGCTCTTTTCGGCACTGACTTTGTCGACAACTTTCCGGATTTCTGGGAACTGCTGTGGATGCTTGACGACGGCATCGATTTGATGGCTGCCAACGTGCCGGCGTGGATTCCCTGGCCGAGACTCCAACGGGCAAAAACGGCGCGGCGCAGGATGTTGGCCCGCACACTTGAATTCGAAGCCGCCATGGACAGGTACCTCCAAGGCGAGGATCCCGGCATGAAATGGCAAAATTTGGACAACGTCAGCACCTTTGTCAGGACTCGTATTGACTTGTTTCGCACTCGCGGCCTGCCTCTGGAAGCTCGAGCGTCTTGCGATGTCGCACTCTCGTGGGCAATGAATGCCAATGCTAACCCCTTGATATTCTGGCTGGTCTTCGAGTTGTACAGAGACCCCGTCCTGCTGGAAATGGTTCGCGAGGAGATTGTCCCCTTTTTCAAGGTCTCACAGCCCGGAAACGAATTCGGATTCGCCGTCTGGATAGCAGCAGAACTGGAAAGCCTCGACCTGGACGGGTTGATTAACCATTGCCCGCACCTAAAGGCCGCGTATCTCGAGACACTTCGCGTCTACACTGGCGTATGGACCACCGAATGGCTGGCCGAGGACGTCACACTGGAGCCAGGAGGAAGAGTTCAGAGGCATATTTTCTGCGCAAGGGAGATACGGCGCACACGGCACACGAGCTTCACCAGCTCGATGCTGATTACTTCCCGAATCCCAACGAGTGGCAACATGATAGGTTCTTGAAGGAGACAAAGGATGAAAATGGGCGCCACGTACAAACTGTGGACATGGGAACGCTACGACCCTACGGTAAGTCTATGTTTCCTCGCTTGACCAACGACGGTGCTTTGTTTTTACCAACTCAATTGATTGCAGGTGGCGGCCCAAGCATGTGCAAAGGTCGCGCGTTTGCCGTCCGTGAGATGCTCCTGTACGCGTCATTCATCATATCGTTTTATGACATGACTCCTCCGGAGGAGGGAGTTGGGAGGAGCCAGATACGCGTAAGCGGGCTACTACAAGACATCCCGCCAAACCTGTCAAGGTGTGGATTAAGAGGAGAGATATCACTTCAGAACCAGCTTTGAAGAAAGGGTGAGATGAGCCGTTAACACGGAACAAGGCTGTGTGCACTTGTCACAGGATGGTGGAGGGGATTGATCAGAGTAGCACGTACAAATAAATAATAAATGCATGGGAAGAGGAGATGCATAGCGTTTGTTCAGTTTTTGTTTATGAATTTAAGTTTTAATTGAAAACTTGGTTTGGGGTTGGTGCCTTGGGCTGGAGCGCTGACGCCATTGGCTGCGAATTTTGGCTCACCACTTTGCGGGCCTTCGGGCTTCATCACAGGGAGGGAGGGCCGGGGACGAAACAACCTCAAACCCTTCTCTTCTTTTAGCACACCATCGCCTTTCTTTTTCCTTCACTTCCTCCATTCTCGCTCCCATCTTTTCGCTTCCGCTACTTGTGGTCCGCAGTGAGGCGTGAGTCCTCGATTCCGACCAACCTCAACATGCTCACATCGAGGTGAAGCAGCCATGATACCACGATTATCACCACCTCGCTCATCGCTTCCTTGCCCGCGATGCAGCTTCCGCCAACCTCACAGCCGTCCGGCTTGGCTTCCTCGTCTACCAATTGCCTCGTCACGACCCTTCCGAACATCCGCCTCGTATCGTCGCGAACCCCCGCCGACGCCGAAAACTGCTATCGATGCCGCGAAGCCTCGAGCGATTCTGCCCAAAACAGCGCCTTCTGGGCCGGGCGCACCGAAGAAGAGCAATGACCCGGCTGCCTCCGTCGACAAGTCGGCCGCGGAGCAGCGCAAAGCCGACTGGGCCATTATTCGCGAAATGTCGCGCTACCTTTGGCCGCCGAAAGACGGCTTCGGCACCAAAGTGCGCGTAGGCGTGGCGGTATCGCTGCTGATGGGGGCCAAGCTGCTCAACGTCCAAGTCCCGTTCTACTTCAAGAGCATAGTGGACTCGATGAACATTGATTTCACGGCCGTGGGCGGCACGGCTGCCGCCGTGGCAGGGAGCATGATTCTCGCGTACGGCGCAGCCAGGATAGGCGCCACGGTGTTCCAGGAACTCCGCAACGCCGTGTTTGCGTCGGTTGCGCAAAGGCCATTCGCGGCGTGGCGCGCAACGTGTTCGATCACTTGCTGCGTCTCGATCTGAACTTCCACCTGTCGAAGCAGACGGGAGGGCTGACCAGAGCCATCGACAGGGGTACCAAGGGCATTAGCTTTCTGCTGACAAGCATGGTCTTTCACATCATCCCGACGGCCTTGGAGATCGGCCTGGTGTGTGGCATCCTGACTTGGCAGTACGGTGCAAAGTTCGCCGCCATCACGGCCCTGACCATGGCTGGATACACGGCGTTCACGATCTGGACGACGGCTTGGAGGACAAAGTTCCGCAGGCAGGCCAATGCCGCTGACAACAAGGCCTCCACAGTCGTCGTCGACTCGCTCATCAACTACGAGGCGGTCAAGCACTTCAACAACGAGAAGTTCGAGGTGGCGCGGTACGACAAGGCGCTGGGGAATACGAGAAGAGCTCCGTCAAGGTGGCGACGTCGCTGGCCTTCCTGAACAGCGGGCAGAACATCATCTTCTCGTCGGCCTTGACGGCCATGATGTACCTCGCGGCGGATGGTGTGGCAACGGGCGCCTTGACCGTGGGCGACCTCGTCATGGTGAACCAGCTCGTGTTCCAGCTTTCCGTGCCCCTCAACTTCCTGGGCTCCGTGTACCGAGAGCTGCGCCAGTCGCTCCTGGACATGGAAACCCTCTTCAGCCTGCAAAGGTCAACGTCGGCATCAAGGACAAGGCCGATGCCAAACCGCTCGCGCTCGCCCGAGGGGGTGAAATCAGGTTCGACAACGTCCGCTTCGGATACCACCCCGACCGACCCATCTTGAAGGACTTGTCCGTCACCATCCCCGCCGGCAAGAAGGTAGCCATCGTTGGGCCCAGCGGGTGTGGTAAGTCGACACTACTGCGGCTTCTCTTCCGCTCGTACGACGTGCAAGGCGGTCGCATCCTGATAGACGACCAGGACATCCGCGACGTCACCGTGGACTCGCTCCGAAGGGCAATCGGCGTCGTGCCCCAGGACACGCCCCTCTTCAACGACACGGTAGAGCACAACATTCGCTACGGTCAGATGGGCGCCTCGCACGAGGACGTCGTCGCCGCGGCCAAGCGCGCTCGCGTGCACGACATGATTGAAAAGTTCCCCGGCGGATACGGCACCAAGGTCGGCGAGCGGGGCATGATGATCTCCGGCGGCGAGAAGCAGCGCCTTGCTGTGAGCAGGCTGCTTCTCAAGGACCCCCTTGCTCTTCTTTGACGAGGCAACGAGTGCTCTGGACACGCACACTGAACAGGCAGTCATGATCAACATCAACGGCATCCTGAGGGAAAAGGGTCGCACCAGCGTCTTCGTCGCCCATCGCCTGCGCACCATTTTCGACTCGGACTTGATCATCGTGTTGAAGGATGGGAGTGTGGCCGAGATGGGAACGCACAGGAGTTGATCGATCGCGCGGGAGTTTACTCTGAGCTATGGAGCGGTAGGTAACGAGTTGTCTCTCGGCACGATAACAAGGGGCTTAGGCTCTGAGATTGGAAAATAATAATAATACAGCAATACTAACTTTTTTTCTTTCTTGTGTGATAGCGCAGGAAATGCTCTTCGACGAGGGTGGGAACGACAAGGAAGACAAGGCCACCAAGGGGACCAAGAATCCACCATCTTGAATAGATTGGCAGAGCAATATAATATCATTAAGACTGTGGGCTCTATTTTAAAGCAACAGTCTATACAAAGCACTTTACGCCACCACCGCCGCCGCCGCCGCCGCCGCCGCCGACACTGCTGCTGCCTTCAATCGCGGTTCAACGATTCCGTCGGATGTTAACGTCGCGGTAGACTGCAGTCATTGGAGGTGAAAGTACCCTCCACAGCTTCTGCAGCAACCCTTGCGAATCCCACTTGTCCGCAATCTGCCTCAGTCGCAGGTGATTTCTTTTGCCATAGCTTCTCAGTACATCCTGCGATTTGCCAGCATAGTTCATGTACACGAATTCGCGGAAAAGTTCGCATTCCCTGGCCATGCTCTCCACTTCATCGATAAACTGCTTGGACGAAGACTCGATGAGCGTGTCCAGCGCGGCATCGGTCCAGCTCGACGAGAGCTGGACCATGATGAGCGGTCCGTCCTCGGGGTACAGCCCGAGGGCATTGCCCCCTTTCTTCTGCATGTGCGCTATGACGTTGTCCGTGATGGGTTGCAGGACGAGGAAAGGGTGAATGTCCTGTTTCCAGCTGCTTGGACGATTTTCGAGACGTATCCCTCGTAGAGACGCGTGATTTCACCCAGGAGCTGTTCTGAGCCTGCCGCCGATATGGACATATCCCACCACGTCTTGCGAAACAATCCCACTGGCTCCTCGATCAGACGTGTCAGCGTCGAGACGTCGGCGAGTCGTGTCTCGTTCCGGATCACGCCCGGGACGGAATTGAACCGCCGGAAGACGGGTGGCGTCATGTCCCCGTTGGAGGTGTGACGTGGAAGAAACTCGTCAGAAATAGCCACCGGCCCGAAGCTTGATCGTACGTCTGGACAAAGTACGCGTGGGCATCATTGTCGGTGTTTAGCCTCCGGGTCGTCATGTCCGTGACCATTGGCACGAAAGACTTGTTCGCCGTCGCACCGTCGTAGATGATGGATCTAGTCCACAAATTACCCTGTTCAAAGGAAGCGAGGTCGAATCTCGTGACGATGCCCCAGTTCGAACCGCCGCTGCCGCGAAGGGCCCAGAAGAGATCCGCGTTCTCTCGGGCGTTTGCGTTGACGATTTTCCCCGAGGACACGACGATTTGGAAGTTGTTCACGTTGTCGCATGCCCAGCCGTATCGTCCCGAGAAGTACGATAGTCCCCGCCGAGAATGAGACCGCTTACACCGACGGTGGCAGATCTGCCGCCCACGACGGCCAGCCCCAATGGATCAAGAGCCTCCGATACGTCGATCCATCGATTGCCTGGCCCGACGGAGACGGTCTTCTGGTCCATTGACACAGCGATCTGGTTCATGAGTTTCAGATCGATCGTCACGCCGTCCTCAATATTGGAGCCTGGGAAAGCAGTGTGGCCGCCCGATCTTACCGTGAAGGGGGCTCCGAGCTTCGTGAGCGTCCTCATGGCGCGGGACACGTCCATTGTAGAACGGGGCGTGAAGATGCATCGTGGGTGGACCTCGGACTGTCGAGTGGACCAATATGTATTGAGGAGAGCGTAACTCGACGAGTTCGAATAGTGGACGTTTAGGGTCGACCAGTCAGACAGAGAGGCACACTAGAGAAAGAAGGGGGATGTCAGTGAGTTGTGTACGTGTACAGATGAAGACGGAGAACCTCGAAATTCGAGACTCGGGGAATAACGACGAATTGTAGAAACGTACGGCGGCTTTCACGGCTTCAGATTCAAGGTCCTTCAGGCATGTAGCCGGGCCGACTGCCCATGCGACGAGAAAGAGCGCCAGGTGCTTCATTGTCAATGTTTTGTGGTGATGTCGCAAAAAGAAGAGGGGGAGGGGATTTCGAAGCGACAGACGCTACTATATATAACGCAACGCACAATTTTTTTTTTTCAACGCCCTCACTACATCATCACAAGAAGCAAAAAGGCTTATGTTGCGCCATGCGCGGAGAAAGCATAACATAAGCCACAGGCGAGGCTCCATGTGATCAGCCAATGGGAGCTTCCAAGGCTGATGCACGATGGTGAATTAGGTTCAGACCATGCGCACCGCGTAAGCCAAAGACGGGAACATTTTATTCCATTGTTTGTTTGCGAGCCGGCAATTGTTCCGTAATTGAGGCCGTAACTGAGGCGCATAGGCATGCTCACGTTTTGTCTCGGAAGTTCTCCAACGTTGCATTTCCTAGCACGTTTTGAGCATTAGCTTGCCTTGGGGCCCCTTCTTGTTCTACAGATACAGACCTACATGTACGTTTAACGTGAAGGGGCACTCATCGTTCGCCAGCGATGTCGTGTCAAGCCTGTTTCTTGACAGTCTGAAAAAGTGCCTCCAATGCGTCACAAGCCTTCTCAGCACCCCCAGCTCAACCAGTCGGTCACCCATACGGCGAGCACGTATTCTATAGGAGTCGTCCCTCAGAATCATGTACGCAGCCTCTCGAAGTCTCTCCACCGAAGGGTCATCTGTCCCGAGGTCGATTCCGACTCCAGAAAAGGCCACCCTGGCAGCGGTGTCGGGCTTATCTTCGGACTGGCCAGCACAAAGAAGGGGGACTCCGTGCGAAACAGCCTGCGTTATGCTCCCGTATCCTCCGTTCGTAACAAGCAAAGCGAGCCGTGGTAAAAGTAAATCGTACGGCAGCCACGCTGTGTACCGAACATTCGGACAGTCTCCAACGGTAGACTGGATGCTTTGGACGTACGGTGACACGACAACGAGCACGAGCTCTGCATCATCCCGCAACGCGTTGATGGTCGGAAGTATGAGCGATGTCGGATCCATGGCCAGTGTGCCCTGCGTGATGCCGATGATCTTTGCTTGGTCCCCAGCACGCCAGACCACCACTCCGGAAGCTTTGTGGCATTAGCATCCGCGGCGGCCGTGGTCACAAGCGGGCCGACGAATACGGTGTGGTTCTTTCCGGCCCACGGACGAGGCGCTTGGCCGAACTCCAGCTCAAGGCTTGACGCTTGAATGTGCATGTGCGGGCTATACATGAACCACTCGGCTGCCTCTCCGAATGCAAGATTTCCCAGTCCCAGTGCCCTTCGCTGCGCATTCAGGACGCACCTCAACGACTGGGGCTGTATTATCCACCTGTTTATGAGCTGACACACGGCGTTCGCGATCCACCCCGGCCACGACCGCGGTGGGCCTTTTCCCGACGCAGGAAGCGGCGCATTGAAATGGGACGTGTACAGAGGAATCACGCCCAGAGTCGCATAGGTCGGTATCTCTCCGAGCTCGAAGAGAGCTCGTGCGCCGTGGGGAAACACATCGACTAGCAGCACATCGGCGGGGAAATCGGCGAGCACGTCGCGATAGTCGTCTACTTGGGCGAGAAGGCGGCGCTCGAGATGGCGGCGGCGGTTCTTGTCGAGAAGCCCAGCGCGGTTCTCTCCGGCAAGGGCGCGTCCACGGAGGCGACGGCGCGGGTGGGAACGAATCGAGCGCCCGTGGCCAGGACGCGGCTCTCGTGGTCGGGATACGTGAGCCAGACGACGACGTGGCCGCGGGCGACGAGGGCCTGGGCAACCGCTTGCATGGGATAGGCATGGCCGGCCGGGAAGTGAGAGTGAAGCAGAATCTTCATCGTGATGCGGAAGGGCGCCCCCGCCTCGCCTCGCCTCGCCTCGCCCGCTCTAATTTCTATAGTGATCGATGGCGGTGCTCGTTACGGGAAGGTGAAGGCATCATGGACGCGTGGGACGCGCGAAGATGCGAGATGATGGGCTCAGATGGCAGGTTGGGCCGGGCCGGGGAGAAAATCGCTCCACGTGACCGTTCCCCGTCTGTCCCCTTTGGGTAGTAAAGCATAAACCATGTTGATATTCCCAGCATCCCTGCTGAGGTATGGCAACCATGTACATACATCGAGTCTCGACGCCCGCCGCTCTTCTCCAACATTGTACATACTTCATGTACTCTGAGCCTGCCCCTGCTGCCCCTGCTGCATCATGGCCTCGGCCCGCGCGCTCACCGGCGATGCATCCAAATACGCCATCAACTTCACGGCTTGCAGTCCGCCCCGTCCTCTTCCCACATGGCTCGGCTCCAGCTCAATCACGTTGAACTCCTTGATCCTGACCTCGACGCCCTCGGGGTCCTCCTTGAACACGGTCGCGCTCGTGGATTCGTACATGATTGTCCTCGAGCCGTTGCCCAAGTCGACGTCCCACGCGCGCTCCAGGTCGTGACGGAACTGGGAGAGCCGCGATGCGCGCAGGTCCAGCATCTTGACCACATCGACTGCGTCCACCGGAGCGCCGTTGTTGATGGTAAAGGTGGCATCCGGCGCGAGAAGGTTGGCCAGACCGGGTGTGCCGCGGAAGGGACCCAGAGCGTCGAGCGCGGGCAGGATGGCCTTGAGGAACAAGAGGCCGGGCGGGGCGTCTGGAGGGATGGAGTGGTGGGAGCCGTGGTGGATGAAGGTTTGCGCCATTCTGGGGTTATCATATCCGAGTTGTGGTTACGGGCTGTGGTTATCACGGGATGGGCGGTTTGTTTGGAGTTTGGGAGGTGAAGGTGGGTGGCCAAAGGGAGTCACTACGGTGGTAATAATGTATGTATGCAATACTAGCTGTAATACTAGCTGTAATACTAGCTGCAATACTAGCTGTCAGAACATGTGAGAGCTGTTTTTATTCGAAGCCCGCGCCAAGTTGCGGGGAGGGGAGACAGACCAGCGCCTCCCACTGTCAATGGGCGTTAATTAGTAGGGTTTCGCGATTTGGCAAAGCAGGAACTGACTGCTGTTTCCAACAAGGAAAACAAGGAAAATCGAAACCAATGGCAGTGTCCGACCACCTCACCAACGATGCATTCTCATCCCGCGTCTTGGACAGTATACCCTTGTGTCCGACGCCCATGACCATGCAGATGGTTAAAAAGAACAAGAAGTGGCCGACCTTGAGCAGGTGCCCAGTCTAACCTCTGATTTTGCACGACTGTGGAGTATGTACAAGCCTATGTACATTTACATACATGTACATGCCCCTGTTTTATTTCACAAATCTACAAGCCCCACTTTCTGTCCCTCTCTACATAAAAGCTGCGATCAGCTGTACATACATTTATTTCTGTGTGGATTGCTAGGAGTACAAGGTACCTTTTTCCCAACCCCTGTCTCCCTCACTTCCTTCCGGACATCTAATTCGCTCCATTGCCCCCGTCATGTACATAGATTTGTAAAATAAAATAGGGGAATACTGTAAGCTTAAATATGTATGTGGTCTTTTCTCCGCTTAGCGCCACCCTAAGTCGGAGGAAGGCATGTGATTGGCTTAATTACCCTGGTGTTATATAAAGGGGGCAATACCCTGTATGTACATACATACATCAAAGGGATGTGGTGTGGACCAGGCGCAAACAACCCAGCCACTTTCTTCCTCCCTGTTCGGAGTATTTTTCGTCTGGTCTGCCTCTGGTAGCCTCTTGGTCCGGGAAACCCCGAAAACGTCGGATAGCCATGGGGTCTTGTCAGTCCGCCGGCCACTCAGCACTCAGTCAGCGTGTCGAATTTGAATCAGCCGCCTTCGTAATACCATTTACGCCTTGCTATTGTCTGGCCTGTCTGGCCTGTCTGGCCTGTCTGGCCTGTCTGGCATGCACACTGTGGCCCCCTTTTGAAAAATCCATGCACGGCCGGACCTACATACTCCGTACCCCCGTCACCTCGTCACATCACATTGATTGATCCCGTCAACTCAGCGTGTCTTGCGATGCCGCGCGAACGGCACCCGCCATGGCAATTCTCAAACTTGCAGCCGAACCCCCAACGCACCGGCTTCATGTTGAACAAGCGATTATTTCGGATCGTCGTCGCCGTCGTGGTATTCCTCGCCAGCGCCTCTGTTCTGCTCGCTCGCGACGGTCGAGTGCGGAGAGTGCTGCCTTTCCACCGCGACCACACGAGCCCCGACAACTACCTGTTCACGTCAACCAGCCGCTTCTTCCCCACGACCGTTGATGATGCCGCGACGGCGAGCAACCAAGACTTGTGCGCGAGCTTTCCGAAATACATGCTCAACGTCGTCCAGCCTGTGCTCAAGGTCGGCCACAGCGAGAATCAGGAGAGGCTTGCCGCCCACTTCAACACCACCTCGTCGTGCTTCACCAAGGACGAGCTGCTGGTTGTTTCCGATCTGGACGAGGTAGTTCACGGCCATCGCACCGTCGATATCCTCGGGGACCTGCCTGCGAGCTACTACGATCTGTCCAAGAATCAGGATTTCCAAAGCTATCTTTCGCAGAAGGAAATGCGCAAGAACGGCACCCTCAACGAGCAGACCCAGAAAACCATCGACGGCTGGATTCTCGACAAGTACAAGTTCCTGCCCATGGTAGAGCGCGCATGGCTGGCAAGACCCGGAAAGGCCTTTTACTTCTTTTACGAGCCCGACACCTATGTCTTCTGGGACAACGCCTTTCGATTTCTCCAAAATTTCGATCCAGACACGCCAATCTACATGGGCTCGCCCTCTCCCGGCAAGCACGACGAGAGTCGAGATGTCAAGACATGGTTTGCTAATGGCGGCCCTGGCATTGTCTTGAGCAGAGGCGCCATCAAAACACTTCTGCATCGTCGGGTCGACCCCAACGGCCACCACGTAGATCCGCCTCTGACTGAGAAGTGGCAGGATCTCGTATCACAAGAGTGCTGCGGCGATAGTGTGCTCGGATGGGCTCTTTGGAACGTGACTGTTCAAGTGCAGGGTACTGGCCCATGTTCAATCCCCATCCACTCCACGGCATCCCATTCAGCGACTTGTACTGGTGTCAGCCTGTTCTCACACTGCACAAGACCTCGCCCCAGGACATGCACTCTCTTTGGCGCTGGGAATTCGCTCAACGAACGTTGCACGTGAGTTATACATGCTACCCTTTTGCATGGTTCGCAATTTTCAAAGACGCCATAGGCTAACCAAGAAAAACCCACAGCGACCAATGTTATACGCCGACGTGTGGCGCCTTCAACACCCTGGCGAGCCGAGTGTCATGGAAAATTGGGACAATGGCGATTGGGATGGATGGGACCCCCGGCAGAAGCCCCGATCAACACTTTTGAAACTTGCGAGCAGTACTGCAGAAGACACGACAGGTGTGTTCAGTGGACTTGGCGCGGGGGCGACGAAAAGAAGTGTATCCTCATGTCATCGATCCGTTACGGTACGGCACGAACCCCGCATTCATGGATGACGGCGGCAAGAGGGAAACGATACCACAGGAAGCACTGGGCAAGAAGACGAACAGGAAGTGGGTGGATTACAAAAGTGGCTGGGTGGAAAACCGGATCAAGGAATGGCGGGACCAGAGGAAATGTCAACAGGTGCATTGGGTCGGGCCCAGTGTCAGTCGAATATTTTGATATCATGCACTTGTCTGGAGTTCAGGGGCCGGGCCACTTTGCATCATCTTTCTCTTCTCATCTTGGAAAAGGCGTTGATTGAATGATTTTGTCACGTTTGACTGGGTAATATATGATGCGGGAACGCCGCGTTGCGACACGGTTTCATCTTTGTGATATGGCGCAGACAACGACCATTTGGATTGGTTCAATGCCCAGCCGTTTTTGTCATGAGAGCGCAGAGACAAGAAAAGAGCCCAGGATACGTACGGCCCGCGAGGAAGCGAAGCGCTGCAGGGCAAACGTTGATCGGATACAGGCCGGACAGCATGCCGAAGTAGAAGAGGGAGGTCGCCGGTTGTCGATGGTGGAAGGCGCCGCGGACGTGTCGGTGATGGAGAGGCTGAGGTTCTCTGGTCATGCCGAAGAGGACGGCGGATCCGGGGTCGTGTACGCCGTTCTCGTGAAGACCAGATGCAGTTGGGGAAAGCAGCGAGTGAGCGAAGAGGAGTGGCATACACCCAACAACTACCTTTGGCCGGGAGGAAGCAAGAACAGGTCGCTTTTACGAGCAACCCTCGTTTCTGCCCCAGATCAATAAAGTGTTTTTCTCCGGCAGTCGCATCACTCTTGAGCTATACCATGCCGGGCAGGCGTATCTGCATATATATCTATAATGCGCCGGGCTCATCGCAAACCGGGCAAACCGGGAAATTAATCAAGAAAATATCACTGTAACATTATCCGTCAATTGCAGCCTTTGGGACTGCGTGTCATTACGAACAGACGTGGAAATAATGCTTTTGTACACCACCATCAAGCCCTCGTGAGGATCGGGGCAATATTTTCCGTGCCATGATGTTTCATGCTCATTAGCAGACGTCGATCAGTACTGGCAGCGGAATTCGGAGCGCTGCGAGTCATTCTTATGAAGCCGGCCGTTTTTCAAACATGTAAATCAGGCAGTAAAGCATTCACGAATCCACGATGCCTCCCAAAAGCAGCCGCCGTACGAGATGTCATCTACAACTCATCGTCGACATTGTAGGCTACGCACCGACGGGTTTCTCGCTATCCTTGAACGCGGGCAACCTGAACAATTTCCTGGCATTGTCCTGCCAATCTTGGCCTTGTCGACCAGGTTGAGGGCACGCCGTCGTACCAGTCGCAGGCGTCGGCAAAGGACTCGAAGGGATAGTCAATGGAGAAGAGGATTCGGTCGGCGCCCACCTCGGCGAGGCAGTACTGCAGGGTGGCGGTGGAGAAGTGGCCGCTGGTGGTGATCCAGATGTTGTCCCGGAAGTACTCGCGGATGGTCCTCTTGCAGTCCAGGCCGAGGGGCTTCTTGACGTCCTCGAACCAGTGGTTGATGCGCCACATGTCGAAGGGGATGTGCTCGCCCAGGTGGCCCAGCACGACCTGCAGCCCGGGATGGCGGTCGAAGACGCCGTTGGTCACCATGCCGAGGACGTGCAGGCTGACGCCCTGGGCGAAGCTGAGGGGGCCGACGAGCCACTTGCGCTCGGCCCAGAGCTTCTCGTACTGCGTGCCGGTGGGATTGCGCGGGTGCAGGTAGAAGGGACGTCGAGCTCGGTGACGGCGGACCAGAAGACGTCCCACTCGGGGCCGTCGTAGAAGACCATGTCGTCGCCGTCGGGCCCGGCGCGCTGCGTGTCGTTGACGAGGGCGCCCTTGAAGCCGTGTTGGGTGACGCAGCGCTTCAGCTCGGCGGCTGCTTCTTCGGGCTTGTGCATGGAGAGGGTGCTGGGGGCGGGGTGCGCATCTTCGTGGTCAGCATTTCATTCTCGTCGAGATTTTGAGATTCGCACGACAAATTAATTCGGTCAGGGCTCAGGGCTGAGAACTCGGGACTCGGGACTCGGGACTCGGGACTCGGGACTCGGAGGTGGGAATGGAAAAAAAAAAAAAAAAAAACACCAACGCAAATGCGCCGAACCGATCAGGACGGCTCTTGATGGCGTCGGCAATGTAATCATTGATTTCCACGGCCAGATCCTGTGCCTCCCTGGGGTCCCAGACGTCCTGGACACCCGGGGCCGTGTAGGAAAGAATCGTGTATCCAACGCCGTGCTTGTCCATGTAGTTGATGCGGATGTCGCCGACGTCGCTCATCTCGGCGGCATGCCGGTCTGGGTTCACGGCGAACAGAGACGCCCACCATCTGGTCTTTTCGTGGAGACGAGGGAGGGCAAAGGCCTCTTCGAGAGCTACCTTTCCGTGCATTGCGACTCGTGGGTACGTGGTATGTGGTACGTGGTATGTGGTATATGGTATACGGAACTATGCAATTGGAATTGAGCACAAGTCATTGTCAAGTGAGAGAGGAGTATCAAGTATACATGGTCCAAAAGTCGGCGAGGAAGCTTGTTGGTGGCGGAAGACAGAGAGCAAAGTGCACAGTATCCGCCGGGAAGGTGCGGGGGCACAGAGGTGAGAGGCCGGTGTGAAAATACAGTGCGAATTTTCTCCAACGGCTACGGTCTGCGGCCCTCCCGGACCGAACTGACTGCCACTTATGTACTTCCTTTCACACCATTTATTATTATCATTTAGCATTTATTAATAATCAAGACGACTCCGCCACATCCGAACTTGGGATTGAACATAAGAACTTACTAGTTGGTGGAATGCTTGCGTTTGCACAGTCAATTCGCACATCCATCCGCGGCCATGGCCCCCTCATACAAAGCTCAGTACCCGGCAGAGTCAAACGTTTCTCCCGAAATCGTCCAATTCTTCCAAGACTTTTACCGAAACTCGGATATCCCGGGCGAGCATGATCAATACGTGCAAATGTTCACGAAAGATGCCACTTTCATCCTGGCGTCCACGAAATCCGTAGGCAGCCAAGGTAAGGCTACTTGCGGAAGACTCGGCTGGCATTCACCCCCTTTCCCTTTCCCTTTTTTTTTTTTTTTTTTTTTTTAGTGAAGCTCATATTCCTTTGCTTTTGATCAGAAATCAAGACGACGCGCATCGGCATGTGGTCCGCTGTGTCATCGCGTCGACACACAATTCACAAGATTTTCCCATTCTCCGCACAAGGCAACGAATTCATGCTCTACGGGTCTGTAGCCCTGGAGCTCCGCAACGGATCCAATGCAGATGTCGATTGGGCGGCGAGGGCGGTAATCGAAAAGGAGACGACGGAAAATGGAGAATGAAGTTTTATCAAGTGTACTTGGTGAGTGGCTCTTGCTCGTGACTCTTACTCGTGACTCTTACTCGTGACGGCTGATCTGAGAAACATGCTGACGTGGATTTAGGATACTGGGGCGATTGCTGCCCAGAGCAAGTAGATTGTGAACGATAAGACTCCTTGCTATAGTATAGAAGCAAAAGTTAAAGTTTATTTTTATTTTATTCCATTCCACAAACTGCTGTTGTTCTATGCAGCACCATCTACCGTCACTTGAATCCCTGGATAAACTCAGTCACCAGAGCCTCGACTTCATCCGCCGCCTCGATGCAGTGCCAATGACCAACTTCCTGAAGTACCTGTATGCGCTTGGATCCCGCCTCCACTCCCCAGCTAAAAAAATAAAATTGATCGTCAGGAAAGAGTGGATGCCTGTGGCCTGGGTTACAACACGCACCTTTTCAAGATGTCCTGGGAACCGGTCATCGGGGCGGTCTTATCGTGTGAGCCCGCGACAATAAGCAGCGGGCACGTGGCGTTTTCATAAGGAGGTCGATGAGCATTCGCAATGGTGCGACACAGCGAGGAGTAGCCCTCTGGGGATTGGGCTAATAACAAGGCTCGGATGAAGGCTTTTGCGTGGCTGTTGCTCTTGGCCCGGTGGCTGCGGATGGCACGAGGTTGGCAACACCTTCCATGCCCTCTGTGTTGGGGGAAAATGTTTAGAACTTGCCTTGAATAATCACAGTGATGGATATCGCAACCGAGACTGTGTGTGTGGCCTTGTCAAATACGTACCCGTCTCAACTAGTTGAATCCGAGTCGCAAACACATCTGCCAACGCGGGCGATGGATTTACAGGACCAATGAGTATGGCACCCAGGGGCTCAGATGAAGAGCCATCTCGCTGGCAACGATGGCCCCCATGGAATGGCCTACGACGACGATCTTTTGGGGTCAAGCTCGAGCATGGCTATGAGAGCGAGCGCAGCACCGCAGATGGCTTCGGCATCGATGTCTCTGCCCTGTACTTGGACAGCGCACTGCCTGTGCCCAAGTCAGATTCGGCGATTCGACGGAATGGGGGCTTTGTAGATGTTACCTGGCGTATCGAATGCCAAGCACGAGTGGCCCTTTTCCACCAGTGACGGGATGATGGTTGAATAGAACGAGCTGGACGACCCGAGGCCGTGGATGAAGAGCAGGATGGGCCCGTCGCCCGCCGGGCTCCAGGTGTAGTAGAGCTCTTGGTCGTCGATTTGTATTGAGGGCATATTGGGTTTCTGTCTATGATGGTGGCAGGAGCTTCTGTTTGTGTCAGAGCTTTGGATATTCACCAGTCACGACGGGGCTGCTGTGTTTGGCTCAAGCAAGCGGGTGTGGGTGGTGGGTGTGGGGTGTGGGGTGTGGGCATAGAACGTACCCACCCGAGTACTGCTCCGGCGGCACAAGGATGCAAGGATGCTACCCGATGGCTGTGGAGTCGTCGGAATTTGCTAGCCCAGCGCCGCCATCGGAATTTCTATGGGGAGCCGTCTTGGCCCTTTTGAACCGTTCGGTTTCCAGAGTTTGGTGTGTGATACAAGTCGTTATTATATGTATGTTGAATCTAGAAACAGCCCGTGTCACCCAAGCAGTCCGGACTCACACTGTGACTTGTTGGTCTTTGAAAACCTACATAGTCTAATGAACATTAACACCCGCGAAAGAAAGCATGGGTCCTGAAACCGCACCCCCTACAGCTCCATCGCAGAGAGCTCACGAATTCTCGACTCTCTTCTTCCTTTGCTCGACGAGACCTCGCTCCCCGCGCAGGCGAGGAGCAAACGCGACAATGTGCAACTCACTGGCACCCGAGACAAGCCGTACTTCCCCATCCCCTTCAAGGAAACCGAGTTGTCGGCCGCGCTAAAGGCAATCGAGGGCTGCGTCGCCTCATCTCTCGCAGACGAGAAGTTCGGGCACGAGGCAAAGAATCGCAAAGTCACCGTGGACCAGGAGAAGACGACTGCCTTCCTGTTCCAGGCTTACTTGGCGAGGGTGGGCGGGCTGGGCAAGCTGGACAAGGATGTCAACAAGTTCCTCAAAGGTATGTAAAAGCATCTCGCATGTCGCACGGTGAATCATGATGGCTTTTTTTCTCTTTTTTTCTTTTTTTCTCGGGGTGGTAGTAACAACGAGGAGTCGTGTTGCAGATACCGACTTTCTCCAAGCGCAGTCAAATCCTTACCGCCGCATGTCTGCGAATTTGTATGAGACGGCAGAGCCTGGAGAGTATTACCACATCCATGGCTCGCTCGAGGCGTCTACCACGCTGAACATGATCGGACTGGAGTCCCACCGGCCGGATTTGACGTCCCATGATGACATTGTCAACGAGATCGAGCGTGCTGTGAAGAAGTTCACCGTTGAGCAGCTCGAGGCTCTGAATGCCAAGAACAGGCAGGCTGGTGTCAAGGCGTTCAAGCACGAGGAATTCCTGCAAACGCCTCACGTACGTTTCTCTACTCAACTCACTCATCCAACTCTTTACTCAAATATACATGACTTGGAGAGGAACATGCTAAGAAAGGAAAAAAAAAAAAAAAAACAGGGGAAAACGAATCGCTCACTGCCGCCCTGGTCGGTCAAGGCTCTGGAATCAACTACACCAAAATGCCCGCTGCCAAATAACGGGGACAGGCGCATTCTTTCGGGAATCAAGGTCCTCGATATGTGCCGCATCATTGCCGGCCCCACCATTACGAGAATCCTGGGCGAATACGGCGCAGAGGTGCTCAAGGTGACGAGTCCGCATCTCAGTGATGTCCCATTCTTCCAGGTCGACGGAAACATGGGCAAACGCACAGCTGATCTTGATCTCAAAACGCCAGAGGGACGCAGGGTGTTTGAGCAACTGCTCGACGAGGTCGACGTGGTTGTCGATGGGTACCGACCGGGCGCGCTGGAAAAGCTGGGCTACGGCCCCGGGGCCATGGCCGAAATCGCAGCTAGGCGCGGAAAAGGCATCGTGTACGTGAATGAGAATTGCTTTGGATACGACGGAGAATGGGCTGGGCGTCCTGGATGGCAGCAGATTGCCGACTGCGTGAGTCTGGACCCCTCATTTTACCCACGTATTAAGGACTGGACTGGACTGGACTGGACATGTCTGGTGCCGACCGTCACATAATAACATGTATTAACATGTGTGTACATAGGTCACCGGAATTGCATGGGAGCAAGGGCGCTTCATGGGCCTGGACGAGCCTGTCGTGCCCCCTTCCCCATCTCCGACTACGGCACCGGCTGCATAGGAGCCATTGCGGCCTTGGTCGGGCTACATCACCGGACCACCCGGGGGCTCATGGCACGGGATGGCATCCCTTCTGCACTACGACCTCCTCCTCTTCAAGGTCGGGCTGCTGCCCGGGTCGGTTCAAGAGGAACTGCGCCGGCAGGCCGGGCCCGACTTCCTCGCCCTGCGCCACGCCCACAGCGTGGACCAGATCTCGGGCACCGTTCTCGGAAGGATGCGCGAGCTGTACCCCGAGTTTGTCGACCACCCGGCGTACCTGGACCATTGGTTTTCCGAAAAGTACAACGAGAACGTGTCCGCTGTCCTGCCGGTCGTGGAGATTGACGGCGTGGAAATCGGCTTCGGCAGAGCGAGCAGGCCGAACAGGAGCGACGAGGCCACGTGGAGTGCTGGCCGGGGCAAAGACGAGAGGTTGTGTGCATGATGTGACGAGTTGAGGTTCACTGTTTGGGGAATGTAGAGTGTAGCGAATGAGATGTCTTGATTGCGTTTCAGAGACGACGACATGTTCGTGTCGCGAATTTTATGCCGTAGGGGGCATATTGACGGCAGTTCAAGTGCCCTGTCACCGATCCGTACTCAATCCGTACATGTATACACTACGACCCTTGAATTATTTTACAAAAATCTACTCCGTACATGACATGTGGATAGCAAGCCAATTTGGCGTTAAACAGGAGATAGGGTAAACAGGGGTCAGGATTAGCAGGTACCTTGAATTACTCGCGACTTACCGAAGAAAGAGATGTATTAGCTGCCCCACGCGGGATAAGTAGATTAGACTTTACGCACTCTAACCCTAGGCTCGGCTCGGCTCGGCTCGGCTCGGCAGGTGCACCGACCCAGCCGAGGAGTAAGTCTCAAGCGGGGCATCGGAACAAGATGGCGCCACTTGTTGGTGCCCGTCCATCCGAGAAGCAATGTGAATTTGCCCATGGCATTTTCATTCAAAGCGAGCTTCGTCGTTTTCCAAATGTATAACCCCCTCCCGGGGCCCTTCCCAGCTTTGTGCTTTGTTGCCGTCATCATAATTCCCCGCACCGTATTGGCTCGTGAGTTTTTACGACGACGGACACCACGCACCACGCACCACGCACCACGCAACGACAAACTTTTCTTTCTTCCAGCAATGGGTTCCAACAACAACGACAGCCAAGGCGACAATGTCCTAGGACAGGACTTTACGCAGAATGTCATCAACGCCATGGGGCCCAACACCCCGCCTCGCCTGCGGGAGGTCATGGCCTCTCTGATCAAGCACGTGCACGACTTTGCGCGCGACGTGCAGCTCACGACGGACGAGTGGATGGCGGGCGTGCAGCTGATCAACCAGGCGGGACGGATGAGCGACGACAAGCGGAACGAGGGCCAATTGCTCTGCGACGTCATCGGGCTCGAGTCGTATGTCATCATGGACCTTCTTACTGCAACAGAGAGAGAGAAAGAGAGACACACACACACACACACACACAAGACTGACAAAAAGCGTGCCAACAACGTGAAATAAAAAAACAGCCTCGTCGACGACATTACCTTCTCCGCCGCCGCCAAGAGCACCAGCGGCCTCACCGCGTCGGCCATCCTCGGCCCCTTCTGGAGACGCGACGCCCCCGCCGCGACAACGGAACCAGCATCGTCTCGTCCAAGACGCCGCTCCCGCCCGGCGCACACGTCGTATACATGCACGGCACCGTCTCCGACGTGCACACGGGAAGCCCCTGCCCGACGCGACCGTCGACATCTGGCAGGCCTCCACCAACGGCAAGTTTCTCTCTTTCTCTTTTTTTTTTTTTTTTTTTTTTCCTTCTCCCCACGCAAGATTTATTCTTTTGCTAAACGAGAGAAAATTCGAAACCAAACCCAGGCCTCTACGAACAACAAGACCCCGACCAGGAGGAACATAACCTCCGCGGCGTCTTCCACACCGACGCACGCGGCAAGTACGCGCTCTACTGCCTGAAGCCGACGCCCTATCCTGTCCCCACCGACGGCCCGGCCGGCAAACTGCTCGAGATGATGGACCGCCACGTCTTCCGCCCCGCGCACATTCACCTCATGGTAAGAAAGTTCACGAGAGGAGGGGGCAAAAAAAAAAAAAAAAGGAGAAAAGGAAAAATGAAAACTCAGTTCTAATGCAAAAACCGCACCCCATGACAGGTCCAGGCCAAAGGCTACAAGCCCCTCACTACCCAGATCTTCGACAAGGACTGCAAGTACCTCGCCAACGACTCCGTCTTCGCCGTCAAGGACGAGCTGAGCGTCTCGTTTGTGCCGCGCGAGGGCGACGCCCAGGCTGCGCTGGAGGTTGAGTACGATATTACGCTGGTGCAGGCGTAGGCGTAGGCGGCATGGGATGGAATGGGATGGGATGGGATGGGATGGGATGGAGCTCGAGTCTCCGATGAATATGAATGTGGAAGAAATGGAAATGACAACTATACAGCGATTGGATTATGAATTTTTTTTTTTTTTTTTTTTTTTTTCCTCTTTGTCTTTCTTTCTTTGGAAATCCACACCTTGGGCTGATTTCATTCGTGACTGCTGCGCAAGGTCAAGTTGTGGCTCATTGAACATTGTCACTGGGGCTACCAATCAAGATGTCCAGTTCGTATACATCACTTTTCAAGCAACGGCACAATTGACATTCGTGAAAATATACCACAGTGTATCGTATCCAGTATTCGTCTTCTAATTCATCCTTTGCAATCATGAGCCTACCACAACACCGTTGGGCAGCTCAAGACCTATTGGCAGCCCATTGATAAACTTGTCCGTGTACGTCATGCCCCTGTCCTTGGCGAGATGCTCCTCAATGTCCTTGTACATGTCGTACGCATTCATCTCTTCAATAGTCAGAACCTTTTTGGCATCTTCTACCTTGTAGGTTGCGATCGACTTGTTCACCGAGAAGCCTGGAATCCCGGGGCCCGCCTTGATTAGCTCTGTGTGTGGTTGGTTGCTCCTTTGCTCGGACAATGCCTAGAGTGTCAGACTTACCGATTCTCTCGTTGATGTTGTACGCAGCCTTGGCGGCAGCGGCCTGCACCCTCGTTGCTCTCGGCAATCTCACTTCGCTGTACACCTTGAGCGACTGCTTGACATCGCCGCCGAAGTGGTCCTGGTCGAACAGGATTCCCAACGCCGCCGCATCTTCGATGGCCATGCACGCTCCCTGGCTCTGGTGCGGCATCATGGGATGGCCCGCATCGCCGAGCAGGCACGCGTTTCCCTTGAAAGGTACGGGTAGGGGTCGTGGACCCAGAGTCTCCATGGATGGATCTCCTTGCCGATGGCGAGGTGGTCAAACACCTGTCTGTCCAACTCGGGGTACGGCCGCAGCAGCTCCTCGGTCGGCAGTTCGGCGCCCCCACGTCTGGTTGGCATAGTCGCCCTGCTCTCGGGGAAGAAGCAGTAGTAGGAGAGGAGCTTGCCGTTGTTGCAGGGAGACAGGACGATCTTGTCCCACTTGCCTTCCTGGCCGCCCCAGTACTCGAGCGCGCTGTCCTGGGAGTAGTCGACGAGTCCCAGCCGGACGGCCTCTTCGGTCGTGACGTTGGCGTGCAGGCAGGACTGCTCCGAGGATCGCTTCTGCGGGAAAATGCCAATGGCGCCGCGCACGGCCGAGCCGATGCCGTCTGCTCCGACGATGAGGTCGTGCTGGACAGTGACGCCATTCTCGAATGTGATTTTTCCTGATTCGGCATCAATCTCTCGGCACTAAGTTTCCCAGAATGGAAAAAGAATTAGCTAAACCCAACAGCTTCCTCTCAAATGATCCAAAAATTGCAAAGCAGGAAGAGGAAGGAAAAATAGAAAAAAAAAAAAAAAAAAAACCTCACCTTGTGGTTCACAATCAACTTGGCCGGCTTCCCCTCCTTGCTCTCCCAGCGCTGTCCCTCAACATAGCATGCATACACTGCCGATGGAACATGTTGTAGACGTATCCCCATTTCTCCTCATAGTCGGCCAAGTCATACACGCTGACCGGCTCGCCCGTCTTCCAATCCCTGTTGATCAGCTTCTTGAGCACGACGGGTCGCCCTTTGCCACATCAACCTTCCACTCGTGCAGCCATCTCGTGCCGTTGGCGGCGCAGGATACAGAGGCGCCCACTTCGCCTGCGAAGTCCGACTTTTCGTACACGGTAACCGCGTGGCCGCCTCTGCGCAGGGCGATGGCCGCGGACATGCCGCCGATGCCGCCGCCGATGACGCCGACATTGAGGCTTCGCCAGCCTGGGACGGAGTTGGAGCCCATTGCGAGGTGAGTTAGAATAGATTGTCTTTGAAGAGTTTCTTCCGAGGTTTGAGGGTTTGTCCTTTTGCTTGAAGGGGGGGTGAGAAAAGAAAGAAAGAAGAAAAGAAAAGGCGACGGGTATTCGATCAAGGGCGATGACTTATAGATGAAGTGACTCGGTTGATGGTCTCGATGTCCAAGATGCTCTATTATATCGTCACATGAGCCATACCACATGGCCGCAATTTGTATAAGCTAAATCATTGCATCGGTAATGCACGTTCCGACATTTTCGTCAAGTTTGCCTACGTGCCGTCAAGGCAGCCATGCATGTGGTGCATTATCCGCCGTGTCGGATATTTTTGTACTGCGGATGACAATGGCTTGAACAAGGCGGGGGGGCCGGGAGGGTTGGCTGGGTCGGATTGATCTCGCTTCTATCCGGTTTGGCTCCACCCGTGTTTCGGGAAATGCGGCAGGGATACGGACGTATGTACGTCATGGCCGCTTGTCCCGCGAAACGTCTTTGATGGCCAATCATTGATCAATAACTGACAGTGGCGACTTGAATGTCATCAATCAAACCAATGCCGTGCCTACTTATCCGGCACTCATGATAATATGGCGCGACATCATACCTTCAGGCCACGAATGGAAAATTGTCCCATTGGCATATATCCAAGCTGTCCCATCCCAAAAACACCTCTTCTTGCCCTGCGTCGGCTGGCGTTTGACTCCCAGTCGGCCAATTGCCTCCGTCCTCCGTCAGTGTGGGCACAAGGTTGGCCAGCATTGGCGTGAATCGACCCTGGCCTTGGTTGGCTTCTTCTGAAGAGGTTTCGTTGGTTTCCAGCAGCGTGAATATTTTGGAGACATATCGACTTCGTCCAGTTGCGGCTACATTCTGGCGCTGTTTGGCAATTGCGTTTGCCAAAAGTGTCAAGATTTCATGGTAGTGGCCTGCTTGTGGACTCTGCGTAGCCAAGAAATTGAGAACATCTCTTGCCCCAGTGAATGCTGTCTCGACATCGTATTCAATGGACCGCTTCGCGAATATCTCGAACCCCAACACTAGCCCTGCTGTAAATACCAGCGCTCTGGGAAATCATGTCAGAATGCATCAGATGTCTGAACGTCCACAACGCAAGATTGCCTACTTCATGATGCACATGTTTCCGAATAACAGATCCATCTTCCTCGCATCAACGCATGTTTGAACCAGGTACACTGCGGCGTCCAGACAGGCTGAGGCTAGTTGGGTCTGCGCGAGTCCTCCACTGGCTGGGGTGCGGTGAGTGTAGATATGAGAATGGGTCGCGTGACGAGAGTGACAGCGAAATAGTACAAGCATGATACGTGAACGCAACCGATGGCTCCCCTGGTGTGCTTTGCGCCTGAATTCGGCACCCCTTTGCCTGCTAACTGGAGGCAGCCCGGGGAGATTCTGCGACCATGTTTCCATCTCATTCAAGAGGGATTCGACGACGGACGTGGATACTTCTTTCCGGTCGTACATGGTGTCCACTACCCCATTGATAATCGAGACAATTTGGTACGAAGCGATGAGTCGGGCCAATTCATCCGACTTTTCTGCTTGAGATAAACCCTCAATGATAGTATCAACGTCCGAGTTCAGACCTGCTGTAGCGGCGGGACGGCCCAGAATCGAGTTTACCAGCATGTCGACAATGCGAAGACTGATCCAGACTCGCAGTCTGCAGCTTCGTCAGCATTTGTAGGGCCAGTACTGGCATTATACGCAAAAAGCCTAACCTCGGATTCTCTTTGGAGTCATTCAGGCCCTGATAAGATTCGCGACTGTGCAACCCAAGAGCTACGGCAGCTCTGGTTGCAATCCCCAAATACATGAATGCCGCGTTTCTTCGGCACTCCCCAAGAGGTAGAACGCCATGAGCACAAACGTTCGCACAACATCAATATCAGGGTCCTCCAACATGCCAGTAAACGCATCAGACTGAGCTTGTCGAAAGTAGCTTTGCCCGACATCCTGAGCACTTTTCGCAGATTTGCATTGAGCGCCAATAGCGATGACCATGTCAAAAGCTGCACGCTTCTGCGGGCTACAGGCTTTTCCATCCGGGAGCACCAAGTGTTTCTCAACCTCGGACGTACCAAACATATCGATGAAGCCTTCAGTCTGAGTCGGGTCAGCGCTTCACCTGCTCAGTGTCATAGTTCTGCCGGTGCACGCCACAACCAACGTCCTTTACTCACCACTGCATGAAAGCATTGCAAATAAACCAGCTTCGTTTCCACATCTGAATCGGCGATTCGGGACACGGGAATGTTTCTGGCTGATTGGGGTGACTCTTTCTCGAGCATTTTCTCGCTCTTATCATTATGAGAGAACTGAGAAGGCCCGATCTGATCTGCCACGATGGAACGAACAAGCTGTAAGAAAGACAACGAAGCCGCTCCTCCGATGTACACTGACGGCCACGGTTGTTCTCAGTATCAACTGGACAGAGCGATGCTTTAAAAACAGAAAAACAGAAAACCTACCTCTCTCTCCGCGTGAGTTCAGGAGCATTCTGGGATGCGGGTTGGCAGAGACTGGTGAAGCATCAGGTGGACGGTGCCGACGTCGTTCTTGACGACTCTCGCTCAACCGGGAATCCGAGGATCGAAATGACGATGCTGCACTTTCCTGTCTCTCCGCTTCTGCATTCAGAGACAACATTGAGGCTGGAACAGAAGCTGTGGTTGTTGAAGCATCGGTTGGTGTCCTGCTTCTTGACCCGCGCGGTCGCAGAGTGATGATGCACTGCGAGCCAATGCCCCGACGGAGGCAATGTGAACAAGGGGCCGTTCCACTACATCTCTTCTTGGTCTCGCGACAGAAATTGCAGGCTTCAGCTGCGCGGCGTCTCTGGCTAGGAGGGACTTTGGGGCGAGGCATTGTCGCCGCAGCACAGGGCGACGAGCCGGAATTGAAGCTGGAGGGCTACAGCTACAGCCTCTTCATACTCTTCATACTCTGTACATGTGATGGGAGAAAGGATGGTGAAGTGAGTTTCTAACAGATCCGTACTTTTTCACTTTTTACGGTGCGCCTGCCTGCAACAAGCAGTATTACGGAGCCGAGTACCCCGCCCCCAGTAGGTCTGTGTGGAGTCGGTGGGTGGAGCCAGATTACCATATGTACAGTCTTACAGGGGGAATCGCACTAATTAGCAGCTAGAATAGGAAATTAGCGTAAAATAGAGGTACCTAAATTTGGCAGTAACTTATAGAGAAAATAGGTACTTATAGGTAGCTCCCATATCCTACTAATAAGGCTAGTCTTAATAGCTATGCGTTAACTGACAAGGGCCGCTAGCCATGGCGCAAGTATCTCCGCAAAACTAAACAGTGGGTATAGTGTACACGTATGTACAGTGGTGAACTTCGTACAACAAGAGTCGATCGATGATGTATCAACATCATTCCGTGCAACGTGGATTGTGGACCGTGTTCGAATCTCTACCGATTGGTATCTGAACAGCATCATGCCACCGCCATTCTTTGGCCCTCGTGCAATCAATCGAGCAGGTTTCCATCCATCCGACGAGCTTCACATCATATCCTTCTCCAACTCGTCCTCACCAGGAGACCACTTGTCCTGAAGGTCCCTGTCCACCGTCTTCCCAATGACATCCTTCTCCCACCACTCGCCCCAGCTAGTCAAGAAGATGCGATCCGGGTCCTCAGGAAAGTCGCTCCTCGAGAATGCCTCCAGAATGCTGGAGGCGCCTTGCGGTATCGTCTTGGCGTCGGGCGAGTCCACCGGCATCTGAAGACCTGCGCCGCGTCCAAGCCCGGTGTTCGGGATGAGCCCTGGAGAAACAGCGACCACATCGCACTGGCCTTTGAGCTGTCGACGCCACCAGTGTGCACCGAGGAGTTGGATGAATTTGGTAGATGCATACACGGGAAAGCCATCGGTGCCTGAGCCGCCCTTGATTTGCTCCTCAATCGTGGCTGGGGAGGGTGGCGGGGGACTTCTTGTCAGTCTTTTGAGGCCATGAAGAGGTTTTTTTTTTTTTTTTTTTTGTCATAAGCAACGGATGGGTCGTCAGACGTACCTGGATCTTGGACATTGCGAATGGCACCTGATGAGACGACTACGATTCGCGCGTGCGAGGCGACCAGTTTCTCGCGCAGCAGGTGAATCAAGTAGTGCTGGGCTGTCATCGTTCGTCCTCCTCGCCCCCAATTAGCTCCGTCCGTCGCTCACAGCAAAGTCGCCAGCGGAGGCTTACAAAAGTGGTTCACCACAGCGGCCTCGCACCACTTGGATCCATGGGGTCCTTTTTCCTCCGCCCCTTGAACATGCCTGCGTTCAGCAAGAGGTAGTCAATCTTGCCTTGGCCGACACTGTCCAATGCCTGCTGGGCAAACGTCTTGACGCCCTTCAAGTCGGTCAAATCGACGGGCAACACGGTCACGGCGTTGGCGGCCCGATCGTACTGCAGCTTCTCGACGGCATCGTTGGTCGTCTTTGTGTCTCTGACGCCGATGACCATGTTATATGGGGTGGTCCGCTCTAGCAGCTGCTTCAATACCTCGAAACCCTGCTCCCGGGTCAGCGTCGGCAAGATGGTGCCGTGTCGGAAGGGGGGCTTACCAGGCCGGAGGAGAGGCCGGTCGCAACGACTGTCCTGGCAAGAGAAGTCATGATGTATGTGCTTTGCTGAAGAAAGCCTGTCGATGCGATGCAGTTACGATTGGGGCAATTGTACGATTTCTATGTACTTTGATGATGAGTCAATGATTTCAACTAGGTCAAGGCGGGGGGCACAATTGAAGTGAGTGAGCTAAGCTAATTACATAAGCTATTGGATGGGCGTCATGTCATGGCCAGTGCAGCGGGGTTTGTGAGTCGGCCACAAGTGTTTTTCTGTGTAGCCGCTACCCTTTCATCGCCAGTTTATTTCCAGCACCTTTCAGAAACATCATTCTCGCATCTAGCCTTGGGTTTATCAATGCTTGGCCATCACACGCTGTGTGCCGAGTGTATGTATGTTTGAAGCGGGTGAGATACGTACCCGCCCCGGCTCAGCGACTTGCGGTGCTTATAATTACTCGGCGAGAAGCAATGTTTGTCCGCGAAAATAACATTTCTGCGCCCATCTTGTGGTCTCCTGCTATCTTTTGAGTCCTCTGCCTGTTGGTTCGGGCAGTACCTGCCAGAGTATCGCAGACCAACACGCGTCTGTTGAGCTCAACGATCACTGAGGCGACCTTTCTTTAGAACACATTGGTTCGAGTATCATAGGAATGCTTTTTTTTATTCAGTCATCAGGCATTTCCAGTCATGTCAGGTGTTGACAAAGAAACCAAAGGCGTCCCACAGCCACAGGTACTAACTAAATAGCTGATTGTACAAAACAACTTACATGTACTCCCACCCGTTTTAATTTCCCCATGAGAAAAGTGATAAACCCCCCAAAAAAAAAAAAAAGCGCCTCGCTTATTACTCTGCCTTCCCCACGCTCCACCACAATCACGCCGCAGATATTTGTCTTCGCTCAATTTCAAATAACTGGGGCACGAGGTCGGCCAGAGAATCTTCCAGAGTCCTCCACTTCAGCCCCAAAACTCGCTCGGCATCGCTGGCATCGACACCGAAATGGCTGTGGCTCTCTCTTCTGCCAGGCTCGCCGACGGGGATTTTCTCTGCGTACTTGGATGTCACTTTGCGGCTAACGTCGGCGAGCTCCTGGTTGCAGTAGACACCTTGGCAGAGCATGTACCGGCCACCACCGGCTTCGGGTACGAGAAGAGCGTTGACATGAGCGTCGGCTACGTCCCGGACGTCGACCCAGCAAGGGCCTTTGGTGGGAGGGATAGATTGGTCCTTGCCCGCGGCCACGACAGACCAGACCATGAGGTTACTAGTGTTGACATCTTGAATGGCCTTGGGCCTCGACCCGGGGAGGAAGGGGCCGAACACCATGGTGGGACATAGGCTGACGAGATCATAGGTGGGTTTTTGTTCGCTTACGAATTTCCATGCCGCTTTCTCGGCGGCCGTCTTGCTGGCTCGGTAGGCGGTTGGGGCGTTTGGTGCGTTGACGCCGTCCTCGTACGTCAGTGGACTCCAGTCTCTCGAGGTATACGTCTTCTCAGGGCATGGTCCGGCCGTAGCATCATAGATGCATGCGAAACTGTTGGTGTGAACGACCCGTTGCACGCTCTTGATATGGGCGGCCGCCTCAAGAATTGCCGTGGATCCTTGGACCGCAGGGACCATGAGATCTCTCTCGAAGTTGCTGGCATTGTAATGAAACGGTGCGGCGAGGTGCAGGATGGCGCTCGGTGTTAGGCCAGCAAAGGCATTGAGGTAACATTGTGCGGACGTGATGTCATTGACGACGACTATTTGAAGGTTGGGGTGCGAGTTGTGAGTTGCCTTCACTGGCTCGATCTTGGACGATGTCCTGACGGTTCCGACCACGCCATAGCCCGTCTTGAGCAATGAAGAGATGCAATGCTGGGCAATGAATCCATTGGCACCGGTGACAATGACGGTGGCCGGCGGCTTCACCGGACAGGCAATTCTGGACGGCATCGTCGATGCGTCCGCTGTGAGTCAATCCGATCTGGTGGCTGTGTTGGGGAAACTTTGGCTAGTAGTGTAGCACAGGTTTTTCGAAGCGAAACCTGAATGGTTTCAAGTTAGATATGAAGAGTGAATTGGGAATATAGGATGGGCAACGAAATGGCGGAAGTTCATGTCATTTCTATACACTAGTTTGTTTCCCAAGAGTCCGCTCTTTATTGGACCCGAGACGCCTTCCATCCTTCCTTCGCGAAACTCCAGGCCTAATAAAGCCCAAGCCCGGCAGATGCTGTGTGTATTACCGGGCAAACCCAGCGCGGAGTCATGCATCCATCCATCCGGTGCGCGCCATGTGATAAGCGTTCTTTCCAAGGGGGTATTAGACTAGCAGAGGATATTGACGAGTACTCCGTACTCTGTACGTGGAAACCCCAACCAGTTGTTGGCGACGAACGATAGAAGGGCCCGCACTCCAAACAGAGGGCGTGCCACTGTACATGTACGCGCGCAATCGACTTGTTGGGCGTGATGCCTCTCTGCGGCCGTCGCAACCCGTCGCAACCCGTGGGCAGAACCAGTTAACCCTTTGGTTCCTTTGGTTGCCGTTACTGGAGCTGTCAGTGGGGAAGTCTCGCCTCGACAGCCGCCAGAAAACCCCTCCCCTCAGGCGCCTCGACTGGGGTTTTGGTGCGAGGGCCAGCTGATGGTGGTTCATCATCGGGCCCGAAGGTCCGGGTCTGGCAAACTTCTCTGGGCCGGCCAGTGGGCTCCATAATTGAGCCTTGTTTGGCTGGCGAGTTGGATAGTTCATCTGCGCTCCGGAGCCTTTCTTAGGGCCGCTTCGGAGCGACGCGTGATGAGGAAATGTTCTTCTATACTGAGTAACATAAGAGTGACCAAATGCGAGCCTGTGCGATAGCGCGGGACGTGACCAGGACAAGCACAGAACTACCATTGGGAAGCGACTCGTAAGGCTAGCTCCTGCTCTAGGTAGTACCACACTGCACTCTGATGAGAACTTTCGGAATGCACAGCGGACCGTCTCGTGAGTGCAAAATTGTTTGGTGTTTGCCGAGTGCACCTTGATTAAGAAAACACCGTGTCCAATATGATTGCACCTTGATGGACTTTTTCCTCGGGTAGTAATTGGTTCACCACTCCCAATCATCGTACAGGCAATCCCACATTTCGTCATAGTAGTGATTTTGGTTGATCCTGAATGTTCTGGCCCTTCAGAGCAGAGCAGGTGGTCGTGGCGTTGCCGCTCCATCGGCCAACCTTTGAGACCATGGTTATGGTTTGGCGCACCGGTCTTCCGACGGAAAGGGTGCGGCAAGTACGGAGTATTGGCAGACAATAAGAAATCCGAAAGACGTGCTGTACGCCAATCAGCCGCCTGTCTGGCTTCGACTGCGCGCTTTCTCAGATATCGAAATCAACTCGACCACTGCATGTCCCCGCGGGAGTCGAGGCCGATATCTTGTTGCAAGAGCTTGCGGCTAAGCACAACGCCTTCGATTCCCCAGCCCATTTCTGCTTGCTGCAAGGGAACCTTTGAAGTTGTGATGCATACATCGAGTCAGGTCGGTGACTTGATTTCTATGAGGGAAAGAAAAGGCCCTTACTAGTCTTTTCTTGCCGATCCCAAAGTCCCACCTCCATCTACTGCGTATGCGATGAGTGCTTGGCTCGCCGTGTGGAAATGAGCGGCCTTGCATCCGGCGGATGGTGCCTCCGCATGCAAATTTTGGATCCGAGATTCCCGCGTCTTGCTGACTGAGATTCGAGTCAGGGCGTCTTCATTGTTCAAGCAAAGCATGACGCGTTATGAGTGTTGGGTGTTAGAGTACCGTCGAGAGTGACCAAAGACCTCATGCAGTCACGATTGATTCAGATTCAGCAGATTCGCAGTGCTGCCCAGCTGCTGATCCCTGCGACCAACTTGGCAAGTTGTACAACTTCTTGTCTGTCTATGCTTCAGTCAACAACTGGTGTAGGAACGATGCAGGCCGCGTCAGGCGGGAGGCGGCTGGGCGCACCTTCCCGTCGCAAAAGCAGTGCCACTGCCCCTCAGCCGGCTTGCTTGGGTCGTCTTCGCTAACTAGGGATAGTTGTGGGTAAGGTATCTACACGATCAAATTAGAGGTAGTAGATACTTCCCGCGTGTACCCAGAGTTAGGGCGAAGGGCCCAAACGAATCAATGGGTCCAAAATTGAATTTACATCCTGTGCCAGTGCCAGATACTGCCCACGTCCATCCACATTTGGCAGGCAGCAGGCAGCGGCATTTCGCGGAGTGGAGTGAGAGCAGGACAAGCAGCTCGGAACATCCATTGGCCACGCACATGAAGCAACTTGCTGACAAAACAAGCATTCTCGAGCATCACCCCATCGGCCCTGCAGCGACGTTCTTGCTTGTCGGCCCTCACATTCGACCTTGGGTCCTGTCTTGACAAGGAAGGGTCGTCTCCAAAACCGGCACATGATGACATGATGACATGGTGCTCTGGGGCTATTCGTACATAGAGCTCAGCACAGTGCAGTAATCCGACAAACTTGTACCGCGATGCGACGCTGTTCGCTACTCTCATGCATGGGGGAACTTCCAATCTGTCTCATCTTCACCTAGTATGTATGTATTATCAACCTGGTTAATGTCCCCTGTCGGTCCAGAAATTCCTCGTTCTAATGCCACGTGGACAGGGCTGGCGGATGGATCATATTATTAGACACATGTTCTATTAAAATGCGCACTGAATCATGTGCAATTCCAGAGTTCAGTGATCAAGATGTGCGCCATCACGAAACCAGATTCCACCTAATAGGCAATGACTCGGGATGGCTACAGCAACCTGACTTCAAACAGGAGCTGATGGATGAGCTAGTAGAATGTGTCCTTGGCACGATTCGACAAACAACAAACAGTCATGCAAAGACAATGAGAAGAGTGACGTGAAACTTTTCTCCAACCAGTCAACCAGTACACGTATTGGATCGCCGGATCGTTCGGTCCATCATCTCTTGCTCAAGGTCACAGGCATCAGCATCACCCTATCAAGAGCACCAAAGCTTTTTCCTCTGTGCCCCTTCCGTCTAACCCGACTTAGCGCGGCGCATCCTCTTTCTGGATAGTTGGTGGGATGGGCCGCTGATGTTGGCTATAAAAACGATTAGCGACGGCGGCGTTGGTTGCGACTTTTTTTTTTGGTGTATCCCTGTGTGCTGGCACCGACGAGTGCAAATATGCGGGCTAATGGGCCTATGTAATACGTCGAGATTGATGAGGTATATGCCGGCTAGGGCTCCTGCTTGCGACTTGGAGTAGAACGACATGAGGCCTGCCCCGAGCAGGGTTGGCACCAGCAGAAGCAGGGTGATGGCGAGCCACCGGGGAAATTTGTGCAGGATCGCAAATGTACGTTCCCAGGAGCGTGGGAAAGACGGACACCACCCCGAGGACATGTTGCGGAGGGCGGCCGTCTTGGGCTTGTACCTGAACCCGACCCGAACCTGACAACCAACGTGGCAGAGAATGTGGTGGTGATGCCCGAGGGAATGACAATTATAATGGTGTTGAGGCAGAGAAGCCAGAATTGCAGGTTGGGGGCCGCCTCGAGGATGGCCCGAAGCTGAAAGACCTTTTGCCATTGCTCGACTGATTCCTGCCGATGGACTTGACTCTTCGATCAGTCTTGATCTCTCGGCCGCTGGGGAACTTGGCCTGGCGGATGCCGTCGGGCAGCCAGCAGAAGGTCACGGCGGCACCAACGTCCTACAGGAACAAACATGACGCGCCAGCTCTCAAACAACATCGGTACCATATTTCCGTCCACGGCGTGGCCTTTTGTCTCGTTTTACACTGAGTGAGAGGCGATGATGATGAGTGCTGGCGTAATGACGGCCTCGAACATTCCCAGCAGTGTGCGCACGGCCGTTACACTGGGAAATTCTGCGTTGCCGTCGTGCAGCAGATCACGATGCTCCAAAGGATGACATTGATGCCAAGCACCTGTGTGATGGGGAATCGTTGAATGAGGTATCCTTGGGGAAATTCGGCCACCGCGTAGCCGATGAAGAATGATGTGGCCATGGGGAAAAGTCGTTGCAGTCGCCAAACTTGAGACTCTCCTGGATATGCCCATGATGTTGGCAATAGTTTATGAGAACCTTGACACATTAATTGGAGGAATTTGCATAAGAATAAGAATATGCGCGGTATGATGGCCTAGTCGATGTTTCGAACAACCCTTTCGAAGCTTTTCCCCAGAAGTATGTTTTCGAGCTCAGAGTGGCTCGATGCCTCACGACTTGAAATTTTATCCTTGGCTTTGGTGTCCATGAGACGCAGGGCCACGCTGTTCAGCAAGCCGCACTATTACCCAGCTATTGCAAATTCTCTGTACTATACGGAGTACTCCTTATAGACCTTGTCTTCTCTTCTAGGTTTGTCTACTCATAGAATACGTACGACGCCGTGTCACAAGGGGGCCTGCTCCTTTCTCGTCCGCAATCAAGCAAATGACGTTATACTCCTGACGCTGCGTCGTTACTACTTGGTAAACAACAGAGTACAAAAATCCCCTTGGCGACGGTGGGACCCATTTCAAAATCACACATCACTTGATACCAAGAGTTTGACCTTGGCATGAATAGGCCTATTGCAATACGATACGGTTGAGCGACAAACTGTACGGCTACACGTTGCACAAATACTTGTGACTTGTGTGTTCGATATCACAAAAGTCGCCGCCAAAAAGAAGTATAACCCCATAAAAAAATCATTCCACTTTCCCGCTGGTCCTCCTCCCTTTTGCCCCGAATACGCAGGACCCGCGGATTCTCTCCAGTAAATGGCTCAGTACGGAAGTGCGGAGTATAATATACATGTACATTGCGCGAACCCTCTTTCTCTTGCACGGAGTACTCCGTATTATTTGCGCCTCCCTTTAACCTCGGTGCGCGGCCATCAAGAGTCATGGCAGGGGATAATATCGGAAGCAGGCCTATTACCAACCGCCCTCCCTTGGTCGTCGGCACGTCGTATTCCCCTCCGTCATCAGGCAGATACGAGCCGCCCGCAGCATCGAGGCTGCGTACGAAACACATTCTTTGCCGAGTACTCCGTGCATACATGGAGCGGTCTGCAAATCATCTTGAATCTTGAATTTTTTTTTTTTTTTTTTTTTGTGGAGGCATGGATTTTCCCTTCCTTGCACTCGCACCGGCCGGTGATGTCGTCACTAGTGGTTGCAGGTGTGTTCTCTTTGGCGCATTGAGCTTCATGTGATAGTGCTCACTCACTCTTGGCTTGCACGACGTCTACTTCTCGACGAGGATCGTGTATTTACTTGATTTTGTTTCCGACGATACACTAAGTACGAAGATACGGCCAGAATTTAATCTTCACATGTGCTGCAATAGTCGTTGCATTAAAAAAGTCGCTAAGCTACCTGTCTTTATCTCGAATGCTATTCCGTCAAGCTATTGCCGATATCCTCAAGTTTCCTCGTCGCCACTGAATATGTATTTAGTCCACCAAAACGCTTCGAATCCGAACGGCAAAGATCGCATCAAAAGGGCCGTAGCGAGGGATCTGAAGCTCGGTTTCTTAGGCGAATTGCCACTTGAGCTCTGCTACATTGTTGCTGGATATGTTTCCCGGCAGCTGTCTGCCGTCGCGTGCCAAGACGTTGCACGACATCTCTATCCTTCCAATTCCACGATCGACCTTACTCAAGATGTGTAGACTACGCCAGATACGTGTGCATTGAGGGTATCTCGCACCTCCAATCCTTACAAAACCCACCTCTGGGGAATGAAGGGAGGGGGACGACGGTTTCTTGATACACGGCAAGGCCAGAGATTCCGGGCAATCTATGTGATTTATGTGGCATACGACCATATTGGCATCAGAAATATTCATTTTGAATCGCCCAAGCGCCATCTTCCATCCTCGCATTGGGGTTGCCATGGAGTATGGTGGAAACAGCTGGCTAGAAATAGTGGCCTCGTACGAATGTTGACATAGTCTAACGTTGGTCCATCCTGGGTCCCTTTTACCATTACCTATCCCAACATGGCCTAGGGCCAGAATATCAGACGCCTTTTAGATCCTACAGACTCCGCTGTTCCAGGAGGCGAGTCGTCCCCAGGATTAGCCAGTTCGACTAATAGATCTGGACACGTGAGACTTACCCGAAACCCCAGTGGGCTATACACCTCAAGAATAAATTTCGTTGATTATAACACACCCAAGATAAGCGGCTACTCTGCCGCTATTTCTAAATCTCACATTGTAAAGTCCCATGCGCACGATTCAAATACCAGTACACGGTAATAGACTTGAACGATGATACAAGCTCGGAAATATAGACACACATGCCTATCAATACGAAAGAATATCTGGCACAGATTCGAGCTGTCAAAATATCCCGATCCTGGCTTTCTAGGTTCCACGGCATGATGTGGAGATATTAAAGGCAAAAACACTGGCACTAACAACGATGCATTAGCTCTATCCAACCCAGGCACGAGCAGTCATGCAGTATTCTTTCCATAGCACGCCCACATCCTCTTGATATCTGGAAAGGTCCCTGAATTGTCAGGAGATGACGCTTGAGCCTCTCTACTTCTGGACGTCATCCCGACTGGCTCTGGCCCAGGAGAGTTGGCGCCATCCCGCTGCGGAAACTTCGTTCTTCACAGCAAGGCAACGCAACGCAACGCGGTAATCAATACCCTGAATTTCGTGAACCAACATCGACGTACGGGGTCCAGTCCGCGAGGCATCGCTTCCCCATGGGAGAAGTGAGCATCTCTCCATTCTTTGTCTTTCGTGAAAGCAGAACCCAAAAAATTTGCACGCCGACAGTGGATCCTGCCATGATCCAAGAACCAACTTCTCCTCGGTGCATCATCTCCCAGCCGCACCAAGTCCCAGTTTTCCAACCTTTCTTCAAAGCCGCTCGCCAAGGTCAGACCAACGCAGACACGGTGTGGTATGGGTCCTCATCACATCGCCCGACAACGTCGAAGCCATACGGTGAAGCCATACGGTGAAGCCATACCGGTGAAGCCATACCGGTGAAAGCACCGAAGTCACGGAGCAGGCTAGCTAGTAGGTCTGCGTGCCCGCGAACTCTCGAGGTTAGTCCTGCCAGCCGGAACTCCGACGATTCGTACTCAACGTCAGCTATGGCTTCGTCGTGGAAGTAACCAAGGATGCCGGTGTTGGCAATATTCTTGGTCATTGCGTTGGAGAAGTGGGAAAGGGAAAGGTAAAAAGTCTCGTACTGATTCGTTGGGAATTTTGGGAATTTGGCAGTTGATCTCGGGCCTTGATTCTAGCTCCAAAACTTCCCGGATGCTGTACTTTATACCGTCGCCAGCAAAAGCGCTGAATGCGAAACGGGATCCAGACTCTCTCGGATTGGAGATCTCGCATGCGATGCCCTAATCTTCCTTTGTTTGCATTCCGGACTTGTTTCTTTCTTTTCAAGGGTGTCTGTCTCACTTTGATCTCCGATATCGCTTGCTCTTGAAACCTTCCAGAGGGCTAATCACTACTAATAAGGCGTGACGGTGGGAACTTGAAAGGGGGATGAGGTGATAACAGAGTCTCGTGAAAACCTCGGCCGTCCAGCGTCATCAGTGATGACGTATATTACGGTATTACGGTATTACGGTATATACATACATACGGCCAAGATGGTCTTCAACTCAAGAACGGGAGAGAGGCGCTCCACTTGTGACCAGTGAGTGGGTCGGGACTCGGGGCTGGCGCATGGAGAACGGGATTAACCCCGAAACTGGTATTAGCAGATAACTCATGGCTGGAGAATGTGGAGTTCGTGCTTCCCGGATAGTCCGGAATCTCTTCAATTGTTCGGAGCCTGTGGCTACCGTGAATACGAGTCGGGAGAATTGAACAAAAGGGATGCGTCCCGCATCCGCTTGTACATGCATGACCCAGCCAGAGCCAAGAATACCTGATCGCAATATCCCAGGCGCCGACTCGCAACGAAAACAGCGAAGCCAAACAAAGAAAATTTTAGAGACACTATGGGAACAGATATCAAGGTTGTGGTGAGCAGATTACTCTTCCTCCTCCTTCTTGCCCTTCTTCTTCTTATTCCCGCCGGCGAAACCGCTCGCACTGGGTTGTGACTGGAGGTGGACAACCAATCGTGTCCATGACTCTTCCTTGTCCCATTCGAAGCCAGCCAGGTAGGGCTTTTCGAGCTCGTCATCAGTCTATCGGCCGTCAGCTTCACTATTCAGCTATTTTTTACGAACCCATAGTAGATGAGAGAGTGTAAGCTACGCACTCGCTTCTTGTATGCCTTATGAATGACATCCAATGCATCCTTGATGGTAACGCCCTTCATGTTTCGCGCCGTGACTTCCATTCCCAATGGAAAGTGCAAGTCAATTTTCTTGACGGGGGTTTCGTCAATGGCAGCTTCAGAATAGCGGGGTCTTCTACTGTTGATGAGCTTTTGTTGATTTTCCTGAGAGTGGCGCATGTTAGTACTGACCCAAGAAAGTGAGGCCAAATGAGAGTCTAGCGAGGTCTACCGAGTGACATACCAGCCCGTTTTCTGTGTCTCAATGGCAATCTCCAATTCGATACCATCCTTCTCTATTGTGCACAATCAGCAATCGGCACTACGACGTGGACCCCAGGCAGCTCGTCCAGTCTAGAAGCCTGTGAGTCTGAAGTCAAAACTGTGCAAGCCAGCTCACCGAGATCATTGATGTTCATGACACCAGCAGCACTGGAACTTTGCCTCCTGTGGCCCTTCTCCTTGGGCGGTGACGATGACAAGCCTTGGACGGCGGAGTCGACCTTGGTAAGTGGTTCCGACATGTTTGCGAATAGGAGTGTGTGTGTGCGTGTGTGTGCGTGTATGTGTGATTGATTATTGACAACAAAGGTATGCTAGATTGCTCAACTCGTAATCGGGGTCTGATGTATCCCGTCAGTTCAAGCGCGATGGGTGTGTGAGATGTGCAAATTCACTGTTTTGAAAAGTAAGCATGATGTGTAAGAGACGAACCTTCCTTGCCTGCGAGCCGATGTGGTTCAATGGGGGCCTACAGAGTATCAGACGATGATGAAAGAAGAGGGTGAGAAGAAGAGGGGGACGAGGGGACGAGGGGACGAGGGGGACGAGGGGACGAGGGGGAAATGGCTACATATTTGTTCTCGGCGGCCTGAGGTGGTTTGAGGTGAATGAACCCAGCTGTTTCCAGTTGCCCCTTGCTCTTTCGTCAGACCGGGCGGGGTAAGTGCTTCTTCGGTGCTTCGGTGCTTCAGTGCCGTCAGTGTCCATGAGCGCACGCCCAGAAAGCTATACATAATACACATGTACGGGGAGCGTGCGTGTGACTCGCCTCGATCGCGTGACTATAGGAACAGTGAGTGGTTGGCATGGGGGTTCACGGGCGGATCACTCAAGTGCTCACTGCTTAGGTATGTACGTACGTACGTATACAGTATGGACAGAGCCCTGGCATGCACTGGGGTTGGTCATTGGGGGTCATTGGGGTCATTGGGGTGGGCTTGAGAAAAGGGCTCTGTCTTGACTGTCGAGGTACTGCACATGCTGCACATGCTGCACATGCTGCACATGTAGATGAACAAGACAAGACGACTGAAGTATTGATTGAGTGCCACGATTTGAGTGGGCGGGGGCACTGCGGTCCACCCGTGGCCACCCGTAGCCACCCCCGTATTAGCACGTCTCAACCGCTGATCTTGGCTGCTGGCCGAGCCCTTTTGGGGGCCTGTCGGGGCTTAGCGCTGCACCTGCAAGCAGCTATTTGCGCGCGATCCTCTGGGGTAAAAATCCGGGAAGCCTGTCATTAATTGACCCACCGCTGGAGCTGGTCTGACCCTCAGTTACCTTGGCCAAGAGTCGGTAGATGCCTTGCAGTGATGACGGTCGAAGGGCTATGCCGTCTGCCTGCATCGGTCAAGTTTGGCGGGGGCGCAAAGGGGTGGTAATGGTCCCTGAAGACTGGACGCATCGCAAGAGAGAGAGAGAGAGAAAGAGAGAGAAGGGCAGGGCGAGGCCGGTGAGGCGCGGCATGGCGTGGCATGGCGTGGCAACCCTTTGGGAAAACCCAGTGCGACGCAGCATCGACTGACCCTCTTGCCCTCTTCCTCAACCCCTCCTCCTATGTATGTATGTACATTATACATAGGCGTCCAAGAATGAGCACTGTCCTCGGCGGAATAGCTGCACAAGCTGACAAGCCAGGCCTGCCCGGGCTTTCACAGAGCTCAAGATGGATCATGTCGCCTCACCTTGAGAGGTCGGCCGTGGCTATTAGCCCTCGGGCCTCGACATGGCTCGCACAGTGCCGTGCACAACGGTGACTCGGCTGAAACCTTGCCTTCGTGGGTCGCAGCAACTTGCAGCCGAGCTTCGTCATCCGGCGGTCATTGGCTGTCCGTCGACGTCGTCCCTGCGTGGGCATTCAATGCTACTCGGTACCGTAATCCGTACAACTCCGTAGCGACCACGATTCCCGCGCCTGTGCCTGCCTGACCTTGGCCCGGTATCGCACTCCTTTGCTTTCAGGTTGGATATCGGCATCTCGAAACTTCAATTCGACCTTGGTTCATTTTGGAACATGATCGTCTGTTCAGTGCAAGCCCTCCTCCAATGATGAATACTTGCTCACGTGCTATCATGAATCATGACACTTGTTGGACCCTTTGACAGGTGCCAAGGCCTCAGGCAGGAACTGGGACCCACCCATATTCTGGTATAAGTCGGTATACCTCGCGTCGCGTGTCATGGCCACTATGTGCAGTGTACCTTTGATTTGCTACGTGCCTGAGGCTTTACCGTAATCAAGGGGATGACGAATGCAGCGGTGGACCTTATTAATGGAACGAGTGGCCCCATCAGGTGCTTGCTTGTCTTGTAGCGGAGACCTCACTTGTTGGCTATCGCAGCGAAGCCAGTGGCAACGAATCGAATGGTGGTGGTTGTACTGGCAGTTGGCAACCGAACATGACAACAAGGAGTCTTTCTTCTCCGCGCTCAGTAGAAGATCATATAATACTGAGCAGACTGGAAAACTGCTTCGTCTGGGTTGACGTTGGTGTTGGGCTCAGATCAACATAAGAGGTTCCACCTTATCATGCCTGGGGCTGAGCTTCTCGGTTCGAGCTACCCGGGACTTTGGTTTTACGTAGCAGAAGCCAAGTCAGAATTGCTGACTGTGGGGCAGCCACCTGAGATTGTATTTAATGGCCGCGCTTTCCCACTTTGGCAGAGGGAGGGGACGCGCAATCCATTGCATGCGCTACGTCAGTCCTTGGCGTTGCCTCGACGCAGAGGCGGCACTGCGGGCCACCTGTTGATCTAATTGACCACACAGAATGCCGCCAGGACAGTGGGAGTGGACTTGGCTGACGAAGAAGAAGAAGAGGACGACGACGACGACGACGCTTCCTCACGTTGCTGCCCTCGACCCCCATGATGCGGCGAAAGCACTTGTTGCGGCCGGTTATGAAAGAGCCCGCGTGTCATGTCATGTGTGAACTTCATCATCTATCTTTTGGATTGTCTTTGCTTCATTCATAATAAACCGCATCCATTTCGATTCTGGTTTGATCCTGCGCTCTGTTCCTTTCCACTTATTTAGCTGTGTCGACAAAAAGGTGACATCGGTTTCCCCCGAGTCATTACATCCATTTTTGACCGGGCTCTTCAGTCCTGTATTCTGCCTCCTGCCTGCTGTTCTTTTCACCGCAAGTCCAGTCTCGGTCTCTCCTCCAGTCATGAACAGACATGCCACCGCGGTCTGGCTTACCTGACAGTATCAAGAGACCAGAGGTGTTGTATCATTGGCCGTACAACCCTCCTCTGCCGACGCTACCATGGCGAGCATCGCAGCAAGCAGTATCGACAGAGGTCAAGCTACCACCCTCATTGCTGGATCCTTGAGTGCCGCATTCTCAAAAGCCCTGGCTGATGGTCTCGAAAATGAGCTCCTCACGTATTACTACCTTGGCGAGCAGAAATTCCCTGTGAACCTTGACCGAGTACTCGACCGTCTACTGGCCGAATTTACCAGAGAGCTTTGGGGTGAACTCTACCAATATTATCAAGAAACAGGATCTGAACCCTCAAGACAAGTCACTCTGCTATTTGAAGGACCTATTCGACAAATGATTCTGATATGGAATGGTCCTGAGGTGTCCAAGTGCATACTCGACAAGCTCGCGCCTGGCCTATCCCAGAGAACGCAATCATGGTCGCTGAGCTCCGTAGGCATTGACTTGCCGTTAGCGCTGCAGCTCTTATGTAGCTATTGGCATCGAGAAATGTCATCGCAATCGCCCGGAGGCTCTCCTGATGAGATTGCCCGCAAGCTGCACACACAAATAGCCACTGGAACCTCGGCCAAAAATCTCATTGCTGCCATTCGTAATACTCTAATGTCTCCACATTACGTCCAGGTGCACATCAACGAGTCTGCCATGTGGAATCTTCTTCTGAAAAAACCGTTTGCTCCTCCCTCCAGCGGTCATCATGTTGTCCAGTTCAAATTCGACTGCCGGCTGTTTGGACCATGGGATGGAATAGCAGATCCACAGCTTGTCAACATCGGTTCCTTGCCAGCCATTACGGGCACAGCTGAAGAATGCGTGTACACCACCGTGTCGGAATATGTTGACAAGGCATGGCCCAAATCTGGATCGATAGTGTTGAAATGCCTGGAGGAAGCCATTGGTAGTGCGTCCCTATCCTTTCAACAGGGGAATCCACGTCCGGTCTTTCGGTATGGGACGAAAGCAATCAAGATGGTCCCTACTGCCCCGGTCTACGGCTTGTTCACGTGGAACTGGAAAATGCCGCCATTCGTTTGAAAGTTTCTGGTTGGGCCCATACCACGATTGATATATTTCAACAAGTGTGCTGGCTCTGTGCCACACTGAGTGCTTCTCCATTTCCTGGCGCAATTTCAGAATGTATCACCTCCATATCCGACTGGACATATTCGAATGATTCAGTCCATGTCGACTGTGGCCTGGAACACCGGCCTGTCCCCGAAGGCGAAGGTGAACCATGGCTACATCAACTGCGAGGAGCGGCTATAGCGAGCGGATTCCCTGTCCGCGGTTTCACCTCGACACAACTGTGATGCCAAGGCCCGGCCACGCGGCTTGCGGACCCTGGAAATCCGGTATGGCGACGATCCAGCCCCGGCTCAACATGTCTCCTGCTACGAGGACTTGGAGCTGGGCTGTGTCGGAATACACGGCTGGGTAGTGCTTCGACGCCTCCTGGAAGGCAAAAGACGGCGCGCAGTTGATTGACACGGCATCCTCTGCCATGACCAGAATGAGAAACAAATGTCCGTCAACGGCAGCGAGACGGCTTTCGCGGTTGAAGAATGATGTTAGGTATGTCAGGTCTTATTTTCTGGTTTGGAACGGTAGACCTGTCTTGGTTCTTGTCTGCCGTGCCGTGTCCGAGTCCCGAGCCGAGGCGACAGCGGGAGAATTGTCTCATTCCACAACATGAGCATTTCATCACTCGGCCGAATGACGTCGAGCGTCACCGGTGCCTGGGCTGATTTCTATAAAAACATGACACGTCGAATTTCGGTGCCATGTTTTCCGAGCCTGGTTCCACGACATAGAAATGAGCTACCAGGCTACGCTACGCAACACTCTGAGCGAGGGCGGCTTGGTCAGGTATCTACGGAGTATATGTGCGGCTGGGCCCGAAACAGTATCATCGAAGTTTATCATTTTTAATCCCCTTTGCATCTTCAGCTGCATAATCGGCCGTCGAGCGAGCACCGACGACAGCCTAGTCAAGAGCTTGGGACGGGGCGCTCTAATCAACTGCTTGCATCTTCCGGACACTTTCTCATCCCCAGCAACCCTCGAGAGCTTGGCAGTCAAATTTATGAATTCTCCCAGATATCGCGTAAATGACATGCAGAAATAGGCAGACCCCGTAATGACTGCATCCGGGTCTTTCCTGACCTCAATTTGGGCCACATGGCGGTCCAGACTCCAGAGCCAGAGCCGCCATTGAAGTATATACTAGAGGACTCCAGATGAGAGGCCACTTGAGATGATGACGAGAACAAAGACCCGGGGCCATAAATTCGAATAGAGAATAGAGTGGCACCGGGAAGAAGCGAGATGAACGGCGGTCACAGCATGCTCACCCCGACCTCACCTTCACTTCACAATGCACATCACCTTGAACCCCAACAACGTGGCAAGCGCCGCCGCAAATCATGACTTAATACATGCAGTGACACCGAGTTCCATTTGTAAAACTCCATAGGCTTCCTGATTTCTCATACAAGCCTGCTCCTTTCCCACCACATCTACTCTCTCAACCAGCCGACATCATCTCGACATCATCTCCAATTATACACCCACAACTTTTATATATTTCTTCCCCAACCGCCGGCACCATCCCCATGGATCGTCATATTTGGCACGCCATTTCGAACAAACCTCCCAACTCCCGCGGACCCTCCTCCTCCTCCTTCTTCCCCTCAACACCCAAAACACCACAATCATCAGCCCACGCACGTCTCATTAGCGTCTTCAAAACTTCAACCCCAAGCCCCCATCAGCCAAGTCAAACGTCCCCAAGAGCCCTTCCTCCCCGCGAAGAAGAAGAAGCACCCCAAGACGCCCTTCTCGACCCTCCTGTTTCAACAGAAATCACCCACCCGGTCACCATCCTCAAACCACCCTCGCCGCCCCCTCTGGCACCAGGTAAAAAGCACAATGGAGGACGAAAAACACCGCAACAAGTTTAACATCTACAGAACCAACCTCTCCTCGCGAAAGCAACAAACGAGAAGCTCAAGGAAAAGCTCGCCGCCGCCAGACCGCCGCCGCCGACCAGAGCAAGAACATCGGCGCGCTGGAAACCCAGCTCTCCCGCGCCGAGAGGGAGCTCGTGAGCGAGAAGAGCCGCCTCGCCGCCCTGGAGAAGAAGGTCCAGGCCTCCGAGGCGCAAAAGACGTGCGACGCGCTGCGCAGCCAGGTCGACAGCAAGACGTACGAGGCCCGAATGTACAAGATTGCCCTGAAGGCGGCGCTCAAGCTCCTGGGGTCGCGTCGCATGCGACGTACGAGTCACTGCTGGAGATTACAGAGAAGCAGATGCACAAGACTCAGGTCGAGAAGCTCGCCGACAAGGAGGAGATGGAGAGGCTTGCTTGTGCGCAGGAGCCTCGCCGTGACCACTGTCTGGCGGAGAGCGCTCTTCCCAGAACCGATGCCGTGTGTGGCCTCGCGTCCGAGAGGCACGCGGAGGTGGCTGTCGAGGAGCCGCAGACACCAGGGACGAAACGAGGTGCCGAGTCGGACTCTGACGGTGCGCCCATGGCCAAGATGAGGAGGTTGACGCCTCGACAGAGCCCTCGAAAGATAATCCATGACGATGATAATTAAGTATGGGAGGGGCCATTATTGCTATAAAGCTGGGTTTCAAAATTGAACAGGCCAGACAGAGTTGCCTTGATAATGTTTGAATGGGGCATATCTTAAAGACGATTTGCTTGGCGAACTAAGCCGAGACTTGGCGGCACCCGTCATACCGAGAGAGTCAAGGTTTGGGTTTGGGTTTGAGATTGGGAGTCATCACATCAACCATCTGGTGCGTGTTGCGCAGAGCGTAAGGGGCGGATTATACCACGAAATGCGGTAGAGCTGCGAGTTGAATTGGCCATCGTGACTGTAGCTCAGTCATGATCGTTAGAAGCTACAAAGAAATTGAAGGTCAAAACAGGATTAAAACTTGATCGCTTGCCCCAAGCTTTTCCCGTTATGAACCGTCTGCCGTTTGACGTTTGTGAAAAGAAAAGATGAAAGAAATTTCACATACAGAACCAACCCTAGTATGCGTCCATTCGCTCCATTTAACGCCCTCTTCTCTCGTCAATATAGTACTTTCCCAACAACCAACACCCCCTCCCCCGGCGTTCTGAATCCAAATACGCCTGCCCTAGTTTTCGACCCAGCATCGACCGCTACGGTTAATGCTGCTGACCACCTACACCGGCACTTGCAGCGCTCTCACCGACCTTGACCTCGTCATCTGGCACTCCGATTGCCACACTGCCCGACGCACTCGCGATACTCTGCGCAGTCATGCCGCGCTCTCGATCTGGCCGTTGGGGCACGATGTTATCACGAGGACCAGCGATGCTCACTCCCCAGATGGAGCCACACTCACGCTGGCGGTCGTACTTACGCTGTCACTTCTGGGACGGCTAACGTCACTTGCTCGTCTGCTGTGAACCACTCGCTCGAGTTCCCTGATGCGTCGTTTCAGGGTCTCGTTTTCCTTCTTTGCAGTCTCAAGTTCGTTTCTGTAAAAGGCGGTTTCCTCATATCTGGAAGTGGCCGGCATGAGGCCAGGGCTCATCTGCTCGCCATGACTAACGCTCCCAGGAGTAGCAGCGACCGAGTTCATGGAAACCGACGGTGCGTGGGGCACCCGTTGGCTGTGGAAATAGCTGGAAGGATCCAAAGCGCTTTGTTGGGGACCCGGCGAGTTAGTACGACTAATACGGGAATGGGAGCTCTGTCGCGAAAGCGGGATCGACTGCGCTGATCGTGGGACAGGGTGTCGCGCCTCATGCGACGAAGCGAGCTGCAACCCGGGATTCTGTGATGCCGAGGAAGAATTTCGGTGGTGTCTTCGTGACGTGGGAATCGTAAATCCGGAGCCGGAGAGGAGGGAGGATTCGGCGATGGGGTCGTGAACAGAAGCCGGGGTCGATATGGATGAAGCATTGACACAACCGAATTGTTCTGGGCAGCCCGTAGGAGGGACAGTTCGCGAGTCAATCGGTTTACCTAGCATTTTCATCATGTCAGACACGGCCACACGTCCAAGGAGAAGGGTTGGTTGGTTGCTACCCACCACCGCTTCCTGTTCCTTCTCCAGCTGCATATGTAGCTCAGATGCCGTCAAGGGACGGGGATGCCGCAAGGGTCCAGGTCCAGGTCCTACTGAAGAATCCGCCGATGACGGCGGTGGTTGGGACTGCATTGGCCGAGCAGCAGTGAGTTGGGGCGAGGTAGCAGAGGAAGCGACAACAGGCTGGTTCAAACTAGCACTGCGACTATGATGGCCATGGCTCACGGCACTCTGGTTCGACGGAAGGATATTGATTAACGAAGAGGAAGGCGACGACGTTGCTGGCTGTGGCAGAGGAGCCATCTGTTGGGAAGACTGTCGACGAGACATGGCCGCTAGAGAATGTGGTGATGGAGGAACCGAGTTGAGATCAGGCATGGTTTTGGGAGAGAAAGCTAGATCGAACCAACCCTCTCGGAGAGGAGAGGGGAGCGAGCAAGGGGAGGGGGAGGCAAAGGGGGAAATGTGTTTGTTCGTTTCGTAGCTCTTTCCGTGGCTGGGAAAAAGAATAATAATAATCAGCTGGACAACCGGGAGAAGCAAAGGAAAAGTTATGAGTAGCAAATAATAGTGGAAGGAGGTCTGTTGGATCGTGGCAGCTTGAGGAGAAGACCAGCCAGCCATTTGGAAAAGTGGAAAAGGGACCACCAGACGAGGCATTGAAGGTGTGGGGCGCTCTGGTCTGGGTGACCTGATTTGCTGTGGTAGGGACAAAACTAGTGGCCGGCTAATTACATACTGCCTGCCGTCAAGGTCCGTTGTCAAGGTCCGCCGTCTGTGCCCTTTGATCAGTGAGTGACTGACTGGGCTGTGGACTGCGGACGAGGCGGGGGTTTGGTGGGGACCTGGCGGCACTACGGCTGTCGACACGGGCACTAAACTCGTTTGGCTCCAGGGCAGCGGCACCAACAGAAATGGGAAGAAAAGATGAAAGATCAAAGCGTCTCAGGAGTCAGGAGACACTCGTACATACATACATGTACATGCATACATACATGACAAGCCCGCACATTTTTCATGCCGCTGCGTCGCCGTGTGTACGGAGTAAGTCATGAGTAATGACCATTATATCCATCATTTGAGTCGCATACATACTTTTGTATGTATGTATATGTATCGTGAAATAAAACAAATACTACGAGGAAAAGCTTCTCCACGGGTTTTTGTCGTTTGGTACCAAATGCGCAGTTCTGTAGACCTGCGCCATCTACAGTGGATTGTCAGTGGGTGAGTGGGTTGTAGCCGTCATCTTGACGTCGTCGCGTGCACGCAATATAAACGGGGACCCTGGGATGGTCAGTCATCGCTTGATTGATGACGGCATGGGAATGTCGCGCAGCAGATAAAAGAGCGCTTTCCCCAAAAACAACCCAATAAGAATTTAAGAATTTAGAAATTGCCTCTCTTCCGCTGGTATCCGTAAAATTACACAGCTCTTCTTTTCACGACATACTCTCTCTATCTACGTCATGGCTGAATCTCCGCCTCCAGAGCGCCAGAGCGACAAGCAGCTTCACGAAACACCCGGTGACAGCGACGGATTCGGCACGTCCAAGGTGGGCAACAAAACCAAGAGAACGAGTCAGATGTCAAGGTATGGTGACGACAATCGCTCTTTTGATTCTGATTGATAAAAAGTTTTAACTAGGTCTCTTGACAGAGTCTCGAGTCTAATCCGAAAGGCCCATTGGACCATGAGTTGAACAAAAAGTTTGCAAAGGGTGAAGGCAATAGCGTCGGGGCCAATGTACAAAAATAGATTTTGGAATTTCTTCCTGATTAATTGATCATCAATTAATAACACACATGCTCCAGAGCATTATCGCATTGTGTTCACACTCATGTATACTACATACTGATCCATTCAATCGAGAATTCATCAATTGCGCAGCCGGTAAAAACTTGCCAAATTTTGAGGACCAACTCAGTAAGCTTACATGAAACAGACTAAAGGTAATGTCATCCTTCCTTTGGGACATTCCCAGATCCTCAAGTAGCCTTCCCATCAGCTGTCTTGAATGCAGACGATACAGACGTGTTCTCTTCAGCCCCAAGAGCACCACCGGCACCAGCATCGGCACCAGCAGTAGCACCAACACCAACGGCACCACCAGAACTGGTACCTGAGCCAGAAACAACACCAGCGCCAGAGCTGGGAGTGGAGCCGGGAGCAGCAGCAGTGGACGTCTTTTCAGAAGTCTCCTTGGGGTGTTCCTTGCCAAATACTCTCTCCAATCCGGCAGCCTTGTAGGCGCTGCCGCCATACTCCTCCTTTTTCAAATCGGCGAGACGTCGGGCCTCGGTGTGAATGTCTTGCACCTGGCGCGTGCTGTCTGTGTAAAACTTGGCAATCTTCTTGCCGGTGGGGTTATTACTCGCCTTTTCAAAGTATGAGCCAATGCCAGTCAAGAAGGAATTGGCTCGCTGCATGATGCCGTAGCTCTCGTCAGTCGCCTTGGCGCGGTCGGTAGCATGATACTTCTTGTCAAGGTTCTGGATGGTGGTGAGAAAGCGGCTTGAGACGTTGTGCTTGGTGTCGAGTTCAATAGCGCGCTGGAGGGTAGCATCGCCGACAACGTAGCCATGGGCAAGGTATTCGGCCAAGATGCGGAGCGGGGCTTCTCTTCCTGGGTGATGTCGTCGGAGTCGCGCTCATCATTCTTAGTGTAGTGGCTGCCGTCGTCATCGGTGCTGCCGTTTGCACTGACGACAGTGATGTGATTGGGTCCCAGCTGGGTGTTGTTCAGCAGGAGGGCCGTCTTCATGGCCGTCTCCTTCTCGAAGGTGACCTCCGCGGACTTGGCCTCTGCACCAGGGGTGACCTTGAACTCAGCAATCTTGCCGCTGAGGAGGACTTCGTCAGAATCTCATTCCAAGATTGCTGTTGCATACGGTCCAAAGACTTACCAGAAACTGAAGAAGTTCTTGACTTCGGCATCGCTTGTCGCCGGAGCGATGTTCTTGACGTAAACAGTTGCGTTGGCGGCCATTGTCGTTACCCCGCTGTGAGATGAAATTTGGGATGTGAGATGACAGCTGGCTTTATTATTAATATCAAGGCAGTGGAATACTCCGTACTTGACGTTTATTTGAACTGACTTGAAGTTGAAGAGGACGTGAGAATGGGGTTTCAATAGTAGTAGAGCTTTTCAAAACAAGGGTGATGATGTAGGATCGAAGGAAGAACGCGCGTATTAGATTAGACGATGACATTTGGAGCTCCCTCCTGCTGATGAGTGACGACGTGAGAGACTGGAGCGGGCAAACCCGCAACGTCATCAGGGCAGGCGGAGTGTGGCAGGCCCGGCCTTGTTTGCATGTGCCCTCCTGCCCTCCTGCCCTCCTGCCCTCCTGCTCTCCTGCTCTCCTGCTCTCCTCCTGCCCTCTTGTCAATGACGACAAACGTCACGTCACTGCCGCTCAAGCCACGATCGCCGCCACCCTCTTTTTCAGGCTCGTTCCTCAACTGCCGGTGTGAGCCGCGAATTGTGTTGAAGACTTCTGTATCATGCCAGAGGACTTCTGGGTGGGAATAGTACCAAGCAGCATTCGTGTAAACGTCATATCAGGATAAGAACCTAGTTCTATCCTGCCGAGAAATTCTATGTGCCCAACATTGTATAATATCTGTTGACCGCCTCGGTCATGACACGAGGAAGCTTGGCCTTTCTCCATCCCACGTTGCGAATAAGGACACGTACTGTGTGTGGGAAGACTGAAAATCAAAGGGCAATTATCGATCGCCATTACCCGACACGGTGGGGCCCAGCAAACGCCTCTCCCACGAAGGCACGATCGATTTGGCGGGAAACGAGGTTAACAAAACGCTGTTATAGGAAAAAAAAAAAGAAACCATGATACCGCAATTGCTTTTAGAGTTTGAGTCCTTCCGAATAGATGTAATAAGAGACCATGGACGGGGTTCACAATATGAAACATGGAGTGCCACATATTACCGCAGGTCCAGAAACAAACTGATCGATCTACTCCGCATGTACTCCGCATGTACTCCGTATATACATAGTTAACGAGCAGACGCAACGGTCAGCGCGGCATAAGACGGGGCGGTGAACATGCTTGTTTGTGCTTGAGCATGTTGAAACATATTTGAAGGGAATTGAGGCTAAAGAGCAACTTTTGCCAAAAGCGTGGATATTCCACTGGCAATGTACATACTGTGTCGAATCGTCTGTGGCAGAGCAAATGCGCAAAGTGTCCTTTGCAGCATGAACCCTTCTGCCAAAAGAAAAAAATCGCAAGGGTCTCACTATTACATAAGCCAATACGGAGTATTCCGTCTTAGCGCTGGGGATTGACTGGCTGTGCCGCAGAGCTCCACTGGACAATCCTCAGACACTTCAAATCACGGAAACCAACAGGATGGTATTACGGAGTAATAGCGCCTCTTGACCAGCATTAATCCTGGTCTGGTCTGGTCTGGTCTGTGCGAGTGTGACCAACGTTTCTCGACAATGTCAGCGTCGTTTTTTTTCCCTGCTTCATAAAAGGGGATCGCCGCCAGCCTCCAAACTGCCAGCTTTCCTCCTTGGCCAAAAAGACCTCTTTGTCGCCGCGCCCCGTTCGTTCTCACGACGTGAGAGTCTTCGATTCGCGATAATACCAGATTGTGCCGCTTGAGGGACGAATCGCCCTTTGGCTCCGACCGCATTGGATTGATTGATCCTCCAGCACCTCGCCCCGTCATTTCATGTAGTCCTCCCTTTCGCTGTGGGAGATCAGGGCTCATGTCCTGATTTTGACGTCCAAGGGGGCATTGCGACATTTTAGAGGTGAGCGATTCCGCCTCCCAGAACACCTGTTTTGTCGCAAAACTTGTCGCCGACAGCCGATACTGTTCAATTGTATGAGAGACGCTATTTACATGATTTCTAAATGTATCCCTTCAGGGTCTTCTTAACTCGTCGATATATCCATCCAAGTTCGGTTACGTTCATTACACAAAGGCAGCAAACTCGCCCAATCGTCATCGGCCTCGCCGGCTTCCCAGGATTCGCGCAGCCATCGGCGACGACTTTTTCCTCACATTGGGTCAAAGACATGGCTGTCTTTTTCCAAAACTCGCATCCATTATGACGAAGACAGGATCCTGAATCTTATCTGGTTCGGCCTGGTTGGCCTTCAGGTCATCATGGTGCTGAGCGTGTCAGTGCAGGCTGCTCGACACTACTTGCAAAGAAGACTGCGGAAGCAGATGCTTCCCTAGCTTCGCATATCGGCGTTGGGATTTGTGGGGAGTACTCTTTCGGTTTTCAAGCCCAGTGCCACGTTTGAAGCTGCTGGACGTTTCCTCTTTTTCTGCTTCTCTCATCTTGCCGTCTAGGTGAGAGATCGCATGGCCGGAGTTTTTGGCATTTGGTTCGGTGTTTTTCTTTCTTTTAATTTGCATAGCGGAATGACATCAGCATGTAGGACCAACTGTTTATTCAATTCATGATACGGATCAGGAACCTCTTTGTCGATTGCATTCGAGATAAACGACAATGATGCCCTCGCGTTCATTTGCTTCACCCAGGTAGTCAATCAGAGCTTATAATAACGGCTCGGTCCCTTTAGATTCGGCAAAGGTTCTATTCAGTATCGCAAGACCATCCTCTACTTGTCCCTCGGCCACAGTAATGGGCGGCGCGATGATCTACCACACAAGAGCATCATGGACAATTTCGACGGCTCCCAGTCACGGAACAATTTCATCACAAACGTTTCATAGGCTCTTCGAGAGGATATAAACTGGCAATTGAAAAAAGTCTACTTCAAAATCTCATGTGTCCCACAAATTGACAGTACACGTACACATGCGTTCTGATTGTAAGGGCTGATCCTGCTCGCGAAAAAGATGAGATACCCTCGACCACTTTAGAGTTCCCGGAATAGGGCAATTGAGATATTGCAGGATTATGCTTCGCCACTGCCATGGGCAATGCTCCGACTACGTGACGCCGCTTCCAGTCACGAGGTGGTTGACATACGACAAGATGCGAAGTTTGCTTCGGCGACAAGTCGAGGGTGGGCAGGAACACGGAGCAAAAAGCACCATCAGACTCGCGGCCAACTACGTCATCGGGTGTGGTGGGATGGTGGCTATACAGCTCGGTAGGAAAGATTTTGTTTTCAGCGACATTGCCCTAGTGAGACATTCCAGCGGCGAACTTTATAGTTCAGAATGCAAGTGTCTTGCACTGTCTGTCCCACGGGATCAAGAGAATGAGCTGCGGAATTCCATGTGTGGTTCATGGGGCACTGAGTTGTGATGAAAAAAAAACAAAAAACAAAAAAGAAGTTTGGCACAGCAACTGCAAGCATGCACTGATTCGATAGATCAGAGAATAGATGGACCATCAAGAGCGGAAATTACCCGATTGACAATGCCAGATACGCAAATGGTCCCTCTGGCGTGTAACCTACGGCGATCCGGCAGCAAACCTGACCTGTCCGAGGAAGAAAAAATACACCAAGCGCGTCGAGAATGGGCCTTCAAGAAGATGCCGGCCATGTACGCAAGTCAATGCACATGGGAGGACATGATTGCCTAGTAGCGGTGCAGCGGTCTTGGACGTGGTCGGGCTGGCGAGGACATTTTCGGCGCCTATGCCTACGCAGCGAGCCGCCACGACAGGTTGGCCGAGTTCTCGGCAAGAGACGGCATCGTAGCACCTTTACGGGCGCATGATGCTAGAAATTTAAAATTTACAGAAACCCAACCACGACAGAAACAAACATGCCGAATTCCGACGCCACTTCTGACAATCGGTCTCGGTGGCAGCCAGTCATGCATGAGCCATCTTTACAGATGGAATGAATGCACGGCCAGTCTACCACGCTGCTTCGCAAATGGAGCAGGTCTGAGCCTGGTGCCTTTCTGTCTCAGAATAATGGCTTGCTTCTGCACGAGATTCCGTGGTAGGCGCGTGGTCGACACGCCGACTTGATTCCTCCCTGCTGATCCTCCATTCCGAACCATTCTCCCCCGAAGAACTACTACTGAAACAGCGCGAATCGGCAGCATCTCAAAACTGCATATGCGATGGTTGATACCTTTCGAGATATGCTCTTCATGGACTACGTAAATGCCATGTCACCGACTCACGAATGCACAACCTACTCCTATATAAATCCATTCGCCCATCCATCCGTGCCCCAACCACGATAGAAGCCTCTCGACAGCTTCTTGCGGCGTAAACCCAAAAAAAAAAAAAAGAAAAACACTCCGTCATCTCCCACCCCGTCCAATCTTCTCATCATGAAGTTCAGCCAAGCTGCCATTCTCGCCTGCATCTCGTGTGCATTGGCCGCACCAACCGCACCGCCCACAGACAACAAAGCCATGACTGGCACGAGTGCAGATCCCCTTTCCGGTCTTCTCGGCGGCCTGTTAGGAGGAGGCGGCAAGAAGAGCAACGGGACCATGAAATCGACCAGAGCGACCATCGAGACCGCCGACGGCCTCCTCGGCGGCTTACTTGGAGGCGGCAAGAAGAGCAACGGAACCATGAAATCGACCAGAGCGACTATCGAGACCGCCGACGGCCTCCTCGGCGGCTTACTTGGAGGCGGCAAGAAGAGCAACGGAACCATGAAATCGACCAGAGCGACCATTGAGACCGCCGACGGCCTCCTCGGCGGCTTACTTGGAGGCGGCAAGAAGAGCAACGGAACCATGAAATCGACCAGAGCGACCATCGAGACCGCCGACGGCCTCCTCGGCGGCTTACTTGGAGGCGGCAAGAAGAGCAACGACACGAAGCCTGACACTGGCAAGAAAGTAATGGCCGGCCCTGGTGCAGCGAGCCCCGACGTTGCCGAGATTCTCAAAGCCATGGGATCCCCCGACGTCAAATCCAACAACTTGACCAAGCCCACCAACGCTGTCCAGGGAGCTTTGACCGGTGGCCTTTGGGCAGCCTCGGCATTGATCCCGTCGCGATCCTGAAGCAGTATGGAGAACTGCAAAGGGCAGGTGCTCTCGACGCTCTCAGGGGCCCGAATGGCGGCTCCATCCCAGGTCTCCCACTTGGCGCTCCTGCCGCCGCTCCTCCTGGCGCTGCTCCCGTCGGCCCTGTCTCTGGTCTTGGTCCTGCCTCTGGTGCGGCGCTCGTCCCAGTCGTCGGATAGTAAAGAAAGGAAAAAAAAAAAAAAAAGGGGGTGGAAGGTCTTTAGATATGTTTTGTCTCAGAAAAGTCTGGTCAGGGCGGTACCTGCCCAGGAGCTGCTCCGGGTGTGCGCAACCACAATGTGAACCAACATGGGGCGCAATGTCGGTGATGGAAGACTACTGAGCCAATTTGGCAAAGTAAAGAGTGATGATTCATGCAAGCATGTCAATTCTTTGGGGAGGAAAATGTGTCAGTTTACGTATTTATTCGAGGCTAGTCCGTGAATTCATTGGCTTCAACACCACATCCAAGTTGGTGCACAATTTGTTCTGTCGAATGGCAAAAGTGGAACCGAAACAAAAAGCCCCATATCTGCCTAATACCCCGGGTGTTTGTGCCTTTATAACCATCCTTACTCGTCACGTGAACACAGCAACAGCCCCGCTACAATGGCCATTTCCAAAACGCCATTCCATCTTCCGTAGTATAGTGGTCAGTATGCAAGCTTGTCACGCTTGAGACCCGGGTTCAATTCCCGGCGGAGAGATACGCAAGTACACCATCTTTTGGCGTCTGCCTAGCAGTAAAGTGACAAGTGTAGTAAGCCATCGCAATTCGCATGCTAGCTACAGGACGTTGTAAGAGAGCCAGGCCATTTCATAGATGAACGAACACCCGTTACGTTTCTGCGCAGCCCCACCGACGGACCACACGTTCTTTTGCTGCTCGTCACGAAGCCTAGACTGACATGGCAGTCCATAGACCTGTGGTAAAGGAGCAAGTGCATAGGTAGAAGGGCTAATTTTTCGGGTACAAACAGGAAGTCAGTATAGCAGAGAACCCGGGCTTACGGGGGGACAGATACAAGCCATGGCACGACTGGATGTCTACGAAGTCCTCCGTACATCTAGACACTGCCGCCACAACTCTGACGAAACGACGTCATGGGGCTTAGCTCTCGTCTCGTCTGACAAGGGCGTCGTACTACGTAACATATATATATATATATATATACATCTGCAGAGTACGGATTACCGTGCCAAGAGTGCAATATTGTTTATTTCCCAGCTCATTCGAAACAAGATTCTCTCCCCTTTCACTTTCACTTTCACTTTCAGTGCTCAGCTCACCAGTGCCAGTGCCAGTGCCAGTGACCACTTCCACAATGCAGACGGCAAAGCCATCGCCATCGCCGTTGCACACGCCCAAAGCTAATAATGCTAGCGATGCTCCTCCCCACCCGCCTACGTCATCCCAGCGTTGCAGATACTCAGAGACTCTTTCCACCGCCTCGTTCTCGTGGATCCAACTACCCAGACGCCGCTCTACAAGGTCCGCAACTCGAGTTGGATGCGCCGCGTCGACGTCTCTCGTCCGTCGCCGCACAATCAACAACAGGATGTCCCTGTCGGGTCCGCCGACTTCCACTCCTTCACGTCCGACGTCGATATAAGGGTGCACGAGAGCCAGGCTGTCATGGCCCGCCGACGCTTCATGAGCACCGACAGCGTGATTCAGACGCCCATGTTCGAATGGACGTGGCAGACCGCGTCGTTTACGAGCGACTTGCGACTCGTGGATCAGACGGGGCAGGTGGTGGCCGACTATGAGTCCGCAAGCTTCAGTTTGTCCAAGAGGGGACTCTGTACTTTAGGGTGTTTGTGGATGAGTTTATAAGGGATTGGGTTGTCGTGACGGCCATGGCGAAGATCGAACAAGGCAGAAGGAGGAGTAATGCTGGTGGTGCTGCAGCGGTCTGACGGAAACGCTTGGTTGCGAAAGGTTTTGTAGGTTCCCATGGTGCGAATTTGGCGGCGTGGCACATGTATCAAATCACAACGTGTACATTTGGCCGGAACTCATACAATAAGTGAATGGTTATAATATCGTACAAGATATGTCAGAAATAAAGAAGCCCCCGCGGCAAGTTGGCCCTTTCAAATAAATGGGTAACATTTGATCATCAAAACTTCTAAAACATTTCTCGAAGCTGAGAAAACACCGTCCCGTCGGGAGTGAACATGCCCTTCGCTGAATCCGGCGTCATGTCGGAATGTGGTTGCATTCGATCGTCTCCAAACGGGAATCTGTTTAGGCCAACGTAGCCCTCGAATATGCGTGACAACTCGCTTTGGATCTTCTTGCCGTTCTGATCCATCGATATCTCCGACGGTGAGGGGTTTTGGTGGACTTGAGGCATACTCATGTGCGGAAACGATGACTGGCCGACGGAATGGTTGCCATCCATGTGACCCATGGCGAGACCAATCATTCCTAGGGCGGCATTTGAATGCGCATCGTCATCGGGATTTAGGCCAAACCGGGGCGCCACGTCTTTGAGAGATTTGATCGTGCGCCACAGTCGTTTGGATACCCAGCTCTTTGCTGAGAGATCCTTGACCAAGTCCAGTGCCATATAAAACTCTTCTCTGCAAACGGCACTGAAGCGAACGGGAGCGTGGACCGATGCCAGAAAAACCACAGCTATGGCTGACGCAAGAAACTGATTGTAGAACACCTGGGCGCGTCGGTATAGATTGGTCGTACTATTCAAGTGGTTCAGATATTGAATAGTGTCTCTGGCCAAATCCACAACTCGTTGCGCCTGCACTGGATGCTGCATGATGCTCGTGGCGCTGTGCAAGATCGGAGTGTACAGCCAAATGCGAATCTATCTGCAGTAAGTAAAGCTGTCTCCCCAGGGGTGCTGCGAGTATAGATTAAATCGACTCACTTGATTCAGTCTCAGATACGTCCAAATTCTGAGCCGCTGCAAATTGTACGATGGCGTCGACGTGATTTGATTCTCCTTGTCCCAGTTGCGAATCTTGACTTCTTCGGGGACATTTTCATACCATTGAGAATCTCTCGATCGAGGTTGTCGATTTCCTCTTGCCTCAGCTCGTGAGCCAGAACAGGGCCGAAATGGGATACTTGACGCCAAACTTTGGCACCTATGCGAGAGTACGTAATCATGGCCACCAGAAAGGGGTATTCGTCCTGGAAGAAGTCGTCAGCAAACAATTACAGCCAGGCAAAGTCCTGCTTCTGTGGTGTATCTCACCGGAAATGGCAAGTTAGGATCAATCTCATCATCCTGAACAGCGAAAGGAAGACCTGTTGCAAATGCCCATCGGCGATCTAGGACGTAGGCCGACCAAAAACTGTTCAAAGCATTTTTCCTCTCCGACTCGTTCCGAATCTTCATCAATCCCCTCTTCTGGTGGATGCCCACCTCCAGACAAAGTCTCATGACTTGGCCAATGACTCTCCAAGACAGGACTTCTTCGTTGGATAGAAATCTATAACCGGCCAAGAGAGCTAGAAGTGGGAGATTGGTAACATCGCTGACATCTGACATCAGTTTTCTGTTCACCACTGCCTCCATGCTCTCGTAGAGGCGGGTGGCCTTCTCGCTATGGCCATGTGACTCTACTACCAAAGCGCAACACATGACCATCTTGAGCTGCAATGTCTTGTCATCATTCATGACTTCTGACTGCTGTAGATTTCGAGCAGATTCCAAATAAGGAGCAATATTCTTCGCATGGGCAATGACTGAGTGAATGCTGAGGACCGGGTACATTATACCGGATTCGTCCTCGTGAAACCGACATAGACGGACCATTTCGTCCTTTCCAAACTCAAGCAGTGGATCGTATCCATGGCTGCTGGGCGGCATCTGCACAGCAACGTCACTCCCCTGCGGATCCTGATCGTCAGATTCTTCCATTCCGCGATATCCCATGTTGGCAATGGTGTTGTTGGCTATATCGAGGCTGAATGCCATGCTCGTAGGGCCACGGAAGGGTCCACCTTTGGAGTGAAGAGCATCGTGACGGAGCATTGACGCAGAACTCTGGGATGGCGAAGGTGCAATAGCAGATGGAGGTCCACCATTCGTCATACGTTCAGTCGAGGGGCGACGCAGCGAGCTGAATCAGCCTGCATGTTCTTGATGGTCTGGTTCAACCACTTGACTTCATCTTGGAGGCGACTCAGTTGGGTCGTGACAGACTTGAACTCGTCAGAGTCTTTGAAACTATTTGAACAGCAGTTGGGAGCGTACAAGCACGCTAGGTTGAGATTCCCGCAGCGCTGACAGGGCGTTTCGCCATTGCATTTGATTTTTCTTCTTTTACACTCATTGCTGCGTGGCCGCGGTCAGATAATGGATACCCGTGTTGTAATGAGACACGTCGTCTTCAGAATGGGATCCTTCGCTTGGATAGATCAAACTTACCATGCTATTGAGATATACTAGTGTCAAAGGACAGATGACTAGGTTAGCGAAACAAGAACAAAAGGCGGGATGAAAAAAAAAAAAAGAAGAAGAAGGAACAAAGAATCTCAGGCGAAGAATAAAAACGTATGCATGTGATCGTTACACAACAAGCACGTTGCCCCAGCGAAAAACGCAAGTAGCAAGTTGAGTGTCGTGGAGTCGTGAGTCGTGAGTCGTGAGTCGTGACACAAATCCACCAGACAACACGGCAGACAGGGAGGTTTCAATCAAAGTAGCACACAAAGTAGGCGCCACAACACGCGAGAACGAGGACACGGACTATCCAACTCACGCGGTTTCTCTTGCTCCTCGTCTGCTTCTGCGCAGCTGCATCATCGAGCGACTTCCTCTTATTAGTGTTGGTGGCTGAGCCAAGAACAGCGGAATTGTCTCCGTATCCTGCGGAACCGGAGGGACTGCCGTGGTCCAGGCCGTGGTGTATCATCATACGATACGCTTGCCGTGTCGCTCAGCGCAAGAGGAGCTTGGGCCAAGTAGCGCAAATCCGAGGCTTGTGTCTCGATTTGCTCCATGGCGCCGCGGCCGGCCACATGGAGTCTTGTTCGTCAGGGATTCTTGCGACCAGAACCTGCGAGACAGGAAAGACGGAATGGAATCATGGCGAGAGAGGAGGGGAAGAAAATCGGGCGGTTGGTTCAGCGTTCCCCCTTCTGCCTGCCCACCTGCCCTGCTGCCACCTGCCACCTGCCACCTGCCACCTGCCAGCAGTGCTGTTTATTAGCCTTTCAAATGTTCCGCTGAACCGGCGGCGCCAGCCGGGAAGCTCTGTGCTCTGTCCTTGCATTAGGGACTGGGGGCCAAATGCGCCCACGTGACCCACTGTGAAGGGTACATATGTACATACGTACATGACTCAACGAAAGTCTGCAGGGATGCACGTGGTCGTATCCATGACGGAAGACGGGCAAAAGTCACTTCACTGTTCGTCTTGATGATCCGAGGGAGCAATATGCAGAATATATGTACAGGGTTAACTCCTAAACAGCTTCAATCCCTCCTCTTCTGCGTCAATGCCCTCCATGTCATCATCCTCGCTCTCATCCTCATCCAGCTCCATCTTTCTACCAAACAGAGTTCCAAAGAATCGGTCGATGGCCCCCTGCTCCCAGCCTCTTCTGTCCTCGGGAGCCATGAAGTTCTGCAACTTCTCGTGAACTGTGAAACGCATTTTCCGGCCTTTGCTTGCCTTGCGATCCACCTGCTTGCGCAGCTTGGCTTCCTTACTGGCGGTGACCACGACGGTCGGTACGGCGGTAGCTTGTTCGCCGCTGCCTTCGACGGTCCTCTGATCGACGAGTTCCTTAAGAAGGACCTGGTAGAAGTCGGCATCGTCGTAGATGTAGTCGTCCTCAGTGACCTTCAGGGAGAGTTGAGCAGGAGCACAAGAGCGTGGCACTCTCGTTCGTTTGACGAGCCGATTATCGGGGACCGTGAGCTGTTCCTGGAGAGCGCCGATGAGGGATTTGCTTTGATGTCCGAGTCGGTCGGGTCGCGTCATGTTGACGCTTTGCACCTTTTAGACCATTTTTCCAATCGTTCTCCCTGTACCCAGCCGCGGCCTTATCTTCCTCCTGCAGCTGCGTCCAAATGTCGGCGTTGGACATTGACATTTCTATGTCACGTTTTCGCTTGCCTCCAGTATGTACTTGTGTTCCGAAATTCCCTCGCAGGCTGCTGATAGTGTTCAGCAGCTTGATAGCAGCCTCCTCGGCAGCTTCGTAGGGCTCAGATTCAGCATCTGATTCAATTTCGACAGTAGGGAAAGAGTTCGCCGCTACAAGAGCCTTTTGCAAGCGGATACGCAGGTTGAGCAGCCCATCGTATATCTTGCGTTGCTTTTGAATGGCAATGCCTTTGTCCACATCTGCTCGATTGGAGAGAGCAGACAAATTCGGCCTCGCGTTGTCACCCCGTTTGGCCGAAGCGTCTTCTTTTCGGATGGATTCTCCGAATCCTCTTCGTCCTCTTCGTCCTTTTCGTCCTTTTCGTCCTCGCTCTCATCATCATCTTCGTCATCTTCGTCCTCATCTAAACTATCCTCTTCTGAATCGCTTCCATCACCATCGATCAATGCGTCAAGCCCATCCTCCATGTCTTCGTCCTCTCCAGAGTCGTCCTCATCCTCCATTATATCTTCATCGCTGGACATGTAATCCGCAGCAGTTGCTCTGCCTGCCTTCCCTTGGGTTTCGCAGGCTTAGAGCTTCCCGAAAAGAGAACTTTTGAACCGCTCGGCATCGGACGCCACAAGTGCATCATCGCTATCAATCTCCGAATCGCTTGCCTCAGCCTCATCCGCCTCGAGATCGGCGTCTTCGGGATCATCGTAGGCGCCTTCGTCGTCATTACCTTCCTCTTCATCTTCGTCGTCCACGTCATCTTCATCTTCATCCAAAGCGGAGCGACTGACCCGAGACCCTCTATACGCAGCCCCCAAGGAGACATTTTCTTTGTGCCTCAGCTTGCTTTTGCCCACGGAAACATAGTGCTCGGTGCCCAAGTTCTCATCCTCGCTGGTATCGGAGCCACTGCCACGATCGCTTGCTGGGGCATTGGATTCCGGATCGTAGTCTAAGAGGGGGAGAACAACGACTGATTAGATGTTCGCACGATCTCTATCCGCATCAATTTTTCAATTACCTTGCGTAATGACCTCATCCGGGTCTTGGAATTGTTTTGCGCGGCCCTTTATTTTCGCCATGGTTCCCGCTTCTTGTTGCACTTTCAATTGTAGACGAACAGAGGTGCTCGCTCGCCTGCCCCACGTACCAGAAGATTTTTTGACTTTGTCTCTCCGATCAAAGCCTGGACTTGGAGGCGGTGGGCGGCGGCAGAACAGAGCTAATCGATGAGTGGGTCAACCAGAGAGGTAGCAAGTACAGAGGCACAGAGGGTATGTATGTATGGCTATCATCGTCCAGATACTCCGTACACTTATTCATTTATTAACCTTATCATTATGATGCATCCGTACTATACTTCAGTTCATCTTTGAACTGCTTCACCTCATCATAGCTTCCTTACATCTTTCATGAACATTTTTTCCTCCCGCAATGAATACCTAATTGCAGATCAACAAGTTTCATCAAGTTGCACCCTCGCACCCCTCGCGACCTCATCGCCAACATGCGACCAACAACGACACGCCTATTCCAATCTTTCCGACCATTGCAGCATGAGAACCCCTAGTACGTATTCAGTATCCTTGCACCGGAAGGAAAAAAATTCAGAAATCTAAATCCGACAGTAGGGCCTCCGCGCTCCGGCACTCCGCCCACATGGGGCAAACGTCCGCAAAGGCGCAAAATCGAAGGCGTCGACAAGGTCATTGCCGTGTCTTCGGCCAAAGGTGGCGTCGGCAAAAGCACCGTTGCAGGTCAGTACTAGGATCCTCAGACGGACACATAACATAGAGTAGAGACTGAGAGTCCCAGCCAATCTATCACTCGCTTTTGCAAGGCTTGGATTCAGGATAGGCATACTAGACACTGACATTTTTGGTCCCTCAATTCCAACTTTGTTTGACTTATCTGGAGAACCGAGATTATCGAAGAGTAAGCTCTCGTGTGTCTTGTTCAGATTTCCATGACTATTCACTGAAAGTGTTCATCTAGATAATCAGCTTGTTCCATTGACAAACTATGGTGTCAAGACCATGTCCATGGGCTATCTCGTCGGAGAGAATGCGCCAGTTGTCTGGCGAGGGCCAATGGTGATGAAGGCGGTTCAACAGCTCCTTTATGAAGTTGATTGGGGCGGTCTAGACATCCTAGTGCTGGACTTGCCGCCCGGTACTGGTGATACTCAGCTGACGATTACGCAGCAAGTCATTTTGGACGGTGGGTTTTTCCTTCTTACAAAGGCCCGTATACGAGAGATTCCAGGCTCATGTGAAGTTTGTCAGGTTCCGTTATTGTCACCACGCCACACACCTTGGCAACCAAAGACGCCATAAAGGGAATCAACATGTTCAGAGCCGTGGATGTGAGCATACTGGGCTTGATACAAAACATGTCACTTTTCACGTGTCCACACTGTCATGGCGAAACGAATGTTTTTGGGTCCAACGAGAGGGTTGAGAAACTATGCAAAGGACATGACATGGACTTCCTCGGTGACATTCCACTTCACCCCAGGATTGGCGACGACGGCGAGGGGGTAAACCTACGGTGGTATCTGAGCTGTCTAGTAAAAGAGCATCTGCTTTTCTGCAAATAGCTCAAACAATCTTACCCAAAATTGGGCTCTAGGTAGAAATCAACGGCGCCAGGTGGCAGTCCGTCTGTTTATATAGAATGTATAGTACTGTTTCAACATAGTAATGATGTCTCACACGCGTACACATTAGCACATCTGCGAGTAATTTGATGTGGCAGGGGCAGCAGGTACCATATCCAAAAATGCCTGGTACAATTTCAGGTCATTCATGATTTCGTGACAAATAAAACTATTCATCCCAACCACCGTGAGTTGCAGCCTATGTACTCGAGCTGATTGGTAGACGGCTGTAGAAAGGCCATACGTCACCAAAAAGAAAGAAGAAAAAGAAGAGTTAGCCTGTGCCTTTAGAAACCAGGAGGCATGTTACCGAGTGTTTAAAATATCAAGAACTCCACATGAATCCCATCTCTCCCTTCAACGCCCAAACTTGGTTCGGTATCGCTTGACAATAAAGAACTAGAATAGAAAGAACTTGTTAACGTTAGTCCAGATCCTCATTCACTTGGTAGACATGACGACTTCGAGCAGGGTCTTTCCGCATAGCTTGTCCAGAACCAGTGAAGCCCACTACATGAGTTTGCGATTAGCAACGACTTCCGTGTATATGGCGAGCGACAGCAGCACGTACCTCTTCCATGAATACCCTCGGGGTGCGAAACATGCTGTCCTTCTTGCCCGTCTTGCTCATCTTGGACTTGGAGCTGAAGGCCTGCCATTTGGCCTTGCCGGCCTCGAGCTCCCTTTTGCCTTGATCTTCTTGGGTTTCGGTGCCTTTGCAGCTTCGTCCTCTTGCAGGGCATTTTTTGAGCGCCAGGGTACATGGTCGCACCTGCAGACGAGACAACTCCCGGGCGGCAGCCGGGGCAGGCTGAGGCTCGTCAGCTTTTCTTTGCTCGAGAAGGGCTTGAGGTCTTTCGACCGCAATGTCTCGGTGTTGTCGTAGCTTTTGAATTTGACCGTAAATATTGGGTTTGCGGACGACCCGGTGATGGAGGTGATCCTGGCTTGGTAGAAATTCTTATCACCGGACAACCATTTGGCCATGACCGTATCGTTGACGTGATACGTGGGCGCAGGCTCTTCAACCTCCTCGACAAGCGCGGGGCTTTTTTGAAAGCCGGATGGTTTTCCGGGACCATTTCTCCGGTTGTGGTGGCGGCGTATGCTCTTTCGCGGCTGGCTTAGGTGCCTGTGCCTGGTTCGGTCGGAGCTCAGCAATGTTCTCATCGAGTAGATCAATTAGATTATGTAACTCTTCCTGTAGAGCCAGCAGCTCGCCACTTTCTGGGTCATCTCGCAGCTGCTGCAAGATAATATCAAGCTGCAAGTCTGGTTAGCCAAAAATGCTACTGAGGAATTTGAGGGCACGGGTTCGTTCGAACCTGTTCTTGGTATTGCTGCCTTTCCTCCTCCATGGCGGCTAATCCCGACATTTTGTATGATGTGATCCTGACAACTGGCTGAAATCGCTTGAAATTGGTCCGTGTGCGATGCAATGGTGGCCGAAGAGTAAAGAACGATTGAAGATTCATCACTCGCCATGATCTCACCAGGCTGCCCAATTGGCACGTGACCATCAACTTCACCAACTTCATTGCTCTTCACAACGCTTTGCTTTTCCTTTCCTATCTGGAAAATTAGTTCCTTCTTACACGGGGTCATTTGTCGCCCTAGCTGATATAGCCAGCTACAATGCAAGAAGAAGAAGAAAAGATCAATATTTCTGATCCAGACGAACCGACGTCGCTACCACCTCACCAAAAAAATTGCACAGAATGCAGTTACCGCACGGAGCTGGTAGTCCACGTCGATTCGCCCAATATAGTATCGCAACACACGAGACTACAACGTCTCCAAATCCTCCTATCCATCAAGCTCCTAAACTTCAATACAAGATCCTTATGGCTGCCCGAAGTTCGGCATCATAGGCACAGGGAAAGCTTCGGTATCCGCGGGGCTAACTAATCTAAATCGCTAGATAATCACTAACCTAGGCTCGTTGATCGTTGATTGACGGGCTCGTTGATTGATTGACGGACTTGTTGATTGACGGGCTCGTTGATTGATTGACGGGCTAGTTGATTAATGGGCTCTTTGCAACCACAATTCAACCACAACACCACATCTGCGATCACGAATTAATTACTCATACTGCGCATCTTTAAATTTAATTATTTTCAGATATATAAGCTTTTCTATTCCTCCGGGGCCCTCTAGGGCCCTGCCGGGCCGCCTACGGCGAGCTACGCCTGCGGCCGGCCTCCTCCTTACTTAACCCCTCTCTAGCTCTTGGCCCCCAAGAGCTAGGCGGTCAAGAGAGGTAGAAAAATTTCTCGACCAGTCGCCGAAGAGTATTTCGGAAGTAACTAAGCTGCTACGCGGAGCTCCCTGCCCCTGACCTCCGCAACACGTGCTTCAATCAGGGTGCTCCGCTTTCCTGATAACAACAACGTCTCGTGGTGAAAAAAAGTTTTGTTTGGCAATAATTCTGCGTGTCACTGCCCCAAAGCTTTGCCCAGCGGGTCGATTCCCTTCTAATACACGGTGATCAATGACCAAACCTGAACGGTACGTTACGTACATGGCGCAAAGGCACATGGAGCAAAGGCACATGGAGATAACAATATTAGTTAGTATGGTTTGAACCAGCCTATGGATTAGATTTCCCAGCGCCTGGTATAAAAATTGCAGTACATTCAGTAGTGCAATCAACAATACTATTCTGACAAGAGATGAAACCAATGGATTGCCGACTCAAGGAGTGAAACATGCCGCAAAGGTCCTGACCCCGTCTTTATTTCCCCAATAATCACAAAACCCTGCGCGGATGGTCATCCCCGTGTCGATCCCTCAAGCCGACAGCATGCGTTTTCCTGTCTCCCGGCGTGGGGAACTCGGTATCGGACTTGGCCGGTGTGACAGAGACTTCTTCCAACGTCAGCTTCAAGCTAGGCACTTTGCTCAACGGGATGATGACGCCATTGGGCTTTATGATGTCCATCTCGATGAGGGGCTCAACGGAGCTGACGATGTCGTTGGAGGAAGACGTGGCGGCGAAAGCAGCCTGCATCTCCTGATCGACTGCTACGATACCGCGAAAGATACCCTTTCGGGGAGCTGCATTACTACCACTTTCCCGGCGGCCGTGCCATTGATGAAGACTCTCGCAGCGCACGGGAGCTCGACTTGCGCGCGGTCAAGTTCGAGGCGAGCAAAGTAGCGGGTTTCGGCTTCGGCGGGGGCACGTCTGTTTTGTTTTTGGGCAGGGTCCTCATAGTACATAGTGTTGATGAAATGGGCAGTCTCCGCCTCGAGCTGCGGCACTGACGTGTTCCAGTAATAGAGTGGTTCGTAGGTGTAGCCCAAGCCTCTGATGCTGGAGATCTTGATCGGGGTCCAATATGAAATATCGTCGTCGTAGAAGGGCTGGAGGGGGAGTTGGGTGATATGATGGTGTATCGAGGTGTGGAGAAGCGCGAATCGCCGTAGTAGAGGTTGGTGAAGCTTGCGTGATCTTCATTCAGGAACTGCCAGTAGGCCCAGAGGCGGTCGACTTGGGTATGGTGAAGCATGCTGCGGTTGGGGGTGGTGAGCAGCTTGTCTACAATGGAAGCGTGGGCAGACCTGCGCATAGGAAGTCACTAACAAAGGGGATCGAACGCTGAAAGCTCAGTTGTGAGGAATTGGCCAGCACATGCGGCATCCCAGTGGATGCGATTGTGCAACTGCTCGAGACTCGTTGCATTTTCATGAGTGTGTGCGAATTCTTCGAAAGTGACGGAGTACATGAATATGTCGTACTGGATTTTCCAAACTCAGCACACGGATCCCGATGGAACACGAGAGAATAAAAACCATCATATCAGCCCAACTTACCGTGTCCTGCTTATATGCCCACTCAGCCAATAGTTGGTTGGCCGTTTCGGGATATTCCCCGGTGAGGGACACCGCTCGGTGATTGAGAGCTTGGGAAAATAGCCGAACTGACCATCCCTTGCCTTCTGGGGATACTCGAACGAATGCAGCGGGTTATCGATGGTGATCTCCTTGAGATCCGGGCCGTGGGGACGTTGACAACGGCTTTCATCGGAACGGTGCAAGGTGGGATGGTGGAGTTGGCAGACCAGTCCCAGTAATGAGAGCGCAGCTGCTCGGCAGCTTCCATGTACTGGACGCGGTATTTGGGAGGGTACGTTGCCGCGATATACTTCGCTTCTTCAACGAGAACCTGCTCGAAGGCCAGGATGTAGGCACGGTGCCAGGGGAGGAAGAGACTCTCCTGAACAAGTCAGTCTCTGAACGGTGTCTATTGTACAAGCCGTTTGCTACAGCACGACAGCACGACAGCACGACAGCACGATAGCACGACAGCACTATAGCACCAAGTGGCCATGGCTGGCAGGCACTTACACCGTGAGGACAGTATCCTGGCCAGCCCTCGGAAGATTTCAGCGGCCCGCCCCCGTTCCACTCGACAAACGGCATGCCGTGAATACCTTTTCGAACAAGTCAGACGTCATGTCGATTCAGTACCAGTTCAGTGATCGAATATCCTGGTGGAAACGAACCAGCAAGTTGGAAATACGATAGTGGATTGGAGGCGTCAGTATCTTGCAATGATCTGAGAGCTCTCAGATAAAGTTCCCTAAGTCTTTGAGTGAGTCTCACTTGACCATATTTTGAATTGACATTACTTCTTGTCCGAGATGACTAGTACTTACTTACCATTGAGGACCACGCTGGGAATGGAGATCGTTGATATTTTTCTCGCAGGAACAGCAGCCCCATCCTCGACATAGACACCAGTGATTGGATAGGGCTAGACGCTGGCTGCCAGTGGCGCGAGGCCAATTGCCAAAAGGCCAATGACTTGGTTCAAAATCATCTCGACGGGGGCTGTCGAAGGCAAGTCTCTGTGGAGGGGAACCAAAAGCTCCGACAAACGTGTGTCTGCGAGGTCATCAACATGTGGGAGACAAGACCAACTTATACGCCCCCGGATGGGCGGCTCGAACTGAAGAAGAAAAAGAAAGGAAACACCTGGTTCGGTGCGGCTATCTCATGGTGCGGCTATCTCATTGACCATGGTGCTATCCACCACCAAGTCGAGCAATCTGTCGTGATGATTCTTGGCAAACAGTCTCCAATTACTCATCTGCTGCTGGCTTTACAACAAGCGAGTGCCCGCCGGGCCATGATGGCTTATTTCGTACTAAAAGTGTTGGCGGATATTCAGCCTCACATCTCAGGCATCACTTCTGATGCAGAGTTTTCGCACCCTGCATTGATTCATCGCGAGCTTCGTTATAGACCTCTCTTTAGGGTGTGATCCACGAGCCGGTGCAAACTTTGCGCGAGTGCAAAATGCATGTAAACGGACGCGCTAGCTATTTCCATCACCTAGATTACATAGAAATTTATAGAACTTTATCCTAATTATATAGGCACTACCTCTCCCCTATTTATAATGTATCTTTCTAACTAGGGTTACGCAAATGCCTGTAATTAGTTTATAAGCCCTATTTTTCTACTTTTATGCTAATTTCTAGGCATAAAATTTATACTTTATATAGTACGCTTACAAACTTTACATAGGTGCAAAGACAGTATAAAGTAGCCGCCCCATACAAATCCACATATAACTTTGTACCGTGCAAAGTCGGTGCATACTTTGCACCGGCTCGTGGATCAGAGCCTTATATGGGCGGCTACTTTGTACCGTCGTGGCCCACTTTAGAGGCGTTTTTTCACCGCCTTTGCACAAGGGAGCCATCGCGACAGCAGCTCTTTCCTCTATGGCTTTAATATCGTAGTCCTATTGTAATTTACTAGCAAATATCATATAATTCGAATACCTATCGCGACTATATCCCAAAGCACCTAATCGCAGGCGTCCTCCCCTGAATTTGATATCGCGAGCTAAAGGTTATTCTTAGCGTCTTTATCCATAATAAATTAATTAATTATAAGGCTATTAACCCCAAGAAACGTTATCATGGCTTATGCCTAGGTGTAAACTTTATGCCAGCGCAAACTTTATAAGGGGACTACGTAAAGTGCATGGTTTATTCCTAAAAATTAGCAGAATTTGCTTTATGTCAGGAGCGGAATGGCGATAGCATCAATGAGGGTGGCGCCTAGCGGGGCACGGAGCTGCGGGCTAGCTGCGGGCTAGTCACGTGAGAGCTGCGGGCTATTTGAAGGGGCTTTCCCATAAACAAGGGGAAAAGGCCAGAGGTTGAACCTTTCAAGCACCCACCCCTATTAACTAGCAGTTCAATAGCTACGACTCTTCAATTCAACCTTCACTCTGTTATTCATCCACAAGCCAAAAGCCTTGACACCTTTGTACTACGTACAAATCACTATTACAGAGCACATACTCCGTACATCGCACTTACATAGTCTAAGCCCTATTTGATTTTACACGGGTATAAGTTACACAAGGTGGAAGAAGGCCAAGGAGATACTCCATACTTGTTGGAACGGCGACGGGCCCGGGTCAACCCCGGTCAAGTACGGAAGACTATAGCTACATCTTTCAAATTTCCACAGGGAAGGCGCAGTACTCCTCCGTACATAATAGCCAAGGACAGGCATCACGCGGTCTGAGAGCCCGCGTACTGCGTACACAAGGAATTCATGGACAGTCACGTACGCAATACGGAGCATGAGTATTCGTTTGTTGACAATGAGCCATGCGGCCTGCATTTCTCATCATAGGCCGCCTCCTTGAGTTCCTACAATGCCAATTCCAGCAATACACTACCGAGCCAGGTAATGACAATGAAGCAAGCAACTGCTTCCGTCCTTTGAGCTCCCCGAGTTAACGAGACGAAACCCCGTACGCCATGTTAATCCCACAAACAATGCATGCATGCTATATTATAACCAACTCGTCATCATCGTCATCACCAAGAGAGATTTGTCTCTCTGAATAATCATTGCCCAGGCTCTCCCGGCCCGCTTCTCGTATCCCCTTTCCGTGACAAACCGCGTCTTTTTACGTACTGGAGGGGTTCTGTCTTGTGTAGTTTCTCGCCTTCCTTCATTTTCGATAACTTGCTGCTAAGGTTCGAACCCCATCCGTACGCTGCTGCCAGAGACGTCGACGACTTGGTGCTACCGACGGTCGAGCTGGTCTGGGAGCTATCGGGTCTTTTTCGTTTGATGGGGCTGAGGTGGATGGTTCGGTCTTTACTTCCAAGACCTAGCGACATGAGATCATTTCCAGTGGACTCAGCCTGGTTATTTGTAGACCATCCTTTGGCTTGAATAGGAGAATGAGCGGAGCCTTGGCTGTCATCAGCGTTGCGACCTGCTCGTTGCATGTACTCCCGTCCTGCGCCGTTGCCAATTTCACCGAGCTTCTTCATCATCTCCCGTTCCTTTTCCTTTGCCTCCAGACTCCGTTTTACAAACTCTGCCCGTTCCTTCTTGTCTGCAACGGTGCGGTCCTTGCCATCCAGCAAGTCTGCCGCACTGTGCGATCGAGCCGCAAACCACTGCGAGCGTGTGTCCCAGTCGTAGTGTTTGTTGCCCTTTTCTTTTCTTCCTTATTGCTGCCGCCACCGCCAAACTTGCCTCGTCCTTCCCAGCCGCCGAAACCAGTCGAGTTGACCTCTTGTCGAGTAGACCGTTGTTTCCGGACGGCCTCGTTGGAGTGAAATTCGCAAAATGTGTCTTCCTCTTGTTCACCCACGTACCACAGATCTCACCATCCTTCTTCACGGATTGGCAGAAACCCAAGTCTCGAGCAGATCCAATTTCCAGTATCGTGTCCTCGTCAGAGCTGATGACGAGACTGAATCGTCCTGTGTCCTGGCGTCCAGGAGGTGGGGGCATAGTATTCGGGTTGAGAATGGCCACGACAGTTCCCTCGGTCAGCTTCCAAAATCGTGTAAATCCTGAGTTGAAAAGAAAGAGGTCCAGCTCAAAGTCAAGGTCAGTCAATGTCATGACCAGGTATTTACCACGATCTTCTTGCTTCTGATTTGCCGTTGGCTTGTGTGCTCGGGGTTCCGACTTGCGCGCAACAATGGCAAATACTACCACGTCTTGCTCGACATCAGGAAGCGCAAAATCCGGTGCCTTGACTTCTCTTAGCAAATCTTTGACGTTGAGAACTTGTTTGCCGGAAACATGCCGTGCGACAATATTGTGCGGCAAAATTCTTTGGACAAGTGCATGCAAGAGTAGGCCTCGAAAGATGCCTCCTCACCCCTGTCTGTCGAGCAAGGATCTTCCGTGGCCGAGTTATCCAGAGTTGATGTTGATAATATAGAGCTTTGGGCATGTAGTCGTGATGTTGTAAGATTTGGCGCAGTCTTACTCTGAGGCAGCTTTGAGGTTGGCGGCACTCCTCTTGATAGGATCTCGTCGCGGCTAAATGACCTTGCTTGTAGCGGCACATCTGGGATTTCAACTGCTTTCTTCTTGTATTGTTCCATCTCATCTTGTCCGATTCCGAACGCGTTGGTACGGAGTCTTTGTATTTTCTCCTTTCGTTCTGCTCGCTCAGTCTCTTGCGTCCGCGCCGACGCTAATCTTTCGTTGAAAGTCGGTGGCCGGGGACCTCCGATGGTAATGCGGGTGAGCTAGCCGATTGGGAACGATTCAGATACCCCCAGAGTGTGATGAAAAGGCAGCATTGTTTCCTTGTTTCTCGGCGCGCGCTTCAACGAGACATCCTTCGCCTTCCGCCCTTTATCGATACCCAGGTAGACCCTGCTAGGAGACGTTTGTTGCTGCAGAAATTGGAGTTTCCGCACGGGCGATGCAGGTACCGTAACCTGGTTTTGGGATGCTGGTCGCACATTCTCATCTGCACCTGGAGTTCGCGCTCGAGTCGTTCGGCAACTTGGACTGGGCATGACGGGGTCAGACTTCGGTTCTGCCTCACTACTTCTTTGCGCGCTTGCTTGTTGTTCTCTGGCTCTCGCATTCTGAAGCTTCTTCAGCTTCAACCTGGCTTGGATCTCTTGTAGCTGCAACTGCAAAGTCTCTTCGTCCTCCTCGTCATCATCATCATCATCATTTCCGGGCAAATGAATACCTAAACCAGTGCTAGGCGAAGAAGTAATTGCCGCCAAAGCTCGAGAGCTTCTCATGGGCGACGGCGACGGCGATGTCCGGTTCATCATTTCACGATATCGCTGGCGACCGCCGGGTGTGCTGAGAAGAGCCTCATGGGGAGACCGAGGTGGCCATTGCGGCTCAGAATCTGCAACACACATACAATATTAGTTCATGTGTTCGCAACTGGTCAAGAACAACAGCCATCCTCGTTACCTGGAGCCATGACGCAGCATCCAACAACTTATCTTATGGGAGCTGAATGACGAAGATGACGGCTGGAACAAGTCGGACGTAGAACACCAATAGCAATCGATGGCGCATAACCACGTGCCGGCTATGGCCGTAGAGCAGCCCAAGCCATGCAGCTGGAGCGCTACTCCAGAACTTGATGACCACAGGGTGGACAAATGAAGTTGAAAGTACAGTATGCGATTGTTGTCAGGATAAAGCAACTCTGAGAGGTGTCGATAAATGCGATGGGTCAGATGGAGGAAGACCTGCAGACAGACGGACGCAGGACTGGAGCCAATCGGAGCCACCTGATGCGACCAGACGCGTGGAGCGCGTCTCGGACACCTGTAACGACTTGGACTGCGCATTGATCGCCAGATTCATATGAACCGCTGCTCCCTCCATATTATCAATGCGACAGCTCAATGACCATCACGAGATTCGTGATATTGGATTCATTCAACTTGTTCCCCTTTTTGAATAATTTCTCTGGACGAGGAGGTCTCGCAGTGCATTCTCAACCCCATCAAGCATCCCGGTCAAACACCAAGTAGCATTAGTAGTCATGCCTCGAACGAGGTCAGCCAAACCCCGGCGAAACAATCAACAGAAGCACCAGCTTCTCATCCGGCTTCGAAATACACTCTCGAGTCTAGAGAAGGCCCTCCCAAACAGGTCTTGATTTTGCCCAAAGCCGCAACGTCAGAAGCGCGGATCGTCACCCTACCACATCCTCGCAATGGCCGACCATCGCGGTATCTCGTCTGTCCTCAATCCGGAATACACGAATTCACAAAGATCTCCGCCCCTAAATCTGCACCAAGCAGTTGGTTGATTGAAACCAAGGTCGACTCGCGCGAGGGCGTCACAGACAGCAGAGAACCCGGTACCCGTACCGAAACGATATCAAGTTCCGACATGTTTGTCGCAACCAAAATAGACCCCTATTCTTGGTGTTGCCTTCGTTGGTCGACACCAAGATTGAGAAGGATCGGACGAGAAGAAGCGATTATTCCTGACTAGTGACGATCACTTTGACAAACTCCCGGAAGAAAGTTCACATCTGTCGGAGATTTTGCGTTGGGGTGCAACAAGAGCCTTGATCGAATCGAGAATGGAGGTCATTTGCGATACCGTGGACGCCGGAGATGAGAAGATGTTCCGGCTTAGTGAGAAGAAGCTTCTCGCCACAATCATTGAGAAAGCGAAAAGGATGGGTGCGGGTGGCTTACCACCCACAATCGAAGAGAAATTCGTCAGGAAGACTCTGGAGGCGCCAGTCTTGTTGTCAAGAAATGTCATAATGCCCGGTCAACACCAGTCGAAAACGAAGATGCCCCTGATTCTGGGGTTTCAACACATATCACGGATTTAGGCAATTCGCAATCTACAGCCGTCACCGATTCAAATGCCTCGTTCGCCTCGCATCCTTCCACCGCCGCAACATCATTTGTCGAGGAAGCGGAGGGCGACGAAATCGCCTCGGCTGCACTCCAAGCATCTCCGGAGGTGATTGCACTACAACGACTTCGTGTCGCATTTGATTTCATATGCTCTCGCTATGTCCCGTCGGCTACGGCTGAATTGTTACGGCACAGCTGTCGCGTCTAGAAGAGAGCTCAGTCGACTTCACACCATTGAATAAATACACGGCCAAATTGGCAGAGCTACGAGCCGAGGCACACGCCGCAAGCTCAGTTGCTGATTATTCGAGGAAAAGGCCCGCGATGAGGAACAAGACGAGGTTCGGCAGGAAAAGAAGCGGAAACTCGAGGAAGAAAAGAAACGCAAGGCCAATGCGAGTCGAGGCGTGAGAGATTTGAAGAAGGTCAATACGAGTGGGATGATGAAGCTAAGCCAGTTTTTCAAGGCCAAATAAGATATGATTTCATGTTCATTCATATGGGGTATCTAAAATGCTAAGAAGCCGTGTAAGCGTAAGAAAATCAGCGTGATGTTGAACGTGGTGGATAAGTCGCAGTGTATGTATCATCGTGCGGCACGCGAACGGCTTCGCGTGCGTGTCGTTCCTATGCCCCTTACAATGCCCGACGTCCCGCGACTTCTTGATGAGCTTGTTGTCGGAGGATCGGGAAGACGGCTACCTGAAGTGCCGCTCCTTGTGACAATTCGACCTCGGGTCGTCCGCGATCCTCTCGTGCCTCGCATGCCTCTGGACGATGAAGGGGCCAGTCTTCTAGTTGTTTCCTGCTCCTCCCGCCGTCGGCGCAGCTCTTCTCTTCTCTGTTCCTCCTCGGCAGCCTTGCACTCGGCCGCTCGCTGCTTCTCCAATGCCTCAGCTTCTTGCTCTGCCAGGTCCTCCGCAAGACCTTTCCAGCCGGGATGAAGAACAAGTCGTTGATTATGCTCGGTCTGTGAAAGAATTCTTGTCCAAGTATTCAATAGACTGGATGCGTTGGCGACAGTTCTCGCGACGACCTGAGGAGTAGTCCGATGAGTTGAAAAAGTACTCTAGAGAGAGGGAGCACCGCATGACCGTACCTGCATGTTTCCTCCTGCGCGGTCGAGAGTGCTGAGAAGACCTTCAAGAGATTCATTTACACTTCTTACGCCTTCCAACTCCCTCCGCAGAAGATCGTCCCTGCTGATAGTGTCTGATTGAGGGATCTGATCAGTCGGGGTTTTAGGGGTCTTGGGAGTCTTCGGTGTCTTGGGACGGGCCACTAATGGAGCGTCGCGGGACGGCGAGGCCCAGATATCGGAGTCGGTGTACTCGGTGTCGTCTGCCATGTCGTAGAGGCAAATAAATAGGCTCGTCCAAGGACTCTAGTCTTTAGTAGCTAAGATCCGATCAAGCTTTGTAAGTCGCAGTGAATCTTGGCAACGGATGGTAAGTGAGTGTGACGCAATCCGGGAAACCACAAGAAACGACGTCAACAGAGGGCCATGATCAACACTGAAGGGCGGCTGCGATGGCTGATGGAAGCTCCGCTCTCTGCTAACTAACAAAAGGGGATCGCATTGATCAGTGAATCGTCACTTTTTTTCGGAGTAGATTGATTGCATGGGTGTCGGTTGAGGGATGAGGGGCCAGCACGCCGCGTACGGAGCACTGGTAGCACGTAATACGTAATACGTAATACTGGTATGTACGTCCGTATGATTGGACGAGTTGAGCGCGAAACAAACGCGTTGGCGTGTTTTGCGAGGGATTAAACGCGACTCATTGCTTGACAAGGGTTTCAGTGGATCCTGGTCGCTGGCTCAATGCACAACAACAGGCGACAACAGGCGAGTTTTGGGCCACTTAGCCACGGTCCTGTCCCCTCCGTAGAAAGCAGGGGGCTGGTGGCCGCCGCCGCCCACGCATTCCTGCCCATCATGCGCGCCCAGCCTCCTCCTGAAGTCTAGTGCAAAGAACTTGCATCACCGTCGAATGCCATGAATCTCGAACCCTCCTCTTCCCATCTACTATCACGTTAATTCCTACCCACGCTTCAAGAAGAACAGCATCGCGCACATCATCATCGAGTCTTTGCATCGCCTTACTCGTCCTAATTCGAATACGCTGTTTAATCCGCATCTTTGTCCAGTATTGATCTTCCGCTAGTCGTCTATTTCCGCCTCCGCTCTGACTCTAGCCATTTCCTTTGAATCCCCTATCGATTGGTTTGCTAGAGCACTGGCTTCTTTGCTCTCGACATCGCAGTATTATTACATCGCTGCTTAATCAGATCAAAGCGCTGTCCGACCTGGCCCGAGCTCTTGTGCACAACAAACGGACTCGACCACCAATTCGCGCAATGATGGCTTCCGCCAGTGAACCTGCCGGCTCCAAAACGCCGCCGCCTACCACCAGTCTTCGAACACCGCCTGCACCTCGTCTCGGGTACCACGACAGCTGGGAACCTTACTCACCACGCAAATCTGCAAGAATATCATCACAACGTGCTGCCAACAGAACCAGAACTCCATCACCTTGTGCTTCAACCCGTCAGCCACTCGATTATCCACGCACCGCCAAAAAGGCTGTCGTCCACAGCAACAACTCGATCGCTTCGCCGATGACTTCTCCGCGCAAAAGAGCACAACCCGCTGTTGAATCTCGACGCCAAGTATCAGGCCTCTTGACCACCGAAGGCGCTGCAGATGCTGCAGCTGCTCTGGGACTAAACTCTGAAGAACACATGCAAAGACCTGCAAACACTTCGATTTCACAGGCCGCCGGCATGTTGCCCACCCTCCAAAACACCCCGAAAGCCACCTAATGAGAAAACCGCAACGACCATCCAGTCGTTTGCCAGAAATCTCTTTTCGTCCGAACAACAGCCTATGCCATCACCACAAAAGAAGCGATCAAAGAAGTATTCTGGAGTCACTTTGGAGAGCTTCACAGCTGAGGAGGAGCAGGAGCCCATCGCCATCTTCACAGACTCACAAGATCGGGTTCCGGAGAAGGACGATAGCGAGGCGAATCCTTTTATGGTAGCTCAACCATCGAACCAAGCAGGAAGCAGAGCATGAAGAAACTCGTCAATATTCCCGGCGAAGGCCTGCAATCAGTAGACGAAGCTTCTCGTCGAGATGATGGAATGGTTTACGTCTTGTAAGTGTTGGCACCATCCCCTCATGTAACTCTCCTCTCACATCTGATACTAACGGCATCGCAGTCGTGGCAAGAAGTTCTTCCGCAAGTTTTCTGAGCAAGATCAGAATGAAGATCAGCGTAATTGTTCTGGTGAAGGCGAGAGGTCCCAATCCTCTCGACCTTTGACTCGTGCATTCGTAAAACCACGGCTACTATTTCCCACCCAAAAGATGATCGAGGAGGACAACGAGGAGGCCTTGACTGATGTTGAGGATATGCATCCTGGTGAAGCGGCACCGCAGACCCCAGGAAACCCCAATCAATATCCGCAGCGACGCCTGAGGCACCACGATACGCACCCGTCTCGCCTCCTGATACTAGACGCACAACTCGCTCCACGAACAAGCTGTACGACACACCCATGAAGGTACCTGGCCGCAAGAGTCCATTCGATTCCTGGCCCCGCACGAAAGAGCACAAGAGCCAGTCACCAGTGGCAAAAAGACCTGAGAGAATCTTGCTTCTGCGACTACGAAGCGAACACGCGCTTGATTGTTCTAGTAGCGTGCGGGGTTATTTCATTCATTATTCGTTTCTAGTAGATATGGCTTGGAGAGTCTTCAGTAATTAACGTTTTGTCCCGTTTTTCGGTATGGGTCTATTCAATGATCGATGATTGGGGACGGGAGTTTTTACTAGTCGGATTCGCAGGTCTGGACTTTGGACATGTTTCCCTTGTTCATCCGCGGTCCGCAATTGGAAAGGCTCTTTCTTCTATTTCTCTTCTATTTCTTGTTTCCTTTTATGGTTACTTTGGTAACGGCGTTCAAAGCGGATGAGAGCGAGTATGTGACCAGAATGCTCATTGCGGACGAAGGTATTGTGTTAGATATATATATATGACTTTACAGAATCATGTGGCATTGGATTTTTCAAATTAAAACGGAACAATCATATTTCACAGTATCAAACAACGTGCTGATAGGTTTCCTTTTCACATGCGACTATAATTTGACCAGATTGTTTTCCTAAACAAAACCACGACCGATCACCAGGAGACTGACCCACGGCGGCTGGTGAATTGCTTGCTGGTTCCTGGACGACTGTGATGATTTATACATGATTATGGCAGAATCTGTCCCCGCCAGGCCACTTGTTGCCCCACGCCACAAAAACCCACATGTGAGCATAGATGGCGTGCCTGGCAGTTTCCCACCCACCCACCCTGCACCTTTCGAATCTAGATTTTGCGCTTTTCCTGGGTTGTTGGTTGATAGCGAAAGCAACGGCCAGTGACTCTCTAGATTCACGAGTTCGGTCCTTGGGAAGCTTGTGGCCGGTCCTTGGCGTCACATTCCGCTTCAGTAACCGCGATCTGGGAAGATGCATATCCTGGTTACCAACGACGATGGACCTCCGTCCTCGCAATCGTCGCCGTACGTTCATTGTTTGGTGAAACATCTTCAAGCTGCTGGACACGCAGTCTCTGTCTGTCTGCCTCACACCCAGAGGTCTTGGATTGGCAAAGCTCACATGATTGGGCAAACACTCAGGCCGCTCTATTACACACCCTCCGCAAACATCCATGGCCAAGACACTGAGGGCTCGACACACCACCTCCCCTCGACATCAGCCAATGCCGATGAATGGGTCCTCATTGACGGCACTCCAGCATCATGTGTGCAGATTGGGCTGTATCATTACTTTCAAGACAAAGGTCCCATTGATCTTGTTGTCAGTGGCCCAAACTACGGACGCAACACCACGTCCGTCTTTGCTCTGAGCTCCGGAACCTTGGGTGCGGCATTGGAGGCTGCTGTATGCAGGAGAAAGTCCATCGCCCTGAGCTTTGCCTTCTTCACAAGAAACCATGACCCTGTCATCATCGAAGCGGCCTGCCGACACAGTGTCCGTGTCATCGAAGCCCTGTACAAGCAGTGGCCTACGGATGAAAGCGCCGACTTGTACAGCGTCAATGTCCCTCTTGTGGAGGGTGTTGAGGAGCACAAGACACTCTGGGCCGATATGCTGCAGAACTATTGGAAAGAAGGAAGCTGCTTCGAGGAGATTGAGGGCAATGCCGGCGATCCGGACGAGGAAGAGGAACGTATCCGGGCAGGCGAGGTGAACAACGGCGCCAGAGCAGAAGCAAGCAGTGACCGCAAGCATAAACATTTCAAGTGGGCTCCGAGATTGACGGACGTGTACAAGAGTGTTGAGCTCTCGGGTCCCGGAAATGACGGCCGTATCGTGCGCGAAGGAAATACTTGGTATGGAACTCCTACCCGCTCCCGTGATCAGCGATGGGCAGGCACTCTTTTCTACAACTCTCAACTTGTGGTTGCTAACTATAATTCTTCCAGTATCACACCTCTCAAGGCCAACTTTGCCATTTCGCATGCTGACCGTGCCGGTAAAGAATTTGAGTTGTAAGTGATTCGACCCGTTTAGATCTTGACACGCGCCTGCGTACTTTTCTCGCTGTGCTTGGACAGTCTAGCTCGTATGTATATAGTGAAAGATGGGCTACGAAAGAGGCCAACCTTTGATCATGTACCTTACGCTGCTTTTTGCATAGGCTGGGGTTCATGGATGATGTCGGACAGTGTTTTCTTACTATGGTTCTACATTCTAGTGCCACTCGCTCAGAAAGCGTTGTGTCGCCATCAGCAGAAGCTGCATCAACTTGCCATCAACCCGTTCAGCAGGCGCAAGAATCCAGTCCCGTCTTTCAAGCCATTGTGGCCTACGAGGATCCATACGTCCAGCCCCTCATAGTCTCTGCTCTGAATGCCGTGTTTCCACACCAGCTTGTGAGGCTCGTTACGGACCTGCCATCTTCAGATTCCACTTTCTCCATCCCCAAGCTGATCTCATCTCCGGATTCCAAAATCCTACAGATAGTTCCGTACGAATCCATCGACTTTGAGTTCGCAGCGGGGAATCCAAGCACCTGCCTCGTCAACAGCTACATGATTCGAAAAGCTCTCATACGAAAACACTACCTATCTACCACCGTCGACCACTGGGTGGCCAAGAACCCGGCGTCCCCTTGAAAACACACGTCAAACGAAGCGAATCCTTCGAATTAGACTATGCAGAGTTCCTGGACGATGCACTTGTCGAGGCCTTTGATCTTCGAGAGAGCATGGATCGCAATGCCCAAGTGGATGAAGACGAGCCGTCCAAGAAAGAGTGGTGGATCCTGAAGCCCGGCATGAGTGATCGCGGGCAAGGGATCCGTCTCTTCAGCACCATGGAGGAACTGCAGGGCATATTCGACGGATGGGAAGCCGACCGCCCCGACAGCGACGACGAAGGTGAAGTCGACCGAACCACGTCCGACGCACAGGGCCAGGGCGACTACATCACCACCTCGCACCTCCGCCACTTTGTTGCCCAGCCGTACATCCACCCCCTCTTCTCCTCTCATCAGACACGGACAATCGAAAGTTCCACATTCGCACCTACGTCCTCTGCACGGGGAGTCTCAGCGTCCACGTCTACCGCCACATGCTGGCCCTCTTCGCCGCCAAGCCTTACACCGCCCCTGGGAAGCCCCGACGACGTTGAATCCTTCCTCACAAACACCTGTCTGCAGGACTCGCCCAACGAGACATCAGTCAGGCGATTCTGGAGCCTGCCCCTCCCCGATGAACAGCTGTCGCGGATATTCGAGCAAATCTGCAATGTGACAGGGGAGATATTCGAAGCAGCGGCGAGAGCAATGCCCGTTTATTTCCAGACGCTACCGAATGCGTTTGAGGTATTCGGACTGGACTTCATGGTCGACGGCAGCGGCGAAACATGGCTGTTGGAGGTGAACGCCTTTCCGGACTTCAAGCAGACAGGAGTGGACTTGCGTGAGATCGTGGAAGGCTTTTGGAGGGCGGTCATGAAGAGGGGTGTCGCGAGATTCTTTGGCGTTGAAGTGGAGGATAGGGAGGGTGACATGGTTGCCGTGAGAGAGATTGATGTGGGTAGGCGATGAACAAAGGGACTGACGCTTCAATTGAGAGGGATGATATATCTGGAGGGGGTCAGGATTTGACGTCTTTAACCGACGTAGATGGGGTTCAATGGCAAGAGGTGGCACTCGCATCGTGATGGAGCAAGAAACCTCCCGCCGCCATGTGAGCTGTTCTTGAACTCGGACGTTCTCTTGGTGCGATTCTGTCGTTGGAATTCCGAAGGAAAACATGCTTTGGGGACAGAGCTCGTCAATAGGAGAGACACTACGATGATGCATATTTCCTTGCACTTCCACCACTCCGATAGTCAAAACTTGCAGGAACGCAGTGCACAGCAACACGATGATGCGTCAAGATCTATCAGCACACAGTATATCCATAACCACAAAAGTTTCATACACGAACAAGAAGCAACGGGCATCAACAACAACTTTTCTCTCCACAATTTGACACGCAATGGATTCTTGGCAGTGGCTTAGGACAGACAAACTGCGCCGACCACCCGTGGAACTACCAAGAATGGAGGCAGGCGTCTCGTGCCCCGTCCGGGACTGACTGTACAGTGTACACGTAAATGTCGGAGTGCGCAGATACACACCTTCGCAAGCCAATTTTCACGAGCGGATTCGTTTGTACACTACTCTGCTGCGCAATGAGAGCCGCGGCGAAATTCTGCACAGCCTCGTAAAGTGGTCCGACCCTCCTGCTTTCCAGATTTTTTCATCATTTTTCGAGGGGATTGCAGGCCTACCGCCGGGAAGGGAGGGATGGTCAGTACTTTTGCCTCAGCGAGGCCAGCCGAGTGGTTGCGGCCCGTCCATCCAATGCCTACGTACATGTAGGCTTCCCTGAATGCCTGGGCCCTGATCAAGTGATGAGATGCCGACCTCTACAGGGAAGATCCGTGAGTCAGCGACATCAATGGCATGTCCAGGCGGTGACGGAGAAGTCGCGCAAACCATAAGCATCACCGTAGTCGCATCCAGATTGGACTGGGGCTGAGCATTTCGAAATGGCCAGAAAAGGAAAGAGGAAACATGTTGAGGCTTCACCCGTTGTTTCGATAGCGTGTGGTTGATTGGTGGAGACTTGTCCCGCGTGGAAGCTGTCTATATGTACTCCGTGCATGGGACGGGACAAAAGCACAAAAAGGAGGACGAAAGTGCTGTTTGGAGAATATTAAGCTGCATCAACCCATGCGAAGGTAGCCAACAAATTATAAGCTATTTAGAAGACAGCCACAGTTGTTTGGCGTTGCGCGGTAATACCATGCTCAGGCGCTCAGGCGCTCAGGCAAGCATTTTTGCAACCCAGACCCCAGCAGCCCAGCACACCTTAATCCCCTTAAGCTCGTAGCCACAAGAAGTCTTGTCTCCTGTCTCCGAGCGCCTTCTCTGCTCGTATCAACTCATCCAGCAACAAAGTAAATTTGTCTTGCGCGAGTCATTGTTATTAGTGGCCACCTCTGGCGTCTCTATGCGCTGGCAACTCATTTTCATGGCTTCTGACTCGTTCGAATGCGCCGAGAAGCCACCTATTAACAGGGCACTTCCCAATGGCAAGCGACTAATGTACGTCGCAGCATGAGCCACATACATGAAAGCGGAATCACAACAAAGGGGATTGCCGAAAATGTGTCGGCTAGCAATGATGGATTCATGACGTTCCAGGACCTCGGTCACTCAACGGCCGCGAGCAAGGGCAATACATGTAGTTGATTGCCAGACCATTTCGATCACGCGGCGAGACACGTTGACAACGGTAGAATCATCGATGATGCCATTCGAGGAGTGTGTTCTCTGGAAACCCTGTGCAATGTTCAGGACCCAAGCAACGTATGCCATTGACAGTGACGCCGACTGTGGCGAAAAAGGCGAGAGGATCGTGCCAAGAGCTTTGTCGGTCGAGAATCAATCAATCTTGTGTGGCATTGGTTATCTCACGGCAGCTCAGCCTCTTTACCATTGCGCACCATTGATTGAGGAGCCGCCACAGAGGTCTTGTTGATCTGGTTGATGATGCGCTTGCTCAGTCGGGCACTCAGTCAGGCACTCGTTCAGGCTTCGAGAATTTTTGACAGCTCTGGACTGGGATCGAATCATCCGATTTTCCGCCGGCATGTTTCGCAATCTGTTGTTTCCGCCATCTACAGTATCAAAAAAAAAGAAGGGGAAAGGGGTTGAACCCCTCAAGAGCAGTGGAATGAATGGTTTGGCTTGGCACTGGCAGACTTGGAAGCGCTGGACAGCCACAGCCACAGCCACAGCCACAGCGTACTACGTAGTCAGATGGCTTGTCCTCCCTCCGCTGTCATGATTTGTCGCCCAATTGGCAAATGACCAACACAACATAATAGCTTCAAAAGCAAGAACATTCTTCGGCGGTTTGCTGAGCCCTCCTGGCTCTACGGTGTTGCCGCTGGCTGTCAGGTCTTTGATGTTGTTTATTTACTAGGTACGGAGAAAGGGCCACTCGAATTAATAGAAACGGAGCAAAGTCTTTTTAATTAGAAGAAGCGTGCTCTGGAAGTGTCTGGCGGGAAAGTGCTCATTCATGCTGAGTCATTAATCAGCCGATGGCGGAATGGACAGAATCACGAACAATGTCTCGTTCGTCAACAACAGGCCTGTGTACCTCGCCAGTGTCCAAACAAATTCACGGAGTGCCAGCCAGTTGCCAAACCAGGGTGGTGTTATGGTGACCCCACCGCGGCCACTTTAGCCCCACCCAACTAGAGTATCATTTACTTTGCACTGCCTCAATGAACTTTGGTAGTACTAGTCCTGCATGCTGCAGTTCCGGCATTCTAGCCATTCCACCAATTTTGACTTTACTCCTCACTACACTCCTTCATCTCTCGTTTCGGTTCCTTGTTCCTCTTCTGTTTGGCGATACATCATGTCCCACATCCTGCCTTAAACTTTTCCTGACTACATAGTCAATAGTCTTCTTTGCCTTCGAAAGTCCGTGACGTGCGGCCCATATTCTGCAATTCTATTATTTTCCACGCCATTTCACTTCTACCTTCGATACCACGATACACGATACACGATACACGGTCCACGAGTTCTTTCCCATCACCTTTCGTCGAAGAACTTCGCCACACCAAGTACCTTATGGCATCAAGAAGAATCGCTTCCACATAGCCTCCCTCTCCCGCCGTCGCGACTCGTCTCTATTTTACCTGCTACCTCCCTTGAGGCGGCTGTGTGCTTTCGAGAATGCCAGGAGCCAATGAAACGGAGCAACCTCCACCAGGTCATGCTGGGGGCGCAGACGGGCGTATGTGCTTTCGATTTTCGATTTTGCTTAAATATGTGTTGGTTGAGTTTTCTTCTGGCCGCTGACCGCTAACTTCCACACCGACAGTCCTACCATTAACATCGACACAACTCTCATTGCCTCGAACAACAACGCTATCGAGATGTCTCATGATTCACAACAAACCCAGCCCACGATCTCGCCTACTACCCCCACGATGACACTGTAAGCCCGACTACTGTTGCTGACCAGCCCCTATTTGGCTTCAGTAGCCAACCACGACAAGAACCCAACACGGAGACTTCCTTTGATAGCCGTGAGAGCAGACCAACCAGCCCTCACAATGTTTCGACTCCCATCATGACGCGTTCGAATGATGGAGGGATGGGTTTCTTGTCTGTGCCCAACAACATGCGAGAAAGGCAGAATTCTGTGGACTCGGACGATGCCGCCCGATCAGTCATGTCGCACGGAGAGACCACAGTAGTTGCATCAAGCTACACGCAAACCGACAAACTCAAGGCTGGAGGCAACGAAAAGCTCATGAAAGATCAGAAAGCCCTGGCTCCCGACACCGGTACCGAAGAGGACTTCGAAGTCGAAAATAACCCCTTTGCCTTCACTCCCGGTCAGCTGAACAAGATGTTCAACCCCAAGAGCTTGCCCGCTTTTTTTGCTTTGGGTGGACTACGAGGTCTCGAGAAGGGTTTACGATCCAACTGCAAATCGGGGCTGAGCAACGATGAGACCCATTTAGATGGACAAGTCTCGTTCGAAGAAGCAACCGCCCAAAACGAAAAATTAATTACAGAGGGTTCTAATGGCGGAGAAGTGGCCAAGACAAAGTCGCATAAATCACCAGAAAAAAACGATGCCTTTGCCGACCGTTATCGGGTATTCCGCGACAACCGTCTGCCGGTCAAGAAAGGAAAGAGTCTACTTCATCTCATGTGGATTACCTACAACGACAAAGTGTTGATTTTGTTGTCCATCGCTGCAGTCATCAGTCTGGCTGTTGGTCTCTATCAAACATTGGGCGCAGAGCACAAAGACGGTGAGGCCAAGGTTGAATGGGTTGAAGGTGTAGCCATTGTTGCCGCTATCGCCATCGTCGTCATTGTCGGATCGTTGAATGACTACTCCAAGGAACGCCAATTTTCAAGACTCAACAAGAAGAAGCAGGATCGGAATGTGAAAGTAATTCGCTCCGGTAAGACGATCGAGCTTTCGGTCTTTGACATAATGGTTGGTGATGTTGTTCACCTCGAACCCGGTGACCTGGTGCCGGTTGATGGTGTTCTCATAGACGGCTTCAATGTCAAGTGTGATGAATCTCAGACCACCGGCGAGTCTGACATCATTCGCAAACGGCCATCTGACGAAGTCTACTCTGCTATCCTGAACCACCAAAGCCTGAAAAAGATGGACCCGTTCATCCAGTCTGGCTCGCGAATCATGGAGGGCGTGGGCACATATATGGCCACCTCTACTGGCATCTTCTCGTCCTACGGAAAAACTCTCATGGCTCTCAATGAAGACCCAGAGATGACCCCGCTGCAGGCTAAGCTCAATGTCATCGCTACATATATTGCCAAGCTGGGCGGTGCCGCTGGTCTTTTACTTTTCCTAGTTCTCTTCATTGAGTTCCTTGTGAAGCTGCCCAAGTTTGCTGACACGGTCACTCCTGCGGAAAAGGGACAGAGGTTCTTAGAAATATTCATTGTTGTTGTCACCATTATTGTCGTGGCTGTGCCCGAGGGACTGCCTCTTGCCGTCACTTTGGCTCTTGCCTTTGCCACCACCCGTATGCTCAAAGATGCCAACTTGGTCCGTCACCTCAAGGCTTGTGAGGTCATGGGCAATGCCACGACTATTTGTTCTGACAAGACTGGCACTTTGACACAAAACAAGATGCAAGTTGTGGCCGGCACTATTGGTGTAGCCCATCGCTTCGGTCACGCCCGTCAGGGCTCTGATTCTGAGACGGAAGACAACGAGGGATCGTCTGATGACATTCCCGAGGTATCACCTGGCGAGTTGATGACGTCGCTCAGTGATCCTGTCAAGGACCTTCTTCTAAAATCTATTGCTCTCAATTCCACTGCCTTCGAAGGTGAAGTAGATGGCGAGAAGACTTTCATCGGCTCCAAGACTGAATCTGCCCTTCTCCTCTTTGCTCAGGCACATCTGGCCATGGGTCCTGTCAGCGTGGAACGCGATAACGCCACTACTTTACAGATCATCCCGTTCGACTCTGGTCGGAAATGCATGGGTATCGTCATTCAGCTCCCCAAGGGTGGTGCCAGACTTTTCGTCAAGGGTGCTTCCGAGATTCTCCTCGGCAAGTGTACGCAAATGCTGAACGACCCTTCTGTTGACGATTCTGTCGCGCCTCTGAGAAAGCACAAGGCCCAGACAATCAGCAGACTGATTGAAACGTATGCCACCCGCTCGCTGCGCACCATCGGCATTTGCTACAAAGACTTCGACGCGTGGCCGCCCAAGGCTGCTCGCCGAGGAGACGGCGGTGGCAACGACATCGAGTTTGAAGACTTGTTTCAGGAGATGACTTTCATCGGCATGGTCGGCATTCAGGATCCTCTTCGGGATGGAGTCTACGACTCTGTCAAGCTTTGCCAAAAGGCTGGTGTTGTCGTTCGCATGGTTACGGGTGACAACAAACTCACTGCTCAGGCCATTGCAAAGGAATGCGGCATCCTCCAGCCTGACAGCATCGTCATGGAAGGGCCCGATTTCCGCAACCTCAGTAAACGTGAACAGGAGAAAATTATTCCCAGGCTTCACGTGCTGGCTCGATCTAGCCCCGAGGATAAGCGCATTCTAGTCAAGAGACTCAAGGACAAGGGCGAAACGGTTGCAGTGACGGGAGACGGTACCAACGACGCGCCAGCGCTGAAGATGGCCGATGTCGGGTTTTCCATGGGCATCGCCGGTACTGAAGTTGCCAAGGAAGCTTCTGCCATTATTCTGATGGATGATAACTTTGCCAGCATCGTCAAGGCCCTCAAGTGGGGGCGTGCTGTGAACGATGCCGTCAAGCGATTCCTACAGTTCCAGCTCACCGTCAACATCACCGCTGTCGTCTTGACTTTTGTGACGGCCGTTTCCAGCGACAAACAAAAGTCCGTCTTGACTGCCGTCCAGCTGCTCTGGGTGAACCTCATCATGGATACCCTTGCTGCACTAGCTCTCGCCACCGATCCTCCTCAGGACAGCGTTCTGGACAGGAAGCCTGAGCCAAAGGGCTCATCCATCATTTCCATTACGATGTGGAAGATGATCCTGGGCCAAGCCCTTTATCAACTTGGCATTACGTTTCTCCTCTACTACGGAAGTCCCAAAGGGATCCTGCCACTTCCCGGGCCCGACGATATTCCCGAGCCCGATCAAATCAATACATTGGTCTTCAACACGTTCGTGTGGATGCAGATTTTCAATCAGTGGAAGTAAGTTTTTCACCAAGTTTTTCACCAGTCCCGGACCAAGTAAAACCTCGGGCTGTTCTCTTCGAGTAATACTGACATGGCCTCGCAGCAACCGTCGCCTGGACAACAAGTTCAACATCTTTGAGGGTATCAGCCAGAATTGGTTCTTCATCGGTATCAGCATCATTATGTGTGGTGGACAGGTCCTCATCATCTTCGTGGGTGGGGCTGCTTTCCAGATCGCCGATCCACCTTCGGACCCGGCCATACACGGCACTTTGTGGGCGATTGCCCTCGTCCTCGGTTTCATCTCGGTCCCTGTCGGTATCATCATCCGCTTGATCCCCGACTGGATCATCTTGGCAATGGTGCCAAACTTTATAAAGAACCGAAGCCATGGTGTTCCCGGCTTGACGGTGTCGGATGAGGAAATGAATATGTATCCCGAACCACTGGCGGATGTACGGGACGAACTCAACTTCCTCAGGCGAATGAAGGAGGTCGCTTGAACAACCTGAAGTTTGCCATCCAGCACCCCAAGGAGACAATCATGCAGCGATCCCGAAGCCCTTCACACTCACGATCTAATTCTGTGCACGCGCCGCAAACGCCAACACGAGAGGACAGCTTCGGATCACCATCTGCAACGCCTGATTCGCGTGCCAGACCAAAGTCTAACCGATCTCGATCCAACTCGGCATTGGGCGCACCGACCGTCATGGCGGGTATAGTTGCGGCTGGTATTGCAGCGGGATGGCAACCCAGAGGGCGGCCATCGGCCGAGGAGAGGTCTGACGGGGGCAATGTGGAGGAAAGGCGAGGCGAGGCGGCTGATTGAGCAAGGCGAAAAGTCACACAAAACGGAGTAAAGAAGAGACATGAGCAAAGCTGAGTGGAATCAGTTGGGTTATTTTTCTACTTTTTCCATCCATCGTTTTTAATTTACTTTTCTACCTTTTTTTTTTTTCCCACTCTAATGGGGCGCTTGTAACATAGGAAATTGGCACTGCTCCTTCGAACCTTCGGAAGCAATCCAAATTTTACTGCTTCAAGGGTTGTTTCCATCATTTTCGAAGTCCAAATCTTAGGGAACTGTGTATATTGCCGTTTTCTCATTTCGATTATATCCATAGAAGATGAAATGATATTGCCATGAAATAATTTTGACTTGCAAGACATCTATCTGCCTACGAGATGAATGTCAACTCTCGCGCTAGCCCGTGCCGTGCTAGCTGTTGCTATCTCGCAGTGTCTGCACGCATGTGTCTGGTAAATGGCGATATTCTCAGCCAGTGAGTGAGTGAGTGAGTGGGTGGGATTGACCAAGCTCGTTACAATAAACACTCTTGCCTATTTCCCCCTTTTCTTTCCTTTTTCGGTTTTCGGTTTTCGGTTTTCCTGTTTCTCTAAACGCGGCGACTTGTGCCTTCTTCAAACACGGATAGAGAGAGTCGCTTTCCCTTGCCTGAAGCGAGGAAATGGACAAGTCGTACTGTTGGTGAAAGTATTTATTCATCTTGGGGGTTTGGCGCCAACACGTGGGCGATGGATTGACGGACACGGACGGAGTGGACAAGGAAGGGCTGCCAAGCTCAAATGTCAGCTCGTGTTTGACGATGACTATTATAATTTAGCTGCATATTACAACATATTACAGCATAATACAGCATAATACAGCATATTACAGCATATTACAGCATATAACAGTATGACGGAGCGCTCTCTCACTTGTCATTTTCAGCTTCCCTCCTGTCTTGTTTCCCGAGCTTCATCACATCAGTCTCTTTCTTGTCAAAGACACAACACGTGCGTGCGTGCGTGCAACTCGAAACAAACAGGCCACGCAGCGGCATCTCTGCAGGGCCGACACGACACGATACGAAACGATACGACACGATACGATACGACACGACACGACACGACACGACACGACACAACTATAGACTGAATTGTTCCAATGGCAATGGGCCCTTTCAACTAAACGCGCAGCCAAAGCACGCTCCGCACCAGCTACTTGTGACTTCCGTGTTGGGTCTGGTCTGGTCTGGTCTGGTCTGGTTTCGCGTGTTTAAAGTCAGTCAAGTCGTTTCGCTACTCGAGCATTACTTACTGACTTGCCATTCTGCGTGTCTCTCCAGCCAGCTGGCCAAGCCCGTCTGGCCCAACTTTGCATCATTGCTTCCCTCTCTCCCTCTTCCCCTTCCCCAAACCTTGACCTTAGCTCATTCCTCACTTGTTCCCTCCTTTCCCCATCTCATTCCCTAGATCGGACAAGAGGAACCTCTATTCCACCAAAATTCTCTCTTCCTTCTCCTGTGTGTTAAGCGCCACGCCCCTTCCCCTTTTGGCCCTGTCTATCAGAGAAACTGTCTAGACTCATTTTGCACTGTGCTTGTTTACACGCATCCCCATCGTCACCCATCTTCCTCTTCGTCAGACAACTCGTAGTTTCCACCTATTTTTTTCCCTTCTTAGAGCCCTCTTTTTCTCAACTTGACGGTATCTCGTGCTTGCACCCTTTTTTGGGAGGTCTCATCGCATCGGCAAGTCAGGACTCAACTCAGCATAAACCCAACAACCTCCTTTGTCAGAAACACCACGCCGCCAACTCCTCAAATAACCATGAAGCGTCCTACGACAAAGGGTGTTGGTCTTACGCGGCAAAAGGTAAAGTCGGACGCGTTGGAGAAATTATCCGACGATGCTGTCAACGTGTCGTTGGCAGAGCTGGAAGATAGAGTGGCCGATGTACGTGATTCATGGGAGACGGATTCTCTTTTCGAAGATGCTTTTGAGGAGCTGAGCAAGGAAGAGGTTGAGATGAATGAAAGTGAGTCCCCGATGCCGAAACTGAACAGAACAGTCTTGGAAACGTGTTTCTGAATTGCGAATGGAATCTGACATGATGATGGTAGCATCAGAAGTTTGTACACTCGAGGAGGCCAGCAGACTTCGTCGGGAGCTTCGGGACCAAGGCCCTGCCATTTTCTGCCAACGCACCGTGGATTGCGGGCGCTACACGGCCAAGAAGCTTCTCACGGCCTTTGCCATCAGGCCGCCGGCTTTCCTCGAGGGCCAGCCCGACGAGGCCTACTTCAACCTGTTGTCGCTGGCCATCTCCCGGGAGCTCTCCAAGCGCATCAAGCTGGCCACGTACAACACGGTAGACGACGCAGTGCGGCTCATCGCCAAGTGCAGCAACATCATTGTCATCACGGGCGCCGGCATCTCCACGTCGCTCGGCATCCCCGACTTCCGTTCCAAAGGCACCGGTCTGTATTCCAAGCTGGAGCACCTGGGCCTCAGCGACCCCAGGAGGTCTTCGACATCGACGTCTTCAGGCAAGACCCGACCATCTTCTACTCGGTCGCCAAGGACATCGTCCCCGCCACGGACCGCTACACGCCCACCCACAAGTTCATCGCCATGCTGCACCAGCGCGGCAAGCTGCTCACCAACTACTCCCAGAACATTGACAACCTCGAGATCAAGGCCGGCCTGCCCAAGAGCAAGCTGATCCAGTGCCACGGCTCCTTCGGCACCGCCACCTGCGTCCAGTGCAGCTACCAGATCGACGGCGAGACCATCTTCCCCGACATCAAGGCCGGCAACATCCCGCGGTGTCCGCGCTGCATCCAGTCGCTCCGCGTCAACAATGGCTCCGTCAAGAGGAAGCGCTCCGCCGCCGCGGACAAGACCAAGCGCCGGCGCCAGCAGCAGCAGCAGCAGCAGCAGCAGCAGCAACGATGGTCCGCCCACGACGACAGCTCCGACGACGACAACTCCGACTACGACATCCCCAAGCGGGCGTCATGAAGCCCGACATCACCTTCTTCGGCGAGGCCCTCCCGGACGAGTTCTCGAGGCGTCTCACCGAACACGACCGCGACAGGGTCGACCTCGTCATCGTCATCGGCACCTCCCTCAAAGTCACGCCCGTCTCCGAAATCGTAAGCTGGCTGCCCTCGCACGTGCCCCAGATCTACGTCTCCCGCGAGGCCGTCAACCACATCAACTTCGACATCGACCTCCTCGGCGACTGCGACACCGTCGTCACAGAGCTGTGTCGCCGCCTCAACTGGCCCCTTGTTCACGAAATGGTCCCTGCCAACCAGGCCATTCGCGTGAGCACCGAGCCGGGCCACACGAGCAGACACTTGTTCGAGACACTCACCACGTCAGATACTCTAGACAACAGCCCTAGCTCAACTGAGTAATTAGCGCGACCTCGCATTCCTTTTCACGTCATTATATCGTGTGAAATCCACCCCCTGTTTTTTTTTTTTTTTTTTTTTCAAAACTTGACGACCCCACGGTTTCATGAATCCCCTCATACGTACATGGCCTAAAATGGATATATATGCACTACTCATAGTAATACCTCTTGTTCATCTTCTCATCCCAAGGCACACACAGCCAGGCCTTCCTTTCTACAGGCCTTTGCATGTTGTACATCTACAGACCAGACGTGCTGGTTTCATCCACGGCAGCATGTATAATTGATTCCCCCTTTTTGCTTCACCTCTTGTTTGCATAATGTCCGGACGAATACTTCTTTGCATTGCCTTGCCTCCTTTCTTTTTGAATTGTTTAGAACCTGGGAGGGGACAATGCAAGGGACCGCAGACGCTGTGTCAGGATAGTTCGCAGACATGGACTGTGTTATAAATCGCAATTCATTTTCCACTCAGAGTCAATATCGTGTCATTCACCATTTTAGTCTTTTCTTTTTTTCTCACGTTTTTGAATTGGAATGTCATTCCAAGGATCCAGAGAGGGTCTAAATTTCCGACGTGTGATGGATGCATCATGCGTCTTGTTCATTTCATCAATGTTGGCCAGAGAGGCTTTACATTCGCGCAATGGGTTTTTTTAAAAAAAAAAAAATTCCCGTGTCCACTTAGATACTGCCCCTAAATCAGACTCTCGTACTGATCTAATCCTGATTTTTGCTGCCCCGCGGTTGTCCCCGGGCTTTCACGCTGCCCATACCGCTCCCCTGCTGGCCCCGTCCAGGGGCAGACCAATTTGCCTGGGACTGCATGGGCGGCGGCTTGATGCCGAAACTAGTGCTGGGTGATGAGGTGCTGCCTGGTGGAGGTGGAGGTGGGATCGAAAAGGACGGGTTCCTCGAATTCGAGGCACCGCCTCCCAGGGGTGGCCGGCCCTGGCTAAGCGTCATGTTGGACATGGCGCTGTTCATCCCGCCGAGGCTGGAGCTGGAATAGCTTGTGTAGTTTGCCGAGGGCGAGGAGGACGAGGACGTCCACGAGTTGGGTGTTGTCGCTGCAGTGGCGGGCCAGTTGACCGACGAAGAGGATTGCTGGGCGGGTGGTGATGGACGGAAAGCGGATGCCGATGGCGACGCCGTGGGTTGCAGCGGCTGACTGTACTGTGTTGATGATGGCGCAAGGGTACCGAAGTGAGCTAGGTCCGGCGTCACGGCGGTTCGGAAACCAGGCTGGCTGCTCATGGTCGGTTGCGATGTTGTCGTAGGACTGGTCGTCGGGACGTGCGTGGACCATGAGAAGGACGGTGTCTTGGGGTGCTGGACGTGGATTTGACTGTGGACACGACGGACGGTGTTTCGTCCCAGCCAGAGAAGCCATTGTTGTTAGTGGTAGTGGTGGTTGACGATGCCCAAATACCCCTTTGCCCTTGACCAACGCTTCAAAGTCATCTTCGTTGCCGCCCGTGCCGTTGCTGCCTTCAAAGGCGGTCCCAGTGACGCCGCCAAAGGCGAGGAAGTCCTCGTTGGGACCAGCCTTTCCTGCGTTGGCCGAGCCCGAGAGCTCTTGTAGCTTCTTGGTCTGTTCGTCTTCGACTCTTCGCGAGAGATTCTTGATTAGTTGCATGAACGTCTGGAACTGCCTCAAATCAAGCAAGGGTCCCAAGCTCATGCTCCACAGGATGGGGAGGATATCCATGGCGACAAAGTCAGCGTCGGCTGTTTCGCCAACCATTCGGAGGACGTTGAGGGCTGCCAACATGACGGCAGGCTCCTTTGTCTTGATGGCTTTAATTAAAGGTACAATCTTCTCCTGCATGGTGTATTTGTCCAGTGCGCTCGATGAAGACGTCTTCTTTTTATTCTCGACAAGTCCATTGAGCCCGTCGTCGGTAGCTGCGTCAGTTGAGCCCCCGCAGAGAATCACAAACGCCTGCAGGCCGCGAACTTTGATGGCCAGGCTGCTGGTCCTACTGAATACGGTAGCTACCACGGGGAAGAGCTCATTCTTGATGGTGCTGAAGTCAAGAACGGGGAGCACAGACGGCAACGTTCGTAATGCCACGTCCACTATGGAGTGCGTGGGACACTCGATAGCGGCCAGGATGACGGGCAGAATATCTAATTGAATGGGTTAGAGGGACATGGAACAGCCTGTGTCGTCTTTTTGACAAAAGAAACGAAAAAAAAAAATTTACTGACCATCCTTGAACTCCTTTCCCGTGGAGTTGTCCGCGGCCAGGAGAGGTTCTCGAGGAACACCATCAACCCAGCATCTCTAGCTGGGTCTTTCTCCTGGCTTTGTTTCGCGTTCACTACAAACATGTCTTTCAGCGCTGGGCGGACCTTTTCTCCGAAAGCCCTCCGAGCCGATGGTAGTAGTTCAACGATTTTAAAGATGTTTTGAAGAATCAAAGATAACAAGTCTTTATCTTTGAGCTCATCCAACAGGGCCGGTAGTATCTTCTTTTCCATGACAGATTTGGGGAACGAAGGAGCACTTTGTTTAGCCCTCGCATAAACTGTGACTTTTCGTTGGGTGTTTTGGCTGGGAAGGAATCCAAAATCGTATAGTCGAAACCAAAACGTTGTCGAAGTATTCGCTTTCTTGAAACTCACGGGCACTCATTCGCTGAGCTGGTCTCCTGGTGATCAGTCTCGGCAATACGTGGTGTAATAGATCCTTGGGGAGAGTTCGGGATGATAGAAACCCGTTCGATGAGGACGGCACAGTAGATGATGAAGAGAAAAGCCTCTTGTACGATGACAAGCTGCCGTGGCATTCGAGAGGCGACTTATGCGGCGAGTTATACAGTGCGATTGCTAATAAGCCGAGAGAGAACATGTCTGCTGCCGCCGTCAAGTTACCATCCATGACGAAATCTGGTGATGTGAAGTCGAGATTCAATTGGACGAGCGTGGGCAATCGAGGGTCCATGTTCAGTACTTCTCCCAAGCTTATGCCTTGAATCGAGGTGGGCTTGGTCGAGCCATCAGCTGGAGTACAAAATGACAACCCGCTCATCTTCCAATCGGACTGGCAGAAATGTTAGTACTTGAAATTCGAGTCCGGTCCATACTTCAAAAACACTTGCCTTGGCATTGATAAGCACGGCGTCAGGGGTTAAGTTGCCATGAACAAGACCAGCGTTTTCGTGCAAGAACTCCAACGCCTTGCTCACTTGTAGCAAGCCCTTTTGAATTTCCAATTCGTCAATCTCGAGCTCTCGCCTTCGTAGCACACCATCCGAATCTTCGGTGACGAATCGGCTCGATCTACCACCAGACCTTTCTTGGTCGTCCTTCTCTTGTAACAAGCTCGACAGTGATGCGGAAACGGCTTCCGTCACGAACTGTAACCCTCCTCCTCGCGTCTCCTCCACGGGCTCAACCAGTTCCAAAATCGACGGATGTCGGAGCTTCGCCAGGCTGGAGGCTTCCTTCTTCAAGCGCTCAACCACTTCATCCACACTGCGCCTGAAGCCAGAGACGCCGGAGCGGCCCAGAGAGCTGCCATGTGATTCCAACGCCTTCCGATCGAAAACAAAGACACTGTAGGCTTTGCCAGTGGACTTCTTCTTGGCATCGTATATCTTCCATGGTCCGGCGGTCGAAGTAGGGTTCGGTGAGACGGAGTAGTTGGCAGTGATATTTGTGGCAGATATGGACTTGAGCGCCGAGGAGAACATTGTGCAGGTTTATGGGCGGTGCGATTCAGCACCTCGTGATATCATGTCGTCGAGCCGTGGGGCGTGGGACGTGATGCTGGTAATAAATAGGCCAAGTTGGCATAAGTTGGCACCAGACGCGGCAGGGCGGGGGCTATTGAGCAGGCAAGCAAGCAAGTAGGGCGACGACTGACGCGTCGCAAAGAGAGATGGACCAATGCTGGGCTGGTTTTCACGAGGTGCTTTCTTGGAGAAAAAAAAAAAAGTCAAGGTCGCCTTAAAGTTCGAGTTGGCGTCCGATGACGCTGGAGCCTCGTTGGCCAGATTTGCCGCTGGCTGCTTGCGTTTCGGAACCAAGTGGCTCTCCCTACCCGGTACCTTGATTGTTGTTCACGTCGACGGCGCTTACCTTCGGCCCGGACCGGAACCTTGATGACTCCGATGACAGCAGCCAGCAGCAATGCAACGTTTTGGTGTCTCCGGTACCGGGGTCCGCTTTATTCTTGTCCAAGCTCTCGACTGGCCCGACTTTCAACATCGTCTTCAATTGATCAATCGCCTCTTGCTCGTCGCACGCTTGACCGGTCGAAACCCCTCATAGCTGTTCCCCGACCCCGAACAGTTGCGTTTCGCCAATGCCCAGCATGCGTTCCGCACCTCTTGCGCGGAGTGCCGTCTGGGCCGCCGCCAGGTCCTCGCGAACTCTCCGAGCTGCTCGTCCCCTCCGTTGCTTCAGCATCAAGGCCGAGGCAGCTTCAGATTCCAAACAGAAGGCGCTCGATCCCAAGAAGCTTACCATCACCGAGACGAGCAGTCCCAAGGAGCTGAGCAAACCCGAATCCTTGGTCTTTGGCCGGGAATTTACTGGTATGTCCGCGTGGTGTCATCCTATCCTCTTCCACTTGCACCCATGTCATTCAACGAGCTCGGAAAAAAAAAAAAAAAAGAGCTAACAAAGGATCAATCTCACAAGACCACATGCTTGCCATTGAATGGACCCAAGACGATGGCTGGCTCGAGCCAAAAATCACTCCCTACCAGAACCTTTCACTGGACCCTGCCACCTGCGTCTTTCATTATGCCTTTGAATGTTTCGAGGGCATGAAGGCATACAAAGACAAGAACGGCAAGGTCCGACTCTTCCGCCCAGACAAGAACATGGCTCGCTTGAATAGGTCTTCGGCGCGCATCGCACTGCCCACTTTCGAACCAACAAGCTTCATTGAGCTCATCAGCAAGTTCACCAAGCTTGACTCACGGTTCATCCCTGACCAGCGGGGATACTCGCTCTACCTCCGACCAACCATGATTGGTACTCAAAGACTCTCGGTGTCGGCCCTCCTGGTTCCGCACTCCTCTATGTGATTGCTTCTCCCGTTGGTCCTTATTACCCCACTGGCTTCAAGGCTGTCTCACTAGAAGCTACCGACTACGCTGTGAGAGCCTGGCCCGGCGGTGTTGGTGACAAGAAGCTGGGTGCCAACTATGCCCCGTGCATCGTGCCCCAGCTTCAAGCCGCTAGCCGTGGTTACCAGCAAAATCTCTGGCTCTTTGGTGAGGAAGAATACGTCACCGAGGTTGGTACCATGAACATGTTCGTGGTCATCAAGGACAAGCATACCGGCCAGAAGGAGCTCATTACCGCCCCTCTTGATGGCACTATTCTGGAAGGTGTCACTAGAGACTCTGTCTTGACACTGGCCCGTGAGCGTTTGATCCCAGAGGGATGGAAGGTCACCGAGCGCAAGTACACTATGCAGGAGCTTTACGGAGCTTCCCAGGACGGACGCTTGGTGGAAGCTTTTGGCTCCGGTACTGCTGCCATCGTCAGTCCCATTAGAACCATTGCCTGGAAGGGCAAGAATGTCGATTGTGGCCTGAAGGAGACCGAGGAGTCTGGCGAGACGGCCTTGCGCATCAAGGAATGGATAGAAGCTATTCAGTATGGTGAGGAGGAGCATGAGTGGAGTGTCCGAATTGATTAAGTTGCACGGGCGATTTTGAATAGAGTACAGGCGCTTGGTGCAAAGGTAGATACAGGCTTGTAAAAATTTTATGCCTAGATGCAGAATGTCGTATTGTTACATTTGCAGTGTTAGGCGCGGCTACCATTTAAGTACATATACCGTGTACAAATGTTTAACCTTAACATCAGGATGAGTCGGAAATGCATGTGAATAAAAAAAAATTCTAATGTGTCGTACGATTGAAAGAGTTTATGTTGCCCCCAAAAGAAACCCGAAATAAGGCCCAAAAACATATACATATTGGCGCTCGACGCCGTAGTGTGGGCCTCTGCCTCTGCCGCGTCCATCCTCCTCTCTATTCCATGACATGTCTCATCCGCCACGATATGTGCCTCCTAATCCTTCTTCTCCTGGCTGGGATCTGGCAGAACACCCTCGGCTTCTAACCGCCGGCGAGCTTCCTCGAGAGCCCACGTAGAAACGCTGTATTTGTCAGCCGATAAAGTCCTCAAAGTAATAAAAACCCCGTCTGCTTCCGCGCCAACCCGACTCGAAAACCGGCGGGAATTTCTCAGCCCTTGCCGAAGTCCCCAAACCTATGGTTCCATAAAGCACGCCAACCAGGTGAATCATCTCGCCACGCTGCGCAGGGACACGGGTTTCGACGGGAATTCGATGATGCGCCAACAACGGGAGGCTGACTTACGAAGTGTCAGGCTTGAAGGCCAGAGCAACACCAGCAGCCACCAGACTACCGCAGAAGAGATACATGGGCCACTCCCACCCTTCAGGCTCGGGCTTCTCACCGGGCTTGATGCCCCAGAGCCAGCCGGTGGGAGGTTCGAACTGTGACTCGTTGCCGTGGCCGCCGCCTTGTCGTCGGGTGGACGCGGAGAAGGATCTCGTGGCGAGGGGTTGGCGGGCGCATCGCACCGCTCTCAGCGGGGCGACAGTATTTCGTATGATGGCCATGATCGAGGAGGGTCCGTGTGCGGGGTTTCCGTGGATTCGGACGGACTTGTCGTGCCTTGATGGCTGGGCTTGGAAAGGACGTGTTGAGGTTTGGCTGAGATGAGGAAGCCGCTGTTTCGCTGGAGACGGAGGATTGGCCCCAGTTGTCTTTAGTCACGTGATCTGTTTGCCAAGGACGCCCCCTCTCTCATGTGAAACCGGCGGAGGCCGGGTTGGCTTTCGACGACATTATTTTCGCGGTTCGGCTTCACGCAGCTTAGTCAAAGGATCCAAGGCAAAAGCGACATCGCAAAACTCTTGGAAAAAATAACTCACGCGCCCACGTGCAATTGGTGGGCCTTGGAGGCATAGCTGCCCTTCGATATGAGGAAAGAAGGGGGCCTCGAATACGAGAGAAGATGGGAAATGGATGAGACATCTTCCAGAGGGTGGCATCAGAAGAAGGCAGCATCATCATCATGAGATAAGCAAAGCAGATGATCCTCAATCGGACACCTTTCGAGACCAAAGTCTGGGTCCCGACGCAGCTCCGCTATCAGCATCGCCCAGATCAACCAAGTTCTCTCAAACCATGAACTTGGCGCTGATGCGTTCGGCGTATCCGAACTTCGAGATGGCTACTTCGACGCCAACTTTCTGGAACCATCCGACAAATGACAAATACTCGGATGATCTTTTTACCCCAGCCAAATGAATGCACTCTGCCGCGAGGATTTGAAAAGCACTCGCCTTAGGCAGCCTAGAATTTCCCTCCAAGACAAGTACATCAATCTGGTTCCTCGTGTCGTCGAATAGCAACTACTCGAACAGGTATTCGATTACTGGAAACCTCTCTGGCGTGCTTTCTCGCGTACATAACGTGGTCCGGCACTGGCCGTTTTCTCCAAGTTCCAAAATGTAAATGAAGACCAACATACTTCACCCCAGCGGTCCGGCCTAGCAGGCTGCCTTCTCCTTCACCACGGTAGCCTCCCCATGCCTGCGAGCAGTTTCTCGACTCCACCACTACTGTCCGCCGATCCGCTATATTCCATCACCCCAATTACATATGTGATGACTCCATTGCCGGCAAACAGCTCCTTGGTCATCGTCGTGATGCCGTGGCCATCCTGGCCGGTGCGCTGCGGTCACTGAGAAAAGTCCCCGTGAGTCCAGAATCTCAACTCCTTTTCAAAAATATCATCCGAACTTGTTGTCTAGTCGTACATTCTAAGCGCGGCTGCTGCCCGTAAAAGAAGGCTTGTGAAAACAGCCGAAGTGGAAGAGCACAATGTCCACACAGCCACCACGAGCTCATGTGCGACAACAGAAGATGTGGAGCGATATTGATGGCTTCTCATATCGCGAGAGCCTCACTGGGTGTGTTGCCCAAGCTGGAGGAGCTTGAAAAGTAAACAAAATAATTGTTGGTGAGCAAGGGTGAGTGGACTACATGATGGACTGGCAACACGCAGGATGCACGATATTAGCCAGTTCTAATTCTAGATTTGATAATGAACTTCCCCACGGCGATGACATTGACAACCACAAAATCGAGAGCAATAATGGACACGAGTATTCAAATCCTATTCAGCTGATACCCAATACATATACGCCAGTTCCAAATACTGTCTTGTATCCATGTGCTTAAATCATACAAGGACAGGGGAGGCACCAGTCCTAAATATCCATATATGCGCCGTTAGTCATTTCATTCAGAATATCCCTCGTAACCAATTTCCCTTTCAGTAACGCCTTCTCCCCAATCCTAGCCTTCTTTGGTGACGGACGACGGTTCTCCTTGTCCATGGTATTGAACAATCCCTTTTGGGCAGCTTCGTGGGTGTTTTTGGTTTGGGTTTTGGTGTCGGGACAGAAGTCATCGGCGTGCTGAGCTCTTCAAAGTGATGGCTCTCAATGGCATTCCCGGTAAGTTATATATCCAATCGCGCTCCTCCATCAAAGATATAAATCGACTGAGCATGTTCTCTTTCCCACTATGCTTCAAAGTGTTCATGCTGCCCACAACAAGTAATTTCGTTTTGGCTCGCGTGAAGGCCACGTTTATTCTCCTCCAATCCTTGAGCAAATCCCCAATATTGCATGATTCATTGCTTCGCACAAGACTGAGTACGACGACTTCTTTGTCTCGCCCTTGAAAGCGGTCTGTTGTGTGCATTTCGACTCCGGCAAACCCTTTCAGCTTTTCCTTCAAGAGGGACAACTGAGCTCGATAATGCGTCATCACGCCCACTTCTGACGCTGGGACACCAACTGTGAGCAGACTCTCCACCAGTTGTGATACGATTCGGACCTCTGCTGAATTGACAATTCGCTTCCCTTGGGCTTCTTCTCGAACCATGGGGCTGATAGTATCGGTGTTGACAAATCGAACCCGGGCTTCACTCTCCAGCAGGTCGTATAACCAGCATCGGGATGGTCTTGGCCCGGTACAAAACGATCGTGGGGTTCCTGGGCGAGCCAAGGAGGATGCGTTGTAATGGACTTGGCCGAGCGCGGTCATTTTTGGGATGTGAAGCTTCTTTCTTCGGAGCGATTCAGTTCCACATCGCAGTTTTCCTTCATAGATCAAGGTGTTACTAAGAGTCATGATATCCTCGCACATTCGATATTGGTGCTCAAGATTGACAACGGCTTCGGGGTGAGCATCAGAAAGAAGCTTGAATAAGCTTATATCCAAGCCACCTTCTCGAGCTTCTTCATTTCTCACAACCGGGGCAGCTGGTTATGATCCCCTACGAGGACAAAGGAGCGTGCCAAACGAATTGGCCCAGCACAGATGGGAAGAGTAATCTGTGACGCTTCGTCCACGATGCAATAGTCGAATGACCGTTCCAGAAAGACAGGATGGTTGATGCCCAAACAGGTTGTTGCAACGACAGGCGTCCCATGCCAAGCTTCCTTAATCTCTTCGAAGGTCTTCTTCGGTTGTCCCGCGAGGTGGGCAAAGTCTTGAACATCTGGGTGCACTTTCGCTGGTGCTCCCAAGCGAAGAATCGGAATCTTGTCAGACTTTAGTTTGAGCAGGATGTTGTCAACCGCTGTATGAGTGTGCGATGTCAGAAGCACAGTCTTGCCTTGAGACACCAGCGCCCGGATAATGTGCGCGATTGTTGTTGTTTTGCCAGTACCAGGCATGCCGAGGACCAGAGAATAGTCCTGTGTGCTCATGACTTTCTCAATGGCTCGCCGTTGGTCAATGTTAAGCGTCTCTCCGTCTGTTACTGTGTACTGGGTTGGGGCTGTTTTAAATCTTGGTGGCGCCAGATCGACAATCAACCGACGTATTTGAGCAGCTGCCGCAACGTCATTTGCCATCATTTGGACGAGGTTGTTTCTGACGGTTGCCATGCCGTTGCTAAACTCGTCTTGATCCAAACGGTAGCGAACAGGTGCCCCTTGATCTTTCTTTGCGTTTGATCAGGGCTTGCGCCTTCGTGTGCCACGTCCATAATACTGGCAAAGACTTGATTGTCAATTTCATCGAAACCAGGCTGCCTGATTCGTGCATTGTGAAGCCGCCTGTCGACTGCCACGCTGATTCTCTGTTTTCGAACAGCCGTGACGTATCCAATGGCCAAGGCAAAATGTCCTTCTTCGTCAGACACGACTATAGGTTCACCAGTGCTCAATTCCGATTCCAAAAAGAAAACCCTGGTTGATGATTTCGCTTCACAAAGGTGTAATAAAATCGGTTGATGCGGGGCTGTCTGTATCCTCGGATGCGGATCCTCTTCAATGATGACGTCCGAGAAACATCTGGATCGTTGTTCGCGCTCGGCACTGGTCATGGTCCACAACTCTCGCTTCTTCTTGCAGCTCTCCTTTTCTTCCTTCGTTAGGAGATTCTCCCATCTCACAAAAATTCCTGGTGAGCTGGAGTCAAATGCTTGACAAGCTCATCAAACTTTTCGTTCATGCCACTGCTCTCTCCGTCGCCATTATCCGCCAACCGGTGGTATGTGAAACACGAAGTCTTGGCATAGCACTTGCCACACAAGTGTTTACTTTTCAGCATTGGCGGAAGTTGCACACTCCTCTCTCGAACATAGCATGCCAGCTGGTTCCGTTGCAGAATCATATGTCTCAGCTCATGTTGAACAGCAGGAATCCGCAGGGTTTTCGATGTTTCCATGTAGTAGAGCACTCCGTAAGCAATATCAATGTCATATCGGTCGGATAAGAGTAATGTATATAGTGCTGTTTGAGCCATGTGACTGCTGTTTGCATGCTTGCCCGTCTTCACTTCGAATGGGACAGTCAAAGTTCGAGACTGCTTGCCATCGTTCATCGTAACTTCAACGGTGGCATCAATGTTGCCTTTCAAACCGTACATGGGCGACCAGACGTGCTCTTCAACGTCGAGAAGCTTCGTGATGGCCATGTTTGCTTTCTTTCCGTTCCGATCCTCGACAACAGCGTCAGCTTGTGGTTTTGAGGAAACGAAAGATTTGGCCCAGTAACTCAATTCCGTCATCTTCGATAACAAATGTTCTTTTGCACTGGGCAAGCCGACCTTGATGGTGTACAGATCTTCCACGTGCTTGTCGCATATTCGATCAATCAAACTTGCAAGAAACGTCAAGTCCCATTTGTTTACCAAGAGTGCTTCTTGGAAGATTTCGTGTAGCATTGTCCCATAGACAAGTGGCGGCGAGGCTTCGCTGGTGGCTTTCACGCGGTCTTGTAACACGGCTCGACGCATACACCCAAAAGAATCAGCCACGACCGTGGATGATATTAGCTGATCAGGATGTAATATTAAAAGATTATCGGCATCGTCCACAATGCATTGCCCACGAGCCGAAAAAGCTCCAATAACATGAACGTAGGAATCAGTGTGGGCAGGCGTGTCAAACCAGGCACCTCGAAGATGCACGGTTCTTGTTACTTTAGAACCGTCGGCTTGAATGATGAGGATCTTTGAACCGTCAGTATACTTTCAATGACTGGGAAGGGTGAGTCAAACCTTCTCGGGTCGTGTTACTCCATACTTGTCGACGAAATCGCCGTCCAACACACTTGTTATCAAGTAGCGTTGGATCGTTTTTGCTTTCTTGTTGCTCTACCCCTTTTAGTGAATTGAACATCATGATGAGTTGGCAATACATACAGCCTGGGACGATGCGTCGACTTGTCGTACCGATTGCGTTGCGGCCAATTCCACGGCATCAAAGTCAATATCCACATCGAAATCGTCACCAAACTCCGTACCGGGGCTTTCTTCAAGTTTCGAAGCTTGCAAATCCTTAAAACGTTGCTTTTTGGGAGTTATTAACCTTGGATTGGGTTTCCGTGATTCTGCAATGTTGTCGAATACAGAGTCGTCAAAATCGTCAAAGTCTTCTTCACCCATTTTCTTCATTTCTCTCGGCTTATCATGCTTGACCACTGCGGGCGGTTTCTTCAAGACGCCACTGCCGGCGCTTGGAGTGTTCGTCGGGCCAGTCGCATGTAAACTCGCTTCTAGTTCCATGAACGCATCATCGTCGAACTCGTCGTCACCGTAGTCAGATGATGATGATGCTGCTTGTGGCGTTGCATTGCGGGGCGGTGTTTCCATCCGTTTCGGCGATAACTTTCGTTTCTTCGGAGATGGTGATTGCATCAGATGATCCTGAGAATGGCTGAGGCTTGGCTCATGAATACTGCTCGTGATTGTGTCCAACAAAGCTGTGACGAGGGACGACTTGGAAGCTGCCTCCATTTCCCGTTGCTGACTGCTACTTTGACTTCCAGATTTTGACCTCTCGGTCTTCCTCCGCTTGGGCCAGTTCAACCCGCAGCTGATAGCCCTTCGCAAGTTTGCATCTTGGCCCCGTCGGAGAGACATGTCCTTGGTAGGTTTTGGTGATGATGAGACCATGAGTTGTGCCAAAGCAGGATTAACAGCGCCAGTTGGTGTTGTCGCATTGTCCGGTCCATTCATGGAATATCGATCCCATAGCTCTAGTGTTGGATCCGCGTGTGGGGATTTCAAGGCTTTCGTTAGCTTTTGAATATTGACCGCAGGCGCAGTTCCTTTTTCGGCTGCTGGGGACGACGAGGGCGAGGAACTTCTGGCACGTTTCTTCCTTTGCGGGGCAACATGGGCGAGAGGGCTGCAGCGTAAAGCAAATCTTGCTTGTTGTTCCACATCAACGTGTCACTCGGCGAGGTATCCTTCTCTTCGTCGGCTAGTACGCCATTTGGCTCGACCAAATCTCTCCAGTTCAGGCGCGTGACTGGAGTGACGAGGTGAACTGCATCGGGGGCTGCTGTCCTAGCCGCATCTCCCATATTGCTAGGGGTGTTCTTGTCCTGCTTTGTCGCAAATACATCGTGTTCGTTCTCGTCTGGGTTGTACTGGAATTTGTTCAGTTTACTCTTGGTGACTTCGGATACTGGTGGCAGGATGCGATTTCTTTGCCCTTGTAGGTTGGCAGGATGACTGTGAGACCGTTGCCACGGACTGCGATTCTGTCGTCGAGTCAGTCGAGTAAGACGATCACGATGACAGAAACAAGGTGGTTGTAGATGGATAAATAAGACCAATCTTACCGTTGAGAAGCCTACACGCTCAGAGTACGATTTCTGGAGCGGCATGATTGACAAGTCAGCTTTATATCGTTTCCGTCAAATCATTTGAAGCATCGATTCCAAAAAAGACATCGGACAAAGAGGAACTGTCCATGTGGGGAATTGTATGTAAAAGTGTTGACTTCTAGCCAAGGGAAGGGAGTGACAAAGTGCTAAGAAAGACGCGTTTAGTCGCACAGATCGCGTCTCTCTGGCCCTGCCACACACCCACCACACGCGATCCCTGTCTTGTCTTGTCAGTGTCCCCCCTGGACAACAGCTCCACGTTCTTTCTCCGCCGGACTGCTACTAGTAATCACGTGTAATCTATCTTATCGATAAAGCTTTGAAAACCAGACGCAAGTCACTATCCCTCTTGCGTCATCACTACCTAACGTTTTAGATCGACGTTGAACCGGGGACTCAGTTGATCTAAATACCAGCCGTCTTCTTACACAAGATTTGGTTCGGAGCGCTTTGACACACATCTCCCTTCACAATGGACAGACAAACCGAGGGGAAGCCAATCCCCAACGAATGTCCCGGGCAGAATACTCCCGCAATGTCCGAGCTGCCATAGAGGAACGACGGCATAAAGCCATGATCAAACGCCAGCAATATCAGCCTCAAATCCACGAACAGATACAGAGGATCTTCTCCGAATACGAAGCACCCTTTTATGCCCGCATGCGCGGGTTCGGTCGCACGCAGACCCTGGCCTTGGCCGAATCGACAGTCTTAGGGCTCGCAGCCGGCACGGACAAAAGACTGAGCGATACGGAAACCCAGGCTCTGACTGAGTATTTCTTGTCCAGCGTCCACAACATGCTCGCGTGGAAATGGATCATGACTGGCCTAGCAGGCTACATGACCTATCGAGGACGCCGGACCATGCGCTTCCCTTCTTCAGGCCGGTCCTCACTGGGGAGAGATTCAACCCTGCCACCGGCGGTCCCAAGTTCGCATCATGTGGCACACCGCCCGTTTCGCGGCATACTATGGTGTGCTCTGGCTCCTGGGAGAACCGATCTTCCAGGGCTTCAATTTTCTCCGTCAGAGCCACTCCATGAATCGAGACCCGCGGTTAGCCCCGCTGCTGCGGGATGGGAGAAGGCAGGCTGGCGAGGCTTTGGGTGAAGCCCAAGCCCAAGACTCAAGCAGCCAGCATTACGACGCCTCATGGAAGCCGGAAACCCAGCAACAAGACTACTCATCCCAATCTGACGAGAATTATCCATCGGTATCTCAGGCAGTTCAAGCACAAACGCAGCAAGCATGGAACTCATATCGCCAGTCGGAAGCTTCCCAACAACCAGCTTCAAAGGGTTGGGATGTAGCTGATGTTGTGGATGATTCTTCACCCGTCGAACCATCGGCACAGTCACAGGATGAAGGTTCACGGATCTACGGCGGCTCCGCTTGGGATCGCGTCAGGCAGCAGACTCACAGCACACCAAGCCAAGGCCGCTCGCAAGGCCAAAAGACGTGGGAACGTGCTCAAGGCAATTCTGGTGGATGGAGCAGCATTGATGAAGCTAGTCCGCAATATCGTGGGGTCAAAGACAATTCTTTCTCAACTACGACCGACGGGGAAGAGGCTACGGCGAGGAGGCAGGCACAAATTGACTCCGATGAGATGTTGGAAAGGGAGCGGAGAGGGGCAGATCAGGAGAGTGGCTCCTGGGGCAAAAAGTAACATATCTATGGAGAGGAGAAGAGGCAGGGTCTGATGGAATAGGGTACACAATGGAACACCTTTTTGCACGTTTGTCTCGAATTATCGTTGTACAGTGCTTCGAGAGCATAGTCCGTTAAAGTCATGAACATTCATTTGTCTTCTCTCAAGAAAAATCCCATCAAACAAGTCACAAAGGTCGCGTTGAACAAATGAATTGATGCAAAACGTTATGCAAAAAAAAAAAAAAAAAAAAAAAAAAGGTCAACCATATCTCAAATCTGTTCCACATCTCCACCCATGCTCCAAGCCCCCAATAAATTACCTCCCGCAGCCAACTAAATCAGGCAAATAGTCTAATTCTTGACATCCTCGTGTACTTCTACGGGCTTTACTTCGTCATTGTGCTTGTCAACCGTGGCCTCGAGAATACTTTCGCCAGCGGTATTAGCAACCAGAGTCAACTCTTTCATCTCATGTGGCTTGGACTCTTGTGCCACGTTTTCCTTTGGTTCTGGGCTGCCTTCTAGCTCACCAGGTGCTTCGACTTGCTCCGTTGCTGCGGGCCCGGGTCCTGAAGTAATCGACCTTGTCCCAAGGGCTGGGTCTTGCTTCTGTACGACAGGAGGCTCAGTCGCCGCAGACGGCTGGGATGGTACACACGACTCGACAGCATCGGGACTTATCCTATTCTCAGGGTTGCTGAACGCAAAATCTCCATGTTCAGGATCCACAGACCAGACGGTTTGCGGCAGTGAGATTGAAAGAACAGGTGCGCCTTTGTCAGTTTCTGATGAAGGTGCAGCAGCAGGACTCCTAGCGGGGCACGGCGTTGAGGTCCACGAGCACGACCCTTTCGAGCATCGGCCAAAGGAGCCTTCTCCTGCTCTTCGACGACTTCCTCCTCCTTAGGTTCGTCTTTCTTCACGCTCTGCGGTCCTAGCTGCAGGCGCTTATTCAAATCGCTCATGAAACCTGCTTGCAGAGCTGCGATCTTTCCACCGACAGGTCTATTGGGGACAGGAGGCTTGGGTTTTGATGATGTGCCGTCTTTGGAATCTCCCGGCGAACTCTTAGTGGGACGAGGAGGAATTGAGGGCTTGGGCTTATCTGAAACTGGCGGTCGCTGCCTCGTGGCGTCGTCACCACTATTTTGTCTAGCTGCTGGTCGCTCAGGCAAGGCTGGTCGCTCAGGAGATAGCGAGGCCTTCTTTACGGGGCGAGCTGGGAACTCGGGCCTGGCCTGCTCCGTGGGTGACGCAGAGACCTCAGTCTCGTGGATGTGACTTTCAGGGCATCTTCCCAAACGTCACGACTCGGGAAGCGTTTGCTGCTGCTAGACGTCGGTCGCGAGGATGTCTGCAAGTGAGGCTGATGACCGACCCATGACGGTTTGAAATCCTGAAGGGGCAAATAGCTGTTCGAAAGACCTTTGGACTCCTTTTCAGCAAGCTCTTCCTGATACAGAGCAAACGCTTGAGCGGGAGTGATGGGACGGTCAGCGTGGTACACCGATGACCGTCGCCTCTCCGGCTCCGGCACATCAGGAGCTGACACTTCTGCGGTAACGTGAACACTGTTCGGGGCATCCTCCCATATGTCCTTGCTTGGGAAATGATGACGCTCGGGGTGCTCCTCCTCCGGCTCCTGAATGATCACGCTTGCGTCCTTCCCGTCTTCCGGGAAAAGAGGATCGTATTCCTCTACATCTTCCAAGGGAGTAGGCTTGTGCTCCTGAGGTGCAGGATGGTGATGCTGAGCCTTGGCTCGACTCGTGGGTCGACTAGGAGGATCCTCTCCGTCATAAGAGCTGCCTTGTCGCTGGAGGTGTGGGCGGATGGCGGGCCTGTGCACTCGAGAGCTTGGGTCCTTGCTCACCTCGTCCGGGGCGAGGATAGGAACAGGATAGTCCCCAGTTTCTTCATGTTCTTCATCTTCGCCATAGTTGTAGAACTCGGGATTTTTACCATCACCGACGTGGATGCTTTTGTCAGCCTCAATATGTTCCTGTTGAGAAGATGCACCGGTCACGCCCTCGTTTGGTACGGCGATGGATGCCGGGCGTGAAGACGAGATACGTGACGTATATTTCTCAGTGGCTTCAAAAGCAACGTCATCTGTAGGCGTACCACGAAGTTCACTGGAGCCTGTTTGCAAGAATTAGCTTTTCATTTTCATTTCGAAAACCGTTACTGCCTATATTCATACCAGTTGCCGCCTGGCGATTGGCTGTATCCCGAACTAGTTTGTTCAAGTCAGAACTGCTCATGGCGTAGTTATTCTGCCGGTCGTGATGAGGAGTCTGCTGTTCCCGGTGAAGCACTTCTGGATGCTTCTCGTAATAGGCCTTTTCAAATCTATCTTGCGGAGCCACTCCATGTCCATGAAGGCCGTAGCTGCCCGGGGAGACTGCGAGCACTATGCTTACGGGCATGATGTCTCTTGAGGCTTCATGGCCAGGCCCGGGGATGGAGCCTGGACATCACCGAGATGCTTGTTCATGGGAACTCGCTGGCCAATTTCTGGAATTCCGTGATCCTCGTCAGTCTGGTTTCCTGGTCGCTGTAAGCCGAATAGGTACTCTCTGGCCGCTTTCGCGTAGAGCCACGGGAAACGGCTCTCTTCTCCGTTACTTGGCTGGCCGATGCCAAAAGAAGCAGCTCTGTCGGAATCGGTGCGAGTCACGGCCATTACCTGCTGTTTGGCACTCGAAGCAGGAAGAGATGGCTTGGGCGCATGAAGTTTTAGATTTTCATCGACCAAGCAAGTATGCGCTGGTGCAGAGAGTCGACGCTCATCTTGATGCTCATCTTGATGCTCATCGTGACTTAACTCGGTGGCCACAGCACCGTACTCCATGCCCTCTTCACCCACGGAGGGCAGATCAACGCTGCGAGAACGTTCAATGGGGTCTCTCGATTGCTGTTTCTGAGCATGATGCCTGCTCACTCCATTATTCAGTAATTCGGCAGGAATACCCTGCATGAGTGGCGACTGTGCAAATCGATCGCGATGGGGAGAAACAGATCGGTCGAGATGTTTGTTGACGGGACGAGGAGGCACCTCGGGCATCAGGCTATTGGAGGCATCTCTGTCCGTGAACCGCGCAGGGCGAGGCGGTACAACCGGCGCTTGTGATTGTGCCATTGGTGCTGTTGACATTCTCGCTCTCGAAGGTTACACGGGACTCGGACGTAGATACCGAGGTTGAATGCTTCTTAAAGAATGGAGTTTCGGGAGGTTGGCAATCGAGGGGTTAATGCAGTCGTGGTGTTGAAATATAGTAAGAGCAGACCACGAGAGTCTATAAGAGAAACATGCCTGTGGGACACGTATTCCAAGAGCAATTAGCTTTTCAAGAGTCGTGATTTGCGGTCAAGAGTAGCCTGGGTGGAAGGGTTGGGTTGGCTGGTTGAGAAGTAAGTCACTGACAGACTCGGCAAGCCGACTGTGATTGACTCAGGTGATGGGAGGATGGCTGTAAAACTTACAATTGTGTAATCGGTACGGAGTACTTGGGGCGGTATAAAGCACTAGTAAAGGAGACGTGCTTACGGAGTACAGCATATAGCGGTCTGTAGATGTGTTCCAGAGTGTTTCAAATGCTCAGAAAAGATCGCTCGGGGACATTGACAACCGGCGGCTGCCTCGATTATAATACATACCTCTTGAAGCCCGTCGTCGGATGCTGCAGAACGTTATTAACGACCCTCTCTGTCCAACTCAACCAATTCTAGGGCCACAGCGTCACCAGACCCGGTGCCGATCCACTTACACCACTTACTGTGCGAAGAGTCCTGCTGGGCACTATGTCCTGCTGGGAGGGACCCATCCTTCCGGCCACTACAACGTACCGGGCACTCCGTATGTACTCACTTATCAGTTATCATCACACCACAGCCCCAGTGCTGCGTGCTGGACAGTGAACACTCAGACAATAAATCAAGCAGTCCAGTTGTGTTTCAATTGCGTTCCGACACATGTAGCAGTTGAGTCTTACTGTTGGCGATTGCGAAGAGAGATCTCGCCTCGACATTCTGCCATACATCATGCAAGGTATGCTCTGGATCCTCCGATTGTGTTCGCACAATTGTCAGCTACCCACGCTGCACATATGTACAGAAGCCAAGCAGCCAAGGACTCGGACACGGCCCACATCCATGTCCCGGCCTGTGTCCGATTGAAAGTATGTATGTACATAGCTACCCTCGGACGCACAGTGCGCTTCCCCATACCGTCATCCACACCAGTGGATACCTCTCCCAGCAATCCAGGTGCTGGGCTGCAAGCGGTCTCTCGGGTCTCTCGTCCAAATACAACTCGAGGAAGTCGGATGACCAGCAGGATTTTATTATTTTATCTAGGCGCGGACTACGGACGTGCATAACTGGCTAATGTGCAAGACCGCATTAGTTGCTCGATATCTCGCTTTTCTCTCCCTTGCAATAAGGAGTTGAGCCTAGCAAAAGCATCTACAGCATCTACAGCATCTACCGACCGAGTGCCACTGGCATTACGTGGCTTTCTGAAGGGGCAAGGGAGGCATGTGATTCGTGAACATGCTTTATCAATTTCTTAACAAACCCCTTGCGGTGGCAAGTTACTGAAAGCACAACTTTCGGTGCACTATAATAGTGCTGTACCGTTACCTGTACGTGACGCGCCACGGCTGACCTGCCACGCCCTTCCCTCTGCCAATGACGTGCTAAGTGTCTCTGATTGGGTTTAGGTACTCCTGATTGGGCCATCGCGAGCAGGAAATACATCGCTTATTATTACGCCGCACCGTGCATGTCTCCTTGACAGTTTCGTCATGGCAACTGAGTCGAACGGCGAACGGCGAACGGAGGAAACGGCCCTCAGTCGATCTCGATTCAATCCACAACTACTGTAATGTGGTGATCAATCACATCATTGTGTACGCCGCCATATCTTTCGGCGTTGATTCCTTATTCTGTTTTGTCCTTGAATGTCGGAACCGCCCACTCGCTCGCACTAATAATAATAAGTGGAAAGCTGTGACTTCAACCCTGCAACAATTGGCTGCAGTCACCGCATGGTTTTTGTCTGAACTCTCACAGCACGTTGTTGTTAGCTATACCCAACCAAGGGGAGGGACAGTTGACATCCGTATAATGAAGTACGTGTCGCATATTCTGTAGTGATTCTGGCACAAAGTGTTTAAGCCGACTCTTCTCATTGCCACATACCAGACCTCATTGCCGTTTTTGCTTCTTATTACGTCACAAATAATAATAAATCAAGTGGGTTGTCATTCATAGTAACGTCTGGTTGCTAATAGTTGTCGACAACGGTGGAGCAACGCCGCGGTTCGTGCGCACATGAGCTTGGGGAGAAAGCTCTCCGTACTGATTATTTGGGTTGGCGTAACACATGTCCTTTTTTATGATCCCGTATAAAGGTATTCGTACTATTTCAATACCACCAGTCAGTAGATCAAGGGTGCGGTGCGGTATTAAGCGGGACTATCACTTCATGAGCAGAAGAGCAATGGCTGTGCTACATGGAACTGTTGGGCCGACTTTCATCCCAAAGAGCAAACAATCAATTAATGAACAGCGGTGCGAGAAAATCTCACTGATGTACGGTATCTCTTGAGCTGCCCCATTTCCCATAGCCAGGCAGCCAAAGAAAGGATAAGTCTGAAGGAAGCTCATATCGTCATCCCAATCGCCAAACAACTTGCTCAGTGATCAGTTTTTCACTTCCTGAATCACTAAGCCGAAAGGCGTTCAAATCAATAAGTCAAATTTCCCCGTTTGCCTGAACGGTTGCAGGCCACCATCCGTGTCATCGCCACTTGTTTGTTTCTGTTGTTAACACTTGACTGCCTAGCCTAGGGATTTGCACATTGTCCAGCGTCGGCTGAAGGCTGTGAGTTGATTGCATTGCGCTGAACCCATTTAAACAATCATTTGCGCAACGCCGGCACCGCCTAGGGTCTTGCTTCCAATAAAGTCTTGACCCTTGAGACCGGCAAGTACGTAGCATAAGGCAGTGATCAGCAGGAAAACGGCGGCTGCAATCAAGCTTGAACGACCACCGAAGAGACTCATGAACTGGATGATTGACATGACGCCATAAGCTGCGGCTCTCATGTAGTTGGTGGATATCTTGCGGACGAAATCATCGAATTTGCCAGATGTTGGACAGATGCGCAGTAGAAGAGGGACTTCGATGAAGAGAATGAGAAAGGAGGACGCGCTGAGGTTCCTTGTTAGCGATAAACTGCCACAAGCAACACTGCAGCTGGAGCTTGGCCAATGAACTCACATAGCAAAAGCACAAAAACTATGAGCAGAGGCACGAATGTAAAGATTGTCGAGATGCCTGTTGCCAGGCAAATAATCATGGATAATATTCCAAACCTAATTCATCCAATGTTAGTTCGATCGATTATGCTATAATATGTCGCGTTCGAGCGTTCTTGTCAATCATCCGGTGAAAAATGTCGACAAGCTCTGTCGGCGGACAGGGGCCGGCGCAATGAGGGATTGGTCGTTCGAACGAGACGGGGACTTACCACTGCCCATAGATGCCTGTCAAAAAGTCAGTCTTGGCCAGAATCAAGAAAGTGGACAAAGTTTTTGGGAGCTTCAACTCACTGAAGTTTCTGGTCTGAAACTCTTCCTTGAGCGTCATCTTGAACGCTATCGCACGCTTCCTATGCTAGCTAGTTGTTGTTGTTTGTTGCTGCTTGGAAGATGCGCTCAGCGCGGAACAGTGTAATCAACAAAGAGACGGGATAAGTTGTTAGGCGTAGGATATATCAATTCGAATGAACCCAATATGCAGCTGCGTCGCGGAGCTTGTCCAGCGATGGTGAAGCGGCCGGGCTGGATGATGGCGAGGAGGAATGCGTGGTGGTCGTCAAAGTGATGAACAAGTCGCACGTAGCCTCTTCTTCAGTACGGAGTAAGAGCGGGTCTGCTGTTGGGGCTTAGCGAGGAAGCGTGGCAGTGGCACAACAACTCAGTCGAAGGTCACTAGTAGCTAGTAGCGCAGTAGAATAACGTGGGATCTCTGCAAGGCCACTTTTCGACTGGTACCTGACTCCACTCGACTGTGCCCTTGACAGCACTGCTAACGCAGGATGAGGTTACCCAAACCAAATGTGATGCCGTGACACCGCTGCTTTGGCAAGGATGTCACAGCTACACTCTAAATTCTGCCTCAGGCCCTCACGCTGGTCAAGCAAGATGTTACAATAACCGATTTGGCGAAGTAGGCTATTAGCACTAACGTCACTTTCTCTACCCAGTTGTTGCTAACGTCTTCATAGGTTTGACGCAGACTCGTGAAGACATGCCCAAGCCCCGGTCGTGGGCAAAAACCATTTTGATAACACGAAGCTCGAGCAACTCCTCTACGCCCATTATCGAGCAGATTCACGGTCGAATGGCATACATAATTAATCAAGTGCCTTAAATTTGGACACACCAAGACCCTTCGGACACAAATACAAATATACTCGTCGATTCTGATTCTGGCCATCTCACGGGTGTCGTTGACTGGGCGGATGCTACGATTGAACCATTTGGCATTGCACTTTAGGGACTCGAGAGTGTTCTTGACTGCAGCGGCCCTGGCGGCTGGGCATACTTCTGGGGTCATTCTTCCCATTCACGGACGCTATTTTGGCAAGCTTTCTTGGCTGAAATCGGAGCAGCCTTTTGGATCAGGCTTGCACAGCCATAGATAAACTCAGAAGTCTTGGAATACTTGGAATACTATTTTGATATGTATTTACGTGGGAGAAGGGGTGGAAAGGCCGGTGAATGATACTTTCAAACCTGACATGTTTCTCGGAAGAGAATTGATTCAGAAGAACCTGGTCCTCGGGTCACACTAACCGCGTGGAGATCGACTATCAGATGATTGGGCCAAGAAGGGCGCAAAACACCTGGCAGCAGCCATTTCCGCCGGAGCAAAACGACCAGCTCTTGGTCCAAAATCCATGGTATTTCAATATGGATGTAAATGCCATGCGTTGTTGCCCGGTCTGGAACTGTGCGTAATTGTTCTCGAGCTCATCATGAGCTTTGTCCTTCCAGTTCTCGAACCTGAAACGGCCCCCATGAAGCACGTGAACGTTGGGAAAGTGGGAAAATGGGAGTTACTATGCAAGGTTCAAGTACTTGGAGGCTTGACATGATCTTGCTTTTGTGCTCAAGCCTTGCATGACAATTTTCTACATGTAGAGCAGCAAGATCCTATTTTTCTAGGGTGCTAAAAGAGTTTAGTTTCTCCTAGCATTTCCCTTACAATACCGCCTGGACCGCGAAAGAGTTGCGCGGGACCTGACCTAGTGTGGCTGTCAATTTCTCTTGTCCATTCGAACTCGTTATTGTCAGTACATAGGAAAGGCCTTATACGTTAACAACGAAGGGGAAACCGCCAAACGTCACGTTAAAGGGCGTATTATGGTAGACGCAGAGTGACGAGCAGGATCCGCCCTTTTAGTCGCTGTTATGAGCAGTTGCATCGCACTAACTTTATAAAACAACTAACGTCTTGTGAGCTCACCAAAGCGCACCAAACAGATAGCACAACGGTAAATGAACAATTAGCAGAGTGAGTAGATTATCCTGCCTTCTAAATATCATTAACCTTTTTATTATATTGTTTCCCAAGTATTAGCTACAAAAAGCATACTACTAGTCTTTAGTAGTTGATTCTTTATGTATAGCCTTATGAATTTAACTACTTTTATATGCCTAAACTTCTGATTGGTTCGCGGTGTGATAGCTCCATGTCAGCACTCGTCAAATTAAGCTTCTCTGGATGTAGTGGCTTGTCAACTGCCATTTCTTGTAATACATCCCCAGGGCCCGAAAACATTCCTCCCCTCGAATACATAAAATAGCCGCATAAGCAGATCAAGTCGACAATTAATCGACCGTGGGGCATCGTGACTATGACACTCACAGTCCTTACCGACACCCAGGTCAAGGAAGTCCTGGAGGATTTGACCGCCGATCAGTTGGATGATTTCAGACGCGTTTTATCTTCTGCGTTGCACGAATTCTCCAATTCCACAGAAGCTGTTGGCGGCGATGTCTACCAACAACCTCATCGCATATCCACTTTTCATTCTGTGACCAAGGCGACATCGCTCTACATGCCCTCATGCGGGCCCGAGGGCATGGGATGTAAAGGTAAAGGAGAGAGGCACGCACAGAGAGCTCGCATTTCTTTTCGTGAGCCAGGTCGATGTGTGAGATCCAGGCCAGAAGATGACATGACATACTAACTATTCATGACAGTGGTCTCGCTCACTTCATCAGCCGCCACAGAGGATCCCAACGTGGAGCCCATCAGTCCTACGGGCGTGGTGAACTTGTTCAATCCCGACGGAAGCCCCATGGGCCTCGTCCATGCCAGTACGTTGACAGCTTTCCGCACAGCTCTTGCATCAGCTTGTCTCCTCAATCGCCGAAATCATGTGAGGACTTTGACCGTCTTTGGCAGCGGCAGTCAAGCGTACTGGCATGTGAGACTGGCACTGCTGATGCGCGGAAGCACCATCAAGCATGTCCACATCATCAACAGACGATTTTCTGACAGCGCCGGGCGAATCTTGAAGCAGTTCGCCGTAGTGTCCGCTGCGATAAAGGAGAAAGAAGGATGGGCACACACCAAGTTCAGCATCTTGACCCCAACCTTCCATGATTTCGAAAGACTTCAAAAGGAGCAGATCCGCAGTGCCGATGTAATTTACTGTTGCACGCCGTCTCGACAAGAATTATTTGACGCCTCTATCCTCACATCGCACGAAGGAAGGAAGAAAGGCCGCTTGATTGTAGCAGTGGGGAGCTATACTCCTGAAATGCGAGAGCTTCCGGAGGGCCTGTTGCAACTGGTGACCAAACCGCACGACAAGAATCATCGCCATTTTCACAAACACGCTCATGAGGGGGCGTCATAGTCGTGGACACGCTCGAGGGCGTGATGAAGGAGGCCGGAGAAGTCATTGCTGCCAAGATCTCGCCTCACCAAATGGTTGAGTACGTCTCCTCCATCCCCTTTTTAGGCTGCAAACAATTGGGGCAATTTTTTTTTTTTTCAAAGCTAACAATAAATAGGCTCGGGAGCTAGTCATGCTGCATCGTCTCGCGGTTGAAGAGTCCGAGACAGATACCACAGGCACTCAGACACCCACGTCAACGGATCTCGAATCTCCGATTGACGTCAATGACAAGACACCCTCCGTGTCTGCTGGAGTTAATGAGGCACCGCCCAGATCAGCAAGCCCATCGAGTCCGACTTCGTCTCACCATGCCCGCAAACCTAGTTTCCTTTACCTTTTCGGACCCATTCCGGGTGCTCATCCGAAACCGAGAGTAAGAAGGAGGACGAGCTTGCTAGATGGCTGAGAGATGGCACTGTCGTGTACAAGAGCGTGGGTTTGGGCCTCATGGATCTTGTTGTTGGCATGCATCTGGTCAAGGTTGCCAACGCGAAGAAGATTGGCACAAGAATAGAGGGTTTCTGAATGAACGAGTTTGCGGCAAGTGGCCAGAGGACGAAGGCGCGCTGAACTTGTACATCTGCATCGGACACCAGAATGTCTGCACTCTTTTTTTCTTCTCTGGATTGGTAACACATAAGAGATTTCTTTACCATATACATGGCGGCCATCACTATCGAACTAGGGCAAGACGGATAAAAAGATGCAGTTAGCTATCAACTTTGATGGATATCAAATGACTCTGTATTACTCTGTATTCATACATGCATGGCACGTGCAACGTTTTTTTTTTTGCGTACGTTGGTGAGAGGTGGGGCTGGCAACTTTGGTCACCAACCTCTTCACCCGGTATCTCATCCCTATTTATATTCCATCTAACAGTTCCGTTCTGTTCCAGTTGTACATGGTATTTCGTTTCTACTAGAGACCGACCGTCTTCACTCGGCAACCCAGACGGCGGCCATACCCATACCAGTACCAACACACATGCTGGTGCTGCCAACCTTCTTACCAGTTCGCTTCAGCTCATACAATAGGGTAGAAACCTGGCGAGCACCGGTGCAGCCCAAGGGGTGACCGAAAGCAATGGCACCGCCCTTAGGGTTGATCTTCTCGTGAGGAATGCCAAGCTGATTGGCACACCAGAGGCACTGACTAGCGAAAGCCTCGTTGATCTCGTAGATGTCGACATCGTCACGGCCGATGCCAGCGAGGTCGAGGGCCTTGGGAATCGCCTTCCAAGGACCCTGGCCCATGAGGAGGGGCCTGACACCGACAACAGCACCGGAGACGTACTTTCCAATGATGGTCTGGCCGAGCTTCTCAGCGGTGGAACGTTTCATAAGGAGGACGGCAGCGGCACCGTCAGAAATCTGACTGGCGTTACCGGCGTGGATGCTGCCGTCAGCGGCGAAAGCAGGCTTGATCTTGCCCAGAGATTCGGCGGTGATGCCCTCTCGGACACCATCATCGCGGGCTACGGTGATCTCTTTGGTCTCGCCGGACTTGGGGTCCTCGAACTTGACCTTGAGGGGACAATCTCGTCGTTGAAAAGACCTTCCTTCTGAGCCTTGACGGCCTTCTGGTATGAGGAAGCGGCGAAAGCATCCTGGTCGGCGCGGGCAATCTTCAAGTCCTTGGCCATGTCCTCGGACAGGACACCCATGGGAACCTTGCAGTTGGCGGACTCCTCGAAGGACTCGAGGTTCTCGGAGAATTCGGTGACGGCAGAGGGGCTGCAACAGTCAGTGTTGCATCGCGACAAAGGCAAGTGAGGCAGAAACCTACCCATACTGAAGAGACATGCTCTCAACACCAGCACCGATACCGACGTCAATCATGCCGGCCTTGATCTGATTGGCAATGTCGATGCAGGACTGCAAACCAGACGAGCACTGTCGGTTCAAAGTGCGCACGGCAGTTGTCTCGGGAATCCGGCAAGCAAACTGGCTGCACGCATCTCGGTAGCGCCTCCACCAGGGGCGAGGACAGTGCCGACGCAGATGTCCTCGACGAGGGCGGGGTTGATCTTGGAACGATCAATAATAGCCTTCAGGATACCGGCCATGATGTCGGCGGCCTGGGTGTCTTTGAAGCCACCCTTTCCACCCTTTGTGAAGGCGCTTCGGCAGCAAGCAGTGACGACGATCTGCCCATGCGGTGTCAATTCATCTCTTCCCGGTAATACACGAATTCCAAAGAAGATGACCCCAAGATTGACTTACATCGTCGGGACGCTTCTCCAGGATCTTGTCACGACCGCCAGCGGTAGGGTTGCCGGTGAGCTGGCCACCAAGCTGAGAGAGTCTGTCGAGAGCTGTCGAGTAGACGTCTATGTTAGCCTGCGTCCCACTGACATCATCTATCTCGCAGAATCTATGGGGCGCAGGGCTACTTTACCACCCATTGTGACTTTGCAAGGGGGAATGTACGGTATACGACGGCGTAATAATGGGAGAAAAGTATGAGAGCAAGAAGAGGATATGGGATAAGTGACGACAGGACAGGCGGCAACGATATGATTTGTGGGCGGCGGAACTATATGTATACAGTATAGCTTTGAGTAGGATTCTCGGTAGACCTCGGCGGCAGCCATCATCAGTACATCAGTACGTGGTGTGTCTGTGTGTCTCTGATGTCAGCTGGGTCAACGAACGCCGAGGCATCTGCCGAAAGGCGTGTACAGTGGGGAGTACAGTGGGGAGTACAGTGGGGTGTGCAAGTGCTGATCCCCCGGCCAGTGGCACACTGGGTCCAAAAGAAGCCCACAGAGGCCCCGAGCCTCTAGCGCGTCTTTCACATGCAAGCGTGCTGCCTGCTTGCTCGTCGCCAGACCAGTTTTTTGGCTTCAAAACTGCCCCAGTAATGGCTTTTGTTTGCCGTGCTGTCACGAGGGGCCCCAGATTCTCTCAATCGAGCTCGAACTCCGCTGCGTTGTCGCTGACGGACGTACTTCCACATGTAGCACTTTTATGGATTCCGAGCATATTCGAAGTGCCCGGGGATTCGATCCCGTTAATGTTACAAGCAATTTTCCTCGGAGGTTTGGCCCTGACCAAGGAATATTCGCCGTTCGTCAACCGCATGTATTCATTATTTCATTATCCTTTGCCGGCAACCGCTCCTCGGATTTTCCTCCATTTTTGCCATTGTTCATTTTGCGTTTACAGGAGCCAAGTTCCTCATGCCAACACATCCCTCATCGAATCTGCATTTGCGAGCATGATCCCGATGCCCACACGAACAAATTAAAAAGCACCGCCGCCAGTATTACGAGCTGTCATGCTCCGTACTTCCTCTCCAACGTGATGGACGACTGCCGCGTCGCGAGCGTTTTGAATAGCTCTGCCACTAACAGTTTCATTGAGCTATGTGTTCATGCTTGATCGAAATAGCCAAGAATGTTTGGAAATCATGAAATCGCCAACACAACACAGCTACGGAGCCTTAATCCGCGAAACAATCTGGCTGACTATACTACAATTGCCTCAACGCCGCGTCGTCCCAGCTTCCAATGTCCCGCCACAACGCTGCGAATATCAATCTGACTCTGCTTGTCGAAACGCTTCATCTAAGCTTTACTCTCCTTGGAGCTACCCGCAGCTGCTTTATCGTCTGGAGAGAAATTCAGACTGACGCTGTTGACACAATGCCGCTCATCTGTTGGTGTTGGGAACCCTCGCCCTTGAAGACATGCCCGAGGTGACCGCCACAGTTGGAGCAGACAATTTCAGTCCTGAGCATGCCCAAGGTTCTATCCTCGTGTCTTGTTACGGCTCCAGGGATGCTGTCAAAATAGGCGGGCCATCCGCAACCAGATTTGAACTTGTGATTGGCCCTGTAGAGCGGCGTATGGCACCCAGCGCACGTATAGACTCCCTCTTCAGGATAGTGTTTGTCAAATTTTCCAGAGCCCGCTGGCTCAGTCCCTTTTCTCGTAGAATTCGAAACTGTTCTATGCGCAGGCGTTAGGCATTGTTCAGATCTAGCAGAGCATCAGATTGACTACGCCGCACCTTTGTTCAGAATAGCTTGCCACTCAGTGTCAGAGCGCTTGTCGGGGTACGTCATTGTGGAAGAGTTCGACGAAGACGATCCGAATAAGGCGCCAACGAACGGGATACCAGACATGGATCGCAGTGGAATTGGTCGAAGAGCTGCGAAAGACGCTGCGGATGAAGCTCCGGATCGAGTGAAGTTGGAAAAAGTATGGAAAATGGCGGCGACAAAAGGATTAAATCGCATGGGAGGCATGGAATTTTACAAGGGCCCAAAATGGATGAGCATAAATGAACAATCGTGTCTTAAAGCTGAGTGAGCAAGATGAAGGGTTCAGCACCTTTAAGAAGACGTTGACGGCGACAGGGATGTGCGGGGACAACAAGTTTGGAATCAATCACTTGCATCATCCATCGATCTCCATCGAACATCGTTTGACGCATTGCTCTGCTGGGATAATTAATCCGTACTGACAAGGGGCGATCTTCAGCCACAGCCCGCAGGGGTGGAATCGGTTGGCGTCGCCTGGCATGTTACTCACTTTTTTGTTCACAATGGTTGCCTACAGCTTTTACTCGTAGTACGAGATTCTTCTACGGTTGTGGCGATGAAAAGAACGGCAGTATCGATTTGATGAATAATAAGACGGCATCCCTTCCGTTTAATCATCCTTTTTTCTCCATCAACGCTCATGATTCAACCTTACACCAGACCCAGATAGTATTATTGGTGCCTGAGGAACAAAGGTCAATGTGAAACTCTGGCTAGGGCCAGTGGCTGGTGCGGGCAGTGATTAGACTTACCCCAAAGCATTGGGAGATGGGCAATTGCAGGCATTATCGCTACGACAGATCAACCCCCATTCCCCTTGACATTCTCCGATTCAACAAACCAGTTCACTTCCTGCCTGTCTCTCTTCCCCCGTAACCACAGTCCACCAATATTTCCAACGCGGAATAACTACTACACCATGTCCCGACGCGCGCCAAACCCCGCTGCCGAGCGGGCGGCGCAAAACCAAGCTACTATTAAGAACCTCCTGAAATTGGAGCCCAACAAAGTCTGTGCTGATTGCAAGAAAAACAAACGTATGTATCTTAGTCCCGAGATCACTTGATTCAAAATTCAGATGGTCTGACGAGTGTTTCTTTTGGTATAGATCCCAGATGGGCTAGCTGGAATCTGGGCATCTTTGTTTGTATCCGATGCTCAGGCATTCATCGAGGCATGGGAACCCATATCAGCAAAGTCAAATCGGTCGATCTCGACTCTTGACGGACGAACAGCTTCAAAGCGTTTTGAGCTGGGGCAACGCACGCGCAAATAAGTACTGGGAAGCAAAACTTGCGGCTGGTCACGCTCCATCGGAAGCGAAGATAGAGAACTTTATCCGTACCAAGTACGAATTAAAGCGGTGGGTGATGGACGGACCAAAGCCGGATCCCGCCACTTTGGATGTGGACGGAGACGACGATGTGCCTTTGAGCTTGGTGAAGGAGAAGCAGGTTCTTGAGAAAAAGAATCTATGAGGAAGGCATCTGTCGGACAATCTTCAACCCCCACGCAGTATCCCAGCTGCCCAGGGCGATTTGATCGGAGGAGACGATCCATTTCCATCTCGTGCGAACTCTGCTGGCCCTTCAGTTGCCAAGGTCGCTCCCAAAGCCGAGCCTGCTACTGCCAAGGCGACGAACACACGAGATTCGCTGCTCGGTCTTGACTTCTTAGGGGCCCGGCTGCTCCGCCTCGTCCTGCAAGCACTCCTGGAGTAACGTCGCCTGCAGGTCAATCTCGGCCAGACCTCAAACAGTCGATACTTTCACTCTATGCCTCTGCCCCAAAGTCGCAGCCGCAACAACCTTCTCAACAACAGCACGCATTTAGTGGCATGGGGACCCCACTGCGAGTCATCAACATCAAGGTTCCATGGGGGTTTCGATGATGCCTTTAGCGGCCTGAACGTCTCGCATACGACCAGCCCAAAACCTGCAGCTGCCGACCCTTTTGCAAATATTGGAAGCGCACATTCGAGCACGCGAGCTACCCCACAGGCATCCAGTGCTTTCGGCGGTTTGAATGGTGGTAGCTTCTTTGATACCAAACCAACCCAACCGACGACATCTTTCCACCAACAAAAGCCATCGAACTCTGGATTTGGAAGCTTATCGTCCTACTCCTCACCCCCTACTCAGACATCATCCGCGCCGCCGCCAAAACCTGCTCAATCGGCATCATCTGCCATGGATGATCTCTTTGACTTGTCGGCACCCGTAACGCAGACCTCTCCACCACCACCGATTTCCTCGCCTCCCGCTACTACAAACTCCGTTTTCAACCTTTCATCGCCACAAAGCAAGCCGCGGCCGCGGCCCCTGTCACGAACACTTCAAACGCTTTTGCTTCTGCTGGTCTGTCTGGAGCTGATGTCTGGGGCACCAGCGAATGGACCTCGCCTGTTTCCGCAGCTGCCGCTCCTTCACCGATAGTCAAGAGTCCCGAGCAGCCCAAATCCGCCGCTGCTGCAGACTTTGGATGGGGACAAACCAGCCCTGCGTTTGCTAGCTCGCCGATCGTTCCCGGTACTACCGAAGGCTTCAATCCTGCACCGAAAGTGACAGCTGACGAGGAGTTCGGTGGTTGGGCTAGTAGTACTGGCGCTTCGAGCACTGGAAATGCGGCTGCCCCCAAGGCTTCGGGTGGATTCGGCGGCAACGATGATCTCTTCTCCAACGTCTGGCAGTAGACATTTTCAAGTTTAAGCACAATGAGTCGATGTCATGACGATGTATTCCAGAAGTATTGGGTGTGAGGGCATTGCAAGCATATTCCCGGCGTTCTGTTGCTCCCATGTCAGGATTCCATATTATGAATGGCAACGAGAGAATGGCCGTAAAGTTTCACGAGCTATAAAAAAACTAATAAGAAAATCATTAACTCATGATTAACGCATTGATTAGATAATGAGCTTTCTCTGAGGCCTATATCGTTACTAGAGAATACCAGCGGTTCAAACGCCAAACGCACAACGCTCAGCTTATCTGATCCCTCATGTCCAATACTGGTGATGTAGACTGTCAACACTGCGGTCTCTGCACAGAGACAATGATCCCAACATCAACGTGTATCCCATCGTCGAGTTTGTAAAATAGAAGTGCTTTACCCAGATTTGGGATTGAAAAAAATGCTGGCCGAAAAAAGATTATAAAACCCCTTTGTAAAACCTTCACACAACCCAACTCAAACATCTTACCAGTGTTGTTCGCGCACCACGCCTGCCTGATGTCGAACTGCACCGTTTATCCCACCAGCAGCTAAGGAGCTTGCGTTCAAAAAACAGTTTCAGTCCATAGTACAGCACCAGGAAGAGGCCAATGATTATAGCTGATAGTTTCAGAATAGCAACCTTGTTGCCCGAAGCGGCCATGCGCGTTAAGCGGGTGGCTGAGCCTTTCATCTGCGAGCCCATGGACGAGAAAGTTTCTGACTAGAGCGGGCAGAAAAGGAAGAAGAAGAAAATTAGTGGATTGCTTCGTATTGCGTGCATGTCAGGAGAGGTTCACGGCCGTACTGTGTTGTCAATGACATCTTGGGCACGCGCATTGTCGTAGATGTCAATGGTGACGCCTCGGAGGGCGGAGACTTTGGCTGAGAGCTCGTCTAGGCGAGAATTGTTTTGTCTCTCGCGCTCGTAGGCTTCGGACATGGTGTGCGAGGATGGAAGGCGAGGCTGTGCTGGAGATGGCGAGAAGACGAGATGGTGCGGGCCAAGGTTCTACCGAGGTAGGATGCTGGTGCTGTGTCGGCGAGGCGGTGGGACTCAGGCTGGCGGGCTTGGGCTCGGATATTACTGTTTGCGTGGAAGTTTAGAGAAGGGTGGTCGGCGGGCAGGTTGTCTGTGGATGTCGTCGGCCGGGCTTGGAGTCGTGATCTTGATCTCGAGGGCAAGTTGTGATCGTGGAGGCCAGGGGCCTTGAGAGAGAGTTGGTTGCAGATGCGGAATGGTGTCTTGCCGGCACTGCTCCGTTCTGGGGTGGATTCATCAATGACGCTTGGCTGGTGGCAGGGTTTGGGCAGATGCCTTCGATGCCGTCTACGGAGTACTCCGTAGTGTCTCATGACTTGGAGTCAATGCTTTCCAGCAGTTGCCACACACCACGGAGGAGGAAGAAAGAGCACCGCCACAACAACCTAAAGAGACAGGCAGCCACCAGCCCGGAAGGCCTCCACAATTTCCCACCTCCATGGATTGGCTTCAAGCTCATCGTCGTTATTACTTCGGGGCGCAGGCGGACTGGGCATGCTCTTGTCATCAGGTCCCCGCCACCCAGCCACCCTGCCCGCAGTTGGCGTGGCCTGATTCCGTGGATGACAGTCACATCGTCTCAGTGCCTATTCTGCTCACGTCGTGATTTTACTTCTGCTTCTGTTTTGCTCAACGTGCATTCGTCTCGAACCCGCAGGCCCGAGATTTCCTGGATACAAGGGAAGAGACTTAGGGAGACTATCAACTATGGGCATCAACAACCCCTCCCTGCATCTCTGAAGTGTAAGTAAGCAACTACGCAAGCTACGCGACCAGCGGCCCTCCCCGGGCTGGATGTACGGAACATCGGACCCAAATGCTGACAACTTCCTGTTGCCTCAACTACAGCCGAATGCAAGAAGTGCGGAAAGATTTTGACATCATTCGTGAACCCCCGACAAGCTTTCGGCCCAGATAAAGTGATTCCGCCATCCGTCTTGTCCAACGCGAAGGGCTTTGCGATCATCACCATCTTGAAGGCCGGTTTCCTGGGTTCAGGTCGTGTTGGTAGCGGTCTCGTGGTCGCCAGACTCCCCGATGGATCGTGGAGTGCCCCCAGTGCCATCGCGGCAGCGGGCGGCGGCTTCGGCGGCCAGATTGGGTTCGAGCTTACCGACTTCGTCTTCGTCTTGAACGATGCCAACGCTGTCAAGACATTTGCGCAAATGGGATCCATCACCCTGGGTGGCAATGTGTCTCTTGCCGCTGGTCCTGTAGGTCGCAATGCCGAAGCTGCCGGCGCCGCATCTCTCAAGAGTGTGAGCGGCATTTTCAGTTATTCCAAGACCAAGGGTCTCTTCGCTGGAGTCTCGCTAGAGGGCATGGCAATCATCGAGCGCCGAGACGCCAATGAGAAGCTCTATGGGACCAGATATACCGCAATGCAATTACTCACTGGATCCGTTCGCCCACCGCCGGCGGCCGACTCGCTCATGGCTGTCCTGAATACTAGGGTGTTTAGCGGCATGCGAGCTGGCTCCACGAGCGACGACGCCATGTATAACGACATGCCCACGTACGACGAACGGCATGACGACGTGGTGTGGGAAGGCCGTCGGGGGATGCCCTCGGAGAGGGAGTGCAGCGAGATCGTACCGGAAGCGGGGGCTTTGGCGCAAATGAGTTTGGTAGACCAAGCCGATCGAACACTTGGAAAGACGACGTGTATGACCGGCAAGACTTCAACGGGCCTTCCTGATCCAACACATTCTCTGGTGGAATAGGACATGACGGCGATTTCGGGTCTAGCGAGAAGAGGATTGGACCGGGACGACCGACAGCTCCAAAACCCAAGTTCGGCGAGAAGGAGGCAAGCCTGAAGCACAACGAAGCGATTGCCCTGTTCAATTTTGACGCAGATCAGCCCGGAGACTTGGGCTTCAAAAGGGCGAGGTCATTACTATCTTGAAGAAGACCGATAGCGATAACGACTGGTGGTACGTTGTTCAATCCCCTCTCCACCACCGAACAGCTGTCATGCTCGAGCACGTGTACTAACTGTACCACCTCCCAGGACTGGTATGATCGGATCAAGGCACGGCATATTTCCCAGTAACTACGTCAAGATGAAATGATGATGGCTATGACGATTGAAGTGTTGTCGATGAGGTCGGGGACCATACGCCTCTCATCCAGAAGGAAATTTCTCATGTGACCCTTTGGAAGAGGGGTCATGCATTTTCTTCTTCCATCCTTTCTCAAATGCTCTTGCGCTTTGTTACGTTTATTACGTCTCCCATGATTCAATGTTGCTGCTGTGTTGAGTTCTGTCACTGCTTCTTTCTTTCTCTTGCTTTGCTCTTGGTTTTTTTGGGTAACATGGATGAGGTTTCGTGTTTTTGGGGGAACTTGATAAGCGAGTCTTGGGTCTTAGACAGAGATATACCTAGGTCTGTTTTGCAGCTTTTTCACGTATTCTTACAACGGAAGTCCGGAACAGCAATACAAAGAACAACATTTGACTCTGAAAATGGATAATTGGGCAACCTATACACGCACAACGGAGACAGCGAGGCGCTGAGCATTCCTAAATGAGTCCTTTCCGAGCGTGTTCGGTGAACAGAACAAGAAGCACTAATCAACTCTTCCGGAAATGCTCCGACGCCTCAGCCACCAAATTGCCAGACACGTCAAGATCTACACCGTCCGGGACTACGCATGCATCAACATCTGCGGCGCATGCAACTCCATTATCATTCTCGTCTTTCACATGGGCGACCCAGCCGTTCACGATATGTTCACCAAAACGTCGCAAGTTATTCTCCGAACAGGGGTGACTTTCCCATGTCGAGGTTCATCCTGCAGGGCATCAAGGCCATGTCGTGGTCCCTTGAAGGTTGCTTTACCCCCTCCTGCCCGTCCGTACTACGAGAACTTGGGGAGCGAAAAGGAATCGGTTAGAGACATTCCCATATCGTTTGCGTTGCCTGAGCAGAACGACTTTCGAAAGATGGTTTTGACGGTGATCTTCTGTGGCCTCCCTTGTGGCCTCGCCTACTTCGGAATCATCATCTGGTTCTGAGCTCGAGTGCTCCGAAGAAGAACTGCCTTGGTTTCTTTGGCATCTGCGTCTTTGCCCTCGAAGTTGCCAGCGTCGTCTCCGTCGTCATTATCGCTGCCTCGGAATTGATGGTTCCCCGTTCCTCTCTTCAGCTTTCCGCTACTTGAGAGTTTCATATTCTCATACTTAAGATGCGGTGCGGGGCACTTTCTTACTCCAACTTTTATAAAATAAAGTCATACATACATACAATATAACCCTGGTTTTATTGTAAGAATCTACATGCGCCACTTATAGCAGCGCTTATTCGCTATAGCATAGCTAATAAGGCTAAGCTTATTAGAATTTAGAGTAGTATATAAGGGAGTAAGCGCTACCTATAGGTACCTTTTCTTTAGTAGAAATTATAGCTAACTTTAGGTACCTCTATCTTATACTTATTTCTCGCTTTGGCTACTCACTACAACCCCTTGAATTATTTTACAAGTCTACTTGCCCCACATGGGCTGGCAGGTTGCCCAATAACAGCTGCCCGCAGTTGCGTTCCGCCTAGGGTGGGGAAGACAGAGCTTGTACAGTTAGAGCGTCACAAGGTGGATATGCAAGGTATTAAACGCTACTAAAAGATATATCTTTTTCCTTATAAATCGCTTATAATTCAAGGTACCTGCTGATCCTAGCCCCTGTCTGCCCTATCTCCCGTGCAACGCCTGATTGGCTCGTTATCCCCTGTCATGTATCTTTGTAAAATAATTCAGGGGTTGTAGTGTACCCTTCTGTGGGGCACATCTAATTAGAAAGATAAGCAAACCGTTGCTAATATAATCGCAGCAGGATCGATCCATCGATTTCAGTCCAAGTCAGAAATGTTCCCGCGCTGTTCTCTCAGAAATCACACAACATCGTAGGACCTCATTCCATTATTGTACAAGCTTCGCGTCGCACTGTTCAGCAGATCGACCAGGCGATTCTCTTCCATTTCCACAGCATCAAATTGCCACTGTGACTCCCCTGAAGCATCCCCATGCATCTTGGCGTGCGCGCGAAAGTAGTCGTGCCCAAGCATCTGCGCAAGGTTCTTGAAGCCCTTGTGCGCGAAATCGCTCGGTAATATTTCGACCACGGCAGAGCCTGGCGGTAAGAACATGATGTGAGTAAGCCCAGCTCCATGAACACCCACAAGAAGATCCGTCTCGCGGACCATCTTGACTTGTTCCGCGATGGAGAATTTTGCGAAATCGACTATTTCGAGCTTGATGTGGGGACGGCTTTCTTGACCGACTCGATGAGCTCCGTCTCATTGATGAGTTTACGGAACCCGCCTCGATGGATAAAATTGGCGTTGATCACTGTATTACTGCGAGCAGGTGTCGCAATATTGAAATGTTGCAAGACGCGCGATGCGAAGGCCCTCACCAAGGCGGACTCGCGGCAGTCCAGGTCCACCCAGTCTCCCTGCCAAAGCGTATTACTCCCACCTGAGAAGGGTATGATGAGATCGGTGGCCGGCTCTGACCGATTCAGTTCGTGAAACCGTCGAAAAGGCATCTTGGTGAAGAGTTTCCACATGTCAATGAACGGGCCGTCCTCGTGCTCGTCTGCGAAGACGAGCTGTGTTGACGATGCGGCAGCAGGTGGAAGGTATGAATTCTGAGTCTGTGGATTGACACTTATTTGCAGTGCGTCCAGAGTCCACGACAGGCTCATCAGCTCCATCATGGTGTGCCAGAGGTTGCTTGATCCCTCACGTTTTACCAGAATAGTCGTTGTGCGCGGTGTTTCCACACTGTTGGTCGCATCAAACACTATGTTATGCTCAACAATATTTCCTGGACCGGTTTCGTACCAGTACCAAGTAAGGTTGTCTGGTACTTTTGGGGTACCCTTCTCAACTTCCTCTGACGATAAGTCGCGCAGTTGGCATCCAACCCGGAACCTCGATATGTCTGCATCATAAACAGCACCAACCCCATAGCACATGGCGTCTTGTCGTTCCTTGGCTGTCGTCGACCAGAAACAATGGAAGCTTTGGAAGCTCTGGGCGCAATACGAGACCGAGCTGTCTCGAACATTCTCCAGAAACTTGACGCCGAACCGCTCCTGGCACCAGTGTCCATCAGAGGGTCTTGGCGTATATTCGGGCGGCAATTCGAGGGTCCGTTTCGGTTCCGGGTTTGCTTCGGAGTCGTGCGGTCTGGGGCATTGCCATGGTAGAAACAAATCGGACTGGCACAGTATCGCGAGGGTTGTTAGAACCACTGCTACGAGGCACAGTACTCGCAAGCGTCGAGAGAGAGGGGAAGTATTCTGTGCATGACATGGGTGATTGTGTTCAAACCTTCATTTCGTGACTCGGTTGGACAAGAATAACTGGGGCTTTGTGGTCTTATAATAACGGCAGGGGATCCAACACACACATCTCCGAGTCATCGCAACCTTTCCTCCAACTGATTCCTCCAACCCTCTAACCTTTGAGCGCTGAGGGTGCTTACAATCCGAAACCTAAATATTCCGGGAAGACTAGGGCTGTTGCGTCCCTATTAGGTACTGCCCTGTACTGCCCTGTACTGACATATGACTGGATTACTTTGTTCATCTCTTTGCTGCCCATAAGGCTACACTTCCGTACCGACAAGGGTCTTGGACCAATGAGATCATCGCTGTAAGAGCTACATTACCTCATATACTAATCTATGCTACAATACAAGTACTAACAATGGTCCGAGTTACAAAGAGCAACATGTCTCACAACCCCGCCGCGTCAGCACAAGCACACGCTTCCGACCCTGATTGAGGGCATTATGGCTGCTACAGCTGTTATGAATAATACATTCGTCGTCAAAAGCCTCGATTATCGCGGGGTCTAAGGCCTACAAGGCCTCTGTAGCTGAAGCTCGTAATACATCGCGATAGTTGTATTCAAGGTGTTGCTAGAAGGCTTAAGGCTAATCTATTATCGCTAGTACTAGCCAGAACGCGTTATATAGGGATTTAGCATGGAAGGTTTTCGGGCTATACCAAAGGTCACTTGAGGTCGCCCCTCTAGCCAGCCAGGAAAAGTGGGTCGGTACGGAAGTTGTAGCCAGCCTGATGGGCAGCAAAGAGATCGCAGCCTCACATCTTAGGCATTAATTTTCCTTTGTTGCGGCAGCCTCCCGTATCGCGTTTGTTATCGTGATTCCCGTGCTGTGCTTCGTTTGTTGACCGACCTTTGTATTGATAGATCCTTTGTTCTTTGTTGATAGATCTTAAAGCTTATATAGAGCTAGCTTCCTTTCCCTCCCGATAGATTTCCCAGATAGTCCATCATCTCGCATCTCTTCTTTCCATTCTTTGCATCATTCCACAATAGTGGAACCTCTTTTCCGTACATACAATATAACCCTGGTTTCATTGTAAAAATCTACATGCAGGGGAAATTACGCTAATTAGCAGCTAAAGTAGGAAATAAGCATAAGATAAAGGTACCTAAAGTTAGCTATAATTTCTACTAAAGAAAAGGTATCTATAGATAGCGCTTATTCCCTTACATACTACTCTAATAAGCTTAGCCTTATTAGCTACGCTATCTCTTTGAGGACCGGTAAGACGACACTTCCATACCGATCCACTTATTTCACCTAATTAAAATTATCGTATTAAAGAATACTTCTTATGCACTACTAATTCATACTATAATACTTGTACCGGCAAGCATCTAAGTTACAAAAGCTACATTACACGGCTTATGACCCCACTGGCTTAGAGGGGCTTCTTATGATTGAGGGGTTACTCGAAGTCGCTCCATTGAACCAACGCAGAAAAGTGGGTCGGTACGGAAGTGTATGTATGTAGTCTTACGGTCCTCAAAGAGATAGCTGATAAGCGCTGCCTTTACTAAGTTAGTGGCGCATGTAAATTTTTACAATCCCTTTAAGTGCCGTAAGGAGCAAGCAGGTAGAAGACCCACTTTGTTTCGGGTACGCAAGAGATACCTTGCGTTAGCCAAAACAACAGGCGTGGCTGCGTTGTGTGCGATGTAGCGATTTGTACCCGGCCAGATTGCTGGTACTTCTATCATAGGCTAAATAGCATGTAAAATCAAGTAGCTCACATAAACCCTTATCCTGATTGGCCCATATCCCCGCAAGTGACCAGCTTGCTCCCTTACGGCACCTAAGGGGATAAAACCAGGGTTACATTGTACACGTCTTGCGTAGCAGTGGTTGGTTGTTGGGGAACCTAATGCGGTGAAAAGCCACCAGCTGTGCTTATGTATTTCCGACAGGTCCACTACGCATGGTACCGCAAGGCGCCTACTTCCGCTGACTTGATTGCTTCGGTCACTCCGCCATAGCCAATGAGAGAGGCCTGCTGTGTCCAGGGGAGCGAGTCGGCGGACTCATTACGACCAACCAGCCAATGAGCGTAGGACAATCCCGTCAACAGGCCAGCCCGGCAAGCTCGAGCCGTCTTGTGCCACTTTGTTGTCGGGCAAAGCTGCAGGCAACCGCGACACAGTGTAAAATCGATTGCGGTTGCGGTCACTGTGTTGTTGGCCGCACAACAATCTCAAATGTCAGAAGAATTTGAATGTGCGTAGGCCATCGTCCAGTGCCATCCATCATTACTTTCTACTCTGACTCCTCCTCTTGTTTAATCTCTTCACCTTTTGCCAATAAAGCATATCGTTTCAATAATGAAAGGTATCATGCAAATCCAGTCCCGTATCATCAAAAATGGATCGTGTGGTTCAAGTCCAAGCTAGCAGCAGCCTTGTTCTTGTTTCATTATAAGGAAAGGGAACTTTTCTTAAATAATAATATGCTCCGTACTTAAGCGCTCACTCTAGCTTCCCAATAATGGGCTCAGCGCTTGTTGATCAAGCGAATTTTACCTGGACGTTAATGGGAGTGAGTGCAGATATTAATACGGGTTAGTACTGCAGACAATTCTTTTGGCATTTGGACCGGACGCCATCTCTTTTCTTTCCTTGTCTCCATTCTACATACTGTTTGTTACTCTCGTTCCTTCTTCAGTCTCTTTTTGAGATTCATGCTTTGTTCAACTGGTTGGATGGGGGCAAGCATTCAATCATCTCCCTTGGACCGTGGATCCCAGGTCTTGTGTCCATCACGCTGCTGACCATGTCTTTTCCTCAAATACGACTAGCGTTATGGTGCTTCCTGGTACTCTTTCTTTGCCGAGCGACTGATACAATGGCACAAACCTGTGTACCAACCCCGTTGGCACTTCCTATCAGAAATGTCACTTTGGCCTCAGGCAAGACTCAACGCGGTGTTCTCCTCACTGTTGCCGAGCCTGAACAGAGCTTCGCTTTTTTGCCATGCTGGTGAGAGTTGCCTCTCTTCCCTTCTCCCTAGACTCTTTCGACAGAAGAAGCTGTTTCATGGCATGCTCCTTCCCACTTCCCTGATGATCTGTAACTCGTTTGCAATGAGATGCTGAAGATGGGCAACCCCGCACTGACGAAGTCACTTATAGGCGAGTTAATAACACGTTCTTGTATGGTCCTCAATGTAACTCCTTGGACCTCGCCTGGGGTGGCGATTCGTGTGTGACCTTCCGAAGAGGCATCTACAAGCCTGTCGATTCCAAGACAAAAGGCACGCCGCCTGCGAATCTGAAATCACCCACAGAACCATGGAGCTCCAAGACTTACAAACTCCTCACCGACACGTTCAACGTAGCCGGCAATGTTAGCCTGAAGAACTTCGTCTTTGCTAATCCAGTGGATTATAAGTCATGGGACTTGCAAGGTTATGATGCTTTGAATATGATCGGCATGGACAGAGGCTCAACTCTCATGTCCACTTTGAGGAGCACTGGACACATCGCGTCCTCGGCTTTCGGGTTCTGGTGGGGTCTCGACGGGACCGAGGACGGTGACCAACAACAGGGCTCGTTGGTTTTGGGAGGCTACGACAAGGCGAAAACACATGGCGACGGTACCACTATGCTCATGAATTATCGTACGGACTGCCCGACGAATATGATGGTGACGATACTAGACATTACCATGAATCTATCCAATGGCACAGACGTATCAATTTTCACGAATCTGAACGGGGTACGGCTGTGCTGGCCTGCATTCTGCCGGAACGAGCAAGTGTTATGGACATGCCTCGGACTCCTTACTTTGAAAAACTGCTGCGAGATCTTGACCAGTATGAGGCGGGAAGATCTACCGGCACAGATTATTGGAACGTTATTTTAAGCCGGGCGTCTGTAATGTAAGTCATGATTCTGTTTCGAGACTTTGTGTCACAGCATTCCTCAAAGCTCTCTGCAGAGTCGACATCAATGTCCTTTTTTTCGCAAATGACGGTGTTGACCGACTTTAGTTACGCAGGGGTATGACTTTCAAACTTGAAGGCGGACTCAGCGTCAAGATCCCGAACCACCAGCTCGTGGTTCCGGAGAGGAAAATAGACGAAGAGGGCAACCGATATGTGAATTCATCGCGGCCTGTCATTCGAATCAACTCTTTACAAGACACCACTGCCAATGTACTACCCATCTTGGGGCGGTATTTCCTCACTGGAGCATACCTGATGGGCAACCCCGGTGCAGGACGGTTCACCCTCTGGCAAGCGAATCCAACATCAGACCAAATTTTGGTTGCCGTCAACGATAAAAACGAAGTATTCGACCCAAGTAAGCCTTGTGCTACCACGCCAACAGCATCATTAGCGACAAACAGCCCCGCCGCCACCGCTGCAGATAGGTGGTCCCCGGGGACATGGTCAATCCAAGACTCTCTCCTGGTAGCATAGCAGGCATAGCAATCGGCTCTGCGGTGGTGGTCGTGGCCTGCAGTTGCTTGCTCTGGCTCCTCTTTAGAAGGAGGCGGTTAGCGAACCAAGAGAAAGCGAACGGAAGCCATAAAGTAGAGCATGTCACGCAACAACCCCAGTGGGAAGGACCGGTGGGTCGTCCTAGTCAAGGGATTCTTCATTTCATCCCACAAGAGATGCCATCGATCGAAAAGAAGAGCCATCCGTTTGAGCTGTCGGGCTAGAGGTAGATTCCTAGGGATGCGTGGCAAATTCCACAGCCGAGCATTCACCATTCTCGTTTGTATAATTGAAATGTTCCCGGACGTTGAAGCGGAAGGCGGGTCGTAAAGATTGTGTTGGAATATGGGAAAGAGATCAGAACGGCAGCCATAATATATGGGTGCATCCTGTTCTTGGCCTAGCTGGGTCTCATTTCATGAAGATGCATTTGCGGGGTTATCGAGGCTCGGTTGCCGGCTCGCGAGTGATGATTGCGGAGGCGGGCGGCTTGGAATGTAGAGGTCAATTCTCTGTGCGGGTTATCAATCGGCGGGGAAATCTACCAGCCATCACTTTACTAGTGAATTACTTACTGCACAATCCAACTTCCCCAAACGGTCAAGTTCAGCCGCGCGAGGATAGGATGGGGCAACAGCCCCCACGGTCAAGTCACATGACCCGCACTAGACCAGACCAGAACTGAACAATGGGGAACCCCATCTGGCGCATCTTGGGCTTTTCCCCACACGGGAAAATAAAAGCTAAATAAGCCCACTCATCAAAGGTCTATTTCTATTTCCCCGGTGTGAGTGACACCTCGCGAATATGCTCGTTAATCGCAGCTATCATTTAGGGTGCGCACTCCGTTTTGGGCCGTTTGGCCCAGCTGCTTAACACGAGCTATGACCCCGAACTATCAGCCTCGGTCTAAACTGCCAATTACCGGGCAATTATGGCGCTCAGCTCAGTCGTCATCGGCTTGTTTTTACAGAACTCCAATCGGTCCAAGGGTCGAACAAACGAAGGGTACGCTTGGGAAGCCCCGCGTCGTCGGTCTCTCGACATGGACATGTGCAGCAGAAAACACCGGTTCTTGACCCGATAAAGGGCTCAAACTTCAACTCTCTACGCTCAAGCCATATTGTGACATTCGTCGTCTCGGCACAGCACAGCCGTGCCGTCTCGCTGACTCCTGTCCCGACCAGCGAACTGGTGCTTTCCTCCTCGCGACTACTTTGGCCCCACGGACTGCCACGACTTCCCGGCCAACTTCTCCTTCGGCCTGTCCAGCTCGGCCTCCCGGGTCGAGGGCGCCGCCGCGGAAGAGGGCAAATCCCCATCCCTCATGGACGGCCTCGCCCGGGGCTCGCGGGCCAAATCATACGTCGCGAATGGGCACTCCTGCCTCTACAAGCAGGATATCGAGCTAATAGCAGCCATGGGCGCCGAGCAATTCTCCTCCAGCATCGCGTGGACATGGGCACCGACGAGCCCCAGCTCGGCTACAACACATGGAGAACGCCCGTTGCCACCCCCGAGTCCGCGTCCCCTGTTTTTGCAGAGTCGGAGAAGGTATTGTCGGACCAGCTGTTCGATTCCCCGCGCAGCGTCTACTCCCCTGAGCTTCCTGTCAGAGGACCTCAAGTCCATGTGGGAAGATGGCGTGGAAGTCGTTGGCGCGTATGCGTGGGCGGTTTCGGACAATAGGAATTTGGTGACTCTGCTTCTCAGTTTGGTCCGCAGGTGGTGAATCGGACGACGCAGCAGAGAAGAACTGTGGTCAGACATAGTAAACATAAGTCATGATTAGTACAAATTCAATAGTCTAGTAAAGTTGAGCAAAGCCATGCAATTTTTTTCTTTCCCAGCTAGACCTCTAATGCAATGACGCACATTTCGTCATGTACGGTATCTTGGTCTTTCCAACCCCTCTTTTCCCAGAAAACAAAACAGAAAACAAAAACAAAAACAAAAATGATACAATTCGTCCTTTGACACTAAAATGTCTCTCTAGCGCCATTTTCACATCATGGTCCAATGCCAACAACTCCTTTTTGAATGTCCATGATAAAAACACAATTGCTCGTCATCGAGCCAATATCAAGAAAGCCACCGCTCAACTATACCACTCATCATGCATCTTCCTCGTACACAACACAAGCCCCATCAGCCATATGGCTAACAGCCCTCTCATCCATCAAGATTCGACTACTCCAAAGAACAAACGTTCCACCGATCGCACTAGGACAGCAGAATCACCCATTCCATATCTCTGGGCGTCTCCTTGACCATTTTGATGCTGTCAATATTCAACTTGCGTCGACTTTTCTTGTCCGCCCCCAGCTTGTCCAACGCAGCATGAAGGTCCTTTCGCACACCCTTCCCATCCCCGTCGGCACGATGAAGCGCAGCGCTCCGCGTTTTGTGCTTCGAGGCGGCACACTTTTGCAGTATTGATAGCTGTTGATTTTTATATACTTTTCCTTGGCTTGGCTAAAGCGCAGAGTGTGGATGGGCTGGCTGTCATCCTGGTACGTTTTCACTGCAAGGACTCGTGATCCATCGTCGTGGTTCATCGATACTTCTGCTTCGCCGAAGTTGACTGTTTCGATGCCCCGAGAAATTTCTTCACGCTGACGACGAACTCGTTTGCTGCTATTTCGTCGTCTGTCATGATGGAAGATGGCGGTTTTGGTAGTAAGATATGTATGTGTTGTTTAGAATGGAACGCGGGTGTCCAAAAGAATATATAAGTGGTGGCACAGGCTTGGCCCGTAATGTAGTGATACAGGGTAATATAAATGGATGTATGAAGATTCGCTCTGCGACTGACTTTGTGTAGATGATATGTTCTGACGTGTGGATATGTTTGGATGCCTGAAGGATTTTCTGCTTTGCGGGACTCTGAGTGCAGGTGCGACTGTGATGATGACTTTTAGGGGAAACAGAAGGCCGTGGATGTCTCTTATATAGACTTGACAGCTTTTTAAGGCTATTTTCAAAGCCCAACTCAAACTGTTTCGTAACTTTATTCTGCGGAGCGCAGTCACGAGGACTGACGCTAATGGTGATGGTGACGAACCTTTCACTTTTGGACAGGACTTTGCGCAGATACCTAATTGTTTTTCGGGGTAGATGGAATACAAGTGAGACTTGGATTCTAATTTGTTCGCGACAAAATAACTAGCAGCTGTTGTCCCAGTTGTGACGGCTCTCAAGCATGCAACTTGAAGCCTGAAGCCTGCCTTGGTTTAGATAATCTGGAATGCTCCTTCTTCTGTTCATCTCAACTTCGGTATTATTTTTGACATTTAGCTTCATGAGTCTACCCACATCTCGTGCTCCGAAGCCTTGACTTTCTGAAGCTTATCCAGCCAAAAAGCTATTCTCATGTTTTTCAGCAAATCTAGATAGAATGCAGCACGCTTTCCGTCTTCGCAGCATTTGGCAGTATCCTGTTCATACTGCTCATAGATTGGTGATGACTTTTCTCCAGTTCATCAAGGTTTAACGATTGCATTAGTAGTATATTCATCTCCGGTGTGCGGTTTACTGGCAAGCCGATTTCAGGTGATGCATCTAGTGATGCATTTGTAGCAACTGACACAGTGTTCGCGTCTACCTTCAGCCTTTTGGGAGACCGTGGCTTGGCCTCGAGAAATGGAAGACTTCGACGATGGGGCATGAGACTCCTGAAATCCACTGTCGGGCTCGTTTCAAAGCTACTACTGACTTTGTTTAGAGGACTTCTCGGGCGATCAGTCTGAATGGGCCGTCTGTTGGGACCGCGGCCCCTTGAGGAACGTGTAGGCTCTTCCCTATTTGCATCTGTACCTAGTCGTTGGCGGGCCGCTAGCGAAAACGATCTCGTAAAATAGCCATGATGGCGTCTGGGTGGCTGCAGGGCCACCGCGGAGCTGCTTGCTTCAGAGGTTTGCCCGGCCTTGCCATTGACTCGGTCCTTCGAATGCTCGTGAATGCTGCTCCTCGCAGAGGAGAACTAATATGTGGTCGATTCATGACATCCTCTCTCCCTGCTGCAAATACATTGTAGGGGTTCAGCAACGACAGATCAGTAGAGCCTTCGGGTCGAGTTGGCTTGCTGGAGCCCTCGTCGATGACTGGATCGGGCTTCTTTTCAGCCTTGCTGAGACGATTTAGTACCTCGTCAAATATGTTACCACCAGCCGTGCCAGCATCTTCTTTGCTTGAGCTGGAGTATTGAGCATTTGAGATCCTCGCTTGTTTTGTTAGCGCCGCCAGCGGCGTGATGGTCGAAAGACGTGGTAGATCAACATTTTCAGTCGGTTTAGGTGTCAACATTTGGCTGTACAGTCGGTTTAGGTGTCAAGCTCTTCAATCATTGAAACCAGCTGTACCTCCGAATGCCTGAAAAAGTCGCGATTGTGCTGAAACCACACGCGGAGAATATGATCCAGCGTGGGAAGTTTGACACATAGTTTGTAGGTCTGTTTATCGATAGAGATTATATCATCTGCCCCCTCGGGATGGCTCAAGAGGTCATTCAGTCGAATTGAAAGCTACCTTGTCAATCAGATCCGGTATCATCACAAGTTCAGTGACGTACCATTTGCTTGAAACCCGTACTAATTATCAGCAGGAGGATACCAAACTCTGACCCCAGGGACCGTTGCCCTTCGAGGCTTAATTCCAGAGGCTGGTCAAAGGTCGTCGCATCATATGTCTCCACACCATTTCCAACTTGCACCTCCACCAAACGCAAGTGGCAGCCAATTGCTGGCGATGCGAGTCGAGACATTTCAATTGTGTATACAAGTATTTTGAGCGGTTGTGTTGTGGATATCGCTATGCTTTTCTTTTTCGAAGGATTGCTCGTAAAAGTGGAATCTTGAAAGAAGTTGAGACCACCACTTGATGATGGATGTTCCTGCATCATGACATCCTGGAGAGGAGCTAAGAAGAGGGACGCTGCCGATTGGTGCTGCCAGCCATCACGTGGCGATAAGATACCACCTGTCTCTGCTCTGCGTTCCGGCGCGAACCTTCACGCGCCATCACGTTGCCTTGTGCACTCGACCAGTTGAGACCAAACGAACCACTTCGTCAAGGCGAATCATTGCCTTTGCGATTGTTCTACAAACATCGGTCGGTGAGCGGTCACAGACTGGCTTCAAGTCAATGCGCATACTCGGCGGTCATTTTCACCTCATTGATCTCGCCTCGGCCACAAGCGCAGCTTGATTTGCGCAAGTTTGCAAGTCGCAGTGTGTGTCATGCCCAGTAGTACTCCGAAACGAGATTGGCATTGAGATTGAGAGGCAATGACTACGACGCCGCAAGAGGTGCCCCTGCACTCCATCGACCGTACTGCCGAATATGAGGAGTTTATGACCAAACTGAAAGAATTCCACGAAAAAGAGGAACCGTTCTCGACCCAGAGCCCAGAGTTGGCTTGACCTTTCTCGACCTATACAAGACTTTTAACCACGTTGTTGCCAACGGAGGCTACGACAAGGTGTCGGAGGAGAAGCTCGCCTGGCGGCGTATGGCAGCAGAGTTGGGCCTGCATTCCAACAACGAAGCTTCAACGGCTTTCTCTTTGAAAGAAAAGTTTTATAAGAACTTGGCGGCCTACGAGATCAAAACCGTACATAACAAAGAGCCGCCTCCAAAAGAGATTCTCGAAGACGTCACAGCAAAGGCGCCAGTCTGTTGACACGCACGCTCGAGAACTTCCGACCGAAACGCGACAGCACTGTGAACGCTGGCGACTCGGCGGCTTCTGGTGACGACGGTACTCCGACTCGTGAGCGATCCGCCCCAGAAGCTCCCTCAAGCTCTCGTGCGTCTCGCGGACTTCGAGAAGCGCCGGCTCAGCGCGTGATTTTCCAACCCGACACTGGCTCCAGTCGTTCTACGAGACACGCTGTACAACAAACCGCTGTTCCAACGGCTTCTCCAGCACAGAGCAATACGCAATCGTCCACACATCACGCAATCATGCCGCCAATGCCACCCGGTGGTCATCAAGGCCGTGGGCCATCTATTATGCATCACCCTTCCAATTCGGAAAACACATCAAACCTGGTGCTGTCATACCAACCTAAGCATCTCAAGCCCCTGCAGTTACGGGCGGTCGCTACGCCCAGCAACGCTCCCAGTGAATTCCCAAGGCATCGTCTAGCACATCGGCCCGCGCCGATTGCGCCCGCAGGCCGACAACCGATGCAACCAGGCAGTAAGTAACCCGCATGATGCCCCAAACATGTGACAGATTCGCATATCTGACATTGTCCCCAGCTGGGTTTGATGGACCGAATATCTATACTCGATGCTTGAACGCCTTGCGATCCGGCGTTCCGTCTGAGCAGTCTTTCGCCTTGAATCATTTGGTCAAGATCTCCTTTGAGCGTGGCGATAAGTATCGCTTCGACGCCTTCCCAGGTCTTGCTGAGGGTCTTGTTGACAAGGCGCTTCAGGTTGGTAGCCTCTTCTACCATGTGTCATGGACGGTCTCTTGGGATCAGTATGCGGAGTCTTCCAACATCGGTCAACTTGACGGCAATAATGGAACTTGGGACATTCTTGATCGCATCAGCAACTTGGTTGAAAAAGATCAGCCAGATGCGCTTCAAACGGGACCTGAGACCGATCAGATGATTCTCATCGCCGAAGCTGTCCTCACCCTCCGCAACATGGTTACCCTTCCAGAAAACGCGGTCAACATGTCCGACTTCTTCCCAATCAAGGATCTCGTCTGCATCATCCTGCACCTTCCACCAAAAGACACTGTGGTCGAGCTGAAGCACATGGCTCTGGACATTGCGGAGCAAATCACGCCATTCATGGTCTTGGAAGCGAGCGACCCTCTCTACAGGACGTTGGTTGCGCAGCTTGCATCTGACGACAGAGGAACCATCCTCACTGCTCTGCGGGCACTTGGGCGCATTTCAATGAATCTTGAGGCAACAAATAAGCTGAGCAACGTTCCGACAGAGTTTCTGGAGCGCATCTCCAATTGGCTTCTTCTCAACGATGATGAATTGATGGATGCCTGTTTAGACTTGCTCTACCAATACACAGCCGTAGTCCCAAACGTGGATAACCTCATTCGATCCACAGTCACGGAAGACCTTGTCGATCACCTTGTTCGGCTACTGGCACACGGGGCGAGAAAGGTGCATCGAGACTTGGTACTAGTGCCAGAAAAGAAACTTCCGGCTCAGGATGAAATTTCTCCCATGCCCGAAGACCTGCTGCAACAGATGCTGAAACTAGAGGAGCCGGAACGTGTTCACAAATGGGTCAAGTGCTTCTTTGAAGAGGATGGCGATTCCTTCGTGACACAACTAACGGCCTGGCAAGCCTACCAGTCTGCCTTCGTAAGTCCCCTCAAGGCCATTGGGCAGCCCATGATCACACCAGCCGATTTCATCCGCAACAGCACTTCGGTATACAAGGACTCGAATGCTCAAGTTCTTCGAGAGCCTGGCGAGCCACAGCAAAAATTCATCATCCACGGTATCCGACCCCGACCACGCCCACAGAACTTTGACGGTGCAGAGTATGGTCGTTGCTTGTGGGGGCCTACAACAGGAAGAAGGACGACATGTGCGGCCAATTCTACCTGCAGCCGCAGCAGATGTGGAATCACGTTCTCACCAAACATCTCGGCGAGCAAAGAAACGAGAACGATCAGTTTCATAACTCTGAAAGGGAGTTCACATGCGCATGGGGTCAGTGCCCCAAGTACAAGCAACCCACGAAGCTGCATCTTCACGAGTTTGCACGCCACATCAATACGCACATCATGTCTACCATGTCGGGGAGAAAAGGACGGCTAACAAACCATGGGTGGTTCCCGCCAGGACCATGTCCATCACGCTCGAAGAGACGGCAACGGTTCGAGACGAGAGAAATCCACAGCTCCCCCGCAAGCCGCCGGCATACCACTGAGTGCAGTTCTCGTCCTGCGCAACATTGCACGCAACGTTGTCAAGACAGAGGCTGAAAAGGAGCTTGTCAAGTCACAAAAGGAGAGCGGCCTGGAAAAGGGGGTTGGAATGAAAGGCTCTTCCGCGCCGCCTTGCCGCGCTTGTTTGAGATTCTTGCCGAAAATCGAGCCCTGGTACGTGTACAATCATCATCAAACATGCATGGGCGGTACGGTATCGCTAACAAGAGGTGCAGAGTCCATATATTTCCTCTCTCCTGGACCTAATACGACCCAAGATCGAGCCAGAAGATAGCGATGACGATGAGTATTGAAATGGATTAGTAGACGCCTGGATGTGTCTACCATGGAATACGCAATGCATGCTCAGTCGGTGCTGTTATGGGAGATGAGGAGTTTAGGGTCTTGCGCGTTTGGCTTTGTGTGTCCAACTATGTGTACAGTGTAGCACAGTTTTGTGCTGGTTACGCGATGAAGATAGATACCCTTTGTGGTGGCGTTTCATGGCCGTACAGTCATTCTTGTGGCGGAATCACAGGGAATTATTGCAGAGCGTAGTGCAGCTTTTGGCTTTTTTTCTTCTCTTTGACTCCCGACAAAGCTTTGATGAGATTGTCGTGATTATCTCACCAGAGGCGAGTTGCTTACATTGATTCCTGTCAGATACAGGGGTAGCATAGAATTGTGAACAATTGGATAAAAGAAGGTACATTTGTTCAACACGTCATTTCATGCCAATTGGCTATCAGATCAGGACAGCTCAGCCACAAGAAAAGTGTTGTAAAAAAAAAAAGATTTCCAGGATGGTGTATAATCTTGTACGGAGTAGGATTTAGGCGAATCAGTCTCGAATCATGGAGTCAACTTTGAGATTGGCTCATTAAACATCATCGGCAGATAAATTGCATTGAACCCCTCCCCCCAAAAAAAAAAAAAAAAAAAAGACAAGCTTGCCCGTTCTCTTATCGAAAAGGAGTTTACGGATAGAAAAGGGCTGGTTCAGTGAGAAAATGAGTTGCCCACACCGTTTGTTGTCTCGCGGCCGATGGCGGAGGTAACATTTGAAGACGACACGGCGGGTTTACATGTACGCCGAGTAATTTGTAATTTGTGTGCCGAGTAGTTTCAGTTGTACTGTACAAGGTTGCGGGATGTCGTCTCCAGGCCTAAAAGGAAGCAAGGTGAGTCAAAAGCTGCACGTAATAATAGCAACATGGACCAGGAGATGAAAACTCAGCATGGCCACATGACCAGCTGCAAGATTGCCTCATGGCACATCCTGGTTCGGGGGCGGTTTCGAAGTCGGCGACAGACAGACAGTAAATTTATTAATGGGACAAGTCTTTTACAAGTGCTCGTCCCCATGTTTCTTTCCTTCCAGGGGACCCACGTACCACGGACGCGGGATAGCAGAGCAGGGCCGTTGGTGGCTGCTGCTGCTGGGGGCTGCTAATGGGCCAGGGACTCCGTATTATTGATGATATTTGATAGAAGCAAGAGCACCGGATGGATGTATTTTGTAGCAAGTCCACAAAACCACCGACCAAGCCCACGCACGCACGCACGCACATTTCAGTGTTCAGTGTGGGGGTCTTGGGGTACATATTGGGGCTGCGGGCAATGCCAATGTCACGATAGATCTACCACGGCACCACGGCACCACGGCAATGCAGTCACGATCACTCCACTACATTGTACATAGGTTCATCCTCTCAGAGGAGAGAGGACGTGAGGGCCGACAACCACTTCATGAATGGGGATGACAGAACTGTGCCTCACTGCTCACTGCTCACTGCTCACTGCTCACTGCTCACTGCTCACTGCTCAATGATCAATGTTCCTCGGCGATGGGGACCGTCAGATATCAGATAACCTTTTACTCCGTACTCCGTACATAATAGTACCTCGTACCTCGTACCCTCAACAACGGGTCCGTGGTAATATGTACATGTACGTTCCTCTCTCGGTTGTCTGTCTCACCCATGCCACCGCAGGCGGACCAATGAGCCTCACAGTATTTCGGCCACGCCACGCCACATCTCATTGTCCTTGTCCTTGTCTTGTGGATGGACGACCCGAGCTGCCGGATGCGCCAGATGTCTCACTGAATTTATGTAGTGTACTGAATTAAGCTAAGCCCCCTTTTGCTGCAAAACGCGTTTTACGGAGGATGGAAGGCCCGGGCCGGCCTCATTTCGAACTTTGTGTCTGATACCCTTGGCACCTTGGCTGTTGGGTGAGGGCAACAACGTGAGACACGGCACATTCCTCGCTGCTGTTGGAATTGCGCGACAATTGCTCTGGTCCTTGACTTAATGCGGCAGACGCCGAGCGGCCATTGGCAGCCATTGCACGAAGAAACAGTCGGTCCTGTGAAACGAGTGCGCGCGCATCCGAGTTTTCGAACCGAACGAAAGCTGCAAATCCACACTCTGCTTGCTGCTTGCAGATTCATCCATCCATCTTGATTGACGCACGGCGACGACCCCCTTCGACTTGCTCCTTCTTTCTTTCCTGAAGACTGGAGAGCCATTGTCGACACTGAGCGAGCCCTCAGGGAAACAAACAGGCCGAGTCTCCGTTGTCCGGACCCTCTGTGCCTCTGTGCCTCTCCATCAGGCAGAGTCGGCCACAGGAGACAGAGATCCAAGTTCAATTCGTCAGTCGACGGGCTTCCAGAAGATGAGGAAGACGGAGAAGAAAGAAGAAACAAAGGCGGGTACGTACCCACGCACCCATGTACATGTATTGTGTACCTCCACACCTCCAGCAATCAATTCCCCCCTTTCTCACCTTCCCAGTCCCGTGTGCGTAGCCGGACTTCCCGCCGCTGCCACCCACCCTGACACCCTGACTGGGGTGCCAGGGCCTGCAGTATTTAAGTATGTATGTAGTATATACATGTACCCCGTGTGTAGCGCCAAGCCAGGCTGCCAGATTTGATTCTCCACCGGGGCTCCAGCAGTTCCAGCGTGCGTGCTCCAGGAAGTCCTGAGGGCAACAGATTTTAACCAGATTTCACAACAGATTTTCTCCCCTCCCCGTAGATCCGGAAGCTCGACCAACAAGGGGCCTCGAGGTCTGGACCCGCATTCGGTTTTTTCCTTCTTCTCAGACATTCTTTGATTCATTCATCCATCCATCCATCCATCCTATTCATATATCAACCCCGTTGGTCACCTTGACTTTGCTCTGCATTGACGTTCCGTCTGATCCGTTCTTCTTCATCCATTTCTTCTTCTTCCCCTCCCTGCATCCGTCTCCCTTACTCTGCCTCTTCCTCGCAAACTCCCATAAAAACTCCCATCAAATCAATCACAATGTCCTTCGCTGCACGAAACGCTCTGCGGCTCACCAGAGCTGCCACTCCACGCGTTGCCCTTCCACGAGCCAGCCCACGTCTCTTCTCCGTCACACGCACCAACGCCGTTTCCGACACGGCGCAGAAAAAGAGCGTCGTCCGCGAGAAGGAGGTGCCCGTCACGGTCTACGGTGCCGGCCAAGGCCAAGGAGACAAGCACACTGTCCACGTCCCCGATGATGCCGCCCAGATTCCCTACGACAGCCCGGCTCCCCCTGAGCACGATCTTGTGCAGCCTCTGAGCAAGAAGGTCTTCGAGGCAATGCCTCACACCATGCGCAACATGAGCGTGTACGGCAAGGTCATCATCGTTACCGGCGGTGCCCGAGGCTTGGGTAACTACATGGCTCGCGCCTGCGCTGAAGCCGGTGCCAAGGCCATTGTCATCTTCGACGCCAACCAGGACCTCGGTGATGAGGCTGCTGCCGAGCTCCACGACAAGTCGGGGCTCCCCGTCTCCTTCTTCAAGGTAGACGTCCGTGACGGTGCCGCCATCAACGCCGCCGTCGACTCCGTCGTCGAGCTCTACGGTGCGCCCGACGTCCTCGTCAACTCGGCCGGAATCGCTGATTCCAACATCAAGGCAGAGACGTACGACCCCGCCATGTTCCGTCGTCTCATCGACATCAACCTGACCGGCTCTTTCCTCATGTCTCAGGCCGTCGGCCGTGCCATGATGGCCGCTGGCAAGCCCGGCAGCATCGTTCTCGTTGCCTCCATGTCCGGCTCCATCGTCAACTACCCTCAGGAGCAGAGCTGTTACAACGCCTCCAAAGCCGGTGTCATCCAGTTCGCCAAATCCATTGCCGCCGAATGGGCCAAGTACAAGATCCGTGTCAACTGCATCTCCCCGGTTACATGGACACTGCTCTGAACCGTGTTCCTGCCCTCGAGGCTCAGAAGAAGATCTGGAAGTCCATGACTCCCCAGGACCGTCTGGGCGGCGTTGACGAGCTGAACGGCCTCTGCGTCTTCCTCGCCTCCGACTCCTCCAGCTTCATGACTGGCTCCAACTGCATCATTGACGGCGGTTACTCTTGCTACTAAGCGGAAAAGTCTGCGGACCAACTTTTTTTTTTTTTGCATACTCCTCCGCGTCACGCAAAGAAGCTCTAGAGGAGCTCCTGCGTAAAGGAACACACGAACAGGGGTGGGTGTGTGTGCCAACGCGCCTGGTATGATCATAATTATCGGTTCCATGAGTCTGGAACGAGCCACATGTGGACTGCGAGATCAGCCACGCATATCAATCCTCTTGAATTGCATTTTTATCAGTTTGGCGTTGCGGATTTTCTTTGAGTCACCACGTTTTCTGAATCATGTAAGGCGAAAAAGTAAAGCCGGGATCATAGAGGGCATAGAGACCGCATGGTTGTGTTTTTTTTATAGTAGAGCAACAACTCCTATATAGGGATCGATTCTTCAGCGAAGTAGATGTCTTTTTTTTTTTGTTTTCTTGAAACAGAAGAAGACTCAAATACAACACTTAATGCTTCAACTGTTCATGTCCTCTGTGTTTCTGTGCTTGGAGACAAGGCATCTATCATGCCGTGTTTCAAGTTGTCTGAAATGAAGGTCTAACAGCCAACAGCCAACAGCCAGCCAAGCGAGGGAGGAACCAACCAACACAATTGAACCGCTAGACAACACTCAACTTATCGCACATACGACCAACACAAGAGTCTTGAAGAGGAACGAGATTATGCGCTTGTTAAATTTCGCGAGCCATGTTGCAAAACTACCCAAGTCTTCTCGGAACACAGGTCCGCACATCGCTTCAGGAATCAATAATACTATTCTTCTTTCTTCCTCTGGGGTCTCACCCATCACTTTTAGTCCGTAGCACATATCAATGCTATTGAAGTTTCGCTCGCCTTCCATCCTCATCGTCCCTCGGTCTTCGCAAACCGTCCCCGTGGATATATTGTCCCGCTATTGTTTCAATAATACAAGCGATTCCCCATTCGTCGTCAGGTTTGGGCCGAGTGCGGAGGGTAAAGGGTGGGGAGGGCTCTTCTTTTTTTTTTTTTCTTTCCTTCTTTCCCCGGCAATGCAAAATCATAAAAGAGCAACGCTCGCTTGTGACGTAACGAAACATGTATGCATATCCCCGCCGGTGAGCACAGTCCAGTCGACTTGAATCATAGCTTCCGTCCCTTCTCCTGAGCTCTTTGCTCTCTAGCGGCTCGAACAAGGGGTGCTAATTGACCTAAATCCACACATTGCTTCATAAAATCGTGCTATTTCACACAAGGAAGTTAGTAAAAGTACGTCTCGTTGACACGACATTCGCATTGGGGAAGAGCGACGTCGACATGGATCATGAAACGTACCCTGAGCAGGTCGTGAGCGCTGGCTCTCTTCTCTGGATCAACCTTCAATGCAAAGCACAGGAAATCTCTGAAGACGGGCGACAGCTCTTCTTCGTTCTTGATCTCAGGCGTTCCGTTTGTTGCAATCAGCCACAAAGCCCGGAGTGGCGATTGCGTGAGATACGGTGGCTCCCCTTCAATCATTTCAATGGCCATGATTCCAAGAGACCAGATGTCTACCTTGCGACCGTACTCTTTTCTCGTCACGACTTCGGGTGCCATCCAGTAGGGGTTCCGACCATGGTTGTTCGCTTGTTCTGGGTTTCGTTAATTGTGGCACAGAAGCCAAAGTCGGCTAACGAGATAGAAGTTGTTAGAGGCAAAAGTGAATGGACGTCAAATAACGTTGCATTGCATCGCGCGGGGGCCACGTCACCATGGAGGGGAAAAAAAAAAAAAGCAGGGCTGGGGAGAAAACACCGGGCTTCCCACTCACTCAGCTTGATGTTACCCTCATTGGATAATAAAATGTTGTCCGACTTGATGTCGCGATGAATGACCCCTTTAGAGTGGAGATGTTGCAATCCCATCAGGGTCTCTCGGCATACCGACGCAATTTGCCCTTCCGTCATGATGTTGAAGGTGACAACGTCTGTCAAACTACCACCTTCCATGAATTCCATCACTACCCACAGCTCACCCACACAAAGGTAGCTGGCAATGTAATTAACTATGTTCGGGTGAGAGCTGTCCTTCATGACCAAGATTTCGTTGATGATCAAATCTTTCTTGGGTTGCTGCTCCAAGTTCATCTGTTTGATCGCTACCAAGCGGTTGGTGGCTCTTTCGTAGCCTGTGTACACACCGCCAGATGCACCCTGACCAATTTTGTTGAAGCTGCGGAAAAGTTCCCGTGGATCCCCATCGTTGCAGATGCGTTTGAGTGACGCAACCACGTCCATGGCGTTACTTTGGCGGGGTCGGTGCCTCGGCCTCGCGGCAGGGACACCACCAGGAGCAGCCTGCTGCTGACGTGGGACATGGGTGTGACCATTTGCTTCTCCTGGTCGAGCATACGCTGCGGTTTGATGAGGACTCGAAACAGGTGCTTGAGGTTGAGGAGCTTGTCTCTTGCTAGAAGCGCGCCCGACATGGCCCGACATGGCGGCCTGAGCTTGTGCCAAGGCTTGCTCATGCTGTTGCTGCATCAGCTGCTGCTGATACACTGCCGCTTGTGCCGCAGAGGGTTGGCTACTCAGCTGAGGCGTGGGGGCTGAATGGTGACGGGCCGTTGGCCCGTGAATTGATCTCGATCGATGCTCCTCGGGTAGCATGGGGGCGCTATCCTTTGGCTGCATCTGTGGGAAGTCATCAGACTGCTGCGATAACCCGATGCCAGAGTCTTTGGTCGTCGGGTAGGCATTTGATGGTGTCGGTCGATTATTCATGCTGATGGGCGGCTTAGGGGCCGGTCGGCTGGGTATCATGTCTCTACCGGGGCCCTCGATGCAGGAACAGGAGGTGGCGCTCGGGGATTCTCGAAGCTCCCTGGTTAATTTTTGCAAAGGCATGTTGTCAGTAACCAAGATACACCTGCCAAACAAGGAAGAAGAAGAACATCCCGAGAAGCCCTCTTACCCATATAATTTGTGGGATACATATTGGGTGACGTGGGCGTGCTGTATTGACGGTTGTCTGTCGTTCCAGCATTATGGAATTTCTCCAAAACCTGATCTTCGGGTGGCCGTTCAGTTGTTTCCTTGTAAAATTGCAGAATATCAACCATGGTCTGAGGATTCTCCCGACGCTCCTTTTCAGGAATGCCGCTTTCGTTTATTAACCGCTGCCATTCTTTTGGCAATCCCTAGAAAAATGCGTCAGCATATCAGCAAGTCATGACTCATGACTTTCTCCTGCGGTCTGACACGCCGCTGATCGACCTACCGTGAATTGGCCAGTCGAGCTGTCGTATCCGACGTGCGTGACATGAACGGGGTTTTCCGGCGCCGAGATGATTGGCTTCTTTTGTGACCCGACTAGACTGGTGACAAACCCTGAGAAACCAGACTTCTTCCGCAGTATGAGCGGCTTCGATTCCTTGCCCTCATCTGAATATCGCTTTGGCCCGGTCACGCCAGCTTCGGGCGCTCTTCCACCGTGGTTTTTTTCCGAAATGGCGGGCTCCATGTTGCCAAAACTCCGCGACGGTCGCAGCACGGGGCTCACGAACCTCTTGTCTACAATGGTCTTGTTCAGTGCGGGAGAGACGGGTGACCGTTGGGATGATGTCTGTGGGCTGGCGTATTTGGTAGACTCGATGCGGCTCAAGATGGCAGCCCTGTCAAAGGCGCGCCAAGAAGGTCGTCGGATTGTTCTCTGCTTTCTCGGCGAGGTTGAGTGTCAGAAAGTCGATGTGGGCGATGCGCGGGCGCAGAATGCGAGACGGTGGTGCTGGCTGGATGGGAGGTGGCGAGAAAGTCTCCTTGGGAGAGTGCGGGTGAGGCATTCGATGGCCACTGAGAAACAGCAGGATGTCTGGGCGATGAGCCACTCGAGACGTAATTGTTGGCAGACGATCGCACCGGAGGAGCGCTGGGTGCTCGTCGAAGACTCTGGGAGCTGCGTTTGCTGCCAAGGGACTGGGAGTCGTCGAGGCCTGATGAGGAGCGAGTGTATGAGTGGGAGGGGTGTTTCTTGACAAGCTTGCGACGTTGAGTGCTGCCGTTGAAGGACGATCCCGGACCGTCCATGATCCTTTGTCCACCTTGCCTAATTAAAAAAAAAAAAAGGTCTCAGGTCTTATTAGAGAGGACAGCTGGGCGACTGGGCGACTGGGCGGCTGGCTGGGCGGGCAGAGAGGGTCGGCGGGTCGGCGGGTCGGCGGGGTCGGAGGGCAAGCGGATTGAGAGCGAGAGCCAAGAGCCAATTCAAAGTCGGGGTCTTTGTTGTCTTTGTGGAGGACGACTGAAGGAGCGGGGGTTGTGCGTCCGTTGTGCGCAGGTGATTTGATGATGTTGGCTCACGGGCGCTCACGGGCTGTTTCTCCTCCAGGGCCAGCACGACCCACGACCAGCAGGAGCCGACGAGTTGGGGGATCAATTACCAATTACTCGATTACAACCAACCTGTCGACTGCGTCTTTTCCACGTCCCCCGTACCTACATGTATGTATGTATGTATGTATGTATGTATGTACTAGCACGCCAAGGTCCGAAACAGGCCGTTCGCTGGGCCGAGTGGATGCTCCAGGTTCGTGTTCGTGGGATGGATGGATTGGACGATGGAAGAGTGATGGGATGGGATGGGGCCACTGAACTTGACCCGGGGTGTCTGTCTGTCTGTCTGTCTGTCTCTCCTGTCTCTCCTGTCTCTCCTGTCTGCACGATCCAGTTCTCGCTGGCCTGTCTCACTGTCAGCATGTTAGCAGGCAGGGTCAAGATACGGAGTACATGCAACATACATATTACAATGTAGTATGTATGTAGGCCTAAAGCAGGGTGGTTCAGGAGTTCCCTTGCCAGCGCCCAAGCCCGGTCGTTTGGTGCGTCCACCGAGGGAGGCAGAGGCAGTTGTTATGTATATGTAATGGTTGTCGATCGTTGTTGATCGTTGCTGATCGTTGTTGATCTGATCTGATGCACTACTCGCTGTACACATGTACGGAAGGAGTAGTGAGAGTGAGCACCAGCTTTTTGGCCTCGCTGCTTCTGCTTCTGCCTCTGCTTCTGCTTCTGCAGCAGACCAAATCCCAGCAAATCCCAGCAGAGCCTGTCCCTTCCTGGCTTGGTGCTGGACTCTTTTCTCAACGTACCTAATATTAAACAGACGATTTCAATCTTGCCAACAAGTCGATCGGTTGATAAATAGTAACGATGCCAACGGACCACAAGTGAGCAGGGCTGCTTCAGCTTCCGTAGTTCCTTCGTGGAGCTGGGCTGGTCGAGAGAGATGATGTCCGTGCGATGGCAATATCACGATTGATCAATCCAATCTCTCTTCTTTCGATGGGGCGAATTTCGGAGTGCCTCTCGCCAAAAAAAAAAAAAAAAAAAAAAAAATGGCAACGCGTCACGCTTCAGGAGGATGCAGTTGAAATTAACGAGGGTCGCGAGCCGGCTTGGAATGCCTGCATTGAGCCTGAAGGTGCGACTCGTCAACGACGCCGACCCCGCCGTTGTCCTTGTCATCTTTATGCTGTACCAAGGAAAAATGCATGGACCAGCCATGGACCGTTGTTTTGGGTGTTTTGTTGGGTCGCGCAGGATGACAAGGGGACGTGGGGCTCCATTGTTGCCAACAACTTGTCCGTCGCATTCATGTGCGTGCACGTTGTTGCATCACGAAGTTCAAAACCCTCACTGATCAATTCGCATCGCATCATCAGTCGTCACTCACGCCGACACAGCTCTCGGCGTTGTCTGTGTTGGCCGAAATCTTGTTCACAGGCCGACGAATTTCAAACGTGACTTGATCTGAGGCCATTGATGTTGGGCGCAGCTACAGAAGCAGACCCGAGCGGACGCGTTCGTAGCATAATGCAATGAACGTTTAAATACCTGAGTCCCTTGACGATAGGATGATTTTCGTTTCGGGTTTGATGAAGAAAATGAAGCCCATTCTGTAGTCAAAACTTCTCCACGTCCAAGGCCAACGCGACAGTCATTTTAATCAACGGATCTTTGCAAGTTTCCCATCACCCTCACTCACCTCGCTGACACGTGGAGCTAACTTGAGGGAAATTTCAATCCGGGACGTGGCACAGTGCTAAACGGCATTGATGAATTAAAAATTAAATCAACGTGGCCTTGGCCCAGCCTATCCGGATTTTCAGCATTTCCAGCATTTCCAGCATTTCCAGCATCGCGCCACTCTAAATACCAACCAATCGAACCACCACTGAGAATTTTCGTGTGATGTTCCAACGAGCGATATTAGGGCACTATCAATTGGCAAACGAGGGGTCGGTCATCTTGATACATGTACCCTTCTCTGTTCGCAGCAGAAGACGAAGACGTCACAGTCGCCCAACCTCTTTTTCATCAACACATGCATGGCCGAGGCCCGGTGGCCGCGTAATCAAAGTAAAAAAGAGACCTGGCGGCGTGGTTGGCGTCCATCATGATACCCGCCATAATAGCAGGAGAGTTTCAATGACAATAGCCCAGGCAGCAGTCGGTTGTAGGCCTGCAGGTTATTATTACGCACACTCCCAACTTGACCTGACCAACAAGGTTGTGTACCATGTGTACGTACCTCGACAGACCTTTAACGTACTCCGTAATATAAGGTCCAGTAATGTCCACAATACTACTTGACAATAGGACCCTGAAGCATATTACATACATTGTACACAAATCCATTGACTCCGCACTGCTAGTTGATTATTGTGACGTTACAGTAAAGAGGAGCAGCTTATATTTTATCCGCACTGTGGTTTGTACTCCGTAATATCATAAGGGGTAAATATTGAATAAATGAATGGTTGCTGGGCGCAATGAGCACATTCTACATCATATGGAACATCAATCTTGATGACAAGCTCCATCAAAATTAGCAGCACCGAGCGAGTTACTTGGACTTCTATCAACAGTCGAGGGCTAGGTTCGCAGGCGGATACAAATGCAAGTGGGCATCGAATTCAAATCGTCTCGTGTTTCTCGAGTTGGTAGTCCCAGCAATTGAACACAAGCCAATAATGCGTTTTCCCGTGTCAAAACGTGCTGCGCCAATGGCTTTCAGGATTGCTGGGCTCCGTGTTTCATATGTATGGTGTTGGCGGGCCACTCTTGCCTCCTTTCATGGAGAACCGGGGGAGGGAAGGAATAAAAAAACTTCAACAGAATTAAGAAAAACAAAAAAGTGTTGTGCTAAGACTTGTCGCAGTGCAGGAGATTGCTCTTCGTTGCATCTTACCTAGGAAACTATCTGGGTATTAGGTGCGATATAATTTGTTCGCAAGCCAAAACGGTATGGCTCCTGGCATCTCAGCCTATTCCGATGCGCACGCTTGACTTTCGCTCGATTTTCATGTCATTCACCTTTTGAGGTCTTTTGGAACTGCCCGCAGCGTCGAGATCGATTGGTCATGGAACCCAAAGGCATGTGGCGTGTAAATTGATCAAATAAAAACAATCAATGGCTGTGCATTCACTGCGACCTGCCTGCCACTATAAGCCTTGTTACCTTGACCGAGATCTTGCTTGATTTTCACCACAACTGACTACCGGGTAGCTTAGGGTCACATGTCAGACCTCGTGACTGGTTAGACCAGGCGACGCAGGCCAGGCTCTAGTAGAGAATTATGTATTATCGTGTAATGCTCTCTTTAGTGGGGAAACCAATGCGTGGTCACTGGTGGCTCCGCTTTCTGCTGCACCCTTGTCAGGCAGAAATCGAAATTTATCTTTGTCCCTTTGGTGGAGAGAGCTTGGAGACTTGTCACCCTCAACTTCCTTCGCCTCGACACTTCTCTTTCTTGCCATCTCTTCCGGCATCATCTCCCCCTTCTCTGGTCTCTGCCTCTTCTGGTTCATCCCTCTGGTCACCGGTAATCGTTTCAAAATATTTGTACGTTGGCTGAGTAACATTCTAGACACAGAAGCCTCCAACAAAGAAGAAATAAAAAAGAGTATCAAACTGCATGTTTTTGGACGAGCTCCTCGGCCTCGTCTTTGTTAGCCTCGAGGAAAAGTGCTAGCCGGTGAAAGAAATTGTACGTTTTAAAATTGACTAGTTTTCATGTTGGGACCGCCTTGTCGACTCTCTCAGCCTTCATAATGAACAGGGACGAAGCTCATGCTGACAGCCTCTTGATATAGCAAAGACTCGGGTGACGTGTCGTATCCGACCTAAAATACGCCATCACTCATCCATCAATCTTCCTTTAAATCATCGCTTGAACGCTTGAAAATGGCCTCCGAAGAATCTATCGCCCAGAAGCTTCTCCAGAAGCACGCCGAGGACCCCACCCTGCCACCGTTGAGGAAGTCCCGGACGAAGATCTTCCTTCTAAGCCAACCAACGATGCCTCTGGGTCCTGGGCTGCCCCATGAGTACAAAGTCCGCTGGAAAACAGCAGGAGTATCAGAATCCCAAGGCTCCTCTCGACACACAATCCCACGAACTCTTCCCAGAACTTGGAGCTCCCAAAGGCAAGAGCGCTAATGTTGCCCTATATGGGGAGCTAAGAACAGTGCCAATGGCGCTAGCACGTCTTCAATGGACCTTCACGCTCCCCGACTCCGGCTTCTGGTACTGCCACTCCGTCCAAGGCATCTACTCCTTCCATGTTCATCCCCGGTCGCAATGTCGAGACTGTGACACTGGAGCCTCAATTCATCCTTCCCGTGGCCAATTGAGGCGACCAATCCCGACATCTTGAAGGACATCAACCGCAAGTCACGAGCAAATATTACGATGGCTACGGCATCCAATGGCCGCCTTAGGTTTGATGCCACTGGTCCTCAGGAGATTGCTCAACAGGCTCTCAAGGACCTGGTTCAGCAGATTGGCACCAGAGTAGGTCTGAAATCACAGCGTGTGTCGTCCTGTTCTATTGTTTGCAGTTCGCTGACATGTTATAGACATCTATCAAGGTCCCCATTCCCTACTCAGCTCGAGCTCATGTCATCGGAAAAGGTGGCTCTATGATCAGAGCTTTGCAGGAGAAGACGGGAGCAAAGATTCAGCTGCCCAAGGTCGAGGAAAATGCTCTTTTAGCTGATGACGATGAAGCTACCATCGACGTCGTTGTCGAAGGAAATGCTCTTTCTGCGGCCTCTGCTCGCAATGAGCTCCTCAAAATCGCTGGCGAGCGATCTGCGAACGTGCAGACCAAGATCCGCGGTGTCCCTACAGCCTTCTATCCCTTTATTGCCGGACCCGGAAACTCGCTTGCTCAGACCTTGGAGGACGACCATGGAATCCAGATTCGAGTTCCTGCTCACCAGGCCGTCTCTCAAGTTGCAGCCCCTATTGCCCCCAGCCAGGCCAGCGACCGATTTTCACCCCTGCTCGTGCTGAAGACGACCACATTCAACTAGTTGGTGATCGCGCCGCCATTCAGCGGGCTCGCACAGAGATTGAGAGACGAGTTGCGGAGCTTCACAAGCAGTTGGAGCTGGAACAGCTATCTATTCAGAGAGGTCGCCATCAGTTCATCATTGGAAGCCGTGGTGTGCCGTCCGATGACTTCTTTGCAGAGACCGGATGCGCCATTATCCTACCTTCTGAGGAGGAAGAAGAAGATACGGTCACTATCATTGGTCCCGCTGATCGTGTTCAGGCCGGTCTTGAGAGGGCTATGGATCTGGCAATGGGTATGCAAATGTCCAACATTGACATTGGCCGATTCCACCGCAACGCCTCTGGAGGTGCTTCTGCCCATGCTGGCTACGTCACTCGTTATCTCCGTCAACGGAAGGAGATTGACCGCCTCGAGAAGCTATACAACACTCATATCAACACCCCTTTCTCTCAGCATGGGGCTTTGCCTTGGGAGCTGTATTCTCGAGAGGGCAAGAACGCTATTCGTGCCCAGTCCGAGATCACGGGTATCATCAATGGCCACCCTCCTTCCCGCCTGCAGCCCGTTCATGTTGACCCGTTCTTCCACCAGCATCTACGCACCGATATTAATCCCAAGGTGAAGAAGGATTATGGTGTCCACGTTGTTGTGCCTGAAGCCTCTGAGACCGATGTTCCAGTCCTCTTGGTGTTTGAGGGTGCTGACCCTGTTGATGGACCTTACCAGCTACCTCGAACGAAACCCTCGGATGCAGATGCACTTGTATTTAAAAAGGCTCTTGAGGAAGCCGAGAAACACATTTTAGGCTTCATCAACAAACAAGAAGTTTTGTCCAGCGTTTCTCTAGATGTACCCGCAAAGTTCCACGAGAGACTTCGACGTTTCATCAAAAAGGAGCAGGAAAGTCGCTCATTGGATCAGATCCCTGTTAGGGTGACCAAGGTTGGCACCACCGTGACGCTGCGTGGTCCCAGGTCCGCTGTCGAAGCTCTTGCCGCAAAGGCGAAGGCCTTCGTTGAGCAGGAGAAGGAGGACGAGAAGGAGCGTGGTTTCACGTTGACTTTTGATTTCCCTCAAAAATTTGCCAATCATCTTATTGGCAAAGGAGGCAGTAACATTAAAGAGCTTCGAGATCGATTCGACGTTGAGATACAGGTTCAGGAGGGACAAGTTGAGCTCAAGGGACCCAAGGCCAAGGGTGAGGAGGCTCGTCGCTACATTCAAAACCTCGGTCGCACATTGGCCGATGAGACGACTCATATCATGAAGGTCGACCCCAAGTATCACCGTGAGCTCATTGGTGCTCAAGGAAGTCAAATTAACCGCCTCCAGACTCGGTACAAGGTCCTCATCTTCTTCCCACGCTCAGCCAGAGCAGCGTCTGACGAACTGACAAATGCGGATATCGCCAGCGACGCCGGCAAGCCTCGTCGTCAGCAGGCTCCAGATGAGGTCATTATTCGTGGCCCGAAAAGGGGTGCCGACGAAGCACGAGACGAGCTGTTCTCTCTACACAAGTATCTTGAAGAGCACTCTGTGACTGCCACTATACCAGTACAGCAAAAACAGGTTGGATCCCTCATCGGCCAAGGCGGCGCTGCTCTTGATGAGCTGCGCCAGATAACAGGGGCTCGTATTGATGTCCCTGCTGATCGGGATGCCGAAATTGTCCAGATATCTATCAAGGGAACTGCTGCTCAAGTTGCCAAGGCACGCAAGGTTCTTGAGGAAAAACGAAGCATTTTCGATGACACAGTTGTTAAAACTATTGAGGTGGATAAGAAGCACCACAAGGCTTTGATTGGCACTGGTGGTATGTATTGCGTTCATTTTGACAACTTAATCTTCCAATTTGAATTGTTGTCCCTAACTGACTTTATTTATTTTCCAGGTGCTAACCTCAAGGAAATCGTCGTTGGTGCTGGTGGTTCTGACGACCGGCGAGAGCTTGCTCGTACCATTCAGTTCCCCAAGCAAGAAGCCGATGGAAACACCATCAAAGTTGAGGGCGGACTGAAGTCGTTGAGAAGATTATCAAGCGTATCCAAGAAATAGTCGCCGAACGCGATAGCCAGGTCACCGAGGTGATTGAGGTGCCCATCGAAAACCACCGATCTCTCATCGGCCGCGGTGGTGACACGAAGCGTCAGATGGAGACCAAGTTCTCAGTTTCGATTGACGTACCCAGACAGGGTGACGGCAAGACTGGTGTCAAGGTGACGGGACGCCCTGACAATGTGTCCCAGATCAAGGAGCACATCGCCAGTCTTGTCAAGCAGCAGCAAGGAGAGACCATTCAGATCCCCCGCAATGCTCATCATGCTGTTTCCAACAATGGTCAGCTGTTCCGCCAGCTTCGAAACAATCATCAGGTTACCGTAGACCATGCCGGGCAAGCTATCCCCAGTAGACCCGACAGCTCGGCCAGAGCGAACACTGGCTCGCTGCCACTCATTACCGACGACGCTGAGTCGACGGCGGATGCACACTCCTGGAAGGTAGTGCAAACTTTGTCGACTGAGGAGGGAGATATTTCTTGGGTTTTACGTGGCACCCCAGAGAATGTCCAGAAAGCCAAGGATATCATCCAGAAGGCCCTAGAACAGGCCAATAAAACTGACTCCACGGGTTATCTGATTATCCCTGACCCCAAGACGTACCGTCACGTCATTGGCCCGAACGGTTCAAAAGTGAACTCCATCCGACAACAGAGCAACTGCAGGATCCAAGTACCTCGAGACCAGGCAAGAGACGAAGCTATTGAGATTGTTGGAACCAAAGAAGGTGTAGAGAAAGCCAAGGACCTGATTCTTGCCGCTGTTCGCGATGGGCAGAAACCCCGCGAGTAAATTCATGCTCTCCGCAAGACTAATGACAATCTAGATGCCGATATGTAAAGAAGAGCAGGGGAAGATGTAAAAGGAGGGACGTCTTGTGAAACTCCACGAAGCATAGTTGGGGAAGAATGAATGACAAAATATAGGAAAAAAAGAAAAAAAGAGTCAAATCTAAATAAACAAGAGAACGATGTAATAATTAATAAGTCGATTAGCCATGAAATACGTGATGTTGATGTTGATTATGCGCATGCACTCAGCGCCATCGAACAGGTCATTTCAGGAAGGAACCTGGAAAAGCAAGCACGACCCCACTTGTACGGAGCATGCAGCCCACATCCGTCTGAGCTTCCGAAGCTTCCAGGGATGTATTTATTGCCCCGTCTCGTGCCATCAACCGCAATTCCCAGACTCGGGGTTGATGGCTGTTTCGACTCGTTTTCTCTCACCATTTTCCAAGTCTAGGAATTCCCAATATCAGTCAGGCCTCGACTGTCACAGTCTCAGGCACGCCCGTGCACGCGCGTGCATACTGACGGGAAGTTAGAAGGGAAAATAAAAAGTGATAAGGGGCGTCATGGTGACCAAAGGTCTTCCCCAAGCCCAGCACCGTGGAATCTGTCGCTGCACACGAGCAGCTCTTCGTCCTTGTCACTGGGGCTAACAGGTGACCACGCTCTTCCAAATTCGATTCATTGCTTGCTCATAAGCTGACTTGAAGGGCTTGCTGGCAGTGGAGTCGGTCTCGGCACGGTTCAACACCTCATCGACGACTTCCTGAGTTCCCGCTCCTCAACTCACATCTCATCGTTATCCCTACGACCCGATCTAGCCGCAACTCTCTCGAAACGATCGGAAAATCGCGCGAATATGCCATCGAAGCAGCACAGAGCTCCGCAGCCCTGGCGTCCCGCGCTGGGCCAGACCACAAGTGGCAGGATGCTGTGGCCAGGATTCACATCGTGAGCTTGATAGTAGATCTGTGCGACCTGCGTGCGATCAAAAGCTCGCATATACGCTTCGCTATGGTACTGTCAGCAACCCCGAGGGCCTGGAGGGCGAGTACCTACGCAACGTCCGGATTCCTCGGCTTGACAGCATTGTTTGCAACGCCGCGTATGGCGGCTGGTCGGGACTGAGCTATCCCCGGGCCATTTGGTCCTTACTCTTCAAGGGCGCCGTCCACACGGCCACTTGGCCGGAATTCAAGCTCGCTCTGCCGACGTGTATCTTGAATGAGCGCCCGAGTTACAACTACGTGAGTTCTTTTGCTACACCATAATTCACCTCGATACTGTCCTTGCTACTGTCAACGACGGAACCTTGTGCCGACTATTGACATGCATCTGAAATCAAACAGCCTGAGAAGCCGCTACTAGGAGAAGTATTCTCCGCCTGTGTATTCGGTCACTACATGCTAGCGCATTACCTCCTGCCTCTGCTGAGCAGATCATCCACCAACGAAGCACCAGGTCGCATCATCTGGTCCAGCAGCGTCGAAGCAGTCAGAAAAGTCTTTGATGTCAACGATATCCAGTGCTTCGCACGACCCGAAGCATACGAGTCGGCAAAGCGCCTTACCGACCTTCTCTCCCTTACGTATTCCCTTCCTGCGGCTCGTCCCTACTCGTCTCGATTCCTCACCATTGACGACGACGATGAAGCTGCTGCCAAACAGGTCGTCAAACCAAAGCTGTACCTGACTCATCCTGGTGTCGTAGCCAGCACACTTTTCCCATTGCCCTGGTTTCTCTTTTGGGCCTATAAACTCGCCCTCGTTCTATGTCGCTGGCTCGGCTCCCCTGGCACAATGTCGACGGGTACCGCGGCGCCAAGGCCGCTGCATGGGTAGTTCTCCAAGACCAAGAGGCTCTCGATGACGTGGGTGGCGATCGCATAAAATGGGGAGCAGCACAGATGCAAGTCTGCAAGTTGACGTGAAGAAGACGGAAGTTGAGGATTGGGGCTGGGACGGGAAACCCGAGACGGCCGACACGATTGCCGCTGACACGGCCGTAGGCGTGCTGAGGAAATTTGCTGGACGCAAGATTGGGATCTGCGATGCCACTGCTGAGAGTATCGCTGACTTTGAAGAGGTGGGTGCTCAGTGTTGGCAACAGCTGGAGCAGTTGAGAGCGCAGTGGGACGACATCATAGATGAGGATGAATGGTAAATTATCAATTACAGTTGCTATGGAGGGGAGAGGGCTGTCGAATATTGGTATAGTATAATTTTATAAATGGATCTTTACTGGGATCAACGACCACATGATCTTGCACGATGCGATTCATCTCAAAGCAACACGCGCATTGTCTTACAATCGAGGATCTTTTTTTTTTTCAGACTGACGGAAACTCCAAGACAGCCCCCCAAAAAAAGGAGTGCGTGTGCAAACGCATGTGGCGTGCATGATGAATCATTTGAATCCTCCTCATGTTCAAGAAATACTTCGTACGCCAGAAGGCACACGTATTGTATCAGAGCGGACACGCTTCAAAATGACCTTGTCTCCGCGGCCGAACAAGCCGAGGAACAGCGGCAGCGGGCAGACGAGCAACGCAACGACGGCCTGGAAGACGAGAGCCTTCTTCATGTTCTGGGGTGGGTTGCCATCATCGCCTGCTGTCAGGGCGTCACTAATGAAGACGAAGATGGCGCCGAGAAGCTGCCCGCCCGCCCAGGCAGTGGTGGACGTGACCTCGGGGCTGAGAGGGTGACCAAGTTCAGTGAGGAACTCGAGCGCAATGGGGACCAAGGCGAAAGACGCCGCTCCGAGTATGGCGAGCACAGCGTAGGGGCCGGCGACGTCGCGAGTCTCGGGCATCCAGACAAACGCGAGGTAGCAGATGCCAATGACAGGCATGAAGAGCTTGAGGGCGAGAAGAAACTTCTTGGTTCGGTCTATAATCGGTGATGTGACGGCGGAGAAGAGTAGACCGACAACGATAAGAATGGCACCTCCGATACCTGCTTCGTCGTCGTTGAATCCGTAGGGGATCATGATCTGATTCAGCAGGGAAGAGAAGGAGTTGAAGAAGCCGACATAGACGAAGAAGGGAATGAGGACGATCCATAATTCGAGCGAGTGAGTGAGAACTTTGAGAGATTCCTTCAAGCTCAGTTTGGGGGTCTCGGCCGCTGGACCGACGGGAGTTGGGGGCGCGGCTGGCACAACAAAAGCGGGAAGAGAGCAGACAGTAGACTGCCATCGCAATGACGGGATTAGCGAAACTCTCAAAGTTATAGTTGTGAGCCGGATCTCGGGCTGTGCAAGTGTTTCTACTTTTTACTCGACGTGCCGACTTACAAGGATGGAGACGTAGAGAACCATGTTCGAAATGTCCGCCGACTGCTTGGCCCAGAGCGGATGGATCAACTGACCCAGCGCGCCACCCAGAGGATTCGCCAGGCTTGTCAGGGCGGTGGCGGCAACGCGGCCGCGGTTCGTGAACCACATGTCGGAGTAGCGAGTAGGGGCCGCCAGGATAAAAGGCTGGGCGAACCCGATGATGATCTCGCCGGCCATGATGGCGCCGTAGCGGCCGCCGGTCGAGCTGGCGGAGCCTGCATATCGAACCCAGTTGCCGATGATGATGAGGACCGCGGCAATCATAAAGGCCAGCTTTGGGCCGCGGTGCAAGATGGCAATGGTGATTGGGAAAACGGCCACGAAGGCTAAGAAGAAAGCTATGCTGACCCAGTTGATGGCCGACTTGGAGACGCCGTAATAGGTGGCCGAGAGGTCAGCCACGGGTGCGAACGTGAGCCACTGAACAGCGATGGAGGAAATGTTAGCAGATGCTCATGATGACTGGACCTTTTGAAGAGTTTTTTTTTTTTTTTTTTTTTGTGAAAAAAAGGAAAGGAAATTTGCATCCGCGCGACGAAATGTCCAGGAAAGGCCAAATGCAGAAAAAGCTGGTTGGGTTCTTCTTACATCCCATGAGACGACGATGTTCATGAGCGTGAGGGTGAGAAGACCAATCCATCGTCGCCGATAAGTGCGGTACTCTGTCGGTTGTTCATTGCTCATGCTGCTCTCCTGTTCGGCGTCGACAGTTCCATCCTCACCGAAACCTCGCTCGTGCAGAGTAAAGTCCTGCGATCCCAGCTTCCTGCTCTTCCAGACACGGCCGCCCACCTTGTCCTTGTCCTTGTCCTTGTCGCCGTGGCCGGGGCCGTTGACGAGGCCGTTCATGATGCGGGGAAGTGGGAGTGAGCGGGAGACAAGGAATCAGTGAAGAGACGAGGCTGAGATGACGATGGGAAGCAAACGCGACCGGGGACGGAGCTGCAGAAGTCAGAATGATGGGCCTCATACCAGAGACACAAATAGACGATAACGTCAAGAAAGCATTACCAGACGGTCATAATATGTATGTATGCAGCACATTGTGCTTGCATGAATTAGCTGGTCCACAACCAACCTGGCGATTCATTTGACGGGCTAACGGAGTTGCAAGTTGCAGGTCGTGTGGAGTCTCCTTGCAGATTGTATCCTTGCAACTTGGTCCCTCTTGCCTCTTTAGAGCTCATCAGAGCGCGCTTCGCTTCGTTTCTGCAGAGTCGAGGGCTCAACGCCATCATCCATCATCATCCATGGCACAACGCCAAGGCACAACGCCAAGGCACAACGCCAAGGCACAACGCCATGCGTCTGTGCTTCACCATCTGCCCATCTGCCCATCTGCCCATCTGCCCATCATCTGCCGCCAACCTTTGAAGACAAGAACGTGGCACTGTGGCCATGTGAACCCGGGACCGCCTCATCATTAGCCCGTGGCCGAGAGAGTGTTGTTCCCTGATGACTGATGACTGATGACAGCCATGAGTGAACTTGTCATGCGCAGGGGAGGGGGCGCTGTACATGGACATACATGTATTCCGCATGTACTCCGTACGTTGGCCAAAGGTTCCAACACGATCCAAAAAAAAAAAAATCCATCCTCCATGCCCATTGGTCAAAATCAGCTACGAGTCGCATGGTGGGTGCAATTGCATGATGTGCACCGTTTTCAGTGTCGTATGTATGTACATGTACAAGGATGAGAAGGATGAGACGGACCCACTGCTCCCGTGCAATGTTGCTCACGCCACCGAGTTCGTCTTTGATTGCGTCCAGTCGGACACTTTTTCCTCTCATCTTCGGAAGTCTTCAGTACCAAGTGGGCCGACTGATAATCCATTAATGTACATACATTACTCCATACTTACATGTATATTACTAGTGTTGTACGTGCTGGTGTGCATATCCCCCTCTACACCAAAACACTACTGCATTTATTGAGTCTTTATTATTTCCATACACTAGATAGCTGAAAGGGCTATTTGCCAGTACTCCTACTAGTCAGTCAACGTGGGATTTTCTTCTCCCTTTCTCAAGGGTTTTCCTGTCAACCAACCAGTAGGAGTACTAGCAAATAGCCTCTTCAGCTATCCAGCGTATGGAAATAATAGACGTGAACTATTCAACAGAACGAGCTAGCCAGACAGACGACGATATTGCCGACATGCACCACACAACCGTGAGCGCCACGTCCAACTTTTTCGTGCCTATTACGGGACAAGTTCTCGGCGTGGTCTCCATATCCTGCCAAGTAAGTTTGAAGCTGCCCCCGGCGTAAAAAGGACATACAACGGCTCAAAAATGCTTCAATTCGCAAGTGCCTCCAGTAACAACATCCCCTCGCAATATAATCAGGACAAGCGCTGTCATCCACTAAGACGTGGACCATGGAACTCCACGTAGCATCAAATCTCACCACTTGTATTGAGAACTCATACCGTCCGTCCGTTCTAGAAAAAAAAAAAAAAAAAAAAACAGAGCCGTCACCTCTTCTCAAATTTGCATTCCCCACCCTTTTTACAGCCACGGCCCGGAACCAGTCACGACTTTGCTTTCCGTCCAGTCCCTATCCCCAGAAACACATCAAATTTCCCATATCACAGACTGGATGAATGTGGAGACAAGTTCGTACTTGGATGGGTATCGGAGGCTCATGTTGCGAGTTTCGCTCTACAGAGGCTGATATGCCGAATCCACGCACGCTGTCTTGGTTTCAGCACATTCACCCCATCTGCTTGGACGTGACGAGAAGCCAGTAAATGTGCGCGTCCGAGGTACGTGTGCCCATTGCTGTGCATCCAGATTATGGGTGTTTGTACATGAACTTTGCGTCCATGACATGACTTGGGCATAAGAAACGGGAAATGGCGTGTAGGGAAGAGAGAAAATCTATTCTTGGCGCTGCAGCATTTATGATACAGACAAAATTTCACCATCCTGCGAGGCAAGTCGGACCCTTTTCACAAGTCCGCCCACCAAACCAGTCGTGGCAGATGATACATGGACGCGTTTTCCACAAAAACACCACTCCGTCAAATAAGCCCATCCTCTCCAACAACAACATTCCCTTTGCCAAGTCTTTGCTCTTTGCTCTTCTACGTTTCGGTTCCTCGTCAGTCACCGTGGTAAGCGAAAGCAAATTCGCCGATACGGACGGGCAAGCCTCGACGAATCCAACTAGTAGCCGTTGAACGCATGAAGCAGGGAATTTATCGCAGCTTGGACCAAAGCTTAGGCGCGGCGCACGAGGTAGCGCAGTGGGCGAGGTGGAAGACTGTAGGACACAAATTAGTTGCATTTGAACAGAGGAATAATAGGAGTGCGAAGGGGTCGGCCCCAATTCGTTCACATCAAACAGAGACACCGATTAAATGCGACAAGCAATCAGTCGAGCCTGCTTGATGGGGCTCTTTGGGAAAAGCTGGGTTAAAAACGTACATTCCTCGACACAGTCCTCCTTGGCCTCGCCCTCACTCTCCTGCTGCTGGACGCGCTCAACGCACTCATCATAGTGGTGCTTGGCGGGAGCGCATTGAGCAGAGTTTTTGCACTCTGTATGGTTCAACAAGTCAGTCAGGAAAAGTGCCAGTGGATATATGCAAACAATTGGCGTGGTGGGCAAAGACGTAAATCCTCTCGCGAATGGCCGAGGACCATGACGTCTTTGACCATATGCTTTCGGATTGATGACCAATGGCAGGCAATTGTTACGAACCTTCCTCGAGAGTTTCTTTAGGGTCGACAATCTCTTCTTCGTCGTCTTCCTCCTCCTCGTCTTCTTCCTCGTCGGCGTCCTCAGTGGCTTCCTCATCCTTGGACTCCTCGGTTGACTCCTCAGTAGCGTCTTCATCCTTGGACTCGGTATCGGCGGCCTGCTCCTCCTGCCGAGGTAATATCATTAGAAAATGTGTTCCGAAGTTGTGTAGGCATCAATATGGTGCCGCGCCGGTTAGCGGTGTCGAAGGCCTAGGAACATCGTGCATCAAGGGGAAGGATAAAGATGGAATGAATCCCTTACCTTGGACTCTTCAGCCGGGGCCTCAGCCTCAACGACACTCCATGGCGTCACGGCCTCGACAATCTCGGAAAAGGCGTCCCAGATACCCATTGTGACGGTTCGGTGGATCACAACGGAAAGGGTTGTAGATGATGTGTGGTTTGCGGTGGTCTGGCCGAGATCATGCGAGGTCAGTCGGGTCAAATTCGCGAAAGCGAAAACTGATCCGGAATTGGCGCACATTGATTGGTAGATTGAACCCGCTGGGGAGCTCAGCAGATCACGTGCAGCGTCACACGCTCACTGGATTAGACTCGCGTAATACGACGCAACTGCGACCATGATTTAGACCAATAAGGTTGTGGCCTCACTAATAATTGAGGCCTTTGCTGAGGTAGCACCATTTATTCGCGACGTACATATTATGAGCACTACTGCACCGCGCCCGAGGGCTACCCAACACAGATGTTTATTCAACCATTGACAGACCCGATGACGACTATGCCGCCATGCTCTTGGCTGTTCCAGCTTCCCAATTGGCATGTCTTCAGAATGGAAAGCAGAGGGCAAATGAAACTAGAAAAAGAGAAAGAAAAAAATGACCGAAGGAAGAAATGGAAAAGAATACGACGAAATTAAAGGACCGTAAAACAACAGTGCCGACCCAAGCCCACTGCGGTGGACAATTTTGGCTACCAGCGCCGTAGAAGGCCATGGACTGGCCAATATGCATGCCGTGAATCTCATGGTCTCCATAACACATTCGTGATTGTAAAAATTGTTCGAAGCCAACTTCTTTTCACGTTGAATTTGAATAGGAACGAACTTCGCCCGTCCGAGTTCGTATTGCTTAGAAAGAAATGATGATCTGAGACATCAAGAACCTGCTTCACCGCGGATATGGTCTTCAAGTCGCATGCTCAATTGTTGCGCCTGTGCTTCGTCGTAATTGGGCGGTGGTTCGTCGGGTGCGCGCCGATTGGAAGAAAAATTTGATCCATTATTCCCTGGAACATCCAAAGAACTTGCTGCCTCAGTTGGCTGATTTCCGGAGGCTTCGTATGCGGGTAAAGGCTCGTCAGGAATATCCGCTCCAGAACCCATCTCCCTTCGCATTTCCTGGTACTGGAACAGCCTCTCTCGTAGTCTAATGTACGTTTCATGGAACTCCATCATTCCTCCATCAGAAAATGTTAGTTTGACTTCTATCCTTGGCAAGTCAGGCGGAATCCCCCTCCAGAAACGGGGATACAGTCCGACTTCCAGACCCAACCCCACCACATGGATGATGAAGTGCTTGAATCTTGAAACTTGAGAATTGGGGCGCTGAAAGATTCGAATCTTGGTTCTCGTGTGGGTTTGGCGGGCAGGTACACAATCTATAAATCAAGGCGCGGCAAACTTAGCGGAGGTGGCGTCGTAGCTTATACACACTTGAACGACTCACTCTTTTGTTTGTGAGAAATAGCGTCCCCTGTCGCTTTTACACTGGAAAGGAGGGCATCGAGCCTTCAGCTCCTGGGGCACAGATAACTCGCATGATATTCTTGAATCGAGCTTGAGGAGAATTCGCTCGTTTCCCAACTTGACAAACCCTCCTGGTTAAGCATGACCCAGCTAGTAGTAGAGTCATGGTTAGTCGGCCGTCTGGGACGTGATGAACTGGTGATCAGATAGTCATGCGGATTGTCCATGATGAGAATACCGCGGCGCATCTACCCATGGAGCGCCAGATGGTGGAGATGATGGAGATGGCTGAATGCATTCATATATATATATATATGTGTGCGTGTGTGTGTGTGTATATATATGCCTGGGATGAAAAGGTGAATGGCAATTGCGCCGATGATGGGTAGAATGAAGTGGTAGATAGTTCAACACATGATGTTGGCTTAGTCGGCTGAGGTAAGGGCCAAGAAGCAGACATCAAGAGACACATGCAAAACGTGAAAGGGCAGGCAAGAATAGCGTGAGGGCCTATGATGAGGGTGACGGGAAGGGGAGGGGTGTAGCGGGAGTGAATCGAGAGTGAGAGAAGGTCTCGAGAGAAAGAGACCAGTCGTTTGACGCTGAATGCTGAGAGGCTTACTTTATCGACATTGTCACTGACAGGGTTCGGACGACCCTAGCAACATGCGCAGTTCGTCTCCAGATTCCTGGGCTGCACCTGGAGTAGTGCCAGTAGTGCCCAGATGGGTATCGCCTTGCAGGCAAATATGAATTGATGTCTGCGCGTATTATTCGAGGAGAGGTACTCCGTACTCCGTACTCTCAGTCCAGACGACACTCCGCTCTGTGGTTATTTTGCTCTTTGCTGGTGGAGTGTGGCGCAGCCCGGCGTGGGCGTGGGCGTGGGCGTGGGCGTGGGCGTTGTTTGAGCTGGGAAGCTTGATGAGGCAGGATGAGATAATAGGCGGCTGGGCAAGGTAAAGATGAGAGGGAGATGAAGTAAAGGTTGTAACAGCCAGATAGATCAGGTCAAGTCAGTCTAGGATGAGGAGAGAAGCCAAATCAGAAGCCAGCCTAGGGCTAGAGGACAGACAGGACTGGACGGGAGGCGGGAACTTGGAAGGGTCCTGGAAGGGAAGGACTCGGAGAACTGGATCCAAGGCGGGGGCATTGCTACATTGCGGCGATGGGAGTGGCAACGAGTCGTGACAATATTACGACGGAGTACGGAGTACATGTACATACATGCGGAGTACGGATTACATACACACAAAACACAAAACCAGGCGGCTGGGACGACTCTGATGTGAGCAAAGAAGTGGGGCATTCTGGAAGAGCCAACAAGCGTGGCCCTCATGGCTTGATTCCTCATGGCTTGATTCCTCATGGCTTGATTCCTCATGGCTTGATCCCTCATGGCTTGATCCCTCGTGTCGTCACGTTCGATTATCAACAAGGCAAATATGCCTACCGTGCGTGGCTCAGTCGTCACGCAAGCTTATTTAGTATGTACAGGACGTTATTCGCCGACAAGGTGTCAAACGTGGCCGAGACATGATAACTGCTCCAGGATCATGATGAAATGACACGACTTGACACGACTCAATTGGCCTGCGCCATATTACACAACACCAGCGCTTCATCTTTTTCACATGTCTTCTTCTTGGCCAACCACCATCACCGCCTGCGCTCTCCAGCTATCCGTGCAGTCATTGTTGAACAAATGCAGCCGGGAATTCTCCGGTGTACCGTCGTCCAGACCATCACCGCGTCGAGCCAGAAAAAGGCATGGTAGACGGCGAGAAGCTAGGACTAGCAGAGGCACGATAGGCACGGATAGCTAGCTACCTTGGAATCCCGTTGAACAGTTTTCAACCGGGATTCGAGTCGCCCGAATGAACCCCTCTACGGTAGTACGGAGTACGGAGCAATACTGAGCACCAACGCCCGGCCTATCGGGCGGGAGAGCAAGTCTTGTTTTGGCAACATGAATTCAACGGCAATGTCTTGCCAATTCGTCGAGGCTCACGATAACAGGAAGGACAACAGGACCAAGGAGCAAAATAAAACATACATACAACACTGGGTATTCGCTGATCGTCACCGACTCAACTACTAATCCAGCGCTCGCCAGATTATCTATCGGAGATCGGACGGGATCCAGATTTGGCTGGCGGCTGTGGTCGTATGTACCAATCGTGCCACATAATTTGGATTATGTATAATTGCAAAGGCACAGCAAGGCACCTCGGCTCGGCCTAATTCCGGGTCAAACGCCATCCATCACATCACATCACATCCACGAGCCGCCAACGCCGATTAAGAAACAGACGGAGATTAGGGGGAAAAATAAAATAAGAGAAAGAAATGAGTACCGTGGTTCTCATGCGAATCACTAGCAAGCCTCGTCTTCGACTCCAATCCATTCCCACTCGCAGGACCTGTTGTTGTTGTTGTCCCCACCAACAAACCACGTCACAAGCCATGTCGACCGCGGCCCTCCCACAAGCCACCGTGGCCAAACTCCAGCAATACACAGCCTGCGACATCTCAGACGCCCTCCTCAAGCTCAAGGTCCCAGGGGCAGGCTACCTGGCCGACCTCGCCCCCTACAGCAGCAAGCCCTCCGGCGACGCAGCCTCGCCGACCGCCGTCATCACCATCGCGCCGGTATCCACGATCCTGTTCGCCGCCAGAGGCGACACCCCGGCCGCCCTGGCTCCCAACGTGCCAAAGGGCACTCACTGGGCCGATGTCTCGGAACCCGGTACCTTTGTGGTCATGAAGCAGGCCCCGGTCAGACCAACGCCATCTGCGGCGGCATCATGGCGCTGCGCATGAAGATGCGACGAGTCGAGGGCATCATTGTCGCCGGCCGGGTCAGAGACGTGCAGGAACTGAGGAGCACCAAGCTGCCGGTGGGTGAAAAAAAAAAAAAAAAAACCCTCTTCGTTCGGGTTCCCCCTTGTTTTTTACTAATGCCAGAATGGACATGGACAGATTCTCGCCCTCGGCCAGTCAACCGTTGGTTCGGGAGGGCAGCATCCCCTGGGCCCTCCAAGTGCCCCTCGACATCAACGGAGTCAACGTCTCTCCCGGCGACATCGCCTTCCACGACCCCGCCAACGGCGTCGTCGTCATTCCCCAGGACAAGGTCGACCAGGTTCTGGGAATGCTACCCAGGTTGACCTCGGCAGATGACAAGGTCAAGGAGGATGTGCTCAAGGGCATGTCGGTATATGATGCCTTTCAACTCCACCGATAGATGGCTGGATAACACTTCCTAGACCGACTTTTTCCTCTTCGTCTGACTCACTAGCCGAAATGAAAATGACAGTGAACAAACAATACTGATTGACTTGACTGGATCAGAATGAACGTGAGTAAGACAGGCAGGCAGACAGACAATCAGTGTTTTTACAATAGGCTAGACTGGAGTCACTAGACTACTGCATGTCGGGTCGGTGTGATAGGTCGCTTTTCAGCACGAATATGCAGAAATGGCACATGCAATCATTCTGTGCTGCCATTGAGATAGAGATAAATCATCAGTCAATGACTCAAGTCGAGAGAGACATATAAGACGAAAGAAACTGGCGTAAACGCCCGTGTCTCATTATGTCATCAATTCATTCATATAACCAATGCAATCATACCATACAGCCCCTACTAGCAATCCTATACTATCGACAATGAAGAAGAAGAAGAATATTTCCCAAAATGCAACCCGATGACCCAATGAATGGAATAGGAAAGGGAAAAAAAAACCCCCGTGATGGAAAAATGGGACGTGATGTGACGTGACGTGCGCAAGCACAAGGGAGTGAGTGACTGGTCCCAAATTCACGACGGGTCCTTTCCGAAACGAAAATGAATATACTGCATGGTGGCACTTCGTTGCTCTCTCCGTACACTGAGCCATGTGCTGTGATTTCCTTCCTTCCTTCCTTCTGTGGCCGCTGTAGTTGATGATGTGTTTACTCATCGTTGTGATGCCAGGAAGACTACGCCATCACAGCCATGCATCTTTGGCGCCAGGCTGCTGATCAAGGCCAAAGTCGAGCTTGGGCATGTCCAATTTGGGTGCAGGTTCAACCTTGGGCCTCTGACCAGCTCCTGGTTTCTGGGGAGACCTTGTCTGGGGAGCAGGACCGAACCGAACGTCTTTGACGTCCCAGCCGTCTTCAGCAGCGGCGGCAACCCAGGTTCGCAATGCAACGTGTACGCTGCCGTAAAACTTCTCCTTGCAGATGCGGAGGCCACCGCCCAGACATCGCTCCCAGCCCGAGATGCGAAACTCTGCTCGTAATTTGTTGCGTTCGAGGGACGTGGCTGCGCACGCAATGATGGCGTTCATCAGGTCGAGGTGGGAAGCAAGATAGTTTGTTGCGTCCCACTCGACACCGCCGACATATGGCGCAGCAGGAACCGGCGGACGCTCTCGAGGGAAATGGCGAAGCATGTATCCAAAAGGTCCATTCGTGTCATCGCTGGAGCCTCGACTATCCTGACCAGTGAGGCCGGGCTGGGCAGTCTTATCGCTGGGCAGTGAGACAACGTTCAAGTTGTGCAGGAAGATCCAAAAGACTTCCTTGGTCACTGAGACAACTTCCTTGCACCACACGCGGTACGGTCGCTCCTGTCTCATCTCCAGAACAAACGGAAGAGGTCGCTCGTCTTCTTTACTGGGCTTGTCGCGAAGATGGCTCAAGACATTCTTGGCTCGTATTTTTCGTTCCACGGGGCGGCGGACTCGATGTAGGTAAGGAGAACCGATGTGATGATGTTGCGAGTCGTAAACTCGCTCGGGCCCTTCTTTTCTGGGTCAAAAAGCAAGTGCAGGAGCTTGGGAAACAAGTCTGCCTGAACGCACTCAAGATATTCCATCGCCTTGGCCGTTGTTGTGAGACCTTTAAGGCAGAGCAGGTTTTCGTGTAGCAAGGCATCTTCGTGCTCCTCTCTAGACACAAGAGTTAGTTTCCGACTTGATGAAAGCATCTTTTGTCTGGTTCGCATCGGGCATACCTCCACTCGACCTCCATGATTCGGTTGAGTAAACCAACAATTTCGTGCATGCCGCCCTGTTGAATAAAGTCCTCGATCCAAGCGACAGTCTCATTTCGAAGCAAGAGTCGCAGCTTGTGTAGCTTACCCACCTCGACAAGTTCAGGCTGCTGGACTTTTCTCAAATACGCAACATAATCGGATGGGCCTTGCTGAGTTTTAATCTTGGACAAAAACCCTGCCCCTACCGACTGGCCAGAGGAGGAGGGACGGGATTCGGAAGCAATGCTGTCCGTCGACCTGCTTCGAAAATGCCGACCCAGAGTGCCTTCTCCCTTGGGCTTCTTCGTCGGCGAGCTGGAATCCTTCTTGCCCCGTGAAAAGGTGAAGCTTCTCCCACGACTGTGCTTCGGTCGCTCATCCTCGGCATTGGGACTGTTTCCGCTGCTGCTCATAGCCCGATCATTGTCAGCCATGCTACTTGCTGTGCCAGTAGCGCTAGACCGTTCCACCTTTGCGGCTTGCATTTCAGCATGATCCTGTCGAATGAACTCCAGCTTGATTGTGTCATTCAGATTGCGCATCTTGTATCGCTGGTTCTCGGGGATGTTTCGGCGATCCAAGAGAGCCTCAAGTTGTTGATTGATGTCCTCGGGCTCTATCTGCAGCTCCGGAATTTCATTCGTGGGGCTCGATACGGTCGTTTTCGAGCGGGCATGACCAAAACCGCTGAAGAGCTTGTTGCGCGGTGTTTGGTCGGGTAACACGGACACTGGCCTGGCAGCACGGCCTTGGGTCTTGGAAGGTGATGAGGATTGAGCACGATCAAGCTGTGGTCTGGGAGCTTGCATTGACTTTGGCCGCTCTTTGGCCATTTTGGTTGTCGACATGGGCTCCGAACCATGTCCCTGTCCCTGCTGCCACGCAGTTGTTCTTTCCGAGGTAAATTGAGCAAAGATGGGTGGTGGCCTCTCAGAGCCGGGCGTGCCATCGGGAGTCACGTTCTCTTTGTCTTTGGCTCGAATCTCATCATCGGCCGCCGTTTTGTACAGATTCCTGAGCGATTTAGGGCGAGATAGTAAGCCAGCCAGGTTCGTGCCGGACTTTGTTTTCTTCGGCTTCTTGGGCGATACATCTCGAGATTTCGTCGTTCGTGAAGACCCCTTGTCGCCGCCACCGGACCGAAAGGGAAGCTTCCCAATGCAGATTTTGTCGGTGAATGTGCACTATTCCGGGCCATGTCATCCCGGCCTTCATCGCCAGGCTTGCTGGGAGACCGAGGAGCGGATCCCTGGTGATTCTGCGGCAGCTCGCCGAGAGCACCCGGATTGTTCCTGACGAATTGCCCTACCATGTTGTCTTGCTGCCAGGTCTGCTGGCTGTAGACTGACGCTGTTGCAGAAGGGCTGCCAAAGCTGGCAGGAGGTTGTTGACGGTGAAGAAACGGGATGAGCGGAGAAGAGCTGGGGAGGGCTTTGCCATATGCTTCAATATTCTGCTGGCCTTTTACCCCGTTGCCATTGCAGTGCCACAGCCGGCGGTCCTGCGGAAAAGGCCAAAAAGAAAAGAGAAGAGAAGAAAAGAAAAGAAAAGAAAAGAAAAGAAAGAAAAATCCCAAAGCAACCTGGCTCTTCCGCTAGGTCTCGACCAAGCCGTTAGCACTCAAGCCGTTAGCACTCGACCAAACCGTTAGCAAAGCAACGTCGGACCAACGCCTCGACGTTGTCACCACGCTGTCACCGCAAGCCACTCGAGGTTCTGTGGAAATGGGCTGCTGCGATGACGACGACCTGGGCCCCCTTGGGTAGACAAGTAGAGCAAGCAGATTACCAAACACGAAGCAAAAAGATGAAGCGAGAAGAAGAAGAGGCTGCGAAAAGAGGCACCATGCAGCGTGCACACCCAGTGGTATTATAGCAGGATCGAAGAACAGAACGGTGCCATCGTTAATAAGACATGGTTTCGAACGGCTCCCGTTACTTAGCTCGACGGGTATATTGCCATTGTTTACTAGGGGCGTTGTTGCCGTGACGACGGTCCGTGTGGCTTATCTTATCGCGGCCAATTATGGAACTTCTAGTTCTGCACTGGTGTGATTGGAGGATCTGGTGGGGCGGGTCATGCAACCGTGAGATCATTTAGATTTCACCCACGCCGTCGTGTTTTGCTCAGCCGTCACGGGACCACCACCATGCAAGGGAACGAACATGCTCATGCACATCCTCCGCAAACCCAAGCTACCCTGTACACCACTTCCCCATTAGAAAAGCGTCGCACCCACACATCTCGAGAAGGTACAGACAACATATCCAAGTTAACGTGCTCTGTTCATCATCTAAGAAAAGAAAGAAAACCCCTATTCAAACATGCTACCTCATCCAAATGCTCAACTGAATCATTCCATGTAGAAACTTTCTCACATCATATATCCAATGATGCAATTTTCTCCCAAATCATTGATCCCAACACTTCAACTTCCTTACCATGCTCCTTTTTCTTGGTCAAATATTCACCCCTGGATCTTCTTCAATATCTGGTTCTCATGCAAAACCCGTCTCTTTTATTAACAGACGTTGCCCTTGTACCTTTGGCGACAAGACAACATTGAACTCGAGCTCCAAAGTAGCCTTGTCATCCTTGTAAGGCTTAAAGTCGACGACGAGGTCATCCTTGACAGCAAAGACAGTATCCGTCTCCAACCACGGATCGTCCTTGGGGTACAGCTGGGTTGTGCAGCCCTTGAACTCGGGATGAGTGACCTGTGATTTTTCGCGACGTTAGTACCTTCTGCGTTGGACTTCTCCCCCAAAGGTACTTTGCTGCATTGGACGACTTCAAAGATTATTTCACGCACCATGATGTGAATATGAGCTGGTCTCATGGGATGACGATCCATGAGCGTGAGAAGCTGGTGAGCGGGGCCATTGGTGGGCAGCGAGTAAACCGTAGGATGGTAACAGTAGAACCAGTACTTGCCGTTCTCGTCGGCCCTGAACTTGCCTCGCAGGTTGTTGGGTGTCTGGTTCTCTGGGTCCTGGAAGTCGTATTTTCCGTTGGTGCTGGCCTGCCAGATGTCGAAGACGGCTCCTGGGATAGGCTTGCCGGTGAGGTCGGTGATGGTGCCGTGCATTTTGCACACGCGGCCTTCAGGGACGGGGTTCTGGATGATGGTGCTGCCATTGTCACGGAAAGGCGCGTCGGGGACCAGAATGGGCCAATGATAGACGAGGAAGTTGGGTCGATGTCGCCTTCGGCCATGATCTTGTTGGCGATCTCATCAACTAGTCTATCCGTCGAGGGAAAAAAAAAAAAAAAAAAAAAAAAGGTCAGTACGTGAATCTTCCCATAATCTCATTCACTCAATATGAGGGAGGATGTAGCAGAGCTTTGAGTAACTTGGGAAAAAAAAAAAGCAACGTACGATTCAAGACCAATGATGTCGGAAACACGACGAGCCTCGTTTTGCGTCATGGTAGAAGCCTGACCGACAGAGTTGATAAAGTGCACTCCAGCCATCCACTCATCGTTGGTGAGCTCGACTTCGCGAGCAAAGTCGTGAATGTGAGTGATCAGGCTGGAGAGGACCTGTCGGGTTCTGGGCTCCATGTTGGGGCCCATGGTCTTGATGACATGGCTGGTGAAGGTGGGATCAAAGCGGCTAGAGCCATTGCTGTGTGTGTGTTTGTTTGTGGCCATTGCGAATGAAGGCTGTTGTGATGTGATGGTCGTATGGAGGAGAACAAAAGCGTAAAATAGTGATTTTCTGTCAATTGCCCAGGAGTCGTCTGAAGTACCAAGATAGTGATGATTAGATGGCCGAGGTAAGAAACCAGACGAGGTCTCACTCTCGGGAGCGGCGAGAGCCAGACTTGTTATACTATATACCCAGGTGGTTTACACGCCATATTAATAGCAGGCCCTTTTTCGCCCTCCGCCCTCCGCCCTCCGCCTTTCGCCTTTCGCCTTTTCCCACAAATCCCGAGTTTCACGTCAGACCCTGCCGACGGCTAATGCGAAGCCGATTGGCTTCGAGGGGGTCTTTACCCCGCGGGGCAGCCCGGCTCGTGACAACGGGACTCGGGAGTGAGGCCGGGACTTCTCTTAGCCAGTCGGTCCATGGTGACGACACAGCAAAGTAAACTATGAGCTGGACGGGATGGTGTCGGGCTGTCCGGCAGATATTCAGGCAATTTTCTGTAACTAGCTCTCGTGTCATGACTTGGTTGCAATTCCATCGACGTCCAGACTTTCCCCCTCCTCTCTAGTAGTATCATCTTTCATCCTGCCGAATTTCCCTCCCCTTCGCACAGCCGAGATGCCCGTCCACCATCTCATGGTCGGCACCTGGACGCCGCCCGGGGCCATCTTCACGTTTGCCTTTGACGATGAGAAGCTCACGCTCGAGCTTGTCAGACGGACGGAAATCCCACAAGATGAACCCATTTCCTGGATGACATTTGACGTAAGCCCCTGCTCCGCTCCTGCTTGCTGGTCCTGCCCAATCCCTCACCGCACACGAACTAACATGTACTACTACTACTTCTTCTTCTTCTTCTTCTTCTTCTTCTTTTTAAAAAAAAGCACGCCAAGAAAAACATCTACGGCGCCGCGATGAAGAAATGGTCCAGCTTTGCCGTCGAATCACCCACCTCCATAGTTCACCAGACGTCCCAGCCAATGCTTCACGAGCGTAAGTCTTTTGACAAGGCCCAGCCATTGAAGCCACAAACATCTGAACAAACATCTGAACAAGCCTCGTTCTACAGCCGAAGCATCCTCAACCATCACCAACACCCGCGCCATCTTCCTCCTCTCCGCCAAACAACCCCCTACGGCGTCTACTGCAACCCTTCTACGACCACGCCGGCCAAGGCACCGTCTTCGTCCCCTCCTCCGGAACCCTCCAGGAACCTCTCCAGCACTACGCCTACCAGCCCGACGCTGGCATCCACGGCATGGTCTTCGACCCTTCAGAAGCGTACCTCTACTCTGCCGACTTGAAAGCCAACAAGATATGGGTTCATCGCCGCCTCAAAGACCTGCCCTTTCCCGGAATGCCTCTGTCGAGCTCGTTGGCAGCGTGGACTGTCCCGACGGGAGAGATCATCCCAGGTGGGTGGCCATGCATTCCTCCGGGAACTACCTGTATGCCTTGATGGAGAAGGGAAATCGCATTTGCGAGTACGCCATTGATCCTGCTACGCACATGCCCCTTTACACGGACAAGCAGTACCCGTTGATTCCGCCTGGCATACGCCATCGGTGGACCATGTACAGAGCTGATGTGTGCGCGTTGTCCCACTCGGGAAACTACTTGTTTGCTTCATCGAGGGCCAATTCCTTTGATTTGACAGGTTATATTGCCGCGTTTAAATTGGGCGAGAATGGCGCTATTGAGCGACAGATCTGTCTGAATCCCACACCTACGAGTGGCGGACACAGCAACGCCGTGGCACCGAGCGATTGGTGCGATGACTGGGTGGCTGTCACCGATGATCAAGAAGGCTGGCTGGACATCTATCGCTGGCAAGATGAATTTTTGGCCCGAGTAGCCAGGGTTAGAGTGCAGGAGCCAGGATTCGGAATGAATGCTATTTGGTATGATTGATCGCATCATGGTCACGTTGCATGGTTTTTGGGTGCCGAAGCTGTAACACACAACATAATTGTGAAGTGCTGGAATTTCCTGATTCGGCCTCAAGCCCGAATTAATTGATGCCGAATACTGTCTTGGTATCCCCTTTCCACCGAATGAACAACCTTGCCAATAGGGGCGAGGCGGAAAAGCAAAATAAGCAATAAAAATACTTCCATCAGACTACCTGTTCGTCCCTACTATAAAAGCCCGTCGTCACTTATTGCCGATCATGAGCCTTGAACTCGACACTATCCTTTTTCGACTTGCCGGACCCGTACCCATTCTCAGCCTGACCACCATTCAAACTTGGCGTTCTCAAGAGCGGCGTCGACTCATCTCCTTCAGTAGTATCGCTCGCCTTAAGCGTTGAATCATCCGCTGTTTTGTTGCTAGGACCATCACCTGCGACGAAGGTGGTCACGCTCAGGCCTTGTTTGATTTTGAAGACATTGGTGCGAGTATTGCGAGGATTGGCAGCCCGATTTGATGGAGCGAGGTGTCGAAGCTGTTGCTTCATCTCGTCTAGTGACGCCTTGAAAGGAACCGGCCTGTCATCAGGTTTGCCGTCTGGCCCAGCAGACCCACGACGGCGCATAAAGACTGCCATCTTAGCATGTCTTTCTGGCGCGCTATCACTCAGCGCACTCAACGAACCAACATCCGGGCTACCAGCTTCTAATTGCTCCGCAATATCAACCAGCGCAGCGCCTTCGCCTAGTTTCCTACCCACAGCAGCGGCGCCAACTTCAGCATGAATGCGTCGGGCACGCGGTGCCGGAGTCAGACGACGAATGGCTTTGTGAACATCGACGTAGACATCCGATTCATCAACAATTTCCCTATACGAAAATTAGACGTCGTTTTCGTACGAAGAGTTGAGGGGGCACGACTTACTCTCCGATCAGTTCCTCAATGACATCTTCCAAGGTAACGACGCCGAGAGCGCCATGATCTGAACCCGGGTGATTTGACACCAGAACCATGTGGGACTTGCCCTCTTGGAAGAAGTTGATAATGTCTAAACAGCTGGTCTCCGGCCGTGTTTCCACTATTGCACCCAATGGAATTTCTCTGACAGGTATTTTGTCTTCGGGGTCATAAGTGATGAGCGTCTTGACCAATAGCATGCCGACAAAGTCGGAAGGGTTACCTGCGCGGTAGATGGGAATTCGAGAATAGCCCGAAGACAAGATGTTATCCATTGTCTTTTCGTCCAATACATGATCTTCCGCCAACGTGTATACATCGTCCATGGGCGTCATGACCTCTGACACAGGTTTGTCCTTCAAATCCAAGACGGCTGTAATTATGGTTACCTCGTCTTGATTCAGTCGCTCAGAAAGCTCGCCCAAAGATTTATGAAGGGTCACGAGCGTTTTGAGACCGCTCTTTTATACACCGTCCCATGGTCTTCGCCGAGAATCCAGTCGAGAAGCTTGGCAGTCGGCCATGCCACGGGGCTCGTGAGATACATTAGCATGAGCACGGGCTTTGACATATAACCGCCGATCGGTAAACCGTAGCGAACACATATAGACTGGGGAACAATCTCGCCGAAGATGACTGCGTAGAGCGCTCGAATATTAGCCAATCGTTTCCAGGCTACTATCAATGATTCTTCTGGACATACCAATGAGGACCGTGCTGCCAACAACAGCCGCAACGCCGCCACCAAGCGTCCTATCAAGAACGACGGGCAAAGACTCATTCACAATCACGTTGGCCAGTAAGAGGGTGACTAGCACCCAATGTTTGCCCTTGTTGAGCAACTTCAAGACCCTCTTCGCATTCTTGTACTGTGGTTCGCATGGATCGCCGGATACAACCTGCAAGTAGATACTGTCCTGTCCCATGAGACTCCATCAAAAAGCATGTTAGCAAGGCCAACTCAGAAATTGAGTGACTGATGTCATCAATAGTCATGGGCCGATGAAATAGATGGAACAAGAACGCAAAAAGACAAAAGATACCAACATACGCGATGGTCAGACCAGCAAAAGCACCACCAAGTAGAACGAGTGCCATTGAGGCCACATAGAGCACCCAAACGGGAGTGCCCTCGAAATCGTCGTCCGCGTGCTTGCGTTCAGTCAAAGGCGCTGCGGCGACAGATGAGAGACCGACCCTAAAATTCTACCCATTCCTAGTACACAAGTTCGCACGCTGGCGAAACCACCAGAGCCGTTGTTTTGCCGCATGTTGATTGATGCGGTATCTCGGAAGAGAGGATGGAAACCGTGTTGGGTGTTATCGGATGTATACTTTACGAGGCGTCGAACTTCAGGCAGCACGAGCGAAGCTTCGTGACAAGACGAAGGCAGACAGTCAGCCAGGATGAATTTCAGATGATCGATTCGACGATAATGTTGGGGCGAGTCGGTCGGTGTGATGAAACGCCTTGTCTTGGCTCAACCTAGAACGGCTGCGTTTATGCTCCTCGTCAGTTGCTGATGTTGACATTGCGTCTGCGGCCAAAAGCGCCCACTGACTTGCACGGCACGGTACAGTGTGTAGCTCACAGCAGCACGCAACAGTTGAATTGAAGCTCGTTCTGCCTACCAGATAGCCTCGGCCGCACGGCCACGGTGTTGAGATGTCTGAAACTTCGTTGCTCGATGAAGAGTGGTTGGAATTTAGAAGTGAACAGGTTAAAGTTGAGCTACACAGGACGGGTAGCCGGTGGAGACCTTCGCTGCCACCTGCTACCGGGCAGGTAGACAAATGACGACAGGTGGGACGAACGACTTTTGTTGTGGTTGATTGGCTGTGCACGCAAACGTCGTTGCAAAGTGGAGGTCGACTTCAGGCCATCCATCGCTCTTTCCCTTTCAAGTTGGTTTCTCGTGATCTTTGAACCTGTCATCCCCAAAGTCCTCTTCAGCAGTCAGTGACAAGTCGCTGTTGTGTTTCCCAATCAAACGAACATTCATCGATTCTTTTTCTTGCTTTCACTCCGGTGGTCGCCCTGCCTGCCTGCCTGCCTGCCTGCCTGCCTGCCTGCCTGTCTGTCTGCCCCCACCCTCGAGAGCATCCGGCCGGGTTCCGTTCCTGCAGGTATGGGGCGACCGAGCAGTATGTAATGAACAGCCTCGTTTCGCCTCCTCAATTGTATTGGATTGAACCATTCCGCTATTACTCGTCAAGTCCCTCACCCATGACAGGTCCATATTTTGGGGAGGTTCCTTTCACAGCTGCACTGTAATGACGTCTAAAACACCCTCTGCTTTTCTCAGTCCGTCCATGACCCGAGCATTCACTTCTCCATCGACGCCTAAAATCATGAGAGCCTCATCGTCCTTCCGAGTCGGTGGCTTGTTATGGCCCTGTCTTGCCTCGGCGTCCAATACGGCGACTTGCATATACCGAATATTAATGCCGCGAGACCCGCTATTCCCAACCCGCCAATTTTGCCCGGCTTGTCATAGTCGTGGAGAATAATCAGAGTACCCTCTGGGTTGATTGTGGCATTGAAGCGGTCCAACTTGGAAATGTAGACCCTCTTGTCAGATCCAGCATAGCCTCCAATGATTTGCTCGGTCTTGCCACCGTGGGGCCCATCCGTGATTGACCTCAAAATCACCAGGTTTGAGTACGTCAAATCTTTCGACTGGCGGGCGTGGATTTCGTTGATGACAATGCCCTTCTCCTTGGCAATGAGAGTTGCATTGACAATGTTGACATGAGAATTACCACCTTGGACACTTGACAAAGTGCTGGGTGTAAAGACGATTAATCTTCTCAACCAGCTGTACAGCGGGCTGGAGCTTGCCATACTCCTCGGGAAGGATAATGGGAGCATTGACCGCGCTGGTAGGCCACCACGGAGGATTTCGAGCATCTGGGTACAAACATCCATAGATACGTTTTTTTGAGCCTCTACCGTTGAGGCACCCAGATGAGGCGTTGACACAATCTTTGTGTGCTTTGCGAGCTGTTCAGCGACCGAGTCTGGGGTGAGAGGCTCAGCCGTGAAGACATCCAGGCCGGCACCAGCTATCCATTCTTCTTCCAAAGCCTTGAACAGTGCAGCTTCATTATACACGCCACCTCGAGCAACACTGAGAACTCTTGCTTCCTTCTTCATAGCCTTCAGCCCCTCTTCACCAATCAAGTCCATGGTCGTTGCCAACAGTGGCGTGTGATAGGTGAGCAAGTCAACTTGAGGCAGTAAGTCCTTGAGACTCGATATAAGCTCGACACCAGCTTGACGGGCCATGTCTGCGCTCGCATATGGATCATCTGCCTTTACCTGCATCCCCAAGCCTTTGGCCATCCTGGCAACGTGCAAGCTTCAACTTGCTCCCCGTCTGCAGGATCTCCGGGGTGACTTTTTGTTTCTGATCGAGCAATGGGGCCTTGATAGCCAGGAATGATGGAAATGAGTTCATCAGCGGAGAGTTCAAGCTTAACATCGACATCGTAATGAGGCGTCACCAGGGTCAGGCCATCGGCAGAGACCTTTTCTGGGACGAGGATGCGAGGTCCCGAGGGAAGATATTCAGGCGCAATATCCGCTATGGCAATTGGCGTCATCATGAGGAGTGTCAATTTCAATACTGATGATGCCAAAATATCAAGGTTGTGGCGACGAAAGGAAAGGCCGCTTGTTAAAGAAGCTACCAGGAAGGAAAGACCAGAGTTTGACCTCGCTTGGATATTCGCTTGAATGTATGAGTGGTGGGAAGGGCGACGGTGCATAAATAAATACTTAGACAGGATGACGACCTGGGCTTCGCACCCCTCGGCCACAAACTAGAACTAGACACCGGCCTACAGACTTGCGGTGAAAGGCATCAACTTGCAATTGATCAAACGGGCAGTGTTGATCCCAGGGCGAATCATCAGGGTCGACGCAGACCCATCGTTCGACTGTCCGTCTTACATTGGTTCATTGCACGAAAGCATACTCCGTAGACGGGCCATACACACGGATGCTCGGCGGACACGAATAGTTGGCGGGGATCAACGTCGAAGGAGGGGAAGCGAGAATAGTGGCGTTCGGCTCTCTGACTCTCTCTGACTACAATGTAGCGTTATGGTGGAGAATGGCGTATGCATTAGGGTGTGATCCCGATGGCACACCAACATCTTCACGTGTGAAGCTGCTCTCGAGATGTGCTCGGTGAACTACCCATGGAAATGGACTTTGTACCCAATCCGCAAACTGGCCAGACAAACAGGATGATTACATGCGCCCGTTCCGGCACCGTTGATAAACCTTACACTTGCCGGCTGTACTTGCCCTTTTAAGATTTGACTCGTCGGGTACCTAGTACCTAATACCTGGGGGTGCGGGGCGGTTAGACAGTTAGATCAGGTATTCGTCACGACATGCCGATCTAGAGCTATTCTCCGCAGCACAGTCAAGAGGCATAACATCGTGCAGTCATCATAGAACGTTGGACCGGTATATTTAGATCCTGCATTCCATCGCGGCCGATCTCGTGATTTGCTCAAATACAGTCTCGTGTCACAAGATACGTGTCGAATACTATGTTCCTAGACGGCTTGAGCATCTAGCTAGGAGACTTGTCACTGTACTTGTCATTTGGAATTACTTCAATCCAGTAGCCGTCGGGATCAAGCATGAAAGCAATATTCTTCATACGTCCGTCCGTAAGTCTCTTTCGCCAGGTACACTTGAGATCCTCAAAACGTTGGCATGCAGCCTCAACGTTGTCAACACTCACGCCTGTTCGCTGGTTAGTGCCTAAAGCCTAGGCTGCAGTCTATGATGGATAAATTCTTCTGGGTGATAGACTTACAGATGTGGCCAAAGCCTTGGGGTTCATCGTTGCCGTTGTGATACTTGAAGTTGGCATCCTTCTCCGTACCATAGTTCCAGGTGAGCTCCAGTAGGCCCTCGCGATGTGCTGTCTTTCCGTCCTCCGTCATACCCTGTTCCCAGGATAGCCCAGGAAATACAGGTTAAACCCAGAAGATTGGTTTTGAGAGGTTCGCAATAGCGTCATGCCCATGACTTCCTGGTAAAATTCGAGGGACTTCTTGGCATCCTTGACTCGGATCATGGTGTGGTTCTGAATCCAAAGGTTAGCTGTTTGGGCCATGGGATTTACAGAAGCTGAAACATGGTGGGCAGAGGGACCTGCATGAGGAGAGGGAGGCTTACCATTCTGTAGGTGGTGACATCGGTTTCCTTCACATTTGCAGTTTCCTCAACGGGGTTTTGTCCTATGATTTCCACCCAGTAGCCATCGGGGTCCAGAGCAAAGGCAATGTTGTTCATGCGACCGTCAGATAGCTTCTTCTGAAACTTGTATCCGGCGTCCTCAAGACGCTGACAAGCAGCCTGAATATTGTCCACGCTGATGCATGTATGGCCAAAGCCGCGATGCGGCTCTTTGTTGCCAGTGCTGACGGTAAAGAAGGGTCATTCTCCGTGCCGTAGTTATGTGTCAGCTCAATAACACCTTCCCGGTTGAATGGGAATTTCCGTGGGAGATTGCTTTGGGGCCATTGTACCCCAGGAAGTACAGATCAAACTTGTTGTCGGGATACTCTAGTTTTTTACCACTGACATGCCCAGGAATTCGTAAAACTTCACTTTAAGGCGTTCTGGTTAGCCGCCAATTCGTCGTTCTGCTGCTGATTGATCGGAGCTTGTTATGCTGCATGAACATGCTGATACGAAACTTACCGGACGCCTTGGGGTCCTTTACTCGAATCCTGGAAAGCGTTGCGTCAATACAAGAACAGGACGGGATGATGTGTCTCGTGTCAGTCTCACATCGTGTGATTGAGCTTGTAGGTGCTGGTATCCGTCTTGGCCGCCATTTTTGTCAGCTGTCGGCCTAGAAGAACTTAGCTGGCGTTCATCAAAATACGAGCATGTGGGATCATGTACGTGGAAATGAAAGCTTGAGGGGCACGACGGGCGATCGAGCAGGCTGTAGATAAGTCGTGAGGGATTGTATACGTTGTTCTACCCTGACTATGCTCATCAAGGTGTCCTTTATACTTGGTGCCGGGATTGCAGGTGTCTGCGTTCCCTGGGGACCTTCCCATGTGCAAAAGATGTGATATTGTTAAGGAGGAGGAAAGCATGACATCGTTGCGCCCACCCCGCAGTGGTTGCCCTGCCGTAGAAGATCGTCGAGCGGAGCGGCTGACGTCAAATAATATGTACTTGTTAAGTTGTCATCACAGATCCACAAGTCACTTTAGTGGGGCTCTCGCAAGAAAATAAAATAAAAGCCTGGCACCCCAGAAAGCAAATTAAGGTGAATCCTATGTCTCCAGAGCACTAACCGATCAAGATGATGGGAGGGACAACTGCATTCTGGGATGGCTTCTGAAGAAAGAGAATACTCAGCCTGTCCTTCTCTGGCAATGCTGCTGAGCAGCGTGAAGCAAACGAGTAGACGATGGGAGAGGATGAGAGGATGGATCCCTAATACTAACTAGGCCCATTACGGTATTTACGGCCCGGGCCCACCAGACAGCCACCCGAGCAGCCAATCTGGCTCAACCATTCATTCTATCCGCACTTCAAACAACTTGACGGACAGACAACCCATCCATCATCACCTTACCTTTGGTTGCAGCCATTCCCCTCTCCGCGCCGGAACAAATCCATACTCCTTGTTCGTGTTTAATGAGCCTGACCCACCGCCGAACGATGGCTACTCATCTGCTGTAGTTAGTACTGTGTCCCCCTACCTCGAGCACCAGCTGCCGACCCAGGCCCAGTCTTGGGTCCTGGGACTTGGTGACGGGCACCATCTAGATTGGCCATCTTTTGGCGCCGGATCCGCCATCGCCAACGAAGAGAAGCACCAGGAGGCAATTGGGCAAGCATGTCGGGATGCATGTCGGGATACATGTCGGGATACATGTCAGGATACACTACCATGGACGAGGCTGCCGTTGTGGACGACAGAGATCCGGGGTCTGTCATCTACGACACGTCGCCCCGTGCCAGTCATAAGACTCGGTCCTTATCTGATGCAGGCGGAACGCCGTCAAAACTCTCCCCATCGCCACAAATCACAGAGGCCTCGCGAAGAACATCCAAAGACGACATCGATGTCAGGGATGCGCAACCGCCAGCCACTCCACGCCGCTCCGAATTTAAGACGTTGTCGCTGCAGATGCCTCTGCGTCAATCTACTCCTCCACTTGCCGCCTCCAATCCAGAAGTCAAACAGCCGCCTCTTTCGCCAAAACTCGATCATCCGCACATTTATGCCTCCCCGACCAACATCTTACCCCGTCGTTCGCGGGGCCTAGACTTTTCTCGTGCGGCTACCAGCCTACATCACTCGACGCTGGCCGAGTCATCTCCGGACTCATCACCAACCATCGGGAATCGAGCCATGAATATTCCTGGCCGTAGGGCCGACTTTGCCGGTCCCGAACAAACGTCTTCATCGTTGTGGTCGATAATGGGCAATCACGAAAAGATGAATGTCAGCAGCTCTCTGGGGAGTAACACGCAACAAGCAATTGGGTCTGATTCGTCGAGCTCGTCTGATGATGCCGATCTCATGGATGAAGACGTGGAGGAGCCGTATGTCACGACTCCGCAAGTGTCCCGAACCACCTCGAATCTTGGACCGACTGGGCCGTTTGGTTCACCTGCTATGAGCAGCCTGATCAATTTCCAACAACGACAGAGACATCGAAAACAGCCCAGAAAAAGATGCGCGGTCCTTTGGGACTGGGATTCAATGTGTCTGCTGCCTCCATTTCCAAGTCACCGCCCAGCAACTCGGGAAAGGCCCGAAGGGAAAGCATTAGCTGGCAAGCTAATCAGCTACAAATCTCTGCCACGGACGCTGACGAGAGTGGGAAGTCGCAAAGTGATGTTGATGCTAACGGAGGCGATGGGCAACGAGGAGTCATTCGACGACCGGTCACGCGCCGTGGCAATCTTCTCGTAAGTTTACTCACGTCACAGATGTTCCGATAGATGTATCCTAATCCCATATTAGCCCAAGACGAAGACGTTTGCGCGAATTCGCGCTGCGCTTTTTGAAGAAGTAGCTCCTGCTGAAGCAGAGACGCGACGAGAAGCAGAAGTTGTCAAGCAAGTGCGCGAGAGCGACGTGACTCTCGAGCCCCGGGTAGCACCTCCTTCAGCCGAATCTGGGACAGTCGCAAGCGCCTTGTCCTCTCCGAATCTGACGACGACCGTTACCATTGACGATATCCAAGAGGATGACATGGCCATGATGGCCGATTTGTCTTCAGGGCTATCCAGCAGCTTTAAGCAACATGCTATCAAGAATTCCAAGGGCAAGACGTTTTGGGACACATTCTCCGAGTCAAGTAGCATGGGCGGTGCACAAACGACACCGCCACCCCCGCGCTTCTTCCCCGAGGATCCTCTTCTGGCGTGAGTGAGGATGCGACTATGGACTCTCCTTTCCCGGGGGCCCATCTGGCAATCCAGTAAGCCCTCCATGATTTTTGAATGATGACGAATGACATAAAGAGCTCACCCATCATGGTACAGGCTTCTCATAGTAGCACTGCACAAGGACCGAGTGCCGCCGAAATCACACGGCGTATCAACAACAAGAGACGCAGGGAGGACGACTTTGACCCGTTTAGCTTCAAGCGACGAGCCGTGAGTCCTGGGATGAGCGCCCACAACTCACCAATTTTGCAGAGCCCGATGCAGCGCGACTCTGCTCCCTGGGGTTCACGTCCCGGCAGCACTGGCGGCGACAGGGCGGGCAGCAGCGCACAAAGCGAGGCTGGGAGTGTGAGTGGCGGCACACCTGTCAACCTTTCTGCTGGGACGACCGGAAGGCAGAGTGGCAAAGTAAGAGTAGGATTTCAAGGCATGATTGATACTAATGACGGAATCATGCGAATGAGTATCGAGTAGCAATCGATAGCAACAGGACAGTGAGTGGTGTGGTGTATACTAATTTCTCTTTTGAGGGCCAGCATTCCGGAGTACTTGATCGTACATACGCGGCGTCACTATTCTTTCCTCTTCTCCTTGTCCCATCTGTTACGGCGCTTGGGTTGACTTTTCGGGGCTCACAACTGAGTTTCATTGCTTTGACACCGGTCTGACTAGCGTGTGGGCAATGTTAGCGGACTGCCTATTGTATCATTCATTATGTGGAGTAAAATCGTTATCAATGGAGCTTTCTCGAAAAACCAGCTTGATTTACATACAGGTCACTATCAAACACTCACTCTGCCATGTGCAGTCACTCGTTCATTCCGTACATCTACCGAATCGATGAGCAACTTGGTGACCCTGCCCTTGATGAACACGGAACCTATTTGATACTGGTCTCGTGGAGAAGAGATTGTCAAGAAGCTCGCGCCTAAAGACTCATAAAAGCTGCAGTAAACTCGCAACTTTGCGGACCACGGGACAACTAGAGCAAAAGAGCAAGGTTGTTGATGATGATGGTATCTAAAGTGACGCACGCTAAGTACATGAAACTCGAAACAATCGAGGTGCCTCGCCATAGTCATGCCGCAAGAGAATGGAAGAGACAAGGATTTAGAAAGGGTGAAAACGCCAGTCCCCAAGCCATAATTTCCCGACGCCCTTGAATGCCCTTGCTCTTGAAAAAAAGTGGCAAGGTCGATTTGGAGCAATGTGTTTTTCTCATTGCTTTGTCTCCCAACACTTTGTATCTAGTCGCTTGAGCCGACACCCTCCTCTGGGACTCTTAACGTCCCGAGCTTGTCGTCGAGCCACCGAGCCAAGTCACCAGCGTGCTTTCTCATGGCGACGACCGAGGCGGCACCCACGCTGTCCAGACTCGTCGTCGTCTGAGCATCTGCGCTGACTATACTGTCGACTTCGCTGGGGCTGCCGGTGGTGAGGTCGCCGTTTTCGGGGTGGAGATGCGCATCGGGCTGGAGATCGTGCGCCGAGGGACCGACACAGACAAAGAGGAGGCCGCATTTGAGACGACGGATGATGACTGTTCCGCCGCTGAGTTGGACGGTGATGGTGACTGGTCGGACTGACTGGGCGGTTCTCTTTCGTGCGGCGGCATTATTCGAGGATGCTGTGTCCTTGTCGTCGTCCTCGTCCTCGTCCTCGTCATCGTCCTCGTCATCGTCCTCGTCGTCGTTGGTGGGCCCTAGGACGGGGAGCGGGAGATTGGGTCTGGAGTTCGTGAGCCGGGCAGCGCGGAGGGAACATCGACGGAGGAGGACGTGTGGATGGCGAGAAGGAGGCTGCTACGGTGGCATGAGTTCGTAGGACCGAGACGGGGTGAGGACTCGCGTGGGCGAGCAGCTTGCCGTGGTACGTGGTGAGGAGGAGTGTCGGCAGCTGAGGAGTTTGATTGGCGTGGAGGAAAGCGTTGAGTCTCTTTGTCAGGAGAAGAGGCGGTGATGGATTCGAGAGGACCATTTTTGCTTCAGTTGCTCGGGTTGAAAAGACGGGCGACGGCGTATGGCTGGACGGGAGGCAGGAATTGGTGAGGCTGTTTGGCATAGACCTAGAATGGGGCTGGTGGTGCACGTTGACGAGACGCGTTGACGACCGGAGAGGTACGGCGAGAACCAGCTAGCGCTTTTGCGTGCAAAGGTCGGGGATTGCTTTCTTTCCATAAACAACGGAGGTGTAACTGCAGAGCTGGGATCGGTTGGATTGGCACGTTTGGAGTTTTCGCTTTTGTTAGCTTCGCTCGAGTCAAGACGTCGTTCTGTGTGACCCACGCTAGCCAGATCGGTAGGAACGGGCGGGGGCAGGGGACCCTTGATGTTGACCACTGACATCACTGGTTTGTGGTTTGTGGTTTGTGGTTTGTGGTTTGTGGTCTATGGTGGGATGGAAGTGTTTCCCTGGATAACATTCTAATCCGTATATGCTCTACATCTACGTGATAGTGATGTGTAAATTTCCCAACCGCTTGCAAAGGTATCGAGCGGCACTGGTACTCTGGCCTGACATTGATCGCAGCTCATTTCGGCTTCCTGCTGAGTAGTCGAAAGACGATCCTGCGAAAATGAGTTTGGTATAAGAGTATGGATGGTTTCAAGAAATAACCTCGATTGGTCAACATGAGCAACACTGGATGGAGTGCCGCGACGTGGTAGCGCACAGTAAAAGTGTTATTGCCGGTGATTTCCTGACGTACAGTGCGGATTACATACAGCTACTGTATCCCGCGTAAGCCACTCAGTGAGCTAGCTATTCGCTGGACATCTGACGTCGAATAATTTGTTTGAATAAGGGTTAGTAGAGTACCTATCTCTAGATACAAGACGTAGCGCGAGGAAGCAAAAAAAGGTAGCTTCCTCGCGTTCAAGGGGAACCCAGATGCATCATGTGGTCCCGCGCAGATCGTATCTCCATCCGTCCTGTATGCTTCATGATCCAGAAAGTGTATGCCACAACATGCGTTCTGCATCATGCAGGTGATCCGGCAAGAAACGTAATACGTGCGTGAACCCCTGCAGTCTATATAGGTGCCCTTTTTTTTTAATTAGGCTGCCTCAGGCTTCATACGAGCCAGAGGCGGTTAGCGTTTCTCCCCACGCTTCTTGGAGTGACACTTAGAATCACATTTTTGAAGGGTATCCGTTTCCCCACCCTACTATGTCGGTCTGTTTAAGACAGAAAAAAACAGATTAATTCATTTGATTTAATCAAAGTCGTATACACCATCACAGATTCTATGAAAGGAAGACTCAACCAGATGCCCCGGTTTATCAGTATTTGGAAAAAGAAAAAAAGAAAAAAACGACGTAGTTGAGTGAGACAGGGGCTAGATCACACGTATTGTAGAATATCCATCTGTTCGACCTTTAAATCCGTAAGGGAGCAGGGATTTGCACAACTGCTTTACCAGTTTAAATGAATGGTCACGAAAATAGACCGATCTAACCGCAATCAAATTATTGTCCTAGAGCCACACCCGTCCGTTCACCGGGCCCTGTCGTTCTGGGAACTGTGGTTACGCTTCCAGATGCACGTGGATCGTGCGGGGAACTCTACAGGGCAAGATGATCCAAGAACCACTACAGTATGAATTCCGTAAACTACTGAAAGGTGGGTAAGGGCCAAAGCAGAGAGACTTCCTCTAACCTGGTATATGGGAAGGTTACTCGGGCCATGATGTATCCTGCTAAATTAACTGGCCATGGGCTATTCGGAAATTAGTTTAGCCGAGAGCTAGCGAGACTCTGAACAGCATTCAGTGTGCCACTAGTCCAAATCAGGCTGCTGGTAGTTGTGTCAAAACGGATGACGGTCACAATTCCTCGAGTACTCGAGTACAATGCCTTTGAAAACATCGTGCACTGCTGGCGCCATCACCGAAATGAGATCGTCCATTTGGTATAGCATTGTAGGCTCCTGGGATCGTGATGGCGTACTCCTAGGAGCTATAGGGCTCCCAGGATATAACCTTAATGCTCCTAGGAAGCGGTTCACTAGCTCCTAGGAGGTATGCTTATAGGGCACTTTTTAATACATCTATTATGCATTATACGTATAGTATTTACAATTCTTATAAGCAGTGTCTTATCATTTGCAAGCATAGATAGAGACCGTCTTCTCAACATAAATTACGTAAAAAGAAACGGTTACGCAAACAATATTGCAAAATGCGACATTGGTTTTCTGACTTGCAAGTTGCTTAATCGAATCAGGCTTGAAAGAATAAAACGATAAATTTCCAGGGTTTAGATAATCTAGTAACTAGCGGCTAAATTTGATTGTCCTTTTTTCGAATGTTTAGATTAGCTTATCGCGGCAGCAAAATTTTGAGGCAATTAAGCAGTTTCATTAAAAATGAGGCATACAGTGCGGCTGCTTTAACTTGAGAGTGTTCCAACAAGTTTCAACTGATGGTGAACAGTCATTTTTGATCCGAGTAGTTATCCTATCAGCTTTACCATCAACGCCCACCCAAACCTGGGAATTCAATCAAATACTACCACGACCGCGTAAGCCCTTTGCCTATAAATACCTCGCTCGACGTCTGGTCTTCTGGTAATGCCTAAGCAAATGACCGTTTGGGTTTCTATCAATGAAGGCAGTTTTTATCACCCACAGAGCCTATTCTTGACGAGGGAATCAACTATTCAGGTATATCTCTTATGAGCTCTAAAACCTGTTCCCAGACCACTTCAGCTTCTGGGAATAAGAGCACGATTTCTAGATACGCAACACATAAATTTGTACTTCGGGTCAGTGGCATTCCGCAGCGTTACTGTATACCAAGCGCTAACCGCTTTAGGTTGGTATTTATACCTGAAATGTGAGGCCAGAGTAATTCTCCGGAAGAAAGAATTTTCCGAGAGCCGAGATCTGCTGGCAGAACGCTGATCAGACCAGATCGTCAGCCGGGTTCTGACGCACTTGCGTCAAGGCTTGACTTACCCTTCAACAAATCGATGGCCGACCACAGCTCTCCAAATTATAAAGATCTTTACCTTAAGGCAGAAGAAGGACGGAAGCAGGAGGCAGAAGGAAGACGGCAGGCAGAAGAAGGACGGAAGCAGGAGGCAGAAGGGAGACGGCAGGCAGAAGAAGGACGGAAGCAGGAGGCAGAAGGGAGACGGCAGGCAGAAGAGCGCACCCGACAGACCACTTTTACTGAGCTCATTCAACACTGCCATGTTCTTCTTTCCCGGTCGCTGAGAGTCGATTCACCATCTCGCTCAACAACTGGAAAAATACCTCTTCCCAAGGAAAATACTGCCCCACTCGATTGGAACATTGGACCGACTGTCCAAAACAGCTCTCAGAGGTCTACAAGTCCGTCTGCCAATATCTTCACCCGGAGTGGGGCAGGAGCCACGTCTGTTTTCGTCTGTGGCTGAATTAGAAGGGCTTGGCCGTCGATTTGCTCGCAACCCACTGAGCAGCGAGCAAGAACTCGAGGCCTACGAGCGATTTGGCGTTGAAGAACATGTCCACGATATTATAACTGAGCTCTGCAAACTGCCAGCTGCTCGTGAGGAGTTTGGGCTTGAGATGGAATCCAGTTCAGCAATCATAAGAATTCCCTGAACGAGAACGAACCCATGGAAGCTGAGGCAAACCAACTGCCCAGCACAAGTCAACCACGACCTGACCAATTCTGCATAAACCGTGTCGACGGTAACTCGACCACTGTTCTGACGACTGTCGAGTACAAGCCGCCTCACAAGCTGCCTTCTGCAACTTTGCGCAGGGACTTCGACCAATGGACCTCTGGAAAGATATGGTCAGATCCAATAAAACATCAACCGACCAGGAAGAAAAGTTGAAGCACAATGCAGAGCTGCTCGTCTGCTCCGCCATTGTTCAAGAATACCATGTGATGATCCAGGAAGGACTCGAATATTCATATCTGACCAATGGGCTTACCCGCGTTCTCCTCCGTGTTCCGCGTGACCAGCCTAGCACGCTCTACTACTTTTTCTGTGATCCTCACAGCGAAATGACCCCAGAAGGCAATATTACCTCTCAGCTATGGAAGTGCTCCGTTGCGAGGGTATTATGCCTTTGTTTGATGGCATTCCGTTCGCCTATCCGGGGGCAAGAGTGGAGAAACCGAGTGCACCCAGATCTTCATACATGGCAAACAAGCTTTGATCACACACGCTCACAAATCCCAGGAAAGGAGTTACAGCAGCTTCACCACTCCGATAGCACCAACCCCGAATTTCCGAGTCCAGATTCTAGTTCATCCTATATACTACCATCGTCATCTCCGCTACCAGATCCCTCAGAGGGCCGTCGGGTGCCTACACGATATCAAACGAGCTGTGCACCTTCGGAGATTCGACCGCGGTCGCGGTCACCTGGCTCATCCGGCTCCGACACGAATCAAGCAGCTGGCCATAAGCGGAGGATCAGTCAGGTCACGCCTTCGCCGTCCGCTCGGCGATCAGGTCGCCAGCAAAAGGCAGGGCATGACCAAGACGACCATTCCCAGCGCCGCGTCGCGCAATTCTGCACGCAGCAATGTTTACTCGGTTTGCAGACCGGAAATGCTCTGGATGAGTTGTGTCCAAACGTGGATCATCATCGCCGAGGCCAGACCGACCCGACTCAGCATCCGATATCGGCCGAGGACTTAATACTTTCATTGAAAAACCAGCTGGATGAAGACATAGATCGTTGCATACCCTTCGGCGGTTGCGGCTCATACGGCGCTCCATTCAAACTTACCTGCATGAAATATGGCTACACGGTTCTCGGGAAAGGCACCACTTCGGGGTTGTGGAAAGAAGTTTCCCGCGAAGCGCAGGTGTATCGAGTGCTGCGCAAGGCCCAAGGATCTGCTGTGCCTGTTTTCTTGGGTACGATTGATTTGGCGAAAATCTATTTTCTTCATGGCGCTGGACAAATCCGCCACATGCTTGTCATGGGCTGGGGGTGAGTCCACTGCGACGATGGAGCTGACGCAACGGCTTCGCCGCGAGATCCACAAATCGAACAAGGAAATAAAAGCTCTCGGGATAATACACGAAGACCTCAGGCGAGACAATGTCCTTTGGAGTGAAGAGCTCGGGCGTGCTTTAATCATTGACTTTCACCGCTCGTGTCGACCGGCTAAGCAGCGACCGGGGGCCGCAAAACGACGACTATGTCGAGTGGAGGCAGGAGATGCAAAACGTCTTCGGGCTTCGTGATAAGGAAAAATATTTTTACGTGTTAAATTAGCGTTAGGGTTAAGATCATTACTTTTACTGTGAACAATTGGTGGAACAAAACAATGGCTATCTTCGATTCGATTCTCATGTTTCCTTCTCAGGCAAACTCGAACCACATTCCTTTAGAAGTGCCAGTCCTCTCTCATTCAACTTAGGATAGTTGCGCAATGCAAAGAAATCCAACCAAAAATTGCGGGCCTCAGTATGATCCGGTAGATGTGTGCAAAGCAAGTCTTTCCATTCTTTATCATCTTGCCCCAGGCCAATTCCCGCACAAGTAAATTCCCACCAAACAGGGAAAAAGGCCGAAGATTCCCAGTCCAGAATCCCTGCCAGGTTACCATTCTCGACAATGATATTGACGTTGGTCAGGTCGCCGTGAGTAAAGGTATAAGGAGCCGCAGCTGGCATCCGCTGACGCAATTTCGATCGAACTTGCTCCGGCACTTGATCCAAGGCCAACGACATCTCAGCCCATAACTCATCGTCAGATGAAAACGGCCCGTGTCCAATGCCATAGCCATTCGGAAAAAGAAAGGCTGAGTAGATTGGCTGGCCGCCGATGCTTTCCAGTCGGTCCGAGCGAAGCTCATGAAGCTGCATCAAGTATTCAGCGGTCTGTTTTGCGACGCGTTCTTTGTCGGTCGATGTCATCTTTGGCCAAATTTCACTCAATGGTTGACCTCGAATTCGTTTGGTAAGGAGAAAATATGCCCCGTCGTCTTCTTGCCATTCTTCAACGATCTGAGGTATAGGAATTGAGGTTCTTGACGCCAAAAACCTGATATTGGGGACCTCAAAGTTTGGTGGCTCGGTAGACCGTTCTTTCAGGATCAAGTTTGAGCCTAAAGACCACACCCCTCGATTGCTGACCCCGTAGAAAAGTTTCACGTGACTATGGTAACGACATGCGTCTTGACGTGTTGGGGACCAGCTACACGCTGAACAGGTATTTTCGGTGGCCATTTGGTAAAGAATCGATTTTTAGAAGGGATGTCAAATTTTGGTGGAGTCAGGAGCAACAAAGGCTTTTTATAATGAGGGAAGGAAGGGGCGATCGGCGCGACAAAGTCATGGTAAACAATCGTATAGGATAATGATTTATCCGTAGAATTTATTTTATTTTCCAACGAGATGTCTTCGCCGATCGACTTCTCTAGCAATAAAGCTACTCTATCTTCAATAGCCTATATTCAATGGCCTATACGCTTATTTTTAGAGCCACATTAAGTCGAGTGGCTTAAAATAATTGCGTCCTGTTCCTAAACTTCTAAGTTCTATACGTTTAGGAATGATCCACTTAGCAATAGGATTCTATTACAAATACAGAGTTTACAAAGCTGCCCTCAATGCTTGTATTGAAATAGACAGCTACAAAGGATGTTGTAGACAGCGCAAGGTCGACAGGCGCGAAACAAGAAAATATCCCCGCAGCATATCCTCTCTCATCGGCGTCTTGGTTTTCCAGACCGAGACCTGGCTTTGTGGCGTAATTTGGTTGAATAGTGGACTTGAAGGGATGACATATTTCGACCCGGGAAGTGAGTCGTAATCTCAGACCATGACATTGCCTCTTTTTCCTTCAGCCGCACCAGCAGCGCGTTCTCGTCCGACGTGTACGGTCTTTGTTTCCCTTGGATAACCGCCGTGTGAGCTCGAGGCAGCGTCGGGCTAGGGTCGGGTACGAAAGTAAAGAAATATGCCGGTTTCAGACCAGTATTAGATTCGACCGTGAGGAGAGCACTCCCGCGTATACCCTGGATAGCACTAGAGCAATGCGATGGAACGGGAACGGAGGAGTCCGAAGGGTCGTAAAGTGGCCTGATTGAAGGTCTCCGTTTCTTCCTCTTTTGACACGGCTGTTCTGGGTCATAGGAGCTGGTGTTCCCACCTTGGTGGTTGCCAATGCCTCGACCTGAGCGGAGTCGCTTTTTGCATACTGCCGCAGCGGCCCTTGTGCTTGTCCTGGTGGCTCCTGACTTCCAAGACGGTGATGGTAATGGTACAACTACAGCTATCGACGGGTAGCGCACCGGGATATCGGAACTCAGTGCACATTCTGAAGTGGAGCGCACAGTCGGCGGAGTGGATGGGCCAGATGGGGCTGATTTGTCTTCAGCAGTGCCGGAATCTTCAGCCCGCTTCGGAGCATCGTTTGCCCTGGAGCATGGATTTTCACCTAGGCCAGATGTCTGACTTGGCTCCGTATCATTTTCGTAGTCCCTAGGGTGCAGACTGTCTGAGTGCTCCGTGGTAGATAACTTCCGCTTGGCTGATTCTTGTTGGGAATCGCCCACCACAGGTAGGTTGCTAGAGACACAAATTGCTTGTTCGGGTGTAGGCGCGGGTGCGGTTACACAAGGTACGCACAAAAGTTGAGAATGCTCCATTTCTTTGGCACCAGGAACAGCGTCTACAATAAAAAGGTCAGACAATGAGAGAGTGATGGCCGATTTCCATCATCATGTGTTGTGGCAACTTACCCGATAAATCATCTCCCGCACATCAGGAGGAATGTGGTCTAAGTGGTCTGGTGCTGCAGGACACGAACTTGTTTTCACGGAGTCTGTCGATGGCACTGGCTCTGAGAAAGCCAGTGCGGAACTTCCACGATCCAACCGAATATCACGGGCAGCTGACATATTTGTTGTCACTGCGGGCTCGACATCCTTCGTCATTGCAGGCTGAGTGGGTCCATAGACATGATTGATCTCAAAGTCAAATATGTTCCTGTCAGGAGAGCTCCCTAAGAGCATCAGATGTGTGGATGCGGCCTGCGCATTGACTAGGATAAAACCCTCGATAAGACAACGGTGGAGACAAATGTATTAGAAGTACCTCTGTAGACTAGTTATTACTATAGCGCACTATGTACCTTTTAGGTATAAAAGTTAGGTGCTATCTGCACCTCTAATTAACCAGAATTAAACCTTTTCTATTAGCTATACTAACCCTTACCTTAATAGTTATAAGCCTAGGAGGCTTCTATTACCCTTATTATTAATTATTAGAGGATAAAAGCTCTGTTAAAGTTATTAATTTAACGCTTACCTATATTAAGATATAATTACCCTTTATTATAATAATTAGTTAAAATAATAACCCTATGCTTCCTTTTAACTAGTATAGTTCCTCTTTATAATATCTAAAGAAACTCTAAATATAGTATTATTATTAGAGAAGGACTAGATTAAATAGTACGCGTAAACTAAGAATTACGTAGAATCTTATAGTATCTAGGAGTATATTAATCTAAATTAGGATAAATTACTAGAAGAACTAATAATACCTACTTATCTAAAAAGAGATCTAAAACTAGAGATTATAGTGAATAACCCTAATGCTCTAGAAGACTAGAAGATTACTTATAAAGACACTAAAGATAAGTATAACTTTTAATATAAAGATCTATAATTTAATCTTATAAAATATATAAACCTATTAAGGCAAATACTAAAGATTAGGAATTTATTTATAAGACCCTTTTAAAGAATATCTAAGACTCTCTTAACTTTAATAGTAAAGAGAAAGGAAAAGAGTTAGTTTATTAATACTCTTAAAGAATATTAAAGCTTCTTTAGGATTAATATAAGCTAAATATAAGGAAGATATTAATTCTTATAGAGATATGCCTTAATAATTACTTATAAACTAAAGGTTCCTATAATTAGTACTAATAGGTAGTAATAATAGAGGTACTATAGAGGAATTATTAAGACCTTAAGACCTAATAAACTAAGGAGATAATACTATATAAGTTTATAATTCCTCTTTATAGTAAATTTAAGTTATTTTAGAAGAAATAGAATAATATACTTAATAAGGGAATAAATTAAAGCTTTCTTAAGGCTATTATAGAATTTAAAAGAGACTATAAAGCTTTATAAAGCATACTAAAGACTACTAATATACTTATAACTAATAAACTAATAGGATTAAATAATTTAATAAAATTAGAGAGACCTAAGTGCCCTAGATATATAAATTATATAGTTAGAGATACCTTAAAGTAGTAGGAATTTTATAATTTATTTAAGGCTCTATATAAGCTAGAGCTTACTCCTAAGAACTAGGAAGTTAGGAAGAACTCTAAAGATAATATTAAGAAGTATTTAAAAGAGAATCTATAAGAGAAAATAAAGGCTATAAATTAGAAGTTAAAGAAGAAAAGTAATAGTAATATTATTATACCCTTATAGAACCCTATAAATAACTCTATAGCTATTACTCTAGGTAAGAAGTTAGCTAATATATTGTTATATATATATGCTAGGCGCTCTTAACGTATTACCCTATCCTTAAACATAGTTAATAGCTTAGAATTAAAGAGGAATATAGTCCTGTATAACTCTAGAGCAAATATTTATATCTTTAATAACCCTTATTAGTTTAAGCAAGCTAAATGTAATAATACTATTATAATAGAGGTAGAAGCTAGTGGCATAATCTATATAGCTTTAGGCAAGGGTCTAGTGTATATCTTAGTAATAGATTCGCTATCTAGAATACTAAGGACAGAGCTTTGCACTACAATACAATACATTTGGTGTATTGTGTATTGTATTGTATTGTATTGACAATACAATACAATACAATACATTACACAATACAATACAATACATGTATTGTTTTGTATTTAATTGTATTTTTATTTTATTTTTCTACGCTAAAGTAGATTTCCTTAATTATAAGGCATTATAAGGTATATATATCTAATAATAAGTAATAAGGGTTTACTTTAGACTTCCTTTATATGATTATATAGTAATAGCTTCTTATTATTAGTTTTAAGAGCTTTTTCTTGCCTTAAAACCTAGTATCTAATAATAATATAATAGTAAGTCTAAAGTAAGTCTTTATTTACTTTAAAACCTAGCATTTACTAATATTATAAAAGTGGGTCCTTAATAACTTTATTTTAGTACTACCTTCTTATTATAAGTTTTTATAGCTTTTTCTTACTCAAGTAAATATTATTAAAGTGGGTCTAAAAGTGGGCCCTTAAAACTTTATATTAGTATTACCTTCTGAATATTAGTTATTATACGTTTTTCTTACTTTAAAACGTAGTATGTTTAAACTTTATCAAAGTGGGTCTTAAAGTGGGCCCTTATTAACTTTATATAAGTATTACCTTCTTATTATTAGTTATTATAACTTTTTTACTTTAAAACCTAGTATGTTTAAACTTTATAAAAGTGGGTTTTAAAGTGGGTCCTTATTAACTTTATATAAGTATTACCTTCTTATTATTAGTTATTATAGCTTTTCTTTAGCCTAGGAGCGCCTTAGGTAGCTCTAAGGAAGAAAAGAACTTATAGAAAGTTTAATAAAAAAGAGGAAAGAAGGAAGACCCTCTAGGGGAGGAACCCTTCTTATACTTATATAGGGGGCTAAATTATAGATATTAATAAAGAAAGAAGAATATAAGATAAAAATCTAGTTAGTTAATGCCTAAGAGACCTAGGCCTAAAAATAGCTAGGAATTAAACTAAACCTATACCCTTACTATAGAAAATAAATAATATTAGGTGCTCTAACTTCCCTAGACTAATAAGCTAGACCTAGGCTAGAGAAGGCTAAAAAGTAAGGCTATAAAAGAGCTAGCTAAAAAGTAAAAGAGAAGTGAATTACTACTATAAAACTAAATCTAGTATGCTATAAGATAGTATAAGAGGCCTAGAGTAATGCTAGAGTAGACCTAGGATAGAGCTAGGTAAGGCTTAGAACCTAGGATTTTCCTTTTTCTTTCTTTTCTTTTCTTCTTATTAGAATAAGGCTAGCGTAAGCTAGTAATAAATACCTATAATAGGCTATATATAATATAATATAGGCCTAGTGCAAGGTTAGCGTTAGCCTAAATATAGATATAAGAGGGTTTTTCTTCCTATTTAAGGGTTTTCCTTTTAATAAAGTAATAGGAGTACTAGTACTAGCTATACATAGAGCTAGCTAGCGTAAATAATATATATAGCTTTTCTTTTAACCTTTAATACTTTTTCCGCACTAATCTAAAGGTCTAGAATTGCCTCTAAAATACAAACCATATTAATATTTAAATTCCTTACCTCTGTTTACCCCCTCCTATAATATTATATTATAATAGAGCTAGAGGCAGGCATAAGGGCAAGATACTAATAGTAATTAACGCTAGAGAAAGGGGCTAGTATAGAGCTACCACTACCTAAACGTAGGAATAGGGTAATTTAATACCTATAAACGCAAGGATAACCTAATAATAGATTAGATATAATTTAAGTACCTAGATAACACAAAATTCTATAATAAGATTACTAGCCTTATCCCTAGTAATAAAGTCTTCTAAGTTTAGAGCATTATAAAGGCTATAGCCTACTAGGCAGTAAACTATGCTTACGCTAAAATAAGAGCTATAAATAATAATAGTAGTAATAATAATAATAATATTTATATTACTAAAGAAGCCCTTAAAGTAACCCTTAAGGAGGCTATTAGGGAAGAAGCTAAAGGAACTAATATACTAACCTAAGTAAGTGTTATAGCTAGACTAGCACTAAGAAGGCTAAACAATAAAACCCCTCCCTTATAGGTCCTAGGTAAATAATATAGAGAAGTACTTATTAAAGGTAATATAATTTAGGAAACGCTCTAATCCTAAGGCACTAAAGATATAATAACTATAGTAAATAAAGCTATTAGCTAAACTATAGCTATAGTAGCTAAAAGACTCCCTAGTAAAGATATAATTATTACCTTTAAAGGAAACATAGCCTAATATAAAGAGAACTAAAAATAGATTACTAAAGCATTTAGTCTAGAAGTAGCCCTTTACTACTATATACTTAGCGTTATAGTTAAGGGATTCCTAATAAAGCATATATCTATTAAGAACCTTATAACTAAGATTAGAAAAGCGAATAAAGTAAATATAATTAAGGTAACTATAAGGCACCCTAAGTAGAAAATATATAGTATACTACCCTAATCCTAGGACTAGCAGAAGTAGAAGATACTAATAAGATATACTAAGATAAAATAGTCTTTAAAGCAAAGCTATTCTAGACTAAACTATATAATAAAACCCTATAACCTTAATAATACTATAACTACTTCTAAACTAGCTATATTATAAAGTTTTATAAGGTAGCCTTAAGGTATAGTAGGTATAGAGCTAGCTAATATAAGGAAGGAGAAATATTATACCTAATAATTAGTAAATAACTAAAGGAAAACTATATCTTATATTCTAGCTTATACCTAGTGTAGTTAAGGGATTACCCTATTCTAAAAGAGAAGTAAAATATAGTAAAAGTAAGCTACCTAGAGTAACTATTATAATTTACTAGTAACTCCCTAGATAAAAGCCTAACACTACCCTATAAAGGAACTAGTATAGCTATAGCACTTATTATTATAGTAAGTAAGAAAAGGGAATGCCTTATAAATATAAAGAGAAGTGCTAAATAGCCTAGGGTAAGGAGTATTATATAATATATATCTTAAAATAAGGCTAGAATAAAGCTAGTATAAGATAGTAAAGACCTACTACTTCCTAATTAATATAGTAATATTATAAGTTCTCTTTTAGAATATAAATAAGAAGGATAGCCTAATATACATAGTGCTTTAACACTAAACTAATATAGATATAATAGTAATCTAAGAGTAGGAACACATAAGGCACCTATAGCCCTTAGCACTAGGCCTTACCTAATTCTAACTAGTATACTATAAGGGATAGAATATAATATATATAAATAAGAAGTATAATATAGGGTTATAAATAGCCTAGGGAGGACCTAACTAGTTACTAGTAAAGATAAAAGGCATAAATATCTACTCCCTTTACTTAGAAGGATATATAAATAACTAGAATATACCTATTTACACTTTTAATATAAAAGAGCCCTATAGCTAAAGTATTTTTATAGGAGACTTTAACTAAAAACACCCTCTCTAGGATAGCTTAGATAGAATAACTAGAGGAGCGAAGGAACTACTAGACCTTATAAGCTAGTAAAGGCTTAGTCTAGTAATGCCCTAAGGGGAACCTATAAGATAATATAGAGAAGATAGAGATAGCACTATAGATCTAGTATAGGTAACTCTAGATATCTAAGTCTACTATAATAGCGTAAAAGACCTTATAGGCTTTAACTATATTCTATAGCTAATTAGTATCTTTACTAAGGAGTAAGAAAGCACCTTACCTACCCTTAAACACACCTAGACTATAATAAATAGACTATAGGTAAAGGTAAAAGTAATAGTATAACTCTAAGTGGAAAACGTACTAGACCTAAAAGATAAGGAAGGAATTAATGCATATATAATATAGCTTATTATAAATCTCTAATAAATAGTAAAACTAGTAGCTTTATAGAAGCGCTAAGGACTCCTTAGCCTAGAGGTATAGTGATTAAGGAGAATAAAAAGGTAGTTACTAAAGCTAGATAAGCTAAGAGATAATAAAGGCACTAGAAAACTAAAGCAAACTAGCAAGCCTTCTCTAAGGTAGATAATAACTAGGAATAAATAGTTAGGGAAGAAAAAGAAATATATAAAGAGAAGCCTTATAAAAAGCTAATATATAGGAAAAGGATAGTAAAGTTTAGAGACTAGAGAGATAGGCCTAGCTCTAAAGCTAGGCCCCCTAGAGCTCCCTAGACTCCTAGACCTAGAAAGAACTAATAATAACCTTAACCTAGCTACTACCTATAAGGATAAAGTAAGTATACTTATATAAAGGTTCTTCCCTAAGCCTATAGCAAACCTCTCCTATATCCTAGACCTCTCCTTCCTAGAGCTTAATAACGCACTAGTCCTAGATAAAGAATAGTTTAAAGTAAGAGATATTAGAAATATCCTATTAAATATAGCTAGCTAGAAAGCCCTAGAAAATAATAAACTCCTAGCGGGCCTTATTAAGGCCTATAATAAACTAGCTAAAGAAGCTATAGTATACTTACTAAACGCTATCCTTAAAGTAGGATATTTCCTAGTATAGTTCTAAACTATATAAGTAGTAGTAATTAGGAAGCTAGGAAAAACCACTAAGGAGATAAGAAAGGCTAATGCGTAAAGACCTATCTTATTACTAAATATAGTAGGAAAGATTATAGAAGCAGTAATTATAAGGTAGCTTATAGCCTTTACTAAGGCTAAGGGCCTTCTCCTAAGCTATAAATAGGAAATAGGGTAAATAGATTAATAGAAACTATAATTAGAGTCCTTATAGAATATATAAGAGAGGCTTAGGGTAGAGGCAGTATTGCCTTATTAGCGTAAATAGATATCTTATCTATATTTAATAGAGTTAGCTACCTATACCTAATCTACGTTTTAATTTAAATAGGCATACTACGCTAGCTAATAGCTATAATACATAGCTTCCTTATAAATAGAATAAGCTAGCTTAGCTTTAATAGCAAACTCTTAAGACCCTTTTAGATAAAGGTAAGCACCTTATAAGGCTCTCCTCTTACTAATCCTCTTCCTACTTTACTTAGTAAAGCTTTATATATGCCTCTAAGCTATCCTAGGCATAGTGGTAATAGGATTTATAGATAATATAAATATAGTAGTGTTTAGAAAAACACTATATAGACCTAGAAGAGGCTTAAAGCTATGTAAAAAGTATATAAAAATAGGTAAAAGAAGTAAGAGTAAAGTTTAACTTAGTAAAGACTAAACTTATATACTTTAGTAAAGCATACTAACCCCTATAGGCTAGGGTTTAACTTAGTGTAAAGGAAATAATGCCTATAGAGTTATATAGGTTCCTTAGAGTTTAGGTTAATAGGAAACTTAATTAGAGTGCTTATAAGAATATCCTAAAAGGTAAACTAGCCTAGCAGTAGCTTACACTCTCTTTGCTAGTAGCATTAGCCTAGGGTTATAGCTTTAGAGATACCTAACTCCTATATATATAGGTAGTCTAGCCTATCCTTACCTATAGGGTAAGCGCTTACTATACCCTAACTAAGAAGGGTAGAAAGCTAAGAGAAGTGGTTAAAAGCTTTATAATAGACTAATTAGCCTACCTCTAAATTATAGCTAGTGTGTTTAAGGCTATACCTATTGCCTAACTAAAGGTTAAGACTTATATCCCCCTAGATCTATACCTAAATAAGATAAAATAGAAGTTTAAAGAGAGAATTATAGAGAGTAAAATAGCTATAATAATCTAAATTACTGCTAACTTAGTATAGTTAGTATTATATTATAGATAAAGACCTCCCCTAGGAGTAATAAACTAGTAGTAGAACTATATAAGGAATAGAGATAACACTAGGATAAATAGTATAGTAAGGAATGCCTAGGATAGCATAGACTTATAAGAGAGCTAACTAAGGATTAATCACTAACTTATAACCCTAAGGAAATCTAAAGATTTCACATAGGCCTAGAAAAGCATATCTCCTTAACTATAGTCTAATTACATATAGGAAAGATTAGTCTTAATAAGTTTCTCTTCTAAAGAGGCATTCCTAGGGTAAACTTACCGCTATATAGCTATAGCAGAGCAGTTAAGGACTAATATTATATTATAGTAAACTGCCCTAAATATAATTACTAATGCCCCTAAACGCACTAGCCTAAAGATATATAGGAGGTAAGGCTAGCCCTAAACTACCCCTAAAGGCAAGAGTAATAGCTAAATAGTTCCTTAGTATAAAATAACTCTAATACTACTTACTAGTATAAGAACTAGTAGCTAATATATATAGTAAAGAGAAGGAGCTAGAACTAGGTTAATTCTAGCACGCTAGGACTAATAACTAGGATATAGATATAATAAATAACTAGGGAGAGATATAAGATTATATAGTTTAGAGCTAGCGGTAGGCTAGCTAATAAACTATAATTCTAGAACTATTATTAGATTAATTTTAAATATATAACGCTAGGTATTATAAACCCCTCTAGTCCACTACCGCCCCTTTACTAAGCTATATTTACCTAACTAATTACTTCTCCTCTAGGACTAGAATTACTCCCTTTATTACCTTAGCCTACCCCTTAGTAGGTAAGGCCATAGCTAGGAGATAGTTTACCTTTATAGCATAGGCATCTAAGCGCTATAACTAAAATATTAGCTTATTATATTAATCCCCCTAGCATTAGCCTAGCCTAGGCCTACTATAAAGGCGCTTCTCTTTTTCTTACTCTAATTACTAGTATAAAGCTTCTTTATATAATCTTAATAATTATCTAGGACCTATAGAGTAGTTAAACCTAGGATAGAACTAGTAAAGGACTAATAGAGAAGCACTTACACTACCCCTAGTAATAATATCTGCCTAGACCTTAACTAATTACTAGTGCTTATTACACTACCTAGTTAAATTAGGCTAGAAGCAGGTTAGCGCTAGACTAGGCCTAGGAGAGGGCACTAGCTACCTACCTTTAAATAACCATAGTTTTAAACCTAATAATTAAAATAGGTATTAGTAGTAAGCCCTATATAAAATAATTAGCCTTACCCTAAGCTAGAGTAAAGCTAACTTACCGGTAATATTATAGTATTAATACCTAGGATAGTCTATAGACTAAGACTTATAGAAAACATATTAGATCCTATAAGGATTCCCTAACTATTATAGATTAAACTTAGAGTAGATTTAGTATAGGGGTAGTAAGGGTCTTACCTTAAGATCTTTAGCTATAGCTTACTTAAGTTACTTCTTAGTTAATAACTTCTAAGGGTAGTGCTTATTCTTAGGAGTTTCCTAGGCAGATTAGAGCTAGAATAGCATAGGATATAGGAATACTTATAGCTACTAGTGCTATTTTATTAAATAACTTAATAGATCTATAGTAATATTAGCATTTAGGCTAATACTAGCCTAGGAGCGCCTTAGGTAGCTCTAAGGAAGAAAAGAACCTATAGAAAGTTTAATAAAAAGAGGAAAGAAGAAAGACCTCTCTAGGGGAGGAACCCTTCTTATACTTATATAGGGAGGGGGCTAAATTATAGATATTAATAAAGAAAGAAAAACATAAGATAAGAATCTAGTTAGTTAACGCCTAAGAGACCTAGGCCTAGAAATAGCTAGGAATTAAACTAAACCCATACCCTTACTATAGAAGATAAATAACATTAGGTGCTCTAACTTCCCTAGACTAATAAGCTAGACCTAGGCTAGAGAAGGCTAAAAAGTAAGGCTATAGAAGAGTTAGCTAAAAAGTAAAAGAGAAGTAAATTACTACAATAAAACTAAATCTAGTATACTATAAGATAGTATAAGAGGCCTAGAGCAGTGCTAGAGCAGACCTAGGATAGAGATAAGTAAGGCTAGGAACCTAGGTTTTTTTTTCTTCCTTTTTCTTTCTTTTCTTTTCTTCTTATTAGGATAAGGCTAGCGTAAGCTAGCAACAAATACCCACGATAGGCTATAGACAACGCGACGCAAACCTAGCGTAGGGTTAGCGTTAGCCTAAACATAGATATAAGGGAGTTTTTCTTCCTATTCAAGGGTTTTCCCTTTTGATAAAGCAGCAGGAGTACTAGTACTAGCCCTACATAGAGCTAGCTAGCGTAAATAATATATATATATATAGCTTTTTCTTACTCAAGTAAATATTATTAAAGTGGGTCTAAAAGTGGGCCCTTAAAACTTTATATTAGTATTACCTTCTGAATATTAGTTATTATACGTTTTTCTTACTTTAAAACGTAGTATGTTTAAACTTTATTAAAGTGAGTCTTAAAGTAAGCCCTTATTAACTTTATATAAGTATTACCTTCTTATTATTAGTTATTATAACTTTTTTACTTTAAAACCTAGTATGTTTAAACTTTATAAAAGTGGGTTTTAAAGTGGGTCCTTATTAACTTTATATAAGTATTACCTTCTTATTATTAGTTATTATAGCTTTTCTTTAGCCTAGGAGCGCCTTAGGTAGCTCTAAGGAAGAAAAGAACTTATAGGAAGTTTAATAAAAAAGAGGAAAGAAGGAAAACCCCTCTAGGGGGAGGAACTCTTCTTATACTTATATAGGGGGCTAAATTATAGATATTAATAAAGAAAGAAGAATATAAGATAAAAATCTAGTTAGTTAATGCCTAAGAGACCTAGGCCTAAAAATAGCTAGGAATTAAACTAAACCTATACCCTTACTATAGAAAATAAATAATATTAGGTGCTCTAACTTCCCTAGACTAATAAGCTAGACCTAGGCTAGAGAAGGCTAAAAAGTAAGGCTATAAAAAGCTAGCTAAAAAGTAAAAGAGAAGTAAATTATTACTATAAAACTAAATCTAGTATACTATAAGATAGTATAAGAGGCCTAGAGTAATGCTAGAGTAGACCTAGGATAGAGCTAGGTAAGGCTTAGAACCTAGGATTTTCCTTTTTCTTTCTTTTCTTTTCTTCTTATTAGAATAAGGCTAGCGTAAGCTAGTAATAAACACCTATAATAGGCTATATATAACGTAATATAGGCCTAGTGTAGGGTTAGCGTTAGCCTAAATATAGATATAAGAGGGTTTTTCTTCCTATTTAAGGGTTTTCCTTTTAATAAAGCAGTAGGAGTACTAGTACTAGCTATACATAGAGCTAGCTAGCGTAAATAATATATATAGCTTTTCTTTTAACCTTTAATACTTTTTCCATACTAATCTAAAGGTCTAGAATTACCTCTAAAATACAAACCATATTAATATTTAAATTCCTTACCTCTGTTTACCCCTCTTACAATATTATATTATAATAAAGCTAGAGGCAGGCATAAGGGCAAGATACTAATAGTAATTAACGCTAGAGAAAGGGGCTAGCATAGAGCTACTACTACCTAAACATAGGAATAGGGTAATTTAATACCTATAAACGCAAGGATAACCTAATAATAGATTAGATATAATTTAAATATCTAGATAACATAAAATTCTATAATAAGATTACTAGCCTTATCCCTAGTAATAAAGTCTCCTAAGTTTAGAGCATTATAAAGGCTATAGCCTACTAGGAAGCGAACTATATCTACGCTAAAATAAGAGCTATAAATAATAATAATAATAATAATATTTACATTACTAAAGAAGCCCTTAAAGTAGCCCTTAAGAAAGCTATTAGGAAGAAGTAAAAGGAACTAATATACTAACTTAGGTAAGTATTATAGCTAGACTAGTACTAAGAAGGCTAAATAATAAAACCCCTTCCCTATAGGTCCTAGGTAAATAATATAGAGAAGTACTTATTAAAGGTAATATAATCTAGGAAACACTCTAATCCTAAGGCACTAAAGATATAATAACTATAGTAAATAAAGCTACTAGCTAAACTATAGCTATAGTAGCTAGAAGACTCCTTAGTAAAGATATAATTATTACCTTTAAAGGAAACGCTACTTAATATAAAGAAGACTAAAAATAGATTACTAAAGCATTTAGACTAGAAGTAGCCCTCTATTACTATATACTTAGTATTATAGTTAAGGGATTCCTAATAAAGTATATATCTATTAAAAGCCTTATAGCTAAGATTAGAAAAGTAAATAAAGTAAATATAATTAAGGTAATTATAAAGCACCCCTAAGTAGAAAATATATAACGCATAACCCTAATCCTAGGGCTAGTAAAAGTAAAAGATACTAATAAGATATACTAAGATAGAATAGTCTTTAAAGCAAAGCTATTCTAAACTAAACTATATAATAAAACCTTATAACTCTAATAATACTATAACTACTTCTAAACTAGCTATATTATAAAGTTTTATAAGGTAGCCCTAAGGTATAGTAAGTATAGAGCTAGTTAATATAAAGAAGGAGAAATATTATACCTAATAATTAGTAAATAACTAAAGGAAAACTATATCTTATACTCTAGCTTATACCTAGTATAGTTAAGGGATTATTCTATCCTAAAAAGAATTTAAATATAGTAAAAGTAAGCTATTTAGAGTAACTATTATAATTTACTAGTAACTCTTTAGATAAAAGCCTAATACTACTTTATAAGAGAACTAGTATAGCTATAAAACCTATTATTATAGTAAGTAAAAAAGGGAATACCTTATAAATATAAAGAGAAGTACTAAATAGCCTAGGGTAAGGAGTATTATATAATATATATCTTAGAATAAAGCTAGAATAGAACTAGTATAAGATAGTAAAGACCTACTACCCCTTAATTAATATAGTAATATTATAAGTTCTCTTTTAGAATATAAATAAGAAGGATAGCCTAATATATATAGCGCTTTAATACTAAACTAATATAGATATAATAGTAATTTAAGAGTAGGAATATATAAGATACCTATAGCCCTTAGCACTAGGCCTTACCTAATTCTAACTAGTATACTATAAAGGATAAAATATAGTATATATAAATAAGAAGTATAATATAGGGTTATAAATAGCCTAAGGAGAAACTAACTAGTTACTAGTAAAGATAAAAGGTATAAATATTTACTCCCTTTACTTAGAAGGATATATAGATAACTAGAATATACCTATTTACACTTTTAATATAAAAGAGCCCTATAGCTAAAGCATTTTTATAGGAGACTTTAACTAAAAACACCCTCTAGGATAGCCTAAATAGAATAACTAGAGAAGTAAAGAAACTACTAGACCTTATAAGCTAGTAAAGGCTTAGTTTAGTAATACCCTAAGGGGAACCTATAAGATAATATAAAGAAAATAGAGATAGCACTATAGATCTAGCATAGGTAACTCTAGATATCTAAGTCTATTATAATAGTGTAAAAACCTTATAGGCTCTAACTATATTCTATAGCTAATTAGTATCTTTACTAAGGAGTAAGAAAGCACCTTACTTACCCTTAAATACACTTAGACTATAATAAATAAACTATAGGTAAAGGTAAAAGTAATAGTATAACTCTAAGTAGAAAATACACTAGACCTAAAAGATAAGAAAGGAATTAATATATATATAATATAGCTTATTATAAACCTCTAATAGATTATAAAATTAGTAGCCTTATAAAAGCACTAAGGACTCCTTAGCCTAAAGGTATAGTAATTAAGGAGAATAAAAAGGTAATTACTAAAGCTAGATAAGCTAAGAGATAATAAAGGTACTAAAAGACTAAAGTAAACTAGTAAGCCTTCTCTAAGGTAAATAATAACTAGGAATAAATAGTTAGGGAAGAGAAAAGGAATATATAAAGAGAAGCCCTATAAAAAGCTAATATATAGGAAAAGGATAAGGGAGTTTAAAGACTAGAGAGATAAGCCTAGCTCTAAAGCTAGGCCCTCTAGAGCTCCCTAGACTCCTAAGACCTAGAAAGAACTAATAATAACCCTAACCTAGCTACTACCTATAAGAATAAGGTAAGTATACTTATATAAAGGTTCTTCTTTAAACCTATAGTAAACCTCTCCTATATCCTAAACCTCTCCTTTTAAAGCTTAATAATATACTAATCCTAAATAAAGAATAGTTTAGAGTAAGAGATATTAGAAATATCCTATTAGATATAGCTAGCTAGAAAGCCCTAGGAGATAATAAACTCCTAGTAGGCCTTATTAAGGCCTATAATAAGCTAGCTAAAGAAGCTATAGTATACTTACTAAATACTATCCTTAAAGTAGGATATTTCCTAGCCTAGTTCTAAACTATATAAGTAGTAGTAATTAGGAAGCTAGAAAAAACCACTAAGGAGATAAGAAAGGCTAATATATAAAGACCTATCTTATTACTAAATAAAGTAGGAAAGATTATAGAAGTAATAATTATAAGGTAGCTTATAGCCTTTGCTAAGGCTAAGGGCCTCCTTCTTAAACTATAAATAGGAAATAGAGTAAATAGATTAATAGAAACTATAATTAAAGTCCTTATAGAATATATAAGAGAGGCTTAAGGTAAAGGTAGTATTGCCTTATTAGCGTAAATAGATATCTTATCTATATTTAATAGAGTTAGCTACCTATATCTAATTTATATTTTAATCTAAATAGGCATACTATACTAGCTAATAGCTATAATATATAGCTTTCTTATAGATAGAATAAGCTAGCTTAGCTTTAATAGTAAACTCTTAAGACCCTTTTAGATAAAGGTAAGCACCCTATAAGGCTTATCTCTCTTACTAATCCTTTTCTTACTTTACTTAGTAAAGCTTTATATATACCTTTAAGCTATCCTAGGTATAGTAATAATAGGATTTATAGATAATATAAATATAGTAGTATTTAGAAAAACACTATATAAACCTAGAAAAGGCTTAAAGCTATATAGAAAGTATATAAAAATAGGTAAAGAAAGTAAGAGTAAAGTTTAATCTAGTAAAAACTAAACTTATATACTTTAGTAAAGCATACTAACCCCTATAGGCTAGGGTTTAACTTAGTATAGAGGAGATAGTGCTTATAGAGTTATATAGGTTCCTTAGAGTCTAGGTTAATAGGAAACTTAATTAGAGTGCTTATAAGAATATCCTAAAAGGTAAACTAGCCTAGTAATAGCTTACACTCTCCTTACTAGTAGTATTAGCCTAGGGTTATAGCTTTAAAAATACCTAACTCCTATATATATAGGTAGTCTAGCCTATCCTTACCTATAGGGTAAGCGCTTACTATACCCTAACTAAGAAGGGTAGAAAACTAAGAGAAGTAGTTAAAAGCTTTATAATAGACTAATTAACCTATCTCTAAATTATAGCTAGTGTGTTTAAGGCTATACTTATTACTTAACTAGAGATTAAGACTTATATCCTCCCCTTAGATCTATATCTAAATAAGATAAAATAGAAGTTTAAAGAGAGAATTATAAAGAGTAAAATAGCTATAATAATCTAAACCACTACTAACTTAGTATAGTTAGTATTATATTATAGATAAAGACCTCTCCCTAGGAATAATAAGCTAGTAGTAAAACTATATAAGGAATAGAGATAATACTAGGATAAATAGTATAGTAAGGAATATCTAGGGTAGCATAGGCTTATAAGAGAACTAACTAAGGACTAACCACTAACTTATAACCTAAAGGAAATCTAAAGATTCTATATAGGCTTAGAAAAATATATCTTCTTAACTATAGCCTAACTATATATAGGAAAGATTAGTCTTAATAAGTTCCTCTTCTAGAGAGATATCCCTAGGGTAAACTTACTACTATATAGCTATAGTAAAGTAATTAAAGACTAATATTATATTATAGTTAACTACCCTAAGTATAATTACTAATACCCTTAATTACACTAGCCTAAAGATATATAGGAGGTAAGGCTAGCCCTAAACTACCCCCTAAGGCAAGAGCTATAGCTAAATAGTTCCTTAGTATAAAATAACTCTAATACTATATATTAGTATAAGAACTAGTAGCTAATATATATAGTAAAGAGAAGAAGCTAGAGCTAGGGTGCTTCTAAAGCGCTAAAACTAATAGCTAGGATATAGATATAGTAGATAATTAGGAGAGATATAAGATTATATAGCTTAGAGCTAGTAGTAAGCTAGCTATAGAATTATAGTTCTAGAACTATTATTAGATTAATTTTAAATATATAACGCTAGGTATTATAAACCTTACTAGTTTACCTTTACTCCTTTACTAAGCTATAATTACCTAACTAATTACTCCTCCTCTAGGACTAGAATTACTCTCTCTATTACCTTAGCCTACCCCTTAGCAAGTAGGGTAGTAGCTAGGAGATAGTTTATCTCTATAGCGTAAGCGTCTAGATATTATAGCTAAAAGATAACCTTATTATATTACTCTCCTCTAGCGCTAGACTAGCCTAGACCTATAGTAAAGGTACTATACTTCTTCTTACTTTAATTACTAGTATAGAGCTTCTTTATATAATCCTAATAGTTATTTAGGACCTATAGAACTATTAGACCTAGACTAGACTTAATAGTAAACTAGAATAGTAGTACTTATACTACCCCTAGTAACCAGAGCTTTGCATGTATTGTATTTATTGTATTTTTGGCCCTTCGATGTATTGTATTGTATTGTATTGCCCTATGTATTGTATTGTGTATTGTATTGTCAATACAATACAATACAATACAATACAATACATACAATACAATGTATTGTTAGGGGTAAAAAAAAGTGGGGTATTATAACATTCTATTATATAGTAGATTTAATAACTAATCTAGTTAATATAAGCCACTCTTTTTAATATAATTTATTTGCTTTTCTATAAATCTTTAAATATCTAGCTAATTTAGAATATTAACCTAATAACTACTGCTTAGTCATCTTTTATAGTATAGTTTAAATGTAACTTATAAAAGAATTTTTAACTAATTTTAGAGGTCTTTCTAAGTTTATAACTTTTTTCTTAGATTTATTATCTTTTTAATAGTTTTTCTTAACTTTAAGTGTAAAACTTACCTAAGGAAAAATATTATAACTATATATAAATAAACTAAAACTCTAATAATAATATTTAGATATACTAAGAACTTATATAAGAATAAAGGAATTTTATTTTACTTTAAAAATAGTCTTATAGCTATAAACCCTTTTTATTAGAATTATAAATAATTATATTTACTTTTAAGCTTTTAAAACTAAAGTAAAAGTAAAAGAGAAGGGGAAAACCTATCTAGAATTAACTTAAAAGTTAGTTAAAATTAAAAATAAAAGGAAAGTATATAATATATTCCTCTTAAAAGTAAGTCCTAAATAGTCTTTTCTATTATAATTTAATAGCTTTAATAGCTTTAATAGCTATATAACCTAGTCTTTAGTATTATTATAAAAGTAAGTCTAAAGTAAGTCCTAATTCACTTATTAATAATAGGTTTTAAAGTAAGAAAAGCTATTATAAGAGAGTAATACTAATATAAAGTTAATAAAGACCCACTTTTATAATATTAGTAAATACTAAGTTTTAAAGTAAAAAAAGCTATATATATATATTATTTACGCTAGCTAGCTCTATGTAGGGCTAGTACTAGTACTCCTACTGCTTCGTTAAAAGGGAAAACCCTTGAATAGGAAGAAAAACCCCTTGCATCTATGTTTAGGCCAACGCCAACCCTGCACCGGGCCTGCGTTGCGTTGTGTGTGGCCTATCGTAGGTATTTATTACTAGCTTACGCTAGCCTTATCCTAGTGAGAAAAGAAAGAAAAAGGAAAAAGGAAAATCCTAGGTTCTAAGCCCTACCTAGCTCTATCCTAGGTCTGCTCTAGCACTGCTCTAGGCTTATTATACTATCTTATAGTATACTAGATTCGGTTTTATAGTGGTAATTCACTTCTCTTTCACTTTTTAGCTAGCTCTTCTATAGCCCTACTTTTTAGCCTTCTCTAGCCTAGGTCTAGCTTATTAGTCTAGGGAAGTTAAAGCACCTAATGTTATTTATCTTCTATAGTAAGGGTATAGGTTTAGTTTAATTCCTAGCCGTTTCTAGGCCTAGGTCTCTTAGGCATTAACTAACTAGATTCTTATCTTGTGTTTTTCTTTCTTTATTAATATCTATAATTTAGCCCCCTATATAAGTATAAGAAGGGTTCCTCCCCTAGAGGGGTCTTCCTTCTTTCCTCTTTTTTATTAAACTTCCTATAGGTTCTTTTCTTCCTTAAAGCTACCTAAGGCGCTCCTAGGCTAGTATTAGCCTAATTGCTAACATTGCTATAGATCTATTAGGTTATCTAATAAGATAGCGCTAGCTACTATGAGTACTCTTATGTTTTATGCTTATCTAGCTCTAATCCGCCTAGGAAAACTCTAAAAACAAGTAATATCCTTAAAAGTCTTTAACTAAGAAATAGCTTAAGCAGGCTATAGCTAAGGATTTAAAGGTATAACCCTCTAGCCCTAGCCTACCTTTATTCTAATACTAATTTGCTATAGTTAAGGAATCCCTATAGGATCTAATATATCTCTTATAAATCTTAATTAATTAACTACCCTAGGCACTAGTGCTATAATATTACTAGTAAGTTAGATCTATCCTAGCTTAGAAGCAAGGCTAACTGTTTTATATAGGGCTAGCTACTAACGCCTATTTTAACTATTAGGTCCGTAACTATAGATGTTTAAAGGTAGTTAGCGCCTCTATTCTAGGCTAGATCTAGTGCTAATTTGCTCTTAGCCTAACTTAAGTAGTTAATAAAATAAGCACTAATGGCTAGTAGAAGTTTAGGTAGCTATAGTTACTAGGGGTAGTGTAAGTACTGCTATTCTAGTTTAATATTAAGTCTAGTCTAGGTTTAATAGTTCTATAGGTCCTAGATAGCTATTAGGATTACGTAAAGAAGCTCTATGCTAGTAATTAAAGTAAGAAGAAGCGTAGCGCCTTAGCTATAGGCCTAGGCTAGTCTAGCGCTAGTAGGGAGCAACATAATAAGGTTATCTTTTAGCTACAGTGCCTAGACGCTCGCGCCACGGAGATAAACTATCTCCTAGCCATAGCCCTACCCGCTAAGGGGCAGGCTAAGGTAATAGAGAGAGCGATTCTAGTCCTAGAGGAGGAGTAATTAGTTAGGTAAGTATAGCTTAGTAAAGGGGCAGAGGTAGACTAGTAAGGCTTATAATACCTAGCGTTATATATTTAAAATTAATCTAATAATAGTTCCGGAAATATAATTCTTTAGCTAGCCTACCGCTAGCTCTAAACTATATAATCTTATGTCTCTCCTAGTTATTTACTATGTCTATATCTTAGTTATTAGTCCTAGCGCGCTAGAAGCGCCCTAGCTCTAGCTCCTTCTCTTTACTGCGTATATTAGCTACTAGTTCTTATACTAATAAGTAGTATTAGAGTTATTTTATACTAAGGAACTATTTAGCTATTGCTCTTGCCTTTAGGGGATAGTTTAGGGCTAGCCTTACCTTCTATGCGTCTCTAGGCTAGCGCGTTTAGGGGCGTTAGTAGTTATATTTAGGGTAGTTCACTACAATATAATATTAGTCCTTAACTGCTCTACTATAGCTATATAGCGGCGAGTTTACCCTAGGAATGCCTCTTTAGAAGAGGAACTTATTAAGGCTAATCTTCCCTATATATAGTTAGACTATAGTTAAGGAGATATGCTTTTCTAGGCCTATGTAGAATCTTTAGATTTCCTTTAGGTTATAAGTTAGTGGTTAGTCCTTAGTTAGTTCTCTTATAAGTCTATACTATCCTAGGCATTCCTTACTATACTATTTATCCTAGCGTTATCTTTATTTCTTATATAGTTCTACCACTAGTTTATTACTCCTAGGGGGTCTCTGTCTATAACATAACACTAACTATACTAAGTTAGCAGTGGTTTAGATTATTATAGCTATTCCGCTCTCTATAATTCTCTCTTTAAACTTCTGTTTTATCTTATTTAGGTATAGATCTAAGGGGGATATAGGTCTTAACCTCTAGTTAGGTAATAGGTATAGCCTTAAACGCACTAGCTATAATTTAGAGGCAGGCTAATTAGTCTATTATAAAGCTTTTAACTACTCCTCTTAGCTTTCTACTCTTCTTAGTTAGGGTATAGTAAGCGCTTACCCTATAGGCAAGGATAGGCTAGACTACCTATATGTATAGGAGTTAGGCATCTCTAAAGCTATAACCCTAGGCTAACGCTGCTAGCAAAGAGAGTGCAAGCCGCTACTAGGCTAGTTTGCCTTTTAGGATATTCTTATAGGCACTCTAATTAAGTTTCCTATTAACCTAGACTCTAAGGAACCTATATAACTCTATAGGCGCTATCTCCTCTACACTAAGTTAGACCCTAGCCTATAGGGAAAAAAAGCTATAATAACTAATAATAAGAAGGTAATATTTATATAAAGTTAATAAGGACTTACTTTAAAACCCACTTTTATAAAGTTTAAATATACTACGTTTTAAAGTAAAAAAAGTTATAATAACTAATAATAAGAAGGTAATACTTATATAAAGTTAATAAGGACCCACTTTAAGACCTACTTTTATAAAGTTTAAACATACTACGTTTTAAAGTAAAAAAGTTATAATAACTAATAATAAGAAGGTAATACTTATATAAAGTTAATAAAGACCCACTTTAAGACCTACTTTTATAAAGTTTAAACATACTACGTTTTAAAGTAAAAAAAGTCATATATATATTATTTACGCTAGCTAGCTCTATGTAAGGCTAGTACTAGTACTCCTACTACTTTATTAAAAGGGAAAACCCTTAAATAAGAAGAAAAACCCCTTATATCTATGTTTAGGCTAACGCTAACCTTACACTAGGCCTGTGTCGCGTTGTGTGTGGCCTATTGTAAGTGTTTGTTACTAGCTTACACTAGCCTTATCCTAGTAAGAAAAGAAAGAAAAAGGAAAAAGGAAAATCCTAGGTTCTAAGCCTTACCTAGCTCTATCCTAGGTTTACTCTAGTACTGCTCTAGGCTTATTATACTATCTTACAGCGTGCTAGATTTAGTTTTATAGTAGTAATTTACTTCTCTTTTACTTTTTAGCTAGCTCTTCTATAGCCCCACTTTTTAGCCTTCTCTAGCCTAGGTCTAGCTTATTAGTCTAGGAAGTTAGAGCACCTAATATTATTTGTCTTCTATAGTAAGGGTATAGGTTTAGTTTAATTCCTAGCTATTTCTAGGCCTAGGTCTCTTAGGTATTAACTAACTAGATTCTTATCTTATGTTCTTCTTTCTTTATTAATATCTATAATTTAGCCCCCTATATAAGTATAAGAAGGGTTCCTCCCCTAGAGAGGTCTTCCTTCTTTCCTCTTTTTATTAAACTTCCTATAGGTTCTTTTCTTCCTTAGAGCTACCTAAGGCACTCCTAGGCTAGTGTTAGCCTAATTACTAATATTACTACAGATCTATTAGGTTATCTAATAAGATAGCGCTAGCTACTATAAGTACTCTTGCGTTTTATGCTTATCTAGCTCTAATCCGCTTAGGAAAACTCTAAAAATAAGTAATATCCTTAAAAGTCTTTAACTAAGAAGTAGCTTAAGCAGGCTATGGCTAAGGATTTAAAGGTATAACCCCTCTAGCCCTAGCCTGCCTTTATTCTAATGCTAATTTGCTATAGTTAGGGAATCCCTATAAGATCTAATATATCTCTTATAAATCTTAATTAATTAACTGCCCTAGGCACTAGTGCTATGATATTACTAGTAAGTTAGATCTATCCTGGCTTGGAAGCGAGGCTAACTGTTTTGTATAGGGCTGGCTACTAACGCCTGTTTTAACTATTAGGTCTGTAACTGTGGATGTTCAAAGGTAGTTAGCGCCTCTGTTCCAAAAAAAAAAAAAAAAAAAAAGTTATAATAACTAATAATAAGAAGGTAATACTTATATAAAGTTAATAAGGACCCACTTTAAGACCCACTTTTATAAAGTTTAAACATACTACGTTTTAAAGTAAGAAAAACATATAAGAACTAATAATAAGAAGGTAATACTAATATAAAGTTTTAAGGCCCCACTTTTAGACCCACTTTAATAATATTTACAAATACTAGGCTTTTAAGTAAGAAAAAGCTATATATATATTATTTACGCTAGCTAGCTCTATGTAGGGCTAGTACTAGTACTCCTGCTGCTTCGTTAAAAGGAAAACCCTTGAATAGGAAGAAAAACCCCTTACATCTATGTTCAGGCCAACGCTAACCCTGCACCGGGCCTGCGTTGCGTTATGTGTAGCCTATTGTAAGTGTTTATTACTAGCTTACGCTAGCCTTATCCTAGTAAGAAAAGAAAGAAAAAGGAAAAAGGAAAATCCTAGGTTCTAAGCCCTGCCTAGCTCTATCCTAGGTCTGCTCTAGCACTACTCCAGGCTTATTATACTATCTTATAGTATACTAGATTTAGTTTCATAGTGGTAATTCACTTCTCTTTTACTTTTTAGCTAGCTCTTCTATAGCCTTACTTTTTAGCCTTCTCTAGCCTAGGTCTAGCTTATTAGTCTAGGGAAGTTAAAGCACCTAATATTATTTGTCTTCTATAGTAAGGGTGTAGGTTTAGTTTAATTCCTAGCTATTTCTAGGCCTAGGTCTCTTAGGCGTTAACTAACTAGATTCTTATCTTATATTCTTCTTTCTTTATTAATATCTATAATTTAGCCCCCTATACAAGTATAAGAAAGGTTCCTCCCCTAAAGGGGTCTTCCTTTTTCCTCTTTTTTATTAAACTTCCTATAGGTTCTTTTCTTCCTTAGAGCTGCCTAAGGCGCTCTAGGCTAGTATTAGCCTAATTGCTAACATTACTATAGATCTATTAGGTTATCTAATAAGATAGCGCTAGCTGCTATAAGTACTCTTGCGTTCTATGCTTATCTAGCTCTAATCCGCCTAGGAAAACTCTAAAAATAAGCAATATCCTTAAAAGTCTTTAACTAAGAAGTAGCTTAAGCAGGCTATAGCTAAGGATTTAAAGGTATAACCCCTCTAGCCCTAGCCTGCCTCTATTCTAATGCTAATTCGCTATAGTTAGGGGATCCCCATAGGATCTAATATATCTCTTATAAATCTTAATTAATTAACTACCTTAGGCACTAGTGCTATAATATTGCTAGTAAGTTAGATCTATTCTAGCTTAGAAGTAAGGCTAACTGTTTTATATAGGGCTAGCTACTAATGCCTATTTTAACTATTAGGTCTATAACTATAGATATTTAAAGGTAGTTAGCGCCTTTATTCTAGGCTAGATTTAGTGCTAATTTGCTCTTAGCCTAACTTAAGTAGTTAACGGAATAAGCACTAGTAGCTAGTAGAAGTTTAGGTAGCTATAGTTACTAGGGGTAGTGTAAGTACTACTATTCCGGTTTAATATTAAGTCTAGTCTAGGTCTAATGGTTCTATAGGTCTTAGATAGCTATTAGGATTACGTAAAGAAGCTCTATGCTAGCAATTAAAGTAAGAAGAAGCGTAGCGCCTTAGCTACAGGCCTAGGCTAGTCTAGCGCTAGTAGGGAGTAATATAATAAGGTTATCTTTTAGCTACGGCGCCTAGATGCTTACACTATAGAGATAAACTATCTCCTAGCCATAGCCCTGCCTGCTAAGGGGCAGGCTAAGGTAATAAAGGGAGCGATTCTAGTCCTAGAGGAGGAGTAATTAATTAGGTAGGTATAGCTTAGTAAAGAGGCAGAGGCAGACTAGTAGGGCTTGTAATACCTAGCGTTATATATTTAAAATTAATTTAATAATAGTTCCGGAAATGTAATTCTTTAGCTAGCCTACCGCTAGCTCTAAACCATATAATCTTATATCTCTCCCTAGTTATCTACTGTGTCTATATCTTAGTTATTAGTCCTAGCGCGCTAGAAGCGCCCTAGCTTTAGCTCCTTCTCTTTACTACGTATGTTAGCTACTAGTTCTTATGCTAATAAGTAGTATTAGAGTTATTTTATGCTAAGGAACTATTTAGCTATTACTCTTACCTTTAGGGAATAGTTTAGGGCTAGCCTTACCTCCTATGTGTCTCTAGGCTAGCGCGTTTAGAGGCATTAGTAGTTATATTTAGGGTAGTTTACTATAATATAATATTAGTCCTTAACTACTTTACTATAGCTATATAGCAGCGAGTTTACCCTAGGAATACCTCTCTAAAAGAGGAACTTATTAAGGCTAATCTTCCCTATGCGTAGTTAGACTATAGTTAAGGAGATATGCTTTTCTAGGCCTATATAGAATCTTTAGATTTCCTTTAGGTTATAAGTTAGTGATTAGTCCTTAGTTAGTTCTCTTATAAGTCTATGCTATCCTAGGCATTCCTTACTATGCTATTTATCCTAGCGTTATCTCTATTTCTTATATAGTTCCATCACTAATTTATTACTCCTAGGGGGTCTCTGTCTATAACGTAACACTAACTATACTAAGTTAGCAGTGGTTTAGATTATTATAGCTATTCCGCTCTCTATAATTCTCTCTTTAAACTTCTATTTTATCTTATTTAGATATAGATCTAAGGGGGACATAGGTCTTAACCTCTAGTTAGGCAATAGGTATAGCCTTAAACGCACTAGCTATAATTTAGAGGCAGGCTAATTAGTCTATTATAAAGCTTTTAACTACTCCTCTTAGCTTTCTACCCTTCTTAGTTAGGGTATAGTAAGCGCTTGCCCTATAGGCAAGGATAGGCTAGACTACCTACGTGTATAGGAGTTAGGTATCTCTAAAGCTATAACCCTAGGCTAACGCCGCTAGCGAAGAGAGTGTAAGCCACTACTAGGCTAGTTTGCCTTTTAGGATATTCTTATAAGCACTCTAATTAAGTTTCCTATTAACCTAAACTCTAAGGAACCTATATAACTCTATAAGCGCTATCTCCTCTACACTAAGTTAGACCCTAGCCTGCAGGGGAAAAAAAGCTATAATAACTAATAATAAGAAGGTAATATTTATATAAAGTTAATAAGGACTCACTTTAAAACCTACTTTTATAAAGTTTAAATATACTACGTTTTAAAGTAAAAAAGTTATAATAACTAATAATAAGAAGGTAATACTTATATAAAGTTAATAAGGACCCACTTTAAGACCCACTTTTATAAAGTTTAAATATACTACGTTTTAAAGTAAAAAAAGTTATAATAACTAATAATAAGAAGGTAATACTTATATAAAGTTAATAAGGACCTACTTTAAGACCTACTTTTATAAAGTTTAAACATACTATGTTTTAAAGTAAAAAAGTCATATATATATTATTTACACTAGCTAGCTCTATATAGGGCTAGTACTAGTACTCCTGCTGCTTTGTTAAAAGGAAAACCCTTAAATAGGAAGAAAAACCCTTATATCTATGTTTAGGCTAACGCTAACCCTACACTAGGCCTATGTCGCGTTGTGTGTAGCCTATTATAGGTGTTTATTACTAGCTTACGCTAGCCTTATCCTAGTGAGAAAAGAAAGAAAAAGGAAAAAGGAAAATCCTAGGTTCTAAGCCTTACCTAGCTCTATCCTAGGTCTGCTCTAGTACTACTCTAGGCTTATTATACTATCTTATAGCGTACTAGATTTGGTTTTATAGTGGTGATTTACTTCTCTTTCACTTTTTAGCTAGCTCTTCTATAGCCTTACTTTTTAGCCTTCTCTAGCCTAGGTCTAGCTTATTAGTCTAGGGAAGTTAGAGCACCTAATATTATTTATCTTCTATAGTAAGGGTATAGGTTTAGTTTAATTCCTAGCTATTTCTAGGCCTAGGTCTCTTAGGCATTAACTAACTAGATTCTTATCTTATATTCTTCTTTCTTTATTAATATCTATAATTTAGCCCCCCTTATATAAGTATAAGAAGGGTTCCTCCCCTAGAGAGGTCTTCCTTCTTTTCTCTTTTTATTAAACTTCCTATAGGTTCTTTTCTTCCTTAGAGCTACCTAAGGCGCTCCTAGGCTAGTGTTAGCCTAATTGCTAACATTGCTATAGATCTATTAGGTTATCTAATAAGATAGCGCTAGCTACTATAAGTACTCTTATGTTCTATGCTTATCTAGCTCTAATCTGCCTAGGAAAACTCTAAAAATAAGCAATATCCTTAAAAGTCTTTAACTAAGAAGCAGCTTAAGCGGGCTATGGCTAAGGATTTAAAGGTATAACCCCTCTAGCCCTAGCCTGCCTCTATTCTAATGCTAATTCGCTATAGTTAGGGGATCCCTATAGGATCTAATATATCTCTTATAAATCTCGATTAATTAACTACCCTAGGCACTAGTGCTATAATATTACTAGTAAGTTAGATCTATCCCAGCTTAGAAGCGAGGCTAACTATTTTGTATAGGGCTAGCTACTAACGCCTATTTTGACTGTTAGGTCCGTAACTATGGATGTTCAAAGGTAGTCAGCGCCTCTGTTCTAAAAAAAAAAAAAAAAAAAAAAAAAAAAAAAAGTCATAATAACTAATAATAAGAAGGTAATACTTATATAAAGTTAATAAGGACCCACTTTAAGACCCACTTTTATAAAGTTTAAACATACTACGTTTTAAAGTAAGAAAAACATATAAGAACTAATAATAAGAAGGTAATACTAATATAAAGTTTTAAGGCCCCACTTTTAGACCCACTTTAATAATATTTACAAATACTAGGCTTTTAAGTAAGAAAAAGCTATAAAAACTAATAATAAGAAGGTAGTACTAAAATAAAGTTATTAAGGACCCACTTTTATAATATTTGTAAATGCTAGGTTTTAAAGTAGAAAAGTTATTATAAGAAGGCAAAACTCTTATAAAAATTATATGGACCCACTTTAGACCCACTGTTATGATTTTAGTAAATACTAGGATTTAAAGTGAGAAAAAGCTATTATAGGAAAGTAATACTACTTTAAAGTTAATAGGGACTTACTTTTAGACTCACTTTTATAATATAAGTAAATACTAGGTTTTAAAGTAAGAAAAGGCTCTTAAAACTAATAATAAGAAGGTAATACTAATATTAAGTTAATAAGAACCCTCTTTAGACCCACTTTTATAATATTAGTGAATGCTAGGTTTTAATATAAGAAAATACTATTTTAAGAAGGAATATTATTATAAAGTTAATAAGGACTTACTCTAGACCTACTATAATAATATTAGTAAATACTAGGTTTTAAAGTAAGAAAAAGCTTTTATAACTAATTATAAGAAGGTAATACTATTATAAAGTTAATAAAGACTTACTTTAGACTTACTATTATATTATTATTAGATACTAGGTTTTAAGGCAAGAAAAAGCTTATAAAACTAATAATAAGAAGGTATTACTATATAATAATATAAAAGTAAGTCTAAAGTAAACCCTTATTACTTATTATTAGATGTATATACCTTATAATGCCTTATAATTAAGGAAATCTACTTTAGCGTAGAAAAATAAAAAAATACAATTAAATACAAAATAATACATGTATTGTATTGTATTGTGAAAAGTACTTGTATTGTATTGTGTAATGTATTGTATTGTATTGTATTGTCAATACAATACAATACAATACACAATACACCAAATGTATTGTATTGTAGTGCAAAGCTCTGCTAGTAACTATAGCTACCTAAACTTCTACTAGCTACTAGTGCTTATTTTATTAATTACTTAAGTAAGGCTAAGAGCAAATTAGCACTAGATCTAGCCTAGAATAGAGGCGCTAACTACCTTTAAACATCCATAGTTATAAACCTAGTAGTTAAAATAGGCGTTAGTAGCTAGCCCTATATAAAACAGTTAGCCTCGCTTCTAAGCCAGGACAGATCCGACTTACTAGCAATGTCATGGCACTAGTGCCCGGGCAGTCAATTAATCGAGATAACTCAATAGATCTGCAGCAACGTTAGCATTTAGGCTAACACCGGCCTAGGAGCGCCTTAGGCAGTTTAAAGGAAGAAAAGAACCCATAGGAAGTTTAATAAAAAGAGGAAAGAAGGAAGACCTCTCTAGGGGAGGAACCCTTCTTATACTTATATAGGGGGCTAAATTATAGATATTAATAAAGAAAGAAGAACATAAGATAAAAATCTAGCTAGAGAACGCCTAGAAGACCTAGGCCTAGAAATAGCTAGGAATTAAACTAAACTCATACCCTTACTATAAAAGATAAATAACATTAGGTGCTTTAACTTCCCTAGACTAATAAGCTAGACCTAGGCTAGAGAAGGCTAAAAGTAAGGCTATAAAAGAGCTAGCTAAAAAGTAAAAGAGAAGTAAATTACTATTATAAAACTAAATCTAGTATGCTATAAGATAGTATAAGAGGCCTAGAGTAGTGCTAGAGTAAACCTAGGATAGAGCTAGGTAAGGCCTAGAATTAGGGATTTTCCTTTTATCTTTCTTTTCTTTTCTTCTTATTAGGATAAGGCTAGCGTAAGCTAGTAATAAACACCTATAATAGGCTATATATGACGTAACGCAGGCCTAGTGTAGGGTTAGTATTAGCCTAAACATAAATATAAGGGGTTTTTCTTCCTATTTAAGGGTTTTCCTTTTAACAAAGCAGCAGGAGTACTAGTACTAGCCCTACATAGAGCTAACTAGCGTAATTAATATATATATAGCTTTTCTTTTACTTTAAAACCTAGTATTTACTAATATCATAAAAGTGGGTCTTTATTAACTTTATATTAGTATTACTCTCTTATAATAGCTTTTTCACTTTAAAACCTATTATTAATAAGTGAATTAGGACTTACTTTAGACTTACTTTTATAATAATACTAAAGACTAGGTTATATAGCTATTTGTCAAGGCTTTTGGCTTGGGAGTGAATAACAGAGTGATGGTTAGATTGAAGTGTCATAGCTATTGAACTACTAGCTAGGGGTAGGTGCTTAAAAGGTTTAATCTCTAGCCCTTTCCCTTTGTTTATAGGAAAGCCCCTTTAAATAGCCTATAGCTCTTACGTAACTAGCCCGTAGCTAGCCCTTAGCTCCGTGCCCCGCTAGGTTCTACCCTTATAGATACTATTGCTACCCTTATAGATGCTATTACTATTCTACTCCTAATATAATACCCCTCTTACTATAATCATCCTTAATTACATTAAGGTGCTATCTTAGGGTTAGGTTATAGTGTAAGAGTTCCTTTATTACTACTTGCTATAGTGTTAAGGCTTTTGGCTTGGGAGTGAATAACAGAGTGAAGGTTAGATTAAAGTGTCATAGCTATTAATCTGCTAGCTAGGGGTAGGTGCTTAAAAGGTTTAATCTCTAGCCCTTTCCTTTCGTTTATAGGAAAGCCCCTTTAAATAGCCTATAGCTCTTACGTGACTAGCCTATAGCTAGCCCTTAGCTCCGTGCCCCGCTAGGTTCTACCCTTATTAATAGAGTTACTACCCTTATAGATACCGTTACTATTCCGCTCCTAATATAATACCCCCTCTTACTATAATTATCCTTAATCGCATTAAGGTGCTATCTTAGGGTTAGGTCATAGCGTAAGAGTTCCTTTATTGCTACTTACCGTAGTGATTTTTATAAAGCAACATAGTAATATTAATAACGTTAGGCCGTTAGGCTACATTAGCCTTTTTCATAGTAACCGCTTGCTAATAGAAGCTAGGTTATAGTTACTTCTTAACTTCTTATCCATAGGTTATTCTTTCTAAGAGATTCTTCTTACCTAGACTAGTTAGCGTGATTTTTAATTAGCTTAACTCTATAAGGCTTAGATTACCTTACTTCTTCTATTTTTTCTTTAAGCTTATAGTAGTAGCCTAATAAATTTATAGTAATCTTGTAGTAATAATTCGTAAATTATAGTAATCTCTTATAAGCACACTAGTTATAACACATAGAAGATTCTAGTTAGTGTAACTTAGATTAATCTAAGGCGCCTAAATTCCTATAAGAAAGGGTAATTCCTCCTTCTTTTCCCTTTTTCTTTCTTTTCTTTAAGCCTCTTATTAACTTATAAGTCCCTTACTAACGTAATAGCTACTATAACGCTACTATTATATAATATTAACTACTAACTATTATAGCTTAAGCTATTATATCCTATACTACCGCTATTAAAGATCCCTTTATTAAGCTATCCTATAAGGGAAAACCTTATAATTATTAAAGACTATATAAGTTTACTACTTCTTTATTACTTTTTATTACTAACTTAGAGCTAGTTTAATAAAGATTCTATATATATATTATACCTAGTAGTTAGCTATTTAGAATATAGCTCTAAGGGATAATAATAAAGATAAATAGCCTTAGTATATTACTAAGGAAAGCTTACTCTAACTAAATATAGTTACTTCTCTAGTATAAACTTACTACTAGCTTACTACTATTATTACTAATATTTAGCTTTTTATAGGTAATTCTTTAAAATACTATTATTATACTTAAAATAATAAGACTTATATTAGAGTAAGTTAAGCCTTAAGGGATTATCTCTTAATTACTACTAACTTCTTACTAGTATTCTATTTAAATTATAAAGCTATATAAATAGCTTTAGGATATACTTTATAATCTTCTAGAACTATACTATATTAGTAATATAAGTACCCTTTAGTCCGCTACTTTAATATTACTAATATATTACTAGGAGTTTATATAAGCTAAGAAGAAACTTTATAATACTCTTTTAGCCTTAAAAATACTAATAAATATAGGTAAGCCTATTACGTATATCTTATAGCTAAGGCTTCTTAAGAAGTAAAGTGTAATAAATACATTACTTTCTTATAGCTAATTAATATTATTAATCTAGAAACCTAGATTAAAATTACTAATTATCTTTAATTTATAGCTACTTATAGCCCTATAGTTAGTGCTATTAGCTTTACTACTTATTCTTTACTAACTTACTACTAGTTTACTACTGCTTAAGCTACTCTCCTATATATATTAGACCTTTAGAACTCCCTAAGGAATTATAAGTTTAAGCCTTTAGTAATAATAAGTCTAAGGCTAATAAAGTTAGAAATTATACTAAAAATATACCCCACCACAGAAGACAAGCAACATCAGGTGCTCCGACTTCCCTAGACTAACGAGCCAGACCCAGGCCGGAGAAGGCTAAAAAGTGGGGCTATAGAAGAGCTAGCTAAAAAGTGAAAGAGAAGTGAATCACCACCGCGAAACCAAATATAGCACGCTATAAGATAGTATAACAGGCCCGGAGCAGTGCCGGAGCAGACCTAGGACAGAGCTAGGTAAGGCTTAGAACCTAGGATTTTCCTTTTCCTTTCTTCTTTCTTTTCTTATTAGGATAAGGCTAGCGCAAGCTAGTAATAAACACCTACGATAGGCCACACATAACGCGACGCAGGCCTAGTGCAGGGTTAGCGTTGGCCCGAACATTAATGCAAGGGGTTTTTCTTCCCATTCAAGGGTTTTCCTTTTAACGAAGCAGCAGGAGTACTAGTACTAGCCCTACATAGAGCTAGCTAGCGTAAATAATATATATATATATATACTAAAAATATATCTAAATATATCTCTAAAGTCTAGCTATTAGATAGCTATAAGTCTATACTAAGTTTTTTGCTTTAAATATAAGATTTATTTAGTAGTCTAAATTATTATTAAGTAAATTATTCCCTAATTAAATTACTATAATCTAATAATTATTTTAAATTATAATTAAGAGTTAATTAAGCAGCTAAAAGTTAAGATTTAGCTACTTAGTTACCGCTTATAGTCTTTAATAACCTCTTTTATTATAAAGTCTCTCTATAGTACCTAAGAATTCTTATAATTATTATAATTCTTCTATTTCACTAAATATTTGCGCTATTTGCTATTATATTTGTAAGCAATAATTTATTTAACTTTAAATTCCTCTTAATCCTCTTTAACATTATCTTATAGTAAGGTTATTTTAACTATATTACTTAGATTTCCTCTAAAAGGTTCTAAGCTTATAATATTAAAAATATTATATAAGCGTGTTCCTTTAGGTAACTTTAATTAATAAGCTAAACTATAATAGCTAACTTCTTTTTAATCTTATATAGTCCTAAGTACTTTATAGCTAGCTTTTAGCTAAGGCATTATAGATTAATATTCTTAGTTAAGAGTAAGATATAGTTACCTATATTAAACTTTATTAGTACTCTCTTTTAATTATAATACTTTTCTATAAGGCCTATAAGTAGCTTAATAGCTACTTAATCTCTATATACTTATACTTTAACTCTAAAACTCTATTCTTAGCTTAATTATTAACTATTAGAATTAGTATAACTACTTAATCTAGTCCCCTTAGGTTATACCCTTATAGCGCTTCTATAGGTATATAACTATAACTTATATACGCGCTTATATTATAAGCAAACTATACTATTAGGAGATAATTAACCTAATTAGTCTATTCTATATATATAAATACTCTTAAATAATACTCTAAAACTTAATTTAAGCATTTTATCTAATTATTTATTTATAGATAAAACGCAGTGCTTAATTACTACTTTATTACTAAAAGGTAGTAAAATATTCTCTAAAATCCACTAGTAAATATTAAACCTTAGTTTATAATAATACCTTTTAAGGCTTTATAATCTTTAAAAATATATTCTAGGAAAATAGTTACTAGTCTATTACTAGTTAACTATATAAATATAGGAATATAAATACTATATTTTATAAATCTATTAACTACTACTAAAATTATATTATATATTTTGCCTTACTAATTCTTAACTAGTAAGAGTCTAGTAATAAAATCTATTAATAATTCTTAAAAAGGGTAATCTAATACTAGTAGTATAGCTAGCTTACTATAAGGTTTATATATTTATAGTTTTAAAACTTAATAGCTAATATAAGTATATATATATACCTTAATATCTCTTTTTATTCCTAGCTAAAAATATTAGTTAGTAACTTATTAAAGAGTTCTAGTAACTCCTTAATACCTAGTAGTAAGGTTATTATAAATTAGTAATAGGATTTCTTTTTTATTCCCTATAGGATAAAAACTTAATTTTTAAATATTAATAGCTTAGAGGGTTTAATAGACTATATCTATAATATATCTAGGTTATTACTTAATAGTAATGCTTTCTTTTTTATAATAAAGGCATCTCTTTATTATATATCTAAAAGTAAGACTTAGATTAAGGGTTCTAATTCTATATCTTCTATAAATATAGCAGAGTTTAACTTAGAAAAGGTTCTTTATATTACTAAGACCCTAGCTATAATGCATTTACTAGGTTATAACTCCTTAGCTAGTAAATTTAGTTTTATATATAGTCTATTCCTTACTATAATACCTATATTAAGCGTATCTAGTCTAATAGGCTTCTCTAAAATTAATAAAACCCTAGCTATTATACTATTACTAAGTAATAACTCCTTAGCTAGTAGGCTTAGTCTTATATATAATCCCTTACGCTATAATAATATCCTTAGAATATATCTAGACTATTAGGCTTTTCTAAAATTAATAAGACCCTAGCTATTATACTACTACTAGGTAGTAACTCCTTAGCTAGTAGGCTTAGTCTTATATATAGTCCCCTTATGCTATAATAATATCCTTAGAATATATCTAAACTATTAGGTTTCTTTAAAATTAAGGAGACCTTAGCTAACACACTATTACTAGGGAGTAACTCCTTAGCTAGCAGGTCTAGTCTTATATATAGTCTACCCTTATCTAGTTAATAGGTAAGGGGTGATTTTATAAAGCGCTAGATATTAATAGTTTTATTATAGTATTCTTATAGCCTATTATCTATAAACTAAACATATTATATTATCTTAGAGCACTAAATACTAGTAGTTTTATTATAGTATCCTTATAGTGTATTATTTATAAATTTAGTAAGAAAGGTTAGTAATTATAAGGATATTACCTTTGCCTTTCTCTCTTTACTTATATAATCTAATCTCCTTAATAAAGTATTAGTAAGGTTTAACTTACCTACTCTATATTTAATTATAAAGTTAAATAGATAGAGTTTATCTAGTATAGTAACCTATCTACTAGTTAACTTTAGCTTTATAGCTAGGTACTTATAGTTTAAGTAATCTATAATTACTATAACTAAATATATTAAGTATATAAGGTAGTGCCTCTAAGTTTAGAATACCTCTTAGATAGCTAGTAACTCTATATCTAGTGTAATATAGTATAGCTCTATCTTATTTAACTTTCTTAATATATATACTACTAAGTGCTAGTAACCTAGTACTAACTACGCTAGGATAGCCCTAAGTATATATCCTAAGGTATTTATCTTAATCCTTAATAGGGCTAGTGGATTAAAGGACACTAGAATTAGCGCCTCTTAGAATTATTTTTATAGCTCCTTAAACATAGCTAACTTATTAGGATTTAGCTTAAACTTTACTAGTTAGTCTCCTTAGAGTTAATTAGTTAATAGGATAACTATTTTACTATAGCCTTTAATAAACTATTTATAAAATCCTATAAAGCCTAGGAATAACTAGATATTAAAGACGCTATAAGGTACTAGCTAAGTTACTATTATCTTAATTCTAGCGGGCTCTATTATAATTCCTTCTTTAGATATAATAAAGCCTAGGAATTTAACCTCCTTATATAAGAATTTGCACTTTTCTAGGTTAATAAAGAGGCTTACTTCTTAGAGCTTCTAAAGGACTTATTTTACATGCCCCTTATGCGTAGCTATATTACTACTATAGATTAGGATATTATCTAAATACATAACATAAATTATATCTATAAGGCTATCTAGGGTATTATTAATATATTCTTAAAAGGTTATAAGTGCATTAATTAGTCTAAAAGGTATTATAAGATATTCAAAGTAACTATATCTATATTAGAACGCTGTTTTTACTTATTACCCTTATGAATACGTAGCTAATAATATATATCTTTAAGGTCTAATTTTATATAAACCTTTACTCCCTTTAATTAGTTTAAGATCTCTATAATAAGTAGTAATAGCGCTTTATCTTTAATAGTAATCCTATTAAGGGCTTTATAATCTATATAAAGGCATAATTTTCCTCCTTTCTTTAGTATAAATAATATTAGGGCTTTAGCTAGGCTAATAGATCTTTAAATCTATCCTTTTTACTATATACTTACTAAGTACTTATAAAGCACTTCTAGCTCCTTCTTTACTAAATTATATATTAGTCCCTATAAGGGCGTTTTCCTCTCTTCTAATTTAATAGTATAAGTTTAGTTACCTAGTATAAGGAGAATACCTATTAGTTTATTTAAAAGATATCCTTAAACTCCTTATAGGCTTAGGGTATTTATATAGTTAACTTATAGGCTTTACTTATCTTTATAGTTACTAGGTTATTATAGGGCCTATCTTTATTTACTATTAAGATATTATTATCTTTTTATATAATTTTAGTTATTATTCCCTATAAGATAAATCTAATATATATGCGTTTTACCTCCTTATATGCCTATTACATTCCTACTACTAGTCTAAGATATTCTTTTATAATAGGGTGTCTCTAGTAACTATCTATCTAGGATATAATTACTAGTTTATATATAACTGCCTAGTTATACCCTAATAATAGGTCTTTACTAGTATTAGCTACGTAGTAGCTAACTTAATATATTCTTATATAGCCTATGCTATCCTTAATTAGTAAGGTTTATAATAAGATCCCTTAGTGCTTAATTTTAGTAAGGGTAGCACTCTTAAGGGTTATATTATCCTTTTTATATTAGCCTAATTAACTACTATTAGTAACTTTAGGTAGATAATTAAATAGGTTACGCTAGGGTTAAATAGCGCCTTTATAGCTACCTATTTATATTCTTACTATAACTTTGCCTTAACTCTTAGTCTTAGATCTCTAGGTAATAATTTAATAAGAGTATCTTCCTAGGGTTACACTAAGCTAATAGGGTCTTATTTAAGTCTAATAGGTCTTTATCTCTAGCCTAGTTATAGCTACTCTTATGTGTCTCTATTATATAATTGCTTCTCTTATAAATAGAGTAATCTAGTTTAGTATAGCTTAGTAAAGTATGTCCTAGCTTACTACACTTAAAGCATATAAATAGCAAATTTATCTTTCTATTACTGCTTTATTACTATAGCCTTTTAGTAAAGTAAAACGTTATTATCTTTTCTAGCTATTATTACCTTAATTACTTAATTAGCCTCCTTTAGTTATAACTTCTGCCTTTCTTCCTTAGCCTACTAGGTAAGTTTAACTCTTAGGGAACTCTTAGCTAAGTACTTACTTCTTTATAGCGTTATTAAGGCTATTAATAAATATATAGATTTATAAGCGTTTAGGAATTGCTTTAGGTAGCTTAGCCTTTGCCTTACCCTAGATCTTTATAAATGTCTAGAATAATTAGTAATTTTCTTATCTAAGACCTATTAATATCCTTATTACTTCTAAGCACTGTATATTCTTATCTATAGTTCCTATCTTTAGCTAATCTATAAATCTATCCTAGGTATAACCCTAGTAGTTTACATAACTATCTATAGCTGTATAATATATCTATTATTACTTTGCGTTATTTGCTAGGTAGCTACTAGCATAGGTAACCTTAGTTATATTATCTATAAAGGTTCTATAATCTATAGTAAAAGCTATGTTTAAATCCGCTAGGAAATTCTAAAGACTCTTAAAAGTATTCCCTTTATATATAGATACTTTTAATTATATCTTTATAAGGCTATATCGCTATATAATAGGTGCTACCTAAGGTGCTAAAGGAGGGTATTTATAGGTCCTATATCTAAGTTACCTAAGGATATAGCTTCTTCTATTATCTATAGGTTTTGCTATAATTAGGTAAGTTTCTATCTCTTTTCTATAATATATATCTAGGTTACTGCTTCTTTAAGGCGCTAATTTAGTGTTACCTCCTTATTATTAATAAGTATTCTACTTTACTAGTTATTTAATAAGGACTAGCAGACTACTCTAGTTAGGTTTAGTAGTGTAACATTCTCCTGCTTATTTGTAGTGTAGTTATAGCTACTACCTAATTAGGTTACTATGTAATAAATTCTAGATATCTTAATCTAACTAATAGTCTATTACCCTAAAGGAAAAGAGATTAATTTATTAAGGCTTTTAGCTTAGGAGTGAATAATAGAGTAAAGGTTAGATTAAAGTGTTATAGCTATTAATCTACTAGCTAGGGGTAGGTACTTAAAAGGTTTAATCTCTAGCCCTTTCCCTTTATTTATAGGAAAGCCCCTTTAAATAGCCCGTAGCTCTTACGTAACTAGCCTATAGCTAGCCCTTAGCTCCGTGCCCCGCTAGGTTCCACCCTTATCGATGCCGTCGCCACCCTCATGGATGCCGTCGCTATTCTGCTCCTGATAATAGCGCCTATAGAGTTATACAGGTTCCTTAGAGTCTAGGTTAATAGGAAACTTAATTAGAGTGCCTATAAGAATATCCTAAAAGGCAAACTAGCCTAGCAGTGGCTCGCACTCTCCTCGCTAGTGGCATTAGCCTAGGGTTATAGCTTTAGAGATGCCTAACTCCTATATATATAGGTAGTCTAACCTATCCTTACCTATAGTGTAAGCGCCTACTATACCCTAACTAAAAGGGGGAAAACTAAGAGGAATAGTTAAAAGCTTTATAATAGACTAATTAACTTACCTTTAAATTATAGCTAGCGTATTTAAGGCTATACCTATTACTTAACTAGAGGTTAAGACTTATATCCTCTCCTAGATCTATACCTAAATAAGATAAAACAGAAGTTTAAAGAGAGAATTATAAAGAGCAGAATAGCTATAATAATCTAAACTGCTATAGACTTAGTATAGATAGTACTATGCTATAGATAGAGACTCCCCTTATAAATAATAAGCTAGTAGTGGAGTTATATAAGGAATAGAGATAATACTAGGATAAATAGTATAGCAGGGAATGCCTAGGGTAGTATAGGCTTATTAGAGAACTAACTAAGAATTAACTACTAACTTATAACCTAAAGGAAATCTAAAGATTCTATATAGGCCTAGAAAAGCATATCTCCTTAACTATAGTCTAACTATATATAGAAAAATTAGTCTTAATAAGTTTCTTTTCTAAAGAGGTATCCCTAGGGTAAACTCACTACTATATAGCTATAGCAAAGTAGTTAAAGACTAATATTATATTATAGTTAACTACCCTAAGTATAATTACTAACGCCCCTAATTACGCTAGCCTAGAGATATATAGAAGGCAAGGCTAGCCCTAAACTACTCCCTAAAGGTAAGAGCTATAGCTAAATAGTTCCTTAGTATAAAATAACTCTAATACTATTTACTAGTATAAGAACTAGTAGCTAATATATATAATAAAGAGAAGGAGCTAGAGCTAGGGCACTTCTAGCGCGCTAAGACTAATAACTAGAATATAGGCATAGCTAATAACTAGGAGAAAGAGTAAGTTTATATAGTGTAAATCTAGTAGTAGGCTAGATATAGACCTATTAATTCTAGAACTATGATTTTTATAATTTTTTTTTCATTAGCAGTGGCCAATGCATCTAAAATTCACACATAACATAAGAATTACTAGCAACACCTAGCTAGTGTAATAATAAACAACCGATTAATAGTACCGCAGTGATAAAAAAGCAGCCTAATATAGGAATAAGCTTTGAGGGCATGAATATAGGGGCTGTAAGGTTAGTATAAAGTTTATTAATAATAAACTTTATAGCTACGTTAGCGTAAGAGTTATAGGTTATAACCGTAGTTAAACTCAAATTCATTCGAGTTTTGCTCGTAGCATAAATTAACGCGATTCTCCCTTTCTCTATAACTGTGTTTATTCCCTCTCTCTATCTCTTCTATCTTCTTGCACCTTACCACTCACTTATGCCCTAAAGCTCTAAGGCAAACCACACATAACTTATTCTCACTTGCTTCTAACCTGATTCGTTATAATCACTAGGTAGGTCTTGCATTACTAATTAACTAATTAACCCTTAACTAATCAGATTATAGATAGCTAAGGGTAATAAAAAGACACTGCCCTAACCGAAAGGTTAAAGGCTATAGTAGAAGAGAAAAGCAAAGGGAAGGAAAATAAAGATAAATCTAACCTAGAGATAATTAATAGTATTTATAACATAAGGAAAAAATGCTAAGAAGTAAAGGCAAGGCGAATAATAAGATTAGCAAGGGAGATAGGAAGAAAATGAAAGAATGGGAATTAGCCTGTAACAATATAAGCAGTTTTACCTCGTACCTAGGAGGGGATTCTAGAACTATTATTAGATTAATATTAAACTATAAATACCTAGTATTATAAGCCTACTAACCTACCTCTAACCCTCCCTAAGCTATAACTAGCTTACTAACCTACTCTTTCTCTAAAACTAGAATAGCCCTCTCTATTACCTTAGCCTACCCCTTAGTAAGTAAGGCTATAGCTAGGAGATAGTTTATCTTTACTATATAGGCATCTAGGCGCTATAACTAAAATATTAGCTTATTATATTAATTACCTTTAGCACTAGCCTAGCCTAAGCCTATTATAAAGGCACTTCTTTTTCTTACTTTAATTACTAGTATAAAGCTTCTTTATATTATCTTAATAATTATCTAGGACTTAAAGAGTAGTTAGACCTAGAATATAACTAGTAAAGGACTAATAGAGAAGCACTTACACTACCCTTAGTAATAATATTTACCTAGACCTTAACTAACTACTAGTACTTATTCTACTACTTAGTTAAATTAAGCTAGGAGTAGGTTAGCACTAGACTAGGCCTAGGAGAGAGGCACTAGTTACTTACCTTTAAGTAACTATAGTTTTAAACCTAATAATTAAAATAGGTATTAGTAGTAAGCCTTATATAGAATAGTTAGCCCTATATCTAAACTAGAATAAAGCTAACTTACTAGTAATATTATAGTATTAATACCTAGGATAGTTAATAAACTAAGACTTATAGGAAATATATTAGATCCTATAGGGATCCCCTAACTATTATAGATTAAACTTAGAATAGACTTAGTATAGGGGTAGTAAGGATTATACCTTAAGATCTTTAGCTATAGCTTACTTAAGTTACTTCTTAGTTAATAACTTCTAAGGGTAGCGCTTATTTTTAGGAGTTTCCTAGGTAGATTAGAGCTAGAATAGCATAGGATATAGGAGCACTTATAGCTATTAGTACTATCTTATTAGAAAATTTAACTAATCTATAGTAATATTAGTATTTAGGCTAATACTAGCCTAGAAGTGCCTTAGGTAACTCTAAGGAAGAAAAGAACCTATAGGAAGTTTAATAAAAAAAAGAAAAGAAAGAAAACCCTCTAGGGAGAGAAACCCTTCTTATACTCCTATAGGGAGGGGGCTAAATTATAAATATTAATAAAGAAAGAAGAATATAAGATAAAAATCTAGTTAGTTAATGCCTAAGAGACCTAGGCCTAGAAATAGCTAGGAATTAAACTAAACCTATACCCTTACTATAGAAGATAAATAATATTAGGTACTTTAATTTCCCTAGACTAATAAGCTAGACCTAGGCTAAAGAAGGCTAAAAAGTAAGGCTATAGAAAAGCTAGCTAAAAAGTAAAAGTAAAGTAAATTACCACTATAAAACTAAATCTAGCACGCTATAAGATAGTATAAGAGGCCTAGAGTAGTGCTAGAGTAGACCTAGGATAGAGCTAGGTAAGGCTTAGAACCTAGGATTTTCCCTTTATTCTTTCTTTTCTTTTCTTCTTATTAGAATAAGGCTAGCATAAGCTAATAATAAACACCTATAATAGGCTATATATAACGCAACGTAGGCCTAGTGTAAGGTTAGCGTTAGCCTAAACATAGATGTAAGGGGTTTTTCTTCCTATTCAAGGGTTTTCCTTTTAACGAAATAGCAGGAGTACTAGTACTAGCCCTACATAGAGCTAGCTAGCGTAAATAATATATATATATCTAAGACCTATTAATGTCCTCGTTACTTCTAAGCACTATGCATTCTTATCTATGGTTCCTATCCCTCCTAGGTACGAGGTAAAACTGCTTATATTATTACAGCCCGTTTTTCTTTAACATCTTATCTATCTTTTTCGCTATTTTCTCTAAGCTCTTATTACCCTTCTTATTCTTACTCTTTATAAAATCCTCCCTTATTTTTACTAACTTCCTAACCTCCTTTCTATTATAATTCTCCTTACTTTCTAATAGGTCTTTTTAGTTCTTTAACCTAGTGGTTATAGCCCCTAGCTTTAGGTTATCCTTTGCTATTCTATAAATCTATTAGCTAGGATAATAATTAACTAATAACGCAAGACTTACTTAGTGTGTTATAGGGACTTAGGTATAGTAGTGAATTAGATTAGAAGTAAGTGAGAATAAGTTATGTGTAGTGTAAGGGTTTAAGTTTGCCTTAGAGCTTTAGGGTATAAGTGAGTGGTAAGGTATAAGAGGATAGAAGAGATAGAGAGAGGGAATAAATATAGTTATAGAGAAAGGAGAATTATATTAATTTATCCTATAAGCAAAACTTAAATAAATTTAAGTTTAACTATAGTTATAACCTATAACTATATCTTACGCTAACATAGCTATAAACTTTATTATTAATAAACTTTACACTAACCTCGTAGCCCCCGTATTTGTGTCCTTAAAGCTTATTCCTATATTAGGCTACTTTTTTATTACTGCGGTACTATTAATCGGTTATTTATTATTACACTAGCTAGGTGTTGCTAGTAATTCTTATGTTATGTGTGAATTTTAGATGCATTGGCCACTGCCAATGAAAAAAATTTATAAAAATCATCTATGGTTCCTATCTTTAGCTAATCCATAAATCTATCCTAGGTATAACCCTAGTAGTTTACATAACTATCTATAGCTATATAACGCATCTATTATCACTTCGCATTATCTACTACGTAGCTGCTAGCATAGGTAACCTTAGTTATATTATCTATAAAGGTTCTATAATCTATAGTAAAAGCTACGTTTAAATCCGCTAGGAAATTCTAAAGACTCTTAAAAGTATTCCCTTTATATATAGGTACTTTTAATTATATCTTTATAAGGCTATATTGCTACGTAATAGGTACTACCTAAGGTGCTAAAGGAGGGGTATTTATAGGTCCTATGTCTAAGTTACCTAAGGATATAGCTTTCTCTATTATCTATAGGTTTTGCTATAGTTATATAAGTTTCTATCTCTTTTTATAATATATATCTAGGTTATTACTTCTTTAAGGTGCTAGTTTAGTATTACCTCCTTATTATTAATAAGTATTCTACTCTACTAGTTATCTAATAGGGACTAGCGGATTACTCTAGTTAAGTTTAGTAGTATAATATTCTCCTACTTATCTATAGCGTACTTATAGCTACTACCTAATTAGGTTACTATGTAATAAATTCTAGATATCTTATTCTAACTAATAGTCTATTACCCTAAAGGGAAGAGAGATTAATTTATTAAGGCTTTTAGCTTAGGAGTAAATAATAGAGTAATAGTTAGATTAAGGTATTATAGCTATTAAACTACTAGCTAGGGGTAGGTGCTTAAAAGGTTTAATCTCTAGCCCTTTCCCTTTATTTTTAGGAAAGCCCCTTTAAATAGCCCGTAGCTCTTACATAACTAGCCTATAGCTAGCCCTTAGCTCTATGCCCCGCTAGGTTCCACCCTTATCGATGCCGTCGCCACCCTTATGGATGCTGTCGCTGTTCTGCTCCTAACAGCTAGTATAAGCTAGTATAAGCTAGTATAAGCTAGTATAAGCTAGTATAAGCTAGTATAAGCTAGTATAAGCTAGTATAAGCTAGTATAAGCTAGTATAAGCTAGTATAAGCTAGTATAAGCTAGTATAAGCTAGTATAAGCTAGTATAAGCTAGTATAAGCTAGTATAAGCTAGTATAAGCTATTATAAGCTAGTATAAGCTATTATAAGCTAGTATAAGCTATTATAAGCTAGTATAAGCTATTATAAGCTAGTATAAGCTATTATAAGCTATTATAAAGAGAATTTAAGGGTTTAAAACTAAAAAAATCCACCTAATACTACATTTGTAGTATTTGTAGTTAGTGTAGTGTAGTAGATTTTAGCTTATAGTTAGTATAGTGTAGTAAATGCTAGCTTGTAGTTAGTGTATTTAAGAAAAATTTCGTTTGTAGTTAGTTTAGTGTAGTTTGTAGTGTAGTGTTATTTATAGTTACTACACTAACTACAAATACTACACTACACTACATATTGTAGTGCAATACTCTGCCCACCCCTAACTAGCAGTTCAATAGCTACGACTCTTCAATCTAACCTTCACTCTGTTATTCATCCCCAAGCTAAAAGCCTTGACAAATATATCTTTAAATCCTTTACTATAGCTTACTTAAGCTACTTCTTAGTTAAGGACTTTTAAGGGTATTACTTAGAATTAGAGTTTTCCTAGGCAGATTAGAGCTAGAATAGCATAGAATATAGGAGTACTTATAGCTACTAGCGCTATTATGGTATATTTATATTTAGCCTATAATAGATATTAGTATTTAAGCTAATACTAATCTAGGAGCGCCTTAAATAGCTTAAAGGGAGAAAAGAACCTATAGGAAGGTTTATAAAGAAAGAGAAAAGAAGTTAGACCTCTCTAGGGGAAGAGCTCTCTCTTATACTTATATAGGGAGGGGCTAAATTATAGATATTAATAAAGAAATAAAAATATAAGATAAAAATCTAGCTAAATAATGCCTAGAAGACCTAGGCCTAGAGATACCTAGGACTTAAACTAAAATCACACCCCTCCCTATAGAAGATAAATAATATTAGGTACTCTAACTTCCCTAGACTAATAAGCTAGACCTAGGCTAGAGAAGGCTAAAAAGTAGGGCTATAAAAGAGTTAGCTAAAAAGTGAATAAGAAGTGAACTACTACTATAAAGCTAAATCTAATATGCTATAAGATAGCATAAGAGGCCTAGAATAGAGCTAGAGTAGGACTAGAGTAAAGCTAAGTAAGGCTAGGAACCTAGGATTTTCCTTCTTTTTCTTTCTTTCTTTCTTTTAATAGGATAAGGCTAGTATAAGCTAGTAGTAAATACCTATAATAGGCTACACATAACGTAACGTAGGCCTAGAGCAAGGTTAGCATTGGCCTAAACATAGACATAAGGGGTTTTTCTTCCTAATTAAGGGTTTTCCCTTTTAACAAAGCAACAGGAGTACTAGTACTAGCCCTACATAGAGCTAGCTAGTGTAAATAATATATATTTACTAGCTAGTATACTTCTATAATGAAGGAAAATATATATTAAGAACTAGCCTTAGGGCTATTGCTTATAAGTATTCTAAATAGTAATATTATCCTTATAGGAGAAGAAAGGGACTAAGCTAAAGGTTATATAGGGTCTAGCTTTATACCTATGTGTGTGTGGGTTATGCGCGGTGTGCGCATAGCCCTAATCTAGCCGCGCACAGGCCGTGTCCTTTACGGGCCCTTTCCGGACCCAAGACATGACCTAAGCTTCTAAGCTCAAGTCCATAACAATACCCTATAATATAAGGCAAGGTACCTCCTCCATTTTTACTTATATATTTTACACTATCTATCTCTATTTTACGTATTATATAGTCTAAATAACACTACTCCGTATAAATACGTTTTTGAGCCTCTTTAAATCCCCCTATTATAGCTACTATAATCTTTGTAGCGGGAAGGCGTAGCGGTAGCTACGGTAGCAGCGACGCGGCGGGCGCGCTGTTTAGCGCGGGGTTACTACTGCGCATTTGGTTTTTACTATTACTGCGCGTTTAGGTACTCGGGTTGGTACGGACAAAGGGTTTTTATCGGATCGTTCGAGGCCCCTTTATCACTCCAGATCAGCGCCAGGTGAAGTAACATTCTACTCCGTATGTAGCAATTTATATAGCCTAGATACCTAGTACTTCTATTATAAGCTGTTTGTTAGCTAATTTAATGTATCTTTCATCCGTCTCCTTCCAATTGGCTAGATGCCCCTATTGTTATGTCTCCACGGGCTAGATGTGCCCTTAGGCTCTAATCCACGAGCCGGTGCAAACTTTGCACGAGTGCAAAATGCAGGTAAACGGACGCGCTAGCTATTTTCGTCACCTAGATTGCATAGAAATTCATAGAACTCTATCTAAATTACATAAATACCACCTCCCCTATTTATAATATATCTTTTTAACCAGGGCCGTGTAAATGCCTATAATAGGATTAAATACTAAGAATAAAGCAAATTCTACTAATTTTTAGCAATAAACTATACACTTTATATAGTCCCCTTATAAAGTTTATACTAGTATAAAGTTTACACCTAGGTAAAAGCTATAATAATATTTCTTAGGGTTAATAGCCTTATAATTAATTAATTTATTATAGATAAAGACGCTAAGGATAACCTTTAGCTTGTAATATTAATTTTATAGTGTTACTAAAGGCTAGGATTATTACAAAGAGCCCTCTATAGGCTATATTAGCGCCTCTATAAGCATATTAATAGTAACACTCTCCTAAGCCTTATAATTAAAGGTGCCTATGCATTGCTAATAGCATTACAAGATTACTACAAAGAGCTTCTTTAATAATTATTAGATAAGTAATTTACATACCTCTTTTAGATACTAAAGGAGACCTTCTTTAAGCTTTATAACTAGCTTTATATTAATGCCTTAGTAGGCTCTTTATAATATTAATTAATTAAGCAGAAGCTACTAGTCTTCTCATAGATTTATATATATAATAAGCTATAGAGGAATACAGGGTATTAATTTCTACTATCTTAATTATTAGTATCTTAAATTTTTATAAGCTTATTAATCTAATAAGGTATTTATATATAATCTTCGTTTATTAGCTAAAGCTAGAGTTAGTCTTGCTATTTATAGAGCTAAATAAGAAGTTCCTTTAATTTAATAGTGTAATTAGCGCTATTAATAGCACATATATTCCGGCATTTATTCCACTAAATTAGTAGCAAAGATACTAGTGAAGGAAGAATCATATCTTATAAAACGTGCTAGTAGCCATAAGCTTTAAGGGATTATTCCTATATATGCTAGCAGGTACTAAAGGTTCTATTTATAATAGCACCTTATTATAGATAGCGTTTATAAAGTCTTTTATAATTCCTAAAGGCTAATTTTATCTTAGTAATACAGGATTTAGCTTATATTATAGCCTAATAACACCTTTCTTAAGGGTTTAATATTATTTATAAGACTAGAAAGATACTTATAAGCACCTAAATAATAAGAAGGAGCTCTTTAACTTCTAGCACGCATAGTTATATATAGTTATAAAGCGTGTTTTTAGGTAATGTAAGCGAAAGTAAAAGATAATTCGCTATAGCACTACTAAGTATAACTTTTTATATAGATTAAGTGTTAGAACACCAAGGTGCCTGCGCAGGTAATAATACCGTTGTTATTGAAGTCTATGATAGTTAATGATCTAGGAAAGAGAGAAGAGAGAGAGGGAGAGGAATCTAGCTAGCCAAAAAGTGAGTAAAACCCGTAAGTAAGGCAAAGAGAGGGTAGCGAAAAGGGGCAGCTAATCACAAGGCGTGCATCCCTTTAAGGGCTCCACTTAGCCTATAATTAGCGAGGTCTTTAGCCACGACTAATCTAATAATAATCCGAAGGAAGTAACACTAGTAGTCTCTCTTTTTCTTATAGCTAAAGGAGCCTAAAAACACAATAAAAATCGAATTAAAGGAAAGTATATATAAGTGAATCCCTTAATAGGAATCCAGAGCCCTAATTAGCTTGGTTAGCATTAGTTAATTTAATTAATCTAATCGCAACGAATCCTTCCCTTTGTCTCTATTAATTCCCTCTCTATAACGCTCGCAACGCTTACAAAGGTCTCTTAACCTAGCCTTCCACACGGATTATTAATTCGTTTAAATTAATTAAGGTTATAAGCGCCTAATTTAGCAATCCTTTGTTATTACATTAGCCGGGTTATTATTACTATTAATCCATCTAACCTTATAGATCTCGCGCCTCTTGTATAATTAACGAAGGGCTATGATATTAATTATTAGCCTTTTCTCTTTATTATACCTAGCTTAATAAGGCATTTATATAATGAGAATAAGTCAGTACAGAGGATTGTAGGGATCTAAGGCATCTTTAATCGGTCCGTAATCTGATTAAGGGTCGTAGATATTGCGTACGCAATATTAGCACCTTAAACTATGCTATATAGCTTAGAGGCAAGCACACTACGCGTAACCCGCTTGCTCTTTATTAAGCTATATATAATAATATTCCCTTTTGCAATAAAGGTATTATTATCCCTCTTTGCCTTATTACTAATTACAATTACATACCTAATCTATAAGCTAAGATCCTTGTTGTTTATAAGCAATCTATTTATAAATATAAAGAGCTTTACTTGTTTAAGGGTTAGTAGGATATAGTGTAATCCTTATTACTAATTCTTAATCTATCACTTAAGGCGTTTATTTAGGCATATAATATCTTTAGTAGCTAGTTCTTAGTGTTAAGCTATAATTAATAGATTATATAAAGCTTCTAGTTAGCAAATAGTTATAATATAGCTTCCTTAGGCCTATTGTTCTACGTAATTCTGCCTTACTATTAGAGATTAAAGGTTAACTTCCTTAATCTTCTAGCTTTAGCCTTTCTAGGTTAGGGTTAGTAAGTTATTAGCGTTTTAGGTTAGAATATAGCTATTAAAAGTAAGGGGATTCCTATTTAATAGTTACTGCTTCTCTTTAGCTATAAAGTTAGCCTTCTAGAGCTCTTTTTCTTCCTTATTAAAGAAGTTATTATTACTTAGACCTAGTATATTATCTATTTATATTCTAATAATCCTAAAGAGGTTTTTATTATTTAGAGCTATAATTAATAAGTAGGGATTATATATTAATGTTATTATATTAAGATTATCCCTGTAATAATGGAAGTACATTGCCTACTAGTGAGTTCTAGCCTCTATAATGCTATAAAGAGGCTTAATAATCTCTATTACAGTGCCTTCTAGAAAGAGGTGCGTAATCTATTCCTATAATCTTATAATAATTAGCCTTATAAGTTTTATTTGCGATTAAATATAGGCTTAGGTAATATCGCGGATCTAGAGGTAAATCCCTTTTGCTTTAATAAAGGAGCAATAGCTATAATTAGCTATTAGCTTACCCGTTAGATTATTAGCGATTACGTTAGGATAAATTCCTTCTCCTTATTATTATAGCCTTATATAATAAGGCAAGATTTCTTATATAGCGAATCCATGCCTTTACCTTTAATCTCTCTTACTATATAAGAGTTAAAGATCCTATAGCCATTATGCTTTACTTAATTAAACTTTATAAATCTAAATATATTATAAGCTTATAGAGCGTTAATCTTAGCTTAATCTAATTACTTAAAGGGCTTTCCTAGGGTTATAATCTTCCCTTCTTAGTAAAGTTAGAGAGTAAGGTCTTAGTTAGCTTTTTCCTTTACTATTAGGAACGCTTCTATTAGTAATCCTCTAGTTATAATCTCTTTAATTAATGCCTTCTCTTAATCTTTAATAATAACTATAAAGTCCTTATAATCCTTAGGTCTTTCTTTACCTTAGTTAAGGGAGAATTAAACTATAAGGGCTTTTCTTAGCCTTTCTTACTTTCTTTTTACTAGTATTAGGAGTTTTACTTCTTCTTTTACTCCTTCCCTTACCTCTACCCCTATAGAGGTAAGAGAATCTCTCTTATTTATAGTCTTCTTAATAACTTAAGGTTTTATCTCCTATAGCCCCTCTATAGCCTATAGGTCCTTATAGTAAGGCCTTATTACTATAGATTAGAATTTCACTAGGCTATAGGGTATTTAGATAGTATAGGTCTCCCTATTAGTAATAATTAGCTTATAAGGGCTATGCTAGCTACCCTTCTCTCTCTATATACATATATTAGCCTATAGAGGTAGCTAATATATTAGTAATATATTAGGGCTATTCTAGGCATTAAGGGTATCACGGACCTGCTATAAGGCTAGGTAGTAGCGTACCTTATTAGTAGCCTTCTAAATTACCTTAGCGCGTTAAATAATAGAGATGCTTAGCAGTAACTTATCTATTATATATAGGTAGGCTCTAAAGACTAGTAGGGTTAGCACTAGTCTATTAGGGCTTGCTAAGTTATTAATAGCTTTAATAGCTATCTAAAGATATTACTCTAGTGTAATCTCTATGCTAATTAAGTCTATAATAATCTTATAAGCCTAGCGTAAAGGTTTATAGTACTTTTTAACCTTTCTAATACTACTATAGGCTTTAATTAGTATCTTATTAATCTTAATTAATATTAATTAAGCATAGTGCTTAAATTTAGCGGAAGAGAAGTTATTACTAGTGTTATAAATAATCTAATCTAGCGGTCTAAGATAGGTATTAATCTAGCACTCTTTAATTACATCCTAGATATCTTAGGCCTTTTGCTTCTTAGGATTAAGGAAGTAAGCTACTTAGAATAAAGTTACTAAATTAATAATGTAAAGGACTAGTTAGTTATTAATCTGCGTAATATTAGTAATAATCTTATAGTTAAAGTTATGCTTGTCTTTAATTATGAATTTAAACTAGCTAGGAGCTTTTCCTTTTATCTAATAATAGTAGTAGACTTTAGTTAACTTCTTAATTACCTAGCGTTTAATATTATAACTAGCTTGCTAAAGGATCTTTATAAGGCATTAAACAGAGGGGTAACTAAAGCAATAATATAATTAATAGATTTCCCCTTCTAAGAGGTAAAGGTAACTATTTCTTTAGCCTCTAGTAGCTACTAAGGATATCCCTATTATTACATAATAGGTATAGTCTTATTACCTTAGATTAGTATATTCATAAGGTTATTAATCTTAACTTATAGCTTATCTATATTAGTAATAGAAAAGAGAAAAGGAGTTACTATATTAAGGACATAGAATTTAAGCTCTCTAAGTTCTATAGGCATATAAAGCATGCCTTTTGCGGTTATAAATCTAGCACTAAATTTAATAATTTATAGCTTATAGGGGATTATCTTTAATAAAGGCATTAATTATAGTAAAGCCTTTGCTTATCCCTAACCTACTATTAATTTACCTACTGCCCTAGTATTAGGTATAATACCTCTAAAGACTTCTTTAAAATAGCGTTCTTTAGAGATATAGTAGGTTAATCCCTTATTAGATTCTTACTATTAATATAGTTCTTGCTTTAGGAAAGCATGCTAAAAGGCTTAGTTATTAAGGGCAGTAAGAACGTTAGTATTTATAAGATTATAATTATTCTATAGCTTTAAGTAAAAGAATTATATAATACTTAGATATGCTACTAGTAATAGCTTTTTATTATCCTTATTACTATCTTTAGTCTTTATATAGGCTATAAGATATAGTTCCTATCCTTAGCTAAGGCCCTTATTAAGCTTATTATTATCTAGCCCTTTATAGGAGGTAAGAAACGCCTAGAATCTCTTCTCTAAAGGGAGTGTATAATAAATCTTACTAGTAAACTAATAATCCTTCTCCTTTTAGTATTCTTTATTAAAGTAATTAAAGGACTAATAGCTATTTTTACTATACATAAAGCAATGCTAAGGGCTATGCCTTAGGCTCTTACTATAATAGCCTCCCTTGCCTTAGGGCTAATATCTATATTAATAGTTAGTAAATATAGCCTTAGGAGAGCTTTCTTATAATTATAGGTATTAGGTAGCTCTCTTATTTAACTCTAAGATTATAATTACCTTATAGAGGTCTTTAGTAAGACTCTTAAAGCCTAGGGAGTAGTTATACTCTACTATCTAGCATTTAGGCACACTAGCTATAGCATTTAATATTTACTTATAGAGCTTAGTATTTACTATATTAGAAGGATATAGGCCTTAATAGATTTTCTTAAGGGTAGCTAGTATAATTTTAAGGCACTTTAGCCTAGTTTTATTAGGGTTCTTAGTAATAGTGCTATTTAGAGTTATATAACTCTATTTATATTAGTAGAACTATTAGTTACTTTTTATCTTAAAGTATTAATAAATATAGCTAATTATCTCTTTATATATAAGGTTTTAACTAAAGAGGTAATTAAGGTAGTACTATTTAGTATTATTAATTAAGATAATTAGAGAGCCTTCTAATAATATATTTAGGGAGGTTAATCCTATTACACTTATTCTTAAAAAGCATAACTTTTAGGGCAAGGAAATTATATAATTATCTACTATAATAGTTACTATCCTTATATATCTTTGTAAGTTCTAAGATCTTCTTTATAATCTAGTCCTTAGAAAAGAATTACTGTATAGGTAGTAAGGTTTACTATGGATAGGGATCTTTAAGGTAAATTACTTAATATAATAGGGTTTACCATAGAAAAGGCTCTCTTATAGGTTAAGGGGTTTAAAGGTGCTATTAGGGTTAGGAAGGATAAGGTTCTAGGGTAAGTAGATAAGGGGGTTAAGGAGGTTAATGTTTAGGGGGTTAGAGAATTATAATCTCCCTTTAGGCTATAATAGCCTTATTTCTTATTAGATTACTTCTTCTAGAGATATTATAATTACTAGTCCTTAGCCTTATCTTATAATAACACTATAATCCCATAGAGAATTCTATAGTTCTCTAATAAGGTCTCTATTAGCTATTATAAAGGTGTTCTTAGACTATCCTTTAAAGTCTTCTTAGAATAATTCCTAGAGGTTATTATCCCTCTAGTCTTAATACTTACTAAGGTTAATAAACCTTATAATATAGTTATTAAGCTTAGATAGTATAGCGGAATTAGGGTTAACTACTATTTATTCTTTCTAATCTTTTATAAGGGTATAGGAAAGAGGTTATAGTTATATTAGCAGTTTACTCTCTTAGGGTCTCTTAGGTACTATTAAGATTTAGGATGGTTTCTTATTACTAGAGAATTAAGGCTCTTCTCTTAGTAATAGTCTAGGTAATTATATAGCTTTTACAGTAGCTTAGGTCTTCCCTCTTATTACTAGTCTAGCTTCCTAACTTATTATAAGTAATGGTTATTAACGTTAGGTTTAAAGCGAATGCCTTATGGTAATTAATTTAGTTATTTGGTTAGTTTTCTTATGGTAGGTATAGGATTAGTCTCTCTATTAAAGATAAAGATAATAATAGAAGAAGTTAATCCCTGGGTTTGTGATAGACATAGAATCAATCTCTTTATTAAAAGTAAAGATAATAATAGAAGAAGCTAATTCCTTAGAAGCCTAATAAGTCTATAACCGGAATTTAAGTCTCTTCCTTTAGCACACTCTTATAGCCATACCCCTATTCCTAAGGATCTAGATAATAGGAAAATAACTATAGTATCTATAGAAATATCTCTTCTTATAATACCTAACTTATCTATGGTTATAATTAACCACTGATCAGTGTTAGAATACCAAGGTGCCTGCGCAGGTAATAATACCGTTGTTATTAAAGTCTATGATAGTTAATAATCTAGGAAAGAGAGAAGAGAGAGAGGGAGAGGAATCTAGCTAGCTAAAAAGTGGGTAAAACCTGTAAGTAAGGCAAAGAGGGGTGGCGAAAAAGGGGCAGCTAATCACAAGGCATGCATCCTTTGAGGGCTCCACTCGGCCCACAATTAGCGGGGTCTTTGGCCACGACTAATCCGATGATGATCCGAAGGAAGCAACATTAAGATAGTTTATACTATTATAGCCCTTTTAACTTTATTAAATTAGGTAGGAAGGAGCTATATAACTTTAAAGTAAAAGAGATAGAATTATTACCTAGAGATAAGCGTAAAGCGCTTAAAGCAGCTGCTGTATAGGCATCTTTGCTTATTATAGGCCTTATAGGCTATTAGGTTTGAAAAAGATAGTATAGTAGCTTTAGAGATATTAATAAAGTAGTAATTTTAATAGGAAGATATGCATTTAATGAATTTAATAGCATTAATAATAAAATTCTAGCTAATGTAATAATAATATTATGGGTTGAAAAGTGATAATATACACGTGCCTATAGACCTTCTTAAAAGCCTTACTTTTCTACAGATATTGTTATGGACTAGCCCTAAGACAAAGCTATAGGCTATCGTGATGATATTGAGAAACTTGAAGGAAGGAAGGAAAAGGAGGATATTGCGGATCCCGTACAAGCCCCTTATATCCCCTGGTTAGCTTATGTCAGCCCCTTCCCCACTCCCCACTCGCATGTTAACACTAAGGCTTGGGCAAAGCCCAAGCCCTTACAGATATGCTAGATAGTATTAACACTAAAGTTTAACTTAATCTATGCTTGCTTTACCTCCTTTAACAATAATGAGTTCTAAATTAGAGGATTTAGTTAATCTTACTTTAACCATAATATAACTCTAATAATTATGCTTATTCTAAAGTCTTTACTATATAATTAACAGTCCTTAACTACCTTCTTAATGTTATTAGCCCCTATAGCTCTTTAAGCAATAATATGCCTCTTTAAGCCTTGCATTTAAGGCCTAAGGATATTAGATATTATATCTAAGAGCTCTTTTACCTATGCTATAGCCCTATGCTTCTATAAACCTTATAGTAATAAATTTAGCTATAATCTATTAGGCATAGCTCTAGTAAAGCTTAATTATAAGCGCTATAGGCTTAGCGTTAAGGAAATAGCTATATTATTAGTGCTTTGCTCTATAATATTAGTTTAAGGCTAACTTTAATACTATTAATTATTCTTAACTTTAGTAAAATCTTTATTATTAAGAAGCTTAATACTATTATTATAAGCCTTATTATTAGGGCGTTATATATTAGTAATCCCTCCTTAAGACTTGCTTTTATTATCTTTAGACTTATTAGAGCTCTCTTCTAATACCTTTACTTATTCCCTTATAGTAGTAGTAAAGCTTTAGGTATCTTAAGCTTTAATAACTATATTACTAGCTTTATAGTCTCCTAAGAAGATCTCTACCTATTCCTCTCTTATAATAGCTTAACTTATAATAAAACGCTTTATTATAATAAATTTTCTAAACCTTCTATAAGTCTTAATAATAAATTTAGTAGTTTACTTACTTATATAAAGCTACCTAGTCTCTTTATTATAGGTTATACTAGACCTCTTCTCTATAGCATAAAAAGCGCTAAACGCCCTTTAGCTACTTAAATTAGTTCTTAATAGTATTTAAAGACTATTAATATTATAGAAATTTCCTTAATAATATAGGAATAAAGCCTTTAAGGATATCTTAAATAATATTAGCCTTATTACTATTAAGCTATTACTTATAGTAAGCTTTAAGCAGTAATTTAAGTAAGTAAAGGGTTTAATTATTAGACTAACGAATTTAGGGGATAAGAATGCCTATAATTAGGTGCTCTAGGATATAGTTATAAAAGGTATTTAAAATATATAGCATTTGCTAGTAAATTATAATATTACTATTATATTAAAGCTATAGAAGGGAGGAGCTACTATTATAATAGCTCCCTTATGCAAAGGCAGTAAAAAACGCCACTAAAGTGGGCTATAATGGTATAAAGTAGCCGCCCCATATAAACCCACATATAACTTGTACCGCGAAAAGTCGGTGCAAAGTTTGCACCGGCTCGTGGATCAGAGCCTTATGGAACAGGCTTTCATACATACAGTTAAAATGTGCGGGAGAAAGGCGTCAACGCTTTAACAATTTGTTTCACGGTGATCGATAACCCCCTTTCACTGGCACCAAGAAGTGGAGCTGTAATCGACCCCCGGTCAGGAGACGCTCAGACTGGATCGGTTGGCTTTAGTGTGAAGAAATGCCTCGCCATGACCTCGCCGTGACCTCTCCGTGCTCGTGATAAGCGACTCCTCGCCGTCACTCAGACAGACCGGTCGGGATAGTCGCGGCAACGTGCATTCAGATTTGTCTGGCTTGGAAACACCACGATGGCATCTTGAAAGCTTTGTCGAGCGCCAATTAATAGAGTATGAGACGCTACTTTGTACGAGAGGAGCAATGGCAGTGGACTCTACGGAGAAGTACATGCGGAGTACTTCGTACATGTACTCGGCAGTTCCCTGTGCTTCCCGCAGGATTCGAGTGGTCTGATGTGCGTCGCCAGGTCCCATGCCATGCATAGCGTTTGAGCAACTAGTATGAGCCAATCGGAGGACGGGACCCCTGACGGTCACATCAAACTGCCCTGGCGACTTCCCCAGATGGCCAATGGAGTTGGGACTGGGCTGCAGGGCTGCAGATGACAGACGCCAGCAAGCCACCCGGACTGCCAGACCATTCGCGTTTGGAGTCTGCAATTACCAAGTCACTTCTTCGTACATACATATGTACATACTGTCTTGTGTCTTGTCTGGAGAAGGGAAGGGATGCCTCATCTGCCCATTCCTGTTTGTGGCGCGAACATGACCGAACTGTTGTTCCGCCCGCCACCCGCCCTTGAAACCCGTTCCCGACCGTTCCCGTCGTTCGTTTCCATCGTTCCCATCGTCGCCCCCATTGTCTTCTTGTCTCCAGCCGCCCAAGCTGTGCATTCCTGCGTAAACAATAGCCGCTGTTTTCATCCCGTTTCGGTTTATACCTTTTTTTTTTTTTTTTTTTTTTTGCTGCTTTCGCCCGCATTTATCCTGCCACGTCTTGGCGCGCGTCTGACAGTGCCATCTAAAGCTGCTTTTCCGCCGCTACTTCCACTTGATCCCGCGTTTCCTCCTCAAACTTCTGGATGCCTAGACTAGGCCTTGAGACTGCATTACCAACTTGGCAAGGAACAATCGCACCATTGCACACCTCCTTCTTGGTTACGCCCTTCTCCGTGCTTCAGCCGCTGAACGCTCCTCTAATCCTGCCAACCTCAGTTGCCTGGTGAATGGCATTATTTGCTTTTGTGCCTCACCAAGCCGGATGCCACGACAATCGAACCGACAAACCGACGAAGCCTCACGACGTTGTGTATACTAGGAAGGACACGAAATACCCGTTTGGCAGTCTATTCGACGGAGTCGCCCTGTTCGCTTACTTGCCGTTTCTATAGAAAAGCGCCATCTTCCCAACACTTTCTCCTATTCAACTCATCCCCACACAGAGCGGAGGAAACCACTGCAAGGCGAGGAGCAAAAGTGTTGTCGGCAGGTCCGCATCACTGCATAGCTCTCTCACGGCCACAAAAACCAACAAACACTCATTCAATTGCAACATTATCAGAACACGTACAATTTGAAGTGGCTGGGCCATTGCACACGTTCCACGTACGGACATAATGTGTTGCTCAAGCAACCGGAAGAAGCAGACACGCGAGTTTGCCGACCAAAAATGGGACTACATCAATCTCCAAGACTTCAAGGCCAAGGGATGTGGCCCCGGATTCGCATATGGGTACTTGTGGTTCATGCTCATCATTTCCATCGCGGTATATGCTGTTGACAGTTTCACCGCCGTGAACCTCCTCGCTTTCAACAGGTGGTCGTCCAAGATTGAACCGACTATTCCCTTTGATGTCTCGAAATGGATCTTCTCGCTATGCATTCTGCTATCCTTTGTGAACCTTGCATATGAAGGGTTCAGAGCCATCCGTGTCATGAAACGAGGCAATGTCGCCGAATGCTTTCTCGACAGCCTGGCTGTTCGATGGGAATCGATTAGGTTTGGCCAATGTCAAGGATGGAAAAGATTTTTGGTGTTTGCAGAGCTTACCAAGAGTAAGAAGGGCTCTGAATATGTAGCTCTTTTCACATACTTCAGCTTCAAATGTATGTGTGCCCCTGTCACTCATGTTCAACCCTTTACTTTACTAACAACTGCCTAAAAGCATGGATCCGAGTCATCTTTTGCTCTGGACCTCGCCAAGTAGTCAACGCCTTCACACTAAGATCTGTTTACCAGGCCAAGCTTGCGCCTACCGCAACCAGCGTCGACGGCGCAATCCTAGGCTTTTTCGACAAGATCAAGGTGCTTGCCTCGGAGGACTACCAGCAGGCGGTTATTCTTTCCGGCATGTGCTTTACCTTTGTTGTATGGGCCTTTTCAGCCCTCTTCCTGTTGACGGCTGTGCTATTCTACGTCTTCTTCCTCTGTCACTGGATTCCACGGGCTGATGGTGGCCTTGCCGGATACTGCGAGAGAAAGGTTAACAAGAAGCTGCTTCGCATTGTGACGACAAAGGTCAACAAGGCTCTGGCCAAAGGACAGGCCAACAGACTAAAGGCGGAGTTGGAGTTTGCGAAGAGAAATGGTGAGAAGGTACCACATCTCGACCGCGCAGCTACGCTCCCCACGATCCCCATTGTTCAAGGGAAAATGGAGGATAGCCTTCCTCAAATGCCCTCGATGGGACATGCCGAGAAGTCCAGTAGTACCCTTCCTATGTACACATCTCGTCCTAGCTCGCCTGGCAATTTCGAATTGGGCTTGGTGGGAGGGAGACATCGACTGCAACGGATGGCCACGGCGGGCTCGACGTCCAGCTACTCTTCCCGAGCTCCATTAACATCGTCTGCGGCAAATATGGGATATGCTCAAAAATCACAGTCATCAGCAAATAGTCTCGCGGATATAGACTACAATATCGGCATAGCACCGTCAATCCGATCTGCAACATCCAACTCACAGCGCAGTTTCTCCAATGTTCGACCTGGGTTCGGCCCAATGAGTTACTCTCTAAAGGAAGCCCTCTCCGAACAATTACGGCCAGTCCTTCTCATGGTAACATGACGCGATACCCTGGTCACGCAAGGCCACCCACAAATCGGTCAGTAGACTCCAATGCTACAGCGCCGCCCGCCATGGGGCGCACCACTACAGGCCCCATGACGTATCAACCATACAATCTTCATAATTCTGACGGACGAGCAAGCTCGGCTACATCTGTTGCAACACACAGAACCGCTGGTGGTTTTCCTCCGCCTTCTCGTAGCATGACAGGCCCGGTAGGCTCGGTACCACGACCAAGAGCAGCGCCGCCTGTGCAGCATCCGCCGAGTCGAACAATGACAGCACCAATCCCAACAGAAGGTGCCTACGACTGGTCTGAAACAGCCCAGGGTATGCGTGGAGGACCGGCATCAATGTATCGTGGCGAGCCATATGGCTATGACGTTGAGTCGCAGCCACACAATCGCCGATATTACTAGCAAAATAAGAATAATAACCCATCGAGGTATCTTATTTTTACCCCCAAAGCCTGCAGGGTCGGGAGCACACCTGGGACTTTCCACGTTCACCTTGAAATTCTTTTTCCTTTTTTTCACGGAAGCATGCGTTGGGGATTTGGCCAAGGAGAAGCCTACACACGAAATCTGCCACAAATAGTCATTTCATTCTACGACTTAGATACCCCCTTCACAAATGTATGAAGGTCACCGGTGATCAACAGGTGAAATATATTGGACGATGAATTCAACGTGTCCTGGGTTCTATCTTGTGATACATCATGAAACCAAATGGGAAAAGGAATGAATCCAAAGAGTGTGTTGTTGTGGCGACGTGCGGCATATCCCTTTGGTCCCTTTGGTCCGTATTAGCTCGAGCACCCCGAAATCTGTGTTTCAAATGCCGCGGCGAATGATGCCACAATTGCAGTTCAGTCAGCAATGTCGCCATTAATTAGAATTAGGTCCAGTCGCTCAAGGCGCGCTGGGCATCAAGTCCGTGGTGGATACAAAGCACGATCCTGTTTTCGAGGCGCTCTGGGAAGACGCCGATACGAACGGCACGGCACGACCTAACAATGGCCAGGGCAAGCCCATGTCGGCCCTGGCGACTGAGAATGATGGCGCGTAAGTGGAATTGGTTTATCCCGAGTGTGAGTTCCCTTCTTGTTCCTTGGATAACATCTGACATGTCTGATTTCCAGCCTTATTTTGGGGCGTCGTTGTGGCTGATGGGTTTCGAACCAGAGCTCGGCTTCATCACGGCGCGGAGACACGGGCCCGTGAGTCGTGACGAACCGCCTGTGAAGATGTAATGTCCGGGCGCCGCTGGAAGTTCCCGTGCTGGGACTCGGTGGCGAAGCTACATACATTGCGTCGCCCGACTGCGAAGCTATCGCCACGGCTGGTCTTTGCGGCCGGCGGAGTGGGCATCACCACGCCTTTCCCAGCACAGGCGCGTGGGGAAGAACATTCATGTCATCAGACAGGCATGTTTCTGTTATCTCTGGCATTTCCTCGGAAGTGCCTGTCATGCATGGCTAACAGTCGACGTCAGGTTGTCACGAATGATATATCTTCCACGAAAGTCCGGCTTTGCGTAAAGCGGGATTTGAGTATCGACTACCAGTACGTCATGTCAAACCTCCACCAGTAGGGGTGGCCAGTTGTACTGATCATGCACAGGATTCCCGACGACGTCATCAACTACATCTACGAGCACAACCATATCGCGAGCTGGATCCTGCAGAATCCAGCAAGGGAAAGGAACGGGCGACTGCGGAATCTGGCTCTATTTGAAGGTTATGTGATTGGATAGTAGACGTTCAAAGTGTCTTTATTTCTGTGTTGTATTTTTTTGTATTTTTAGGCGTTGGTGGGGGTGTTCTGCAACGATGCGAGACATGCATGATACGCGCAATATTGACGAGGACATTTATTTTTCATCCTCGGGTTTTCTTTCTTGTTAACACTCTAGGATCGGAGAGCTGAGCGATGCAGCGAAATAAAGGTGATTTCTTGCTGAGGGGATTGAAGAACGAGGAGGAGAAGGAAAGGTAAGGCGAGATGACACATTACAAGACATTTAGAGGAAGAAATGCAGTCGTCTGCAGGCGATGGTCACGAGTTGTGTGATCAGTCATGTCTGGTCTGTTTTTGTCAGTAGCCGGGCTTGGCTACGGGGTCGGTGTACCAAACCGGCATCTTGATTGTCCAGCAGCATCTTTCAGCAGGACCTTTTGGCAGGACCTTTTGGCATGAGCATGTTCTGTTTCTTGGATAGTCGTGGGTGCATCGCCGAAACTAGTCCATCATGGGCAAGGCGGTGGCCGATGCAGATGATAACAAACGTGCCCCCTCCCCCAAAAAAAAAAAAAAAAAAAGCCCACGCTCGGCGACAGCTTTCCTGGCACGCACCTGGGGAGAATTGAGAATAGGCAAGCTGGGGCGGCCGCCATGTAGTCTCTTGGCGAGGTCCGATGCAAAGAAGGCGTTTACTCGTGTTTACTCAAAGCGGTAGGTCGGTCGGCAGTAGACCCATGGTCCATGGAATTCGCATTGTCATGATTATCATAATTACCATAATTACCTCGTCGTCGGCTGCTTCTGCTTGCCGGAAATAAGATATAGAAAACCCGCACCTCTCTTCCCCGTTTCTGCCAGACATCGGATCGGGGGTCACTCTAGAGTCTAGACGATGAAGTCGTTTGCCTCTCTTGCGGCCGTCCTCGGGGCAGCCACCTGGGCGGCTGCCGTGACGATTGCCGAGATCAACGGGAATCGGTTCCTCTCTCCGTTTCGGGACGAGGACGTTAGTGGTGTGGAGGGCCTGGTGACGGCCATTGCCGAGGATGGCATCTATCTGAGGTCCACGAGACCGGACGATGATGATGCTACGTCGGAGGGATTGTTTGTGTTTAGCAATACCATCGGGAAGCAGGTGAAGACGGGCGATGTGGTGACTTTGAATGGGATTGTCAAGGAGTACAGGTTCGTTTTCCACCCCCCCAAAAGCCCCATGTTCCTTCCCCTTCATCTTTTGCAGACAAAGTATTGGAGCGCCGGACTGGAAACTAATGTGGTCGTCGCTTCTAGGAATAACAAGGATTACCTGTACCTCACGGAACTTACCAAGCCCTCCGAGGTGGTGATTGTCTCGTCCGACAACGCGTACAAGCCCCTCGTTGTTGGCGTAGCCACTCTTCATCCTCCCAACAAGGAGTTTTCCGGGCTAGACAAAGGGGGCATCTTTGGGTTTCCCAATGCTGTTGCGTCGATTAGCAAGACGAATCCGGTCTTGGACCCGACTGCCTATGGGCTGGACTTTTGGGAAAGTCTGGTCGGAGAGCTGGTGACTGTCAGGGACGTCTTCTTGGTGAGCCGGCCGAACAAGTATGGTGATGTTTGGGTCAGGGGAACTACACCGTGACGGGCATCAATGGTCAAGGGGCGTTACTATGCTCGACGGTGGTGAGTTTGGTGCCCCCTTTTTTTTGGTTATTCCCCTTTCTGCTTTTTTCATCATGACGCAACTCAATATGTGTGTTCACAGACTGACACTTTTTTTTTTTGCCATGGGCACGGGGTTTCGTAGATGCCAACCCCGAGGCCATCGTCATCGGTTCCCCCTCGACGGCTCCAGGAACCCGACAGATGCCAAGATGGGCGACTATGTCGGCGACATCACTGGCGTCGTCACCTCCGCGTTCGGAACCTATCGCATCCTGCCTCTCGAGAGCATCAAGCCCGTCAAGACGTCCAGCCCAGACTATCCGGCCACGAGGCTCACCAGCACCGGCGACTGCACCGGCCTCACCGTCGCCGGCTACAACGCCGAGAACCTCGCCCCCAATTCAACGCACATGCCCAGCGTCATCGACCAAATCGTCCACAAGCTGCGCGTCCCGGACCTCATCTTTCTGCAAGAGATCCAAGACGATTCCGGGCCGACCGACGACGGCGTCACGTCCGCCAACGCCACCCTCTCGGCCCTGGCGCGGGGCGTCGAAAAGTCCAGCGGCGGCGTCAAGTACGACTTTGTCGAGGTGCCTCCCGTGGACGGCCTGGACGGCGGCCAGCCCGGCGGCAACATTCGCTGCGCGTACCTGTACCGCCCGGATGCCGTGGAGTTGCACAAGCCCAACCCGGGGCGAGCAACGACGCCAACGAGGTCGTCGACGGCCCGGGGATCAGGTACAACCCCGGCCGTATCGGGCAGACGCACGACGACTTCGAGGCTGCTCGCAAGCCGTTGATCGCCATGTGGCGACCCGTCAGGGCGTCGGCGGACGACCCGGCAACGTCTTCTTCACTGTCAACGTGCATCTTACCAGCAAGGGCGGCTCGACGGGCCTACACGGGGACCCGAGACCACCTGTGAATAAGGGCATCGAGAAGCGAACTGGTCAGATGGAACTCACTGCCGTGGGTACCTTTTTTTTTTTTTTTTTTTGAAAAATCTGCACACATGCACAATAAACTTGAAGGGGAAAAATGAAGAAAATGAAAATAAAAATAAAAACTAACGCGTCTTGGTACCAACAACCCCGCAGAACTTCATCGCACAGATCCTCGAAAAGGACCCCAAAGCCCGCATCATCACAGCCGGCGACTTCAACGAGTTCACGCAGATCCGGCCCCTCGACGTCTTCGCCTCCAGGTCCGGCCTCACTGACGTCGATGAGGTGGCTGGCCTGCCTGGAGAAGAGCGGTACACGTACCTTTTTGATCAGAACAGCGAGGCTCTGGACCACATGTACATTAGCGAGGGGCTCGGAAAGGGCGCAGAGGTCGAGCACTTGCATTTGAATACGTGGCAGAGCTTTGGGGACCAGACAAGCGACCATGATCCGAGCGTAGCAAGGTTGAACTTTTGTGGCGTGTAAAAGCGACGTGGGAATGCATACATGTTGCTCAGTCGGTCGGTCATTGGGTAAGGCTGCGTATGGTGAGCGTGGTGTGTGCCGTGGTGGCTTGTAGGAGAGCTGGGCTTGGGATATGGGAGATAATCATGACATGCAAGATGGTAGGTAGGGTCTGCGTAGTTTACGAATCGATTGTCATCATGCGCGCACAATGTCTGCGCACTGCCAAACCCCTTTGCGTTGATAATCATACAGCGGATATCCCTAGATTGCCTTGTCTTGTAAAAAAATTGCGAACAGTTATTCGAAAAACTCTATGTTTCATCGTCGTTCTCCTCCTCCTCCTCCTCCTCCTCCTCCTCCTCATCGCTGTTGTCGTCACCGTCCAGCGCCGGGTCAGGCATGATGATGCCGTTCAAAAACGACACCTACATCGAGTTAGTCGGTCGCAAAGCAGTGAAATCTTACACACTGGCAACGTACAAATCCGGAAAGCCCTTGAATCATCTCTGCTAGCTTCTCCTGCACATCACCCTTTGTGAAGAGGTCCGCGTCAATCTTGGTGCCGACCGTGTAGTTTCGGAGCTTCAGCAGCTCGATATCCCGGTGGGTAACCTCGTACCCCTGCGTGGTGGCATCAGCTGGTTGGACATTCGTAGCCAGTGTAGCAACTCCATAGTGAAGTGATGGGAGGTGGGAAAAAAAAACGAACCATGGGTCGCTTCTTGAGCGCATTCTCCTGGTTTCTCTCGGCAAAGGACTTGACGGCGGCCTCGGGCCCCGCGCCGGCTTTGATCTTTGGAAAGAAAACCTTCTTGAACAAGGGCTCGTTGAGCGCTCGGCGCCACCGCTCGGCATGTCGATCGATGCTGCGCCGCAACTTGGCCACGAAGCTCGCCTCGGGATGCCATAGGCCGCCGCCGATGAAGGACGATCCGGGCTCGCAGTGGACGTAGTAGCATGCGTAGGGGCCTTTTCTACCCGTTCTCGACCACGCGGCTGAGAAATGAGGCTATATGGAGAAGGAACAAGGAGTATAAATGAGTCGCGGTACTATATGAAAGAAAGGGTGCCGAGTATGCATCCTCACCACACCCCCACCCCAGCCCTTTCTTACCTTGTACGGCGTCTTGATCTTACTGAAGCGGACGTCTCTGTATATGCGGAAAATGACATCCTTGACGGGCAACTCCGGGACCGTCTCATCCACATCAATGACAGTCTGCGTGGTTGTTTCAACAAACGACTGCCAGTCCTTCAGGGCTCGTCTGTACTCCTCGTCGTGAGCTGCGCAGAGTTAGCAATGAGATGCGCCGGGCGACGGACGGGCTTGATTTGTCGGGATGGCGTAAGCTCACATTTCAGCCAGGATCTCTTATTGTTCGCCTTTAGATCTTTGAGAAACAGTAGCGTGTTTTTGTGCACTTTGTAATCTGCATAGTCGACGCCGCCTGTGTCTCTCATCTTCTCGAGGGGTATAATCTCAACTTTGCGCGGGGCGTCGTCGTCGTCGTCGTCGTCGTCGTTGTCATCCTGGTCGTCTTCTTGACGATCCTCCTCATATTGGTCTTCGCTCTCTTCCTTGTTCTTCGATTGTCTCCTGGACGCGACCTTGCGCTGCTTTCTCGCGGGAGCTACGCTGTCGTCTGAATCCTGGGCGTCCTCAAAGTAAGAGCTCTTCTGGTCACTGGCGGATAGGCGGCCCGACCGCCTTCGATCAGTGCTTGGCTCTGGGGCCGATCTTTGCGCGCCGGCATGACGGTTCGTTTGGGGGAGGCGCTTTGAGGTCCGCGACGGATTCATTCGTGAAATTGTATGTAGTTGTCCGGATTATAGGGTAGGTGGTGTATTGGCCGTCTATGGGCGACGGCCATGTAATAAAGTCCGTTGCGTCATTGCACACGTTAGGTACAATTAATTGGATCGATTGGATTGGCTGGCCATGCTCGGTACCAGGCCCCTCCCCTCCCTCCTCTTTGGCTCAAGCTCAAGCTCGAGCTCGAGCCCCTTTCAAAGCTTCAAAGCTTCGTGTCTTGGCTCAACACACTTCAGATCCTCCACGACCAGCACGTCTGGCCACGGTGCCGAGACCAACAAGACAGGTACATCATTCCGTGACATCAGCACAGCCAAGCATGGCGTGGAAGCCAAGGATCGCACGCCTTTGGGCTCCGTGACTACGGCGCCGCAAGTGCCGCTCGCCACCCTGCCTTCATCATGATTCATGTGCATCACGGCGTCGGTAGACCACGGGTTGGCTGAGCAATTTGTGCCGTCTGCGAAGTGTCTCTGCATTATCTAGAGCCGCTGTGAAGGTGCTTGCGGGTATCGCCTCATGGCAAACAGGGCGTTCCATTATCATACTTGCTGCATGATGGAGACTATGATTACGTCCTTGTCCGAAACGCCAACATCAACATCAACATCAACACCAGTGAGGAGTCGCCATATTTGCGTGTAATGTTGCTTGTTACGACCAATGACTAACGTCTGAATGCCAGGTGATCAAGAAGTGCATCCAGATGCGCCAATCAGTGAACTAGGGGAATGAAAACAATCGTGCTAGCCCAATAGATGCGGCATGAAACCAGTAATTCCTGGCACATCTTCCAAGAACTTGTCGGTGATGGCGTTGGCCCTTTTAAGGCTTCTCTCCATGCAAACTTTGGCCTCGCTTTTCTCTCATCCTTGCTCGTCCAGTCAACGACTCGACTGACGGTCCCTTTCTCGTCCAAATGGACGGAATTGACATAATTGTCGACACATTTGAGATCCGACATGGCTGTGCGTGCTTCTGTCTCTGCTATTCCTCTTGGTGCCTCCGCATACGCCAACCCGAATGTATCAGCCTTTTTGATATTGTCTCTCGGAATTTAACGGAACAAGAAAAGTGGGTGAAGAACAAGATAGCTGGTTTTGAACAGTGATCCATCATCTTGGGCAAAGCTGGGCAGCCAAGCGCTGTAATTGACCATCTTTACAATCCAAACTATTAATTTTCGGGGTTTCGCCGAGGTTTGTTTCTACACAATATATGCTGGCTATACCTGGCCAGGTGAACATTGACTTAAATTTTCAAGATGCACATTCAATCCGGCCCATGGTCACAAGATGTTTCACGTCTTCATTTAGGAAAGTTGGCTTCACTTCCTTGAAGATCCAACTGCAACCAAGAAGTTTTGGAATAAGCCAAACAGACCCTGTGGCGAGACATTCAAGAAATAATAGTGCCAGTGGCGTCTTGGCTCTTCTCGTGTTGATCCATCGACTATGCTGGCCTAGTAAGTTGAACGAAATCAACCAAGTGACACATGGCTAGTCTGCGTAGTAGCCATTTATTAAACGAAGTCTAACTATTCATTTTCGAATAACGACGGGCCTTTCTCTACCTGACGCTACCTGACGTCGGGAGTTTGGATGCACTACACCTCTTGATCTACGTCAAACTGGCATGCTAGACGACACAGCGCCGACTTGGACAATTTCAACATGTCAAATTGGTTTCTACGCAAAGAAATGGAAGAGAGAAAAGAACCTGCCGATAGGTGGCGTGCGCGCGAGACATGCGATTCATTCCTCCACATCATTAAACTAGGCAGCGTTCCACGACAATGAGACGGACGACGTCATTGTTCGTAACGGGCCATTGCATGCGTCGACATCGTTCAGGGTCGACTTGAAGCTCAAAACACATGCCATGAATGAGAAAGCCTCCTCTTTCTGCTTCTGGTACTGCTAGGGTCAGAAACTGGGAATAGACTGGACGCAATCCAAGTACCTCGAAAAGATAAAGCCAAATGCCCAGCTATCAGTGGCTACATAGTTGATCACCGACGCTCTAGACTCCCAGCTCTTTTGCCTTCGTTCTGAAAGGGCGTTCCCAAATCTCGCGGGGGACGACAGAGCCAGTCTCTTCTCTTCTTCTTCTTCTAAAATTCCCAAAAGGTATTCAGGCGAGGTTCACATGCTTCCATCCACGGGCCATACCCGCCAAGCCAGTCCTCGGGGTCCAAGCAAGAAGAGGGTCTTTCAAGCATCAGATATTGTCCTTTCATGCTCTATATAATCCATGATGATGAAAGGGCCAAGATTAGTGGGGTTCTCCGCTGCAGTTCCGTGATGGTATATCTTGGGCACCGGAATCGTGGTGTTTGCCGCGACGTAGCGCATTGTAGCCACGTCATGCTTGGTCTTCTCAATGAACTGAAAAATGCCTGTTACGATGAAGGAGTATGTTTTGGGGAGCAATGGGCAATGTGCCTAATTACCTTTACCGGGATCCTCATCGCAGCCGACGTGCCAATCACTGCATTCCAGCCGATACTATAGTCCCGTTGTACTCGCCCCTGATGGGTACGTGAAGCCCTACAGCTTTTGCAGGTCTGTGTTGCATTATGAGGTGGACGATGGCACGGCAAATGTTGGAGTTTGTGGTAGGTCGAAACGTACGCCGTACAAATAAACGATGTAAAGAAACGTTGCTGCTTTAATCGCAGCTGGCCCAGGGAAGGCCACTAACCAAGCGAGTACGTCACTTTAGTACAAGTCACTTCTAAAAGGGTCTAGTTTCCGAGATTTGGCGAATTATCTTGAGTTCTGCGCACAGAATATTTAATATATCGACCAACTGACCGCCTGGGGCTGGCTCTCCTTTTCTCCAAACTCCAAGATAGGATAGAAGCTTAAAGATATGCTTAATGGTTGAATCATACTAGCGCACTCAAAATGACAAACGTTTATACATACACTCCTGATAGTTCGGTAGCGAGGTTATTTTCCCAACTGTCGTTGCAAGTAAAGTACTTGTTAAGAGGGTTGGTTTGCGTATACACAGGGTAGCTCGTGCCCGAAATTTTGGCATAAAATCGTGTCAGATGGTAATCGTGCCACGCCCCACATTATTTGGCAGTTAGGAAACCCTAACCACTAAAGGTAATGCTTATTAATGCAACGGACTAATTAGTGTAACGGACTAATTCAACGATAGAACGCGTTAAACCGCGAATTTTGCTATTATTAGCGTTTTTATTCTAAAACCTAATATTGAATTACGTATTAATAAGGCTCTTAATTATATTAATAATAATCTAAGAGCTAAAATCTAAGCGGTTACGCGTTAACTTAACATACCATATGATTACCTTATTCAACGAAGTTAAGGGATCTAACCTAAAAGGGGTTAGTACTTATCTAAAATAAAACCCCGTGGCGTGGTGGTTACACGCTGTGGAGACCTGTTCCGGGTCGCAGGTTGTGGGTTCGAATCCTGCACGGGGCATAGTTTTTAGAGGTCTTGGTCACACCTCTAAAAATTGAACCAATCGCAGTATAAGGGAAAGTGAGTTTGCGACCTTCACTTTTCCTTGTATTGCAAGCGAATTAAACAAGCTACTTCGCTATATAAATTAGCGAGGATACCTAGAGCTTAAGGTCTAATTTTAAGCTAGGGTTTGTAACTATATTGCATAAAGGGATTAGGGAACCAGATTGAAGAAGACAGGGATAGTTAGAGGGGAAATCGTTGTGAAAAAGGGTAATTTAGGAATCAAACACCCACGAGTTAGAACCATGTAAGTAGCATAACAAATCGTTATAGGTTTTTCACTCAACTAGGTAACTAACTAGTTATCTAGTTATTAGATAACTAGTAACCTAGTACGGTTTCCTATAACAAAGCAGCCGGAGTACTAGTACTAGCCCTACATACAGCTAGCTGGTGTAAATAATATATATAAGGCTAGTACTAGTACTCCTACTGCTTTGTTAAAAGGAAAACCCTTAATTAGAAAGAAAAGCCCCTTATATCTATGTTTAGGCTAACGCTAACCCTACTCTAGGCTTGCGTTACGTTATATATAGCCTATTATAGGTATTTATTACTAGCTTATGCTAGCCTTATTTTATTAAAAAAAGAAAGAAAGAAAAAGAAGGAAAATCTAAGGTTCCTAGCCCTATTTAGTTCTACTCTAGTCTTACTCTAGGTCTATTCTAGGCCTCCTATATTATCCTATAGCGTAGTGAATTTAGCTTTATAATAGTAATTTACTTCTTATTTACTTTTTAGCTAACTCCTTTATAGCCTTACTTTTAGTCTTCTCTAGCCTAGGTCTAGCTTATTAGTCTAGTAAAGTTAAAGTACCTAATGTTATTTGTCTTCTATAGGGAGAGTGTAGTTTTGGTTCGAGTCCTAGGCGTTATCTAGTTAGATTTTCGTCTCGTGTTTTTATTTCTTCGTTGATATCTGTGATTCAGCCCCCTGTACGATGTATATATATATAACTAACTTAATAATATAAATCTTATAATATACACTAAGTTTATTATAGATACTATAAATTATATTCTAAAAAAGAAGGCATTAAAGAGGGTATTAAATATATTAACTAATCTAAAGCTTATTAGAAAGCTCTAGACTATACGCCTTCTAAAGCACTATAGTTATAAGTAATGCCTTTAAAAGAAGCTTAACTCTAATTATAAGGTATTAGAAGATATATAAGTTATGAATTTATACTTTAATCAATAGATTTTAAAAGACTTTCCTTCCGCACCGATCTAAAGGTCCGGAATCGCCTCTAAAATACAAACCACATTAATATTCGAATTCTCTACCTCTATTTACCCCCTCCTATAATGTTATATTATAATAGAGCTAGAGGTAAGCGTAAGGGCAGAGCTTTGCACTACAATACAATACATTACATAATACAATACAAGTACTTTTTCACAATACAATACAATACATGTATTGTTTTGTATTTAATTGTATTTTTTTATTTTTCTACGCTAAAGTAGATTTCCTTAATTATAAGGCATTATAAGGTATATATATCTAATAATAAGTAATAAGGGTTTACTTTAGACTTACTTTTATATAATTATATAGTAATAGCTTCTTATTATTAGTTTTAAGAGCTTTTTCTTACCTTAAAACCTAGTATCTAATAATAATATAATAGTAAGTCTAAAGTAAGTCTTTATTAACTTTATAATAGTATTACCTTCTTATAATTAGTTATAAAAGCTTTTCTTACTTTAAAACCTAGTATTTACTAATATTATTATAGTAGGTCTAGAGTAAGTCCTTATTAACTTTATAATAATATTCCCTTCTTAAAATAGTATTTTCTTATATTAAAACCTAGCATTCACTAATATTATAAAAGTGGGTCTAAAGAGGGTTCTTATTAACTTAATATTAGTATTACCTTCTTATTATTAGTTTTAAGAGCCTTTTCTTACTTTAAAACCTAGTATTTACTTATATTATAAAAGTAGGTCTAAAAGTAAATCCCTATTAACTTTAAAGTAGTATTACTTTCCTATAATAGCTTTTTCTCACTTTAAATCCTAGTATTTACCAAAATCATAAAAGTGGGTCTAAAGTGGGTCCATATAATTTTTATAAGAGTATTGCCTTCTTATCATAACTTTTTCTACTTTAAAACCTAGCATTTACTAATATTATAAAAGTGGGTCCTTAATAACTTTATTTTAGTACTACCTTCTTATTATAAGTTTTTATAGCTTTTTCTTACTTAAAAGCCTAGTATTTGTAAATATTATTAAAGTGGGTCTAAAAGTGGGCCCTTAAAACTTTATATTAATATTACCTTCTGAATATTAGTTATTATACGTTTTTCTTACTTTAAAACGTAGTATGTTTAAACTTTATCAAAGTGGGTCTTAAAGTGGGTCCTTATTAACTTTATATAAGTATTACCTTCTGAATATTAGTTATTATACGTTTTTCTTACTTTAAAACCTAGTATGTTTAAACTTTATAAAAGTGGGTTTTAAAGTGGGTCCTTATTAGCTTTATATCAGTATTACTCTCTTATAATAGCTTTTCTCACTTTAAAACCTATTATTAATAAGTGAATTAGGACTTACTTTAGACTTACTTTTATAATAATACTAAAGACTAGGTTATATAGCTATTAAAGCTATTAAAGCTATTAAAGCTATAAAAGCTATAAAATTATAATAGAAAAGACTATTTAGGACTTACTTTTAAGAGAAATATATTATATATTTTCCTTTTAAATTTTATTTTTACTATCTTTAAAGCTAATTCTAGGAAGGTTTTTCCTTCTCTTTTACTTTTACTTTAGATTAAAAAGCTTTAAAAGTAAATATAATTATTTATAATTCTAATAAAAAGGTCTTATAGCTATAAGACTGTTTTTAAGTAATATAAAATTCCTTTATTCTTATATAAGTTCTTAATATAGATAAATATTATTATTAGAGTTTTAGTTTATTTATATATAGTTATAATATTTTTCCTTAGGGTAAGTTTTACACTTAAAGTTAAGAAAAACTATTAAAAAGATAATAAATCTAAGAAAAAGGTATAAACTTAGAAAGACCTCTAAAATTAGTTTTAAAAATTCTATAATAAGTTATATTTAAAATATGCTATAATAGATGACTAAGCAGTAATTATTAGGTTAATATTCTAAATTAGCTAGATATTTAAAGATTTATAAAAAGCAAATAAATTATATTAAAAAAGTGACTTATATTAACTAGATTAGTTATTAAATCTACTATATAATAGAATTTTATAATACCCCACTTTTTTTTACCCCTAATAATACATTGTATTGTATGTATTGTATTGTATTGTATTGTATTGTATTGACAATACAATACACAATACAATTGTCAGGAGAGCTCCTAGAGCATCGGATGTGTGGATGCGGCCTGCGCATTGACTAGGATAAAACCCTCGATGAGATAACGGTGGAGACAATGTATTAGAAGTACCTCCATAGACTAGTCATTACCATAGCGCACTGTGTACCCTTTAGGTATAAAAGTTAGGTGCTGTCTGCACCTCTAATTAACCGGAATCAAACCTTTTCTATTAGCTACACTAACCCCTACCTTTAATAGTTATAAGCCTAGGAGGCTTCTATTGCCCTTATTATTAATTATTAGAGGATAAAAGCTCTGTTAAAGTTATTAATTTAACGCTTGCCTATATTAAGAGATAATTGCCCTTTATTATAATAATTAGTTAAAACAACAACCCTATGCTTCCTTTCAACCAGTATGGTTCCCTTTATAATATCTAAAGAAACTCTAAATATAGTGTTATTATTAGAGAAGGACTAGATTAAATAGTACGCGCAAACCAAGAATTACGCAGAATCTCATGGTATCTAGGAGTATATTAATCTAAATTAGGATAAATTACTAGAAGAACTAATAATGCTTGCTTACCTAAAAAGAGATCTAAGACTAGAGATTACAGCGGATAACCCTAATGCTTTAGAAGACTAGAAGATTGCTTATAAAGACACTAAAGATAAGTATAACTTTAAATATAAAGATCTATAATTTAACCTTATAAAATACATAAACCTATTAAGGCAAATACTAAAGATTAGGAATTTATTTATAAGACCTTTTAAAGAATATCTAAGACTCTCTTAACTTTAATAGCAAAGAGAAGGGAAAGGAGTTAGTTTATTAGCACTCTTAAAGAATATTAAAGCTTCTTTAGGATTAATATAAGCTAAATATAAGGAAGATATTAATTCTTATGGAAACGCGCCTTAATAATTACTTATAAGCTAAAGATTCCTATAATTAGTACTAATAGGCAGTAATAACAGAGGTACTATAGAGGAATTATTAAGACCTTAAGACCTAATAGACTAAGGAGATAATGCTATATAAGTTTATAATCCCTCTTTATAGTAAATTTAAGTTATTTTAGAAGAAATAGAATAATTTGCTTAATAAGAGTATAAATTAGAGCTTTCTTAAGGCTATTATAGAGTTTAAAAGAGACTACAAAGCTCCGTAAAGCGTACTAAAGGCTACTAATGTGATTATAACCAATAAATCAATAGGATTAAATAATTTAACGAAATCTAAGAGGCCTAAGTACCCTAGATATACGAATTACACGGTTAGAGATACCTTAAAGTAATAGGAATCCTATAATTTATTTAAGGCTTTATATAAGTTAGACCTTACTCCTAAGAACTAGGAAGTTAGGAAAACTCTAAAGATAATATTAAGAAGTATCTAAAAGAGAATCTATAAGAGAAAACAAAGGCTATAAATTAGAAGTTAAAGGAGAAGAGTAGTAGTAATATTATTATGCCCTTATAGAATCCTACAAATAACTCTATAGCTATTACTCTAGGCAAGAAGTTAGCTAATGTATTATTATTTATACGCGCTAGGCGCTCTTAACGCATTACCCTGTCTTTAAATACAGTTAATAGCTTAGAATCAAAGAGGAATATAGTCCTTTATAACTCTAGAGTAAATATTCACATCTTTAACAACCCTTATTAGTTTAAGCAAGCTAAATTTAATAATACCGTTATAATAGAGGTGGAGGCTAGTGGCATAATCTATGTGGCTTTAGGCAAAGGTCTAGTGTATATCTTAGTGATAGATCCGCTATCTAGAACGCTAAGGATAATTATACTAGAGAAAGCGCTACTAATCCTAGAATTTCATATTAATCTTATATTAGTAATAATTCTAATAAAGGCAGGGATCTTCTAGAATTAGAAGAAATACTTCCTATATAAAGGATTAAGGCCTATAGCGAGAGTTTACGATATTAATAAGCTCCACATATTATTATGGCTATTAGAAGAGCTAAAAGAGGCCTACGCTATAACTAGCAGGGCACTAAGACTGCCTTAAAAAGGAGATGCAGAGCTTTAGTATTAATAATGCGGTTATCTAGGCGTACGTGCATTTACAAAGCTTACGAACGTAGCTTTAGGGGTTAAATTAATAGGTCCTAAGCTTGCAAAGTGTAAGGTCTATGCTACAGGCAAAGCTAAGCAATAGAGATTATAGGTTGCACCTAAAGGCCTTCTATAAGGGCTGGGTTATAGGCTTTCCGTTAATCTAGATTACTATAACTCTCCTTGTTAGAATAGTAATAGGTATTAGTGTGTTTTTATATGCCTTATAACCTTAATAAGGTTCTTTTATTCCTTTAAAACAAAGGATAGCATTCGCAATAGCTTTTATATAATAATAGCGTTTCTAAGCACTTAATTTAGGGTTTAACTGCGCTTTCTATATAGTAATATTAAAAAGCCCTCTTTATAGAGCAAATAAAAGATAAGATAGCCCTTACGGGTATTATAGTCTATAATTCAGCTCCCTTAATGCCTAGCTAGAATAGAAAGGCAGAGAGATCTAGGGAGTAGTTAAGCAGAAAGCTTATACGTTAAGCCTAGAGGCTTAGCTCCTAATAGATCTTAATAATAAGGTCTTTAATACCGCGGTTTATCTATTAAATTAAATGCCTTTTAAGCATTACGGAACCTAGATTATACCTTATAAGCTATGGTGGAATTAGGCTAGGAAAACGGTTCTAGCCTATTTATAGATAGCAGAGATCTAGAAGCCCTTAATTGCATATCTACAAGCCTACGGATATAAGGCTTTTCCTATGATAACAAAGGCTCTAGAGCACGTTAAATCGCATAACGCGATCCTATAGTTAGAGCAGAAAGCTTATATTAGGTACCTTATTAGTTATAGAGGCAAGTCCTAATACATTATTTAGGTGCTTTCGCTTTATAATCATAAAGTTATTATATTAGCGTGTGTTTAATTTAATAAGAATTCCTTCTTTAAACTAGAAGAAGAGCTTAAATTAGCTTAAAAGGAAAAGATATTAATAATCACACTACTTAAAGAGCTTAAAGCTAATAATATTAATAAGGAAATCAGTTAAGACCTTATTAGATTAGAATTAGAAGAGAAGGATCACTCTCCTATGCCTTTAACCATAGAAGGAGAAAACAAATAGTTTAAAGTAGAAACACTACCTTATATAATAGGGAAAAAGATAACCTTTCTAGTGCACTTTTAACCCCTCCTAACTCTTCTTATAAGGCACTAGTTACCGTAGAGAATAAAGAGCTTAGGATAGAAGGTAATAATGCACTATATTATGAAATTAATAAATTTATGCGTAATATAATAATTAAACACGCAGAGACTACCACGGAGACTAGCGAAATTACTAGCGAAGGTAGTAAAGAAGTGGAGAATCGTTATCCCTAGGATAATAGTATTAATCTAGATAATATTATTACTAGAAAACGCTAAAGAAAGGAAATATATAAAGCTAGGTAGGCATAGTTTTCTTATGCCTTTTCTACGGTATTATAAGGCACTTAATATAGTTTATAGATTAAAGATATGCCTCTAGAACCCGCCTATTATTAATAAGCTATAGCTTTACCCTATTATAACCGCTAGAAGGAAGTGATTATAAAAGAACTTTTAAAGCTCCTATCCCTAAATTACTAGGAAGATATACTAGATAAATCCCTTAATCTAGAACTCTATAAGGAAATTATAGACCTTAGCTAGGTCTTTAAATATAAGACTAATAAGAAAGGAGTAGTAATAGAGTTTAAAGCTAGAATAGTTATTTAAGGTAACTAATAACTAAAGGATAACCTTAATAACTACGCTATAACGCTCGCTTTATAATCTCTACACATGCTACTTACAGTCTGCTGCGCTAATAATCTTAATACCTAATAATATAATGTTCAAAATGCCTTTCCTTACGCAAAACTTAAAGAACCTATCTTTTACAAACCTCTAGAGGGTATAAACGCAAAAGATTATCTCTAGAAGATAATAAGAGCGTTATACAGGCTGCGAGAAGCTCCTTAATAATGGTTCCTTTATTTAATAAGATTTCTCTTGAATTTAGGCTTTATATAAGGGAAAGAAAACCCATGTATCTTTATAAAAGATAATTTTATCCTGTTTTTCTACGTAGATAACATTATAGTGCTTTACCCTAATGGATCTAAAGCAGAATTTAAAGAATCACATAAATAACTAATGAATGGCCTAGACGTTAAGGACCAAGGCAAATTAAAGTAGTTCCTAGGCATTAAAATCATTAGAAATCGCGATACTAAAGAGATATAGTTATCGCAGGAATTATACATTTAAAAGATTGCTTAGAAATTCATTCCTAATATTATTAATAACAATCTAAAGAGCTTAACCTTTGCTCCTCTTCCTATAGCTATAATCCTCGCTAATACTAACAAAGCTTCTAACAAAGAGATTAATTATTATAGAGCAGTTATTGGCTCCTTAGTGTATCTTTACATTATAGGAAGACCTAATGTAGTATTTATAGCATTAAAGCTAGCCTCTTTTATAATAAATCCATTAGCAAAGCATATTAAGCTCGCTAAAGGAGCTATTTTATATGCTTAGAATATAAAGAAGCTTTGCATTCGCTACTTAGGCGCGGATAGCTTTAATACCCTATTTTCTAGCACTAATGCTTCCCTTAGCAATAACCCTAATACTTATAGATTAACATAAGGCTATGTTTTTATTATGCATAGCGCTGCGATTAATTAGAAGTTAGGTAGGTAATATTATATAATAACTTTAAGTATAGAAGCAGAGCTCTTTACCCTAAATTACAGTGTAAAAGAGTATATATCTCTAGGGAGGTTACTTTATAATATTAAGGTCCACGTGCTACCGCTTTCTATTATCTAGTGTGATAATAAGTAGATAATCTAAATTATAGAGTATATAGAAGGAAGGCTTTAGACTAGCCTTAAGCACCTTAATATAAATTAAATATGGATTTAAGAGCAATATATAAAGGGTAATATTAAGGTTAATTAGTTAAAGACCTCTAAGATGCCTATAGATAGCTTTACAAAGCCTTTATTAGGTTAAATACATAGGGATTTCTGCCACTGGATTAGCTTACGCAAGATCCCTACGTAACTATAACACTAGAAATTTGTTATAATCACTTCCTATACTAATAAACTCTAGCTTTAATAGATATCTTAGCTAGGGGTGTGTTAGGAGAGCTCCCTAGAGTATTAGATATGTGGATGCGGCCTGCGCATTAACTAGGATAAAACCCTTAATAAGATAACGGTGGAGATAATGTATTAGAAGTACCTCCGTAGACTAGTTATTACTATAGCGCACTGTGTACCCTTTAGGTATAAAAGTTAGGTGCTATCTGCACCTCTGATTGACCGGAATCGAACCTTTTCTATTAGCTACACCGACCCCTACCTTTGACAACAATACATAGGGCAATACAATACAATACAATACATCGAAGGGCCAAAAATACAATAAATACAATACATGCAAAGCTCTGAATACAATACAATACATTTGTTAGGAGCAGAACAGCGACAGCATCCATGAGGGTGGCGACGGCATTAATGAGGGTGGAACCTAGCGGGGCACGGAGCTAAGGGCTAGCTACGGGCTAGTTGCGTAAGAGCTATAGGCTATTTAAAGGGGCTTTCCTATAAACTAAGGGAAAGGGCTAGAGATTAAACCTTTAGGCTCTGATCCACGAGCCGGTGCAAACTTTGCGCGAGTGCAAAATGCATGTAAACGGACGCGCTAGCCATTTTCGTCACCTAGATTACATAGAAATTTATGGAACTTTGTCCTAATTGCATAGGCACCACCTCTCCCCTGTTTATAATGTATCTTTTTAACCAGGGTTACGCAGATGCCTATGATTGGTTAATAAGCCCTATTTCCTCACTTTTATGCTAATTTCTAGGCATAAAATTTGCACTTTACGTAGTACGCTCACAAACTTTGCATAGGTGCAAAGAGACAGTACAAAGTAGCCGCCCCATATAAATCCACATACAACTTGTACCGTGGAAAGTCGGTGCATACTTTGCACCGGCTCGTGGATCAGAGCCTAATTGGTGCATGGGAACGGTATTTAAGTATTATATATTCACCTCATTGTTTCGAGTTTTATCAGATTGACTAGTATCAAACAGTCGTCGTTAACCGTGACTCGAAATCAGGGTCTCAGGGTTTCGTCTTATTATTTACTAGAGAAATTACTCCTTTCAGTGTCACTTCTTCGCCCCTACTATACACATTTAATTCCCAGTCGATTAATAAGAATGATTTGATGCGCGGCAAGGCAGAGAGAGTGCTCGCCGAACGCTTGACATAGAGACTCAGCAAAGCCGGCTGTTGGGCTTCATTCAAAACAAAGAGCACCTGAGTTCAGTACCCTGGAGTCTATTCATCTGGAACCAAAAGATTTGCAAGTCATGCGTCAGCTTGCGGCATTAGTCCGAATTATCGCGCTGTCAACAAGGATTTGTCGAAAACACCAAATTGCGTTGCATAACAAAATCCCAACTCAGTTGTCCTCGTTCCATCTAAACCACCAATAAGCAATTAATTAATGCCATAGAGACGACAGACACATACCTTTCCGAGCATCTGGAACAGAAGTAGAACATAGTAGTGCCCTCGTCAGCGCTCCTTAATTGAAGTGACGTATATCGGACTTCGTTCGCATGACATTTGGGACATTGTACATCGATCGTAGACCAAGTATCTGTGGATGAAATATTCGTCGGAACATTAAAGGCCTCTCTTTCTGACGTAGTCGCGAAGTGAATCTGTCTGTGGAGGAAACGATGACTTTGTTCAGCAATTCGTCTGCAAAAGTTAGTGCATCGCTCTCTATCATTGTGTCCCATGTTAGGCACATAATTCTATACTTTTGTTGATTTCAGAGCAGTGATCACATTTTACCTCATGATCTGAAGAGATAGGCAGCGTGTCTCCGCACGCGTTGCAGAACTGGATCGCCATGTTGCCTGAAATATCCAGCAAGAGATGAAGGAAGAAGAGAGAAGTGTGGGAAGAAAATTCATTCGCCTCTGCCAATCATCAACCTAGGGCGCTTTGGGATTAGCCCCAACCAAAAGGCTGGGCTTGATCCACTACAAAACCGGCCCAATTGCTTGTATGCTAAGCATCGCAAATGCCCTTGCTGTTAACATAGGACACTGTACATAACAGGGCCATACATCGATCTACTTCCCTGTTGCGCCTGCCTCACCTGAGCGCATGGCTGGCAAATGCCCATGCACTTTACATCATAGTAGCCATCAGTGCTACAAATGTACAAGCCCTCCTCCAACTTGGGCCTACAATGATCATTTTTATTGTTTCTCTGTAGTGCCTGCAGCCCATAAAGTAATGTCTCTCACGTTGGCACATCCCGGCAAAAGTTAAACTAAGACATTAGTTAGCCAAAAACAAAATCTTTAAGACGGGAAGGACAAGAAGGCACAGTACTAGCAATATGATGGGCAATGAATACAGCATTCCATAGCGTGAATAATAGAAAGGATTGTGGACTATTTGTCTATAACCAAAGTCAATCAGAGTTGGACATCGAGAGACTTATATATGTCACTTTTCTGACCGCATGCCATATTGAATGAGCGGAAAATCACTTGACCAGCAAAGCGAGCTTCATCCGCAGAGAACTGCCGTCCTCTCTACCCATTTGAGAGACTAAACGAGCTTTGATGTGACCTACTTCCACAACCGCTCGTCTGATCACCGAATGAATGACCAATCGATTGTATCGCCAGACGCCAGCATCCACGACCTAGCGTAGCATTCAGCGCCGGATCTCATTTTCAAGTCGAGAATAATCAAGGGCAAGGGTGATGAGAAAAGCTGGAAATTCCATTGTGGAAGCATCACATGTTAAAATTAGTCGCCACCTAAAGACTATAATGTAGCAGGCGGTAAATGATTGGCAAAGGGCCTTTGCCAAAGGCCTAAGCTTCCTGTCTTCCGCGTGCTAAGGATCCCAGATCTTCTCCGATAAGTGGGGCCTTGTAAAGTGGGATAATGAAAGACCTGGGAGGATAATATACCTCCTCTTGAGTTAAGATGTTGTAAAATACGGGAGCAATTCCGTGCGACTCTATTGATAGTCGTAAGTAAATCTGTAATATTGCTTCGGAAACATTGAATCACCAAAATAAACACATAATGCAGCCTCATTGGTAATGAGCGGCAAAATCTGACGTAGGAAATGAATGCTCTGACAAACACGGCACGGTATAACTTCTATTCGTTGCCGCCATTGTGGTTCGCCCGTGTGTGGTAGGCAGCAGCACGCCATGTTACGCGCCGTTCCCGGTCAACTAATCATCTGTCACCATTCGACTAATCCGTCAGCTCTACAAATAAACCATGTAAATATGTACAGTAAGTAATCCTTGCTCCAAAAATCGAAAATCGATAAAAACAAGGTCACTGGGGACGCCGCGTCACATGGCGTGCTGCTGCCTACTACACGGGTGAACCACAATGGCGGTAACGAATAGAAAAAGGGAGCGTTTATGGAGCATCCTCTGGCGTAAGGAGCATCCCTTTGTGGCTAGGAAGTGGCTTAGACATCCGTTACCGGCCACCCATAGTAATTTGTATGGTGACCAAGTCTAATGTGTTAAACGCGTTTATAATGCATGTGATGTAATGCTGCCTTGCATTATACGGATGTACAGACTATAAAGCTATTCACATAGCTATAATTAAATTAACTTAATAACAAGAGTTAAGGTCTTATATTAATGCAATTGAGCCCGCTTCCTCCTGTACCTAAGCTTTAAAGAGCTTTAAAGGTAAATAAGGCTATTTACGAATTTTTACGAATTCTAGTGGTAAGGGCTTTGTGTCTTGATTGCCTTACTAATCTACAGCGGAGCCCGATATCGGGCGCTCACACACGCAAGCCACAGAGGGGATGCTCCTTACGCCAGAGGGGATGCTCCATAAACGCTCCCTAGAAAAACGACACCTTGCGTGATGGCTATATCGTGCTGTGTTTGTCAGAGTTTTCATCTCCTTCATCACATTTTGCCGCTCATTATTAGTCTATGAGGCTGCACTATACATACTCGTGTGGTGGTGATACAATGTTTACGAAGCACTGGTGTTGACTTCGTTCCGAAGCGGGCATCACGGTCGTGACTGCAAGCCTTTGATCTGAAGCGCAGCGTGGCAGAGGATGTCCAGATCTCCTGCTATCGGCCCACCGTAGCCCCACGCAGGCAGCTTGTGCTACTCATCGACGTGGGGCTCCGCAGCCGCTCTAAAAGGCCAGCTCCAGAGCTGCGAAGCCACTTCCAACGCCGTGCTAAGATGTTGTAGATTCCTGACTGGTTAGAAAGTCACTAATCGTGCACCTAATCGTGGGCACCTAATCGTGCCCAGTGCTGATGATGTGGATGACGCCACCTGCGCAAGGCAAACATGCCGACAAATATTTTTGCACAAATCCATTTTTATCGAGCCCTTTCTCTGCTGGTGCAACGTCTCACGTAGTCTTAAATCTGCCCCTCCTTGTTGTCCCGATTTTGCGGGGGAGCAACAATTCTTCAGAAACCCATCCACATGAAACCAGGTGACTTGCGTGGCTGCTATCTCCTGCTATTTCTACAGCTCATTGACTTGTCCTATCTGGCTGCCTGATGTAGCAGTCCAAGGCAAGCAACTACAAGGCTTACCATTTACACGCCAGTTAATAAAACTTGCCCTGTAGCACTACAGCGCAGTATTGTGGAAACAGGCGGTAGCATTCCTGGGCGACCAGAGCGAGGCCCAAGGCAGCATATAGCGTTGCAATATCTTTATTGCCGAGTACAGGGTTGTACCGGGCAGGAAGGATAGTTGATTGACTAGCGTCGCAGTTTGGCGAGCCTAGTGGACACCTCAGGATCGAAAGCACTACAGGATATTACGTTCGAAAATGGAACTGCAACGGTGAGACGAACCGTTTTCGCGGGGGAGAACACATTGACCGAGACGTAGGATTAGAAGGAAAGCGGAACTGGAAGACACTGACACATGGGCTATATGCATCATTCCCGCTGTCGTCCTTGGATTTGGTGAGCTACAAGCCTACCCTGTACACTTCCCTGTACTTACATTGTATGAAGGAGAAATTATATCCTCCCGTGATCACAAAGACTGCTCTAGATTATCAGACGGTGGCTTGAAATACTTTGAAGAGAGTTGGCATAAATGTATCCATTAGTTGAGTTTCCCGGCTGCAAATTATTGAGATTGATCGACTTGTTGGCAAGGCGGTCTCGAAACAAATTTTCGCAGAGGCAACAAGACCGCGAAACATTGGTCTAAAGTCGCTCAGACTTGACGGTGTCGTCCCAATTCCACCAGGCGGCAGGACTCAGAAAGTTCGCAGTGGGTCAAATCCGACAGAAACACCCGAGCACGGTGAGCCGCAAGAGCAAGCTGGTTCCAATACTTTATAAACTAAGGGGTATTTAGGATATATATAATCAAAAGTGAGTCCTAGTATAATTAAGCTTATATAAGCTATATATCTTAGTTTTAAAAGTTTATAAGTAATATATATATATATATTACTAATTCTAGAAGTTTTATACTTTCTTTATAGGTAATATTAATAAGATATATAGATTTATTATATATATTTTACTATCCTTTTTATAAACCTTTGATACTTTTTCCGCACCAATCTAAAGGTCCGGAATCGCCTCTAAAATACAAACCACATTAATATTCGAATTCCTTACCTCTATTTACCCTCCTATAATATCGCATTATAATAGAGCTAGAGGTAGGTATAAGGGTAAGATACTAATAGTAATTAACACTAGAGAAAGGGGCTAGCATAGAGCTATTACTACCTTGTCAAGGCTTTTGGCTTGGGAGTGAATAACAGAGTGAAGGTTAGATTGAAGTGTCATAGCTATTAATCTGCTAGCTAGGGTAGGTGCTTAAAAGGTTTAATCTCTAGCCCTTTCCCTTCGTTTGTAGGAAAGCCCCTTTAAATAGCCTATAGCTCTTACGTAACTAGCCTGTAGCTAGCCCTTAGCTCTATGCCCCGCTAGGTTCTACCCTTATTAATACCATTACTACCCTTATAAATACCATTGCTATTCTACTCCTAATATAATACCCTCTCTTACTGCAATTATCCTTAATCGCATTAAGGTGCTATCTTAGGTTAGGTTATAGCGCAAGAGTTCCTTTATTACTACTTACTATAGTGATTTTTATAAAGTAATGTAGTAATATTAATAACGTTAGGCTATATTAGCCTTTTTATAGTAACTGCTTACTAATAGAAGCTAGGTTATAGTTACTTCTTAACTTCCTCTCTATAGGTTATTCTTCCTAAGGGATTCTTCCTAACTAGACTAGTTAGCGTGATTTTTAATTAGCTTAACTCTATAAGGCATAGATTACCCTACTCCTTCTGTTTTTCTTTAAGCTTATAGTAGCGGCCTAATAAATTTATAGTAAGCTTATAGTAATAACTTATGAATTATAGTGATCTCTATAAACACACTAGTTATAATACATAGAAGATTCTAGTTAGAGTAGCTTAGATTAATCTAAAGTGCTTAAATTCCTATAAGAAAAGGTAATTTCCTTCTTTCTTTTCCCTTTTTCTTTCTTTTCTTTAAGCCTCTTATTAACTTATAAGTCCCTTACTAATATAATAGCTACTATAACACTACTATTATATAATATTAACTACTAATTATTATAGCTTAAGCTATTATATCTTATACTACCGCTATTAAAGATCCTACTATTAAGCTATTCTATAAGGGGAGAACCTTATAATTATTAAAGACTACGTAAGTTTACTACTTCTTTATTGCTTTTTTATTACTAACTTAGAGCTAGTTTAATAAAAATTCTATATATATATTATACCTAGTGATTAGCTATTTAGAATATAGCTCTAAGGGATAATAATAAAGATAAATAGCCTTAGTATATTACTAAGGGAAAGCCTACTCTAACTAAATATAGTTACTCCTCTAGTATAAACTTACTACTAGCTTACTATTATTACTACTAATATTTAGCTTTTTATAGGTAATTCTCTAAAATACTATTATTACGCTTAAAATAATAAGACTTATATTAGGTAAGTTAAGCCTTAAGGGATTTCCTCTTAATTACTGCTAACTCCTTACTAGTATTCTATTTAAATTATATTAGCTTTACTACTTATACTTTACTAACTTATTACTAGTTTACTACTGCCTAAGCTACTCTCCTATACGTATTAAATCTTTAGAACTCCCTAAGGAATTGCGAGTTTAAGCCTTTAGTAATAATAAGTCTAAGGCTAATAAAGTTAGAAATTATGCTAAAAATCAGTCTAAATATATCTCTAAAGTCTAGCTATTAGATAGCTATAAGTCTATGCTAAGTTTTTGCTTTAAATACGAGATTTGTTTAGTAGTCTAAATTATTATTAAGTAAATTATTCCCTAATTAAATCACTGTAATCTAACGATTATTTTAGGTTATAATTAAGAGTTAATTAAGCAGCTAAGAAGTTAAGATTTAGCTACTTAGTTACCGCTTATAGTCTTTAATAACCTCTTTTATTATAAAGGCTTTATATAGCACCTAAGAATTCTTAGAATTATTGTAATTCTTCTATTTCACTAAATATTTGCGCTGTTTGCTGTTATATTTATAAGCAATAATTCGTTTAACTTTAAATTCCTCTTAATCCTCTTTAATATTATCTTACAGTAAGGTTATTTTAACTATATTACTTAGATTTCCTCTAAAAGGTTTTAAGCTTATAATATTAAAAACATTATATAAGCGCGTTCCTTTAGGCAACTTTAATTAATAAGCTAAACCATAATAGCTAACTTCTTTTTAATCTTATATAGTCCTAAGTACTTTATAGCTAGCTTTTAGCTAGGTATTATAGATTAATATTCTTAGTTAAGAGTAAGATATAGTTACTTATATTAAACTTTATTAGCACTCTCTTTTAATTATAATACTTTTTCTATAAGGCCTATAAGTAGCTTAATAGCTACTTAATCTCTATATGCTTATGCTTTAATTCTAAAACCCTATTTTTAGCTTAATTATTAACTATTAGAATTAGTATAACTGCTTAATCTAGTCCCCTTAGGTTATACCCTTATAGCGCTTCCGTAGGTATATAACCATGACTTATATACGCGCTTATATTATAAGTAAACTATACTATTAGGAGATAATTAACCTAATTAGTTTGCTTTACGTATATAAATACTCTTAAATAGTGCTCTAAAACTTAATTTAAGCATTTTATTTAACTATTTATTTATAAATAAAACGTAGTGCTTAATTACTACTTTATTACTAAGAGGTAGTAGAATATTCTCTAAAATCCACTAGTAAATATTAAACCTTAGTCTATAATAATACCTTCTAAGGCTTTATAATCTTTAAAAATATATTCTAGGAAGATAGTTACTAGTCTATTGCTAGTTAACTATATAAATATAGGGATATAGATACTATATTTTGTAAATCTATTAACCACTACTAGGATTATATTATGTATTCTACCTTGCTAATCCTTAACTAGTAAGAGTCTAGTAATAAAATCTATTAATAATTCTTAAAAGGGTAATCTAGCACTAGTAGTATAGCTAGCTTACTATAAGGTTTATATATTCGTGGTTTTAAAACTTAATAGCTAATATAAGTATATATATATACCTTAATATCTCTTTTATTCCTAGCTAAAAATATTAGTTAGTAACTTATTAAAGAGTTCTAGTAACTCCTTAATACCTAGTAGTAGGGTTATTATAAATTAGTAATAGGATTTCTTTTCTTATTCCTTATAGGATAAAAACTTGATTTTTAAATATTAATAGCTTAGTAAGTCTAATAGACTATATCTATAACATATCTAGGTTACCGCTTAATAGCAGTGCCCTCTTCTTTATAATAAAGGCATTCCTTTATTATATATCTAAAAGTAAGACTTAGATTAGGGTTCTAATTCTATGTCTTTTATAAATATAGCAGAGTTTAACTTAGAAGAGGTTCTCTATACCACTAAGACCCTAGCCATAACACATTTACTAGGTTATAACTCCTTAGCTAGTGAATTTAGTCTTATATATAGTTTATTCCCTACTATAATGCCTATATTAAGTGTATTTAGTCTAATAGGCTTCTCTAAAATTAATAAGACCCTAGCTATTATATTACTACTAGGTAGTAACTCTTTAGCTAGCAGGCTTAGTCTTATGTGTAATCCCCTTACGCTATAATAATATCCTTAGAATATATCTAGACTATTAGGCTTTTCTAAAATTAATAAGACCTTAGCTATTATACTACTACTAGGTAGCTACTCCTTAGCTAGCGGGCTTAGTCTTATATATAGTCCCCTATACTATAATAATATCCTTAGAGTGTATTTAGACTATTAGGTTTTTTAAAATTAAGAAGACCCTAGCTAATATACTATAGCTAGGAGTAACTCCTTAGCTAGTAGGTCTAGTCTTATATATAGTCTATCCTTATCTAGTTAATAGGTAAGGGTGATTTTATAGAGCGCTAGATATTAATAGTTTTATTATAGCATTCTTATAGCCTATTATCTATAAACTAAATATACTATGTTTTCTTAGAGCACTAAATACTAGTAGTTTTATTATAGTATCCTTATAGTATATTATTTATAAATTTAGTAAGAAAGGTTAGTAATTATAAGGATACTACCTTTACCTTCCTCTTTTACTTATATAATCTAACCTCCTTAATAGAGTATTAGCAGGGTTTAACTTACTTACTCTATATTTAATTATAAAGTTAAATAGATAGAGTTTATCTAGTATAGTAACCTATCTACTAGTTAACTTTAGCTTTATAGCTAAGTACTTATAGTTTAAGTAATCTATAACTACTATAACTAGATACGTTAAGTATATAAGGTAGTGCCTCTAAGTTTAGAATGCCTCTTAGATAGCTAGTAACTCTATATCTAGTGTTATATAGTATAGCTTTATCTTATTTAACTTTCTTAATATATATGCTACTAGGTGCTAGTAACCTAGCACTAACTATACTAGGATAGCCCTAAGTATATGTCCTAAGGCATTTGTCTTAACCCTTAATAAGGCTAGTAAATTAAAGTGCACTAGAATTAGTGCCTCTTAGAATTATTTTTATAGCTCCCTAAACGTAGCTAACTTATTAGAATCTAGCTTAAACTTTATTAGTTAGTCTCCTTAGAGTTAATTAGTTAATAGAATAACTATTTTACTATAGCCTTTAATAAACTATCTATAAAATCCTATAAAGCCTAGGAATAACTAGATATTAAAGACGCTATAAGGTACTAGCTAAGTTACTATTATCTTAATTCTAGTGAGCTCTATTGCGATTCCTTCTTTAGATATAATAAAGCCTAGGAATTTAACCTCCTTATATAAGAATTTACACTTTTCTAGGTTAATAAAGAGGCTTGCTTCTTAGAGCTTCTAAAGGACTTATTTTATATGCTCCTTATGCGCAGCTACATTGCTGCTATAGATTAGGATATTATCTAAATATATAACGCAAATTATATTTATAAGGCCTTTAAGGGCATTATTAATATATTCTTAAAAGGTTATAGGTGTATTAACTAGTCTAAAAGGCATTATAAGATATTTAAAGTAACCGTATTTACATTAGAACGCTGTTTTTTACTTATTACCCTCGCGGATATATAGCTAGTAGTACGTATCTTTAAGGTCTAATTTTATATAGACCTTTACTCCCTTTAATTAGTTTAAGATCTCTATAATTAGTAGTAATAGCGCTTTATCTTTAATAGTAATCCTATTAAGGGCTTTATAATCCACGTAAAGGCATAATTTTCCTCCTTTCTTTAGCATAAATAATATTAGGGCTTTAGCTAGGCTAATAGATCTTTAAATCTATCCTTTTGCTATACGCTTACTAAGTACTTACAGAGCACTTCTAGCTTCTTTTTACTAAATTATATATTAGTCCCTATAGGGTATTTTCCCTTTTCTAATTTAATAGCATAAGTTTAGCTACCTAGTGTAAGGAGAATACCTATAAGTTTATTTAAAAAGATATCCTTAAACTCCTTATAGGCTTAGGGTATTTACATAGTTAACTTATAGGCTCCGCTTATCTCTATAGTTACTAGGTTATTATAAGGCCTATCTTTATTTACTATTAAGATATTATTATCTTTTTATATAATTTTAGTTATTATCCCCTATAAGATAAATCTAATATAAGCGCGTTTTACCTCCTTATATACCTATCACATCCTTACTGCTAGTCTAAGACATTCTTTTATAATAGGGTGTCTCTAGTAACTATTTATCTAGGACATAATCACTGGTTTATATATAACTACCTAGTTATGCCCTAATAGTAGGTCTTTACTAATATTAGCTATATAGTAGCTAACTTAATATATTCTTACATAGCCTATACTATCCTTAATTAATAAGGTTTATAATAAGATCCCTTAATGCTTAATTTTAGTAAGGGTAGCACTCTTAAGGGTTATATTATCCTTTTTACATTAGCCTAATTAACTACTATTAGTAACTTTAGGTAGATAATTAAATAGGTTACACTAGGGTTAAACAGTGCCTTTATAGCTACCTATTTATATTCTTACTATAACTTTACCTTAACTCTTAGTCTTAGATCTTTAGGTAATAATTTAATAAGAGCGTCTTCCTAGGGTTATATAGAGCTAATAGGGGTCTTATTTAAGTCTAATAGGTCTTTATCTCTAGCCTAGTTATAGCTACTCTTATGTGTCTCCGTTATATAGTTACTTCTCTTACAAATAAAGTAATCTAGTTTAGTATAGCTTAGTAAAGCATATCCTAGCTTACTATACTTAAAATATATAAATAGCGAATTTATCTTTCTATTACTGCTTTATTACTATAGCCTTTCTAGCGAAGTAAAACGTTATTATCTTTTCTAACTATTATTACCTTAATTACTTAATTAGCCTCCTTTAGTTATAACCTCTGCCTTTCTTCCTTAGCCTACTAGGTAGGTCTAACTCTTAGGGAACTCTTAGCTAAGTACCTACTTCTTTATAGTATTATTAAGGCTATTAATAAATATATAGATTTATAGGTATTTAGGAATTGCTTTAGGTAGCTTAGCCTTTGCCTTACCCTAGATCTTTATAAACGTCTAGAATAATTAGTAATTTTCTTATCTAAGACCTATTAATATCCTTATTACTTCTAAGCACTATACATTCTTATCTATAGTTCCTATCTTTAACTAATCCACGAATCTATCCTAGGTATAACCCTAGTAATTTACATAACTATCTATAGCTATATAACGTATTTATTATTACTTTACGTTATCTACTAGGTAGCTACTAGCATAGGTAACCTTAGTTATATTATCTATAAAGGTTTTATAATCTATAGTAAAAGCTACGTTTAAATCCGCTAGGAAATTCTAAAGACTCTTAAAAGTATTCCCTTTATACATAGGTGCTTTTAATTATATCTTTATAAGGCTATATTACTACGTAATAGGTGCTACCTAAGGTACTAAAGGAGGGGTATTTATAGGTCCTATATCTAAGTTACCTAAGGATATAGCTTCTTCTATTATCTATAGGTTTTGCTATAATTAGGCAAGTTTCTATCTCTTTTCTTTAATATATATCTAGGTTACTACTTCTTTAAGGCGCTAATTTAGTGTTACCTCCTTATTATTAATAAGTGTTTCACTCTACTAGTTATCTAATAGGGACTAGTAGACTACTCTAGTTAGGTTTAGTAGTATAATATTCTCCTGCTTATCTATAGCGTGGTTATAGCTACTACCTAATTAGGTCGCTATATAATAAATTCTAGATATCTTAATCTAACTAATAGTCTATTACCCTAAAGGGAAGAGAGATTAATTTATTAAGGCTTTTAGCTTAGGAGTAAATAATAGAGTAAAGGTTAGATTAAAGTATTATAGCTATTAATCTGCTAGCTAGGGTAAGTGCTTAAAAGGTTTAATCTCTAGCCCTTTCCCTTTATTTATAGGAAAGCCTCTTTAAATAGCCCGTAGCTCTCACGTAACTAGCCCGTAGCTAGCCCTTAGCTCCGTGCCCCGCTAGGTTCCACCCTCATCAATGCCATCGCCACCCTCATGGATGCCATCGCTGTTCTGCTCCTGACATACCTAAACGTAGGAATAAGGTAATTTAATGCCTATAGACATAAGGATAACCTAATAATAGATTACATATAATTTAAGTACCTAGATAATATAAAATTCTATAATAAGATTACTAGCCTTATCCCTAGTAATAAAGTCTCCTAAGTTTAGAGCATTATAAAGGCTATAGCTTACTAGGTAATAAACTATATTTACGCTAAAATAAGAGCTATAAATAATAATAGTAGTAATAATAATAATAATATCTATACTACTAAAGAAGCCCTTAAAGTAGCCCTTAAGAAGGCTATTAAAGAAAAAGCTAAAGGAACTAATATACTAAACTAGGTAAGCGTTATAGCTAGACTAGCACTAAGAAGGCTAAATAATAAAACCCTCCCCTTATAAGTCCTAGGTAAATAATAAAGAGAAGTACTTATTAAAGGTAATATAATTTAGGAAATGCTCTAATCCTAAGGCACTAAAGATATAATAACTATAGTAAATAGAGCTACTAGCTAAACTATAGCTATAGTAGCTAGAAGACTCCCTAGCGGAGATATAATTATTACCTTTAAAGGAAACATAGCCTAATATAAAGAGGACTAAAAATAGATTACTAAAGCATTTAGACTAGAAGTAGCCCTCTATTACTATATACTTAGTATTATAGTTAAGGGATTCCTAATAAAGTATATATTTATTAAGAACCTTATAACTAAGATTAGAAAAGCAAATAAAGTAAATATAATTAAGGTAATTATAAGGCACCCTAAGTAAAAATATATAGTATACTACCCTAATCCTAGGATTAGTAAAAGTAAAAGATACTAATAAGATATACTAAGATAAAATAGTCTTTAAAGTAAAGCTATTCTAAACTAAACTATATAATAAAACCCTATAACCCTAATAATACTATAACTACTTCTAAACTAGCTATATTATAAAGTTTTATAAGATAGCCCTAAGGTATAGTAAGTATAAAGCTAGCTAATATAAGGAAGAAGAAATATTATACCTAATAATTAGTAAATAACTAAAGGAAAACTATATCTTATATTCTAGCCTATACCTAGTATAGTTAAGGGACTACCTTATCCTAAAAGAGAAGTAAAATATAGTAAAAGTAAAATACTTAGAATAACTATTAAGATTTACTAGTAACTCCTAGATAAAAGCCTAATACTACCTTATAAGAGAATAGGTATAGCTATAAAACCTATTATTATAATAAGTAAGAAAAGGAAATACCTTATAAATATAAAGAGAAGTGCTAAATAGCCTAGGGTAAGGAGTATTATATAATATATATCTTAAAATAGGGCTAGAATAAAGCTAGTATAAGATAGTAAAGACTTACTACCCCTTAATTAATATAGTAATATTATAAGTTCTCTTTTAGAATATAAATAAGAAGGATAGCTTAATATATATAGTGCTCTAGCACTAAACTAATATAAATATAATAGTAATCTAAGAGTAAGAATATATAAGGTACCTATAGCCCCTAGCACTAGGCCTTACCTAATTCTAACTAGTATATTATAAGGGATAAAATATAGTATATATAAATAAGAAGTATAATATAGGGTTATAGATAGCCTAGGAAGGACCTAACTAGTTACTAGTAGAGATAAAAGGTATAAATATTTACTCCCTTTACTTAGAAGGATATATAGATAACTAGAATATACCTATTTATACTTTTAATATAAAAAGCCCTATAGCTAAAGTATTTTTATAAGAGACTTTAACTAAAAACACCCTCTCTAGGATAGCTTAAATAGAATAACTAGAGAAGTAAAGGAACTACTAGACCTTATAAGCTAGTAAAGGCTTAGTTTAGTAATACCCTAAGGGGAACCTATAAGATAATATAGAGAAGATAGAGATAGCACTATAGATTTAGTATAGGTAACTCTAGATATCTAAGTTTACTATAATAGTATAGAAGACCTTATAGGCTTTAATTATATTCTATAGCTAATTAGTATCTTTACTAAGGAGTAAGAAAGCGCTTTACCTACCCTTAAACATACCTAGACTATAATAAATAAACTATAGGTAAAGGTAAAAGTAATAGTATAACTCTAAGTAATAAATACACTAGACCTAAAAGATAAGGAAGGAATTAATATATATATAATATAGCTTATTATAAACCTCTAATAAATAGTAGAATTAATAGCCCTATAAAAGTATTAAGGACTCCTTAGCCTAAAGGTATAGTAATTAAGGAGAATAAAAGAGGTAGTTACTAAAGCTAAATAAGCTAAGAGATAATAGAGATACTAGAAGACTAAAGCAAACTAGTAAGCCTTCTCTAAGGTAAATAATAACTAGGAATAGATAGTTAGGGAAGAAAAAGGAATATATAAAGAGAAGCTTTATAAAAAGCTAATATATAGGAAAAGGATAGAGGAGTTTAAAGACTAGAAAGATAGGCTTAGCTTTAAAGCTAGGCCCCTTAGAGCTCCTTAGACTCCTAGACCTAGAAAGAACTAATAATAACCCTAACCTAGCTATTACCTATAAGGATAAGGTAAGTATACTTATATAAAGGTTCTTCCCTAAACCTATAGTAAACCTCTCCTATATCCTAGACCTCTCTTTTCTAAAGCTTAATAATATACTAGTCCTAGATAAAGAATAGTTTAGAGTAAGAGATATTAGAAATATCCTATTAGATATAGCTAGCTAGAAAGCCCTAAAAGATAATAAACTCCTAGCAAGCCTTATTAAGGCCTATAATAAGCTAGCTAAAGAAGCTATAGTGCGCTTACTAAATACTATTCTTAAAGTAAGATATTTCCTAGCCTAGTTCTAAACTATATAAGTAGTAGTAATTAGGAAGCTAGGAAAAACCACTAAGAGATAAGAAGGGCTAATATATAAAGACCTATCTTATTACTAAATATAGTAGGAAAGATTATAGAAGTAATAATTATAAGGTAGCTTATAGCCTTTACTAAGGCTAAGGGCTTTCTCCTTAAGCTATAAATAGGAAATAGGGTAAATAGATTAATAGAAACTGTAATTAGAGTCCTTATAGAATACATAAGAGAGGCTTAGGGTAAAGGTAGTATTACCTTATTAGCGTAAATAGATATCTTATCTATATTTAATAGAGTTAGCTACCTATATTTAATTTATATTTTAATCTAAATAGGTATATTACGCTAGCTAATAGCTATAATATATAGCTTCCTTATAGATAGAATAAGCTAGCTTAGCTTTAATAGTAAACTCTTAAGACCCTTTAAGATAAAGATAAGTACCCTATAAGGCTTACTTCTCTTACTAATCCTCTTCTTACTTTACTTAGCAAAGCTTTATATATACCTTTAAGCTATCCTAGGTATAGTAGTAATAGGATTTATAAATAATATAAATATAGTAGTGTTTAGAAAAACACTATATAAACCTAGAAAAGGCTTAAAGCTATATAGAAAGTATATAAAAATAAGTAAAAGAAGTAAAAGTAAAGTTTAACCTAGTAAAGACTAAACTTATATACTTTAGTAAAGTATACTAACCCCTATAGGCTAGGGTCTAACTTAGTATAAAGGAAATAGTGCCTATAGAGTTATATAAGTTCCTTAGAGTTTAGGTTAATAGGAAACTTAATTAAAGTACTTATAAGAATATCCTAAAAGGTAAACTAGCCTAGTAATAGCTTATACTCTCTTTACTAGTAGTATTAGCCTAGGGTTATAGCTTTAGAGATACCTAACTCCTATATATATAAGTAGTTTAGCTTATCCTTACCTATAGGGTAAGCACTTACTATACCCTAACTAAGAAGGGTAAAAAGCTAAGAGAAGTAGTTAAAAGCTTTATAATAGACTAATTAGCCTATCTCTAAATTATAGCTAGTGTGTTTAAGGCTATACCTATTACCTAACTAAAGGTTAAGACTTATATCCCTCCCTTAGATCTATACCTAAATAAGATAAAATAGAAGTTTAAAGAGAGAATTATAGAGAGTAAAATAGCTATAATAATCTAAATTACTACTAACTTAGTATAGTTAGTATTATATTATAGATAGAGACCTTCCCTAGGAGTAATAAACTAGTAGTAGAACTATATAAGGAATAGAGATAATACTAGGATAAATAGTATAGTAAGGAATGCCTAAGAAAGTATAGACTTATAAGAGAGCTAACTAAGGATTAACTACTAACTTATAACCTAAAGGAAATCTAAAGATTCTATATAGACCTAGAAAAGTATATCTCCTTAACTATAGTCTAATTATATATAGAAAAGATTAGTCTTAATAAGTTCCTTTTTTAAAGAGATATTCCTAGGGTAAACTTACTACTATATAGCTATAGTAAAGTAGTTAAGGACTAATATTATATTATAGTAAACTACCCTAAATATAATTACTAACGCCCCTAAACACACTAGCCTAGAGATATATAGAAGGTAAGGCTAGCCCTAAACTACCCCCTAAAGGTAAGAGTAATAGCTAAATAATTCCTTAGTATAAAATAACTCTAATACTACTTATTAGCATAAGAACTAGTAGCTAATATATATAATAAAAAGAAGGAGCTAGAGCTAGGGCGCTTTTAGTATACTAGGACTAATAGCTAGGATATAGATATAGTAAATAACTAAGGAGAGATATAAGATTATATAGTTTAGAGCTAGTAGTAATCTAGCTAAAGAATTATAATTCTAGAACTATTATTAGATTAATTTTAAATATATAATACTAGGTATTATAAACCCTACTAGTTTACCCCTACCCCTTTACTAAGCTATATTTACCTAACTAATTACTTCTCCTCTAGGACTAGAATTACCCTCTCTATTACCTTAGCCTACCCCTTAGTAAGTAAGGCTATAGCTAGAGATAGTTTATCTTTGCTATATAGGTATCTAAGTATTATAACTAAAATATTAGCTTATTATATTAATCCCCTCTAGCACTAGCCTAGCCTAGGCTTACTATAAAGGCACTCCTTTTCTTCTTACTTTAATTACTAGTATAAAGCTTCTTTATATAATCTTAATAATTATCTAGGACCTAGAGAGTAGTTAGACCTAGGATAGAACTAGTAAAGGACTAATAGAGAAGCACTTATACTACCCCTAGTAATAATATTTACCTAGACCTTAACTAACTACTAGTGCTTATTCTATTTCCTAGTTAAATTAGGCTAGGAGTAGGTTAGCGCTAGACTAGGCCTAGGTAAAGGGCGCTAGCTACTTACCTTTAAGTAACTATAGTTTTAAACCTAATAATTAAAATAGGTATTAATAGTAAGCCCTATATAAAATAGTTAGCCCTACCTCTAAACTAGAATAGAGTTAACTTACTAGTAATATTATAGTATTAATACCTAGGATAGTTAATAAACTAAGACTTATAGGAAATATATTAAATCCTATAGGGATCCCTTAACTATTATAGATTAAACTTAGAGTAGACTTAGTATAGGGGTAGTAAGGGTTATACCTTAAGATCTTTAGCTATAGCTTACTTAAGTTACTTCTTAGTTAATAACTTCTAAGGGTAGCGCTTATTCTTAGGAGTTTCCTAGGTAGATTAGAGCTAGAATAGCATAGGATATAGGAGTACTTATAGCTACTAGTGCTATTTTATTAAATAACTTAATAGATCTATAGTAATATTAGTATTTAGGCTAATACTAGCCTAGGAGTGCCTTAGGTAGCTTTAAGGAAGAAAAGAACCTATAGGAAGTTTAATAAAAAAGAGAAAAGAAGGAAGACCTTTCTAAGGGGAGGAACCCTTCTTATACTTATATAGGAAGGGGGCTAAATTATAAATATTAATAAAGAAAGAAGAATATAAGATAAAAATCTAGTTAGTTAATACCTAAGAGACCTAGGCCTAGAAATAGCTAGGAATTAAACTAAACCTATACCCTTACTATAAAAGATAAATAATATTAGGTACTTTAACTTCCCTAGACTAATAAGCTAGACCTAGGCTAGAGAAGGCTAAAAAGTAAGGCTATAGAAGAGCTAGCTAAAAAGTAAAAGAGAAGTAAATTACTACTATAAAACTAAATCTAGCACGCTATAAGATAGTATAATAGGCCTAGAGTAGTACTAGAGTAAACCTAGGATAGAGCTAGGTAAGGCTTAAAACCTAGGATTTTCCTTTTTCTTTCTTTTCTTTTCTTCTTATTAGGATAAGGCTAGCGTAAGCTAGTAATAAAAACCTATAATAGGCTATATATAACGCAATATAGGCCTAGTGTAGGGTTAGTATTGGCCTAAACATAGATACAAGGGGTTTTTCTTCCTATTTAAGGGTTTTCCTTTTAACAAAGCAGCAGGAGTACTAGTACTAGCCTTACATAGAGCTAGCTAGCGTAAATAATATATATATATATATTTTACTTAAGATAGGGACCTTTGACACTTTTTCCGCACCGATCTAAAGGTCCGGAATCGCCTCTAAAATACAAACCACATTAATATTCAAATTCTTTACCTCTGTTTACCCCTCCTATAATATTGCATTATAATAGAGCTAGAGGTAGGCGTAAGGGTAAGATGCTAATAGTAATTAACGCTAGAGAAAGGGGGCTAGTATAGAGCTACTACTACCTAAATATAGGAATAGAATAATTTAATACCTAAAGACATAAGGATAACCTAATAATAGACTAGATATAATTTAAACACCTAGATAATATAAAATATTATAATAAGATTACTAGCCTTTCCCTAGTAATAAAGTCTCCTAAGTCTAGAGTATTACTAAGGCTATAGCTTACTAGGTAGTAAACCACGCCTATGCTAAGATTACATCTATAAGTAATAATAATAGTAATATTTACACTACTAAAGAAGCCCTTAAAATAGCCCTTAAGAAGGCTATTAAAGCAAAAGGAAAAGAAACTAATACTCTAACCTAGGTAAGTATTATAGCTAGGCTAGTACTAAGAAAACTAAATAATAAAACCCTCTCTCTATAGATCCTAGGAAGGTAATATAAGGAAGTACTTATTAAAGGTAATATAATCTAGGAAATGCTTTAATCTTAAGGCACTAAAGATATAATTATAGTAGTAAATAGGGCTACTAGCTAGACTATAGCTATAGCTACTAGAAGACTCCCTAGTAAAGATATAATTATTACCTTTAAAGGAAATACTACCTACTATAAAGAAGACTAAAAATAGATTACTAAAGTATTTAGACTAGAAATAGCCCTTTACTACTATATGCTTAGTATTATAGTTAAGGGATTCCTAATAAAGCATATATCTATTAAGAACCTAGTAGCTAAGATTAGAAAAGCAAATAAAGTAAATATAATTAAGGTAACTATAAGGCACCCTTAAGTAAAAACATATAGTATACTACCTTAATTATTAGTTTAGTAAAGGTTAAAGATACTAATAAGATATATTAAGATAGAATAGTCTTTAAAGTAAAGCTATTCTAAACTAAACTATATAATAAGACCTTATAACCCTAATAATACTATAACTACTTCTAAACTAATTATATTATAAAGTTCTATAAGGTAGCCCTAAGGTATAGTAAGTATAAAACTAGCTAATATAAAGAAAGAGAAATATTATACCTAATAATAAGTAAATAACTAAAAAAACTATATCTTATACTCTAGCCTATACCTAGCATAGTTAAGAGACTACCTTATACTAAAAGAGAAGTAAAATATAGTAAAAGTAAGGTACCTAGAGTAACTATTATAATTTACTAGTAACTTACTAAATAAAAGCCTAATACTATCTTATAAGAGAACTAGTATAGCTATAAAACCTATTATTATAGTAGGAAGAAAAATAAAATACCTTCTAAATATAAAGAGAAGCACTAAATAGCCTAGGGTAAGGAGTATTATATAGTATATATTATAGAATAGAGCTAGAATAAAACTAGTATAAGATAGTAAAGACTTACTACCCCCTTAATTAATATAGTAATACTATAAGTTCTCTTTTAGAATATAAATAAGAAGGATAGCTTAATATATATAGCGCTCTAGCACTAAACTAATATAGATATAATAGTAATTTAAGAATAGGAATATATAAGATACCTATAGCCCCTAGCACTAGGCCTTACCTAATTCTAACTAGTATACTATAAAGGGTAAAATATAGTATATATAAATAAGAAGTATAATATAGGATTATAGATAGCCTAGGGAGGAACTAACTAGTTACTAGTAAAGATTAAAGGTATAAATATTTACTCCCTTTACTTAGAAGGGTATATAGATAACTAAAATACCTTTATTTATACTTTTAATATAAAGAGCCCTAAAGCTAAAGTATCTTTATAGGAGACTTTAACTAAAAATACCCTCTCTAGGATAGCTTAAATAGGATAACTAGAGAAGCAAAGGAATTACTAGACCTTATAAGCTAGTAAAGGCTTAGCCTAGTAATGCCCTAAAGGGAACCTATAAGATAATATAAAGAAGATAAAGATAGCACTATAGATTTAATATAGGTAACTCTAGATATCTAAGTCTATTATAATAGTATAGAAGACCTTATAGGTTCTAACTATATCCTATAGCTAATTAGTATCTTTACTAAGGAGTAAGAAAGCGCCTTACCTATTCTTAAATATATATAGACTATAATAAATAGACTATAGGTAAAGGTAAAAGTAGTAGTATAACTCTAAGTAGAAAACGCACTAGATCTATAAGATAAGAAAGGAATTAATATATATATAATATAGCTTATTATAAACCTATAATAAATAGTAGAATTAGTAGCCCTATAGAAGCGCTAAGAATTACTTAGCCTAGAGGTATAGTAATTAAGGAGAATAAAAGAGGTAATTACTAAAGCTAAATAAGCTAAGAGATAATAGAGATACTAAAAGACTAAAGCAAACTAGTAGGCCTTCTCTAAGGCAAATAATAACTAGGAATAAATAGTTAGGGAGGAAAAAGAAATATATAAAAAGAAGCCTTATAAAAAGCTAATATATAGGAAAAGGATAGAGGAGTTTAAAGACTAAAGAGATAGGCCTAGCTCTAAAGCTAGGCCCCTAAAGCTCCCTAGACTACTAGACCTAGAAAGAACTAATAATAACCCTAACCTAGCTACTACCTATAAGGATAAGGTAAGCATACTTATATACAGAGCTTTGCATGTATTGTATTTATTGTATTTTTGGCCCTTCGATGTATTGTATTATATTGTATTGCCCTATGTATTGTATTGTGTATTGTATTGTCAATATAATACAATACAATACAATACAATACATACAATACAATGTATTGTTAGGGGTAAAAAAAAGTGGGGTATTATAAAATTCTATTATATAGAAGATTTTATAACTAATCTAGTTAATATGGGCTACTTTTTTAATATAATTTATTTGCTTTTTATAAATCTTTAAATATTTAGCTAATTCAGAATATTAACCTAATAACTAGTGCTTAGTCATCTATTATAGAATATTTTAAGTGTAGCTTATTATAGGATTTTTTTACTAATTTTAAAGGTCTTTATACTATTATATCTATTTTTTAAGATTTATTATCTTTTTAATAGTTTTTCTTTACTTTAAGTATAAAACTTACCCTAAGGAAAAATATTATAACTATATATAAATAAACTAAAACTCTAATAATAATATTTTTATATATAAAGAACTTTTATTAAAATTCAAGAATTTAATAGTATTTAAAAAAGGTCTCTTAGTTATATAACTCCTTTATTAGAATTATAAATTAATATATTTACTTTTTAAGTTTCTTAAACTAAGAAAAATAAAAAGAGAAGTGAAAATCCTTTCTAAACTAATAGAAATATTAGGTAAAAGAAAAGATAATATATAATATATTTTATTTATATTAAAACCTAGTTTATTATAATAATATTAAAGTAAGTATAAAAGTAAGTTTATATAGCTTATTAATAGAAAACTTATATTATAAGTTATAGTAGCTTTATAAATACTATAAAATAAGAGTAAATCCCTTTTAAGTATTATTATATAAGCAAGTTAAATTAAATTTAAAAGCTTACTAATTTAAGTTAAGTGTTTTTAAAATAATATTTAGGGTATTATTACCTTTCTTTTTATTTTATTTTATTATTTTATTAGAATAAGCATAATATTAATCGCGGCACGTAGCCGCAATTACCTAGCAAAAGGTTAGGCCGCGAGGCGCGCGCGCGTAACGCGCGCTCGCAAGAGGTAGCCCTACCTATAACTTATTAGCCTGCCCTCTAATTGGTTAAGGGCCTATAAGTTATGTAACCCACAAAACGCACTGCGTTTATGGCCACTTCTTATAATCTAAAAAGCCTCTCTTTTTCCTCTCTTTATACACACTTATAACTAATTAATTATAATGCCTAGAATAGAAGAATAATTCCTATTCCCTAGGCTATAATCCTAACGTTAGGCACCTGTAATACTAATATATTTATTTTTATCTTTTTCTTCTTTTTTTCTCTTTTCTTTTCTCTTTTTTCTCTTTTCTTTTCTCTTTTTCCCTTTTCTTTTCTCTTTTTCTCTTTTCTTTTCTCTTTTCTTCTAAAGTAAGCCAAAGTGGGTCATAAGTGGATCCTTAGTAAGCATAAGTGGACCCTAAGTGGACCCTAAGTGGACCCTAAGTGGGTCATAAGTGGGTATATAGTGGGTTAATAGTAAGTTCTTTTTCCTTCTTTTCCTTCTTTTCCCTTCTTTTCCCTTCTTTTCCCTTCTTTTCCCTTCTTTTCCCTTCTTTTCCTTCTTTTCCTTCTTTTCCTTCTTTTCCTTCTTTTCCTTCCCTTTCTTTTCCTTTCCTTTCCTTTCTTTTCTTTTTTTTTTTTTCTTTAAATAAATTATAAAAACCTAGAAAAACCAAAAATCACTTAGAAAAAGCTATACTATTATCCTAATCTTTATCTCTTTTATTTACCTTCTAAAAGTTCTTAAAAATCTCTTTAAAGCTAAAAACCCCTTAAAAACCCCTTAAAAACCCCTTAAAAACCCCTCAAAAATCCTTAAAAAATCCTTAAAAACAAGATAAAAGAAAAAGACTAAAAAGGATTCTTAGCCTAATAGTTTAAGAATCCTAAAACCCCTAAAAATCGGAAAAACGAAAAAAACGAAAAAAACCAGAAAAAAACCAGAAAACCCTTTATTTATTATGGATTCCTCTTTTCATCTCTCTTATAAATCCTCTAATTCCTCTCAGTCTTCTAGGCCTAATAAGCCTAGTAAATTACTAGGTTTATATGAAAAAGACCTAGAAAATCAAGCTAGCTTTAAATTCTCTTCAAAATCATATATATTTACCCATAATTTATTTAATTTTTAGTTATCTGAAATTAATTTAAATAAAGAAAGGGTAGTTATATGTTTTTGCTCACAGCCTAATTGTACTTTTATCTTTAAAAGTAAGGCTAAGACATTTCAAGCTTCTAATAGAATTTCCTATTATAAGCTAAAGCATAAGGATATTGCTACTTCTAAATTAGAAGAAAACAACTAGCTAAGGTTATAAGTAAGTTTTCTATTATCTAAAATTATAATTATAACTAATTCCTAATACTATAATTTAGTGCCAGAAATTCAGCCACAATCCCCAGGCCAATCATCTTTAACATCCTTTTTCCTACTAAAAGGCCTCGAAATTCTACAATTTCCTCAGATGAATTTTCATTAGAAAAGGCAGTTAATCTAGTTATAAAATTTATACTAGAGAATAACCTTTCTTTTACTATTATAAATAGTAATTCTTTTAAAGAATTACTAAATTATTATTCTAGGTAAGTAATTTATATCTATATTTAAAATATACTTTACCTATAAGCTCTAAGCTAACTTAAATTTAGGAATAATAACTTAGCTTCTTTGCTTAATTATAGAACTATTATACATAGAATTCATACTATGTATAATTTTTCTAAGCAGCAAATCATCCAAGAAATGCAATATAACCTTCAAAATCAAGGTTATATATCTATTCAGTTTGATATCTGGACTTCAATTAATTCTAAGTCTTACTTAGGGATTATAGCTAGTTGGCTAGACCCTAACTTTAAGCTAGAATATAAGCTCATAGGTAAGTGAATTCTATTATTATTATTATTATAATTATTACTAATTATCTTATGTATTAGGATTTGAATATCTATCAAATTCTCACACTGGAGCTTATATTCATGAGTCCTTTAATAACATTATTAAGGACTATCAGCTTAAACCAAATAATATCTTTAGGTAAGTTATTTATTATCCTTTAATATCTTATATAACCTTTTATTAATATTAAATAATACTAGTTTTACTAGAGATAATGGCTCTAATAATAATACTTTTATATCTTCTTATATTAATAAGAGTTATAAAAGTCTTATTATCAAGGAACCTTATGATATCCGATGTATAGCACATGTTTTTAATATTGTTGCTAAGGATATTATAACAAATTTTATTAAATTAACTTCTTCTAAAGAAGATTTAGAAGCCTTTAAGAATAGTGAATATTTACACTATTCTACAGAGGATATCTCTTCTATTAAAGATAGAGAGGATTATAAGGAATTTAAATCCTTAGCAAATGGTAAGTATTTATTATTATTATTATTATTATTACTAATATTATTACTAATATTTCTATAGGGATCCTAGGCAAAGTCAAAAGAATTGCTATTATTATTAAGAATAACTAAGGATTATATAAACTTTGGTTAAAATCTTTACAAAAGGCAAAAAGAATAGCTATATTGCTAAGAATTGCCATATTACTAAAATTCCTTTAGGTAAGTTATTCTTCTTATATTAGAAACTTCTTTATATTTAATACTAATTATATTATAATTATAGCTAATGAAACTCGATGGAATTCAACCTATAAGATAATTAATACTTCTTTAGAGCTTAAAGAAGCTATTATTAATCTTAATAGGGAATCTAATATAGCTGCTTTAAAGGATGCTATGCCTACTACTCAAGAGTGGAATGATTTAGCTACTTTAAGCGATATATTAGAGGTCTTTTATACGCCTACTATTATTCTTCAAAGTCAGAAGTATAATACACTAGGCCTTGTTCCACTTTTTATTATAAGGATATATAAATATCTTTATGATATAAAACAAGACCAAAAGGCTTATATTCGCCAGGTATTTATGTTACTTCCTAATCTTTATATTTTATAAACTAATTAATTAATTATAGGAAGCTTATAACCCTCGAGGCAAGGCTTTTATAGCATCTATAGATATTGGCTTAAATAAGCTAGCTAATTATTTTCCTAAAGATATCGAAAATAATTACTACTTATATCAGCCTTATTTATATGCTATGTTATTAGATCCTCGGCTAAATCTTTTATCTATAAAGGAAAAGCTAAAATTAGGGGATAAAACCATAGAAAGGTTAATAAAAGACCTAGAAAAGGATTATAATTCGTAAGTATTATATTGTTTATAATCCTTTATTAACTTATAATTCTTACTTACTAATATATTAAATTATTAGGATTTTACCCCTTTATAAGGAAAATCAAGCTAATAGTAATATTAGCAAGCAAAATCAACAAGAAAAAACTCAATTAATAGTAGATCTTGCAGGGCCTAGCCAACCTAGGACTTTTGAAAATCCTAGGCCTAAGCCTAAATCTAACCTTTATAAAGGTTTATTTCCTAATGAAAGGGAAAAATCTATTCAGAAAAATAGAAAAATGAAATTTCTACTTATACTAAGCTAGAAATTCAAGAAGATAAGGTAAGCATGACTTTCCTACTTAAATAACCTAATTATTTTATTAATAATATTATAGCAGGATATATTTAAATGGTGGGAAGATAATACTAAATCTTTCCCTATTTTAAGCATAATTGCTAGGAAATATCTTGCTATTCCTGCTACTTCTGGTGCTATAGAAAGCTCTTTTAATACTGGAGGAAATATTATTACAAAAAGAAGAACTTCCTTAAATAATTCTACTATTAAGGAATTAATTCTCTTAAAGAATTGGGAAAAGGAAGGAAATATTCTTACTAAGCAATATTCAGAGCTTTATAACTATTATAGCTCTTTTTCTGAAGAGTCTAGCTCTTCTTCTAAGGAAGATTCTAACTTAGATAACTCTTCCTTAGAAGAGGATATTTATTCTAATAAAGACCTTTAAATAGGTTATTTTAAGGGTTTTTTCCTAGTTTAGTCTAGTTTTCCCTTAATAGATCTTTTCCTATATTTATTAGCCTCTCCTCTATTTACCTACGTTTTCCTCTATTTATTAACGTTTTATTATTATTATTATTATTATTATTTATAAATATTTAGTAACTAAACTAATAAACTAAAAATAAAAAGGTATTAAGGCTAGGGTAAAGCTTATAAATTTCTTAATTTTTAATAGTTTTATAATAAATATTATTATAATCTTAATTATATAAAGTATATAATCTATAATCTATTACTTGATTTCTAGTCAGATTTTATTTTTCTATATATAAGAAAATATGTAATTTAATTAGTTTAATAGGTTAATTTAAGGTTATTATAGTGCTATATTATATTATATAACCTATAATAACTTATTACTATATATATATACCTTATTATACCTTATAATTAAGGAAATCTACTTTGTAGTAAAAAATAAAAAAATACAATTAAATACAAAATAATACATGTATTGTATTGTATTGTGAAAAAGTACTTGTATTGTATTGTGTATTGTATTGTATTGTATTGTATTGTTAATATAATACAATACAATACACAATACACCAAATGTATTGTATTGTAGTGCAAAGCTCTGCTTATATAAAGATTCTTTCTTAAACCTATAGTAAACCTCTCTTATATCCTAGACCTCTCCTTCCTAACGCTAGATAATATACTAGTCCTAGATAAAGAAAAGTTTAGAGTAAGGGATATAGAAAATATCCTATTAGATATAGCTAGCTAGAAAGCCCTAGGAGATAATAAGCTTCTAGTAGGCCTTATTAAGGCCTATAATAAGCTAGGTAAAGAGGCTATAGTATACTTACTAAATTCTATCCTTAAAATAGGTTATTTCCTAGCCTAGTTCTAAACTATATAAGTAATAGTTATTAGGAAGCTAGGAAAACCACTAAGGAGATAAGAAGGGCTAATATATAAAGACCTATCTTACTACTAAATATAGTAAGAAAGATTATAAAAGTAGTAATTATAAGGTAGCTTATAGCCTTTACTAAGGCTAAGGGACTCCTTCCTAAGCTATAAATAAAAAATAGGGTAAATAAATTAATAAAAACTATAATTAAAGTCCTTATAAAATATATAAGAGAGGCTTAGGATAGAGGTAGTATTACCTTATTAGCGTAAATAGATATCTTATTAGCATTTAATAGAGTTAGCTACCTATACCTAATTTATATTCTAATCTAAATAAGTATACTATACTAGCTAATAGCTATAATATATAGCTTCCTTATAGATAGAATAAGCTAGCTTAGCTTTAATAGTAAACTCTTAAGACCTTTCTAGATAAAGGTAGGTACCCTATAAGGCTTATCTCTTTTACTAATCCTTTTCTTACTTTACTTAGTAAAGCTTTATATATACCTTTAAGCTATCCTAGGTATAGTAATAATAGGATTTACTAATAATATAAATATTATAGTGTTTAGAAAAACACTATATAGACCTAGAAAAGGCTTAAAGCTATATAGAAAGTGTATAAAAATAGGTAAAAGAAGTAAGAGTAAAGTTTAACCTAGTAAAGACTAAACTTATATACTTTAGTAAAGTATACTAATCCCTATAGGCTAGAGTCTAGCTTAGTATAAAAGAGATAGTGCTTATAGAGTTATATAGGTTCCTTAAAGTCTAGGTTAATAAAAACTTAATTAAAGCGCTTATAAGAATATCCTAAAAGGTAAACTAGCCTAGTAATAGCTTATACTCTTATTACTAGTGGTATTAGCCTAGGGTTATAGCTTTAGAGATACCTAACTCCTATATATATAGGTAGTTTAACCTATTCTTACCTATAGGGTAAGCGCTTACTATATTCTAACTAAGAGAGGTAGAAAACTAAGAGGAGTAGTTAAAAGCTTTATAATAGACTAATTAGCCTGCCTCTAAATTATAGCTAGTGTATTTAAGGCTATACCTATTACCTAACTAAAGGTTAAGACTTATATCCTCCCCTTAGATTTATACCTAAATAAGATAAAACGGAAGTTTAAAGAGAGAATTATAAAGAGCGAAATAGCTATAATAATCTAAACCGCTACTAACTTAGTATAAATAGTACTATGCTATAGATAAAGACCTCCCTTAGTAAATAATAAGCTAGTAGTAAAGCTATATAAGGAATAGAAATAATAGTAAGAAAACTAGTATAGTAAGGAATGCCTAGGGTAGTATAGGCTTATAAGAGAACTAACTAAGGACTAATTACTAACCTATAACCTAAAGGAAATCTAAAGATTTTATATAGGCCTAGAAAAATATATCTCCTTAACTATAGTCTAATTATATATAGGAAAGATTAGTCTTAATAAGTTCCTTTTCTAGAGAGGTATCCCTAGGGTAAACTTACCTTTATATAGCTATAGTCAGAGCTTTGCACTACAATACAATACATTTGGTGTATTGTGTATTGTATTGTATTGTATTGACAATACAATACAATACAATACATTACACAATACAATACAAGTACTTTTTCACAATACAATACAATACATGTATTATTTTGTATTTAATTGTATTTTTTTATTTTTCTACGCTAAAGTAGATTTCCTTAATTATAAGGCATTATAAGGTATATACATCTAATAATAAGTAATAAGGGTTTACTTTAGACTTACTTTTATATTATTATATAGTAATACCTTCTTATTATTAGTTTTATAAGCTTTTTCTTGCCTTAAAACCTAGTATCTAATAATAATATAATAGTAAGTCTAAAGTAAGTCTTTATTAACTTTATAATAGTATTACCTTCTTATAATTAGTTATAAAAGCTTTTTCTTACTTTAAAACCTAGTATTTACTAATATTATTATAGTAGGTCTAGAGTAAGTCCTTATTAACTTTATAATAATATTCCCTTCTTAAAATAGTATTTTCTTATATTAAAACCTAGCATTCACTAATATTATAAAAGTGGGTCTAAAGAGGGTTCTTATTAACTTAATATTAGTATTACCTTCTTATTATTAGTTTTAAGAGCCTTTTCTTACTTTAAAACCTAGTATTTACTTATATTATAAAAGTGGGTCTGAAAGTAAGTCCCTATTAACTTTAAAGTAGTATTACTTTCCTATAATAGCTTTTTCTCACTTTAAATCCTAGTATTTACTAAAATCATAAAAGTGGGTCTAAAGTGAGTCCATATAATTTTTATAAGAGTTTTGCCTTCTTATAATAACTTTTCTACTTTAAAACCTAGCATTTACAAATATTATAAAAGTGGGTCCTTAATAACTTTATTTTAGTACTACCTTCTTATTATTAGTTTTTATAGCTTTTTCTCACTTAAAAGCCTAGTATTTGTAAATATTATTAAAGTGGGTCTAAAAGTGGGGCCTTAAAACGTTATATTAGTATTACCTTCTTATTATTAGTTCTTATATGTTTTTCTTACTTTAAAACGTAGTATGTTTAAACTTTATAAAAGTGGGTCTTAAAGTGGGTCCTTATTAACTTTTTATAAGTATTACCTTCTTATTATTAGTTATTATGACTTTTTTACTTTTAAACGTAGTATGTTTAAACTTTATAAAAGTGGGTCTTAAAGTGGGTCCTTATGAACTCTATATAAATATTACCTTCTTATTATTAGTTATTATAACTTTTTTACTTTAAAACGTAGTATGTTTAAACTTTATAAAAGTGGGTTTTAAAGTGGGTCCTTATTAACTTTATATAAATATTACCTTCTTATTATTAGTTATTATAGCTTTTTTACTTTAAAACTTAGTATTTACTAATATTATAAAAGTGGGTCTTTATTAACTTTATATTAGTATTACTCTCTTATAATAGCTTTTCTTACTTTAAAACCTATTATTAATAAGTGAATTAGGACTTACTTTAGACTTACTTTTATAATAATACTAAAGACTAGGTTATATAGCTATTAAAGCTATTAAAGCTATTAAATTATAATAGAAAAGACTATTTAGGACTTACTTTTAAGAGGAATATATTATATACTTTCCTTTTATTTTTATTTTTAACTAACTTTTAAGTTAATTCTAGATAGGTTTTCCCCTTCTCTTTTACTTTTACTTTAGTTTTAAAAGCTTAAAAGTAAATATAATTATTTATAATTCTAATAAAAAGGGTTTATAGCTATAAGACTATTTTTAAAGTAAAATAAAATTCCTTTATTCTTATATAAGTTCTTAGTATATCTAAATATTATTATTAGAGTTTTAGTTTATTTATATATAGTTATAATATTTTTCCTTAGGGTAAGTTTTACACTTAAAGTTAAGAAAAACTATTAAAAAGATAATAAATCTAAGAAAAGAGTTATAAACTTAGAAAGACCTCTAAAATTAGTTAGAAAATTCTTTTATAAGTTACATTTAAACTATACTATAAAAGATGACTAAGCAGTAGTTATTAGGTTAATATTCTAAATTAGCTAGATATTTAAAGATTTATAGAAAAGCAAATAAATTATATTAAAAAAGTGGCTTATATTAACTAGATTAGTTATTAAATCTACTATATAATAGAATTTTATAATACCCCACTTTTTTTTACCCCTAATAATACATTGTATTGTATGTATTGTATTGTATTGTATTGTATTGTATTGACAATACAATACACAATACAATACATAGGGCAATACAATACAATACAATACATCGAAGGGCCAAAAATACAATAAATACAATACATGCAAAGCTCTGGCTATAGTAAAGCAGTGAAAGACTAATATTATATTATAGTTAACTACTCTAAATATAATTACTAATACCTCTAATTACGCTAGCCTAAAGATATATAGGAGGTAAGGCTAGCCCTAAACTACTCCCTAAAGGTAAGAGCTATAGCTAAATAGTTCCTTAGTATAAAATAACTCTAATACTACTTATTAGCATAAGAACTAGTAGCTAATATATATAGGAGGGAGGAGAAGCTAAAGCTAGGGCGCTTCTAATATGCTAGGACTAATAACTAGGATATAGATATAGTAAATAACTAGAGAGAGGCATAAGATTACATGGTCTAGAGCTAGTAATAGGCTAGCTATAGAATTATAATTCTAGAACTATTATTAGATTAATTTTAACTTCTTTACACTAGGTATTAAAAGCTTTACTAGTTTACCCCTACCTCTTTACTAAGCTATAACTACCTAATTACTTACTCCTTCTCTAGGACTAGAATTACCCCTTTATTACCTTAGCCTACCCCTTAGTAAGTAAGGCTATAGCTAGGAGATAGTTTATCTCTATAGTATAGGTATTTAGATACTATAGCTAAAAGATAACCTTATTATATTATTCTCCCTAGTACTAGACTAGCCTAAACCTATAGTAAAGGCACTATACTTCTTTTACTTTAATTACTAGTATAGAGCTTCTTTATATAATCCTAATAGTTATCTAGGACCTATAGAACTATTAGACCTAGACTAGACCTAATAATAAACTAGTATAGTAGCACTTATACTACCCCTAGTAACTATAGCTACCTAGACTTTTACTAACTACTAGTGCTTATTTTATTATTTACTTAAGTTAGGCTAAGAGCAAATTAGCACTAGATCTAGCCTAGAATAGGGCGCTAACTACCTTTAAATATCTATAGTTATAGACCTAATAGTTAAAATAGGTATTAGTAGCTAGCCTTATATAAACTAGTTAGCTCTATTTCTAAACTAGGATAAACCTAACTTACTAGTAATATTATAATACTAGTGCCTAGGGTAGTTAATTAACTAAGATTTATAAGAACTATATTAGATCCTATAGGGATCCCTTAACTATTATAAATTAGAAGTAAAGCAAAGGTAAGCTAGGGTTAGAGGGACTTTACCTTTAAATCCTTAGCTATAGCTTACTTAAGCTACTTCTTAGTTAGGGACTTCTAAGGGTACCACTTAGTATTAGAGTTCTCCTAGGTAAATTAGAGCTAGAAAAGCATAGAACATAGGAGTACTTATAGCTATAAGCGCTATTTTATAGTAGTTAAGAATAATCTATAATATATATTAGTAGGTAAGCTAACACTAACCTAGGAGCGCCTTAAGTAGCTCTAAGGAAGAAAAGAATCTATAGGAAGTTTAATAAAGAAAGAGGAAAGAATTTAGACCTCCCTAGGGGAACTCTTCTTATACTTATATAGGGGGAGGGGGCTAAATTATAGATATTAATAAAGAAAGAAAAATATAAGATAAGAATCTAGTTAAATAATGCCTAAGTAACCTAGGCCTAAAAATGGCTAGGAATTAAACTAAACCTATACCCTTACTATAGAAGATAAATAATAATAGGTGCTTTAACTTCCTAGACTAATAAGCTAGACCTAGGCTAGAGAAGGCTAAAAAGTAAGGCTATAAAAGAGCTAGCTAAAAAGTAAAAGAGAAGTAAATTACTACTATAAAACTAAAACTAATATACTATAGGATAGTATAAGAGGCCTAGAATAGTGCTAGAGTAAACCTAGGATAGAGCTAGGTAAGGCTTTAAACCTAGGATTTTCCTTCTTTTCTTTCTTTTCTTCTCTTTTTACTAGGATAAGGCTAGCGTAAGCTAGTATTAAATACCTATAATAGGCTATACATAACGTAACGCAGGCCTAGTGTAGGGTTAGCGTTAGCCTAAACATAGATATAAGGGGTTTTTCTTCCTATTTAAGGGTTTTCCCTTTTAACGAAGCAGTAGGAGTACTAGTACTAGCCCTACATAGAGCTAGCTAGCGTAAATAATATATATATATATTTTACTTAGCCTTTAAGAGTTAAGAGATAAAAGTATAATTATATTAATATTAATAGTAAATAATAAGTTATAGCTAAGTAAAGGGTTTTATTATATTTCTCTTAATTTATAAGTTATAAAAGTATAGTTTATAGACTTATATTCATTTATCTAGATATATTAATAATTTAACCCTTTTTTTTACTTTAGTTTAAGGTATTCTTTTAGTATAAAATATTATAATAATCTTTATAATTCTAAATAAAATAATAATAAGTTTCTTTTTAAAGTTATATTATTAGGAAGAATTATAGAAAATAATAAACCTATTGTAGGATATATATATTATATATAATACACAGTTATTGTTAAATCCTAATATTACTATAATATTATAAATTATATATCTAATAGAATAAAATAGCTAAAAATATAAGCTTAATATTAATAGCCCTTGTTTTAATTCTTATCATAATAATAACCTATAGAAAACCCACTTTTATATTTTACTAACAATACATTTGTAGTTTTGTAGTTAGTGTAGTAACTACACTACAAAATAATTTGTAGTAACTAACTACAAACTACACTAACTACACTACAAACAATACTCTGCTCCTCTATAGCCCTACTTTTTAGCCTTCTCTAGCCTAGGTCTAGCTTATTAGTCTAGGGAAGTTAGAGCACCTAATATTATTTATCTTCGATAGGGGGTGTGGTTTTAGTTTAAGTCCTAGGTATCTTTAGGCCTAGGTCTCCTAGGCATTATCTAGCTAGATTTTTGTCTTATGTTTTTATTTCTTTGTTAATATCTATGATTTAGCCCTCCCTCCCCTGTACGAGTATAAGAGAGAGCTCTTCCCCTAGAGGGGTCTGACTTCTTTCCTCTTTCTTTATTAAACCTCCTATAGGTTCTTTTCTTCCTTAGAGCCGTTCGAGGCGCTCCTGGGTCGGTATTGGCTCAAATGCTAATCTCCTAATAGCATAGTTTGCTTATAATATAGGCGCGTATATAAGTCACGGTTATACACCTACAGAAGCGCTACAAGGGTATAACCTAAGGGGACTAGATTAAGCAATCGCGCTAATTCTAATAACTAATAACCAAGCTAAAAATAGAGTCTTAGAATTAAGACATAAGCACTTAGAGATTAAGCAGCTATTAAGTAACTTATAAGCCCTATAGAAAAATATTATAATTAGAAGAGAGTGCTAATAAAGCTTAAGATAGGTAACTATATCTTACTGTTAGTATCACAGGTGCCTGACGTCAGGATTGATAGCCTAGGGAATAGGAATTATTCTTCTATTCTAGGCGTTATAATCAATTAGTCATAAGTGTGTTAAAGAGAGCAAAAGAGAGGCTTTTTCGGATCGTGAGAAGTGGCCATAAACGCAGTGCGTTTTGTAGGTTACCTAACTTATAGGTCCTTGCCTAATTAGAGGGCAGGCTAATAAGTTATAGGTAAGGCTACCTCTTATAAGCGCGCGTTACGCGCGCTCCTTATAGCCTAACCTTTTACTAGGTAATTGCGGCTACGTGCCGCGATTAATATTATGCTTATTCTAATATTAGAACCTCTTTCTTTTTAACACGAATGTTAATGTATAATATTAATCTAAGAAGGAAGATACAAGGGATTAAATGAATGTGTTACATAAATAAATAAATAAAAACTAATAAAAGAAATAATAATGATAGTCCCTCCTTCCTTCCCCTGCGCGCCGCTAGCCTTTAATAACTAGCTTCTCTAATTGCTTATCCTTCTTCCTTGTAGAAGGCCGCCTCTACCTTCCGCCCTTACCTACGCCCCTTTATTCAACTAGTGTAATATAATATTAGATCACGTTATAAGGGGAAGGTTACCTATAATCCCTTCCCTATCTAAAGGCATAATATTAGATTATCCTCCCTATAGCCCTTTATTTAACTATAATGTAATATTAGATTATATTCCTAGGGAAGATTACCTATAATACTTTCTCTTCTAAAGGTATAATATTAGATTATACCTTCCTATGCCCCTTTACGCTCCTTCTCTTCCCCTCCTTACTAAAGAGACTTAGAAAGAGTACTCCCTTCTAAGGCTATAATTCCGCTACCTCTAATCCCTTAGCCTATACCCTATATAGCCTTACTATACTTAGAGTAGCTTACCTAGTGCCTTTAGCACTAGTTTTAGCATAGGCTTTAGCGTAGGCTTAGGTATAGGCTTTAGCGTAGGCTTTAGCGCTCTAGTCCCTTGCCTCTTTATAGGTAGTGCTAGGTCTAGGTAACCTATCCCTCTATTTAGATTATTACTATATTACCTATAATAAACCTCTCTAGGGCTTTATTAGGTATTACCTTTATAAATGCATTAGCTAGGTTATCTTCTTTATTAATCTATTTAATCTTATAGAGCTTATAGCGTTTATATAATTACTAAAGGGCTATAATATTAATTATAAGCTACTTTTCCTTTATAGTCCTAAGCTTAATAAGATATTTATATAATAAGTATAAATCTATATAGACTATAATTAGGATTACTAGGAGGTTTAATTAATCTATATATATATATTATTTACGCTAGCTAGCTCTATGTAGGGCTAGTACTAGTACTCCTGCTGCTTTGTCAAAAGGAAAACCCTTAAATAGGAAGAAAAACCCTTGCATCTATGTTTGGGCTAACGCTAACCCTGCATTAGGCCTGCGTTGCGTTATGTATGGCCTATTATAGGTGTTTGTTACTAGCTTACGCTAGCCTTATCCTAATAAGAAAAGAAAGAAAAAGGAAAAAGGAAAATCTTAGGTTCTAAGCCTTGCCTAGCTCTATCCTAGGTCTGCTCTAGCACTACTCTAGGCCTATTATACTATCTTATAGCATACTAGATTTAGTTTTATAGTGGTAATTCACTTCTCTTTCACTTTTTAGCTAGCTCTTCTATAGCCTTACTTTTTAGCCTTCTCTAGCCTAGGTCTAGCTTATTAGTCTAGGGAAGTTAAAGCACCTAATATTATTTATCTTCTATAGTAAGGGTATAGGTTTAGTTTAACTCCTAGCTATTTTTAGGCCTAGGTCTCCTAGGCATCTATAGACTAGATTTTTATCTTATATTCTTCTTTCTTTATTAATATCTATAATTTAGCCCCCTCCCTATATAAGTATAAGAAGGGTTCCTTCCCCTAGAGAGGTCTTCCTTCTTTTCTCTTTTTTATTAAACTTCCTATAGGTTCTTTTTTTCCTTAGAGCTACCTAAGGCGCTCCTAGGCTAGTGTTAGCCTAAATGCTAACGTTACTATAGATCTATTAAGTTATCTAATAAAATAGCACTAGCTACTATAAGTACTCTTGTGTTCTATACTTATCTAGCTTTAATCCGCTTAGGAAAACTCTAAAAATAAGTGATATCCTTAAAAATCTTTAACTAAGAAGTAGCTTAAGTAAGCTATAGCTAAGGATTTAAAGGTATAACCCCTCTAGCCCTAGCCTGCCTCTATTCTAATGCTAATTCGCTATAGTTAGGGGATCCCTATAGGATCTAATATATCTCTTATAAATCTTAATTAATTAACTACCCTAGGCACTAGTGCTATAATATTACTAGTAAGTTAGATCTATCCTAGCTTAGAAGCAAGGCTAACTATTTTATATAGGGCTAGCTACTAATACCTGTTTTAACTACTAGGTCTATAACTATAGATATTTAAAGGTAGTTAGCGCCTCTATTCTAGGCTAGATCTAGTGCTAATTTACTCTTAGCCTAACTTAAGTAATTAATAAAATAAGCACTAGTAGCTAGTGGAAGTTTAGGTAGCTATAGTTACTAGGGGTAGTATAAGTACTATTATTCTAGTTTAGTATTAAGTCTAGTCTAGGTCTAATAGTTCTATAGGTCCTAGATAACTATTAGGATTATATAAAGAAGCTCTATGCTAGTAATTAAAGTAAGAAGAAGCGTAGTGCCTTAGCTATAGGCCTAGGCTAGTCTAGCACTAGTAGAGAATAATATAATAAGGTTATCTTTTAGCTATAACGCCTAGACGCTTGCGCCACGGAGATAAACCATCTCCTAGCTATAGCCTTACCTGCTAAGGGGTAGGCGAAGGTAATAGAGGGTAATTCTAGTCCTAGAGGAGGAATAAATAGTTAGGTGGTTATGGCTTAGTAAGGTAGCGGAGGCAGACTAGTGGGGATTTTAATACCTAGTGTTTTTAATAGTTAAAATTAATCTAATAATAGTTCTAGAATTATAATTCTTTGGCTAGCCTACCGCTAGCTTTAAACTATATAATCTTATGTCTCTCCCTAGTTATCTATTATATCTATATCTTAGCTATTAGTCTTAGCGCGCTAGAAGCGCCCTAGCTTTAGCTTCTTCTCTTTACTGCGTATATTAGCTACTAACTCTTATACTAATAAGTAGTATTAGAGTTATTTTATACTAAGGAACCATTTAGCTATTACTCTTGCCTTTAGGGGTAGTTTAGGGCTAGCCTTACCTCCTATATATCTCTAGGCTAGCGCGTTTAGGGGCGTTAGTAATTATATTTAGGGTAGTTTACTATAATATAATATTAGTCCTTAACTGCTCTACTATAGCTATATAGTAGTAAGTTTACCCTAGGAATGCCTCTCTAGAAGAGGAACTTATTAAGACTAATCTTTCCTATACGTAGTTAGACTATAGTTAAGGAGATATGCTTTTCTAGGCCTATATAGAATCTTTAGATTTCCTTTAGGTTATAGGTTAGTAGTTAATCCTTAGTTAGCTCTCTTATAAGTCTATGCTATCCTAGGCGTTCCTTACTATGCTATTTATCCTAGCGTTACCTCTATTCCTTATATAGTTTTACTACTAGTTTATTACTCCTAGGGGGTCTTTATCTATAGCGTAATACTAACTATACTAAGTTAGTAGCGGTTTAGATTATTATAGCTATTCCGCTCTTTATAATTCTCTTTTTAAACTTCTATTTTATCTTATTTAGGTATAGATCTAGGGGGACATAAGTCTTAACCTTTAGTTAGGTAATAGGTATAGCCTTAAACACACTAGCTATAATTTAGAGGTAAGCTAATTAGTCTATTATAAAGCTTTTAACTACTTCTCTTAGCTTTCTACCCTTCTTAGTTAGGGTATAGTAGCGCTTACCCTATAGGTAAGGATAGGCTAGACTACTTATATATATAGGAGTTAGGTATTTCTAAAGCTATAACCCTAGGCTAATGCTACTAGTAAGGAGAGTGTAAGCTATTACTAGGCTAGTTTGCCTTTTAGGATATTCTTATAAGCACTCTAATTAAGTTTCCTATTAACCTAGACTCTAAGGAATCTATATAACTCTATAAGCGCTATTTTCTTTATACTAAGTTAGACCCTAGCCTATAGGGATTAGTGTGCTTTGCTAAAGTATATAAGTTTAGTCTTTACTAGGTTAAACTTTACTCCTGCTTTTTTACCTATTTTTACACACTTTCTATATAGCTTTAAGCCTCTTCTAGGTTTACATAGTATTTTTCTAAACGCTACTATATTTATATTATCTATAAATCCTATTGCTACTATGCCTAGGATAGCTTAAAGGCATATATAAAGCTTTACTAAGTAAAGTAAGAAGAGGATTAGTAAGAGAGGTAAGCCTTATAAGGTACTTACCTTTATTTAAAAGGGTCTTAAGAGTTTGCTATTAAAGCTAAGCTAGCTTATTCTATCTATAAGGAAGCTATGTATTATAGCTATTAGCTAGCGTAGTATACCTATTTAGATTAAAACATAAATTAGGTATAGGTAGCTAACTCTATTAAATATGGATAAGATATCTATCTACGCTAGCAAGGCAATGCTACCTTTACCCTAAGCCTTTCTTATATATTCTATAAGGACTCTAATTATAGTTTCTATTAATCTATTTGCTCTATTTCCTATTTATAGCTTAGGGAGAAGGCCCTTAGCCTTAGTAAAGGCTATAAGCTACCTTATAATTACTGCTTCTATAATCTTTCCTACTATATTTAGTAGTAAGATAGGTCTTTACGTATTAGCCCTTCTTATCTCCTTAGTGGTTTTCCTAGCTTCCTAATTACCACTACTTATATAGTTTAGAACTAGGCTAGGAAATATCCTACTTTAAGGATAGCGTTTAATAGGTAAACTATAGCTTCTTTAGCTAGCTTATTATAGGCCTTAATAAGGCTTACTAGGAGTTTATTATCTCCTAGGGCTTTCTAGCTAGCTATATCTAATAGGATATTTCTAATATCTCTTACTCTAAACTATTCTTTATCTAGGACTAGTATATTATTAAGCTTTAGGAAGGAGAGGTCTAGGATATAGGAGAGGTTTACTATAGGCTTAGGGAAAAACCTTTATATAAGTATGCTTACCTTATTCTTATATGTAATAGCTAGGTTAGGGTTATTATTAGTTCTTTCTAGGTCTAGGAGTCTAGGGAGCTCTAGGGAGGCCTAGCTTTAGAGCTAGGCCTATCTCTCTAGTCTCTAAACTCTACTGTCCTTTTCCTATATATTAGCTTTTATAGGGCTTCTCTCTATATATTCCTTTTTCTTCCCTAACTATCTATTCCTAGTTATTATCTACCTTAGAGAAGGCTTACTAGTTTACTTTAGTCTTCTAGCGCCTCTATTATCTCTTAGCTTATCTAGCTTTAGTAACTACCTCTTTTATTCTCCTTAACTACTATGCCTTTAGGCTAGGGAGTTCTTAGCTTTTCTATAGGGCTACTAGTTTTACTATCTATTAGAGGTTTATAATAAGCTATATTATATATATATTAATTCCTTTCTTATCTTTTAGGTCTAGTGCGTTTTTGCTTAGAGTTATACTACTACTTCTATCTTTACCTATAGTCTATTTATTATAGTCTAGGTATGTTTAAGGGTAAGTAAGGCACTTTCTTACTCCTTAGTAAAGATACTAATTAGCTATAGAATATAGTTAGAGCCTATAAGGTCTTTTACGCTATTATAGTAAACTTAGATATCTAGAGTTACCTATACTAGATCTATAGTGCTATCTCTATCTTCTCTATATTATCTTATAGGTTCCCCTTAGGGTATTACTAGACTAAGCCTTTACTAGCTTATAAGGTCTAGTAGTTCCTCTACTTCTCTAGTTATTCTATCTAAGCTATCCTAAAGGGGGTGTTTTTAGTTAAAGTCTCCTATAAAAATGCTTTAGCTATAGGGCTCTTCTATATTAAAAGTACAAATAGGTATATTCTAGTTATCTATATATCCTTCTAAGTAGAGGAGTAGATATTTATACCTTTTATCTTTACTAGTAACTAGTTAGGTCCTCCCTAGGCTATCTATAACCCTATATTATACTTCTTATTTATATATACTGCATTCTATTCCTTATAGTGTGCTAGTTAGAATTAGGTAAGGCTTAGTGCTAGGGGCTATAGGTGCCTTATATATTCCTACTCTTAGATTACTATTATATCTATATTAGTTTAGTGTTAGAGCGCTATATATATTAGGCTATCCTTCTTATTTATATTCTAAAAGAGGACTTATAATATTACTATATTAATTAGGGGTAGTAGGTCTTTGCTATCTTATGCTAGCTCTATTCTAGCCCTATTTTAAGACGTGTATTATATAATACTCCTTGCCCTAGGCTATTTAGCACTCCTCTCTGTATTTATTAGGTATTCCTTTTCTTACTTATTATAATAATAAGTGCTATAGCTATGCTAGTTCCCTTATAGGGTAGTATTAGGCTTCTATCTAGGGAGTTGCTAGTAAATTATAATAGTTACTCTAGGTAGCTTGCTTTTACTGTATTTTACTTCTCTTTTAGGATAGGGTAGTCCCTTAACTATGCTAGGTATAGGCTAGAATATAAGATATAGTTTTCCTTTAGTTATCTACTAATTATTAGGTATAATATTTCTCTTTCCTTATATTAGCTAGCTCTATACTTACTATACCTTAGGGCTACCTTATAGAACTTTATAATATAGCTAGTTTAGAAGTAGTTATAGTATTATTAGGGTTATAGGGTCTTATTATATAGTTTAGTCTAGAATAGCTTTACTTTAAAGACTATTCTATCTTAGTATATCTTATTAGTGTCTTTTACTTTTACTAGTCCTAGGATTAGGGTAGTGTACTATATGTTTTCTACTTAGGGTACCTTATAGTTACCTTAATTATATTTACTTTATTCGCTTTTCTAATCTTAGTTATAAGGTTCTTAATAGATATATGCTTTATTAGGAATCCCTTAACTATAACGCTAAGTACATAGCAGTAAAGGGCTGCTTCTAGACTAAATGCTTTAGCAATCTATTTTTAGTTCTCTTTATATTAGGCTATATTTCCTTTAAAGGTAATAATTATGTCTCCACTAGGGAGTCTTCTAGCTACTATAGCTATAGTTTAGCTAGTAGCTTTGTTTACTATAGTTATTATATCTTTAGCGCCTTAGGATTAGAGCATTTCCTAAATTATATTACCTTTAATAAGTACTTCTCTGTATTATTTACCTAGGACCTATAAGGGGGTTTTGTTATTTAGCCTTCTTAGTGCTAGTCTAGCTATAATGCTTGCCTAGGTTAGTGTATTAGTTCCTTTAGCTTCTTCCTTAATAGCCTCCTTAAGGGTTACTTTAAGGGCTTCTTTAGTAGTGTAAATATTATTATTATTATTACTATTATTATTATTTATAGCTCTTATTTTAGCGCGGGCATGGTTTACTGCCTAGCGGGCTATAGTCTTTATAATGCTTTAAACTTAGGAGACTTTATTACTAGGGATAAGGCTAGCGATCTTATTATAGAATTTCGTGTTATCTAGGTGCTTGAATTGTATCTAATCCGTTGTTAGGTTGTCTTCGCGTCTATGGGCGTTAAATTGCCCTATTCCTGCGTTCGGGTGGTGGCAGCTCTGTGCCAGCCCCTTTCTCCAGCGTCAATTACCATCGGCATCTATAATAATCTTTAATATTATTATAATTATATAAGCTATATTAACGCTTACTACTATTCTATAGACCTCTAAAGTAAGCACACTTCTTATAACTCTCTTACTCTTTAATAAGCTATAGTATATAATATTACCTTATAGTATAAACTTACTATCTTTATACTCCTTATTAGCTAGGATAAGTATATAGCCTAGTTATAAGGTAAGGTCTTTATTATTAGTAAATAATCTATTAATAAATATAAATAGCTTTACCCTTTTAAGGTTAAGGGGTATAAAGATTAATCCTTAATCTAGGTAGTCTATTTACTACTTAATATAATAATTAAGTTTCTTAATATTCTTAATTATTAGTTCTTAATATTATATAGTAACTAATAGGTTAAAGCTTGCCTTAGGTTAGTAGATTAAGGTAATATAAGCACTATAGGCCCTTTATTTAACGTATTTCTTTTCTAGCTCTTCTAGCGGGATTAACTATAGCTTATTACTTTACCTTTTTATTATATCTTAATAGTATTATTAGTTAGTTAAATAACTCTACTATTAAATATAAGGGGTTATTAGGCTTAATAAACTACTTTAGTTTTATAGTAAATTTAGTGGTAGCTAGTTAATCCTCTTCTTATTAGGAGAATCCTTTATCTAATAGACTAAGGGTATTGTTAGTTTACATTCCTATGTATCTAAAGTAAGGGCTTTCGGTAGATATTACTAGTAAGTATAGATTATAGCTTAATATTATTATCTAGAGGTTTTCTCTATAATACTTATAATACATTACCTACTAGTGTGTGCTAGCCTTTGTAATTCCGTAAAGGGGCTTAATAACTCTTATAATTATTCCTTTAGGGTGCTAGTTACAAATTTAGATAGGGAGTTAGGCAAGGATTATATAATTTAGCGGCATTTCTAATTATATATATGCTTACGCAATATCTTATATCTAAAGAAGAAATCCTTTTATAAGAAGAGAAGGGGTAGTTATAAGGATTAATTATTAGCTTACCCTTTAGATTATTAGGGCTTATATAAGGATTACTTAGTTTACTTTATTACTAAAGCCTTAGATTATAAGCCTTAATTTCTTATATAGCTAGCCTATTCTTCCTTTAACTTTATTAATAATATAGGAATTAAAGATTTAAATCCCTTAGTGCTTCTTTAGATTCAAAGTAATAAATTTAAATATACCTTAGCTAATTAAAGCATTAATCTTAGCCTTTATTAAGAGTTTAAAAGGTTTACTAGGAGTTATAATTATACCTTTCTTATATAATTAAATTATAAGCTTAAGGTTTGCCTTCTCCTTACTTAACATAAATGCCTTAAGATTATCTGCCTAATTAATAAATATAGGAGGGTCTTTTATAGTCTTCCTAGCCTTCTTTTAGAGAGGCTAAAGGCATTATATTATTAATTTACACCTCTTACTCTTCCCCTTTAATTACCTCTAGGTTATTACCTCTTACTAATAATAGCCTTTCTTTACTAGGATCTTTATTATAAGGCTTAATAAAGGTTAACCTAAAGACCTTAGGGCCTTATAAAAGATTAAGGGTATAGCTCTCTTTATTTATAGTAAGGAGCTTATATAGGCTTTACTATCCTTTATATTCTTACTAGATAAGAACTAGTAATATAAGTAAGAGATTAAGGGTTAGTAAGGTATTAAGGCTATTCCTTATAGTAAGGGCTTCTTTAACCTTATATAGCGTATATAACCTCTTAATCTCCTTTATTACCTTTTATACTATAAGAGCTTATTACTTAATATTAGGTAAGAGAGAAGAATTATTAATTATTTAAGGGTAAGCGCTAAAGATAAAAGGGTTAGAATAATACTATTTAGGCCTATAGTATTATTAAGGGCTTTTATAGCTATTTATAGGGCTATAGCTTTAGGTATTAATAGGCATTCGCGTTAGATAATATTATAGGCTCTTTAAAGCAGCCTATAATATCTCTTAACCTTACTAATACTATAGTATACCTTAATAAGAACTTCTTTAATTAAGATTAATATTAAAGCTATAAATTAGTAGAATTCCTTACTTCTAAACGTTATGCTAGCATTAGTCACTATCTAATCTAAAGACCCTAGTAGGTATTAATCTAGCAAAGGTAAAGAGCTTCCTAGATTGCCTTTGCTATAATATCCTTAAGGAATCTAGCTATATTAAATACAGTAGCTATATTAATAGCGTAGAGGATAGGGTAATTGCTATCTAAATACATAATATCTATAATTACTTTATAGTTAAAGTTATATTTATCCTTTAGGGTAAATTTAAAGCAATATAGATTATTTATATTTAATTATTATTAGTAGTAAATCTTTATTAATTATCTAATGGTTTTAAAATCTACCTTATAGCCTAATTTAGAAAGCATATTATAAAGTTAGCGAATAGAAGGGTAACTAAATTAGTAATATAAGCGCTATAATTCTATCTTAGTTAGATAGCTCTAAGTAATTAATCTTTCCTTTTACAGAAGTATTTAAGGATATCCCTATTTATAGATAATAGGGACTTTAACATTACCTTATTAAAGGATATTCTAGGAGATATAGAAATTAATCTTAAGGCAGTTTATATCTACTAGGTATAGTAAGAAGGAGTGTTTATAAGTATTATATAGAATAAGATAATACTAAAGGGAGTAGGTATATTAATTAATCTAATTAAGGGATTAGCTTACTACTTCTAAATTAAATTATTACTTCCCTAGCTATAGATTTATTAAGCTAGATCTTTAGGATTAATTATTATAGGGTAAGAAATTAAGGATACCTTACTAATAAGTAACCTATAGCTTTAGTATTAGGGATAATACCTTAGAATATGCCTAAAGAGTAATAATCTTAAAGGAGAAAGGTAGTTAGGGCTTCCTTTAGTTACTAAAGATTAAAGGGATTCTCTTTAATAAGGGTATAGGTAGCTACTTAATTTATAAGAATTTCTATAGTTATATAGCTATTAATTATTATGCCTTATATAAAGAAGCTTATTAGTATCTCTCCTTTATTACCTTCTTCTTTAAATCTAAGTTTTATTATATAGGTAGAAATCTTATCTTTATTAGAAGAAATAGTGTTATTCTCTTTGCCTTTATACTAGGTAAGGAAAGCATTATAAGAAGGGTTATTAGCTTTATAAGATAGTGATTCTTAAAGTATTAATACGCCTTTTTAAATTCCTTCTTAGAGTGCTTAGTTAACTAATAGCCTTTCTTACTATATATATAGTATTTCTTCCTTTATTTAGTGCCTTTATTCCCTTATAATTATAATTATCTATAATAGGCTTCCTTACTATACCTATTATACTTATAGTTAGTCTAATACTACTCTCTTACCTTAGGTATTAATAGGAATTAATGCTTCTTATCTTATTTCTTTATAGTTATTCTTATTAATATCCTTATATATTTATAGAATAGCTAGAGGTTAGTAAGAGGATTAATAAGATAGGTTTTATACTTAGTTATGCTATAATAAGCGGAGATTAATTAATTTTAGAGTGCCCTTTTAGATTAAGTAATATCTAGGACTGCTTATTAAAGGTTTATAAGCTTTATTATAAGTTCTTTAAAGTAATTAAGCTTTAACTTATTAGGGTTTTCTTATATAATCTAGTATAGCTTAGTGTTTTACTACTTAAGAAAATACCTTTACTTTATATTATTAGTCTTAAACCTTCTCTTAATATAGCTAATAAGAGTCTTAAGGTCTTAAGGATTACCTAGCTTATATAAATACTTATAATAGTATATTAAAGCTTTTCCTTTAAGTATAGCTTTAAGGGTATACTTAGCTTTATAGGGTTTAATGCCTAGTATCTTATATTTCCCTTAGAAGATTATTAACTTTAAGTTAAAGACCTTATAGTTATCTATGCTATATTAAATATTACTTATATATAACTTTATAAGATTAATTATTTACTTTAGTATAGGTCTAGAGAGAAAAAGCGCTCTTAGAGGTATAAAAGAAGGGATTTCTTATCTTAATAGGGAATACCTCTAATCAGAGCTTTGCATGTATTGTATTTATTGTATTTTTGGCCCCTCGATGTATTGTATTGTATTGTATTGCCCTATGTATTGTATTTTGTATTGTATTGTCAATACAATACAATACAATACAATACAATACATACAATACAATGTATTATTAGGGGTAAAAAAAGTGGGGTATTATAAAATTCTATTATATAGCAGATTTAATAACTAATCTAGTTAATATAAGCTACTTTTTTAATATAATTTATTTGCTTTTCTATAAATCTTTAAATATCTAGCTAATTTAGAATATTAACCTAATAACTACTGCTTAGTTATCTTTTATAGTATAGTTTAAATGTAAACCTTTGATACTTTTTCCGCACCGACCTAAAGGTCCGGAATCGCCTCTAAAATACAAACCACATTATTATTCGAATTCCTTACCTCCGTTTACCCCTCCTACAATGTCACATTATAACAAAGCTAGAGGCAGGTGTAAGGGTAAGATGCTAATAGTAATTAACGCTAGAGAAAGGGGCTAGTATAGAGCTACCACTACCTAAACACAGGAATAGGGCAATTTAATGCCTATAGACATAAAGATAACCTAATAATAGATTAGATATAATTTAAATACCTAGATAATATGAAATTCTATAATAAGATTACTAGCCTTATCCCTAGTAATAAAGTCTCCTAAGTTTAGAGCATTATAAAGGCTATAGCCCGCTAGGTAGCGAACCATGCTTACGCTAAAATAAGAGCTATAAATAATAATAGCAGTAATAATAATAATAATATTTACACTACTAAAGAAGCCCTTAAAGTAGCCCTTAAGGAGGCTATTAGGAAAGAAGCTAAAGGAACTAATACACTAACCTAGGTAAGCATTATAGCTAGACTAGCACTAAGAAGGCTAAATAATAAAACCCTCCCTTATAGGTCCTAGGTAAATAATATAGAGAAGTACTTATTAAAGGTAATATAATCTAGGAAACACTCTAATCCTAAGGCGCTAAAGATATAATAACTATAGTAAATAGAGCTACTAGCTAAACTATAGCTATAGTAGCTAGAAGACTCCCTAGTAAAGATATAATTATTACCTTTAAAGGAAACGTAGCCTAATATAGAGAGGACTAAAAATAGATTACTAAAGTATTTAGTCTAGAAGTAACCCTTTACTACTATATACTTAGCATTATAGTTAAGGGATTCCTAATAAAGCATATATCTATTAAGAACCTTATAACTAAGATTAGAAAAGCAAATAAAGTAAATATAATTAAGGTAACTATAAGGCGCCCCTAAGTAGAAAACGCATAGTATACTACCCTAATCCTAGGACTAGTAGAAGTAGAAGACACTAATAAGATATACTAAGATAGAATAGTCTTTAAAGCGGAGCTATTCTAGACTAAACTATATAATAAGACCCTATAACCCTAATAATACTATAACTACTTCTAAACTAGCTATATTATAAAGTTCTATAAGGTAGCCCTAAGGTATAGTAAGTACAGAGCTAGCTAATATAAGGAAGGAGAAATATTATACCTAATAATTAGTAAATAACTAAAGGAAAACTATATCTTATATTCTAGCCTATACCTAGCGTAGTTAAGGGACTACCCTATCCTAAAAGAGAAGTAAAATATAGTAAAAGCAGGCTACCTAGAGTAATTATTATAATTTACTAGTAACTCCCTAGATAAAAGCCTAACACTACCCTATAAGGGAACTAGCATAGCTATAGCACCTATTATTATAGTAAGTAAGAAAAGGGAATACCTAATAAATATAAAGAGGAGTGCTAAATAGCCTAGGGTAAGGAGCATTATATAATATATATCTTAAAATAGGGCTAGAATAGAGCTAGCATAAGATAGTAAAGATCTACTACCCCTAACTAATATAGTAATATTATAAGTCCTCTTTTAGAATATAAATAAGAAGGATAGCCTAATATACATAGCGCTCTAACACTAAACTAATATAGACATAATAGTAATCTAAGAGTAGGAATATATAAGGCACCTATAGCCCCTAGCACTAGGCCTTACCTAATTTTAACTAGCATACTATAAGGGATAAAACGCGATATATATAAATAAGAAGCATAATATAGGGTTATAGATAGCCTAGGGAGGACCTAACTAGTTACTAGTAGAAATAAAAGGTATAAATATCTACTCCCTTTACTTAGAAGGATATATAAATAACTAGAATATACCTATTTACACTTTTAACGCAAAAGAGCCTTATAGCTAGAGTGTTTTTATAGGAGACTTTAACTAAAAACACCCCCTCTAGGATAGCTTAGATAGAATAACTAGAGGAATAGAGGAATTACTAGACCTTATAAGCTAGTAAAGGCTTAGTCTAGTAATGCCCTAAGGGGAACCTATAAGATAATATAGAGAAGATAGAGATAGCACTATAGATCTAGCATAGGTAACTCTAGATATCTAAGTCTACTATAATAGTATAGAAGACCTTATAGGCTCTAACTATATTCTATAGCTCATTAGTATCTTTACTAAGGAGTAAGAAAGCGCCTTGCTTACCCTTAAATACACCTAGACTATAATAAATAGACTATAGGTAAAGGTAAAAGTAGCAGTGTAACTCTAAGCAAAAACACACTAGACCTAAAAGATAAGGAAGGAATTAATATATATATAATATAGCTTATTATAAACCTCTAATAGATAGTAAAACTAGTAGCCCTATAGAAGCGCTAAGGACTCCTTAGTCTAAAGGCATAGTAATTAAGGAGAATAAAAGAGGTAGTTACTAAAGCTAGATAAGCTAAGAGATAATAGAGGCACTAGAAAACTAAAGCAAACTAGTAAGCCTTCTCTAAGGTAGATAATAACTAGGAACAGATAGTTAAGAAAGAAAAAGGAATATATAGAGAGAAGCCCTATAAAAAGCTAATACATAGAAAAAGGATAGTAAAGTTTAGAGACTAGAGAGATAGGCCTAGCTTTAAAGCTAGGCCCCCTAGAACTCCTAGACTCTTAGACCTAGAAAGAACTAATAATAACCCTAACCTAGCTACTACCTATAAGAATAAGGTAAGCACACTTATATAAAGGTTCTTCCCTAAGCCTATAGTAAACCTCTCCTATATCCTAGACCTCTCCTTTCTAGAGCTTAATAATACGCTAGTTCTAGATAAAGAATGGTTTAGAGTAGGAGATATTAGAAATATCCTATTAGATATAGCTAGCTAGAAAGCCCTAGGAGATAATAAACTCCTAGTGGGCCTTATTAAGGCCTATAATAAACTAGCTAAAGAAGCTATAGTATGCTTACTAAATGCTATCCTTAAAGTAGGATATTTTCTAGCATAGTTCTAAACTATATAAGTAGTAGTAATTAGGAAGCTAGGAAAAACTACTAAGGAGATAAGAAGGGCTAATATATAGAGACCTATCTTACTACTAAATATAGTAAGAAAGATTATAGAAGCAGTAATTATAAGGTAGCTTATAGCCTTTGCTAAGGCTAAGGGCCTCCTTCCTAAGCTATAAATAGGAAATAGGGCAAATAGATTAATAGAAACCATAATAAGAGTCCTTATAGAATGCGTAAGAGAGGCTTAGGGCAAAGGTAGCATTACCTTGCTAGCGTAGATAGATATCTCTTCTGTATTTAATAGAGTTAGCCACCTATATCTAATTTATATTTTAATCTAAATAAGTATACTATACTAGCTAATAGCTATAATACGTAGCTTCCTTATAGATAGAATAAGCTAGCTTAGCTTTAATAGCAAACTCTTAAGACCCTTTTAGATAAAGGTAAGCACCCTATAAGGCTCTTCCTTTTACTAATCCTTTTCTTACTTTACTTAGTAAAGCTATATATATACCTCTAAGCTATCCTAGGTATAGTAGTAATAGGATTTATAGATAATATAAATATAGTAGTATTTAGAAAAACACTATGTAAACCTAGAAGAGGCTTAAAGCTATGTAAAAAGTGTGCGAAAAGTAAGTAAAAAGGGAGTAAAGTTTAACCTAGTAAAGACTAAACTTATACACTTTAGTAAAGCATACTAACCCCTATAGGCTAGGGTTTAACTTAGTGTAAAGGAGATAGTGCTTATAGAGTTATATAGGTTCCTTAGAGTCTAGGTTAATAGGAAACTTAATTAGAGTGCCTATAAGAATATCCTAAAAGGTAAACTAGCCTAGTAATAGCTTACACTCTCTTTACTAGTAGCATTAGCCTAGGGTTATAGCTTTAGAGACACCTAACTCCTATATATATAGGTAGTCTAGCCTATCCTTACCTATAGGGTAAGTACCTACTATACCCTAACTAAGAAGAGTAAAAAGCTAAGAGAAGTAATTAAAAGCTTTATAATAGACTAATTAGCCTACCTCTAAATTATAGCTAGTGCGTTTAAGGCTATACCTATTACCTAACTAAAGGTTAAGACCTATATCCCCCTTAGATCTATACCTAAACAAGATAAAACAGAAGTTTAAAGAGAGAATTATAGAGAGCAGAAATAGCTATAATAATCTAAACCACTACTAATTTAGTATAGTTAGTATTATATTATAAATAAAGACCCCCTAGGAGTAATAAACTAGTGGTAAAACTACATAAGGAATAGAGATAACACTAGGATAAATAGCATAGTAAGGAATGCCTAGGATAGCATAGACTTATAAGAGAACTAACTAAGGATTAATTACTAACTTATAACCTAAAGAAAATCTAAAGATTTCACATAGGCCTAGAAAAGCATATCTCCTTAACTATAGTCTAACTATACACTAGGAAGATTAGTCTTAATAAGTTCCTCTTCTAGAGAGGCATTCCTAGGGTAAACTTATTACTATATAGCTATAGTAAAGCAGTTAAGGACTAATACTATATTATAGTAAACTACCTAAATATAACTACTAACGCCCCTAAACACGCTAGCCTAAAGACATATAGGAGGTAAGGCTAGCCCTAAACTATCCCCTAAAGGTAAGAGTAATAGCTAAATAGTTCCTTAGCATAAAATAACTCTAATACTACTTATTAGTATAAGAACTAGCAGCTAATATATATAGTAAAGAGAAGGAGCTAGAGCTAGGGCGCTTCTAGCACGCTAGGACTAATAACTAAGATATAGATATAGTAAATAACTAGGAGAGATATAAGATTATATAGTTTAAAGCTAGCGGTAGGCTAGCTAAAGAATTACGTTTCTAGAACTATTATTAGATTAATTTTAAATATATAACGCTAGGTATTATAAGCCCTACTAGTCTACCTCTACCCTTTACTAAGCTATACTTACCTAACTAATTACTCCTCCTCTAGGACTAGAATCACCCCTCTATTACCTTAGCCTACCCTTAGTAAGCAAGGCTATAGCTAGGAGATAGTTTATCTCTATAGCGTAAGCGTCTAGGCGCTATAGCTAAAAGATAACCTTATTATATTGCTCCTTACTAGTGCTAGACTAGCCTAGGCCTATAGCTAAGGCGCTACGCTTCTTCTTACTTTAATTACTAGCATAGAGCTTCTTTATATAATCCTAATAGTTATCTAGGACCTATAGAACTATTAGACCTAGACTAGACTTAATATTAAACTAGAATAGTAATACTTATACTACCCCTAGTAACTATAGCTACCTAAACTTCTACTAGCTACTAGTACTTATTCTATTAATTACTTAAGTTAGGCTAAGAGCAAATTAGCACTAGATCTAGCCTAGAATAAAGGCACTAACTACCTTTAAATATCTATAGTTATAGACCTAATAGTTAAAATAGGTATTAGTAGCTAGCCCTATATAAAATAGTTAGCCTTGCTTTTAAGCTAGGATAAATCTAACTTACTAGTAATATTATAGCACTAGTGCCTAGGGTAGTTAATTAATTAAGATTTATAAGAGATATATTAGATCCTATAGGGATCCCCTAACTATAGTAAATTAGCATTAGAATAGAGGCAGGCTAGGGCTAGAGGGTTATACCTTTAAATCCTTAGCTATAGCCTACTTAAGCTACTTCTTAGTTAAAGACTTTTAAGAATATTGCTTATTTTTAGAGTTTTCCTAGGCAGATTAGAGCTAGATAAGCATAGAATGTAAGAGTACTCACAGTAGCTAGCGCTATCTTATTAGATAACCTAATAGATCTATAGTAATATTAGTAATTAGGCTAATACTAGCCTAGGAGCGCCTTAGGTAGCTTTAAGGAAGAAAAGAACCTATAGGAAGTTTAATAAAAAAGAGAAAAGAAGGAAAACCCTCTAGGGAGAAGGAACCCTTCTTATACTTATATAGGGAGGGGAGCTAAATTATAGATATTAATAAAGAAAGAAGAATATAAGATAAGAATCTAGTTAGTTAACGCCTAAGAGACCTAGGCCTAGAAATAGCTAGGAATTAAACTAAACCTATACCCTTACTATAGAAGATAAATAATATTAGGTGCTCTAACTTCCCTAGACTAATAAGCTAGACCTAGGCTAGAGAAGGCTAAAAGTAAGGCTATAAAGAGATAGCTAAAAAGTAAAAGAGAAGTAAATCACTACTATAAAACTAAATCTAGCACACTATAAGATAGTATAATAAGCCTAGAGCAGTGCTAGAGCAGACCTAGGATAGAGCTAGGTAGGGCTTAAAACCTAGGATTTTCCTTTTTCCTTTTTCTTTCTTTTCTTATTAGGATAAGGCTAGCGTAAGCTAGTAATAAACACCTATAATAGGTTATACATAACGCAACGCAGGCCCGGTATAGGGTTAGCGTTAGCCTAAACATAGATGCAAGGGGTTTTCTTCCTATTTAAGGGTTTTCCCTTTTAACAAAGCAGCAGGAGTACTAGTACTAGCCCTACATAGAGCTAGCTAGCGTAAATAATATATATATATAGTTTAAATGTAACTTATAAAAGAATTTTTTTAACTAATTTTAGAGGTCTTTCTAAGTTTATAACTTTTTCTTAGATTTATTATCTTTTTAATAGTTTTTCTTAACTTTAAGTGTAAAACTTACCCTAAGGAAAAATATTATAACTATATATAAATAAACTAAAACTCTAATAATAATATTTAGATATACTAAGAACTTATATAAGAATAAAGGAATTTTATTTTACTTTAAAAATAGTCTTATAGCTATAAACCCTTTTTATTAGAATTATAAATAATTATATTTACTTTTTAAGCTTTTAAAACTAAAGTAAAAGTAAAAGAGAAGGGGAAAACCTATCTAGAATTAACTTAAAAGTTAGTTAAAATTAAAAATAAAAGGAAAGTATATAATATATTCCTCTTAAAAGTAAGTCCTAAATAGTCTTTTCTATTATAATTTAATAGCTATAATAGCTTTAATAGCTTTAATAGCTATATAACCTAGTCTTTAGTATTATTATAAAAGTAAGTCTAAAGTAAGTCCTAATTTACTTATTAATAATAGGTTTTAAAGTGAGAAAAGCTATTATAAGAGAGTAATACTAATATAAAGTTAATAAAGACCCACTTTTATAATATTAGTAAATACTAGGTTTTAAAGTAAAAAAGCTATAATAACTAATAATAAGAAGGTAATATTTATAAAAAGTTAATAAGGACCCACTTTAAAACCCACTTTTATAAAGTTTGAACATACTACGTTTTAAAGTAAAAAAGTCATAATAACTAATAATAAGAAGGTAATACTTATATAAAGTTAATAAGGACCCACTTTAAGACCCACTTTTATAAATTTTGAACATACTACGTTTTAAAGTAAGAAAAACGTATAAGAAGTAATAATAAGAAGGTAATACTAATATAAAGTTTTAAGGCCCCACTTTTAGACCCACTTTGATAATATTTGTAAATGCTAGGTTTTAAAGTAGAAAAAGTTATTATAAGAAGAAACTCTTATAAAAATTATATGGACCCACTTTAGACCCACTTTTATGATTTTGGTAAATACTAGGATTTAAAGTGAGAAAAAGCTATTATAGGAAAGTAATACTACTTTAAAGTTAATAGGGACTTACTTTTAGACCTACTTTTATAATATAAGTAAATACTAGGTTTTAAAGTAAGAAAAGGCTCTTAAAACTAATAATAAGAAGGTAATACTAATATTAAGTTAATAAGAACCCTCTTTAGACCCACTTTTATAATATTAGTGAATGCTAGGTTTTAATATAAGAAAATACTATTTTAAGAAGGGAATATTATTATAAAGTTAATAAGGACTTACTCTAGACCTACTATAATAATATTAGTAAATACTAGGTTTTAAAGTAAGAAAAAGCTTTTATAACTAATTATAAGAAGGTAATACTATTATAAAGTTAATAAAGACTTACTTTAGACTTACTATTATATTATTATTAGATACTAGGTTTTAAGGCAAGAAAAAGCTTATAAAACTAATAATAAGAAGGTATTACTATATAATAATATAAAAGTAAGTCTAAAGTAAACCCTTATTACTTATTATTAGATGTATATACCTTATAATGCCTTATAATTAAGGAAATCTACTTTAGCGTAGAAAAATAAAAAAAAATACAATTAAATACAAAATAATACATGTATTGTATTGTATTGTGAAAAAGTACTTGTATTGTATTGTGTAATGTATTGTATTGTATTATATTGTTAATACAATACAATACAATACACAATACACCAAATGTATTGTATTGTAGTGCAAAGCTCTGCTAAGGACTAACCACTAACTTATAACCTAAAGGAAATCTAAAGATTCTATATAGGACTAGAAAAACATATTTCCTTAACCCTAGTTTAGCTATACATAGGAAAGATTAGCCTTAATAAGTTTCTCTTCTAGAGAGGCATCCCTAGGGTAAACTCACCTCTATATAGCTATAGCAGAGCAGTTAAAGATTAATATTATATTATAGTTAACTACCCTAAATATAATTATTAACACCCCTAATTACGCTAGCCTAGAGACACATAGGAGGTAAGGCTAGCCCTAAACTACCCCTAAAGGCAAGAGCTATAGCTAAATAGTTCCTTAGTATAAAATAACTCTAATACTACTTACTAGCGTAATAACTAGCCGCTAATATACGCAGGAGAGAAGAGAAGCTAGGCCGCTTCTAATAAGCTAGAACTAATAACTAGGATAGGGATATAGTAAATAACTAGGGAGAGATATAAGATTATATAGTCTAGAGCTAGTAGCGGGCTAGCTATAGAATTATAATTCTAGAACTATAATTAGATTAATATTAACTATATAACACTAGGTATTATAAGCCTCACTAGTTTACCCCTACTCCTTTACTAAGCTATAATTACCTAACTAATTACTTCTCCTCTAGGACTAGAATTGCCCTCTTTATTACCTTAGCCTATCCCTTAGTAAGGAGAGCTATAGCTAGGAGGCGGTTTGTCTTTACTACGTAGGCATTTAAACATTATAGCTAAAAGATAACCTTATTATATTATTCCCCTCTAGTGCTAGCCTAGCCTAGACCTGCTATAGAGGCGCTCCGCTTTTTCTTACTCTAATTTCTAGTATAAAGCTTTTTATATAATCCTAATAATTATCTAGGACTTAGAGAATTATTAGACCTAGACTAGACCTAGCAGTAAACTAGTATAGTAGCACTTACACTACCCCTAGTAACTATAGCTACTTAGACTTCCACTAGCTACTAGTGCTTATTTTATTAACTACTTAAGTTAGGCTAAGAATAGATTAGCACTAGACTAGGCTTAGAATAGGGGCACTAACTACCTTTAAGTAACTATAGTTTTAGACCTAATAGTTAAAGTAAGCATTAGTAGCTAGCCCTATATAAAATAGTTAGCCTTACCTCTAAGCTAGAGAAGGACTAACTTACTAGTAATATTATAGCACTAGTGCCTAGGGTAGTTAATTAATTAAGATTTATAAGAGATATATTAGATCCTATAGGGATCCCTTAACTATAGCGGATTAGAATTAGAGTAAAGGTAGGTTAGGGCTAGAGGGTTATACCTTTAAATCTTTAGCTATAGCTTACTTAAGCTACTTCTTAGTTAAAGACTTCTAAGGGTATTGCTTAGTATTAGAGTTTTCCTAGGCAGATTAAAGCTAGGAAAGCATAGAACATAGGAATACTTATAGTAGCTAATGCTATCTTATTATAAATTTAACTAATCTATAATAAATATTAGTATTTAGGCTAACACTAGCCTAGGAATGCCTTAAGCAGCTCTAAGGAAGAAAAGAACCTATAGGAAGTTTAATAAAAAGAGAAAAGAAGAAAGACCTCTCTAGGGGGTGGAACTCTTCTTATACTAGTATAGGGAGGGGCTAAATTATAGATATTAATAAAGAAAGAAGAATATAAGATAAAAATCTAGTTTAATAATACCTAAGAAACCTAGGCCTAGAGGTAGCTAGGAATTAAACTAAACCCTTACCCTCCCTATAGAAGATAAATAATATTAAGTGCTTTAACTTCCTAGACTAATAAGATAGACCTAGGCTAGAGAAGGCTAAAAAGTAAGGCTATAGAAGAGCTAGCTAAAAAGTAAAAGAGAAGTAAATTACTACTATAAAACCAAATCTAGTACGCTATAAGATAGTATAAGTAACCTAGAATAGAGCTAGAGTAGGCCTAGGATAGGACTAAGTAAGGCTAGGAAGCTAGGTTTTCCTTATTCCCTTTCTTTTCTTTTATTTAATAAGATAAGGCTAGCGTAAGCTAGCATTAAACACCTATAATAGGTCACATATAACGCGACGCAGGCCTGGTTTAGGGTTGGCATTGGCTCGAACATAGATATAAGGGGTTTTTCTTCCTATTTAAGGGTTTTCCCTTTTAACGAAGCAGCAGGAGTACTAGTACTAGCCCTATATAGAGCTAGCTAGCGTAAATAATATATATATAGCAAGGTTATTTTAACCGTATTACTTAGATTTCCTCTAAAAGATTCTAAGCTTATAATATTAAAAACATTATATAAGCATGTTCCTTTAGGTAGCTTTAATTAATAAGCTAAACTATAATAGTAACTTCTTTTTAATCTTATAAGGTCCTAAGTACTTTATAGCTAGCTTTTAGCTAAGGTATTATAGATTAATATTCTTAGTTAAGAGTAAGATATAGTTACCTATATTAAACTTTATTAGCACTCTTTTTAATTATAATACTTTTCTATAGGGCTTATAAGTAGCTTAATAGCTACTTAATCTCTATATACTTATACTTTAATTCTAAAACTCTATTCTTAGCTTAATTATTAACTATTAGAATTAGTATAATTGCTTAATCTAGTCCCCTTAGGTTATACCCTTATAACGCTTCTATAAGTATATAACTATAACTTATATACACACTTGTATTATAAGTAAACTATGCTATTAGGAGATAGTTAACCTAATTAGTCTATTCTATATATATAAATACTCTTAAATAGTGCTTTAAAACTTAATTTAAGCGTTTTATCTAACTATTTATTTATAAATAAAACGTAATACTTAGTTATTACTTTATTACTAAGAGGTAGTAGAATATTCTCTAAAATCCACTAGTAAATATTAAACCTTAGTCTATAATAATACCTTCTAGGGCTTTATAATCTTTAAAAATATATTCTAAGAAGACTAATACTAGCCTATTGCTAGTTAACCGCGTAGATATAGGGATATAAATACTATATTTTATAAATCTATTAACTATTACTAAGATTATATTATAAGTTATATTTTACTAATCCTTAACTAGTAGGAGTCTAGTAATAAAATCTATTAATAATTCTTAAAAGGGTAATCTAGCACTAGTAGTATAGCTAGCTTACTATAAGGTTTATATATTTATAGGTTTAATACTTAATAGCTAATATAAGTATATATATATATCTTAATATCTCTTTTCTTCCTAGCTAAAAATATTAGTTTATAACTTATTAAAGAATTCTAGTAACTCCTTAATATCTAGTAGTAAGGTTATTATAAATTAGTAATAGGATTTCTTTTCTTATTTTATATAGGATAAAAACTTAATTTTTAAATATTAATAGCTTAGAGGGTCTAATAGACTATATCTATAATATATTTAGGTTATTGCTTTCTAGTAGTAACCTTTTCTTTATAATAAAGGCATCCCTCTATTCTATATCTAAAAGTAAGACTTAGATTAGGGGTTTTAATTCTATGTCTTTATTTAATATAGCGGAGTTTAACTTAGTAGAGGTTCTCCTTACTACTAAGACCCTAGCTATAATGTATCTGCTAGGTTATAACTCCTTAGCTAGTAAATCTAGTCTTATATATAGTCCTTTCCTTACTATAACGCTTACTTTAAGCATATCTAGTCTAATAGGTTTCTCTAAAATTAATAAGACCCTTACTATAATACTACTACTAGATAGTAACTCCTTAGCTAGAGGATTTAGTCTTATATGCAGTCTCCTATGCCTATAATGCCTCCTTAAAGCGTATCTAGACTATTAGGCTTTTCTAAAGTTAATAAGACCCTTACTATTACACTACTACTAGGTAGTAACTCCTTAGCTAGTGGATCTAGTCTTATATATAATCCTTCCTAATCTAGTTAATAGGTAGGGAGTGATTTTATAAAGCGCTAGATATTAGCAGTTTTATTATAGCGTCCTTATAGCCTATTATCTATAAACTAAATATACTATATTATCTTAAAGCACTAGATATTAGTAGTTTTATTATAGTATCCTTATAGCGTGTTATTTATAAACTTAGTAAGGAAGGTTAGTAATTATAAGAACACTACCTTTACCTTCCTCTCTTTATTTATATAATCTAACCTCCTTAATTAAGCGTTAGTAGGGTTTAACTTACCTACCCTATATTTAATTATAAAGTTAAATAAATAGAGCTTATCTAGAGTAGTAACCTATTTACTAGTTAGCTTTAGCTTTATAGCTAGGTACTTATAGTTTAAGTAATCTATAACTACTATAACTAGGTGTGTTAAATATATAAGGTAGTGCCTCTAAGTTTAGAATGCCTTTTAGATAGCTAGTAACTCTATATCTAGGGTTATATAGCGTAGCTCTATCTTATTTAACTTTCTTAATATATACGCTACTAGGTACTAGTAACCTAGCACTAACTACGCTAGGATAGCCCTAAGTGTATATCCTAAGGCATCTGTCTTAACCCTGAATAGGGCTAATAGATTAAAGTACACTAGAATTAGCGCCTCTTAGAATTATTTCTATAGCTCTCTAAACGCTACTAACTTATTAGGATCTAGCTTAAACTTTACTAGTTAGTCTCCTTAAAGTTAATTAGTTAGTAGGATAACTATTTTGCTATAGCCCTTAATAAACTATCTATAGAATCCTATAAAACCTAGGAATAACTAAATATTAAAGACGCTATAAGGTACTAGCTAAGTTACTATTGTCTTAATCCTTACGGGCTCTATTATAATTCCTACTTTAGATATAATAAAGCCTAGGAATTTAACCTCCTTTGACAGACCTTGGCCCTTGCAGCCACTATCTCGGCATGACTGTTACTAGAGACCGCAGGAACCGGACGATTCGGCTGAGTCAAAGGGGTATATTAAAAAGGTCCTTAAGGACTTCGGGATGTGTGAGGCTAAACCCCAGTACACGCCCATGAAAACGGACCAGATTGAAACCCAGTGGACTACGAGCCGACAGATGAAATCAAGACATGGTACGCTAAAGCTATCGGAAGTCTAATGTATGCCATGTTAGGGACGAGACCAGACATAGCCTACGCAATGTCGTACTGCAGCCAGAGCTTTGCATGTATTGTATTTATTGTATTTTTGGCCCTTTGATGTATTGTATTATATTGTATTGCCCTATGTATTGTATTGTGTATTGTATTGTTAATACAATACAATACAATACAATACAATACATACAATACAATGTATTATTAGGGGTAAGAAAAAGTGGGGTATTATGAAATTCTATTATATAGTAGATTTAATAACTAATCTAGTTAATATAAGCCACGTTTTTAATATAATTTATTTGCTTTTCTATAAATCTTTAAATATCTAGCTAATTTAGAATATTAACCTAATAACTACTGCTTAGTCATCTTTTATAGTATGTTTTAAACGTAGCTTATTAAAGAATTTTTAACTAATTTTAGAGGCCTTTCTAAGTTTATACCTTTTTCTTAGATTTATTATCTTTTTAATAGTTTTTCTTAACTTTAAGTGTAAAACTTACCCTAAGGAAAAATATTATACCTATATATAAATAAACTAAAACTCTAATAATAATATTTATCTATATTAAGAACTTATATAAGAATAAAGGAATTTAATATTACTTAAAAACAGTCTTATAGCTATAAGACCTTTTTATTAGAATTATAAGTAATTATATTTACTTTTAAAGCTTTTAAACTAAAGTAAAAGTAAAAGAGAAGGAAAAACCTTCCTAGAATTAGCTTTAAAGATAGCAAAATAAAATTTAAAAGGAATATATATAATATATTCCTCTTAAAAGTAAGTCCTAAATAGTCTTTTCTATTATAATTTAATAGCTTTAATAGCTTTAATAGCTTTAATAGCTTTAATAGCTATGTAACCTAGTCTTTAGTATTATTATAAAAGTAAGTCAAAAGTAAGTCCTAATTTACTTCTTAATATGTTTAAAGTAAGAAAAAGCTATTATAAGAGAGTAATACTAATAAAAAGTTAATAAAGACCCACTTTTATAATATTAGTAAATACTAGATTTTAAAGTAAGAAAAAGCTATAATAACTAATAATAAGAAGGTAATACTTATATAAAGTTAATAAGGACCCACTTTAAGACCCACTTTTATAAAGTTTGAAAATACTACGTTTTAAAGTAAGAAAAACATAAATTATAAGAATCATAAGAAGGTAATACTAATAGAAAGTTATAAGGACCCACTTTTAGACCCACTTTAATAATGTTTATAAATACTAGGTTTTAAAGTAAGAAAAGCTATAAAAACTCATAATAAGAAGGTAGTACTAAAATAAAGTTAATAAGGACCCACTTTTATAATATTAGTAAATGCTAGGTTCTAAAGTAAAAAAGTTATTATAAGAAGGCAATACTCTTATAAAAATTATATGGACCCACTTTAGACCCACTTTTATAATATAAGTAAATACTAGGTTTTAAAGTAAGAAAAGGCTATTATAGGAAAGTAATACTACTTTAAAGTTAATAAGAACCCTCTTTAGACCCACTTTTATAATATTAGTAAATGCTAGGTTTTAATATAAGAAAATACTATTTTAAGAAGGGAATATTATTATAAAGTTAATAAGGACTTACTTTAGACCTACTATAATATATATATATTATTTACGCTAGCTAGCTCTATGTAGGGCTAGTACTAGTACTCCTACTACTTCGTCAAAAGGAAAACCCTTAAATAGGAAGAAAAACCCCTTATATCTATGTTTAGGCTAACGCTAACCCTACACCAGGCCTGCGTTGCGTTATGTGTGGCCTATTGTAGGTGTTTATTACTAGCTTACGCTAGCCTTATCCTAATAAGAAAAGAAAGAAAAAGGAAAAAGGAAAATCCTAGGTTCTAAGCCCTACCTAGCTCTATCCTAGGTTTACTCTAGCACTGCTCTAGGCTTATTATACTATCTTATAGCGTGCTAGATTTAGTTTTATAGTAGTAATTCACTTCTCTTTCACTTTTTAGCTAGCTCTTCTATAGCCCTACTTTTTAGCCTTCTCTAGCCTAGGTCTAGCTTATTAGTCTAGGAAGTTAGAGCACCTAATATTATTTATCTTCTATAGTAAGGGTATAGGTTTAGTTTAATTCCTAGCCATTTCTAGGCCTAGGTCTCTTAGGCATTAACTAACTAGATTCTTATCTTATGTTTTTCTTTCTTTATTAATATTTATAATTTAGCCCCCCTATATAAGTATAAGAAGGGTTCCTCCCCTAGAGGGTCTTCCTTCTTTCCTCTTTTTTATTAAACTTCCTATAGGTTCTTTTCTTCCTTAGAGCTACCTAAGGCACTCTTAGGCTAGTGTTAGCCTAATTACTAACATTACTATAGATCTATTAGGTTATCTAATAAGATAGCGCTAGCTGCTATAAGTACTCTTATGTTCTATGCTTATCTAGCTCTAATCCGCCTAGGAAAACTCTAAAAATAAGCAATATCCTTAAAAGTCTTTAACTAAGAAGTAGCTTAAGCAAGCTATAGCTAAGGATTTAAAGGTATAACCCTCTAGCCCTAGCCTACCTCTATTCTAATACTAATTTACTATAGTTAAGGGATCCCTATAGGATCTAATATATCTCTTATAAATCTTAATTAATTAACTACCCTAAGCACTAGTGCTATAATATTACTAGTAAGTTAGATCTATCCTAGCTTAGAAGCAAGGCTAACTATTTTATATAGGGCTAGCTACTAACGCCTGTTTTAACTATTAGGTCTATAACTATAGATATTTAAAGGTAGTTAGCGCCTCTATTCTAGGCTAGATCTAGTGCTAATTTACTCTTAGCCTAACTTAAGTAGTTAATAGAATAAGCACTAGTAGCTAGTAGAAGTTTAGGTAGCTATAGTTACTAGGGGTAGTATAAGTACTACTATTCTAGTTTAATATTAAGTCTAGTCTAGGTCTAATAGTTCTATAGGTCCTAGATAACTATTAGGATTATATAAAGAAGCTCTATACTAGTAATTAAAGTAAGAAAAGCATAGTGCCTTAGCTATAGGCCTAGGCTAGTCTAGCGCTAGTAGGGAGTAATATAATAAGGTTATCTTTTAGCTATAGTGCCTAGACGCTTATGCTATAGAGACAAACCATCTCCTAGCTATAGCCCTACTTACTAAGGGGTAGGCTAAGGTAATAAAGAGAGTGATTCTAGTCCTAGAGAAGGAGTAATTAGTTAGGTAGGTATAGCTTAGTAAAGGGGCAGAGGTAGTCTAGTAAGGCTTGTAATACCTAGCGTTATATATTTAAAATTAATCTAATAATAGTTCTAGAAATATAATTCTTTAGCTAGCCTACTACTAGCTCTAAACTATATAATCTTATATCTCTCCCTAGTTACTTACTATATCTATATCTTAGTTATTAGTCCTAGCGCGCTAGAAGCGCCCTAGCTCTAGCTCCTTCTCTTTACTATATATATTAGCTACTAGTTCTTATGCTAATAAGTAGTATTAGAGTTATTTTATGCTAAGGAACTATTTAGCTATTACTCTTACCTTTAGGGGTAGTTTAGGGCTAGCCTTACCTCCTATATATCTCTAGGCTAGCGCGTTTAGGGGCGTTAGTAGTTATATTTAGGGTAGTTTACTATAATATAATATTAGTCCTTAACTGCTTTACTATAGCTATATAGTAGTAAGTTTACCCTAGGAATACCTCTCTAGAAGAGGAACTTATTAAGACTAATCTTCCTAGTGTATAGTTAGACTATAGTTAAGGAGATATGCTTTTCTAGGCCTATATAGAATCTTTAGATTTCCTTTAGGTTATAAGTTAGTGATTAATCCTTAGTTAGTTCTCTTATAAGTCTATGCTATCCTAGGCATTCCCTACTATACTATTTATCCTAGCGTTATCTCTATTCCTTATATAGTTCCGCTACTAGTTTATTACTCCTAGGGGAGGGTCTTTATCTATAATATAACACTAACTATACTAAGTTAGCAGTGGTTTAGATTATTATAGCTATTTTACTCTTTATAATTCTCTCTTTAAACTTCTGTTTTATCTTATTTAGGTATAGATCTAGGGGGACATAGGTCTTAACCTCTAGTTAGGCAATAGGTATAGCCTTAAATACACTAGCTATAATTTAGAGGTAGGCTAATTAGTCTATTATAAAGCTTTTAACTACTTCTCTTAGCTTTCTACCCTTCTTAGTTAAGGTATAGTAAGCGCTACCCTATAGGTAAGGATAGGCTAGACTACCTATATATATAGGAGTTAGGCATCTCTAAAGCTATAACCCTAGGCTAACGCTACTAGTAAAGAGAGTGTAAGCTATTACTAGGCTAGTTTACCTTTTAGGATATTCTTATAAGCACTCTAATTAAGTTTCCTATTAACCTAGACTCTAAGAAACCTATATAACTCTATAGGCACTATTTCCTTTATACTAAGTTAGACCCTAGCCTATAGGGATTAGTATGCTTTACTAAAGTATATAAGTTTAGTCTTTACTAGGTTAAACTTTACTCCTACTTCTTTTACCTACTTTTTATATACTTTCTACGTAGCTTTAAGCCTCTTCTAGGTTTATATAGTGTTTTTCTAAACGCTACTATATTTATATTATCTATAAATCCTATTACTACTATGCCTAGGATAGCTTAGAGGTATATATATAGCTTTGCTAAGTAAAGTAAGAAGAGGATTAGTAAAAGAGAAGAGCCTTATAAGGTGCTTGCCTTTATCTAAAAGGGTCTTAAGAGTTTACTATTAAAGCTAAGCTAGCTTATTCTATCTATAAGGAAGCTACGTATTATAGCTATTAGCTAGTGTAGTATACCTATTTAGATTAAAACGTAAATTAGATATAGGTAGCTAACTCTATTAAATACGGAAGAGATATCTATCTACGCTAGTAAGGTAATACTACCTTTACCCTAAGCCTTTCTTATATATTCTATAAGGACTCTTATTACGGTTTCTATTAATCTATTTGCCCTATTTCCTATTTATAGCTTAGGAAGAAGGCCCTTAGCCTTAGCAAAGGCTATAAGCTACCTTATAATCACTGCTTCTATAATCTTTCCTACTATATTTAGTAGTAAGATAGGTCTTTACATATTAGCCCTTCTTATCTCCTTAGTGGTTTTTCCTAGCTTCCTAATTACTACTACTTATATAGTTTAGAACTATACTAGAAAATATCCTACTTTAAGGATAGCATTTAGCAGGCACGCTATAGCTTCTTTAGCTAGTTTATTATAGGCCTTAATAAGGCCTACTAGGAGTTTATTATCTCCTAGGGCTTTCTAGCTAGCTATATCTAATAGGATATTTCTAATATCTCTTACTCTAAACTATTCTTTATCTAGGACTAGCGCGTTATTAAGCTTTAGGAAAGAGAGGTCTAGGATATAGGAGAGGTCTACTATAGGCTTAGGGAAGAACCTTTATATAAGTATGCTTGCCTTATCCTTATAGGTAGTAGCTAGGTTAGGGTTATTATTAGTTCTTTCTAGGTCTAGGAGTCTAGGGAGCTCTAGGAGAGCCTAGCTTTAGAGCTAGGCCTATCTCTCTAGTCTTTAAACTTCACTATCCTTTTCCTATATGTTAGCTTTTATAGGGCTTCTCTTTACGTATTCCTTTTTCTTCCCTAACTATCTATTCCTAGTTATTATTTACCTTAGAGAAGGCTTACTAGTTTACTTTAGTCTTCTAGCGCCTCTATTATCTCTTAGCTTATCTAGCTTTAGTAACTACCTCTTTTATTCTCCTTAACTACTATACCTCTAGACTAGGAAGTCCTTAGCGCTTCTATAGGGCTACTAGTTTTACTATCTATTAGAGGTTTATAATAAGCTATATTATATATATATTAATTCCTTCCTTATCTTTTAGGTCTAGTGTGTTTTCCGCTTAGAGTTATACTACTACTTCTATCTTTACCTATAGTTTATTTATTATAGTCTAGGTGTGTTTAAGGGTAGGTAAAGTACCTTCTTACTCCTTAGTAAAGATACTAATTAGCTATAGAATATAGTTAGAGCCTATAAGGTCTTCTATGCTATTATAGTAGACTTAGATATCTAGAGTTACCTATACTAGATCTATAGTGCTATCTTTATCTTCTCTATATTATCTTATAGGTTTCCCTTAGGGCATTACTAAACTAAGCCTTTACTAGCTTATAAGGTCTAGTAGTTTCTCTACTCCTCTAGTTATTCTATTTAAGCTATCCTAAAGGGGTATTTTTAGTTAAAGTCTCCTATAAAAACGCTCTAGCTATAAGGCTCTTTTGCGTTAAAAGTGCGAATAGGTATATTCTAGTTATCTATATATTCTTCTAAGTAAAGGAGTAGATATTCATGCCTTTTATCTTTACTAGTAACTAATTAGGTCCTCCCTAGGCTATTTATAACCCTATATTATACTTCTTATTTATATATACTACGTTTTATCCCTTATAGTGTGCTAGTTAGAATTAGGCAAGGCCTAGTGCTAGGGGCTATAGGTGCCTTATATGTTCTTACTCTTAGATTACTATTATGTTTATATTAGTTTAGTGTTAGAGCGCTATGTGTATTAGGCTATCCTTCTTATTTATATTCTAAAAAGAACTTATAATATTACTATATTAGTTAGGGGGTAGTAAATCTCTGCTATCTTATGCTAGCTCTATTCTAGCCCTATTTTAAGATATATATTATATAATACTCCCTACCCTATGCTATTTAGCACTTCTCTCTATATTTATTAGGTATTCCCTTTTCCTACCTACTATAATAATAGGTACTATAGCTATGCTAGTTCCCTTATAAGGTAGCGTTAGGCTTCTATCTAGGGAGTTACTAGTAAATTATAATAGTTACTCTAGGTAGCCTACTTTTACTGTATTTTACTTCTCTTTTAGGATAGGGTAGTCTCTTAACCACGCTAGGTATAGGCTAGAATATAAGATATAGTTTTCCTTTAGTTATCCGCTAATTATTAGGTATAATATTTCTCCTTCCTTATATTAGCTAGCTCTACACCTACTGTACCTTAGGGCTACCTTATAGAACTTTATAATATAGCTAGTTTAGAAGTAGTTATAGTATTATTAGGGTTATAAGGTCTTATTATATAGTTTAGTCTAGAATAGCTCCGCTTTAAAGACTATTCTATCTTAGTATATCTTATTAGTATCTTTTACTTCTACTAGTCCTAGGATTAGGTAGTATACTATGCATTTTCTACTTAGGGGTACCTTATAGTTACCTTAATTATATTTACTTTATTTACTTTTCTAATCTTAGTTATAAGGTTCTTAATAGATATATGCTTTATTAGGAATCCCTTAACTATAACGCTAAGTATATAGTAGTAAAGGGCTGCTTCTAGACTAAATACTTTAGTAATTTATTTTTAGTCCTCTTTATATTAGGCTATGTTTCCTTTAAAGGTAATAATTATATCTCCGCTAGGGAGTCTTCTAGTTACTATAGCTATAGTTTAGCTAGTAGCTCTATTTACTATAGTTATTATATCTTTAGCGCCTTAGGATTAGAGTATTTCCTAGATTATATTACCTTTAATAAGTACTTCTCTATATTATCTACCTAGGACCTATAAGGGAGGGTTTTATTATTTAGCCTTCTTAGTACTAGTCTAGCTATAATGCTTACCTAGGTTAGTATATTAGTTCCTTTAGCTTCTTCCCTAATAGCCTTCTTAAGGGCTACTTTAAGGGCTTTTTAGTAGTGTAAATATTATTATTATTATTGCTACTATTATTATTTATAGCTCTTATTTTAGCGCAGGCGTGGTTCACTGCCTAGCAGGCTATAGCCTTTATAATGCTCTAAACTTAGGAGACTTTATTACTAGGGATAAGGCTAGTAATCTTATTATAGAATTTCATGTTATCTAGGTGTTTAAATTATATCTAATCTATTATTAGGTTATCTTCACGTCTATAGGCATTAAATTACCCTATTCCTACGTTTAGGTAGTGGTAGCTCTATACTAGCCCCTTTCTCTAGCGTTAATTACTATTAGTATCTTGCCCTTGTACTTACCTCTAGCTCTATTGCAATGCGATATTATAGGAGGGGTAAACGGAGGTAAGGAATTTAAATATTAATGTGGTTTGTATTTTAGAGGCGATTCCAGACCTTTAGGTCAGTGCGGAAAAAGTATTAAAGGTTTTGAAGATTATATGACCTACTATAATAATATTAGTAAATACTAAGTTTTAAAATAAGAAAAAGTTTTTATAACTAATAATAAGAAGGTAATACTATTATAAAGTTAATAAAGACTTACTTTAGACTTACTATTATATTATTATTAGATACTAGGTTTTAAGGTAAGAAAAAGCTTTTAAAACTAATAATAAAAAGGTATTAGTCTTTAATAATATAAAAGTAAGTCTAAAGTAAACCCTTATTACTTATTATTAGTAGTATTAAGTTAATATAAAACCTTTAAAAGAAAAAGTACTAGAGTTTTAAATATTAAAACTTATTAATTACTAATAATTCATTTATTAGCTTATAAGGCTTACTTTTACTAATAAATTTAAAGGATTTTAAGTTAATTTTAAAAAGAATATATTTTTATTTTTCTAAATAAAAGTATTTTCTCTAAACTTATTTTAATTAGAAATAATAGATAAAAAGGTTTAGGGTTAGAATTAAGGTAATAAATTTTATACTTTTAATTAGTAGCTTTATTATTATCCTTTTAATTATATAAAGTATATAAAATATATTTTAGTTTAAATTTTTATTAAGGTTTTATTCTTAAAATATAAGAAATTATATAATTTAATTAGTTTTATAGGTTAATTTTAGGTTATTCACGTATTATATTGCATTATATAACTTATAATAACTTATTATTAGATATATATACCTTTTAGTGCCTTAAAATTAAGGAAATCTACTTTAGCGTAAAAATAAAATAAAATACAATAAAATACAAAATAATACATGTATTGTATTGTATTGTGAAAAAGTACTTGTATTGTATTGTGTAATGTATTGTATTGTATTGTATTGTTAATACAATACAATACAATACACAATACACCAAATGTATTGTATTGTAGTGCAAAGCTCTGACTGCAGCAGGTTCCTGGCCAAACTAACAGAGGCACACCGAGCAGCCGCAAAACGGATCATGCGTTATTTGAAAGCCACAATCGACCTATGCCTAGTGTACGAAGGGGAAATTGAGCCCCTAACCGGGTTCACCGACTCCGACTGGGCTGGAGACCGGGAGACACGGAAGTCGACTTCAGGCTATGTTTTCAACCTTGGGAGCGGTGCCATTAGCTGGTCATCAAAACGGCAGTCCTCAACAGCCCTGTCGTCATGCGAAGCCGAATATATCGGACAAACCCAGGCGACAAAGAGGCCATCTGGCTACGAAGGCTCCTAACAGAGCTACAGGTAGCAGAAGAAGAGGGACATGCGCCAGCAGCCACAATCATTTATGGGGACAACCAGGAGCAATTGCACTGGCAAGAAATCCTCAGTTTCACGCAAGGACGAAGCACATCGATGTCCAACACCATTTCGTCCGAGAGAAGCAGCACAGTGGCGAGGTCGATCTTCAATATGTCCCAACGGACCAACAAGTTGCGGACGGCCTCACAAAAGCGCTGCCAAAGGACAGGTTTGAGGTGTTCAGAAGTGCGCTGGGCCTCGCGTGAGTGGGAGCATGGTATAGGATCACTGCCAAGAATACAGGGAAAGTTGCAAAGAGGCTAGGAAAGGTGCCCCCATGGACATGGATCCAATGGAAGGAGTGCCTAACAGCCCCTTTCCATGGTGGCCATAGGGGAGGTGTCCTAGCACCTATAAGCAACAGCACTAGGTCAGGATAGGCCCTATGGACTTGGAACCAGTGGGAGGAGTACGTAACGGGCCTCACCACTTGGTGGCCATAGGGGAGGCGTCCTGACCGGATCTACAGAACACTAAGGCAAAGGGCTAGGGTAGGCCCTGTGGATTGAAACGAGTGGGAGGAGTACGTAACTGGCCTCACCACTTTGCGTCCGCAGGGGAGGCGTCCTAGCCAGCCACCGTCAGAGTGTAACCAAAAGGTCGGAAGTAGTGCCCCTCGGACTGGGACGAGTGGGAGTGTCAAACGACATTACGCCCCAGTCGAGGAGGTGTCTCGACCTACATGGGCACCGTTCTTGTGTATATAACTGGGACCTTCGTCCCCTTGACTTAGGCAGTGGTTAAGGCTAATAGACTCCTTATAACCCTCACATACATGGCATCTTTCCAGCTACATGTGACACAGACAAGCCTGGAGCATGGCAGTCTGACTTTGTCCAAGGCTTGCTTTGTCACTTGGATGCAATGAAGATTAAGCCCCAGTATGGGTTGGGCTACTATGAGTCGTGGAACCTTGAGCGAAACTGCCTCTGGCTACATGTAGGGGCCAAGGACGCAAACACGGATGGTAGCTATACTGTCACGTACAAAAGTAGCCAACTAGACCAAAATGAGGGCACCCCTGATGATAGGGATGCTAGTGCGTATTTTGTAGTCTCTTCTGCCGCGACATGTACTGTTGTTGATATTCAGCCTCACATCTCAGGCATCACTTCTGATGCAGAGTTTTCGCACCCAGATTCATCGCGAGCTTCGTTTGGAAGACCTTGTTCATTCTTCGTTTGTTAGATCACCGATGAATCGGTCTTCGTTTGCTTGTTGAAGCCTATTTATATAGCTTCCTTTCTCTTCTTGTAGATCTCCTTTAGATAGTCAATCTACACCTTTCTTCCTTCTCTCGCGACCCTCAACATGTACACATATCCACTGGGCCTTTGCCGACATTGACGCCGCAAGTGGCGGGCGCGGTGCATTGGGAGGGGCGAGCTGGCGGGTGTAGGCATCTTGAAAAGGTGTCATGTGTGCAAATAGAGATTTGCCCGTGTGCAAATAGTATTACTCAATAGAAATACTCTATACAAATGGCCAGTTCCTGTCAGCATGCTGGGCAGGAGGCCCTTGCAGGCGGACAAAAGGTACACGTGAGGGGAAAGACCAACCTTGTTGAGCAAGGTCCGCTGTGGGGGCCCATGGGGCATATTTTTGGGCGTAATTACTAAGGCCCTCTGCAGAACTTATTAGCTCGGTAATGCACGCTGTCACGGGCCTTGTACCCAGTGTCCTCTGACTGTGTTTTATTACCGACGTCTGCATTTCTCAGCAGCGCTGACTACGGCTCTGATCCACGAGCCGGTGCAAACTTTGCACGAGTGCAAAATGCAGGTAAACGGACGCGCTAGCCATTTTCGTCACCTAGATTGCATAGAAATTTATAGAACTCTATCTAAATTGCATAAACACCACCTCTCCCCTATTTATAATGTATCTTTTTAACTAGGGCCGCGTAAATACCTATAATAGGATTAGATACTAAGAATAAAGCAAATTCTACTAATTTTTAGGAATAAACCATGTACTTTACGTAGTCCCCTTATAAAGTTTACACTAGTATAAAGTTTGTACCTAGGCAAAAGCTATGATAATGTTTCTTAGGGTTAATAGCCTTATAATTAATTAATTTATTGTGGATAAAGACGCTAAGGATAACCTTTAGCTTGCGATATTGATTTTATAGTATTACTAAAGGCTAGGATTGTTATAAAGAGCCCTCTATAGGCTATATTAGCGCCTCTATAAGCATATTAATAGTGACACTCTCCTAAGCCTTATAATTAAAGGTGCCCGTGCATTACTAATAGTATTACAAGATTACTGCGAAGAGCTTCTTTAATAATCATTAGATAAGCAATTTACATACCTTTTTAGATGCTAAAGGAGACCTTCTTTAAGCTCTATAACTAGCTTTGTATTAATGCCTTAGTGGGCTCTTTGTGATATTAATTAATTAAGCAGAAGCTGCTAGTCTTCTTATGGATTTATGTATATAATAAGCCGTAGAGGAATATAGGGTATTGATTTCTACTATCCTAATTATTAGTATCTTGAATTTTTATAAGCTTATTAATCTAATAAGGCATTTACATATAATCTTTGTTTATTAGCTAAAGCTAGAGTTAGTCTTGCTATTTGTAAAGCTAAATAAGAAGTTCCTTTAATTTAATAGTGTAATTAGCGCTATTAATAGCACATATATTCCGGCATTTATTCCACTAAATTAGCAGCAGAGATACTAGTTAAGGAAGAATAATATCTTATAAAACGTGCTAGTAGCTACGAGCTTTAAGGGATTATTCCTATATATGCTAGTAGGCGCTAAAGGTTCTATTTATAATAGCACCTTATTATGGACAGCGTTTGTGAAGTCTTTTATAATTCCTAAAGGCTGATTTTATCTTAGTAACGCGGGATTTAGCTCATATTATGGCCTAATAACGCCTTTCTTAAGGGTTTAATATTATTTATAAGACTAGAAAGATACTTATAAGCACCTAAATAATAAGAAGGAGCTCTTTAACTTCTAGCACACACAGTTATATATGGTTATAAAGCGTGTTTTTAGGTAATGTAAGCGAAAGTAAAAGATAATTTGCTATAGCGCTGCTAAGTATAACTTTCTTATGCAGATTAAGATAGTTTATGCTATTATAGCTCTCTTTAACTTTATTAAATTAGGTAGGAAGGAGCTATATAACTTTAAAGCAGAAGAGATAGAATTATTACCTAGAGATAAGCATAAAGCGCTTAAAGCAGCTGCTACATAGGTATCTTCGCTTATTACAGGCCTTATAGGCTATTAGGTTTAAAAAAGATAGCATAGTGGCTTTAGATGTATTAACAAAGTCGTAATTTCGATAGGAAGATGTGCATTTAATGAATTCAATAGCGTTAATAATGAAATTCTAGCTAATATAATAATAATGTTATGGGTTAAAAAGTAATAATATACACGCACCCGTAGACCTTCTTAAAAGCCTCACTTTTCTATAGATATGCTAGATAGTATTAACACTAAAGTTTAACTCAATCCACGCTTGCTTTACCTCTTTTAACAATAATAAGTTCTAAATTAGAGGATTTAGTTAATCTTGCTTTAACCATAATATAACTCTAATAATTATGCTTATTCCAAAGTCTTCACTATATAATTAACAGTCCTTAACTACCTTCTTAATATTATTAGCCCCTATAGCTTTTAAGCAATAACATGCCTCTTTAAGCCCTGCATTTAAGGCCTAAGGACATTAGATATTATATCTAAGAGCTCTTTTACCTATGCCATAGCCCTACGCTTCTGTAAACCTTATAGTAATAAATTTAGCTATAATCTATTAGGCATAGCTCTAGCAAAGCTTAATTACAAGCGCCACGGGTTTAGCGTTAAGGAAATAGCTATATTATTAGTACTTTACTCTATAATATTAGTTTAAGGCTAACTTTAATACTATTAATTATTCTTAACTTTAGTGGAATCTTTATTATTAAGAAGCTTAATACTATTATTATAAGCCTTATTATTAGGGCGTTATATGTTAGTAATCCCTCCTTAAGACTTGCTTTTATTATCTTTAGACTTATTAGAGCTCTTTTCTAATACCTTTGCTTATTCCCTTATAGTAGTAGCGAAGCTTTAGGTATCTTAAGCTTTAATAACTATATTACTAGCTTTATAGTCTCCTAAGAAGATCTCTGCCTATTTCTCTCTTATAATAGCTTAACTTATAATAAGAGGCTTTATTATAATAAATTTTCTAAACCTTCCGTAAGTCTTAATAATAAATTTAGCGGTTTGCTTACTTATATAAAGCTGCCTAGTCTCTTTGTTATAGGTTATACTAGACCTCTTCTCTATAGCGCGAAAAGCGCGCTAAACGCCCTTTAGCCACTTAAATCAGTTCTTAATAGCATTTAAAGACTATTAACGTTACGGAAATTTCCTTAATAATATAGGAATAAAGCCTTTAAGGATATCTTAAATAATATTAGCCTTATTACTATTAAGCTATTGCTCGCGGCGAGCTTTAAGCAGTAATTTAAGCAAGTAAAGGGTTTAATTATTAGACTAACGAATTTAGGGGATAAGGATGCCTGCGATTAGGTGCTCTAGGACATAGTTACAAAAGGTATTTAAAATATATAGCATTTGCTAGTAAATTATAATATTACTATTACATTAAAGCCATAGAAGGGAGGAGCTGCTATCGTGATGGCTCCCTTGTGCAAAGGCGGTGAAAAACGCCACTAAAGTGGGCCACGACGGTACAAAGTAGCCGCCCTATATAAACCCACATACAACTTGTACCGCGAAAAGTCGGTGCAAAGTTTGCACCGGCTCGTGGATCAGAGCCTACATGTAACAATTTGACCAACGTTGGTTAGTGGCCAATGCCTCGAGAAACCCCACTGAAATGCGCCGCAACCCATTTATTTAAACAGTTGGCTGCTGCCACATTTTTGGCTGCTTTGGCCGGCTGCTTGTCCATCCATCCTCCTTTACACATAATTACAATCAACCACACATTCACACAATTATACATCTCTCCAACACCGTATTTCCAACAAATATGCAGCGCGGGGCTTTTTGGAGTAGGACGATATTTCGTCCCGAGGCAGAACCAAGGTTTCCAGAAACATCGACTTTACCCCGCGCGCCAACGTCAACGTCGCCGTCACCATCACCCCTAACAGCTAAGGAAGCGCCAACAAGCAACAACAGTAGCAGTTTCTTTCAACGCTTATCTCCCGAGATTCAAGACAGTATCCTCACCTTTGCGTTTGGTAATCGGATCATTCACCTTGAGCTCAATGCAGAGGACAGCCAATGGCATCTACGAGGCTTCGTTTGTGCCAGAAGCCCTGCCCTGCCGACGGAACATCAAGACACTAGACCTAAAAATGATGTGTGCCTTGAATATTTAGCACGGTTACAGAGTCTTGCGAAGCTACCGCCCAATTTCCAAGACCCAGAAAAAGGTTTCAAAATAGGAGCACTAGGATGGTTGCTATCCAGCAAACAAGCGTGAGTTGCCCTGACATCTTAAGTCAACGTGCAAGCTAACCGTGTCTTCACCTCTACCAGATACATATCTGGCATCCGTATTCTGTACTTTGAAAACAAATTCCATATTGCAGACAAAGACTTAAGCTCTAGATTACCCTTATTCCTTCCCTCATACGGCTTACAGCACATTACAAAGATGGAGATAAGTTGGGCCCTCGACTGGATAAAGCCACCAGAGCATTCAGAGTACCACAAACAACTAGAGCTACTACCAACCACCCTGCCACATCTGCAAGATCTGCACGTCTCGTTTAGGTGCGAGCTTCTAACCCCAGTCTGGCTTGCCCAACAGCCTAACCAACCAGAAGCAATCGAGAGAACTCTCTTGCCGCCCCTTGATACCATGGTCAGCAAGCTAGAATCCAGGTGTCGGGTAATCGTGGCGCTTCCGGCGGCACTTTGGCGCCCAATGATGGTTAGGGCCAGGAGGACAAGACCAAACCCCAACGACTTGATTATTGAGTGGGCGCATAAGCCGTCAGCTCGTCCTTGTGGTCATGGCGACCGATTCTGGCGTGCCCTCCCGCCACAGTCGACGCCCAAGGCCAGACAAAAGACAGAGCGAGAGACGAAAACAGTGAGAGGAATTCCGCTGGGTATTGGTTAGAGAGTGGATTTTATCTGCCACCACTTTTGATTAATTGTTTCGCGAGAGCATAGTAAGTCATAGGTTTATAGGCATGCAAATTGATGCATATTCTTCCTCGCCATTTGTTTTTATCTTAGTTACTGAGCGTATTCTTGCACAAAGGATAAAAAGAAAATAACATTTAGAATATTGGCCGGTGTTCAATCTACTTTAATTACTCAAGGACGAAATGACCATCAGCTCTTCACGCCAACGCAAACGTTGACACCGGGTCTAAGCTTGCACGATCCTCTATCGTTGACAGCCGGGTTCCACCTGATGAAGTTCCCGAGGAGGATGTTGGAGGCAGTGGTGATTTGGCGACATGTATCGCTTTCGCCTACAAGCCAGTACTTATTGCAGTTGGAAGCGACTCCAGACTGCGTTGGCATAGTATCCTGCGTCGTCGTCGCGGGAAGAGATGATGTTCTCGTTGTAGGCGTCTTGTCTACGCCCACGCAGTAGTAGGTCTTGTCCTATATTCTGTTAGCCAGATATCGAAAACACTCGGGTAAATGTGGAAGTTTCCGCCATTTGCTGCGTTTCAAGAATGCGACTTACCTTAATACCATCGCACTTGGAGCCTACCGATGGGTTCCAAGAAATAAAGTCGGACGTGGAGAAAGATCCAAAGGCCTGAGAGATGATGTCGCAGTCATCACCACCGGTTGTCCGGTACCACGCCTTGCAGCCACTGATGGTCTTGTCTCCCACGGGAGTGCCTGGCGTGGGCTGCGAAGGGGCTGAGGCAGATCAGCCAGGTCGTAATCGGCCACGCAGTACCAGTATTTGGCCCAGAGTCCCCGCAGTTGCCTTGGAGCGCGGGATTCCACTTGTAAAACAGCTCTTTGGTGATGTAGGGATAGGCCTTGAGCACAACATTGCAGTTGTCCCCTAGGCAACCAGTCAGTAAACAGACAATGGAGACACTATGGAAGATTGAACTTACACTTTCAGCCCTGTAGAAGTTCTGGCAGCTAGAGGATCCCACTCTGCTGTGGGAATGCGGTAAAGATCGAGTTGATGGTAGGCAGCGCAGAAGGAGTCCAGGCTGTGGGCGATGGGATGGCCGTGTTGGGCGTGTTGAACCAGTCAAATGAAGAGGTAGTGGTGGGCTTGATGGCGATGCACACGAAGTAGCCGATGAAGAGGGCAGAGCAGTCGCTCTTGAGAGCAGGGTTCCAGGCCAGGCTATGTTATTGCAGCTATACATTAGCAACGTTCAGAAACCGCTTTTACTTGAAAACTTACAATTGCTTCATATTGAGAGTGTTACCGTAGCGATTGACGATTCTTTGGCAAGTATCTCCAGGAACGACAAAGTGCCAGTTGGTGCAGGTATCGGGCTCACCCGCCTGCGTCTTGGTAGGAGGCCAGGCCGTTGGGCTGGTGGGCGTGGTGATGTTCCTCGAGGTGACGGGCCATCTAGTCGAGTAGGGCTTGCCGTCGCCCGCATCCGACGTTGTCGAAGTGGTCTTGGTCGAAGTGGTCTTGGTTGAAGTCGAGCTCGAAACCGGGCTGGTGGACGTAGTCTTAACAGGCATGCCAGTCCCAACGCAATACGACTCGCCAATCCCTATAGTAATAGAAGTACATTACCTACTAGTAAGTTCTAGCCTTTATAATTCTGTAAAGAGGCTTAATAACCTCTATTATAGTGCCTTCTAGAAAGAGGTGCGTAATCTATTCTAGTAATCTTATAATAATTAGCCTTATAAGTTTTGTTTATAATTAAACATAGGCTTAGGTAATATTATAGATCTAGAGGTAAATCCCTTTTACTTTAATAAAGGAGTAATAGCTATAATTAGCTATTAGCTTATCTATTGGATTATTAGCGATTATATTAGGATAAATTCCTTCTCCTTATTATTATAGCCTTATATAATAAGGTAAGACTTCTTATATAGTAAATCTATGCCTTTGCCTTTAATCTCTCTTACTATGCGAGAGTTAAGGATCCTATAGCTACTATACTTTACTAAATTAAACTTTATAAATCTAAATATATTATAAGTTTATAAAGCGTTAATCTTAGCTTAATTTAATTACTTAAAGGGCTTTCCTAGGGTTATAATCTTCCCTTCTTAGCGGAGTTAAAGGGTAAGGTCTTAGTTAGCTTTTTCCTTTACTATTAGGAATGCTTTTATTAGTAATCCTCTAGTTATAATCTCTTTAATTAATACCTCTTTCTAGTCCTTATTAATAATTATAAAGCACTCCTTATAATCTTTAGGTCCTTCTATGCCTTAGTTAAGGGAGAATTAAACTATTAGGGCTTTTCTTAGCTTTCCTTACTTTCTCTTTACTAGCACTAGGAGTTCTATATCTTTTTTACTCCTTCCCTTACCTTTATAAAGGTAAGAGAATCTCTCTTATTTATAGTCTTCTTAATATCTTAAGGTTTTACCTCCTATAGCCCCTTTATAGTATATAGGTCCTTATAGTAAGGCTTTACTACTATAGATTAGAATTTTACTAGGCTATAGGGTATTTAGATAGTGTAGGTCTCCTTATTAGTAGTAATTAGCTTATAAGGGCTATGCTAGCTACCCTTCTCCCTTTATATATATATATTAGTCTATAGAGATAGCTAATATATTAGCAATATATTAGGGCTATTCTAGGCATTAAGGGTATCGCAAACCTACTATAAGGCTAGGTAGTAGTGTACCTTATTAGTAGCCTTCTAAATTACCTTAGCTTATTAAATAATAAAGACACTTAGTAGTAACTTATCTATTATATATAGGTAGGCTCTAAAGACTAGTAGGGTTAGCACTAATCTATTAGGGCCTGCTAAGTTATTAATAGCTTTAATAGCTATTTAAAGGCATTACTCTAGTGTAATCTCTACGCTAATTAAATCTATAATAATCTTATAAGCCTAGCGTAAAGATCTATAGTATCTTTTAACCTTTCTAATGCTATTATAGGCTTTAATTAGTATCTTATTAATCTTAATTAATATTAATTAAGTATAGTGCTTAAATTTAGTAGAAGAGAAGTTATTACTAGTGCTATAAATAATCTAGTCTAGTGCTCTAAGATAGGTATTAATCTAGCACTTCCTAATAGCATCCTAGATATCTTAGGCCTTCTGCTTCTTAGGATTAAGAAAGTAAGCTACTTAGAATAAAGTTACTAAATTAATAATGTAAAGGACTAGTTAGTTATTAATTTATATAATATTAGTAATAATCTTATAGTTAAAGTTATGCTTATCTTTAATTATAAATTTAAACTAGCTAGGAGCTTTTCCTTTTATCTAATAATAGTGGTAGACTTTAGTTAACTTCTTAATTGCCTAGCGTTTAATATTATAACTAGCCTACTAGAGGATCTTTATAAGGCATTAAACAGAGGGGTAACTAAAGTAATAATATAATTAATAGATCTCCCCTCTAAGAGGTAAAAGGTAACTATCTCTTTAGCCTCTAGTAGCTACTAAGGATATCCCTATTATTATATAATAGGTATAGTCTTATTGCCTTAGATTAGCATGTTTATAAGGTTATTAATCTTAACTTATAGCTTATTTATATTAGTAATAGAGAAAAGAAAAGGAGTTACTATATTAAGAATATAGAATTTAAGTTCTCTAAGTTCTATAGGCATATAAAGGATGCCTCTTATAGTTATAGATCTAGTACTAAATTTAATAATTTATAGCTTATAGGGGATTATCTTTAATAAAGGCATTAATTATAATAAAGCCTTTGCTTATCCCTAACCTACTATTAATTTGCTTACTACCTTAGTATTAGGTATAATCCCTTTAAAGACTTCTTTAGAATAGTGCTCTTTAGAGATATAGTAGGTTAATCCCTTATTAGATTCTTATTATTAATATAGTTCTTACTTTAGGAAAGTATGCTAAAAGGCTTAGTTATTAAGAGTAGTAAGAATATTAGTATTTATAAGATTATAATTATTCTATAGCTCTAAGTAAAAGAATTATATAATACTTAGATATACTACTAGTAATAGTTCTTTATTATCCTTATTACTATCTTTAGTCTTTATATAGGCTATAAGATATAGTTCCTATCCTTAGCTAAGGCCCTTATTAGGCTTATTATTATCTAGCCCTTTATAGGAGGCAAGAAATGCCTAGAATCTCTTCTCTAAAGTAAGTATATAATAGGTCTTACTAGTAAACTAATAATCCTTTTCCTTTTAGCATTCTTTATTAGAGTAATTAAGTAACTAATAGCTATTCTTACTATATATAAAGTAATAATAAGGGCTATGCCTTAGGCTCCTATTATAATAGCCTCCCTTACCTTAGGGTTAATATCTATATTAATAGTTAGTAAATATAGCCTTAGGAGAGCTTCCTTATAATTATATATATTAGTTACCTTTTATTTAACTCTCAGATTATAATTACCTTATAGAGATCTCTAGTAAGACTCTTAAAGCCTAGGAGTAAATATACTCTACTATATAATATTTAGGCACACTAGCTATAGTATTTAATGTTTACTTATAAAGCTTAGTATTTACTATATTAGAAGGGTATAGGCCTTAATAGATCTTCTTAAGGGTAGCTAGTATAATTTTAAGGCACTCTAGCCTACTTTTATTAGGGTTCTTAGTAATTATACTATTTAGAGTTATACTACTCTATTTATAGCGGTAGAACTACTAATTACTTTCTATCTTAAAGCATTAATAGATATAGCTAATTATCTCTTTATATATAAGGTTTTAACTAAAGAGATAATTAAGGTAGTATTACTTAGCATTATTTATTAAGATAATTAGGAAAGCCTTTTAATAATATGTTTAAGGAAGATTAATCCTAATATACTTATTCTTAAAAAGCATAACTTTTAGGGTAAGGAAATTATATAATTATCCGCTATAATAGTTACTATCCTTATATATCTTTATAAGTTCTAAGATCTTCTTTATAATCTAGTTCTCTAAGGAGAATTACTATATAGGGAGTAAGGTTTGCTATAGATAGGGATCTTTAGGGTAAATTACTTAATATAATAGGGTTTACTATAGAAGGGCTCTCTTATAGGTTAAGGAGGTTAATGTTTAGGGGTTAGAGGATTATAATCTCCCATTAGGCTATAATAGCCTTGTTTCTTATTAGACCACTTCTTCTAGAGATATTATAATTACTAGTCCTTAGCCTTATCTTATAATAATACTATAATCTTATAGGGAATTCCATAGCTCTCTAATAAGATCTCTATTAGCTATTATAAAGGTGTCCTTAGACTATCCTTTAAAGTCTTCTTAGAATAATTCCTATAGGTTATTATCCCTCTAGTCTTAATACTTACTAAGGTTAATAAACCTTATAATATAGTTATTAAGCTTAGATAGCGTAGTAGAATTAGGGTTTACTATAACTTATTCTTCTTAATCTCTAGTAAGGGTATAAGAAAGGGATTATAGTTATATTAGTAGTTTACTCTTTTAGGGTCTCTTAGGTGCTATTAAGATCTAGGGTGGTTTCTTATTACTAGAGAATTAAGGCTCTTCTCTTAGTAATAGTCTAGGTAATTATACAGCTTCTATAGCAGCTTAGGTCTTCCCTCTTATTGCTAGTCTAGCTTCCTAACTTATTATAAGTAATAGTTATTAACATTAGGTTTAAAGCGAATGCCCTATAGCAATTAATTCAATTATTCGGTTAGTTTTCTTATAGTAAGTGTAGGATTAGTCTCTTTATTAAAGATAAAGATAATAATAGAAGAAGTTAATCCCTAGGTTTATAATAGATATAGAATTAATCTCTCTATTAAAAATAAAGATAATAATAGAAGAAGCTAATTCCTTAGAAGCCTAATAAGTCTATAACTAGAATTTAAGTCTCTTCCTTTAGCACACTCTTATAGCCATGCCCCTATTCCTAAGGATCTAAATAATAGGAAAATAACTATAGTGTCTATAGAAATATCTCTTCTTGTAATACCTAACTTATCTATGGTTATAATTAACCACTAATCAGTGTTAGATACACTAAGGTGCCTACGTAGGTTAATAATTCTATATAATTAAAGTCAATAATAGTTAATAATCTAGGAAAGAGAGAGGAGAGAGAGGAGAGGAATCTAGCTAGCTAAAAAGTAGGTAAAACCTATAAGTAAGGTAAAGAGGGTGGGGAAAAGGGGCAGCTAATCACGAGGCGTGCATCCCTTTGAGGGCCCCACTCGGTCCACAACTAGTGGGTCTTTGGCCACAACTAGCCTAATGATGATCCGGAGGAATCAACAATAATAGCATTAATCTAGACAATATTATTACTAGAAAACGCTAAAGAAAGGAAACATATAAAGCTAAGTAAGCATAGTTTTCTTATACCTTTTCTATAGTATTACAAAGCACTTAACATAGTTTATAGATTAAAGATATGCCTCTAGAACCTACCTATTATTAATAAGCTATAGCTTTACCCTATTATAGCCACTAGAAGGAAGCGATTATAAAAGAACTTTTAAAGCTCCTATCCCTAAATTACTAGGAAGATATACTAGATAAATCCCTTAATCTAGAACTTTATAAGGAAATTATAAACCTTAGCTAGGTCTTTAAATATAAGACTAATAAGAAAGGAGTAGTTATAGAGTTTAAAGCTAGAATAGTTATTTAAGGTAACTAATAACTAAAGGATAACCTTAATAACTACGCTACTACGCTTACTTTATAATCTCTATACATACTACTTATAGTTTACTACGCTAATAATCTTAATACCTAATAATATAATGTTTAAAATGCCTTTCTATATGCAAAGCTTAAAGAACCTATCTTTTACAAGCCTTTAGAGGGTATAAACACAAAAGGTTATCTCTAGAAGATAATAAGAGCATTATATAGGCTACGAGAAGCTTCTTAATAATAGTTCCTTAATTTAATAAGTTTTCTCTTAAATCTAGGCTTTATATAAGGAAAAGAAGACCTATGTATCTTTATAAAGGATAATTTTATTCTATTTTTCTATATAGATAATATTATCGTACTTTACCCTAATAGATCTAAAGTAGAATTTAAAGAATTATATAAGTAACTAATAAATAGCCTAGATATTAAGGACTAAGGTAAATTAAAGTGATTCCTAGGTATTAAAATTATTAGAAATTATAATACTAAAGAGATATAGTTATCGCAGGAATTATATATTTAAAAGATTGCTTAGAAATTCATTCCTAACATTATTAATAATAATCTAAAGAGCTTAACCTTTACTCCTCTTCTTATAGCTATAATCCTTACTAATAATAGCAAAGCTTCTAATAAAGAGATTAATTACTATAGAGTAGTTATTAGCTCCTTAGTGTATCTTTGCATTATAGGAAGACCTAACGTGGCATTTATAGTATTAAAGCTAGCCTCTTTTATAATAAACCTATTAGTAAAGTATATTAAGCTTACTAAGGAGCTATTTTATACGCTTAGAATACAAAGAAGCTTTATATTTGCTACTTAGGCATGGATAGCTTTAATACCCTATTTTCTAGCACTAATGCTTCCCTTAATAATAACCCTAATACTTATAGATTAATATAAATAGGGAACCTTTGATACTTTTTCCGCACTGATCTAAAGGTCCGGAATCGCCCCTAAAATACAAACCACATCAATATTCGAATTCCTCACCTCCGTTTACCCCCTCCTATAATATTGTATTGTAACAGAGCTAGAGGCAGGTGTAAGGGTAAGATGCTAATAGTAATTAACGCTAGAGAAAGGGGCTAGCATAGAGCTATTACTACCTAAACGTAGGAATAGGGCAATTTAATGCCTATAGACGCAAGGATAACCTAATAATAGATTAGATATAATTTAAGCACCTAGATAACACAAAATTCTATAATAAGATTACTAGCCTTATCCCTAGCAATAAAGTCTCCTAAGTTTAGAGCATTATAAAGGCCATAGCCCGCTAGGTAGCGAACCACGCCCGCGCTAAAATAAGAGCTATAAATAATAATAGTAGTAATAATAATAATAATATCTATACTACTAAAAAGCCCTTAAAGTAGCCCTTAAGAAGGCTATTAAGGAAGAAGCTAAAGGAACTAATACACTAACCTAGGTAAGTATTATAGCTAGACTAGCACTATAAAGGCTAAATAACAAAACCCCTTATAGGTTCTAGGCAGATAATATAGAGAAGTACTTATTAAAGGCAATATAATTTAGGAAACGCTCTAGTCCTAAGGCGCTAAAGATATAATAACTATAGTAAATAGAGCTACTAGCTAAACCATAGCTATAATAGCTAGAAGACTTCCTAGCAGAGATATAATTATTACCTTTAAAGGAAACATAGCTTAATATAAAGAGGACTAAAAATAGATTACTAAAGCATTTAGTCTAGAAGCAGCCCTTTACTACTATATACTTAGTATTATAGTTAAGGGATTCTTAATAAAGCATATATCTATTAAGAACCTTATAACTAAGATTAGAAAAGCAAATAAAGTAAACATAATTAAGGTAACTATAAGGCGCCCCTAAGTAGAAAACACATAGCGCACTACCCTAATCCTAGGACTAGCAGAAGTAAAAGACACTAATAAGATATACTAAGATAAAATAGTCTTTAAAGCAGAGCTATTCTAGACTAAACTATATAACAAGACTTTATAACCCTAATAATACTATAATTACTTCTAAACTAGCTATATTATAAAGTTCTATAAGGCAGCCCTAAGGTGCAGTAGGTACGGAGCTAGCTAATATAAGGAAGGAGAAATATTATACCTAATAATTAGTAAATAACTAAAGGAAAACTATATCTTATATTCTAGCTTATACCTAGCGTGGTTAAGGGACTACCCTATCCTAAAAGAGAAGTAAAATATAGTAAAAGTAAGCTACCTAAAGTAACTATTATAATTCGCTAGTAACTCCCTAGATAAAAGCCTAATGCTACCTTATAAGGAACTAGCATAGCTATAGTACCTATTATTATAGTAAGTAGGAAAAGGGAATACCCTATAAATATAGAGAGAAGTGCTAAATAGCCCAGGGTAGGGAGTATTATATAATATATATCTTAAAATAGGGCTAGAATAGAGCTAGCGTAAGATAGCAAAGACCTACTACTCCCTAATTAATATAGTAATATTATAAGTTCTCTTTTAGAATATAAATAAGAAGAATAGCCTAATATATATAGCGCTCTAGCACTAGACTAATATAAACGTAATAGTAATCTAAGAGTGGGAATATATAAGGCACCTATAGCCCCTAGCACTAGGCCTTGCCTAATTCTAACTAGCACACTATAAGGGATAGAATATAGTATATATAAATAAGAAGTATAATATAAGGTTATAGATAGCCTATGGAGGACCTAACTAGTTACTAATAGAGATAAAAGGCATAAATATTTACTCCTTTACTTAGAAGGATATATAGATAACTAGAATATACCTATTTATACTTTTAATATAGAAAAGCCCTATAGCTAAAGTATTTTTATAGGAGACTTTAACTAAAAACACCCCTCTAGGATAGCTTAGATAGAATAACTAGAGAAGCAAAGGAACTACTAGACCTTATAAGCTAGTAAAGGCTTAGTCTAGTAATACCCTAAGGGAAACCTATAAGATAATATAAAGAAGATAGAGATAGCACTATAAATCTAGTATAGGTAACTCTAGATATCTAAGTCTATTATAATAGCGTAGAAGACCTTATAGGCTTTAACTATATTCTATAGCTAATTAGTATCTTTACTAAGGAGTAAGAAAGCGCCCTACCTACCCTTAAACATACCTAGATTGTAATAAATAGACTATAGGTAAAGGCAGAAGTAGCAGTGTAATTCTAAGCGGAAAACGCACTAGACCTAAAAGATAAGGAAGGAATTAACGCATATATAATGTAGCTTATTATAAACCTCTAATAGATAGTAGAACTAGTAGCCCTATAGAAGCGCTAAGGACTCCTTAGCCTAGAGGTATAGTAATTAAGGAGAATAAAAAGGTAGTTACTAAAGCTAGATAAGCTAAGAGATAATAGAGGCGCTAGAAAACTAAAGTAAACTAGCAAGCCTTTTCTAAGGCGGATAATAACTAGGAATAAATAGTTAGGGAAGAAAAAGGAATGCATAAAGAGAAGCCCTATAAAAAGCTAATATATAGGAAAAGGATAGTAGAGTTTAGAGACTAAAGAGATAGGCCTAGCTTTAAAGCTAGGCCCCCTAGAGCTCCCTAGACTCCTAGACCTAGAAAGAACTAATAATAACCCTAACCTAGCTACTACCTATAAGGATAAGGCAAGCATACTTATATAAAGGTTCTTCCCTAAGCCTATAGTAAACCTCTCTTATATCCTAGACCTCTCCTTCCTAGAGCTTAATAATACACTAGTTCTAGATAAAGAATAGTTTAGAGCAAGAGATATTAGAAATATCCTATTAAATATAGCTAGCTAGAAAGCCCTAGGAGATAATAAACTCCTAGTAGGCCTTATTAAGGCCTATAATAAACTAGCTAAAGAAGCTATAGCGCTTGCTAAATACTATCCTTAAAGTAAGATATTTCCTAGCATAGTTCTAAACTATATAAGTAGTAGTAATTAGGAAGCTAGGAAAAACCACTAAGGAAATAAGAAAGGCTAATGCATAAAGACCTATCTTACTACTAAATATAGTAGGAAAGATTATAAAAGTAGTAATTATAAGGTAGCTTATAGCCTTTGCTAAGGCTAAGGGCCTCCTCCTAAGCTATAAATAGGAAATAGGGCAAATTAATTAATAGAAACTATAATTAAAGTCCTTATAGAATACGTAAGAGAGGCTTAGGGTAAAGGCAGTATTGCCTTATTAGCGTAAATAGATATCTTATCCGTATTTAATAGAGTTAGCTACCTATATCTAATCTATGTTTTAATTTAAATAGGCATACCATGCTAGCTAATAGCTATAATATATAGCTTCCTTATAGATAGAATAAGCTAGCTTAGCTTTAATAGCAAACTCTTAAGACCCTTTTAGATAAAGGTAGGCACCCTATAAGGCTCTCCTCTTACTAATCCTCTTCTTACTTTACTTATCAAAGCTCTATATATACCTCTAAGCTATCCTAGGTATAGTAGTAATAGGATTTGTAGATAATATAAATATAGTAGCGTTTAGAAAAACACTATATAAACCTAGAAGAGGCTTAAAGCTATATAGAAAGTATGTAAAAATAGGTAAAAGAAGCAAGAGTAAAGTTTAACCTAGTAAAGACTAAACTTATATACTTTAGCAAAGTATACTAACCCCTATAGGCTAGGGTTTAACTTAGTGTAAAGGAGATAGTGCTTATAGAGTTATATAGGTTCCTTAGAGTCTAGGTTAATAGGAAACTTAATTAGAGTGCCTATAAGAATATTCTAAAAGGCAAACTAGCCTAGTAGTAGCTTACACTCTCTTTACTAGTAGCATTAGCCTAGGGTTATAGCTTTAGAGACGCCTAACTCCTATACATATAGGTAGTCTAGCCTATCCTTACCTATAGGGTAAGCGCTTACTATACCCTAACTAAGAAAGGTAGAAAGCTAAGAGAAGTGGTTAAAAGCTTTATAATAGACTAATTAGCTTACCTCTAAATTATAGCTAGTGTGTTTAAGGCTATACCTATTGCCTAACTAAAGGTTAAGACTTATATCCCCCTCTTAGATCTATACCTAAATAAGATAAAACAGAAGTTTAAAGAGAGAATCACAGAGAGCGGAATAGCTATAATAATCTAAACCGCTACTAACTTAGTATAATTAGTATTATATTATAAATAAAGACCCCCTAGGAGTAATAAACTAGTAGTAAAACTATATAAGGAATAGAGATAACGCTAGGATAAATAGCATAGCAGGGAATACCTAGGATAGCATAGACTTATAAGAGAGCTAACTAAGGATTAACCACTAACTTATAACCCTAAGGAAATCTAAAGATTCTATATAGGCCTAGAAAAGCATATCTCCTTAACTATAGTCTAACTACATATAGGAAAGATTAGTCTTAATAAGTTCCTCTTCTAGAGAGGTATTCCTAGGGTAAACTCGCTGCTATATAGCTATAGTAAAGCAGTTAAGGACTAATATTATATTATAGTAAACTGCCCTAAATACAATTACTAATGCCCCTAAACACGCTAGCCTAGAGATATATAGGAGGTAAGGCTAGCCCTAAACTACCCCTAAAGGCAAGAGTAATAGCTAAATAGTTCCTTAGCATAAAATAACTCTAATACTACTTATTAGCATAAGAACTAGTAGCTAATATATATAGTAAAGAGAAGGAGCTAGAACTAGGTTAATTCTAGCGCGCTAGGACTAATAACTAGGATATGGATATAATAAATAACTAAGGAGAGACATAAGATTATATAGTTTAGAGCTAGCGGCAGGCTAGCTAATAAATTATAATTCTAGAACTATTATTAGATTAATTTTAAATATATAACGCTAGGTATAATAAACCCTCTAGTCTACTACTGCCCTTTACTAAGCTATATCTACCTAACTAATTACTCCTTCTCTAGGACTAGAATTACCCTCTCTATTACCTTAGCCTACCCCTTAGTAAGTAAGGCTATAGCTAGGAGACGGTTTATCTCCGTGGCGTAGGCATCTAGGCGCCGTAACTAAAATATTAGCTTATTATATTAATCCCCTTTAGCACTAGCCTAGCTTAGGCCTGCCGTAAAGGCGCTCCTTTTCTTCTTACTCTAATTACTAGCATAGAGCTTCTTTATATAATCTTAATAATTATCTAGGACCTATAGAGTAGTTAGACCTAGGATAGAACTAGCAGAGGACTAATAGAGAAGCACTTACACTACCCCTAGCAATAATATCCGCCTAGACCTTAACTAACCACTAGTGCTTATTACGCTGCCTAGTTAAATTAGGCTAGAAGCAGGTTAGCGCTAGACTAGGCCTAGGAGAGGGCGCTAGCTACCTACCTTTAAATAACTATAGTTTTAAACCTAATAATCAAAATAGGCATTAGTGGCAAGCCCTATATAAAACAGTTAGCCTTGCCTCTAAGCTAGAGTAAAGCTAACTTACTAGTAATATTATAGCATTAATACCTAGGATAGTCTATAGACTAAGACTTATAGGAAATATATTAAATCCTATAGGGATCTCCTAACTATTATAGATTAGACTTAGAGCAGATTTAGTGTAGGGGCAGTAGGGGTCTTACCTTAAGATCTTTAGCTATAGCTTGCTTAAGTTACTTCTTAGTTAATAACTTCTAAGGGTAGCGCTTATTCTTAGGAGTTTCCTAGGTAGATTAGAGCTAGAATAGCATAGGACATAGGAATACTTATAGCTACTAGTGCTATTTTATTAAATAACTTAATAGATCTATAGTAATATTAGCATTTAGGCTAACACTAGCCTAGGAGCGCCTTAGGTAGCTCTAAGGAAGAAAAGAACCTATAGGAAGTTTAATAAAAAGAGGAAAGAAGGAAAACCCTCTAGGGAGAGAAACCCTTCTTATACTTATATAAGAAGGGGGCTAAATTATAGATATTAATAAAGAAAGAAGAATATAAGATAAGAATCTAGTTAGTTAATACCTAAGAGACCTAGGCCTAGAAATAGCTAGGAATTAAACTAAACCTATACCCTTACTATAGAAGATAAATAATATTAGGTGCTCTAACTTCCTAGACTAATAAGCTAGACCTAGGCTAGAGAAGGCTAAAAAGTAAGGCTATAGAAGAGTTAGCTAAAAAGTGAAAGAGAAGTGAATCACTACTATAAAACTAAATCTAGCATACTATAAGATAGTATAAGAGGCCTAGAGCAGTGCTAGAGCAGACCTAGGATAGAGATAGGCAGGGCTAGGAACCTAGGTTTTTTCCTTTTTTTCTTTCTTTTCTTTTCTTCTTATTAGGATAAGGCTAGCGCAAGCTAATAACAAACACCTACGATAGGCCATAGATAACGCGACGCAGACCTGGCGTAGGGTTAGCGTCGGCCTAAACACAGATGTAAGGGTTTTTCTTCCTATTTAAGGGTTTTCCTTTTGACAAAGCAGCAGGAGTACTAGTACTAGCCCTACATAGAGCTAGCTAGCGTAAATAATATATATATATATATAGATTAATATAAGGCTACGTTTTTATTATATATAGCGCTATAATTAATTAGAAGTTAGGTAGGTAATATTACGTAATAACTTTAAGCATAGAAGTAAAGCTTTTTATCCTAAATTACAGTGTAAAAGAGCGTATATCTCTAGGGAGGCTGCTTTATAATATTAAGGTCTGCGTGTCACTGCTTTCTATTATTTAGTGTGATAATAAGTAAATAATCTAAATTATAGAATATATAGAAGGAAGGCTTTAGACTAGCCTTAAGCACCTTAATATAAATTAAATATGGATTTAAGAGCAATATATAAAGGGCAATATTAAGGTTAATTAGTTAAAAACCTCTAAGATACCTATAGATAGCTTTACAAAGCCTCTATTAGGTTAAATATATAGGATTTCTACCACCGGATTAGCTTACGTGAGATTCCTGCGTAATTATAACACTAGAAATTCGTTATGATTGCTTCCTACACTAATAAACTCTAGCTTTAATAGATATCTTAGCTAGGGGGTATGTTAGGAGAGCTCCTAGAGCATTAGATATGTGAATACAGCCTACGCAATAACTACGCATTAACTAGGTTAAAACCCTTAATAAGATAACGGTGGAGATAATATATTAGAAGTACCTCTGTAGACTAGTTATTACTATAGCGCACTGTGTACCTTTCAGGTATAAAAGACAGGTGCCGTCTGCACCTCTGATTGATCAAATTGAACACTTTTTATCATCTAGATTTACCCCTACCTTGACAAATATAGGTAGCGCATTTCCAGACGACAACACGCCACGCAAACGTCTGCCGGGCCAATGAACTCAAAGCGTCTACCCTCCATAGAACGCTCATGTGCCGCGTGTGGATGGCGAGGTGCTGAAGTTGAGCTGGTCACGGGACCCACCCCTTTTACTGCATTCGTCAGCCAACAGTTAGGCGCCTGTTTCTCCGGGTGTTTTCGACCGTCAGCGGGGTAATTGCCAGGGATGTAAAATTTCCCGCGCAGGACGCACCCGAGAGGCCCCTGTATCTTTATTGCGCCTACAAAAACAGAAGGCCCTTGCATAGCCGCTAGACAGTACTCTGGCGGGTCGGCTTGGCTGACGTTCTGAAGGATTGGCGACCGTCTATTGGAGCCAGACGTCGGGGCTGTCTCTCGAGCGCTTAGCACTCGTCATTTCCAGGCAGCCCGTCTTTACATGTAGACAGCTTTGGCTCGTGTTGCTTCACTCCTGACACAGCAAAGATACAGGAGTACAGCATTCGACATCCAGCCGGCGGTTGTGTCCAACACTCTGCCTTCAGTACTCCAAGAACGTGTAGAACGCCAACTATGACATCGTTCGGCTCCGCAGAAGTTGTCGGATTCCAAAGCGCTACAACCGATGCGCTGTTTCGTGCGTCAAATAGCGAGAGACTGAAAGCTTTTGCGAGAAACCCGATTGCAGCTGCAAGCGCTGCGTAAGCGTCTTGGAGCAGGCTGACAGGGTTCAAGCCGTGATGGAAACAACAGGCAGGGAAGGTGAAGTCACTCGAAAGTGGGCCAGCTGGCATGCAGGTGAGGTGCATTGAAACCTCTCCTCCGCTTTGAACGCAAAACCCTTGATCCTCGACTCGGCCCTCCTCCTCGACTTAAGCTTGGAGAGGACTGGTAAGCGCGCGACATGGTTCCAATACAGCACGTGCAGCCTGGTACGGCGGCTGGTACAAAGACGACTGCTAGTGTGAACTGTTATCGGTACGTGTTTAACGGGATTGACGAGCGGACGCCGATTGTTTGGTTTCCGAGTGTCAGGGCGCAGCAACACGAGCAGAGACGAGCCATGAAATATCTGAACACGACGCGCGCTAATAAGCGCTCGAGAGGCAGACCCGACATCTTGGCGTGGAGGCGACAACTAGACGATCGCCAATCGCACCTTCCAGGCAGAGCTGCGGTCCGCTGAGCCGACCCACCACACTTCTTTCAACAGCGGCTCTGCGAATCAGTCATGACGGCCTTGGCAAAAGTTCATTGCAAAAAAACGCAAGATCAACAGAGCAAAGCAAGGCAGTCTTATAGGCGGACTAACTATGCAGGCAAGGCCGAGCTGTTGGTACTGTGGGGTTGTCAGAATTTGAAGGTCGCGGTTCCATTGGCCTTCTTCGGGTCCCCTATCTAGTAAGGGAGACTTGGACTCAACTGTATACATCAATTGAAAAGCAACAGTACTGTTGTCGTATGTGGCAGCCTGTCTGATAGTGTGTCTTCCTACCTAGCGGGAGCCCGCACCGAGTACGAGCGTTACTGCTCTTAACATGTTCAAGACGAGCAAGGGATGATAGCTAGGAGCAATTACGAATCAATGTAGGAAACATTTTCCTGTTCGGGTAGCCGTCGGAACTGTTTCAGCGATTATCGCTACCGCCAACTATAAACCTTCAAGGCATGATGAAATCTGCTTCTGGGCCGCCTTTACGTCAAAACAATCGTTTCCTGACCATTCCAGGCGAGTTAACGCAGTCCCTCCGTGCGGAATATATTAAATTATTCATCCGTTGGGTAGACACACGGCATTGAGTAGATAAATAATATAGTTTTCCTTGACCAATTATTTTCCACTCGGGTTATCGTCCGTAAACCGCTCCGACCTCAAACGCCGTATCACGTCGATAGCCGAGAGGCGTTTCTCAGGCTCATATGCAGTCATGTCCTGGATCAAGCGGGCATACTCCACACGCTGACCAGTGGATAGATGCGCTGCCTCGCATGCCAATCGGCTCACAATCTTATTGGGCTGCTGGTTCTCATACCACCATTCCGGTTCTGTATCTTTGGGTATCTGCGCCGGTTCGCAGTAGCCGTATTCAGAGAATTTGAATCTCCCCCTCCATTGTTCAGGTAAAGGACCGAGATGTTCAACAGTGGTGCCTATGAGGATCTCAAATATCTGGAAGAATGCAGGGAATAAGACCTTGCTGCTCTAGACCTGATAGAGAAGGCAGGCAAGGTGCCAGACATCACTTTTGGTTGAAGGTAGGTAGCCAAAACAGAGCTCAGGAGGGAAAAATCGATTGGAACTCCAAGCGACATGGGCGGACGATCTGCGAAGAAGGCTTGGCCAAAGTCGATAATGCGAATTCGCGAAAGCATTGAACAATCTAGACCTGAATGCTCTGGAGATTTGACGACTTGTTTTGGTGCATGCCGAGAGCGCGATCCATTCAGTAGCCGGAGATTCTCGGTCTGGACTGGGCCAAAAAGATGGAAGATGCGGGCTGCAGACAGAGTCTGAACATTTGGGAAGTCAAAAGAACATTCGATGCAGTGAGATCTGCGAAGATATGTTAACAAAAACCACTATAGATGTATGTCGGTCGGCGAAGTTCACCACCGTGGCAGATTCCGTGGTGATGGAGGAATGCCATAGCACTGGCAATCTGTTGGCAAACACCATGTCGCGTAGAACTGGATAGGGCTGCCATAGCTTTCATTTTCTGAAGGCTTGGCCCAAGTACCGGGAAGATGAGACAATGATGCTCGCCGTTCGGACCGGAGACTTTGAATGAATCGTACAAAGTTACCACATTCGGATGTCCCGGGCCGGCGACTTTCCTAAGATGCTGCAGAAAGCCCAGCTCAGGAACGTCGCCGACGTCGGCACGGAGAATTTTTAATGCGAAATATGAAGGTTCGTGTACACAGGAGCGAACCAACCAGACTGTCGAGAACCCTCCATGGCCGAGTTTGTGGATAACTTCGTAATCCTGATTATCAGTGCAGATCGCGTCGCCGATGTCCACTGGGTGATAGCCGCCAGGACAATACTTCTCCACATCCTCAGCGTATGCTATTCGCGGTTGGCGATACCGGAAGGAAGGCAACGAATTTGTAGACATATAGCAAGAGTAATGGAATGTGGAAGCTTCAAAATGGGCACGACGACAAGTAAGCCGTAGTGATGAAGTTTTGCATCGGCTGACTTCACGTGCTTTTATTATTGCGGTCGCTGTCGAGGATGACTCACAATGCAGAGCCCCTGCTGTTATATTTCACAGCCAATCAGGTCCACTTCGGCTAGATTGCGCGGTGGAGTGGATATTAGGGCAAGTACTGCCCATAATCTATATAACTTATTGTCAAAGGTAGGGGTCGGTGTAGCTAATAGAAAAGGTTCGATTCTGGTTAATTAGAGGTGCAGATAGCACCTGACTTTTATACCTAAAGGGTACATAGTGCGCTATAGTAATAACTAGTCTACGGAGGTACTTCTAATACATTTGTCTCTATTATTATCTTATTAAGGGTTTTATCCTAGTTAATGCGCAGGCTATATCCACATATCTAATACTCTAAGGAGCTCTCCCTAACACACCTCCCTAGCTAAGATATCTATTAAAGCTAGAATTTATTAGTATAGGAAGCAATTATAACGAATTTCTAGTGTTATAGTTACGCAGGGATCTTGCGTAAGCTAATCTAGTGGTAGAAATCCCTATGTATTTAACCTAATAAAGGCTTTATAAAGCTATTCGTAGGTATCTTAGAGGTCTTTAACTAATTAACCTTAATATTACCCTTTATATATTACTCTTAAATCTATATTTAATTTATATTAAGGTGCTTAAGGCTAGTCTAAAGCCTTCTTTCTATATACTCTATAATTTAGATTATTTACTTATTATTATACTAGATAATAGAAAGCAGTAGTATACAGACCTTAATATTATAAAGTAACCTCCCTAGAGATATACGCTCTTTTATACTATAATTTAGGGTAAAGAGCTTTACTTCTATACTTAAAGTTATTATATAATATTACCTACCTAACTTCTAATTAATTATAGCGCTATATATAATAAAAACATAGCCTTATATTAATCTATAAGTATTAGGGTTATTACTAAGGGAAGCATTAGTGCTAGAAAATAGGGTATTAAAGCTATCCATGCCTAAGTAGTAAATGTAAAGCTTCTTTATATTCTAAGCGTATAAAATAGCTCCTTTAGTAAGCTTAATATGCTTTACTAACAGATTTATTATAAAAGAGGCTAGCTTTAATACTATAAATATTACATTAGGTCTTCCTATAATATAAAAATACACTAAGGGGCTAATAACTACTCTATAATAATTAATCTCTTTATTAGAAGCTTTACTAGCGTTAGTAATAATTATAGCTATAGGAAGAGAAGCAGAGGTTAAACTCTTTAGATTATTATTAATAACATTAGGAATAAATTTCTAAGTAATCTTTTAAATATATAATTCCTATAATAACTATATCTCTTTAGTATCACGGTTTCTAATAATTTTAATGCCTAGGAATTACTTTAATTCGCCTTAGTCCTTAATATCTAGGCTATTTATTAGTTACTTATATAATTCTTTAAATTCTACTTTAGATCTATTAGGGTAAAGCACTATAATATTATCTATATAGAAAAACAGGATAAAATTATCCTTTATAAAGATATATAGGTTTTCTTTCCTTATATAAAGCCTAGATTTAAGAGAAATCTTATTAAATAAAGGAACTATTATTAAGGAGCTTCTTATAGCCTATATAACGCTCTTATTATCTTCTAGAGATAACCTTTTATGTTTATACCCTTTAGAGGCTTATAAAAGATAGGTTCTTTAAGTTCTATATAAGGAAAGGCATTCTAAACATTATATTATTAGGTATTAAGATTATTAGCGTAGTAAACTATAAGTAGTATATATAGAGATTATAAAGTAAGTATAGTAGTATAGTTATTAAGGTTATCCTTTAGTTATTAGTTACCTTAAATAACTATTCTAGCTTTAAACTCTATAACTACTTCTTTCTTATTAGTTTTATATTTAAAGACCTAGCTAAGGTCTATAATTTCCTTATAGAGTTTTAGATTAAAGGATTTATCTAGTATATCTTCCTAGTAATTTAGGGATAGGAGCTTTAAAAGCTCTTTTATAATCGCTTCCTTCTAGTGATTATAATAGGATAAAGCTATAGCTTATTAATAATAGGTAGGTTCTAGAGGCATATCTTTAATCTATAAACTATATTAAGTACCTTATAATACTATAGAAAAGGTATAAGAAAACTATACCTACCTAGCTTTATATATTTCCTTTCTTTAGTGTTTTCTAGTAATAATATTATCTAGATTAATACTATTATCCTAGGGATAATAATTCTCCACTTCTTTACTACCTTTACTAGTAATTTCGCTAGTCTTCACGGTAGTCTTTGCGTGTTTAATTATTATATTACGCATAAATTTATTAATTTTATAATATAGTGCATTATTACCTTATATCCTAAGCTCTTTATTCTCTATAGTAACTAGTGCCTTATAAGAAGAGTTAGGAGGGGTTAAAAGTATACTAGAAAGGTTATCTTCTTCCCCTATTATATAAGGTAGTGTTTCTGCTTTAAACTATTTATTTTCTCTTTCTATAGTTAAAGGTATAGAAGAGTAATCCTCCTTTTCTAATTCTAATCTAATAAGGTCTTAACTAATTTCCTTATTAATATTATTAGCTTTAAGCTCTTTAAGTAGCATAATTATTAATATCTTTTCCTTTTAAGCTAATTCTAGCTCTTCTTCTAATTTAAAGAAGGAATTCTTATTAAATTAAACACACGCTAATATAATAACTTTATAATTACAAAGTAAAGGCACCTAAATAATATATTAGGACTTACCTCTATAACTAATAAGGTACCTAATATAAGCTTTTACTCTAACTATAGGATTACGTTATGCAATTTAATATGCTCTAAAGCCTTTATTATTATAGGAAAAGCCTTATATTCGTAAGCTTATAGATATATAATTAAGGGCTTCTAGACCTCTACTATCTATAAATAGGCTAGAACCGTTTTCCTAGCCTAATTCCACTATAGCTTATAAGGTATAATCCAGGTTCTATAATACTTAAAAGGCGTTTAATTTAATAGATAAACCGCGGTGTTAAAGACCTTATTATTAAGATTTATTAGAAGCTAAGCCTCTAGGCTTAACATATAAGCTTTTACTTAACCACCCCCTAGATCTCTTTGCCTTTCTATTCTAGCTAGGCATTAAGGGAGCTAAATTATAGACTATAATACCCATAAGGGCTATCTTATCTTTTATTTACTCTATAAAGAGGGCTTTTTAATATTATTATATAGAAAGCGTGGTTAAACCCTAAATTAAGTGCTTAGGAACGCTATTATTATATAAAAGCTATTATAAAAGCTATTCTTTATTTTAAAGGAATAAAAGAACCTTATTAAGGTTATAAGGCATATAAATATATATATATATATTATTTACGCTAGCTAGCTCTATGTAGGGCTAGTACTAGTACTCCTACTGCTTTGTCAAAAGGAAAACCCTTAAATAGGAAGAAAAACCCCTTATATCTATGTTTAGGCTAACGCTAACCCTGCACTAGGCTTGCGTTACGTTATTTATAGCCTATTATAGGTGTTTATTACTAGCTTACGCTAGCCTTATCCTAATAAGAAGAAAAGAAAAGAAAGAAAAAGAAAAATCCTAGGTTCTAAGCCTTACCTAGCTCTATCCTAGGTCTACTCTAGCACTGCTCTAGGCCTCTTATACTATCTTATAGCGTGCTAGATTTAGTTTTATAGTAGTAATTTACTTCTCTTTTACTTTTTAGCTAGCTTTTCTATAGCCTTACTTTTTAGCCTTCTTTAGCCTAGGTCTTGCTTATTAGTTTAGGGAAGTTAGAGCACCTAATATTATTTATCTTCTATAGTAGGGGTGTAGGTTTAGTTTAATTCCTAGCCGTTTCTAGGCCTAGGTCTCTTAGGCATTAACTAACTAGATTCTTATCTTATGTTCTTCTTTCTTCGTTAATATCTATGATTTAGCCCCCCTATATAAGTATAAGAAAGGTTCCTTCCCCTAGAGAGGTCTTCCTTCTTTTCTCTTTTTTATTAAACTTCCTATAGGTTCTTTTCTTCCTTAGAGCTGCCCGAGGCGCTCCTAGGCTAGTGTTAGCCTAATTGCTAACGTTACTGCAGATCTATTAAGTTATCTGACAAAATGGCGCCGGCTACTGTGAGTACTCTTGCGTTCTATGCTTGTCCGGCTCTAATCCGCCCATATAAAAATATACTAATACCTATTACTATTCTAATAAGGAGAGTTATAGTAATCTAGATTAATAGAAAGCCTATAACCTAGCCCTTATAAAAGGCCTTTAGGTATAACCTATAATCTCTATTACTTAGCTTTGCCTATAGCATAGACCTTATATTCTATAAGCTTAGGACCTATTAATTTAATGCCTAAAGCTATATTTATAAGCTTTATAAATACGTGTATGCCTAGATAACCGCATTATTAATACTAAAGCTTTATATCTCCTTTTAAGGCAGTCTTAGTGCCTTACTAGTTATAGTATAGGCCTCTTTTAGCTCTTCTAATAGCTATAATAACATATAGAGCTTATTAATATTATAAACTCTTACTATAGGCCTTAATCCTTTATATAGGAAGTATTTCTTCTAATTCTAGAAAATCCCTACCTTTATTAGAATTATTACTAATATAAGATTAACATAAAATTCTAGGATTAGCAGCGCTCTCTCTAGTATAATTATCCTTAGCGTTCTAGATAGCGGATCTATTACTAAGATATACACTAGACCTTTGCCTAAAGCTATATAGATTATACCACTAGCTTCCACCTCTATTATAATAGTATTATTAAATTTAGCTTGCTTAAACTAATAAGGGTTATTAAAGATATAAATATTAGCTCTAGAGTTATAAAGGACTATATTCCTCTTTAATTCTAAGCTATTAACCGCGTTTAAAGATAGGGTAATATATTAAGAGCGCCCTATATATATAAATAATTATATATTAGCTAACTTCTTACCTAGAGTAATAGCTATAGAGTTATTTATAGGATTCTATAAGGGCATAATAATATTACTACTGCTTTTCTCCTTTAACTTCTAATTTATAGCCTTTATTTTCTCTTATAGATTCTCTTTTAAATACTTCTTAATATTATTTTTAGAGTTCTTCCTAACTTCCTAGTTCTTAGGAGTAAGCTTTAGCTTATATAGAGCCTTAAATAAATTATAGGATTTCTACTACTTTAAGGTATCTCTAACTATGTGATTTATATATCTAGGGCACTTAGGCCTCTCTAATTTTATTAAATTATTTAATCCTATTAATTTATTAGTTATAATTACATTAGTAGCCTTTAGTATACTCTATAGAGCTTTATAGTCTCTTTTAAACTCTATAATAGCCTTAAGGAAGCTTTAATTTATACCCTTATTAAGTAAATTATTCTATTTCTTCTAAAATAACTTAAATTTGCTATAAAGAGAGATTATAAACTTATATAGTATTATCTCCTTAGTTTATTAAGTCTTAAGGTCTTAATAATTCCTCTATAGTACCTTTATTATTACTACCTATTAGTACTAATTATAGGAACCTTTAGCTTATAAGTAATTATTAAGGTATATTTCTATAAGAATTAATATCTTCCTTATATTTAGCTTATATTAATCCTAAAGAAGCTTTAATATTCTTTAAGAGTGCTAATAAACTAACTCCTTTCCTTTCTCTTTATTATTAAAGTTAAGAGAGTCTTAGATATTCTTTAAAAGGGTCTTATAAATAAATTCCTAATCTTTAGTATTTGCCTTAATAGGTTTATATATTTTATAAGATTAAATTATAAATCTTTATATTTAAAGTTATACTTATCTTTAGCATCTTTATATATAATCTTCTAGTCTTCTAGAGCATTAGGGTTATTTACTATAATCTCTAGCCTTAGATCTCTTTTTAGGTAAGTAGGCATTATTAGTTCTTCTAGTAATTTATCCTAATTTAGATTAATATACTCCTAGATACTATAAGATTCTACGTAATTCTTAGTTTATATATACTATTTAATCTAGTCCTTCTCTAATAATAACACTATATTTAGAGTTTCTTTAGATATTATAAAGGGAACTATACTGGTTAAAGAAAGCATAGGGTTATTATTTTAACTAATTATTATAACAAAGGGGCGATTATCTCTTAATGTAGGTAAGCGTTAAATTAATAACTTTAACAAAGCTTTTATCCTCTAATAATTAATAATAAGGGTAATAGAAGCCTCCTAGGCTTAAAACTATTAAAGGTAAGGGTTAGTATAGCTAATAGAAAAGGTTTAATTCTAGTTAATTAGAGGTATAGATAGTACCTGACTTTTATACCTAAAGGGTACATAGTGCGCTATAGTAATAACTAGTCTACGGAGGTACTTCTAATACATTTGTCTCCACCGTTGTCTCATCAAGGGTTTCATCCTAGTCAATGCGCAGGCCGCATCCACACATCCGATGCTCTAGGAGCTCTCCCTGACACTTATACTCACCCGTCAATGCGAGTGCCGACATCTATAGAGTAAGGCGAACTCGATTTATGACATAGCCTCAGATCACCGTCATAACTGCTACCTACCGTGCTGCCTCAGAGTGACGCTATGAACATGCGAAACATGATCACGGAAATGATCCAGGCTCCTTAACTTGAGGTCCGCCTCCTTGCACCCCGGATGATTGCAGACAATAAAACCATCGCGTTCCATATCATTTATCGAAGCCCTGTGTTCACGATCAAAGTGATCATTCATCACAGCTGGGCGGCAATACGCGAAAGTCCTTTCCCCGAGAGATATCATTTCATCTCCGATACAACGCGGACATTGCGTCTCTTGTTCATTAGCAGTGGGAAACGCTCTGTTTTGGACGCGCTCTCATTCACTGAAATGGAGGAACCTCGTGAAGTGCGGGAGATGAGCTTCCGTTTGACCGTTTCTCGCTTACTAGCGAGTTCCACTATAAGCTCAGCGATCTCGATACGCAGCCGGGAAAAGTCGTCGAAGCTAAGATGCTCTGGTTGGTTGCAGAGCAGTTCCGCAAGTCGAGCACGTTCCGGTAAATGCAGCTTGATATCTGGCGTCGCGTACGCGTCCTGGTCATCATCCCGGCTTCCACCGGCCAGCTGCCGCTCAATATCCCAGGTGGGGCGATGATAAAAATAATACTCGCGATACTGTTATCGAAGAGCCTTCTCGCGCCGCGCACGCTTAGTCCGAATCCTCCTTGTGAGCTGCCGGATCTTCCCTTCATGCTCGGAGCCTCGAATCCGGCATTTACCTTGCTTTAACTACTCCCTTTGGCGCTCTAAATCCATGATTTCAGCATCTTCGGGCAGATTCCGCCACACTTCGTCGGGTACCATATTTTTGTCTCGCTTGGGGATCGCGCATTAGGCTCATATGTGTGAACAGATCGAGAAGGCAATCCTCGGTCGGCTCGTCCGCAACAACTCTTTCAAGGTGGAACCCGACTTTTCGTTGATGTAAGCGCTAATAAACGTTGCCCATTTCGGGTCATGGCGCATCATCTGGTCACGTACGGCATCGGGTGCGTTGCCTGCAGACAGCGTCTTCTCGTCAGCACGTCTTCTGCGTCGTCCAGGTCCATAATAGGGAAGGAAATTAACGTACCATTAGCGGCATTAGCAGCACCTCTGCGGAATGCCTTTGGCCCGATAGCTTTCTCGAACCCGGCTTCGGGAATCTGACGTTCCATGTCGTCGTTCAATATATAATAAGGAGAGGTCTCCGCTGGGAAATCGTTGAGCCGTCAAACCCGCGGAATATAGGTCATTTTAGCCACTCCTCCTTCCATCTAAGTGGCGTACACTGACCCGGCCCACGGTTCTAAATCTGGAATACATTTGATGCGGTCTTTAAGCTTGGGGCATCAAAGGCTTGGTCGCTGATAGCAAGGCTCACGATAATCGTGATAATACAGAACATGAACTTTCTCGTACCGGCGAAGAAGAAAATGGTCCTATTAAAACGTTAGCTAACTGCTAGTGCGTTTAATGAAGGTAGTCGCAGACGGCTTAGGTTTTCTGTCTACTCCTTTGTGGTGGATGAACTTGATGGCCATGGTCGGAACATCGTGACCGGTTTCAGGATGGCGCACAATGGATAGAAGGATGTCTTCATAGCAGAGCGCTTTCGGTCGCCCGCGGTAAACGGTCTCTTGGAAGGGCATAGATTCAAGTAAGCGAGAATCTTCGTCCAACTGATAGGCGTCCCCTTCGGAGTCCTCAACCGTGACGACCTTTGGGCCGTAGAGCTCCTCCCATGTACCATCCTTTGGTCGCCTCTTTTCGTTATCCACCATCTCTGCGGGTCGCCTGGATCGGGCACTTACCCGTATCAAGACCTAGGAATATAGGTGTTGATTGCGCAAGTCAAAGGGACTTTTTCAATGCGTATTCTTTTGTTATTATCCGTAGCGTAATTAGATTAGGCTATAACCCATGCGATGTGCGCTAACATCCGCCATGGCCGTGGGCTATTATGTACATGTACGTACTATCAAGGTTACAGGCTGAAGCTAGCCGCGTGCGAGGTCATGACAGGGCTCTTCCTGGGCTTATGGGGAGGAAAACGCTGACTTGATGGAATGAACAAATGAAGGCTGGCTTCTGAATGATTTAATTGACTATCTCTTGTCCTAAAGGTTAATGTAGAAGCAAGAAAAAAATAGCTACTATATCCCTAGCGAAAAATTAATATAGGTAAGGCAGGGGAGCTCCTTCCCCTATTTTGTCCACCACTATAGGTAGTTACCTAATTACTACATATAAGGCTATTCCTATTATCTAATACCTAGAGTTTAATTATTAAGCTACTTAAAGGCTTAAACCCTCCTATAGCTATAAAACTATCCTCTTATCCTTTCTCTATTTCTTTACTCTTAGCTAATATATATAGATCCTTATAGAGAATTAGCACTTCTATAGATATATAGTTTAAATAAACTAGCGCCTCTAATACTATAAGCCTATCCCTTACCTCCTATAGTATAGTCTTTCTTCTAAGACCCCTTAGTAGGCTTAATCCCTAGAAATTTTAAATAATACCTTTACTATTACTAAAGTAAAGGTTAAGTCTAAAGAATAACCTATTAAGGTCTTTACCTAGCTAGCTAAACTATTCTTATTCTTCCCTTTTAATCCTATGCTTATTAGCCTTAATAAGTCTATTAGTATAAGAGTACTAGCTTCTCCTTTAAGATAATCTATTAATATCTTCCTAATTAGTCTATATTATACCTAATTAACTTAGGTAAAATCCTTATAGTTACTAGAGTTAAGCCTATTATTATAAATTTTAATTAGATTATAAATTTTTCCTAGGGCTAGGTAAAACGGTTAATATGCCTTAGAGATTATTATTATTATATTAGTAACTATTACTTCCTCTTACTCCTATCTCTTTAGATTACCCTTAAACTAGTATCTTATATCTTTTATTCTAATAGGCTAAACGGTTAGAGTTATTAAATCCTAACCTAGAAATAATATCTTTAAGACTTAGTTAAGCTATTCCTTAGTTACTCTAGCCTTAGGTAGTATAGGGGTAAAAAGTAAGATAAGGTAAGCTCTCTTAGGTTTACTAAGGTATTAGTAACTATCTTCTTATAGTCCTTAGTTAATATTACTTATAGGTCTAATAGAGTGATTATTCCCCTTAGCCTAAGGTTACTATTCTTATTAAAGTAAAAATTATTTAGGTTAACTAGGTAAGTATAGTTAGCTATTACCTTTATTAAGTCCTATAAATCTTAAATAATTAAATATTAAGTAACTAGACCTAGCACTTTAGTAGTATAGGTTAGAGTTAAATCCACTTTCCTTAATAAAGTAAATACTATATAATATTATAATAAGGCTAGAGGGCTTAATTAGACTATATCTATATCTAGTATATAAATAACTTTATAGATAAATAAATCCTAGATATAGCTTTAACTACTAGAAAACTCCTTTATATAGGTATATATAGATTAGTTAGTAATAACTATAGTTCCCTATAAAGGTATGCTTAACTAATTAATTAAATTAATTAGTAAATCTAATAGTGCTAATAACTATAGTTACTTTAGTAACTTCTAAATTATATTACATTTCTATAATTCGCTTATTATTAGGATTAAGGCTACTAGAGTATTAGTCTCTCTCTTACTAATTACTCCTCTAAGGTTACTAAATAATATATTAAATTTAGAGTTACTTATTATTAATATTTTTATTTTTCCCTAGGTAGGAAACCACTTCCCTATTACCTATACTCTTAGTGTTATTTTTATCCTTATTATAACTTTTAATACCTTTCTCTTTATTTTTATTATAAGGGTCTTTACTACTAGACTCTTTATTACCTATTAAAAGGGGTTAGATAATTCTTTATTACCTATAAGTAAAGGGCTAGAGAATTCTATACTTACTATATAGTTAAAATAACTAGCTTTACTATACCTAGTAAGAGGGTTTAAAGGAAGTAGTAGTAAAGTAATTAAGTAATAGTATTAGACTAAATCCCTTAGTATTTAGACTCTTTTCTTAAATACTAGTTCTTTCTCTAAAGGTATTCTAATTATATAAAAGGGTCCTAGTGCTAGGAGGCCTTAAGTTATAAGGGGTAGCTTATTCCTAAATATCTAATTAGCTATTATTATCTTTATAGGGATATTATAAAAGCCGCTTTATAAAAAGGTAAGCATAATAGGTAGTTAAAATATAAGAGGTAGTTCCTTAACCTTTAAGACTACTAGTTTTATTGCCCTTTAAATAAGGTTATTACTGTTATGGACTAGCCCTAAGGCAAAGCTATAGGCTATCGTGATAATATTAAGAAACTTAAAGGAAGGAAGGAAAAGGAGGATATTACGGATCCTATATAAGCCCTTATATCCCCTAGTTAGCTTATATTAGCCCTCTTCCCCTACACCCCACTTATATATTAACACTAAGGCTTAGGCAAAGCCTAAGCCCTTACATATACCCTTACTTACCCCTTCCTTGCCTATTCGTATTAACGTTATTATGAATTGCCCCTCACTAGGTAGTTGTCTATGCTTGCCTATTTTATATATTATATTTAATATAGCGCTATACCCTCCCTTATTATCCTAGTAGTCTTTATATCTCCCTTACTTTTACCCTTATATTTACTATAAATAACTATTTAATAGTCCCTTATTAATATAGCGTGTTTAGGTTATATATAGGTAAGGTAATAGTATAACCTCTCTTTATAATTAGTTTAAACACGTTTATCTTAAGTATTATGCCTTACTATAACTTATACCCCTCTATTATTATTATTATTATTTTCCTCCCTTACCTATTTATATCCTACCCTACCCTATAGTTATATATATAAATATCCTACTAAGAATCCTATTTAATCTAAACCTTCCCTTAATAATAACTATTCCCTTCCTATTATAAACCTATCTTACTACCTATTCTTTCTCCTACCTTAATCTATTATTATCCTATTCTTAAGCTACCCTTATCCTTCCTATACCTAATAGTATTATACCTTATTATTAAACCACTCTTCCCTAACTAGCACTAGTCTAGTTCCCCCTAAGACTCCCTTTACCCTATATTTAGCTTAGGCCCTTAGGGAGTTTCTCTTAAAAGAAGACTTTAATAATAAGTAATATACTACCCCTAAAGCGGTTTTTTATCCTTATAGGCTATGTATTAAATAGGCCCTTACTATAGGCATACTAGAATATTACCCCCTAAGTCTAGTAAGTCCTATCCCTCTTACTAGGAAATTATATTACCTATGTTTAGTTAACTAGGTTTCTATTTACTAATCCTTACCTTTAATACGCGTTAAAAGATCTTAAAAAGAGATTACTATAGGGATATATATTATTTATCCTAGGATCCCTTAGACCCTAACTTAAAAGTAAAAATACTAGTTCTCTCCTAGCGCTATTACGCTCTTATTACCTATTAGACTACCTTTCTATAAGAAGCCTAATTTAACCTAGCCCTTATCTAGTTCTCTCTTAGACCCCTCTAGTATTATCCTTCTTTACCTTAAATATAACTAGGAATAAAGTAATTCTATATAACTATAGTAATCCCTTAACTAGCTATAGTATAGGAAATTAAATATAATAAGTTATAGGCATTCTATTCTAATAGAACCGCTAGATTATAAGTAGCCTAGCTACTATCTATTAAGAACTTTATAGTAATAATACTCCTAGTAAGGCCTCCTAGGGTTTATCTAGCATATCCTATGTTATTAAAGCTAGTAATATTTCTCCTTCTTACTAGTAGCATAAGCACTATGCCTAGAATATAAGCAGTGGTTATAATAAATCCTATTATGCCTACTATACACCCTATAACCCTTAAGACTCCCTCTTCTATTAAACAAGTTAAGCCTATAAGTTAACCCTTTAAAACCCCTATTAGACCCTAACTAGGTCCTACTAGCCCTAAAATAATATAGCTAAGGTATTAAACCTCCTTTATAGTAAATATAGATTTATCTAGATCTAGATATAGGCTTACTGCCCTTAATCTGCCTAGTATTAGCTATACCTTAGCTATATAATCTTTCTTTAACCCCTCTAAATAAATAAGAATATTATCTAAATAGGCTATAATAAAGTCCCTTAATATATCCCCTAAGGATTTATTTATATAATATTAGAACATTACTAGTGCACTTACTAGGCTAAATAGGTAAACTAGCTATTTAAATAGTCTAAATCTAGTATAAAATACTATAAAATACTCCTATCCTTTTACTATATATAGCTTATAAAACGCTAAGTATATATTTACTTTTATAAACTAATACGCTTAGAATAAAGAATAGAGTGTTTTCTTAATTAGTAAGAGAGAATAGTAGTTTTATACTATTATCTTATTAAGTATATAGTAGTTAATATAAAACCTCTAACTACTATTTACCTTTTTAACTAGTAGAATAGGTATTACTACTAAAGAGAAGCTAGTATAGATCTATCCCTTATCTATAAGGTTAGTAACTTAATACCTAATCTCTAATAGCTAGTCCTAGGGTATATTATATAAAGGTCCCTATAGGAGTACTAGTTATAATCTATTTATATTCTTTTAAAGGTAAATATAGTAGTCTAATAAGCCCTTATATAGGGGTAAGCTATTTACTTTTAACTTATTAAATAGGTTTATAAAGTCTATAAGCTCCTAGGTAATACTAAGGTATTAAGCTATTCTAGTCTTAGTCTTAGAGTAAAAAGTTATAATACTATTATAATTTCTTTTAAGCTTATAGTAATAAACCTTATAGTAATATCCTTTTATTATTATATATAGTATACCTTTATAGTAAATAAGGAACTAATTATTCCCTATATTAGTATTTCTATAGTATACTCTAAGGATTTTAAAATATATAAGCCCTTAGCTATCCTAATAACTAGCTATTACTTTACTATATAAATTACTATATTATAGTATTCTAACTATAGTATTCTAAAGATTATATTATAGGTTAAACCTAGAATAATATAGAGGTATACTAAAGATTCCTAGCTATCTATATTAATCTAGGTATATATTATATAAGTAATAAATAAGGTTTTCTCTCTTACTTACTTTCCTTTTCTTTTTATTTCTACTATAGTTTAAACTTATCTTTATTTTAGTAATTAAATAAGCTCCAGGTTTAGCTACTACGCTACTAATTTACTAATAGCGCTATAATAATTATAACTATAATTAATTTAGATATAAAGATACTTATATATATTAAAGAGTATAGGGACTAAGAATAGTAGTTAATCTATATACTATTTAACTCTCTCTTCTAATACTATATACTAATTATAGTTAAGATTATCTAGCTAGGCTAGCTAGCCTTTATGCCCTTATATAAGCCTTTACTTAGGGGCTACTTATTTTCTAATAAGTAAGTCTTAACTCCCTTATCCTTATTATTTATCTCTACCCTATAGGTATTAATATATACTCTTAGTTAGTAAGGTAAGAGTAAAGGGCACTCCTATATTTAGTAATTCTTTAAGCTATAGTATAAATAATACTTATCCTTATAATATCTAGTTATTTCCTTTACTATAACTTACTTAGTATATTATAGTTTAGTTATCTTCCTTAGTTTACTCTTTTTCCTCTCTAGCTTCTTATATTTACTTACCTAAGTTCTTACTATATAAATACCTATTATTAGTATATTACTATTATAATTAACTTAGGGAGCTAGTGTCTTAACTAGGATAGGTATATAGTAGGACTAAAACTTTTCTCTAAGGTATTAGCCTTAATATTAACTATAATACTATAGAATTAGTAAACTACTAATAAGTAGTCCTTATAAGCTATCCTTTACTAATACTATACTCCCTTATATACTTATTAAGTATATATTAAAGTTTTACTAGTTTTACCTTACTTACCTATAAGCTATCTCTTACTAAGGAAAGCTTTTATTTAAAGTAAATAAAGAATAAAGTAAATACCTTCCTAGCCCTTATTTAATATAATTAAGTTTAGTAAGGGTTATTTCTTATAAATAAGGGTTAGTAAACATAGATTCTAAGTAATCTAGAAAGGAGGTAGGTTTATAATTATATTTATAGCCTATTTTAAAGAATACTATAATATAGGGTTAAACCTTAGGCCTTAAGTTCTAGTATATAAATATCTACTAGTCCTTATTAGCACTAATAAAGTCCTTATTTACTACTAGTTTATATTCTATAAGGATCTTCTAGGAAGTAAACATAGCCTTATTACTATTATAAGGGTTACCTATTAGGATTAGTTTCTATTTAATCTAGGGTATAACTAGTAGCGTAATAAGTAAGACTAGGAGAGGAATCTATTTAGGTTAAGCCCTTAGGGACTACTTTATTTTAACCTATTTATATAGTATTATAATTTCCCCTTATTATTATTTAATTATAAGTTAAAGTAATTTAAGTTAGGCTAAGAGGGCCTTTATAGGTAAAGTAGTGTCTATTAGTAGTATTATACTTCCCTAAGAGTGTTAGTCTCTAGGGTGTAGCAAATCTATTATGTCTATTATATTTATTATATCTATAATGTTTAATGCACTTATTACGTTTTTAGTAGCCTTCTTTAAGGCTAAAGGAAGTTTCTTAAATATTATAGACTAGCCCTAAGGTAAAGCTATAGGCTATTATAATAATATTAAGAAACTTAAAGGAAGGAAGGAAAAGGAGGATATTACGGATCCTGTATAAGCCCCTTATATCCCCTAGTTAGCTTATGTCAGCCCCCTTCCCCACACCCCACTCGCATGTTAACACTAAGGCTTGGGCAAAGCCCAAGCCCTTACAATTACTTAGGCTATATTATAGTAGTCTTACTAGTATCTCTTCTCTTACTAGTTTTAAGACTCTCTTTAATATTAGTAGTACAGTTTAGAATAGATAGGGAAACTTTAATAGTTATAATTTATAGCTTATCTATAACTAGTATTAAAAGTATAGATAAAACTCCTTAGCGCTAATAGGTTTTACTAAGGGAATAACTCTCTTATCTTTCTTACTATAAATATAGATAAAATCTTTAGTTAAGTAATTTAGTATAGTAATTAAATTATTTTATATAACTAATACTATAAATAATCTAGTAGTATAGAAAATATTATATAGGTATGCTTTTACAAAGCTTTATACTATTTCTATAATTAAGTTAAGGAACTTTAGTATAGCTATTAAGGGGAATATACTTAGATAGATTCTAGGTTTAGTAATATTATAAAGAGTAAGCTATAGTATCCTAAGATAACTATTAGTATAGGTCAATCCCTCTAGGGCTATACCCTCCTATTTAGTTATTAAGTTCCTAATAGTATATAAGGGAGTAACTAGGATTCTCTCCTTTAGTTATTATTATATTAATTTACACTAGTATAATAGGTACTCTAATATTAAGGGTCTATGCTTATTAGGGGATTTCTATCTAAACTTTAATTTCTTTAACTCCCTATTAGTATTAGTTTTTAATAAGGCTTCTAATAGCTATAAGAGCAATCCCTTTATTACTCTTAGATTTCCTAGAACTAATATATCTTAGTATAAGATAACTATACTAGGGAGATATAGTATTTACTATTTATTAAGTTATAGTAGCTCCTTACTAGATAGTTATTATCTCTATTAAACTAGGTGCTTTAATTTTTATTAGGAATTTATATAGTAACTAGGTATAATATTTTAGAATTATATCTAATAAAGATATAAGTTAAACCCTCTATTTAGGTATCTTTCCTTTACCTTTTACCCTTACTATTAGTAAGTCCTATATACTATTCTTCCTAGTTTATAATAATTTATTAGAGCTATATAGTAAGGGTAGTAATTAATAAGGAAAAATCACACTAACGCTTAGGGCAAAACCCTTAGCTATAAATAGATTAATCCCTCTTATACTATTAATAATTTTAGATAGGATCTTACTCTTAGATTTTATAATTAGTAAGTATCTATATATCTTTACTATTACTCTATTAGTTATTTAGTGTTCCTATATACTTATAGCTTTAATCTAGTCCTTATATTATAACTTAGCTTCCTTATCTATAAAGTAGCCTAACTTATAAAATAGAGGTTTACCCTCCCTTTATAGTACACTATCTGCCTATACTACCTCTTAAGTAGCTAAGGGTATAACTTCTTATTTCATAGACTTTAGCATTCTAGTTATAGCTATAAGTTTATTAGCATAATTAATTAGGAGTAAAAGGTACTTATTAAAGGTAGTAATTTTAAGTAAGGGAATAGAAGTAAATAATTACTTATAGAAGTTATTATTTATTTAGAAGTTAAGTTATTATATTAGTATCTAGTGTAATTTAAAATATATTAAGGACTTAGGAAAAACTTTAGTAGAAAAATAAATATAAAGAAGAGTAATTAACTCTAGAGCTAAATAAATAAATTTTAGATAATAAACGTGGTATTAGATATAATTAATTTAAAACTTTCCTAGTAATAAGTTTAATTTAGAGTTATACTCTATATAATACTAAGATTATAAATAATAAAGCTAAAATAATTAATAAAAAGGAGGGGATATAGAAGTTAAAAGAGAAAGAAAAAGAATATAAGGGTATAAAAAGAATTATAAAGGGAGGGAATTTAAGGGGCATATAGTGTTAATAGCTAATTATTAGGTGTAAACACTATAATTTAGATGATTCTAAGTATTAATTTACTTTTTCCTACTTCTTAATACTATAGAAGCTCTCTCTTCTTCTCTTTTCTTTCCTCCTTTTTATCCTAACTTCTTATCCCTTATTATTATTACCTTCTTAACTTTGTTTTCCCTATTAAGAGCTAATCCTATAAGGCCTTTAGGTAACTACTCTAGGGCTTAAAGCCTTTTAATATATCTTTATAAAAGTCTAACCCTTAACCTCCTCTTACCCTTAAGCTATTAATATTAACTAATTAATAGGATACCTTACCTATATAAGTTTTAATGCGAAATAGCCCTTACTAATAGGGTTATAGCTTTAGGGGTTTTCCTTTAGTTATTACTATTACTAATTTATCTATTTTTAAAGGGTTTAATCCTTTATTATTCATAGTAATCTCTTTAAGCAATTACCTCTAATCCTCTTTATGCTATAACTTCTATCCGCTAAGATTTAACGCTACCTATCTAATATATTGCTAGTTCCCTTCTATATCTACCTCTAATAGCTATATTAGAGTTCTTGTTACTTCCTTCGGATCATCATCGGATTAGTCGTGGCCAAAGACCCCGCTAATTGTGGGCCGAATAGAGCCCTTAAAGGGATACACGCCTTGTGATTAGCTGCCCTTTTTCGCCACCCCTCTTTGCCTTACTTACGGGTTTCACCCACTTTTTAGCTAGCTAGATTCCTCTCTCTCTCTCTCTCTCTCTTTCCTAGATAATTATTATTAACTATTATAGACTTTAATAACAACGGTATTAATTACCTGCGCAGGCACCTTGGTGTTCTAACACTAATTAGTGGTTAATTATAATCACAGATAAGTTAGGTATTATAAGAAGAGACATTTCTGCAGATACTATAGTTATTTTCCTATTATCTAGATCCTTAGGAATAGGGGTATAGCTATAAGAGTGTACTAAAGGAAGAGACTTAAATTCCGGTTACGGACTTATTAGGCTTCTAAGGGATTAGCTTCTTCTATTATTATCTTCATTTTTAATAAAGAGATTAATTCTACATCTATCACAAACCTAGGGATTAACTTCTTCTATTATTATCTTTATCTTTAATAGAGAGACTAATCCTACACCTACTATAAGAAAACTAACTAAATAACTAAATCAATCGCTATAAGGCATTCACTTTAAACCTAACGTTAATAACTATTACTCATAATAAGTTAGGAAGCTAGACTAGTAACAAGAGGAAGACCTAAGCTACTGCAGAAGCTATATAATCGCCTAGACTATCACTAAGAGAAAAGCCTTAATTCTCTAGTAATAAGAAACTATCCTAGATCTTAATAGCACCTAAGAGACCCTAAGAGAGTGAACTGCTAACATAACTATAACCTCTTTCCTATGCCCTCACAAAAGATTAGAAAGAATAAATCATAGTTAACCCTAATTCTACCACGCTATCTAAGCTTAATAACTATATTACAAGGTTTATTAACCTTAGTAAGCATTAAGACTAGAGGGATAATAACCTCTAGGAATTATTCTAAGAAGACTTTAAAGGATAGTCTAAGAATACCTTTATAATAGCTAACAGAGACCTTATTAGAGAACTACGGAATTCTCTATAAGATTATAGTATTATTATAAGATAAGGCTAAGGACTAGCGATTACAATATCTCTAGAAGAAGTGGTCTAATAAGAAACAAGGCTATTATAGCCTAAAGGGAGATTACAATCCTCTAACCCCCTAAACATTAACCCCCTTAACACCCTTATTTACTTACCCTAGAACCTTATCCTTCCTAACCCTAATAGCACCTTTAAACCCCTTAACCTATAAGAGAGCCTCTTCTATAGCAAACCCTATTATATTAAGCAATTTACCTAAAGATCCCTATCTATAGTAAACCTTACTACCTATATAATAATTCCCTTCTAAAGACTAGATTATAAAGAAGATCTTAGAACTTATAAAGATATATAAAGATAGTAATTGTTATAGCGGATAATTATATGATTTCCTTGCCCTAAAAGTTATACTCTTTAAGAATAAGTATAATAGGATTAACCTCCCTTAAATGCATTATTAGAAGGCTCTCCTAATTATCTTAATTAATAATGCTAAGTAATATTACCTTAATTATCTCTTTAGTTAAAACCTTATATATAAAAAGATAATTAGCTATATTTACTAATGCTTTAAGATAGAAAGTAATTAATAATTCTACTACTATAAATAAAGTAGCATAACTCTAAGTAGCACTATTGCTAAGAACCCTAATAAAACTAGGCTTAAGTGCCTTAAAATTATACTAGCTACCCTTAAGAAGATCTATTAAGGCCTATATCCTTCTAATATAGTAAATACTAAGCTCTATAAGCAAATATTAAATACTATAGCTAGTATACCTAAATGCTAGATAGTAAAGTATAACCACTCCTTAGGCTTTAAGAGTCTTACTAGAGATCTCTATAAGGTAATTATAATCTTAGAGTTAAATAAAAGAGCTACCTAATACCTATAATTATAAGGGAACTCTCCTAAGGCTATATTTACTAACTATTAATATAGATATTAGCCCTAAGGCAAGGGAGGCTATTATAGTAAGAGCCTAAGGCATAGCCCTTAGCGTTGCTTTATATATAGTAAAAATAGCTATTAGTCCTTTAATTACTCTAATAAAGAACGCTAAAAGGAGAAGGATTATTAGTTTGCTAGTAAGATCTATTATATACCCCCTTTAGAGAAGAGATTCTAGGCGTTTCTTACCTCCTATAAAGGGCTAGATAATAATAAGCCTAATAAGGGCCTTAGCTAAGGATAGGAACTATATCTTATAGCCTATATAAAGACTAAAGATAGTAATAAGGATAATAAAGAGCTATTGCTAGTAGTATATCTAAGTATTATATAATTCTTTTACTTAAAGCTATAGGATAATTATAATCTTATAAATACTAATATTCTTACTACCCTTAATAACTAAGCCTTTTAGTATGCTTTCCTAAAGCAAGAACTATATTAATAGTAAGAATCTAATAAGGGATTAACCTACTATATCTCTAAAGAATGCTATTCTAAAGAAGTCTTTAGAGGTATTATACCTAATACTAGGGTAGCAGGCAAATTAACAGTAGGTTAGGGATAAGCAAAGGCTTTGCTATAATTAATGCCTTTATTAAAGATAATCCCCTATAAGCTATAAATCATTAAATTTAGTACTAGATCTATAACCATAAAAGGCATGCTTTATATGCCTATAGAACTTAAAGAGCTTAAATTCTATGTCCTTAATATAGTAACTCCTTTCCTCTTTTCTATTACTAATATAGATAAGCTATAAGTTAAGATTAATAACCTTACAAACGTGCTAATCTAAGGTAATAAGACTATGCCTATTATATAATAATAGGGATATCCTTAGTAACTACTAAAGGCTAAAGAAATAGTTGCCTTTTACCTCTTAGAAGGGGAAATCCATTAATTATATTATTGCTTTAGTTACCCCTCTATTTAATGCCTTATAAAGATCCTTTAGTAGGCTAGTTATAATATTAAACACTAGGTAATTAAGAAGTTAACTAAAGTCTACTACTATTATTAGATAAAAGGAAAAGCTCTAGCTAGTTTAAATTCATAATTAAAGATAAGCATAACTTTAACTATAAGATTATTACTAATATTACGTAGATTAATAACTAACTAGTCCTTTATGTTATTAATTTAGTAACTTTATTCTAAGTAGCCTGCTTCCTTAATCCTAAGAAATAGAAGGCCTAAGATATCTAGGATGTAATTAGAGAGTGCTAGATTAATACCTATCTTAGACCGCTAGATTAGATTATCTATAATGCTAGTAATAACTTCTCCTTTACTAAATTTAAGCACTATGCTTAATTAATATTAATTAAGATTAATAAGATACTAATTAAAGCCTATAGTAGCATTAGAAGGGTTAAAAAGTACTATAAACCTTTACGCTAGGCTTATAAGATTATTATAGACTTAATTAGCGTAGAGATTACACTAGAGTAATGTCTTTAGATAGCTATTAAAGCTATTAATAACTTAGCAAGCCCTAATAGACTAGTGCTAACCCTACTAGTCTTTAAAGCCTACCTATATATAATAGATAAGTTACCGCTAAGCGTCTTTATTATTTAATATGCTAAGGTAATTTAGAAGGCTACTAATAAGGTACGCTGCTACCTAGCCTTATAGCAGGTCTATAATGCCCTTAACGCCTAGAATAGCCCTAATATATTACTAATACATTAGCTACCTCTATAGGCTAATATATATATATAGAGGGAGAAGGGTAGCTAGCATAGCCCTTATAAGCTAATTACTACTAATAGGAGACCTATACTATCTAAATACCCTATAGCCTAGTGAAATTCTAATCTATAGTAGTAAAGCCTTACTATAAGGACCTATATACTATAGAGAGGCTATAGGAGATAAAACCTTAAGTTATTAAGAAGACTATAAATAAGAGAGATTCTCTTATCTCTATAAGGGTAAAGGTAAGGAAAGAAGTAAAAGAAAAAGCAAAACTCCTAATACTAGTAAAGAGAAAGTAAGGAAGGCTAAGAAAAGCCCTTATAGTTTAATTCTCCCTTAACTAAGGTATAGAAGGACCTAAGGATTATAAGGACTTTATAGTTATTAATAAAGATTAATAGAAGGTATTAATTAAAGAGATTATAACTAGAGGATTACTAATAGAAGCATTCCTAATAGTAAAGGAAAAAGCTAACTAGGACCTTACTCTCTAACTCTACTAAGAAGGAAGATTATAACCCTAGGAAAGCCCTTTAAGTAATTAGATTAAGCTAAGATTAATACTCTATAAGCTTATAATATATTTAGATTTATAAAGTTTAATTAAGCAAAGCATAGTAGCTATAGGATCTTTAACTCTTATATAGTAAGAGAGATTAAAGGTAAAGGCATGGATTCGCTGTATAAGAAGTCTTGCCTTATTATATAAGGCTATAATAATAAGGGGAAGGAATTTATCCTAATGTAATTGCTAATAATCTAATAGGTAAGCTAATGGCTAATTATAGCTATCGCTCCTTTATTAAAGTAAAAGGATTTGCCTCTAGATCCGTAATATTACCTAAGCCTACGTTTAATCGTAAACAAAACTTATAAGGCTAATTATTATAAGATTACTAGAATAGATTACGTACCTCTTTCTAAAAGGCACTGTAATAGAGATTATTAAGCCTCTTTACGGCATTGCAGAGGCTAGAACTCACTAGTAGGTAACGTACTTCTATTATTACAGGGATAATCTTAATATAATAATATTAATATACAATCCTTGCTTATTAATTATAGCTCTAAATAATAAAAACCTCTTTAGGATTATTAAAATGCAAACGGATAACACGCTAGGTCTAAGTAATAATAACTTCTTTAATAAAGAAGAAAAAGAGCTCTAGAAGGCTAATTTTATAGCTAAAGAGAAGCAGTAACTATTAAATAGGAATCCCCTTACTTTTAATAGCTATATTCTAACCTAAAACGCTAATAACTTACTAACCCTAACCTAGAAAGGCTAAAGCTAGAAGATTAAGGAAGTTAACCCTTAATCTCTAATAGTAAGGTAGGATTATATAGAATAATAAGCCTAAGGAAGCTATATTGTAACTATCTGCTAACTAGAAGCTTTGTATAATCTATTAATTATAGCTTAACACTAAGAACTAGCTACTAAAGATATTATATGCCTAAATAAATGCCTTAAGTAGTAGATTAAGAATTAGCAATAAGGATTACGCTATATCTTACTAACCCTTAAAGAAGCAAAGCTCTTTATATTTATAGATAGATTGCTTGTAAACAATAAGGATCTTAGCTTATAGATTAGGTATATAATCGTAATCGGTAATAAGGCAAAGAGAGATAATAACACCTTTATTGTAAAAGGGAATATTATTATATATAGTTTAACAAAGAGCAAGCGGGTTATGCGTAGCACGCTTACCTCTAAGCTATATAGCATAGTTTAAGGTGCTAATATCGCGTATATAATATCTACAACCCTTAATCAGATCACAGACCGATTAAAGATGCCTTAGATCCCTATAATCCTCTGTACTAACTTGTTCTTGTTATACGAATGCCTTATTAAGCTAGGCATAATAAAGAGAAAAGGCTAATAATTAATATTATAGCCCTTTGCTAATTATATAAGAGGCGCGAGATCTACGAGGTTAGATAGATTAACGGTAACGATAACCTAGCTAATGCGATAATAAAGGGATCGCTAAATTAAGCGCTAATAACCTTAATTAATTCAAATAAATTAATAATCCATGTGGAAGGCTAGGTTAAGAGACCTTTGTAAGCGTTACAAGCGTTATAAAGAGGGAATTAATAGAGGCAAAGGGAGGATTTATCGCGATTAGATTAATTAAATTAACTAATGCTAACTAAGCTAATTAGGGCTCCGGATTCCTATTAAGGAATCCACTTATATACACTTTCCTTTAATTTGATTTTTATTACGTTTTTAGGCTCCTTTAGCTATAAGAAAAAGAGAGACTGCTAGTGTTACTTCCTTCGGATTATCATTAGATTAGTCATGGCTAAAGACCCCGCTAATTATAGGCTAAGTAGAGCCCTTAAAGGGATGCATGCCTTGTGATTAGCTACCCTTTTCGCCACCCCCTCTTTGCTTTACTTACGGGTTTCACTTACTTTTTGGCTAGCTAGATTCCTCTCTCTCTCTCTCTCTCTCTTTCCTAGATGATCATCATCAACTATCATAGACTTCAATAACAACGGTATCAATTACCTGCGCAGGCACCTTAGTGTTCCAACAGTTCTATAGAACTTATTACTCTATTTAATTAAGGTTTAAGTTTAAAGGACTCCTAGCCCTATTCCTAGAATTTATATTAGTCTATATAGGATCTTAGTAAGGGAATATTCTATAGACTTTATATATCTATCGTTTAAAGCCTTAGCTACTCTTAGGAGCTAGAGGTCCTAGTCTATTAGATTATTTAATATCTTATTTAGGATGCTTTAGAGTGTTTAATTTATTACTTTTACTAGTCTAATACTCTTATATAATTAAGTTAGGGTATTTATTATGCTTACCCCTCTCCCTTAAAAACATTATTAGCTTTACTAACCTAAAAGCTAGTCCTAGATTAGTATAGAATCCTTCTAGTGCTAATAATAATCTATTTATCTAATTCCTTAGATAGTTTACTACTTCTATTACTCCTATTAATCTACAGGGAAATAGCTAAGTAAACTAAGAGAAATAATCCACTATAACTACCATATGTTTAATCTATTATCTAGACTCTAGAAAAGGCCTAATATAATCTATTCTAATAACCTAAAGTAGCTTATCTATTATTATAGGTTAATTTAGTGCCTTTTGCTTTTAAGGGCATATCCTATGCATAGCAGGCATCCTATAATATACTCTATAATATTAGTTCCTATTCTAGGCTAGAACACTAATTAAGTTAATCTTCTATAGGTTAGATTTACTCTAAAGTGCCTAGTATAATTATAAGCCTTATAGAGAGTATACTTTACTTTTTCTTTTACTAATATTACTATTTTCTATATCTTCCCTTATACTAAAGAACATTATCTTCTAACTTATACTATTATGCTTTTATAGATATTCTCTAAGCTATATATTAATTATACTCTTCTTTACTATATAACCTAGTGGTTAGGAAGTTTATAATCTTAGTATACTATAAATTATTTAGATACTTCTTTTATAAGGTCTTAACCCTAGGGGACACTTCTACTTACCTTATACCTTAACTAAGTTCTAAGGAATATTCTAATTCCTAATTAGACTAGTTTACTATTAAAGTCTTTAATATCTCTTTATATCCTCTAACTCTATCTTTCTAGATCTATTAATTAAGGGTTATATCCTATAATCTAAACTTAGTTAGATTATCTATATAATAGTCTAAAGGGAATATGATTTTTATAATTTTTTTTTCATCGGCAGTGGCCAATGCATCTAAAATTCACACATAACATAAGAATTACTGGCAACACCCAGCCAGTACAACAATGAACGACCGATTGACAGATTCTTAATCTATTAACAGTATAAGCCCATAGCTCCTAGAAATAAACGAATATTAGTCTAATGTTTTAGAGTAGGCTATTCTCTTAGTTTCGCAGCCTAATCTAGTTTAATATATATCTTCCCTCTAGCTTTATAAATCTATCTAACTATAAGAATTAAACTTATCCCTAATAATACCTTTTTAAAGCTTAACTTTAGGAGGGTCTAGAGCAGTCTTAGAAGTAAGTAATTCTTAATAAATAACCACTGCTCTTTAAACAAGGTATTATGAACTGGCCTTAGGGCAACTGCACGTAAGCGTTCTAAGAGATATTATTATCCTTTGAGAGGAAGGATTAGACTAAGCTAGGTGTTACATAGGAACTAGCTTTATACTAGTGTAGATATGTAGGTTATATAGGCCTAGGTAAAGCCCTAACCTATTTGCCTATAGTCTATATTCTTTGCATGCCCTTTCTAGACCTAAGATATAACCTAAGCTCCTAAGCTTAAGTCTATAACATACCCCCTTACTTAAGCCTCCCTTCTCCCTTTACCCTTATAGTTAAAAAGTTCTAAGTAAGTAGTATATATACGTAATTAGTATAGCGTATTAGTATAGGTCCTAGTATAAGGCTTATGCATAGCCTAGTAAGCTAAGAAAATTTTTCCTTATAAGCTACCCTACCCCTAGCCTTTAAAATAACTAGCCTTATCTAACTCTAGCCCCTTATAACACTAGCTTACTCTATTTTCTTACCTATTACTAGCGAATATTAAGCTTTACTTACCTAGTTATTATTACTTTATTTTTATATATTACCCTTTACCTATTAAATTCCCCTCTCCCCTAGCTATTACTAGTCTTTCTAACCTCCTATTACTAATTATTTATAATCCCCCTAGTCTATATCTAAAGTAAGTATATAATTAAAGCTATTTTATAGCTATATCTAGATATAAATAATCCTATATATTCCTTACTTTTTCCCTTTTCTTTCCTTTATATACCTCTATTTCTATTATCTTATTAGTTATTTACTACCTACCTCCTTTAAATATCCTATTAAAATCCCTTTTTATATGTAGTTTACCTATTATTATATCTACTATTATTACCCTTAGTACTATTACTACTACTACCTCTAGTAATACCCCTCTCCCTTACTACTACCTCCTCCCTCCTAAAAAGCTAAACTACCTTAGTAGTTATATCTTAGAGAGTAACTCTAATAACTCTAATTACTTTAATAGTAAGGAGTAAGAGGTCCTATATATCTAATATATAAATAACCTTTATAATAAGGGAATGTAAGAGTATATCCTAGGGTCTTACTAGGCCTATTTTCCTATTAGTATACTTATTAATTATATAGCTAGGAACTATACTTATATTTAGGTAACCTAAAACTAAGATATATATATAAGCATCTTATAAACCATTTAGCTACTAGAAAAGCTATTAAAACACTAGCTATAAGGTATACTACCTCTAAAAAGGGATATTACACTATCCTAATAAAAACCTTTATTTACTATTAAAAATGTTTTAATATTATTCTAGCTATTACCTATATTAATCCCTCTATATTAACACTCCTTTTATTATCCCTTACTAGGGAGTATATACCTAGGGTATTACTAAATTATAGGCACTTACCTAGCCTAATAAATAACTCCTACCTAATATAGTAGTAATATAGTAATAGAGTTCTTTTATAGCTTATTTATAATAAATAATAACCTTACCTATTTATCCTTTGCCATTCTATAAATCCATTAGCTAGGATGATAATTAACTGACAACGCAAGACAAACTTAGTGTGTTATGGGGACTTGGGTGTAGTAGGTTTTAAATTAGATTAGAAGCAAGTGAGAATGAGTTATGTGTGGTGTAAGGGTTTAAGTTCGCCTTAGAGCTTTAGGGCATAAGTGAGTGGTAAGGTGCGAGAAGATAGAAGAGATAGAGAGAGGAATAAACATGGTTATAAAGGGGAATCGCGTTAATTTATCCTGTAAGCAAAACTCGAATGAATTTAAGTTTAACTACGGTCATAACCTATAACTATATCTTACGCTAACGTAACTATAAAGTTTATTATTAATAAACTTTACACTAACTATATAGCCCCTATATTTATGCCCTTAAAGCTTATTCCTATATCTAGCTGCTTTTTTATCACTACGGTACTGTTAATCGGTTGTTTATTATTACACTAGCTAGGTGTTACTAGTAATTCTTATGTTATGTGTGAATTTTAGATGCATTGGCCACTGCCGATGAAAAAAAAATTATAAAAATCATAACCTTACCTATATTACCTTTATCTAGGAGAATACTACTACTAAGTAGTATATATTTAATAAGGCCCTTACTTACTAATTAACTACTTATTACTATCCCTCCTAAACTAAACTAAAATAACCTAGCTCTTCCTTCTCTTTATACCCCTAAGAACTAATTACTTTCTAATATACTAAAATACTAGTGCTAATATATATATAAAGTAAAGAAAACTAGATTTACTTATTCCTTAGTAGTTAAATAAAGGCATACCCTTTTAGGCCTATTATATATTATTATATTACCCTATTATGCCTTAAATCTATCTAATGCCTTTATATCTTATATGTTTTCTAGTAGTTCCTAAGTTAGCTATATATATCCTTTTTATTTTACTAGTATATTCTAGTTTAACCCTTATTCTCATATATTCTTAGCTACTAGTATCTCTTTAACCTAATACTCTAAGAGATTAGGGTTAGCATTAGTTATTATTAGTTTTAGTAAGGGTTATTTATCCGCTAGTATTTAACTAGGTAATAGATTAGAAGCTACCTATTATACTAAATCCACATAGAAAATAGAGTAAAGTCCCTATAGCACGTTTAACTTAATAGTTAAAGGTATAAGGACCTCTAGCACCTTATATTTAGCTATAACCTAATCTAATTTCTTACATAGCCTATTTATCTTAAAATTTCGCAGGTTTAACTATACGTAGTTACTAACCTAAAAGCGCTCCGCGAAATAATAGCTACTATTTATTTTCTCCTATTACTATTACTAAATAAATGCTATATATATTATTTACGCTAGATGGCAATTTATGCCTTTACTAGTACCTCTGCGGTGATAAACGCTTTGTTATAGGAAAACCGTACTAGGTTACTAGTTATCTAGATAGATAACTATCTAGATAACTAGTTAGTTGCCTAGTTAGGTGAAAAACCTATAACGATTTGTTACGTTACTTACATGGTTCTAACTCGTAGGTGTTTGATTCCTAAAATACCCTTTACAACGATATTCCCCTCCGACTATCCCCGTCTTCTTCAATCTAATCCCAAATCCCTTAGTTATGCAATATAGTTGCAAACCCTAGCTTAAAATTAGACCCTAGAGCTCTAGGTATCCTAGCTAATTTATATAGCGAAATAGCTTGTTTAATTCGCTTGTAATACAAGGAAAAGTGGGGGCCGCGGACCCACTTTTCCTTGTACTGCGATTGGTTCAATCTTTAGAGGTGTGACCAAGACCTCTAAAAACTGTGCCCCGTGTGGGATTCGAACCCACAACCTGCGACCCGGAACAGGTCTCCACAGCGTGTAACCACCACGCCACGGGGTAAATAAATGCTATAGTAGCCTACGTTAGGTCTAAGCCCTCCTTAAGATATTATAAGAATGCCTAGGCCCTTCCTTTTAATAAGGTATAGGATACCTCCTTATCTAGTAGTTCTTAAATTATTACTAGGTTATAACTATATAGGGCTATATTTATACTAATTCCTATTACTAATAAGTCCTTATTATTTAAAGTAAGTTAATAAGTAGGAAGATATTCTAGCTATTTAAATTATAAAAATAATAGCATTACCCTTAGGATAGCCTAAACTTCTTAATTTACCCTTTTATACCACTATTTATCTATAGATAATAAGCTATTAATAGTAACTACTATATACCTACTTAGTTATAAAGTATAGTCTAAAAATTACTTAACTAGTCTAAACTATAATCTATAATAATTTATATAGGAAAGCTATAGAACTACTACTAGCATTACTTAAACTATTTTATATATACTTTAGCCCTTATTAATATTATAGCTTCTAGCTAGATATACTTAAAGAGTCTATTTATAATAACTATAAGAAATTATAGGTTATCTAGGTATTAAGCTAGTAGGTCTATTATAAAGTTAATAAAGATCTATAACTAGTAATAATCTAGTAAAGGGATTAGTTTTAATAAGCCTTATCTTAGCTAGTAGCTCTTCTACCCCTTATAATAGTAATAGTTCCTTATAAACTAGGTAATCCCTATAATATACTATCCTAATAGAAATCCCTTTAAAGTATCTTAAAGGTTATATTATAGCTAGAATAGCCTAGTAAGGGTAAATTATAAACCTATTATATTAAGGTTATAATTAGGGGTTCCTAATTTAGGATCTAAGTCTAGCCCTAGAATTAAAGTATACCCCTAGCGCTAATCTAATAGTTTACTATTTACTTCCTTATATTTATAGCTTCTAGAAACTTCTAGGCCCTTCCTAATTACCTTAAGCTATATCCTATATATAGTATTATAAACTAAGGACTAGTCCTATAGAGATTAGAGATATATATTTATAAATATTATTACCCTTATTAAAAACCTATAAACCTATTTATAGTATCCTTAGCCTTACTACTCCCTAATAATAATATAGGGTTTATACTAGAGATAAGTCTAGTTTTTTTATAACTATATAGGCCTAGAGTTATTACTAATTATATAATTAGCTTCTCTAGTTCTCCCTTATTCTCCTCCCCTTAGAACTATCTTAATAATATATCTAGTCTTACTGCCTATAAGCTAGGCCTATACTATAGGTAAAAATTAAATAGTAATAGTATCTTTACCTATTTTACTTACTATTCTAATATCTCCCTTAGCGCTATAAAGTATTCTAAGTTCTTATAGTCTATAAGTATTATAAATAGCTTACTAATACTATATAGCTTTACTAACTAAGCCTTTAGGTATAATATAATTACTAATAGCTCCTTATTATATATAGTATAGTTTTATTAAGCTAGCTATAGTTAAGTAAAATAATAAGTAACTAGGTATAAGATACCTTTATTATTAAACTATAAGAGATAACCTCCTAAAGCTATCCTAAATAGTTAGTTTTTACTATAGTATTCTTATTAAGGTCCTATTATATTAGGATAGGATATAATATAAAGGCTATCTTTAGCGCTTTAAAGGCTATATTATATTTATCTATTTACTAAAATAGGATACCTTTCTTTATAAGTTTAATTAAAGGGCTTATAATTATTAAGAAGTATAATATAAAGTCCTAATAAAAGTTAGTAAACCTAAGAAACCCTTATACTGCCTTAACTCTCTTTAGTGCCTTCTAGTTCTAGATAGCTATAATCTTTTCCTTATCTAGGTAAATTTCTTTCCCTATATAAATAATAAACCCTAGGTACTTAACTTTCTTTATTATAAAAAATATTTTTATATCTGTTGGTATCACAGGTGCCTGACGTCAGGATCGTGGCCTAGGGAATAGGAATTTATCTTCTATTCTAGGCGTTGTAATCAATTAGTTATAAGTGTGTAGAAGAGAGGAAAAGAGAGGCTTTTTCCAGATTATGAGAAGTAGCTATAAACGCGGTGCGCTTTATAGGTTATATAACTTATAGGTCCCTGCCTAATCAGAGGGGCAGACTAATAAGTTATATATAGGGCTACCTCTCGCGGGCGCGCGTTGCGCGCGCCCCTTATGGCCTAACCTTTTGCTAGGTAATTACAGCTACATGCTATGATTAATATTATGCTTATTCTAACATTAGAACCTCTTTCTTTTTAACACAATTATTAACGCATAATATTAATCTAAGAAGGAAGATATAAGGGATTAAATAAATATATTATATAAATAAAAGAACTAATAAAAGAAATAATAATAATAGTCCCCTTTCCTTCCCTTACGCTACTAGCCTTAGATAACTAGCTTCTCTAATTACTTATCCTTCTTTCTTATAGAAGGCTCCCTTTACCTTCCGCCCTTGCCTTTAACTAGTGCAATGTAATATTAGATTATGTTATAAGGGAAGGTTGCCTATAATCCCTTCCCTATCTAAAGATATAATATTAGATTATCCCTCCCTATAGCCCTTTATTTAACTATAATGTAATATTAAATTACATTCCTAGGGAAGATTACCTATAATTCCTCCTCTAAAGGTATAATATTAGATTATACCTTCCCACGCCCCCTATGCTCCTTTCTCTTCCCCCTCCCTACTATAAAGACTTCAGAGGGGCGCCCTTTCTAAGGCTATAATTCTATGCCCCTTTCTAAAGACATAATTCTATACCTCCTTCTAAAGCTATAATTCCACTGCCTCTAATCCCTTAGCCTATGCCCTATATAACTATACTATACTTAGGGCACCTTATCTAGTGCCTTTAGCGCTGGTTTTAGCGTAGGCTTAGGCATAGGCTTTAGCGTAGGCTTAGGCATAGGCTTTAGGGCTCTAGTCCCCTGCCTCTTTATAGGCAGTGCTAGGTCTAGGTAACCTATCCCTCTATCTAGATTATCGCTATATTACCTGTAATAAACCTCTCTAGGGCTTTATTAGGTATTGCCTTTGTAAACGCATTAGCTAGGTTATCTTCGCTATTAATCTATCTAATCTCGCAGAGCTTACGGCGTTTATATAATTACTAAAGGGCTATAATATTAATTATAAGCTACTTCTCCTTTATAGTCCTAAGCTTAATAAGGCATTTATATAATAAGTATAAATCTATATAGACTATAATTAGGATTTCTAGGAGGTTTAATTAATCTATAATAATCTTTAACGTTATTATAATTACGTAAGCTATGTTAATGCCTACTACTATTCCATAGACCTCTAAAGTAAGCACACTTCTTATAACTCTCTTACTCTTTATTAAGCTATAGTGCATAATATTACCTTATAGTATAAACTTACTATCTTTATACTCCTTATTAGCTAGGATAAGAATATAGCCTAGTTATAAGGTAAGATCTTTATTATTAGCGAATAATCTATTAATAAATGTAAATAGCTTTATTCTTTTAAGGTTAAGGGGTATAAAGATTAATCCTTAATCTAGGTAGTCTATTTACTACTTAATACAGCGATTAAGTTCCTTAACGTTCTTAGTTATTAGTTCTTAATATTATGTGGTAACTAATAGATTAAAGCTTGCCTTAGGTTAGTAGATTAAAGTAATATAGGCACTATAGGCCCTTTATTCCACGTACTTCTTTTCTAGCTCTTCTAGTGGGATTAACTATAGCTTATTACTTTGCCCTTTTTACTATATTTTAATAGTGTTATTAGTTAGTTAAATAATTCCACTATTAAATATAAAGGGAGTTATTAGGCTTAATAAACTACTTTAGTTTTATAGTGAATTTAGCGGTAGCTAGCTAATCTTCTTCCTTTTAGGAGAATCCTTTGTCTAATAGGCTAAGGGTATTATTAGTCTGCATTCCTACGCATCTAAATTAAGGGCTTTTAGCAAATATAACCAGCAAGCATGGATTATAGCTTAATATTATTATCTAGAGCTTTTCTCTATAGTGCTTATAGTAAGTCACCCACTAGTATGTGCTAGCCTCTGCAATCCCATAGAGAGGCTTAATAACTCTTATAATCATTCCTTTAGGGTACTAATCACGAATTTAGATAGGGAGTTAGGCAAGGATTATATAATTTAGCGGCGTTTCTAATTATATATACGCCTACATAATATCTTAGATCTAAAGGAGAAATCCTTTTATAAGAAGAGAAGGGGTAATTATAAGGATTAATCACTAGCTTGCCCTTTAGATCATTAGGGCTTGCGTAAGGATTGCTTGCTTTGCTTTATTGCTAAAGCCTTAGATTATAAGCCTTAATTTCTTATATAGCTAGCTTATTCTTCCTTTTACTTTATTAATAATATAGGAATTAAAGATTTAAATCCCTTAGTGCTTCTTTAGATTAAAAGCAATAAATTTAAACATGCCTTTGCTAATTAGGGCATTAATCTTAGTCTTTATTAAGAGCTTAAAAGGCTTGCTAGGAGTTATAATTATGCCTTTCTTACGTAATTAGATCATAAGCTTAAGATTTGCCTTCTCCTTACTTAAGATAAATACCTTAAGATTATTTACTAAATTAATAATTATAGGAGGGTTCTTTTATAGTCTTCCTAGCCTTCTTTTTAGAGAGGCTAAAGGCACTACGTTATTAATTTATACCTCTTACTCTTTCCCTTTAATTACCTCTAGGTTATTACCTCTTGCTAGTAATAGCCTTTCCTTGCTTAGGTCTTTATTATAAGGCTTAACAGAGGTTAACCTAAAGACCTTAGGACCTTATAGAAGATTAAGGGTATAGCTCTCTCTATCTATTATAAGGAGCTTATATAGGCCTTGCTATTCTTTATGCTCTTGCTAGATAAGAACTAGTAATATAAGCAGGAGGTTAAGGGTTAGTAAGGTATTAGGGCTATTCCTTATAGCAATAGCTTCCTTAACCTTATAGAGCATGTGTAACCTCTTAATCTCCTTTATTACCTTTTACACTATAAGAGCTTATTATTTAATATTAGGTAAGGGAGGAGAATTATTAATTATTTAAGGGTAAGCACTAAAGATAAGGAGGGTTAAAACAATACCGTTTAGGCCTATAGTATTGTTAAGGGCTTTTATAGCTATTTATAGGGCTATAGCTTTAGGTATTAATAGGCATTCTTATTAGATAATATTATAGGCTCTTTAGAGTAGCCTATAATATCTCTTAACCTTACTAATGCTATAGTATGCCTTAATAGGGACTTCTTTAATTAAGATTAATATTAAAGCTATAAATTAGCGGAATTCTTTACTTCTAAACGTTATGCTAGCATTAGTTATAATCTAATCTAGAGGACCCTAGTAGTTATTAATCTAGTAGAGGCAAAGAGCTTCCTATATTACCTTTACTGTAATATCCTTTAGGAACCTAGCTGCGTTAAACGCGGTGGCTATATTAATAGCGTGGAGAATAGGGCGATTGCTATCTAGATATATAATATCTATAATCACTTTGTAGTTAAAGTTATATTTATTCTTTAGGGTGAATTTAAAGCAATGTGGATTATCTACATTTAATTAGCATTAGTAGTAAATCTTTGTTAATTATCTAATGGTTTTGAAATCTACCTTATGGCCTAATTTAGAAAGCATATTATGAAGTTAGCGAACGGAGGGGTGACTAAATTAGTAATATAAGCGCCGTAATTCTATCTTAGTTAGATAACTCTAGGTAATTAATTTCTCCTTCTATAGAAGCATCTAAGGATGCCCCTATTTATAGATAATAGGGACCTTAATATTACCTTATTAAAGGATATTCTAAGAAATATAGAAATTAATCTTTAGGTAGTTTATATCTACTAAATATAGTAAGAAGGGAGTGTTTATAGGCATTATGTAAAATAGGATAATGCTAAAGGGAGTAGGTATATTAATTAATCTAATTAAGGGGATTAGCTTACCGCTTCTAAATTGAATTATTACCTCCTAGCTTTAGATTTATTAAGCTAGATCTTAGGGATTAACTATTATAGGGCAAGGAATTAGGGGTGCCTTGCTAATAAGTAACCTATAGCCCTAGTATTAGGGATAATGCCTTAGAACATACCTAAAGAGTAATAATCTTAAAGAAGGAAGGCAGTTAGGGCTTCCTTTAGTTATTAGAGATTAAATAAATCCTCCTTTATAAGGGTATATATAGCTACTTAATTTATAAGGATCTCTATAGTTATATATCTATTAATTATTATGCCTTATATAAAGAAGCTTATTAGTATCTCTTCTTTATTGCTTTCTTCTTTAAATCTAAGTTCTATTATATAGGTAGAAATCTTATTTTCTTTAAAAGAAGCAGTGTTATCCTCTTTGCCTTTATACTAGGTAAGGAAAGCGTTATAGGAAGGGGTTATTAGCTCTATAAGGTAGTGGTTCTTAAAGCGTTAATACGCTTTCTTACGTTTCTCTTTAGAGTATTTAGTTAACTAATAGCCTTCCTTACTATATATATAGCATTTCTTTATATAAGGAGTGCCTTTATTACCTTATAATTATAATTATCTATAATAGGCTTTTTACTATACCTATTATACTTATAGTTAGTCTAATACTACTCTCTTATATTAGGCGTTAATAGGAATTAATGCTTCTTATCTAATTCCTTTATAGTTATTCTTATTAATATCCTTATGCGTTCGTAGAATAGCTAGAGGTTAGTAAGAGGGTTAATAAGGCAAGTTCTATACTTAGGTATTCTATAATAGGCAGAGATTAATTAATTTTAGAGTGCTCTTTTAGATTAAGTAATATCTAAAACTACTTATTAAAGGTTTATAAGCTTTATTATAAGTTCTTTAAAGTAATTAATCTTTAGCTTATCTAGGTTTTCTTATATAATCTAGCGTAGCTTAGTGTTCTACTACTTAAGGAAATACCTTTGCTTTATGTTATTAGTCTTAAATCTTCTCTTAATATAGTTAATAAGAGTCTTAAGGTCTTAAGGATCTCTAGCTTATATAAATGCTTATAATAGTATATTAAAGCTTTCCCTTTAAGCATAGCCTTAAGGGTATACCTAGCCTTATAAGGTTTAATGCCTAGCATCTTACATTTCCTTAGAAGATTATTAACTTTAAGTTAAGGACCTTATAGTTATCTATGCTATATTAAATATTGCTTATATAAAGCTTCGCGAGATTAATTATTTACTTTAGTGTAAGTCTAGAGGGAAGAGATACTCTTAGAGGTGTAAAAGGAGGGATTTCTTATCTTAATAAGGAATACCTCTAATAAGGGCTTTCCTAAGGATTATTATATAATTAGTCTAATAGGGTTAGTGTTGGAACAAGCATGATATCAATCGCGGCACGCAGCCGCAATTACCCGGCAGAAGGTCGGGCCGCGAGGGCGCGCGCGCGCAACGCGCGCCTGCGAGAGGGGCCCCACATATAACTCATCAACCCGCCCCTCTGATTGGGCGAGGACTCACAAGTCATGTGACCCACAAAACGCACCGCGTTTATGGCCACTTCTCACGATCCGGAAAAGCCTCTCTTTTCCTCCCTTCTACACACACTTATAACTAATTGATTACAATGCCTAGAATAGAAGATAAATTCCTATTCCCTAGGCTATAATCCTGACGTTAGGCACCTGTGATACTAACACTAATCAGTGGTTAACTTCACAGATAACCACACGGTTTTTCTAACCGTAGATTAGTAAGGTTAATTAGAAGAGATAGCTACACCGTGAACCCGCCCTATAAAATAGGAGGGCCGCTAAAAGCGTGTATAGTTATGCTAAGGAAGTCTAAGCACTCTCTTACGACGAGAAAGGAGCCTTATAACTCCTAAGATCTAATCCTAAGACCCTACAAAGACTTTAAAGCTATTAAAGGATTAAGGCCTAGTTAGTAACTAGTCTAACCTATCTTTAATCACTTAGTTAGCGCGTTCTATCACGCACCTAACCCTTAGAAGGCATTCTCTTATAATAAGAAAGGAACTTATTACTCCTAAGATCTAATCCTAAGAACCCCTAAGGGATAAAGATAATAGCCACGCTTGCAATCCTTTAACCTGCTATATAACTAACACCACACTTCTGTTCTAACTTCCTATAATAGAGATAAGAAAGTTAAAAGCTCCTTAGCAAGGAGAACTATTAAAAGCCTCTCTCTCTAGCCCTAACTTTAGCAATGCTAAAGAAGGCACTAAAGTTAAAAGAGACTAAAAAGGCAAAGGTCTATAACTTAATAACCCTCTCCTAAGACACATTCCCCTAGAGATGCAAGACTTTGTTATATCTAAGATATTAAAGATAGCGAAATTGTTTAATCTTAACAAACAAGGTAATAACCCTAAGGCTATCATAGCCTATATCCTCTTTAAGACAGCGGCATACTAGTCTAAGAGCCTTATTACTAGAAGCCTCTTCACTAACTTTATCAAAGACTTCTACGGATAGACAAGAGAGGTATTTGTAATTACAGACTAAGCAATTGCTAAGTATCTACGTGATTTCCTTCTCTTCCAAGGCGTGTACATAGACATAATAGCCCGTAGGAAGATTATAGTGGTGCTTAAGGAAGTTACTAACCGCAAGGAATTTTAAGATTAGCAAGAAGAAGAGATACAGGAAGCTACGAGGAAGTACACACCCTTCCAAAAACGCATTAAAGACTAAGACTTCCTTAATAACCTCCTTCTAATCCCTCTAATTAGGCTAAGATTGCAATATCATTAACAGAGCAATCTAGGAATCCCATAATCTTACTAATGACATTCCCTAAGTCTAACCCTATTAGGCCAATTACACGATAATCCTTAGGAAAGCCCTTGTTAAAGATATCCCCTATTAAGATAAGAAATCCCTCCTCCTACACCTCTAAGAGCACTTTTTCCTTCCAGACCTACACTAAAGCAAATAATTAATCTCATAAAGCTTTATATAAGTGATATTTAATATAGCATAGATAACTATAAGGTCCTTAACTTAAAGTTAATAATCTTCTAAGGGAAATGCAAGATGCTAGGCATTAAACCCTATAAGGCTAGGTATGCCCTTAAGGCTATGCTTAAAGGGAAAGCTTTAATATACTACTATAAGCATCTATGCAAGCTAGGAGACCCTTAAGACCTTAAGACTCTTATTAACCGTATTAAGAGAAGATTTAAGACTAATAACATAAAGTAAAGGTATCTCCTTAAGTAGCAGAACACTAAGCTACGCTAGATTATATAAGAAAACCTAGATAAGCTAAAGATTAATTACTTTAAAGAACTTATAATAAAGCTTACAAACCTTTAACAAGCAGTCCTAGATATTGCTTAATCTAAAAGGGCACTCTAGAATTAATTAATCTCTGCCTATCATGGCATACCTAAGTGTAGAACTTGCCTTATTAACCCTCCTACTAACCTCTAGCTATTCTGCGAACGTATAAGGATATTAATAAGAATAACTATAGAGGAATTAGATAAGAAGCATTAATTCCTATTAACGCCTAATACAAGAGAGTAGTACTAGACTAACCGTAAGTATAATAGGTATAGTAAAGAAGCCTATTACGGACAATCACAATCGTGAGGCAATAAAGGCACTCTATATATAAAGAAATGTTATGTATGTGATAAGGAAGGCTATTAGTTAACTAAATACTCTAAAGAGGAACGCAAGAAGGCGTATTAACGCTTTAAGAACCACTACCTTATAGAGCTAATAACCCCTTCCTATAACGCTTTCCTTACCTAGTATAAAGGCAAAGAGAATAACACTGCTTCTTCTAAAGAAAATAAGATTTCTACCTATATAATAGAACTTAGATTTAAAGAAGAAAGCAATAAAGGAGAGATACTAATAAGCTTCTTTATATAAGGCATAATAATTAATAGCTATGTAACTATAGAGATCCTTACGAATTAAGTAGCTATGCATGCCCTTGTAAAGGAGAATCTATTTAATCTCTAATAACTAAAGGAAGCCCTAACTGCCTTCCTTCTTTAAGATCGTTACTCTTTAGGTGTGTTCTAAGGCATCATCCCTAATACTAGGGCTATAGGTTACTTATTAGCAAGGCACCCCTAATTCCTTACCCTGCAATAGTTAATCCCTAAGATCTAGCTTAATGAATTAAGAGCTAGGAGGTAACAATTTAATTTAGAAGCGGTAAGCTAATTCCTTTAATTAGATTAATTAATGTGCCTACTCCCTTTAGTATTATCCTATTCCACGTAATGCTTACGAACACTCCTTCTTGCTATATTTAGCAGATATAGACCGCTTAAAGATTAATTTCCATATCTCTTAGAATATCCTTTAATAAGGCGAAATTAAGGTCCCTGTTATCTATAAATAGGGACATCCTTAGATACTTCTGCAGAAGGAGAGATTAATTGCCTAGAGTTATCTGACCGAGATAGAATTAAGGCGCTTACATTGCTAATTTAGTCACCCTTCTATCCGCTAACTTCATAATATACTTTCTAAATTAGGCCATAAGGTAGATTTCAAAACCATTAGATAATTAACGAAGATCTACTACTAATGCTAATTAAATGCAGATAATCTACATTGCTTTAAATTCACCCTAAAGGATAAATGTAACTTTAATTATAAAGTGATTATGGATATTATATATCTGGATGGCAATTGCCCCGTTCTCCACGCTGTTAATACAGCCACCGCGTTTAACGCGGCTAGGTTCCTAAAGGATATTATAGCAAAGGTAATATAGGAAGCTCTTTGCCTCTGCTAGATTAATACCTACTAGGGTCCTCTAGATTAGATTATAACTAATGCTAGCATAACGTTTAGAAGCGAAGAATTCCGCTAATTTATAGCTTTAATATTAATCTTAATTAAAGAAGTCCCTGTTAAGGCACACTATAGCATTAGCAAGGTTAAGAGATATTACAGGCCGCTCTGAAGAGCCTATAATATTATCTGACGCGAATGCCTGTTAATACCTAAAGCTATGGCCCTATAAATAGCTATGAAAGCCCTTAATAATACTATAGGCCTAAACGGTATTATTCTAACCCTTCTTATCTTTAGCGCTTACCCTTAAATAATTAATAATTCTCCTCCCTTGCCTAACATTAGGTAATAAGCTCTTATAGTGTAGAAGGTAATAAAGGAGATTAAGAGATTACACGCACTCCGTAAGGTTAAGGAAGCCCTTGCTGCGAGGAATAGCCCTAACACCTTACTAACCCTTAACCTCCCGCTTACGTTGCTAGTTCTTATCTAGTAAGAGCATAAAGGATAGCAAGGCCTGTATAAGCTCCTTATAATAGATAGAGAGAGCTATACCCTTAATCTTCTATAAGGTCCTAAGGTCTTTAGGTTAACCTCTATTAAGCCCTATAATAAAGACCTAAGCAAGGAAAGGCTATCGCTAGCAAGAGGTAATAACCTAGAGGCAATTAAAGGGGAAGAGCAAGAGGCATAAGTTAATAACGCAGTGCCTCTGGCCCCTCTAAAAGAAGGCTAGGAAGACTATAAAAGAACCCTCCTGTAATTATTAATTTAGTAGATAATCTTAAGGCATTTATCTTAAGCAAGAAGGAGGCAGATCTTAAGCTTACGATCTAATTACGCAAGAAAGGCATAATCATAACTCCTAGCGAACCTTTTAAGCTCTTAACAAAGACTGAGATTAATGCCCTAATTAGCAGAGGCGTGTTTAAATTCATCGCTTTTAATCTAAAGAAGCACTAAGGGATTTAAATCTTTAATTCTCGCATTATTAATAAAGTTAAAGGAAGAACAAGCTAGCTGTATAAGAAATTAAGGCTTATAATCCAAGGCTTTAGTGATAAAGCGAAGCAAGCAATCCTTACGTAAGCCCTAACGATCTAAAGGGTAAGCTAACGATTAATCCTTGCAATTGCCCCTTCTCTTCTTGTGAAAGGATTCCTCCTTTGGATTTAAGATATCACATAGGCGTATATACAATTAGAAACGCCGCTAAATCGTATAATCCTTGCCTAACTCCCTATCTAAATTCATGATCAGCACCCTAAAGGAACGATTATAAGAGTTATTAAGCCCCTTTACGGAATTGCAGAGGCTAGCACACACTAGTGGGTAACTTACCATAAGCACTATAGAGAAAAGCTCTAGATAATAACATTAAGCTACAATCCGTGCTTGCTGGTTATATCTGCCGAAAACCCTTAATTTAGATACGTAGGAATGCAGACTAATAATACCCTTGGCCTATTAGACAAAGGATTCTCCTAATAGGAAGAAGATTAACTAGCTACCGCTAAATTCGCTATAAAACCAAAGCAGTTTATTAAGCCTAATAACCCCCTTGTATTTAATGGTGGAATTATTTAACTAACTAATAACACTATTAAAATGCGGCAAAAGGGCAAAGTAATAAGCTATAGTTAATCCCGCTAGAAGAGCTAGAAAAGAAGTATATGGAATAAAGGGCCTATAGTGCTTATATTGCTTTAATCTGCTAACCTAAGGCAAGCTTTAATCTATTAGTTACCGCATAACATTAAGAACTAATAACTAAGAACGTTAAGGAACTTAATTACTATATTAAGTAGCAAATGGACTACCTAGATTAAGGATTAATCTTCATACCCTTAACCTTAAAAGAGCAAAGCTATTTACATTTATTAACGGATTATTCGCTAATAATAAAGACCTTACCTTGTAACTAGGCTACGTTCTTATCCTAGCTAACAAGGAGTACAAAGACAGTAAGTTTACACTATAAGGCAATATTATGCACTATAGCTTAACAAAGAGCAAGAGAGTTATAAGAAGTATGCTTGCTTTAGAGGTCTATAGAATAGTAGCAGGCATAGACATAGCTTACGTAATTATAATAACGTTAAAGATTATTACGGATTAATTAAATCTCCTAGAGATCCTAATCATAGTCTGCATAGATTTATACTTATTATACAAATGCCTTATTAAGCTTAGGACTACGAAGGAGAAGCGGCTTATAATTAATATTATAGCCCTTTAGTAATTATATAAATACTGCAAGCTTTGCGAGATTAGATGGATTAATAGCAAAGATAACCTAGCTAACGCGTTTATAAAGGTAATGCCTAACAAAGCCCTAGAGAGGTTTATTACAGGTAACATAGCAATAATCCAGATAGAGGGATAGGTTACCTAGACCTAGCACTGCCTACGAAGAGGCAGGGGACTAAAGCCCTAAAGCCTGCGCCTAAGCCTGCGCTAAAACTAGCGCTAGAGGCACTAGACAAGGTGCCCTAAGTATAGCACGGTCACGCAGGGCGCGGGCTAAGGGATTAGAGGCAGCGGAATTATAGCTTTAGAAGGGGGCATGGAATCACGTCTTTAGAAAGGGGCGCGGAATCATAGCCTTAGAAGGGAGCGCCCTCCTAAGTCTCTATAGCAGGGAGGGGAAGAGAAGGGAGCGTAAGGGGCGTAGGAAGGTATAATCTAATATTATACCTTTAGAAGGGGAAGAATCGCAGGCAATCTTCCCTAGGAATATAATTTAATATTATATTACGGTTAAATAAAGGGCTATAGGGAGGGATAATCTAATATCATACCTTTAGATAGGAAGGGATTATAGGCAACCTTCCCCTCGCAATGTGATCTAACATTACGTTACACTGGTTAAAGGCAAGGGCGGAAGGTAGAGAGAGCCTTCCGTAAGAAAGAAGGATAAGCGATTAGAGAAGCTAGTTATCTAAAGCCAGCGGCGCGTAGGGGAAGGAAAGGGGGACTATTATTATTGTTTCTTTTGTTAACTCTTTTATTCATGTAATAACATTTATTTAATCACTTGTATCTCCCCTTCTTAGATTAATATTATGCGTTAATAATCATGTCAAAAAGAAAGAGGTTCTAATGTTAGAACAAGCATAATATCAATCGCGGCACGCAGCCGCAATTACCTAGCAGAAGGTCAGGCCGCGAGGGCGCGCGCGCAACGCGCGCCCGCGAGAGGGCCTCACATATGACTCATTAACCCGCCCCTCTGATTAGGCGAGGACCCACAAGTCATGTGACCCACAAAACGCACCGCGTTTGTGGCTACTTCTCACAATCCGGAAAAGCCTCTCTTTTCCTCCCTTCTACACACTTATGACTAATTGATTATAACGCCTAGAATAGAAGATAAATTCCTATTCCCTAGGCTACGATCCTGACGTCAGGCACCTGTGATACCAACAGTTAGGCTTAGGGAATAATATTAGTAAGATTATAGAATTCCTAGATTACTCTATTAATAATATTATAATCTTAGTCTAATTAAAGGGATTAGAAGGAGGTTATTAAGGAAGTCTTAGTCTTTAATGCGTTTTTAGAAGGGTATATACTTCCTTATAGCTTCCTATATCTCTTCTTCTTATTAATCTTAGAATTCCTTATAGGTAGTAACTTCTTTAAGCATTACTATAATCTTCCTATAGGCTATTATATTTATATACATGCCTTAGAAGAGAAGGAAGTTATATAAATACTTAGTAATTACTTAGTTTATAATTATAAATACCTCTCTTATCTTAGATATAATAAAGTCTTATATCTCTAAGGGAATGTGTCTTTAGAGAGGGTTATTAAGTTATAAACCTTTGCCTTTTTAGTCTCTTTTAACTTTAGTGCTTTCTTTAGTATTACTAAAGTTAGGGCTAGAGAGAGAGGCTTTTAATAGTTCTCCTTACTAAGAAGCTTTTAACTTTCTTATCTCTATTATAGGAAGTTAGAATAGAGGTATAGTATTAGTTATATAGTAAGTTAAAGGATTATAAGCATAGCTATTATCTTTATCCCTTAGGGGTTCTTAGGATTAAATCTTAGGAGTAATAAGTTCCTTTCTTATTATAAGAGAATGCCTTCTAAGGGTTAGGTATATAGTAAAATACGCTAACTAAGTAACTAAAGATAGGTTAGACTAGTTACTAACTAGGCCTTAATCCTTTAATAGCTTTGAAGTCTTTATAAGGTCTTAGGATTAGATCTTAGGAGTTATAAGGCTTCTTTCTTATTATAAGAGAGTGCTTAGACTTCCTTAGTATAACTATACACGCTTTTAATAGCCCTCCTATTTTATAGGGTAGGTTTATAGTGTAGCTATCTCTTTTAATTAACCTTACTAATCTATAGTTAGGAAAAACTATATAGTTATCTATAAAGTTAACCACTAATTAGTGTTAGTATTATAGGTGCCTAATATTAGGATTATAGCCTAGGGAATAGGAATTTATCTTCTATTCTAGGCATTATAATTAATTAGTTATAAGTGTGTAAAAGAGAGGAAAAGAGAGGCTTTTTCCGGATTATAAGAAGTAGCTATAAACGCGGTGCGCTTTATAGGTTATATAACTTATAGGTCCCTGCCTAATCAGAGGGGCAGACCGATAAGTTATATATAGGCTACCTCTCGCGGGCGCGCGTTGCGCGCGCGCCCTCGTGGCCTAACCTTTTGCCGGGTAATTGCGGCTGCGTGCCGCGATTGATATCATGCTTGTTCCAACAATATCTAAGTTTAGTCCTACTTACTATAGCCTTAAAAGCACTACTTAAACCTTTTATATTTAGTTTTTTAAAACCCTCCTAAGTAAATAAGGATATTATTAAGGTAAGTAATTATATAGTTCCCTAGGATTCCGCTAAGTATACTATTAATATATCTCTAAAAGGTAGTAAGTATACCTACTAGGCTAAAGGGGCATATAAGCTACTTAAATAACCTAAAATATATCTAGAAGGTAGTTTAGTATTCCTTACCTTTAGTAATATAAATATAGTAAAATACTACTTATATATCTAGCTTTATAAATTACTTTATCTCTAATAATAATTATAGTATTTCCTTTACTAAAGGTAAGGAATAATAGTCTTATTCTATAATCTTATTAAGGGCATAGTAATCTATATAAAACCACTATCCTTCTCCTAGCTTTTTACTAATAATATAGGGGCTATTACTAAAGAGAAGCTAGCCTATATCTATCCCTTATCTATAAGGTTAATTACTTACTTTTAGATTTTAATAAGGTATTACTAGGGTATATTATATAATAAGGCCTATAGGAGTTCTAGTTTAGATCTATCTTAGTTATGCTTTAATTAAATATAATAGTTTAATTATCCCTAGTATAGTGATAAGGTATTTACCTTGCTTTCTAGGAAGAGGTTTATAAAGTCCTATAATATGCTTAGTAATAAGGATAATAGGTCCTATTCTATAACCTTAGGGATTATATTTATCTATAGAATTAATATAATTTCCTAAAGGCTAGTAGCGTATAGTTAAATATGTTTTTCTGCTTCTTTATATGCCTTATAATTCCTATAAAGGTAAAGCCTAAGATAGATATTATTAGTTACTTAACCTTCCTATTAGTTAATACCTAAATTTATAGGTTATTAGCTAATCTTACGTAAAGTTAATAGCGCGCTATATCTAAGTTAATCTTATTCTATTTTATCTATAATATCCTAAAATTAGCTACCTTATTAACCTAGGGATTATATAGGTAACTATAGGTATTTCCTATCTATCTAGATCCACTTAAAAACAGATAATATATATAATATATAACCTCTTTTTATAACTCTTTTTCCCCCTTATTTTACACTAACTATAGTATAAACTAATCTCTTCTTTAAGAGAGAGAGTATTCTAACTAGAGTTTTAGATAAGGTATTTACTTATAGTAGTATAATAGTTATAGCCTATATTAATAAGAGTATCTATAAAGGTAGTCTTATTAATTAATATAGGAACTAGAAAGGTATAGAGTCTATATTAGACTAGATCTATTTAAATTCCTTATTAGTAATAACTATTTACTATAATACCCTTTATTTATCCTCCCTACTACCTAAGTTAAATAACTTAATACTAGGGTTCTTTTTTTCTAATATATTTACCTTCTTCTCTTTTTTAAAGTTATCTTCCTTTTCCTTTATATTATATATATTAATAGCTACCTTTTCTTACTAATATTTTAGTAAAAATAAAGGGTAGTTAAAAATAAAATACTTTTCTAAACTATACTATAAGTATTTACCCTCCTTATAATATATATTATATATAGCCTAGCTAACTTACTTAGCTTACTTACTACTAGCCTTATTACCTAGCTTTACCTTATGCTAATTTCCTAGTAACTTTCTATATTCTTTTAGGCCTATTCTAGGTATATTAATTATATATCTATTATAGGAGTGTCCTTATCCTAGGTAAGGGCCTTAGGTATATACGCTTATCTTTATATATAGTTCTTCTTCTCTAATTAATATAACTTAATATCTAATAAGATACTTTAATAATACGCTATTACTACTAAGTAATCTATTTATAATATATCCTATTTAATACTATAGTCCCTTATTTACTTATAAAGGGCTATATATAGCTTAGCTAGCTTTATAGAGTTCTCTAATCTAATCCCTAGCTAGCGCTAATTTTTATTTAAAATAAATATAGAAGTTACTAAATTACTTATTTAGGCATTATATAATCTAGTTAAGCTTTATAATTACTAGCTTCTATTAATAGGGGTTATTAAATATCTTAGTAAGGTAGTTTAAGAATTTCTATAGATTATAATGTATTAAGTATCCCTTCTTAAAAAGAAAGTAACTTATACCTAAACCTTTAGTAATAGATTCTAGTAAATAAAGCACTATTAGTCTTACTAAGACCTAATAAACCCCTTATCTATATCTAGCTTATAGGATATTAGGTTTTACTATACTATAAATAGGACTTTTTACTATTAAATAAGGGTCCTATTAGTAAGGGTTTTTACTTAATAAGTTAACTAAAAAGTTAGATCTTTACGTACTAGTAAGGTCTTAAATTTATCTTAATTACTAAGTAATAAGCTCCTATAAGCTTACTATTTTATTAGTCTTTATCCTATCTACTAGTAGTAGTATATCTATTAGTTATTATACCTTTATAGTAAAGGATAATAAATATTATAAACTAGCCTTAGGGTAACTATATATAAGCATTCTAAGAGATATTATTATCCTTAGAGAGAAAGGATTAGACTAAGCTAGGTATTACATAGGAACTAGCTTTATACTAGTATATATATATAAGTTACATAGGCCTAGGTAAAGCCCTAACCTATCTGCCTATAGTCCACGTCCTTTGCGCGTCCTTTCTAGACCTAAGACATGACCTAAGCTCCTAAGCTCGAGTCTTTAACACAAGGTATGTTTATAGAAGATGTTGTCTATATAGCTATTTAACGCGCTAAGGTCGCTAGGTAAGCGAGGTGCTATAAGAGATAGTTCTAGATATAGTATAAGGATAGGACCTATTACGATTCTTATTACTTCTATTATTATGTATCCCGCTGATTAGGATCCTTAAGGTATCTAGGAGGGTTATAGCTAACTAAATCTAGGAACGTTAAAGGCAAACATATACTATAGTTCTACTACTATAGATACTAACTAGTATATGTGCTTAAGATTAAACACGCTATATAAATTGATTTATAGGTCTAAGAGTTAATTATAAACCTTAGCTAATAACAGAAGCTAGCTGCCTAGTATGTCTTCTATAATATAAGAGTAGTTATTAGTAATAGATAAAGTATTTAAGTCTTTATAGGTATAAGATATCTATATAATCTCTTCCACTATAGTCTTAAGGACTAGAGGACTTAGGGTTACTCTATAGCTCTTAAACTAGGATAATACTTCCTTTATAGGAACTTCCTAGTTTATTTCTCTTCTCTATACTCTTTATATAGTTAGAAATAGAAATACTAGGGGCTCTTATATAACTAGTCCTAGCTAATTATCTTTTATTAGCTTTAATATACTTCTATAAGTACTAACCTCTAAAAACATAGGACTCTTTTTAAGTAAATTCACTTCTAATAAGTATATATAAAGACTAAGTTAATTTATAAGTTAATATTTTTATGCACTACTATAGGATAGGTAATCTAAGGGGTATGCCTAGTAAACTATACTAAGGGTTTAGCCTAGAAATAAACAAAGAGGACTTTTAGTAAGTCTTTACTTAGTAGTTTATCCTAGGATAATAGATTTAGTTTTATAATATAACTAGGTTATTCTAGGTAACTTAGTTTTCTAAATCATTAGAGTCTTCTAAATCTAATAAGGCTTTATCTAGTAACATATCTATATTATCCTAACCTATATACCTTTTTAGGATTAAGGGTTTAGCTAGGTAAAGCATAACTTTCTACTAGTCTAATAAAGCTATAAAGGGCCCCTTAATAGAGATAGGCTAATCCCCTTTTCCTTAACACTAATTAATAACTCTAAATTTCTAATATTAAACCTTACGCTTACGTTATAAAGCTACGGGAGCCCTAAGATTAGGATAGTTTAATTTTTAGGCTAATTATCTAGGGTAATAATAGCCTATACTAATTAAGTAACTCTATAACAGGTTACTTTTATTATCACAAAATGCGTAACTATGTTTTCTTGTTTATTAGCGTTAATTATCTATAAGCCTTAGAATCTAACTAATCCTAAGTTTTAGACTAGTATGTTCTTTTCTAAGATAAAGGCATAAGATATAATATTAATTTTAGCTCCCTAGTCCGCTAGTGCTTATCTAGGTTTAAAATTAAATACCTATTCCTTTTAAAACCCTATATAAGCTTAGATAGTAATCCTAAATAGTTTTATACCTAACTAATGCTCTTAAAGTAGTTCTATATTATAGTTATTAAGAACTAGAGTTTTTAATCTTCTTAGAGACTATTTAAGTAAAGTTAGCCTTAAGTAAGAATAATACTATCTTCTTCTTAGGATATTTCTTTAAAGAAGTTATTACTTAAGATAATAGTTTTTAAAATTATTTTATTATCTCTAGACTAATCTACTAAAGGTCTATTAATAAGATTAGAATAGAAATATAGCTTACTAAAGCCTTCTAGTTAATAAGGCCTAAGCCCTTATATCCTTAGATCTTACTTAAAGCTTAAGTATTTTACTTAATTAACTTTTCCCTTACTAGGGAGTAACCTTAGGGGTTAATCCCTATCCTTAATAATATTACTAATTACTATACCTTTCTGTTTCTTTAAAGGTAGCTTAGCTTCTATAATAAGGGTTATAACCTATAAAGCCCCTTAGGCAATAGACTTTAATATCTCTTTATTAGCTATTTTTAAGCTCTTTAAGAGTGGCTTTAGTGGTTTATCTTTATCTATAATATCCTTTACCTAGGCATTTAGATTAGCTCTTCTAACCCTAAGTTTCTATAAGTTAGTAATTATAAATTACTATAAGCTTAAGGGCTTTTGCTTAAGTTAGCTAAGGTAATAATCCTTAGTTATTATTAACTCTATAATAGTTTTAGGTTTAATTAGAGTATACTAAGCTCCTATAGCGGGATTATAGCTAACTTCTTTAATAACTCTAGATATATTAATATTAGTGCGTTTATTACTAGTTAGGTATACCTAAGCAGACCTAGCATAAGCTTACCTAGGGACCTATAAATTATTATTCTAAGGAGAAAGGGTTATTAACTTTAGCTAGGCAGATTCCTACCGCTATAGTAAGTTATTCCTAGTTATAGTATAATTTATAGCATAGTGCCTAGTAATACTACACTTAAAATAGGCACCTTTATAAGGCAGTAGCATAGTACTATTAATATACTAGTTCCTTAATTTAGATATAGGTCTTAGATCTAATATATATCCTTATAGACTAAAGTTTAGTGCTATTATTAAAGCTTAAAGTGCTTAGGAGGTTCTATACTATTTAACTAATACTATAGTAAGTTAGTACTATTCCTTTATTAATTTCCTTAGTTAAGCCCTCTCTAACTATTTAAGGGTTTATTCTTTATATTACTATTTCCTTTACTCTATTATGCTTAAGTATAAGGCTAATTCCTAGATATAGAAGTCTAATTAATAGGGGAACTAGCTAATACCTACTAAACTAATAAGGGTTAGGGGTAGCATATATCCCTAGAAACCTAAAGTAAGGTAGTAAGGGTTAAAGCTAAGTAATTAGGGTATTAATAGGAGTGGATTACTATTTATAACCTCCTAATACCTCTATAAACCCTAGGGGTAGCTTATAAGCTTAAGATAATACTTTATTAGCAAAGTATTCGCTCTAGTGCTTAATAAATTCCTCTATTAGTGTTATCTTTACGTCCTATGCTATTAATTTAGTAAGATTAGCTTTTACCTCTAAGATAGTAATAGCTTATTTAATAAGCTCTTAAGCTCCTTAGAGACTATTAGTAGCTAGCACATTCTAACTAATAGCTTCCTATATTAGAGACTTATTATATAATCCCTAAATAAACTAATAAATAAAGTTATAGAGGGTATAACTTTTAATTAAGGTAAGTAAGTTATTATTTATAACTAGCTTATCTCTACCTCTAGCATAATAAAGCATATTTAAAACCTAGGAGTAATACATAGCAAGGGCTTTACCCTCTTCCTAATGTATCTTTACGTTAGTGCTAGCTTTTACCTCTTTATTAATAACTTTAGAAGGGTATCTCTCTTAAAGGGATTATTAAAGGACTACTAAGTTAGTAAAGGAAGCTATATTCTATTTAGCTCTAAAGACTATTAGCCTTAGCTACTTAAAGCTATTAAGGAAGGTAATAGCACTTCTATCTAAAGCTATGTTAATTACTTAGATAAAGGTATTTAGATTAATATCTTAATTCTTATTAATAGTCTTAAATGCCTATTATAAGCGGCTTAACTAATATCTAGCAGATATTAAACTATTAAAGGTTCTAATATCCCTTAATAATAGTAGCTTATAAGTCTCTATAACTAGGTATCTTAATAAGGGTAGCTTTGCTATTAATAGGGGTTTTAGCTTCCTAAAGAAGCCTATAAGTTAGATTATAGCTTTATCTTTAGTCCTACTATATAGTAGTTAATCTTCCTACACTGCTAAGCAAAATAAGGATAATAACTCTAATAACTTTAATAACTCTAAATCTAGAGGATATACCTTAGCTATCTACGGGTCCTATAGCACATCTTATTTAATTAGAAAATCTAGGTTAGTAAATATAAGGATTATAGTAATTAGTCTAGAAATAACAGAGAAGTAATAAGAGCTTTAACAGTATAATTAAGGTAGTAATACGTTTCTAGGAGTTCTTTAGGAAGTCTCTTTTACCGGTCTCCTAGCGTGGTTGCTAAAAACGCTAACTTAATGGAATAAATGAATAAAGGCTAGCTTCTAAATAATTTAATTGACTATCTCTTGTCCTAAAGGTTAATGTAGAAGTAAGAAAAAAATAGCTACTGTGTCCCTAGCGAAAAATTGATGTAGGTGGGGCGGGGGAGCTCCTTCCCCATTTGGAGGGGATAGGAGAGGTCCCTAGGGGTACGCGGTATTGCTAGCTACATGTACGGAGTACATACATAATGACGAATTGAGGTCACCTAGGGAAAAGAGCCTAATATGTGATGATCTAGGCTTTGCCTCTAATAGCCTGATAGCAATATATATATATATATATATATTGTATGATACCAATTGCGCATGGCGAAGGCCTTGTTCAATGCGTATTCTTTTTCTTTTGCTATGGTGCAATGGGATCGGGTTAGAACCCGTACATACGAGTGGGCGCTGACATCCACGATGGCCCCGTGGGCTGCATCGCAACTGCGGGCCTGACCTCCTGGGAATACGGCTGCTGATCTTGGCTAGGGTTCTTGTAAAGAGGTCTCGCATCCTGCTGCAGTAATACATATGTACATAGTAATTGATAATATTAACAGGCTTGGCTCATGGTCGACTAACCAGGTTCGAAGGCATGCATGCCATGGCCGAATCAAGTCGCGACATTCCATGGTTGTACCTGGTTGTACCTCATGCACTCACTGCCTCATGACTCAGCATCGATACTCGACTTCAGCTCCAAGCGGCTCTTGTGCCGCCGGCGAGACGGAAGTCGATGTCTCAGTCGCGCCTCTCAGCCTCTGTCGAGCGGAGGCGGGGTGGAAACTGTGAAGTCTATGACGCCAGACAGGCAACAATGGAGAATCGTGCCGGCAAAAAGGTGGGAAGGTGGGGTCGGATGCGGCAGCCAACTTGATGCTTCTCAACAACCAGGCAAATCTCAGCGGGCCTCGGTATCTATGTACATACATATGTTCACCCCAAACAAGACGTCTTGGCCAGAGGTTTGGAATGATGCACATTGCCATCAGTCCCGAGGTTGGTCAGCATTCCAACGGCAAAGGAGACGGCAAAGGGTCAAACATCGTGAGCATGGGCAGGCAAAACAGAAAAACCAAGACGTAAAAAGTCTGCGTCTGCAGGATGATGCAGCCATCGGCAAAGTGGCACGTGGAATTATTGGCCACCCTGGATGCGGGGAAGGCGACACGATGATCCTGGTAAGGCAGCTAAAAAGACTGGCCAACGCGGGGTGGATGATCCTCTTCAACTCGAAGCTCCAAGCGCCAAGTCTCAAGCTAGCTAGCTCCAGCATCCAACGCCCGCCGGTGTATCCGGTTCCCCGCCTTGAGGAACAAATCCTACAAAGGTCTGCTGGTTCCTGGTGAGATTGCACTTGTCGGTTTTCTTTCTTGCCTCATACATACATATCTCTTGTTCTCGATTCTCTCAATTGACACTCTTGTCATCCTACCTAGCCTGGATACCCGAGAACTCTTGTCTGGAGCCATAGTACGATTTGACACCAACATCGATCACATTGGGCACATTGAGCACGTCGAGCACGTCGAGCATACGAACCTCCAACATGTCTTTGACAGTCGAGCTCACGACCCCCGCCACGGGCGCTTACCAGCAGCCGATTGGTCTGTACGTTTTGTCCCATACGCCCTGCCCCGGACTGAAGGTTGTTGAGAACCTGGATGCTAGCTAACACGTTCCCTCCCCAGCTTCATCAACAACGAGTGGGTCGAGGGTGTTGACAAGAAGAAGTTCGAGGTCATCAACCCCTCCACCGAGGAAACCATCACATCTGTTTGCGAAGCCACCGAGAAGGATGTTGACCTTGCTGTTGCTGCCGCACGAAGGGCCTTCGAGACCACATGGAAGCAGGTCACTCCCCAGCAGCGATCTCAATTGATGATCAAGCTCGCCGACCTCGTCGAGAAGAACCTCGAGCTCCTCGCTGCCGTCGAGTCTCTCGACAACGGCAAGTCAATTGCCATGGCCAAGGGTGATGTTGGCGCTGTTGCCGCCTGCATCAGATACTACGGTGGATGGGCCGACAAGATTGAGGGCAAGACCATCGACATTGCTCCCGACATGTTCCACTATACTCGCCCCGAGCCGGTGAGTTTCTCATCTTCATTTCATGACACGGGCATCTATGCAAACAGCTTGATACTGACCAACCCTTCCACGAAATGTAGATTGGTGTTTGCGGTCAGATCATCCCCTGGAACTTCCCTCTCCTCATGCTCTCCTGGAAAATTGGCCCTGCTTTGGCCACTGGCAACACCATCGTCATGAAGTCTGCTGAACAAACTCCATTGTCTGCCCTGGTTTTCGCCAACCTTGTCAAGGAAGCCGGGTTTCCCGCTGGTGTCTTCAACCTCATCTCTGGTTTCGGCAAGGTTGCCGGCGCCGCCATCTCCTCTCACATGGACATTGACAAGGTCGCCTTCACCGGCTCAACCATCACTGGCCGTACCATTTTGAAGGCCGCCGCCTCTTCCAACTTGAAGAAAGTTACTCTTGAACTCGGCGGCAAGTCTCCCAACATCATTTTCGATGATGCCGACATTGAGCAGGCCATCTCATGGGTCAACTTTGGCATCTACTTCAACCACGGCCAGTGCTGCTGCGCTGGTTCCCGTATCTTCGTCCAGGAGGGCATCTACGACAAGTTCCTCGAAGCCTTCAAGAGGCGCGCCCAGCAGAACAAGGTCGGCGACCCTTCGCCCAGGACACCTTCCAGGGCCCTCAGGTCAGTCAGCTTCAGTACGATCGCATCATGAGCTACATCAAGTCCGGCAAGGAGGAAGGCGCCACCGTCGAGATTGGTGGTGAGCGCCACGGTGACAAGGGATACTTCATCCAGCCCACTATTTTCAGCAATGTCCGCCCCGAGATGAAGATTATGCAAGAAGAAATTTTCGGCCCTGTCTGCTCCATTTCCAAGTTCAAGGACGAGGAGGAGGCTATCGAATTGGGTAACAAGACCACCTACGGTCTTGCGGCCGCGATCCACACCAAGGACCTCAACACCAGCATTCGCGTCAGCAACGCCTTGAAGGCCGGTACTGTTTGGGTCAACTGTAAGTTTTGCGCTTTTTTTTTTGGGAAGATGACTTTGAGTATAAATGCTGACTTCAAAACCCCCTCCCTCTCCTGCAGGCTACAACTTGCTTTCACACCAATTGTACGTACACTCACCTCGCCTCTCCCATGAACGATTCTTCACGCAAGCTACATACTGACATGGCACTATAGGCCATTCGGCGGTTTCAAGGAGTCTGGTATTGGTCGCGAGCTTGGCGAGGCCGCGTTGGCCAACTACACTCAGAACAAAAGTGTTGCTGTGCGACTGGGCGGTCCCCTGTTTGGCTAAGAGCTGGGGAGCTAGGTCGTGAAACCGAACGGGAAGGAAAATTACCGTATGACGTGTAAGACGAGATATCTATTGCTCATGATGAAATTGAACGAATGATACCAAATTTGATGCCAGCAATCTGGCGCAAGAGGCCCAGGAGATGCAGTTGGTTGACAGTCCATCGATGCTGGGTCACGTTCGCCGTCGTCGTCCCGATGCTGGTGACGGGGACTTGTCGTGGTTGGGAAGATGGGTCTTGTACACTGTGACATGTTTGGTGCTGCCGCAACCAAGGATTGATCAGTACGGATTGCCAGACTGGAGTAAAAGTGTAGTAAGAGGGCATCAACACCAGATCTCCATCTCACTTGCACCAGCCGAGGAGTGACGGTTGTCAGAAAGCGAGAGCTACAGTCTGCAGCCGCGGGTCTGGGGAAAGGCGGAGGCAACGACACGGCACCAAGCTTGGCGCCGTGAACTCGATTGCAAGCTGATGTGTGAAAACGCTATTTCCCGGTGAACAGAGGGAACATCCAATAGGTGAGGTGAGGTGAGGATGAGAGCTTTTAATGTCTGTGTTTCGTCTTGGCTCCCGCCGTCGCCCCTTTTGGATCGGGATCAGGACGAGGCGTCCATTGCAGCCGTGGCGCTTGATACAGTCCCCAGTAATGTAGAGAAGTCCTGATCGAGCGAGCGTTGCGGAACGTATGTATTAGCTGCCGCGCTACCGGCAGACAAGTTGACATGGAGCCGCCAGGATGCACAAGTATTTCATATTTCATTAAATATTATATGTATGGAGCACTCCGTGTAACCCTAAAGGCGGATGCCGTGCAGGTTCCTCTTCGAAATTGGGCATCGCCACCGCAGAAGCCCTTCCTTCGCGGGCATGACAAATTCCACGGCCTAACCTTTTTCGACAAGAACTAGCTGGGCCACAGCCCAACTCGACATTCACTTCACTGCCGTTGATGAACCTCGAGGCGTCGACTACCGAATATCTTCAGCTTTTTACAACATTGTGACAGGTATTTAGGTTCCCGTAGGAGCCCAATCCCCATCATTCTTCCCAATTCTTTCCCCCGCCCCCTAGCGAATAAATAAATGAAGCCCCCCTCCCCCTCCCCCATTTCATCAGGCAACTCGTAAGCATTCCATCGCGTACATACTTCTCACCCCTCCCGGCCGTACCACCCACCACGCCACTTGTATGGCCGGAATATATGTGAGAGGCAATGCTGTGAATGGACTTTGCAGGCGCTGGCTTGCGGAGATTGGTCGACGCGAAACGGGCTTCTGGTTTGTGTCACGACGGGCCAAGTCCCAGTGGGTGTGAGTGGGCCACGTGGATGGCACACGATGTGCCTGGGGACCGGGCGTGCATGAACAAGACTTTGGTATGAGTGTCTGTATGACCCAACGTTCGGATCGATCGTGCTGCGGCGATACTGCGATACTGCGATACTGCAATACTACGATGCGAATGGTGCAGAAAGGTAAAAGGGATGGTTCTTCCGTCATTCATGTCTCATGACTATGTTAAGACAAGTGTACATGGTTGGAGAGCCACATGCCGGAGAAAATGGAAATAGAACAGAATAATCACCTTCCCGACTCCCGGCGGATGATGATGGCATCCATATCATATCATGCGTCCAGCACCAAACATGCTCCATTGGGGACCTTGAAAACATCAGGTCTCTCCCGAACAATCTTTCCGAGTGCTCCTGGTCCAGTGCCCATTCCAACGTACGCGGCGTATCAGCCGTACGTGACAGACGCATAAACATGCCCGTGTAATTTAACAACAGGTGGTTGGACAGAACCCAGTAATCCACCCCCAGCATTCGATACAGTTGCAGGCCACCTCTGGCCCCAAAGCTGGCTTGCTTCCCGCCAATGTGGCTCTCCTTCAGGCCATGCAACATGGCCAACTTGCGAGTCTTGGGCTCCGCGTTGAGGAACGCTCGGGCGGTCCCTGATCGAGCAGAGTGCCGTTTGGCGTACTCAGAATAGCTTCGTGCACTTCGGCGCCGTCATCGCCCGCGTGCGTCCACACAATGGCCATGCAGAAGTTCATCTCACGGTGGCCGGGAAGGCGCAGGATCGCCAACCACGGCGGAAGAACAGACCCAGGGTGCAACTCGGCGAGGCGCCAGGACGTGACGTCTGGGCTCACATCATGAATGATGGCCATGGTACGGAAATGGTTCCAGGGCTTTACAATGTTGGCTGCTTGTCGGGTTGCAATCACGGGCACGCGTCCATTGAAGTCCCGCAGGGTGGCCTCGTGCACATGGTCATAATAATGGAAGCCCAGCAGAATGGCATCGATGTAGCTGGATGGATTGAAAACCTCATTGGACATGCGCCGATTCAAGACGTACTCCGAGGCCAGATCCTCAATCTGGCGAGCGGCTGCCTCCACAGCGGCGGCAGTCGGCAAGGCCGGTGCTGATGGTAAGTCGATGTGGATGAACCAGGACCCCAAGAGTTCCGTGGGCCCAACGAGCCACGGATCTAAAACGATGTGATAGAAAGCCCTCCCCGACTGCTTCTGTTCAGCCCATGGACGTGGAAAGGATAGCAGCCACGAGTTATGCCCGTTGAGGGACACCATGAGTGGCCTGAGGCGGTCAGGGAGGACCCGAAATAATCTTCAAGACATCTGATGTGAGCGTCTTCCATTGATGTAAGAGAAGAGTTCGGAAGAGGGTCAGACAAGAAACGCGGTTGTTGCTTTGTTGGCGGAGATGGGAAAACAGAGCTAGAAGTCAACGGAGGGAAGGCGCAGTCCTGGGTCCTCTCGGGCCCCTTTGGGGGCGGACTACATGGTTATTATTTATGTACATATATCCACAGGAATCACGGCCAACAGGGGTATCACTGATGGTCAGGTTCCTCCCGGATGCACCGAGCTCCATATTATTAGGATTAGGACCATATAGGTTCGTCAGAACACAAATTAGCCCCATGTCGCCACCCCGTTGCCATACGTACGATTCATTGGTTGGTTGGGATGATAAGATGCGATCGACGAACGGTACATATGTACATACATACATACATACATACATACATACATACATACATATGTAGGTAATAGCCCTTCGGAATCTTATGTTATTATTGCTGCTGCTGTGCGGCGCGACAAGACTGACTAACTAGACTAGGACTAGACTAGACCGAATCCGTTGCTGCGTACTTCGTTGGCGTGCCGCTGTTGGCTGATCGGGCCAGATGCGATGCCCGTCAGCATCACCCACAGACACCTGCTATGTACTTCATGTCCATTGCGGACTGTCGTCGAGCCATTTCATTGCGTCCGGTTTTCCTGCTGCAATCACAATCACATCAGCTGGCAGGGTGGCAGGGTGGCAGGATGTCGCCAGCAACGCGCGAATGAATCGCAGGGTTCCGCGTCGCACAGCATTGTAGGCGCTTATTTTCCTGTCGGGCGGTGGTGTCGGAGTGGCGAGAACCGGGCCAGCCTCTTCACGTCCGGAAAGGCGCTGAACGATGCTGCTATTACGGAGGAATTCAAGATGAGATAAAATACGTTGCGAAGAAAGATGCCCATTCGCTAGAACGCATCTAGCCGCCATGTGTGTTGTGGCCAGCCTGCCAGTCTGCAGGAAAGCAGGAAAGACCCATCCACTCCGGATCCTGCCTCAAAGACGGAGTACCTTGTAGGTAGTACGGAGTAGTTGTCAGCATCAAAGGATCCTGACGGTACCGAACGGACTAGATTGTTTAGTGCCTTCGACCATACATACTATTGTCCAGCCCTGGCTGTGCACCGCCTTACCCCGCCATCACTGATCAGCCTTAATAAAGGATGGGTTAACCCTCTTGCGGCGGAGTCTTGCCTCAACTGCCGGGTCAAGTAATCCGTACACAGAGACTCCAATTCCCACTTCTGTCGTGTGTTTGCGCCAAACACAAAAGGATGACTAAACCTTGTCCCCGTAATCACGTGGCAGCTGGATCGACGCAACCGCATCGTCTGTCGAGGCTGTAATTAACCGTGAACCACCCATATGTACAACAGATATGCAATCATGAACCCGGGCCGCCCTTCGTCTGCGGCATCTCTTCAGACGTAGCAGTTCAATAATGCCAGGAGGCCTCCGGGGAAGAGGCTGCGAGGGCTGTCGTAAGCGCAAAAAGAAGGTATGCTATGGGCAGTCCGGGGCTCCTCGGGAGTTGCGTCTGTGCTATTCGGTTGAGGCTTCTGGAAGCATGGCCCAACAACAAAACAAACAATTGATTGCTCACTAACACACCATGGCAGTGTGATCTCGGACAGCCGTCGTGCTCTAGATGTTTGCGCTATGGAATTCGCTGCGTTGGGTCTGGTGAAAAGGTGTACAGGTTCAAGAATGCAACCATCACTGATGGCGTACCAGTTGTTCGGACGGCTCGGCCCAGAGGTCAAGCTGCTCAGAGTCTCGTGAGGTCACCAGAACGGCCTCTTGGAAACGAATTGACAAGAATCGCTGGAGCCTTTATATCAGTCCTGGGGATTTCGGACCGGCAGTTCGCCATTCAAGGTTTTGGCCCATTCCTCACCGATATCCCCCGCCGACTAGGAAAAGTCCAATCCTGAACGCATCGGCCAAGGCCTTTTCTAGTGCCGTGACTGCATCCTTTTCCAAGCAGACCATAGTCCAAGCGCTCACCGACTATGGCGCCGCCCTCACCTGTATGAGGAACGCCCTCATAGCGGATCCCAGCTTGACAACAAAGATAGAAACCCTTTGTGGTGTCTATTTGCTCTTGCTTTCTCATGTATGTCTGGATTCAAGAACGGCGGAAAGAAGGCATGAATGCAAATTGACAGACTGCCTAGTACTTTACAAGTGGCCATAATGACGACAACTTGATCCACGTACAAGGCCTCTTATACATCTTGAATAACCAATCCATGCAAGGTCAGAATGACCCCTTTGCATCGCAGCTGATCGATCTGGCTTCCATTGTCCTGGTAAGAAAGCTGTCTTCTGCGGGTATCTGATACCGGCCTTCGCAAACTGCAAAATGTGTAAATGCTAAAATTAATTCCCAAGATAACTGAGAGTGTCATTGACCCCGGGTGAAAATGAAGTCATGGCACAGCGAATTGAAAAAGACGAACTACTACGGACCCCTCAATGACTACTCTGTGGTCGATATTAGGTCAACGAATTTAACTGTTGCGAACTTGATAGACCTACCCGCCTATCTAGAGGAACCGGAGAATCACCTCGTGCATCTCAGATCGTCCTACGAGCTGATGAAATTGGAATCCAAGAAGCTGGTCCCGGCTACTATACAACTCAACGCAGCTTGCGAAGCCAGTCACGATTTTCAATACTACAAAGGATATGTCATTTGCGAATCCTCGGTCTGCGTGTTGCACTCTCTGATGGCTGTGTTGCGACGAACATTGCAGGTTTTCCACCCCTGGACTCTGCTCTCCAGGAAGATGCCGAGGAGGCAGCAAATCAAATTCTGGCAGCGGCTACGAGAGCCTGGACCTTCCGCCCCCTTGGTACGACATATGTGCCAAAAACCCTGTGTCTCACTTGGGCTACCACCGACGACCATGACATCAAAGGTAGATTGGAAGACATGATTGATCGTTATCGAGAGGACTTCAGAGGCGACCCATGGACAAAGATTGCCATGTTTTTCGAGCAGCGATTCGAGACATTACGTAGGAGAGTCCAGTCAAGAATGCCGCACCATATTCGGCAGGATACAACGAGTCCAGGGTCAACGAATGCAGAGAGCGAAATAATATCGGAGACGGCCGACTATTCGTGAGGCTCTCATGCGGCTAAAGGGCCACCATTGTCTATCGCTACGTACCCCTCACTGGCTTCGGATTCTGCGACACGAAAGTCTCGTCATCACCGCCGCGTTTTCGATTCACAAGTTGCGTGGTATTCTTCTAGGCAAGTCGCAAGGTGCAGTCAGCTAGCACAACGCATTTCGTGAGTCCTGTGAATGGATTTTGAGGGCTACCTATGTTGACTGCCACCATGAGACTCGATTCAAATGTTCCGGCAGATATCGTTCGAAATCTCAAAGCATTTTTGGAGACCTGGCCCCAATCAGACCGCTGTCCCAAAACCTCCTGTCCCGTCCCGTGCCGGAACCTCTCGTCCTCGGTAATTGAAGGGGACGCAAGATGTATTAGGAAGAGCATTACCCATCAAGTCTCAGTTTCTTGCTACTTCTGCAGCGATGAACTTGGGAAGTGTTTTGACACAAAAGACAGAAGTGCTTAAAGCTGTAAATGTTGTCCTCGGACTGTTGTCTTGGAGAGCTCACAGTAGACTTTTTAACTAGTTGGGGAACATACCGGGGCACGTAGACAGTGACGCAACAAATAATTGCATGTATCTAATCGTTCATCTAAAAGTTGCAGACCAATAATCGAAAGATAAAATCCGATAGCACGTCTGTCAATTTAAAAATTCCTGCCACGTATGTGATATACACACAAAACTTCACTTAACCGTGTTTAAAAAAGTCACCAACAATTAGTGTCAGTGACCCGTTATCGATAAGCAACAGCGGGTCCTGCCCAAATGCTTGGTCGATCTCGATTCTGACATGCAACAACTTGGACTTGGAGAAGGAGAAAAAGCATCGCCTTCTGTCGCGGCGAGCCTCGTGCTCTACCTTGAAGAAAAATATAAAAAAAAACATTGCGTCTTTGTTCAAGCGAACAAAATGTCGGCGATCTACAACCTCGAACCGCAGCCAACGGCTTCCGCCATCATACACACTACGCTTGGCGAAATACTCGTTGAGCTGTTCGCCAAACAAACCCCGTTGACTTGCCGCAACTTTCTCCAACACAGTCTCGACGGATACTATGATGGGACGACTTTCCACAGGCTAGTACCCAACTTTATTCTCCAGGGTGGTGATCCCACGGGAACGGGCAATGGCGGAGAATCCATCTACGACGGAGGCGCGTTCAGCGGCGACCTCGACCCATGGCCGATGGACGAGCGACGAGGCGTCAATGCAGGACCGACAGGCATCAACTTCAAAGACGAATTCCATTCGCGTCTCAAATTCAACCGAAGAGGCCTCCTGGGGATGGCCAACGAGGGTCGAGAAAATACAAACGGGAGCCAGTTCTTCTTCACGCTGGACAAGACGGAAGAACTGAATGGGAGAAACACGGTGTTTGGACGAGTTGCGGGAGATACCATCTACAACTTGGCCAAGATTGGGGAGTCCGAGGTGGATGCAAGTACGGAGAGGCCGCTGTATCCCATCAAGATTGAGAGGGTGGAGATTTTGGTGAACCCCTTTGAGGATATGGAGAAGCGGTCGAGAGTTGCCACGCATGTTACGAAAAAGCCGGCGTCTACGGCCAAGGCCAAAAAGAAGAAGAGGAAAGGAGGGAAGCAGTTGCTAAGTTTTGGCGAGGAAGGCGACGAGGCGGACGAGGAGCCGGCTCTCAAGAAGCCCAAGTTTGACACCAGGTTGATCGCGGACGACGACGACGACGACGACGACGACGCCGGCTCAGAAGAGGCGGCGCTTTCAGTGAAAAAGCCACCAAAAAGAAGACGGCCGCCAGAGAAGACACACAGATTACAGAGACTATATCCGCGATGGCTAGGGATGAAGAGACCCCAGGTCAGGCAACTGATGAGAAGGAATCAGCAGATGACAAACCGCAATCGGCAGGCCGGTCAAAACGGAAAGACGGAGTGGAGCCGGAAGAGATGTCGTCGTCTGAACCAGAGCCGCCGAAAAGACGGCGCTCGAGAAAGCCAACGAGGAGATTGCTGCTCTGAAGGCTTCCTTGCGCCGCACCATACATACCGACCAGCCCATCCAAGGAACCAGGAAGAAATCTGCCCTTGAGTCCATGATCCCCGAGACTTCAATGCGCGCAAGAAAACGACACCCAGGGGCCAACAATGCCAGCACATCTGACGATCAAGCCTCTCTCGACATACTACGAGCTTTCCAATCCAGATTGGAAAAGGCACCGCCGGAGAAGGCGTCTACAGAGGCGCCATCATCAAAGGAAGACGCGGGAGGAGGCAGTGCCGGCGCCGGCGCCGTCGCCGACGAAGAAGCAGCACTCTGCGACCTGCACTTCATCGCCGAATGCCAAAGCTGCACGGCGTGGGATAAGCAGGGCCAAGACGATAGCGACGACGAGGGCTGGATGTCACATTCACTGTCGTTTGCGGCGGACAAGCTCGGCAAGGACTTGAGCAATCGCAAGAAGGCGGAGGATGAGCTGGTGGTGATTGACCCGAGAGAAAAGGCCTATAGTCTGAAGGAAAATAAACGCGCTGAGCGGGAAGCCAAGATGGGGGGAGGATCGAGGGCCTGGGATCAGGCGAGGGACCAGGCGAGGAATGCGAAGCTGGCTAGGGCGGGCTCGTTGGCTGGAAGAGGGGCAAAGTAGGCATTGCATGTAATCAAATGCATCATCTCGTAACTGAGGATGATGCATGACTTTGAATGGTCGGCATCGATGAGGAGAGGGACATGTCGAGTCAGGATGTCAGGATGCAAATGTCCCCAACAAAGCAGACAGACAAGTCCGTCTGTACGTCCAGCCCAGACCCAGCCAGACAGACAGACCCACCGCGTTGCTTTTGGCGGCCACTAGACCTGTTAGAGTAGAACTGGGTACCGAGTGGGCACCGAACTGGGTACCGAACTGGGCACCGAACTGGGCGACAGTGGCACAGTGGCCCTGTAACAGTGGCCCTGGCCCTACAATCCACATGTACTGCAATCGATAGCTGTGGCCTGTTTTTTTTTCAAAGTTGCAAATTGATTGATTTCTCACCCATCGCGTATCGTATCGACGTTCGTCGTTCGACGTTCGACATTCGACCTTGCCGTCACCGGACCGCAGTTGATGATACGAGCCGACGCATCTTGACGACCCCTGGTGCACCGACGAAAGAAAGCATCGCATTCAATTCCGCCGTGTGACGCTTGCGAGTCTGCGTCGATCGACCCGCAGACACACACCACCGAGCTCGAGCTCGATCTCAACGCAACGCAACCCAGACCGCCACGTCGACGGAACGGCATTCGATGAGGGCACTCATCGTAGTGTCGTCCTCGCTGCCTGTTCAGAACTCAACCTCTTGCGCGATCCCAGTCCTGCTGCGAGCGGATCCCCCTCTGTGGTGCGCTGTCGCCATCTTGCCAGGCAATCTCAACTTTTCAATTACGTCTTCTCCACGACATAGTGGAGCTGATTCGGCTCGGGAGACTCTGTTTGGAAGCCAGGAAGCCAGGTTAATTGAGGGTCGAACTTGCTGCCATCGCTCACACCAACTTTGGTCAAGAAGCCCGACAGCCAGCAAGCAACCAACTTCCTTGTGCGACCGGTCGCCCTTCTCGTCTGCCCTCGTTGCAGGCGCACAAGTCGATCAAATCATGTCGTCACCTACTCCGAGAAAGCGAGCAGCGCCTGGGGCCTCGCCAATGTTTCCCTATCCGCAACGAACGCAGCAGCTGTCGTTTGCAAGTGATAACGGAGCAGCCGCGGACAACATCCTGCGATGGAACGGAGACGGCGCCGAGTTTATCGACACCTCTGCGCAGGCGGCCAACCCATTTGGCCCGATGGCAGTGCAACCACAGTCTGACCACATCCCCACCCCTTCAAACACTCTTGCGCGGCGCGATACGAACCAGGCCCTCGTTCCGACGCACAATCGAAACTTCGACACTTCAGTTGAGCCGTGGATGTCATTTGGCGATGACAGTGCTCCCTTGCAACGGAATCATGAGGGGGCTTGATTGAGCAGGACAATGTCGAGGCTCTGGAGGAGTTGGCGCAAAGGCAAAGCGGGAGGCACAGGCGAAGCGGAAGTCAATCCCGCCTTTTGTGCAAAAGCTCAGCAGGTGAGACTTTTTCTTTCTTTTGCAGATTCATCATCAGAACATGATTCTTGGCTAACTCGACGACTCAGCTTTTGGAGGAACGCAAGAACGAAGAGCTCATTCGCTGGTCGGAGAAGGGAGATTCGTTTATTGTTCTTGACGAGGACGAGTTTGCCAAGACACTTATCCCCGAACTGTTCAAGCACAACAACTACGCATCATTCGTGCGACAACTCAACATGTACGGCTTTCACAAGCGCGTGGGCTTGTCGGACAATTCGATGAGAGCCAGCGAGCGCAAAAACAAGAGTCAAGCGAATACCACAACCCGTTCTTTCGCCGTGGACATCCGAACCTGTTGTGGCTGATCAACAAACCAAAAGGAAAGCCAAAGGGACCGAACAAGAACAAGGGTGCCGAAGGAGAAGGGGATAGCGACGAGGACCAGATCATCGAGGATGGAGCTGCCCAGATTGGCGCTGGGTCCAACATCCCGACTGGCCGTTCTCTTCCCGCCGCGCCCGACCCTCAGGCGCCGCTGCCGAAGAAGGAAATGACCGTGATCCGGGAAGAGCTGAGCAAAGTCAGAGAACAACAGAAACGGATTCTCGGCGCCATCACACAGCTGCAACACAACAACAACGACCTGTACAACCAAGCCCTCATGTTTCAGAGTCAACACGACCGGCATCAGAACTCCATCAATGCGATCCTCAAGTTTCTGGCCAATGTATTCCGCAAAACGCTCGAGGACCAGGGCAACATGCAGAGCGTCAGCGACATCATTTCCAGCATGATTACGAACCAAGGCCAGCAGCAGTCTCACCAAGGTAGTGTGGTGGACCTGGGCGACTTTCCAATCGCAAATGGAATCCGCGCCCACACCTAGCGGGACTCATAAGAGAGCCCGGGGCTTACTGCCACCAATCCTAATCAAAACGAAGCACCTAAATCTGCCAGCCATATGCCGTCGACAAGCTCTGCATCATACTTTCCGGTCGGCAGCCAAAACTCCGAAATGGGACATGTCACTGAACTGCTTGATGGGAGTGAAACCCCGCCAAACCTGCGCCATGAGCTCGAAAACAACCCCACGAACGAATGATGAAGATCATCAACGACCACAATGCCACGAACAAATCCGGAATGGACCTGCCCGAGGCCGCCGAGTTGGTCGCCAACGCGCCCGATACCATGAGTCAAGATCAAAGGAACAAACTGGCCGACTTGATGGGAGGGCAGCATGCCACGGCCCTCTCGTCAGCGCCGACACAGCCTCGAGCAAACCCGTCAGCCAACGCCCCTCCTCCCGCTTCACGGTCAACGGCGGCGAGAGTCTCTCCCGCCCCGGCAGATAACGCTGCCATGCCATCCATGTCCCCCATGATGAGATCGCCGCAGATGGCACCACCGTCCCTTCACCAAATCAGCACCAACCAGATCGACCTCGACCAGCTCCAACAGCTCCAAAGCGACCAGGATGCCAAGATTCACGAACTCGGTGAACTGCTGGGTCCTCTGAGTCCATCCGGGCGCATACCGGGCCTAGGAGACGCCAACAATGGCTACTTTGACCCACCAAACGTCGATCTCGATGAGTATTTCGATAGCAACGCTTTCTTGAACGACACGAATTTTGGCACGGATGGAAACGATTTCAATTTCAGCGTGGACCCCGACGGCGCGGACAACGACCCCTTGGGCGACAAGAGCAACGCGAACAACACGCCCAGTCCGACGGGCACAGAGGAGATCAAACGGGAAGATATGACGGTCGATTCGCCTCAGAAAGGCAAGAGACGAAAATTGGGATGAGCTATGTCGAGCGAGGCGTCGAGCGAAGATGGGGAGAATCTTGGTCTTGGTCTTGGCCGAGCTGGGCAATATGGGCACGCACGCACCATCATGCATATATTTCACTTGTCCTCCCTTAAATTGGACGATTTTCGTCATGGATCTGGCCTAGTCTTATGGAAGGAAGGTCTAGTTAGACAAGTTATTGACCTACAAATCAAATACCCGCCACCACCAAGGCGACGTGTGTAAAATATATTTCTTGTACTTGGCTCATTTGCGTTGCCTCTGCACACATCTCGTTCTATGGAGCATGATGCGCATTGCTGTCCCATCCCGGTTACAGTCTGTCATCAATCTCCGGGGGAGAGATGACAAACGACGACACCGTCGTGATGATCGCTCCTTGGTCTTCCAACCATTAGATCACCCCGTCATTACCACGCTGTTTCAAAGTATCTTGTCACAAAGGCGTGGATGGCATCTCGGCTCGGCCCGCCAACTAGTTAGTGCCTCCCGACACCTCTACAACTTTACTCCATCGGCTGCGTGTGGCATTCAGTGCACCTCGACCCCCCCATTCACAATATGGGTGGAAGAAGGAGAAAAGGCAAAAAAACATCGGGCACTCATCACACCGTATGAAGAAAAGACTCCCATCTCATCTCATCTCCAGTGGCTGCAGCTTCAGCCCCCAGCGCCAGGGGATTCGCATGCACCGTCACGCGCTCAATGCTCATCTTTTCCACCGGCCGATTCTTCCTATTGACCGCCACGGCCTCCATCTTGGCCAGCACCGCGAGCGCCTCGTCGCCAATGACCCTGCCGAAGACGGTGTTGAGCCCGTCCAGGTGCGGGGCCTTGTCGAGCGTGATGAAGAACTGGGAGCCGTTGGTGCCGGGCCCCTTGTTGGCCATGCTGAGCATGCCGCGCTGGGAATGGCGCAGCGCCGGACGGATCTCGTCGTCGAAGGCGCCGCCCCAGATGGACTTGCCGCCCTTGGGGTTGTCGGGGGTGGGGAGGCGGGCGCGCCGGTCTGGATCATGAATTTGGGGATGAGGCGGTGGAAGGGGAGGAGTCGTAGTAGCCGGATGCGCAGAGGGCGAGGAAATTCTGGGAGATGGATGGGGAAGTAGGGAAGGAACGTGTTAGTTTTCCTGTCTTTCTTCTTGGGGAGAGAGGTTGGGGGGGGTGGCCGTACCTCTGCTGTTTTGGGGACGCTCTCGCAGAAGATTTCGATTTTGATGTCTCCTAGCGTGGTGTGGAGTGTGACCGACATGGTGAGAGGTGGTTGAGGTCAGGCGGCAGGGTGAAGCTGTGATGGGTGGTTTGAAACTACTGAGTATCGAGTATATATATATGTATGTAGTAGTAACGCACCCCACCCACCATTTCCACGTTATCGATAAAGCGAGCTCGAAAAATAGGTACCGAGAAAATAGACCACCGCGACCGCTGCTCAACCAAGACTCTTGTTTCGTCACATTTACAGTTCTTCTTGTGTTTTGACATTGAAACGCGCTCCAACAGTGTGCGTTGCGACACGCACCTGAGTCCAGTATGAGCAGGCAGATCGAGCAGGCGTTGCTCTCTCTGATGCCAACTCATGGCTCGGATCTCCCCCTTCACTAGTCGAGCTGGCAGGATCGTTGCTAGCCCAGTCTCGGCACACGGCGAGCACGCTCAAGGCGGACGAGGAGGTTGCGCGACAATACGCGTGCGCCAACATAGCATGTGAAAGGTCTGTTTGGCCTCGCCATTCTTCGCGTGCTCTTGAATTGTGTGTGTGTTGGGGGTGCCGACTGTGTGCTAAATCTTCTTTGACAAAACAACGCAGACTCAAAACGTCCCTCGACCTACCGCCGATTGCGCCCCGTCCACCCATCCCGCCTCGCATCTACAATCGTTTGTACACGCACCTCGACAACATTCTTCCCAATCCCTCGTCCACGCCCAGACCCAGCAGGACACGAACCCCGAGCTCCAAGAAACTGCAGGATGGTGGCACGCCGGCAAAGTCGCAGACGCGGGCGCTGCCGTCGAGAGCAACACCGACCAAGGAGATGAGCCTGGCCAAGTTCCGAACCCCACCAGGGCAGCAAGGGCGTCGAAAGCGAGAAGGGCCGAGGTCAGGGCTCGAGGAGAGATGGCGTGCACCCGTGGATCCAGCCCGTCATTCGGCACATGTGTGCAGAGTCGCGCCAGAAGAGACTCGCGCCCACTGTGCTTGCTGGTATCGAGCATACACTCGTACCAGACGGCCGTCCTACAGAGGACGCTTGGGTTGTTCGGCACGCAACGGATCTGGTGGCCGCTTTTACTGCTTCGTCATCATGCGTGTGCGCTCCATGACTTCTGGTGCCGACATGGACCGAGAGGGCTACGTTCCGCTGCGCAAGGAAATCCTAGCCCTGCTTACGCAGGCTCGTCAGGAAGTCACGGTGCCTGAATACGAAGACGCCGATGCATTCTGGGAGGGATGGAGGGACGTCAAATCCCGAGATTTCGACGCAGCTGTTGCCAAGGTCAACGAGAATGGCTGGCTGTCTGGGGATTGGTACGACGGCATTGTCGATGTACTCAACTCGACGACCAAGGCCGATGCAGACATGTCGGATCATGAGCAAGAGGACCTGGAGGCACCTTTGCCCACGAGGCGTGCGGATGCCATGCTACAAGAACGGTATGACTTCCTGAGCGAAGCAAAAAAGCCGACTTTGCCATGTGGCGCAACAGCATGCTGGCCAAGATTGCAGAGGCTGTGCCGAAAGAGTCTGCCATGGAAATCGATTCATGAGGGAGTTACAAAGAAAAAAAACCCACTAAATCGAGACACACGATTGGAAAGATTATCATTCAACGTCAAGTTTGAATATATACATGTATTTCGTCGTCAATGTTCTGTTGACCCACCGTTCCTTGCGGTGGTGCTATCCACCTCAGATGAAGGTTGCAGCTGTTGAACTAGGGTTATCTCTCTCGTCGTGGTTGGCACGCTTTGCCTCGCAGCCAGACTCATCGGACGCTGAGGGTGACTAACTTTCCTCATCGGTACCCCCGCCGAGATGCCAGTGGGATGCTACGGAGACATTGCCATTGTATTTGGCAGTGGCAATGCCGACGGTGATCCAGAGCATAAGACCGTCTTTGACGTCATCGCCTAGGCGGACGTACTTCATGAAAGGATCGCAATACTCGCCTGCCTGCTGTCCAGCGTGGCCATCCTGAGTGTTGTCCTCGGGCTGGCTGCTTGTTGGACTCGCAAGGCGGGTTTGGCCTCGACGGCTGTGATGAGAGACTGGTGGTCAAAGTACGTCTGGCCGATATGCGAAGCGTGCCGCTCGACAGAATGGTTGCGCCGTCGGGGTTTACACGCGTGGATGTCGATGAACTGGAAGTCGAGATGCGAAGCAACGCCCGGCTCACCCTCGGTCATGTTCCTTGCGGAGAAACTTCACCCGCTACGTAATACGGCCCAACGATGGTCTCGGAGGACGCAGCTTGCTGGAGGCAAGGGGCACGTTCGAGGGGGCGTCGTCAAGGCTGTACCCCCTTCGGGACAACTCCCATCCTAGACGGGAGGAATCCAACGTTGCAGAGACAGACAACTCCGCGCGCCGCATGTAGAATTTAACTGAACTTTCTATTATGTACAGTGGGTGGGCGGCATTCAGACAAGGGGCGGGCAAAAGAAAAAGAAACAAAAAGAAACAAAAGGTCTCTCTCTATCTGTGCGACGGACGCTCCTTTGTGAACCGTGTGGCATGTGTTTTGGTTCGTCAATAGTTCTTGCCTATAGTTTCTTGGAAAACGGGCAGCGTAGTGTTGAGAGGGTCACGTGGCGATCATGGGCTCAGGCGAGCTTGTTTCATCATCCTTCTTAAAAGTTGTGGAAATGTTCATTACTTTTGCCGGTCGTCTGGTGGTGTCACGCACATTTTTGTATATTTAGGGAGCTAATTGATTTTGGTTTTTTCTTGGCACGGCATCATCGAGAGAGATTGCACGGTATGCTTGGGCGCTAGCTAGACTCCGTACAGTCAGTGGTGGTGTTTTGATTCCTGATGAATCGACAAGACGGGATTCAAGCACTTCTAACCCAATTTTCCTGGGACAAACGGATGCCCTGCACTGAGACCACCGCAAACCGCCCATGCCTGGCCGTTGACATAGCTGCTCTCGTCGCTCCCTAGAAAGAGGGCCACCCTGGCAATCTCATCGGCCTGGCCGCCTCTCTTCATGGGATTCAACTGCCCAATCTTCTTCTCGTTGCCCCTTGCCCGGGCAGACTCATACACTGGGGCCGTCATGCCCGTCTCGATTAGGCCAGGGCAAATGGCATTGACACGGACATTGGTGCCAGCGAGTTGATAGGCTATTGTCTGTGCCAAGGAGACAACAGCGGCCTTGGAGGCAGAATACGGCGTGGAGCCAGCGTTGGACCGGAGGCCTGCCACGGAAGCAGTTCCTATGATGGAACCGCCTGACTGTGGTTTTTGGGAAGACGTCTTCATCATGGCTGGCGCGGCATACTTGGCCGCCAGAAAAACGCTGAGATTTGGGGGTAGTTTTTGTAGTTAGCGCATGATAAAGATCAAACATCTTGTGGGCATCATGTCATGTCAATCTCCCTCTGACCCCGATCACGATGCTCGGAGGCGGGAAAGCGTTTCCGAAAGCTGTTGCCCCCATCACCACCAATGGAGAGAACATGACAGATTATTGAAACGTACCTCAGAGTATTTGTTCGCAACACTTCCATGAAGTCTTCATCTGTGAAGTCGCTGAAGATGGTGTTCAATCCCGTGATGCCTGCATTGGCGAAAAACACATCGAGGCGTCCGTAGCGGTCCAAGGCATCATCTACCACGGCCTTGACTCTGGCTTCATCCGCAGCATCGAATTGCCACGGGTGAATATCAACATTGGGATATACGGCTCTGATCTCCTCCTTGTGAGCTGCCAGATTAGATTGGTCGACATCGCAAATGTAGATGGCTTTGGCGCCGTTCTCGGCAAATTGGTGGGCAGCCGCGCGACCAATGCCCAGCGCCGAGTTTGCGCCTGTGGTATTTCTCTCGTCAGTGTGGGCTCTTGTGCGATGATAATAATGTTATGCTCTGGGAGGTTCATGAAAATGAATCTTTCGATAGAGTAGCCAAAATGAACCCCCGCGGATGATACCTGATGCCTGATGCCTGAGGCCAGAAGAGCAGACTGCTGTGGCCGTACCTGTGATGATGACGACTTTGCCATGGGCACGAAGGCCGCTGGATGCACCAGCGACTCTGCTGATGGTTGGCAGACCTGTGGAAGAGGCTGAATCGGAACCTTCAAGCTGACCACCGATGGCGTTGATGCGCCTTTGAGCTTGGTCGGACATGTTGCGAAGCTGCGAAGCGACTGTGGATGTGGAATGAATGCGTTTGAAACCGGTGGGTCAAGACTCAAGGAGCTAGCTAATAGCTCGGTTTAGATCTCGATAAGTTTTGGAGTGAAGAATCGAATGCAGACGGCAGCCTGGGCAGATGGTGTCCTTGAAACTGTGTTCGTATGTACAGGTTTAACGGAGGAAGGGCTGCGTGTGGAGGGGCCATGGTGATCCGGGGCCGAGGCACCGAGGTTCGAGGAAGCTCTTCCTTGCGTATCACTACTATAATGAGTAGTGATGACTATGTACGGAGTAGGTCAGTGGAATCGAGGGTTCGATTCGAGCTGCAGCGGCCCCATCCGGCCGAGTGTGCCACGGCCCAGGATTTATTATTACTGGTACGTTTCCGCAAAAGACATGGCATTGGAGGTTATAGCCTTGATGATCCGGGACGATGAGTGATGCGGACTGCGGACTTTGTTGGTGCAACTCCAGTGCCAGGTCTCGGTCAAGATAAGATGGTGTATGTGGGGCCGAGTACGGAGTATTGCAACAATGGGAATTGGTACATATGTACGTACATACATGTATTTATTTATGCAAGGGAAGGAACCACGGTGTCTGGCTGTTGTCTTGCCACCTTTTGCTTGCCCTTGCCCGTGCCCTCGTCAACAAGTTGAGCCAAGTTGATTTTACCACGAATTCAGTCCGCGTGCATCAATCATCACTGATCAGTCGCTGCTGCGAGAAAGCCAGAGGCCTCGGCCCTTGGGCGTCCAAATCTCAGATCTCAGCCGCCGGATGTCGCAGGTCATCGGCCAATGAACAACAAACCCGTCAGACTCCAAGCAAAAAAAAAAAAAAAGAGAACTGTCCCTGACCTGACCTGACCTGACCTGACCTCGTCGGCTTCCAACTGGCCGTGTGACAGGTAATGGGCAGGTGATAGAAGATTGCGAGTTGCGTAACGAGTCGTGTTCTTCAGTGCCTTACCATGACGGATCATCGTCCCGAGTTCTTGTCATCTTCTTGTCCTATTCAGCTCTACCTGAAGTCCTGGACTCATACATCTATCTCATCCCGATCCCCATGCATGTAGCATGAGGTGATGCCCACCGAATGGACATCATTCTTCGCGAGGTCTTGGTGCTGACCATGGGCCTTACTCGCACAGACAAAGAAAGGGTTCCTTTGGTTGTACAGCAGGTAAAATATACGTCAGCCGTTTGCATACCGTATCACCGGCGCAAATATCATCAATTGGCCCACCGCGTGCGTTGCTCATTTATGCCTGTCCTTTAGTCCTACCACACCGAGTTGCCGCCTACCACCATTACGGCATGCATGGCATGGCATGGCATGGCCAAAAGTGTTCTGCCGGGGAAGGGAAGGGAGAGGAGGGGCAGAGGAGGGGCAGAGGAGGTTGTTTTCACCATCGCAAGCTGAGCCGATGACATATTACATACAACAAACAGATAGATATGCCCGCCAGGCCGCGTGCGTGGCCAAACGGCTAATATGCCCCTGGGCATTTAGCCAGCCACTCCTACTTTGCGAACCAATTCTGACGTGTCATCGATCCCGACCAAAGCATACATTCTTTCCTGCATCACGTCACTTTCAGACACAGGCGTTAGTCGTTGGAAACCCCCACCAGGATAGGATGGTCAGGACGGGGTGCAACGACTAGGCCAAGGTACGTACGTAGTTGAGGAAAATAAGGAATAAGGCTGACTGGCCTTGCGTGCATGTACACAGAGTCTTCTTGGGCCGTGATGCAAGACCGAATCGCAATCCACTTGTTTAATCTGCATTGGTGCGATGGGTCGGGGACTTGGGATCGAGTTTGCACGAGAAAGATGCCGGAATCAAGCACACCGCAAAGGCCAGAAAGCTTCGTACAGGTTCCCCGATTGTCGTAACCAAGAGTGCATTACGAGACTATTGGTGTCGGAAACGGCTCGCTGCAGGATTGGTGTCACAACGTGTGATGAGGACTTTGGTCTGGCTTTGAAGTTTGAACCATGCGGTTTCTGGGGCCGTCCATTTGGTTGCAGTTCAGGCGTTTCTTGCGCCGAAAAAACCCCGCTCCGTTGCGGTAATTTTCTTTCTTCTTCTTGTTTTCTTGGACGGCTGACGCCCTCTGTTGCGGATTATACTTGCTGAAATTGATCAGTGACGGCCAGGCGGAATATCTGATACATTTACCACGGCGACCCGCCGGGATGTGATATGAATATCATGCCAAAGCCAGCTCCTGACTCGACTTCCATTTATTTCCGAGGGCTTATTAATATGTTGGCCAACTATAAGCGATAGCGGCCATCTCACTTAATTGCTTGTTATGCGCGGATTATTGAGAGACGCAGCAGAAACAGAACCTTCCATTGCAACTTTGTGCTGGCCTGTCACCTGTTTCCTTTCACTCACTCTTGGATCACTCACGCATTGCATTTGCACTGAATTTTCCTTCCACCCACGAGTCCTTCTCGAGATTTACGGAGTACGGGGCCGATACTTCTGAGGCCGTTTCGGCTTTGATTGCCTTGCCTGGCTGGGCTGGGCTGGGCTGGGCTGGGCTGGGCTGCCGGACGGATACGCTCCACCGGGATCCATCAAACAGGGAAATTCAGATCCATCACTTCAGATGGCAGCAGGGGGAGGAGAAGAGCAAGGTGGTCCGGCCGCAGAAGATTATACTGGCAAAGGCCAAGTGTCGGTTGTTGAATCGAATGTCAGTTTCGCGAGATCGAGGTCGAGGTTGAGGTCGAAGCTGGGTGAACAAGTTCGAGTAAGAGGAAGTGGCTGTGACGCAGGAGAAGAGGAAGAGAACAAAACCGCCGGCGCGGCCACTCGTGTTGTCGTCGCGACTGGGACTGGGACTGGGACTGCAACTGCAACTGCAACTACATGCTCAACTACAACCGCCATCCTAGAATCCAGAAACGGCGAGTTGTTGGGCATCGCCATCGCCATCGCCAAGAATTACAACGGCGCTTGTGGTCAGAACTCGCAACTGCAATCTGTATCCTCCAATGGCGGCAACACAACTGGCGGCAACGCACCAGCCCCGTCACCACCACCGTCACCATCACCATCACCATCACCATCATCGCACCCGAACCGACGAGCTTCGCCCACGCGGTCTGATCAATCACCAGAGACGACAGTCACCGCGACGACCAAGAAGTGCATCCGTCCTGGCCCATGTAACATCGATCGCCAGGGCCAGGGCCAGGGTTGCCATCATCCGTCAAACTCAATGTTGAGAGGCATTCATGCTGATGATACTCATGTCGGCCAATTGGTGGCAAGCAACCACAAGTTAGTCAATGCGTGCTCGGGGATGTTGAATTTTTTTCTTGCCAAGGTGCCATCATGAGCTAATATGATGGGCCGAACAGCATCAGCATCAGCACCATCAGCATCAGCACCATTAGTATCCCGCAGTCCTCGGACACTGGTCGAGACCCTAATCCTGCGAGCCCGACCAGAGCGAGAGCGCGTCCGTCGCCGTCACATTGTCATTGTCAACAAGAGGCAATAGACAAAGGTCAAGGCGCGTGTCATGGCGGCAGCAGGAGCACAGAGTCGGCGTCAGTGCGCCTTGGCCCAACAACTCTGGCCAAGGTGACTCTGACGGTGACGAATGCGACTAATAGGCCCTCGCCCTCATCATCAGCCCTGGTGGACACGGTTTCTTCAAATACAAAACCACGGGCTCCAATACCGACAGTAGACATAATTCAAGCTCGACAGGACTCCCCATCCAACAAGTCCAACAGATCCAACAGATCCAACAAACCCAACAAACCCAACAACAACAGTCCGGGCTTGCTGGCCTATTACACAGCCATTCAGGACCCATCTCTTGGCGCCATTCTCCAATCACAGCATCAGAAAGCCACAGGAACCCCGTCCGCTTCCAATACTTCTTCTCATGCCTCAACAGCCAGCGAGAACAAGCTGCCAACTGCCGTTACAGTCACAATCACGCTCGCAACTGTAGCTGGTCTCGCAACTCTGGCCGTGGCATTCATACTCTTCATCTATTTTCGTCGGAGCCGACGTCGATCCGGCCCCCGGCCTCGGTGCCTCTGCGGATACCCCGTCCCGTCTCCATATGCAAGACGATGCAAAAAGGAACAGCAGCTCCAACTCCCCTCCGCCTCCGCACCATCGCCACTCTATCCTCCTCCTCCCCTCCTCCTCCCCTCCTTTAGCAGCTTCTTCTTCTTCTTCTTCATCCTCATCGATATCCTCTCCATCATTTGACATGGCCAATGGCAACGGCAATGGCAACGGCAACCGCTCCAATGCCGCTCCAAATAATGCGACGACGTTGACCCCGCCGCCGAGATTGCTGGACAGAAAATACCATCATTCCACCAAGAGTGATTCGTCAATTCAGCTCGTCAAAAAGTACACGCATACAAGGTGGGGCAAGCCATCGAGTCTGTCGATCCTTTCGTCCTCGTCGTCGTCCTCGACAGCGCAGGAACCAGAGTCACAGTCAGCATCATCATCATCATACCGACCACCATTGGGAAGCACAGAGGACGGAATGTGTAGAGATGCCTGCATGTCGTCAGGCGTTGCTGAGTCTAGCCACCTCCAGCCATTTCGGCAGCCCACATCTCCAATGGCCACTGTTCCGCCACCGCGATCCCATGAATCTGTGACGGCAACAACGCCGTCGGCGGCATCATCAATGTGCTCTGCCATCTACGACGGCAGCAGCCTCACCTCCCCCTAGAACGCCAAGGCAAGGCAGCATTCCTGCCCACGTCATGGGCCTCGAAAGTCCGGGACCACCACCGAACCGAGCACTCCCCTCGCCGCCTCCGAAATACTGGCAAATCAATCCCCTCTCACCACCCGCAGACACACAGATGGACCATGTACGGCCCGAAGAAATTGGCATAGCGATCGGTAGCCCTGATACGTACCGCAGAGAAAAGCGGCCTCGTCTTGACGAGAGCGACATGGAACGACTGGGAGGGACATATTCCCCCTTCAAGAGATGACGGCATGCACGCTGTTCTTGTCTCCCTTTTCCGGTGCTGTCCATTTGCATGGAGTTATCATGGCCGAACCGGACTTTTCGACGAGGACAAGAGAGGGACATGAAATGGCAATGGAAAACGAAATTTATATTTAATGTGACTATAGAACACGATTGCAATGGCATACATATAGCATGGATGGATCGGTAGAACGGCACACAGGAGAAGGAAATAGCACAAAAGACACCAAGTACATGTTTCGAAGGAAGAAAAAACTTCTTCAAAGGTTACAGACCCGTCTAGTCGATTATATTTGACAAGGGGAAACGCCACGTCTGCTTTCCCCGCGACCCGAAACTTGATGCTTCCCTCGCAAAGGTCCCGTCTAAATACCGTGACCCTCCCGCTGCTAGTTTCAATTACATCCATGATGGATAGATGGAATGTTGTCCAGCCGTCATGGGCATTGCTCCGACGTAGGATTTATACTCGTACAGATAGATAGAGGAGCTACAAGGCACATCAAAACTGCTCACTACTTCACTCATACAGCACCACCGACTGCACAACAATGTCTCGACGCAAGAAAAAGTATGCATTATGGTGTTGGACCACGTGGTAAATGTACACAGGGCCAGTCGCCCTCAGCGCTGTCTCGCTCATGGATCCATCAACCCGCTATGGAAACACTCGCATGTATGATTGATCCTGCCCGTCCATCTGCTATTCATCTGACCGTATCGAGGTTTCGTTGTGTCCTATCCATATTCTCGAGCGGTAACCCTCCGATAGTGCGTAATGAATTTGAACTAGAAGCTCTTGCGCGTGCTTCTCCATCTCCACTGCTCCTCCTGCTTCTCTCATTCAATCCCCCTTTTGCATCACCGGGACGGGACGGATGGACTTCTCTTTGGGCTTCCCAGCCGGCAGGCACCTCATGAATCGGCCTGTGCTGGTGGCGGTGCCTCCGACTCGGGTGGCTGTGTGTGCCCGAGTCCTGGCGGCTGTGGTGTCTCTGATGGAATAGGCAGGATCAGAGGGCCCCTGGGTACAATGGTTCGCCCCGGGAGTTTCTCTCCCGAATCACCAGTTCCACCTCGCTCTTGTCCAGTGTCTCGTATTCAACAAGCGCCTGGGCCAAGAGATCCAGTTCCTTTCGCTTCTCCGTCAGTAGTGTCCTTACTTCCTCGTACGACTTTTTGAGATTCTTTTGAACTTCCTGCTCAATCAGTGACCGAGTCTCGGAGCTCAAATTCTCGTATCGTCTGCCGTACTCGACAGGCCCAAGCGCGCGCGACATGCCAAAGTTTGTCACCATCATGAAGCTCAGATCAGTAGCCTTTTCCAGGTCCTGCAGCAGTTGTTAGTCAGACGGTATTCAACTTGGTGGACCAATGTTTTTTTCGTGCAAAACTTACGTTTGAGACTCCAGAGGTGACCTTGTCATCGCCATACCTCATTTCTTCTGCCATTTTCCCGCCCAGGAGCACGCGAATGTTTGACATGTACTCGGCCGCCGTGTAGGAGTACTTGTCCATTTGCGGCACATGAGCAGTATGACCCAGAGATGGCCCCTTGGGGAGAATGGTGACCTTGTAGAGCCGGCTGGAGCTGTCCTTCTCAAACAGCTGCACGAGTGCATGGCCAGCTTCGTGATAAGCAGTCATTTCCTTCTCCTTTTCTGTGACAACCATTGACTTTCTTTCGGAACCCATGGTAACTCTGTCAAATGCCCAATCCAGGTCCTCCTTGAAACCACCGAGGCTCTAGCTCTGCTAGCTCGGAGAGCGGCTAGGTTGAGCATGTTTTCTAGTTCGGCTCCAGATCGTCCGGGCGAACGAGCCGCAACAGCATCAAAATCGACATCGGGTGCAGCCTTGATCTTGGTTGCGTGATGCTTAAGAATAGCCAGTCGGCCACGAACGTCGGGGAGGTCGACATTGACGTGGCGATCGAAACGACCAGGCCTCGTCAGCGCCTTGTCCAGCAAATTTGGCAAGTTGGTTGCGCCCATGATGATGATCTTGGTGTCTTGGTCAAATCCATCCAGCTCCGTGAGCAACTGGTTCAGCGTCTGCTTGGCGTGAGCCTGGTCTCTTGGATTGCGCTTGCCACCAATGGCATCCAGTTCGTCGATGAAAATGATGGAAGGCGACTTGGCTTTGGCAGCACTAAAGAGCTCTCGGACTCGCTTGGCACCTACACCGACAAAGATTTCGTCGAATTCACTACCGGACATGTAGAAGAAGGGCACGCCAGCTTCACCGGCCACGGCTCGCGCGAGTAGAGTCTTTCCCGTTCCTGGAGGCCCAACCAGAAGGACACCCTTGGGCAACTTGGCACCCAAGTCGGAGAAGTTTTCGGGGTTCTTGAGAAACTCAACCACTTCTTGTAGCTCTTCCTTGGCCTCATCACAACCGTGCACGTCGCTGAATCGGGTCGTCTGCTTCTCGGCCTTGACCTCGGAATCGGCCTTGGCCCTGGGCCACGTCGGAAAGTGCTCAGAGTCTCAATGAGGATCGTGACGGCAGCAAAGCAGAGATAAGTGACCACAACGAACGTGGCAAAGAACTTGACCCAGCGGAAGATGAGAGACCGTGTTGACTCCTGAACAACGACGTGAATGGGCTCACCCTTGCCGCCCTTTGATGCAGACGCGTACGAGGTACCCGAAACCGCAGCATTGGCAATGGCCTGTTCATGGGTGTTCCACTGGCCCCTGGCGTATCCCGGCGGGGTCGGTGAGCCAGCAGATTCCTTGGTCCACGCATTAAGGGCAGCAAGAGCCCTCTTGTAGACGTCTTCGGTCGCCGCATTCGTAGCAAATCGGCCAGATTGATGACGCTCGACCAAGATCCCAGGCATGTTCGCTCGCAGAAGGAGTTGGTAGAAGGCATTTTGCATGTTTGCATTGCCCGGGTTGCGATTGGCGGAGTCTTCGGCAGCGGCTAGTTGATTGCGCGAGATGCCGTTGGACGAGCCGAATGACGTTCCAAAGCCTCGTTGTTGTTGAATCTGCATGGGCCCGTAAGACATGCGTCTTGCCATGAGAGGTTGCCAGTGAAACTTTGCCGTGAATCCTTGGGGCCGAAAGAGTGGTCGACGGTGCGCAGGGTTCGCGGCTCGTAAGCGTAAGCCGACCTGCGTCAACCCAGAGACCATGAGCTGAGAATTCGATGGTGTGTACGAATTTGATATCGATAGAGACGGGATGATGGATAATGATGAGACGGTCGCATGTCGGAGAAACCCAGGCAGGGTATTCAATGACTGCTTGAGTGCGCCTTGAGCGGTAGTAGGCGAGTCAGACACCGACTTGGGCTCGGATGGTTTTCGAATCGAAAGCGTCGCCGTCCTCCATGGTGTCGTCAGCGTATTCGCGATGGACGGCCACGCCTCTGAGACGGTTGATGCCATGCTCTAGAGTCTTCAAGTTAGCCAGGCTCGCCCGAGAAACACATGCAGGTGAGGAAATCTACTTACCGGCACCCCGTGAAAAGCCATCCCCAGGACGTAGACCGCGGCAGGCGAGGCGCGTGGCGGTCGATGAAAAGCTTTTGGTCCAGTGAGTGGAGGAGTGAAAACGCTGTTCGGCGACAAAGACAAAACCGAAAGACCGTCAGATTAAAACGATGCACTCATAGTGTAGTGCGGGATTCACACGCCAATGCCAAGTTATCTGGTGATTGCGACTAGTTGTCGACTTCGCCGTTTTGGTGATGATGTCGACTTGCCACATTCGCGTTGTGTGCGTGCGGTCGATTATTAGTCATCACCTGGATGGGATAAGTGGATGTTCCGATTCCGATTCCGCACCTCGCCGAATAGAAGCACGTGGAACTTTATCCCAGGGTCCCCACTTCATCCTGAGCGGATGGCGCGATTCGTAGCCTCGATATGTTTTTCCAGCTCTCCAGACCTAAAGCAGCACTGCCCCGTGTCAACAAGTCTGTGGCCCTTTTCAAATACTCCAACTAGTCACGCATAATTGGAAACATCAATACGTTTGCGTTGTCGTCACGGGGGCCCAACGAGGACGTTTTGGAGCTGTTGCCCGCTGAAAATCCCCAGCGCAAACAAAGAGTGCGCAGAATATTTATTCTAGACGCCATGGCCGAAGAACAGTCTACAGCATGCAGTCATAAGCTGCGTGCAGTTCGCGATTAGGCAGCGAGCCGCTTCTGTGACGACTCGAGGTCATCTGGTCGAACAAAGCTGACTAGAACTTTTCCATGGCGCTGATATCGCCGGGTTACTCGTGACTTTTATTCGGACCTCTCCAAAGCACGTACTTCTTTTCGTCCACCTGTAGTCAATTCAGCGGAATGGGCAATGCTATTGAAATTTGATATATACATATATATATATGTGTATTTGCCGAAAACGAGCAAAGGGGTCGGTCGGTCTGTTGATCCAACAGACGCGGCCCGCAGATGAGCGCGCGGTATCAAAACAAATCTTTGCCAAATCAAGTAGCCAGACATGTTACTTTTGGACGGACGGAAATGCAGTGCTCACTGCTGGCCCTAATAATAATAGATTCAACACAGCTCGGGCAAACAAACCGCTGAACATGTTTCGCTTTTTCTCGCGGCGGCTCTCGCCATCGCTTTCAATAGAGACTAGGTGACCCTGGAAACAACATCTGCGAATCACGCCAAGTGAGAAACCCACATTCCATGTGATGCAAGTCCAGCTGCCATCGCCCCGCTACGGCGTTGGGAAGTCGACTTTGACCTCCCTCACTCGGCTTCGTTGTACATCGGCTCCGTACATCGGCTCCTCTCTGGTTACTTTGGGGTCAACATCCAATTGTGACGAGAGCAAACATTCAGTGTAATCTTCAACGTGCCACGGAGCACAGCTGGAAATAATGGCCTAACATGGGGCAGTGGACTGACTGCGTTGTCATCGTGTCAAGAGCTCACATCTAGGTTGAGACTACTCCGGACTCCGGAGAACCCGTTCAATCCATTGATAGCGGCGAAGAATAAGACATCCTGCCTGCGAAAGAAGGAAGAAAGAATTGAAATCTTACCGGACAGAGGTAATGAAGCGGCAGTTGTATCAAGGGAGTATTCCTCTATTTTTGTCTACCTTTGTCTTTTTTTGCAGGAGAGAAAATGTCATGTTTTACAACAGGGCACAACTCGTTCCAAAGTTGATCGATCCACTGTCGAGTAAATTGAGAGCAAGCCACATACTAATCATACACGTGTTCCATCATCCTTCGCATCCACCATTGAACGTCTGTTCTTTCATGCCAATTGTCATTAAATTTGACTCTTGATTTCCCTTTTCCATGCCATAATAAGTAGTCAACCGCATTTATGTGTGGAAGCAATTCCAAACTAAAATTCCGAAACAAATAGCCGACAGAGTATTGTCCCAGACCAATAGGACACTAGAATATATAACCTTTCAGAAGGCAAAAATATGTAAGAATAAATTGAAAGAACAGAAAAAGAAAAGACACCCTGGTTCTGTTTATCCCAAGTGGTATAACCGCCCCATAAATGTACATAGATGAAATGAAAGATGCGAGCTGCCCAAATAGTAACTTTCGATTCTGAAATAGTTGTACAGATAGTATATTATGTCAAGTCACCAGAGAACGGGGATACCCGTTTCGTGTGACATCGGGATAAATCATAACAAGATTTCTCGTTTGAGCTTGCGGTTCTCACATTGTCTCGACTCGAGAGCTTGGAAGCTGCATGGTAGGGTCGTCGAACTCGATTTTGGGACCCGAGTACATGTCGTACACTCCAGATCCGAAAGCAGGAATCTGTCCAATGGTAGCAACCTCAACGGGAGATTGGTACTGGTATACCCATTCAGCTTCAGGCTGAGAGCTGCGTGTCTGGTGCATCTGCTGTGTGTAGGATACCATGTTGTTCGATGGCTCAACCGCGTGTGCTTCTTGCAAGCCATAGGCGGCGGAGACAGGAGGCTGGTGGGTGTATAGACCGTCGCGCATGGCTGGGCTATGTCCAGACGCAGGCGAGAAGCTGGCCGGGCTGCTGCTTAGCGATGGCATGCTGCCAGTGTTGTAAGCCATCTCGAGGGATCTCTCAGCATGTTGGCGCGGGATATGATAAGCTGCTGGTACGTTCGTGTTCATCGTGGCGATACCAGGGTTGTTCTGGTCGATGACGTAGTATGGTTGGTGTGGGATGTTGGCCGTGCGCTGAATCATGTGCATGCTGGGGTCTTGGCCGTGAAACTCGTGAGCTTCGGCAGGGACACTTTGTCGCTGAGCGATCTGGTGGTCCATACCGTAAGGTGTCATTTGCTGGCCAAAGTCGCCAAACGTGGCAGCTCGGTGCATGGGATGACTCTGGGCCATAGCGGGGTGGATGATGGTGCCTGGCATTGACCAGGACATCGTCGTCTGGCCGGGGGTCGAGGGGACTCGCCCATGTCTGATTCTGAAGTGCAGTCGTCGAGGATGTCATTAGGGTTCATTCCTCGCTGGTGAGATCGCCGTTGGTGTTTAACCATGGTGGTCTTTCGACAGAAGCTGTTTTCCAATCATGTTAGACTCAAGACGTCTCGCAGTCCCGACTTAATCAACCGTCACGTACCTCTTTAAGCATCCATCATGTGCGCACTTGTAGGGACGCTTGCCAGTGTGAATACGTCGGTGCCGGGCGAGGATGATGACTGATGCATCAAGTAGTGTGAGCCAAATTGAGCCATGAAGATGAGACATATACAGCGTCGACTTACATCAGAGAAACGCTTCCCACAGCCAATATGTTGGCACTGATGAGGCTTCTCACCGGTGTGAGTTCGAATGTGAACAGTTAGGGCACTTCGCTGAATGAAGCTCTTGCCACAGCCGGGAGTAATGCATGTGTACGGTCTCTCATTAGTGTGGATTCGATAGTGCCGTTGCAGGTCTGATTTGCGGTTGAAACTCTGCAGTGCAGTCGTCAGCTTCGTGTCATGCATTCATTTGGATTCTAGGCGATCTCGTCGCACCTTGTTGCAAGATTCCCAGTCACACTGGAAAGGTCGAGTGGTTGGCTCGTATTCGACCAGCTCCAGAAGCTCCATTGTGAAGGATGTGTGAATGTTGGACGATGCAGGTGACGATGGAAGATCGTTTGATGTAGTAGACGCTTTGCCCTGATCCGTATTTTGGCTCTGTCTCTTATGTATATGAACTCTTTCGGGTTCAGGTAGGTGTTATGTCTTAGACACACAGCAATAGCAATGAAACTTGTCTCCCAAGAGGATTGAATGAAACAGGATGAAGATGGATGCAACTTTTGTGTTGAAGTTGTGAAAAATTATCAAGGTATATATATATCAAGATATGGGCAAAGGGGGCCTTCTTTATCAATGTTTGACCAGAAGGTGAATCAGAGTTGAAGGCTTGGTGATGTCGATGTTTGAATGGCAAGGCGGCGATGGAGATGTTATATATGATCGGAGACTAATGAGCAAGGATGAGAAGAGTGGGCAGGGTGTGTAGGTGGTAGGGGTGAACTCTGTAGATAGCAAAAGCAGGTACCCTGTGGCTTTCTGACAGTAGAGTTGAGTCCGTCTTGTTCTGGGGATTGGAACAGATCCCAAGGAGGACCCTGAAGACCAACACAAGTGTGGATGGACTTATGGGACGTTGTGGGCTGTGGTACTCGAGCTGCGCTCGGGCGTGGACTGGCTGGAGTATGGTGAGTATGGTACACAAATCGGCTAGATCGATGGCAAGACCAGATGCTGCAACGGACGGTCCGGCGATCTCCACTGGGCAGCCTTGGGACAGTGCGTCTCTGAAGAAAGACCAGATGCTTGGGGAAAAGAAGGTTTCGGAGGTTGCGTAGAGGCTAGCTAGCCCCTTGGGTGGTTGAAGTAGACCGAAGGGTCGTTGGAGTATCTAAGATACGCCGTTGACGCGGTTCTCCGTAACGTCCCAGCCAAGACCAAAGCCAAATCGGTTCGAGGACCTCCCCAACGGTAAACAGACCCCGGGGGCAGTTGGTTTTGCGAGCCTTGTCGATTTGCGGTTGGCGTTGAAAGTAAAGTTGCGAGCGTTGCCTGAAACAGTTGGAACGGCACGACGCTGGCTGGCTTGGAATCTTGACGCCCTTCTCGTGGCTCAACTGCCGTAGCTGGAGGGGAAAAAAACAGGAACCCCAATGTATCTAGGTCGGTTTCTGTTCTCCTTTAAGCTCACGGGGACTGTTGTATGTGCCTCCGTCCAGGTCGTCGTGTATTATTCAATTGGTCGGAAAAGTGAGTCGACGATTTTAGTCCAGTCGGGCCACCGAGATAGGACACTGCGGCGGAGAAAAAGGGAAGCGTGGGTAAAGCGGTATGATATGACGGCGGACGGAATGACAATCGGTCGCGTGGCAAAACAATCCAGTGGCGAAACAATAGCGTGGATGACTTGAGAGGATTCCTCTTCTAGACTTTTGCCATGCTAGTAGTATGAGAAGATGCCCAACCCAACGGTATGGAGGAGTCGCAACAAGGAAAAGGGGACTCCAGAAAGAACGGGCTCGCAGCACGAGCGGCGAGGCGAGCGAATGCTATATAACCACCAGATAGTACGGAGACTATCAGACTAACAAGACATCGATCAGGGCAACCACACTCCCACGACACGCATCAATCGAGCCAGAACATTATATGGATCTGGCAAGACAGAAGCAAAATTGGCCCTGATCTAGTATGAGGTGGGGGCAGAACAACGGCATGGGGAGCTCTGGGAGAAACAGGCCCTGGAAGCCCATGACCACCCATGACCGGCATCGATGAGTCGGGGCCGCAGTAGCGGATTGAGGCGCGCTTCGTGTGAGGGAGGCGGATTGGATCGAGCAGTCTTGTCCGTCTTGTCCGTCTTGTTCCTGTCCACCGTCCACCGCGTGCCCATCCATGTCAAGGTCCGACAGGATTTGTGGTTCACATGGGGATGATGCCCTGCAGGACCAATTCCCGATAGCAGGGAAGGAGCCACACACACAAGCCCGGGCCAAGGTACTCAAATCGACTTTTGTAATGACAGACTGACAAGACAAGACAGTGCAGGCAGGCAGGCGGCAGGCAGGTACATAGGCAGGTCCAGGTCCGCCGGTGGTGCACCCAGTGGGCCGGCCAATCGGCAATGGGCTCAGGGACGACATGCCAACGTACCCTTCCTGGCAGCTATTGGGAACATTAGAACATGGCCGTCCGCCCGTCAGGAACATGGCCGCTCCATGGCGCCCACGCAGACCAGAAGCGGCTCCGAAAGCAGGCCGACACTGAGCTTGGCGAGCTCTCGCAAAACTTGCCGACCCGATGAGCCGCTAGTCACATTTTTTTGTTTATGTATGTACACGTTCGAGGCTGGCTCCTAGTTGAAGCAAGCCCCACCCCTGATGACCCCGTTATGTCCGTGGCTTGGCCTGTCCCTCGCTCTTTCCCAGAGGTATCTGCCAGACAGACAGACCTGTCTTATCCTCTTGCTTTCCAACACACACACACACACACACACACACACACTCCCGAGGTTCTTGGCCTGCCTGCCAACTGCCTGCCAGCCGAGTCCTCCCGGCTGCTTCACAGGCATGATGGTTCCTTCCTTCCTTTTACCCATCTCATTCCCCGTGGTGGGAGAGAGAGATGGAGATGGAGGAGCAGGCAGGCAGGCAGGATTCTAATGGCAAATGTCATTTCTTCGGATACACGGCAAAGGGCACGCGCATGCGCGTCCACAATCGCATTGCGTTGCCATATCCACTGCAGGCATCGCATCGTATAATAATCATGGGTAGGCCATAACAGAGATAACAGAGTGCGTACTATATGATTATCTGGCGATGTCGATGGACATTGATGCTGTTTACGGCAAATCTTGGGCCTGGGCTGTTGGTCCCGAGTTTTGCCAGCTGGTCTAGAGCGAGTGCGGCCCCGTTGGCCAACGGAAACTCAGGCCAACGTTTCCGGGTGGGGCACGACGGCCAGCTACACTAATACATAGGAACGCTGCACCAGGGCGGCCTAATAGGCTTGTTCGAGGGCTAGGGAGTGGAAAACTGCGGGGCCAAGAAGGCAATCCTCGCCGAGGAAAAGAAGTAAAATGATAATGCCAAGGAACTGCTGCCACCCTTTTCCGTACTCCTCGGCTATGCTCTATCGTCGTCGTCGTCGTCGTCGTCGTCTTCTCATCACATGCCTTGAAAAAGGTTGGGACAGTAGCAGAGCAAGGACGCTCGCCGTGCGAGAAAAAGATACCCAGATCAATCCCGCCCGAGTGGTTGATGGGATAAAAATGGTTTTTGCTTGGTTTGGCGACAACACCACTCGGTATTATGCGCCGCGTGCGCCAAAGTGCCCAAGTCCATAGGTTCCGAGTTTGTCAAGCTGACAACTGGCGACTCGGCCGACGGCCAACTGCAACAGCCCTGCTGAAGGTGCACGTACCGCATTGTGTCTCAAGAGTGCCTCTCTAATCTTATTTAATAAAATCTGTATTTCAACGCCTTGTGTCGGACAAAACGCCAGGAAACTGTTGAGATTGAACTCTGTTCATCATGCGTTTGCCTGCGACCACATGAAAGTTTCGTATTCTTGACTTGTTTTCTTTTCCTTGTTTTGTTTTCTCTTTCTGTCTTTTTCTTGATCCTCCCTTGTTTGTTTTTGTTTGTTTTTTTTTTTTGGGGGCTTTCGCCAGAAGTGGCGCCGAGCTTGTCAACGAAACCCCCGGTCTCGAGGTGGATGCGCGCGGGGTGCGCCTGAGAGGATCAATCAATTGCTCGTGGGCGGCGGCACACGGGACAACCACATCATATTCATGACCATTTGCGGCATCACATAATACGGAGTGTAGAAGAAGGGGAAGGGGGGAAGGGGCCTGCCTCCATGCCTGCTGCAGGGCCACCGTTTGTGCCACTCCATCGTGAACTGCGATTGTCAAATTGACAGGGTCAGCCCGGACAGGACAGGCATCTCAATCTACTAGCTGCTGACCAGCAGCCTGACTGTGGCCAGCAAATCGATGATGATGACTGATGACTGATGAAGAGGCGCACTTACTATGTACGTACCCGTACACTACGGATTATTACGGAGTACACCTCCTTCATCTCCACCGTAACCAATGAAAAGACGGCATCGCACTTCGTATCAGGCACGGAGTGACACGGTTTGAGTTCGTCACCTGCAGCAGTGTGTAGAAGCAGGGAGAGGCTGCCAACTTGACTTCAATATCCCTCCCACTCTTGGCAGTGGCTTCCTAGGAATAGGATGGACTTGAAATTAAGTATAGCTCTTACGCTGGTAGGGACTATGTATATGTATGGTCTATGTCAAACGCTGGACAAGTCTTGTTAGTTCTTCTCCCCATCCCCCATCCCTTTTTAAAAAAAAACAAGTGCTGACTGTTGCGCATGCCAGCTTGGCGGGAGCATCTTGTTTGGCCTGGACTGCGACTGTGGAAACATGATAGCGAGCGAAGGTAATCCTGACCTTGTGTGCGGAATACGCCGTACCACTTTTAATGTGGATACTGCGTGGCAAACTCAGCCGGCGTAGACGATTCGATCTGTTAGCCTCGAGAAAGATGGAAGGCGACATGGCGACGTATGTACAGATACGTACAGATCTAAGGTGCCGCTGTCTCGTCCCGCGCATGAGTGCCCATTCCGCTATCCACTTCACCCAGTTTGCTGTAGAAGTGGGCATCGACGAAGCTAGATATTTTACGCACAAGTCCGTAGCAAAATGATGACTTTTTCTGGGGCAGAGAACGGATCACCGTCCACCGATCAAGTCAAGTCAATGTATGTATGTATGTACTCACTGGATTCTCTGGGGAGAGTGAAAAGACAGAGAAACATACCATCTGTCTGAATCGCACTCTAGCGCGCGGCATTTCTTATCTCACTGCGGCAACCTTTTGACTCGCGCTGCTGCGGGAGAACAGACAGCCGAGCGAGCCACATTTGACATGTTTGGTTGACTTCATTTCCCTTGTTTGTTTCCTGCCATCTGATGTGCGGTGGTGGTGTCTGGTATCTTCTGGCAGGCAAGTGCACAGCGCGGCAGGCAGGGCAAGAAGAGGGCAAGAGGGCAAGAGGGCAGCGTTGTGCCAAACATGGAAGGCCGACGCCCCGTCGCCAGCTGTCTGGTCCACCATGTAGAACGAAAACAGACGTGGCATGACGTGTGCTCTCTTGTCTGTCTTGCAGCAGCGATAAGTACGGATTTACACCTGGGGATGGCGACATTGGACAAGATTTTTTCAAGATGACCTCTACGGAGTGTACATACATTATTCTTGTTCTGCCCGGCCCTGGCCGTCAGCATTCCAGGAGGTGGCATCATTGGCTCATCCTGTGGAGTATGTATATGGCTAATGGCTCGCTCGGCAGTCGAGCAGTTGTATGATTAGCTTTTTGCATCATGTTCTCTCACCCTCATGCGTGCGGCTAAAAGGCGATGCGGCTAAAGGACGATTGCAATCTAATCGAAAGTGCGGAGGAGTATTACATACAGGCGCGACATTTGACATTTGACAGTTGCAACGCTGGAGCACGATTTACACGTTGCACTAGTGAAAATCCTACATAAGATGAGCTATACGCATGCATGCATGCATGCTTACGCATCATGTACTCTAATAGCTGCATGCATGCATGGTCTGGTCTTTGCAAATACATACATACATGGATGCAACATGCAAGCAGGGCTGGCAGCACCTCGTCTGGAGGAAAATGTGGGCGCCCAACTACATCCCGACACGATTCTATTTCAGGCCTCTCTCGTGCTCGCTTGCTTTGACAAACAAATGGCTGTTTCTGCCAATGTGTTTGGCAGGGGACGGATGCGATGCACGTGGCTACAGTGATTTACGTGCAGAAGTTATCGACAACAGTATCTGACAAATCAGTCAGTCACCGCCGTTGATCCACTAGAGAAGCTTCCGACGGACCCCTTGATTTTCGGTCCCCGTTTTCCCCCAGAGACCCCAGGGATTCCGAACTCATTGCTGGCGGGATTCCAATGTCCCCAAGATTGCACATCAGGATGTGCGACCGTGGGTGTCGTTGCCAATTTTGGCAGCCCTCGCTCTGGCCAGTCAGCCAGCGTGCCCAGACGAGACCGGAAAGCATTTCATTAAGATCGAGTACGGAGTACCCGTTCGATACATTTCCTTTTCTTCTGGTTTCGGAATGGTCTGAATATCTTGGGGCAATTATCTATCACGTCACGTCACGTCACACGGAGAATAGGAATTCAGATCGCTCTTTATGGAAAAGTCTTTCTGGAGAAGCGACATGTCAGCAACCCGACAGCTGTGAGTACTTGTTGACAACGTCTGTCATGTTGCAGCATCTAGATCAGGGTATAAAATTGTTGGGGAAATCTGGACGCGAGCCGGTGGGGGTGGGGGGTGGGGGGTGGGGGCTGCAGTGCAATTAATAGGCTCCACGGGCTCCACGGGCAGCTCTCTCCGCCTCCAATTGCTGCGTGCATCCTCCGCAACAACGCGACCTCGATTCAATAACATGTTCGCCATCCAAGGCAGCTAGCTCTCGAACCGTATCCTCAACTCTCCGACGGGGATGTAGAAGGGGCGTCGACAACGGGATGTTCCCCGTAACAGGAACAGGCAGGACAGGGCAAAGTCCCGTCGATGGGAAATAAAAATAGCCCGGCGCAGCATAAAAAGTGCGGCTGCGTACGGTCCACCGAGTAGGTAATAGTAACCTCTCACCTTTGGACCAGAATTCTCCATTACCACAACTGTCAAGTGTACGTAGCCCAGGGCATAATTAGGCTGCATTCTGCCATTTCTCCCATCTCCATTCCCTTCCGGTGCGTCTTAAACTGCATGATGATGGATAGTCGTTGATTTTTTTTTTTTTCCCTTGCAGAGACATCAAGGCGTGTCGCGATGTTGAGAACGGGGAAAAAGCTTTCGTGGATTCCACAGCCACGCCAACCCACCTCCTGCAGGAGATAAGTGGCTAGTGGGCGAATGCGTCGACCGTTCAGCCAATCAGGCAGAGGGCCCGCCGCCAAGTCTGAGATCTAGTTCTCGTGGCTGCGACACGGTGGGGCGTACACTACAACCCCTGAATTATTTTACAAAGATACATGACAGGGGATAACAAGCCAATCAGGCGTCGAACTCGAGATAGGGCAGACAGGGGCTAGGATCAGCAAGTACCTTAAATCATAAGCGATTTATAAGGAGAAAGATGTATCTTTGGTGGAGTCTAATACCTTGTATATCCACCTTGTGACGCTCTAACAGTACAAGCTCTATCTTACCCCACCCTAGGCGGAACGCAACTGCGGGCAGCTGTTATTGGGCAACCTGCCAGCTGCCCCACGTGGGGCAAGTAGATTTGTAAAATAATTCAGGGTTGTACTGTATAAGCGCGTGGTATAAACACGGGGTGGAGTACTCCGCACTTGTAGAGATGGGCCAACTTCTTCCGGCTCCTGTCGACGGGGATTTCAACTGGTTGCTGCTGGCATTGATTGCCTATAACGGCAATTGGCCTAAGCGTCTCCAGGGTGGGCCCCCCATCCCAACGGCTTTGCACTGGTCGACGTCGATCATTCCGTCACGAACACTTTTTTTTTTTTTTTTAAATCTTTTTTTAAATCTTCCGATTTTCTCTACAAGAAGGACTGCTGCCATGGATTCGAAAGAAAAAAAAGAACATTTCTGTCACCTCGTCTGGCATGTATTTCATCCCGAGAGCACCATTGCCATGAGCGGTAGGGTAGATACCTCGCTAGTAAAGTAAAAGGGTTGTCAACGGAGAATTAGAAAAAAGCCCTAGTTGTCCCCGTTTCCGTACAGGAAAACTTCCTCCCCACGTATCAATGACGTATCCCTTTCGTCGACATACCGTTCAGCTTCGGCACGAACAGAACAGGAAAAAACTTGGTATTAACGAAACCACCCGGGATGCATCCGCCCCGTACTCACGACTCGACGGAATCGCCGTCTCAACTACGGAAACTACGAGCTGGACAACAAACCCCTAGGCCAGGCCGACACCGTATCGTCGGTACCAGAATGATCGCCAAGCGCCCGCACGTACGTCTTGCAGGGCTCAATCTACCGCTCTTTGTCAAAGAGACGGTTAACCCGATGTTGAACCTCGGCAAGTTCGTGGAGGGGAGGGGGTCCCTCTTCGCATGGCTTGAGACGTCATCAGTCAGAAGAAAAAAAAACGCGTAGGGGAGAACCTCTTGTTCCCGGTGACGATTCGGGAGTAGGGAATCGAAAGTCCAGAGTTAAATAGTGAACGGCGCTAAATCAAATTCAAATTCACGACTTGAAACCAAGAAATGTGGGCGAGACCCTTCCTCCCATTCTCAGAAGGAAGATCGATTATCCACCCCACAGCATCATCTCATTCGATACCGACGCCAGCCCTTCCGAGACAGTAGCCAAAACTCTATCCTCGCCCAGCTCAGCTCCAGCCCCAACGGTCTGGTAACGGGGCAAGCGGAGCCAGTCGCTTGGAAAGTGTAAATATCGAAGAAAGATGGAAAAAGATCTGAATTCCAGGGGAGGGAGGGGAGCAGTGGCAGAGCCCGGAAGCGGAAAAGCGATGACGAGGCGCATCATAATCGCTGCGTCAACGTACTGCCTACTGCCGCAGAGAGTTTGGCGCTCCGTACTAAGCGCAGTTATCGCCGTCCTTTTGACGGGGGCGGCGGTGATGTAATTCCTACGACATGTGCCACGTGCTTGGCTGGTCAGTGGTGGGGGTGGGGCGTAGTGTTTCAACCGGAGAATTTAAAAAAAAAAAAGTATTTTTGAATTTATTAGATGAATTCAACAAATTTTCCTAAAATCGAATGCCCTGTTTGGCCGTCGATATTCGATTCGCAATACTATTACACTACGCTACACTACATACCACTACATACACCGTGCCGTAGGCCGGGGTCAGCGAACCCAACGGATCCATCTACGGAGTACATACACGTACGGGCCTTGCTCGATTCGGAATGCGGGGAGGAGGCTGATGCTCGAGTTCTCCACATCTGCATGGCCTCTGCCGTGTGCCGTGTGCTGCCTGCCTGCGTATGCAAGTCTTTTTTTTTTTTTTTTTTTTATTCTGTCGAGTTCTTCCGACGTTCCAGTTGCATTGCATGGTCAAGGAAGCTGAAATTGGTAAAAAAAAATCATGTACAGCTAAATCATCCGTTGACCCCGTTCTCGCTCGCCTCGCGGCCTCAGTCGTCATCTACATACTCCACTCCGTATATTCCCCAAGTTGCCGTGGTAAGGGGCTGCTCAGTGCTGTTTCAGGACACCTGTGCCCGATCCGACCGTCGGTCGATCCGGGAGCAGATTTCGATCCTCTATTGGGACATGGTTCCGCCGAGATAACTGGGGATTGCTAATGCTAGGGATGCTCTTCTTACCTTTTATCTCCATTACCAAAAGATTGCTTTACGTACTCCGTACACACCGTCCATCACTCATCACATCATTTCCCGTTAGGACTGTCTCGGATATGCTGGCGATTGTTTCTTCTTCCAGATTTCTTATCAATAAAATCCCCGTGACATCGTTCTGTCATTTTGCAAATCTTGTGCTCCGTCGGTGCGATTCACAACTACTGTTATTGCAGGGCCAGCATGCCTCTTTCCCGGTCCCGTAATCCCGAGGTTATTCATTCACCTGTTTTAGATAGCTAGCTCTGTGCCGAGCAGGATCAAGTGAATTGGAATTTTAAAAAAAAATCCGTAATTCTTCCGACGGCGGGCCGCGTTTGGCATCCTCGGACGGATATGAAAACGGACGCTGCAGCAGTCTCCCGCTTCCACTTTGTGATCGCGGCGCACACGGCATGACACGCATCAAACGATGGTCTCGTTTTCCTCCTGTCATGAAGATGAGTTTCCTAGGAGAATCGGGTGATGATGTGATTTCTCCTTGGTCGAGTCCAGAGTCTCATTTCAGCAAGCGGACAATACTCCGTAGTCTGTAGTCCCGTAGTCAGCGAGCGTCGCCCATGTAAGGCTCCTGATCAAGCCACGGCAGCAAGGCATGCGCTGGAACTTCCTGATTTGGCCCCTTCACGCCCTGTTGATCAGCCGCTCGCCTCTCGATTTGATTTACCAGACATAAGAAACGCCCTCGACGTAATCTGTACATACCAACCACATCTTGGCCGTCACCGCCGTGGGTACGTCAAGTAATGACGATTCGCGCGGATACAATGAGGGAAGATGCATGTATCCATGTCGTCACCATGTCGCTATTGCAATCAGGCCTACACTCGGCCGAGCTGAGAAGTCAGCTTAACTGCAAGGTAAAATGGCCAAAAGCAGTGGTAGCCATCGATGCCATGTCCAATCGAGCTCTGCGCTGAGCCGACTGGGAAAGTCAAAAAGTCGAAAAGTCGAAAGCAAGAAGAACCCAACGCAGACCCTGGACCCCCCAAATCCCCGCACTGACAACATTTGTCAAAGTCTGATCCTTGCCTCGAGGGTCCCGGAAACGAGCCCAGCAAAGTCAAAATCTGAAACACTGGGTTTCAACGTGTGGTGGCTGCCACGTGCTGCCGTGTTGTGTTGGCTGCGCCAGACCAGACCCGACAGACCATGTAGAAATGGACCCTTCAATTCTTCCTCCGGACTCCGGAGGGTTGCAGTGGCAAAGGGATTCTGAAACACCGCATCAATCATGCATGTGCTGCACAATGGTACTCGGAATAAATCCGGACAGAGGTCCATCGTAACTGAAAGAGGCATTCCGTTTTCTGGCGCTATTCCGAGCGCACGTCCATGCCATCCGGTCGGTTCCATCGAAAAACGCCCGCCAGTGTAGCCACACCCCCAGCCTTGGAGAGCCGGATATCGACTTGACATGTTGCCCTCGAGAGAGCCTGCCGGCTGTCGCCTATCTAGTCACTACGGTTAGTACTGCGACGATGCGGCATCTATTCGACCATCACAAAGTAGCGGCCACACCTTTCCATGTCGGTTCGTTTCACTCGTGCTCATAGACGATTGGCTGAGTGTATGTCATTTATTTTATTCCCATCGTGACAATAACATGGCCGCCCAATTCGGGTGGGTCTAAATCGAGGCAAGATGAAGGAAACAACCAATGTTTCATTCATCATCTACGAAAACCTACTCCACTTTCAACCAAGATTAGGACGACCCCCGATGGAGTTACTCACATGATCGAGGCCAGGATGTGCTAACCTTACTCATGTCATGCCAGCAGACGAGATGGAGGGTTCATCGAACTGCCGGCAAGTCATTGTCACGGCTGGTAAGCATGAGCATCGGACCAAAGGATATATGCCATAGTCCCTGGTGTATATTACCAAGGGACTATTCATTTGGCCAATGCGTTGCGGTCCAGCAAAGCACGGTCCAGCAGTTCGTGGTCATCAAAGCAAATATCCGGCGGCCAACTTTGTTTTCATTTCAGCCGGATCGGTTCGATTCGATTTTGACTTTGACTTTGACTTTGACTTTTTCTTTCACAAAGGGCGTCTTGCTGCGGCTGACGAATGCCCACGTTCGTGTTTGGAAACAATGTCCAGTGAGTAGGCAGCGCTAATTTCTCACTTTTGACCAATGCTCTTTGTTCCGGAGCAAGTCGTTCCACTTCTGGCAGTAGTGAGTGCCTGTTTGGTGTTGGACCAGGTATTTAACATGAGGCTTAAATACCATCCTCGCCTTGTTGGCAACAGCGGATGGTTCGTATCGGCCAACCATCCTTGTCTGACTGGTCTGCTTTCTCCACTGCATTCACATGGACCGCATAATTTGCGAATGAGTGGCGCTCAGTCATGTTGTTGAATTGATGAAGGCTACCTAGACACATGCTCCAGTCTCGATGCTCGCGGAGTATTCTATACCATGTACGTCGGGTGGGGAGGAGTGTGCTGATCAAGATGAGGCTCGTCGACTTGCGGAGATCTTGATGTGGGTTCAAGACGTTTTGAAACAAAGGTGGGCTCTGTAGGGTCTAGCCAGGCTGGTATCGTGTTCGGCGAGTACGGGCAACGTACATACGTACGGTTAAAGTTAGCTGGGCACTAGACGAATTAGTAAAGAGCAAGACGTCAAGTTGGCGTTGAAGATGAAAAGTGTATCTGGTGAGCTGCGCACGCCATCTTCCAGAACTAATACCCGTTGTGGCTTCCTGTGGCTCCTGTGGCTCCTGTGGCTCCTGTGGCGTTACCGGTGCGGTAGGTACATACAGCCACACTGACCGGGGCCTTCCTGGGGATCAGGCGACTCTGGCCAATCGCAAGATCTGGCCAATCGCCATTCGCTCAAGTGGAGCCCAGCCACATGACCCCCTCAATCTACCGAGTAAAATCCTTCCTCAACCTTCTTTGTGTTTATTGTGTCGAGCGTGGCACTTCAGCCAACCACCGTTATCTAAAGATGATTCCCTTCATTTTGACGTCTCTTTGAGGGTAACATGGCGCGTTACCGCGAGGCTGCTTGATTCTAACGACTGGTATGTCTTTGTTTTGCATTGCTTGAGACTGTTGACTTCCAGCCCCCGCGAGCACAAAGGGCCACATGTGAAAGCGCACTTCAGAACTGGCGATACTATACCACGGCCAGCAGGTTCCAAAAACGCAAGCTTTGCACAGCACGGTCTTGCAATACAGTGCACCAAGTCATACTCGCGCTACGTAATCGATTCGCAAGCCACATTCTTCTATTCGTTTTTGCATAGATCAGATTGGCGGGGCGAAAGCCGTTGGTTGAGCTCGCCCTCACACGCCGGGCCCGCTGAAGATTGCGCCCTTGGTGTTGAAGATTACGTCTAGTATTACTGCGCCACTACTCCGTATATACTTGGTGTTTCCAGTCTGACCTGATGATATCTCCGGTTTTTTTCTAGGCCGATGAGCTTTTGCCGGCAGATTCGGGCAACCTTGGCTTTAGCTGGGGCTGGATTCGCACGCAACGCCACAAACTGCCGTTGACAGGACGCCGCTATCTGCCACTTGGGCTCTTGACACTGCGACGATCTTTTCGGAACAATGTACTAGGGACGGGTATCAACTTTTGCTCCAAAAGAGGGTAAAGGCATTCAGTTCTGTGGCCATATTGTCAGTGTGGAGGGGGTTCCAAGGGCCACTGGCGAAAAGCACATGATAAGACAATCGTGCCTTTACACCTTTACAGTGTCACATAGCTGTTCCTTTTCGTCGGACATCTGAGATATCTGAACCCCTCCCCTCCCCTTTCCCTAATCACGCACAGATGGAATCGCCCGCAATAAACAGAGTTGCGCTTGGGATTCCGTCACAACCACGCCGATGGATTGGGCCAGCCAAACAAACAAAGACTTGGTTGGGTCTTGTTCCCACTTGCATGTCAGTGGGCAGGCACAAGGCCGCTTGTTGTGTCACAGACTTGAATAGTCTTGGTTCGTTCGGGACGTTAGTCGTAGGGAGTAGTGCGTGCTGCTTGTCACAGTACCGGGCAGGGCAGGGCAGTGCACGTTCTGATCGACATATTGACGTGGGCAAATTAACAGACGGCTTGTTTCCGCACCACGGAAGTAGCACTGTTCTTTTTATGGACTCGGGGTCAATACTGGTGGACCGTGGTACAACCAACACCACACTCACCTCACGATGCAGTTCCAGGCTGTCAAAGCGCAAGCTACGTGTGGAAACACAGGTTCACCACTGTAATCAAACCCACAGTTTCCAAGGGACCTGCCGGTTCCTTTTGGTGAATGGGCGAACCGAAACCCTGGCAACTTGTTAAGCAAGAAAGAGGATCACCACCAACAACCTGTGCGTGGGCCCTCAGTCAGCAGGAAGGATGGTAAAGATAGACAGACAGGTGGGCATATGTCCGCTCTCGAGATGGAGAGAATACAGAGCCGTCACGCATTTCGTATGGTATACTTCTCTTCCTTCTTCCGTTGTTCAAAACAACCACGTACTTTCGACGTCAATGGCCACATCTCCAATGTTCACGGAGAATGGACTTGCCCATCGCCTGCAGCTGAAAGCCCGGAGGCACCCGAGTTCCCATAATTCCAAATACATGTAAACGTCGCCGTGCACGGCTGCGCAGAATGAAATGGATGGGAGACGCGGCGCATTCAGGCCAGCCTAGATTCCTGTCTGCTGCAATCCACGCCCTCCGCGATTGTGGCCGGAAACGAACAAGAATCGACTTGGAATCGATGGTGGGGGGGCTAGTGCTTGCTTCTTTCTTTCTTCGTAGAACGAGAAAGCATCTTTCTTGAGCCGTCGTCGTCGCAAATACGATGGTGGCTGGGCTGGCAGGTGCTCTGTCTTTGCGATGATGCAGCCTCATTTACGCCGTACAAGAGAGCCATTGAACTTGGAGAGGACACCATCTCGACTACGGCCTTGTTGACGCCATCGATATATGGCTCTGTCAGGGTCAGGGCAACGGACTACACTTGACGTGGATAAATAGAAGCGAACCAAGCCTTGCACCAAAGAAGTGAGAGAGCCGATCTTCCTCTAACAATCCCGCTATCCCCTCTCGTCCAAAAAAAAAAAAAAAAAAAATCGTCATTACCTTCTTCCCAGCATCATGTCCTTCATGCCTCTTTGCGAAGCAGATGGACGTACAGCCGAGAGGGCCACATCCCACGTCCACTTGACCTTGTCAAACAGAAACCACGTCTTCAAGAATCTTCAAGAATCTTCATCATCTGCAGCTACCGACCTGGGCACCGCTGACATGAAATATATCCATTCTTCAGTCCCCTTCCTCAATTCACCCCTACTTTCATCAACTGGATTGCTTTGCTCACAGGAGACATCACTCAGATACGACCTGCCTGCTCTGAGTGGTACGCTGCGCCAGGCTATCTTGACCCCGTCTTCTCGCCTCGGTCAGTCCAATATATTGCGCAAACCCCCTACGAACAAGGGAAGATGAACCCTCGTGGTTGACAATGAGACGGCTGCTGATGAAAATCGCTGATAGATATCCAGACCCAGCAAGCCTTCTCGCAAGCATGCAGGATCCATGGATCAAGCCCGTTTCTATATTTGGGTCTTTTCACCTTCAATTTCCTCCACCAACCGGCTATTTAGACAATGACTGCTCATCATTGCCTTGTATCCCGGAACGGCCGTCTTAAAAACGTCACACCGGCTCTTTCTGACCAGCGCAGGGAACGGCATGGAAAGGCTTGCAGCAATTCCGTGTCTCCTCATTCGGGGGCAAGAAGCCGTTACACACATGCATTACTCCGTACAAAGAGGGTTAAATGTGCATCTTGGCCCTTTCTCTTTCTTGCGTTTTGTTCAACACTCCTTGTTCGTCTATTCGTTCAATTGTATCATGGACGCGGCAGTGGATGCTGGCTGCCGCTGACGCGGCCAACATCGGACCTTTCATCTCCGCATGCTATCGAATGATAAATAGCGCCTCACATGCAATGACAATGGCCGGCCGTCGGGAAGTGGTGGTACAGAGATCCTCAAGACGCATGGTCTGTATTACCAACAATAGATCAAGTCTTGGTAGTTCTTCATTGCCCATTCTTGACCGAGGTCAGATGATGCCTCACGCCATGGTGGTGCTCGAAGACGAGACTCGGAGAGACAGCCACAGCCAAGCCAGATGGAGTTCCGTCTCCAACGAAAACGTCACAAAGCGGAAAAGCCTTGTACTTGCCTGTAGGGACAGCCATGATCCTGGCATCTGGATGAGGAAACTCACACCTACCCGCAAACCAGATGTGGATGTTTCCACTTGGAAACATTGACTCACTTTGGGAGCGCATACGTGGTGGCACTTACCCGTTTGTGCACCTATGTCCCTTTGTGGATCGGTGTAGGAGATATTGATATTGGCTGTGGAACTTCAAGGCGATACGCGAGACAGCATCCACGGCAATGACCAGATGAGGTCCAAAGAAACTGCCTCGCTTTCCGAATTTCCTCCACCGAGTACTTCGTCCGGCTGATGCTTTTGACCGGTGAGTGGGCTGTGTCGCCAATACACATCCGTTCGCGAGAGGACGTGTTCAAAACGCCAATTTGGGCAGGTTTCCTGGTGGCCAATTGACCAGACTCATGAGCTGCATTGGCCGCGCCGCCTCATGACGACATCTGGATTTGTTTCGCGTCAAAATGTACGGAGTACGGGCTGACATAGTTGACATAGTGATGCTACTTGATATGAAGGTGGATTGATCCTCAACCCCGGCTCGTCATGTGAAAGGGCAAAGCTCATCCACAGTTGTGACCTGCCTGCTCGTTAGCTTAGGTTTCGTTGCGAGGTACTTATGATTCAAATGATCCGTTATAACTATAATTAGGTACATTAAATACGCAAGATAATGCAACGCACCCGATTATAGTTATAACGGATCATTTGAATCATAAGTACCTCGCAACGAAACCTGCTAACAGGCAGGTCACAGCTCTGGATGAGCTTTGCCCTTTCAATTTTGTAATTTTCTGCTGGTGGGATAGCGGACTCACGGTGGTACGTACTACGTACCCGAACCTGAAAGCCTGGAGAACCACATTGTGCCGCTCAATAGTTGATCTTGAGCCCCATTACTTGTCCGGATGACAAGTTCCGACATGGCCTCCAGAGTATGTACAGGGATATCGAATAAACGGCGTCGGCTCGTGGCTCCGCAGGGTATCAACGACATTGAGGCTTCCAACGATAGACCTATGTTTGGCGCAGCAACACCTCGGTTATCGCGCCTATATGAAAGGCCAATGTTATAACACAAAGTGATCAGTATTGAGCAGCATCCCGACAGCAAGACCAGCCACACAAGTCTAATGAATGATCCCCATGTCACCCGCACTCCCCGTGGACGGATCAAATCTGGGTCGAGACTCGTGGTGGGAACAGCGGCAGGGCGGAAAGAGGTCCCACGGGGCCCATGAAATGCAATGTCTATCCACCGGCGCGGCACGTCGGGTTACTGAGCAAATATTGACACCTGACCAAGGAGGCGAAGCGAAAAAGACGCAAGCGTAGGTTGGAAACACGAAGAAAGAAAAGGCTTGCGTGACTTTGCAACCGTCGAGCTAATTATCTGGTGCTTTCCTCAAGGAAGGAAGAACCCTCCGTTCCGAGACCAAGAGTCTGGTCGAATTCGGATCTGAGGACATCCCCACATCCCACATCACACTTCATCACATTTCACCGCAAAAGCAAGTTTCACCTCTTGCTGACCCTTCCCCCTCCCCCACACCAAAAAAACCCCTGCACAACCCAAATCTCTCCATAATGGCAGAATGTCTGTCTGCCGCAGAAGAGACTGAAGAAGCCCCGTGTCATCAAGCTGCAGCAATACAGTTGCAAGGTTGCCTCTGATCTGTCATTTTCGGTACCCCATGCCTGTGATTGTGCTTCTTCTTTTTTTCCTCATCCATCCATCCATCCATCCATCCGTCCATCCTGGATGTCGTGGATGCGTTTGGAATAGCGTCTCTTCTCTTTTCGTACTACGCTCTTCCTTTGCTTTTTCTACTGCCCACTCCTCCCTTCCTTTAAGCCGAAACCATGATTAGACCGTCACCGCGCTGGAACCCACGCCGTGGTTGGGAAGCCAGGAGTGAGCGTCTCTGCCAGCCGCAGCGAGCAAAGGAAGGAGAAAAAGAGACTTTGCCCAAATGTATCTCTTCCGGGAATCCAAGTACCTCTTTGCTGGCGTCGTTTGACGTGGTCAGAGAATAAGAGAGCCGAGTTTTCTCTCGAGGCACGCCCTCGCCCACCAAACTATGTGCACATAGTGCACACCTCTGCCGATAATAACAACGCGAAACCTTTTTTTTTCCAACGCGTCTAGGGTAGGCTGCCATGGTGGACGTATCATCTATGCCAATGTCTATTTTGGCTGCTGTATCGACCTCTAAAGAAATGCTTTAATGCCCATTTTGCGTCACATCATCCATGAATTGGTTGCAAACAATCTCACTGGCAATGTGTTGAAGAATTACATCCTCAACGCCCGACAATGCTGTTTGCTGTTCCTTGCTTCATTTACACCCCGCCCCCTTCTACATGCAAAACAGCGTCGTAGAGCACCGTTACTGTCCTCCAACGTCTAATTCGAACTCCACCTCGGCCGCGGGTGAACCATTTGATGTATGTGCGGCTGGTTCGCCACTTGTCAAACCTTTGCGAATCGCGAGGACGCTATCGACAATGACGGCATCGATGCCCTCTTTGACTTGTCTCTGCGGTAGCTCATTAGCATAAAATGCATGGATGAAAAAGATGGCCACTCGTAGTAAAGGCTTACCTGAACCATTATCGGATCATTATTCAGCACTCCATAGCTGACACATACCAACCCGATTTCCTTGACTACCTTGACCAGGCGAGGACTGTTGATGAGAGGCTCTGCCGCAGAGACAATCCCAGCAGATTCCATCGGCTGGCGAAGCGGATGGCTTCCTGTAGTGAGGATGCTCGGATGTCGCCAACAGGACTGCAGCCAGCATCCGTCAGGAACAAAATGGGGATCGACGGTTGCTTAAAGCTGAGACATAGGCAAATATCGGGGTTGAAGGAACTCAAAATAATGTGGCGATTCTCAACCAGGTCGTAAACCTTGGACAAAACTGTGTCGCAAAGGAGTTCAGCTCCACTGCATACGTATCCATTTCGTGTTCTTCGCTTTCGTGAAGCATGGGATATTTAAGTTCCATGTTGAATCCAATCTCCTCTGGCAACTTGCGGAAAAGATCCTCGAGAGTAGCAAAAGGTGCTTGGATAAAGTTTCCACGAGAGTTTGCCTTGTAGCCCTTCTCCTTGAAGTCCCTCGTGTGCTTCATCCGTTCCTCCATCTCCGCATACCCAGAGCCTGCATATCCCATCGACAAAGATCGCTTGGGTGGCGCGAAGCTGTTGCTACGGGGGCGAACCGGCAGATCATCGACCGTGTCTCTGTTTTGGCTATTTTGATGATGAGCCCGGTCTCTCCCTTTGTCAGGGTTGATGTGGAGAAATTGCTCCAACGTGAGAGTATGGACGGGTGCATCGATGCCCGTTTCACTGACCAGGAAGTCGTGGTAAATCACGGGAACGTGGTCCTTGGTCAGCTGGACATCAAACTCAACGTATTGTGCGCCCAGATTGGCCGCGGCGATGAAAGATGGCAGAGTGTTCTCGCCAAGTTGCAGCGACTTGTTTGATGTGAGATTCTTGCCTAAGCCTCTGTGGCCAATGAGCATGGTTGACGACAACGTTTTCCAGTACGTCTGTCGCGAAGTAATTTCCATGTTCGGGTGGTAGAAGGGGTGATGACAAGGAAGTTGAAATTCACCGTTCCAATCACTTCGAGGTTGCTGGACATGATTGGCACACATACATCACCCTGAAGGTTCATCCGCCGTGAACCTATTGATGGCCTTATGGTCGAGAGCAACGCAACGGCGCGGCCAATCTTGTTCTTCTCGCTCCCAGAATAGGTTGGTATGATATCAAACATGAGCTTCACCTTGGTGGCGTCGGTAGTTTTGAACAGAACGGGCTCAGTTGAAATACCTTCATGGACAGGAAGATCGATGGTCGTCGGATCGCCCTGTGCTCCGGTAGCACTGAGAACCACAGACAGGGCCGTGTCCAGCTGTGTGCTGTGGGCTTCGGTTAGAGGAACGCTGTCAAGATGCACAGCCTCCGTAGCTTTGCGGATGTCCATACTGCCCAAGCTGACAAGCACCAGGCTCTCATTGGTGAGATAGCGGTGGCCAAAGGTCTTGACGGGCTCGGCAGGCCGAGAAGCGTTGCTGTTGGCTACGTTCGACCGTCTTCCGTCAATAGATGAGCTCTCTAGCATGTTTGACTGTTGCTGTTGCAATCTTTCTGAAAGTCTAGAGGCAGCTTCCTCTTCGTTCGTATGCGTGGCGAGGAAGCGCGCAATGTCCATATGTCCGCGCAACGCAGCGTGTTCCTTTGCCGTCCAGCCAGACGCATCAGGTTTGGACACATCGGCACCGGCCTCGACAAGAAGCTGAACCACCCCGAGTGATCCGTCGACAGCAGCGACGTGGAGGGGAGTCCACGAGTAGGAGTTCTCTGCAATCTCAATGTCGGCTTTTTGAGACTCACTGCCCCGGAGGATGATTCGAGCGCAAGCTTCATGGCCAAGCGTGGCAGCAATGTGCAAGGCAGTTTCGCCCGTCTTGTCGGTCCAGTTGATATCGACACCCGCTTCAACCAGCATCTTGACGATCGGTTCGTAGTTGGACTTCGTGGCCAGTGCGAGTGAAGCGCCAGACTTGGGAATAGTCTTTCGAATCTGGACTCTGGCCTCACTACTGCCTTGCCAGTTTTCACCCTGAAGCAGGGCTTGTGTGGTCAGGGGTGGCCTCCAATGACACTCAAGTGAAGAGGTGCGTATCCATCATTGTCGTGCCACTCAGGTGCATCAATGCCATCCTTGGCATCGAACTGGTTCCAGTCTTGCATGTATTTCATAATGATCTGACAAACCACAACGAAACCGAACTGAGCGGCATAGTGCAAAGGAAGTCGTCCAAAGTTATCACGGCTTTTCAGGGCAATCCGCTGACTCTCTGACAGCTGATCCAGGAGATAAATGAGGAGCTGAACTGCTTCATCTTCTTTTTCGAGCAGGTTAGATTCCTTTGTGTTAATCGCCTTGACGGGCACCGATGAGGACACAGCAGGCTGGAGATGGCGGTTGGAGAATTGCGTCCCAATTGGCACTGGATAAACATGAGACTCCTCGTCGTGGGAACTCGGCTTGGTACGGCCTATGTGAATGACTAGTCGGTGAATGCAATTTCGGCCATTGATGTCATCCAGCTCATCCAGATCCTTGACTTGGGTCAAAAGAAAGGCAATGCACTGCCTTGAGCGCCCGGAGATGGATCGCTGCAAGAGGTTGAGGAGCAATGACGGGCCAGACGGATCTGAGGTGATGTTGGCGTCGATAAGCCCCCATTTTAGCGAAGAAACGTCATCATTGCGAACAGCTTGGTCCAGGATGTCCAGCTGTGCCTGTGGCAGCTTGAGCATAGCTTTGGCTGATGCGCGGCCCAAAGAGCGCGTAGAACGATCTGACGTGGAATCATCAAGCTGCTGCGCATCGCTGAGGACAGACAACCATCGATTGATTTCGGAGAGCAACCTGGTGACGTTGCCGTCTTTGGCGAACTGCTTTGGATCAACTTTGGTGGAGATGTAACGATGCTGGTAGGAAATCTGTGGCACTTTCTTATCAAGCTTCTTGGTGATCTTGACAAAGCCTCTGCGATTGATTTCACCAAACCATTGCAAATTTCTCAACTGAGTTCGAAGATCTAGTAAGGCGCCCATAAGCTCTTCGACCTCATCTTGATCAAGAGTGGCCACGACGTCGGGTACGCGGCCGTAACGGTTGTGTAGATTATTCAGCCGCCGGCATGCCTCAGCAAACTTCTTGTTGTAAAGGAGTCCACATCCTCAAGATTGCGGTCGAGGGCGAAGAAGAGTTCTGCAGGCTGTGAGTTAGGAAACCCGGGGTTTTGATTTACCCCGAATGCATTCTTCTCTTTTGTGGGTTGATCATGGATGGCAAAAGACGCCCACCTGCTGGATCTACCGTTTCTCTATTTCTGGCTTTCTCGGAAAGAGCCTTGACGAGCTTCTTGAGTCCTTTGTAGTTGATATACGAAGCCGCCCACTCGGGAACCTGATTCCGCGATAGACTTTACAATATCGAAAGGAAGCATTCGTTTCAGTGACTCTGCCCCTTCAATTTGGTGCAAGTAAAAGATGGGAATCCGATTGGGGAAACTCACTTCCGTCCAAACTTCATACTGGGCCAGGACCATTCAGGTGTTCCCTTTCTTCTTTCTTCTCTTGAAGTGAGTCGAACTTGTCACTCTTTTGCTGAATCGTTGATATGCTGCAAACTCAATTCGAGATCTCGGCTGAAAACATCAATTGGCGAGCCCAGGCAAAGCTTTGTTCCAGTTGGGTCACTGCATATCCTGGCGGCTCGCCTTTTTTTTTTTAATAATGCAATCGCGAACCCCAGAGCAAGACTTGTGAATCAGGACAGGAATGTCGAACAAAAATGCAGAAAAGAAGCAAAGAAGATGGAACTGCAGAGAGCTAGTCAGAACTGAAATCTGGCATCATCTCGGGTGAAGAAGAGGAAAAAGGCCACTAATTTCCCAGTGCCGACCGACCTTGTAGAGAGATGGACCCTGAAAGGTCTCGTGATCGTTCCCCGTGTCAAGCAAGTCTTTCCCCCAACTGCCTGAGTTAGCTCTGCCAGTTTGCCAGTTTCGGAACATTTGTTGAACGCATCGTGAGGCCGCACGGATCAACAGGGCATCCACTGAGCATCTCCTTCATTACCTCGTGAGGAAGAATTCCAATAGCGGCTCTGCAACGAGACGCGCAGCGAGCAAGCAAGCAACAATTGCTTCCACGATCAGCGGATAAGTCAAGAGCAGAGACAGCTCGACCGGAGCATATGTGTCCCGTGGGTCTCGTACTCAACGTCGGTCCCTTTAAAGCTTTTTCGGTCACAAGCCCTCATTGATGATGTGCGAGTAAGTGTCCCGAATGTGGAGTCTCTGGGTCATCCTCTCGGTTTGGCGACCGAAGAAACTGAGGAGACTATTGAGGACGGGCGGCACGATTATGGAGCAATACTGCAGGATTGATACCGAGAGAAGCAGGGTCTCACGCAACCAACCCACGCATCCGACCCCAGACGAACGGGACACCGGGAGGAGGAGCCAGATTGACAGGAGTGCCAGGCCGCTTTCAAACACGTCACGGCTGCATTGCTGGAAGAAGGCACGGCCGGGGACGGCGGGCCCTGGGAAATGAGGGCGTGAGTCTATCGGCCACGCCGCTGTGGGCTGTCCGCTGGCCGCTGTGGGCTGTCCGCTGTCCACTGTCCGCTGTCCTCCCACCAGTTCCTTGATTGATCTGATTTGTCCAACATCGAACTCCGATGACCAGCCACGCCTATCAGTGAACTCATCAATCATCAACAATCCAGTCGTCAAGTCCGTCTTCACGCTAATCCAGTGCACATTGTTCACATTGTCAGCAACGTGCTCTCCGACGCGCGCTGCTCTAGAATTGTTTGTTTTGCCACGACAACCTAGGTAGTCTGCGGCATGCGTAGCATAGCAGTCCGAGCGAAATGGACACGCCTCTGACTGAGACTTACGGCATCTACCGAGTTTCACGATACCCCGATTTCAAACATACCTACTTGCCTGTGTCGGTCGGTAGACAAATAAATGGGTATCTACGTGCGGAAAGTAGTTCAAACGTAATGTACATAATATGGTATTTGCACAGGTACAACGCTCTCAGAGGACGGGTTCTCAACTTGGCCCAAAATCACCGTCCCCTTGAATTCTTCATCTCATTTCAACATGGCGTGCAAAGGCTATGAACCAATTGCCCAATGCTTCATCTCGACGGACCCAGCACGATTGGGCTGTCGCGACCACGCAAGTAATCCTCCAGGTTTGTAGTCAGCTTCTCTTGGCAGGGCGTGGCCTTGCTTGCGTGCACAACTCGTCATCGCTGTTGAGGTTGACGATACTTCGCGTGGTCTCGGTTCCAGATGGATACCGAGTTGCTTGGCATCAACGGTCAAGGGTCCACTTCCGGGTCAAAGACTCGTCTTCGACGACGTTCTTGGTTGCATGCGATGAAACGAGCGGCCGACCCAAAGGCAATTCGGTTGAGGGCAAGGCGTTTTCGATCTCTTGGCACAATTCCAAGGATCGACGCACTGCGTTGGCCCCAACATGTAATGCCATGGACGTTCGGAAGGAGATCGAGAACTGCGGGTACAAGAGTTTGCTCTCAATGGAGCTCGTTGTCTTCTGGACATGCTCATATTCCTTCCATAAGCTCTCGGTTTGTAACAAGCGACGTTTGAATCCGAGAAACTCGTCACGAGGTCCCTTTCTGGGCGTGTGAAAATTTTCCAGTTCCATGTCTGCAAACAGTCGATTGGCCTCGGCCATGAATTCGAGGAATCGATTCCACTTGGGCGCCGATATATACAAGTTGGCCAGGCGCTTTTGCTAGGTTCTTGACCGTTGCTGCCCAAGCCACAAAGATCGATCAAGGCGGACGTCCGGCTGAGCAGATGCGCCGCGCTGGCACCACCTGCCTGAGACAGAAGATTCTCCCACTCTTGCAAGCTCAACATCAACCCTCGCACCATTCGCACTGCAGCTTTCCAGTCCAGAGCAGCAACGCACTCATCAAATAAGTGTGTCATTGTTCGAGTGCTCAGGGCAACCCCAGAACGTACACAAGTTATAAACAGCGTTGCGGCGTCGGCGAAGAGCTTGAAGTGAAGCAGTCCATCGAGCATCGTTTCGACCAAAGTCGTGTTCAAAGGACCGTGCTCCCAAACCCATTGTCCAGTTCGTGTCCGACGCTTCAAGTCTGCAGCCCATTTCTGCAAATCAGGCATTCGTGCTATGTCATTGATATGCCGCCTTCTTATTTTCGCGCCGGTCAACTTATCCAGACCTGTTAGGCACGAGATGACGCGGAGAAACTGTCCGTGGTTGTTTGTTGACTTGTAGTGATTGAGAATTGCGGTGTAAGTTGAAGGTGTTGGTTTCATCAGTCGCTGATGGAAAAGGAAAACACCACGACGTCGGACAAGGCGTGGTAGCCAGACTTATCGAAGGCCACAATCAGAGTGTTATACGTGTGCATATCAGGAGGATAGGCTGATACCAGTAGGTTGTAGCAAATTCTCCCAATTTTCTCTTTGAAACTGAGGTTTTCTGCACTAGTCAGAGCTCGAATCTGGCTATTAAGGAGTGATGAATTTTTGCCGCACGTTCGGGGTCGATAGATGGGAATGAGAAGTTTGGGTATCCTTTGGTTACCAGTTGTCGAATTTCATCGAATGCTGAGCTATGAGTCGCGCCGTTATCAAGAATTTCTGCTCGCCGCAGTAATCGTTGAACAAACAGTTCTGTGCTCAACGAATCCCGGAGTAACTGCGCATAGTTTCGTGGTCCCCGAAGATGTACTTGACCATCAAGTGCGTCTGCCGCGATTGTTCTCTCGAGTTTCTCGTAGTTGGTCTTTCGCATCGCACGCAAGGAAGGTTCACCGACTGCATTGTAGAACTCGGTCTTCAAGCTGCTGATCAACTCTGACGCAGTGACGGTCGCAGGTTTGTGAATTTCTTTCATGTAGGGTCTATCCTGATAGATCCCCTTCAGCGTTCGCCACAGAGAGTCCATTTGTTGTATTGTGAGATATGACGAGGTCGCTTCGCGTGGTGACGAATCTGAGGATCGCTCATGTAACTCGCTCAATTGTCTCCTCGCCTCCTCCAGTTGTCGATCCAGTTCCTTCCTTCGATCATCTTTCCGGACGGCGTCAACAACTGCAGCAGTCGCAAATACCGAGCTATAACAAGCTGTAAAGATTTCGGCAAACGTTGCTTTACGTCTTCCAGCAACGCCAGTAGCCCGCCGTCCTATGGTGCCGACCGCTGTGCTGCAGGCTCGGCACCCGCAACGGTGAGCCTGGCCGGCTCTAGCCCAGAGCGACTTCATCACGTCAGCATCTGGTGCCGAAAACTTACGACGAAGAAAAGCTCAACTTGCGATGTAGCTCTAGTTGGGTTCGAAATGATTTGCAGTGGGTGGGCTCCATATACGATCACGTGAGGCTCAGAGGACTGACTGGAGCTTGTCCCGTCCCCACAACGCCGCCTAAGGCCCTGATTCCTTATTAATCAGAACTGATGAAACTGATGAATGAGCGTTGTCTCGAGGTCGACAGAGTGACTACATATATTTGAACCGAGATCGCATGAGCAACTTGACCTTGAGGTCGACCAAATCTCCCAACCATGTTTACTTTGACTATAAAGGCTGATCAAGTTGGGTGAGCTCACTCCTGTACCATGATGCGGCAACACCAACAACACACTGACATTATGCTAGGGTGACAAACCTCAGACCCGACGACACGCAAGAAAACCCTTTCTGGTACATGTTCAAGGTTCAATGTACTTCATGTAGGAGACACATGACAATTATGTGGGAGTCAACCGTTTCGTCTGTTCATCCATCAACCCTGCTCAAGTTTCCTTTGCTTTTGTACCCGGGCGAACACGCCTACTGACACTTTAGTCCAGGAAACCAACGAAATGAGTGGCAGTCGAGGGGAGGCCAATTTTGTCTGGAGATGCAAGAACTGCAAGGTATCATGGATGCAAATACACCATGTAAAGTACTTTATTCTTATTCACTTGCTTACATATTATTAGCGTGAATCCTCTGCTTCCATCAAAGCTGCACCGGTTGCATACGAGCAATCGGAACCGGCCAAGACACACAAGATGATTGAATTCGACTGCCGTGGACTTGAATTCACCGAATTTAAGCCAGAGGTAAAGATGGATTCAAACTAGACACTGGTGACTGGCCGTCGTGCTGACAAACCCGCAGGGTGAGTGGCTCGCAGAGGGCACGGATTCGGCCACAAAGTTCACTGGTATCGACCTGAGTGACGGAGAGTGGTTCGACTATGATGAGAAAGCCGGCGATGAGGTTAGCATCAAGGACATAAGCTGGGAAATCCGCAGAGCCTAACGCTAAAATGAATGATTGTCTCAATACAAATTAAAAGATTAAAGCCCAACTCAACACTGAATGGGCTACTAGTCCACGAGTCCACGAGTCCACGACCCCGGGTAATAAATAATAAATAGCTGATGTCGTTATCGATACCCCTCCACACCCCCAACATGTGGGTCCAGCAACTTTCTTCGTAGCCAACATGCCTGCAATGCAAGTCTGGCCATGCCAGGACACTTTGCTCGTTGCATTATCATGGGATCGCGGACCGATCTGAGGATGGCATCCCGGAGACTTGCAGCTGACCTGGATTTTCTCACCGATGCAGCGCATCTCCTGCGCCAGACAGCTCCAGAAACTTCTGCCCATTTGATGAGGCAGCGCGCGGACTTGATGTATCACAATGGCCTGGCCCAGCATGAGTTGCACCGTCAACATGTCTGTGACGCTTGCGGACACATCATGATTCCCGGGCAAAAAACGACACTGAAGCTTGAAAGTCGGAAAAGAGGAGAGACGAAACGGAGCATCATGGACAAACTGGACAAACTGGACAAGCTGGACAAAGCTGCTTCAACTGGTCCAATCAAGAGCATCACCTGTGGGCATTGCAAAGGACCACCCGAATCAGTCTCCCGCCACCAGAGGCCGTGTCACGTCGAAAGACGCCGCAAGCACCTACAGTAAACAAGAAGACGAATATGCCAGTATCAGGACTACATGAACAGAAATCGGCTTCAGAAAACGCCTCAAACGCTTCAAATGCCAGCAGCAAGAAGCGCGCCAAGAACAGAAAGGGAGGTTTGCAGGCTTTGCTATCCGGGCAGCAGCAAAAGTCGAGCAACTCGCTGTCACTGGCAGACTTTATGAAATGAGCAGCAGATGCTGGAAGAGAACAGTGCCGCGCCGCTGCATTCACAGTCACTCTGCTAGCTATAGAAATTGGCTCATGTCTGGACATGGGAGTTTTTTTTTTTTTTTTTTTTTGCAGTTGGCAATGGAAGCTTCAGTTGCCTTCTACTAGCGCCCGTACCAACCAACTTGCCCCTCCTTCTTCGTGCATGTGCAGATTTGCGGCTGCCCTCCAAAAATTTCCATTGCTCCTCTATGTAATATCCAACACACACACACACACACACACATTTGGACCAACTTGCGATGCCGAGAGCCTCGCATACTACATCATGTCCGCAGACGATAAAAAGAGATCACAACCCTGGGACCAAATGAGTTCTTCCAGTCAATAGGCAATAAGGTCGAGGGTTTTCCAGCACCACAGATGGACCTACCACCGAAGAAGAAGAGTATAGACCGGTGGAAGAAATCGAGTCGCTCTGTATGAATTGCGGCGAAAACGTGAGCTCCCAGTTCCCCGCTGTTATTTGCCAGCAAAGGAAAGGAAAGGAAAGGAAAGGAAAGGAAAGGAAAGGAAAGGAAAGAAAGACATAGACTCACATCGATGCTGATAGAAAGACACAGGGCATTACGCGACTTCTTCTGACGGCGATTCCCTATTTTCGCGAAGTGGTCATCATGTCCTTCGCCTGCGACCACTGCAATGTACAGAACAACGAGATCCAAGCCGCTGGCACCGTCCAACCGAAAGGATCACGCTACGAACTGCGTCTCACCTCACTCGAAGACTTCGGCCGGCAGGTAGTCAAGTCAGACACCGCCACGATCAAGTTCGTTGAGATGGACCTCGAGATCCCCCAGGTCGCGGCCAGCTGACCAACGTCGAGGGTCTGCTTTCCACCGTCTTGGACGATCTGGAAATGGGCCAAGAAGCACGCAAGGAGCAAAATCGAGGTGCACGGAAAAGTCGCCGACATCATCGCCAAAGGCCGCTCCATGCTCGCCGGAGACGCCTTCCCCTTCCGCCTCTTCGTCGACGACCCCGCGGGCAATTCCTTCATCGCACCCGATCTCAAAGATGGTGTAGGCAAATGGGAAAAACGAGAATATATTCGCACGACGGAGCAAAACGCGGCTCTGGGCCTTAGCCACAGCGCACCCGCCGACTTTGCCAATCCCGGCCTCACGGCTGACGGTGAAATCATACCCAACGAAGTATACGACTTCCCCGCCAGCTGTCCCGGCTGCATGCACCCCTGCACAACACACATGAAGATGGTGGACATTCCGCACTTCAAACAAGTCGTGCTCATGTCTACCGTGTGCGACGACTGCGGCTACCGCTCCAACGACGTCAAGACGGGCGGCGAAATCCCCGAGCAAGGCGAGAAAATCATCCTAACCGTCCAAGATTCCACCGATCTCGCGCGCGACATACTCAAATCCGAAACCTGTAGTCTCGAATGCCCTGAGCTCCAACTCCAAGTCAATCCTGGCACTCTCGGCGGCCGCTTCACCACCGTCGAAGGCCTCCTCACCCAAGTCCGCAACGACCTGCACAGCCAGATTTTCGAGGCTAGCGGTCCCGGCGGACAAGGAGGCGGCGATTCCATCAACTCCTCTGAGCGCACACAATGGGACGCCTTCTTCGAGGGTCTAGACGCCGCCATCAAGGGCGATAAACAATTCACTGTCGTTCTGACCGATCCCTTTGCTAGCAGTTTTGTCCAGCCGCTCGTTGATCCACCCAACGTAGACCCCAGATCAAGAGGGAGAATTATGAGCGGACGGAAGAAGAGGAGGAGGAGTTGGGGTTGAAGGACATGAAGACGGAGGGGTATGAAGAGGCGGAGGCGGCGGAGGCGGCGGAGGCGACCAAGTGATGAAATGCAGTCAGCATACACACGGTACGAAATTCTATTCTCGGTAAGGGCGCCGAGGTAAGGGGCGCCGAGGAGTTCACATGATTTTTAATTTTTTCTTGTTGTCGGCAACCAAGTTCAAGGAGCATGCATGCATGATTTGATGGTGGGGTGGCATTCAGAGAAACGCATATCGATTGTCATGTTTAAAAAAGCACAAAAAGTACTGGGGAGTTGGAAAAGCTACGACTCATTTCTTCATACCAGATTCTCACCATCATACACCACTTAGACGCATCGTAGATATCACATCAACACATCATCACATGGTATTCTCATGGCTGTCCTCATACTCAAAGTGCATGCACCATGCGCTCACTACAAATGGTAGAAATCTCCACAATGGACGATGGGAATGTACCGAAGTGACTCGAGAGAAGAGCGTCATGAACGCAAAACAGAAACAAAAAGATTTCGCCTTTGGACAAGAAAAGGAACCTTGACCGAGGAGACCGAAGACAAGGGAAGGAAGCGCAAAGAAATAAACTCCATTCTCCAAGACCAAATTCATGCTTTTGACTCTTTCGTCCATTTAGCAGAATCCCAGCAGCTGTTGCCTATCTGGAACAGCGCGGATACACTCTACATGTCTTTGACCCCTTGTTCCTGATATTAAATACGCCCATTGCCAATGTTTGCGACATGGCAAGCTGGAATGTACAACGCCGCAGAACGAGACGGGCTACAGCATCGTAGTAAAGCCGCCGTGGCCAACGGCTAAGGAAGTTTCAGAAAATTCGACAAGGAAAAATGAAAAGATGCCACATGAATCGTAGAGTCAAATCGTTCATATCCGAACTCATCGATTTTGAGTGTATCTTTTGTTGTCCGCTCATGCTTCCCGTGGCATGTCTCATCCACTGAGATAGAGGGTGAACGAACCAGGCTTCTTGACAGACATGATTCAACCAAATTTTCTCGACACAAAACTGCAATACCGAACTTAGAAGAACGATGGTTTTGTCAGAACGCGATATTCGACATAGTCCTCGCCGTCAATGTTGATAATAGTCCCCTGAGACACAAGCTTTCCCATGAACGGCCCAGTCGACTTCCGTTCATATTTGATCCCGTCATAGATTTTAGCATCATCAGCACCACCCTTTATACGCAACGTCTCCTGTCTGGCCCAGACCTTGTTCAATCGCTGCATGTCTTCTGATTCATGGAAAAGCATTCTTCCGTTTCCATTGTGGTGATGTTCGATGGGCATATTGGAAGCTGCGGCGGCGGCGGCGGCGGCGTTGGCAGCATCGGCAGCAGCAGCAGCTGCTGCTCGCTCCCGGTGAATAGCGTGACGATCAGCTCGGCCTTGGGCTGCTTCGGCTCGTGCAATCTCCCGCCGCGCAAGAGCACTGGTCCGTTCCGCGGCCTCTACGCTATGGACTCGATTGGCTCGGATCTCGTTCTCGCTCATGGAAGCTCGGATAGCACGCGGCTCAGTTCGGCGAGACTGGCGAAGCTCGTGACCGTTATAAGGATGTCGTCCGTTCATGCGATCGTCATCGCCTTGTGGAGAGGCGGTGAATGTGGGCACGGTTACATTATGGGGTTGTTTGTACGGCATAGTCCCAGCTCGGGTTTGTGCCTCGTACACGGCCTTGGTTTCGTTTTCGATTCGTTCGGCAGGTGTCTCGCCATGGTCTAGCTGGTATTGCCGAACTCGACAGTATTCCTTCACCTCTTGCCTATTGAGGGCCTTCAAATGAGGCTCAAACTCGACCTCCTCGTAGGGAATCCACAGTGCACCAGCACCAGATGGAAAGTTTCCGTCCACGAAGCGTCCGTCTCTCGTCTCCCTCACCACCTTGACTCTGAACATGTCATTTTGACCGAGAATACCGTATACGGCGTGGCGATCCTTGGCATCAATTTCACTTGAAGGTTTCCAGTATCCTATCAAGATACGCGTCGGGCGAGTGCCGGGCAATGGATCGATGGAAAATCGACTTTGATGCGACGCCATGGTCTGTTGAGGTGTAGGCTGCGATTGCTCAGGAACGAGCTCCTGTTGTGGGGCAGGGTTTATGGCCGCAAAACCACCACTCACTCTTCGGCGTTTCGAGTCTGGACGAGCTGCCACCTGAAGGTGCTCTGGCATGTCCGAGCCGTAAGCGATAGCTGGGGGCTGGCTGGGATTGTCCAGGGCTGGGTTCTCTTTCACCCGGCGAATAGCCTCCTGAACTGCAGCAGCTTCGGCAGCCATGCGCTGATCTTCAGTCTCCTCGGGCGCGACCTCGGATCGTAGGCGGGTATACTCCTTCACTTGGAGATGATCCAAGCCGACAAGATGATCAGAGAAGATGACACGTTCGAATGTCACCCAGCTGCCACCTGGACCTGGAGGCAAGGGATAATCTTCTGTCAGTGACTCACCCTCTTTGGTGTTGGGCTGGATACGGGTCCGAAGGCGATCTCTGACGTCGATGAAACCGATAACGGCGTGTTTCTTCTCGTCGTCGGGAACGTGAGAGTCCCGCCAAGTACCCAGCAAGACGCCTTTGACTCCCGGGCCACCGAGGCTCTGGCGGTTGGGCTTGAATTTGGTGGAGCCGTCGAGTGAGGTCGGCGATCTTTCGGTGCAGCTGTGTGAGCACTCTCAAGTTTGCTCTCGCTTAAATCGTTGAATATCGAAGTGCGTTTTCGCTTAGGATAGTGTGAGCCGGCAGCCTCGTCTTGGGCGTCGTCATCCATTACCTCGTCCTCGTTTCCTTCTGAAGGTTCGGGTTCGCCGAACTTGGAACCACCCGCACAATCACCACGATTCCTCACCACAATTTCGTCCTCGAGATCGTTCAAGGCTGCGTTGCTATCAGGATCGCTCAGCTCACTCTCGCCCTCGTTATCCCCAGTACGGCTTCTATTGCCGTTAGAGCGTCTAAGCATCATGTTAGTTGGTGTGACTGAAGCTTCTCCTTCTTGTTACAGATCCTCCGAGGATGACATGCGAGGCAGGGCAGTAACAGCCGACCGAAGGCTCGACTCTAACAGGGTGAAGATGGGGAGGAAGATGAAGAAAGATCTGGGACGGCAATACATGGCCGTGAGACCTTTCGAACGGAAAGGGAGTTCAGTGAAGGGATCATGTACAGTGTGAGATTGCATCAAGAAAGAAAAAGACTCTCGTCTTCAACTCCGTAACACGAACACGACTTTCTCCCAACAGAGCACACGTTAAAATGAACGAGGTTTGAATGTACCAAATCGACACTTGTCTTTCCTTCTCGTTTCCCTAGACTGATTGCGTAACATGAATGATGATACAAAGGGTTACGAGTGGATGATGGGTGCGCGGCAAAGCTACACCAAGGATTCAGCCCAAGGAAACCCGATCACGTTGAAGCGCATAAACGTTGTCGTTCCACAGCAGGTATCGAAGGACCGAGTGACGGAAGACGATTGATTTGGCGTGATGAGGCCAAGTAGGGACAGTTTCATAATCATATGTTGCGTTGATTGGCAGGGTCGAGACTTTGTTGGGCCGAGATGATCAGATTTTGAGTCCAGTATCGACCATTTGAAATAGACGTCAGAAGAACGAGGTCACCGCTCGGCAGTTTTGTATCTATCCGGACGTATGTAACCAGGGCGGGATGATGAGTCCTCCTGGGCCTGCGGCAAGGGACATGTGTGCCAGTTTGAAAAAGGATGGGCCGTGACGACGGCGAACTCTGTCTGCGGAAGTTGCACCGACTTGACTTTGTCTTCGTTGAGGAAAGGAAGAGGAAAGAGAGGTTGCAGGTTGCGGACGCGAAAAACGGCTAGCCGAGTGTGGATCGTTGATTTTGTTTGGAGGCGGAGCATGGTGACGATGACGGTGACGGTGACGGACGGTGACGGACGGTGACGGTGGCAGATTGGGTGGCAGATTGATCCATACAAGGCACAAAGAAAGAGACGGGAAATAATATGTAGGACCGTTTGCCCAATTGTGGTTGTGTGGTTGTGTGGACCTTTGACCTTCTGCAACTGACAACTGACGAGAGATTGCCGATGTGACCAAAGGACCGGCCCAGGCAGGAGCGACCAGGCAGGAGCGACCAGGCAGGAGCGACCAGGCAGGAGCGCCCAGGATTCCAGGAGGGTCGAACCAGGCAGCCAAAGTCGCATGTGGGTGGTTTGGCAACTGGTGCAACAGCGGTGGCATTCCTCATCATCAACATTCAACATTCATCCAAGCACTTGTTGGCACTCGATAGTGTCACAAGTGTGTGTTCATGTGCTCTCTGCCCCAGTAGCCATGCCATGTGGAAACCGGAAGCCGGGAACAGGAAACAGGAACCAGGAACCAACAAGACGTCTGGAACAGAACGACCGAACCGTGCAGCGGGTCCTGCGGGCGACGACCCCTCCTCATTCCTATTCCTCATGGCGAACGTGGCTAAAAAGATGAAATGGAGCGGGCAGAATCATCGAGCCTGTTTTTGGCCAGGATGCCAGGATGCCATGCCGGGGTGGGACTATTCACAGGGTAGGGGGATAGGGGCCCGGGGGAACAATAAATAGGAGACACCCTGCGACGAACAAGGAAACAGTTGATAACTCACGTATTAGACGGTGGCGGTGCGTGATCGCCGTTGGGAGCACCTTCAGCAGCCCCGTGTCGGCTGGATGCGCCGGTATCGCCAGAGTTTGAGTTGCTGCGTTCTTGCTTGGGCCGCCGCTGCGCAAACGGCTCTTCCGAGGATGCGGCCGATGCGAATGGCCGAGACGCTGTAGCCGTGGCTGTAGCTGTAGCTGTAACTGCAGCTGCAGCTGCTGATGGTGCCGGGCCTGAAATCGGGGACTGCGATTGCGATATAACCTCAGTCGGCGATGGCGTGCTGGTGTTGTTCGCACGATGCTCCTCCATGGCGCGCGTGCGCGATGGCCGAAAAGTGATGCGCAGGCCGATATGTTGGGCGTGGACGAGCGATGAGGGCTGGGACGGGAAGAAGAACTAAAGAAACAAAGACGCAGTGATGTCGAGAGAGGAATAGAAGTAGAAGTAGAAATAATAGTAGCAGTAGTAGTAGTAGAAGAGAAGAAGAAGAAGCTCAGTTGTAAGGTGGCAGGATAAAAGCGACGAAGGAGTGTGTTCACAAACGAGGAGCGGAGATGCAACAGCAAGTGCAAGTGACAAGAGCGCAACAAATAACGAATGCTTGATGATTAACTGATGGACTTGGCTGACTTGGCTGACTTTGACTTGACTGACTGTCAAAAAGACGACAGAGACAAGACAGACAGACGGGGAGCCAAGTGGGAACTAAAAGGGGAAAAGAAGACTGTGAATTGTTGCAGCAACACTGCATGTACATACTCCGTCCATACACAAATAGCTGTTGCTACTGGCTGTTGCTACTGGCTGGCTCTGGCTGGTCGGCAATTCCTTTCAGGAGGGCCCCATGGTCCCTTGTACAAGCCCTTGTCTACGTAGGGAGCGTATGTAGGAAGTAGTTCTCGGTTGGTTGAGAACGCGACACGTTTTGAGTTGGAAAGGGCAAAAGTCTTCAGAGTCGCGTGGCTACTAGGGACGGACCAACGACGACCAGAGAGAGTCGGAGTCAGTCACAAAAGACACCTGACAAGACACCACGGGGCAATAATAGCGGACAGAAAGCCAGCCACATTCGTTGCCGACGAAAACTGTGCATGTACATGTACATGTACATGTGTATGTATGTACTCGGTAGCGCAGCAGGGTTCAAACAGGGATTGCGGGAGGAGGACTACCCTGGGGAGGGGGCAGAGAGGCAACAAAGGATATGTACCATGACCATGCATGATGATGATGATGATGATGATGATGATGATGCATGATGGGGAGGAGCAGAAACTCAGGGTTGACGATAACCATCAGACACAATCGGCCGGATAGGATGGGATGGCTCTGGATGGATGGCTCTGGATGGCCTCGGACGGCTCTGGATTTGTGATTTGTTGGCAGGCAATGATGAATGAATGAATGTCTTGTCTGGCCAGAACCAGACTAATAATAGGACAAAAAAGCGTCATCGGCACCCAACCACCAACCAGCAGAGTCCAATTGAACCGGGGCTGCGGGGCTTGCGGCTTGCGAGATGCAGAAAGATGCAGAAAGATGCAGAGGCGGCGCAGGCACAGACAGGGTAATTAGTAATAAAGCAAAGTAGCGCAGACTTTACTAGGGGTCCTGCTGGTATCTGGTATAGCAGTATCTAATCACTTGTCTTAGCTGATCTGTACGGAGCCATGTCTTTTGTCTTTTGGGGTTTGAAATTTTCTTCATCATTCCGTCTCTCTTGCTGCTTGTCTTGTGCACGCCCTATTAATATCGAGGACAAGATGCACAAAACGAACGCAAGCCAAGAAAATAGTCGAAGAATGGTGTGCGGAGTAGTCTGATAAAGTAAGGTACTCCGTACTCCGGATATTCGACTATCAACGGGGCGACCAGACAGTTGGGATTCTGGAAGTGGAGAAAGGAGGAAGGAAGGAGAAAGCAGAAAGCAGGCCTGATTGCCCGACACCTTCACGGACGGCACGGCAGCTATTACTACATACATTTAATGTGGAAATAGTACAAATAGTATTGCGGAGTACGGAGTTATGCTGGCCCAGGCAAAAAAAAAAAAAAAAAAAAAAAAAGGCTGTGTGACCCTACCACTCGGTTATGCCAAGCGCCGCACAAACAGGGGGCATCGAAGAAGCCGTGCTCATTCAAAAGTCACGAAGGCGGGGGTGGCCTTCCGAAAAATAATGCCGTCTCGGTTAGTGTTTGAAAAAAATATAATACTCGCAGCCGTAGTCCTATTAAAGAATAAAGGGGCTGTAAAAAGCTTGACGAATCTGCGCGAGAAACGGGACAAGAATCTGAAAAGTTTTGTTTGCTCCTGCCTTTTGGAAAGGTTGCTGCTCATTGGCTCTCATGTTACTTGACGATCTGAATGGACAGTTGAACCCTGCCCCACTTAATAGAACAACTTATGACTTGGCTCCGTAGAAGACGGGGTCGCAGGGTCGATGGATCATCTGCGACCAAGGAACAAAGAGAAACAAAACCATCGAACATGCGAGTTTGAGTTTGACCAGTGGGTATGCCAGCCGCCCTCATTCTCCATCTATCAGGTCTGACGACCACATGCGTAGAACTATTCGAATTGCAAAGCCTGCTGAACTCGCTACACGAGCATACAGTCAGTTACCTGGGCAAAGTGTGCATCGTCACAAGTTCCGTTCTTATCCCGACTATTTCCCTGGTTGAACGCGGCTTTAACGAGTGTTGGCCGAATAATGATAATGCGGTACACGATATTAAAACGAGAGGTGGACGTGGTACACGATAAGGAGGGTCTGATGCGTTGCAAGTACATCATGCTTAATGCCAACGCGACTTTGCCGGCGAGACTGAACAGTGAGTGCCCTTCAAAAGAGTGTTGCAAAGGGAAGAAGATACCCTCTTGGTATACGGAGTAGGCGATTTGCGGTAAGGACCTGGTGTTGCTTTTGAGAGAGTGGCGGACGGGCCCTCCTCAACCCTCAGCCTCGGCACATGAAGAACCTTTAATCGTCACTAACACATTCAGGTACTTGTGACGCCACTTAGTTGAGTTGTCGAGAACCTCAGCTGAGAACCCTGGCATGATATAATTAATTGGAACGTAATGAAACGATATTTTCAACCCTTTCTGGCGCAAGTGATGCGCGGCATCATCATCGACGCCGTATGAAGAGGAAAACAAGTTTCCATCACTGGCCCCCTTTTGCGACATCGCCGTAAAACTTTTCTTACTCGCTTATTCGTCCAAGCGTCAGCTGACAAGAACAGGCATCTCTAAACGGTAGAAGCTACCAAGACGGAGCGAAAACAATTGCGTCCCCAAGGCGGGCAATAGTAGAAGTAGACCGGCTGTCAAAGTCGTTTTGAAGGGGACCCATGGAATCCAACGACGGACATGCCGGTCCAGTCCATCCTCTCTCATAATAATTCTTAATCGGGCTTTGGAATCCAAACGCCAGATCTAATGCTGCTAAACTAGGCACAGAATGGCCAATACGGTACAGTGTAATTTCAGTCACAGCCCTAATCTGTAGGTCCGGGGGGGTGGCAAGGAGTTAATGCAATCCAGCCCGAAAGAAATCTCCTTCGGTGATGTAACTTACCACTCAATATGGGCGCATGCGCGCATGTAGGATCAAGGTGGAGTTTGGCGTGACGGGTGTCACTCTTCTCGGAGAAAACTTCTTCATGTGTCAATACTCTCCGTACGGAGTAGACATCTCACTCATGGCAGGGGCAACTTCACGCAGAATGACAGGTGTTCAGATGATCGGTGAGTCAGCCACGGACAAGGTTTCCAACCAACAGAATGAGATTGAGAGGCGCAATGGCTGAGGTGAGAGGTCACCGCAAAACTTTGTTTAGTGCGGTCTCACCATAATATTAGTTGATACGGACGTAGACAAAGGAGAAAGAGGGGCTTTGCGAATCGGGAGAGCCAACGCGACTCGCGGATCGTGAACTTCAGTTCTCTCATCGGTGATATTGATGGGCCGGCTCGGGAATGGGCTCTTTGGCTAGGCCCATCAACACGACACTCGCCAGGATGAGTCGCTCTAACTCATCATCACTTCAAAACAGTGGTTGGGGATTTCGCGAGGGCGGGCTAGATTTGATACTATATCGGATCGCTCTGATGTTGTTGTACAGGGATGATGGAACATCGAGTTGCTTCAACTTCGACCACCTCTTCCCCTGCCACGACCCCTTCCTCTCCCACGCCCTCCTCCACGGCCACCACCTTTCTTCCCACCCCGGCCACTGTTCCTGTTGTCGAATCTCTCAAAGAGCTGCTCCTCGCCGAATGCCGCTTCGCCGAATCGCATGAAATTCACTAGCCCCCTATCCACAACGGCTACGAGTACGTTCCTGTGACCGTGTTTCAGCCGCTGGTAGAGTCTTCCAGGGCCTTGCCATGCTGGGTTTGGGGGTCCAGCGGTGTAGATTCCAACAATGCTTCGACCTGCTCCAGGGTGGGCACGCTGGAGTCGGCAGTGTCGGAAACAGCAATGCGGAAATCGGGTGGGGAGGATTCTTCTTGGAGAACGGAGCACCGTTGCCTTTCCAGACGTGGTAATGCACTCGGAAGGGCTCCTGAACTTGCCGAGGTGTCGGCGTGGCTGATGGCTTATGCCGCGGGAGCAATGCTAGCTGTTGATAGATGGGCCGATATGCTCGATATATGCCTGGCGACACGATAGGGCCGAACGGTTCATGTGGCGGCTGTCTTTGCCACGGGACCATCGAAAGAGCCATTCCCACAGCGAGGTTGACGACGACGTCGAGGACCTGGCCCTCGAGTCGGGGAAAGGTCGTTCAGCGGTGCGCGCATGACGTGGAATCCAGCACGTTTGAGATGCGTATACACCTGGAACTTGGGCAGCGTGGTCTTGCCGCGCTCCCTTGATATCCGATGAGGAAAGTATACGCCGCTTCCAAGGTGAGCGGTAGTCCGGCGTCGTAGTCATCAGGACCGAAGACGTTCCTCGTAGATGGGCCGTCTGTGACTTTGGGCAGCAACTCCCCAAACTCCTTGTCCGGCCACCACACGTCCACCGTGCCCCTTTCAATCAGGTACAGCGCTTCTTCGGGCAAGAGCCATAATCTTCCCACCCCAACTGATCTCTGCTCCCCGATACGGCTCGACCAATATCTCGCATCCAGTTCCCGCGCTCGTGCTCCATGACGACGACGCGGTCGTGGAGCAGGGCATCGTCCGACTTGCTGTCCGGTGAGTGCGTGGTCCACCAGTCTGGGAAATACCAGCCTCGCAACCATGCGTCTGGTCTATGCACTCTTGTGTAACTCAGAACCTCCTCCAAAGCTAGGCGGCTTGCTTCGAGCGTGCTCTCCTGTGCTCGTGTCCCGTGGGATTCAAAGTCTTTTTCGCCCTTGCGAATCACTTTGCTAGAGACGCCTTTCTTGTTGAACATGGAGGCGAAGAGCTTGTAATCAGGGATGCCATCCTCTAGGGCCTCTTCGATGGATAGCCCACCATCCTGGGTTGTTGTTGTTGGAGCCTGGGCCACCACGTCGGCGGCGGGATTGTCGTCGTCGTCAAAGGGCATGGATGGTGATGGTGGTGATGGTTGCCCGTTGAGCGAGCTGGGGTGTGATCGGCAAACGTAGCTAGTTCCTTTCAAGGGGCCAAGAACCCTCCAGTGAGTTTTGGGGAGTGTTCTTCCGAGAGTAGGTCCAAGTTGAAGAAGACACAAAAGCTGCGAGTGAGATTTCACTTGACGTTGTTTTTTTTTTTTTTTTTTTTTCCTCGGTGAGCGGAACTATCTGCAAGGATAAGTGAGAGCAAGTCTCCGGATACTGAAAACGTGATGCCAATGGAATCAGAATATTGCCGGCTTTTCGATCGGGCTCGGATGAACAGTTCATCACAGAAGAATTCCAACATGGAGTTGAGTCAAGCGTGCATCGGAGGGCTTTGACAAACAAACTAACAAAGTGGGTCACACTCAATCGACAAAGTAAAGTGATTTGTGAAAGATGTATATTGTAAAAATCCAAACGTCAGTCACCTGACAAGCGAGTCTGGCCGAGTGGTTAAGGCGTTGTGTTTAGGTCCGCCGGGATTTCTCGGGAGAATACTTGAACCGCAATGGGCTTCGCCCGCGTAGGTTCGATCCCTACGGCTCGCAGACACTTTTTGCTTCCCATTTATGCAATTATTTTGGGTGATGGATGGATATGTCACGTCCGTAGATCTAGCTACCCTATAATTTGTACATCAATCATTTGACAACTGACAAAAAGTAAATTAAGAAGACAAGTAACACGCAACAACCTTCGGATTCAGAGAACCTACTGCAGCATAAAGACATGATGAATGAAGCCTCATGATATATGTCGGAAGCCAGCCCTTGTTCGGAGCCTTTTCGACTGTTGCATCGTAAACCGCCGAGTGTGCAATGAACGCTTGTTTCGCGGCTGAGGCGGGCATTTTGTTATCGCTAATTTTAAATTTCGCTTGAGTTCGCGCATCTGCATCACTTGCGCCTGCCACCTGCAAGGCAACCTCTCCGTTTCGACGATGTTGCATTTCTGACATCTGAAGCGAGTCCTCAAACCACTGCACTCCACTCGTTGTGTTATCTTGCAAAGCCGCGCGCCTGTGGTTGTCTGTTTACGTTTCTGTCTCCGGCTGAGCCCTCCGCCGCAAACCCCACCCCGAGAAGTCCTCCACGACGCAGAGCCGCGTTTCCACGACGACTGATGCCGTCAGTAAGGCTGACTTTGACCTCGACATCGTCCTCGACTCCGACTCCGACTCCGACTCCGCCGACAGCTGCGCCTTGCTGTCCTTCATGACGACTTCGACTGCCTCCGACGACGGCTCCATCCCTCTCATAAATCCCCGTCGCCGCTGTCTTCAGTCGTCACCGCCAGCTTCCCCGTGCTGGCGGGCCCAACAGCGGCACCTATGGCCTCAGCGCCATCCAGTGTGAGGTGTCCGGCCCTCCAAACAGCAGCTTTCTCGTGGGCTATCCCGGTATTTCAGCAACTCTGGTACGTGATCCACAATCTCTACTGTGATTTTTCTTGTGCTGTGCGCCTAGTTGCCATGTCGACATCACCAGATATCTCTAGCAAGGACCCCCGGGTGGACTTTGCTCGCCTTTCCTGTATTAACGTCTGCATGTCGCCAGCCACGAATCGAGGGCAAGGTCGAAATCCGGCCCGGCCAAGGGTTCTCCATGCCTGTACCAGTATCACTCGTGCGGATATGCTTGCAAAGACGAGAGACGATCCATCCTGACGCGGACAGCCTGACGAAACGCCATCTCGGCACACCCCGAAAGGAGGCAACAGACGTGGTGGGCAAAGAGATTCTGTTGTTTCGGTGTGCAACAGGGAAGGAAGCCGAGAACGTCATCGCCATGGACCTACCCTTTGTTCTCTTCATACCCTTTGGGCGCGGCGGAGAAGAAACGAACCGCAGAATTCCACCCGCATCGTTACAGCTTCCTAGCAGGACAGCAGAGACCTTTTACGAACTCGTGGTGACAGTACAACAAGGCCACAGCAGCCAATACAAATACAGTTTCCCGTCCCATTGCAACGATACGACACGTTGTCTACGTTCGGCATGTACAATAAGCCAGAGACCAGGCTCGTTACTTCGGATAATGTTGTCCACTTGGGCATCAATCTGCCGCGGTGGAGCTATGGTCCAGGAGACCCTATTACGGTCTACATCAAACTATCGCCGAACCCCGACTGGCTCAGCAAAGCAAAACGAGTCAGTATAGAAAAGATCAACCTGACGATAGAGGAGGAAGTCACGTACAACCCCGAGGGAGACGAGCCGGTAAAGAAGATCAACAAGCTGTCAAAACAAGTGCAGGTGGTCAAGATGAAGATGCCGGAAGCTGGGTACGCCACTAACATTGGACTTGTGTTTCCTTCCAAAGATTTGAGAGACGCAGATGGCATCGTGAAGAGAGGCAAGCCGGCCTTTCCGTCGTACGAAGTCTCGTCTTTTACCACGACGTCGTCGCTCTACAAGATCGAATTCTACTTGAATATAAAGGTACTGACTGACTGGTCCGCTAGGACTCTCTCCTTCACTCGACCTCAACACAAAAACAAATGCTGACATATTCAATGGATAGGTTCAATTAAGTGGTGCCCGCGACGTGACCTTGCGACAACCCATCGTGATTTGTCCGCTGGATCAACAAGCCTGCAAGGAAGAAATGGACGCCATTGAGCAGGCCGCCAAGGATGCGTCTCATGTCGACCCCAACAATCCCATGTTGCCAGCTAGGACCATCATCTTAGCCAGCGATCGAGATTCATTACGCGCTCTCGGGCTGTGCATCGTGGGAGGTCAGAAGAAGCCGTTTATAGATTGAGTTTGATCGGGCCGGATCCCGAGGTTTTCATTCTTCTGGCGAGTCGCGCCGAGTGATGGCGCGCGGTACAGGCTCCGGCCTCTGGACGCACCCCAATCGTTGGCAGCCACTGCCCAGCGAAGTTTGGCCACGACGACGACTTGTGAACCAAGCAGAGCGTTTCTGACGCTTCTCATGACCAACGGCACTCGGCAAGCACATCAGAATGGCATTACCAGGTGTGTGTAAGCCAAGAAGAGAGGCCAAAAAAATGGCAAATGGCACGACTGATGTCCATGAGGCAAAGGGCTACCATCTCCATGAACGAGATGTTGTATTTATTTTACCTTTATATTCATTCTGATATGGCCAGGCCGATGGCGAGACTGGATCTTTTTTTCTCCGGAAAGCTGGAAAGGCATGGAAATTTTGGCGTTATGTGGGAGTGCTGGATATATTTTGAAGCAATGATGACGGTCTAGTATGTACGTCGGGCTGGGACCTGGGACTCGGGGCGTATTAATTATAAATGGACATGGCGAGTGATTTGGCCAAATTCCAAATCCAAATCGCCAACGAAACGTAGAAGATGATTGGTGTTGGAAGGTGGGGAATCCGTATACCACAATGCATCAGAACTTATGTAGAAGCCATTAATAATCCGAAATGATCTCAGACGCCTTACATGTACTAACTTGCTAACTTGAAGAGCTGGTTGGTCCGAGCTCTACGTCGCGTACCTTGCAGCTCGCAGCCCCTCGGCCAGAACCCAGACCATTGATAGATAATATAGATAATAGATAAGATATAGGTGGCCCATTGGAGCTCTTCCCCTTGCAACATCTTTCATCGTCGGGCATACATCATACATACACATACTCAAGCACAACCAACCAACCAAAAGCGCACGTCATTGCGCCAGACCAGACCGAGCGACTACATCCACCGCGCAATTCATCACATCATGCGCACGGCACATCTGTTATCATTCGCTCTTTCAGGGCTCGCCGCCGCTCACGGCAGCCACAGCCAGAAGCCCATTGTCAGCGACGATGCAACATGGATGGAGAAGCACATGGCCGGTAACGTCTCACCACTTCTTACCTCCTTGCCCCCGTTTCCCATCCCATTCTCACTGACATGTACTCCCAGAGGAACACCACATCGACACCTGGGACGCAGGCGCCTTCTTCGCCCTCCACGACTACAACTCGGACGGCGAGTGGCAGGGCGAGGAAATCATGCGCACGTACGGCCTCATGGACCCCTCCAACAAGGACATGCCGCAGGACAAGAAAGTAGACGTGCTCCAGCACCTCATGGGCCTGCTGGACACGGACCACGACGGCGTCGTCGGCCACGACGAGTTCACAGACTTCATGGCGCGCGGCGGCACGCTGCCGGACCTGGGCACGGGGCCGGGCCACCACGGCGACGACGAGTACGAGTACGAGATTCACCACTGGGAGAAGTACCACGATGAGAACACCAAGTTGGAGGACCTCACGCACCCGGAGGACATAGAGCACTTTAGGCATCATGATGAGATGGAGAAGCAGGCCGAGGAGCAGGAGCGGAGGGATAGGATGGCGGTTGTTGAGGAGAATATCCCTGCTAAATTTAGGAGGCAGTAGTTTGGTGCCGAGAATTAATACGCGGACATGGAATAGAACAAGCGGCCTCCTTCCTCCTCCTCCTCCTCCTCATCCAACAACCCTCCTGTGCAACAAACCAAGTCATGCTCGTCACGTAACAAGGACGTCGAAGACGCAATGCCACACCCCGGCGCATACGTCTTGACCTTCTCGACCCTGTCCACGCGAATGCACCTGCCCAGGCCCTCCTCGCCCGGATCCGCCCGCAAGAGCAGCTCAATCTCGCGCCGTCGCTGTTCCACGTCGGCCTCGCCCACGTTCTCGTGAAGATGCAGCCACGCCTGCTGGCCCAGGCCCTGGCCCACCGTCGTCGTGGTCGTCGTGGTCGTCGTGGTCGTCGTGGCATTCCTCGTCAGGAACAGCGCGCAATCCCACGTCGGCCTGCTGGTCGGCAGCAGTCCGCAGTTGACGTGGCGCACGTCGCGCAGCCACCCGCCCCTCGTTCGCCTCAGCAGGTCCTCTGCCCTCGGGCGCGCGAAGCCATTGTCCTCGACCAGGAGGACGATGCGCGCCGTGCTCGCCATCACGTCCTCCGAGGAGGGCACGCCCAACGTCCCCTCACCCGGACGGGGAAGACGTCGACGCTCCATCCGTTGAGGCGCGCGCCCCGGCGGAGAGCCTCGGCGCTCCACGGGTTGATTTCCCAGCAGAGCACGCGCATGCCGAGCCTCGCATAGCAGAAGGCGAAGTAGCCTATTCCCGCGTACAGATCCACTGCCCAGACGTCGTCGTCGTCGTCGTCGTCGTCGTCGTCGTCCTCCGCGGGGGCGCGAGGGAATCCCAGCAGGCGCGCCTTCTCCTTGACGTTGCCCCTGCTGAACATTGTCCACCGCGGCGCCCACGTCTGCAGGATGCCGTTCTGCTTCGTCGACACCCAGAAGGCGTTTGCAAAGTCGTCCCGCGACGGCGGACGGCCCGGCTCGCGAGGGCCAAAGTCGCCGTGCAGCATGCGTAGGCCGCTCGGGCTGCGCATCACGTTTTCTCGCCCGCCGCCCTCGCCGCCGCCCTCGCCCTCGTCCCCGTCCTCGTCTCGGGGAGGGATGCCCTCGTTGGCCGCGAGATGGGTCAGCGGCCCCGGCCCCTTGCCCCTCGATCTACCGTCCCGCGAGAGCTCCTGTAGGAGCATGGTCCAGAGCGAGTCGGTGACCGCGGCGCTGTGGCGGGCGAGCTCGGCCGTCCAGGGCGCGTTGCCGAAGCTGCCTGCGGGGAGGAGGGCCATGGGCTCATAGATGGTGAAGCGCCTGGGGGCACTGCTGCTTAATTCCTGCGCCCAGGCTGATGCGGCGGCGGCGTCGTCGTCGTTCGTGGGCGGGCTGATGGTGGAGGTCCATTTTGAGATGGCAGTCTGGATGGGGTCGGAGCGAGGTCGAGGCGGTCGAGGCTTGTTCTTGGGCATGGTCAAAACTGGCCCAAAATAACCCTTTGCGGTTATGTTGGAAAAATACCCACCACTTCTCGCCGCCTCCTTTCAAATGTGGGTGAACAAAACAACTTGACAGAGACTCGAGCGAGCGAGTGACGGTGATGCAGTGAGTGGGTGGATGGAGAGCCAAGTCAGTCCCTGACGGCCCACCAACTTTTTTGCGCATGATTTATTGGAGAAGCAGCCGGGCTGCTGGTGTGTCACCGATTACATATTGCATGGGCGAAAGCGCATGGTCGCACGCCAAGCTTATTCATTCATTCATTCATTCTTTCTATACCCCAAAAAAATAAAAATAATACCATACATAAATGTCATTATAAATCATGGATATCTCATTCGTATGCTAATATACATCAGGGCTTGATCCTGAACAATCATGTACCACGCCACCCTACAAGAAGTAGTCGCTCGGCCCCCTCCTGCTCGCAGGAACGTGTCTTTGGTCATCAGGAACGGCCGAGAATATGCTGAACCTCGGGCTCAAGTCTCTATCTACAGTCATGATGGAAGCGACGTTGCCGCATCGGTAGCAGTAATTCGGCGCAGACCATACGGTAACAACGGAGTTTTCGGCAAAGTGATACTAAAAGCCCAAACGTCAGCATGCCACATCCCCTGGTGCGCAACATGCATATTCATCGACTCACCTTGTAACCTTCATTCACGAGCTGATGGGCTCGCGCGATGAGTCTCAAACCATTTACGTGGTTGAACTCATGGGCCACTTTGTCGCCGAAAAGCCAGCCGGCGCCACGTGGACTGATAGCCCACGTCTCAACGTCTTCAGGATCTGACCACACCAAATCGCAGAATGCTCCTTCGTGGGGAATTTCTTGGGCACGGGCAACAACGCGAATTTGGTCTATCGTTCGGATTTCCGGACTTAGGCCGCCGTGCACACAAAGCACTTCTCCGTCGACAATGGCCGCCAGGACCAGGAAATCGAATACGTGGCAGCATGCCTTCCATACCGATGCGTTGCCGTACTTTTGTTGACATTCTTCGTAGAAGCCGTACACTTGTGTAATTTGCCGGGACTCGTGGTTTCCGCGAACGAGAACTATGCGGTCGGGGTATCTAGGTAGGATTAGCTTTGCCAACTTCCCATGCCCTTCAGTGTGGTAATTTGGCTCACGCACTTGGCCTTCAAGCACATGAGCAGCGTAAACGTCTCCAAGCTAAAGTAGCCCCTATCCACAAAATCACCCAAGAAGATGAACCTGGTCTCCGCGCTCTGAGCAGATGTCACGTTTGCACCAGACAAGGCCGTTTCGGGACGAGGAGCGGTCGGCAGATTGTGTTCATCATCATCATCGTCGACACTGCTCGCACCACCGACGGGAGGAGATCTTAATTTTCTTCGTAGCTTCGGATTTGTGATTTCGGTTGGGGTTCGATATCCTCAGACGTTATGACGGTTGTGGCAGTTTTGGGGGTTGAACATTGCTCTCGCCTGGCATACCACCAGATACTCTAAATAGTTCCAAGAGATCATAAAGCTGGCCGTGGATATCTCCACAGACTGTGACGGGCGTGCAGACGGGTTGAATGTTCGACTCTAAAAGGACGAGGGCATCTCCATGTTAGCCGGTACTACATGAACCTCACCTCCCCTGCCCTCAACTCCCTCCCTGCTTGCTCAATCGATCTGTCTGCAAAGCTCACCTTCCATCAGGATTTCCTTGACCTTCTCACACAGCTCCTTCATGGCCCTTTCGGGCAAATAGTGACATTGTTTGGCCTCCTCGAGCCATTGGTCCAGGCCGGCATTGGGACCCAGATTGGCGGGGCCAGGTCGAGGTACGTTGGTTGCCATAGTTTTGCGAGAAGGCGGTGATGGCCTCGTGGAAATGGAGGTCAGAAAGAGGGATATCACGACCCGCCACGAAATTGAAAGTAGCAGCAGATGGCAGGGATCCCGTTGGGACCGTTGGAAGATGAGCCAGATGGAAATGAATCGTCCGGGCGTCTCAGACGTAGTTGAAGCGATAGTCGGATCTTCTTCGGGCTTTGATGTCATGAGCACCCAACACACCCCCAACACCCCGACGAGTTGGCGGCCCTGAGTGGCCCCACAGCTGCGCAAAGTGGATCCAGCTGCAAGCCAACGTGCCAATGCTCCAGGTGTCCAGCCAGCGACAGTCAAGTGTGGGCCTGCCTTCTGCCTTATTAATTAGTAAACTTTTATTACGGAGTACTACTATGTACATAGTGACTCAGCAGCCAGCAGTGGGCAGAGCTTCCTCTTTTAACTTGATAAACTTGACCAGAGGAACAAACCAACATCCAACATCCCTCCCTTCGCCGTTCTCGACCAGGCTGGCCACTCGACAGATTTGCTTGCCTTGCCACACACGACACGGCATGCGTCATGTCCGCCCCGGCGCCCCAAGTCCTGTCGCGCAAGGCAAATGGGACGTCCTGTGGTACCCCAGCCAGGCCTCTGATCAAGCCAGTGTGAGACAAAGAGTAAGATATATATATATATATTCGGCTTCACAAACACAAGCGGGCTGCGGCGCAAGGTTGACTCTGACAATTATAAAAAAGGCCAAGGGAACCGAAGAGAACAGTACTCCTTCGAAACCTGGCAAGGGCAAAGGAGCAGTGGACAAACGAGGCTCGGCCAAGGTATGAGTAACACCTTCACAGAGTTGCATCCAGCATCAACATGTTGCCAAACAGTCCCCTGATCCTTCCACAGAACGCCAACGAGGGAGAGGCACCACAAACCAAGACTCCACGGTCAAAAGCACACAATGAAGGTGAAAAATGGTCATTCGTCGCCTGCCGCCAGGTATGACGCAGCCAGAGTTTGTGGCCATCCTCGGATCAGAATGGGAGGTGTCCAAGGGCAAGGTCGATTGGTTATCATACATCCCCGGCAAGGTCTCCACCGAGTATGTCAGCTCCTTGAAAGCAATACCGCTCTTGATTTCCTGTGCAGGTTCTAATCATGTTTTGATTCAAGCCTCTCGAAGCCTTCTCGCCCCAGCAGAGCCTATCTTCACTTGACGCGAAAGGATGACATCATGCCCCTCAGTGAAGTTGTCAGGAGCTCGAAATGGGAGGATGCAAAATCAACCTTTACCAATCCAGCCCTGGTCGGACCGCCCGTCCTCGAATTCTCAATTTACAAAAAGGTCGCAGGAACGAAGAAGCGGACCGATGTTCGGCAAGGCACCATCGACCAGGATCCCGAATTCATGGCATTTCTCGAGGAACTTGCTAACCCTGCACCCATGCGAGAAAGTATCGACGTCGAGGACCCGAATGACACTGCCAAAGTAGAGACAAAAGTCACAACAACTCCTCTGGTTGAATATCTAAAGGAGAAGAAGGCAAACAAGGCCAAAGACGGCGCATCAGGCAAGAACTCCAAGTCGGGTGGCAAAGGCAGGGGTGGATCCAAGGACGACGACACATCGAACAAGAGGAAGGGCAAGGATGCAAAGGGCGACAGGACCGATAAGTCTCCAAAGGAAACGGTCAAGATTCTCACCAAGAAAACTGCCACGGAGCAAGCTGCCGAGGCAGCTAAGAAAGTAGCCAGCCAGATTGCGACTGCAAATGCCTCCACCGCGGTCACCACGGGCGCTGGTGCCGGTGCCGGTGCCAGTGCCAGTGCCAGTGCTTCGGCCGATGTACCGAAAAGTCGACGAGCTGGAATCGCTGCCGCAGCACGAATCTTGCAACGAGACCTTGGCCTTAGTCCTGGAAGTGCCCATAGGCGGGCTCGTCACGATGTGGCCAAAGCCGAAGCAGACGCCAAAGTAACGGTCTCTTCTACTACCAAGGAGCGTGACACCGTAGCCAACGTAACACCCGCGGCAGAAGTGACGGAAAAATCAGCAGCAGCGTCCAAAGCACCCCCTGCGAAGTCGTCAAAGGGAAGACCCGAGAGTCCAGCTGCCACCAAGTCTCAGTCCGGACGAAGGAATCGTGGCGGAAAGAACGCCGACAAAGGGAAAGGAACCGCCGCGACCGAAACTGTAACCGCAAGTGCACAACCGACGGCAGTCAATCCTCCAGTCATACTCAAGAAGAAGAACGATTCCGAGGTGACGACAAAGGCCACCACCACCGAAACCCCGCCGTCAAGCCAAGTGCCGAGCTCGAATGCCACCAGCAACAAGAACAACAATAAGCAGGGACCAAGGGAGAAAGGGACCACGAAGCAGTCGCAAAGACGCCATCGTCGGTATCTGCAAGCGCCGGCCGCGCCTTTGTCAAGCATGTCAGCGCCTCGCAGGAGTGAACGACGCGTCTCTCAGAGAAGCACTCGAAGCTTTTGGTACCATTACACTCGTTGAGATTGACAAGCGCAAGGGATTCGCGCACGTAGACTTCTCGGAGCACGATGCGCTCGCCAAAGCGGTGGCAGCTAGCCCAATATCCATCGGCCAAGCCTCCGTCCAAGTTCTGGAGCGCAAGGACAAGAAATCCGTCGCGGCTGCATTGTCGACGACACCCTCCAAGGAAGGCTCCTAGCCAACGGCGAAAGGAGAAACCCTCTGGCGGCAGAGGACGGCGTGGCCGTGGTGGTGGTGGAAAAGCAGGGGGCGGATCTGCCAACGGGCACGGCGCCAATTCCACAGCCGCAGCCAACAAGGAACCACCAGCAGCAGCAGCAGCGAGTACAGGCGGGTGAGAACAGAAGCCGCCAAGATATGGGAGAACAGAGCTTTTCTCTTACAATTTTGTTTCGATTCAACACGGCACCCGGTGCGAGAAGCAGCATCCATCCACACCATCCATGTACCACACTACCTGCCTACCACCGACACCTGGAGGGGGCGGCAGCGGGGGGTTGTTTTAACCTAAGAAAGCAACACAGGGCCAGACCAAAGACCAACTCATGCCGAACAAACAAACCACAAGATTTGAATTCCGCCGATCGATGGACACGTCTGAAGCACTTTTACATTCAATGGCGTGGAAAAGATGGCTTTTGTTCCAATATCAAACTGCAGGGGTTTGGTAGGCGAGAAGGACGAATAGTTGGGAGCTATCAGCCAGCAGCGTGGAGAGGGTGACGACGTGGTTCTGGCCCGGACATGGACAAAAGTCACTTCACTCGTAAGAGACGGGAACGCAGCCTAGTTTTTTTCCCCAGCATGTGTCCTGCTGGCTAGTCTCATCAATTATGGCTGGGCATGGCAGTTCATTTGGGCACGAACAAGACATGTTCTCGCTTTCCCCAGAATTTGCATCGCTCGTCAATAGCAACACTACCCTTGGATTCTGATGTTCATGCCCATGCTCAATGATACGAGTGATGTGATGCGCCCCTTTGTTCGACCATGTGAAACTGCCACACTCATCAGCAATCCATCCATCCCCTTTAAAATACAAACCCAACAAGATAAATGCACATCTATACATCTACACGAAACACGAAACACGCCACTTACACACACACACCGAGCCACCTCACCGGCAAACTCACCAGCAAACGCCATCGTAAACGCCATCCCCAAAGCCTCCTCTCCTTCCAACCCGCGCCATCCATGCCTCAAAAGACGCACAGCTCATCGAGGTCATGGTGGCGGCGGATGAGGTGAAGAAGACGGGCTGGCGCCGGGCCCAGGCGGCGAGGTCGGCGGCGAGGCTGGGGTAGAACTTCATCTTGGATGGCGGAAGGGGAGACAGAACCGTAGTTGTGTTGTGGACGCGGGTAGTAAAACAGGAAGAAACAAAATGTACAGCTGGCAGATACAAGGTGCCTCTTGAATCAAACAAGAACAAAAACAGGTGAGAACCTCTATTTTTTTCCAAACCGAACCAAACCAAACCATGCGATGTGATGCGATGTGATGCGATGCCAGTTTCCCACCACTGACCACCACGTTGTGGCTCTCGAGATGGGCCCAGTCGGCGTTACTCTGGCCCCTCACGCCGTGTGCAGTCAGTCAGTCAGTCAGTCAATGAGTCAATCTGTCGGATATCGGGAGTATCGGGAGCAAGCGCCGACCAGGGAATCCATGTGGTTGGTTGCCTGCCTGCATGGGCCTGGACAGAACGAGACAGAAGCCACAAGCCATCCTCTTCCTTCTTGCTTCTTGCGACGTCAGGAAGGCCAGGTGCCAGCGTCGCATTCCGTGAATCCGTGCCATCATCATCAACCCCGCGCCTGCCCCGCCATACGCACGCTGTCCCGCCGGCGCTCCACTTTCGACAAGGCAGCAACTGCCCCGCTTGCTTGCTCAGTCTGGCCCTTCTCTTTGTGCACTTGAAACTTGTGCGTGATGGAACTGACAGCAGTCCAGACAACAGTCGCAGCCAAGAGTCGCAACCAACCGTTCACCCAGTCGTGTGGTTACTGACTGGGATGCCTTCTCTGGGACTTGTCGCTGATTCATGCAGAATCAATGTGCGCCCCCTTATATAAAAAAAAGTGCCTGCCCATTACCGACCCACCGGGAATGGGCGATAATTGCCATCGTCGTCGTCCGTGTGCGACGATCCAGCTGCGCTTGTCTTGAACAATGCCGGAGTCAAGGGTACCGTCGTTCTTGGTACCGTCGAATAAGCGACGTTGTATGGAGCCGGTACAGTTGCGGCCACAGCCGGCATCATCTGGCTATCAGAGATGCTGGGTGCCGGCGCAAGCAATGGTGGTGGTGGTCGTCCTGGCCCGGGGCCCCATTGCTCCATGAAGCTTTGTCGGCGACGACTAGATGTTGAGGACGTTGTGGAAGGCGGCGTCTTTCTTTCCTCAAATCGCCCTTTGAGACGTTCTTTCTCCGCCTTGTATTCTCTCGACTCTCCGTCCTTGTCCTTGTCCTTCCTGCGGCTGCGGTCCTCACGGTCACGGTCACGGTCACGGTCACGGTCACGGTGTCGCTCTTTATCCTTCTTGCTGCTGCTCGATTTGTGACATGATTTTGTTCGATCGGGAAGCGCAGTTGTCGTGGCTGCAAACGTGGGTGATGGGGCTGCCGGTGCATGTGGAACACTGTTTGAGCTGGCTGCACTGTTTGCGCTACTCAGCGAAGCGAGCGCACGATATCGTGTCTCCAAAGCCGCATGCTTCTGCCCGAGTGCTTCATTTTGACGGTTCAGTACGTCATTAGCATCCTTGTACCTCTGGATTGCCACGTTCAAGTCCACAATTTCGGTCTTCAATGTGTGCAGCTGCGTCTTCATATCACCGTTGGCCTGGTGCGTCTCGGATAACTTCTTGTTTGCTTGTTCGAAAAGCACCTGGTAGTGATCGCGCTCTGCATAGACCTTGTTGAGTTCGGTATTGTAAAATGTGTCGCGGGCAGTGTCATCGTATTCGTAGCCTGCGTCATCAAAATTGCCATTAGTGGGAAGCCGGATGCAAATTATTTTGCGCCGTGTTGGTGAGTCATGACAAACCTGAATGCCCGTTGCTCGTGCGAGTTCGGCGACCAGTGTTGGCCGGGGCCCGCTGTGTGGATGATGATGGCATGGCGGCGGCTTCTGCGCTTTGCTCGTTTCGATATCCTCGCAGATCCAGAAACAAACCGCAAAGGACTGGCCAACCCTCAGTCCCAAGAGGACGGAACCAGCTGCGATAATTGAACCGCTGAGAAATTCAGGCTCTTGGGCACTCAAGAAGCCACCAGAAATCGCGCGCAAATCTGAGGGCACTTTTTTTTTTTTTTCTTTTATTCCCTCCCCTTCTTTTTCCGTCCGTTGCAACTCAATTAGGCAGTCAACCGGTCGGTGCCGGGGACAACTCGGAGTATGGAGTACGGCGTACAGGCAAAAAGACTGGCAGTGGTGGGAATGGACCAGGGTCAGGCCGAGACTGTAAGTGTAATAAGAGTCACCACAGAATTGTATGTCTGAATTGATGAGAGGGCTGGTTTGCTGTGGTGGTCAACGAGGAGTAGCGGTGCAGGGTATAATTCTTCACAGTAAACAGATCGTCTGTAGACAAGTGAGGGATGCAAAAAGAAAAGAGAGGTAAATTATCAGGAAGGAGGTCGTGGGAAATATATTCAGAATTAGCTCAAGGTAAACCGTCAGATTGGCTGTGCGTTCCTTCATTCAGAGGTGGGATGTATGCGTCCTTGGATGGGGTGGGTGGCCATCGACTTGCCTTCTTGCAGCAACCTGGCATGAGTGTGTGAATCCATACGCAGAACCTTTATCAGGGTGAGATGACAAGATGGCGAAGGCAGCCTGCCACCCTGCCCTACCTACCTAGTATCCAAGGTAGTTGGGTGGTTGTGATTTGTCACTTGCTGACCGTAGTCGAGTTGGATTTCCAGGCATCACTGTTCAGACAGCTTCGGGGCTTCCAATTTGGAAATGGCTCGGTACCTCGCCTGTTCACGATGTGTCCCGGAGTGTAGGACGTCTTCCAGGCAGACCAGACACGGCTGCCGTGTGCCAGGCTCACTTGCACTTACACCCACACTTACACGGGACGGGCTATTTCCACCATTCTCGATCCTTGTCATTTGTGTACGCTACATCAGACACAGGACGGTTCGGAAGGGAGGCAGTGAAGTCGAAAAAGTCGTCGCTGTCCAACAAGTCTGGTCTGTTATCTGTTCGACGACAAAACCATCCCTCTCCAACGGACGGCCATGCTCGCGTCCTTCTGCGCAACGCTAAAAGCCTCGAGACCCCAGTTTTCCATTGCCAAGGTGGTCCGCCAGGCATTTCGCCCATCATCAGGGCCTTTCCTAGAATAGTCGTGACTGACGCGTCAGTCTGCGAGACACCCTTGCTCCGTCATTGCAGCCTGGGGCCGCCCCTAACCGGCCCCCGAACATGACATATTATTTTTGGAGCAGTGACTCACTCACCCATTCAACATCGATAAATCGACTACTCCTTCCGGGGTCGGCTCGCGACATACATAGCTGCTCGCCAAGATATTCGATACCACGACAAGCACGTTCTTCTGCCTGAATTTCGATTTTTTGTTTGTCTCGTGCTCAAAGGGATCGTCGGTTTGTGGCGCTTGTGCTCATCCTGGTCCCTGGAACATGCCTTGATAATGTCCTTCCTGTACGCAAGTGAAAGCGAAGGGGACCCTCTCAGCAGGCAGACGCTGATAAATGGATCGAACCACATCGAGTACATGATTGGCCATCATGGCTCTTCTGTCGCTTAGCACTGAGCCTGATCTTGCACGGTGTCCGGTGGGAACGTGTTCAGTGATTCACTGCACTACTCCATGCATCCCAGATAAGGCTGAGAGGGTTGACCCCTGGGCCCTGGGGGCCTCATCGTGCTGGTGGTGATACTCCGAAGGCAATAGGTCAGCAGCGAGAAAGAGATGGGCGGAAAAATGCCGCTAATAAGCTGCTTTCGACGCTTTTCAGTTAGGTCGAATTAGTCAAGCGTGCGGAGTTTCTGGCCGGCTGCATCTGCTGTGCCACTTGCTACTACATGTAGGCCATGTAGAACAGAAACAAGCATAAAGAAGGGGGAAAATCGAAAGAAAATAAATACCCGCACGGCGACAAGGAAGGCACAAACTGCTGCTGGTGCGTGGGCGCCGAGAGCCCAGAGCCCACCCAGCTCGGCTACGGGCTGTCCTGCTCTTTCCTGTTTGTCGATGCCTCTGTTGCACGAAAAGAAGAGGCTTGTGCGTACGGAGTACATTATGGTACATTATCCCCTATAATATGCCTTGCGACAGCCTCATTCCCCATTCTGCTCACGCTGCAGCACCGCTGCCCCAGTCTGACGCCGCTGACCAGACATTTCCATCTCGCTCCGTTGTGTCTGTCCGTCCTACGCGCGAAGTGCAAGCCATGGCATCCATCTCACCAGCGAACAACTCGTACGGATGTAAACCACCAGACCATCTCCTCCCCTTGTCCGAGTCTGGGAGCCCCCAACTTATGTCATTGTAGACGCAGCCCGTTCATTCATTTTTGCTGCCTCCTTTTCTTTCCCGGCCACTTTCTACTTTCTCTACTCTACAGGCCTCCGGCTGAGCGCGCGGACATGCCCTTCCTTGGTCAAGTTCTGCATGAGGTCGCCCTTTCATAGCCCATGTTTTCACTCCTGCCCCGCGCCATCCAGGCAACAGCTCCGTCGAGGAACCAATCTTTTATTTCCATTTCCACCCATCTGGTGTCTTTGTCCACATGGGGAAATGAGGAAATGGATCAAAAGTTCCGCTTGCACGCGGCCCATACGCGGCCCCCACATGATGCCCGGCCACGCACGCACATGCAGCCTTTCAACAACACCCGGGCAGTGCGTCACAAGACTGCTCGTGGGCAGATGGCGTACACTATTGACGGGAGGTAGAATCCAAATTTAAGTGTATTCGGCAGAGGTCTATCCAAGTGTAAAAAAATGGGGTGTCGACCCAAGTTCTCTCTGTTCCGGTCATGGCAACCGTACCCCCAAATAATAATGGTAAATGGTAAAATACATGCGATAGCCTGTGAAACATCCTTGCCGGCCTCGCCAAAATGGACCAGGAGGAGCTCGTCGGTATCTGGCCAAATGTAGTTTCAAACGAGACGCTGCACAGAACGCATCACAAAGCTTGCTTATCCATAACGCCGTGAAATCATCAAACGGAACCCAAGTGTTAGAGAGCAGAGCAGAAACGCGGATTGAAACACCCAGAAAGAAAACAAAAAATTGAAGCATCAAATGATCCGCCGCCGTTTTAATATTTCCTCATACGCTCTCATCTTCTCCGTTCGGATGTCGAGAGTGACGGAGATATCATCGTGCACCCGTTTCGTATCCTCATACTTGCCCTTCCAGTACCGATACCCATCACGCCAGTAGTCAATCTTGCGAAGAAGCTCCGACGACCGCCGACCGCAGCTTTGCTCGACCTGCCGCTGCAGGTGCTTGATCTTGTCTTTGAGGCCGCAGTTCTCGTCTCCGAGCTCCTTCTTCTCCTTCTCCAGCCTGCCAATCGTCTGCTTCAGCTTGTCTTCCTCGCGGCAGTGTCTCCCTCGTTATTACAGGCGTTATCCAGGGACTTCCGGAGGGCCTCGTTATCGGCGGTGAGGACGCTGATCTGGTTCTGGAGTTGCGGCACGACGACGTGGCTCAGGTTGTGGGCTTTTCCTTGGGCAGAGGCGAGGCTTGCCTTCAGAGTGTTGACCTCGGCGACGAGACGACTGTTTGTGTCCTGGAGGCAGCGCTCCCGCTCTTTGATACGGTTCCAATCATCAACACGGACTTTGTAGTAGTCTTGGGTCTCGAGACAAGAGTCATGCTGTGGTAGGTGGTGGTGGCGGTGGTGGTGGCGATGGCCGTGAGAGCGGGAGCGTTTGATGGACACAAACTGGTTCTTGCCGGCTGCCGATGTTTCGATGTAGAAGCGCCTAGACATGTGAATATCGGCTCCGACTTTCGGCGCCGGTGTACTCTGCTGTGCACCCACTTTGGCGGTGGTGATTTAGACTTGTGGTGGTTTTTGTCTTGTGCTGTCCCGCCTTGGTATCATAGACGGGACGGACGCTTGCGAGACCTGGTGAATGTTGCGATGAAACAAGCGGGTTTGGTTGCTCGAAAGAAACGGCTTCATTGAGTAAGGGAGAGAAGAAGAGGGACTGAAAATTGCACTAGATCATGATGGACAAGCTCGTCTTAAAGTAGTCTGCGTGCAAGAGAAACGGGGAACGAGATGTGAATTTCAGATATGATGAAGCAGAACTAGTAGATTCTCTGATGTCTGGAGACAAAAATAAGGATCAAACAATACGCAGGAGAGACAGAGACAGAGAGAGAGACAGAGAGAGAGACAGAGAGGCACTTGGCCGCTGCAGGTGATCGATGAATGAAAGAATGATATAAGAAAATGAGCGACTTGCAAGGTCACGACAAAGGACCCCAGCTCAAGTGTGTGCATGGCATGGGTTATCTATCAAAGAGGCAGCCTGGAACACTCCTCAGCCTGACCTTGTATGACGACGTCTCTTTGGATCACCGACTGCGCGCGACGAGAATGAAGAAGCAGGCAGAGCGTTACATGGCACGCGGTCTAAGCAGATGGTCCTGATTCTGGCCTACATGCAGAGTCCTGGTGGTTGTTGCACACCTGTGGTCGAGGGCGGCGGGCAGCAACTGATCGAGTTGGTGAGATGATGCGTTCGTCCGCCCGTCTGGCATGCAGGTCAGCGTCCGAATTCTCACGTTGCTCACTTGCCATTGTCTTTGTTTGCTTCCTGTGACTAGTAAGGCTGGGAGAAGAGGCAATGTATGAGAACGGGCGAAAGCCGAGCTGGAGGGCACGAGGCTGAAAGTCATCCATCCTCCATGTCTCTGTCTCGACTCTCGAGTGGATCGCATCATCCGCCTTTGACTGGAGGCCGCCTTTGTGCTTGCGAAAACGTCTCTTTCTCTCCATTGATATCTGCCGACTAGTCGGGTCTGTGCTGATGAAAACAGAAAAAGGACCTCTTCGTTTCGACAAAGCAGGTGGCTCAAAGCGCGGTCGCGATGCCCGCGGGGTCCATTGATTCCAACGGCCAAGTTGAACTGGACTGCAACAAATGATGGGACATGCGGATGTATGACTGGGCTCCTGTCCAGGCGACACTTCCTGTGGCATCGTCATTTGACAGTCCTTGATTCATAAGGCTGGCCGGAAGGCTGGCCGGTGAGGAGTGTGCAGCAACAGACTGACTGAATTGGAAGTGTATTTACACTTTGTTCTCTCTCATTCACAACTTAAATGCTCACGTGAATGACGACCCGGCCACGTGCCCCAGATCTGAATGGGGTAAGGCAACCAGGTTCATTTGCGTACAGTGCGAAGCAACAAGTTACTGTGCTGTCACAATCGTTGTCAACTCCAGGAGCCAGAAACGAATCTTGGAACTGTGACGACATGCCAGCTCCCGAAAATGAACGTTTGCTTCGGCGGCTACGCGGCCATGAGCCTGGACGGGAACGAGAATGATTATACCATCTTTACAGCATGCGATGCCACGTACCTGCGAGTGTACTTCTAGCGACCTGGGGCGATCTACCCTTTGTTCTCCCAAAATGAATTCAAATCGACACGTTACCGCACCGTGTCACGGGAGGAACAACAACCAGGCTCCCAAAGTCTTTGAGTTGTAAAGAGGCGCCAGTCAGCCGCGTCTTTCCTTCCACAATATGCCGAGGGGGCTCTCAAAGTCAGACGCTGTCAGTCGACCCAACTGGTCACTGACTCACTGCCATGTTCCAGACGCCATTGTACGTGATAGTATCCGAGCTCAGAAGCAACAGCTCGCAGTGAGTCTGTGCCAGACCTTGCCGAGTCCGGCCGCTATACCCTCTCGAGGTACGGTCCAAACTCTCTGCGGCGCCTTCAGGGCATCGCTCGTTCCATGGGTCGAGTTGATAATATGAAACGCCACTTGACGGAGTTGCTGCCTATGACCTCAACTGCTGCTCAGTAGAGGTGCCTCATGCTGGACAACGAAATGTCTGTCGAAAAGGCGCTTGGCTTCCCTCGTAAGGTTTCTTACAGAGAGGTTTGCCCGCTGTTAATGTAAGCTTGGAACGCCAAGGCAAAGATTATGAGTAAGGTAGACCGACAAGAAAATTAATCCTGGTGATGTACATCGCGTACCGACAGATTCCATCTTCTCTCATCAACTATTTTGGAGAGTGTTCACAGGAAAAGCAAGAAGTTGGCTTTTGGCTGTCCTCGGACCGGCAGATTTTCAACTTATTCTCATACCGCTAAATAGAGAAGCAGCCCAAACGCGCAAGGCCGGTTTTTATCAACATAGCAGGCCTCGAACGATCGCCCAAGAGATAGTTCGTACAGCCCTTCCCCAGGTATAAAGGGCAGTTCCTGCTGGAAAGATGAAGGGACTTGATAAGTTGCAGGGAAGATTTGAGTCCAGGTCGAGCCAAGTTTGTGACCGTTGGACCCCTAGGTAAGCATCAAGTGCTTTCTATGCTCTGAAAGCTCTGTAAGCTCTGTGAATCCCACGAGACGGGCGCTTTCATCGGAACGATGGCAAGTGACGGTTGTTTGTTCAAAGAAATTGGCGTCAAGTTGCCGCGGCTTCGAACATGTGTCAGTGCCGACCAGGGCGATTTTTGCATGATACGTATACATCAGATATCAGACGGACGAACTATGGACAGAGGACTTGTAATTGTATTACTGGTGTGTACTGTCTTAAAGAAAGCCCACTTAATCAGCTCGTTAATGACCAGCAGACAGGATTTTTCACGCGTCGCCTGAGATAGCTGAGTGGTGAAGCAGCAGACGCAGGTAATATATTGCATGAATGTTCCAAATGTCTTGCACGAACTCGCACAGGGGTTCGCTTTATGAGAGGCGTCTTGACATGCTTGAAATCGAACGAGAAAGAGTGTTGATAGCTATTTTACTGTGCATTCATTGTCAGTTCTCACCGTGGCATGGAATATAGTGATTGAGCCCGTTATTTGCAAAGATTTTGAGAAGACGACGTTCAAGTACGAAGTGGGAGTCGACTGCACAGTTTACACCGTGATGGTGAAGTATGCGCATAGCAGTGCTGATGGCAAAGAGTGGACTTGAAGAATGGCACTACCTCATTGTGCGTGCGTCATGCGATGCGTGCATCTTGGCGCATAGTGGTCCACCTCGAATATTCTATGATTGGAATTCGTTGTGTTGACGTCTGAGACCATAGCCAAGAAAGGCTAAAGACCACTCACCCCTCATATAAGACGCCACAGGTCACATGGTCAGTCAATGCATGTCCCATGGTAAGTGATGTGATAAGGAGAATGAAGTCAAGTCGCTGGTTTTGAAACGATCATCTTTCCAGCCTTGGATAGTGCCGCCTAGAAAGGCAGGCAAGCACATGCGAATGAAGCATCGCAATGTGATATTTGGAGCGCCAATCTTGGAACAAAGCGGAATGAAAAGACGATAGCATTCCGAGGAACAACACTTGGGGCAGAGTTCGCTCGATTGTTCGGTGTGACACTCAGGAGTCAGGAGTCAGGACCGTCAAAGCCGCGGAGCCAACAGGAGTTGATTGACTCAGTCCACGAGAAGACGAGACGACGAGAAGACGAGACGACGAGAAGACGAGAAGACGAGAAGACGAGAAGACGTGGGCGCATATTATCATTACTTAAGTCGCTCTTGGCTACAGCATCGCCCCGCTTCAGAGATGGGGATTTGAGGATTTGAGAACTTGGACGGCAGGAACGACCCGTCTCTGCGAATGACGATGCATGGAGCTGGTCCCTGAACAAGGGGGAAAGAGGAAAGCGCACTCCCAGACAAGGATGAGGTCATTCTTCCCTCTTGCATCTACATGTACTCCGTGCTCGAGAACAGAAATGCCAATGTCCGTCCACAATTCTCACTTCAATAAAAGTGCAATACGGAGTCCATGAAGATTCCCGTCCAGCAACAACCTGGTTGAAGCCAACAGTCGGTTGTTGGTCAGGGACGATGCATCTGATCTTGAATCTCCATCGTGCTGGCCCCCGCATTCTTGACAAGTTTACGGATCCGTATGTATGTACATATTTACTTCACGATATTACACCGCCCAGCGGGCCCAGCGGGGTTCCACGAATCCACGATGAACAAGGCACTGGTGGGACAACATGACGAGACAGCAAAAGCATGGACAGTCCGGGCTACCGAAGGTTGTGATGTGATGCTTTCATTTTCTACCGCGACCTTCCGGATCCGTCCACATGGCCCACGCCTTTCTCGTTTTTTTGTCTCATCGCTCCACTCACACCAAACCAACCGCGCCGGACCAGCCACATCGTGGCCGCCACCGACTCGGGACTCGGGAGAACAACGTCAGGTCTGATAGCCCGCGGCCCTCCGCAGGCCGGCGCGCCGGAGCCAAGGGAGCCAAGGGAGCCAAGGGCATCACTGTGCTGTATGGATACCAGACTGGAATGGCGATTTGGTGGGCGGGAGCAAGATTTGATCGAGACTAGGCGCAGCTGACTCGAATCACAGGGCCACCAAGGTACGTAATGGGCTTGTGCAACTAGACCTGCCAGAAAATACCGTATTGGCAGGCAGCGAGAAAAAGTTCATGATGCTTCTTCAGGGTCTGACCAGGATAGCGCTTCTGGGGTTTGCCATCTCTTCTCGGTGGGTACTGCACATCACAGTAGGTAGTAGGTACTGGACAGATGGATCGTGCCATCGATGATCCATGCATGCCAATGCGTAGTTGCCAGTCCGCGATAAAGGCGGAAGTTCCTCAGACACTCAAACGGTGGGCATCCGCAATTCTCGAGCTCCCGAACTTGGTTTCTCTTCCCTTGGCCACTTGAATCCTCGCACACTTGCTCCCTCCTCTTGTTCCCCGCAAGTCAACGTTTCTTCCTTACACCTGCCTACATTGCCTTGTCAAGGGAACCAGTATCCCGGCGAAGAGAAAGCAACGTTATTGGACAAAACTTCGTTCTGATACCACCACAACTTTAGCATTTGGTATTTCACACTTCTGCTTCCACAACCAAACTGCTCCATCACAGGAGCCAGAGAAATTCACAGACTTGCGTCCCACCGAGGGGTTCTCGAGTTTTCTCCCAGGCCATACAAGCGGATTATCAACAATTTTGGAACACGCAGCACAAAATGGGTTCCCAAGGCGCCATCGTTCAACCAGAGGGCGAGGCCTATTCTTGGTGCAGAGACAACTTTTCCTCACCACAGATAAGACGTATCTTGACCCAAAAGCCGTCAACGATGTCTTCCGATCAGACCTCATGTGGTGGAACGACCCGCTCGAGATGAAGCAGATGCGCAAGATGCTCGACAACTGCCTGACCTTGTCGCTCTTCCACGTACCCGATACAGAAGAGGAGATGAAGAGTGAGTAGCGTCATTCTGTCACTGTCCAAAGAAGTTTACTCGCGTAAGCCAAATTCTCGTTTCCAAGATGTCTGACGCTTTCCTCTGATCTAGAAAACGATGGCATGCCTCGCCACGTGAGCGGGCCAAACTTCAGAATGATCGGCCTGGCACGAATTGTCACTGACTACGTCACATTCGCTTATCTCACCGATGTATTCATCGTGGAAGAGTTCCAGCGCCGTGGTCTGGCTTCGTGGATGATGCGTGCCCTCAAACAGCTCGTCGATGGATGGCCAAACCTGCGCGGACTCATGCTCATGACCCATGATCAAGCAGCCGCTCGAATGTATCAACGAACCTTGGGTGCCGTCGATTTCGACAAGGGCCCTTCGGCCGGGCTGGTGATGCTTGAGATGGGAGGCAAGGGGCAGAAAGATGTGCCAGCAGGTCATTAGGCTCGGTCGCTGAAACGAAGAGGGAAGAATCGAAACGATGACGAACCATTCCTGAGCATTTCCTCGTCATATTTGTTGTTCTGCTGGTTCTTTTCCAGATGGTGTTTGTCTCATTTTCCTCTAGAGCGATTGGGGAAACTTGCATATTTAGATCCAGTTTGGCATCGTGGATTGTTTCCCTTTGTCCTTCCCTTCTTCATTCTCCAACTCAATTGTCCTGTTTCTCTTTTTGATTTACCGTACAGTCTTGGACTGCGCGGCTCGCAGTTCCACAGCACGTTTGTACGGCGGCGCAATGGGGGCTGCACAGGGTCCAACGAGACATAGTCCTCAGGGAGCACATAGGAAGCATCGGAATCAAAAGCCGATAAGTCTCCGCAAGAAATGAAGGGTGCAATCCATCGCGTGCTCTTGTCGCTGCTAGTAGTGGTAGTCGTGTTGGCCAGATTGTCTGTCTCATCATCATCATCATAAAGTTCGATTTCCGTGATGCCAGCATTGCCATTGCCAATGGACCCAAGTCCCGGCTGGGGAGTGCCATCCCACGCACCCGTGTCTGTATTTTGCATTCGCGTCTGAGCAACGATGGGCAACTGCAGCTCCCTCTCCTTGACCATGGCATCCAGCCGCTCTCCCACACCCAGCGGCTTCTCCAGACTGGCCTTGAACCCCACCGGCGGCCTAAAGTTCAAGCACACGATGAAGGCCTCCGTACTGCTGGCCCTCGAGCTCCTCGGCTTAGCCACCACGACGGTTTCGAAAAAGATCTTGAGCTGCGCATACAGCACATCCACGTTCCTGCCCCTGAAGATCTTGGCCACAAACTTGCCGCCGGGCTTCAGCACACAGAGCGCCAGGTTGAGCGCCGCAAAGAGCAACTGGCTCTGCACATAGATGTCCAGGTCGTGCAGGCCCGTCACGTCCGGCGCCCCATCGCTCAGCACCAAGTCCACCGGGTGCGAAGCCTGTGCCTGCTCCTGCTCCTGCTCCTGCTCCTGCTCCTTCACCCCGCCCTCGTCGTCGCGATCCGCGTCGAGGGCCCTCAGCAGCAGCGGCACCGTGGCAGGGTGCGTAATGTCGGCTCGCAGAGTGGTGATTCCTTGCAGCGGCGAAATGGGCTGCAGATCAACCGACACAATCTTGACCTTGTCTCTCGGGCGGGACGCCTCGTGCTGCGAGGCAATCGTCTCGTCGAGCGAGTCGTCGGAGGGCGGTGGCGCGTCGGGGAACACGGAGAGCATCCGCCTCCGGAGGCGCGCCTCTTGGCACTGCCAGCTTCGGAGGCCAAAGGCCTGGTTCTGGATGAGGATCCGCGAGAGGACTTGCGACCAGGAGCCTGGGGCGGCGCAGAGGTCGACTACGCGGGAGACGTGGGCGAATAGATTGAACTCTGGGGAGTTGTTGGTCTGATTAGCTGGGTTTTTGTTCATTTGTAAATAACCCAACCCCCTAAGCACAGGGGAGGAGAAGAGAGAGAAAGAAAGAGAATGGTGTGGTTTTTCTGAAGTTCATCGTTTTTACTTGCTTGGCAGGATGCTCTTATTCTGGGTGCAGGGATTTCTTACCTTCGTCCAGCTGGAGAAGCTTAAAGGCGCTTCGGGCCCGCCATCCTTGCTCTTTAGCAAGGCGGTAGTATGCGTCGCGCTTGTCTTTGGATGATTTTCCCATTGCGATTGGGGGTTTCTTCAATTGGTGTCCTGCGGACGGGCACGTTGGCGGGAGGTGGTGATGTTGGTTGAGGGCGTTGAGGGGTGAAGGTTTCATGCAAGATTTGGGACACAAAAGTTGATGGGATTTGCATTGCCCCTCCATGATGGCCGGCTGGCTTGTCCGTAGTCCGCCCCACCTTGCTTGGAATTTGACTTGACATTGGAGATGCTCGAATAGAGAGACTGCGGTACATGTGTTGCTTACTACATGACAAGACGGGGCCGTTTCTCGAGGTAAAAACATAGGGAAAGATAGTTTGAGTGAGCTTGGATAAGTCCTGTTGACCGTCGTCCCATGTCTATGCAATGCCCAGCTCTCCCCACTGCCTCCAACGCTTCTCCCAGCAACTTTAAAATCACATCGTCTCTTCCAACCCCAATGCTCTTACCAACAGCGGATACAGCCGCAGTAAATGCTTCTTACTCTCTCCTCGGCCTTCTCCAATGACGGGATGGCCTCGCCACGGCTCTCCAGCTCTATCAACTTTGTCAATGTCCAAATCAGCTCCTTGCGTTGGCTTAGAGGCTGCGGCATGTGCCCCTCAATGGTTGGTCGGCAACGTACGCGCGAATGGTAAAGGCGCATCGGAGAATGAAAATGGTGCCGCGGTGCTGGCGATGCGGTTGCGCAAAGCGTACTCGTCGTCGCTCACATAGTCCTTCTTGGTTCTTCTGGATTTGGACGAGGCCCCGAACTTGACTTCTTCCGAGGCGGGAGATTTTTCATCGTCGTCCCGGGCAGAAACAAGAGCGAACAGCTCTTCGAAAGCAACATATGCCATAGCCCTTCTCCTAGTCGGCGACGCAGATGCTGTGCGACCCGGTCTGGGTGTATACAGTGAAGAGAGTCCGAATTCATTCCCTATCTCCGAGAACTCTCGCTCTGCAGGTGTGAAATTGTGTATCACCGAGTTCCTGAAGAGGCTTGCAGCATATGTCTTTCGCGCTTCATTGGGGATGTTTGCAGCACCCAGGGCGGGAATGACCAGCCCTCGTAACTTGTGGAATGACGATATGTCAAAGCGCTCGTCTTCCTCCAAAGCTGCGCTCGTGGGAGCGTCACGACACTGAGCGCTGAGAATGCCGTCCGCCAGGTCGACCACTGTCATCCAGATTTCTTGGACTTTCTGGCGAGAGATACCTAGAGCATTCAATTGAGGAAGAGTGCCATCTAGGATGGACAGCACAGACGTCGTTGCAAGTCGCCATGGCTGCACTGATTTCGTGACGATGGGGAAGCCGTACTTCAGGGCAATGGGTTGATGAAGGGCCGCCAAGGCTTCTGAAAATACTCCACTGTCGTATATGTCCTTCTCAGCAGCATGGCGGAGGATAACCTTTTCGAGGAATTGCATGCTACCTTTGGACATTGCCACGTAGGTGCGTTTTGAACCGGATGTGAAGAGCTCCCGGTCGTACGCCATCGTGATGAGCTCGGAGACGTGCTTAATGATGGCAGATGGAACACCATCGACATCCGTCCTGATCATTTCTACAGCAGCCAGAATTTGGCTCTGGAGATTTGTGGTGTGCTCGATATCCTGGACAAAAGTGCTCGTGGTTGCTTCTTCGACCGTCTGTCGTAGCAACGTCAACATGCGCTTGACTTTATCTGCGGTGAGATCTGCCTGGATCAGTCTGTAGACCTCTCTCAATGCTGTTACGTATGCCACCAGACAGTTCTGGTTATCTTCGCTCCTGCCTTGCGCGAGTTTCGAAGTTGGGATGCCTCTAGCCCACAGATCCCACGCAAATTGGACGGTGGTCTTGTTGAAAACCGGTTGCTTGTCCTCTCTCGTTTGAGAAAGAACATGGCTCAAGGCCTTGAACGTAGCTGTGTTGATGTCTAGTACATTGAAGTCGAGTAAAGTTGCGAAGTGTTGGAGCAATTCTCGCCATAGTCTGTCGAAAGCCGAATGAGACGTCAGAACATCAATGTGATTAGCGAGGAGTGCCGAGACACCATCGAGTATCACAACGGCAGTGCCGTGCCAATCTGCCCGATCTCTCTCGTTGAGTTCGTCGCTGCCGGATGTAGCAGCTCGTAGTTCTCCCGCTAATGACGTAAATAGCTTGAAAATCACCGACTTGGTGCATATTGACCAAGCTTCTGGGCTGAGTCTGTCCCCGTAGGCATCGAATATTCTCAAGAGAGACTGAATCGCCGAGTTCCGCAAGTCGAGTCTCTCATCCGAAGTCACTGCTGCAAGTCTCAGAAGCAACAGCATCCATAGCGCAGCATCAGATCCCTTCTGGGTATGGTCTGCCGCCTTCTTCTCCAGCTCTGACCCGTCAGAGGTCTGCACGAGTTCTGCAGTGATTGCCAATGTGTTTGCTTTAGAAGACAGAAAATCAGACAGGACCCAGAAGAATGTGATAGTCTAAAGCCATGTTAGCACAAACAAATTTTTATCACTTCGTCGTACTCCTACGTAGACTCACCGTGAGCGCAATGTTGAGATCGTCATCCTGAGAGCAGAATTTGTACAAGGTGTCAACTAGGATTAAGAAGCAAGAGTTGGGAAGAGATGAAAGAAAATCCGAACAGATGAGCTGCAGCGACCCGAATGCTGAGCGAGTCAGCTTGGGTGATCTCGTGGAAAGCAGCCCGGCTTCCCAGTCTTTCTTATGTTCCTGCGTGGTTTGGACTGGTGAAAATACACTGCCAATGATTTCAAACGCAATATCCCAGCCACTGACGAGGGTCTCGCCGCATCCCTCCATTATACTCTTTAGTCCTTCAAGAATAATCCGGTGGACATCAATGTCCGTAGCAACACTGGAAACTACTGCAGAGCGCACATTTTTATTTAGAGCTTCCAAGGCGTCTCGTAGCGATATCAACAACCGCATTTGGACTTCGCCTCTGCTTTCCTCTGGTATCGATGAACTTGCCGTGGCGGCCTCTAGAGCCAGCCGGGATAGAATTTCCGCGGCCCTCACCCTTACAGCAGATCCGAGGACTGGGGAATCCAGAGTATGAATGACCTCTTGCGTGAGAATAGTCCACCCAGACGCGCTAGGAGCATCCATCAACAGCCTCTCCAAATTCACGGAAGCGATATCGCCCAGTTTGGCGAGTGCAAACAGAATTTCTTGATTTGACGACGTGGAAGCGGGGCTCGAGAAGCTCAGTATTCGACGATTTCCATATCCCAGCATTTTCTGTGATTCACCTGGTGATGGTGATGGTGATGTTGGGTCGCTCGCTTCTATCCTTTCCGGGGCTGGTTTCTCCAAAAGCTTGCACACTGCATCGACCACTTCCACAAACGAAGCATTAGGGAAGTCGACGGTGCTCTCGATGAGCCTCGTGGCCGCGGTTTCGACAGATCTTGTCTCGGTATTGAAATTGGCCATCAACGCATCCCCGTCCAGTGCTTGGTCTGCCGACCGACCAATCGACGGAGTCCGACCCGGTGTTTTGCCTGTTGAAAACAGGACGAAGTCTGCTTGTTGAAGTGTCTCGAAAACGATACCCCATGCAGGGCCCAGAGTCGGTCCCAGGGCAATGCCCAGGTTGAGAAGTGCTCGCAAGCACAAAAGATTTCGGGTATTAAGAGACCCGGCACCAAAATCGAAAGATGGCTGCCGTTGCCTTTCAGCAGAAGGAGAGCCAGGGTTCAAGGTCTCGACGCTCAATAGGCCGCGGGCATTGCTCAGGAGACTGTTTGTGGTGTCTGAAGGGGCGCTGGGCGTTGTCAGGCGCGGCTGCCCAGCGTTCAGACAGGCAGTGAGAAGATTGTGAGGCACAGCAGATTTGCCAAGCGTGGTCAAGAAGGCATCCCTGGGGTATTTAGTTGAAGTAAGCCAGACACATGTGCAAATCTTTGGAACGACCGGACCAAGCCGTGATAATACTCTGAATCCAATGCGGCGTACAAGAAAGTAGAGAATGTGGCGAGGATGGCGGGCCAACACTCATCGACGAGAGCAGCACATATTTTCACATCTTTGTGCATAGCATGGCCTTTCATGTGAAGCGGATTGACGGGCACTGGGTTCTTTTTGAACGACGTTGCTCGTTCTCGTCCACTTTGCGTCTTCCCTCCTGGCGCCGGAGAATCTCGACCTTCATGCTTCGAGGCTTTGCGGCGGTTGCGGCTCTCAGTCGGAACTGTCAGGGGCAAAATGAATTTCGCCAGGCCATCAGACAAGGATGACAGACAGGACAGGATCAGACTGTATACGTATGACTCTGGGATCGACGGCGGATCCGTCTTATCGAGTTGATCGATACAAGGAACGCGGATAGAACTCCATTGCGTGCTGATGCCTACATGAGAAGCCTCGGATCCCATAGCTCCGCTAATGATACCACTCATTCCGGCTTCTAGCATGGCAGGATCGGTCGATGCGCCCGAAGTATTTGATGCCTCCATCATAGGAACTGTGGATTGATGGCCAAGGCCAATCACTGCAGGCTTCTCCGTGCTTAAACGAACAAAGGTAGCTGCAAGAGTCTTGATGACATTCCTCCCATCCTTTTGCGCGTCATAAAGATGATAGATTTTCCGAATCAGCGCATAGTCACCGAATATGCCTCTGAGGAGCTCCATGCAGAGGGTTCTCTTCCATAACGCGGAATCTTGGTCAAGCAGGTGGATGACGATGTCGAGTGCATCTCCACATTCATCCGGAAGGATATCGATATGTCTTCGAATCATCGTATAGAGAATACGAACAAGTCTCACCGTCGACGCAAAGGATGGTTTCCCTTTCAGTGCGCTAACAATCAATGGCATTGCTCGAATACGAAGAACCTGAGCTTGTTCGGGATGCGTGGAGAAAACAGATGCATGGTTGGTAATCACCGATTCGATCAGTTCCAGGCCAAAGGTTTGAGGCAGGTTTGAGAATCTCAAGAACTCGGGCCGTTGGTTCTCCGTCATGAGACACAGGTCATTGAAGATCTGCCTTGTGGTCAGCACGCACTGTCATCACTAATGGTCTAGGAGTTCCCTACTCGGTATGCATCAAGAGCAGCAGCGTGGAGCTGGATTGATCCATTCGCTGAAGGCACCTCTCCAGCTATGGGCGAGCCGAAACATTTTCTGAAGAAACCACGCATTAGCCTGAAGACTGTTTAGTACGTAGCCAGTCAACTGAGACTCACTGTCCTCGGAAACCACCTTGTCGAATACGGAAACCACCAGCTGCTGCAGCGTTGCAGCACTTGTGTTATTTACAATCGCATTCTTGCTGCTTTGCAAAATAAAGCAGATATTCAACGCCGTCACCAACAGGTCCCCTTTAATCCAGACGAGTAGTTCTGTAAAAAGACGGCAGAGCTTGCAATATCTTGAGCTGGACGTCCAAGCCAGCCGAGGACGCCTGCATCAACGCCTCAAGAACTTGGTCAAGCTTTGCCTCGGGCAAGGCGCGGGCAACAATCAGGCGCTGCAGACAGACGATGGCGATGCTGGTGAATTTCGCGTTCTTGGTGCCACATGCTATGATGAAGGGATTGACAAAGCTGGATTTTTGTGAAAGCACTGATTCATCAGGCTCGTTAGCAGAGTAGCTTGATGATGAATGATGTTACCATCTTGGGCAGTCATCAAGAGCTTCATACATTCTGGGGCAGCTTGCTCGGTCACATTGCCAAGCTGCTTGAGCTCTTCCAAAGACTTTTCAGCAGCCTACATACTATTCCGTTAGTCACCCTTTTCTTTTCTTTTGGTAAAAAGAGTCTGGAAACGCTGTGCACGCAAACGCATACCTGCCTCAAGTCATTATGCTTCCTCTTACTCTCCTGGATAAGATTCGCCAGCTCCGTGGCTAGCAGCTGAGTCGTCATGTTGGACTATGCAGCCCGGCCAACCAACCAGACATGCGCATGTAGAGTTGTTTACCGCCCATATATATTTTTTTGCAGTGAATGAAGAAACGGTTGCTATTTTCTTTAACATGAGCTTGACCAGGAATAGTTGAAGTCGTTTAGCTGAAACGCGCCAGGACGTGGCAGGTTAAATGCCCCACCATGTCGTGCAGTTTCGAGCTGATTGATTGGACTACATGTAATCCCAAATAGCTGACTCATCTTTTAGTCTTTGCCAATCAAGGCGATGGTTTAGTTCACCTGCCTGAATTTTGGTATTTCTTTTTTTCTTGTTCGCTTGCTTTAGGCCAGCATAGTCAAATGTGATAAGAAGTTGTAGAACTAAAGCATTCTATGCACTTTGTTCCCAATGTAGTTGCATCTTTGTCGCTCTTTCTTGCTTATTAATTCATTCGTACAACTAAAACACTCACAAACAACTCGACTAAATAAATGTACCTGATCCGTATTTATTTTTTGCTCATTGTAAATTAATGTTAAGACTTTTTCTTACTTTATTGTGATCCAAATTGTCCCTCTGATACATTACATCAACAGCTTATTCCTGCGACATCATGAAGTGCCTCTCGTCATAACCATCGGCTCATTGATGAAACATGCATGTCGCCCAGCGTAACAGCTGGTGTGGGAGCCGATGCTCAGCAATTACCCATTTGCCTAAAGGCAACAATGAGTTCTGGGCCCTTGATACGAAGCGATGATGGTGTGATTCGGGACACCAGAGCAAAACACGTCCATGATATTTTGTCCCACACAAACAGTATGTACTCAAATTTCCTTCATCATTACGAGAGATGCAACAAATATTGTCTGGCTGATCTCGTTGACCAAAAAGTAAAGTTGATACACCAAAGAAGAGATAACAGACTCCTAAACAACACAAACGCAAATTTGATATCCATCTACTAAAAACTGGTTAGTGTCGCGAAGAGCATGGAATTTGATCCCCAGAGTCGGTACCGGCTTACCCAACGCCGTTAAGAAAAATTAATCAATTTGACATGATGAACGCTTAGACAGGGGCGTTTGTAAAAGGTAAGAGACCGATTCACCGTTGTGAGTACGGCGGATAGCCTTTGCATGGACGATTGATTAGTGATGGTGGCCAGATAACAAACATAAGTAGCAATTCACATACCTCTGCCAGTGTGGCCGAGACATCTATCACCTTGAGTTTGGGGCACCTTTCCGTTTTGTCACCGAGAGGAACAGCTAACACAGATGTCAATAGGTCATGTTGAAGGTTGGACAGTTAAGTCGACGATACGTACTATTGGTAACAACCAGGCCAGCTAGATGGGATGAATTGATGTTTTCGATAGCATTGCCACTGAGGATGCCGTGAGTGACAATGGCATAGACTTCTTTGGCGCCATGTTGGTTAACAGTCTCGGCTGCTTTGACAAGCTAGAGCATAGTGAGTATTTTTTCCTTTTTTCTTTTCATCTTCTCAGGAATACAACTTTCGAGAGCTTAGCTGAAGAGATGCACATACAGTTCCGCAAGTATCGGCCATGTCGTCGACCAGAATTGCCACCTTGTCTTGAACATCTCCAACGAGTACCATGCGGCCAACAACATTTGGACGAGGACGCTCCTTGTGAATCAGAGCAAATCCAACGTTCAAGCGGTCAGCAATGGCAGCGGCTCGTTTGGCGCCACCAGCATCGGGGACACAATCACGCAGTTTTCTGATTCAAGATTCTCATTGATCCAGCGGAGAACAGAAGGCTCTGCGTAGAGATTGTCGACAGGGACGTTGAAGAAGCCCTGGATTTGTGAAGCGTGCAGATCCATAGTGATGACGTGGTTCTGTTGAAACATAGTCAGCGGCCAAGTGTTAGTTTTCCGCCACTTCTGGGAGGGCTCCCAGGGAGCTCAACTAACGCAACCAGAAACCTGCAGCATGTTTGCAATGAGCTTTGCACTGATGGGAGCACGAGATTTGTCCTTTTGTCTTGTCTCGCGTACGGAAAAGATGGAATCACAGCGGTGATACGACGAGCAGAAGCCGTGCGACAAGCATGGATCATGATGAGAAGCTCCATAAGCCCGTCGTTAACGTCTCCGGGGCTGTTGACTGAAGAATGAAGACGTCTTCATCTCGCACAGATTCACCAATGGAAACACTAGTCTCTTGATTTGAGTAGTTGAGGCTCATGGTGTTGGCAACCTCAATGCCTAGTCTGGAGTCCCTGTCAGTCAGTTTCTTGACAGCGCGGCATCGGAGAGAGAGAGGGACTCTTGCTGGCTGGTCACGGCTGGGTGAACAAGTCGGAACGTACCGGCTAGCGACTTTGGCACTGAGTTCTCGGTGAGAGCTCCCGGAGATGAGCTTGATTTCATTCGCCATTTGGTCCAACATTGCCGTGGAGTATTTGGCGGGGTGTGGGCAGTCGCGGAGGAAGACAAACGAAGGGATTTTTTTTTTTAGCGCTGAGCAGATTTAGACGCGGGACGCGGACGGGGTGACTAGAGGGGCAGCGAAACGGAAGCCTTGCCGTGAAATGCTTATCAAAACTCAGGCAGCAACTTGTCACATGCATGTATGTAGTTTGTTCAAGTACATATACATATATATAGAAAAAAATTTGAACCTTGTTTGACTAGACGACTGGGCCAATCGATTGCGGATCCATTTTCTCCTTGCCCACTTATTAATACTTGTGTACTTTCTGCTGCCAAAAGCCAAGTTGCCGCTTCTTCATCCACGCCGAGCGGTCGAGTCATGTGATGCGAATGGTGTCTGATTTTTGAGCCTAACGCACATGCCAGCCAACTCAGTTGTTGGTACCTGGCTGGGGTTGCTGCACGCTGCACGATGCACGATGCAGTGGACGTGACGCTAAAGTAGCAGTTCCGCCGGCCCTGGAGCCTCTCAACTTTTGCACTGTCCTGTTCAGTGTTGGAGCCTTCTCAGGCTACGAGACTTGACACGTCCCGTATATTATTATGGGGTCGGCGCTCTTTCATCTGGCCATCTGAATCTGCCTGTCCTTGAAAGCATTTGATCAGCCCGCATCAACTGCATCATCCATCCTCACGCCAACGATTATCGCCAGAGAACCAATCACCCTCGTTCCCTCCATCGTCCGCCCACTTGCGGTCGACGGGACTCGAACCTGCATTTCTCTGTGCCAAATACGGAATACCGACTGCCCATTTGCTTCATTGTTGCGTTGCAGTGTTTTGCACAAAGGTGCCCAAAGGTGTCGCCGCATTCGCCAAGTCAAATCATCCTCTTCTCTCACACGTACACGCAGCCGCATCTGCATCTGCATCCGCATCCGCATCCGCACGAGCACGAGCACGAGCACGAGCACACACCGCCGATTCGACATAATAGGCCTCTGCTTTTTCGAGAGCCAAAGCCCCGGGCTGGTCACCATGTCCCCGATCCGAGGACTACATCATGGCGAACTACCAATCTTTCCAGCCGCGCCTGATATCGTCGGCATCATCATGTTCGTCCTTGCATGACATGAAATCCAAGCATCGCAAACTGCAACTGCTGGTCGCCGCCACCGGCCCCCGCGACACCTCGTGGGCTCAGGCTTTGGTCGTGCGACTGTCCAAAACCCCAATATCGACATGCGTGTCATCGTCGACGATGTTGTCCCGCGGCTCACACAGACCATCATCGTCATGGAAAACCGGAGTCTGGCTCTTGGCCAAGGAGAGCGGGCTGACGATGTGGAATTCTTTCGTCAGCAGGCATTTGAGTTGGTGGACTGGGCAGATCTATTGGTCTGCGTTCCACTGGATGCCGATGGAATTGCCAAGATGTTGGCGGGTGTAGCAGATACGTTTCTGGGCGAAGTGTTGCGGGGATGGAACATTCAAAAGAGCATAGTTCTGGTACCTGGCATGAGTACGCACATGTGGTCACATCCCATGACAAAACGACAACTCAGCAAACTGCATAGAAAATGGAACTGGATTCGCGTCATGGCACCAATTCTATGGCATTACGAAGGCCAGCTCAACCCCAAGCGAGTCCCCAACTGGAACGGCTTCAACGAGGTCCTGGGCATTATCAAAACCAAGCTGATCTTCTAGGTCTTGGAAGAGATGTCGAAATGGCCACAAGCTCCGTTGTGGCGCCAGAATCTCATGGCAAGCTCAGCTCGAAATTACCACCTGAAATATGGACAATCGTCCTCGACCATGCAGGCGACTGGGAATTAGCCAAAGCACTTGGCATATATACGAACCTGCCCATGCCGTCTGCATGGTCTCTCGAACCCAAAGATCCCACGGATCCTCTCAAGGTCTACGAACACGAATTAGAATGGACCGTTCTCACATGCAACTCGGCTGCCATATGCAAAAAGCTGTCTCAATCTCCCCTAGCTTTCGAGACGTGCCTGCCCTCGTGGTCAAGCTCATCATTCGCTTCGCTCTGATCGATGTCCTCGCATACATGGAAGCCAACCGGCCTGACCTTTTCAAAGCATTCGATGGCACTACCCTGCCCACCAACGCATCAGCATATTATCCACGAACTGATGTCCTCGATTTTTGGAAACAGAGCAAGTGGTTCCGCGAAGAGCACATGTACGATGCTGAAGCTGTAGACGGGGCCTCCAAGAACGGCCACGTCCGCATCCTCGATTGGTGGTGGCGACGGTCCGGGCTCCTCTCCGCTACACCGAAGCGGCGCTTGAGCAGGCGAGTGGCCGTGGTAACCTCGTCATTCTCGAATGGTGGCGAGATGCCGCGGCCCTGGACGAAGAAATCGTCCTCCGACCCGGCCGCGCCCTGCTCTGGGCCACCCAGCACGGCCAGGCGGACGTCCTCAGATGGTGGGACGCTTCAGGCATACCTGTCGCACACGGCGATGCCGTCGCCAAGGTTGCATCCCGATGGGGTCAAGTTGAGGTTCTTGAGACCTGGCGCCGCCTCAAAGGCGACAACAAGCTCGTCTTTGATCCCGAGGTGCTTCTCAGCTCGACCATCCACCAGCACGTTCATGTGCTCGAGTGGTGGCGCAAATTCGCCCATGGCGAACTCGAAGGCATGGATGGCAGGAAACAGCTCGTCGAGTTCCGCACGTGTAATATCGAAGAGGCGCTGGAAGACAGCATCGGTGACCAGGATCAGAACCGAGCGCGCAAGTGGTGGGCGCAGTATGGCCTCGATTTGCGAATGAGGAATGAAGAATGGCTCAAAACGAGGTACCTCTGAGCGAGAATAGGGGGCACGTATCGGACTCACTATTCTTTGGGTCATTTACTCACAATGGCATTCCATCTTCGCAACGTACTTCCTTCGGGGGTATATGCCATGTTATAACGATTCGGCATAGCACTCCGTAACAGGGTACGGGATACTCCGTAGACTCCTCAGATATTATGTAGAACAATAAAGCCTTGCATTACCGCAATCCGCCCCCAATGCCAACCAAATCTATGCATACCCTAAGCCCTGATGGGCCGCGCCTTCCTGGTCTCGTCGAGACATGGCCAAAATTGTCAAGACTCGTTCGATACCAGGGGCCGCCGCGGCAAAAGCAAAGAAGAAGGCGACTATCTTGCCATAGACTTTCCAGGTTTAGGCCTTACTTGGTGGCTTAGATCGCGATCCAAGTTGCTTTTAATGTATGTTTATCGAACTGTTTATAATCACAAGACGATACTGTTGGGCTATGCCGACATGGTCTTCCTGTCACATGGGGAGGACACGACATGATAATGGATTACTTTCGTCGGGGGTATTTCAGCTTTTGATCCGTGTTTGGGTGACAATGACAAGTGCAGACGGCAACATGCATGCTCTGGCGTCTTGTTAACTGCCGAGGAGGTCGAGGTAAAAAAAAAAAAAAAAAATCCACCAAGCCCCTTTTTCGGAGTTCGCCCGTGTTCATCTGTAATCTTTTCAGATTTGCATCCACTGGCGAGACACGTTCGAAATAGCAACTCGTGCCACGCTCACGAAGCAGGAAACAACAATAAAAAGCAAACACGGAGATTATGGGATGGGGATGGGGATGGGGCACTCCCGGAATGGCTTAGCTGTTGTCATCTCATCTCCCGGTCTCCACATCTGGCAAGGAAGCGCACCGGCAATTAGTGAACGAGGTGCAAGACAAGACTAAAAGACGCTCGCCAGGGTGCCGGGGTCTCATGCTTTGACTGGCAAGAGAACTGACTTCGTCACGGAGCACTCTGTGCAAGCATACTCCGTGCGCCCTATTGTCTTGGAAAAATAAAATAAAAAGTACACCCAGGCCGGCTGCCAGGTGTGAGTGCGGCAAGGATGAAGGATCAGGGTTCCTGAGACAGCCGCCTACATATGTATGTACATATCTCGCCAGGAGCTTGTTAACTCGCCTGGCCTTGGTGCGTTTGGCGCCATCGGGAAGGATGGAGCGATGTCCTCAGTAATATGTATGTACATGTACATGTACTCCTGGGCACACCAGGCACACCAGGCACACCAACAGCACAACAGCACAACAGCACAACAGGGTTGGAGTTAATATTACCTGATTACCTGGGTTGCCGTCAGCTGGCGGGCGGCGTAGAATGGAGTCAAGCTTGGCCAATGTTTTTTTAGTCCAGTGGCCACGGCCGAGTCGAGTTAGCGCGAGCAGCATCATGCCGTCATCTCGAGCGTTTTCTGAATGCGACTGGAGGCTTGGCAGAATCCGTCCTCGCAACCCGAACCCGACCCCAGACTTGTCTGCCTGGTCCGAACTGGTCCAAGCTTGGTCCAAGCTGGCCCCAACTTGCAAGCCTTGCCGTCCATGTCCATCCATGTCCATCCATGTCCATCCATGTCCATCCATGTCCATCCATGTCCATGTCCATCCTTTCTATCCCGAACCAACTGAGGTTGTAATCCGTCCTGCCGCGTGTCACTGACCATGTATTACTCCGTACCGACCGACCGTTTGCAAAGAATCCAATTCAAACAAGTGCGTTCGCTCTTTTTTTCTTTTTTTTTCTTGCTTGGTGTTTCTTGCACACGACAACTTCGTCACCAGCGGCTCTCTGCGTCATCGTCGTCGTCGTCGTCGTCGTTGGCTCTGCTTTCGATAATACATGTCCGTTCAGCTGTGGGTCTGCAGCTCACCAACAAGCAAAACGCCTCTTCTTCGTTTGGTTGTCTGACTGTGCCATGAGCGTTCCGCAACATTTATCAAAAATCAAAATCAAAAATCACCAACTAATCTACCTCAGTGTCATACCGTCAATCTCCACTACCTACCACAACTTTACATGCTCCATGTCAAATGACATTCAGCAGTCATCGCAATCCTAATCTCGCCCAAAAGGCCCAACAGTCAGTCACTCGCCAAGTGGACCAATAACTCCGCGTGCCTAATCATCAATTGATTACTGGAGGGGTCACGACCAACAACAATCGGCTCACGCTCTGTTGGTTCGACTCGGACAAAGGGCTGGCTGATCTGCTCTCATTCTGCACATGGTTGTCTCGTATTATAAGATTGCTGTTTTGTTTCTGGCGTAGCACTACTGGGAAGCAGCTCTTTCTCAGCCCTCAACGAGGAGACGACGGGCGCAATCATCATGGCTCGATTTTCATTCTCCATCGCCGGCCGCAAGAAACAGCCTGTCCACCCGCCTACACATTTGCCGCATACAAGCAAGGCACACAAGATTCTAGGTTCAACGCCACTCAGCATTGATGCTCCTGCTGCCTGGCATGACGCATCGATCTCGATTACGACTGACGATAGGTCTGCCACTGCTGCTGCCGCGAGATACAGCGAGTCGGACCTGGGAACCGACGACTATATAGATGACGACCAAGTCGTCTTTGCAAACGAAGACGAAGTCTGGGGTGAGGCATCGGAAATTGCGCATCCTTTGCGACTTAACGCTGTCAACGCCCCGAACCCAACAAAGACTGCGCCTACCGACACAACTGGGCGATTGAGGATGAGTCGTTCCTTGTCCACGATTCGGTCATGGTATGACAAGTCCAAATTGCCCCCGTCACCTTCTCAACAGACCTCTTCTTCGTCCGTGGCAAAGGGTCTCCCGCATATACTTCAGATGAGGGTGCGGCCAGGACCACGAAGAAGAAGCCTGCTATGCTGGACCTTTCTCGCGCTAGGATACAAGAAGAACGGGAAACAGTAGGGAGCGGCCCGTGGACCACATCGAGGATGGATCGCATGCTCAGATCTCCGTCCCTGCTCCCCCTTTTCGTCAAGGTCGACACGATCTTGTGAATCTCGGAAGCCAACGAGAAAAACATAAACGAGACTTTGCAAATCCCGGCTCCTGAAACACCCCGATCAACCAGAAGTGGGAGTGGTCGGCTCGGTCACGGAAGCCCCAGCGACTTGCCTTCTCTGTATGATCACTATGAACAAATGTCGATAAGAAAAGTCGCCAACCAAATTTCCACGCCGAACCTCCGGGCGACTGGTGATGGACAGTTGATGCTGGAAAATGTAGCAGAACGGGAATATGAAGACCAAGTAAACGATTTCGAAATTTACCCTTGTCGATCGACGCCCGACTTTTCAGAGACCCCCAGGACCGGGTTGGTATTGGGGTCCGATTGGCAATCATCACCTGGCGGCGCCGCACCAAGTGTTTCCAGTCGCCAAACCAAAACGTCGAAAAACACAGAACGATCTTTAGAAGGCAGAGACCTACTCCAAACTAGCGTATTGATGCTCTCGTCGGATTCTGAACAAGAAGATGACGACGACGAGGATTTGGAAGAGCCGGGACTGTTTGCTGCTGGCCAATGTCCGACATCGGCGTCTTCACCAAGGCCGTATAATGCGCCGAGAAGATCCTCAGAATCCCGATCCAGGTCAGCTCGAGATACTGTAAGACCTGGCGCTGACTGTGGGGCAAGCTGCTCGAGTAGGCAAGGCAAACGCACGAGTTTTGCCGAGAACAATACGTACATTATTGTTCCGAGCTATGAAAGCAGGCGTGACGCCCCGGGAGGCGTCGCCTCTGGGTCTCCCACTGACTGCGGCGACCGATCTCTTTCGTTAAATTCCTCAACAAGCTCTGTCATGTCCGATCATTCCAACTCTTCAGCTGCGACCTGGCAAGACGAATCAGGATATGACATCCAAGAAGCTCGAGCCATAACGATGCTGCCAGCACGTCGCCCCTCAGACATAGCGATCGAGACCAGGCATACTGCATCTTCAGTTGCTGGCGGCGGTGTACTCAAGTCCCCAGGTCTGCGTCAAGCTTCATCTGAAGATCAACTGACTCCTCACTCAGTCCCACATCTGTCGACTTCTACATTGGCTCGGCACACTCATCTGTCGATAGCTCTGGAGGTCATAGCCGATTGATGGCTGTGACACCCCAAGAAGAAATGCTTCTCTCGGCGTTGCGAAACAAGCAACAGAGCAGTCGGCATGCGCCCATGTCCCAAGTATCAGAAGGAAACGAGCGGGTAAATGACAAGATACGGGAGACGGAAGACAAAATAAAAAGCACTGCACAAGCAGGCCACGCGATAGCCGCTCCTGAAACTGCGGACTCACCAGTAGAGGAAGACACAGCTGCAAATGGTCATCGCTCAAAGGGTTCCCAAACCATCACCACCTTTGGCTTTCCTGCGCCACCCTCATCACCATTCCCAGAGAGCACACATTCGCAAAAGAAGCGCACTGTCGATGCTCGAAAGCGTTTGGTCCCCCTATTCTGACGTCTGGATTCGGCCCTGGAGCTGCTGTCGTGCCCCCAAGCCCTTCCGGCCCCCGCCAAACATGTCATTGCCAGAGCTGCCCAAAGCAAGAAAATCCATCAGATACTCAGCGAGCCACGAAACAGCCAGCACGCAAAGTCAACAAGAAGTCCCCTTATTTATCGACGATGTTGAGCCCAGACCTGACTTGGACGATATCCGAGACTGGGAATCAGCGACATCGCCGGTCGTCGAGCCGACCCTGAGCCCTAGCGCCCCCGGACCATGCTATGGCGTGATGAGGACAACCAATCCGAAAGCGGTGGCAGCCCTGCTTCATCACCAAGAGCAGACTCGCCGGCGGTCCTCCACCCGCACAGCTTCTCTAGACCCAATGTCAGAGAGCAAGACTTGGCTGGGAAAGAGGACAAAGAAGGCGTCCCCATCCGGATAGTCGCGTGTCTCTCGAATCGTTCCCGCCTGTGCCAACGAAGCGAACAACACGTAACAACATGGCACGTCTGAGTGCTTTTGGGCCTGGCTCCCTGACCAACGTTGGAGAATTTGGATGGTGGGGTGATGATGATTGACTCACATCATGAAACACTGTAATGACCATGTACACATCCCTCTCGTATCAATCCTTTCAGTTTTTCAATTTTCCGTTCAACTTTTTGCAAACCATTCCTTTCTATTTTGGATGTCTTGTCAGAGAGCCAATATCTCGCAATTTCTACGGGTACATCCATTCACCCATTCGAGCATTAATATTTGGATATTCTTTCCCCGTTACCCCCGAGAGGCAATCTCTTATTTGTTCTGTTTTCTCATAACTTCTCTCATGGAGCGGATCATGATGGAGTTGGAGGGAACTTGATTATATCCTCGCATTGGCTTGTAACTCTCAAGTGCTGAGATACCCCTACGCTTTTTTTTTTTTTTTTTTTTTTAGATCTAGGAGAGCACCATAGCACGCAGGCCAGAGACACAAGTGCTCGCATGACTGCAAACCATAATTCAATGCGTTTCTTGTTTCATTTACAAAGGATCTTGTTGCTTCTCTCTGTAGAATTGGAGCCAGTTGAAAAATGTGACTGCTTGTGCTAGCAAATCAATCGTCGATTTCTTGATTCTCCCACGGTTTCAAAACAGCACGTTGGAATTTGGGTCGTGCTTTCCTTCACTTTCTCTTGACATGTACTGACTGTATCGCTTCAAGTTGCTCACAGTGTACCGACCCCCCTGTTTATCGTATATTTTCCGTATTCCCAAGCTTTATGAATAAGTCGTGCCTTCGGGTGGCTGCGGGATCTTCTTGTTCATCGGGGCAGCCATATATCTTGACGCCAAGTCAGCAAGCACTAGTCAAGGAACCAAAAAAAAAAAAAAAAAAAAGAAGCAGGGGCTCGATTGCACAACCCTACCTTCTCAATTCAATAAGAACCGTCTCCATTGTGTTTTCTCGCTTCCACTGCGCAAGGCAGGGCAGCTGCTTGGGTCTACCACGCCGTTGCGGGCATCGACGCACGGCAGGTTTACCTGGCTTACAAACTGGATCGTCGGCGGCTCATCGGGGTAGTTGTCGCCGCAGTGCATCTTGACGCTGTAAATGCGGTTTTCGTGAACGGACTGTGATGCGCAGACGGGGTATTAGCGAGGCTGCGCGTTTTGTTCTCGTCTTGCTTCCTTTTTATTTTGGGGGTTTTCCCATGCTGTCTGTCCCCCTCCCTGGAGGGCATGGGTCGGCAGGCCATTTATTTGTTGCCCCTCCATCTTTTTGTGCCCCTCATCGTGGGACTCGAGAAAGATGAACTGACGAGCATGGTGTGTTGACCGGAGAGAGGAAAAGAAACGGGAGGGGGGTGAAGAAAGTCCCGTGGGATGAAATCGCTCACATGAGGGGTCCGAGAATGGTGCCATTCCAGTTACTCATTAGGAGATCCTCGCCGTCCTCGAGACCGTAGCTGCATGCCTCGGCGCCGAGACCCTTCTCGCCCTTCTCGAGCTCTTCTAGCAGGCGGAAGTTCCGGGGAACCTTGGCCGTCATGTTGGCGGTACGGAGGTGCGGTGCTGCTCTCTCTCTCTCTCTCTCTCTCTCTCTCTTGCTATGTATATATATTTTAGAGGGATGTGGTTTCTTTGCTGGGTTGGCGGGAGAGGTGGTTTGGTTGCAGGGGCGGATGGTGAAGATGGTGGGTGAGGACGTGTTTGTAATGCGAGGTGGTTCTGGGGATTCTGGGGTTTGGATGTCCCGCTGCAAGCGGGCAAGCTGCGGTTTGAATTCAGTTCAGATTAAAAATAAAGCGGCTGCAGCTGGCTTTGCTGGCGGGTAAACGTCGGCCCTCTCCCTTTCTCAAAAAGTAGGTTAGGTTGCGTGCACTTCCGGCCGGGGTTTCGTAGAGCTGAATGGCCTCGACCCGTTGGCATCTCTCGTCGTGGGCGGAACGCTTTTTTCTTTCTTTTCGAGACGACAACAACCCAACCGCATCGACCAGCAATCGGCTCTACGCGGCGTCTCTCGCATTGTGCGGCTCCGACGTACGCAACAGCCCCATCATGGTGGCCTCATCTCTGACGAGAGCTGCCTTGAGGGCACCGCTGCTCTCACGGCAGGCTCGCCTCTTTGCCTCGTCTACCCGCGCCCTCCTTCCAGCCAGCTTTGCCGGACCACCCCTTCGTATTTCCAGAAACCCAGACTGCCGGCCAACACCGTTGTTCGTTTTGTTCCGCAGCAGACAGCATGGATCGTCGAGCGCATGGGCCGATTCAATCGCATCCTGGAGCCTGGTTTAGCTGTCATGATACCGTTTCTCGATCGCATCGCCTATGTCAAGAGTCTCAAGGAAGCGGCCATTGAGATTCCTAGCCAGAGCGCCATCACTGCCGACAACGTCACGCTTGAGCTGGATGGCGTTCTCTACACGCGAGTGTTTGATGCCTACAAAGCAAGGTGAGCTAGCTACCTTTACGGGCCGAGTCGTCTTCATGGATGATGCTTCTTCACAAACAACACCGCTCTAGTGGCATGTCTGTCATAAAGAAGAAGAGAAAAAAAAAGTTTTTACTAACAGTTCTTATTCCCTCTGTAGCTATGGCGTAGAGGATGCGGAATATGCCATTTCCCAGCTTGCTCAGACGACCATGCGTTCCGAGATCGGTCAATTAACATTGGACCACGTCCTCAAGGAGCGTGCCGCCCTCAACACCAACATCACTGCTGCGATAAACGACGCTGCCGAAGCATGGGGCGTAACCTGTCTGAGATACGAGATCCGCGACATTCATGCTCCGGACGCCGTTGTCGAGGCGATGCACCGACAGGTGACGGCAGAGCGATCCAAACGAGCCGAGATTCTTGACTCGGAGGGTCAGCGACAAAGTGCCATCAACATTGCCGAGGGTAAGAAGCAGAGTGTCATCCTCGCCTCGGAAGCCATGCGTGCCGAGCGCATAAACGGGGCCGATGGTGAGGCCGAGGCCATTCGTCTCAAGGCCCGCGCAACGGCCGAGGGCATCGACGCCGTTTCCAGGGCCATTCTCGAGGGACAGGAAGGCGCCAAGGGAGCCATGAGCTTGACGGTTGCTGAGAAGTACGTCGAGGCGTTTGGAAGATTGGCCAAGGAGGGCACCGCCGTTGTTGTCCCCGGCAATGTCGGTGACATTGGTAGCATGATCGCCACGGGGCTGAGCGTCTACGGCAAAGTGGGCGAGGCTCAGGCCAAGACCATGGCGAAACACGTCGTCGACGCCTCGGACTCGACAGAAGCGAGCGAGAACACCGACAAGAAGGCGCTCGAGCAATCGAAACCAGAAGATGGGTCGGCGGCGAGAAGGAGGGAGATGAAGGAGTCTATGCTTGACGGCTTCAACCAGACTGCTGGAAACAGATGATGGGGAAGTGCACTCCTCCGCTGTCCCCTCGTCCCCTTTATCAGATCGCCACAGTTCAAACACAATATCCACCCTACTCACTCGCACAATTACCACCATCGAGGGCGATGAAGAAGAAGAACTGTAACTTTATTTATTTAGGACAAGCTCAGATTTGGATGCATTCATATCCAGGCTTCCTGTATGGTAGAATAGCGAAAGAAAATAGCAGAAAACAGGCTCTTTTGTGGTGTTCGTACTCCGAGTGCGTTTGAACAGGCGAAGACGAAAAAAAAAAAAAGGCGGTCCGTTTCGCGATGTCTGCAGCGTTGGCATGGATCTGCTCTATGTACTCTAGGCAAAGCTTTACAAACAAACAATATTTGCGAAACCCCCGCCGCCAGATGGAGCCTACGTTCATGTCACGGTAGCAACTTAGGTATTATTTGCCGTTGTAAAGTCAGTTGATAAACCTCCCGCGGAGTACGTACAGCCGATGTCTCTTGTGGATGAATTATGAATATTACTTCTTGTTGAGTCCAAAGCCCGGCGAGAGCCACGAGTTGCGGTGCTGGACGAGAGGCCAAAAGTACTCGGTAGGAAGGAATGTGCGAGTTCGGCAACCCGGAGCCCAAAGGCCCCCCACTACCACCACCACCACCACCTCCTCACCCGTCTTGTCTCTCCTCCACTCGATGCCTTAATCAAAGACGGGTCTCTCCCAGCTTTCCCATCCATGACCGCCCGAGTCGTGAGAACACTTGACACACCGCGCACAACACCTCGAGCGTTACACTCCACCCCGCCGCGAAAAGAGAACGAGAAACGAGCAAGATCAATAGGAATAGGAAGGAAGACGGCCAGCTCGAACCACCATGAGTAGCCCTCGTCGTAGAATCGAGACTGATGTGAGTACCAATGAGAATGCCCGTGTCTTTGAACGCCTAAACACTGACGTTGGTCCTCTCCAGGTCATGAAGTGCGCCACTGCCCGCATCTCCCGCTCACCTCGCGTCCTCGCGTCCTCGCGTCCCCTGATGCCCTGAACCAACTGCTGACTCTTTTGATAGGATGTAGGATGGAAAACTCCAGCCAGGTTCGAGACGCTGATTGATGCTGACCATCATAGGCTCATGAGCGACTATGAGGTGACCCTTGTCAACGACAACAGTAAGTGGAAAGTCTAGTGCTGGTCCGACAAGTACTAAACGCTCATAGTGTAAGATTTTGAATCCTCGCTTCGCTTTCCCGATTGATCGATCGATTCTTACCCGAAACCGAAACATCAACAGGCAGGAGTTCTTTGTCCGATTTAAGGGTCCCCAGAGAGTACGTGCAATGAACGTCTGATGCCGAAAACCCACGGGCGCATGGGCATGATTGGGAAAAAGAAAAGAAAAAAAAAGGTTACTGACTATATATCTCAGCTCCCTTTGAAGGTGGTCTCTGGAAAGTTCATGTCGAATTGCCCGATACCTACCCGTATAAGTCACCGAGCATCGGTTTTGTTAATCGCATCTTTCACCCCAATATCGATGAGTTGTGAGTTGACACCTGGTGGCTACTGCAACATGGACTCACACAAAATAAAATAAAGCGTACAAGAAAAACACTTGCAAGTGTCTATTGGAAAGCATTGCAAATACGAATACTGAGACGCATCACCTTGGACAGGTCCGGATCCGTTTGTTTAGATGTCATCAACCAGACTTGGTCCCCAATGTTCGACATGATCAACATTTTCGAAGTGTTTCTTCCGCAACTCCTCCGCTATCCCAACCCGACTGATCCTCTCAACGGAGAAGCCGCTGCTCTGCTGATTAGAGAACCTAAAAGCTATGATGCCAAGGTCAAGGGTGCGTTAGAGTAACGAGAGGTTGTAGGAACGGTGGGATGTTGCTGTTGACAATTTTTTTTTTTGGTTTGCAGAATATGTTCGAAAGTACGCCACTAAGGATGCTGCCGACGAAGCCGGTGCCGAGAGCGAAGACGACGACGACATGTCTTCTGTCGCCAGCTTTGGGGACGACGACGACAACGACGAGCCCGCCGGACAGATGGACGACGTATGAGCGTCGAGTCGAGGGCGGACTCGGAGCGTCTGCTCCACTATCTCCTAGGGGCACGGTTTTAGATGCTGTCTTGTGTTTTGGTCTTTTTTTCTTTTTTTTTTCAAACGGCGTCAAAGCGGATATCATGGGCACAGAACAGGAGCCATAGGTATCTATATACGGGTTGGAATTGCATAAGCCGATAGGTCATGACACTTCTGTTTGGTTTCTTTCCATCATTACTTTGGTTCGATCAGAGAATGTCCGTCCACCGTCCGTCCTAAAAGACGCATCGTATACGGATGTAGGGAGGGGCTGGCCCGCTGACTTGTGCTCGTCGATGCCAACCAAACGATTGTGCTACAAGCGAGTGCACGCACAGGAGGCAACGAAATAGGGAAGCAAAGGGCTTTTCTTTCAGGGCCAAGGTTCCTCTCGTGGATCCAAAGTATATTAAAGTTGGGTCTTTCTTTCACGGAGAATGTTTGGTAGATAGTGCAATTACGCAAGCAAACACATGGATCATCTGATAGCACGCAGACTTTTTTGACTTTTTGTTGAAGTGACGTTTCTTCATCTCGCGAGTGAGCCAATGATGTTTGTTTTGCTTCCCAGGCCTCCAATTAGTAGGTGACGTGGCGTGACGGACGTAGCGGCGCTCGGGCGGTAAAGAATATGTGTACGGAGTTATTGGTGCAGGGATGATTAATCTGCCGCCTTTGGCTCCACTCTGGACCCGATTTCCTGGGAACCGATCGAGCCAGTTTTCGCCTCCCCACCCCACCCCTGCCAACAGCAGAAAGAACCCTTGCAACTTGGAAAACATCCAGCCAACTTTCGCTCACTCCCGGAAACTACTGAATTTCATCTTTTCATCTTCCACGACAGCTTTTTCTTCCCCAAGGTCCCTCGGCGCCTTCGTCTCGCCCCCCCAAAAAAAAATCATGCAGGGCTTTAACATGGGACGTCATGTCCCGCCCGACGTGGAAGGCACCACGTCGGGCAATAAACTTCACAAGAAGCACGCCCTCGGCCAGCGCGCGTCGAAACTCGCCTCCCACGGCATCCTCACCGTGCGCTTCGAAATGCCCTTCCCGTATGGTGCTCGTCGTGCCCCAAGCCCACCATCATCGGACAGGGCGTCCGGTTCAATGCCGAGAAGAAGAAGGTGGGCAACTACTACTCCTCGCCGATATGGAGCTTCCGCTTCCGCCACGCCGCCTGCGGAGGCACCATCGAGATGCGCACAGATCCCAAGAACACGGCCTACGTGGCAGCGGAGGGCGCCACGAAACGGGACACGGGCCAGGACAAGGCGCGGGAGGGGGAGGAGGCCCTCGTCATCATGACGGACCAGGAGCGCGAGGCGCTGAGGAGGAACGCGTTCGCGAGCTTGGAAAAGACGATCGGGGACAGGGAGCGGTTCGCCTTGGCGAGCGAGAGGATCCAACACCTGCGCGGTGCCCAGGATAAGGCGTGGGAGGATCCGTACGCGATGAACCAGAAGCTCAGGAAGGCGTTCCGGGTCGGCCGGGAGGAGAGGGAGAGGGAGGAGGCAGGCCGAGGCGCTGCGCGATAGAATGGGCCTGGGCATCGAGCTGGTGCCGGGCGCGGAGGAGGATGCCCAGAGGGCCAAGTTGGTGGATTTCGGGCCGGGCTTCGACCACGATGGCGCGGACAAGGCGCTGGCGAAGCCCTTGTTTGGTGGTGCCGCCAACCCAAGTCTGTCTTGGACGCCGACGTCGACGTCGACGGCCCCGAAGCAAGATGGGGAGTGCGGCTCAAGGCCGACAAGGCGGCGGCCAGGCGCAAATGTGATTTTGTGGCTGCCGTCATGAGCAACGCGCGCGCTGTTCAGGACCCCTTTCTGCAGAAGCGCCATGGGGTCAAGATGGCCAAGTTGCCTGGGGCGAAGAGGGGCGCGTCGAAAGGGCGCAGGTGATGAAGAAAGGGGCAGGTCCTCCCGCGAAAATGGCCCAGAAGAAATCAGCGACGCTGGTGGCATACGATTCTGATTGAACTTTTGGTGACCGCCCCAGACTACATCCATCCTCTCTGCCCGGCGGAGGCGGAGCTACACAAAGAGGCTGTCATCTGTTCGCAACGGGTTACTTACACGGAGCAGCATGGAAAGGTGTAACACGGCACGGGTGTTTTGGAACTTTTATGGTATTGGTGGTCGGGCGATATACCCCTTTCTGCAGACCACGGCGTTGTCTCCTTTTCTTCGAGATATCGAAATGGGTATCATGCGTGAGAAGGACTTTTATTTCTGCACATGTTTTCCTGCCATGAAATGTTCTGCATTGGTCCTGACGTTCTGAAAATGCCAACCTGAACTCAGGGTCACCTGTACAAGTCAAGTACATTAGAGTCTGATAGAGCTGCACTGTACAAACAAATAACTACGGTATTGGTACTGCCCACGGCCTCCCATTGGGTCGCATTGTCCGGCTTCCTTAACGTCTTGCCGTTGGACTAGCGACGAGCGTTGACACACGCAAATACCCCAAGCTGTGTTGCTTGGCATCAGGGCATTTGATGCGTAATTCCAACCATGGTTCCAACAATCTCTTCGCAAACAAGCCGAATTCCAATCTTCTCCCCTGCTCCTGTCTGTAGGCTGACAACCAAGTCTTTCCTCCCGTGAAGCTTCTTTACGCTCCCGCGCCAAAACCATAACAATCTGCCGTCACCACCCTCAATGACCAAAGTGACCCAGGGGTTGTTCTTCTTCTAGAAGGGCGTTTGTTCGTTTTCGTAACCCATTGTCACTCGACAGATCCAGGCACAAAACCTGGACGAGGAAGGTTCTCGCTGCACTGGAATTGACGAAGAAGACACTCGCTCAATGACGTCGAGTTGGCATGAAAGGCGCGGAAATCCAGCAAGTTGTTGAACAAGCTGATGACCAAATGGAGGGTTTCGGCTGAGCAACCTCTCTATGTGGCAAAAATCAAGCTGTTGAATCTGTCGAATGGTCCTGACTCCAGCCTTGGTCAACTTTTCCAGTTTCGCAACGCCTATACCGTCGATCAGAAGTAGCTCTCTGCCATCTCCCTCCCATGTACGTGACCGAACACTTCGCAGCACGTCTAGTGCTGTATTGATGCCACTTCCGTCTCGCCTCAGTCCGATGATGTCGATTGTACATCGCAGTATCCGATCAAGGAGGGCAAGGATCCTGCCAAGATCCTGATAGAGCTCTTTCCTTGCCGTTGCCGATATCTTGTTTGGCCAACACGTTCGCAGGAGATCCACTTGAACCAATAAGAATACCTTATGCCATGGCTGAGTGATGGTTTCTTTGATGGGATACGGTATCGCCGTGTGGTCGTTGACTTGGCGGAAAAATCCCTTCTCAGCCTGTTTCAAAGGAAAAGAGCGAAGCTCGCTCGCAAGACAAGCTTTATGGAGAAGTTGCTGTCGGTCAGGAGTTCTCGGGATGCTTGATAGAATCTTAATGGTGGCTGGAGAAAGCTTGTATCGCACCTGTATATCGTGCAGGTCGTCGGCCATGGTGCTTTTGCCACACGATGAGGAAGGTACTGCCGGCAAGTCCATCCACTAGAGTGAGTCTAGCACAGCTTTCAAGAAGCCGCAATGCAGTATTATTGTTGGGTTGGGCACTCGAGAACATTCGGTCTCGGTTGATATCAGCAAGTTAAACACAAGGTCCGTCTTGTCGATACTTTTTTTTTTTTTTTTCGAACACTTTGCCCCCGTAAGCTAGGTTGGCTGGAAACAAATGCATCAAGATTTGGAGGAGGCGCAAATCGCGGCAAGCGCGTGACTTCAGATGGCCATTGAGGAGCGATTCGAAAGGAAGGAGCGGCACATGGGCACCATGAAAATGTCTGGTGGCAGTCACGACAACACTCGGCGAATGCGCCTTTGTTTTCAGATGACAAACTAGTCTCTTTCACTTGATCAATACACCACGACGAGTATCTAGGACTTGGAAGAAAGATTCGATCAACTCTTTCCACAGAATCCTCACCTAACGTGGTATGTGTCCCAAGTGTTTGTGGTTCTTGCCACTTGCCTTGGCGTCGTGTAACAAGAGGACCCCCTCAGCTTTAATAGCCTCATTGGAAAGCTTTGAGGCCAGAAAGCTGCTTTTGCTGGGTACACGAAGTCGTCTTCGTGCAAAATACAGGAGCCCGTTGGTGAATAGACTTCGGTGACAGGAGCTCCACAACGGGCATTCCCATAAACTTTGGATTGCAAACTCTAAGCGTTGCAAGCGCCCAGCCGCGTGACGAGATGTACAACAAGGTGAACCCATAATCAAGAGTCAAGATTCCATTTCATATTCGTCTTTGACGCGATGCTACACACGTGCGCTCAATGGGCAGTCAAACGAGGCGTGAGACATTGGCACCTGAGTCGGCTAGTTTCGTGTATGACGCAGCGCGCAGCGTTTTCTCGATACACCTGGGTACATGATCTTTACAGAATACTGGTCCAGGAATCCGACTAGATGATCTGAGCATGAGGCAGGCAGCAGCTGAGTTTAGCCACTATTTAGAGGAACTAATAAAAGCTTCATGTTGACTTGTGATTTGCAATTGTTCTTGATGAAATACTACTGAATGAAGTGACTTCCCAAGCGTATTTCTGTGAAACGCCATGCAAAGTTGTTGTTCGTTGATCGACGACGAAGACTGACCCCAGGTAGCATTACGAGCTATCAAAAGTACAAAAGTACCCAAGATGATGCTCCCATTTGACCATCCATCAGGTTACGGAAAAGCCTGAGGGCATGGCTGGCCAGCTGACGGACTGTGTCAAGAGCAAACAGCTGTTCACAGTTGTGCCAAGGTCAGGCAGGACGTGGGCCGACGAGACGCTCCTGCCCTCGATACCTACCCATCTGACCCAAAAGACAAGGCGAATATAAAGAAGAGGGCATCCATCAGCAACATGAAGCATCGGTTTTTATTTTCGATACTCGCAACATTTATCAAAAAAAAAAAAAATCACCTTCTCTGACCTCACAAAAGCTAATATCAGTATACCCGTTCCTCTAACAAGTCTGAGCCCTTCGTTACAGCATTACCTGTATAACATCATGTCTTGCCAGTGCTGCTTCATCGTCCCACCTCACCTGCTCAAGGCAATCGCCACGTCTACACACAACGATGAAGCGATCAGAAAGTCTGCTCAAAAATGCGTGGACTTTCACGACAAGTTGACCACTGCCCGCCGCGAGCGCCTGGCTACCTTGACTCAGTCCCGAGGTAAAGGACCTTCTCGTGTCTCTCCTTTCGTTCCACAGATTCTTCTACGACAGCTCTCGAAAGCTAAAGCTGTCGATGATGCCCTCCGCTCGCTGGCAGAAAAGGACTTGGCTCATGCCCAGCAGCTGATGACCCCAACAAAGGTACCTTGGCTGTCATTCATGTCACGTCGATCATATATTTCCTTGGGACTAACAGAATTGAATAGATGCAGGAGACGTTCAAGACCCATCAAAAGAAGCTCAGAAAGCGGACAAGCCAAAAACATCCCAAAGAAGAGTCTTTTAAACGAGCCATCTATGATGCTCAGCACACTCAGGACCAAAGCGCGCTTCCAGGAGAATTAAAGAGGTCAGAAGGAGGGCCCAAAAACAAAGACAAGGCCGTCAATGAGGCTTATGATCATGTCGGTGCTGTGTTGGAGTTCTACAAGGAGAAGTTCCACTGGAACTCCATCGACAACAAGGGGTCTGATGTCACCTCTTCTGTTCACTTCGGGGAGAACTATGAAAATGCTTGTGGGTTGGCCTGAGTTTCTTCCTTCTGGTACATGTGTTAACATCGTCGTCTAGTTTGGGACCCTGAGCTCTCACAGATGGTATTCGGGGATGGCGGCGAATTTCTGAACAATTTCACGAACTGCATCGATGTCATTGGACACGAGCTCACCCACGCCATCACCGAACACACGAGTCCCCTCGAGTATCAGGACCAACCTGGGGCATTGAATGAACATGTATCGGACGTCTTTGGCATCATGATCAAGCAAAAAGCCGAGAATGAGACGTCTGACAAAGCCGATTGGCTTATCGGCGAAGGATGTCTCGTGCCGGATGTCAAGGGTCTCGCTCTACGCAGCATGAAGGCCCCAGGGACTGCTTACAACGACCCCCGATTCGTGCGTCCCTTCTTTTGAGTTTAATTCCACCGAAACATTGACTATTGATTGACTTGTTTTTTTCGCAGGGGAAAGATCCGCAAGTCGATAACATGTCCGCGTACGAGAAGAGCTGGGAGGACAACGGCGGAGTCCACATCTACTCTGGCATTCCCAACAAGGCATTCTACCTGGCAGCCAAGGCGTTTGGCGGCTATTCTTGGGAGAAGGCGGGGCAAATCTGGTGGAAGGCGATGAACAGTGGAAACATCCCGGCTCGATGTTCTTTCAAGCAGTTTGCCGATGTGACTGTTGACTGCGCCGAAGAGGAGTTTGGTGAAGACGCTGCCAAGATTGTACGCAAAGCATGGACTGACGTTGGTGTCAGCCGCAAAGTTTAGAAGAAGGACAATGGGTGCAATCCTTGGTAAGGAAGGCGGCGGTGGTGGTTAGCTTTGATTCTTGCTCGTGGTACGACTTGTCCTCCGTTTGCTCCTATATTTTGCTGAATTCCTATGAAAAAAACATTTTCGTTGCCAAAGTATCGTGTCGTCGTGTACAGAGTACTCCGCATATTTGGCCAGCACTTCACCGAGCAAACGTGCTCCTGGGCACAAATACTCCGTTTGATTCGGGTTTGTTTTTCATATATCGCAGAGGTGGTCCGCCAATTAGAAAATTAAATCATCGTGCCCAGTCAGCAGCGACCAACTCCGTAGAAGCAGCAACGGACGCCTCCGACTTCTTTACTCCCACCCACTGACGTTTCAGGCAGGCAATCGGCAGGCAGCACGACACATGTCCCAAGGGGAGAGCGCAGTCGCCAGAACGAAGCGAGGCCCCGTGTTCATGCGCCATCGATTGATTTCCCATGTGCAAAAGTGCCAAACGAAAACGTCAAGGTAATAAGTCTCGCGAGCCAATTTTGTCGTGCCTCGGGTGGCTTAAGCCCTGCTGCCCCCTCCCGGCAGGCAAACTCGGTGGATGGGAAACCCCTTGCCGAGGCAGCGAAGAACTGCGTGATCGATCACTGGGGAAAGTTTGGCTGGACCTCATTTCCCGCAAGATGATATGTTCATGATACGGAGTCGTGTGTCCTCTTCTCTCTTGGACCGCGCGGTGTCGGCTCTTATACCGAGTGCTAATGTGGGTGAACGGTGGTCCACGGAGTAATAGTGCTGTGCAGTAGATCGAGTTGATTGGAAGAAAATGCCATCTTCATGCACGTCGACGCAGCAGAGACGACGTCTAATTGGGGTGTGAACAGGCTTGTTATAACCACAAGGCATGCTTGTGAAACACTGGTCACGCAGTCATCGAAACAGGTGCGGGAACACGACAGTTTGAGGCGTCGTGGGAGCCAAGGAGAAAATGCTTGGTCCAAAATGTTTCACTTTTATTTCAGTAGGTAGTAAGTACAACGCCAATTCTACAAGTGTATACACGAAAAAGTTAATGTCAAAAAGGCTTCCTCCAACAAGATATCCGCCGTGGGTAATCCTAAGCAATAGTATCCCCAAACACCTGTTGTTCTTGTCGCGTCGTTGCACTCGCGTGCGAAGCCCCTCAGCTTAATACAACATCCATCTCGACGAGCCCAAAGATGTCCATCAAGACAAGACAGAAGATTGGTAAGACCCCGCATTTAAATCAGCGTAAACATATTTCGTGGCTGCGGAAAGGAGAATCAAAGAGATTAAAGATGGTAAAAAAAAATGGGCTTCGAGTCGAACTGTACATAATATTAGATGGCACTGCTCTGCGCATACAGTGCGCTATATCCGTTTTAGGTCATACTACATGTTGTCTTCTTGCGACCAAGTGAAAATAGTACATTGAATAAAAGCGGCAACGTTGTCTTTGTAAATCTCCATTTCTTGGACCCAACGTTTTACAGGGCCCAAGCCAAAATGACACCAGCGCCGGCCAGCAAAGCACCAGCCATGGCAACAGAGCCGCGAGAAGCAGCACCGCGGACAATGGTGGAGGTAGGCAAACCGGAGGTGGAAACAGCGGTGGTGCCTGAGGAGCCGCTGGTGACGGAGGCGCCGTCGGTAGCGCTGGCGTCAGAGGAAGCAGCGGTGCTCATGGTAGACTTCGCATCAGTCTTGGTAGCGGAGCCGGTAGCGGAGGAATCAGTCTTGGCCTGGGTAGAGGAGGCCTGGGTAGAAGAGGCCTTGGAAGAGGCAGAAGAGTCGCTGCTTCCAGAGCCACCAACGACCTTGATGCTCTCCCACGAGCCAGACTGGTCACCGTAAATATACTCCTTGACACCGCCATTGGCAGGGCTGTCCTTGCCAGCGTAGTCGACGATGCTGACGCTCTTGTAGTAGGCGTTGAAAGGAGCCTTGGAGAAGTCGGTGAAGCCGCCAGCCCACTCACGGGTGCCCTGAGGAGAGTTCTTGCCACCTGCGCACCAGGAACCGAGCTTGATCTGCATGGGAGTCTGGGGGAACTTGCCCTTGACGGTATCGGAGGAGAGAGTACGGACAGTCTTGCCGTTGACGATCCAGTTGACGGCCTTGGAGGTCCACTCAACAGTGTAAGTGTGGAAGCCGGTGGTTGGGCTGTCAACGGGGTGGTAGGCACCACGGTCGTAGGTGCTCGTGTCACCCTTGCTGAAGTAATTGGTCTGAACCTGCTTGTTGTCGCTGCCGACCCACTCCCAGTCAATCTATCACATCATTCGCATTAGCTTTCCGTTGCACATGACGGTGTATTTCTCTGATTCTTATTACAAACCTCGTCAAGATCGTCGGACTGGAGGACGGCGGAGGTGATAATGCCGGCACCGGGAGCGGCCTGGACAACGACCTCGACCTTTCCGAAGAAGATGTACTTGCCAGTTGAGATGGTAGGGCGTTGGTCTCGGTCTTGATGCTGAAGACAGCGCCGTTGTCGTTGAAGTCCAATTTGGTTCCCTCGGCCTGCTTGAAGATATCGCAGGGGCCCTTGGAGAAGTCGCAGTTTGCTGACTTGCCCAAGGCAGGGGCAGCAGGGCAGGTCTTCTTGGTAGGATTGCAGTCAGTGAAAGTCTGAGCATTAACGACAGCCGAAGCGGCGAGCGCGACGGTGGCGACAGAGAAAGCCTTGGAGAACATCTTGACGAGAAAGTTTGGTATATCGAACAACAGTGGTGTACAGCAGGAGTATGAAAAAAAGATATCCTTGGAACTGTCGCGCGAGAAATGGGCGGCGAATGGATTGTGTGCCTTGGGCAAATATCAAGAGAAACAATGAAAAGACCGAGTTGTTTAGCGAGAGACAGGGAGGTTGATGAGAAAGAAGAAGCACACGCGAGTGGCAAGAACAAATTATGAGGTTTCGGGATATAAAAGGCGGAAAAAATCAAGGGGGCATGGAGGGAGATAAGACGACAGTTTTATTACCCCCTGGAGGACAACACCTTCTGGCCATCCATCTGGAACAAGAACGAAGAGCCAATGACACGAACAGCATCCGAGTTGGCCCATCCATTTCGGGCCACCGTCAGCCAAGACGTGCCAGGGGTGCGTCCATTTCGTGGATCCCCGGCGCATGAAAAACCTCCCATTGCTGGCCTCGGCACCGCCATGACTAGCCAGGACCGACGCTTGACTGGCAGGCAGTGCCTGACCCGCTACTCGAGATGTGAGACAATTGACACGCCCAGAATCACCATTTGGGCGTATCTCGAGCGGCTCCCTCCTGGAGGCGCCAAATGGGTCTGCCCCAGCCACCCCCTTGGCCCTCGGATAGATTCCATCCATTACGAAGGGATCAGCACGCCCTAACCATAAGCTGAACTGATCAACTGATGTCTTGGGGTGAAGACGGCCTGCCAAGCAGTGTCAGTCCGTAACGAAGTTCGTATTTATTTCTGGCATGAACGGCTGTAGGGATTACAGTTGTCAGTGGTCAAAGTCCTTCGCGAAGAAGGGGGTAACTCTGAACAGTGGACCATACTCACCAGACGTGATGTATTGCTCGAAAATGAGAAAACAAAGGACCGGGCAATCGGCAGCACACCAGCACGTCGCCGTAGTGAACGCCAGGCTGCATTTGGAGGAGATTGACAGCTGCTAGAGCTTCAGTCTGGACCGGTGCGGGGATCCAAGCCATCATTTCTGCTGTTCAAACGTGCTTGGCGATGGCTGACTGAGATACATGTAATACAGACAGCAACCAAAGAACTGGTGCAACGACGACGTTGTGGCACGGACGGTGTGGATCGATTTGGGCGGCGAACAACTGGGGAAAACAACGGATGGGCTGTACAGTGTGTATACAGTGCGTTTGCGACGCAACGATGTCTGCACTGTGCAGATTCCGACAGCCCTGCCTGTAAATGTACGTAATATGTATAGTACATATGTAGGCATGGATGGACCTTCCTAGCGTGCGCCCTGGTGCGGCTCTTTCCTTCCCGGGCGTATCCCTTCCTTGAGGCGAGAGGGCAAGAGGGCATCACAACAAAAACAGGCTCGGCCACCGCATCATCACTTCTACATGTAGACAGAGTATGTAGGCACGCTGACACGCACTTCAGGCGCATCGTCTCGATTGAGATGCCCTGGTCTGTGACACCAGCCAGATGACACCAGCCAGATGACACCTCGAACCACGGCATGTCTGGGAGTAACGCAATGTGCGCGGGCCCGCACAGAAGGATGCCGGGATGGCCCGCGGTTGTCCTGACTCCTGTGGTCTTGTCACTTACTTCACTGCAGGCGAAATTCCCATCGCCGCACTTGCGGCAGCTTCTTGCTTGTTTCCGGCCGGCCGGCCGGGGTTCAATGTCTCAGCTTTCAGCAATGGGGCCGTCGCATATCGACATGACGGCAGACGTGTGCGTCCACTGTTGCTATATTTGAAAGCGACAAGGTCATCATTTTAACAAACGTGACGGGACAAAGTGATGCTTGTGTGCCGAAAAGCTGGCGCGGCAAATCGGCGATAGATTGCTCTGGAGCGTGAATGATTCGTATCCAGCCGATACGGTGGGGCGGTTGTCATTGTCGCGTATGTATGCACGGGTTGTAGAATGTAATTACCAAAAAGTCGGGGTAATATGTCTGTCTGTCATCTAGCTATCACTCCGTACTGTGTTCTCCATAATTATTCTGATTATGTACCAGTCACTCTCCACCCCCAACACGTCCATGACTGGTGCATCATGCGGTTGTTGTTGTGTGGTGCGGTCAACTTTTTTTCTTTCTCAGTCCGTATCATCTCCATCGGTCGTCCAGGTGACCTGGGTCCATGGGGCCTGTGGGGCCGGTCCCCTGCCACAAGGTCGACCGCGCATGTACATAATGTAGGCACGCGTTGCTTGTTCGAAATAATCGACACGTGTGATGTACGGAGTAGGGATTTGTGCAGAGGAAAATTGCTGCTAGTATGAAATTGTCGTAAGCCAATTTACACATAAATCATCACTTCCAATCCACTTTTATCTTGCTGGATACGGACCCCGGTTGATGCGACTCTACAAGGTACATAGACGGCCGCCAAGGAGATCCGTTATGTACACTACAACCCCTGAATCATATTACAAATCTACTTGCCCCACGTGTGGCAGGGGATACATTCTTTTCCTCCTAGATTACGAATAATAGAAGGTACTCACTTATCGTAGCCCCTGTTTGCCCCATCTCCTATTCCACGTCTGATTGGCTCGCTGTCCCCTGTCATGTAGATTTGTATAATATTTCAAGGGTTATATTGTACATACGGAATGGGACTCCGGCGCATGGCCCGCCCTCCTGGTCACTCACGATCCTGGTTCGGCGACTGCCGTTTCGAGCAGTTGAACCGACACCCGTCTGTGTTGTTTTGCCTTGTCATGGCATGGCAAAAGTCTAGAAGAGGAATCTCCAAAGGTCTGGTTTCTGTCGTGGAAGGGAAGCATGTAATACACCCACCGACGTCGCGGCTCGGGCGATTGTGAAGCTCTGGAATGCAAATCAGTGGCTGTGTATTCCAAGATTCTTCCTTCGGTACAGCAGCAAATCTCAGGACTCGGTCAGTGCCGTGATATGATGACTACTTGCTGCGCCACACCAAGTTTTCGTGAACAGATACTTGGCATGGCACGGGCACGGGCACGGGCACGGGCACGGGCATGGGACGATAGATCTGAGAAGGACATGACATATCGAGGCAATAACTAGTTCCCTGTGTTCCTTCTCCTACGACTTGTCTCGCGCTTATCTGCTGGGGTTTGTTGAATCTTGCCGCAGTCTACATGTAGTAGCGCCCTTGTCGATCGATGCCACCGATGCATGCACGGATTGGGCACGTCCACGAAGATTAAATACGGAGTAATATATAATAATAGAACCACAAACGCCTGATGCAAGCTCAGTCATGCAAGCTCAGTCATGTGCCGCCACGAGTCGCGTCAATTCTCTCAAAATCGATTGACGCGTTCATGCCGTCATGTCGCAGACAAATCGTGGCAGCGCAACGAGCACGAGCAAACACCCGCCGACCCGCTCACGCCGACATTCACCTCATCTGTGTGCAACAGTAACACGGCGAAACAACGTGATGGGCATGCAAGGCACCAGACAGTTTTGACCGCATGGACGTGTGTCAATGTCAAGTGCACGCATGCATGCATGCTGCGGGCATGGTGCAACTACCCCTGCCACCCGCATCTTTTGTCCCGATCTACCAACTACTACGTAGTACCGAGTACAGACGACAGATAACAGACTACATCGTGCTCGACCTGTAGAGGGCAGGCTATGGCACGGCACTTCTCTTGATGTGCGCATGGCCAAGGCACGCGTGAACGTAGTCTCGAGAAATATCCAACTGATGGATTATTCTTCTAAAGGTTAGGCGAGCAATCAAATTGAGTTTACATGGCCGTACACGGAGTACCGTGAGAGGCTACGCTGCCCATCGCAGAGAAAGGCACACGTCTTTGCTAGATGATGCTCAAATGCACTGCGAGTGAGCTGCCTTTCAAAAGGAATGTCATAAAGTTGATACACGAGATGTGAGGTTTCATCTCCTCAAAGTCTCGTCTCACCTCGCCGCCAGCTCGTCATCCGCAATCACGCGCAGCGCCAACATGGCCATGCCCTTTGCGCTCTTGACAGCACACTCATGGGCCTCGGGCTTGCCCGCAGCCGCGGCGAAGTTGGGGCTGTGCAGAGCGGCATCCGGCTCGGTGGAGATGACAAAGGCCCCGTGGAAGCCGGGAACCTCGTGAGACACATTGCCCATGTCTTTTGATGCGGTGGATGACTCGGGCGCCTTGACGGACACTTGCTCGCCCATCTTGGCCATGTCCTGTGCGTAGGTTTCGCAGAGAGAGACCTGGGTTGCTGATGACGTGTTTGCAGGTGTGGGCGCTGGGGAGTGATCATGGTGTTAATCAGATAGCGGTTTATCACAGGGTTCTTGGTATGGGCCGTGAAACAAAGATACTTGAAGATGGAAGGGATCCGGAAGAGAAGGGGGATGGACTCACAGGATATAGTTGTTTGGTGCAGCCTGTGGCCGCAGCAGCAGCATCGATGCAAGCAAGGACTCTCTTCTGCAGCTTTTCGCCTCGCTCGGTGGTCGGTGCCCGTGTATGGTCCGGGATGACGTTTGGCACGGTACCGCCCACCTCGAAGACGCCGTGGACGCGCTCATCCGGCCGGATCTGCTGTCGCAGCATGCTGACATGGTTGTTGTGCGCGCCCAGCACGGCATCGAGGGCGCTTGTGCCGTTCCATGCTTCGCCGGCCTCTTCTTCCGCAAGGCCTCCCGAGGATGCGCAGACGGCTGCTGATCCCCAGTATATTCATGGCATGAGCGGCGCCCAGAAATGCACCAACGGAGGACGTGGCGATGAGGTCGTGCCCGCAGGCGTGGCCCATGTTGGGAAGCGCATCGTACTCGGCGCAGACGACGACAAGTCGCCCCCGAGCCGAACGTCACTTCGAAGCTGGTTTCGAGACCGTACGTCTTGCGATGAGCGGTAAGTCCCTGCTTCCCGAGAAAATCGGAGGATGGTGTCGTGTGCGAAGAATTCTTTGTAGCCTACCTCGGGAGGTTGCTGTGGAGAGCTGGTTGACTTTGTGCAGGCGATTGCTGGTCGAGATGGGTGTTGATCAGATGCCTGACTTGTTCACGGACTTGTTTTTGAGGTGGTGGTTTTTTTTGGGAGAAAAGTGTTGATAAGTTAGTTGTTGGTGAAGGTGTAGTTGGATGGTGAACTCGGTGCGTGTAGGTGGCTGTGGCACAAGTTTTGCCTAAGTCATGGTCGGCATACCGCAACATACGCCACTTTGAGTTTTCGCATCGGCCGCAGCGTTGTTCGTCGCACAGCATGAAAGCGAGGCTGACGGAAGGAACGATGGAAACCGGCCTGGCCTATTCGGTGGCTATCGGAAGATATGTGGCCATACTCCGTAATAGACAGAAACCATGTCTAGACACTTCCAACAGCGTCCGTCCTCGCCGACTTGTTGGTTTAATAAGGAATGACACCTGAACTATGACAAAAGTGCGAGAACAGCAAAGCACGGATCAACAGAAAAAAAAAGAAAATTGAGGGGCAGAAGTCGGAGGAGAAAAAAGAGACAAACACGCGTGGAAAGCATCGTGGAACGACTTTGCTCCCGGCAGGGCTTGAACCTGCGGCCTCCGCATCACTAATGTTTCTATTAGTACGAAGCTCTAACCAACTGAGCTACGGAAGCTTTCCTTGCATGTCTGGTGGATGTCACGTTAGGCGTTATCATATCCTAAGACGCTTACAAATTATTTCCGGGAAAAATGCACCGACAAAGTCTTGCTTGCGGGTCTTCAGAATTATCATGTTCCTTGATCCTGCATGTGATCGTTCGTATTCACTTATTATTCGTAGTGTGGCTATGCAAACCGGTTCGCCCTCCCCCCACGGGACAGGCATGTCAGCCGGCAAGTGGGCGATGTGACGATGTCGCCTCGTGTTGATGGAGTGAAAGAGTGGAGGAAGGATCAGGGGCCTTGCCCGGGCCGGCTCAGTGGTTTGAGTGAGTGGTTTGAGTGAGTGGCTGAGTGGCTGATTGGCTGAGCGGCTGTCTCGTCCGGAGGACCGGAGGGGTTCAAGACCCTGGATTGCGTCTGGATGTGTGTGCGATTGACGCTTCGTGGCTTGCACACTTTGTGCTGATTGATCAAGCTCAGCCCTGTTTCAGAATCGCTCCATCGCAGCGAAACGTTCTGATATTGACATGGACAGATGTGTAAGATAAGAAGATAGGTATGTCTGGTATGTGTATACTTGCGCCCCGGCCCGGCCGCGTTGGCGTTGCGGCCCCAGACGAGGACGAGGACGAGGACGAGAGACGAGAGACGAGAGACGGACGACTTTGACTCGATTGGTGGCGGTGGTGGTGGCGGTGGTGGTGGTAGTGGTGGTGGTACCCAGGGTGGTGGTAGTATTAGGTGGTGCATGCATGCGTACATACATAAAGGGCTACATACATAAAAAGGATCGATACGGATCGATTCACGCACGCAGCAGGCATTCATTCTCTTGCTCACCTCAGCTCAGCTCGCGCATCCGCATGTCCGGCTCTGCCCATGACAACTTCCCTCCTTCTTCACTTTCGCCCTCGTTCCACGGCTTGGCCGCCTGATTGCTCATCACATATATTCGGCCCTCCGCTTCAGGATATCAGATAACACCGCGCCCTTGCCGTTGGCCTCGATCTTGTCGCCCACGTCTCGCCCCCTGTTTCGCCCTCGTCTCGCCCTCGTCTCGGTACCTACATACTAGCTAATAAGGCTGCGGCGACGACCACGGCTACGGGCCGCCGGACACGAGCCGGTACCGTCACTAGCTCCGCTTGCTCTGGTGGTCTTTGTCACTGTTTCCGTTCCTGAGTCTTGCACAGCCAGCCATAATAACTGCATCTTGGAAGGGTTTCAATGCCGTCCCATAACGATGTAGAGGCCTTCCACGAGGTCCTTCGTTCCAGTCGCCGCATTCTCGCTCTCTGTGGGGCCGGACTGTCCGCATCGTCCGGATTGCCCACCTTCCGCGGCGTCGGAGGCTACTGGAGAAGTCACGATGCCACCAAGCTCGCCACTATGCGAGCTTTCATGACCGATCCCGGTCTTGTTTGGCTATTCTATGGTTACCGAAGACACTTGGCTCTACGAGCCACACCCAGCGCAGGTCATCGGGCCCTCGCTGCGCTGGCCAAGGCCAACTCCGACTTTCTTTGTTTGACCCAAAACGTTGACGGTGAGTAGCGACCAATTGCTTACTAGTTACACCATACGAGCCTTTCGTTTCTATTTCTTTTCCTCTTTCCTTTTTCCTCCTTTTCCTTCTTCTTGGTTGACGTTGTTGTCCCAAGTCAAGCTAATGACTGGGCGTCGTATATCTCGCGCCTCTGCCTCACAGACCTATCGCAACGAGCAGATCATCCTTCATCGCAGCTTTGCACCCTACACGGCTCGCTCTTTGATATAAAATGTACCACAGAAGGCTGCGGCTGGATCGAGAAGGGCAACATGAATGATCCCTTCTGTCCAGCCCTCGCTGCGGCATCCGAGGATCCTCCCAAGGGCAAACCCTTGCCCCTCCTTGACCCATATCACCGAATCAAGCACGTCGCAGAAGAGGAGTTGCCGAGATGTCCGCAGTGTAAGACCGGACTGCAGCGACCGGGGTGGTGTGGTTCGGCGAGGAACTCGATGCCGACATGATCAGCCATATCAACGACTGGATTACTGCGGACAAGATTGTATGTTTGCCAACGGCCTAGACCAACGGGCGTAATGGTTTGCCCTACGAGCATGTGGCTGACTTCCTAGCAGGATTTGATGCTAGTTATTGGCACATCCGCGCAGGTGTACCCTGCGGCAGGGTACATATCAAGAGCGAGATTGCACGGCGCTCGAATCGTGACGGTCAATCCCGACGCCGAAGACGAGGCCGAGTTGTACAAGATACAACCAGGCGACTTTGCGTTTGGGGAGGATGCAGCCGAGTGTTTGCCCAAGTTGCTGGAGCCAGCGATTGGCAAATTGCAAAGGAATAGCGAGGAGTTCCATAAATAACAGTAAAAATGGATACAATGAACAGAAGCGTCACGTTGTAAATAAGCAAGCGCGCGCCAAGTTGTCTGACCCCTTCTTTGCTGTTCCTTGCGTCGATGATGACGGTAAAACGTTGCCATCAGCGCTCTGGACCGCCATCCTCGACCGAGAGTTCTTCCTGCCTTTGCGTGGGTGGCCGTTTCTTGGCCAGGAAGCCCAGGATCATGCCGATGCAACCCAACAACCCTGGACGCTCCTTCCCCGTGCACTTGACGGCGAATGGGGTCACCCGCATACATACTGCATACATACATACATACATACTCCGACCGTACACTGTGTACAGAGAGCAGCGAGCACTGTAATCCATACCAGACCTTGTTCGTTATTACAAGGGGATGTGCCCATTCCATTATATGGAGCTAACGCGGCAGCTTCATTTCGATCAAATGTTATTCTTTGTTTTTTTCCTGACAGTTTCCTGACAGACAACCGTTGGGCTTCAGCGTGTGGGCAGCTTTATCAGCGTCGGCACGCCACTTGCGCCCAGGCATCTCTGGATCGATACTTGACTTCCCTCACCACCATGCGCCGTCCGTCGGCCACCAATCTTCTGCAAATGGTGTATTTCATCCCGTCACTGTCTGCGACATCGATTGCTCCCGATGTATTGTCCTTCATCAACCCCTGATCGGTACCACGAATGGCGGCAATGTCTTTGCCGGAGCCACGCTGCCCTATGGCCTGGCAAAGGCCGTAGCGGATGTCGATGGCCAAAATACGGGCGGCTTTGGCATGGACGGCAGCAACGTGACTGGGTTCTCGAGCATTCACGATAGCGGTACTGGTGGGAATCCGAGTCTGGGCAACTTTCCATTGTTTCCACAGGTCTGCCGCGACGATGACCTGAACAACTGCATGTTCCGCATTGGAGACCGCAAAACGCATTACAAGATGGACTCGGTCTTCGCGGAGCCAGGACAGTTTGGCATTCAGCTCGAATCTGGCATCCAAGCCAACATGACTGTGTCAGAACATGCGGCGCTGTACAAGTTCAAGTTTCCTGACTCCAAAGGCAATCATCCATTGATCTTGCTGGATTTGACGGATCTCTGGCAGAGTCGACAGAACGCTAGCGTAATCGTTGATGAGAAGTCCGGCAGGATGGTTGGGAATGGTACTTTCCTGCCCAGCTTCGGTGCTGGTTCGTACCAGCTTCATTTCTGCGTCGACTTCTTTGGAGCCGACGTCCATGACACGGGCGTGTGGGTGAACAGCCGCGCAGGAACTGAGCCAAAGCAGATCTACGTCACACGTGGTTTTAATCTCTTCTACGTTGAAAGTGGAGGTTTCGTCAGATTCAAGCCTGGTTCTGACGACACGGTCACTACGCGAGTTGGGCTCAGCTTCAAAATTATGAACAAGCATGTCATAATGCCGAGAAGGAGATCCCGGACCCGTTGAAAACTTCGATAGTCTGGTCAACGCGGCCCAAAAAAATGGCGAGATAAGCTTGGTCCCATTTCGGTCAAATCTGGCGGAGCGGACAAGGATCTCCTCGTCAGCTTCTGGAGTGGCGCCTATCGCAACATGATTTCACCACAGAATTACACGGGTGAGAATCCCCACTGGGATACTGGACTTCCGTACTTTGATTCGTTTTACTGGTATGTTTGGTTTAAAAAAAAAAAAAAAAAAGAAAGCTGCAAGCATGCTTACTTTGCTTTTGACCGCCGTTTCCTAATTCGTTTGTTTGTTCTTATTCCGCAGCATCTGGGATAGCTTTCGCGCTCAACACCCGCTCTTGACAGTTCTTGACCCCGAAGCTCAGACGCAAATGGTTCAGTCCTTGTTAGACATGTATAAGCACGAAGGTTGGTTACCCGACTGCCACATGTCCATGTGCCAAGGTTGGACTCAGGGAGGATCTAATGCTGATGTAGTGCTCGTCGACGCCTACGTCAAGAATCTCAGTTCCACCATCGATTGGGAGCTCGCTCTCGATGCCATTACTACTGACGCAGAAAAAGAGCCTCTGGAGTGGTCCCATCACGGACGCGGCGGTCTGCAGAGCTGGCGCAAATACAACTACATTCCCTACTTGGACTATGATCCTCTCGGCTTTGGCACCAACTCACGCAGTGTGTCACGGACGCTCGAGTATGCCTACGATGACTTTTGCTTAGCTACCCTTGCGGGAGGCCTAGGGAAAAACGACATGCAAAGAAAATATATGCGGCGTAGCATGAACTGGCAGAACTTGTGGAAGAAGGATCAAACTTCCATCATCAGGGGAAAGGATACAGGGTTCCAGGGTTTTTCCAGCCAAAGTATATGAACGGCACTTGGGGTTTCAGGACCCAATTGCTTGCTCGTCCCTCGCAAGCTTTTGCTCGCTGACCTCGAATCCAAGTGAAACGTTCGAGGCGAGTATTTGGCAATATCTCTTGTAAGTCATAGTTCCTTCGCCATTGCAGCAAGCAAACCGAACCTGACACCTACGGTGATAGCTACGTCCCACATGCCACCTCTTCTTTGATCACGTTGCTCGGTGGAGACGTTGCCTTTATTTCACGTCTCAATTTCTTCCATAAGAGTGGTCTGGCAGACATCTCCAACGAGCCCGTCTTCCTTACTGTCTACCTATACCACTATGCTGGCCGGCCTGGTCTCTCTGCAGAGCGTATCCATCAATATATTCCTTCCTCATTCAGCAACTCGTACGGCGGTCTCCCTGGCAACGATGATTCTGGTGCCATGGGGGCCTTCTTATTCTTCTCCGTGGTGGGGTTGTTTCCTGTGGCAGGACAGAATGTCTATCTCATCAACCCGCCCTTCTTTGAGGAAATCAGCATCAAGCATCCCGTGACAGGAAAGAAGGCCACGGTCCGCAATGTCAATTTCGACGCAGGGTATAAGCACTTGTACATTCAAAATGCAACTGTCAATGGCAAACCGTGGACAAAGTCTTGGATCGGGCACGAGTTCTTTACAGAGGGCTGGACTCTGGAGCTGACGCTGGGTAAGAATGAATCGGATTGGGGGCAGAAGCCTGGTGATCGGCCACCGAGCTGGACATCAAGCTAGCAACATCATCTTCAATAAGAGGATTTCCTAGGCCGTATATTGTGCACTTCTTCCTCGGCCCTTTTTCCGAGGTTCAATCGCTTTCTCCCGTCAAGCTACTATTTTCGTAGATCCGTGCTTGACATGCTTCTCACTTACTAGCTAGTGATCAATCCCACGGCCAACAACCCACTCACTCAACACCAGGGATGAAAGTCCGAACTCATTCTGCAGTCAGCCCCGCCCCCGAATCAAGTAAAGGCGAGGCGAGGACAACAAGAAGAGTTTTGAAGTGCATCTCCATCAGACCCATCAGTATCGTAGACTGGCGGGGTACTAAAATGGGCATGGCAGTAAATGTAAACAGCGACAATGTGCCGAATTGAAAGGTTTTCCCATGTGGTGAAGAGCGAAACGACCTGGCGCCCACTCCGCGTTCACCGAAAGAAAAGCCTCGGCACCACCGAGTCCCGAGTTCCTGAGTTCCGAGTTCCGTTCCTGGCGGATGGAAGCAACAAACAGACAAGTGGGTCGAAACCTGCCTGCACCGACGGAACGGTCACTGGTTCAATCTGCGCACGCCGCACCCGTGGGACGCAAAAAAAACCCCCACCAGTTTTCCCCAAAGATACTCAGTTGTACAACGTAAAAACCATCATGGCTAGGTCTTGATAAAATCTCTGGTTGCGTCGCAACTTGGCCACGGTCTTTCTGCTCTTTCACACAATCTCCTTGAACAGCGTGGGACTCGCCTGTTTCTCAATTGGATAAATACATACATGTAGCTTTTTTTTTCTTTTTTTTTCTTCACCCCCTACTCTTCCCTGCTGTACATCATACATTGTGCGACGTTGCACGGAGAACCTCGGTTTGTACCTCGGGTACCTACCTGATCTTTACTGAGCGCCCCCTTCCATACATTCCACACAATCAAGGTCGTACATACTACTGTATATACATACCTCTCCCATGTCCACTGTCACGTGTCTCGGACGGTCGTGTGCTCGACTCTCACGAGCATCACGACCCTTGCAGGTGCAGGTGCGGTTTCTGCCCTTGCTCGAAACTCATTGCTACAATCATCGCCTTCTGCCACAGCTTCTACGCCCTCGACATGCGGTGCCATTGCTTCCAGCCATGTCAGGCACAGCTCTCATTCTCCCATGGGGCTGCACCGCCAACCAACGGAAGAAGGTCACTCTGGGAACACTGAGAAGCCTGCATAGAAAAGGCGAACCCATCGCTGTCATGACAGCCCATGACTTTCCTAGCGCCCACGTTGCCGATCATGCCGGTATGGATGTCATCCTGGTCGGTGATAGTTTGGCCATGGTCGCCCTGGGCATGGAAGATACCAGCGAGGTTCTTGTCGAAGAGATGCTGCTGCACTGTCGGTTCAGGCCCGAGCCACCAAAGGTGCCTTTACTGTAAGTTCGTTTCGTCGTCTGACCATTCTTTCTGCAACATCTCGTGCCGCAGAAATGGAATGCACTTGGGTAATGAATGGCTGACACCCCGTTGTCTCACTCAGGTCGGCGATTTGCCCATGGGATCCTATGAGATTTCTCCTGAGCAAGCGCTCTCCACAGCCATTCGCTTCATCAAGGAAGGCCGTGTTCAGGGCATCAAGCTGGAAGGTGGCAAAGAAATGGCACAAACTATTCAAAAGATCACTACTGCGGGCATCCCGGTGCTGGGCCACGTTGGTCTCACGCCGCAACGACAGAACGCTCTGGGCGGCTTCCGTGTCCAGGGCAAGACCTCTAAAAGCGCCATGTCAGTCCTTGAGGATGCCTTGGCCGTCCAGAAAGCTGGCTGTTTCGCCATTGTTCTCGAAGCCGTCCCTGCTGAAGTTGCTGCGCTCGTCACGCAGAAACTGGCCGTACCTACCATCGGTATCGGTGCGGGTGCAGGTTGCTCAGGACAAGTTCTGGTGCAGACCGACATGACTGGCAACTTCCGCCGGGCAGGTACTTGCCCAAGTTCGTCAAAAAGTACGGCGATGTTTGGAGCGAGACTCTCCAGGCAATTGAGACGTATCGAGTCGAGGTGAAGAGCCGAGACTACCCAGCCAAGGAACATACCTATCCCATGCCGGAAGAGGAGTTTGCAGCATTCGAGAACGCGGTCAAGAATCTGTGAGGAGAGGGTGTCTGTTTTGTTCACATAACTATACGAGGTTGTCCTGTCATTCTTAAATCGTGACGGTTTCATAAGTGATGGCGCATTCGCATTGGATAGATATCAATATCAGCATGAATAGGCGGTTGGCGGTTGGCATGCTCCAGAGGTTGGGGTGTTGGAAAGACTTCAAGATGGACGTCGAAAGGGCTAGCCGAAAGCCGGGGTCATGGAGTATGCAACAATGAGTTGATCCTGGGCATTTTTGAAGCACTGTACAACAGCCAAAGAAATCAGCTACGCTCGTCAACCCTTTCTCTTCTAACCCGTGACAACGCCCGTGTCTCAAACCAACATACCTGATGCAAGTTTCCCACCACCTCGTCTAGACTCGGCGCAAACGCACTGTTCACATACAAGAAGACACTGTCCGTGTCTTTGCATCTCAACTTCTTCCTCAAGTATCTTACGACTTCCTCGAATTTTCGCGTAGCAGTGATCTTGCACAACTCCTGGGCAAGACCTGGGGCCGCACCCACTGGCTTGAACCTCACGACGACCTTCTCCTGCGCGAACCCGCCAACACTCTCCAGAGCAGTCGTGGCGTCTCGGGGCAAGTCGGCAAGCATCGCGGAGGCACTCATGGTCAGTGGAAGCTCTGGTGAGGCCAAACCGCGGCCATCTTCTTCCTCGGGGGCGGAGACGTAATTCCGGATGAGGGAGAATCGCGCCCTTGTCCCGGTATAGGCAGGGAAGGAGATGGGGCTTGGGCACGGTCGAGATTCATTGTAGCTCAAATGGAGTAACAGAGGCTACCGTGCTCTGGAAATCAAATGAAATGAAAAGCCAACGGTGGGTTCAGAGCGGATTCACATGGAATGGTGTCGTGGTCGGTATTCTTCCTATTCTTAGCTCGGTGTATGAAACGGGAGACAGCTTGAAATCGAAGAGGCAGGCAGACAGGCAGCTGTCATCAGCTGCATGGCTCCAACAGTTGGGGGTTGCAAGACAGTGCGATTTGCAGCACACTGGACACTGTATGTGTTGTTATGAAACCGTACGGAGTACACAACGGTGCAAACAATCGCCTGCCATAGGACACAATTTGTATACCATTGTTCTTTATAATTTTGCTTTGTTATTGTAACATGCAAAATACATATACATGAGTAACAAGTATATGTACAACCACGGTGGCTTTCCACAGACATGAGCGTTTATATGTAATGTGCAGCACCAAGCATGCTCCTCGACCTTTCCACCATGCAGACCATTCCCAAGCATTTGTTGCCTTCCTTGCATTAATTGTTCCAATCCTTGACTTGGTTGCTTCGCTGTAAAAATACCAAGTGAGAAGAAAATAAATAAATAAACGCCTCGTCATGGTAGGACGTTCCGAACGACCAGGGAATGAAAAGAAGAAGAAATGATAAAATAACTAGCTATGCCGCTTGCGCCGACTTGCATGCAGTTCATGATGCAGAGCATGAGAAGAATGAAGTGAATAGAATGATTGGATAAATCGCTCCATCGGAAAACCGGCCGCCTCTAATGTATTCCCTTTTGGTTAACATTTAACCGTTGGAGAAATGAATTGTGGTATCATTTGGATTATATGCTGTAGCGGGGATCTGATTGGTATGCGGGAAAATGAGAAATAAAAATAGAGCGCGAGTCGCATGCAGTCCACGCCAGGGCAAAGAGACGCCAGATGTCAAAGGTCAAGGTAATTGGTGGACGAAGATGCTCATCTGAGTACCTGATTTTGATTCGTTCATGGAACTTTTGGTGCGCGACGGAATCCGTTGTCGAGAAGGGGCCATGTGTGGCGTTGATGAGATATATACGGCGGGTGTTGTTTCTACCAACCTCCATCTTCATCGGAGTCGGCGCCTGCATATTTCGGTGTGCGTTTGAGCTGCTCAAGCAGCAAGTCCAGCTCGGTCCAGTTGTCGCCATTCTCTGCAAATTTGCGATGCTTTCGAGAGAGGATATGCTTGAAAGGGTGTCAACGTGAGGCAACTCGAGATGAGAGAGAGAGAGAGAGAGAGAGAGAGAGAGAGAGAAAGAGTACAAACCTCATCAAAATCTTGAAACTTTTCCTGGCAATTCTCACAGTAACCCGGCTTCAAATCACGTTTGCTCTTGAGTGTTTGTGAGTGTGTCTTTTTATCTTTCCTGTCTGTTCTTTGGGAATCATCGTCGTGAGGCTGGACAGCCCTGGATGTAGGACGGCCCATGTTCGTCGATCGACTAGATGCGACGTCCATCGAGACTTCGGCAAGCCGACGAGAGCTCACATCATGTGAAGCTGGATGAGCCTTTGAAGTACCTTCCTCTGCAGGCCGTGTACCTCTTTGCTGGTCCCAGCTTTGCTGCCATTGATACCAGATGTGGAAGAAATCATCTGGGAACGGATTGCGGAGGTGAAGTTTGATGGCTGCATACCCGAAGCTACGGGCTCGCCAGCAAATAATCTCGCAGCTCCAGCACGACTCGTGAAGGCGTTTTGCAGTTTCGTTTCTGTCTGCTTGGAGATGGCGGCTTTGGCAGGATTGAAAACATCAGCAGAAGCAGTCGATCGAGCACGGTTGCGCCCGTCCTCCATTTCTGCCAGGCTTCGCTTTCCAGTGACAGGTTTAGGCAGAGGAATCTCCGGGGCTTGAGCGCGGGAACCGCATCCTCCTTCTTAACAACCCGGGCTTGCTCTCGCTCACGCGTGCAGCGCTGTTCCTTTTCAGGAGTCTCAACCTCTTCCACAAATGGGCACCGACCATTACCGACGCTTCGAAATTGAGGCCATTCGCCGTCCTGCTTGTTGATTACTTTAGGATACTCTCGTACCATGATGGGCTTGTGCTTGTCGTCCATGTCCCACACATATATGTATGGTCCTTTGAAGTAAACCAACTCTCGGTTAACAGCAGTAGGGTCGCGATCAGATGGGCCATTGATGCGTTCGTTATGCAGCAATTGGAGCAAGTTTGGCTCATGTGCACCCTTGGCAATCCCGTACTGGCTACGAACACTCGTCGTTCTGATCGAGTGACTGCCAGACTGGGTCTCTGATTCCAATAAAACAGAAAGCATGTTCTGAAATTTGTCCAACGACCAGATTTTCTTGCCCATTTCCCGAGCTTTGTGCAGGACATCGTTATGACGAGTTCCCTCGATCGTCTGGTCGGATCATCGCTCTGATTTGACGGCACTTGGGTCTGTCGGAAGTCGAAGAGAAGCCTTCTTCGAGCTGCCACCGTGTTTCGGTCCAACAATGATGGATTTATAGTCTGGGGCTGCTCTTCAGGCTCTTGCTGGTCAGGTTCCACATGTTGTTGCTGCTCGGTCTCGGATCTTTCGACTGGGATCGACCGTGTTGTGACGACGTGGGTTACATCAATAGAAAAGAAGGGTTCTTGGCGCTATCAAAGATGAAGGAGGGAAATAACGCGTTAGTCTGGTCACGCGAGTTTTGACAGACTTCCAATAGAGAATAGGGAGCAAGAAATTACTCACAGCACCGAGATATGTAACTCGCTTCGTCAACTTTGCTCTGATATCATCCGGTATACTCTCAAAGTAGAACACCATTTTAGGAACTTAACCCGATAATGCTTTTTCCACGCCTCTTTCTCCGTGTCTTTGTCTTGCACAGTTCTTGTAGCATCTTGTGCGGATCTCGTAGCACGATCTTTCAGGGTCGAGCGTGCAGCAGCTGAGCGTTGTACCAACACTTGGGTACGAGACATCTTGGTCGGGGACCGGACAGCGCGTTGAGAGCCATTGTCGAGCGCCTGTTTCTTTGCGGGTGGAGGCTGACCATAGGCTTCTTCGCGTTGCACATTGGCGTAGGATCGTTTCTGCTTTGCATTGGCATTGAGGGTAGCATGCCCCCGTAGCGGTGAGTTGACGACATTGGGGTTACTCGCGAGAGGCACCCGCCGCGTGGACATGGCCGCGATGGGAACTGGCGAGGGAGATAGAGATACGGCGGCCATAAACCAGTAGTCCAACAAGCATGCTCCGGAAGTAGAACACCCAGAGCTTGACCCCAGAATATGGGACACTTGTTGGTGTTTGTTATGAACCTGCGGCTAGAGGTTTGTTGTGGTGTGAGGTCACAAAAGCCGAGGAGGGGCTGGGGCACACGTCTTTGCAAGCAAAGGTGAGCGGCGGCCTGGTCCGTGGCGAGCACGCGACGTGTAGAGGGCGATACACGTCAAGAATTGCGGGCTTTCGGATGAGAAGTAAAGGATGCTAAGGGGACATTGAAGACGCAAAGATGAGGCCTCGCGAGGGGGAACAAGAGCCTCTTTGAACAGCTTGACTGTCGTTGCTACTCAACCTCGGAGGAACGTGGTTGTGCGGATTGAAGAAACAAGTCGTGCTTGTCGAGCTCTGCTGGTGTTGCCAGTCACACCTCCAGTTGTTGATGGAGCCTTCGCGCTTGGCACAACAGCGCTAGGCTCTGTTTGGCGAGGCTGCCAAAAACACGCACGGGCCAAGCCGCCGCACCAGCAACGGGCGGGTGAACTGGGTGAACTGCACACACTCACGACAACTATTATTTGCACGGAGGAAATGATTAATAAGCCACTGAACGAGAAGCCCTCCAGGGCAGCCCCTGCGGGGAGTCGTTCGTTGCTCCAGCGGCGATACAGCACATCCCTGTACCGTGGCTTCACAACATGGCATAAAACCAACCCAACCTCTGGCAGAAATGTAACTCTGCATATTTATCTGCACAACGACTTATTACATGTATTGTCAACAGACGCGTTTCTGCTTACTCTGACTGCTTCTGCATGCATGGCATGGCACGCATGCACGCCACAGCAACGGGATTTTTCGTTCAATCGATGCACTGTGCTGTGCAGCTGTGCAGTGCAGCCGACAACAAGACGGACGTGCGCGCTGCGGCAAAGTGCAAGGCTGGGCCACGGCCTGATCACAACCACTTCGTCACTCGTTCGTCAACTCAACTCAGCTCAACTCAACTCAACTCAACTCAACTCAACTCAACTCAAGGGCCTCGGTCGGTTTCCGATCTCGGGCCTGAGCATTTTCCCGGTGTTCAGATTTTGCTTCTACTACTTATTGTTAGTTTTGTCATCATTTCATCTCATCCGGGTGGTGTTTCTACGCCATTGGGGCCATTTTCCCCATCTCGGAGCTCCTCTTCAATTCCTCACGAAATCATCCTGCGCTTATTTTGAAATGAAGTTTCCACGACCTACATTCCGGAGCTCGTCGCTTCCTTGCACCGCCCGACCCATCAAGGCTCCGTGGCCATCCAGGAACCACTCGATAAACATCTCATCGTCGAGAACGGCATGCCATGCCTCGAAGCACACGGTAGCTAGGAGATTCTATTCCAGTAGCCTGGTTGTGTCTGCCGCCGACATCCAGTTTGGGCAGCCCGTGTACGAGACACATCCCCACATGCTCAAAGCCGGTGAACGTAAGAAGAGCACGCTCACATCTCTTTGTTGATTCGATTACAAATCTTTCATCATTGTCATGTAAATTTTGCTGGCAAACATCAGCGAGACTCGGCAATCAGCCACACAAACTCGTTCCGTTTTCCGGGTCACTCTTCCAACTAATCTTTTCTTGGCCGCACATTTAGTCACGCCTGGCATCACAGCTCAAGAGTACGCCGATCGCAGAGCAGCCCTTGCCCATTGCATGTTGGATGGGGGCGTAGCGGTTCTCCATGCTGCCTCCATTCAATACAAGTCTGGCGCAGTCTTCCATCCTTACAGGCAGGAGTCGAATTTCTTCTGGCTAACAGGCTGGAACGAGGATGAGGCTGTTGCCGTGATCGAGAAGACTGGCCCGAACATGGACGACTACAACTTCCGCATGTTCGTCAAGCGCAAAGACCCAAAGGACGAGCAATGGAACGGGTACCGAAACGGCATCGACGCAGCCCGAGACATCTTCAACGCAGACGAAGCCTATTCAATAGATGACGTGGATAGCCTCCTTCCGGAAATTCTCCAGTCCGCCAAGCTAGTGTATGCAGATGTGCAGCCTGTCGCTGACTCGGGCAAGAACTGGTTGTGGCGGTTCTTCTCCAGCAAAGAAGCAACCCGCCCAGCAAGAACACCTTTGTATCCCGTTATGAACAAGTTGCGGGTGGTCAAGAGTGCAGCAGAAGTGGCCAACATGCGCAAGGCAGGGCAAATCTCGGGTCGTGCCATCACCGAGGCCATGCGACGCGGCTGGACCAAAGAAAAGGACCTCCACGCCTTCTTGACTATCAGTTTGCCACCAATGGGTGTGACGGCCCGGCCTATATCCCCGTCATCGCTGGCGGAGACCGCGCCAACTGCATTCACTACACCGTCAACAACAACACGTTCAAGAACGACGAGTTTATCCTCGTGGACGCCGGCGGCGAGTATGGCACCTACATCACCGATATATCGCGCACGTGGCCCGTGTCTGGCAAGTTCACGGCCGCCCAACGAGACGTATATGAAGCTGTCCTCAAGGTTCAACGCACCAGTGTGTCCTCTGTCGCGAGAGTGCCCAAATGTCACTCGAGGAGATTCACGGAATCACGGCACGCGGCCTTGTCGACCAGCTCAAGAGCATTGGTTTCGATGTCTCAATGGGCACCATTGACCAATTGTTTCCTCATCACGTCGGCCACTACATCGGCCTCGATGTCCACGATTGTCCCGGGTACACTCGGAGAGAAACGCTCAGGCGTGGACACTGTGTCACGATCGAACCGGGCGTATACGTGCCATACGATGATCGATGGCCCAAGCATTTCCACGGCATGGGCATTCGTATAGAAGATAGCATTTGCGTCGATGAGGACTCGCCCTTCGTTCTGACGACGGAAGCCGTGAAAGAGGTGGATGACATCGAGGCACTGCGGTGACACTGTGTAAACAAAATACGAGGTAGAGACAACCGTTGGCTTCAGGCCCGGTATAGGCATGTATTATATGGCGAGTGTTTCAAACATGATGAAGACATGATGAGCGGGATCTAAGAATCAAGACAAACCACATCGTGCAGTCTATGACATACCCTAAAGAAAAAGTAATTAAGTGTGGTACCGACAACGGACGCACGTGGCATCCACTTCTGTTGTCACACGTCTAGGTGGTTCCCCGCAAGCTAAATTCAAGGTGGGGCTGCACGCGGCGCAGTACCTCGTGATTTACAAAAAAAAAAAAAAAAAAAAGAAAAGAAAAAGAAGAAGATGCTTCCACGGGAGGAAACGGAATGGGGAAAGTCATTTTGTAAATCACGGAATTGCTCTACCACTCTGCTTTGGGAGAAAATAAGATCCGATTCTCTATTTTGCTCCGAAATGCAATCAGTGTGCGCTGTAACTCTCTATCAGGTTTGTATGTGACAGGGAATGAATCTATTTACATGTGATCGAGACGGAGACATGATAGTCAGAAAACATTAAACAAAAACGCCTTCGTGCCGATGCCCGCTCCAAAATGGCAGAATTCTCTCAGAGAGAATTGACAAACATCACCGTTCCAGTCTTTGGAAGCATAGCTCAGGGCGCCACGAGGTATAGCCATAGTCTATCGCCCAATGCTGTTCTCCTACCCACTTCCCGACCCCAAATATATCATCAAGTCATTCAGCAAAATCCTCGAGGGTCGAATAGTGTCATGCTGTGATTTGGCATCATCAGATCAGCTTGGGTGCCGGAGCTATTGAGTAGGGTTTCGAATGCTTGTAGCCTTCGTGAGAGCTGCTGGTGTTCTTGTACGATGGCTTTGTTTCGAGCTTCAAGCTGGTGAATGTATTCGGTTGCCTTCGTTAACACCGTGCCCTGGTGACAGACATACTTGGTTAGCATCTTTCCCAAGACAAGCGCATCGACTATGCACAGCCATCGCATGAAAGATATTCTTCCCACCTTGCTGATTTTACTGCGGCTTTGCTGTCCAGCAGCCGATCCGCCCTCAGAGTCACCATCTGCCCCAGTTGTTTGCAAAGTTGGCACGGCGGCACGTAACTCGGCAATCTTGTCCTTCAAGTTTGTCCGGTATTTCCGCTCGACATCGTTATGGGCTATCCGATCGGCTGACTTGACTTTGGGAGCTACAGTCGACAAAGTTGATTTCTTTGAAGCCGTTGGTCTCGCGGTAGATGTCCTGCTCTTCGTTTGTTTTCTGGGCTCGAGCTCGGGCCCATCGGATACATCGCTATTCTTGTTGGCGCTCATTGACTTGGTCTGACCTTCCGACAGTCGGCTGCATGGACCTGGGGCTTCTTCTCAAATTGCTGCGGTGGCCTGCACCCCCATTCCTGCACCAAACCCTATGCCAAATCCATTGGGTGGAATCAAAGCAGCGGGTATCTTGCCCGAGCTCAAGGCTTCCTCTAATAATCTTCGCTGTTCGTCATATTCCGTAGCCGGGGCCGGAGCGTAAACGCCGCGTCTCATTTGTCTAGGCACGTCCCGAACCGCAGACGCGAGTCGCAAGTCCGGTTGAAACGTTCCCAACCCTCGTGCATTTGAGATGCACCAGTGCTGTTGTCGATGGATGGCTGAGATGCCGATTGGTTTCGAGCCGGTCGACTTCGTATTCATATTTGTTGTTGATTCGAGCACATCCTCCTCATCGTCTGACATGGCTTGCTCAAAGGCACTGTCGTCAAAGAAATCCTCTTCTCTAAATGGCGCAGTTGCAGTAGCGTACAATCCACTACCGAGTCCAGGCGTAGATTCAGAAGTGATTTCGATTCTGCTGGAGTTTCAATTAGCTTCATGTCTGGCAATCGAGTGGTCGGGTCTAACACCAATGAATGCGTACCTATCTTGACTGAGCAAATCAGGTCGCTTGGAGTAGTCAATCTCGAAGCTTCCCATTTTATCGAGATCTCCATCGAAAGAGATCCAGTAATCTATGGAGTCCAAAGCGGGCGTGTCTGATTCAACCTTCATTCTCTTCTTGTCGTGAAAGTCCCTGGCTTGAAAGACCTCCGGCTGGCCATCAGGCATAGAACTAGCGGATGGTTGTGTAAATGAAAGATCTGCGAGCGCAGCAATCGCCGGATCGAAGGATGGTATTGACACATCGGAGGGAGCAGATGTGAAGTCAAACGTACCCAGACCAGCAGATCTTCCTGACCAGTTCGGTGTGTCCTGTGCGAGTCGAGATGTTTGTCGGGACGGCGACATGTCTTGATCCGTGCTGCTTACCGAATGCTCTCTGATGACATTTTCGGACATGGTTGCCATGCGAGAGACGTGAGAGGGCGAGGGTGAAGGGAAGATCTGGTCGTCAAACGGGCTGTTGCGATGAAAGGCAACCACTTGGTAAGTATGGATATGCCCGCGTCTCGCGGAATAGATTGATCAGATGCTCCGGTTTTGCATCCGCGAGTTTGCAAGGCGTGTTGTTTGAGTTGAAGTGGTAGTAGAATGTGCCAAGCTCTTCGTTTGGCACAGAAGAAGAAGTCGTCGAACAAGATTATTGCTCGTTGCTCGTTGCTCGTTGCTCGTTGCTCGTTGCTCGTTGCTCGTTGCTCGTTACTTGATGCTCGAGGCGTTGTGCACTTGACAACCAACCAATGTATACAAGTCCAGACTCTGAAAGTTATGGTTCGGTTGGGTGTGACCTTCTGGTTTTGAACCAAAGCGCAAGCCCAATTCAACTGGCAGGAGCAACCATGCGAATTCGGAAGCTGAAGTGGCAACCGGGAAAGGCATAGAGAAAAGACAAGGGGAAGAGGAAGTGATGAAAAGTGATGAAAAGAGAAGAGAAGAAAAAAGCATGCAATCTGGTCATGGCAGGTCGGATTGCATCCGAGAGAAATCGGCAGCCCAGGCTTTCGGCAATGGTTTACTAATAAGTACGGAGGTTTTGCCAATGGCGGCAGCAGCAGCCCACGTCCGGACAAGCCCGTCCCGCGCAGCTTGCGGAGTACGGAGTATGATTTTTATTTGGGAAGAAAAAAATCGAAACGAGACGACCGACGAGACGAGTCGGGAGCCAGCCAAGACCAAGCCAGCATGTTAACGGCTGAAGCTTTCAGAACAGAGTAATATGTGGTTGCCGCCTATCGAAAATCTCCGTAGAACCAACCAGACTGTGTGCCATGGCTCCCCCTCCCCCTCCCCCGGCCACCGAGCCCCGGAGCCCCGAGCTCATTATCAGTTACACTCTGCACTCTGGCTGGAGGATGGTCAATGGGTCTCGAATGCCCTGCAGCACAACTTCGCCCGACCAGCCCAACCATGGCATACATACACATAATATAATATCGCAGGTGCGGGTGCGGGTGCGGGTGCGGGTGCGGGTGCGGGTGCGGGTGCGGTGCAGCAGCAGGAGCAGGAGCATAATAATACACATGTAATGCAGTAGTACTACTCCGCATCAGGAACAGCAAGCTCGGGCATTGCGCAAAGAAGGACGGAAGAATGAAAATTACATACAAATTAAAAAGCCTTCCCTGTTGTACTTGGCGAGAATGGCCTGACTTTGGCGACCCTCCGCGATTCATTCTTGCGGTCCGCCCGCTGGAGGACCACCAACGAGGGGCACTGAGAGGAGCACGCACCACCTCGCACCACCACGCACCACCACGCACCACCACGCACCACCACGCACCACCACGCACCACCACGCACCACCACGCACCACCACGCACCACCACGCACCAGTGCGGCACCCACCACACACCCCAGCCCATGGCATGCGCTGAATGCGGAACATCGTATGATTTGGGCAGGCTGCTGCGTCAAAACGGCCACCACGGTGGGTCCCTATCCGGAGTCTGGTAAGCATCTGATTGGCGCCATGTGCTGTCAACCCTCTCTCGTCATACCCCTCTGGCCGTCTTTACTAAAATTATGTACATGTGTAACTTCTCGGGCGCCTGACAGACAGACCCATCTTAATTTCATCCCCTTCTTCTTCTTCTTCTTCTTCTTCTTCTTCTTCTTCTTATTCCCATCAGTGCTTCTTCTTAGTGACGTGATTACTCGAATACCATCCTGTCACATCATCTCATATGGAATTTCTCTCTTGCTTTAATCCGACTGCGCTGCCAATGCTCGCATTCGTATCGCAACCTGCGCACAATGCTCAAGTGAAAACAGTCATTGCATGTCTCAAAATGAAGCGTTTATAACGTGTATACTATTATTGTCAAAGGTAGGGGTCGGTGTAGCTAATAGAAAAGGTTTGATTCTGGTCAATCAGAGGTGCAGACAGCACCCGACTTTTGTACCTAAAGGGTACACAGTGCGCTATAGTAATAACTAGTCTACGGAGGTACTTCTAATACATTATCTCCACTATTATCTTATTAAGGGTTTTATCCTAGTTAATGCGCAGGCTATATCCACATATCTAATGCTCTAGGAGCTCTCCTAACACACCTCCCTTAGCTAAGATATCTATTAAAGCTAGAATTTATTAGTGTAGGAAGCGATTATAACGAATTTCTAGTGTTATGGTTACGCGGGGATCTTGCGTAAGCTAATCTAGTGGCAGAAATCCCTATGTATTTAACCTAATAGAGGCTTTATAAAGCTATCCGTAAGTATCTTAGAGGTCTTTAACTAATTAACCTTAATATTACCCTTTGCACATTGCTCTTAAATCCATATTTAATTTATATTAAGGTGCTTAAGGCTAGTTTAAAGCCTTCCTTCTATATGCTCTATAATTTAGATTATCTACTTATTATTACACTAGATAATAGAAAGCGGTGGCACGCGGACCTTAATATCGTAAAGCAACCTTCCTAGAGATATACGCTCTTTTACACTGTAATTTAGGGCAAAGAGCTCTGCTTCTATGCTTAAAGTTATCACATAATATTACCTACCTAACTTCTAATTAATTGCGGTGCTATGTATAATAAAAACATAGCCTTATGTTAATCTACGAGTATTAGGGTTATTGCTAAGGGAAGCATTAGTGCTAGAAAACAGGGTATTAAAGCTATCCATGCCTAAGTAGCAAATACAAAGCTTCTTTATGTTCTAAGCGTATAAAATAGCTCCTTTAGTAAGCTTAATATGCTTTGCTAACGGATTTGTTATAAAAGAGGCTAGCTTTAATGCTATAAATACCACGTTAGGTCTTCCTATAATATAAAGATACACTAAGGAGCTAATAGCTGCTCTATAATAATTAATCTCTTTATTAGAAGCTTTGCTAGTATTAGTAAGGATTATAGCTATAGGAAGAGGAGTAGAGGTTAAGCTCTTTAGATTGTTATTAATAACGTTAGGAATGAATTTCTAAGCGATCTTTTAAATGTATAATTCCTGCGATAACTATATCTCTTTAGTATCGCGGTTTCTAATAATTTTAATGCCTAGGAACTACTTTAATTTGCCTTAGTCCTTAATGTCTAGGCTGTTTATTAGTTACTTATATAATTCTTTAAATTCTGCTTTAGATCCATTAGGGTAAAGCACTATAATGTTATCTACGTAGAAAAACAGGATAAAATCGTCTTTTATAAAGATATATAGGTTTTCTTTCCCTTATATAAAGCCTAGATTTAAGAGAAATCTTATTAAATAAAGGAACTATTATTAAGGAGCTTCTCGTAGCCTATATAACGCTCTTATTATCTTCTAAAGATAACCTTTTGCGTTTATACCCTCTAGAGGCTTATAAAAGATAGGTTCTTTAAGCTCTGCGTATAGAAAGGTATTTTAAACATTATATTATTAGGTATTAAGATTATTAGCGTAGTAGACCGCGAGTAGTATGCATAGAGATCGTAAAGTAAGCGTTATAGTGTAGTTATTAAGGTTATCCTTTAGTTATTAGTTGCCTTAAATAACTATTCTAGCTTTAAACTCTATTACTACTCCTTTCTTATTAGTCTTATATTTAAAGACCTAGCTAAGGTCTATAATTTCCCTATAAAGTTCTAGATTAAGGGATTTATCTAGTATGTCTTCCTAGTAATTTAGGGATAGGAGCTTTAAAAGTTCTTTTATAATTACTTTCTTCTAGTAGTTATAATAGGGTAAAGCCATAGCTTATTAATAATAGGCAGGTTCTAAAGGCATATCTTTAATCTATAAACTATATTAAGTGCCTTATAATGCTATAGAAAAGGCATAAGAAAACTATGCCTGCCTAGCTTTATGTGTTTCCTTTCTTTAGCGTTTTCTAGTAATAATATTATCTAGATTAATACTATTATCCTAGGAATAACAATTCTCCACTTCTTTACTACCTTCACTAGTAATTTCGCTAGTCTCCGCGGTAGTCTCTGTGTGTTTAATTGTTACATCACATATAAATTTATTAATTTTATAATATAGCGTATTATTACCTTCTATCCTAAGCTCTTTATTCTCTATAGTAACTAGTGCCTTATAAGAAGAGTTAGGAGGGTTAAAAGTATACTAAAAGGTTATCTTCTTCCCCTATTATATAAGGTAGTGTTTCTGCTTTAAACTATTTATTTTCTCCTTCTATAGTTAAAGGTATAGGAGGGTAATCCTTCTCTTCTAATTCTAATCTAATAAGGTCTTAACTAATTTCCTTATTAATATTATTAGCTTTAAGCTCTTTAAGCAGCGTGATTATTAATATCTTCTTCTTTTAAGCTAATTCTAGCTCTTCTTCTGGTTTAAAGAAGGAATTCTTATTAAATTAAATATATGCTAATATAATAACTTTATAATTATAAAGCAAAGGCACCTAAATAATGTATTAGGACTTGCCTCTATAACTAATAAGGTACCTAATATAAGCTTTCTGCTCTAACTATAGGATTGCATTATGTAATTTAACATGCTCTAGAGCCTTTATTATTATAGGAAAAGCCTTATATCTATAGGCTTATAGATATGCAATTAAGGGCTTCTAGACCTTTGCTATCTATGAATAGGCTAGAACCGTTTTCCTAGCCTAATTCCACTAAAGCTTATAAGGTGTAATCTAGGTTCTGTAATGCTTAAAAGGCGTTTAATTTAATAGATAAACCGCGGTGTTAAAGACCTTATTATTAAGATCTATTAGAAGCTAAGCCTTTAGGCTTAACGTATAAGCTTTCTACTTAACCACTCCCTAGATCTCTACCTTTCTATTCTAGCTAGGCATTAAGGAGCTAAATTATAGACTATAATACCTATAAGGGCTATCTTATCTTTTATTTACTCTGTAAAGAGGGCTTTTTAATATTACTATATAGAAAGCGTAGTTAAACCCTAAATTAAGTGCTTAGGAACGCTATTATTATACAAAAGCTATTGCAAATGCTATCCTTTGTTTTAAAGGAATAAAAGAACCTTATTAAGGTTATAAGGCATGTAAAAACACACTAATACCTATTACTGTTCTAACAAGGAGAGTTATAGTAATCTAGATTAACAGAAAGCCTATAACCTAGCCCTTATAGAAGGCCTTTAGGTATAACCTACAATCTCTATTGCTTAGCTTTGCCTATAGCATAGACCTTATATTCTATAAGCTTAGGACCTATTAATTTAACCCCTAAAGCTACGTTTATAAGCTTTATAAATACGCGTATGCCTAGATAACCATATTATTAATGCTAAAGCTCTATATCTCCTTTTAAGGCAGTCTTAGTGCCCTACTAGTTATAGCATAGGCCTCTCTTAGCTCTTCTAATAGCTATAATAATACGTAAAGCTTATTAATATTATAAACTCTCGCTATAGGCCTTAATCCTTTATATAGGAAGTATTTCTTCTAATTCTAGAAGATCCCTACCTTTATTAGAATTATTACTAATATAAGATTAACATGAAATTCCGGGATTAGTAGCGCTTTCTCTAGTATAATTATCCTTAGCGTTCTAGATAGCGAATCTATTACTAAGATATACACTAGACCTTTACCTAAAGCCACATAGATTATGCCACTAGCCTTTACCTCTATTATAATAGTATTATTAAATTTAGCTTGCTTAAACTAATAAGGGTTATTAAAGATATAAATATTAGCTCTAGAGTTATAAAGAACTATATTCCTCTTTAATTCTAAGCTATTAACCGTGTTTAAAGATAGGGTAATGCATTAAGAGCGCTTAGCGCGTATAAATAATAATATATTAGCTAACTTCTTACCTAGAGTAATAGCTATAGAGTTATTTATAGGATTCTATAAGGGCATAATAATATCACTACTGCTCTTCTCCTTTAACTTCTAATTTATAGCCTTTATTTTCTCTTATAGATTCTCTTTTAAATACTTCTTAATATTATCTTTAGAGTTCTTCCTAACTTTCTAGTTCTTAGGAGCAAGGTCTAACTTATATAGAGTCTTAAACAAATTATAGGATTCCCACTACTTTAAGGCATCTCTAACTATGTGATTTATATATCTAGGGCACTTAGGCCTCTTGGATTTTATTAAATTATTTAATCCTATTAATTTATTAGTTATAATTATATTAGTAGCCTTTAGTACGCTTTATAGAGCTTTGTAGTCTCTTTTAAACTCTATAATAGCCTTAAGAAAGCTCTAATTTATACCCTTATTAAGCAGATTATTCTATTTCTTCTAAAATAACTTAAATTTACTATAAAGAGAGATTATAAACTTATATAGTATTATCTCCTTAGTCTATTAGGTCTTAAGGTCTTAATAATTCCTTTATAGTACCTCTATTATTACTACCTATTAGTACTAATTATAGGAACCTTTAGCTTATAAGTAATTATTAAGGCATATTTCCATAAGAATTAATATCTTCCTTATGTTTAGCTTATATTAATCCTAAAGAAGCTTTAATATTCTTTAAGAGTGCTAATAAACTAACTCCTTTCCCTCCTTTTTACTATTAAAGTTAAGAGAGTCTTAGATATTCTTTAAAAGGGTCTTATAAATAAATTCCCTAATCTTTAGTATCTGCCTTAATAGGTTTATATATTTTATAAGGTTAAATTATAGATCTTTATATTTAAAGTTATACTTATCTTTAGCGTCTTTATATATAATCTTCTAGTCTTCTAGAGCGTTAGGGTTATCCACTATAATCTCTAGTCTTAGATCTCTTTTTAGGTAAGCAGGCATTATTAGTTCTTCTAGTAATTTATCCTAATTTAGATTAATATACTCCTAGATACTATAAGATTCTGCGTAATTCTTTATTTACGTATACTATTTAATCTAATCCTTCTCTAATAATAATACTATATTTAGAGTTTCTTTAGACATTATAAAGGGAACTATACTGGTTAAAAGGAAGCATAGGGTTATTATTTTAACTAATTATTATAATAAAGGGTAATTATCTCTTAATATAGGCAAGCATTAGATTAATAATTTTAACAGAGCTTTTATCCTCTAATAATTAATAATAAGGGCAATAGAAGCCTCCTAGGCTTATAACTATTAAAGGTAGGGGTTAGTGTAGCTAATAGAAAAGGTTTGATTCTGGTTAATTAGAGGTGCAGACAGCACCTAACTTTTGTACCTAAAGGGTACATAGTGCGCTATGGTAATGACTAGTCTACGGAGGTACTTCTGATACATTGTCTCCACCGTTGTCTCATCGAGGGTTTCATCCTAGTCAATGCGCAGGCCGCATCCCACATCCGATGCTCTAGGAGCTCTCCCTGACAATTATATTGTGTCCCCGGGAAGGCCCGCGACAAGGAAGGTCTTGTCTGCCCAGCCGTATGGAGTACAAATGTGGTCCAACCCTGACCAAAAGAATTGGGTTTCAGACTACATGCGGTGTACCGTAGTTTCGATATTTCTTCTGGCTCTCATATGCTGACGGCCTCTGCCGCTTTATTCTCCCACCACATGTCCTCTATTTCCAGAATGCTTCCATTCACAGAAGTAGGATCATGTTCAGGCGAATCGAGTTTGAGCCTCCAACACCGTACGGAGTGCCTAGCCTAGTGTACCGCTTCGTTCACTTCTGTCCTCTTTGTCCATGACTCGTCCGATTTTCCTTACACCGGCCCTTTAGAAATATGCGAAAGACGACGAGGTAATATATCATTGTTGAAGCTTATTAACAAGAATGAACCCCATTATAACCGAAACACGGCAGTCGAGACACGTCCCATGTTAATTGCTGCGACCTTGTCTAACAGCATTGCCAGTTGATGGGTTTGCATGATGTAGCCCGCTATGTGAGAAGCACCATCAATAGCTGCTCCGCCAAATGGCGCGAGCTTTTCGTCCGTCATGTTAAAGTGACGGTTATTGACCTTTCTGCGGTCGTAGCAGCCGTTGTAAGTCCGTCATGAGGAGGAAAGCATGCTGTGGGGTCCAACCTCTAGTAATAGTAATTATATATGCGTCGCCTGAGGAACGACCAAGTACTTGCACGAGCGAATGCCTCATTTGTTGGCAACATGAGGCTTCGGTAGCGTTTGCCGGCGCTGACAGTCGCTACAGACCTCATCAGGGTTATCGACCACCTCGTGTTTTGCAGAGGTTCCCTTGCAGTCCTTGAAAAGCCGGTCACATATTTTGATCTGAAGATACCCGATGTGCCCGCACGCCCATCTCTGGTCTACCTGAGTGCACATTCCTGTGGCTGCCGGCAGAGATGTTTGGTTGTAGCCCTGAAAGGCGCCGGGTGTGATTGGGCGACTGGAAGAGGAGGCCTCGTCTCGTTGTTTGGATGTCCTACAACTCTGTCGCACGCGAGGTTATGCTTTTATTGGCAGGAAGGCGGGCAGGCGGGCAGGCGGGCAGGCGGGCAGGCTCTTCGGTTTCACTCTCCTGATCTTTCCACGATGGTCTCTTCCCTGAATCAGATTTCAATGGGTGCAGCCGTGGTATATCGCGAAATATCGCGAATTGGCAACTCGTCCATGTATTTGGTCTTGTTCTTGTGGCGTGTTATTTTGTTCTTCATGCAAAATGGGACAAACTGTTGGCCCCGTCTCAATGTCCGCTGTCTAATAACAGTCGGGATCATGGACAGCAAACGCAGGTCGAATGGCCCGTTGAACGCTGAACACCGAAACGCTCTTCTCCTTACGCCGGAGACGCCCAGTCGAAGGGACGCCGGACGAGGACGCGAAAATGGAAGCCATGAAGACTGACTGGTCTCCCTCGTCGCGGGTTTGTGTCACTGGGTCTTCACTTTTTACAGCCAGAAGAAGTAGGCGCAGGTTGGCGTTCCACTTGATGCGGGTCATCGCGATCCCTCTCACCAAGGCGCGCAATGAATGCGTGAGCCACATCTGTTCTCCCATGCATCATACATCAATGGCCAATCTGAGAGCAGGGATGAGAAAAAACTTGTGTATACGTGTCCCTTGTATCCCCTAACTAGCTTATGTCAGCCCCCTCCTTCTATGCACTACCACTACATAAATAATGCTTAGGCAAAGTGTCAAGGCTTTAATAATATAGGCTTGGGTGTGTAGAACAGAGTGAAGGTTGGATTAATAAAGAGTCGTAGCTATATTTTAGAGACGATACCCAAATAATAGGGGTGAGTGCTTGAAGTGTTCCATCTCTTCTGGCCTTTACCCCCACTAAATACCTCTCCTTGCCTGCACGTGACTAGCTAGCAGCTACACTGGGCGCTACCATATGATGTGATGTTATCGCCTCTGCGCTCCTAACATAAAGCCCAAGGCCTTATTAAGTTAACGAGCAGTAAGTCGTGACGCTACATATAAACAGGTTAGCTTAGCTTTTGTAAATTAGATATTAGCATTTCCCTAGTAGCTTTTAACGCACCCATTACTAGCTATGTTAACCACTAGAACACGGTTAGCGATCTAATTGCGGATAGAAGTCTAGGCGCCTAGTTAGCTTGCTAACTTACTGCATGGTTTGACTTTCTTGCATTTATCATCACACGGTTTGCCGAATTTTTCTACGCCCTTACTAGGTGGGACTTCGCAGCGATTTGTTTTAACATTACATGTCTATTAATAAGATTACTATTAGCGCATAGGGAGCGAAGATAAGGGCAGTGGCTAGGGAAGAACTTACGCCTTCGTACGCGTCAATATGGATATTTACAGTAGGCGTGGCGAGGGCTATAGCCGAGGTAAGGAGTAGGATAGCGGCGGTGAACTTCAATTTTTTTTTTTGGTTTACTTAGGGGATAGGCAGGAATCTCGCTGGAAATGCTGTTGCTGTTGCTATCAATAGTAAAATATTAATATGGGATAACTAGGACTTGGGAGCATGTATTTATATCCTAGCCTAGACTTATTAGGTGTCCGGAAAAGACAGCAAAGACAAGCAAGTACTCCGTACTTACAGTGCTACATGTATGGTTATTATTACATAAAGCCCCACTGTGAATAATTATGCCTAAAATCTGTACATATGAGCCTATTATGTAAAGCCTGAATTTGGATATTGTACGTACAGAGCCGCGGTTCGTTTCTTTTCTTCTCATTGATTTGTGTTAGTGGGTGCGTTTTTCTTCCCAAAGAGCTTTTCTACGGAGTACTAACATGCCGCATTTGTTCTGTAATAAGATCTCATGAGCTTTTCATGTTGCGAAAATGACGTTTCTACGGATTAGTTCCTTATGGCCGGCCGTATCCTGTCTTGTCATTTTGTGCGCTCGGCCCGCGCGGCCCGCAGTGCTCTGCGCCTTTCTCTTTTCCCCTAGTTGGAGAGGGAATTTTTTTCCCCAGTGGCGCCTCTGGGTGAAGCTGTACCGAATAACCGAATAAACCTGCAGATAGCAGGATAGCCATGTACTTCTTTGCTCCATATTTAGTGAAATGAGACAGACTTACCATCCCGTCCCGTCGGGAGGCATCAAGGCTAAAAAGCCACCCGACAAGTATTATTGAAGGTCCAGATTCACTCTTGTCTTGCGTCCACTCGAAAATAGCCAACAATAAGGAGTGGTGACAGGTCTGGAGCGGCCGTTTGGCAGCTGGCACCGACCAACTGACCAGTGTCGCACCTTCCCTCTGTGTTCTCTCGCCGAAACGCATTCACTGGGCATTAGGAAATTTGCTTTCCGCAACAACCCACACATGATCGGAATGCTAGCATCACGCGCCAAACCCAGTAATGATAGAGCTTGGACAGGACCATGAAAGCAAGCAGCAGCTATGTCGATATTCAAGCGTTTCATCATGGGAAGTCGCGTGATCATGCTCACCGCCCTGGTTCTCCTGTTGATATCTCCCACAGAGTGTCTGGGATGGCGAAATACAAGACAGCGTAAGGCAGTTCTAGCATATCCAACGGCTGGCAGCTTCAATATTGACAAATCATTGCCACAACAGGCAAGTCTTTAGAGGAGCAGTTCTTCGTCTCTCCAGCGTCTCTCATAAACAGCCACGCAACCTCGGACGCTTATGCTACTGCACTCATTGAGCTCCAGGAGCTCGAGTCAGAACCACTTTGCCACAGAATTGCGGCTCGACTGTTGGTTGGCAACTGCCAGCTCCTCGATGGACAGAATGAAGCCACAGTGTTGACTGATACAGGCAGAGCCGCCAGAGACTTTGTGGACTTCTTTGCTGCTAGCTTAGCAATTTGCGATCTGGAAAGAGCGAATTTTGATATCCCAACTCCGTGCCACAAGTTTCGTGAGACTGTGCTTGCGAGCCTCCCTGCACCTTCGAGGCCGCAGCTCCATGTGGCGACAGCTGAAATTGACAAATGCCTCGAGGGCTTGGCGAGATCGGACTCGGCCTGGAATACTTGGGTAAGCTATAGACACAAGGCACTGAGATTTTGTGAAGCAGCTCGAGCAGAAAATGAAAAAGGTAAGTCGGACTCGAAAGCTCACAATCCTCATCTACTTACACATTCAAAGATCAGCACATCCTCTTGCATCAGAAACTCGCCATCGTCTTGAAAAGACTTACCGGCCAGGCTGAGAACGAGACCCAAGAACATGTCAAAACCTTGAACGTGTCTTTCGAAAGTCCCATGAAAATGCAGAAACTATGGCGGCACACGTGGAGAAATTCGAATCAATGACTTTGCGGCTGAATAAAATCATTGGCAGTGCTCTTTCAGATAGTGCTCAGGTACCTACGCCTCCCCATGTATTCCACTGCGCAGGAGAATAACTCACGTTTGCGAATAGACTCAGGCAGCTGTACATAGTGGCATGGAAGATGCAAAATCCCTGGAGCAATTCATGGAAGCTGTTCTATCCAGATTGAAGCTAAGAGAAGATCAGGCGTCTCAGGGGTTTGAAATAGCGTTGAGGACTGCTACTGAGGTGGCTACGCACGACGTGGCTGAGATGGCACAAGTATTGAAAGCCATTTCTGTAACAGCAATGTCCTTGCAAGCACAATTAGTAAGTTTGCCTGGTGTTATCGACTGAATCTACTAATACCCACAAGGGCAGATCGGAAGATCGGGTCTCGTCGATTGTGCGTCAGCAGGAAGCGATCCAGAAGGTATGGTTTGCTTCTTGGTAGAAGTCCCGTCTGTGAGCGTTGCTAACGGTTCCACAGACAATGGAAAACCTACAAGAGTTTGCCGATGTTGTCTTGGATAGACAGGCCCTTCAAAAGAAAATACTTGAATCGACGCATAACCAGACTTTGAACCTTTTGTCTTCGCTTGAATTTGCTACAATATCTATAAGTGCTCTGCAGAAGCCTCTAGTCAAGCTCAGCACGGCGATTTGGTGGCCCTACATAATCTTCCCTGTTGCAAGTTTAACACTTGGATCGTATGGGCTACAGCCTTCCTAATCAGGAATTTACTTTTACTTGGAGCTGGTAAGAAAGATGAATTACGAGAGATGGTCTTGGACTAACCACTTTTCAGGAGAGTTTGCCGGTTTCCTAGTATCATTTGCAAGCACATACAAGAGCCATGAAGCAGTGAATCTATCCTCCTTGGGTTTTGTTCCTTCGAAGATCTGGCAATTAGACCATATCATGACTGACGACAACAATATGACGACTTATTCCAATACTGGGTCTACAAGCAGCGACGTTGAAATTTAAAAAATGATTTATCGGGAAAGCGTTCACGTCAAGACGCGAATCATAATTGGGCAAACGAAAGTTTCGTTCATGCAGAGCGGAAAATGATGGGCAAAGTTGGAGTCAAATGTTTGCATTTTATCAAGGCGATGAGCGGAGCCGTATCGGGGGCAAATGGGATATTTCGGGTCTGGAGGCAAACAAGGGCTTGCGCCATGAAGGGGATGAATCACGCAATGAGATACGAATAGGTTGCTTTGAGAATATTCTTAAATCGGAACTCGAGTGCAAAGGGTAGAAAAATGACTGTCTCGAACAATGTCTAAACGCGCCCCTTTGTAAAAGTACGTCGGACCCATCCATGACGAATTAAGGTGTGCGACCGACGTCGGATGGCTCTTTTCCCTCGACCAACATGACGACAATACGCCAACGTCTGACAATTCAAGCAAAATGAAAACACAATGGCGCCCAAAGTAAAAGTTGCCGCTATACAGCTGTACTCGGAGGACACTACAATGCACACATCTCATTATTAAAAAAAAAAAAAAAAAAGTCACAAGACGCGACGGATATGAATGGACGCTCGAGTATACCTATTCGTGCCATGACAGATCATCATCGCCGCCGTGGATAGCGAGCATGTGCATATACACTTTGCTTGTTGTAATTGCTGTGCCCATTTCTACTGCATACAATAAAGGTATCAAACGAGAATGTGCCAAGAACACCAATCATGACCATATTATAATAACCCATCGTCAACCGCAGCCCCATGTTATTCATATACCCCGTCGTGAGAAAGACAGACATCGCGTCATCACAAGTGGTATCGTATCTTGTACAGAAAAGGAGGGGGTAGCAAAGAAAATTGCCCCGTACTTACTTACTTACCCCTCCTTTTTCGCTTGCGAAGCAAAAATCGACAGCGCAATTCAACCTCTTCCTTGGTGTGTTTGTTTATCAGTCCATCAAGTTCCTTCTTTGCCTTGTTCCGCTCCCGTGCTTCGGCCTTCTCCCACTTTGCGTAAATGGAATCAACATAGCGAAGGCTTTTGTCGTCTCGGTCGGTCCATAAGCCTTCGATGTTCGAAGGAACCTTTTCGTTCTTCTTGAGCAGCTCCATTAAATGGCAGGCCGGCCAGCCTGGCCGCATCGAAGCGCGCATAAGCGACTCCATCACGATGGGTCGCGAATAACCCAAGCCCTCGTAATGTTCAATCCATCCTCGTAAGCTTTGGCTTCGCCCCCTTCTTCATCCGCCTCCGCTCGCATCGGTCTGGATGGCTGCGGAGCTCTCGTTTCTGCCTCCTGTGCAGAAACGCGCCGACTGCTCGGATGAAACGAGGCTGGTAGAGAACGCTTTACGGCTCTGCTGGTCGTCATCGATTTAGCACCAGCTTCTTGTAAAAGCTTCGAGGTGTCAGATTGCTGTTGTCCACTAATTGTGCTGGAATGTTCTAATTTGAGGGGTATTGGGCTAGCAGAAAGCGCCTCGGAATGCAGTTGTTGCGAAGGAGTTACGTCGAAATTACTCTGCGTAGCCGAGATTCTTAGCCTCTCTTCCGGCGTAGATGGAATCTCCGCTGTGGGATTCGGCCGCCTTCGCTTCGCCGAATTCTCAACCATGGATGAAGGCTGATGATCCAAAGACCCTTTTCGCTTTGAATTTCCAACGGGAGGAGACAATGACATGACACTCGGTGGCGAGCGCTCGCCGGCCTGAGACTCGACCTCTTGTTCCTCGTCGTCATCGGAATTGAAGCTGGATATGGCATCAAAGAATTTCGCTAGGTTATCCTGAAAACAACTTTGCAACTCGACAATTACTTTTTGTCTTGCACCCAATCGTAATCCAGGTCCTGGGCAACTTTCATCCAGTCCACTTCGTGGAGCGGCACCTTTGCGAGGCAACGGCTTGGCTGAGATCCCACAAGTCGAGGCTTTTCCTCCGACGTTAGGTTCGAGGTTTAACTTGGTATCGCTCTCTTCCATAAAAATCAACAGGTCGTTGTGAAAGCGATCCCTCACATTAACCTGAGTCTCTATTCCCACTTCTTCGCTTCGGACTGGAGAAGAAGAGGGCGACCTGGACTGTCGCTCTTCTCGCGCGGAAGATACAATCAGGGCTTCTGGGGCTTCTTTCACTGTATGGGTGGAGACGGACACCTTGCGTCGGGAGCTTCGAGGCTGTGCGATGGCTGGAGAAGTTTGAGGTGTCGTTGACGCGGAGGAAGGTTGGACAGCTAGGTCGGCAGCTGACATGGCAAGTTTCTCCAGTTCGTGTAGCGGCCGATTCTCCAGAACCTGGATGAATCTACTTCTCCAAGACTGCCAGGTATGAGAGGTGTGCTAATACAGATCAGTACGGCGGCTCATCACATACAGCCATCTTCCTCGAGGTAAGGTAATGCTTACAGTTTCAGCAAACTTTTGATACATCGTATTTCCATGAGCATGTTTGATTTGACCTTTAGTTTGAGACAAAACCCAATTGGCTAGAGCAGCATCTTCAGCATCCGTAAACGCCGATCTCGTCAGTCTTTTGGGAGCGCCGATAGCCGCGTTGGAAGATCGCGCGATACGATAATGATCCGTCAGTTGCGCGATGCCGTTGTGAACGGATTCCGTGATGTATTTCCACGAAATGGAATCCGGGGCGAGTCCTTCCTTGCGTGATCTGCAATCAGCATTTGTGCATCCTTTTCTAGAGGCACAACTACGCCCCGTTGTTCTGTAATCAGGTTAGCATCGAGACTGAGGAACGTCTGAGATCAAGTGCACCAGGAATTTGCCTTGATCAGATCAAGTATGGCATTCCTCATGGGTACTCTATGGGAGACCCAGAAAACCATGTCCTTAAAAATGATTCCTCCGGTCCCTCCGGTCGCGCTCTGGACGCCGTCGTATGTGACGCCGCCCGCCATGTTGGATGAGGTTGCTGTTAGTACCCGAGTGGTTGTTTAGTGGGAGGCACATTTGGTCTTTTAACGGCCATCCATGACGAAGTTCTTGAAGAAGAAATCGTCCCGCTGACCCCAAGAGACTCACCTGCCTGGCTTGTCTCGTGGGCAACGGCGACTGGGAAGTGTCTGGTATGTATTTGGACGCGTGATAGAAGTCGCGCAATCACGTGTCCCGTTTTTGCGTGGTTTTGCTACAAACAGCGTCTGGCTTAAGTGGAGCCGGTGGACCTGATGGGGCCCCGTTGGACGTCGTCTGGTGAGGTAGGCAAATCACAAGGCCTACCCTACACACTCAAAGGCTTAATGATCAGGTTGACCGTCTTTTGCAAATGACCACCAGTTTATTATATTCAGGATTTTTCCCCTTTCCTCGTTATAGCAAACGATTCGAAATCTCTGAGGTAAATTTTGGGAGTGGATCATGCCATTCCCAAGTATAGGCTACTTTTCTTCTTGGTCCGGGGAACGGCGACCATCGACCCGCTGCTTGGTCAAGCAACCAACAAACAAGCGAACCGTTGAATCTTTGAACAAATCATCTCTCTCACCTTTTCCCTCCCTCTTCTTTCTTTTTGATGCACCGCGTTGGCATTAACGCCACGACACATTGTATCATGGCCGAGACCACAACCGAATTTGAACAGGCGCTGAAATTCGTACGGAGCATGGACCTCCCGCATCCAGACGGACCGTTGCTAGAATGTTTCCTCCAAGACTCGACAGACCCTGTGCAAGCCGCTCGCTACATGCTCCAAAGATGTTTTGTTGGGGAAAGGGCCTCGATTTGGAATCATTTTTATCTGACTGGAAACAGTTGATCAATATGTGTACGTTCGACGAGGTTTCAAGTAGGGCCATGCTGATTACGAACAGTCATCTACAACGTCCCGACCTACCAACTTCAAAACAAAGCTGTTATTGCCAACATCACCGAAAGAGACCGTGGCAGGTGTCGCATCACCGGACTAGGCAATTCTCTTTGGGATCCGCTGGTCGCCCCCTATACTACCCGCAAGGAAGATCCACATGGACGAGGTAGTGGGCGTCTTTGTCCAAGATTATTTTTACATGTAATGACAGAAGTATTCTTAGAAACTGCATGAAATCTTTGGCGCTTTCGTCGGACCCAACCTGCGGGACTGGGTGCTGTCGAAAGCAGCCTCCTCAAATTCCTACCGGAATCATTGGCTTGTCCGCAAATCTGCGGCTGTAGCGCTATCGGAAGGATTCTTCCAGTTCACAATGGGCAAAGGATCGGAGGTAGGTATCTTTTTGCCCTTGCTCTCATGTTCAACCATTTAGGTCACCCGTACTTACATAAACCAAGTACCGTGTTACAGTTAACAGAATTGGGGGACCAGCTTGGCCCCCATCATAGAGAAGACCCCAGTGCTTCGGACTGATTATTTTACAGCCCAAGCCGTTTCTTGCGTGGATCCTCCGGACGCTTTTGCATTACAAATCTTGTCGCGATTCGCGAAACCCATCCGCTGGACTCTGATCTCCCGAGAGATGGCGAGTAGAAGATCTAAGAAAGTCTCCAATCTGCCGCCAGCTTCACAATGGCGCTGTTTCTCGGAGGGGGTGTTTCTTCAGCCGTGCTAATGGTTTGGCGGTTGGTGCCGGCTTGTATCCGCATAAGAGCGTATCGTGGTCTCATATGTCTCGGGGCTCGTGTGTATGGCCCATCTTGTAGCCTGAAGGTTCAAAGACTTCCGCTCGGCATGTACGTCAAGATTGCAAGTATGGAATATCACGAAAGCTTGGCCAATGAATATGCTACGATACAGCTCGTAAGACGCCATACGGGAATAACAGTTCCTCGCGCATTGGATCTTGTATCAAACTCGGAGAAGTGTTACCTTCTGACCACCAGAGTCAGTGGCATCCGCCTCGGGACGTGCATTGATACGCTCAGCGATGACGAAGAGACGATTCTAGTTGGCGACCTACAGAAAAGCCTTGCGGAACTGCGGGCGATACCAAAGGTGCTTGCACCTGACTATGCCATCACCAATGCTCTTGGCAAGGCATGTTACGATTACAGAATCATTGCGGGTTTAAATGTTGACGGTGATAGAGGAGATTTCGTTGGACCATTCATTAACGAGGAGGAGTTTAACGACACTCTCCGCGTCGGCGCATTGCCGCATGTTTCGCATCGCAGCGGGCATCAAATCGTGTTTACGCACGGGGATTTGAATATGCGAAACATCTTGATGCGTGATGGGAGGCTTGCAGGAATTGTCGATTGGGAGAACTCGGGATGGTATCCGGAATACTGGGATTACACGAAGGCTCATTTTATCACAAGGCTCCACCAGCGGTGGTTGAAGATTACTGATAGAGTCTTCAAACGGTTTGGAAATTTTGCCGCCGAACTATCTACCGAACGTCAGCTCTGGCATTACTGTTTCTGAAAGATATCTCCGATGGCTGTCCTTTCTGGGGACTCGCACGTACCGTCCACAAGTTATGGTGACATACACTACAACCCCTGGGATTATTTTACAAATCTACATGACATGGGATAGCAAGCTAATTAGGCATTAGACGGGAGATAAGGTAAATAGGGGCTTAGATTAGTAAGTACCTTACGTTATTATTGATTTACAAAGAAAAAGATAGATCTTCTATCAGCATTTAATACCCTACGTATCCCCCTTGTAACGCCCTAATAGCAGCTCAATCTTCTCGTGCCCTACCCTACCCTAGGTGTAATAACGCAAGCAGCCTAACCCACTAGGTTGCGCACCTGCTCCTAACCTACTAATTAGGTTTACTCCCAAGATACGTATTCCTGTCGTCACGCTCGGCCGTGAAAATCACCAAGGCAGAATATAACCAGCTAGTAGCTAGGTTACAGCACTCTACTATACTACTATACATTGTGATGTCATCGCCTCCACGCTCCCAACACTTATAATCTCCTATTTATATAATAAATTTAAGTTCAATAATATCTTTACATCTTTTGACTAGGGGCTTTTTGTCCACCACTGCATCACGTGCAAGCCGAGCCCTTTTGCTGCATTACATGCAAGATTGACAGGTCACTCAGCAACAAGCAAGGCAGGCGCGAGGCAGCCCCAGTTACACCAGCGCCCTTGCAAAGCGTCACGTTGGCCCGTGATCCCCGAGATCCCCTTGCTCGCGAAGCCGGAGCCGAGTCGAAAGCCCCTCCCTCGTCTGGCTAATGTCAGAGAGTCGTTTGCCATGATCTCGCTCAAGTGGCCGATAGCCGTGGTCCTCTCCGTGAGCTTCGCCGTCTTCGTCACCTTCTTCGGAAGATTACCAGCCCTCAGGTGTGTAATTCCACCGTCGAGCTCCCGCCCCCAAGTTCCATTGGAAGGAATCCTGCGCTGATGACGCGCAACCCCCTCGTACAAGACGGACGCCCATCGGGTTCTTGCACCGCGTGGCATGGATTCATATCCCGAATGTCCTGCTGTTGATGGACAACAAGCTCACCTCCGGGAGGATATCGTCGTCCCTTTCCAGATTCGGGCATTTCCTAATGCATCATCGTCATCCTTTCGTCGTCGTAAGTCTGTCTGTCTGTCTGTCTGTCCCTCCCAAAATCAATATATACGAATGGCGACGCCCCCTCCCAATGTGTACGATGCCAACTATTTCCAGATCTTCTTCATCATCCTCATGGTCGGCGGCGAGTACTTGTATCTCCCTGCCATCTGGCACCGCCTGACCCTTTTAACAAAGTCAACCGTCGTGCTCGCCGTACTCCTGCCCTACGTTTTCTTGTATCTTTCTTGCGCCGCCGACCCCGGCTACATTACTCCGGAAAATCACGCCTACCATATGTCTTTGTACCCGTATGATCATGCGCTCTTCCATCCGGGGGCCCATTGCAAGACGTGTGGATTCCTCAAACCACCTCGCTCCAAGCACTGTAGCGTGTGCAAGCGATGTATAGCCAAGTCAGATCACCACTGCGTCTTCATCAACTCCTGCGTGGGGTATGGAAACCAACATTGGTTCATTCTGCTCCTCGCATCCACGGCGGTTTTGTGCACATACGGGGACTCCTGGGCGCTTCGCTGCTATCGTCGTCCATCAAGGAACACTTCATTGAGTGGTCGCCGTGGCACCCTCGAAGACACGGTTGGGGCATGTACGTCGTCACATGGGGCTGGGGTGTTCAGACCAACATCGGTCTGGGTGCCACGGCTCTCCTCGCAGGGATGACCTCGCCTTTGGTTTGGGGTCTCTTGATTTACACATTGTACCTCGTATACTGTGGCACCACTACGAATGAGTCGTTCAAGTGGTCTGTCTACCAGGATGACATGGACGACGGCTTCGCTTTCCGACGCAAGCTATCCTCGAAACGAGCCAGGATCTCGCCCGCGAACCTCTCTGCCCTAGATGGCCAGTCCAGCCGGAGATGGCACTCGCGGCCACAGACGACGGCAAGCCTCCGCCAGCTAGCATGCAGCTGGCGGGTGAAGGGGAGTGGGAGCGGGTATGGAAACTGAAGGATGTTGAGAATCTCTACGACCTGGGTCTGTGGGACAACCTGGGAGATGTATTCGTGGCCGATTATAGATTTGGTGCAGCTAGCTTCCGATAGTCCCAACCGCCACCGTGGCAGAGACGCCTGAACCCCATGTACCGTCACCCCTTTCTAGAGTGTATCGATGATATATATATGTGTGTGTATAATTGTGTTTCTATTCTCTTCACTCGCTTTGCATCTTCATTTCACAAAATGGTGCCGAATCTTTTGAAAACTACATGTCAGCATATGATGATGAGCCGCGGAAATCTTCTGCAACGAGAGTTGCTTACCCAAAAGTTTGCTTGATGCACTTGACGTAGTATTCTAGCCAGTTCCTCCTGGTGACTTCTTCTTGGCCAGTGGGCACGCCCTCCCAGGTGACGCGCATGACTGTGACGTGATCAACGTCATTCTGGTCGAATTCGATTTGGAGCTTGGAGAAGTGGCCGGCTGGCCACTGGCTCAGGCGCCAGCTTTGCACAACCTTCTTTCCGGGCTCGAGCTCGAGGTATTCGCCCGAGACATTTCCACCAAAGAGCTCAAATTTGCCTCCGCTCTTGGCTCCCTCGAAAACCTTGGGGGTGACCGAGTGAATGCCGCCAAGCGTTGAGGGTCAACAAATGTTTGATACAACTCGTCCGCCGTGGTTCGGAATTCTTCATTGTCCGTCACCGTCACCGTGTTAACAATACCGGATGTGCTAGTCGACGTGGACTTGGCTTCTGCCTGCTTTGGGGTAGAGCCCTGAGGGTGCAGCTTAGGGGTCGAGAACCCACTCGATGGGTTGGAGCCAGCAGCGTGCTGAATGTCTTTGCCATGTTCTTTAATGAGAGCAGGTGCAAGCTTTCGGAACTCGGTTCGCAGCTGGGGGACAATCTTGGAGCGAACGAGGTTCTTGACCGGCTGCTTCTCCTTGGATTCGGAGAAGATATCCACATCAAACTAGCAGCAGAATAAGTTGTCTGTACGATGGAAAGGGCAAGGCTTTAAAATATTACAGCGAGGGCGAATAGAGACGTACCACGTATTCGTCCTCCTCGGTATCATGTGCAATCTCCGGGACGGTAACAGTGCCGGATACTTCATCCGCATCTGGAGCAGATCCTACGACAAGAGTAAGCCAAAGGTAAACTTTGGTACATGCTACGATTTCACGCCTTCCTTACCGGTGTATTCCAGGACGAGTTTCACGTCGAAAATGGTGATGACTTTGCCCTTTCTTTGGCTGACATCGACATCACCGTCCATGCTCTGGACCTTGCTGATCTTGACTTCTACGTCGCCTTCCTTGGCCTCGACTTTCTTCAGGTTATCCTCGAACCACTCCCTGGCCCATTGGGAGACATCCTTGTTCACCCAATGCCAGTTGTTGGGGTTGTGTAGAACCATCGCGACGAATCGGGAGCTGATCAAGTTTGACACTAGAGCACAATCGCCTCGTTAGCATGCGCACGAAGATGAGCCAGTGTGCTCTGATATATATCAGTGGCAAAGAGTAGGTAAAGTGTTGCTTCCACAGTCAGACATTCAGAAATGGTCATAGACCACAGCAATAACGGTCATCAATGAAGGGAGTACAAGTCACTCTATGACTGGTGCCAGCTGGTGTCTCATCATGAAAGACTGCGGAAGAAGTGGTTCGTGTATTCAGTTGATGATTGTGAACTTACGTTGTAGGAGCCGAGACAATCCAGACGAGATATTGAGTGATAACGCAGCAAGATGGATTTGTTGATGGTGCAGCGCGAGAGGGAAGAATTCAAATACAACGAAGCTCAGAATGCTCTAGAATTTTATGGGAGCCTTGTGCCCCACTATCCAAGAAAAGCGGGTCTGCTCGGCTTGTTGCTTCTGGATTTGTGAAGCAATCAGTCGTTCAATCCTTCCTACAACAGATGTCGCGGAAGATGATGCTGCTTTCTGGACATGGTCAATTTGTACAGGCAAAAGATGGGTTCGGAAACTCACGAGTGTCATGTTGATCTCGTTAGCTGAATTAGGCAGAACGTGCTTGTTGATCTGCCTGCCGGTGGGGCATCGCAAGGCAAGCAAAGCATCTGGTTCCATCAATGCCACGATTTCCATCGAACATTCACTCATGTTAAACCCAAGAAGTATTTATTGTAGCAAGACAGCACGTCGTCTCCATTCGGACGATTGTTCAAATGAGAGTATAACGACATGGCTGAACCAAAAGGATGGGGTCCGGTTGAAAGCATCAATTGGCTGTCCTCACAGTCGATCCCCTTATTTAGGGACATGTACGTACATACGCCATTTCCCTTCCCCTGATGGTGGCGCTCAGTCTGCTAACTGTGATTTTCCCTGGATGCGCATGTTTGATCATGACCCGATGCGAGGCACATGACATGATTGGGACGGAAGATGCTATAAATATCAACCGAGAGACGGCGCGGATCCAAGGGAAACTAATAATGTACATATCTTCATGCAGTCGATATCCACAACGAAATTCGACTAGTGATCAAGTCACAACGAATTAACACTCGGCCCGATGGAAAAGAGCGTCTCGGAACCGGTAATCTTGATTGGGAAGCCACTGTTCAGTCCACGACGCTGCAGGTGTCGAGGAATCAGGACACAGATGAAGCCAGCGGGCTGGGCTGCCTTCATCGTCGAACTGTGTTTCTATTGTAAATTTAGACGGGAAGAAACGCGAACCTTGGGCGATAAGTTCCTGAGGGCTGTTTCGTCTGCTTTGTAAAAGACGACAGTCCTCAAATTCACGTCATGGAAGTAAAAGGGCGAACAGCTCTTCTAGTTTTGGAAAAGCGGTGATGGCATTCGAACGTTGTAGAGTAGATTTGACCTCTGGCCTCACACTCATTTTGACAGCATCTTTCTCAATCGCAGGGCGAAAAGGCACTGGCCTTTTGAACGAACACCGGACATGTTAATTCGTCCATCGTGGAAAGCAACTGGAGCTGGTGTACGGTTATACGGCTGCTGAAGGGTATTTCGCCTGCCTATTTTTCTTCCTTTTCTTTTTCGTGCATGTTTTTGTTTTTTTGTTGGGAGCAAGAAAACGACGCTACTATGTACTACATAGGCGCCCGAAGAAGCCACCTCTTCATCTGCATGTGGCCAATCAACGGCTCGGCATGCCAATCACTGGATTTCATTTTCCTCCCAGAATAGACTGGCGTGTCCAGACTCCAGACTCCAGATGGACATAGAGAGCTTCCATGCAGTCGAGAGCTCGACATCTGTTGACAGCCATGCCGCGGCTCAAGAGTCAAGCGTGGGATGGAACGCAGATTATTACCGGTTCCCTGGCCATGCTTCCGATGAATCCGATCCCTTGTCACCGCCATATTCCCAGTTCCTGGTCCTCCTAGCTCTACATACATACATACATGGACTCCGTACCGAGTACTCCGTATGTGCATTTCTCAACTTCTCAACCCCTGCCACGACCCCGCAGGATTTGGGGCAGTTGTAGCAAGTCGCCCATGTACATACATAATATGTACACACGACATACGTTGCAGCCTTCTCGACAACCAACCACATCTCTTGGCCCTTTTTGTACATTTTGTACATACGGATTACGGATTACGGATTACGGAGTACATACAGAGTACTCCGTACGGAGTGTGTGACCTTTTACTGTTGCTGTAAATAGACCGTCGGACAAGGGTTTCTCTGCCAAACAAACAAGCTCGCGTCTTTGCAGCAGCTTCCAGTCGACTGAGAAAGTAATAGTCCACGCTCACGGAGTCACGGACGACCTTTTCAGTCAAGCTGTTCTTCGACTGGCGTCTTTACCCGCGGGCGTCCCAGTCTTTAGCCGCTGGCTTTGTTGCTATTCCCACGGTCAAAGCTTCCCTGGTGCCGAGGCATCCATCTGGTCTATTTTCAGCAGACGGTCGACCATCTGGGTAATAAGCTGCATAAGCTGCCCCGGAGATCATACATAGATCAGAGATCTGCCTCACTCGAGGCGCCCGTGGCCGTCGATTCAATATGGCTTCGCCCCGTGATCCGGCGCGACTTCGTCAGGGCCTCAATCCGCTCAGGACAAGTTCGCTGGCTCCTTACGGCGGCCGAGCCAGCTCGCCCATATCTGCCGTGTCCATGGCTTCGTCCCATATTCAATCTGCACAAACGCCAGCCAGTGCGATACAACCGTACAATCCCCAGGAATGGGTGCCGTCGCCCGCGCAGATGACTGAAAGGTCGCGCCAGTTCGTGGTGGAGGCGGGACAAGGTATGAGAGGGAACACCTCTTTCTTTTCGCCGTCTGGTTGACCCTTTTCTCATCTCTTCGTTTCCTTTTTCCTTGTTGCCGTCAAGGGACCTCAGTCATTCGCACCTGTATCTCGACCAGGGACTAACTAAGGACTGACTATGGACTGACTATGGACTGACTATGGATAGATACTTTTCAAGCTTCGCCGCTTCCCCCTCCGCCGTATAGTCCTCCTCGAAGAAGCCGGCAGCAGCGACCGATGAGCACCGCCTTTGAGCATACAGTTGCTTTGGGCTCAACACCTCCACCCCCTCAAGAACGGCAATGGCGCCGCTTCATAGACCTTCTCCAGAACCTCCAGGAAATCCCTCTTTTCCACCACCACCAGGCGCGAGGGGCCGGGGAACTTGCGAGAGCGTCGCTTTGGACTGCCGTCTCTGAGTCGAAGAAAGGAGCACGAACAGTCGCCAACAGGCTCACCCGACGCCCAAGCGGCTGCCATTCACACGGGAGAAGCATGGGCCCATTGGTGCTTCGCCAAGAACCTGAACGTGTGATGGCGCCTGTTGCCAGTGGATTTCCTCATGTCGGACCGCCAGCAGCCCGGCGAGCAGCCTCGACAGGTGCCATTGATACGCCTGCCTCTCAGCGCTCACGTTCAACGTCACAAACAAGGTGGGAGCCCGGGATGCCACTTCCGCCGCCGCCGCCAGGTCCTCCACCACCGAATTCGAGGTCACAGAGTGTGCAAAGCGTCGACCGAGACCGAGCAAGCGTCCCCTTCATCTCACCTCCAACCCGCCGACCACCACCTAGCGGCGTTGCTTCTTTGGGACCCGTTCCTCCTACACCGGCCGACTGGGTTGACGATACAGATGCAGAGTCCAGCCGACCGAGCCAAGCGAACCGTGGCCGCTCACCCGGCTTGGTTATTGACACCGCAACCGCGGCCAATGCTACCGATGTTCCTGAACCGCTGGGGTCTTCCAACAGTACTGGAGGGCTCAGTAGAGCTAGGGCAGTGCGACATGACAAGACAATCATTCAACGACGAGCGGAAAGCAAAAGTCGACACATATCTCACGGCTCCATCGATGCCCTGACTCAGCCACACAATATATCGGACATCGTCGTTCCCTCAAGCTCCAATGGACTCGTGCGCAGACTGACCGCCAACAAGTCGACTCCACGGAGCGCAAGTAGACGAGAGATGGAGCTGCCACCAACCGGCGATTCGTTCACGCATGATTCCCGAAACTCAACCCCTCGTGGCCCCCGGATCTGCCCAGCTTGAGGCAGCAACACCACCCTTCTCCCCTTACCAAAGCAAGACATCACAAACACCCGCCACTGCACCGTTAGCGGCGCCCAAGTCGTTGCCTACCCCGCCCCCGCAGACTCGATCAGCATCTGGCTCCAGGGCGAGAGACTCGTGTCGTCTACCAGTGACAGCGTCGACCCCTGTCACGAAACAAGCGGTCGTAGCTCAGACGGGGATCAATTCGCTGCCGCCACCATCGACAGATACCGAGCTTTTGCAATCACAGAATCTCTAGCTGCTTCGGATGCTGACCGCGTTCGCATGTTTGCCGATTTCATCGTCAACGAATCCAGAATACGAAGAGAAAGATATTCATCGGCCATAGGAGCCATGGGCTCAGAAATATTCGATCTGACTCGCGATCTTTTCCGTCCAATGGTAGTCTCGACATCAAGGAGGGAATCAGGGTCATCTCAAGAGGAATGGACACCTGCATCTACTGGCCCGAGTCATTCGCTGCGAGGGTCTGCAGGTCTAGCCATGCACGGTGATGGCCATTCTTCCTCAGCGCCGGCGTCTGCCAACCTTCCGGCATCACCGAACGGAGCCCTCCACCGCCGCCAGGCAACACCAACTGGGCAAACAACTACATGCCCTCACTCTCGCCCATACTCAGCATGAGCGTCAGCGACAATTACGAGAACGGAAGTTCAAGAGGACGGCCACCAAGCCGATGGTGGGAGACTGATTCTCAGGAGAACCCCGCCTGTTTGAAAGATCGAAACGAGAATCAAAGTATATGGGCGTGCCAAAGGACCAATGGCTCGAAGAAGAGCAGGGAACCGGTGCCGGTGCCGGTGCCGGTGCCGGCGGTGCAAGTGACTACGGGTCGTCCTTCGAGTACCCCGGAAAAGACCGGATGGCATGATCAGGGGACTCATCTGCTGGGACACCACAGCGGTTAGGACTGTCGGGAGACACTCCTGGTGGCTCAAGCTCGTCTCCCTCGACTCACAACGGTAAGCCGGACGGTCTGGACGTCTCGCGACTCGTCACTTTGCCACCGCCGTATCCTCGTCACCATCCAGCCGTCAACAATAATCACCCTCAGCTTGCGGTAATCAGAGCCTCGGTGCGGTTATTGAACGATTTGTCCGAGGTGAACAAGGTCAAGGAGAGATTCGCAATCGAAACCTCGAAGCGTCGGGAGGAATTCTCCAAAGCTGCATCCGAGCGCAGACAGGCACTCATGACAAATCTGCAGAAAGAGATAAGCTCAGGCAACATCGGGTATGCTGATGCTGCCGCTATCGAATCGGACTCACAGGACCAAGAAAAAGATAAGAAGAAGGAGTTGGAGAAGGAAGAATATGAGAAATTTCAAAACGAAGTCATCCTACCGTTGAACGATCTCTTGACGGGCCGCATTACGACGGCTGCCAATCTGTTTGATGATCTCGCAAAACATCTGTTCGACAATGGACAGATTGATGCAGACATGCCCCAAGAAGAAGGAGATGATCGGCCAGAGCTGCTTGAGAAGCTCACTCTTCTAAAGTGGATATTCGAAACACGCGAGTCATTGCATCGAGCCATCTACGATATTCTGTCGGACCGAAATACGCGATACTGCGAGGTAGTCATGACGCCGTATCGACTCTCGGGTAATCACGAGAAGCTCAAGTCGGCCGAGGCGTTCTTCGCAGAGGATGCGGCAAGGCGCGAATATGCGTTTGCCAACGAAGTGCTGGATCGAACGCGAGATTTCAGATGTGTAGTTGAAAAGGCAGTCGAGCGTGGCGTGGCGCTGCAACTGTCGGCTTTTTGGGATATTGCGCCGCCGTTGCGCCGTTTGTTGGACAGCATTCCCTCGGATCTCAACGGATTCGGCATTCAAATTCCAGGTTCAGAGTTTGACGAAAATCCGGCGTACCATGATCATCCCCTTCAGTATCTCTACAGCATCCTGATGCACACGGAAAAGAGCACGTACCAATTCATCGAATCGCATACCAACCTACTGTGTCTCCTACACGAAGTCAAAGAAGCAGTGGTCAACGCCAAGGCAAGAGTGCTGGAGACACAAGCAGCCGAGGATGACGACACTCCGATTCCCTTGGAGGAGCGCAGCCAGAGAGCGCAACTCATGCGACAAAGTGAGGATCGACGACTGACGGAAGACCTCAAGGAGAAAGTACGCGAGGTTCAAGAGCAGTGGAACAGCGCACTCGGGGAAAGCATTCGAAATGTCAAAGATTGCACTGGGGAATGGCTACTGAGCACTGGAGGATGGGATGAGACACTGGAGGAAGGGGCAGTATTTCCTGGTGTGTAGTGTAGCCAGCAGCTGCGCTGGCTGGGCGGGCCCGGAAAGATTTGGTTGAGGTGGTGGCTTCTTTTTGCATGATTCTTTCTTCTTCTTCTTTCATTTTTCCCTCCCTTGTTACGTATCGATACCCCTCTCCATCGGGAGGAAATGACGACGGGCGAGTTCAAGGATATTCAATAGCATTGATATGATATAATGGCATCACTGCTGTTTTCCGTTGCACTAGCCGCTGCCAGAAGAAAACCGCCATGAGCACATGATTGTAGCGTGTAAATTGGGTATCAATTGCTTTCATTTTGTACAGTTGCCCCCGGCGGCCATGATGATCCATCCCCTTGCTTGTTGCATGTATATTACACGGCGTATTGAACCAGAGCGTCCATCTGCTTCCCCCCTCCCCCTCCCATCCCCCGGATCTGCGCTTCCTTTGCTTCATCATCCTTTCTCGCGGGCCATCAAAGGCACAATGACCTGAATGAATGCCGCCCATCTCTCGCACCGTCACCGTCAATGAAACAGTCGACAAAAAAATGGCGGAGCATCGTCCTTTTCTCCTTCCCCACCACGTCCGAAACCGAGAATCGAAATCGAGTTCGCCAACAGCCACAACGTACCACTCGCATCTGGTTCCATCGTGACATCGTGACTCCATCCAGCTACAAACAGGACGACTATTTCCGATCCCCCTATTCCAATCCCCGCGCGGTCCCCCGAACAACTCGGGCATGTCCAGGCCCACCCTCCTGGCGGACAGGCGCACCCTTTCCTCCTCGTCCATGTCCATGCCGGGGTTGTAGCGCTCGACGAGGGTGACGTAGAGCCTTTGCGAGCGCAGGTATGCCGCGAGCTGCTCTGCCTGCGCGGGGCTTCGGTCCGAGAACGACGACGACGACGACGGGTCGGAGAAGGAGGCGCGCAGGTGGTTGTGGAGGTGGGATCGGGGGTCGCGAGGATGGGTCGCGGGGAGCTCGCGCAGGATGGCGCGGTAGATGGAGCGGAGGCGGGCGGGCTGGGACATTTTGGTATGCGGGTTTTTTTGATGCGCGTTGTGGAAGAGGGTGTGGGTGTGAGGTTTGCGGGATGCGGGATGCGGATGCGGGTTGTTGGTTTTTTTTTGGGGGAAGAAGACAAGATGGTGTGTGTGAATGGGTCGTCGGGATGTAGCTTATCTTCCGTAGTCGGATGGAGGGGCAAGTTGAGAGTAAGTTGGGGCGGCTCGGGATCGCACCTCCGACATGCACGATACTTTTGCCAATTCATATCGTATCTCTTCCAGATCCCAAAAAAGGGGACACATCCCCGCCCTAGCAACCGCCGGCCTCGCCACCTTTCTCACCCTTCATCGCAATCCCATCCTCGTTTCCCCACGCTGGCTCTCCTCGCTCCTCGCCATCCCACGACAAACCGCCGCTTCTGCTTCCGCTTCTGCTTCCGCTTCCGCCGCCCTTCACCGGCTCCGCCAGCTATCAAACCCAAGTTCTCGGCACCAGCACCACCAGCACCACCACCCTCCTCCTCCTCCTCCTCCCGAAATCGAGCTCTCCATACGTGCCCTCCCCTCCCCTCCCCTCCCCTCCCTCCCTTTCAAGATGGTCACATGCCCGTCCTACGCGCGCGAGCTGAAGTCGCCCAGCTGGCCGTCCAGCGCGCCGCCATGCTCACCAAGCGAGTCTTCCGCGACAAGGCCAAGGGAACGGTGGACAAGGACGACAAGTCGCCCGTCACGATTGGCGACTTTGGCGCCCAGGCGCTCATCATCGCCGCTCTCAGGCACAACTTCCCCGAGGACGCCATCGTCGCCGAGGAGGAGGCCGCGCAGCTGAGGGAGGACGCGGGCCTGCGCGACACCGTCTGGAACCTCGTCAGGGACACGCGCCTCGACGACGAGTCGGCCGAGGAGACGACGCTCGGCGGGCCCATCAGGGACGCGGACTCGATGCTCGACCTCATCGACCTCGGCGGCAGCCCCGGCGGCGGCGAGGGCCGCGTCTGGGCCATTGATCCCATTGACGGCACAAAGGGCTTCCTCCGCGGCGGCCAGTACGCAGTCTGTCTGGGCCTCGTCGTGGACGGCGAGGTGCGCGTCGGCGTCCTGGCGTGTCCCAACCTGCCCGTCGACGACGAGGCCCGCCTCACCGCGGACATGGGGACCAACCAGACCCAGACCCAGACCCAGACCGACAATGACGAGGGCAGAGGCGTAGGCGTGCTCTTCTCGGCCGTGGAGCAAAAGGGCGCCGACAGCCGTCCCTCGCCACGGGCGGCCTGTCCCCGAGAGCAGGCACATTGGCATGCGGGCCGTGACGGACCTCGCCGACGCTACGTTTTGCGAGTCGGTCGAGGCCGCGCACTCTGCTCACGACGACCAGGCCGTCATCGCGCGGAAGCTGGGCATCACCCGACCCAGCGTCCGCATGGACAGCCAGGCCAAGTACGGCTCTATCGCGCGCGGAGCCGGCGACATCTACCTGCGCCTGCCCGTCAAGGAAGCCCGTTACCAGGAGAAGATTTGGGATCACGCCGCCGGCGATCTGATTGTGCGGGAGTCGGGCGGTCGGGTCACGGATATCTACGGCAAGAGGCTGGATTTCAGCGTCGGCAGGACCTTGGCCAACAACAAGGGTGTGGTGGCGGCGCCGGCGCGTGTTCATGACCGCGTTTTGAAGGTTGTGCAGGAAGTATTGAAGATTGGTCAATGAAACAAATGGGCTTGGATGCATGGAGGGGCAGAAGAAGAAGAAGAAAGAAAAGAAAAGAAAAAAGGGGCGCTTCGTGGGCAAGTTGATCAACAACAACAATTTGTATATACAAACATTGCGTAAATCAAGCAGGAAGGGATACGCCTGCCCCCATGCCAGAATGAAAAAAAAAAAAATAGCACAACGTCTCTCCGTAAAATCTCGGAAATATTTCTCCCCCCATCCCATGCCGCACATCCGTGGAGTTAAAAAAATTAGTCTTTCCCATCTTGCTGGCATATCCTCTCGTCGGCCACAAGACTACTTGATCTTCTTCTGCTTCAACCTGATCGTCTCGTCATTGATAAACACCCCTTGCCCTTGTACGGCTCCGGCGGACGCCACATCCTCACCCTGCCCGCAAACGACATAATCGCCTCCCGATCCGTGCCCTCCAGCAAGATTCTCGTGGGGACGGCGTCGTCGCCGTCACGCCCTGCGGGATGCCCTCCTCCACGGGGTGCGTGAACCCCAGCTTCAGGCACAGGAACTTCTGCCCGGGTATTGCTCCTTGGCGCCCCGGCGCTCGACGCTCGCTCGGTATCCCACGCCCACGAGGCGGAGGATGGCCGTGTGCCCTTCCGACACCCCCATCACGTAGTTGGTGAGGTAGGACCACGAGGTTCCTGCGCGCGCAAGGCCCAAGTTAGTATACCATACACCATACCAGCCAGCCATGTCTCGTAGGGCTTGTTTGGTCTGAAGCAAAGAAAGGGGAAATGTGGAAGTGCGCAGAGTGAGGACGTACCCTACATCTCATTTTGTTGCTTCACATTTGCATCCTCGACGCTCAACAACACCGTCTTGTTTTCCAAGTCTTGTTGCAAGCTGACGAATTCGGGAATATCAAGTTCCAGTTGCCCTTTTTTTAAAAAAAAAAAAAAACATCTTTGGTCAGTACGGACGTCCTGCTGTACAAAGTTGACCTACATTCCGCTGGCAGCGCGCAGAAAGAACCACTACTCCGACCCCTCGAGCGAATGAAACTCACCCAACGGTCCTTTGACTGTAATCGTTCTCTTCACGGCAGGTTTGTATGACGTCTTGGACTTGGCCGTCTTCAAGTCGCCCATCGACAATTCGACGCCGGCGGGGATAGTAATCGGCGTTCGACCAAGTTTCGAAGGTCGCTTTGTCGTCGTCGAGAACTGTCTTTGCGCAAACGTTTGCCACGCTGGCACGAGGAATCCTGGCAGGGCTAACCCCGAAGGCGAGCGCAAGGCATGTCCCAGCATCTTGTCCCGGCTGGGCATGATTCTTGACGCCATTGAGTCCTGTCCTTGCTGTCGCAATGGATGGAACGTGTTTTGTTGTACCATGATTTGAAGGTCGGCCCTGATTGACACCCATGAACTTTTGGGGCGCTTAGTCATGTCATCACGTGTGCGTGCCCCTACGTACGACAGGCTACAGTACAATCACGTCACTCATTTCCATACAAAACAACAAGCGGACATACGACAGGTATCTTTGGGGTCTCGGATTTTGTAATTTGAAATAATAATGAGAACAGGGACTTGCTCTGTGTTTTTACTTATGACGTACAATCTCCCAAACGTAGCACAGTCGCTCAATGATAAAAGGCATCTTTTCAACCCCTCCTTAGGGGTGGAATGTTGTAGTTATTACAATACCAAAGTGAAATTTAACCTGCTCACGCCCCGCTTGATTGAACGAGATACAATGGCCGAGTTCGAATAACCCAACAGGCATCTTACTCCAGAGGCTCGTCAACAGGTGCCTCCTCCTCATACTCCTCTTCATCCTCATCAATACCAGCATCCTGGTACTGCTGGTATTCGGAAACAAGATCGTTCATGTTAGACTCAGCCTCAGTGAACTCCATTTCGTCCATACCCTCGCCAGTGTACCAATGCAAGAAAGCCTTGCGACGGAACATGGCAGTGAACTGCTCGCCAACCCGCTTGAAGAGCTCCTGGATGGAGGTGGAGTTACCGATAAAGGTAGAAGACATCTTAAGGCCACGGGAGGGATAGCGCAGAGAGCAGTCTGGATGTTGTTGGGGATCCACTCGACGAAGTAGGAAGAGTTCTTGTTCTGCACGTTACGCATCTGGTCCTCGACCTCCTTCATAGCGACCTTGCCACGGCTGTTTTGTTCCCAGTTAGTTACTGCGACGCGAATCTCAAGTCAGGGTTGTGACAATTTCAACTCACAAAATGGCAGAGCAGGTCAGGTAGCGACCATTTCTGAAATCAGAAGCAGCCATCATGTTCTTGGGGTCGAACATTTGCTGAGTGAGCTCAGGAACGCTGACAGCGCGGAAAGAGTGGGCGCCACGGCTGGTCAGGGAGCGAAGCCGACCATGAAGAAGTGCAGACGAGGGAAAGGAACCATGTTGACGGCCAGCTTACGCAGGTCAGAGTTCAGCTGACCAGGGAAACGCAGGCAGGTGGTGACGCCAGACATGACAGCGGAGACCAGGTAGTTCAGATCACCGTACGAGGGGTTGGACAGCTTGAGAGTACGCATGCAGATATCGTACAAAGCCTCATTATCGATACAGAAAGTTTCGTCCGAGTTCTCGACAAGCTGGTGGACGGAGAGAGTGGCGTTGTAGGGCTCGACAACGGTGTCAGAGACCTTGGGAGAGGGAACGACGGAGAAAGTAGCCATCATTCGGTCGGGGAACTCCTCGCGGATCTTGGAGATCAACAATGTACCCATACCGGCACCGGTACCACCACCAAGCGAGTGGGTGATCTGGAAACCCTGGAGGCAGTCACAGCCTTCGGCCTCGCGACGCACCACGTCGAGGACCTGGTCAACCAGCTCAGCACCCTCAGTGTAGTGACCCTTGGCCCAGTTGTTGCCAGCACCAGACTGACCAAAGACGAAGTTGTCGGGGCGGAAAAGCTGACCGAAAGGACCGGCACGGACTGCATCCATGGTACCAGGCTCGAGATCGACGAGGACAGCGCGAGGAACATACTTGTTGCCAGAAGCCTGTCACATAGATTAGCATGAAAAAACCTTCTTCTTTTTTTTTTTTCGTTCTCTTTCCGTCTTATCTCCAGAGCGGTATGCAGCTCAATGGAGACTTTTGATTATGAAAACTTGCCTCGTTGAAGTAGACACTCATACGCTCGAGCTGGAGCTCGGAGGTACCATTGTACACACCATTGCTGTCGAGGCCGTGCTCGCCAGAGATGGTCTGCCAGAAAGCAGCACCAATTTGGTTACCCTGCCCAAATAAATGTGAGTTTTCATGTTGTTTGTGCCTGTCGTTCGAGGTCGGCGAATTTGTCACTTACGCACTGACCGGTCTGAAGATGAACCTAGAGGGAAAGAAAAAGATCAGCTACAGTTCTCGAATACCGCAATCATTAATTCTGTCTCGGTCCGCCTCTCATCACGACTGTCCATTGGGCCGCGGGCGTGTACGTCGTGGCCGGGCCCGGCGGGGTACGAAATCAGGGCTCAACACTGGAACGCGTCGATGAGGGGGTCCCCAAGACAAACAGAGAGGTCAAACTTACAATCTCACGCATTTTGTCGGTTACTGGTTGACGACGGAAGTCTTCTGAAGCTGGGAAAAGAAAAATGATGGAGAGAATCACGAGAGCCAGGTTGAGCTTCACGGTCCGCCAAAAAGGTGTAATGGAACAAGGGAGGATTTAGCCGGGGCGGAGGTGTTGATTTTCGTTGGAGATGAATTGGACAGCCGGTTCACCGCCAGAACTTGGGCTGGGAGGCTCCAGCAAAAGCAGGTGCGGGGCCATCACTCTCGCTTGTTTACATACGCATCGTGGTCTGTGCATTACTCAAAGTGGAAAGGCGCCATCATCTCAGGCACCAGGCACCGTGTGCTATATTAATACTGGCTGCCGCGAAGCCACGGCCCAGGGAGACATTGATTTCAAAGAGTCGTGCAGGTGAGATGTGTGAAGGGACGAACACGGAGCGGCTAGCATTCTGGTTTAGTTTTTTTAGTTTTTTTAGTTTTTTTTTTTTTTTCCAACGTGCGATTACATGCCGTGAACATCATGTTTTCGTGAGTCAGTCAGTGACACACGGTAGTGACGCGCCCAGCGCCGGGAGATGAGCTCGGCCCACCAACAATGGAACCAGTCAATCAATCAAAGAATGATTCGTTTCGCGACGGGTGACGATGACAGTTGGTTGTGGCCTGGGCAAAAGCAATTCATCATGTTCGTATCTAATGAGCCTTGACCACACCAGCTGCATCTGCCTGAGCCGAAATCTTCTTCTTGTATGCCTGCACATCGCCATCGAACTTCTCTACGGTCCCCTTGTCACACACCCATAACGACTTGCACACCATCTGCAGCATGGTGACGTCGTGAGATACCATGAGAACGCCGCCCTGGAACGCCCTCAGAGCGTCTGCAAGGGCATCCATAGCTTCGATGTCAAGATGATTGGAAGGTTCGTCGAGCACAAGAATGTGAGGGTTCGTGAGAGCCAAGCAGGCAAATGCCACTCTGGACTTTTGACCGCCAGAAAGTAGTTCCATCTTCTGAAGACCAGTTGTGCCAGTGATGCCGAATGCTCCAAGCTGTCTTCTGTATTCTTCGTCTGTTCTGCCAGGGTACGTCTTGGCCATGAAGCTGACGGCGCTAACGGTCAGGTCCAAAGCATCGACGTGGTGCTGTGCGAAGAAGCCGATACGGAGTCGTGGATGGGCTGTGACGAGGCCAGTCGTGACCTCCAACCTACCGACGAGAAGCTTGAGGATTGTGGTTTTACCAGCACCGTTGGGGCCAACGATGCCAATGCGGGAATCCAGCTGGACGTCCAAGTCCACGTCACGTAGCAAGGGCTTGCCTGGTGTGTAGCCGAATGTGACTCCGGACATTTGAATAATGGGCGGTGAGAGTTTCTCCACCTCTGGGAACGTGAACTTGACGCTGTATTCGGATTCCGGGGAGTAAGCACTGGCATCTTTTCCAGCTTCTTGATACGAGACTGCGCCTCGGACGACTTGGCAGCATTGTATCGGAACTTGTCGATGAAGGCCTGCAGATGGGCTCGCTGGGCCATTTGGTTCTCATATTCCTTCTTGGCAATCTTCTTCTCTCCTCGCGAGTAGCGTAAAAGGAGTCAAAGTTTGCGCTTCGGTAGTAGTCAAGCCGCTCGGAGTGTTGGTGAATGATATCCGTGGCTACCTCGTTCAGGAATGCTCTGTCGTGGGAAACGACGAGCACAGTACTGGGATAGCCTTGCAAGTATTGAGAAAGGAAGGTGATGGAGGGACGTCCAACATGTTGGACGGTTCGTCGAGCAAAGGAGATCAGGTTCGCAGAACAGAGCACGAGCAAGCGCCAAACGCATTCTCCAACCACCAGAGAATGTCTTGGTAGCAAACTGTTGTCTTTCGGCTGAGAATCCAAGACCAGCGAGAATGCTTGCCGCTCTTGATTCTGCCTTGTCGGACTCCATCTCGGCCAACTTTGCTTGAATGTCTCCCAGTTTGCCATCCTTGGCTTCCTTTTCAAGATCGAGCTTGGCGGCATCGGCGGACGTGTCTGCGAGAGGAGCGCGGCGAGCTTCCAAGTCTGCCAGGGCAGCAGTGAGTTCCTATTGTTCTCTTGGTCAGTATATTTTTGATCATGTTTCTGGTCAAAAAAATAGCATATCACTCACGTCTTGTTCTCTGAGGAGAACCTTGCGCCAGACATCTGCGTCAAGCACAGCCTGAATAGCGGGCGTGTCGTCTCCAGTAATCTGTATGAGCCATCAGTACAGCTTCAATCGTTTCATCAAAGGCAACCCTGTTTTTTGAGAGTTTGGAGGTTTGGAAGTATGGTCCTACCTCTTGTTCCACGTGCAAGATGGATATGTGGGTGGGAATAGCGACTTCTCTCCTTGACAATGCTCGCAACAATGTAGATTTGCCAACACCGTTGTTACCAACCAAACCATACCGATGACCGTATGCCAAAGTGAGCGTAGTGTCAGTGAGAATTCTGTTTCCACCAATCGACACATCAATATTATCCAACTTGACATCCTTGGTTTTGTTTGCTCCAGAATTGCCAATCTGCAGAGGGTTGACAGCCATGTAAAACTCCTCGTAGGACTGTGCATCCTCCGGTTGATCGAGCAGTCGGGAAGCCTCGTATTCGACCGTCTTGAAAGTCTTCTTCTGTTGCTTGGCGGCAATCTTGCGCTCCGCCTTCTCCAGCTTCTTCCGATCGACCTTTGATTCGACTTTTCTGGCATTGGCAGACTCGAGATCGACACCGCCAGTGGCAACAGCCAACGTCGAGGACATGTTGCGCTGTGTGCTGACCTGAATAGTCTGGTCCAGTCGTTTCACTAGGGACGGCCCGGCTCTCTGGCCGCCGTTGGCTTCGGCGTATTTGTTGACCCATTTCTCCACGAGTTGCTTGACCTTCTCCTCGACGCTGGGATTGAATTCTCCAGAGGCTGAAATAAGGAGCTCGGTGATGGCTGCTGCGGCCTCGCTCAGTGGTGATAGGCCACCCGATTCCTCTTCATCCGTCCAGGCGGTCGAGGCGTGCGTCAGATAGCCGACCGAGTAGTCGGAGACCACATGGTCGATATTTGGCAGCACAGCTCTGATATCGGCCTCCATTTTTTTTTTTTTTTTGGAGGGGGAGGGGGCAACGTGGTGGGCGAGGGGAAGCGTTGTATTTCTTGAGTCCCAGTGACAGACTAAATTTGCCTAGTCTTATATCGCGCTTGGTATTACACTCGTGCTCTGTGGTGCGCCGCCAGTGAGAAATTGGTGTCGATGTTTATGGTCCGATTCAGATCGCACGTGCGCACCTTGGTAAGTTGACTCCGGGAGTTGTTGGCCATGCTCCGCCGGGTAATACTGGGATGGTGGGATTGATAACGGCCCGTTTCGGTCCGGCAGCACGCAAGCCCAGGCTGTAAGCTTTTTAAAGCTGGCATTTCCAGCTACTTCGCTGTGTTTAAACAAATATGTATGTTCGGATACTGGACACTCCGTCCAGTATTGTACATAATCCACGATTCTGAAAAGCGTTAAGCGTTAAACTTTCTATCGTGGACTGTGGCATTCATCCAAACGAATTCTTTACTCCGTGCATTTGAGATGAATGACCCTAATAACATGTACAGTAGAGTAATTGTATGTCCATGCATGACATCCAATAGCAAAGTCATGCAAAAGCCCAAGTACATTGCACAACTCAATGAGGGTTTTAGCATCTTTGTAGTAAAAATGTTAGGCTAGCCCGAGTCAAAGCTGTTGAATTCCGAGCTCAGTCAATGGTCATTCATCTGTTGCTACTCTAGCTAACCTATACCTCGAAACCCAAAACTAGGCATCCGTGAACAACGAAGCGCATGAGCGCGGGTTTTGATCAGCTACGAAACCAGGAAGCAAGACAACTATGATCCTGATTATATAGAGGACGCCAATCCATGCTGTCCTGGTAGCGGATCTCATGCTCTGATGTGTGACCTAGCTAAATCATCAATCATCAATACTATCACGACCGAAGAGGAGAGGCGTCATGCACGGATTATTCTCCGTCAATGTAAATCCCTGAAACAAACATTCCAAAACAACAGCGAAGCGCATGGCGAGAAAAAGCTATCAGCAATGCAATCTAAGCATACGCACATTCAAAAGGTCATCAACAGTCCTTTCCGCCTAGGGTCCGATAATAATCAAAAGCCCCAGTCATTCCGACTTCGGCGCATTCTACCACGACACATTCGTCACTTCCCCAGACAGAGTCACATCGCCTGCCACCGATCTGGAGGCCTAATCGGATGGATCTAAAAGATCAACGAGATGAACCAAATACAACGCTACGTCTCAGAAGCAAGCGCGCTAACTGGTCGTAACACACGCGCCCTCACTCATTGGTTCACTGAGGGAGAGAGACAAGCCTCGAACCATTTATGGAAAGAACCGAGGGCGGATAGCCAATCATATACTCCGTACTGCAAACCTTAAATCACCTGGACGCGTCAGTTTCGCGATATGTAGTGCTTTCTCAAGTGGCGGCGGCGGACTTTATGGACGAGGGGTAGCCGCTTACTCGCATGTCCAATGAGCAAGGAATAGAAGCCAGCCGCGGAAACCAAAATACGCCACCAGGCACCTCGTGGTGATGTTTTGCTATATTGTTTCGGTTGTCCTGCAGGGTGAGTCGACGACGGCGGCGGGCAGTGATAGATCCTGCTGGAGGAATATTTGCAGGCAATACTCCTCCGTACATTGAAGGAATATGCTATGCTGACCTATGCTGACATCTGCCCGCTTGCTCTTTCTCCTCAATTGAGCGACTGATCGTCCATGTTGCATTTTAGCCCCCATTCGTCAGCGCAGGGCTGCGCGAGAGACCGGTCAATAATGAATACGTATGGGCATCATCACCAATGGGGGCTTCGAAGCTGGATCGCCCTCTGTCCGTATGGACTCGGAATTCTGCGCGATGCTCTTTTGAGATCATGGTGATATACGCCAACAAGGTACGTTGTTATTGAAGTGGTCTTGTACGGAGTATGTCGTCTGTCGTCGGCCTTCGGAGTTGCCTCGTAAATTTGGTGGCCCTTGCCAAAACCTTTCGTGGTCCGTGGCATCGCATCGTATTTCGACCAGTCTTTTTCTCCACGTTATTTGCCCTGCAGGCAGTGCTTTACTAATAAAAACCGCATGAGCTATGAAACGCTCGAAAGTCGCATTGAATGCTGCTGCACAGACAGGGCGGAAGGCAAGAAACTGCCCGATGGCTTGGCCATTGGCGGCTTCGAGGACCACCAGGAATATGTCTGGGCGGCATCGTGGGCTATTGACCTTTTGGACTTTTTTGCTTGCCCTTTGCCCTACCCTGCCCAGCTGCGTCAAAAATCACGCCATTCAGAATGGTGCCTGTAATATCGGCTGTTTGAGAAGGCGACAATGCGATTCTCCCCTCAGATTGGTCCTATTGTCGTGGGAAAAAAACGCCATGGATAACCGAGGCCGTTGGAAACCCACGAGCCCCTCCAATGGCCCTGGTCGGTTTGCCCCGCACCGCAAGCTGTCGTCAAATCGCAAATAACGAGCCATGGTCGGGTAACGAGCCCTGGTCGGGTGTCATTCGTACGTCAATGAGCATATCGGGCGTTTTAGCGAGCGCATTGTTTTGATCTATTTACGGAGTGAGTCTGCAACCAAGGCGTCGTTTTCCTTGCTTTTCGCCTCAAGGTACGGGTTCTCTGGCTGAGCATAGCAGAAGCCATGGGGCTCGGTACAACAGTTCGCTTCGCAATATGTCTTATTTCGAGCTTGGACACGGGTGCAGCGTCGCCTCTTTGCATCAACGAGGCAAGAGGTTAGATAGAGGCTAGCATAGTCATTCCCACGAGGCGTCGTCTCGAAATTCGAGCTAGTCAAGGTCGCCAGTGGCATGCCCTTTAGCTCGTCGAGTCATCGCACAAGACTTGGATGAATTGAACCACTTATTAGTAAGAGAGACGACATCGTGCACAGGTTTGCTATAAAGACATGGCATGGACAAGATGGTCCAGCCCAGCCAATATCCATGCCGACACGATGACGAAAAAAAGGGAACCGTGCCATTCGAGGTTGCTGGGGTAGTCGTGGAGAAACTTACATACGAAGCAGGTGGCATGTGGCATGCTGGTGTCACAAACGGCGATCGAACTTATTCAGATGGTGTTACGTTGTAAGCAGCCCACACAAAAATGTCTTGATTGACGGGATGGAGACGGAGGGCGGATGACACGGTAATAATAATATTACATGTAGTACAGACTACCCAGCGCAGCCATCGGATCGGACATTGGGTTGGGTCGTTGTCCCATCAGCAGTGCAGTAGGGGAGAGGAGAGGAAGAAAAAAACAACTCCATCAACAGCAACCTGCAGGCTCGGGAGCTAACATGGACCCCCCCTCTCCAAATCCCCTCTTACGCCGAAATTAGCAGTCGTCTCAATCTTGGCGTTTTAATTCTCTGCACACAAGCCATTTTCGGACCTGGGTCGCCGTGCCACCGTTTGGCCCCCAGCAGTTCATTGCATTGTGCCACAAGATCGGGAATGCTTCCCGGAGTGAGTTGGTCGACAACGAGAAAAGTTGTCGCCTCCCTTTCGAGGGATACCAGTTCTCGCAAGTGAGCGACAAGGGGAATGAGATGTGTACCGAGTATTCCGTGAACACGCTACAAATGAGTATCGCCCATGCGCGTGCCCTGCATCCAGATAACAGTAGCGACGCAGGGCGATTGAGTCAAGGTCAAGCTCGTTTGTTGGTACTCCGTGCTGGATTCATTCAGAGAGGCCCTTGCGGCTGATGAGACTGGCAACATGGCTTCTGTATGGTGCCACGCGTGGTCGAGCCTCATTAGAGGATGCATGTGCCGCATAGCTTGGCCGCGAGAAGCTGACCAGCACCGCGCTTCTCGAATCATGATTGCATGCAGGGCTCCAACAAGTCGATTTGCCATGGGGAAACGGACTCAGCAGCCCATGCCGTGCCTAGCCTCACATCACATCAGGGACGTTTGGTGAAGCTGAACAGGGCGGCTGCACAGAGGCGAGTGGCATTACTAATAACTTGGCTAGTGGAAGGGACGAACGACGAACGATGAACGATGAACCACGAACGATGAACCACGAACTCTCGGTCCTGAATCCATACAACGGCTCGAGTGGTGGCAGGAACCATACCAGACTGCTCTTATTAGCGGTCGGTCACTGCTTGCTTTTACACAGAAAGGGTGTATTACGGAGGACCAAGACAAAGTCTCATGGAACTCTTTTCATGCACCGGCGTGGATATCAAAATGAAGATGCCGCCAATCAATGCTCAAGCATCAACGATGTCGACGTCTTGGACAGGGTTTATATAAATTTATTATATTTTTATAGCCTCTAATCACGCAACAATGCTCAGCACCCGCGCGATTCATTCACAATGGCATCTGCGGGTTCATGACAGAGGCAGTACCCAGCCAGGGATGTCGAGCAAAGGCGCGGCTTTGAGCTGATCTAGGGCGCCAGAAGAAGGCGAAAGACTGCTCGTATCGGCTGGGTGTACAGAGTACAGAGTACAGAGTACGGATGGATTACTTATACATTCAACCAGGAAGAGCGCAAGGGGTCCATGGGAGACGGGATGAAGCATCCGACCGGCTAGCTGCAGCCCAATTGATGCAAATATTACCATCATGTCGGTAGAAGAGCAGCCCATGCGTAAGAAAAAGAAGCAAAAAGAAAAAAAGAAAAAAAGAAAAGTAAGATATCGAAGATGAGATGAGTCGAGTTGATGAGCACATGAGGTCGAAGCATGAAAGCGGGTACGTACATAGTAGCATGGAATCAATCACACGACAGGGCATCTTACTAGCGCGTGTGATGATAATACAAATACAGTACGGAGTACGGAGTAGTACGTACATAGTTGGGCTGACGAGGGCACGAGGGCACAAGCTCGAACGGAAGGAAGCCCTAGGCAATACAAGACCATTTAAGAGTGGACTTGCTTAGTAACTCCGTACTGCGTACGACCAACCCATTGTGGACCGTATTCGGGCGGAAGAAGATGAGACACTGGGAATTGTGGATGACATCTTGATTCTCCGTCCAGTCGGCTGCGCGCAATTTTTGTTTTGTTTTGTTTTTGTTTTGCCTTGCCTTGCCTTGCCTTGCCTTGCCTTGCCTTGCCTTGCCTTGCTCACTGGTCTCGTTGACCAGGTTGGGGGTATCGGATCAATGAATGAGTGAATGATGATCAATGAACGCACGATGCTGCTTGGCGGCATCTCCTCCGTACCAGACTCCTCCGTATTATGGAATCATCCGTCCACTGTCAATGACTCAACAACGGGCGTTGTTGGTTGGCCTCCAATCCGCTGGCCTTGGCTTCTGCCTGGCCTGTAACCAGCTCGACGATATCCGGCACCAGCCGGCAACCTCCTGTAATTTATGCAAGCGCCGACGTTGGTTCGCTGAGCAGTCGCCTAACAAGCCAGGTTTGGCCTGGCGAGTTTCGTTCTAGTGGCGTGCGGGGACCGGACACTGTGACCATTGTGACCACTGACCACTGGCCACTGACCACTGGCCACTGACCACTGACTTGGAGTCTTCTTATGAGTAGCTGATTAGAAGTTGTGACCGAGCTACGGGGTGGTACATGCATTGGCATTGGCTCTCCAATGGCCAAGGCTCGCTGTCAGCCCGGCCACGGGCCACACTCCAGCAGGCCGGCCTGCTGGTTGTCGTGTCGTGTCGCGCCGTGTCGCGCGTGTCGTGCGTGTCGTGCGTGTCGTGTTGTGAACTTGTGACAAAAGGGCAGCCTAATAATAATGAACTAGTGCTGGGCCAGTGTTTAATGTACAATGTTGTTCGTGGTGGGCATGCTTTATTAATTTCATTAGCATGCATCCATGACGCTAATAATAATAATAATAATAACATAACAACTTCCCACCATGACCGCCGGGCGCGTTGCCAACCTTGCCAAGTTGATCAGTGAAGCGCTGCATGGGGGCGCAATCTTGCGATGCCCAGGACTCATCCCTGAGGCTGTTCTGTGCAAGAAGAATTATGTATTACTCCGCAAGTGGGCAGTCCAATTTATTATCTACATATGTACTCCGGCCGGAAGCTCCTGCTTCACGCGCTATTACGGAGTCAGGACCCAGGACCCAGGACCATCCATCCATCCATCGAGTCTCGTCGTTTGTCGACGGGGTGCCATCGTCACTTATCATTGATTTTTGTGCCTTGTGTCGTGTGTTTCCATTTTCCATCTCGCATCTGCTTCATTCTCAATCCTATCCCGAGCCAATCGCTACTCCAAGGACCGACTATCAACAGGCCTGCCCATTCCTCACGGCCGGCCCCATCGCCAGTATCATCGTCAATTGGCGTCTCTCTCTCTCTCTCTCTCTTTTTTTTTTTTTTTTTTTTTTTTTTTTTAATAACCTCGTCACTCTTCACGCAGACGCAGACGCAGACGCAGACGCAGACGCAGCCCGGAGTTTCATGCCCCGTTCGCCGTCACTGCCTGCATTCCAGTGATTTTCCCCATCACGCTGCTGCTGGGGCTGGCTAGAAGCTCGAATCCTCCCTCCCTCAAGCTTTTTGGGAGAGGAGAGCCTTGACTGACGATGCCGGTGCGGTTCGACTTGATCATCCTCCTCGCCCTCGACAAATAGAATGCCTGTCCTCGGCTCAGCTGTCGCAAGTAGAAGCCTGCGGAACCACGATGCAGACGGTTCCTAGTGTGAGTTTTTTTCTTCTTCTTCTTTCCTGTTTCCCTTTCGTCTCCCTTCTCTTTCTCCTGCCGGTTGCGTCTGCTGTTGTCTCCCACCTCGACTTGAAGAAGAAGCACCCACACATGCCACATGCCACACATGGAGAATCCTCTCCTGCCATTATTACCCATTACTCTCATATAACAATACCCACACCGCACACGCACACATAATACAAAGTTTGGACCATCGCGCACACGAAACACCTTGCAGCACAACGCCTTGCTCTGCCACCTTGATTTAAAAACGCAAAACTCGAAAAAAATCCACCATTCCAATCCATGCCTGCGGTCCAAACTGAATCTTTTCTTGACCTTGTTTGCCTTTGGGTTGTCGACCTCTGACACTTTTTGGCTTTGATAATTTAGCTTGTTGGGACCGGCACTGCGATTGCAGCTGCAGCCACTGGCTTGGTTTTTGGCCAACCCATCGACCAAAATCACGAAACCGACTACGACGCCCCGACTACCGCTCGTCGAGGAGCACGAGACCACAAAAGGACAACATCTGTCGATCGAGCTCTGCCCACAAAGTCCGCTTCTGTCCCCGAGGATATCAACTCTGCCCTCACGCCGACCCGCCACCAGCTCTGTGGGCTCACGCTCAATCGGTCATGAACCTCAAACAGTAGCCGACTCAGCAGATCAAACAAGTCGCCCACCACCTTCTTGCCGTCAACGACCCCGGAATTTGCCAGCTTCTTCGTCGTCTACTTCTAGTAGACGCCAGCCGCCCGTTGGGGACCAAGGGACTTGTGCGCCCAACGTCGTCATCGTGCAAGGGGCCAAGGAACCTTCAACTTCGTCAAATTCGTGGTTCAAGCGCTTGTCGATTCGCCCGCTGTCTCAACACGGAAGCCCCAGATGCAGCATTTTGGCAGAGTCGACTTCATTTCCAATCTCACATGGCTCAAGAGCTCCCCTACTGTCACGATCTGTATCTGTACCAAAACCACGGGCTCCCAACAAACTAGTGAAGCGGTCTTCTCCCACGAAGAACAAGCATTCGGAACAAGTCACAAGCCGCAAACCGAAAGGCCGCCTGCCGAGTCTTCGCCGACCGGCGACGAGCCACCAGCGATCAGCTACCTTGCAACAATTCAGAGCAGACATTGACGTTGCAGGCTCCAGTCCGCACCCCAAGTACTCGTTTGACGAACCGATCCGGCCGGAGGAACTTCTCGGTGCATCCCCGATTGAGGCCCGGACCAGTCTGTTCGCACTCGTCGTGCCACAAGAACACTGGGCTGGGCATCATTCTTTCACTCGAGAAGCGGCGAAATCGAGACAAATCCTAGCTCTCCGGGCCGAGTGGGCAGTAATGGTGATGCAGCTTCTCGCGGCAAGGGTCTTGGCTCAAAACGCATACATCCAGAAAAAGGCAGGTCTCGCAGCGCAGGAGCCCATCTGGTCAAGCCGAGAATGGTGTCGAATTCATCCACAGTCGGCGCCTCGCTAGCCTCGTCTCATATTGAAGAGGAGGACGCTGATGGGACGGTCAGACGCCAAAGGGAGCGCATGGACTCCACGTCGCAATCGGAAATGGCCTCGGAAGTGGCCCGGTCAGCACAGCCCAGAAGATCGTTCTCGTCCAGCTTTTCTCACGCGGCGAACTGGGCGTCGAGAACTCCGGGCAGCCTGCGCCGAACCAAGCGGGGCGCCGCCCAGGGCCAGGGCGAAGGCGAAGGCGAAAGAAGCGACAGCAGGCGGCACGTGTCAGCGCCAGTCAGAGGCGCGCACTCTTACTCAGCTGCGGGCCGCGTCGGCAGCACGACGACTAGCACGACGACCAGCACGACGACCAGCACGACCAGCACGACCAGCACGACCAAGCCCCCAGTCGCCCTAATGCCCCTAATAATGCACCACCACCACCACCACCACCACGGGTCAGCAGCGCTGGACTCAGCTGCGACTTCACCACGCCCCGCGCCTAAAAGAAACGCATCCTCCCCACTGCCCCCGCTCTCCAATCTTGCAGGCGCCCATGCCCATGCCCATGCCCATGCTCATGCCCATCATGCCTATGCTCATGCCCATCATGCCTATGCTCATGCCGACTCGTCGAGACGAATGCAGGTGGTGGTGAGTCGTCCTGCTTCCGGCGGGGCTTTTGTTCCCATGCGGCCAAGTCAGCCTTCGGGAAGCTCGACCAGTTCAGCCAGTGCTGCCATGTCGCAGCGGAGGGGGCTCCTCGGACGGCGATGCACGCGATTTCAATTCCGGCGACGAGGACGACACCGACTTCAAGAGCGACACGCTGTTTGATTCTGTGCGCACCGCAGGCTCTGGTCGGGCCAGGGCCGTGGAAACACCACTGGAGTCTGTATACGACGAGTCACCTCCCAGCACCGGAGGGAACAGAAAGTCGAAACGACTGTCCATCCAGGAGATACTGGACCGTACATGGAACGAAGACTGCAGGATCATGGAAGAGGACGAGACCGGTGCGACTCCTGTTCGGGTAGCTCAGCGGCCAGCCCTCGACCAACAACCCAGGCGTGAGCAAAAGGAAGACGCTCGGTTCGCTTTGGAGCCATCATCCCCCGGCGCTCACCAACTCGCACACCATGTTGCACGATTCTCTCTAGAGGATGACTTCGACGAGGACTGGACCCGGGATGAGCATGATGCGCCATTCAATGCTTTGTCGCCGCCCTCGAAGGGCAACTCCCTCAACTCAGGCAGCGCCAACATCAATCCCAATGTTCGCCTTGCCTTGGCCTGCATAGGAGCCAACTCCGTGACGCCTCCTCCTCCAAGATCCGGCCCTTTGCATACGGAACGATCTCTGGGCAACCTCTTTGACTGGAGCGAACCGCCCGCCCACGACAAGCAGAACCCAACGGGCGGCGCTCTTCGGCTCCCAGACAGCCTACGGCAAGCAAATGGGCGACTCTAGGGGGCCGGTCTGTTGTACGCAAGGGGCCGATGCCGACGCACGTGAGGAGTCAAAGTGTACCCGTTGCACATGAGGGTACCGATGACTCCAAGCCTACGGGATCCAAATATGGCACATGGGGCCTCGGCACCAAAACGGTAAGCGAGGACTGGGACGAAGATTTCGAGTTTGGCGGCGACAACAACGGACCCGACGGCAAGGAGAACCAAGATCTTTTGCTGTTCCCGAATCAATTCGCGCATCTCAACCTAGTGTCAAGGCACATTCCGGCCAAATCCGGGAGCTTTCACTTCTCGTCAACGACCTCAAGCGTCTGTGCCGTCATGGTCGAGAGCTGGACATGTTGAACGGCGACCAGAAGGCAGAGTGGAAAGAGGCCGAGGGTATCATTGCTCTTGCTTCTCCGCATGAGGACCGTGTCCATGAGGATGATCGATCTGGATCGTCCGTGTACATGGATGCATTCGAGGTCCATGGCTCTCCGGTGGAAGGGAAACATGCCGACGTGCCTTTCGAAATGCTGGACGCAGCGATGGACTGTAATGCACCGGCCATGTCCAAGACCGCCGTCGTTCGTGAGCGTCAATCGCCGCGGCGAAGATCTGTCTTCTCCCAGACGATGATATATTCGGAGCAAATTGGCCATTGACCGACGAGCGCCCTCGATCGAATCGCCCAAGCCGGCCACGAACGCCAGAAAACCGGCCGACCAAGACCCAAGACGTGAATGTGGTTGTCCGGTCTGTGGTGGAGACTATGCAAAATCGGTCTGTCATGCCCGTCACCGAGCTCAGTAGTACTACGCAAGAGACGCGGAAGAGCCACAATGCTACGAATCGGATGCATTTCGACACCAACAGCTTAAAGGCACTAGTCAAAAGGGCTGGCGAACTCCGCGATGTCCTGTCCGACATGATTCGAAAGGCCGACCAGCTGACGCAAAGCCCCATTCGTACTCCACGACATGAAAGACGCCTGGACTCGAGCCCTGCCTTTACGCGTGTCTTTGATGACCCGGGCTCGAGCCCACCTCGACTACCAGCCAAGACGCGTGGTAATAGCAGTACCCTCGTTGAGCAGCGTCCTTCCCCGACAATTCACCCCCTTCGAACATGAGCCGCCGTGTCCCCTTGATGACAGTCATATAGCGACTCCCCAGCACACTGCATTGCTCCCCGACAACGACACAACCCTCCCAATCACCATATCAATGCTCATCCTTTCTGATCGGCCAACGCCATGTGCTGGTGGGAGAAGAAAAAAGAAGAAGAAACGGGGAGTCTGGTGTGAATCTACGTTAATTTGCATAGCGACAATTCTCATCATAGCTTTTCTGGTTTACGCATGATTAATGTATTGTATTGGATGCACACTGTTGCCGTTTTACAAGGAAAGCCCATCTGACGAAGCGACTCTGCGGCAACAGGGTCACTTCCATGGCCAATCTTATCTGCTCAATATGAGTCTTTTTGACAAGCGTTGCTGTCAATCTGAGAGCCTACTAATGAAGAAGATGGCCCTGGCAATGTTTCATTTGTTGTTATTCATTCTTATCTGTAATGAAGTTCGCACGTCTTGCCACCGCTACTTTATCTGCGTGGGCATCCGAAAGGATCGGGAAGTGAGGGAATGGTGAGACGACGACATGTCCTGAACGGGCCAAAAAGAAGAAAAAGGAAAAAAAAAAAAAAAGAACAAGACCAGCCGAGAGAGCTGGCTTCTGGTATCGGAGATGCGGGACACGGATATGTTGGAAAGAAAGGGAAGCCTTGATCCAACTCGAAACCGCCCATATGCCGCCCACCAGGAAAGACGACGACTGCTTACACTGAAGGCGCAGAATACGCAACGCAGCGCAAAGTGGCAAGAGGTCACACCACCATCAACATTCTGGACACAATTAGAGAAGACGACGCAAGGCACGAGGAGGCAAACTAGACGACGCGATGAGGCCAATGGTTTTTTTGTGCGTGCGGGAACCATGGTAGTAAAGGGCTGAGGAAGCCAGCTGCCCTTGATTTCGGTCCCGTTCCACCTTTGTTGGTATCTGTTTGTTTTAATCACGGCAAGAAGAAGAAGAAGAGGGAGAAGGAGAAGAAGGAGAAGAAGAAGCATGACATGTTTGTTTCAGTAGCATTGGCGCATTGTTGACGTACGTATCATTTGTTCATAGTATACAGCTGATGAATTGTATGGATAGAGCCACGTGGCTTGATGCACAATTACCTACCGGGGCCGCCCCGTACTTTGGCTCATCTGCTTGTTATGTGTCGTGTGATTGGACCGTGGCATCTTTTTTAAAAAAAAACGTCGTGGTTGATTCAGCACCATCGTGATTTACATGCATGATCGAATCGATGCGGTTGCATCCCAAGTAGGGCGACGTTTTGATATTTTATTTGGAGTAATGACATTGCCATTGCTGATACTTTATTTGTGCTATACTACAGTATGTGAACTAGAGTGAGAATTACGTTCCTTTTCCAAAACGCCTATTCTAAAGTATGGGTATCTCGAATGATACAGGAGCATTCATGAAAAAAAAAAAAAAAAAAAAACCAACACCGATATCCTGGTTCGCGTATCCCCTTTCACTCCTCTCTTGCAAGGATATCGTCTCTGTACGTCCATCGAGGTTTCTCTTCTCGTTTTCACTTCTTTGGTAACATCACCGCTGGATTAGGTCCGGGTTCCCATTCACCAGTGTGTGTATGTAGCCTTTGCAGCAGGATGGCAGTCTCCCGCCGAAGTGTCGAGGATGCAGACGTTGAAAACGGGGTGGTGCCTCGCTGGGTCGAAGCCTCCTGCTTGTGTCTGGGGTCGCGTGGTGTCAGTAGACTCTTGCTGCTGCTGGAGGACTTGATCCTGGGAACTGCTGGCTCTGGCTCTGGTTCCGAGACGGCAGTGAGAGGAGCAGACGGAGTGGAATCAAGAGCTGCGGCCCAGTCGGGTATAGGACGGGCCAATTCCTCTCGGGGCCGCCGAGTTGCAGAACGTGATTCCAGGAGCGTGGCTCTCCCATCGTCCGTGGTGACGAATCGGGGCACCGCGTTTGCTTTCTGGCCGGCTGCACCGGTGGGCAAGCTGCCGAGGTTGGATTCGCCAGTGACGTTGGAGCAGGTCGATCCGGTTTCTGAGAAGGGCGATTCGTTATCGTTCCCTGAGTCGGAGGATGCATCTTGGCCGGGCGGAGTACTGGGTCGAGTGGAGGAGGAGAGCGTCACCCAGTCGTGGGAAACTGGCTGCTCGGTGGGAACCATCCATAGACTTCGTGATTCGAGCGTGGAAGTGACCGATGCACACAGCGCGGCCTGGGACGAGTCTGCAGTGCGGCGGGGGATTGGAGCGTTCCGCGAGCGTCTTTCAAGGGCTTCTGATTATCATGTCGGACCTGAAAGAGGCCAACCGTTTCTTCGTCACAACTAGTCGTAGCTGCCCGGAGAACCCAGAGTTCTGGACCGTTGACGTTGATCCGAAATCCAGGGGCTGCTGAAAGGGGGTCAAATGTGGACGGTGTTTCAGACAATGGGATGGCCTTTGGTTCCGCTTCCGGACTTTTGGTGTCTGGTTTCATGAAGTAGGTGTTGTGCATAGCTGATGCGGCCTCATCTTCACTCTTCTCCCCATACGAGGAAGCAAGCTTGATTGCCTCTCCATCTTCCCACTTTTGGGACTCGAAACCATCTTTGACTCTCTCATTTGACCAGAGATGTTGGCTCTCAATCGTCAAGTCATCATCATCCCTTCGTGGTCTGGAGCGTGATGTGCCCTGCACCAGATTGTTGTATCTAGACCAAGTGTCCTGGTCGGGCTGTGGTAGACAAACAGTTTCGACTGAGAGGACGTGTGTTGCTGACCATAATCCTCCTTTCTGTGAGCCACTCTCATTTCTACGCACAAACATCTTTTTCGTCATCTGTATAATGCACCTGGTCTCTCAACGACACCTGGGGTTCGAGTTAGAAGACCATAGGCGGCATTTAGAAGGACTGCTGACCCTGCTGGCTGGCAACGCCCACATTGTAGTGCTTGTAATTTCCATTGGTGAATGCCTCTTCGTAGATGTGCGAGCTTCTGGAAACGTCTGCGCCACATAGGCTGCCCAAGACTCGTCATCTTGAAAATACCAATGCTTTCAGTTGGTGTAACGTGAATTTGGTTTACCCAAAGAGCCGCCTCCGTGGGACCAAGTGTCGGCGAAGAACAATCTCTCTGGACAGAAGGCCCGGGGAGCCTTGCCTCTTTCATTGAGCTATGCTCCTCCTTCCCTGCTCTTCTCCAGTTTGCAGTCTACCTCTGGATGGCGCGGATGGCGCGGATGACTCCTTTGTAAGCTTGCTATGTTGTGTCGGAATTGATCTTGATTGTCCTGTTGCTCGACTTGGCAACAAGCTCTCTCTGGAAGGTACTTTGTCTGACTGGAGAAGACTAGCAATCTCCCAAAGAGTTGTTTCATCGAATGAGTCGTCGTCGTCGTCGTCGTCGTCGTTGTCGTCGTCGTCACCGTAGTAGTAGCTGTCATTATCAGAACCCCCAAGGCGCATTCTGTTGCCTCGTCATCATCTTGGTAATCGAAGAATGAGGACTGCTGTTGCTGTGGCTGAGACTGTAATTCTTGCATCTGCATTGCCAAAGTGGGAAAGTAAGGGGCAGCACCCAGAGGCATATTCGAGGGCATGCCCATGAGCACATCATTTGGCAGTAAAGGAACAGGAGGCAGCGTAGCTATATCAGACTTTTCTCCCCAAGGGAACTGGTAGATGCCCAAAGTGCCTCGCTTATTCTCCAGGGGCACAGGGTCTTCCAAGATATCTGGCAGCGACGACATTCTTCCGCTCCTCCTTGGAGGTTTTATTGTAACAGGTCTAGCAGGAGTTCTGCGAGTTAACGGTGGAGACTCGGAGGATTGGGGGACAGAGATCTCTTTCCACGATCCAGGCGATTTTGAATGTGACGTTGTCGACCGTCGAGCTGGATCCCACAATGTTTCGTCTGTGATGAGATCAAGCTCTGCGGAGCTTGCTCTCGAAGATGTGCGAGATACGGGTCGAGAACCAGAAGCCTGAGAGTGAATCGGCTGTATGGCGGATTCAGAGGCAGAATTGCAAAGGGATTCTTGCGAGCTGGTGGCTCGAAAATCTTCCTCTGGGCACTGGCGTGCCACAAATTTTGATCGCGAAATCGTTCTTTCTCAGCTTCAGTGGTTTGCAGCTCGACATGTCCAGCTTCAGTCCTCATGCTCGGTACAGTATCGCGAGAAAGCATTGATGTTTCGGCTAGAGAACTGTTCTGTTTGGCGACAGAGATCGTTTCCGAGCCTTCAGGTTCCAACAAGTCCAACAAATTGTTTGTACCAATTGGTTGCCGCCTTGTGGGCACTCCATTCGGACGACTGATCTGAATCTGATTGGCGGTGTAGAGTATCGACGAGCGTGGCCGGCCATTGTCTTCCTGTTGTCTGCTCGGATAGTCGGACGTTGTGGCGCCATTGTTGGCACTGACGTTGCTTGATGGCAAGGCGCGCACTATCTGGGGAGACTGTGCTGTGCTGGGAATAGGTGAAGGAATGCTCGATGCGAGGGTAGAAACTGAAGCCCGGGTAAGATCTACTCGCAACTCTTGCCATTTGTTTTCCTGCATGCCCATCTCTTTCTCTATATCTGCTAACAGCGTCATGCGCTGTTCTTCAAGTTCGTTATAGCCATTAGTAGCGTTTGACTCATCAAACTTACTCAGCTGCTCTTGAATCACGTCAAGTGCACGCTGAGGAGTTTCCAAAGGTGAAATCTGAGGAGCTGGACCTTTGAAAGGTCTCGTAACCTTCTGGAGTTCCAGAGGCGACGGTCCAGCGATGCGTCGCGATTGATCAATACTCCGGTCCGAAAACGTAGGGCAGTTGTCACCAATACGACGGTGCCATGAACCACACCTGCCTTCGATACCGCCATAAATCCTGCTAGACGGAGGTGTACTACTCGCCGCGTCGATTGGGTATTCGGCAGATTGGTCCAGCATGACTGTCACTGTCTCCTTGCCATCATCCTCCCCATGGAGTAATGCACTCGGCATAGCTAGTTCTTGTAGATAGATGGCCTGGCATGGGCGGAACGCCGAGCCCCTGGACTGCAAAATCATTTGACGTCTTCTTAGGCTCACCCACTCGCTTCGCCGAAACCGGTGGTCGAAAGTCGGCGAGGGACCTGTCTGCCCGGACCGAAGCAGGGGTAGCTGATTCTTGTGAATCATTCACAGGTAATAAAGGTGATGATCCTCTTCTCAAGTCTTCCTGTGACGAAGGAGGCAGTGCCAGAGCTGGCGATTGGAGGTACGCAGACGAAGAAGACTCATTGAGAGGGCTCATAGTTGTAGCAATGGAAAGGGATCTAGCCGCCGACCCTTGGTTGCGCCTATCATAAAGTGGCAGTTTTGTTCTGGCATCGTTCCGTGATACTGATTGGCTGCCGGTGCTATCTGAGTTCTGTTGTGATTGGGGTGAGACGGGTGAACGGGATAGCCCGCTGCTTTGAACCAGATCCTGGGGCGCATCAGAAGTCTTGTCCTTGGCGGTAGAACGATCTGACTGTGTCGGAGGAGTCGTCTCATCTGTGTTGATAAATTGTAAGTCACCGGCACTCTTTGACATCTGCGGCAGCGGCGGCAGTTGACTTGGCCTTCCTGCGGTATCCTGCGGGATTGTTGGTTCTCTTTGGAGTTTTTGCGTGGAGGATTAGTGGTATCACCCGGGGTGACTTGGGCAGTTGCTTTATACTGAAGTTGGACATGATGGATGATCTGCGAGGAATTGGTCTCGGTCGATTCACCATCGACTCTCGATTTGCAGATTCATTCCAGCCAGGTCGGCGCTGGTCGGAATTCGAGGCATTGGTGTCCTCGTCGTCGGGGCTGCTCCCAAACATGATGGTTTGAGTCTGCTTGGTGCCTTCGGGGAAGTTTAACCTGTGCACGGAGATTGTTCGGGAGCCCTGCAGTTTTCCTCAGCTGTACAGGAGTTTTGGCTTGTTTCTGTCTGCACCTCAAGAGGAGGTGTCTTTGGTCTTTGCCTCGATGGGCGAATATTATTTCTTACGGAACTGCTCCGAGGGATGCCTGAAGCCGCTCCCGTATTTCGATAGGGAGTCTCCGATTTGTCTCCTGCCACGTATAAGAGCAGGACGTTCTTATCTCTGGGCGATAATGGTGGAATTGGAGGAACAAGAACATCTACAGTTGTTTTCGGCGAAGCATGGGATTTACTTCTGTTCAGAACACCCTCATTTAGGAATGAATGTGATCTCTCTTGGTCGGATGACGGAGGGGCTCCAATGTCTGTAGCCATTGCAGCAGCAGAACTAGGCGACTGTGGTGCAGAGGGTGACTTATACGATCCACTTTGCGTCAGAACTGTGGTCTGTTCTGCTGGCGAGGGTCGCATCGGCGACCTAGGTGGTATCTTAGGTGCAAAAGTGGTCAGATAATCGCCCTGGTATGGGCTCACGCTATCGGTCTTGACAGCGGCGTCGGCTGGTACCGAGGCTGGTACCGGGTCTGCTCGAACATGTTCAGAAATATGCCTTGGTGATCGTTGACGAATGCCAGAGTCGTCAGCCATAGAAGGGCTCAAGACTGATGAAGATGCACCCTGGGATGAAGGTTCCTTAACAGGTCCCAACATCTGTCTGGAACTTTGCCTAGCCGGGTCAGCTCTAGCAACCTCCTTCCGCCCAATTTGCTCACTTTTTTTCGCAGGGTACGTGGCTGAATTCGATTGCGGTAATGTTGAATCAGAGGAGACGCTGTAATTGTGTTGAGAAGCGTTGTTTCGGCGTTGCTTATCCTGTACTGCGGCGGCTGTGGCTAGGTCAACTGTTGCGATGCGTCTCAGGGGACTTGACTCGGCAAGATTTCCTCTTGGATCATGGGGTATGAGATGACAAGTTTGCTACCCTTGACGCTGGGCTTCTTGCTCGGCTGCTGTCGAAAATCTCGCTTTTTCCCCGGTACTAAATCGGCCTTGATGGGAGGAAAGAGCTGGCCTTTGATCGACACACCCCAACTCCAGCAGTTGCTTGTCCGGGCTTCGGCCAACTGATAATCGGCAAAGTGCCGGTGCCATCTCGAGACAACACGGTTCTTTCATTGGTGTTATTTGCTGTTCCTGTGGCACTTTGTCCGACTCGAGAGGATCCGGGACGATGATACGCAGAATCGATTGTGGAACCCTCTTCTCTCTCAATTTCTGGTGAGTGGGGAAACTGTGTCTGGCAAGCTGGGAAACTTCTTCGCATGTGGAACAATCTTTTGGTTAATTTCATTCTGTGGCAGAATTAAACCTTTGTAGAAGAAGGCGATGCACGCTGCAACAGAGTTAGTGTTATCCTGCCTGCCCTCGATGGTAAGTAATGGCAAAGTACCTATTATCAGTAACGCTCCAGCTGAGGGAAGCGCAGTTCGAGACGCCATGCCGAGAGAACTGATGCCCAAGGTCATGGGAACGCTCAGCTTATTTCACTTGTCAGATTTGATGACATGAAATTGTTTTTAAAAGGAAAATGACAATGGGGATGTAACTTACTGGGATCCAGAGACCCAAGGCAATTATAGCAAAAGTCAGTCCCCTGGCTCGGAAACCAACAGGGCCATTAACCTTCGCATCGCGAAAGACTCCTACAGAAGAAGCCCTCGTCAAAAGCATGACTATAATGAAAGCATCCGCAGTTGCAACTGCTACGCCGATCGGCCAAATCAGGTTTGTGGCTACACAGACTGGCGCGAACTGCGGGCGTTGGACACCGACAAATATGCTACCGAGGATAAAGCGAAGAAGAATGACGATTTGAGGAATCAAAACGCCCAAAGTAGCTCGTACATCGTGTTTGATGGCCCAAAATAGATATTCTTCAAGTGAAACTCTGGCGAGTTGATCAAAGGCGGAAGCGAAGGCAACGGCGACTTGACATCCTGAAGGGGAGCCCTCGTCGATGAAAGTCCCAACAAATCCAACAACGGCCCAAAAATTCACAAAAGTAGAAAGCCGGCGAGGACCAGCCTCAGTCCGCCTCGAATGAGTGACGAGGCTCCGCCCCTTAGATGAAATAACAAGGTTCCTAAAGCTGCGCACACAACCAAACCACTGCAAATTGTCCACAGTCAAGTCAGCCATCACCAGTCTCGATCTTGGCCATGCCAGCAAAGTTGGGCATCGTTCTTCTTTGGGTACGGGAAGCCTATAGAACTAACAAGAAGAATGTCGCAACAAGAGCCTGGTCCTTGGCCGGATCGGCCATGGCATCGGTTTGTTTGCCCGGCCGGCCGGCGGACGTCTTGTCTTGCAAGACCTGATAAGAATCGAATAGCCCAATCGATGGGCGCCAAAGGCAAAGAAGACGGATTGCTACAAGAAAAGAAGAATCGAGATCGTCGGTCGCAACGCGGAGCACATGACTCTAGAGGTTTGACTGCGGTCTATTATCGTACTATTATCCCTCCTGGTTGGGCAGAAGGTATTGTATGACGGTAGCCCAGAGAACCGGCAACGCACCTCTTGTGGTGAGGTTGGGATGAAAGAGGAACGAACGAAAGAGAAGACGGGAAGACGGAAGAAGCAACAAGCATTCACGAAGAACAGGAAAAGCTCAGCAATAGTATCGCCATTGGCAGAATGGAGTATGGTCAAACACCCGCAAGGGGACGGGCATGAGCTACACACCCACACACCCTCATCCGCGGCGCCGAAACATGTTGGCTTTGCCCTTTCTTTGCCTTGCCTGTCGCCCATGATGGTGATGCCGGGGTGGATACGAACGGTGAACAATGCGTTTTAGAGATGGACAACCTCAAACACGGGGGACTCGAGGTTGGCGTGGTTGGCTCTCCTGTCTCCACTGGCCCGGTCGCTCCTGCCTCCGTCATGTCCAAGTCAAGTCCATGCCTGAGGAACCCCGTGCACCCGCAAAAACAGGAGGCAACAAATCATTTGAAGGTCCAGCGTCAGCGCCAGTTACGTTGTGAGCGATTGATTGACTCGGACGTGGTCGTGGTCGCGGTCGCGGTCGTGGACGTGTAAAGTGTCTTCTGGCCTGGGCAGCAAGTCGCGCGAATATCGCCTGCCCCCATCATGATCATGATTCAGGAATCAGGACGACGGGGGGGCTCTGGTGCTGCGACAAAAGCCATGACGCGAACTTGAGAAGACGACGCCTTGATCTGATCAATCCATCACCCGCCCACGTTTTCATCGGGCCTCATGCAGGTAACTCATGAAAGTCATCTACTACAGTGTGTAGATGCGTTCATGTAGGCAGTGAAACAGAAAACCAGCGAACAGACTTTTATCACGCCAATTCTTCTTGACAAGGGGTAGGTTGAACAAACAAAGCTCGTACAGGAGATGGCCGTTTTAGCCCAGGAGCAACAGGGTTTGGCTCTTGTTCGGGGTCCATGTACCTACCATACATACCAATTCACGCCTCGGCCGAAAGTCCATTCACAGACCTTTTGGCTTTCATCAGATTGTCATAGCTCGAACAAGAAGTGGTCGCTAGGGATCGGTTAGTTGCTTGTCCATCCCCACACCCCGTCTGCGCAAGCACGCAAGCACCCAAGGTTGCATCGAAACTAATTTTATCTCTAGGCCATCTGCTGGTTTCTTATTGCCTCATTGCTCGCTCATTGGCGGTTCACTCAAATTTTGAATAGACACCGCACCGCAAACCTCAGCGGCAGATACATGTCTCATGTCGATGATGGTCCTTCCTGTCTGAGGAATACTCATGCGAGGATAGGACCGCAGACTCAGCGAGCGGTCCGATGTCTGCAAAGTCTGTGGAATTGCCAAAAATAGCACGCCTGAGCTTTCTTTTGGATGTACAAGGTACTTTGACACATGGGCGTCGAGACTGTCGAGGAACATGGGATGAGACCAAGTTGCCCAACAGGGGAGGTCAAGTTTCTACGCATCCGGAGTACATCCGCCAACAAAGTTTTGGTCTACTGATAAATTACAACACCTTTTCACACAGTGTAGGTTCGATGGCTCACCACCTCTCCCAAACAAACGCTGGAATCGAGGTTCTCATCAGTCCCCAATGGCCCATGGCACTTTGTACATGCCATTTCGCTACCTTGTCTGTCTCATTACTCCTCATGACGTCGGTTCCCTCGTCCAGCATGTCACCTTCAGGCACTTCGTGACTCAGAGTCAGGAACTCCTGTCTAGCGGCACTCTGTAAATAATCTGCCACTGTTGGTCGACGGAATATGAGTGCTGCAGTTGGTGATTTCCTGCAAAAGATGACCATGTTGGTGAAGTCCATGCCCTTAGTCTTGATGCTCTCAACATCTGGTGGCAGTTCCGGAAGATGCGACAAGTTGGGAAGACTTGTTTGATAGTGCGGTAGATGATCTTGGGGGCAGGGAGATTGAGATCGCCTGCATAATTCTACATTTTTCTGTCAGCCGTCATCACTGGGGACTTCTGGAAAAAAAAAAAAAAATCTCACGTACAATGGCAACGGTGCCTCGGGTGCGAGGAGAGTATGCAGACCCTGGAAGAATTCAAGGGTAAAGAGTTCAACTGGCTCAGCACCTCCGGTGAAGACATCGTGGACAATGTAGTCATATGTTGCAGGAGCAACCTTGGCCAACTCGGCTGTGTAACCGACGGCATCTTGCAGCACAGGCGGGTTATTCTCCTTGAGGTCAAAGTACTTGGCGGCAAATTCGTACACAACCGGATCGTATTCCACGACGGTGGTGTTGATGCCGTGAGCCACAAGTGCCGAGGGAGTTGTTCCAACCCCAAGCCCGCTATAAAATAAGAGCGTCAACAATTGATTTTTGGGGTGCTTCTCCCGTCAGGAAAACACAACAGTACTCACATTACTAAAGCCTTGGCATCCCCATCTGCAACTGCAGATACCGTCCCAACCAGCCTCACAGCCTCTAGCATGGCAAAAACGCCGTAGATGGGTTCCGAAACAGGCCCTCCGCGATGGTTGATCCACTCTCCTCCCAAAAGACTATGATCGCAGCGCATGGCCCTGAATCCCTGTTGCACGCTTTGCACAACAGATATATACCCTGTGACAGACTCCCGTCTTTCAATGAAGAGCCAGCCATCCGTCATCAGGTTGCTCATGAGGGTCTTGGTGGCAGCAGGAGACTGCACATGCGTGTTCAAGAGAAAGGTATGAAAGAATGGGAACGCCGTGTACACAAGGTACTTTGACGGCGAAAACATCATGTATCCGAAGCCCAGCAATATTTCAAATCCAAGTCTCGTGAAAAACATCAGCCTCCCTATAATGAGAGGAAGAAAAGACGCAAACTTGTTCTCCAGATACTTCAAGAGTGCCCACGATCCTATTCCAGGACCTGCGTCAGCCACAAACTTTGGCAGCATGCTCAGCCGCACGTCTTCCCAATAATCAGCCACCGATGCAGCTGTCAAGACAGAGAGGGGCAGCAGAGTGAGCGCCTCGGTCACGACGGGACCCCATTGCGGTCCAAAAATTGACTGTAGGTACCCAAAAAGTGCTGGACGGCGGGAATGCAGACAGCCACGATAGGAAGAGCCTTGGCCGTCGGGATGGGCAGAGAGTCGCGAAGGAACATGTTCCCAGCCCAGCCGAGGAAGCAGCCTCCCATCAGGAGCTTCGAGTGCCATATTGATGCTGGAATGGAGCCGTATACGGGCGACAGATTGAGCTGGGAGACATGCGAGTAGATGCCGAGAAAGCTTAGCAGCACAAGTATCCTGGCATAAAGCCCTGATTGTTCCAAGAGACGGTTGCCAAATGTATTACTTTTAGCTTTGTCGGCAAGATTCTTCAGTTCCTTCTCGAATCTTTCTGGCGTGAAGGCATTGGCATCATCTGAGTTTGCTGAGGGACGCGTCGCGGCCTCGGCGGAGGACGGCTTGCCGGCCATTTTGTTTGTTCCAGGTAGCCGAGCAAGAAGGAATGTGTCGCTGAGCTGAGAGAGAGCAGTGAGGAGATTATCGACCAAGCTTCCATCTGGTGGTTAGATCGGAATACGTCGTCGTCTGAAACAGGTTAATGTTTCAACGACGGCGTTGGGTTTCATCGTCGAGCCATGCCTCGGTACGTACCGGAGGAGCGAGCGGGAGCTTCGAGGTTGGTACATAGCTAATCGCTTTGACCCGCCGCCTGCCTCCCTATACATGTACGTGTCAGGAGAGCTCCCTAGAGCATCGGATGTGTGGATGCGGCCTGCGCATTGACTAGGATGAAACCCTCGATGAGACAACGGTGGAGACAATGTATTAGAAGTACCTCCGTAGACTAGTCATTACTATAGCGCACTATGTACCCTTTAGGTACAAAAGTTAGGTGCTGTCTGCACCTCTGATTAACCGGAATTAAACCCTTTTATTAGCTATACTAACCCCTACCTTTAATAGTTATAAGCCTAGGAGGCTTCTATTGCCCTTATTATTAATTATTAGAGGATAAAAGCTCTATTAAAGTTATTAATCTAACGCTTGCCTATATTAAGAGATAATCGCTCCTTTATTATAATAATTAGTTAAAATAACAACCCTATGCTTCCTTTAACTAGTATAGTTCCCTTTATATATATATATTATTTACGCTAGCTAGCTCTATGTAGGGCTAGTACTAGTACTCCTGCTGCTTCGTTAAAAGGAAAACCCTTGAATGGGAAGAAAACCCCTTGCATCTATGTTCGGGCCGACGCCGACCCTGCACCAGGCCTGCGTCGCGTTGTGTGTGGCCTATTGTAGGTGTTTGTTACTAGCTTACGCTAGCCTTATCCTAATAAGAAAAGAAAGAAAAAGGAAAAAGGAAAATCCTAGGTTCTAAGCCCTGCCTAGCTCTATCCCGGGTCTGCTCTAGCACTGCTCTAGGCTTGTTATACTATCTTATAGCGTGCTAGATTCGGTTTCGTGGCGGTGATTCACTTCTCTTTACTTTTAGCTAGCTCTTCTATGGCCCCACTTTTCAGCCTTCTCCGGCCCGGGTCCGGCTCGTTAGTCTAGGAAGTCGGAGCACCTAATGTTGTTTGTCTTCTGTGGTGGGGTGTGGGTTCGGTTCGGTTCCTAGCCGTTTCCAGGCCTAGGTCTCTCGGGCGTTAACCAACTAGATTTTCGTCTTGTGTTCTTCTTTCTTCGTTGATATCTATGATTCAGCCCCCTGTACGAGTATAAGAAGGGTTCCTCCCCGTAGGGGTCTTCCTTCTTTCCTCTTTTTCATCAAACTTCCTGTGGGTTGTTCCCCTTTATAATATCTAAAGAAACTCTAAATATAGTATTATTATTAGAGAAGGACTAGATTAAATAGTATATGCAAACTAAGAATTATATAGAATCTCACGGTGTCTAGGAGTATATTAATCTAAATTAGGATAAATTACTAGAAGAACTAATAATACTTGCTTACCTAAAAAGAGATCTAAGACTAGAGATTATAGCAGATAACCCTAATGCTCTAAAAGACTAGAAGATTACGTATAAAGATGCTAAAGATAAGTATAACTTTAAATATAAAGATCTATAATTTAACCTTATAAAATATATAAACCTATTAAGGCAAATGCTAAAGATTAGGAATTTATTTATAAGACCCTTTTAAAGAATATCTAAGACTCTCTTAACTTTAATAGTAAAGAGAAGGGAAAGGAGTTAGTTTATTAGCACTCTTAAAGAATATTAAAGCTTCTTTAGGATTAATATAAGCTAAACGTAAGGAAGATATTAATTCTTATGGAAACGCGCCTTAATAATTACTTATAAGCTAAAGGTTCTTATAATTAGTACTAATAGGCAGTAATAATAGAGGTACTATAGAGGAATTATTAAGACCTTAAGACCTAATAGACTAAGGAGATAATGCTATATAAGTTTATAATCCCTCTTTATAGTAAATTTAAGTTATTTTAGAAGAAATAAAATAATCTACTTAATAAGGGCATGAATTAAAGCTTTCTTAAGGCTATTATAGAGTTTAAAAGAGACTATAAAGCTTTATAAAGCGTACTAAAGGCTACTAATGCAATTATAACTAATAAATTAATAGGATTAAATAATTTAATAAAATCTAAGAGGCCTAAGTGCCCTAGATATATAAATCACATAGTTAGAGATGCCTTAAAGTAATGGGAATCCTATAATTTATTTAAGGCTCTATATAAGTTAGACCTTGCTCCTAAGAACTAGAAAGTTAGGAAGAACTCTAAAGATAATATTAAGAAGTATTTAAAAGAGAACCTATAAGAGAAAATAAAGGCTATAAATTAGAAATTAAAGGAGAAGAGTAGTAGTAATATTATTATACCCTTATAAAACCCTATAAATAACTCTATGGCTATTACTCTAGGTAAGAAGTTAGCTAATATATTGTTATTTATATGCGCTAAGCGCTCTTAACGCATTACCCTATCTTTAAACACAGTTAATAGCTTAGAATTAAAGAGAAATATAGTCCTCTATAACTCTAGAGCTAATATTTATATCTTTAATAACCCTTATTAGTTTAAGTAAGCTAAATTTAATAATACTATTATAATAGAGGTAGAAGCCAGTGGCATAATCTATATGGCTTTAGGCAAAGGTCTAGTGCATATCTTAGTAATAGATCCACTATCTAGAACGCTAAGGATAATTATACTAGAGAAAGCGCTGCTAATCCTAGAATTTTACATTAATCTTATATTAGCAATAATTCTAATAAAGGTAGGGATCTTTTAGAATTAGAAGAAATGCTTCCTATATAGAGGATTAAGGCCTATAGTAAGAGTTTATAATATTAATAAGCTTCACGTATTATTATAGCTATTAGAAGAGCTAAAAGAGGCCTATGCTATAACTAGCAGGGCACTAAGACTGCCTTAAAAGGAGATACAGAGCTTTAGCATTAATAATATAGTTATCTAGGCGTACGCGTATTTGCAAAGCTTATAAACGTAGCTCTAGGGGTTAAATTAATAGGTCCTAAGCTTATAGAGTGTGAGGTCTATGCTATAGGCAAAGCTAAGCGATAGAGATTATAGGTTATACCTAAAGGCCTTCTATAAGGTCTAGGTTATAGGCTCTCTATTAATCTAGATTACTATAACTCTCCTTATTAGAATAGTAATAGGTATTAGTGTGTTTTTATATACCTTATAACCTTAATAAGGTTCTTTATTCCTTTAAAATAAAGGATAGTATTTATAATAGCTTTTATATAATAATAGCGTTCCTAAGCACTTAATTTAGGGTTTAACTATGCTTTTACATAGTAATATTAAAAAGCCCTCTTTATAGAGTAAATAAAAGATAAGATAGCCCTTATAGGTATTATAGTCTATAATTTAGCTCCCTTAATACCTAGCTAGAATAGAAAGGTAAAGAGATCTAGGGAGTGGTTAAGTAAAAGCTTATATGTTAAGCCTAAAGGCTTAGCTTCTAATAGATCTTAATAATAAGGTCTTTAATACTATGGTTTATCTATTAAATTAAATGCCTTTTAAGCATCGCGGAACCTAGATTATACCTTACAAGCTTTAGTGGAATTAGGCTAGGAAAACGGTTCTAGCCTATTCATAGATAGTAAAGGCCTAGAAGCCCTTAATTACATATCTGTTGGAACAAGCATGATATCAATCGCGGCACGCAGCCGCAATTACCCGGCAAAAGGTCGGGCCGCGAGGGGCGCGCGCCCGCGAGAGGTGGCCCCACATATGACTCATCAACTCGCCCCTCTGATTGGGCGAGGACCCACAAGTCATGTGACCCACACAACGCACCGCGTTTGTGGCCACTTCTCACGATCTAGAAAAGCCTCTTTTCCTCCCTTCTACACACACTTATGACTAATTGATTATAACGCCTAGAATAGAAGATAAATTCCTATTCCCTAGGCTACGATCCTGACGTCAGGCACCTGTGATACCAACACTGATTAGTGGTTAACTCCATAGATAACCACACGGTTTTTCCTAACCGCAGATTAGCAAGGTTGATTAGAAGAGACAGCTACACCGTGAACCCGCCCTATGAAATAGGAGGGCCGCTGAAAGCGTGTATAGTTATGCTAAGGAAGTCTAAGCACTCTCTTGCGATAAGAAAGGAGCCTTATAACTCCTGAGATCTAATCCTAAGACCCTACGAAGACTTTAAAGCTATTAAAGGATTAAGGCCTGGTTGGTAACCAGTCTAACCTATCTTCGATTACTTGGTTAGCGCGTTCCACCACGCACCTAACCCTTAGAAGGCATTCTCTTGTGATAAGAAAGGAACTTATCACTCCTGAGATCTAATCCTAAGAACCCCTAAGGGACAAAGACAATAGCCACGCTTGCAATCCTTTGACCTGCTACATAACCGATACCACACCTCCGTTCCGACTTCCTATAATAGAGAAAAGAAAGTTAAAAGCTCCTTAGCAAGGAGAACCATTAAAAGCCTCTCTCTCTAGCCCTGACTTTAGTGATGCTAAAGAAGGCACTAAAGTCAAAAGAGACCAAAAAGGCAAAGGTCTATAACTTAATAACCCTCTCCTAAGATATATTCCCCAGAGATGCAAGACTTTGTCACATCTGAGATATCAAAGATAGCGAAATCGTTTAATCTTAACGAACAAGGTGACAACCCTAAGGCTATCACAGCCTACATCCTCTTCAAGACAGCGGCATACTAGTCTAAGAGCCTTATTGCTAGAAGCCTCTTCACTAACTTTATTGAAGACTTCTACGGATAGACAAGAGAGGTATTTGCAATTACAGACCAAGCAATTGCCAAGTATCTACGTAATTTCCTTCTCTTCTAAGGCGTGTACATAGACATGATAGCCCGCAGGAAGATTACGGTAATGCTTAAGGAAGTTACTAACCGTAAGGAATTTCAAGATTGGCAAGAAGAAGAGATACAGGAAGCTGCGAGGAAGTACATACCCTTCCGAAAACGCATCGAAGACTAAGACTTCCTTAATAACCTCCTTCTAATCCCTCTAATCAGGCTAAGATTATAATATCGTTAACAGAGCAATCTAGGAATCCCACAATCTCACCAATGACATTCCTTAAGTCCAACCCCATCAGGCTAATTACACAATAATCCTCAGGAAAGCCCTCATTAAAGATATCCCCTATCGAGACAAGAAATCCCTCCTCCTGCACCTCCAAGAGCACTTTTTCCTTCTAGACCTACACTAAAGCAAATAATTAATCTTGCGAAGCTTTATACAAGCGATATTTAATATAGCGCAGATAACTATAAGGTCCTTAACTCGAAGTTAATAATCTTCTAAGGAAATGCGAGATGCTAGGCATCGAACCCTATAAGGCTAGGTATGCCCTTAAGGCTATGCTTAAAGGGAAAGCTTTAATGTACTACCACAAGCATCTATGCAAGCTAGGAGATCCTTGAGACCTTAAGACTCTTATTAACCGTATTAAGAGAAGATTTAAGACCGACAACACGAAGCAGAGGTATCTCCTTAAGTGGCAGAACACTAAGCTACGCTAGATTGTGCAAGAAAACCTAGATAAGCCGAAGATTAATTGCTTTAAAGAACTTGTAATAAAGCTTACGAACCTTTAACAAGTAGTCCCGGATGTTGCTTAATCCGAAAGGGCACTCTAGAATTAATTAATCTCCGCCTGTCACGGCATACCTAAGTGTAGAACTTGCCTTATTAACCCTCCTGCTAACCTCTAGCCGTTCTGCGAACGCATAAGGATGTTAATAAGAACGACTGCAGAGGAATCGGATAAGAAGCATTAATTCCGTTAACGCCTGATACAAGAGAGCAGTATTAGACTGACCGTAAGTATAATAGGTATAGTAAAGAAGCCTGTTACGGACGATCATGATTGCGAGGCAATAAAGGCGCTCCACGTACGAAGAAATGTTATGTATGTGGTAAGGAAGGCTGTTGGTTAACTAAACACTCTGAAGAGGAACGTAAGAAGGCGTATTAACGCTTTAAGAACCACTACCTTATAGAGCTAATAACCCCTTCCTATAATGCTTTCCTTACCTGGTATGAAGGCAAAGAGGATGACACTGCTTCTTCTAAAGAAGACGAGATTTCTACCTATATGACGGAACTCGGATTTAAAGAAGAAAGTAATAAAGGAGAGATGCTGATAAGCTACTTTACACAAGGCATAACGATTGACGGCCGTGTAACTGCAGAGATCCTTGCGAATTAAGCAGCTACCTATGCCCTTGTAAAGGAGGATCTATTTAATCTCTAATAACCGAAGGAAGCCCTAACCGCTTTTCTTCTTTAAGATCGTTACTCTTTGGGTGTGTTCTAAGGCATTATCCCCGATACCGGGGCTGCAGGTTACTCATCAGCAGGGCACCCTAATTCCTCGCCCTGTAATGGTTAATCCCTAAGATCTAGCTTAATGAATCTAGAGCTAGGGAGGCAATAATTCGATTCGGAAGCGGCAAGCCGATCCCTTTAATTGGATTAATTAATGTGCCTACTCCCTTCGGCATTATCCTATTCCATGTAATGCCTACGAACACTCCCTTCTTACTATGTTTAGCAGACATAGACCACCTAAAGATTAATTTCCATATCTCTTAGAACATCCTTTAATAAGGCGAAATCAAGGTCCCTGTTATCCGTAAATGAGGACATCCTTAGATGCTTCTGCAGAAGGAGAGATTAATTGCCTGGAGTTATCTGACTGAGATAGAATTGCGGCGCTTACATCGCTGATTTGGTTACCCTTCCGTCCGCTGACTTCATGATGTGCTTTCTAAATCAGGCTACGAGGTAGATTTCAAAACCATTAGACAATTAACGAAGATCTGCCACTAATGCCAATTGAATGCAGACAATCCACATCGCTTTAAATTCACCCTAAAGGATGAATGTAACTTTAACTACGAAGTGATCGTGGATATTATGTATCTGGATGGCAATTGCCCCGTTCTCCACGCTGTTGATATAGCCACCGCGTTTAACGCGGCTAGGTTCCTGAAGGATATCACAGTAAAGGCAACATGGGAAGCTCTTTGCCTCTGCTGGATTAATACCTACTAGGGTCCTCTAGATTAGATTGTAACTAATGCCGGCATAACGTTTAGAAGCGAAGAATTCCGCTAATTTGCAGCTTTAATGTCGATCTTAATCAAAGAAGTCCCTGTTAAGGCACACCACAGCATTAGTAAGGTTAAGAGATATCACAGGCCGCTCTAAAGAGCCTATAATATCATCCGACGCGAATGCCCATTAACACCTAAAGCTATGGCCCTGCAAATGGCTGTGAAAGCCCTTAACGATACCGCAGGCCCGAATGGCATTGTTCTAACCCTTCTTGTCTTTAGCGCCTACCCTTGAATAATTAACGATTCTCCTCCCTTGCCTAACATTAAGCAATAAGCTCTTACAGTGTAGAAGGCAACGAAGGAGATTAAGAGGTTACACGCGCTCCGTAAGGTTAAGGAAGCCCTTGCTATAAGGAATGGCCCTAACACCTCGCCAACCCTTAACCTCCCGCTTGCATTGCTAGTTCTTGTCTGGCGAGAGCACGAAGGATAGCAAGGCCTGTATAAGCTCCTTACAACGGATAGAGAGAGCTGCACTCTTAATCTTCCACGAGGTCCTAAGGTCTTTAGGTTAACTTCCGTCAAGCCCTATAACGAAGACCTAAGCGAGGAAAGGCCATCGCTAGCAGGAGGTAATAACCTAGAGGCAATTAAAGGGGAAGAGCGAGAGGCACGAATTGACAACGCAGTGCCTCTGGCCCCTCTGAAAAGAAGGCTAGGAAGACTACGAAAGAACCCTCCTGTAATTATTAATTTAGCAGATAATCTTAAGGTATTTATCTTAAGTAAAGAGGAGGCGGATCTTGAGCTTGCGATCCAATTACGCAAGAAAGGCACAATCACAACTCCCGGCGAGCCTTTTGAGCTCTTAACGAAGACCGAGATTAATGCCTAATTAGCAGAGGCGTGTTCGAATTCATCGCTTTTAATCCAAAGAAGCACTAAGGGATTTGAATCTTTAATTCCCGCATTGTTAACGAAGTTAAAGGAAGAACAAGCCAGCCGTATAAGAAATCAAGGCTTGTGATCTAAGGCTTTGGCAACAAAGCGAAGCAAGCAATCCTTACGTAAGCCCTAATGATCCAAAGGGCGAGCTAACGATTAATCCTTGTAATTGCCCTTCTCTTCTCGTGAAAGGATTCCTCCTTTAGATTCGAGATATCACGCAGGCGTACGTACAATCGGAAACGCCGCTAAATCGTATAATCCTTGCCTAACTCCCTATCCAAATTCGTGATCAGCACCCTAAAGGAACGATTATAAGAGTTATCAAGCCCCTCTACGGAATTGCAGAGGCTGGCACACACTGGTGGGTGACTTACCACAAGCACTATAGAGAAAAGCTCTAGATAATAACATCGAGCTACGATCCATGCTTGCTGGTCACATCTGCCAAAAGCCCTTAATTTGGATACGTAGGAATGCAGACCGACGATACCCTCGGCCTATTAGACAAAGGATTCTCCCAACGGGAAGAAGATTAACTAGCCGCCGCTAAATTCGCTATAAAACCAAAGCAGTTTATTAAGCCTAACAACCCCTCGTATTTAACGGTGGAATCATTTAACTAACCAACAACACTATTAAAATGCGGCAAAAGGGCAAAGTGACAAGCTATAGTTAATCCCGCTAGAAGAGCCGGAAAAGAAGTACGTGGAACAAAGGGCCCGTGGTGCCTACATTGCTTCAATCTGCCAACCCGAGGCAAGCTTTGATCTATTGGTTGCCGCACAACATCAAGAACTAACAACCAAGAACGTCAAGGAACTTAATCGCCGTATTAAGTGGCAAATGGACTACCTAGATTAAGGATTGATCTTTGTACCCTTAACCTTAAAAGAGCGAAGCTATTCACATTCGTCAACGGATCATTCGCTAACAATAAAGACCTTACCTTGCAACTAGGCTACGTTCTTATCCTAGCTAACAAGGAGTACAAAGACAGCAAGTTCACACTGCAAGGCAATATTGTGCACTATAGCTTAACAAAGAGCAAGAGAGTCACAAGAAGTGTGCTTGCTTTAGAGGTCTACGGAATGGTAGCAGGCGTCAACATGGCTTACGTAATTGCAACGATGTTAAAGATCATCACGGATCGATTGAACCTCCTAGAGATCCCAATTATGGTCTGCACAGATTTGTACTTGTTATACGAATGCCTCGTCAAGCTCGGGACCACGAAGGAGAAGCGGCTTATAATTAACATCATAGCCCTTCGGCAATCGTACGAACGCCGCGAGCTCTGCGAGATTAGATGGATTAACGGCGAAGATAACCTGGCTAATGCGTTCACGAAGGCAATGCCTAACAAAGCCCTAGAGAGGTTTATCACGGGTAACACAGCAATGATCCGGATGGAGGGATGGGTTACCTAGACCTAGCACTGCCTACAAAGAGGCAGGGGACTAGAGCCCTAAAGCCTACGCCTAAGCCCGCGCTGAAGCCTGTGCCTAAGCCCGCGCCGAAACCAGCGCCGGAGGCATTAGACAAGGTGCCCCGAGTATAGCATGGTCACGCAGGGCGCGGGCTAAGGGATTAGAGGCAGCGGAATTATAGCTTTAGAAGGGGGCGCGGAATCGCGTCTTTAGAAGGGCGCGGAATCGCAGCCTTAGAAGGGCGCCCCTCCTAAGTCTCTGCGGTAGGGAGGGGAAGAGGAGGGAGCGTAAGGGGCGCAGGAAGGTATAATCTAATATCATACCTTTAGAAGGGGAAGAATTGCAGGCAATCTTCCCTAGGAATGTAATTTAACATCATATTGCGGTTAAATAAAGGGCCGTGGGAAGGGATAATCTAACATTATACCTTTAGATAGGGAAGGATTGCAGGCGACCTTCCCCTTGCAACGTGATCTAACATCACGTTACACCGGTCAAAGGCAAGGGCGGAAGGTAGAGGAGCCTTCCGCGAGGAAGAAGGATAAGCGATTAGAGAAGCTAGTTATCCAAAGCCAGCGGCGCGTAGGGGAAGGAAAAGGGAGGGCTATTATTATTGTTTCTTTTGTTAGTTCTTTCATTCATGTAACACATTCATTTAATCCCTTGTATCTTCCCTTCTTAGATTGATATCATGCGTTGACAATCGTGTCAAAAGAAAGAGGTTCCAATGTTGGAATAAGCATGATATCAATCGCGGCACGCAGCCGCAATTACCCGGCAAAGGTCGGGCCGCGAGGGCGCGCGCCCGCGAGAGGTAGCCCCACATATGACTTATCAACTCGCCCCTCTGATTGGGCGAGGACCCACAAGTCATGTGACCCACACAACGCACCGCGTTTGTGGCCACTTCTCACGATCCGGAAAAGCCTCTCTTTTCCTCCCTTCTACACACTTATGACTAATTGATTACAACGCCTAGAATAGAAGATAAATTCCTATTCCTAGGCTACGATCCTGACGTCAGGCACCTGTGATACCAACAATATCTATAAGCCTACGGATATAAGGCTTTTCCTATAATAACAAAGGCTCTAGAGCATGTTAAATTACATAACGCAATCCTATAGTTAAAGCAGAAAGCTTATATTAGGTACCTTATTAGTTATAAAGGCAAGTCCTAATATATTATTTAGGTGCCTTTGCTTTGTAATTATAAAGTTATTATATTAGCGTGTGTTTAATTTAATAAGAATTCCTTCTTTAAACCAGAAGAAAAGCTTAAATTAGCTTAAAAGGAAAAGATATTAATAATTACGCTGCTTAAAGAGCTTAAAGCTAATAATATTAATAAGGAAATTAGTTAAGACCTTATTAGATTAGAATTAGAAGAGGAGGATTACCCTCCTATGCCTTTAACTATAGAAGGAGAAAATAAATAGTTTAAAGTAAAAACATTACCTTATGTAATAGGGAAGAAGATAACCTTTCTAGTGCACTTTTAACCCCTCCTAACTCTTCTTATAAGGCACTGGTTACCGTAAAGAATAAAGAGCTTAGGATAAAGGTAATAATATGCTATATTGTAAAATTAATAAATTTATGTGTAATATAACGATTAAACACGTAGACACTACCGCGGAGACTAGCGAAATTACTAGCGAAGGTGGTAAAGAAGTGGAGAATCATTATCCCTAGGATAATAGCATTAATTTAGATAATATTATTACTAGAAAACGCTAAAGAAAGGAAACATATAAAGCTAGGTAGGCATAGTTTTCTTATGCCTTTTCTATAGTATTATAAGGCACTTAATATAGTTTATAGATTAAAGATATACCTCTAGAACCTGCCTATTATTAATAAGCTATAGCTTTACCCTATTGTAATTACTAGAAGGAAGTGATTATAAAAGAGCTTTTTAAAGCTCCTATCCCTAAATTACTAGGAAGATATACTAGATAAATCCCTTAATCTAGAACTTTATAGGGAAATTATAGACCTTAGCTAGGTCTTTAAATATAAGACTAATAAGAAAGGAGTAGTTATAGAGTTTAAAGCTAGAATAGTTATTTAAGGTAACTAATAACTAAAGAATAACCTTAATAACTACGCTATAACGCTTACTTTATAATCTCTATGCATACTACTCACAGTCTGCTACGCTAATAATCTTAATACCTAATAATATAATGTTTAAAATGCCTTTCCTTACGCAGAACTTAAAGAACCTATCTTTTATAAACCTCTAGAGAGTATAAACGTAAAAGGTTATCTCTAGAAGATAATAAGAGCGTTATACAGGCTATAAGAAGCTCCTTAATAATAGTTCCTTTATTTAATAAGATTTTGTTATGGACTAGCCCTAAGGCAAAGCTATAGGCTATCGTGATGATATTGAGAAACTTGAAGGAAGGAAGGAAAAGGAGAATGTTACGGATCCCGTACGAGCCCCTTATATCCCCTGGTTAGCTTATATTAGCCCCCTTCCCCACTCCCCACTTATATGTTAACACTAAGGCTTGGGCAAAGCCCAAGCCCTTACATATACCCTTACTTGCCCCTTCCTTGCCTGTTCGTGTTAACGTTATTATGAATCGCCCCTCACTAGGTGATTATCCGTGCCTGCCCGTTTGCGCGTTGTGTTTAATATAGCGCTATACCCCCCTTGTTGTCCTAGTAGCCTTTGTGTCTCCCCTTACTCTTGCCCTAGCATTCACTGTGAATAACTGTTTTAATAATCCCCTCGTTAACATGGTGTGTTTAAGTTATGTGTGGGTGGGGCAATGGTATAACCCCTCCTTGTGGTTAGTTCGCACGCGTTTGTCTTGAGTGTTGTGCCCTGCTATGACTTATACCCCTCTATTGTTATTATTATTGTTATCCCCCCACCCCACCTGTTTGTGTCCTACCCTGCCCCGCAGTTGTATATATAAATATCCCACTAAGAATCCTATCTAATCTAAACCTTCCCTTAATAATAACTATCCCCTTCCTATTACAAACCTGTCTTGCCGTCTGTTCTTTCTCCTGCCTTAATCTATCGTTGCCCTACTCTTAAGCTACCCTTGTCCGTACCGTACCTAATAGTATTATGCCTTATCCCTGTTAACCCGCTCTTCCCTAACTAGTAATAGTCTAGTTCCCCTAAGACCCCCTCTACCCTGCGTCTAGCTTAGGCCCTTAGGAATTTCTCCTAGAGGAGACTCTAATAATAATTAGTATGCTGCCCCTAAAGCGGTTTTTGTCCTTGTGGGCTGTGTATTAAACGAGCCCTTACCATAGGCGTACTAGAATGTCGCCCCCTAAGTCCGGTGAGTCTTATCCCTCTTGCCAGGAAATCATATTACCTATGTTTAGTTAACCAGGTTCCTGTCCGCTAATCCCTGCCTCTAACGTGCGTTAAAAGATCTTAAAAAGAGATTGCCTTAGGAACATATATTGTCCGCCCTAGGGTCCCTTAGACCCTAACTTAAAAGCGAAAAATGCCGGTTCTCTCCTAGCGCTATTACGCTCTTATTACCTATTAGACTGCTCTTCTATAAGAAGCCTAATTTAACCCAGCCCCTATCTAGTCCTCTCTTAGACCCCCTCTAGCATTATCCTCCTCTGCCTTAAACATAACCAGGAACGAAGTGATTCTATATAACCACGGCAGTCCCTTGACTAGCCGTGGTATAGAAATTAAATGTAATAAGTCGCGGGCGTTCTATTCTAATAGAACCGCTAGATCATGAGCGGCCTGGCCGCTATCCGCCAAGAACTTCGTGGCAATAATACTCCTAGCAGGGCCTCCTAGGGCCTGTCTAGCATGTCCTATATTATTAAAGCTAGCAACATTTCTCCTTCTCGCTAGTAGCGTAAGCGCTGCGCCTAGAACACAGGCAGTGGTTATAATAAATCCTATTGTGTCCACTATGCGCCCTACGACCCTTAAGACTCCCCTCCTATTAAACAAGTTAAGCCTGTGAGTTAACCCTCTAGAACCCCTATTAGACCCTAACTAGGTCCTACTAGCCCTAAAACTTACGCAGTAACCCTCCTAGAAGCAAGGTAGAAGACCTTACTATGGACGCTAATAGCAGGGAGGAGGGTAAGGATAAGTATAAGTATTCTGATATATAAGTGAGAATAGAAAGCTAAAAGGGTGTGACCTAGGTCCTATATGTAATCTCCTTTTAAGGACAAGTTTTATTGAATTAAACCGGTCTGTTATTATATTGTATATCCCCCATTCCTTTTCGAACTTATCTAGTGCCTGTGTGTCTTTTACGTTTTCTACCGGTTCCTATGTTAGTTACGTATATCCTACTTACTTTACAAGAGTGTTCTGGTTCCCTCCCTGCCTAGTGCGTTTTAAGCCGCTAAAATCCTTTCCACATAGTATTCCTCTATGAGTTTAGGGTTATCCTCTGTTAGAACCTATTCCAGGTCTGGCTAGAGTCCTATAACCGTTGGCTTAGGAGAGGGTCTGTTACCGCTCGTTTGATGAGATCCACGTGGAAAACCGGGTGTATGCCCTTTAGGATATTAAGTTAAACAGTAAGCGGTGTTAGGACCTTAACTATAGTGTACTTAGCCGCCACCTAGTTAAGTTTGCGTGAGGGCTAATTGGTTTTAATATTCCTAAGTAATAACTACACTTTATCCCCTATATAGAATTGTTCCGCTAGACGTTATAAGGCTACGGAGGCATCCTGCTGTTATTACTGCGTATATGCGATAGCAGCCTAGGCGAGAGATGTACCCTCTTAGAGGTGTTTTAGGAAACAAATAGCTCTCCCTTTTAATGTAGTTGCTAATAGGACTATATCTAACTGTGTTTAAATAGGTTGCAAGTTGTAACCATATAGGAGTTTATTTAGGCTTACCCCTGTGACCAAAGAGTTCCTATTATTAATCGCTAGCTAGCAAGCCACGAGGTGTTTAGGCTAGTTATACTGCGAAAAGGAAACGTATACCCGTAGTATTGCCTATACCTCTTAGTTTATTCTCTCTATGCCACTGTTAGTCTGTGGGTGGTAAGAGGTGGAAAGGAGCTAGTCTATACTAACACTTAAACATAATATTATCTAAAAGTTCCTAGCTAATTGGAACCCCTATCTGTAATAATTAATTAGGAAATCCCTAGAACCGCTACTAAACCATTTTAAAACGTTCTGCGTATACCTTAGCCGCAATAGAAGTTATTGCCTCTAGCTACATGAACTTAGATAGCCTGTCTATGATGACCATAAGGAACTGTGGTCTCTCTAGGAAGACATCAGTAAGTTCGTTATGAAATCAATAGAGATTTAAGACTAGTATCTATTAGGTATTAGTAGTGGCTTTAGTAAGCCCTAGCGGTGTTGCTAACTCTTGTGGCTACCCTAGCAGAAATAATTACGGATAAACCTACCTACGTCCTAAGCTATCCCATCCTAGTGAAATTACCATTGCAAAATCTAGAACATGGTGTTACGCCCTAGGTGCCCTGCTACTAGTAAGTCATAGGATTGCTAGATAAGGGTTATTGTTAATGGCTCCCAGGCCGGGACCTAGGTTTAACCCTAAACTAGAGCGCCCTGTGTGCGCTAATTATGCAATCCGCTACCTATTCTCTTGTTATTACCTCTAGGAAACTTCCGTGCCCCTTCCTATATAGCCTGTAAACGGATAAGGTAGGTTAGGTCTAATAAAACTGCCTAGTCCTAAAGAGTCTAAAGATGTTTTATTGCAAAGAGGCATTCCCCTAGCGGTAATAGAGCTACCTAGGGTGGGGACGGACCTGAACTAGAGTTAGTCTGGGTCCTAATATATAGTTATAAGAGCGCTGCAATAGTAATAGGTTGTAGGATACGTCCTGTTCTTAAAGGCTTACCTGCCCTATCCTGCTCCCTTTAAGAAAGGGCGTCTGGTTATTATGCTTAAGCATTAGGTCTATAACGTAAATAGAAGTTAAATAGGGAGAGGATATCTACCTACTGTGCTTAACATTCTGTTATAAGGCAAGGAGTAGTGAAGTACTCTAGGTTCTTATAATCCGTATATATTATAAATAGGCACGAGACGCCCCGTAACTCTGCTAACCACGCCTTAAGGCAAGATATAATAGCTAGTAGTTCCTTGTTATAAATAGTATAGTTCCTTTAGGGGCCGTTAAGCTCGCAGAGTGATAAGCAACTAAATACAGCACACTATTAAGGCCTTCCTGTGATAGATAACCCCTAAAGCCATGCTAGAGTAATTAGCTTCTACCACCGTGTCCCGGTTAGGGTCCTATTGTGCGAGGACTGGGTGTTTAATAAATAATTCCTTTAATCGTTTAAAAGCGTTGTTTTCCTCTAGGCCTTATTAAAAGGGAACGTCCTTCCTAGTAAGCTAGATTAGGAGGGCTACTATTTTAGAGAAGTCCCTAATAAAGTCACGATAGAAGTTCGCAAATCTAAGGAAGCTACAGACCCCTGTAACTTCATAGGGGCTAACTATTCCTAATCGCCGCTATCTTCGCGGGGTTAGGGCAAATTAAGCGTCCTGCCGTAATAATATAGCCAAGGTATTAAACCTCCTTCACAGCAAATGCAGATTTGTCTAGATCTAGATATAGGCCCGCTGCCCTTAATCTGCCTAGTATTAGCCATACCTTAGCCATATGATCCTTCTTTAACCCCCTAAATAGATAAGAATATTATCTAAATAGGCTATGATAAAGTCCCCTAACGCATCCCCTAAGGATTTGTTTACGTAACGTTGGAATATTGCTAGTGCACCTACTAGGCCAAATAGGTAAACTAGCTATTTAAACAGTCTAAATCTAGTGCAGAACGCTATAAGATACTCCTGTCCTTCTGCTATACGTAGCTTATGAAACGCTAAGCGTATATTCACTTTTGTAAACTAACGCGCTTAGGATAAGGAATAGAGTGTTTCCTTGATTAATAGGAGGGGATAGCGGTCTTGTGCCGTTATCTTATTAAGTGCGCGGTAGTTAACGCAAAACCTCTAACCACTGTTTGCCTTTTTAACTAACAGAACGGGCGCCGCCGCTGAAGAGGAGCTGGCACGGATCTATCCCTTGTCTATAAGGTCGGTAACTTAACGCCTAATCTCTAATAGCTAGTCCTAGGGCATGTTGTATAGAGGTCCCTATAGGAGTGCTGGTTGTGATCTATTCGCGTTCTTTTAAAGGTGGATATGATAGTCTAAGGAGCCCTATGTGGGGTAGGCTGTTTGCTTTTGACTTATTAAATAGGTCCGCAAAGTCTGCAAGCTCCTAGGTAGTGCTAAGGTATTAAGCCGTTCTGGTTTTAGTCTTAGAGCAGAAAGTTGCAATACCGTTATAATTTCTTTTAAGCTTGTGGCGATAAACCTTATGGTAGTATCCTTCTATCGTTATACATGGCGTGCCTCCGTAGCAAACAAGGAACTAATTATCCCCTGTGTTAGTGTCTCCGTAGTACGCTCTAAGGATTCTAAAATGCATAGGCCCTTAGCCATCCTAATAACTAGCTATCTCTTTGCTATGTGGATTACTATATTACGGTGTTCTAACCATAGCATCCCAAAGATCACGTCATGAGGTTAAACCCGGAATAACATAGAGGTATACCAAAGATTCCTAGCTATCCATGTTAATCTAGGTATGTACTATGTGAGTAATAGATAAGGTTTCCTCCTTACCCGCTTTCCTTTTCTTTCTATTTCTACCGCGGTTTAAACTTGTCTTTGTTTTAGTAATTAAATAAGCTCTAGGTTTAGCCGCTGCGCTACCGATTCGCTAATAGCGCTATAACAATCGCAACCATAATTGATTTAAACATGGAGATACTTATGTGTATTGAAGAGTATAGGGACTAAGAATGGTAGTCAATCCATATACCGTTTAACTCCTCTTCTAACACCATGCACTAATTATAGTTAAGATTATCCGGCCAGGCTAGCTAGCCTTCACGCCCCTATGCGAGCCTCTGCTTAGGGGCTACTCATTTTCTAACGAGTGGGTCTTAACCCTTTATCCCCACTATCTATCTCTGCCCCGTAGGTATTAATACGCACTTTTGGTTAGTAAGGTAGGAGTAGAGGTACTCCTATATCTAGTAATCCTTTAAGCTATAGCGTAAATAACACTTATCCTTACGATGCCTAGTCATTTCCTCTGCTATAACCCACTTAGCATGTTATGGTTTAGTTATCTTCCTTAGTCTACCCTTTTTCCCCTCTAGCTTCTTGCGTTTACCTGCCTAAGTTCCTGCTACGTAAATACCTATTATTAGTATGTTACTGTTATGATTAACTTAGGGAGCCGGTGTCTTAACCGGGATAGGCGTGCAGTGGGAACGAAACTTTTCCTCTAAGGCATTAGCCTTAATATTAACTACAATACTATGGAATTAGCTAACCGCTAAAGAGTAGTCCTTATGGTCTATCCCTTTACTAATAGTACACTCCCTTATACGCTTATTAAGTGCATGTTAAAGTTTTGCTAGTTTTACCTCGCCCGCCTATAAGCTACCTCCTACTAGGGAAAGCTTCTGTTTAAAGCGGATAAAGAACAAGGTAAATGCCTCCCTAGCCCCTATTTAATATAGTTGAGTTTAGTAAGGGCTATTTCTTGTCGGTAGGGGTTAGCGAACATAGATTCTAAGTAATCCAGAAAGGAGGTAGGTTTATAATCGTATTTATGGCTTACTTCAAAGAATGCTGCGATGCGGGGTTAGACCTTAGGCCCTAAGTTCTGGTATACGAACATCCACTAGTCCTTATTAGTACTAATAAAATCCTTATCTACTACTAGTTTATGCTCTATAAGAATCTTCCAGGAAGTAAACATGGCCTTATTGCCATTATAAGGGTTGCCTATTAGGATTGGTTTCTGTCTAATCTAGGGTATGACCAGCGGTATAACGGGTGGGACTAGGAAGGGAATCTGTTCAGGTTAAGCCCCTAGGGACTGCTTTGTTTTAACTTGTTTATGTAGCGTTGCGATTTCCCCTTGTTATTATTTGATTATAAGTCGAAGTGACTTGAGTTAGGCCGAGAGGGCCTCTATAGGCAGAGTGGTGTCTGTTAGTGGTGTTATGCTTCCCTAAGAGTGTTAGTCTCTAGGGCGTAGCAAATCCGTTACGTCTGTTGTGTCCATTGCGTCTATAATGTTTAATGCACTTATTGCGTTTTTAGTAGCCTTCTTTAAGGCTAAAGGAAGTTTCTCAAATGTTATAGACTAGCCCTAAGGCAAAGCTATAGGCTATCGTGATGATATTAAGAAACTTGAAGGAAGGAAGGAAAAGGAGAATGTTGCGGATCCCGTACAGGCCCCTTATATCCCCTGGTCGGCTTATGTCAGCCCCCTTCCCCACTCCCCACTCGTATGTCAACACTAAGGCTTGGGCAAAGCCCAAGCCCTTACAGATTTCTCTTAAATTTAGGCTTTATATAAGGAAAGAAAACCTATATATCTTTATAAAAGACGATTTTATCCTGTTTTCTATGTAGATAACATTATAGTACTTTACCCTAATAGATCTAAAGTAGAATTCAAAGAATTACATAAATAACTAATAAATAGCCTAGACATTAAGGACTAAGGCAAATTAAAGTGATTCCTAGGCATTAAAATTATTAGAAACCGCAATACTAAAGAGATATAGTTATTATAGGAATCATACATTCAAAAGATTGCTTAGAAATTCATTCCTAACGTTATTAATAATAATCTAAAGAGCTTAACCTTTACTCCTCTTCCTATAGCTATAATCCTTGCTAATACTAGCAAAGCTTCTAATAAAGAGATTAATTATTATAGAGTAGTTATTAGCTCCTTAGTGTATCTTTATATTATAGGAAGACTTAACGTGGCATTTATAGCATTAAAGCTAGCCTTTTTATAATAAATCCGTTAGCAAAGCATATTAAGCTTACTAAAGGAGCTATTTTATACGCTTAGAACATAAAGAAGCTTTGCATTTGTTACTTAGGCATGGATAGCTTTAATACCTATTTTCTAGCACTAATACTTCCCTTAGTAATAACCCTAATACTCGCAGATTAACATAAGGCTATGTTTTTATTATACATAGCGCTATAATTAATTAGAAGTTAGGTAGGTAATATTACATAATAACTTTAAGCATAGAAGCAGAGCTCTTTACCTAAATTACAGTGTAAAAGAGCGTATATCTCTAAGGAGGTTACTTTATAATATTAAGGTTTATATACTACCGCTTTCTATTATCTAGTGTGATAATAAGTAGATAATTTAAATTATAGAGTATATAAAAGGAAGGCTTTAAACTAGCCTTAAGCACCTTAATATAAATTAAATATGGATTTAAGAGCAATATATAAAGGGTAATATTAAGGTTAATTAGTTAAAGACCTCTAAGATACCTATAGATAGCTTTACAAAGCCTCTATTAGGTTAAATGCATAGGGATTTCTGCCACCGGATTAGCTTACGCAAGATCCCCGCGTAACTATAACACTAGAAATTCGTTATAATTACTTCCTATACTAATAAATTCCAGCTTTAATAGATATCTTAGCTAGGGGGTGTGTTAGGAAAGCTCCTAAAGCATTGGATATATAGATATAGCCTGCGCATTAACTAGGATAAAACCCTTAATAAGACAATGGTGGAGATAATGTATTAGAAGTACCTCCGTAGACTAGTCATTACCATAGCGCACTGTGTACCCTTTAGGTACAAAGTCAGGTGCCGTCTGCACCTCTGATTGACCGGAATTGAACCCTTTTATTAGCTACACCGACCCCTACCTTTGACAGTACGTAATGCAGCCGTCCCTTCCCCTGGAAGCGGCAAAGGCTGCCTTCTACTCCGTGCAGACCCACTGTAATCCGTCCTCTGCCCTCTGGTTCGAGGTTGGCAGGCAAGCAGGCACCGTCAATGCCGTCAATGCTTGTTCTGCCGCATTCCAACCATTACTCCGTACCTGATCATACTTCTTTTACGTCAGATTCCTTGGTGATGGTATCACAGGGTGCGCACCTGATATCAGGATCAAATGTTGAGGGCAGGGAATAGTGACTATGCATGTAATTACGTTGTGCTTGGTCTAATATTGGCCCCACGCATCCTGTTCGCGCCACCCAATGAATGGCCTTCCATTTTGATGGTGACATCAGGGTCTCTGACGCAACGTATGTAATTGCACCATAGCAGACTTCGACTCCATACATCCTGCTGAAGTTTCGCAGACAACATAATGTATCCTGGACCAAAAGAAGAAACTTTAAAAGAAACGCTATTCTATCCCAAAGGCAACAACAACAACAACAATAGACAGGTTAACAAAATACGAATGCCGACAGAACTCTTATTCTTCCATCTCCTTCTTTCTCAATCACTCGACCACGAACCCGGGGTTTGAACCGACGCAGCGAGGCCTACTCTATACGGGCGTGGTATACTGTTCCTCTATTTCGTCATCGCTGCTAGAATCCTCACTGAGAGGACTCTGAGCACTGCTCACGTCGGCGCTGTGTATATTGCTGAACTGGCCCAAGAGACTGCCACCCCAGAAAACGATCCAGGGAACGACGGTGGGGCTGACATATCTGCCATACTCCCACTCCGGCTCATAGGAGGCTTTTCAGGAAGCTTTTGAGCAGTCCTGTCGATATATCCAGCATCGTCATGGCGAACTGAGTAAGCCCTCTACTCTCACCCGGCTTGGAACTCACCGAAAGCGTCCATCGATACTCTTCCAGCCGGCGACGATACCAATCAGCTTCCTCACGACCTGGAGACGTTGCCCATAGAAGGGAGCCAAAGTACCAATCAAAGCAAAGTTCGTCTTCGACGCGAAGAACCAAAAAGACCTCAAGTGATTGGGTGTCAGCCGGTTGACGAAGTCCATCGCAGAGATCAGTCGGGCCTTGGCTGCGCTTCGGCAAATATGCTGAACGTACGGATCCACAGTGTTCGGATTCGATGCCAAGGATCGAATAATTCTGCGGTGCAACGTAATCTCTGTGGCAAAGTAACCCAAGTGTAGGTAACCGATGCTGGACAACCTATTTGTGGATGGCGGTGATGCAGGGAATAACTCGTCATCGAGTACGACTCCAGACGAATACTGGCTGGCAGACCGCTGTACCACTCTTTGAGCTTGAGCTGAACCGGCTTCGCAAGAGACAACACGAGCTGAGTACTCTGAAGCCCGGCATCGGCAATCGTTTGCGTCGAGTGAAGCGTATAAAATGTCTCCAAGATTTCGGTAAGAATTTGCGACAACTGCACGAACCGCGTGAACAAAATCCGACCCTTCTCAATGTCTTGCTTCCCATCCGCATCCCTTTCATCCCACTCCACGTCTGGGAAGTCGTTGGCAGTCAGTGCCCGGACACCCCAATCAGACGTAAATATATGAGAAGGACGACCGTGAACCAAAGCGCCCCATTTGTCTTGTATGTATAACGCCCACGCAAGCCGCCGCCTCAGGCCCTTCTCCCACGGGGGATCTTCCAGTTTGAGCAGTCCAAATGCAAACCGAGTTCCTGACCAATAGCTACAAGCTGAGCTGTTGGTGCCCACTGGTCTCCTTCCGGGCGCTGAGACAGGAGTAGACCGGCTTGGACAGTAGAGAGTTTTGGTCTATTTAATGCATCGGCTAGGCTGCTGCGGATCAATCCTTCAAGTTCCCGAACATTGGGACGAGGCAAACGTGCCAGATCGGGGCAGTGGTCCCACCAGTTGATGGCTAGGATATAGACTGCTGCTAGGATTGGGGGTGAGAATTCGCGGTGAGAACGTTCGTATCTTTCCAAGAAGACGTGTTTCTGAATAATTGGAAAGGCCGGATGAACGATTCGAAAGTACAAGTCGATCAACTTGCGACCATGTGGTGAGACAACCGCCTCGATGGCGTCTGCGTCCTCAATGATCTGATCATACCCAGGTGTGCTGCTATCTGGCAGCATCAAGAAAGTATCATTATCGCTGACTTTTCGAAGCGTACCTCTCGCCAGCAAACTCTCATCCTGCGGGTCAAACGTTGACAAGTTGATCAATGATGGTTCAAAATCAGTCGTGAGACCAATGTATTGACTAAACCGGTCATTCTGCATGCCAAGAGTCCGCTTGAGCATAGTCGGACCACCAACATTGGCCAGATCCTCTTCGAGAGAAGAGCTCGCGGCAGTGCTAGATAAACTGGAATTGCCGAGCTTACGATGAGACATGTTGGGGGAGCTAAACACAAATGATTGTCAGTCCCTAAGTTGGAAAAAAATGTAGCAGATGGAAGCGCTTGCATGCTCAATGATTGCCATGAACGCTAGCATCCCTGGGCATATAGCAAGAAGAAGTTGATTACATAACACTTCTTGACCTCACCTTCGTTTGCTAAAGCTGGCCTCGCGATGCGGCATTCCGTTCATTTTCGCTTTCGAGAAAGAGGACTTGCAAGTGAACTTGAAAGAAAGGAGCAATCGGAGCCACTGGCCTGACAAGCGGCGCAGCTGTCTTCATCGTCGTTGAGTACGCACTTCGTTCCTGAAAATTGACACGACTGGCATGATGATGTCGAGCCGGCAAGCGAGGAAGTCTCAATCGAAGCACCTGTTTGGACACTACTGGGGCCGATTCCAAACCTGCTCAGACTTTCTTGCTGTTGCGGTGTCGGCTCTTGCCTAGGAGGTTTCGGAGCGATGGCGATTGGGGCTGTCCGCTGTGCTGAGGAATTCTGAGCCATGTTGAGATTTTTGAAATTTATATGAAGAGATGATGTAAAACTGTTCGTATGTATGGTTTCGTATGTTTTCAATCAGGGCCCAAGACCGATTTTGTGAGCAGCTTTCCGAGGTACCGACCGTGCCAGTCGTAATATGACGAAAGCTTTGCTCCGAAGTATAAAGTAATGTCTGGACAAGTGAAAATAGGGAATCAGATGCGCAGTCCTGTTTTATCTTCCTTTGTCTAATGCGTATTTCTGACCATGGAAATAACCTGGCCAAACCGAACGCAACGACAAACCTGACACAATGATTGGGATGGGCGCAGGCGGCGATGACGGCTGTGGGCAGTTGGCAATGTCGCTACCAATGCCGAGGACTGACTGGGGTGAATTTGAAATTTGAAGTTCGGTGTCAGGAAGTCAGGTTACGACGGAGGCCAAGATGAGATAACCGTGGGTTATCGGCGTCATTGAATCCGAGAGCTTTTTTTTTTTTTTTTAATTCTTATTAATTTTTCCCTTTAGCACACAATTGACGACGACTTTTGTCCGTCTAGATTGCCAATTGTTCCTGAGAATAAGAATGGGAGATAGAGTTTGCTTCCCACACTACCAACTCGAGACCAGGATAATTAGAAGGCGAGACAAGTAAGGAATCTGGGAGGAGTGAGTGAGCAAGGGCTGGCTCAAGTCGCCTTGCTCCCGTTCCTATTAATGCGAAACACCGGAGGGGAGGAACGGAGGATATGGCAACATGCAACATCCGCATGTATGCAGATGAAGCGTGGAACAAGGCAGAGAAGTGGAAGGTTGCAGGTGAGGAGCAGAGACAAAAAGCGAGGATTTTATTGAGCTGTCTGATGTTCTAGCTCCCTCCTGGCTCCAGGATGGCACCCGTCTCTCGCGTGTACGTACATGTACAATGTGTCTGCCAATGAAGATGCAGGAAATTCAAAACTAGGAGGCAGCAACGCAAAATCTCGCTCCGTCGCGCCTGTCAACTTTAAACCCAGCTTGGGACCATTTCCACTCATCACTTCCCTCACATCCTTCACTTCCCCAGACTGGGGGAGGGGGACCCTTTTGGACTGGAACACGATGACGGATGAATGGGCCCACCAGTGGGGAGAAAGACGAAAAACTCAACCCCAGTAAGTTCTTGAGAGGAGAGCGAGTGAGTGAGTGGCTTGTCGAAATGCACTGATACCATCATCGTTCCTCGACCCCTCGACCCCTCGACCCCCTTCATCAACGGAGGCACGGGCAAACGACTTTAGTAAGCCGGCTTGGTGGCTTCGCCATCACATTCATCGCATCGGCCTTTGAACAACACCATGTCGGCTGCCCAGCGTCGCAAAAGGGCGTGACGGAAGCGCAACCTGCGCCATGGCTGACGCACGGGGTTCAATTAAATAATAATATTAGTTTGATAATTTTGGCTCCCAGGCACCCAGGTTCACAAAGCAGCTGCTCGCCCTCCCTGATACCACCACCACCACCAACCCAAAGCTGATGTCCTTATCGCGCGGCTTTTATCGGCGCCGCGCCGTGTCAAACAAATCACATCTTGTTTTGTTGATGGGGCTTACAACACATTGTCTTCCTCGTTACGGCTGGGTATACGTAATACCAATTACGTCACTTGGAAGCTTGAACACTCCCTGATACTCCGTACCATTTGGACTTTTAGATTTCCGCACTCAAGAATGGCGAGAACCCCTTGCCCACGGTCTGTACATAGTGGTAGTGGGCTTAGCTATCCCCAAAGTCGGCTGCTTAAATATTCTCGACGCAGTGGTCACCAATTGCCCGTCTCTGTACAGAGTACGGAGTACAAAAACTCTTTCCCATGGAGACACGCGACATGAGCTGGATCTTTCAGCCCCTCCCTGCTCAGCTCACCCCAGTGTCGTGTCGTGTCGTGTCGGAAGCCCACCTCCTTGATACGCGGATCCAATCTAGCAAAGAGGCACACAACTCAAAAAACTCCCCAGATGGTCATGATGATGTATTTTATTCAAGCCTGCCGGCACATGTATCGTACACATGAATCTTCACTGTTGACACCGAAATCACGAAACCACGGCGTACAACATTGCCTCAGGCGAGTGGTAGCAAATCAGCACATTGACAAGCCGGCCACCCAGGGTCTCGGCGTCGATGCTGGTGTTGCATTCCTCGCTTCTCTGCGATAACCCTGGCCAGCTGTACGGGAATTGACATGCAACAGCGATGTCCCGCTGCAGTCAGTCTGCGGTGTGTCATCAAGGATGGTTGTTTGGTAAGTCGCGGCCCCAAGATTGCCTAATCTCAGAACTAGGATGTGTTGTTTCGAGCCCTCTCACTGGACAGTTTGTTAGTTTGTTTGTTACCAGCAGAAAAAAATCATACCGAGTACATAATACGGAGTACTCCGTACACATTCGTAATGATAAGGAAAACCTCCTTGGCCCACCGAAAAACGACAACTCCGTACTTGGTACTCCGTAGAAGCAGCTACATATGGAATAGATCAAACTTACAAGCCTGCCCTCTCCCCCTTCTGGCACTGGCACTTCATCTATTATGGACAAGGACATAGAACAAAGTGCAGACGGTGGCCAGACATGTTCAGCCACCAGCCTGGCTTTGGTAGGAGCGGCTGCAGCGCCGTTGCAGTGTGCCGCTTGGCTGGTCTCCATTACGAAATCGAAAACCGCTTTCGCAACCTAATAAAGCGTGGAACCACAATTCATTCAATAACGTAATGAATGGGTTCTCTCGGCGCAGGCCACATTGAGCCAGTCTGTTCTTGGACGTCAGTTACTCGCGACAATATACTTTGCCCAAGTCTAGCTCCATGTTGATGCTCCATCTTAGTGCGAGCCCAAGCTATGTAATGTACAGGATGGCCTCGGGAAACTATGAGATGTATATCGATTGGGTCGGGATGACATACATATGCACAAGCTGACGAGGGCCTCATGCCCTTGTTGCAACCTTTCACCTGCCTAGACGAGACTTATACGAGTGTATGCAGTCGTAATATGGCGACTGAGCGATTTTGCGTGAGATGGGGACTTTTTTTTTTTTTTTTTTGGCAAAAGCCCTTACCCTCGGCCAATAACCATGAGGCCCCATGCTAATAGCAGCCTGCCGAGATAGAAAAACGCCCGAGTTAACTTGATCACGAAATCTCTTTTTAGATTAAAAGGTTTCTGCGCCTTTGCCGCGACGTTCCGGCCGTCGTTCTTCCCGCGACCGGCCCACCTACATGACGGTCAATGACCGGATGGCGGAGCTGAGCAGCGAAAATTTGAGACTTCGTCGGCGCTAATTCTCACGATGCGTCTCCACAAAGCACCCAAGTACAATAGGGAATTGAGCCAATTAGCTATTATGAGCTTGGAAATAAGGGAGACAGGAACTACTGTAGGATTGGTAGGTGCTAATATTATCTACTCCGTATGATGTACATGTATGTACGTGGAAAGAATGCACCTTCTTGTGGCGTTTTACACCCTGTGCATTCTCCTTATAACTCTCTGATAATAATAGTATTACATAATACTCCATCCGTACACTATACCCTCTGGTTTATTTTACAAATCTGTACGACTAGGTGCGGAGTCCCTTACTAATACATATGTATGTTGGCATTCTCTCAGTTTCGACGACACATTATCGACGACACATTATCGACAGATCTCAGGTGCATGGTATAAACACGCCGCCCGCCATAGGACTATGCAAGAAAGGTCATGGCAAGCAGGAAAACAGGCACTTAATGATAATGGAAGACAAGAAACTTACGGAAGTATCCCCTCCCACCCACGAGTCCTCTCCTCGCATCAGCTGCCATGTTCGTATACTCTTCCAGAATATGCCTCCCGCAAAATTCTGGCCACTCGTCCTCGACCGTCCTTGTGGGAGGTGGTGGCCAAACTTCCCCACCAGTTCCGTACTCCAACCACTTGATGAAACTGGCGACTGCACCCGTTGCGGGATCCCGCGCTATCAATACCCCCTTGTCTGTCTCGTGAATGTGCTCTATGGTGTTTCTGGTAATCCAGCCGTGGAAGAATTCCAAGGCCTGGGGACTCGGAAACTGGGCATGTGTGAGAAGATTGCTTTCCATGGCACCGAGGTGGATGTCCGAAATGACATGTGCGTCGTCCACAAGGGGGTGACGATGTCGAAGGCGGGGTTAGCCATGGTGATGTCGGGGCTTTGAGTTTTATCATTGAAGGCGCAATCGGGCTATTACCAACTGGAACTGGAGGAAAGTTGATATTCTAGGTTTTCGTTTTCATGCTGCACCGAGGACATCATCATCATGTGACTAGATTCCACAGTGGGTTCTGAAGCCGCGGACACGGTGGTCAACTTGATCTTTTGTTGTTGAGAGATGCCGTCAACCGTAACCCTATTATGCGCTGGTAATTTTCTGCCGCATTTATGACGAATTTCAACGTACGCTAGCAAGTGTATATATAAAGTTAATAGATATTATAGTTTACTACATCACCCACTGCACGCGTCAGTCACACTCACACCTCCCTCGTTCATTACAGAGTAGAGGCAAAAAAAAAAAAAAAAAAAAAAAAGCTTTGACTGACCCCACCACGTTGCGCTCCGTTTCCGGCTCGCCCAATTGTCGACGCTGCTGATTGCTGATTGCTGATTGCTGATTGCCCCGTCACCGCCATTCTAACAGCTCTCAACACCTGCATCGTCGTTGTTGGGCAATTGGCATTTCCTTCCGACTCTGACGGCTACACGTGTCCGACATCACGGCATCACTGCATCACGGCATCACGGCATCACGGCATCACTGGCACGGCACTTGCATTCGACGGCCCCAACCATATCAATCCCTGGCATTGCCATTGGCACCACCCGAGCCGCCTCGGAAAACTTTGAAAAATCAATCGCATCGACGGTTGTATCAATCAGTCTGCACCACACCGCTTCCAGCTGTCATCCATCCCGTTACAATCGAGGCTGACAGAAACAGCCAGCTGTAGCACGCGCGGGCGCACCAAAGCAGAATTATCCCATCCCATCCCATCCCATCCCATCCCATCCCATCCCATCCCATCCCATCCCATCCCATCCCTTCCCTTCCCTTCCTCCTTATCCTGCCATACGTCCTATTTGCCGCACCAACATACACACATACTCTCAGCTCGCCAGCGCCGACGCCGACGCCGACGCCATGCCTCGAGACAACAGGGACCTGGACAACGCATCGTCGAGTGGCCAATCAAAGCGACCGCCCTCGATCACCGCGACAGCGATTCTCAGAACGATACCACAAATACCTCGGGAGCTCCATCCCACCAGCATCGCACCAAGACTCATCAGACTCATCAGAAGCATCACCACCACGTCGGCCGCTTCAACGCGCGTCCCTTCCACCAAAGCTTTCCACAAACAACATGCGCATACCAGCGCCCACGGCCAACCACCCAAGTTGACGCGACGACAGACTTCAAGACCGGCCTCGCCCACCGAGGTCGAGCGACCGCCGTACCGCAGAGCTACCAGCGAAGTCAAACTTGCCCGTCAATTGTCCTCCGCCAACCTTCCCAAGAGCCTGTCGCCCACGAGCCTGAAGCGCAATCGCTCCCACGTAGAGGTCGGCAAGCGAACTCGATCCTCGGACAAGCTCAAGCGGACGTCGAGCGGAACCGGCATACATCGCCATACACCCAAGACCAGTAAGAACAAAACCCAGGTGCATTTCGATCTTGGTAGCGACGATCAGGAAGACGAATGGGTCGATGCCAGCGGCTCCAATTCGCCGTATCTGTCTCGGAAAGGCTCGCTCACCAACGGCAGCGCGCAGTCTTCGCTGCGACACGAGCCAAGCACAGAATATTCTCAGCCCGCGACCCCAGCGCTCCTTGCCAAACCCAGCAACAATCCGCGTTGCCCGCGTCACCCGTGTCACCGCCGTCACCGCCGTCACCGCCGTCACCGGCCGACAAGGAGACATCACAGCACAAGGAATACATCACGTCTCGGCTCTTGCAACGAACCCCTCACACGGTGCACCACCCCAGATGACTGTAGACCTTGCCAAGGGCGCACCCGCCCAATTGGCCAGATCCGTCAGCTCGACCCATCGCACTGCAATCCCCTTGACGGGCAGCAATCCAGACGAGCTGGTTTCACGATTCGTCGACACCCCTGGATCTGGCCTGACCAGCCACGGTTCCTTTTTTATCAGCAACCCACCCACAGCACAAGCCAAAGATCAGATGATGTGCCTCGAAGACCCAACTCCATGGCCAATCTGGACCAATCTCTCAAGAGATCGTCGGAACCAAAAACACGAGCACCAAGTGAAGTGGACACGAGCGCATTAATTCCAAAACCAGGCAGACGGACGGCGGCTCCTCTCGCGGAAACATCACGGACCCAGCAGAAATTGAACCTGCAGCGAGCCAGTTCCGTTTTGGAACCCGGTCAGGGACTGTCTGGAGCCGGAGGGGTGGTCGGAGCGAGCCCCTTGATTGGAGTTGGCGGGCCTGGCTACGACGGAGGAAACAGTCGCGATCCTCGCATCAGTAAGCTTCTGGAGAGGACAGGGATGGAGTACCTTGTGGTTCGAAGATACCAGAACCCCGCCGCCCGATCGCTTGACCGTCTCAGCCGCCTCCAAGGCATGGACAAGACGCGAAGGATACCGCGAACACACACCAGAGCCGTCAATGGCAAGCACGGGCACGCCGTGGATGCGAACGCTCGCCACATGCGAAACGTCAGCATGCCCGATCCTCGCCCGACCGCACTCAAGACTGGCGGCTCAATAAGAACCAACGGAGCTGGTTCTAGCCTTGAAGGAGACGACGTCAGCCGACTCGACGAACGACTCAGTGGGGTGAGCTTGGTTGCAGCAGACGAGGAGGATGGAACCAACGCCTTGCTACGAAATCTATGGGAAAAGTCCATGGATCTAAGCGCCAGCACTGACTGAAGAAACAACTACAATCCATTTCACTCTGCACCATGCGCCGTACATTATACACAAACACGGACCAAGAAAACCCCAAGGAGCCCGTTACCTCACCGGCCTACATCAGCGGTCGTTACATACCAACCCGCGGACATGATTGGAGCTCGAACAACAAAAATGCCATTATTTGCTTCCGGGAAATGATCTTCGGACATGGTAGATTCAAAACTCAATCCCCCGCCAATCCCTTTTTTTCCAGCACAGTATGTGCTGTACAGACAAAACTTGGCATGGCGCTATATCTTGAAAGGATAATGTACTCTTAATGACTGATGATTAATTGACTATTGCCTACGGGCTTGTGCACTGCCGATGTCCTGCATATAAATTGACGGTGTCAGTTCACGCCCATGTATGCATCTATTTTCAACACGGTTATATACGGAGTAATAACAGACGAGATGTACGCCTCCCAACCAGCATTTATGTTGCCCCATCTAGATACTTGGCGCAGCGCCCTCATCCCCGTGAATATAAGAACAAATCTTCTGCAAATAAGCTGCTGGTCCCTGTTAATGAGCCCTAATGTATGAAGAAGTAAAAAAAAAAAAAAAAAAAAAAAGAGGCCAACGCCAGATCCCACATCAAACACTATACATTTGGCGACAACAGATCATACTTGACACATCGCTCAACCTGAACAAGTTAGCACAAAAAACTTCGTCGTGGGAACATGAATGGAAAGGAAGCCAACAACGTACATCATCCACACTCGCCTGCAGAAACTTTCTGGCCTCGAGCCCCGCCCAGACCAGAATCATGGAAAAGTCGCCGCCGCGCGCCATACTCGCGCCGGACTGGGCACCGAGCTGTCGCAGGATGGGCAACGAACTACTAAGGAGGTCGACGTCGGGGTTGAGACTCCGCCCTATACCCTCGAGGAGGAGGATGCTGATGACGACGTTGACAAAGTCTCCTTCCATGCGGACGTGGTGGTTGCGCACCATGGAGAGGACTTGTTGGAGGATGTCGCCGATCTTGACATTGCCTAGCGCGAGGGTTCGTGACTTGACGCTCAGGACGAGATGCTGCATCTTGAGCGCAAAGACTTCCTTGTCGAGGACGGCCTCGGGCTGGCGGCACCGTTCGCACATGAGGTGACCGGCCTTGTAGCCGTCGAATTCGGCCACGGCACGGAACAGGTCTAGGAAGTTGGCGCGGTTCGTCGCGTTGAGCTCGGTGACGAGCCCTGTGTCGATGAAGATGAGCTGGGGGCGGTAACCTTCGGCGTCGATCTTGGCAAGCTCTGCTTCCCAGGCGGCCTTGTTGGCGCGATGGCGGTACGGGCGCAGACGCTCGAGGACTTGCTCTGTGACGTCGGCGTCGTTGTTGTGCGCGTTGGTGTCGGGTCTCTTGGACTTGGATATCCGGAGCTCCGGCTGGGCGGCTTGGTAGAAGCGCACCATGATGTTGCCGGGGTGGAGGTCTGCGTGCACGAAGTTGTCGAGGAGGAGCATGCGAAGGAAGGCATCGAGGCCCTCGTCTGCAATGTCATGCTGAAACTCGCCGCCGCCGTTCTCCATAAAGACGGCGAGAGGGATGCCCTGGGCGAACTCTTCGATGAGCACGTTGCGCGTGGTGAAGTCGGTGTAGGGATAGGGGAAGGAGGCGGTGGAGCGGTCCTTGAAGTTGCGGCGGAAGGTTTCGAGATTGGCGGCCTCGATGCGCAGGTCGAGCTGGAGCTTCATCATTTCGCCAAACTGGCTGACCTCATCGGGGAGTGAGAGCCATTCAATCGTCGGAATGGCGTTGAGGACGGAGGCGAAGAAGGCCATGATCCTGAGGTCTCGCCTCACCGTTCTCTCCACCTTGGGATGCAGCACCTTGACGGCCACGTAAGAGGATGGTACACGCTTCGGTGTGCTCTTGAGCACCGTGTCTACGTTTCGTCGCATGTTTTCTGTCAAGCCCTCACTTTCTTCGTGGCTGTCGAGGCCCTTGGACATGGACATGGCGAGCTCGGGCTTGAGCTTTGCTTTGTATACCTGCGCGATGGCCCCCACTCCCAAAGGCTTTTCGTCGAACTCGTCAAAGATGTCTTTGAAGTCGCGCCCGTCGAAGGCTGCCTCCACCGTTTGGCGAGTAGCGTGCATGGAGTGCGCTGGTGCGTTGGAGTGAAGCTTGGACATGGTGTCGCACATCTCATTGGGGAAGATGTCGGATCGAGAGGCTGCCCATTGGCCTAGTTTGATGAAGGCCGGGCCTGCCAGCTCCATTGACTTGACGAGAAATCCATACCACCAGAGCGTCCCGATTCTCTCGTTGTCGCGATCTGCCTGTCGTGTGCCAACCCAAATCGCGGGGACTGTGATGATGACGGGCACGAATATGACCACCAGCTGGAGGAATCGGAGCCCGGTGCATATGGGCTCCCACATGCACATGTCGAGAAAGATGATGATTCTGTGTGCAACTCTGTACAGTCCGTGTTCGTCCTCGCCGACGGCTTTTCGTATCTCCTCGCGAGAGACGTCCAGCATTCGCAGCTCTCCCGTCTGGTCTGAGCCGCCATTGTCCTTCTTCGAGAGCTCGACGAAAGCTCCAGCGCTCAATGCGGCCGCGCCGGCTGAGGCGTGTAGAGCAAGTCGTATCGGTGAGAAGCCATTTTGGGGCCCCTCGACGGTATTTGCCTTGTTCGATGAAGAAGTCGTGGCGCGGCACGCCGCAAGAGGAGTGTCGAATTGGCCGTGGCTTGTCCGAGTGGTCGAAGCCAAGTGTGGCACCTTATGAAACAGGACCTCATGACGACTCGGAATCTTGGTTGGACTACCGTTGCATGCAAGATGCGCCCATTTTCGGCGGCAGAGGAGTGTGACCACTGACGAGATTGCTGTTGTTGGAATTCCGCACCAGACGTGTGAGCATGAGCGGCGCTTTTATTTTATTTTATTAGCACGCCTGGTGGGTGGTGCCCACAGTGCGGCGGCGGTGGCAGCACGGAGTAGTGACGTAGGGGATTCGGTGAACCAGTTCCTTATCAGTGCGATAAGATTTCGGACTGGCAAATTTCCTCGCCCATCCATCCTATCCCATCCCATCCCTCTTCATCCTGCATCCTTCTTCCAGCCTCAGCCTCACTTCCATCACGGATCACGACCCTCCTCTCGACAACGCGCTCCGCATCGTGCGTCCATAGCTGGTATCCCTGCGTACACGTTTATATCCCTTTCTTGGCTCCGCCATGGGCTGGTTCTGGGCCGAGCCTACTCCCACTGCCGCGCGCACGCCCAGCGGCCACCCCCGTCGCAGGCAATGGAGCACCACCTCCCGTACGCAGCCCTCAGAGTACCTCCTAACCTCTTCGCGCATGCCGTCCTCATATGACACTGACGACTCTGAATCATGTATCTAGGCCGGGTGTCCCATGCACACAAAGACCCTCGATGCGCTAAACCCCAACAAAAACCTCAAAATCCGGTCGGCCCGACAGCGTCAGCATGTCCCGTGCCCCACGAGGAGGCTCGCATCACAGACGACGAGTCCAGATCGTTGATGTCGCATCTCAACCCACTTAATTACATGTTCCCCGATCTGTCGCAGCAGCGCGCTCCTAACCAGACGATCGCGCTCCCCACAAGTCGAGAGGAGTCAACTATTCCCAAGGGTTCTGGAGACGGCACATGGGAGTATCCTTCCCCCAGCAAATGTACAACGCTCTGCTGCGAAAGGGCTACACAGACACCGACATCACAGCCGTCGAGCCAATGGTGTCGGTCCACAACTTTCTAAACGAAGGCGCCTGGGCCGAGATCATGGGGTGGGAGCAGCGTTTCGCTCCGGGCCTATATCACGGGTGGCGGGTCTGTCGGCGCGGCGAGGCTCATGCTCCCGAGGAGCTCGAGCGCAACTGGAATGGAAACGAGCCCGAGCCCAGTCTCATTCGTTTCCAGGGCAGGCCCAGGGACTTGACGCCAAAGGCCACGATGCTTCAGGTGCTGGGCTGGATTTACCCTTCAAAGTTTGGGTAGGCATACGTCCTTGTCTTTTGTACTTTTCTGTAAAAGCAGAGGTTCTGACGTGCACGAAACAGCACCGAGCCGCCTTTTGACCGACACGATTGGTACGTCTCCCGTGATGTCAACGGCGAGCAACAGCAGGTTCGCTACGTCATCGACTACTATTCTGGCGAGCCCGAACCTACCGGCGAGCCCGTATTCTATCTCGATGTCCGCCCTGCAGCCACGCCCCGAGGCGCTGCTGAACGAATCATCCGTTGGAGCACAGATGTCTGGTGGAAAGCAGTTGGAGGAGACAAGAGGGAACAGGACCCCAGCCATTCTTCCGCCACAACGCTTCCAAGCCGTGAGCTTGAGAAAACCGGGCAGTCTTCCAGACAGACGGAAAGGGTTGTCCTATGTACTTTTGATGTACTTTTAAGGCTGAAAAGGAAAAAGAAAAAGAAAAAGAAAAGAAAAAGCAACACGATATTCTACTCCTCACTAGCATGTCTTTGGGTTGGTTGGCATAGCTTTTAGTAATGATTGAAACGAAATAAGCGTTTTTGAATGATGGTATAATGCAAGATGTACGAGTTTATTCGAGTCCCTGCGTTTGTGGATGGGAGAAAGCCATGAATTTCATCCTTTTCGAAGAAAGTTTTACACCAGACTTATGTAGACAAATTGCCTGTTGCTGAATAGGCGCGTAGTATCCAACGAAAAAAAAAAAAAGCGGGCACTTGTACTGAGATAGAGTGCAGGGTCCACTCAGCCCAATCTGGACTTTTGGACTGCACATGAAGCGGCAACCACCAGTCAGAAGCCGCCCGCCAGTCACGGGTGGGTCAGACCCCAACCATTAGGTGGAGAAGAGCCAAAATCCCTTCCGTCCCAAAGGGGATGGGGAGGAAAAAAAAAGGATTAAAAAAAAAAACAAGAAATATTTCATAGACTTGGTTTGCCCATTTTGCTTCAAAAATAGAGGCGATGGCACCAGAATCCTCGCCGACAAAAAGCGAGCCACCAACAAAGGACGCTGCACCCGATCCGACCAACGCCTACAGTCGACTGCACATCACCCCGTTGGACCGAGACCTCCTCAAAATCGTCCTGCCGGCCTCGGTGCTTCCCCGCGCCCGCAACATCTCGCTACACACGCTCGAGACGTTTCCCGAGAAGCGCTACGGCTTCGTGGACCTCCCCTCTTGGACGCCGAGAAGCTCAAGAAGAGGCTCAACGGGACGACGCTCAAGGGCACCAGGATGCGCGTGGAAAAGGCCCGCGCGGAGGAGAGACCCGAGCCGCCGGAGGGCCATGCCTCGGACGCGGACGCCAAGACGAGCAAGAAGAGGAAAGCCGCAGACGGGCAGGAGCCGTCCAAGAAGCGCAAGCGCGACGTCAACGTAATACAAGGCGTGGTCCTCAAAGACAGGAAAGTGAAGCGGGGATGGACCGAGTCTACTGATACAAAGGTGAAGAACAAGCGGAGCAAGGACAAGTCGTCCGCCAAGGACAAGGACCAGGAGAAGAAGATGAAGCGCCCAAGGTCGAAATACACGGACCAGGACGAGTGTCTCCTCAAGACAAGATTGCCCCCGAACGCGGTGGGCAACTTACCTGCCGGGGAAGCGTACAAGAAGAAGAAGAAGGGGGAGGGGAACGCGAGAGAAATCATTGTTCACGAGTTTGAAAAGACGACCACCTTTCCTGGCTTTTGAAAAACCAAGTGCCGGATAGGCAGGGCAAGGAGGCGGTGGACTTTGTGGACGGCAAGGGCTGGGTCGACGAGGATGGGAACCTCGTCGAGGCAGTAGAGGTCAAGGCCAGGGCCAGGGCCAGGGCCAACGACAGGGTGACCAAGGCGAAACCCAAGAAGAATAAGAACCCCGTGGAAAAGAATATTGAAGCCCAGGAATCCTCCGACGACGACAGCACAAGCAGCAGCGGGACGTCTTCGGAAGAAGAGGACTCCGACTCGGATACCTCCGATTCAGGAGCACCAGAAGACATCGAGACGCTCCAGAAAGGCGGGGATGCGGTATCGAAGAAAGACCAAAGCGATACATCATCAGGCAGTTCTTCTGACGAGGACAAGGACGAGGACGAGGACGAAGCGAAAGAACAAACAAAACCCGCCGGCCAAGAAGGTTCCCGCCCCATGTCATCCAGTTCCTCCCGCAGCCTCACCATTCGAATCCCCCGACTACGCCCGGCAAAGTACACCCTCTCGAAGCACTTTACAAGCGTCCGAAACCCGACAGGGCAGTCGCACTCGCCGCACCCGCCGAGTCATTCAGTTTCTTCGCCGCTGGCGCTCAAGACGATGATATCGAAGACGAGGACACTCGTGCGGTTGCCGTGCCCCTGACCCCTTTCACTCGCCAGGATCTGGAATGGAGAAACGTTAGAAGTGCTGCTCCTACTCCCGATACTGCTCATCCGAGTCGCATGAGGAACTTTTGGGCTCCGGACGATGACGAAGAGGATGGAGTCCATGGGGATGGGGAGGCAGAGGCAGAGGGCAAGGGAATAAAGAGACACGGCCGGACGGGCAGCAGGGGACGAGCGACTTCAATCTTGGTTCTGGGAAAACAGGCGTGACTTGAACAAGTCTTGGATGACGAGGAGGAAGGCGGCAGCCAAGGAAAAGAGGCACAGGGAGAACAAGTCGCGGGCCTCCAAGGCAATCTAATGAAGCACCTGCGTTTTCAATGCATTTGACATACCGGCCATTTATCTTATATCGCATCATCGTTACGCTTCATCTAAACCGAACCGAATTCTGAATTGAACAAGCGAGTAAAAGTTTTCGAACTCTAGGAGTGTACATTAATGATTACAAGCTGCAAGCTAGCGCGAATAATGCACAGTTCAAAGTTCCGATCTTCAACCCGGTGATGTGCAGCTATCCAAGTCATCCTTACAAACATGCGGCCTGTTGTCCTCCGAGCACGTAGCGCATCTTTTCTTTAGCTTCGTCATTCTGCTCCCAGTCAGTGCCTCATATATGCCCAAGGTGTCGACCGTAGGCCGTTTCAGGGTGCGCTCTATGATGATGCTGTCTCTAGGAGGAGTGCTTGTCGCCTGCGATGGCTCAAGCGGCAGCAGCATCTCGGGCTCTGGTGACCAAGTGGCCCATTCTCGTGAATGGAAGCCTTCTTCACGGATATTATTCTGACTGTTCTGACGGAGCTTGTTCAATACATGGGGAATACTTGGCCTTGACTTTCCCATGGCGATTGATTTGTTGCAGGAATTTGCGAGGAACGACGACGCCGGGATTCTGAACTGACTGAGTTACCCAGATGCTTTCCGCTGGCCCCGACGGACGATTCAGTGCCCCGGCGCTCTTGATAATAGGTACCGGCGCTGAAGAGAGCGTTTTTGTTGAACACACTGTCATCACATGGTACAGACAAAGGCAATGGCTGTTCCCATACACTCTCTGGAGAATTGGATACCAAGCCGCTATGTGCATCGACACCCCTGCGGTACAAATTAGACGATTGAGTTTGTAGCAGTTGTTCGATTTCAACAGGCGGCTTGAGCCAATCATTGGTGCATTGTCGTGGCCGTAACTCTGGAAACGATGTGATATTGGAGCCGTCATCTGTTGAGCGAGACACCCGCTTGTTCAAAGCTGGATTTGTTGACGGTGGGAAAAGAGAGGCGAAGCGGCAATTCGAGTCCGTTCTTTCGGCCTCGATCATTTTCTGGCATCGAACACACTTCGACAATGAGTGGCATCTGAGGCAGTGTTGGCTGTTTCCGTCTTCGAAATGACCGGCTGAGGACATAGAATCTCGAAACTCGGCTACGTCGGAAGATGGACTTTTAGCCCAAACGATTTCAGATACACTACCTCGGGATAGTATAGTCGTTTTTGTCGACGAGTCAAACCTGGAATCCGTCATGGAGAATTCTCGGTCTCCCCAATTGGTATACGAGAAGACCGTTCTGGGCAAGCTGATCGTCGTCGCAGGATCTGCAGCGGCGGAAAGACGAGGCGTGATCGAGGTTCTTCCGTATTTAAAGCCTGGAGTTGTCGGTTCGTCATCTTTTGTACCTGTTCCACAGCCGTGGGCTCTTCTAGGACATGCCAGGGACACAAAACTCTGACGAAGAGTATCAATGACTATCCCGACCATGTCCTTGATGTCTCCATCGCTAAGAAAGTACATCTGACTTCCCTTTCCCTTTGGCGGTTCTGATTCTCCAGCAAGCGTCACAGATGCATGATGAAGCCGCCGTTTTCTTAGGTGAGCCCTTGCTCTGATTTCTGCTTGCCGCATAGCATCTGTTTTGAATGTATTCTGACTTGTGGTAGAATGATGGGTTTGTTGCTCCTGACATTGGTCTCCTGAAGATGTTGCTACGCGACGGTCATTACCAAGCCTTGAACTGCTAGCCGACGACGCCCTAGCCGTCTCGATCTTCGGTCGAGATTCCATTGCCTTGCTTTCGTCTTTTGCCATGGAGAAATGGTGATATTGTGCAGGGCGTCTATAGGGTCCAGTAGCCGTCGCAGTGTCGGCCAGTGTACTGAGATGAGGATAGAATAACGGGCTGAGCAAACGATATAGGTGATGGACTTGACGGGGTTGAAGCTTGTGCAATACAAGTGACGCAAAGTGCCAATCCCCCTCTCCCCCAAAACGAAGAGGCGGATGAATAGGGCGGCAGCCGTTGCTACATGAGTTCCTGAGTTCCTGCCCAAAATGTAGACCTCATTAGTCCAAGGGATGCTGCGACCGTGGAAATTTGAAACTGGCAACTTGTACTGCATATTGTATCACATTGCTCATGAATGCCTGTACTAATCAAATACCACTTTTTGACCAGTAAATGCCACTGTCTTCTGCGTCTCCCTCGCCTTCTTTCTTGCTTCCCAACTTGGATGCAGCGTCCCTTCATCGTCTCTCTTCCTAGGTTTGAGTGCCGGCGCGGCCTCCCTTGCCCTTGCGAGTATGCACTGCCAGGGCGTTGGATGCCTTTCTTCCATGGTAATTTTTTTCCTTGATCGTCACCATCAACTGCGCCTCGCCGCATGTCCCAGCCTGAGTCCCTACCACCTTTGTTTGACGACTTCTGCAGGTGTTTGGCACCGGACCCGTACTTTGCCTCCCAAATCGCCTGTCGCGCACGTTGTCCACGGCGCTTCTTTGGCTTTGCCTCCTCAATGTCGGACGCAGATTCGGAACCTGAGATGTAGCCTCCCATAAGCGAGGGAGGAATGTTGAACCCCAATCTGGCCAGGCTTCATGGCTGATGAGGCCTTCTTTGCTGTTTTTGTTTCTTCTCTGACGGTGGCGATGGTGATGGGGACGATGCTTGGGATTCAGGCTCTGCCTCTGAATCTTCATCACTCGAGCCAGAGACTGAAACATCATCCAAATTGACTGTTTCTGTGCCTCGGAATCGGGCATACTTTTCATCGTTCCAATCCTCTTCTTCATCGGAGGAGCTTCCCAGTAGATCATTTAGGCTTTCAAAATTGTTCTCTTCATTCTCTTCTCCATCGCTGTCGGGCCCATCTAATGTTGTTGGCGGCTCATCAACGTTACTGCTGAAGCCCTCGAATTCTGATTCCTCGTCAAATTCACCGCCATCCTCAGCCTTTGGAGCGCTACTGATTGGCTCTGATGTGGCCAGAGATGGCTCCATCAGGGCCGAGGGCTGGTCCTCTTGGTCCTTATGTTTGTCTCTGCGCGATCGCTTAGAATCGTCGGGGACTGGCGCATTCAGGATATTGCAAACAGCCTTTATTGCTCGGTCGACGGCCTGTTTTACCGGTTGCCTGTTGTACAAGCTGCTGGTGACATTATGAAGCGCGGTTTTCTCCTCCTCTGGTAGGTCGGGTTTCGAGACTCCTCTTCGTAGCTCATCAGGAAGATCGGGCGAGGCGGCAATTGACTTGACTTTGAGTAGAGACAGGTGTAAATGCGCACGGGCAGTTTGATGCAAATCGAGAGACTGAGCCATGTTAGTGCGAGAAAGTTCAGCCAGTTTATTTGATCTCAACCGTATTGCGTGGGTTCACAATACCTTCAATACGGAGATTTCTCGCTCCAGCCGCTGCGTTTTGTCTGGAGTTATGCCCTGATCTCGCAGCCTTTTGCTGAGCCGCTGCCTCTCGAAGCCTTTCGACGCCTTCAAGGCTCTGAATACTTCACTTTGGTATTGGTCCAAGATGTCGTTCAGGCTTGAACCACTGCCACGCTTTCGTTTGGGCATTTTTGCTGTGTGGTCATGGAAAGCATGCATGCAGCTTGCGCTTGAACGTTGGCGAGTTGGCAGAAAAAGTTTGAGTGTGGACACAAGGAATGCACTGTGAGAGACCAGCTGCTTATTGGCACTATCACGCCTATTCCCACAGTGCGAATGATCAATCACACTTTGCTACATCATGAAAAGAAAAGAAAGTGACGATTCGCCCCCACCGCCAAAACCTCAGCATATTCTGCGTGTAACTCTAGAGGCTAATTTGTCTGCTAATTTCCCACTTGGGATTAATTCAGATTTATATAGCTAGATGGTTTTTTTCATATGTTCAAGAGCAAGGGCCATGTCATATAATTGGTAAAACGCGGTCGCAAACGCGATGTGGGTAGCGGCGAATCGTTTAATGACTTACTTTTTTCACCCACACTGTTAGACTTCTTGATGACGACCTCTGGTGGGGTACAACCGTGATGCTACTGATGCTACTGCACTTGCTTGTGTACTAAAGTATACATATATGTTCATCAGCAGGCGGGGTCGCTGCTCCATGTCGTTGAATCTCAGTAGAGCAGTCTCATGCGTCATTGATCGAAACTTGCTATACTTTCCGTTCAGACCAGAACTCTCCATCTTCACTTCCTACTTCATAGTGATACCCTAGTGTAAAAGGGAATCATGGCTTCTCAAACGGGTGACGCTCCACTTGCCGCTGGCAACCTATTCAACGTCGATGGACTTGTTGTCTTCATCACGGGAGGAGGCACTGGTAAGTCTTATGTCTAGTTTCTCTCGTCCATAACCATTGAGAAATATAGAATGCATCATCCGTGCTAATAACCGCAACCGCAGGCATTGGACTCATGTTTGCAAAATCCTTGATTCAAAATGGTGCGGCCAAGGTCTACATCGCCGGGAGACGGGAGAAAGTTCTACAAAGGCAGCGTCATCTATTGGATCCAACGTCATACCCGTCAAATGTGACGCAACTTCAAAAGAAAGCCTCCAAGAAGCCGTCAAACTTGTCGAAAAGGACTCGGGTTATCTGAACCTCTTGGTTTGCAATTCCGGCATTACGGGCCCCTCTGCCGGTCCTCTCACGGAAGAGACGACTCTGGACGAGTTTGCAGAGGGCAATTTCGCTTTGGACATGGCAGCCTATGTAGAGACATTTGCTGTCAATACGGCCGCGCCTTGGTTCACAGCCATGGCCTTTTGAAGTTGCTGGATCTGGGGAACAAGAAGAAGAATGTAACTCAGCAATCGCAGGTGATTATAACAAGCTCTATTGCTGGATTCAACAAGACATCCACGGCAGGCTGGGCGTACAGCCAGTCCAAAACCGGAGCGGTGCTAGCCGCGAAGCAACTTGCCACGAACTTGCCTCGATGGAACATACGGTGAGCGAATTTCCTGGTCATGGACGCTGCACCTACACGGAGAATTCTCTTTTTCTCTTCTGTCGACTAACATAGGAACCCTTTCGTATAGTGCAAACTGTATAGCGCCTGGAAGTAAGTTGACTCGAGTTCTTTGGAACGGGAAATTCGCGTCTCCCGCCGGCTCGGATACCGAGAACTGACAATGTGGCTTGTGTACCACTATTAGTATTTCCGAGCGAAATGTCGATTCCGTTCATACAAAACTACCGGGACGATTCGGGAGGCTACGGCCCCGTTCCCACGACCACGGTTCCCATGGGGAGACTTGGCGAAGAGACGGATATGGCTGGAACCATTCTCTATCTGGCATCCAAAGCGGGTGCGTACTGCAATGGTGTGGTTGTAGTACTAGACGGAGGGCGCCTGAACACATTCCCATCAATCAATTAGACTACCGGGTATTAAATAGTATCTATCGATGATGACGGAGACATTTCAAAAGTCCTCATCTTCCCAGCTGGAACACGCAAGAAGGCTTAGCTCAAGAGTAGATATTGCAGGGAGACCCTGGGTGCCATCACGGGGAGGAATTGAGAGAATTATCGCTTGGTACTAGAGTATACCGTGAGAGCAATATGCCCGACATAATGCCCCGACACAGTTTCCGGTGTACAATAGTGTTTAGTGCGTCATCGTCATCGAAAAACTTCCAGGTGACCGACCAAGCGACCAGAGACAAGGGCGGGCAACGTGGTTTCATTGCAGATGCTGGAATGTATACGTATGTATGTATGGCTGCTTGTCAGGGCCAACAACGTCATTGGTGGGGGCCCAACAACCATGAAGCATGGCAAGTCCAGGTTTCGGGAGGTTTCGCTCCATCTGATGCTTGGCCGGGGTTTCGGCTGGGGTTTTCGGCTGGGTGCACCAATCGAATCGAATCGACTCGGCACAAGCGCTGGGCCGCCCGCGTCTAAGGAAACATTTGAAGCTTGCCAAATTGAGCTGCTTGACCCCGCACCGGATGATGAAATGGCATTGTGCAGAGTATCACTCAATAAATTGCTATTGGGAGACGTCTTCAGTACGTGTTTCGAATTCGAATCGCTGACTGTGCACGGCCGCTTGAGACGAAATTGGTCTTCAAAGTGGCAGCCATGTCGTGAGTCAACAACCTCCATGAAGTAGCAATAGTGAAAGCCCAGCATTTCATCAGACTTGGTCTGATTCGGCACTTGAGGCTCGATCAAGACATGTCCACGCCCCCTTGGCTAGTTGGAAGACTATGCGGCCACGCTGCGGAATTTTCAACAAGGCCGGCTGCGGGCGATGACATGTATGTACGTACTCCGTATAGGGAGTTGGCAAGAGCGACCAGACCCAGCCGCCCGACCTACCCCGCGTTGATGCCAAGACCATTTATTTTGCCATCATTGATTGCTAGGAGCGAGCACGGCGTCGCGTCAACAATGCCAGGGCCCGAAACCCCGCAACCGGTCTTTTCGGGTGATAAACGGCTCAGCATGTATCATTGCCAGGTCCCAAACTCCAATAACTTGTTGTGTACTCTAATCCGTGTGTGACTGGACAACTGGACGCCTCCTCAGAGGACAACAACGCACGCATTCACACGCCCCAAGTGACTGGTTTGGAGAAGGGTGGGCAAATGGTAGGTCAGTCAACGACGCCACTTCGTCCGACCTCTCGAGCTGTCTACATATTGCCAGACATCTTGGGGAGGGGGCGTGGTATACACCCAACACTCTTGGAGTTGAGGACAGGAGGAGCACGAGATGGTGTCGACATGGCCATCTATTTTACTCCCCGTGTCCCCCAACCAAGTCTGCACCGCGTGCCTTTATATCTCCAACACACAATTTTCAAACGTGTTGCTATCTCGGCTTGTTCGGTATTCCATCGGGGTTTCATCGTCTTCTTTTTATAACCTTGCTGACTTGTCCGTCTCTGCCTCCGCTGCCAAAAGCGTCCAGTGGATGATACCCACCGGATCGTCGTCATTCGTCATTCGTCAACGGTCCGTTGTATATGTGCATGTGTCGTTAATAGGACAAGCAGGGCGACCCCGCAGCCGGAGTTCACGCTTGTGTCTGCTTTCTCAGTTATTACCACGACCCTGCCTGACCTTCCCAACGGTGGCGGCTCGAGTGTCCCCAACCGTCTTCCTCGTGTCGAGAGTTTGCTGCAATAACTCTCCTCGCACTCATCTCGGGATAAATTCTTCGTCGGTACGCAGCTATCAGAATCAACTTCGCGCCGTGTAAGCTTGGGTTCTTTGCTCTTTTGACCCTTGTAAGTCTCCCCATGTTTGCCTAGCACCACCGGCCGGTCGGCCCCATGTCGAACGCCCCTCCTGCGGCAGCCAATGTCTTGCAACGAGCGGAGTCGCTCCCCGGATCCACCACGGCACGGCAGCTTCTAGCAGCTCTGCCGAGATCGTTATCATGACATTGAGTTTCGGTTGTCTGAACAAATGCTATGGCAAGTTTGAAAAGTCTTCGAGGTTCGCCTTGGATGCCAAATAGCTTTTTCAGGCGTGCGAGCCATGTCAAAATAGGCGGAGCTCTGGTGCAGATGGCAAACTGGTATTCCGTTGTTTACGAGAGAATGTCTGGTTTCTCTGCAATTGGCCATTTTCCATTTTCGAACATGCTGAGTTGTTGTTTCAAGAACCTTCAACCCCATAGCTAACCAGTCTGTGTTTCAGGCATTCTACTCGAGCTCCAGCTTCGCGCCATCTTCCCCAACGCATAGCCCTTCGTAATTCGACTCAACACAACAGTCAAGCTTCTTCGCAATGGCAGGTGGTTCAGTAAGGCAGGCCGCCGAATCGGCTCGCAATAAGACCTCGGAAATAATTGCTGCTGCAAGAGCCGATGGACTGGCCGTTTCTCACGACCTCCTCCACACTCCATACATGAGAGCCGCCCTGCCCTTTATCAATGGCGGACTCAGCGGTATGGTGGCCACCTCTGTGATACAACCAGTCGACATGGTCAAGGTCAGAATTCAGCTCGCTGGTGAAGGCAGCTCCGGCGGCCCTAGAGCCACTCCGCTCTCCGTCACCAGACAGATCATCGCCAGCGGCAAGGTGCTCGATCTGTATACTGGTCTTTCTGCGGGTCTTTTGCGACAAGCAGTATATACAACTGCCCGTTTGGGATTCTTCGACACCTTTATGGCATCGTTGAAAACACGAGCCACTGGTCAAGGCCGAGAAGTTGGGTTTGCAGACAGAGCTACTGCAGGCTTGGCCGCAGGAGGTTTTGCCGCTATGATCGGGAATCCCGCCGACTTGGCTCTCATTAGAATGCAGAGTGATGGCCTCAAACCTTTGGCAGAGCGAAAGAATTACAAATCTGTCATCGATGCCTTATCGTCCATCGCCAAAAGCGAAGGTGTCGGTGCCCTATGGGCTGGTGCTGCACCAACCGTCGTCCGTGCCATGGCACTGAATTTTGGCCAACTCGCCTTCTTCAGCGAGGCCAAGGTGCAGCTAAAAAGAACACCGATCTATCCGCACGGGCCCAAACCCTCAGTGCCAGTGCCATTGCCGGATTCTTTGCCAGTTTCTTCAGCTTGCCGTTTGACTTTGTGAAGACGCGACTTCAGAAGCAATCCCGGGGTCCCGATGGAAAGCTTCCCTACAAGGGTATGGCAGACTGCTTCGCCAAGGTAGCCAAACAAGAAGGTCTCCTGAAATTCTATCGCGGCTTCAGCACCTATTATGTCCGCATCGCCCCCACGCGTAAGTGTAGCCCGATTCCCGATCGGTAATATCTGAAAGACTGACGCTTGGCAGCATGGTAACATTGATTGTTGCCGACTATCTCGGCTGGTTGACGAAGTGACTCGAAGAGTGATGAAGGTTTGATGCCATGGAGTTCGGAGTAGCAAATGCGATGAATGCTGTTTCAGTGGATTTTGCTCAAATACCAGTATCTGATATTGATGTTTTCTTTTGCCCTGCGTATGTTTAGTTTCGGAGCCATGAATAACAAAGCCTGAGGAATAAATGGCGCCCATCAGATACAATCGGCTTTAGAAGGGTCGTCTCGCGACATTGTGGCGCGCGATTCTAATTGTCCGTGAAAATTCTTAACTCAGAGCAGAGGGCAAGTATTGTGGCCACATAAAATCTGTTGTTGCACGAAAAAGGGCGCAGCCGACTGGCCACTTAAGCGACTTCGGCCCGCTCTGATAGGTGGCCGGCCCACTTCGATATTCGTGTGTACAGTCGGAGCAATGAACAGATAACAATGTATGCCTTGTTTATAACGCAAAAGGGGACGGAAGAAGATGAATTTGTATCCAAAAAGCTGGCATCTATCTCGTTTAATTGAATGGATGGATCAATACAATTTGGAGGATTCTGTGCGACTAATTCTGTACTGCGAGCCATCTCAACTCGATTGATAACACGATTAACAAAACCTCAGGCAGGCCTGGGACTCTACTCGGATTGCAACCTGAACCGACGCATTGTCACGGCAATAGAGAATTCCACGAGCCTTGTATTTCTTTTGAGCCTTTCTATACGAAGGACGAACGATTTTGAACTTGTTGAAGTGTGTCTTCAGGCTTTCCCTTTCCATCAACAATTAATAGATGGTCCACGACTCCACGTGATTCCGCGCACCACTTCGCGCAGCTCAATGACGCAAGAGGATCCGACTTACAAGCTCCACCCATCCGTGACGATTAGACGACATCCGCTCCATCAGGACCATCACCACGCCGTTCCCTCACGACCTTGAGCTACCAGACACGCACCATGTAATTATGGTCGCATCCAAGCGCAGCGCTTCCACCAGAAGCTCGAGACGCACAGCGGCAGGAGGGAGCAATGCCGAGCCGAATGTCTACCAACAAATGTTGGTGGAGGCGGGAGTATCGACCCCGGATCAGAGTGCGACGGAACGACCGCTGAAGCGCAGACGACCGGAACCCCGACAAGAAGTCAATCGCGAAACAGAACCCGCTTCTAGTCAGAAACATCCACAGCCAGGTGCCCAGGAGCGCGATGAGGATGGCGACGAGGACATCGAGTTCCAGGATGTAATCATCCCGGTGCCGACTGTTCAAACCATGGAACTGGGCTCTGATGACGACGACGATGATGACGAAGACGACGATGATGACGAAGACGACGACGACGACGAAGCTGTACAGTTCGAAAATGTCGACTTCACTGCGCCACTTGCCGAACCAAGTACTTCTACTGAGCAAAACAGTCACCTTGAACTCAACTTGAGTGCGCAAAAGCGGCCGCTTCGCCCTCCAAACGTCATGGTGAGCGGCGCGGACCGATTTCGAAGGAAGAACGAGCGCGTCGCATAGATATTCATAAAACCCACTTGCTCTGTCTTTTGTCGCATGTGTCTCGCAGAAATTACTGGTGCAATGATCCCCGCGTTCAAGAGTCATTACGGCCGCACCTGAATGAGAGGACGGTCAATTATCTTACTCCGAGTCCTCATTTACTGCAATTTGGACAGGCAGAGAGCCTGAAAAATGGCCTGAAGCAAAGTGTCGAAATGTGGAAGACGAAGTTCGTGATTACCGAACGGGGAATTCGGAGGGCCTTGTGGGCGGAAGACGTGACTCGATTGCAAGATGTGAGCTCAATGATGATATATTTTGCGGCGAACATACTACTGACAAGTATAAAACCTTAGTATGAACCACCAACCGATATGGACTCATGCTTGGATCGCGCCGAGTTTCGCGAAGCGTCGAAACGACTCAAGGCTCTCGGGATGTCGGCGCCCAACTGTATTGCGCCATGTTAAGAAGTGTCGGGGTTCGAGCGAGACTGGTCTGCTCACTGCAACCTTTGGCATGTGTGTCTGGTGGGCCAACACTGCCGAAACCCAACTCGGCCAAACGAGGTTCCAAAACTACCATCAAACAGCGTGCTGAAGAGGCCCTGGCGAAATACGAGGCCCTGGCAGCCAGCACGAGTGCATCAAGTGGATCTCCCGATACGTCGACGGCGCGGCGAAGGCTGGGTCACCCGAATGCGACAACGTACAACTTTGAACCTAAATCAGCACCGCCCAGGCCACAGAGGACGTACAACGACCCCGTGCGGATTCGCGAATCTGCTCATCCTATCTACTGGGTGGAGGTTCTAGACGAGGGACATCAAAAGTGGCAACCTGTCGATCCCGTGGTTACACATTCCTTCTGGAAACCAAAGGTGTTCGAACCGCCCATAACAGACAGGGAGAATAGCCTCTCTTACGTTGTGGCCTTCGAGGCTGATGGCACGGCCAAAGACGTGACGAGACGATATGCAAAAGCATATACTGCCAAGTCGCGCAAATTGCGGGTTGAAACGGCCCTGAATGACAACGGTGAATGGTGGCGCAAGGCCATGAAGCCTTTGGGCGGCGACGAGCCACAGATGTAGACCAGATTGAAGACAACGAGCTTGCCGGGGTGGAAGCTCAAGAGCCTATGCCGAAAATGTACAGGACTTTAAGGATCACCCTGTGTACGCGCTGGAACGGCACCTGCGTCGGCACGAGGTTCTCGCACCAGAAGCAAGGCCCTCGGGAACAATAAGCGCCGGTAGTCGAGGACTCCTAGAAAAGATCTACCGGCGTAAAGACGTTCGTATCGCCAGGAGCGCAGACAAATGGTACCGCATGGGACGGGAGGTGAAGCCTAACGAGATCCCTGCCAAATGGGTACCAAGAAGGGCTCGTCCCAAGGACGCAAGATACGATGATGTGAAGACACAGAGGGAAGATGACGCCGGCGTGCCGGTCTACACCACAGAGCAAACGGAGCTCTACGAGCCACCACCAGTCCGCAATGGCCGCGTGCCCAAGAACAAATTCGGGAACATAGACGCTTACGTTCCAAGCATGATACCCAGGGGGCGTACACATTATCCACAAGCACGCTGCGCGAGCGGCACTCATAGTCGGGGTCGACTACGCGCCTGCGTTGACGGGCTTTTCATTCCAGGGCCGTCATGGCACAGCTGTACTCAACGGAGTAGTCGTGGCGGAGGAATACCAAGAGGCTATCTGGCTTGCCATAGACGGCATGGAAGACGTAGAGCAGGAGATGGAAAACGAGCGCAAAAGCCTGGCCGCCTTGAAGATGTGGAGAAGGCTACTCATGGGTCTGCGCATTCGGGAACGAATCTGGAGTGGTGTCGATGAGGAAGAGCGGAAAGAGGCGGACAGGGAAGCCGAGATGGAGGCGGAGCTGGCGAATGCGGAAAGTGATGTGACTGATGAGTTTGACATGGTTGTTGATGATGACGAGGAGGTGGTTTCCTGATGGAGTAATTAACCATTAGAGGCGTAGATAGGTTTTTTTTTTTTTTTTTAGAGTTTTAGAGTTTTAGACAATTGGATACCCAGCACTTTTATGCACTGTCATGCATGAGAAACCAGACATTTCACCATATCATCATGTAGCTAACTAATGACCTAGTTGGAACCGGATCAGCTGCGCTAGCTCTACACAAAGTTTCACTCCTTTTATTATAAGAGAAGGTTCTGCATTCGAGAACATCAAGTCATGGCGCAGACTTTGCACACATGGGAAGACGCAGCCCTTGTGTTAAAGTTTCGCGGGCAGTACAGCTTGCCGTGTTTAAGCCGGCCAACGGCTCGGGAAGCTATCTTATCCTGGACGATTGTGCGTGACACGAGGTAAACCCCACGCAGATGGGCAGGCCTCTTTTATTTAAATCAGCAAAAAGAAAAGAAAGAAAAGAAAAAGGTACCTGAGGAAGGTAAGCTATGTACGGTGACCTGGAGAAACTGGGACGTGCGGAATTTCCATGGTAGATCGTAGGGCTTATAGCAACGATCTGGCTTGTTATTCTCATCTCCTCGTCGGGTTGGCAAGTCATAAAAGTTGGTGCTGCAGCGGAGCGTCTGAGGCATCGTTGACGCCACTGAGTTTATTCGTGCTAAGTTTGCCTTCCTTAATGTGTAACATCTAATTGCCTTGGTGCTGTGCTTGGCTTTTTGATATTTTTTCCCACCGTGTTGGTTCCAGAAAATGAGATGACGCTTTTGCTTTCCGTCTTCGCTAAATTCCTTATTTAACTGTGTTTTGTCTAGATTTTTGGGTGAAACTGGTGGAAAGTTGTCGACATTGCTTCTTCTTCATTGCTTCTCTTTTTCGACTCCTTCGTAACGACTATCTCTTATTTTTTATTTTCCATGTACTATCGTATGATCATGGCCATAAGCAAGCTACTCGGCCAGAGGCAATTCCAGAGCCCTGACCAAATACACTTGTCAACATCCTGGTATAAACTTCCCGCCGAAATACGCGTCCTAATCCTGCGCTTCCTTCCCGGGACAGGATCTGGATGGGCAAAGTACGCCTCTGTCTGCTGCGAATGGCAAGACGTGCTTGAAGAGTACAACTTCCGAAGGTTGAAGCTGAAGCGGTCGTGCCTCCACACCTTTGGCACCATGGTCGTTCGGCAACGGCAGCTCGTCCAAAAGGTCTGGCTGCACATGGAACTCCCAGAGTATACGTGCAGGCTCTGCAACAAAGAACCTTCGACGCACGAGTCGTCCATGGCCGGCGCCATCACCGGAAAGAGCGTCGTGAAGCTCTTCAACATCTTGTCCGACTGGTATCCTGCCCAGAGGGACCTGACGCTGGAACTCAGTATCCATTCGCCCAGCGATGCTCAACATTGTTTCAAGAACTACTTGTTTGGGGCAGACGGCGAGGAAGATACCCTCGGCCCAATTGGAATGATCGCAAGCATTTCTGGTGTCAGGGCAAGCAGGTCGCTCTGCCGGAGCAGGAGGCGCTGCTGCGCATCTTCGACATGCTGGAACCGCGGATCAATCGCAAGTTGCCAAAGGTACATGCCGTGACCAAGTTTGTCATCAGGAGGCAGATGCGGAAGCGACTTGGGAAAGCGACGCTCTCGCTGTTGTGGAACAAGTTGCCGCGCTTGAAGGAGGTGATCTATGAGCCGTGGAAGGTGTGGCATGCTAGTATTCAGGAGTTGTATGACCTCGGTGGGGTTCTCTGTTTTCTTTCCATTTTTCCCTCGATCCAAAGTGTTGTATTTTTATCTGGTACCGAATGCTGACCGCCTGTATTAGAATACGAGAGTCTTCTAGAATACCATCTTCCAAGGGATCTGAAGAAGCTTACTCTATTCCAAGACTGGAACGCCAAACACATCATCGCGCTTCGAAACGGCGCGCCTAGTCCTGCCGGTATTCTCACGATCCCGGACGACAGGGTCGCCATGGCCTTGGCCAAGAGAAGTCTCAGCCTCGAGCATCTCGCTGCTGCGTCTCTTGCGGAAGCAAGCTCGTTTTTCAGAGTCTGTAGTCCCCATTGGATCTGGGAGAACCTGCGATATCTCGCCCTCACCTCCAACAAGCTCGCGTATCACGATTCGCAGGATGAAGAGACTGCAAGCAAGATAAGCGAGATGCTCGAGAGTGCTGGCCGCGTGGCACTGAGGATGCCACATCTACGGGACATGGTCCTCTGGAACGCACAAGAGGATCAAGCTGGTGCGTTCATATACCAGCTGAAGCGCGATTCTTCCTTCATCAATTGGCGTGGAAGCTGGAAGTACCAGATCCCGGCGCAGGTGCTCAGCGCATGGGAAGAGGTTTCCAAGACGTTCACCACGTATGGCTTGATCGCAAAGCCAGCAGAGTTAATTGAGACCGATGTCAACTCGCGCGCGGAGTGGCTCGCATTGTTGCAGCTGCCGGGGCCGGTGGTCGACCCTGTGTCTCTTAGGCAGATGCGGAAAGAAGATGCTTTGGCAAGATGAGAGATGACTCGGTCGAGAAGAAGCGAATCTTGCAGCTTGGGGCGTCGTGTACGGAGCAGTACATGGGGTGCTGGGTAGTTTATGAGCCACGAGTCTTACGCTGTGGTTTCTGAGATGATTGATGACGTTGTTCAATGATGGATCCAGATAGAGCTTATTAAATTTTATTGTGTTCTCTTCTTGTCCTCCCCGCCCTCTTCTGCTTCTCAGGAAAGTTGGGATGTGGCAGATGTGGCGGATCCTTTCGGAGTTTGCCAAGAGCCTGAGAAAGAAGCGTGGAAGGGTGACTTGGATTTGTATGGATTTGTACATATGGATTTGTACATATGGATTTGTACATATGGATTTGTACATATGGATTTGTACATATGGATTTGTACATATGGATTTGTACATATGGATTTGTATCCACTAATCCACAGGCGCTTTCAGCTTGATAATAATAAGCCTTGAGTTATTACCATTATTCTCCGACCCTGATAGATGGATGCATTGCGTATTACATGGCCAGCGCAGTCGAAACTTAATTAATACCTTTGCCTCGTGTGGAGTCCCGCTTTACGCTTACCCATCGTCATACACTTGCACTACGCGATCGCCTCAATCAGTCAGTCACTCACCCTGTCTGACGAAAAATAGGCTTGCCAAGCTGACGCGACAATGACCGACATTGACCAACTGCGGAAGGTCCCACCAAGCCCTTTACCCACTGCTCTTCCGTGGCGCATTCCAGATCTCACCCCCATCGTTGATTGTAGACTTTGTAAGACTTTGTAGTAGGCCTTTTCTCTGCTCTCGTATTTGTCCCCCGACATATCGCCATATCTACTAGCGCCACTCTGCTCTTTTGTTGAGCAGAGCGCACGTGGATTGTCAGACAGCATTGACTAACCAGCGACCAGCGTCTGCATCATCACCAGGGTGTATGCTCAGCCACCTAGCCAACTCTCTTGAGCCTCTTCCTCCACGCGTCTTACCATCGCGAAACCCGGTTTCCCAGTCAAAGATGCCAGACTTGAAGACGAAACAATCCGTTTGCTAGACCCGACTCACTCAAGTGAGCTCACTTGGCCCCGGTGCCGTGATATAGGCGATATTCGAACAAGAGTCTTCAGTGTATACTTCTCCGACTACAAGCACAGACGACTGCTCCCAATTTGCGAAGCCTCACGGTCTTTGGGCTCGTTTTCTGTTGCCCATCATGGTGCTTCGAAACAGATCTGGACATTAATGTCCAAGAATTTTCGATGGCTCCTCTTCCGACACTTTACCTTGTGTCTCATCATGGCATTCGTACTACCAATCATCCTCGCAGCATTCTTCACTTTTGTTAAGAATCTTTCGTGCCTCCTGCGAAATACGGCTTCGGCCCAGTGCAGCCCGTGAGAAACCTGACTTATGCCTTTAGCGCCGCTGGAAGCAGTGGGCGAGACAAGGTGGTGCTGGTCAACAATGGTTATAGCGGAGGCGACATCGACCGCGTTCTTGACAAGGTCGCAAACGCCGTCGTCACTACGGATGGATCCATGAAGCTTGTCAGGCTGAATAGCGAAAACGATCTCACTACAGAATGCCGCAGCAGCCTGCGAGGAGTAACAGCCTGCTTCGCGGCCATTGTCATGCGCTCATCACCAAAGGAGGGACCCGGTGGCCTCTGGAACTACACAATTCGTACCGACGCTGCATTCTGGAACGAGCCAGTCAAGTTCAATGTCGAAAATCGGACAATGTACAGCAGATTTACCTACTGCCCGTACAGCGTGTTGTTGACTCGGCCATTGCCAGTCTCAACGACTCCAACTCGGATCCGCTGGCCAAGACCCAGGAGCTAGCATTCACCAGCATGAGCCAGGAACAGCGCGATGAAAAAGTCCGTGAGATTTACCACAGGGCCATCATCAACTTTATGGCCGTCGCATTCATTGCCAACATAATCTGGATCAGCTACCATCTCACTGGATTCATGGCTACCGAGCGTGAAAGTGGCATGTCTCAGCTTATCGATGCCATGATGCCTGTCCGTCGACCTTGATGGCCCAGGCTGCCCGCATTGTTGCACATCATTCGTCCTTTTCTATTGTGTATGCTCCTGCATGGATTATTGGCTCCATCATCATCCGCCAAGGTGTCTTTGCGAACACCAGTACGGCTATCGTGCTCATTTTTCATTTGCTTGCCGGACTTGCCCTTGCCTCCATGTCAATCTTATTTGCTTCCTTCTTCAAGAAAGCGCAGCTCAGTGGAATTACCGCGATTCTCGCCATTCTCCTCCTTGCCATTCTTGCCCAAGCATTGACGCAACCCAAGATTGGCCCTGTTGCTATCTTGTCTGTTCTCTTCACTCCATGCACATATGTTTACTTTCTCACCTTGATGGCGAGGTTTGAGAGGAGAGACAGGGCCACGAACCTTCTCGAAAATCCTCCCAATAGCCCATGGGAAATGCCAGGCATCGTCTTCTTCGTCATTCTCATAGTTCATATTTTCGTGTACCCGTTGATCGCTGCATTGGTGGAGAAGAAGCTCTACGGAGTATCTACCCAAGGTCGCAAAATGCAGGCACAGAACAACCACGATGAGAACCAGAATGAAAATGCCGTGCAGCTGGATAGACTTACCAAAATATATCAGCCAAGCTTCTTTTCCCGCTTGTTGTCAACCAAGTCGAACCCTCGCAAACCTGTTGTAGCCGTCAACGAGCTGAGTCTACAGGCTGGAAAGGGTCAGATTGTTGCTTTGCTAGGTGCAAATGGTAGCGGCAAGAGCACCACCCTCGATGCGATTGCTGGCCTGCATCGACTTACGAGTGGATCCATCATCATTGACGGCAGAGGTGGACTAGGAATCGCGCCACAGAAGAACGTTCTCTGGGATGACTTGACTGTTGAAGAGCATCTGACAATCTTCAACCGACTGAAAGCCCCAGAAGCTCGGGCCAGTAAAGAAGAGATTCTCGACCTCATCAAAGCCGTTGATCTGCTGCCGAAACGCAAGGCTTTGTCAAAGACACTATCGGGTGGGCAAAAGAGAAAACTACAACTCGGCATGATGTTGACTGGCGGAAGTGCCGTGTGCTGCGTTGACGAAGTTAGCAGCGGGCTGGATCCACTATCAAGACGCAAGATTTGGGATATTCTCTTAGCAGAACGAGGCAAGAGAACTCTGATTCTAACGACGCACTTTCTAGATGAGGCAGACCTTCTTGCTGATCACATTGCTATACTCTCCAAGGGGACACTTCGAGCTGAGGGATCATCCGCGCAGCTGAAGGATCGATTCGGTGGAGGTTATCGTATCCATGTCCATAAAGATCCCCATAACACGTACACGCCTCTCGTTCAGGGTGTTCGGAGGAAGGATACTTTCGATTTAGTGACGTACACTGCCCCGACTTCGCATCTGGCAGCACAGGTTATCAGAACTCTCGAGGAGAACAAAATCAGTGACTATCGGTTTTCCGGACCAACTATCGAGGACGTTTTCCTGCAGCTTGCTGAAGAAATCCGGGACGAAGAAGCATATACAGGGATAAGCGCCGACGTGGCGAGGGAGGTTGGGAGCTCGGCCGAAAAAGACACTTGTTCACATGATGGATCAAGCCATCGGCAATCCCAAGGTCTTAAACTTCTGGATGGCGAGCGTGTGGGCTATCTAAGACAAGTAATGATCCTCTTGCGAAAACGAATAGTGGTGCTCAAACGCAACTGGACTCTGTATCTAATTGCCTTCATATTGCCCATTTTCGCCGCTGCTCTTACATCGCTCTACGTACGAGGGAAGCCACAGACTGGATGCTCCGCCGCTGACCAAGCTTCTTCCTCTTCAACTGAAGATGCTTTCACTCAGGTGAGAGACGATACAAAGATTGTATTTTCGCTGGGCCGACTGCGAAGCTTTCGACGTCCCTAGTCTCCGATCTGCTCCAGCCTATTTTCAAGGGCTCGAGAGGCGGCTCAACCATTGGCTCTGCTGCGCTCAGAAATCTGCAGTCGGTTGATACATTTGATGCGTGGCAGCAATACATCAAGGACAATTACGGCAAGGTCACCACAGCTCTCTGGTTAGGCGATGACAATTCAGCCCCCAGCTTTGGGTGGGCTGCCAATTTGTTCATTACCAGTTCCATCACCGCGCAACAGTTCCTTGATGTCATCGTCACCAACACGTCAATTGCCACGACCTGGTCATCGTTTGATGTGCCATTCAACCCGGGCATCGGCGACGCACTAAACCTCGTCATCTACATGTGTCTGGCCCTAGCCTGCTACCCTGCTTTCTTCTCTCTCTACCCGAGCAACGAGCGGAGACGACTTGTCCGTGCTCTGCAGTATTCCAATGGCGTCCGGCCCTTCCCACTCTGGGCTGCTTATGTCTTGTTCGACTTCTGCTTTGCACTCGTTGCTTCAGCAATCGTGACGGCTTTGTGGGCTGGCCTTTCTGACGTTTGGTTTCACCTCGAATACGTCTTCGTAGTTTTCTTTCTCTATGGTCTCGCTTCAATTCTGCTTTCGTATGTCGTCTCCTTGTTCACCAAAACTCAACTTGGTACGTTTGCCTGGGCTGCTGCTTATCAAGCTGTTTTCTTCCTCGGCTATCTCATTGCATATGTCTGCATCGTCACCTACGTGCAGGTCAGCAAGATTGATTCCACATTGCTCTTGAGCCACTTTGTCATCTCAGTATTCGCACCAATTTGTTCCGCAACAAGGGCTCTATTCCTCGCCACCAATCTGTTTTCGACATCATGCGATGGTGATGAGCTGTCAAGCAACCCTGAAGCGTTGACTGCCTACGGCGGCCCGATTCTCTACCTCATTATCCAATGCTTCATTCTCTTCGGACTGCTCCTGTGGCTCGATGGCGGCTCAGTTGGTTCGTCCTTCCGCAGGTTGCTGGAACGCAACAAGAAAACAGAAACTCATCAAGAGCTGGACGAAGAAGTGGCCAACGAATTGACGCGAGTGACGAGTGGCGGCCAGATTGAAGATGGACTGCGTGTAATGCACCTTGCCAAATCTTTCAGCAAGAATACTGCTGTGGACAACGTGACATTTGGCGTCAAACGAGGCGAGGTATTTGCCCTTCTCGGCCCCAATGGTGCCGGCAAATCGACAATCATCTCTCTCATTCGTGGTGATATCAAACCGAGCCGAAACGGCGGCGACGTTTTCGTTGAAGACAAATCCGTCATTAATGACCTGGCTGCTGCGCGAAACCATCTCGGAGTCTGCCCACAAATTGACGCATTGGACCATATGACCGTACGGGAGCATCTCGAGTTCTATGCCCGCGTCCGTGGCATCTCGGATGTCGAACACAACGTATCAGCTGTCCTGCAAGCAGTGGGCCTGGAGGCGTTTGCTTCCCGCATGGGTCATGCTCTATCTGGAGGCAATAAGCGCAAGCTGAGCTTGGGAATTGCCTTGATGGGCAATCCCACTGTTGTACTTCTGGATGAACCATCATCAGGTCTAGACGCGGCATCGAAGCGAATCATGTGGAGGACTCTGGCAGCTACCGTTTCTGGCCGCTCCATCCTCCTTACTACTCATAGTATGGAAGAAGCCGATGCTCTCGCCGGCAGAGCCGGTATCATGGCTCAGCGTATGTTGGCTCTCGGCACGCCTGACGATCTCCGCCATCGCTTTGGAGACTTGCTCCATGTGCATCTTGTATCCAGCACGGCGCCTCGAACCACAGACGAGGAGATGCAAAGCGTAGTTGACTGGATTCGCGACCGCCTGCCATCTGCCCAAGTCGAGGCAAAGACTTATCACGGACAGCTTCGTTTCTCCGTCTCAGCCAGTGACGTGATTGTCTTGAGTCAGCAAAGTCGCCGCGTTGGTGCTGAAAACAACATTGTTCCGCATGACCGAGACGTGGTCCCTGCCGCTCATCAGGGAAGTGCCATTGGACAGTTGGTCGTTATACTGGAAGAAAACAAGCAAAAGCTTGGCATCGACCACTACAGTGTGAGCCCAACGACTCTCGACCAGGTATTCTTGTCCATTGTAGGACAGCGTAATGTCAAGGAGGAGAACTATGATGAAAAGAGAAAGAACTGGTGGTCCAAAAGAACAAAGTCTTGAGGCTTCTTAACCGAAGTCAATGTCATGAACGCAAGGACAATGTAAAAAGCAATGTTTTCAAAAGTGTTTCTTTTTAACATGTTAGGATATCTATACTTACATGGCGCCTGTCTGTATAGATGGATAGATGGGGTTGGAGTAGATTCTTGTTTTTTTTTGTAAAGAAATAACTTATTTTCGTGTTTTGGTCCTCTTGTATATATTTATAAAATTCTGCCATTTAGTACTATGTTACATGGAAAATATACCCACGTCAGGTACTATATCTCCCGAATGTTCTGTTCATCGAAAGACATGCGGCAAAACTCCTTGTCCGCCGCGGTATGCAGGGTGACTGACACTGGGCTAGAATTCCGTCATAAAAACACAGTGCATAGATATCGTCATCTCATGGAGCCTCCATCGAAGTCGAGTCAGGCCATCGACAAGCAGGGAAGGAAAGAAGGCGAGCGCGTATTCCTTTGTCATTATCGAAAAGAAAAAAAAAAAAAGTTCAACAAGGTTGCATTCGTCATCGATGCGTCGCGTATTGTTACATCACGGCTCGTGTACGGAAAGGATACCCGACCGACCCCTTGGTCTGGTCAACCCCATCGCATGATGCCTCTTGCTCCTCCCTCGGTGTCCCGTCAGTTTCTGACTTCTCCATAGCTGGCATCGTGCCGTCGCTCCAGCTGCCTTTGCTGGTCCATGGCCCGAGAAAGACGCAGATGACCTGATATGATGTGTTGAAACTTGCTGACGGTTGACACGAGAATAGAATCAGCACATCTCCTCCCGGCAAACTTTCCACCTCGATTATAAAATGCACTTGGAAATAAGAAGTATAATCGAAGCCCATTGTCCGCTCGCCGATACCCATGGTGAATGCGTGTATTACCTACCCATGGAAGAGTCGAAATTTAGAGGCAGAGAGAGAGAGAGAGAGAAACCATGCTCCCGTCTATTTCCAATAGTTTCATGTATCAAAAATGATGATAATAACAATGCATCGCAACAACCCCTTGAAAGACAAAAGAAACAAAAAAACGCCCGTTGCCTTTTTCATTGGTCTCGTGTACTCCAAATTTGCCCAATCCCCTTTGAACGCCGTTTGCTCGCTATCCAAATCGAGTATATGTACAAGAAAGACACGGAAACAAATCGTTGCGTCATGTGTGCAAAACGAGCGCGGACCCTTGCTTGGTCTACTGGAGGAAGCAAGATCAAGATCGGGTGGGTTTTTCCAATAAACGGACTTCCCAAACCGTTGGTTTCATGAATCAGCCGTGCATGGTCTCCTTGGTCTCCTTGGTCTCCTTGGTCTCCTTGGTCAGCTGCTTTCCTTCAGAATCCGCAGTTGGTGTTGCCTGAGAGCTAGTTGCACCTTCGCTGGTTGCTTCTTCTCTCAACGAGAACCAGCCACCACATTCCCATTCACCCGGGGCATACAAGCAGCTCTTCCTGACGTCAAGGTCGTGAATTCCAGACAATAGCGTACTTAAACGCTTGAAGTCAATAGGTTTCAAGATCCACCCGTCAAAACCAGCATCCATGTAGAGCTGTCTCTTCTCCTCCACGAGGGACGCGGAAACCGCAAAGATAGGGATCCGGTGATTATTGTTAGCCGCCATCCTCGAGTGCCCTTTATGGTCATCTGATTGCTCCGTCGACCGAATCATCTTGGTGCTCGTCAAGCCATCCACTATCGGCATCTGCGTAAGAAAATTAGCATAAGCACAAGCCATCAGTGTGGAGCAAGAGCGCGGAGCGGGAACGTCTCACCTGCATGTCCATGAGAATGGCGTCAAAGTCAGAAGACTTCTCTTTGTAAACGGCAGCACAATCCTCGCCATTGAGCGTATGTTGAACTTCGTGTCCAACGCGCTCTAGTCTCTTTCGCAAAATCTTCATATTGATTGGGTCATCCTCAGCCACGAGAATCGTGAATAGAGTTTCCTTTGTTGGGGAGCCGGTTTTTCGCCAGTCTCGCCCTTTCCTGGCTTGGATTCTTCGCTGGGCAATTCGAACAAGACTCTCGACGCATTCCCTTGGGTATTTTGTGAAGGCATGTCTGCGAAATCATCAGGGACTTTCAGGGCGCGGATCTTGGTTTTGCTATCTCGGACCTCGGCGGTACCGGGCTCATCTCTTGTTTGAACGGGAGAAGGGACTCTCCAAGAAATTGGACTCGTGGACCGAGCACCACCACCACTAGAAGTGACCCTCGATGAAGGTTGAAAACCACCACTTCCTATTGAACTTTGGCGGGACCCGAAGTAACCAGTTTGGTTGTCATTGAGCGAAAGCGGCGTCTGAATGGCATCAATAAGTCGATCAGCATCACTCTTTGACTGCCATGGCTACCCATACTCTCCATACTTTGACGACTACGGGCACTGCCAGTTCCTCTGGTTTGTTGATCAGGCGCTGCTTCCGCGGCGAGATTCATGTGGCTGCCTCTTTCGATCAGCGTGATTTCGCCCTCCTGGGGAACCTTTAGGCTAGCAGAAGCCGAAGCAATGGCTGCAGCAGAATTAGTGCCAGACGAAGTATCGGGAAGTTGTCCAGTCTCGGATGCAGGCGTACCGCCTGGCAGCTGAAAGGGTAATTGAATCACAAATCTTGAGCCCTGTCCCTCCTCCGACTTCAACCGAAGCTGGCCATCCATGTTCCTGACGACGCGGGCCACGACTGCCAGGCCCAGGCCCAACGTTCTCGTCTCTCGTTTTCTGTCCGGCACTTCGGGAGAAGATGGATCAGATTCTTCCGTGGTGACCTGTTCCAGATCGCGGAATAGAGCATCCAATTGCCTCGGATTCATTCCCACTCCTGTATCGGCCACGACGAAGTCGACAAAGGCTATTCCGTCGCGGACGTCAGACACAAACATTTCAACACTCACTGTCCCGCTGTGTGTGTGCCACTGCGTTGGCTGTGATATTTGATAAGGCTTGGCGCACACGCCGACTGTCGCCGTAGACAAATTGAGGTAATCCATCGTGTTTTGTGACCTGGTATTCAATGCCCTTGCGCTTGGCGTCGACGTGGAAGGGATCTGTAGCTTCGTTGATACACAATCCGAGATCAAACACCTCGTCTTTGATTAAGCTTTGGCCCTCCTCGGTTTTTGTAAGATCGAGCAAATCATTGATCACATAAATGAGCGATTTGGAGGCTGAATGAGACCGCGCAAGGTTCTCGCGCGTTTCTTGGTCAAGGGAACCTTCAAGCGCAATTTCGAGGTAGTTGATGATGGCGTTCAGCGGAGTTCGAACTTCGTGCGCTGAATTGGCCAGAAGCAATCGTGTAAGCTTGCTGTTCTCCAACGCCGCTTCTTTTGACGCCAAACTTCGATGAATTTGCCTAGTTGTGTTTGTTAGCACTTGCGCTGCGTGCTGCATATATATATATAAATATATATATAGGGGGAAGGGCAAGCTAACCATAGACCAAGCACAAGACAGCTGCAGTTTCGACTTGTTCCTCGCTCCATTCACGACACTTTCCAAGGACTGTTTCCTTCCATAACTTGAAGCTCTTTCTTGGCTCCAGATAGCCCGCAGTACCATCACGAATGGTTTTGTGGTAAGGATTGCCAGCCCATTTAAGTTCTTTGATTTGACCACGTCGGAAAAAGACAATGAAGTCACTGCCGCCGACACTGAGAGGTACGTACAAAAGGCCCGCAATGACCTGGAAGCCCGGTGCATATCTGAGGTCAGGAAAATCCTCTCGAACGTCTTGAGAAGCAGCCACAGAAGTGAGCCTTCGCATTCGAAGATATTCCAGCATGGCCAATGCTTCCTGGCTTTGGTCCATTTTTCCGAGAATCTTGGTTTCGCCTTTTATAGATAAAGGCCGGAATCGGCATCGAAGAGCCTGAGTAGGTCATCGGATGACGCGATGATGTAACCGGATGGATTCTTATCCGTGGGGGCAGTATTGATGAGCTTGCGTGCCTGAAGCCGCGATGCGTAAGATAATCTCTCAATGTTCCTCGAGGCCGTGTCACCGACCAAGCGACACATCTTGCGAATTGGGAACGATACTCGCATGCCGTGGCCACCGTAGGCATGACATGACACCAGCCCCACAGCTCATTGAAAGCATTGATGGAAATAGACATGGATGATCGAACAGCCATATTGGTCAGATATTTGATATGAATAGGAGACATGGCTCTGAGGTATGAATGGGTCATGTCGAGCGGGGTATCAAGGTCTTCCTTAGTCCGACACACCATTCTTGCGCTTTCGAGGTCTCGATCGTACAACAGACGAACCTTGTTGATCTTGTAAAGCTCGCGAGCCTGTCTTGGTATGTCAGAAGCTGGGAAATGCAAGCCCTTGTACAGATCCACGGTTTGAGAGGTGTCAACGAGCTCGGTCACAACTTTGCCGTTGAAGGAAGCGTCGAATTGATAAATCATGACGCGGTGGAATCCGGTAAGCTCCTTTACGATTCCCACAAGAACTTTCAGAAAAGTATCCAGATTGGGGGCAGAGGATAGCTGCTCCTGAACTTGGGACATGATGTCAAACACTTGCATGGCCCCTTGTTCGCCTCGACGTTTCCTTGCACTTCGTAATATGCGGAGAGGCTTACTGAGTACTTCTGTGCTCTCTTCTATCTCTTCCAAAGTCGGATTAGAGTGAAGCGTATCGTGGGGAGTGTCGGGCGTAAGCTCATCCGCAGGGCGGAGTGGGTGCTCGAGGTCGTCGTCGAGTTCAAATTCACAAATGATTAGGTCGGGATGTGCATTGTTGATGTGGATAGCGCACCAGAATTTGACGCTCTTGCCCGATTTCGGAGGTTTAATGGACAGGCTCAAGACTTCAGGTCCGTTGATAGCTGGGTCTGCATCCTCGTCACGAATAAAGTCGATGTGATCCAGAATATTGTCTTGCTGTTCCTCGGTCAGAATATCAAGGAAGTTCTTGAGTCGGAAAAGCTGCTTCGGAGTATAGCCCATGATCTTGCCCGAGTTCTCACTGGCATAGCGCACAGAGAAACCGCCACTGCTGTCCTCGCGGAGGGCTATGAGGACGCCGAAGCCTTGCACGGCGCCAGGGGTATGGATAGGTTCGTCCTCGCATTGCTGCAACACGCCATCTCTTCCAGTGATGATGGCGTGGCCATCTTCGGTTTCAACATGAGTAAATCGAGTGGTGACGTGTGGTAACTCGCTGGTTGACTGGTTCGCGGAAGTTGTCGATGCGCTGTCCGCTCCAGCAACGGGATGGGTATCGTCACACGCATGTCGCGAAGTCTGCCCTCCTTCTCCGCTCTCGCTGCAAGAAGTCTCAAAATCGAGCTCCAGCGGCGGCACATTACCCTTGCGGATCGCATCTGCCTGAATGCTTGACACTGGCCCGCTCATTGCTCGTTTCCGACGGCTTTCAGTTCCATGACCGCCATATTTACCAGGAAGGGGGACATGGAAGCGAATTCAAGTCGTCGATTGTCAACGGTCGCATCGCCTCGAAATGATGTTCGATGGGCAGAAAAGGTACGACTCTCGGTGTCGGATTGCTGATGTACGCTTTCATCGGTCATGGACGGTCTCGAGATCGGATCTACGCTGATGACAGAGCGAATGGGGAAGACGCGATCTCCAGACACAGACACATCTGAAGCGGCAGACGGAAGTCCCAGCTGCTTTTCAGCGCCGACACTTCCTGGTGAAAAGTGGCCTGGTACACCGAAACTACTCGATGGGTCATCTGTCGGAGAGGGGGAAGTTGGCCGGACCGCATGTCTTGTTGGGAGCCCGTTGTGCGTTGCAGGCCACTGGCCGAACTGGGCTCGTCTCGATTGGGATCCTCTGTTTGCGACGGAGCGACTGAGGAGTCGGCGGCTGTCTGCTGAGGCTCGTCCATGTCCTCAGGAGGAGCAGACTTATCGTGGCCCGATAGTTACAATGTTTGGAAGGACGGCCGGCACGGAGAATATGGCGTGCTGTTCCAGCAGCTCTGGGAAGAGGGGGCTGTCGTGGCGAAAGCGGTAGCTCAGCACATGCCGGTGAATGATGAAGTGGCGGTGTCGGGCTGCAGCTTCCAAGCACGAAGAAACGAGAAGAAACGAGAAGAAACGAGAAGAAACGAGAAGCAAAGAAAGGGAGGAGGAGGTGATGTCGCTCGGCTGGTAGTCAGAGTGCGCAAAGATAACACCTTGTTTCTCCCCGATCTCGAGAGAGAACGGGCTCAGAAAAGGCTTCAGCGGAAGACTAGATACTATTAGATGAGGTTGCGGGGCGTTGCGAAATCCAAAGCTGTTCATCCGTTAGACTCCAATAAGGCAAGCCGTGGGGAACATAACATGTGACTCACGGTGGCGGACCAAAAGAGCCTGGGTACTTGCACAGTGTACAGTGTGCGATGGAGGTGGAGATGGAGATGGAGATGATGACACGGAGTGGGCCATTCCGGTCTGGATGTCTCCGTGTCTCCCTTGCGTCTGGTTGGGTGCTACAGCGCATCTCGAGCGGCACGCATCGACAGATTGAATATAAATACAGCCCAGGCCGGCCTCTGGCCCAACTTAAAGCTAGCTGGCTTTTTCTCATCAGTCTGGCATGGAAATTTTTGTGCGAAACGCGCGTGCTCGGGTGGATGCCGTGATGGATTAGTAATCCAATGCATTCTTCCTTCCTCCACTCGGCCGCTGGTGTTGAGGCGCACTGTGCGGAGGACCGAATGCATCACATCACCATGTACTGTACATACATATTATTAGTATGCACTCCGTACAAGAGCATCCGATGGCCCTGCCGTTATCCCCAGCTTACTGGATTCGGAACATGTTCTGGTGCTTGGTGCTGGCGCTGTGCTTCTGTCAAGGCATTTATTTGGGCACTGGCCGTGAGAGTTTCTCATCTTGCACCTCATCAACACCTCTCAAGAGGCATGTGAGGCATGTGCAAACAAACATGCTTCCTTTTGTATTCAGGCTTCAGGCCGGCGCAAGTGCTCCGGAGGCGGATCGCAGGACCCAGAAATCGCCTGAACCAATTGGCGTTGTGCGACGGCGCTTCGGTCCCATTCGGGATAATGCCCCGTAACCCCATCATCAATGGGTGGACGCGGGACAGGCTCTTCTTTTCCCCGTAAAGAATTCCAAATCGCCAAGGAAATTGAATGAGTAAGCAAGCTTGGGTGCTTGGGTGCTTGGGTGCGAGTATATGTACGTAAACGCGCAGCAACAGATTTTTTTTTTTTTGAACGCTTAGTTGCAACTGAGCCTAAAACAGACAAGGTACCTCCGCACGCGTTTCTTCGTAGAAATGTACCTCTTTAATTTCACGTATACTTAGGAACGCGCACTACGCTTTCCTCTGCGAATTCCTTACGCTTACGCTTGCAAGATATTATTATTAGGCAGCTTCTTCCTACTACTGATATAGCTTTGCAAATAACTATAACACACCATGTTAAGCCAATATTTGGAATTAAAGGGAAGTATCTGTAATTAGAAATCGTAGAATTGCGGCATCTGTATTCCATCGCTGAGGATATGTTGTCGAACGGGTGAACTATAACGACGTTTTTGGAGACTGGTTCGCTTTATTGAAAAAAGTTACCCACATGGAAATATTTCTTGTCGGCAAGGACAACAGAGCAGCCGGGCTCCTGACGTTCATTAAGTTCTCGATTCGTGACCATCTCTGACGTGATGGCATGTACGATTCAGAATAGGGCAGACTCTATGAGTTTTGCGCAATCTGGCTTTGTAATCGTTGGCGTACATGACAGGAGAAAATGAATAATATTCGCTGACCACAAGGGTAAATGGAATCCGAGTTGAATGCGTATGTACATGTATGTATGTAACTCCTGTGGGGAAGAGGGGTATGTACATATGTATGTACATATGCATCTGGTCTGTGCGTCACACGACAAGTTATTCTGAAGGCCTCACTCTATATTACTCTATAAACTTCTGCTTCTTCCTCATCGGTTGTAGAACGTCAGCATGTGTTCACAATACACCATGACGCCAATCCTGTACCTCTCCGATCCCAAGTCGTGTTGGCGGAGCTACGCGGCCGCAATGAGCGACGGTATCCTCGAAATAAATTGATAAATTGATACGCGGGTCGATATAGGAATAGATGTTCTCCGTATCAAGTTAGTCGACGAAGGCTCTCCAAGCCGGCCACTTTATCTCTTTCTGGATTAGGTACTCATCTTGGGCAATACGCAGGTCGCTCTCGTGGGTTAATATAATAGCGCGGCTCAAGCAGGAACCGGAGGATCGACTTCAGAAAGCTTCAGAAATATCCGGCCAGTCGTCCACACGAGATGCATATCCATTCGCTCCCTCACACAGATGCTCCAATCTAGAAGGAGCTGGCTGCGCAGCGAACGCGGTGGCATAGGCCGACTAGCCACCCAGAGCCAGCTGTTGATGCGAGTGAGCCGCCGCAAGTCGAGCTGGATCTTAACGCAGTCCATGGCATCCCCACGCGTGGCGGTCAAGTCATCGGACTGCGCTATCGTGGGCTGTCGAGAAGGGACACGAGGCCATCGTTAAGCTGCTGCTCGACAGCGGCGGGGATCCCGAGGCGAAATAGGTCCAACCGCCGCATTCGTAGCTGCTGCTCGAGGAGTTCGCCGACGTTGAGGCCAAAGATTCGTGTCTACGAGCAAAACTGATGATGATACAGTGAACAAAAAAAAGTAAGCAATACTAGCTTGTTTCGCGTTACATATTGGTGAAGCACAGCAGTTCTCACGCACTTACTACTAAACGCCACTCTGATGGGCTGCCTCGAACGAACATGATACTGTCGTCAAGGTACTTAGAGACGAGCGAAGTCTCTCAAAACACGGACTATACTTCCGCGTGTCGTCGGAAGGCGGTATCACTAGAGCCTTGTACAAGAATATCCCTTCTGCCAGCCATCCAGCCCTGCCAGACCTGCCAGATCTGGGCCATGCCAGTTTGGCTTAGCACGGAGGATGAGCGAAAAGACCAGGGTCGCGCGATTGGGCGGCGTGGGGAGCCATTTGCGCATTTTACATTTTCCTTTGGGTCCCATTTTGAAGAGCAACGAGTCCGTTGTTTTCACACTGTTAATGAAGGCCGCAAAGCAAAATTTACCACAAACGTGATCGCTTCATTGACAAATCAGTCTCCAGAGAACAGTGTTGGTGTCATGCCACGGTCAATTATGTCACGAAACACGGGCTCGGGAAGATGTTCCGGCAACGATGTATGTGTTGTGTTGACGCAAGAGCACTTGCCCAGTCTACCGCTATCCATTACTCTCGCTCACTCATCAAGAGCTGCATGAATGTCGTAGTCATATATCCGTCAAGATAATCGTCTTGACTGGCTGTTCATGAGGCACGTTGGCAATGTTCCTGTGCAGCATGACGACTTCATGAAAGACCAATGGAGGGAGGGGATACACTTCAGATCAAGAGTGAAGCCAGCACGCAGTTAGTCAAAGATCATGAGTCTCTGTCTAGCTAGTGCTGGTCTTTACTGCGAGAAAACTGATGATGATACAGTGAAGAAAAAAAGTAAGCAATACTAGCTTGTTTCGCGTTACATGTCGGTGAAGCACAGCAGTTCTCACGCACTTACTACTTGGACTGGGAAAGTATTGCGTATGATCGATAACAGTGACCGCCACTGGTCTTTCACCAGAACCAATCTTTTCGCCATCATGATATATATACATGTGTTGGAAAACTCGTTTCTATACATGTCGAAGCGCTTTCTGCATGATGCGAAAGTCATCCGCAGAGCTGCCATCCTGACATTCCTGGCAGTTTCAACAAATGGAATACCCTGTAGTCGATGGTTCAGCACACACACGCCAATGTGGAACAGAGCATCGCCATCTTGGATAGCGCAGTAACTAAACATCAGGCAACGCGTTGTGTGATGTGCCCAATAGCACCTCGACCGAAGTCAACTATTCTTCAATGCTATTTTCCCACCAGCCACAGTCTCCTTTGTGGTTTCTCGTTGATATTTGACATCATCGTCCATGTATTTGTTTTCTTCGAATATTCAACCGTTAGAACGCTACATAGCCGCTGTTACTCAAGCAAAAGTCTACACACAAGTTTACACAGGGATGTTGCTGTCTCTGTTTCTCATGAGGTAGCTAATAGTGGCATGATCGTCCTTCAGGCCTTTACTCCGGACATCTAAAGAGTGGAAATATACACACAGAATCTATTAGGCACCAGTATATCTGTCGTCCCCTGATTCGTGCGAGATGAAACAATTTCATCACACCCAGTGAGCTGGAAGTTTCCCCATACGTATGGACAAAAGATCCCAAACGTATATTGAGTAGTACATGTCTTTCTATTACACCAACTTCGCCGCGAATACATACGACTCGGTCAAGACTCCTGACGACATCCGACGACATCCGACGACATCTTGCGCAATCAGACATTCAACTCTCGATACAAACAAAGATGGAAGCTCCACCACCCACCGGGTCCGGCTGCCGAAATCAATATCTTCGGTTCATGCCGGCAGTGAGAAACTTCAGTTACAATAAGTGACCCCACCTACCCGGAAGCCTCGGATATCGAACAAAACAAAAAGGGACATAGAAACAAAGGTGGACGAATTGTGGAAGATTCGGGTCCGCCGATCATTCTGGAGGAAGTGATCTTATGGTGGAGGCCTGCGTTCAATTGGTGCGAATTGACTTTATGATATCATATTTGGACCATGTGGAACGGGCGACGCCAAGGCATAGATCGTCGACTCTTGATTCGACTTGTAATTGAGGCGTGGAGAGATTGGAGAAATTGATTTACATACAGGCTGTTCCGACTATATTGCCAATAAGGTGCTGGAACCGTAGAAGGGTGTGATGACGCGGGAGCTGAGAAAAGGGAAACTACTGTTTACGATACTGTGAGCCCTTTCTTGTTTGTCAAAGTACAACAAGAAACCATTCTTCAAGTGAAGTAAAAGAGGCTTTTGAAAACAAAAACACCAGACACATGTTGTCGACACGCCAGGCGTGACGTTGCAGTCATCTGCTCCGTACTCTCACAATCTACCCGAAAAAGGGCACATTCTAACAAAATAGCACTACTTCTTTTCTTGGCTTGTCACTACAGCTGATTCCCGGCTTGTCCAAGACGATCAAGACGACATCTATAAGCCGGGTGCCCAGCAACGAGTTGAGGTTCGCTCTATGCCAGTGCGAAAACATCCAGGTCAATGGTGAGCTGACAGAGAATGTCGATGTACGATGCAGGAGCACCGTAGTATCTGGCAAAAAAAAAAATCACTAAATGCAAAGAATTCTACACAACGTTGTCGACGGAAGAATGGCTCCCAAGCGACGCACGTCACCCATCGATACCATGCGCAAATGCACTTATACACACACCCAGAAGCTCCTCTCGAACCCACTCGGTTGATTGCCCTTTCGCGTGCCGCGGGAATCAAATGATCCCCTTCGTCCACTGGCAAGCCTAGTTCCTGTACTATGCCGGCTTTTGACGACGGCGCGGCGCGGCGCGGACAAGTGTCCGAAAAAGTCGCGTGCATTGACGCTGGATGCGTGTAGACCTCCTGTCCATTGGGCTGAGGGGGCATGCGCCAGGAAGCTGCTGCTCGACGAGGCGGCGAACTGAGTGGGTGCAGGCGACTAGGTCAAACTCGGAAATGCATTGCAGCCAATACTCAACATGAACGATGTTGTGGTTGCAATGTCGGAATGACGTGCGTGCGACGCAAGGCTCCGGGATAGCAGCGGCTTTTGAGGGGAATGAAAGGTGCAAAAAAAAAAAAAAAAAAAAAAAAAAAGGAGGAAAATGTGGAAAGAAGAGGAGAGGGTTGGGGCAAGTATGATGTGGGCGACGTGAAAGATATGTGTGTGAGTTTCGGTTGCGAATTGGAGTCTGTCATAAGTGGGGCTGGTCTGGGCGCCAGGGCTCTCATAGGCTAGACGCAGCGCGGTGGATTTTTCCTTTTTAAAAAAAAAAGAAAATACACAATTAAAACTTACTACGGGGTATTAGCAGCACGCACAGTTGAACAACAACTTATCGGCAAGTGCGCTCCAGGACATCTGAACAGATCGACAAAGTATTATCAGGCACAACACGTTGTTGGTCTGGTAGCTCAAGTAAGCCGAGATGTTTGTTTTTTTCGGCAGTTGAGCGACTGTCAGAAACAGTGCTCGGAGTACAAGGGAAGGGCATGAAGAAGACTTTATTCCCAATTTATGTGCCCCGCCTAAACTAATCGTGCCACGCCATCAAAGCCATCCAATCATGTACATAAGTCAAGTTCCCCACCGGTGGTTTGCTAGTGTCCAATCCTTCTAGAAGGCCGTCCCGTCCAGCTGCCAGATCAGTCAGTCAGTTGCCGAATGCCAAGGGCAGAGGGGAGCCTGCAGGTCGCGTAGCGTTGGGCAGCTCTGGGCAGCTCCAAATACACCCACCCACTGTTGTATGTATGTTTGTATGTAAGCGCGACCGACTGGGGCACAGTATTACAAGTCCGTAGACCTTCCGCAGACCTATATGTAGATCGATGGCGGAAGTCGTCCAGTCGCGGTGTTGTATATCGCAGCCTCACATCTTATTAGGCATCACTTTCCTTTGTCGCCGCAGCCTCCCGTATCGCGCTTGTTATCGTCATCTGTGCTATTCTTTGTTCATAAATATATTTATAAAGACCTTGCTTTATTTGTTAACTAACCCTTTTATTAATTAGGTTCCTTGTTCTTTATTCATAGATGTTAAAGCTTATATAGAGCTTCCTTTCCTTCTAATAGATGTTCTAGATGGTCAATCATTGTTATCTCTTCTTTCCATTCTTTACATCGTTCCGCACGCGGTAATAATAAGCTTTTGTTCATGGACCAAAAGTTCAAAAGTCTTGTGGGGCTGCTTTCCAGTTCCCAATCGCGCCGCATCAGGAAGGTTCGAACAAGGACGGCTCTGGCTTCTAATAATTTAAAGTAGACGAGCTGTTCTTGCCCTGCTTGCCCTGCTTGCCCTGGCATATAATATTACGACAGGTGATGCAAGTCATGCAGTCACCGGTCAGTGACCTTCCATGGTCTGAAGTTTATTTTAACGATTACTAATTAGTTCGCTTGAGCAGGTAGGACGCGGGAGGAGGTGCCCTGTCCTTTCTGTTCCCCCATCCCTCCCCATGACCAGAATCTCAAATCCCACGTCCCCTCAAAAACATCTGCTTCGAGATGCGTTCGCCACAATGGCTGCAAGCTGCGACGTCCTTCGTTCCCGGCCCTCTGTCGAACATGCACTTTTGCGCAAGAAGTGATGGTGAAGCTGTTCCGAATCTACATAAGCATTGAAGCCTGTCGAGTCACGAATCGCCTGGAGTCAAAGATTGGGTAAGCCTCGGGTCTCATACAGTCAAGACAGAGACACTCTGGCAGAATGTTTTTCCCATAACAGGCACATTATGATGCAGCTTGCCCATGGACCATGTGCCTCAAATTGCCGTGTCTCCGGACAATAAAGCCTGAGCGGGTGCGCCGCAGCCTTCTCTAGTCTCGAGGAGCTCGAAACCAAGCCCAAAGCTTCTTCCGGCATGGCCTCGCTTAGATGGAGGAATTGCTGTTGGCTCATGTTGGACCCATCATTCTTGAGGTGTTCCTAGTTCATTTAGTCCGTCGTCGTCGATGACAGATCGATCGTTCCATCCTCGAACGTGAACAAGTTTGTTTCGTCCGCTCGCCGCGTCGTATGGACGAGGCTGAAACCACGAGGGCTATGCTGTGCGGCAATGGTACTTGTTCATAATACGGAGTAGAGGCTGGAACGTTATTGTTCCCCACGTGATGCGACCGATTCTGGTCGTTTCGCGACAACCGAAAGATAATATCTTGGTGGAACTGGGAGCTTCTGCTGGACCAACACGGATGGCGATTTGGTGGTCGGTCTTAGCACACGCTATTATCATTATTACGGGGCAGGTGGTCGAACATTGTGCGACGGTGGAAACGAGAAAGAAAGACACGACTGACGCGGTTGAATTGCCTGGCTCAAGACATGAAAGATATGCTCGATTCAGATTGCGACGCAGTCGCCTGTGAAGTCGGACATGATCCTGTCAACCCTTCACTTCAACCCTCACTTTGGACAACATAACCTATGTATGTATGTACGGACTATAATACATACATACGTATCGTGGGCAGAGAGAGAGAGGGTCGGGCTTTGAAGGTGCATTAAAAGCCCTCCATTTTTTTTTTTCCATGCTGGCCCTGAGCCTCGCCACGAGCCTCGCCACGAGCGTACAGTAAGTAGTAGACTTTTTGTCGGCATGGTCTGATTTATCTCGTGTCTCTGAGTCCGATTGAGCTCGCCGGATTGCCTGGACAGCAACGCATCAAAAGCTGCCGATCCGACTTGCTGTCCTCTTCTCATTCTCCTGATAATGGCCTTGATTCGATACTGGAACTATGTAATGTGAGTAATTCTGCCAAACAAAGACCAGGTGAAGGCCCACCCGGGAATTTTGGATCCTCTCTCGTTCTTCTACATCCATCCATCAGGCAGCATGCTGGATGATCAAGTGCTTCAGCTTCATTGTATGTATTGCAGACTGGATACCGAGAGATGGCAGGATCGTGCGTGCGTGCGTGTGGAGGAATGCACATTGCAGAGCAGCATTTCCACTTCCATTCGGCCCAATTCTCGACGTGTAAATCCGTATCGTGGGCTGGTGTGGCGCATTTGCCATTGTTGCTGGCAATAGCCCAAGTTGACTTTATTGTGCCACCTTGCACTTTGCCGTTATTAGCTGCCATGATTAGCTTCCTGCCTGGCCCGACAATGCCTAAAACAATGATGAAAGCTCTGCCCTCCTTTGGCCCTGCGAACCAACCAGTGGCTCCTTGATCAGCGGCTGCACGTTGACGACACCCAGCAGCAGGTGTTTCTGCGTCTCGTCCCCACCATCCAACTTTTTGATTTGAGGCTGCGGCATGGCTTGCCATCTTGTACGCCGTATGTACGGAGTAGACCGGGGGAGGCGTAGGCAGGGGAGGAGGAGGAGGAGGTGGTGGTGGTTGCCATGCTATAACTCGAAGCATGCCGTAATATTACATACATATGTCAACGATGGCCATGCCCCATGCCATGCCGACTGGTTTTGAGGATTGCGTCTTGATAATATCACATACAGAGAGAATCCAAACCAGACATGTGTCGTTGAACGCCGTGGCCGCCGCACTCGTCGGCCCGTGAAGAGTCGACCAGGAACGAAGTGAATGAACGACAGCTGCTTCTATTTACGTCTACTATCATTGGCGCTGGAAACGGGAACATGGATCCGCGGCTGTCGGGCCTACCACCTGCGATGCGGCTGATTGGCTGATTGGCGGTGATCGGAGTGGGTGGTGAGTCTGGAAGTGTGAGTATCAAGCATTGTTGCATTGTTGCATTGCTGCATCCGTCCTTGCATCTCGTCATGTCTTTGAGACGTATGTACATACCATAATACTTCGTGCCCTACCGTAATGTACCGTACAACCCTCTCGCACACACTTCACGAGGTCCGCGGCCAAGCAGACGTTCGCTCCGTGTTTTTATTACATGCATTGTTGCAGCAGAATGACGATGACTCTGAAATCCGTACAGCAGAAGATGCATGATCAACAAGTAGAATGCATAATACTTTGGGGTAAAATCCAGGGTTCTGCTGGCCCGGACTGAGGCTACCGCTGAATGATACATGATACATTGTATAAGCCGGTACTCCGTACATACAATTTGTCTCGATACCCCGTACTCTGTACAGTCCTGGACAAGCATGCACATTGCATTGCACATTGATTGCATTGCACATTGCATTGTTACTCCAGCCTTATTTTTAAGGAAAACAGCGAGCGACAGACAAGGAAGGGCCAAGAACCAAGGACCAAGGACCAAGGAAGGAACTGCCTAGATTTGTCAGGCCAGACGAACCCCGAAATGCGAGAGGCTCCACTCCACCGACCGCCGGCCAGCTGTCTCCTTCCCTCCCTCCCACAACTTGCCTTGCTTGCCTTGCTTTGCCTTGCCTTGCCTGAATTTCCGGTTCGTGATTGCTGCCCTTCCCTATTACTACGGGCCCTACCCAAGCCCCAGGCCGACGTCCAGCCGAAGACAAGAAAAGGAGTTATCATTATCCCTTGGTTTCTCGTAATAGTACCGGACTGCTCTGGTCTCTCTGGTCTGTCTATTCATGTCGAGCGCCTTTGCCGATACTTTCTCCTTATGCCTTGGCTCCTCTCTGACTTTCTGCCCTCGCTCTCACACTTGCCAACTCTGCACATGCACATGCACAATCCTCGGTCAGTCGCTGGAGTCTTGAGTCTTGATATTCTTCCGTCTCCACGCGCTTCCTCCTCGAAACGGAAGCACCGTGGGTTCCAGACTTAGCCGGAGTACGGAGACAAGGAACTCTCAAGAACGCACCCTAGTCTTTCTGCCAGGCTGTTTGGCGCCGCCTGGCTACAGTCGGTCTCCAGTTTCCCAAAACGCCAGACGAGGTGACGTCCCTCCCCTCCTCCGACCCGCCCACAGCCGTACCCTGCAGGTAAGCGCGGTCCAGCCTTGCTTGTTCTTCGTCTCTTCGTCTGTTCGTTCGGTCAGACATCGACGCCTATCCCGGACCTTGCACGTTGCCCCATAGCGCAGCGCCAGGCTCCAGGGTATTATAAAAATAAAAAAAATAAAAAGAAGAAGAAGAGAGGCAGCCGCCGGCCCTTATGCGTTAGAGGGTCATGGGCTGGTTGGTACATACATGTAGGATCTCCCCCTCCCCAAAAAGCGACGACCAACTGACTCGGCTTAGTACAGTTGACGAGTTGATCATCTTATTATTAGTTACTTTACTGTACCCAGCGCCACCGTCATTAGTGCCACGGGACGAACCACACATCTACGCCCACTTCGTCCGCCATCTTTCCGACTTCTTTTCTTCCACAATCTTCACAAAAGACACAGTTGCACGTAGCAACCACCGCGATAGCGAACTATGTTGATAGACGGTGAGAAGTACGCTTGCGAGGCCTGCGTCCGCGGCCATCGTGTGAGCAATTGTCAACATTCCGGTAAGTCGCAATGCCTTCGTGAACAACCTCCATCCAGCAGTTGTTTCTTGCGCCTTTGTGCGCCCCTCCTCCCCTCATGTGTGTGTCAATGGCAGCACCCCGAACCGGCAATGGATAACAACGCTCTCGTCTGCATCATCTCACAAATAGACCTTCGATTCCTCTCGCACATAGTTCCTACCTGTTGCCTTATTCCTCTTATTTTTTTTTTTAAAAAAAGAACCAAAAACTGGTAACACGCACAAGACACCGAGCTAACAAGCTTACTCTTGTTTCTTATAGATCGTCCACTTCAACATATCAACAAGAAGGGTCGCCCGGTGTCGCAATGCAACCATTGTCGCACGATGCGGAAGTCGCGGTCTGCTCATATCAAGTGTGACTGTGGCGAAAAGACAAGCAAGTGCGCTCACTTGCAACAGCCCGTTGACGGACACAAGGGTGAGCTTCACATCATGACAAACACAAATCTGGCAACTTTGCCCGTCCGCCTTCGTCTTCAGCCCGTTCGGTATCTAACTACCTGGCCCACTTGCAGAGACCTGTTGCTGTAACCATGGCGGTCGCTGCACCTGCTCTCACAAGAAGGAGCCTTCTCTGGACACGGTTCCAGAGACCGAATCTGATCCCGACTCTCTGACAGTTGCCGCTGCACGCCCGAAGCCGCCGGTCAGACGACGACGAGCTAACACGGTCCACTTGGATGGTGTCATGACTTTTGACCACAATGGTAACCAGAAACCCGTACCCAAGCACAATAGAGCTGCCCAGAAGTGCGGCTCATATCAGCTCAACCGAGTCAATTCTGCGACCAGTGCCAGCAGTCTTGGTGCCAACGCCGAGAATATGCTGTGCCAAGATGGGCCCTTCCCAGACTCCTTCAGCAATCGCCCCGCGCTGCGACAGCCCGCGAACAACGAAGAGTCAAGTCGGAAACAGCTTCGCCTCTGATGTCCAGTGGTAGCACCCTAATCTGCCGGTCAGGCTGCCCCCTCGACTTATCGGGAATCGATTATCCGTCGTATGTGGGCAACAACAATACGCTTGAAATGTTTGGCTCCGGTGTGCCTTCAGAAGTCGACGGGCCCATTTTCAGTGCTGGTGTCAGTACTGCCTCTGTAGACTGGAGCCACTACGATCTTGGTGAGGCCAAGCCGGAGAACTTTGCGCCGTCAAGCTACAGCCAAGCTGGAGCTCAAAGCTTCAACGGCGTATTTGATTTCGGAAGCGGATCCGAACAACTACCCCGCCTCGCCAACACAACGTCAACTTCTGGCGAGGTGTCAGAAGTCGAAGACTTCATCGGCAACGGAGATGGAGAGCTTAGCGCAGGGTTTCGAACGACCAATTTTCTCCGTCAAACAAGCATAGTCGGTAGTACAACGGACTTGACCAGCATTGACTACGACAGTTTCTATAGCAAGAACTCTGACAACAATGTTGCGGTTGGAACCATTTCTATGGTGGAAGAAGATCCAGCCTTCTGGATGCCCAACTACAATGAGGGCATCGCTGCTGTTGCTGAGAGTCCTGACACCACAACGGCAACCTCCATGGGCACATTTTGGGAACTTTGAAATGAACTTGCGCGGAAACCCTGCACGAAAAAGTCCTTGTCTGCCCCCTTCTCTCCCCTTCCCCTTCCCCTTTTTATTTTTTATTTTTATACCTTTTCAACCTTTGAGTTTTGTCCTGTCGAGGTGTGCAAGGAAATGTCTGCCTATAAACAAGCTTCGTGGCAAGTTCCAACGCTTGGCCGTGAAAGTTACTGGAGTACTCTCTACGATGAGCCTGGAGTACGAAGATAATCCGAGTGGAGTTTAGGGATGCTGCGCATCGCCCCATTTTTGTTATTGAGGCAAGAGGAGTGACTGACCTTGGTTGTTTTCTTTCCCTTAGTGGGTCTTATTTTCGTTTCGTTCCGTTTCGTTCCGTTTCGTTTTTTTTTTTGTTTTACACCAGTTGTTTTGTGATAGACTTTGAGAGTTTGCACTGCTGTGGAGATGTAAGGTGAAGGGGCGTATGGTTGGCATTTGTTCTTTTTTGTTCTTGGCTATGCTTTGACTCCTTTAAGAGGTGTTCACCTTTGAGCAGTTGCCTTTGAAATCTACCTCTTCCCACCATTACATGATTGGCTTGCTCAATCCATGATAGTGTCCTTTGTGGTTGAGCCGAAATGCATTCAGATGGCGGAGCCAACGATGGTGCATTTAGTCGGGGTGGACATGAAAAATTCTCAAACTTGAAATAATACAGACAAATACTGGCGCTGGAACAGCTGTTGCGTTTACGTTTGGAAGAGAGGGATGACATGAGCCGGGAGCATATATCAATATGACAAACAAACCATCAAAGACTTCCATGGCACGTTAGATAGACTTGGTTTTGGCCGAGCCGTGTAGTCGCATTGGGGGCCGACTTTATTTTCTGTTTTGGAGTCATGGTCCTTGACGTCTGACAAGATGCTCTTTTGCATATACGGGAATTGCATAGTATAGAGGAGTAAGATTTGCGAAATAGAGAAGCGAATTGGTGGCCTTGGGCGTGTATACTGTGCTGCGTAGTCCGCAGTCCGCAGTCCGCAGTCCCTCTGGTTCAGAAGCCGGCTGTGCTCTCGACTCCGATCCATGCCTTGTCTTGTCTTGTCTTGTATCGTGTTATTATGCGTCATCTGTACGGAGTACGGAGCATGTACACGGTAGTCATCTCAGATCGTATCTGAAGGGGACAGGGACGGGGACAAAGAGCATGGCCGTCGGCTGTATGTACACAGCTCGCTTTACGAGCCAGCCTCGAATCACGTCTGCGCATGCCGCGGATCGTACGGGTGCCGCAAGGGACAAAGGCACGTATAGGCACCGTGTGTACGTATTCGGGACCGAATGTACATGTATTCCACGTACGATGCGGAGGGCACCCACACTCTACATGTTGTAATACTACTGTACGTACGGAGTACATGACATACATATTGAAAACGCGGCAAGTCCATTCTCGCCCTCGCCCAATGCACACGCCCGGGATCGGAATCCTTCCATGCACGGGAAAACACGGCGGGTCGCCTCGGGCACGGGCCAGGCCATCCTTCGGCGGCGCGACGGTTTTTTCGCGACCGTGGTAGTGGCCGAAGCCCCGACGGCTCGTTTTGCAGGAAGTCGTCATTGGCGTCGTGCCAAAGCATTGAGACAAGACAGAGGACGGATGATTGCAATGATTATATTATTGCTGTTAGTGTTGTACGGAGTGCCGAGTGCGGACTACTGAAATTGAGTATGCCAATCGTCCTGGTCATGGACATGACATGATATGACATGACTGTAATCTGTATTCTGTGTTATGCATCCTGCATCTTGTATTCACTCGTCTTGCATTCACTCGTCTTGCTGCCCATCACCTTCCTCCACCTCGGCCAGTGGAAAACAGTGCCAGTTCGCCGTCCATCCGCCGTCTCGGTCTGGCCACAGCTTGCGCCAGACATGGTCCGAGAGGCCTTGGGTATACTCCATTTCATCCAGAACATCTTCGTCCCGCATTCTGTCTGCGTCCAACTCCGTGGCTAGTAAACCATCTTCTTCCTGATGATGTCGCTCGCAGATCCATGTGCCCGCAACCCAACTCGCGATATCGCTGGTGGGCGTGCCAATGTCCAGCTCTGGCATGTCCTTGAACTGTCGCGGCTCAATCTTGAGATACTGCAACGAGCAATGACGTCGTATACCCAAAAATGTTGCAACCTCGCATCTGCTCACGCGGCGAAAAATAGACTTGACGAGGTCTTGGTCAATAGCAGCATTGATCAAAATGTCCTCCAAGTATTTCTCGCGACTGTCGTCCGGGAGCACGCCCACTTGCAACGGTCCAGGCACATCCTCACCAACAACATTCAGCCAAAGAGTGAGTCGCTCCAAGTATTACTTGAGTCTGCCCAAGTATTGATATTGTTGGACTTCTCTGGCGCCGCCGAGGGCCCTCTGTACCGGGATATCAAGGTGAGTCAGATTGGGACACCGGTTGCACAAATAACCCATGTAACCCATGTAACCCATGTAACCCATGTCTCCGTGCGACCAAGGTAACTCGTGGGGCCCAACTCCAGTACGACGTGGTGTAAAACGGCCCGTGCCTTGTGACGAGAACTTGGAACGCCTCGTTTTCCGATGTAGTCGACGACAGCAAAGCTCTCTAGACACTCGATGCCCTCCAACAGATGACAAAGGGCTGCATCGTTCAGAACAGCCGACTCATCCTTGTATGGATGCAGTGCAAGGGCTCTGAGTGATGGCAGTTGATCGTCATGCACCAGGTAGGCTAGCTCTCCAAGTGCTCGTGGAGGAAGTATGGTCCATATCTCGATCGAGGTCAACAAGGCAAAGTCAGTCAAGGCAGCCAAGTGCTCGAAATCAATACGGTCCCCCATGTTCTGCGACGTCAAAACCAGACTTCTGAGCTTGGCTCGGCTTGGCTGGACGTTGACCTCGTCCACAAACCAATCCCATGATCGGTTTGGTGCTGCTGGACCAACAGCGAATAGTCCTGGACAAAGTAACGCATCCAAACATGCTCAAGATTCGGCGCCAACTGCCAGACCATGTCGATCAGAGCTCGAGTGTGATGGTCATAATGTTCAGTCGCGCGCTGGTTGCAGTAAGAAACGATCAAGCTGTGCAGGTTGGGTGATGTGACGAGCTGGAAATCTTCTGGGTCAACCCAAGGCGGCTCAGCTTCGCGTGAGCGAAGATTGTGGAGGTTGAACGTGTGCATATGAAGCTTGCATCTCGGCCCTTTCTGGCGTCAGGCATCCAAAAGGCACCGCGGTATGGGCTCTCTGACCTCGAGAATAACGTCCCTAAGTGTGCTCAGCAGACTGACAAGTTGTGCCAGCGGGCGCCATGCAATCAATCTCTCTGTCCTCCCTCTCCTCCCACGTCAATCTGAAACCACCTCTGTATGGCCGGCGCAGTCTCCTCGAGCCCGTGTTGAATCTTCGACCCTGTGCAAGGGACCATCCTCCATCAACATAATTCGGATCAAACGCGTCGTGAGCCAATCTCGCATTGTGGATAGAGTCGCTTTCTGCATCCAACGAGTATCCGTCTATAACTATCTCTCGAACGTATGCAGAGCGCCAATGGATGGCTAAAACATGTTCCAAATTGCGAACTTTTTGTGCAATGGTACTCTCACCTGAAGCTCGAAATAGGAGCGTCCTGAAACGTTCCTCGACGTGACCACCTCGCATCTTCTGCTCGTGAGGAAAAAGCAAACAAGCTGGATTTTCTCAGATCGCAACTGGTGAGGTTCTGGCAAATTATATCGAGCACCTCTGTCGGTAAATCTGTGAGCCTGACTCTCGGTGCGGGGAATCGAGGTTCATGTGAGGATCCAGGAGAGACATTGTGGAATATGGTCCTCGAATGAGAATGAGGCGACGATTTTTCCAGTTCCTGGCGTGATTGTCGATTGTTGATTGTTAATTATTGATTGTTGACCAGTCGAAACTTCAGGCATCATCAGGACGAGACCAAGTGCCGAATTATAATAAAAGACTCATGGGTAGGGTCACAAGGAAAGGGGAAAAGAGGAAGGCACTCGATGCTCAACAACACCAGGTCGACCCTTCCGTTCGCTCGCGTGGGACTGGCTCAGATGGTGGCGGGTGCCTGCATGTGTCATGGTCATGATGTGTGTAAGTAAGCCACGCCGCACACTGTGGCGAATAAGGTATCTTGGCACCTTGGGTACCTGGGGCAGGTTAGACTTGTATTTCCATCAGTTGCTATACTAATTAATACCATCGTCATCGTGTCAGACTGGTTTCAAACAAACGACATGTACCCCTTGTCCGCCTCAACTCCAACTCTTGGAATATTGTACACTGCCCAATCCCAACATTACGGTAGCAAACATCTGGTGTCGACGCGTGGTTTCCATCTGCTCCCCGTCCCCACGGCATGTCATTCTCGTCCCCTGGTTCTGAATCTAGTTCATGATGCGGCCTCGAGGTATCCTGTGGCAAGAGAGGACCCCAATGGTGGCGCTTCTTCTCCTGTGCTGCCCTCGTGCGCTGTCGCCAGATCGGCCAGATGCTGCAGACTCTGACTGGCGGCCGTGTCCGGCGGCCCTCCTGATGAAGATGTTGGTCTTGTTAATTCCGTCAGCTTATCCCGGACACCATCCCAGTGTCCCCGCCTGGCTTCTCTGCGATGCCCCTAATGATGTCGACGATTTCCTCGCGGGTGGCATCAGCCTTAATCAACTCTCCCAACGCCATGGTCGCGAGGGAGACAAAGTGATTGATTAGCGGGCTGTTCACCTCGGCGCTTACCGACAATAAGTGCGCCAGTTCTTTTGTCGGCCACATGATCTCCTTGGGAGTGATGCCAGGTGTAAGTAGAGTAACCAAGAGACGACAGTGCCAATAAGCGAGGTGGATCATGGGATATGCAGCCGCGTCGACGTGGGCGGGTAGATCTTCTCGGTAATTTTCGATATAATCGGTCAAGATGGCAGCCATCGATGGATCGGCAGCCGTTGCCCCAGCTTGCAGTGTTGATATTACGAACGAAATTCTGTTCAGTAGTTTTGATAGTCCTGTGGTGCTCTCTGGTGGTCAGCATTTCCGTTCGGCTGAACACGACAAGCTACGGCAATTGGGAGAACAGAATTTTCACTTACGAACAAGATAAAAGCAAACCTCTCCGACACTGTTTTCGAGGCCCGAAGGAACAATGGTGCTTCTCTCGGGTACTTGAGGTGGGTGGCCCGTTCCAGCGGCGTGCCATCGATCCATCAACACCAACGACCACCAAATCCGCACACAGATTTGCTCATCGGAATCGTTGTCAGAGCTGGCCTCAACCGTAGACAGCTTCCACAATTTCATAGTGTTGGCAAGAGCAACTCCTCTCGCCAGCAAAAAGGAAGAGTCGAAGCCGCTCTCCAGTCGGCGTCAATAATTAACATCAACAAGGTTTGCGCATGCACAATGTCTGTCGCACGACTGCGAGGAGCATCGCTGCTCTCCCACTCGTGGAGAACAGAGCTGGCGATTTTTGCATCTCCGGCGGATGTCTGGCCAACATGGGGCAGGGTGAGGCCGAAGGCAGTCCTCACCGCAGGTGATGATTGAGAAAGCAGCGACTGCAGCTTGATCTTTTCGTACGGCAGAATAGGGTATACTGGCTGAACCGATGCGAGAAAACTGCGAGATGGGGTTAACACGCCGTCTCGGAATGTGATCGTGTGCGCGTGTGGCAGGGAAATGAGACACATACTGCTCATACGCCTCATCATCTATATCCAGCATCTCCTCTGCATCGTCCATGCCAACATCCGCAGCTTCGCCCGGTTGCCTTGAAGGTGTCCACAGCCTTGATAGGAGTTGCCTGGGGCGCCAGTGACGCATTGTCGTACTCCTGACTAAGCGTCTCTCCTGCTGCGGACGCCGGCTGAATGGATCGGGGTTCTGAGCCCCATGGCGCTTGTCGAACAGTTGTGGGTGTGGTGAAATCTCCGGTAGAGATGCTGGAGAAGGGTCGTTTTCGACTTGCATCTTCGAGACCATTGCTCTGCCGTGAGCGATCAGTTGCAAATAATTTGTCAATGTCATCTTGGCTAAGATTGCCATCAGATTCGAGCTTGTTCTCGATACTGTGGATTCGATCCGCAAGTTCCTTGATGTAGCTAGAATCTGTGTCAGCGGCGGTTGCTCGAGTCTAGAATGAGTCGTTGCGTGGCCCGTACCCCTTGCTTGGGCCGCGTTTCTGAGGCACCCTGCTGAACAGACACGCAGTACTTGATCTTGCGCAGCTCGAACAAGGCGTCTCGCCCGTATCAGATTGCGCGTCACACTTAATTTTTTTCCTTCTACACTCATCGCAGGCGCGCGACACTTTTGACCTTTGCGCGGAGGAATGCCATCCCCTATCGGATATTGTTGCGGCAGGGGTGGTCCTACGGGCAGTGGCATCTGATGGTGGACTATCGATTCGGTCGAAGGTGCCTCCTGGACGTACGGAGAAGGGTTTTGTTGATCAGAGGGGTCGGCATGGGGATGTGGCATGATGGTGCGCATGTTTGGGTCGTCTACATTCATGCTCGGGTCTGTAGCTGCCATGATAGAGGTTCCTGCTAAGCCTTGTCCCAATTGAGCAGCGAGTTGAAGCTCTTCCAGGTTAGACGGTCGGGAAACATGTTGGGGCGAGCTGGGCTGCTGTGTGGCCATTTGCGCCTGTTGGTGCTCTTGGTCTTGCACCTCTTCTGTGACATGTTGCTCAGTTGGGTCTTGATGCTCCGTCTTGGGGTGATAGAAAGGGCCTGAGTCCATCGCTTCCGCTCCTGGAGACGGATATGTCAGCTCCGAGGCATCCTCCGCCTCTCCCTCACGGCTGGGGCCCATGTTGTTGATGTGACACGGAAGTGCCGGGATAAAGAGGGCAGTCGTAGCAGGATCGGCCCACGAATGTCGGCGAGCTTGCGTGATGACCCAATTATGAAAGTATGAAATGAATGATCGCAGCTAATCGAGGGCGCGCGAATTGTGGTTGCATCAATTGGAACATCTGAGGCCAAAGAAGATGGGGAAAGCCAGTCAGTCACCTGGGCATGTGCACCACACAACCGGTCAAGGAGGCGCGTCCATGTAAACTGGAGGCATTGTTAGCATAGTTGCGCGACCAGCAAGCTTCCGCCACGGCAAAATAGCAAATGCGGCCTGCCACGCGGCGGCAGCAGGCGACAAGTTCCATGGCTGATTGATGCGTTGTCACCGACTAGGAGGTAGAGATGCGAACAACTTACAGCTCCCAACAGCTTCTCTGGATCGGATGATGATAAATGCGATGGCCCCGTTGCGCGCGCGCTCAACGGAATAGGAAGAACTCGGCGCCGTGGTAGCTCATAATATGGGTGGTTTTGACCCCTTGAGATTTGCGCATCGGAGGTGGAAGAATTTTTCGGGGTCCGCGGCAATTCATCGGCGCTCAGCTAAGACGCTGACTCAGCTGCTTGGGAGCTCCGCCAACTAATATTAACTGATGGAGTGTGATGGAGAGAAGTGATGGAGGCTGCCCACAGTCTTTGCAAGTGGTTTCACCAACTTGCAAGGGACCTGAGCAATTGGCAATGAGCCAACAAGTCTAGCGTCTAGCGTCTCTTGTCTGCCTCTGCCTCTGCCTCTCTGCCGTTGCCGATTCAGTCCAGACTGTATGAACGGAAGCGAGTTTGAGCCATCTATCTTCTTGGAGCTCCGATCCGCGGATCTGCGCACCTGGCGGGCGCTGATCGAGGCATTCGCCTTCGCTCAGCTTGCTCGACTCCATTTGTACCCTTCCCAAACTACTAGTAATCATCTCAAATCGTTCCCGGTCCTCGCTACTGACGTTCAACATTTTCAAGTGTGGATTTGCTGTGTTCCTCGCCGCAAGACGCAAGGCAAGGCAGGGGGTCACTCGGCTTCCAAAAGAAAATTTTGTCTCGTCCTGTTCTGTTCCACGCTGTGACCAATTTGGCAATCTGCCAACGGTCATGTTTGACAGCTGACTGGCTTCTTTCAGAATGTGATTTGATTGTTTATACGTCAACCTGCTCGTTTCTTTTCTCTTTTCTCTTTTCTCAGCATGGACATTATTGCTCTGCAGAACTGGGCGTACATTCCAGACCTGCCCGATGATATTGGCCCAATTCGCAACCTTCTCTTGGAGTACAGCAAGATACCCGCTGACAACATCGACCTTCATATCCTCCGAGTAGTATGTCCAGGTCCCCAACTTGTGCCATCGATAATACAAGTCAACTTGCGGCTAACCCTGTTCGTTCAAGCGCGAAGATGCGTGGAAGGTATCGCGATTTCCGTGCGTTGGGAGATGGAAGTTTCTGCGTCTGACTGACCATAATGATCCCTGCTATCAGCAGGTGCTATTCAGGCTCAAGGTGGACGGATCCAATGATGCTTTTCTCGACTTGGGCTGTTGTGTTGGACAAGTTATCCGTCAGCTCCGACATGACGGCGTGCAAGGGTCTCGGCTATTCGGAACTGATCTGCAGTCCAAATTCGTCGACATTGGCTACGATCTATTCAAAGATCAGAACAGCATTGGTGCAACATTTGTCGTTGGTGATATGTTGGATCCCGATGATACGCGGCTAGATGAGTTGTCGCACAAAATCACCATTATATACGCGGGCAGCTTCTTTCATCTGTTCAATTGGACCCAGCAGCTTTATATAGGTAAACGGCTGGTCGGTTTTCTGAAGCAGGGCACTAAGAATGCTCTCATCTACGGCCGACATATTGGCACCACGAACCCCGGTGAAGCATCGACGAGCGATGCTTCGCCGTATCTTCATGACAAGAAAAGCTTCCAGCAGCTTTGGCACGAAATTGGCGACTTGACAAAGACGAAGTGGGCTGTGGAGTTGGAACCAGCTGGCGAAGTGTTGGAAGGCCTTCCCCAGGTGGAGAAGGATGCACAACCTGTCAACTTCATGGTGCACCAAATATCTTGAACGATCATTGTAATTTTATCATAGCGAGGACTTTGCATAAGGTGTGGTATATTTATTTATTCATTTATTTTTTACTTTACTTCGCATTTAACGTTTTCACCACTGTGACGTGTAATAGCAGATGGTGTGTGTTGCGCACATGCGATCCTGTGTCATGACAATATGTCTTGTTATTGAGAAAAAAAAACGGTCCGTCGCAAATTCCAGTATCTGGGTAATCTTGCATATTCCATTCCTTTACAGAACACCTCTATTTTTGAATAACGACATCGAAAAAGTACGAGCCAATCGAATTACATACATGGGAACAAATGCTGAAGAAGTGTAGACACAGTCTATGTACAAAGTCACAGTATGAGACGAGCTTCAGGGTAGGTAGGCTAGGATTGGCAAGGGAAAGAAGTTCTCTCTAACCAGTCGCAGACTGCAACCGCGACATCTCACGACTGCGGACCGAATTCGCTCGTCGCAAAAGCTCTGAAGCAGTCGCGGTGCCCCGGCGGCCCCAAGAACCTCCAGGAACTCGTTGTCTTCCACGTTATGCTCAGGCAGATAATGACAAGTCTGCAACAATGGACTGCGACTGGGATGAGGTCAGTACCGGAGCGCATCCAGCCTTGCCACCACCCCAAGTTTTAAGCATTTCCGATCCCCATGAACCCCCGGATCTGGCGATGGATGGATTGGTTACATGTCTTTGTCGCTGTAGCTTTATAGATGATACCCTGCTGACATCTGGACTTCCGATTCAGGTCGCCCGCATTCCGTTCCCGCCTCCGGGCGTCCACGCGCTGCCCACGCCGGTAACCACCATGACATTTGACAACTCCCAGGAGCTTTTATGGACTGGCAACGATTATGTAGGCACAAAGGGACTGCCAGCCATGCGAGTGTATCGATTGGTTCTGACAAGCGGTTCAAGGGTCGTGTCACCTCTTTCCTTGGCACCGAGATGCAGCGATACACCTCATTCAAGGCACACTCGGCTGCCGATGGACCTGTTCGACAGATATTGGTCAATGAAAAGGGCGTTTTAGTTTTGGGCGCCAAAGATGTTCATATGGCACTGAGACGGGGACTGCCTCTGTGGCATATCAGGTACGAATTCCAGCCACCCAGTGTGCTCGAGAAAACTCAAGCTAACGACGCGGGACTAAAGACATGATGATATTACAGACCTACGCTGTATGAGTTTCACCTCCAAGGGGACTGCAGAAATAATTGTGGCTGGACTGCAAGACACGATGCTGGTCATTGACCTTAATAAGGGCGAGGTCGTGAAGCAGGTCTGTTTGCATCCCATCGTATTCTAACACATGGCCATGTTTCTGACGCACGCGCTCCAGATTACCACCGAGCACCAATATTCCATCATGAAAAGAGGGCGATACATATGCGCAGCAACCAAAAGCGGTATCGTGAACCTCTTGGACCCCGTGTCCTTTGCGGTCGTCAAATCTTGGAATGCGCATTCGGCCTTGATCAACGACATGGATGCTCAGCACGACTTTATCGTCACTTGTGGGTATTCTCTTCGACAAGGTCAGACGTATATGCTGGACCCCTTCTTAAACGTGTTCGACATCAAACAAATGTCGTCCATGCCGCCAATTCCATTCCCTGCGGGAGCTGCCTACGTTCGCATGCACCCCAGAATGTTAACGACCAGCATTGTTGTCTCCCAGTCCGGCCAAATGCACGTGGTAGATCTTATGAATCCCAACACAAGCAATGTACGACAAGCAAACGTCATGAACTACCTAAGCATGTTCGAGATTGCACCGTCTGGCGAGGCCATAGCTCTGACAGACGCAGATTGTTGTATACACCTATGGGGCTCGCCATCAAAGCTGCACTTTGTGGATCTCGCAGCACCGATCGAATTTGCAACCGCGGATGATCACGCTCCTCAGCTCGAATGGGGACCTGAAACGTAAGCTAGAATCTGTCCTACGAATGCTGGCTTGGCCCGGGCAGTAACTGACTGACTCTTGGCTCCTATAGGCCCTTGAACTCTGTTGGTTTACCATTCTATAGAGAGATACTCGCATCTGCATGGCCGGACTTGGTATCAGACGTTGGCGCTCCTCCAGTCAGATTTGATCCTCAATTCCTTGCTGGCCTCAAAGCTGCCGAATTCGGATCATACGGCCGTAACACGCGTGGACTTCGGAGAAACCAAGCAGAAGACACTCGCAACACCCACAGAGGAGGAAATACAGGGCTCAAAGCACCAAAATTCTTGAGCGAAAAGGCACGTGAGTTCGTCATATCCGATTCCCGAGGTTCAGACGACAAGACAGACGACATTCCCGGTCCCGCAGGCGATAATGAGGTTGAAAGCAAAAAGTCAGACGTTCCCGTCATGTACCGGAACGTTGAAATCAAGTACAGCAAGTTCGGCGTGGATGACTTTGACTTTGGATATTACAACAAAACTCGCTACTCCGGATTAGAAACCCACATTTCTAATTCGTACGCGAACTCGCTCCTACAAATCATGCACTTTACGCCACTTATCCGAAATCTAGCTCTCCAACATGCAGCTACGGCTTGTGTTGGTGAAATCTGCTTGCTATGTGAGCTTGGGTTCCTTTTCGACATGCTACAGAAAGCCGACGGCTCCATTTGCCAGGCAACAAACTTGCTCAAGACATTGAGCAGTCATCCTCAAGGTACGTTGTGTGTATTTTGTTCTTTCAAACACAGCCATGGACTGATCTGAGGCAAAGCTGGACCCCTGGGCCTTCTTGAAGAGGACCCTCATGGCTCGTCATTGAATGTTATGCTCCAGGGCCTCACCCGATTCTTCCTGGACAAAATTGTCACGGATTTTAAAAGCATGTTGCCGGCATCGTCTGCTATGGAGCAGGTACGCAATGCTACGTTGGTTTACATTCGCCGAAACTGACACTCTTCGCCCAGGTCCTTGCCACGTCAGCTACAAGTTCAATCCGGTGCATGAATTGCAGGAGTGAATATACCAGGCCGGGATCCACCTTTGTGAATGATCTACTTTATCCCCCATTTGTAAGTTAATCACTCCCCATCATTCTTGATGGCCGACTTCTGTTGCTAACTCGTGCGGGCTTACCCAGAAACCCTCTGGTCGGAACGTCAAGACACCGCGCATCACTTTCTCTCAAGTTCTTAAGGGCAGCGTTGAAAGAGAGACTACTTCTAAGGGCTGGTGTAGTCGATGCCAACGCTATCAGACCATAGCGACGAGAAAGACCATCCATAACATCCCTGCAGTCCTCATGTTGAACACAGCTATTACAAGCCATGAACATCGGGTGTTGTGGTCCACCCCCGGTTGGCTGCCGGAGGAGATAGGCATTATCGTTGAGCAAGGTCAATTCTTTTGCTACGAGGGTGAAGACTTGAAGCTTCACTTGCAGCGAGGGATTCACAACATTACCGTCTATTCACTGATTGGGATGGCGATTAATATCGAGAACGGCCAGACACAAAAGCCTCACCTAGTGTCAATGATCAATGGTATGTGATGGTGTGAAGAAATCAATCTCGTTCCTGGTGGTCTAACATTACCAAAAAGTTGCACACGCTGAACCAGAGGCTCCTGCTCAGAGCCAATGGCACTTATTCAACGACTTCCTGGTGCGATCCGTCAGCACTGAAGAGGCACTTACGTTCAATACGTCGTGGAAAGTGCCTTCAGTCGTCGCCTTTCAACTAAAGGAGGCGAACAACAAGATCGACACGACTTGGAAAGAGCAATTGGATACTTCTATCCTCTATCATGACCTACAGTATGCCACCCCCTTTGATGTACACCACATGCATCGCATACTATTTTGAACCAACCTATGTTAACTCATTCATTTCCAGCTTCAATCCCAATTCAGATAAAAAAACATACCATGTTCTTAACGCCGAAACGGAGCGTCCCGGACCAGACACCATTATAGCATTGGACACAGAATTCGTGGCCATTCGCCAACCGAGATCGAAATGAACTCTGACGGCGAGCGAGAAACGATTCGCCCTATTGTCTACGCCTTGGCCCGCACGTCTGTCGTACGTGGACAAGGCGAACACGAGGGTCTACCTTTATAGACGACTACATCGCCATTCAAGAACCCATCGTCGACTATCTCACCTCCTACTCCGGCATCACCCGAGAGGATCTCGACCCGCGCCTCTCGAAACACAGCCTCCTCCCCTGAAAATGGCCTACAAGAAACTCTGGGTGCTCCTCAACCTAGGCTGCAGATTCCTAGGCCATGGCCTCAAGCAAGACTTCCGCGTCATAAACATTCACGTTCCCAAGTCTCAAATCATTGACACAATAGATCTCTTCTTCTTGAAGTCCCGGCTGCGTAAGCTCTCCTGGCGTTCTTGGCGTGGTACCTCCTCAAAGAAGACATTCAGCTGGAAACACACGACTCCATTGAAGACTCGAGAACAGCATTGAAGCTGTATAGGAAATATTTGGAGTTTGAGGACGCGGGCATCCTGGAACCCATGTTGCAGGACATTTACCGCGCAGGAAGGGACGTCAATTTCAAACCGCCTAGACGAGATGAGGCGGATGTGCAGAGGACGGATACGCCGCCTCTACCGGTGGATCGAGGCGCAGCGGCAGGAGCACCGAGTACGCCCGTAAGAGACATCATTGGCATGGCGCCGGGGAGTGGATTCGGGAGCGCGAGCTGGACGCCTGGTAAGGGATCGCCGTTGCGCTGAAATAAGGTCCATAGTGTTTTAATTCTGAATAGATTTGATTTCTCATGCTCCTGAACCATGATTTTCTTTGGTCAATACAGCTTCCTTCGTGATGTGATGTGATGCGTATAAGTTATTGTTGGATACCAACATAGGTGATTTTGTTTATTTATTCAGTAGTGAAAATTGTATTTTGAAAAAACAGGAAGAAGAAAAAAAGGCATGAATTTAAAACCGGTCGCCCCAGAGTCCCATTTTCGCTTCATGTTTACGTATTATCCGCTCACTCACATCCTCTGACAACAAGAAATATTCAATGTGATGTGAAAACCACCGATCCCCACGAAACAAACATGTTTCTCTACATAGAAGAACAGAAACCGACAGACGACGGATGACGGAACCCGCCCCCATAGATCTGTTACCCTTGATATAAGTCCTTGACGTAGTATGATGGAAACCCAAGACTTGTTCCTGAGCATGACCAGTCATCGAAGAGGTGTGGGTGCACCGAAGAGAGAATTCAAGTACGATGGATTTTGATCGTTTCAGCAACGGGGGTGGGGAGTATGAATGAACCTTGACTCCTCCAACGCCTTCTATGCACGTGCCGTTGGTGCGGGAAGGGATGGAAGCGGATATGTGATGTTTTCCCCCTTCGCTGTATTGATGAAGGGAGAAGTGGAAGTATGAGGACGGATGTATAGGGGTTACACACTTGCTCTTGAGCTTGACGATGGATGTACAAGCCTGTCTCGGCGTGCCGAGCCGGTGGGAAGGTAGTCGGGTCCGAGTCCGACGGTTTGATGGATCGGGGGCGCGGTGGCAGAACGAGACAGTAACGGGTGAGCATCAATGGCGCGGACGCTTGTTGATCTAGCCCATTCTTTGTCGCGCTGGCTGCCGTCCCCGTGGCTGTTGGCCATCATCGAGCGGTGTCTCACTGCTCTACAGCTCAGATTCAGCGCCGTTGGTTGACAGAGCCATGGGGCTACCGTTTTGGGTTTGTCGTCGTTGGCGGGGACGAGCATTGCCAGGAGGTCGTCGACGGACCATGACCCGTCCGTTCATGTTCATGGATTCGTCGTCGTCTTCAAATTCGGCGAATTGTCCTGCATATAGACGTGCCTCGTCCAGGTCGTTCACATCGTTTGGCCGGTCTCGCAGCCATTGCATTCGCGGGCCGGACCGGGCCCGCTCTGATACTCTGAAGCCGTAGATTTTGGGTTGGTAGATGTGGCCGGGTCCCAAGTTGGGAGCAATGTTCTTGGCGTACATGCCGTTGACGAGGGATTCGTCCTCGGGGACTCGCGATGTCGTGCTGGACAGCACGTCGGCCCCGCGTTTGGTCAGATCGTATTCGGGGAAAGTGAGAAGGAAGAGCGCACCAAATGTGCGACCGAAGAAGGCTCCGTCGACGGTTTGGAATCTACTGTTGGGAGGAACGTATACGTCCAGGCAAGACGGGCAGAAGAGCTTGACTGTATCCTCGCCGGGTATGTCTGATAGACCGACGGGCAGTGTCCTAGCCTGCTCGCAATTTGTCCGTGGGCAGCAGCCGAAATGGCCGAGCTCATACTTTTCACTCATTTGTTGTATGCCCGTACGTGAACATATGAAGCGTTGATGGATGAGGCCGTATAGCATCTCTGCGGAGGATTCGATGACGGACAGGTCGCTGGCCATTCTGCTGTGATGCCTTCGCTCACCGGGACGGCCACCCACTCGCTCTTGGCCATCTCCCAAGCCGGACTCATTATCATCTTCCTCCTCTTCCTCCTCTTCCTCTTCCTCGTCGTCTTCGGGTTCCACATCCAATATCATCTACAAGCAGGAAATAAGACAAAAATTAGCAGGCTGAACAGCGACGGAAAGGACTTCGACGCAAAAGGGGAAGGGGGTTTGGGGTTTGGGGTTTGGGGTTTCCCGCCGTTTAAAGAGCCGCAAGCATACCTCCAATGCTTCTTTGTACATGGCGACTTGAGTCTGAAGACCCGTCAGGTTGAAATCATCTTCGATGAACTCTTCTGACACCTCGGCGAAGTATTCGTGCCCTAACAGAGCACAAAAGCTCGAGATCCATGATTCTGGCGCGCCCGAATCTGAAGACATGGCGATGCTGGTGGTAGAGGGGCAGCGAGCAGGAGATATCGATAGGCCGCAAAACGTCGTCAGATCGGAGGCGGGGTGTCAGGGTGGCACGCGTGCCCGCAGACCGCAGACCGCAGACCGCAGATACTGGGGACGAACGAAGTGATGAGCAAGCAAGATGATCGAGGATAGTCGTGACGGAGGCGACGACAAATCGAGTGCCGCGGTGTGAAGCTGTCGAGTATTGGGCCTGACAGCAACGAGAAGGGCTGCTTTAATGCTGCGACTTCGGATCTGCGGGCGCAACGACTGGAGGAGCTTGTGATTTGATAATACAAGTAGTGCGTGCGCCCAGGTCGAGCGAGGTGGTGGGATGGATGTGGGTTCGCCTGCAAGTCGACGATGGAGTCCGTCTGGCCTGGGCTGTTGTTGACTAACGAGATGAGGTTACTAGGCTGGACCATGTGCAAACAGTAAGTATGGTGGTGTGGTAATATGTAGTATTGTGATGGTGATGATGACCCACCGACAGATAGACAAGCCTTTTGCGCGCCGTGGTTTCGCGGCTGCGGCTGCGAGGCCACGAGGATTGGCGAGGATTGGCGAGGATTGGTGCGACGTGACGAACCACACGGTGCCAGGTTTCGCCGCTTCCGACCTCCCTGGCGGCGGGAATGAATTATTAGCGCTCATTCGGTCGGTCTCGATGACGTCCATTATCAACTTTGCAACGCAGCAATATCAAAATCTTCTCTCCTTTTTCTTCCCTCATCCTTTTCTTCGATGAGGCACACCACTTGGGGTTTCCTAACCTGAGTGGCACAAGATTTGATTCGATAATTCATGCACGTAATGAAGAGGACATTGCTCCCCTCAACAACACGGAAAAACGCCAATTTCACACCACCCATCAGAGGTTAGCATCTCTCCTCTCAATTGACACTGCAAACCCATCCCCAAGAGGCTATTCAGATATACAAACCTTCCAACAAAAGCCTTTATACCGAAGAAGCCCTTTTTATTCCTCAAAGATGCAGGTTCCCCGACAACTCATCTGCCTGCTTTGAGCACGTGGTTCAGTAGAAGTACCGACACCGTACCATCGACACCATTCGCTCCATTTGTTGTCGACAAGTTTCAAGAATGGCCCTTTCCGTATGAGCTCATGAAACGTTTTGGGAATCACGATGTGATATCTCTGTTCCGTGATTCCCTACTGGCCAGTTCAGATATGACGGATCAGGTCATGGCAGGGATCCTCCAGTCAGCTGTTACCGAAGACACAAATCAGGAATTCTTTCAAGTTTACGCTCCATTAAGGCTACTCATCAAAGCTCTTGAATTCAATGACGCTCAAAATCCAGTCGTCAGTGATCCATTGCAATTGTACATTGCACAGTCGGCACTTCCAAATCTGCCTCAACCAATGCAGGACGGCTTACCAGCACCAGAGCTTGTAAGGCGAGCTGGGAAAGGCGATATTTACAGCTCCTCTATATGGATGGGTACTGAGCCTACATATACGCCATTGCACAGAGACCCCAACCCAAACCTTTTTGCCAGCTGTGGAGTCGAAAGGTAGTGAGGCTCTTACCACCTTCCACAGGCGACAGGCTGTTCTTTGAAGTCCAGGTTCAGATAAGACAGCAGAGAAATAGCCGCATCAGGACCACTGATATGATGCAAGGGAAGAAAGACTCGTTCTACACGATGCAGTGTGGGGAGTACATCACCAGAGGACAACATGTACGAAGCTGAACTGGAGGCTGGCGATGCCCTCTTTATTCCGGAGGGTTGGTGGCATTCTGTGAAAAGTGTAGGAACGGATGGAAGATTTAACGGTTCAGTGAATTGGTGGTTCAGATGAGCTAGATTCTGTATGAATCTCATGTATTTCTGCTACTAAGTACCCCACAGACATTCCATAAGTGTTAGTCGATCGACCGCGACTGAACTTTGCCATAGAAGATCGTGAACAGAATTTGGGCTTCCAATGACTGACTGACACTTATGACGGAGTAAAGAAGCCTGGACAGTGCGAACTGTTGTTTGACCAGCCACCCACGTTGGCCCACGACTGATGCCCAAGGGCAGCCAGGCTACATGGACACGAAAGAGGCTCATGTGACTGACGAAAGAGGGCTCGCAATCAATGCTTGGTGGGTGTTCAGCGGAACGAAAGAGTTGTGCAGATACACCAGACTGCGCAGTTTGTTGCCTGATTTAGACATCTACCTGCAACCAGTTCAAGTCATCAGGATTGTGAATTGCCTACGTTGGTAGAGGTCGATTTCTTTTCGAAGTGCGCACAGTGTGTATTACCTCCATAGGAAAACTGTCCAGCCCCCTCCACCCACATGTTGCACACAGCCAGCCACAGCCTCTTCCCGCGTCATATTGGTGGGGAACGAATTTTCTCAACCTCCCCAAAAGCTTAAGCAAGCATTCAGGCGGAAACGTAACTTGGCAGATTGTCTCGAAAGATCGTTTTGTCGCCCCAAAGCTTGCTTTACAACAACCTCAGAGAGGCGAAGCTCATCCATCATCGCCTGACTCGCATCGAAAGTTTAAGCACATCCATATCCTGGGAACACTATAGGCAGCCAGCCCCTCCCCCTCAGGACGAACGAGGGGGCAACATTTAGACATCTTTGCGACATCTTCCTCTTCCACCGCAACTAGTCGACACACGCATTGTACCACATATTGTTTCTCGCCGATTCCTCAAAATGTCGAACCTCAACTCTTGGGAAGACGATCCTTCCGCCCAGGATGAGAATCTGTCGCGGAGAGCTCAGCAACAGCTCGATGTGAACCCCGGTCAGCAGGCCCAAGGAGGTTTCCGACCCAACGTCGCGTCCTTCCAGCCAAGTGCTCAAACTTTCCAACCGGACAAGGATATGGCGGCGGTTTCCCGACCCAATACCAGCAACAGCAGCAACAGCAGCAATACTATCAACAAGGCTATTACCCTCAGTATGGCGGTGGCCAGCAACAGGGTTTCAGTCAATACAACCAAGGATATGGTGGCGGATTCAGCCAAGGCTACAACAATCAGCAGGGCTATGGTACGAATGATTTCTCCCGTGTATACTCTGGAATATGCGCCCAAAGATAAACTAATCGTTGCATGTCATAGGTGGATATTATTCTCAGTATGGTCAGCAGCAGATGACTGCTCAATCTGCTGCTCCCTCTGCTTCCGCCGACGCCGCCCCGAAGCCAGCTGATGGAAATGCTCCTGCGGCGGCTCCAGTTGCCCCCAAGGTCTTGACCAAGGAAGGTGGTCCCAAGGTTCCCGGCATCGGGGACGATGCTTCTGCTCCCAAGCCCAAGGCTAAGGTCCTGTCGATCGGAGGCCCAGCGCCAGCCAAAGAGGAGGCGAAGTCTGATGCTAAGCCTGAACCAACGAGCACGCCCGAGGCTGGCCAGAAGGCTACCGCCGCCAAGGCTATCGAGAAGACTGGCGAGAAAGCCGGCAAGGCTGCTGCTGCTGCCTCGGGCAAGTCTTCAGGCCGAACCTCACCCACGCCATCCTCAGGACGATCAAGCCCCTCTGGACCTGGTGAAAGAAGACTCAGCGTGAGATCGACGCTGTTGCCAAAGAACAGACAGCCGACGTTGATGACGAAACCCTCAAGGAAGTATACGGAAAAGAACATGTCAACATTATCTTCATTGGCCACGTCGATGCTGGCAAGTCTACCCTGGGAGGTTCTATCCTCTGGACTACTGGTATGGTGGACGAACGAACCATGGACAAATACAAGAGAGAGGCCAAGGACCTTGGCAGAGAGTCGTGGTATCTTTCATGGGTTATGGATTTGACCAAGGAAGAACGCACCAAAGGCAAGACCGTCGAAGTTGGCCGTGGATTCTTCGAAACAGAAAAGCGAAGGTACAGTATCCTGGATGCTCCTGGGCATAAGACATATGTGCCAAACATGATTGGTGGTGCTTCTCAGGCCGATGTCGGTATCTTGGTTATCTCAGCTCGCAAGGGAGAATACGAGACTGGGTTTGAACGTGGAGGACAGACGCGTGAGCATGCTATGCTGGCCAAGACTCAGGGTGTCAACAAGTTGATTGTCGTCATCAACAAGATGGACGACACTACGGTGGAGTGGTCTCAGGAACGTTACAACGAATGCACAACCAAGCTGTCCCAGTTCTTGAAGGGCACTGGTTATAACCTCAAGACGGATGTCTTTTTCATGCCTGTTGCTGCTCAGTCCTCCTTGAATATCAAGGACCGACTACCCAAGGGCCTTGCGCCATGGTGGGAAGGACCTTCTTTGCTGGAATACTTGGACGGCATGAACGCTTTGGAGCGCAAGCTCAATGCGCCATTCATGATGCCCGTCAATGCCAAATATCGAGACATGGGTACCATGTGTGACGGCAAAATCGAAGCTGGTGTTGTCAAGAAGGGCATGTCCCTTGTGCTGATGCCTCGCAAGCAGAACGTTGAGGTATCAGCACTCTATGGAGAACAGGAAGATGAAACCCCTATTCTGCAATGTGGTGACCAAGTGCGAATGCGTCTCAAAGGAGTGGAAGAAGAGGATGTTCTGCCAGGATTCGTGCTGTGCTCGCCCAAGAGATTGGTGCACTGTGTGGCCGAGTTTGAGGCACAGATTCGTATCCTGGATCTGAAGAACATTTTGACGTCTGGCTTCAACTGTGTTCTTCACGTCCACTCCGCCATTGAAGAAGTCACTTTTGCTGCTCTCCTGCACAAGTTGCAGAAGGGCACCAACAGAAAGAGCAAGGCGCCACCGACACACGCTAAAAGAGGAGACAGCATCATTGCACGAATGCAGGTGATTGGCGGAGCTGGCTCAGTGTGTGTGGAAAGATTCGAGGATTATCCCCAAATGGGTCGTTTCACTCTCCGTGATCAGGTACGTACCACCCAAAGAGAGATCCCGGAATCATTCCATCAGTCAAGGGGTTAATTTGAAGCTAATGTGACTTCTTGACAGGGTCAAACTATTGCGATTGGTAAAATCACCAGGCTCATCACCAATGATGATTAAGTCCAAAAGCGTCAACGATGATGCTGGTCACGAAGTCGCACAGGATTCTTCTGCACATGATATAGCCAAGATATATACCTGTGAGGGCGCTGTCTGAAGTCGACGAGGAGGAAAAACCAGGGAAGTCTATGGTTTGGGCAAGGGGCCCCGAAACAGGAAGCATGCACGTAGATAGATGTGTCAGTGGTAGCCACTCCTATCATTCAAATGAAGCTGCTGTCATATTGACGAAAGAACGCCGGTTCGAAAAAGTGCGACGTAGCACAAGAAAGATGGGGTGAGCACGGCATCGGCTTGAACGTGGGCATTCAAACGGAGAAGTGCAATCTTGTAGATAGCATACGATGACATCAAGAGTATAGGAACCTTGAACAGATTTTTTCAAGATACGAAGCATTGAACAGCCAGCCAATGCTTTGATCAAGGTACATCAAGCACCGAGTGCTAATGTGAAACAAGCAGAAACCACGACAATGCAGAAGAACATGGAATTTTCCCATGTACAGCACTGTACTCCGTAGTGCATATTTACGGCACAGATACGACAAGCCGGGAGGATGCGGGACTGCGGCACTTCGTAGCGACGGCGGCCAGGACACGTGCAATGGTGTCACACACAAATCCAGGTTCGTGACGTGCGTCAAAGAAAGACGACGTTCAAGGGGAGGTGAACCCGTTCAAGGGTGGGCACGAAAACGAATCGGAGGGATGGGACACCCACCCCTTGCTCCGAGCCCGAGACGGAACGGCGAAGAAGTGGGGATCAGTGTTGGACACCCGAGTGGGGAGACAGGGCGGGGAACGAGAAGGACATGGGGAGATGGGGAAGGTTAATTATGTACATGTACATATGTATGTACGTTCATGTGTAGCGAATGAAATGAAAATGATAGAACATTCCCAGGACGGCTCAATCGGTAACTCTTGTGGCCATGACGAACAATAAATACCAACAATGTTCTTGATTGCTGGATCTGGTGCTGATGGGGTGCACGAGCAAAGTAACATCTTTGGCCCTTTTCGAACTACATACGTAAATCATCATTCATTCGTCAACGTCAATATGACGATGTGGACTGTACATAGACAGGCAGAGACGCGACCAGAAGGCTTGACCGCGGGCAAAGTCGGAACGGTAGGGCCAGCATTGGAATCCCCGAGCGTGGACGGCCAATGAGAGGCCTTGCGATGGAGGTTACCTTGGCTGGGACAAGTGGTGGGTGCCGTGCATTGCTGGGATCGGGCTGGTGCGGGACGGATATGCGATAAACGGTGCGATATGCGATATGCGATATGCGATATGCGATATGCGATATGCGATATGCGATATGCGACCTGAACATGTTCAAGAGGAAATCCGGCGGGCTGCCTCCGCGGGAAACGCCGGACACGGAAGGAGGCTCACTGATCAGCGGGAGGATAGTACCGGAAGGCATATGCAATTGCAATTAACATGGATGGGGAAAACTGCATCACGTGCGCCTTTACGAAGCATTTCTTGGTCTCGATCTGACACGAGACAATGGATGAATTACTCTGTAGATCTCTGCAGGCTAGGTAGGCTTGGGCTCCTCTTTGAAATGGGGCACCCGCGTGGTGAGAACAAGTCGCACTCCCTGCTTGACTCGTTTGTTTGTTTGTTTGTTGGTGCACCATTCGTCCCATGATGGTCGACGGGAGTGGAATGGAAGCAGGAGTGGGAAAATCAAACTACATACATACGGAGTACTGAGTACGGAGTACTGAGTACTGTACAGTTGGTTGTCCTCTGCAGCGGTGCAACCCGTATCGAGGCATCTATGTATGTACGGATTAGATGGCAGACGCGTTATCATGTCGATCCGATCCCAGCATGGAACAGAGGGCAAGGCCCCGCCTGCCCCTCCAGAAAGAACCCCTTCTTCCCTCGCCGTTCCGATCGTCCTGCCGGAGTCGCCCACCATTGTCGTCAAGATCCGGATGAGCGCGACCAACACCAGACGTGCATGTACAGCCATTACGGCGAATCTGGAACTTGGAGTTGAATTGGTGTTCCCCTTTCGCCGGAGATGACCAAGTCATATGTAAAAAAAAAAAGAAGCCTTTAATCCCGTACACCTTGGCACGTCTCCTCCCACTTGAACGTTTTCATTTGCCCCGTCTGCCTCCTCCATGACGATTGTTCCTTCCCCAGCAGTTGGAGAAGAGAAGAACCTGGAACCCCGCGCAGCACCAGCCCACGCCCACAGAAGGCAGGCAGTATCGGCAATATTGAGAAACCCGCCGCCACCGCCCTTCCCCCGCCAACCAGCCCGAAGCCTAGAGAAAAGTGCTTCCGGTATAAATTCGTGGGCAGCCAGCCCATTTGCATCACCTGCTCGACTTCGGAAGTCCCTCAGGAAACACCCCCTTTCTTTCTTGCACCCCATCGTACCTGGCCTATAGACTTTCCACAACTTTGTGGAACTGTCTCTTGACGAATCACACTCGAGCTTACTAACTTTAGTTGCGAAAATCGCCACGGCCTCTGCCGCTACAATTCGCAAACTCCTTAACACGCTTCAATTTTTCTTCTTCGCTGCCCTTTTCTCTACGCACACACGACGCTTGCAAAGTCGTTTTCCTCGCATCACTTCCCCACCCCCTTGTTTCCCACTTGGTCTGGTTTCCGTTCCGACCAGGTACCCAGAAAGTCCCAGTGCGAGCCGAGATCCAACAGAGACTCGGCGCTTACGATTGAATACATAAAGATGAAGGACCCCATCGTCAGAGCCGGTTCTCCCTACATTGATCCTTCTGTCAAAGGCCCAAGATTCAAGATTCACGAATCCAGAGCTGATTTGCGCAAGAGTGAGTCCAATTCTCCTCGCTCCCTGCCCATTCCACTTCATCCTTTCTATCCTGCTTGACATGGTGTTTCGCACACGAACTTGACGACGACTGACCTCCCCGCTCTACAGTGATCTCCAGCAACGTCAACAAAACTGCTCTGCACCCTAGCGGTGTTCAGTGAGTCTCGCCCTGGCTAGTCCATCTCTCTCTCTCTCTCTATCATCTCTTCATGATGGAGCGAGATATGATATGGCGTTACTAACGTGTCTCTTCTCTTGCTAGGCCTCACCACCACCACACTGAGCTTGAGGAGGAGCTGCACGAGACTGCCCACATCGACTACGATCGCGTCGCCATTGTAGGAAATCCCACTGACTAAATCATCCGCTGCTACGTGATCGAAAACTAAACAACGTCTTAGATTCCCAACCCCTCAGTTGCCGCCCTTTACGAAGATGCACTCGTTTACGAGACCGGTTCCGCCATCACTTCTAGCGGCGCCTTGACTGCCTACTCGGGCAAGAAGACTGGCCGTTCACCCCTCGACAAGCGAATTGTGGAGGAGCCTTCGTCAAAAGACGACATCTGGTGGGGCCCTGTCAACAAGCCCATGAGTCCCGAGGTGAGTTTCTGTCATGGGGGTTTTTTTTCCATCAACATTGCCTGCATGCCGCGGACATGTGGTTTTTGCCTGGGGTTGCACCTACGCGGCGGAACCTGCATATGCTCTCTCTGCTTTTCTTGACCCCGCCACGCGTTTTGTTGGTGACACGAGCCACCGGAAAAGGGAACTCAAGGCTACACCACCTGTGTGTCCCGAGTCTGGAGGCGCCATCGCCATGAGCTGGTGATGCTGCTGTCTCCGATACTCGGTTCTTCTCATTGGCCGTTTTACTGGGCCCACTTCCGCACACATGCTTTTTCTCTCACGTCACTTGCCCCGCAGCATGCAGCGGGCTTGCAGCCGAGCCTAAGCGGTAGTCCGGACATCCACCCGACCAGAGAAGACAGGGCAGTGAGGGAAGCCGAGAGTCTCCACTGGAATTGGCCTGCCTGCTGTGCGAATCCAAGTCTGCATGCAGCCTTGTGCATTGTCGGCACGCGACAATAGCTCAGGCAGTTGCGGGCATAGGGCGGGAATACTGAGACATGCATTCTGCAAGTGTGAAGTGCATGTAGCTTCGTGTTGCATTGGCCCATTTCTTCCTTGTTTTGTATGGCGGCTCAAACGTGCCTTGGCCGACTCGTTGGCAATCAATAAAATTTACGCCAGATACATTACTAACATGGCTTTCTACTACAGGTCTGGAAGATCAACCGCGAGCGTGCTGTCGATTACCTCAACACCCGTAACCGCATCTACGTCGTTGATGGTTATGCTGGCTGGGATGAGAAGTATCGTATTCGCGTCCGTGTCATTTGCGCCCGTGCCTACCATGCTCTGTTCATGAGAAACATGCTCATCCGACCCCCGTGAGGAGCTTGAGCACTTCCACCCCGATTACACCATTTACAATGCGGGATCTTTCCCTGCCAACCGTTACACCGAGGGTATGACATCTCCCACCTCAGTCGCCATCAACTTCTCTCAGAAGGAAATGGTTATCCTGGGCACTGAGTACGCCGGTGAGATGAAGAAGGGTGTCTTCACTGTTCTCTTCTACGAGATGCCAATCAAGCATAACGTCTTGACCCTGCACTCTTCTGCCAACGAGGGCAAGGGCGGAGATGTCACTCTCTTCTTCGGTCTGTCGGGTACTGGAAAGACCACGTTGTCTGCCGATCCCAACCGTGCTCTGATTGGTGATGATGAGCACTGCTGGAGTGATCGTGGTGTCTTCAACATCGAGGGTGGTTGCTATGCTAAGTGCATTGGCCTGTCCGCAGAGAAGGAGCCCGATATCTTCGGTGCCATTCGCTATGGCTCCGTTCTTGAGAACGTCGTTTTCGATCCCGACACCCGTGAGGTTGACTACAACGACGCCACACTGACTGAGAACACCCGGTGCGCCTACCCCATCGAATATATCAGCAACGCCAAGATTCCCTGCTTGTCCGAGAACATGCCCACCAATATCATCTTGTTGACTTGCGATGCTCGAGGTGTTTTGCCTCCCATCTCCAAGTTGGACCGTTCCCAGACCATGTTCCATTTCATTTCTGGTTACACCTCCAAGATGGCCGGCACTGAGGACGGTGTCACCGAGCCTCAGGCCACCTTCTCCAGCTGCTTTGCCCAACCTTTCCTCGCTCTGCACCCCATGCGATACGCCAAGATGCTTGCCGACAAGATTGAGCAGCACAAGGCCAACGCCTGGCTCCTCAACACTGGCTGGGTCGGGGCTGGTTTCGCTCAAGGCGGTAAGCGATGCCCCTCAAGTACACTCGTGCCATTCTCGACGCCATCCACTCTGGTGAGCTCGCCCAGGTCGAGTACGAAAACTACGGCGTCTTCAACCTCCAGGTCCCCAAGACCTGCCCCAACGTTCCTGATGACTTGCTCAACCCTGAAAAGGCTTGGACCGCCGGCGCCGAGAGCTTCCAGACCGAGGTCCTCAAGCTGGGCAAGCTCTTCCGCGAGAACTTCAACAAGTACGAAGGCGAAGCTACCGAAGATGTTGTCAAGGCCGGCCCTGCCGTATAAATTCGGTCTTCGCATCCCGCATCTTGACCTACCTGGCAGTGAGTGGGTTTGACATTTGTCATATCTCAAGGGAGCAATAGTCATCTGCTCTCTTGTCATTGTCAACACAATCAGCTTATACGAACACAACAAATTCTCCTATTCCTTCTGTCATTGCAAATGAAGGAAAACCAACTTTGCGCCTTTCGTCGTTTTCTGCCTGCTTTTTCTTATTGGGTTGGCGTCATCGTTTCGATAAGTCGCCTATTTATACCAGGCTGGACTCTTTTTATTTGATTTTTGGATGATGATGTATCGGAGTTGCTGCAGGCAACACAAATCCATATACAAGTTTCTGCATAGCATCATATGATTATGTCCATGGTGGGACATGTATAGCGGTGGAAGAGATGGAATTGAGGCTACATTAATGCCAAACCGAATCAGCCAAATTTGATGTGTCCCTGACTACTACATATTGTGAATGAACGACAGGTGGAAGAAGTGTTTAAAACCTTTTAAATCTACTCAATGGTCACGCAGCCCCTCCACTGGTGTACAATTCATCAACTCGCGCGCGTCTCGTCTTCAAGTAACATACTCTGTAAAGGGCCTCTTCTTATACTTGCCGCACCAGAGGATCTGATTTAGACAATCTTCCCCACCTCGCCCGTCATTTCTACCCTGCTCGTCAATTCTACCCTACGCAAACCATTATGGACGCATGTCAAACCCCTTACCAAACGTCAAAGACAAGAGGAACAACGATCAAATGCTATTTGGTCCAGGTTCCGTGCCAATACACGTCCCCCATGTACATACATGCTCGACACGAGGTATCTACTGAATCCGGGATAACAAAGAATGTCTTGCAAAACGGACGGCGACATCTAGAGCATTTAAGCTCTGCCAAACGATGCGTCGCTACATCGCGTCGCTACTATCTCAGTCAATAGGTACGAGAAACGAGATTCCTTCTCTACTTGCACGTTCCTCATGAATAGTGGAAAGATGCCACGATTTTCTCATATGAATACAACCCGTTTCCTTGTTCTCAGATGTGGAAAAAGGTGTGCTATTGAAGCGAGGATTTTTTGTAGAGCACCATGCTCTTATAGCAGTAGCCATATTATGGTTGCGCACCCTGTTTTTGGCCTAACTATCTATTATTTTTTTGTTATGCACCAATATTGGCAACTCCCACCGCCAAAAAGAAAAACAGATGGGAAATTTCTCGCACAGAAAAGCACGCTTTCATCATATCCAGTCGGGCATTTTGGACACATCTATGGGGAGGAAAAAGAAGAAAAAAATCTTACTTTACATGGGACCGGCAGGACTGACTTCCCTGCGTCTTGGGTATACAAGTTCTCCCCTTCCACGTGGTAGATATTATCTTCTTTAGTATGCATATCGAAACTGCTTGTTCTCCTTGTCGGTCAGGGTGGCCCAGACGTCGGGGATAAATACTGCTCCTCAGTCTCCTTGCTGCGGTCGTTGCGTCGCTTGTTGGCCCAAACATAATACAAGAACAACAGGAAGGTGGAAAGGGCGCAACCGGCCTGCGTACCCATGACGGCAAGCTTGGCAGGCCGGAATTCCGGAGCATCGCGGGCTTGGAAAGTCTGGGGTCCGATGATGTTGCCGATGGAGAAACATCCAGAAACCAGCGCGGCGGCAAAGGCACGCTTTGTTGCTCCAGCACAGTTGGCCACAGTCCACTAAATGCGACATGATCAGTTTTCAATTCGAAGTTTCAATATCAATGACTCCAGCTTCGTACTCACGTTGTAGAAGATGGAGAGGGAGCAACTACGGCATTGACCAAGTAGATGCCAGCGAGTAAACCCGCCTTGTTGGATTTGGGCAAGAAGGACATGAGCGCACCACCGATGATGCTTTATTAACATGTTAGGAAGTCTCTTTGTCTCCGAGCAGTGACGGGATTGACGTAGCGGGAAAATGTTCTACTCACGCAGGAATGATGCACGCAATGATCCAAGCCCATCGGTGAGATTGCTTGCGAATACCATAGCCAACCATCAAAGTGAAAAAGATGCTGACAACGCCAGAGGGCATATTCAGAAGAGCAGCCTTCTTGGGAACATAGGCTGGAGACTCATCGGAGAGGATGTTTCTGATCAAAGTGGCAGAGTAGGTGGTGACGACACCGCTAGAGACCGAGAGCAAGATGACGGACAAAAGTAACAAGTAAATCTGAGGATCCAAGAGGGCCTCGACTACTTCCTTGAAGCGAAATTTGCGGCTCTGGATACCGGTCTGATTGACACTGACGTGCTTCAAGAGAGCAACCTTCTCCGTGTCGGATAGCCACTTGGCCCCCATGGGAGTGTCGGGTATGAAGAGAAAGGTGCAAATACCGGAAACGACGGTCAAACATCCCAGGGTGATGAACATCGTTCGCCATCCAGCAAGAGCAGCGCCAGGTGATATGTGCTGGAAGCCGTAGGAGACGGCACCACCGACAATCTGGCCGAGACCGAGACCCAGATACCAAAATGAGAATCGAGGAGCCTGCTCAGACTTGGTGTACCATTGACTGCTGATAAGCATCAGCGATGGGGCAATGGTAGCTTCAAAAATGCCGAGAAAGATACGGGACACTAGCAAGCTCTGGTAGTTGTGAGCAGCAGCACCACAGGCAGTGGCAATACCCCAGAGAACAACATTGGCACCTAGCCACTTGGCAGCAGGGACGAGTTGAAGAAAGTAGACTGTTTTTCAAAACGTGTTGTCAGTAAAGTAATCCAACATGTGAGCCAGGCTGCCACGCGTGTTAACATACTATTTGGGATTTCGAAGCATAATAGGCCAACGAAAGGAATGTAGCAACGTTGGAAAAGTCGTTGCCAGTAAGCTTGAGGTCCTTGTTGATACCCATCACGGCTGCGTACTAAAGAGGCAAAAGAACCGTTAGTCTGAATCCATTAACATATGACTGCATTGCGACAAGCAGCTTTGGGCTATGACGAGCAATTATTGGAGTACAAACAGTGCGCAGCTCACATTTAGAATGACTTTGTCGAGGAACTGCATCGTGTAGCACAAAAACATGAGGGGAACAATGTGCCAGTCAATCTTGCGGCGCAGAGCGTCTATATTCACAGCATCGACACCAGCAGCATCACGATGAACGTTGAGGAAACTCCAGGCCGCATCGACATTGGTGACGCCAGCAGTGGCTGGTAAGAAGCCAGCCGCGTTGTCGCTGGAAGACGAAGAAGCAGTTTGGCGAACGTCGGCGTTGTTGGCCTTTTCATTGCCGTTGAGCGACATGGTGCCTCGAGGCTGCGAATGCGATTCGCGTGTCGAGGATCGAGCGAGAAGAGTCGAGACAAGAATAGACGAAGTCGTGGTATTGCCGTTGAATTCAAGGAAGATGATCGAAGTGAAGGAATGAGGGGACCCGGCAGATGAGATGAGACTAAAAATAACCCTCGAATGTCTCGCGAAGAGAACAAATCACGACTTGGGAGAGATTATACAAGATGAAAAAAAAAAAAATGCAACCAGTCGTTGGCAGCAAGCGATGCATGCGAGTCCAATGATGCGAGAGATGATGAGTCTATTCACGAAGCACGTCTTGCTCACAACTCACAAACTCTCCAATTGGAGCTGCCGGGCAAAGACGAGACAAGAAGGCTAAATAAAAGGGTTTCGGACAGGGAAGAGAAGGACCAAGCATTATAGCAATTGCCAAGACTTATTAAAAGGGTAGTTCGTGCTGAGAAGGAGCGAGGCGCAAGAAACGCTTGGCAGACGCATCCCACCACCTGTTGCCGTCGGTCAATAAAATTGGGCCCCTAAAGATGCCGGCCACAGTGTAAAATCTAAAATCGCCCATTCACCCATTCTTCGGAACTATACTGGAGACCCACTCACTGTACATGGCATGCCGAAGCCAACTTGCAAGTCAGGACTGCCACTATGTACGGAGTAATTACGGAGTATTAGGCGGCTTTCCCCATGCATCCTCTCTCGCAAACTCTCTTGCAAAATCTCGCAAACTCCGTCACCCAAACGAGTCAGCCGCCACCGAAACGCTATGGTCCCGACGCCCTCGATTTTTTTGGCAAGTTTGTCAATTGCAACCAAAGTCATCATCATTTGATGGCTGCCAACTGAGCCACACAATGGCCCTGGAACGCCAAGACGTCAGGGCCCGCCCGGCAATCGATCAACCATCGAGTCCAGAGAAGACAGCGCATCAAAAAGCAAGCTGATGGCGGAGGGCGTGACACCGCCTGTCCGTGCCCACTTGTTATTATCCGGATGGTGTGGCACTTGTCAAACATGTGATGCAAGGGGGGTAAGGGCTGTGGCTTTTCATAGCACACTTTAGTCATTATCAAGTCGTTGATATCGTCCTGCCCTCCATCGATTTGCACTCTGCCGTGGCTCTCACCTGGTGTCCAGAAAAACGTTGAAGCAAAAGTGCCTTGACAGGGGCCAATGGACAAACATGCTGACGGTCGTGACAGGAACGGTGGCATTGCTGAAAACCGCTCAAGTTCAGCATGCGGGCCGACATGACGGTTTTCTTTCCTCGAAAAGTTGGACAATTTCCAACCCGCGGTCCTGTTGATGACCTCGACGTTTTGCAGGCCTGTATCAATGTGCCACGAAGTTCTTTCTTTCTTTTTCTCAATAAGGACCTTCATTCATGGATGTTGCATCCACAAGCCACGAGGGGTTATATTCTTGCTCTACGTGCGGATTACCCTTGGCCCTGATGAGAAAAACAATTTGCAGCACTTGCGCGCAACCATCATGTTTGCCAAAACTTGTGGAATTCAATTGATCAGAGGCTGCACTGCATTTATGTAACCTCTGGTTGGTCCTTTATGTATGTGACCACCGTCAAGGGCTGGTCTCAAAAGGCATAGACCGAAGCCCTTTGCTAGCTACAACTCTAGCTCTGCTGTATGCTCTGCTTTATGCTACGTAGGATGCAAGCTCCCATCTCCTAAGCTACGATTTTTCGAAAGCTACCAACCTTCCTTGACCAAAAGCCTAGGTGTCTGGCCGATACATCGTCTCGGGGAGGTTTTTGGCTCGGTACGCTCAGACTTACGCCTATACACCCACCAAGCAACGAGCACGACGAGCGTCAGAGGCAGAGTGAGCGAGACCCATAGCCACCATAGATTGGAGGTGGAAATACCCATCGAGTCTGTTCTAGCAGAGAAGATGCCGGCACTGAGCACGCTCTGTGTAGAGGGACCTGTTTCAGCACACGACCCCCGCCCCAACTGGCCAATTTGACGGAGTTGACATACCGAAGTAAATGTACCGGGCAGAAAGAGCATCGTCAGTGTGGCAATGGCGCTCATGCTGGTGCTGTCGCGCTTCATGCTTTTGCCCAGCGCGATGTTGTTTGCTGCGTCGCTTTGGGTGACCAGGTTGTACACCAGGCTCATGGTGCCGTCCTTCCTGCCCTTGTAGTTGAGGAAGAGCATTTTTGCTTTTCCAGGGAACCAATCACGTAGTTGATGGCATCCTCGGCGGGCTGGCGGAATAGTTTCGGTGTCGAAAGGTAGTCGTGCAGCTTGGCCTGCGTGTCGCGGATGCCCTTGGCCGTGATGATGGCCACGTCGGCATTCAGCAGGTGGGAATCTGCTTGCTGCGAAATGATTTGCAGAGACTTTGTGAGCTCGGTGAGGCGGTGTCGGTCGCTGGTCTCCAGACCGGCTAGGTGGTCGTCGACTTTGTTGACCTGGAGGAAGAGAGATATCAGAAGCAAGTTGTGGGAAAATGAAAATAACAAAAAAAGGGGGAGGGGGAGTCGAGCGTGCCTGTGCCCACATGTAGCGTCGGAACCGCGCCACGTGGAATTTGGACGCTTCGAACGATAGCGAAGAGAGTAGGACCGCTATCTCGAAGGGGTTGGCGAGATGAGTCGATGGAGGCTTCGACTTGCCGAACATGTCGACCCCGACGTTTAGCAGTTGCTGCAGGGCGTACACGCTGCTGTCTCCGACCTTGTGAGAGATGATGTACGCCGTGAGCTTTGTTTGCAGTCGGCGGATGACATAGACGGAGAGAGGAGAGCCTTGAACCTGCAGGTTCCAACGAGGATGTTGACAGAAATAATCTGTCTGATGGTTAGTTTGTGTCCAGAAGAGGGGGTTTCTTTTTCTTGTTTTCTTTCTTTGAAAACACGGCCTGTTGTCCCATACCGCACATCTTCAGCTCATCTCGTATGTTGCATTGCCAACGTGTTCGAGGCGACCAGTAGTCGGGCCGGCCGAGCATGTTGTGGAGGAATTCTGGATTCGCCCCGAGTTTCTTGAAGAGGTTTTGGACGCTCGAAGGTTTCATCGCCACCTGGTAGCCAAAAGAGCTGGCTTTCTTGACCATCAAGGGGACGAAGAACACGAGCAGCCTCCCGCTGGTGTTGGTTTCCGTGGTCGGGATTCCATCATCATCATCATCATCATCAATGTCTGTATCCTGCTGCTCAAGCGTATCTAGTATCTGGTCCAGGCCTACATCATCCAATGTACGAAAACGGGCAATTTCGTCCGTTTGATCGAAACACGCAATCCTTGTCTGTTCCGCAAAGTTGTTCTGGTTCGCCAGGTGGGCGCTGTACTGCAGTGCTGGGAGGACATCCTGCATGGAAGGGTGGTGGTTCGGGGGCAGGCTGTCCGCGTTTGCGTTGTAGTTGAAATCCAGATCGTCCGCGGTGAGGTCCGACTTGTTTGCGTGTCTCCAAGGCTCCTGGACCTCCACCGAGATCCTCCGGGGCTTGATGTCCATCTCGGCGAAGCCGGCCTCGAGCTTGGAGAATTCGCATCCATTGTCGTTGTCGTTGTCGTTGTCGTTGGTGTTGGTGTTGTCGTTGTTATTTGTCATATCTTGCTCAGCTAACATCCTGCCAGGGAATTGATTATAGATGGGTGTTCGTAGTGATCAAGCTTATTTCCGCAACAGCTTCTCTCATTCAACCATCGCAGACGTGGCTTCCTTGCCTTCCGGAGCTGGCCATGGGCTCTTATATGTTGCCAAGATGGACCATCACTGACCAGTGAGTGACTGGGCTTCTCCTAGGCAAGGACACAGCCACACAGAATATAGAATGAGCAAGTCGTATCCCCGGAAGCGGCTTTGCTGCTGTACCGTATACTTGGAGAGTAAGAGTACTGAAAGACATGGTTCAATAATATGCTTGACCCCTGGAAGTTGATGCGGGACGACCAGAACGGCTATCACCCATGTGCATGGCAGCAGTTGTCTTGAAAGATGGTATTACATACGCGTACAACGCGTAGCTTGCATGATATCATGTGTGCTACACCAGGCATGGTATGAGCTGAATCTACTCCGTAGGCTACGTGGACCGTTGTCGCCCCCTGATTTCCATCCTAGACAAAGCATACATATACTCAAGCATCGCTCAGATAATTGCCTCATGCCGCAGGACTGCCTACACATGACTGTTCTTCGTCATGGCGCACTCGTTGGTGCCAGAGGCTCTGGCTGCCGTCGTATGTATGCCGTCTTTTTCTATGCGTCAATTCTGGATGATTTCATCTTGCCTGACGCCCCAACAACTTGAAACTTGAGCGTCCAAGTCTTTTCCTATAATCGCGCCACGCCCCCACTCTTTCGGTTATCGGGTCCCCGTGCTCTTCCGGATCCCATATTACATACATAGGTATCGAAGGAGACATCCTGTGGCATCGTCGTTCACCAAGTCCTGATCCACTTTATCACAGAGCCCATCTTCATAATGACTCCCTGCCCCCATTTAATCCAGCATCTCTACTCCAATTCGATGGTGCCTGGGGTTTCGAAGAGCTACAAAGTGTCAGCCAGCACTTCAGGATGGGGACAGGAAAAGGGACTTACAGGTCATATGTGACTCGGGAGACCCTGTCCACCTCGTTGACGATCCTGCGAGCCATGGCCTTGAGCAAGTCAAAGGAGAACTCGTAGGGCTCGGCGCTCATGAAGTCGCTGGTTGTGACAGCACGGAGGCTATGAGTCAAGTCAGAATTCACGCCCCCAAATCAGAGGGTGGGTAATAACTTACATGACGATGTATCCATAGACACGGGTGTCTCCCATGACACCAACGGCTGTGAAAAATGTTAGCTAGCAAAGTCGAGACAGGTATCTCAACAGGCGCATTTCTGGCACACATACCCTTGTTGGTATCCAAACCAGCATAGGCTTGGGACATCTGTTTGCCGTGTTAGCTATTGCTCGAGCTACTGATGCCAGGAAACTTGCCTCGTTGTAGATTCCGGCCTCCTTGATCATGGAGATGAAGATGTGGTCGGCCTTTCTCGCGATTTCAACTCTTTCAGGGGTAAGATCTCCAAGAACGCGAACTCCGATACCAGGTCTGTATAGTCCATAAAATTAGCCCCGCGAATTTTCAAAGTGTCCAAGTCTGCCTGCTGTCTGCTGCCTGCTGCCCCCTCCCCCAAAAAAATAATCCACCGACGACTTCAACAACAAGAAAACTTACCCAGGAAAGGATGTCGGTTCACGAGGTCCTCATGAATCTGCAGGCGCCTACCGAGAGCTCGACACTCGTCTTTGAAGAGCTCGCGCAAAGGTTCCAGTAGCTACAACATGGTTAATCTTGTTCTCTGGATTTTCTACCCCGGAAAGACCCCCTACACAAAAGAGCGGGAAAAACACATGTATGGGTCTCTTTGTGTGCTCGGGCGGATGAGGGTGGTCAAGAATGATAGGCGGATTCGCGTTGTGGTTGGGAGGACTTGAGGGGGTCGAAATGTGGCAGGGTGTTAACTTACGCGTAGGCCTTGCTGTTGTCGTCAAGAGTCAGTAAAGGTACGAGAGAAAAGGGAGTATGGAGTGTGTGACTCACGCCGTCCATCATGCGCTATGTCTCGGTTAGTTCAAACTTGGACACTGAGGGTGGGAGGAGACTTGCCTTGGGAAGACCACCGACATTGTGATGGGCTATGGCCAGAGTCAGTAATTGCAGACGTCAATATCTAAAATAGCTACTAACTCTTAATAGTGGCAGAAGGGCCCTTGAAGCTCAGTGACTCGATTCTGCGGACGGTCAGTCTTCTCCCGGTGCACAAACCGCTCACTATACGTACACATCGGGGTACAACTACATTAGAGTAAGCAGGTGAGTTAATCCAGGCATCTATATATGAAGGGCAATGACGCAGGGATACATACTGTGCCCTGAAGGAACCAAGAAACCTTTCCAGCGTTAGGGTGTTCTCGGCTTCCTTCTCGATTCTGATGGCCTCTTGCTCGAATAAGTCAATCTATAGACCAGTTAGCAGTGCCGAAGGCATGAACCGGGAGGAGATCGAGTTATCGAGGACATACAAAGGTCTCTCAATGATCTTGCGTTTCTTCTCAGGCTCCCTAACGCCCTTAAGGCGACCAAGGAAAAGCTCGGCGCTATTAACCACTGTGAGGTTAATTCCGAGATGCTTCTGAAGAGTTTCCTTGACCTGCTCGCACTCGTTGAGACGCATCAATCCTGCCAAAAGTTAGTGTTGGTCAGGCTCGCGCACGAGGCTTGGTCATACCATTGTCGACGAGGATAGCGTGGAAGCGGTCACCTGGATCCGTGTTAGCCTCATCACATATGCATGATTCAGCCATTATCGTTACCAATTGCCTCCTTCATAAGCTTGGCGGCCACTGTGCTGTCAACGCCACCGGAGACAGCTCCGATGACCTGGGCCTTGTCGCCAACAAGCTTCCTAATCCGAGTGATCTCCTGCTCTATAAAGTCGCTCATAACCCAATTAGGTTGCGCTCCGCAGATGTCGATACTAAAGTTGCGTAGGAGCCTACTTCCACGGGGCGTCTGAGTTGCTTTGTGTCAGTTAAGTGGCAAGGTGCAGGAAAGGTAGAATGGAGCTGGTAACATACGTGTTCGAGCTCGGGGTGGAACTGTACGCCTATTGACGTGTCGAGTTAGTCAAGAATCTAAAGTGGGCGGTATGGGAGGACTGTAGGTAACGCGAAGGGAAAATGAAATGAGCTAAGAGCGCAGCAGGGTAGCTGGCGAGTGATGAACTGAGGGAATGGATGACGTGAATCGATGTTGTGATGGGAGAAAACGTACCAAAGATGGGCTTTGTCTGGTGAGCAATGCCAGCAAACTCCGAGTTGGCAGTCTTGGCGACGACTACGAACCCCTCAGGCAGGCGAACGAGCTTGTCGAAGTGGCTCATGTAGGCTGTCCAGGGTTAGAATCCGTAAAGGTACGAAAGTTTCATATTAGGAGGTGAGAAATTCACCATGCATAGTCTCGCCCAGACCAGCGAAGAGACGGTCGACATGACTGTCGACCTTGTGGATGGTGACGTCGGCGTGGCCGTACTCTGTTGAGCCGAGTGGTTAGAAAAAAACGTGGACTCTCAGGTTTGATGAACAAGTACAAACCTCGAGCGGTTCCGCGAGCAACATTGGCAGAATTGGTCTGCCAAGCAATTTCCTATGGGAGGTCAGTAACAGCGATAAAATGAGGTTAAATGAGCAACATTGGCAGAATTGGTCTGCCAAGCAATTTCCTAGTTAGTACACCATGATGAGGCTCAAATGGAGTCATACCAGATACCACTATAAATTCGTGTGAGTGAAAGCGCGTTTCTCAAATGGGAGGTGACTCACAGGATCGGAACACCAAGCTCAAAGACAGCGGGGTCAACATCTTTTTCAATCAGCTTGCGTATATCCTATATGCGGAGGGGAGAGGTCTCACGGGGCGAGCCTTGGTCGTAAACGGAGGAGGGACCTATATATAAGTTTATTAGAGAGAAAGACGGGGGCGGGTTGAAAGGATTCTTACCTCCAGACAGGATAATACCCTTCGGCTTCCAGGTGAGATCGGCGAGCTTGGTGTTGCAGGGGAGCATCTCAGCGTAAATACTGAGGGCTCGCAGGCGTCGGAGAATCAGATGGCTAGTCTGGCTGCCAAAATCCAACACCAAGATGGTCTGTAACGAAACATGTCAGTGCTGAAGCCCTTGAACCTGGGATGCGAGGGGTTGGCGATGCCGGGGTAGAGCGAAGAGACCCGGGAGAGGAAATTTACGCACGTCGAAGTTATTGTGAGGCGCCTCGGCCTCGGCATCGATTTCGGTGGCCATCTTGTCTGATCTCTGCAGCGCAAGGATGGGAGCTTGATTGATGAGTGTGTGTTGGTTGCTGGAGAAAAAAAGAAAATTTTGAAGCCATCCCTCCAACTGCCCTCTATCTTATTCCATCGTGTCTTACGATAAGGGGTCACTAATAATTAGGCTCTGATCCACGAGCCGGTGCAAAGTATGCACCGACTTTGCACGGTATAAAGTTATATGTGGATTTGTATAGGGCGGCTACTTTATACTGTCTTTTACACCTATGTAAAGTTTATGAGCGTACTACGCAAAGTGTAAATTTTATGCCTAAAAATCAGTAAAAAGTGGAAAAGTGGATAAAAAGAACTAATCATAGGCACTTGCGTAACCCTAGTTAAAAAGATACATTATAAGCAAGGGGTAAGCAAGGGGTAAGCAAGGGGTAAACAGGGGTAAAGTGATGCTTATGCAATTTAGACAGAATTCCATGAAATTCTATGCAATCTCGCTGACGAAAATGGCTAGCGCGTCCGTTTACATGCATTTTGCACTCGCGCAAAGTTTGCACCGGCTCGTGGATCACAGCCTTAGTAGATTTTGCTTTATTCTTAGCATCTAATCCTATTATAGGTATTTACGCCGCCCTAGTTAAAAAGATACATTATAAATAGGGAGGAAGGTAGTGTTTATATAATTTAGACAGAGTTTCATAAATTTCTATGTAATCTAGGTGACAAAAATGGCTAGCGCGTTCGTTTACATGCATTTTGCACTCGCGCAAAGTTTGCACCGGCTCGTGGATTAGAGCCTAAATGCGCATATCGCGTTAGTCCTAAAACGCAAGAAGTACCTTTCTACCTAATCCCCGCTAAATATACCAGCTCTTTTTCCTGCTAATATTAAGCATGTGGTAAATGGAAGCAGCCTACCGTAATGTGTAATGTTTATAACCTCTTTTAACAGAATGTAAGTAATACCTAGCGAGTAAGTAAGGGATTAATAGTGGTTAAATACGCTAGTAGGGTAGTTATAATAGCTTTAATAATATTAATACCTTTAGATAATATTACATATAGGTATCTTAATTATTAATAGTAAAAATTAAAAAACGCAAGCTACACTAAAATCAGGTATAGGGACCGTCCTTCCGGATTAGGACTAACGCGATATGCGCATTTAGTGACCCTGTCTTACCATCTTATCTCCCCGACCGCACGGTACATGATCGCTGAGGCCGTGACCATCCAACACCCGGATGCGTCCGTGGTTCCATTGTCTCTGTTAGTCGCTTGGATGGGGCGCGGCGAGAAGCCAGTTCGTCTTGTCCAACGAATTGACTCATTGTACTTGAGGTTCTGGGATGGACAAGCTGCGAAAACAGTGTAATAGGGGACCTAATGACCAAAAGAGTGGGGCGCGGCACAATTATGTGTTACGGGAGAGAGTACGGAGTATTGTGACACTTCTAACCTCTATGTATTTGATTTTACATGACTACAAGACCCACATTAACTAGTCACTCATAGGTTGCTATTAATTATGGAGAGTAGAGCTTATAGCATTTACATACAATACAATCCCTGAATTATTTTACAAAGATATATAATAGGGGATAGCAAGCTAATTAGGCGTTAAACAGAGGTAGGGCAGAGAGGGACTAGGTGCCTTAAACTATAAGTTATTTACTAGGAAAAGATTACTATTTATACCCCTACGTATCTCCCTTATAATGCGCTAATAGCATACTCCACCCTAGGCGGAACGTGTCAGGAGCAGAACAGCGACGGCATCCATGAGGGTGGCGACGGCATCGATGAGGGTGGAACCCAGCGGGGCACGGAGCTGAGGGCTAGCTGCGGGCTAGTCACGTGAGAGCTGCGGGCTATTTGAAGGGCTTTCCCACAAACAAAGGGAAAGGGCCAGAGATTGAACCTTTCAAGCACCCACCCCTAGCTAGCAGATCAATAGCTACGACACTTCAATCTCACCTTCACTCTGTTATTCACTCCCAAGCCAAAAGCCTTGACAGAACGCAACTGCGGGCAGCTGTTATTAGGCAACCTGATGTGGGGCAAGTAGAGTTGTAAAATAATTCAGGGGTTGTATTGTATGCTAGTAGAGGATACTATAGCTTACTAGTAAATTATAGGGAAGATAATGTATCTTATCTTTACCTATTATTTCGTTAATATATGTATAGGAGGATTTATAATTAGCCTAATAACCCTAGTCTTATACCTGTGTAGAATCAAACAGGTGTTGCATTACATATTACGCTGACTAAGAAGACTAACAAGTTGTAAACTAGATATGCAAGTAGCTCTACACCACGCTTACTTTTTGGCGAGCGTGCAATTCATACTTCTCCTGGCGGCCAGCAGCGGCACTGTTCTGAAGTATATATTCACACGGGCTGCCAGCGACCCAAACGGGGATATTGAACCGATGACCGTGGAGGAGAGCAACCAGCTCCTCGGTGATTCAGAAGCGGCCTCGCAGGACGAGATTGAGAGCTGCAGGGCGTCGAACGAGCAAGAAATCATAGCCAAGTTCGACAGACTCGTTGACGCTGGCGTCATCAACTACGATTTCGCGTACGCCACTGAGAATCGCAATATCGGAGGTCTCGACGTAGGTCATGCCCTGCTCCTCCTCGAACCGTGCCCGTACTGACGTGATGTTGCGTCCCCAGTTCGAATTTCGGATTTCCAATGTCCTCAAAAGCAAGCCCAACAACCCAACAAGTCCTCCCAGCACTAGGAGTGGAACAGTTGCTCTCAGGCACAAAAGGCCAGGTAGCGATATCAACACCGACGGCTCCGAAATCAGCCGACTTGTCGAGAGCCATTTCCTCGCCTTCAACGGGTACTCGTGCTACCGTCCGCACTTCCTACTTCTTACGCTTGATGGACACCGGCGTCAGTGGGAGCCATTGTGCATCGACGACTTCAGGGCCGTTCATGCCTTTCTTGAAGCGTATGGCGAGGAAATCTACTCTTCTTCAACGGCGGGGTCGAAGCTGGGTGCAGCAGGTTGCATAAACACCTGCAGGCCATCCCCAAGCAGTCGTTTGACGGGAACCCATGGCGGAACGTGGATGAAAATTCAGACGCAATTCCCTTTGTCTACTTTGAGCAGAAGTTGAAGACCAAGTCGAGTCCCGAGGCGACGCTGGAGGTGTACAAGGCGGGCTTGGATTTCGTCGAGCGCATCCTCGGATACAAGACCGTGGAGGAGAATAAGAATAGAGCTCCTCCCACAACGTCATCATGGACGGCAATCGCATGGTGGTCATCCCTCGCCGTGCGGCAGGTAATGGCTTGGTTGGAGCGAATGCTGCGGGAATGCTGGGCATGGTTTGGACGCAGAGCGAGGAGACGATGCGGCTCTGGCTTGACGCCGGCCCGCACGATGTCTTGGAGCAGGGAGGATCACCGAGACTCGTCTGAGGATATATATAGCCTCTCATGTGGATGCGGTCTTGCTGTATTCAGCGACGAGGCTGATGTGTTGGACACTTGGGAGAAACCAATATTCTCATTGAATGTGGTGGGGAACCGGGATTGGATGGCTAATAAATCTTCACATGAAGGAGTGATAGCATTCACTAATGGATGCATATGATGACTTGCAGATCCGGAAGTTCATCTTCATCAGGTACGTAAACAGGTACATTTTTTTTTTTTTCAGTCGAAGCAGCGATGGGCGGACGTTCCACAGTTTCTCTACCAACAACATGAGCATTCGTCTAATAAAAGAACGAGCTAAGAAGCAGTGGGCATTGTATATTATGTGTTCGTATTTAAAAGGATCGGTAAGTGCGTGCAAGGGCCCCAGAGCCCACGCCATATGTATGTAGGTCCTTCTATGTACATAGGGGCCCTTTAGGGGTGTGCAGAAGGAAGTGCCCCACTAGTTAGCGCCGAGCAGTCATCTTGTCGTTACTCTTGCCCAATACCACGCACGGTACACGGTAAGGTGGGTGGAACCCGAGCATTACATAATAACATCATGACAGCGATTTGTTTAAGCAGACGCCGAAGGAAAGGAACTTTCCTTTGCTGTGCTATTTTTGCCATCTGCTGAGACATGTACCAAGCCATATGAAGGTTTCCGAGGCGCTTGTAATTGCGGAGTGCTCCGTGAAGGGAGCATCAAAATCCCCAGCATGTCGCCACAAGCCGCCCAGGTGATCGAACCATGACGACGGGATGTGAATGGCCCATTCTGCAATGGGTGGGGTGTGCCGCGTGCCGACAGGGCGAACTGGAAGGAGCCCGGGGGCGTGAGGCCTTTTGTCGCAATCTGGAGTCAATATGGGACAAGCCAGTATGTACATTATGTACATAATCCGTACACGCGGCATGGTATGGATCTGGTATATGTATTATATGGTTTACCTCTCTTCTCTTGGGGTTCAAGTAAAACAGCAGACTCGCAGACTCGCAGACTCGTCCACCTCCATACCGTTTGTTTAGGACGAAGAAGAAGCAAGCAAGCATACCCACTCGTTTGGTCCTCGGTAGCACCTGAGCTGGACTTGTAAAGAAAGTCTTTTTTTTTTTTTTTTTTGCTTGGTTGTTTCGGGCCTTTGCTGAGCCCGTCTTTCTTTTTCGAATCTTTGAGAGAGGGTCGCTGTCTGTCTATTTCTGGCCCTTTCCTTTTCCAACCGCTCCCACAGACGTTCCAAGTCACGCCGTCGAGATTGTCTCTCAGGTTTGCTTTTGCCTCCTCCCTTGACGGGTTTGTGCGTCAGTTGTGGCTCGCCATCTTCCACGCGCCACGGCGAGGATCTACACGACAGCTCATTACGATAAACGAGAAGGCCTTCCTCCCAAGGTTACAAAACAAGAGAGACAGAGAGAAGAGCGGGAGGGAGGGAGGGGGAGGGAGAGAGAAAGAAAGAGAGCCCATAGGTTGAAGAATCGGCCCTTCACCCTTGCTGCTCATTAGAAGAAAGACCAGCAAACAGTTTTGAGCACGTCGAAGCCTTCACTATCGTCACAGCTAAACCTCGAATCTCTTCCCGATTCCAACTTGGTCCTCGCCTCCGTCTTCGTCCTGATCCTCATCTTCTTGTATTCGGCAAAAATGGGCTGGGTCGCCAATGCCACTCCAGATGTCGAAGCCGAATCTCAATGGGTGACCATCTTTTCCGTGTGTATTGTTCTGTCGGTCCTGTCCATAGCCACCGTCTGCAGCCGTCTCTGGATCCGAGGACATGCTCGTGGTCTCGCCGCAGATGACTACATGTCCGCCTTGTCCATGGTCTTTGCTCTGGTCTACTCGATTCTTTGCATCTCCCAGACCAAGTATGGCCTGGGTCTGCCCGTCAAACTACGACCAGCCGAGAACGTCGGTCCCTACTCGCGCGTCAACTTCGCCGGGCGTCCCATTTATCAAATTGGCATCAGCTTCTTCAAGATTGCCCTTTTGATAAGTTATCTGCGTCTTCTGCAAGGGACGGATCGCAAGACATACCGCATCGTCGTGTGGGTCACTATTGCCATCATCTTCCTGGCACATCTCGGCTGCACGCTCTCACTCATCTTTGCCTGCACACCTGTGGAGAAGTCTTGGAAGCCCTGGGTCCCAGGAACGTGTCTGCAACCCGGCCCGTCCTTCACCGGCTATGCAGTTGTCACCATCGTATCTGATGTCGTCGTGGCCGTCCTGCCCATTCCCCTCCTGTTGAAGCTCAACGTGCGCCTCGAGAAGAAGTTTGGCCTCATTGCTATCTTCATTCTCGGTCTCTTCACCACTCTATGCTCCATCTTTCGTTATCTCCAAATCGACCGAATCCAAAATGGTGACGGCAACTCCACCATGCTTGTCCTCTGGGGCACCATTGAATTCAACGTCGGTGTGAGTTACCCCGCCCTTGCCAAAACAACAACAACAACAACAACAACAACAACAACAAACAAACAAAGCTCATTTCTAACATGGACGCTTTCCTCTTCAGAACATGGTTTCCTCCCTCCCCTTCCTAGCCCCGTTTTGCATGAAAAAGGCCAAGGACTACCGGTCCAAGTACTCGGGTGGCTATGGCGGCTCCAACAGCGCCCCAGGCCGCAACCGCGGTCTGCACAACGGCGAACACTACAAGCTCAGCGCCGTCAGCAACGACAGGAACGCCTTCCACTCTGCCAACAAGTCCGCCAGCCAAGAGAACATTCTCGACAGCGGCGCCATTTTGAAATCAGTCACTTATAGCGTGCGGGTCGACGAACATTCAAGCAGTAGGGGACGAGTCGACGTACTGAGCAAGTCTGAGCATGTCATCCTTGTTCATGTATTTTCTGCTTCCCTTTTCTTGAACTTAATTTCCTTGCTTCCTTTTGTGTTGGACATACAATTGAACTTAGCGTTTAGACGAAGGCAAAGTGGCTCTGCACACTGGAGAACAAGAAGGGCGGCTATTTTTTGGACAGAAAAGCGACTTTTCGACCCTTCATTTTTTTCCCTCTACAGGTGTTCTTTCTTGTCTGGATCTTTTTTATCAAAGTAGATCATGACTGCGGTGCTATTGATACTTTTTCCGAGAGAAGATTTTATTTCTTCCTGTGAAGGCGTCTTGGGCCAGATTTTTCGGTCAGACGGGTATGAAAAAAAAAAAAAAAAAAGACACAACTGGGACCTTGTAGAGCCAACAGACAAGGTTGCATTGGGCTTTACTGACGAGGTCGTGATTCCACATCTTGCCCCCTCACCCCCGACTTGCCAGATTGAGGGACTTCATCAGGCACCTGAGGTCCCTTGTTTCTGTCCGTGTGGTGCGTTGGTTCGTCGTGGTGCCGATCCGGGCCGCAGGTCGGTAATAACCGCGGGCTGTTTTCTCGTCAACCCCCACCGTGTATGTATTGCTGCATCCCGAAATGAGAGACAGTGTTAAAGTTTGTTGTATGTTGGGCAGCCTTGGCGACCCATGGCCTTCCTACAACCCGACTTATTGCATTCAGCATCCAGGGGATCCTTTGACAGCTTGCAGGCCTCGGAGGCTTCACGACAGTGATGCATACATATGTACGTACGGATTATATACACAGCACATACATAAGGATGCAGATGAATAACGTTACGGAGTAGAGGGACCTGACTTGAGGTGGGGGCTTGCGGGCCTTGATAGCGGAGCGTAATGCGCGTATTCCAGGCCAACTGTAGCCTTTCGCTGACACATGTCGACGAGAACTCCTGACCGAACCACCCTGGCGCAACAAATTGAGAAGATTCCTTTGACGGCCCAGGCAATCGTTTATGATCCGATTTCCTGCCTGCCAAAGCGAGCTTCATCGACAGGGCCATCGTCTCATTTAGCCGTTTCGTTTGTCAACGGCTGGCCAGGGTTGGCCAGGGACGTTTCAATCCTAGTCATGTACATATGTATATGTATGTATGTATGTATGTATGTATGTATGGAGTACGGAGTACATATCCCCTCGGACCAAACCCATGCACGTCCGGTCGGACATCGGTGTCACGAGCAGTCGAGATTTGAACCAACTCTTCTCTTCGCGCCACTCAACATAAGCGGGCACATTGATTCATTATGCGTAGTCATTTCGCCGACAAAGGGCAGGCATCATCATCCTTGCGTTGAACCACGACGACCCCTACCCTGCTGGTAATAAGACGTCTTCACCAGCCGTCAGGCCATTCTACTAGTCTTCGCACGGCAGCACGGATGGATGGGTGCTTTGTTCCATATCCTTTTTTTTTTTTTTTTTTTTTTTTTTTTTTTTTTTCAGTCATTGTTCCTCGTGGAGGTGAGGAGTGCACATTCGATAATCGGTGAATTTGGCCCAGGACTTTCGTCAGCACGAAAGAGTATAGTGGCCGCAAAGCTCCCCACCCAAACCGGCCACGTGAGTCGTAGTCGTAGTCACCGCTTACTACCACAAGTTTGACACCGTTCATGATAACTCCGTGCAGCCAGCGGTGCACAAGACGCCGCGTCCCTGACAAGTGTTCCCGCAACTGGTTTTCTCGCTATGGGGTATCACTCACTTTTAGAAGAGAGCAACATGTTTTTGTCATTGTTGGGACGCCATCAGAGCATATATGCACAGACGAATATTCCCATATTCGCGAGCCAGCAAATGACGTACGTGTTTTGAGATATTTGCAGGTGGAGTATATCGTAACAAGTAGCTGCTCGTTGGAATATAAAACTATGGCCGGCCTCTTCCAATGGAAACAGATGATTCAGATTGAGTCTCACGACGCCGCCAACTGCTACGAACTGTTGTCATTCATCTGTTCCTCCGGCTTCTATATTCGTCAGTACTTTGCTCTCATCCTGGATTGTCAAATCCCATCCGTTTGCATGAACCGTTGATATCAGCATGTGGCGTATACGTTCAACCCACGGTCGATCGGATGAATATCAAGCGCATCTCTGGAACAAGCCAACTTCTTGGTCGAAATTCGATTGCTTTTGTGAAGCACACTTGTGAGCACAATAATCACCTCACGTATGCAATCAACTGCGTGGTACTTAACTTAACAAAATACATGCCGCACATCTCGATTTTCTATACAACAGGCACGGTCACAAGACGGAATCGTAATAACGTTGTTATTACCTGCGTCATACATCGATCCCTTGGCTAGATTGGATTCACATCAAGGTGTCAACCTCAGAGAAGCTTGAGCTGGCGAGTCTCATGGTCATGCAAAAACAGCGGCGATAAACAATTTAGTCGCTAAAGAAATTCCATTCATGTTTCATGTTCCTGAAACCCGCAACACCTGTTATGAATCCCAGAGCCCTTTAATGCATTACTTTCTGTGGTGCCGACAGCTTAAATCTTGGTGGCAGCCTCCAGAGCCTTTTGCTTTAATGGTGCGCATCTGGGCCTTGGGACCCATGATGCCACCACCCCACTGTCTTCGGCTTTGTTCATGCTTATCCATGAAGCCATCCTTGACGGCAGAAACGAGCTTGGACAGCTCAGCCTTGTCCTCCGATCGAACCTCAGTCAGAGCCAGAACAGCAGCGGTCTAAAATTGGATATGTTAGTACGTCGAGATGAGGAAAAACATGCGACGATTGGAGTCGATGCGCAAAATGACGAACCTTTTGTGGACAACAGTGCCGAGACGAGCCTTGCCCTTGACAATAGCATAGGGCACACCCATCTTCTTGCAAAGAGAGGGCAGGAAGACAACCAGCTCAATGGGGTCGACGTCGTTGGGGATGAGGACCAAAGAAGCCTTCTTGTTCTCGATGAGACCGACAACGTGGTTCAAACCATACTTGACGGTGTATGGCTTCTTGCTGACGTCCTCCTTCTTCTTGCCCTCCTTGACGGCGGTAGCCTCCTTCAGCAAACGGTCCTTCTTCTCGGCCTTGGTCTCAGGGCGGTACTTGTTGAGGAGCTTGAAAGCCTGGGCGGCGGTGTTGCGGTCCAGGACGTGCTGGAATTGAGCCAGCGAGGGGGAACCTTCAGACGCATCTGGAGGATCTTCTTCTGGCGCTGGAGGCGGACATACTCGGGCCACTTGACCATGCGGCTGAGGTTTCGCTTGGGCTGGATGTCCTGGCCAATGCCGTAGTTGCGGGGCGCCTCTCGATAAGGGGGTTCTACACAGCGAGATGATTAGACTGGACTAGAGACTCGAAGTGGATGAAACCATGAAGGCTTCATGTTGGAAACATTGAAAACACATACCTTGGGAGCCTTCTTCGAGCCAGCCTTTCCCTGAGGGAAAGGGGCCGAAGCCACCTTCTTTCCAGTCTTGGGGGCTGTCATTGAGAAAAGAAGAAATTAGCGAGTCTGCTCGAGCTAAACAATCTTCTTTGAACTCTAGTGAGATTTGTCCACGGGGAACAGAATTACATGGCATTATTTCAGCACATGACCCGGGCGTAAATCTCCAGCCAAGTCTTCACCAGGACAAGTCTCGCGAGAGCAGTACAACGGCAAAATTGAAATACGATTCGTGTTTGCATCTCGTTCGACGAGGCCGGCGGAATCTCCATCAGGTATTTTTTATCGCCATTGGGGTATGGACATGCTAAAAACCGCTGAGGATCAAAAACGCTCTCGCGCATTTGAATCGAAAGATGTGGCCATCAGAGTCTTTCGTTGTTATCTTGGCAACTTACCATTTTGTTTTTGGGTCGGCGTTGCTCAGTCGTGAAGAGCAGATGATGCTTGCAGCCGAAGTGGTGGGTTGCGGAGAAGAAATGGGAGGGTAAAAAAGTTGACATGAGATGGTGGGCAGAAAATTAGGGCTTCGATTGCGCCACATCACAAGATGGTGTCCGATGCATTTGTGGCTGATGCTTGTGGCTGTTTTTGTCAGTCAAAGCCTCAGTCACGTGCGCGTCTCTTTCACCTGAGCAGAAGTTATTACGCACTGGAATTGCGGCCCAATCGATTGGCTGGAGACATCATGAATGGCTGAAATTGAGAATACGCACTTTTGCATGAGATACTCAACAGCAGAGAGAACGACTTGAGCAGACATAAATTTATTGCGCTAACAAGAAAGAATAAACTCTGTCCTGAGAGTCCGTCCACAAGACAAGGAACAAGCTTTCATCTCTTTCGAGGCTTTCCAGGAACGACTCATATTCGACCAACTTCATTACTTTTGTGGTGTTGTGACTATGCCTCCAGCGACTTGCCTCCGATGTGGCAATCGCGCCGTCATAAAACGACCAAAAACCATCACAAGCTGTGCAAGGAATGTTTCATCTCCGTCTTCGAAGATGAAGTTCACCACACGATCACTTCCTCAAAATTATTCTTCCCGGGCGAAAGGGTGGCGATAGGCGCATCAGGCGGCAAGGATTCAACAGTGCTAGCATCTGTGATGAAGACGTTGAACGAGCGGCACCATTATGGATTGGATTTGGTGCTTCTGAGTGTTGACGAAGGTATTAAAGGGTACCGAGATGATTCGCTCGAAACTGTAAAGCGAAACGCAGTCCAATATGAGATGGCCCTGAAAATCGTGGGATATGACGAACTCTACGGATGGACCATGGACCAAGTCGTTGAGACGATAGGGAAGAAAGGGAACTGCACATACTGTGGAGTTTTCCGTCGACAAGCTCTGGACCGAGGGGCCAAGATGTTGGACATTCGGCATGTCATCACCGGACACAACGCCGACGACGTTGCGGAAACTGTCTTGATGAATCTGTTGAGAGGTGACCTGCCTCGCCTTTCACGAAGTACGAGCATAGTTACAGGGAGCGCTTCGAGCGAGGTCAAGAGAAGCAAGCCACTGAAGTATGCCTACGAAAAGGAAATTGTGCTTTACGCTCACCACAAGAAACTGGATTACTTTAGCACAGAATGCATCTACAGCCCAGAAGCATTCCGGGGACTGCCCGGACACTGATCAAAAGCTTGAAAAAGTACGGCCAAGTGCCATCTTGGACATTGTAAGAAGTGGAGAGGATATGGCGCGGCTTACACCGGACAAAAACCAAGACGCATGCGCTTGTGATGAAGGTGAGGGCATGGGAGGATGTGGTTCAGCGGACGGGCGGACTTCAGGGGCGAGTTCGCTCAGATGGAAGCCAAGCTGAAGGCAAATAGCCAGTTTGCAGGTCTTGAGACTGAAGTCACAGCCAAGAATGATTCCGCTGGCGATGGCTTCGTAAAGCTCCCAATCCGTGGTGGACGAGGGTCAAAAGAGCGCTCAACCGCGCCAATGCAAACACTCGGCCAATGTTTCAAATGCGGATACATGTCAAGTCAGGAAATGTGCCAGGCTTGTACTTTACTGGAGAACCTGAATAAAAACAGGCCAGAGGTATCAATATGATACACTCGGGACAATTCGAGACTCATGTTGAAAACGTCTCCACACACATCCGCACTGCGGTCGTTTTGGTCGACTTGCGTAAATTGTAGAGCTGTACCCATTGTGTCTTCCCTGGATGGCAGTTTGTGCCACTTTGACTAGCTTTATATGTACATTTTGTTTGACAGAACTTCATTCTTTGCGTGGAACTCGGCTCGAGGCTATTAAGTGAATCGTTTTTCCATCTGTAATATATACATGTTAGTACAATCTTTTGGCGAAGTATGATATCAGTGGGTGCTGTACGCACCTTCCAACCATTGCTAAATTCGAAGCCTGATGGTGCTTCTGGCTTGGCTATCTGCCCTCTCAGGGTTCCCGTAAGTCTGCGATCACGTTCCATCACTTCGCAAGGTCCGGTCAGTATCTACTGGAGCGTACGTGCGCAATGAAAGTTCAAGTTCTTACTTTGCTGCAGGTAATGTTAGCAAAGCTGGTCGGGGTTACTCGGACTGCAAAGGCTCGGAACATACTCTGTCCCATTGATCCAGTGAGTAGCGAGGTCGCTTGCCCTCGTTGCGCCAGGTCTTGAGAACAGCTAGACCCGTTCCTGTGACGCCAAACATCTAGGACTGAATGTGAGCGATCGAATAATCTCATCTCGCGTGTATCGGTTTGAGTACGTACACCAATCATGATGGCATAGGGCAGCAGAGTCTCGAAGGGAACAGGCATGATGAATGTTGGGCCGCTGCAGCGACTTCTGTAGACTCTCTATAAAATCTGGAGGGAAACGTGTAGTCTGTAGTCCGGTCCGGTCCGCAAGCCCAAACACTTGACTGTGGCTCCAATTGGCGTTCGTCGTCTGGTAGTCCCACCGTAGATGATGCTTGATGCTCCATGTAGTTCCAAGCATATCGATGGTCGCTCAGCAGCTTCAAGCAGTTCCAGATGGGATGCCTGAGGCGGCAACATTTCAACCCTGCTGACAGGACAGTACAAAGTCTGGGCAAAACACACTGTAGGGTCCGAAATTTAGCTTTGCACGTGTGTGCGCGTGATTGAGACAATGGCGCACTGTACGCAGCCGCATTCGCGACTCCAAGCCAACATATGCCACGGACGACGCGCCTGAGCTCCCTGCGACAGTTTGCGATTACCACCAACGACTGTCAACCGCGGCGGGCTTTTTCTTTTTTTTTACGGGTGCAAGGTATGCTACTTTGTTTCTCATCTTTGACCTGTAGCTGAAGCTCAAGTTAACATTGGCGAAAGTCCCACGGACCAAGCCTTTGCTTGAACATTCGTGGTATTCTAATCATGGTCGTTAGCCCCAAGCTCGACCGATCTCAATCGCAGAACCCTTCTCGAATCGAAATGCCCACAACTGAGGAGAATATATATGGTATCCGCTTAGGGAAGCTGGGAGCAAAATGCCAAGTGCGCAGGCCATGGAAGAAGAGCTCCAGCAGAGCGTACTACTCTCGGAGGGAGGCGACTACGACAATGGTGGAACTGGCGTTCAAGTGGCATCGTCTCGCTCAGGATCACCTTCACACAAAAGCAATGGCGAGGGTTCTGCGAGCGACAATGATGAGTTGAGCGATCAAGATGCTTCTGGAGAGGAGCTGGACCTCGATGCTTCCGGCGAAGAGGACAACGATTTGATGAGTCAACAGATAGTTGTGGGAATGCTGCGCCAAGAGATACTGAGGATGAAGGAGAGGATGACGAAGAAGATGTAGGAGAAGATGACGAAGCCGTAGGTGCAGTCAAGGTGCGACCCGCCGAATCCGACGATCAAATGGAAAGCGACGTTTCCGATGCGGCCAGTGCAGAGGACGAAGAGGATGAAGAAGAAGAAGGTGTCTGGGAAGAGCGTGGAGACGCTGATGAAGAAGAGGAAGAAGAGTCAGATGCTGACCCGCTACATATTTGCATATTCTGCAAACAAGACGAGGAGAACGATCCTAGCGAAGATTATGAGGCGTTTCTTGTGTGTTCAAGATGTGGTGACAATGGTAAGTCAAAATGTTACTGGCAAACACGCATGGAAGCCGTCTTGCTAACAACTGTCTTAGCCCATCAACAATGCGCCCGCGGTGCGGCTGCCATGACGGAAGAAAACAGTGCGTCCTTGAGTTCACAAGAAGAAGAAAATGGCGGCCTCTTTAGGCGTGTACTAATTGATTGCAGGCGCTCAAGCATGGAAATGCCCTGAATGTGCTCATGTCGAACCTAAAAGTGAAGACGAAGACGAAGACGAAGATGCAGATGCAGAGGCAGATGGTGTTGAAGTTGAAGTTGAAGAAGGCTCTGGCTCTCAGCTGTCGCATCGACCAAAGCTCGTTGGAGAACTGCTTCCAACTCGACTCACAAACGGGGTCAATGACCGTCCGAGCATAGACGACTTGGCTCTCGATAATTACCCGCTGGATAACTCCCGGCAACCACGAAAACGCAGATCCGGGTCTGCTGAACCAGATGATGCAATCTCAACGATCAAGAAGCGTCGAAAAACCAATCAATCGATACAACAGACCGTGAAGATTATGTTCGTGACAGTCGTTCTGCTGAACCTTTGCGAGGTGTGTCTTCCAGGAGTTCACGGCTCAAAGCCGCGCGACCACCACCGGTGACCATTGAAAAACGTTCACGTACGTCGCTCGTGGTTCGAATCGAAGTCCGTCCAGGGAACCTCAAGGAAATCTTGTCGAGGAGAAAGCGAGACCGACGACGCGGCGGTGCTCGCGGCAGCACCGGCGCCGGCGTGGGCAGTGGAGAGAGCAACAATGCTCAACTTCAACCTCAACTTCAACCTCAACCTCAACCTCAACCACAACCACAACCACAACCACAACAAGCACCACGTTCGACCCCGGCACGACCCCAGCCGCTGCCGTACAGACCATGATATCCACCATGCCTACTCCGTTCACGTCAGAGTCGTATTCCCAACCTTTCTATTCATTTTTCGACAGGGAGACGGATGAACTAAAAGGCAAACCCTACGGTGGAATTTTGACCGAAAGTGAAGCAGACACATCAAAGACCCTTCCGTCCTCTGAGGATCGCAAGAAACTTGAGCAGGCAAAGCAAAAGGCAGAAGACGAGTGGAGAGCCAGAGTTCTTGCCGTGCAAGCCGAAGCGGACCTGCCCATGCGTAGACCAAAAAAACAGCGACAACGCCAGCCAAATTGAATGCATCGAGTTTGGCGGATGGGAGATTGACACCTGGTACGCGGCTCCATACCCTGCGGAATACAGCAGGAACCGCGTCCTCTACATTTGTGAATTCTGCTTGAAGTACATGAATTCAGATTACGTTGCATGGCGCCACAAACTAAAATGCGGTACCAAGCACCCCCTGGAGACGAGATCTATCGACACGAATCCGTATCAATCTTCGAAGTGGATGGTCGCAAACACCCAGTGTACTGCCAGAATCTCTGCCTTCTTGCCAAGCTGTTTCTTGGATCCAAGACCTTGTATTATGACGTGGAGCCATTTTTGTTTTATGTTCTTTGTGAATTTGATGACACAGGATATCATTTTGTGGGTTACTTTTCAAAAGAAAAGCGAGCAAGCAGTCAAAACAACGTGTCGTGTATTTTGACGCTACCGATTCATCAACGCAAGGGGTACGGAAATTTACTCATTGATTTCTCCTACCTTCTCACCAAGGTCGAAGAAAAACAGGATCTCCCGAGAAACCGCTTTCTGACATGGGCCTCGTGTCATATCGAAATTACTGGCGTTTAGAACTTTGCCGATATTTCCTCGACTTCATGGACGGAGATAGACACAAGAAGGAAGGCTTGAGCGTCAAAAAGATATCACATGACAGCGGTATGACAGCCGACGATGTTGTATCTGCCCTCGAGGGGCTGCGCGCCTTGGTACGAGATGCTCAGACACAATTATATGCGTTCCGGGTGGACCTGGACTACTGCCGCCATTACGTTGCCAAGTGGGAATCAAAAGGCTATGTCAAATTAAAACCGTCTGCTCTTGCCTGGACACCCTACGTCATGGGCCGAAGCAATGTGGTCAACTTCGAGCTTGGTCATCCCCTCAACACCATTGCTCCGAGGGAGGACGATGAGGCCAAGGTCCAGGAGGGCCATGTCTTGGCCACAACCAAAAGCAAGGTACCCAGGACTGCCAACGGTGCTGATGGAAAAGTGCAACCGCCATCGGATCCCAAGGGAAAAGACCAGCAGGAAAACCGAGAAGCTCCAGAACCAGTCAAATCGATTGAAAAGATCGCGACAGAAGATAAAGAGAGGGCGAGCCCCGGGGACGAGACGATGCAAGATGCTCTAGCGACGGCTGAGTGCATGCCCTGGATGGCTCCTTACAAAGACATACCCGTGTCGCGATTTGCCGTGTTCCCGCCCCTCCCAGGGAATCGACGGGCTGACCGAAACCGAAACAGCGTCAGCCGACCACCGGCTCTGCGAACGGCAAGCAGCTCATTGGCCAAGCCCAAAGCTAGATCCAGACCCAGACCAAGCGGGGGTTCAAGCAGTCGTCGTTCGACTGCCAGTCGCCCTCGCAACAACAACAACAACAACAACAGCGCCAGGCGAAGGTCGGGCGGAACGGGCCGCGGCCCTGGGCGATGGCCCAAGGGAACTAAGAAGTCTGATTATGGCAACGCGGACAGCGGACCAGGACTTCCGCCCGGCTGGAAAGACAAGCAGACCCAGGAGCAGGCCTCGTCGGGCGAAGGCATACAAGCCGTGCCAGCCCCGGCGATAGAAGAAGAGCCCGCACAAGATGAGGTCCGGGTTTCTGTAGCTGCCGTCCCGAAGCAGGGCCAAGGCACAAACGGTGCGCCAGCAAGCTCGGGGGCGAATCTGTATCCGAAGCCTATGCAGCAAGCGCAGGTGATGGCGCGAATGAGGATGTTGACGCGGAAGGGGAGGACGAATGACTACCGCCCGACTGACATGACATGGTCTCTTATTTGGAGTATTTTCTATTTTTTTTTTTTTTTTTGCGTCTTTTTGCGCGTGGGCTCATCTACGGATTTTCGGCGAATGGGGAATCAAACCAGCCAAGTATGCTCTACCAGGTTTCGGTAGGATTACATTTCATCTTGACCCAGCAATGGGTTGAAGTTGTTTGGCCATGTACAATTTTGATATACCAGGTTTAATTAAGACCAAATGTGACGTAAGAATGGAAAATCTCCAGTTGCAAAAAAAAAAAACCGCTTCAAATGCCTTCACCACACCGATAGCGTAGCCAGGCCAGGCCCATGCCCATGCCCATGCCCATGCCATGCCTGCGGAGAATCGTACAAGTTTTAGCATCATCTAGAGTGAGAAGTCGTTCTCCATCTTGACGGAGGATCCTCAAAAAGGAAACGGTAGTTACTCCGTAAGTAGTATATTGTATGTATGGCAAGGGATTTTGGGGCCACGCAAGTGCAGATCATGCCTCACCGACGGCATCCATGTCCAACGTGTCATCAACAAGGCTGGATTTCTATCTGCGCGCTATTCTACAGTCTCCTCACCATGTCCCGTCCAAGTCCTTCCCTGAAATTTCCAAGGCTTCGCGCGGGAGCACCCTCTCATCTCACAGGCAGTGCGATGCGATTCCACCGCAACTTTTAACCGCATTGTATCAGAAAATAAAAATTAACCTTTCAAAATCACAAACAGGAATGTTTACACTTTCTCCGCGCCCTCGTACACCCATCCCCGTCCCCCTTCAATGGGACATTACTTCTCTGTATCGATCCATGCTGAGATCGATCGAGTATGCCAGCAGTCGATCTTGTGTCAGTGGCAGGTTGAGAATCCTTGATCGTAATTCCATGTCCTAGTCGGCCAAGTTAGTCGTGGTCCTGTCCCTCGCAATCTGTCATCGACGTCTTGATCGAGTACACAACAAATAAACATACCTGCTTTTTCTTGGCCAACTTCAGAATTTCTCTTGCGGTTTCGTCAGCCATATCAGACACGGCAGCGTACCGCACAAGCTCGGTTTCTCCCACACGCTCATTCATCGCGTCAAGGCCGGCCAGCAACTTCTCAAGCAGCGCAGGTGGCGCGCTTTCCCTGCCGCGGTGCTGCACGAGACTCAGGAATTGACGGTAGATCTCGCCGCCCTGGGTCCACTCTGGAATGGACGCAACCCGGCCTTGGAATTGCGACAATAGCGAGGATAGCGTCGAGTAGTCACGTTCAATCACGGCCTGAGGGGCAACTTGCTGCACCAGAACCCGGTGTGCTTCGACAAACTCTCCAGCACGAAGCAAACAGTGCACTTCTGCCGAGGCATCCTGCTTGACACTGCGCATGTAGAGTGCAAGTGCCTCCCACAGCCATGCCGCGGGGATCTGGAACTTCTCGGTCAAGACCGCAAAAGTTGAACCCGTGTCGGGGCCAATCATGCCGGCATGTCGACACAAGTGATCCCGGATGGCTTTCATGCGAGCTGAAAAATGCCGTAGATGCAGGAGAACAAAGATCGCTTCCAGCCACTCACCGGCAGCAGTCAATTGCGCAGCATATGCAATGGTCGTGGCATCAGCCTTCTCATCGCCATGCTGACCAAACGAGACTTGACCGGTCGAGGTCAGAGCTTGACCGAGCTGCCAGCTCAATCTCATGTCCAGGGGCGAAAGCTGGGAGTTTTCAGGCCGCAAGATGGCTTCCAGGTCCGTCTTCTCGTCGGCGTACAGCTGTAGAAGACCCCACAAGAGATCCTGGCGCGTTCCCTCCTTCACATCATCCCAGATGGGCTTCAGGCCTTGTTCAAGATACCACGGTCGCGGCAGATCCTCCTTGCCCTGGTTGACGTCGTCCATGAACTTCAAAATCGCTAGGGCAGCGCTATCATGCTGCGAGATGGCGTACCACAACCGAAGGCCAAAGGATTGTCTCCAATCTAGGCCAAACTTTTTGGAAATGACGAATGAGTCTATTCGATCCTCGACAGGAACATTCTTCATGCCTTCGCAGACACATACGTTGCCGCTGAGAAGCTCATAAATGGTGCGAATAGCCTCTGAAAACTCGGAAAGCATCTTGGAGTCGTGCCAGGCCTTGAGTTGTTCTCTCATGTCCTTCCTAGCTGCGTCGCTAGTGCCAATCAAGGGTACCAAAGTCCCTACACGGAAGTTCTTGCCGTCGAGGAGAAACTTGCATGCTTCCGTGACCCGGTGCCCTGCCAAACTTGCAACAGCCTTCTCCTCACTTGAACCAGCAAGGCCAACGTTAGTGGTTGAGGCTTGTTCTACTAGTTCGGTCCAGAATTTTGTCAGCTTCTGCTTCCGTACCAAGGGCTCGGGCTCACTCGGGTTGGCACCAGGCATGCCATCGAACAGAATGCTGGCTAGCTCCCATACTCGCTTCTCATTGATGTGAGCTGGATCATTCATCTGTTGATGGTGAAATACATCCTGAAGACTGGCTGCGCGCAGTGTCGCCATCGGAACATCATTGATCAGCTTGATTTCCGTCACTTCATCCTGGGCACGGAGGAACTTTCTCGAGGACTTGCCGTCACATTAGTTTTGATCGAAGAAACACAAAAACATACTTGTATCAGAAGTGGCTTGCCTACCTCTGCAGAAAATTTGGCAAGGCGGAGGTCTTGTCTCTTGGTCTGAATGCCGCATCGTTGGAATTGGAGTATGTCCGAGTTGTCACGCAGGCTACGTCGAAATTGCGTCGCGTCCGAAACCCTCGTCACTACCACCAGGGTCTCGTCGGGGCCCCACGTCGGGCGGGAGGCACTGTGATATGCCTTTTCTTCCTCGTTGACAGTAAAGTTCTTGTCTTGACGTTCGTACGGCCACTATTCAAAAGAGAGACGGCTTCAGTTCAGTATTTGTATTTGTATTCATGTGCAAACGCGTTCAAGTACATTGGGTCTTCCGCCGTCGCGGGGGCGTCAGAACAATCTGACGGGAGTTCAACTATTAGAAGAATATCAACAACAGAGTGAGGCACCAACCTGAGGAAAGCCTTTGGCTGGCACAGAAGCACGGAGAGCCTGTCGCATAGGCTTGGGCCTGGGGTTTTCGAAAAGCGAGTTCATCAAGTCGATACTGGTCGCAAATCCACGTCCTTTATCCAGTGTCATTTGTGCGCTCGCAGGTCCACTTCCTCCATCTCTTTTGGACGGACTTCTTCCCCAGATGGATGATTTGCGCAAATCGTCGCCAACAGTTTCATTCTCGTCTTCAAGTCCCCGAGGAACTTGATCGGCGAGTCGTGCATCTCTCTGAGCAATTGACGATCTCGCTTGACAGGACTGACCGTCTTTCGCAGCATTTCCATCCAATCGTCACCATCGGCAACTTCGAGCGTGACAGGGCCAACTGAATCCTTCGCAGCTCTCATTCGAGCTCTGAGAATGCCCCGGGAGTACCCTTCTTGGTATCCTGGTCATTCTCCGACGAGGCGTCGTCAAGCTCCGCGGCAAGATGCTGTCCAGGAGAAGATCTCATCATGTCTTCGTCCTCGGACACTTCATATTCTTCGCCCATTCCACCGGCATAATCGTCATCCAGTGAGAGTCTTACATCGTTGGGCGCAGAATCCGCGGAGCTATTGCCTAAAAAGACTCCTTACCAGCGGTCTCCAAGTCATACAACTCTTCGTGTTCGTCAAAGGCCCCCGGAAACAGTTTGTTCTGCCTGAAGCTGGCTGTTCCACTTCCTTCAATTGGACCATCCAAGGTGGCAGACATCGCTCCAACCTGGCGGGTAGGAGTGTCCACAGCAGATGGCGGAACAATATCTTCATCCGACTCCTCATCCGAGTCATCCAGCCCATAAGTCGTGAAATGCTCGACACTAAAAGTCCAAACGCCAGTGTCCTTATCATAGCTCTCGAACGTAGTGTCGGGGATTCGCTTGAGTCTTTCAATGTGCTTGTTGAACCTCTTGGGGTCACTGGTGACTCTCTTGTCACGACCACCGCGGGGCCAGGACTGCTCCAAACAGATCTGAGCTGGAACGTTGAGGCCCTTGCCGACAGGGGGCTTCTTAGCCTGGACGGGATAAACAGTAGCTGATCGAGGTTCCAGCTGGATGATGCCGCCGCACAGATCATCGAGTTCGATGGTGCTGATGTCAACGGGAACTTTAAATCTGACATAGCCGACATGTTCGCGGCCGACAGTGAAATTGTCCACGCGCTGGCGTTGCATTCGGTTCATGTTCTGCAACTCGTCTCTTGTCGGCTGCATCCAGTAATCGCCAGCGGCATTGTCAAACCCAAGAGGCGCCTGTGCCTCGGGTGTGGCCGAGTTGTCCTCCTCGTGCACAATAGCGAGTTCGTTGCCCTTGACCTGTTCCTTTTCTGGGGTCTGTGAACCATTTGTGCCATGCACTGTTCGGTTCTGGCGAGGTGTGGTTTCGTCGGGCTGCGAGTTGGGAGTGTCTTCGGGAGCTGGGAGCGCTTGGCGGACTGGCGTCCCGTCCCCAGCCTCAACGGTGCTTGTGTCGAAGCTGACACGCTTGGAGAGCTTGCGAGCGCCACCATTGGCCTCTGGCTTGTCCTTCTGAGGTGTTGAGAAGAGGTCGCTTCGGATGTCCCGGTTGATGACCAGTTTCTTGGAACCCGTGCTTCCGTACCAGCGAGTATTGGAGCTGGAGGAAAAGGCCCCTGGAGCAAGTATACTATCCTCGGTGTTGAAGCTACGGCGTAGATTGCTTGCCGAAATGCTCTTGCTCAGAGAACCGGTTGAACTGGGACCGAGCAGGCTGCGACCCATGGTTCCGGGTGTGCTAGAGATGCTGCTGGCAGGGCTGCCGCCCGGGGTACCATACGAGCTGTATGAAAAACCAAAGCCTCGTTTCTGGGGAGTAGCAAATCGAGAGGCCGCCGTGGCCGGAGCAAGCTTGTACATGGGCAGGATGGAGCTCTTGCGTGGTTTCGAATTGCCGTTGAGGGGAGTGGCAAGGGGGCCAGGATTGGATACCTCGTTTCCGCCAAGTCCCGCAAACAATGATGGGCTGCCATATGCCGAAACATCGTTCAGATTGGCAGTAAGGCCCTGGGGAGCGTTGTTGTTCTGCTGTGTACTACCCAGCAAGGAATTTCCCATGGTACTTTGGTTCTGTTGCTGGTTCGTGCTGCCACCGAACAAGCCACCACCGCCCAATGCTTGATTATTCTGTCCTCCAAAGAGGCCGCCACCTGACTGGGTAGATCCGCCAAAAAGACCGCCAGGTTTTTGCTGGTTGTTGCTGGCTCCGAAAAGTCCACCGCCGGTTGACTGTTGTTGCTGTTGATTGTTTCCTCCAAACAGTGAAGATCCGCCCGCAGCAGGTTGACTGGTATTTCCACCGCCAAATAGGCCTCCCCGGTAGCTGGTTTGTTTCCACCAAACAAGCCTCCTCCCGACGAGGCATTGTTCGCGTTGCCAAAGAGACCTCCGCCGGTGGGTTGTTGTTGTTGCGTGTTATTGCCTCCGAAGAGACCACCGCCTGAAGCTGTGTTGGTTGTGCCACCCCAAAAAGTCCGCCACTTGCAGGTTTTTGTTGGTTGCCAAACAAACCTCCGCTCTGTTGCTGCTGTTGGTTCGATTGACCACCGAAGCCAGTGCCGAATCCGGCTCCGGTATTCTGTTGTTGTTGCTGTTGTGGCTGCTGGTTGTTGTTATTTCCGAAAAGACCACCTCCGGCAGACTGATTGTTGTTGCTGCCTCCGAACAAACCAGAGCCAGTGCTATTTGTTGCCGAACCAAAGGCGCCTCCTGTATTGCCGCCAAAGCCAGTTCCAGTATTCGCGGTCGTGTTGTTGGTATTGCCGAAGCTGAATCCAGTGCCTGTTTTGTTGGCAGCATTCCCGAAAAGTCCACCACCAGAGTTGTTGTTGGCAGTGTTGTTTGCTCCAAAAGTGCTTGTCGTATTTGAAGCACCAAACCCTCCAGAGCCACCTCCAAACAAGCCACCACCAGCTTGCTGGGTTTGAGTATTGTTGCTACCGCCGAACAAGCCTCCACCAGTTTTGTTTGCGCCTCCAAACAGGCCACCACTGGCAGTATTATTTTGGGTGTTCGCGCCGAATCCACCGCTTCCGAAGCCAGTACTGGCGGTGGCATTGTTGTTCGCATTGTTGCCAAAGAGTCCACCGCCAGTCGTATTGGCAGCATTGGCTCCGAACCCGGTAGTTGCTTGGGGCGCATTGGTGTTGCCTCCAAACCCCCGAATCCAGAGCTCACACCAAAGGCCCCTCCGCCGGTAGCATTGCCGTGTCGGCGTCCTTGCGTGTAGTCCACCAATCGAAGCTCCTCAGCCGACCACTTCTTGTAGGGCTCTTGAAAAAGGAGGTTTTGGAAAGAGTTCGAGGTCGAGGTGTTCGGCTCCTTCTCTGTGTATGCATTGAAAGGGGTTGATGCAGTGCCCGGGGTCGCCTACTGCGCCTGCAGTGCCGAAGCCGGTGCTGGTTGTACCAAAACCACCGGTGTTCGTGGTTCCACCGCCAAAGAGTGAACCTCCAGTGTTGGTTGATGCGCCGAATCCTGGCTTATTCGCGCCGAAGAGCCCACCACCGGTGTTGCTAGCTCCTCCAAAAGGTGACGAAGTGGTAGTAGGAGCTGTTGTGTTGTTGTTGGCACCAAAGCCCCCAAACGTGGACGTGTTGGTGGTGGTATTGTTGTTGGCACCTCCGCCGAAGAGACCTCCAGAGTTACTCGTACCGAAAGCAGGCTTGCTACCGAAGCCGCCACTGTTGGCAGTAGCTCCAAAACCACCTGTTCAATAAAAGAAGAAAGAGGGAAGGAAAAGAAAAGGTCAGCAACGTGATGGACAACGCGAGCAATTCAATGTCATTCAAAGTAGAGGTAACGGTAAAGGGTAAAGGGTACAACAAGTAAAACACGGATGGCGGCGGTCGAGGTCGTACCAGATGTTGAATTCCCAAAGCCGCCGCTGGCAGCAGCATTATTGTTATTTCCAAACATGCCTCCGCCAGCGGCATTGTTTTGCCCGAACCCGCCAGAATTAGACGTCCCAAAGCCTAATTCAAAGCGTGTCAATGAATGCTCACTCGCAGTCGCTCGCTTTTCGACAGCTGCCGTGGCCATCTCGCGCAATAAAGACACGTACCTGTCGAATTATTGTTGGAGCCGAAGCCACCAAATCCACTGGATGGCTGGTTATTATTATTTTGGCCGAAGCCGCCGAAGCCGCCGCTACCGAACGACATGATGACTGACTCGGTAGTAGAGTAAGCTTCTGTTCAGAGTCGGCCGTCGTCCGAGCAAAAAGGAGCTCCTTGGCCTTTCCGCGCGACGAACCTCCTCTCAGCAGTTTCTGGACGTTTTTTTTTTTCGCGTCAACTACGGTCGGTAGTATAATCGCCGCCGAGGATCCAGAGCGTCGTTTGTTCGCCACAATGCTTCTCGATGCAAGCCAATTCGAGTAATACTCGCTGTCGCGATGGCTCGTTGGCAGGGGGCGCGCTGACACGACGAAAAAGCCGGACCTCACAAAGGAGGGATTTGGGTTTGCAACTTTCTGCGCGGTCTTCAAGGAGAAGTGCACGTCGAAACAAATCAAATTTTATCACAAGAAAGAAGAAAAATCAAAAGGAAAGACAAGCTGAGGAGGCAGCTCTGAGCGAGGAGAGCGGGTGGCGTGCCCTTTTCACTCAGACGTCTTTTTTTGGCTTCTGGTCAAGCGGACGAGAGCGTTAGTAGGTGGCAGATGGTGGAGGGCAGATGGCAGGTGAGGTGAGGTCGGATCCGCCAAGGAAGCCCAGCCCAGCCATACATTATGCTCGTGTCTGGCTGGGTCTGGGTCTGTTCGACGGAGTGGGTCATTTTTATTCATTGGGCAAGAATCTACCAACCAGAAGCCGCACTTGCTCATACTCGGCATATTGGTCACTTTTACCCGGAAAAAGCCCTGCAAGTACTTGACTCACCTGTACATGGCCAACCTACCAGTCTGATATAGCTCCCAGCAAGTTGGCGAGCTAGAGACCTGGCGGGCCGGTGCGCCATTGGCCCTAGGACCAGAGTCGCGTTGTGGCCCCCGACCAAGGCGCGTCGCAAACCTGAATAGGAGACTTGCCATTTCTTTGTGGCGCTGCTCTGTGCGAAGTACCTCCTCCCGTTGGCCAAGACTGACGATAATAATAATAATAATAAAAACCACCTGCACCACCCTGTCGACAAACACCAATCTGAGCCTCGCAAGACCACCAACATTTGTAGTCGACCGCAATATCACGTCGCAACGATATACTTCTAGCTTGTGTTTGTCTTGCTCACAGGATTTGCTCCCCTTCGACCCCAAGCGATCGATCGATCACCTTCTGCCTAGGGACTCGGTCCCATCAACACTCGCGCTCGTGACGACGAACGCTCCCAAAACAATATGAATTCTCACGCGACACCGCGCCCGTTTCCAGGCCGTTCAATAGGAGTTGGTTCCATTCAGCAGCAACAGCAGTACCAACAAAATCAGCAATCTTCGCAGCAGCAGCAGCAACAACAACAACCAAGACCGCCCCTAGCACCCCAGGTCTCAACCAACGAAGAATATGGCTCCATTGCTGACGAAGATCGCGAACACATTGACGAAGTGGTGAGTACCTACGTTTTTTTTTTTCCTCTTGATTGTTCACAGCCCATAATCGTCCTGAGCATTCAATCAGGTCTGGATGCTGATACAGACACAAATAGTTCGACTTAATGGACATGAAGAAAAAGTCATACCTGAACTCGTACGAATTCAAACATTCCCTCGCAGCTCTGGGCTTCGATCTCTCCAAACCCGAATACTTTCAACTTCTCGAAACATATGGCTCTATTCCCCGAGTGGCACGACCAGCAGTCTTGCCCCGTCAACAGATATCACGTCTACTTGGACCAGTTCCGACTTTGCGCCGCCAAGCTCATCGCCAACCGGGATCCGCGCGAGGAAGCTGCCAAGGTGTTTGCCATGTTTGATTATGACCAGGACGGCTTCATCTCGGTAGAAGATTTGAGACACCTGGCGCAGGAGATCAAAGACGAGAGGACTTTGACCGACGAGGAGATTCAGAGCATGATTGATCACCTTGACCACGATGGGAAAGGCGGCGTGAGCTTGGACGAGTTCATGCAAATGATGGAGGAGGCGAGCTGAACATCGGTCGGGAGTGGGAAGGCAAAAACTTGCACATACATGGAGAAGGTTTCATCAGCCTATATCGGACTCAGAACAGCCGAGGTAGAAGCTGGCGGAGCATTCGGTCAAGATCGACCCTTCAGTTCTTTGGATTAGGTCGGTGCATCCAGCGAACTTGTTTCGACTTTCATGCAACCGTTTCCTGGCAAGCGTTCACCAATACATAGGGCCGACCGCGACCACGACCAAAACCAGGCATAATAACCTCGGCCACGACTCTCTACCACCAGGGAAAGGCGAGGCGAGGCGAGGCGAGGCTGGTCCGCACGGGTCGCAATGTGCGGCGGGAAGACGATAGGCGTTGTGGCGATAACGGACTTCACTTGGACATTTTAATAGCATGAAATCACGTTTAAATCAGATCTAGGGTTTTGAATGGAGGAAAGGCGCTTTCTAAATAATCGTTACACAGTACTCGGGCACTTGTGTATACCCCGTGCCAACATAACAAAATGAAGAACAAAAATCAACTGTCTCAACTCCTCCCCAACTCACACAACCAGGCTTGCTCCAACGATCATCCTCCATATTTGAAGATTGATAAGCCGCAATTGAACAAAAATAATGCGAGACTGGTGCTTCTTTGGTCCGCCGTGAGAAAGTGACATTCTTGGATCCTTATGGGAGAGATTCCCGCACGACAATAGGAAAACGAATAGTTCCATGAGGGGGAGGAAATTTGCCGTGGTAATGGTGATGGTGAGAATGAACGGTGGCACCATGAGAAGGTCTCGGCCAAATGCTATGGTCTCGAATAGACGAAGTGGGAATCATAGAGTTCATCCAAGAAATCAGACTAGAACTGGATAAGATCTTGGCCCTGGCCGTTTTGCTGCTGTGGGCGGGCGCCAAAGGGGTTGTTGCTGCCCTGACCATTGGTTGGCTGACCACCGTATGATACATTGGGCATGCCCGTGAACTGCTGGCGCATGTAGGGATTTCCCGTCATGTCTCGTTGAACGCCAGAACCAGCACTGTTGGCGAACGTTCCTGGAGCTGTGTGCTGAGCGGGAATACGAAGCTCTCCAGTATTACCATACGTATCCATACCATCTCCAGTCGCCAAAAGGTTGTTCAGCTTGCTCTGGTACTCGTTCATTTCCTTTTGTGGAGGAGGCTTCATCGTGGGCTGTTGCTGTAGCTGCTGCTGCTGCATGGGCTGAGTATTGAAGCTTGCAAGGGTCTTTTGTTCTGGTAGCGAACCCAGGCTGGAGAATGTCGGCTTGGAAGATCCCGGTCGATTCTGCGCAAACGGGTTATTTGAGCCGGTGGGTGTTGGCATCAACAAAGACTGCTGTTGGTTCTTGTTGGTGGCCCAGGGTTGTTGCTTCCTGCTTGGGGTCCAGGCTCTGGCGGGGTTGTTGTTGCTGCAGCTGTTGCATCTGCTGAGCATATGGATTGTAGCCGGTGGCTTGTGGCTGGAAGCCCGTCATGTTGGGCATATTATTTGGCTGCTGGCTGTAGGGATCCAAGCCCATACCGGTAGGCTGGATGCCAAAAGCCTGGCTGTAACCTGGTTGGAAACCAGTCGGTTGGGGTTGCTGATATCCCGTATATGCATTATTCATGAAGCCCGTGGGCTGGTTCATCATCTGACTTTGATCAACAGGGTTGGCAAAGAAATCCACCTGATTGCCTTGCTGGTAACCCTGATTGAAACCAGTGTACTGGGGCTGGTTCGACGTCGACGGCTGGGGAGGATCATCGTCGAAGAGCAGGTTTGCGTTGCTCTGCTCCAACTCGCGGCGCCTTCTCTCATCTTCCTCCTGGCTGAGCTTGATGGCTTTGGCCAGATCGTCGTCGTCATCATCGTTCGTCCGGCCTTGCCGCCTCTTGCGATCTTCCTCTTCTTGGTACTTGCTGGCCTCCAGGGCCAATCGATATTCGGCATCATCTTCGTCGGGGCCTTGAGGCCGTCTCTCTCGAGGCCGACGTGAGGACGACGACTCTGCTTGCTGCGGGGCGTACTCCTCCAGTCCAGTCACACGAGACTTCCAAGACTTCCTGTCGCTTCGTTCGGAACGCAGTCGCTCTTCGTCCACAATTAGAGAGGTCAATTCCTTGGCGGCCACTCGCACTGTCCATCAAGCATCAGCGTTGTCGACCCGTTTCATCTGCTGGGGAGAGGCTTTCCTACCGTTCTGGCCGACGTCACGGCCTTCCTCATCAACGTACTGGAACTCCCGCAAAGTCTTGATGATATAGATGCTCTGACGGGCCCAGGTGACAACAAGTTCGGAGCCCTCATGGAGGCAGTAGTCGAGGACCTTGAGAGCTTTAAGCACATGCCTCCAATTCTTGCCCTTATCATTCAGACGTTTGTCAATCATATCCATGATATCGTAAAACTCGGTCGACCTGTCAATGGCAGAAAGGTCAGTTACATGATGACGTATGCATCATCACGAGGACAAAACGCACGTATTAAAGGTCATCTGAGCAATTTCGCTCATCTGCGTGCCTGTTGGACCCCATGGATCATTGCTTGTGGCTAAATATCTCATATTGTCAGTCGGCCTATGTTCACAACAAGAAGAACGGGAGCCATGATTGAATTTTACCTTCTCTGACCTTGACCTGGGTACTAGAATACCCTTTGGTCACATTCTTCACACTTCGCATAACCTTGGACATGGCGGGCAACTAGGGTGGGCCACGATGCCTCTTTGCTGCCTTTTGGAGAGTAGTGAAGAGGAAAGAGCACGCTTCCAGCAAGACGCAAGGCCCGAAGTCGTCTTATCAGTCGGTCTTCTCGAGTATGCTGGCGGCGGGACAGCAGTATGGACGGCGCCGGGTCCAAGAATGGACGAAGCCGGGGTCTTGGCTCGGCTTGTCGGGTTCTTGTATTGGCGCAGAAAGAAAGGGAATCGCAGGCTGCCTTGCGTCGCGACAATGCGTACGACAGCCCCGGATACTCCTCTTGATGATGAGGCGCCTGCTCTGCGTTATGCTTTGGGAGCAAGGGGCGGTTGGGCAGGATGCACAAAGCGTTCGTGGGGTTGGGTTTGAACTGCCTCCGTCACAAGAGCACGTGGTGTTGAGGGTCGACCAAAGCGCCTGGCAGAACAAATGACGAACAGCGTAAGTGCGTTTGGGCGGTATCCAGGGATTGATGAATGAAGCGACAGTGCCTTGGGGACGCACGGGCTCCTGGATGATGGAAAAGCGCAGGTCGTTGAGAAGGCGGATGTGCGGAAAGTCGAAGAGAGACTGGAGAAGCTAGAGCCAGAGTGCCAGTAAGTACATACATGGACATCCGGAGTATTTAGTGGTTCGAGACTCATAGATGGTGGCGCTGGACGCGTACATACATGTACATGTACATGTACATGCGTTCCAGTAGCTGGAGCCCTGGAGGTGGGGGAGACGAGACGTCATGTCAGAACGTCAGACTTTACGCCAGCTTCAAGCTTGTCAACTTGCAAGGGAACCAACGGGAGGCAAGCGTGGATCAAGGCAGGCCGATGTTGAGAAACGACATTGAAGTTGCACCAAGCTATGTCACCAAGCTATGTACTATCTCGGCAGGTTTCACGAGGTGCCTTTGTGTCGGAGTGCAACTGTTGCACACGATGCACCATGTCCGTCGACCGGGGAGCCAGCACAACTATGTACATAATAACGACTTTTTTTTTTTTTTTTTTTGCCTGGCCTATCAATGCAATGCGATACATATTACATGTGTACATATGTACATACGTCTGAAGTCCTTACCCAGGCACCCAGGTATCCCCCGCCCCCACCGTGCCCCACCGTGCGCACAAAGCTTAAACCGCCCATCAACTTGCCATTTTCATCCTGACTGAAATTGGAATTCAACCATGTCTTATCCCAACTTCGAGGACCCAAAGAGAGCGCGGACGTCACAGCTCAAACATCCCCCAAAAAGTTAGCAGGGGCAGCTTGCTCCTCTGAGCAACTAATCACCCAAAGTTTGCATCTTTCTATGTGTGTTTCAAGGGCGTTCGTTGCTAACAAGTTGGACACAATAAAAACAGGAAATGCCGGCTTAATCAGCCGGGGAACATCGATCGACTGAACGATAGAGTATATACTGTATATACATATGTATATATATGTATGTATGTGTGTGAAAATTCATTTTGGGGATACGCAGATGTATCCTTACTGGCACCAAGCAGGTATCCGCACGTCTCTTCCTACTTCAATACTCGTACCCTGTACTCCACACAAGCCGAAGTAAGCAAGATCCTTTCAGCAAGTAAACCTGCAATAACGGCAACACCGCTGTAGAGCTTCACACATCTCGCCATTTTCTCCTGGAACCTTCTCAACTCAATTTCCAATGTACTACTTGCTGTATCCGTACTGTCGGCCGGCTGCTAGCCAACTGTCGGCCGGCTGCTGACACTGGTTGCCTCTCATAAGCGGTGACTATAAGAGCTCTCAATCCGACTGAACCTCCTTTTTAAAACCTTCTACATCCATCCTCTCCTTTTCTCTCCTGCACAATCTCTCCTTCTCTTCGAATCCTTACTAGGCATGATCTCGAGGCGTTTAAATCAAGTTTCTTGCCCTTTCCTTACTGCCTTTTCACCGAAGTCGCCTTGACTAGAAGAGTGCACCCTTAGTCTCTGACTTGAACGCACATACTCAAGTCATCTCAACTTTGAAACGAAACATAATATTCATCCTTAGCCTAATTTCAAGAATGTCTAGTCACGATGTTGATGAAGAGAACCACCAGGATCTGGAAGTTGTTGACCTTACGGAACATATCAATAACCAAATCCCGCCATCTGACCCTCACACACTAGTTCCCATATTGGTAATGACAATTCAGATGACCATCGCGATCAAAACCAGATGGAGGTAGAGGAAGCCAATGGGGTTGACACTGTGCCAGTCGTTCGAGCTGCTACAGAAACAAATGAGACGGGACAAGAAGATGAAACTTCGGCCGACAGAGATGCCCCAAGAGGGATGACAGGTTCAAATATGGGACGGCTCGGTGTGAGTTGTATATCTTACTATTCGAGTACCCTTCGCTCGACGCTGACACGAGTTGCAAGAATGACGACCAGGACAACAACACAGATGTCGACAGTTCGGGGAGTGATGCTGACATGGATTTTGACAACACCATTAACCATGATCCATTTCCTGACGATATCAATGCCCATTCAGATGAAGAGGATGACGTTTGGAGTTCGGAATGCCGAGAGACGTGTCGGAAGAAGTGGTTCGGCTTGCACCTGAAGTCTCAGTTACGGAAATTTCGGCTTGCAGTGGCAACAGATCTGATAAAACAGCTCTCAGAGAGAAATAAATTCTTGAACAGAATGGTCAGGAAACAGAAACGCCAAATTGACGAATTAGAAGCCGAGATCGAGCGACTCCGGAGCCGTCGAGGGTTGCACACTGGAACTGTGAGTCAAATAAGCAACTCTCTCCCTGTTAATAGTTGACTAACATGTTCGAGACTTGGCCGGGACATCTTAGGAATTACATACTCAGAAACTTCGATGCCTTGCCCATTGACTTGAGAACTTACGAGAAAATCTACAAACTTTGTTGTCGCGAGTCAAATATCGCACCTCACCCACGGCAAGTTCTTCCGGGCCTGGAGTTGGTTGCGCCAGACCTCCCGCCCCAAGCTGCTGTGCAGCAGCATGTGGCTGCCCTGCAAGAATTCAATTTTGAGGGTTTACCACTCACGGCACAGTTCAAAATTCTTCAACATCTTTTGTGCTTCTATGGGAAGAAAATTCACGTTCTCTCCCGTCTTGACCCATACCAGGAACCTACTCTGGAAGACAGCGACTCGGGGACCCCAGCTTCTTTATCGCTTTCATATTGGAAATGTGCCAGTCAACCTCACAAACGCCACGCTTCCTAACGCATTGCTAGCTCCATTGCTGGCTTGCAAGAAGTTCCATTTTTGGGGCAGTCATCTATTTTACGGCGAGAATACGTTTGCTTTCTCCTCCCTTGGCGAATAGGGTCGCTTCGGGACAGGAATCAAAGCCAAACTACAGCGCCTGCAACATATCGAAATCCTATGGATGGGATCCCAATATCTGACATTTGAGAGAAGCAGCCGAAATAGGTACCTGTCTCGACGAACCCAGCCTCTCTTATGGCTGCCAGAAGCAATCAGACTCAAATCTATCCGGGTTCATCTCCCAGAATCATCTGAGAAGTACATGCGCAGAAGGCACGAGCCCGAAGGTGTGATTAAATTCATGAAAGGGAAAACTATACATCAACCAAACTATCGTATGTTCCGATCGTTGCGAACCCTCCAAGGGCTCGACTATATACACTGCCTCCGTGGGATTAAACATATCTCATTCTGGGATCACACAATATGGGTAACATCTGGTAAAGAACAGCGAATTCGGGACAGAACGTTCGAAATTGACGTGCGTAACACGGTACAAAAGCCAAAATACCTAATTGATCACCAGAGGTCTCAAACAAGAAGCCTCGTCCCTTTATTAGCCGATTACAACCCACCAGACGACCTTTGGCATGTCATGTTCGAGCTGCTCCTGAACTTCGAGACGATGATTACGGCGATGAAAATTCCAATGCGGATCACTCGAGCGCGACCAATTCAGAACCAGACTCAGACTCAGACTCGGATTCGGATTCGGATTCGGACTCGGATGGCGGAGAAGACAGACAAGCTCTGACCGTTGCAAGTGTCATAGACGAAAGCCAAACAATATCTGCAAATGTCGGCACCGAGAACAATGCAAGTCAAGGGTCCTCCAATGACGTTATCATGACGGATTGTCCTACCATTGTCGTTGACTTGACCGCTGATGATGAAAATGATGGTCTTGAAGAAGGTTTCAACGACCTGACATTTGAAGATCCTGCATCCCCAGCTGCTGCACAAATTCCAGTGCACAGAAATGCCGAGTCCGTGCAGGCTTCAACATCTCCGAAGCGCGAGGAGACATCTCCCCGACCTCGACCCCAAGACCCCGTCCTGGTGAAGAATCCCTGTTCATAAATGAAGATTCAGATATTATCGACTTGACAGAGGAAAATGACTGCCGCCACATACCATCGCGTAGCCCCGAAGAAGCGCGACGAGCCATAGAGGCTCACGTTCGAGGCTCGATAGCTCGTGAAAGCGCGGCCTCAGACAGCACAGGTCTTTTTGCGAGCGAAACTCCTACAAAGAGATCGTCTCGAGTACCTCGGGAGTGACATCGGCGACAGAAGCCCTGGAAGCCGCAGTACACAGGGGCACCCACAACACATTGGCTCCAGAAGCCCCCTCGCTCGCAGCGAGAGCGACTTATTCATGGCATCAGTATCTCAAAGCGACGTTGCGAGTAACTTCACTATCACTGCCTCCGGACCTTCGGATATGGCAGGCCGTAGCAGGATAGCGCGAGAAACCGACGAAAGAACTAGACAGTCACCGAGCGAAGTATCCAAACGACCCCGCGATGACATCTCGGAAGGCAGCGAGGATACCTGGGCTAAGCGATCTCGGGGCTCACAGTCTCCACCTGGTAATACCCACGATAGCCCCATCATTCTTTAAATGGGATAAACGAATGGCGTTAGTGAACTATGCAGGAGCAGCAACGGGGTAGGGGGATGCTCGGGACCATAATAAATTGGGGCATGAACTGGTAAGTTGGCGGCGATGGGTGCACGAAAACAAACGGGTATTCAATCAATTCCTCAAGCGAGGACCAGAGACGAGCTACATCTGGGAACAGGGTGAGAGAAATTGCCCGGAATGGGAATAATACCTCAGGTGATGATTGGAGACGAGGCGCAAAATGGGATTCAAGCTATGGGTAGATGAGAAAAGAACTGGGGCGCTGATTGAAATTACTGCAGTTTAGAATCGTTTTTGCCGAGCTCATTTATAAGATAAGATAGTACATCGATTCAAAGGAGTTTAAAGCATACATCGCCTGTTTCTTGATAACCTGTGCTTGGAAGCCATGAAACGAACCATCGCGGTTACTGCGTCTTGGACACACACACACAAATATAACTAGATTTATACAACTGTGTACAGATGTGTATGTACAATTATACACTAATTAGTGGCAGTGACGGCGCGTTGGACTTGACGTGGTGACATGATATAGCTGACTACGAGATGTAGTTTTTGAAATGGCCAGCATTGCGTTGCTTGTAATTTATATGTACTACACCGTCCGGTCTAGCGTTTGATCCACAAGGAACCACCGTCTTTTGCACATCGATCATGACTCCGTGTTCTCCGTCAACCTCATAATCTCACTGGGGATATCTTCATGAGTGCCACTTGCGGAAAGTGTCCATGACAGTAGTGAAAACAACGAGCAAGATACCACCTCCGGGTCCGAGACGCAAGACCTGAGCATATGGGTTAGTACTACGTAATACGTAATACAGGTTTTTTTTTTTTTGGGAGAGGGGGCGTCTCACCTTGGGAAGGAAACCCTTGTACAAAGCACCGGCACCCTCCTCCTTGAAAACGGTGTACACAGCTGGCCAGGCCCAGTTATACTTGGGAATCTGCCCGGCAACCTTGGGGGTGTTCTGAATACGGCTCTTGACGACGTCCATGGGGGTGTTGATGATGGTACCAACAGTTCCACCAATAGAACCAGAAATCAAATCATTGGTCATCTGGCCCTGCTTGGTGCTGGCCTTGGGAATCATCTGCCGTACCTGGAAGATACAACCAAAGTAACCGGCGTTCCAGAGAATGTGTCGCCACAGGGTACTCTCCAGTCCCTGGTACATGGCCAATATGCCCTCGTTCTTGACCGTCTTGACAACGCAGTCAACCATGCCATTGTACTTTCCGGCAGAGGCCTTGTCTTGAAGTCGAATTTTCACAAGCTCAAAGGCACGACGACGAAGGACTCGGTAGCACCGGCGGAAGCACCAGTCAAGACGGACAAGGACTGGTTCATCTGATTTACGCCAAACATCTTGCGGTAGATCTTGCCCCACTCGTCATTGGCGGCGAATTTCGTGGCACGCTTGGGTGCCTCCATGAGGATTGGGGCAGAAATCCCTCGGTAGAGACGCGAAAAGCTGGCAAAGTGAGTCAGACTTTGTAAGCCAACAGTCATGGGATATTCGTGTCACGCGCGTCTTACCCTTCATTCCTGATGATCTTACGGAAGCAATCCAACATGCCATTGTAGGCCTCGGCCCCGGTAGCGGTTCCGGTTTGCAATTGACTGCATAAATCAGTATTCAAAGAGAGCCCTTCGGTCGTGATAAGATATGAATTCGTACACTCGGGTCTTGACAACGTCCAACGGGTACCTAGAAGAAAGTGGTTAGAACTCGAGCCATGCGCACGCAAGCTTTTCACAGTCATGCTGTTCAAACAAGACCTACATGACCAAGATCTATGACGACGAGTTGCAATTAGTATCATGTTCGTTCCTTTGATCGCATTGCATGAGTCGTCGCACCTCCGACACGCCGGCAATGGCGCCTGCGACGTGGGTCAGCAAGCTTCCGAAATGACGGGACAAATGGAGGGTTTGTGATTGGACGACGACGTACCTGCGGCGAACTGATAGACGAAGGAAGGGCTTCTCCTGCGACATGACGAGCGATTGACGGCAGCGCTGCGAAGGCAGGTTGGGGGAAGAGAAAATCCTAAGCGCAACGGCGGAAGCAAGCGAAACAAAGAATAATTAGTAAGTGCAAGAGCGAAGTCGGTGATGGCGCGGCAGCGTGGCAGCGGGTAACAAGCCAGGAATTTCCGAGTGGAGAAGCCGGGAAGGAATTGATCAATTGGCTGGAAGCGAGTCAATTTGTTGTTAACTGGATTAGGATATTTACATGTACATGTACATACTATGTACAAGGCAGCCGGAGCCCTATTTGCCCTACATGTCAGCACAAGTGTCGAGGCTCTGCGTCGATTGGCTGAAAGCTCCGGAATGCCGGGCAGCTTTCCCCACCAAGCTGTCTGCAAAATCCGCTGACGCGCACAATCACGGGCCGAAAACGTGCAAGAAGTGTGCAAGGCGCAAAGTGAGAGTGCCACGTTCCTTCGTCCGGGAGCTCAAGCCCCGTCACGACAACCTTACTAATTACGAACTTCGACCTGCTTCTCAACTCCGTAAAAATCTCCCCTTCCTTTTGTGCCTCGCCACAACTTGCCTGTTGCAGACTGCTCATTGAATTTACCCAACTTCGAGCACATCTCAGCCTCCGATATTCCACATCTGCTGCCGCACGCAATACATCCCAATTTACACGGTCACTTCCCGGATTTCCACTGTCAATCGAGCCCTCCCACCAGACGTCAACCCGCATCCCCACGCAAGGCGCCGTGGCAAACACTGCGTTTTCTTCACCAAACTCTCCGGCGCCTGAAATCACACCTTTAAACAAGCCGTGATCCGCAGAGATTCACAGCGAGGTGTTATTCAAAGCGCCCGGGGTTCTGCTTAGCTCTGGCCCGTCGCATCGCAAACCGCCCATGAGTCATCTCCTGTGGAAATATTATTGGGAAAATGATGTCGACAAGTTTCGACGTCTTCTGGCACCCGCCGGCCCCGGCTTTCAGGCTGCCGCTAAATCTCCGTCCATAGGAACCACGGGAGGGGATTTCCGGGTGGCAGCCCGGGCGCGTAGCCTCGTCTCCTCGAACGACACCGAAACCACGCAAGGCCTTGGCCCACGCACCAGGCACTGGCAAATTTAAAGACGGAGCATCTGGTCTCAGCCGCAGCGATATCAACAGTCGAGATCATGCTGGTCTAACCGTTCTTCTCCGCGCTGCCTCGTCAACTCACCCGAATGCCCGAGACTTTGTGCAAGTCCTTCTAGAGCATCCTTCCCTCCATCTTTACGCGCAGGATCCAGAGAGTGGCTGGAACGCCCTTCATCGATCGCTATATGCTGGAAACGTTTCTATTGCTCGTATGCTTCTGGCAAAAGAGCGCATCGATCTTACCACTCATACTACCAACCAGTCTGCGGTGGGAAAGGTTGGTCAGCTGATCAAGACGAAAGACCATGAGGGAAACAGCCCTTTCGATGTCTATAACTCCACCATTGCCACTCGCTCGCTGAAAGACACCGATAACTCCGCGCTGCCGGACAACGTGTCCGACGATGACGATGACGATGACGAGCTTGCCAATATGTACAGAGCCTCCACACCATTTGACTCCATTATGAAGTATTAACCTTCGCGTGGCTAACATGACTGTCAACTAGGGCTGCCAGTATCGCTCTTGGAGCTGGGAAATCTGCCATGGGTGATGAGTTCTTTGTGTTTGGGAGTAACAAGAACCTATCGCTTGGCGTTGGTGACGAGAACGACCGCCAGTACCCCGAGCGTGTGGTTCTTCAGCGATCTGATGCGCTGCTACATCGGTTTCATAACTTGTATCTCGATGAGCATGACGTGGATGCGGCCTCCTCGTCGCTGGAGGACGTTCCCACTCTGGTACGAAACCCGCCACTGACGATCCAGGATGTTGCCATGTCAAAGCTACATACTGCGGTAATCACTAATGATCCAGTCTCCAACCTGTACATATGTGGCGTTGGGCGTGGAGGAAGACTCGGCATGGGCGACGAGAATACGCAGTTCAGATTCGTACCTGTCGAGGGACCCTTTCCGATCGTCAGGTCCAGCAGGTTGCGCTGGGGCAAAATCACTCCATGGCAATAACGGAAAATGGAGAGCTTTGGACCTGGGGTCTCAACTCGGACTCCCAACTTGGTTATGCTCTACCGCCGACCATGCGATCTGACGAAGAGCCTATGAGTCTGACACCGCGACAAGTATTTGGGCCTCTGAAGAAAGAATCCGTGCAGGGCGTTGCTGCATCGGGTGTGCATTCTGTTGCTCACACAGGATCAGCTCTGTATTGCTGGGGACGTAATCTTGGCCAACTCGCTCTCATGGACGCTGATTCAAGGTCTTTGGAAGTTCAGCCCATACCGCGCAAAGTCGCTGCATCTCTGCTGTCAGCACCTATTGAAATGGTTTCTGCCATCGACAAAGCCACAACTTGTTTGCTGTCAAACTTCACCGTCTGGGTGTTTACCAACTATGGATACAATCTGGTCAAGTTTCCCTATCCCGACGTTTTCAGCAACCAGAACCTCGCGGCCAGCACTTATACACATCGTTATGACATGGGCCGCCGTAACATTCGGTACATTGCTTCTGGAGACGAGACGATTGCCGCTGTCACCGCATGCGGGGACCTTTTCACTATGCAGCTGAACAACAAAGTCGATGCCAGTCAAGTTGCTGGCTCTACGACAAATCCAGTCAGGATCAAGAGCGCTGTGACGCAACCACAGTGCATATGGGACTCCCGGAAAGACGGCGTTGCATCTGTCAGTGTCGGCGAAAATGGTTCAGTCATCATCTGTACAGAATCAGGTGCCGTATGGAAGCGAGTCAAACGCTCAAAGGGGAAGATTGCGATATTTCCCAACTCTGTAGACGTCAAGAAGAGGGACTTCAAGTTCGAGCGCGTGCCTTATATTACGAATTGCGTTTCGGTCCGCAGCTCTACATTCGGCGCTTTCTCAGCCATACGGAAAGACAGTAGGGTCATGTCTACTGATATCAGCATCATGGATCAGGCTATATGGAACGACGTCGGTTCTCTATTGTGCCTGAATGAATATAGAGCTTCCTCGATATCAGCAGATGAGGACAGCCGTCGGATGGGATGGATATCTGCCATCGCGCGCGAGGGGGCAGGATCTGTACCACATGAGATTCTTCGGTCATCTAATATCGAACAAGACATGCTACAGTGGATCTCAACAGGCTCGCATAAATATCAAGATCTCAACATGGAAATTCGGACATCAACGCACCCTGACTTGAGAGTCCCAGTTCACAGCTGGTTACTCGCAGGACGAAGTCCTGTTCTTCGGGAAGCCTTGTCAGACTACCAGTCGAGCGGGAACATGGATGCTCACGCCGACGCCTTTCTGATTGAGCAAACCGGCACAAGGGCGGTTCTCACCCTCGTCGGAATTGACATGTATACATTGTTAAACATTGTCGTGTATGCATATTCAGATGCGATTATCCCTGTATGGAGATATACTAAACAGGCACCCTCACTTGCCTTTCGGTTCCGTCAAGTCAGAACGGAGCTCATGAAATTGGGAACGAGGCTACAAATGTCAAAGCTGGAAGCTGCCGCTCGACTGCAAGAGGGATTAGAGCCGTCCTTGGATGCGAACCTGCGAGACGCCCTTGCAGATCCAGCGTTCTTCAATGACGCTGACATGATCATCGAGTTAGACGGGCATGAAGTCCTCGCACACAGCGACCTCATCTGTCAGAGGTGCCCCTTTTTGAAGGCATGTTCCGAGGGCGATCTCAAGGTCAATGGCTGGCCGGCCGTCGTGATCCTTTACTTGAAACAGAGCTCGTCCGCGTCGACTTGAAACACATTAGTCCCGAAATCTTCCACTATGTCATGAATTATCTCTACGCTGATGTGGGAGACGACATATTCAATGATGTCTGCATGGAAACCCTGGACGAGTTCTCCGAACTCGTGCTTGATGTCATGGGCGTAGCAAACGAGCTCATGATGGACCGGTTGTCCCAGATTTGCCAATGCTTACTAGGCAAATTTGTGACGACTCGCAACATTGCCAACCTTCTCAATGAGATCAGCCCCTGTTCAGTGACCGAGTTCAGAGACGTTGGACTGGAATACATTTGTCTACAGCTGGAGTCTATGCTCGAGAACCATCTTTTAGATGGACTCGACGAAGATTTGTTGCTGGAGTTAGATGAAGTGGTGCGGAACAATCAGCTTGCTCGGTTCCCCATCGTGCGTAGCGGAAGGGCTGATACTCTACTGCATGACCGGTATCCTGATCTGGCCCTCGACATCGAGGAAGAGAGGCGGCGTCGGGTCAAGGAGATGGCATTCAAGGTAACTCAAAAGGACGAGGAAAGGAAGCTATCTTTGTCGTACAAAACACGACTGGGCAGCATGGATGACTCCTCAGTCCCATCACCCACGCAACCCAGATCTCGTCGTAAATCAAAGGCCGGCCGTAACGAGCCTTTCAGCCCAAACTTGCGTCCAAAGGACTCCCATGCAGACCTTATATTCAACATGGACGATGAAGAAAGTCCCAAGATGGCCAAGTCCGCGTCACCGGAGATTTCAGCCACCCCAGACTGCCAGAACGAGATCGATTTGGACAATATGCCACGATTGCCTCCCGGCTGGCGGGCTACTCAAGCGAGGGCAGGATCACTCCTCGGCAGGTCCCCGGGCTCGGGTCTAATGCCACCATCTGAGCTGCCCGAGCCAAGCCCCAAAGTATCCCCTCAGGAGACAAGTCCCCAACCAAAGTCACCGCCATCAAGACCAACCAATGCGCCGTGGGCGTCGCCGATAATGCCAGCATCTAAACTGGACTTGAAGGACATCATGCAGGAATCAACTGCCAAATCTGCCCTTAGCGCCGGTCTGGCATCACAGGCAGCCGATAGGGCAGCCGGAACATTTAAAGCGCAAGCCAAAATGTCACAAAAGAGCGCAAAGGCAACAGTTGCTGCAAGCAGAAACCGAGATGGCTGCGGAACAGGACAAGGCAAAATCGATACCATGGGAAACTGCCAAGTCTGCTGCACGGCCACCACCGTGGAAATCGGCCAGCCCTGCTCCAAAACGTCCCTGAAAGATGCCATCCAGTTGGAGACGGCGCTGCGAGGAAGTCCGAGTCTGTCCCCGAAGCCTCTGCTCGCGGCAGAAGCCAATCCTCAAGTGGCAAAACGCAGGACGGCTTCCCCTGATACGCGATTTCCGGGGCAAGGCCGAGCAAGCAGTGTCCCTTTGGTGCCTATAGCCGGTCCATCCAAGTCACAGGAGCGGAAGCCCTTGGTGCCGCACTCCAAGTCGTACATGAAGCCGGCGCCCAAGGCCGAAGCTACCATCGGAACGAGCATGTCCGATATCATTGGACAGCAGCAGATGGAGCGGCAGCGTGTCAAGGAGGCAGTGGCAAAGAGATCACTACAAGAAATTCAAGAGGAACAGGCCTTCCAAGAGTGGTGGGACCAAGAGAGCCGCCGCACACAAGAAGACGAAGCGAGAAGACAAGCCAGAGGCAAAGACAAAGAACAAAGTGGCGGCGGTAGTAGTGGTAATCGACGAGGTAGAAAGGGCAGGGAGGCAAATCGAAGCCTAGCGGAAGCTCGGCTGAGAAAACGAGTGACACCACCAGACAAGCTGCTGGCGGTCCGGCTGCTTCTCATCAGGGACGAGGGAGCCGAGGGCGAGTGGGCAAGAGTTGACTAAAACATTATAGCGAATGATGAGTTTTTTTTTTTTTGGGGGGAGGGATTCGAAACACGCCATTGATAGAGGAACACGGCAAAACAGGACGTTTGGCGTTAGATGGGACACCTCGGAAAGCTGACATTGGGATTCTGCTCATGGAGATTGTTTTGCCGCATGTTTATTCAGTGAATACAGAAGATATGCCTCCTGTTTGTTCCAACAGGACCGATGTACACTTTGGAGCTCCATCTCAAAACATTGACCAGGCAATGGCGCCATGTTTCTCCATGATGAGAACAAGGAACAGCAGACGACCACGTCTCAGGACCGAATTAAACATGAATAAATCCCTGCCTACCGACAAGTGGTCCGGGGTTCTACTGCATTGTTCGTCGTCTCTGCCTTGACCCGAGGCGCTATGTCCTGTATCCTATATCTAGGCAGGCAGGTAGGCAGGCATGCGCGGAGAATGAATCTCGCTACAAACCTTGCCGTCGACTTGGATGAGTCAAGAGTCGAGCAGATTAAATGAAACATTTCTGTCTCAGGCATTACAGATAGCGACGACCATCTACCAACCACGGCATGGGGATTGGGAGCCGCGAAGGCAGAAGCCGGAATGGGTGGGTCCAGCACTTATTAGCTACGGAGTACTGAGTACGGAGTACGGAGTATAATAACATGGAGAAGCCTGCATGCTTTCATTCTCGATGCGATGCGATGCGATAGGGGAGAGGCTTATCTAGGACTTTTGACTTTTTCTCGGGCGGGTGCAAGTATTGCGGAGTACCATAGGTACAGATTTCAGCGTACATAGATGGAGCTGGGGATGACATTGAATGGACTGCCGCCACCCACCCACACCGTAGTATGTGTACACGGACGGGCAAATGACAAGTCCAGAATGCGCCATCATGACTGCTGCGCAGGACACTGGGACTGACTGTATTACAACGGCTCTGCTCTTGCTGGCGTCGTATTGATCGATGCAGCGAGCCTTGGTGCAATCGCAAGCTGCGTTGATTGAAAGTGCAGTGCAGTGCAGTGCAGTGCAAACAAGCGTCTGGTGTGTCTTATCGCCCGCCGCCGCCAGCCATGACGCCACTTTGTGTTGGCGAAGGCTGGCAACACAGAGAAACGAGGCAAGTAGAGGGAGGGAAAGGGAGGTATTGCCGCGCCACTGCCCGCATCTCGCAGAAAGTGATGCTCCTGGTCTCGGGCGATGACGAAAGATACCGAGGAGCTGGCATCACGAGGGGGTCTTTGAGGGACGAGACGAGACTAGCTACGGAGTAGGAGACTGCGTGACTGGTGACCTTGGTCGAGTTGTTCCGAGTGTTGGAGTGGGCTGGCAATTGGGAGAGTACATGTGTACATAGTTTGAGTCACCACCCATGAGTCCATGACCCACCTCTCCCCCTCCCCCGGCTTGTCAACTGTCTTAATGGGGTGCGTGGATGTGGACCTCCATGTCCATGTCGCTCGCCCACCATGTCACTACCGCTTGTCTTGGACTTCATCCTCGTCTTTCTCGTCTTTCTCGTCTTTCTCGTCCTACTAGTCCTGCATCCTGCATCCTGATTCCTAGACTCGCTCGCCCTCTACATCCATTCGCTCGGTGACGATGGAAGAGCCATCTTCTTTCCATCCCGAACCCCGACTAGCTCCTAATTCCATCCCATCCCATCGCCTACCACTCCATCATCGCCAGCTAGCTTGGTCATCCATCACTTTCGTTTGAGCTGAGCTGCTCCCAGCTCCCAGCTCGAGCTCCTTTACAATCCGACATGCATCAGCAGGCAAGGCCGCCGCCGAGGCTGCCTGCGTCACCGGCGTCACCGGCGTCATCACCGCAGATACCCCAAACTAGAACCACCAACCCGAGAGATACTGTACTTGCCTCTCGCCAACGCGCCGGCTCCAATGTCTCGGGACGAGAACCTATGGCATCCCCACGGTGGAAAGTCCTCGACCATGGCTCTACCGGCGGACTCCATTAAGAAGCTGGATCAAATCGTTCAGGTATGATCGCCTCCGGCTGCCTTGAGGAGCTCCATGTCTTGGGATATCTTGGTTGACTCTTCTGCAGAACTTTTTCAACAAAGCTGCTGTACTCGTCATCGAATCCCGAATGAAAGTGAAGGCCACACGAAATGCAAATGGTCAGCGAAAAACGAACAAATGGGTCAGTACTCATTACGTCAAAGACGACGCAGCCCCATGTGGCACGAGGGACTAACATGCCATGATGTCTTAGTTTCAAATAGAGACGGACGAACTGGACGACTTCAAAGACGACTTGAAGATATGGAAGACCTGCGGAAGCATGGACAATCGTCCACCACCCTTGATTATTGACATTTATCTCGATACCTCGAGTTTGAAAGAAAGCCAGAGTCTTGTCATAATTGATGACGATGGGAAGCGCTGGGATGTAATGGAACAACTCAACTCGTCTGAATCGTCATCCAGTGGCAGCTATCACACTGCACCAACGTCAAGGAATGCCGAGGTTGTGCTGGAGAGGTGGCGCATAGACTTGAAACAGCCGGAACCACTCCCATGGAGGATTTTGGGCCAATCCTGCCGACCATCTATAAAAAGCCATTGTCTTTTTCCGATCCTCTTCATCACTACCAAGCTCCTACCAGCCTGGAAGTTTGCTAGCCAGGGCCCGGCCAAGAACTCACATACGGCCTTGATTCCTCAGTGCCGTATCCGTACTGCGGAGCCTGGGCGATTGGGCACTGATCTTCTCAAGCAACCAATTGACGGCCGTAGAGATCCGGTAACTGAGTATGTCTTTGGTGACCTCGAAGTCCCAGTCGGGCGTCTGAGCACTGCTGTGACATATCGCAACGATTGCAGCTTCCGAATAGATGACGCCGAGTCCCTACTCAGCTCTCGCTTCATGGGAGTCGACGAAAACTTTTTCAAGCCCTCTCTTCCACAAAGAGTAGACCGTAACCAGGGCCAAGTGGCCGAGGCTGGCTCCCTGCGTCATCACCGTCGCGGCACTGCCCTGAGCGACCTGCGTCAAACCTATGGCAGTATGTCAACGTTTCACGGCGATGGACCAGTGGGAACAAGCCCATTATCGGCTCTGAGAGCCGTCAAGCTTCCCGGCTCGGACACGAGTTCCCCTCCGGCGACCTTGCCCAGCGCGAGTGGTCTCGATATTGCTCCCAGTTCCATGCCCATGTCCGGTCGCATCTCAGCTCCGCGTGTAGTCATCGGCCGCCCAGAGAGCGTCAGCAGGAGAACCTCCATCTCTTTCCAGCCATTCAAGGCCGGCTCCTCTCAGGGTCCCCTGTGCCGCGACATATCGAGCCAGAGTCTCCCGCATCTTCGCACTCACAGGGTCGCCCGGGCCTCTTGATAGGGTCGCAGCCTCGCAATAGGAGTTCCTTGACGGCCGGGATGCCAGCTTCGCTTCGAGGTGGGCCCCCTCGACGACCTCCATTGACGCTCCCACAGTCGGCTCTCCTCGTCCCGCGTCCTCCGGACGCTACAGTAGCAGCTTCACTCACAGGCGAGGTCGCTTGTCCATTGGGCGTGCAGGAGATGAGGAACAAACCAGCAGCGGTCGGCAGAGCTTGGCTTCCTCGGTGGTACAGCCAGGGTCTGGCTTGCTTGCCGAGGCTGGCGGCGGTACGAGTTCGGGCTCTCTCCACGCCGAAGAAGATGACATTTCCGACTTCCTCAAGGCGTTGGATAGTCGTAAAACACTCAAGAGCTTCGAGCCAACGAACCACCGGGGCGACTCGGCGACTAACCGAACCGTCGCCCAGCTATCCAAGTTCCACCTGATGAGGGACTCTAACAATGCTCTCACCGAGTCCATGACCTCATCGGTGCAGATGCAGCGATCGTCGAGCTCTTCCAGCAGACAGTTGACGAGCGTGCCCGGTATGGTGGCCCCAGCCTCCATGTCCGCCTCCTCATCTCCAGGCAAGCCTGTGTCTCCCCATACACCGCACACGCCTGCTATTCCGTCCCGTCTGAGCGAAAATTCGATTATCGATTACACTGCTACTGGAAGGATAACTTCTAGAAGGGGAGGACGGCGACAAGCACCCACGGTGCCAGAAGTCAGCAGGGAAAGTACCATTACGCAGGAAGGCACTACCGCGATCGACATTCCCTTGTCACCTCGTATAGGATCGTACCAGCGACGGTCCAGCTCAGCTGCTCAACAGAGTCGTGCCGTCATGGAAGATGAAGACACGGACCTGGCGTTCGCAGCACACAGGAGCATCAGCCTCGGGGCGAACGAGGGAGATCCTCCTACCATGAGCATCCTCCTCGGCCGTCAGATGCAGTTGGAGGAGGACGCAACGACGAGTAGACTGCAGTCCGCTGCGGAAATCCAGCCGTCTGACGCATCGACATCAGATGTCATGCAGCGCGGATCCAATGAGAATAACCTACCCGACGGACTGATTTCTTCGGCGGGTCATTCTGGGTCGGCCCTTCCCGAAGACGATACGCAGGCATGGGAGCTGGCTCGAAGGCAACACCACCTCAATCATCGCGCGGCAGTTTCACCGGGTCTAGTAGCCGGCTGGGACGAGGCGATGATGAGTCGGTTGGGGAAGAGCCACTGGTGTTCGACTTGTCAGAAATGGACGCGCAAGGCAGACGAAGCCTGGAGGATGGCCGCGGCGGACGCAACACCAGCTCTGAACGGAGCGCATTTGAGCCAAGGGGAACAAGTCGAAGAGGATGGTAAAAATTTGCTGCTTCCCGCGAGAAGATGGGAAATAGTGTGGACGCGAGGGATCGGTACAGTACATGAACAGAGGCATCATGCATGGTTTGGGACACGGCCTATGCAAGCAGATGCTACGAGTGGTGTTGTTTCTCATTTATTCATTCTTGCCCCACCCCCTTGGAGTCGGTCTCTGGATACTTCCAACATTGTCTTGACAGACATGAATACCTCGGCGTTTTTAAGGCGGCATGGCATATGGATATAGTCATTGTTGATTTTTTTTTTTTTCCTTGCTTACAGAGAGCTGCTGAATAAAGGTCCAAGCATGAGAGATGGATGGCGCAGAACAATTTATGGCCACAGGAGTTTAGTTGTTTTGGTCCTCATGGAAGAATCGGAGAAGCAAATAAGAAGACTTACAAAAGGTACAAGAGTAATTGGATACAGATACAGGACTAGTTTACAAAACCAGATTCAAAGTCGAATTAGCACAAGGGAGAAAAGCACCAGCTTCACGCACGTGACAGTTAGTTGCAAGGCAGTGGCAGGCAGTGGCAGGCAGTACGTGGCGAATGGATGTAACAGTTCATACATGTAGTCGTGGTTTTCAAAAAGTTTACATGAGCATTGCGTGGCAGGGCGCGACGATGAGGCGAGGCAGGCACAAGTTGTGCCTACGACGCAAATCCACGTAACGTGCCTGTTCGCCGATGGCCGATGACCGATGACGAACGAGTCCGGTCAGTTTCGCCAGCTGACGCCAGCTGACGCCACCTCCATCCAACAACCTCTTTCTTCCCCCCACTGGGCCACCACCACCACCACCACCACCTCCTTCCTCATCACATGAACAAGCTTCCGTTGGCACAATCCCTTCCTCGCTACTCTTGAATCTATCATCTCGAGCGATCTCGAGCGATCGCACTCTACTACGAGCCTTGCACTCGACTCCTCCATATCGTTGCGCTACGCCCGCAACGCCTAGTTCGACGAAAACCGCGCGGCAACCATGTTTCGGGCACAAGCGGCAGGGCCCTTTGACGATGTCGTTGGTAAGCTCCCTCTACCATCATCCTCCACGACATATCTCCAAGACTGATCAAATATGTGCGCACAGCCAAGGCGACCGACGAGAACTTGACCTCGGAGGATTGGGGCGCCATCATCGAGGTGTGCGACAAGGTGACGGGTGATGCAAACGGGCCCAAGGAGGCTGCCCAGAGCATGATAAAGCGTCTGGCGCACCGCAATGCCAACGTGCAGCTATATGCTCTCGAGGTATGGACCAGAACAAAATCACGGCCCGAGAGGGGAACATGACAGAAGCTAACTGTGGCAAATACCAACAGCTCGCACACGCCCTGTGCCAGAACTGCGGCAAGCCTATGCACCGCGAGGTCTCCAGTCGCGCCCTCACCGACGCCCTTCTTAAGCTAGCCAATGACCGAAACACACATGCCCAAGTCAAGGCCAAGATCTCGGAAAAGATGAACGAGTGGACGGACATGTTCAGCAAGGATGCCGAGCTGGGAATCATGGCCGACGCATACCACCGCCTCAAGCAGACGAACCCGACGCTACACCCGCCCAGTGCCCCTCAGAAGCAGGGCCTCACCGATGCCGACAGACAGAAGGAAGACGACGAGCTTCAGATGGCCCTGAAGCTCAGCCTGCAGGAAGAGGAGCGAAAGAGGTCGTCGGCATCCCAACCGAGCTCCAGCTCTCAGGCTGGGCCGAGCTCCCAGCAAGAGTCGGCGTCACCAGCACCGGCAGTACCTGCTGGCACGACTGCCGCGACTGTCAGCCGAGTGCGCGCCTTGTACGACTTCGTGCCGTCCGAGGCTGGGGAGCTCGAATTCAAAAGGGCGACGTCATTGCTGTGCTAGAGAGTGTGTACAAGGATTGGTGGCGCGGTTCATTGAAGGGCAAGACGGGCATCTTCCCGCTGAATTATGTGGAGAAGTTGACGGATCCCACGCCCGACGAGCTGCAGAGGGAGGCACAGATGGAGGCTGAGGTGTTTGCGGAGATCAAGAACGTCGAGAAGCTGCTGACGCTCTTGAGCGCTTCCAACACTGCTCCCCGCGAGGAGGACAATGAGGAGATTTCGGTATGCACATACCTACGTTCGTGCCCTCTGCCCAACCGGCGTCGAAGTTTGGGACAACAGAAAAGGGGGATATGTGTTCACATGGCTAATCCGACACGCAGAAACTGTATCACCAGACCTTGGCTATTCGGCCAAAGCTTATCAAGCTGATTGAGAAGTATTCGCAGAAAAAGGGTGAGTGGGGAAAATCTTGGATCCTAGCCCGCCCTCCATGCTTGTGTAGTGAGTGTGGCCTGGCGTTGGCGGTCAATGGCTAACAAAATCAACAACAACAGACGACTTTACACAGCTCAATGAAAAGTTCATCAAGTCTCGTCGAGACTACGAGGCTCTCTTGGAATCGTCCATGTCTCACCCCCTCAGCACAACTATCAGCAGTACGCAACGCGTCCAGCTCCTCCTGGCCAGCAGGGACACGCTGGCGGAGGATATCCCCAGGGTCAGCCACCACAGGATCCTTATTATTATAACCAGCCTCCTCCATCAGGTTTGTTTCCGAGACGGGCATTCTTCTTGCGCAAGTTTTCTGTTCTGGAAATGATGAACTAACATGACGGCTACCTCGATAGATCACCCTCACTACCAAACCAGCTCTCCTCCTCCCAACAACAACAACAACAACTTCCAGCCTCAAGGCACCCCTGTCCCCTTCTACGTCGCCGGCGCCGAAGTCCCATCGCATGGCCTCACACCTCAACAGCAGCAGCAGCAGCAGCATCAGCATCAGCATCAGCATCCGCATCCGCAGCAGCATCCGCAGCAGCATCCGCAGCAGCATCTGCAGCGTCAGCAGCAATACCCGCCAAGAGATGATGCTCCCAGCGTGGAACCACCTGCGCCTGTTTATCCATCCTCGCCACCTCCTACCCAGTCCTTCGATCCATATTCGCAACTCCCACAGCAGCAGCAACGTCCTCGGAGCACCTATGGCCCCCAAGAGCTCGCCACTTCGGTATACGACTCCCTATTGCACCGCAAAACCCTCCCGGCGCCCCTTGGACCAACAGTATCAATCGTACAATCCCGACCGGGCGGCCCCCTCCACAAAACTCCATGTCCCCTGCGCCGCTGCAGCCCGGCGGCGCGGCATTCGATGCACGTCACGGACTACCCAGCCAGGGCGGTGGTGGCAGTGGCAGCGCACCCGATGGTCATCATCAGCAGCAGCAGTATAAGCCGTACGTTCCGCCCGGTGCGGTCGATGGCCCTCGCCGAATGAATACTACAGACAGGGGGCAATATTAGTTTTTCATCCGGATGGACGGGTATATCAAATAGGACTATCTTGTAGTTTTAATCGTGTTCATGTTTTTGCGCAACGAATCAAGCGCTCCAAGTGTATCTATCTATCCCTTCCAACGCCAACGCCAATCCGTCACGTCAGTCTTGTCGTCGGCCCGGTCTCGTCCGTTAAGTGTCTCTGCCCTACGTACTAGGTTCTACTACGTACGACATTCTCGGTACAAAGTCTAGTCGTAGCGTATACACGCCAATCCACAGCGTCTCTCGAACTTGCTACAGCGCCACGTACGTTGACTTTCCATGGCAGTATTGTGCCAATTCATAGCAAGTTCCACGTTCGTTGACATGTCTGCACTCCGCAAAAGTCAAATCGTCATTGTTCCCGTCCTATTGAAAGTAGCAAAGTTGGAGTGCGCTCATGTACATGCTGCGCACGCTGTCCAGTAATACACCGGCCGGCCGGCACACGTCATTATCGAGTCCCCAATCTGTCTGACAAATCACGCCGCCGCAACCATGTCTGAGAAACTCGTCCCCATCTCGTCCAATTCATTCCATTGTATTCGTGAAATCCTATCCTGTCGTGACAGACGTGCCCATCATTTACTTCATTCGCCGTCAATTCCCGCACGTCACGCACCGAACCATCAATCACAAGCTCGTCATCATATAAGCGTGACGTTCACCACCTCCTTCCGTACACGGCACTTTCCTCCCTCGGCGCCTTCTTCCTCAATACCCCTGCCTGTTCGCTTGCTCCACCAAGAAGCCTCCTTCGATCCTCCAGCGGACCCGGCGGTGCTCTCGCCTCGGGGTGGCCATCCGACTTGAAGAGGTTGATGATTTCGTTAAGACCCAGCTTGAGGGCTCCCTTCCGAGAACCACCCTCGATGGTCTGCTCCGCGAGCTCCCGCTTCTTGTTCTGCAAGTCAAGAATTCGTTCTTCAACAGTATCCTCGACTGTTAGTTTGTACACCACCACATCTACGGTTTGAGTGAGTCTGTGAACTCGGTCGATGGCTTGTTCTTCGACAAACTAGATATGCAGTGTTAATGAACTTTGTCCCTCTTTTGTTTCCGACGCTTTATCGACATGAACAAATGTAATTCGAAAGATGGGGAAATGAAAAAAAAAGTTGAAAGAAATCAGGAAAAACATGGGCTATAGAAACGTACCGGGTTCCAAAATGGCTCAACAATAATGACACGCGTTGCCGCCGTCAGATTCAAGCCTAAACTGCCGCACTTCAAACTACATAGCAGGATGCGGGTGTTTTTGTCTTCGCGCAGTCGTCGAAGACTTTCTTCACGCGCATCGTTCTTCATGCTGCCGTCGTAACGCACATACTCGAATCCCTGGTCGTCAAGGAACGGTTCCACAAGATCAAGCATGGAGGTGAACTGGGAAAAGACGATGAACTTGTGCTGTTTGGCTTCTTTTGGAGGATCTTTGATATTTCGCGGATCTTGGCAGATGCACGCACTTGTGAGTCTTTTCCAGAGCAGAGCCATCCGTCACTATTGTAGTCGTCATCTTCATCGTCGTCAATGGATGAGTACGAATCGGATCCTGTGGCATCCATATCTGAAGCGTCGTCTTCATATTCTGCAGATGACCCGGCAGCTGCTGTAGGAATTTTTGGGCTTTGGGATTTCTATCGTCCAGGGTTTGCGCAGCCATGGCTTGGGTTAATGCATCCACGGAGAGCAGGGTATCATCATCGGCTTCATCCACAGATTGATACCCTTTTTCCCTCTTGGCCGTTTCGTCATCAATAACAAAACTACTCAAGTTGCTCTGATCTTTTCATCGTTGCTGTTGTCGTCGTTGTCGTCGTCGTCGTCGTCCGAGTCTTCCGACCCAATCCAATCGCCGCCACCTTCGGCGTTCTCGTCTGCCTCGCCTCCTGCTTTGCCCAGGTTCGAGTCTCCACGCTCCTCTTCTGGTACAAGCCAGCTGCCATCGCGCTCTTCCTCTTCATCGTCGCTATCGAGGACAGCATTTCGATTACGAGGTCGTCGTCGAGCCGTTTGGGTGGATTGCCCGCCCGTCTCTGCTGCCTTGGCGACTTTCTTATCCTTTGCCTTCTTACTCTTCTCACTCTTCTTACTCTTCTTCTGCCTTGACGTCTTGAACGGTGTGTTTTGCTCTTGCTCCTGGCTGTTGAAATGCTCCAGGTCCGACTGACATTCCGCACAGTGCTCCCGTTGCAGTGTAGTATCATTGAGTGACAGCTCCACGCCACATATCGAACAGCTCTTGGTGACGATGCCCATGCCGGCGAACATATCGACTACAGCATTGAGGTCGATGTCTTGGGACCTTTGACTGGATCCGGTAGACAGAGCATCTTTGTCTTTTTCCAACTTGCCCTCCACCAGTTTTGGGTGATTGCACACTTGTCGAAGCCGCAACAGGAGCGTAAAGGCGTTTGCGTAGCTGACTTTGTTCTGCATCATGACCTCCAAGTTTCTGTCCGCACGAGCCTCCAGGCGGTCGTAAAATCTGCGCTCGGCTGGAGCTAGCTTGGCAGAAACCGTAATGACTTTGCGCTCGGTGTGTCTGAATCCCGTCGCTGAGAGTTCGCCTTCGGCGCTTGGCTTGCCTCCGGGGTTCAGTGCACCGTCCTCTTTCAAGATGTCCTTGGTCCGCCGTTTCATGAAGCACCGAAGAAGGCTGTGTAGCCGGGTAATGGCGATGTGGCCTTGGCCATTCTTCATTGGGGCATCGATGTGCTCCCTCCACTGCTTGAGGTCATCGTGAGGACTGATGCGGAGAAACTTGATCAACGACTGAAGTTCATCCAGGTTGTTCTGCATGGGTGTTCCCGACAAACACCATCGATACTCTGAGCGAAGCGCATAGCAGGCTTTTGTCGATTTGGCATTCCGGTTCTTGATGGTATGTGCCTCATCCAGGATAACTCGCCACCATCGCAACCCGAAGCAGCCGACCTTGGCATCCTTCTCAGCGTCTCCGGAGTTGCCAAACTCGGACACTAGAATCTGGAAAGTAGTGACTACCACGTCATATTGTGCCATTTCCTTAAAGTCTTTAGTCCTCTGCGGGCCGTGGTGAACCAAGACATTGAGGCCTTGCGACTTTTCAACCTTGTCCGCAATTTCATGTTCCCATTGTCTGAGAAGCGCAAGCGGCGCAACCACTAGGGTCGACTTTTCCACCCCTTCGAATTGTTTCTTCCAGCCGGTGCTGCCCTTTTCAGGCTTGCGATTCGTGAGGATGAGGGAGACACTCTGCAACGTCTTCCCTAATCCCATGTCATCGGCCAAGAGACCACCTTTCGGTACCTTGCCTCGCTTGACGGGACCAAGCTCGCGACCACGCATCCATTCCACGCCTTGGACTTGATGTGGCAGTAGCTTCACTTTTAGGCCCTCAACAGATCCATCTTTCCCGACAGGACTTTGCTTTTTCATCTTCTTCATCGGTGCTTTTTCTTCCTCTTTTGATTTAGCATCTTGACTTTGCTCTGTTATGTTGCTCTCGAGTTGAGGTTGGGGTTGTCTTGACACTTGAGTCGGATCCTCATCCCCTCCTCCTCGTCTTCATCGTCATCCTCCATGCCACCTTCTAACAAGGCCTTCAAGTCTGCGCTCGCCTTCGAAGGGTCAGTGTAAAATACCTCGTCGGCGTAGGCGGATCCAAGTTTAGTAGCTGGGCCGTTCGAGTTGAATACAGGCATTGGGGTGGCTTGCGGTCTTGGTACGCGGCGGGCTTTGGTCCCGAGATTCTCGTACCGCCAAGATGGTGTTCAGGACGATTCTTCTGGTGAATGAAAATGTCGGCCTTCTGCTTACGAGATGACACCATTTTTGCCGAATGTCCCAACGTCGCATAATTTTTGCCGCCATCGAGACGCGACACGTCGATACCCTCGAGAGCTGTGGCCTTGATAGAACCAAAAGCGAGATGAAGCTTATCGAAATCGTCGTCAAAGTCGAAATCGGACGGGGTTTCCTTTTGCTGCTGAATTGGCTGATAGAGGCCTCCTTTGGAGGCACCCGTTCGTTGACCATGGTGCTTGTATTGGTAGGAGTTGGATTTTGAACAGACGAGTTGGAAAAGTCTGATTTCTGCCAGGAAGCAATGTTATTCCTGGGTTTAAATGCAAAAGCTGCACCTGGCTTGTGACGGTCGGGATGGCTCGGGGCGCTCATCGAGACAGCTTGTTGCGTGATAATAATTGCAGGGTCCATGTTTCTTTTACACACATAATACGGAGTACAACACACCAAAATGACATGATTGCCGTGGCAACGGTTGTACCCACCTTGTACCTCGCCCCCGCAGCCCCGACCGCGTACATACATGTACATATATATACATGTAAACGTCCGAGGGACCTGCCCCCGCAGAGCTAATAAAAGACGCGTCACTTGTCACCATTTGTGTGGCCCATCGTCGCGAGCAGTGCGTAGATTAAAATACAAACTTACAAGTGGATGTTGCGGTAATGCAGTGTTAGACAGCTGGATCTACACGTTTTTCTCTTTCCTTCCTTTCCCGGAGGCCTCTTGATCATTATCTCTTTACAAAATGCCACATGTTTCGTCTCCTTATCTACGTAGCTGTGCTGTGAATCCATACGAGATACATTTCTAAACCGATAGACCTGGACGGTCGGTGTGAGGTTCGAGGGTATACCTCCTGCTTGATATCATCACCTAGAGAGCATATTAAGAACGGGAACGTTCGGAATGTCGAAATTGTCCCACTGATTGTCCCAAGTCAAACACGAACCAAGTCTCGGGGTTCAATTACCATGATGACCTCCCGAGTCCAAAGGGAGTTGAGAGAAACGCTTTTCATTAATAATTAGTTGGAAGCTTTTGTGGAAATAAAGCCCAATCAACGCCGGCTCTCTCAGCGCCGTGTCTGGCAGACCTGTCGTTAGCATGCAGCAACGGGGATTCAACAGCCAGGCATGCCCATAAAAACATGGAGACTCAATCAACGTCAGATCTCATTGATAAATTGTTTAAGCTTGAGGCAAGTCTACGTGCAACATTGTGCATAAACTGGTCCATGTTGCTGGAGCTTGCTGCAATGGCTGGTCTGAACGGCCGCAGCCAAGTGAACTCATAAGGATCATTCGCATACGTCAACGAAATAGTTCTGCGCCTCCTTCTCGCTACTCAGATGCATCCAGAGTCGACTCCATCGGTGATCCAACATACATTCCTATTCCCCCGATCAAACATAGGCGCAAAATTAAGACCCAGCGCCTCTCGTTCAAAGCTGGGACAGCATTAGGAGAGCTAGCTTAACCAAAGACTAGCTTGAAGATGTCGTTGTAAACAAAGTATTGACCGGCGCCGTCGCGGCTAAGTTGAAAGGACTGAGAAAAGTTCATGGGGCGCTGCTCCTCATCGACCTGCACTGCTGCGTTAGTTCTATTCGACCTTGCTTTATGATCTGGAGCACTGGAAGCCTGTGCATACCAAGAGCTGGCCGGTGACGAGGATGATGATGCCGCCATTGTCATTCGAGGGCTGAGCATCAAGAGTGGAAACCTGGTGCTTGACCTTCTGGAAGGGGAGTCCCTGTGTGCAAGGTTCGCGGTCAGTGACTAGTCGTCGATTGTTTGTTTGATAGGGAGTTGAATATGTGCCGTACAGCAAGCTTCTCGACAATGTTGGTGGCTCCGAGAGAAGAAGCAGACTCGAAGGTAAGCATAGAATTTTCGCGCTGTGAAGTCAATGTCAGTAACAGGCACCACGAGCACCACAGTCGCATTCTCGCTTTCTTCCCGGTACATACGTAGAGGCTACCCAGGGCCTTGCGGTCACCGTCGAAGGTGTTGTAGTAGAATTCGATGAATTGCTCTATGCAAATGGTCAGACTCGTAAAAACAGGGGATTTCCATTAGGAATGAAGCAAAGCATATCAACGTACTAGCGACTTCCTCAAAGTCTAGAAACAAGCGGTTAGTCAAACTTGTTGCTGTTCCCCTCTCTTGTTGGCGCGGTCCGCGCAAAGTGGGACTAGCTTACTGTTGGCCATTTTGAATGAGGTTTCGGTTGCAAGAACCCTATATAACAGCGTTGAGAGACAAAGATGACAGAAATGAGATAGCTGAGGAAGGCTGGCGAGACTTCAGGAGCTCGGATCGTTGGGTAGGTCGCAAAATGTGCCCAAGGGTTAACAACAACCAAATGCCCGAGTCTAGTGTGTGGGGGGTATTAGAGGGGCACTGTGCAGATTTGACTCATTTGACTCAGTGGGGCATGTCTTGCAGGCTGACGTGCTTGCTGTGCTTGCTCCTTCAATGCTCAGAGCCTCCTTTAACGGGGCGGTGTACTTAGCCGAGCCAGCTTTCGTCGCCGACCCATTGAAAAATTCCGAGCTCCTTCATTTATCCAAATCCTTCACACTTCTCCCACAGTCTCTCAGCATGAGAAAACTCTCGACACAATGCGATGCCTTGAGTGTGACCAGTCTCCTCCAGGGCCAGCTGCATAAGAGCTCAGGTCTCCAACAATTCTCCAGTGTTTTTGGTTGCCATCGGATATTCTCAAGCTGAGCTGATGATAAGCTTAACTAATGGTAAGCGATTTCCATCGTCCACCACGCTGGCTTCGGATTCCTTTTTTTCGCCCTAATCTCTCTCTTTGTCGCATTGGCTTGTAGAGCCATATTCTTCTACATGATGACACAAACTTCTTAAGAACGGCCGACTGAATTCCCATGTTGATTCTTATCATTTATCAAGCTCAACAGTCTGATTTGAAATTTTCATGTTCATTATTTTGACAAACACCTTTGGAAATAATGCATTTGCTAACAAAGCGGACTGGAGATTTAGTACCTGATTTGTGTCTCCCCCTCTCGCGCCGCAGTTACCCAAGCGACCGAGGCAACACTTATCTGAAACAGCATTTACCCTTTTGCAATGCGCTCTCATGTTTTTAAAGTGAATAAATAATCATTGTCTAGATAGGATCATCGTGACACGTGTCGCCCAGCCCAACAGAACCATGGTAAGTCATTTCGGACCTGACAAATGGACCAGAGACGATGGCCCTGGCAATACCCATTTGCTGTGACTGAATCCCAATCATGTATACCACATCGTGGACCCAGGGACCAACCTGGCTGTCCAAATTGAAGTGATCATAGACCAGTCTCTCAGGTAGCGGCCGACCCTTCAAAATGAAATTCCTAGTTCACACTTCACCAGTTGAAAGAATCCCAAATGTCCAATCTGGCTGTGCAGTAGTAGCCTCGAAAAGATGCCACAGCTTCCCGTAGTACAGTCAAGAAAAACGACAAACCTGGTAATCTGCGCAATCTAAGCCGCACGTTGTCTTCGTATCTCTTCGATTCGGAAGTAACATGCCACAAAGTATCACCATGTGTGGCTTATGCAACATGACTGCTCACTCGTATATCCAGCACGTCTCAACTATGCAAGCGGCATCTACGCGCCTAGGCAGAATTTGCTTAGATTGACTCCTACATGTCTGGTTTTCTGTACCCAATATCGTCAGTAACAAACAGGCAGTGGAAGCCAAATGGCAGCGCAGTTACTGTGCACCCGCCGTCTTTTTGTATAACAGCAGCATTCTTCCAAACACTGACAATTGTTGCCATGTTATCATGCCTCCATCCCGTTCGCCATTTGCCCAGTTTCCCGATGCCTCATGATCCATATGCTCTGAAATCTAATTTGCCGTTACAAGTTGGTGCTAGTCCCTTTCTTCGCCAAATGAACGGTTCCACTATATGCGTATAAGCTCAGCCGATTCTTCGTCCGCGTTCAAGGGGATCACAAGGCCTCTTTAAAGCAATGAAAAGGGCAACACCCAATGAAAGACGTTCTTCACTTTCATAGCTCTTCTTCTTCTTCTTCTTCTTCTTCTTCAACTTTAGACGGCGGCACCGCAGCGGTTGCAGATGTCGAAGACGATACGGCAGGATCTGACACGGCTGCATCCAGCCCAGCATTCAAACTCTGTGTCGTGCCACATTTCTCTACAGCATTGGTGATGTCTATACTGGGACGCGCTTTCTTCAAAGGGCTTCCTATAAGCGCCTCTGCCGACATTTCATTGCCGACCTGCACAACTCCAGGTGGTTGAAGGCTCGGCGGCACCTGGGGCGTGGGGCTTTCCTCTGTTTGGCCTCGTTGAGACGTTTCAGGCGTCGAACGGCTGTCTGGGTCTGCCGAATGCGCTCGCTTAAGCTAATTTTGGTGTCAATGTCAGTAAAGCAGGGCAGGGCCAACGAAAAAAAGAGTTGCAGAATGTTGCTAGGTGCACCTACACGAATTCGATTGACACCATCTGCAAGCTCACCTCCAAATTTTGAATCATCTGGAGCAAGATTTCGTTCACTATCCTTGTCATCGTCTTCCATCTTGTTGATTGCATCACTCTCGTCATCCTCGTCTTCGTCTTCGCTGTCTTCAGCAATATTCCCATTGCTCTTCTTTCGTGCCTTCTTTCGTCGGGTAGCTTCAGAAGTCTGGTCTCGAAAGGCTGAAAACCCTACAGTTCCCCAGCTTTGAGGGGGCCAATGCTTGAGAAGTCGAGCTGTCCAGAACGTCTCTTGGCGGAACCGGACGTGGCCTGGGGACTCTTCGATGGGTTAAGGACGCCGATCTTCTGCAATTGTCCTAAACATCATGTTAGCTCTTGCTTCCAGGGTTTTCCCAATACATTTCATCATACTGTCGCCTCTGTAGAAGAATGTGAAGACCGCATAGGGCTTGTCAGGACCATCAATTCCAGTTACCGTCTGAGTACTAATCGTTTTGGGGTCCAGAGATTTCGGCTTGGCAAAGCTAGTGGTATGCTCAACATCTGCGTCAATGTTGTTGTTGGTATTGCCAGCGTAATCATCGTCACCGTCGTGGGCATCGAACTGGGGGAGTATTCGCCCTTTTAATTTCACCGGATGCAAGGACTCGGAACATGGCAACCTTGATTTGGCCAGTAGCCTCTGGAGGTTCATCGTCATCGTCCGACCACGAGTCTGAGTCGACTACTGGCTCGATTGGTGAACCGTCGTCTGCGCCATACCGCAGGGTGTCTTTACGTGGGCCAGAAGCATCCGCGCCGGCGCCGCCTTCCCGTACCAAGGTCTGTCGCCGTCTACGCTTCTCAAATTTTTGACGGCGCTTCTCCAGCTTTTCAGCGACGTCATGGCCTTGCAGGTCAAGGCCGTTGAGCCAGCGCTCCAAACCGACTTCACGGAACAAAAACTCTCTTTCGGCCAGCCCTCCGCCTTCAAAGTCAGGCACCTGGACCCAACGACTATTGACCCAGGTTTCTTCACCCGGCCGTAGCAAAGTAGCGACCTCTTCTTTGGCCCGACCATCGAAATAAATGTAGGCAGCAATGGTTTCATTTTCGGAATTTGTCATGGGAATATACGGATTGACTATCCCAGTATACTTGCCCTGCTCGTTACCCGAGCCAGGCTGGAGACTGCCGACATACTGAGGCTTGGGATACGGCGTGCTATCCGTGGCCTTGGGAGCGGAATATGGGATCGGAAGTCCGGGGTCAGGAGGGTGATGGAGATGGCAAACTTTGCTGGCTCGGGCTTGTTCGAGTCGGCAGTCAAGTTTGGCTGCGGTACAGGTATGTAAGAGCTGATGCGAGAAACCCTCGATTGCTTTTGCGTGCCATACTCTGGCAGTGGGGCGCCATTTGCGTGAATGCTCACCGCAATGCCCTTGAAGCAGGGCATAGTGGCGAGAAATTGATCGTCTTCCCGGGCTGTATGGAACGTCTCGTTGACAGATGTAATTGGCCAGATCCCCTTGGGCCTGCAGGCACAAGCAAGGTCGGTATCGTTGGTTTCGAAAACAGTCGGACGGGTGGTGGGGGGCTGGTGAGAGAGAGCTCCTTGGTGGTTTAGGCGGAGTTTGGAGCTGTCGAACTGGCTGGTACACAATGGTGACGTTCAGCGGCTAGCCATCTCCAACAAACGAAATCAAGCAAGCGAGGCCAGCTGACGGACAACAACCGCAGCGTTCAGAGAGGGAAAGCAAGAGGGCTCGTAGTTGACACCGCGCGCATTCGTGGCCTGCCAGAGTCGGCAAGACAGCAAGCATTGACTCGACACGAGGGATGAGCGGTAGAGAGACGGAATGCAGCAGGACAGTGACGGACGAAACAGAGCAGCCAAATGTTAAAGTTAAAGCGGGCGTCGGTGACGGGAGGTGGAGGTGGAGGCAGTCGCGGCTGGCTGGGCGCTGGCTCGTTCAAGGCAGGTGGGCTGCTTCTTGAGCACCGTCCACGCCTGCCGTCTCTCAACCGTGCTACATACATAGTATGGATTATCGAGGGTGGCCCATCCGCGCCCAGCCACTGGCAGTGCCTGGTCGCCGCCTTCCATGACAATATTCTAGTTGTCGCGGCCAACAAAGGCCCTTGAATCCCGAAGGAGAGGACAGGCACGCATTGATTTAAAACCTTGGCATACTATACTATAGGCACATGGACAGTGTGAAATCTTGCAAAATCATCGATTTACACAGCTGAAGAACCAGAATTATATGGCATAAGAGGCCAGCGCAGCTGAAACAACCTTGAAACACACGGGAAAGGGCAGAAACCAAAGAGGGTATCATTACAGACGTACGTTGCAGGTCTTCCGCCACCAGCCTTCCTACCCGCAGCTCAATCCATGACATTTCGAGACGCTCGCCGACGAACACCATCACTGCCTCTCCCTTGATAGCTAGTCGCTGCCCCTACAATTCCTTCATCTCCGCCGATTTCCATGTCTTCATCATCGAAGTCTTCTTCATCATCCGCTCCAGTCCCAGCCATCGGTATAGTTGATATTGCTCGATCTTGGTCATCACTTGCCTCGAGCTTAAATCGCGGTTCCTTTTTCATAGCGGCTTGCTTTCCATATGTGATTGAACTTGCCGGGCGATCGGAATAGTCATCATCTTCAAATCGATCGTCCTCGGCATCTGTGAAATCGCCACCTTGAGCGGCAGAGCTCTTTGATGTCGTTGTAGAGCTCCAGACAGCCCAGGCCAGACACATGAAGAGGATTTCACAGACCCAAAATAGAAAAGTAAACGCCACGTATGTAAGCAGGCGGTAGTGAAACATCAACCATCGTAGTCCTCGCAGCTGTGCGGTCAGAGTCAACGCTGTCTCGTAAATATGAATGTTTTGTCCAGCTTCGATTTCCACTAATGCCGTTGTAGGCTGCACCGCAGCCTTGTCAAAATTGACTCGCTTTGCGAGCTGGACAGTCATGGTCCGACCCTGTGAGCGAGGGAACATAATGTAGTAGCCCATAAAGAGCACGCGCTTCGCTACAGATATAATGGGATCCTCATATGGCATCAATGCCGGTCGACGTGATTGGAATAGTATTCTCTGGTTCTCCAGATATTTCTGCACACTGGGAATTTGTCGTCCGCTTGTATGTGTCTGGTAGCTCTTCCCTCCATCTCTGAACAGGTACAAGGACACCATGAAGTTTCCGCGATCTGTATTCGGAGGCGATCGTGGCATCGACAACGTCACTGAAACGTCGTAATCTTGGTGAATTTTGGGTTCGGGATAAGCCAGCTGCGTGATGGCGTAGGGGTTGACTCCAGAACTATTGAGCAAGGAATTAAACTGCGTCCTATTTATACCCACGATGCGACAGTGGGTGACTTACTGGTACTGAAGGAAAACAGGTGTGGTGATGAATTGATCCGGGACAAAGTTTTGGAAGAACAAGGCAGTTGCCAACGATGCCAACCCAAAAAGCGTCAAGGCACTGGAAAAGAGTAGCACCACGTTAACAGCAGCTCTTTGTGCCGGTTTCGACGTGACCATGCGCGCGGTCTCTTCTAAAGCTTCCTATTCAAGCGGTCAGACCTGACGACATTTAATTCATCATGATGCTCTGTAAATCGTAGCTCCTACCATTTTACTTGTGATGATGTGTGAACGCTCATCACGCACGCCAATGTTGTTCCAACGCTGCCCGATGTATGTTGAGGTGAAGGTCGTCATTGAATTGTTGAATTGTCATCGAAGCATGTGCTGAAGTGGGTCGCGACGAGGGCCGCCTGGTGGTCACAGCCGCCGCCATGTTACGACTGGGATCGTCTGGGTGTGATCCACCAAACGTAACGAACTTTGTCAGCGACAAAATCCGGTATAAGCTATATATGGATTATTATAGGGCAGCTACTTCATATGTATAGTATAGTCTATACAAAGTTTATAAGTCTCTTCTACTGGCTTCATCCTTTTGTAGCAAAATTAGCTTCTTATTAGTCTCTAGCCAATAGGCACGCAGCTACGCGCCCTGGCTGCCCCTTAGCTAGCGCGGTACATAGGAAACCAGAAGAATAGGGTGGTGAACCATTAAAGACCTAAATCTATAAATGTCTACATATGCAAATTAGCTGACAAAAATGGCTAGCGTGTCTTTTTGCAGACTTTGCACGCTAACAAAGTTCGTTACGTTTCGTGGATCACACCCCCATCCCCGCTGTACACCCTGCTGTATGCATCAAGAAATCCCACAGTGGCATCGAACATGAATCACTTGTTACATGTACGCAGGAAGACGTCTGTCTCTCCTCTGGTCGGTTCATCGCCATGTACACGACACACTTGCAACACTGTACTGCTATATGCACCAAACTATTCACTCACTTAGTTTCAAACTGTACTATCTATCATGATCTCACCAAACGAGTGTAGGCAGGCACCAACAACTATCCCTCACTCAAAACAAGTCAACAGACCGTATACAGATTGCCGAGATCCTGCGCCCATTTCTTACCATACATCGCATTCGCCTGTAGCTATAAACAGCATTCATCATGCCAGAGAGTCATTTCAGCATGGCTGAAGATAGTTGCTTGGGACCAGCCCAACACGCCCATTGCCGTTGTGAACTTCTGCTTCCCACCAACCGTCGTCTTGGTGGCGCAATACAGCTAAATAGTCGCCCTTTCCAAATCCCAGCTCCTCAGGTATGGCGGCTTGGTACATATACAGCGCGCGAGCTGCCATGTTTGTTAGCAAGTTCAACGACATTCTGTGCGTGAAAGGGAATCTGAACAACTTACCAAAGTGCAAGATCGGAATCCCATCACGGGTATACTGTCTAGATGGGTCGGCAACACTCTTGCTACGAGGTCGAGATCCTCCGTCATAGAGGTCCACAGCACCCCTTCCTCGCTGCGAGCCATATCGATCATCACCAACTGGAGCTAACTGTACTGCCATGTCGGAGCCACCATAGCTGCTGCGAGGTCGATCATATTCGCCCCTAAATGAGGCTGGAGAGCCCCTCTAGTCGACCCATGTGGCGACGCGGCGCCGTAGTAGCACGGATCGGATCCTCGCTGCTGAGACATATTCACCTGCGACCCGTTTCTATGGTGGCCACTATACGGATTGGGTGATGCAGACCGGTATCGCGAGTCACCACTGTTTCGTGGTTGGGGAGATGCGCTACGTGTGGGAGCTGGTGAGGCAGCCCGAGGCATGCCATTTCCACGCGTTGCCGGCCGCGAAGCTGGCGGCTGGCCCCGGTTCCCAGCGTTTCCAAAAACAGCACGTGTATGGTCTGTGGCCTTCTTTGTGGCTTCCTTCATAGCACGAGAGGTGACCGCGGGAGGTGGTACGCCTAGTCGAGAAACAGGTGATTGGTTGTTGTACGAAGGTGGTGCCTCTCGGCCACTGGAACGAGCTGGTCGGGATTCTGCTCCTGGAGCCGGTGTAGCTATACCGTGGTAGTGATCGGCCGACACGCGGACAGAAGAATGTTTGCCCAAGTTGACTTGTTTGAGTTCCGCCAGGGCCATTGCAATAGGATCTGATTGTTCAGATTCAACCTCTCGAGACTGGCCGCGTCTTCTCTGGGTATCGGGGGTCGTGACAGGGAGGACGTTTTGTCCAACACCCAAAGCCAGGCTGGCGTTGGCATCAATCGGCTCGGGGCTTGCTGTACGTTCCTGTGACAAGTCAGTCCTTCTGCCTACCGTCGATTAAATATCATATCATCTTACCATTTCTCCTCCAGGGCTGTGTGCAACATGCCATGTATTTCTGTTCTGCACGGGGGCTGTACTTCCTTGGTACTCTTTCGGCGGAAAGGGCTATGGTTCTGGAAAAACCTGCTCCTCTTCTTGAGCATTCGCTTCTCTGGACCAGGGAATCAACCATATCTTGCTTCACGGGTGGCGTCGTCCCGCTCGGCGGCTCCATGCTACTCATCGATGTTGGATTGGAGTAGTCACTGTGAGACGCCCGGCTAGAAGGTCTGGCTGACGGAGTTTGTGAGCTCCGGTCAGAGAGAGGTCCGGTCCGGCACAACATCGTCATACCATCCATGGGATAAGGCTCATGGGGCACTGCAGCGAGAGGTCCATATTGATTGGCATCATATTGAGGCGGCACATGTTGTCCCTGGCGGTGCTCATCCATCGAATTTCGCGCTGCTGGAGGCTGTTTCTGCGGAGTCACGGTTGCATCCCGACTAGATGATTGCGCGAGCTCCCGATGCGCCAGATTGTTGGCAAGCATGGAGTTTGGATCATGATGAGACTCGAACGTCGACGGCTGAGGCGAGGATGAGCGAAAGGCGGGGTTGATACTTCGTGGAAATTGTGCCACTGAGTAATTTTCGTCCTCGGAAACTTCGGACTGGCTGTCATTGACATCACCCCGGCAAAAGTTGATGTACTTGGGCGGGTCGGGGATCTCTTGACCGGTTCCTCGCTCAGTAATGAAATGGACAATGTCCCTCTCCACTTCCATATTTTCCAAAGAAAGTCGTATTTTTCGCATGATGCATCATCACTGACACAAACTGTAGAAGCAATATTGGCAAACGTCCACAGGCTACTTTTAGTGAAGTCGAGTCGCTCCTCCTCGAGGTCTTGGAACTTGTCTGCTGCCGCCTTCCACTCTCTGTTCCATCTTGCGGTTGTTTCTTCCAGCACCTTCACAGCACTCTCATAGTCTTGGTTAGCTGTGGCAAGTGAGATTTGCGTTTTTCCAACTTCGCCTTGTTGCGACGTTCCTCCTGGCCCATGACCATGTGTCCTTGGGCCAAGTAACCTTGATCTTTAAGCACTCTTGTTCGTACTTGTCGCGTGTCTATATACGCCAAACATGAGCAAATGCGTTGGTCAACTACGAAAATGTGGGCGCCTTATTGACAAAAGGGCTTCTTACCTTGTTTACTTGTTGGGTCTGCTGGATCTTTGTTTTAAGGAGCTTTTCAACGGTACCTTGGACAATCTTCCTCCTTTCCTTCATACCTCCGGCAAATGCAGCTAGCGGCTCTTCGAGCTCGGTCTTCATTTGTGCAGCTATGTTTTGATGTTGTTTTGCCATGGCATCGACTTCCCCTCTCAAAATATCCAATGATGTTTTCAAAGTACCCATCTCGTGGGATCCTAGCGATTTTCGGCCTAGGTTAAGCAACTTTCGTGAGTACTCATCTTCGATGGAAGCGCGAGCTAAAGCGTATTCATGATTAGTCCTCAGATTAAAGCGATCATCTTAAGCAATCATACCACTGTAAAAAGACTTGAGCTCGTCGCATGTAGTCTTCGCGCTTTGCATCCGCTCCAGGAGCGGCCCAACTCCTGCATCTTCCTTTCCCCAAAAGTTATTTGCGACTTGAAGAGAAGAGCTTCGATCAGTACCAACTCTCTAGAGCGCTTCAAAACTGTATGGACACTCACAAGACAGCGCCACCACTGGTGCTTCTGTTGTTACTGCAGGCATTCTGCCTACTCTATGAGAACACCGTTCACAAATATGTCACGCCCAAATCAAGGACCAGCTGTAGAAGGGGTTGAAGCAAAACGGGGCCGGTTCTCAGTCAAAAGTCACAACGAAAAATGCTTGAATTGAAGATCATCCGCTCACAGTCGTATGCAGAGGGATGGATGTATCGTAAGACTTGCAACTTCTGAAGGAACCCCGTCAATAGCTTTGTTGGGTTCGTCCACATTGTTGACTGGGCAACGCTGTCCGAAGTGCCCGTCCACGTGACCCTCTGCATCAAGCTTGGATGGTGGTCACCTTCCCCCACCCCGGCTTCGAGGGCTCGGCAGAACGTACCGCCGTTCTCGTGCATAGTCATTTTCTGTACAACACCTTACCTTGTCCTCTCAGCCCGATATCTGTGCATCTACATACTACCCCGTCGACCCTTACACACGTCTCCTGGCTGCATCACGTACGATTCTCCGTATTTTTCCAACGACAACAATTTCGATTGCTGAATTGTTTACGAGTTTGCCCCCACAAGCTCACTGACTCTGCAGCATTCCTTCTGACCGCTTAAATCACAACGCATCCCGTGCGGCAACGAGTTGTTCGGTCCGATTTCAATAGCATCTGCCAGCCCTATTGACATCTCTCCGCAAGGTCGCGTCAATTCTAGTCGCATCTGTAACGATTTATTCACCCGGTGGAAAGGCAGCGATTTTGACGAGCGATACTACTCCATGTAGGACAGCTCCTGAACGCTCCCTTCCCACGACCGCCGCACCTCTTCTGTGAGCTGCAACCCATCAGTTCACAGGACGACGATCCACCACGAAACCTGTGCCGTCGTCACTACACCTCCATGGTCCCTCCACAAAGAACGGGATCATTTTCACCCAACCTGGCCCAGACGCTTCAAATTGGAAACTATCATTCTCCCCATTCATCGCACGCTGGTATCCTCAGTGCTGGCGCAAGCCCCAGCACCAGCAGTCCGACGGGGACCAACTCCCTGACGAAGATTGTGATCGCTCAAGTTTATCTTTTACTAAGTACCATCAAAGAGGATCCGTCGGATCTCACCAAGTTTGATACGCAGGCAGAGCAGCTAAAAAGGTACGTTTAGTCAGACCATGAAAGCCCAGCGCGAATGTTGGTCACAACACAACACGTCTCCCTTCTCAACCTTGTTTCCTCCCGATGCCTTAGCTCTTGTTTTGGTAGCCCTTGTACTAACCAGCCTGTACTCGATAGCTTATCGATGACAACGGAATGGAAATTTTCACGAAATATTTCACTCGGCTAGTTGCTGGAAACGCCTCTCAAATATTCCCAGGCCTCAACAGGCAAGGGACAGGTCCTGGAAATTACCATATTCTCGTCAATGAAATAAGAAAGATTTCGCACGATGCAGACCAAGCTAGTAAAATAGCTGAATCGGTGGAGAGCGGCACGGAAGACATCTTTCGCGATTTTGACCTCTCAACCTTTATGGAGCACTTCAAACTCGACGCACTGGAAAAGACACTGCTAGCACTGGCATTCAAGACTGGGTCACGTCCAGACCTAAAGACAAAAGGTAGAAATATTACCACCACACTTGGCCCGTCATCACGCCTACTTATTGTCTATTATACTAACATAGTACCTATAGCTGATGCAATTTTGTCCACGAATTTCACGACATTTATGGATATTCTTTCACGTCACGACTACGAAGCACACGCCGATTTGTCTCCTCCCTTTGTGGCCCTCATTGTCAACCGATTCTTGCAACACCATCCTCCTAGTTTCAACGCCTCATCTCTTGGCGATCTTCAAAACGCCGTCACCAAACGATATACTGGCGCTGATCAAGCTCCCCCTCGGAAGTACTGGCGGCTCTCGATATGGGCAGGGTGTTGGCAGACCGTCCTGCGAATGCCTTATCAAGATACATCCAAAAGACAGGTCTAGACTTCACTAGAGACGAGGAAACTTGCCTGACATATCTTCAAAATCGACCGAATAACATCCAACTAAATCCTGAGCAGACAGCCTCTGCGCTGACTTTCACGACCATTTGTCAATCGCCAGTGCATGATCCAGTTGCATTTGTTGCAGCATTGCAACGATCAGTTTCAGATCGTTTCAGTGGAATGAAGTGGTTCTGTTTTTCGATCAGCCATCTGCTCGCATTTCGTCAAGTCAATTTTGCGACTTTACAATGCCTTGTTGCCAATTGCAAGAGATCCCCAGCACAACTTTGACATCCAGAGGCTCTGGGGCGGGTCGTGGAGTGAACCAGAAGCTCAGCTATCTTTTGTCAGTGCTTATGCTTCACTGGATCCGGACCAGCTAGATGCCACTACAATTCCTGGTCTGCAGCGAAGCATTGCAATTGAAGACTACGCAAACTCTCCTGCCAACGTCCGGGAAAGAGCTGCTGTGGCTGTCAAGCATCCACTCGTGTCCGTGGCTGCTCTTTCCACAATATTCAATGTTGCTCTAAATTCCGTGCACGCGTCTCAAAGCATCGAGGCAAAACGACTTTTTCAAGAGGTTGTGGTACCCAACTTGGACATCTTTCTAGTCTCTGCCTTTGAAGTGCCCAGACAGTCTTGGGCAACTATGGCCGTCGACACACTCAACTCGCTGTTCGAAAACTTTTTATACAAACGCTCTCCAGAATACGACTTCGTTTTGGACAGTCTTTGGAGAAAGGACAAAGAATGGGTCATCGCACGATTGATCGATGCACATGCAGTCAAACCATCTGATCTTCCCCTGATCTTCGAACATGCCGTCCGACATAATTGGCTAGATATTTTGGTTTATTTGCCAAATGGCTTTGGTATCGATCTTGCCGCCTTTGCTCACGCAGAGGGTTATCTAGATCTGAACAACTGGGCCAGCTTTAACAAAGAGCGTGGTGCAGAAATAGCTCGCACATTGACGCAGTTCCTAATGATCAAATGCGAATTGGAAATCAGATCTCAACGACCACCAGAAGAGTCAGTGCAAGCCAAACCGACCACAAGTCTCCAGGTTCGCACCGTATGGGGTTTCTTGACCATCCTCGAGGACTTCTTGCCCAAAGCTCCCACGCAAGATCTGATCGTCGTTCAGCGCACTTGCATCACTGCTTACCCCAGACTGATTAATTATGGGGAAGGTTATGATGATATCATCGATGCAAATGGCAAGGACGGGAATGCCTTACCTAGCACAGCGAACGCCAAGATGGAGAAACATTACAAAACGATGTATGGTGGCGAGATACAGGTGCGCACCATTGTCGAGACTCTGGATCGATACAAGCATTCTCGAGACTCATTGGACCAAGACACATTTGCGTGCATGATTCACGGCCTTTTGATGAGTATAACCACTATGGGGGCTATCCTTTAGAGGCATTGGCTACTACAGCTGTTCTCTTTGGCGGGATCATTTCACACAAGTTAATATCCGATCTATCCCTGAAGATTGGTCTTGGCATGATCCTGGAATCCGTTCGTGACCACTTACCTGAAGCCCCCATGTACAAGTTTGGCCTGCAGGCATTGATGCAGCTGTTGGTTCTGGTTTCGGGAATGGCCAGGATTCTGTAAGCAGCTGCTGGCAATTCCTGGTCTCCAAGGCACAGAAGCTTTCAAAAGGCGGAAGAGATCATTCGCGATCACGAAAACGATGTTGTCCGTTCCAGTAATGGAGCCGGAACGCCGCAGATGCTTGGATTTGGTACAGATACCTTTTCTAACGGGAATGCCGAAGATCAGCTTATTGGCGAAACACAAGCGCCCGCCTTCACATCAATCAGGGTTGATACTATCTCTCAAGGGATTGACTGTGAGGAACCCGGCGAAGATGATCAGGGTAAGATCCAATTCGTCCTGAACAACATTACCGAGGGTACTATCCAATCCATGCGAAACGAATTGCGAGACATGCTCGAACGCAAACATCAACAATGGTTCGCAAGCCATCTAGTAGAGGAGCGCGCCAAAATGCAGCCCAACTACCATCATGTGTATCTTGAGCTTGTCACGCTCTTACAAGATAAGGGTCTGTGGAATGAAGTTCTCCGGGAGACATATATCAGCGTTGCGAGAATGTTGAATTCAGAGGCCACTATGCAGAATTCTAGCGAGCGAACTCACCTCAAGAACTTAGGTGGCTGGTTAGGCCTGCTAACACTTGCGAGAGACCAACCCATCAAACACAATAACATCGCATTCAAGCAGTTGCTTATTGAAGCACATGATACCAAGAGACTCGTTGTCGTTATACCTTTCGTCTGCAAAGTCTTGACACAGGGTGCCTCCTCTGCTGTTTTCCGACCACCAAACCCTTGGCTTATGGACATCATTCACCTATTGATCGAACTGTATCATCACGCAGAACTGAAGCTAAATTTGAAATTTGAGATCGAAGTCCTCTGCAAGGGGCTTAATTTGGATCACAAGAGCATCGAACCGTCTGGAGAGATTCTCAATCGCCCCACCATTGAAGAAAATGCAGACATTCTGGCTCCAGAGCAATTAGATGCTTTTGAAAGCATGTCACTGAATGGACTAGGCTCGACTGTCGGTGCTGGCATTTCCGCACAAGTTGTGGCTGCTACTATTCCAGACCTCGGTCCTTTGATCAACATCCCTCCGACCAACGAGATGGTCGTCAGTACCACTCGTCTTCACGAGATTGTCAGGAGTGCTCTCACGCGAGCGCTGCAAGATATTATCCAGCCTGTCGTGGATAGATCAGTAACCATTGCAGCCATTTCAACAGCTCAAATGGTTCGCAAAGATTTCGTCGCGGAACCCGACGAGAATCGCGTACGTACATCAGCCGTCAACATGGTGAAGGCAACCGCTGGAAGCTTGGCCTAGTAACGTCAAAGGAACCCTTAAGGGCGAATCTAACCAACTACATGCGAAACTTCTCCAATGATCTACCCTCGGGGCTACCTGAAGGCACGATCATAATGTGTGTCAACTCCAACCTCGATCTTGCTTGCAGCATTATTGAGAAGCAAGCGGAAGAAAGAGCCGTACCCGAGATTGAGGACATGATTGAGCCGGAACTGGAAGCCAGACGACATCATCGCATTCAGCAACCGAATGAGCCTTTTTATGCTGGCACAGTGAACCGATGGGCTATGACAATTCCAAACCCATACAAATTATCTCCCAGCATTAACGGACTCAATCCAGAGCAAATGGCCATCTACGAAGACTTTGCCAGACAGCCGCGAACTGCACCAACCACCACCCCATCGCATGCAGCCTCGACTTCCGATGCGACTCGATCTCTGGCAAACGAAGTGTTGCAAGAGCCCTACAGCACTTTGCCAAACATTCCCACGCCAGCCGAGACTCCTCCATCCAGCACTTGGGGACCCAGATGCAGCCTTACGCCCCTGTTCATAACGCAGCTGTCAATGCGATGGGTAGCGGACGTAACGCGGGTTTCCAGTTGGACGTACGTGGCTTGGCGGAGCGAGTCAACAAATTGCTGCAAGAGCTGTTGCGCGTTGCGGGCGAGGCTCGTGAGAAGCACTTTCTAGACCTGCCCAGGCCGCACGCCGTTCTAGATGTCGTAGATGCTCTTGTCCAACTTATCATCAAGACGTCGCAAAATTCTGAAGAGTTTGCCATCTATGCAGCTGAGCAGATCAGTGCTCTCATTTTCCAGCAAGTCGAGGGCAATCTGACACTAGAGAGTTTGGTCCATGTGCTGGAAACTCTGAGGAAGATTTCCGGGCCTGACTTGAATGAACGCGTTAGAGTTTTGTTCAGTCAGCAGCCTGGGTCAAACTTCCTTAGCCTGCCTCTCCTCACCGCTCTCATCAGGACCGACTTGCTTGATTGGCGAAACATCGATCTTTCCATGGCCAAGGCTCTTGAAGCCCGTAAGGACGGATCCCTAGACTTCCTCGAGCACATGCTCGACCTTGCTCTGCTCAATAACCGCCCAATCGCATTGTATGCCGATTTCGTTCGCACCCTTGAGATGGCGTGGCTTTGGATTTCTGAAGAACCCAACAGCGTTGTCGGGCAGAGATTGAAAGGCAAGCTATTGGGGTCAGGGACAAGTCAAGCGACTCGAGGACCCGCAGATGCGGACAATCAAAGCCCAGCATTTCGACAAGATCAAATGGAGTATGTCTTTGAAGAATGGGTGCACCTTGCCAACAACCCGATCGCAACCGACAAGGCGGCAGCACATTTCATCCAACAACTACAAGCCAGGCAGATTCTCCGCGACAGAGATGATCTCTTCGTCTTCATTCGAACCGCGATTGACTTGTCGGTAGACCGTTCCGAGCATATTTTGCTCATAGGCAGTGGTGGAGACCCGTATTTACTGGTGGATGGCGTAGCGAAGCTGATCAGAGTTTTGACGAAGATGCAAGACGATGCCTCCGTTTCCCGCGTCTCATTCCTCGACTCAGTCCTGGTTTTGCTTGTGCTGGTTATCAATCACCACTTTGTAAAAAGAGGGGAGAACTCAAACACCCGAATCTTTCTCCGGTTGCTGTCGATGTTGATGCATGAGGTGTTCTCGAATTTTGGAGACGTTTCCGATGAGGAGCAGCGCAGCTTGGTCCTGACGATTGCTGCAAGACTTGATACCCTTGGACCACAACACCTGCCTGGCTTCTCCTTTGCGTGGATCTCGCTCCTTCAACATCGAGCGTTCTTGCCTCCAATGTTGCAGATGCCAAACAACGCTGGATGGTCTGCCTATATGAGATTGCTCGTCCATCTTCTCGACTTTTTAAGCGAGCAACTCAAGGCACTTGATACCCCTCTTGTTACCAAAGAGCTGTATCGAGCCACCCATAGGCTCCTTCTCGGCCTGCAACACGACTTCCCGGACTTCATGGCTGGCAACCAGCTCAAGCTTTGCGCATGTTTTCTGCCGCATTGCACGCAGTTGATCCACACCGTGGTTTCTGCTAACCCTCAAAAAGGGTTCAACAAATCGCCGGACGGCAAAGAAGAGACCAAGATACATCCTGGCATGATAGAGGAAGCCAAAAGCATTCTACGAGATGGCGGACTACTCGGCTTGGTAGAACAGACACTTCAGAACGGGCCATCAGAAGATACCGTTGCTCAGATCGCACATGCCATGACGCAAAGCGAGTCAAGTGAGACCGCATATGGACACATTCCCATAGCAGCTAATCCGCGCGTCATCGGTGCCGTTGCAACATATATCAGCTACCACGCCGCAGAGCGGCTCGGTCAGTCGTTATCAAATAGCCAAGTAACGGGCAATGAGCCCGAGGTGTCCACCATCGCGCTTCTCATTCATGAGCTAGCACCTGAGGCTCGCTACTACGTCATTGTCAGCCTCGTCAACCAATTGCGATTCCCCAGCAGCCTTACAGAGTTCTGCGGTCAATTACTTCTTCATGTTTTCGGAAAGGATCTCAACGACCCCGAGGAAACCGACATTCGCCAGCAAATCACTCGAGTTTTTTTCGAGCGTTTGTTCGGATTCTGGCCACAACCATGGGGCCTCATGTTGACGGTTCTCGAGTTGGTGAAGAATGAAAATACATGTTCTTCAGCCTTCCCTTTGTCAAATCAGCCCCGGAGGTAAGCCATGAAATTTTCATAAACTCCCTTCTCGGACATCGAGTTTCGCGATTCTAATGAAACAAATGCGACAGGTTGCCGAGAGATTTGCCTCTGTGCTCCAGCGCCCATAGACCCAATTTTGAACGGGCGACATATGCATGTTTCGCGGGATGAACAAAGATATGAATCGTCACCGAGTCAAATCGCTACTGTCGAACAGTCTCGAATGACTTCCTGCGCTGGCCTTGAAATTGCGTACAGCAAAACAAACTAGAGAGCTACCGACAATGAAAATCTGAGGGGCGGATCGGTGTATTTTCCACATTCGCGTCTTCACAACTAATGGAATAAGAACAAGATGACAGGGGAACAGATGCGACGCTCCATGAAGTGTTTTATGTGATCTGACTTTTGTTTTGGGGAAACGAAAGCCGGCGAACGGGAACACACGCAGACGCAAGCACACATACATACATATTCATACCATTCTGAGCGTAGATCGCGCCGTAATACCTGTATTTATGTACGATAGAGGAGTGTCTATTACGATGTAGTGCAAAGGAGGACAAAATCACGGCCTAACATTTTCTTTTTGGTCAAAACACAGCATGCGGTGCGGGAGTTGGCTTTCTTTGAAAATGGTTGTTTTTTGAGGAGCGAGGCGACGTCGTCGCCATTGAAGGGGCGAATGGAGGGCAAGGGGACATATTCTGGACTTTTTCTATATCTTGTCAATACAGTACGAAGTATGGCTACCCATTCTGGTCTTTATTCTGCCCGCCAGTTGACTGGAGTCAATCTTGAGTACGTAAACACGCAGTAAGGATTTTAAGGCACGCAGCAGCAACTAGGCCCAAAACGGAAGGATATATCCATTTATATTTTTCTATAATGAGGTACATCTCTAGTTTTATACATCATAGTGCTAGACGAAGTCCCTTGACTTTAGTAACACGAGAAGTGCGTATTCTGCGTCATAAATATGCAAAACCAAGAACGTACGGAGTACCTAATTGTATAAAAATATACAGAGAGACACCTCTTCTATTTTAGGACTAGTTGCTGCTGTGTGTTTACGACAAATGGTACATCTCCTTGCCCATTTCTACACCCCTGTCCCAGGCCCAGGGAGGCTAGTCTCTAGCTGCAGCCACACACGCACAGGCAAGGCCCGCCATCCAGCAAGGCAAGGCGAGAGGCTCTTTATTGAAACAGGACGATACTACATGTAATTATCACCACACCTTGCCTTGGTCCTCCCGGGCGGTGAAGTGACATGCATGCGACATGATGCATCGATTTTTTTTTTTTTTTTTTACCGTTTTCGTTTCCTGGCCAAGCCTATCGTCACATCTTCATCTTCATCATGTACACTTCCAGCCATGGCAATCGTACACTCTCGGTTTTCTTGGTGACGTTTCCTCACCCAAAGACGACATGAATCATGCGACCGAGGCGTGGCCCCTCTCTTCTCCCCATCTAAGTTTAATTGACGGCATGGCGGGGGTCGTTGAACGCTTCTTTGACGAACAATCCATCCGTGGTCGAAACTGGTTCACTCTTGATTGTCTCGTCTCACCTCCCTGCCGTCGCCCCGTCGCCCGTCCTCCCGTGCCGTCCAAAGGGGGAGAGAAGTTGTCTGTGAATCTCGCGGGGAATGTGATAGTTTCTCCATTATTCGTTAGGTCATAGAAACCAGGGGATCAGGACTTCTAGCCAGCCAAGTCTTTAGCCCGAGGAGAGAAGGCAGGCACAAAGGAAACATCCGGGGCGCGTTTGAGTCATGGCATGGAAAACAGAGTCTACGGAGTACGTCAGTTTGCTTCCTGTTCCCCCTCCCCCATTTGACCGCCCCCTTCTGCGGCTTGGAGAAGGTGCGGTGCAGGTGGCAGGTGGCAGGTGGCAGGCAGGCGCACTGTTGCGCTCCTGCTGAACAGAGAGAACGAGAGGCAAAACAGATCAGACTGGCAGCCTGGCAGCTCAAAAAGACAGACAGGGTCCTGAGTGGAATGTAGCCGACAAAAACTGGGGCAGCCTTTCCAAACGGTGCAACGCCATTGGCTTGATGAGCCCCGATTTTGGCTACATCAAGGGATGGTCTATCCACTTGCGCTAGCGCCTCCACTTCGGCAAGCTTGCATCCAGGTGCCGGCCAATGGATGGAGGAAAGGAAAAAATTAATCGGAAGCTCGTGGGCTGCTTTTTCCAAGCCAACGCCAGAAAATCCGAAATCGCCTGAGCCCTCCCAGTCAACCAGTGTCTCCGTCCCCATCCCCGTCCTGACCCAAAGTCTTCGCAAAACCACCCCCTTCATTCTTCCATCTTGACTTGCGACCAAGCGACCCTTTTCTTGATTGTTTTGTCTTCGCCTCATCGTTGTCGTTGCACTCCCGAACGGACGGCATCTCCTGGCGACAAGCATCGACATCTTTATCCAGTAGCTCCGTCTCTCCGTCTCGCAACACCAAGGCTCCCCAAACAAAATAGTCACAACACCCGCACAGCTGGGTTGAAGTGTTATACAACGTACAATTCTCCCTTGTTGCGCGAAATAAGCCACGAGAATGCCGTATAATACGCGCCGCAAGTCGCTGTCCTTGCCCAGCCTAGGCATACACATTCCCGTTACGCACGCTGCTCGTGCCGCTGCCGCCGCTGCCTCGAACAAGGTCTCGAGACGTCCATCGTCGTCGTCTTCGTCTTTGTCTTCTTCATCGCCAACCACATCGGCGCATATTTCAGATTCTCCCACCGATACCATGACTTCACATCCTAGCAAACGTCTCAAGCGGTCGCATGGAGCCGTATCGGGCCCCAACGAAGCTATTCTCGAGCAAACCCTCCCCTTCTCCGACCCCTGCCACCAGCATTGAGGTGTCGGACGTAGAGGTAATGCCCAAGATCGACCTCGAAGGCATCAACGATGATATTGTCAAGGCATCGATCACACAGCTGCAGTCCACCGCCAATAGACCTCATCTCATCAAGGAGTTGGCCACCGTCCTTGCACAAAAACTTACCTCTGTACAACAGTAAGTCTCGGCTACACGCAATTCTCAGTTTCAACGGTCAAAATGCTAATGAAGTCAACCTTTTAGATCAGCTAACCCATGCGCCATCATCTCCTCTCGTTTGACTACATACATGAAGCGCCCCTGTTGGAGTGCACTCTCCCCGTGCCCCCTTTCCAAAGAACTCGAGACTGTCCACCCGCGGCGTACATACTTCTTTCTTAACACTTGCTCCCGACAACCTCTTCCGGACTCCAGCATTCCTCAGCCCATTCATCACTCTCCTATTGTCACACCCTGCGTCTCCCTGACGGACGATTCGGGGTCAGACGACGTCGATGCCCGGCGGCGCGAGCTGAGCCCGTCGCCCGAGGTAGATCTTTCTTCACCAGAATTTGATGACATGGAGGACGATGTGGGGATGCCAATCATGGCAATGGGCTCATTCAAGTCTCACAATATCCGGATGAGACATGCTCGCGACTTGCGACGGGACTCTCCACCCTTGGAGACGGATGAGAGAGAGTTCACTCAAACCGCCGATGTATTACAAAAGCGCAAATTTACGCACGATGATCACATTACATCACCCGAGACATTCGAGCGCAATTCCACTCTGGAATACGGTTATCGCGACGACATTTGGTTCGGCGACCGTGCACTGCCATCTGTCACACTCATGGCCAGCCCAGCCACGCGACCCAGCACCATGTCAAGTTTGCGCAAGGAGGACGAGGCCGACAGCTGGCTAAAGTTGAACAAACTTTTCGAATGGGACAGAACTGCCGAGAGCATTGAAATTGACGAGCCTCGACTGTCTGTTTGATACATATTGATGAAGTCGCCGTTACGGTTTAATTTTCTTTCTTTTTCGGTGTACCTCTGATATCCTCTCGGTTTGGCTTACACACGATTTGCGAAGGTCGCATGGAGTTCCGAGGAAAGACGGCATAAAAACGAGCATAGCCGCCGGGGTTGGGTCTTGATATATCTTTTCAATCTTACCGCGTTATATTTTTTAACCCCATTCTCTTCTCTGCAATGGAAAATGTTGGGAGTTTGTGTAGAAGTACCTGTACATATAGACTATCTTCTGTGTTCTTTTTCATACCCTGTACGAGGAGATGGAAGAGAAGTTTCAACTCTCTGGAACAGAATCTCGAGGGAATCTTTTGGGGAAATTGGCTGCCAGACACAAAAGGATACAGAACACGTACAGGACCTCAAATGGATAAATGCCACTCTTTGCTTCTATAAGTATTATGGCCTGCTTTTCTTGTTTCATCCTAAGTAAGTATGTAGGTTGTCGTTATCGGCCAGCGCCAGTGATTGATTTACACGTTTTGTCATGCAAGACACCATCGATCCATCGATCAATCATTCCATCATGCATCCCCCTCCCCCTTTGACCCGGAGCTCTACCCAAACCAGAGTGCCCATTTGCAACATGTTGGGGCGCTCCAGCTTGACGATTTCTAGTCCCGGAGTCCTTTGTACAGCCTCGTCGACGAGCGCCTCGATATCTCGGTTCCACCAACATCCATATTTGTCAAAATGCTGCCCGGCATTTTTATCCAGTAGTCCATTTACGAGCCCGTACCACCCCTTTCCATGTTCGAGCAGGACGATGCGACCGGTATCGGGTTTAACAGCAGACGCAAGGTTACACAACACGGCGACGGGATCTGATACAGAGCACAGCCCAAACGTCTGGATGATGGTGTCGTATGTCTTCCCTCGTGTGCGTTGGCCGTCGCCGCAAGGGGCAGTGCACGATGGGCATCCGAGTGGATGAGTCGTAGGCGATTGTTCAGAAAGGATAATTGACCGCCCGTGTGGTCTGCCATGGTGGACTTTTTCACAATCGGCTCGGAGTCTTTCATGGGCGGGACGGTCTTGGCGAGTCGTTTGCGCGCAACGTCGAGCATGTCGACTGATATGTCAAGGCCAGTGAACGATGTGATGCCGCGGGTGGGTTTGGTGTTGTTGTTGTTGTTGTTGTTGTTGTTGTTGTTGTTGTTGTTGTCTTTGTTGTCGCTGTTGCCCATCTTGTGCATCTTGTGAGTGGCGGGATCGGGCTTGCCTAGGCCCTCCCAGTTGTAGTGTTCTAGGTTCCGGCCTGTTCCCATGGCGACTTCGAGCACGTCGCCTTTGGCGTGATCGGCGAGTCGTTTCCGGAGCTTGGTGATGCCCATCCACCATTCTGGGAGGTCGAGTTCCTTGTCAAACTGTTCGGCATTGTCACCTGTCAGGGCTGGGGGCCGGCCGGTCGGGGGATTCGTGTTCGCAGGGGAGCGGCAGGGACATTGTTTGAGGGAGGCGGCGACGGTGCCGATTATGTAGAAGCCTAGGAAGCCGGCGAGGAGGGCGGCGCCGGAGAGGGGCAGCCAGGATCGGCGCCAGAGGGTCTGGAGGGTGTCGGGTGGGGATTCGACGAGGAGGAAGAGGAGGAATCGGTGGTGGTTCGTGGGGTGGACTTTCGAGCTGCGCTGGAAAAGTTTGTGAGTTTTTTTTTTTTTTTTTTTTTTTCCTCTATTAGGGGAGGCATCGATGTTTGAGAGTTGAGAGTTGAACCTACAGATTATATGGTCTGGAGACGCGGGATGGTGGTGGAGTGATGGGTGGTTTGGAGGACTTGCGCGGTGGTGATTTGGACGAGGATGATGCGGAGCGCCGCCATGCGAGGCAGCTGGCTCAGGCGAAGCCACGCGTGGCGGAGAAGCTCATTGACGTGGCATGACGGTTTTGAATGAAGGTGTCGTAGATTATTGAGCCGTAAGACTGCGCGCAGGAGGCATACAGTCGTTTGATTGAGGTTTTAAGGGAGGGAGAGGTGAGCGAAGAAGAAGATGTTGGGAGTTGGTCTTTGTACAAATTGGTAGCGGATCTGTGAACGGCCCGAGGGGGTTCGGAGCCGATGCGGGGCGTGCAATGGAGAGAGATCTGAGAGCTTGCATGAAGAAGCATGAAGAAGTGCGTTTTATCAACATTCATCTACTTTCTGCGCGATTGGTCCGACGCGGCACATGTGTACGCACTCTCTACTTCTCGAAAAGTCACGCTCTTACTTTGGAGTCGAGCATCTTTATTTCCGTCGAGCCATGTCTGGGCACGGCGACATACAGGAGCTTCTGCGCATGTTCACTTCACGCAAAGTTCCTATGATGACGGCCATGGGTCATGTCAAGTCGTTACAGTCCCAAAATCTTCGGAGGTGAATTTTCCATCATTGTGGAACTCATTGACGTCCTTTTTTTTTCAATAAAGTTGTAGTGAGAACGGGAAAAAAACCCCAAGACATGTCCAGTTCAATTAATTCATCTCTAGCATTGAACAGATTGCAGATGCACCCTTTTCCGCAATAGAAACAGCCATCCCCGATGCCAAACTCTCCAAATCGTTCCACGCAGCATGCAAATCTCACGGGAAGAAAGCGCCCAAACGCGCGGCTGATGGAGACGAGGTGGCCGTCTCACCCAATGCCAAGAAAATTAGATGGGAGCCTCACAAACGTGACTTGGATTATGGTTCCCTGAGTGCAGACGAGCTGGAAGCCGCGCTCGGTCTGCCCTTGGAGGAGGACGAGGAAGCGATTCGGCAGACGACGATAGTTACCAACCGGGCGCCGCTGGTCCTGGCGTTTGCCGTGGAATTACTACGCTTTACTATGCCTGAGCAGCCGCCGAGTAGCAGGCTGAGCTTGAGCCAGGCTGTCGTGAGTGCAAATTCAAGGTCCAAGGCGATTAGCATCGGGATGGAGAAGGCTCCGGCGGGAGGCGAATCACAGGTTCCAGAGGGCCAGCCAATAGTCAGGGTCTTGGGGAGGGAGATTGCTGTTCTCAAGAGGGGGTATACGTGGAAACGGGGTGAGGATGAGGCACCTGGGTCTACGCTCACATCCGCGATCCATGGAGCGAAGGAAGGCGCCGTCTCGGCGGAGAAGACGAGGACATGGACAGCGAGCCAGAAACTGACGTCTAGGGGTTCGACTTTTGTTGCACACACGGCGAGTCTCTCGTCGCCCTCTCTGAGGGCAGGTCTAATGAAAGCCTTGGTGGCGGAGAAACCCGAGCTGGACACGGCGACGCACAACGCGTGGGCATTGAGGTCCAGCTACGGAGCCTCACCGCTTGTGCAAGAAGCATCGTTTGACGACGGCGAATCGGGCTGCGGCAAGTTCTTGCTCGGGATCATGCGCGAGGCCGGCGTCAAAAACACGCTGGTCGTCTTGACACGATGGTATGGCGGCATCATGCTCGGCCCGGATCGGTGGCGGCTCATGAGAGACTGCCTCAACGACGCACTCTCCTCGCGTCGACGCACATGCACACTTGCAGGCGAAGCACTCTGGGGTCTGGACCCTGAAACAAGACGCCGTCGCCGGCCACGGTGGGAATGCCGATTCACCGCCCAGAAGGGGCGCGGAACTACCTTCTCCGGAGCTTTGCCACGGCGCCATCCGAAGGCGGTGGCAGTGAAGGCAAGAAGACGCTGGTTGCGTCCAACGATGAGAAGCAGGTCAACTTGGGGAGATTGCTGGGTGCGCTGAGGCTGCTGTTCACGAGCTGGGCGGGGGTGCTACAAAGGGATGAGCTCGACAGAAGAGCTTGGGGTTGGTACGTTGCTGTGAGGCCGGATGTGGAAGCCGGGCCGTCGGGTTGGGGTGCAAAGGACAGTTGAGGTTGAGCAAGATTTTGGACTTGAGGCGCGCGGATGAGGTTACTGCGGGGAAGGCGACTGGAGAAACGACATGAAGATGAGATTCAAGATGAGATTCAAGATCAGATTCAAGATCAGATTCAAGATGATGATGATGATGATGATGATGATGATGAAGATGATGGGCAGGCTGGCTGGCTGGCTGGTGGAGATGCAGTATGCAGGGACGGGATGAAATGCCGTGCAGGCAGGCAGGCGGGCGGGCGGTAACGTCGATTTCCTTCATCAGGGCACGGAGAATTGGTAATGATAAAAGTCGTGCTCATGTACCGATCATGTACCGAGTACGGAGTATCGTGTTGTGTAATCTGTCTTATGTATGGTGGGTGGCTTGTCGATATGCCCCGCTAAACGCGCGACTCCGACAGCTCGCCCGCTTGCAGAGCGTCAACAAGTGTTGTCAGTGTTGTCAGTGGCGAGCATGAAAACACAAACAAACAATGTAACAATGTTGACTGAGCATGGATGGACCAGGCTGATGTACCAGGCTGTACACAACATATGCAAGCCCTCGTGCCCGAACTGCCGGGAGACTCTGACACTCCTTTTGGGAATCCGGTTTTTGTTGTTTACGCAATTCTTTCCCTTTGCGTCGCCCGTCGCTCGTCCTCTCGATTTTTTTTTTTTTTTTTTTTTTGGCAGAATTGCTCTCGCCGCCAGAATCAGCCACCGCGCCTCCGTGGTGCGTAGTATTACATAATAATAATAATACGACCCAGTTGCCAGGTACTCCGTACTTGCTTGGCCCGTTCGTTGACCTGCTGGTCCCACCACATTCAAGGCGCGTCTCCCGCCCCGCGCCGGCGCCAGCGTACAGCGTGCAGCGTGCAGCGTGTAGTGTGCGTCTGTCTGTTCAGTGTTGACCCCTCCTCGCTTGCTTGCTCGCTACGGTGACGGGACGAACCAGACGAATCTTTTGTCATTTTCTTCTGCTGACCACCCCGCCCGCTGCTACAGGTCAAGGGAGGACAAACTCCCACTTCTTTGTCCTGTCTAGCTTCATTCAAGCCGACTTCTGGTTTTTTTTTCGACAGGTCGCACCTGTCTGACGGTGTTTTTTTTTGTGCCTACTTCCCTTTTGCGGCGGACAGGACAGACCGGTAGGAACCTGGGCCCTGGTCTAGCAATTGGTTGCCAGAGAAGGCATTCACAAAAAAAAAAAAAAGACCTCTTGGCCATGGAGAACTATCAGAAGCTGGAAAAGGTTGGCGAGGGTGAGTGGCCATCCTTCCTTGGCCTTGGTGACAAGTTGTTCTCAACTTGATCGCGCCTGCAACGCAAGCAAGCTTTATGCTTGACGCCTCCATCCCAGGAGAACTGTCTTCCAGGAAAGCCGTGCTTGCAACACACCCATCTGACATCAGAACAGGTACGTACGGTGTCGTCTACAAGGCCCGTGACCTCGCCAACAGCGGCCGCATCGTCGCCCTGAAGAAGATTCGCCTCGAAGCCGAAGACGAAGGCGTCCCCAGCACCGCCATCCGCGAGATTTCACTCCTCAAGGAGATGAAGGACGACAACATTGTCCGCTTACTCAACATTGTTCACTCCGACGGCCACAAGCTCTATCTCGTCTTTGAATTCCTCGACCTAGATCTGAAGAAATACATGGAGGCGCTGCCCATCAGCGACGGTGGACGAGGAAAGGCCCTTCCTGAAGGGGCCTCGTCTACTGTCATGACACTCGGCCTCAGTGATGTCGTCATCCGCAAGTTCATGATGCAGTTGTGTGACGGAATCAAGTACTGCCACTCGCGGAGGGTGTTGCATCGCGATTTGAAGCCACAGAACTTGCTCATCGACAAAGAGGGCAATCTGAAATTGGCCGACTTTGGTCTCGCCCGCGCGTTTGGTGTTCCTCTGCGGACGTATACTCACGAGGTTGTCACGCTGTGGTATCGTGCTCCCGAAATTCTTCTGGGCGGTAGACAATACTCGACGGGTGTTGATATGTGGTCGGTCGGATGCATTTTTGCCGAGATGTGCACGCGGAAACCTCTTTTTCCTGGTGATTCGGAGATTGATGAGATCTTCAAGATATTCCGGTATGTATTCATGTGAAATGCGAGAAGAAAGGACATGATTACTGACTGATCTTCTTGTTCTCTCTTTTCAACAGAGCACTCGGTACTCCAGATGAAGAAGTCTGGCCAGGCGTCACCTCATACCCAGATTTCAAGTCATCATTTCCCAAGTGGAAGCGCGACTACAGATTATCACTCTGTCAGAATCTCGATGACAAGGGTCTAGAGCTTCTCGAGATGATGTTGGTATACGATCCTGCCAGCCGCATTTCTGCCAAGCAGTCCTGCAATCACCCTTACTTTGAGGATTACCTCGCCGATCAACAAGAAGAGGTTGGCCGCATGAATGGCTACTACAATTAGAGACGGGTAGTAGACCTATGTGCCACTAGCGATTGATGGTTTTTTTTTTTTTTTTTTTTGTTACGATGGGTGGATAAGACGACTGACCGAACCACGTTGTCGTCTGGTGTCCATGGAAGTGATTGTTGTCTGGTATCTGTGGAAGTGAAGGGTGGGTGGGAGAGGGCAATGCTAACCGCGTTGCTACGAATGAGGCTTTCAGGATACGAGTGAAGGGGTGCAGAATATCTCAAGAGAATGTGGACCACATAACGGCAAGGCACTTCTGCCCCAGCCAGTCGTTTCTATTGTATGAAGTTCGAGGCTGGGTCAGTCTGCCTGACATGGCGAAAAGCACCACAAAGTCCAATGCACAACTGGAGGGCTTTGTACCATGGTTTTGCCCGGCGTATTAACTCTTGTCAGCCTACTCGAACTGAAACCACACCAACCACACAGCACAGGATGCAAAAACGACAATCAACGGTGACGCAACGGTGGAAGACACGCCCAACCCTTCAATGTCAAGATGTGTATCACGGTTGGTGCCGGATTCTCAGCATGCCCCGTTCACAAAACGAGCACGTTTCACCGAGATGATTGATGGCAGAGATGAGGCAGGCTTTCCTCGCGAGGCTGCACGAACTGATTCACTTGGTGATGCTTTTTGTCTTCTTTTTCTTTTTGTCGTTGTTCTTAATGCATGTACGGGGTAGACGACGCGAGGGCTACGCTTGGTTTTTTTGGTTCTGGGGAACACGGACAGACAATGGCTAATAGATTTGGACGTTCAAAAACAACAAGGAAGAAAAACACTAGCTCACACGCCACCGCCTCAACAATGTTGCTTGAAATCCGCGGTCGTCTCTCGCGGCAGGGCAGGCTGTTTGGTCCTGCTTGCCTGGGATTCAATGAATCCAGTGATGCTTGAGCCGTGCGTGATATTTCAGTAGAGGCCAGCAGGCTGCTTCTAAAGCTTGCTTCACTGTCGGTCGGGCTGGCTAGGCGCTTACTATCTGACTTTCGCTGGTTATTTCCCGTCTTCTATTTCCGTTGCGTGCCCCAGTCTACGAGTCAAGGGGTATTACGTGCATTACCCGCTCGGGATGTTGGCCACTGATTGTTTTCCGCCTTGTATCTTCGAGTCACGCTCCTTGGTCTGCATCGATTCAATCAATACGCTACGTTACCCGCGATGGATGTCTTCAAGCCCTCGGCCAGGTTCAACAACCGGCCAGGGCCCAGCAGGACAGGCATCTTGATAGGATGGCAGGTCGATGCAGGCACGGCAAGGCGCCAAGGCGCCTGATGAAACCGAACCGGCGCTTGTGCGCAGCCGTGGGCCTGACGTGGGCGCAAGCGCCCGCAGCACTGACCAGGACTTGCCGACTTCACCTTCTCGAGGCTCCCTGCACCTGCACTGCATTAATAACTTTCCCGTCCGCTCATCTCATCACCTTATCGTCGGTGGAATCCGTAGGAGGAGGTACATTAGGTGGCAACGTAACGGAACGCGCCTGGCGTCAGGGGCGGTGCCGTGTCAGGACGATGGGAGAAAAAAACCCCCGCATCACCTGCTTTTTCATGACTGGCGTTGACTGCAGCGGCGCTGTGTCAAGTAGAGTCATGTATGATATTCGCTCCACTCCTTTGATGATGCTTGTGGTGACACTGTGGTAGAACGATGCAGACGATGCAGACGATGCAGACGATGCAGACGATGCAGACGATGCAGACGATGCAGACGATGCAGACGATGCAGACGATGCAGCTCAAGGGTAGCCTCAAAGTTGGGTGCGCGAGTACGGAACAAAGTCCAAGTGACCAATTATGCCCCCTCCCCTTGTCAATCACTTGATCCCACCCGTTACACCACTTCGAAGAAATGGCAGAAAAGGCCACAATTAATCCGTACAAATTGCTGGATTTCACCGCTGCGTGTCTGTCAGCCACAGCCCAGACCGCATCAGCCACACCCCGGAAGCGTGGGAGGGAGAAAAGAAGGAAGGAGGGCGTGCGTGATGGCTAGCGTTGCGACTTCCTTTCCCCCTCCCACCCCTTGTTGACAATGGGCCCAATCAGAGCTGCAGCCATGGACTTGGATCTGCCAGAATCCGGGGCGAATCGTAAAGGTGATTGATCTGCGGTGGGGCGCGTGAAGGGGGGGGTTTCTTGTCCAGAGCCACAGGTTTGTACACTCTTGTTCAGAAGTGTAGTAACTTTTTTTTTTTTTTTTTTTCCATGTGAGAAATTGCAAGATAATGTGAAAGTCGATGTCCGGCTCCCATCGGCGACGCCGTAGATTGGGGGACGACGGAAGACGCCGGGGCGGCGACCTTCGGGCATGTGGAGTCCTCGTATCAGGCTTTGTGCGGCCGAAGGATACGATATGGCGCATTGCAGGATTCATTCATTTGAAGGAAGCGTCTTGTTCGGATTTTTTTTTTTTTTTCAATGATGCGCGGGCAGATTTTGCATCCGAGGGGCGAAAAGTTTGCTCATTTGCTCTTGTTGCTAAGTGGATGTCTCGAACTCGTCGACAGACAGACGGACCAGAGGGCTTGCCCTTCGTCACAAACTTCCGCCCCTTGTTTTTTTTTTTGTCTATGAACCCTATTTGCGGGAGTTGAAAGAGATCCATGTATGTTTGGTCCATCCTGCTTGCGCGAGTAGTTTGTGCGTTCCTTTGCAAACGCCTTGTGGGATGGACTCGACAACAAGTACAACGAGTTGGGAAGTTGGGAAGTTGGGAGGTTGAATGAGTCACATTCTTCAGCAAGTCGATCTGGGCGACGGATTTCTCGACTCCATGTTTCGATGTGCGTGCCCCTCGTCACGTCATGGCCGGTGGGTGAACCGGGTGGTGATTACGGAGCATGGCTGCTCTGGAACTTTTGCAATGTTCCGCATCTCATTTCTTTTCTTCACACATCTTCATCTTTGATGGAGTAGTGGAAGCACGACATGGACACCAATATTGGCCATTTTTTGTTTGGTCTCGGTCAATGGTCAAATGTAACGCTTCGCGGGGCTTCGCGGGGCTTCGCGGGGACAAACTAATAAAACTCCTCCAAGATGACCAGACGAGACAAGTCGGAGGAGGGCTAGCCAAATAAGAAACACCGCTATTGCCAACTCTCGAGGTTGCCTCAAATGACACACACATTCTCTCTCTCTCTCTCTCTCTCTCTCTGCGCCGCGCCGCCCTTCGTAGAAAAGCCCCTTCTTCTCCCGCGTGAACCCCATGATCCGTCCATGTCCATGCCATTCCATCCGCATACCAGTCAGATGGACATGATTTACCCAGATAGGCAGGCAATTGGGGCGGGGCGAGCGCTGCCCATCCAAGGGCATAGATAGGTGTACGAGACAGGGACAGGCACACGCGCACAGAATGAGTTGGAGATGGGAGTGAGAAGGGCATGATGACGCTAGAAGTGAAACCACTTTATGGATTTACAAGGGACGTCCAAGTAATACGTAAATGCCGTGAGGACCATGTAAGTGGTGATGCAGGCGTAATTCCAGATGCTGCTGACTGATGTCAGTACATTTCATTCCTTCATCACAAACGCCGGGGGAAAAATGGTAGCATTTCAAATGACTTGTCCATCTTACCTGAGATTGATCCTGTCAAGGGCCGAATGTTGCCAGTGAATAAGCTCCTCAGTGACCAGGTGCCGTCCGACTCGTTCTTGTGGATGCACGCCCCCCCTTCCTTCTTCCTCCGTCTGTCTCTCCCTTGTCACCAACGTGCTCCGAGCGAGACCTTTGACTGACGGGCGGCCGAGCAGCATGGCCAATTGATAATTGATTACCTGGCAGAAAGTCACAGCAGACACCCACCAGACAGACTTGAGCAACCCATAGAGACAGACCCCCTTTCTGATTCTTGATACGAAAATGATGGTCGTTCACGAGCTGAACAGACTCGGAACCGACCAAGCAAGCAAGGAAGGGTCAGTTCACTTGGGACTCCCTCCTGCTGACGAGATGCAGCCCTTTGCCGAGTCAGTCATCCATCGGCGAGCGAGCGAGCTGAAATCTCACGGTCGAGTCTACAGTAGTCTGGCGACTCGCCGCGGTAAGTGCCGTGGCTGAGCGTGAGCGGGCTGCCAGCATTCATTCATTCTCTTGGATTTGGATAATTGCCTCCGCTATGTACTGTCAGTCTGTGGGAAAACCCGGCTTTTTGCCCCAGTGTTTTGGAAAAAAAAAAAGAAAAAAAGGGTAGATTCTGTGCCGAGGAAATCCCCTCACCGTTCATCAGGTACGAGAAGGAAAAAAAAAAACGCACACTAAAAATGCGACCACTGACTGCCATTTCCCCTGCGTCGGTTTGGCAGCCGTACATGTGTACATGATGAATGCTGGTATCCATAGGTCCGAGCAACAAAACAAGTATCATCACGACTGGCCAACTCGTTATGGCAATCTCATACACACATGCAACTTGTACGGAGTGGGAGGGTTCGAGGAAGAGGACCCGCTTTTGTTTCAGATTCCAGGAGCTGTTCAAACCAATCATGTCCAGAGGCGCCGTGTTTCGCCTGACAAGCATTCACACACAGCCAAAGCCACACACACATCCACATCCAGTCGGTCTGGTGCATGCAGGCCCAGCACTGCCCAACCCAACGTGTCGGTCGATGGTTCAAAACGCAGGGCCGTTTGTACATACATGTATATACATACAACGTACGCGCGCTCCAACGGCAGATGATTCGCCACCGTCTCTTCTCTCTGCCGTAAGCCACGGTGTGCTTTTGTATTTTTGGTTGGCGTTTGCTTGTTCAAGCCGGCCGCAAGGGTCCATTAGACGTATAATAATAATAGATCGATCATAGACGACAGCAGCAAGTCCTATTTCCCATCCTTGAACAGCTCTAATCGGGTTGGGAAACATTGGACATTGGATATCTCCAAGATTCCCAACTTGCCCTTTACTTATTAGCCACTCCTCCCTCTTTGTCGAAACATTGTGGTCTTCTGTACTCGTAGACAATTTTGTTCATTCAAACCCGTCCCCTTTTTGCTTTTCATTTTCATCGTGAGGAATTCTTGCGGGTAGTATTGAAGGAGGACCCCAATTCTCATTAAATTCCTTTTCACTTTTTTTTTTTTTTTTTTCCCTGTTTCCCGCCCCCCACCCCCTCGGTCCCATTGTTAGCCATTTTCCCTTTTGCTCGACTATCGCACCTGCCGGCTTAGTGTTCGCTAGTTCTTTTGTTTTTCGCCCCTTTGGCTGGCTGGTAGCTGGCTCCTTCCGACGATTCTGAGTGGTCAAGACTCCTCGCTGTGCTTGGTATATCCACCCATGTTTTTCTTGTTTCTCAGGAAGAAGGGATCGTCATCAAAGTCCATACCTCTGTGAGGTATTGCACCACAGTTTGACACGCCCAACGACAAGATTTTTCCAAGTTTACGGCATTTTGGTTTGATACCAACGCAGACCCCGACCCCGACACCGACACGGTTCGCTTATTACCTTTCTTTCTGTTTCCCATCCATCGTCTTGCTCATCACAACGCCGGCGACGAAGACTGCATCAGCTGTGACGTACCAGTAGTGACTTGAAAAGCATTTGAAAAGGGGCCGCGGCACGGAATCAATCATATGCTGAATCAATTCTCCTGCGGCATTCCAGTCGACGGGGACAAAAGTGAACAAGCTACAAGCTACAAGCCACAAGCTGCCGCCCCAACCCCAGACCAACCCCAGTGACGCACTCAGTCGCACCCACCCAACCGCCGCCCTTTTTGGGGCACGACTACTCCGTATTACCGACTGCTAATACTGCTGATGAGCAATTCTACATTCTACACTCCAGTCGACGGCTTATCCGGTCCGGGAACCAACCCCCTTGCGTTTGTCTATCTCAACCATTGAGACGAGGTGCAGAATTCGATTCACCCCGAGCCTTTGCAACGCCTCTATATAAACTTGGTGTTCCGTTCTTTCGTCTGTTCTTTTGAACTTCGCAGACAGGATAAAACTTGTGTGATTCATCATCACCGATTCAGACGAAACACTGCACGAGCACATCTGTTTCGCCTCTTGTGCTACAAGAACAACACTTGAAAAAATAGTCCGCTCTTTCACCAACTGCACATCACGGCTTTGTGTGTGTGTGTGTGTGTCACCGCCTAATTTTTTTCTAAAAAAGCCAGATCCGTCTCCTTATTGACGACACAGTCTTTTCTTCTTTTTCTTCTTTCCCCTCTTCTTTCAAAGTAACATCTTCGCCCAGCACTGGCTGCTACGACCACGACGCCATCCCGGCACAAGTCATCAACTTTTCGATCTGGATACACACACCTAGAAAGGAAAACAAAATCACCACTATCAGGGCTACATTTTTCCACCCTTGACGAACTCGATATACTGCGCTTCCCTACCGGGCATTGCAAACGGAAACAGAAAACACGAGTGCCAGTTCAATCGGAACAATAGCAAAGACAGCGTTCACCAATAGAAAAGCACTGACCTTCTTGAGTTGACCGCTTCGTCAGCATTGAACAAAGGAGCCGCCAGCGACAAAGGGGAGGTTTCCATTACTTTTATTACAGGAAAGCCTCCGAAAACATTCTTCTGCTGGTTGGAAGTTTAGTATCTCGTCATCTCGTTCATTGCAACCTACTAGTCCACGGGATTTTGTGTATTCACCGTTGCAGCAAACAACTCCCGTATCCGGAATCTTCGAGCTATACCTACCTAATTTTGCAACGCAAACACTCCACACATTCACTACCAAGACAAAAATTCACACAAAGTGTCGTGTCAGTCATTCACTTGGTTGCCTCGAGCGTCCGACGTACACTTGACACTTGACACTCGCATCAAATCCAACGAGAACGCATACGACTGATTCAGACAGAGCCACGTGTGGATCTTGACCTCTGGCACGCTCCAGCCACACCGACGAATCCCCGGCCCGCTTCATCCACAAGTATACAAAAAGATTGGTGTCAGGTACGGATCATTACCGAGTACGAAGTATACATTTACGGCAGTCCCGGCCATTCGCCACGATTCATCAGTCCATATTTGGCCCATCACTGAACGCACTCGTCAGTCACATTCAGCCCGCCGCTTCCGCAATCACGAACAGGAGAGAGAAGGAAAAAGCGTCGTCCATCACGACTTTGCATATAAATCCTGACTCTCGGAGGAACCGCCACGCAAATCGCCTCGTGCCCCTGCTGGATCTCATCCCCTGTCGACCTGGCCGCTAGCGATCTGAGGCGCACCACCATCTCCGGTAGGTTGTCGGTACCTGCGCCCCTCGTTCCCGCCGTTTTTCGCCGTTGCTGCCCGCACCGCTCAGCGCTGCCGTCGGTTTTCGCAGACAGCAGAACGCTTGACTGACTCCTTCTCTTGTGTTGTAGCCTCTCGTTTTTTTTGCTCTCCCTGCTCCTTGCGGACAAGGCTACCAACTAAAAATTCCTCTGATCGAAGAAATTGCGCCGCGCAGCTTCCAGTAATACTGCGGTCAGAAAACCCATCATCCATCATCAACCACGTTTGGGCATTCTGCACCCGTCAACTGGCACGCAACTGGCACGCACTTGACACCAACCTGAGTCGACCCTGACCACACGCCCCCACCCCACATCTCTCTTCCTGCGCGCCCCTCCCCCTCCTCTTCCCCTCCACTCCCCCTTCTGTGGCACCACCCTGCGAGACCCCTGTACGCTCAGCCCCGTGTTCTCAACGTCACCAACTGACGAACGTCCACGGGCCTGTCGGTGGTCACTTGTCTGGACTAGGAGGCCACATGCGCATGAGCTTCTCGCCCTCCGTTGTCTGACATCGAGAACCAATCTTTGGTCTCCTTGCTTCCCTTTATTCACTTGCCCATTCCCCAATTTCATATCGTTGGAAGTGTGGCCACAGTTTCTCGATATAATATATCGTCCAAGCTTCTCCCACCTTTTGGATCGCGTGTTCATCGGATCTTCACCTCTTGTCCTTCCATCATACTCCACTTACATCGGCGGTGATTCTTTTGCTGTCGACATTGCCGCATCGCCACCACTCTCAACATTTCACAACATCTCCTCTATTCATCATGGCGACACGACAACTGACCATGGACGAGCTTAACAACGCCGCCCTTGATCAATTTGTGTATCAACCAGTGAGCCGAGAAATGATATCATTCCTCGCCGAGGCCGCTCACAATGTCATCACATGCGACTCGACTATCATGCCGCCAAGCACGACAAAACACCAGCCTCAACAACAGCAGTCAGATCTTCCTCCTACACCCCTCGAAGTCCCGAATCTGAAGTCGTTGATACCGTGGACAACACGTTGCCTTCTCTCGAGGAGTTCATCACACAGCTCGTCGTGTCCTCCAATGTCCAGGTCCCGACACTCATGTCTACTTTGGTCTATTTGACTCGTCTAAAGTCGAAACTCCAACCCATGGCTCGTGGCCTGCGATGCACAACCCACCGCATCTTCCTAGCCTCGCTCATCCTCTCTGCCAAGTATCTCAACGACAGCTCACCCAAGAACAAGCACTGGGCCAACTATACCCACATCAACACCCAGCTCTACACCTTTGGATTCAATCGCACCGAGGTCAACTTGATGGAAAAGCAGCTCCTCTTCCTTCTCGAATGGGACTTGAGAATCAATGAGCAGGATTTGTACCGGGAGCTGGATTCGTTCCTGGCCCCTCTTCGCATCCGCGTCGCCGAGAGACATGCCCGCAAAATGCGTCACCGTGAGGACAAGAGACGCCAACAGGAAATGGCTGCCCGTTACCACAGCCCTCCCGCATCTCGAGGTCCATCACGCTCTCGACACGCCAGCCCCGAGACCCTCCGCTCCGCCAGCGGTGGTGCTGTCACCCCTCCTGGTCTTACATACAGCAGTTCTGGCAGCTCGTATGCCTCGTCGATTGCTTCGAGCCGACAGCAATCTCGCTCTGCTACCCCTTGAGTCTGACCCTTCGCCTTATATGTACGGAACCTCGCAGCCTCAAGGCAGCTTGTACGACTCTCCCATCGAGATTGTCTTGGACGCAGACGCCGCCAAGTCGGCCCCGGAACAATCTGTATCTGGAGATGGCATGCTTCCATACGAAATCTCTGCCGAACAGTACCACGACCTCCAAGAAGAATCTGCTAAGAAGCGACAAAAGCGAGGAATGTGGGGACGTCTCCTCAGTGGTGCCGTCACCGTTCGTTAGGCTTTCGAGGCCAATCACGTCCCATCACCAACCTACCTAATGCTCGTCATTAGCGGCGGTTTAACCCGACCTTGTTGACAATTTCTTCAAGTTCCGAACACTTGCATTTTGACTTTCTAAAAGCATGGCGTTGCGTGGGCCTCGTTTCTGTCTTTCTGTTTTCTTTTCGCATTATTGTTTTCCTTTTTCGGAGAAGCAATTTGACGCATACAGCATTTAGTATGAACTTGTCAACTACGCGCTTTGTTCCCTTGAGTCTGGCCCAAGATGCCCCTTAATGCGTCCGACACAGACGCTTGCAGCGTTATTATGTGCACCACGGTCAATATTCCCTCGTGTCATGAAAGTTTTTCGGAGTTGGGTGGATATAGTTTTCTACTTTTACAATTCTCACGGACTGTTGGGTTGAACCTTCAGTTGCTTTTTTTTTGTCGATTTCCGGGCCACTCGATGGCCCAGGTGGGAATCTCAAGGAGTTGCGGTGGCTTCACCAGGTATAGGAGGAACTTGGGCTAGTCTGGGACTGCCACGCCTTTGGCCTGGAATATCATTAGGTGTTTTTGGTTTCATTTTTTTGATTGATTATGCATGTGGATGGGTATCGGATGGCTTTAGAATATCTTGTCCAAGACAAGTGAATGCAATATTATACCCTCACCCTCACCTCGAAAAGCTCCTTTTTCTCGTGACACGTCTCTTGGTTTGCCTAACGGATGAGGTACGCGGGCTGGATCTTTACAAGGCACGAAGCCCAAGGTGCTGTCGTGTTGGTGGTGAAGTTAATGTCAGATCATCGGCCGGCCTGATTGCGCGACCCATAGCCGCGCGCTCCCTCCGCCCCGGCCATTGTCATCACGGCGGCTTCACAGTAGGATGAAACTTGCTAGAGGCGCAGCGTTTGTCGAGGTGACGCTGCAACGCGAGGAAGCGACACGCGAGGATCGGTCAGTAATTTTCTTCATCTGGGGTGGTACTTGGCAGCCGCAGCGTGCATTTTCGCCAAGGAAGACCTGATCTGATTGCTTGATGCCGACGTTGACGCCAAGACAATCAGCCACGAGGCGACCCCCCTTCCCCGAGAATTTCCCCAAGAAGCCTACAGTCACTCAGCCATCCATGCCGAAGTAGTTGGGGGACGTTTTCCTCTTGGCATCCTCTAGTTCGGCTTGGCGCGCGTGACCACGTCCTTGAATTACTGCCGCTTTTTTTTTTTTTTGGCAAAACGGAGTGGTAAGGTAGTCCAAGGAGGTGCAGGTTCAGTCTTGGCGGGGTGTAGTCCTTGCGTCGGTGATAATTTTACGCCTGCCTGGATTGGGGATGGAGATGGCGATGGAGATGGTTGCGTTGCCAAGAGCTGCTGTATGTATTCGGCTCGTACATACACTGAGTTTTGCTGGGGTGCATGGATCGTGGTGAGGATCGGGGCATGCCTACCGTGTGACCGGGGACGTCACTGGTGGTAACTGACTCATCAATGGGGTGTGGATGTGGATGGACTAATAAGCGTGTGGCCACGATTTTGAATGACAAATGTCTTCGTTGCATGGAGTACCGAGTGAGATTGTACTCCGCATCAAGGAGCAGAATGACTGACTCTGCTCTGGACCAACTCCCGAGAATGATACCTTTATAATTTATAAGTTATTAGGCAGACGCTCCGCCCCAAAGGGAGGGGGTCAGAAAAGGACAACAAACACCCTCATTGACGCAAGCCTGGTTCGCCAATTCCTTTCAACGCCAACCACCCAATGATTCTTGTACACGCAAAAAAGTGAAAGCTTTATGCTGCTCTTGACCTTGGACTCATAGCTGAAAATCGTCACTCTTTCAAGGGTCTAGCTCGGAAGCCCACCCATGGCACTTTCAACCTCAAGGCGAGACTGCTCAACACGACGCTGATGCTCGAGAGGGCCATGGCTAGCGCTGCCCACACCGGGTCCAGCCTGACGTGAGAGCCGTTCCTGTTTTGACGGCGTATAAGCACCCTGCTGCGATGGGAACAGCCAATAGGTTGTATATCACAGCCCAGCCGAAATTGACCTTGATGCGGCGGAAGACGGTACGGCTGAGGTCCAGGAGCGTCAGCACGGCGCCCAGGCCCGACGACGCAAGGACAAAGTCTGCGCTCGAGATGGCCACATCGCTGCCGGAGCCGATGGCGATGCCCACGTCGGCTGTGGTCAGGGCGGGGAGTCGTTGATGCCGTCGCCTACCATGGCAACCATGGCGCGCCGCGTACTATATCGGTGACGGCCGAGGTGGTGGGATCCATCGTCGGCGTGTACTGTCGCCTGGAGATGTCGAATTTTGTCGGCCTTGTCCGAGGGTAGCACCTCGGCGAGTACGTTTGCCTCCTTGATGCCCACCAGGCGGGCCACGGCTTGGGCAGTTGTGACGTTGTCTCCCGAGACCATCCAGACTTGAGTCCCGCGGGCGCGTAGGGCCTTGACCACAGCAACAGCCTCGGGCCGTATGGGGTCAGATATGGACAGAATGGCTGCAAGGGACCAGTTGTCGTCGTCGTGGGACTTGACTGCCATGACCGCGACTGACTTGGCTTCGGTTTTCCAGCTCTGTAGGCGGCTTGACACGGCTGGGGACAAGGTGACGGAGAGGTCGCGCATGAGCAACTCGTTGCCCACGGCCAAATCGAATGGTTTGTCCTGGTAGGATGCCTTCATTCCTCGGCCGGGCAGCTCCTCAATCTTGTCGAGCGTTGCAGACGGAACATCTTCTCCGCAGAAATTGACAATTGCTTTGGCAATGGGGTGGCTGCTTTGCTCTTCTGCCGCTTTGAGTCCAGATAAAAGAGTCTGCTGGTCAAAGTCCCTTATTTTCTGGTCAGGAAAGAGCTCCGAGTCGGTAATTTTGGGCTCGCCGCCTTCCGTCAACGTCCCCGTCTTGTCAAACACCACACAGTCAATCTTGCTCGCCTTTTCGAATGCTTCACCTCCGCCCTTGGCTAGTATACCGTGCTTGGCTGCTATACCGCCCCCGACAAATATGGCTGTCGGTGCAGCTAGAGCGAGGCCGCAGGGGCAAGCAACCACAAAGACGGCAATGGCAAATTGGAATGCAAAGGCCGCAGAACCACCAGATGATCGTAGCTCATTGCCGGACACCACGCCGGACAGTGCAAGGGAAAGCCAACTTACCCAGGTGACAACTGCAATCAGTGTAATGACGGGGACAAAGTATGACGTCAGAACATCGGCAATCTGTTCCACGGGCGCTCGTTTGGTCTGTCCCTCGCGCACCACTTCCACAATTTGGTCAAGCATCGATTTTCCGGATGTACCGGTTACGCTGATCGTGATGGCATGTCCCTTGTTCACCGTGCCCGCAAAGACCTCATCGCCGGGTGCCTTCATGATAGGACGAGACTCTCCGGTCAAACTGGACTCGTCAAAATTAGTCTCGCCAGTGAGGATAACTCCGTCTACCGCCGGGGACGCTCCATGCGGGACGCGAATCGTATCGCCGCGTTCGAGTTGATCAATGGGTGTGACTGAAGTGACCTGACCACCCCGGATGTGATCCTTCTCTATGAGAAGTGCTGTGCTGGGCCGCAGCTTGGCCAACGCACCGACTGCATCGCCAGTCTTCGATTTGCTGTACGCCTCGATCAATCTTCCCGCAAGGAGGAAGAGGGTCAAAAATACAACAGAGTCAAAGTAGAAGCGGCTCTCAGGCACCTCCGTGTCATGCCGTAGGCCGGCTGCAATCATTTGTGCCACCGATGAAAAATAAGCAATCGTGGTCCCTAGGGACATGAGCATATTCATGCTGCCAAACTTGTAGAACCTCTCGACGAATGGTGTACGACTTCCAGGTCGCCACATGGTGCGAATTTCCTTGATGGCGCGGATATGGAAAATGTCCGCGGCAAAAAGTACACCGGAGTCGAGAGCGCAAAAGAATAATCTCAAGACGGCTCAAGCCTGATGTCCAGGGCTTCATCAAATATTGTTTTGTGGGATCCGATTCAGGCACCAAACTCATGTAAACGATTCCAAACACAAACGTGGGCATCGCCAGCAGTAACGTCAGCATCATGCGCCAGAACAATTCGCGCTGGTGCTTGGCTCTGATAGCCTTTGATCGTTCTTCCAAAGTTGGCGGGTGATAGATTGAAGCTTCTAAAGAGGGATCGGTGGCCTCGATTGCCTTGAGGATATGTCGGATAGTGAACTTGGGGGCTTGAGGAGAGTATCTGATTTTGAGAAATGGCTTTTCTCGCGATGGCTTCTTAAGAATCTCGATGCGCGAAGGGCTCAGATTCTTGAGCGTCTTGAGTATACGTTCGGGGCACTTGACGCAGAATATGCCGTCGACCTGAATCTCAACCTCGCGCTCGTCCTCTGAAGCATGCTTTAGTTGGTACAAATCAACAACCTTGTCAAGCGCGGCATCGTATCCGAGATCTTCAATGGCTTCGACGAGTTCTTGTGCTCGGCCTTGGTCCTTGACGTCCACCGATGCACTGTTTGCGACGAGGTTGACGACAATTCCAGACACCCATGGGTATTTTTGAATCTCTTCTGTAATGGTATTGGCGCATGATGCGCACGTCATGCCGCCGATGGATATTGTCACTCGCCATAGGTGAGGGGCCTCTGAGTCGTCATCGACAACCACCTGCTCGAGAACGGCGGGGTTCGCCTTTGCAGCACCGTTTAGGCGCTTCTGGAGGCTGGAAGCAGACAAGTTATTCTGACGAAGTTGTTGTTCCAAGCTCAGACCGTTCTCGTGAACCATGGCTGCTGCCGTTGTCTTGCAAGCATCACAATTTTCCAAGTGTGCAGCAGCAGCTCTGCCATCATGAGGCGTGGCAGAAGGCGTGGCAGAAGGCGTGGCGGCCCTCCATAACCTCCACCAGAGTTCAAAAGCACTGCTGCTTCGGCGACGGCGGCTCTCTTGACGGGCGCTCGCTCGGCCAGTATCCTCGGTTGGATCGTTCAAGTCATCTGGGATAGCAGCCGTTGTGTCGACGGCGCATATTTCGAAGCCAGCGTCCTCGAGGGTACTGCCCATGTCGCGGATGAGGTCGGCACCTGCATCTTCGTGTTCAACGGTGACGACGGAGGTGACAACATTGGGGGATACCCAAGAAACTCTGCCAACATATTCCTGTGCAAGAGCATTCTTGATGACTGCCACGCAGGACGGACAGTGCAAGTTTCCCACGAGGTACGATGTTGTGATGGGTTTCGGTTGCGCCATGGCGTTGCACAGGTGCCAGCGCTGGGCGACACAAGTTGAAGTTGACGACCTGCCAAACAGGACAGGGTACGACGGTCTCTGGAGACTTCAATGAGCAATCGTCCCTCCCCTGTGTTTGTCGACTGTCGACTTGAAGCAGACCAGTGATGGAGGAAGACCAAAAACGATGAAGAATAATAATGAAGAATATTACTGCAAGTCTGCAGCCAACTGCTTGTTGTGGAGAGCTTGTGGAAAGCTTGGTAGCACGGCGAGTGGGAGTTGACGGGATTGGTCAAGCAGGGCACACAAGTGGGACCGCATGCCAGAGCTCTTTGCTCATTGTGGCAGAAGCAGTGACAAAAACTGACGATGTTACATAATACAAAACGCGCACAAATATCGCACAAATATCACACTTCCAGCAATGGCTACATATGCCATTCATTCCGTGTGTCGCTGCATCTTGCCACTCCGCCAATGAGGATCTGGGCTGACAACCAATGCGGTAAACAAGGCGCGACGATGAAGACAACCTTGCACCACCTCCCAGCACTGCTGCAGTACAGTAACAGAGTCTCAACAACAAAGCCTTCACGAAATGCCAGAAAATGCATGCACATGTATGTACTCGGTAGAATGGAATGGAATGCTATGAATGCTATGTAATTGGTCGGCGGTTGTCGGCGGAACCTCGCCGTCTCCGACACGCGCAGTCAGTCTCGGGCCCTCGCCTCGATGGCGCAAGTCAGAAAAGTGGGTCGGTCGGTCCGGGAACCGCGCGAGGATCTGGTGTTCTGGCTCTTGCATCATAGGCAACGCTAAGCCAAATTGGGGCAAAGCGAATTGCGTGATTCCATCAAAGTATCAACAATTTCGCACAAGTCCATGGCCATGGGCGACAACGGCAACAACAAGAGCGTGTAATAAGTAGTAGTTACGTTGCCACTTATATTAGTATAAGTTAGCACTGACTACAATGAGACGCCGAGGTACCGAACCGCGGGGCAACGCTCTACTTTTCTTTTCCCACCCCAATTGTCCTTCTTGGCCAACTTGTATCTTGTCTTCTCCGCCACTGTTTTGTTTCTCCTTGAACAACAAGTCTGACCGAGAGTGCTCCGTAATTGGTATCCATCTCTACTCGAGGGAGTAATATCATATTGCGAGAATTTTGAAGAAGGAAAGGGATCAAGGGTCTTTACTTTTCCCTTTCCTAGTACCTACTAGTGCCTACAACTCTGTCTTTCCCTCCTCGTGGACCGGGTGTCATTGTCGTCACCGGTTTCGACGCTCTCCTCGAACAGAGTATTATAAGTTAGAGAGCATTCCTCTTGACGTCCAAGATGCCTTCTCAACGACGAGGATCAAGCGGCAGCGGCGGTTCTGCCCAGGCCCAGAAAACAACAGCACCTGAACCTCTCTCCTCGACTCTCCCTTTGGCCGGCCCGTACCCTTGGACACCATCTCTGGTCCTACCTACGTGACGGCCCAGCTGCTCGTTCAGCAGATCGCCTACAAACTTTCTGACAAGATCTTTTCCTACTCCCCGAAACTTTCGATCTTGACATTGCCGCGAGGGACTGGGCCTCCCAGCAGAACACCAATGTGCACGGCTACACACCGCAGGTTTTGCCTCTTCAGACCAGAACGGGCGCGGGCTCGCTGGCCCTTGGATACATCTTCTCCCCGGACTTTGACGTCTCCAAAGACATATTCCTCAGACTCTGCTTGCTCCCTCCGGCAGCCTGCAGCAGCTGAGAGGTGCTCTTGACCAGCTCTCTCTTCTGTATGGCCTGTCAAGCCCCTTTGTCGCACACATCGCTGCCGCCGACTACACCAGTGTCGATGGTCTCGTGTCCAACTATGACACTGCGCTGAGACTGGCCGAGGATCTTGGCTTGGGACTGGTCGGCAGCTCCTCCACATATGAGGCCCAGCACATGTCTCTTTTCTCAACTCTCCTGGCTACTGTGCTCCCCACGGTACACGTATACGACGGCATCCGCGTCGCGAGAGAGACTGTCCGCGTTGTCGATGCTTTGAGCGAGTACGGAGTCGCCGACTTGTACAACAAGCTGTCCGCAGAGGCTGGCAAGATCAACACACATCTTGACACGTCTGGCAAGGTCATGGAACTGCTCAAACTCTTCAACGACGAGCTCGGCACCATCTACCAGCCATTCGAGTACCATGGCCACGAGACCCCGATGTCGTCCTGGTCGCATTCGGCAGTGTTGAGGCGCAGGTTGCCAAGCAGACTTTCGGCAAGATTGCTGCCGATGGTGCCAAGGTTGGCGTCATCAACGTGCGTGTCTACCGCCCGTTCATTGAGGAGGAATTCCTCAAGTCCATCCCTTCTTCTGCCCGCACCATTGCTGTTCTGGGCCAGGTCCGAGACCAGGTTGCTGTCGAGGACGAGGCTACCCAGTCTGCCCTGTACGGCGATGTCCTCACCGCCGTAACCTTCTCCGGCAAGTTTGACAACGAGCCCGCCGTCCTCGACATCAAGTATACTCCCGCCCAGTCTCTGACCCCCAGGGCCTGGTCAACACCCTGCACAAGATCTTTGGCAATGTCGGCGAGGCGAGCCCGCTGCCCTCTCTCGTGATTGCGAAGCAGTACACCTTTGGGACGTCGACGACTCTGCCGCCGTCGAATCGCCCTTCGTCATCGGCAATGTCCTTGCTAAGCAGTCCTCCACAACCAATGTCCATGTCCACGCCACACGACAATCTCACCCAGGGCGGCATCGTGCGGACCGATGTGCGAGCGTCCAGGAAGGCTCTCGAGGCTCCCTACGCTGTGTTCGAGGCCGACGCCGTCGTTGTTGGTCATGACCGCATCCTCGAGGAAGTTGATGTCGTGGCGAGCATTGCCGAAGGTGGTAGACTCATCATCAAGCTCCCCAACTTCAAGGTCGACGAGATTGAGAAACGTCTTTCAGCTGCTTTCAGAAAGTCCCTCCGGGAGAAGGACATCCAGCTCTCTGTCCTGGACACGTCCTCTTCTCCCGCATTCGAGAAGGACGCCCAGGCCAAGCTGCTCCTGGAACTCGCTTTCCTCAAGATCGCACAGCCAGGCATTGGACCCGAGATCATCTCCAAGCTCATGCTCGTCGAGAACAACCCACCTACCTTGGAGGAGTGTGTCGAAGCCGTCAACCAATGCCTCACCAAGATCGACGTCCCCGCGTCCTGGGCCGAGGTCGAGGCCGACGTCCAGGCTCCCCGGCTGCCCGTCACTCTCCAGGCCAACAGTTTCGCGCCCTTCAACAAGAAAGAGGTCGAGGAGCCTCCCTCCTGGATCTCAGCGACTGGCAGACCGCCGCCAAGGGTCTCGTCTTCAAGGAGGCGTACCACACCCAGAAAGGTCTGCGTCCCGACCTGCCCGTCAAGACAGCCACCATCCGCGTCAAGGAGAACCGCCGCCTCACACCGCCCGACTATGACCGCAACATCTTCCACATTGAGTTTGATCTAGGCGACTCGGGCCTCACCTACAGGATCGGCGAGGCTTTGGGCGTTCATGCCGAAAACGACGAGGAACAGGTCGTCGACTTTATCAACTCGTACGGTCTTGACCCCAGCGAGCTTGTTCGCGTCCCCGCGCGCGAGGACCCCGAGGCTCTGGAGATCCGAACCGTCCACCAGGCTCTCGTGCAGAACGTGGACATTCTCGGCAAGCCACCCAAGCGCTTCTACGAAACCCTCGCCGGCTTCGCCGCCGACGACGTCGAGCGGAAGAAGCTCGAGGCCCTGGGTAGCGCCGCCGGCGCCGAAGACTTCAAGCGTCGCACCGAAGTCGACATGCTCACCTACGTGGATGTCCTGGACGAGTTCAGGTCGGCCCGCCCGAGCTTCGCCGACCTCGTCAAGATTGTCAGCCCGCTCAAGCGCCGCGAATACTCCATCGCCTCTGCCCAAGCCGTCACCCCCAACTCCGTCAGCCTCATGATCGTCGTGGTCGACTGGGTCGACACCAAGGGCCGCACTCGCTACGGCCACGCAACCCGCTACCTCAGCCGGCTGCGACCGGGCGCCGTCGTCACCGCTTCTGTCAAGCCGTCCGTCATGAAGCTCCCGACCAACGACGCGGCGCCCTCATCATGGCCGGCCTGGGGACCGGCCTCGCCCCCTTCCGCGCATTCGTCCAGTACCGAGCCATGCAAAGGCTCAGGGCAAGGAAATCGGCGACATCCTGCTGTACCTGGGCTCACGCCACCAGCGCGAGGAGTATCTCTACGGTGAAGAGTGGGAGGCGTACCTCGCCGCGGGCGTCGTCACCCTCGTCGGCGCCGCCTTCTCTCGTGACCAGCCTCGGAAGATCTACATCCAGGACAGGATGCGCGAGACGCTGCAGCAGATTGCCAAGGCGTACGTCCAGGACGGCGGCAGCTTCTACCTCTGCGGCCCGACCTGGCCGGTGCCCGATGTGACAAAGGTTCTGGAGGAGGCCATCGCGGCAGAGGCGCAGGGCAGCGGGAAGAAGATTGACCCCAAGAAGGAGATTGAGAAGCTCAAGGACGAGGGACGATATGTGCTCGAGGTGTACTAGTAAAAAAAAAAATTTCTTCTTCCATCTACAACGCATGTTGTATCTACGACTATAGAATTCATGAAACCTATGGACATACACTCCCCATGACAAAAGTCCCGATCTCGTCGCGTCTTCCGCAAAAAAGTAAGACATACCAGTGACGTGCATGCTACCCATCGACACGTAGTGTCCCCGTAGCTTCTGTCCGGATCTCGCATGTCTTCCAAATTGTCCCGAGGGCGTCACCAAGCGACATGAGAAGGTGAGAACACGAAAGTCTGCCATAGAATTCTATCCGGCTCCTCGAAAGGTCCAACATGAGCTGTCCGACGAACAACCCACTCTCACCCCAACTCACCACATGTTTGCTCAGCCATGACCAGCTCCTTCGGGGCAAACATTCAAAACGGAGTCAACTCCCTTTTTCCCCTCCCCTTCCTTCTACCCCATGCTCGTCCACGATGCGGCGGCTCAGAAGGAACAGTTACGCTGACATGAGGCAATAAAGACTGCAGGAAGGAAAAGAATTTTTATTTAGATATAATGATAGAAGAAGAAAGGGAAAAAGGAAGAAGAAAAAGGACACTCCCCACGAAGCAAGCCCATGATGCGATGATGATTCGACGCAGTTTTCGCATTCCGTATTGCACGTACTGCCGAAAGAGTGTGACTATGCTGATTACGGCGTACTTCGTATGCTAATCTAGATGCCACTACTCCCCGTGGTCTTGATATTGGCGCGCGGGAAGGGGACGGACAGGCCGGCAATGTACTCGAGTAGGTAGGTTGCTACTCTTCGAACACGAGAGAAAATGTCTGTTTACATTGAATAAATATCATCATGCATGCTAAACCCGATGATGCCGCAATAGTTTCCAACTCTGTGTGCCCCCGCCCGCCCTCCACCACCGTCGTGAGACGACACAGCTCCCACGTCTTTAGCTAGTTTCTGTAATGAGTGGCCACGACCGGTGTTCGTCTGCGATTGTTCCCCAGCTCTATCATGTGACAGTAAATTGAAAATGGAATCAATAGAAGAAGAAGAGTTGTTGTATCCAAGAGTCCCCTCTAGCCAAAAGACTCATCAGGCAAAAAGCAGAGGGGTATAGTGAAGAAGAATTTGAAAAAGTATTGCATCGTAAAAAGTTAAAAGAGAACTCCGATCAGATATTTGTAAAGACCAGAGCCTCCCCAAGTCGAGTCGCATTGTCTTCACAGGTTAGATCAACTCCCGTGTAAGAAGTAGAGAAAGAGTGAGAAAAAGAAAAAGGAAAAACTCCAATGCTCTTCTGTTCGCACAGTGCCCCGCATGCATACTCACGCCCTCATCTCTTCAATCGTTTTTTTAATATTGTTCTTTGACGATTTCGGTTTCATGAGGGACGAAACATCCTTATTTGCTGGTTCAGAAAAGCCATCGCTTGTCGCCGGACTTGTGTCGCTCGATTCGGGTTCTGCCGTGGCCGGCCGGCCGACACGACTTCAACACCGCCTCCTCATCGACTGCAGCCCGGGCTTGGCTGTGGGCGCAGAAAGCCAGGTCAAGCAAGGCCAGGTCGATGCCAGGTCGGACAGATCACGCCAGCCAGTCCTGTAGGTCCCCGACAACCTGGTAAGTTGGGTTCGCTGAGTGGCCATCACCGCCTTTTTGTTCCAGGCCCAACGATCAGCGAACTCGGGCTCGAGGCTGCCTTGCATCATGTCGGCAACGTAGTCTCCAATGACTGGAAGGAACTTCCAGCCATGGAACGAGCCGCCCGTGGCCACGTAGAGGCCTTGGCTATGCGGATGGGGCGTGATCAGGAAATCGTGTGTTGGAGTAGACGCGTCCCTGAAAGATTCGCTCTTGAGTCAGCAGCTTGCATTGGTTCCTGATGCACGCACGTCTTCACCGTGGTGGGGACGAGTCACGCGCAGACTTGGCACTCACCAGCAAATGCGATAGGCATCGATGGCAACATCCTCCACTTCTTTCCCGTAAAGCCCGTCCAAAGTCTTGCGCGCACGCTCTTGGAAGAACTTGATGAACTTGGGTCCAGTCCAAACATTGTACACGCTCTCATCGGGAGCCATGGACAAGCGCTGACCGGTGAGGGGACACTGCACAAAGTTGGTAAAACACATGTCGCAGTTGAATTTGATAGTGCCGTCTTTCAGAATGGACATGCCTTCGCCTGTACAGGTGGCAAGTTAGCCGCGTTATGCTTTTCTCTTTTCTTTCTCATCTCTCTTTTCTTTCTTCCCCCGCCCCCCACCCCTAAATTCCTGGTCCTTCCTGTTTTGAACATTCCGAGTTCCTCCTTCCGAGTGAGTGGATTGCATAACACAACTGTCAGCTGCGACTTACCTTTTACTTGTGGCAAGCAGTTCTTCAGTACAGGGATGGGCGAAAGCTTCTCCTTTGGGCACCGCGAACCTTGGCATAGAAACTCACTGCCCTGTCGCCAGTAATCTGTCGCCGGCGTGAAGCTGGGTGTCTGCGGGAGCGCTCTGTACCAAGAGGGATGATGTACGTGCGCCCGTGGCAAGCAAGATTTTGTCTGCGTTCAGTGTCTCGCCGGACTGCAGAGTCACACCAATGCACTCGCCGTTGGGGCCAAAGTTGAGCCTCGCCATCACACCCAATACGTATTCGACACCTTGGTCCACAGCTTTTTGAACGACAGCCCTGAGTGCCTTGTCGGCCTCGGCAAAACCCACTGTTGGGTTGAAGAGGATTTGGTCCAGACCCTCAAAGTTTGCTGTAGCAAATGCTCCGTTCCATCGCCTTCGGACTTCTTCAACAGGAAGAAAGTGTGAGTTATTCTCGATGCCCACGTCCTTGTATGCAGAGATACTCTCCTCTCCAAAATTTGAAGCATCGGCCCTGAGCATGCCCACCTCGTGATACCAGGCCTTGTACAAGTCATGGTTTCGCCACATGGGCATGGCTTTCTTCAACATCTGCATGTAGAGCTTGTCCGGATAGTCATCGCGAACAATCTTGTTGACATCGTGTGAAGCAGCTCGTGGATTGGGAAATTGCGTCGTGTCAACCAGAGTCACTTTGGCGGTCCCTTCCCTTTGAATCAAAGTCAAGGCGGTGCCGGCACCAAAGTTGCCCGCTCCGATTATAAGGTAGCTCGTCATGCCGACAGCTGATTGATGCAAGTCAATTGAGATGAATTGTAGTGGGAGGGAGGTGGAGGCAGCAAGCAGCGTGGCAATGGTCGTTTTGTTGTATACAGGCTTGTTGGTGGTAGCCCCGGGCTTGACTGGCAAGGTGTGAACTTTTGGACGAACCTATTCACGTTCGCATTCTGCTCTTCTAGTTGGTGCAGCTCTTGAAGACATAGAATGTCTGTCTTCCGCTCTCACAGGACGGCTTGGGAATGGGCGGCTCTGAGACTTTATACTTTGGGGGTAGTAGCTTGCTTTCTAGCCGAGATGTGGACGGCTAGGGGTGTGGGACGAACAGTGATACACGATGAGAGACGACAAAGCCGGGCTTTTCGAGCATGACCACGAAAGCTTGCAATTACATGACACTACTTCGTACGCCCAAGTTTATTGCGCATTTGCCCATCCCCGTGGGAATTGTCCATCGTGTCCCACAAAGAGCACAGCAGGGGGTGGTGTGCAGGGGACGACACTTTCCTCGGAATGAGAGGGCCGAATAAGAACGAGAGGGGGAAAAAGAAAAAAAAAAGATTTGCCTTGGGTGGGAGTCCAGAATTCAGAAAGGCCATTGACGACAAGAGCGGACCAAGCAAAGCAAAGACTGCAAAGCAAAGCCAGGCGAAAACATGTATGTAGTCCAACGATGTATTTCAGGGAACAAGGGGACGGATGACCGTGGATGACCTTGCCAATGACGTGTCAACCCAGGTACATGTAAGTAGGTGTCTCATCCCGAGAAAAGGAATCCTCCTCTCGCGTCTTTTCTTTTCCCATCCATGCAGGCGGTGGGGCGGGATCTTCTAAACAGAGTTGAAGTCTCCTCTGGGGAGGGAATAGAGAAGAACAGCAGAAACTCTCAGAGCGACCGACCGGTCAACCAAGGAGATGCAGAACGAAGGAGCCGTGGGGGCGCGAGAATTAGACGAGGCCAAGCCAACCACTTCCCCGAATCCCGAATGGAAGATGTTGGGAGTGCACATACGCACGCATGTGGTCGGAAAGCTCGGATGATACGATGCTCTGCGGCAACATGACTTGTTTGCTGGTCGATTGCGTCGATTACGTCGATTCCTCCGTAGTATGTATGCGTCGTCAAGTGAGCATCCGCAGCTTGAGAGGGAGAAGTTTCGCGCCAGCGCTCGACGGCGCCAACAAGGACGGAGGCCGGTGAGCCTTTGTCGTCAGAAGCTCGAGCGGCTGCATCGCCGCAATGGAAGAATTATTATGGGGAATGGGAATGAGAATTCAAAAGTGGTTGGTTGGTCGGTCCGGTCGCCCTGTTCCAGGCAATAAGACCAACAAGAAACGGCCAAAGGCGGTCGCAAAGAAAGCCCCAACTAAATCGAATGAGAAAACAGAGCGAGACAACAAACGCAGACGCCTTGTGGCACCGACGAGTCGACGACGTGAGTGAACATCCAACATCCACCACCCAAGGAAGGAGGGGCCGGACCCCGTGCCGCCAGCCGCCCTTGCCAGCCGCGGCGGTCTGTAAGCATTTGATTGATTACTTGATACCAGCCGGTGCGATCAGCTGTTGCCAGTGTCAGTGCCAGTGCCAGTGCCAGTGTCAGTGCCAGTGCCAGTGCCAGTGCCAGTGCCAGTGCCAGTGCCAGTGCCAGTGCCAGTGCCAGTGCCAGTGCCAGTGCCAGTGCCAGTGCCAGTGCCAGTGGACTTGACACAATGACGACAAGCACACACTCAACTCACTGATGCGTCGACGAGTGTGATGAAATGGACGCCTAAGGATCTGGCATCCGCTTCGCTTCGCCTCGTAGGGACTGGCGGTCATAGATCAATCGTGGCTTGCCGCCTCAAATCCCGTGGATTTGGTACAATAAGTTAGTTGCAGCATTCATCCCCATTCATCTTTCTTTTCCGTCCGAAGTTGACGTAGTCGCCCCCACTTACGGGGTAGAAATTGCCATCTTGCCATCACGTCTCTTCTCTCCGCAGTTTCCCATGCGACGTACATGTATCGTTGTTTACTCTGCTTCCGTTCCTTCCCTCCTCCATCGTCCGTTCACTTACGGATTCAACAGCACGTCATTCTCAACCCAACGAAATGACTGGCATCCTTGCTGGGGGCCCTTCGCCTCCATGCGGTTTTGCTGGTCACGGTCACAGCTGCGCAGAGTACCCCCGCAGTGCTTGCATGTGATACCACTTAAATGGCAACCCTGAATTTGTACTATCGTGAAGCGAGATGTGAGAGATGAGAAGAGGGAAGCAAGAGGCCGGAGGCGAGCGAAGACATCCCTCACGCCGGATGCCACAGTCATCTCGCGCCATCTGTCTCTTTGTTTACTCAAAGGTCGGACTGGATAGTCACCAAGCAATCCAGCAAGCTCCAAAGTTTACTTCGTGGGAAAGCCCGAAATAACTACTTGGTCCTCTCTTTGTCCCTGGCCTGGCATGTTCCTGGCAAGGCTGCTTGCAGACGCCAACGCGTGAGTGTGTGTCGTCGTTGGCACGCCTGGTTTGCAGTCACGAAGCCGAAAGGTATCGGTGGTTGTTGCCCGATTATTTTCGCGGCACAAACAAGTGAGCATGTAAATCATTGCAGTGCCCTGGGACAAATACAGTACTGGTCCTGCAAAGGTCAGTCTGGCGTGATGTTGCAAGCCATCTGGGATCGGTCATTTTAACAACAGCCATTGATCTGATCGTTCGGCTGGAAAGGGCTGCCGCTTGCCGGTGGCGGAACGAAATGCTGCATGCAGCCCGGAAAGCTCACCGTCTATTTTAGCGTTTCGCGAGTTCCTCATCTGATAGTCAGAGCCCACAACCCACGGAGGAGTAGCAGCTTTACTCCTTGTCCCTCGTCATGGTTGAGTTTTCGTGACCGGACTTGATTTGCGACTCGTGGCCGTGCCTTGTTAGGCCCGCACCAACTTTTGGGCACGTGAGCTGGCCATTTTCTGGGGCTCGAATCGAGGATCGCCGAGTTCTTCGTCTGCGAATATGCCTTTGAGGGCCGGTCTCGGGACTTGACAGGACGGCTCACCAAGAGTGGCATTCCTGTTACTCTAGCTCCTGGACCGGAAAAGGCTTCTTGACTACGAAAGGAGCACGTCTCGGACACCCTTATGTGTGGTCAGGCTCTTCCTTCCATTCATCGGTGAACGCGAGATCATCACCTCACTCACTACTGACACGTACTGCATTGATTCCACTGTCACCTAGTTTGTAGGATATGAAGTTTGCAATTGACCTATACGACACCAAGATCCATGACACACGCATGATTTGTGTTAGAAAAGGAAAAAGAAGAAGAATAAAAAGAAGGGAACTTCGAAAGCCAGGTAGCCTGCTTGGAAATAATGATTTCTGCCTTGGCCAGCAAGCTTGCTAGTGCACTACCTGTCTCATGAATCCTTAAGCATGAGATGCTCTGCGCAGCTTGATGATGACCACCCACCCACCGGACTCTTTTAGATGATAAGGCCAGTCGCAGCATCTTCCAGCAGGTATTGGATATAAGCCGAACGGCGTGCTTGAAGAACTCATGCAGCCGTGTTGCGTTGAAGCAAGACTATTGTCGACTCTTTCATGCAATTGCGTGACGAGTTGGAGGCGGGCAGAAAGAAGCATCTTTTCATCTTCGGAGGCGGCGGATCCCTACACGACCCCGTCGCTAGTGTCTTAATGGACCCCAGACGATAATATAGATGGTCACAGTCTAGCCTCTGTCCTCCGATCCCTTTACAGTCTGGTGGATTACAGTCTGGTATCAGAGGATGCCTGCGAAGTAGGTAGGTGCCTGGGCATCTGGCTATGCATAGAAGTGCCCTGGCGGGGATATTCACCTCGAAATGTCAACACTCCGTTTATTCTGTGGTCCGTCATCATGTAACCATGTAATGCTTGACTGTTGTTTTGTGTCTCTCCAACCCGTCACGTCGAGCAAACCTCCTTTTCTTCGGAGGATTTGGACAGCCAGGTACATCACAGCGCCAAGGTTTGCGATGTTTGTTGCAATGCTGTCTATATTGCATCGGTTAGCATTACCCCAGTATTCCCAATCCGAATTCTTGAGCGGTCTGTGACGAATAGTGCAACAAGGGGTAAGGGGTACGCTGATCAATGTTGAAGAGAAAGGAAAAGGACGTACGCAAATGATGAGTTCCTGTCAAAGACGACGAGGTTTCCATCCTTGTCAACGCCACCTTTATCGCATTTCAAGCCTTTGGGACAGAAATATACGCCCTTCCCCGTTGCCGGAGTGCGTCCATGTCTATGGCTTGGAACTGCTCATCGTTGTCATCCGATGAAGACTCTGAACCGGACATGTCCCCATTCACATTTGGGTGATGGCTTATTTGACCATTGTTGGGCAGGAGCTTGCGGGATGCAAATGTGATGGATCACTGTCGCTGGCAAGTGATGTGGCTTCTGACGTTGTTGACTTTTTCCTTCACAGAATGGTGAAATAGACGTTTGCATGACTGAGTGCCTATTCATCGTGGTGGATTCTGGACGCCAGGCTGCCTGAACTTCTTGAGAGAATTTCAAACTTAAATCCCTTATTCTTCTGTCTCAAATTGAACAATGTCAGCGGGGTTCTTTTTTTCTGTCTCGTTTTATTCCTGTTTGGCAATTTGGCGCAGCCAAAGTGGTAGAGGCAAAACATACCTGAGCCTTGCGGTGTGCATGTCGATCCTTACTACCTCCTTGAGATCAGATAAATGAGTCTCTGCTTTAGATCGTTCATGAACTCGGTGGGATTCTTGGTCAATGTGTGGTCCTTGGGCCAGATGTTCTGTTAATTGAGCCCATAGCATGGCCGTTCGCGTAAAATAGTCACCCATTTCAGCTATCAAGTCCTCGGATTCTGAGTTTGGAGGAGGAGTGTTCATCATGTCAACATTCCGGGCAACTAGTTCGAGCTGCTGCTGAACCAGCATATCAGATTGCCGCTTCGCGGCGCAAAACTCCGTAACCCAGTGTCGAAAACATGACGTAATGGCGGTAATGGCGGCGATGACATGGTGCATGAAATGAAATGACGAGTAAGAGCAGTAGACAGATCTAGAAAGTGATTCAGCCCGCTGAAACGCCAGAAACCTGACAGAAGCCGCGGTCACACGCCAACAGAAGAGAGATTCTTCTCCAAAACCAGGCAACACACGCAGAGGAAATTGGCCTTCACCCCCTTCCCCTTCAGTCGTCCCAAAATGGTATATCAAAGAGGATCGACAGCATTCGCTTAATAGCATTCGGCAATTCGCGGGCCGTCGATGGAATGAAGACCCCAGCCGTCTCTCGACTGAGGAGGCTGCCTGCGCTTCCTGTACTTGAACACCGAGGCCGTGGGTTCTCGGAGCAGCGCAGATGTGAAGCTCTGGGAAATGAGGGCGTTGGTGTGGATGAGTCTGGTGCTGGGCCGCACACGTCGTCACTATCAGACGTCCTAGTCCAATATGGGTAAGAAAGTCGCCGACAATCCAATATCTCCAACACTCTTCAAAAGAAACTCTGCGTCGTAGCGAGTCCGAGTTACTGATGTGTCCAAAGCACGTCTTCTTGGTAGACGAAAGTACGACACGCTTTCGAGATTCGAGGCTGGGAGTGTGAATGGATGTAGTGCAACAACAGCCTTGATGGTGAATCCCGACTAGTGTTGTCTGACGTCGACAACAGCTTGCAATTGCGGGTGAGTGGGTGAGCGGGTGAGCGGGGCTGGCGCAGGTTGGCTGGCTGGCGGACAAGTGACAGGAAATGGTTCCGTCACGGTGGCCCGTGTGAAAAGGAAAGGAACACCCACAGAAGGGCCGTGCCGAGTTGGTCTTGCTTTTTGTTGTTTTGTTTTGTTTTGCTTTGTTCAGTAACCCACAGCTTGGGGGCTACGGCACGGGGAAACGATTTTGTTGTGTTGCTTGCGAGGGTTTCTAGTAAACCGGCCGCGAAGCAGGCGACGAAAGGGAGGGGAATAAAACAAAAGACAGCGTGTGTAACTAAGCGCGGACGAAACCTATGTGTGGCAAAAGAGGAAGCAGCAAGCTTTCTGGTCTGTAGAGGCAACAAGGCCGACCGCAGACAATCGAAGCCTGGCCAACCCAACCGGGCAGAGGCGATGGGAGTGGGATTGGGATACAGGTGAGGCACTTCTGGTCGTCTGGTCTTGTTTCCTGGTGTTCTTCTGCTAGCCGGGCCAGGTGGGGATGGGCTCAGCCTATCGAGCAAGGTTTGGTTTCTGTTTCCTGTCGTCGTCGTCCTCCTCCTCTCACCAGTTGTTCCTTGAGTCCTTGGAAATGAGGAAAATGCCACGTGGACCAGCAAAGCAAATTCCTGCTGGACTGAAGGCGAGGCCTGGCAGGAAACGAACGGAGGGTAACGTGAGAGAGACAAGGCGACTGAATCGTCCTCGAGGTTCTCCAAGAGGTATTTTATCGCTTGACACAGCCGGATTCACTCGTCTTTTCCTGCTTGAGCTGTTTCTTTTTCCGGGTCGGGTCGCTGTTATGTGGACTCGACTTAATACGATGGGGTCGGTCGGACGGGACAAGAGGACAGGCGAGACATAAATTTGGGCGAGAAAACAACAAAACCAGACTCACGCACGCAAGGTATTACAGAGCGCTTGTGGATTGCTGTAACCTGTTCCAGCATTAATAATGATGCATTGCTGCTGAAGCCAGCTGAGGCGGTAAGATGACGAAACGAGCCTCGCCGTGCTGGAAATGCGATGTGGACTCGCTCACAAAGTGACAGAAGTTGAGCTTGTGGGGCCATCGACGGGCGGTGATGGACGAGCAGCGCGTGCGTGGGTAGCGAGGAGGAGACTGGAGAGAAAAGAGACAACATGGCATGGCTAGCGGTCTTGGGCACCTACATGTACATGTACTCCGCAGTGGGTAGGGACCCTGGTGCATATGTATGTACATGTAATCAGAGTACGGAGAGCTCCTAGCCCACTGAGTCACTGACTCACTTATTTATTATCAAATGGAAATAGAAAAGACACTAGCATTTTGAGTTAAATGTAGATAAGATTCATGAGCTGGCTCATCTATCAATCTAAATACATACATACATTCTTTTTCTCATTTTCAAACTGTAAGCTATAAATAGATCGCTATAATTCATATGTACATAATCCAGGCTGATAATAAGTTGGGTGACCCCACCGGGAACTGTGACTGATCATCCGGGAAAGCGCTCGCATTGGCCGCTCTTGCAGCTTCCGACTAGCTACTCCGTAAAGACATGAACTAATATTAATTAGTAACCGACAAGGACATGGCGTGCTCTGAAATGCTTTTTCACGTCGGCAATTGATTCTCTTTACTGCCGCAGCAGCGGCAGCAGCAGCAGCGGCAGCAGCACGAAATCAGGGCATCGATGGAGAACGAGGGCAGCGATTCAGCGAATACTTCCGGTACAAGGTTCGGTTGATGAACGGTGCTACCGATGCAGCGATTAGTAAAAATTAGTAAACTACCCTGCCCACCACGACATTCAATAATGTGACAGCTTGATGGGGAAATCAGCAACTGAGGTGGCTTGCCGTTGCGGCTAGGGCTGATGACACTCCGTGCGGCGAGAAAGCAAAGCACAGGGACCAAGGATGGCCACAGGCGTACGTAACAAGGAATCAACGGTGCATAGCAAACAGGGATGGAACCCAGGCCGCTCATTAGATCCTGCTGACAGTTAAAATGTGCCGAGCTGACGAGCCAGTTTGCTCTGCGCCTAATAACGGTGCGCCTCGCGTCCTTACAAGTTACAACAAGCACAATCAGCTGGCCCAACCCACAGGAACACTTGGCTCTCTTACTAAGTTAGTCAACGGAAAAGCCAAGCGTTTTGTCACAACGTTAATAAGCGCCGAGGTGCATTGAGCCTATTACGGTCCTAGGATAAAGGCTAGCCACTTACTACGCAGGATAAAGGGATATACTCCGTAGAACTAGGTAAAATATGAAAGAAGTAAGTAGTAGCCTAATGATGCAATTATATGATATGAAGTAGTATAGGGTAGTGTACACTACAACCCCTGAATTATTTCACAAATCTACTTGCCCCACATCAGGTTGCCCAATAACAGCGGCGCTCGGCCTAGGGTAGGGTATGCTATTAGAGCGTTATAAGGGGATACGCAAGGTAGTAAATAATACATCTTTAACCTCGTAAATTACTTATAATTTAAGGTACCTAGCCCCTGTTTGCCCTATCCCCGTTTGACGCCTAATTGGCTCGCTATCCCCTGTCATGTATCTCTTTGAGGACCGTAAAATTACAGTACAACCCTTGTGTGATGATCTAGGCTTTGCCTAGACCTAGCAATATAGGTGTCAATTGAGCAAGTCAGAGAGACTTGTTCAATACGTATCCTTTGCCTATGGCGCAACTGGATCGGGCATTCCACCCGTGCGTGCGCGCTTGACACCCGCGATGGCCCCTGTGGGGCTGCACCGTAACACCTTGAATGATTTTGCACGTCTACTTGCAGGGGGAGTCGTACTAATTAGCAGCTAGAATAGGATTTTAGCGTAAAAAAGGTACCTAAATCTAGCAGTAATTTATAGGGAAAAATAGGTACTAGTAGGTAGCTTCTATTCCTTACTAATCCCGTTGGATGTGCTAAGGGAGCAAGCAGGTAAAAGACCCATTATTTTCGGACACACGAGAGGTACCTCGCGTTAGCTAAAATAATATGGCAAGCTACAATATATGTAATGTAGCAATTTATACCTAGCTAAATTAATAGTACTTCTATTATAGGCTAAACAAGGCGTAAAATTAGGTAGCTTGAATTCACCTTTGTTCTGATTGGCCCATCCCCTGCGAGTGACCAGCTTGCTCCCTTAGCACATCCAAAGGGATAAGGCTAGTCTTATTAGCTACGCGCTAACTGATAAAGGCTGCTAGCCATGGCGCAAGTATCTCTGCAAAATTAAACAGGGGTATAGTGTACACTTCCGTACCGACCCACTTTTATGCGTTAGTTCAATAGAGCGACTTCGAGTAACCTTCCAAAATATTACACGCTCAAACTCCGCGTAACGCATTTCGGGCCTTACTCACGATAACTAACTGGATCTAAGGCCTCTAACAAAACCTTAAATTCGAACATCGCGATGCATCGCAAGCCATGGAGGCCTTATAAGCAGCGATTATTAAAGTCTTTAATAAGGAGTGAAAAAGTCCCTTACCTTGCTTATAAGGGTTATAGCCTCAGGCAGCTAAGGGATTCAAGGCCTCCTAGTGCTACTAATGACAATACCCTCTTGTAAGATATGCGATGTAGCTCTTTGTAACTTAGATGCTTGCCGGTACAAGTATCGTAGTATGAATTAGTAGTGCATAAGAAGTATCCTTCAATACGATAATTTTAATTGGGTGAAATAAGTGGATCGGTACGGAAGTGTAGTCTTACGGTCCTCAAAGAGATCTTTGTAAAATACTTCAGGGGTTGTAGTGTACATGTACAATATAACCCTGGTTTTATTGTAGAAATCTACATGCAGGGAGGAATTACGCCAATCAGCAGCTAAAGCGGGAAATAAGCGTGAGACAGAGGTACCTAAAGTTAGCTATAATTTCTACTAAAGAAAAGGTACTTACAGGTAGCGCTTATTCCCTTACACATTGCTCTAACAAGCTTAGCCTTATTAGCTGTGCCGTAGCTGATAAGCGCTGCCACAAGTGGCGCATGTAGATTCTTACAATGAAACCAGGGTTATATTGTAGATTAAAGCCAGTTTATGCCTGCGTGCGCATGGATGTGGTTAGTACCACCTAGGGTGGGGCGTGGCACGATTGTTTTGGTGGGAAATTGATAAGTGATAGGGAATACGGAGTACAACAACATACACAAGGCCCAGATTGCCTGTCCCATTTGTGTCGATCGCTGCACACTGGGCCGGCCAATCACAAGCGCAACCATCGCCAATGTGACAGACCTCATCTCACAGGGGGCGGATTCGGAGAGGCCGGGTTGCCCGTAAAAGGGTATGCACGCTACAACCCCTATATGTAAATTATTTTATGTACATATGTACAAATCTACTTGCCTACATGCTTACATAGAGTAAACAATACATTTTTCTTCCTTTTTTAGATTACTTATAATTTTTTTATAATTTAAGGTACTAACTGACACTAGCCTCTATCTGCTCCATCTCCCATTTAACGCCTAATTGGCTCGCTATCCCCTATCATTGTCACGACTAAGGTGTGAAGGGACGGCAACAGAGTGAGGGAATAGAAATAAGGTCGCAGCTGTAAAGATATTTAGTAGGGGTAAGATACGTGAAGGTTTCAAGCTCTAACCTTCCCTAATATATGTAGGCATATTCGCTATATACCCTGCCTTGCGTGCACGTGACTAGCTAGCAGCTAGGTCCCTGCGCTCGGCCATCCAAGAGCCCACTATTTGGTCACCCATCTCTGCTCCTGTATGTATGCTCATAACAATCATGTAGATTTGTAAAATTATGTAATTCAGGGTTGTAGTGTATGTACATATGTACATGTTTCTTGTGACAAGGGGACTGTGGGGCCCCACAGACCCATAAGGTGTGAAAAGGCTAAGGAGATACACTACAACCCCTGAATGATTTTACAAATCTACTTGCCCCACATGGGGCAGCTAGCAGGTTACCTAATAACAGCTACCCGCAGCGTTCTGCCTAGGGTAGAGTAAGATAGAGCTTGTACTATTAGAGTGTTATAAGGTGAATATATAAGGGTATTAAACCCTACTAAGAGATATGTTTTTTCCTTGTAAATCGCTTATAATATAAGGTACTTACTAATCCTAGCCCCTGTCTGCCCTATCTCTCGTACGATGCCTGATTGGCTTATTATCCCCTGTCATGTATCTTTGTAAAATAATTCAGGGGTTGTAGTGTACATGTACGTGGCACGATCGAACAGCCCCGCTTGTTTGCCGGGTCAGACAGGTCCGGGACGTGCCGCGATATTAGAACGCGTAGGGATATTATTGTGTGATACGAGCAACCGTAGAGAACTTGACTAGGAAAACACATAACAGAAAGGGACGTCTTTAGTTTTAATCCATTGTGCATGTCGTTTTTAATGTCAACGCTTGGGATCTAAAACCATTGTGGTGCAGTCGCGCCGTCAATCATTAGCATTAGTGGCAGGGCCGACTCACACAAGGGGGCCGAGGCAGTGACATGTTGAGTTTTAAATACCATGTTTGTTGTCACTGAGGTTCATGGGAAATAGCATTTTCTGGTGCGCTAATCGATTGGAAGAGCGAAAAAGAAATAGCCTCTAAAACCCGGCAACCGATTCGACTAGCAACACAATGTGATTAGTCTTCCTCTCGGACCCTGATGGAATCGGATAACTAAATACGCATCCGTCAAAAATAAATATGCATCTGCTGCCTTTCCTAATTTGTCCTTTAAAACCCACTTATACATCTTCTTACTAAGCTTCATAGAGAGAGAAGATATATTCTTTATTTTTAGTAAAGTGCATAGCCACGTATGTAGACTACTAATTCTGCTACTTCTGTCCACTAGCCTTGCTTGATTTATTCACTATAATTCGTCGGTAGGGCCCTGGCAATAGATTCACTTATAATAGCTTTAAATATAGGTATAAAGAATTATAAACATAAGACACACTAAAATAGTATGGGTGGATCGCTCTAACGGATTAGGACTAACGGCGGATGCACATTTATCTTTGACGGATGCGCGTTTAGTTGCCCGATGGAATCAAGTCTAAGATTTCAGAATAGGTTAGAAGGAAAATAAAGGGGGATGAGGAGGGATGTGTGAGGGATTGCTCGGAAGGAAGGTGAGAGCACCGCCGCCCTTCCCTTTGTTGTCGGGTTGTGGCGTTTAAATGTCGAGGGATAGATTGATGGGTCTGGAGTTAGTTTGTCGTCGCGACGGCCCGTCATCTCAAATCATAACCTACCAGTCAAACGGCGTCTGTAGTTCTGTCTGCCGTATTAGCTCCCGCAATAATCACGGAGCCGGGAGTCGACCAAACGACGGAAGAGGCGCAGTCTGCAGGCGCAGCAAGCAAGCAGCTGCAGCTGCAGAGCCATTAAATAAGTGGGAACATCGAATGAGAAGCCGCTTTGGATCTGCACTAGATACATACCCTGTCGACCCTGTCGGTTGGTGGGTGGGTCCACCCCAGGCCCAAATTGAAAAAGCTGAGCAGGGCCCTCAGGGATCTGGCCGTGGGATCTGGGACCCGGGATCTAGGACCCGGGATCTGGGGCCAGTTGAAAATGGAGACGCGCCGCTGAATATTGAGGTGGACATGATGGTTCTGGAGCCAATTAATCAATCAATCAATCAACCAATCAGTCGACCAAGCAAGCAAGCAAGCCTCAGACAGAACACTGCTGAGGTTTGGCCCGCGGGCTGGCGCGGGCTGGCGCGGGCTTGATTGATGAAACGGCAAGTCGCAACACAAAAGCCCGACCGGGAAGCTGCGAGCGACGATTTTCGGGACTCATAAGGCTTGTTTCTGTCAGACCGACCCTTTCTTTCCTCTCTGGTCAGCTCACCTGAAGTGTCCTTATCCTTTTAATCCTCTTTAATGCAGGAACGCCGTGCTTACTTCTTTACTCCGTCTCCCTCTTTTCCCTTCTCGACTTGCGACCCGACGACCACACCTCGTTCCAGTAGGCAAGCCTTGTCACGCCCTTCCAAATATTGCGGAGCACTTGAGGAAAGAGACGATAAGCGGCCGCATCGGACCAATAGAAAGACTTTCAACTAAGGACAAAGACACCGATCATATCGACTCTACCGCCCTGGTCTGGCCCATCCTGCGCTGGACACCTCATCTGTAGGCAAGTGACTACTCTACATAGTTTTGTCTCCTCGCAATATGCGTGTCTCCCCACGCGCCGTTCATTCTGTCCATGTTCTCCGAGCGCGACACTTTTCCGTTTTCTCTCTCTCTCTCCCTCTCCCTCTCCTCCCTCTCTCAAAAGGACGAGCTGCCAGAGGTACCCGCGTTCCGGCACGCCACTCTCCATTGTTCGCATGATTTCAAAGCTCCGATTCCCAGACGTTGATGCATATGCATTTCTTGCTCGCTGGACCTTGGCCCCGCTTGCCTCGGTACTTTTTTTTTCAATACCTGCCCTAATATTGTGCCCATGTTTCATGTTCGCTGAACCGCGGCAAGCGGGAAGCAGGCACGAACCGGCTGGCTGGATCGATCAATCCTGCCCTGCTCTGCCGACATGCCGCGATGCCGCGATGCCGACATGCCAACATGCCTATTTGCCTACTCGCGTACGGAAGTACTCGCCCACTTGACTGCATTGAGCCCTTCCCGTTCGCCGCCTTCAGACTCCTCCAGGTCGTATGCCAATGTGCCAATCTCATGTACATGGAGACGCGACTGCTGGCTGCGCTCTGTTCTCACCTCTATCATGCGTTCTTTCTTGGGCTAACCCTGTCTGTCGTACAAGGGCCGTTTTGGCAAACATTTGGGCTGCGCACCAGCGGAACAACTCCCCGCCTGTTCGACGAATAGGATCGTCTTTACCGGCTTCCGTTAATTGAAAGCCATCATTAAATTCGCCAACTTACAAGGACCGGCATTGAGCTGAGTTACGGGTTATTACGGACTACTCCGTATGTATGTACATACTCCATACAAGCTGAATCAATCGAGTCCGATCCCCTGGCTGGGTAGCGACGTAGCAAACGCCCCAACAACCAGCCGGCTCCAAGCGCCTCGCACCCATCACTCTGAGTCGACACCAGCCTCGTCGAGTGTCAGAGACAAAAGAGCCTGCTGCTGCATTGGTGGACTTGACTCCGCATGCGCCTGCCTACAGGCCATCAAGCCCGATAGCAACAGAGCATAGCTGTCATTAGCCATCGATCATCCCTCACATCTTCAGCCACAAAACACAAGCGTGAAGCGGTCGCCGTTTGTCGATATCATCATTATCGACGGTCGGCCATCAGAGCCCGCTGTCTTCGAGCCTGGCCGTTTTTTTTTTTTTTTGATGCTTCTGCTGAAAGGCTGCATCTGCTCCGATGGGTGACCCACTGGATCTTGAAGATCAAGGTCCTTCAAAACGTATCAAGCTCCTCGCCGCTCCGCTTGATCCTCCTCATCACCATTCCGTCGACGCCAAGGTCTCCTCTCACCGTCACACGCGGCACCAGCCGCTGCCGCCGCTGCCGCCGCCGCTGCCACCGCAAGCCCCGCCACACCTTCCTCAACCCCACTGGAAACAGGCTCAACCATTTCCATCACAACCACCGTCGCAACATCTTGACCAAGAACTGCAGCCCGAGGATCATGCCGGTTCTGCATCGAGTCCTGGCATAGCCATGGCAACGAGGAGCCCTGCAGACGAGTCGACTAACAGCGTCTCCTGGCCGGACAGTGCGACTATTTTTGATTCATGCTGGACTTGGGCGTCGTCTGAGGAACTGGCCCCTCCCGGCCCTCGGTCAGCCCAACGAACCAGTCCCCGAGACAGTGTCGGGAGGAGCGCAACATTTCTTACCACAGTGGTCCGGCCGCAGCCACTTGGCCTAGCAAACGTCGACAGGCAGTCAGGTGAGAGGAAATTTCCAGTACTTCGGCACCTGTTCCATTGTTCTATGCACTCGCCCTGCTTCTGCTTGCTTGTCGCAAACGTGAAAAATGCTACCAGCTCACTTGCATCATACCTTATCAACATATGATGGCCAAGCGGCCCAGCCCAAGCCACCCGAGGCATATTCATATTTACCCTCTCCATGGCAGACCAAGGGGACCAAAGGGGACCAGGGGACCAAGGGGGTTCGTCTGCAGCCAGCAGTGCTCTTTGGACATGTGCAACACCCATGCATCACCACGAAACGCTCTGGTTCGCTGTGGGTATGCGTCTGTCCCCACACCGGTGTGAGTGTGCTAGTGCCGGGAGAACTGTACGGAGCATCGCTTGGGATTGGGAACAGGAAGCACGTTCATGCCCCCTTCCCGTCTTCTTTTTATTCTTTTCTACGGAGTATAGGCAAGATTATACAGTCAGTATTTGAGACCAAAGCACTCTTTATTGACTTCCTTTTTGTCCTTGTTGCTTCTGGCGTCCCTGTCCATGTTCCCAAAATTCCCACCTGTTCCACATTTGTGGCACGAATCAAGCCGGTTCAAGTGTTATGACTCTCCATCAAAGGAGGCATATCTTTCAACATGATCAGCTTGAGTGTTCCTATCATCTCGTATTGAACATACACTGTGAATGCTCATCAGCAACTCAAAATCCCCAGGGTTTTGTCTGAAATCGGCTTGATCCGATCGCCTCACCTGCATCTTCAATTTGATTGGCATTAGCCTTGACAAGACGTCGAGATGACACGCTGCCTGTCTCAGGATCTGACATATATCGCAGCTTTTTCACTGGATCCCATCACGATTTCCCTCCTCGCCACCATCCTGATTCAGTGTACTCGGATCATTCAATTTCTCTAAATTCATGCTTCGTCTCGCCAACACCACCTCTCGCGAAACTTATCGACGGCACAACTGCTTCGGAGGAAACGACAATCGACCATGTTCAGCAAACCGCCCCTCACTCTCCAAGTCTCAACAATCACTTTGTTGTCAAAAGCCCCTTTCGTGATTGTGTAGGCACATTTGGTTTGAATAGGTCGCAATATTTCCACCGCCCTGTCGATGGCCAAGTCAACGGTTACATCAAGTTTTCGTGGCCGAAAGAAAACAACAGAAAAAGGAACTCGATCGCACGCACATCCTCGATATCGCAGGCTTCCAGAATCACAGAACTGGATGATGTATCGGAACCTAATGAAATCGCCACTTCACCGTACGGTGTCACGGTAGTTGGCCCCGCGCTACACCACCAGCTTCACAAGATGCCATGCCCGAGTTTAGCATTGATTTTTCAACCTTCGTCGGCCAACCGGAAAATTCGAGCTACGGTGCATGTACACCAAACGGGACAACTCCGTCACCCGTTTTTCATAATGCCTCTGTGGAAGTCGCGTCCATGGGCGCGCCAAGGCTGATACCTTCTCAGTACGGCTACGAAGCCAAGATGGACCCCACAGACCGGCGCTTTTGGCAGTTTTGTACGTCAACAAGGCTGAACATGGTGGCTGCCTCTTGGTCATATCGCGCATGTTACAGATTCTAGGATATGCTAACGCACGTATAATCAGATATCCGCAACTGGTGCCCGGGCCGTAGTGTCCTGGAGGAGACAAATTTATGGCTGAAAGACTTTGCGCAAATGCACAAATGTGTCGGTGTTCGCTCGGCCCTTCAGAGTCTAGCGGGATCTATATATACGACTATCAGCCCCTTGACTCAATACGAAACGCAGTCAATAAACGATTTGAGGCTGCCGAGAAGCGGTTTACTCAATTGCTTAATGACGCAGCGACTTATCAGGACGAGACGCAAGCAAACGAACTGATCACTATTGCTGTCATTTTGTCAATGCAGGATGTAAGTCGCCTGTCACCCGCAAACATTGGCAGACCAAAAACGACCTTGATATGTTTTCAAGCTTGTGTTGACAAATTGACTAGATTGTCTTAACCGAGCGACGACTGAAAAAACCTTTCACGCCACGCTGGCTTCAGGGGTTCCGCCATGGAGAAGAATTATTGCAAGCAACTGACCACGGATCGCGCTTTTGGAGAGCGTCAAATATCCAAGCATCCTCGTTGCGGATCTCTCAGTCTGTCATCGTGGGTCGCGCGGTTATCCTGGCTCAGCCCATGTCTTCATTGCCTCGACCGGAAGAATTCGACATGGAGAAGGAGGCCTCGAGATTCGCATGGCTACTCTATGGGACTGAAAAAGACATGTATCAGATCCATGGCGGCTGTGGCTTTTCGAAGAAGTTGCTCCATATTTTGAGCCAAGTTACCTATTGCGCAGCCCGCTTACATCAAGATGCAGAGAGTCAAATAGTCCCCATGACGGCTGATTATATCCGTCAGGAGCTCCTGAGAATGAGGCAATGGAGCGCCGAATCGCAAGACTGGGAAGTTGTCAACTCTTCACATGCTGTCATTGATTGGGTGCGTCATCAATCGACGGGGTACATCATTGATGAGAATTCAATCATGACAGACGTCACCGCTGAAGCGTGGCGTATTGCTGCCATACTTTACCTGCTGTGTCGGGTGTACCGGTAAGCTCCATGGTATACTGGCTGACGCCTGCATGTAATTGCAGCCCGACTTGTCTTCGTATTACCCGTACTCACGCACTCCGACTTTATAGGCTCCCTCGAAACCACCCAGAAGTTGTCTCCCACTTGGACGACCTCGGACGGTGCATTACGATCATGCCGACGTCTGGTATGCAATTCACCGCGCAGGCACCCCTCTTCCCCGTGTTCTTGCTGGGGATCTTGGCTTCTCTACCCGAGCATAAAGCCGTGTCTAGCAAATGGTTTGACGAAGTGCTACAAACCCCTGTCAGAAGTGTTAGTATCTCTGACGCGAAATTTCTTCCAAAATCTTGGGTGAGATTATCTTTTGACTAATGACCCATCGTCTCCTTCCACAGAGCGTTCCTCCACTGTATGCAGCGTTACAGATCATCTGGGGATGGATAGACATTGACTTCCCGTTGTCGCTACGGCCAAGTCTTGAGGCCGCGCAGCCAATTCATCTCCGCCATGCATGGTGGGAAAGATTGGTGAATAAAGTACAAGAGCAAGAAAAAGAGATTTTGTGTTTGACATAAACGTGAGCACATCAAGCAAGGTGACACTAAGAGGCTGTATACATCTATCTACGCGCATAATGCGGCCTTGCCAGGAACCTGGCCTGGAATGTCACATCTTTGTGGTGGGACAAAGACAGCAACGCATTCTTGTGGTAACCTCGCCACGTCCGCCTTTTGTGGGAGACAATTGCCGCCCTACAGTTGTGCGGAGCACATGTGCACTGCGTAGTTGTGTCATGCATCTCATGATACATCAGATACGCCGCTGTCTCCATCCTCGTCGAGATCTCGGGGATCCTTGAGTTTGATGATATACTGGCCTGGATATCAACATGTTAGCTCCGATTCAAGAGCAAATCGGGGAGGACGACCAGGAAATCAGGGCGCTCGAAACTTACGGAACTCGGAACCCTCAGCTTTCCAAACGTCCACAACGCTCAAGCCTGCCTTGGAACACATGATTTGGACATTGTTCTCGCAGTATTTGTGTGAATCAAACCAGTCGACCTCTTCGCCAGTCTGAATCACTCGACCAAGCAGAGCGCAGTCGATGTTTCTTTTGGCACGAAAGTACACTCGATGCCTGGTAGTGGGGGTATGCTCAAGACTGCAGCAGAACTGCCAATTAGCCTCGACAAATACATCTTGCCCTAGGCACCTGTTTATGTTGTCGAATCCATTGAGAAAGAACTTCCTATAGAGGTCTTCTCTAGCATGATATGCAGCCTGGATTTTGTCCTCGAACTCCTCAGCCATGTGGGCGTCCATGCCAGCGATTAACAGATCTCCCGGACGCATGACATTCTTCCACGCCTTCAAATGATCCACCGCCCGCGCCCATTCATCGTTGCAGAGTACCGAGCCCAACGACAGGAACAGCCTTGGGCCTTTGATGTGCCTCGCCACAAAATCCTGTCCATCCTCGAAAGTGCCCCAAAGACCCGCGCAAGTAACATACGATCCAGGCGCCGAGTGTAACTCGGCCAAATGCCCTACGTTGTGTGATAGCGAGGCTGCAGAAATATCAAGAGCAAGGTATGTGGCCGAAACCTTTGTCTTCTCGAACGCGTCTAGGAGATGGTCGACTTTTCTCGTGTCACTTTCGCCATCACGTCACGTCAGCCGATACCTATTATCCTCGAGACAAACTCGCGCATGGTCCAATTTCGTGGATTCGTCATCTTGTGCGTCAAGAGTGGAGTACTAACCCTGCTCCAATATCTACCATGGTCACGCCCGGTGAAACAAGACGTGCGATCGACTCTCCGTGCCTCTTGAACAGCGCTATCTCGTCGTGCGTCTGGTAGAATTCTGGAGTGAAGATGATTTCATTCCAGATTGGCAGTCCATTGTCGTCATACAACAACTCGTCGGGAAGGGTTGGTATGTTGCCCCTGTCGTACGGCGCCTGCAACGTGCTCAATAGACGTTCCGTAACATCGCCAGGCATATTAGCACCTCCAATATTGATGACACTGCCGTGGGCTAGTGCTTTGTTCAACGGAGGAGCCATGATGTAAGGGGAAGATGTACGATAATGCCCAGACGATGAGAACGACAGCCCAGGGGTTTTTTTTTTTGGACGAAAGACGGCGGAAGACAGGATGACTCCGCTGCCCCAGCAAACCACGGCTCGAACCCGGCCGAATTTACCGGCGGAAACTAACAAGACTGAACGAATTTTTCAAGTTGAATTCATCCAGAAGATGAGAGGAGAAGACGAGAGCGTTCCGAGCCGGCCTCGGTGAAATTTGGTAGTGTCGATATTTATTGGCGACGAAGCGAAGGTGGTTTATATACGCACATATATGCCGACATATATCTATCGTCCGGGTTCATCAGGAACGACCCTGCTTGCGGAGCCATGAACAAAAGGTGATGACAGAGAAGCACAGCGGTGAGAGAGCGAGTGAGGGACCGGGGGGGTTATGATGTAGAGCAGGGTTGAGGGAAAAATCAGGTCAAAGAAGAGGACAATGAAGGATTTGTTCCCGGCCAGTTGACAGGGCTTCTCATTCACCTACCTGGTAACTTATCAATTATTGGATGGATGATGCTTTGCGAGATGACGGAATGCTGCTGCAAAGTGCCGAATGTCATGAACAATTGAGTATCATTTGGACAAAACGCTTACAGGCAACAGGTAGTATGCGGAAGGCAAGGACAAGGACAAGGACGACAAAAGAAGTAAAAAAAGATATCAGAAAATGGCCACCGTTTGTTGCATGCGTTAAACACTCGTGTGTGCTTGAACAGCGTTTAGTTGGGTTACGGAAACGGATGTGAGAGAATAGAGGATCCTTCACGCCCGTTGCCTTTCAAAAAGGCGAAAACCACGCCGCAACGAAGAAAAATCGACAACTCTCTAGAGAAAAGGCCCACCAGGAGTTGAAGATCATAATAGGCAGCATCGAGTTGACGGCTTTATTGCGAGTGGAGATGAATGCAAGCATAGGTATGTATGTATGTATGTATGTACATGAGTGCGGAATATGTACATGTATTCAGGCAAGGACGGACCTACACATTGCCCTGCCTGCACCTACACATACATACACATACATACATAATATGTTCGTACATACGTACATACGCACCCGCCACCAGGATCCTACGACATACATGTATGTATGTAGTCATGGTTTGTGGCCATCCCGTCCTCAGGATCGGGAACGGAACGCCTGTGACTCCGCCCTCCTGCCCACGATAGGGGGCGGTGCTACTAATACATAATACTGCGCAACAGACATTTCGGAAAAGGGGGCAAATTGGAACAGCTTCACCATGCATGAACGTACACCGTACATTACGTGTAGGGCGGTACATGGATGGTGGCGTCGACTGGACGAGTCCGGTACTCACTCATCTCCACCCATGGCACCCACGGCATGCATGGGGAGGGGGAGGCAGAGGAGTCAGTCAGTATCTTCAGGTCACGACTCCCTCGTTTCTCCTGAGCAATGTCAAGCATGTGCATGTGCATGTGCATGGGTGGTGGTGGGCAGTGAGCAGCAGTATGCCAAATCACCACACGTACGGAGTAAGTAGCACGACATATTATGCTGGTTTACGGAATACATACTTTCCATTCATGAGTCATGACTGATCAGGTCAAGTTTCCGAGCGAGGCAAAGAAACGTCGTTGTACCGACCCTTGCACGCCACTAGCAGTATTATTATATGTTGCAGTAGAGTGAGGCGGGACGAGGCCCGTCCCGGGACACGGAAAAGAATGGTAACTATGTACATACGCAAGCTGACGCGGTTCATCTGCTCGAGAACGGCCCGGGAATCGGGCAGTCAACTTGTGGTTGGACTGAAACTGAAACAATGCCGAACGAATGATTGGCAAGGTTGGTGTGACGGGATAGATGGTCCGACTTGCCCTTTGTGGACAAGCAATACGACGGAACAAGACGAGGAGGAGAGAAGAAATTGTCCGAATGGTCGGTTGGGATCTACGTGTCGCAAACTTGACAAGCGTCGAGGAGAAGAATTGCAAATTTGTTCGTCTACTCCACTACTCACTCCATTGATACTACAATACAATGTAAGGGTTGAATGTTTGTTGACTATTGCATGGGATGCGTGCCCCCTGTCTGAAAATTTGGCAGAGAAAGAGAAGGCAGGCACTTGTTGGCCATGTATTCATGTATTCATGTACACATTCATCCACCCAGCCAGCTTCGTGGCTTCGTGGCTTCGTGTCACGTGTACAGTCCAAAGTGAGCCTGGCAGCCGTGGGGCGGCAGCGGAGACTGCAAAGCGCCAGCTGAGAACAAAAAGTGCGGATGCAGAGGTCAATGTATTATCATGTATCATCATCATGTATTATGAAATGCAAATGCGTCGTGGGCGGCTGGGCTGGGCTGGGCTCACTTTTCAGGTGACCACTCACTCACCAATCAGTTTGACCTGGTCCCAGTCCCAGTCCCAGTCACTCCGTCTGGCACAACCAAAGTCTGCTCGTCGTTCTCTCATCAGTGATAAGTTGATGCGTTACATAATTATACCGAGTAACCACGTCGCATCATTCCAAAACTTTTCGCCTGCCGCGCAGAGTGCAACAAGTCCTTGCCACGCGCTGTCTTATTCGCCGAGTCTCATGGAGTCATGGTCCGACCTTTTTAATAATGCGGATAGTGCGGCTCCGTCGTTCCTCGAATTTTCAAAATTTACCCATGCACCACGGGTCCACGACAACCCCAGCTAGCGACGTGCAATATCGGCGTGCAATATTAGAATATCGAGCCAACTTTGGCAAGGCACGCAGGTCACACGATTGAGCAATGAGACGGAAATCTTTTCTCCCCTACTTCCTTCTTCCTTGCCGCTCAGTGTTCCATTCGGCAGCACGGCGTCGGTTGGCACTGCAAGTGGACGCACGCACTGCGGCCAGCACCTTTGGTGAGGCACACTTGTTCTTCCTTCTTTCCTTCTTTCATTGTTTTTCGTCACTTCCTTTTTGTTACCCTACCGTCCTCCACTTATTATATCATTCCGAAAACAGCTTCCGATGTGACGAATACTCCCATGTCGGCCACGGTGTTCGCTATCGCGACCGGGACCGGGAGAGAGAGGATGAGTTCGAGTTCAAAACCGCCGAGGACCTTGGCCTTGTGTGTTTGATGTGATCCTTTTCAAGAAATTCGGAAGAAGCCCCGTCAACATGATGAAAGGTCGCATCCTCTGCTTGGTCTTGGGATACCCAGGCTGTACGGAGTATGGAGTACCGGCCATATACGCCAACCCATCGATCGCTGGTAGTTGGGATTGGTCTGCTTGATGTCTCTCTCTCAAGCCACGCAAAGAAATGATTAAACTAATGTACTCCGTATATACACACAATGGAGAGAATTGGGTCAAGGGACCCTAGTCAAAACCGATTCTTATTGGCGGATATTGCCCGACCAGGTGCGAAGTTTCCTTACTGTTTTTTTTTCCTTTTTCTTTTCAAATGGGAGAGAAAAGAGAGTCCCGCTGGCTGTCTTGATTCGTGCTTTCGGCTCTTGGATCCTTGTGCTACGAAGCCGCGCGATATTGCCGTGTCATGAAGAAAGGTTGCGATGCCTGGTCCTCCGCCGTCAGCCATGGTACACATTAATTGATGTGTCGTTCGAATACATACGGAGTACTCCGTATAATAATCCATCAATCTTCGGACCGAGCACAACAGGGTTCTTGGATCTTGATCAACATCAACGACGTGCCGGGCCCACCCACAAGATCCTGGGCACGGCCCGTCTTTCCTCAGGTGCTCCCGTGCGAGTTGTACATAAGTGTTGTACTCCGTAACGGCGAAGGGGATGATGCTTGTCGAGGAGAGAATTAATAGGCAGCGACTCTGAGAGGAAGGAAGACATGCACGAACATGTACGAGGTTTCGTATGTGGGACTATTAGCCATGACCATGAGATAGATCATCGACAAGCCAGGCGCGCATGCGCAGATTACATGTAATCGTTTCTCGCGCCTCTACGGAGTACTCGCATCAAGGATGACAGGTGTCGGCCGTCGCATGCAGCTTTCTCTTGCCTTCCGCGTCGGATAGCCCTGGAGGCGCGAGGCGCGATTCGGGACATGGCTTCGACCGACTTCTTCATCACTGCACTTGCAGTAGCCCCATCGCGGGTGCACCGTGTTGTATGTAATACCCCGTCACCCGTCCGGTCCGTCGGACTGGCCATGGCTAAACGTCATGTTTGAGCAAGGGCTGAATTTGTACTGGCCCAACGTGGGAATGACTGACTCGAGGGTATTATCCACTATGTTTTCCTGTCCTGCATTGGCCAGAGCCGTTCCAAACATTGATCGATCAACCCGACAAGTCCGGTTGTGGGCGAAATCGGGGTTGGTGATCTGGGAAGAGTGAAAAGGAGTCAGGGGACCATGCATTCTCCGCAGGGAACGGGGTTTGTTTGTCCGACGATGACCAGAGGCTCGCGTGGCACGGCGCGCACGCATCACGGTCTAGCCATGGTCATATTACTCCGGATGAAGCTTGTCGTCACTGTTCCTGGGCACATATTTGCATGTTGCCCACGCCCGTAACAAAGTGACAGGTGACAGGTCGTGCTTGGAATGGGGTTCATGGAGGGTTGAGACAACATTCAATGCATAGGGAGAGAGGAGAGGAGAGGGGGTTCAGTTATCACGGCCCGTGGTCGGCCAACGGGCTAATAATACCACGACTTGGATCGCCGCGCATCACTTTTCAAAAAAAAAAAAAAAAATTGGTTTATACTTTTGCTCAAGCAGACAGACAGGCAGCTAGACATTTTTCAAACGGCTTGCTTCTCCCAAAATATCCACCACCGCTTTGCTTTCTCGACATTGGAGTTCTTACTCGGCTCCAACTTCTCACGCACTGAAGAGCGGTTATACTTCACATTAATTAGGACTACTCATGTCTGGCAAATGGTCTATGGGGTTGCTGCGGATCCATCAAGTTTGTGTTCTATCTGTCTTGAGCATCAGCTGTCGGAATTGGACTAGTGCCCATAAAGAGGAGAAAACTTGCGAGACTGAAAGTTATTTCCCGCGTCTGCTCCAAGAATTTGATCTTCTCGCCAACTGATTGTTTGGATTGACCCTATTTCATGTCCGTGCATCTGCGCACAGTTCCAGGATTAAACATGAAGCTCTTGTGGCCGCAGTGACTCTCAATTCATCCATGAGAATCTGGGAAAAAGAGAAGAAAAAACCTCCAAAATGCCACTCCAATTTCTATCCCAATTAGCAACCAATCTATGACTGCCAAACACCAGGGAACAAATATTCAATCTTCTTCATGGCCTCGGCATCCCGACCTTCAGGCTTGGTCATGAACTTCAAGCCGCCCTGGGCGTACCCCTCCCAGTACTTGGCCGCGACCAAGTCGCTGTGCTCACTTTCGCCGAGTTGGTCCAGGACAGCAGCAACCAGGCGTTTGGCGTTGTTGACGTTGGCCTTCATATACTTCAATACCAGCTCGACATTGACGTCCTCAAACGAGTGCCAGCAGTCGTAGTCGGTGGCCATGGCGATGACCTGGTACGAGAGCTCGGCTTCGCGGGCGAGTTTGGCTTCGGGCAGAGTGGACATGTTGATGACGGAGCCACCCCATGCTCTGTACATGTGAGATTCGGCGCGGGTCGAGAACTGGGGACCCTCTGTTTGTGGGAGAGGGGAGAGGAGGAGAGGAAGGGGAAAAAGAAGTCAGCTTGTGTGGTAGATTTCATCGCAAGAATTATAATGAATGGGATCGGGGCTTCGGGGAGCAGAATGACGAACCCATCACGACAAGAGTTCCCTTGTCGTGCAAGACGACGCCGTCGCCCTCCATGCTCTTGGCGCAGCGCTTCACGACAGCGGCCAATGCTGCGTCAAAGGGGTCCGCGAGTCCAACGTGGCCGACGATGCCGCCCTCGAAAAAGGTGAACGGACGGATGCCCTTGGTTCGGTCGATGACTTGGTCGGGGACGACGAAGTCCATGGGCTTGATGTGCTCCTGGAGGAGCCCACGGCCGAAGGCAATGACGCATCGCACGCCGATGTGGCGGAGGGCGGCAATGTTGGCTCGGTTGGGGACCTCGTGCGGCGCGAACTTGTGGTGGAGGCCGTGGCGGGCCAGGAAGGCGATGTTGACGCCTTTGTGGGAGAGGATGCGGATGGGCGAGGCGGGAGGGCCCCAGGGCGTGATGGGATTTAACTCGGCAATTGGCTCGTAGCCCTCTAGTTGGCCGAGGCCGGTGCCGCCTATGACGGCGATGTGGACGGGGTCTAGGGAAATCGTCAGTTTTTTTTTTTTTTTCGCGTCAACTTTTTGGAGAGGGATATCTGGTTGAACGTGCTGTCGAAGGTGGTGGGGAGCTGGGACATTTTTTTATGTCCTTTTTTTTTTTGAGGTAGACAAGCTCGGTGAAGTGAGGCGGTGTTGATATGGGGTTTGGCGAACACGTTGAATTCAGGGTTTGAAGAGAAATTTATATAAAAAAATTAAGATGAATTGAGATGTTCTTGTTTATGTTGACCGAAGCAAGGGAAAAAAGTTAAAGGTCGCAATGATGCGACGGCGGAACCGTTTTGGGGGGTACCTGCCATCCCATCCCTCTCATGGAGGGCAATTTGGCAAGCTTGTTTTGTTTGGCGCACATGTTGCTTGCTATCGATAAGGCTGGCAGATGGGAGAGAAGGGGTGCTGGGCAAGGAAGCGAGAAGCGGCGAGAACCATCTGGGTTCATTCACGGCTATTGAGACAACTCTTAATGAACATGTAACACAAGCGATTTATGTTTGTTCCACATGCAAAGGCTGTCCGCGGTTTGTTGCTGACCAAGCACCAATCAACCAACCAACCCCTGGTGGCCACAGAAGCCCCGTTTTCTGCCCGAGCCTGGCCCCATCGAAATCTTGAGTGACGAGCAGCCAACCTCACCGACTCAAAATCCCTTCTCCAACGTCATTGCGCATCTCAGCTTCTTTGCCCGTTTTTCGCCGCTGCTAACAAGCACGGCAGGCCAGACGGAGATACGAGTGCAGAATGACACAGCTGGCAGACGGCGCGTCGCCGACTCCCGGCACTGGAAATGACACCACGGGCGAATCCATTGAGGAGCGATGCTTCTCCGCAGCTCTCATCTGCCTCGAGGGCCACTTCACCCGTTCTCCCCCATGGGACCCCAGACTGCGGCTCGAGTGAGTTCCATGATTTCCAAAACGCTAGAGAAGACACATACTCTAAGGACGTCCCGGTGCGTACAAACCAGCTCCCCTGTGTCTCGGTCCCCCTTTTCATTCTCAAACTGAAGAGCATGTGCTGACCTGGAGCATCGTTGTTGTTCTGCATAGAGAGGCATTGTCTCGCAATGTTGCCATCTGGATATGGCTCACCAGGATATTTGCCGCTGCCATCCCTAGCCTTACAACCAGAGCGGTCGGGCCGCTGTCGAGCTTGAACGACCCCGAGAAGGCGTCACCCCCAGGAGAGCACAGCCTTGATCGTCATGAACCACGCCAGTATGAAAGAGGACCTTGGGACCTTGATCAAGTTGATGCACATTGCGAGAAATCTTTTGGTCAATGCTGAGCCGGAAGTTCCGCAGGATATATGTGCGGCTGTGCACTTTGACCAGATGGTGTATCAGACTATCATCCTTTGCGTAAACGTCACGAGTAAAGGGTACGATGGGGAGATTCTGGACGAGACCCAGAGGCTCAAGCTGGCTGATATCACCGAGCTATGTGAGTGCGAAATAAGCATTCCCTTCCTCTACAGGATCGACTCTGTTCTAATGAATGACCCTGTAGACAAAAAGCTGCTCGTCACCTCCCTGCAGCAAGCGCATAATTGGACCGCCAAGCATGACCGCAATAAGATGTCCTTCTGGTTCGATGTCCTGTTCGACGAGGACGAGAGTGCCTTTGGTGGCCAGGATGACGGAGTCGGCGACGGCTCTGGGTTCAGGCCAGACGTGGCCAAACAGCAAATCCAGCATTGGCTGGAGCGGAACTCGAAGATGTGCGACACGGCTAGAAAGCTACTCAAAGACTACGCGGAGAACCAGTCTGACAAACCACCCGGCAATCTGGCGCCTATCCGACCGCTGGCTTGGAACTGGCTGCCCGAAGGTACTGTCAATATGCCCGGCGACGTTGGGGACAGCAACGAGAAGATCAATCCTGTGTGGAAACCGGACGAGACAGACAAGTTCGAGCAGGACAGGGCTTATGGTCGGGTGTCCCGAGAGATTGATACTTGGTGGTTGCGAGCGCGGGACCCAAACTATGAAGAATGGACTGTGCATACGCCGTCGGTGGAATTCGCACAATCTCGAGCCGAGCATTGCAAGACGAACTTGATTCATCGATACTCTCACTCATACCACGGCGATCATTCACCGCCCCCGAAGCTGCCGACGACGAGCTGTCAGAACAAGACCATTGTCATCACTGTCCTGAGTGTTTTGGGTGTCATCACCATCATGACCAAGAAGAAGAAGATGATGACCACCACCAACAAGAACACGTGCATGATCATGACCACGACCACGGCCACGGCCACATCTGTGAGCATCATCATGATCACGACCACGACCACGACCACGACCACGACCACGACCACGAACTTGAGCACGACGTTGGATGTGAGCACCACCATGACCATCATCATCGTCATCACCACCACCATCACCACCACCACCACCACCACCATGACCATATGCACGACTATGGCCATGACTACGAGGATATAGATGATGAAGACGACGACGAGTCCTATGGCGAGGGCCCTTGACCGGGCTCCTTACCGAAGTGCCCAACATCCTTGACCCGAAGCAGATTGAAGCATTGCATATGATTGTCAAGTCTTGCATCCTGGACAATGCGGGATCTGGTCTCACCCGTGCTGGAGAGAACCTGCAAAAACGAGATGCAGAATGTTTCTAGCCTTGGACTGCGGCAAGAGTCTGCTGCGAGAGCTTCTCGTCTTCATTGCCGTCTGGGACAAAGATGAACAGTCGCTCATCTTCCAGGTCACTACCCAGATAGTGGAGGCCCTTCACCACAGTGCCTTGATTCCATATGCATGGAACTCGCTTCGTATTCCCAAGGATATAATTTCCCCGGCGCAAACTGTCCTTCTACGACTTGTCAACCACATGTTTAGGGCCAGACTCAACAACAATGCCAATAACACCGCTGGTATTGCTACCAACATCGCCGCGCATAACAGCACCAATCCTAGTAATGGTAACAACCCTGTCACTACTCCTACGACTACTACCAATGCTGCTCCTAGCGGTGGCAACGCCGGCGTCAGCGTCAGCAACAGTAGTAGTAACAATAGCTCCACCATACCTTTACCCCATGAAAAGGACCAGTCCAGAGACATCAAGCTCGTCCACTTCTTCTTCAGCTTCTTTCGCACGCGCGTTGTGCCCGAGTGTGCCGCGTTGATGCACCTGCAGGCCCAAATTCGCGAGGATAAATGTGATTCGGCCGAATTTCCCGTCGACAGCTGGGATATGGAGCGTGCCAAGGACGGTCTTGCGCAGTATCTAGATTTCCTCACCACAGTCGCCGAAATGACGGATACGCGCACAAAGCTCATCGAGTGGGAGACGGTCTACGACCTCATCGCCATACTAAGCGGCCTCGAAGCAGGGGTTGCCAAGAAACCTTTGATCGAACTGCCCAGGCGCTCGCCCAAGACGAAATCGAGTCCTCCGACCCCCAACCTGAACAATACTAACCCGATGATCGAGCGGCCCTATGCCGCAGAGCCCTCATCTCCTTCCCCTCCCTCCCACCGCCCATCCAAGAATCTGCCCACAAGTTCCCTGGCCCGGCATCAAGGGCCAAATATTCATCATCCTCGCCACGCTTCTCCAACCGGCCGCCGGGCAAAGCAGCCCTGGCAATCCCCTCGTACAATCCCAAATGGTCAAATTCAACGGCATTGTGCCTCTCCTCAACAGCTGCACGTACGATGACCACAACCCGTTTGCAAAGGAGCGCGTCACGATTTGTCTCAAGTGGCTTCTGGACGGGTGCGAAGCAGCCAACAGTTTCTTCAGAGAACTCGTCAGCATGTCGCCTCAGGCGCCTGGGCTGAAACCCCCTGTTGGTTCGGTAGTGTCGACGCTGAGAGTGGACGGCATCGAAGGTGAGATCAAGGTCCAAGTGAGAAGCGGGGCGGGCCCGGGACGTGTCGTCGGCGAGGTGGCGGATGAGGAGGGCGACTTCTTGAAGAAGGCTGCGAATATGAGGTTGGGTGACGGGGCTGTGGCGATGGGAAGAAGTCTGGAGGATGATTTCATGGCATAGGTCGATTCCCCTCCTGGCGCATTGGCCCGATTTTCCCTTATACTCATGGCATGTATGCCTTCTCTGTCGAGGCGTTTTCTCTTTTTTTCTCTCCCCCTTTCCCTCTTAAAGCATGCATCATGACAGCATTTGTAGGCGTACATGGAACATGCGTACATCGCACTCTGGTATTGGGGTCATAAAAATCTGCCAGTTTCGTTTAATATTTGTCACCTCTGCTTTCTTTCCAGTGTTAAAATAAATGCATGCTTGAAAAAGATGTATACAAAAATAATCGCCCTATACACAAAAGAGTTGGGACGACGCTCGAACAAATCGGTGAAATCCGGAAAAAAAGTAATGCTAAATGTGCATCGGTGCGCAGCCCTCTCTTTTAGAAACACCTCGTTCCGTAAATTGCATTCCCATACACTGTAAAGAAGCGAACATTGCAAAGACTAGATACAGAGGGTCCCTGGGAACATCGCATTGATAGATGACCAAATGAGAAATTGGGTGCTTTCTGTTTCCTTTCCTCCTTGCCCCTCCTTGAATATTTTTGGAGAGGCGTCACTGCAAGTCCGCGTGGTTTGAGGCGGCATCCCTTTCTCTTTTTTGGGTTTCCTTCTCTTCGTCTTGTGATATTTAAGATTTCCACCGGTAAAGCTTCCTTCTACACCCCATTTGACTTGAGGTTTCCCTCCATCTTCACAACGTGCTCGACGAGATCGGCGATGGTGCAGACCTTGAGACCCCACTTTCTGGCAAAGGCGATGTTCTCTTCGCCCCTCATCATGCCAGCTCGGGTGAGAATGGGCTGTCCGGGCGTAGGTTCGCCGTCCTCGACGAGCTCGGCGATGGCGGCGGCAGGGTTCTTGCCGGCGAGACGGCAGAACTCGATGGCGGCCTCGGTATGGCCTGTCCGTTGGCGGACGCCGCCGGGGCGGCGCGCAGGGGCAGGATGTGACCGGGGCGGATGAAGCTGGAGGAAGAGGACTTGGGGTTGGCGAGGAGCGGCAGCAGAGGGCTCGGTCGTGGGCACTGATGCCTGTGGTGACGGACTCGTGGGCGGCGTCGACGGAGATGGTGTAGGCGGTGCCGCGGCAGTCCTGGCTGGCCGAGACCATGACGGGCAGCTCGAGGGCGTCGGCGCGCGAGGGCATGATGGGCGCGCAGATGAGGCCAGAGGTGTAGCGGACCATCCAGGCCATCTGTTCGGTGGTGACGTCCTCGGCGGCAATGATCAGATCGGCCTCATTCTCGCGGCCGGGGTCGTCGAGGACCAGGATGAATTCACCTCGGCCTGGAGGAGGTCTTTGTTTAGCGCCGGCTGGTACGGGTAACTACTGCATCGCATGAATGCAGGCAGGCAGGCACACACACGTCGGGGCGGCTACTTACGGAAAGCCTCGATTGTGTCGGGGATGGAGTCGAATTGACTCGTCGGTATCGTTGAAGCTGGCATGTTGGGTTGTGGAGACGGAAAGAACAAGAGGTTATCGAGAGGACTGAAGCCGGCCCGTGACGAGGTGTCGCTTTGTTTTTATGACGGGAAGGAACGAACCGTGAGCGGCGGTGGTGGGTTGGCGTTGTTTAAGTTGGCGGGTGATGGAGGGAAGGAACCGGGTGGGCTGCTGCTTTCCTCGGTGCGCGGGATCGTCATCGTCAATTGACGGACCAGTGGTAAGCTGAGGCCTCGCGACGACCGGATTATTTGCAGAAATATCGATTGACAGATTGAGAAGAGTGCCCCGGATCAGGAAGCAGGAGAACATGACGAAGCAAAATAGGCTCGGCTTCTGACCTGTTTAGCCACTCGGCATAATCTTTTACGAAGGACGGCAAACGCATGTGAAGACTGAAGAACGAAGTACCTGTGCGTCCGCCCCAAGTTCTGAGTGTTGTCCAGCGCTTCATTGCGGTTGTGCTCGTCTCCATCTCGAGACATCGCCCTCCCCTCGACATGCTGCACTACGTTGATACCCCCATCCATGTCTATCTCGTACATGACGAAATGAAAGAATGCTGTCTAGACATGGCCATGTCCCAGCCATACATAGAGCTCTGTCAGAAGCTCACACAAGTGGGTCCTTGGCGCCTGCCTCGCAGTGCTGGTTGGTCTGGTCTGGAATCCCACAGATTTCCGCTCTCCAGCTTCTACATACTTCTTCTAACCAGCTCTGTTTCTCGACAGCATCAGATTGAGCGCCCATGACGCCGCCGTTGAGAACAGCCGGTCGCGTCCTCGGCCGTGTGAGGATACCGCACTCGAGCGCTCCTGCGCGAGGCGACGCCTGCCCACGCGTACACTCGGACAAAGCGTGCCCGCCTACGAGCCAGCAATGGCATTCGACCTTTTCATCCGTGAACCCCAAGAGGTCTCGCATTTCAATGCCCTCGCTTCCGAGTGGTGGGATCCTCACGGTTCGTCCCGGCTTCTACACCTGATGAACCCGGTGCGGCAGGACTTCATCAGGGCTGCCTACAATCGCGACCCGAGACGACAGCTTCCAGATTACAAGATTCGACCTTGACCTACCTCGATATCGGCTGCGGTGGCGGTATCTTTGCTGAAAGTGCTGCACGGCTGCCCACAACGAAACGAGTCACAGCGATTGACCCGACACCCTCCGTCCTGTCCGTTGCAAAAGCTCATGCAAAGAAGGATCCGTCGCTAAGCGGCAAGCTTTTCTACAGACAGAACTCCATCGAGGAACTCGAGGTGCCGCTGGAGAACAAGGATCGCTACGACGTCGTCAGCTTATTTGAAGTTATTGAGCACGTAGACGAGCCAGGTCCCTTCCTGCAACGAGTCCGGCCATTTGTCAAACCCGGTGGATGGCTGGTCATAAGCACGATTGCGAGAACGTGGATGAGCTGGTTCACGACAAATTTGCTGGCAGAGGATCTTTTGCGCATCGTTCCGCGCGGGACTCACGACTGGGACAAGTACATCAACGAGGAGGAGCTGCGGCGGTTCTTCATGGGCCAGGGTTGGGACAGTCCTAGAGTCATGGGCGTCATGTATGTTCCGGGGCTGGGATGGAAGGAAGTGCGGGGGCGAGAAGGTTGGCAACTACTTTTTTGCCGTGAGGAGGAGCACCGACATGAAGTAGTTGCTGGCATGAGAGGCAGTCATGGAATGACAAAGATGGCGGCATTATGAAAGGACAAGGCGGACGGTATACCCGACAGGATGTGGGATAAGCTGTGTTTACTACGTTGACGCTGGGATGAGCGGCTTGCATAATCCAAAAACTGCACATTCACTTTCAAGGTGATGAGTGAAGAGGAGAGGATTAGGAAGCAAAGTTTGAGAGGTAGACACACGAAGGCGAAGAAAAACGATAAATTTTCTTGGAGAGTCATGTCACATGTTGGCAGCCATGCCCTTTTTGTCTTGGCGTGCCTGTATTATGCCTTTCTCGGCTGCACCAACTAGGGCCCATAACCAGGCCAAGCTTTTTGGACAGTTGCATTGTGCCAAGTAAGACACGGACGACCCACAAAAAAAAAGGCCTGTCTGGTTCGCAAGTGACATGCGTCTCTTGATTCCCCTGCGCCTTCTCTGGCAGCTGGTATCGATGGAGGGATGGAGGTGAGAGGCAACAGAGAGGAAGGAACAGAGGGAACAACAGGACGTTCAACTTGCAAGGCTGCACGCACCAGACTGTCCTGCTTTCAACAACTCGAGACACGCAAGTCGTCGGCGTCGTCGGCGCCGAACCAAAAGGACCAGCCGCCTACTCCGTTGTCTGTACATATGTACGGAATAACAAATACCCACACTCCATGTGGCTGGCTGACAGCTGTGGAACAATTCGAAATGACTGACCCCGGCGACAGATCGGACAGATCGGACAGAACATGAGCATAAGGAGCATGAGGCATCGCTTTTTGGTCTTCTTGGCGCCGAGCAATTCTTTCGCCTTCTCTTGTTCTTCTCTTCTCTTCAGTCCCTTCCGTGGACCTTGTTGGATCTCGTTCCCCGAGTCGAATCGCGTGTCACTCACGATCCAAAGTGCGAAGCGATATCCGCGTTGTGACATGTTTTGAACAAGCTGTCCAGCCAAAGGGCGCTCCGCCAGAACTGCCGTCTCTCGTTCTTCCCTCGGTTTCCTCTGTCTCCCTTGCTTGCGATGCTTGTTCGGCATGCCGCCTTGCTGGTGGTACTGGGCGCGCCATCGTGTCTAGCTCAATTCCCAGTGACAGACGCCGCGGCTCTGAATCTGACGGTGGTGCGCTCGCCAGCTGACGGCAACATCACCATCTCGTACAAGGAACCCCGTGGAGCCTGCAAAACAGCCTTCAGTCAGCAGAAACAGTACACTGGATGGGTCAATATTCCGGGTGCCTATTCGACCAATTTGTTCTTCTGGTTTGTCGAAGCTCGTCAACGAACAGATGAGCTGACCATATGGCTGAATGGAGGCCCTGGTTCGAGTTCCTTGTTGGGCTTGTTTAGCGGCAATGGTCCCTGTGAGGTTATTGAGCGGGGTATCGATAAATATGACACCGCTGCGAGGGAATGGGGATGGGACAGAGTCTCCAACATGCTATATATAGATCAGGTTCGTGGGGTCCCTCGAAATCGAATCGCATACATTTTATCTACGGCTAACCCATTTGCCATCTTTGCCATCTTTGCCATCCTCACCAGCCCAATCAAGTGGGGTTTTCATATGATAAACCTACCAATGGAACCATAATTTTTGAGAGTGGCGAGATACGTCAACCACCGTTGCCAAGAATTGTACCTGCAACGCCCTGGGCACATCTTAATGGCACATTCAGCACCACAAATACCAGCTCTATGGTCAACACCACAGAAACGGCTGCCCTTGCTGTATGGCATCTGATACAAGGCTTTCTCACGACTTTTCCTCAATATCAAAATACTTCCAATAATACCTCGGTATCTGTCCACTTATTCTCAGAGAGCTATGGCGGGAGATACGGGCCGCTGTTCGCCGAAAAATGGGAGCAGCAGAATCAGAAACGAGTGACAGGAGAGCTGCGTGCAAATTCGACCGTGGAAGTTCGACTTGGCTCTCTTGGCATTATGAATGGATGCATCGATCCGGAAATCCAGGTCCCGTACTATCAATCTTCGCAAACAATAACACCTATGGGTACAAGGCACTCTCCGATACAGAAGCCAATTACCTCTCTGCCAAGTTCGGTTCCCCGGATGGCTGCAAAGCCAAACTTCAAGATTGTTTAGCCGCAGCCTTGGCTTTGGATCCGAAAGGCGAGGGCGCAACGCCAACGTGAACTCAAAGTGCGCAGCCGCCAACGACGCCTGCTTCGTCATCGAGGAGGCTTATTACCACAGTGGTCGCAGTGTTTATGATCTGGCCGCGCCGTATCATGACCCTAACCCCACTCTACGATTTATCTCCTACCTCAACCAGGGTCACATTCTCAAAGCCATCGGCTCTCCGGTCAACTACACCATGATGAACTTCAATGTGCTCAAGGTCTTCCATGACACAGGCGACCATTCCCGCGGCGGAAACATCAAGCGACTGGCAGATCTTCTGAACCGAGGCGTACGCATCGGCCTCATATACGGCGACAGAGACTACATCTGCAACTGGTACGGCGGAGAGGCTGTGTCCCTGGGAATCGCCAACCAGACTAGTCCTGAATACGCAGTGAAGTTTCCCGCTGCCGGATACGCACCGATCATCGTCAACGACACATACGTCGGCGGGCTGGTACGTCAGTACGGTAACCTATCCTTCAGCCGCATCTACCAAGCCGGCCACTCGGTGGCGTGGTTCCAACCCGAAACCGCGTTCCAAGTCTTCGCCCGCATCATGATGGGCACCTCACTCTCCACGGGCGAGGCTATCAACCTATCATCGTATAACACGACAGGCTCGTCTGCCGCCTCACACTCTGACAAGCTTCCTGCCATGCCCTCTGCAACATGCTACGTCTACATGTTCGCCAACACATGTGACCGTGACGCGTTGAGTCTCGCTTCAGAGGGGACAGGCGTAGTCATCAACGGTGTCTTGTACAGCAAGTCGGCTGACTGGTCCTTGGCATCGACGCAGCCTCTTTCCCCGACAAGCGGCAAAGCCACGTCTACGTTGGAGACACTTACGGGTGTGTTTATCGCGACAAAATCGCCGGATAGCAAAGCATTTCTTGTACATGCTCATATGAGCTGGATGCTCGTACTCTGCATATTCGGCATGCACCTCTCCAGGATAATAATGTGAGCGCACAACTAGCATCAATATTAGACAAAAGAAATTCGCGTTGAAGTTTGAACGGTTGAACAGGAAAAGTTATGAGGACGGCGAATGCATTTCTCATTCTGGTAATGAGTGTTTTCCATTTTCAGCATTGGCATAGGTATAGTTTTGTCTGAGTAAAGTGAGTGCCCACCGCGGTCCTGCAATGTAGGTTCCTTGATCACTTCATGGTTATACATGCGGGCTTGGTTTGGGAAACAGTCCGATACTGAAGTACTTTTGTACATGGGTCTGTCCATGGACTTGGGTATAATTTTGAGCTTCTTTGGAAAATAAAATCCATCCGCTACAAGGATGTCAAGATGTCTCTTGCTTCGTATTCGCACCATGTGCGCGTCTCTCCGCTCCAGCACGACTGACTCGTCGCCCATGTGAACGTCTTCCTCGTCATCGTCCATATGGTCAATAGCGCGCTGTGTCTGCTTGGAGCGCTGAACTCGTCGCAGCATGACTTCGTCGGGGTAAAAGTCTTGGCTGAACAGGGCTTTGGACATGGTCTGGAAGGCGACGGGGTCAGTAGGGAGGGTGGGCTTGGATGTGTGTGGAGGAAGAGCGAAGAGGAGACCATAGTGACGGATTGGATTTACCTGACTACAGCCGGATTGTGGACATTGAACGTTGCCTCGGGCAGGAGGTACTCCATGATGGCGGACTTTTCGAAAGTGTGCTTGCACTTGGCGTGCGTGTATGGCTCTTCCATTTGGCGCAGTGTCAGTGGGCATTTGAGACTGATGACTTCTCGCGCAACGGCTATGTCATCGCTGTCTCCATCATCGTCCTCGTCCTCGTCCTCGTCGTCGGCGGCGGTGGCGTCTGTGGTGCCTCGGCGAGCACTGCTCGCGCCTGGTAGGGACATGACGGGACGTCCGTCGGCACGGAACCAGCGCGAGGCATCGGCCAGTGGAGGTCCATTCTCACCGGCCGCAGCGTCGTGCCATATCTTCTTGAAGGCGGCGTAGTCATTGTTGAGCGCATATCGTTGATGAGGGTGAGTGCTTCGTATTCGGCCTGCTTCTGAGCTCGAGCGGCAAGATATGTGTCCCGGGTACTGGGCACGGGCACGGGTGTTTCTTCTTTTTCTTCTTCTTCTTCTCCTTCTTCTTGTTTTCCGCAGCAGGGACCGACTCCCCTGCTCCTACTTGGTCTCTGGCGCGCCGTCGCGGTTCCCTTGTGCTTGGCAGGTTCGCCGTGCTCGCTGTGGCAGCATCGGTGTACAAGTCCCCGAGGACGTCGATGTGATCTTGCAGCTGGGCTCGATGGTCAATGACGTCGCGTAGTGACTCTTCGGATTCGTTTGTCAATGCATCCACGTCCTTTTCTAGCTCGAAAAGATGGGCTTCGAGCCGCTCTTCCTCGGCTGTCTTATCCGTTCCTTTTTCTCGCCGCCGCTCACGAAGACTGCGTAATCGGTCCTGCTGGGCTCGAAGTCTTTCGTGAAGGTCTCCTACGCAGAGGCCGAGCTGTCGGGTTGCATCTTTCAGCTGCGCCTCATATGGCTGCGTGCGACGGTTGTGGGAAAGTTCACCGAGTGCTCGGCGGCCAGCGTCGTTCAGGGACATGACGGCGGCTGGTATTCGGGGAGAGTTGCGGGTGAGGTATTAGATTGACCCCTGGCCGGAGAGGAACCTGCGGCAGAGGGCGGCCACGGTTGAGGAGGCGGCGTGACATGATGGTGACTTGTTTCGCCGGTGCTTTGCTTGGGTCTGCGCAGCAAGGCGTTGTCGTCGTGATGATGATGGTGATGGTGATGGTGATGGTGATGGCGATGGCGATGGCGGCGGCGGCGGCGATGGCGTTAATGGCGATTGTGGACAGACGCGACCAGACGCGGTGTTACTGATTGCCGAGCCTCGCTCAAGGTGGTTGGCCGAATTCCCCGACCATGTGGGCGGCAGCCGCGGGCTACGGTTTTTCTGCACGGGGCTGGCGCCATGTCCGTTTCTGGCCGTGAGTCTTGCTTTCGATTTTCGATCGAATTTGTGTGGACTTCATCCATGTGTGCGGTCATGTGCCCATGGATCGTCGATCATGTTCAGTGTCAGATTCGATGATGAATGAGTCTGCAGACGTGCCTCTCTCCGGTGACACACGATGCACGATGACCCTGGGCCTGGATGTATGTATGTTTGTCGACCCGTCGGCTCATCAGCAATATGTCAGATCGTCATGGCAGCTGCTGCCTTCATCGATCGTGCATCGGAGCTCAGGCTCGGCGCCATCGGTCCAATCCGGTCGGTTTGTCCATGTTGGTGATCCACTCTGGCTTCCCAAAAGTGCAGGCTAGTACATAGCTACCAGGCGCCAGACAGCCCCAGACAGACGACAGACAGACGACAGACAGACGACAGACAGGTCGGGACAGGACAGGACGTGGTCCCTGCGGCTGAGCAGCAACCCTATGTACAGAACACAAACATCGATCAAACCTCGATCTCCAGGATTCTGTTGGAGATGGCGATCTCGAGGTCAGAAGCCGCCCCCATCGCACTCCTTCGGCAGGCTGCCCGATCTCTGATCTCTGCCCATCTCTGCCTCCTGGCCATCCCTGGCCATCCCTGGCCATCCTGGCCATTCCTGCCGTGGCCCGTCTGATGCCTCCTTCCTCCGCATGATTTTCTCCGTCATTCTAGCTAGCCTGTCTACATACTCCGTACTTCCGTGTGTACAACTTAATTCGTTATGCTATGCTACCATCGGCCGGCGGCTTTCTTGTTCTTTTCTACTTTGTCTACAATCAAGCAAGCCTCCCGTGCCTGTCTGGTGGATCCGCGATCGGAAAGATGGCATTGTCCATTTCCTGCTCTCATATCTTGGACACAATCCGCCCCTGCTGGCTGCGAGGCTGTTCAGCTTAAAGGTATGGAAGGACTTGTGTCCACAGACGAATTCTCTTGTATCTCGAGCGCTGCCCAAGAGACGCATCCGTCGTCGCCTTACCTATAATCCTTACAATCCTCCTTGGCGATTTATCCTCCTTGGCGATTTATCCTCCTTGGCGATTTCTCCTCCTTGGCGATTTCTTCTCCTTGGCGATTTCTCCTCCATCTGTTCCAGTTTGTTGTTTATGAAAACTCTCTGCAGCATTTCTCTCACAAACCGCGCGCAAAAATGACTTCCAATGTCAAGATTGCTATGAATCCATGGGAACTACATGCTCTCAGTGTAATTGACCCTCAACCTCGTGGCTTTTTCACCAATATTTGCGGTTGTTCAAGTTCTCACGTCTGGCGGAAACTAACAATGTCATGTCTCTCGATAGTATCAATTTCCCGACGATCCACTGTCAGCTGTTGTCGACCTCAAGCAGGCCAGCGTTCCAAAGAGGAGCAGATGGCGAGCTATGGCAGACCCTGTCTTCTATCCAGGGCTGTACTCAACCAGCGGCTACGACTTGATGACTATTCTGGTCAGCAAACCCGTCTCCTGTCTACTGCTATGGGAAACTCGTAACTGACCAGTTTCCCAGTTTCGTCTTATGGGTCGACCAAATCCACAAATCGAGCTTGGCCCCGTTGATTGCTCTGTTGCTCTCGTGTTGTGTGATCTCGAATTGCCCGATGAGCCTATTGTCTACGCAGCCGATGCCTTCTGTGACCTCACTGGCTATGCAAAATCAGAAGTCCTGGGTCGAAACTGTCGCTTCCTTCAGTCACCCAATCACAGCTCAAAAGCAAAGTCGAGTACTGCAGCAAAGTTGCGCGGCAAGTCCGCTGGCTCACAAATGCGGCATGCCATCAATGACAGGAAAGAAATTCAACTGAATGTTGTCAACTACCGAAAAAATGGCCAGAAATTCAACAACCTCCTCACCATCATACCCTTGACCTTGGACGACTCTGGCCACCAATACGCTGTTGGCTTTGCTGTTGAAGTCTCGTAAAGGAAATTCCGTCGTGGACTTTTGATGTTCATTACATGTCACACACGACATTTATCTCATATCGCCTCATGACTTTCATGTACTTCGTTCACAATACCCATACGCACAAAGGTTTTAGCCTATACCCTGCATTGGCGTCGTATGTGCGTGCTTTCATGCACAAATCATTTCGGGAGTTCTTTTTCTCATCTTTGCTACTTTATTCTTGCTACTGCGTCCCCATGATCAACAGATTATATTCAAGGTCGGCTCCATTTTTGGAGATTTTCTTGCCGCGGTTAGCGTTCACGTTCATCAAAGGTTCGGAGTTCACTTCAGGGTATTTTGGGAGGCAAAAACAAAGAACTAGATGGTCGTACTTGGCGACTCTGGTAGTCTGTACGAATACCACACATTTTGACAATTTTGTCGTATTCGCATCAGAGTGTATTTTTATCCTGGAGTCTAGACTGTCTCCACGTGGTGAATTTGAATTTGGCCTTGTGAGAATATACACAAACAAAATGGAAATTACATGAACCTGCTGATGAGCACGTAGAATTCACCTCTGTAGACGGGCCGATCGTCTCCTACCAGATGACAAGTGTACATCTAGCTGAACCTCTGGTTTATTGTATTCCTCCTCCTCCTCCCTCACCTTGATCATGCGTTTCTTCTTAGTAGGCGGCTGGTCAAGGTCAGCAGCCTTTCGCTTCCATCTTTTGTTTACGCGATTTCTTCACTGTCATTCCATCCTTTTCCTCCTCCTCCTCGACCTTGACAGGCTCCGCTTTCGCGCCAGGGACAACTTGCCCAGTCTTCTTCTGCACGCCTGGAGCGAAGCAACTTGTTCGGCCGCCCACGGTAATAAACGACAGCTTCGTTCCGTTGGGAAGTTTGGTCGCAGCGCCCTTGTCGCCTTTTCCCCAGCGGTAATTGAATAACCAATGCTCCGGGAACTCATCCGAGTCGCCTAATTTGTCCACCGCTGTTTGACAAACATATCGAATGGCCTCGTACAACTTCTTGATCTCCGCATCGCTGAAGCTATCACTGTACTGCTCCGGATGGAGTTTCGCCTGATACAGAGTCTCGTCGGCGACCCAGTTCCCTATGCCGCTAATCATAACTTGGTCAAGGAGGAGCGCCTTGACGGGGACGTGGCGGTTTCTCATCTTGCCGCGGAGGTAGTCCTCGGTGAATCTATCCGTATCGATGACGGGGTCTGGCCCATTCTCCATAAGAGGCGAGTGTTTTCGGATGTCGACGCCAGAACAATCGACGAGTCGAACTCGACCGAAGCGCCGAGCGTCTGTGAAGGCGACTTCTACGGGGGTTGCCGTCCGTCGTGAGTCGGAATTTCCAGAATTTAGGGGCCATTGAGCGAGGTCACTCTCTCTGAGCTTTTGTAGTAGTTTGTGTATGCTGTCTTCTCGCCCTTGATGTGTACCCATCCTGCTATGGTCAGTACGGGCGGTTGTGGGCCGATCTGAATTCAGCGGTAACACACACACCTGTCATTCCAAAATGCATGACCAGGTGTGGAGGTTTGTCTAACGTTATCCTGCGCACGATGAGCGCACCGTTGTATGTCACAAGGGGTTTGGGGGCCTTACCAGAAATACTTTCCTTGACTGCCTGCCGAGACTACCTGTTTGGTGGTGGTTGTAAGTACGCTTATGAAGCTACATACGAAATAACACAGTGTAAAAAAAAAGAAATTGAAAAGAAATTGAGAAACAAAATAGAACTCTCCATCAAGGGCATTACATCATACTTTTTCCCCATCAAGGCAGCTTCGACAGCCGCACCTGTGGTTCCCACCTTGCCAAAGACATTGCCATCGTCTATGGCAGATGCGTCCTTGATCTTCTTGCCAACCAAGTGGAGGCGGAGAAAGTGAACGATGCGAGCGACTTGTCTTGACCGTCAGTAATAGCTCGCCGTTATGAGTGCAGGTGTTTTCCGCACCTTCTGCTATCTCAGGCATCTTCGTTTTCATGAGACAGCCTTACTCACCACTTTCAGCGACACAAGTGAGAAGTGGGAAGTGAGTGAATCTCACGTGCTGCGCGCCAACACACATACATCCGCGCCAAAATTGTATAAATTGTATACCTCTGCCTTGCTTCTCACACGAAACCCCGTGACCTGCTTACGTGATCCGAGGCTTTCGTCTCCACACAACGAAAGACAATTTTGTTCGCGCCAACAATTTTCTCTTCCACCTTCTTCTTGCTCCTTTATACACACACAAACATCCCGAGCAAATTGTAAGTTTCGAATGCAATCGAGCGTTGCATCCCCTGTCCATCCTCACTTCCTGATGACACAATCAAACCGCAAACTAGAGTCTTTGACCTCTTTTGGAATGAAAACTCTGTTTTTTTACACGTCAGTCTGAAAAGAAGTCGTCTGACTTTCCAGTATCAAGCATTGCAACTGTACCTAGCGGAGCTGGTCGTGCTAACTTCAAATTTTCAGGGTCTGAAGTTCAAGTGAACTAAAGAATGGATGCCTGTAGCTGCGTTCCTGTCTCGAGCTCGCAATTGAATGGTATGTGACACCGCTTCCCCTGCAAATATACATCGCCCCCGCCTGGTTCCTGATGATCATTTTCGTATCAACATACGCTGGAAATTACCGGCTGAGACTTTTTCTTTGACGATATTCAATGGCTATTTCTGATTATACCACGTCTTCACTCTTTATTGATGGTTGCTTTGGTTGAAGACGCTTATGCTAACATCCATCAAGATTTATAGACAAGGTATGCACGAACGAATACACTCGTCCTGCACCAACCTTTTATGATGAAGCGGCACTGGGCTCTGAAGAAAAAGAAACCATGAGCAAGAAAAGCCACTTTGCGGCAGGCCTAGAAAACCTCGCCCACTGATCCGGCATCATCATCACTCGTCATTGCAAAGGCTGTACATGCAAATGAACTGACATCTGTCCAATAGTGTCTGGAATCGATGTGTTACGATGTAGTGGTGCTTCGTGCATCACAGTTTGTCAACAGTAAGCCATCCCCATCACACACCTCCATCCTGCCTTCCTGATGATACAGATGACGAGTCTTATTCGAGTTCATTCGATGCAGACATTTAATCTTTTTACCATTCATGCTTCACTGAATACGCACACGTACACTTTTCACGTTGATACGAACTACTCGATGTGTTCCATGCTGACAAGTAACAGATTTCCTACTGGTTAGTTCTTCCATCGCCATATGCGGCCAAGCCTCAGCCTGATGAACGCGAATGAAAATGACAAGCATATGTCTGAGCTTCGGCGGCGACGACAAATCATCCGCATTTTTTTCTGACTGTTACGGTTTTGCCATATTTTGATGCCATCCCTGTGCAGGGCATTTTGCTGACTTGACCAAAGATAATGATAGAGCTGCCCTTGTAATAAGCCCTTTATGTAAGTTATCTGAGCTTTGTTCTTCTCTATCACCACCTCACTATTCATATGATGTTACAAATATCACGACGGTCAACTTAGCCATATGCATTGATGACAACGCCTGTGACAAGGCACCTTCTCCTGACACTCTTCACCTTCAACACTAACCTTTGTTGCTATTTAAGCTTTGTGTCCCTGTACTAACTATAAAAGAACGATGTGACTGTAAAACATTTGCGTGGTGTTGCGGTGTACGGCGACGACGGTGTGTATCTGTAAGCGAGTGACGGCCACTGCGGCCAGTGTCTAATCTAGTCTAGGCTGCAAAATGAATCAGACAAAACATGAAACGCAATTGATTCAAACGCGAGTGTTGTTTACTTTTCCTTGCGTATCTCCTCCCGTCTGCATTGCCCGGCCCAATTCCCCATAATGCCCACCTCCCAGTCCTTGCATGGAGCCCTCACACTTGCAACTTCATCCTGAATGCATCCAATGTTATTACCTATACTCCTCTTACTATACTTTACTATACTTTATAAGAAATACTCAGCTATTTTAGATATAGTAGTAATTAGTTATATAAATAACATAAATATTACTATATTTAGAATATATAATAAACCTATAAGAGACTTAAAGCTACTTAGAAAGTATATAAAGGATAGGCTAAGAAAGTCCTCGTAGCTTCATTGTCACAGCAGCTGCAGGATACTCGAGAGGCGGAATAGATGGGAGAGCCAGCATCGTCAGACTGCGGGGTGTGTCTTCAACCTGGTCCATTGGATTCGAGGATTCTGTGCGGCGGCACCTGAGACAGATACCAAGCGGCCTGATGACGCGGGTCGATGCTGATTCTCTTTCTGGATGCAGGGCTGCCAGGACCTATATCGATTCGGGTCCAGAAGCCAGAGTGTCCGACCGTGCTGTTGATATCCATCTGGAACTCGTCCACGTGCACGTTCCCGAAGAACCCTCCCTCCGTCGAGTACACGCTGTGTTTGGAGCAAAAGCCGAAGCCGAAGCCGAAGCCGAAGCCGAAGCCGACGCTAAATCTCACGTCCTGCTCCCTGGCCCTGTCTGTGTACAATGCACTGAGCGGGATGAAGCGTCGCCCTCCCATCAGGTCCTTCTTCCTTGCATCGTCATTTGGAGGGTTGGAGGGTTGGAAGGGCGACGACCGTCCAGAACGTAGATGGAAGAGAAAGAGGTGTTCAAGCAGCCCAACGGAGCTGCTTGATGATGTGTCCAAGTGCGAGTATCTTGTGCAAGAAAGATTGGAGTGCTGTAAGCTTTTGATTCACGCCACAGTTTGTGATACAGAACAGTAATCCACGTGATATGACGGGTTTGAAACGATATGAAATTAGCATTAAAAAAAAAAAAAAAAAAAAGGCTATTCCAGTGTAAGCCCAAACATTAGCAATATGACAATTTCGACAGTGATGTGGCTCGCCTGCTATTTGCTGTCATTTTCTCCACCCCCTCCCTGCATATTCATTCATCCATCCTTTCATCACTCCGCCTAGTGCCCGCCTCAACTACACCGCCGTAAGCTTCTTCTCGCTCGTCTCGGGAGCCGCTGCGGCTTCACCGCCAATGACGCCAGCCTCTTGGGCTGGATGAATACCTACCACAGTCGTCTTCCCCGCGGGAGATGGCGTGGGAGGGCTCGCGTGGAGCTTGTCGTCCTTCTCAATGCCCTGAGCCACCGAGGAGATGCCCCGGGCGATTCACCAGCCGGCGAGTTTGGCTCGGCTGGGCCGACGGCGCCGCAGACTTGCTGGATGACTTGGAACCATTTCTGGGCATCGGCAGGGGTGTGTGCCTTGAAGGAGAGCTCGGTGCTGCCAGTGAGCTTGGAGCTGACGGTACCACTCTTGTCTTTGCCCTTCACATGGAACTTGTCGGTGTTGGGTGCGCCAATGACGGCATCGGGAAGGTACATGGAGAGCTCAGGCTTGGGATTATGGCGAATATCATCACTGTCTTTGAACTCGTGCAGCCACTTGGACGGGGTGACCACGTAATAGCCCGACGAGTAGCCCCACGATAGCTTGTTTCGCGATTTGCGCTCCAGGGAGCCTTCGATCAGGGCCTTGGTGGCGACATGGTCCATGTTAGGGAACTGAACCGACTCAATAGAGCGAGCCGGGTCATTGGGGTTGGCCAGGCGGTCCGCGCTGCGCTGCGTGAAGTTTTGCCACTCAAAGTGCATGGGAACGCACTGAATCGTACCCAACATGTCCTGGTACAGGGCGCGTGTCTTCTCGCCCTGGCCACCAGCGAGCTGGACAAAAGCCTCGACTGCCTGCTGGAAAACTTCGATGACATGAGCCTCAAAAGTCTGGAAGTTGTTTTGAACGGCAACGAGGTCGTTGTGGTGGTTATTCTCGGCGAGAACCTGATTGCTCAAGCGGTGCAAGACGCCTCTGTGGACAACATAAGGGTCGTCGCCAGCGTTTAGTTTCCCGCCAGCAGAATCATAAGACGCAGTCTGTTGGCCGAGAAGCTCAATTTGCTTCTGCGTCATGTTGCGTAGTTTCTCGACTTCTTTGGCACTGGTTTGAGCACCGCTCTGCAGTTCCTTGGATTTGTGCTTGATCTCCTTGTGAAGACGTTCGAGAATGGGCAAGACCGAGCCTTTGAGGCTTTTCTCAGTCTCGAGATTAGTATTGATTTGAGCCTGGGTGTTGGAGCGCATGTTCTCAAAGAATCCAGCAATGCCTCCAAGGGTCTGGTCGAAGTGATGGCCCTCGCGAAGCGGGTTGGAAATGGTCTGTCGTCGAACAATCAGCGACTTGTTCGCCGGGCCAGTATATCACGGGAGAGTCAGGAGTCAGCATGCCATACCTTCAAAACCTTCTCATACTCCTTGGCGTGACGGCCGTGCATTTTTCCACGGCAGTGATGTAATCCTCGAGATAGCCACAAGCATGCTTCCATGCCTGGAGACGCTCACTGAGCAGTCCAGCGGTCTAGCAAAGTAAAGTTAGTCGGATCCTCTTTCCTTTTGAAGTACCTTTATTGCACTCACAGTATTGGGGTCAAAGTCGGGAACCGCATCGGCAGCATGCGGGCTCGAGCCCGTGGCATCGTGCGAGGACAGCTTCGACGTAGCTGGAGAGGTTGGAGTCGCCATTGTTATCACGCAACGAGATCTACTGCAACAATCCGAAATATACAATATATCGAGGATAGGAGCCCGCGGGGAGGGCAGGAGGAAGCTGGGAGCTTGAGGCTTCGTCGGGTTGAGTCAATTATTACCTAGTGTCCAGACTGGGACAGAGGGGTCAGCGGTGAAACTTGAGATTCGTCGAGAAACAAGAAGTTGCAAGCTTTTGTGGCGAACAATGCTGACAAGGGCCAACTCAAATATACAAGGTCGATTTCCGAGTCTTGTGACGTACACATAGCAGAGGCCTCACAACATTGAGGGATTGGTTTGGTGCGGGGACAGGAAAACCCGAAACTATCTCTGCGGAAGCAAGGGAGCCGCACGAGCGAGAATGAGCTACTTACGATTAGTGTGCAAATAGCGCGTTCTCGTCAATGTCGTGACGACCAGTCAAAGCATGGAGCGAAAAGTGAAAAGGGAAAAGCGAAAGGTGACAAGGCGACTGAAGTTGATAAACACGCCCAAAGCTAGATGTCGAAGATGGAGGAGATGAAGTATTTCTACGGAGTGCTCCGCGTGCTCCGTACATGTCCAGACCAGAGCAACCAGACCAGAGCAACCAGACCAGAGCAACCAGACCAGAGAGCAGAGGGCAGAGCAGAGCCGGTATCCCTGACGAGCTCAGGACGCAGGTGGTGACGTCAATGGCACCTTGTTGAGCTGGCAGGCTTCCCTTCCCTCATCTCGAACAGAAAAACAGAAACCACCAGACTGCCACCATTCCCCAAATTCCAATCCTTGGCAGGGACTCCCTCCCTCTCCTGAACCCTGCCCTGTTTCATCGGGCATGGCTAACGCGATCCGCATGTCAAAGACCGCCGTCAAAGTCAACATGAGCCCGTGTGCCATGCGCACTGCATAATATGTATTACCACACTACTTCAGTTCGTGCCATTCAACGTTACTTCGTCAGTGGGGCTCTAACAAAGTGATGACGAGTTGGAGGCAAACCTCGATTATTCCTTTGACTGCCAAACGCCAAACGGTCCGAACGGTCGAGGGCACCTCGACTTGCCTGGGTGCCTGCCTGGGTGCCTGCCTGGGTGCCTGCCTGGCCTGCATCACCAGATCGCCCCCGCGCCCCACTACCACGATGGAGACAACATGCTTGTCTTTATTTTTGTATGGCGCACGCACGCGGCACAGTCCATCTTGTTGTTGGTTTTACACTACGTTGGTGTCATCAAAAGCCGACTAATTTCACAAAAAAAAAAACAGAAGATGGGACGTGTGCAGATGGGCTGGTTCTTCCGCGCAATCGTATTCCATCGTATTCCATCGACTGTAATTGGAACTGAGTTCAGTGGTTCTGAGATGAAGCCCTCACCCCCTTCCTCCGCCGACAGGAATAAAAGAGAAAAACACGCTCCAAAGGAAAATGCAACCCGCCTTTGCTCGTGACCCGCCTTAAGTGAGACGAGCCTGTGTCCCGTCAAACGCCATGTGAGTTTGATGATGCCGCTAGTATATTGCATCGATTTGCCTATCCAAGAGAGGAAGGCATTCGTCAACAGAAGAAAACAAAGAAAATACAAAGTCCGACTGCCCTTCTCGGACGCAAAAACAATGTCCGGTGGTGGAAAGACAACCACCTATCTGCTTTCCGAGCTGACCGCCTCCAAGACAACGTTTGATGGCGCGCCGGTCACATTGCTGCGATGTTCGCCAATTCGATCCTCGCTTATGGACGTTAGGGGCTCAACATTGTGATCCGTCGCCGGTGGAGTGCGCGGTGCGTGAAGGGCAGTCTGATAGTCCGGACGAGTCCTGCAGTGGGCTGCGCCCGAGACCGTGCCGGTGTGCGGACTGCCGTGGCATAGCTGGGAACGCGGTTCAATTCGGCAAAGTCGGCCGGGTCGAGGTCTACATGCTCCGTTGAGTTTCTTCCCGAGTGGTCTTCCTCGCTGTTACTTCTTGTCAAGCCTGTTGAAGCCGGCTCGGACCGTGGTCCGGATCCATGCGGGCCCAATGTCGGCGATACCCTGCCAGACGGAGAATACGAGAGCATCGAAGTGTATGATCGGTTCCTGTGTGAGGGATCAAGCGACACATCCGCCAATCGAGACGATAAAGCCGCTGGCGCAATCGGAGCTGCATGGCCGAGCGAAACCAAGTTCTCGGCCGATCCACTCCTCGACTGAGCATAGAACGGGCTGTTGACACCAGATTGAAAGGCCGGTGTTTGGAATCCCGAGATATCCACGTCTTCATAGAGCTGGTCCAAGACGTGTTCGCCGTAGCCCGGTGGTGCAATCGCCGCGGGTTCGCTCGTTGCAACAGCGCCGCCTTGAGACTGATTGACGAGGTTGCCTTGTTCGTCAAACGGGATATTGGGTGAAATAAATATTGACACTGGCAAGGTCGCACGAAGCTGCATGATTCTGTTAGCTACAGCAATAACTTTTCCCCACGTTGGTCGACGAGCATACCTCTGAGATGTGGCCATCAGGATTTTTCAGGGCCACGGTTAGCTTAATCTTGTGGCGAACCTTGATGCCATGATGATTCAAGTCCTGGATGCATTGACGTAATCGTTTGGGAAGGGGCAGCGGTTTGACTAGTGTCCAGCCTTCCTGACCAGTATCTTCTATCATGTCCTGCCAATGCTCCTCCCGGTTCACTTGAAATCGCCAGGTAGCGACCTCACGTTCTGTGCGGTATTCTCGCATGCTGAGGCCCGCTGCGCCCTGAATACAGCAGTCACGGATCTCAATCATTTTAGCTGTGATATCGCCGACCTCGAGTCCCTTCAGAAGTGGGGTGAATCGCATTTCCATGTTAATGGTACCACCGAAAACGACAGCCTTCTGAGGTATTATGATGGAGTAATCGACCTTGTTGGGCCATATATTCTCCACGCTCATAGCGTGCAAGAACTCAAAGCGCCAGGTTCTAGGGTGCGGATGATACGGAGGTGTCTGTATGCATGCAGGTCATAGGCAAGCTTGCCACGGCTGACCGTGGCCTTGAGGCGGTACGTTATTGAAGCTTCGGGAATTCCCTCGACACTCTCGGCCGTATCTCCCGGCAGCATAAATTCAAAGGGATATTCGTAGTTGCCTGCAGGTAAAGTCATGCTCTTGCCGTGTGGGGCACCGATAAACGGCTTCCAGCGGTGGTCGAGTATTGTCGTCGCTTTGTCGACTTTTTGTCCCGAGACGCCGGGTGCGGTCGATCTATAGTCAGTCCATCTGTGTAGGGAATCCAAGGTTAGACCTTGGAATTGTGGTACAACAGCGAGGATTTTCGAAAACAAGATGAAAGAAGCATACGATAAGCTCAATGTGCCCACGAGGCGTAAATGAATGTCCTCAATGCGCAAAGGGGACGAGAGACAGAGAACGACGACCCCCTTGAGGAGTTGACCTGAAGACTCATGATCGTTTCCTCGAAAACGATGAAGTCTTGGTCCAGCCTGGACACGCGGCACAGTAATTAGTCAGCACAACCCATCTTATACAGTCTGACGAAGGAGAGGAAGAAGTGATGAAGTGATTCCCTCCCAACCCCAACAGGACCCTGTCGCCAGCATAGAGCATAAATACATAGTGGGGGTTGAGAGGGAGGGAGAGGGACGGCACAATATGATAGGCGGCACGGGACTGCCACCTTCGCTTGGCACCAAAACGTGTAGAAACATACCGAATATCAAACAAGCTGTAGCTGCTGCGACCCGTCACCGACGAGAACGGCTTGAAGGATGGCATGGTCTGTATAAGCCCAATCCGGCTGCGCGAGCGATGACGAATTGGAAGGCGACAATGGTCGCACAAGGGGACCTTTGCAACACTCGAGAGGTGGGAAGAAGAAAACCAATGTCTGGCTCGAAAAGGTGATGGGGGTTTCAGCTCGTAGCCAGACAGACGGAGCAGAGAAGGGTAGATTGACAGACACTTGGTAAAAGAGAAAAATGAGTTGCAACAGAGAGGGTAAGAGAGGATCAGAGAGTCCCGAAAAGAGTGACGGGCGGCAGATCTGGTGGAGCCCGTCCCGTGGCCCGTAGCGTCAATTACTCGAGGAAGTTGACTTGTTGACGGTTTCGACGCCAAACCACATGCCAATCTCGCCAGCCGTTTGCTCTGCCTCTGCAACAAGTGATGCAAGTTGGAAGAAGATGGGCGCGCGCGTGTGCTTGGTTGGCGCTACAATTCGACAATTCGACGCCCGGCCACGTTGGCCACCGTCTACGAAGTAGTAGCTGCCAACAAGCCTCGAATTCTCTGATACAAATAAATGCACCTTGTTTCAGACTCTTGCCTTTCACTCGTCTGTGTCTGTGTCTGTGTCCTTCCGCCGCCCTGTACTACGGGGTACTCCGTAATGTGTCGATTACGACAGAGAGACTTTCTGTGCGCCTCAATCGCCTCGACGGGAGCCGTCTACGTAAAATGTAGGTCCGCCGATAATAACGTAGTGGTGGGGGCCACCCGTTTGACAACTTGATTCAGCCTGACTAGCGGCAAGCAGTCCTGAATCCTGATGCGTCCGCGCAACGCCTCAGTCGATAATTCGCGCGACCCGCCAAGGGAGGGCGATAAAGGCCAACAAAAAAAAAGAGGCCTGATGACGGCTGTTTTTGTTGGAGAGTTTCTAGTTTCGGAACTGCCGCCGCAGGAAAGATCCGCCCTGCACAATGCACAATGCATGCACAATGCACACGTTATACTTTGTTGTATGTATTGCGTGATGAGCGAAGGGGCGGGCGCCAACCAATGTGTATGCGTTATTGATGAGTGAGGAGGAGGCTCTGCCAGGGACTTTCTTTGATTGGTCGTCGTGGGATGCAATAATGTATGATGAATATATTCACTGACGAAGAAGCCTTCTGCCGGACGGCAACCGTAGAATGGACCAGCCGCGTAAGTCTGGTATTGTGCGGCGTTGATGCGGGACGTGTTTGTTGGTGGTTGATCCGATCGATAATGTTTGTCTGCGCAGTTGAGAATTGCCAAGAGTATGTACGGATGTTGAGCTGCGATGGACTTGTCCAAAGACATAATGTCAGACTCGGATGCTACGAGAAAGGACTTTCGCTGTTATTAAATTGTTTTCCTTGCTCCTTCCCAAACAAACAACTGCCGATCGCCATGTGCACAGACAGCACAGCATTGGTGGTCTCAAGGGGTGCCTTGTTGGGCCGGCGAAATTGACGAGCTCCGACTGCCGGCATGGCCCGCCCTCTCTATGTACATGCAACACGACTTGCTTCTGACACATGTTATCTATTGAACAAAATAGGGTGCTAGGTACATACATGTAAGTACTGTACTGGATGGGGTGTGCAGTGTGGTGTGCCATGGTGTGTGCCTCTGAACCCCGAAAGAGCCAGGTCTGGCACGCACACGGATGAGGCAGGCGCGTTGCGCCATTAACGCTGAGCTCCGCTTCGAGTCTTCGACAAAGATAGACAGGGATCACGATACGACCTACATATGTATGTACGGAGTACAACGTCAGGTGCTTTTTCCGTCATTATCTTGCATGCCTACTTACTTATCAGAGCAAGATGAAAAAGGTATCAAAAAAAAAGTTCCGTAAACTTACTAATAGTAAACGGGCCTGGACAAGAAAGAAGTCGACGACTACTACGGAGTATGTATGAGGGAATTTGTTGCGCATCCATTCGTCTTCAGTCTCGGTGAAAACATATGAACGTCAAGCACATGCATGCAGGAGTACAAAGGCAGGCTCGAATCCTCGGCAAGTCAAGCCCGGCTCGGGCCCCAGACGCAAAACTGATTTGGTGTGCAAAGTACGGATTATTAGGTCATTTCTCGCTTTCCTTTCCTAGCCAGTCTGCAGTCCTGCGAGTCCTGTTGTCGCAACAAGGACTTTCTTTCTTTCTTTCTTTCTTTTTTTCTTTTTTTCTTTTTTTCACAAAAAGAAGGAAGAATGAAAAAGTGTACATCTACGAATGACCCGTAAATGTCCCGTCCCACAGCTCCTTCATCAGGGAGAGGCTGAAATCCCAACCTGCGCCGCGATAATAGGGATAGTGTCCATGGGTATCCTGTCCAACTTTTCAAAAGAACCCTTTCCCAGCGCCCGACTGCCGCTCCCATCGGTCTACTCCCTTTCTTGGTCATCGGACATGTGAAAATCCCACGGAAATTATACCATTTTTCCGACCCGACTGTTCACTCAACACACCCATGCTCGTGCATCTTCTAGGTGTCATTCCAAGTCTCAATAAACATCTAATCTCAGGGGTCCTATTAGAGACGTGTCGCCGCGTGCGCGCAAGGTGGACTGAGAGATTCGGAGACGTTCGGACGATCTCGGCGATAAACCATGTTTGACATGGTCCCCTGTCATTCTCTTATTGACTCACTTATCTACATGTATGTACGGAGTAGAAAGAGTGACGGGTAATACCAAACTGTAGACGCGTGCGCGTCGTCATCTTTCTTCGAAGCACATGTCAAATGTTTCGCGGCCTGGCCTTCCTTGCTGTCTCGGTTTCTCCCGCCGAAGCGTACCTGCAGCCTCTCTGTAGGTACGGAGAGACGCGTAATCAGGTTGCGCAACCACTCCATTTGCCAGTGCTGTCCGTCAGATGCGACACATGTCAAGAAGCCTGCCTCGATATGGTATCAACAACAAACGCTTGATTGACCGATGAAAAGACCCGCACCGCCGGGAAAGATGGATGAGACCCTGTTAAAATACATGCCAGCCTCCGGGTAGCTGCTAGCTTGAATTCTACATATACAGTATCCAAAATAAATGGCTTTGATTGTAGTCGCAAAGTCACTTGACACCTCTGCCACTCCATCAGATAGATGTGCCAGGTCGGTTCCAGGTTCTCACATGGCCTAAATGACTTGTCAGCTTTTGTCTTGCCCTCAAATTTGTCACCCAAGAGTATGGACGAACCGTCTTTGCAACTTGTGATGATGGCTTCTTCCGTGAAATCCAACCAACATGCTGGATGAGTGTCGATCACTGTGGTCTGTTTGTATTGACATCAGAAACACGTGCACACTGGACATTGATTTATCTTTAACACTGACCAGAACGGGCGGCAGAATCGGAATTCTAGACCGTGGCTCCACGGCATGAGAGACACCATCGCCGTCATCTTCGCCGTCGAGGCCAGAGTTTGATCTCATCCAATTGCCGAGAGGACTGGCCGCCTCACTTCGGGAGATGGCCCATCTGGGCCAGACACGGAACCTCTCTGCCTCGCTGAGTTCTATCTTCGTCATCAGCCTCACATTTTCTCTTTTCTTCATGGAGTGACAAAGCCAAGACGCGCACGCGTGTCTCCATGTGCAGTGGGTACAGTTGTATTTTACCTTTGGTCGGTGAAGCATTCCCACATTGAAATCCCAAAGACATAAACGACCATCTTCACCAACACTGCCGAATCGATAGGTGCGCTCGTCGCACCTCCAGAGGTCAAATGCGAGAGAGGAGACCCATGATTGGTGTCCTTGACATCGCGCCACCAGTGCAGAGTCAGCGGCGGACCAAATGGAAATCAAGTCGTCTTGTCCACCGGTCAAGACGTACTTGCCATCTGGCGTCCAGCATACGCAGGTCAGTCCCCATAGTATGAGAAGAACAAGTCCAAAAGTCTACCGAATGCATGAGTACACCATTTTTTTCCCGTGACACCCCTGCCCCAGCAAAAGACAAACTTACTCTTCCTTGAGATAGTCTATCAATCTCAGAGTTCCGTCCTCGGATACCACAGCCAGGTGGCGGTTGTCTGGAGAAAAGGCCAAGGCATTGATACGCTGGTTGGAAATCTTCCATGCCGCTACTGGGTTCGTCTTCTGGTTCTGCGAGTGCACCGACTTGTTGATGTGCATCTTGGTGCCGGGTTTGACGCCGTTCTGGCCATCTCCTGACTCGCTCCCGTTGACGCTTTGTTCTTCCTCTTCGGGGACGAATTGCCCGTCGTCCTTTTCTTTGTCGTAGACCACTAAAGAGCCGTCCATATGCGCAGCCAGGAACAGATTTTCCGAACCTGGGATCCATTTGATATGAGAGACAGGGGTGTTATTGGTGACTCCTATTAGAAATATCAGAGTTGATCCGGGCATCTTGATAGCGCCAGGTTCCACGTACATTCTTGTTCATGCGCGTATACCTCTGCGAGATTGGTTCCCACCAGATGATCTCGCCCGTTGAAAATCCCATGATGACGTCGATGTGGGATGCGCCTTTCGTAACCATGTTGACGTCATGGCATAGGCAATGTGCCTTTGTGAACAAAATCTTTGTAAAATAATCTTGCTGTTATTACAAATTAGACCCTATTCACGACGAACTTCTGGGGATGGAGGGATCGAATGGCTTGCCTTGTTTGGCGATGACAAGTCCAACCACTGAAAAGCGCGATTGATATTTGCAAAGGCAAATAAACCGTCGCCGGGTCTGTCCGTCATTCTTCTCGACAGACTCTCGTTCACGATGACTCGGGAGATGAAGGACGAGTTGCTCTTGGTCACATTGTTTTTGGGCTTTTTCGCTTGTTCACGTCCTTTGTGTGTGATGGGACAAGCAACGAATTTCCTTCCCCAAATGCCGGGGTCGATCCCATGGTGATGGAATTCGGCGCATCACCGGTGGAGGGAGCCCGTCCATCTTCACTGCTCATGCCACCTTCGGTAGAGTATCTTCCGTCGCCGGATTGGTCCATGCTAGAGCTTGCACCACCTAGTGACAGTGTAGTAGCAGCAGGTCCTCTGTAGGAGAATGGTGGTGGTCGAGAATGAATCCGGACCAGTGTCATCGTGGTGCCTACAGAGGCGGGTTGTGGGTTGGTCGCTAAAGGGTTGGGGTTCACGATGGGAGCTTCCGATGGGTGCGGTGGAGGTGTCGCTAGGTGTAAATCTTCTTTGAGAACGTAGGTGCCTTTGTAGTTGAACCGGTCAGCATGTCGTGTCGGCAATGTTCCCATCATCATTCTGCTCCCAAGGCTGGTGCTCACAAACCTTCTCCTACAAGAAACTGCCATTCCGGCCCGGTAGGGTTTGATATGGTATTATTTGTCTCTATCATGGGCGCAATTCCCGTAATACCGGTCGCGCTGTAGGGACCACCAATAGGGTATCGGGGTGGAGGAGGTAGAGCACTGTGAAAGTGGACGTCAGCCATGGGACTTTGCGAGAAAGATGATGGGAAAGAGGGTGCGCGAGAAAGCCCAAGGGCCATTGCATGGGTTCGCTGACACTGACAACATGGTAGCGGTGTTTCCTCGGCCAAGCCCAGAATACAACCGGTCAAGCCCGCGCGATTTCGCGTGTAAGTCGACGCTGCGACAGCATGCGATTGTCTCGTCGCAGACAAGATGGGATGTCGTCTTGAGGGTCCAACGTCACAGCAAGTGGGGAGTTCCAGGGTTTGGTTTGGGTTGGTTGCATCGACTCAGCGGGAGGAGGTGCCCTTTACCCGGAGCTGACCTGGCGTCTCAACGGGTTTGTTGGTTGGTGTGAAGTGTGGGGGTCGCCTGTTGCATGCATGTATGTACTCCGCATGTAGAGCCCATGGTATTGAATTTATTATTATTATTATTTTGCTCATTGGTTGTAACTTGTGGCCAATGCAATCTCTGATTTGGAAAGACATCGGGATTGCTGGCGATACTCATAATCAGCCAGTGCAACAATTAAACATTGTGCAAATGACAGGGACCGCCGTGACAGATTCCCGGTGTGACGCGGGATGTGACCTGATGTGACCTGATGCGACCTGATGTGGAACCCATGGTATTACGGATTAAATTGGGGATGCTTCGCAGTGCGTAACTGCCACTGACGGCCACACCGCGCGGCGGCTATTATATATCTGGGAGATGTTGGGGGCCAAAAGGCAACGAATGGATGTTCGTCGAATTCGAGGGTACCTAGGTACTTGGGCGACCTGAAACATGAACATCGCGGTGTGTCGTACCATATACTACTATGACGCGGAAATGGGCAAAGTGCCTTTCTTTTCTGCAGACGTCGACGTATCTGATATCGGATCGGCCATCTTTTGCAGGCCCCAACAACGGGCTATATGTACAAGATCTGTACTCTCGTGCAAGGGAGGCATCGAGCCTACTGGTCACCTGGTCTTTCTTGACTGAGGAGGGGACACTGATGACACTGATGACACTGACGTTGCCGTTGACCTGCACTTGCCATGTCCAGTGTAGGATTGTACCAATCAGCTCCAGCCAGAGTGTATGTATGTAGCGCGTCCCATTTGGCTACTGGGTGGGGCTCCAACGGGGTGCTGAAAAAGTCCGGTCAATATTATGTACATGTACATGTACATGTACATGGGTGAGCGGAAGTGGATTTCAGTTCCATGCCCAGTGTGTACACAATTTGAAGGCAAGCAGTTTCTCTCAAAGCCTGTGGCACCACCCCAGCTTCCCCAGCGCCCAGCTCCCCAGCTCCGACCAGACGCGACTTGTGAAGCACTCTCGGCCCGTCTCCAGCGTCACTTTTCCTCCTCGCCCGGATTCGCAACCCGTCAACGACTTGTTGCAAAGTCGGCCGCATCTGCACATAGTACACAACGCAGCCTCCGCCATCTTCGGGGACATGGCTCCACGTTAAAATTGCTGTAGCCGAGGTTTCATTACAGCTTCGATAGCTCCGCAACCATGACGACTGGTAGGCATTCAGACGCAGACATGGCACCTCCTGATAGTCAGCCATGATTGCTGGTTCCGTCGTACTACATACTGACCTTGAGTTCTCATCAGTTCGTGTTTGTGTTTGCGGAGACGAGAGCACTGGAAAGTCCAGCCTCATTGCTTCTCTCGTCAAGGACCAATTCATGAGCAACAAGATTCAGCCTGTCCTGCCGCAAATCACCATACCGCCAAGCATCGGTACTCCTGAGAATGTCACCACGACCATTGTCGATACCTCTGCTCGCCCCCAAGACCGAACAACTCTACGGAAAGAAATTCGAAAATGCAACGTCATCCTACTCGTCTACGCCGATCACTACAGTTATGAGAGAGTCGCCCTTTTCTGGATGCCGTATTTCCGGTCCCTTGGCGTCAACGTTCCTGTCGTCCTCTGTGCCAACAAATCCGACCTCGCCGGTCAGGGCAACACGCCTCAGATAGTCGAGGACGAGATGCTGCCTGTCATGGCTGAATTTCGCGAAATCGATTCGTGCATCCGGACGAGTGCCCGCGAACACAAGAATGTCAATGAGGTCTTCTTCCTTTGCCAAAAGGCCGTGACACATCCCATAGCCCCGCTGTTCGACTACAAAGAAGGGCGTCTCAAGCCAGCTTGCGTGGCTGCTCTGAAAAGAGTCTTCTTCCTTTGCGATAAGGACCAGGATGGCTATCTGAACGACGATGAGATGCGAGAGTTTCAGGCTCGGTGCTTCGATAAGCCTTTGACCAGCGAGGACCTCGACAACATCAAGCTGTCCATTTCCAAAACCATGCTTGATTCGAATATGGAAAGGGAATCGACCAAGCCGGATTTCTTCAACTGAACAAGATCTATGCTGAAAAGGGTCGACACGAAACCATCTGGATCATACTCCGCAAGTATCACTACACCGATAGCCTGAGCCTTGAAGATAAATTCTTGCACCCAAATTTCGACGTTCCGGAATACTGCTCATCAGAATTAAGTCCCATTGGCTACAGATTCTTCGTCGACTTGTTTCTGCTCTTTGACAAGGACAATGACGGCGGCTTAAATGACCAAGAGCTCGAGGCTCTCTTCTTGCCTACGCCCGGTCTGCCAGCCTCTTGGGTAGACTCGGCTTTTCCTTCGTCTACAGTCCGGAACGAAGCCGGTCATATCACCTTGCAAGGCTGGCTGGCACAATGGAGCATGACAACATTCCTTGAACCAAAAACAACCATCGAGTATCTTGCATATCTAGGCTTCGAGTCGCCCAATGTCAAAGAGGGAATAACTGCGGCTTTCAAAGTTACAAAGTCCCGCAAGCGCAGACGACGGCCCGGCAGAGTTGAAAGAAATGTGGTTCTCTGTTACTTGATTGGTGCTCCCGGAGCTGGCAAGTCCTCCCTTCTCGATGCGTTTCTGAACCGCCCGTTTGATGGACTCTACCATCCAACCATCAAACCCCGTCGTGCGGTCAACAGTGTCGAACTTCCTGGCGGCAAGCAAGTCTATCTGATTCTCGAAGAGCTCGGCGAACTGGAGCCTGCCATTTTGGAGAATCAGTCCAAACTTGACTCGTGTGATTTGATCTGCTATTCGTATGATTCTTCTGACCCCGACTCCTTTTCGCATATTGTCGACATGCGGTCCAAGTATCCACAACTTGACGAGTTGCCATCTGTGTATACCGCCCTCAAGGCGGATAAAGACAAGACAACGCAGCGGAGTGAATTGCAGCCCGACCAATACACATCGTCCCTAAACATGAATACGCCACTCCATGTCAGCGTAACATGGAACAGCATCGCCGAACTCTTTGTTGCCCTTGCCGAAGCTGCTACCAATCCGAGCATGGGCTTTCCAAAGACTGAGGAAGAGACACCTGATCGTACGAGTCTGTACATGGCCCTTGGTGCGACCGCATGCGCTGCCGTCGCTGCCGTCATGATCTGGCGTCGTTCTACCAACGCAGCATAGACATACGACGTCGCAACAGACAGAGGTCTTAGTTCACTCGGCGCTCGTGCTCGATTTGTTGTCGATTTATTCAAAACCACATCACCTTTCTCAACAGGCGACACACTCTTTAGTAATTAGTTATTGGATGTGCGGCAGAGCTATACAATCCATTTTTTTCTTTTTCGCTCCGTCGAGTTTCGAATGCTATTCTTTTTTAATAAGCGCCGATACTATCGTTAGAGATGACGGGGAGTTTTTGCATGGCTAGGAGTTGTCACAACGCGGTTACTCTGGGTCAAGTCGGATTATGATACCCTCTTTACTCCTACGGCGCTAATTCTCACAAGAATTCACACAAAGTATACCAATGATTATAACGATAATACAATTTTTTTTTTTTTTTTGGGTAGTAGCATCATGTCTGTCCCTTGCTCGCTGCTCTCTCTCTCTCTCGACGATTTCTCCGCATTAGTGTGTAGTTAATTGTCTCTAGCCATGATGCAATGGCACCGTACGTTGTGATACATATTACACTTTATAAAAGCAAAAGCCTATATAGAAGCTAGCAGCTTCCATTTCTTCATCCGACACCAAAAGAGGTCCTCCTCCCTTTCGCGAACACCCATTCGCTCGCACAAGGGGCCCAATTCAGGGTCATCCTTCTCTGCCTCCCAGATTTCCCTGAAGGTTCGGTGGAACTGCAATTCAAGGTTGAAATCGTCCGCCAGTGCACGGAAGGCCTCCCAGGGAACAACGTACTCTGGCACTTCCTCTACGGCCTCATCCAAGAAGAAGTTATACTTCCAGCCGAAAGCAGGCCGGAACACTCCGTCTTCGGGTGTTTTTCCGGGAATCGAACGCGGTAGATCGAGTTGCCCCATTCAGCCGTGGGCTCAGCCTCGCCTTCCTCGAGCTCCCCGTCTTCAGGCTCAGCTTGGGGGTGTAACAGCTTCACTGCTGCCCTCTTTCTCCTTTTCCTTCTCCCTTTGGTCCTTTTGGTTCCTTTCTGCCTCTTTCGCCGCCTTCTTCTCATTGAACTGGCGCACTCGCTCGCTGAGCACGTCCGAATTGGGAATGCAGCCGATGAAACGACCTCCCTTCTTCAATGCGCCTGCCACGTTGCGCAGCATGGTTCGTGCGTTGCGTTCAGATTCAAAGGCGTAGTGCATGGAGAACATCATAGTGACCACGTCGAAGCCCCGGTGGTTCATGGGCGACGGGTCAAACCCGACCTGGCGAATTATTTCGATTTCCTCGATACTTTCGCTGTAGCAGTCTTTGACGTGGAATCGTGCATCAAAGACGCGTGGGTCGGGCCGTCTGCTAGAACCTCCGCGGCCGCCACCTCGGCCGCCACCTCCTCGTGAAGAGATGTTTCGATACCGATCTTTCGCTTGGTCGATGCTCACTTCAGCGGGGTCGAGGCCGACGTACAGCTGGATCGGCTGGGGGCCAGCTGCCATTTGTTCAAGTCACCGCCCTTCCCGCAGCCGATGTCCAGGACGAGAAGCTCCTTTCCGCTGGAGCGACCCAATTCGCGAGATCCGGGCTCGTGGTCTTCGTCGGGGAATATCGCTGGATGATGCAGCTCTTGATCCAATTGTTGAAGACTCGGAGGCCCTTGATCTTGCTGTCTGTTGTTCGCCATTGCCTGCCTCGTTCGGGGACATTGTTGTAGTGTTGGCGGACCACGTCGTGGACGCCGCGTACGCGACTGTGCTCCGCGGCAGCGGCGGCTTGCTGTGTGGCCTGCTCGCGCTCGCGTTCAAGCTGGCGCTGACGAATGGCTTCTCTTTCGGCTTCAGATATGCGCGCCCTTGCGCCAGGGCGTTTTTGTTTTCAGGGCTGCTCCGAGGGCGAGACGGCGCGTCGTTTGGCGGCTTGTAGTTGGTTTGCGTTGTAGGGTTGCGGGAGATCATCTTGTGCGTCGTCTTGTGCGCGACGCTTGTTGGGCCTGTGGGGCTGGTAAGAATCACTGTTTGGTTTTGTTCATTTCCCTGCTCTGGCATCGTGAGCGGTGTCTGCCCTTTTGGCAGAGAAATTTTGATGGTGGTGGTTAATAAGGTAGAGTAAAGTGAAGAGAATGGACAGGAGTTGGAATGTCACGAAGGAGGTGTAGGGCGCTCGGCAGGTTCCACCCAGCCTGTACAATATATATTAACCCTGGTTTTATTGTAAAAATCTACATGCAGGGGAATCGCGCCAATCAGCAGCTAAAGCGGAAATAAGCGTGAGATAGAGGTACCTAAATTTAGCTACAATTTCCACCAAAGGAAAGGTACCTATAGGTAGCGCTTATTCCCTGTATATTGCTCTAATAAGCGTAGCCTTATTCGCTACAGCGTAGCTAATAAGCGCTGCCATAAGTGGCGCATGTATGTACATAGATTCTTACAATAAAACCAGGGTTATATTGTACATCACAATACATGTACATATACTCCGTACCCTGCACCTCACACATCCAAGTAGGCACGTAGGCATAACACAAAATCATGCTGTCCAGTAAATTCCAACGGAAATAGCTGAATCTGGCAGGCAGCCAGTTCTAGAACACTACACTTCAAATTGGCACCGTATCTCATGCCACTTGGGCAGTTCTGCCGATAAAACATATGTGACATGGCGTTTAGTTCCGGGCTCCAGGGTAGGGAATGGCAGGCAGAGAAACGAGGCGTGTCCCGCCGGACGAGGACCCACACAGCTCCGGCTGAGCCCACTTATTACTTAGTAACTCATCTCGCCTTGTTTAAACCTGTTTGAATGGGCAAGCTCCCTCCAGCTCTCGTCACCCACTTCAACCCATCGCCTCAGAACGACGAACGACCCTCGACACAGCACTCGAACATCTGCAAGAAACCACGCGGACAAGTGGTTCGAACCCGAGAAGTTCAGTGGTTCATCGTAGCCAATCCAACGGTACCCGCCGCCATCATGGGTTCAGATCCTCAGTACGCAAAGTGGCCATTGCTGCCGTTGTCGCAGCACGTCTTCACTCTCACAAACGGCTATGCCTCGAAAACAGCACAACAGGCGGCTGTAAAGACTCTACAGGATGCCATCACCGAGGATAAGATGGCGCCTTTCTATCGGTACCTTGCACACCCCATCGACGGGATCCTGAATGCTGTTGGTGAAGGCGGCGCCTCTGGGCCCGGCAAGCCATTGAGCAGGAAATCCAGCTTGGCAGGCATGGTCGCCACCAAGGCATCAACCATGAACGTGACTCTGCCATGGGACGAGGCCCTCTATGCCAAGTTAAAGGAAGACAATGATAAAGAATTGGCCGAGTTTCAGAAGGAGGAGGACGAGGCTGTTGAGCAAGCCGGCGATACCGAGATCATGGCCGCCAAGGGCAAAGGGCAGACTTCTGGGCTCGCGTTGGTGATAAGGTATGTCGTGAATCCTGGTAGCTCCAAAAGGACTTGGACTTCGGAGAGACAAGGCCACTGACAAACGAGCAACCAACAGGACAAGGCAATTGCCATCTACGAGGACGTTTTCGAGAAGACGGGTATCCTGGGCGCCAAGATTGACCTGGTGCTCGCTCAAATACGCATGGGTCTCTTCTACGGAGACAAGGTACTAGTCAAGAAGCACATTGAGCGAGCCAAGACCTTGGTTGAGTCTGGTGGCGACTGGGACCGGCGAAACCGCCTCAAGGCCTACGAGGGCTTCACCTTCTCACTGTCCGATCATACAACCTCGCCGCACCACTACTCCTCGATTCCCTTCTATCCTTTACCAGCTACGAACTCTGCACGTACTCCAACCTAGTTGTGTACTCTGTTCTGGCTGGTTCCGTGTCTCTAAAGCGAGTCGATTTCAAGTCCAAAGTTGTCGACGCGCCGGAGATCAAAGCCATCATGGGCGACGGCGAGGACAAGCTGCTGGCTCTTAGTGGCGCTCTGAGTGCTGGTCCCGGCGCAGATGACACTTTTGGAGACAAGGCACCACAGACTGCCACGACACATGCCGTCAACCTGACGACTTTGGGATCAAACACGGAGCAGCCCGAAGCCGAGATGGCTGTCGACTTTAGCCCTCTGGCTTTGCTGGTAAGCAGTCTATACAATGGCAACTACAAGACATTCTTCCAGTCCTTGGCCGATGTAGAGGAGCAGTTTCTTAACCAGGACCGCTACCTGCACGAACACAAAAGCTGGTTTATTCGGGAGATGCGATTGCGCGCATACCAGCAGCTACTCCAGAGCTACCGCGTTGTGGGACTGGAGAGCATGGCCAGCGACTTTGGAGTAACTGTTGACTTTTTGGACCGGTACGTGCCCCTACTCTCATATTCACAAAAGGGGATGAGTACACCCGTGTAAACATAATGCCATTACGGAACGTGAGGCTAATTTCACCTGCCAGTGACCTCGCCCGGTTCATCGCCGCCGGCCGCATCCCTGCACCATTGACCGCGTTACGGGCAAGGGCGTGATTGAAACCAACCGCCCTGACGATAAGAACAAGCAGTACCAGAATGTTGTTCGCCAAGGCGATCAGCTGATTACGAAACTGCAAAAGTACGGACAGGCAGTGAGACTGAGGGGCAGCGAGAGAGCCTAGAGGTATGAAGTAAATTTGGTACAAGTCTGAGGGATTCGAATCCATGCACGACAAGATTCGGTTCGGCTAGCTTGGGAGAGTTGCAAAATAGGCCATATAGACGAGGGGATTCCCAAAGTCTACTTGACCTCGCTTTAGTCCCAGTTCGTGTGAAGAAGGGGGAAGGGGAGGTTCAGAATAGAGGAAGGAGAGGTTCTCACTGGGTGATGTATCAATATTGAAAGAGAATATGCATAAATAGGTTCTTCTCGCTCATGAAAGTGCTCTGGAACAAACGTCCCACCGAGCTGAACCCCAGTGAGTGGAATTCCCATCAACACAGGTGCCCTTGATTCGATCGGCAGTGAAGATGGGGTTAGGATTGCCTACAAGGCAGATGGCGTCGGAGAGGATAGGTAGTCGACGCGAACGTGACATTAAGATCGAGTACGGAGTCCAGATCACCCTTGTTTTTCGAGTGTTTTCTTCTTTCTTCTTTTTTGTTTTCATACCACATCAGATCTAAATAGCTGGTGACAAAAAGATGGTTTGTGCGGTCCCGACATTCTCTTTCCACTCCAGCGGGGAAAAATGTGTAACAAGATGTCCGATTCTCAACGCATGCAAACATGAAATCCTCTATGCTTGTTGCCTTCCCCCAATTAAAAAAAAATGAGTATACATTGAGTATACAAATCGAATCACATGACCATGTAAATCCTCTCGCCTCTCGTGTTCTTCCGTTGAATGATCCAACTGAACATCACCGGGAAAAAAAAAAAAGTCTCACCTATACTTGTCCATGAACTCCTGGTGGAACTTGACAATATCGGCAACCCACTCCGTACCGGGAGCGAGGAAGGTGGTTCGGAAATGTAGAGTGCCCTCCTTCTGGCCGAATCCGGAGCCGGGGACAACACAAACGCCAGTGGCCTCGAGCATCTTCATGCAGTAGAACTCATCGGGCTTGCGCTTCTCGACGGCAGCCGCGTCCAGAGCCTTCTTTGGCAGCTGGATGGTGGGGAACAGGTACATGGCGCCCTGAGGCTCAGCACACTCGACACCCTCCATCTGGCCAAAGGCCTTGTGCAGAGCAGCGGCGCGCTCACGAAGACCCTCGTAGATGCCAGAGTACTCGTTTTGGTAGAGCTCGAACGACGGCTCTCCTGCTTGGGCGGGTTGACCATGAGCTCGACGAGGCACTGGCCGATGACGGGAGCGCAGAGCATGATGGAGACAAACTTGTAAATCTCAGCCTCCACTTCGGGGTTGAAACCGACAAGCTCAAAGTAACCACCTCGGTGACCACACTCGCCAACCATGCCCTTTGAGACGCTGTGCAGCGAAGCGAGCTCAACACCATCATACTTGCCGGGGTTCTCCTGTTGCATCTTGCGCAAAACACCCTTGAAGCTGTGGAACTTGCCGACAAAGACATTGGTCTGGTACACCTCGTCGGCCATGACGACCAAGTTCTCCTGCTTTGCAAAGTCAATGACTGAACGGACGTCTTCCTCCGACAAAGAAGCACCGGTGGGGTTCCCGGGTTGATGATGACGATGCAACGGACGTCGAGACCGTCTGCCTTGCCCTTCTCATAGGCAGCCTTGATGGTCTCGAAGCTGGTTCCCAAGATTTAGACTCGTCCAGGTAGTATGGGACGGCCTGAGCGTCGAGGAGAGACAGGGTCGCCGTATACAAGGGATACTGGGGATGGGGATCATGATTCCGGTATTCTTGTCGGCGCAAATGACATGAAGAAGCGTGTTGACACCGGAAGAGGCACCGGTGGAGAGGTAGATCTTGGAAGGATCGGCGGGGAAACCATCTCGCCCTGTGGTGAAATTTAGAAAAAAAAAAAAAAAAAAAAAAAAACTAGGTCAGACAAAGTGAAGCAAGACCACGCAATCATGGAACACGATTCAAAACTTACTCTCAAGAAAGCAGCGATGCTTTCTTTAATGGCAGGTGCACCGGCGCTGGCGCTATAAGCACCAACGGAGCCGACCTGCTTCAACAACCACTTGGCACGTTCAATGACATCGGTCTTGTACCCGAGACCATTGATCAGAACATGCTCCTTGTTCAACAGCTCCGGGTTCTCGAGCAGGCTGAGGACCTGCCGGAAAAATGTGATGGGCTTCTGGTCGAGCTGCTGGGGGTTTCCGATGTTGGCCGAGATGACCTTATCAAAGGGCAGAGAGGTGTCGCCATTTTTAAGGCGGGCACGGAACTCTTCCGACTTGACGGCGAGCTCGCCACGAACGGCGTACTCGGCACGCACAACGTGCTGATTGATGTTGTCTCGTGTCAATCTCATGGTGGAGGATTCACGTCGATGCTGTGGCTGTCGTAGTCGCAGCTGTGACGGGTGCAAGTGCGCCTTGCCAATGTCTCCGAGTCCAACAAGTTGGCGGCGGGGTGATGGGAGAAGATTTGGCGGGGCAGTCGGAGCAAAATGGCGACGAGGGTGCTGGCACTGACCCCGGTGTCGGCGGAGGTGGCTAACAAATGAGTAAGTATGTATTACATAGTATGTATAAAAGTGCTCGTTTGATTGAACCCAAATAGAAAAGTTCAGGTCAGAATCGCAAGTGAGAAAGTGACTGGCTCGAATCGCAACGAGGCAAATTTTGATCATGACAGCGAACCGGAGATGCTAATGCAAAAATCCACACCATTACTCTGTCCACCTCTTCCGATCGCGGTGTCTTCCTCGACAAGGCAAGGTTTGTGGAGCCAGGACCAGCAAATACCCAAATATGTACATGTAAACCAGCAGCAAGTGGCCATTTTGTACTCCGTTATGTAGTTCTTTTTACAAGGGACGCACGCTGGCACTGTGAATAGTAGACCAGCCAGCTTCAAGCCTGCGGTTGAGACGAACTTCCAGTCTCCCACGCGGCCGCGTCCGCCCTGATGAATGCGAGTATCGTGCATTTCGCCAACGCCAAGAACGAAAAGGGAGGAGGATGAACGACTTGTTGGCAGGAAAACAACCCACTCCACTCACCTGCTGCATTGCACCCTTTTTTGCCCATGGCGCCGTGACACCAGCTCTCCGCATCACAGACGCCTGCCCGCCCTTGGCCGCCAGATTCATCGTCTTTCGTTTGACAAGGCCTTTGGGCGCTGCAGTCTCTCCGATGCCCTTTCGATGGGGTCGAAAAGCCGACTCTGCTGCTGGGAGACGTCGATGGCGGGCGTTTCTGACAAAGGAGCCGTTTTTGTATTAATGCGCCAGATTGGGTTGTGGAGAAACCCCATCCAACTACCCTGGCCTGGTCAGTTAATGACCCACTACAAAGTATGTACATATATACAATGTAATGTGTACCAGTCCAGCATCGGGGGCCGGAGCCACATTCTACCGAGCACCCCCATCTCGTCTCAAATTCCGTGCCATAACCACCAGGTTCCTTCTCAATGCTCATAGCTAGCTCCCTTCATCGCACACCCAGACAAGATGGCCAAGAAAGGTAGGACAAACCGCTTGAACCGCTTGAACCCCTCAAGCCAGCAGCGTTGGCGCCGCAAACCTCCATCAACACTCGTTTTGCCAATTTACTGCGCTCCTCGCTAACTCGCACGCACCACACACAGCCAAGGCTCGTTTACTCAATGTCCGCCTCATATCCATGGCCATGACGGGCTTCTTTTACACCTTCAAGCGGCCGCGAACGGCGCCTCTCATGGGCATGATGAAATACGATCCGATTGGTATGGGTTTTAATATCTTTTCAGTACCGGCGTTGGCAACGTTTAGTATCGGGTGTTGAGGCACTCACTAACGCGAGAATCCCGCTTTTAGTCCGCAAAAGGTTCTTTTCCTCGAAACGAAGAAGAGATCAAAATGAACCGCCAAGCTTCTGGTTTTTTTTCGGATTACCAAACTTGCACTCTGTAACATGACTATCCCCAGGACATGTGTTGCATGAGCCATGAGGCAGGCCGATACTGTACATACACAAATGGGCTTTTTTCTTTTTGGAGTTTTGGGATACGCTTGCACAATGCGCACAAGTGCGCCACGGGGATATTTGGCGTTTGCTTTGTACGATTAGAATAAGTTCACCTCGTCATCCATTCTTACAGATGCATGCACTATCAGAAAATATCTTTCTTGTTGATGGCAAATATAGAGCCAAGCTACTATTTCACTATCTCACTTCCACTTTTCTGGCCAAAAGCATTTCGTTCAACATACCCAGGCATGCTCCTGCTGCTAATTGAGTCATTGCTCGACTGTTTGGAAGACTAGCTCTCAATCTACACCCGTCATCGAGCTTCTGTACCTGCTTGAACTGCCGCCAGTTGCATAAACTCGGACAATTTTTATCTGACACCGTGTTTGGCTTTCTCACCCTTTCGCTGATTACGAAAGTTTCACTCTTTGATTCTTGTACCGTCGTATTCTTTGTCTTCGTCCTGAGTTTTCCGCTTCTGCTTGTTGGTCACTTCTCTCAAGGCTGTAGGGAGTGGTAGATAGTCGGTAATCCTTGGTAGGTCAGAAGCACTGCGTCCTGTTTTATCAGTTATGAAACTGGACCCAATTTCGTGGATTATCCTGTGTTTGTCCTCGCTGAGACTGGCGGCCGGGGTGGGAGCTTTTCTGCACTCATGCACTGGCCCAAGCTCAGTCTCTGTCTTGTTGCCACGATCTTCTGTCATCATCGTCTCCTGCGAGGAAGATGGGCCGTTGGACTTCAGGATGGAGGGTACGTTGATTGGGTCTCTTCGCCGCCTTTTCTCTTGTTCGACAGAAAGGGCATTCGCTGGAAAGAACGATTCAATCGGACTGTGAACATGAACTCGCTTCTTAGTAGTCTCGTGTAAGCCAAGGTGGGCCACATCCGCAAATGCAGTCTCACAATGCGACTGGACATCAATGATGCGTCTCTCAATGCAGTTGCTCTCTGTATTTGCAAGGCCGGCGTGACCTTGTTCTGGCTGACCTGGGCGCGGAGTGACGTTTTTGTGGCAGCGGCGATGTTCCCTTCAGCCTGCTCCCGTAGTTGGTGCCTGACCCATTGATGCTCCTGATCAATGTATTTCGAAGTGTGCTCAATAATGTCTCCCAGGTGTGCCATGTTGTCTATTGTTTGGTGACATTGGTCAATATGAGGCATCAAATTTTGCATGCTTTCCAGCTTTGATCTCATAGAGTCTATCAGTTTGACGTCGGAATACCAGCGATTGCGGAGATCTGCGGTCACTTTCGCTTCTGCTTGAAGACCTTGGATCATTTGCTTGAAGGAGGATATCGTTTCCTGATTTTGTGTATCGCGAACTTCGGTTTCGTTCCGCTTTAGCTGATCAATGACGGTGCCGATTTGAGTCTCCAAATTGGCAAGCGTGTGCTGAGTCTGCTTGGAATCGTGCTCTGCTTCTGCTTTATCCCGACACAGTTCATGGTCTAACACAAACTGGAACTCGTCCATCACGGCTTGGACTAGCTGCTTGCCCTCTTCCTTCGTAGCAAGAGAATTGCTCAATTGATCGAATTTTATGATGTACAACTGCGTTGCGTCATCACACATTTTTTCAACTCGTCAATCTTTTCGCTTCGCTGAGTGAGTTGAAGTAGCAGATCTTTCTTCCATAAGCTTCGCTCTTCGTCGAAAGAATGGCGCTCCTCCGTGAACCAACTCTGTAGACTCTGACCTATGTTGTCACACACCTCCCGAGTTGCAGTTACATCATTGCGCATGGATTCCAAACCATTGGAAACTAAGTTAGCCTTCTTAGCAACTAGGTCATGGAATGCAAACTGTTCTCGAGACAGATTTTCGAGTTCTCCGCGAACGAGGCCCAGTTCTGTCGCGCAACCGTTGCTTATAAGCGAGAGCATTTCATTTGTGTGCGTTTGGCACTGATTGATGTAACAAAGTGCTGGATTGATCCTGCGAGTATGAGTATAGAGCGATCTTTGTATAGAAATGGAAATTCGAGTTGACTTACTCTGCCGCGATCTTCGTTTCAAGGTCTTGCACCATGCTCCCGAAATTGCCCTGGTTAGAGACATTGGTAGCACAAGTCTGAACCGCTTCTTCAAGATGATAAAGCCTACAGGGTGTAAGAGGCGTGCATTAGAACATCGAATAAAGTCACATACCTCTCATGAACATGCACTGGTAGCTCACATTCATGTGGCTGCTCCGAGACTCTGGCCATCATGACCTCCTGCAGCTCCCCACGGAATTTGACAGTTCTCTCATCGCGAGACCATGACTTGCACATTCAGAATCCAGCCGGTCTCGCAGCTGGTGCGAAATTTCCTTCTCAACTAGGAGAGCTTGATCCTGTGCGATGGCCTTTGCTTTCAGCTGCGAAATCTCTTGCTGCTCTTCAATTCATGTTATCAAAAAAGCTAATGTCGTAATGTGCAACAACAGCCAAATCACTTACTTTCTTCTACCTGAAGTTCAAAATTGGACCATAGTTCTTCCAGACATTTTTCATGTTGGCACGCTTCTCAACACTGTCCGCAAGAGCTTTTTCGATCGTCTCCGATTCAGCCATTCGAGCTTCACTTTCTTGACGGATATTTCGGATAGATTCATTGTACATTTCTTTCGCTTGAGTAAAAAGGCGCTGCTGCTCTACAATGGCTTCATTTAGCTTCCCTCTATACGTCCGGTACTTTCCATTGAGGGCTTTGGCCCTTTCTTTCGAGGACTCAAGGTTTTCTTTCAGCTGGCCAACTTCTTCCACCAGCTTAGAGTTTTCTTGGCAAACACCAGCATTGATTTTTTCGGCCGCCTCGAGCTTCTCTTCAAGGCCTTGACGTATAGTACGCTCTTCGTGAAAATCTTGCAGTGCTTCATGCAACTTTGCCTGTTGCTGGTGCAGCTCGTTCCGAAGTGTATCAGTCTCCGCCTTGGCGTGTGCTTTTCTTCATCAGCCAGGCCAATGCATTCGTTCCAGTAGAGAGCAACTTGATGCATGAGCAACTTCTTCCTCTCAGGGTCTGGCTTCAAGTTTTGCTTGCTTGCATTGCTTCGTTTTATGGACATGTTGCTGGTCCGAGATCGAGACCGATGACCAACAGCTCTGTCGTACGCCCCAGGACTGAAAGGCTGTTCTGCTCGATGTTTGAAGTCATGTTCATTGGATGTTCCGAGGTGCCTGTGGGCAGTAATCCGGTGCGGCCCTTCCAGATCGCCGCATGTGCTCACGGATGATGGACAACGTTCGTCTGGATAAGGTCTACTGTCACTGCCGATTGTCATTTTCGTTTCTGCAGAGCCATTCTTCATTAGAGAGTGATCGAACCATATGGAATTCCCCGAGGAATATCTTTAGGGATGCTATCGGGATACGGATTCATTTGCGGCATAGAACGCCTGCTGTCTTGGGGTGATCTCTTCAGGTGCCGGGGGCAGCATCACCCGCGTTGATGTTGGTTGAGGTGGCTAGCCACCTGAGATTGGGAGTTTGTTCAACCCCAAAACCTTTGTCCATAGTCTTGATAGGTTTCTGAATGGTGAAAGTTGTCTTATCGCGTCATATCAAGGGAAGTTTGTGTGACTTGGGGATGACCGAGGAGGTTATAATTCGATCTTGCAGGTCAGAGAATAGTCACAGGTTAATGAAGAGGAGTTCGATTTGACGTTATTCTTTATTTCAGTCGAAAGAAACAGGCAGCTCCTTCTCTCGTGGCTGCAAAACGAAACTCGCAGCAGGCGGGCACTTGCCATCTGCTTTCGCACTTGCCGCCAGCTGACGAACAGTCCGACACCGTTACAAGAAGGGAAGTGGCTGTTATGGCACTCGACACGAATTGTCTCGCATCCAGTCCGCATCCAATCCTCAGCCATCCTGAATTTATAAGTATCCATGCCAATGCGATGCTGAACATCGTAAGTGTCCCTCCTCAAAGCTCGTAGTTTCTATAGATTGCCGATGTGAGCATGCGCGGCTTGACAGTAGTCAACTCAAAGCGCTGATTCAGCACACATGCACTCAACCAACCTTGTCAAAGAAGACCGATTCAGCTCACCTCAACGTTTGGGACATCTATTCTCTTTGTTTGTGGAAATTGACGACGATACCAGATGCTCCCTCACCTAACTAACCTGCGCACTGACTTTAATCCTACATGCGAACACCTTTGGGATCTCATTGGTGGAGCGACTAGGAAGAGGGCACAATGGCCGGCGCTTCGAATACGAGACAGACCAATCATGACGACACCCCGACTTGAGCACGTCTGTTTTGAGTGATGAGCCTCTGAACAAGGGCCAGGGTCAGACACCCTTTACCCAATGAAGTAGCTCTGGCGGCTGGAGATGTGAGAGACCAGTCCCGGCATCGCATGCAGAGCCTGTCACGGCATTGAGGGGGTGGAATCTGAAGAGCGACGAAGCGCCGTCTTGTCGCAAAGTTTGCAGCTTGTTCATTTATATGCGAGCTGTACCCTATCTTCATTTCTATGTGCACCTCTCTTCTCTGTGCTCCCTAGGCGTTTTTAAAGCCGAACTTCATGTCCTTGTTAAGTGTTGAGCGCCGGCATTGATCCAATCTTCCAACACTCTATAGAGCACATCATGGCCTCAACGACGACTCATGGTTTCCCGTTGCCAAGTGTCTACCATGCAGATGCTGGCACGAACAGCAAAAATGGCGAAGACATTGGGAATGGGGGTGACAGCTCCGTGAGTTCGATGAGTATCTCAACTGGTGGGTTGGTTGCCATTGTTGTGATTGTTTTTATTGTTGCAATCATCGGAGGTATGTAGGCACTGTCAAAAATCTTGTTCTTGCAACGTCTCCACTAACCCCGTCTTTTAGCATGCACAGCAACACTTTTCTTCATCGCCAAGAAGCGAGAGTGGACGGCAAAAGAAGTCCTCAGACATTCGGTGAAGAAAGTCGTCACTGCCATCACACCAAGACGCACGGAATTTCCGAACTCAGTGAAGCGAACCACGGAATCGTCCAAGCGAAATCGAAGGAATCTGAGCGACGTCGATCTTCCACCAACGCCTCGTCTTCTTCCTGAAGACCTTGAGAAGGGCCTTGCGCAGGATAGAATTCGAGGCAAATCTCGAAAATGATGTGTGAACTGGGGTTGCGTCATTATGAGACTTGTCATATGAAGGGTATCGCGATCATCGTATCTGCTGGGACTTTTGGTGTTCTTGTAAATAGATAGATTTAATGAGTGAAGGTGGCCCTCACATTTGCCTGAATGTGTTGGAGCTGGCACTCCGTCGCCCTGCTCTAGGTTGAGCCCTTGCAGGTGGCTCTTGCTCTTGCTCTTGCCTTTTCTTCCTTGATTCAGGAACGAATACAACTTGACGCTCACCACCTGCTTCACCACGTTGTCCCTTGGTAATGCGGCCCGACTTTTGTTGTCGTGAGCCTAATGAAATGTCTCGGATCTGTCGCCCTTGGTTCTGGGTAGATGTGACCCGCATAGTGATGTCATCCGTAGACTTATTCGCCGTGCGAATCTCATCGTCGCTGTCGCTAGAATCATCGTCAGAGTCCTTGGCTTGATACCGAGTAGGTGCCTTGGGATCCACAGGTTGTTCAACTTGGGTACTAGGATTGAGCAGTTGGAATTCCTTGCTCATCTCATCCACCTTGAACTCTTCATCCTCGAACAGTTGCGCGAATCGATCATCTCCAAGAATACCAGCATTGGTGTCCACGATCGCCCTGTTCTCTTGCTTCTTGAGAATTCTGTCGACCAGTTTCTGATTGACCTTGACTTTTTGCTGCCGCGAATTCTGCTCGCACGCTCCTTCTCTACCTTGTCCTTGATGCGTTTGACTCTCTCCTCTTCCCATGCATAGGGATTGGCGATCAACTTAGCCTGCTCATATAATTTGGATGCCACGAAGTATCCGTGCATATATGGTCGCAGAAGATTGGTCTTTCCGATCAGGTGTGCCAAGCTAAGCTGCTTTAGTTCTGGTAATGTTAAGAACTTGTAATTGTCATAGGTTTCAGTATGAGCCTCCTCGGCCATTTCTTCTACCATACTGTCCAGGAAAGAGCACCATTTTGGAGCTGGGCCAAGCTGGGGAATGAAGAATGCATGTTGCTGTTTGCCCTCGTTGGCAGTGAGAAGCATCCCGGTATCCTGGCACCATGCGACATCATTGATATCCACGACAGGCTCGACCGATGTCCATGGGTCACCAGTCGACTCGTCCCATAGCTTAATGATGCGTTTGTCAGCAGACATGATTTTCTTTTCTTGTGAAGACGTTGTCATGTGGAAGAGCTTCTTGACCGGGAACCCATAACCATGGTCTTTCTTCAAGAGAGGTATCGGCCGTCGCAAGTCGAATAGTTGGACCATACCAGTGGAAGAACCAGTCGCTAGTGATAAGCCGGATAAGTTGAAGCTCAACGACGTGACCTCGCCATCGTGGTCGGCTAGTAACGCAACTCGAGATCTTGATCGTGGGTCCCAGAACTCAACGGTTCCTATTGATGTTCCAAAAGCCAGCAGATTGTGAGTAGTTTCCGCATTGGCGGCGACATTGACCCCCACACCGATACCTCCCTGTAGTCCACCACCGGTCAATTCGTCGTCACCGCCAACATCGATTTGATAGGACTTCATAAAACGTCCCTGTTCGAGATTCATGCGGAAAACTTCGCCCTTTCCCTCCGCATCTAGACCAACAGCGGGCACCAGCGCCTCTGTTGCATAACGGTCGTACAGTACATCACGCCCATATCTGGGGATTCGGACTTCGTAGTGGCAGCCCATGGGGGTGTGGAACTCAATTCTTCGGTCGTTCTGCAAGTGAAGTGATTTGGAATAGTCGGAAGAGAGGAGAACGAATGCATGGTTCAAGGAATTGGTATGGCGAGCGAAGGAAAGTCCGAGTTGTGGTAGGTTGTGCACATGCATCTGAGGCTTGTATGTGCCCGTACTCATCACCCAGTCTCCATCTTCGCTGACTCGAATGCAGCTGCTGGCCTCCTCGAACTCGAAGTCTTGAAGAAGCTCGACACGATTCTGGTACTCAGGGTCGTTCTTCAAACTTCGCTTCCGTCTGCGAGCGAGCCAATCTGGGAGTGGCCTGGCAGTAGATGCTCCAGAGACGGTATAGACCGGCACCGTACCCGGATTTGACAACTTCATGGTGGTTAGACTGGATGTCTAGTGCCCATGCGCGAGCGGTCAAGGCTCTAGGTCGTCTATCTGTACGACGCACAGCGTGGTGATGGTGGTTTTCGGAAAGAATAGAAGAGTGGTTTACCTTTGCAAATAAAAGAATGCATGGCAGAAAATGCAGGCGACAGCGCGGTGAAAGAAAAAAATACAGGTCCCCACATTGTTCCGGTTTGCGACCCATAATACCCACAGCTGCTGCAGTCCTCGGTACCTGGGGACTTGCCTTTATCTTGTCTACATACTACATATGTACATGTAGGCAAATGGGAGGGAGGTGTACGGAGTACTCCTCCGTACTTTACACCCCATCTGGACCACGCACCTTTCCTGTCGCACTAACAAACAGCTCGTCCTCTCACTGGCCTCCCCAGCTCTCGTGAGACCCTCCTCGTCAACGACATCGAGATCATTTCGGCGAACGCAACACATCTCCCTACTCGCCTTCGCAGCGCTTTGTTCCGCATTCGCTGTCTCAAGACGGTCGATCGACATTCTCTTATCCCCATTCATTTTTGGATTGAGGGAAGAAAACCCATTCACAATCGATTCAGCAGCATTGACGACCCGGTATCAAATCTACCATCACCAAAGGGGTCGCCATCCAGTCCAAGCGGGCTGAGCGTCGCAACATTCGCGGAGATGGAGCCCGTGAAGCTGCCAATTCCTGGAATCGCATGCTGTCATTAGGGTACTCGTGCTGCTTATCGAAAGGCTGCCGAGTAAGCTCGACCTCGTAGCTAAGCTACCGCCGAGGACGTCTTCTGTGACGTGACCAGTTGTCGACGCCCTTCTTGCCGCCCATCAGCCCTTTCTATATCAAAGCGGCATTGTGCAGCGAGTCGCAAGCAACCCCGGAGCTCGCTTACCGATATGGATACTGCCGAATTTGATACCAATACCCTGGTTCTGGTGCGTCATTGGCTTAGCGACCGGGGCTTGATCAAGAAGTTAACCCGTGCTACAGAATGATATCTCTTCAATCTCCTTTCGCGTTTACGAGCCTACCCCGAGCAATCGCAGAGCTTCGGATCGACAGCCATAGAAATCGAGAGTAGGCTGCGAGAACAGGGCCTCATCGTGTACTATGACGCAAACCGGCGTTGCATCTGGCATTTTAGGGTGCAGAGAAAGGATGGCAATGGCGATGTGAAAAACAACGCAATGGATCAGCCGCTCGGCTTGCACGACTACTCGCTTGTTACAGCAGAGGAGGGTTTTTCGAACCGAGTAGTCTACAAAAGCCTCGGGTGGTTGCGCAACAAGCCGGGCATACTCCGACAAGTTCAACGTCAAGCGCTTCGGTCCTGGACCAGTCGCATCGACAAACACTCGCCTCCGCATCACAAAATACACCATCAGGCTTGCAGGAAGTAGATTCAAAAGGTTCTGCGTTTATTTTCGTCGACACAAAGGGGGCCAAGGGAACCAAATTCGTCAAAAGTCATCTACGAAAAGTTCATGGTGGCAACTCTTCTGACCATCTCTGCGACCTTTTCGATACGCTCGGGCTCGATCCTCTTGATTATCGTACTGTACTTCTATCAGAAGAAGCCTTGGGGAGCAGTGGTTTTAGCGACTTCGGCGATCGAGGTCCGACAATTGGTACCTTCAAAGCCTACATGACGACCACGGGTAATCTTGTCGTCAGCATGACCTTGACTATATGTCGAGGACTGCTTTTCTTCGATGAAATGCTCAATCAAAACCCTGGAATTCATGGCCACCGTATCCTGGCCGCCCCATTCGGAATGATTGCCAGCAGTCATTCGCCTCCAACCATTGAAGGCGGGACAGCTAGCATGGCTCAAACCCCAAACACACAAGCCTTAAGTCTCCGAGGAGCCCCTGATGTACATGACTCAATTTGGAGACAAAGTTGCTTGAAATTTCTACGACTCCGCGGTATCGCTCGCCCAAAGCTGATGGACTGCTTCTGGATGAATCTGATGGTATCGAAACCCAAACTTCATGACACGAAAACTGATCCCAAAAGCTTGCAGCAAGCAAACTCTACAGTGACGATTCCGTGGCCTGGACCTCTATGCTTTCGGAAGAAACCTGTCGAAGTTCTCTCTACAAGCCGGATAAGCGACACGCTCCTCAGCGGGCACGAAGAATGCCACGACCCTTTGGGTAATGCGCAAGCCTGGTTCAGCTCCACGTCTGAGCGTGAGGAAAAGATGTATAAGAGAAAACAAGAGCGTGCGGCAGCTTCACAAGAGGCTGTTGCAGCTGATGCCGAGCATCGAGACCGAATGGACAGTCGCCCTTGACCTTGAGACGTCCAAGCACAGCAGCTGCGGGAACAATGTATCCTACACCACCTGATGCGTTGCAAAATCTGAACGGAGTGACACCTTCACTGGACGGTACACTGCCAAGCCCCGGAAATCCATTATCTTCAGCTGCGGTGCCAGATGCCGAGAATAATGATTCAAACCCTACAGTGATGGCGGGACCATTCGAGTCTGGGCAGGATTTCTCGGATTCTAAGCGACGGAGAAATGATAGCCATCTGCTCGGAGACCCAGAACACATCTTCGGCGATATTGGGGGACATGTTTGGCGATAACGATATTACAGAGGCCGACTTCAATTTTTTTGATGAGGAACCAGGGGACATTGATCTTGATGCAGCGATGGCTAGCTTGGACGATGGAATTGTGGAAACAAGTATGCTTTCGAGCCATGACACAGCCAAAGAGGAGGACCCTTGTACAACAGAGGTCCCAAAACAAGAGACGAATCACGAGAGGGAAACAATCGTCTTCACAAAGCCCGAACTTCGACATGCCATAAGTGCACAGAACGAGAACCAACGTGGACGAGAACTTAGACGTGCTTCCACGAAACGAGAATCGAGCCCATTTGACCCTCACACGGTATTCAAAAGAGTACGGGCCTCGTTTGGGGCAACGAAAAGGCCAGTCCCACGAGCCCAAATGGGAACCGCATGACAAGGATATTCGAGAAAATGGACTTTGATCCGAGACTTCCTATGATTAATAAGAAATACGAGCAAGGTGGACAATTTGACTACAGCAAGAATTCCAGTCCCGAGAAACCCAAGGTTGATCTGGGGAGTTTACCCAAGACAGATTATCTCAAGCGTCACAGCAAGCAAAGTCGAGGCCCTGAGGTTCACGATTTACACAACAGCTTACTTATGGGCCCATTGACTGGCCTGGAGCCCCCGATTTCCGGCTCTAGCCCGACGAAACTGGACACTCCAATATCCGATGGCGAACACAGCAGCACCGACTCGGACCAAGACGACTCCAGCTGTCTAAGTGACCACGAACCGACGTCGCCTGTGAAGTCGAGTGTCAAACAAGCACCTCTTGACGACGATTGTACGTCCCAAGTCACGTCTTTGAAGGAGTTGGACGCGATTGAAGAACCGGATCACCAGCTGGTTGCTGAGCTGCCCAGACTTTCCAAGCCCGATATTCCGGAAACGCCCTCTCCGTGCTCTTCTCGGATCCGGAACCCATTAGTCTGGACCTGTCCTTGGGTGACGAGGATCTGGTCCAGGTTGCCCAAATATTGGCGGAACAGGCTGCCACGGGAACGCTGAACCTTTGCAACACTGCAACTGATGCGAAGTCCAGCTCAATTGCTGAACAGAATTGTCAAAGACTGCTTGTTGAGGCAAGAGTATCTTTGCAGCTGCTTCGGCAGGTCCTTTCGCCATTCCTTCCCGGCATAGACTCTGTTCGCTTGAAAGGGTTTTGGATGTTCAAGATGTGCCTCTTCAAGGCCAACCGACGCGACTTCAGCCCCGTCCGATACCGGGACGGGATGCAAATGCGGAGCAAATGCGGCCTAGTAATCTGTATCAAATCCCAGGTCCGCACCTGGAAGTCCGTCGATCCGATGCCAAACTTTCTGTTCTGCCTTCGGCTGTTACCTTCTGGGAAAGTTTGGGGCTTGCCCCATCGTCTGGAAGCAAGGATATTACTGCTGTTTGTGTGTTTCCGGGATGGAAAGGAATGACTGACAATGCGAAGACGTTTTTGGGGCGCGTCAAGAGTGTCTATGAAGTGTTGAGGCTCGGATCCATGGACAATTTGACCCTCTCACCAGACATGGAGGATGGCATCCTTCCTCACGAGGTAGATCGAATCTCGACGTCGCCTGATGCAACAATGACAGGACATGGGTCATCTCTTGTCGGAAGCATGGAAATATTGCGAGGCGCGCTGTCCAACCTCACCGCCACGGACACCAACGTCGTCGTCTACTTTGTATATTCGCCGAGCAACCCGGGAACTATTGTCGAAGCTTGTGCGGCGTTTCAGCGGTTCTTTGATTCGCATCAAAAGAGCTGTCGATGAAAAAAAGAGCCAGTGGCCAACGAACTCGTCCTGCAACTGGTTTCTGCTGATGTCCTGTCATCGCCAACTTCGCTGATCGTGACTCCGTCTCAGGACCTTGTCAGGCTTTGCATGGAAACGTATGACCGATGTACTCTCTTTGGAGGCCTTATGCCAGCCCCGGCAATCCGGTTGGAACAGCCTCTGCCACGCATCATTGACTTTAAGCTCGTCCATACTCCATCGGCCTCGCTCATCAGGGAAAACTCGTGCATTCACGTGGCGTATGCTCAAACCGTCGACGAGCGATGGATCACGGCAGCGTGGACAGACGACCGAGGAAACCAGCAGGCTACCGCATCGTACTGCATGAGACGGAAACAGAGACCAGCGTCCCGGTCGATGAACGAAGTGGCACATGAGATGTGGGAGTCTACGTTGGACCTGATCTCTGCCTGGAAGGTACACTGGCGGATTATCATTACCAAATGCGGGCCAATGGATCAGCATGAGGTTGAATTTTGGATCAATTTGGCGCGGACAGAGATCAAAGCATCGGTCACCATAATACTGATGACGGTGGACACGAATCCCTCGCTGCAACTGATACCACCCATGGCCAAGCTGCCACAGACGTCGGTGCCCTTTACACGACTCCCGAGTCGACACCGCAGGCAAGTATCGTCTCACCGGAGCAGAGCGCGACCCCGGCGACTCCGCCAACGTCACGGCCGCGACACCAGGGGTCTCGAGGCCGGCGCAGATGCGGACACGGACGCCATCCTGTATGACGTGACTGACCAGACATGGGGAGCTGTTGTCGGCCACCGACTCAACAACTCGACGAGCGTGACTGATTTGCGCCCAGCGTTGGTCAGCGGCTACCTCATCAAACGCACCGGGGCCCGAATGGAGGATGCCCCGTGGCCATGGAAGTCAACCTCGTGCACACGGACGCCAGTCCACGAGCATACGAGCCTCTCTTGAGAGAGATGCTGAGTTATTTTAGAGGATTAGCCACTCTGTCACGGGCCAGAGGAGTGGTGCCAAGGGACACAGATGTACGCCCCTGGCATATTGCCGCGGCGGAAAAGGCAATGCGGGCCATGTATTTACTCATGTGACGTTGATTACAAAACCAGAGAGCGTGTTGATATGATTTCAAGGGGTTTCAAGGTCATGATTTATCGAGATGAAATGGGCATTGGGTTGGGTTTTGGGGGCGTGGCGTGGCGTGGCGTGGCGTGCCCTTGGGGAGTGAGGGCCGAAGGCGTTTGGCGGTACTTGTGGAAAGCATATTCCTTTTTTTAAAAAAGAATTTAATTTTTTATTTCCCCGTTCATGTTCATATCTTATCATTCTCTCGTCTAAAAGTCAGTTGATAGACAACCAGTCGGTAAGGAGCGGTGCATCAGACGGATAAAGAATAACACATAGATTGCAAACATTAATATTTATTGTGTAAAGGAACAAAGTGACTTGCCCCGGAGATGGAACGAATCACTGACGCAAGTCATCATCCTTGCACCGCCTCATAACCGAATCGCTATGTATTTACACGTTTATAATTCCGGGTGGATTTAGAGTTTTCTCCGTCGTAGGTGGAGAGAGTTGGGGCAGCTCATGCAGGAAGTGTATCATCATACCGGAGTACCATATCCCCCTTTTGCAGTCTTGTTGAAATGGCAAATGCTTCATTTAGACAACACTTTTTCAAACACTCTACAATTTCGACTCGGGAACAATAAGAGCCGATGTATCCTTGAACGCCTGTTCGGCCTCCTTCTCAATGCGCTTCACCAACACTTCACACGTGGGGATGTCGTGGATCAAGCCCATGACAGGGCCAGTGGTCCAGACCTAGATGAAGAACACCAATCAAGTTAGCAAGAAGGAAAGAATGGGACCTATTTCCTCTTCATGACACCACTGAGAAGCAAACCCGGCCCTGGCTAGAAGTTGGGAATGGGGAGAAGAAGAAGAAGAAGAAGAAAAGAACTTACACCATGCTCCGGGTCACCATTGACAAACACCTCCTTGCCCCTTTTCCCGCTCACCAAGGGAGCAACCTCGGAGAAGTCGCCGGTGGTGCTCTCCTTCTCAACCCTGAGGGCCTCCAAGGCAACCTTGTTCTTGAATAGACGGCTCGTGTTGCGCCAGCGTCTCAGCAGGAGCGTGGTGTCGTGCTCGTCAGCCCCGACGATGGCCTCCTTGATGTTCCGATGGACGGGCGCCTCGACGGTGGCCATGAAGCGCGTACCCATGTTGACGCCCGACGCGCCCAGCAGCAGGGCGGCGGCCAGGCCGTGGCCGTCGGCGAAGCCGCCGCTCGCGATGAAGGGGACGTCGAGGGTCCTCCGGGCCTTGCTCAGGAGGATGAAGTTGGTGATGTCGCTCTCGCCGACGTGGCCGGCGCATTCGAAGCCGTCAATGGACAGGAAGTCGACGCCGAGCTTGACGGCGCTCTGGGCGTGGCGGATGGTGGTGCACTTGTGGAGGACGACGACGCCGGCCTTTTGAGCTGCTTGATGACGGGGCCGGGCGAGTTGCCGGCCGTCTCGACGATGCCGACGCCCTCGTCGATGACGGCCTGGGCGTAGGCGCCGTAGTCGGGGGCACCATGGCGGGCAGGAGGGTCAGGTTGACGGCAAAGGGCTTCTTGGTGAGGCTGCGGCACCGGCGGATCTCGTCGCGGAGGGCTCCGGGCGTGGGGAAGATGAGCGCCGTGATGATGCCCAGACCGCCGGCGTTGGAGACGGCCGAGGCGAGGTCTGCGGTGCCGACGTGCATCATGCCGCCTTGGACGACGGGGACTGCGAGGCGAGGAAGGGAAAGGAAGGGGCGTCAGTCAACGTGTCAACATGTGCGAACGCTTTTGTGTTGTCCTCGTCGGTCAACGTGTAGCATGTGGGTTTGGTGTACATTGTACATACCGCGGATCCCCAGCGCCTTGGTCAGCTCCGTGACGATGGGCATGGTTGTTTGCTATGGGCTGGGCCTCGTGAAGTCGTGAGTCGGGTGGTTGTGTTTTCTTTACGTGAATGATGGGAACCCCAGAATCTATAAATGTATCAAGGAAAGAGACAGAGGCCCGCCATTCATTGGCCAGGAGCACCTCCCTCCTGCCTGCCTGCCGAGGTTTGGAGGTTGGCAGCCGAAGAAGCCCCACATGTTGCTTGCAGTGGGCGCAGCCGACGGCCGGCACCAGTCCTGTTCTGTCCTTTTTGTCCTGACTCCTCTCACTCCTCACCTCACTCCTCACCTCACTCCTCACCTCACTCCTTACCTCACTCCTCACCTCACTCCTCACCTCACTCCTCACCTCACTCCTCACCTCACTCCTCACCTCACTCCTCACCTCACTCCTCACCTCACTCCTCACCTCACTCCTCACCACTCCTCACATGCTTGCTGTTGGGAACCAGACGGGGTTCGAGCTCGGGTTTCGCGTTTCCTGTTTCCCGTTTCCGTTTCCCTCCCGTTTCCCGTGGGGTTTCACTTCAGAGCGGACTTGTTAGGTCCAACGAGGTTCTAATCCGTACGTAAAAAGGCGGGGTAAATGGATCGTCCACGGGCACCGCGAGCTCGGTTTCGTTTAGCATCAGCATTCGCATTCGCATTCGCATTCACATTCGCCTCACCTTCTGCAATAGACACCTCTTTCTTCTGGCGACGGCGGAGCATCGTTTGGTGGTATCGGCGCGCCATTGTAGACATGGCCATCAGCAGCTAACAAGTCTCTACATCACGTGGTGAAGGGACTTGTCATCTATGAAGGATTTCTTTCTCTAGTTGACCCAAAGTTCTCCCGGTACATGTAGGCCCTCCCGGGGTTGTCATTGTGTCAGACTTTTTTTGTCTACCCCTGCAGAGAGTAGCCGACATGGGCATTCTCGCAGCCCAGCTTGACCAATCTCGCGCGCATTTCCTTGGCACGCCGTCTCTCGCCATGACTCAGCGTGGATAAGTCGACCTTGTCCACGTAGCCTCCGACTCCATGCTGTAGCACGTTGCGAGCTCGAAGCTTGCCGCCTCCCGAATGACCGACCGAGCCATGCAGAGTGACTCGCTCCTTGCTGGAATCGTAGACTCCCCGATGCAGAATGTTGTTGTTGTAAAGGCAATGTCGCCGGGGCCAAGCCCGACGATCAACTGGTCGGGCAGGGCCTTCTCGAAGGGGTCGGCGTTGCGCTCAACCTCTGTTCTCGGGCGCCTGTGAGAACCGGGGACCACGACGAGGACTCGTCCTCCCACAGGGCAAGGTTGTACTGGGCGTGGAAGCCGGGACGCCCGAGGCGCTCCATCTCCTCCTCGGGCGTGGCCTCGGCGGGCACGTCGTCGCGGTGCCACCTGAGCTCGAAGTCGCCGTCGGGCCTGACGAGCATGTTGAAGAGCTCCATGACGAGCTCGTCGTCGCCGCACCGCAGGAGCTCCTTGACGATGCCCAGGATTTCCTCGGAGAAGTACTGCCGAGTGAAGACGTCGTGCCCGGGCAGGTCGGGGTTCATGAGATGCTGGACGCCCCAGATGCCCCTTTCGGGAGAAAAGGTCCATGGCGGGAACTGCTTGCCGACTGTCCGGACATGAGGCCACTGGCCGGATCGAGCGAGCTTCTCGACCTTGACGCTGGCTTCTCGCAACGTCTCGAGCTTCTGGCCGCTGACAATGCGGCGGACGACGACGAAGCCGTCTCTCTCGAGGTCGGCTAGGTGATCATCGGTGGCTTTCTGAGCGGGCATTCTGGCTGCTCTGTTGTGCTTGTTGCGTGTTGAGAAAAAGTGTCAGTCAGGCGGGGGTTGATGTTGGGAGGAGGGGGAAGTTTTCCGTCATGCACTCTCAATTGTCGGACAGTGAGGGGCCAGCAGCAATTCGTATGATACATAGCTCCGTACTGGGAGGGAAATGGGTCGAGAATCAGACGATGCATCAATTCGTGTTTGCGCAGTCGCACTGTGGAGGATCCCAAGTTCTCCAGCGTAACGCCGTCATCCCGGAGCTAGCCTATTGAAGCAGCTAGCATATACATATGCTCAACATAGCCCAACTCCATTCCATCTCCACAACAATATAGAATACTCCGGCCCATATAGGAATGATTGGCAAAATCGCCTTTTTGGGAGCATGTTGACATATATCCATTGCCATGTGCACAGAAGTACGCATTGCCCTAATGTAAACGCAATATTCCTCACTATTACGGCTCGGTACAGTCTCGAGGCCGCCACCGGAGTTCAAATCCCTTGACAGTCCTTTGCACGTCCAGGTCCCCGGATCTCCTTCAAACAGGGGCTTGTCCAACTTCCTCTCCTCGACCTGCGCCACCTCGAGGCCCGCGCGCCGAGCAACGTCAAAGAAGTTCATGTCCAGATCCTGCTTCCACGGCCGATACGACGTGAAGAAGACGTAGGCGACGCTCTCTCGCGACCTCCGCATCGTCTCCCGATCGTCTTGACCAGCGCGCCGTGCTCCGAGTGCCGGAAGAGCAGGTCGGCGAGCACCAGCACGTCGAACCGCTGCTGCTGCTGCTGCGTCCCTCCTGTCCCGGAGGCGGCGAGGATAGTAATCCCTCCTCGTCGGCCACCGCCCGAATCCGAATCCGAGCTGCCCGATCATGATGCCCGGGATGCCCGGGCGCGAGCCTGGCCAGGAGCGGCCCCGGATCAGCCCCAGACGAATCCGACGGCGTCGACGGTCCGTCCGATGCGTCCCCTCGGCTCGACCGTCTCGTCGCACTCGTCAATGTTCCTCTGCATGTTGGCCACGAGGTCCGGGTCCGGGAAGTCCGTCGCGACCACCTTCTTCGCTCCCAGGATGCCGGCCACCAGCGACGGCAGTCCGGCTCCGGCGCCGAGCTCGAGGACGGACCTGCCTCGGACCCGGGACGGCGCCCGCTCAAAGTACTCGGACACGAGCCTGGCTCCGTTCCAGACGTAGTGCGCCTCGGTAGGGCTGTGGCCCACCAGATGGAGCGTCACCTGCTTGCCGCTCTGCATCTCGAACACCTGCCGCGTGGGGGGGCGTGGGGTAGTAGTCCTCGGGGTCTTGCATCAGATCCCCGGTGGCGTAGTGGACGACGTCGTCCTCGTCTTCGGACATTGCTGCTTTGCGAGCAGCGGTTGTGGCGGGAGAAAGTCGATTGCGTGATGCAATTTTGGGGGCGGTGCGTAAGTGACAGAAGAGTGAAACCCGGGACGAAAACAGAATAAAGACAAGATGAAGATTTTTTTTTTTTTTTGGTTCCTAAAGTGGCCCGGGTGGGTCCGGATAGTTTGTTTCTTCTTCGCCTTGATATTCATTCATTCACTTCTCCACATTACAAATGCACAAATTGACCAAAACACCAAACACACGTAGTAGTACACAACGTTCCTCGGGAACCCGACGACCACAATGCGTCATTCGATCAGGACCGCCGTCCAAAGAAACCAAAACAGCCCATTTATCCAAACCGCTGCTTAGCCAACTCCTTCAACATGCTCACCGTGCCCTCCTCCCTCTCCCTCCACGCCCTCCTCCTGTCCTCCATCTCCTCCGCCCTGGCCCTCTCGAAATCCTCCCGCCTCACCTGCCTCTGCGACTTCTTCGCCTTCTCCCTCTCCCTCATCCTCCTGTGCTCCTCCAGCTCGTCCCCGGCCCCCATCAACTGCGCCTCCCCGACCTCCACCCCCGGACTTCTCTCCCGGAACTGGCCCATCTTCTCGTTCGCCTCCTTCTTCTTCTCGAGCCTGCGCTCGCGCGTGCCCGGCTCCGCGCGGCACGAGCTCCTCCAGCCTCTGTTTCTGTAGTGCGCGGTCCTCCTCCGCGCGCGCCGGAGCTGTTCGCGCTCGTCCTCCCTCTGCTCCCGCGCGAGCTCGTTCCGCAGCGACAGATCCGCCATCGTCGTAGCCGACGCCGGCCGGGCCCCCGTCCGCACCCTCGGTCCATCTTCATCTTGGCCATCCCCGGGAGCGTCGGCCCGTAGTCGTCGTCGCTATTCACCGCCGCCGCCGAGTCTCTCCCCGGCCTCCCCGTCCCCTTCGCCCGAGGAGTCGTCGTCCCATCTCTCCGGCCGCGTGGAATACTCGGACGCGCACCTGGCAAACATGTCGGGGTCGTACCATCCCTCCGCCAGCTCGTTGCGGTTCCATTTCCCCGCGAAGCTCTTCCACCGGCCCCGTGCCTCTCGCTCGTCCATGTCCCCAGGTCCCTCTGCTTCTGCAACTCGAGATAGTGCGCGAACAGGGGCTCGAACGTGCGGAAATCAGACTTGGTGAGGGCGCGGGCCGAGAAGGGCAGCGACCCAGCTGCGGCGGCTACTTTGACCTTCTCGCCTGCGCGGCGCGACTTGGTCGACCGCCGGCGGTGGTGGGAGCGCCGCGCGTCGTGATTGTGGTTGTCATCTTGAGCGTCCATGGGCGTCGTCTCGCGCTCTGGGCATCCTTGTTGTTGCTGTTGCTGTTGCTGTTGCTGTTGCTGTTGTTGTGGCTGTTGTTGTGGCTGCAAAAAGCCTGCTTAGTTGGGTCGGGCGCGTTCAGTGAGCGGTGTGTGTGTGTGTGTGTGTGCTCCTCATAGAAGTTGATGAAATCTTGGCAATGGGTGGATCGTGGTGAGGTGAGAGATAAAAGGTGAGACATGAGTTTCTCAACGAAGCCGAGAGCCATCATATTTGGGTCCCACTTTTCTGCTCCCTTATCACTCCGGCCCGGCCACGGAACTGCCACCGCGGCCGGTTTTGAACCATTACGTGCAGCAGCTGTTGTAGCACTCAATTGACATGACATCTGCCTGCCTAGGTACTGTAATTCGTGCTCAGTGGTTTTCGATGAGCTCTTTCGATCACGCAGGGGCATTTTTGGTCTTTTCACAGCCTCCAATTACAAGGTCGCCGTGCAAGCAGCGTCTGTGAGCATCCGGGATATTCCTTCATTCCTCTATTCATTTGCTGTTGGGTCCAACGCCGTTCTTCCTCACATTGCGCATACGAGTTCTTGTATCTTGGGTATGTACAGCACCAGAGAAATAAATAAAAATGCTTCAACATATTTGGAGAAGACTCTCTACGTCGTTTTATCCGCGCCAAAGCCGTAATGTGTACAATGTACCGCGAAAAAAAAAATACGCTCGTGGTCCACACTTTGAAAACTAAAAATCAGTATATTCGAATAGCTTGACATGATCAATCGCGGTTTGTGCGAGAATTGGGAGACCTCCCTAGTAGATGGGTTCATGTTTTGCGCCTGTCACCGGGCCGGGATTATTGTGAATGGCGCAACCAATGCACTGGCAGTCATCGCCACAGGGACAGCTCATCGTCTCTCCGGCACAAGAGTCGCCGAATGGGTAGCTCACGAAGAAGAAGTCGCTGGCAGACAGTGCTTGCTCTTCACTTGCACCAGATGCTGCATCCGACGGGGTTTGTGCTGCCACAGGCGACCTGGTCCCGTCGTGGTGAGGCTTGATGGGTGTTGTCGTTCCGTTGGGGATACGTTCGCAGCCTCTTCCTGTTCACCATTGGAGGCATTTACGCCGTCCGTTGCGCCATTGAGATGCGTGACGCCGCTGTTGGCGTGGGCATTTCCTATTTCTGGATCCTCCTTCATCATATTCCAGGCCGAGCGTACATAGTCCTGCGTTGCCTCGTTGTATGGGTGGGCAGCGCATCCGACGCACTGGCAAGTATCGCCACAGCTGCACTGATGTGACGTCCACGATGATTCATTCGGTGTTGACGGGGTTTGTTGTTGTTGTTGTTGTTGTTGTTGCTGCTGCTGCTGCTGCTGCTGCATGGGCAACGGTCCTGCCATGCCAAAGGTTGGCCTCCTACATTTTGACCGAAAGCCATGGCGGCCATGACCTGTCTCCATTGTTCGGGCTGGAGAGGCTGCATGTACGATCCATACTGTGGAGGGTAGTTGAAGATGTGGGGCTGAGCGTAGAAAGGATACATTCCGCTGGCCATGACCATGGGATGTTGGAAGGAGGCATCATGATTCCATTCGGGGCGAATGAGACTCCTGGCGGTGGCATGACCCCTGGAGCAAGCTTCTTCTTCTCTCGGTGAGTGAATGAGGTTGTCTTTGAGGAGCAGCAGCTCTTGGCCGCAGGCCCAATGTCAATGTCGTCGCTGCTGATGTCTGATGTGTTGACGGACACAGGAGGAGGAGGAGGAGGAGGAGGAGGAGGAGGAGAAGAAGGAGTGTTCACGACCCGGCTCTTTGTGCCGTTGGCCCCTCCACCGCAACAGCTCCCGAGCGTTTCTGGCCCCGAGTTTGCGGCGGCGCCGTTGGTTGAAACACGATTTTGCCCATTCACCGTCAGGGTTGCCTGACCTGTTGGCACCATGATAGGCGCTGGCAGATACGGGAACACTGGGTACATGGCTGATTCGGCACTAAACGAGCTGTCCCTCGGTGTCATGGCCATTGATCCGTACAACGACGTGTCTGACATGAGCGTGGGAGAGCCATTTGTCGAGCTCAGCTGTGAACTCATCCCGTTGCACAGCGGTACGACGTTGATATGGCTCGAGTCCATTCTCTGAAGACCCGCAATGTCGACGGACTGCTTCCTACTCGGCCCAACCTTTGCGCCTTGCTTCTGTACTCGAAATCCGGCAGCTGCGGGCTTGGATGGAGGACTCGGAGGTGTTGCCGCGGTGGTTGACGAAGGGTCCTTTGCTGGCTGGTTTTCGCCAGCGGCAGCGGCAGCGGCAGTATCTGACGGCCCGCAATGGCACTTTGTTTCCTTGGGATCGCTGCAGTCACGGCGGCGCATGCGCATGGTCGCGAGGACGGGTGCGGACATGAGCTCAACGGCCGGCCAGGCTTCCGTACCGGAACCATGAGGCGCTCGTTGGCATGTGTGCATTTGGTTGAACGGTGGCCGCGAATGCAAGGCTCGCTGAACATGGCCCATTAGTTAGTTGTGTGTGGCTGTACGACAAGAGGACGGAAGGACGGAAGGACGGAAGGACGGAAGGACGGAAGGACGGAAGGAGGAGGAGGAGGAGGAGGAGGAGGGGAGGAGGAGGGGACAATGAGGATTGGGTTTTCCGTCACGACATTTTGCGACAAATGCAACAAAGGACGTACCAGGCCATCTTTTGCCCGTTGATAAGAGGCATTGTGAGGGTAGTCGGACTCGATCACTGCACCGAATCCGAAGCAAACAAATACCGGCCTGGCGTGCCTGGCGTGCCTCGCGTGCCCTGTGGAGGCGCGAGGCTCGAATCGGCCTCCCGCCGAGTTCCTGCTCGTCGTGCGTGACCTTACAAGGCAAACCCTGTGAAGTGGACTTGATGTGGCATGGGATGAGAGAGAGCCAGCGGAACGGATGGGCGCAGCTGGTTTCCTCGTCTTGTACAAAGCGCTCTCGAGGGGTTTGGCAAGTTGATGGCGGGGTGTAGGTTCAAGGCCTCGCGGGGTTAATAAAAAAAAAAAAAAACCGCAGCAGAGGCACGGTAACAAGCAAAAAAAAAAAAAATTGCTTGCCAAGTTGATGTCAAAACACTCAAAACACTCACTGAGTGCCCTATCCGCAGGCGACGTCTGGACCCCCAAATGGGCGGGGGCCATCGACCGCCAAACTTGTAAGGGGACAAAGACCAGACAAGCGCCAACAAAACGTCCAAACGTCGGCCACACACCACCACATGGCCTTGCCCAGCAAGATCTGAGAGAGCGTGAAACACGCGCCGTTGCCCAGACGCAACCGAAAGCGTCACCAATTGGACCCGCCTACGTATCTGCCTCTTGGCGTCTTACTGTATGTACTGTACATGCATAAATACGCAAGTCGAACAGCACGCAGAAAAAAATAGCCCGCGCATATGTGCACAACGATGGACAACTTTGCAACCCACCTCCCACCAGATATTATCTGATAACAAAAATCCAAGACGGCTCGGTCAAGAAACCCTCCTTCAGTCTTGACTGACTGACTGACTGGCGCGCACGCAAAGAGAAGAATAAATTGTCCGACTTTTGAATTCGCGACCCCAACGTGAGCAAGTTTCTATTGGGCTCAATCAATGCCGTTGTGGGGCCCCACCGTCTCCTTCAGCAGACCTTCAGCACGATGTACTCCGTAATCCGTAAGCATTGAAGCAATGGAGGAGTTGATAAAAAAATAAAAAAATAAAAAAAAAAGTACCAGACATCTTGACAATGCAAACTAGACAACACAGCACCGGATGAGCACTGATGACGGCCGGACCGAGACAGACATCAGGGAATATGTGACTTCTAGAACAAGTCTTCTTTTCTTCTCTTCACACCATCTGCTGTCGGATGCTCCATCTGATCGATAGAGTATTATACGGAGTAGTCCGCGGCGCAATGTGCGATTTCATCCATGTGTTGCGAAGCGCGAAGCATGCCCGCGAAAATATTCCGGATATAATACCCTGCTTCCCGTCCCTTCCTTGCCTACTTGTTTTGAATTACAATGCCTCCCTCCGTATTTTACCTCTTCGGAGGAAAAAATGCTCCGAAAATATCAGCCCTGTCAAGTCTAGGCACGGGGTCCTTCACGAGGATTCTTGTCCCAAACCCTACCTTGGCCCTGTCCCTGTCCCTGTCCCTGTTCCTGTTCCTGCTCTTCTCAAGTTCTCGTACGGATTAGTGATGCTATTGCTCCCACGGCTCGTTAGTTTGAGCCGTCCGAGTCGGCAAACATGTCCACTGCTCGCATCCGCTTCCGTTGTTGGGCCCCGGCCGCGGATTCCTGGTCACCGCGGACGCCCGTCCCTTCACCCTCATCCTTGACCATCCTGTCCTCTACATCTTGGTCCATAGCCTCGCCTCCAAGCTCGTCGTCGTCGTCGTCGTCGTCGATAGGCTCCCCTGCCACGTCGTCCTCGTCAATGGGCTCTCCTTCAACATCTTCCTCGTCGATAGCCTCGCCCATCACGTCATCCTCAGCCAAGGACTCCCCGTCAACATCATCTTGCATCGCGGCGGCTTCTTCTTCACCCCCGCTTCCGGCGCTTGCTTCGTTCTTTGCGACTGGCAGAGCTTCCACAGTCTTCCACTTGTTGCGGTTTGACGATTCGTCCGCCTTGTCTTCAGCTTTCAGCGAGGGTGGTGATTCAAATGTCTTGACAAACAGTTCCTGGGACTCGGCCGGGAAAACGCACCATCCTTCCCATAAATTGAGGACGTGATGAATACTTCGCTTCCACTTTTCGGCTCGGAGCCGGCCCCAGCCTAGCTTTTCAGCCATGCCGCCTAGTCTTTCGAATACTTTGCGCTCGCGCAGGCATGTTTCAAACAGCTGTCGGAAGCGCCAGGCGTGTCGAACTCCGCTTGTGGACGAAGACGATAGGATATCGCTCACCACGTATAGTGCCACCAAGCTAGCACTGCTCGTATCCAGCGCGTCATTCGCAGCTCCCTCGTCTGTGTTGTTTGTAGTCGCTGGATTTGGCTTTGCACCTTGCTCGTGCCTTGGGTTGGCAGACGTCAGGGACAGGGGTTTCTCGACGTTTGCAACAACCATGTCCACGACCTCGTCCGCTCCGCGGCTGGCATGCGTGATGGCAAACGTTGCAACTCTGGCGACATCTCCTTTCCGCAGCTTGGCCATGGTGGTGGGCAGTCTCGCCAGCAGGTGGACAAGCTTGGCTTTGTCAAGAGGATTGAGAAACACCTTTTCTGTCTCTGGGCCATTGTTGTCGGCGTTGCCTTCCCCGTCCACGTCCTCGTCATCGGAAGAGTTGTACTCCTCGTCTGACACAAACTCATCCAGGGATGTCGTGTACTCAAAGATCAAACCCTTCTCTGGTGATTTCCACGCATGACTGCCGTCGAACAGGGAACGTATTTTCCTCTGCGCTGGTTCGAATTGGAGCCCGTCACGACCTGCCAGAGCTGCCATCGATACCAAATGCCACCCTCGCTTCTGGCATCCCATATCCAAGCCCATTTTCTTCTCGTCGGACTTCGGCTCGCGACATGAGTAATGCCTCAAACTCTGGTCCATGCTCCAGAACGCCCTCGATGGCTTTGTTGATCAATTGGATTGTCCTGACGTCTTGTGGCGGCCTCACAGGAACGTGCAGCAAGTTTGCTCTGGCCACGCCTGCGCCAACGGGACCATACGATGAAGGAGGTGCAAACCCGCGATGGATCCCCTGCTGATGACGTGGCAGCTTGTCCCGGCCGGCCGGTTGCTCTACTGGTTTCGCTCCAAATGGATGCGCACCACCGGCTGTGGAGGAGGACATGCTAGGTAGAGTTGCCAGCGCCGCCACGGCAGAAGACAGATGTCGATGTAGAGACAGATAGTATCCGTAGCCCAGATAACGGTTTTGCAACGTGGTGACGGCTGTGTCAATCTCATTTGCCGGTGTATCTTGCGAAAGCGTGACAATCGCAACGGTGCATTTTCTTTCCGAGCCACCTGGGCCGGCAGGAGGCAGGATCTTGACATTTTCCACGTTCAGGTTGTTGGGTATCAAGGCCTTGACCACAGCAGGCGACGTCCCCGGCGGCATGTTGGTCAGTCTAAGTGTAGGCTTCGCAATCGCCTTCTCCTCTGCTCGATCTCTAGCTTCGCCCGAATCCTCATCGTCACTCGCGTGGAAAGCCTGTGCGACCGACGTCGGCTTCGGCCCGGGAACCGGTTCCTCGAAGCCCGGTGCGCCGCCCAATCGATCTCCCGGGCCTTTGAAATCGTTGAAGGATCTCTTCTTCGCTGCAAAACTGTTCGGGGCCGGCCCCAGGCTGCCCGGGCCGCTTTTCAGCGTCGACGAGACAAAGTGTCTCTTGGAGGCGCCATGCCCCGGTCCTGGTCCTGGTCCTGGTCCCGCTCCAGAAAAGCCCAGTCTCCCTTTCCCCTCGGGGATCCCCAAATGCACCGGACGTTGGCGCAGCATCCTCTCGTCATCTTCGCGATCGAAGCTTTTCACGAAATCGGCGTATACGGCGGCAGTTTCGGCAGCCTCACGCTTGCGCTTGGCTTCGGCTTCGGCCCGCTGTCGATCAAAGGCCGATTGCTTGGTGGGTTTCTGAAGCTTCGTTCTGACGTCTGGGAAATCGGGAAACCCTTTTCCAGAGGACATTGTGGATGGTGAATGAATAGCCTTCTTGACTCGCCACGTCACGACATGTTCGGGGCGTGCTGGTTGTCGTTGTAAAAGTGCCTCCTTTGCTTAGTGGTCGAGTTGAGTGAGGCATCGATTGTCGTGAAGGGCAGCCCCGGTATGTGCATATTATCTATCCTATCCACCTTCGCTGCTCAAACGAAAGCTTCTGGTTTGCCAAAGCTTTTTGACCAAACCTTCTGGGGAAACCTTGGGACTGAAACTTGTTAGAAATACAATGGGAATGTACGATTCGGTTTCTCACTATCGAGTCGACGTATGAACAGGGGATCATCCAATGCCAATTACGTAGTTCGACCACAAATGGCACTTGGCACTTGGTCGTGGAATTGGTGAGCTCTCTCTCTGCCTCACTACTCGTGTGATGGACATCACAAGTTGCGCCACATAATCCATATATAATTCCGATTAGCGAATGATTCGATTGTATTTTGTTTCATCATACCAGAGCAGCTGCAATCGGCCTCATATCTTGGCCTGCTCCCCTCAAATCCTCTACGCAGCTCTTCCTCCAGCACCATCCCCGGATACCCGCCCCGACTGCCATCCATCGTGATGAGCCCCTTGAATCTGCCATCGACCTCTCTCCCAACAGAATCATCATCAACGTTTTTCCACCTCCACTTATCCCCGTATACCCCTCCCTTTCCCAGCATGCAGTCCAGCACCTTTTCGCCCAGCAACGGCAAGAACTTGTACCCATGGCCACTGTCTCCCGTGGCAATGAAGAGGCCCTTCCATCCGGGATGCCAGTCCACCAGCCAGTCTCCATCCTTGGTATCAGAATACCAGCACAGTCTGGTTGCTTTCCAAGGTCTGTTCTCGAGACCCTTGATTGGGGAGAGCTGGGCAAGCCCCTTTCTAAGGTCCACGTCTGCTTCGTGCGGAAGCCGATTCGCGCCTGCATCTCGACTGGTAGATGGCTTTGACACTACAATTGGCCTTCTCTCCAGTGATGGCGACAAGGGTAATGCGTTGTGTACTGTGACTGGGTTGAGGTACCCGAAGCTATGTCGGGCGACTTTGAGGACCCTCTCTTTTGGAGGGATGATGAAGAGTCCGGATGACAGGTTCAGCACAACCGGTTGCTTGGAGAGAACGCCGAGTTCCTCCTCGCTGATATCAATGTAGCCCAAGACGTGGCCCGTTGCCTCGACTCGTCCTCTCAGATCAATCAGACTCCCTGTCCACGCTCCTGCAGCGACGAGGACGACGTCGGCGGTAAGACACTCCCCATCCGCCAATCTCGCGCCGGTAACTCGATCGCCTTTCGTCGTCAACTTCTCAACGCCAGCATTCACAAAGCTGACTCGACCCGTTGCCTTGACTCGCTCGTAAAGCCACCGCATCCCTCTGCCAGCGTTGGCCCATCCCGACAAAGTGTTCAGATACCCCCAGTCGCCCGGGTATGTTTCCGTGCCCAGGGACGAGTTCAGGGCTTCTGTACTCTCAAGCACCTTGATCTTATCGGCCGAATGCCCACCCCTCTTTGCCATTTCAACACAGTTTTTCCAGCTCTCCTTGGTATAGTACATTCCCGACTTGGCCCCAACCTTTAGCTCCGTAGGGTGATATGCCGTGAGGACGAATCCCGACTCAGTGTAGCGACCCTGCCCACCAAGGTCATCATCGCCCTGCTTTCTCCATTCCTCTTGAGCCTCGGTTGCCAGAGTGGTGTAATCGACGTCGGCGTAGTCAGGGCGAATGATTCTTGACGAATCCACGCTTGCGCAGTCATCTGGTGGAATTGGCTGCTAGACGTATCATCAACAACGGTGATGGATGTGCTGGAAAATTGAGGTCTTTTGGTCAATGCCCAGGCTGTGCTCAGGCCGAATACACCAGAGCCGATTATGATAATGGATGATGGTGTTTCGTTCTCCATTGGGGTGTCGGGCACGCTCTCTCACGATGAGTAACAGGCTTTTATGATGATAGTTTGTATGCAGTTCTCTTTCCAACACTTGGCCTGAGACTCATATTCTCTCATAAAATACAGAGCACAGATTGTGCTCAAGTGGTTTGTGTCGGCTCAGGAAGGGGGAGATTTGTTGGTCTAAGTGGAGACCGCTATACTGCCGACATCGGTGGACATGTCCGGAAATCAGTAGGCTGTCCCGCATATGTACAATCTTTCGCTGTTTGTCGTGGTCTGAATAGGTGAAAGAAGTATTGGACTAGCTTGAATTACTTCATCTCGGAGGATTTACTCGTGCTTGTACTTAAGTCTCGGCGCCACATCATCGCGAACACGTGTGTTGGCTGGCATCAAAGAAGTGGCAAATTTATGGTGACCGTTTGTTCACATGCTACCTAATGAGAAGTCATATCTAACTTCATGTATGCCAGTGACGTTCTCCGGTAATAAGTGATGGCCTAATGCTGCGCTAGAATACTGAGCAAGCAGCTTTACCATATCCACCATTGTGTCTGAGCGTGCAAAAGCACACTCTTTTTGGGTGGAGGTCAACCAAAAGCGCAATCGTCACTGCAACCCAAGTAATCCTTGATCGCGGTGACCTTCCTCGACCTTCCTCATCGACTTTTCACTTTTCAACTCAACCTAAGCCCTCGGAAAGTATTAAGGTGACTGCTCAAACGACGCACCAATCCATGACAGACCACGACCGATCTATGTAATGTCGCGGGTTGAAGAATCTCGTTCTTTCTGCCTGGACCAATTCCGTCGCACTTTTTTAAAAATCCGAGAAAAACGATGTTGCCCTCCCCTATCAAGCCTTTTGCCAACGCCGATGCAATGCATAATCAAATGATACAATGACGACTCCAATGCAGCTTGATTGTGACCTATCAAGGAACAGGAGGAGTGTCGTGGAGGATGAAGCAATCATGGTATCGTGGACCAAAGGTCTAGTCGTACATGCGAAGATATAAAATGGTGAGGGGATGTTGGTGGTACACCAGGCGCGAGTAATAAGCGCCGTGACCAACCCATTTTGCTCTAAACTTTTCGAAAGTCTGAGTAATATTGTCAGTGTTTGGAGATCTCTGATTGATTAAGGAGTTCACCAACCTTGCAACACAGGGTAAATCATTTCGAAAGCCTGATAGATTTCCTCTCGAACCTTTGCACCAGTCAAGACAATCTTGCCACTGACGAAAATGAGAAGAACGATCTTAGGCTTGATCATGCGGTAAATGAGACCAGGAAACAATTCGGGTTCGTAAGAACTGAAATTGTGATGGCGCGAAGCCAAACCCTCCAATCGAATGGGAAACTTGATATCGCAAGAGCCGACGATATTCTGGATCTTGAAGTCTGTAAACTTGGCATTGAAACCCAACTTCTGAATGATTCGTGCATATTTTCTCGATGCCAACTTGGAGTCATCCTCGGATTTGGCACCTGTAACAACCATTTTACCACTGGCGAAGATCAAAGCCGTCGTTTTGGGCTCACGGATTCGCATGATGACGGCAGCGAAACGCTTTCAGCGGGTCAGCATCTGATGGACAAAATGATGGAAATCATGCCAGCATAAGTGTCTACCTTTGGGTTGTATTCCGCATTTCGGGCATGCAGGGCGATCGTCTTGAGGTCCAGACGGCAATCGAGATTGACGGTGGCAACGATATTCCTTTGAGTTGGAGGATAAGCGCCACTGAGCAAGAAAGACACACCCGGACACTCAGGATAATACATACTGCAAAGTAGGAGTAATTCCGCTAGGGCCTTGAGTGGCAGAAGGCGTGGCAGCGGGAGTAGCGGAGTCACCCCAGTTCCGTTGGCTGCCTGTTGGCCGTTGACAGCTGGACGCTGCAAGGAGTCACCGCTACTGGCCGGCGGCGTCAGCTCATTTGTAGCTCCTGGGAACGAGAGCGAGCCAGGCGCAGTGAAGGCCTTTGCCTGCGCGGCGTTGGACGGATGCGTTTGGATACCCTCCATGATGAGAATAACGACTGTCCGGTGCACACAAAATGTCCTAGTACTGAGCAGATCTGAAGGCTGTTAGCCTAACTTCACTGAAACGCGAGCTTGCCAAATGAATGGGTTTCAAAAGTGACTGGGAACTGGGAAACGAGGAGAACCAGGGCGTGTGTGGTGTTCTGTGCCCCATTCAATCCACGATGCTCACACGTGGACCAAGATAGGACAATAGGAATATCAAAACAAAGAATGTTCTTACCACTCGTGGGAGATAAACAAGCAAATGTCTCCCCTACAGAATGGTGCACAGGTGGAAATTTTGATGCGATGCGACGAGAGTCCTGACACAACGCAACTGCAGGTATGAGATGGAGAGATGAGGCTCGTCTTCAAAGCTTTCTCAATCTCAGGTTCGAACTCGTGTTTGTTCACTTGAGGGCAAGTTCGAAATTGTAGTTTTAAATCTCTTCTAATTGTTGTCTACGCACTCGCAAGGATCCGATGGCGACGACAACAAAACGATGAGATCTCGCTGTTCTGTCTCCGTCGATGACCAGGGGATCGGTTGCGACAAAAGAGGGCAAGGCGACGGGTTCCGAGAACGTATTTCAGTTCAACTCAAGTGCCTGATCGTCACAGGAGAAGTCGACGCCGTTCAGCTTGGGCACGATGCTCGAGACTCGGTCCGCTTGTTCCAGGGTATCTCACGCTTGCGCGAGTAATGCGTGTGCAGACAGATTGTCAAACTCGCGGAGGGCGCGTACAGCAGAAAGAGACTGATGAAACTTGGTTGGGTCTGCGATGAGACTGAAGCGTCAGGCGATGCCACAACAACTGACGAAAACAGCGACAGAGGGAGATGGGAAGCGAAGCGGAGCGAAGCCGGCAAAGTGTGAATGAGTGGGGGCGTGGCGTGTGGAAGGATGGGAGGGATGAAAAATTATTCAAGGTGTGGCCGATTTGTGTGGGGGTACGCAGGGCCAACCGGTCGGGACTTCCGCGCAAAGGCAACTTGATAAGTGGTCTGGGGAGGCCTGGGTACTTATAATTTTGCTCACCTGTCGTCTGGCCAGTTCTCCCAGCAACCCAGGCAACAACAAGCCTGTGGCGTCGATGCTGGGGTGTTGGGCCTGAGGTTAGCGCATGAGCTAGGGCCACCGCAGCCAATCAGGTGGCCGAAAAGTGGTGATTTTATCTCCTTTTTTTCACCATGCGACCCAGAACAGCCCCAGCGGAGCCCCTGAGGTACCTTCTTATCACGGCTCAGCAGCGAGTACCCGTACATAGACTCCGTAGACTCCCGGCGCCGCATTTATTCCACTGCCCTAAAAGCCAGGAGCGACGAGTTGGAGACGTCTTTTTCTGTGAAGATGTTGAACGATGGGCATGCGCTTTGCTGCAATTTGCGATTCGCGGGACGAAAGCACGTCGAACAAGATTACTACTATACCTCATGTTCGGCATTTTTGCTTCCCACCTGCGTTCTGTTTGCGATGTTGAAACAGAACTTGACAACTATGGTTCAATTTTTCAAAGGCTCCTCCAGCAATCGACTTTTGTTCAGTGTTACTCTTTGTTCAGGTCGGCAAAGCAAGAAAAGTGGGACGTCCCCATGCCTTTTCATATGGACACGCAGCGCGTATTTTCTTGTGCACACAAACTCTCTCTTCTTCCTCCTCCCGCCAGCCAGCCCACCCCTTCTTTCTCTTTCTCTCCTTATCTGTCCATATTATGCTCCAGCTTACCACCAGCATCCCATCCCGAGCCTGGGCTTCTATCGACTTCTATTACGAGCACGACTACAGCACGCGAACGATCTTACAGCAGCTGTTGTCGTGAAGCTGCCGACTGACTGAGCCGAACAGGCTCGAACGCACGATCTGAAGGCGATTCCAGCCAGCCAACCAGCAGACCACGATGTTGTGCTTCGCCCGCCCGCATATTACACTATGTACACGACGATTCCGCGTTCGCGGTTCCCACGACCAAGCAATATCCCCCAGCTAATACGGAGTACTCCTCAGACCTCGACCTCTCGGGGCGGATGGGGACAATAGTAAGTGGCTGGGTCTCAATTTACGCATGGGCCCGTTCGCGTCGTGGACCAGCCGCCCCTTATCCACCCCTTATCCACCCCTTCTCCCTGAAATTGCCTCCTGTCCAACCCCAGCAGCCCCAGCAGCACCCCTTCTCACCCTAGCACCCTAGCACAACCCAGACCTCTCACTGTCCGGTTCCAGTGTGAAACATCCACCAGGCCTGTCCACCGGGTTGCCAGCGTGGCAGCTTTGTCCCCTCTGTTGTGCCCTCCCCCAAAAAAAAAAAAACTCTTCTTGCCTGCCAACCGCCGCCAACCCCGACTTCGGATAGCCAACGTCACTTGGTAGAGCCTGCTAGTATTTGAATTCTATGGCTTCCTTTTTGCCTACACATGTATCTTGCGCGACATTCACTCAACAACCAGCAAAGAGGCCGCCATTCCCCAAAAGATGCGGTCTCGGAAGTGGCGACACATCACGTCGCAAGCGGAAACCACACGCGACAACGTAGTGGAAATTTTCTTCCTTTTTGTCCCCCTTTCTTTATTTGGGGGAGCGGTATTTTCTGGTGCCCGTGTGTGAGTCATGGATTCCTGTCCAACCATTCGTTTCGCAGCGTCCGTGACAGAGACTGGCCGTTTGCAGCCTTTGACTGGCTGGAGCCCCAAGTATCGATACCGGATCCTCGTTTGCTGTCGCTCGCACCCGCCACCGTAATCTCATATTGTCACTCGCAACAACATGACTTCAGCATCGAAATTGTGTAAGAAAATTGCAAAATCCCATCTGTAGTCATGAGGCGTTCACTGCATAAATTTTTCACGCCGCCTGGCGCTCCAAAAGGGCTGGAATCTCTTGTCGAACTGTTCCCAACTATAGTGTAAAATCCTGCGGCTGCTGGGATGCACAGGTAGAGCTACTTGACGCGCACACAGCCGCCGCGAGGGGCTGGGGCTTGAAGTACCGCACTAACAATTTCCTCATTCCGCAACCTTGAGCTGAGCCATGCCTGCCGGCTGATTCACTTCTTTGGGAAAGCCTGCCGCAAGGGGTTTTTTTTTTTTTTTTTCTTCGCGAAATGAACATTGAGCTTGGACTAGCATGTGTGTAATCTATTGCGTCACACTACTCCATACTGTCTCTCAAAGCGCAGGGTTCTGTTCATAATTTTCACGGTTCATTTTCTGTGTATTACATCTCTCTTTTTCTTTGCTGCAAAGGAAATATACTAAATGAGCAACAGACTGGAACGAACACGTGGAATGCAGAAATTGGGGCACGTCATTGTAGCGTTGCAGCCAACGTCAACCCTGACTTAGACTGACACATGAATGAGCGGCCCTTTTGTATTTATTTTGTTCTATTTTCGTCTCGCAAGGTGCCCTGTGATACCGCACCTGTCTACTCCGTACTCAACGCCATTCATTTGCTTGCTCCTATTCCCGTGTGCCATGTACAAATGAGACGTGATTGCCTGCCCAGCGGCCGAAAATGCATCTACCGAACAAAGCCCGTATTGTGAGGAAATTGTGTGAACTAACACATATGTACGCGCGTGTGCGTGCAGATTTATGAGCAATAAAGGATCAGGTAGGCAATTACTACTCCGTATGCGCGCAAAAATTAATCAACTCAAGTCATGTAGTATTTAGGGCCCTCCCGCCCTGGGGCACCTGCCAATTGATATCTTGTTGGGGAGCTTTGATATCGCATGTCTTGCAGTGAATGCAACTGATACATCGTTAGTCATGTTCGTTCATGTTCGTGGTTGTTGGGGCGTATGTGATTGAGGCCAAGAAAGATGGAAATGAAAGCAAACAAGAAAGAAAGAAAGAAAGAAAGAAAGAAAGAAAGAAAAACTCACTTTTGCGCATTGATTTGAAATCGAACACCATGGGGTTTTGACTCGTCCTCAACGTACTCGTATACACCGGCGGGGCAGAAACGATTTTCGAGGCCCTTGAACGGCGGGTAGGCCTTTTCGGTATGGGCATCCCAGTCCTTGACTTGCAGGTGAACGGGTTGGTCTTCCTCGTGGTTAGTGCCGGTGCGGGATACGCTCGTGAGGATGTCAAAGGAGATTTTGCCATCGGGCTTGGGGTACTCGATCTTCTGGAACTTGTCGGCGGGTTGCGTGGCAGCGTGGTCGGGAGTCTTGTGCTTGAAGGTCCAGGGACGCGGCCCTTGAAGATGAAGGCCTCGAGGGCGGAGTACAGTACGCCGCCGATGGAACCGAGCGGGGAGTGGAAAGAGGGCCGCATGTTGCGCACCTCCTTGAGTTCTTTCCAGATGGGGACTTGCGGAGGAGTCCTCGTAGTCGTAGAGGAAAACGGTGCCTTCGTCGCTGGCGCTGAGGGCACTCCAGGCTGCGTCGGCGGCGAGCATGCCTGACTTCATGGCGTTGTGGGTGCCCTTGACTTTGGGCACGTTGACGAAGCCTGCTGAGTCGCCGATGAGAGCGCCGCCGGGGAAGGCTACCTTGGGAATGGACTGGAAGCCTCCTTCGACGAGAGCACGGGCGCCGTATGAGATACACTTGCCGCCTTCGAGGACGTTCTTGAAGAGTGGGTGCTGCTTGAGTTTTTGGAATTCTTGGTAGGGGGACAGCCATGGGTTTTGGTAGTCGAGGGAGGTGACGAGGCCGATGGCGACCAGGTTGTCGCCAAAGTGGTACATGAATGAGCCGCCGTAGACGTCCATGGGCAGAGGGTATCCCATGGTGTGAACGGTCAGTCCTCGTCAAACTTTTCCGGATCGACTTCCCACAATTCCTTGATCCCCAGACCATATGTTTGGTGTTGGCTGTCCTTGCGGAGATCAAACTTGTTGATGACCTGCTTGGTCAAGCTGCCATGGCATCCTTCACCAAACATGGTCACGCGTGCGTGAAACTCCATGCCTCGCTCGAACGAGTCCTTGGGCCTGCCGTCACGAGCGATGCCCAGGTCGTTTGTGGCGACGCCCTTGACGGAGCCATCAGAGTTGTACAAGACTTCGGCGGCGGCAAAACCGGGGTATACCTCGACGCCGAACTCCTCGGCCCGTTCGGCCAACCACTTGACGAATTGATTCAAGCTGACAATGTAGTTGCCGAGGTTGTGCATCTGCGGCGGAGCTGGAATGGGTATGGAGCCAGTCTTGGTCAAGATGCGCATCTTGTCCTTCGTGGCGGGTGTCGCGTGTTCGAATCGGTTGGGGTTGGACTCGTCGAGCCAGTCGGGGATAAGCTCGTTGATGGATGTAGGCTGGATGACGGCGCCGGAGAGGATGTGTGCGCCCATGTCACCGGCCTTTTCGAGGACGAGGACTCTGAAGTCCTCGTTGCCGGCCTCGTTGGCAAGCTGCTTGAGGCGAATGGCGGCGCTCAACCCCGCGGGGCCGCCACCCACAATGCACACGTCGACCTCGTCGGACTCGCGCTCAATCGACGCGGGATCAAAGGATTCGTCCGGGTCGTTGTTTTGGGTTGGCCTGCTGGTGCTGAAGACTCTCATGCCTGCCAATGGCTGAAGCATCGTCGGCCGAGTTGACGTCATGCCAGCAGTCCTTGACCCTGACCTTGACCCTGACCTTGACGCTGAAGTCACGGCGGGGACAGCAGCCGCCCTTCCCGGCATCCATCGCGCAATTGACCGCGCGCTGCGCTGGACGCACCTTGACACTGGCACGAGTGCTGACATGGCTGCTGGCGATGATGTTTGGGGTGGTGTAGTTGTAGAAGCAGACGGGGAGGCGAAGGGCGAGAGACTCTGCCTCGTGGTTATGACTTTTGCCAATACCTGATTGGGCGCTCGGCAAAGCTGGGTGCCCGTCACCTTCCTCAACCGACTCAAACCGGTGATCCACTTGCCCGAGCGAAAGCTCTTTCCCTCGGCCGTGTGAAAAGCAGGCCACTGACTGACTCTTTGGCTCCCGCCCTCCCCTCCACTCCCCTCCCCACGTCTCACCCTCACTTGGCCGACTGGCCCCCGTTAAAACCGCTCGTCTCTTCAAACAGCTTTTGCTTTGCTCGTGTCCACAACTTCATTCATATCCATATGAGGTGGATCCAGCTCGTCGCCTATGCCGTCGCGGTTGCGGCTGCAGTGCCGAGCGATTGCCCTGAGTACGAAAAGTACGCCCGCGTCCGCCATGCGCCGTATTCGACTGGCAAGTTCAAGTACCCATTTCAGCGACCAGACGAAAGATGTCGCTCGTACGTCGTTCCAGAGGTGGAACAGACCATCAGCAAGGTCGGGAAGCTGGTCAAAGACCCCGATCTGTACAGGTTGTTTGTGAATACCTGGCCCAACACCGTGGACACGACTGTTCTGTGGCACGGAAAGGCGTTGGACAACGCCGATGAAGAGGTAAATTCCATTCTTGGGCTCTCTTGGGCTCTCTAAGGCTCTTCTCCCAAATTTTAACAAGAAACCCCCATTTTCATCTTCTCTCTCTCTCTCTCTTTGCAGCTCGCCTTTGTCATTACAGGCGACATTCACGCCATGTGGCTGCGCGACAGCGCCAACCAGCTCCAGTCGTATAAGCCAATCCTCAACACCACCTCGCACAACACCACGGGCAACAACATCGCCAGTCTCTACCGCGGGACAATCAATCTCCAGGCCCGCTACATAACCAAGTTCCCTTACTGCAATGCCTTCCAGCCGCCACCGGACTCCAGACTGCCGCCCAACAACCACAAGCGCGGCCTGCTCGCCAAGCGCGGCGACACGGTCAACCCCTACGACCCCAACCAAGTGTGGGAATGCAAGTACGAGCTGGATTCCATCTCGGCCTTCCTCCAGCTCTCGTGGGACTACTACGACGCCACAAAGGACGCCGAGTTCTTCGCCAAGTTCGGCTGGGCAGACGCCGTCAGGGCTATTCTCAAGCTCGCAACGGACATGATGCAAGGCACGTACACGGAAGACGGGCACGTAAACAAGTCGCCCTATACCTGGCTGCGCGATGCGAACAGTGCAACCGAGACGGTGTCCAACGGAGGCGCCGGTAACCCGGTTGCAGGTAACATTGGTCTCGTGCGCAGCTTCTTCCGCCCGTCGGACGATTCCACCATCTATCAGTACTTCATCCCTGCGAACATGATGTTCGCTCGCTACCTCGAGGCCTGCGTGGAGATGATGGAGACGATTGACAAGGCAACTGCCTCGCAGATGAGGGACATGGCGCATGGCATCGAGGCAGCCGTTCAGAAGTATGCCATTGTGGACCACCCCAAGTTTGGACCCATTTTCGCCTTTGAGGTGGACGGGTTCGGCTCTCACAGCTTCATGGTAAGTCTTTACGACAAAAAAACACAATGGTCAAACTCTTCCCGCCCGCTCCTCCTTCCTGGCGAAACCCATAATTCCCCCTCTTATCAGCTTCCATGACTCGTTCGAACCACGTTACACATCTGTTCTGTCTTCTAAACCAACACCAGGACGACGCCAATATCCCATCCCTCCTCAGCATCCCCATCTAGGCTTCAGACCCAACACCGACAAGGTATACCAACGCACCCGCGACTTCGTCCTCTCCCGCTCAAACCCCTACTACGGGTCTGGCCCCGTCCTCAATTCCACAGGAGGCCCGCACTTGGGCCCAGGAATGGCATGGCCCATGGCCGTCATCATGCAGACCATGACGTCGGACAATGACGAGGAGATCGTCCATGGAATACGGCAGCTCATGGGATCGACGAGCAAGTTGGGACTTGTCCACGAATCGGTTAATACGTGGGATGATTCGAAATGGACTCGATCTTGGTATGTCGCTCTCCTGCTTTTATTTGCATTTCTGTTGTCTTCTTGAACACAAGGGCGACAGAAGACGGGGTGTCAACGACTAACAGTCATCACTACAGGTTCGCATGGGCGAATGGTCTGTTCGGACAAATGGTTTTAGACCTGTTGGACAGAAAACCACATTTGCTGGCCAAGAGCTACCAATGATGATTATGGATGGGTGTCATGGTCGATTCCTCACGGGCATCTAATCTACTTTCCAAACTGGAGTAAAACACACATTTCATTGAACATGTATCTACGTACCATTCACGCTCATCTAATGCATGATTGATCCGGCCGCCGTGCCCCAACGCCCCTCACACACATCAAAGGTTGTGTCAACTCAAGTCAAATCCAGCCCCAGACGTGATAGCATAGAGCAGCTTCTCTCTCAGCACAGCCTCACTAGTATACCTCGGCAACTTGAGCAGGTTCACGCACGTACTCGTGCTCGGTAGTCTATCCTCATCTGTTCCGCCATCCCGGATGCTAAATTTCGGACGAAGCTGCGAGAAGCCCAGGAGGGGTGCTCTGGGCGTGGAGCTGACGTACTTGAGGACGTCTCGTCTCTGACTGTCTGTGAAGCCGGCCATGACTTTCCAGAACAGTACAATGGTGGGGTGCTCGAGGTTATCGTCACCAAGGGCATACAGGCCGCTGTAGACGGTGTTGCGACGCAGGTCATCAATGTCAATCTCGGACGAGTCTCCGCCCACGAGGCGCTGGAGCTCGGATTGATTGAACATGGAGAGCCAAGAGGGGCGGATGATGGACCGTAGACCCTCAAGAAAGCAGACGTTTGAAGCTTCGGCTGGATTACGAGTCTGTGCCGGGCCGCGTACGAGATGTACAGGAGGCGGTTGTCGTTTGTGACGGGGACGGAGTCTCCTTGGGGATGAGTTTGCGCGTCACGGTTTGGACAGGCTGGCCTGGAGGCGAGATTTTGTCCGTGACGGTGAAGTCGAAGCCTAGTTCGGATACGTCGCCAGAGTAGTTTTTGAGCCGCAAAAGACCCTTGTATAGTTCCTCATCCATGTCTCGGAGATCGTTGATACTGCCCTTGTACGTGTTCTCGTCTTTAGGTCCGGACGAGGGCCATTTGAGCAGGAAAAATCCGGCAAAGGCGAGGTCAACGAGGATTCCATCATAGAGACATTTGCCGACGATGCGTCCCAGGAACTCGAATCTCTGGAGAAAGCCCGTCACGGCAGCTCTCCACTCGGGGTCGTGCTCGCTTAGCCCGCGCTGGCGAAGAGATTCGCAAAACGTGTCGGCTGCTGTGGGGTTGGGAAAGAGCAGACCCTGTTCATTGGAGCTGAACATCCCCAAGCTATTCTCGTCATTTGCAAAAGCTTCGGACGTGACGCCAATGAGAAATTCCTTGGTGACGCCTCCACCGTCGATGCCTGCTTCCGGCGTGTCAAACTGGTCGACAAATGTGATTTGAATCGTGTCCTTGAAGCCGTCCCCAAGTTCGTAAATTGGTTGAAGGCATCTTCAAAGAGCTGCCCACGTTTGATCTTGGCATGATGCCTGGGGAAGGGGTGCATAGAAAAGGACTGCTCCCATCACGCCGTACGCGATCCAGACTGATGAATTGGCGGAATATCTGCACTCTAGTTTCAAACGGCACGACAAAAGGCATATGTTTCAGTATCTCGAGTTTTGGTCTCATTTCTGCCAAGCGGCGCTCTCGCTGGGCTCGCATTTGCTGCGTTTTCATCCGCTCCAGACGAGCATGTCGAGATACTCTTTGTCCAGCCATGGTCGAGTAGGAGCTAGAGTCCTCGTCATATCGATTTCCCGCTACGTCGTGGTCATCGCCATTGTCGTCGCTATCTGCATTGTCTTCAAGGTTCTGGCGTTCCTCCTCCGCAATGACTGCATTGATGAAATCCTCTTGTTCGAGTTTGGCATTCATGAGCCAGTGATTCGGAGGCAGGAAATGCTTCCTCGAATCTCGCTCATACAGCATCTTTAGAGCAGTGGTTATAATGGCGCGAAGACCATCTAGGTCCAGCTTTGTGGACGCCACGGGCGAAGATCCATCGGTAGGAACCACCTTCTGTGGCGAGTCCTCCGCTCCAAGATACAAGTCAAGTCGTGACTTTGTTGCCGCTTCAGTAGCCTTTTGCGTCTGCGAGAGTTCTCTCGCCTTGTAGTGCAGCACAAATGCCGTGTTTTTGAGGAAGACGGTGAGCCTTTGCACATCGCTCAAGGATAGACTACATTCGCGCAGTCGAGACGTGGATGAATTGGTTTCCACAATCTGGGTTTTCATGCCGCTGAAGAAATCCTCATCGTCACTGAGCCGCAAAATGAAGGTGTAGAGCTCTAAAAATAGAAGAATGACTCGCCATTCTTGTTCCTCGGTGCTCTCCTGAGACAAGTTCGGCGTGGTGCGCAAATATCGCTGAATGATACTCAAAGGACGTTCCGACTCCCTTTCCACTTTTGCAAAAACCTTGGCCTGTCGCAGAATTTGCCACAAAAATTTTATTGTAGGGATAGAACCAGATACTGTAGGAATTTGCTCCAGGAATAGGCGCATCTTCGTTTCGTCTGCACTGGCTGGGAAACAGTGCAACAAAGTCAGAATGTAGCCGGAAAGGAGACTCGTCCCGTATGAATCCATGGACGCCGAATGGGCCAAGTTGGAAGAAAAGTCTTGCAAAATGTTTGAAATTCCATCATGATCCACGAGCGAGAGCAGCTGTTTTGATACAAAGAGACTAAGAGGCTGCAGGGAGGCGCTCTCGTCGTCCCCAGCCTGTCGCCAGTTTTCGTTGTCAGATTTATCCTGATGCTGATTTCTGACGACAGATGAGTCAGTTGGACTAGGAGGGCGTTGAGGTAGGCGAACTTTGCTGACGAGTCCAACGACGCACGACCAAGACTGATGAAGTGTGCGAGTAACCACAAGAGATCTTGCTTGGAAGGGAGTGACTCCGGAAGTGATCCGTAGACGAATTGGATTGTCTCGGCTAGCTTCGTCGTTTTTATATTGCTCGATAGACGTGCGCTATGTGTTTCGAAAACACTCAAGTCACTACTAGTGAAGAAGGCAAATGCAAGAGCCTTGTAAGCAGCGTTTAGCACTGTAGTATATTCATTAGTAGGCGGCAAATCACCGACGACACGGCAAACTCTCTAACTGACCATCATGCGACACTGCGTTCAACGGGACGTTGAGTGCATCAAACAACAAGTCGCCCAATTTCTCGTTTCGCCGATCCTGATATAAGCCTGCCAGGGCCGTATAGTAACTGTCGATCGAGTTTAAGATAGTATGCGGATCATAGGATGTAAGTCTCGATATGAGCTTGAGTAGAACGGACGGATCAAAAGGAGAATTTGCCCTGATTTTTAAGCGGTCAACGTCGGTTTTTCTGCACTCTGTCAGAAGTACAATCCTGAACTCACTTTCCTGATACTACGGCACCAAGTACATATGTAAGAATATCTGTCAACCTTGTGAGGCGGGATACGTGAATTCCTCGCGGTGCTATGTGCTCGATATGCGCCGATTCACAATCTTTGGCGAACATGTACGCCCTTTGGAAATCATCGAGGGATCGTTGGGAGGAGAAGGACAGCAGCAGATTGAAAGCCAAGGGCAGACGCTCTGCTACAGTAAGATGCGAGGCAGATGAGCGATACAAATCATCGAACGCAGCCCTCCAGCCATCCGCCAAGCTACACCTGGTCTGATGCCCGCGCCATGTACTCTGGATCTTGCCGGCGGCTTTCAGCCTCTGCCGTTCCAAGTGTCGTTTTTCTCGTTGGGCTTGCGCATCGGACACGGCTTTGGTTGCGTTGGATACGGCAGCAGGGCTCCATGATGTGTTGGCAAACGGGTTACCGGCTTGGCCACTCAGGTTGACATTGCGAGGGCGCCTCGAGTTTCCAGTGAAGGTCGAGAACATGGTGATGGTGGCAAGCCCAAGCGCATTTGAGCATAGTCCATGCGAAACCGAGTGTTTTCAGAGAGGGTAGGGTGATGTCTGTTGCGCAAGATCAACCCCGATGGCGTCGTTGCACCCACCATCTATCGTTCAAAGCCCTGGCATTCTAGAGTGAGCGAGCTTACAATGTACAGCAGTGCTGGAGCTGGAAACGCATCGAGGTGCATCGAGGCACGCATCTTTGGACTGACTGTGGGGGCGGCGACGGCAGGAAGTGGGGCAGGCAGGTGGGGTGTTTGGTGACGATGGCAAGATGGCAAGATGGCAAGATGGCAAGATGGCAAGATGGCAAGATGGCAAGATGGCAAACACGACGGTCGGTCGAGTTGTGTCTTGTTGGCTGCAAAACACTTTGGCCAGACATGCACCAAACCAAGGATTCGTTCTTTGTTGGAATCTTGACTCAATCTGCTCACTCACTTTTTCCAGGGTGCGTAGCGCTTAAGTACATCAAAGAGAGTTGTCTTGTCGTGCTTTGTTCGCTTGTTTCCTTGCTTTATTTTACACCTACGGCGTGGTACGAGTAGTAGCAGACGTGATGAGCCAGTTCTCAATTGGAACGAACCCAGTCGAGTACGAGTCTCTCTTCGGCATGTACGAAGTAAGATTTGACGGAACTGAGGATGTGCGGCCGGGCGGTTCTTCAGCAAGAACCTGGCTTGCTTTGGGCCAACAAATTCCAGAGAGCCCTAGGGTAATGTCGCGAGCATGAGGCATGGCGATCAGTGGCACATTAAGACATTCAGGGTTTTCATACGGAGTACGTACATATTACATACATACATGTACATGTACATACCCACCAGACCTTGCCAGGGTGCCAGGTGCGCCAACAAGTGTGTCTGGTCCGCCAGCGAGAAAATCCGACGAAACAGAAATAATATTGGACTGGATGTTACTTACTGTGTGTGAGCTCAACAAAAACTGTTACACGTGGCCTTTACCATGCAATGTACACAGTGCGCGAAGCCGTGTGCATAACACAAATGCGGTCGGGCTGCCCTGAAGTCCCAGGTACCCAGGTACTCTTGAGCTTGTCCAGGAAGGGTCGCTCCACCAGCCCGCCAGATGTGGCAGCCCATACAAAAAAAAATAATAGTCATTTGAAAAGGAAATTTCCTTTCTTCCTCTCCCACACAACCACCACCCTTTATCTCAAAACACCCAAAAACCCAAACGCGAGTCGGTTCAGAGGTACGGTCCTAGACCTGGTTCTCTGTTCTTGCTCTTGTGCATCAACAACAAAAATTACAAAAAATTCAAAACTGGCCAAAAACTCCCCAAATCCGTTTTCCTGCCTTTGTGCATACACGACCTCCTTCCACAACACGATTAATTTTTGAGCAGGCTTCTCCGTCGCCGCTCAAGCTCCGCTCCGTGTCTTCCTTCTCCTGCCACGTATTTTCATTTGTGTGCGGAACCCCATCAAAAGTGTCTTGCCCTCGTTGGACAACTGTTGTTGAACCGGTATGTCTCGCGCTCTGTTCCTCGCTGTCGTTGTGTGATGGATGACAGTCCACACCTCCCGGCCACTTGAAAAAGTCCCTCGAACCGCGCGTGCTGACCTTAATAACCCTTTTGGCTTTCATAAGATTCATTCATCTTCAATATCCTCAATCACCAAAAATGGCCGCCAGCACTACTTCCGGCGCTGTTGATCAGCTTGCCAACGACCTCAACAACACTTCCCTCAACAATGGCGGTGATGCCAAGCCTACCGTTGACACCAACGTCAGCGGTGGCTCTGAAGACGCCTCAGCTCCTACCCCCAACTCTGCCGCACCTCACCCCAGAACTCGGCCTCTCTTTACGTCGGAGAACTCGACCCTCCGTCACTGAGGCCATGCTCTTCGAGCTCTTCTCCCAGATCGGTGCTGTCGCCTCTATCCGTGTCTGCCGTGACGCCGTCACCCGTCGCTCCCTTGGATACGCCTATGTCAACTATAACTCCACTTCTGATGGTGAGAAAGCCCTCGAGGAACTCAACTACACCCTCATCAAGGGTCGTCCTTGTCGCATCATGTGGTCCCAGCGTGATCCTGCCCTTCGCAAGACCGGCCAGGGCAACGTCTTCATCAAGAACCTGGATGTCGCCATCGACAACAAGGCTCTCCATGATACCTTTGCTGCCTTTGGCAACATTTTGAGCTGCAAGGTTGCCCAGGACGAGCACGGCAACTCCAAGGGTTACGGATTTGTTCACTACGAGACCGACGAGGCTGCTCAACAGGCCATCAAGCATGTCAATGGCATGCTTTTGAACGAGAAGAAGGTCTACGTCGGCCACCACATCCCCAAGAAGGATCGTCAGAGCAAATTCGAGGAAATGAAGGCCAACTTCACCAATATTTATGTCAAGAATGTCAATCCTGAGGCCAGTGATGACGAATTCCGCGAACTTTTCGAGAGGTACGGCGACATCACTTCTTCATCCCTCGCCCGTGATCAGGATGGAAAGAGCCGAGGCTTCGGTTTCGTCAACTACACCACTCATGAGAGCGCTTACAAGGCTGTCGACGAGCTTAATGGGAAAGACTTCCAGGGCCAGGATCTCTACGTCGGACGTGCCCAGAAGAAGCACGAGCGCGAGGAGGAGCTTCGCAAGTCTTATGAGGCTGCCCGACTCGAGAAGGCCAGCAAGTACCAGGGCGTCAACTTATATATCAAGAACCTGGACGACGATGTCGATGATGAGAAGCTCCGCCATATGTTCTCCGAGTTTGGCCCCATTACTTCTGCCAAGGTCATGAGAGATGCTCCTTCCGACGGATCTGATGAGGAGAAGGAAGACGATTCAGCTGAACAGGAGGCAGAGCCCAAGAAGGAGGAAACTGCTGTAGAGGCTGATGAGGAGGGCTCCGAGAAGAAGGGCGATAAGAAGTTTGGTAAGAGCAAAGGCTTCGGTTTTGTCTGCTTCAGCAACCCCGACGATGCCACCAAGGCTGTTGCCGAGATGAACCAGCGCATGGTTAACGGCAAGCCTTTGTACGTCGCCCTGGCTCAGCGCAAGGATGTTCGCAAGAGCCAGCTCGAGGCTAGTATCCAGGCTCGCAATCAGTTGCGGATGCAGCAGGCTGCTGCCGCTGCCGGTATGCCTCAGCAGTACATGCAGCCTCCCGTCTTCTACGGTCAGCAGCCCGGGTTCATTCCTCAAGGTGGCCGTGGCATGCCCTTTCCCCAGCCTGGTATGGGCATGGGTGGTGTTCAGGGTGGTCGTCCTGGCCAGTTCCCTGGCTATTCTCAACAGGGCGGTCGTGGCGGTGTTCCCCAGCAGATGCCTCCCAACATGTACATGCCCGGCCAGTTTCCTCCCCAGTACGGTCAGCCTGGTACTCCTCAGTTCATGGCTGCTATGCAGGCTCAGCAGGCTGCCATGAGTGGTGGCCGTGGCGGTCCTCAGGGTGGCCGTGGCATGCCCTCCTACTGCTGGGCCCGGCGGTATGCCTGGATACCCCCAAACAGCCGCCAGGGTGCTGGACGTGGAGGAAACGGTCGTAACAATAATGGTAACACCAATGGCCCCAGCCCAGCTGCCCGACCTGAGGGCAACAACGGCTCCGTCCTCCAGCAACAACTCAGCTCCGCTCCTCCTGCTCAGCAGAAGCAGATTTTGGGTGAGGTCATCTTTCCCAAGATCCAGGCTATCAATGCCGAGCTTGCTGGAAAGATCACTGGTATGCTTCTCGAGATGGACAACACTGAGCTCATCAACTTGTAAGTCGACCCTCCTTTGAACTGCCGTTTTGTTGATGACGTACACGGCTAACTGATAATTTAGAATTGAGGATGATGCTGCCCTTAAGGCCAAGGTGGACGAGGCTCTTGCCGTTTACGACGAGTACGTCAAGTCTCAAGGTACCGAGCAAGCCGAGGGTGGTCAGGCCAAGAAGGTGGAAGAGACCAAGGCTTGAATGACCGGTAGCCAAGGTATTCTCCTCCCCAAAGCTGAATGGCAATTTTCCATGTTTGATTTCCCTTGTTCGACATGTTTTTCTCCTCTTTTTTTCGGCTCATCGCTGGAATCCTATCTCCCGGGACATACTTTATTTTATTTTTCGGACAAGAAGGTGGGCGGCAAGAAACCTTTCTATTTTATTTATTTATAAGAGCCTTGTTCGAGGCTCCGATATCCGAAAGGCTTGCATTTTGTACAGATAGACTTCTTTGCTATTTCTTCCTTCCCACAAAAGGCAAGGAGGCACTAAAAGTTGGGCAAGGGCCCTGAAGTGAATATGGCTCAAATGGCCACAGAAGTTTGCTGTCTCCCGGCGCGGCGACAGCAAGCTGACTTGAACATTGGGGATAACAGCCCGCGACGGGGAAGGCGTTGGAAGGTTGTTGTTCAGGCGAAGAGACCGACTTTGAAAGTATGCTTATACCCCTCCACTGAACAGACGGATACATGACCCTACGATGCGAGAGGTCAGGATTGACAAAAAGTGGACTATGCTAGTAGGAGGTTCAATTAATGAATATTCTGAAGATGATGTTTCTTGTGTACCAAGTTAAATGTGACGTGCGTGACGTTCGCGGACGTGGCTTCGAAGATGTGACCTCATTTTTGTTAAATTAAAAATGTTGTTGAGCCTACCTACAAGCGTGAACAACAACAGACGAGTTTCCATTACATTCAGAATACGTCTATGCTTAGTACTACGCCATAATGTTTGCCATGTAAGCATGCCCGTGACTGCCGACCATCAGACATGTATGTATCATGGATGTATGAGTTATAAATATACATTGTGTATCACTTGAGTTGGTTCCCCTTCCAAGAAGAAAGGAAGACACGAAGTGAGCTGCGGTGTGTGGACCGATTCTACGCAACTGAATGAATGAATGAATTTCCTGTCCCATCCAACCAACCAACCGAGCACACTAGACAAAGGAAAGACGAGAAGAGAGAAGTGGGGAAACAAAAAAAGAATTATAACCGTTCACACAAAGAAGGGACATTAGTCATATGAACCATCAGAGATTGTGTTGCCCTCAATGTTATTCTGCCCATATTTCTGACTCCAATCAATAGAGTACAGCGTCTCCATGACTTTACTTTTCTGCCGGGCCCTCACGTCAGAGAGGTAGTCTCTTACGGAGGCGATGCCGCGAATCTGATCCTCTAGCGTGAGGGTAGATGAGTTGAGGCCCCTTACGAGGTGGGAGGCCAGTTTGCCACGGACACTCTCGAGGGAGGACTTGAGGGTGAGGAGTTTGCCGTGGTGGCCGACGAGGTTGCCCTTGTTGCGGACGGTCTTGGAGCGGATGTCGTGGAGGAGGACGCGGTTTTTTTCGAATTTGCGAAGCTGCGTTGCGCGGGGGCCGAGGATGCGGGCCCAGAGGCCGGAGAGGAGCTCGGCTTGGAACTCGTCCTGGGCGGAGGATTCGTGGGCGACTGTGCGGGCAAGTCTGAGGAGGTGGGCGTCGATGTCGTCGAAGAGGGCGAAGAGGGAGACGGAGTTTTGGAGCTCGGCCTGGATGGCTTCCTCGAGGGTGGACAGGAAGTTGTTGAAGAGGAGCTGGACCATGCGCTGCTCGCGTTGGGGGTTGGACATGCCGAAGAGGGTGGTGGTGAGACGGCCGAGGCGCGTGGGCTGGCCGCTGGTGTCTTCGAGGACGGCCGTCGTGGTCAGGAAGTTGTGGATGTTGTCGTAGGCGTGGGAAATGGACGATGGTGGTGGCCTCGAATTGAGGCGGTTGAGGTGCATTCGTGCCCAGTCCATGACGGAGAGAATGCTGTTGGAAGGGGGCGGCGGAATGTTAGTCTGAGCAAGGAGTATGTGACGTGATGGGATGTATCTGGGTGAAATTTTTCTCGATTTACCTATCAATGTCGCCATCGACGTGGGTGTGGAATTTGGTGAGATCCAGAACAAGTCTCTTCATGGCTTCGCTAATGGCATCTAGGTTTTCCACAATGATGTCGGCGTCTGCCATGCCGCTGACTCGCACAGACTCGGCCAGATCCCATACTGCGATGCTCGTAGACTGCAAGTCTTTGACGTGCGCAATAGCCGGCTCGGAGAAGTAGATGAGGGGCTCAAAGGATCGCACGATGCCAGCGACTTTGACCAGGTCGCCCACTGGTCGTGGCGTGGCAGGCTTGACTAGCACTCTCATCATGGAGATGGAGACGAAAGCCAGTAGAAGTCCTGACAGGACGGATACCCACCGTTTCATGAATGCTCTGTATTTCTGCTGAGTAAATGATATGGCGGCTTCTATAAGTTTGGTACGTTGCTGAACTTCTGCACGAACGGCAAGGCGAAAATCTGCATTGCACACAGTGTTGTTAGCAGCCAAGAGCTTGCTGGCTGGTATCAAGCAAGAATATATATCGCCATCACCATCATATCATGGCTAGGTTTCTAATTTTTTGCTCCCAAACAACTTACAGTTATCTGGCACTGGCGATGCTCTGGATTCCAGCCCAGTCGCGGGACTCATCCCATCCACCCTCGCCGTTGTTGCATCTTCACGCCTCTGTGGACTTGGACTCCGTCCCTTTTCCGGACTCTGGCTGCCCTTGGGTAATCTGGTTCTAATCGCCTGTTCTAGAACCACGTCGTCCTCCATGTCGCCCTCGTCCGACCCCGGCGGCATGCCATTAATGAACCGTCGTCGTCCTGGATACTGCTGATGCTGGGGATGCTTCCAGAAGCCGCTGCTCCGGTCGCCGTTGCCGAGCCTCCGCCATGCCGGCGGCGAGTATCCACCGACCGAACCGATGTCTGATTCCTCGAGATCCTCCGTCGCCGGCTCGCTGGGCGGCGCTGACGAGTGACGCATTGACGTCGGGCTGGCCGGGGTTCGAAGTCCTGCAAGGAGGCGTCCAGGCCGTCTAGAAGATCGGCCATCTTTGACACTTCCGCTGGCGGATGCGCGGCGCGCAACAACAAGAGAACGATCCCGGAGGACGAGCTGGCGACCTTGCGGATACGGAGGGAGGGGCTTGTCGCTATAAGTCACCCCGCGAGATCGACCGAGGGTCGTCGTCGTCGTCGTCGTCGCCGTCGCCGCCGAATATCTTGGAAAAGATGGCAGCGAAGGTAGTCTCGGGAGACTTGGACGTGGGATTCGCAATGACAGTCTCGGGATGTAGAGAGCCACGAGGACGAAGAGGACAATGACGGTGGCCAGCCAGGTACTTGGTGCGACGTTGATACTGATGAGCGAAACGTTGTTGTTCACGGTGACGAAGGAAGGCATGGAGCCGGTGAAGAACATTTGGTGGTGTATCGCAGGGACGCCCGGTTATCTTTCACTCTTTCTCTCTCTCTTTCTTCCTCTCTGTCCCTCTTTCCCCACGGGTTGTGCTGTCCGCAGCCTTTTCTGCCCTCGGTATTCCGCACCAAGCCAAACGTGACAATGTCCACAGGCTCTTGATGGGTTGTTCTGGTTCGTCTTCGCAGATAGCCAGTGGCTGGGAAGACAAGACAGCAGCAGCAAAGTCGGAATGCAGCAAGGGAAGATGCACGAGACGCGAACGACGAGGTCGCTTCCAGTCGGGGGCGATGAAGAAGAGAGGGATGCAATATGCAGTCCATGGGATCTGAGAGACTGAGAGCCACTCACCCCTTGGACCACCTTGGGCCGGTTGTTTGGGCCGGTGCTGGCGCTGGCTTGCTGGCCACTGACATGGGGCGGGGTGAAGTTTCAATTTGGGAAATCGAGAGGTTGGGGAGGACGGGAGTCCGACTGCTTTTTTCCATGTGCGATGCTGTGTGCTGGCTGGCTGGGATACCCTGGGTGCCGGGGCCAATCGCCCACCAATCACCGTGCCGCCGACTGAGCTGTGAGCCCAAGTGCTCGAGCCAAGTTGAAGTAATAATAAGTGGTGGAAGGTGGAATGCAGGCGGCTGCAGCAAATCCTCTTTGGAGTCTTGAAAATTGGTGGAGGCGTGCCAACTCCCGATTGCAGGGCGGTGGAGGAGGCACAGAGGACGGAGGCACAGAGGGACAAGAGATGACCTTGCATAAACATTTCATGTATTACGGAGTGATCCGTAAAATTCCCGCTACTAATTTCGCTAGCTTTCCTCCATGCTATAGCAACATGTCCGTCCGGCTGATCAGCCGAATCATGAAACGAGTGGAATTATTTATTTCCCTTCTTCACAGCGCATCTTCATCACCACAACTCATACATCGCAACCCACGACCTCCTAGTCAGTCAATCTTCGCATTGGCCAAGCTTCGGGCCGCTGGATTGCTCAGATTGTTGATTTGCTTCACATCTTTTGCTTGTACTTGCTCTGCTTTCGAAGTCGCTTCCTTGCCACCATGACCGGCACGGAACTCTTGGTGACCAGATAGTTGGAGAACGATCCCAGAATGACTCTATATTCCCACGTTAGTCAAGTGCTTCAGCTTCCTCCTCGTTCTTTGTGTCCGCCAGCAGCATTCTCCATGATGATGTGATATATACGGAGTAGATACGTACCCTTTCAGAGCACTGCGACCTCGGCTGCCGATGACCACCAGTGTAGGGTTGATCAAATCAATGACTTCGGTGATCAGGTGTCGTGGGTTCTTGCAGTGAAGTACTTCCACAATGACCCTCACCTGCAAACGAGTTTTCCGTAATAATCGTAGTATCTTGTCCGTCATCTGCTGGACCGCTCGAGACCGTTCCTCCACGGCCCTTTGTCTGTCGCCTCTGCTTGAGGGAGCAGGTGACGGTGCTGGTGTTCTCCTGCCGCTAGAGTCTGCACGCGCCGAGGCCCATTTCAGTTCAAAAACAGGGGATACCGGTGCTGGAAACCCCTTGGAATTGGCGACCGTGTTGATGGCAGCAGCTTGTTCCTTCATGGCTCTAGGTTCGTCGGGCACCAAGGATCCTCGCCCGTCACAATTCCGGTTTCCTCGTCCACGCAGTAGATTGCGATCAACGTGTCGCCGTCTCGTAGTACAGTGCCAATCGCCCACTCCAGAGCATGCGTAGACTCGTCGCTGAGATCAGTTGCAACCAAGTATTTTCGCAATCGTTGGTTGTCTTCTTCCGCTGCTTGGACAATCTTGGTGTAATCCCCACGGTAGATGATGCGGATTGATCGATGCGATTCTGGGGCCGTCAATACGTTCGTCATGGAGAAGGATAACTTCTGTGCCCTCTTGATATCATCCATGTCTGCTTCTTCGTCCGAGTCAACGACAGACTGTGTGGTAGAAGCAGGGTTCTGGTCGTAGCTAGTGTTCGGGTGAATGCCTCCCTTAGAGGGCTTCACAGTATCCCCGGAAGTGTTTGTGATCTTGATCTCCGGTTCCAGCAGTGATCTGTACGAGTAAGTCTGGCTCTGCTGGGATGCAATTTTTGACCCTATCATGAATGATTGATTAGCTATCTCTTTGGCTAGAATAAAGGGAACACTTATTCAGGAAAAAAAAAAAAATTCATCGGTACGTGGACGATTGCTGGGACCTACTCTCTTCGTCGGCTGCAGCCAATAAACTCAACGGTTTTCGATCGCCTTGACCATGCGCCGAACCGCCCGCGCTGGGTTCAGTCTCTTCATGGGCGTCTGGATTCAGCGATCTGGGAGCCGTCTTACGGCCACGATCTTCATCGTCAGATGATGCCGGCTCATCTTCGTCGCTAGATTCGAGGTGCTCGCCATCCGGACCGAGATAATCCTTTATCAACCTGCCCTCGCCGATATCGTCTGAGCGCTTGCGCATTGGCAGCTGCGACAAGCTTCCACTGGAAAATGCCAAGTTGGCGTCGGACAATCTGCGATAAGCACTGTTGATATCGACAACTTGGCCATCGCCGAGGATAGCCTTGTTCGGAGGCAAAAGTGATTGGAAATTAGCTGGTGATCGAGAACGAGCGGCCCAGCGATCGTGGGGAGACTTGGACTTGTTGTGACCTAGTGGTCGTCCAGACACAGAAGAGTTGCGCGCTCTGTCTCCCGGTAGCTGCAAGCTGCTCAAGTCGGCACTTCGAGAGCATCTCCGAGCACTCCGCTAGACAGCCTTTTGTTACTGCCGCTTCCAGGCAATCTTTTGGCTCCATGAGTCCCGGAATACTGGGGAGGATGCCAGAGAATTGGTACTCGGAAACTCGATCAAACCTCCCTCCTGCGCGAGGCCCGAATTCGACTGGCTTGAAAGCGGTGTCCGAGCCACTCCTTCGACGGAGTGAGCTTTGAGACGAAGAAGAATGAGTCTTGAAGATAGGTTCGTTTGGAGTGGCGGGACTGGAGCTTCTTCCATGGATCGACGCAGTGGGAGATGGGTCGTTAACATCAAGCATGCTCCGCCTAGTGGCTTTTGTGGCCGTGGGCGGGCTGTCGATATCCAGCATACTCCTTACCGGAGCCTGCGTTGTCTGGGCGCGTGAAGATTGGGAGGGCTCCTCCTCGATATCAAGCATGCTTCGAACGGGCGATCGCGGGGCGGCGGCATATGGAGACGAAGAGCGCATCATCGTGGGAGAGGAAGCAGTCTTCAGGTTCTTGTTCTCCAAGAGCGCGAGGACCTCCTGCCTCTCCATGTCCAGCATGGCGTCGATACTCATCGGGCGATGACCCGACATCTTAGCGGTCGTTGGACACGAATTCGTTCTGGTAGGTGATGGCCGAGACAAGGATGAAATGACAGTGGTTTTAGTAGACTTCCTAGGGAGAACAACAGCGATGGTTTTCCAAAATCGTAATTCGAAGATGTCGGGCGATTTGTTGGTGGAGTCGAAACGAAGTGGGCAGTGCAGAGAAACTCGTGAGACCTATCAGGGCAGTCCTCGGAGGACGCGAGACTTGGTTGAATCAATTTCAAAGCCCAAATGGCATCGTGCCAATGGGTTACTTTGGTGATTTGCAGCTCTGGCTACTGCCTGATTGCTCGTTTCAACCAACTGGCACAGTCCTGGATCGCGGCAATGTGGACGGTCGGCTAATGCTTGCTGGGCTGGTGCGCGACAAGGGCGTGAACAGGGCAAGCACTGCTATTAGTGGGGCAGAGTTTGTTGTCGAGACACGAATAATACGGAGGAGGAAGTAGCAGAGGTGAAGAAGGACGATGGGACGATGGGACATGGAAAAACCAAAAGCGACGTCGCATGTGCGTTTGCGAGAAACTACATACATGATTGGAACGCGAGAGATGCGAGGAAATGGGCTTGACCACTTTTCGGTAGTGGGGACGTCAAATCACAGGCTACTTATGGGGAGTGGGGAGGGCAGAGGGGCTGCGCAAAGCAAAGCAAAGCATTCATTCAACTCGTGGGTCCTGCTTTCTCAAGGGACCGACGGAGTGCTCTACATATATGTACTAGTCTGCCAAAACGCCATTCAATTTAGCCACTGTAGTAGTAGTGACTGAGCCACCAAACTTGCCCCCTCTCTCTCTCTGATGCCTTGCTGACTCTTGTGATGCCGAATGTTCTGTTTTGAACATCGCTTCTAATTCACACGTACTGCTTGTGTGCGGCACATGGGCCATGGCAGTAAAGGTGCAGTGCAGACAGTCCAATGCTGTCGCACGGTATAATATACAAATGTACGGCCTACTGCCGAATTTCACATCTTCTTCTTGACTTTTAGTTTCCTTGAGCCTACGTTGGCCCGTGCAGCAGTGCCCAGTTTGTGAACCTGCTTTCTCTTTTCCCAAACGCCAGATCTTCCTTCCACCACCGCGATGATCTCCTCTGCGATGCGGTGGGGAACTGTTTCTTGCCACTGCCTTTCGAGGGCTTCTTCTCGATCACGTCCAGAACCCATTTAATCGCCATTCGTCTTCGCTGCCGAACAGCAAGTGGTACGGGCAACTCCAAGGCGCGACCACCTCCCCAGCGCCGGCAATGTTGCGCACCTTGAGCAAAGGCGCTACTGAGTCAATGGCAATCGTGATGTAGAGAACTGGATTCAGAGGCAGGTGAGACGCCGGTGGGGTGCCCGGGAGAAGGGGGTATTTGGGACTGTAGATAGGAGCTGGTGCGGTCCTAAGGAAGTTCATGACCATTGCGACATTCTGCAGAATTCACAAGTTAGCCCAAAAAGAAGGGGAAAAAAAGGTGCTTCATTAAACACGGTTTTTGAAAAGCACGTCGTACCCTCTGTGCAACACTGAGCTTGCCGTCCCTCATGAGCAGGCGGGTGAGTTGCTCTAGTACCGGGTGGTATCGTTTTTTCAAATGGAAGCCCTCGGGATATGGTTTCTTCGGCAAGCCGAATTTGTGGCCCGGTTCTGGATGTCGCCCCCTCTGAAGTTGATAATTGTGTTGACTGACTGGCCTGGGTTTTGGCAGCGAGAGCCTCTGCATCATCCTGGGGTGGTGGAATGGTGCCTTCCCGGTAAAGGGCTTCTTCCTGAGCAGCCGTCAGACCCCCTTCTCGGTCGCTTGTTGCAGGTCGACCACCGTAAAATATTTGCTCGAGAGTCGCGTCATCAAGAGTCTCCATGGCATAGGTGGTGGAAATTTCAATTCCATCTTGACTCGAAGGAGAGCCGCTACCAGATGTAGTCTCCTTTGGTGAACTGTCCGTGATATTGGTCGCAGGTCTATTCGTGTCGGCCGAGTATGTTCGCAAGACGGCGACTGCTGGGAAAAGGAGTCGTTCCGAAGTACCGCGATTGGCCGCGTGCGCACTGCCAGAGCTCTGCATGCCCCCAATACTCGTGCTGCCGGAGACATGATTTGATGCCCGGTGCCGGTGCGCTTCGTGCCGGGACAGATGAAAGAACCACTCGTGCTTTCGCGTGACCACTTGCTGTACCAAAATTTACAAATGCCTGGCTTGTTTGGTGATGGATGGCGTAGGCATGTCCCGGAACAAGTCCCGGCCCGACTACATGTGTCATGGGAGGGACAACTCCCATAAATTACATAAGCAACATTTTATCAATCTCCGTTCTTTACTCGAATGTGAGGCTATCTCACAAATGGTCTCCTAGAATTGTCTGGCAATTTGACAACAAAGCGCGAGCAAGCGCTGTGCATACATCTCATGACTTTCGCAGTCAGCAAACATGACCTCACTACAGTCCGTCCGTATAGACTTGGTCAAGTATGCGAGTTTTATTGACAACAAAGAACTCATTTTGCGTTTTCCAATCATGATCTTCGACAAATTGAAACAGTTATCTTATCTTCTCTCATCCTTAGCTGCGCCATGGCTGGCAAATTCAAGCCTCTGCCCCGACTCCCGCTATCATTACAAGCTTTCCAAATAAATCCCATTTCTCTTGAACAGAGAGAAGATGGTTGAAAGCATATAAACACCATGTTCTGATGAACATTAAAAAAAAAAAAAAAAAAAAGACAGATTAGCTTGAGGTGTCATTGATCAATCCCAAATCCAGGTACATGTAACAAACACACAAAAAAAGTCGACAAAGCCAAACATGAAATGGCCAGTGCTGGTATTGGTTTCGCAATTTTTGTTCTCCCTGAAAAATGAACCTTGCGCCGATCCAATGGGGGCAACTGTCTGTTTTTATCCTCCAGGTGCCTATAGCACTTTTCGTCACCTCTCAAAACTCCGATTACGACGCAAACGCCGAGAGGGAAAATGAAGCAAACAGAATAACAAGTCCAATATTACAAAATATCACGGAAAGTAAAAGGTCGTGGGATCGTGTCGATGAAAGGGCATTGAGGCGATCACCAAGAGCCCCAGAATTGGTTACTCGACTGACCGGTCGCTGTGGCGAGCCAATTGACCGCACGTTCCGCAGCGTCTTCTCTGGCATTGTTGAGGTTTTTGCCGTCATACCAAAATCGAGCCGCTAAAGTTTGGCCGTGAACAGTCACCCTGCTAGACCAGGCTGTGCGTCCACCTATGGAAAGATTACAAGTCAGCTGCTGCGCCGTGTAGCAATTGACCAAATGATTTGGAAACGATTCACGCGAATTGACATACCTCGACGGTCGGATACGATTTGAAAGACAGGAGGCATGAGCTGGGAATCTCGACAGAATTCTTGCAACCACGGTTAGCTTCTGGAAAACAAGCAGCTTCGATTGTCGGCTCTACCCTCCAGTCGCTCTTGCCATGAGCAGAGGCTCGAGATAGTGGAGCCGCTTGAGCTATACGTGGGAGATGGTGCCATCATCTTGACGAAGTTTTTGATTTGTGCGATGGTCCCAAAGAGAGAGAAGATGATAGTGTGATGAGGAATTGAAGACGTAACCGGTCTGGATGGGAGGGAGAGCGGATTGATGAAAGAATTAATTATCGACCTCGCCGGTTTCGACGAAGGAGGAGTATAAGGAGTTATAAGGAGTAGATCAGGTGAGAGACTGGTATGAGAATGATCGGAAATGTCAGACAAAGCGAGGGGTTTGCGTGATTTGCGATACCGGCCGAGTCTCAGAGGTTTTGGAGAGCTACAGGAGCAGCGCCACCCGAGTCTTATATATGCTCCCGACGTGCGTACCGGTGAGACGAGCGAGGAATGTCACAGGCGTGACAGATGAGGGGTGACGGACGAGTTGGCGACGAGGGACTTTGTGATATCTTGTGTGTTACTGTGATCAGACGAGGCACACGCCCGTTTCTTTAGGCTGGGAGCTGGTGTCAGGTCGATTATCTGTGTGAAAGTCGACGCGGAGCAATATAGAATATTGTAGTGTTTGGAAGGAACGCTGTGTCGCGGGAGGTTACATAGGATTAAAGGTATGATGGGGTGAAAGAGAGAAAGCGAGAGGGAAGACTGAGGATTATGAGAAGAAGCGAAGATGACAAGGCTACCAGACCGGCCCGGCCCAACGACCAGGACCCGAAGAAGGAAGTAATGGTTCGCAGCGACTCAAGCTCAGGGACTCAAGCTCAGGGACGCGAGAAAGCAAAAAGGTACTGGTTAATCTCGCAAGGAGTGAGCCTGTCTCGTTTCTTTTTCCTCTCGGTGCAATGGGATGGCGGGGGTGTGCGGGAGCACTTTGTATCTTTCTTGTATCCCCGGAAAGTCGCCCAGCCCCAGTCAGTTTTGAGTGAGAAGCATGCCCGTGCAGCAAAGAACAAGGGTAGAGACACAGACAGATTGACATGTACATTGAAGTTTTTCAGACGTTGCCTTGGCCTGGCCTGGCCTACCCTACCTTGCCTTGTTGGGCAACTTGGACTTGGGCGTGTGCAGCGTTGGTTCTGAGCCACGATGAGCCAGCCACGACGGGACGGGGTCCAACAGCCCCCATGGGATGGAGTGACGGAGTACACGGATTACGGAGTACATACATACATACAGTCAGTGGGCAGTGGTAAATGTGAGTGACTGACTAGGATCAAGGATAGGAGAGGGATGCATTAATAATTGGCGCCAAACCTACTAGTGCTCGGGAGCTGGGACCAACCCATTCCCTCCAAAAGCTTTTCGTCTCTTTTTGTGGTTTGACTTGCGCCTGATTGCCCACGTCGCACTTTCGTACCTTGCACTAACTTAACTTGTAACTAAATAGTGGACGCCCAGAGAACCGGTTTCAAGCATAGCATGCGGGGAATATGGACCTTGTCACAGGCTCACAGACAGACAGACAGACAGACAGACAGACAGACAGACAGACAGACAGACAGACAAGCGCATGGGCAGGCACAGAGAGAAGGAAAGGGAGAGAGAGGTAGAGCGATAGGGAGCTAGAGGCACGCCGACACACGGATGGGCTGCGGGTGAGAGTGGCCGAGGCCGTGAGCTGTTCACTTACGTGCTGTGTTGCTATACGACGATGCTTTCACTGAAGTCAAGTACACCGCCTATTGTCAGGCATTGATGGGAGACACTGTGCTCCGTACACGATTGTGATGCTGGCTTTTTTTTTTGGGGGATTGAAGAGCTGACAGCTGATCAAACTGGACACGCGTCACACGGACAGCATGGCGGGAGGTTTGCTGGTGGTAAACGGCAGACGGAACAGACTATCGTGACAAAGAAGTAATCTGTAATCTGTACTACGTACGGAGGACATACACATGTAATTACTCCGTACTCTGTTTGCTTGTCAAAATTAGTCCCGCAATAAAATGTTAATTAAATAACCCAGCGGGAAGCCAGGAGGCCTGGGCCGTCATGCGTCTCCACAGCTTGCGCCAACGGTCTCGGTATTGTTAGTGATTGTTAGTGCCAACTGCCACCAGGCCGTCGAGAACTCGAGCGTGCTTTGCTTTGTCTTGCCTCACCAGCCCTCGCTTTGCTTTGCCTTATTACTCCGTACCTGGCCTTGCTTTGCCCTGGAATTGCTTGCTTTTCGTGCTTGCGCTTAGAGCATGCAATAGCACATGGCATGCGGGACAGGCAGACAGGCCTGGCTGCACGGGGTCGGTCTGACGGATGACGGATTAATTCACACACAATTGGACCAGGCCAGGCCAGCCAGACCAGCCACAAGACAAGTCCATACATAAGACGAGCGGCTTCTGATGAACACGGCGGGAAGAGGCGGACCGAGGGCCGGGAACGAGGGCGTGGCGCCTGGGCGTCTGAATTGGGTTCAATTGATGATAACGAGGAGTTCACCATTCGACGGCTCTCCACTGCACCCAGACCCGGCCGCCCGACTCTACTAATCCGTGATCCGTACGTACGGAGTAGTCCTGGTCAATCTTGGACTTTTTTGGCCCACCTCTTTCTCATTGAACCAGCTGTCATCCGTAAAGGTTTCAAATGTGGCTTGAGTCTGTCGCCCCTCCCAACTACTGCCGGCCCCGGATCGGAATGGTTGCGTCTGCCGCAATCACCGTCATTAGATCAGGTTGTGTCGTGAGTCGCTCCCAAGTGAAGCTCGGAGACTTCAAATGCCAGAGGGGGCGGGCTCACTGCCAGCGTCCCGCTACTGAAGAAGTATCTGCGAAATTGAAACCGAGTCTTGTAAGTTTTGCAAAGGAGGAGACAGCGGTTCTGCAAGACAAAGGGAGTTTGACCGTGACGAGATTCGTCCCTCGACAGGTTCCTAGTCTTTGCTTGGTCGCTGCCCGCCATCTCGTTTTCCGAAGAGAAGGGAGCAGGAAAACCATTCCAGCAAAGAGGTGACTTGGCGAGACTGGAGCTAAGTACGGAGCAGTCACAGCAAGTGCATCAACCAGGCACAAAAGGGTATCGGCAAAAAGTGCGCCAGCCGGCAGATCTATCCAGTCTAACAAGATCGTGGCTGAGCACAAGGGTCCTTGGCTCCTGGACCACCACTACTGCTTCGACTCTGGTCGATAAAGACAAATGATCCTTCCGACCGCTGCGCTGCACTGCCTTAGCCGAATTTGGTGGAAGCTATAACTCGATCGACATGTACTTCATGGACTGCCGACCGAAGCAGTACTGTTTGCTGTTTGACTTGGTTGACGGAGCGAAGTTGAAAAGTTGAAGCTGGAATTTCCACGCTGGCAAGTCCTCTGGCCCGCGCCTGCCTCCTTCCGCAGGGTCCAGAAAATCGACGAAAATTTACGAAAATCTAGAGCTTCAGCTTCAGCTTGTTACACCCCACGTAGTACTCTTTGCTCTACGGAGTATAATCTTGCTTTGGCGCACATGGACTGGACCAGAACCCTTATTTTTCCCCAGCTAAATCTCGGGCACAGTAAGAGCTTTTCTGCCAAAAAAAAGGAAAAAAAGAAAAACCTACTGACTTGGCGTTAGGCGCGTGCCTTTCAAAGCCAATACGATCGACTCTATACTGTTTTCGGAGACGGACCCTGCTTGCCTGCCGCATCTCGATGGCCATCCCACAACCCTCATCGTTGCCATCGATCCCTTGAGACAGGCACGAGGGAGGAAGGAAACTGGACTAGTACTAATATCCGCACTACCCCCAACTTTGTCTGGCCTTGGTTAGACCTTTAGATTGTTAGGCAAGATCCGCCTCCCACTTGGTGCGGAGGTGGCATGCAGGCACAAGACTGGCAAGATGGTATCTTTGACCGAGTCTTGTCGGCATTACAGATGGCATTCCAAGGACAATTTGTGACCTCTTGAGCCATCTTTGATGGACTCCTTTACGATCCCAAGCTCAGCTCCAGTCATCCAGTCATCGCATGAGGACAATGCTGGTCTAATAGAAGTTGTGCTGGATACATGTTTCAAGTTCGGCTCGGAGCGAGAACAGAGACAATGCGACCGGCCTCTGATTTGCTGTGGGCTTGGGAGCCAACTCGCCTGGCAGCTTTCTTACGCATATCCGCGTATCCGCGTAGATGCCGCGCTAGGTATCGAAGCCGAGTTCAAGGTGCAGCTGAATCTCTCGCTCATGCAAGACGAATATGCCTATGTTTCTTGGCCGGCGCTGGTGAGAGTGGTCTGAAAAGGTCTCTTGAAAGTCGCATCACAAGATACAGAAACGCAAGCACGAACCGGATGCGTACTGGCCAGATCACCTGATGGAAGAGTTGCCATCTATCCGGACGGCTGAGTCGATCTCTGTCTGCATGACACTCCCCTACTACTTATCCCCTCGCAACGAGCTCTGCACAAGATGTTCGCATTCCCCTCTACTGACACGTCCTCGTTCTCACAAACCTCGTTCTCACAAAATGTACCATCTGGTGTGTGTAACACGGAGTGCTGTGCTCGGATTTGCACCTTCTGGTGTCAATTCTGGCAAGGCCATGACGGAGCTCTTTGCGCTGTACTCGGTCCTGGCTCACTATCAGATTCAGCAGACGACAATTGGGCACCAGTCTTTCTAAGATGGTCGACGTGGCAGCTGAACTAGGGATATGACATGGGCAAATATGCGACGTCGATCCGGAGACAATTATGCAGACTGCTAGATTTAGATTTTAGGTCTAGTGATGCAGCTCTAGCCAAAGCGCTTTTTGTGATGGCTTGTTTGGGCTGCGAAATGGCACGGTGTTAGTCCAAGTCCAAGAAAAAGCATCACGACCTTTCGAAATCTCGGCCCGATGCGCGAGTGGCAAGTGGCAAGTGGCAAGGACGCAGGTGTTTGCTGTGCTGTGCTACGCTATGCTATGCTGATCCTCATCTCTTTCCACACAACATGAAGCGGCCTCACTGATCGTCAGGCAATAAGTCAAGCGGCATGTGTTTCTGTTCTTTCTTTTTCCACCTCGAAGCTAGCTACCTACTTACATGTACGCAGGGACATCGATGGTGTTTTGGTGTTCGTTGATTTTCGGCCCGCAAATGTTTCTTTTTCACAACGGCGCACAGGATGTGACTTGTCAAGATCACTAATAGTAAGTCCCGACGATTTGACTTGTTTCCATCCAGATTTGGCAAACATTTTCGCTGTTCCACTTTTCCGTCCGGTTCAGCCTCATCCCCTTTTCCTACTCCCCGCCCCCTCCCCATGATTATACATACCCTTGGGTATCTGAACTCCGTGATGAATGGTAACTACCAGGCCGGTGGGCAGGCATACTCACCAACACATGTTTCCATTGCGGAGTGCGAATTACATGTCATCTCTCACGTCTCATGCGACCCAGAGTCGGCTGCCCAGACAGACCGACCCCAGGAAACGACACGTGTACTCCGTATGCTGTAGAAAGAGCCATGTATCTATCATGTACGGAGTAGGGTTGTGCCTACCTGCAGACTCCAGAGTAACAGGGGTCCTGTTCAAATGTCCTGCAAGATTGACACGTCTTCCCGCCATTGTCGTCGGCATACGTGCATAAAGGCATAAAGGCATAAAGAGTGCCCGGCTCCCTCTCTACCGTCTACCGCGGAACAAAGTGTCTGGTGGGATTCGCGACCCTTTCTCGTGCGCTCAACGGCAGGTCTGATGTACATGGAATGCATGGTTGAGTGGCAAAGACAGCGACGCAAATGTCAATTGGAAACATTCCGACACACAAACTTTCGGGTTGACGCAGAAAAATGGAGGCGCAGGGTCCCCGATAGGATTGTCAAACTTATCTGTGTTGACAGGTATTGTTGTACATACGAAGGAAGTACGGAGTACTTGCTTGCGAGAATCCGTATGTACTCCGTACCACCCACCCCTTGCTGCTCTACTCTCCCGAATGGTGTGGGCGCACGAACGAACGAGATTCTCTGCAAGAGTTTATCTGTGACCTTGTCTGTGACCTTGTCATTTGACCTTTTCATTCCTTATTCGTACTTGTGCTGATGCCTGTGTAATGTGCAGACAGATTCTCACACATCACAGTCTATATCACGTACAACTTGCAGGTTTCGCCTTGCCCCACGATCACCTCAGAAATCAAACGAACCTTTTGTCAGCCATCGATGCTACGTCAGTGTGAAGGAATTGCTCGTTCCTTCAAACGCCCCGATTCTGCCAACCAAGGGCTTGGAATCCCCATAGTACCTGATTCTGTATGTGCCGGGCTTGGCATTGCCGTACGTTTCCCAGGAAATATCAACCTCGCTGTACCCGAGAAGGGAATTGGTTCGTCTCCACGAGTAGACGAGGAACCAGTCCGAGTCATCCTTGACCTGCTTCCATGATCCATCGGGGCCTTGCTGCTCGACTGAGGCAAACGTTTGTTCCTGGCGAAGGTTGTTACGCGGATTGGCTCCTTGAAACGTGGCCTTGACGACGGAACCGACCGTGTAGGATTTGTCGGGCTGGCCGAGGACTTTGCCAAACGGAGAGCCTGGTGGTGCGTTGTCCACGACGACGCCCGTGATGAAGGAGAGCATCTTGCCGCGATTGTCGGGGAAAGCGTGCCTTGCTCGGGCGTGGAGGTCGAGTCCGGGCGAAGGTAGTGCATGTTGCTCAGGGTCAGGTTGATGTAGGCATCCAGTTCATGCGGACCGTACAGAGTCGACGCGCCTTCATATCGCTGGACTTCGTATTCCTCTGGTGTAGCGCAGTAATGTGCGTAGCTGTTGGCGGGACCGCCCAGCACGACGATGGGCTCTTCCTTCAAGAAAGTGGCCGCCTCCTGGCGACGGCAGCCTTCCATCTTCGACCGGCCATGGTGGTTGCTTCGGAAGCAGAAACGATGATGACGAACTGGCCGACGCGGAGCGTCTGGATGTCAACAATGTTGGGTGACCAGGGGTACGGCTCGTTGATCTCGCCCACATCGAGAAGCACCGGCTTGGAGCCCTGACAAGCCCTCTGCTCTTTCGAAGGGGTCTCAAAAGACCCGAGACGACCCTCCATATCGGGTTGGCATCGGGTTTGCCGGAATCGCCCTGGGTAAAGTCGAATGCGCCGGGCCAGTCCGAGGTGCCGGCCGCAAAGGAGTAGCCCAGTGCCGCAGGGCAGGTCTGCGCCTGCGTGCCGTTGGGGAGGATGAAGTTCCAGAAGCGCATGTCGTGGAAGAAGTGGAATGCCTTGACGGACGAACCGACAACGGCTGTGCCAGACTTGGCTAGGGCCGTCTGTGTTTTTTTTTTTTCTGATTTTTAGTTCTGGAGGAGCCAAAAATAAGACATGTGGAATGGCACACATGTGTACGTACGTATGTATGTATATGTGTGCATGATGGGAAAGATGGGAAAGATGGTGTGACCTTACATGGATGTTTTGCGCACCAACAAACTGACGGCGACCGATCTCGTAGCAACTCTTGACGCCGAGATCCAAAGCCCTGAATTCGGGTCCTCGACCATGGCATTTCTGCGATTTGCCGTCCGCACACGTGCTCTTCTCCAGACTGCACTGTTGGCCTGATCCGTCGTCGCAGTAGGCTCCCAGAACATTTGGCGTCGTGTCGCCCACGCTCGCCTGGCTGAAGCCGGCGACGAATCCCTCGGCAGCATCGGGATGGTCTCGCATTGCTTCTTCGAACAGCCAGGCGGCGACACCTTTGTTGTCCGCCGCGGCATGTGTGTTGTTGCCGAGCAGCGAAGTGCCGTGGACGGCGAACCAGGTCAGAACGCCAACGTCCTTGTTGTCCTTGGCACGCTTGAACCGCAGCAGGGTCATGGTCGAATCCGTCTCGTCATCATACTGCTTGCGCTCGGACTCGGGATTGGCGAGATAGGCATAGAGCGAACGATTGATGGCACCGTCCTTGATTCTGGCGCTGCCCGTGTCCAGATAGCCCTTTTTTTTCTCTCCCAACCCCCACGCATGTATGTGTAAGTATCATTCATATTTCGAAAATCATCTCTCTCATCTTCTTTGTTTTTGGGGTAAAAAAAAAAAAAAAAAACTAAAAACTTCCCAGCTTTGTCACTGTGTTTCAAAACGTACGTACCTCTTGCAGATTTTCATGGGCGCGCTTGAGAGACAGCAAGGCACCGTCCACCAAAGCCTGATAGCTCTGCCGATCGAAGCCCAGGGTCGTGATCTGCGGCAGCAGGTAATTGAACCAGGCGCCGGGCCCCGAGTGGCTATGCGTGCCGGTCAAGGCAACGTTGTTGTGGCCGTACACCTTGTACTCGTCGCCGAGGGCCTCGAGGCCGTCGAGCAGGCCGTAGCGCACGGCCGAGTCGCCGGACTGGGCGTCGAGCACGAGGTACGCCCACCGGTCGTCGGGGTTGCTCCTGTCGGCGACGACGAAGGCGCGGCTGTGCAGGCGCTGGCGGAGGCCGGTGCCCTTCTGGTCGACGCTGGCGTACCCGGCGAAGCCGACCTCGACGACGGGCCCGGTGATGTCGGCCTTGCCCACGCCGATGAGGTACTTGTCGCCGGTGGCGGCGGCGGCGGAGGCAGGCGTGCTCAGGAGGAGGGCTGCCAGGGCGGCGAGGGAGAATAAGTTGTAGATGGAGCTTTTGGAAAGCCCGCGGCTCGACGACGCTGGTCGGACCATGGAGGAAGTCATGGTTGATTGGGGACGGACGATGCGCGTCTGCGTCTGCGTCTTTCAAATAGATGATGGCAGATGCTTTTCCTGCGCCGCCGGGGAATGGGATGCATCCTTCGTCTTATACATAAACAAGCAAACGTGTTACCCTGTTCTATTCTACATGACCGCGTGAGTGAGTCCCTAATGACAGGCATTCGAGCCACGCGGACTAGATGGGAAGTAACGGGGTACATACTCCGGAGTACAGCGAGAAAGGTGGTCGACAAAAGGTTACATTATCTGACGTGGAAATCATCTGCAAATCCAAGGTCCCCTCTTTCCTGGCCCCGTCTCATTTCCCATCAAACAGTGATTGGCTAGAAATCCTTTGTCTAGTAAAGACAGGGTACTCCTCCGTACGTACCGACTGGAGTGAGCGAGGAAAATCACAAAGAGCCGACTTGAGTGACAAAAAGTACGGAGTAGACGAATCAGGCACGTTTCGGCCCGTCTCATGACCTGCCGGGCAGATTGACGTAATGAATGACCCCGCAACTTTCTCTGCACCCGCGGTTCTTGCCGAGGATACGAGAACCGCAGTTTGGGTGGGGGCACTGGGCAGCAAGACTGTCTACATACGTAATCTAACTTATCATACGCTCCCTGTCCGCGTGCCCTTCCAAAATCATCAGCGGCAACGATGCGAACCTGTCCCCGGACATGGTGTCCACTGGACGGAAGGTCTTGACGTAAAAGGACGAGACAAGGTCGCCAGTCGTAATGTAGATGCTCGGTAAACCAGACGGCCTCGCCAACATCGCTGCATGTACATTTATTCATCTAGTGCAGACGGTGACAGACCAGCGGGACCCGCTCCGCCCGGCCTCATACGACATACATAATACCTTCGCCCACGAAAAAAAAAAAAAAAAAGGGTACTCCTCCATTACGCATCACCAAACCCCCACCCTCCAAAAGAACAATGAGCGCGCAACGCCCGTCCATCGTCGGACCCGACGCCGGTCCGGAACCGCCGTACCCCTACAAGATGGAAGGAAAGGTCATTCCCGGCTTCGGCAGGGGCTCAAAAGAGGTACGGTACGATTGCCATGCACCAGCCCAGCCCAGCCCCCTCGACGTACGGACGTCCCTTGAATGATTTTGATGTCTCCCCCAAAACTTACACAGGGTTGCAGCTCGGCGTTCCCACCGCCAACCTCCCCGTCGACTCGTCCTCGCGCCATGGATAGATTCCGTCCCCTCGGGCGTGTACTTTGGGCACGCGTCCCTGAGGCTCCCGGACGGCCACCCCAGAAGCAGACTCCGAGACGGGCTCCTTCGAAGCGTTCCCCATGGTCATGTCGATAGGCTACAACCCGTTTTACAAGAACACTGTGCGGAGCGCAGAGGTCCACGTCTTGCACGCCTTCACGGCCGACTTTACGATGCGCACATGAGGTTGTTGATTCTGGGCTTCATCCGCGAGGAGAAGGACTATGAGAGTCTCGAGGCTCTGGTCGAGGACATTGAGTTTGACTGTCGTGTGGCGAGGGATAGTTTGGCGAGAGAGGCCTGGAGGGCTGATGCTGTCGAGGTGCGAGGGGAGGACCGTGTTCACAACGGGGCCGAGTGGTTGCTCAAGAAGCTGTGATATCATGTCTTTCTGTGCTTTTCTGTGCTTTGCTTTCTGGAACTGGGCCGTCTTCTCTTTCATCATCATGGATGGCAAGGGAAGAAGACGGAGACACCATAGTTGTGCATCACGAGGACACCAGGTCGGTTGGGAAAAAAAGAAAAAAAAGTGCTGCTTGCGCAAGCAGCTTGTATACTTGTGCGAACTTGTACTGCGGGTATCGTAAAGTGATTCATGACATCCGTCCATGTCCCCTCCCTCCTCTTGCTTGAGCTGACAAGGCACTGCCTGCCAAGACTAGTTGTTGAATTTTGAGAGTCTGGGCTCTCCATGTTTTCAAGACTGATATTTGCCGCCCGAATCCTGACACCGATCTCTGATCAAAGTATCCATCCAACCCCAAGAAAAAAAAAAGCCAGACACAACATATTCAGAACGGATATATGAAGCATGGGAATCTCGGCAAAATGGGTAGTAAATGGGTTCCAAGCACGGAGAAGAACAAAACAAAAAAACCACCTTTATGCAGATCGAGGGAAAGAAGAGGACGAAAAGAAAACAAGAATGGGGGAAAAAAAGTCAAACCATGTACCATGTACGGCCCGCCTCCGTGTGTACGCGCTCGCTCCGATTCAAACAGCAAGTTGGTGCGGCTCTTGGTTGGGATAATATCTTGGTAAAAACTAGCGTTGCTGGTCAGTCTTTTTCTCGGGTCATGCGGTGGTGGATCAGCATTATGCTCACATTCATGATGATCATCATGGGAATATCAAATACGTCCCGCTTAATCGTCCAGCAATATGTGCAGTTGACTTTGCCATCCTTTTCGATCCGGGAAATGCCGTGCTCGCTGTCAATCTTGGTGACACGGCTGCTCAGAATACCAGTTTGGTCTCTCTGGACCGGCGTCTCCTTACCATCCAGCATGTCTTGCGTTCGGTACTTGATTAGACTGCAGCTTCGTTGGACTTTGCCGCGGCTGTCCTCGAATGCCAGTTGGGCAAAGTCTTGATAGAATTGCACCACGCTGTCGTCATCCAACAATTCCGCAAGAAAAACTGACTGTGGTCGACCTCCGTTCGGCTCGAGGGTGGCAGCCTTGAGACGTGGTGTGGTGGTACTCGAGCGTGTGTTACCATCGGTGCCATCATCGGAGCCTTGCGGCGTCGGCCCCACGAAGACGTTGCGATTGGGCTCTTTCCCAAAAGAACTTCCTTTGTCCAGCCCGTCAAGGCTGTGAATTCCTTGTTCACCGCGGCAACTTCACCAGAACGTCGACATACAATCGTTGGGGCGCAGCAGTGTTGCAGAAAATCATCAAACTCGAACAAGGTGCGTTGGAAGCACTTCTCCATGAAGAGCAAATCTTCCTGGTCAAGTCTTTGGTGCATGCAATAAACGACGGCCGAATCTCTCCCAAAGATCTCGCAATAGTCACGAGCTTGCTCAGCGGCAGACGATGTTTGATGACGGAGATCATGTTGTGGAAACCAGCAGTGTAGGGATATGGCTCCTTTACATTGGCATACACCGACGCAGAATCTCTTTGTCGTTTGCCCATGAGTATCTGGGATATCTTGTCCTGCTTGGGCTTCATTCTTGCTGCTCCTGCTCCTGCTCCTGCTCCTGCTCCTGCCACGCCGGGTAGGTTCTTCAAGGTGGCGTGGGAGAGGCGTCGAGGTTTGTCTGTGGACTGGCGGTTGTGTCTGTATCGGGGCTTGGGAGACTATTTGGACCAGCCGCGATAGCATACGCATGAGGCAAGCCGTGTTGCAGATTCCCGTGGGAGTAAATGGTGTTGCTCGCGTCGTGTCCTGAGTAATCGCTGCCTGACATCATTGTATCAAATGGCTGGTTGGGCCCATTGCCAAATAACGCTGCGTAATTCGCTTCAGTGGTGGGCGTGGCAGAGATGGAATTTTCTCGCGGCGATGTTTCCGCTGCCAGGCCCATCTTGTTCAAAATGCCGAATTCCCAACCAGCATATTGACTGCCGAAATTCAGTCCCTCCAAGTCAAAGTTGTACAGGGCAGGATTACTGGGGTCGAACAGAGCGTTGAAATCCATGGCATTGCCTTGCATCATGGTATCCAGGGGTGGCCCGGCCGTGGAGGCGCTTCCTGAAAAGCTCTCGGTTGTTGCGTGTTGAACGACAAGCTATCTGACATGCCGACCTGGCCCTGATTAGCAGCTGCTGGAAAGACAGGAAACGTCGGACCGTTGCTTTGATGGAGGAAGCCGTTGCCCCCGTGGTAGGTGAGAGCGTGTCTGACTGGGATGAGCTTTGGCGTTGGCCGTTGGTCCGAACGCGGTCAGCTTCAGGATCGTAGTTGGGCCCCAAGACAGGCCGTAGAGCTTCGGGCGGTGCATCGTGAAGATATTTGGCCTTTTTCGCACGCCGTCCTGGCACGCGTCGGCCAAGCCTCGCTTGATGCAGCGTTTACACGGCCGTTCATCACCTATTCGTATAGATTGTCAGCAGCAACCTTGGACAGACAAAATGCGTGTTTTTGTATGCTGTTTGACTGTGACGATAAATACAAAAACCATCGTGTGGACACAAGCCTGAAGCAAAACACACAAAAGTCGAGAGACTAGAGATCTAATCAAGGGTGGCAATGTTCTGCCCCTTATCAAAGGTACACGTACCACATGTCAAGTGAGCTCTTTGACAGGCAAAGCAGGCCCTCCGAGCTTTCTTTCTTCTTGGTCTTTGTGGATCCTTTGGGTCATACTTTTTCTTGATATCGGTCATTGTGTCGTCGTCTTTATTTGGAGAGTCGTTCTCGTCCTCATTATCCGATATATGATCCGAAAGGTCGGCATCATGGTGTTCCATCTTGGAAACGGGCATCGTCGGCGGGGTTCTTATAGCCCGAGGGCTAATGGCTAGCTTCAACGCAATCTACTTGCCTGGACTCTTGACTATCCCACTCCCCCTGCAGGCTTCTCAGAAGTATGAATTGGTCTTGCTCACGCAAGCAAGCAATACGGCGATTCGCAGTCATCAAATGTCGCAGCTGCCAATTGCCACGATCCATCCAAACCCTTGTGCTGAAGAACCACACCAAATGACGCCTCTGTTACACAGCTTGGCCGAGGGTTAGACCAATGCACAGCTGGTGTATGCCCCAAATTGGTCGATCCGTTCGCAATGGAACCCAAGGCAGGAAGGAGCGAGCTGCTGCCAAGTCGGTCAAGGAAGCAATGCTTTGTCGTCGGTGATGAGAGGCGGCACGGGCTGAGACAAGCAACTGAGAACCTACGTGCCTGCCGAAAGATTTCAGCCAGACAGGTGAGCGATCAGCTGGGTGGTGGAGGGCGGCGACCAGGACAGGTGATTAACTCGTGGCTTCGCGCGGCGATGGAGCGCCAGGCGTAGTGCCGACAGACAGGTTCTCAGAAATTATCAAGTGGCTCGTATTCTCCCCCCACGAGTCTGAAATCAACGATATCCAATGAAGCGGGTGGCCAGCGCAAATCGAGGCGTTCGTGTACGACGAGGACGGCAGCAAGAGGGGCCAGCTAGGATGATGTATTGGACGTCGAAGATTGCATGAAAATAAGACCGCAAGGCCAATGCTTGGGTTGCGGTGATTGATTGAATGGAAAGCAAAGGGTCGACAGGATCAACAAATTCGATAGTGTGGAGTGGAGATGTTGTTTGGAAGTCTTTGCGACTTGGTGGTGGCCCAATCGTCCTCGTAGTCGCAGTTCGGTGCGGCCGGCTGACAGAGGCAAAAGCAGCCACCCGTGGGGGTGTGAAGGTGGTTGGTCACTAGAATGCGACTTCTAGATCAAATCATTGGTGTTGGAAAGAAACGCGCAGGTGGTGATCGGGGGCAGATCAAGGCAGCGCATATTACATACTAGTAACCAAGTATCGCCAGCGATGGACACGGCGTGGGTGAGGCGGAATAGCCGACCGTCGCGCGTAGCCGAGGAGGCAAGAGGAGGCAAGGCATGCGGAAAAAGGTCGACGTCCAGGACAGCGTTGCAGTGACGTCGTGGGGTACATGGGTACCTGGATACTTGGACAGACACCAGAACTCATGCAGCAGATGGGGATGTCACTTTGGCTTGACAAATGGTACTCAGCCTGCTGCTGCATGAAGCACAAGAGGCAGGCGTGCTTTGACGGCTACGAACAATCGACGATGGAGTTGGGTCAGTTCTTGCCAGCAAGAAACGACCATGTCTTCACTTCACGCGGGATCGCGGGGCGAAAAATCGCTCGCTTTAACGATGGAACAAAGTGAGGGCCATTCCCTCGTGATGAAAGACTCATTAATATATGTATTATTAATATTTTTCTGCTAGATATAAGTCTTCAGTCTAGCTGATTATTGTTTAGTAAAACAAATTAATATAGGTATAGTAAGGCGCACCTGTCAGGAGCGGGATGGCAATAGCATCAATATTGGTAGCGCCTAGTCACACCTATATATAAAGCAATTCGTACTATTATATATTAAAGTTTAACAGTTAGTTTACTTAGTAGCTTTAGCTTCTCTAGAGCTATAATAGTATTCTCCTTTCCCTTTATAGCCTTATATATCTTAGCTAATACAAGATCCTTATGGCTGCCCGAAGTTCGGCATCATAGGCGCAGGGAAAGCTTCGGTATCCGCGGGGCTAACTACTATCTAAATCGCTAGATAATCACTAACCCAGGCTCGTTGATCGATAATTGACAGGCTCATTGATTGATTACAGGCTCGTTAATCGATGATTGATAGGCTCGTTGATTGATTGACGGGCTCGTTGATTGATTAATAGGCTCTTTGCAACCACAATTCAACCACAACACCACCACAACACCACCACAACACCACCACATCTGCGATTGCGAATTAATAGTATGCATTATTAAATTTAATTAAATTTAATTATTTTCAGATATGTAAGCTTTTTATTCCCTCCGGGGCCCTCCAGGGCCCTGCCAGGCCGCCTACGGCAAGCTACCCCCTAAGAGCAGTTAGGCGGTGAAAAGAGGTAGAAAAATTTCTTAACTAGTCACCAAAGAGTATTTCGGAAGTGACCAATTAGAAGAGACGTCTCCATAGGATGGCCTTATTTTAATAGAGGGAAAGCGGGAAGCTGCTACGCGGAGCTCCCTACCCCCTGACCTCCGCAACACGTGCTTCAATCAGGGTGCTCCGCTTTCCTGATAAATACCTAAGAACCCGTTCTTTTAAGGTGCGATAAGGCTTTGAACCGCTCGCTTGTCTGAATGTCACGGCGTGGCTGGAGGAGGCGCTCAGACCGCTGTGGCTACAGAGGGTCTGGACCAGTGGCTGATAGGCCACGTGACCAAGGAAGGCTGGCTCGCCCACAAAGGCTCTGCCAACCAGCCCAGCTCCGCTGTTGTATTTCTCTTCCCTTACCTCTGAATTTTCGCAAATAGGCAATACAGTTGCGTGCCAACCAATCTAGAATTCGCCGTCGTGACATGGACCGCTCGCTTACCAAGTACGTTACCGCTTTGCAAAGATGGCCCCTGTTGGCAACAGTGGTACAAGCAGGGCCAGACTAAATAATCAGACTTTTGATGTTGAGAAACACACCCCTATCATTGGTTACTTACCCTGTTGCCGCCGAGATGCTAAAATAGGTAGCGCTGGTCGTCAAAAAGGGATGGTTGCCATAAGCAACAACACTGCAGGGTGCAGCTTATGCCTGAGTTATGATCCTCCTTGCACACCATCAACACTCGGGTAGTTACAGGCTTCTTTACGCGTTTATCCTGGCTCGGAAGCTCGCCCAAGAAGAAGACGTGGCCTCGATCGACTATCATCGGCAGCTCAAGAAAATAGGAGGTTAAGTATTGGGCTCACCAAGCTGATCAGGATGGCTGCAGTACCGTCATTGCCAGTCGACATCGGTGGCCACAGGATGTCCTTGAGGAGCAGGACTTCTGCAAGTCAGACTCCTAGGCAGCTCTCAACGTCGAAACTCAACCAGAGCGAATCGCAGCCATCGCCATCCGAAACGACGCGAGAGAACGCGAAGCCACAGCCGCAAGCGCAATCGAGATCCCGCGTGCAACGGCACTCGGCGTCATATGACAGTTTCGACGATGAGATACTCGTGCCGATGAAATTAAGTGCCCTTACAGAGGCGCTGCTCAATGACGAACAATCCGAACCTGGCGCTGAATATGCTATACCAGGCGAGCGGCCAGCATCCCCATCGGCCCAGAATCCGCCCGCAAAGCCAACGTCACCAGCTGCATCCCAAGGTCGAGGTAGTAGCCCGGCTCCTAGAATGAGAGTCGTGCGTCTCAGTAGCACACCAGGGCGCGAAACCTTGCAAAACGAGTTGCGACGCTCCATGTCGACGTCTACGCAGGAGACAAGAATGGAGAGAAGGAAAAGATCCACCGAAAGGGAGTCGCATATCCAGACACAGGCTAAGATGGACGAACGGCAACCCAATCAAGAGTACGCTCAGACAAGCATCAATACGCCAGTCTCATTAGAGCGTAAAACCCGAGTTTCAGTTGGTTCATCCGGACGGAGCATCCGCTCAGCAGGCTCATCAGCTGTCACTTCCAAGCGTTTCGGGGCGGACAGCGATGTCATCACACCAGCAAAGCCTGCTGCCGCAGAGCGGGCCTACGCTGCTGATAGTGTGGGCAGCGTGTCACGAGGTGACAACTCGGGCAAGAGAGAGGATCCCGAGCTTCGGAGTACGGCGCGCTCAAAGCGAGTCATCAGCGTCTCTGGAAGTCTCCTCGGCGGCCCAGCTCGTCGCGGCCGACGAAGACAGACTGAAGAAGTTGTAGAAGCATACGGCGAAGAGCTACTCACCACAGCTCAGGATCCTGAGAGTCAACAAGCTCAAGATATTGAGCCTGCTGCGATTAACAAGACCGCCATGGCTGTCTCAACCTCGAAACCCCCATTTCTGCCGCACTTGGCAGTCCCTTTCAAAGAAAGCCCCCGATTTCTGTTGCAATCGGCAAGCGGGCATGTCTAGCCCGCCTCTCGGACATTCATGCCCAACGAAATACGAGCAACAGCGAATTACAGCAACATGAGCCTATTCGATTACCAGAGATCCCGTCGGTTCATGCCAAGGAATTTCAGGCTTCAGCGCCAGCAAACCCTAGGCGGACCTCAACAAAAGTCTTTAACGAGGAGGTTAGCAAGCCAGCAAGTCCACTCAGTCTCGAAACAGGATCGTTTGCTCCGCAGCGGGCCCCGATCTCCTTAGAGAGAAGAGCTTTAGCCGTCAAAAGCCAGAACACCCACTACTTGTCGGCATCATCACTCCCGCCCTCCAAGATGTCTGTCGTCGAGACCTCGACGGCAACCCAATCGATCAAGGAAAGGCAATTTTTGATGAGGGTCAACGACAGAGCCTATGCGAGGATAGACTGCATCGGACGAGGAGGCTCGGGTAAAGTGTACCGTGTTGCCACGGCAAGTGGGATCGTGTTGGCCTTGAAGCGAGTTTCGCTCCTGCATATGGACGAATTTACTGAGAAGGGCTTGAGAGGGAAATCGAACTGCTTCAACGACTGCGGGGTGTTGAGCGTGTCATTCAACTCATAGATTATGAGATAAACAGAGGAAAGCAGTCGCTCTCTGTCGTAAGTATTTTCGCCCTATATGAACATCTTCTACTCTTCATCTTGGAAAACGAGACAGCTAATCCAGATAACAGCTTATGGAACTTGGCGAGCTTGACTTCAACTCTCTCCTCAAGAACCGCCAGAGCAGAGCTGAGGCACCAACACACAGCTTCGATATCACATTTGTCCGATACTACTGGAAGGAGATGCTTGAGTGCGTGGGGGCGATCCATGCGCGCGCGGTAGTGCACAGCGATCTTAAACCGGCCAACTTTGTACTTGTCAAGGGCCGGCTGAAGCTCATTGACTTCGGAATTGCCAACGCTATCCAGACCGACGTAACGACCAACGTCTACCGTGAGTCCATGGCCGGCACAGTCAACTACATGTCGCCCGAATCACTGATGGACTCAACCCAATATGCTTTTACGGTGATGCAGAATGGGCACCCATACCTCCCGGCCAGTGGTGCGCCTAGGGTTGTGAAAGTCGGCAAGCCTAGCGATGTATGGAGTCTGGGGTGCATCCTGTACCAGATGGTCTACGGCGTCCCGCCTTTGGGAAGATGGCTGAGCCACGGTCGCGCATCCAGGCCATTGTCAACTGGTCCCACCACATTGAAATCCCGGCGACAAGGGAGGATGGCTCGTGCGTGCCTGTCGCTCTACTACAGACGATGCGACGCTGCCTGAGTCGTGACCAGACGGACCGTCCTACGTGTGAGACCTTGTTGTCTGAGGCCAACAACTTCCTCTACCCCAAAGAATACGACGCAGCACTCTCTGCGCCCCGAGACGGTCAGTTTCTGCCCATGACCGAAGAGCTGCTTGGCCGCGTCATCCAGAGTGTCAGAATGCGCTGCAAGGAAGGATTTCCGCGGACGACAAGGCCCTGGCCGCCTGGACTAAAGCCTACTGGGGGCCTCGAGAAAGCTGTGCGACAACCGATGCTGTTGCTGTGACGGACTGGCCTGTTATCTGCTGCCGATGAAGAAACTTTGCATGAGACGCGTGAGAAAAAGACATGGGATGCAGAGGGGTAAGACTTAGCGGAGGTATAAATAAATGGTAAGTAAAAAGGCATTTAGTAAGATGCCTAAGGCACAAACACAATTGTTATGTTTAGCCTGGTAAGTTTGTATCCCCCTGCCTTCGCCTTCACGTAAGGAAGCTAATATACGCCGTCTCCTTTGCGTAATAACAGGGACTTTGCATTTTAACCGGGCTGCGCTCGATTTTGCTCAAAGATATTAAAGCCAGTGTTCCTGCACACGGTGCGTGTCCAAGACTAAGCAAAAAGACACGAATCATTAATGGCGAATTGCCGCTCTTTATTTTGCAGCAAGCCAGCCCGTCTCATATTTCGTCCGTCTTACAAGTTACAACAGCCATGGCCGACGAGGTCTTCCACACAATCGACCCCAACGGGGACGTGTTGCTCATCCTCCGCAGCCCAAACGCGCCGTTTGCGGTTTGGAATGTGGACAAGGGAACCGAATCTCTTTCGCCGAAGCGGACGTAAGCACCTTCTTCTTCTCCTGCAACTCTGTCAAGATGACCTGGGCGAGGTTGATCTGACTTCCTACAGAGGCTGGGAACAGGCTGTCTCGGAGCCCTTCGACCCTCCACCGCCGACGGATGATCTAGACGGATCGGAATTTGCAACCCACAGCATCTCGACGAAGAAAATGAAGATGAAGAAGATGAAGAAGATGAAGAAGATGAAGAAGAGATCGGGGGCGTGACTCATCGTCGGGCTCAACCTCGACGGATGCCCTGTCCTGGTCCCGGAATGAGTCGCAACAGCTATCAGAAGCTGTACCGCCCGCCCCGCCGCCCCCAGACCCGCCCGCAGAGTCAGGAAAAGATCCCGAGATCAAATATCTCGTCTCGTCGCGGCATCTTACGCTGGCATCAACCAAATTTGAAGCCGAGCTCAAAGGTCCTTGGATGGAAGGCTCCGTGAAAAACATCGACGGCTGTTATCCCATCACCGCGTCGGAATGGGACCCTGATGCACTTCTAATATTAATGCGAGTCATCCACGGGCAAACGAGAAGTGTTCCACGTCAAATTGATCTCAAGATGCTGGCAAAGATTGCTGTTCTTGTCGATTATTACGACTCTCCCGAGGTCGTTGAAGTTTTTGTATCTATCTGGATCGGTGTGCTCAAGAACAAGCTTCCCACCCAATACGGCCGAGACATGGTCCTGTGGCTCCTCATTTCACACGTTTTCAACAAGACGACATCTTCTCCCAGATGACCAAGATAGCGGTCACCCAAAGCACGGAGCCGGTGCCGACCCTGGAGCTTCCGATTCCGTCGATCGTAACTGGTGAGTTATTTTGTCCAGTGCACTCTCAACAGGAACGACAAACTGACCGCGAACAGACCTGATCGACTGGCAGAGACAAGAGGCAGTCGATTTCATATTAAAGACTCTTCAGACTCTCTTAGAGTCTTTCCGTAAGGGGTCGTCTGGATGCAGTTTTGAATGTTCCAGCATGCTCCTCGGGGCCTTGACCAAGGAAATGGATAGGCACAAGTTGTTGAATCCAGCCCCGAAGGAGCCATACACAGGGTACTCCATTCTCGACACCGAGAAGATGGTAAATGGTTTCCACTGCCCTCATTGGAATCACTGCAGCGATTCCTACTATTCGGATTATTCAGGTGATTCGGATTCATGTAATCTCAAGATAATTATATCGACTCTCTTAAAAACTCAACCCAATGCGGCCAAGGAAGGATTCAAGCTCTCTGGGATCCAGACGCTGAGCCAGAAACGAAGCCCCAAGACCGAAGACAAGAAGGGGAATGCTTAGGTTGGGACATGGACTGCCACGATTCCCATTTGATTGTCAAGTATATCGATAGCGGAATAATAGGCCTCTCTCTGCCTGCTGCAACGCGTCCCGAGCAGTGTGCATCTTGGTCAGCCGCTATTAATAGTCTGGAGTAAGTTCTTGGAGGATAAGAGAGGAAGAATAACTATAAAGTGTCTAGGAGGGGCTATAGGTTAATTTAAATGCTTGTACCTGCCTGCGTAAGATCTATAAAGCTGTTATAGTTATGATGTTATAGCGAGGAAATATTAGAAGGGGCAGGCAGCTTCCAGAATGCCAATGCTTGTTTGCTTGCTTGTTTTTGTTTGTCACCCAAAGGCCCACTCACACTTCCAACCCAAGCTGTAACTCACAGCGAATCCTGGTTGACTAATCATATCTACGATTTACTACAACATGCCCTTTGCGAGCTGCCACTCTTGACTAGTTCCCTGCAGCCGTACTGCATCCTTATTATAATCTTGTGTATGCTGCACGCGCGCTGCACGCTCTGCGTCTCCAGATGGATGACCTTGTCGGGCGCCATCCATCCCAATAACCTGCCGACATGCTCTCTGCTCTAGGCCTGTCCTACACGACTACCACCCATCGTCTCTCTCTTGCTGGTGCACGTTGAAGAGTACGTATTTCGTACACAACGGGCGGGACACAAAGCACTGTTGCGTACGGACAAGAGAAAGAAAAAAAAAGGAGTACACCTAAACCTGGGGATAGCCGAGAAGCCAAATGTTGCCATGCATGCACCGCTTTGCACTACTCTGCAGCCCAGCTTGGTGCCCTTTTCTTGTGCTTCTTGTGCTTCCTGTGTTTCCCATGTTTCCCCGTGTCTTTGGACAATTCAAGCATGATGCACATCATGTTGCTCATCGCAGTTGCTGCTGGCAGTCCATTGCTGAAACAACGAAACAACAGCTCTCTTTGGTCGAGGCAGTTAGTTGCACACTTTTATTACCACCGAGAGCTAGCGAACCCTGGATACTCGGCAGGCAATGACAAAGTCGTACAGTCACCACGGCTACGCAACTCGCAATAATAGGGTGCGTGTGACAGCGCCAGAAAGCAGGCAGCTTGATTTAGACAACCCACTGAAATATTCCTGCCAGACGTGCGCTGACTTTCCCTGACGTGATCGATGCCCGTGATTTGCCGTGGTCGAGGAGATCGGCAGAATAACAGGTTTTTCTTTCTTCTTTGGGGCAAGTTCCGAGGCTTCCCTATAACGGTAATGGCTGTACGGGGAGAGGCTTTCAGGTGATCGGAGATGCTGTAATAATTCGATGGGCTGGCGGAGGAGTCATGTTCTACCAACGCGATTCAGCAAAGTCGAAACCACGAGTGCGTGAGAGCGTGAGGACGTGTTTTTGAGCACCGTACTCTGACATCATTCACTTGTGCACGTTGGACTTGATCCAATCTCGATGCTTAACTTGTTCTTCTGATTATTGCTATGTGCCCGCATATGAGGTTGCAGGGGGACCTCGGCTTATTATCATTCATCTGCTGACCTGAGGTTACCTGACCAACCGCACCGACAGGATAAAAATAGCTATCGGGCCCTACGATGTGGCATACTGGCTCTTCCCTCGTATCCGTTTGCCGTAGCGGAAGAAGACGTAGGAAATGGCAGCATGGCTACCGTGAGGAAAGCAAGAAGTGAAGAAGCCCATTGGTAGCCCAGTTTCTCGTACATCTGAACGCCGAACAATGGGAAAGACGCTGGATATGTCATCCACCCCATGAGCAATGAGCAATGAGCTGTCAGCCGTGTCCGTCATCGTGACATGCATGCCGCGTCGAGACACAGGGCAGCTCATAAAGGATGGCTCCCCGCGCAAGAGGCACGCATGAGTTGAATTGCAGGAGATTTTCGTAACTTGTTCAACGTACCGGCAAAGAGACATCGCACAAACGCATTGGCAGCGAGCGCACTGGCGGCGTACAACGGATACGCATCGACCTGATCAAGAGCAAAAAAACAACGATTCGTGTCAGCCAAAGCACAGGGAGATGTTTAAAAACAAAAAAAAAAAAAAAATTCAACCAGCGCGAACGCGAATATCATGGCCGAGGCCGGATAAGCTTACGAGGAATGTGAAGATGCCGGTGAATAGCAAAACGTTTCTAGACAATTGCGCCGCAGTCAGCCACCTCGTAGTCAGCCACCTCGTACAGATCGAACATGTGCAGCGAGAGCGCCAATGGGTCCCTTTGCAAGCCTGACAAAGAAGTGACCGACAGCCACTCCTCCAGATGCTGTCGCGGCCAGCATACCATACCGTCCATGCGATCAAGCGGCTGCTGTCGTCGTGTGGGCCAAAAACGTGGCCCCGACAGATCTCCATGGCCCCGGATCCCGGGTCCCCGATGGATGCACGGAGCATATTGCCAATGGCATGCAGCGCACACGCCGCGAATTGGCATGGAATGGAGATTCCAAGAACCACCGTGTGGTCACGAAGGAGCAAGGAGCTTTCCTGACTCTGAAACCTTTGTCCTCACCGTCCTCCACTTGGAGGCACGTCTGGTATCACTGGGGCAAAGAATTGGGGTATGACAGAGACGAAAGGCTGCCTCTTCCCTTAATTGTGCTTGACAAATGCGAAGGCTGGAGGAGGATTTCGAGGGGGCAAAGAAGAGGGAAAGAAAAAAACACAACACCGTACCCTAGCGCAAAAATACAGGATCCAATGATGGGAACAACCCAGTGTACCCATGGAAATGTCGACCATCCAAACATGAAGATGCCAGCTGGCACCAAGAATGATCCCATGATGGCAGGCGGGAGACGAAACTCGGGCTCACTGGCGCCTTGGACGCCAGTCTCAGCCTCGAGCTTTGCTACGAGTCTACTGCGGATGCGGTGCCACAAGGGATCCGTCATGGTGCCCAGAATCATGCCCACCAGGATGCCTGTAAAGGACATGCCCACCTGCCAGGCGTTGAAGCCATGGTTTGTCCCAAACACGAGCGGGAACGCCCCGAAGAAGAGGTACAAAATGCCGAGCAGGATGGCTGAGAAGAGACACAGGTTCAGGCACATGGGCTCGAAGAAGAGGAGTTGAAAGGGGCGTAGTAGCGATCGACCAACTGCGCGAGTGACAGAGCGTTGGAGCTTTTCCGTCGGGGCCAACCATCGATCATCTCCCGTCTCTTTTCGTAGATTCTTTGCTTTCCTCTGTAGCAGAATCGGATCTGTTCAAGTCAAAGGGTTAAAAAAAAAAAAGGTCAAGTGTCTCGGGCAGTGATGGAACAAGGAAATATGCAAGTCTGACAGGGAACGGACTTTTTTTTTTCTGGTTTTGAGACACACACAGACAAATACACGAACAGAAATGAAAAGGGTCTGTGTGAACCCCAGATCTCACCATCTGAGAGTGTGGAAGAAACAAAAAGACGGGGTTGATAGGGTAAATAGGGAGGACGGTGGGGGGAAGAGATGATGGCTTACGATATGTCTCTGGCACGAGAAACACAACAGCCACCCAGACCACGCCCGACCACATGAGCAGAACATAATAGGTCCATCGCCAATCGACGTGGTAATTGATGAAGCCTCCCAGTATAGGGCCCAAGCTTGGCCCAACAAACGGTGACACGGAGAACAAAGCCATCGGGGCTTGCAACTCACTCCGGGCGAACAAGTCGCCCACTGTGCCGCCCGAGAGGGCGAGAAACGCACTGCCGGTGAAGCCATCGAGGAAGCGGAAGACAATGACGGTGGCGACGTTCTTGGCGACGGCTTGCGGGATCAAGAAGACGAGGTAGGTTGTCCATGCGATGAGGTAGATGGGTCGACGGCCGTAGAGTTCGCTGAGGGGCTGGAAAACATGGGACCAAAGGCGATGCCCAGGACAAACGTCGACAGGCCGAGGACAGAGACGATGCGCGAGTTGTGGAATTCGGTTTCCATTCTGGCGTACGTGCCAGTGTATATGGAACTCGCGCAGGTTCTGTAGGCATGTTGCCAAGGTCAGTTGTGTTTTTTTTTTTTTTGCCACCAGACTTGAAGCATGCTCTGACATGGTTTCTTCGTCTCTTCACCAACCCCCAAACTCTTGATAGACAGCTCAAAACGAAGGACTGACTCGGACTCACACGCATAGACTGACGTGCGACACGATAATCGTAATCAACCACTTCCTCGTCTTGGAAAAGCTCTGTGGACATGAGGGGTCATCATCGCCCCCATCCCAGCCAACCTCAAAGGGATCCTTTGCTTCCTCCGCAGAGTGGGCTTCTTGTCCCCATCGCCACGCCGCGACCTCTCGTCCTCGTCGTTGTCGTCTACGCTGTACCCGTTATGAGACCGGACTTTGCCCAGGTGACGATTCGGCGACGCCCGAGATCTCGGCAGGGACGCCTTCTCTGCGTCCACGCTCATCGGGGACCGTCTTTCCGTCGTCTGTTCTTCAATTTCCCCTTCCCTGTGGGTTTTTTTTTTTTTTTTTTTAACCGCGCCGAAACGGGCCCCAATATGTATGACGTGGTTTGTATGAACCGGAGCAGGCACGCTTTATTAGCTTCGGTATCCGCCGTTCACGACAATGCCGACGCGAGCCTGGAAACAAGCATGGACTGACCCATGGTAAAGAATAGATAGGATTTGTGCGATTTGAGGGGGGAGGATGGAAAATATAGGTGCAATCAACGACACCTGGTATGTACGGATTACAGGCAGGCCAATTACAAAGCGGAAAGGCGCCAAAGAGCAACAAAAGAAAAGGCCCCGTCGGCCGATTGGTAATAATGACGATGCTGATAAAAAAAAAAACAAGGGGTCTGATCGCTCCCCGCCTGCCTGCCTGCCTGCATCCGTCCATCTGTCGGATATAAGCTGGCAATAATAACTCCGTGGGCCACATCCCCACACCCCGGCATGATAGCGGGATGCCATTTTCCATTTTCCACCGTCTTAATAAAAATGTCTCTTTCGAAGGGGGTTCATTGCATCGGCGTTCGAAAGAGGGAGGGATGAGAATGAGGGAATGAATTAAACAGGCAACTTTTCTCGGAAAACCATCATTGATATGCGCCATAGTTCTGCATTCACATCTACTCCATATCATGTCCAAAAGGCCAGCCTCGACTCTATATAAGCCAAAACCCACAACACATGCTCAGCCGTTCGTGATGCCGAACACGAAACCTGCCAATCGCTTTACAAAATGCCAAAATGCCAAAATGCCAAAATGCCAAAATGCCAAAATTCAAAAAACATGCTCCAATCCGCTTCCAACGCACGCAATGCCCACGTACTATCCATCGCAGTCATAGTCCTACAAAACAAAACCAACTAGTAATTCTCCGCGAGCCCGCTCTTCGAAAAGTCCGGAACGTCACCATCGCAATTAAAGTCCCGGCTGTACGCCTTGGTCGGCATAATGCCAGCCTTCAAGGCCGCCTCGTAACTCCATAGCGGCGCACTCTCCGTCTTCCACGTCCAGTACCACCATCCCCAGCCCTTTTCGAAGCTGTGCATCTGGGCCTCCGCAAACATCTGCAGAAACTTCTTGTACGTGTCGCTGTATTGGCTGGGATCGGCGTTGGCATTGGCGCACGAACAGGATTCGTCCATGGTCGGACACCGAGGTGTCAGGACTTCGGTGCTCTTGTCCCCTGACTTATATGTCCCCTCCCAGCGATTGCCCCAGCCCACGTTGGTGAGGTGCTTTGCACAATCCGTGTCGGCCTGGGACCATTCTGCAAAGAGCGTTGGCCCGTAGCCCGTCTTGCGGTCCATGCTCTGCTGCGCCTGCTGCGTCCACCCTGTACATGCGTATTGGACCTTCTTTTGATGCGAGAAGTTGATCTGGTTTTGGTTGAAAATCACGTACTGGTGGACGTCGAGCACCATGTCGTCGTAGCCGGTCATCAGGCCTTGCCAGTTGTCGAGGCCCATGAAGCCGTCGCCGAAGACCACGAGCGCCTTCACGCCGTTCTTTCGCACAATCTTGTAGGCGTCTTCCGTCCACTGAATCACCTCGGCGGCCTTCAAGTACGTCATCTTCGGCTCGTTGGCCAACCCGTAGTGGCTGATGATGTTCTTGTACCGGTCCTGGCCGAAGAACTGCGTGAGCTTGTCGTGGACTTCCAGCGACCTTCTCGCGTTGAGTTGGCCATCCGTTCCGTTCAGCCATCCTATGGGGCCCAGCCTGCCGCTGTGATTCCAGCCATTTTGACTGCCTGGCAAAGCGTGGAGGTCCAGATTGACGCGGAGACCATATTTTCGCGCCCATTCGATCCCTCGCAGCAGGTACCGCCAGGACGTCCGGAAAATGTACGCATCACCATCATATACTTCAACAGCCCAGTACGAGAACGGGATCCGCACATGATCCAGCCCGGCCGCGGCTATGTCTCTGAACGTGTCTTCGGTGACAAACGTAGCATAGTGATTCTCCAAGGTATCGGCTGCCGACCGTCCGAGATGTTTGCAAAGATTGTGCTCGTCGACAATACCCAATTTGGAGTCGTAATCGAACAAGGACGGCGTGATGAAAGGTTCCAGGGAGAGCCATCCTCCGAGATTGACTCCTCGCGCGGGACGGCTTCCGTATGAACCCCAGTTTTCGTTCAGCGCCGGCACTTTGTCATTTGCCTTGGTCGAATCGTCCCAGCTCGTGAATAGACCCATCACAGGCAGACCCCACCACTTGGTCCGTAAAACTGACATTAAAGTCTGTCGTTGATTTCCAACTCCACGGATCGAGATATGTGTTCTTCCACTGGCTCGGAACCTTGTTGGGGTCTTTACCCTCAAGCGAGGATGACTTGGCCCTGGAGTCGCCATCCGAGCTGTTTTTGCTCACCACGACCGCCACGGCAATGATGATGATGAGGATGACGACGGCGCCGACTCCTCCCAAGATCCACCCTGTCTCGATTGTTAGCAGGCTGTGGTAAAGCACGAGGACACTGTCAACCCTTACAGAGCTTCTTCTTGTCCTTTGATTTCTTATCCTTGGCGTAGCGGTGGTACTCCTCCTTTTCCAACTCATCCTCCCCCAGCTGCCGCCTCCTCTTAGTCCAGATCCCCTGACTTGTCCTTCCTCCATAACGGCACCACTCACAACCCGCCTCTTCTTGCTCTTGGCCTGCTGCCTTGGCTTCTGGGGTGTTGAGCGTGGCGTGGCGTCCACCTCGTGGTAGTCGCCTCGTTGCCGTTTCCGCCGCTCCTTGTCGGCTCGTCGTTTTCGTCGCTCATTTTCTCGATTCAGCTGCGCCAAAGCACCCGAGGATAAAGTCTTTTGTGATGAACCATTTGATCTCCTATCTTCCCTGCTCTCTTCTGAATTCGATGCCGTTGCCGGCCTTTGTGCATTCGACCGCTTTTTCCTGTGCTGATTTCTCCTCGACTCTCCTTCTCCCTGTCGGTGTCGTTGCCGATGCTTGTCCGGCCGAGTCGATTCCCGGGTGCCATTATGTCGCCATTCGCTGAAAGTTCCTGGTCGCTGGAATGCGGGCTCAGATAGACGCACGCACTAGGATGTTCTTGATTTTACTTTCCATTCGGTTGTAGAAATGTCTTTGTCAAACGCGTCATTGCGAGGTGTCATGATTTGACCACGATCTTGGTGCGAAGTGTTGTTGGCAGGGCAACGGGCCATTTTGCAGGGGTCATCGCGGCAGCTCCGCCAATGCATTGCCAACAAGTGCCGACACTTGGCATGAAGCATTGTGCATACAACAAACCATCTGAGCAAGCTTTTGAATTTTGAGCATCTCTTAGCACATGGTAACTCACGGTTCTTGAAAAGGAAGCAACTTGTGAACTTTGCAATCGCATGTTTGAATTGGAATGCGGGTTCAGACAGCGCGTGATTGGTTGAGCCAGCGACAAGCGGCTTTACACGCTCGGCATAGCGAACGCGAGGCGAGGCGAGGCGAAACTGCCAGGAATGCCGCAGCAAACCGATAAAACCGAGCCAGCTTCACCCACATCACATTGCCCGTACTATTCTCGGATGGTCTCGGATGGTCTCGTTTCTTCCCTTGCTGCATTTCCAATCGGCTTGACAGATTTTGCCAATCTCAAACTCAATTGCGGTTACCGTAGCACTGCGACGAGATCGAAATAGCCATCATGAAGCGTCATGCTGTTCGTCAGTTACGGAGAGTGACGCCGTCAAGAAACCAGCTGCCACTCCAGATCGCACGATGCTATTCACAGCACCCGACGAAAGCCAGGCTGAACGTTCCGGTCGATTATTCAACCAATCCACTGCTAGCTCACAGCAGCAAGGGGCCCTCTGGGGAATTACAACGAGATCCCCGAGGTTCGAAACGGTTCTACCAGGAAGATGAACCTGTTCCAGGCCATCAATGATGCTCTCGGCATTGCGCTTGCCGAGGACGATTCGGTTCTCATCTTTGGCGAGGATGTCGCTTTCGGAGGAGTCTTTCGCTGCACCATGAAGTTGGCTGAGACGCACGGCGGGGATAGAGTATTCAACACGCCGTTGACGGAACAGGGAATCGTGGGGTTTGGCATTGGCTTGGCAGCGCAAGGCATGCGGCCAGTCGCTGAGATTCAGTTCGCCGACTACGTGTTCCCCGCCTTTGACCAGATCGTCAACGAGGGAGCGAAGCTGCGATATCGCGAAGGAGCTACTGGTGTTCACGCTGGCTCATTAACTGTCCGTATGCCCTGTGGCGGCGTTGGCCACGGAGGATTGTACCACTCCCAATCCCCAGAGTCTCTGTTTACGCACATTCCCGGTCTCCGTGTCATTATGCCCCGATCGCCTATCCAGGCAAAGGGCCTGTTACTATCAGCCATCCGAAGCAACGACCCGTGCATCTTCATGGAGCCCAAGATTCTCTATCGAGCGGCAGTGGAGCAAGTTCCTGAAGCCTCTTATGAATTACCTTTATCCAAAGCCGAGGTGGTCAAAGAGGGCAAGGACATCACCGTCATCTCGTATGGCCAGCCCATGTATACTTGTTTGAGCGCAATCCAGCGCGCCGAGGAAGACTTGGGCATCTCGTGCGAGCTCATCGACCTGAGAACACTGTACCCATGGGATAAGGAGAGCGTTTTTGCGAGTGTCAGGAAGACAGGTCGGGTTCTCGTCGTCCACGAGGCCATGGTCAACGCTGGCATTGGCGCCGAGGTGGCTGCTGCTATTCAGGAAGACCCTCAGACCTTTGTCCGACTGGAAGCTCCTGTGGCAAGAGTCGCAGGCTGGAGCATTCACAGCGCCTTGCTGTTTGAGAGGTTCAATATCCCTGACGTCGCACGTAAGTTGAAAAGATGAAGAGACCATGGGCACGACTCCCTCGTACATTGTGTTGCTGACTATTCTGTTAGGGGTTTACGAAAACATCAAGAAGAGCTTGAGTTACTGAGGAAAAATTATGTCAAAAATAAAATGAAACAGACGATGAAATCACCAAGACCGTGGACTGTACATTGAGCATGGCCGGTGCGGTGGTTGGTTCTCCAAGTAGATAGAAATCATTCAAAGAATTACTTGCCAAACATGCAGGCCCCTGCATCGAAGAGCTGAACTGTGGTTGATTTGATGTGAAATGGATGTTCGCCAGTCAATGGAGTCTTTGGCTGTTTGTCCCACAAGAAGGTACGCGGAGTGTCGCTGCTTAATTTATTATGCGGCACAACAAGTAATAATAAACTCTGAGAGTACTCTGCATGCCCCTCCATCAACGTCGTGTTCCGCCCCGCCTCGAACCTCCACCTCGACCGCATGGCTGTGCTGAGCCTCCTGCATCATCGGCATAACATCGACATACCATCGACGGACCTTCACTCGCAGATCAGTAAACCGTAAGACTACATACAACGTCTCCGGAAATACGACTCGCGCCATGTCACACATCGAGACTGTCTCCAGCTTCGTGGAGGAGCCCCTCCAGGAGAGGTGAGTCTCCAGACCAGCTCCACAGACTCTTGCCCGAAGCTAACGAATTGTCGCAGCTCGCCGATGTTATTGCCGGTACGGCTCAGTAGCGACCCTGGCAAAACAAACCAAGCCATGGCTCATTACTGATTTTCGCAGATATCAAGGCCTTGACCGCGTCTACCCCTAACGTCATTTCCGAGCTCACACCAGCTTTCGAGAGATACAATGAGGAGCAGCTAGCTACGGTGAAGCTGCCTGGTAGCAGTCAACCGGTGAGACGGCCCTTGCAGATGCCCGCGCCCCAGGTCGCAAGGTCATGAACTAACTTCTTCCTTTCCATAATCCAATAGGTACTCGTCAGCATACACAATTCTCTCGGAGACGGACGATATTACGATGTTGAGAGCTCATCGAGCTTTGCTTTCGATCACAGCACCCAGGCATGTTTGGACGCGACCATGTGATCATCAGGGAATGGCGTCGAACTGACCGTGAAGCAGAAAGCTAGCTCTGTGCAGAGTCACGCCATTGAAGGTCCTCAAACCGATTTGGTGTAAGTAATTGAGAAATTCGACCACTGGCTTGATGGTCTGGGATCACTGACCACAAGGCTAGAAAATCAACGTTGAAGAGCCTCGGGGCCTATGTTAAGGAGCACTTTGCCAACGCTGCTTTCGGAGTATATCCCATTGAATCCGATGCCAAAATTGCTGTTGCCATCGTGGCAAATAAATACAGTCCCAACAATTTCTGGTAGAAGCGCACCGCCGTGTACATGCGTCTTGGCGAGAACTCTGCTGTAGCTAACTTTTTTACTCGTAGGAACGGGCGGTGGCGATCATTATACATTTTCGACCCAGCTTCAGGAAGCCTGGAGGGATCTGTCAAGGTCGACGTGCACTATTACGAAGACGGCAACGTCCGGCTGCTCACAAACAAGCCCGTCACTGTGTCGATTCCGTCGGGGACTGGGGCCGGAATTGCCAAGGAGATCTCAGCCAGCGAGAAGAAGTACCAGGAAGAACTGAACAGGAGCTTCGTTAAGTTGAGCGAAGGTGCGTTCAAGGGCCTGCGAAGGCAGCTGCCTGTAACAAGACAAAAGATTGAGTGGGACAAGGTGACGAGTTACAGGCTGGGACAAGACATTGGCGGCGGTAGCTCTAAACGGTAAATGGATGAGCTGTGGACCGATACAGTGCATGGAGGTGCTTGGGCAGGTCTACAATAGATGGGGTTGGAGGATGGAAGCTCCACGTTCAACTTTCTAAAGTGAAGGGTTCATGAAATATTTGTTTTCAACGCTCGTGATTGATGGGTTTGAGGGTGTTGATGGGTGGAGGGCGGCCAGACCCCGGCTCGAGCTTCGGGATTCGGTAACTTATAAAGGACCTCGGGATGTGCCAGATCATCATAACCAGTGACCACGGCCAGCGCCGCGCCACACCATCCTTTAGGCTGTGATCCACGAGCCGGTGCAAAGTATGCACCGACTTTGCACGGTACAAGTTGTATGTGGATTTGTATGGGGCGGCTACTTTGTACTGTCTTTTGCACCTGTGTAAAGTTTGTGAGCGTACTACGCAAAGTGCAAATTTTATGCCTAGAAATTGGCATAAAAGTGGAAAAGTGGGGCAAAAGAACCAATCACAGGCACTTGCGTAACCCTGGTTAAAAAGATATATTGTAAGTAGGGGGACAGGGGTAAAGTTATGCTTATGTAATTCAGATAAGTGCTTATGCAATTTAGATAGAATTTTATGTAATCTAGCTGACAAAAACGGCTAGCGCGTTCGTTTACATGCATTTTGCACTCGCGCAAAGTTTGCACCGACTTTTCGCGGTACAAGTTGTATGTGGATTTATATGGGGCGGCTACTTTGTACCGTCGTGGCCCACTTTAGAGGCGTTTTTCACCGCCTTTGCACAAGGGAGCCATCGCGATAGCAGCTCTTTCCTCTATGGCTTTAATATCGTAGTCCTATTGTAATTTACTAGCAAATATCATATAATTCGAATACCTTTCGCGACTATGTCCTAGAGCACCCAATCGCAGGCATCCTCCCCCTGAATTCGTTGTCCTTAGCGTCTTTATCCATGATAAATTAATTAATTGTAAGGCTATTAACCCCGAGAAACGTCGTTATGGCTTATGCCTAGGTGCAAACTTTGTGCTAGCACAAACTTTATAAGGGGACTACGCAAAGTACATAGTTTGTTCCTAAAAATTAGCAGAATTTGCTTTATTCTTAGTATCTAATCCTATTACAGGCATTTACGCGGCCCTGGTTAAAAGATATATTATAAATAGGAGAGGAGGTGGTGTTTATGCAATTTAGATAAAGTTCCATAATTTTCTATGCAATCTAGGTGACGAAAATGGCTAGCGCGTCCGTTTACATGCATTTTGCACTCGCGCAAAGTTTGCACCGGCTCGTGGATCACAGCCTTAGGCGTTTGCCCTAGGCTGAGGAGTCTGACATAAAACATGGAGGGAAACGGGAAGGGCCACGCAAAAGAGTTCGGACTAGAGACTGCTGTGAGGGCAAGTCAGGACGTGCAGTTCACTAATAACTTTGGAATACCGTCTATCAAAAAGCACCCTCCATCTGCTGGGGCAAATCAGAGTTGTGCCGCACAAAACGTTTCGGAAGATCGAGTGGGGTCTGGTCGGAAACACGGCAAGTACATTCGGAGTACAGCCAGTCGAATCACGCGCAAAGAAAATGCGGTTCTCCGAACGGGTTGGTTGGGGGCGCCTGCAGATGCATAAAAGGTCCGTCAAAGGGTGACGCACGCCGAAAAAAAAATAGTGAATAGTGCGGATAACCTTTGGCATGATGGTGGAAGGAAGCTATCGCGGGCAACATGTGAGAGCCATGTGTTCCTCCGACGGTATCCAGGTGAAAGTGCCTGCTTAATGAGAAGCTTGTGCGGCGTGCCCTCCGTCAATGGCGGTTCTCATATTACTCGGTACTCCGTAATTATCGGTAATCTCTTAGGGGTGGGGAGAGGAGATGCCTGCGTGGCGAATCAGCCTTGTCGAACAGTAATGTTGTGTCTTCCCATTGGTTCATCTGGCCACGGACGGATCCGCCTGCTTGAGCGCTTGTGCTCACGTACATGTACATGTAGAACTCTGCTAGCCCGCAAGCACTGTCAACTACAGGCGACTTGGCTCCATGCTACAGGGCATGACTGGCCTCCGTTTAGGCCTTCGAGCCCACTAATCCCACCCGCTAGGCTTACCAGACGCGTACGGAGCCCCAGGGAGAGGTTTCCCGCCCCAGCGAGACAAGGACCCTGGCCCCTCGGAACAAAATTGCCTTGTGCTCCTGAACCTGGCTTCTCCCGTCTTCCGTCCACGTCGTCGTCACACTTCCCTTCTTCGATTCGTACTCCGCTTCTTCACCAAATCCTTTGGGACTCGCCGTTGTTGCGCGCGCCTGGTGTTTTGTCACTTCTCGTTGCCTGTCAGGAACTTTTCTCTCTCTCAACCAACCCATCGCCGCCCACCATGTCTTCCACCCTCGAGCTCACCTACCAAGATGTTGCCGAGCACAACACGAAAAAGGACATCTATGTCGTGATCCACGACAAGATCTACGACTGCACTCAGTTCGTCGATGAGCACCCGTACGTTGATATTGTCCTGCTTTGGAGACTTTTCCCTTGCTCCCTCGTCCCCTCCGGCCCCTATTCCCCATTGACAGCACTCCGCTCATATAGGGTCAGACCTGGAGCTCGTGTGCAGAGGACGGAGGATGGCGATCAGGGCTGATGATCAGATGGTTTTGTGTATTTTTGTCCTTGCTGCAACGCTAACAGTCTTGCCGCAGTGGTGGTGAGGAGGTTCTGCTCGATTGTGCTGGTCAGGACGCCACCGAGGCTTTCGAGGATGTCGGTCACAGCGACGAGGCCCGCGAGACTTTGGACAAGATTCAGGTCGGTGTCCTGAAGCGACAGGTGAGTTGACTGTGTTTTCAAAAAGAAAAAAAAAAAGGAAAATCAATTCCCTTCGCAGTAGGATCGACACTGGAATGGAAGAAACATGAGAGACAAATTATTAACAAGATCCCTTCTTCGCAGCCCGGTGACCCTACTCCCAAGGCCTCCGCACACGCCGCCTCTGGTTCATCCTCCAGCGACAGCAATAGTTCCGGTCTCGGTATCGGCGTCTACTTCATCCTGGTCGTTGGCGGTGCCCTAGGCTACTTCGCCTTCCAGTACATGGCCAAGCAAGAGCAGGCTAAGTCTGGTGCCGCTTAAGTTTTGCGACAAGCTACTGCGACCACAATATTATTCTTGTACCGAAGGCAGCTTGCGCCATCAAAGATGCAGCGGGCGCGACGGAGAGGAGAGGTGAAGATAGGGGCGCATTGATATGCGATGCGTTGGATCATTCAACGAGCGACGGTTGTGGGCAAGGGGGCGTTGCCCCGTCCCGTCGGAGCGAAGGTCAGGACGGTCGATCTGACTCAAGGTCGGAGCCGAAGCTGATACTGGGGCTGCATGGACTTTCTGGTCTCCCAGCTTTTCTGTTTCCTTATTGAAAGCTGGGAACTGTTTCATGGGTGGGTGGAGGATTTCAATGTTAGACTGTCCACGAGACATCTACCCTCTATGGATAGACAGAGGCTTTTTTGTAATGATTTTCAAGTACTACATTTCCCCTTGTCCGTGACATTGATCATGGTCGACGATAATTCAGATCAGACAGTAGATGGTCAGTGACGGATTCACGGATGCCAGCAGTGACTGATTCAGCACTCACCAATCTGCCGGCACCGGGGCCTTGCACATAATCACAATAATCACATGGCTATTGAACGCAGGGAGCCAGAGATGGCCACGTGCATAAGTACAGTGCAGGGTACAGTGCAGTGCACTCCGCTGGCTTCCTTTGTACCCGTCACAACCGACCAATCATAGCCGCGCATATGTCCCCAGTGACAGAACGTCGAACCTTCAAACCGGCAGCATCGCCAACCTTGTTGAGCCGGGCACTTTTCTGCCTCTCTTTTCTTCCCTCCCCTTCCCCTCTGCGCCAGTCCAAACAACCACCACTCACTCACTCACTCTCTTCTCCGACAGCGCTCATCGCCAACGAAACGGGGAGCGGGAAATCATCGCAGCCATGTCGTCGTACCTGGAGAAACAGTCATCGGCCTTCCGAGGCACGCTCGCCTCGGCGGCAGCCAAGCTCTCCAACCCGAGCAGCACATCCGCCGGCAAAGCAACCTCGCTGGCGCCGCCGTCGCCCTCCCCTCGGCCGCGTCGGACAGCACCACGCCGACGGCCAAGCGGAAGCGCGACATGGTGCCCGACGTGCCCTTTTCGCAGCCGCAGCTGACGGGGTACGGAGCCGAGGTCAAGACGCAGATGGCGTTTGCGGTAGAGTACCTCAAGAAGAAGGGCGACCAGAAGACGGTGGCGGACATTATCGACCACCTCAGCCTACGGGGCTACTCGGAGGAGCACAAGCGCGAGCTGGCAGAAGGGCTGAGGGGCCACCCGCGCGTCGACTGGAGGCCGGACGGGGCGCTGAGCGAGCAGACGTGGAAGTCGGGCGCGTACACGTACCGCCCCGTCATCCGGGGCGTCAAGGACAGCACCTCGCTGCTCGCGTACCTGCAGCGCAAGACGGACGCGTCGGGCGTGTCGGTCAAGGACCTCAAGGACGGGTGGCCCGACTGCGAAGAGGCCCTCTCCTCTCTGGAGAAGCAGCGCAAGATACTCGTCGTCCGCACGAAAAGGACAACTTCCCCGCTACGTCTGGGCCGACGACTCGTCGCTGCACCATGCCGTGCAGCCAGAGTTCCAGGTCATGTGGCACCGCGTCCCCATCCCCAGCGTCGAGGACATGCATCGGAAGCTGGCCAACGTCGGGCAGAAGCCTACGAGCGAGGACCCCCTCAAGATCCAGCAGGCGGCGAACAAGCCCAAGACGCAGAAGAAGAGGGCGAGTAAGAGGGGCGGCAAGGCTACCAATGTCCACATGGCACACCTGTTGCAGGACTTTAGCCATATTCGGAGATGACTTGATTGTTTCTTTTTTTTTTTTTTTTTTTAAAAAAAATAAAGAGGGAGGAGGAAAACAAAGTTGCTGGCGTGTTCTGAGACGGAAACAGCGGGTATATGGGGGCATAATGGGAGTTAAGCTGTGTGATTTTCTGTTGGTTTCTTTTTCTTTTTTGTTGCTCTCCTCGTTTCTTCGCTGTGCAACCCTTTGGCGAGTTTTTTCTTTCTTATAAACCGGCTGGCGTTGCAAAACCATCTCAAAGGATGACAGAAGAAGTTCAGAAGAAGACGCGAAGCAATGGGACGGACGGAAACATTATCAAAATAGCATTCATGGCGTTTGGGAACCCGCGACAATTGGACGCTCGCGGTAGAGCGTGTCGAAATTCTTTTTTTTTCTGCACGGAGTACCAAGCTAGACACAATATACATGACATCGGATCGCTTTCCAAAGATGACAGTATATCAGCTTTTTTTTCCGAAGGGGGTGTGTTCGTTCAATAGACGTTCGTGTACTTGGCTTATATTGACAAACGGATGATGCGAAGAATGTAGGCCCCGTTCCCCACGTGTCGCATGCTAAACAAGTTGAAAAAGAAAGAAAAAACCCCCATTCTATGACGCTTGTGTGTTCAATAGGGGTTGTCGTAACCGCCCGTGGTATCAATCATTACCGCATGTCATGTTACCATGGCTCATAGACCTGGACTTCTCCCTTGGCAGCAGCAGCCGACTTCCTTATAGCACGCTGTTCCTATTAGCATTGGCATTCGAGGACGCCGCATTCTCTCTCCATATCCTGTCGAACAAGGTCTCGAAAACCTCCTTCTCCTGGTACCCTCCCACTTTGTACCTGCCCATGACGGTGACGCACGGCACCGCCTCGACACCCTTCTCCTCGACAGCCTCCTCGACCTCGTCATCTACAAAACGGGCGTAGTCGCCGTTTCGAAGATCGAAGCGCACCACGTCTGCGGGAAGCCCGGCCTCTTGGCTCCCCAGGCCCACGAGAAACTCCTCGTCCGAGATGTCCTTGCCGAGGAGGAAGTGTGCTCGAAACAGCCCCTCCACCACGCGAGCCTGGGCCGCCGGTCCGCGGCGGCGAAGGGTATTGGCGATGAGGACTTGCGAGGCGCGGGACGGTCCCGTCACGCCCGTGACCGAGAACTCGAGGCCGTACTGGGCGCCGACAGCGCTGACGCGGTCCAGGTGGCCTTTGAACTTTCCGGGGCCGCCGGACCATTCGTCGTACAGGGCTATCTTGTCACATTCTAGGGAGGGGGTTCAAACGAGTTAGCTTGGTGGCGGAGTGAGCGGAGAATATGGAAGAGAGAAGAGAAGAAGGCTCACTCGTCTTGAAGAGTGGGTTGAGGCAGAATGACCGCCAGATAATCTCGAACTCGACCTCGGGATGCTGGGCTTCGAACCTTTGACGGCCATCTCGAGACTATGTTTCTGGACCCAGCACCATGTACAGAGGGCGTCTGAGAAGATTTCAATGGGTACCAGCAGTCGTTGAGGCACTGCCCGAGCCGAGGATGGCATTTTGACTGACGAAGGCCCCTCCGAGTAATCGGGTCTTACATCCAGTGTCAACACAAAGTAGATCTGGATATGGTTTCATCAAGCACTAGTTTCAATGTGTTTTTGACAGTGGCCAGTCGTAGGCCGTAAGCTTTGAGGCTCACGACTTGTATTACACAGCAATATGCGAGGGCCGCCGTGGTGCAAAGTATATTGTTGTTCAAGCCGAATTCGAATTCCCGGTGTAAGTGAATCCTGTGTTTTTGGCGTCGTGGCTACCACTAAGCTCGAACGTAGGTGGAATGATGGGATTCAACGAGGCTGGGATAAACGTCCGTTCGCAAAACGCTCTTCACCTCCTCCCCGTCTGCCGGATCTGGAGTTGAACAAATGTCCGCCTCACGTCTTTGCCAACAGTAAGCAGCGCGCCGCCCCCAAAAGCTTTCAGTCGTATCGACACGCAATGAAGCAACTAGTTTGTATGGGGATGAAGTTCTCAAGCGAAGATCTTGTATCGGATCCTCGGATGGGGGCATGACATTGAAGAGTCCCGTCACTTGGATGGTGGCGCCGGGCCGCTTTATGATAGAAAAAAAAAAAAAAAAAAACCATCAAACCGGGTGGATGGATGGACAAGACTATTCTAGTACTACTCCGTAATAATGCAGAAGGATCCCACGCCGGCGTCATGGCTGCCAGCCAAGATTTGGCGTGCTTGCTGGTTATCGCTTTGGGAGGGAGAGCGGCCGCTCACTTCAATTCCCCAGTTTGCGGAGCAGATTCCGGGGACAAACTACTAATCCAAATATCCCTCTTGAGTAAGGTGGCGAGATGGTATCGAGATTATGGTGCCGGCGGTCGGATAAAAAGAGGGGGTCGACGATGTTTATTTGTCCAAATGGGCCAGCCCGATTACTGATCAAGTCTCTTGACCTCCTTCCTCTTGACAGTTGGCGCTATCCGAAAAAAAGAAAAAGGTTCAGCCGCCCACATCCTCTCGGACCCTGCCTGTCTGTATTACTAATACTACATACATGATACATGCATGTACTGCCTGCCGTCTCGATGACAGGGATGCTGCTTCGACATCCGATCCGTTTCGTAGACCGCGACCGACGCCGTCGCCTTTTCTCGCTCCATCAAGACTCACTCACTCGACTCCCGCATAGTGTTGGTGTCGGAGAGAATGTCCGTTGAAGAAGAAGCACAAATGCGCCAACAATACCAAAATGTGTCGTCAATGTTTGGACCAAGGATGACATTAGCAGCCGGCCGACTTTGTCCGATATCCAGAGCGGGGCATCCATCATCCATCGTCACGGACAAGACGCACACGTCTCAAGACGCCTGCATGATTCAAACGATCCCTCACCTTGATCAAACTGCTGTCGTGTCGATCACGTCGCTTCTTTCCTGTTGCCGAAATGCCCATTTCCTCCCACCCAAAGGAAAGCTGCCCACCTACACGCATATGTATGTAGCTAGGTATCGTATCGTACCCAGGCCAAGTTGCACATTGCCGATTGGTTTTGCCGATGCATTTATTAAGTTAAGCCCAATTGTGTCATAATTGATCAATAGACATCGATGCAGTGAATACGTCGCATCCGTGGTACAAAGGCCAATTAGACCATAGTGGCCTCCCATGTAGCCATCATCTGGCCCTTTCGATTAGTATTGCTGTTTCTAGATCTAGATGGTCAAAGACCTGGACACGTCTCCGGATGCCCGCTTGAGATGAGTCATGGGACAACCCAAATCTACTTCTTCTTCTTCTTCTTCTTCTTGTTTTCCTCCAAGCTTGGGCGTGAGTTTGCCTCAGGAAACAGAGTCTACTTCTTGCATCATGCACGCAGCTTCGCGAAGGCCCTTCTCAATACAATATTTTCGTATTGACGCAAAATAGCGGCGATTGATCTGAGATGCGCAGATACTCGCTTTTCTACACCTAGGTCGTGTCCCCTCAATGCCCCTCCTACTCTACGAATGAGTGAAAAATGTAACCCGAGTCTTATGCCGTATGCGCTTGCTCACTAGAAACTGAAGCACCAGACATTGGTGCCATGCCGCAATAGAGCAATAGAGTCCAATGTTGCTTCGCGCGTCCCTATACGCCTGTCCCCAATGCTTGACAAGCCTCCCAAATCGAGTAAGAAAACCAAACAGCGTCAAATTCGTCATGATGTAGTATGTCTCCACCACTCTAGTTGTCAGTTCAGAACAAAAGAAACAGGAGAAAGATGGAAGAAGAAACAAAAACACACACGAGTATGAAAAGGGAAAATGTGGTAAATAAGGACGACAGAGTGGACAGTAGGCCCCCGCGTCTTAAATATGTAAATCCCTTGATTCTTCTGCCAATTGAAAACAAGAACATGATTTGGGCATTACGAGGTCAAGAGTTGCAACTTCATTACAGCGGTAAGCATCCGGCGCAGAAAAAGAAAAAGCACACTGAAACAAAAACAGCATCAATGACGAGATGCTTTTCTCTCCTAGAAGTCTAGTTCATGCTGAGTTGCGGAAACAAACGATGGGGTATCGATGGGCCATGATTGGGCCCTGCTTCTGTTCGTTCTAATAGTGAATATCCACGAGCGGCGACTGGCCTTCCTAAGCCATATGTACTAGCCCGGGCTCTGAGCTCTGCGGGCGGCGCATTTGAGGCGGCGCTCCGTAATACATTTGGTTCATTGCGGCATTCTGCGAGTACGTGTCGGGTTCGGGATATACGTAGCTAGCGCCGTTCTGAGACGGAGACGGTACATGGGATGGCGACTGCCAGCCGAGGCTGGTCATGTGAGGGCTACCTCCAATACTTCCAGGGCCAGATTGGTGTTGTTCCAAATTGGGCTCAAGGATCGGCGGTGGCCCATACGTGTTTGGGTGGGACGTAGGGCGCATGCCGTTGTTGTTGTTGCCGTTATTGTTGTTGTTGTTGTAGCCATTTGATGATGTCGAATTAGGGCTACCAACACCGCGCAAATGGGGCGGAAGTGACCCTGTTTGCTGGAGATACTGAAAGTCGCCTGGATGCCGGTTCATATTGTTGGCCGCGCCCATGTCCAGGCTGGGAGACATTGACATGGTTCGGTGGCTAGGGAAGGTGTGGTCATGGGAGACCCATGGCTTGATAGATGATCCCCGTCAGCACGCGTTCGAGTTCCTCCTTTTTGTGCCTTGGATGCCGCGAGCGCTGCGGCAGTCGCTGCGGCAGCTTCTTCAATGGTGCCGCTGTGGTGATTTTGGTGACGGGTGAGTGTTGTTCGACGCGTAAAAGTCTTTTGGCAGTCGGCGTACGGACATTTGTAGGGTCTATTGCCAGTATGGGTTCGCCTGTGGCGAGCTAGGAGCTGCTGTCACTGAACCGCTGAAGCCGCCCATCCATGTCAGCAAAAGTATTGTACATGATACAGGACAACCTCATCTTCGCTGACCTTGGCACACGTTTCACAGTGATGGGGCTTTTCGCCTGTGTGGACACGTTTGTGAACGGTCAAAGCTGATCTTTGAATAAATTGCTTGCCACATCCGAGGTGATCGCAGACATGAGGCCGAAGCCCTGTATGAATTCGTTCTGGGACAATTATTAACAATCATCCTCTTCGCCAACTTGGAAGAGCAAATACACGGCAAGGTCAAACTTACCGTGTCTGGCAAGATCGCTGCGGCGGGCGAAGCTTTTACTACAGGTGCCACACAAAAGGACTTGGAAGGCTGAGGAGGCGGTTGATGTTGCTGAGGCATGTGGTGCATAGTCATATTATGGACTGTGCCCATGGTCCCAGGCATGTCCGAGAAAGTGGGCATGCCCATTTGGCCAGTCATCGAACTTGGCATGTGCATTGGTGCCTGCATCGCACTGGGTGAGGGGTACGATCTGGCAATGCTGTGCGGTGTTGAGTACGACGAGTGCTCAGACATGTGGGGAGAAACAGAACGCTCCATGCTTGGCTCGTGTTTGATGAGAGAAAGGTGAGGTTGATGGTATTCGCCGTGAGTCCCGATGAATTGTGGGTGATGAAAATGATGTACGACTGAGCCACCTTTACTGTTCAGCATGTTCGTCACATCCATCGCCTGGCGGCAAGGTCAACGTTGGTCACGGCTCAGTCTTTTGTGCTCGGTTAGTCTCCGAATCCAACGTCGGGTCGTTGAGGGGGCAAAGATGGACGTACGCGGAGACTGTCAGAATGATGTCCCACAGAACAGAGCCAGTGATTTTCAACGAGCGAAGAGAGAGCTATTTGAGAATGTCAGTAATGTGATGATGTCAGAAGCTGAGCACATGAACAATGCACAAATCCAAATCGATGGCAAACTTGCAACGATTGCTTATGGACTTGAATAGTGTTTTTTTGTTCGCAGTGACAGTGAAAGGTGCCCAAAGCTTCACATTATCCAGAGCATTGGCCGACTTTGAGTCCTACCGTCGCGGGCACCAACCACCCACCATTTATTCTTTCGCCTCCGCGTTCAAATAACGTGGCAAAGGGGAACACTTACTGGTTAAATTTCAGTTTAAAGAAGTCTCGAGTTATTTTTGGGTATAGCCAGAAGCCCTCACGGTCCTAGGATGGCGGCGATACGATGCTAGAAACCCGAGGTAAACGCCGGATCCAACCAGGACGAGAACTAATCGAGGAGCATGGACACTCGCTAAACAATTTTCCGAAGGGGGAAAATAGTGTAGCGACACCGTCTATTCCGTGCGGACTTTTGATGGAGTGCGTACACGACAGCTTCCGACGGTGAATAATCGCAGGTGTGGGATTTGTGGCCGACGGCACAATCAGAGTGTTTTGTTCCTATCGCGCGAAGAGTCCGTCGCGTACGATCGAATAGCTCCGGCAAGATGGAGAAGCTGGCTGAAAGCGTTGTAGTCGTTGTCTGTAGCGACGGCAAGTTGAGAGAGAAAAAGACGTCAGGGGTGGAACGGCCAAGTCTCTTTCTGGTATGATGCACGCGTCAACTGTGCTCCCTATCGAACCGACAACCGCCTTGATGGCAGAAGCGCGAAAATACTTTTAGAGCTCCGAAATCGAGGCTGGCATCCGTGGCTGGGTTATGGACAGCGAAGCGCAAGGAAGTCTCTGCGGCAAGATGAGGTCGATGCTTCAACGCCGGGTTCGCGGAATGGCCAGGAGGGAAGATCTGGGATTTTTAGATCTTGGACGATTCGGCCTCTTCTAATGCATAGACATTAGAAAAGTAATGTGGCCAAAGAAAATATTGACCGAAGAAGAGATTGACATGAGTGGGCAAGGTAGCTGATAAGACTTTTGAACAGCTCTCTAGGTGCAAGCGACGAAGTGAAGAAAAAAAGTGAGGAAGTGAAATATGGATTGTAGGGGCCAAGTCGTACTGACGTTCTCGCTGCATCGGTGCCGACGTTGGCGCACGGGGGTGGCCCAGCAGAAGGGAGTGACAACTTGGAGGGGCCAGCTTCACAGCTGCTTGGAAGTACTGGGAACGCATTTCGGTACGTACCCGGCCTGCCCGCTGCCAGCGTGGTTGGCTTATGTATGTATATGTACTGGCGTGCTAGCCTCTCTCTGACTGTTGGCTGCAGACAACAACAGCCTGCAGGCGCAATGCGAGCAGACACTTGCCCGAGTGAGTGGATTTGGGGGAAGGAGGGGGTCCCTAATAGGACTTGGGGGTGTGGACTAGGCAGGCCATTGGCACTGACCGGAGCAGGCGCGAATCCCAGGAACACAAAATGGGTGCTGCAGTGAAGGTGGAGGAGGACTTGAGAAGGGGGCCCACGGGTCAAAACAACGTCAATGACAGAAAAAAAAAAATTCGGAGCTCCCAAACCGGCGCAAGAGCGCGTGTGCCCTGCTTTGAGGCGGACACTGGGTAGAATCTCATCCACAGGACCACAGCCGGCAGCGGAAAGAAAAAGACAGGGCAGGGCAGGACAGGGACAATACAAACGACAAGGCAATTGAAGTACATACAGAACGGGAAGGGCATGCGCAGATACGACGATGGTGATAATGATCTAGCCTGTCAGTGTCCGCATCACCCAGGCGTCCGGGTCGTGTTGCGGTAGCCAATGTGCCATGACACTGTCGGAGACTGTTGAAGCCACCAGCAACACCCCTACAAAGCTCGACAAACGGAATGCGGCATATAGCCAGCGGGGCGATCAGGAGGATCGATGAGAACTTACAGGCGTCATGTGCCACGAGGAGGACCAAGCGGTTTGAGCGGCGGGGACGTCCTAGAGATGTTTGCCTGCTTTGCTATCAACCTGCAGATGAAATGCAGGCGGGGGTGTCCAAGAAGCTGAAAAGAGTTGGATGTAGCTCTTCCAAGGTGCAACCCAGACAAATTTCGCGGCGCGGAGGTGAGAGGGAAAACAAGATAGATGGGCGGTAGTGTCATGAGAAAGAAGTGACTTGAAGAGATGAAACATCAACCTTGATCAGGGACAGGTCTGGGAGATCAAGACGGGCATGAAGTAGTTATAGACAGACGTATGTAGTGATAGACGATAGACGCCTCCGGGGGTCCAAACAGGTGGGAGCAAAACACTTGTCGCGGTCAAGTAACAAGTAGTGAGTGGTTGGTGGCAGGCATCACTTGTGGTTAAAATTGGAATTAGCCAATAAGCTTTGAGTTGCATACGCAACTACATGTATGCTCTACTGCAACTGAGCAATCATGTGTTTAGCGTGCCTGACAACAATGAAGACGAGCCATGCTAGAGTCGAATGGGAGGGGAAAATATGTTTCAAAATAGAACGTGGAGATGTACGGACTATGTACGGAGCATGTACGGAGTAGTATGTATGTAGTCTTTTTGCCCAACAAGGGGGCGTGCGAGTCTTCGGAACGGCCCTGTTCGCACAAAAAGACAGACGGGCAAATGAACAACTTGCTTTGTAAAATGATTGGTGCGTATGGCAGGGTATCCAGTCAAGCGCATGAATAGGGCCATGATAAGATGGATTGATTCCACCAGGATGGAAACCTGTTATGTACATAACACCACGAAGAAGTGTCTGTTGACTGTTGACTGTTGGCTGTTGACCATTGACTGTTGACCATTGACTGTTGACCATTGACCATGGACCATTGACTAAAGAAATTCTCAGTCAGTCACGTCGCACAGCGTACAGACGGTAGAAAAGACTACATACTTGACTGGACGCTTCAGGCAAGGGCGACCATGTCGGGTCGGCACTTGCAATCTTGAGCCTGACGTACCAAGAAACCCTGGTTGCCAAATCTGAACATCCCACCCAGTCCAGTCAACCGCATTTCTCACACCTCACCTCACCTCACGCCCGCCCACCTTTGAGCGAAACCGACGACCATGGCACATGGGTTGCCCCCTGTCCGCCCCAGCAAGTCCTGACGTCGTGGGGATACATGGATGATGAATGTGGGTGCTTATGTATGTACATAGGACCAGGTATGTGAATGGGGCTTCCTAGTAGCTGTATTACAACCTGCGGCGTATCCCAGAACACCCAAAGGGCTCTGTCGCCGCGACCTCATAAATCAAAGGATGAAAAGTCCGTCAAGGAAGCGCAAATACCAGAGAAGTACTCCGCACCCGCATCTCAAATGGCGTGCCAGCCATTGCGGTCATGTGGAATTGGCTACCGCTACACCACGAGACGGGATCTATCTTTCTGCGTAAAACGTTACGATTAGCAGCCTCCCGCTCATCATCTGCCTCTGACAGCCCCCTTCCCAACAAGGCTGCCACAGAACGACTGAAGCATTTCTGAACCGTGCACAAGCCATCATAGTACTCAAGGATTTATATAAGATTGTTCAGCCTGAATCATTTCACATATTCACATCGGTGAGGTAGCATCAGCAAAAACTCATGAGTCGGTGCCTTCATACAATGTTGCCAAGACGGCTCACTAACTAAGTCATGCAACTCGAGTTACGGCCCCACATGAACCTGCGTCCCTACACTATCATCAGCCTTCTGAGGTAAAAAGAATTATCAGCCAGCCCAAAACGATTTGACGAAGCTGTGGACAACGATGGGGAGGGACAGCTTACTACTACTGTCACTAATTAGGCGCCAGCCTGGAGATAGAGGACGGCTTGATCCGACCAATTCACACAGACGGTCTTTTTGAACGTTGAAACGTGTGCAAGACATTGCCTTGCACATGACCGTTGAGCACGGAGCTGCTCGTTGAATCCCTCATATCAGATGATGGGGAAGAAATCCAGACTCTGAGTGGCTTGCATTGCAGCTCGTGCTACATGTTACTTTGAGGAAAATCCGGATTCCGAAATCAATCGACTCACACTCCAGCAAACAAAAAAAAACATGGCAACTCGTCGTTCAAGACTTTCCCGACCCTTGGGAAGGCTCGGGCAAGGGCAGCGGGCGGCGTGTGCGGTGCAGTGTGGATGATTCTTGGTTCGGAATAGCCAACAGCTCATATTGAAACGCTCACGAAGTTACGACACAACCAGGAACCAAGCGAGCAAATACATGTTGAACTGTCCATTGTTCAAAAGACCGAATGAGACTTCCACAAGAGCCAAGAAAGGGCTGCAAAAAAAAAAAAAAAAAAAAAAAAAAACAGTGCCAGAACAGGGTTACGATCATTATTGGATGATTTTTTTTTGGAGGGGGTATTGTACATGACGCACGGCTTGTATTGTTGTTCATTCAGATTGTGGCAGATCTGGCGGCGATTTTCCTCTCCCCTGCTCACGGAAGACGGGCATGCAGCCCAACAACTGGCGCTACCGACTGTGGCCATCCTGGTCCTCGGCTGGAATAGAAAATTTGAGGCTTGCGTCTACTCCGTACGGTGTCCAACTTGGCTCTCGCAAATCACGATGATACGCCAGACGTGGTACGGGGTAGTACAAACAAGTTACCTGGCGTTCTCCACCACGGTGTGGGCGCCGGCGGATGGAGCAATCGTTCGCGCAGTACTCCGTACGGAGGAGTACTCGCTCCATGATTTCCATTACTTACAGAAATCTTTTCACAATGGTAAAATGAAGGATGATGAGCGGCGAATAGAAAGGTCGCAGCCAAGTGCGTCTTTTTAGGCAACAGTAATGCATCGTTTCAGCTGCAGGTGCAGAAGCCTGCAACGCTAACAAGTGAAACAAACGGCACGATACGCCAATCCGGTCGACAACATTTTGTGAAGCTTCGATCCTGGAAGCAGCAGTCAATAAATGCCATTTCTCTACATATTTGGGCAAGCAATTCAAGGCCTTGGCGACATGCCAAAGCAAGTTGATGTCCTTCCCCCGAGCAGATCGTGTAAGGAGTGTACATAAGGACACGGGAAGACCTTCGATGCTGGATGAACCATTGATGAAGGGACGAACCGACAGGGATGCAGTGATGCACCAGCACGAAAGGAGCGGACGCTGTAGCAGCCAGGAACAGCCAGGAACAGCCAGGAACAGCCAGGAACAAACAGCCAGGGAACATGGTGGGGAGAACTTGTCTGCTAGCGCTGTTATATTACACCCTTCTTCCCTATTCATTAACTCATTAATCGTGCCAACAGAGCAACGTCAACGGAAAGCCCTCATTTCCACCCGGGGCTGTGTGCTCGTGGCTCGGTATGGCCGTCTCGGGCAACTTTGTCCAATCAATGCTTGGCTGGAGTACGGAGTACAGTAGCTTGAATCAAGAGGCAAGTGTCTGTTCGAACAGACGCCATCGCAGGAAGGCTTCTTTCTGTCCGCCTTCTGAAGACGTTCGAGAAGAAGACGCACGCACCGATATACCTTTGGAACGCGTTCGCCTTGAGCCATGGCGGCAGGGTGGGTGCTAAGCCAAACCCTCAAGTCCTGGCATTAACTTATAATAATGCGCACGAATCTCTGTATCGAGAAGAAGAGCCAGTGAAACAAGGAGGCCTGCAGAGTCAAAAATCAAGATGGTACTCTTGCTGGCCACAGTGCCCAAATGGAGAGATTGGACACATTGACACCGTCCAGTTGTTGGCGTGCATCGGCAAGCCCTTTGCGCTGCAATTCTCCCAGCTCGGCAGAGACAGCTGGTGGTGGTGGTGCGTCTGTCGTGATACCCCGGAGAAAAGGTAAAAGAGTCTGATTCGGTTTCAGAACTGACTAATGTCCTGCATGGAAATGCAAGGCTAGACGGGCCAACCGAATAAAATGGTAAAATGGTGGGCGTCGATAAAAACGCGGCGCGCCACCAACACTAGGCCTATTGTTCCCGCTCCGCTTTGTGAATTGTCAAAGAGAAGTGGCTGAAAACATGGGTTAGAAGTTAGACCGGTTGGACAAAGCTCGTCCGGCCGAGACATACTGGAACAAGAGCATCCTGGGCTGGCAGCCTGTCTTTATCTGGTGGCGGCGGCGCGAAGGCACAGGCCAAAGGATGGATGCCATCGATGGATGCCATCAATGGATGGATGGTTAGGTTGGATGGATGAACAGAACTCGATTGGCATCGAACATCGCTTGTGCGAGTAATACCAAGGTTCCCCAAGTCCCCAAGTCCCCAAGTCCCCAAGTCCCCAAGTCCCCAAGTCCCCCAGTCCCCCAGTCCCATGTGAAGAAGAACTCTTTTTGTACGGATTACTGACAGGATTTCTCACCAGTTATATATGCCTAATACCAAGTACCTATCTTGTGCGCTATTCTGTATGACATGGGAAGTACCTGAGGTATTCTGGCACCATACGGAGTACTCGCAAGTCTTGACTGCCGACGAGGGCACTGCGGACACTGAGTAATACGCAAATGTAGCCTTACGGGCTCTAACGAGTTCGAGGCTGCTACTATACGAAGTACGGTGTACTTGCCCTGAATTCTGCATCAGACACACCTTCTATGATTATTTGCTGGCAGCATCACCTCAGAACACATGGTGTCTTGTATTCATCATCCGTGATGAGGCTGAAGGATCTGATTGTCTTGTACCAAGGCTCTCCCTTGCAGCCCTTGCAGCCCTTGCAGCCCTTGGATCACTTGCGAGCCTGAGCTCACGATTCAAGGTTGCATTCGACAATTGACGTGATAATACCACACACTTGGCTGGTCATGATCTCGGGCGTCTTATCCCTGCTAGCCCATCCGAGACAGCTGAGCAAAGTACGGAGTATCCTTGGGCCGACTTGACATTTTTGCGGCGCAAATCGCGGGTTCAATGGGCGTCAACGAGGAGGGGGACGCACACTTGACCAACAACATTAGGCGCCATGGACAATCGTTCAAGAAGCTGGAAACGGGGGCTCGTTGTCAAAATGTATCTAGTGTTGGGCGCACAGTCGACCGAGCAACGCGAATAACGGCATGGCATGCTTTGTGTGCAGTATTGATGCATATCTCGCCACGATTTCAATGGGAGTGGCGGTCAAAAGACGTTGCTGTCACATGGGTCTTTTGGGAATTGATTCTTTTCCTGCTCCAAGTGTGGCGGGGGTGAATGCGATTGAGGAGGTTGTTTGCGTTGCTTTGCACCCGGCGTCGCCGTCCATGTCTCGTCTCTAGCATACTACCTTGCCAAGGCGAGAATGAAGGTACCGCAAGAATTGGAGACCCAAGCACGGGGCGATGATATGAGGTTTCTTACTGTTGTTTTCCTTATTTCAAAAAGTCTCCAGCGGGCCAAGTTGCCGTGGCTGTCGGGACTCGAGAGTCTCCTACATGATCGGTCCCTTGGAGTCTGCGATGCACGAGATGCAATTTCGACAATTGTTTCCTGCTGTCTGGGTCGACCCCAATCCTTTGAAGCGAGACTTTGGTAGTATTGAATCTTTACGGCATGTCAAGTTGATACCTTGGCTAAATTTAATTAAAGGAGAATCGAGGCCCTCTTGACGTGATTTCCAGATGCAGCAGTTCGCGTCTCATGCCTACGGCCAGGATTGCGGACCTGCAAGCGTTGTCCTTGAACCAACAAGTCCGTCATAAGCTCATTAAGTAAATAGGGGTTGGACAATCATCTTTTCGAGAAAAAAAAAGATTACTCGGAGCCACAAAGATCAATGCATCTAGTGCACTTGGTCGTAGATTGATGATGCTACCCCCTCGTAGACATGGCATTATAATTTGTTGCAGCCACTGAGCAAACCTGCGAATAGATCAGATTCCCAACTCTCACATTTCCATCATTTCTTTCAAGAAAGGGCCTTGATATGGGAATCATGAAAAACGGCGTCTTGCAAGACTGCCCCTATTCTGCGCCTCGAGCCATCGTCAACGACGCCTCAAACACGACAACAATTCTAGCTTGAATAATAGCAAGCCCCGATCCCCCGCTCTTCACGACCGAAGTGGTGGCTCTATTGTTTAAAAAAATTGAAAAATTACCCAGCCATAACTATCATGTCCATTCCCTAGCGTAATGTATTCCTTCAAGCGCGTTGCTAGCCACTGTCTGCCTTTCCTTGCCCCCCTCTCAAACATTCACAACAAACTGCTCGATTCAGAATGTTTTCTCGTTTCGAGAACAATTTCCTTTTCAAGCCACGTCCAGTTTCCTTCCAGCACCACCCTCCCCTTGGACCGACCCAGCCTCTCCGCCCCCATCTTCAATAACCACCCGCTTATACCGCCATTGTCATCTTTAGCTGTCTCCATCCCATCAGCCTGGGAAGAGGTTCTTCCCCGCCAAGTCAGTTGACGTACCGATGTACACTACGTTACGCCCGGCGGGAAGCAAGGGCAAGGCGCATGTTCCCTTGATGGCCCAGGACCGTCCAGGACCTCGCCACTGTCGGCAGCCCTGCGGAAGGGAAAAAAAAAGGGCTGGGACCCAAGTGTTTGAAATGAAAAGGGGTGGTGACGAAGGAGGGGTTCTAGGATAAGTGCCCTGAGATTCAAGACCGGACAGCCGTACCTTATGGATCAATAAAAAAAAAAAAAAAAAAAACATGGGTACTCGCAGGAGGAGTGATGCTTGGGCATCACGACAGCAGCCAGTATCCAGCGGACATGGTCTGAATTCACGGTACAGCCAGGGTTGCCCAACCAACACTCGTCGCTTTGGATAATGAACCCCATTGGACTCGTTGTCGGCCAACCCCTTGGGCATCGGAGGAGGGCCAACCCATCCGTTGGGTTTTACGCCAACAGTATCAGGGAGAGAGCCGCGGGGCCTACTTCCAGCTCCAAATTGCCAGCGATCAGGGGCGTGTTGGAGCCGGGAACCGGGGAACCGGGGAAGGGGGAGGGTGCGAGAAGTGTCGAGCTAGCCTGGATGGAATACCAGCTCGGTGAGAGATTGCATGTATTGTCAGGTGGGAAACAATTGCTTGACAACACATTTACGCGGGCGCGGGCGCGGGCACGGGCAAACTTGAATACCACGCAAGGCGAGGAGGAGATACTAGGCAGGTTTAGACGGGAAAAAAGATGCCTTTTTCGATGCATGATACTTTGTATAGGAAAAGGGTACTTTCTCTTATAGACTACTCTTTTTACAAGCTGGGTACCGGTAAAGAAGTAACTTTTGTACAAGACATTCTATCAAGGATGGGATATATAATCATGGCTGAATCACATTTTCCAAGTCTCTTCTTCCAACTGGGTGATTTATTCTATAAGAATAAAAACTACAAGGAGGAGTTGATTCATCGTAACACTGGTTGTGCGAGGAAATTGAAATCTCCCATCGACTTGAATAGTCACACGTCGACCGTATCCATCTTTGTACACACGACCAGGCTCAATGACATTCATGGAGCCGGCCACCATCACAACAAACCTTCTCGTCAACAACATACCATGACTGCTTGGCAACACAAAGCCTATAACCAACCCATCTCATCCTAGAACCGTCGCCACATGTCACTCTTCATAACCTCCTGCCCCATATGCCAATCCTCATCATTCTCCAGCTGATGGATCAAGCCCTCTCGCATCTCCATCCTCCCGTCGTTCCTTTCGCGAAACCATTCCCTGTGAAAACTACTCCATTCGCTCCCCATGCAGAATTCTCGACATCCAGATTCCTCTTGTATGTGCGGAATTCGTTGCTGGCCTCCTCGGACAACAAGCTCATGCGCTGCCCCCGCGTCCACTCCCCGACGAGCTGAAAATGCGCCCTCAGCACATGCAGCGTCCACTGCCCGGCCTTGTGGAAGAAAGCGTCACATCCGGGGTGTAGGCACGAGAAGGGCTCGGACTTGCCGTCGCCGAAATGATGCCTGTCTATGTATTCGACGATGAGAGACCCCAAAGCATTCTTTCGGAGCCAGATGCTTCCGCAGACGTGCTTCAGTCTTGCGAGTCTGCCGACCGGCCCGTTGAATGCCTTGACGGGCATAAAGACTGCATTGCGAACCGGCTTCGGTCCCGCGTTTCTCCATTCCCCATCCCGTGTGGGCTGGTATAGTGCTCTTTTCCATCTATCGGAAGCGCTGTTGATCGTGACGTCGTTTGGGTCCTCTTTCTCGACGACGAAACCAAGCACATTGATGGTGGAAGGGGATGATCGTATGAGAGCATCCAGGCAGAGTGGGAAGGAATGCCCGTTCAGCCTTTCGGGAAAAGATTCCCAGCTTTGGTTGATGATGACTCTTTGGCGCTCGGAAACCGGTTTGTCAATGTTTCCCAGAAATCTCGCACCACGTGGTGCCGGACTTCCATGACAGCGTCAACCAGGGAGCCATCTCAACCCGGGAGCTATCTGATCGTCCGCTTTCATCGCGTCATATTCCACTTCGACATTCTGCACGTGGCGGGCGAAGGATAGGTCGTAGCAGGTAATGCCGGGATAGCCGCCTGCGAGCAGCCATCGAGACTCGATGAGATAGTACGTGTCCTCGTCTGCCCAGAAGAACTTGGCGGCCTCGGTGCGCAGGGCCGAGGACGCCCTCATGGCCTGCCAGAGAGTAGGGCCAGAGCAGAAGGCCAGGATACGCAGCTGGAGCTCGGGGGCAGCCGGGCGAATTCGGGAAACAGGGAGCGTTGTGACGGCGAAGAGGTACGATTACGTCTTGTGTTGTACTGGATGTGTATGTGAAACGGAAAGCGCCCTTCTCCGGTGCGCGACACATGGAGATTCCAGTTCAGAGGTTTGTTCCAGGGTGGCTTGGAAATTGTGTCGAGCAAGTTGCAGACGTGTTGCGCCTGCATGGTTCAATGGGTCAACGGCGGATGGGTAAATATTTTTCTTTCGGTCCAAGAGTCGGCCTTGTTTATGTTTACGTTTATTCGAGGTGTCTATCAGATGTCAGAGGCAGAGGGTTTCTGTCGATGCGAGGAGAATGGAGGAAGGAAGGTTGGCGGCTTGGTTCACACCTCCTACCCTAATACTGCGGTACCCCTATTGCGTGTGCCTGGCACCGGCCCGTGGTTTCAGTAAATGATCAACTCCTCCCAGTGGTATATTTGGTATATTCAGATACGCAAGCTATAGAACAGATGGACACAGCTACCACCGTGGCTCCGCCCGCTCAATCGCCGGCGTCGAAATGACGTTGTTATCGCCGAACGGGTCTTCATCATCCTCTCCCCTCCACATCCTCCTCACTCGTAGCAACAGAAGGTTGTCGTGCAGCCCGGTCTTCTTGGGCCTTTTGGGTAATCACTGGCCGGCCAGCATGTCAGCATAATGCATGCCAACTTGCAAAAGGAAGACGCACGAAAGGGGGAGGGAGCCCTACTTCTATACCTATGCGCCTGCTCAGCCAGTTCGTCGTCCGAGTCACTGTCCGCTTCGATGGACTGGTCGAGCTGCTCAAAGGCCATCAGAGCATGGACAAGTTCGTCATTTGCGTGCAAAAGACTGCCCAGCCACTGCTCGCTCTCAACCTGATGAATCTGGATTGTGGTGTCAGTAGTAGATAAACCGGCAGGCCTTGAACGGCCAAGAGAAAGGACAGGAACTGGAACTGCAACTGCAACTGGATAAAAGAAACTTACGTAGCGCAGTATCCTCCTCCGAAGCGTCTTGCAAGCCTCAAAGTGCTGAACAGCCGTGCGATTCTCCGAGATGCGCTCCTCTCACGATTGATGGTCTGAAGAGAGTTCATCAGCCCCGTCGACGCGATGGACGACTCGGCGATGATCGACTTGATCTTTTCTTTTTCCTCTTCGAGATTAAACGTCTTGCGCCCTTTGTTCTTGATCTTGGACTTGGACTTGCTCTTCTTGTGGCCACCACTGCTCTTCGACCAAGACGGCGCCTTCATCATGTTGGACTTGTCCACAGCCGAGGCCATGCTCTGCCAGGCGTCCTGCTGGCCTCTGGACGACGGACCTGCGGCCCTTGTCTCTGCTGCAGTACGAGAGCCCGCTCCGCCTCTTGCTCCTCCTCGTCATCTCCGAACGGATTCTCCGTCTCCTTGATGACTTTGGACCTCTCCTGCGTCATGGCCACCTTGCGTTTGGGCAGCTCCTTGTACAGTCGGGCGACTCTCTCCAGCCCTGGGGTTCTCCCGTACTGCGACCATTCGCGAAACAGCTCCGTGCACTTCTTCCTCACGGCCGGGTCGGACAGGTCCGAGGTGCCGCATACCCGGAGACGTTCTAGCAGAGGCTCGTCTGCAAAGGTGCGCTGGAACTTGGGTCCTGCATTCTGAATCAGCCCGTCGAGCAGGACGAGCGCTCTGATTTGGCGATGGGTCGTGCCGTACTTGAGCTTCTTGCGGATGGCGCGAGCGGCTTCCGTGGGACCAGTTGCTTGTATTTTAATGACCTCGACGAGGTCGGGAATGCCGCTGAGGTCGTCTTCGGCGAAGGATTCGGCCGTGAGGTTCTCGATGGTCACGGTGACCGCCGAATATGGCTTCTTCTGTCGTTGGAATGGTCAGATGAATCGAGCGCCGCCGAAAAGTAGTGCGTGCGTCCTTTGGGAGATGGAATGCCGGACGTACCGATTGAAACATGCCGAGCTCGTCACAGCAGCGTTGTCGCGAAGCTTCGGCTGTCCTGACCGGGTTGAACGGTGACCGACGAGGCTCGCACGGCTCCCGAAGCCGTTATCACTGCGGCAGAAGAAGTCAGGGCCAAGCCGTGTTGTGTTTTGGAGATGAGGGTGGTGCTGTGGGAGAGTGGGAATGCGGGGGCGGGGAGCCGGGCCGGAATAGTTTATAGTATGATATGTGACGCTTGTGGTGGGGTTATGAATAAGATAATATGGTTTTGGTTGCGGTTGTGTTTACGTACATTTTGTGCTCTTGTGCTCTTGTGCCACGCTGCTATTCCTCAAAGTCGCGGTGCTGTTCAATGTCATCATTCGTGTTGCTCGATTGGCAATGGGTCCCCTTTACGTATCCTCCTGATGAACATGAAAACAAAAGACTCGGAAAGGTCGCTTCACGATGCAAATCCCCCTCCCAAATTAAAGCCAGCTCAAACAAGAAAATCCCAAGACGCCTTCCCCAGATCCAACAAGACCAAATTCGCGACATTCATCACCACCACGGCCAAGACAACCACGTACCATGGATATGTCATGTCCACGGCCCCTGCCACCCTAGACCTGCCCTCATCATCCGACTGGCATAGAACCTCGCCATGCCCCGCAAAACAAAACAGTCATGTACCTCGACCGAGTGGTACTGGCCGCCCGGGACGGGACATACTTTGCCTTCACTGATGATCAAGTCGTGGTACTCGTCCGTCGTGGTCGATGACGCGGATGACAGTAGAACGGGCTCGGGCAACGAGCCATGTTTGGCACGACCTACTCCGTACTGAAGTTGGTCAATTCGAATGCATCATCACGCTGGGTGGCGGTCACAGTCATGCAAGAGGTTCACATGGGGTGCTCGGAGTCATCCAGGCGACGAATGACCGGAGGCGCCGATAGAAAAGAAGTAAACGTAGCCTCTGAATTCACAAAGATGACTTGACAAAATCACGACAAACAATCCACAGGGGCGTTCTGTATTCTTTCATCATGCTTGTTGGACCCCTTCGCGCCGTGCCGACCGGTTGGTTGCGGCACTGTGCGTGCTCCCACGAACGACACCCCTCGTTCTTGTTGAGTCGCAGCCTGTTGAAAGGTTGGCTCAAGTACAAATCGCTGCACCACCACCAGGTCCATCGCTGGTCCATCGCTGGTCCATCGCTGGTCCATCGCTGGTTCGAGTACCGCTGTACACCGAAACTGGCAAGCTCCCGTTCGCCTGCCCGACTCGCGATGGTTTCTCACATACCCTGGTATCAAGTACGCGCGGCTGTAACCCCCAAGTGTGTGATTGTGCTGAGCTTACTTGAGCTTCTTGCCCGACTTCGCAGCGGCCCTCTCGCGTTCGCGCTTGGCGTATATGCCGGCAGTGAAAGGATCTTCGTAACGCAGGGCGACCACATACACCAGGTAGACCCAACCGGTCAACAAAAGACCAGCTGGTTTGCCGAAGAGCAAAGCAGTTCCCAAGAAGCTCATGGTCGAGCCCCAGTACATGGGCGCACCGGTCACGTTGAAAGGAAAGCCCGTCACCATGTCATCCAGCAGAAAGCCGAAATAATCACCGAGGAAGGTCCCTGTTATTCCCAGTCTCCATGTCGACGAAACCACAAGAATGTTACCAGCAGCCAGTAGCGTGTAAGCAGCAGCCTGGGAGTACACAGTCAGAAGCAGCGGGTGCGAGGGTTGTTCTGATAAAGCAGTTTTGTACAGCCAGTCACGTAGTATGCCGAGGGAGAAGATGGTGGCAGCGAGGCCGTAACAGGCCGTCTTTGAATTTCCGCCAAACAAGTTTGTTAGGACCTTGTTGTGATACTCTACAGGATTCGAGGTCAGCCCGACATCGACTTCCATCATCGTGGAGAGAGAAAAGGACACGGTTGGATGTGACTCTGGATTTGAGGAGGATTTTTTTTTTTGCGAACCTTGTCGAGCAACGATGCTGCATGATACGAAAGCCGCCTGGTTAGCGAGCTATACCTCATCATGTACGTTTTGGGCGCGACCGAGGGGATCCATTGTGGACGGGTCGCTTGAAAAAGATGAACTGAACTCACTTCCAGAACAGCGGGTTAAAGGCAATGGATGCTGCGGATACTGTGGTTCACACACGTCAAAGCAGCCATTAGTCACAGAAAGATTCGGTGTTGGGCCACAACATCACCGCGGCATCGTGTAGATTAGAAGACAACGTCATCCAGGTCACTCACCGGCCAAGCTTTTCTTGCCGAGATCGACGTAATTCACCAGGTCGCCCAGAAAAGACGACATGGTGGGCAGTCTGATGATCAAGCACACACACAAAGGGCGACAAACAAAATAAAACAAAAACACCCAGAGGTCGCAATGGGTCAACAAAGTTAAGCAGTGCAGTGCAGTGCAGTGCAGTGCAGCTGGACCTCCAACGGCTGGCTGAGCAGATGCAATTCGCCTGAACGGTTGCAGTAGACCAACTGCGAACAGAGGAGGAGAGGAAGATGGAATGAAACGGTTGCGTGGGAATAAAAGTGATGAAAGTTACGTTACTCCGCAGCACACGAGACCGCGCAGCCAAGCTAGCGTCATTATCGAGTGCCTTGAGCCGAGCTGGGGAGCTCCTGCGGAAGACTGGCTAATACATGTTTGCCAAACCCCAAAAATTAATATGTAAACCCCTAATAATATAGGGTATACTAGGAATAGAACCTTCTACTCCGTACTCCTCCTACATGTAATTAATACCCGCAAGACTCCAAGCCAAAACCCAGCTGGCCAGAGCTGCTAGTAGAGGGCGGATGCAATTCGTTGAGAGTTGATCCACTATCACAGGCCGAGCCTCGAGCGTCACCAGCAAACCATGTGACTCGGTCTCGTGTCCCTTCTCAATTTGCTCTGCTCAATCCTTTGTTCTTGTCTAATTGTCAAGATGAGGCACATTTCTTCTTCGAAAAAACACTCATTGCCATTTCCCCACCCAAGAATAATTTTCCTCCGTCTTTGTGGCTATGATAATTGTTGGAGTTGAGACGACTTTGGAATGCCCACCGACGCACAGAGGAGCCGTATGCTTCGCGCACAATCTTCTTCGAGAAATAGAAATCGGCCTGCATTTAATTGTACAGGTCCTATCTTGGCTTATCCACGTTGAGTGATGTTTTATCATGTTTGAGTATTGCACATGCAGTCAACGGGTCCCTCCCTTCAGAGAGGTTGTGAAACCTTGGCTCTATCTAATACAGGACTCCCTTTCCTGTCAAGTTCATCTCCTGTCATTGGTATCGTGATGAAAAAAATAAAAAAAAATAAAAAGAAAAATTATCTGTGCGAACCGCTATTCAGCGGCCGCTACCGTTGGTATCAATGTGGTCAATTCCGACGAGCCCGTGTCTTCTTCCCTGTTGTTATCGTATTGTCTTCTTCCTCCTCGTCCTGGCCCTTCTTCAAATCCTCTGTCAAACCCCACTCCTCCTTGTCGTACCAGTCCTCGCCATCGGACATGCCCCTGTTAGGCCCACAGTGAGCTTCCGCCTTGGCCCAGTTTAATACGTTGCTTCGAAGCCTCTGTGCTCGAAGTAGGCCATGGTATAGTCGACTCGCGCCCCTGCAAACTTCCTCTTGTTTCTGCACGTAGAGCGCCAGCAATCGTCTTAGGTCCTCGGCCTCGGCCTCGGGAATACCCATATTTCTGTCAGGCTTGGACCCAGGCGGTGCCAGAAACATGGGATGGACGAATGGCTCTTCTGTTGACTTCGATGAGGCCGCCGTCGTTGTGGAAGGTCCTGCTTTTGAACCTTCTCCCAGGATGGTTGCAGGCTTTGGTCTTTGCTGAGCCGTTGCGGCCCCGTCGTCGGCGTCCGTGTTCCCGCTGTCCCTTGATTGCGTTTGTTCGCTGGGTTTTTGCTCTTTGCTTTCTGGCTCATTTTTATTTGTTTCTTGTCGACCGTTACTCCTCGTGCCATCTTCTGTATCGGTGGCATCCACCATGGACACATCGGCATCGGCCGCTGTATCGACAGAAGGGTCAGAGTGCTCCTTGTTTGGCGCCTTGGTACTTGAATCTTGCAGACCCCCATGAACTGTGGCGCCAGGCGAGCTCGAGGTAATATCGTTACCTGGTGAGCTTTGTGAAAAGCGAGCGACGTGCTTCTCTGAATATAGATCGATATCGCTGGGGTCCACCATCGTCTCGCACGGCATCCAAACACCATCCCCACAGAGCGAGGTCCACAGATGCCTTATTTGCCACAAGGAATGATTTTCTTTGTGCATGATGCTACAGCTTTGTGTGATGAGCTCGGTCAGAGTTTTTGAGGTAAACGGTTTGGAGAGTGCCGGATGGTGTGGTAGGTCGGTCGAGGAAGTTAGGGAGCCAATACATCTGCGAAGGGTCAGAGTCGGCGCGTGTCTGTAATCTTGGAATTTAAGTCTTACGTTCGAGGTGAATGGTGGAATATGGGTTGAGCTCGGCGGCTGCCATTTCAGCGTCTTCGATCCGATCAGCGTCATCGTCACTAATGATCTCGTAGCCTTCATCATCGACAAGCGGCGGGTTCCGGTATAATATGTTTCTTCGCACGCCAGCGAAATCCACGGCCTGGGGGCAAACGAAATGGGTCAGATCAAAAATGACTTGAGTAGAAGTGATGACTACGACCGTTGGGAGACTCGTACCTGTTTGTAGGCGCTTGGGCTGGCTGTCGGAGCCAATTGTCCCTTGTGTGCAAATCGCGCTCTCTTCTGGAGCTTGTGGCCACGATTGGTGAAGCTCTCGATCTCGGAATCGGAATCAGATTCTGCCACGATGAGTCTGGTTAGCGACAACTTGTCGGGGGCTTACTAGGGGCTTACCGTAAGCTTTCCTCCTGAACGCTTTCTTCATGCCAGCTATTGTCTCGGCGAAGAGGATCTGTTGCGTCGCCATCGCGGACAGAGTGGTGAATTGGCCAAGAGTTGTCGATAAATTGGGAGGCAAGTTGTTGGCGGCTCGCCAAAGCCGCGATGAAAGACGTTGTGCTTGCTATGCTGTTCAGCGTGTTTTGCGGAAAATCAAAATCGACACAGGAGCCAGGCAGATCTTCCAAACGACAAGTAAAGCTGAGACTGGTAGGTTTGCGGTCCTTGGTGATGCATTGAAGGGCAGAATCGCCATGTCACGGAAGAAGCGAGGGACAGCACCATCAACATTTGCACTTTCGGCAGAGACGCACAGAGGAGGCTTACTATTACTTATTAGTGTGGTTACGGCTGTGATGCGAGCCGCGCTTCTTGGCTGATCAGACCCACTTTTGGCTTAGACGGCCAATGGCATTCAGCGTCACGGGGCCTTGCTTTTGGCCGACGCCGGAAGGAGCGCGCAAAATGTACCAGGCATTGCCTGCCGCTCATTGGCTCAGTCAATTTGTCCACCGCGTCGTCGCGCCAGCAATCGCTCCGCACGCACCCCGGACGCTCAATATATAACATGATACACCCTCAAGACCCCAATCCACTCCGTCTCCAAGCAAGGACATTTAACGACCATCCCCAAATCTCTTCCAGTGACCTGCAGCCATTGCAAACAACCGTGCTTGTATAAGTTGCATTGGCGCTCATTCTGTGAGAGTCGCATGGTTAGTTTCACCTCCAGTCATGACCGCGTACCTCGTATTCCCACGCCGACTGGCGCTTTGAAAAACAAAACTGCAACACCGAGGCTATGTCTGGCAACTGCATCACCGCGGTTGGAGTTAGATCGATTGCATGAATGAATGGCGCTGCATCATCACTTACACATCAGGGGAGTTTGTAATCTCTTCAAACGCCTGGAGTATGTCAAAGCCCATTGCCACCAACGGCTCGTGTGCGTCATCCACGGCCTGCGAGACAAGTCAGAATCACCATGTTCCTATGAAAAGAGTGGTGCGACTTACCCAGCTCAACAAAGCCTTGGAAGCTTTGTGGCTCTTGCTTTGTCGAACGCCCATCAGAGCCAGCCCTTGCAAAACCAGCGTTGCTTGAGGTGTGGATGGCACGATGGGCGCAATTATGCCGCCAATGTCTCCACGGTCCGATAACAGAGAAGGTATATATCTAACCAAGGGGCTAGCTTGGCGGCAAATGATGACGGTCCCAATGAGATTTCCAGACGGATCCTTGGCTCTCACGATCCCACACGCCTTGTTCTCTGAGAGGGCGTACGTATACAGTTCATGAACTTCCGGGTTGGCATTCGCACGAACATGGTGCAACACGCCGTCCGCATTCTCCAGACCATGAATCAGATCAAAACTGATGTTAGCTCTTTGGATGCTTTGAAGAAGTCCTTCAGGGGCCATCCAATTAGGAGGTCGTTGATGATCATGTTCGTCAGGCGACGGGGAAACTGCGTGTCCCATCCACTGTTGCTGAACCATTCTTTTACGGCGTTGACCTCGATATCCAGAGGTATGCCCAGGAAAATTCCCGGAAAGACATTCCAACTTGCACCTTCTTGAGACCTCTTTGCTCTCCGATGCTCTTCAGGGCTCGTCTATGAAGCGATCGTCCAATGGAGACATTTCGTTTACCAGGGTCGACAAGCAACGCCCCAATGATGCCAACACCACCAATCAAGTAGGTAGCTACAAAACCGTAAAGGGCTCCTGTGCTGCTGTTTCTAACGACAAAATGAGTTTCCTTGATATTTTGGTTGTGAAGCTCGAAAGAAGCCGCGCTTGTTGACTTAAGAAAATGAAGATCTGGCGCACTGGCTCTATGAACTCCCTTGAGCAAGTCATCCAAACCCGCGTAGTCTCTGCTTCGGTCGTACTCTTCCACGAGCCAGTGTTGTCTCGACTTGAGTACCTTTTGCTCTTGCGCAGCGTTCCGGGCATGCTGCCTGTAGGGTTAATCTCACCCACCAATACCCGAACCAATGCAGACATGGCGTTCTCTGTGAAGTCAAACGTGCAAATGTAGGTGCCGATAGACTTGTCCATGGCAAAGTCGTATGGAGAGCTCACAGCAACCACGATCAGCTGTTTTTGTTTCCCTGCTTCGATGCATAGAGCACATCATGTCCACATGCTTAGTGAAGCCTGCTTGGTACATGTTTCGATTGGCATCTGCTGTGACAATGATGATGCATGAAGCCCTATTAATGAGATTTTCGTGGACTGTCATTTTCGTCAGCGGAATGTCACATATTGGGAGGGGGCGAGGGAAGGTCGGACCATTGGTTTCATCTTACCTGGTCTTACGCCATTCGCCGTGTAACTCGTGTGGAGAAGCTTCTCGTTGCGGTATCTAGCAAGGTTTTTCCAAATTCGCGAAAGACGCCCTCACCACTCATGATGGCACTCCTCTGGCGTTCTCTGTGCGTCCAGCCATCATGATTTGTGGGAGCTTGTGACCAATTCTTTTTAGATCCCAGTAGGCTTTTGGTCATCGCAGAGGCGGGAAGGGGCTTGACCAGGGGCGTGAGTAGTAGGAGCTCTTCTCCGGGGTGCATGGAGTTCGAGAGAGGTAGCAGTTTCTCTTTGTCGCGGAATACAGTGATGGATTCGTCATAAGCGTGCCGGAGAGAGAAAGATGTGATGGGTGAATTTGAGACAAAGGGAGATGCCTGGCGGGTTGAGAGCTTTCGACCAGGATGTGCAAGTGGATTTGAGGTGTAGCATGCGTCTTATTGAAGTGAAGATTCTGTCTTTTGTGATAATCCTGTTGTCGTAGCCCAGCTTCAAGCCCTTGATAGCTTCAAGCTGAACATCGTAGGCGCGGCAAAGGAGGACCAGGTCGCAACCAGCTTCGACTGCCATGACCACTCCGTTTTGAACGCCCAGGTCGTGACTGAGCGCTTCCATTTCCAAACATTCTGAAATGGCAACCCCTTGAAGCCAAGCTCATTGCGGAGTAAATCGTCCACGACCTGGTCTGAGAGACAAGCGTGACCAACGTTCATGGATGGGTTTGAAATACCACAGCCACCGACGAACATGGCATCCAGCTTTCCAGACGCAATTGCATTCCGGAAGGGAACAAGGGCGCTTAGACTAAGTTCTTCCAGAGTTTGCGTGATGATTGGGACGTCGAGGTTGGAGCCTTGGAAATCCAGATTGCCGTACGATGGGAAATGCTTCCCGGCAGCGGCCATTCCAGCATCTCGGACACCGCTGAGAGCAGCAAGCCCATATTGAGAGGCTTCCTGAGGGTCGTCTCCAGTGGCACGAACACCAAGTGGTTGATACCTTGCATTGTTGAGAACATCCAGAACGGGACCGAGCATCAAATTTACGCCACACGCCGAGATCTCCGTTGCTGTCGCTTTCGAAATTTCGTAAGCCAACTCGATGCGCCCGGTGGCTGCAACACCCATAGTGCTCGGGAACTGGCAGACATAGTCCTCGTCGAAAAGGCTGTTGACGCCGCCATTTTCCTGATCTACGGCAATGAGCAGTGGATGGGGATGGCCGGAATTCTTGGCGATGGTCTGTAATTCTTGGACAAGTTTGGCCGTTTGTTGAGCAGCTAGTTGACCAAAGTCAGCACATTTCCCTTCATCTGCGCCCCCCTTTCTTTTTATTCTCTCCCATAAAGCCAGAGCTGAGTAAGGCTACACGGCATGATCTCAGCCTTCAAAAGAGATTTCATGTAGGTGAGCTGACGTCCTACAAAGGGACAGTCCGACTTTGCGGGCGAACACTGGTATACACGAACATTTCAAGTTCTTGGCTGTGAGAATGATGGATCCCAGGTGATGGTCGTCGATGAGACTCTTAATCTGGGGAGTTACTTCAGTGCCATCCCAACCCATGATCAGCATCTGGCCAATCGCCCTGTTACAACACAAGCAGAAGCCTCTACGTCAGCGTCTGTTCCTCGCTGGCTCCTCAAGCATTCGCCACATTGGTCAAGAATAGAATATGGGTACAATTCACCAACAAGGAGAAAACATACCAATCGAGGTTGTGCCATAGTGGGTCCAAGTCGCCCGCCTCAGAGCTCGGGTTGGAGTTTGAGTTGGCAGCCATTGTGGATGGGACGAGGACGGCGACTTGTCCAGTTTGCTGCACTCATGGTAGCCGATCGGCCTGCGATGTGGTCGGCGGCTGAGGCTGAATCAGCCCTCCGCGATGCCCCGATGTTGAGATGGATAAGTCTGGTTGGCACTGGATGAGGGACCAGTGCGTGGTTTGGAGGGTGCTTGCTGAGTCCAGGATAGCAAAAACAGATCAGACAGCTGCCATCACTTGATTTTTAGTGATTTATTACTCCGTAGAGAGAAGGGGCCAGCATCGAAGGCTAGCAACCTGAGGGGCTCGCTGCAGACAACCACTGGGGTGGGGCGTGGCACGAGTGCCCTGTGTTAAGAGGCTGGGTGTACGGAGTAAGTCCTTAGCAAGTCAACGTTACATGGGCAGCATGTTGAGCTCCAACGAACCGTACCCCACACCCCTCACCTGCTCCCTCCCATCCTTGACCATTTGTGTTGGCGGGGGCGGAATAGCCGGGACTTGTCTTGTCAACCTTTTACAGTAATAATATTGTTCATAGCTACTCCACACGGAGCAGACAAACATGGTCGCAACGATGCCATCGGGAGCATATGAACGCTCGTACGGTCACCATATATCTCTGCTGTACGATTACCTGGTCACTCCAACTTCCACCCCCTGTTGCGCTTCTCCTGCCTTCGACTTGACTCCCAGATAGACCTCGTTCTTGTTGAAAACATCTTCCTTGACTGGCCTTGGCTGGAGCTATATATCTTTCGTTGCGGGTCATCCGCGATCTACACGATGCCCATTGCGCTCTCACCCCGAGGTGTCCTCGGCCTAAAAACGGTCTTACCAAGTTCACCAACTGCCGCCTCGTGAGGGGCGATGCTCTGGTCACCGAAGACCTCTGGGTCAGCTCAATCACGGGCAAGATTATCAACAGCCAGACTACTTTTTCGACGAGCTCAATCTTCCGGATGAGACCATCGACCTCGGCGGGCGGATTGTTTCGCCTGGCATGATCGAATGCCAGCTCAACGGCGCATTCGGGTTCAATTTCTCGACCCTGCTCGACGACATGTCCCAATATGGCAAAAGGTCAACGAGGTGAACAGATTACTCGTACAAACCGGCGTAACATCATACCTCCCCACAATCACCAGTCAACGACCCGAGCTGTACCAAAAGGTGAGGTGCCTTGATTTTCCGAGCTACTGCACGCCCGGATCAGTTGGTGGTCACATTGGCGACGTCGGCTGTGACCCTCATGAACCTGGCCTCTCTCTCTCGCTTGATGGCGACCCCCGATTGCTGACTAGAATTGTAGGCGCTTCCATTTCTCGGTCCATCGGGGCGAAAACGAGATGCCCAAGACGGTGCCGAGTCGCTCGGTGCTCACTGCGAGGGCCCATTCTTGAATCCAGCGAAAAATGGAGTCCACAACGTCGACGTCCTGATTGAAGCCCAGAGCTTTGCCGACATCGAGGCATGCTACGGCGCCGACAACCTGCGCCCACGGCGCGAGGGCGAACCGATCCCCGTTAAAATGATCACAGCGGCACCGGAGCGCGGACAAATGATGAGGCTGATTCCCGATCTGACTTCACGGGGAATCGTCTACTCGGTTGGTCATTCCGAAGCTACGTACGAGGAGGCGTCCGAGGCCGTCGGCCAGGGCGCGTCCATGATTACACACTTGTTCAACGCCATGCGACCTCTGCATCATCGTAACCCCGGTGTTTTCGGTGTGCTGGGCAAGGCCGAGAACTTGACCCGTCCCTATTTCGGCATCATCTCTGACGGCATCCACCTGCACCCTACCACGATCAAGATTGCCTTCAATGCGCATCCTGATGGTTTCATTCTTGTCACAGACGCGATGCACCTCGCTGGTTTGCCGGACGGGGCTTATCCGTGGACCAACGGCGAGCAGACGTGCAACATCGTCAAGAAGGGATCGAAGCTGCTGTTGGAGAACTCGGACACTATTGCTGGAAGGTGAGTTCTGAGATCCATGTCAGTCATCCAGGTTCCTCCGTCGTTGTGCACCAACTCAATCAAACCACACGGGCGCCGTCAGCTTGTAGTATCCCGATTCCTGTGTAACGGTCGCACCATGCCCACTGCCCCGCACCCCTTCTTCCAAGATCCTTTGCTCCGGTGCTCCGTACATTATGAAGAGTTTACCTCCTGAAATTGCAAAAGTGCTAATAACAGCCTTGTGCAGTTCCATTACACTCATCGAATGTGTCAACAACTTCCTGGAGTGGTCTGGCGCAACCATCCCCAGGCGCTCAAGTCTGTGACCTCAACCCCTGCAGCCATGCTGGGGATTCAGGATATCAAAGGAACCCTGAAGGCCGGGGCCGACGCCGACCTGGTCATCTTCTCCGACGAGGAGTCTGCTACTGGCTCCGGATCCAAGCAACTCGTGCTCGACGAAGTCTGGAAGTTTGGTGTTAGACTTTGTAGCACAGGCAACGCCGCGGCTTCTTCATGACGAAACATGTGGACACAATCTACCAAAGTTTGATCAAGCATTCACGGTTTATGCAGCCAAGATGGTTTGACGTTTGCAAAGTCTCCCTAACGAGTATCGTCATGAAAACCTCCGGTAACACTACTACTAGATTGAAGCTATTGAATCAATCGCGAAGACGCGGAGCACGTACAATTGTACATGTATGCATTTTCCCAGGCAGGACAGGGTTAGATTACTTCCGACGACATGAGGTACATAGAGAAGCAGAGCGGGGGCGGTAAATTGTCCTCATCGACTCGATGCGAGCTTTCCTTCTTCACCTTCAAGTGAGACATTTCTATTTAAAATCGTGTCTCAGAGCCAAGGAAGCTCCGTACAAGCCGAGGTCGCGCTGGTTCGATCGATCCAAGTCATGTCTGCTGAAGACTTGTGCAACGCCGCTGACGGGGACCAGGTGCCAGGGTCTATAAAAGTACATAAGAGCTGTCAGTGGACTAAGCTGGCCGCTGGCCTGTCAAGATGAGCATGAATACTGGGTTTCACTGATTGCGTGAGCGCGTTGGCATGTGTAGTATCTTCTTCATGGTGAAGTGTTCGAATTACAGCGTACCGACTTTTGAACACTGGGCTGAATTCATGCTGTCCTGGATGTGAAATTGATGGAATGATGGGACCGTGTGCTTGATCGATAGGAGATGACTATCGCTGGGTTTTGGAACAATTCTCCGCGATCCGTCCCTAGCCCGGAGTACCTAGAGCCGAACAAGTCGAGCCCAAAGGTTCTTGAACTCCTGCTTGCTTCCCCAACCTTGTCTGCCCCTCCTCACCCCCTCCGCTCCCTGGTGTCTTTGAGTTGGCTGGAATATGAGACCGTCGAACCCTCTCCCCTGTACTCGGTACTCCTGCCAAATGTGGCGGTAGTGACTAGTGAGCGTGATCAGACTCTAGGTAGGTGTTGATGCTTGACAGAGTAACCACCACTTCTACTACCTAAAAATTAAACGCAACTCTTTGTAGCGGCAAACCCACCCGCAGCTCTAGTCTTTGGTCTTGGAAGCAGTGACGCTTGCAAGTTGCCCTTCTCGACTTGTTGCCTTCTCGACTTCTGCACAGCACCAGGAACTTTTTAGCAGGCTGGCGGGGCTGAAGCCACCAGCCCCACAACCAGGGTCCACCAAATGCTGCACAGAATTCGCTACACCACACTCTGTACCCGTGTCGGTTCTCGGTACTCCATCTCTTGAACGGGTGGATGAATCCTGCGCACCTTGACTTGCCCTTCTCATCCAGCTGCTGCCGATTCTTATCTGGATTTCATCCTACGCAAGTCGCCCTCCTGGACCTCCCGCTGCAGCTTCACTGCCTTCCGCCGAACGGTCGATTCCTGGTGACAACCTACCCGCATCGCCCCAACTTGGAGATTTACCTCGACTTGCGCAACCCGTCGTTCTGTCGATACGGCGTTTCCTTTTGCGTGCGGCGCCGACGGGCGAACGATGCGATGGCTACGTTTAACCCCATGCCCGCTATGACAGTCGCTGCGCCCAACGAAACAATGGGCTTGAACTATGCTGCACATGGGCAACCGATGACCATGCAGCACTTTGACCAAGACTTCAACTTCGATGAAGCAGTCCTGTAAGTCATGCATATTCTGTTGCGGCATCGAACTCCGTGGCGAACGCAGGCGTTGGACAACAGCTCGTCGGGATCTGGATGATGGGAGACTGCCATGGTTTACTAACCAGACTGCAGTGACGGCGCCCCGCTGCCTGCCCTTCCATTCACGCCTGCGTATGACTTTGATAATTTCGCGACTACTTTTGAAGATCCGTTCGCATACTCGACAAGGACCTTTGAGCCTACGCCAAATCCAGATGCTCTCAACGAAGAGTCATCGCCCCAAGAGCTTGACAACAAACTGCTTGGATTCTCAGACCCCATCATGAATGCTACCGTCGTGGATGATACCGGCAAATTCGCTGATGTGAACATGACCGCCGAATTGTACGGCATGTTCTTTGTCGCAGAAGACGTTTTTGGCGGTGATAACACTGGTCGACCTCTCGAATTAACCTGTTATCGACGTAACCTATGGCAATGTTCTGGGCAGATAACACTTCCAAAGAATATCCCTCACTTGATAGACAAACAGGGCCGCCAACTTCCAGTGGACGAATTGTTGGCATCGATAACAGCTGTCGAGTCAATTGAGGGCAAGGTCACGGAAATTATATCTATCCCCTGGAAAAGCTCAAATCCACAGGCTGGCGCCGGCGAAGAGACCAAGATCGCCGGAGCCCCGCCTCAGATTTCTCTCGAAATGAGTAAAGCACAAGAGGTAGATGCCGTCCGAGTCACTTTGCCCGTATCCTGGAAGAGACTACAGTTCAAGCATGCCACAGCCAACAATGGACGGCGCAAGGGTCTTCAACAGCACTACGTTGTTCAAATAAACCTCATGGCCAAGTCCAAGGGCAACGAGACGATCAAAATCGCGGAAATTCATTCTGGGCCCGTCATTGTTCGAGGTCGTAGTCCTCGCAACTTTGACAGTAGAAAAGACGTGCCACTTACAGGGGATAAGCGAGTGGAGAGGAAGAATGCAGCGAGTTCGGACAACGCGACTTTGAAAATGGAGCGTGAGAATCTGCAAGCGACAATGCAGGGGTTGCAGTCCATGGGCAGTGCAGGAGTAAGTGTGAAGAACAAATCAGGACCGAATCTTTGCAGCGCAAACCCCGTGCTGACGAGGTAATAATAGACTCCAGCCGAGTGGTCTGGGAACAGCCAGCAGCCAGTGCCTCAATCGAGCAACCAAAGTCCTTGTCCGGCCAAGAGAATGGCGCTTTCGCCCACTGTGAGCCGACCACCGGTCCCTGCTTGGTCAGCAGATGCGAAGAGCATGGCAGCCAGCCAAGGTCATCGAGGATCAGTAGGTCGCCATAATACGGCGGTTCCAGTCAACCTCTCCTTTCCGAGGACGAGAAGAGCCCGAATCGGTCAAGCGCAGAGCTCCAAAGTCCTCAAATGGGCAAGGCGCTCCTGATCTCGGGACAGAACGCCGGAAATAGCCCTGCCGACGATCCAGATCCCCTCTACGAATACTTTCCTCTTACAGTGGATGATTGGTCAGTGTTCTATCCAACCGGCCCGTCAGATCACTGCCATTGTGTGATTGTATGCTCTGAAAGCGCTAACGACTTCTCTCTCAGGATGCCTCCAATTGATGCTGTGTACAGACCACATGTGGTTCATCATACGATTGTACCACCAGAAATCAAGGCCCAGCAGAATCAAAGCAAAGCGAAGAGATATTTTGCTGCTGAATAAATGGGGATCTGCTGGCGCCGGACGCTGTACGACCCTCTCGATGACTCTCCACGTTGGCCTCATCCTAGTAGGGCACTTTGTTCACACATTTCTTGGAGAGCGATACTGTATCATGTATTGTACCAGGCGCATCAAGCATCGAGCACATATCGGGCTACTTTTTATATTTCGGGTTATTTAATCATTGCAAGGACATGGATGGCGGCTGGGGTAGAGCAATGCAAGAGCCGCGTGCCTTTTCTCATATACCCCAGGGGATTTCTTGTCTACGGAGTTAGTTTGATTTGGTTTCAAAATGTTTCAAGACAAGATGCAAAGAAACCACGACGACTACTTCCTACAAGATTTACAAGAGTGCCACTGCTTTCTTTGGGATGATGGGATGATGACATTTGTGGGTCAACACTGGTGCAGCAGCCTTGACGAAAGACGCTACCCAATTGCCTGCTCAGTCTGCCATTGGCTCACAAAGTGCTCATGCCCAACGCGCGGCGGCACTCCAACGCGAAACGCATCAGGGCAGTACCTTGGGCACTCGGCACATTCTCCATCTCATTACTTTCTCTGCAACAAACGTCCAACTTCTTTCTCCCCGCGAGTCCAATCATGAGCGAGCAACCCAGCATCGATACCGTGGCGCATGGGGAGTCCTCACCGACAGAGGCCGAGAGGGCATCACAGGATGCTTTCATCGCTCGGGTGTGGGAGAAGTACAATGCCGGCGTGCCCTTGTATACAAAGGCCATGATTCGCTTCGCGCAGCAGCAAATCTCGCAGTTTCCTCTGCCGAGAGAAGTTTCTGTCCTGGGTTACGACGACAAGTTGCATGTCAGTAATCTCTTGCTTAGCCGTTACGATGAGCATGAAATGTACGGCATGTTCATGTCCCCCTCTCTCTTTTTTTTGTTTATCTTTTCTCTGGTGGATTTGTGGGCGCCCTCGCCTTGCCAAGCGTCGAGTTATCCTGACAGCAGCCAAGATATCTTCCAAGACTGCTCTTCGATTCAATTGAGCATCTTACGTCCCCTTCGCCGGATCACATGTTGAAGCAAGTATTTTCAGCCATTTGGATCGGCGGGGTTTGCGACCCGTCTTGAATCAAGGGTCGAATCTTGCCCCGGATACGGTAAGAAGGGCGTTCGAGGCGGACATCAGGCTCTGGGAGGAAAGCACGACATGGAAACGAATTCGGCAATGCATCGTGCCTCATCTGGCGGGGTTGTCCAAGATTGACAAGATTATAGGATTCGGGCTCGGCATCATCACGGGAACTCGTACGATGCCGAGACGAATACCCGGAAGGATGGTCCGTGTACGCAGCATGCCTTGATGGTCACGCTGGCGCGGTTCCTGGAGTCTCGCACGGGGAGAAAGGTGGCGTGTTTCGCGCAGGAGCCCGCGTATCTCGATACGTGCAAGGCTGTCCTGGGCGGAATGGGCGTGGAGGTGCTGAGACTGGAGGACGGGTTCCTCTTGGCGGACGACAGCTCGGTTGTGCTGTCGTTTTCCCCGAATATTCCTGTTCGCCAGGTCATTGCCGACTTGGCTCGTCCGGCAATCATGATATGGAATCGGATCGTCGAGAAAAGGAGAGCAGCGTTGGAAGCTGATGGATGACGGCGTCTGGATGAGGTAGGCTTTTACCCCCTCCCCTCTTTCAATCGCATAGCGAAAAAAAAATTCCAGGTCTGGAAAGCTTGTGTGAATTGAATAATGTGAGGTGGATATCAACTGACGGACGGAGAGTAGTCCTCATACAACGGATCCCGTTTCAGCGCGGGTGGTGGCCATGGCGAAGGACTATGTAGAAACGGTCGTGGACGACGAGTTCATCAAGGAACAGGCATATATGTGCGCAGGGACAGCACCACGGCATACTGAAAGACGTACGGGGTCGACTTTTATGATCAATAAGAGCATTCCAACGGAGCAGCAGACGCAGCGATAGGTCAGCGGCAAGAGGCGTTGGGACTCGGTCGACCCCCTTCGTGCGCTAGCTATCCTGGAAACACCAATGACACGGCAGCATCCCCGGCTCATGAGAGAGGCAGCTGCGCGTCCTCTCCTCCTGTCGGCAGATTCAAACGTTACACGGGGCTCATCCGGACGAAAAGTGGCGACCGGGTCCAAAGACGCACCGACTACCTGTACTGCATGTTGTGGCACGACGGTATCAACATGGAACCCTGGTATGGGGAGGATGGCTTCACCCCAAGGTCCTACGGATAGTTACTTTGTCAGTGCGTGCTGAGCCGTTAAAAGACTCTAATTGGCCAAAATATCGCGAATGTTGGTTGTCAAATTTAATCCATTACGACCAAGACTGGCTGATATCCAAGATGTCTAATGGCAATTGTGAAAAGCCCGTTTTTTGTAGTGAATTATAGTTATATCTACCAAACGAATGTAGTTTACATACATATACCCAGGACAGGCGATGATCATGAAAGCCAAAAAAAAAAAAAAAAAAAAAAAGGCCGAGCAGACGACACGAAGTGGTGAAAAAAAGGATAGACTAAGAAAGACAGAGAGAGAAAAAGTCAACAGACAAGGAAAACGTTTGCAAAAAAAAAAAAAAAAAAAAAAGACACCAGTGCGACGCAAGGACACCTTGAGTGTTGTACTTCAAAACCAAAGGGGGCCAATTCTGTCATCCAAAAAAAAAAAAAAAAAAAATTCTTCATCACATGATCCTCCTCTGCTACGACACAATCTTTCTAAGCAGTGATGGGGTTTTGTCGAGCAGTCTGCTGCTCTGGATTCGGCGTTAACCGCTCGTTCAAGCTGGGCTCGGGAATGCGAGACGCCATGCGGTCGGGAACTAGGTCGGGAACTGGGTCGGGCGAAACTAATCTGAAGGGGTACTCGGTGGCAGGAGTAGCACCAAGGAGTCGAGAAGTGGTGGGCTGGGGAGACAGGATGGTGGGAAAACTGACGTCGTCGACGCGGGTCTCGGGGACAACACCGTTCCCAGTGCGTACCTTGGAGGGCAGGATTTGCTCGAATCCAGCCTCCCTGGCGACCTTTTCGATGCTCTTGAAGTACTGCAGAGACAAAACATGAGTAAGTGCGCTTCCCGCGTACTTCCGCGTGGGGAACGTAGATGGATGAGATGGATGATGGGTTGAATTTGGCCGCATGAAGCTTACCTTGACGGTCTTGACCTGAAGCTCAAGAGTGGCATCCTCATCGACGACAATCATAGGGTGGGGATGTAACTGCAAACTGGACAGAGTCCACATGTGATTGACGCCCTGCTCGATGCAGCGCTGCAGAGCAAGAGACTTGCGCTGACCCAGGATGATGACGACAACCTCGCGAGCCTCGAGCACGGTCTGGACGCCGACGGTCAAGGCCATCCGAGGAACCTGGTTGACGTCGTTGTCGAAGAAACGGGAGTTGGCAAGAATGGTGTCGTAGGCCAAAGTCTTTACGCGGGTACGGCTGGCCAGGCTCGATCCGGGCTCGTTGAAAGCAATGTGACCGTCCTCACCAATGCCGGCGAGGAAGAGGTCAATGCCGCCGACCGCCCTGATGGCGTCCTCGTAGGCGATGCACTCGGCCTCAAGATTGGGGGCATTTCCATCGAGGATGTGAACGTTGGAAGGGTGCACATTTACGTGCGAGAAGAAGTTCTTCCACATAAACGAGTGGTATGATTCGGCGTGGTCGCGGGGATCCCCACGTATTCGTCCATGTTAAAAGTGACGACATGTTCGAAAGAGATCTACGGACGCGGATTGTCAGTCATTTCTTTCCTCACTGACTGGCGGCATGCAGTCCATTGAGCCATCCCGAATGGAATCAACCACCCAAGGTGAAGAATTTCCGAGGACCGCCTGAGTTCAGATTATGGAAAGTACAAAATACAAAACACGGCTTACCTCGCCAGCCTTGTACTTCTCGACAAGGATCTTGTAGACGCCGAGAGGGCTAGAGCCAGTGGGCAGGCCAAGAACGAAGGGGTTTTCAGGAGTGGGACTGAAGGCCTTGATTCGGTCGATAATGTACATAGCTACATAGCTGCTGGCAGCTGAAGCATCATCGTGAATGACCAATCTCATTTTCGTGGATGTGGAGTGGAGGGTATATGAGTGTAAGTGATATATCACTGACCGACCAGCCAGGAAGGGGATTTTTTTTTTTTTCAATCGTGATTTGTGTCACGATCAGGAAAGGCAAGAAGATTGCCGGATCTTGTCAGAAGCTGAAGGATGGAAAGGAAGAGCGGAAAGAATAAGAAGCGGACAGGGCAGGGCAAGGCTGGGCAGATTAAATCCAGGCTCCATCCAGGCTTGGGTGGTAGTCAGTCACGCATGATGTACGGACCGGACGTAGCCATCCATCATCGGCATGGTCTCGAAGAAAAGAAAACGGAAGAAGATGGTTGTATGTGTTGTATGTGTCATATGTGTCCTGTGTGTCATTGCAATGATGTGCGCCGGGGTCGGTGTCGGTCGCATACCATCGCATGCCATGATGTCGAGGTGGTGGAGCTCGTGGGTTTTCCAGAGAAGCCGGATGGAACGTCACTGCATGCTCAAATAAACTCAAACATGTATATCCTCAATGTTCTCTACTCCGTACTCCGTAAGTCCGGAGGTACCCTCCGGATCGATGGATCGATGCTGCTCCGTCGGCAGAAAGAGAGGCTTGAACAAATGAGGAGCATAGCGGCACCGTATCCGGATGAGAGATTCGGGAATTCAGAAGTGGGAAGGGTTGATGCTGTTGTCATATATTCTTCGTCATTCTATTCTTTTGTGGGCGAGGCGCCGGTCATTGATTCAATCTTGAGTGTGCGAGTCGAGTCCCTCCATTGCTCGCTCCATTGGCCATCATGGAAGCTGATGAATCGCAGGTAGGAAGGCGTGCCTTTGTGCCTTGCCTTGTGCCTGGGCCATGTTGGGGGAGGGGGTATCATTATCATATATGTACGTGTGTGTATACATTTGTGAAAGTGAAGGAAGGAATGACGCGTCAACTGCGCATGCGCACTGCCCTGCCAAACCCCGCTGGTTGGGAATCGGGATTGCGCGCCCGCTCCGCTGTTCCGCCCTGGCCTTACCCTGGCCTTATCGTGGCCGTATTGGCTGGGCTGGCGGGCTGCCAAGTCGAAAAAGTCACATTGACAGGAACCCATCGATGCACCCCGCCGCAACGTTACAGCCCCAGCTTTTTCCTCATCCTCATGAAATTTGACGACGCCAGATTGAACGGAGGCATGAGGCAAACGTTGATGTATGTATACATTGGAGCAGCAATGGCACGCACAGTCCAAGCCCAACATGTCACAACAGCCCAACATTTCACCATCGCCTTCATCGCGGCTCATCTTGGACATGTCCATTATGGATCTGAGCATTTGGCACCTGGATGCTATTATTATGCCTGGCCTTTTGTCCACAACTTGCAACTCACGATCCACCGCTGCCATAATATTACATGTACACATGTATGTATGATATGTACATTGTACCTTGGCACCCTGGCCGCAGTGCATGTCTCATCATCCGCACTCCCGTGCCATCTGCACTTCACCATTGGCTCCGCCCCACCTCCCCCGTCCTCTCCATCCTCTCCATCCTCTCCATCCTGCACCAATCCAGGCCAAAACCAAACAACCGCACCAAACCGGAGTACGCAACCGCGGGCTGGCGAAGCTCCTATTGACCTGAACCGTTCCGGCTGTGGTTCCATCTTGGTGCATCTTGGTGCATCTTGGTGCATCTTGGTGACATCCAGCCAGCCGTCTTCACACAAACTGACAAGAACAAAGCTTGCCCCAAGATTGCATCAATACTGGGGCACGTTCCATTTAGTCGTCTGGTCCATCCCTTCGGTGTTCTGGTTGACAACCTCCAGGTTCCCGTATTATTTGACGTACTTTTCAACCACTTTAAAAAAGCCCATTGGCCCTCAACGAAACCATATACTCGATACTAGCTCGGCTTTGTGTCGTTTTGTTTTCTGCGTCTACGGAGTACACAACCTACCAGCCGCCCATTCGGCCTTTTCTTTGGGTTAGTCGAGCTCACGCCGGATCTGGCGATTCCTTCATTTGGCGCAACCCAAAATAGATGCTACCTTGCAACCCCTTTTACCTTCAATTCCCCAGAGAAGCCCTCTATATATTGGCACCCATTCCCACATTCCCGTGCCTCCCGAAAAAGAAAAAGAAAAGAAAGAAAGAAAATTGCATTTTCCCTTCTGGCAGCTCTCGGTTAGGCCTTCCTTTTTATACGCCATTGTCTTTGCAATGGTGGCCTTCCACAAAACATTCCTGGCTGCCATCGTAAAGAGTTTGCTTCGCTGCAAGTCTCTGATACAAGCCATAATGACTTACTGGGTCAGCCCAGTCGCAGCCAAGGCAAGCAGGGAAAGCAAGGGAAAGCCGTCTAGACCGCTGCAGGAGTTTCTCAAAGAGGCCGAGGCTGCCCTGCTCGGCCCCGTCAGTGGCCAAGGGCTCCAGGAATTGTCCACTGGGTTAAAGAAACAGTTCGTCGAACGCTTGCAAAAAGATGAACAGTGCATGCTACCCTCTTATAGCCACCAGCTTCCGTTTGGGAGCGAGTCCGGAGAATATGTAGCTTTGGATGTCGGCGGTTCGACGTTGAGAATTGCCATAGTAGCACTGTGTGGCCGCGGGGCTGAGACGGGCAAGCAAAATGAAATCGTCAGCATGCACAGCTATCGAATTGGCAAGGACATTAAAGATCTACAGGGAATGGCATTCTTCGGCTGGATGGCGCGGAAAATTCACGAGACTCTCGCAGAGAGTGGTGGTTATGCTCACAGCCTCGAAAAGCCTCTGCCTGTTGCCTGTGCATGGAGCTTTCCGATTGAGTAAGTACTCCGATCTGGCCCTCACGTCCTTTAGTAGCTACTTTTGGGTCTGCCTCTTTGATAAATCAATGGTCTAACAAGTGCACAGACAAACGTCAATGGGCGAGGGCAAGCTCCTGCCCATGGGGAAAGCATTCTTGGCAGACCAAGGATTGCTGGGTGCAGATCTTGGTCAAGTCATCAAACAGGCTTGTAAAAACCACGGCCTTCACGTCGAGCTGCGGGCCATTCTAAACGACTCGACCGCTTGCCTGTTGTCTCGGGCCTATTCCTACACATCCACTCGTTTTGGTCTGATTCTGGGTACTGGCGTCAACCTGTCTGCCTACCTCCCAGTACTGAGCATTGGCAAGAACAAGTTCGGCGTTCGACCGGACGCATGGATCAGTGCGGCCAGTCACGTCATTGTTAATACGGAATTGGGTATGTTTGGTCACAACATCTTGCCGCTCACGAGATGGGACCGAGCATTGACAAAACAACATCCTCGTCCTGACTTTCAGCCTCTTGAGCACCTCGTCAGCGGCATGTACTTGGGTGAGATTGTTCGAATCGTTCTTTTAGAGGCTATTGAGACTACCGGTCTTCTCGGTGGTGTTGTGCCTCCCTCGCTGAAGAGCCAGTACTCGTTGGGAACCGATACCATCTCCATGGTTGAAAGGTCAGCCATGTTTCCTGCGTCCATCTGTCCCTGTCCTGCCTGTTGGTAATTTCTTGTTTACTGATATGTCATTAGCGATACTTCCTCTGATCTAGAAGGTGCCATCAGAATTTTTCAGAACGCCATCCATCACCACGCCAAGCCACCACTTCCGACCTCGCCGCCATCAAAGCCATCTCATCATTTGTGTCTGTTCGCTCCAGTGCGCTAGTGGCCACTTGTGTATACACGCTGTGGGACCTGAGACTGGACTTTGAGCAAAAGTATATTGAACCTCTTTCTGAGTCGTCGCGTGAGCGCAAGCGCGTCGAAGCCGATATGGACTTGCAAAGTACCACTGTTGCATTCAATGGCAGTGTCATCGAGAACTATCCCGGCTACCTCGCCAGCTGCCAACGCTACCTCGATGAATTGATTGAGAGCAAAGGATTACCCGACCATCGAAGAATTGACCTTGTCCCCGCTAAGGAGAGCTCTTTATTAGGAGCCGCTGTTGCGCTGGCCTGCGTTGAGCGCGACAAGTGATATTGTTTTTTCAAATTTGTTTTTGGTGTCCTTCTCGGGCAAATGATTGATATTTGGAAGAGGCAGCGATTCTGAATTCGTCTGGAACGAGTGAATATATATAATTTGTTGGCCATGGAACAGATCTTGTTTCTTCCTTTTTTTGTCTCTTTTTTTCCTTTTTCCTGCATGACATGTGGTGTCAATCATGATCATCATCGGGTGTGCGGGGATCAAAACGCATCGTAGAGGCGCAGGCTAGCATTTCTTCACATCATGAATTGTGTCAATTTTATCATTTTCGGGAATGGAGTTCTTGATGCTGTTTTCTGTATATACTCCCGAAAAGTCTCAAGATGACGTTGAGCGTTTAGTCTCAGATAACAAACACATCACACGCCTCTCGAATTACATACATGGCACTGAGGCAGCGAGAACGTAGTGGTCTGATGCTGGTGGGTCCTGGTCGCGTCGCGGGACAGGGATAGATGAGTTATAAATTCTTAATTGGCAAAGTAGAGTGACTTTATACACACTGTGAAACAACGCATCGGATGGGTTCCTGAACTCCCGAATCATGTGACTGCCTGCCTTGTTCGCGTTTCCAGCCAATATCGCGTCTACCCTTTATCCCCTTTATCCAATCAGTCTCCCCTCCCCCGTTTCTTGGGCACGCGTCCCTTACACAATCTTACACAATAAACAGGCAGACCAGAGTCACCAGACACTTGCAGCCAGCCAAACATTTAAGCTCCAGGCCATTGACGACTCAATTTTTCCATCGCACGCCCGTCCACCTCTCCAACCAGTCCGCGGGTCGTGTGCTTTCAAGTATGCATCGACGAGGGCATTGAAATAATACCAACAGTATATCTAGGCGCTCAAGTGAATCAAAGTTGACGGCCATGGCTGCGCATCCTGGTGCCTTTCACGAATGCGCCATCGCGTTCGTTCCGAGCAATGAGCTCACGCCACAATTCATCAGCGAGGTTCGACGACGATGCTACCCAGAAATTGCTCTCAAGTTATCGTTGACTAACCTTGCTTCTTCAATTCAGTTGGCAAATGTTGTTCAAGACAATGGCGGATTGGTTTGCGAACCTCGTCGGAACGGCACGATACCCATTGAGAAGGTTACTCACATCGTCTCCAACACCATCAACTTCGAACAGTATGTCGAATCGCAGGCAGTCATGATTCCCGTGGTATCAGACAAATGGATCAGCAACTCTGTACTCAAACGAAAGGCGGCGCAGGTGAGGCCATTCTCGCCAGATCCCCGCATGATTTTTCGTGAGATTGTTGTCACTTGCGCCGACCTGCCACAAATGGACAAGGAGAGCATTCTTGGCGCCACCATGGCTCTGGGTGGACAGGAATCCAAAGACGCATCGAGGTTGACGACACATATTTGTGCTCTGAGTATGGATGCGCCAAAGGTGGACGCTGCAATGCAGAAGGGATTCAAGGGCAAGGTCGTTTTGCCTCACTGGTAAGTCTTCAGCGCATGAATCGGTTTTGCTATTGGTCGGTTTTGTTTTGGGAGTTGAGGGGACTAAGTTTCGAACCAAGGTTTGACGCATGCTTTAAATTGGGCAAGCGAATAGACGAAGGACCCTATTTGCTGCCCGAACCAGAGATTCTGAAGAAGAGTAGCGCGGATGATGTTGTCATTCCTACGAATGCAAATCTCGTTGGGGCTACCTCGGTCAACCCAGACTTTCTTCCGCTACCCGTCAACAGCACAAGCGCACGGTCACCGGCGACGGTCTTTCAAGACAAGCGAGTCATGTTGTCAGCAGACCTGGGCATCACTCCACGACTGGTGAGAACGCTCGAGGGTATCATCACAAACGGTGGAGGCAAGATGGTCGATGACGTTGACTGCTGTGACACGTTCATCTGCCAGTTTCGGGATGGTCCCCAGTATATTCACGCAGCCCAAAGTTGCAAGGAGGTCGGTAGTCTGTCATGGTTGTACTCACTCATAGTCAACAACCAGTGGCAGAACCCGCTGCACCGCCTGCTGCACTATCCAATTCCGCGAGCAGGCATCCCCAAGTTCAAGGGTCTGAGAATCACAGTGTCCAACTACGGAGGCGAAGCAAGGATATATCTCGAAAATCTCATCAAGGCCAGTGGTGCAGAATTTACCAAGACGATGAAGGCGGACAATACTCATCTCATTACCGCCCGCAATTCGAGTGAGAAGTGCAAAGCAGCGCCGGAATGGGGTGTCGCGGTTATCAACCATCTGTGGATCGAGGAGAGCTATGCCAAGTGCGAGATGAAGCCAATCAATACCCCCAAGTACAACCATTTTCCGCCGAGGACCAACCTGGGTGAAATAATAGGCCAAACGTTTCTGAGCGAGCCTAGCCTGCGCGAACTATACTATCCGGGTGGAGAAGAGACCATGTCCACTGGGGCGAAGAAGAAGCGAAGGATTTTGGAGGCTGCCGAGGATAATGCGTATCACAAAGGCCCTGCAGAGGGATTGGTTATTGGAACTGATGAGGCCCATGAGGATATGCCGCATGACGACGAGGAAATTGATATACCATCATCAGGCAACAAGACCAAGAAGCCAGCAGTCGTCAAAACACCGGTGCGATCGCGACGTTCTCACTCTGGCAAGGAAAACGAGACGCCATCAGGCATGTCGACCGGCAGCCGTAGTGCCAAGGCCAAGGCTCGAGATTTGTTGCAACACATTGCGCCAGATATCGCCTTGTATGAGAAGGAGAAGAAGAGGCAAAGTAAGACGGGGCCCCGTGGGGCGGCAGACGCGCGGCAGACTTGGCGGACCGAGAAAAAGGTAGCATGGCGACAACGAGTCCCAAACATCAGCATGAGGAAGACGAGGAAGACGATACTGGCAAGAGACGACCTGCAAAAAATCACGCCCATCATTGCCTGAAGTAGAAATGCGAATCATCATCACGGGCTTCAACAGATGGGTTGGGGACAGCAACAAAGAGGATCACGATCGAGTACGTTTGACATTGCAACTCTTTTTATTTTTGTTCTTCATTCTTCTTAGTGTGTCAACCCCCTTTTCTTGTATGTATCAGTGACGCTAAGATTTGGACCTATGTTTGACAACAGAGGAAACTGCGAAACCTCGGAATTCAAATCGTCCAGGAGGGCCAGCCATGCGACTTCCTGGTTGCCCCACAAGTTGTGCGAACCGTCAAGTTTCTCTGTACGCTTGCCCGTGGCGCCCGGGTCCTGTCATCCGACTTTATCGAGACGGTGCTAGAGTCTGGCGAATTACCTGACGTGAACGACTTCATTTTGAAGGACAAGAGCGCGGAAAGCAGATTCGATTTCGACCTGACACGCTCTGTAGCCCGCGCCAAGGCTAATCGAGGCAAATTGCTGCGAGGGGTTCCCGTGTACTGCACGGAGAAAGTTCGAAACGGACCCGATAGCTACCGCTCCGTTGCAGAGGCCAACGGGGCCATATTCAAGCTCTACCGCGCACGGGGCGGCACAACCATCAAGCCCACTACTGCAGAGCAAGACGGCTTTGCGAAGCCCGAGCCTGTGTACCTGCTCAGTGGTGAAAGTCCAGAAGAGCGACAGTTGTGGGCGAGATTTCGCGACATGGCGGAAAAGGGCCATATGGAGCCGCGAATAGTTGTGCCAGACTGGCTGCTAGATGTAGCCATGGCACAACAAGTGCGTTTCGACGAGAAGTTCCTAGTCGAGAACTGGAATAAGGTCTAAAAGCGATGTTGGTTGGCCGGGATGCGCGCCACGCAAAGCGAAGCATCTGCTGGATGGAGCATGGCGTTGATGCGAATTTGGCAGGGAGGTGGATGAAACTCATACTTCATTCAGGGGTTGGTCGGTTGCCCTTTAAAAGCATAAGTCGTTGGGTTGTATTGTATACGAGTATGGTAACATCGACTGGTGTTGTATTCTTTGATGATGTAGATGTGAAATCAGAAAACTTGACACCAAGAGAGTCGTCAGAGCCGAAAACCTGTGCCTTGCCTTTTTGACCAGGATGTTCAACGCCTTGAGGAGCACGTCGTGGTCCAAGCCGTGTATTTCTACATTCAAGGTCAGCTTTCCATTCATTCATTGCCTTGTCCCCTCCCTGTCACCCTCTCTCCCTCACTTGGATGCCTGAGCAAGACGAAGAATGAATGAAATGAAAGAAGCACGGATCGTCAAAAACACACACCTGTTCCCTTGTCCCCTCCCCTCACTCATTTCGTACACAGTCAACACACTCCCCTTTGCGCCGTGTCGTCGACGTATTTCTGAATCAGGGCCGCCCACTCCTCGGGCTTCCGCCAGTACACGAAGACGACATCCTTGCCCGCGAACTCCGCCCGTCCGTCCTTGCGCATGAAGTCGAGGACCTCGTGGATGTCGGGCACGCTCAGGCGGCGGCCGAGGCGGGCGTTGTGGAAGAGGTCCGTCTGGGAGGCGGTCGAGACGGAGAGCTTGAAGAGGCGGTGGTGGCGGGCGTAGGAGAGGACCAGGGCGGACCACTTTGCGAGTTGGGCGTGGTGCGTGGTTAGGTTGGGCTGGGGGTGAAGAAGGCGGGAAGTGGTACTCGCGGGGAAGGGAAGGGCGATGCTGGTGCTGGTGCTGGTGCTGGTGCTGGTGCTGGTGCTGATGTTGATGTTGACATGGTGGTGATGTAAGTTGTGAGTACATGTAGGGCTTTGCATGGAACGACGGTGCATACATCGCCAGACGTATCTTTGGGTCCTTGCCTTTCAACAAACAGTGTTTTGAAAGCAATTTCGGACTCGTCCACCTCGAGTACAGCTCACAAACGCAGCTCGACTCTCAATCAGAATCAGAATCAGCCCGTCGACAAAAAGTTTGCTTTTCGCGTCCCCCGCGTCCGTCTCCCATCTGGTTATCGATAGATGGCGCTGATAAGAAGGCAATGTTCATTTGCTAATGGGTCAACCAATCACGCCACGATGACGCAGCCGCTCCAATGTAGACTTTTCTCCTCTATCAAGTGGCTCCACTTTGTCGGGGCAATTTACACACATACTTCCGGTGGGTGAATATGAAATCCGAGATTTGCGTGACGGCGGGGAGGCCATAGATAAAAAATGAAAAAAAGTAAGCCACGATAACACCTCGTGTTAACTCCGTGGAACGTCAAAGTCCCTTTCTCCGCGGGGTCTCGCGAATACTTTGTAAATCGCTGATTCGGATAATCGCCTTGCAAATGATTGGCCCAACGCAACATGCAACGCCTGCTTCTGGCCCCGAGCCACAAATGCCAGCTTTTTTGAGAACCAATAGTTTTGTTCTCGAGGCTGCGTTTGCGTCGGATGCGTTCCGGAGATGCTTGCATCTGATCCGTATGTAAAGGCAGAGAAAAAAAGTCACCTGATAACTTCGTGCGAATCATGGAGAGAAAAACATGATTTGCACTCGCTTGTGTGACCGACCTACTTGAAATCTTTTCTTCTAATTTTTTTTTTTTGAAGTTCATCTCTTCTTTTCTTTCGTCTTGTTCGTGTCCTCGAGCGACTTCGTCTCCCGCACGTATGATGGCTTCAGAAAAGAAACGAGTCGTCGTGGTGGGTCTGGGCATGGTAGGCATCGCATTCATGCAAGTCACCTCTTTTTACCTTTTTATCTTTTTTTTTTTTTTGGGGGTTCTTCGACTCCAACGCTTGCCATGTCCTCTCCAGAATCTGTGAACTGACATTCTTTCGGCCATGTGTGAGCGGTTAGAGAGAAATTGTTAAAGTATGACGCCCACGAACATCAATACAGCATCACAGTACTTGGGGAAGAGTCACATGTCGCGTACAATCGCGTTGGACTTACAAGCTTCTTTGAGCATCGAAAAGTGGACAACTTATACATGAATCCGCTAGAATGGGTATGTGTTCTTTTGATCTGTGGCTTGTCCTTTCTACCTTTGTCTTTTCCAAGGAAGACGGAGTTGGAACAACGCCTCTGACAAGTGGTCTCGCATCGTTTCTAGTACAACGAGCAGGTAGATGCTCCGCTCAGCTATCACATCAACACAAAAGTCACGGCCATCGATTCGGACAATAAAACTGTCACGTGCGAAAAGGAGGCATCGTCCCCTATGACATTCTCGTGCTCGCCACGGGTTCCCATGCCTCGTTGCCTCGTCATACACCCAACTTGGATGCCAAGGGCGTGTTTGTTTACCGAACAATAGACGACTTGATCAATCTCATAGACTTTGCTGCCCAGAGAAAAGGGACGACAGGATGTGTCGTTGGCGGGGGTCTTCTTGGTCTCGAAGCGGCCAAGGCCATGATGGACTTGGACAGTTTCAGCAAAGTCAAGCTGATCGAGCGCAACAGATGGGTTTTGAGTCGGCAGCTAGACCAGGAGGCAGGCAGCATGGTTGTCCAACAGGTGCAAGCATTGGGGCTCGACGTGCTCCTCGGCAAGCGCGTCGGCAAAATACAAGTCGACGAGGACAACAGCGTCACGGGCGTGGTATTCGAGGATGGCGAGGAAACGGCATGCTCGACCCTGTGCTTTGCCATCGGCATCACGCCCAGAGACGAGTTGGCCAACGTCTCGGGCTTGGAGTGTGCGGCGGAGCGCGGAGGCGGAATCGTCGTCGAGGACGATTTGAGCACCAGCAAAACGGACGTTTATGCCATTGGTGAATGCGCCAGCTGGCGAGGACAAACGTTTGGCCTCATCGCCCCGGGAGTGGAAATGGCCGAAGTCCTGGCGTTCAATCTGACGCAGGCGAAACTTCACGCACCTCGCGTGTTCAAACGCCCTGATCTCAGCACCAAGCTGAAGCTGCTGGGTGTCCATGTCGCCAGCTTCGGCGACTTCTTCGCTGACAGAGACGGGGCGAAGCATCTACCGGCTCGCTATGCCAAAAGGACGTCAAACGGTGCCGCCCAGAGCACTGCCGTCGCATCTCGCCCAGAGCAACATCATGTCAAGACGCTCACGTACAAGGATCCCTTTCTCAACGTCTACAAGAAGTACATCTTCACCGCCGATGGCAAGTATCTCCTGGGCGGTATGATGATCGGCGACACAAGCGACTACATCAAAGTCGTCCCCTTGGTCAAGAACATGAAGGAGCTCGACATGCCACCCAGTCAGCTCATCCTCAGAGCCAAGAAGAATGGCGACGAGGAGACGACGACAATCTCCCCGACGACACGCAAATCTGCTCCTGCCACAACGTCACCAAGGGCGATGTTGTCCGCAAAGTAAAGGACGGGTCCTGTGAGGACCTCGCGGCCATCAAGACGTGCACAAAGGCCGGCACGGGTTGCGGCGGGTGCATGCCTCTCGTGACGACCATTTTCAACAAGACCATGGCGTCCATGGGCAAGGAGGTGAAGAACTACGTCTGCTCCCACTTCAACTTTTCCCGTGCGGAGCTGTACCACGTCGTCATGGTCAAGCAACTCAAGTCGCTGCCCGACGTGATGCGCGAGGCGGGCAACGACAAGGATAGCTCGGGCTGCGAAACGTGCAAGCCTGCCGTGGCGAGCATCTTTGCCTCGCTGTGGAACAAGCACGTCATGGCCAAGACGACCCATGGCCTGCAAGACACAAACGACAGGTACCTGGGCAATATCCAGCGCAACGGCACCTACTCTGTCGTTCCGCGGGTGCCCGGCGGTGAAATCACGCCCGACAAGCTCCTCGCCATCGGTCAAGTGGCCAAGCAGTACAGCCTGTATACCAAGATCACGGGAGGTCAGCGCATCGACCTCTTCGGTGCCAGAAAGCAGGACCTCCCCGACATCTGGAGCAAGCTCGTCGCCGCGGGCATGGAGTCGGGCCACGCGTACGCAAAGTCCCTCCGCACTGTCAAGAGCTGCGTCGGCACGACGTGGTGTCGATTCGGAATCGGCGACAGCGTAGGAATGGCGGTGCGCCTGGAAGAGCGGTACAAGAGCATACGGGCACCGCACAAGATCAAGGGTGGTGTGAGCGGCTGCGTGAGGGAATGCGCCGAAGCACAGAACAAAGAGTATGTAGTTTCCTTTCTGTTTTTCTTTTTCTTTTTTTTTCACTGCAACGTCTTTTTTTCTTGGCCCAGGCCAAAGAAGAAGCTGACACTCTGACGCGGCTTTTGTTTTGCCCAGCTTCGGCCTCATCGCCACGGAAAGAGGCTTCAACATCTTCGTCGCCGGCAACGGGGCGCCAAACCCAAACACTCGGAGCTCCTGGCCATGGACGTCCCTCCCGCAGACGTGGTGCCCATCCTCGACCGCTACCTCATGTTCTACATCCGCACGGCGGACAAGCTCCAGCGCACAGCCCGCTGGCTGGAATCGCTCCCCGGCGGCATCAAGTTCCTCCAGGAGGTGGTCCTCCACGACAAGCTCGGCATCTGCGCGTCGCTCGAGTCGCAGATGGAGGAGCTCGTGGCAAGCTACTTTGACGAATGGGCCGAGGCCATCGGGGACCCGGACATGGTCGCCCGGTTCAAGCAGTTCCAGAACACGCCCGACAGCCTGGAGACGGTGGAAGTCGAGCAGGACCGCGGCCAGTCCCGCCCCGTGTACTGGCCCAGGAGTCCGCCACGGACAACTTCAACGGCATCCGGTGGTCGAGCACGGCGTGGGAGCCCGTCATCGACGCCGCCTACTTTGGCGGCGCCGACGAGCTCCCCAACGGCATCTCCGCCACCGTCAAGCGAGGCGACACCCAGCTCGCTGTCTGGCGCTTTCGCGGCAGATACTATGCCACGCAGCAAATGTGTCCGCACAAGCGGGCCTTTATCCTCTCGGATGGCCTCATCGGCCAGAACCCCGGCAACACTTCTTCTTCTCCGTGGATCTCCTGCCCCTTCACAAACGCAACTTTGACATGCAGCACGGCTCCTGCAGCAACGACGCGGCCCTCTCCATCGCCACCTTTGCCGTTGAGCCCCGCCAAGACGGCCTCGTTTACCTCAAGCTCCCGCCCGTGCCTGAGCTCGATGCCGCCCTCGGCACGTCAAAATGGAAGGTCAAGAAGGGGAGAGCGGCCACTCGCCCTTCGCCGAACTAGATGGGAAGACGCAGCTCGTCGGCAGAAGGTCCAGAAAAGTCAACGGCCTGGAGCGCAAGCCTGCCGTGGTTGGTACGGCACTGCATCTGCCTGGCCCTTGTCCTGCTGATTCCGTCCGGCCCTTGCCGGTCGCGGCCGGAGGAGGAGGAGGAGGATGTGGAAGTGCACCGGATTGGTGAACCGGATTGGTGTGAGCCGGAGAGAAGGGTGTACGGCTAATGTGCATGGGAAGTACGCCGCACGGAGTACGGAGTATGAGATGCATATATGCGAGCAAAATATCCATGTTCTTCTTTCCTTCCTTTTTCCTTTGCGACATGTCAGATACGATATTCTCTTCCTCAAAAGAAAGGACCTTCAACACATGACCCGTTCACATGCATGACGTAGATAATGGTGAAAAGTGAACCAGGTGACGTCCATCGTATTTGATCAAGGAAGTGACATTTATCCCCTTTGATCGACACTTTCCCCTTCAAAGTGGGACGACGCATAGGGAGAGCTCGAATGTGAGAACAATATGGTCTCTTATGTAGCAATGTCGTGTAGATAATAGCGCTCCTTGGGTAGAAATAGCCAAATGAACGCCAACGAAAGAGATCCGAGTAGTCCCAAAGCCCAGCTTGCGACCGCTGGGATTCCACTCACTATTTATTGAAGACACGAAATCTCCGAGCCAGTATCATGTGTCCTTCCACATGAAATGTTTGTTGATTTTCCCGTTATCCTCCCCTCCCCGGCTTCCCGAAAAAAAAAAAAAAAGTTCCGCCATTAATAATAGGTGCAAGACCAAGAGAAATATGACTCGTCAAATCGTTATGTCCTTTGCCGAAACAGAAACTGAAACCCAAAAATTCAAGTGCATAGTCGTACACACTTTTCCCGAAATGAAGCCAGGGAAACCAGGATAAACAACAGTATTAACAGGTGGAGTATCTATTTACATGCCGTACCACCATTACCGAAACACACAAAGAACGCCGTAAAGAGGAAGAGGAGGGGTATCAACAATGGTTGGCCATTGTTATTCCGAGAAGAAAAGAGAAGAACAAAACAGATGGAAGGGGAAGGGGAAGCTGAAATTTGCGGGGAAAATCAAGGACGCGTCATCCAATCGCACTGTACATTTACTCTTCTCCGGCCTCATCCTCACTCATGCTGCCGTATCCCGTATCTATTTCCATGCCCACCAGGCATTTCGTTACGTCAAGGCATCTCTCTACGACCTCCTGTCGAAGCTCAGAGTCAACACCACATCGGCTAGCAAACTGGCCGCCGATCCATAGGCGTAGAGTCGCCGCAAGCCTTTCCAACACAGACTCAACTTCTTGATGCATCTTCTTGTGCAATAGTAAATGTTCCATGAGTTCCATGATCGAAGTGAACCCTAGTAAGGAAATGCACGATGTGTTCTCTGGCCGCACGATATCGTGGAGAGATTCAACCTTCTGTAAAGTTGCGCCAGGTGTTTGCTCCACGCGAGTAATGTGTGCAATGGCCATGGCGCACCGTAGAGCAGTAGAAAAGTCAGGGAAGAGTCGTCGAAGCCATGCCCAAGAATAAGATTCGATCTGGCAAAGGGGCTTGAGATCCTGTCCGACTTGAGCACTTGGAGTGCCGTGGCAATGTTGGCTCCACGAGACTGTTTGACGAGCACGGCGCGGGCTAGGATGGCGCGCATCTGAGCGTATGAGCCGATGGGCGAAACATTGATAGCAACTTCGATATCACCAGCAAGATTTGTCATCGGCTGTGCCCGTTTATTCAGAGTATCTGTGAGAATGCGATGCAGAAACTTGGTGGACCACCACGCAGCGACCGCATCCAAGGGCGAGCAGATGGCCACGTCGTCAACCACTTTGTCCATTCCGTCAATTGGTAAAGTCACATTGCTTGTTGTGTCCATATTAAACGCCAAGTTGTGTGCTCGCCGGATGACTTCGGGGCTGAGGACTTCGTCGCAGTCCTGTTCAATAAGAGCTACGAGGTGTTCAGGTAACTCGTCATCGTGTTGCACAGAAGAAACCCGGCGCAGCTGAATGAGAAGCTGATTCAGCTGACGGGCTTCGTTCCATCGCAATCTGGCCACCTTGGCAGCGATCGTATTGATGCCCGATTGCAAGAGCTTGCTGTGGGTAAGATGCCACAGCAGCACGCGGATGTGAAGGGCCTTCAGCATGAGTCGAGTGGGAGTGTCCGGCAGTGTGCCAGAAGCGAGTAGGGTCAGAATCAGACGGCTCGTGCAGACATCAACATCACCGCCAGCGAGTTGCGAGTCCAGAGCAATCGACCAAGCCTTGACTCTTGCTGCCTCTTGCTCTTGCGTCAGTCCGGTGAGCATCTGGAAGCTGTGCGTGCCAATGACATTGCGTAAACTGAGTTTCATCGTTTTGAGGATCAAGGCTGCTGCTTCCAGGAAGAAGTTGTGCCGGGGCACCCAGACGGTCTGAATAGCTGTGAGCCAGGCCTGTCGACGTATGCGAATGGACGAGGCCAGTGAAGGGGCCTTGCGCAACATGGTCGCCTGCGGCTTCTTGTCTTTGGGCTGGGCGCTTGTGAATAGAGATGGCACAAAAATCCACAAAAATGTGCCCATAAAAGCAAACCTTTCAGTGAGGACAAGACATGATAGCCCATGAAGTGCACATCGAGGCTTGATGCTGCCGAACCCAGAAAACGGAGTGGCAATGCGAAAAGACCACGACCAGCGGGCTGCTCACTGCTCGCCTCCGACTCCCGCATTGCTTCGATAAACATGAGCCCAGCAAGGGATCCAACCATGAGTTTACCAAAGTACGGATTCCCTTGCATCCAGCCATTTTGCTGAGCCAGATGTTGCTGCTGGATCTGCTGCTGCCGAACCATTGAAGGGGTTGAACCGCGGGAAGTCTGCTGCGGGACTGGATAAGGTTGACCGATGGCCATCTGAGCCGAGATGATCCGTTTCATGTCGTCAGGGACCTGAATCATGCCGGCGGGTGCTGGATTTCTACCGGGCTGCGGAGTCGGCAATGGGGAATTATTGAACTGTTGGCCGTTGTCTTGAGCATACTGTATCGGAGTAGGAGGATGCTGCATAGGACTGATAGATCCGTTCATACCGCCGGCCGCGAACAATTTCTCAAATGCGTCAATTCGGCGATGCATTTGCGCATTCTCTCCTAGTAACCGATTGTTTCTCTTTTCAAGATGACGAATGTACTCGGTGGCTTTGCTCAGGACCTATGTGATGATGTCAGTTCAGTAGCTTGCTTGACAGGAGAGGAATGATGAGAGAGAGAGAAAGGGAAGGAGGAAGGGAGGACGAGAAAGATATCGCATCTTGAAGAAGGAAAAGGCATACCGTCGCCTTGTTCAATTTGTGAGCCGGAGTTAGACCATGCAACTCTTCTCGATCTTCCGTGGTATCTTCTCCTTTAGCACTCTTGGACATGATACGCAGGCTTGGAACGCTGTCTCGGAGGGCAGCAATTTTGTCGTTGATGTTGGTCCGATATCGCTTCTCAATCATATTGTGAGCCGTTTTCTTGACCGGCTTATCCTCGTCGTCGACATCGTCATCATCATCTGGTTCAGACGAGACTTTTCGTTTTCTGTTGTCTTTCTTCCATGTGTTAAACTGATCGGGAGAGGCCAGGATATGTGCTTTGGAATCGCTCTTGGCCGATTCGGGACTAGAAGCACTCTTTGGCGAATTATACTGAAGATGAGCCGGCATGGCAATATTTTTCAACTTTTGCTGCAGGGCCGGCGATATTGACGCTGACGCGGAGACGGGTTGTTTGATATCCAAGGCCTCGGATTTGGGAGCTCCGAACATAACATTTGACTGAACGTCGGCGGGCGTGAAGCCGTCAAAACTGAAAGACGCGTCCTGGGATTGATCAAAGACCGGCAAGGGCCAGGCAGTGGCGGTGGCAGTGGCAGTGGCGCCAGGTTGAGTAGATGGTGCACTTGACGTGCCGGTGTTGATGTTGTCGTAAGCTGGGCTGGTTTGGATAGCCCAGGTTGAAGTCGACGGGGGTAGAATTGCTGAGGACCAACATCAGCATGCGCCTGTATCGATTCCGCGGATGCATTCGTCACGGCACGGGCGTCGTTCATAAAGCCAAAGGTCGGGTCGTTGAACCGGTAGCGGTCCGCAGCACCATCCTCGGCCATTGCGTCGGGTGCACTGAGTACGGAATATTGGCTGGCGAGGTCCTCCCCTCCTGGTGTAGCGGTGTTCTGGTGTTTGTCCGTCGACTGTGTCAAGAATCGGCGGCGTCGATGGCGGGCTCGACGGCCAAATGCCAAATGCGAGGGCAGTGTGTTGAACTCTTTGCAATCGCCGGCACCGATTGATTGATTGATTGATTGCTATGTAGACGGCAAATGGCTCGGTAAGATCAGGCAGAGCACAGGCAGGGTGGGTGGGAAACTTGTCCGAACACGCAAACACGCAAACACGCAAATCAAGCTGGAGATGTTGGTGCAGGTGGTGCAGGTGGTGCAGGTGGTGCAGGTGGTGTAGGTGGTGCAGATGGTTGCAGGTGGGTGCAGATGGTGGTTCGGAATCGAACGACGATGGCTGGCAGTCATTCGACTCTTGGGGGAGGGGTTGACGGGGTAGAGTCAGACGGGCAGAGACCAATAACGACAGCGGCTGGCCTGCGGTTGCCGATAGTAAGTCTGCTGATGGGGATTGCAGTTGAATCGAACGAAGTCGGCGGGTGAGACATATGGATGAAGGGTTCAAAAGGACGAGAAGCGCACGGCAGAGGATAGATAATATTGGTTCATTGGCTGGTTGGATGGATGGTTGAATGGATGGGTTGGATGGTTGGTGGTTGGTTGGCTGGCGGGCTGGCGGGCTGGCGGGCTGGCGGGCTGGCTGTGGCTGTTAGCTGGCTGTCACGCCCGGTCTCTCGAATCCTCTCTGGTCGGCGCGATGTTGACACTGCCTCTCACTTCCCAGCCCTTTAATCCTTTTAGCGCGTGCTGAGCGGGTCTGTGACAACATTTGGACTGGCTGACTTCGCCTCCTCGGACTACTGAGTATATACATCTTTACTGCACTGATATCATGCTGCTCGTGAATGCAAGTCGAGATGAGCAATAAACGAGACAGACGTCAGCATGTGCTAATTCAGCATGTGCTAATACCGCCACAACAAACCTCTCTCTCTTTTGTGTGTCTGTGTGTCTGTGTGTGTGTGCCTGGCCTGCTCGGCTCGGCTCTAGTGCCGTAGACCCCGCAAGGTAAACAATTGAAACAAAGTGCCCTACGGAGTAGACTACCACATGCATAGTACTACTCCTCGCTCGTCGGCTGGCTGCCCAGTGGCTGGGCACCATGCACGAAAGATTGACGCACCCGGACACGCATGCAGAGACCCACTTACAAGCGCACGCAGCTGCGGAGCTTGCGGACTACTGTGCCCGGACAGGGTTGTCGGGCTTGCCACGGCCTGCTGTTGCACGAAAAGAGAGGCGCAGCCGACTGGCCACTAATTTTCTGCGTAGTCCCCTTTATATCCTATCCCCTTATGTAGGTGCCGTAAGGAGCAAGCTGGTCACTTGCGGGGATATGGGCCAATCAGGATAAGGGTTTATGTGAGCTACTTGATTTTGCATGCTATTTAGCCTATGATAGAAGTACCAGCAATCTGGCCGGGTACAAATCGCTACATCGCACACAACGCAGTCACGCCTGTTGTTTTGGCTAAGGCAAGGTATCTCTTGCGTACCCGAAACAGAGTGGGTCTTCTACCTGCTTGCTCCCTTACGGCACCTAAAGGGATGCAACACCTGCGAGGCCCACCCTTTTGGCCTTGACGAGCTTGACAGCGCACGCTAACTGGCCCAGTTGTCCACGGTGCCACCTTGTTGCTGCCCAAAATCATACGATAAACATCAAAGACTAGCCGTGACTGGCCAAGTCGAACGGGCAGGCTCCACTTGCCATGTTTTCCCTGAACAAAGACGAAGCAGACACGCAGACTAGGAAGTTCTGCCCGTAGCCAGCGAGGAGACTAGAGAAGCCAGACTCCACCGATCACCGATCGGGGGCAACAACATCGCCCCTCGAAGTGTGAATGAAGTACAACATATACATGTGGATATATACTGTACTTGGAGTAACAATAGGCCTCTACTCCGTACGGACGAATTGTTCAACCATTTACTCCGTGCGTGCTGGCCTTGGGCAAGGCCATCAAATACAACCAAAGACAGGCAGTCAGCATCATATTACATCATACATCATATCACGACTTCCACGAATGGGGACTAACAAATATCTCGGCAGAAACAGAATATGATGGTCGGGGACCGTGTCACCGTGTGTCAGTCAGGTCAGAACGAGCCGGACCTCGAAATTGATTTCGTACTGTACGGAGTACGGACGGAGTATGATCAAGTTGAATCGGATTCCCAGAGCATCGTAACATGGCCTGGTCTGGTCTGGCGCCAAAATTTGACACGGCTAAGTCCGTATCGAAGACGGGTTTTCAAAGTCCTGGGGCGGCCAAACAGACTCGCAACCTCGACGTTCAAACCTTGATGCCAGGTGCGCTACAACGGGGCTCATAATGAATGACATCTTCCACGCGTTAAACCCAGGCGGCCTACGATATTCTCCGATATGCTTGATCTGCTCATCAAGCCGAGAATGTCTGTACCTGGCAAAAAAAAAAACCCCGCGGTTGGTTCTCTGGGAAATTGGGGCAATTGAACTCAACGCAAGATAGCGCCAAGCGTCGAAAGCAGATGTCACACGACTCAAGCCACTCCTCAGTACATACGGAGGAGTATTATGTACGTGTCTGGCATCAATTCCAGCATTCACCCGCGGGTTTTCGGGCCCCACAGAACCCTGACTCTGACTCTTTGGTTTGGAAGAGATTAGAAGAGAAATAATAATACGGATTATAAATTATTACGGAGTGCGAAGAATTCTCATCTCCCCATGTTGGTCGATCTCAGCCAGCTGACCATCGCATCAGCGTCGTCATGGCATTGCATTCGATAGGTTGCAAATTAACCCTTTTATGCCGATCCTCCGCAATACTACATGTGCCTTCCCTCCCCACCGGGATTCCCAGGACGAAAAACTTTAATATTCATGCTCCTGTTTCCCCGTCGGATATTCAGTAGCTAAGCCAGACATGGCTAGCTCTGTAATTGCGAAAAGAGATACAGCTGTCGTCTTTTTTTCCCTTCTCGGTAAGCACAAGTCGCCACGTGGTTGACAGTCGGTCGTAACACTCAAAATCTGCTCGCGACAACGGCGGCGCGCCAAGCCGAATTGGCGTTTAGGGCCTGAAAACTCGAATTAATTTTTTCTCAGACTAATTACACTTTTCGTGGAGCCTACAATCAGAGTCGACCTGATACAAACAAATGCCTAGTACCCTGGAGCAGAGAAAGGAGTGAAGACCAACAACATTGCCATTCACTATCCTGGGTTTACAAGGCCAAATCGTTCCCACTTCGTGCTTTTACCACGATGATCCCTGTATCCGGCATCACAGCCAAGCCAAAATGGCAATTGAACCCTACGATCATTCAATGGGCACGCATACAGATTACCTTTTATGAGCCGGCATGGACAGCTTTCCCACATTTCAGGTTAGTCGTATTAACTGCGATCTTCACGGCAGCACCTTGGGGCTCCGCAAGAGCGATCTAGTCTTCCTGTTCTGGAGCCTGCGGCCGTTAAACTTGACGACGAGAACATATTATAATATGTCCAGGCACCCAAAACTATGTCGGTTGGTTGGTTGGTTGGTTGGCTGCCGGGAGCGGGACGGCTCAGTATGCCCTAGGGCCGCCCATGAATCAGCTCATTTGCAAGGACTCTACATGTAAAGAAAGCCAATTCGTGTACAAGTGGCGCCTGGCCCATGTCCTTGCTCGTTGTTCGATCAAGAGATCTTGATGGTGTATCCGTGAACAAGCCGCAAGCAGTTCGACAGTGAGATGGAATGCATTACCACTTTGCTTGGCAGGAGTATGAAATTCAGGACGGCCCCAAACCGCGAGGAATCCGTGCGCGGACAAAAGATCCTGGCATCAAGACTAATAAGTCCATTGGGATCCTATCATTCAGTGAAGTCCCTGGCCTGGCTGCTCAGACACACAAATTCGGCATGCTTAGAGCAGCGCCTGTCACACGCAGTGATCTTATAGAAGAGTCAGTCCACCGAATCTTTCGCCAAGCCGTTATACAGCGTTGCAGAGAGCGTAGAATGCCTCTGTTCAACGGCATCGAATGCCTGCACTGGCAATATCGTGAACCGACGGCGACATTTCCATGACCCAACTCGCCAGTGTCGAACACAGGGTTTAGACACTTGTCTACCATTTCATCAGCCCGGCCAAAAGTGCACATCTCATTTCAGATATGAAGCGACGAATCCACAAAGGAGGTGGTTTACACCCTGTGCTGGAAGATGTCAGATGTTCAACAGCGTCGACGACATCCTGAAGAGCACCGAGTTCGGAAGCATTCTCCTAGGTGTCTTCCCATTATTGACTGGAGGCGGCGAGTCTGCACCGTGATGAATGAGTCGCACTATTACAAGACACAATTTGAAATCCCAAATGCATGCAACATCTCCTCGACGCACAGAATTCATGTGTACATGTACATAAATTAATGTCGGTACTTATTCCCACCAGGTTCTCCTACCCTTCTTACCCCCCATGTCCCATGTCTGAACACACATCCGCAGAGGCATGTATCACATTATCCACCACCCCTTGTCCCCCGGTGTATGTAAAATGCCTCGCCATACCCGCCGACAACTGCAGAAGCTTGTCTGTACTCCGTATGTATGTACATATTACATGTACATGTATGATTATGATTCCGTCTCCCTCCCTCACCAATGTCGGCAACGATTTCAGTGCCACCCTCCCTCCCTGACGCACAGCTCCGTAATTCGCGACACGCAGCTTCACTCTGCCGCAAGCTGCGATGGCGTTGTACAACGGCTGATTCAGACCGACAACAGATGTTCCATCGCGTTCCTGCTTCGCACTTCCACTTGCGCCGATCATCGGCATCGAGTGCGGCATCGAGTGGCGTAATTGCATTTCTGACCGGAATGGACACTGTCCACGAACGCAGCTGCGTCTGCTGCTCATCCGCAGAAGGGGTTCGTTCGGGTTCTCAGTGTCTCCCCTTTTGAATGATGACAATGTCAAGTGATGCAAGGCCACTTCAGCCCATATGTACACCACAGCTAACGAACCTCTCTTGTCTTCTCCCTCCAATCAAGTTCCACTGATGCAAGCACGCACATGATGACATGTATGCTGGGTAAAGCCATGCGGATGCACTGCTCGTGCCATCTCCCAGGGACATACTTTGCGTTTCAAACGGCGCCGGATAATGTCGGTAAACATTTTGCATAAAACACGACGGGGCGGCGCTGGGCTCGGGCTCTATGTACATACACGTATATCAGTTACGTGGGAAACCTCGAGAGAGGCCAAGGAAGAGAGAACAATAATGTGTTTGGGATCGACGTTCTGATCAACAGTGGTTGAAGTATCCTGATGTTAAGTTTGTTTCTCCGCCGCGTACAGAGCCTTGCCTTATCTTAAACTAAGTTTCAAGTATTGGGTTTTCTTTTCGCAAATGATAATCTAAGGTATTTGAAAGAAAAAAATGATGGGGAAAAAAAGTCAGATTCCGCAAGGAAAAGAGACAGTCATGTCAAGTGAGCACCATCGAAATGATTGCCGTGTCATGTTTCAACATGTGCATGTACCGCATATATGAGGATTGTCAAGTATGTTTCACCACATCTCATCTGAACCTTTGACCATCTCCATTGTTGGGGTTTTCGGCACCATCCTCCTCATCCTCTTACGATCCTCTTTGGTGACTAGAGAAGGAGTGATTGGGATAACAGGGGTGAATGGCTGGTATGGAGAGTACGGTACGGCACCAGCTGTCATGGGTGTTCGGCCGGTTGTTGGCGAGAGCGGTCCCCGTCGCTCGAAAACGGTCTGCGTGGTGCGGGAAACGGTCGACGGCGAGCTCAGCCCTGGCTCATATGCTCTCAGTGGTAAGTTGCCGCCGGTTCGCACTGCTGATGGAGCGTTTGCTCTAGAGAATGTGGCACCAGGCTTTGGCGATGATGGTAATGGAGAAAATCTTGCCCCGGGTTTGGGCGACAAAGGGAGCCCCACGAGGGGTGGTGTCTGCGAGTGCTCCGAGGATGCCGATACAGGATCGACCTCTGACGCTGCGTGCCATGTTTTGGGGGCGGAATGGAAATTGATACGCCCATCGATGCTCTGGATGCTTTCGGGAGACGTGTCTGGAGTAGGAAGAGCACCGCTGTTTCCTACATAGGCACCGAAGGGTTTTTGATCTGTTGGAATTGGTGGCGGGGGCGGAGGAGCATAGTTTCTTGAGGGTATCGCGCTCATTTCCTGCAGCTCATGTCTGGAAAATGTTCCAGACTGGGGGTCATAATCGGTGATGAAATATTTACTCCTTTGACCTGCTTCTTTCGGGGCGAACGCAGAGAGGCAAAGAAGGATGATGTTCTGGATTGAGTCTTGTCGTCATGTGCTGCTGCACTCAGGTTGAGGTTGGATGGCTTGACTCTGTCCTTTCTCGGGGCGTGACGGATTTATCGGAGCTTGAGATGCGCTGGCTTGATGCGGAAAGGACGGTGGGCGCCTCCAGCACAATGCCTTGCTGCTTTGCATCCTCGTGCTCCATTACATGCTTGTACATTTCTTCCAGCTGGGATTGCGCCATTTCCCGGTCTGCAGAAACGACTGCTTGATCGACGTGCGGGTCTACTCCAGGAAGGTTGCACGTCGATGTTGGTGACGGGTGACTATACGGAGCGTGAGGAGAGAGCAGCTGCTCGTTGAATTGAGTCCGTAGAGGCGAGGGATGTGAGAAATTCGGTACTATCTGCCGGGGCGGATTGCTGACCAGAAAGGGATTGTATCCGTCTACGGGCGAGTCGTTGCCGTACAGATCCTTTGAATCCTGGAATTCGAGTTCGTCGTCCCCAAGTGGAGATGTTCCCGTCGCTTCTTTGCAAGTGAAAGTAGAGTTATGGCAACCAGCACCAAGGATATACCGTATGCCGCAACAATGCCACCGACCTGAGCTGGGAGATATTTTGTGTCTCTCAGAGCACCGGCTGAGAATGCTGGACCGTCTTCGGGGCTCGGCGCTGAGCTCCAGTCGATACTGAGGAGATTTTTATCTCTCTTAGTTAGGTCAAATGTGAGCTCTGCACCAGTTGGTCCTGTATGGATGAGTGATGTGAAGAGCGTAAGAGTTAGGAGCGTCAGTGAGGGGAGCAGTTGAAGGTGCCTTGGTGGCATCGTGGAGCGGAAGGCGAGCCCTTTATGGCGGCGATCGCCGTGTGACGTGACCTCCTAGAGAATGTCGACGAAACATTATTTGAAGGAGAAGTGGCAAGGACCGATATGAGGCATGTTCCAGTATATTATACCAGTTCGGCAGTGTCTCGAAGGCTATAAGCGCTGGGACGGCGAGATTTGTCGCTGGTTTGCTGGATTGGGTGGGCGAAATGGCCATGCCCCGGCCGTGCTGCGAGACCTATCTGGCCATGCGTAACGGCGGTTGGACGAAAAGGCTTTTTAGTGACGACAAGGTGATGGATGGTGCAGAGTGGCACGGGAGGTTTGTGCAGCTTGATGTGCTCTGGTTGGATGCAGAGTCGTGATGACAGGGATGCTAAGCGCCGAGGTAGAAGTGATCGGTGTCCAGCGCTTGTGATTGGATGTGGGCCGTGCACCTGCAGACCCACTAGCTGCTGGTCGACCCCGCTTCTCAGAATATCACAAGAGAGAAGGAAGTGCTCAGTATCGACTTCTTACACATGTACAATACTTCCGTACGATACCTCTCTCATTGTTAACCAACAAGAATAGACTGAACTACTTTTACTGGACCATACATATGGGTGGGACGAGAAGGGGCGAGGCCAGGAGACAGGACCTCTGAGGCGGGCGTGGCTATACAACAGTCTAACCCTGTTTGATTTGACACGGGTATAAGACTAGGGTTATTAGGCCAATTATAAATCTTCCCGTGAATTCGTCATTCCGATGTTAATTGTGCACTGGCTAGGTATCGCCAGTAATCCCAATGTTCCATCAAATCAGATGCATTGGCCACAGCCAATAACCCTAGAAAAAACATTGCATTGAGAGGAGAGCCGTTCCGAATACAGGTGCCCCTTCAGTGTTTGTTGACATTGGCGAAGTGGACCCCGCTCACCGGGCATGGCTGCGGATAAATGTATAGCGGCTGCAACTGAGTACATGTAGGAATGGAGTTCAGTTCAGTTCAGTCGCCTCGCTTATAGAAGCTCCTGTCAATCCTGGGTTCGACACCCATCACATGACCTCGCGACTGACAGGCGTTGTACCTGACACGCTTCAATCCAACAAGTCTCTCATAACAAGTGGAAGCTACACACGAGCCATTATTCGCTGCTGGTGTGGTCGGGAGAAATCGCTTGTTCTTTTGCTGTCGGTTCGCTTTTATTTATATTGTCTCAATGCGTATCTGCCCATATTCGCGTTCTTACCGACGCGTCAACGCGCTATCATGGCCGCCACAGATTCGGATTCAATCTTGAAGTCGCTGAACAAGGCTCAATGTCGCGCCGTCACATCAAATGCGCCCACAGTGGCCATTCTAGCTGGTCCAGGAAGTGGCAAGACACATACGTTGACATCTCGTGTCGTGTGGTTGGTTCAACAGGCGGGCTATCAGCCTGCCGACATCATTGTCGCAACTTTCACAGTCAAGGCTGCCAGGGAGATGAAGGAGCGGATTAGAAAACGACTGGGTGAGGAAGACGGGGGAAACTTGTTCTAGGAACCTTTCACTCTATTGCTCGTCGATATCTAGCAACCTATGGCAAGCGAATTGGGCTAGACTCGAAGTTTGCGATTGCAGACGATGGGGACTCTCGTGCCATCATCCAAAGGATCATCAAGAGACTCGATTTGAAAATTGAGCCTTCACATGCCAAGGCTTGGATTAGCAAGAAGAAATCGAAAGGGACTACACCAATTCCCAAAAACGGGAAGCAAAAAGACAATCCATCACTGGACGTTTGCTACCGAGAGTATCAAGAGCATCTTGCCAGAGCTAATCTACTAGACTATGACGATTTGTTGGTGCGATGCGTCGAACTACTTGAGGAACACCCCTCATGTGTGTCCAATGTGCAGGCTGTGTTGATTGACGAGTATCAAGACACCAATGGCATACAATACGACCTGATGAAGCTCTTTGCTCAGGCGCGACAAAGAATCACAATTGTGGGCGACCCAGATCAAAGCATTTATGGCTGGAGATCTGCAGAAATCAGGAATCTGTATCGACTTCTTCGTGACTACCCCAAAACAGACGAGATATCGTTGGAAGAAAATTACCGTTCTTCCCAGCTCATACTCGACATATCACTGCAAGTCATTCAGCAAGACACCAAACGATACGAAAAAGTTCTTTTGCCGGTTCACACTAAGGGAACGAAGCCGGTGCTAAGAAAGCTTAGGAGCTCACCTGTGGAGGGGAATGGATCGTGTCAGAACTGAGGAGGGTGACGTCAATGTTTGGAGGCTCGCTGAAGAATGAGGATGTAGCTATTCTCCTACGTTCAGCGTCACTATCGAGACACATAGAATCGGCTCTAGGAAAGGCAGGTATCTCCTACCGCATGATTGGTGGACACAAGTTTTACGAGCGCAAGGAGATCAAGATTCTCCTAGATTATCTACGAGTCGTGTACCAACCGGACAACAATGACGCTGTTGCACGAATAATCAACGTACCTCGGCGAGGCATTGGGGAGGCAACAATCAAGTCTCTCCTAGAAGAAGCCGAGAAGTCTAAACTCAGTCTTTGGGCTCTACTATGGAGGCATTGTCGTGGTGGACGGCAAGCAACAACCAAGATTCGGCCAATCATGGAGCAGAAGCTGAATACGGAATTGCTGAAAATCATTTCTGCATTGCGTCAAAAAGCCAGCGAAATGGGTTCATTCTCGTTGGTGGACCTGATCGAACAGCTTGTGAACCAGCTCAGCTTCCAGAAATACTTGGAGGCGGAATACGAAGAGGAGCACGAGCAGCGATGGGCTAATGTGCAGGAATTATTCAACTTGGCCGGGGATTTCGCACGAGACTTTGGCAACCCCGAGGAGGAAGAGTTACCTGAAATTGAAGAGGTGGAACAAGCAAAAGAGGATGACATACTCGGCAGATTTTTGGCAAACGTAGCGTTGGCATCAGACGCGCAATCGGACGACAAACAGCAGGACAAAACGTGCCAAATTACAATATCAACCATCCATGCTGCCAAGGGCCTGGAATGGCCAGTCGTCTTCGTTCCATCAGTTTATGGAGGCTCGATACCGCACTCTCGAGCAGATGACATGGACGAGGAGAGACGGTTGCTCTACGTAGCAATGACACGCGCCAAGGCCTTACTTTATCTAAGCTGCCCGATGTACGGACCCCAAGGAATCAGTAACAAGGTCGACCTTTCGCCTTTTGTATCGTCCTTCGCTGCAGCTTTTGATCAAAAGGGCCGTCGTTCGACCGACCAGTTGTCGAAAGCGTTGGGAGAATCCTCGGTCGAGTCGTCCCATCCGAGAAGGCGATATTCGATAAGCTTCCCCATTGTTTTGTCCCGAGGACGATCAATTCCCAATTGAACCGTTCGATCCAAAAGAAGCCGATCCACTGGATCCGGATGCAGAAACGCAGTCCGCCAGGCCACCGAAGAAACAAAAGACGAGATACGGCCCCAGCGCCTCAAGTGAGAGGCAATGGAAACCAGAATATGCCACTACAATGGAGCAGAGCGATGGTTTCACCATGTCATCAATGCCAGCGTTTGTCACTGCTGGAGCTCTTGCAGCATCCGAAGTGAAAGCAACATCATCTTTCAATGCCGAAACAATTGAATCGAAACGAGGACCGAAGGCGGGTCGTCCCACCCACAGACGGCCGGACCAGCGAAGTCTTCTTGGCTATATAAAAACAGAGTCCAAGGCACCAGCCACGACCATGAGTCACAGAACTCAGCCAGTGGACTATTCATTAGCTCGGTATGAGGCCGCCGCATCTAGAGCGGCTCGCCTCGCGGCGCCACAGCCTAACGTGTGTAATGAAAGAAAGCCTGCGATTGACCCAGAATTCGCGAGACACAAGATCCGTGGATCGAAGCCAATATCGCGAAGCCCCATCGGCAGACCAGCCACAAGTGAGCTCCCGGGCAAACAGTATGCCTGCTTCTCCAGTTCACCCCTAGGCAGGCATCTCCCGAGCCAACCAAAGAAGAGCCATCAGCCACGGTAGCCGCGGCCCCTAATATTAAAGCATGCACGAGCTTCCACTCCACGACCTTTACGGCAATGAAGCCTGTTGGGGGTGTAAGACGACCAGTCGGACTAGGCCCACCACCGTCAATGGATCGTCTACGGAAACCATTCAAGCCACTGACGATTAATCGTCCGCAGGGTCAACCAAGAAAGCCATGGCCGCAGGAGTGATGGGGTCAATGAATGCAAGTTCCCATCATGGGACGGACGGGAAGCCGAGCCCATCGCGTGGTTGGTGTCATGTATGTACCGTCAACGGAGGTGGGGGTTGTGGCGTGGCAATACCAGCTTAACGCCCAACAAGCGTCATGTTCGCTCGCGTTCATGGTTGTGTAGACTTGTTGGAGCATGTGAATGGCGGGAGACTGTATAAAAAGCCGACTGTCTCGCACCTATTGTTCTCAGACATCATCATGACCAGCAAATAAGCAGTCAACCATATGTGTACGGAGTACTTGAGTACTTCCTGACTTTGCTGCGGCCCACCCCCACCAGACGACGCCATCCAATTTTCTGTTTTTCTCTCCGCTTCATCATCCACCCAAAGTCTGGGGTCCACCACAGCACAGCTCAACACCACCAGTGACCACCACCAGTGGTCCAGGCACTTGCGACGACATTTCTGCCTGCTGCCAAGTAGCAAGTAGTAGAACGAACGCATCTCTGCCTCCTCCCTCCTGCCTCCTCTAAACCGCAGCGCAACTCCCCATTTTCACCAGATATCCCTCTCACCCACCGCCATAACCACCCATTGCTTCTCCCTCCATCCCTCATCCTCTCTTCATAAATGAGAAGTAGAAAACCATGGCTTCACAATACGAAGGTTCGTAAAAACCACCCCCTGTCCGCAAAAAAATCAAGATCCGTAAAAATAAAACACTTCAATATTAAGAGGACAAATCATCTAACCCCCTCCCAGTAGAGCACAACGTGCGGTTCGCCTCCTCGGCCCCCTCAACCCGCCGCATCAACATGGCCTCCTTCTTCTCCCTCCTCGACCGCGTCTCCCCTCCTCCGGCACCGCCACGCCGCACAACAACCCCAACGCGACGCCCACGCTCCCCGACGTCGCCAACGTCTTCCGCCTCCTGCAGGACCAGATGCAGACGCTCGCCGCGACGGCGCCCACGGACGAGAACCGCTCCTTCCTGATGGAGCTCGTGTCCGCGCTGGACGAGGACATCCACGATCCTCCCTCGCAGCTCGAGGGCGTGAGCCAGGAGTTCCTGGACGCCCTGGACCGGGTGGAACGCAGCAGGTTGGGCAAGGGGGAGGATTGTGCCGTTTGCAAGGTGCCGTATCTGGAGGACCAGTATTGCTTGGTGGTGGAGTTGCCGTGCAAGGAGGCATCGGTTCGATCTGGAGTGTGTGGGGCCGTGGCTGAGGAGCAAAGGGACGTGTCCCATGTGCAGAGAGGAAATGGGCAAGAAGAAGGTTGTTGCGGCTGCGGAAGAGGACGATGATGAGGATGATGTGGATATGATGTACGCTTGAGGGGGAGGGTTGTTGAAAGGGTTGTGTGGTTCCAAGGAGTCCTCTTCTTCTGTTCCTTATACTGGGGCATGGCAAAAATGGCGTACTGGGAGGTGCGAATAGGTCTGGGGGGAGAGGGGTTCAGGATGTGGTTTAGGTGACAACAAGTTGGAGTTTTTGAAAATGGGCGTCTATAATCGATGGAAGGGATCGCATGTGTCAAGACACGAATTACATGGCATTGCTTATCTTTTGACTTTGTTCCAGCCACTGGTGTCGGGCAGTTTTTTCCACCCTTTTTTATTTTATATATATATATATATATATTTCATCATTCATGAAGCGTAACTCCCCGACGCAGCCTCCATTAGCCTCCATTAGCCTTCAATCTCCTTCATCTTCTCCAATGCCTTCTGGGCCTTTTCCTTGGCAACACCGCTTCCTGCGCCGGCGCCCAGAACGCCGATTCGTTCCCGCCAAAGTTCCATCGCTCGGTCGTCAGTCCAGACTTGTCGCTCTTGAACAGACTTCCAGGCTTCAAGGCGCGCGTTTCCATGGCATCCAGCTTCTCAACTTGGGTCCCCTTCTTGTGCAGTTCCTTGCCAGCATGGGTGATCCACTCATAGGCCGTGGCGATCCTCGTGTCTTTGGCATTGGGTCGATCCTCGGGCGCCTCTTCGAGACCAGAGCGCAGTTCCCAGATGGCAAAGTTATGCCAGTCTTGAAGAGAGAGGCCGTAGAGTCGGGCGGCAAATGAGTTGAGGGACACCCATTCTTGAATCGAGGACGCGTCGTTGTCTGAGCCGTCAAAGTCGGGGGAAACTGTTGCGAAGCCAAATTTGTCAGTATTCGAGGGACCCGTATTACCTGGTACCTTGGTGTCCGATGCTGAGGAGAAAAAAAAAAAGAGAGGCTTGTGGGACAAGAACAACAACTACAACTAAGCAAGGTACTCACGATTCCATGCATCTCTCATGACGGGTCCCAACATGGGCAATTCCCCCAGACCCTCGTCTTCTGCCCCCACATCTCAACCTCTTCGTCCCTCTTGGTCTTCAACTTGGCTACCGTCAGGGCCAGGAGCTGCTGGCGCTCATCATGGGCGGGGATCTTCTTGGCCACGCCTACCAGGATGGTCCAGAAGCTCCAGAGCCAGTCTTCTGCGTCGGACGAACCAGCAGGGTAGAGCTTGTCGATTTCACTGGCCGTCGTTTCGGCGGTGTCCTCGGTGGGAGACGACTTGTTGATGGCGTTGGAGAGGACGGAGACAATCTGGGGTTCGTGTTTGGAGTCGGTGTCTTTGGAGACGGAGCCGACGTCGATGGGGAAGCCATGGTCGCGGTCTGGCTGTGGAGTTGTTGGGGACGGGGACGGGGACGGGGACGGGGACGAGGACGAGGACGAGGACGAGGACGAGGTTGATGTTTGGAGGAAGCGCGTGGCGGCGGGGTGGGAGCTGAACGGGGATTGATGACGTTGCTTACGGCAGCCGTGAGGCGTGGTGAGCGTGCTGTCGGGAATGGAGATGGAGGAAAGCTCCGTTTGATGAAGGCAGGCGGCTGAGGGGTTCGGGAGTGGTTGAAGGAGTGAGAAACGGCCACGTCGTCGTTTTTCTCGTTTTCGCAGCCCTTGATGTTGGGAACATTGCTCGAAGTCGGCTATTGCGGAGTAATTAGTAAGTTGGTACGGCACGGAGCACGTCAATTCGGCAAATATAGCTGCACTGTGATCCGTAAAAGCGGAACTGGGCGGGGCGGGGGAGGAGGCCTGCTTGTTTCCTCAGTCTCATTGGCGCATCTCTGGAAGGCATCGACCCCACGTTTTTTTTTTCGGGGCAGTTGATTGAGTCAATCTTCAGGATGTGATTCGCCGAGTTGTCTTCGGTCAGCCAACTAAGGTGTTTGACCGGGAGAGGACATGATTCGCACATTGTATATCTCAGTACTTGTCGTCGTCCAACTTTCCCGCACGAGAGACGATGATGAATTCGCCGGATCTATCACGCCCCCTTCCAGCTTCCAGAGCTTGTTTCGCCCTCCACATCGAAGCCATATCGGCAAGAACAAGTGAGCAATTCCCGTCATGGCACCTGTTTCGGAGGTTTATCAGGATATTCGTCTCACCATAGGTCCTTCTGATGCAGGGACGAAGGGGAAACGTTCCCTGAGAAGAAGGGATGATGGTAGATCTTGGCGGGACCCTGCTTAGGTCAGACGAGAAATCGAGACGGGGAAGGGATGTCGATGTCGTTTCTGCCGGCCGGCGTGATAAATACAACCAACCAACCAACCAACCAATCAACCAATCAACCCAACCCAACCCAGTCGAGGCCCAGCAAGGATTCCGGGCGGCTGGCAGCGGGGAACTCATAATGGGCCCCACTGGGGAAATCGAGCAAACTTGTTGACTAACTAAGTTAAGGCGTTTGGCGTTCAGAAGAAAACCCCCATCACGGCGGCAACCCAATCTCCGTCACGGCAATTCGAAACCCGTCTCGTTTCTTTTCTTTTCTTCCTTCACCAGCTCGGGTTCCAGGAAGCCAGCCGATACGACCGGGAAGAAGAAACATTTGTGTCTCTTGACCGCAAGTGGCAATACTCCATACGGAGTACTCCTACTTTGTCGGCGCAAAAAAAAAAAAAAGAGGACATCATGGGTTCGACACCAGATCCCTGGTCAGAAACACCTTGGGTCCGTCGGGAAGATCTCGCCGTCCCCATGTGGCAAAAGTCCAAGGTCCCCTATGTTTCCCATCCAAACAAACTCCAACACGTTGACGTCTGGGTCCCCGCAAAGTACGCACCTCGCTCCGACTCCTCGGACCCCGACCCCGACCGCCCGGCCCCGGCCCCGGCCTCGTCATGGCTTCCGGATCCTCCTCACACCCTCTGGGTCGTCTACATCCACGGGGGCGCATGGCGGGATCCGCTCATCACGTCCGAGTCCCTCGCGCCGACGCTCAAGAGCCTCCCGCCGGCGTGGCTCGCTTCGACCGACACGCCAGTCGCCTTCGCCTCCGTCAGCTACACCCTGTCTCCGTATCCGGACCACCCATCGCGGCCCAGCGGCCCTCGGACCGCAGCCGCAACGCCGCGCACCCGGCACACGTCCTCGACGTCCTCGGGGCCATCTCCTTCTTGCAGCAGCGGGCCGGCTTCGGAGACAACTACATCCTTGTCGGCCACAGCTGCGGTGCCACGCTGGCGTTTCAAGCCGCCATGGACCCGGCGAGATGGGTCGGGGTCGGGGTCGGGGCCGGGGCCGGGGCCGGGGCCGGGGCTTTCGTCGTCGTCAAGGCACCCTCGATGGTCCTGGGGCTGAATGGGCTGTATGATTTGCCGGAACTGGCGGAGGATCCTGGCGGCGGACACGACCGATATCGCCATGTATACGCGGGGTTCATGAGCAACGCGTTCGGCCCTGACAAGGATCTGTGGAGAGCCGTCAGCCCGGCGCTGGTGGAGAGCTGGGCGACGGAGTGGCCGGTCGGCAGGCACGTCGTGCTCGTGCAGAGCCCCGGAGATTCTCTGGTGCCGTACAGGCAGGGCGAGAGAATGAGGGACAGCCTCGTCGCGTCCAAGGCGGACAAGTTGGCGGTTGAGCTGATTGACGGCGACGGCGACCACGACGAAATTTGGGACAAGGGCACGCTGATGGCTGAAGTACTCGTCCGGGCCATCCGCAAGGCGTCAGCCACGTCAAGCTTGTCGTGAGTAATTTGCAGGCACACTTTTCTAACCACTAATTTCAACAACAACAACAAAAAAAAAAACTTAAAAAAAAAAACTTGATTAGATATCAATGACTTGGCCGCATCTGATCATGAATGTACCTTTCTTCTTCTTCTTCTTCTTCTTCTCGCAGGCCGCCTGTTGGCCATGACCTCTTGTGGCTTCAGATAGCATTCATTCCCCATCACCAACGAGTCCACGAACCCATCATCTATAAAATCACGCAATCGACATCTTCATGCCCCCATTGGCACAAACCACACTCCCCGTCGTCCAACCCGCCTCCTCGGAGCACAGCATATCAATCGTGCCGGCAATCTCGCTCGTGAAACCCGGTCTCCTCCCCCATTCCCTCCCTCACCGTCCTGTCGAACCTCTCGGCATCCCTCCCCGCCAGCTCCAGCACCTGCTTCTCCCCGTCGTACGCCGCCAGCGGCGCAGCATCCACGTACGGCTGGTTGATCTTCCAGAACTTCTCGCCCGCCTGCGCGTACATGTCCCCACGCGGGGCCGGGATTCACGGCATTCACCGTAGCCCTGCCCGCCAGCTCGCGACTCCACGACCTCGTCATGGCCTCCACGGCCGCCTTGCTGCCCGCGTACACGGACTGGCCCTGGTACCCGATGGACGAACTGACGCTCGACACGGTCACGATCCGTCCGGACCGGTCCCTCGGCAGGTGCGGCGCCACGGTCTGCGTGAGGAGCAGCGGCGCGAGCACGTTCACCGCGTACACGCGGTTGAACTCGTCTGCTGTGATGGGGCCGAGCTCCTCGTCGTTCAGAGCCTGGTTCGACGACACGCCCGCGTTGTTGATGAGCATGTCGATCCGGAACTTGTCGTCGTCGTCCCCTGCACCGCCCTCGCCGTACGACGAGAAGAGCTCCTTGCTGCTTCGAGGATGGTCGTCGCCGCGGACGCGGGGTCGGACAGATTGGCCTGCACGGAGAGACAGTGAATCGAGTGTGTGGCGGAGAGGTCCGCGCAGAGCTGCAGCGTCGGTGCCTTGGACGACTCCGAGGTGTATGCTACGAGGAGGTTGGCCCCTTGGCGGCGAGTCGTCTGGTGACTGCTTCGCCTATGCCTGTTTTTGTTTTTTTTTCAACATTCACAGATAGTGACTAGAGTTGGTGTGCGAGTAACGAGGGTCCTGCGTACCTCTGGATCCGCCAGTGACAATGGCAAGTTTGTTCTCATACGGCCGGGCCATCTTCGTTCAGATGCAAGTGTCGCGATTCGGATCAGGACTCGACGATCAGAAGCACAGCACCAACGTTGAGGATGTGGACTGTTGACCGACATTACTTGAAAGGTCCGGTGGGGTTTAAAAGGTTAAAAAGTTAAAAAGAGGAGAGAGTGTTGGCTTTCTGGTGGAACTATTTTGTGCGTCTTTTGTGGTGTCTTGCCTACCCTAAGCTTTGGAATGACAAGAGCGCTAGGTTGCCGTGTTTACAACATGGAGTAAAGAGAAATAAATAACTTTAATGTACTCCTCCGTAGGTCCAGGCTTGCATCTTTATTTCATCCCGGAGAATTTGTGAGGCTTTCCACAGACGCCAACTGCTATAAGGCATCTTGGTTACTTCGTACTTGGTAGTATGTATGTAATACATCCAAACCCGCCGATCGATCCCCCGAATCCATCTCATTTGCGCTACATACTCTCGTATCCCGCGGGTATCGCATAATTTGTGAGCTTGTACATGCATACACGTGGTATGCTGTGGGACTACGATTCTACATGTACATGAATTGCCGTTCTCATACTCCGTAGCCATGAATTATCTGCGCATGGATTCCCTTTCACGTGCCGGCCAGCGTTGACCCCGTTTGGTCCGTTTGGTGGCTTTCTTTTATCGCGCCTCCCTCCCAACCCGGCCGTTGCGCTTGATCATCTGGTTCACCGCGCTGCCGATCGGTAGTGCACGTGGGCCCAATACGTGCCCCGGATCGACGACCAGACATGGCGGTCAAAGTCAAAACACAGCTGCGGCTGCCAAGTGAGTGTGTCACTTTGTACGGGTGTGATGACGGACCATGTATTCCAGATGTAAGCACCGAACGAGGCGACACGGTCTTGAATTCGTGATCCGTAAGAGTAGACGTCTCGGTACTGATGCCTCGTGCCTCGTGCCTCTTGCCTCTACTCCGTACTCACTCACATCTTGATGCAATCTGACTTGTCTGATTGGCAGACAACAAACACAACTTGCCATGGGTCTGTCTGGCCGACGCCGTCGCTCGGAGTATTTGGACGGGAGGCCTGGAATTATCCCGACACTCGATGTCTTGCTCAGCGGCCGAAAAGCAAGCAAGCAAGCAAGCAGGCAAGCAAGCAAGCAGGCAAGCAGGCAAGCAAGCAGGCAAGCAGGCAGGGCAGGCTTGTTTGATGCGGTAGGACGGTAGGAGATGCCAGCCTCCTCCATCGACCTGTATGTACAAGACGTCTTATCTGTTGAAGCCCAGAGAAGCTGCATTTGGCTGGCTGTACAGTGTAATTGTACGGAGCGGAGTACATACGCAACAAGGACGTTTTCCAGCGAGCGGATTGGCTGATGCATGGATCCACCCTGCTCAAACGTTTCAGAATAGACAAGAACACCGAAACGAGAAACGAGGCCTTGGTTGTATCATGCTATCATGCTCTTGAACAAAACAAATGCCGCCCGCTGCAGATGGATGCAGCTTGTGCACTCGCGGTGGCCTGCAGTGGAGACCCGGGTCAATCAGCATTACGGAGTACATACGGAGTACATGCGGAGTACATGCGGAGTACATACAGGGTGTGATGGCCACTGATGGATGGCCCAGGATGGGTAGGTACATGTATGTACATGTAGATGGGTGATATTCGATCCGTGAATCATGGTTGTAATCCGCGGCGCAGACAAACAGAACACTACCATGTCGACTTGTATTATGTATGCTTCCGTAGGCCCGTAGACGGTTATGAGGCGCTTCTCTTGGGTATTCTCGAAGCTTGTTGGATCCGTCGCTTCCATATGTATGTATGAAATCAGAATGCACAATATCACTTGCATCAGCCACCATCTATTGTCGGCTTCCCACCAGCCCACCAGGGCCACCAGTGACCAGGGACCAGCGACCAGTGACCAGCGACCAGTGACCAGTGACCAGCGATCACCCACTATTATTACGGAACCCACCATCCATCATCCCAGTGTGTGGCATTCAGCAGTGACAGCGAGCACCCACCAACCACCCCTATGTATGTATGTACATACATGTACAAGTTACAACCCTGGCCTCCATCGTCCTAGTCGTCCCCCTTCGGGTTCGGTGCAGCGCCGCGCACTGCCCAGCATGATTCCTGATTACTGATTGCCAGTGACTTGGTGTCACCCACCCAAGTTCCAACTCGACAACCACCAGGCCAGACGTGCCAGACGTGCCAGACGTGCCAGACGTACAGACAGACAGACAGACAGACAGACAGACAGACAGACAGACAGACAGACAGACAGACAGACAGACAGACTGACTGAATCGGTTGATTTTGCAACTCGATTGCCTGTTGATTGCCTGTTGATGCTCCCGATCTGAAACAAGCTTTTTTTCATCTTTGGTCTTTTCCCAATGATACTAGCACCTGCTGCAGTCTGCAGACAATTTCACCTGGTTACACCGCAACTGGCCGACTTCAAACTCGACCACACTTCAAGAAGTTCTTCCCGCGTTTCGTGCTACTCGGTCCGCCACGATAACTTTCTGGGCTTCCTCTTCTTCCTTTCTTCTCTCCCTCACTCCCTGCCTCACTCCCTGCCTCATTCCCTGCCTCATTCCCTGCCTCATTCCCTGCCTCATTCCCTGCCTCTTTCGAGCGAGCCGAGCCCTCTGCACCTGTGGACGCCTCTCTCGTCACGAGTCTCTTCTGCGCGCTACCTGACTATATGTAATACGACGACTGACTCACAGTGAGTCGTCGCTTTTCGCTTCAAGCCCCAGCTCTTACATACCCTGGTTGTTCTCGAATCACGCAACCGTCCCCCTCTCCCCTCCCCACCACGTCCCTCAGACGCGAACACTGTGAGGCACCACCCGGTCCGCAACTTCGACGTCGAAAAACCGAAAAAAAAAAAAACGAATCAAAGGCCGCCTTTGATCGATACAAGTGCCTCACTCGACCTTCAACCGTCGGACGTCCTTGTCAGTCACCCGCAGCCCAACAGGCTTTCGATATCCAGCATGCTTCTTGGCTTGCGACAGAGATAAACCCTCTCTCTGTTCTCCTCTGCCCTTTGCAACTTTGTCCGACAGCTATGGGCAACGGTCAAGGAAAGCCCGTCGACCTCAACGGCAAAGGTACGTTGTCGCACTTGGGACCCGTCAGCCTCACAAAACTGTTCCTGCGCACGCCGAAAGCGCACTTCGCTAGCCCTTGCTTTGTTCGCATTCCATCTTGAGAGGGTGGCATGCTGGTCTGCAAATACTAAACCGACTCTAATACCTTGAGACTGTGCCCACCGATGTCGCGCGCCTTTCAACGAGATTGCTGATGAGGGATGTACTAGTCAACTTGAATCATTTCCGTCTCCTACGAGTTGTCGGCCGAGGCGCTTTTGGCAAAGTGCGTATCGTTGAGCGTAAAGACACCAGCCTGTCGTTTGCCCTGAAATATATTAGAAAAGATGAAGGTATGCCGCTTGCTGGCGGTGGGATTCCGAGCGCCTGGGCTGATTTATCAGCACCTTTTTTTATTTTTATTTATTTTTATTTATTTTTATTTATTTTTCGGCATGGATGGCAATCGGAAGAGGGTGTTTTCCCATACATTCGATAGTGCTAATTCGAGTGTCGAACCAGTCGTCAAATCAGAAAGCGTGCGAAACATCATTCGTGAGCGAAGGATGCTTGAACACGTCAATCACCCCTTTATTTGCAATCTGCGATACAGCTTCCAGGATATTGAATACATGTACGCGCTCCCCTCTTATGCGAGCATTTTTCTCTCATGGCTAATCTGGATCGACACAGGTATCTCGTCGTGGATTTGATGAGTGGTGGTGATTTACGATTCCATATCTCGAGAAAGACATTCACCGAGGAAGCCGTTCGGTTCTGGATTGCTGAGCTGGGTTGCGCCTTGAAATATATACACGGTCAAAACATTATTCATCGAGACGTCAAACCCGACAATGTTCTATTGGATGCTGATGGTCATGTCCATCTCACAGACTTTGTAGGTTCTTGCGGATCAATGCACGTACACGAGTGACAACTTTTAACCAGTCACGCAGAATGTCGCGTCGGACGTCATTCCTGGCAAGCTTCTCACAAGCAAATCAGGCACCTTGGCGTATCTGGCTCCTGAGGTATACTCCGGAAAAGGTTACAACGTGTGCGCTGACTGGTGGTCGTTGGGTGTCTTATTTTACGAGTGCATTTATAACAAGGTACGTGGCGAATCCTCTTCTCTTGGTGCGGTTTCACATAGTCATAGTACGAAACGAGGTCCAACACGGCGGCAAGTGCATCTCGTCACGAAAACTAATTTGACTGTACTGCCAGCGACCATTTGATGGCAGCAGCGAGTCAACCCTCAGCCAACAGATTCAACAATGTAGCCCCCGATATCCTGTGACGCAACCGCCAGTGTCTTTGACATGTTTGTATGCCATTCGAGCTGCTTTGGACCCCAACCCCAAACTCGGATGGGCGCGACTTGGGAAAGCTTCATCTACAACGACTTTTTCAAAGCAATCGACTTCGATATTCTCGAGCAGAAGCGGATCGAACCCATCTTCATACCCTCATCCGACAAGACCAACTTTGATGCTACCTACGACTTGGAGGAATTACTTCTCGAAGAAGCTCCACTAGAGGCCAGAGCGAGACGGCAGAAGCCTCGAGAGCAGTTGAAGGAAGATGCTACAGATCAAGAGATCCGCGAAGATGAGCTTTACCGCATGATCGAGAAAGATTTCCGACCATTTGACTACACGGTAGCCGCATACAAGAAGTATGAAGCACGAACTACTGCGGGTCAATCGCCCTTTGCTTCGAGACTGTTCGAACTGACATGCAACTACCTACAGAATCACTGAGGCGTCTCGCGCTGTCAACGAAGTGCCGCAACTCAACCCATTAGCCAATCTAGGGCCGCAGGTGCTTACGACAGACGAAGTCGCGCCGATTCCTGCGAATGCATCCTTCCAACAAGGGCTTCAACCTGCCGCACTGTCAAAAGTAGCGACATCACCTGGTCATAGCCAAGACCGTCCAGTTCGCCCCGCACAGCCTCCGCCTCTGTACCAAAGTGAATATCTTACCCGAGCACTGCCAAACACGAGTAGTAATCGAGTGGCGAGCCCAACCGGTGGCGTGCAATTGACTTTGGATGGGGTGGCAGCTGGTCTGAGCTTGCTCGACAAGACGCCACACTTCCCGCAGATGCCAACACGCCAGCCGACGCCAAAGCCGAAAGTTCGAGCGGAATGTTTGGCTTCCTCAAGAGCAAAAGAGGCAGAAACAATAGTCCCAGACCAAAAGAACGAGGTGTCTTGGGCAAGGAAGGCGCGAGAGTCGTAATTGGCTAGAGACTTGCTGAACCATTCAACGGGCAGTCGATCTTGGTAGCCCAATGCTACTTACTACATTGGTACTTCTGCCAGTGGCCCTGGCGGCTCCCGAGCGACGACCAAGTCTGATCATCATCGCCCTCAAAAAGGGAGTGGCTTGGATGCTTTGACTAGGTCATGAAACCTGCACCGACAATGCTAGGGATATCCTCCGTCATTTCCATCGAACGATGTTGATCTTGGCCCCCGGGGATAGATGAAATGATTTCTGTAAAGCAACAACATGGGCATGGATGTGGCAACGTTCGATTGCGAAGCAAGGCCACCGTCTCCCAAGAGCTGGGATCAGTTGTCACGCTACAGCCAGAGTCGTCGGCTGCAGCACAAGTTTCCACGCAAGCATCACATTTTTCTTTACGATTTCGTTCCGGTTCATGAGGCGACGAATCGGCCATCTGACCTAACCTCGTCGCATTAAAATGCGTAGATGAAAAGTTTGAGTTGACGGAATTAGCCGACTTCACTCACACATTAGCAGGCCTGTATTTATTTTCCATCTTACGTCATTCTTGTCCCTTTTTCTTCCGCCTGGGTTCTTTTTCTTCTCTTGTCTCTTCTTGGATCGCAGTAGATTTTTGTCATGTTACATACCGTCGGTCATTCCTTTCAAGACATGTACTTTGAACGTATCTGTTTTCATCAGACATTGGTGTTTTATTCAACTTATTCACGCATGGGGCGGCGCACAAGACAGATAGATAACTCCAAAGTTCAAGCATTTAACCGCCGTTGCAAAATCATGGAATCTACTCGGATCTGAATTCGAATTCCGGGAGAAGGCGGGCCTGGGCACGAGGAGCCGTGACGACGGCATTTTAGGGATGCGCAAATACAAAATGTTGGAACGAGCGGGACTTGGTTTTTTTTTTTTTTTTTTTTTTTCTTTTCCCAAATCAATGTCACGGCTAGGGAACGTCGGTAGTCCTCTCCTCCACTGGCTTTTTCACCTTTTACCCTTCGTAGGAAGTAGATTAGTATATATATAATATAGCACCGAGCACGGAGTACGAAGTAGAAAGAGCCACGACTCCTGCATGGACCCGACGACGCATGAGTCGAATCTTGAATTTCTTCACGTATGGATTTCCTTCCCACTTGATGATTGTGTCACTACGTTTGACGTACATTGATTTACTGACGGGGCCAGGCAAACTGAACAGGCAGGCGAACATAGACAACCGTTATTTATTCCATTGTTAAAAGACAGTTGACGTTACATGAACCCTGAAATAAGGACAAGCCCCGAGTCCGAACCGAGTGTCAGCGACGATAAGGCGATATATATATATATATACCTAGATACGTACCTAGGCACAAAACGTCTGGGCTTCATCGCAACAGACCAGTTATCCAATCCGATCCGGTCCAATCCAATTCAAAAAAATGAACTGGGCAAAATGACTCTCCACTTTGAATATCTATTGTACATCCAATCCAGCTCGGTACGTCGCAACAAGGCAAAAATATAAATCAACGTTTGCCGCGGTGAACCACCCACTTGAAAGGGGCAAAAACAGAGCAACTACGTACGTGTGTCGTGCAGTGCGCGACTTGCACGTGCTCCATTTGCTAAACTCAGTCAAATGTCATAGACCCGATTTCGATATCCTTTCTGCGCCTTGTCCCTGTCCATGTAATCTCTTTTTCTCGGACCTTGTAACCTGACTGACTGACCGTGGCCAGCTCTTTAACGCCGTCGAGGTTTCCTGCTCCTTTACGTGGGTGCAGCTTTGCCCGAGTATGCCTTCCCACGTTCCGTCATTTACACTTATGCGTTTGCCATGATCCAGCTGCTGGGCGCGTCTGGGTTGACAGCTATTGCTTCTTGTCGGCGCAGCGTTCCGCTTGAACATCCTTGCCCATGTACTTGTTGAGAATCGAGTCGAATTCCTTCTCACCAACAACAGGGCCGCTACCTGAGCACTTGGCCTTCTTTGTGAGTTCAGAGCAAAGCCCGTCGAGATCAAAATCGCCACGTTGGGCTGTGGAGTATTCCTGGAGTTTCTCCCTGAAACAATGTGTAAGTGGCTGATCGCTCTTATTGGAGTTTTTGATTAATTCTTGTACATACCAGACTTGATTGCAGCTCATGTCGGGCTTCTTGCCCGCATCGTTATCGACGGCGTCTTGTTGAGCGTCAATCTCCGCGATGAGGTTCTTCTTTGGTGTTGCCTCAGTCGGTGCAGTGTTGAATGGTGTAAAAAGTCGTCATCCAAACTATCATTGAAGAAAAAGTCATCAAACGAGGGATTGGAGAGCACATTATCCCGTGGCTCTCGAAAGTCACCAAACAACTGGGGATCAAAACTACCGCCGCCATTTTGCTGAACAACCCAGTCAAAGCTTGGGCTGCAGGTATCAACATTAGCAAACTGGGCGAACGGCTGATTGGCCGCCGTGGTGGTTGGTTGCTCCTCGCCGATGGTGTTTAACATCTCGAGTGGTTTGAAGCCCATGGGAGACTGTGTGGAGGGTTCAGGAGACGTGCCGCAGGAAGAACTTGGCCCTCCGGCATTGGAGTTAGAGGAGGCGGAGGGTGAGCTGGTAGCAGCGGCGACGCTGAAGGGCACTGAATCCACACTCGCGCGGGGGCGAGTGCCAGCCGAGCCATTCATAGAGGAGGCGAAGACACGTGCGAACTTGGTGAAATCATCTGCACTTGATTGCTGCAGGTTTGCGTTTGTAGATTTGCTGTCGCTGCCCAGGCTGCGAGCACGACTGTTTTCCTGACCATTCCCCCGCTCTGCTGGGGGCTGACGGGTTGCGACGACGTGGATTGCCCGCTGATGGGTGGTCCGGGTAGGGATCCAAACTTGGGAAATTCAAAATGGAAGTTGATGTCGCTCAAATTGTTGAAAGCAGCGCTGCCAGTGGACGCCTTCACTGTAGGTGCAGGCTTTGTTGTCATGACTGACAAGCGCTGCTTATACTGAATCAGTTCCGTGGTCATGCGATCGACTTGAGCTCGCAGCTTAGCATTTTCGTGGTTTGTAGCCTCGGAGGCCTTCTCCAATTCTTCCACCTTGGTTTCCAGATCCCTCAGATGCTTTTCCTTGCGTTCTCTGAAAGCACGCTGAGCAGCCCTGTTCTGCGCCTTGCGTTTCTACACAATTGGGTGAGCAAGACGGCAGAAACGAGAGTACGACCACGAGTTCTTCATCGAATGGGGCGCAACACTTACTGAAATTGGCTCCGAGGTCAATGGCTTGCGGCCGGGCTTCTTTGCCACCTTCTCAGTACTCTCTCGTCTCTTCGAGTCATTACCTGGGCTACTGTCATCCTCATCATCTGGGTGGCTTCTCTTCTCATGGGCTTCACCCTCGGTCGAGTCAGAATTCACCGTGTCGGGAATGTCACCAATCATCTTGGCTTGATCGCCACCGGTGCTGGCAAAGGAAAAGTCGAAGTTGGAGTCGCCCAAATCATAGTCGTAATTGTCCAGGTAAGGGCTCTCCTGGATGCCAGAACTATTTGCATTCTGCGTCGGCGAACTCTGCAATGAGGTAGGGGACAAAAGCGACCCCTTGGCGGTCGGGGATGCCGTGTTCTCTTGTTTGTTGGCATTGAGAGCAGCGAAGAGCAGGCTCTGCTGGTGCGGGGTTAAGAGGAAGTTGGGTGGCAAAGAGCCGCCGCCGCCGCCGCCGCCGCCACTTGATGACATGGCGAAATCAGATTTTTCGATGTGATGAGAGGCGGGAACGAAAAGAGGTCAAGGAGGGGTAATCGGGCAAAGACGATAGTCAAGTGTTGTGTGCCAAGGGAGCTTGTTTGATTGACGATGGATGTGAAGGGGTGTCCCGTTTGGTGACGGAAGCGAAGGAGGGTAAACTTGGCTGCCTGATGAGTCGCAAACAACCTTTCTCGTTCTAGTCGGTTCTGCCTCGGCAGGCAAGGGAAAACTGCTCGATTGTGCTGTCAAGGATCAGTGGTCATAGGTACAAGTGTGAGTGAGCCAAGTGAAAACGCCAGCCAGTGGTTCCGACGCGGGGAGGGGAATGGAATCAACGCCGTTTTTGTATTTGTAAGCTGACGTGTGGCAGAGACTGACGGGAGACTGACAGTGACGGGAGACAGAAGGAAATGGCCAGGCCAGGCGTAGTCTGCCTGGAGTCTGCCTGGAGTCTGCCTGGAGTCTGCCTGCCATTGGACCGTTTCGTTGCCCTTGCCTTTACGATTCGGAGCAGAAAACCTTCTGCCCGACCAGGTTAGTGCTGACAGCTTGCAGGATGACACCAGATAATATTATGTACTCCGTGTCCGCATGTGTACGTACAAGAGATGAAATACTGACTGGTGCGTATCAGCCACTTCCTTGTGGTCTGCCTTTGGCGATGAAGCGAGCCAACAAGCTGCCTGGTACCACAAAATCTGTTTCAGACATGCTGGTTTTTTCAAGACCATGCAATCAATATCCCACCGGCCTGCAGTTCCTCCTCTCCAGCCGATGCCATGTGGCTTGTACATATGCATTCGAAGCACTACGTTACTACGTACTCCGTATTAGGACATCGTCAGTGGGTCACGCCCTTCCACTTTCATGCGAGGTGCCCCAAACGTGCGTGCACCTCTCATCAGTGTTCAGATAAAAGTGCAACCACAACCAACCAGTCTGGCAACTTTATGCTATTCGCAATTGTTCCGCGCCACCTGTCGAGTTTCGCAAGTCCGCAGCTCGTCGATACGGAAGGGATCAGGGCGTCTCTATCAATATTCTACAATGACCAAGAAATTGTGACAACAGTGATGGCAGTCATTGTTCTGCTCGCTCGTATTTGGGTTCAAAGTATGCATTCACGTTCACGCGATGATAGATTTCCACCGCACGGAAATCAAGTAGAACATTCCATCAGGGGCAGATTTTAATAATTTCCGTGTCCAGAACATTCATGCCCGCACAGTCGCTTCCCGTAATTTTCGACAAGTCTTGACATCTTTCAGAACAATGAATCCATGCGAAGCCCTCAGACCCATACCATCGATTGACATGGTTCTTTGCATTCGGACCACTACGGAGTAGAGCCAGATAGACATGAACATCGCTGGCATCAATGCGGAGCTGAACAACAAGATCTGCAGTATTTGTTATTCACTGAAAGCAAGGCATTGCCTGTCTTCTTTCCCCACTCTGCCCTGCGGTCGATTTGAAGCATCATGTGTCTTCGTCTGAATAGTGCATCGTCCGATCTGGGGAGGGTAGCCACTCGATGAGGAAGAAGTTGGGGAAAACATTTTCCATCTCGTGAGATGAATAATGCTACGCGTTATTTGAGCTGGCCAAAACTGTATATTCTTGGAAAGTCGAAACATCCTGAGGGAGCTGACAATATTCGCTGGTGGCAAAGTACTTGGGACTGACCGGGGCTGTCACACATAAACGTGCGCACGACAAACGGTTTTACGGCTACCCCGAGATTAATCCAAAGCCAAATGCTTGACGAGTCTTAACCAGGAAAATATCTCACAAAAACAGGTAGCTTCTTATTTTTCGTTGTGCTTTGAGTTTATTGTATTAATATGTGCGTTATCAAAAGCTTTCCCTTTTTTTTTTTTTTTTTTTTTTTTGATTCCGCATCCCCATAAGCGCCTCGGTCGATTCGATTCGTAGACTGGCTTAGTTTTTGGCGGCCTCTTTGTGAACCTCAGCCTTGGAGTCGTGGCCCTTCTGCTCGAACTTGTCACCGATGGCATCCTTGGCAGCGGTCAGACTGGATTTCAGTCGTGTCAGCAGAATGGTCATGGAGGCGGCGTGTAAAGTGAGTTTCGCCATTGGCCAGAGAGAACATACCGAGTGCCGGCGTTGACATTGCTGTCCTTGGCAACCTCCTTGTTGGCCTCGTGGCTGGCACCAGAGGCGGCACCCTGGACGGACTCGGAAACGTAGTCAACGGCTTGCCTGACCGACTCCATTGTGATGGTAGAATGTGAAGTGTCACAGAAAGATGGGTTTGATGTGAGTTTGTTTGTTTGCGATTGCGATTGCGATTGCGAGGTGTGATGGTTGATGAGGACGGAAGAGATGCATTGGAGAGGCAGACTGAGGTTTATATAGAACGTCGGGGTCCTCCAGTTGGTAAGTTTTTCCGGGCTTCAGGGAAGACATGAGCGGCAGCTGTAGGCATCGTGAACTACCCAGGTACGTACATATGTACGTAGCCGCAATTGACGTCAGAGCTAGTTTGTTTGAGTCGCGAGTCGCGACCCCGCAGCCACAGGGTGGGACAGTGCAGTTCGGAGAAATGACGACATGAGGCTGCCGCGCCGAGGCAACTTGTACCTACAAATGTAGATCCTATGTAGATCACTAGTAGGTAACTAGTTGTACGCCGCTTGACAGTGATTGTTTGTTCCTTGCTGTTTGCTGTGGAGTCTTCGGCATCTTGCGCAGATGACAGCGGCTATCACCAGGATAAGAGAGTTTTGTCTTGACCCACTCCGAGTCCGCCTGTTGTGCGTGTCATTATGTACGTGCCCCGGACAAGGAGAAAATCAATCTTTGTCGATCAAATCGCCTTGGTATTCGGACGAGAATCCCATTCTTTAACCCCAATTGTTTTGAGTTTCCGATATCAGCCACCGCAGAAGCATACCCCAATGCAGGTATTAAAGGTGTCTTTTTGTGTAATTCTCACTGCGGATTTCATTCGTATGTTAATTGTCACGCTGGCTGGGTATCGCCGGCAATCCCGATGTCTTCACAAATCCGATGCATTGGCCACAACCAATGAGCAAGAAAATGTTAAATTTCAATTCTCAGTGCGGATGACACAGAGCGCGGAGCAATCCCCTACAACTTGTGAATGGCTGATTTCGGCCCTTGGGAGTGGATCGATAGGAGGAAGAATTGCTTTAGCTCTTAAAAGAGAATGTACCGCGGAGTGATGGCGCTTTTACTGGTAAAACTACCGACTCTGGCCGGTAGCCACGCCTACAGAACGCTTGATGATGTCAGTGCATGTATCTCTGGGCTGATCGGGCATTTGTATGTCTGATCACGATCTTGACTTGTTCCTGGTCCGAGCTATCTGTTGTCTCAATATTGATTGCCTCCCATCAAAAAAAAAAAAAAAAAAAAAAGGAAAAAGTTGTCGTTTGTCCCTCCTTTGAGCAAAGAGGCAAGTTAATTCGGACACTGGTGCCAAATTGACCAAGAAATTACCAGGAATTCGTTACTCTACGGGAAAGATTGTTCAAAGAAGCAAAAACATACCGGTCACACCGGTTGGGACCGTGCACAGCCCGTGATCAAGAGTCCTCTGCATAAGATCTGCATAAGATCTGCATAACCACGAGAAAGTGCGGATTATCTCGACAAACATCTTGAGCGGAGTACGACTCGGCAAGATCGTAGCGTTTCCTTACGAAGGAAGAGCAGAGGTCCCCTGCCCAGTGGGAGTTCTGAGCGATCCGATACTGCCTGCGCAGTTCATGCTAGTGTAGAAGCTGGCTGATGAGGTAGCTATTGTTAGATACACGCACACGTGAGGAACATACCAGGAAGCTCTGGCTGACACTTGAGTCAACATTACTCTAGATATATGCTCGAGCTACGCGATGCTGTTCCGATGCACTAGTCTCTATTCTCCTTTGAGTAATGTGCTCGGAAGTGACAAGTTCGGACTCGAACACCGAGCTTGATGAAGCTTGTACGGATTCAAAATCTGTTGTCTATGATTTAAAGTTCTGTCACGTAAGCTCCGAAAAGTGGACGAAACGTCACGTGATCCCCGAGCCTGCTTTATCCAGTGGGGTCCCCATTCCGCCTGCGCGCCTGCGGAAGTCCCGCCAACTCCAGCCCCGGAGCATGCGGTCAATCTCCTGATTGAACCGACTTCGAGCATATCAACTGCATAAACCAAACGACCGGCATACAAAAGACGGCGAGAGCCACTATTCTGCCACATTAAACAAGATATCAAATCGTGTGAGCAATCCATGGATCTAGCTTACGATCACATTCAGGAGGAGGCCTACCCCAAGGACACAAAGGAGTCGAATGAAACACCAAAACCAGAGCTGGGGAGTCGTCTCTGAACAACGACTTGCAAGATGCTTACAAAGCTATATCTTCCAGTGCATGGGGTATGAAAATCGGTGGCTTTCTCGGCAATGTTATGAAACAGGCAAGTCGATGATCGACAAAGGTCTCAGCAGTTCATGGAGCTAACCGGGCTGTTAGGGTGAATCCGTCTATGCACAAGCCCAGAAAGAGCTCGCCGAGGTAGGAGAAGATGCGACCAAGGGCCTCACAGATCTGAGGGAGTCTCTGATCAGCCGTACGCGATCAGTCTCCTTGACCACGGCGACGCCGGCAGACGGAGCGCAAGATGGCGACGATGCACAATCCACACCCACCAAGACGAAGGCCAACCCATTCGATGATGTTGCAGAGCAATCCGAGACGGTTTTGTCACGACTTCGCGCAGAAGCCGCGAAGCGTCTCAAAGACCTTAAGAAGGCTGAAGATGCTGCCGACGAAGCTCTTTTACGATTTGGCGGAAATGTGAGGAACTTTCTGCGGGATGCCATCAGCGTTGCGCCCCCGGACGAGTCGTCGCAGGGGTCTACGGTTCTCTTCGAGAGCAAAGATGCACAGGGCAAGCGGGTCATTCACACATCTCGCTTCGACGCCCAGACGCATGTCATCCACACATCCACCGAAGGATTCACGAGCGACCCTATGGGCAACGAATTTGAGAAGTGGGCTACGGACTTTGATGTGGAAAAGAAGACGGAAGCAATCGCTGCTGATCTCACGAGATACCCCGAACTTAGAGCTTCAATGGAGAAACTTGTCCCCGACCAGGTTTCCTACGCAGACTTTGGAAACGTTATTATTTTCTTAGACACGGTATTGAAACAGCTGAATCGAGACGTCGTGATCTATTGAAAGGTACGCGGCTATTTGAAATTTTTCGTTTTCAGCCTGCTAATTTCTTTTCTTTTCAAGCTGCTTCCACCGAAGACGAAGTAGGTTGGGGTGACGACGACTCTGACGAGGAGGGCACAGAAGGCGTGAAGAAGCCTGTTGACGAGAAGCCTATCAGCTCTGGGGCTTCCTCTACCACCATTCAACGTCAGGATGGTCTTCTCAAGCCAACAGAGTCCCGCAAATCTAATGATGAAAAATCCCAAGCGGATAGTGAGGCTAGCTATGACGTTGTTGGAGCTGCCTCGGGTAAGACCAGCCAGGGGCCGAGTAGCCCAAAAGGCTCGAAGAAGGGAGACGATAGTGACGATGACTGGGAATGATGTGAATCCTTCATCGACTGAGCAAGCAGTCATATGTAACTGTGATTGTACGGAGCTCGGCGTTCTGATTGTATTGCTGGTTCCCTATTCCTTTCGAGAGCTTGGTTCATGGCACGTTGTTGTATGTATACGCCGGGTATTGAGTCGTAGCAGTGGACGTCCAACTCAGGGGCAAAAACTTCCACATGTTGGCCCACTTCACCTTTTGTGAGTCACCTTGGTGAAGCCGTCGTCGTCCACCTCGGGTTCTGGTTTTTCTTTCCGCGCCGGAGCATCTGCCATATCCAAATCAGCGCCTCCCTCATCATCCTCGTCGTCGTTTTCGTCGTCATCTGATTCCCAGTCTGTATCCTGGTCTGCATCGTCGGCTTTCTTGAACATGGTATCGACCTTTTACCCTTCAAGTTCTGAAATCGCTGTGCTAGCTTTCTAACTTCGTCGAATTGACCAATGGCACATTGTGCACGCGCACGAATAATGTTGCCGGCAACTTCTAGCCCTGAATCATCGTCGGTGTTGACATCGAATTCGTCAATCATGATTTGAAGCAGAAACGTTTCAACATACTCCATGTCAGGCTCTTCAGCAGTGCTTGTCTGCCCTCCATGAGCAGCATCGGTAAAGATGGGAAATAAATCGGCAGTGGCACCGGCGAACCAGTCACGCTTATCTTCAGAATCCGGGCCTCCCAGCCGTTCTGGACAGCCAGAGTTAATGCAGGCCAAAGGTGCAGGGAGTAGGCAACTGCCTGCTCAAAATTTGTCTGCCGCTCAGCTGGATAGACTATAAGTTAGCGCTCGTGGGGCCTTCGAGTACAATTGCACGCTCCTATAATACCTGCTGGTGGCAGCTGGGCACTGTCTGCAGATGTAGCCATGATTTTTGTCTTCCGCGATGGCGGGGGTGTTGGAGGGGCAGATGTGCACGACAACGTAGGGACCGATAAAAATTTCGTCGGTTGTGCTTTATGGAGGTTGAATCCTTGGAACTGAAAATCACTGGCCAATTAGGGACTTCTCCGGGAGCTGGGGAAACAGTCGAGGGGCCCACCGCAGCTGGCGGCGCAAAACACATGACATCATGTCGCTCGGCTGGCCCGTGCATCAAGGGCAGGTCTCACTTGATCATCTCGTTTCTGTAATTATACATTGTTGATTATGTTCCTTTGTTTCTTTGTTCCCTTTGCGTCTCCTGTTCGTTATTACGTACCTTGCCATGACTGACAGCTTCGAGGGTCTGCAATTATAATGTTTAAACTGAATACTACGTCGGTCTCCTTGGCCGTGACCCCAACAGTAGTGTCAACATTGTTCTCTCACGTATGTATATACACCTTGCATATCTCAGGGATATCGCGTCGCATGATGGACTCTGCCCGGCTTGATGGCTCTTCGATTTACACTTGGAACTGACTGTAGTTACTTGCTGGCTTCATAGTATCTCAAACGAAAGCCATTGAAAGAAAGACCGACTGCGCATCTGTCGTACGATGAAGGACTTCACCTCATCCGATCATTCTTGGATTTCGCGTCGCATCATACTGTGGAAGAGCTTCAAGCTTTCACGTCCCAATGGGTTCCGAGTCCACAATGGGTAAAAGTTGAGATAACAAAGATATCAGAGGAGCATCTCTCCCGATCAGCCGAGTTGATTCAAACCCAATTGGGGGCGGACGGTATCGCCCAAGTCGGAGGGAAAACATGGTGGCAGTGGCGGAAGTCGAAGTCCACACTGGAGGCGGAGTGGATTGAAATGAAAGCTCACTACAACGCTAGAAAGGCAATCGATGACCCAGGAAGGCGTGTGATACTCTATGTCCATGGCGGCGCCTATTTCTTCGGAAGCGTCGACGAGCACAGGTACCAGATGCAGCGTCATGCCCGTAAGCTGAAAGCTCGTGTTCTTGCTCCAAATTACCGCCTAGCCCCTCAATTTCCCTTTCCTGTGGACTCCAAGACTGCTTAGCAGCCTATCTGTATCTCCTTACTGTTCAAGACCCAAGTACTATCATCTTAGCCGGAGATTCTGCTGGAGGAGGCATGGTGCTGTCCATGCTATGCATTTTAAGAGATCAAGGACTTCCTCTCCCTGCAGGAGGCATCCTGCTTAGTCCCTGGGTGGATCTGACGCACTCCTTTCCAAGCGTAGGGTCTGACGCGCCGTTTGATTATATTCCGCAGTCAGGCTTCCATCACAAACCCTCTCGCGCTTGGCCACCGCCAAATGACAATGACATCGCGGTTCTTCAGGGAGAAGCAGACACACGGGCGGGTAAGACGAAGAAGACTGCAGACCCCGAGGCGGCCAAAAATGCAAGCAATAGCGCCATCGTTGAGCATGGCAATGCAGTTGACGCCCAAAAGCCTGCTGATTTGAGCGGCAAAGGGGCCAGCTCAGCAAATTATCTGTCTGTGACTGTCGACGGCAAACCTCTTGCGATTAGAGATCAAATTCAGGTGAGTAATTGTCGACATGTTGAGAAAGAAACCCCTCAAATCAGATCAACGCTTATGATATTAGCTATACACAACGAATGCCTTGCTCAACCATCCCCTGGTTAGCCCGGTCATGCAGACGACCTTGGGAGGTCTGCCGCCATTACTGATCATGGTTGGCGGTGGCGAACTTTTGCGTGATGAGCAAATTTATTTGGCGCACAAGTGTGCAAATCCAGCTAAATATGCACCGCCGCTTGGCCCCTTGTCGGACCTTGAGCGTGAGTTATTGCAAAAGTATAAACCAACAGACGTCCAACTTCAAGTGTGGGATGACTTATGCCACGTCGCGCCAACTCTCAGTTTTACGAGGCCTGCCAAATTCATGTATCGATCCGTTGCTCAATTTGGAGCTTGGGCTCTCGCAAGGGCCCAGAAGAGAGGCATTGAAATATTAGACGACGACGAAATTTCTGTCATCTCGAGCTCAGGATCAGAAACACAGAGCGCGATTGATGCCCGGGAGCGCGAAAAGAAAAGCGCCGGATAGAAAAGGCAGAACCGGGACAAGTAGGGAAAGCTGGCGATCCATTGCCCCCATTCGAGAAACACATGATTCGACAACGAGTCACACGTCATGGCGTCACTCTTCCTTTGGCTCCTGAGGCAGAGCTGCCAGGTTGCTGCATGCAACTGTCCGAAGTTGGAGTGGTCAAAGGGGGCACAGTCAAGCGGTGGCTGGAGACGAGGAACCAGTGGGATCAGAGATTCTCATCTGCCAAAACCAAGGTCCACAAGAGAATAGTCAAGGACATGGTGAAAGGCTTCCAAGACTTCGGGCTGGATGAGCATCCCCTCCAACAGCACTCGCGGGCAGACGACTGGCCGGGGAGGACATGGTGGAAAAGAAGAGGTCCAAGAGTATGGGCCTGGCACTGTGGTCTCTTTGGGGCTCCAAGCACGATGAGCTCACTGTAGATCGCGAGAAGGAGGCCGACAAAACCCCGAGGCGCAGGATGTTACTGGAGATGAAGGGAGAGGTGCCAGGTCGTATCAAGACATTGACTCTCAGCAACCATGTTCCTCCAAGGCAGTTGTTGCAGACAGGAGCCGCTCTCGCCGCCGTACAGTCGTTGATCAGAACCAGACAGATGGGCTGGCGTTAGCTGAGAATACTCCCGTGACACAGCTAATGGAGCGCCGAAAGGAGCAAGAAGCGGCCCAACCCAATCTGTCGAGTCTGGATTATGTCCCTGAGACCGGAGTCGCTGGTAAACGTCCCTTCATAGACGGTATAGCCTTGCCGTTCAGTCTTAAGAAGGATGCAGACACAGCGAGCATGGTGACCTTGAACTCGGCAATCACTCCTGCGCCTGGTTCTCGTTCGCTCGGTACTTTGAGTCCCCGGATGGACTTGTCTGGCCAGCCGGCATCGGATAATACGGCTCGAGCGGAGGACCTATTAGCTGCTGGCACAACAAGGCCCGCCATTGAAAGTTTCCTTTCGGCCGACGCCAAAATTCCCTATATCCAGGAGCATGATGGAAACGTCGAGGGAATTTCTCTCAAGTAGAGTATACCGAACGAACAGTGTGAAGGAGAACATATCAAAGCAACCGATCCCAGCAGCCAGCAACAGATATCCCCTGCAAGCGAAGCACACTCTTTTGAGCTTTACTGTGTATTTCTCTTTGTCTTTTTGATTACATCGTTGAATAATTGAATAATTGAAACAAGGAGAGTCCATTTTTCTCGATTCTCCCAGGTATTAATATAGATCGTGATGCATGAGTATTTTTTACAAGTTGGGATCTGGATATATGTACAAATTTTGACAGACGTTCCCAACGACGAGATTGTGTCTCAAACCTCCTATGCGACGCTTCCGTATTGTTGACCTCCCGTCGTTCGTTCAATCAACTTGTTCGCCCGTCACGCCGAATTCGATCAGTCCACACCATTATATCGTTTCCACTGCTCCACGTAGAAATAAGGGTCTTGAGGACCCTTTTCCAGACCTTTGTAATCACCAGACTGCGCCCGGACCTCGCGACTCACAAATGGGGTAAGCTAATTCAAGAAGCTGTCAGATGCTGCACTTCTTGCGCCCCGGGGCGGATAGAATGGCCTGCCTACCTTGAAATCTTTCAGCCCTGACGGAACGGCATATGTGCGCACTTTGTTCCAGTCAATCACGTATCCTCCGTATTTGGTGTGGCGACCCATTGAGCCGGTTCGGTTGCCTTTGTAGAAGCCTCTGCCGACATCTTTGGTCGTAAGTTTTAGGTGGCGGTATCGTCCGACAGAGAGGACTTGTGTGGGACGCATTGGTCGTGAAGGATGGCGATTTCGCTGCTGATTCGAGGAATGGGGAAATGCGAGTTTCCTATGACTGAGGTGTGAATGGAACGACGACTGCGTGGCTGCGTCGGGAACAAATAACAAGTCGATGGACTAGATGCTGGAGCGGTTGTTGAAGATTTCGATTACTTGGTAGTTTGTCGGGAGTCGGGATTGTTCCGGTCCGGAGTGCTGCAACGTAGACGCGGATGTGTGGGGACACACCATGGCACCAAGGGAACAAGATTTATTATTAGAAAAAAAAAAAAAAAAAAGAGGAGAGAGAGACAGAGGAGAGAGAGACAGAGAGACGAAGAAAAGGAGCTAGTCTGGCAGAGCACCTATTGAATAAACCCAATATAATTTTGTGTATTGTAGTTTGTTTCGAGGTGAACAATTGCGACGTCACTGCAGTCTTGGTGTCAACGGGTTGTCAAACGTATCCACGTCACACGTCAGGACCCATGAGGAGAGGGGCTTCACTCGTTTGAACTGAACGCCAGACACCTTTTGGTTCTAACCCATCAAAACCTCTCCGTGGATGTTGCGCGAGCAGATTGACGACGCTTTGCCCTCCCAGATTGGGATCCTTCAGTATGGATGGCTATCCCCGAGATAGCTTGGACCATCATGTTCCTTTCTTGGTCGCATCGGGCTTAAATGCAGCGGAGCCGCAGCTGGACCTGGGAGGAGAGCTTAGCTCCCAGGGACTGCTGGTCAAGTCGCATATGCCACCACTAGACACCAGGGAGTCGCAGGTTCTCGAGAAATACTTTGAGGAGATAGACGCGAGGGTACTTCCTGGGCTGTCGTGCCCAGGAGGAGCCATACCGACTCCGGATCAAGACGGTTGGGAGGGTACGTGTTGGTCATGGGCCATGGGCTGCTGTAATGGGCTGTGATGGGCTGTGATGGGCATGAATTGTTTAGTCCGGATTGACTAATATGGGGGAGCAGTCATATGTCCTACCGCCTCGGAAAACGACTCTTCCCGACGACACAGAAGAGCCAGTCGAATCGAATGCGCAGCTTCATTCGCCCTTTTCGCCATTGTCGCACGTTTCCGCGCTGTACCCCGATGGCTTGATCGACTCACAGTGGATCAAGAAGCACCAAGCTCTGGTCCCAAGCATCTTTGCATGCTTTTATATGCTCAGCAACGACAACCGCCTCAAGTCCGACGTCAACGAAATAAAAGCAACTTTGGCACGGTCTGGGTTCAAGACCAGGGTCGCAATCATCTTGTTCGGCGACGAGGATAGTGGCACTGCCGAGCTCACGGAGACGGTTCAGGATCGATTGGAGCGCATCCGAAGGGGAACTGCCTTGGACCCGAAGTCCATATTTTACATCCCTACGCAAGAGTCACCTGGCGAACTGAAACGTGTCATCGACAACATACTTGCGATACTCTACTCCAGCGCCGTAGAGTATTATCGCGATCTTGGTCGACACGCGAGGAAAAACGAGCGAGAGGCGTCGCACCACTTCCGACGATCCCCCGACGTCGGGAACATCACACACACTTTCTCTACCGGACTGGAACTTTCGCTACGACTTCAAGACGGCCGTGTTGGCAGAGTTTAGACAAGAACTGGACGCAGCCATCCGCTCCTTTGAGCAAGCCTATGAGATTCTTTTGGGGCAAGATGTTTTGGATGTGGTTCCTAGCTGGAGTCCTCGCTGGAACGAAGCGCGACAGTTGGCTGACATTATCTCAATCCGATGCCTGCGGCTGCATCTTTGGATGGGACACACGAGCTTAGCGGTCAGAAGGTGGCAGACACACAGGGATCGAATTGGTGATTTTGTTGACCGGAGGGCCCGGGGACAAACACATACGGCTGGCAGGCTTGGGAGGCAAGGTGGGCTACGGTGATGGCCCAGCTGATAGAAAAGGTCGAGGTCCCCGGGTTAGTCCCAGCTTCAACGACGATATTCTTGCCGCCAGAAAAGGCCGTCCTGGGAGAGCGTCTACAACCTTGGGAACTCCTGCATCATACGGGGTACTGGTATCGCATTGCAGCTCGGCACCTGGCAGCGCGGCGCACACTGGCGCAAATGATGCCGAGCGAGCATCGACAACCGCCGGATAGCACGTCTGCCAAGCCCTCTGTAAGTAGTTACGATACTTACATGTGCCCTCCTCCACACGAAGAATACCCCTTGAATGGCCAGGGCGGTGTCAACCATGCGCAACAAATCTTGGATTGTCTCATTACCTCAAGAACGCAATTCCAGGCGCGGAAACAACTGCGCATCGCCGCGGAACTGTCGTTGGAATGTGCCAAAGAGATGGCATCACTGGGCTCATGGGAAGAGGTAGTGTCGATTCTGCGACCGGTGTGGGATGATGTGTCATTTCGCTGTGATGATTGGCTCGATATATCAGAAGATCTCTGCTGGTTGTTACGAAAGGCGGCCAAGGAATCTGGAAGAGCTGATCTCGTTGTTGCAGTTGACTGGGAGCTGATGAATCAGAGTGAGTCCAGTCCTGGCCGCAATGACTGCAAGGCCGCTGCGTAAATGCTAACAGAGTCCTTTTTTTTTTTGTGTCCTTCAGGGTTCTCCAAGCGACAACATTGGAGCTATGACCTATCGCAATCGCTAGATGGCATGACAGTAGACACTAAGCCGTCGGTACGACTATCAGATGAAACTGCGTCGCCGTTAGTTTCTTCCAGCTTCGTGTTCCGAACCAAGGAGAGCAAGGCTGGGGACTACTGCAAAGCACAGTTGACGTTGGTTTCTAATGCTATGCCGGACTCAAGCCTCATTAGCATTGCGTCGGTTCGAATAGACTTCAAAAACAGCTTGAAGCCCATCGTCATTCATCATACTTCAAGTGAAGCAGGGGAGACGTTTGGGAACACACATCTGGCCGAAGTCGTTTTGGAAGAGGAGTCTACGCAAGGGAATTCGGGTGATCTGCCTTCTAAACTCACAGGGGCCTGCGACTTGTGGCTCAAAGCCGGGCAACGAAGAGTACTGGAAATGGCGATTCCGCTGAGGGAGCCGGGAGAAGCCGAGGTGTCGTCAGTGACGGTACACTGCGAGAACAAGGCATTTGATCTGCAATATACCAGGTTGTTCAGGGAAACGGATCCGGTCACAGGATGGTACATCAGTGGTGCAGAAAAACCACGTCAATTGCGGGCTCAAGCTCGAACCTTGCACATCAGACCTCGACCACCAAAACTGCAAATCACCTTGTTGGATCCCTCCAGGCAATACTACACGGATGAAACTGTCCAGGTTGTCGTGGAGCTGCGGAACGACGAGGAAGAAGCGGCTCATGTCAAGATTGATACGCAGTTATTGGGAGAACCGGCCCCACGGTTTACGCTTCAGATTGGTGATGCAGAGTTTGCCGGGGCGGCGGCAGAGGAGGATGGTGAAGGAACTCGGGCCATGGGCGTGACAGTGGGCACCATTGCCAGTGGCGCAAGCGTCAAGATGAGACTCAGGATATGCCCTGTTTCGACATGCTCAACGCTTGATCTGCATCTACGTGCAACATATCACCTGGAGTCAGATACAGCCACGCCCATCCTGCAGGAGTTGCCTCTGCAGCTGAACATTGTAGGACCGTTCGAGGCAAACTACGACCTGGTACCCAGACTTCACCCAGAACCGTGGCCGAGCTTGTTTGATTGCGACGGAATCCCCAGCGCGGCAGACGAGGATGGAGGAGCAGCGGCAGCAGCACCCAAAGGTCTCGCGCAAAAGTGGTGTCTCATGTGCCGCTATGCCTCCTTTGCATCAGAGGATCTAGTCGTCACGGGAATAGAGATGCAGGCGGTGTCGTGTATAGGCGCAGCCCGATGCAATGTGTTGACGCGAGCCGAAGAAGAAAAGCCAGCAGCCGCAGCAGCCGCAGCAGCAGCAGCAGATGGCATTACCGTGTCTCCAAAGACGATGCACGAGGCGCAATTCGACCTAGTGGTGCAGAAGATGAGCCTCGACGACCGACACCCGGTGACGTTGGATCTAGCATTCATCATCAAATGGAGGAGAAAGAGCGCGTCCGAAGCAGACAATGGCAATGACAACGACGACAGTGTCAACGGTGTCAACACGACCGCGATGCCGGTGGGACAATACCTGGTCCTGGGATCCGAGCCAAGGGTCATCGCGACCGCGATGCATTGCGGCCCGTCGGCATCAGCGAGACTACTGCAAATCGACATGACGATTGAGAATCCGTCCAACCACTTCCTCACGTTTGGGCTCACCATGGACCCCAGCGACACGTTTGGCTTCTCGGGCCCCAAACAGACGACGGTGCACCTGCTGCCCATGTCCAGACGGAGCGTGCGCTACAGACTGTTGCCCTTCGTCAGGGGCGACTACATCCGGCCGGGGATCGCGGTGCGCGACAAGTACTTCCAGAAGGTGCTGCGCATCATACCCACCGAGGCCATGAAGATTGATAAGGACGGTCTTTTGGTCTGGGTTCCTGGGACGGGGACGGAGACGGAGACCCCTCAAGCCTGGCCCGCCCGGTCAAAACTATCAAACTAGCAAAAGTCCCACGCCACGACCACCATCCCGGATGTCAGCCCCATCGCAAGGGCACATTGGCGCTAGACCTACTCCGTACCAGACGTTGTTTATCTTGTTTTTTCCGACGGTGCGAAAACGGTGGTTTTTCTTTTTGATGGAAGTCGCTATGGGCTTGGCTCGGGATGCGCCTGGCCGTATGTATATATATGTATAATTTTTTTTTTTTTTAATCTGAACCATGACTTGCTGTGCCCTCCGCCATGACGACGACCGCTTTTACGCTTGCAAGATTCGCGACACACGAGAACTCGACCTGCTTTGCACCGTCCTTGAATTAAATTCGGCATCTCTCGGCTGGAGACACCGCCGCGATAACCGACTTCAAGCTCTGAAACAACCCTTCGCAAATATACAACCATGGCCGCTCACCCCCGAGGCCAATCGCCTCTCCAACGACAAGTCAGAAGTTGTTGGTTCTGGCATCGCCTCCCCACCGGGACCCAGACGCCATTGTCGACGTTGACGAGAAACCTCAGCCCGGTCCCAGAGACGACGACGGCGACGGCGACACTCCCAACTACCCGCGTGGCCTGAAACTCATCCTCATCATAATCGCCCTCTGCCTGGCCGTTTTCCTTGTCGCCCTGGACCAGACCATCATTGCGCCTGCGTTGGGCGCCATCACCGCCCAGTTTCAAAGCGTAAAGGACATTGTGCGTCCCCCTACATCACATTGCCGCATGGGATGGATGGCAGGGGGCAAGGAGCTGACGACTTGTAGGGATGGTACGGAAGCGCATATCTTCTTACGACGACGGCGCTGCAGCCCATGTACGGTGCCGTGTACAAGTACTTCAATGTCAAGCTGGTCTATCTCGGGGCTGTCTTCATCTTCGAGATTGGTAGCTTGGTGAGTGCTGTTGCGCCGGATTCGACCACGTTTATTGTCGGAAGAGCTATTGCTGGTGTAAGTTTGCCCATGGGCACCGACCGCTGTATAATCATAAGCGGCTGGGGTTGTTAATGGCTCTGATGTAGATTGGCACGGCGGGTTTGTTCTCTGGCTCCATCGTCATTCTCTCGCTTTCGAGCAAGTGCCCCTCCCGGCTGCACCCATTTTCAACCCTTTGCAGGGACAAGTCTCGGCTTGGTTCCTCGGTCTGACGTGTTGGAAGTGCCACTGCGCAAGCGACCCATGGTATTCGGTCTGATCGGCGGCATGTGGGGATCGCTTCTGTCGCAGGACCTCTTCTCGGCGGAGCATTCACGGAGAACGTTACCTGGCGATGGTGTTTTTACATCAATCTCCCCATCGGTGCCCTGGCCATGGGCATTGTCACTCTCTTCGTGCACATTAATCGCAACACGTCGGAATTCGAGAACATGACATTCGTGCAGAGAGCTCGCCGACTCGATTTGTCTGGAACGTTCATCTTCATCCCTGCTATTGTCTGTCTGCTGCTTGCTTTGCAGTGGGAGGAGCCGAGTACCCGTGGAACCACTCCAAAGTCATCGGACTGTTTGTCGGCTTTGGCCTCATGATTGCCATTTTCGTGGGCATCCAGTTCTGGCAGGGTGATCGGGGAACCTTGCCGCCACGGCTTTTCAAGAACCGCAATGTACTGAGTGCCATGCTGTTTGCCTTCTTCTTCGGCGCTGGATTCTTCCCGCTGATCTTTTATCTCTGTATGACCGCATTCGTCACAAATCTTGTTGGCCCAAGATATAGTAGCTAACGCCATCGTTTCATTCACAGCCTTGTATTTTCAAGCCATTCAAGGCGTCAGCGCCGTCCAGGCTGGCATCAAGATCCTCCCTCTTTTACTCTCCACGGTCCTAATCTCCGTCGCGTCGGGCGGCATCATCTCCGCCATCGGGTACTACAACTTCGTCATCATCCCCTGCATGGTTCTCTACACCGTCGGAGCCGGCATGCTCACTACCCTCGACTTACACACCCTCTTCGCGAGTGGTTCGGCTACCAGGTCATCGCTGGCCTCGGCATCGGCGCCGGCTTTCAAATTGGTGTCCTCGTTGTGCAGACAGTCTTGCCGCAAGACATGGTGCCCGTAGCCACGGCATGCGTGCAGTTCTTCCAAGCCCTCGGCGGCGCCATCTTTGTCGCCGTTGCGCAGACACTGTTCCAAAATGGTCTGATTGATACCCTCGCCAGGGACGATATTGGCATTGATGGCAAGATTTTCATAAACAGCGGCGCAAACCAGATCCATAGCGTCTTGGAGAGGATCGGTCGTTTGGATGCCTTGGACTCTGTTCTGACGGCGTACATGACAGGATTGAGGCATACATATTACATCTCCGTTGCATGTGCGGGATGTGCGTTCTTGGCCGTTCTTGGCCTGGAGTGGCGTTCTGTAAAGAAGGGTCCTGGCGGGGAGAGGAAGGATGCTGCTGCTGCTCCTGTTCATGTATAAACTCTCTCCTCTGATCGTTTTGAGTGTATGTGCATGTGTTTGCATGTGTGTGCAGACGGCACTTTGTCTTTTTATCAGAGGTCCAAAAGGAATTATGAACCTCTGCCCACCGATATAATGTGTATAACGAGCTTCCTGGAAATCAATAGAAGGGGTTCCAGCCATTGTTAATCCGTCGTCTTTGCCATGTATCACTGTGTATCATCCGGCGGTCGATCCCAAGATGAGCCACCCCTCGTCCTCCTCGCCTGAGGATCTAATCCCACAAACCTTGCAACCCAGTCCCTCACGATCCTCGTCTTCTCCCGCTGGGGTTCTCCCCTTGGCCTGCAAGCCCCTCGAGGAATAGTGTCCGCTCCCATCTGCCCTCCACAAGAGATGCAGCTTGGTCAACCCCTTCGCAGACTCTGTCCATAGACCTTGTCCCTAAACACGTGCAGTGCCACATTCTCCAGGAGCACCACGTCCTGGCGTCGCAGTGCCAGAACATCACTCCCAGCCAGCTTGTCGCTGGGCACCCAGAACGTCACGGCGAAGCCTGCGGCCGTATCGTCGCCCACGAGCACTTCCACCAGAGAGAGGGTGCTTCCCACCGCGTGGTCACTGTCCGGGGCTGCGCAACCGACAACACGCCGACGATGATGTTCAGGGTAATGGTCTGGGGCGCCAGGGAAGTGACTTGCTTGGCGGAGGGAACACGTTCCAAGTCAGAGATTTGGCGTGCGCGGGCGGGATGCTCGTCCTCTGAGAGGATGGAAGAAGTCGTGAACGACTCGGTGAGATGCAGACTCTGACTCTGTGAGTCCGAGGTGTCGTCCATGGTGTGCACTAGGAGGGATTTCTCGCAGAACTGGGTGAGCAGGTCGTTACTGGCTGAAGCGTCCGTGTGAGATGGGTCGTCGTCGTCATCGTCGAGCGCAGTGGCATCAGCCGTGGTGAAGAAGGCGCCGTTTGAGAAAGTCGACACGTTCGCGGCGTGGGTTTGCGTGAAACCGAAGCCGGAGCCCGTGGGGAGCGGTCGGCGGACAAGTGGGAGCGAGCGCCATGCTGCTGCACATTGGGCCGTGGGCGGGGAATCGATGCGGTAGTTTGGGGTCGAGGTCGAAGAGATGGAGGAAGGGAGCTTCGAAGCCGGTGATGGTGCAGGATGATTCGACGATGGAGGAGCATGACGGGGGCCGGTCAAGATGAGTAATTTGGGCGTCATGACTGCCTTTTTGGATGGCGAAGCATGATGAACTTGGGCTCAAGCCGAGTTAGTGATTGACGTTTTGATGCTCCGAGGTTCATGGTTCATGGGGTTTGAGAGAGAGGGGGACTTTTCCAAGGTCCAACCAACGAACGGCATGCAAAAGGAAGCGAGCGTTGTTGTCGAGCGTTCGTCGTACGGGATCCACACGGATCGATCGGCACTTCTCTGGGTGGAGCCTTTTGACTGGCAGTATAGCATATGGCGGGCATATGCCTACTACACATGTTACAGGGCATATACTACCTATGTATATAGCCTTTATAGCTCCTTAAGTGACTTCAATTCTTGACTGGCAGACTATTGTGTGAGAATTCGTGAAATCGTGAAATCGTGAAATCGTACTGATACACTGTGGGTTTAGGCATGCTTAGCATATGTATGTACATACATACAGTATTCCTTCACCGCCTACCCAATTAGGATTCAGAGCCTCCACCCTGGAAACGAAGACGAACTTTGCTACAAGAGCCGAGGTTTACTATTATTATGCCCGCCCACTTCTCCCTGGTGAGATGTATTCTCATCGGCACTTGTATCGGCTTGCCGGGCGGGAACGTTTAAATTCACTCGGAAGACATGAAACAAACCATCATCAGGTTTCCTCCCCAGTGCGACTTGGCGCCAGCATATTATCTCAGGCCTCCTACAACAGAGCACCGCACTAAAACTGTTTTATTCGAGTTTTTTTTTTTTTTGCCCACTCCGCATTCGGTTTGCAATCCAGCCGTTTGACAGACACGTGGGGCCGAGGCTGAGGGAGGATACCAAACCGAACCTCGTTCACGACATTGACAACCAAGTTTTCATCACATCAGCATGTCCAAGTTCAACATCACGGAGCACGTCATTGACGCCTCTCACATCAGAGAATACGCCCGCGCCACTTCCGATGATCAAGATGCCCCGCTGAGGCTTCACATCAAGCAATACACGCCCAAGGACAACCCGTCACCACGCAAGGGAGACGTAACCATCATCGGTGGCCATGCCAACGGGTTCCCAAGGTACCGTCTACATCACCCCCGTCCTCTTCTTCTCATCAATATTAATAAAATAAAAAAATGGCACAACTCGTCTCCAGGAAATATACGAGCCGCTCTGGGATGAAGTCCATCGGGAATTGAAGAAGCAGGGCATCCGTATCCGCCATGTATGGATCGCCGACTGTGCATGGCAGGGCCAGAGTGGCATTTTGAATCAAAACGAGGGTCTCCTGGGTAATGATCGTACGCAAAAAAAAAAAAAAAAAAAAAAAAAATTTAACCACGTCCTCCTCCGTTCAAGAGAATCCGTGTGCTAACCGACCCCGACAAACGTAGCCGGTTGGTATGATCACGCCCGTGACACAATCCACATGATCAATACGTTCCGCATGCCGCGCCCCTCGTCGCCATAGGCCACTCGTTCGGCGGCAACATACTCATCCACGCCGCTCTTCTGCATCCCCGACTGTTCCACAGCATGATCATGTTGGATGCAGTCATTGCTCCGTACGGTACCGGGCCCTACCTGTTCAAAGCCGCAGCCGCGAGCGCCGGACGCAGAGACGTGTGGCCGTCGCGGCAGATGGCAGCCGAGTCATTCGCGAAGAGCCCTCTTTACCAGTCGTGGGACCTGAGAGTCTTGGACCAGTGGGTCAGATATGGGCTCCGGCTCGCCTCTGCCGATCCCGACGGGGAGGTGGCGCTCGCAACCACCAAGCACCAGGAGGTCTTTACCTTTTGCGGCCGTCATGGCCAGCGTTCGACGCCGACGGCAAAACATCGTCAATCCAGAATGGCTGCAAGACATTGATACGTCCCAGAAGCTCGACATGGCTCTGTTTCCTTTCTATCGTCCCGAACCAATCACCACGTTTCAACGCATCATCCATCTTCGGCCCGGCGTCGTCTTCATCAACGGGGGCAAAAGTCGCGTGGTTGTGGAACTAGAGGTCAAGCAGAGGACTGCCATCGCGGGCACCGGTACGGGAGGAAGCGGTGGCGTAAAGACAGGCCGCGTCAAGGAAGTCACGCATCCGGATCGCGGACACCTCATCCCCTTGGAAGACCCCGTCTTCTGTGCCCGAGAAATCAGCGCCTTTCTCACAAACGAGCTGGCCATTTGGACTGCCGGCGAAAGAGAGTATGAGGAGTGGGCAAAGCAATCAAACTATCAGAAAACTACGCTTTCCCAGGACTGGAAGACGCACCTCAAGCAATTCAAGGACAAGCCCAAGCCGAAGATGTGAGTTCCGCTGGATAGTAGTTAGTTAGATGCGCGTGGTCACGACACTTGCATCATCAAAGGATGAGACAACGTGTAAAAGGTAGTTTTGATTCATTCATACACAACCCGTGATAAAATACCCCCGCTTTTGCAAATTCTCTCACAAGATATGCAATCTACTATTTTGCCTATAGGCCGCTTCATATATCGCAGTTTTGTTTCCATCAATGTCTTGCCCAGTACTTTCCAAGCTCCATTTTCCAAAAAGAGAGAGTAAAAGTCGACTACATGTAGTACATGGTATCCTGAAGGTTGCGATGAACTTGCCTCACCGTCGCAGACGAGGACTCGGTGGATGAAGTGGCGACACTTTCTTCATCACTGACGTCGTATTCTGGGCGATGGGCTCGGGCTCGCTCACACACAATGTCGGCGTAGTATGCGGGTGGGCAAATACTGACGGCCTTGGTTGCGCGTCCAAACAAGTAGCACAGTTCATGTGTCAGGCGCTCAAGTTCATTTGCCGCCCGCTCACCATACTTGGACCGGAACACTTCGTCCAGCAGGACTGTGTAATGGGCCGGTCGTGCAGTCCCTTGCAATGCGTCATGAGCGGCCAGAAAGAAGTCCCAGTACGGGGCGAGGGTGATGCCACGGTCCACAACGGTGCCACTTTTGACATTGCCAGACCTAGACATGTCGTCCTTGTCCGTTGGATAGAACCGCGTCTGGTGTCGCTTGACAGACACAATGATGGTCAGTTTGGGCTGCTTCTTGTTGTTACAAACCAGTCGGCATGCAGCCCTGATCATGGGCAGTTCTTGGTCAATGACTTGCGCAAATTGGCCTTCTGACACGCCGTCGCGGAAAATGACAATGTTTTCAGGGAGGGCATTGCTGTTCTTGGACTGCCATAGCCGTAGACGAGCTTTGAAGGCCTCTGTGAGCGGGCCATCAAGCATTTCCTGCTTCGCCTTTTGCTCCCATGCCATGGCGGGCCATTGGGCAAGATCTTTGTCGACAGAGGCAACGAGGCCTACCAAACTGGGTGGCTCATTGCCCTTGGTCACGTTCATGTTGGTTGGGTGGGTGACATCATAACCAACGAACATTGTCTGGCCATCTTTCAAAAGGGCAAAATCATTCCTGAGCTTGTGGTTCACCCCCAGCCTTGAGATTGATCTTAAGGCCGACATTGCTGTAGTAAGAAAAGTTCTTTTCTTTGTACAGATTCTTCGCCACCATACAAGTTGTATGGATACCAAATTGGCAATCTCCAAGCCGCTTGATCTTGGTATACAGTCCTGTACTATCCTTTTGGGGAAGGACGAACATGATGTGCTGGATGCCATTCTTTGCCGCCCACCCGAAAAGGTTCTCGAGTCCATTATTCATCATAGCTGTCTTGAAGACCATGTATGACTTCGGTAGGTCGACTGGTGACTTTGCAATACTCACGCCCATATTTTTGGACAAAAATAAGACGAAGTCTTCCATGGTGGCTTTTGGAATTTGTCGACTGACATCGTTCTCGTGCTGCAACATATTTATGTAGGTCCACTTATTGATGGGTGCCCCAGGCTTCACTACTCTCACATCCCTCATGTTCCAAGAGCCGTTATATGGCGAAACTGAAACAGGCTTCCTCCCAGCATCGACATAAGCCACTGCTGGGACGGATAAAACTCTGCCATTTACAGTCGCCAGCTGCTTGCCGATGGATATGCCGAAATCCTCGAGGATGGAATTGTTATCGTACTTCAGTACCTCACGAGCATCCTGAGCGATGGAAAGGGCGTTCTCATACGGGGTGCGACAGGCAAAGGCAAGCATAGCCGTTGTCTCATCTGCCGTCAACTTGGCCTTGACACTTTGTCCCTGTTGAATTTCCAGAACTTCGGCCGGGAAAACGTGGGCCGTTTATTTGTGCCAAGATTCAGGAGTGGGAGATTCTGCAGAGTCATACCATATTCTTTCAGGGGTAGGTTAGCATAGAACCAACGGACAACTGTCTGTCTCGGGGTAAACTTACTCTTCTTGTAGTAGTCATGTACTGTAATGTAACGGCTTCCGTCGTCATCTGTGAGCCAGAACTTGATGTTCTTTGGCCCGGGATATTCCCAACCAGGCTCAATTTGCGGACGATTTGGGCCCTCTGCCATCGTCCCTGTCAATCGGTTCACCATGCCATTCAGAGCCTTACTCCGTCGAACCTTGGATCCATTGGCAACAGAAAATGTAGCCCAGACACGCGTCTTGGGCAGAAACTTGGCAAAGGCACCAACCAGTTTCTTCAGCCTATAATTATCCTGTGATACTGGCTGAATTTGAAGATTGTTCATTATCTCATTGAGTTTCCCAGAGACCCTGAAAACGCCATGGGTGATATTTGTGTTCAGCAGAAGACGTCCAGTGCCAATCCTGGCGGATTGGAAGAAACCCCGGGCGGCGATCAGCGCTCGATAATTCTGCATCAAGCTGGCTGCTGTTTTGTCCTTACCAAATGGAAATAATCTAGAGCTTCCGATGGAAGTTACTTCCCGAGCTTGATCGCGCGCTGTGACCCAAGATAATGTCCAAAGCATCAATTACCTCTGGAAACTTGGGATACGTTGTTCTTTCATCACGATCATCCATGGAGCGGGTGTAGGACACGAGGTCAGCTACACGAATCTCCATGGGTCCGCGAATAGTGGCTGAGAGTGTGTCAGGAGTTTGATCCTCGCTCTCTGGGGAATCTGTATAGACAGAGGGTTCGAGGTCAATTCCAACTTTTCAGACGAGACGATTTGGTTCTTGAACTGCGATGCCAGTGCAATCTTCTTGTTCTGGCTGGCCAGTTGTCGCAATACCTGCTGTACTGCGAGGTGGAGCTTTCGGCCTCTGACATCTTTGGAGCCACCTGGTTCCTTGCCCTTTTGGAATCTTCCTTGCCCTCTTCTTTGAATTCCACTTCGTACTTGTAAACGTACTCCGCCTTGACATGGACAGGGAAGTAGTTCGCCCACAGGATTACACCTTTGCCACTCGATCCAAAGGCAGGACGATATGGGAACACATTGCCAGAATCATCCCGTTGCTGAATTGACAAGGACCCCAACTGTGCCGTGACACCTTTGACAGACGACTTCTTCGTTTCAAGAATCTTATCCTCCAATTCGGTCACCGCCGAGTCAGGCCCAGGGACACGTCCTTCGGCGCTAGGTGCAATGTCAGTATCGTGGCATATTGCGTTGGAACGGCGAATTCCATAAAACATTTCTCGGCAATACAAACCTGTAGGCTTTCGACCGAGAGTCGTTCGGAGGGGCACCTCCACGGCCACCTCTGAAACCTCCACCTCCACCTCTGCCACCTCTATCAGAGCCACCTCTGGAGCCACGAAAGCTTCCTTGGAAGCCTCGGCCTCCGCCGCCTCTTCCTCTACCACCGCGATCCGACATGACAGACTGACAATATTGAATTCGATTGTGGAAAAGATAATGGATGTCTTCAGAAAGAACACGGAGTGGAACTGAGGGGAAGCAGAGCGCTCAAGCAAGTGTTTTTAGCGAAATGAAAAGCCCAGGTGAGAATGTCGTTTGCCGTGCCCACAAAAAGAAACCACAGGATCGCTAAGACGGTACGGGATTAATTAGGGCGGCGGCGGACTGTAATAAATATAATTGGAGCTCGGTCAGCCAAAGCACCAGCCTAAATATGTTGGTTCTGGCCAATGTGGTAATGATGAGCCAGAGATGGAATGCCGGTGATCAGAACAGGCAAGTTGCGCGTGTGCTTTTGGTTGAATTCGAATTGGTGGATTCAGAATGTTCACAGTACCTCACACTGTACCTACCCGTCATGGGCAGTTATTGGGTACCTAGGTAGTCAGGCTGCATGTGTTGCACGAACAGAATGTTGTGCGCCCGATTGCCTATGCAAAGACAGATCTCAATTCAGAACTATATCGCCGAATAGCCGTGAACAAGAACCCGATTCTATATGGGCTTCAGTGAATTCCCAAAGTAGGGTAGGACGTGGTACGAGTATCGCATATCTTCCTATTGTTTTCCACAGCACGCAGGTGGCAGTCAACGATGGACAGTGTGAAGATTGTGGAGAAGGAGGCGGCGGTATGATGACTGCTAGTCCCTGGAGGAATCCGGTCGGCTTGCGAATTCCCTTCCCTATTCATGACGCGCCAATTCCCTCTACATACATACGACTCCCTCGATGTATCTTCTGTACGCATTCAGAGAAGAAAAGATAGCGAGACGAAGCATCGCAAACGTGCTTCACTTCTGGTGCGACGCGTCACTTTTCAAACCACCATGTTTGCCGCCGCTGGGAAGGGCATTGTCTTCGAGCTCCTACATTACATCACCACCTCCTTTACTACCAGAAACCACGTCACCGAGTCTTCATGCCCCCAATGAGAGCTGCTGGAGGGAAACAAGGATTAAAATAAACTTGTTTCATCACTGCAGCATCATCCGTTCTCCCAAGGCCCTGTGGGAACATCCGCGCGCCATGCATAATATTACCCCTTGAGGAATCATCATTCGGACTGGGGCCGTGAAGGAGTGATACCACCCTCTCCGACCAACCGGCAATTTCCATCAAGCGCCCATCATCCAATCACCGCATCGGAGGATCGCCGCTTGAAAACGTGCCGGCAAAACATGATATATGTACAGGAAATTAGATATGGTCGGGTTTTTTTTTTTTTTTTTTTAGTTTTTGGAACATGCATATTATGTATATGACCTTGAAAACGCTGCCCCCACTGGTTCGGCATTGCTCGCTGAGACGGAATACATTGTATCTGCATACCGTTTTGACTTACACTTGCTGATATATCAGGTGAATACTCCCCAGAGAATCGATTCAGACCACAAGTACTCGAACAAGTAATTCATTTCCCCTACTCGAAGCACGTTCTCCCCTCAAGGCCCATCAACCTCCTCCCAACCATGGGTCTCGCCAAAGCAGCCATCAAAATCATCGTTATCCTGATCGTCATTGTCTTTGTGCTAGCTGTTCTTGCGGTGGTTCTGATAAAGATCAAGAGACGACGAAGCAAGCAAAGCCACATCCAAGGCGGAGAATTCCCACCGCCAGCACCATTACAACCACCAGGCTACGCTGCACCACAGCCTCAGTCGGCGCAATTCGCGCCCATGAAAGGAGGAAACAACAACGGATTCGTATAAGCCAAGTGAGAAGGAAATATCGCACATGAGCTGGAGAAGAACAACCGTCGTTTGTTGGAAAGAGTGTTGTGAAAACCTGTTGTGGCTGGCCCATGCGCGAACAAACAGGTCGTACGTGAGAGAGGTACACCCTCGATTGACTTGAGAATTGCGAATAGAAATGCGTTTGACTAACTGACGGAAAAAAAATGAATCGCAAGTGGGACATGCAGCGTCAAACCTTCATGCTTCACTCTTTGCCCCTGCACCTCACACCCAACAGCCTCTGTTCACGAATGGAGGACATGCCGATGATGGCTCACAAGCCGCCATTCTTGCGTTGACCATGAGAAAACACTATCATCAATGCAAGGTTCCGTGTAACAGCCGTACAACACCACGTAGATCAGACCCATTGCAAAACCCATCTGTCCTTCACAGCATCCTTCTCGACTGAATACAAAAGGTCCAGAGTCGCATCCGTCAAATAGCAACATTCTGCACACCTACCTCAAGTTGCGAATCGGTGTAAAAAAAAAAACCATCTCCAAAATAAATTCTTGCAAATCTATACTCAAGGCCTTCTATCAAAAACCACGAAACCCCCACCCTCCGAATCTTCAACTTCTGCCTCTGAACGGATTGCAGAAGGCCAACATGTGCTACAATTGGATGGTAGCGTACGTCTGTCCCTGCAAAGCACCGTATTGCGGACGGCGAGACAACAGGCGAAGAAGCAAACACCGCGACGGACACGTCATGATGCGGTCAACACTTCAAGGGCAATGGCTGTATTGCGATCGTTGGTTCATGACCGATACGGGAGACAAGAGACTGAATGCGTTTGCGTATCCAAAGGAGTGTCCTGATCTGCGAGTGGAGGACATTGATTCGAAGATAGACTACTGTGACTATTGCAAAGAGCATTGTACCCTTGAGTCATACGACAATATGATTTGATGAAAACACGGCTCAGTCGACAGGAGGGGGGCACGATGAGAGGGAAAGACAAGCGCGGTGGGATTAGCCGATTCAGATCAGGGCGATATTGGAGAGGGAAAACGATGTGAATGAGATTAAAAATGAAGTGGCGGTCAATGAATGGGCAGTTGTCATAAAATGGTTTCCGAAAGAACCTCCTACAATCCGAGCGAGGGTGTTTAATATCTCATTGCCATGTTAATGTGATCGCCGGGGTAAATAGTAGTACCGCTGCGATCAGTACCTCCAACGTAATCGCTCTCCGGTGGACCAAGGTACGAATACCGAAGATCGCCAAGGTCCAGAATCAGCTTCTCCAAAATCATGTTCGGATTTCGGAACCGCACTTCAATGGTGTGAGCACCGACAGTGACATGGCCAAGATTGTGGGACTTCTTCCACACACAATCCATGACTGCTACGTTCCAGCCTCTGGGAAGACCGCGATCATTGCCGGGATCGTCCTCTGTAAGCCGCAGCCGCTTGATCTCACCTCCATCCCAGCGCAGATCATACTCCATGCGGCTCTTTGGGTCCGTCTCGAGCGTCATATTGAACTGAAGCTCAAGGTTTGCATTGCCACGCTCGGAAAAGACATAGATTGGATACCGCAGAAATGGAAGGGTGTCAGGGTTGTTGAAGTCCTGCTTGAAAGGCAGAGTTACGGATCCTGAAATGGGATGACCAAGGGCGGAAGTGCCATGTACGGCGGTGTCGCCCATTTTCCCGCGTCAATTGCGAGGTGGCCGCTTGTTTCGACGAAGCCAGTGAAGTTGTCGGGCACTCTCCTGTTACGGACGGTGATGTGAACTTTTCGTAACCATCACGTGTGCCAATAATCTCGACGAATACTGACTCGTCAAAATTGTCTGGAACTTTTGACCAGTCGATAGTTACGATTACCTTGGTATCGTCATCATCGGGTTTGAGATCACCACTGTATAGACTGAGCTTGATCCACTCATGCTGTGGTTTTGCAACCCAGGCAAACGCCTTTGTTCCACGATGGTATACCTCGAAATATCGGTCTTGAGGGCCGTAAGGGGTGATGAATGGTAGCGTGACACCAGGTTCAAGCCATTTGCGAGATGGATGCGTCCTGTCCGAATCTTCGTTGATGTGCCCGGCGTTGACGCCTTCGTTGCCTTCTACAGCTATGCCCATCTGTCCAAGACTAGGTTCGAGTCCTCTCTAGTTTGTACATAGCATAGGCCCTCAATCATGTTTCTATAAGGCTGAGCACCAGTATCTCCGTATCCATAGTGCGGCTGCCTCATGATATGATTCCATTTGCCATTATTGATTGTGTGGTATTCTTGCATAAGGTCGTAGTCCTTGTCAAGAATCTTCAATGACTTGTGAAAGAGTACGTTAGTGGTGTTGCGGCGCTGTTTTGCAAACAATTGATTTCTGTACTGAGTCACCCGAAGCAAGGTGCACAAGTAAGATGCCTTGATAGGGTGAAGAACAAGCTGGAAGAAAGCCGACTTGTACTCGCTGCCAATGGTGGCGCCTATTCTTTTCGCATCCTGCAATAGAGACTTCCAACGGCCCACGATGTTATCGGCTTCGTGGTACTTCAACAGCACAAACGTGCTTGCGTCGACATGATCCTGTTTTCGAAGAGCAACTAGCCGGTCAAAGTCATACCATGCTTTTGCAACGTCTTTGGCTTGCTTGCCTCCAAATTCTCGCGTCGCCAACTGCTCATAATAGCTTGGGAACGAGTCCGCGCTGATACATTCAACATCCCAAGCGAGGTCGAACGCAAAGCTCATTGGAACCTCGCAAGGCTTGAGATCGCCGACATTGAAAACCCAAATACGATTTGCCCCTTCAGCATGCGCTAGACGTAATTGATGCCATGCTTTACCCTAAGTGTCTGGTCAGAAAGCATCTTGAAGAAGTGTGTGGAGATTTACATGCCAAGGTGTTGCTATTCATCCACCTATAGCATCGCGGATAGCCAGTGTACTGAAAGTGATAGTAATACTGGTTCATGGCAAGGTCAGTGGAGAGCATGATCCCTAGAATCTAGATAGGCAGAACGCATACCCCAGAGCCACCACTTCGTTTCTTTTCTTCTTCATTGGGGAGTCGACGAAGTGACGCAAAATTGTCATCCGCGAACAGCAGTGTGACATCATCCGGTATTTGCAAGCCATTATCATAGTACGTTTGGACTTCGTTGTAAAGAGCCATCAATTCTGGATGTGTACTTGTTAGTCAGGTCGGCCATGGAAAGCTTAAGCCAGTCAACTCACGTAAAACGCCGCCCTCGCTTCCATAATTGTCCTTGATGATGCTTCTTTGCACGCCCAACACTTCCGTCAAGATTTTCTTGGGATCGCTTCCACTGATGGGATTGTCACCTTCTGCGCGCATACCCATGGTCACGTAGGACTCATAAGGACGCGCCCGTTCGGCGCCATCCCTGAAATACTTTGTGATCTTTTCCTTGTTGGTCTCCCAATTCCACGTATTTTCTGGCTCCGTCGTGGACCATTCATTCATGGCTCGCTGCATGGGTTCATGGTGGGATGTGCCCACCACTATCCTGTAGGTATCAGCCAGAGCCTGATTTTTGGATCATCGATGAAGAATGACCTTCCTGGATATGGATAACCTCTCCACATGGCTGGCCACATGAAATTGGCTCTGAGTCTCAATAGTAACTCGAAGACGTAGTGGTAAAGTTAGAGTCGAATTTGGGACCAAATTTCTCATGAACCCAAGAATCCATTCCAGGTGCCTCGTCGTTGATGAAAATTCCTCGATACTTGACACTCGGCTCACCATTGAAGGTCGAAACGGGACGAGCATAAATCTCAGCATGTTGTTTTGGCGGAACATCTGCCCACCAGTACCACCTGCTCCAAAGTTGGTAATCGCGAAAACCTGAATTTTGAAAGAGATTCAACCTACGGGATACACCAATTTGCCCCGAAAGCGAGTAGATACCAAATATCGCACCTCTCTTATCACTTCCGGCAATGACCAAACCATTGTCGTAACCCTCGATAGGACTAGAGACGCACACGGTGATCCATGACTCCCATTTCCCACCAAGACGTGAGAGGTCAATTTTTTTACCTGCTTCTAGCTGCTTGATGGTGATGGATTTTGATAATGAGCCCACAATTATACAAGATTTGGATTTAGCTTGCCTTGCCGATGTGCTAAGCACAATGGAACCACCTTGAGGGGCAACCTTTGAGAAGTCTTTAGACAGGTTTTTGGCGGCAATGTGAACGCCTTGGAACTCATCGTCGTCAATGATGATATCTGCACCAACCAGACTAAACCCTTGACCTGGCTCGAACGTCACAATAGATTCCTCGAACATGTCGTTGATCGCCTCAAGAACAGCAAATGTACACGTCTTGTGAGAGAGCGAGAAGTAATGACATCAAATAACGGAAAGGGCAGATGATGCGGGGATTTATAGTGAGATCAAATAAATGAAATGATGGGGATGCGACGAATATCGAGGCTGCAGAAAATGCGTCACGAGGTTGTGGATGTTGGAGAATGCAACACTACCTCCTGCATCACATCAACACGAGACCAGCAACAGAGACCAAAACGAGAACAGAAGTCAACCAAGTAGTTCTTAGCAAAATCGTACTTTCTTTTGTGCCGCCTGGCAAAAGATCATATAGTTATGATTTGATCGGGCAGATGTAGAGTTCTTCTGGGGCGTACGGTGGGGACAAGCTTGCATGGACACCGATCTATCTCCCCACACTGGTGACTCTCCTCTGACCGTGTTGTCTCAGACCGATGAGTGACACGGAACGGATTCTGATGTATTGGGTGGGTGGCCTTGACCGTCAAGATTGAACCCGTCACTCGTTCAGCTGACACAAACCCTGCATCAAAGACATGCTTGGCGGCATGAATGGATCCTTATTAGTCTGTCTTGTGGATGTCGTCGGAGTTCCCCAAGTCAGAGTTGGGATAAAGGTTGATGAAGTAGTCTGGGCGACTCGGTGTGCAATCAAGTGTCAGTGTGACCAGCAGTTGCAATCTCGAGAATATCCTTTTCCAGTCCAGGCACCGAAAAGACTTGAATACCCGCCGACTCGAGCATTCCGCGCCCTGGATTCTGGCCAACGAACTTTTCGGGTTCCCCAGGCCCACATACACTTCCTTGATCCATGCTTTTTGACGGATGATACGCTCAACGCAAGACAACTTGCCACTCAGACGCTTGAAGCATGGTTCCATGGTCGTATACAGGGCATGAGGATTTTTGACGACGTCGGTGAGGCACTCTTCAGTTGTGGATAGCTGTTCTGCCAGCTTCAAGAAACAGCATTCCTCAGCATGCGTATTGCCTTTGCATTCTAAAGTGTACCCTTCGGCAATGGCCTGGCCGTCGTCAAGTTGGACTAGGAGTGCACCGACACGGAAATTGCTCGGCTTTGGAGGCGACTTCTTGGCCAGCTCCAAGGCACGTTGCAGTGATGCCAGATGATGTTGATCCGTTCTCCGAGTCATATTGACGTGGATGAATGTGGTTCAAGGAGGTCAGAGGAAAGCACGTGGCACTGTTGCAGGAGCCAAGGGGAACGAGTCTTTGAGCGATCGGGCAATTGAGCCGGTGTGATTGATGATGGCATGGGGTTAATAAACCAACCTGATGATCGAGTCCGTAGGACCGTTTACGCCTGCAACGATGCCCCGCCCATTATTAAAGCTGGGGATCCACAGGCAGCTCTACGACGTACATACAAATGTACATACATGGAAACACGCGCCGCGACGCGTGATCCTTTCGGTAACAGCTTGTCACACTCGACCTCACCGAGTTCAACACCGCGAACGGATTTCTGTGCATCCATGAGATCCGCCACGAGACAAGACACTACACAGCTACCATGTCAGATATTGAAACTCTGCGGACGGTGAACCACCGGTCATTGATCCGTATGAAACCTTGAGATTGGAAAAGCAGGCTACAGCCGACCAGGTCAAAAGCGCATACCGAAAGGCGGCACTGAAGAATCATCCAGGTGAGCTAGCTTTTCACGGTAAGCTGATGTAGTCACCGGCTGACCAATTTTCTTAGACAAAGTCTCCGACGAAAGAAAAGAAGAGGCCCATGCCAAATTCCAAGAAGTTGCCTTTGCTTACGCCGTACTCTCCGATCCCGTCCGTCGCAAGCGTTACGACACTACCGGCTCAACCTCAGAATCCATTGTTGATGCAGATGGCTTCAATTGGAGTGACTACTATCGAGAGCAGTTCAAGGATTCAATATCTGCTGATGCAATTAAGAAGTTCGCCGAGAAGTACAAGGGCTCGGATGAAGAGAGGGACGACGTGTTGATTGCGTATGAAGAATGCAAAGGAGACATGGATCAATTGTTTGAGCGAGTGATGTTGAGTGACATCGTAGAAGACGATGAGAGATTCCGCAAAATTATCGATGAAGCAATTGTCTCGGAAGACGTTCCAGCATTTGACTCCTACACGAGGGAGCCCAAGAAAAACGCTCGGCTCGTCTCAAGGCAGCAAAAGCAGAGGCCAATGAAGCAGAAGATTATGCCAAGGAGCTGGGCGTTCACGATCGGCTCTTCGCTAAAACGGGAAAGAAGAGCAAAGGTAGCTCAGAAGATGACCTTGCTGCCTTGATTCAGAAACGACAACAAGACAGGTCAGCCAGCTTCCTGGACCGCCTGGCTGACAAATATGGGGCGAGCAGCACCAAAGGGAAAAGGGGCAAGAAACGAGTAGGAGAGGAGGATGAGCCATCAGAGGATGCTTTCCAAGCCGCAGCCGCCAAGTTAAAGAGCAGCAAGTCAAAACGTGCTAAGAAGTAGAAATCTTCTGGTCGCTTGCTTTTCAAAAATCCAGGAGTACGGGTCAATAACTTCTCGCGCGCCAGAGCGGGATATGTGCTATTAAGAGAGCTTTGATGGAACTGGTTATGATGCATGGCATTGCTGTATAGTATGATTCAGGAAATCGGATACAGTACGGAGTCCGGAATTTATTGACTGGCTAATGTGAAGCACTGTGTCTAACAGACCACCACACTGCAATTGAATCATGTTTACACTTGAGTCAAGCCAACAAACGTACGGAATACGGAGTAGATTCAATCAATATCAATTTTGTTACAACATGACTTGGGACAATGTCGAGTGGGTAGTGGGGTCAGGGCGTGACGCGAACTGTCACTGGGGAAGGCACAGAGCAGACTCCCTTCCCTTCCCCGGTGGAGCCTTCCGTGCTGCCTGTGCAGTGCAGTACAAAGGTACTCCGTAGCCTGTGAAACTTGTTGGTGTCCATTACGCGAACCTCTCGACCATCTGAATGGCATAAACAACATCAGCCGGAGAATCCTTCTTCAAGGCGTGAGGGCGCACTCTGTGACTCTCGGAGGCGCGCGTTCGCAGTCACAATCATGCCATGACTGACGCGTGCAAGACCGAAATCTATCCACGATACTGCTTTCACCTGTCACCTACTGTCAACACCTGGTGTTTCTTGCCAGCGCTCAGGATTCACGCTCTGCAGCAACATACAGGCTTTGAGGGTAAGCACCGCCGCATTCTTAGGTCTTTGGCAGATGACCGACTCTGACTCGAACTCAAGGCGAAAACTTCTTCTTCTACAACAACTTGCCGATAAAATGGGCTCGCATCGTGGGATCTGTTGTCGCAATCGATGAATTTTCTGGACGACGCGTCTTCACTTTGGATGACAGCAGCGGAAGATGCATAGAGGCATGGGTCCTGCTTCCATCATCCACCCCTGGCAGACCTGTTCCAGAACTACAGCAAATTTCAAAAGGGGGCGAGCGTAGCGGTTCAAGCTGGGAAAGCCAGCATGTTTTGTGACCTCTCTTATCAAGCCCTTACAACGACATCGACATTGGCCATGTTCTCGATGTGAAAGGCAGCTTATGCAGCTTCAAAGGACAGATGCAAATCAAAATTGAAAAGTTTGCAGTTGTCAAGAGTACTGCACACGAGATTGTTCTGTGGCAGAAGAAATCTAAGTTCCAGCGCGACATCCTGCATAGGCCGTGGATCTTGAAACCAGGAGTTATTCGGCGATGTCGCAAAGAAGCTGAAGGTTCAGAATCGAGCTTGGAACGAAAAAGAGGCATCCGAAAGCGAGCACAAAGACTGCTTTGAGCACAAGGGATTCAACAAAGCCTTTGATTGGTCAGACTTCCGAATGTGCCCAATCTAACAAAAAGGAGAAGAAACCACAGCCTGCGGAGGTTGCTGCGCGATTGAAGGAATTGATTCGGGACGGTTCGGCGAAGGGTAAGTATAGCGCATTGGGTCTTTAGTTGGCTTGTAGTTTTGTCATGGAGCTATCATTATGGTCTTTTCGCGGCCCTATTTTTCTTTAGGTACTAATTTAACTTGGTGTTTGCGAGTCACAAAAATCAACGTTCATATTGGAGCTCCGGATATGGAGAGCAACGGTGATCCTTCCTCAGATCTGGGGTCACTAAATGCGTATATCGCGTTTCTTGAATGCGCATATCGCGTTAGTCCCAAAGCGGAAGAAGTACCTTTCCACCTAATCCCCGCTAAATATACCAGCTCTTTTGCAAATGCAGGCAGCTTACTATAACGTGTAACGCTTGCAACCTCTTCTAACGTAACGTAAGTAATACCTAGCAAGTAAGCAAGAGATTCATAGTGGTTAAATCCGCTGTTGGGGTAGTTATAATAGCTTTAATAAATTAAAATACCTTTAAATAATATCGCACATATAGGCACCTCAATTAATAGCGAAAATCAACAGACGTGAGAATTAGGTGTGGGGACCGTCCTTCCGGATTAGGACTCATTCGATATGCGCATTTAGTGACCCTCAGATCTGGCATTCCGCGACCCACTTACTCACAGAGCAGAGCAGTAGTGTTGCAGGAAGAGCGGTAGGGTCTTTCCTGTTGTGCTGAAGCGCTTTCATACCACTTCTTCAGAGTCATGTCATAAATGCCTCTGTCTGTTCTTGGAAAACTTGGAAGCTTGACTTGTGAAAACCTCATGAGCATCACCGCTTCAACAATTTTTCAAACGTTCGACTACTCCTAAGAAATTACGACGATACTTTGTGTCCACTTCTCTGACTGTCCATGCAGTAAACCTACAACCTATAACCTACAACCTACAACCTACAACCTACAACCTACAACCTACAACCTACAACTGTTCAAAAGGTACCTGAATTCCCGGGGTTCCGTTGCACGATTAACCACGTCTGTACTAGTCCATTCACTTGCATGAAAAATCGTGAATCACCCTCAATGCCCTGAAGATTTGAGGATATGTCTGTCTACCCGAACAATGTATAAATTGAGAACGGGCCTTTCGCCTTCCTTTGACGACCATGTCTCGACACCGACATAACCAGTGGTAGTTGGTGTTGCTTGGACTACGAAGGCCCATAATGGAAATACGTCTATTACTTGTGTTGTCAAACTGGCTGACAATCAGTTTAGCGTACCTACATCGTGAGCTATCACATAATACCTCCGCAGACCACAAACAGTTAAGCGCCGTCACTTCAAGCCGAACCCCGTACCATTTAAACAGGCACGACTTGGTACCTACTAGCGCTACAGTCAATCTTTGGGACAATTTTACCAGCACTCAGCCTTACGCTACGACCACAGGCCAAACTGGGGTATTTTCAAATAGCAGAGACGCCCAAGCACCCGAAGAACCCGAACACACACTAGGATCGATTGATGTGTTGTTGGTAGATGAAACAGCCCTGTTCCCAGATAATATCGAACAAAACAAGAGAACAATGGCGAGTCACAACATTTTCGCAAAGCCCATTGACACCAAGGCACCACCATCAGGCATCCCCAACGACACGATCATCCTGTGCCGCGCAAAGGAATTCATTCAGCGGCACCGTTGCAGACCAATAAGTTTTACTCTAATTTCTTCTTGGGGACCAGAGAGGACCCGCTTTCACGTTCCCGTACTCTGTCTCTTGGGCCGGCGGCAAAGGCGCGAGTGGAAGTTGGGGGATGGCTTGTTCACACATCGAAGAACGACAAAGGGTCTTTGGGAAGGAGAAGATTAATGGAGCCTCCTCGTACTATCTGAACCCTGTAGGGATTCAATCCATGGTTCTGTCGGCCAAGGAACTTGGATGCGAAACAGCCGTATCAACAGACAGCATAACAGCATTCTCAGCCCGAGTGCACCTGAGCAAGAATAGCACGGCTCCCCAGCAGTCTCGTTCCTCTGGTGCAAGGAATGGCCTATATTACGGCACAATACGATGGATCTATCCCTTTGCTGCAGTCGGGGTCTTTTTCAAGGCTGTAAGTCGGGTTACACAAAACCCCAAAGACAATGTCACGAAATACAATTTTCACTTGGAAGATGGGACCATCTGGCGTGTGTATGCGTATCGGACCAAGGGCGAGGAGCTTGATCTCAAGGTCATAAATAATGGTTTGGCCGAGTCCAAACATGCCTTCCATGGAACCATCCAAGTTTGCAAAGACCCCGGCACCAAAGGATCAGAGGATCTTCTTGATGACGGAGCAGGATCTATCCGTCACACTGACCTTATCAGGATCTGTGTTCGGAAAAGAAGGCACGTATTCCTTTGCATTCGAGAAAAGTGGACACCAGCTCGGCCACCTGTATGTGTACGCTCTCCCGCACCACTTATCGTCGTTTAACGCGGAGACGATGAAGCGAGTTCGAAATGTTCAGCTTCAATCACCTACGAAGGGAAACGCTACTCTGGTGAAGGGCACCGAGTGGACAATGGTTGAACGACACATGCCTACAGACATGGATTTCGCTCCTTGGCGGCCAGATAAAGGCCCGTTGAAGCATCTTTCTGACAAGGCTAAAAGTACTATACGGGCAGCGGCGGTCAAAGAGCTATCACAAAATATTGTTGCGCAAACAAACTTGGACTCCATGTACTTCAGTGGAAAGGTGCGTGACTTGATGGTGCATCATGGGATCTCATACTGATCTGAACTGGGAGTAGGCATTAGCTAAATTTGCCACCATTCTGTATGTCATTGACGAGCTTCTCGGCGACAAAGCATTGGCAAAGAAGGGTCTCGGTCCGTTGAAAGCTGCTTTCGGCACTTTTGCAGCCAACAGGCAAAAGTTCCCGTTGAATTACGAAAGTAGGTCACCCCTCCAATCTCGCTCATGATGCACTCGCTAAAGCTGCCGTTTGATTAGCGGCGTGGGGGGTTGGTGTCTTCAGCCAGCTACGAAACAGGAGACGCTGGCGTCGATTTTGGAAACACATACTACAATGACCATCATTTCCATTATGGCTACCACATACTGGCTGCGGCAACGATTGGACATATCGACCAAGCATGGGCAATGGCAAACAAAGACTATGTCAACTTACTCGTACGAGACGTAGCCAATTCTAGCAAGGATGACAAGTTCTTCCCCATGTGGCGCAGCTTCGATTGGTACCATGGCCACAGCTGGGCTCATGGTCTCTATGCCGCCATGGACGGCAAGGTACATCGTATTATGTTGTCGAGTACAATTCACAGTTGAGGAGCTAACTGGCTGTGCTAGAACCAAGAGTCTAGTTCTGAGGACATGATGTGTGCTTATGCGCTGAAAATGTGGGGAAGGTGAGCAACAATACAGATATTGAAATGAGGTAAGTTGTGTGAAAAGAGAACGCCGTCGAACACTCAGCATCTTGACTGAACATGTTTTGCAGAGGAAACCTTCAGCTGTCCATTATTGCACGCAGCTTGCAAAGTTACTATTTGTATAAAAACGACAACACTGTTCAACCGAAGCAGTTTATTGGGAACAAAGTAGCGGGCATCCTTTTTGAGAACAAGATTGACCATACAACCTACTTCGACCCGAACATAGAAGCCATTCAGGGTATACATATGATTCCCATACTGCCCCCATCGCTATATGTGCGAGACGAAAAGTTTGTCAGAGAAGAGTGGGAGGCGTATTTCAGCAACGGACGCATAGACAACATTCGCAACGCTTGGAAAGGTATCATCTATGCGAATTATGCCACCATTGAGCCTCAGAAAGCCTGGGACTTCTTCACCTCTAAAGACTTTGATCCACAATGGCTGGACGGTGGTGCATCTTTGACTTGGTATATGGCATTTTCGGCCGGTATGTTTACGTTTGTGAAAAGTAATGTTGGTATGCGGCGATGCTGACAATCGAACAGCATTGGGGGTTTGTAGTCTATTCGTTGCGGCTTCGATTGAGAACACAACCGGGTTAAGAGGGCGCGGGGTCGGCATTGATGTCATGGAGGAGACCAGGAGTGTTCATTTTGCTTCTCCCTAATTCCCTCCACGTTGTACTAGCTTAGCTTGCATTCAATACGACGGGCACTCACTGCGCAAGTTTGTGAATATCAAGATGCATTATCCCACCATCGCAGCAGATGCTATTTGCTGAGCCGCGAGCGTTGAAGCTGAAGCAGATGCCACATCGAGTAACGAGAGCCCCGGGCACATCATTGACAGCACCGTTGAGATGATGCACAAGAACTGCTCTTAAGAGGCATACATTGCCGGCTGCCTCTGTCCGCGTTGGCATCATGTGACAGATGTCTCAAAAGGAGCACCAAGTTTCTTCTGAAAAAACCTCATCATATAATTGATCCAGAGTCCTCTGTCTAACCTTGCTTAACTGGTCCTTCTTGCCGCTGCTTGCAGCAGGGTTTGCTTGCGCAAAGAGAGTTCCAAGTCTTTCCTGGATTCTTTCCCACAGAGTTCTGGATCCTAGTGATGCCAAAGTTGGTGTTCCTCTTCGAGATATCTATCACATAATGCCAACGCGGGCAGAGGCAGTCGGCAATGAATGCCTATTGAGAGCAGAAGGTGTGGAGGACATCCGTTATTATGACGGATGAGGCCTCTATCGTTGATAAGGTTCTCGACCATGGATCAATTAGTTGATCACTTAGACCTTTGGCTATCCCTGCCCCTGGACATTGGATTAGATTGATCTCTGACGAATCATTAGTCAGAGGGGTCTTCAAAGGTCAGAGGGCCTCGTCAGAGAACCTTTCTGACAGTCAGAATGTGCTCAAGCAAGCGCTGCTGCAAGCAGCGGCAAGAAGAACCAGTCGTGTAAAGATTAGACAGAGGATCCTGGATCAATTACATGATGAGGTTTTTCGGAAGAAATGGTGTCCCTTTTCGAGATACTGCCGCGATGGTGTTGCGTCATGTCAGGCAGCGTCTGGGAGGGAAAATGGAATAAAAGCATGTTGTCAAACGTGGCCGTGAATGCCGAACCCGCGATGTATGATGTACAGTGAACAGTGAAGTGTATGTTCTCCGTAGTCAATCATGTCTTTTTCTCAAGGTGTAGTTGTTAGTGCCTGCCAGCTGGAGTGCGAGATGATGAAGGGGAACCGATCGAGCCGAGTGGAACAGGTGGAACAGCGGCCGACCCCGCCCATCTTTATTTTCTACTTTATTTTGGCGTAGCTGTTGTGATGGTTGTTGTTGTGGTGACGTTATTTGTGGCATGGGCGATCTCATCATGGGCGAGGGGAGGTAAGGAGGCCTCCCGGGCACCCAGGGACGGACCCATCGTTAGGCGTAAAGTATAATGCTGTAAGTAGGTCACTAATGTAGTCAATAGTGAAAATCAGCAGACGCAAGCCACACTAGAATTGAGTGTGTGGACCATCATTCCGGAATAGGACTAACGCGGCATGCGCATTTAGTGACCCTGTGTTACGGCTCCTCGGGTTGAAACTGAAACAAGCACAGAGCGTTCCACACCTCGTCATTTTGACGGCCCAGCAGGGTTTTGGCAAGGCATGACGATGGGCTTCTTTGCAAGTTGCTTGACTCGCCTTCTCGTGTGTTCGCCTGTGTGTGTCTCGTCTCGTCTCTCCTTCAACAGTTCCGTCCGTCAACGAAGCCACGCCACGTCGCCGCCTCGTCCTCTTCCCTCTTCATCTCGGCATTTCACCAGGAACAAGAACCGAGACCGCAAGAGGTCCAACTTGCTCGTCTGTTGAACAAGTATAGATAGACTTGGGACACTGGGACTTGCTTGACAACTTTGAGCTATGGTTTTCGGAGGTCTCGGTAAGCTTTAGCTTTTCTTTCACCGAAGCATTGACGACTTGTCGCTAGTTGTCGCTACGCTACACACGGAGGGCAGGGCGGAGAGGAGGGAGGAGGCCCTTCATTTTTTTTTGCCTTTATTCAATCCACATTTGTCTGGGACTACGGATAGACGCCACAGAGATGGCGTCGTCACTCCCCGCCTTGAGTTATCAAGAGATTGTTCTATGGCCCTGCTGCTATCCGCTCGTCCCTTTTCCTCTTCCTTTGTTTTTCTTTCCTGATACTTTTATTCTTTTTCTGCCCTTTCGCTCGCCTTCCCACACACTTTATCCACCAAAAGTTCTGGGAGCTTCTTGGCTGTCATCGACGAGATACTCTTGCCTCATTTCCCAAAGCTAACTCGAAGCTGGGCACGCAACAGTCAGCGAATCGTACCGACATCTTCGTCGCCAAATGGCAAACAACAAGTCGAGAGGCAATGCCGACGAGCAAACGCCACTGATCAATGGCGAGTCCGCTTCGTCGGCTCATGCTGGAAACTACATTACGCAACATTCAAATAACAGTGTCTACTCTTTCTTCTTCGATCACAAGCACACTCCTGGCAATGACAGCGACTCCGTCGTCGTGCGCAGCGCTGCTTATACCTGGCATGTTACCAAGGTGACGCTTCTCAGCAGTAAGTAAACTTACCTTTCAATCTTGGACAAATTGAAAAAAAAAAAAAATCATGAGCAATGGGGCTTTGCGCCCATCGCCGCTTGTGATCTTGACGTGTCAAAGAACTAACTCAACCTTTGCCAAGACTATGTCAACTTCTTGCTGGTCATGGTGCCGGTAGGCATTGTGGCAGGTGCGATGGGATGGAACTCTACCGCCGTTTTCACCATCAACTTTTTCGCCATCATTCCCTGGCTGCCGTTTTGTCGTTTGCTACCGAGGAGATTTCGATCAAGCTGGGCGACACGATGGGTGGTCTGCTAAACGCGACTTTCGGGAATGCTGTCGAATTGATTGTGAGTGGCCCGGCACACTTAACAGCTATCTAGCGTACCAAAGATCTGCGCACTAACTATTTGCTGCTATATAGGTTAGTATTGTGGCTCTCAAGGAGGGTCAGATTGAGGTCGTACAATCGTCAATGCTTGGTTCTATTCTGTCCAACTTGCTATTAGTTATGGGAATGTGTTTCTTCTTTGGTGGCTTGGTTCACCGGGGACGCAATGGCGCCGGTACAGAGCAGACTTTCTCCGGAGCTGTCGCCCAGACGACTTGCTCTCTGATGACCTTGTCCTCGGCGTCGCTCGTCATTCCCGCCGCTGTGAGTGCTGCTTCTTAAACCCGCCCTTGTTCAAGAATTTCTCGTTCACTAACACATGGCTTGATTAGCTTTATGCCGTCCTCGACCAGAACAAATCTGGCGACAAGAACCAGAGCATCCTTATTCTGTCCCGCGGCACAGCCATCATCCTTTGCTCCTCTATGTCCTGTACCTTGTCTTCCAACTTCGAACTCACAGCAATCTTTTCGACGCAGAAGTCCAGGCTGGCGCCGAAGAGGACGGTGAAGGCGAGGTGCCAACCATGGGCCCGATCGCTGCCGGCATCGTCCTGGTTGTAGTCACAGTTTTAGTTGCTGTTTGCGCCGACTACTTGGTAGGAAGCATCGACGATATTGTGGAGAGCGCCAATATCAGCAAAGCATTCATCGGTCTAATTCTGATTCCTATCGTCGGGAATGCTGCTGAGCATGTCACTGCCGTCGTTGTTGCTCTGAGAGACAAGATGGATCTTGCCATGGGTGTTGCTATTGGCTCGAGCATTCAGATTGCGCTCGGTGTCACCCCTTCCTTGTCATAGTCGGCTGGATCATTGACAGCCCATGTCGCTGCGCTTTGAAACCTGTAAGTTTTGTATCCCTGTTGACAACTCACGCCTGTGCCAGGCGACATGGCTAACTTGTGCCTTTACAGTCGAAACCGTTGCGTTTGCCGTCTCCGTTCTAGTCGTTACATACACGGTCCAAGATGGCAAGTCCAACTATCTCGAAGGTGCCATGTTGTTGGGCTTGTACATCATCATCGCAGTCGCGTTCTACGCCACTCCTAGCGGTGCCTTCGACAAGGCTACTTAGTAGTTGGGTTGAAGCCACATGGGTCTAGATTGATGTCGGGTGGTTAACGAGAGCTGCAGTGGAGATGGTATTTTGGAAATCTTCACATTGTACTACTAGGAATTGTTTGGTTCATGTTTCTTTTAAAGAAAAGAGAAAAGAAGGGCCGGTCAGGAAAGGCCCATGTCTACTAACACGGCTGGCTCTACGGCAGTTTCCCAGTTCTGCTGAGGCGGCGTATTTTTATTATCGATTTTTCTTCCTCCACGGGATGGGGTCGGCTAATCAGTCGGCAAAGAGGATGCGGCGTTGAAGTTAATCAGGTAAATTTCATTTTGTTCGCCATGTCAGTCTATGTACTGGTGAATTTTGGACCATCCATGTCACCCAAATGCCTATTTCCAAGACGTGACCAAAAGGAAGTGAAATAGTCCATGCGTGAAACATGCCAACTGACCCTACGCAGTGGGTTTTGAAATGGGTGCAATGACTCCCTGCTTCATCAAGACCCGTGGTTTGGTGCTATCCTGGAACGTCTCCTTCGTCATCCATTCGGGTCCAAGCGGAAGTCGTAGTGATCGCTCGTACTGCTGCTTGGATTCATACTGATGAGGTAGTTGGGAGGCCAGGTATCGATCGTTCTGGCGCATTCGTTAGTTGATGTCGCGTCCGTGCTACTTGCTGTATTCCATAGCATCCCCAACCCGTGTGTTCCACATCTCTGCATTGGTGTATGGAGTACACACGGAACAAGTATGGGGAAGACTCAAAACTCACCTTTCTGATGCGCTTCTCGTTGATAATTACTTTATCCAGCTTCGCATCCTTCCTGTCCTTCCTCTTCACACCCTCCACCTTTGTCAAGAAGCGGCCCTGATGCCTCTTCTTCTCACGATTACTCACGCCGTCGCCGACCCAAGATCCCCACCCAGGGAGCGTGTTGTCAATGACCTTGTCGTCGTCTGCCTCGGCAACGGCGTCTTTTTCGCGGGCGAATTCCGTGACGACGTCGTCGCCGGCAAAGGCGCGTGCGATGAGGGCCCGGTCGCGGATTGCGAGGGGGAGATGCTGCTCCGAGTCGGAGTCGGAGGGTTCGTCCTGGTCCTGGTCCTGGTCCTGGTCTTGGACTTGGTCATTTGTCTTTGTCTCGGATTGCTTTTGGGAAGAGGAGGATGATGACTTGGGGGTGCGGCTACGAGAATATTGGCGTTTAGGTCGAGATCTTCGCTGCGGATGGGAGCTGCCTTCTTGCGGCGCGTTTCGCCGCGAGACCAGGCTCCTGCTGTGGAGGGGGTATGGGGAGGAAGAAGTAGCTGTGGCAGCGGCAGCGGCAGAGGCAGAGGCAGATGATCTGGACTTGTTGGTGATTACATCGACATCTTGATAAGGCGAAGATTGTCTCCGGGTGCAGAACGCCTGGATGTGTCCAGGATAGGCTTGTCTTTGGAGTCCGCGACGCCGTAGCTCCTGCGTCCAACTTGATCGGGGTCTTGCTGGTCATCTGATTCGTGACTGTCTTCGCCGTCGAGATCGCGACGGATTTGACGAATCATGTCGTCGTTGGCTTGCTTCTTGGCCGCCTCGGCTTTCTGCATAAACTTCATGCTCATTAAGCCGGACTGGGGCCGGCATGCTCGTCTTCGAGCTGGCGGAGCTGGCGACGAAGATCTGCGTCATTGTCGTCGCCAGAGTCACTGCCAGAACTGCTGGTTGCGTCCGAGTCGGAGTCATCTGCTGCGCCTGTCTTGCCCTCTTTTCTTCGACGCAATTCTTCGTCCTTGCGCGCCATTTCTGTCAAGCCAGCGCGGAATTCTTCATCCCATACGGCTCGTTTGTTCCTGGACCCGATCTTGGCCCATTTGCTCTCCTTGTGGCGCTGGCCGACGCGTTCTAGGGCTCGTCGACGATCCTGCGCTTCCCGTTCATCTTCGGAGTCGATCTCGCCCGCTTCTTCCATGGCCTCCTTGGTAGCCATTTCGTCTCGCTCTCGTTGTTTCCTGTGAACCCTGTGGTAGGCCTTGCTCTTGATCTTCTTGATGCGTTTGGCGCGCTTGGCCTCACGGGAGCTGAGCTCTCGCTCCATGCGCTTCTTAGCGAGTGCTTCCTGGCGGGACAGCTCGTTTCCTTCTTCGTCATACTCCTTGGGCTTGGGTTTGGCTTCCTTTTGCAGCGAGAGCCCGCTCTGCTCCATGATGGACATGATGGTGGATTCGAGCTCGTTGCTGGGGTTGGTCGACAACGGTTGCATCTCAGCCGTGTTTATCCCTGCCATGTCTGAGTTTTGCGGAAGCGGGAACACAAGATGCTCAGCTCGTCGGTTCTGCTTGACAGTTTCTGTCCATCGGGCCAAGGTTTCATTGGTCTTGTCGAAGGCTACGCTTCGGTCTAAGCGGCCTTGTTCTCGTCTGGATAGCGGGACGGCAAGTTTCTGAGCGGCGCCGGGGCGCTTCTCCTTGGCTTCTTTGTTCATCAACTTGACAGACCTCTTTAGCAAGGCATCTTTAAGACCTGTGAGGCCCAAGTCACCGAGAGAAAGTTTCTGGCCGGTGCTTGATGCGGACTTCTCTTTGACTTTTTGTTGGCCACCGTATTCTGAAATAAGTCCTTGCAATGCACTGAGCTTTTCTGGGTCGACTTCGGCATCCTCCTCATCCTCCTCATCCTCATCATCGTCATCATCGTCTTCCGAGTCGTCTTCACTTTCCTCAGAGTCCTCAGATCTGGACTCGTCGTCCGCCTGCGGCTCTTCGTCCGATTCCTCTTCCCACTGATCGAGAGCTGTTGCCAGATCGATGGCCTCTGCGCCAAGAGTCTCGCCTTCGTCGTCATTTGAGTCGTCTTCAGAGTCATCTTCCTTCTATAGAATGAGTTAGCAGGGTTTCCTTTCCTCTGTGATTAAGCCACCTACCGGCTTTGATTTGCTACCTCGAAAAGAGTATTCCTCAAACTTTTCGTTGTCACTGTCACCAAAGGCGTCATCACTCTCGATTTCAGAGTCCTCGTCATCTTCTCTCATCCCGCCGAGGCGCCACTCATTGCCTTCGCTGTCGCTGCCATCTTCAGCATCGTTGACGTCCCTCGATGGTCCCCTCGCCTTCTTCTTTTGGGGCTGCTCTTCGTCCTCGTGCTCGTCGTCATTGTCATCGTCGTCTCTACCGTGTTTCCTCTCTACCTCGGCGTCGAGTTCTCTGGCTCGCGGGGTCTTCTTGAATTTGGCTGGGTACATGTCCTGTGCAATCCCAAAGGCATTCAGGGCATTCTTCTGCGACCTGGCTTTGGAGCCTTTCTTAGCACTAGCCTTGGCCTTTGGCGCGGCCGTCAACGACCTGCCATGCGCTTGTCGCCCCGGCATTTTCGCTGATTTTGGTGCCGACAATTTTGATTGTACTCGGCAATGGACATTAAACACCTTGAATGTGGTGGCGTGCCGCTGTGCATCTTTTACATTTTTCTGCCGACCTTGAAAAGTTTTGGCGGTGAAGCTAGCTGGGACTTCATGGCGGGGACCCTTGCCCTTTTCGCCACCCCACCCTCAGCGCAGAAGTAATTATTAGTGCTACTCCGTAATACGTACAAACCGACCTTTAGACTGTCTCCGGCTGGGTAACTGTCTCCCGGTGTTGCGACAAGATGACTCCTTCACCCCGGCATCCGGAGGGTAGCTCTCCAAGCATATCCTCGGTTCTTCGCCTTCAATCAATGCCTCCGACAGACGACGGCGCCACAGCAGCGCCTCGCTTCCAGAATCCTCAATGTCGTACGATCTCGAGGCTTTGCTGATGCGAAGCCTATAACACCACTGGGGGCCTGGCAGACCACGTTGCATCACGGTCTACATCGGCCCAGGCCCAGGAACTGGCCAAGACGGCCTTCCCCAAGACAAATCCCAAGAATGTTGCGTATTGGCTCGTCGGTAGCGCCGCCAGTGTCTTTGGAATCGTTGTCTTGGGCGGTTTGACGAGATTGACGGAGTCAGGGTGAGTGCAATTCCGAGTCCAGTCAATATCTCTCCTTCAATGTCGCAAAAAAACGCATCAAGCCACTGACTGTCCATCTATCAATCCTCAGACTTAGCATCACGGAATGGCGCCCCGTCACCGGCTCATTGCCCCCAATGTCCCAAGCCGACTGGGAATCCGAATTCGAAAAGTACCGCACATCTCCCGAGTTCAGGCTCCTCAATCCACACATGACCCTCGACGAGTTCAAAAGATCTACTTTATGGAATGGGCACACCGCATATGGGGCCGCTTCATCGGCATATCGTTTGTCGTTCCCACGCTCTACCTGATCGCTCGTCGCAAAGTCACTACCAAAATGGCATTCAACCTCCTTGGTATATCTGCCCTCATCGGCTTCCAAGGTTTCATCGGCTGGTGGATGGTCAAGTCCGGACTCAAAGACGATCTATTCGCGCCCGGATCCCATCCTCGCGTCTCCCAGTACCGTCTCACAGCCCATCTCGCCACTGCTTTCGTCTGCTACTCCTGGATGCTCCTCTCGGGCCTCTCCATTCTCCGCACCCATCGCCTCCTTGCCGATCCCAAAACCGCCATGAGTGCTCTCCAGGGCCTCAAGAACCCGGTCCTCAACGTCTTTCGCCGCTCCGTGTTTGCTGTCGCAGCGCTCACCTTCGTTACCATCATGTCAGGGGCCCTTGTCGCGGGTCTCGACGCCGGCCTCATCTACAACGAGTTCCCCAAGATGGGCCTCGGCCTTACACCGCCCAAGTCCGAGCTCTTTGACAGATTCTACTGCCGTAAAGAAGATGGCTCTGATTTGTGGTGGAGAAACATGCTCGAGAACCCCAGCACTGTCCAGATGGATCATCGCATCCTGGCCGTGTCCACATTCTGCGCCATAGTGACCCTATTCGCGTACTCGCGCACAGGACGCGTAGCCGCTGCGCTTCCAACGAGTGCAAAGAAGGGCGCCTTGGGCCTAGTGCACCTCGCCTGCATACAGGTTGCCCTCGGCATCTCAACGCTGATCTACATGGTTCCCATTCCACTGGCCGCAGCTCATCAGGCAGGCAGTCTTGCCGTCTTAACGGGTGCGCTCGTCCTTGCTCATCGCCTGAGAGTTCCGAAGCCTACAATGCGGCTGATTGAACAACGATTGAAGCATCTCAAACAGTGAGACTTGTATAAAGATATGAAGCCATGGATTTGAATTCCAACATGCCTTGTACCACCAATCTAGCAATACGACTTATTCAACATTTGAAATGTGTACAATACCATGGCAGTAGCTCTGGCATTATAGATTATAGAAGTTGGAAGGCCCTTAACATGTATGATTTGGTCTCGACCCACTTTCTTTCCCAGGTTTGAATTAAAAGGGGCTTTTTGTTTTCTTTGTCTTTAGTACTAACTATCTTGTGACAATTTAAAACATATTGTGCATAGAAAGATCTTGTTTCTCGTAATACATACATGTCCACTCGTCTAGAGACACAGGCGAACTAGTAGACTTTTGATTGAATGTAAATATTTCATGAGCAGCTTTTTCACTGACTGCCAGGGAGAAAGAGAAGTTCCTCTTTCGTTGCACTAGCTCGAAAAACAATCACAAAGTAATTTTCGTCTTCATTTTTGCGTCACTATCCCATTCCGGCCAGCAGCCCAAAGTTGAAGTCAGCTTCTCGTCTCCTGCATCATGAAAAAAAAAAACATGGACCAATACGTAGTTTTCATCATGTTTTTCTTCTTCACATCCCATTATCCATGTATAACGTATTACGACCAACTTGCTGCATCATGGTCATATTATCCCCGCCTTGCATGTGGCTCCCCTGCATGGCAATGTTCATGTTCGGCATGGACCTTGTCATCCCCATGGGGACCGACTAATGGGGCTTTCCGCACCACTTTGCATCATGAACCTCATACCGGGCGTTGAGCCTTGTTGCTGGATAGGCACTCGGGTTCGCGGTACGTCTAATGATGCTGATTGGGATTGGTGCAGCGGCGCATGCGGGTGTTTGACGGGAGACGCGTTCATCATGGCAAAAGTATCATCGTCTTCCATTTCGGCATCAGCATCCTGGTCACTTATCTCCTCTCCTATAGATGGTGACCCTGTAGTGCTGGTAGACAGGGCACTATGTTCGCTCACGGGCCCAGTGCTACTAGCAATGGACAGCCGCTTTTCAGTCGAATTGCTCTCTTGGTCGACCGACGGTTGTTGGTGCTGCTGCTGCGCACCCTGAGACACGACTTGCGACTGGGATCCTGAAGGGCTGTTGTGGCTGGTCGACGATTGCATTCGTCGATCCAATGATTGTTGTGCACTCATGCCACCAGACGTTACACGAGTCGACGTAATGACGTTTTTCCACCTTTCAATGGATTTTGTAACTAGTGTCGTGATATCAACGTGCCGATCTTTCATGTCAAAGCCTACACTTTGGCCACCTTTACTCCTTGCTCATACGCATAACTGATCACGTCCCGGTCAATTGGGATGGTGGTTGGTGATAGCAGCTTGAATTCGCGGGGTTGCTGCAGTCGGGTAAGCTGGTCAATTTGCATTTTCAGGTTTGCGTTCTCTTGCTTCAGACGATGCTGCTGCTCCTTCATGTTCTCCATTTCCTTCTGCTTCCTACCAACTCCCCGGGCAAGTTCAAGTATCCAAAGCTCATGCTGTCTCTGCGTTGGCAGAGAATCCCAGACAGCGTATGCAGATTGCAGATGCTCCTCAACCGAGCTCTCCAGATTTTCAGCTGCTTTCTCTGCTTTATTGATAGTCTCACGGCTGTCCCTCGGAACGGTTCTTGATGGCGGGTACGTGAGCTCCTCCGCATCAGCCGTTGTAGCAGATGCACAGATTGCTTTCCAGGCTCTAAACTTCTCTTTAAAAATGCTTGCAATGCACCGAATTCTCGCTGTCCGGGTGACTGTACAGACCAAGAGGTCGGCGTGGGATGCTGCGTTGACGAAAAGAGAGTCGGCGGTGGCTGCAAGCATTGCAATGTAAGTGCTGGGAAGTCGAGTGCTAAAGGATCAAAGTCGAAGGGCGTTGAGTGGTTGTTAACGTGTTGCCTGTCGCCTTATTAGAACTTGACAGTCCAAACCAATCTTGGCCGGGACGGAGTAATTCGCCTCCTATAGAGCAACTTACTTGGCCGCCCTCCATGAGCCGAGGAGCTCGCGTAAGGCAAGCTCCGCGGCCCGAGCTGTGTCCATAGCATCCGCCAGTCTCTGCTTCATATCAAACTGAGCCTTCTGCACGGCCTGGATGCTGGCGTTTCGCTGCATGCTAGGTCTTTTGGCTGCCTCATAGCTTGCATCTATTTCCCAGGGGCCCTTTGCTTGGATGTCATTGATGACACCAGTGGCCTCCGCCTCCCACCGAGGCAAGAAAGGAAACTTGCCCAACGTCGAATCAACTGCAAAACTGCCACCTCGTAGTGCGGGTTCCCCGACTGTAGACTCGTTGTCTTGCGGCGATGCTTCTCGTTTAGACGAACGCCGCCGTGTTCGCATAGGCGTCGAGTCATTCCGGGCACCAATTGTGTTACGGGGTGCCTTCTTGTGATGCCACCTCTAAGCTTCTTGATCGCTTCCACGTCATGTATACCATCTGAGGGTTTCGGGTTCTTCTCCTTGATGTACAGGTCGAGATGACGTCCGAGCGAAGAGGATGTAAACGCTTGCCCACAAAACGGACAATTCTTATCCTTGGGGGCACAGGGCTTGGCAGGCGTTGATTCAGAGTTTTGAGATGCCATGTCGGCCATTCTCACCTTTTATCGACAACCTCGGTGAGCGGAACTTGTAGCGAGGGGTTTCGACTTGAGGTTCAACGAGCGTAGGTTCGATCCCTTTGAAAATAGATGAATGTACTAATACCAATGCGTCGTATAGCATAGAATCACCAACAATTCAACAACAAAGTAGCCGAACCGATGAGGCCGGCTCCTTCCATGGAGCAGTATCCAACGACGACCATAAGGTGCGTATGTATTCCAGAGTTGTGTCGACTCTGTCGAGACGGGGGTTCATTAACGAGGATGTGGTGGTGGTGGGGAGGTAGCATCAACGGCAGGAAGTCCAGTCACGCACCGTGAGGCAACGAAACGAAAACGAAACGAAACAAAACAAAACAAAGAAAATCGATTCTTGCGAGCCTGTCAGCTTCAAAGCAAGGCCACGGAGAGGAAACTCCGTTGGTAAGGCCACCCTGCTTCTCTCGTGGTCTCTCGTGGAAAAAGATGAAATAAAGGAGAGAGGTGAAGCAGTACTAGACATGGGTGAAGTGCTCCATCATATATTTTTTCCCCTTGTTTCCCAAAGTACTGCGTAATGATCCCCGATTCACCTCGGGGTGGAGCCGGATGGGGATACAAAAGGGGACTTATTACTAATTAGATTGGGAACGACTGTGCACTTTTGGCTCTTGGCCTCTTGGCTCTTGGCTCTTGGCCTCTGGACCTCGACCTCGGACCCCTGGTGTGTCCCCGACAACGCCAGGCCCTCCTCAACAAGCTCCCTGAGAACGTCAGCGCGAGCTCACTTTGGCAGTGAGTGATCCTACGAATGATGACGCTTGTCCAAATTACCCGCCTACAGGCTACTTACGTCCCGCAGTCCCGCAGTCCCGCAGTCCCGCGGTCCCGCGGTCTCTGTCTGTCTCAGCACCACCCCTGGTCATTGTGAAGCCTGGCTGGTCTACGGACTCGTGGACCGTTTGTTTGTTTCTTGCCTCTTTTCCCCAATGCGTTTTTTTGTTTCCCTCTGCCGGCATTTAACTTGTTTGTACTCCGTACTCCGTAATCCGTATCCAGCTGATATCGAGCCGCGGAAGAGGAACCCACAAAGGACATGGCATAGCCAACCAACCGCGAGACAAATCCAAAAATCGTGTGCACTCGCACTTGTGACACATGGCCACATGCTCCACGGTCTTGATAGGCAAACAGTCTCCTTCTTTCGCTCGATGGCAACTTCCAAGATTGAGATACAGCTCGCTGACAACTTCAACTTAGGGCTTGAACTCTGTAGCGGAAGGTTAGATGAAGCCGCGAACGCCAAATGTCGACTCATCGACTCACGATTTGCTAACAGCGCGCATGCTCGGCTTTCAAGTAATGGCCTTGGGAAATAATGCCTCGAATAAAAGTCGATGATGCTGACCAGCCATATAATAGTACACAAAACGGGGGCCGGCAAGATGGATCATGCCTCATGCCTCATGCACCGACTGGCCGCAGCCAGGTCGCAGCAAGCCTGCCTTAGCCTGGCCATTATAGGAGAGGCCTGCCTGCCTGTACTGCTACGTGCTTCGGGTCTACAGAGTAGTATACTGATTTGAAGATAAGAGGAGAGAAAGTACGCAGACGGTTGAGAGCGCCAGGGGCCTAGTCAGACCTGTTTCGCTTTTACTATTAGGTTGAGACAGTCGGCTGATGTGTCCTTGATGTATTACCCATCGAAGGCTCGCGGCCCGGATCGTGGTTCCGGCGCCTCAAAGCTTATACTACGGAATGCAGATTGCCAGAGTTGACATTGTACACCTTTTACTACGTTGACCTGGTCATCCGGGGAAAGAAAACGGATAGTTTTCTCTTGAAAGCTTTGGATTTTTCCCATCTGGTTTCCGCTACGACTAAAGTGATCAGCACTGTGGTCCCTATCAGAGCCGCGACCTTCCATTGCAATTTGCAACAATGGTCCGATTTCTCTTGACCCAAACAAGATTCCCTGTCAATAATTGACCACGTACCGGGTGCCGATGTGTATGCAACGCTCTGCTGTTGCTGTGATCTCGTGAGAAGAGCTAGCTAGAGATTCGACCTTGGCCTGTCACATCACAACCAAAATTGGTCGTTTCGAGAAAAATACCAACAACGACTCCATTGTCTGCCTTTTGACGGCCACTTTCGATCCTGCGTTGCGCCTGCAAATGCCACACAGCGTTGGAGCCTTGAGTTCCTACCGACCAGCCTCAAAACAAGGATTTTGCAACGGTTTTGAAGGACGTCGCCCGCACAGCCTACCTCGAGACCCCCGGTCTATCTACAATGTCCTAAGCTACTCATAAAGCTCCTGTTGGCGTGTTGAGCCGAGATGTGGCTTGCCTGCTGTTTGTCTTGTCTAATTTGAGATGATCAAGATCTCGGCGAGCTCAGGGGCGTCACTGCTTTCGGGAGATCAGCCTTGTGGCCCTTGGCCGGCCTCCCCACCCACGAGCCAATAGCACGTCAACCAACCCATTATCCGTTACTTTTGGCCTTCATACTCCGTAATACATACATACGTCTCCCAGGATGGCGGCGGCTAGTCAGGAAAGGGAGGGGTTGTCCAAAGCCGAAAAAGATCGTCCACATATGACCTGGGTGTGTGAGAAGAATTTTCTCGGCACAGAAAAAGAGCCAAGAGCCATCGTCTGCCCGTCGACAACAACCTCCAGACAGCTGCAAGTTCAAGGATCAAAGATGCAGCACTACGGAGTACGATTTATTAGTGACTTGAACTCTGTGCAAATCAACGGACATCGAGGAACCTTTTTAGCTGTGATTCTCGGCCATGCTACGCTACCGATGCGAGTGTTTGAATCCACCTCATGACAATCAGTGCGGGAGGTATATATCTGGTCAACCTCTTTCCTCCCCTTCGTCCCTTTTTCTTTCGCAAGTCCATCATGGCCCCTGAGATTTATCCAACTATTCAATTCGTACATGGATAACTGCCCATGGCTCGCTGATTCTGGTGTTGGCTGCGGTCAGCGGGCGCCGTACGCAGTTTGCCGTGGAATTGACGCTTGTCAATCGCGATGATCGCGTTTCTTGTTTCTTGTCTGCTCAGTGTCTTTTTCTGTTTGCGATCAAGCAAATCCTGCAGTCTACAGTGAAAAATTGATGGATACAGACATGACCAGGCAAACTGAAGTCACATGGCTCCGCACAATAGCCTTCTCAGCAATTTATAAATGTCGCTTACGACGAAGGCCCACCTGAAGGCGCCGGCATATTGCGGACATGGCTGGCTCATGAGGAAAAGACCAGTGGCTTGGCCGTTGGCCAGCAAAAAGGGTACTGGGGCGGTCACAATTACGTGTAACTTTTTATTAAGACGCCGAACTTTGTTTCCTGCCACCAACACGGGTCAATCACAGTACTAGTACTAGCACTCAGTGCTGGCACGGTACATACAAAAACCAACCAGACTACACGATGCAGACTACGGAGTACATACAGGCAAAGTACGGAGTATGTAAGTAAGCGCTGTGGCTTTCGCAGACAGAACGGGCGACTTCTGACATGGATGGCACCGACCAAGTGCATATGCTTGGCCGAAACCTCCATCTTAACCTGCATGTGTGTGGCTGGAGCTATCCTCGTTACCTCGCCGCCTCCCCTTTGACTGCGCAGATTGACTCGAGAAGGAATTTATAAAACTTGGCACATCTGAACCTGCAATGGACAAGAGTTCTCAGCGCAACATTGACGCCGGGTTTGTTGGTCATCGTTGCCAAAGCGGCTCTGTCTCTCCTTGGGTTCTGGTTGTCATTCTCTTTGTATTTCGATGTCAAGACTTCATACAGGATTAATAGCACCACCCAATCTCTGCTTCAAGGTCCTCGTTGAGTCCATCGTCGCCAACCATGGTCGACGGCGGCGCAAACGGCATACCAGAGAGTACAGAGTAGATGATATCCTCATTGACCCGCACCCGGCAAATTCCCTGTTCCATCGGCCCAGATAACCTCCCCAGCCCTCAGAAAAAAAAAAAAGAAAAAAAGAAAAAAAGGCTGTTGTCCACGCAGAAACAAAGGGGTCATTGATAAGTCCCGCCTCAACTGTCTGGATCATGGGCGCCGTGACAGCGTAGCTGTAGGTAGCTCTGTCGCCGTGGTTGTCGGCGTCCTGGGAAGTGCCAGCATGCCAATGTTGTCCGGTGTGGAAGCCGCTTCGTGCGATGTACATGTATACACTGGGATTCTCTGCTCTACTTCATGAGCTGGCTTCACACTGGACGTTCCAGGCTTGCACGTGTCTGTCTGGTCAATCTACGCGCTTGTCCGCGGGTTTTGGTGGGGAGCTTATCCGGGTATGTCTGCCAGGAGCTCAGCAATGCACAGCGGCTAGTAGTTGTTGGTTCCCTCGAGTCATGTGCCCTGCAGCAGTAATCCGTAGTAGACGGCGATAACCGATAACCGCAGACAGACGGCAGTAATACATACAGTAATACCACGCAGATCGAGATTGAACGCATCATTGTATGTAATCACGAGACCAAGTGTGAGCTTAGCCACTTTGCCCTCTGTAGCTCCAGCCACATGTGGCTGCGCTAGCGCGGCCATGTTTTGACGCCTTCTTGTTGACAAAGTCGCGCGCGCGCTGACCGGACTCGTTCACGAACAAACAGCTTCATGAAACACGTTTCTTGGCGACGCCTTCGCAACTTTAACCCTCTGCCTTCGCTTGGCTCTCTCTTCCAAGCTCCATCAGACTCCGCCGAAATGCCTCCAGGTACGTCCGACATTCAATGCGACTGCATCGTCAGCTCCAGTCCAGTAGCGCCAGTCTTCACGTTGCGAAAACCACTGCAACAACGCCGGCAGCGCGCCCATCTGACGATCCCCTAGCTCTGAGTGATGAAGAGGTCTCCGATCGGGAGTTGCAGCCGTCTGCAGCTCGTTCCTCCCGCAGTTCACGCTCTGTTGCCGACGATGCTGTGATTCAAGACAAACCTGTAGCTGCCGCCGCCGCCGCCGCCGCCGCCACACAAGACGTTGCCGGAAGCAATGGCAGTGAAGACGAAGACAACGAGGGAGAAGACATGGAAGAGGACGAGTATGTAACGGGTGCGCTGCGCTGGCACGTTGCAGGAGCCCCAACGACTGACATTGATCTAGGTTCATCGTCGAGTCGATCAAGAACCACATGATTGATGAGGATGTGAGTGTGCCACCAGGCCCGATAGGTCGGCGTGAGCATCCATCGAGCTGACAGGATGATGCAGGGAACACTGAAATTCCAGGTCAAATGGGAAGGATATGATTCCAAGAAGGATTTAACCTGGGAACCAGAGGAAAATCTGGAGTGAGTACAAGATGATGTACAACCTGGGGACATGAACGAATGGAAGAATCACGCTGACTGTGGTGGGTGCCAAACAGGGAAACGGCGCATCTAATCCTGGATGAGTATTTCGAAGCCATTGGCGGAAGAGACAAGATTTTTGAACAGACAGAAAAGGCGGCAAGAGGTAAGAAGAGAGGAGAGGCGCATCCAATGCGGGCGGCAATGCAACAAAACGTTCACGAAAGAACGGCACGCATCCAGCGGACTCGACGCCTCCCGCATCGGCACCAAAGAAGTGGGCACCTCCTGCTGGATCCTGGGAGGAAGAGATTGCCACCATTGACGCTTGTGAGGAAGAAGGCAGCGGCCGGCTCGTCGTCTTTCTTATTTGGAAAAACGGCATGAAGACCAAGCATGACACAACAATCATTTACAAGAAATGTCCGCAAAAGGTAGGCTCTTTCTCTCTCTCTCTCTTTCTGTGTGTATGCGTGTGTATGTGTGTGTGTTCAACTCGGACCTTTTATTGGGTCAGGGAACAGTAAAATGGGAGGCGCAAGTATTGTTTGCTGACGATTGTGATGGAAATCAGATGCTGCAGTTTTATGAGAGACACGTAAAAATCATCAAAGACGACGCCAAATCGGTCTGAGGGATCCGAGGAAAGACGAGGGCGGTTAAGGAGTAATTTTGTCTCATCTTGATCATCTTTACTTCTTTATTTCTTTCTTCTTCACGTTACCGAGACGGAGTGTTGGTTGATTGGTGGCTTATGGAAAGGGTCGCGTTTTCTCCATTTCTGATAGCTTAGGACCTGGAGGGCTGTTCCAAAAAAGAAAAAAAAACCTTGATTAAAAATGGCTTCCCGTTCAGAGAATTTCAAAATGATGCATGCATTGTGCTTTACTGAGAGAAAAGGTGTCGCGACAATGCATCGGGCACTCGGGGCAGAAGGGGGTTGGGCTGGGCTGGGGCTGGATTGGGGGCCCATCAGGTCTCATCGGGCCCCACAGCAGCGGCCTGACCCCTTCCCCGAGCCGGTAGCCGGGCCTGCCAGGACCTCCTCCCCCTCCAGCCATGCCATTTATCGACTTTGGTCGTAAAGCCGGTGGCAGGGCAACCAACTATATCAGCAACTGCAACGCCTTCGCATTCTTCTCCTCCTCTGCTCTGCTTTCCATTCCAGTCTGCCCTAACGGAGTATTTGCGAATTATCCGTCCCAGCGGCTGTCTCTTCCTTCTCGCCAAGGAAAATTATCCACTCTGGGCTTCTAGAACCTGGCTCCAACATCTCCCCGCGCTTCAGTGCCACCGGGGATTTCTCCCTCCCACCAGGTTTACGTCCGGCCCGACTTGCGAATAGCTTCAACTGCACCTGCACCCCCACCCCCCAAAAAAAAAAAAAACCCCAAATCTACAACTGACCCACCCTAATACAATACACTACGAATGAATTCCCCAACATAACAATCATCCTCCAATAATACGAAAACTGTCCGCCGCAAGAACCCGCCACAATGGTGCAACGAAACCACGTCGTCGCCATCATCATCATCGTCCTCTTCGTCCTCCTCGCCGCCGTGGCATTCGGCATCTACAAAGTCGTCCATTACGTCGGGAGAGACTTGAGCATCACGTCCAGCGACAGCAGCAGCAGCGGCGGTTCGCGGTCCATAGTCAACTGACGCTGGCGCCGGGGAGGACGAGGACATGGAAGGAGACGGTTTTATACCCTGGTGATTTGAGCGGTTGGAAAGAGGGGGATTTTTTCTTCTTTTCTTTTTCAATTTTTTTTTTTTTTGGCCCCATGGCGAATCGGGAGGGGTTCCTTTGATTTTGACTGCATCAGCTCGTGACTGCTCTGCGAATACCGACGTCTCGGTCAAATGTGGGAGACACGACATGGGATATTATTAGGGAGCGAGGTCCATCTGGCGAGGCTGTTGGTCATGGCATTTTGGCAAGCGGCGCGTGAGCCTTTTTCTTTTCTTTTTTTCGAAACGTTGCATTGGGAACAAATAGGCTTGGTGTTCATTTTTGGGGTTTCGGATCTGTGGGCATGTTACATGGGCATTCATAACAAAGACGATGTTGGGGACGGGATGCATGGGCTGTTTGAAGGGTATATATCACAAGACTGCGAGCACCGTGGGAGAAATATCATTTCGTTCGTTCGTGTCAAGGAGTGCGTGTAGGTCTCGTTGGCCGTTCACCTACTCCGTAGATGCAAGCAGATATCTTGGTCGTTCAGACGTCTGTGGAGTAATATGGAAAGCAGTCGTCTTCTGAGATTATGTAACACAAGGATTTTCAAAAGCACTACTTCAGCAAGTCCAAGTCGTCAAGATAAAATGTCCAACTCTGTACGGAGTACTCCGTAGGGGATATCTAGGCAAGCTCAAGGGGCAAACGACAAAACAAAGCATACTCGGGCCATGGCAAGAATCAACTAGTCGTCCAGACCGTCGCCGTCCTCTTCGGCGAGTGCGCCGACCTCCTGAACAGCAGCATCGGTGGTGGCGCTGGCCTCGATCGCAGCCGGCTCTTGCTGCTCTTGCTGCTCGTTTCCATCCGCAGAGGCGGATACAGATATTACACCGTCGGTGGGCTCACCATCCGTCTGTGGTGGCTCGGCGGGCGCAGCGGCCTCGGCCTCGACGCTTCCCTCGTCGCTGCTCAAGACTCCGGAGTCTTCGCCCTCGTGCTGGCGAGCAAAGAGGATGGCGGCATCGTCGGCGGTATCATCGGCACCGGCACCGGCACCGGCACCGGCACCGGCACCAGCCCGGGCCTGGCCGTCCCGCTTCACAAAGACAAAGTCGGCGCCACGCTCCTGGAGGAAGTCTTGGACGCCACTGAAGGGCTGGAAGGCGTCGAGCTGTTGTTCCTGGCGAACCTGCTCGTCTGCCTGGTCCAGATCGGTGCGACGGTGGTTGTTGCTCCGAGTTCTTTTGTTGGTCTTGTTGTTCTTGCCGTTGGCCCTGGCCCCTCTCTTGCCGCCCTTCCTGCCTCTTCTTCCCTTGCCCTTCCTGCCTCTCTTGCCACCCTTCCTGGCCCTTGTCCTGGTGCCCTTCTTGACCCTTCTCTTGCCACCCTTCTTGCCTCGGCCCCTGCCTCGGCTCTTGCCACCTTTCTTGGCTGCCTGCGCTTTTCCTGCCTTTCCTCTTCTACCGAGGGCGGCGTCGTCGCTGGCGCCATTGTCTTCGCCGCTGCCGGCGGTCTGAAGATCCGTATCGGCATCTTCGTTGCCGGGCAGGACGCCCGTGGTAGAGGGTGCCCCGTTGCTCACGTTGCCGACTCCGTTGGCCGGAGCGTCGGGAATGCCATTGTTGGACCCGCGAGCGTCAAGGGCTCCGGCGAATTCAGCGATGCCAGAGTCAGCTAGTTGGTGTCAGTAACGTCTTCTCGTCTCTTCGGTATTTGGGGGGGTTAGGAGAGAGGAGGGATGGCTCAAAAAGAGGGGGGCAAGACTTACGCTGGTCATCCTGTCCGTCGTCGATAGAAGAAGCAGGTAGAGCGGTGGCGAGCTGTGTCGAGATGACCACGGCATAGGTGAAGAGCTCGGAGACCTTCATGATGGGTGGGGAGATGGGGAGGGATGAGGTATGTGATTGATTAAAGTCTCTCTCCGGTAAATATGTCTGTGGCCAGCACGATGACGAACAGGAAATGGATAAATCAGGTATTAAACTGGATGAGGAGGGAGCACAGCTCTCCTGGCCACAAGAACACGAGTAAAAGAGAACAGAGAATAGAAGGAGACGGGCTCAAGTCCCAGACCCAGTCGACTCTTGATGTCTTGATTGATAGATGAGGAATGAAGTGCTTGAGAGATGCTTGATGGAATCCATTTCATTGACGGCGGCCAGGCACGGTCTTATATGGAAGGTTTTTTTTTTTTTTTTTTTTTTCCCCTTCTCTATGTTTTCTCTTTCGTTTCCGTCTTCTTGGCCCAGCGACTCGTGGACTCGCGGTGTCGTCTATGGGTTCGCTTCTTTTCCCTTCCAGAAGGGGTATAAACGAGACCAACTCAAGCGCTTGGCAAATGTCATGTCAGGTCACGCCTGCATGACCTGGAATGGTTTTCCGCAGGTAATCCAGCGGAGACGGTGCATGACGGCAAAATGATTCGTGCCGGGAATGGACAAAAAGTCAAGTTACCTGCTTATTAGTCCGTCTCAAGTCCGGTCCGGTCCACTTGTGAGGAAGTCGCTCACGCTCACACTCTCTGTCTATCTCTCTCTTTTTTTTTCCCCTTCTTCCTTTGGTCAATCGCCGGGTTCCAAACCCTCGATTCAGGCATCTTGGGCCAGTCTCTTCCCATGACATAACATGCCGCCGACGTCCCAGGACGACTGCCAGTCAACCCAGCAGCTCAGTTTCGAGCCCCGTCGCCGTGGACGTCGAAACGAGCCGAACAAAAGGGCAACAACAGCGGCATTGAACGTGTCTTGACCGTTTTTTTTTTCTTCATTCTTCTTCTTCAGCTCCACGTGTCGCCCGTTGTTCCTGTTCGCTCTCCCCGTGGCGCCAAAACTTCGACGTTTTGAAACACGACGTCTTCTCTGCATTTGCGACCGTGATCCACACGAGATGAGGCCAAACAATGATGATTCAGGTTCGGTCGTTGTACATGGCCTAACCGGGTGATTCAGTGTGCTTCCTTCGCACGATTTTTCTTTTCATCTTCATCTCTTATCTTGGTGCGGGAACCGGAACTCGACGTTGCGCATGTCGTCTCTACTCAGTCCCCCGTCTGGTCTTTGTCCAGCGACACCAGATGCGTCTCACCTGCTTCTGATAATGACTCAACCTTGCTCTCTGCATGGCAGTATGGACGGAGATGTGTCGTGTCATTCGATGTTTATTTTTATCTTGTATTAAATTTTTTTTTTTTTTTTACTTCGGTGGTTTTGCCCTCAATGCAAACGTGATGCCACCATCCCGCGAATGGGTATCTTAATGCGAGTCGCGTCCACGTTTCACCGCTCATGAACCCGATTAATGAAGATGAGTGTAAATATATCGTGCCAAAGTTTGTCCATTGACAAAACCTGGGGAGCATGAATTTGAAAAATATATGCTCTTGCCTTCCCCGCTGCTTGTATCGACCTTGTTTCATGCAATGCGCATGTTCCCATTCTCCTATTGACACCAAAAAAAAAAAAACCTTGTTTCTATCCGGCACTCGTTTCATCGTTTCTGTCCAACGAAACTCGCATTTCCTCGAGCTTCTTTCTCATGTTCGCTCCCATTCCCCGCCCGCACCTTCACCAGCTCGTCAGCCCTTTCACTCTGTCGAAACCCCCACGCAGTTGACTCTCCGGTTTGACCACCTTTCCCTTGAGAACAGTGTACCGCACGAGGTTCTCGCAGTCTTGTGGCCTCACTCTCGCCAGCCAGATGCACTGCGCGGCACCGACACCGACACCGACACCGGAATCCGGCAAGTCCGCGCGGCCATTCGGGGTAGCGGAAGAAGCGTTTCCGTTGTCGGCGGCGGCGGCGGCGGCGGCCGTTCCCGCGGTGCCAGACACGTCGTCGTCGTCGTCGTCGTCGTCGTCTAGGCCAAAGGCATTGGGCCGGCGGTAGACGATGACGTTGGCAGAGTACTTGTGTCCGCCGACGTGACTGATGAAGTAGATGGCCACTCCGCCGGGCCGCTCGTCGTGCATGTCCCGGTAGAGACCCAGCGGTCGCAGATGGCGTTCCAGTTCCTTGCGCAGCAGGGGAGCACTTTGGCCGCAGCGCGCGTCACGCGTTCCCTGGCTGCACATGAGGACGACGGCGCTGTGAGGGCACGCCTTGGTCTCCAGGACGGGGATGTCTGGGTCTGCGCTCGGCAGGGAGAGGGAGAGGGAGAGGAGAGGGAGAGGGAGAGGAGGCCGAGGCCGAGGCCGGGGCCGGGAAGGAGGACCGCCTCCTCTGAATCCGAATCCGAGTCAGGGGCGACTCGCTGGTGGGTGATTTGTCGACAATCTCGCGGATGAGCGTGGCAACGTTGCGCGGGTCGACGTTTTGCACCACGATGAAGGCCGGGAGGAGGAGGACGGTGGTGGGTTGCGAGTAATCGTGCGTGTCGTGCGGTGTGGCCATGTTGGATGCCGAGACCATGAGCCTCTTGTTTTTCGGGTTCGCCTGTGCATTGAGTTTTCCTTCCCTTCTTCTACCGTTTTCTTCTCGGGGAACAGGGAGGGAGAGTCACCGGGGAGGAAAGAAAGTCGAAAGTCGAAAGTCGAAAGTCGAAAAAAAAAAAAAAAAAACTCACCCCGTTGGTCGGTCCGTCCGCCTTCCCAATCGCCTCCATCACGCTCCCCTTCTCATCCGCCACATCCCTCACCCAGTCCGTCTTGCCCGTCGCAACCAGCACATGCGTGCTCCACCCCTCGAGCCGCCCGTACAAGACGTCCTCCTCGTCAATCTTGAACCCCCTCGGATACCGGACCGAGCAGCTCTCACAGTCGCGCAGGCACTCGTCGCCGTCGGCGGCCGGGTCCGTCTTGGCGAACAGTTCATCGCGAGCCGCCGCCGCGGGTTTGCCGCCAAGCACGGACGGCATGAGGGATCGGAGAAGCGAGACGGCCGTGTTCTGCTCCGCGGGCATGATTGGCGTACAAAGGGCAAGAAATAGAAAATATATGAATAAAAATGCGAAACGTGGTGGAACTCTTTCGCCTTCTCTGAACTTGTCTGCGTGGGCTTTTGTTCTTTTTTTTTTTTGGTTTTTGCCCCAATAGGAAGCTGTTTGCCCGACAACCCGGAGGGGCGGCGCCGGGCTTTTTTTTAGCTCAGAATGCCTGCCAAGCACGCGCAGTTTATCAGATCCGAAAGAGAAATGTCAAAAGTTCCCGAGTACAAAGACCGGACGGGCGCATCTTCCACAACGGCATCATTCCCCCTTTTCGCATCTCTTGTTTCCATCACCTGCGGGGAAATGAAATGCACAAGGCAATGGATACGACACCGCTACTTTCCACTGCCCCGCGCAATTCTCTTGGCTGCGCTGACTCTGTCTGACACGCACGACACGCTGACTCTCAGGCCGCTCGGCCTCGAGGCCCGGTCTGACGATGATCTAGTGTACACCGAGGCCGGCTTCATCATGGCATGGTATAACCCGAAATTGTAAATACAGTTGTCATCATTCAGCCCAGTACATGGAAACGCCACATTTCACCAAAAACGTGCAAAACCATCGTCGCGTGGGCGATGCGCCATCAATGTAGATACCCAAACCTCGGAAGGCGAAACCCTTCAGTTCGGCCTCAGCTCATTTTTGCCTCGTTCAAACATTCTTTTCCTTGCCTCGTCATAGCCCTCTTCCTCGCTGTGCTCATCCTCCTCCTCCTCCTCCTCCTCCTCCTCCTCCTCCTCCGCGCCCGCCTCATTCAGCTTGTCAGACCGCCTCCTTCTGTCCTTCATCGCCTGTCGAATCTTTTTGCTGGCCTCATTGAATCCCTCGGCCGAGTCAAGAGTTGTGAAGGCGCTGATGGGAAACCCCGGAACCGAAGCCACCACCGGCGCTGCTGGGACGCGAACGACTTCTTGATCGAGACGGCGGTCGTGTGGAGAAGATGCCTACTTGTCCGATGTTGCTGAAGGAGTCGTTTCGAGGAAGAGCGCGACTGGACTGCGTCGTGTTGCGTCGTGACAGCACCGACGGGGTGTCCATGTCTGGACCTGTGCTGGACTGGTCGCTGTCCTTGCGCTTGTGCGATCTCTCCGTGAAGCCGCCGCCGCTGCCGCCGCCGCCCTCCAGCTTGGGCGTATCCGGCACGAGACGAGTCTTGTCAAAGTCCGGGAACATCTCCGGGCCAAGCGTGTTGATGAGGTCCGTCACTTGGGCACTCAGTTCGGCGCGTCGAAGCCGCAGAGTGTGGATGTTGAAGTCGGAGCTGGGAATGAGGCACAGTACAAGGGGCCGCAGCGACTTGAAGATGTCCATGCCCACCTCGCCGAATCTCAGCGCAGCAATTGTGATACCGATCATGGCTGGCCAGATAGCAATGTACGCCAGCCAGAGGGGCACCCACAGAGGCACATAGCCCCAGAGCCTGTCCTGCCAGATCTTGAAGACAACGATGATGGAGTACATGTGGTAGACGGTGGGGCCAGCACCATGGCCACCAGAATCTTCCACGTAGCCATGACATCGCGACCACGAACTTTGACGGTGGAACCAGCTAGTGCCGTTTTTGCCTTTTGGATGCTGATGATTTTGGTTGCCACGAAGACGGGTGCGAATAATAGTAATCCCGGGACAGTGCATAGGAACAAGATCAACAGCTTGATCGAGCGGTAGACGAAGAGGAAGAGGACTTTGAAAATGGACATCCTGGCATATTGAACTTGATGGTCCTTGAGGTTGAGGTATCGTAGTTGGGAGTTGTAGCTCTTGACAGACGCTTCAAGAGAGGTGATGCGCTCGTCGTTCTTGTATCGCTCGTAGCCCTGCGCGAGCCGTCTGTTGAGCTCGACAACGACTGGCAGCGGCAACTTCCTGCCCGTCGGATTGTACAAGCGCCGGGCTGCTTGGATCACCATGAGAGTATCGTAATTGGGCGTCGACACTGTGACTGCGCTCAGAGCGTCGTAGACCGTGTCAATGACCTTTCCGATGGCCTCTCTTCGGCGGTTGTTGCTGTACGCCTCAACCAACTGCGGGGGATCTCGAATGGGGTGCCGAATTCGACGACGGCACGACTTCGAAACTTGTGAGCGTGGAAGTAGTTCATACCCACTGGCACGATCTTGAGACCGCACTCCGGGGCCTGTTCGAGAGCGCCCAGGGCCATGATGGCGACACCAGCCTTGATAGGGAGAAGCTCCGTGCGGTCGTGACTGCCACCCTCTGGGAAGATGCCCACACAGCCGCCGTTGAGGAGTCTGGAAAATACTGCCTTGTAAACCTTGGTCTGATCGATATTTGGCGCCACCTTGAACTTGGTGCCTTCGTATCCGGGAGCCGGGCCCTTGAGGTGGGTGTTGGAAAATTTGCCATTCTCATCTATGTCGTCGCGACCGGTCAACTGCAGCATGGCCAGCTTCCCTTGAACGGTCGCTTGAGGCGGATCTCCTCGGGACCGATAATCTCGGCAATATCGTTGCTAACCGACGCAGTGTCCTTGCCCGGCGGCAAGAAGATCATACCACTAGTCTGGCCGGGTCCGGTGCCAAAGTTGGTGCCGACACCTCGGACCAATGTTGGATTGTTTACGGGATCGGGGAGAAAGATGGTGCCCGGGGCAGGTTTCGTGACGTCTTGGGCTCGGCCAACCGGTACGGAGCTGACTTGGCGTGAGGCCCAACCGATGAAGCCGTGGATGGATTTTTGAGCGATGAGAAGTGACACACGACGGCCAGCTTCTTGCCTTAGCGTTCGCTGGAGGATGAGGCCATCGACAAACTTGAGAGACGAGAGATGTGTCAGTACATGACTCCGTCAGATCAGAGGGTCCAGCAAGGCAGAGGAAGATACGGGAAGCAAAGCAAGCTCTAGGAGCCAAGCTTGGGTAAAATCCATGCTTACCTGGTTTGCGTGTGGTGCCGCAACAAACAGCACAGGACCAGATCGCGGGACCTTCCATGATCCCCTGGGCACGACCTCACGAAAGAACAAATCGACCAGGTTCCCCATGACATGCAGGAACAGATCATATTTCCAATTGACCATGGGATATAGATCCTTTGCTGCTAGGTCTTCCTTTGCCTCCGCCCGGGCCCTTTCGCCGTCCTTGCACGCGGTGGACGCCATGGCTTGGAGCTTGGAGCTTGGAGCTTGGAGCTTGGAGCCTGGAGCCTGGAGCCTGGAGCTATCGGGGGTTGCCGGTTGGGTTGTGGTGCAAGGAATGGCTTCACGTAGACACATGTGGGTGGCCTTCGTCTGCCCTCGCAAAACAGGCGCCTCGTCAATTGCCGCAACGCGAGGCAGGGTGAGGGGATGAGGGAAAAGTCTGTCGGGTGCTCGTGCGAAGGGGAGCGGAATAGCCGGCGCAATGTGCAGGAGCTTCACGAGACGCAGATTGGGCAGAGGTGTGAGGTGAGAGGCTAGTTTGTATAAAGAAGAGGCCATGGCGACATCGACTCGAGTTCTCTCCGTCGCCAAGTCTTCAATGTTGGGCGGGACTCGACGCTGATGAGGGGGCCGGAGGGGGTCGCCCCGCCCCGCCAAGGGCGGGCTACAAAAAGACAGCCACGATAAGCAGCCAAAGCAAGACATTGACATTGACATCATTGGATGCTGTTCAGTGTTTCAGTGGATCAACTCGCAGCCTCCAGCGCCTCCAGCGCCTATGTACAACATGTACATACAACATATGTACATGTAGCGTAAATATCAATGCGATCGGCCCGTCTCTATCTCATGCACAGCGGACTTCGCACAACTACCAATATGTATAGAACAATGACCACCCTTTGATAGCTTCCCGCGAATTCTCAAGTTAGCCGACCCCGACTCTGTCCGTGCCATGTGGATTTCCTTCACAGGCCGGAACCCCTTGTCGACATTTCGTACATGCATGATACGCAGTCACCAGCGGGCCCCGAGCCTTGTCGCCGAGCCGCAGGCTCCATTCTTCGATTCTTCAACAAAAGGAAGAAAAAGCCTCGTCATGCATGGCATGGCCTGCGCAGGGGAGCGTCGAGGTTGGAATCGCTGCGGGAACCGGGAACGCGCAGAAAAAGAAGCCCGCTTACCGCCCCCTCCTCGCTCGTCAACTTCTAGAAACGCCCAGACATGACATGATGACATATGATGATGGCATGATGGCTACATACATGTACGTCGACATGTGGTGCCATGCGCATTGCCGCATCTCACAAGACGCATGCGGCTCGGAATATGTATGCACTACCGTGCACCACCCATGTAATTTGATTCATTCATCCAGGCCCCTTGATCGTGTGCCAGCTCTTGAGAGCACGCCGGAAACACCATCGATAGACAACCTCGTAGGGTATACATGTAGAAAATGGATGGCATGGACGATAGTCATACAAGATGTCCATCGTGACATTTACCTACATACTGCCATAACAAAGTGCCTCTGAAACTTTTCGCATTGACAAAGAGTCGATGACTTCAAAAATCGCGCCGTAATTTCAACAACGCTGAATATTGCCTACCGCCTACCGCCTGCTGACAAAAACTCTCGCTATGCATTCCGCATCATTTACAAACCGATGACCCCCTCCCCCAAATCATCTATCTCTTCCTCCTCCTCCCCTTCTTCTCAAGGACACTCGCACTGCCCCCTTCCAACTCGCCCTCCTCAATTTGCCCCTCATTCTCCAACGCCTTCAGCTTCTCCTGCCCCGAGATGAACATGCTCAAATCCCTGTTCATCTCCTTTAATTCCTCATTCTCCGTCTTCATTTCCGCCATGCCCTTCTTCGTCGCCTCGTTCTCTACCCCCAAGTGCTCGATCCTCTTCATCAATCCCTCGTTTACACGCTTCTCCTCTTGGAGCGCCTTGCTCATATTACGAGCCAACGCTTCACCCTTGGATGCCTTATTTCGCTCTCGTTCCAGATCTCTTTCCAAATGAGGTATGGTTTCCTTTGTCAGAGTCCTGAGCTTTTCTTCGAGGTCGCTCAGTTTCTCCAAGGCAGTGGACGATGCAGCGGCGGTACTTTCGGCCGCTTCGGAGGCTCGCGCTGCTTTATCGACGGCTTTGCTAATCAGTTCCTCATAGTATGCTCTTTGCGATTCGAGCTGACTGGTGATGAGGTGGGTATACTCGAGACCGATGTTGTCGAGTTTAGCCCTGGGAACAACATCTTCGCCAGCGTTGTGATTGCTCTGAGTGCTTCTTCCCGGCAATTCGACGACTTTACCGTCCCCTTTGTCGCGGATCAGGCGGTGCACCCACATGTCTCCGGCGTAGTCCCATACGTGCTGTGTTTCCAGCTCCAACGCGAAGCTGTGTGCTGTTTCTTTCCAGTGGTCTTTGGCATGTCCGCCTTTGTACCTTCCACAGCCTACGTAGCCACATATCAGGCAAATCCACACGTCGTCCGTGCAATCGCACACGCTGCATAGATTTGAGATGGATGACCCAAATGGCTGCGAATATGGATTGTTGGCATCGCCAGTGGAGCCCTCCGATCCTGAGGTATTAGTGAATCGACACACTGGGCAGCCGGCACCTTTCCAATTCTGCAGACAGGTACAGTGGAACACATGAGAGCAGGGCACCGTCATCAGTCCATTCGTCTCGTCCATTCGTTCCAGACATACCGGACAGGTCGGTAGCTCTATCAAGTTCGGCGTTGGCGGCGGGAACGGTCGAAGACTATTCGATACAGCTGATGACGACGATGGTAGAAGTGCGGTCGAATGATTAGCCCGATGCAGCTGCGCGGGAGTCTCAAATGTGATCGACTTCACAAATACAACATGGCACAATTGTGGCTACAGACAGCGTAAGTTAGCATACTAGAAGCGGAAAAGCCATGGAGGGAAACAACAGACCAACCCACCATACCTCCATAGAGTTGAACACTTTGCCATCAAACTCTCGCTTCCACTTCTTGGCGGCCTTGCTTTCCCGAAAGTTCAACAAGGCCAGGTAGCGATTCATTCTCGATGTCGTCACCATCCTACAATGGCTGAGCTCTCCTCCCCATGCATCTCCGACAAATCCAAGAAAGTCACTTGGCGACATGTACGCCGGCACAGCAGGGATACACAATGTCTTGCACTCATCCAGCGATGATGCCATTTCTAGCTCTTCGCCGTGGTTATTAACACCCTTGTCGGCAGTCTCTTCGACTTCCCGATAGAAGTGGACAATGCCCCATCCAACTTCCGTGGTTTTGCTCTCTATGGGTACGAATTCGGCTTTTGTAGCGGTGCCTGCACCACCAAAAGAAGGACCTAGGCTCGGCGCCGCTGAAGGCCCTGCACGGCTGGACTCGCCAGACATGTTCGACTTTTGAATTGTTGCGGTCGGATCGATAGTCTCAATGCTCACGCGGCCAAATCGCCAATCTCTGATGGCAGTTTGAGGGTGTAGAGCAGTTCTGGGCGAGGGAGGAGGGCAGCCGTTTGCCCTGTCGAGCCACTGTCTTTCCGATATAGCTTCGGATCGTCTGTTTGACTCGGTTGCTGGAGCTCGTGAAGCCCCGCAGTCGATCACGCCTTCGGTTTTGCTATCAGCGATAATTTTCGTAGGAGGTTGTAGGAGATTGTTCGAGGAACACGCGCCGGAACGGTCGAGTAAGGGTACAGAGCGGTGTACTGGGGATGGGAGCGAGGATGCGAAGGCAGGTCCTCAAAAATGCTTATTCCCGGGGTAGGCAGCCAGACGTTCCTTCGATCGGTCTTCTGTAACTCCGGCACAGTCGGGTTCGATTCCGTATATAATTCGAATTTGATATGATAAAGGTAAGGCATGGTCTTTTGAGTGGCTTCTCGCAAAGGGTGTTGCCCACGCGATGGAAGTTATCGGTACGAACCGAGTGTTTATTTATTGACGAGGCTAATGATGGTGATGTAAGCCTTGAGCCTCCTCTATCATGGGGGCAGCAACTGTTCGAAGAGCCAATATATTGTCAGTGTCAATGAATACTTCATGGCCGCCCCTCATCGTGAGCTCGTACAAACGAGGTATTAGCTACGCGAGGTTGGAGGACGAGAATTTAACACGAGACAGGTCTGTCCGGGTGCAGCGTGATGCGCCCCACTCGGGCTTGCCGCGCAGCGTAATGCGTGGGCTCGACAAGTTGATCATGACTATTCATACATGTCGTGAGGTTTGATTCGACATGACCACATTTCGCATTCACTGAGAACAATCTACAACGTGATACAGAGGTATGACTGCACGATGAGTCTATATTTCATACTACTGAGTGAACAGTGCATGTTTAAACTAGCCTAGAGAAACCGTCAAGAGCACGTGTGCCCGATGTCGTGAGGATTAAACCCAAAACGCCAAATTCCGCTGCTAATCAGCGGCAATCCATGAAACGTGTCGCATCTTACTGACCACCACGCAGACGAAGCACGAGATGCAAAGTGCTTTCCTTCTGGATGTTGTAGTCGCTCAGCGTGCGGCCGTCTTCCAGCTGCTTTCCAGCAAAAATAAGTCGTTGCTGGTCGGGAGGGATGCCCTCCTTGTCCTGAATCTTGGCTTTGACGTTGTCGATGGTATCGGAAGATTCGACTTCCAATGTGATAGTTTTTCCAGTCAAGGTCTTGACAAAAATTTGCATACCACCGCGCAGACGCAGGACTAGATGCAGAGTAGACTCCTTCTGAATATTGTAGTCGGACAGACTTCGGCCATCCTCGAGCTGCTTACCAGCAAAGATGAGTCGCTGCTGGTCAGGGGAATGCCCTCCTTATCTTGAATCTTAGACTTTACATTATCAATCGTATCCGAAGATTCGACTTCCAACGTAATAGTCTTGCCAGTCAAAGTCTTGACAAAGATCTGCATACCACCACGGAGGCGGAGGACGAGGTGAAGGGTGGATTCTTTCTGGATATTGTAGTCGGCGAGGGTACGGCCATCTTCCAGCTGCTTACCAGCGAAAATCAATCGCTGCTGATCAGGAGGGATGCCTTCCTTGTCCTGAATCTTCGACTTGACATTGTCGATGGTGTCGGAGGACTCGACCTCGAGGGTGATGGTCTTTCCGGTCAACGTCTTGACAACTGTTGCATAGAGTTAGTGTGCCTGACTTTCTTCGACGATCGATCCGAGAATCAACTCCAAAAATACTTACAGATTTGCATACCACCTCGAAGGCGGAGAACGAGGTGGAGTGTTGACTCCTTCTGAATGTTGTAGTCGGCAAGAGTGCGGCCGTCCTCGAGCTGCTTTCCAGCGAAGATCAGACGCTGCTGGTCAGGGGATTCCTCCTTGTCCTGAATCTTCGACTTGACATTGTCGATGGTATCAGATGACTCGACCTCGAGAGTAATGGTCTTGCCGGTGAGGGTCTTGACGAAGATTTGCATGGTTACTTCGATCTGATTGCTGTCGCTGTGTTGTATTTGCTTGTAATGAAATCAAGGTCGGCAGCGACGAGTAGGTCTGATGAAGGATGGAGAGAGTATGGAGAGTATGAAGGGGAGATAAAGTGTGGCGGGAAACGGTCAGAAGAGTGTGTTTAAGTAGTGGCTCACTCAAGTGGTGGTGTTTGGGATGGCAAACGGGGAGGCGAGGAGGCAAAAAGGCGAGAGAGGCGGGCTGGGCGGGCAGGTGGGAGCGGGGCGCAGTGACACACAAGCGGCAGTAATTACGCCTTCATGGGTGTTAGCTGATGCAATGCGCCGGGCTGCGCAAAGCCAATCATAAAACGGTTTAATGCTCCTGGAAGGCTCCAGAACCCAGCAACACGGCGAAGCGCAGCCACCCACAGACACGCTTCAAGTCGTGCTTGTTGATAGTCGCCGATACTTTCTCCGCACGCGCATGTTTGGTGAGACAGCCGCGTACGGAGTACCAACAGCATGAAATATGCTCACGCTCTCCATATATGTACGCATTCTCAGTGGGTCCGACCTTGATGAAGTATTCTACGGAGTGGTTGGCAACTGATGAATGCAGTCATCGTAAGGAGTAACGTTCACATCGTAAGAAACCCGGGGTCCTCGTGCCTCTTCTACAAAGTACAAGCCACCCTTTATTATCGCCGCCGCCCTTCCTCTCTATCTGGTGCAACCTGGTTTCTGAGTCAGGAGAGGCTGGCACTCCGTAATACCAGACAGAACATGGCATTGCTCTCCAGCTCCGGAACTGGCGGCGCAGACAATAAGTAGTCAGTCACTCTCATCCATCCGCGCCAGGCCAGGCAACACCTCTAGAATCGTCACAAGCACGGAGATTTCCAAAGCATGACAAATATTTCTCTGCGCTCTTGAGCCGTGTAATCCGTAGCCCCGGCTGATAATCGAAAGCCAAGTGAGCCTGAGCCCGATCTTGCCACTGGCTCCACGTGTCATGATGTGTGTCTTGTGGGGAAGGGGCTACTCCGAAGGCGGCCTTTTTAGTGGGTCGGACGATATCGTCATCAAACAGCGACGACACCAGAAGGATGAGCATGGCATGACTCTTTTACGAGTATGGAGAACGGTGTTCTTTGCCTTTTGACTGGTTTTGCGCGTACATTCGTACGTCTTCTCGTAATGGCCAGCTGCAGTGCCCCAGAAGGACGCTTTTTCTCTTCTCAGGCGAATAAATGGGCGTGTCTACGTTGAGGCCTCACCAGCGGGTGGATGGTTTGCGTTGCTGGGGATTGCGGCGACGTACTCCGTACACGAGTCGCATTGCAGGTGAGATGGACTTCTTTCATGATTGAATTTCTTAAGTATTTTCAATGACGCTTTGCTCATGAGTGTACCCTGGTACACTAGCTTCGTGTAATGCATGTGGACTGACGAGCCTTACTAGTGCCGTCATCCAAGCCTCCCAAATTCGCTCAACATGATGATCTTGTGTCCCAGTTCGAGACTCCCATTCCATGCGCTATTCACCTATGTCTTCAACCCAAGTATCTTATTGGTGTCCCTGTGATATCGCACACCGTTTTTCGCGATCACTTTGCCATCATTTCATAGATAATGACATGAGAGGAAGTGAATACATGCCAGTCACCATTCGCGCCTCCACAAGACATTATCATTCAAATCGCAAAAGAAAAAAATTGAAATTGAAATTGAAAATAAGAAAAAAATCGAGGTCCGCTTTATGAATGTTCGAGATTGAATAAAAAAACAGTCGTATAATCGTGTGAACAATTCGTTACAAATTCATGACACATTGCACCGCGTCTCAGGTAACTTCATTTCGCGATACGGTGACCAGCCGTGAAGAGAAGAGGACTGAGAAAAAATTGAAAGAGGCCACGCCAGAGTGTCCTCGAATCGTAGGATTTTCAACGATTCTATCGCTCGAGTTGAAACTTGGGTCGAATACGCCGCCTCAAGATTCATCATGAGCGGCGTGCCCCGAAGTTTGTAGTTAGGTCGAAGGGGTAATTAAACAAAGGAACAAAGGGAAATGAGCCTCGTAAGCAGAAGCAATACTAGAAAGTAGATCGAGAAATGGACAACATTGTCATCAGTCTTAGTTTGCGCGAATAACAAGCTTCGACAGGAACTTGTTCGACAGGGAGTCGAAGTCGTAACGATCAAACTTGGTCTCCTTGCGAGTACGCAAATACGATTCTACAAATATTTTTGTTAGCCATGAGGTTCAAATCTCTGTGTGTTTGTAAGGGGGGCCATATAGGACACAAAGGGAAAAGGGGAATTGTCGGGAAAGGTGTTGTGGAGGAATATACTAACCATGCTTGATGACATGTTGGCGGACTTCGGTCAAAGCCTCACAAACAGAAACATTGCTGTGAAGGAGGTGTCCATGCTGTCTGGTGTCCCAATCGGTGAAGGAAGGAAGCTTCTGCGAGATAGCATGAAAAAGACCCACGATGACTCCAACAGGAGTTGTCTCCATGTCGTTGCAGAACTTGTTCACCGCCGCGGAATCAGGAACACGGTAATGGCAATCAAACTGCATCTCTTCCCACACGGCGAGAAGGATCGAAGCCAGCATGAAGATGGTCGGCCAATTCTTCATCTTCTCGCCGCTGTAAACGCCCGAATACAATGACGATAACTCCTCCAGAATGTCCTTTTGAAGTTCACGCCACATATCGGCCAGCGCGCATTTGATCTGGAAGTTGATCATGACAGGTGCAACAGTGCGCCCATAGAACTTGGAGTCCTCGTCATCAATTTGACCATCGAGATTCACTTCAGAACCTTGGTTCTCAACCATGGTGATGTGCATTGTCAGGTTGTAGGCGAGCACAAGTTTGAGTGCCTTCTTGATGACTGGCATTCTGTCCTTGATGTAGTAGCGATGGGCAGTCTTGAGAATCTCAGTGATGAAGGGAGTGCCTTCGAAGTGATCATCGATGAAATCTTCGAATGGTCCATCCACGTGCTTGTCGAGATACTCCTGGAGGGCGTCGAGACGGATACCTTCAGCACCAACATCGAGCTTCTCTGTCTTTGTCTCAAAGTCAATGGGGTCCTGGTTGGGAGTTCCGGACTCAACCCATTCAACAGCGAAGCACCCTTCATCCGCGACGAAAACTTCACGAACCATGACGGGAAGGGCGAATCCGTAGCCGTGGGTTATCCACATCAACGTCTCTTTGGATGAGAAGCCTTTGACATTGTACACGGACATACCGAGGTCGGCGTGTTTCTCATAATCAGCCTTCCAATCCTTCATAAAGTAACCGATATCCTTGATGTCAATGCGAGTGCAAGGAACCTGCCAGAGACGGGCATGCGAAGGCTGACATCCGGCACAAGGCTCTCCTTATCACACGTCTTCTTCAAAAATTTGCAGCGCAGACAGGCTCTTAATTTTCTGATTTCACTTGCCTGTTTCCGTTGCTCAGGTAGGAGAGGACCCTTTCTGCGGCCGACCTTCTTCTCAACAGTACCGTCCTTCTTGCCGTTGGAGGTCCGGCGGATAATTGTCTTTGTGGTACTCTTGGCAATAGGACTCTTGCGAGGTCCTGAATTCCTACGAGGGTTTGCAGTAGCAGTGGGAGACACGGATCCTGCGCCGCTACCAGGACTGTGACGAACTGATGCAGGCTCTGCCTTGATGGGCATCAGGGCGGACATTGTGGGGCTGACGGTTTCATGACTGTGGTTGTGGCCATCACCGGTGAAGCAATTGCGGTGGTGATTGTGATTATTGCTGTGATCCGTGTGACCATCTGACCCGGGCGAGTATGGAGAGTAAGGAAATGAATCTCCTCGAAGCCAAATTCCATGGAGTTTGCTCCTTCCGAGGAATCAGAGTTGGTACGAAGATGTAGGGTCTGACTGGGATTGAAGATGGCCGCACCTTGTGCTTGTTGAAAGTGATCTAAACCATGATGGCCCCAGTCAACCATAGCCCAGCCTTCTCCAGATGAGGAGGGAAGGGATAGGACTTCCAGATACGTTCCATTTGGAGAATTGCTTCCAACACTCTCCAGTCGATTTAAGCCATCCATCTGCAGCGTGCTCTGAAAATCGTGCCAATTGTCCATGCCGCTGCTTCCCCAATGCATGGCATGAGCCGTCTCCTCCATAGAGGCCATGGTGTTAAATGGCGAGTCCAACAGGTTGGCCTGAAGGGCCGCTTGACTGGTAGGAGGGAGGTAGTCAAGAGGGTTGGGTTGAAAATTTGGAGGAAATGTATTGAAGCCTGCGAGGGCTGGATCCTGGATAAAATGAGCCATGTCTGGAGCTGCCATATGTTGCTGCGCTGCCGCAGCTTGTTGTTGTTGTTGCTGCTGTTGCTGCTGCTGCTGCTGCTGCTGCTGCAAGGTCCAGTCGGTCAGGGGTTGGCGGTGGGAGGAAATGGAGATTGTTGCAACGATGAGTGCTGGCTATGCGGACTTGAGGCATGGGAGAGTGGTGAGCTGCCTTGATGGTCTTCGAGAGAGCTGATTGAGGCCGCGGCCTGTGGAATATTGGAGGCCATGTCGAGCGGCAAGGTCCAAGGTCGAGCGTTGGTCATGATGCCGGAAGCAGCTAACGGGCTGGAATGAGCGGCCGACGAAACTGAATAGGCATACGCGGTTTGATCGCGGTGTTGTTCATCGAAGGACAGAACTAGAAAGGCATCACCCCCACAGTTGGCATTGAAGTCGAGGGTCATGCTGGCGGAAGAGCAAGAGCAAAGATTGGTTGCGAAGTCTTGACGAGATTGTAAAGACGAGCGGGTGACACCGCTCTTTGGTGAAGTCCCTGATGTAGGATGTGTACGGAGTAAGAAAGATAGATGGAACGGGAGAGCAAGGGACGAGGGCGGTATGAAAAGTTCTTCCCTAAAACAGGCGAGGCGGCCTTGGAGGTGGCTCTGCCGAAGCTACGTGGGCGTTCGACAGAGACGACAGAGACGACAGACAAATAGGTGGTCATGTCGTGGGTGTCGGGATTGTCGAGCGGGATGGGGAAAGGCCCGTGGCCCGGCGGGGAGGGGGTTGAAGAGGCGGTGAGGTCGTCCAGCCCTGGACCGTATGCTGCAGCCAATCGTAGCCGCCGATGGCGCCTGTGCAGCTGCACGCGGGTGGATCCGTCTGGCGGGCGATCCAGGCGTGCTTCGTAGAGTGCATGAGTGAGTGCCAAGTCAACCAACCAGTCAACCCGTCACCCGGTGTGCCAGACCAGTCAAGTCCACGCTCCATCGGACCTATCAGTTCACCGTACGGAGTACATTGCCCTCATTCGAGCCAGATAGCCCCAAGACAAGGTCCACTTGTTGGTCAAGAACGAGAACGACTGTGGGTGTGGATGTCTAGGAAAAAAATATCATGTCCCGCCGCGGCGGCTGGTGGATGGACAATTAGTGGAGTTCCGAAAATTCGAGGTGGTGGTGTGTGCTCTGTACATACATATATATGTATTGTCTACATGTACGGAGCAGCACATGGCAATGTCAATCATGGGATTGATTCATGGCACAAGGTCTGGTCTGGTCGCGCCTTATTGTTGGGCTCAAGCTGGCAGGCTGGCGGGCAGGCACCAGCATTTGACTGTGATGAGCCCAACACAACCAAAGCAAGCCATTGCAATCAGATTCCGTCCACACAGCATCCAGCGCGCTCACCTCAACTTGCAACCCACACACACATTTCATCGTCACGCCAGCTGTCGCTTGTGGCGAAGTGCTTCGAGCGAACCAGTCGAGCAGTTCTAGCGTGGCAGCATGGTCACGGACAGACTGGAACAACGCAGCGCATGGCTCTAGCTTCTCCTCCCTGGTCGTCGTGGCTTGCTTTGTCAAAACAGAAAATACTACGGGAAAGGAAGATGAAGTTTTTTTTTTTCAAACCAAAAAAAAAAAAAAATTAAATCTTCGAAATGCCTTGCGTCTGGCATTTCGCTCTTGCTTGTCAACCTAGCAAAAAAGCAAAAAGGAGAAAATTCTTGTCCGGGATGGATGGCTTCTGTTCTGCATTTCAACCAACTACTATTACTGCTGTTATTACTGCTATTACTGCTGCGGTAAGGAGCTTGGGCTTCTTCCGTGAGCACAGCCTACGTACAGCACTAGCACTGTATCGGTCATTGTTCGACCTCGGCGGATCCACTAACCGGGGACAGGTGCAGGGCATCATCCAAAGCTGGCACGAACAGTTGGCTTCCCCGATGATCCCTGTCTCCTTTTGCCTCCAACAACAAGCCTGGTTTGATGTCGATACACAATGGCTTGCCAACACAAGCCATGAGGGGAGAACAAGGACGGCTGAAGAAGGAGGAAAGGCAGGAATGCTGTTGCAAAAGGAAGGGGAAAAAAAGGAAAACGAAACCGATTAAGCAGATCGTGGCTCTATGGCGCCACCAGAAGCCACTTGGCCACCACGAGTACTCCGTAATAATCCGTGAATCCGTGATAAACCACCACTTCTGGCTGAAAAGCTATGCTTGTCAACCAGGCTCAACCGCCACCTTTTGACTCGATTAGGTACGCGATACGCTTCGCTTCCCGGCTGAGATTTAAAGAAAAACGAGCTGAACCCAGTCCTGGACTGATCTGCCGTGTCAGTTGAGATCTCCTCCACCAACCAACATGCACTGTGCACTGTGCACTGTGCACTTGGCGTCCACTTACCCGCTCAAAAAAATCAGCGGGGATATTCGCAACTTGTACTCCGTATTATGCCAATAACCCGGCCGGCCACGACTGTAGTACGGACTTCGGTACGACAACACTCCCTTCTCAAGGCCTATCAAAATGAGATCTTGTTTCCACACGACTGTGCGACGACGGCGTCGGGTCGGGCGCTTGATGGAACACAATGGAGGAGCCTCGTGGGCTTATTATCGAAAATGCCTCGGGTCTTTGTCATTCGCCAGCGCCCCTTTTCGGCGGCTGCTGATGCACGTCTTCGCACGTCTTCGCCCGTTGTTTTTGTAGGAATCTCCTCTGTGGACGTAAGAACGAAGATGAAGATGCGCAGTATTACGGAGTATTTTTGATAAGATGGATTGACTGACGTGATTATGTAGCCTCCGCACAGATCCGGCCACACCATTGATATTAGCTCCTGCATTCAACTGGGTCATTCTCTCAAGCCACACAGGCGGACGAATTGTAATCACAGCTTTGACACTAATAAGTACTACGGAGTAATCCGTATCTGTATAACTCTAGTCCTTCTTCTCTAGCGCTTTCCGCGCCTATATGAACATGGACTACTGTACTTACTGCCTGTGTTAGCAGGTTAGCAAATCTAATTCGCCATTCCCAGCCCGCAACGTCTCCGAGGCCCCTCGGCGCCCGAATAATTACAAATACTGTATTACGGGGTGTTAGTCAAGTCGTACTGCATGTTTCGCACGGGGTCTGTGTAGGGAGAAATAGTGAGTCATAAAGCAACTTTTGAGGCAACAGTGAACGTGACCAATAGTCTGCGACAACCCCCTGTTGTCAAGAAGTATCGCGTGGGAAACGTGGTCAAAGGAAGAAGAAAAAACGCAATTGCCGCGCATAATATAACAACGCTCCGTGCCGCGCGGTTTTATAGCAAAAAGATGTGACGGCGCGGCATCGCAAGAAGAGAGGGGTTAATGACACGCTTAACTTCGTTTTTGCGCCTTTTGATTGCCCAGTGTTTCTTGTCAACATGTAGTGTCTGGACCTGTTCTCATCATCGCATTTATCATCATTTTAATGAATTCCAATTCCTACAAAACCTTGGATCAGGATCCAGGAGCCAACCATAGTGGGGTTTGTCTTCATCTCGACTTCATGCCAATGGCTCGCGGTGCTGCAATTGATCGGTGTTGGACTGTGTAGTTCTCCTTGCTTCTAATACCACTATCGGAGCTTTGTAAATGAATCATGGGCCTATCTATTTCTCTCCGAGTACCTTTCTTTCTTTCATTTTTTGCCGAGTTACGTCATTGCAGACTTGCACGGCTTCTCTAGGGTACCTGGTCCACTCGTACCCTACAGTGACCAAAGCCGTCATACCCGGCCACTTCACTCCATGTACCCATGTACCTAACAATCATACGGCGGGTTTGGAATTCATCAACCACGATTGGTCCGAAGTTTTGAATGCTCAAAGCACACTGTTTGTGAAAGCCGAAATGGAATCTCACGATGAAGGCGCTCATACGGACTACGTGTGTATTTCAGCTGCGTTTAGCATGCATGAGTGAGTGAGTGAGTGAGTGAGTGAGTGAGTAGTGAGTAAGGCACCCGCCGTCTCACTCATGTGACAAGGCACCAACCAACCCCTTGCGGCCAATAATATTCCATGCACACGCCTGATGAAAGATGTACTTGGTTGAAGGAAGACGAGCGAAGGAATGTAAAGCGCAACTAGACACTACTATATATGTACGGTAATAAACAGTTGCATGAGCGTATGGGGCAAACCCGAATTTCGCATCATAATTGTTGCCACTGAATTTTCTTTGTGTCGCCATAATACTTTTTGACTGAATTTCTCACCTCTTTGAGTCCTTTGAGGCGGCCCCTTCCTTCCATGGTAAAATCGATACCCGACCAATTCCCGACGGACAATACGACAACAACAATGCTTGGGGTCAGCGCTTATTTTGGTATTGTTCATCCGGCAGCTCTAACCCTCTGACATTGACGTGATACAAAAGCGGCTGCGCCATAAACGAAGAGCTGAATAGAGGCTCATAGGATACACAAACACATGTTACGGAAAGTTATTTAGTCCTCAAGTGGTCTTGCTGGACGAGGACTCCTCCCTTCTTCTCCCCCTTCCCTTTCGCTTTCGGTTCTCCGCAGCACAGCACAGGAGGTGCCGTTATGAAAGCTTCTTCCCGACACGTCCGCGTTCGACATAAAGTAGTATTCAAGCATCACGACAGCAGGAAAATGGCGACCACGGCAAGTAGAGGGTCTTCGGTTGGGCACAACGCTGAGCCGGATACATCATCGGTTCCAGTGAAACCCAGTCTCCTCACGTTAGACCCTCCGATTCGAGATGCTTTGGCCACGGACAGCTCGCAACTCCAGGATGAGACCGTGGAGGAGTGCGCACCGTTCTTGACAGGACACGGCCACCATCACTGCAATACTCACGGGATCCCCCGCTGCTGCGTGATCGCCATGTGAAATTCCTGCAGAAGCAGCTAGGCATGTTGCCTCCCATTTTCAAATCTGCAGACCCAAGCAGGCCGTGGATTTTCTACTGGTGTCTCAATGGATTGTCCATTCTCGGTGAGAATGTCGCTGAATATCGCTCGAGACTCGTTGAAACTCTTCGTCCCATGCAGAACAAGGAGGGGGTTTTGCAGGAGGCTTCGGCCAGACCTCTCATCTTGCCACCACTTATGCAGCTGTTTTGTCGCTGGCTCTGGTTGGCGGGGAAGATGCATACGAGGTCATAGATAGGAGGAGTATGTGGAAATGGCTCTGCTCGCTTAAGCAACCAGATGGGGGCTTCCAAATGGCCGCTGGTGGTGAGGAGGATGTGAGGTGAGTTCACCTGGTCCCGCTTCCCCCTTCCTTGTTCGTGACAGGTGTCGTGGCACCATGTGCTGACAGGGAGCTGTTCAAGAGGAGCGTACTGCGCAAGTGTCATCATCTCACTGCTCAATATCCCTCGCAACCTAGCACACGACTCGCCTGCGTGCAGTGCCGGACATACTGATCTCTTTGGCGGCCTTCCAGAATGGGTCGGAAGATGTATGTTTCATATTCCGTCACACAATTCTCATTCCTTAATTGATTTGTCTATGTCATGTTTTGTTTTGCAACTTCACGGACGTTATTTGACGAAATCCCCCGTGTCTAGGCCAAACGTACGAGGGTGGCGTATCTGCAGCACCAGGCTTTGAGGCCCATGGTGCATATGCCTTTGTGCTCTAGGCTGTCTGGCCATCATCGATTCCCCACATAGAACCATTCCCAAGTAAGTTTCTCGTTGGATTTGATTAAGACATGGGTTGTGATTGATCCGTCATGGAAGAGGGGAAGAGGGGGTGAGTTCAGTTTTGTCAGGAATTTGCTAAACCCCACGCCTTCACAGATATCTCGATGTCCCGCGTCTCCTTTCTTGGCTCTCTTCTCGTCAGTATGCACCAGAAGGTGGCTTTTCTGGCCGGACGAACAAACTGGTCGACGGTTGCTACAGCCACTGGGTCGGGGATGCTGGCCACTAATCGAGGCCAGCTTTCGCGGCCCTGAGGGGCAACCTGCCCACACTGCCGACAAACCGCTTGAGCAGATGGATGACAGTCTTTTCAACCGTGACGGACTGATACGATACATTTTCTGCTGCTGTCAAGACATGTCCAAGCGCGGGGCCTCGAGACAAGCCTAGCAAGTAAGCCATAACACAATGAACCTAGGTTCAAGCAAGCCTTGCAGCACTCTTTCTCGCTAACTGGCGATGATTTCAGATATTCAGATGCATACCACACTTGTTATGTATTGTCGGGATTAAGTTCTGCGCAGCACAAGTGGGCGTTAGTGTCTGTCCGCGCCGATGCTGCTCTGCTAGAGGATGGAGACCGTTGGGTTGTTTCTCCCTTCATGTCGGCAAAGGAGCAGATTTTCGAGGAAGTGGACAGAGTTGGGACAATCCATCCGGTTTATGTCATCCCACAGCATCAAGTTGATGACTGTCAACAATATTTTGCCCTGAAAACTGGATTCTAGGCTGTCCGCGTACCATCTAGAGGACTCCTCCCGAAACTTCTCTACAAAGACGGTTGGTCATATCGAAAGGGGCGTTCCTTCTCAGACATTCGCAGTTCTCTCAAGTGAGCATCATGCAAGAAGAGTGTGCACTCACTGGAACCACTTTTGTCTTGTCTATGCGCGCATGGTGGTGGATATACCGCCCAGTGACACTGTTTGACTAGCTCAGTGTCTAAAAGATTTCTGGAGTTGTTGCAGGTGAAGAAGCAATTCTTCAAGCAGCGAGATCGGAATGGAGTTTCAACTCGGCCCGTCGCCGCTGTTGTCAAGACGGTTTCCTGCCAGCCAGTCTCAAAATCAATTGGCAGAAGATTCTGGCATAAACCGGGGCCAATGTTCTCCCCAGCCAAGTTCGCGTGCTACATCTTCTCCAGTCTTGTCATGTGAAGTGACTTTCGGATCAACTTGGTGCTTCTCTGTTAAGAATCGCGTCTTGGGTGGGATTGAACCATATATGACCACCGGACAACACCTCTTTGCTCAAGTTGAATTTCAGCTCGACCAAAGTGAGATTGTGTCAACTGTTGTCGAAGAAGACTTCGAGCAGAGCCCGACTGCGTGTCCAAGCCTGTCAAAACCAGGGAGGGGTACGACGGCGCCATGGTGGTATTGATATGCGCCCGATCTGTGGATTAGAGGATACCTGCAGAAAAAAAAATATATTACGAGAATCATGCTCCATCCAACGCGGGTGGTGTGTCATGAACTGGGGCTGACCCTGCCCATTTTGGTTACATCTTTGGCCGCATGCTTGGCCCCGAATGCCTGTATGTGCATCAAACAGACTCCCAGCGACGCAGCGAGCTTTTCGGAGGCCGTGGAGTTGTCGATTGTGCGTCATTTGCAGATTCTGTTGCTATCGAGACCTCGCGATCGTCCTTCCACCCGCTTCTTGAAATTTTAAAATGGACCGTTCATATCAAAGCGCTTACTTTGTGTTATAAGCGCTGCAGAGCGTCAATTCACTCCATGCCTCGGTCTCCCCAGAGAGAGAACAAAGCCAGACTAATCATGTGGTTTTATGTAAGGTGAATGCAGCGAGGTTCGTACAGATGTGATACACAAAGTTGTACAACGTTTATGTTGGGACAGATTTATGGGCGAACCACCATGTGAACTCAATTGTACCAGAGCCCAGAACCGTTTGCGCTGCATCCGTGGGCATAATTTATCACTCATCGTTCCACTATCCATGAATAATGAACCACAAGTGCAGTGAAATCTGAACTGACGGAGCGCGTCACCTGGAAGTCCTTTTGGGATTGCATCGCCGGCGTCGGGTAGGCTGGTGGCTGGCTGGCATTCAAAGCCACCAGGACCCATCATGTACTCGTTTCTTTTTCTTACCGACCCTTCATGCCAATTTGGCCAATCTTGGATGTTTTTATCCAATTCCAGAAGAAAAAGAAAAGAAGAAGAAAGCAACAGCATTCTACGTACAATGATGACAACGCTTGCTGACTGATGAAAATTGCAAGCAGGAGGATGTTCTGAGCATGGCACGAACCAATAAGAAGACGACTCGCGGGTGCGAAGAACGAAAAGGGAAGAACGACTAACACTATGTACACTGATGAGCCAGCAGTGCTTGCCAAAATTTGGGCTCTTCGACAAATGGGCAAATGCGGGTACAACATGCTTCGCCCCTTCTTTTTCTTCCACAACCTGCATGTACTGGCCACCTTTGCTGCATGCCCGGGCCATTGTCCTTGTCCTTGTTGACGTGTCTGCGGAGTACGGCGTACTCGTACCTCACGCATGCGGGGGCGTGTTTGGCTCCGGATAGTTACTGTCAACCATCACTTTCCGAAGCTCGTCTTTTCCCACAATGATCTGGGCGAGATGGGGCGAGCCAAGTACAGATGTAGCCATCGTCACTGCCCGCACACGCGCCCAGCAAACCAACGAGAGCAGTTGGCGGCCCTCTCTTTGGATGCCGACTCACAACCCAATGTCGACGACGCAATACGCCTGGAGTGATGGATACGGAGTGATTTCTCTTATCTGAATCTGAAGGGGATGAAACCCAGCTATTAGGTGGCATGCATGTAGGAGACACTGTGGGATTGGTAGCACAGCAACAGTTATCGAATTGACGTTGGCTGGTCGGCGCAACGAAACTCTGTGCCAGGCAGTCGAAAGCCAACAACGTGGCTACGATGATGTCCATGGCTTGAATAGGACAAGAGGTCTCTTGGTGACTGCTCACACGGGACACTGAAGGACCTGATGTTATACCACATATCCTTCACTATCAGCCCGGGTACGTTTCACGGAGACTAGGAACAGTGCAGCATCTGGCTGGTTACCAGTCGTACGGCACCTGGGCTTGGAGGGGCGATCAGAAACAGCGCCCCAGTTCCGATCCGGCACAGCCGCGTCCTCGGCAAGTGTCTGGTCAAGTTCCGTGGCTGACTGGCGTTACGCGCCCAGGACTCTCTGTAAGTCATGCTGGGTCGATCGTCGAAAGAGGGTCTACGGCGGATTATGTGTTCTCAACTGTCATGGCAGCATCCATTGTTGGTGACATGTACGGAGTAGGAACAGCACGCCTCGAGACCTTGTTCTATTTGAAGCGTCCTACTGACTGTGAGACGAGACAGATATCGCGTCATCGAATTGTGATTTTTATAATTTTTTTTTTTCATCGGCAGTGGCCAATGCATCTAAAATTCACACATAACATAAGAATTACTGGCAACACCCAGCCAGTGCAACAATAAACGACCGATTGACAGTACCGCAGTGATAAAAAAAGCAGCCTAATGTGGGAACAAGCTTCGAGGGCACGAATACGGGGGCTGCGAGGTTAGTGCAAAGTTTGTCGACAATAAACTTTTCGCGTCATCGAATTATCCATGACTGGAGCACAAATATCTTCTTTCGGGTCGGTTCCTCGACAGTCAGACAGGATAGGACAATCAATCACATTAGACCCTCTTTTCTGGCGAAAGTTTTGACTTGCATGGCTGACCTACGGAGTACATACAATCGCAAATGCATATTATTTACGGAGTACAGGGAAGGATTTGTAGGTGAGAAGTCCTGAAACGCGATTGCTGTCAACGTCCTGGCAGGTTACCCAGCCAGCCTAGCCCAGTCGCAAGGCAAAATGCCGAGCAACAAATAATTAATAAGTGACTGGACAAACTTTGGCAAAACTACCATAAAGTCAACGCCGCCGACGTCCTCTTCACCTGTGCCCCGCGCTGCGAAAACACGACTCGCAGCTTCCGAGGCCAGAAAAGGCGGCCAGGTACGGAGTGCCAACTCATCATTGCATAATTAGTAAGGGTTAATATTATTATGAAGGGCTTGCGGCCTGGCCTTTTTCGCTCCTGTCAAATTCGCGACCCCTCTTCCGTCTGGGCGTGGTCCAATCAGCCGGGGTATCTTCACCGTCCACGGCGCAAACAAGTTGGCAATAGCATCTTGGACAAGACACAAGACTCCATTATTATTATTACTGGAACCCCAGCTCGCAATGGCCGTTGAATAATAACGCATCAACCAGCGGGCCACTGTCACCAGCCCCTCCTCTCTCGAGACAAAAACAAGGATAAGAGTTCGAACGGCCGTGGATGATGCGGGCGTAACGCCGAATAGCTGGACACCTGGAGCTGCCCTCTCCGTCTTCCGTCTGTTTTTGCCTTGATCCACAATGCCAGTCCTCTGGGCGTATGTATGCCGGCAGAGCTACTGCGGTTCATGCATGCTCGCTCGATGCCTGTTATTAGTGTACATAAGCAATTTTTCGACTCACCGCCGATGGTTGTGTGTTCCTCGATTCTGATTGGTGCAAGCATGGCAACGGCGTCTCTGACTGGACAATGGCTCGACGGCGAGAGCAGGCACAGCACCTTGGAAGTAAAAAGGCTCAATTTGCAATGGCTCGCCAAACTCCATAATGTCATCTCGCTAGCGCATCTAGATTTGAAACGGGTCCGACCGGGCGAATCGCTGGTTTACCAGCCACTTGGGAACTCTGTGTTAGGGCGGCCCAGCGCCTCGTGGTAATGTATTGCAAGCCTCCTAATCCGTACGGAGTTCACACATAGGAGAGCATCAACAACATGCATCAATGGCATAATCCATTCATTGCCAGTCAGGCAATCATGATCCATCAGTCGATCCCCACGCCCCGGCAGCACGCCCCGGCAGCGGGACGAACCTCACCCCTCGGCGGCCGCGGCCAAACAGTCAGTCAACCGGGGCTGCTGGCCAATCTGGCCTGGTCAATTCTCGTCAATCCTCGGCATAGTACGGAGTACTCCTCCGTATGGAGTCCCAGTTCAATTGCTCCGAAGGACAGAATACATCGTCGACCACCAGGGAGGTCCAGTTCAACCAAAATCACCTCGACTTGATTACTCTGCATTAGTGGCTTGCCGAAAGAAGAGAGATCTCAGAAGTCTGGGATATGGTAGCCAACCAGAGCTGGCCGTTGTATACATAAGCTGAGGGTCCCTGTTGTCAGGACCAAGCCCCCAGCCTTGTTGACATGTTCGTGTGTCCTACGGAGTAATACTCCGTTCCTCCATGCCACGACAGTGGACACACGCACACACGCACATGCATATGTATCACACACACACCTCTTGTATTACGGAGTGCCACTACACTCGCTCACGCTCACGCACATGGATGGAGTCTTCGCCTCTTGTGGTCCCCTTGTTTTGCCTTTGCCACCACACCAAGTAGGTACGGAGCGGCATTCATCATCCACGCTTGATGTTGTGCACGACAACATGACGAGAAGCCCTTGTCAATTAGATCTCATGATGGCTGCCTGTCCTCCTCCAACAACGACAACGACAACAACAACAACAACAACAACAACAACGACGACGACGACGACGACGACGACAGAACCAATGGGTGAACAAGACAAGACTTATTGTTGGATTCACAACGCGCAAAAGCCATGGGCAGTACGGAGTACATTTTTCCTCTGGCGCCACTCACTTGCTTGCTTGCTTGCTTGCTTGCTTGCTTGCAAGCGCAAGACGACGACGATCTACGCTGCAACTGCCCCTGCTTTCGAGGTCCCTGTTCTGTCAAGTCCGGGACCCTTGCTGATTTCGAGAAGAAGCTGGAGACAGCAGACTGATCTGGCTACTACGGAGTACATGTACAGTACTCAGTAATTTGTTGGTATTGTACATGGGCCATATCTTATGACAACGAGTCTGGTCTGGCTGAAGTCAGAGTTGGTTCCCGGCCGAGTTTGCTCGTCATTGCCGCCACTCTGCAACACGGCACGGCACCACTGATGGATGGATTGCATCATGGCACTGCATTGTAGATTGTCTGGTCTCTCCTCTCCTCTAGCTCTCTCTCCTCTGTATCATGGCCGAGATGGTACTGTGCCGTACATACATGTCGTCGACCAGACATGCACACATGGTACGTAGAGTAGAGTGTAGAAGGCAGCATCGCGCGAAACCCACCGCAAGCGCCGCCGCAGTGGAGCGGCCTAGCGCCGAGTGGTTTTTTTTTCCAATTTCCATCAACTGGCAACGAAGCACGCCAACACATCAATATGGGTCACACGCTTTTCATCTTCCCAGTCCCCTTTGAGCCCTTCGAGCCCTTCGAGCACAGAGAGCCCATTGCCTCGATTCGCGCGTCGCAATGAATGTCTCTCTCTAGACACCCCGGCCACGCCGCGCTAACAAGCTTTTGCTCTTTGATCAAGAAAACACACATGTCTCGCCGTCGGTGGCTCGTTTGGCCTGCGCCGTGGACCGTGGCCCTTGCCGCGTCCACCTCACGGCCAATTTTGGACTCGACTCGCTCGTCGACGTTGACCTGCCTCTCTCCGCCGTCTTGCACAGACATCAGACATGACATTACATGGCACTCGTTGCACACCCCTGTGGCTCGGTCCCTTGATTCTTGACTTTCCAACTCTGTCAAAGGCTCTCTCTCTCCCATCTCATCTCGCATCTGCGACTTCCAAGAGGGACGGACGGACTGACAAGTTGTGAGCAAGCAAGCTAAGCAAGCTAAGCAAGCAAGCAGGCAGGCAGCCCGGCAGGCAGGCAGGCAGGCCAAGCAAGACCAGACGCAATTCCATCTGCAACCCTTGCTCTGCACCGCGCACCGCAACTGCAACTGCAACTGCAACTGCAACTGCAACTGCAACTGCACTTTTAACTTATACTTTTACTCGTCTTTTCCCACATCGCCTCCCTCTCACTCCGGTCCTTGATCCTTCTTCACGCCTCAACTTCTCGCTTCTCCCATCCCCATTGGGGTCATTGCTCCTTCACCGGCCCTGATCTTGCATTCTGTCAACCTCAATTTGCTGCATGACACACTCAATTCGCTATATTGTATCTGCCAGCACCCTCACTCGCCATTCGCACGGCTTTGCCACGGGCCATAAACTTTCCATTTATTCTTCCCAGGACATCTCGGCTTCTCGACCTTACACAACCACCCAACCTTGTACGTTTTCACTCTGAAACATAACCACCAAGATGGGCGGGTTTACATGCAATACCTGGAAAGTAAGTTTTGTTTATTTTGCTTCCATTCGACCCCGCAATTCCAATTTGCCTCCATGACAGTCCCGCTTGTTCAAAGCCGAGTGGGTGGGGAGGCTTTTCCCGTGCCATAGCCACGGGCTTTGTCAACAACGACAAGATGTTGAGTCCATCGTCAAGGGACCGAGCTCTTTGCTTCACATCGCTTTGAACTTTCCAAAGGCCGGGCTGGCAGTGTTCTTATAAAGAGAACCCAATTGGTGGCAGCTTGGAACTTATACCCCAACAAAAGGCAATGATATCAATGCAGTACAGATTGGCGGCTATTGCATTGTGCTGCAGTGTCTCATCGGCACAATGCTGGCACAATGCCTGTGCGATTACCCGTATTATCCTCGTGGATAAGAAACGGCCTGTGTTGGGTTTCAATGCAGCACGTCATGCAGAAACATGCTACTTTCATAACGTCTTATTGTACCCTATCACACGTCTTCCTTGGCATTATGACATTTGGACACCCCCTCCCCCTTTTCTTCCAATCGCCAAAATTGAAAGCTGGAAAAAGAAATTAAAAACTGAAGCTTTACTAACCGCGGTGTGCCTTTGTCTTAGGCCTCTGTCGCCGCCGAGGATGGACGGATCCTTCGTACGAGTGTTATCGAGACCACAACGGCTTTACTTGTCTGGTGCTTGTCAATGGCCGCGAGTATCAAACAGATCTCTCGTACGAGTCTGATGTTTTGGCCCAGGAAAACGCCGCTATGCGTGCCTTCATGGTCTGCAGAAATTTCTCTGTGAACGGAGGCATGCTTGCCCGCAACGGAATCGTGCAAGGCTTGCCTGCTACTTCCGACTCTGGTCGCCGCGGCAAGAGCCGCCATACCTCTTCCAGGGACAGCAGCGAACGTCATGGTCGTCGATCAGGAACCCATTCCAGCAGTTCCTCCACTGCATCGTTCGAGTAACGCACCTTCTGCCTCGGCACTAGTCAAGAGAGACGTGGAACGACCGGAGCCCCCAATTCCCACCCAAACTGCGCATTCCTATCAAATGCTTCTTTCCACCAGCCTCCAAAAAGAATTACATCGGCAAGACGACAACAACAACAACAAACATTTTCTACTATGATATAAAGCGGTTGAAAAGCTTCGCAGCAATCACCGAGACGAGTGGCACAAATCTCACTCGGCAACCGTCCGTTTTTATGAATTGAACGACCAAGAGGAGGCTGAAACCGAACCATCAGCCCACAGTCACCATCTATGATGAGAAAACGACGGATACTGGAGAGTTTCCTAATCCAGTTTCCAAACTCACTTTTGCAACGATCTTATGACGACATGTAACGACAATATTTTAGAAACGTTCACCATGCTACTTAAACGGCCGTCTTTTCCCTTCTTCCTCTGCTTTTTGATGCCTTGAGCATTTGCTAGTTTCCTTTTTATCATATTTGTGCGAGACAGTATTCAGAATGTTGAGGAGACGTATATTCTCGTCAGTGTTCCTGCACAGCCATTGTTTTCAGCTTACCAATGGCTCTCGGTGGTTGAATCCATGAGACATTCCTTACAATTTCTTTCTGGGGAATTTCATTCTCATGGTTGGGATATAACAGGACCAACATATTTCCCACCTGGTAGTTATCTTGGAGTCATGTGTGCAGTCCTCCTTGTATGTTCGATTCAGGCCACAGGCAGACCTCTTCCTGGCAGGACACATGCACTGCCGGGTTGTCTTGAAGAACCAGCAGTCCTTCTCGACCGTCTACAATAGGCGCCTACTCTTACCGTTTGGAACTTGTGTGTGTCCTCGGCAATTGAGAAAAGAAAAACCACAAAAAAAAAAAACCTCACGTGACGTGAGATGGTGGCTCTTGTCTATTTTTGTTGAATTTTTATTATTCTTGACTGCATAGCCTGCGAACGAACTTGAAAACCGGAGGTCGATTTGCGTGACGAGACTTTGCAACAGTGATGGACACAAGATGAAGTAGGAAAGAGGCATTTGGATTTTTCAAACGAAGACAATTCATGACTCTCATTGTTTCTGGGCGGCTGGCAAGCGATGGACCAAGACTGGGCTGCCTTTTGCTTCTTGTTGTCAAAAGCCATGTTTATCTTTCAAACTGGGAAGGAACCGAGAGACCGGACGCAAGCCGGGTAGCGGGCGAGATGCTTGTGGCGATAATGAATCCATGATGCGATACAGTCAAGAGCTTTATGATGATGAATGATATGACGACGTTTTTTTTTTCTCTCATTCATCTTTGCATGATGGATCAATCAATTAACTCATCAATCAATGGTTGAAGCACGAGGTGGTTCTAATTGATGTGTCTATATATGCCACCATGCCACGGAGCTTGGGTCAGCCAGCCAATCAATGGCAAGGGAATAAATGAGTTTAATGGAGCGCCACTTGTCATGTTGATTGCAAAAAGAAAAAACCAAAAAAACTTATTGCAGTAGTGCGTGCGTGTCTTACCTGGGCCGATCTCCGATCTGGAACTGGTTGGTCTATCTGTAGTTGCCGCCATTCCGCCCCCCTTTTCTTCAAAGACTGACGTGCAGAACATTGAAGCCTCGGCGCATCGGAACAAAACGAATGTTGGGCAGAAAAACAGGCAGTGCTGTATTTTTGTGATCCGCACATGCGCCATGTGCAAATGAAATCCAATCAGACTTCAGGCCGTTAATATGCTGCGATAAACGAGCACATGTATGCTCAAACACTTTTTACTCAATCGCGTGTCCACCCCTGCACATGTTCACGGCCCTCTCCCACATGTTTCTCGAGTCGGCCCTCTCGTCCTCCCCAATCTTGGGCTCGAACACGGTCCTGGTACCCGATGAGTTGATGTCCTCCAGACGGTCGATACTCGACCACACGCCCGTGGCCAGACCCGCCGCAATAGCCGCGCCGAGCGAAGTCGTTTCCCGCATGGCCGGGCGATGGATGCGGATCCCGCTCAGATCAGCCTGCGTCTGCATGCACAGATCCGAGTTGGACAGGCCCCGTCTACGGCGAGGGAGGTCAGCGCGCTGCCCGAGTCTTGGGCCATGGCGTCGAGTATCGCTGCCGTTTGGTGGCATACTGCCTCGAGGGTTGCGCGGGCGATGTGGCCCTTTGAGAATGTGCCGTGAGACCGACTTTGATTGCAGTGGTTAGCAAGGAAGACGGTTGAGGGATGGCTTCGAGAGAAGAAGGGGGTAAAAAAGAAAAAAAGAAAAAAAAAGGGGGAGTTTTGTAATCAACGCATACACATTGTGCCTTTGACGTCGTCGATCCAATACGGCGCGAATAAGCCACTGAATGCAGTGACAAAGTACACGCCTCCATTGTCGGGGACCGAAAGGGCCACTTTATCAATGTCCTTGGAGTCCTCGATCAAGCCTAGGTTGTTGAGGAGAAAAGAGACGCCGGATCCTGCCACGGCGATGCTCCCTTCCAGGGCGTAGGCGGGGTTCCCGTCCCCAAAGTCGTATGCCACGGTGGCGAGGAGACCGCTCTTCGAGATGACGGGCTTGGCGCCGACGTTGTAGAGGAGGAAGCAGCCGGTTCCGTACGTGTTCTTCGCCTGGCCCGACCGGAAACCGAGTTGGCCTACTAGGGCGGAGGACTGGTCGCCTAGACACCCGGTGATGGGGACGCCCTCGAGGGGACCGGTGGCGAGGATTCCGAACTTGGTGGGGTGCGAGGAGGGCACGATTTCGGGAAGGGACATCTTCCGAGGGTCAATGTCGAAGAAGGAGAGGAGGGTGTCGTCGTATCGCAGTGTCGAGAGGTTCATGAACATGGTTCTGCCGGCGTTGGTCGGGTCCGTGACGTACACGGGCCCTCGACCCTGTTGCTCACGCCCCGTTGAGCTTGAAGATGAGCCATGTGTCGATTGTGCCAAAGGCCAGCCGGCCCTTCTGGTAGGCTGTCTTGACGGCGTCGTTGTTGCGCAGGAGCCAGACGAGCTTCACGCCGGAAGGGTAGGTGGAGAGCGGAAGACCACATAGGTCGAGGAGCTTGTCGGCGCCGTCTTTGGCTTTTAATTCCCGCACCAACGGCCTCGTTCGCGTGTCGGGCCAGACGACGGCGTTGCAGAGCGGCTCGCCCGTGTGCTTGTCCCATAGAACGGTGGTCTCGCGCTGGTTCGTGACGCCAACGGCGCGGATTCGAGAGAGGCTGTGGCCGAGGGCGGTGAATTTCTCGGCGGCCCTTTGTATGCATGTTTCTACGGAGAGGAGGAGCTCGTTGGGGTCGTGTTCATGCCATCTTGGGGAGGGGAGGGGGTGAAACACGACTGCTTGTTAGATCATCTCACCACAAGGAGGAAAAAAAAAAAAAAAAACCACTAAGCGAGCGAGTACATACCCTGGTTGGGGATGGATGTTTTCAAATCCCATCTGGTGAATGGCCACCGGCTCTCCATTCGAATTAAAAATGACAAAGCGCGTCGACGTCGTTCCCTGGTCGATGCTGCCGACGAATTCGTCCGAGGCGGCTGGCCTCGAAGGACGAGGAGGAGGAGGAGGAGGAGGAGGAGGAGGTGCATCACCACCCATGCTGGGTGTATTCGGGTATTGAACGTTGATGAACGACGGCGAAAACGACGAGCAGGAACGGCGTTGACGCTTTCACGTAACACACGGGGGAACGCGCAGGAGCAGAAGCAGAAGCAAAACTGTTGCACCCACAAGGGCATAATTGATCCCTACCGCACGATAGTCTCACTACTCAACTAGCTGAGACAAGGATCCACCCTAGCTAGTCATTTTCTATGATCTCTGTAACTACATAGTACGTTTTAGCACTATATTAGTACCCTACCTATAGTAAAGGTACTTAGGTATTTAAACTATAGTCCACACCCTCTTATAGGGTTAGATAACTTAATAGAGGTAGTCACATTAAACCCTAGCTTCGCGGTCTAATATAGTAGTAATTATGTGGTGTTTATAATAATTATACCTTTCTTCTAAATTAGTACTCTTCTTTTTAAATTAACTAATTATTTAATCCTTAAATAATTAGTACGCACATAGCAAAAGAGAGGCCTAATTTATTAATATTATAATTAAGTAACCCTAGTACGCTAGGATTAACACCACTATCTATTAGCTTAATAATAATAATACTATAAGCATCCTTATAATATCTAAGGAGTCTTCTAAGAGTAATAAGCTAGCTATTAAGCTATAGGAGCCCTACTATTAGGACCTATAGTATAAGATAGTTAAGGTAAGAGCTATTAAAGATAGAATCTAGGTCTTTATTAATCCTAATTTAATTATTGTTGGAACAAGCATGATATCAATCGCGGCACGCAGCCGCAATTACCCGGCAAAGGTCGGGCCGCGAGGGCGCGCGCGCAACGCGCGCCCGCGAGAGGTGGCCCCACATATGACTCATCGGCCCGCCCCTCTGATTGGGTGAGGACCCACAAGTCATGTGACCCATAAAACGCACCGCGTTTGTGGCCACTTCTCACGATCTGGAAAAGCCTCTCTTTTCCTCCCTTCGATAGACATGACTAAATTGATTACAACGCCTAGAATAGAAGATATTCCTATTCCCTAGGCTACGATCCTGACGTCAGGCACCTGTGATACCAACACTAATCAGTGGTTAACTTCACAGATAACCACACGGTTTTTCTAACCGCAGATTAGCAAGGTCAATTAGAAGAGATAGCTACACCGTGAACCTGCCCTATAAAATAGGAGGGCCGCTAAAAGCGTGTATAGTTATGCTAAGGAAGTCTAAGCACTCTCTTATAACAAGAAAGGAGCCTTATAACTCCTAAGATCTAATCCTAAGACCCTACGAAGACTTTAAAGCTATTAAAGGATTAAGGCCTAGTTAGTAACCAGTCTAACCTATCTTTAATCACTTAGTTAGCGCGTTCTACCACGCACCTAACCCTTAGAAGGCATTCTCTTATAATAAGAAAGGAACTTATTACTCCTAAGATCTAATCCTAAGAACCCCTAAGGGACAAAGACAATAGCCACGCTTATAATCCTTTAACCTGCTACACAACTAACACCACACCTCTATTCCGACTTCCTATAATAAAGACAAGAAAGTTAAAAGCTCCTTAGCAAGGAGAACCATTAAAAGCCTCTATCTCTAGCCCTAACTTTAGTAATGCTAAAGAAGGCACTAAAGTTAAAAAGACTAGAAAGGCAAAGGTCTATAACTTAATAACTCTCTTCTAAGACACATTCCCCTAGAGATGCAAGACTTTATTATATCTAAGATATTAAAGACAGTAAAATCATTTAATCTTAACGAACAAGGTAACAACCCTAAGGCTATTACAGCCTACATCCTCTTTAAGACAGCGGCATACTAGTCTAAGAGCCTTATTGCTAGAAGCCTCTTCACTAACTTCATTAAAGACTTCTACGGATGGATAAGAGAGGTATTTGTAATTATAGACTAAGCAATTACTAAGTATCTACGTAATTTCCTTCTCTTCTAAGGCATGTACATAGATATAACAGCCCGCAGGAAGATCACGGTAATGCTTAAGGAAGTTACTAACCGCAAGGAATTTTAAGATTAGCAAGAAGAAGAGATACAGAAAGCTACAAGAAAGTACATACCCTTCTAAAAACGCATCAAAGACTAAGACTTCCTTAATAACCTCCTTCTAATCCCTCTAATTAGACTAAGATTATAACATTATTAACAAAGCAATCTAGGAATCCCATAATCTCGCTAATGTCATTCCCTAAGCCTAACCCTATTAGGCTAATTACACGATAATCCTTAGGAAAGCCCTTATTAGAGATACCCCTATTAAGACAAGAAATCCCTCCTCCTACACCTCTAAGAGCACTTTTTCCTTCTAGACCTACACTAAAGCAAATAATTAATCTCATGAAGCTTTATATAAGCAATATTTAATATAGCGTAGATAACTACAAGGTCCTTAACTTAAAGTTAATAATCTTCTAAGGGAAATACAAGATACTAGGCATTAAACCCTATAAGGCTAGGTATGCCCTTAAGGCTATGCTTAAAGGGAAAGCTTTAATATACTACCACGAGTATCTATGCAAGCTAGGAGATCCTTAAGACCTTAAGACTCTTATTAACCATATTAAGAGAAGATTTAAGACTAATAACACAAAGCAAAGGTATCTCCTTAAGTAGCAAAACACTAAGCTACGCTAGATTATGCAAGAAAACCTAGATAAGCTAAAGATTAATTACTTTAAAGAACTTATAATAAAGCTTATAAACCTTTAATAAGCAATCCCGGATATTACTTAATCTAAAAGGGCACTCTAGAATTAATTAATCTCCGCCTATTATAGCATACCTAAGTGTAAAACCTGCCTTATTAACCCTCCTGCTAATCTCTAGCCATTCTGCGAACGCATAAGGATGTTAATAAGAATAACTACAGAGGAATTAGATAAGAAGCATTAATTCCCGTTAACGCCTAATGCAAAAGAGCAGTATTAGACTAACTGTAAGTATAATAGGTATAGTAAAGAAGCCTGTTACAAATAATCACAATTATAAGGCAATAAAGGCGCTCTATATACAAAGAAATGTTATATATATGGCAAGGAAGGCTATTAGTTAACTAAGCACTCTAAAGAGGAACGCAAGAAGGCATATTAACGCTTTAAGAACCACTACCTCACAGAGCTAACAACCCCTTCCTATAACGCTTTCCTTACCTAGTATAAAGGCAAAGAGAATAACACTGCTTCTTCTAAAGAAAACAAGATTTCTACCTATATAACGGAACTTAGATTTAAAGAAGAGAGTAATAAAGGAGAGATGCTAATAAGCTTCTTTATATAAGGCATAACAATTAACGGCCGTGTGACTGCAGAGATCCTTGCGAATTAAGCAGCTACGCACGCCCTTGTAAAGGAGAATCTATTTAATCTCTAATAACCAAAGGAAGCCCTAACCGCTTTTCTTCTTTAAGATTATTACTCTTTAGGTATGTTCTAAGGCATCATCCCTAATACTAGGGCTACAGGTTACTTATTAGCAGGGCACCCTAATTCCTTACCCTATAATGGTTAATCCCTAAGATCTAGCTTAATGAATCTAGAGCTAGGGAGGCAATAATTTAATTTGGAAGCGGCAAGCCAATCCCTTTAATTAGATTAATTAATATGCCTACTCCCTTTAGCATTATCCTATTCCACGTAATGCCCACAAACACTCCCTTCTTGCTATGTTTAGCAAACATAGACTGCCTAAAGATCAATTTCCATATCTCTTAGAACATCCTTTAATAAGGCGAAATTAAGGTCCCTATTATCCGTAAATAGGGATATCCGTGGATACTTCTGCAGAAGGAGAGATTAATTGCCTAGAGTTATCTAACCAAGATAGAATTACGGCGCTTACATTGCTAATTTGGTCACCCTTCCGTCCGCTAACTTTATGATATACTTTCTAAATTAGGCCATAAGGTAAATTTCGAAACTATTAGACAATTAACGAAGATCTGCCACTAATACTAATTAAATGCAGATAATCCATATTACTTTAAATTCACCCTAAAGGATAAATACAACTTTAATTACGAAGTGATCGTGGATATTATGTATCTAGATAGCAATCGCCCTGTTCTCCACGCTGTTAATATGGCTACTGCGTTTAACGCGGCTAGATTCCTAAAGGATATTACAGTAAAGGCAATATAGGAAGCTCTTTGCCTCTGCTAGATTAATACCTACTAGGGTCCTCTAGATTAGATTATAACTAATGCCAGCACAACGTTTAGAAGCGAAGAATTCCGCTAATTTGTAGCTTTAATGTCAATCTTAATCAAAGAAGTCCCTATTAAGGCACACTATAGCATTAGCAAGGTTAAGAGATATTACAGGCCGCTCTAAAGAGCCTATAATATTATCCGACGCGAATGCCCGTTAATACCTAAAGCTATAGCCCTGTAAATAGCTATGAAAGCTCTTAATAATACTATAGGCCTAAACAGCATTATTCTAACCCTTCTTGTCTTTAGTGCCTACCCTTAAATAATTAATAATTCTCCTCCCTTGCCTAATATTAAGTAATAGGCTCTTATAGTATAGAAGGCAATGAAGGAGATTAAGAGGTTATACGCGCTCCGTAAGGTTAAGGAAGCCCTCGCTATAAGGAATAGCCCTAATACCTCGCTAACCCTTAACCTCCTACTCGCATTGCTAGTTCTTATCTAGCAAGAGTATAAAGGATAGCAAGGCCTATATAAGCTCCTTGTAACAGATAGAGAGAGCTATACCCTTAATCTTCTATAAGGTCCTAAGGTCTTTAGGTTAACCTCTGTTAAGCCCTATAACAAAGACCTAAGCAAGGAAAGGCTATTACTAGTAGGAGGTAATAACCTAGAGGTAGTTAAAGGGGAAGAGCAAGAGGCATAAATTAATAATATAGTGCCTCTAGCCCTCTAAAAAGAAGGCTAGGAAGACTACAAAAGAACCCTCCTATAATTATTAATTTAGCAGACAATCTTAAGGTATTTATCTTAAGTAAGGAGGAGGCAGATCTTAAGCTTGCGATCTAATTACATAGGAAAGGCATAATTATAACTCCTGGCGAACCTTTTAAGCTCTTAACAAAGACCGAGATTAATACCCTAATTAGCAAAGGCATGTTCGAATTCATTGCTTTTAATCCAAAGAAGCACCGAGGGATTTAAATCTTTAATTCCCGTATTATTAACGAAGTTAAAGGAAGAACAAGCTAGCCGTATAAGAAATCAAGGCTTATAATCTAAGGCTTTAGCAACAAAGCGAAGCAAGCAATCCTTACGCAAGCCCTAATAATCCAAAGGGCAAGCTAACGATTAATCCTTGTAATTACCCCTTCTCTTCTTATAAAAGGATTCCTCCTTTGGATTTAAGATATCACGCAGGCGTACGTACAATTAGAAACGCCGCTAAATCGTATAATCCTTACCTAACTCCCTATCTAAATTCGTAATTAGCACCCCAAAGGAATAATTATAAGAGTTATTAAGCCCCTCTACGGAATTACAGAGGCTAGCACACATTAGTAGGTGACTTACCATAAGCACTATAGAGAAAAGCTCTAGATAATAACATTAAGCTACGATCTATGCTTGCTAGTTATATCTGCTAAAAGCCCTTAATTTAGATGCGTAGGAATGCAGACTAATAATACCCTTAGCCTATTAGACAAAGGATTCTCCTAATAGGAAGAAGATTAACTAGCTACCGCTAAATTCGCTATAAAACCAAAGCAGTTCATTAAGCCTAATAACCCCTTGTATTTAACAGTGGAATTATTTAACTAACTAATAACACTATTAAAATGCAGCAAAAGGGCAAAGTGATAAGCTATAGTTAATCCCGCTAGAAGAGCTAGAAAAGAAGTACGTGGAATAAAGGGCCTGTAGTGCCTATATCGCTTTAATCTACTAACCTAAGGCAAGCTTTAATCTATTGGTTACCGCATAATATTAAGAACTAATAACTAAGAACGTTAAGGAACTTAATCGCTATATTAAGTGGCAAATAGACTACCTAGATTAAGGATTAATCTTCGTACCCCTTAACCTTAAAAGAGCAAAGCTATTCACATTTGTTAACGGATTATTCGCTAATAACAAAGACCTCACCTTGTAACTAGGCTACGTTCTTATCCTAGCTAATAAGGAGTATAAAGACAGCAAGTTCATACTGTAAGGCAATATTATATACTATAGCTTAACAAAGAGCAAGAGAGTTATAAGAAGTGTGCTTGCTTTAGAGGTCTATAGAATAGTAGTAAGCATAGACATAGCTTACGCAATTATAACAATATTAAAGATTATTATAGATTAATTAAACCTCTTAGAGATCCTAATCATAGTCTACATAGATTTGTACTTATTATATAAATGCCTTATTAAGCTTAGGACTACAAAGGAGAAGCGGCTTATAATTAATATTATAGCCCTTTAGCAATTATACAAACGCCGCGAGCTCTGCGAGATTAGATAGATTAATAGCGAAAATAACCTAGCTAACGCGTTTACAAAGGCAATGCCTAACAAAGCCCTAGAGAGGTTTATTATAGGTAACACAGCAATAATCTAGATAGAGGGATAGGTTACCTAGACCTAGCACTACCTATAAAGAGGCAGGGGACTAGAGCCCTAAAGCCTATGCCTAAGCCTACGCCAAAGGCCATGCCTAAGCCCGCGCTAAAACTAGCGCTAGAGGCACTGGATAAGGTGCCCTAAGTATAGCATGGTTATGTAGGGCGTGGGCTAAGGGATTAGAGGCAGTGGAATTATAGCTTTAGAAAGGGGCATGGAATTATGTCTTTAGAAGGGGGCATGGAATTATAGCCTTAGAAGGGGTGCCTCTCCTAAGTCTCTATAGTAAGGAGGGGGAAGAGAAGGGAGCGTAAGGGGCGTAGGAAGGTATAATCTAATATTATACCTTTAGAAGGAGAAGAATTATAGGTAATCTTCCCTAGGAATGTGATTTAATATTATATTATAGTTAAATAAAGGGCTGCAGGGAGGGATAATCTAATATTATACCTTTAGATAGGGAAGGGATCGCAGGCAACCTTCCCTTTGCAACGTGATCTAATATTATGTTACACTGGTTAAAGGCAAGGGCGGAAGGCAGAGGGAGCCTTCCGCAAGGAAGAAGGATAAGCGATTAGAGAAGCTAGTTATCTAAAGCTAGTAGCGCGTAGGGGAAGGAAAGGGGACTATTATTATTGTTTCTTTTGTTAGTTCTTTTATTTATATAATACATTCATTTAATCCCTTATATCTTCCCTTCTTAGATTAATATTATGCGTTAACAATCGTGTTAAAAAGAAAGAGGTTCTAATGTTAGAACAAGCATGATATTAATCGCGGCACGTAGCCGTAATTACCTAGCAAAGGTTAGGCCACGAGGGCGCGCGCGCAACGCGCGCCCGCGAGAGGTAGCCCCACATATGACTTATCGGCCCGCCCTCTGATTGGGTGAGGACCCACAAGTTATGTGACCCATAAAACGCACCGCGTTTGTGGCCACTTCTCACGATCCGGAAAAGCCTCTCTTTTCCTCCCTTCGATAGACATGACTAAATTGATTACAACGCCTAGAATAGAAGATATTCCTATTCCTAGGCTACGATCCTGACGTTAGGCACCTGTGATACCAACAATTATATAGCTAGACTGCCCTCCTAAGCCCCTAATCCTTATAGGAAATAAGACTCTAGTAAAGAGAAGGGTAGCAGAAGCTATATAGAGTTAATTATTTATATTAGAGACTATAGGAGTCTAAATATGCTTACATAGCACTAGAGCTATAATTAGAAGCTTATAATAACCCTAGAGAAGCTCCTCTAAGGATAATAATATACCTAAAGAGAGTTATTTTTAGTACCCTTAATAACCTAATAATGCTAAAGATAGCGCCTAGTTCGTGGTCCTTAGCGGCTATTATTAGGTCTTTAATAGTTAATTCTAAAGCCTTATAAAGGCCCTATAAGAGTATTATATATAGTTTATAGCGACTCTTAGGCCTAAATATAAATAGATAACCTTAAGGTATATATCTCTTTATAATAAGATTAGAGAGCTTATAAGGAATATAATGCCTTTAAGCAAGACTATTAAATATTATACTAAAGTTAAATTTAATAAGACTATTAAACAGAACCTTTTAAAGGTAAATATTAATAAGTGGCTTATAGATACCTTAATTAGCTATAAATAATGCTATTAAGTAAACTGCCCTATTACTAAAGGTAACTTACCTATTAAGATAATTAATAATACTATTAGAGCTTAATTCCTTACTATCTTAGCTTAGATTAACTTATTAATTTATATAGCAGAGAGTAAGGGAAAGGTCCTAGATTTCTATAATATTATAAGTAGGATTAGGCACCTAATTAAAGCTTAAGAAAGGTCTTAAGTTAAGGCTAATAATTCTTTTAGAGTAGAACTAACTCTTAATAGTAAAATAAAGGAAGAAGCTAAAAAGAGAAGGTAATAAAGAAAGATCCCTATATTTACTATAAGAAATATAGGATAAAGAAGTTAAAGGATTTATAGAAGACTTATAAAATACTTTACTTACTAAAGGATTAGAAAGTTAATAAAGAGCTATTAAAGAAAGCAAAAGAAGTAATAAATTATTAACCTAATAATATAAAGAAGGCATATAATATATAGTTAAAGGATAATAGCGTAAAGAAACCTAAAGAAGATAATACCGTATTTGCTACTATAGGAGAGTCTATAGAGGCTTTCCTTACCTAGGGTAAATTACAAGTTATACTTAATAGTGGTACCTTAATCCATATCTTTAATAATAAATACTAGTTTATAGACCTTAATTACAGCTAGTAGCTAGGAATTTAAGTAGGTTATAGTGTTATAAAGGCCCTTAGCATTAGCATAGCTTAGATTATCTTAATAGATAGCTAGACCCTTACCTTATTAAAGGCCTAGTACTAGCTAATATTCTTTATAAACCTTATATCTCTTTAACTACTTACACAAAAGGGAATAAGGTAGGATAACCTTACTAGAAGGGTAATAGACCTAGTAAGAGGTAATTAGGAGATATTTTAAACTTAGATTATTAGTACGTAGCTATATATAGAGGGCTTAAGCCTATTAGAAGCTTTTAGCGTTAAGGGAGATTCATGAGATCTAAAGACTATTATAATAATGCCTATATATATATATTATTTACGCTAGCTAGCTCTATGTAGGGCTAGTACTAGTACTCCTGCTGCTTTGTTAAAAGGGAAAACCCTTAAATAGGAAGAAAAACCCCTTACATCTATATTCAGGCTAATGCTAACCCTACACTAGGCCTGCGTTGCGTTATATATGGCCTATTATAGGTGTTTATTGCTAGCTTACGCTAGCCTTATCCTAATAAGAAGAAAAGAAAAAAAGAAGGAAGGGAAATCCCTAGTTCTAGGCCTTACCTAGCCCTATCCTAGGTCTACTCTAGCACTGCTCTAGGCCTCTTATACTATCTTATAGCATACTAGATTTAGTTTTATAGTAGTAATTTACTTCTCTTTTACTTTTTAGCTAGCTCTTCTATAGCCTTACTTTTTAGCCTTCTCTAGCCTAGGTCTAGCTTATTAGTCTAGGGAAGTTAGAGTACCTAATATTATTTATCTTCTATAGTAAGGGTATAGGTTTAGTTTAATTCCTAGCTATTTCTAGACCTAGGTCTCCTAGGTATTATTTAACTAGATTTTTATCTTATATTCTTCTTTCTTTATTAATATCTATAATTTAGCCCCTCCCCTTATATAAGTATAAGAAGGGTTTCTCCTCCCTAGAGAGGTCTTCCTTTTTTCTCTTTTTTATTAAACTTCCTATAGGTTCTTTCCTTCCTTAGAGCTACCTAAGGCACTCCTAGGCTAGTGTTAGCCTAAATGCTAATATTACTATAAATCTATTAAGTTATCTAATAAAATAGCGCTAGCTATTATAAGTACTCTTATATTCTATGCTTATCTAGCTCTAATTTACCTAGGAAAACTCTAAAAATAAGTAATATCCTTAAAAGTCTTTAACTAAGAAGTAGCTTAAGTAAGCTATAGCTAAGGATTTAAAGGTATAACCCTCTAGCCCTAACTTACCTCTATTCTAATGCTAATTTGCTATAGTTAAGGGATCCCTATAGGATTTAATATATCTCTTATAAATCTTAATTAATTAACTACCCTAGGCACTAGTGCTATAATATTACTAGTAAGTTAGATCTATCCTAGCTTAGAAGTAAGGCTAACTATTTTATATAAGGCTAGCTACTAATACCTATTTTAACTACTAGGTCTATAACTATAGATATTTAAAGGTAGTTAGTGCCTTTATTCTAGGCTAGATCTAGTGCTAATTTACTCTTAGCCTAACTTAAGTAATTAATAAAGTAAGCACTAGTAGCTAGTAGAAGTTTAAGTAGCTATAGTTACTAGGGGTAGTGTAAGTACTACTATTCTAGTTTAATATTAAGTCTAGTCTAGGTCTAATAGTTCTATAGGTCCTAGATAACTATTAGGATTATATAAAGAAGCTTTATACTAGTAATTAAAGTAAGAAAAAGCATAGCGTCTTAGCTATAGACCTAGGCTAGTCTAGCGCTAGTAAAGAATAATATAATAAGGTTATCTTTTAGCTATAATACCTAAATGCTTACGCTATAGAGATAAACTATCTCCTAGCTATAGCCTTACCCGCTAAGGGGCAGGCTAAGTTAATAAAGGGAGTAATTCTAGTCCTAAAGAAGGAGTAATTAGTTAGGTAAAAATAGCTTAGTAAAGGGTAAAGGTAAACTAGTAGGGTTTATAATACCTAGCATTATATATTTAAAATTAATCTAATAATAGTTCTAGAATTATAATTCTTTAGCTTGCTTACTACTAGCTCTAAACTATATAATCTTATATCTCTCCTAGTTATTTACTATATCTATATCTTAGTTATTAGTCCTAGCGCACTAGAAGCGCCCTAGCTCTAGCTCCTTCTCTTTACTATATATATTAGCTACTAGTTCTTATGCTAATAAGTAGTATTAGAGTTATTTTATACTAAGAAACTATTTAGCTATTACTCTTACCTTTAGGGAGTAGTTTAGGGCTAGCCTTACCTCTTATATATCTCTAGGCTAGTGTAATTAAAGGTATTAGTAATTATATTTAGGGTAGTTAACTATAATATAATATTAGTCTTTAACTACTTTACTATAGCTATATAGTAGTAAGTTTACCCTAGGGATACCTCTTTAGAAAAGAAACTTATTAAGACTAATCTTTCCTATATATAGTTAGACTATAGTTAAGGAGATATATTTTTCTAGGCCTATATAAAATCTTTAGATTTCCTTTAGGTTATAAGTTAGTAATTAGTCCTTAGTTAGTTCTCTTATAAGCCTATGCTACCTTAGATATTCTTTACTATACTATTTATCCTAGTGTTATCTCTATTCCTTATATAGTTTTACTACTAGCTTATTACTCCTAGGGAGGGTCTTTATTTATAATATAATACTAACTATACTAAGTTAGTAGTGGTTTAGATTATTATAGCTATTTTACTCTTTATAATTCTCTCTTTAAACTTCTATTTTATCTTATTTAGGTATAGATCTAGGGAGGGATATAAGTCTTAATCTCTAGTTAAGTAATAGGTATAGCCTTAAATATACTAGCTATAATTTAGAGGTAGGTTAATTAGTTTATTATAAAGCTTTTAACTACTTCTCTTAGTTTTCTACCTTTCTTAGTTAGGGTATAGTAAGCGCTTACCCTATAGGTAAGAATAGGCTAGACTACCTATATATATAGAAGTTAGGTATCTCTAAAGCTATAACCCTAGGCTAATACTACTAGTAAGGAGAGTGTAAGCTATTACTAGGCTAGTTTGCCTTTTAGAATATTCTTATAAGCACTCTAATTAAGTTTCCTATTAACCTAGACTCTAAGGAACTTATATAACTCTATAGGTATTATCTCTTTTACACTAAGTTAGACCCTAGCCTATAGGGATTAGTATACTTTACTAAAGTATATAAGTTTAGTCTTTACTAGGTTAAACTTTACTCTTACTTTCTTTACCTATTTTTTATATACTTTCTATATAGCTTTAAGCCTTTTCTAGGTCTATATAGTATTTTTCTAAATACTACTATATTTATATTATTTATAAATCCTATTACCACTATACCTAGGATAGCTTAGAGGTATATATAAAGCTTTACTAAGTAAAGTAAGAAAAGGATTAGTAAGAGAGGTAAGCCTTATAGGGTACTTACCTTTATCTAAAAGGTCTTAAGAGTTTACTATTAAAGCTAAGCTAGCTTATTCTATCTATAAGGAAGCTATATATTATAGCTATTAGCTAGCGTAATATGCCTATTTAGATTAAAACGTAAATTAGATATAGGTAGCTAACTCTATTAAATATAGATAAGATATCTATCTATGCTAATAAGGTAATGCTACCTCTACCCTAAGCCTCTCTTATATATTCTATAAGGACTTTATGTTGCTTCCTTCGGATCATCATCGGATTAGTCGTGGCCAAAGACCCCGCCAATTGTGGGCCGAGTGGAGCCCTCAGAGGGATGCACGCCTTGTGATTGGCTGCCCCTTTCGCCACCCCTCTTTGCCCCACTTACGGGTTTCACCCACTTTTTGGCTAGCTAGATTCCTCTCCTCTCTCTCTTCTCTTTCCTAGAGGACTATCATTAACTATCATAGACTTCAATAACAACGGTATTATCACCTGCGCAGGCACCTTGGTGTTCTAACACTGATCAGTGGTTGATCACAACCACAGATAAGTTAGGTATTACAAGAAGAGACATTTCTGCAGACGCCACAGTCATTTTCCTGTCATCTAGATCCTTAGGAATAGGGGCACGGCTGCGAGAGTGTGCTAAAGGAAGAGACTTGAATTCCGGTTGCGGACTCGTTAGGCTTCTAAGGGATTAGCTTCTTCTATCATTATCTTCACTTTTAATAGAGAGATTGATTCTACGTCCATCACGAACCTAAGGATTGACTTCTTCTGTCATTATCTTCATCTTTAATAAAGAGACTAATCCTATACCTACCATAAGAAAACTAACCAAACAATCGAATTAATTCGCTTTGAACCTAACGTTAATAACCATCACTTACAATAAGTCAGGAAGCTAGACTAGTAATAAGAGGGAAGACCCGAGCTACTGCAGAAGCTGCATAATCGCCCGGACTATCACTAAGAGAAGAGCCTTAATTCTCTAGTAATAAGAAACCATCCCAAATCTTAATAGCACCTAAGAGACCCTAAGAGAGTAAACTGCTAACATAACTATAACCTCTTTCCTATGCCCTTACAAAAGATTAGAAAGAACAAATCGTAGTTAACCCTAATTCCGCCACGCTATCTAAGCTTAATAACTACATTGCAAGGTTTATTAACCTTAGCGAGCATTAAGACTAAAGGGATAATGACCTTTAGGAATCATTCTAAGAAGACTTCGAAGGATAGTCTAAGAATACCTTCGCAACGGCTAACAGAGACCTTATTAGAGAGCTACGGAATTCTCTGCGAGACCATGGTGTTATTATAAGACAAGGCTAAGGATTAGCGATCATAACATCTCTAGAAGAGGTAGTCTAATAAGAAACAAGGCTATCGTGGCCTAAAGGGAGATCACAATCCTCTAACCCCTGAACATTAACTTCCTTAACCCCCTTGTCTGCTTACCCTAGAACCTTGTCCTTCCTAACCCTAACAGCACCTTTAAGCCCCTTAACCCGTAAGAGAGCCTCTTCTGCGGCAAACCCTATCACATTAAGCAATTCACCCTAAAGATCCCTATCCATAGCAAACCTTGCTACCTGTACAACAATTCTCTTCTAAAGACTAGATTACAAAGAAGATCTCGGAACTTACGAAGATGTACAAAGATAGCGATCGTTATAGCGGACAATTATACGATTTCCTTGCCCTAAAAGTCACGCTCTTTAAGAACAAGTGTGATAGGATTGACCTCCCTTAAACGCATTATTAGAAGGCTCTCCTGATTATCTTGATTAACAATGCTAAGCAATACTACCTTGATTATCTCTTTGGTTAAAACCTCACATACGAAGAGATGATTAGCCATATCCGCCAACGCTTTAAGACAGAAAGCAATTAACAATTCTACCGCCGCAAATAGAGTAGCACAACTCTAAGCAGCACTATTGCTAAGAACCCTAATAAAACTAGGCTTAAGTGCCTTAAAATCATGCTAGCTACCCTTAAGAAGATCTATTAAGGCCTATATCCTTCTAATATAGTAAATACTAAGCTCTACAAGCAAACGTTAAATGCCATAGCTAGTGTGCCCGAATGCTAGATAGTAGAGTACAACCACTCCCTAGGCTTTAAGAGTCTTACCAGAGACCTCCGTAAGGCAATCATAATCTCGGAATCGAATAAAGGGCTACCTAATACCTGCAATCACAAGGAGCTCTCCTAAGGCTATGTTTACTAACCATTAATACAGACGTCAGCCCTAAGGCAGGGAAGCTATCGCGGTAAGAGCCTAAGGCATAGCCCTTAGCGTTGCTTTGTGTGTGGCAAGAATAGCTATTAGTCCTTTAATCACTCTAACAAAGAACGCTAAAAGGAGAAGGATTATTAGTTCGCTAGTAAGATCCATCGTATACCCCTTTAGAGAAGAGATTCTAGGCGTTTCTTGCCTCCTACGAAGGGCTAGACGATGACAAGCCTAATAAGGGCCCTAGCTAAGGATAGGAACCGCATCTTGTAGCTTACATAAAGACCAAAGACGGCGATAAGGATAATGAAGAGCTATCGCTAGCGGCATATCTAAGCATCATATAATTCTTCTGCTTAGAGCCGCAGGATAATCGTAATCTCGTAGATACTAACGTTCTTACTGCCCTTAATAACTAAGCCTTTTAGCACGCTTTCCTAAAGTAAGAACCGTATTAATAGCAAGAATCTAATAAGGGATTAACCTGCTATATCTCTAAAGAGCGCTATTCCAAAGAAGTCTTTAGAGGGATTATACCTAACACTAGGGCGGCAGGCAAATCAACGGCAGGTTAGGGATAAGCAAAGGCTCTATTACAATTAATGCCTTCATTAAAGATAATCCCCTGCGAGCCACAACTCGTTAAATTTGGTGCCGGATCTGCAACCATAAAAGGCATGCTTTATATGCCTATAGAACTCGGAGAACTCGAATTCTACGTCCTTAACATAGCGACTCCTTTCCTCTTTTCTATTACTAATATGGATAAGCTATAAGTTAAGATTGATAACCTCGCGAACGTGCTAATCCAAGGCAATAAGACTATGCCCGTTATGCGACGATGGGGATATCCTTAGTGGCTACTAGAGGCCAAAGAAACGGTTGCCTTCTACCTCTCGGAAGAAGAAATCTATTAATTGCATTATCGCTTTAGTTACCCTTCCGTTTAACGCCTTATAAAGATCCTTTAGCGGGCCGGTTATGATGTTAAACGCTAGGCAATTAAGAAGTTGACTAAAGTCTGCCACCATTATTAGATAAAAGGAAAAGCTCCTAGCCGGTTTAAATTCACAATCAAAGACAAGCACGACTTTAACTATAAGATCATTGCTAACATCACGTAGATTGACAACTGACCAGTCCTCTACGTTGTTAATTTAGCGACCTCGTTCTAAGCAGCCCGCTTCCTTAATCCTAAGAAGCAAAAGGCCCAAGATATCTAGGATGCAATCAGAGAGTGCTAGATCAATACCTATCTCGGACCGCTGGATTAGATTGTCTATAACGCTAGTAATAACTTCTCCTCCGCTGAATTTAAGCACTACGCTTAATTAATGTTAATTAAGATTAACAAGATGCTAATTAAAGCCCATAGTAGCATTAGAAAGGTTAAAAAGTACTATGGACCTTTACGCTAGGCTTACGAGATTATCACAGACTTAATCGGCGCAGAGATCACGCCAGAGCAACGTCTTTAAATAGCCGTTAAAGCCATTAATAACTCAGCAGGCCCTAATAGACTAGTGCTAACCCTGCTAGTCTTCGGAGCCTACCCACGCATAACAGACAAGTTACCGCTAAGCGTCTCTGTTATTTAATGCGCTAAGGCAATTCGGAAGGCTACTAACGAGGTACGCCGCCACCTAGCCTCATAGCAGGTCCGCGATGCCCTTAACGCCTAGAACGGCCCTGACATATTGCTAATACATTGGCTGCCTCTATAGGCTAATGTACGTGTGTGGAGGAGAAGGGCGGCTAGCATGGCCCTTATAAGCTAATTGCCACTAATAGGAGACCTACACTATCTAAATACCCCGTGGTCTAGCGAAATTCTAATCTATAGTAGTAAAGCCCTACTATAAGGACCTATGTGCTATAGAGGGGCTATAGGAGATAAAACCTTAAGTTATTAAGGAGACTACAAATAAGAGAGATTCTCTTGCCTTTATAGGGGCAGAGGTAAGGGAAGGAGCGAAAGAAGGAGCAGAACTCCTAGTGCTAGCAAAGAGAAAGCATAGAAGGCTAAGGAAAGCCCTCACAGTTTAATTCTCCCTTAACCAAGGCACAGAAGGACCTAAGGATTACAAGGACTTCGTAGTTATTAACAAAGATTAAGAGGAGGCATTAATTAGAGAGATTATAACCAGAGGATCGCTAACAGAAGCATTCCTAATAGCAAAGGAAAAGCCAACTAGGACCTTGCCCTCTAACTCCGCTAAGAAGGGAAGATCACAACCCTAGGAAAGCCCTTTAAATAATCGGATTAAGCTGAGATTAACGCTCTGCGAGCTCGTAATGTGTTTAGATTCACGAAGTTTAATCAAGCGAAACACAGTAGCCACAGGATCTTTAACTCTTGCATGGTGAGAGAGATTAAAGGTAAAGGCACGGATTCGCCATACGAGAAGTCTTGCCTTATTATACAAGGCCACAATGATAAGGAGAAGGAATTTATCCTAACGCAATCGCCGACGATCTAACGGGCAAGCTAACGGCTAATTATAGCTATCGCTCCTTTATTAAAGAAAAGGGATTTGCCTCTGGATTCGCGATATCACCTAAGCCTACGTTTAATCGCAAACAAAACTCACGAGGCTAATTATCGTGAGATTACCGGAACAGATCGCGCACCTCTTTCCAGAAGGCACCGTAATGGAGGTCATTAAGCCTCTTTACGGCATTGCAGAGGCCGGAACTCACTGGTGGGCAACGTACTTCCGTTATCATAGGGATAACCTTAATATAACAACGTTAACATACAATCCCTACTTGTTAATCACAGCTCCGAATGATGAAAACCTCTTTAGGATCGTTAGAATGCAAATGGATGACACGCTAGGTCTAAGCAACGATGACTTCTTTAACAAAGAAGAAAAAGAGCTCTAGAAGGCTAACTTCACAGCTAAAGAGAAGCAGCGACTGTTAAACGGGAATCCCCTCACTTTTAACGGCTATATCCTAACCCAAAACGCTAATAACTCACTAACCCTAACCCAGAAAGGCCAAAGTTAGAAGATCAAGGAAGTTAACCCTCAATCTCTAATAGCAAGGCAGGATTACGTAGAACAACAAGCCTAAGGAAGTTACATTGCGACCGTCTGCTAACCAGAAGCTTCGTACAATCTATTAATTGCAGCTTAACACTAAGAACTAGCTGCCAAAGATATCGTACGCCTAAACAAACGCCTTAAGTGGCAGATTAAGAATTAGCAATAAGGATTACGCTATATCCTACTAACCCTTAAAGAAGCGAAGCTCTTCGTATTCGTAGATAGATCGCTTGCAAACAATAAGGATCTTAGCTTACAGATCGGGTATGTAATCATAATTAGTAACAAGGCAAAGAGGGATGATAACACCTTCATTGCGAAAGGGAATATCATCACATATAGTTTAACAAAGAGCAAGCGGGTTACGCGTAGCGCGCTTGCCTCTAAGCTATACAGCATGGTTCAAGGTGCTAATATCGCGTACGCGATATCTACAACCCTTAGTTAGATCACGGACCGATTAAAAATACCTTAGATCCCTACGATCCTTTATACTAACTCGTTCTTGTTGTACGAATGCCTTGTTAAGCTAGGCATAATAAAAGAGAAGAGGCTAATGATTAATATCATAGCCCTTCGCTAATTGTACGAGAGGCGCGAGATCTACGAGGTTAGATGGATTAACGGTAACGATAACCCGGCTAATGCGATAACGAAGGGATCGCTAAATCAAGCGCTAATAACCTTAATTAATTCGAACGAATTAACGATCCGTGTGGAAGGCTAGGTTAAGAGACCTTTGTGAGCGTTGCAAGCGTTATAGAGAGGGAATTAACAGAGGCGAAGGGGAGGATTTGTCGCGATTGGATTAATTAAATTAACCGATACCGACCGAGCTAATTAGGGCTCCGGATTCCTATTAAGGGATCCACTTGTGTACACTTTCCTTTGATTCGATTTTTATTGCGTTTTTGGGCTCCTTTAGCCACGAGAAAAAGAGAGACTGCCAGTGTTGCTTCCTTCGGATCATCATCGGATTAGTCGTGGCCAAAGACCCCGCCAATTGTGGGCCGAGTGGAGCCCTCAGAGGGATGCACGCCTTGTGATTGGCTGCCCCTTTCGCCACCCCTCTTTGCCCCACTTACGGGTTTTACCCACTTTTGGCTAGCTAGATTCCTCTCCTCTCTCTCTTCTCTTTCCTAGAGGACTATCATCAACTATCATAGACTTTAATAACAACGGTATTATCACCTGCGCAGGCACCTTGGTGTTCCAACACTTTAATTATAGTTTTTATTAATTTATTTACCTTATTTCCTATTTATAGCTTAGGAGAAGGCCCTTAGCCTTAGCAAAGGCTATAAGCTACCTTATAATTACTGCTTTTATAATCTTTCTTACTATATTTAGAAGTAAGATAGATCTCTATATATTAGCCCTTCTTATCTCCTTAGTGGTTTTTCCTAGCTTCTTAATTACTATTACTTATATAGTTTAAAACTAGGCTAGGAAATATCTTACTTTAAGGATAGTATTTAGTAAGTATACTATAGCTTCTTTAGCTAGCTTATTATAGGCTTTAATAAGGCCTACTAGGAGTTTATTATCTTCTAGGGCTTTCTAGCTAGCTATATCTAATAGGATATTTCTAATATCTCCTACTCTAAACTATTCTTTATCTAGGACTAGTGTGTTATTAAGCTTTAGGAAGGAGAGGTTTAGAATATAGGAGAGGTTTACTATAGGTTTAGGGAAGAACCTTTATATAAGTATACTTACCTTATCCTTATAGGTAGTAGCTAGGTTAAGGTTATTATTAGTTCTTTCTAGGTCTAGGAGTCTAGGAGCTCTAGGAGGGCTTAGCTTTAGAGCTAGGCCTATCTTTCTAGTCTTTAAACTCCTCTATCCTTTTCCTATATATTAGCTTTTTATAGGGCTTCTCTCTATACATTCCTTTTCTCTTCCCTAACTATCTATTCCTAGTTATTATCTACCTTAGAGAAGGCTTACTAGTTTACTTTAGTCTTTTAGTGCCTCTATTATCTCTTAGCTTATCTAGCTTTAGTAACTACCTCTTTTATTCTCCTTAACTACTACGCCTCTAGGCTAGGGAGTCCTTAGCGCTTTCGCAGGGCTACTAATTCTGCTATCTATTAGAGGTTTGTGATAAGCCACGTTGCGTATGCATTGATTCCTTCCTTGTCTTTCGGGTCCAGTGCATTTTCCGCTCGGAGTCGCACCGCTGCTTCCGCTAATAATGCCTATAGACCTATAGTATATGTAAGGGCTTGGGCTTTGCCCAAGCCTTAGTGTTAACATGCGAGTGGGGAGTGGGGAAGGGGGCTGACATAAGCCGACCAGGGGATATAAGGGGCTCGTACGGGATTCGCAATATCCTCCTTTTCCTTCCTTCCTTCAAGTTTCTCAATATCATCACGATAGCCTATAGCTTTGTCTTAGGGCTAGTCCATAACAGTATACTAGGTTAGCATATCTAGGTAAGGATATAATAAATTAAGTGCTTAAGAAGCTTTAAATACTATTAAAGGAAAGAAGCGTAGGTAAATATAAGATCTATTAAACCACTAAGGCATAGAGGCAGATATTACAAGTTCCTTAGATAGGATCCCTACCTTTAGGGCTACTTTAGGTAGTCTCCTTTAACCTCTTTACTTAATTATTAGGGTATAATAAAGACTAATTGTTGGTATCACAGGTGCCTAACGTTAGGATCGTAGCCTAGGGAATAGGAATTATTCTTCTATTCTAGGCGTTATAATTAATTAGTTATAAGTGTATATTCCAGAGAGGAAAAAGAGAGGCTTTTTCGGATTATAAGAAGTGGCCATAAACGCAGTGCGTTTTGTGGGTCACATAACTTGTGGGTCCTCGCCCAATTAGAGGGCGGGCTAATAAGTTATATGTAGGGCCACCTCTCACGGGCGCGCGTTACGCGCGCCCTCGCGGCCTAACCTTTGCCAGGTAATTACGGCTGCGTGCCGCGATTGATATTATGCTTGTTCTAACATTAGAACCTCTTTCTTTTTAATATGATTATTAACGTATAATATTAATCTAAGAAGGGAAGATATAAGGGATTAAATAAATATATTATATGAATAAAAGAACTAATAAAAGAAATAATAATAATAGTCCTCCTTTCCTTCCCCTACGCGCCACTAGCTTTAGATAACTAGCCTCTCTAATTACTTATCCTTCTTCCTTACAGAAGGCTACCTTTACCTTCCGCCCTTACCTACGCCCCTTTATTTAACTAGTGTAACGTAATGTTAGATCACATTACAAGGGGAAGGTTACCTACTATCCCTTCCCTATCTAAAGGCATAATATTAGATTATCTCTCCCTGTAGCCCTTTATTTAACCGTAACGTAATGTTAAATCACGTTCCTAGGGAAGATTACCTGTAATCCTTTCCCTTCTAAAGGTATAATATTAGATTATACCTTCCTACGCCCCCTTACGCTCCCTCCTCTTCCCCTCCTTACTATAGAGACTTAAGAGAGGCACCCCTTCTAAGGCTATAATTCCACGCCCCTTCTAAAGCTATAATTCTGCTACCTCTAATCCCTTAGCCTATGCCTTATATAACTATACTATACTTAGGTAGCTTGCCTAGTGCCTTTAGCGCTGGTTTTAGCGCGGGCTTTAGCATAGGCTTAGGCATAGGCTTTAGGGCTCTAGTCCCCTGCCTCTTTATAGGCAGTGCTAGGTCTAGATAACCTATCCCTTTATCTAGATTATTGCTATATTGCCTATAATAAACCTCTCTAGGGCTTTGTTAGGCATTGCCTTTATAAACGCATTAGCTAGGTTATCTTTGCTATTAATCTATCTAATCTTACAGAGCTTATGGCATTTATATGATTTTTATAATTTTTTTTTCATCGGCAGTGGCCAATGCATCTAAAATTCACACATAACATAAGAATTACTAGTGTAATAATAAATGACCGATTAACAGTACCATAGTAATAAAAAAGCAGCCTAATATAGGAATAAGCTTTAAGGGCATAAATACAGGGGGCTATAAGGTTAGTGCAAAGTTTATTAACAATAAACTTTGTGGCTGCGTTAGCGTAAGAGTTATAGGTTATAACCGTAGTTAAACTCAAATTCATTCAAGTTTTGCTTGTAGTATAAATTAACGCGATTCTCCCTCTATGACCGTGTTTATTCCTCTCTCTATCTCTTCTATCTTCTCGCACCTTATCACTCACTTATGCCCTAAAGCTCTAAGGCGAACTTAAACCCTCACACCACACATAACTCATTCTCACTTACTTCTAACCTGATTCGTTACAATCACTAGGTAGGTCCTGCATTACTAATTAACTAATTAACCCTTAACTAATCAGATCATAGATGGCTAAGGGTGACAAAAAGACACTGCCCTAACCGAAAGGTTAAAGGCTATAGCAGAAGAGAAAAGCAAAGGGAAGGAAAATAAAGATAAATCCGACCTAGAGATAATTAATATGGCATTTATATAATTACTAAAGGTGTTGCTTCCTTCGGATCATCATCGGATTAGTCGTGGCCAAAGACCCCGCCAATTGTGGGCCGAGTGGAGCCCTTAAAGGGATGCATGCCTTGTGATTAGCTGCCCCTTTTGCTACCCCTCTTTGCCCTACTTACAGGTTTCACTCACTTTTAGCTAGCTAGATTCCTCTCCCTCTCTCTCTCTTCTCTCTTTCCTAGATTATCATTAACTATCATAGACTTCAATAATAACGGTACTATTACCTGCGCAGGCACCTTAGTGTTCTAACACTGATTAGTGGTTAATTATAACCATAGATAAGTTAGGTACTATAAGAAGAGACATTTCTACAGACGCTATAGTTATTTTCCTATTATTTAGATCCTTAGGAATAGGGGCATGGCTATAAGAGTGTGCTAAAGGAAGAGACTTAAATTCTAGTTACGGACTTATTAGGCTTCTAAGGGATTAGCTTCTTCTATTATTATCTTCACTTTTAATAGAGAGATTAATTCTACGTCTATCACAAACCTAGGGATTAACTTCTTCTATTATTATCTTTATCTTTAATAGAGAGACTAATCCTACACCTACCACAAGAAAACCAACCAAATAATTAAATTAATCCGCTTTAAACCTAACGTTAATAACTATCACTTATAATAAGTTAGGAAGCTAGACTAGTAATAAGAGGGAAGACCTAAGCTACTATAGAAGCTACACAATCGCCTAGACTATTACTAAGAGAAGAGCCTTAATTCTCTAGTAATAAGAAACTATCCTAGATCTTAATAGTACCTAAGAGACCCTAAGAGAGTAAACTACTAATATAACTATAACCTCTTTCCTATACCCTTATAAAAGATTAGAAAGAATAAATAGTAGTTAACCCTAATTCCGCCACGCTATCTAAGCTTAATAACTATATTATAAGGTTTATTAACCTTAGTAAGCATTAAGACTAGAGGGATAATAACCTCTAGGAATTATTCTAAGAAGACTTTAAAGGATAGTCTAAGAATACCTTTGTAATAGCTAATAGAGACCTTATTAGAGAACTACAGAATTCTCTGTAAGATTATAGTATTATTATAAGATAAGGCTAAGGACTAGCAATTATAATATCTCTAGAAGAAGTGGTCTAATAAGAAATAAGGCTATTATAGCCTAAAGGGAGATTATAATCCTCTAACCCCCTAAACATTAACCTCCTTAACCCCTTATTTACTTACCCTAGAACCTTATCCTTCCTAACCCTAATAGCACCTTTAAACCCCTTAACCTATAAGAGAGCCTTTTTATAGCAAACCCTATTATATTAAGTAATTTACCCTAAAGATCCCTATTTATAGTAAACCTTACTACCTATATAATAATTCCCTTCTAAAGACTAGATTATAAAGAAGATCTTAGAACTTATAAAGATATATAAAGATAGCGATTATTATAGCGGATAATTATATAATTTCCTTACCCTAAAAGTTACGCTCTTTAAGAATAAGTATAATAGGATTAACCTTTCTTAAACGTATTATTAGAAGGCTCTCCTAATTATCTTAATTAATAATGCTAAGTAATACTACCTTAATTATCTCTTTGGTTAAAACCTTATATATAAAGAGATAATTAGCTATATTTGCTAACGCTTTAAGATAGAAAGTAATTAATAATTCTACTACTATAAATAGAGTAGCATAACTCTAAGCAGCACTATTACTAAGAACCCTAATAAAACTAGGCTTAAGTGCCTTAAAATTATACTAGCTACCCTTAAGAAGATCTATTAAGGCCTATATCCTTCTAATATAGTAAATACTAAGCTTTATAAGCAAATATTAAATGCTATAGCTAGTGTGCCTAAATGCTAGATAGTAAAGTATAACTACTCCCTAGGCTTTAAGAGTCTTACTAAAGACCTTTATAAGGTAATTATAATCTTAGAGTTAAATAAGAAAGCTACCTAATACCTATAATTATAAGGGAGCTCTCCTAAGGCTATATTTACTAACTATTAATATAGATATTAGCCCTAAGGCAGGGAAGGCTATTATAGTAAGAGCCTAAGGCATAGCCTAAGGCATTGCTTTATATATAGTAAGAATAGCTATTAGTCCTTTAATTACTCTAATAAAGAACGCTAAAAGGAGAAGGATTATTAGTTTGCTAGCAAGATCTATTATACACCCCTTTAGAGAAGAGATTCTAGGTGTTTCTTGCCTCCTATAAAGGGCTAGATAATAATAAGCCTAATTAGGGCCCTAGCTAAGGATAGGAACCATATCTTATAGCCTATATAAAGACTAAAGATAGCGATAAGGATAATAAAGAGCTATTGCTAGTGGTATATCTAAGCATCACATAATTCTTTTACTTAGAGCTATAGGATAATTATAATCTTGTAAATGCTAATATTCTTACTTGTCAGGAGCAGAATAGCGACGGCATCCATGAGGGTGGCGATGGCATTAATGAGGGTGGAACCTAGCGGGGCACGGAGCTAAGGGCTAGCTACGGGCTAGTTACGTAAGAGCTGCGGGCTATTTAAAGGGGCTTTCCTATAAACAAAGGGAAAGGGCTAGAGATTAAACCTTTTAAGCACTTACCCCTAGCTAGTAGATTAATAGCTATAACACTTTAATCTAACCTTTACTCTATTATTCACTCCTAAGCTAAAAGCCTTAATAAATTAATCTCTCTTCCCTTTAGGTAATAGACTATTAGTTAGATTAAGATATCTAGAATTTATCGCATAGTAACCTAATTAGGTAGTAGCTATAACTACGCTATAAATAAGCAGGAGAATATTATACTACTAAACCTAACTAGAGTGGTCTGCTAGTCCCTATTAGATAACTAGCAGAGTAAAATACTTATTAATAATAAGGAGGTAATACTAAATTAGCGCCTTAAAGAAGTAGTAACCTAGATATGTATTATAGAAAAGAGATAGAAACTTACCTAATTATAGCAAAACCTATAGATAATAAAAGAAGCTATATCCTTAGGTAACTTAGACGTAGGACCTATAAATACCTCTCCTTTAGTACCTTAGGTAGTACCTATTATATAGTAATATAGCCTTATAAAGATATAATTAAAAGTACCTATATATAAAGGAAATACTTTTAAGAGTCTTTAGAATTTCCTAGCGGATTTAAATATAGCTTTTACTATAGATTATAAAACCTTTATAAATAATATAACTAAGGTTACCTATGCTAGCAGCTACCTAGTAAATAATATAAAGCAATAATAAATACGTTATATAGCTATGGATAGTTATGTAAACTACTAGGGTTATACCTAGGATAGATTTATAGATGAGCTAAAGATAGGAACTATAGATAAGAATATATAGTGCTTAGAAGTAATAAGAATATTAATAGGTCTTAGATAAGAAAATTACTAATTATTCTAGATATTTATAAAGATTTAGGGTAAGGTAAAGGCTAAGCTACCTAAAGCAATTCCTAAATACCTATAAATCTATATATTTATTAATAGCCTTAATAATACTATAAAGAAGTAAGTACTTAGCTAAGAGTTCCCTAAGAGTTAGACTTACCTAGTAGGCTAAGGGAGAAAGGTAAAGGTTATAACTAAAGGAGGCTAATTAAGTAATTAAGGTAATAATAGTTAGAAAAGATAATAATATTTTACTTTACTAGAAAGGCTATAGTAATAAAGTAGTAATAGAAAGATAAATTTACTATTTATATACTTTAAGTGTAGTAAGCTAGGACACGCTTTACTAAGCTATACTAAACTAGATTACTCTATTTATAAGAGAAGTAACTATATAATAGAGATACATAAGAGTAGCTATAACTAGGCTAGAGATAAAGATCTATTAGACTTAAATAAGACCTCTATTAGCTTAGTGTAACCCTAGGAAAACGCTCTTATTAAATTATTACCTAAAGATTTAAGACTAAGAGTTAAGGTAAAGTTATAGTAAGAATATAAATAGGTAGCTATAAAGGCACTGTTTAACCCTAGCGTAACCTATTTAATTATCTACCTAAAGTTACTAATAGTAGTTAATTAGGCTAACGTAAAAAGGATAATATAACCCTTAAGAGTGCTACCCTTACTAAAATTAAGCATTAAGGGATCTTATTATAAACCCTATTAATTAAGGATAGCATAGGCTATGTAAGAATATATTAAGTTAGCTACTACGTAGCTAATACTAGTAAAGACCTATTATTAGGCATAACTAGGCAGTTATATATAAACTAGTAATTATATCCTAGATAAATAGTTACTAAAGATATCTTATTATAAAAGAATATCTTAGACTAGTAGTAGGGATGTAATAGGCATGTAAGGAGGTAAAATACATATATATTAGATTTATCTTATAGGGGATAATAACTAAAATTATATAAAAAGATAATAATATCTTAATAGTAAATAAAGATAAGCCTTATAATAACCTAGTAACTATAGAGATAAGCAAAGCCTATAAGTTAACTATATAAATACCCTAAGCCTATAAGGAGTTTAAGGATATCTTTTAAATAAACTTATAGGTATTCTCTTTATACTAGGTAGCTAAACTTATACTATTAAATTAAAAGAGGAGAAAACGCCCTATAGGGACTAATATATAATCTAGTAGAAAAGAAGCTAGAAGTGCTCTATAAGTACTTAGTAAGCGTGTAGCAAAAGGGATAGATTTAAAGATCTATTAGCCTAGCTAAAGCCTTAATATTATTTATGCTAAAGAAAGGAGGAAAATTACGCCTTTATATAAATTATAAAGCCCTTAATAGGATTACTATTAAAGATAAGGCGCTATTACTGCTTATTATAAAGATCTTAAACTAATTAAAGGGAGTAAAGGTTTATATAAAATTAGACCTTAAAGATATATACTATTAGCTATATATCTATAAGGGTAATAAGTAGAAAACAGCATTCTAATATAGATATAGTTACTTTAAATATCTTATAATACCTTTTAGACTAGTTAATACACTTATAACCTTTTAAGAATATATTAATAATACCCTAGATAGCCTTATAGATATAATTTACGTTATGTATTTAGATAATATCCTAATCTATAGTAGTAATATAGCTACGCATAAGGGGTATATAAAATAAGTCCTTTAGAAGCTCTAAGAAGCAAGCCTCTTTATTAACCTAGAAAAGTGTAAATTCTTATATAAGGAGGTTAAATTCCTAGGCTTTATTATATCTAAAGAAGGAATTATAATAAAGCCCGCTAGAATTAAGATAATAGTAACTTAGCTAGTACCTTATAGCGTCTTTAATATCTAGTTATTCCTAGGCTTTATAGGATTTTATAAATAGTTTATTAAAGGCTATAGTAAAATAGTTATCTTATTAACTAATTAACTCTAAGGAGACTAACTAGTAAAGTTTAAGCTAAATCCTAATAAGTTAGCTATATTTAGAGAGCTATAAAAATAATTCTAAGAGGCGCTAATTCTAGTGCACTTTAATCTACTAGCCCTATTAAGGGTTAAGATAAATACCTTAGGATATACACTTAGGGCTATCCTAGCGTAGTTAGTGCTAGGTTACTAGTACCTAATAGTATATATATTAAGAAAGTTAAATAAGATAGAGCTATGCTATATAACACTAGATATAGAGTTACTAGCTATCTAAGAGGTATTCTAAACTTAGAGGTATTACCTTATATACTTAATATATTTAGTTATAGTAGTTATAGATTACTTAAACTATAAGTACCTAGCTATAAAGCTAAAGTTAACTAGTAAATAGGTTACTATGCTAGATAAACTCTATTTATTTAACTTTATAATTAAATATAGAGTAGGTAAGTTAAACCTTACTAATACTTTATTAAGGAGATTAGATTATATAAGTAAAGAGAGGAAGGTAAAGGTAATATCCTTATAATTACTAACCTTTCTTACTAAATTTATAAATAATATACTATAAGAATACTATAATAAAACTACTAGTATTTAGTGCTCTAAGAAAATATAGTATATTTAGTTTATAGATAATAAGCTATAAGGATGCTATAATAAAGCTATTAATATCTAGTAATCTATAAAATCGCCCCTTACCTATTAACTAGATAAGGGTAGACTATATATAAGACTAAACCTACTAGCTAAGGAGTTACTCCTAGTAGTAATGTATTAGCTAGGGTCTCCTTAATTTTAAAGAAACCTAATAGTCTAGATATACTCTAAGGATATTATTATAGTGTAAGGGGATTATATATAAGACTAAGCCTATTAGCTAAGGAGTAGCTACCTAGTAGTAGTATAATAGCTAGGGTCTTATTAATTTTAGAAAAGCCTAATAGTCTAGATATATTCTAAGGATATTATTATAGCGTAAGGAGACTATATATAAGACTAAGCCTACTAGCTAAGGAGTAGCTACCTAGTAGTAGTATAATAGCTAGGGTCTTATTAATTTTAGAAAAGCCTAATAGTTTAGATATATTCTAAGGATATTATTATAGCATAAGGGGATTGTATATAAGACTAAGCCTACTAGCTAAGGAGTTACTACCTAGTAGTAGTATAATAGCTAGGGTCTTATTAATTTTAGAGAAGCCTATTAGACTAGATATGCTTAATATAAGCATTATAATAAGGAATAGACTATATATAAGACTAAATTTGCTAGCTAAGGAGTTATAACCTAGTAGATATATTATAGCTAGGGTCTTAGCGGTATAAAGAACCTCTTCTAAGTTAAACCTTGCTATATTTATAGAAGATATAGAATTAGAACCCTTAATCTAAGTCTTACTTTTAGAGGTATAGTAAAGGAATGCCTTTATTATAAAGAAGAGAGCGTTACTATTAAGTAATAACCTAGATATATTATAGATATAGTCTATTAAACCCTTTAAGCTATTAATATTTAAAAATTAAGTTTTTATCTTATAGGGAATAAGAAAAGAAATCCTATTACTAATTTATAATAACCTTACTACTAGGTATTAAGGAGTTACTAAAACTCTTTAATAAGTTACTAACTAATATTTTTAGCTAGGAATAAAAAGAGATATTAAGGTATATATATATACTTATATTAGCTATTAAGTTTTAAAACTATAAATATATAAACCTTATAGTAAGCTAGCTATGCTACTAGTGCTAGATTACCCTTTTAAGAATTATTAATAGATTTTATTACTAGACTCTTACTAGTTAAGGATTAGTAAGGTAAAATATATAATATAATCTTAGTAGTAATTAATAGATTTATAAAATATAGTATTTATATCCCTATATTTATATAGTTAACTAGTAATAAACTAGTAACTATCTTCCTAGAATATATTTTTAAAGATTATAAAGCCTTAGAAAGTATTATTATAAACTAAGGTTTAATATTTACTAGTAGATTTTAGAGAATATTCTACTATCTCTTAGTAATAAAGTAGCGATTAAGCACTGCGTTTTATCTATAAATAAATAGTTAAATAGAACGCTTAAATTAAGTTTTAGAGCACTATTTAAGAGCATTTATATATGTAAAATAGATGTTGGAACACCAAGGTGCCTGCGCAGGTGATAATACCGTTGTTATTGAAGTCTATGATAGTTAATGATAGTCATCTAGGAAAGAGAAGAGAGAGAGGGAGAGGAATCTAGCTAGCCAAAAAGTGGGTGAAACCCGTAAGTGGGGCAAAGAGGGGTGGCGAAAAGGGGCAGCTAATCACAAGGCGTGCATCCTCTAAGGGCTCCACTCGGCCCACAATTAGCGGGGTCTTTAGCCACGACTAATCCAATGATAATCCGAAGGAAGCAACACTAGTAGTCTCTCTTTTCTCGTGGCTAAAGGAGCCTAAAAACGTAATAAAATCGAATCAAAGGAAAGTGTATATAAGTGGATCCCTTAATAGGAATCCGGAGCCCTAATTAGCCCGGTTAGCATTGGTTAATTTAATTGATCCAATCGCGACGAATCCTCCCCTTTACCTTCGTTAATTCCTCTCTATAACGCTTGTAATGCTTACAAAGGTCTCTTAACCTAGCCTTCCACACGGATTATTAATTTGTTTAAATTGATTAAGGTTATTAGCGCTTAATTTAGCGATCCCTTTGTTATCGCATTAGCTAGGTTATCGTTACTATTAATCCATCTAACCTCGTAGATCTCGTGCCTCTCGTATAATTAGCGAAGGGCTATGATATTAATTATTAGCCTCTTCTCTTTTGTTATACCTAGCTTAACAAGGCATTCGTATAATAAGAACAAGTTAGTATAAAGGATCGTAGGGATCTAAGGCATTTTCAATCAGTCCGTGATCTAACTAAGGGTTATAGATATTGCGTACGCGATATTAGCACCTTAAACCATGCTATATAGCTTAGAGGCAAGCGCGCTACGTGTAACCCGCTTGCTCTTTGTTAAACTATATATAATAATATTCCTTTTGCGATAAAGGTATTATTATCCTCTTTACCTTGTTACCGATTACGATTACATACCCAATCTGTGAGCTAAGATCCTTGTTGTTTGCAAGCAATCTATCTACGAATATAAAGAGCTTTGCTTCTTTAAGGGTTAGTGGGATATAGCGTAATCCTTATTGCTAATTCTTAATCTGCTACTTAAGGCGTTTATTTAGGCATATAATATCTTTAGTAGCTAGTTCTTAGTGTTAAGCTGTAATTAATAGATTATACAAAGCTTTTAGTTAGTAGATAGTTATAATGTAACTTCCTTAGGCTTGTTATTCTATGTAATCCTGCCTTGCTATTAGAGATTAAGGGTTAACTTCCTTAATCTTCTAACTTTAGCCTTTCTAGGTTAGGGTTAGTGAGTTATTAGCGTTTTAGGTTAGGATATAGCTATTAAAAGTAAGGGATTCCTATTTAATAGTTACTGCTTCTCTTTAGCTATAAAGTTAGCCTTTTAGAGCTCTTTTTCTTCTTTGTTAAAGAAGTTATTATCGCTTAGACCTAGCGTATTATCCGTTTGCATTCTAATAATCCTAAAGAGGTTTTTATTATTCAGAGCTATGATTAATAAGCAGGGATTATATATTAATGTTATTATGTTAAGGTTATCCCTGTGATAACAGAAGTACGTTGCCTACTAGTGAGTTCTAGCCTTTGCAATACTATAAAGAGGCTTAATAACCTCTATTACAGTGCCTTCTAGAAAGAGGTACGCGATCTGTTCTGGTAATCTTATAATAATTAGCCTTGTAAGTTTTGTTTGCGATTAAACGTAGGCTTAGGTGATATCGCGGATCTAGAGGCAAATCCCTTTTCTTTAACAAAGGAGCAATAGCTATAATTAGCCATTAGCTTGCCCGTTAGATTATTAGCGATTGCGTTAGGATAAATTCCTTCTCCTTGTTATTATAGCCTTGTATAATAAGGCAAGACTTCTTGTACGGCGAATCCGTGCCTTTACCTTTAATCTCTCTTACTATATAAGAGTTAAAGATCCTATAGCCACTATGTTTTGCTTAATTAAACTTTATAAATCTAAACATATTACAAGCTTATAAAGCGTTAATCTTAGCTTAATCCAATCATTTAAAGGGCTTTCCTAGGGTTATAATCTTCCCTTCTTAGCGGAGTTAGAGGGCAAGGTCTTAGTTAGCTTTTTCCTTTACTATTAGGAACGCTTCTATTAGCAATCCTCCGGTTATAATCTCTCTAATTAATGCCTCCTCTTAATCTTTATTAATAACTATAAAGTCCTTGCAATCCTTAGGTCCTTCTATGCCTTAGTTAAGGGAGAATTAAACTATAAGGGCTTTCCTTAGCCTTTTATGCTTTCTCTTTGCTAGCACTAGGAGTTCTACTCCTTCTTTACTCCTTCCTTACCTCTACCCCTATAGAGGCAAGAGAATCTCTCTTATTTATAGCCTCCTTAATAACTTAAGGTTTTATCTCCTATAGCCCCTCTATAGCATATAGGTCCTTATAGTAGGGCTTTACTACTATAGATTAGAATTTCGCTAGACTATAGGGTATTTAGATAGTGTAGGTCTCCTATTAGTAGTAATTAGCTTATAAGGGCTATACTAGCTGCCCTTCTCCTCTATATACGTATATTAGCCTACAGAGGCAGCTAATGTATTAGTAATGTGTTAGGGCTATTCTAGGCGTTAAGGGCATTGCGGACCTGCCGTGAGGCTAGGTAGCAGCGTACCTTATTAGTAGCCTTCTAAATTACCTTAGCACGTTAAATAATAGAGACGCTTAGCAGCAACTTATCTATTATGCGTAGGTAGGCTCCGAAGACTAGTAGGGTTAGCACTAGTCCGTTAGGGCTTACTAAGTTATTAATAGCTTTAATAGCTATCTAAAGACATTGCTCTAGCGTGATCTCCGTGCTGATTAAGTCTGTGATAATCTCGTAAGCTTAGCGTAAAGGTCTATAGTTGTTATGGACTCGAGCTTAGGAGCTCGGGTCATGTCTCGGGTCCGGAGAGGGCGCGCAAAGGTCCCGGAAAGGGCACGCAAAGGACGCGGACTGTGAGCGGATAGGTTAGGGCTTTACCCAGGCCTATGCAACCCACACACACACACTAGTATAAAGCCAGTTCCTATGCGACACCTAGCTTAGTCTAATCCTTCCTCTCTAAGGATAATAATATCTCTTAGAACGCTTACGTGCAGCTACCCTAAGGCCAGTTTATAATATTTATTATCCTTCACCATAGAGGCACAGCAGCCAACGGATATACCGCTACCAGCGGATAGGATAGAGACTAATAAAATAGCAACCTTACGGGAGCTTATCGCTTAGCAGTTAAAACAAATCAAGGACCTCGCTAGCAAGCAGAGATCCAACATTTCTAGTCAACTTATTAAGCGAAAACCCTTGCTAATAGGACCCTATTTAATAGCAAAAGGGTCCTATTCATAGCATAGCAAAACCTAATGTCCTATAAGCTAGACATAGATAGGGGTTTATTAGGTCCTAGCAGGACTAATAGTGCTTTATTTACTAGAACCTATTGCTAAAGGTTTAGGCATGAGTTACTCCCTATTTTAAGAAGGGACACTTAGTGCTTTATAACCCATGGAAGTTCTTAAACTACCTTACTAAGATGTTTAATAACCCCTATCAACAGGAATTAGCAATTACAGAGCTTAACCAGATCGCGCAACGCCTAAACAAGCGATTTAGCGACTTCTATATTCGTTTTAAATAGAAATTAGCGCTAGCTAGGGATTAGATTAGAGGACTCTATGAAGCTAGCTAAGCTACGCATAGCACTTAACAAGCAGATAAGGGACTGTAGCGTTAGACGAGATATATCGCGCATAGATTACTTAGCGGCAACGGCCTAGTATCGCAGCATCTTGTTGGATATTAAGTCCTATTAATTAGAGGAGAAGAACCGTGCGCGAAGGCAAGCGTATGTGCCTAAGGCCCTGCCTAGGATAAGGACACTCCTATGACAGATATATAATTAACGTATCTAGAACGGGCCTAAAAGGACGCAGAAAGTTACCAGGAAATTAGCGCAAGGCGAAGTCAGGTGATAAGGCTAGCGGCAAGCGGGCCAAGTGGGTTAGCCAGGCTATGCGCGACACGCGTCGTGAGGAGGGTAAATGCCTGCGGTGCGGTTTAGGAAAGCATTTTGTTTCTAACTGCCCTTTGCTTCCACTAAAACATTAGCACGGAAAGGCAGCTATTAACGCATGTAACACAAAGGAAGAGGAAGACGACTCTAAAGAAGAGGAGACAGCAAACGTATTAGAAAAGAAGAACCCTAGCATTAAGTTGTTTAACTAGGGTAGCGGGAGGATAGATAGAGGGCGTTATAGCAAACAGTCATTACTAATAAGGACTTTAAACAGATCTAGTCTAATATAGACTCTATACCTTTTCTAGTTCCTGCATTAATCAATAAGACTACCTTTACGGATGCTCTCGTTAACACAGGCTATAACTATTATGCTACTATAAGCGAACGCCTCGTCTAAAAACTCTAGTTAGAACGCCTCCTCTCTTAAAGAAGAGATTAGTTCACACTACGGTTAGTGTAAAACAAGGGGAAAAGAGAGCCACAAAAAGAGGTTATACATTACGCATATCATGCGTTTTCAAGTGGATCTAGATAGATAGGAAACACCTATAGTTGCCTATGTGATCCCTAGGTTAACAAGGCAGCTAATTTTAGGGACACCATAGATAGAACGCAATAAGATCAACCTAGACATAGCGCGCCGTTAACTCTACGTGGGATTAGCCAACAACCTACAAATTCAGGCATCGACTAACAGGAAGGTCAAGCAACCAACGATATCTATCTTAGGCTCTACCTTCGCGGGAATCGTAAGGCGTGCAAAGAAGCAGAAAGAACATATCTAACTATACGCCACTAGCCTACGGGAAATCACATCGATTCTATAGATGGACGCAACCCCTAAGGCTATAGAACAGGACCTATTATCCTCATTACTAAGCGCGCTACAGGACTTTACGGACCTCTTCCTAGAAAGCAAGGCAAATGCCTTGCCACCGCACCAGGGACAATCAGACCACCACATTTAATTAAAGCGTAACGCAGACGGATCCGAACCAGAACTCCCGTGGGCCCTGTTATATAATATGCCACAGCAGCACCTCCTTAAGATCCGAAAGCAAGTAACTAACCTTATAGATAAGGGATAGATATGGGCTAGCTCCTCTTTGGCAGTAGCTCTAGTGTTATTAGTAAAGAAGCTAGGAGAAGGATAGCGGTTTTGCGTAGACTACCGTGCCCTTAATAAGATTACGGAACAAGACTATTATCCCTTACCTCTAGTAAAGGAGACACTATAATCATTATCAGAGGCAAAGTGGTTCACAAAGCTAGATATATGAGCAGCGTTTCACCGGCTCCATATTGCCAAAGGCAAGGAACACTAGACCGCCTTCCGGACGCGTTTTAGGTTATTTAAGTGGCTCATGTGCCCCTTTGGCCTAGCGGGTGCACCTGCTACCTTTCAGAGATATATTAATAGCGCGCTTAGCGGAATCCTAGGGAACTACGTAACTGCTTACCTTAATAATGTCCTTATCTACTTAGGAGGGTCTTAGAAAGACCACATGCAGAAGGTCTAAGTAGTGCTCTCAAGGCTACAGCAGGCAGGACTAAACTTAGATATAAAGAAATGCGTTTTTGCAATAAAGGAAGTTAAGTACCTAGGGTTTATTATTCACACAGGGAAAGAAATTCGCCTAGACAGGAAAAGATCGCGGCTATCTAGGATTAGGAGGCGCCAAAGAAGGTTAGGGGTGCGAGGATTTCTTAGGTTTACCAACTTTTATTAGGACTTTATACCACACTTCTTAATAATCACGGGCCCTTTAATTAAACTCACAAAGAAGGGCGTCCTATTTCAGTGGACAGACAAATATAATATAGCGTTTAAAGCGCTAAAGATAGCCTTTATGTCGTATCCTATCCTAACACAATAGGACCCTGATAAGGACACCGTGGTAGAAGCTAACTATTTAGGGATAGCTTTAGGGGCTGCCTCTTATAGTTTAATAACAAAGGCATCTTACACCCGGTTGCTTATTATTCCGCTTAACTATAGCTAGCTTAACGGAACTACACCATACACAATAAGGAGCTATTGGCAATCATATCGTGCCTAAAGGCTTGGTTAGCAGAGCTACATAGCGTTAGCAAGCCATTTACAATACTCACGGACCATAAGAACTTAGAATACTTCACAGCGCTAAGGGAGATATTAGAATAGCAGGCAAGATAGGCAGAGACGCTATTGCTGTTTAATTTTCACCTATAGTATAGGCCTGGCCCATAGGCGGCAAGACCAGATGTGCTATCAAGACAGTTCTAAGGGGAGGAGAATAAGGCAGGACCAGAGGAGCCAATTATACATTTAGCAACAACCCCAGGCCCGTACAGTTATAAAAGAACTGGACTTATCTCTAGTGTAAACCCTATGTTATCATTAGGGGCGGCGAGGCCAAGGACACCATAGGTAGGTTTATAGGTCTTCTAACGGGGGCAATAATGTTTGCGGATGCGCATCTCTAATCTCTGTGGGACCAGTCCTTAGTCTATAATGCTACATATAGGATATGGCTTAAGGCAGTTAGGAAGGGGCCTAGAAATTTCCAGAAGCCACGAACACAAGGGAGCAGATAGCGGACTATCAGATTAGCGCTAAAGGTGCGCTTTAATTCTAGGGCTAGACTTAGATCCTAAATTAGGAACCCCTTACCATAACCTTAACGCAACAGGTTCACGATTTACCCTTACTAGGCCATCCCGGCTGTAACATAACTTTTAAGACGCTTTAGAGGGATTTCCATTGGGATAGCATATCGCAGGGGATTGCTTGGTTTATAAGAAACTATCACTATTACAGGGGCGGAAGAGCCGCTAGCTAAGATAAGGCTTATTAAAACCAATCCCTCTACCAGACCGTTACTAGTCACAGATCTCCATTGACTTCATAACAGACCTGCCAGCTTAATACCCGGACAACCCACGGTTTCTTATAGTTATTACGGATAGACTCTCTAAGTATGTTTAGTTAGAAGCTATGATATTAATAGGGGCTAAAGCATGCGCGGAACGGTTTAAGCAGTGCTAGTGGCGGTTCTATGGCTTTCCCACACAAATTATTACGGATCGCGGTTCGGACTAGTTAAGTAATTTTTAGACCACACTTTGCAACCAGGTAGGTACGCAGCAGTTGCTATTAATAGCTTATTATCCACAGACAGACAGCGGCACGGAAAGGGCAAATTAAGAAGTTCAGGCTATCCTAAGGGTAATGCTATTATTTTTATAATTTAAATAGCCAGAACATCTCCCTGCTTATTAACTTACTTTAAATAACAGGGACTCGTTAGTAACAGGGATTAGCGCGAACATAGCCCTACATAGTTACAACCTAGCAATAATTCAAGAACCACTGGATAAGGAGACGTCCCGTACCTTATCAAAGGGAGGGCCCAGGTATTCTTATAATATCTTAAGGAGGGCTCGGACCTAACGCAGGCTACTATAGCGTTTGTTTAGCAACAGTAATAGGAGGAAACAAATAGCAGCCAGCGTCCGGCGGAACGCTTTTAGGTTAGTGACTACGTATGGTTAAACCTGCGAAATTTCAAGACAAACAGACCATACAAGAAATTGGATTAGGTCATGGCTAAATACAAGGTGCTAGAGGTCCCTACACCTTTAACTATTAAGTTAGACATACCACGGGGACTTCACCCTATTTTCCATGTGGATTTAGTACAACGGGCAGCTTCCGATCCGTTACCTAGTTAAATATTAGCAGATAAGCGACCCCACCGGAACTAACGATGACTAATGCCAACCCTGATCTCTTAGAGTATTAGGTCAAAGAGATACTAGCAGCTAAGAACGTAAGAGGACAGGGGTCAAACCGGAATATGCTAGTTAAATAGAAAGGATACATACAGCTAACTTAGGAACCACTAGAAAACATGCAAGACACAGAGGCACTAGACAGATTCAAGGCATAATAAGGCAATGCAATAACACACAATAGGCCTAAAAGAGTATGTTTTCATTTAACTACTAAGGAATAAGCAAATCTAGTCTCCTCCGCTCTGCGCGCGTATTAGCGCCGGTATTCCACTACATTAGAAAGTAATTAGTTCTTAGGGGCAGGAGGAGGAGGAGGAGCTAGGTTATTCTAGTTTAGTCTAGGGGGACGGCAATAAGTGGTTAATTAGCGGGCAAGGGCCTTATTAAATGCACGCTGCTTAGTAGCGGCGTTCTCCTAAATAGAGGCAACGCAGGCAAGATTATCGTTTATCGCGGATATACCGCAAAAGAACTCTATTGCTATATTACCACTGCGTTAGGTAGGAGTTATCTGCTAGGCAAGCGTAAGTGCCTATAATTCAGTAGCGCCCTAGGCGCATGCTACCCTAGCAGGGGATAATAAAAGGGTATTACTATAGAGGGATTAATATAGGCAGCGGCTAAAATAGTGTTAAAACGTTTTTAATAGCGGATAAAAGTTTTTATTAGGATAGTGCGGCGTCCCTTTTCAGAGGTAGTGCGCCTTATGGCTAGTGTTTTAACGGCTTTTCTAGTGGCTAAAAGGTTTATAAGGTGCTTATACGCACGTCTTAATTTAGGGTTGCCTAAGTATAAGTGCGGCTCCTAGCCGTATAATTAACAGGCATGCTAATAGGAAGACAGGCCTAGTAAGACCCTAGGGCGCACTCCTGCGTCCCCTTATTACAAAGGTTATTCATACATTAGATACATAGGACCTCTTGCTCCTTGCTATTGGAGTTATTAGAGTTATTAGAGTCACCCTCTAGGACGTAACCACTAAGGTAGTTTAGCTTTTAGGGGAGGAGGCAGTAGCGGGGAGGAGCACCACTAGAGGTAGCGGTGGTAATAGCGCTAAGAGTAATAGCGGCGGATATAATAATAGGCAGGCCAGACGCGAAAAGGGGTTTTAATAGGATATTTAAAGGGAGGCAGGTAGTAGATAACTAATAAGATAATAGAAATAAGGGTGTGCAAAGGGAAAGGAAAGGTAAAAAGTAGGGGATATATGGGATTATTTATATCTAGATATGGCCACGGGACGGCTCTAATTACGCACTCACTTCGGACATAGACTAGCGGGGGATTGCAAATAGTTAGCAATAGGAGGTTAGAAAGACTAGCAATAGCTAGGGGAAAGGGGAATTTAATAGGTAAAAGGCAATATATGAAAACAAAGTGATAATAACTAGGCAGGTAAAGCTTAATATCAGCTAGTAGCAGGTAAGAAAATGGAGTAGGCTAGTGTTACAGGGGGCCGGAGTTAGGCGGGGCTAGTTATTTTAAAGGCTAGGGTGGGGTAGCCCATAAGGAAAAATTTTTAGCCCACTAGGCTATGCACAAGCCCCGCACCAGGACCCGCACTAACACGCCACATTAATTACGTATGTACGCCACTCACTTAGAACATTCTAACAATAAGGGCAAAGGGGAAGGAGGCCTAAGTAAGGGGGTATGTTATAGACTTAAGCTTAGGAGCTTAGGTTATGTCTTAGGTCCGGAGAGAGCGCGTAAAGGTCCCGGAAAGGGCGCGCAAAGGACGTGGACTATAGGCGGACAGGTTAGGGCTTTACCTAGGCCCATGCGACCCACACACACACACTGGTATAAAGCCAGTTCCTATGCGACACCTAGCTTAGTCCAATCCTTCCTCTCTAAGGATAATAATATCTCTTAGAACGCTTACGTGCAGCTGCCCTAAGGCCAGTTCATAACAATAGTACTTTTTAACCTTTCTAATGCTACTATAGGCTTTAATTAGTATCTTATTAATCTTAATTAATATTAATTAAGCGTAGTGCTTAAATTTAGCGGAGGAGAAGTTATTGCTAGCGTTATAAATAATCTAATCTAGCGGTCTAAGATAGGTATTAATCTAGCACTCTCTAATTACATCCTAGATATCTTAGGCCTTTTGCTTCTTAGGATTAAGGAAGCGGGCTGCTTAGAATAAAGTTACTAAATTAATAACGTGGAGGACTAGTTAGTTGTTAATCTACGCAATATTAGTAATAATCTTATAGTTAAAGTTATGCTTGTCTTTAATTATAAATTTAAACCAGCTAGGAGCTTTTCCTTTTATCTAATAATAGTGGTAGACTTTAGTTAACTTCTTAATTGCCTAGCATTTAATATTATAACCAGCCCGCTAAAGGATCTTTATAAGGCGTTAAATAGAAGGGTAACTAAAGCAACGATGTAATTAATGGATTTCTCCTTCTAAGAGGTGGAAGGCAACCGTTTCTTTAGCCTCTAGCAGCCACTAAGGATATCCCTATTATTACATAATAGGCATAGTCTTATTGCCTTAGATTAGCACGTTTATAAGGTTATTAATCTTAACTTGTAGCTTATCTATATTAGTGATAGAAAAGAGGAAAGGAGTTACTATGTTAAGGACGTAGAATTTGAGTTCTCTAAGTTCTATAGGCATATAAAGCATGCCTTTTGCGGTTACAGATCTAGCACTAAATTTAACAAGTTATAGCTTGCAGGGGATTATCTTTAACAAAGGTATTAATTATAATAGAGCCTTTACTTATCCCTAACCTACTGTTAATTTGCCTGCCACCCTAGTGTTAGGTATGATCCCTCTAAAGACTTCTTTAGAATAGCGCTCTTTAGAGATGTAGTAGGTTAATCCCTTATTAGATTCTTACTGTTAATACAGTTCCTGCTTTAGGAAAGCGTGCTAAAAGGCTTAGTTATTAAGGGCAGTAAGAATATTAGTATTTACGAGATTATAATTATCCTATAGCTCTAAGCAAAAGAATTATATAATACTTAGATATACCGCTAGTAATAGCTCTTTATTATCCTTATCACTGTCTTTAGTCTTTATATAAGCTATAAGATACGGTTCCTATCCTTAGCTAGGGCCCTTATTAGGCTTATTATTATCCGGCCCTTTGTAGGAGGTAAGAAATGCCTAGAATCTCTTCTCTAAAGGGGGTGTATAATAGATCTTGCTAGCGAACTAACAATCCTTCTCCTTTTAGCGTTCTTTATTAGAGTAATTAAAGGACTAATAGCCGTTCTTACTACACATAAAGCAACGTTAAGGGCTATACCTTAGGCTCTTACTGTAATAGCCTCCCTTACCTTAGGGCTAATATCTATATTAACGGTTAGTAAATATAGCCTTAGGAGAGCTCCCTTATGATTATAGGTATTGGGTAGCCCTCTTGTTTAACTCTAAGATTATAATTGCCTTATAGAGGTCTTTAGTAAGACTCTTAAAGCCTAGGGAGTGGTTATACTCTACTATCTAGTATTTAGGCATACTAGCTATGGTATTTAACGTTTACTTGTAAAGCTTAGTATTTACTGTATTAGAAGGATATAGGCCTTAATAGATTTTCTTAAGGGTAGCTAGCATGATTTTAAGGCACTTAAGCCTGGTTTTATTAGGGTTCTTAGCAATAGTGCTACTTAGAGTTATGCTACTCTATTTATAGTGGTAGAATTGTTAATTACTTTCTGTCTTAAAGCGTTAGTAGATATAGCTAATTATCTCTTTATATGTGAGGTTTTAACCAAAGAGATAATCAAGGTAGTATTGCTTAGTATTATTAATTAAGATAATTAGGAGAGCCTTCTAATAATGCGTTTAAGGGAGGTTAATCCTATCACACTTATTCTTAAAGAGCATAACTTTTAGGGCAAGGAAATCATATAATTATCCGCTATAACAATCGCTATCTTTATATATCTTTATAAGTTCTAAGATCTTCTTTGTAATCTAGTCTTTAGAAGAGAATTGTTATATAGGTGGTAAGGTTTGCTATAGATAGGGATCTTTAGGGTAAATTGCTTAATGTAATAGGGTTTACTATAGAAAAGGCTCTCTTACGGGTTAAGGGGTTTAAAGGTGCTATTAGGGTTAGGAAGGACAAGGTTCTAGGGTAAGCAAATAAGGGGTTAAGGAAGTTAATGTTCAGGGGGTTAGAGGATTGTAATCTCCCTTTAGGCCACAATAGCCTTGTTTCTTGTTAGACTACCTCTTCTAGAGACGTTGTGATTACTAATCCTTAGCCTTGTCTTATAATAACACTATAGTCTCATAGAGAATTCCGTAGCTCTCTGACAAGGTCTCTGTTAGCCATTATAAAGGTGTTCTTAGACTATCCTTTAAAGTCTTCTTAGAATAATTCCTAAAGATTATTATCCCTCTAGTCTTAATGCTTACTAAGGTTAATAAACCTTGTAATATAGTTATTAAGCTTAGACAGCGTAGCGGAATTAGGGTTAACTACTATTTATTCTTTCTAATCTTTTGTAAGGGCATAGGAAAGAGGTTATAGTTATGTTAGCAGTTTACTCTCTTAGGGTCTCTTAGGTGCTATTAAGATTTAGGATGGTTTCTTATTACTAGAGAATTAAGGCTCTTCTCTTAGTGATAGTCTAGGCGATTATATAGCTTCTGCAGTAGCTTAGGTCTTCCCTCTTATTGCTAGTCTAGCTTCCTAACTTATTGTGAGTGATGGTTATTAACGTTAGGTTTAAAGCGTATTGGTTTAGTTATTTAGTTGTTTTTCTTTGTAATAGGTGTAGGATTAGTCTCTCTGTTAAAGATAAAGATAATAATAGAAGAAGTTAATCCCTAGGTTTGTAATAGACGTAGAATCAGTCTCTTTATTAAAAGTGAAGATAATAATAAAAGAAGCTAATCCCTTAGAAGCCTAATAAGTCTATAACCGGAATTTAAGTCTCTTCCTTTAGCACACTCTTATAGCCATACCCCTATTCCTAAGGATCTAGATAATAGGAAAATAACTATAGCGTCTGTAGAAATGTCTCTTCTTATAATACCTAACTTATCTGTGGTTATAACCAACCACTGATCAGTGTTAGAACACCAAGGTGCCTGCGCAGGTGATAATACCGTTATTATTAAAGTCTATGATAGTTAATAATAGTTATCTAGGAAAGAGAAGAGAGAGAGGAGAGGAATCTAGCTAGCCAAAAGTAGGTGAAACCTATAAGTAGGGCAAAGAGAGGGTGGCGAAAAGGGTAGCTAATCACAAGGCGTGCATCCCTCTGAGGGCTCCACTCGGCCCACAATTGGCAGGGTCTTTAGCCACGACTAATCCGATGATGATCCGAAGGAAGCAACAATAGACTAATTAGGTTAATTATCTCCTAATAGTATAGTTTACTTATAATATAAGCGTATATATAAGTTATAGTTATATATCTATAAAAGCGCTATAAGGGTATAACCTAAGGGAAATAGATTAAGTAGTTATACTAATTCTAATAGTTAATAATTAAGCTAAGAATAGAGTTTTAGAATTAAAGTATAAGTATATAGAGATTAAGTAGCTATTAAGCTACTTATAGGCTCTATAGAAAAATATTATAATTAAAAGAGAGTACTAATAAAGTTTAATATAGGTAACTATATCTTACTCTTAACTAAGAATATTAATCTATAATGCCCTAGCTAAAAGCTAGCTATAAAGTACTTAGGACTATATAAGATTAAAAAGAAGTTAGCTATTATAGTCTAGCTTATTAATTAAAGCTACCTAAAGGAACGCGCTTATATAATGTTTTTAATATTATAAGCTTAGAACCTTTTAGAGGAAATCTAAGTAATATGGTTAAAATAACCTTACTATAAGATAATATTAAAGAGAATTAAGAGGAATTTAAAGTTAAACAAATTATTACTTATAAATATAATAGTAAATAGCGTAAATATTTAGTGAAATAGAAGAATTATAATAATTCTAAGAATTTATAGGTGCTATAGAGAGACTTTATAATAAAAGAGGTTATTAAAGACTATAAGTAGTAACTAAGTAGCTAAATCTTAACTTTTTAGCTGCTTAATTAACTCTTAATTATAATTTAAAAAAATTATTAGATTATAGTAATTTAATTAAGAAATAATTTACTTAATAATAATTTAGACTACTAAATAAATCTTATATTTAGAGCAAAACTTAGCATAGACTTATAGCTATCTAATAGCTAGACCTTAGAGATATATTTAGACGCATTTTTAGCATGATTTCTAACTTTATTAGCCTTAGACTTATTATTACTAAAGGCTTAAACTTATAATTCCTTAGGGAGTTCTAAAGGTTTAATATAGGTAAGGAGAGTAGCTTAAGTAGTAGTAAACTAGTAGTAAGTTAGTAAAGAATAAGTAGTGAAGTTAATAGTACTAACTATAGGGCTATAAGTAGCTATAAACTAAAGATAATTAGTAATCTTAATCTAGGTTTCTAGATTAATAATATTAATTAGCTATAAGAAAGTAGTATATTTATTATACTTTACTTCTTAAGAAGCCTTAGCTATAAGATATATATAATAAGCTTACCTATATTTATTAGTATTTTTAAGGCTAAAAGAGTATTATAAAGTTTCTTCTTAGCTTATATAAACTCCTAGTAGTATATTAGTAGTATTAAAGTAATAAATTAGGGAAACTTACTTTACTAATATAGTATAGTTTTAGAAGGTTATAAAGAATATCCTAAAGCTATTTATATAGCTTTATAATTTAAATAAGATACTAGTAAGGAGTTAGTAGTAATTAAGAGGTAATCCCTTAAGGCTTAACTTACCCTAATATAAGTCTTATTATTTTAAGTATAATAATAGTATTTTAGAGAATTACCTATAAAAAGCTAAATATTAGTAGTAATAGTAATAAGCTAGTAGTAAGTTTATACTAGAGGAGTAACTATATTTAGTTAGAGTAAGCTTTCCCTTAGTAATATACTAAGGCTATTTATCTTTATTATTATTCCTTAGAGCTATATTCTAAATAGCTAATCACTAGGTATAATATATATATAGAATTTTTATTAAACTAGCTTTAAGTTAGTAATAAAAAGTAATAAAAAGCAGTAAACTTATATAGTCTTTTAAAAACCTTTGATACTTTTTCCGCACCGATCTAAAGGTCCGGAATCGCCTCTAAAATACAAACCACATCGATATTCGAATTCCTCACCGCTGTTTACCCCTCCTATAATGTCGCATTACGACAGAGCTAGAGGCAGGTATGAGGGCAAGATGCTAATAGTAATTAACGCTAGAGAAAGGGGGCTAGCATAGAGCTACCACTACCTAAACGTAGGAATAGGGCAATTTAACGCCTATAGATGTAAGGATAACCTAATAACGGATTAGATATAATTTAAACACCTAGATAACACGAAATTCTATAATAAGATCACTAGCCTTATCCCTAGTAATAAAGTCTCCTAAGTTTAAAGCATTATAAAGGCCATAGCCTGCTAGGTAGTAAACCATGCCTATGCCAAAATAAGAGCTATAAACAATAATAGTAGTAATAATAATAATAATATTTACACTACTAAAGAAGCCCTTAAAGTAGCCCTTAAGGAGGCTATTAGGAAGAAGCTAAAGGAACTAATATACTAACCTAGGTAAGCGTTATAGCTAGACTAGCACTAAGAAGACTAAACAACAAAACCCCCTTATAGGTCCTAGGCAGATAATATAGAGAAGTACTTATTAAAGGTAATATAATTTAGGAAACGCTCTAATCCTAAGGCACTAAAGATATAATAACTATAGTAAACAAAGCCACTAGCTAAACCATAGCTATAGCAGCTAGAAGACTCCCTAGCGAAGACATAATTATTACCTTTAAAGGAAACATAGCCTAATACAGAGAGGACTAAAAATAGATTATTAAAGCATTTAGTCTAGAAGCAGCCCTTTACTACCATATACTTAGCGTTATAGTTAAGGGATTCCTAATAAAGCATATATTTATTAAGAACCTTATAACTAAGATTAGAAAAGTAAATAAAGTAAACGTAATTAAGGTAACCGTAAGGCGCCCTAAGTAGAAAACACATAGCGTATTACCCTAATCCTAGGACTAGCAGAAGTAAAAGACACTAATAAGATATACTAAGATAGAATAGTCTTTAAAGCGGAGCTATTCTAGACTAAACTATATAATAAGACCTTATAACCCTAATAATACTATAACTACTTCTAAACTAGCTATATTATAAAGTTCTATAAGGCAGCCCTAAGGTATAGTAAGTATAGAGCTAGCTAATATAAGGAAGGAGAAATATTATGCCTAATAATTAGCGGATAACTAAAGGAAAACTATATCTTATATTCTAGCCTATACCTAGTGTGGTTAAGGGACTACCCTATCCTAAAAGAGAAGTAAAATACAGTAAAAGTAGGCTACCTAAAGAGACTATTGCAATTTACTAGTAACTCCCTAGATAGAAGCCTAATACTGCCCTATAAGGGAACTAGTATAGCTATAGTACCTATTATTATAGTAGGTAGGAAAAGGGAATGCTTAATAAATATAGAGAGAAGTGCTAAATAGCCTAGGGTAGGGAGTATTATATAATATATATCTTAAAATAGGGCTAGAATAGAGCTAGCGCAAGATAGCAGAGATTCACCACCCCCTAACTAACATAGTAATATTATAAGTCCTCTTTTAGAACGTAAATAAGAAGGATAGCCTAATACACATAGCGCTCTAACACTAAACTAATATAGACATAATAGTAATCTAAGAGTAGGAACACATAAGGCACCTATAGCCCCTAGCACTAGGCCTTGCCTAATTCTAACTAGTATACTATAAGGGATAGAATACGGTATATGTAAATAAGAAGCATAATATAGGGTTATAGATAGCCTAGGGAGGACCTAACTAGTTACTAGTAGAGATAAAAGGCGTAAATATTTACTCCCTTTACTTAGAAGGATACATAGATAACTAGAACATACCTATCCGTACTTTTAATATAGAAAAGCCTTATAGCTAGAGCGTTTTTATAGGAGACTTTAACTAAAAACACCCCCTCTAGGATAGCTTAGATAGAATAACTAGAGGAGCGGAGGAACTACTAGACCTTATAAGCTAGTAGAGGCTTAGTCTAGTAATGCCCTAAGGGGAACCTATAAGATAATATAGAGAAGACAGAGATAGCACTATAGATCTAGCATAGGTAACTCTAGATATCTAAGTCTACTATAATAGCATAGAAGACCTTATAGGCTCTAACCATATTCTATAGCTAATTAGCATCTTTACTAAGGAGTAAGAAGGCGCCTTGCTTACCCTTAAACACACCTAGACTATAATAAATAGACTATAGGCAAAGGCAGAAGTAGTAGTATAACTCTAAGTAGAAAACGCACTAGACCTAAAAGATAAGGAAGGAATTAATATATATATAACATAGCTTATCACAAACCTCTAATAAATAGCAGAACTAGTAGCCTTACAAAAGCGCTAAGGACTCCTTAGTCTAGAGGCATAGTAATTAAGGAGAATAAAAGAGGTAATTACTAAAGCTAGATAAGCTAAGAGATAATAGAGGCGCTGGAAGACTAAAGCAAACTAGTAAGCCTTCTCTAAGGCAAATAATAACTAGGAATAGATAGTTAGAGAAGAAAAAGGAATGCGTAGAGAGAAGCCCTATAAAAAGCTAACACATAGGAAAAGGACAGTAAAGTTTAAAGACTAGAGAGATAGGCCTAGCTCTAAAGCTAGGCCCCCTAGAGCTCCCTAGACTCCTAGACCTAGAAAGAACTAATAATAACCCTAACCTAGCCACTACCTATAAGGATAAGGCAAGTATACTTGCATAAAGGTTCTTCCCTAAGCTTATAGCAGACCTCTCCTATATCCTAGATCTCTCTTTCCTAGAGCTTAATAACACGCTAGTCCTAGATAAAGAATAGTTTAGAGTAGGAGATATTAGAAATATCCTATTAGACATAGCTAGCTAGAAAGCCCTAGGAGATAATAAACTCCTAGCAGGCCTTATTAAGGCCTATAATAAACTAGCTAAAGAAGCTATAGCGTGCTTACTAAACGCTATCCTTAAAGTAGGATATTTTCTAGCATAGTTCTAAACCGCATAAGTAGTAGTAATTAAGAAGCTAGGAAAAACCACTAAGGAGATAAGAAGAGCTAATGCGTAAAGACCTATCTTACTACTAAACATAGTAAGAAAGATTATAGAAGCGATAATCGTAAGGTAGCTTATAGCCTTTACTAAGGCTAAGGGCCTCCTCCCTAAGCTATAAATAGGAAATAGGGCAAATAGATTAATAAAAACCGTAATAAGAGTCCTTATAGAATATATAAGAGAGGCTTAGGGCAGAGGTAGCATTACCTCGCTAGTGTAAATAGATATCTCTTCTGTATTTAATAGAGTTAGCTACCTATATCTAATTTACGTTTTAATCTAAATAGGCATACCACGCTAGCTAATAGCTATAATACATAGCTTCCTTACGGATAGAATAAGCTAGCTTAGCTTTAATAGTAAACTCTTAAGACCCTTTTAGATAAAGGCAGGCACCCTATAAGGCTCTCCTCTTACTAATCCTCTTCCTACTCTACTTAGCGGAGCTATATGTATATCTCTAAGCTATCCTAGGCATAGTAGCAATAGGATTTATAAATAATATAAATATAGTAGCGTTTAGAAAAATACTACGTAAACCTAGAAGAGGCTTAAAGCTATATAGAAAGTATACGAAAAGTAGGCAAAGAAGTAGGAGTAAAGTTTAACCTAGTAAAGACTAAACTTATATACTTTAGCAAAGCATACTAACCCCTATAGGCTAGGGTCTAACTTAGTGTAAAGGAGATAGTGCCTATAGAGTTATATAAGTTCCTTAGAGTCTAGGTTAATAGGAAACTTAATTAGAGTGCCTATAAGAATATCCTAAAAGGCAAACTAGCCTAGCAGCGGCTTGCACTCTCTTTACTAGTAGCATTAGCCTAGGGTTATAGCTTTAGAGACACCTAACTCCTATACATATAGGTAGTTTAGCCTATCCTTACCTATAGGGCAAGCACCTACTATACCCTAACTAAGAAGGGTAGAAAGCTAAGAGGAGTAGTTAAAAGCTTTATAATAGACTAATTAGCCTGCCTCTAAATTATAGCTAGTGCGTTTAAGGCTATACCTATTACCTAACTAGAGGTTAAGACCTATGTCCCCCTAGATCTATACCTAAATAAGATAAAACGGAAGTTTAAAGAGAGAATTATAGAGAGTAAAATAGCTATAATAATCTAAACCACTGCTAACTTAGTATAGTTAGTGTTATATTACAGATAGAGACCCCCTAGGAGTAATAAACTAGTGGTAGAGCTACATAAGGAATAGAGATAACGCTAGGATAAATAGTATAGTAGGGAATGCCTAGGATAGCATAGACTTATAAGAGAACTAACTAAGGATTAACCACTAACTTATAACCTAAAGGAAATCTAAAGATTCTATATAGGCCTAGAAAAGCATATCTCCTTAACTATAGTCTAACTACGCACTAGGAAGATTAGTCTTAATAAGTTCCTCTTCTAGAGAGGCATTCCTAGGGTAAACTCGCTGCTATATAGCTATAGTAAAGCAGTTAAGGACTAATATTATATTATAGTGAACTACCCTAAATATAACTACTAACGCCCCTAAACGCGCTAGCCTAGAGACATATAGGAGGTAAGGCTAGCCCTAAACTATCCCCTAAAGGCAAGAGTAATAGCTAAATAGTTCCTTAGCATAAAACGACTCTAATACTACTTATTAGTATAAGAACTAGTAGCTAATATACGTAGTAGAGAGGAGGAGCTAGAACTAGGTTAATTCTAGCGCGCTAGGACTAATAACTAGGATATAGACATAACAGATAACTAGGGAGAGATAGAAGATCACATGGTTTAGAGCTAGCGGTAGGCTAGCTAATAAATTATAATTCTAGAACCATTATTAGATTAATTTTAAAATATATAACGCTAGGTATTATAAACCCCTCTGGTCCGCTACCGCCCCTTTACTAAGCTATATCTACCTAACTAATTACTCCTCCTCTAGGACTAGAATTACCCTCTCTATTACCTTAGCCTGCCCCTTAGTAAGCAGGGCCATGGCTAGGAGATAGTTTGTCTCCGCAGCGTAGGCATCTAGGCACTGCAACCAAAATATTAGCTTATTATGTTAATCCCCCTAGCACTAGCCTAGCCTAGGCCTACTGTAAAGGCGCTCCTCTTCTTCTTACTCTAATTACTAGCGCAGAGCTTCTTTACATAATCTTAATAATTATCCAGGACTTATAGAGTAGTTAGACCTAGGATAGAACTAGCAGAGGACTAATAGAGAAGCACTTACACTACCCCTAGTAATAATATCTGCCTAGACCTTAACTAACCACTAGTGCTTATTACGCTGCCTAGTTAAATTAGGCTAGAAGCAGGTTAGCGCTAGACTAAGCCTAGGAGAGGGGCGCTAGCTACCTACCTTTAAATAACTATAGTTTTAAACCTAATAATTAAAATAAGCGTTAGTAGCAAGCCCTACGTAAAACAGTTAGCCTTGCCCTAAGCTAGAGTAAAGCTAACTTACTAGTAATATTATAGTATTAATGCCTAGGATAGTCTATAGACTAAGACTCATAGGAAACATATTAGATCCCATAGGGATCCCTAACTATTATAGATTAGACTTAGAGCAGATTTAGTGTAGGGGCAGTAGGGTCTTACCTTAAGATCTTTAGCTATAGCTTACTTAAGTTACTTCTTAGTTAATAACTTCTAAGGGTAGCGCTTATTCTTAGGAGTTTCCTAGGCGGATTAGAGCTAGAATAGCATAGGACATAGGAATACTTATAGCTACTAGTGCTATTTTATTAAATAACTTAATAGATCTATAGTAATATTAGCATTTAGGCTAACACTAGCCTAGGAGCGCCTTAGGTAGCTCTAAGGAAGAAAAGAACCTATAGAAAGTTTAATAAAAAGAGAAAAGAAGGAAGACCTCTCTAGGGGAGAAACCCTTCTTATACTTATATAGGGAGGGGGCTAAATTAAAGATATTAATAAAGAAAGAAAAACATAAGATAAGAGTCTAGTTAGTTAATGCCTAAGAGACCTAGGCCTAGAAACAGCTAGGAATTAAACTAAACCCATACCCCTACCACAGAAGACAAATAACATTAGGTGCTCTGACTTCCCTAGACTAATAAGCTAGACCTAGGCTAGAGAAGGCTAAAAAGTAGGGCTATAGAAGAGTTAGCTAAAAAGTAAAAGAGAAGTAAATCACCACCGTGAAACTAAATCTAGCACGCTGTAAGATAGTATAAGAGGCCTAGAGCAGCGCTAGAGTAAACCTAGGACAGAGACAGATAGGGCTAGGAACCTAGGTTTTTCCTTTTTCTTTCTTTTCTTTTCTTCTTATTAGGATAAGGCTAGCGTAGGCTAGCAACAAACACCCACGATAGGCCACAGACAACGCGACGCAGACCTAGCGCAGGGTTAGCGTCAGCCCGAACATAGATGCAAGGGGTTTTTCTTCCCATTCAAGGGTTTTCCCTTTTGACAAAGCAGCAGGAGTACTAGTACTAGCCCTACATAGAGCTAGCTAGCGTAAATAATATATATATATATAGTCTTTAATAATTATAAGGTTCTCCCTTTATAAGATAGCTTAATAATAAGATTTTAAATAGTAATAGTATAGGATATAATAGCTTAAGCTATAATAGTTAGTAAAAAAACCTTTGATACTTTTTCCGCACCGATCTAAAGGTCCGGAATCGCCTCTAAAATACAAACCATATCAATATTTGAATTCCTCACCTCCGTTTACCCCTCCTATAATATCGCATTATAGCAAAGCTAGAGGTAGGTACAAGGGCAAGATACTAATAGTAATTAACGCTAGAGAAAGGGGGCTAGTATAGAGCTACCACTACCTAAACATAGGAATAGGGTAATTTAATGCCTATAGACATAAGGATAACCTAATAATAGATTAGATATAATTTAAGCACCTAGATAACATAAAATTCTATAATAAGATTACTAGTCTTATCCTTAGTAATAAAGTCTCCTAAGTTTAGAGCATTATAAAGGCTATAGCCCACTAGGTAGTAAACCGCGCCTACTGTTATGGACTCGAGCTTAGGAGCTCGGGTCATGTCTCGGGTCTAGAGAGGGCGCGCAAAGGTCCCGGAAAGGGCGCGCAAAGGACACGGACTGTGGGCGGATAGGTTAGGGCTTTACCTAGGCCTATGCGACCTACACATACACTAGTATAAAGCCGGTTCCTATGCGATACCTAGCTTAGTTTAATCCTTTCTCTCTAAGGATAATAATATCTCTTAGAATGCTTATATATAGCTACCCTAAGGCTAGTTTATAATATTTATTATCCTTTACTATAGAGGCATAGTAGCTAATAGATATACTACTACTAGCGGATAGGATAAAGACTAATAAAATAGTAACCTTATAGGAGCTTATTGCTTAGTAGTTAAAACAAATTAAGGACCTTACTAGCAAGCAAAGATCTAACATTTTTAGTTAACCTATTAAGCAAAAACCCTTGCTAATAGAACCCCTATTTAATAGCAAAGGGTCCTATTTATAGCATAGCGAAACCTAATATCCTATAAGCTAGATATAGATAGGGGTTTATTAGGTCCTAGCAGGACTAATAGTGCTTTATTTACTAGAACCTATTACTAAAGGTTTAGGTATAAGTTACTCCCTATTTTAAGAAGGGATACTTAGTGTTTTATAATTTACAGAAGTTCTTAAACTACCTTACTAAGATATTTAATAACCCCTATTAATAGGAATTAGTAATTATAGAGCTTAACTAGATTACGTAACGCCTAAATAAGTAATTTAGCAACTTCTATATTTATTTTAAATAGAAACTAGCGCTAGCTAGGGGATTAGATTAAGAGGACTCTATAAAGCTAGCTAAGCTATACATAGCACTTAATAAGTAAATAAAGGACTGTAGTATTAGATAAGATATATTACGCATAGATTACTTAGCAGCAACGGCCTAGTATTGTAGCATCTTATTAGATATTAAGTCCTATTAATTAGAGGAGAAGAACTATACGCAAAGGCAGGCGTATATGCCTAAGGCCCTTACCTAGGATAAGGACACTCCTATAATAAATATATAATTAACGCATCTAGAACAGGCCTAAAAAGGACACGGAAAGTTACTAGGAAATTAGCGTAAGGTAAAGTTAGGTAATAAGGCTAGTGGTAAGCGGGCTAAGTGGGTTAGCTAGGCTATGTGTAATACGTATTATAAGGAGGGCAAATACCTATAGTGTGGTTTAGGAAAGCATTTTATTTCTAACTACCCTTTGCTTTTACTAAGATATTAGTATAGAAAGGCAGCTATTAATACGTGCGATATAAAGGAAGAGGAAGATAACTCTAAAGAAGAGGAGACAGTAAATATATTAGAAAAGAAGAACCCTAGCATTAAGTTATTTAACTAGGGTAGCGGGGAGGATAGATAAAGAGGCGTTATAGCAAATAGTTATTACTAATAAGGACTTTAAATAGATCTAGTCTAATATAGACTCTATACCTTTTCTAGTTCCTATATTAATTAATAAGACTACCTTTATGGATGCTCTTATTAACACAGGCTATAACTATTATACTGCTATAAGCAAATGCCTTATCTAAAAACTCTAGTTAGAATGCCTCCCTCTCTTAAAGAAGAGATTAGTTTACACTATGGTTAGTGTAAAATAAGGGGAAAAGAGAGCTATAAAAAGAGGTTATATATTACGTATATTATCCGTTTTTAAGTAGATCTAGATAGATAGGAAATACTTATAGTTGCCTATGTGATCCCTAGGTTAATAAGGTAGCTAATTTTAGGGACACTATAGATAGAACGGAATAAGATTAACTTAGATATAGCGCGCTGTTAACTCTGCGTGGGATTAGCTAATAACCTATAAATTTAGGCATTAACTAACAGGAAGGTTAAGCAACTAACAATATTTATCTTAGGCTTTGCCTTTATGGGAATCGTAAGGCATGCAAAGAAGCAGAAAGAATATATCTAACTATACGCCACTAGCCTACAGGAAATTATATTAATTCTATAGATAGACGCAACCCCTAAGGCTATAGAATAGGACCTATTATCCTTATTGCTAAGCGCGCTATAGGACTTTACAGACCTCTTCCTAGAAAGCAAGGCAAATGCCTTACTACCGCACTAGGGATAATTAGACCACTATATTTAATTAAAGCGTAACGCAAACGGATCTAAACTAGAACTCCTATAGGCCCTATTATATAATATACTATAGTAGCACCTCCTTAAGATCTAAAAGTAAGTAACTAACCTTATAGATAAGGGATAGATATAGGCTAGCTTCTCTTTAGTAGTAGCTCTAGTATTATTAGTAAAGAAGCTAGGAGGAGAATAGCGGTTTTACGTAGACTACTATACCCTTAATAAGATTATGGAATAAGACTATTATCCCTTACCTTTAGTAAAGGAGATACTATAATTATTATTAGAGGCAAAGTAATTCATAAAGCTAGATATATAAGCAGTGTTTTACTAGCTCTATATTACTAAAGGCAAGGAACACTAGACCGCCTTCTAGACGTGTTTTAGGTTATTTAAGTGGCTTATATGCCCCTTTAGCCTAGTAGGTATACCCGCTACCTTTTAGAGATATATTAATAGCACGCTTAGAGGAATCCTAGGGGACTACGTAACTGCTTACCTTAATAATATCCTTATCTACTTAGGAGGGTCTTAGAAAGACTATATATAAAAGGTCTAAGTAATGCTCTTAAGGCTATAGTAAGTAAGACTAAACTTAGATATAAAGAAATATGTTTTTATAATAAAGGAAGTTAAGTACCTAGGGTTTATTATCTATATAGGAAAGAAATTTGCCTAGATAGGGAAAAGATTATAGCTATCTAGGATTAGGAGGCGCTAAAGAAGGTTAGGGGTGTAAGGATTTCTTAGGTTTGCTAACTTTTATTAGGACTTTATACTATACTTCTTAATAATTATAGGCCTTTTAATTAAACTTATAAAGAAAGGCATTCTATTTTAGTAAATAGATAAATATAATGTAGCGTTTAAAGCACTAAAGATAGCCTTTATATTATATCCTATCCTAACATAATAGGACCCTAATAAGGACACTGTAGTAAAAGCTAACTATTTAGGGATAGCTTTAGGAGTTATCTCTTATAGTTTAATAACAAAGGTATCTTACACCTAGTTACTTATTATTCCGCTTAACTATAGCTAGCTTAATAGAACTACACTATATATAATAAGAAGCTATTAGCAATTATATTATGCCTAAAGGCTTGGTTAGCAGAGCTACGTAGCGTTAGTAAGCCATTTATAATACTTATAGACTATAAGAACTTAGAATACTTCACAGCGCTAAGGGAGATATTAGAATAGCAGGTAAGATAGGCAGAGACGCTATTACTGTTTAATTTTCACCTATAGTATAGGCCTAGCCTATAAGCAGTAAGACTAGATACGCTATTAAGATAGTTCTAAGGGGAGGAGAATAAGGCAGGACTAGAGGAGCTAATTATATATTTAGTAATAACCCTAGGCCTATATAGTTATAAAAGAACCGGACTTGTCTCTAATGTAAACCCTATGTTATTATTAGGGGTAGCAAGGCTAAGGACACCATAGGTAGGTTTATAGGTCTTCTAATAGGGGTAATAATGTTTACGAATGCATATCTCTAATCTCTGTGGGACTAGTCCTTAGTCTATAATACTATATATAGGATATAGCTTAAGGTAGTTAGGAAGGGGCCTAGAAATTTCTAGAAGCTATGAATATAAGAGAGCAGATAGCGGACTATTAGATTAGCGCTAAAGGTACGCTTTAATTCCAGGGCTAGACTTAGATTCTAAATTAGGAACCCCTTACTATAACCTTAACATAACAGGTTTACAATTTACCCTTACTAGGCTATCCTAGCTATAATATAACTTTTAAGACGCTTTAGAGGATTTCTATTAGGATAGCATATTATAGGGGATTGCTTAGTTTGTAAGAAACTATTACTATTACAAGGGGCGGAAGAGCCGCTAGCTAAGATAAGGCTTATTAAAACCAATCCCTTTACTAGACCATTACTAGTCATAGATCTCTATTAACTTTATAATAGACCTGCTAGCTTAATACCTAGATAACCTATGGTTTCTTATGGTTATTATAGATAGACTCTCTAAGTATGTTTAGCTAGAAGCTATAATATTAATAGGGGCTAAAGCATGTGTAAAACGGTTTAAGCAGTGCTAGTAGTGGTTCTATGGCTTTCCTATGTAAATTATTATAGATTGCGGTTTAGACTAGTTAAGTAATTTTTAGACCACACTTTATAACTAGGTAGGTATGTAGTAGTTACTATTAATAGCTTATTATCCATAGATAGACAGCGGCATAGAAAGGGTAAATTAAGAAGTTTAGGCTATCCTAAGGGTAATACTGTCATTTTCACAATTTAAATAGCTAGAACATCTCCTTGCTTATTAACTTGCTTTGAATAATAAGGACTTATTAGTAATAGGGATTAGCGCGAACATAGCCTTACATAGTTATAACCTAGTAATAATTTAAGAACCACTAGATAAGGAGATATCCTATACCTTATTAAAGGGAAGGGCCTAGGCATTCTTATAATATCTTAAGGAGGGCTTAGACCTAACGCAGGCTACTATAGCGTTTATTTAGCAATAGCAGTAGGAGGAAACAAATAGTAGCTAGCGTCTAGCGGAACGCTTTTAGGTTAGTAACTACATATAGTTAAACCTGCGAAATTTTAAGATAAATAGACTATATAAGAAATTAGATTAGGTTATAGCTAAATATAAGGTACTAGAGGTCCCTATACCTTTAACTATTAAGTTAGATGTACTACAGGGACTTCACCCTATTTTCTATGTAGATTTAGTATAATAGGTAGCTTCCAATCTATTACCTAGTTAAATATTAGTAGATAAGCAACCCCTACCGGAACTAATAATAACTAATGCTAATCCTAATCTCTTAGAGTATTAGGTTAAAGAGATACTAGCAGCTAAGAACGTAAGAGGACAGGGGTTAAACTAGAATATACTAGTTAAATAGAAAGGATATATATAGCTAACTTAGGAACCACTAGAAAATATATAAGACATAGAGGCACTAGATAGATTCAAGGCATAATAGGGCGATATAATAACATATAATAGGCCTAAAAGAGTATGTTTTTATTTAACTACTAAGGAATAAGCAAATCTAGTCTCCTTTGCTCTATATGCGTATTAGCGCTAGTATTCTACTATATTAGAAAGCAATTAGTTCTTAGGGGCAGGAGGAGGAGGAGGAGCTAGGTTATTCTAGTTTAGTCTAGGGGGATAGTAATAAGTGGTTAATTAGTAGGTAAGGGCCTTATTAAATACACGCTACTTAGTAGCAGTATTCTCTTAAATAAAGGCAATGTAAGCGAGATTATTATTTATTATAGATATACTATAAAAGAACTCTATTACTATATTACTACTATATTAGGTAGGAGTTATCTACTAGGTAAGCGTAAGTGCCTATAATTTAGTAGCGCCCTAGGCATATACTACCCTAGCAAGGGATAATAAAGGGTGTTACCGTAGAGGGATTAATGCGGGTAGCGGCTAAAATAGTGTTAAAACGTTTTTAATAGTAAATAAAAGTTTTTATTAGGATAGCGTAGCGCCTCTTTTAGAGGCAGTGCGCCTTATAGCTAGTGTTTTAATAGCTTTTCTAGTGGCTAAAAGGTTTATAAGGTGCTTATACGCATGTCTTAATTTAGGGTTACCTAAGTATAAGTGCGGCTCCTAGCCATATAATTAATAGGCATACTAATAGGGAAGACAGGCCTAGTAAGACCCTAGGGCGCACTCCTACGTCCCCTTATTGCAAAGGTTATTTATGCATTAGATACATAGGACCTCTTACTCCTTGCTATTAGAGTTATTAGAGTTATTAGAGTTACTCTCTAAGATATAACTACTAAGGTAGTTTAGCTTTTAGGGGAGGAGGAGGTAGTAGTAGGGAGGGGAGCATTACTAGAGGTAGTAATAGTAATAGAGCTTAGAGCAATAGTAGTAGATATAATAATAGGTAGGCTAGACGCGAAAAGGGGTTTTAATAGGATATTTAAAGGGAGGCAGGCAGTGAATAACTAATAAGATAATAGAAATAAGGGTATATAAAGGAAAGGAAAGGAAAAAGTAAGGGATATATAGGATTATTTATATCTAGATATAGCTACAGGATAGCTCTAATTACACACTTACTTTAGATATAGACTAGCGGGGGATTACAAATAGTTAGCAATAGGAGATTAGAAAGACTAGTAATAGCTAGGGGAAAGGGGAATTTAATAGGTGAAAGGCAATATATAAAAATAAAGTAATAATAACTAGGTAGGTAAAGCTTAATATTAGCCAGTGGCAGGTAAGAAAATAGAGTGGGCTAGTGTTATAGGGGGCTAGAGTTAGGCAGGGCTAGTTATTTTAAAGGCTAGGGTAGGGTAGCTTATAAGGAAAAATTTTTTAGCCTACTAGGCTATGCATAAGCCCTGCACTAGGACTTACACTAACACACCACATTAATCACGTATATACGCTACTTACTTAGAATATTCTAATAATAAGGGTAAAGGGGAAGGGAGGCCTAAGTAAGGGGGTATATTATAGACTTAAGCTTAGGAGCTTAGGTTATATCTTAGGTCTAGAGAGGGCGCGTAAAGGTCTTAGAAAGGGCGCGCAAAGGACGCAGACTATAGGCGGATAGGTTAGGGCTTTACCTAGGCCTATGCAACCCACACACACACTGGTATAAAGCTGGTTCCTGTGCGACACCTAGCTTAGTCTAATCCTTCCTCTCTAAGGATAATAATATCTCTTAGAACGCTTACGTGCAGCTGCCCTAAGGCCAGTTCATAACACCTACACTAAAATAAGAGCTATAAATAATAATAGTAGTAATAATAATAATAATATTTACATTACTAAAGAAGCCCTTAAAGTAACCCTTAAGGAGGCTATTAGGGAAGAAGCTAAAGGAACTAATATACTAACCTAAGTAAGCGTTATAGCTAGACTAGCATTAAGAAGGCTAAATAATAAAACCCCTCCCTTATAGGTCCTAGGTAAATAATATAGAGAAGTACTTATTAAAGGTAATATAATTTAGGAAACGCTCTAATCCTAAGGCACTAAAGATATAATAACTATAATAAATAAAGCTACTAGCTAAACTATAGCTATAGTAGCTAGAAGACTCCCTAGCAGAGATATAATTATTACCTTTAAAGGAAACATAGCCTAATATAGAGAGGACTAAAAATAGATTACTAAAGCATTTAGACTAGAAATAGCCCTTTACTACTATATACTTAGTATTATAGTTAAGGGATTCCTAATAAAGCATATATCTATTAAGAACCTTATAACTAAGATTAGAAAAGTAAATAAAGTAAATATAATTAAGGTAACTATAAGGCGCCCCTAAGTAAAAACACATAGCGCACTACCCTTATCCTAGGACTAGTAAAAGTAAAAAACACTAATAAGATATACTAAGATAGAATAGTCTTTAAAGCAAAGCTTTTTAAACTAAACTATATAATAAGACCCTATAACCCTAATAATACTATAATTACTTCTAAACTAGCTATATTATAAAGTTCTATATAGTAGCCCTAAGGTATAGTAAGTATAAAGCTAGCTAATATAAGGAAGGAGAAATATTATACCTAATAATTAGTAGATAACTAAAGGAGAACTATATCTTATATTCTAGCCTATACCTAGTGTAGTTAAGGGACTGCCCTATTCTAAAAGAGAAGTAAAATATAATAAAAGCAAGATACCTAGAATAACTATTAAGATTTACTAGTAACTCCCTAGATAAAAGCCTAATACTACCTTATAAGAGAATAGGCATAGCTATAAAACCTATTATTATAGTAAGTAGGAAAAGAGAATACCCTATAAATATAGAGAGAAGTACTAAATAGCCTAGGGTAAGGAGTATTATATAATATATATCTTAAAATAGGGCTAGAATAGAGCTAGTATAAGATAGTAAAGACCTACCACCCCTCTAATTAATATAGTAATATTATAAGTCCTCTTTTAGAATATAAATAAAAGGATAGCCTAATACATATAGCGCTCTAATACTAAACTAATATAGATATAATAGTAATCTAAGAGTAAGAACACATAAGGTACTTATAGCCACTAGCACTAGGCCTTACCTAATTCTAACTAGCATACTATAAGGGATAAAATATAGTATATATAAATAAGAAGCATAATATAGAGTTATAGATAGCCTAGGGAGAACCTAACTAGTTACTAGTAAAGATAAAAGGTATAAATATTTACTCCCTTTACTTAGAAGGATATATAGATAACTAGAACATACCTATCTATACTTTTAATATAGAAAAGCCCTATAGCTAAAGCGTTTTTATAGAAGACTTTAACTAAAAACACCCCCTCTAGGATAGCTTAAATAGAATAACTAGAGAAGTAAAGGAACTACTAGACCTTATAAGCTAGTAAAGGCTTAGTCTAGTAATGCCCTAAGGGGAACCTATAAGATAATATAGAGAAGATAAAGATAGTACTATAGATCTAGTATAGGTAACTCTAGATATTTAAGTCTACTATAATAGTATAGAAGACCTTATAGGCTCTAACTATATTCTATAGCTAATTAGCATCTTTACTAAGGAGTAAGAAGGCGCCTTACCTACCCTTAAACACACCTAGACTATAATAAATAGACTATAGGTAAAGGTAAAAGTAGCGGTATAACTCTAAGTAAAAATACACTAGACCTAAAAGATAAGAAAGGAATTAATATATATATAATATAGCTTATTATAAACCTCTAATAGATAGTAAAACTAGTAGCCCTATAGAAGCGCTAAGGACTCCTAGCCTAGAGGTATAGTAGTTAAGAAAAATAAAAAGGTAATTACTAAAGCTAAATAAGCTAAGAGATAATAGAGGTGCTAAAAGACTAAAGTAAACTAGTAAGCCTTCTTTAAGGTAGATAATAACTAGGAATAAATAGTTAGGGAAGAAAAAGAAATACATAGAGAGAAGCCCTATAAAAAGCTAATATATAGGAAAAGGATAGAGGAGTTTAGAGATTAGAGAGATAAGCCTAGCTTTAAAGCTAAGCCTCCCTAGAGCTCCTTAGACTCCTAGACCTAGAAAGAACTAATAATAACCCTAACCTAGCTATTACCTATAAGGATAAGGCAAGTATACTTATATAAAGGTTCTTCCCTAAACCTATAGTAAACCTCTCCTATATCCTAGACCTCTCCTTCCTAGAGCTTAATAATACACTAGTCCTAGATAAAGAATAGTTTAGAGCAGGAGATATTAGAAATATCCTATTAGATATAGCTAGCTAGAAAGCCCTAGGAGATAATAAACTCCTAGTAAGCCTTATTAAGGCCTATAATAAGCTAGCTAAAGAAGCTATAGTATGCTTACTAAATGCTATCCTTAAAGTAAGATATTTCCTAGCCTAGTTCTAAATAGTATAAGTAATAGTAATTAGGAAGCTAGGAAAAACTACTAAGGAGATAAGAAGGGCTAATATATAAAGACTTATCTTACTACTAAATATAGTAAGAAAGATTATAAAAGCAGTAATTATAAGGTAGCTTATAGCCTTTGCTAAGGCTAAGGGCCTTCTCCTAAGCTATAAATAGGAAATAAGGCAAATAGATTAATAGAAACCATAATTAGAGTCCTTATAGAATGCGTAAGAGAGGCTTAGGGTAAGGGTAGCATTACCTTATTAGTGTAAATAGATATCTTATCTGTATTTAATAGAGTTAGCTACCTATATCTAATTTATATTTTAATCTAAATAGGTATATTTGTTGGTATCACAGGTGCCTGACGTCAGGATCGTGGCCTAGGGAATAGGAATTTATCTTCTATTCTAGGCGTTGTAATCAATTTAGTCATAAGTGTGTGTAGAAGGGAGGAAAAGAGAGGCTTTTCCGGATCGTGAGAAGTGGCCACAAACGCGGTGCGTTTTGTGGGTCACATGACTTGTGGGTCCTCGCCCAATCAGAGGGGCGGGCCGATGAGTCATATGTGGGGCCACCTCTCGCGGGCGCGCGTTGCGCGCGCGCCCTCGCGGCCTAACCTTTTGCCAGGTAATTGCGGCTGCGTGCCGCGATTGATATTATGCTTGTTCTAACATTAGAACCTCTTTCTTTTTGACACGATTGTTAACGCATAATATTAATCTAAGAAGGGAAGATACAAGGGATTAAATAAATGTGTTACATAAATGAAAGAACTAATAAAAGAAACAATAATAATAGTCCCCTTTCCTTCCCCTACGCGCCGCTAGCTTTAGATAACTAGCTTCTCTAATTGCTTGTCCTTCTTCCTCACAGAAGGCTCCCTTTACCTTCCGCCCTTACCTTTAACCAGTGCAACGTAATGTTAGATCACGTTGCAAGGGAAGGTTGCCTGCAATCCCTTCCTATCTAAAGGTATAATATTAGATTATCCCTCCCCGTGGCCCTTTATTTAACCGTAATGTAATGTTAAATTACATTCCTAGGGGAAGATTGCCTGTGATTCTTCCCCTTCTAAAGGTATAATATTAGATTATACCTTCCCGCGCCCCCTATATGCTCCCTTCTCTTCCCCTCCCTACTATAGAGACTTAGGAGGGCGCCCCTTCTAAGGCTATGATTCCACGCCCCCTTCTAAAGACGTAATTCCGCGCCCCTTCTAAAGCTGCGATTCCACTGCCTCTAATCCCTTAGCCCGCGCCCTGCGTAACCGTGCTATACTTAGGGCACCTTATCTAGTGCCTCCGGCGCTGGTTTTGGCGCGGGCTTAGGCGCGGGCTTTGGCGCGGGCTTAGGCGTGGGCTTTGGGGCTCTAGTCCCCTGCCTCTTCGTGGGCAGTGCTAGGTCTGGGTAACCCATCCCTCTATCCGGATTATTGCTGTGTTACCTGTGATAAACCTCTCTAGGGCTTTGTTAGGCATTGCCTTTATAAACGCGTTAGCTGGGTTATCTTCGCTGTTAATCCATCTAATCTCACAGAGCTCGCAGCGTTCATACGATTGCCAAAGGGCTATAATGTTAATCATAAGCCGCTTCTCCTTCGTGGTCCTAAGCTTAATAAGGCATTTGTATAACAAGTACGAATCTGTGCAGACCACGATTAGGATCTCTGGGAGGTTTAATCAATCCATGATAATCTTTAACGTCATTATAATTACGTAAGCCATGTCTACGCCTGCTACTATTCTATAGACCTCTAAAGCAAGCACACTTCTTATAACTCTCTTACTCTTTGTTAAGCTATAGTGCATAATATTACCTTACAGTGTGAACTTGCTGTCTTTGTACTCCTTATTAGCTAGGATAAGAACATAGCCTAGTTGCAAGGTAAGGTCTTTGTTATTAGCGAATGATCCGTTAACGAATATGAATAGCTTCGCTCTTTTAAGGTTAAGGGGTACGAAGATTAATCCTTAATCTAGGTGGTCTATTTGCCACTTAATACAGCGATTAAGTTCCTTAACGTTCTTAGTTATTAGTTCTTAATGTTATGCGGCAACCAATAGATCGAAGCTTGCCTTAGGTTAACAGATTAAAGCGATATAGGCACCACGGGCCCTTTGTTCCACATACTTCTTTTCCGGCTCTTCTAGCGGGATTAACTGCAGCTTATTACTTTGCCCTTTTGCCGCATTTTAATAGTGTTATTAGTTAGTTAAATGATTCCACCGTTAAATACAAGGGGTTGTTAGGCTTAATAAACTGCTTTGGTTTTACAGCGAATTTAGCGGCGGCTAGTTAATCTTCTTCCCGTTAGGAGAATCCTTTATCTAATAGGCTAAGGGTATCGTTAGTCTGCATTCCCACGCATCCAAATTAAGGGCTTTCGGCAGATGTGACTAGCAAGCACGGATCGTAGCTTAATGTTATTATCTAGAGCTTTTCTCTGTGGTGCTTGTGGTAAGTCACCCACCAATGTATGCTAGCCTCTGCAATTCCGTAGAGGGGCTTAATAACTCTTATGATCGTTCCTTTAGGGTGCTAATCACAAATTTAGATAGGGAGTTAGGCAAGGATTATACAATTCAGCGGCGTTTCTAACTATACGTACGCCTACGTAATATCTCGAATCCAAAGGAGGAATCCTTTTATGAGAAGAGAAGGGGCAATTACAAGGATTAATCGTTAGCTCGCCCTTTAGATCGTTAGGGCTTGCGTAAGGATCGCTTGCTTCGCTTCATTGCCAAAGCCTTAGATTACAAGCCTTGATTTCTTATACGGCTAGCTTGTTCTTCCTTTAACTTCGTTAACAATGCGGGAATTAAAGATTCAAATCCCTTAGTGCTTCTTTAGATTAAAAGCAATAAATTTAAACACGCCTCTGCCAATTAGGGCATCAATCTTAGTCTTTGTTAAGAGCTTAAAAGGTTCGCTAGGAGTTATAATTATGCCTTTCCTGCGTAATTAGATCGCAAGCTTAAGATCTGCCTCCTCCTTACTTAAGATAAATGCCTTAAGATTATCTGCTAAATTAATAATTATAGGAGGGTTCTTTTGTAATCTTCCTAGCCTTCTTTTTAAAGGGGCTAGAGGCACTACGTTACTAATTCATGCCTCTTGCTCTTCCCCTTTAACTACCTCTAGGTTATTACCTCCTACTAGCAATGGCCTTTTCTCGCTTAGGTCTTTGTTATAGGGCTTAATAGAGGTTAACCTAAAGACCTTAGGACCTCGTGGAAGATTAAGGGTGCAGCTCTCTCTATCCATTGCAAGGAGCTTATATAGGCCTTGCCATCCTTTATGCTCTCGCCAGACAAGAACTAGCGATACGAGCGGGAGGTTAAGGGTTAGCGAGGTATTAGGGCTATTCCTTGCAGTAAGGGCTTCCTTAACCTTGCAGAGCGCGTGTAACCTCTTAATCTCCTTTATTGCCTTCTATACTACAAGAGCTTATTACTTAATATTAGGCAAGGGAGGAGAATCATTAATTATTTAAGGGTAGGCGCTAAAGATAAGAAGGGTTAGAACAATGCTATTCAGGCCTGCGGTATTGTTAAGGGCTTTCACAGCTATTTATAGGGCTATAGCTTTAGGTGTTAACGGGCATTTGCGTCAGATAATATCATAGGCTCTTTAGAGCGGCCTGTGATATCTCTTAACCTTGCCAATGCTATGGTATGCCTTAACAAGGACTTCTTTAATCAAGATCAACATTAAAGCTGCAAATTAGCGGAATTCTTCGCTTCTGAACGTTATGCTAGCATTAGTTACAATCTAATCTAGAGGACCCTAGTAGGTATTAATCCAGCAGAGGCGAAGAGCTTCCTATATTACCTTTGCTGTGATATCCTTTAGGAACCTAGCCGCGTTAAACGCAGTGGCCGTATTAACAGCGTGGAGAACAGGGCGATTGCTATCTAGATACATAATATCCACAATCACTTCGTAGTTAAAGTTGCATTTATCTTTTAGGGTGAATTTAAAGCGATGTGGATTGTCTGCATTTAATTAGCATTGGTGGCAGATCTTTGTTAATTGTCTGATGGTTTCGAAATCTACCTCGTGGCCTGATTTAGAAAGCACATCATGAAGTCAGCGGATGGAAGGGTGACCAAATCGGCGATGTAAGCGCCGCAATTCTATCTTGGTTAGATGGCTCTAGGCAATTAATCTCTCCTTCTGCAGAAGCATCTAAGGATATCCCTATTTACGGATAATAGGGACCTTGATTTCGCCTTGTTAAAGGATGTTCTAAGAGATGTGGAAATCGATCTTCAGGCGGTCCATGTCTGCTAAACATAGCAAGAAGGGAGTGTTTATAGGCATTACGTGGAACAGGATAATGCTAAAGGGAGTAGGCACATTAATTAATCCGATTAAAGGGATCGGCTTGCCGCTTCCGAATTAAATTATTGCCTCCCCAGCTCTAGATTCATCAAGCTAGATCTTAGGGATTAACCGTTACAGGGCGAGGAATTAGGGGTGTCCTGCTAATAAGTAACCTGCAGCCCTGGTATTAGGGATAATGCCTTAGAACACACCCGAAGAGTAACGATCTTAAAGAAGGAAGGCAGTTAGGGCTTCCTTTAGTTATTAGAGATTAAATAGATCCTCCTTTACAAGGGCATGCGTAGCTGCTTAATTCGCGAGGATCTCTGCCATTACACGGCCGTTAATCATTATGCCTTATGTAAAGTAGCTTGTTAGCATCTCTCCTTTATTGCTTTCTTCTTTAAATCCGAGTTCTGTTATATAGGTAGAAATCTTATCTTCTTTAGAAGAAGTATTATCATCCTCTTCGCCTTTATACTAGGTAAGGAAGGCATTGTAGGAAGGGTTGTTAGCTCTGTGAGGTAGTGGTTCTTAAAGCATTAATACGCCTTCTTGCGTTCCTCTTTAGAGTGCTTAGTTAACTAATAGCCTTCCTTGCCACATACATAACATTTCTTTGTACGTAGAGCGCCTTTATTGCCTCGCGATCGTGATTGTCTATAATAGGCTTCTTTACCGTACCCGTTATACTTATGGTTAGTCTAATACTGCTCTTTTATATTAGGCGTTAACAGGAATTAATGCTTCTTATCTAATTCCTCTGCAGTCATTCTTATTAATATCCTCATGCGTTCGCAGAACGGCTAGAGGTTAGCAGGAGGGTTAATAAGGCAAGTTCTACACTCAGGTATACTGTAATAGGCAGAGATTAATTAATTCTAGAGTGCCCTTTTGGATTAAGCAATATCTAGGACTGCTCGTTAAAGGTTCGTAAGCTTTATTACAAGTTCCTTAAAGCAATCAATCTTTGGCTTATCTAGGTTTTCTTGCACGATCTGGCGTAGCTTAGTGTTCTGCTACTTAAGGAGATACCTCTGCTTTGTGTCATTGGTCTTAAATCTTCTCTTAATGCGGTTAATAAGAGTCTTAAGGTCTCGAGGATCTCTAGCTTGCATAGATACTTGTGGTAGTACATTAAAGCTTTCCCTTTAAGCATAGCCTTAAGGGCATACCTAGCCTTATAGGGTTTAATGCCTAGCATCTCGCATTTCCCTTAGAAGATTATTAACTTTAAGTTAAGGACCTTGTAGTTATCTGCGCTGTATTGAATATTGCTTATATAAAGCTTTGCGAGATTAATTATTTGCTTTAGTATAGGTCTAGAAGGAAAAAGCGCTCTTAGAGGTGCAGGAGGAGGGATTTCTTGTCTTAATAGGGGATACCTCTAATAAGGGCTTTCCTAAGGATTATTATATAATTAGCCTAATGGGGTTAGGCTTAGGGAATAACGTTGGCGAGATTGTGGGATTCCTAGATTGCTCTGTTAACAATATTGTAATCTTAGCCTAATTAGAGGGATTGGAAGGAGGTTATTAAGGAAGTCTTAGTCTTCGATGCGTTTTTAGAAGGGTATGTACTTCCTCGTAGCTTCCTGTATCTCTTCTTCTTGCCAATCTTAAAATTCCTCGCGGTTAGTAACTTCCTTAAGCATTACCGTAATCTTCCTGCGGGCTGTTATGTCTATATACACGCCTCAGAAGAGAAGGAAATCACGTAGATACTTGGCAATTGCTTGGTCTATAATTACAAATACCTCTCTTATCTATCCGTAGAAGTCTTCAATAAAGTTAGTAAAGAGGCTTCTAGCAATAAGGCTCTTAGACTAGTATGCCGCTATCTTAAAGAGGATGTAGGCTATAATAGCCTTAGGGTTATCACCTTGTTCGTTAAGATTAAACGATTTCGCTGTCTTTAATGTCTTAGATGTGATAAAGTCTTGCATCTCTAGGGAATGTGTCTTAGGAGAGGGTTATTGAGTTATAGCCCTTTACCTTTCTAGTCTCTTTTAACTTTAGTGCCTTCTTTAGCATTGCTAAAGTTAGGGCTAGAGATAAAGGCTTTTGATAGTTCTCCTTGCTAAGGAGCTTTTAACTTTCTTATCTCTATTGTGGGAAATCAGAACGGAGGTGTAGTGTTGGTTATGTAGCAGGTTAAAGGATTACAAGCATAGCTATTGTCTTCGTCCCTTAGGGGTTCTTAGGATTAGATCTTAGGAGTGATAAGTTCCTTTCTTGTCGTAAGAGAATGCCTTCTAAGGGTTGGGTGCATGGTGGAACGCGCTGACTAAGTGATCGAAGATAGGTTAGACTAGTTACTAACCAGGCCTTAATCCTTTAATAGCTTTAAAGTCTTTATAGGGTCTTAGGATTAGATCTTAGGAGTTATAAGGCTCCTTTCTTATCATAAGAGAGTGCTTAGACTTCCTTAGCATAACTATACACGCTTTTAGTGGCCCTCCTATTTCATAGGGCGGGTTCACGGTGTAGCTGTCTCTTCTGATTGACCTTGCTGATCTGCGGTTAGAAAAACCGTGTGGTTATCTGTGAAGTTAACCACTGATCAGTGTTGGTATCACAGGTGCCTGACGTCAGGATCGTAGCCTAGGGAATAGGAATTTATCTTCTATTCTAGGCGTTATAATCAATTTAGTCATAAGTGTGTGTAGAAGGGAGGAAAAGAGAGGCTTTTCCGGATCGTGGGAAGTGGCCACAAACGCAGTGCGTTTTGTGGGTCACATGACTTGTGGGTCCTCGCCCAATCAGAGGGGCGGGCCGATAAGTCATATGTGGGGCCACCTCTCGCGGGCGCGCGTTGCGCGCGCGCCCTCGCGGCCCGACCTTTGCCGGGTAATTGCGGCTGCGTGCCGCGATTGATATCATGCTTGTTCCAACAATATTATATTAGCTAATAGCTATAATATATAGCTTCCTTACAGATAGAATAAGCTAGCTTAGCTTTAATAGTAAACTCTTAAGACCCTTTTAAATAAAGGTAAGCACCCTATAAGGCTTACCCTCTTACTAATCCTCTTCCTACTTTACTTAGTAAAGCTTTATATATACCTCTAAGCTATCCTAGGTATAGTAGTAATAGGATTTATAAATAATATAAATATAGTAGTATTTAGAAAAACACTATATAAACCTAGAAAAGACTTAAAGCTACGTAGAAAGTATGTAAAAATAGGTAAAAAAGTAAGAGTAAAGTTTAACCTAGTAAAGACTAAACTTATATACTTTAGCAAAGTATATAAATCCCTATAGGCTAGGGTATAACTTAGTATAAAGAAGATAGTGCCTATAAAGTTATATAGGTTCCTTAGAGTCTAGGTTAATAGGAAACTTAATTAGAGTGCTTATAAGAATATCCTAAAAGGCAAACTAGCCTAGTAGTAGCTTACACTCTCTTTGCTAGTAGCATTAGCCTAGGGTTATAGCTTTAGAAACGCCTAACTCCTATACATATAGGTAGTCTAGCCTATCCTTACCTATAGGGTAAGTGCTTACTATACCCTAACTAAGAAGGGTAAAAAGCTAAGAGAAGTAGCTAAAAGCTTTATAATAAACTAATTAGCCTACCTCTAAATTATAGCTAGTGTATTTAAGGCTATACCTATTACCTAACTAAAGGTTAAGACTTATATCCTCCCCTTAGATTTATACCTAAATAAGATAAAATAGAAGTTTAAAGAGAGAATTATAAAGAGTGAAATAGCTATAATAATCTAAACCGCTACTAACCTAGTATAGTTAGTATTACGCTATAGATAAAGACCCTCCCTAGGAGTAATAAACTAGTAGCGGAATTATATAAGGAATAAAGATAATACTAGGATAAATAATATAGTAAGGAATGCCTAGGATAGTATAGACTTATAAGAGAGCTAACTAAGGATTAACCACTAACTTATAACCTAAAGGAAATCTAAAGATTTTACACTAGCCTAGAAAAGCATATCTCCTTAACTATAGTCTAACTATATATAGGAAAGATTAGTCTTAATAAGTTTCTCTTCTAGAGAGGCATTCCTAGGGTAAACTCGCTACTATATAGCTATAGTAAAGTAGTTAAGGACTAATATTATATTATAGTAAACTACCCTAAATATAATTACTAATGCCTCTAAACGCGCTAGCCTAGAGATATATAGAAGGTAAGGCTAGCCCTAAACTATCCCCTAAAGGTAAGAGTAATAGCTAAATGGTTTCTTAGCATAAAATAACTTTAATACTACTTATTAGTATAAGAACTAGTAGCTAATATATATAGTAAAGAGAAGGAGCTAGAGCTAAGGCGCTTCTAGTGCGCTAGGACTAGTAACTAGGATATAAATATAGTAAATAACTAGGGAGAGATATAAGATTATATAGTTTAGAGCTAGTAGTAAGCTAGCTAAAGAATTATAATTCTAGAACTATTATTAGATTAATTTTAAATATATAATACTAGGTATTATAAACCCTACTAGTCTGCCCTTACCCTTTACTAAGCTATTTTTACCTAACTAATTACTTCTCCTCTAGGACTAGAATTACCCTCTCTATTACCTTAGCCTGCCCCTTAGTAAGCAGGGCTATAGCTAGGAGATAGTTTATCTCCGCTATATAGGTATCTAAGCACTATAACTAAAATATTAGCTTATTATATTAATCCCCTCTAGCACTAGCCTAGCCTAGGCCTACTATAGAGGCGCTTCTCTTTTCTTACTCTAATTACTAGCGTAAAGCTTCTTTATATAATCTTAATAATTATCTAGGATCTAGAGAGTAGTTAGACCTAGAATAGAACTAGTAAAGGACTAATAGAGAAGCACTTACACTACCCCTAGCAATAATATCTACCTAGACCTTAACTAACCACTAGTGCTTATTCCACTACCTAGTTAAATTAGGCTAGGAGCGGGTTAGCGCCTAACTAGGCCTAGGTAAGGGGCGCTAGCTACCTACCTTTAAGTAACTATAGTTTTAAACCTAATAATTAAAATAGGTATTAGTAGTAAGCCCTATATAAAATAGTTAGCCCTATCTCTAAACTAGAATAGAGTTAACTTACTAGTAATATTATAGTATTAATACCTAGGATAGTTAATAAACTAAGACTTATAGGAAATATATTAGATCCTATAGGGATCCCTTAACTACTATAGATTAGACTTAGAGTAGACTTAGTGTAGGGGTAGTAAGGGTTATACCTTAAGATCTTTAGCTATAGCTTACTTAAGTTACTTCTTAGTTAATAACTTCTAAGGGTAGCGCTTATTCTTAGGAGTTTCCTAAGTAGATTAGAGCTAGAATAGCATAGGATATAGGAGTACTTATAGCTACTAGTGCTATTTTATTAAATAACTTAATAGATCTATAGCAATATTAGCATTTAGGCTAATACTAGCCTAGGAGTGCCTTAGGTAGCTCTAAGGAAGAAAAGAACCTATAGGAAGTTTAATAAAAAGAGAAAAGAAGGAAAACCCTCTAAGGGGAGAAACCCTTCTTATACTTATATAAGGGGGCTAAATTATATATATATATTATTTACGCTAGCTAGCTCTATGTAGGGCTAGTACTAGTACTCCTACTGCTTCGTTAAAAGGAAAACCCTTAATTAGGAAGAAAAACCCCTTGCATCTATGTTTAGGCTAACGCTAACCCTACACTAAGCCTGCGTCGCGTTATGTGTGGCCTATTATAGGTGTTTATTACTAGCTTACGCTAGCCTTATCCTAATAAGAAGAAAAGAAAAGAAAGAAAAAGGGAAAATCTTAGGTTCTAAGCCCTACCTAGCTCTATCCTAGGTCTGCTCTAGCACTGCTCTAGGCTTATTATACTATCTTATAGTGTGCTAGATTTAGTTTTACGGTGGTAATTTACTTCTCTTTCACTTTTTAGCTAGCTCTATTATAGCCTTACTTTTTAGCCTTCTCTAGCCTAGGTCTAGCTTATTAGTCTAGGAAGTTAAAGCACCTAATGTTATTTGTCTTCTATAGTAAGGGTATAGGTTTAGTTTAATTCCTAGCTATTTCTAGGCCTAGGTCTCCTAGGTATTATTAGACTAGATTTTTATCTTATATTCTTCTTTCTTTATTAATATCTATAATTTAGCCCCCTATATAAGTATAAGAAGGGTTTCTCCTCCCTAGAGGGTCTTCTTTCTTTCCTCTTTTTATTAAACTTCCTATAGGTTCTTTTCTTCCTTAGAGCTACCTAAGGCACTCCTAGGCTAGTGTTAGCCTAAATACTAACATTACTATAGATTTATTAAGTTATCTAATAAAATAGCGCTAGCTACTATAAGTACTCTTGTGTTCTATGCTTATCTAGCTCTAATCTGCCTAGGAAAACTCTAAAAATAAGCAATATCCTTAAAAATCTTTAACTAAGAAGTAGCTTAAGCAGGCTATAGCTAAGGATTTAAAGGTATAACCCCTCTAGCCCTAGCCTACCTCTATTCTAATACTAATTCGCTGTAGTTAAGGGATCCCTATAGGATCTAATATATCTCTTATAAATCTTAATTAATTAACTACCCTAGGCACTAGTGCTATAATATTACTAGTAAGTTAGATCTATCCTAGCTTAGAAGCAAGGCTAACTATTTTATATAGGGCTAGCTACTAATGCCTATTTTAACTACTAGGTCTATAACTATAAATATTTAAAGGTAGTTAGTGCCTCTATTCTAGGCTAGATCTAGTGCTAATTCGCTCTTAGCCTAACTTAAGTAATTAATAAAATAAGCACTAGTAGCTAGTGGAAGTTTAGGCAGCTATAGTTACTAGGGGTAGTGTAAGTACTACTATTCTAGTTTAATATTAAGTCTAGTCTAGGTCTAATAGTTCTATAGGTCCTAGATAACTATTAGGATTATATAAAGAAGCTCTATGCTAGTAATTAAAGTAAGAAGAAGCGCAGTGCCTTAGCTATAGGCCTAGGCTAGTCTAGCGCTAGTAGGGAATAATATAATAAGGTTATCTTTTAGCTATAACGCCTAGACGCTCACACTATAAAGACAAACCGTCTCCTAGCCGTAGCCCTACCTACTAAGGGGTAGGCTAAGGTAATAGAAGGGGCGATTCTAGTCCTAGAGGAGGAGTAATTAGTTAGGTAAATATAGCTTAGTAAAGGAGCGGAGGTAAACTAGTAGGGCTTATAATACCTAGCGTTATATATTTAAAATTAATCTAATAATAGTTCTAGAATTATAATTCTTTAGCTAGCTTATTGCTAGCTCTAAACTATGTAATCTTATGTCTCTCCCTAGTTATCTACTATATCTATATCTTAGCTATTAGTCCTAGCGCGCTAGAAGCGCCCTAGCTCTAGCTCCTCCTCCTTACTATATATATTAGCTACTAGTTCTTATGCTAATAAGTAGTATTAGAGTTATTTTATACTAAGGAACTATTTAGCTATTACTCTTGCCTTTAGGGGGTAGTTTAGGGCTAGCCTTACCTCCTATATATCTCTAGGCTAGCGTATTTAGGGGCATTAGTAATTATATTTAAGGTAGTTTACTATTATATAATATTAGTCCTTAACTACTTTACTATAGCTATATAGCAGTAAGTTTACCCTAGGAATACCTCTCTAAAAGAGGAACTTATTAAGACTAATCTTTCCTATATATAGTTAGACTATAGTTAAGGAGATATACTTTTCTAAGCCTATATAGAATCTTTAGATTTCCTTTAGGTTATAAGTTAGTAGTTAATCCTTAGTTAGCTCTCTTATAAGTCTATGCTATTCTAGGCATTCCTTACTATACTATTTATCCTAGTATTACCTCTATTCCTTATATAGTTCCGCTACTAGTTTATTACTCCTAGGGGGTCTCTATTTGCAGCGTAATACTAACTATACTAAGTTAGTAGTAGTTTAGATTATTATAGCTATTCTGCTCTCTATAATTCTCTCTTTAAACTTCTATTTTATCTTATTTAGGTATAGATCTAGGGGGATATAAGTCTTAACCTTTAGTTAGGCAATAGGTATAGCCTTAAACACACTAGCTATAATTTAGAGGTAGGCTAATTAGTCTATTATAAAGCTTTTAATTACTTCTCTTAGCTTTCTACCCTTTTTAGTTAGGGTATAGTAAGCGCTTACCCTATAGGTAAGAATAGGCTAGACTACCTATATATATAGGAGTTAGGTATCTCTAAAGCTATAACCCTAGGCTAATACTACTAGTAAGGAGAGTGTAAGCTACTGCTAGGCTAGTTTACCTTTTAGGATATTCTTATAAGCACTCTAATTAAGTTTCCTATTAACCTAGACTCTAAGGAATTTATATAACTCTATAAGCGCTATCTCCTTTACACTAAGTTAGACCCTAGCCTATAGGGGTTAGTATGCTTTACTAAAGTATATAAGTTTAGTCTTTACTAGGTTAAACTTTACTCCTACTTCTTTTACCTATTTTTATATACTTTTTATATAGCTTTAAGCCTTTTCTAGGTTTATATAGTGTTTTTCTAAATATTACTATGTTTATATTATCTATAAATCCTATTGCTACTATGCCTAGGATAGCTTAGAGGTATATATAAAGCTTTACTAAGTAAAGTAAGAAGAGGATTAGTAAGAGAGGTAAGCCTTATAGGGTGCTTACCTTTATCTAAAAGGGTCTTAAGAGTTTACTATTAAAGCTAAGCTAGCTTATTCTATCTATAAGGAAGCTATGTATTATAGCTATTAGCTAGCGTGGTATGCCTATTTAGATTAGAATATGAATTAGATATAGGTAGCTAACTCTATTAAATGCAAATAAGATATCTATCTATGCTAATAAGGCAATACTGCCTTTACCCTAAGCCTCTCTTATATATTCTATAAGGACTTTAATTATAATTTCTATTAATCTATTTACCTTATTTCCTATTTATAGCTTAGGGAGAAGGCCCTTAGCCTTAGTAAAGGCTATAAGCTACCTTATAATCACCGCTTCTATAATCTTTTCTATTATATTTAGTAGTAAGATAGGTCTTTATACGTTAGCCCTTCTTATTTCCTTAGTGGTTTTCCTAGCTTTTTAATTACTACTACTTATATAGTTTAGAACTATACTAGAAAATATCTTACTTTAAGGATAGCGTTTAGTAAGCACACTATAGCTTCTTTAGCTAGTTTATTATAGGCCTTAATAAGGCCTGCTAGGAGTTTATTATCTCCTAGGGCTTTCTAGCTAGCTATATCTAATAGGATATTTCTAATATCTCCTGCTTTAAACTATTCTTTATCTAGGACTAGTATATTATTAAGCTTTAGGAAGGAGAGGTCTAGGATATAGGAGAGGTTTACTATAGGCTTAGGGAAGAACCTTTATATAAGTATACTTACCTTATCCTTATAGGTAATAGCTAGGTTAGGGTTATTATTAGTTCTTTTTAGGTCTAGGAGTCTAGGGAGCTCTAGGGGGCCTAGCTTTAGAGCTAGGCCTATCTCTCTAGTCTTTAAACTCTACTATCCTTTTCCTATATATTAGCTTTTTATAGGGCTTCTCTTTATATATTCCTTTTTCTTCTCTAACTATCTATTTCTAGTTATTATTTACCTTAGAGAAGGCTTACTAGTTTACTTTAGTCTTCTAGCGCCTCTATTATCTCTTAGCTTATCTAGCTTTAGTAACTACCTCTTTTATTCTCCTTAACTACTATGCCTTTAGGCTAGGGAGTCCTTAGCGCTTCTATAAGGCTACTAGTTCTACTATTTATTAGAGGTTTATAATAAGCTATATTATATATATATTAATTCCTTCCTTATCTTTTAGGTCTAGTGTGTTTTCTACCTAGAGTTATACTATTACTTTTACCTTTACCTATAGTCTATTTATTATAGTCTAGGTATATTTAAGGGTAGGCTAAGCGCCTTCTTACTCCTTAGTAAAGATACTAATTAGCTATAGAATATAGTTAGAGCCTATAAGGTCTTCTACGTTATTATAGTAAACTTAGATATCTAGAGTTACCTATGCTAAATCTATAGTACTATCTTTATCTTCTCTATATTATCTTATAAGTTCCCTTAGGGCATTACTAAACTAAGCCTTTACTAGCTTATAAGGTCTAGTAGTTCCTCTGCTTCTCTAGTTATTCTATTTAGGCTATTCTAGAGGGGGTATTTTTAGTTAAAGTCTCCTATAAAAATGCTTTAGCTATAGGGCTCTTCTATATTAAAAGTATAAATAGGTATATTCTAGTTATCTATATATCCTTCTAAGTAAAGGGAGTAAATATTTATACCTTTTATCTTTACTAGTAACTAGTTAGGTCCTCCCTAGGCTATCTATAACCTTATATTATACTTCTTATTTATATATACTATGTTTTATCCCTTATAGTGTATTAGTTAAAATTAGGCAAGGCCTAGTGCTAGGGGCTATAGGTGCCTTATGTATTCCTACTCCTAGATTACTATTATATCTATATTAGTTTAGTGTTAGAGCGCTATGTGTATTAAGCTATCCTTCTTATTTATATTCTAAAAGAGAACTTATAATATTACTATATTAATTAGGGGAGTAGTAGGTCTTTGCTATCTTATGCTAGCTCTATTCTAGCTCTATTTTAGAATATATATTATATAATACTCCCTACCCTAGGCTATTTAGCACTTCTCTTTATATTTATAAGGTATTCCCTTTTCTTACTTACTATAATAATAAGTACTATAGCTATACTAGTTCCTTTATAAGGTAGTGTTAGGCTTTTATCTAGGGAGTTACTAGTAAATTATAATAGTTACTCTAGGTAGCTTACTTTTACTATATTTTACTTCTCTTTTAGAATAGGGTAGTCCCTTAACTATGCTAGGTATAGGCTAGAATATAAGATATAGTTTTCCTTTAGTTATTTGCTAATTATTAGGCATAATGTTTCTCCTTCCTTATATTAGCTAGCTCTATACCTACTATACCTTAGGGCTACCTTATAGAACTTTATAATATAGCTAGTTTAGAAGTAATTATAGTATTATTAGGGTTATAGGGTTTTATTATATAGTTTAGTCTAGAATAGCTTTACTTTAAAGACTATTCTATCTTAGTATATCTTATTAGTATCTTTTACTTCTACTAATCCTAGGATTAGGGTAGTGTGCTATATGTTTTCTACTTAGGGGTGCCTTATAGTTGCCTTAATTATATTTACTTTATTTGCTTTTCTAATCTTAGTTATAAGGTTCTTAATAAATATATACTTTATTAGGAATCCCTTAACTATAACACTAAGTATATAGTAGTAAAGGGCTATTTCTAGACTAAATGCTTTAGTAATCTATTTTTAGTCCTCTCTATATTAGGCTATGTTTCCTTTAAAGGTAATAATTATATCTTTACTAAGGAGTTTTCTAGCTACTATAGCTATAGTTTAGCTAGTAGCTTTATTTACTATAGTTATTATATCTTTAGCGCCTTAGGATTAGAGCATTTCCTAAATTATATTACCTTTAATAAGTACTTCTCTATATTATTTACCTAGGACCTATAAGGGAGGGTTTTATTATTTAGCCTTCTTAGTACTAGTCTAGCTATAATACTTGCCTAGGTTAGTGTATTAGTTTCTTTAGCTTCTTCCCTAATAGCCTCCTTAAGGGTTACTTTAAGGGCTTCTTTAGTAGTATAAATATTATTATTATTATTACTACTATTATTATTTATAACTCTTATTTTAGCGTAGGCATGGTTTACTGCCTAATAGGCTATAGCCTTTATAATGCTTTAAACTTAGGAGACTTTATTGCTAGGGATAAGGCTAGTGATCTTATTATAGAATTTTATATTATTTAGGTGCTTAAATTATATCTAATCCATTATTAGGTTATCCTTATGTCTATAGGTATTAAATTACCCTATTCCTACGTTTAGGTAGTAGTAGCTCTATACTAGCCCCTTTCTCTAGTATTAATTACTATTAGTATCTTACCCTTGCACCTACCTCTAGCTCTATCGCGATGCGATATTATAGGAGGGGGTAAACGGAGGTAAGGAATTCGAATATCAATGTGGTTTGTATTTTAGAGGCGATTCCGGACCTTTAGATCGGTGCGGAAAAAGTTTTTCTATAATATTATATATATGGGGGCTAAATTATAGATATTAATAAAGAAAGAAAAATATAAGATAAAAATCTAGTTAGTTAATACCTAAGAGACCTAGGCCTAGAAATAGCTAGGAATTAAGCTAAACCTATACCCCTATTACAGAAGACAAATAACATTAGGTGCTCTAACTTCCCTAGACTAATAAGCTAGACCTAGGCTAGAGAGGGCTAAAAAGTAAGGCTATAGAAGAGCTAGCTAAAAAGTAAAAGAGAAGTAAATTACTACTACAAAACTAAATCTAGTACGCTATAAGATAGTATAATAGGCCTAGAGCAGTGCTAGAGCAGACCTAGGATAGAGCTAGGTAAGGCTTAGAACCTAGGATTTTCCTTTTTCTTTCTTTTCTTTTCTTCTTATTAGGATAAGGCTAGCGTAAGCTAGTAATAAACACCTATAATAGGCTATATATAACGCAACGCAGGCCTGGTATAGGGTTAGCGTTAGCCTAAACATAGATGCAAGGGGTTTTTCTTCCTATTTAAGGGTTTTCCCTTTTAACGAAGCAGCAGGAGTACTAGTACTAGCCTTACATAGAGCTAGCTAGCGTAAATAATATATATAATAGTTAGTAGTTAATATTATATAATAGTAGTGTTATAATAGCTATTATATTAGTAAGGGACTTATAAGTTAATAAGAGGCTTAAAGAAAAGAAAGAAAAGAGGAAAAGAAGGAAGGAAATTACCCTTCTTATAGGAATTTAGATACCTTAGATTAATCTAAGCTACTTTAACTAAAATCTTCTATATATTATAACTAGTGTGTTTATAGAGATTACTATAATTTATAAGTTATTACTATAAGCGCACTATAAATTTATTAGGCTATTACTATAAGCTTAAAGAAAAACAGAAGGAGTAGGGTAATCTATACCCTATAGAGTTAGGCTAATTAAAAATCACGCTAACTAGTCTAGTTAGGAAGAATCTCTTAGGAAGAATAACCTATAGAGAGGAAGTTAAGAAGTAACTATAACCTAGCTTCTATTAGTAAGTAGTTACTATAAAAAGGCTAATATAGCCTAATGTTATTAATATTACTATATTACTTTATAAAAAAATCACTATAGTAAGTAGTAATAAAGGAACTCTTATACTATAACCTAACCCTAAGATAGTACCTTAATATAATTAAGGATAATTATAGTGAGAGGGGTATTATATTAGGAGTAGAATAGTAATAGCATCTATAAGGGTAGTAATAGTATTAATAAGGGTAAAACCTAGTAGGGTATAGAGCTAAGGGCTAGCTATAGGCTAGTTACGTAAGAGCTATAGGCTATTTAAAGGGGCTTTCTTACAAACAAAGGGAAAGGGCTAGAGATTAAACCTTTCAAGCACTTACCCTAGCTAGCAGTTTAATAGCTACAACACTTTAATCTAACCATCACTCTGTTATTCACTCCCAAGCCAAAAGCCTTGACACTAATAGTAGCAATAATTATAAAATATTAGCAAATCCATAAGATTATAATAATCTTAAAGCATTCGCTATAGCCTTTAAGCTAGGACCTAAAAGCAAAGAAAAACCTTATATATCTAGGCTTCCCCTCCTCTAGCTTATTATAACTATCTAGCTAGTTATCCTAAAGAAAAAGAGTTCTATAAGGCATAAGATAAAGAATTTAATAAGATTATTAATAGAAAAGTAGCTATAAAGGTATCTAAAGCTAATATCCCTTTATATATAAAGCTTCTAGGCCTTACTTAGGTCTTTTCTTATAAATTAGATAAGTAAGGCTACCTCCTATAATACAAAGCTTATCTCTATATTCTTAGGAATTATTAACTAAAGAATTATCTATTAACCTAAGTAATAACCTTAGCTACTAATACCTTTAGGCTATTTATAGCTATTATATGCTATTTTAACCTTAAAGCATACTAGTATAACTTTATTATAGCATTCCTAAATTTAGACCTTAATAAAGAGGTTTACTATAAGATACCTCTAGGCTATAAAGATAAATAAGCCTATCTAAAGCTTCTTAGAGCAGTCTATAGGCTATAGAGAGTACCTTTTTATAGATAAAAGAGCTAATTAGCTAGCTAATTAGTAAAGGCTTTACGTAGATCTTTAAAGATATTTATATGTTTATTAAGGATAGGTTAATTATCTTCTTCTATATAGATAACCTTATTGCCTTATTTACTAAAGGAAATTATACCTATATAATAAATTTAGAGTAAGTGTTGGAACACCAAGGTGCCTGCGCAGGTGATAATACCGTTGTTATTGAAGTCTATGATAGTTGATGATAGTCATCTAGGAAAGAGAAGAGAGAGAGGGAGAGGAATCTAGCTAGCCAAAAGTGGGTGAAACCCGTAAGTAGGGCAAAGAGGGGGTGGCGAAAGGGGCAGCTAATCACAAGGCATGCATCCCTCTAAGGGCTCCACTTGGCCTATAATTAGCGGGGTCTTTAGCCACGACTAATCCAATAATAATCCGAAGGAAGTAATACTAGTAGTCTCTCTTTTTCTTATGGCTAAAGGAGCCCAAAAACGCAATAAAAATCAAATTAAAGGAAAGTGTATATAAGTGAATCCCTTAATAGGAATCCGGAGCCCTGATTGGCCCGGTTAGCATTGGTTAATTTAATTAATCCGATCGCAACAAATCCTCCCCTTTGCCTCCGTTAATTCCCTCTCTATAACGCTCGCAACGCTTACAAAGGTCTCTTAACCTAGCCTTCCACACAGATCGTTAATTCGTTCGAATTGATTAAGGTTATTAGCGCTTAATTTAGCGATCCCTTTATTATTGCATTAGCTAGGTTATCGTTGCTGTTAATCCATTTAACCTTATAGATCTCGCGCCTCTTGTATAATTAGCAAAGGGCTATAATATTAATTATTAGCCTCTTCTCTTTTGTTATGCCTAGCTTAATAAGGCATTCGTATAATGAGAATAAGTTAGTACAAAGGATCGTAAGGATCTAAGGCATTTTTAATTAGTCCGTGATCTAACTAAGGGTTATAGATATTGCGTACGCAATATTAGCACCTTAAACCATGCTATATAGCTTAGAGGCAAGCGCGCTACGCGTAACCCGCTTGCTCTTTATTAAACTATATGTAATAATATTCCCTTTTGCGATAAAGGTGTTGTTATCCCTCTTTGCCTTATTACTAATTACGATTACATACCCGATCTGTGAGCTAAGATCCTTATTATTTGCAAGCAATCTATCTATAAATACAAAGAGCTTTGCTTCTTTAAGGGTTAGTAGGATATAGCGCAATCCTTATTACTAATTCTTAATCTACTACTTAAGGCGTTTATTTAGGTATATAATATCTTTAGTAGCTAGTTCTTAGTGTTAAGCTATAATTAATAGATTATACAAAGCTTCTAGTTAGCAAATGGTCGCGATGTAACTTCCTTGGGCTTGTTGTTCTACGTAATCCTGCCTTGCTATTAGAGATTAAGGGTTAACTTCCTTAATCTTCTAACTTTAGCCTTTCTAGGTTAGGGTTAGTAAGTTATTAGCGTTTTAGGTTAGGATATAGCTATTAAAAGTAAGGGGATTCCCGTTTAATAGTCACTGCTTCTCTTTAGCTATAAAGTTAGCCTTCTAAAGCTCTTTTTCTTCTTTATTAAAGAAGTTATTATTGCTTAGACCTAGCGTGTTATCTATTTGCATTCTAATAATCCTAAAGAGGTTTTTATCATTTAGAGCTGTGATTAATAAGCAGGGATTATATATTAATATTATTATGTTAAGGTTATCCCTGTAATAACGGAAGTACGTTGCTCACTAGTAAGTTCTAGCCTCTGTAATGCTATAAAGAGGCTTAATAACCTCTATTACAATGCCTTCTAGAAAGAGGTGTGTAATCTATTCCGGCAATCTTATAATAATTAGCCTTATGAGTTTTGTTTGCGATTAAACGTAGGCTTAGGTAATATCGCGGATCTAGAGGTAAATCCCTTTTCTTTAACAAAGGAGCAATAGCTATAATTAGCCATTAGCTTGCCTGTTAGATTGTTAGCGATTACGTTAGGATAAATTCCTTCTCCTTGTTATTATAGCCTTATATAATAAGGCAAGACTTCTTGTATGGCAAATCCGTGCCTTTACCTTTGATCTCTCTCACTATGCGAGAGTTAAAGATCCTATGGCTACTGTGTTTTGCTTAATTAAACTTTGTAAATCTAAACATATTACAAGCTTATAAAGCGTTAATCTTAGCTTAATCTAATTATTTAAAGGGCTTTCCTAGGGTTATAATCTTCCCTTCTTAGCGGAGTTAGAGGGCAAGGTCCTAGTTAGCTTTTTCCTTTGCTATTAGGAACGCTTCTATTAGTAATCCTCCGGTTATAATCTCTCTAATTAATACCTCCTCTTAATCTTCGTTAATAACTATAAAGTCCTTATAATCCTTAGGTCCTTCTATGCCTTAGTTAAGGGAGAATTAAACTATAAGGGCTTTCCTTAGCCTTCTACGCTTTCTCTTTGCTAGCACTAGGAGTTCTACTCTTTCTTTTGCTCCTTTTCTTACCTTTACCCCTATAGAGGTAAGAGAATCTCTCTTATTTATAGTCTCCTTAATAACTTAAGGTTTTATCTCCTATAGCCTCTCTATAGTATATAGGTCCTTATAGTAAGGCTTTACTACTATAGATTAGAATTTTACTAGACTACAGGGCATTTAGATAGTATAGGTCTCCCTATTAGTGGTAATTAGCTTATAAGGGCTATGCTAGCCGCCTTTCTCCCTCCACATATATATATTAGCCTATAGAGGTAGCTAATGTATTAGTAATATGTTAGGGCTGTTCTAGGCGTTAAGGGCATCGCGGACCTACTGTGAGGCTAGGTAGCGGCGTATTTTATTAGTAGCCTTTTAAATTACCTTAGCGTATTAAATAATAGAGACGCTTAGCGGCAACTTGTCTATTATGCGTAGGTAGGCTCTAAAGACTAGTAGGGTTAGCACTAGTCTGTTAGGGCCTGCTAAGTTATTAACGGCTTTAATAGCTATCTAAAGACATTACTCTAGCGTGATCTCCGCGCCGATTAAGTCTGTGATAATCTCGTAAGCCTAGCGTAAAGGTCTATAGTACTTTTTAACCTTTCTAATGCTACTATAGGCTTTAATTAGCATCTTATTAATCTTAATTAATATTAATTAAGTATAGTGCTTAAATTTAGCGGAGGAGAAGTTATTGCTAGCGTTATAAACAATCTAATCTAGCGGTCTAAGATAGGTATTAATCTAGCACTCTCTAATTACATCCTAGATATCTTAGGCCTTCTGCTTCTTAGGATTAAGGAAGCAGGCTACTTAGAATAAAGTTACTAAATTAATAACGTGAAGGACTGGTTAGTTATTAATCTACGCGATGTTAGTAATAATCTTATAGTTAAAGTTATGCTTGTCTTTAATTATGAATTTAAACCAGCTAGGAGCTTTTCCTTTTATCTAATAATAGTAGCAGACTTTGGTTAACTTCTTAATTGCCTGGCGTTTAATATTATAACTAGCCCGCTAAAGGATCTTTGTAAGGCGTTAAATGGAAGGGTAACTAAAGCGATAATGCAATTAACGGATTTCTCCTTCTAAGAGGTAGAAGGCAACCGTTTCTTTAGCCTCTAGTAGCTACTAAGGATATCCCTATTATTGCATAATAGGCATAGTCTTATTGCCTTAGATTAGCACGTTCGCGAGGTTATTAATCTTAACTTATAGCTTATTTATATTAGTAATAGAAAAGAGGAAAGGAGTTGCTGTGTTAAGGATATAGAATTCGAGTTCTCCGAGTTCTATAGGCATATAAAGCATGCCTTTTGCGGTTATAGATCTAGCACTAAATTTAACGAGTTATAGCTCGCAGGGGATTATCTTTAATAAAGGCATTAATTATAATAGAGCCTTTACTTATCCCTAACCTGCTGTTAATTTGCCTGCTGCCCTAGTGTTAGGTATAATCCCTTTAAAGACTTCTTTAGAATAGCGCTCTTTAGAGATATAGTAGGTTAATCCCTTATTAGATTCTTGCTATTAATATAGTTCCTGCTTTAGGAAAGCATGCTAAAAGGCTTAGTTATTAAGGGTAGTAAGAACATTAGCATCTATAAGATTATAATTATCCTATAGCTCTAAGTAAAAGAATTATATAATGCTTAGATATGCCACCGGTAATAGCTCTTTATCATCCTTATTGCTATCTTTAGTCTTTATATAAGCTATAAGATACGGTTCCTATCCTTAGCTAGGGCCCTTATTAGGCTTGTTATTATCTAGCCCTTTGTAAGAGGTAAGAAATACCTAGAATCTCTTCTCTAAAGGGGGTGTATAATGGATCTTACTAGCGAACTAACAATCCTTCTCCTTTTAGCGTTCTTTATTAGAGTAATTAAAGGACTAATAGCTATTCTTACTATATATAAAGCAATGTTAAGGGCTATGCCTTAGGCTCTTACTATAATAGCCTCCCTGCCTTAGGGCTAATGTCTGTATTAATGGTTAGTGAATATAGCCTTAGGAGAGCTCCCTTATAATTATAGGTATTAGGTAGCCCTCTTATTTAACTCTAAGATTATAATTGCCTTATAGAGGTCTCTAGCGAGACTCTTAAAGCCTAGGGAGTAGTTATACTCTACTATCTAGTATTTAGGTACACTAGCTATAGTATTTAACGTTTACTTATAGAGCTTAGTATTTACTATATTAAAAGGATATAAGCCTTAATAGATCTTCTTAAGGGTAGCTAGCATAATTTTAAGGCACTTAAGCCTGGTTTTATTAGGGTTCTTAGCAATAGTGCTGCTTAGAGTTATGCTACTCTATTTATAGCAGTAGAATTATTAATTACTTTCTATCTTAAAGCGTTAGCGGATATGGCTAATTATCTCTTTATATGTAAGGTTTTAACCAAAGAGATAATTAAGGTAGTATTGCTTAGCATTATTAATTAAGATAATTAGGAAAGCCTTCTAATAATGCGTTTAAGGGAGGTTAATCCTATTACACTTATTCTTAAAGAGCATAACTTTTAGGGCAAGGAAATCATATAATTGTCCGCTATAATAATCGCTATCTTTATATATCTTTGTAAGTTCTAAGATCTTCTTTATAATCTAGTTTTTAGAAGAGAATTATTATATAGGTAGTAAGGTTTGCTATGGATAGGGATCTTTAGGGTAAATTACTTAATATAATAGGGTTTGTTACAGAAGAGGCTCTCTTACAGGTTAAGGGGTTTAAAGGTGCTATTAGGGTTAGGAAGGATAAGGTTCTAGGGTAAGCAGACAAGGGGTTAAGGAAGTTAATATTCGGGGGTTAGAGGATTGTGATCTCCCTTCAGGCCACAATAGCCTTATTTCTTATTAGACCACCTCTTCTAGAGATATTATGATTGCTAATCCTTAGCCTTATCTTATAATAACACTATAGTCTTACAAAGAATTCCATAGCTCTCTGACAAGGTCTCTGTTAGCTATTGCAAAGGTGTTCTTAGACTATCCTTTAAAGTCTTCTTAGAATAATTCCCAAAGGTTATTATCCCTCTAGTCTTAATGCTTACTAAGGTTAATAAACCTTATAATATAGTTATTAAGCTTAGATAGCATAGCGGAATTAGGGTTAACTACTATTTATTCTTTCTAATCTTTTATAAGGGCATAGGAAAGAGATTATAGTTATATTAGCAGTTTACTCTCTTAGGGTCTCTTAGGTGCTATTAAGATTTAGGATGGTTTCTTATCACTAGAGAATTAAGGCTTTTCTCTTAGTAATAGTCTAGGCAATTATATAGCTTCTGCAGTAGCTTGGGTTTTCCCTCTTATTGCTAGTCTAGCTTCCTAACTTATTATAAGTAATAGTTATTAACGTTAGGTTTAAAGCGTATTAGTTTAGTTGTTTAGTTATTTTTCTTTATGGTAGGTGTAGGATTAGTCTCTCTGTTAAAGATAAAGATAATAACAGAAGAAGTTAATCCCTAGGTTTGTAATAGACATAGAATTAGTCTCTTTATTAAAAGTGAAGATAATAATAGAAAAAGCTAATCCCTTAGAAGCCTAATAAGTTTATAACCGGAATTTAAGTCTCTTCCTTTAGCACACTCTCGCAGCCATGCCCTTATTCCTAAGGATCTAGATAATAGGAAAATAACTATAGCGTCTATAGAAATGTCTTTTCTTATAATACCTAACTTATCTGTGGTTATAACTAACCACTAATCAGTGTTAGAACACCAAGGTGCCTGCGTAGGTAATAATACCGTTGTTATTAAAGTCTATAATAGTTAATAATAGTTATCTAGGAAAGAGAAGAGAGAGAGGGAGAGGAATCTAGCTAGCTAAAAAGTGGGTGAAACCTGTAAGTGAGGCAAAGAGGGGTGGCGAAAAGGGCAGCTAATCACAAGGCGTGCATCCCTCTGAGGGCTCCACTCGGCCCACAATTGGCGGGGTCTTTGGCCATGACTAATCCGATGATGATCCGAAGGAAGCAACAGTAAGACTCTTTATAAAATATAATATTAAGAACCTTAGAGAGCTATAATAGTTCCTAGGTATTAAAATTATTAGAGATTATGCTAATAGGAAGGTATAGCTTAATTAGAAATCCTATTAGGATAAAGCTACTACTAAATTTAATATAAAGATCCCTTAACAAAGGCCTATAGCCCTAATAACTACTATACTATTAGAACCCTTTAAAAGAGAAGTTAGTGCATAAGATCTTAAGAGATATTAATCTTTAATTAGAACCCTACTATATCTAATAATAGTCTTAAGACCTAATATTACTTTTATAGCTTTATAGCTTTATAACTCTTATAATACCTATAAAACCTAGGGCTATAGTATATAAAAGCAATAAAAAGAGCCCTTAAGTATAGGTATACGTGGTTAGACCTAGCAATTAAATATAGTAGTAATAACCCTAAATTAGAGGTATATAGTAATGCTTCTTTCGCTAATAATACTATAATATAAAAGAGCTTATAAGGCTATGTTATAAAACTCTTTAGAGAACCTATACTCTTTAAGGTAAGTAAATAAGCTACTATAATAGCCTTATTAACTAAAGCAAAGCTCCTAGCACTTTCTTATTATAGTAAAGAGCTTATAGCCTTTATATAATTATATTAAGAGGTTAGGCTAAGCCTAGGGAATAATATGCTTAAAATTAAATATAATAATATATAGATAATTTACCTCCTTAAGAAAGAGTTTATTAAGCTTATTATAAAGCTCTAGCATATAGATATTTATTACCACTAGCTTTATTAAGAAGTTATAAAAGGAACCTTTAATATTACCTAGATTATTACTAAAGAGATAATTACTAATAGCCTTATAAAGCCTCTTATAGGAAATGCTTTTGTAAGCTTTTATAAGGCATTAAGGCTTATATAACTACCCTCTAGCATACTTAGTAAAGAACCTAAAGAATAAGCATTATATAATAACCTTAAATTAGATAAGATTAGCACTAATTAACTACATTTCTACACTATAGAATTAATCTAAATATTATAATATTAATTTAACTAATTTAATTAATTTAGATTTATTATAGGGAACCTTAAACAAGGTCCCCTAGGGGGTGTGTTATACCTATAAGGGTATAATTAATCCCTACTATATAATAGTCTTACTACTTAACTAGCTAAGATAAGGATCTACCCTAGCTAGTTATTTTCCATAATCTCTGTAACTGCATAGTACGTTTTAGCACTGTATTAGTACCCTATCTATGGTAAAGGTACTTAGGTATTTAAACCGTAGTCCGCACCCTCTTACAGGGTCGGACAACTCAATAGAGGTGGTCACATTGAACCCTAGCTTCGCGGTCCAACAAAAACGCATTGAACACAAACGCGCACGCTGGAGCACATCTAGTCGAAGAAGCAGAGTGAGAACCGAAGCAAGTCCTCCGATTGCCGACGCGAACTGGGATGGATAGCCGATGCGGAGACAAGGCGACGACAAAGGGCAACGCGGGGGCTGGAAATCTGGGGAGCGAATCGCGCAGAGACCAGGTTTACCTCCAACCCATCAGGAAGGGAGGCTCTAGCTCGAGCGATGCGATTGATTTGCTTGTATGCTGTTCATTTCGCTGCAGATGCTGCCACGGGCGCATGAATGACCCAGGGCCAAGGAATGAGGAATCGCCATGTTGTGTTTGCGACGTTCGAAGTACATACTCCGTAATACTCCGTAATACTCCGTACTATGTACGTCTCAGGGGTTTTAGCGAGACTCCTGCCCCGCCGGCCTGGGATCAAGGGGCAGCATCGAGATGGGTTGTAATTGGTCGAGGGAGGTCGGAGAATGCCATTTTGGGGTAGGGGGTCCTGGCTGGCTAGTCGTGGTGGGTCCAAGACTCTATTTTTTTCCTAGTCCATCCTCGTGCAAGCTAAAAACTTGGAAAAAAAAAAAAATTTCTGTGAGTCAGGGCTGCCTGAGCATCTCGGAGTTAGGTCTTCTGTTTTGGGCCTAGTCACTACTGCGCGTTTAGTCAATTCAACTCGGTTGGGGATGGAATCGCCAGATATTTCACTGCTTCTAAACGCTGAGTTTGTGCGCCGAGTGTGGGCGTGGTAGGCGTGGGCGTGGGTGTGGGCGTGGATGAGGCAGGTACATCAAGATCAGCTGGCTAGTTACGTGGACCCTTGAAAGAATGTCATTATTCCTTATTCTAAGAAGCTACGGAGTAGACCGTGATCAATTCAGTTCTGCCGATACTAGACCATCAACGGGCACTCATCTGACACCGTGTGAACTGCTATTTACACGACGCGTGAGTCGGACTCTCTGTTGAGGCCCAAGAGGAACTTGAACGGCAGTTTCAATGTCTCTGGGTGTCGATTCTCCTTCTCCAGAATTTGTTTAGACTGCTCGAGGTATGTGCCCGCAAAGGACAGCCAAGCCAGTTGCTCAATGTCCGACGGCCGACCTGGCTTTGGTAAATATGGATCATTTCTTTTGGCAGCTTCAAGCGCCCTCGCCACGCCTCTTTCGTTCAACGAGATTTTACGGACTTGATTGAAATCGAGAATGTAAAACTCTGCACCACTAGGCGACGTCGTACCTCCCAAGACGTATTCCACATCTCTGGCATCAGTCAAGGCTGCCCAGTGCATCACTGCCAGCGCCGTGGCCATTCTGCGAGCCATCTTCTCCACATCCAGCCTCAGCTCCTTCATCTGGTTGAGATGAAGCTTGAAGTTTCGCAGGCTGAACGGAACTGGTCTGCCGCTTGTTTCTGTCGACACGTCGAGCCGCCCACGCATCGAGCCGAGGTACACTCGGATGAGACAATCTTGATTACCCTGACTATTTCTGGCTTCTTCTTTGACACTTTCAGGGCAATATATGTTTATGAGAGCCAAGCGTGTCGGCTCTCGCAGTGGCGGAATGCGAGATGCCACTATCGCGCAGGTTGGAATGTTGCAGGTGCTGTTGACGGCGGCGAGGAGACCTGAATGCTTTTTGCAAAATCGCGAAAGTGCTCCTCCTCGACAAACTTGTAACACTGTGGGACCTTGACATTCTCGATTCCGTGCTTTTCGAACTTCTTCTTGATCTCCTTGTGCATGCGATGGTCGTTCAGTAGGTCGGACGCGAAGCCGCTCTTGGCTAATTTAATGACGATGCCATTCTTGGCACAAACGACACCACAAGAGCCCCAGCCGATCTGGGTAAAAGGCGTCTTCTGGTCGCTTGATCGCAGTGCTGTTTTTCTTGGCCTCATGGACCTGCGGCGACGTAGAGGGAGTGCAAGTAGGACGCGAAGAAAGAAAAGGGGTTGCGACATTCGGGGCTCGTCAATGCAAGCGACGCAAACAAACTTGTTGGAATGGAAGCCGGATGCAGAGTTTGATACAGTAGAAATGCAGATTTGGCTGGACCCCGCATATATACAAACAAACGAAAACGCCAAGACGTGGCAATCAAAGTTTAGAGTTGCAGACGAACGCACAAATTCAGTCTACTCCTCGACGCTCGTCCCTGCTTACAATTGGAAGAGGAAGAAGGTGCAGGGTTTCCTCCCTAGTCGCGTCGGACCGGACCTGCTCCTAGCAGCGGCGGAAGCAATGATCCTCCCTCAGCTGAGTGCTCAACACTTTGCCGGTCATTCTTGTTAGTGACAAACTCTATGCAAGAATAGTTAGACGAAACGATCGGCTTACCGGAAGAATTTGGTGTGTGTGGAGGGAGGCTTGCCAATGTGCCAACCTTCCCCCAACAAAGTCGGTGATGGACCGAATCTGCACGCAGAGCAGAAAAGATCTTTTGAAGCGAGGCTGGAAGTAGTCGCTGCATCTGTGACTCGGTTGATCAGATACCCTGGAGCACGCGGACTATTTCAACCAGTTCTTGGCTCATAGGGTGCAGTTTTGTGAGCCGTGCCTCACTCCTCGAAGCCCTAAAATCTGGACGCCTTTAGGGCTTTTGCGCAACAGCCTTTCATTTTGATGCGCTCTCAGCACTTCTGCATGGACAGCACGACTGTCTTCGAACTGGCGCCAGGATCCATAAGTTACTCCTAGATTGTCCAGAGCTCCAAGAGTCTCCGCGTAACCTGGATGGTCCGATTCCATCGACTTTATTCGCTCCACTGTCACCTAATTGTAAATCGAGAGCTTCTCTGTACTGCCCATTCAACCAGTACGATCATCCAAGATGATTAATAACCTGCAGAGTCTGTTCATGTTCCGCCCCCAACTCTTCCCTCACTACAAAACACTGCAGTGATATGGCATCGTCCAGGCGACCGAGTCCCCAGTACACAGCTGCTAAGCCTGTCTGTCATTGCTGTCATGGTTCTCTCATTGTTTCGCCTCAAGGCTCGAGTCAGTGTGCTTTGGGTTTTCTCAAGATGTTGGCTTGCATCCGAGAAAAGACCACGCTCAGCAAAAACCCAACCGCACTTGGCAGAATTTTGCACTCGTCGGCCATGGTGAGTAGGAGGGTAGACTGTAAGAACTTGGCAATTAGGAAACGAAAGATTTCCAAAGATTTTAGATTGATTGAACAAATGGCGTTATAAGATTGCCGTGGTCTCTCAGACGAGCTCGCAGATGTGGCAGAAAGTTTCCGATGGAACTGGCCGTCGAGGTCACTGAATTCCTTCGGGCTGTAATGATATGGACTGCATAAGCGTATTCAGAGCGACTGCAGCCCAGATTTTCTGTTCTGATGTAGAAAGAGTGTCTCGTTTCCAAGCATGAACAAGCGGATGCAGCGAAAACGAAGCACCCATCGTACGCGACAAGGGAAAGAGATCAAAGTTTCGCAACTGCATGCTTCACTCGGTCTTTCGCCATTGTACCTTGATGGCCCCTTGGAAATCTTGGAAGCCATTTGGTGGGCTCCAATCGCCTACGAATTGTTTGAGCCAGTCGCGAGCCCGAGGTTGCCTGCTGAAGGCTTGACAGGAATTTCGATCGGTTCTTGACGGCTCGGGAAAATAGTTCTCTAGGTACATTTTCGAAGTGATAGAAGCATAGAATATTCAGCAAGTCCCATGCGTCTCGTCGAGTATCAGCTGGCGATCTGACAAGAATATTCATGGAAAGGTCAAATGTTGAGTAAAGCTTCACACACACATTCTTCTCAGCGTCCAAGATTGGTAAGGAAATTCCTCTTCGCTGAATCTCCTCTCTGGCTTCCTTGTGAACTTCAAGATGATGACCCAGATCACAGATACGCTCAAAGGTACTTGTGCCTGTGTGGATAAGCGCCAAAGCCAGGTATCCGAGCGTTTGAGTGATTAGATTAAACCGCTTTCCCTCGTTTCAAGATCCAAAAGCTTGGGGACAGCCGCACTTGTGAGTAACAACTGGAGGGCCTTATCATGTTCAAGCCCACTCAATTGGAGAAATCCTGGCTCTCCATCAGCTCGGAAATCAGGGTATATGGTTGTGACTAGTACGTGTGCCGTGTCATTCGGCTGGAAAAGGCTCCGGATGTTCACCTCGGGATCGTCAGCCTTATCAATTATGAGAAGAAACAGGAGGGATATATGCGATACAAAATGCCTCCCGGAGGTTTCTGTTGGCTCTAAGCCGGCCGCTTTCCCCATGTCTGCAAAAGGAACCGAGATGCGGTCTAGAGATGCTGCACGGATTGTGAACACCGCCGAGTACCTACAACACGTTAGTATTGCGCATAGCAGGACTTGAATCTCAAACATACAACTGCCTTGACTCAATGGCAAACTCAGCACAAAGCTCAGTCTCTCCCGACCCCCGATCCCGTAAATACGTAAATAACAAAGGATTGACGACAAGTCACTTGTGTAGGCTGGCCATTTGGGAAGAACTTGGATCTCAGGGTGCCCATTGGTTCCCGGCGACTGATGAAAGTAGGAAAACTTTTATCCGGAGAACAGAAATATTGAGTGCCACTGGTGCTACTGTTTTCACTGGACGTTGGACGGTTTGCGGGCTGACATGGGACCTATAGCCCAGCTAGTTCCCGCGCAAGCTCGGTTTTGTACTGGCGTTGTTGATCTGCTTCAATCCATCGACGCCTTATAACATCTGGAGCTTTTTCACAGTACCTCATCAAGGCAGCTATGACTGTTCGATAGGTAGAAGATGCCCTCAAATGAAGCCTGGCCATGTTTGACGTGAGTTGCATGGAAACTTGCGATCCCGGCATGGTCAATTTTGGGCACTGTGCAATCTGGTGGTGCAATCAGGACCTTCTCAGATCTCAAATCCATAGGAATTTCGGCCCAGAAGAAGAACATGTGGAACTTATGCGACAAAGGCAGAAACTCGTATCTACCGACTGTGGGATCTGCCTATCTTGCTGCAATGAGCGGTGTCGAAAATGGAGCGCTGGTAGCATTGAATGCCGTTTGAGGGTCGACTGGCGCTGTACTTCAGCCCAATGAAGGTCGCAAGTCTTTCCATGAGGCGTCCCGAAAAACATGATGGAAAATGTCGAGATGTATTGATCACGGAGATGAGCGAATCTGGGCGACAGCCGGGCGGATGAATGTATGAGACTATTCTTGACGAGAACGCCCCCAGGCCATGGCAGCCTTGTCACCATCAACGGTTCCGTATCCAGCAGGATGCGCAGGGCGACGACAAGAAGTTGCTTGAGAATTGCTCACAGCTGGACTGCCGTCCCGTCCCGTTCAGAACTCATGCAGAGTCGGCGCGTACGGAGTAATCAGCCAAATGTCTACGGAGTAGACCATGACTGAGTTGTCTTGTGGCTTGGTTGGGGGTTGATGTGTGAGGAGTTGCCAACAAGGTCCACATCCTTCCTCTTGAGTCTTAACCAATCGACCAACAGGTGGGAGCTCCTCAACAAGCAGAGACTCCACAGTCGTGCCACTTTGGTGGTTGGGGGACCCGCTGCCCACATTGTACAATAAGTTCAATAACTAGCTCATAGCTAGGTCGCGGCACTCTGCCCTAGTACTAGGCGCTATCATACAATGTGATGTTATCGCCTTTACTAATTAACGCTCCTGACAGGCAGCATGTGAAGGCAAGTTCCAGAGAATCCTGCTCCCATACCTACAGTAGCTAGGACTCTGCCAATCGTCTTCCCTTTCTGGCCAATGGACCAAGCCTCCGTCGGCACCACCCGCTGGCTGCCCTACATATGCCGTTGATGCCGCCGAGTTGCCAAGCTGGCTTTGAGGACAGCATGACGCAGCCTTAGCGCGAAGCTTTCAAGAAAAGTGAAAACAAGTCATGGTTCATAGACCAATTGGCCGCTGAAGCAGAATCGGAAACTGATCCGCGGGACCAAGCTCCTCAACGTCCTTGCTAGCAGGGACACGAGCCGCATGTTGTCTTTTCGTTGTGTCATTACTAGTATTTGACAAAGGCTTCCAAATCAGCCAACCGACCTCTCTAGCCGATCACTAATTCGCCATGAGCCTGTTCTGATGCGCCTGAGGGAAGAGATAGTCGTTGATGGGAGCGTCGATTGATCCAAGTCGCGAAGAGGTTCGACAAATGCGCCATTTACCATGCGTCGTCGAAGAAAGCAAGCATTCCGAAACACTTCCATTGATTGTCCACAACGCTTACTCCCTTGAAAGGTCTTCGTCTTTATCCGCCCGTTCCCAGTTCGCAAGCATTCAGAACAGTTGTTGATGCCATCGTTCGCTACTGTGGCGATGCAGTGAACCTTCTTCAGTTTACGCGCTACAGGGAAGCAATGAAGGCGAGGCATTGGGGCCGCCTGTCACGTCGGATGCTGTCTGTCATCGACTACCAAGGATTCGCCAATAATCCATGGAAGTGAGCCTGACAGAGACAGTTCTTCATACTTGACCGTTTGGTTCAACTGAGGTTGTGCTCGAGCGGCATGTTCGCAATCTTTACATGTATCACATAACCTTTATTTTGACACTAGGCCTCCTGAAATGGACTCGAGGAAGACAATAACAAGATAGATGTGTCCCGATACTGGATATCGCAGGCCCATCTTTGAGTATAATAAGCAAAGGAGTCAAGCCAATCAAGCAGCCACATTTGAATGTAACCACCGATTGTCTGCCCCTTGTAGAACTAAGAAACTCATCAGGTGAGATAGACATGAAGTCAGGAGCCCAGAGGTAGACGAAGTATCTACATCAGCCAGTCAGCCAGTCGGCCCCTAAAGTCTATCTTCTCATGCGTCACTACATGTACGAATTATGCCACGAGGTTACCCCTAGATCCACCCAGTGGCCCTTAGTCGGACGGAGACACTGGTTCGACAAGACACACAAGCGTTGTGGGAATTATCGGAAGTGAGTGGCGATGCAGAAGAGTGGCAAGGATGTCCTTGCCGAGACGTGATTTACTTGTATAGTCTTATTTGTTTGTGGTGAGATGTTTCCGAGGCGACTCTCCTCACCTTGTGCGGCGTTGCTCGATAACCTTGATTCGCCATGTAGCTAAACTCGTTGACTTGCAAAACCCACCATCCATCCCCTTCATCTCCCCGATACAAAATATCCGAACTCATCCTCCGCCAAGATCAAGGCTTGATCTTCAAGTACGGCGCAGCCTTTGGCAGAGCCACGGCCCTCAATTCCCTCTGCTCCGTCAAACCAAGAGGCTGCTTCGCAACATGCTCTCTCCGGCGCCAGCTCTCCTCCGTCTCGACAAGTCTCACGTCGTCCGTGTCATCCTGTGATTCGGCAAACGTGTATGATCTGCACTCGCAGTTTGTCCACGCCGTGGCTGACGTTTCCCACTTCGCATTAGTTTGGCTATTGCTTCCTTTCATTCTTTTTTTTTTTTTTTTTTTTGAAAAAATACTTCCAAAAATTAAAATAAAATAAAAAGCAGCAAAAAAGTGAATCACTTACCTCTTTTAAGTGGAATGCCCTCCCAGTCATCAGTCAAGAAATGCAAGAATCCCCGTGCGAAACCACGGCGACGTCACCATCTGCGCCCTCGGCAATCTCCTTCAACGCCCTCCTCGCTTCCTTTGCCCGCGCCATCAACGCCTCCAGCGTGGGTTCGAAGATGCTGCCTTTCCCTTTCCTGTCCAGTCGTCTCTCACGCGGCTGGCGTCGATTTTGTCGCCAAACTCGGCAGCGAGCTTGTCCTTGCTGGAGCCCGTGTCGCAGGGGCACTCGATACCTCCTGCAGAGTGTCGAGCAAGACGATGGGGTACAAGGCTTGGGGCCCGCCAAAGGACAGGTCGCAGGTGTAGATTGTCCGTCGGAGAGGCGAGGCGACGAGCTTGGTGAGGTTGGCGTGGGAAGGGAACGAGGCGCGGAGGTCGGCGCACTGCTGCTCGCCGAGGGGGTCAGATCCGGATCCCGGATTGACTCGTTTTCGACTGATACATTGTGAAGGCCTTGGGCGTGGCGGACGATGTGGATTGTCGGTGCCATCTTGTATGTCCTTGTGTTTGTGTCTGAACGAGCGTGTTGGGGAAATGTTCTCCGTGAGAGGCGATGGGGTGGGATGGGGGCAACGAGCTGTTTCGGTTTGGTTTGACGTTTTGGACAAAGCACGTCGGTGAGCTATGCCGTAGAGCCTGAGGTGATATGTAAAGACTTTTCTTCTTTGCTCTTTTGTCGCCCGTCTACTTCGTAATCCGTACTTTGCACTTCGTCACGAGAGTCAAAGATCATAATACCAGCATCCTCACATTCTCCATCCTCTTTGCCTCCGAACACGGCTAACAACGATGACTCAGGTGGGTCTCATTACCCGGGTGACAAGTTACAACAGTCCAACAGTCCGTCCAGCTTGCAATCCGGCGCTATTTATTACTCAGCACTCCGTTCCGGGTGAGCCGCGTAGCTATCTCTCTCTCTCATCGTGGCAAGGCGGATCCCTCTCATCAATGGCTCGTGGCGATTCAACCACGGACATGGAAGACTTGGCTGTGATACACCGAGCTCGGCGCTCAGTATCCTAGTAGCGATTTATAAAAGAAAACCCCGACATTAAGGGTCATGTGGTGGGTGGATGCTGACGACGACTGCAAACATGTATTGTCTTTATTGTAATCGCTCACTCTGCGCCAAGTTCGCTGGTGTCCAAAGAACACCTTCTCCAGGGTCCTATCAATCACCAACCACGTGGTATATTACGACAACGCGCAAGGCCTCTATCAGTCCCATGACTAGAGACTACCAACAGTACAATCCTCAACTGACCAATCTGGTATCGTCAAGTAATATTACACTTCAGCAGCCACTCCCACATCTATAGGGCATAGTCAAATTCTCCGAGTACGTGTACAGGCCTCATTCAAATTCGCTTACAATTCAATCAGAGCCTCCTCCTGCACCGGTTTCTGAACGGGATCATGCTGTGGGACGGATGGAAATGAGTCCTGCGTATAGCGAGTGTACGCCCATGACTGAGGAGCCGCTGGTGGGATTTGCTGCGCGGGCTGCTGCTGCCAGTACGGCTGTTGCGGTGGTGCTTGCTGGTGTGCCGGCGCTGTCGGTTGTTGTTGTTGAGGGCCGCGGCAGATTGAGACTGAGGTGAATGCTGAGACGGCCTACGCGTAGGTTGAGCCGGTTGCGCCTGGGTTTGCACGGGCGTGGCTTGGTTGGACGTCGCAACAGCAGTAGCTTGGTGGCATTGCAGTGATTGCTGGAGGTTAGGATATGGTGACGGCGAAGAGTCAGGGGCCATTGTCGGCGCCGATGGGCCAGGAGGAGGCTGGACTGATGCTTGTTGCTGCTGTGTGGTGAAGTAGTAAGACCCCCGGCGCTCAGCTGAGGAGATACTGCCGGCTGTTGTGGTGTTTGCATTCTCTGCAAAGGTTCCTGAGGGATCTGCTGGTGCTGCTGATATGGATCTAGCGGAGCAGAAGGACCAGACTTGGCCCTTGTTTGCCAACTCTCCGTGCCTTGAGGTGGTGCATACTGGCCGGGATGCGACTCTGGTGGTTGGCTATATGAATGGAATTGAGGTTGTGGAGTTGCCTGTGGCGGCGGTTGCTGGTACTGAAACGCTGAAGGTAGCTGGAAATGAGGAGAAGCTGCTTGTCCCGTGTAGAAACTCTCCGCCACACCAGGGTTCGTCGGAGGATGTGAAGGCATAGATGGATATGGTCCCGATGGTTGACGAAGGGTGGGAAATTGTATCCGCCTATACTTTGCTGACTGTAGGCTTTTGAAAGTCGCTCTTCCAGCATGCGATCGTAGTAGCGTACCACTGTAGAAAGCTTTGCGTGAAGATCCAATAATGTATCTACATAATATTAGCTGTCAAGGATGTAATCGTCGAAGAAAGCCGCGGCGACCTACCATGTTTGCTCATAGTCTCGCCGTACGTCCGCGCCAGTTTGGGCCGCAGAGTGCCGATGCTGTCGTACAGTTCCTGGATCTGAGGCTCCCGCAGAATGGTGCCGGGTGGTTGTGCCTGAAGCCGATCAACCAGGGTAGCAAAAGATTGATATTCTCCGCCTCAACCGGTGTTAACTCGTAATCATTCTTTGGAAACACATAAGATCTCGACGCTTGGCCCGCAGATGGATTTGATGTTTGCTCCTTGAGTGCGGCAGTGTGCCTTTTCTTCTGCTCCTCCATGTCAGCTATTGATGCGGCAATCGCGGCCTTCAAGTCTATATCCTCCTCTTCCTCTTGCTTTGATGGGCCCTTTTGCGTCTTAGGAGCGCTCGGTGCAGGTTCGTTGTAGCCCCTAGAATTGTTTTTGACCTCCTCCAAGCTCATAGCCAGCGCCTTTTCAAATCCTCGTCGAAGCCGTCGTCCACACGGGCATTCCGTGGCTGCATGGCAGACGAGCTTCGAGTCTTGTGTGGATAGGTTGGTGATTTGTCCGGAGGGCCTAGTTCTTTGTACCCCTTGCCTGTCAATTTGGCGTAGCATCCGTCATCGACTCGAACCGGCGCCTGGATACCCAAATGGGGCAGCGGAATCGTCTTGGTAGAACACTGCTGGTCGAAACAATTACCACAGTTCCGGCAGTGATGTTTCCGGTTCGTAAAGGTGAACGCCGTTCGGCAGCGCATACAGACATCGGAATCGGCCCATTCAGGTGGCTACGGCACACGCAACAGTTAGCTAAGCCATCATTTGTGTCTTTGTGTCTTCGTGACAACAAGATTGAGGCCCTCGGATTCCTGCTTACCGCGCTGCTGTCAATCATGCTGCTTGCCACCGTGACCCGTGGAGGGAACTGGAATCCTTCCCGTTGAAGCGTCCTGTACACTTCGCCAATATACGAAAGATCGTGCCTACTATCAGTTGCGGCAGCCCATGACTGGATTAACTCTAGCATTTTAGCTCTAACATCGGTGTTCACAGCAGAAGGTCCAACAGCCTGCAGCAGCGATACTAGGTTGTCCATGAACTCGCGCGATGCAATTTCTGCTAGGAAATGCGAACCACCATTCTTGACGCATGTATCTGTAAGCTGTATGGAACGGTGAACGGTCAGCCATCTCAAGCACGGCTTGGCAACGAAATATGAAGCGCCGTCTTACATTGAGCGCGCTTAATTGTGTATTGGGATTTTGTTTCCGATTCGTTTTTAGTGATCGCATAGCTTCTTTGGGTGCTACGGTTTTGGATCTGATGATGTCGGAGATTTCGAGGTTCAAAGCGATATCCTCCCTGCAATGACGACCAAATTAGCATGATTGACAGAATGAATAGCTGGGCAACGATGCTTACAAGCTGCTGCTTGTCGCCTTCTCAACTTGCTCGTCCAGGGCCGTGTTGGCAGAGGATGACCACCAGCTCATCATTTTGGCGATCGTATCGTTAGATTGCTAAAGTCGGGAAGAGAGTATGGCGAGAATGGAAGAGCACGATCAGGAATGGTGACGCAGTGCGGGGAGGGGAGAGGGACGGAGAGAAAGAGCTTGACAAGCTGCTGATCGCGGCCAAAAGGAGGGCTGTAGATGCAATCTAGAAGACGGATGAATCCGTCTCTTTCGTAGCTGAAATACCGATGCACGCTGGTGGGCGAAGTGGCAGCCTTGCGGTGACGACTAAGCAGACAAATGAACGGAGTAGGGTGGTTTGCTCGTGGTGCCGCCTCAGCTCGGGTTACGTTGGCAGATGGACGTTACGTCAGCGTCAGTGTTGTGGAGATGAGGCGACCAAACAGACACGGAGTACCGAGTACAAACTGTGCCTTTTTTATTGTCCTAAAAGTGGGGCCTTCCAGGTCCTCCGTATGTTTCGTTATCTGCGGCGTTCTGCAGACTAAAAATAAGTGGCCTCGTCGTCCCCTGCCAGACTTCCTTCGTCACCTTGTCTCTACTACACCATCATCAGTCTTACCCTCGAGGTGCGCCTCTGTCCGCCTCTTTCCTCCTCCGTCCTCACGCGATACTAACACGGCCGACTCAAAGCCAAGGTCCTCTGCCCTCTGGAACTGTTGTGTCACTCCGGTCCCGAATCCTGCTGCCCGCCACTTACCAAACTATCCGACTTTTGCAGGAAGCTCCGCATAAACAGGCACACAAAACGGTTGTCTTTGCCCCGTCAAGGCCAAGCGAATCGAAGCAGCCTCCAACATATTTCACCAAGTTCATTTCGACATCTACCCGGTAAAGCTTGGAGATGGGCTTCAGCTCTCGCATCACACCACATTGATGAGGTCACCATCGGTCTCGGCCCGCGCTTTGTGAATGAATGTCAGTCACCTGGACCGAGCAGCGCATCCATGGCCACAAACGCCAGATACAGCCTCCTCCGGGCCCTCCGGGGCCACGACGGCAGAAATGGAGGAGCTGCGAGGCCTGGCGCAACGCCTCTTCCTCATATAGACGACATAGTCGCCATTCCGAAAGACATAGACCCAAACCAGTCCATTAGGCGGCTTTTGGAACAGGCGGAGAGCTCTCTACGGCAATCTGAGATGAGCAGAGACTTCAAGAGGCCTGCTCTAGCTCTTAAAGATTATATAAGGGCATACATTATCGCCGTACAAACCATATCGAAACACCAAGACTACCCTGCTCTTCGATCCACGCATGGCGGTGATGCTGCTCGCCTGCATAGCTTGTTGCTGAGGAGAATAGATCAACAGAGCGTTATATACGAGAAGATCAAACAAGAAATTATCGCTGACAACAAGATGAGCGGAGTTCAGCCCACTATTGGACGATTAGCTTCCTCACCAGCTACGAACGGGCTTTTGGCTGCTTCATCAACAACTAGTCATGATACCGGCGGGAGAACACTACAACGACCCGCACCCCGTGGACTCGCGCCGAATGCTGCAAACGATTATCCTGCCAAGGCAAAGCCAGTGGTGCATCCGAAACCTCCCTCTCTTCATGGGAATGCCATTCCACCTGGACATGCTCGAGCCAACTCAACTAGTAATGTGACGCTGGATCTGGCGGCGAGATTTGCCAATCTGAGGGGACCTCAAGCTTCTCCTGGTCAAGATCCTCGTATCAAAACATATTCGATCCTTCCACAGAAACTGACTGGGCCCAGAGAAATGCCACCATCTCCTCAAAAGACCAGCATCGGCACAGACAGCGCCGCTGTGCTACCGAAATTACCCGACGCTATATACAGTCCAGCACGCGGCAGTGTATCTGGAGAAGCTGCTCGTTTGCCAACAAGCACACCTCGAGGTCTTTTCAGCCGAACAGGATCGTCCACTTCACTGACTAGTACGACAAGCTTAACCCAACCGCGGCAAAGCAATGAATATTTCCCCAGTCCCACCAAACACATCCAGCTCATCGAGCATTGCCGACAGGCCCTTTGAGATACCTGAAGGTGATACAATCACCCCGAGCAGCTCTACGCATTAAAGAAAACAAAAGCGTCCGTTTTACTTATCGATATTCGTTCTCGGGATGACTTTGATGATGGTCATATCATGGCTTCTTCGATTATATGCATTGAACCCAGCATATTGATGAGGCATAATATTTCAGCATCCGACATTTCAGATAGCTTGGTACTATCTCCAAATTCCGAGCACGCTGTATTCGAGAAGCGAGACTCGTACGACCTGGTCGTTTTCTATGATCAAAACTCCGAGTATATTCCTCACACGCAGAAGAACTCAGATGAAGAGGTCGTCATATCACTGCACCGTGCCCTAGTACTTCTCAACTATGATCGTGAATTGAAAAACTCCCCAAGCTGCTCAGAGGCGGCTTAGACGGCTGGGTAGACTTGATGGGTTCCCATTCACTACAGTCGACTCCGTCGGCGCAATCCAAGGCTAATCAATCAAGAGCTCGTCATGGTCTCATCAGGAGAAAAGGATCCAAGTACATCGTCACACCATTGCAGTCCGAAGAAGATATAAAGGCATGGCAGAACACACTGGACAAGGATGCCAGCCGCCCTGCATTTCCTCGTACTGGTGATGAATTCCTCAGGTATCCTCCCACATCAACGGAACGACAGTCCATGGCATCGACGATGTCCAAAGAGCAGCGATACAGACATGACTTGGCAAATCGATTTAGCTCACCGACGCAATTACCACCACCACCAGCTCGACCTCAAGCTGCGGTCCAACGACCCAGTCATAGTGGCCTGTCACAGAGCGACCATGTGGACGATGACTTTGCTAGTCAGACCAAGAAAGTCCCCGAGCAACTATACTACACCGGCCTCAACAACCCTCGAAACTGGTGTTATGCCAACAGTACCTTACAGTCGCTCCTTGCCTCTCCAGGGTTCGGGCGAGAGCTTGCCGATCGAGCATGGGAGAAAAGATACAAGAACATGGTGCCGCGAAAAGGAAACGAGAAGAGGATCAGCCACAGCTCATGACCCAGATGATATCTAATTTATTCCACTGGATGAGTTCGGGCAAGTTCGAGACAATGAAAGCCCAGATGCTCATGGTACGTTGCATAATTCTTGCAGCAAATCTTGATCAGCCCAACGCGATTCGATCAAGGCTAACCCCTCATGTAAATAGGAGTATTCTCGACACCTTTGTAAAATTGGTGACCCGCAGACTCAATTCGGTGGCCCGGATCAACAAGATGCTCAAGAGTTCATGTCCTTCATCATGGATCAACTCCATGAAGAGACAAATCTCCTCCGCAATTTGAAGGGCATAGCCGACAAACCAGACACCAAAGGACAATCGCCCACTCGAGCAGCAGTAGAGTACTGGCGAAACCATTGCAAACTGAATGATTCGATTGTTGACAGATATTGGCGGGGACTGGAGGTATCAACAGTGCAGTGCAAGCAATGCGAAAACCTAACATACACGTTCTCACCCTTTGAATGGTTGTCGGTCGCTGTGCATGGAAAAGACGACATGACGCTAGCAGAGGCTCTTCAGAGAAGTACTGCCGACAATGAGCTCGCTGATTTCGAGTGCGACCACTGCCGAAGCAAAGGCAGGGCGATACAAAGAATGTCGCTGGCCCGCATGCCGGAGCTTTTATGCATCAGCTTCCGCCGATTTCATTACCAGGGCAGAGGATTCAGCAAGAACAACGCAGCGGTGACCTGGGACTTCAACGACTTCGACTTCTCGCCATACTTTATCGACTCGGCATCCTCGTCCCAACGGTCATGTACGACAGACAAGGCCTTTTCGGGCCCGTTTAAATACGAATGCTACGCCGTCATTGTTCATGCAGGGCGATCGATCAACACGGGCCATTATTACGCCTATGTCCGTGACTCGACGACCCACGGGCAAGACTCTTGGCTCCTTTGCAACGACAGCGTGGTCAAGAGAGTCCGCATAGGCAGTCAGAAGAGTGACGATGTGCAAAACGACGTGTTCAGATCAGGCGAGGATAAGGTCCCGTACCTGGTCTTTTTCCGAAGAAAGGGTGCATGAGGAGGAGCCCCATGCAGTATCTGATTCATCTTTATGATGGCGCATACCCCATCAGGCCATCGTCATGGAGGAGAAGCGGGGATCACGCAATGATGTTCACCAACAGTGTTGTATCAAGAAGGAATCATAAGATCAACCCTATGGATGCCCATGTTGTTGAACGAAGGGAATGTTGCAATCATTTTTCGCGTAACACATGGATTCCCCATGATTTAGCGCCTTTGTTTATGGTAGGTACATAGGGGACTTCATGGCGAGCATATAGCGGATATGGCGTTTTTGTTTGCGCACAATCATTGACGAATTTCGATGTAGCGAAGTTGTGCCAAAATCTAGTGAGCGATGCGCATGTATGCGTCAAACTGTTGTGCGCGAATCGGGTCCATGTATTTGGAATCATCAACTTCGTACGATGAATGAAACCTGTGGCTGAATACCTACCGTTCTACCTACCTTTGTAGATATATACGGTGCGACCTCACAGTCGTTCAAGTGCGGTGCTCCACACAAATCAGTATGTGTCATGAAAAGCATCTGACCGACACAATGACTACAGAGTTTCGGACCAACCGCCACAAGCTAATATTAATACTACAGATAGGACGGTTTACATGAAACTCAATACAAAAATAGCAGGCAGAACAAGGCATCATATCATGGTATATATAAGAAATTACACAGCTGTACCGGATTCATGATGAGTCGTTTCATCACGCGCATCCTGATCTTACGTCAAGTTCTCTGTCGGGTAAACCATCACTTTCAATCACAGAAACATCAGGCGCAGGAACCGTTCCCGCCCGTAAACAGACAGTTGCCGAAGAGTATAGCTTTAGGAGGTGCTCTTCAAGCAATCATCAATCTCCTTCTTGTATCGGTCGCGGATGACTTTTCGGTTCAGCTTTTGGGTGGCGGTGACGAGACCCTGTAAACTTCATTAGCTTTCGGTGCAACCAAGATGAAGAAGAGTCAAAAGACGCAAAGAGATGGCGACTTTACTCACGCTAGGGGCGTCCACTCCTCGTCAGTAATGACGACTCCCGTGATGATCTCCATCGAGCTCAAACCAGCACTCTTGCCGGTAGCCTGTAAATCCTTCAGGACGGCGTCGCGAACCTTGGAATCGGTGTGCATCTCGTGCTCAGCAACACCCAGCTCCTTGGCCTTTTCGACAAGAACCTTCTCATTGGGCATGATGACAGCAATAGGTCGCGAATGTTCGGGGTCGGCGTGAACCATGACGTTGCTGACAGTCTGGGCTCCTCGGTAAATCGACTCGACCTTCTCCAGAGCAATGTATTCACCACCTTGCATCTTGACCAGGTTCTTGAGACGGTCAATGACTCTCAGGTGACCGCGGGAATCAAATTCACCAATATCGCCCGTCTTGAACCAACCATCCGGGGTAACGGCCTTGGCAGTCTCCTCGGGGTTGTTGTAGTACTCCTTCAGGACGGGTAGTCCCTTGATCCAGATCTCTCCTGAGGAACCTTGACATTGTCGGTATTGTAACCGAGCTCGGGGCAAGAAACAAGCTTGACATCGATGGCAGCGGGGATGGGACCAATAGAGTTTGGGGAGAATTCGAGAGGGCAGCCGAGGGCACCGTTGGCACAGGTCTCTGTGAGTCCGTAACCGACCAACATAGGAGCAAGAACAAGGGACAGGAACTGCTTGGTACTGTCCGAGATGCCACTAGCACCGTTCATGGTGAATCGGAGACGGCCACCGGTCAGTTCGCGAACCTTGAGAAAACAATGCCGTCAAAAATACTGGCAAGCGGCAGCTTTTTCGCGACATGAACGACTTGTAGTTGTAAGCGCCCCAGAACAGGTTCTTGAGAAGAGGGCTGGAGCTATCCAGCTTGGCCATGACTCCCTTCTTGACCGTTTCCCAAACCTGCGGGACACCAACCAGAGCAGTCGGTCGGAATTCGCGCATGTCACCAGCGCAATTCTTGACGGAAACGTCGGATAGAGTGCGAGGGTTCCCATAACCCAAGGTTCCACCGATGAACAGCACCAGGTTTTCTAGGACCATCTCGAAAATATGAGCCAGTGGCAGGTAGGCTAAGACGAACTCCTTGTCGCTCACGCACTCGTCAACGCAGGTAAGAAGGCCAGTAACTGCAAATTGATGTTAGCCTCGACGAATTTGTTGGGGCGGTATGGGAGGGCCTCCAATGATAGCAACGTACCAGCAGAAACAACACCCTCGTGAGTAAGGCAGGCGCCCTTTGGCAGACCTGTCGAGCCAGATGTGTACATGATGCAATACAGATCCTCAGGCTTGGGAGGGACGGCATCTACCATGTTTTCCTCGCCGAGCTTGCGCAGTTCTTCGTAGGTGAGGACCTTCAGGTCAGGGTTGTTGTTCTTGAATTCCTCAACCTCGCCGCCGGTGCCGAAGATACAGTCCTCATTGATGATGACGGTCTTGACACCAGACTTCTTGATAGGGTTGATGGCCGTCTTCAGCAGATGAGGGTCCACGAACATGGCGGTGGCATCGCTCTCAACAAGGGAGTGCTCGACGCCGCTCTCACCGAGGGTATCATAGGCGGTAACGATGGCAATAGACTGCGAGGCGCAACCGTGCGACATTGAGAACCATGGCAAACTAGTTCGCGCGAACTTGTCAGCGAGGGAGGGACATGGTGAATGGAGAATGCTCCGAGGCCAGGAAAAGAGCTTACCTAGTGGTTGCAAAAAGTGAAGCTTGTTTTCTGGAGTAAGTCCTAGTTTGCGAAGACCAGAGCCGAGCTGAAGAACAAGAGTCTCGTATTCTTTGTAGGTGATGTAAGAGTAACTGGAGAGCTCGAAGAACTGCCATTCCTTGTCGACTTCCTGAACTTGGCCATCAATTGTCTTCTTGACCTTCCTGGTCTCCTTGTGAAGCTTGACAAGCTTGCGTGAGGCCAGAGCCTGATGGTTCGGGTAGACACGGGCGCTGTGCTTGACAATATCAAAGATGTTGTTGATGTTGTCGGCGGGACGTGTGAGAAGTCCGTTCTTGGCACGGGGATGGCGACGAGGAATTGTTTCTCCAGGGACCTTTTCGTAGCCGGGAGCTTCGATAGTATACGGCGGCTTGTGCACCGGGGATAAGGGCATTATGCCCGTGGTGTAGTCAGTCATGATGGTGTGTGTGTGTGCGGTGACGGGGAGCCACAGGCTCAAGAAGAGTTGCAAGGTCAAGGAGGAGGCGGACGGAGGTTGGAGCTGGAGCTGGAGCTGGAGGGCACAGCGACAGACGAGAAGAAGCAGATCAAGGGGACGGACCCGTCACGTCGGCGAGGGCTGTGATGCTTTAAAAAGGAACCTGGAGGTGTTGAGGGAGAGGACCAGAGGACCAGAGAAGGAGTCAAGAGAGGCAAGAGAGGCAAGAGGTTGGATGGAGCAGGAGGTTGGTTGGCTTTGTTGTCCTTGTCCGGCCACAGCCTGTGCCAGTCCAGTCAAAGTCTGTAATGACGCCGCGCTAATAAATGCCAAGCAAGCTCCTTCGGCGGGTGGATAGATGGGCTCCAGCTGGGGACTCTCGGACACGGGCCAGATCCACTGCCACTGTCTGCCAGTCAGCCATCGCCCTCGCAGCTGGCACTGGTGGGTGCTGGGCAGCTGTGGCACCTCGGACCGGGCTGGCTGGGCAGCTGTTGGCAGCCGCGGCCACGTCTTCACGGATCGTCTCCCTTCTGATGGCCCCCAAGCCGTGTGCGGTTAACCACCTGAAGACAGCCGCGCCGCAGGTCCTTCTAGCGTCTAGCGTCTGTTGCTAGGGCAGCATGGTGTCGCGACTAATTTCGCACCTGCCGTCTTCATGAGCTTTCACGCCCACCAGTCCATCCGAGGCAAATCGTCGACGTCGAAACAAGCGGCTCGGTAAACCCAGCGACTTCATCACAGCAAGTATCCGAAGTAGCCGCGGGAACAAGACTTATTACATGCACCAAGATCTTGACAAATCCCCTTCCTTCCCATGACCTACCTGTTTGAAGCATCACCGGCTGCCACTTTTTAATAAGTTAAACTACACCCTACATAGATTACATCCTGCCATTTAGTCTCTAGTCCTTCCCCGCCTCAACAAACTCGCCCTACAAGCCACGTCACGCTAATTGCGAGGGACAAGGGTCTCGGAAAGTCAGTATGTACTTCGCATCAAGGCTAGGTTTTGCCGAGTGTGGCTGGCTAATTAAGGCGCTTGGCCCCGAGGTTCACGCACACGATGACCCGCGCAGGATACATACATACAGCAAACATCACGAACAGGGGCATGGGTTCCAATGTTGCGCGCGGTTGGCGATGATGCCATCAACTTCGTCTCGTTCCTCCACCTCTTTTGTTCCACCAGCAGTGGGGCATTATGAAAATAATGACCACAAGATGATACGATAAGTTGATATCAAGTTCTGCACAATCCACAGATAAGCAAGGATTAATGATGAGTTTTGTAGCTACAGCACCTCCCATTGCTCGTTGCGGCTCGATTGAAACCCACCCAAACTCGAATTGCAGGGCTGGACCATCTGCATCTCACCTGATTCCATGCCTGTAACATCTCCAAAGTTGACGACGGGCCGATCAATGCGAGAACCGAGAACCGAGAATCAAGCTTGGGCGCATGTACTCCGTAGGCATGTGCTGTCTACAAATATTATGCAACTGAACCCAGGCTGTTTGCTGCACACCAAGGCCGAAGGCTTAATCTTCTGCTGTCAGATCCCTCCTAATAAATATATACATAATTATCAGGCTCAGTTGTGCCTTGCACTTTCACAAGTTTCGCGGAGCCCCAGTCAAGATTGCGAGTCGCCCCGTCCCGAGTAGAAAGAGAAAAAATTGGAATATCAGCCTGCCGCTGTGGAGAGATCTGTCAAGGAAACCCCGGTTAGTGCGCAGCCGCGGCTTTGTCACAGCAAACTCTTCTGCCAGCTGCTAATACCCACGCACAACAGCCTGCCGTGCTGGACCGAAGCCAGTTTCAGTTGATTGCCTTGGCCGTGGCGCATCAGGCGCAGCAGACTGATGGGGTTGATAGTAGCCTATTAGGTCAAGATCGGCTGATGGACAAGTTTTTCCTTAATTATAGGAAATATTGAGAATCGTCAGGCCAAAAACAGGATGCACCTCGTTAGGACTGCGGCTATAATCTCTTCCATTTAACATGAAACAATCTGCAACTTATGTGATGCTGTTGACACGAACTGATGTCTTATTTCCCAGAGAGGGATGAAGACCTGTACAGGTACCATAGGTGGTACTGATGCAGAAGCTTCGCAAAAGGGGAAGTCTATGCTCATCACGGACATGAACGGTCCAAATATTTGGATGAGATTGTCGCTGGCACCGAACTTAGTCATCACGATTTTGTGATTCTCACACCGGCGATGATGGATTCCCTGCGTAGCAAAAAGGCGAGTTGTGGGTATTCAAAATGTTGCGATGTTGATAGTCAATCTAAACCCGCTTGCAGGACGCACGAGTTCATAATTACCGCATTGACCAACCACCGTGAAAGCAGACAGTTCTCTTACCAACTCTAGATGATCGAGCCAGGATCTACGTGACAGGTCGTGACAAGAGTATCGAACTCTTATCAATCATGCAAAGGTTGCATCTCATCGTTTCAGAACACAGGAGACCTATCCTTTATGCGTTGTTGAGAAGTTTTCAGGAATGGTTTCTAGTTTTCCAGTCAGGTAGAAGCAAGCACCTTATGCATTGGGATCCAATAAGGAATTGGAACCAAGGAGAACAATCTGTGTATTTGAATGAGGAGAACGGAGCAAGATTTTGGAGATGGTTTGTCCTCGAGACTGTGTCTTCTTTTCTTCTAGCCCGAGCCCAGGGTAGCTTGCTCATCGACATACCATGGATGACATCAGATGAGACTCTTGAGAACTAGATACTCACCTAGGAAAATATGGCAGGATGCGCAAACCGGATCAATCACTTGCTTTGATTCAAGGGAGTCTACTCTGCATACGATGCTGACAGTTGTTTAGGGTGGTCCTTGGGAAGAAAAAGGCCATCATGGTACGGCATATACGAGGAGGTGGAAGACGACTAAAGAAAGTCCCCCATGAGAAGACACTTATCCCCGGGCGCCAAACGAACACAGGAAGCAGTCCTTTGCTGTTCATCGCCGAGTGAAGAAACTGCTTACGACGATGTGTGGATGCTATTTTTTTCGGCTACGCATTGATATACTACGATGAACAGTGAGAGATGGTTCTGGGAGTTTGTCACTCTTGGGAACAATTTGAGAATGACAAGCACTTGTCCTTGCCCAGTCATATATCAATGTTCGTTCCCCAGAAGTAGCATCGACCTTCTTAAGAAAGGAAAGAAAACCATTGGTTTTCGCATACATCGTTAAATAGAGGAGTGAAAATCCATCTCTAGAGTAGCCATCCAATGCCAACCTGACACAAAAGTCAACCACCACCGAACAAACCTTTTTTTTTTTTTTCTCGCACGCACATGCTCATCGAGAACGCACTCACCTGCCTGTCCCACGTTACGCCCTGAGCACACAAGCTTTCGCCCAGGATGCACCGGAACGCAGGAAAATTCGGACGAAACACTCCCCCTTCCTTCTCTCGAATCAACCACCCCTCCAAGTCCGCTGGCGGCATGCGAGATCGTCAATCGAAGGGTGGTGTTTGCGCCGACCAAGCATTCACCTGCGTACGCGCGTACGGCTCTCGAGGAAACGTTCTGAGCATTGCATGGCCGAATTGGGCCGGTGTGGCGTCTGCAATGAGCCAGGAATTCCTGGCTCGGTGCTACCCCGAGGGGGCGAATGGGTGCGTCACGAGAATATCCGGACGTCCTGCTTGGGTGTGTGCTTTGGTACTTTGCAATGGAAATGTGAAGCTGGGAACAAGAAAAATAAAAAGAATATGGTTGGTGATTTGGCCTATATAGTATACACTCATATTCTGGAAAGTGTGATGCAGGGCAGGTTTCCTCAACCCTCCGTTCACATGATTCGTAAACGGGCTCTGCTGTGCCCGTATACCTAGTTTGATGCGTAGAAGAACGGAAATGGTACACACACCGTTTCCCAACAATGCCTCATCTTCATTGACGAAAAACAAAAAAAAAAAAAGGCGTACAGCATCAACAGAACCTGGGGAAGAATTCCATGCTCATGCTGTCCATCGCTGTTTTCCCCAAGGAGTCATGACCAAGAATTTTCTAGCCGCATGACGCTTTTTACCAAGGGAAAAGAAGAGGAATGCAATTCGGACCGGGTCATGTGGTGACACCGATGACTGAAGGAACTACCAAGACGCAGCCCGCCTGAGATACTAGATCGACCCGGCCGCCGCGCGGGCTGCTCGTTTGTACAACAGAGACAATGGGGTGGAAAGCCTGGCTAACGGCACACGAGTGGTTTTTTTTGGGGGAGGGAGGTTGTGACGCGACCGATTCGTGCCTGTTATGCCAAATCGTGATATTCTGAATGGATTCCCTCGGCTCTCACGACGAAGTGATTCCCCTGTTGCACTTGACTCATTGGATGTGGATTTTGAGCTCAAATGAAGTATTTCTATTTCTATATTTATTTATATTTTTGGCAAGGCATCCTAATTTGAGGTAGATATTTGAGTGGTAAAGGGGGAGGGGGTGTCCACCGGATTCAATGTACATTTGAGCCTGACCGTCTTCATGTAGTGGTTATCAAGCTGAGCTTGTTGTAAGAAGGTTAGAAGATAGCCAACTGGCCATTGCCCGACACGGATTTGGTCCCTGGAAAACATGGGAGACGACGTCTGGGTGACCAAGCACCCGCCCAAGTGATGACTTGTGTAGCTACGGAATACGACCATCGGACTTCCGCTTTTGGATTTCTCACCAATCTCATTGCAGATCTGGTGTGTTCCTGTAGCAGAAGAATATCCAATTCCATGATGCTGGCGTCATGACCAGTCATTGCTTACGGCTGGGCTCTTACAGAGCACCTTTAATTTACAAGGACGAGTGCTCGTGGGCCAATAACGGAGGTGCAGCTCTCATGCTCCCGATATTAGTTCAAGATGAATAGAAGCAAGCAGACTATTATGTGCGAGCCTGGCATTGTCGCCCCGCGTCATAAGCTGACATTGAGTGGGAGCACAACATTCCCGATCATCTTGGGCGGTAGAACGGTCACAGGACATTACGGAAAATGCTTCAAACAGGCCTTGGCGAAAGCCTTGGCTTAACTATCGATGAGAATTGGAAAATTTAAAAATCATCCCCAAATCGAATTGGTATGTTGGTCTGGCTCTCTCCGTCAGCGTGTCCAAGTGTTTGCAGTTCGGTATCAATCAGGGCTAGGATGCGTCATGATATTCCATCCTGAGCCAACGCTACATCCCAGACGTTCCGGTCATTGAATCACCGTGAGGCGGCCCACGGGCATTGTCGACACGGTCATGATATCCACGTGGGAAGAGAATCATCCGATATATATGTATTGAGTTATCGTCATTGGCTTTGTCCGCTCTCATATTGTAAAAAAAAAAAAAAAAAAAAAAGGTGAAACATCTGCTTACAGAATGAAGCTTGACCATTTCTGTCTACCGAGCAAGATTGATAGTCGGGACTCAGACACACCCTGGTGAAGACATGTATGTGGCTTTGCAAGGTCACGCGTGGGCTTCAAGTGAGAGCCTTTCTCTCACTGGACCTTGCACAACATGGCACAGAATGAAGCCTCACCGAAACAAGGAAACTCTAGCCGAGCGCTGCCCAACTTGAGAGTACCAAGAGAGCTCGTGAGTTGCTGGTCAAGTTTGCGACTTCGAAGTCCCCGTAGAGCCCTACTGCTGTCGCCTCGTTTCCGCTGGCGCTGGCAAGAAGATGGCGCGGCAGCGTGCAGTCTTTGCCGAGAACCTCCATAATGAGTCGGGGGCCATGGGCCTTCGCGTGGCATTTCTGATCTGGGGCAGCGGGAAAGCAGCATGCTTCTTCTATTCCTGTTCCTGGCAACGACTGCATATGTACGGAGTACGTACATGTAAGATTCGTCGTCGAGTAGATGGGGGCTGAAACTTAAAGAGCAGCTGTTAATTATTACACGCACTTGTCGCTGACAAAGACAGACCTCGATTGCAAGTGCCAAAAGGTCTTCATGTGCTCCGTGCTCCGTGCTCCGCGCTCCGTGCTCCGTGCTCCGTGCTATTGAGGGACGCGAGAGAAGGAAGAAAGGTGTGTCGATTGACTATCTAAGGAGGTCTACAAGAAGAGAAAAAGGAAGCCATATAAGTAGGCTTTAACAAGTAAATGAAGATAGTTTTATCAGATAATAACAAATAATGAAAACAAGGTCTTCTAAACAAAGCTTTTAAACGAAGCTTCTAAACGAAGCTCGCAATGGATCTAGGTGCGAAAACTCTGCATTAGAAGTGATGCCTAAGATGTAAGGCTAAATATTAACTAACACCGCCCTAGCGGAGCATTAAAAGAGAGAAAGTAAAAGCAATAGTTAGTGTAAATCTTCTAAAGTGTCTCCTTTAATAAAGTCTTTAGCCTTTATTATATAAAGAAGGCATATAAAATTACCATGTTTAATTTAGTTAAGCCCTTTCGTAAATCCGTTAGCAATCATCTATTAAGTTCTAATCTATTAAAGTCAAAAGTGCCCTTCGCGGGTCTTTTAAACAATCCATTTATAGCGTAGATTAATATAACGAGTTTATCCCTTATGCTTCTTATTAAGCACATTAGCCTTCGCGTTCTAGCTATCTGTAAATAAGAGCAGCGGTTATAATTAATTAATTCTAAAGTCCTTAAGAAGGTTAGTAACCTAGAGCATTAAAAGACTAGTTAGTATAAGGTTAATAAATTTAGCTTTAGTTAAGCTAAGTGCTATAAGAGTTTGCTTCTTTAACTGCTAGAGAATTAGTCCTCTAGTAAGCATTATAACGTGGCCTATAGTTAATCTTCTAGTATCCAGGTTATTAGCAAGAGAGGTGTCACTAAATCCCTTTACCTAAAGCACACTTTTAGGATTACTAATACCACTAAGAATAATCCTTAAATTATTAGAGTTCTTAAGGTAATGCTAGAGATGCTTTATAAGATCTATATAAACCTGCTTTAGTGCTGAATTTACACCGCTAAGTTAGTTTGCGGTGAATGTTATGTTAGGTTAAGTTATAACAGAAAGCTAATTAAAGCTTCCTATTCTTTTGCCTAGTTAAATAGATTAAAAATAGTCTTGAGTTCCTTTTAATCCGCGGGAATTTTAGTCTTTAGAAGCCACGGAATATTTAATCTGTTTATATTTTTAATGTTAAATCTCTTTATAATATTCTATATGTATAGTTTTTAATAAAGAAGAATAGTACGGTTAGTTTAATTGCGAATGAATTTAATACTAAGGAATAACTTAACCTTGCCTAATTGCTTTAATTTATAGTGCTTTTAAAGTTTAGTAATTACCTTGTTAATAATTTAGTTAGTTTTGGCCGCGATAATTATATTATTCACATAAAGAAATAGGATAACGTTATCGCGTTAAAAATGCAAAGCTTGCTTAAAAGGCATTAAAAGCCCTGTTTTTAAGTTCTTTAGTAATATTATTAAGCTACTAAAGAGGGAAGATAGGAAGGCTATAGAGAGCCCTATTAAGCCTATAGACTTAGGCTAAGCTATCTTAATGTCCTTGTGATTATTTAATGTATATGTTAGCCTTTGCATAGGCATTAAGGAAGGCATTTATAGCATTATATTACTGCTATTTATAGTTAAAGATAGCAATAAGTGTATAGAAAACATGTAAAGAGACTAAATGTGTAACTACCGCATAGAGATCTTCCTTATTAAAGACTTTAGTGTTCTGATCTCCCCTTATGACCTATTGTGCCTTTACGTATAGCTTAGAGTTAATTGGATGTTTAATTATATAGACCTAGCGACCGTTAAAGACTTTATTGTCTTTACCTAGATATACAAGGTCCTAGTAATTTATCTTATTAATCTTAATAAGCTCTTTAAGTTTAGCAGGCCTCTAGAAAGTGTGGTAATTGCTTATTAATTTAGCTTAAAACTAATTAGCTAGAATATCAATCTTTGTATTAGTAATATTAGCTACCTTAAGCATTAGAAAGCTATATAAGACGTTTAAGTCTTTAATATTATGGTTAAAGATATTATTATTGTAGTATTAAATTGCAAGGTTTAATTAATAAGAGCTAAGAGCCTTCTTTTGCTAGAAGTTATAACTTTAAGGTAGTCACGATATGTATTGGATTGGAGGCTTTGTTTCGGGGTTTTAGATTGAAGTTATTGTTAGATTAGATTATTATCTTTGACTTCTTCTTTAGGGAAGGCACCTAGTTATTTTAGAACTGTATCTTCTTTATTAAGTCTTCTCTATTAGTATCTAGTAAGTTCCTCTTAACATAGAGGACTCTAAGAGAGTAAGGGAGTTAGGAGAGTCTAATCCTAATCCTCTTCCTCTAAGGACTAATAGTTATATATATATTATTTACGCTAGCTAGCTCTATGTAGGGCTAGTACTAGTACTCCTGCTGCTTTGTCAAAAGGAAAACCCTTGAATAGGAAGAAAAACCCTTGCATCTATGTTTAGGCTAATGCTAACCCTGCGCTAGGTCTGCGTCGCGTTGTCTATGGCCTATTGTAGGTGTTTGTTGCTAGCTTACGCTAGCCTTATCCTAATAAGAAGAAAAGAAAAGAAAGAGAAAAGGAAAAACCTAGGTTCCTAGCCCTACCTAGCTCTGTCCTAGGTCTGCTCTAGCACTACTCTAGGCCTCTTATACTATCTTATAGCGTGCTAGATTTAGTTTCCTAGTGGTGATTTACTTCTCTTTTACTTTTTAGCTAACTCTTTTATAGTCTTACTTTTTAGCCTTCTCTAGCCTAGGTCTAGCTTATTAGTCTAGGAAGTTAGAGCACCTTATATTATTTATCTTCTATAGTAGGGGTATAGGTTTAGTTTAATTCCTAGCCGTTTCTAGGCCTAGGTCTCTTAGGCATTAACTAACTAGATTCTTATCTTATGTTCTTCTTTCTTTATTAATATCTATAATTTAGCCCCCTATATAAGTATAAGAAAGGTTCCTCCCCTAGAGGGTCTTCCTTCTTTTCTCTTTTTATTAAACTTCCTATAGGTTCTTTTCTTCCTTAGAGCTACCTAAGGCACTCCTAGGCTAGTGTTAGCCTAAATGCTAACATTACTATAGATTTATTAAGTTATTTAATAAAATAGCACTAGTAGCTATAAGTATTCCTATGTCCTACGCTATTCTAGCTCTAATCTACCTAGAAAACTCCTAAGAATAAGCGCTACCCTTAGAAATTATTAACTAAGAAGTAACTTAAGCAGGCTATAGCTAAAGATCTTAAGGTAAGACCTTTACTGCCCCTAAACTAAGTCTGCTCTAAGTCTAATCTATAATAGTTAGGGGATCCCTATGGGATTTAATGTGTTTCCTATAAGTCTTGGTTTATAGACTATCCTAGGCATTAATGCTATAATATTGCTAGTAAGTTAGCTTTATTCTAGTTTAGAGGTAAGGCTAACTATTTTGCATAGGGCTTACTACTAATACCTATTTTGATTATTAGGTTTAAAACTATAGTTATTTAAAGGTAGGTAGCTAGCGCCCTTACCTAGGCCTAGTCTAGCGCTAACCTACTCCTAGCCTAATTTAACTAGGTAGCGGAATAAGCACTAGTGGTTAGTTAAGGTCTAGGCAGACATTATTGCTAGGGGTAGTGTAAGTGCTTCTCTATTAGTTCTCTACTAGTTCTATCCTAGGTCTAACTGCTCTATAGGTCCTAGATAATTATTAAGATTATATAAAGAAGCTTTACGCTAGTAATTAGAGTAAGAAGAAAAGGAGTGCCTTTACGGTAGGCCTAGGCTAGGCTAGTGCTAGAGGGGATTAATATAATAAGCTAATATTTTAGTTATAGCGCTTAGATACCTGCATAGCGGAGATAAACCATCTCCTAGCTATAGCCCTGCCTACTAAGGGGTAGGCTAAGGTAATAGAGAGGGTAATTCTAGTCCTAGAGGAGAAGTGATTAGTTAGGTAAATATAGCTTAGTAAAGGGTAGTAGCAGACTAGAGGGTTTATAATACCTAGTGTTATATATTTAAAATTAATCTAATAATAGTTCTAGAATTATAATTCTTTAGCTAGCCTACTGCTAGCTCTAAACCATATAATCTTATGTCTCTCCTAGTTATCTATTATGTTTATATCCTAGTTATTAGTCCTAGCGCGCTAGAATTAACCTAGTTCTAGCTCCTCCTCTCTACTACGTATATTAGCTACTAGTTCTTATGCTAATAAGTAGTATTAGAGTTATTTTATGCTAAGGAACCATTTAGCTATTACTCTTACCTTTAGGGGTAGTTTAGGGCTAGCCTTGCCTCCTATGTATCTCTAGGCTAGCGCGTTTAGGGGCGTTAGTAATTATATTTAGGGCAGTTTACTATAATATAATATTAGTCCTTAACTACTTTACTATAGCTACATAGCAGCAAGTTTACCCTAGGAATACCTCTCTAGAAGAGGAACTTATTAAGACTAATCTTTCCTATGCGTAGTTAGACTATGGTTAAGGAGATATGCTTTTCTAGGCCTATATAAAATCTTTAGATTTCCTTTAGGTTATAAGTTAGTGGTTAATCCTTAGTTAGCTCTCTTATAAGTCTATACTATCCTAGGCATTCCTTACTATGCTATTTATCCTAGTATTATCTCTATTCCTTATATAGTTCTACTACTGGTTTATTACTCCTAGGGGGTCTTTATCTATAATGTAATACTAACTATACTAAGTTAGTAGCGGTTTAGATTATTATAGCTATTTTACTCTCTATGATTCTCTCTTTAAACTTCTGTTTTATCTTGTTTAGGTATAGATTTAGGGAGGGATATAAGTCTTAACCTCTAGTTAAGCAATAGGTATAGCCTTAAATACACTAGCTATGCTTTAGAGGTAAGCTAATTAGTCTATTATAAAGCTTTTAACCACTTCTCTTAGCTTTCTACCCTTCTTAGTTAGGGTATAGTAAGCGCTTGCCCTATAGGTAAGAATAGGCTAGACTACCTATATATATAGGAGTTAGGCGTCTCTAAAGCTATAACCCTAGGCTAACGCTACTAGCAAAGAGAGTGTAAGCTACTGCTAGGCTAGTTTACCTTTTAGGATATTCTTATAGGCACTCTAATTAAGTTTCCTATTAACCTAAACTCTAAGAAACCTATATAACTCTATAAGCGCTATCTCCTTTACACTAAGTTAGACCCTAGCCTATAGGGGTTAGTATACTTTGCTAAAGTATATAAGTTTAGTCTTTACTAGGTTAAACTTTACTTCTACTTCTTTACCTATTTTTTATATACTTTTTACATAGCTTTAAGCCTCTTTTAGGTTTACATAGTGTTTTTCTAAACGCTACTATGTTTATATTATTTATAAATCCTATTACTACTATGCCTAGGATAGCTTAGAGGCGTATATAGAGCTTTACTAAGTAAAGTAGGAAGAGGATTAGTAAGAGAGAAGAGCCTTATAGGGTGCTTACCTTTATCTAAAAGGGTCTTAAGAGTTTACTATTAAAGCTAAGCTAGCTTATTCTATCTATGAGGAAGCTATATATTATAGCTATTAGCTAGCGTAATATGCCTATTTAGATTAAAACGTAGATTAGATATAGGTAGCTAACTCTGTTAAATATAGATAAGATATCTATTTGCGCTAATAAGGCAATGCTATCTCTGCCCTAAGCCTCTTTTATATATTCTATAAGGACTTTAATTATAGTTTCTATTAATCTATTTACCCTATTTCCTATTTATAGCTTAGGGAGAAGGCCCTTAGCCTTAGCAAAGGCTATAAGCTACCTTATAATCACTGCTTTTATAATCTTTCTTACTATATTTAGTAGTAAGATAGGTCTCTATATATTAGCCCTTCTTATCTCCTTAGTGGTTTTTCCTAGCTTCCTAATTACTACTACTTATACAGTTTAGAACTATACTAGGAAATATCCTACTTTAAGGATAGCGTTTAGTAGGCATACTATAGCTTCTTTAGCTAGTTTATTATAGGCCTTAATAAGGCCTACTAGGAGTTTATTATCTCCTAGGGCTTTCTAGCTAGCTATATCTAATAGGATGTTTCTAATATCTCCTGCTCTAAACTATTCTTTATCTAGGACTAGTGCGTTATTAAGCTTTAGGAAAGATAGGTCTAGGATATAAGAGAGGTTTGCTATAGGCTTAGGGAAGAACCTTTATACGAGTGTGCTTACCTTATCTTTATAGGTAGTGGCTAGGTTAAGGTTATTATTAGTTCTTTCTAGGTCTAGGAGTCTAGGGAGCTCTAGGGGGCCTAGCTTTAGAGCTAGGCCTATCTCTTTAGTCTCTAAACTCTACTATCCTTTTCCTATGTATTAGCTTTTTATAGGGCTTCTCTCTATACATTCCTTTTTCTTCCCTAACTATCTATTCCTAGTTATTATTTACCTTAGAGAAGGCTTACTAGTTTGCTTTAGTCTTCTAATACCTCTATTATCTCTTAGCTTATCTAGCTTTAGTAACTACCTCTTTTATTCTCCTTAACTACTATACCTCTAGACTAGGAGTCCTTAGCGCTTCCGTAAGGCTATTAGCTTTACTATTTATTAGAGGTTTATAATAAGCTATATTATATATGTATTAATTCCTTCCTTATCTTTTAGGTCTAGTGCGTTTTCCGCTTAGAGTTATACCGCTACTTCTGCCTTTACCTATAGTCTATTTATTATAGTCTAGGTGTGTTTAAGGGTAAGCAAGGTGCCTTCTTACTTCTTAGTAAAGATACTAATTAGCTATAGAATATAGTTAGAGCCTATAAGGTCTTCTACGCTATTATAGTAGACTTAGATATCTAGAGTTACCTATGCTAGATCTATAGTGCTATCTCTATCTTCTCTGTGTTATCTTATAGGTTCCCTTAGGGTATTACTAGACTAAGCCTTTACTAGCCTATAAGGTCTAGTAGTTCCTCTGTTCCTCTAGTTATTCTATCTAAGCTATCCTAGAGGGTGTTTTTAGTTAAAGTCTTCTATAAAAACGCTTTAGCTATAAGGCTCTTCTATATTAAAAGTGTAAATAGGTATGTTCTAGTTATCTATATATCCTTCTAAGTAAAGGGAGTAAATATTTACGCCTTTTATCTTTATTAGTAACTAGTTAGGTCCTCCCTAGGCTATCTATAACCCTATATTATACTTCTTATTTATATATACTATATTCTATCCCTTATAGTGTGCTAGTTAAAATTAGGTAAGGCCTAGTGCTAGGGGCTATAGGTGCCTTATGTGTTCCTACTCTTAGATTACTATTACGTCTATATTAGTTTAGTGTTAGAGCGCTATATGTATTAAGCTATCCTTCTTATTTATATTCTAAAAGAGAACTTATAATATTACTATATTAATTAGGGGTAGTAAGTCTTTGCTATCTTATACTAGTTCTATTCTAGCCCTATTTTAAGATATATATTATATAATGCTCCTTACCCTAGGTTATTTAGCATTTCTCTCTGTATTTATAAGGCATTCCCTTTTCCTACTTACTATAATAATAGGTGCTATAGCTATGCTAGTTCCCTTATAGGGTAGTGTTAGGCTTTTATCTAGGAGTTACTAGTAAATCGTAATAGTTACTCTAGGTAGCTTGCTTTTGCTATATTTTACTTCTCTTTTAGGATAGGGCAGTCCCTTAACTACACTAGGTGTAAGCTAGAATATAAGATATAGTTTTCCTTTAGTTATTTACTAATTATTAGGCATAATATTTCTCCTTCCTTATATTAGCTAGCTCTGCACTTACTATACCTTAGGGCTACCTTATAAAACTTTATAATATAGCTAGTTTAGAAGTAATTATAGTATTATTAGGGTTATAGGGTCTTATTATATAGTTTAGTCTAGAATAGCTCCGCTTTAAAGACTATTCTATCTTAGCATATCTTATTAGTGTCTTTTACTTCTGCTAGTCCTAGGATTAGGGTAGTATGCTATGCGTTTTCTACTTAGGGTGCCTTATAGTTACCTTAATTATATTTACTTTATTTGCTTTTCTAATCTTAGTTATAAGGTTCTTAATAGGTATATGCTTTATTAGGAATCCCTTAACTATAACGCTAAGTACGCGGCAGTAAAGGGCTGCTTCTAGACTAAATGCTTTAGTAATCTATTTTTAGTTCTCTTTATATTAGGCTATGTTTCCTTTAAAGGTAATAATTATGTCTTTACTAGGGAGTTTTCTAGCTACTATAGCTATAGTTTAGCTAGTAGCTCTATTTACTATAGTTATTATATCTTTAGCGCCTTAGGATTAGAGCGTTTCCTAAATTATATTACCTTTAATAAGTACTTCTCTGTGTTATCTACCTAGGACCTATAAGGGAGGGGTTTTGTTATTTAGCCTTCTTAGTGCTAGTCTAGCTATAACACTTACCTAGGTTAGTGCATTAGTTCCTTTAGCTTCTTCCCTAATAGCCTTCTTAAGGGCTACTTTAAGGGCTTCTTTAGTAATATAAATATTATTATTATTATTACTGCTATTATTATTTATAGCTCTTATTTTAGCGCGGGCATGGTTTACTACCTAGTGGGCTATAGCCTTTATAATGCTCTAAACTTAGGAGACTTTATTACTAGGGATAAGGCTAGCGATCTTATTATAGAATTTCGTGTTATCTAGGTGCTTAAATTGTATCTAATCCGTTATTAGGTTATCCTTACGTCTATAGGCGTTAAATTGCCCTATTCCTACGTTTAGGTAGTGGTAGCTTTATGCTAGCCCCTTTCTCTAGCATTAATTACTATTAGCATCTTACCCTTGCACCTGCCTCTAGCTCTATCGCGATGCGATATCGTAGGAGGGTAAACGGAGGTGAGGAATTCGAATATTGATGTGGTTTGTATTTTAGAGGCGATTCCAGACCTTTAGATCGGTGCGGAAAAAGTATCAAAGGTTAGACTAATAGTTATTATTAGTATCTAAGTAAGTAAAATAAATATTATCTTTAAAGTAAACTTTCTTCTTCTTAGAATTAAGTTAAGTATATAGTTAAAGCTCCTATTCCTCTGCTACTGTTAGAATCTTAATAATATAATATCCTTCTTTAGCAAAAGAAGGGTTAATAAGATCTGCGATATAGATATCCTTATTATCTTTTAACTTAGCAAGTAAGTCTCTTTTGTTAAAGCGAATATCTCTTGCTTATATAACTCTTTACTCTTTAGGAGCTAGACTTTGTAAAGGTAGCATTTTAGGCTATCTATTCCTATGAGTCTTCCTTGCTTAGCCCTAGCTATTATCTTCTATGCCTTAACACGTTGTTTATTAGGAACGCGTACATAGGCAATATAGCCCTAGGTTTATAAATAATGAATAGAGGCGTTGTTTTTAAGGCCTAAGATGTTAAATAGAGCTTATTAAGGTAACTAATTATCCTTATTGCTATAGGTTAGTAATAGGTTAGTAACTTTAGCTGCATGCTTTATTATATAAGGCTAGAGTAATTTAGGGAGTTTAGCCCTAATTATTAAGGCTCTTGCTATCTCTATAAGGGTTTAACCTACCTATTTAATAATTCCCTAATATATAGGAATGTACAGAGCACTGGTTTAAAAGATAATTCTCTCTTTCTAATAGAAGGATTTAAACTTATCTCTAAGGAATTTAGTTATATTATCTATATAAAAGCATTTCACAGTGAAGCCATTACTTCCGTTTTTAATGGCAGTCTTCTAGGCTTTAATAGCTTTAACTACGTTAGATCTATTAATAGTTAGAATAACCTAATAAAAACGCGTGTGGACATTAATAGCGTGTAATATGTGATTTTTGCCTCTAATCCCTTTGGGCTTGTGTTTAATATAATCCTAGAAGATGCGTGATAGAAAATTCGTTATATTATTAGACTCTTTGCAATGAATTATTTGCGGAGCCTTAGATAGGAAACAAGCTAGGCAATGAAAATTAGCTAAAGAGACAGGATTAATTGCGATTCCTGCTTCCTTATAGGCTTAGATAATACGTTCCTTTCCTACATGGCCTAGCCTTTTATAAAGGAGACTAAATTTAACCTTTTTAGTCACAGTATTATGCGATAGAGTAGTGAAATTAAAAAGAGGTTCTTTGTTATGAAGAATTAATAATGCCACATTAGACTTCCAGTTATATTAACTAATAACTATGCCTATTAACTTTAAGATTAATTAGTCTTTAAATCTATCTATTATAACGCCTCCTCTCTTTAAGAGGCCTAGTGAAATTATGTTAACCTTAGCCTTTAGTGCGTATTAAGCGTTAGAGAGTTCTAGGTAGCCATTACTAATAGGGATTTTAACGCTCCTAATACTATTAACATTAAGTTATTCACCGTTGCTTGCTAGCATTGGCTTAGCATTAATATTAGTGTTTAAGTATGTAAACTATTTAGTTGTGTTAAAGGTATAAGTGTTATATCTAGTGTTAAGAATACAATCTTCCTTAGTTAAGCAGTTAGGAGTTATTTAAAAGGAATATTCCTAATTAATTACTATAAGAGATAGATTGCTTCTAGCGGCAATAATGTTAGGGAAGCGTTTATCTGGTTAGACTTTGATTTATCTTTATTCCCTTTCTTTAATATTAGCTTCTTTTTAGGATAAAGCTTCTAGCAAGCATCCTTTATATAAAAGGGCTGTCCGGGGCGAATTAAGCATCTATAATCTATTTTAATGGTTTCGGAAGTCTTGTTTTTCTTTAGCTTCTCTTTGCCCTTTCCATTAGAATTAGACTTTAAGTTAGTTTTCTAAGTTATAAAGTTAAGCTTCTGCTCCTTCTCTGGTTTATTTGCTTTATAAGTCAAATACATAAGCATGGTTTCCTTTAAGAGACCCTTTTACTAAAAGCCTTTATTCTCTAACTTTAGTGAAGTTTAGGAATTAACCCTTTAACGCCTCTAATGGTTTGCGAGATCTATACCATTTTATTAATGTTTCTAATCTTTTGAATCTGGTTCTAGAGGTTCTAATAATAGTTAAGCTAAGCGTAAGTGGTTAAAAATTAACTCTTTTGGATTTATAGAATTAATTAAGTAATTTAACAATAGCAACATTAGCCTTAAATCCGTAATCCTTTTTAATAATATCTATTATCTAGGTAACTAGCATTAAGTTAGACTATCTAGCGTTAGAGATATTCTTCTATGCCTAAGAAGAGAGACTTTGCTATATAATTAAAGATAGGATTCCATAATACTTATTAGTTAATTAAGACCATTTAATCTCTCCCATGAGGTATAGAGTAAGCTCTATTACTCTAACTTATATCTTAATTAAAATGTTCTATTCCTTATAGTTTTTAGCTCCCTTTAGAGGATTAATGCTTGCTATTCGTAAGTACTATGTTTTAGTAATATTATTAACTCCTAGTATAGTTATATTATTACTAGCTAGAGTAGTAGGTATATTATTATTATTACTTAACAGAGGGGAAGAGTAAGGTATTATATGCTTATAATAAGAGTAAAGGGTTATATATTAAAATTTGTATACTCCTATTACTATAATCACTTAATACTAATTATTATTAATTTAGTCTAGTAGGAGTTATAGTAGTAGCTCTTTTTAGATTAGATTACTATATAGCTGCTAACGCATAGAGATATGAAGTTAAGAGTGTAAGTGGCCTAAAAGGCGTTTTTAGATGCCCTTAAATATTTTACCTTAGCCTAGTTAGAGGGCGTTACTTTACTAAGAATTTGCTATACCTACTTAACCTGCTTTACTAATTATGCTTTACTAATTTAATACCTAAATAGTAATAGATCTAGGTTATTAGTTTTAGGTAACTTAGGCAGTTCCTTAGGGAATAATAAGTCCTAGCCTGCTGCCTAATAAGATCTGCCTAGAAGGGTAACTTTTAAGGAAATCACAAAATCATAAAGTTATTATAAGATATGAAATTCACGCTTAATATATACGTGCAGCAGAGTCGTAATTTGTCAAATAACACGCTTAAAGTTATGCATTTAATTCCTTATTATGCGAGTTTTTTTTTTTAAAGTTATAAAGTAAGCCTTTGTGATTAATTTAATTAAGACTTTTAGGTAAGGGAAAAGAAAGAAAAGGTCTTCTACTGCCCCGTAAGCTTAAGCAATTATGCTTTTATAAGATATTAGGAAAAGATATGTAATTATACATAAGACTGCGACTAGAAGATGAAAGGGTAAAATAAAAGAAAAGGGCGCGATAGAAGCGCTAGGCTTATAACCTATTAAGGGACGCGAGAGAAGGAAGAAAGGTGTGTTAATTAACTATCTAAGGAGGTCTACAAGAAGAGAAAAAGGAAGCCATATAAGTAGGCTTTAATAAGCAAACGAAGATAGTTTCATCGGATAATAACAAACAATAAAAACAAGGTCTTCTAAACGAAGCTTCTAAACGAAGCTTCTAAACGAAGCTCGCGATGGATCTGGGTGCGAAAACTCTGCATCAGAAGTGATGCCTGAGATGTGAGGCTGAATATCAACCAACACGTGCTCCGTCTGGAGTAAGTGTGTCCCTACGGAGTGCGCAGTAATGCAAGATGTATCCGTATAAGACGAACAACTAATAACATGGTTGGCCCCAAATGGCGGCCGCTGCAGGTCGTCCGCGATAAAGCGCTTGCTGTCCTGTGTCCTGTTTACTCGTGTCCCGCGGGCATTGACGTAATTGACAGCTCGGCCAGCTGGCAATTGCCCGCACAACCCAGCTGCTCTGCTCCTTCCCAGCAGGAGTGAACGACAGCGCATCAGATGCTTCAGATGCATCAGAGAAAGATCGCACAGCTGACAGCACAGTGTGTGCTTCAATGACAAGCTCAGATGCACTGTTTTACTGTTTCCCAACCATCTCTGCTCTGGGCTTGAAATGAAATGAGCTGCCATCATGCATGCTTCACCCCCACGCTCTTGGCGACGAGGTGCCAGTTCAGCCTGCCTGCCTGCTTCGGAATACCAGTGCACTCGGCACCGCAATGACTCGAACACCTACTTCGCTGATGGATCATCTGACATCATTTATGATCCAGTTCAAGCCTCGTTCGATGAGTGACGGCACCTGGGGAACCGACACAGTGATCCCGCGCCCTTATCGGCGATCCAGGGACCAGCACATTCCAACTCCAGATTGCAGCTGTTATGACTCTTGACGAGTCTTGTCAACGCGACTTGCGACTGGTGACTGGTGACTGGTGACTGGCAAATTTCCGGATTGCCCTTTTCTTGTTTGACATTTTACCTCCTTCAACTGCGAATGCCTATGCAGTATTAATTCTGGTTCGGTAGTGCTTTGGGTTCTCCTGATGAACTTGCGCTCGGCAATACAAGCCAGCACGGGAATGACTGACGTTGGAACGGGCCGTTAGATATATCATATAAGTGAATATGATGAGAAATGAATCATGATAGGTGCACCCCAGCAGCAAGCTTCAAACGCAACAGCCCGCTACCTCTGCCGCAGTCCCAGTCCCTGGCGTCTTCGCCGTTTTTTTTTTTTTTTCTTCGCGTCTACAGCACGCACACTTATGTTGTGTCTCATTCAGCCATGCCGTTGGCTTTGGTGTTTCTCGGAAGGGGCCCAAAACCAAGACAGCATCGTTGAAAGTGGCCCCTGCTAGTCCTCTCCCGACCCCTTTCGGATTATTTCATCGTTCCATCTGGCTGGGAGACTTGGGGATACGAATCTGAGACATGCCCTGCTTCCCTGGCTGATGGCAAAAGGAGAGAAATGCCATGGTTGAACAATCCGACGGTCAGGCATTGAGCATCATCGAGAGAGCTCGTCCTCTCCTCGATTCTCACACCCCAGCCAGTCCCCAGCGCCACTCGCAACGGAAAGGGGCTTCGTATCTAGCTCATCAACGGACGGCGGTCCGTTGCGCCCACACTAAAGGCGGGTAATAACTTACAGCTCCGTCGCCATTTTGAGCGTCCAAGTGGGTGGTTTATATTCGTCAAAAGAAAGCGTCGCGACCTCAGCTTGAAACTAGGACTTTCATTGAACATCCCATGCCAGGACATCGCCAGCCACTTCACGCTTATCAGTACGCGGTGGACTCCAGTAATCACTTATACATACACGTCTACGGATTATAATGATGACTCTGCGCTTTGCAATGGGAAGTATTACTTGCGACGCCCAGCGCTAGAAGGGATTCTTCATTCTTCATCTTTTGTTTTGATTTGATTGATGAGTTACTGCACAAGTCAACTTTCACTTCAAGAGCCAAGTTGTTGGTGCATTGGAACAGAGCCGAATCCGTCAAGACGATAACCCAGCACCCCCAAACAATCGGGCAGGTACTAGTGGGACACACAGAGACATGAGATCCTGTGCCTGATTTCAACCCGCCCCTGTGTCGCCGACCGAGATTGAGAGTCAAAGAGTGTGCATGCAGTCACGGGTTACACAATTCTGCCCTGAGATTCATCCAGGGATGACCTATCACAAATGGCCTGTCTTTGCTTTTCCATCGTTCCAGTGAGTTGGGTTGATCGGGTTGATCGCTGCAACGAAAATCCGATCTCCAGGCAGCCCTAGCAGCCACTATTTTCCATGAAAGCCATCCCTTGCCATGGCGGATTGCTTTTGACAGTCTTGGGCTGGCAGCCCTTGCTCAAGTACACAATGTCCTTGAAGCTGGGGCAATGTTGGCGAAAAGAAGAAGATTTTTTTAAATTCATTTTCAAACAAACCTCTTGGGAACAAATCACTAGACGATGTCGCAGGAGTCTCAGTCACAAATCGTGGATTGTGAGCTGCCTGTTCATTGACACACCATGATGCAACTTGCGCTCTTGACAAACACGCACTTCGGGTTACTGTATTGCGCACACAAAACGGTCGGTAGACATTCGTCGGATCACACGGAGTAGCAGCATACATATCGTCGTCCATGCCTCCAGATCAGGGCCTATTCGTTGCTCTTGTTTAGGCTGTTGCATGTCATCAACATCTCTGAGAGACGAATCCTGATGGCTGCACATGCTCGTGGCGAATGGGACAGTCCAGAATGCTGGTGAATCAGGGCATTCATTGAGAAGACGACAAGCCGTTGGCTGCGATAGTAGGCGTGCCGCGTGTCTGTCTGGTGGGCGACTCTTCTTACTCGTTCTTATTCGTGGTAGCACCGCCCTGTGGTTTGACCAGATGACCTCCGGAAGCTATTTTCGGTTCCGCGATTGGACCAACGTTGCACGAGCTCGACTTTCTTGCCCTGTCAATGGTGGCTTGGATAGCAGCTTTGCATAGAACATGAGATGGCTTGGATGGCTACGAAAGACAGGTCTACTACTGAGCAGCCTGCCAGCTTTTGCGATTGGTCTGGGGAACTAACTACAATGCTTTCGGACGGCAATCCAGCCATTGATTCCATTCCTTCGGCTCGGCTCAGCTCAGCTCGTCCAGGTGTCCATCCACCAGTCGGAACATTGAATTCCAGGGAGTTATAGGCCAAAGCTAAAAAAAAATAAAACCCCGGGGAACAAGGGCTCATCCTCCGTCCGCCAACAGCGACGAGGCACGACCGGCGCCACCCACCCGCCCGCTAGTCCAGCTGGGTGAAAGCAAGGGAGGAAGCGCAGCTCAGCTCCTTTATCCCAGCGCAGACACTGCGAAGTGCGACCTTGTTGCAACACCGACTTGAGAACTGATAACTAACATCCTCGTCCTCGTCCTCGTTCGCGTCAGACTTTGCCGTTAAAAATGGATGAATCACAAGACAATAACGCAAAAGTGTAGCGAGTCCTGGACGTTACGAGCAGAATGCCATCATGAACTATTTGGCGCGCGTGACTCGTACTCCGTACCATGTTCATACATTGGTCCGGTTGTGATTGCAGGCACAAGGCCACACGTGTCCACAAATCCATTGAACGGCCAACGCCGGTACTCCGTAGTTGAAGTCATTTTACAAATTCGCCATGATTTGTGTCGGGATAGCGAATCTCAGCATCGCTTTTCGTTACTCGATATCTGAGATGACGACATGACGTGTGCGGCGTCTTTGGCTGGCAGCTGCTGCCCGGGAGTTCTGCTCCGGTGGAAGTCACGAACTCCGCCGGCTCGCTATGCGCGACCATATTCTTGTTTGCCTGTTCCGAGTAGAGGGTTGGTTCTCCGTAGTTCCCATGGGTCGACACACTTGGGTTTGATTGTCCAGCCCCTCCTGTCACATTACTATGCAACACGAATACCAGCAAGTATCTACAGTGCTGAATCTTGAGGGACAATTTGGAGTATTTCTGGAACCAAGTTGCGGCCGAGCAAGAGCACGGGGTAATTCAAAAGTAAAGCAAACAAGGCTTACGACTTGGTGCGGCCGCTCCGACCGCCAAAAGAAAAGAAGGGTCCATTTAAAGAGCACCCTCCTGGTGTAAAGGGCACCCCAACTGTGGCTGCGGTGGCTTAGGACAGCCGTTACCGGCCGCCCATAGTGATTCTCATAGAAACCAAGTAGTTGTTGTCCTCTGGAGACCGTAGTTATTATTAGAGAGCCCTACTTATTACGCGAGATTATAACTAGATTAAAGCTATCTATAACTATTGCAATGCTATAAGCTCTCGCGATGCCTTTAAAAACGCCTCTTCTGCATTAATTTATGCCTAAATCCAGGTATTAATATCTCCCTTATAGTCTGTAGGAATATTCTAATTAAACTAAGAGGTATCCTTATTAGTAATCCCCTTAGATAATGCTAATTCTGATAATGTTATAATATCTAATGCTACTAAGTTATCCCCTATTATCGCGTCCTCTTCTATATCTTTAATTGCATCTAGAGCTCTTAAATATGCTTAAGGCTATACCGTACCTAGCTTATAAGCATTACTAGATTCTAGCCTCTGGAGCCCTATAGCTATTGTAGTTATTTAAGTTGAATTAATCGCGGCCAGCGCTGTTAAAGGTGGTGTAATAGACGCGTTAGCCTTGCGATTCTCATGACCTTTAGCTTCCTTAACTGCTTAAGCGCGTTTAAATAGCAAAGGATCCTAGCGGGCGTGCTATAAGATATCTATACTCTTTTCTAACCTAAGAGCCCCCTTTAGCCTGCCTTTTCCCCTAATAATTAGAGGCTTAAATAGTCTAATTAAAGTATGGTTATCCTCTAGGGGCTGCTCGCGATATCATTGCTAATGCGGATTAATCTCCTCCACTTTAATTAGTTAATTATTATAAATTCGCTGCTAAATTCGATGCCTGCAGAGGACCCTAAGGGCTATAATATAATAGCAGGGCAGGTATAAGGTCTTTAATGCCTTACTATAGTCTCCTTTAAGGGCTTTAAGAGCTATATCCTCCTTAATTATAAGCTATAGTGTAATATAAGAAACCTAATCGCAAATTAGCTGATAAAGCGGTTTACGGGTATAATTTAACGTCTTATTATACCTCTAGAGCTTATAACTCTGAATCTCCGCGAATTAATACACCTAGAAGGCATTTAGATATTAAAAACAGAGGCTAAGTCACCTATATTACCCTAAAGGAACCGCTTAATTACTGCATTTGCAGACTCTATAATAGATATTATAAGATAACTAAAATGCTTAAGCTTATTAATAAAGTAGCGCACGATTTTTCCCTTCTATAGCTTAATCTAGGTTTTTAATATATAATTAACTGCCTACTCTAGGAAGCGCCTAGGCTCTTTAAAACGCGTTAGCTATTATTTAAATGCTAATTCTGTATTGGATTATATAAGCTTATTCCACGCATTAAGGAAGCTTATAAAGGCTAGTGCGCGTAGTGTTTTTTTATTACGTGATTGTACGTTACCTTTAGGAAATACTGCTTGCACTTTGCGAGTATATTTATATTAACGTGCCACTAGCAAAGAATGTGTGGGATATTAGTAAAGCCTAGGTACTCTTTAATAGCTTATAGTAATCTAAGATTATAATCCGTAATAACCACCTAGGGCTTCGTAATGCCTTACGAAGTAAGAAGCTTGCTAATAGTATTAATAACCTATAGGAAGTCTTCCTTAGTCTCTCCGCTTATAAAGTAAGAGGCAAATTAAAAGGTTTTGTTATAAGAAGTGACCCTATAGGCATTAAATAACGGCATATTAAATCGATTTGTTTTATATATATTATTATAGAGATGAATATCTAGATGTGATTTTAAAAGTTTAAGCCCTAAGAGTGGAGTAATAAAAAGCCTTATAATCTAACTATTAGAGCTTTGTGAATCTTTATAGAAGTAAGAGGAGGGATTCTCTTAAAGCTGGTTATAGAGCTATTTAATCTCTATGTGGCTATTAAGCTTGCGTTAATAATGCTAGCGGATGTAGTTATAGATATTAAATTACGTAATGCCCTTAATGCTATTAGAATTATTATAATAGAGGTGCTTAAGGATTTGAAGAGGAGGGATTCCACTGTTATAAAGGGAGATAATCTTGCCTTTTACCTTTTGAACTTTAGCTTGCTAGATCTATAGAAGCGACGAAGGATTAAGCTTATAATTATGATTACAGGCTTTAGCTCTGCAGAGGCAATAAACACTATTCTCTATACCTATTATAAGCTTAAAGGGGCACTCTATTATCTATAAGCTTGTTATTAATCAGGCTTAAGTCCTATAAGCCTTAGGATTGTGCTTTGACACGTATCTGTGACCCTTATAGCATTATAGTATAATTCTCGTGGGATTCTTTGCATTAGGCTTGCTCTTATAGATTATAATAGCAAAACCTAGGTTATAACAGGTAGAATTAATAGCAGCTCTAATATTATTAAGGCTGCTAAAGGTCTTAGAGTAAAGAGACTCTATTTTAGGCGCTTGTGGTGGCAATAACTAGGTAGTAATAGCTTTGTTAAAGATTACAAAAAAACGTAAATAAACGCGATTATAGGATGCAAGCCCTAAGCCTATGTTGTGTCATAGCTAATTTACATACAAGTCCCGATACCGGCTGTCGTGGGTCCCCAGCCACAGTTTGGGGTGCCCTTTACACCAGGAGGGGTGCTCTTTAAATGGACCCGAAAAGAAACAACGACCATTTGGAAGAGATGATTGTCAGGCGGCGGAAACATGGTGTGTGTATGTAGCTACAACTTTCACATGGAACGGCCGGACGTGTACGGGACTTGACCTCGGGACGGGCTGCACCAGTTTGACCACCGAAGCCAGCAAAGAGCCCAGGTGACCGTCAAACCGTCAAAGTGCCAGAGCGTAGTCTGGGGCATCATGACCCCTTTGATGAGCTGGCACCGACAGCTCGGGCTGGGATGGATGGCTACGTTGATGTATCAAATTCCGGCCCGTGAGCGATTGGAAGGACCCTGACGATTTGGCCTGATGCAACAACCCCTTCCCCACGGGATTGAAATCGATTCGCAACTCCCTGAGCGCTTCTCACGGCGTGCAGATTCTAGATACTCGATGCATTGCTACGTCGCCGCCTCGTCAAGGTGGCCGAGATGTCGGCTGAAAGCTGGCATTGCCGAAATCAGGCCTCGTGATCTTAGGATGTATGTATATCTGGCGCCAAAACCCCAGCAAACGGAGCAATCGACTGGCTCCCGAAACCTGGTCAACATGTGAATCGGAATGCCATTCTCCGCGAGCACAGAGGCGGTTTCGAGGAGGTGAGGCGCGGCGGAGCAATTACCTGCCGTTTGCAGCAGAGTAGCGGTAGATCAGCGTCAGCAATAGGCTATTTTTGCACTGCGATTGCCTGAGAGCAAGTTTTTTTTTTTTCCCCATCTACCTATTTGTGTGCTTGTCTGTACCGCCTGGGGCCGATTACATGATGGTGGAAGCGATGGGTTTGCGTCACAAGGTCAGGCGGACGGTGTGTTGGAGCCACTGAGGCCACGGACGGCGGGGAGCGTCGGACTCCCAAGGCAGGACTGGTCCCCAATTGAAATCATTTTCTAGCATTCACAGGCACGTTGCAGGCCATGGTCGATTTCATTTGTTCTCAAAAGCGCTCTGGATGACGATGCACACGAGGGACCACATGAGGGACCGAATCGACTGGCCATGGAGGCACTCACCTGATATAGTTGCAAGCGAGAGCGAGATGACATCCAGTGAGAAGGGCGTGAGCGGCACCACTGATTCCCCGAGGCCGGCATCGACTCCTTGGTCAGCAACTTGTAATCCGCAACGTCCAGTTGACGAGGTGGAGGGAGTGAGGTTCGTGCCCGACGGCGGGCAACAAAACCGACAACTTGACAACATGACTCGCACAGCTTCCTGCAAAGCATAGATTACCCCGTACGGAGAGTACCTGGAGCCTCGAGACTTGATGTGCGCCAGAACAGGCCACTCGGTGGCACTCACTCACTGGAGTAGGCGGCCTGAGCGAAGACATTTATTTGTCCCCGGAGCAAGCAGCCGGCCTGCCGGTGTGGCCTCGATCAAGATGAAGGAGGCCGCGTTTGTCCAGGAAAGTCGAGACGACTGACTAATGATAACTAATCAAGTAATTGTTGCCTCGATGTTGCCTCGACGAACCTGATGTTGGGTAGCGAGCGAGCGAGCTAGACGGGACCGGACCCGGATGCGGGCGGGAGCAACATGGGAGCAACATAACATAGGAGTAACATAGGACCAACATGGAGATCTCTCTCTGCCCAGTGCCTTGCGAGAAGAGCGCCGTCACCGTAGCGACCAGCCAAATTGCTTGTGCTTGTGCTTGTGCTTGTGTTTGTCTTGCCTTTGCCTGTAAAATGTACCGAGTACGGAGCACTTGACACTTGAGTTCTGGTCCGTTTGCATCTTTGCGCGTGACTGCCAGCTGTTTCAAGATCACGGGGAGCAACTGGTGTGAGAAGAGATACTCCGTAATCCGTAGACGTCTAGACACAGACACGTATTACATATTATCTGGTCTGGTCTGGGGAAAGGGGGCGCGCGAACGGGCCCCCACCCTCAGTAAAGAGACGGAGAGGATTTTACGGAGTAGACTTGGCCAAACGAATTGCGGAAGGAGCCTGCCTCGGGAACGGACCAACGAAGCGGAGCGTGCAGCATTCATCACATGATGGAACAATCCAGAGAGTCAAAACGGAGAGCGGGAGAGCGGGCGCAAAGGGATTAGCTGCAAATTGATTCGGCTAGACCTAAACCAGTGCTGTCCTCGTCGTCAAGAAGTCAAGAATACCCGACGTGGCAGGGAATTACCCTTTGGGAATAGTGTCATCACACGCTGACCCGAGGACAGCGAGAGAGCACGCCCCTCTCACCCCCCACACCCCAATTGCCCCCATACCCCCATGCCCCCATGCATGTGCATGCTGGTCTTGGATTCTTGTTACTGATCACAACAAGAGCGACCCGCCCTGATCGTTCCCAGCAGGCGGGCGGCGCCTCCGGCACATATTACTCTCACTTGTTTCGGCAACCTTTGCTGACTCGTCGCACCCCATGCCGGGCGCGGTCCCACGCCCTGCTCCTCTCCCCGGTACGTACCACATGGCTCCAACCCTTGCTTATGCTTGTTGGGTCCAGTGCTACAACCCACACCACAACTCACTCCCTTGGGCTCTCCTTCCCACCCATCCCACCTTCCAAGTCACTGGTCTATTCCCACCTTCATATCTATATCCTCTTCCCCGGACGCTCCTCCCACAGCTTTCTCTTGTCTACATCAAATAAATCCCTACCTACGACTAGACGACCTATTTCTTCCAAGGACACTCCGTCTCAATCACACATACATCGCAACCCTTCTTCACCCATTGCGAGCTGCAATCCAATTGTCTGGTTTCACCACTCTATTCCGCCACCGACTCTGCAAACGCGCACACGCCCTTTCGCACATGGATTAGTTCGCACTTCCTCAAGATCCCGTCAACGAACCATCCCTTCTTCTGGTGTCCAACAACACGAATTGGCGCATCGATTATATCACCGATCTCACGAGAACCTGCCGCTTGAAACTTTGCCAGCATTGCGAGCATTGAAAGGCTCCCGTCCTGCGCCTTCACCATCTCCCCGCAGCAAGCCCTGCGACAGCAAGGCACGCTTCCTTCGCCACGCCACCTCGATTCAACTCTCCCAAACGCCACAACCAACACTGCTAGAGACACAAGAATCTCATCTGGCAGCGATGCCTTATCGTTTAGACACGCACGTCTTGACAGTCGACGCCAACGTCATCCACAAGGTTGATACCGCCAATCCTGCCAACTTGTATAGCATGTGGACCGGTCAGTAATTTTCCTTTGGCCATTCCATCAACATCCACCTCGCACAGTCATGCTGACAGACTTTTTTTTTTTTTTTTTGTGAGCAGTCTTTTCCCGCTGCGCCGACTCAGTAGAACAAGGCCGACGGCTAGAAAATCTGAGCTGGCGTATCTGGCAAAGAGAGCAGCTTGTCGATTCTTCAAACAAGCGCGCCACTTCGGCACACACCATCATTACCTCCTCCATCGCCATCCCTCAGAACGTGCCCACCGAGTCAAGGTTACAAGAAGTTCCTCAGCTGTCAGGCAGTGTCGACTCACTAGCCGACGACGAGGCCGTTGAACTGACTTCGGTATCCGCCCCTTTGAGATTCGACCCAGAATCCATCGATTAGATTCATCTGCCAGCCGACGCGATCGTCACATTAGCTCCGACGACTTTGAGAAAATGATTGTGTCCATCGTGAAAGACAAGGCACCTCTCTCTGCACCATCACAATCGTCGCCACTCATGGCAGCCACCAAGAAGGAGCTTGCCGTCTCAGCTACTCCTGCCCTGGTGCGATCAGGTTCTTCTACCACCACCACCACCACCACCACCACCGAGTCCCAATCATCCGAAGGGCCTTCCGAAGATTCACATCCATCCCTCTTCCAACAACCACAGAGACTAATCAAGTTCGAGCCCCGATTTTCCCAGAGCCTGCTGCTGCCGCTTCACTACAATTACCCCTTCCAGAGCCCAGCTCGTCACCAGCTGCCAAACATGTCCAACCCAAGAAGCAGCCAGCCCGTTTCGCTCTCGGAGGATCTTGCTCTTCTAGCGAACAGAGCCAGAGTATCGAGAACCTCAAGGCTAGTGCCGTGCTCGCCAAGAAGCCCATTTTCCAGATTGGTGATTCTTCTGGAGAGGAGTCCTCAAGAGCTCCGTTCACTCAGCCATGCCCCCAACTGTTCACGTCAGCAACCTGAGTTCCCAGGCTTCGCAGCAGAACGAGTCTGCCGTAGACTCTGACACTGAAGCCGAGTATCTTGATGAGAGCGCCATCGATGATGACGATGATTCTTCCGAATGGGAAGATTCCGTCGAGGACAGCGGCAAGTCTAGCGTCGACGACAAATTCTTTCAGCGGGTTGAATCGAAAGCCAACCTCACCTCCCGGCCTTCCCTGATCACTCTGATGCTCGCGCAGAATGAGCGGGCCAAGACCCTGGGCAGTCATGCCTCACAGTCCACTCCCGCCATTCAGCGAACGCGTGCTGCTCCCAATGGCCATTGCCTGGGCGGTTCCCCAACGATTCCGACGAGTCCCCTCTCATGATGAAGGGTATGCGGCCTTCGGGACTCAAGCCCATTAGCGAAATTCCCGATCCGGTGCCCAGGCCATCACGGCGACTGCAACCCACATCCCCTTCCAGCCGGCACTCTCCTCGAACTACTCGGCGGAACATGCTGGCCACGGAGCTCACCGAATCACTTCGACGACATCTCCTGTGGGAGCGACAACAGAAGACTATGACGGCCAAGGCATCGCTAAAGCGCCGTCACACTTCTCATGATGTTGCCAATCTGAAGCAGTATCCCGACAAAGTATGTCTGAAGCCCAGTGAGGATGTCGAAGCCCGCAGCTGGAACCAATACTTCTCCAAGGAAGCTTTGAACGGATACCACTCCAAGGGGTGGTAAACCAGTCCGCAAGCCTCCTCCTCCCAGCCCTTGTTTTTTTTTACTCTATGTGGCTTGAAAGGAGGGATGAAATTTTTCCTAATTACACTACACGCACACATCTACTCATTCAGCGACAACAACGTCTTCCGAAATCAACGACGAGAGTCTGGGTTTCCAACCCCGATTTATTGAGCGAGCAATTATAGCGCCACACGCATATCAACGCGTGCCAGCAAGTGTCTTGTTTTGGGGACGCTGGGAGACACTTACATCGTGTGCTCCAATAGCGTCGCTTGAACACGGCGTGCTGGACCCTAATGTCTTATTTCATTCCATTACAAAAACCGATTTGCACTTTGCGAGGCGTTGCATCTCTTCCATTTTTCTTTTCTTCATACCAATTGATACCATGCATGGTCTGGACATGCCGGCTCCGCAGTGGAGCGCACGCATTCATATGTTTTATTTGATTGGCTCAGGGCACATGTATATTCTATTCGAACGGAACGGGGTATGGAATTATTACATGGACATTCTACAAGGGCGACCTTGAACAGGACTTGTCTACATGTACTCCGTAGTGAGTGCCTTGGTGAGCAAAAGGGGGCTCTGGTGGTTCCTGCCGATGCAGGCCAGTAGGGCAGGGCGAAAAGTTACACAGCAAAAAAGCAGGCGGAGATAAAAGTGTGGAGGCGGATTTCGAAGAACAAAGAAGAAGCCGAGAGGCAGAAAGGTGGAACACCGGGCACAGGAGTCCATGATGTGAGCTTGCTACGTAAAGGACAAGACAAAATGAAGTAGCTCCAACTCTTCCATGTGTGAATATGATGAATCTTCAAGAGTGAATGAAGCTGCTTGACCACGTAGCGTGGAGGGAAAGCTTGTCAATGTGTGTTGCAACGATTATGATTGGCTGGTGTGACGAAATGGCACCTGAGCACGTGTCACGAGCAGCAGTCATAGTCTCATAGACTTTCTGTACGGATTGCCGAAGGCCGAAGTTGTGGACGCAAGGAGTGCATGAATATTATGGGTAAATTCCCAATTGACCTAACCGCCTGACAAAGAAGCAGGCATGTGAAGCGCACCGAGTACGGAATATGAAAAGTACAGATGATACCGTGCGCGCCGCCAAACGCAGCCCTCCACCGCTGGGCACATGCCGAAGTTTTCTTCTTCTTCTCAAGTGCATACATACATATGCAATTGCGGCGGGGCTTCCTGCCTCCCCTCAAGGTTTTTTTTTTTTTCCCAAAGTGGTCTTCACGTTTTGTTATGAGCAAATGTCGGACCGATTCGTGCTCCGTACCCAGCTGATTGTCGGTGGGAAGTTTTCACCGACGCGCCGTGTACGAGGGGCGTTTCCGCATTTTGATTTTGATTTTTTTTTTTTTAATGTGGGAAATTTGCGTCCCATGTTGGCCTGGAGCGTCTCGGGTGCGGATCCGGCGTATAGCCCCTGTGAAATTTACACGGGCTTAGGACTGGTTGTTGGGCTAATTATGGGTTGTCATTCGCGTAGGTGGGGGATATAAATTCTTTGTTTGATGAAGCTGTGTGTATGTATTTTTCGATGGGCGTAGGGGCCCTACTTACATACTAATAGATCCACTCTTTAGGGCTAATATGTAGTTGGTGGTTAGTCCGCGTGGGGCTTGTAGTCGTTATAATCAAAGGGTTACTCCGTAGACTGTGCAGAATCTTGGGGTCCTCATGCCAAGCGGGGTTTTCGCACGGGCCTAATAAAAAAATCTCTTCTTTTCCATAGGATGCCTTTTTTTTTTTTTTTGCAATTTTCTTTTCTTTTTGTCATTTTCTAGTATAGGGAGAACAAAAGTAGGTCAGGACAAGCAAATAAAAAAATCTCCTTCTTTATTTCATAGCCTAAATCTTGTGAAATGCTGTAAAATGCTATGGAGAAAGAGGGGATGATTGAACGTGATTTGAAATTTCATCGGCTCCCCTAGCACGTGTTGGTTTTTTTTTTTTTTTTTTTTCTCGTTCTTAGTCGCACTTGGCGGGGCTTGGCGGCTCCGGGGCCGCGGCAGGATGGTTATGACACGGTGGTTGTGGCGGTGGCTTGCTTTTCGATCTGGTGTGGTGTGGTGTCTGGTACCCTTGTACTTTGTACATGTAGAAACTGCCGGTTGGGAAAAGAAAGTGTCGGTTTTTTTTTTTTTTTTTTTTTTTTTTTGTCTTAGAGGCCGGCTTGCGTTGGCGAAAAGTGCCCAACGCCGAGCATGTCTTTTGCATCCGATGATCATCTGCACACGAAAAGGACAGGCACCTGCCCACCTGTCGGCGACTTTTAACGAAAAAAATGGCTCAAATTCGGATTTCAAACCGAGGTATCCAGTAATAATTATGGGCAGGCTTGATTTTTTTTTTTGCCTGGCCATATGTTGTACATTGCCGCATGCAGCTTCTTCTCCAACGTCGAATGTGGGGAGGATGCATGTCTGCGAACGGCCAGAATCACAAGAATAAAACACGGAAGGAAATTGATACTGGAATAAAAGAAACAATTTATTATTAGACGCGAAATTAAATAAACCATGGTTTGATTCACGGGTCATTTCCTTTCCTTCTATCTCCCATCCGTGCCTCGTATATATCTGGGCCCAATGTGAAAAGGTCTCGGCAAGAGAGATAATTGAATGCCCCCGCCCACCATGTGAAAAGAAAGCATTCTTTGGCATTGCTGAACACAACACAACACAACACAAAAACAGCCAGGCACACACACCCAGTGCCGCGGCCCCGACACGCAAGGCCACATCCATCTCAGGTCGTTTCCATCCGTTTCCATCCGCCGGGGTAACGGATGGGGACGCGAACGCTTCGAGGGGCGCTTTTGGGTCACAAGCGCATCTCGTGACAGTTTCCAGATCGAGCGCCGAGGGAACGAATTGAACAAGTGAACCCAACCTCTTGCATCTTGGTACAACGCCACCATTCGAGCAGAGGGCAAGTTTTTCGTCTGCATGAAATTAGATATGTAGTCCCGGCCTCATGGATGTGCATCAGCAAGAAACGTTGGAGCCCCTTGCCCTGGTGACGGGGGTCGGTGCTATCCTTTGGGGTCTTTGTACACAATCCACGAACCGGTGTAGAGTTTGCACCGACTTTGCACGGTACAAGTTCTATGCGGATATATATAGGGCGGCTACTTTATACTATCCCTTTATACCGATATAAAGTTTTTATACATACTATATAAAGTGCTAACTTTATGCCCCAAAAATTAGTAAAAAAAAAGTTAGAAAAAGTAGGGAAAACTAAGGTATTCTAACCTATTATAGGCATTTACGTAGCCCTACCTAAAAGGATATAGTGTTTATGTAATTTCATGGACAAGAATTTCCATGTAATTTGGCTAATAAAAATGGCTAGCGCGTCTGTCTTCCCGTGTGTACTACAAGGCAACTATTTCCATACATGGAGTCGTAGCCATTTCCATAGCTTTTCGCAATGCGACGAATGCATCTCGAGGATATCACGCTCTTCATCAGAAGCATGATTTTTAAATTAAATGCGCTATCCTGGTGAAGGGCGGATTTTCCATCAAGGTTTATGTACTATTCTTTCTCCGTACATGTATGTACATAGACAAAAACGGTTTGGGGACGGGGTTGTTATTAGCGTTATTAGCCGCCCCGCGGAAGATGCCGTTTGTTAGTGATGGAAGATGCCGGTGATGCGCCTGCTTGCTAATGCCGGGCTTTATTTAGGCTGTATTCGTCAAGTGACAGTTGCCCTGCATCTGCATCTGCATGCCATTATTTTTGCACTCGCATTGACTCCTCATACCGTCTTGCTCTCGCAAGGAGTGAGAAAAGGAACCGTTCATCTGGGAGGGAACTTTGATGATGCATCTCAGTTCAATGATACTATACATACTCCGCACTCTACGCCATATGACCCCGGAGTAATCTGTTCGACGCCAGGATACCCATTTTCAAACACGGGCTTGTCCGTATTATATTACCTACAGTATATATTCGAAGCAGGTTCCAAACTGCCCCCAGCCCATTGACCAGGAAACTCCTGGCCCGGAATCTCGGGCTAGAGTGCTTGGGCAAGAAAGAAAGAAAGAAAGCTAGTGGTTTTGATGGGTTTTGATCTGGCAGGTCAGGCCGACCCTTGTATGTACATACGACGAGTTAAGGGTCTGGAAGCTTCCTCCCCACGTTCTTTTGATCGTGGACAAGGGCAAGGTTCCAGGAGGGGTGTGAGTTGGCTAAATGGGTATTCCAAAATTCAAAATGCATTGTTGATTTTGATGTGTTTTTTTCTTCTTTTTGAAAAGAGCCTTGGGAAAGAACGGGAGGAGCAGAACCACCTTCTTGTTCAAGCGTTACCGATTCCAGGGAAACGGTACCACGATCGTGATGCATGTGCATCCTTCGTCCGATGTTGACTGCATATTCGTCATGCACTCAATCCACAGAGTAAGTTTGCTGTATTTGTCAACTTGGAAATATTTAGTTGTCCATCCATCTCCCACACTGGGCACTGGGCACTGGGCACCCAAGACGGCGCTTAGTACTGCTTCTCCGTTTAATCCGTAAATTAAAATAATAATAATAATAATAATAAAAAGTGTGAATCAGAGAGAGAGGGGAGAGCGCGGATGAACCGCCGTGTCCTGCTCATTTCGTTTTCAGTGGCCAAATTGGAAGCAGCAGGGGCCCTTGCCGCCCACCAGCCCCTTCCTCCTTCCTCCTTCTCCTCCTTCCGTGGGAGCCCCAAGCACCAAGCACCAACTGCCAACTGGACGGCCCCCTGCGCCCTGATCCCTCATCCACTCAGCGGGACACCGGGAGGAGCGCCCGGCGTGTCACCTTGTCTACTCCATACTCAGTAGCGTCTGTCAGTTGAACCGGGAAACAAAGGGCCTTTCCCCAGAACCTGCGAACGAACCTGCGAACCTGCGAACCTGCGAAACTGAGACATTGAGATACTGAAATACCGAGATACTATCTGCATGGTAAGTGATGATGTACTCCCAGTCGCCCAACGACAGACACCCTTTGCAATCAATCACCTGCTTTTGTAGCCGAGGCGCTGCACACAAGGCCATGCATGATTCATCATCATCAAGCACATACTCCGACTCCGACTCCGTACGTCAACAAGCGCATATTCACTCCGTGGTAGGCGAATCACCGTCAGAAGACGTGCCAGAAGATGTGCCAGTCATGGGCTGCAACGAATCAGCGTCCAATGTTAGACGTCAACGGCTGTCACATTGGACGGCCAGGTACGGAGTAGATGCATGTGGGTGGGAAAAGGGGATCGACTGCACGGCGGCTATTATGTTCAATACATATGTACGACAGCGTCTCGCGGCTGGCGTGTACATACATATGTAGGTCTCGTGTACCTGTAGCCCAAGGTCTGGCTGGATGGATCAGGAAGAGTTGGCCGATGTCAGGACTCAGCACCACAACCTTGACCCATGCTTTCCAATGAGAACCCACCGAGTCCTCATTCCCTTTTGCATCCCTCAGCCTCTTGTACTTTCTCGGGTCCTTGCGACTCATGGTCCTCTGATCCCGTGTTCCCTTGCCTCCTCCCAGAATCCCCTTCCCTTCTTGCCGATGACGCTGCGTCCGCAGAACCCGCAGGCCTCGACCATGAACTTCTGCTCCCGACTGCACCAGCCGCAGACCATGCGGTTTGCCCATTCATTCACGTGGTCTTCCTTGTCGTCATGACACTTGTCGCATGGATGAACGCGGTTGCAACATGAGAACCGGAACCAGCGGTACGACTTGCGGTAGTGAGGGCAGGTGCCTCTGTCGGCGAGAGCTTCTCCGGCATGGAGGCCCAGCTTCTCCGTCTTGCGCCGTGCGCCGGCTGCCGGTGGAGGCAGCGACCCGGGCGAGACGAAGAGGAACTTGACCTCGGGAATCTTGAAGGTGAATTTGCCGTGGCATTCGCGGCAGACATTGGTCATAGTCTCACCCTAACCGATACGAGCCCTTGGCCGGCACTTGAGCACCGCGCACAGGTTGGCACAAAGGTGCTCGGGAGCATGTCTGCCACTTTGCAGCCGGATACATCAACGAATCCGGCGCGAGAAGAGTGCTCGTGAACCAAGGTCTGGCCGAACTTGGCTGTGAGCTGCGTGCCGCATTTTTGCAGCTCGCCGTCTTCTCGGCCCCGGGCTTTAAGCCCGTGATATCATTCGTAGTTTTGCATCGCTCGCACTTGACGCTGATGCTCAGAATTGAAACCTGTAGCACTTCAATGCCGTGGAGCTCAATGCAAGGAAACGACATCATGGTGCCCTTCTCTACAGTCTCGGTCGGGTGCGAAAGTGCCAAAGCCTCGCCGTCTCCATCGCGTAGCGCCACACCGCCATCGTCGTCGTCATCATCTGTGCCAGAGTACGACTCACTGGAATCTTCCGCCTCCTCATCGCCACTCTCTTGAGGATAGTCCCATTCTGGCGGCCGTGGGATAACCTTGATGTGACTTCTCTCATCAGTTGATAGCTTGAGGGGCCAGCATCCGGTATCTCGGACTGGGCTTCATTCAAAACCTCTGCTGGTTTCTGGGCCTCGACTTTCTCAGCCGACTCCTTGGCCTGCTTAGCCAGTACATGTAGACTCTGAGCCAGATAGTTCATGTGGCTCATGAGAGACATGGACTTTTGCCCAGCTGCTCGTTTGGTGAACAGCTCCTCCACTGGCTCCGCATCAACAGCATCTGCCTCGTTGAGTTGGATCCTCAGGTCTTGCAGCGGGTACAAGAGGGGTACTATCAAATGGAGACTATTCACTGAATGCAGTCCAGTCGGCAACTCATTCCTTCTTTTCGGCTCAATGGGCAAAGTGAAGACGATACCGTCTGCAGATCGTCGAAATCGGGGCAAACGACCCATGCGCGCTTCCAGCTGACGCACTTCTTGCGCTCTTTTGCCTTGGCGTCAGCAATCTCTTCTCTGGACCAGGACGGCTCAGGAACGTATATTCTTGATGCAGACTTTGGCTTCACAGCCTCGTTACTGGGGGCGGGCGTCGCCGACTGCTTCACGGAGCCAGTGGCGTCAATGTGTCTCATATCTTTGAACGCAACCAGCTTTACGATCTCTGTCCTTTCTTCAGACAAAAGTTTCTCCAGGTTCTTGTCTAAAGCGTTGACAATAGAGAGAATTGTGGCGCCTTTCCTTTCTCTGGCCAGCCTATCCCATCCTCTCTCGATGTTGATTCCGAAGCCTCGAGGGATGTTGCTATTCCGCACGTGCAGCCCCGGCCTTTCGGCTGGATACTGTGCCGGAACGCGAACATCACACTCAAGATGCGTCAATTCGAACGGAAAATCGGGATCCGAAGGCTTGAGCTTGAACACCAAAGAGGTGACTCCGTCCCCGACGGTTGACTCTTTGGGAGAGAATCGTCGTCGGAGTTGCTCGAGTTGGTATCCACGGGGTCCTCGGCCTGCGACGAGGGAATCGGCTTTGGCACAACACGGGATGTAGAGGGCTCCAGGACGGCCTGTCTACGGGTTGGTGGTGAAGAACCATCTCTCTGCGTCTCCAAGGCAATCATGGTTAAATGGCACGATCCTTTGCCAGTGATTTATGGATGGAATGGTGGATGACGTGAGGGAGCTTCGCTTTCTATAATATTTTCCTGAACAAAGGCAAGAAACAACGCCGTCCGCGAAGGAGGATATGTACAGACAAATGAATAAGAATAATCAATTTGATGAGGGGAACAGGAACAGTCAGTCGAAGAGGATGAGAAGACGGCGAGAGAAATTATGAAGAAAATAAATCTCCAGTCCAAGACGTTGATTGAGCTTCGTTGAAAGTGGGGTGCAGGCGGGGCTGCGTCTTGCTGCTTTCCAGATCGAGCCGTGTCAGCAATTCTGCCCCTAATAATTCAATACTTAGAATGGCTCATCCTGTGAGTCAGAGTCGTAGTCATTCAGCTTTTCGCAATGCGACGAATGCATCTCGAGGATATCATTGTATCGTGCTGCATGGTTCGACTGGCGTCAAGTCCGACGTCAGCACTGGCAAAGAACTATTGAGGCGGCAATGTGTAATGAAACCACAGCAGATGCTGTTATGTGGTGATGTATTTACGACATGGTCCATCCATATCAAGTTGATGGCTTTTCTCCTCCACTACGCTGGCATACCTTTGTAACGCAATTCACATTGCTGAACAGGTGAATGACATGACAACAGCGCAGAACTAGATCGAGTGTGTTGGACACATGTTCTGCACGACTCACCATAGGTCAGGGGCAACGATCTCATCATCACCGTTCATTTTCTTGCAAACAAGACACCTCATGTCCTTTCTTCCCTTGATCTCAGTACACGCAATCTGCCTGCCCCTTCCATGTCATCAATTGATGATGTCCACATCTCCATGTCTCGGATAGTTCAGCAACTTCGGAATCCACATCGCGGAGTAAGCCATGATGTCGAGAACAATGGAGGATCGAGGATGATGTGTTGTCTCTTGCCCCCTCCGTCTCCGCGAAACATGGCACATGCACCATTTTACCAGCAATGGCACGAGCGCAGGCCCACGACTTTTCGGTACAGTAAAAGGACAGTAATTCGGAGCTAAGAGTGACAAGAGGAGAGGGGCGTGTCAAGTATCGTGGGGAAGTCCTGCAGAAACTGGGTTTCGCAGATGCTACAATTGTCAACACGATGGCTTGATGCGCCGCAGGTGTGCATCGGACATGCAGCAAAGCCAAGGGTCGGCCACGTCGATGCAGTAACAAATAAGCATCATCAAATGTACAGGTGGGTAGGTTTTTTCAATCTCGGGAAAGTTGGCGGTGACTCGACCATGGCATATGGAATATAGAATACGGGAAACGGAATATGTGTCGTGCCGTGTCGTATCGTGTCCTGCCGGTAATTGAATCGCTCGTTGGAGTGGAGAGTCTTCGTGACCACCATGAGGTGAGCTGTTCTGTGCCAGGTGAGCCCGACTTCATGACTTCATGGCCAACTCATCAACTAAATCATCACGTAGGCAGGGCCCGTGAATGCATTGGCATCTTCACCGCAAGAACTAGTTGCTCGAGCATGTGTGTAAAGGAGGGGCGTATGGGCCACCCAGATCTCTTGGATCTAATCTAGGCAATCTCCTGCCTTTAACGTGAAACCGATACCTTCCCGCGGGCGCATTCGAGGTGAGATTCGTTCTGAATTATGCTCTTTGGGCCGCGCTGTCGAGGTCAACTTGCCACGAGGGTGCGATTGAGACGTAGGAGACAACCGTTGGGATGCATCGGGGTGCATGGGGGTGGATTGACAACTCAGCATTCCTCAGGCAGATGACCCAGATGGGTCGACCGACCCCAGGGCCAGGCGCAGATGGGGGAGGCGTGGTTCCGGAAGGAGCAGCCCAGAGGGCGGTGAGGGAGGTCTGGAGGGCCGAGTAACCCACTTTTAAAGAAAAAAATTAAATTATTAAATAAAGTTGATGGTGACGAGGGTGCATCTACTAGACTGACCGTTACGAAAACGACTGCGGCCCGGGACGCCAAGATGATTCATTACCAGCCATCACACTTGTTGTTGAGCATGTGTGTTTCTGGAAATTCGAAAGAGTAATCAGAGTAGATGGAAACACACTTTGTTCCTCCTTGACAACGGACAAGCCGCATTCTTGTGTGATTTACTCCCAGCGCGCTTCCATCCACACATCCCCTCCGTTTTCTTTCATGGTTGAGGCCACATACAGTACACATGCCTCAAAAGCAAGAGCTTCCAAGAAGCTCGAGTCAGGCTCACACCAATGTGAAAAAGTCAACAGATCAAGGTAAAACCTCAGACATCCTATGATTCAGGCCAACTCGATCCGCACCCGAGTGGCACCCTCCGGAACAGACGGTGAGAGTCGCCCGCGTCCGCCACTCTCCGCCACGCTGCAAGCAGTCCCGTCTGCTGACGGAGCAAAAACACCAGACGGCTCTCCGCCGGACTGGACGTGAATCCTGAATGTCCCACCGGTCTCGGTGCACCGAGGCTGGGCCATGCTGTCCCTGGCCGCCTGAAGACGTGCATGCGCCGAGGTGGGAGGGAGCGGCGTGTACATGAGCGAATGCAACCTCACCTCACAAACCCCGTCGCTGTGTACGGATTACCGAGTGTACGGATTACCGAGTGTACGGAGTAGAGTTTACGGAAAACGAAGTAAGCGGCAGGGCGCCGGTGTGTTGCACAAATGCTAATATTGCGCTGTGGTCGACCAGAAATCTTCATCTACGCCGGGAGTACCGCTTCAGCTGCAGCTGCAGCTGCGCAGTTGCGGTTGCATTTGCATTTGCATTTGCGCAAGGCTGTCTGCCCGCCCGGCTGATGAGGGTTGCCTCCCGATGACAAACATGACGCTCTCGTAATCTGGGTCCAACGCTGACATTACCACATGGTGAACAGATGGAGATACTTGCTCTGCATGCATACGCCGGACCAAGTAAACGGAACACGCAGGATGGGGGCTATTTCTGATACAACCTTGAATTCAAAAATAAAATAAATGCATTCGATATTCTCAGTGTTTAGATCACACGAGTTTAAAAAGACTCATCAGAAGTTAAAGGCAATAAATAAATCCCGGCTTGACCCGGTCCCTGCATCACCACGCGACGTTGTCCAGACGCGGACGCAAACCCAAATATTGAACTCTGGTCTCGGGCCGTCAAAACTTCTACCATCTTCTCTGGCACTACGGAGTATGGCGCCAACCCACGCGTCTTGGACCCAGTACATGACCTTGTCCGACCGGCGGCGATACCAGGCGGGCTGCTTCACGCCGCGCACTTGTCTCATGACGGGACAAGGGACTTTGACCATCTAAACGCCGTCTTCGTGGCCCTACTGATGCGAAACGAAATGCCATTTCTCGGTGTTTCTGAGATTGCGATACCCTCTCCGCTTGATGCCTCGTCGTCGCCATCACCGAGCCCCGTCATGCTTTACGGCTTACGCCAAACACCGGCATCGGCAAGCATCAGGACAAGCCTAATCTGTGCGCCATGCGACCATCTCCTCCACCGCCTCGTCGCATTCATCTCAAACTAGAAGCGTAATACGTGTGGATGGTGCACATGGATGGCACACATGGCTTTCTACGAGAACTTGCTGTGAGAACAAAACCCGCAGATTGTGCGACGCTGTTGTGGAGTGAAGATAGAATATATCCCGTGGAAACCGAACAAACATGAAGCTGAATCAGGATTACTCAGCGTTCGAAAAGCCATCATTGATTTCCCTGACAGTAAGTGAAGAGTGGTCATCGTTTCCGGCTCAAACCCGCCACGGTAAGCAATCGAGTGGCCCGTTCAAAGCTCGCTACTTCTATGACAGCCATCTCGTCTAGGGCCATCTTGGAAACAGCTCGGCCTTACGGAATTTACGCAACTTGCAAAGCAGTAAACCACAATGGGCAGGCACGTAGGGACGCTTGCAGTCGAAGAGATTTGAAGTAGCGGATGGTCCACCTCAACAATGCTGTGGCACAATGGAGTTATTATTAGTTGCTCCAGACTTGAGCAGAATAATGCAACAATGGGTTCTTTCAATGCGCGAAAGCTGCATTTCATCAGATGCAGCAACTGAAGATGCCTTCTCGACTTGGACATCTCCTTGAAAGACTACCAGCCTCATCTCCATAGCGGAGTTAATCGATGACATGTAGTATCATCTTGCCTGCAGTTCTTGGAGAAAGCTTTGTTGCGAATACATTCACAATTTGCGACCCTGCACATAGCTCTGTTCAGTAATTGATATGGCTGACTCGGTGTCGTGTCTGAACAGGTATGTTTTTGTCATTGTTTTTGTGTTTTGATTCATCGTTTTCGTATATTCCTTTCGTTCTTTTTGATTGTCTACCATGACCCTCTCTAAAAGTCGTTGTCATCCGCGCCCGAAACAATAACGTTGTTCACCTTCAGAACCATGCGACATAACTGTGTAGCCAGCTGAAGCTGCTGTTTCTTTCCAATCAACGGGTCGATGACGAAGGCGTCCTTCATATCGTAGTTACCACGCCCCATGCAGTCGACACCTAGCTTACCACGACCGCTCGGGCCAGCCTTGACCTGTTGGCTTTTCACTTCGGCCAGAGTAGAAATGGGGTTCAGGCCGCTGTTCTCGGCCAGCGTCATGGGAACGGTATCCAAAGCCTCTGAGAAAGCGCGCATGGCGTACTGCTCCAGACCAGGGGTTTTGACAGCAGCGTCTTCCACGGCTAATGAGCAGGCAATTTCAGCAGCACCGCCTCCGTAAACGACACGGTTATCTCGGACCAGATTTCTCACAACACACAGAGCATCGTGTAGTGATCGCTTGGCTTCGTCAATGATCTGCAGAGTCGTTTTAGTCCAAAATGTTTGCCCTTTGCTTTGCATCCAATCACGTAAAACCTACCATCTTGTTACTGCCGCGGCAGAACACAGTTACAGCGCGAGTGTTGGCACACTCCTCAATGACCAACATCTTCTCTCTCGTAGTGCCAAATATCATCTCTCGACAACACCGGCTGAGCCAAGTTTCTCAGGCGTAAGGTCTTCAAATCGGGGAACTATTCTGCCATTTGTGGCAATGGCGATGAGCTCAATCTCGGGGCCGCTGACCCATCTGACAGCTGGAAGCCCGTTTTGTAAGAGCAAGTGGTTGGCTTCATCGTCGAAGCCCCATTGACAGATAGCCAGGTTGGCACCGGTATCCTTGACCTGCTGAATCATTTCAATAAATTTCTCCTCTCGTAACTTTGAAGCTTTTTGAATTCCTCTACACTGGCGATTTCAAGCTTGTGCTTGGTCTTGGGTTTGGGAGGCTCGAAGGCGCAGGTCAAAATCGCAATCTTGGCATCGCGCACCTCCGAGGGCATCTGAGGGTGGGAGAAGTCTTTGTCAACGATGACGCCTTTCACGAGCAGAGTGTCCTCGAGAGAACCTCCGACCTTGCCATCAACCTTGATCAACTCGAAATCAACGTCTTTCGCGCCAGATCGGCAACGGATAGAACAGCATCGACGGCAATGTTGGCGAATTGATCGTGGGCTTTGGAGACAATTTTGCTCCCAAGCTTGTTCGTGCAACCTTGACTAAGTTGGCAGTTTCTGTTTTGGTGAACTCGATCGTGTCAGAGATTTTGTCCAATTCGGCGACGGCAATGTCACAAGCTTGATCGTAGCCATCAGCAATTCGGATGGGGTGGATGCCCTTGTCGATGAGATCGGCCGCTTGCTCCAGCAAAGCACCAGCCAGGACGACGACGCCGGTGGTACCATCGCCAATCTCGTCATCTTGGGACTTTGAAAGTTCGACCAAAAGCTTGGCGATGTGGTTGCTAACTTCCATTTGCTGCAGAATAGTGGCGCCGTCATTGGTGACGGTAATGTCTCCATCAGGAGAGATTAGGATCTTATCGAGGCCGCGGGGACCGAGAGAGGATTTGACAATGTTGGCAACGGTTCTCGCGGCGAGGATATGGGACTTGACGGCTTCATTTCCGAATTGACGTTTCTTTTTGCCTTGACTATGTATTTGTTAGCAACTCTTCCGTACGAACCAGCATGTATAGATTGTTGAACTGGGAGCGGCTTACTCCCTGACGATGATGAAGGGTCGACCTTGCTCATCCTTCATAACCGCCGCTGTTCAGACAGAATCGCAAGTTAGTTGTCAGGTCGCATTTTCGGGAGGCTTTGAGAGATCGTAATCACCATTGGAAACGTCCAAGTCTGCGGACTAATTGTCAGCTTGCCGATATTGACCATTTTCCCCTGTGAACTCGGAAAATTTAGCTGCACTTACTCAGTGACATCTTGGCGGCACTTGCCCAGAGGCTCAAGCTCTGATCGTCCTTTGCGTATAGTTTGAAAGCTTGCCGGCGAAACTGAGAGACTCCGAATCTTAATTTTAGGCTGTAGCTCGGAGCTTGTCGTCGTGGCCGAATTTTTGAATATTGGTGCTGCCTTGAACCGTCACCGTGCGGGACACGGGAAAAAGAAATCCCCGCCGCGCGTTGGCGTTTTGTTTTGTGGTCTGGTGGCTTCTGCAGGCTTCTGTAGCAGTCACAAATGGGGAAGGAGCTCCCGCCCCACTCCTACATCACAAAATTTTTCGCTAGAACCTAGTAGCTTTTTTTTCTTCTCTTATCATTAACCACTAGAACAGAAGGCAATTTATTACTTCATTTGAAAGCTCTAACCTTGTCATTAATCCTCGCTGTTGGCTAGAAGACATTTTTAGCGACCACGCCAGGAGTCGCAAAAACAAGACTTCCCTAAGTACTCCTAGAAAGTTATTACTTCCCTTGTTATTTCAGCTACCTATCCCTAGTTATAATCCCTACACTAATTCATCCTAGATTCCCCAGTTAGACAAGACATACTATAGGACCCATAGACTATAGAAGTGTTTCTTCTAGATTTAGCATTATTAGAATTATTAAAGTCATTATCCCTATTCTATCTAGCTATGCAGGAAGACTAACTACTACATAGTGGGACTAAAGATAAGGCTGTAATCTAACTCATAGGCTTCTTTAAGAAACTAAAGCCCTTATCTATAGTAGAACTACCCTTATTAGAATACTTAATAATAGAAGCCTGCAAACTACCTTCTTTAAGAGACATTAGAACTTTTAATGGTTTAATATCCGCTAGGCGTTAGTTAAGCCGCCTATAATAGGCATTTAAGACTGTTAACAAGGGTTAAGATATTAATCCTAATACCTTTATCTAAGCAATTAACATAGCTCTAGATAGAAGTGCTACTACCTTCCTTAATAGCTTAGAGTAGCTAAGGCTAATAGTCTCTAGAGCTAAACAAAACATAGCATTATCTGCGGACTTAGCAATTCTTTAACAATCTCTCTAGGAGAGATACCCTCCTAAGGTTATTAATAAAGAAGTGGAAGTAAGCACTAATATAAAGATACGTTAGGAAGAGGGTAAGGCCCTTACTACATATTACTCCTAGGTTTTAAATGTGCTTTATTATGCTAGAGGCAGAGATAAGCTAGTTATAAATAATAACCTACTTACCTTAATTAAAAGTTATACCCTTTAGGACTTTATTTATTAGTTTGTTTAGGGACTATATAATAAGTCTCTAATATAGGAGGCTATTAGTTAGAATATGCTAGCTGCTAATAGTCTTTAAGGAGCTTAAGAGCTTATTAAATAAGCTATTGCTATCTTAGAAGCAAAAGCTAATCTTACTAAATTAATAGCATAGGATGCGAAGATAACACTAATAGAGGAGTTTATTAAGCACTAGAGTAAATGCTCTGCTAATAAAGTGTTATCTTAAGCCTATAAGCTACCCCTAGGGTTTATAGAGGTGCTAGGAGGTTATAAATAGTAATTTACTCCTGTTAATGCCCTAATTGCTTAGCTTTAACCCTTATTGCCTTACTTTAGGTTTCTAGGGATGTGTGCTACCCTAGACCCTTATTAGTTTAATAGGTATTAGCCTATTCTCCCTATTAGCTAAACTTCTACGCCTGTAAATTAGCCTTATGTTTAGATATAATAGAGTAAAGGAATAGGTAATGTAAAGGATAGACCCTTAAATGGTTAGAGAGGGCCTAATTAAGGTAATTAATAGGAAATAGTACTAACTTACTATAGTTTTAGATAAATAGTATAGGACCTCCCTAAGCACTATAAGCTCTAATAATAGCGCTAAACTTTAGTCTATAGGGATATACTTTAGATCTAAGGCCTATATCTAAATTAAGGAACTAGTACATTAATAGTACTACGCTACTGCCTTATAGAGATGCCTGCTTTAAGTGTAGTATTGCTAGGCACTATGCTATAAATTACACTATAACTAGGAATAACTTACTATAGTAATGGGAATCCGCTTAGCTAAAGTTAATAACCCTTTCTCCTTAGAATAATAACTTATAGGTTCTTAGATAAGCTTATGCTAGGTCTGCTTAGGTATACCTAACTAGTGATAAACGCACTAATGCTAATATATCTAGAGTTATTAAAGAAGTTAGCTATAAATCCACTATAGGAGCTTAGTACGCTCTAATTAAACCTAGAACTATTATAGAGTTAATAGTAACTAAGGATTATTGCCTTAGCTAACTTAAGCGGAAGCCCTTAAGCTTATAGCAGTTTATAACTGCTAACTTATAGAAACTTAGGGTTAGAAGAGCTAATCTAAACGCTAGGGTAAAGGACGTTATAGATAAGGACAAACCACTAAAGCCACTCTTAAAAAGCTTGAAAATAGCTAACTAAGAGATATTAGAATCTATTGCCTAAGGGGCCTTATAGGTTATAACCCTTGTTATAAAAGCTAAGCTACCTTTAAAGAAATAGAAAGGTATAGTAATTAGTGATATTATTAAGGATAGAGATTAACCCCTAAAGTCGCTCCCTTAGTAAGGGAAAAGGTAATTAAACGGAATGCTTAGGCTCTAAGTAAGATTTAGGGACGTAATGTCAGGAGCAGAACAGCGACGGCATCCATGAGGGTGGCGATGGCATCGATGAGGGTGGAACCCAGCGGGGCACGGAGCTGAGGGCTAGCTGTGGGCTAGTTACGTGAGAGCTACGGGCTATTTAAAGGGGCTTTCCCACAAACAAAAGGAAAGGGCCAGAGATTGAACCTTTAAGCACCTACCCCTAGCTAGCAGATTAATAGCTACGACACTTTAATCTAACCTTCACTCTGTTATTCACTCCTAAGCCAAAAGCCTTAACAAATTAATCTCTCTTCCCTTTAGGGCAATAGACTATTAGTTAGATTAAGATATCTAGAATTCATTGCATAGCGACCTAATTAGGTAGTAGCTATAACTACGCTGCAGACAAGCAGGAGAATGTTACACTACTAAACCTAACTAGAGTAGTCCGCTAGTCCCTATTAGATAACTAGTAGAGCGGAACACTTATTAATAATAAGGAGGTAACACTGAATTAGTGCCTTAAAGAAGTAGTGACCTAGATACGTATTATAGAAAAGAGATAGAAACTCGCTTACTTATAGTAAAACCTATAGATAATAGAAGAAGCTATGTCCTTAGGTAACTCAGACGTAGGACCTATAAATACCCCTCCTTCGGCACCTTAGGTAGCACCTATTATGTAGCGATATAGCCTTGCGAAGACATAATTAAAAGCACCTATATACAAAGGGAACACTTTTAAGAGTCTTTAGAATTTCCTAGCGGATTTAAACGTGGCTTTTACTATAGATTATAGAACCTTTATAGATAATGTAACTAAGGTTGCTTACGCTAGCAGCTGCCTAGCAAATAACGCAAAGCAATAATAAATACGTTATGCAGCCACAGATAGTTATGTAAATTACTAGGGTTACACCTAGGACGGATTCATAGATTAGCTAAAGATAGGAACTATAGATAAGAATACATAGTGCTTAGAAGTAATAAGGATATTAATAGGTCTTAGACAAGAAAATCACTAATTATTCTAGATGTTTATAAAGATCTAGGGTAAGGCAGAGGCTAAGCTGCCTAAAGCGATTCCTAAATGCCTATAAATCTATATGTTTATTAATAGCCTTAATAACGCTATAAAGAAGCAGGTACTTAGCTAGGAGTTCCCTAAGAGTTAGACCTACCTAGTAGGCTAAGGAAGAAAGGCAGAGGTTATAACTAAAGGAGGCTAATTAAGCGATTAAGGTAATAATAGTTAGAAAAGATAACAACGTTTTACTTTACTAGAAAGGCCATAGTAACAAAGCAGTAAAGGAAAGATAAATTTGCTATTTACATGTTTTAAGTGTAGTAAGCTAGACATGCTTTACTAAGCTACACCAAACTAGATTACTCTATTTACAAGAGAAGCAACCATATAACAAAGACGCACAAGAGTAGCCGTAACTAGGCTAGAGACAAAGACCTATTAGACTTAAATAAGACCCCTATTAGCTTAGTGTGACCCTAGGAAGACGCTCTTGTTAAATTATTACCTAAGGATCTAAGACTAAGAGTTAAGGCAAAGTTATAGCAAGAACACAAATAGGTAGCTATAAAGGCGCTGTTTAACCCTAGCGTAACCTATTTAATTATCCACCCAAAGTTACTAACGGTAGTTAATTAGGCTAACGTAAAAAGGATAATATAACCCTTAAGAGTGCTGCCCTTACCGAAATTAAGCATTAAGGGATCTTATCGCGAACCTTATTAATTAAGGATAGCATAGGCTACGTAAGAATGTGTTAAGTTAGCTGCTACGTAGCTAATACTAGTAAAGACCTATTATTAGGCATAACTAGGCAGTTATATACAAACTAGTGATTATATCCTAGACGGATGGTTACTAGAGACACCCTATTACAAAAGAACGTCTTAGACTAGCAGTGGGGACGCGACAGGCATGCAAGGAGGCAAAACGCGCGTGCATTGGATTTATCTTATAAGGGATAATAACTAAAATTATATAAAAAGACAACGATATCTTAATAGTAAACAAAGACAGGCCCTATAATAACCTAGTAACTATAGAGATAAGCGGAGCCTATAAGTTAACCACGCAAATACCCTAAGCCTATAAGGAATTTAAGGATATCTTTTTAAATAAACTTATAGGTATTCTCCTATACTAGGTGGCCGAACTTATACTATTAAATTAGAAGAGAGGAAAACGCCCTTACAGGGACTAATATATAATTTGGCAGAAAAGGAGCTAGAAATGCTCCGCAAGTACTTAGCGAGCGCGTAGCGAAAGGGATAGATTCGAAGATCCGTTAGCCTAGCTAGAGCCCTAATATTATTCGTGCTAAAGAAAGGAGGAAAATTACGCCTCTATGTGGATTATAAAGCCCTTAATAGGATTACCATTAAAGACAAAGCGCCGTTACCGCTAATTACAGAGATCTTAAACTGATTAAAGGGAGCAAAGGTCTATACAAAATTAGACCTTAAAGATACGTACTATTGGCTATGTATTCGCAAGGGTAATAAGTGGAAAACAGCGTTCTAATGCAGATACGGTTACTTTAAATATCTTATGATGCCTTTGGGCTAGTTAATGCACCCGTGACCTTCTAAGAATATATTAATAATACCCTTAAAGGCCTTATGAATACGATTTGCGTTATGTATTTAGACAATATCCTAATCTATAGCAGCGATATAGCCGCGCATAAGGGCATGTAAAATAAGTCCTTTAGAAGCTCTAAGAAGCAAGCCTCTTTATTAACCTGAAAAGTGCAAATTCTTATACAAGGAGGTTAAATTCTAGGCTTTGTTATATCCGAAGAAGGAATCACAATAGAGCCCGCTAGAATTAAGACAATAGTAACTTAGCTAGTACCTTATAGCATCTTCGATATCCAGTCGTTCCTAGGCTTTACAGGATTTTACAGATGGTTTATTAAAGGCTATAGCAAAATAGTTATCCTATTAACTAATTAACTCTAAGGAGACTAACTAGCAAAGTTTAAGCTAGATCCTAATAAGTTAGCTGCGTTTAGGAGCTATAAAAACGATTCTAAGAGGCGCTAATTCTAGTGCACTTTAATCCACTAGCCCTATTAAGGGTTAAGACAAACGCCTTAGGACACGCACTTAGGGCTATCCTAGCATAGTTAGTGCTAGGTTACTAGCACCTAGTGGCGTATATGTTAAGAAAGTTAAATAAGATAGAGCTACGCTACGTAACACTAGATATAGAGTTGCTAGCTATCTAAGAGGCATTCTAAACTTAGAGGCACTACCTAGCATACTTAACGCATCTAGTTATAGTGGTTATAGATTACTTAAACTATAAGTACCTAGCTATAAAGCTAAAGTTAACTAGTAGATAGGTTACTACGCTAGATAAACTCTGTTTATTTAACTTTATAATTAAATATAGAGCAGGTAAGTTAAACCCTGCTAATGCTCTATTAAGGAGGTTAGATTATATAAGTAAAGAGAGGAAGGCAGAGGCAGCGTCCTTATAATTGCTAACCTTTCTTACTAAATTTGCAAACAATGCGCCACAAGGATACTATAATAGAACTACTAGCATCTAGTGCTCTAAGAAAACGCGGTGTGTTCGGTTTATAAATAATAGGCCATAAGGACGCTGTAATAAAACTATTAACGTCTAGCGCTCTATAAAATCGCCCCTACCTATTAACTAGATAAGGATAGACTACACGTAAGACTAGACCCGCTAGCTAAGGAGTTACTCCTAGCGGTAGTATGTTAGCTAGGGTCTCCTTAATTTTAAAGAAACCTAATAGTCTAGACACACTCTAAGGATATTATTATGGTATAGGGGACTGCATATAAGACTAAGCCTACTAGCTAAGGAGTGGCTACCTAGCAGTAGTGTAATAGCTAGGTCTTATTAATTTTAGAAAAGCCTAATAGTCTAGATATATTCTAAGGATATTATTACAGCGTAAGGGGACTGCACGTAAGACTAAGCCCGCTAGCTAAGGAGTTGCTACCTAGTAGTAGTGTAATAGCTAGGGTCTTATTAATTTTAGAGAAGCCTATTAGACTAGACGCGCTTAATATAGGCGTTATAGTAGGGAATAGACTATACGTAAGACTAAATTCGCTAGCTAAGGAGTTGCGACCTAGTAGATGCGTTATGGCTAGGGTCTTAGCGGTACGGAGAACCTCTTCTAAGTTAAATTCCGCTATATTTATAGAAGACATGGAATTAGAACCCTAATCTAAGTCTTACTTTTAGATGCACAATAGAGGGATGCCTTTATTATAAAGAAAAGGGCGCTACTATTAAGCGGTAACCTAAATGTGTTATAGACATAGTCTATTAGACCCTCTAAGCTATTAATGTTTAAAAATCAAGTTTTTATCCTATAGGGAATAAGAAAAGAAATCCTACTACTAATTTATAATAACCCTACTACTAGGCATTAAGGGTTACTAAAACTCTTTAATAAGTTACTAACTAATATTTTTAGCTAGGAATAAAAAGAGACATTAAGGTATATATACGTACTTATATTAGCTATTAAGTTTTAAAACCACGAATGCATAAACCTTACGGCAAGCTAGCTACGCTGCTAGTGCTAGATTGCCCCTTTTAAGAATTATTAATAGATTTTATTACTAGACTCCTACTAGTTAAAGATTAGCAAGGCAGAACGTATAATGCAATCTTAGTGGTGGTTAATAGATTTATAAAATATAGTATCTACATCCCTATGTCTATGCGGTTAACTAGCGATAGACTAGTAACTATCTTCCTAGAACACATTTTTAAAGATTATAGAGCCCTAAAGGGTATTATTATAGACTAAGGTTTAACATTTACCAGTGGATTTTAGAGAATATTCTACTACCTCTTAGTAACAAAGCGGCGATTAAGCACCGCATTTTATCTATAAATAAATGATTAGATAGAACGCTTAAATTAAGTTTTAGAGCACTATTTAAGAGCATTTATATGCGCAGAGCAGACTAATTAGGTTAATTATCTCCTAATAGCATAGTTTGCTTATAACATAAGCGCACATACAAGTCACGGTTACACACCTACGGAAGCGCTGCGAGGGTATAACCTAAGGGGACTAGATTAAGCAGTCGCGCTAATTCTAATAGTTAATAATTAAGCTAAAAATAGAGTTTTGGAATTAAAGCATAAGCACACAGAGATTAAGTAGCTATTAAGCCACTTACAGGCCCTGTAGAAAAGTATTATAATTAAAAGAGAGTGCTAATAAAGTTTAACGTAGGTAACTACGTCTTACTCTTAACTAAGAATATTAATCTACAATGCCCTAGCTAAAAGCTAGCTGCAAAGTACTTAGGACTATATAAGATTAAAAAGAAGTTAGCTATTATGGTTTAGCTTATTAATTAAAGTTGCCTAAAGGAACGCGCTTATATAATGTTTTTAATATCATAAGCTTAGAACCTTTCAGAGGAAATCTAAGCGACGCAGTTAAAACGACCTTGCTGCGAGATAACGTTAAAGAGGATTAAGAGGAATTTAAAGTTAAACGAATTATTGCCTATAAATATAATAGCAAACGGCGTAAATATTTGGTAAAATAGAAGAATTACGATAATTCTAAGAATTCTTAGGTGCTACGTAGAGACTTTACAATAAAAGAGGTTATTAAAGACTATAAGCGGTAACTAAGCAGCTAAATCTTAACTTCTTAGCTGCTTAATTAACTCCTAATTGCAATCTAAAATAATCGTTAGATCGCAGCGATTTAATAGGGGAACAATTCACTTAATAACAATTTAGACTACTAAACAAATCTTGTATTTAAAGCAAAAACTTAGCATAGACTCGTAGCTATCTAATAGCTAGACTTCAGAGACATATTTAGACTAATTTTCAGTATAATTTCCAACTTTATTAGCCTTAGACTTATTATCACTAAAGGCTTAAACTTATAATTCCTTAGGGAGTTCTAAAGGTCTAATACGCGTAGGAGAGCAGCTTAAGCAGTAGTAAACTAGCAGTAAGTTAGTAAAGAATAAGCAGCGAAGCTAATAGCACTAACTATAGGGCTATAAGTGGCCATGAATTAAAGACAATTAGCAATTTCAATCTAGGTTTCCAGATTAATAACATTAATTAGCTACGAGAAAGTAGCGCGTTTATTACACTCCGCTTCTTAAGAAGCCTTAGCTATAAGACACGCGCAATAAGCTTGCCTGCGTTTATTAGCATTTTTAAGGCTAAAAGAGCATTATAAAGTTTCTTCTTAGCTTATATAAACTCCTAGTAGTATATTAGTAATATTAAAGCAGCGGAGTAAAGGGTACTTACATTGCTAATATAGTATAGTTCTAGAAGATTATAAAGTATATCCTAAAGCTGTTTATATAGCTTTGTAATTTAAATAGGACACTAGTAAGGAGTTAGTAGTGATTAAGAGGTAATCCTTTAAGGCTTAACTTACCCTAATATAAGTCTTATTATTTTAAGCGTAATAATAGCATTTTAGAGAATTGCCTGTGAAAAGCTAAATATTAGTAGTAATAGCAGTAAGCTAGCAGCGAGTTTATACTAGAGGAGTAACTATATTTGGTTAGAGCAGGCTTTCCCTTAGTAATATACTAAGGCTATTTATCTTTATTATTATCCCTTAGAGCTATATTCTAAATAGCTAACCACTAGGCATAACGCATGCATGGAATTTTTGTTAAACTAGCTCTAAGTTAGCAATAAAAAGCAATAAAGAAGCAGCGAACTTACATAGTCTTTAATAATCATAAGGTTCTCCCCTTATAGGATAGCTTAATAGCGGAATCTTTAATAGCGGTAGCATAAGATATAATAGCTTAAGCTATAATAGTTAGTAGTTAATATTATATAATAGTAGCGTTATAGTAGCTATTGCGTTAGTAAGGGACTTATAAGTTAATAAGAGGCTTAAAGAAGAGAAAGAAAAGAGGGAAAAGAAGGAAGGAAATCGCCCCTTCTTATAGGAATTCAGGCGCCTTAGATTAATCTAAGCTACTCTAACTAGAATCTTCTATGCGTTGCGACTAGTGTGTTTATAGAGATCACTGTGATTCACAAGTTATTACTGCGAGCTCACTGCGAATTTATTAGGCCGCTACTATAAGCTTAAAGGAAAACGGAAGGAGTAGGGTAATCTATGCCCTATAGAGTTAAGCTAATTAAAAATCGCGCTAACTAGTCTAGTTAAGAAGAATCTCTTAGGAAGAATAACCTATAAAGAGGAAGTTAAGAAGTAACTATAACCTAGCTTTTATTAGCAAGCGGTTATTATGAAGAAGGCTAATGCAGCCTAACGTTATTAATATCACTACGTCGCTTTGTAAAAATCACTATAGCAAGTAGCAACAAAGGAACTCTTATGCTATAACCTAACCCTAAGATAGCACCTTAATGCAATTAAGGATAATCGTAGTAAGAGGGGGTATTATGTTAGGAGCAGAACAGCGATGGTATCTATAAGGGTAGCAATGGCATTGATAAGGGTGGAACCTAGCGGGGCACGGAGCTAAGGGCTAGCTGCGGGCTAGTTACGTGAGAGCTACGGGCTATTTAAAGGGGCTTTCCCACAAACAAAAGGAAAGGGCCAGAGATTAAACCTTTCAAGCACCCACCCCTAGCTAGCAGATCAATAGCTACGACACTTCAATCTAACCTTCACTCTATTATTCACTCCCAAGCCAAAAGCCTTGACACGTAAGGGCTTAGGCCCTATTAACTAGAAGGCTTTAGCAAGCTATATCTCTATTCTAATCTTATTAATAGACCTATGGCAGATTAGTCTAGAAATAATAAAATAATTTTAAAAACTATTATCTTAAGTAATAACTCCTTTAAAGAAACGTCCTAAGAAGAAAACGGTGTTATTCTTACTTAAGGCTAATTCCGCTTAGACTATCTCTAAGAAGATCAAAAAGACTCTAGTTCCTAATAACCATAATACAGAACTGCTTTGGGAATATTAGTTAGGTGTAAAACTGTTTGGGATTACTATCTAAGCTTATATAGGATTTTAAAAGGAATAGGTATTTAATTTTAAACCTAGATAGGCACTAGCGGACTAGGGAGCTAAAATTAAAATTATATCTCATGCCTTTGTCTTAGAAGAGAATATACTAGTCTATGATTTAGGATTAGTTAGATTCCAAGGGTTACAGATGATTAATGCTAATAGATAAGAGAATATGGTTACTTATTTCGTGATAATAAAGGTAACTTGCTATAGGGTTACTCGGTTAGTATAGGCTATTATTACTCTAGACAACTAGCCTAAGAACTGAACTATCCTAATCTTAGGGCTCCCTTAGCTCTATAATATAGGTGCGAGGTTTAACATTAGGAATTTAGAGTTATTAATTAGTGTTAAAGAGAAAGGAGATAAACCTATTTCTATTAAGGGACCCTCCGTGGCTTTGTTAGACTAGTAGAAAGTTATGCTTTACCTAGCTAAGCCCTTAATCCTAAAGAGATATATAGGTTAGGATAATATAGATATGTTACTAGATAAAGCCTTATTAGATTTAGAAGACTCTAATAATTTAGAAAACTAAGTTACCTAGAATAACCTAGTTATATTATAAAACTAAATCTATTATCCTAGGATAAACTACTAAATAAGGACTTATTAGAAGTCCTCTTTATTTACTTCTAGGCTAAACCCTTAGTGTAGTTCGCTAGGCATGCCCCTTAAATTACCTATCCTATAGTAATGCGTAAGAAATATTAACTTATAAATTAGCTTAGTCTTTATATATACTTATTAGAAGTGAATTTGCTTAAAAAGAGTCTTATGTTTTTAGAGGTTAGTACTTATAGAAGTATATTAAAGCTAATAAAAGATAATTAGCTAGGACTAATTACATAAGGGCCCCTAGTATTTCCATTTCTAACTGCGTAAAGAGTATAGAGAAGAGAGATTAATTAGGAAGCTCCTATAAAGGAAGTATTATCCTAGTTTAAGGGCTATGAAGTAACCCTAAGTCCTCTAGTCCCTAAGACTATAGTAGAAGAAATTATATAGACGTTTTATACCTATAGAGACTTAAATGCTTTATCTATTACTAATATTCTAGCTACGGACCTTTATATGCACATACCTTAAATAAAGGAAAATGTAAAACCCTAGGCATAATCCCTAAAGAGGTAATAGTTAAAGCCTTAATAATACTAGTTAAATTAGTTAGTAACTAAGGGAATTAAATTAGGGATGTATAAGTATACTATAGCCGTAAATAGAAGGATATTAGATTAGTGTGTAAAACCTATGTTAGTACTAAAGGATAAGTCTAACCCTTAGGCTAAATAATAACTCACTGTTAATTACTCTTATGTTATAGAAGACATGCCTAGTAGTTAGCTTCTATTATTAGCTAAGGTTTATGATTAACTCTTAGACCTACGGATTAATTCCTATAGCGTGTTTAACCTTAAGCATATATACTAGTTAGTATTTGTAGTAGTAGAACTATAGTATGTATTCGCTTTTAATATTCCTAGGTTTAGTTAGCTATAACCCTCCTAGATGCCTTAAGGGTCCTAGTTAGCGGGATATATAATAATAGAAGTAATAAGGATTATAATAGGTCCTATCCCTACACTATATCTAGAACTATCTCTTATAGTACCTTACTTACCTAGTGACCTTAGCGCGTTAAATAGCTATATAGATAATATCTTCTATAAGCATACCTTATTTAAAGAGTAGTGGTTATTTATTAAGGATTACTTACTTCTAAGGTTACTCTAGACCTTCCTAAAGTTAAGCTTTAAAAGGTATTATTAGGGATAAGTTTAATCCTTATAGTTAGATAGATTTATAAAGTTAGAGGAAAGATATATATTAAACTAGACTAAGCTATAAAACTAAGAGAATAGCCTACTCTAAAATATTAGACTAATGTTCGTTTATTTCTAGGAGCTATAGGCCTATGCTATTAATAGATTAAGAATTATGCTAAGATTACTTAATCACTTAATAGATTAACTAGCGACGTGGATTAGTAATAGGGAGATTTTAAAGCATTATCCTTCTCTGTCCTAAGGGATAAAGCTACTATAGCTTTAAGCATGCATAGATATGTGTTTAACTTACCTACTTAGATATATTCTAATACTAGTGGGTTTAGAGGAGGATGCGTGGTGCTTTAAGTCTAGGATAAGGTTTTATATCTAATCTTATATAATTCCTTTTTGTTTATAAAAACTTAACGGAACTATAATATATATAAATAGGAACTATACGCTATTATTAAGTTCTGCTAGAAACACAAACACTTCTTTAAGTTAAAGTTAAAGTTAATAATCTTTATAGACTATAAACCACTTATAATATTTATAATATCTACTAGATATAAGGGGATCTATGCTAGATAGGTTATAGAGCTAAGACTGTTAAATATAGAAATATGCTTTATCTAAGGGAAGCGGAATGCTATTACTAATAGGTTATTACATATAATATTCCCTTTAGACTATTATGTGAATAATCTAACTGAGTTTAGATTACGGGATATGACCCTTAATTAGTGGATCTAGAAGGATAGAATTAGAGGATATAAAGAGATGTTAAAGACTTTATTAATAAACTAGTCTAATTAGGAATTGGAATATTCCTTAGAACTTAGTTAAGGTATAAGATAGGTAGAAGTATCCCTAGGGTTAAGGCCTTATAGAAGAAGTATTTAAATGATTTATAGTACACTAAGATTATAAGCTTCTTAACCACTAGGTTATATAGTAAAGGAGAGTATAATTAATATATAGCTTAGAGGATATCCACGAAAGCATAATAGTATAAGTTAGAAGATAATGTCCTTTAGTATAAGGAAGACATAGAAAATAGTAATATCTAGTAAAAGAAGAAGTAAAATATGCTCTCTATAAGGCTTATAATTATGCTAGGCACTTTAGAGCGGATCTAACCTATAGAAGATTAACTTAATTAGTGTTCTAGCCTAGAATAGGAACTAATGTTATAGAATACATTATAGGATACCTACTATACGTAGGATATGCCCCTTAAAAGCGAAAGGCACTAAATTAACCTATAGTAGTGGATAAGCTACTTTAGGTTATTAGAATGGATTACGTTAGGCCTTTTCTAGAGTCTAGACAATAGATTAGACATATGTTAGTTATAGTGGATTATTTCTCTTAGTTTGTTTAGCTATTTCCTATAGATTAATAGGAGTAATAGAAGTGGTAAACTATCTAAGGAATTAGATAGATGGATTATTATTAGCACTAGAAGGATTCTATACTAATCTAGGACTAGCTTTTAGGTTAGCAGAGCTAATAATATTTTTAAGGGGAAGAGGGTAAGCATAATAAATACTCTAACTTAATTATATAAGAGTGTTAGACTTATAGAAGTAATAAACTAAACACTCTAAAGCATCCTAAATAAGATATTAAATAACCTAATAGACTAGGACCTTTAGCTTCTAAGAGTAGCTAAGGCTCTAAACCATAGATATATAAAGTCTATAGGATACTCCCTTACTAAGATCCTATATAGACTAACACGAATTCTAGGAATAGGGCTAGGAGCCCTTTTAACTTAAACTTTAATTAAATAGAGTGATAAGTTCTGTAAAACCCTAGTGTAGCTATTAGAGTTAGACCTAGAAGGAGAATTAGTAATGTATTAGATAGGTAGTGTTAAATCTTAGTAAATAGAGGTTATAGCATAGAGAGGATTAGAGGTAACTGCCTAAAGAGATTGCTATAAATAATAAAGGATTAAACCCTTTAAAACAGATGAATTAGTAATAGTAGTAACTAAAGGAAAACCCCTAAAGCTATAACCCTATTAGCAAGGGCTATTTTGCATTAAAACTCGTATAGGCAAAGCATTTTATTAATTAGTTAATATTAATGGTTTAAGGGTAAGAGGAAGCTAAGGGTTAGACTTTTATAAAGATACATTAAAAAGCTTTAAGCCCTAAGGTAGTTACCTAAAGGCCCTATAGGATTAGCTCTAAATAGGAAAAATGAAGTTAAGGGGGTAATAAGGGTAGGGATAAGAAGTTAAGATAAAAAGGAAAAGGAAGAGAAAGAGAGAGCTACTATAGTATTAAGAAGTGGGAAAAAGTAAATTAACACTTGGAATTAGCTAAATCATAGCTTTATAACTAACAATTAGCTATTAGCACTACATACCCCTAAACGTCTCCCTTTATAATTCTTTATTATTCCTTTATATTCCTTTCTCTTCTTCCCCTATAACTTCTATATCCCCTCTCTTTTATTAAATCTTTTAGCTTTATTAGTTGTGATTTTTGTGGTGCATAGAGTGTAACTCTAAATCAAATTTATTACTAGGAAAGGTTTTAAATTAATTATATTTAACACTGAGTTTATTATCTAAAATTTTTTTATTTATTTAGCTCTAGAGTGGATTGCTCTTCTTTATTTCTTATTTTATTAAAGTTTCCTTAAAATTCTTAACACATTTTTAATTACACTAAATACTAATATAATAACTTAACTCTAAATAAACAATAACTTCTATAAGCAATTACTTACTTCTATTCCTTTACTTAGAACTACTACCTTTAATAAGTATCTCTTACTCTTAATTAACTATACTAATAAACTTATAGCTATAACTAGAATACTAGAGGCCATAAAGTAAGAGATTATACCCTTAGTAGCATAGGAAGTGGAATAGGCAAGCAGTGCACTAGAAATAAGGCTACTATTTTATAAAGTAAGCTATTCTATAAATAAAAACCGGATTATAATATAGAAATTAGATTAAGGCTATAAAGGTATAGGAATACCTAAGGACTACTAGAGTAATAGTAAAGATAAATAGGTATTTTCTAGTTATAGAATTCAGAGGTAAGGTCTTATCTAAGGTAATTAATAATATAAGGGGACTAGACTTATTCTTAGCCTAGGGGTACTAGTCTAATTAGTAATGCGATTTTACTCTTATTAATTACTACTTACTGCTATATAGCTCTAAAAACTAAAGCTATCTAGGAAAAACAATATATAAGACTTACTAATAGTAAGGGTAAAAGGCAAAGGGAAGACTGCTTAGGTAAAGGGTCTAACTAGGATCTTCGTTAGGTATAATTCTAAAATATTACACCCTATTGCTATATAAATCCCTAATAAAAATCAGAGTGCTTAGTTTAATAGAGATAATAACTATTTAGTTAGATATTACTATAACTTAATAAATAGCAAGCATTGTGTCTCCCTAGCTTAGTTATCCTATACTAAGACATGTTAGTTCCTAGAAATCTAAGAGTAATAAAAGGCTTGCTTTAGTGAGTATTATACGCTCCCTTAAAGAGTAAGACTACTAAAGAACTAAAGAGACTTAGATTTAGGTAGAAGTCTCTAGAAGAGTAAGGAACCCTAACATTAGAATGCCTATTATATTAGTGTAAATTAATATAATATTAGTTAGAATAGGGAATTCTAGTTACCCCTTTATATGCTAGTAAGAACATGTTAGCTAAAACTAGTAATATAGCTAGAGGAAGCCTAAACCGCGCTAATAGGTACCTTAGGATAACATAGTCTAACCCTTACGATATTACTAAACTAGGATTCTATTTAAGCGCATTTCCCTAGTAGCTACACTAGAATTCCCTAACTTAATCCTAAGGATAGTAAAGGACTTTATAAAGGTATACCTAAATAATGCCTTTTATACTACTAGGTTATTTATAGCCCTAGTTATATAGAATGATTTAATTACCGCACTAGACTATTTAACGGAGGATTTTGCATATATTTATAGTAAGAAAGACAAGAGGGTTATTCCTTAGTTAATCTAGTTAGTGCTAAAGAATTTTACCTATACTTCTAGCACTAGTTAAGAATAAGCTACAAGTTATAGTTATTAAAATTTCCCTATCTATTCTAGATTATACTATTAATAGTAAAAGAGGCCTATAAGTTATTAATAAGAATACTAAAATAAAGACTACTAGAACTTAGTCTAAATAATATCTATATCTAAGACGTAATAAAATTAGTGGTTTTAAAGGTTAAGGGATTGCCCTTACTTTCTAGCTACCTATAATACCTAGTTTCTTATAAAATAGCTCCTATAGCATTCCTATAGGAATAATAATAGTTAATTATATATTTAGAAATAAACTATCCTTAATGGCTTAAGGCCTCCTAGCATTAGGGTTATTTTACACGATTAGAATGCCTATAGAAAGGCTACTAGTGTATAAGAGGAAAGTCTAGATGCTAAAGGAACTAGTCTAATAGTGTTATTTAACTAACGCGCTACCTATTTATTTAGATCCTTCTATAGAATACTATAAGATTACTAATCCTACTTACTTAAGACTAAACGTTAGGAATAAGCCTTACTACCTATGGAAGGTAAGGTAGCTAATTGCTATAGAACTGCTTACTAATCTAGGTAGAGATGCAAGGGTAGTAGTCCTTCTAAAGGATAATAAGAGAGTAGAGGATAGTTAAGATAGAAATAGGAGAGATATAGAACCCTCTAGCCTTTTACCTAGGGATCCTAGAATAAGGAATTAAAATATTCCTAAGGGTAATAAGGGATTATCTAGGCCCCCTAACTAGTAATAAAGAGTCTAGTGTTAGAGATCCTTATAATAATAAGAGAGGAGGGAATAATAGGGATTAAGGTAAAGGTAATAATAGTAATAAGGGTATAAGTAATAAGAGAGATAGCCCTTTATCTAGGGAAAACGGAAGAAACTAATAATAAGTAATTCTAAGCTTAACTCGCTATTTAGCGATCTAGGAAGGGTAATTAGCAAGGAGATGCTAATAACCTAATAACCCTAATTCTAATAATAAGCGAGTTATAGAAGTCTAACACAATTTAGAAACTATTAAAGTAACCATAACTAATAGCACTATCGCAGTTATTAAATGAATTAATTAATTAGTTAAGCATACCTCCGCAGGGGACTGTGGTTATCACTAACTAATCTATGCATGCTTACATAAAGGAGTCTTCTAGTGGTTAAAGCTATATCTAGGATTTGTTTGTTTATAAAGTTATTTATATACTAGATATAGATGTAGTCTAACTAACCCCCTAGCCTTATTGTAGTATTACATAGTATTTACCTTATTAGGGAAAATAGATTTAGCCCTAACTCATACTGCTAAGATATTAGGTCTAGCTACTTAGCATTTAATTATCTAAGACTTATAGGATTTAATAAAGGTAATAGCTAATTATGCTTACCTAGTTAACCTAGGTGATTTCTACTTTAATAAGAATAGTAACCTTAGACTAAGAGGAATAACTACCCTATTAGATCTTTAAGCGATATTAACTAAAGAATATAAGAAGATAGTTACTAATGCCCTAGTAAACCTAAAAGGACTTACACTAGCACTATCTTATTAAACATTGCTTATACTAGCTAAAGTCTAAGTAACTAAGGAATAACTTAATTAAGTCCTAGAAGCGCTATTTCTAGGTTAGGATTTAATACCTCTAACCCTCTAGCCTATTAGGATAAAGGACATAAGATATTAGTTTAAAAACAATCTAGAAAAGTGTAAGTAAAAGGAGGTAATAGCTATTAATATAATAATAATAATCTCTATAGCGTATTAACTATTTTATCTAGCCTTAGGGAAGATTTATAATCTGATTAACCTTTGTGATAATAGGCTTAACTCTAGTAACCATAAGGATTCTGTCTAAGTTAATTAAGCATAATATAGACTAATTAGTAGGACGTTAATAGACTGCCTTAAGGGAGAAGCTAGCACCCTTATGCTAATAGACCTATTAGGACTAGTATTTACTAGATTAAAAGGAAAGAATAAGGATAGTCTAGCTAGCTAGGCAAAGACCTTAATAGGTTACCCTTTAGATTTAATCTTTGCTATAGTAATAGTAGAAGTGTTATTTAAAATTTCTAAAGGGTTAGGCCTATTAAGGGTCTTAGGAAAAGGACTATACTATAGGAAGTAAGAGATAGGCTTATAGCCTTAGAATTACTAATCTATTTAAACTATGTATCCCTAGAGGTACTAGTACTTTATAAGGATCTATATATATTAGTTAAGAGTAAGGAAATAAAAGGGAAAGGGATAATATTATGCTTGTAGGAGGGTTTAAGCCTTTAAGTAGCTTAATAATTAAACTTTAGATATTAAATATTAGGAATAGCTTTATGTGTAGTGGTTAGGATAACCACCCGTAGTGGTGGACGAAATAGGGGAAGGAGCTCCTGCCCTACTCCTATATTATAAAATTTTTCGCTAGAACCTAGTAGCTTTTTTTCTTCTCTTATCATTAACCACTAGAATAGAAGGCAATTTATTACTTCGTTTGAAAGCTCTAACCTCGTCATTGATCCTCGCTGTCGGCTGGAAGACATTTTTGGGTCACGCAGACACCAGGCAGACACAGGCAGTTTTTAATATGGAACTCTAGACAAGGTAGCGGGGCATTGCGAGCGAGCACAAGCTCAAGGTTCCCCAGCCACAGATTACATGACTGCTTTTTGCCCCTCCACTAGTACAACGACGGAGGTTAATTTTGCCCCGCGTCATCATTCATCCATCTGCGCTTATTAACGAGCATTTTCGTCCCCACGACTTATTGCTTTATTTTGAATTTTCTTTAGCAGTGTTCTTTAGCAGGGTAGGGAACAGTCGCTTCTAAACTTGCACCATCTCGTTCCCTTTTGAATTGTCTTCATATTCATTTGATCTCGAATTCAAAGAGTCGACATCCTGCTGACCGCTGAAGTTACACTCATAGACGAAAAGACTTTAGTGCTCACGGTGTAACGGGTCGAGAAGCCCTGGACAATTCTTGCAAGCCAGTCACTTCCTCTTCTACAATATTCAGAAATGGCACCGGCCGATCTTTATGATGAAGATGACTTGTATGACGGGGACGACTACGAAGAGGGGGCGGAAGAGGAATTGAGCGCGGAGGATAAGGCCGCCATGGAGAAAGGCACTGCCGATGTCAAGAAGTCGCTCGGCGCGAATGCAAGCAAAGTTACTGTCAAACAGATTCAAGAAGCACTTTGGCATTATTTTTATGATGTGGAAAAATCAGTGGCTTATTTGAGCAAGACATTCATTACACCGCCGCCCAAAGCTACACCCAAAAAGGTCCCTGAGGGTAAGTTGAACGGATTCTCTTTTTCGTCCACGCTCGGCCTGTTTGTGAGATCGACCGGAGCGGATACTGGAATGCCATCGATGGGCTCTCAGCAACTTGAAACCCTGCCACCACCACCAGAACAAGCGTTCAGTTTCAGTCAGAGTTCAACTCCATTTAAGCCTGATTTCAGCGATATGCCATGGTTGGGAATACCCCAAAATCGCCAGGCCAGACTCATCTCGCCAAATCGTCCTCGGGGCGGTCTACTCGGCGGGGCAGAAGGGACACCTAAATTGTCAAAGCTTCAAGCCTTGGCTGCAGCCAGGAAAAAGAAGAATGACGAAAAGAAGGAGCAAACAAAGACGTCACAAGCTGAAAATGGACTAAAACGGTTGTCTATCACGGATGGCAGTCAGAAAGAAAACGCCAAATCATCTCCATACCCATCGAAGAAGCTTCGCGGCATTGAAGAGTCTACACCAGCTCGCTCGACTCTCAACAATTTGACTCCACAAGAAAGCTATCACGGTCTGCAATCTGACGAAGATTATAATGAAAATCGTGCAGCTCAGAAAGATGTATCTGCAAGATCATCACCTACTCCAGCCGATGGTGGAGTGGAGGGATTCCATGCACCAATGGTTCCTAATTCCACACCATCCTCGTTCGCCAAAACTCTGTTTGGTTCTGCTCCGGATGATCGTCAAGCAAACAGGCCTGATTTTTATGCAATGCCATACGCCTCATCTTCATTTTTCGCCAATGCATTTTCCGAACCTAGTCCGGATGATGTTGTCCTGGCAGCGCAAGCAAAGGTTCGAATTTTGCGAGGACAAAATGATGAGCTAATTCTAATGATATTCTTCAGCGGGGAAGAGGGCTTCGCCTGCTCCTAAGACAGCAGCTTCAACGAGCAAAAAGTCCCCAAGGGCGATACCACTTTCAAGGATGTCAATGTGGTCAATAGTGTCTCAAATCTCAAAGTTAGCGACGCTTCTCCCCAAAGAGCAAAGGCTTGGACGTGGTGAAAGAATACGAAAGCAGTCATAGCAAAAAGAGCATCAGCTTTGTTGTAGTCGGTAAGTCAATGCATCTATTGTAACTCGACGCGAGAATTCACTCTGACCAGCAGCAGGACATGTCGACGCAGGAAAGAGCACGCTTATGGGACGGCTTTTACTTGAGCTGAAATATGTCCAAGAACGAACTGTCGACAAGTATCGTAGGCAGGCTGAAAAGTCTGGAAAACAGTCTTTTGCTCTGGCTTGGGTGATGGACCAGAGAACTGAGGAGAGAGAACGTGGTGTCACAATCGACATTGCTACGAGCCATTTCGAGACGTCAAACACCAAATTCACGATTCTAGACGCGCCAGGTCATCGGGATTTTGTGCCCAACATGATTGCTGGTGCGAGCCAGGCGGATTTTGCCATTCTCGTCATTGACGCGAATACTGGCGCCTACGAAAAGGGCCTCAAAGGTCAAACAAGAGAGCATGTGTTGTTACTGCGCAGTCTTGGTGTGCAACGCTTGATCGTGGCTGTCAACAAGCTTGACATGGTTGGGTGGTCTCAAAACAGATTTGACGAGATTTCTCAGCAGGTTATGGGTTTCCTCACTGGTCTGGGCTTTCAAAGCAAGCTCGCCAGCTTCGTTCCAATCTCAGGTCTCAATGGAGATAACATCGCAAGCAAGACTGAAGACAAGGCTGCTACTTGGTATACTGGCCCAACTTTGATCGAGGCTCTGGAAGACTCTGAACCATTACCGTCTCGAACACTTACAAAGCCATTTCGAATGTCAATTTCAGAAGTGTTTCGAAGTCAGCAACAAGGAACTACCACTCTCGCCGGCCGAATCGATGCTGGAACTGTTCAGATCGGTGATGCTATGGCAGTGCAACCTAGTGGAGAGCAGGCATACATCAAATCAATCATGACTGATGCGGATTCTCAAGAATGGGCCGTTGCTGGACAGAGCGTCAACATTACTTTGACGGACATGGATCCCATTCATATTCGCGTAGGCGACATCTTGTGCGGTGCCGTGGATATCATCAGTGTTGGCGACACATTTACAATGAGAGCTATGGCATTTGAGCACTTGATGCCCATGCCTATTGACCTTCATCGAGGACGCCTACATGCTGCTGGGCAGATTCAGTCCATACCTGCTACGCTTGACAAAGCTACTGGCGAAATTATTAAAAAGAAGCCCAAAGTTGTTCAACCAGGCGGCGTAGCCAGAGTCATGGTCAAGTTGGCGTCGAAAGTCCCGTTAGAAAAGGGTCAGAGAGTTGTTCTTCGAAATGGAGGAGAAACAATTGCCGCTGGTCTGATAGAATGAGCGTATCTTACGTAGACTCCTTGAGATGGCATCTATGCATTAATAACGTTAAAGTGATATGGATTGGCAAATTTTGACCCCGCGACTGTATGTATGTATGTAGAAACAAATGAGTCATGTAGATCAGAAGTCAGATGTGACTTCTGAATAAAAAGAGATTTGGCATGCTGATGCTATCAGAATTCCATGGAGCCAATTCGAAGAGTCCATTATCCTGAAGCCAACTATGAGGGTTGCATCATTACTCCATGCAGTCGGAATATTCTCGAAGTCTCCAAGTGGATCATGTACGAGATAGTGGGCGAGTTTTGTATGGCTGTGAAGGTACATGTAGTTGTGCAACGGTGTCCTGTTGCTTTCTTACGTATGTTCCAGACGAGTACGGAGTAACAACAAACACAACGAACAATCAAGAAGGCGCGAGGTGGCGGCTAATTTATGGAAAGTAGTCTCGATGAGCACTCTGGAACTCCATTTGTTGACCGCCGTTGCTGAATTAGTCTCCGTCTCTATGTAAGTCAGTATTAACGTAGTATGTATATCGTTGTACAGGAAACTTTCGTCCAAACATTATTAGTGGCGTTTGAGATGCGACTTGCCCGAAGCATGAGAGAGGGTCAGCGTTTGGACACTGTGGCGCCAATGGCAGGCCAAAATGTGCGGGGCCCTGTGTGGTCATCCGTCTTGGCACTGTCTCCTGAGCTGTCGCCCCTTTGTGCGTTTGATAGCCAGAACCAGGCGGCGAGGAACATACAGTGCGAGGCCTGGACCGGACCCCATCCACAGACCCCTGTCACGTGGGGCTAGTTCTGAGTTGTGAGGCCCGCCGGAAACCTAACGTGAAATCTGGCCTTTTGTGCACTCTTTTGGACACGACATTCTTTGAATGCACCGCTTATTCTTAAGCCGTCGCGCATCTGCTTCTCGTCCCTGATTCTTTCTCTTTCCAACTCCAACCTCAATTGATACCCATTCCACCCTTCGGTGAAGACGCTAGATTGAGGACGAAAAGAATCCTCGCTGCGTAGAGTGATAACTCTTTCATTTTCTTCTCTTGTCACACAACCAGTCTCATTTACTCGCGAGAGCTACGTTAAGGGCACCGCAGACTTACCACACACAGCCTATTCGCAATGGCTCGGTCAAGGAGCACGTTTGCCTTGGGCCTTGGACTTCTTTGTTGGATCACCCTTCTCTTCTCTCCTTTGGCTTTCGTCAAGTCCGTTCAGGCTGACGAAACTGACAACTATGGCACTGTCATTGGTATTGTGAGTATTTGAGACAACCCCTGGAAACCGTGACGCTGGAGTGCGTTGGACACCGGCACACATTCGCGAAGGCTACGCGTTCACTTTCATCGTGGAGAGCTCTCTTTGCTGACAGTCGCTTGTGTTTGCGCTTATAGGATTTGGGTACCACCTACAGCTGTGTCGGTGTGATGCAGAAGGGCAAGGTCGAAATTCTCGTCAACGATCAGGGTAACCGAATTACTCCTTCCTACGTCGCCTTCACTGATGACGAGCGTCTGGTTGGTGACTCCGCCAAGAACCAGGCCGCCGCCAACCCTACCCGAACCATTTATGATATCAAGTAAGTAAATGTGTGCAAAAACACGACTTCCGCAAATCAGAATTTTTGATGATCGATGAGTCCTAACATCCTCCACCAGGCGTCTGATCGGTCGCAAGTTCAATGAGAAGGATGTTCAGAACGATATCAAGCACTTTCCTTACAAAGTTGTTGCCAAGGAAGGCAAGCCCGTTGTCAAGGTTGAAGTGAGCGGCTCTGAGAAGACCTTCACTCCCGAGGAGATTTCCGCTATGGTTTTGGGCAAGATGAAGGAGGTCGCCGAGTCCTACCTGGGCAAAAGGTCACCCACGCCGTCGTCACTGTTCCCGCCTACTTCAACGTGAGTGCCATTTTTGATCAGCATCTTGCATCTCCTCCGCATTTGCTAACCCATCTTATAGGACAACCAGCGTCAGGCTACCAAGGATGCCGGTATTATTGCCGGTCTCAACGTCCTCCGAATTGTCAACGAGCCTACTGCCGCCGCTATCGCTTACGGTCTGGACAAGAATCAGGGCGAGCGGCAAATCATTGTTTACGATCTTGGCGGTGGCACCTTCGATGTCTCACTTCTGTCCATTGATCAGGGTGTTTTCGAGGTTTTGGCTACTGCTGGTGACACCCATCTTGGCGGTGAAGATTTTGACCAGCGTATCATCAACCACTTCGCCAAGACCTACAACAAGAAGAACAATGTTGACATCACCAAGGACCTCAAGGCTATGGGTAAGCTCAAGCGTGAGGCTGAGAAGGCCAAGCGTACTCTTTCTTCTCAGATGAGCACTCGTATTGAAATCGAGGCTTTCTTCGAGGGTAACGACTTCTCCGAAACACTGACCCGCGCCAAGTTCGAGGAGCTCAACATTGACCTCTTCAAGAAGACCATCAAGCCTGTTGAGCAGGTTTTGAAGGATGCCAACGTCAAGAAGACCGAGATTGACGACATTGTCCTCGTTGGTGGTTCAACCCGTATTCCCAAGGTCCAGGCACTCATTGAGGAATACTTTAATGGCAAAAGGCCTCCAAGGGTATCAACCCCGATGAGGCTGTCGCTTTCGGTGCCGCTGTTCAGGCTGGTGTCCTTTCCGGCGAGGAGGGTACTGAGGAGATTGTCCTCATGGACGTCAACCCGCTCACGCTTGGTATTGAGACCACTGGTGGGGTCATGACCAAGCTGATTCCTCGTAACACCCCTATTCCTACTCGCAAGAGCCAGATTTTCTCCACCGCTGCTGATAACCAGCCCGTGGTCCTGATTCAGGTCTATGAGGGTGAGCGATCTTTGACCAAGGATAACAACAACCTTGGAAAGTTCGAGCTTACTGGCATCCCCCGCTCCCCGTGGCGTTCCCCAAATTGAGGTATCATTTGAGCTTGATGCCAACGGTATTCTCAAGGTGTCTGCCCACGATAAGGGCACCGGCAAGCAGGAGTCCATCACTATCACCAACGACAAGGGCCGTCTGACCCAGGAGGAAATTGACCGCATGGTCGCCGAGGCTGAGAAGTATGCCGAGGAAGACAAGGCTACCCGTGAGCGTATTGAGGCCCGTAACGGTCTCGAGAACTACGCTTTCAGTCTCAAGAACCAGGTTAATGACGCTGAGGGTCTCGGTGGCAAGATCGACGATGAGGAGAAGGAGACGGTAAGTTAATCCCAAAATCTTGATTTCCTAGATTTACAACAGTTCACTAATCATGCTCTCAGATCCTGGAAGCTGTCAAGGAGGCCACCGAGTGGCTCGACGAGAACGGTGCTGAGGCTTCCCGGAGGACTTCGAGGAACAGAAGGAGAAGCTTTCCAATGTCGCCTACCCCATCACCTCCAAGATGTACGGCGGTGGCGCCCCTGGTGCTGAGAAAGAGGAGGGTGATTTCCACGACGAACTGTAATTGCATAGATTTTATTGAAATACTGAGCAACGGTTTTATTTTGAAAGGGTTGAAGAAAGGCTCTGGCTTGGGTGTTTTGCATGGAGCATGGGCTTCACGGACCTCGGATCTGGAAGTGCCACGTAATAATGTAAAGTAGTCATAAAAACTGACCTTTCTACGTGCCCCCTCCTTTAATGAGCTAACTGGTGAAAGTCTTCGATACCGTGTGTAGTACCATCTCCTGTGCCAAGACGATGTGAGGTGCCTTCGCTGGCCGTCAGCCCGGAGGGAAGGGGTATCAACAGGGAAAAAGAATTGAGATGTTCTGCCAGCTGTCCCGCTCAGAGTTGCAATAGATGACGGCTGCACATATTCGGATTGCCTTTGTTCCCACTAGGTAGGTAGGTAGCTTATTCCGATTAATGATGTTTGTTACAGGCAGATTGTTTCCTCTCGTCGGTCTACTTTCTCCGGATTCGGTGTACCTCGATCTCGCAAGTCGCTCATAAATCAATGTCAAAGAGACGCAGAGCACTTACTAATTACGAACTCGAGTCCAACCCGGAGCAAAGCAACGCGCTTCATCTTTTCGATTTCATTTGGGTCATTCAGAACCAACCTCATCAATTTCGTCATGGCAGCACGAGCTGGGGGAGCGAGTTCCCTGTGGGAGCAGAGTTTCGAGACTCGCTCCGACGTGTGTTCAATGAGGCCAAGGAGAAACGATTCAACACTCGAAAGGATTTCCATAAAATCACGGCAACTATACTCAAGTTTCTGGCTCTCCGGAGGACAATGACTGGGGCCCAAGCGCGTGCCAGCTGCCCTGTTCGTTTGCCAGATGGCAAACCCGTCAGCACCCATGTAGCTCTTCCGCCCCAGAGTCTGACACTGAACCGTGAGACTCAGCAACGTTTGCGAAGGGCCGAAACTGACAGGGAGTTTATCGGGATCCTACTCTCGGCGCAACACGAACAGATGACGAAACTCAATTCATCAGGAGGAAGCAAGTCTGAAAGAAAAAGAAGAGACGGGCCAGGGACACTGTGCTCTCCTCTCCAGATCAATCACCCGTGAAGAAGTTGCGACGAAAGGAGACTACACAGAAGGCACAAACGGCATCGCCCCGTAGCTCTGCTCCCGACCCCAAGAAGAAGGCAGCTCGTCATGATGGCTCCCCGTTTGCTGCGGCACGAGAAAAATCACGAGAGTTGCAGACTGTTGTGCTCGGCGGCATCGTGCATGATTCCACTCCAGGACAACCAGGGCAACCGAAGGGAGGATCCATCGGCGAAATCATCGATTCCGATGATGAAGAAATGGAGTTCACACTCAAGTCAGGCAGGAAGGTCCAGCTCTCTGGGAAGAACCCGAGGTGCAGCACACCTGCAATCAAAGGTTCTGATGTTGAGAAGGCTGTCCACCTCGCCGGGGAAAAGACTGCTGTAGATGTCTCGCAATCAAGCTGCAATTCTCCGCAGAGCAACAGCAACAGCAACGCAACTGTCCACACAGTTGCCCTGAATCGGACTCCAAGTATGACTGACACATCATCGGCCGCACAGGACAAGGCTATCGTTGAAAAACCAGATGCCACGGTCTCTCTTCAGAGATTGCGCATGCTCCGCCAATCTATTCCGCCTCAGACTCCAAAGCAACGACATGACGACTACGACGACACTGACTTTTCTCCAGGCGATAGCGGGGACGACATGGCCCAAGCAAGCAGCGCGTCATCACAGATGGACGTGGAGGATCTGGGGACGAGGACTCTCTCACGAGCGGCCAAAAGCTGGCAAAGGATATCGGTGCAGTGCTGCGATCGATTTCTGGGACCAAAGAGGATCGCTGGGCAGACAAAGCCGCCGTCACGGAATGGCTGACGATAGGCCATCAACGAATCCTGAAACAACATGCCACAGGCCCTACTGGCTCGTCCGGCCCGGCCGCTCGACTCGAAAACATTGTTCGTCACATCCCCGGCGAGTTGGAAGCGGTTAGCCCCGGAAAACGAGCGTCCCACCTCGCAGAACTAAAGAAGTTTTGCAACTCAACAATCATACACAACATGGACTATGAACAACGTCTTTTGAAGATTGTAGGGATCGTATATCTAGAGGAGGAGCTTGACGCCGTGGCAAGGAACGAATGGACTAGGCTGGAGCAGATCGCGGGACTGTGCTCCATCATAGCGGAAGCCATAGGTCCGGAGGACGAGATTGTCGATGAGCAAACGAAGAACCGGTGGATTTCCGCAAGAAAAATGGATATTGCTTCTTTGAAGAAGCTTCTGGCAGCGAAGGCGCGATGTCGTAGCCTGGGCTTGTAAAGGAGAGAGCCTCTGCCCGCAGAGTGGATGGATGTCGGAGGTTCAGCTGGCCAAAGTACACTCCGAGAAGGAATTGAATCGAAGCGAAGCCCTCTACAGAGTGAGTACGAGGCATTGGAAACAAGTTCACAGGCACAAACAGCAGGAGATCGTTCTGCACATTTGCATCAGATTTGGCGTTTTGCTTAGATTATGCACAAGAGTTGCCGTTTTCTTTTCCACTCACAGGAACATACACGCCTTGTGGAAGGCGCATAGTGATACTCTTTACTTTTCTCAACCATTCGCTTCCATGTAGCTGCCGAGGAGTCCAGTGGTAGTGGTGGATAGGATTCGCGGACAGAAGACTACCCAGGTAGCTTAGCCTAGACCAAACCTCACACTCGCATCAATTCTACAGAATGTCCTGTCCTGTATTCATCAGATTGGCACTTTTCTCCCACTGCAGCTAATCTGACAGCACATGTCGCGGCTACGAACAGAGTATTAGACCTATGTCCATGGGAAGTACTGGTGTCAAGACCGCTTCTAGCCGTGTCCAAAATCTGTAGAGTATCACGAGGCGGGTTCGCCACCGCCATCTGCATACGTTGTATCAAGCGATGGTCCCAGTATAACGAAAGCGACGCCTCTTGAATCTATGTTCCAACGTATAGTTATCCTCGTCATCCAAGGGAGAAAAACAAACCCCACGATAAAGGGGGATCGCCACTCTTGCTCCCGTTTCGGTCCATCAAAAAGCAGTGACCTTCAAAAGAAAAAGTCCAGAGACAATTGGAAAGTCGAACTCCGTTGCTTAGGTTGCCCCAGCGGGCAAATTAGGGAGGAGACACGTCCTAAACACGAGAGAGCAATATCTTACTTTATGCACCGCAATTTTTTGAATAATCTTTATCTTTCTTTTTTTATTCTTGGTCCAAGTCTCTGAGCGACTGTGTGTATGGACATGAGGAAAGGTTTCATACACCTACTGCTGACAAATATTAAGCAACATAACGTGGATGCATACGGCATGGGCAAAACGAAATGGGGTATGATGCAAGGAACAACAACGCTTAATGCAGACCACTTTCTCCCGTAGCAGCCATATACTGTTGACAGTTGACCAAGATTTTGACTTGATCGCTGACTTGCTCCATTCTATTAAGCACCTTCTTGTTTCCATCAATGAATTTCAAGATGGCATAAGGGATGCCCGTATCGGCGCAGAACTCCTTAACCATGATCTGCGCTTTTCGGAGATTATGTCTCGGAACGCGAGGGAACAGATGATGAACGGCTTGGAATTGAAGACCACCGTGGATGAAGTCCAGCCAGGCAGGGCAGTCGACGTCCATGGTCGTGCGCAGTTGGCGTTGGGGAAAGACTCGTCCTCGCCCAGATCGGCCGTGGACATGCCCCAGTGCGAGAGTGTGATTTGGACATGCAGCGGCATGGTGATGATGTGGGAAACCAGGACAAAGGCGATGCGAATGGACCATGTAGGCAGTGTGCGCCAGAGGAGAACATAGCCAAACAGGAACCAGTAGCAGGCCATGAAGGCTACCTCGGTAGGACGAATCCACCAGGCTTTGCTGCTTCCGAGGGATGAGGACCTCTTGGAGAGGACGTGTATCCACGAGAGAAAGTAGAGATTAAAACGAGCGATGCCCATGACGGGATAATAAATGTACTTTTGGTACGGGATGATAACTTCGGCAGCTTTGTCCCACACAAAGGTGAACTGGTAGTAGGTGGAATGAAGGGACTTGAAGAAGGAAGGGCAGACGGCGAAGAGAGGGACATTCTGGATGTCGGGGTCGTGTTCCTGTGCAGATTCACTCGTCAGATCGTGCTCTCGTGAGAGTTACAAGGTATGGGTCAGCTTACAGGGTGGTTTGTGATGAGATGGTGAACATTATGGCTACTCTTCCACCAGCCCATGGATAGACCGCAGCAAAAGTCGGCGATGAATAGAGCGATCAAGGTGTCAACAGTGAAATTGGATGTGATGGCTCGATGGCCGGCATCATGGGCCGTGAACATGATTTGGTGCTATCATTCGCTGTCGTTAGTCGGCGTACACAGGGAGGCGAGGAGACGAAAAGAAAGAGAAGAACACATGGATGGAGGGAGTTGCCGAAGTATATACGAACCCAGAATAAGCCCAGGAAGATGGCAGAAGTCATGTACCATTCCGCACGCACGGCTACGATAAACCCAGCGAACAGAGTTGTATACCGAGCCATCTCTTTTCCATACTCGATGTATGGGCAGTTGTAAAGGCCTGCATCCTGAACGCGCTTATGTAGCTGCCGGTATTTGCTTGCGATATCTTGTTGCACGGCTGTATCGACAGACGGGTATTCCCTCACATCGACATTCTTGCCTTGTTGAATGGCCCATTCAGTCCATTCATCTGGGCTGAGGGCAAGCTGGGCTGCTTCGATTGCAGAGTCAGCCACGTCGACCTTGCCCTCGTAGACAGAGGAAGCGTCATCTGCTGAGTAGCCAGTCCTGGCACGAGGGGCGGCCCGGTCAGGGCTTAGAGATAAATCGCGGCCGCTTGCAAACTCAGGTTCGGGTGAACCAGTACCAGATCTATGCGATGCAGCACTGCCGTAACCCTCATCGACAGATTCCTTTTCTTTTACCATTTCGAGATCAGAATCGTCCGGTGAAATATCCGATTGGGCTCTGGCATGGAAGATGCCTCCCTGATTGGTGGTGTTCGGTTGGTCCAGGGACCGATTGGCTTCCGACCGATGCGGTATGCCTTCATGGTGCGGAGAGTCTTCTCAGAATGGTACCTAGGAAAGGGTGCGTCAGCACCATGTTACACAAGTACTCGCGGGCCTCACACTTGTTTTTGGCGGACGCAAAGAGGTGTTCACGACGGGCTTGGAAGAGAGGCGCCCTGAGATTTGATTGGGTTGCGTCGCAATCTCATGTCAGCGTGGCGGGCCGCCTTCGATCTGACAGTTAAGCTCAAAACCTAGATCTTGACTTTTTGAGAATAGTGTTTTGCTTTTCCCACCCACGACACCTCGACTGCCACGAGTCCCGCACTGCGATGAACAATCTTGAACCTCTTCCCGCCGATATGCAAGAAATCGAAATGATTGCGAAGGACAAGAACATCTTGTCTTTTTCCTCTGGAGGGGTGTTTTTGGGGTTTCAACTCGGACACAAAAAAAAAAAAAAAAAAGTTTGGAGGGGAATATTTACGCTGTGATTTCGTCCGTGGCATCTCGACCAACCATGTGCTCAATGGCTAGACTTCCACCTGGATGCCTGTCGAGCCATGAATTGAGGCGAAGCACATGATCTTGAAAAATCACGACGGTGTCGCCACTAGCAATCAGCTCATCCACCATCTCTGGAGCCAGAACAGCATCGCGGCTCATCTTGGCGGTCAATGCCATGATATATAATAGGTGATCGGTTGAATCGTAGAATATCAATATTGAACGAATGGACTCGTTATGGGCGAAGTGTCGAACAAGGAAAAAGACGGGAATTGAATCCGAGGTCAACCGTTATTTCGTCTTCGTCGTCGTCGAGGAATATGCGCTATTCGTATTTCGATTTTAAAGGAGCGGAATCAAAGAAAGAAACCAGGCAAATTCAAAGATGGGTTTCAAACATCAGCACCATGACACGACGATGAAAAAGCTCAAAAGTCGATTGCACGGTGACGATCTTGAAAGAACAGAACAACAAGAAGATGCACAGAGAGAGAGGAGAGGGAGAGAAGCGAGGTACAGGAACGGACGGGTACAGAGGAATATTCAAACCGGCAGATGCAGTAAACTCGAGCCGTGCCTCTCATCAATAAGAAGTCGGGACTCGCCGGGGACCAGAACGCCAGGACCACAAGGGACCATAAGGTACCAGAAAAATCAGAAAGGCCAACGAGATTGAGATCCCTTGCCAGTCGCTCTCCATCGTCTCGTATCGTCTCGTAAGCGGGGTCCTCCGGGATTATCTGGCCACTCACAGCGACACACCCTGTTTCTTTACCAGACCTTCTGTGGTCGTCAGCGCCTGCCAGCTGCCAGCCTGCCCTGCGCCTGTCAACAAATTCGAAAGGCGCATGAGGCAGGGGCCATGTTTTGGAGGACCTACATAAATTAAACTGGGAATAAAGGCTCAAAGCAGCAGAGATCACCACTTTGAACAGACACAGCAAAAGAACCGCCATTCCGCTCGTACCCTTTCAGCACGATGCAGCTTGATGCAGCTTGATGCAGCTTGATTCGGTTCAGTCTGATTCTGCTTCATTTCACATACCAACAGACCAGTTTGCCAAACGTCATGTCTGCGTCGTCATGTATGTACTCCGTACGAGGCGCAGTGTTGCATGGGGGTGCATTGGGGTTAATTCGAGCAACGAGCTACACTGGACAAGCGAAAGCCCTGGTTGGCTGCCGCGTCATCACCCACACTGACAAGAAGAACATCTATCTGTAGCTGGCTTGGGGTGCTGGCTTGGGGTGTGATCCGTGGGTTTCACGAAACCTGACAAACTTTGCATAAAAACGCGCTAACCATTTTTACTGGCCTATTTTACAGGAAATTATGGACGCTAGTCCACTTTAAACAAATCCCTGGTTTTCCTTGTTCATTATACCACACTAGCCAGGGGCACGAAAACCCCTGTACATGTACTACATACATAATAGGCTTTACATGTAGATGCTAAGAATAATAAAGAGAGCAAAATACTCTGCAACTTTAGCAAGGACTTTTACAACAGCGAAAGAAAATTGTGCATTTCTAGAAACCTGATAGTGATCCACATAACTTGAACCGTCAATCGTCCCTGCCAACTTTGTCAAGTCTCGTGAATCACGCCCTGGTTGGGGCCAACATTCCTCCACTGGAGCTTGCAACATGATGACAGCTTTATTCAGCGAGATGTCGATCCATGTGCAGAGACATGTACGGAGTTACGCACGACGGATGAGCGGATGAGTGGGCAAGACGAGACACTTTTTTGTGTTGAATTATCTACATATATAATACTTCTTAGAGGCGCAAAGCCTCTGCACACAATACATGTACATACATGTTAGCGTTTGCGGACCCACAACTTTATTGCTTAAGAGGCCACAATTAGCCCCCACCGGCAGCGTGAAAAGGTCCCTGAGATCTCTTTCCCTGCCACATTCAAAATTAGTCTGGTCTGATGTCCGGTAGTCCGGATCTTTGCAGGTGGGTGACTAGGGGCGAGGCTATTCATTATACACATTAGCCGCCAACTTTGGTTTTCATCTTCACCAACACCAGCATGTTGGCTCGAGGAAGCACCGCGTTGCGTGCAGGCAGCCACGCAACTCGCTTCTACTCCGCATGCATGCAATCCGTACTCCGTAACACATGTAATACGGAGTTGGCAAAGAAACCAGCCCAGCCAGCCCCCAGGATGTCCCTTGTGGCGTTTGTGACAGCCCATCCCAAGACAACAACACATTTTGGCTGAATCTTGGAGGCCGCAGCAAATCGTCGTCGCAATCGCCCCGCCCACTTCCTTGCCTCGACTCTCTGTTCCTGGGTTCTAATACCTTTTCCTCCTCCTTCCCTATTAACTATCTACCATTATTACTAGCCCGTCACCGCTGATCGAGGGAGCTGATGACACGCGAAGCGAAGCCATCATCCGGGGACGCAAATTTCCCATCATCCGATTAAAAGATCATGCATGGTGGGGCTTTTGCGAGCGTTGGGGGCCGGCAATTCGGCTTGGCGTACGGAATTCTCCATATGAATGCCTCGAAGAAATGAGTACCTAAACGCGCAAGAGGCACGCAAATATCGCACTGGAGTTTTCAAATTTCGCACTGGCGCTAGCCAAATCAGGAAGGGTCCCTATATACCCGTTTTTCGTGCGGAAGTACCTCTGAGGTTTTTTCGAGCCATATAGCTATTTTGGCCACGTTTGCAACGCCCGCAGCCTACAACGCCTGCCTGCAACGCCTGCCTGCAATGCTCGTGTGCGTGCAACCTCACCACCACAACGAATTTTACGTCAATCTTCGTGTTATCACTATAATAGCTATATTATCGCTAGAAGCCTTGCTCTTACATTAAATTATTCCATATAGATTAGCCTTTTTATAAACGCGAATTTATCTTATACAATAAGGCCTTTAACGCTCTACAATAGCTTTAAGCTAATAAGGTGTTATGGACTCGAGCTTAGGAGCTTGGGTTATGTCCTGGGTTAACCCTAGGTCCAGAGAGGGCGCGTAAAGGACGCGGACTATAGGCAAATAGGTTAGGCTTTACCCCTTAGGCACCCTTCTCTCCTCTTAGCTAGAGATAAGAATTATAAAGGAGTACGCTTTAAATACTTTCCTCCCCTTCTTAGAAAATAATAACTTACTAGCTAGCTACTTAGGGCTAGCTAGGGTAAAGGAGAATAAGGCTTAGAAGCTTCCCTAAGGCTCTAAGTATAATATTAGGCTAGTGTAATAGCTAGCTAAGCATGCTCCCTGTTATGAACTAGCCTTAGGGCAACTGCACGTAAGCGTTCTAAGAGATATTATTATCCTTAGAGAGGAAGGATTAGACTAAGCTAGGTGTCACATAGGAACTGGCTTTATACTAGTGTGTGTGTAGGTTACATAGGCCTAGGTAAAGCCCTAACCTATCCGCCTATAGCCTATATCCTTTGCGTGCCCTTTCTAGACCTAAGATATAACCTAAGCTTCTAAGCTTAAGTCTATAATATACTCCCTTACTTAGGCCTCCCTTTCCTCTTTACCCTTATAGTTAAAAAGTTCTAAGTAAGTAGTGTATGTTTATAATTAGTATAGCGTGTTAGTATAGGTCCTAGTGTAAGGCTTATGCATAGCCTAGTAGATTAAAAAAATTTCCTTATAGGCTACCCTATCCCTAGCCTTTAAAATAACTAGCCTTACCTAACTCTAGCCCCTTATAATACTAGCTTACTCTATTTTCTTACCTATTACTAGCTAATATTAAGCTTTACCTACCTAGTTATTATTACTTTATTTTTATATATTACCTTTTACCTATTAAATTCCCTCTCTTCCCTAGCTATTACTAGTCTTTCTAACCTCCTATTATTAACTATTTATAATCCCTTATTATTCTATATCTAAAGTAAGTGTGTAATTAAAGCTATCCTATAGCTATATCTAGATATAAATAATCCTATATATTCCTTACTTTTTCCCTTTCCTTTCCCTTTATATACCCTTATTTCTATTATCTTATTAGTTATCTATTACTTACCTCCTTTAGATATCCTATTAAAACCCCTTTTTATATCTAGTTTACCTATTATTATATCTATTACTATTACTCTTAGCGCTATTACTACTACTACCTTTAGTAGTACTCCTCCTCCTTATTACTATCTCCTTTCTCCCTAAAAGCTAAACTACCTTAGTAATTATATCTTAGAGGGTAACTTTAATAACTCTAATAACTCTAATAGTAAGGAGTAAGAGGTTCTATATATCTAATATATAAATAACCTTTATAATAAAGGGATATAAGAGTATGCCCTAAGGTCTTACTAGGCCTATTTTCCTTATTAGCATACCTATTAATTATATAGCTAAAAGCTATACTTATATTTAGGTAACCTAAAATTAAGATATATATATAAGTACCTTATAAACCTTTTAGCTACTAGAAAAGCTATTAAAACACTAGCTATAAGGCATATTACCTTTAAAAGGAATACTATACTATTCTAATAAAAACTTTTATTTACTATTAAAAGTATTTTAATACTATTCTAGCTACTACCTATATTAATCCCTTTATAGTAATACCTCTCTTATTATCCCTTACTAGGGTAGTATATACCTAGGGTATTACTAAATTATAAGCACTTACCCTAGCCTAGTAAATAACTCTTACCTAATATAGTAGTAATATAGTAATAGAATTCTTTTATAATATATCTATAATAAATAATAATCTTACCTATATTACCTTTATTTAGGAGACTATTACTACTAAGTAGTATATATTTAATAAGGCCCTTACTTACTAATTAACTAGTTATTACTATCTGTTGGAATAAGCATGATATCAATCGCGGCACGCAGCCGCAATTACCCGGCAAAGGTCGGGCCGCGAGGGCGCGCGCGCAACGCGCGTTCGCGAGAGGTGGCCCCACCTATAACTCATTGGCCTGCCCTCTAATTAGTTAAGGGCCCATAAGTCATATAACCCATAAAAACGCACTGCGTTTATAGCCACTTCTCACGATCCAAAAAGCCTCTCTTTTCCTCTCTTAAAAACACACACTTATGACTAATTAATTACAACGCCTAAAATAGAAGATAAATTCCTATTCCCTAGGCTATAATCCTAACGTTAGGCACCTATAATACTAACACTAATCAGTGGTTAACTTCACAGATAACCACACGGTTTTTCCTAACCGTAGATTAGTAAGGTTAATTAGAAGAGATAGCTATACTATGAACTTGCCCTATAAAATAGGAGGGCCGCTAAAAGCGTGTATAGTTATACTAAGGAAGTCTAAGCACTCTCTTATAATAAGAAAGGAGCCTTATAACTCCTAAGATCTAATCCTAAGACCTTACAAAGACTTTAAAGCTATTAAAGGATTAAGGCCTAGTTAGTAACTAGTCTAACCTATCTTTAATTACTTAGTTAGTGCGTTTTACTATATACCTAACCCTTAGAAGGTATTCTCTTATAATAAGAAAGGAGCTTATTACTCCTAAGATCTAATCCTAAAAACCCTAAGGGATAAAGATAATAGCCATGCTTATAATCCTTTAACCTACTATATAACTAATATTACACCTCTATTCTATCTTCCTATAATAGAGATAAGAAAGTTAAAAGCTCCTTAATAAGGAGAACTATTAAAAGCCTCTCTCTTTAGCCCTAACTTTAGTAATGCTAAAGAAGGCACTAAAGTTAAAAGAGACTAAAAGGCAAAGGTCTATAACTTAATAACCCTCTCCTAAGATATATTCCCTAGAGATATAAGACTTTATTATATCTAAGATATTAAAGATAGTAAAATCATTTAATCTTAATAAATAAGGTAATAATCCTAAGGCTATTATAGCCTATATCCTCTTTAAGGCAGTAGTATACTAGTCTAAGAGCCTTATTACTAGAAGTCTCTTTACTAACTTTATTAAAGACTTCTACGGATAGATAAGAGAGGTATTTATAATTATAGACTAAGTAATTACTAAGTATCTATATAATTTCCTTCTCTTCTAAGGCATGTACATAGACATAATAGCCTATAGGAAGATTATAGTAATGCTTAAGGAAGTCACTACCTATAAGGAATTTAGGATTAGTAAGAAGAAGAGATATAGAAAGCTATAAGGAAGTATATACCCTTCTAAAAACATATTAAAGACTAAGACTTCCTTAATAACCTCCTTCTAATCCCTCTAATTAGACTAAGATTATAACATTACTAATAGAGCAATCTAGGAATCCTATAACCTTACTAACATTATTCCCTAAGCCTAACCCTATTAGGCTAATTATATAATAATCCTTAGGAAAGCCCTTATTAGAGGTATCCCCTATTAAGATAAGAAATCCCTCCTTTTACACCTCTAAGAGCACTTTTTCCTCTAGACCTACACTAAAGCAAATAATTAATCTTACAAAGCTTTATATAAGTAATATTTAATATAGCGTAGATAACTATAAGGTCCTTAACTTAAAGTTAATAATATTCTAAGGAAATGTAAGATACTAGGTATTAAACCCTATAAAGCTAGGTATGCCCTTAAGGCTATGCTTAAAGGAAAGCTTTAATATACTATTATAAGCATCTATGTAAGCTAGGAGATCCTTAAGACCTTAAAACTCTTATTAGCTATATTAAGAGAAGGTTTAAGATAGATAATATAAAGCAAAGGTATCTCCTTAAGTAGTAGAATACTAAGCTATGCTAGATTATATAAGAAAACCTAGATAAGCTAAAGATTAATTGCTTTAAAAACTTATAATAAAGCTTATAAACCTTTAATAAGCAGTTCTAGATATTATATAATCTAAAAGAGCACTCTAGAATTAATTAATCTTTACCTATTATAGCATACCTAAGTATAGAACTTACCTTATTAACCCTCCTGCTAACCTCTAACCATTCTATAAACGCATAAGGATGTTAATAAGAATAACTATAGAGGAATTAGATAAGAAGCATTAATTCCTGTTAATGCCTAATGTAAGAGAGTAGTATTAGACTAACCGTAAGTATAATAGGTATAGTAAAGAAGCCTATTATAGATAATTATAATTATAAGGTAATAAAGGCGCTCTATATATAAAGAAATGCTATATATATAGTAAGAAAGGCTATTAGTTAACTAAACACTCTAAGGAGAAACGTAAAAGGTATATTAACGCTTTAAGAACCACTACCTTATAGAACTAATAACCCTTCCTATAACACTTTCCTTACTTAGTATAAAGGGAAAAAGGATAACACTGCTTCTTCTAAAGAAGATAAGATTTCTACCTATATAATAAAACTTAGATTTAAAGAAGAAAGCAATAAAGGAGAGATGCTAATAAGCTTCTTTATATAAGGCATAATAATTAATAGCTATGTAACTATAGAGATCCTTATAAATTAAGTAGCTACCCATGCCCTTATAAAGGAGGATCTATTTAATCTCTAATAACTAAAAGAAGCCCTAACTACCTTCCTTCTTTAAGATTATTACTCCTTAGGTATGTTCTAAGGCATTATCCCTAATACTAGGGCTACAGGTTACTTATTAGTAAGGCACCCTAATTCCTTGCCTTACAATAGTTAATCCCTAAGATCTAGCTTAATAAATCTAGAGCTAGGGAGGCAATAATTTAATTTAGAAGTAGCAAGCCAATCCCTTAATTAGATTAATTAATATGCCTACTCCCTTTAGTATTATCCTATTCTATATAATACCTATAAACACTCCCTTCTTACTATATTTAGCAGATATAGACTACCTAAAGATTAATTTCCACATCTCTTAGAATATCCTTTAATAAGGTAATATTAAGGTCCTTATTATCCGTAAATAGGGGCATCCTTAGATGCTTTTACAGAAGGAGAGATTAATTGCCTAGAGTTATTTAACTAAGATAGAATTACAGCGCTTGCATCGCTAATTTAGTTACCCCTCCGTTTGCTAACTTTATAATATGCTTTCTAAATTAAGCCACAAGGTAGATTTCAAAACTATTAGATAATTAACAAAGATCTACTACTAATGCTAATTAAATGCAGATAATCCATATTGCTTTAAATTCACTCTAAAGGATAAATGTAACTTTAATTACAAAGTAATTGTGAATATTATGTATCTAGATAGCAATTGCCCCATTCTCCACGCTGTTAATATAGCTACTACGTTTAACGCGGCTAGATTCCTAAAGGATATCATAGTAAAGGCAATATAGGAAGCTCTTTGCCTCTACTAGATTAATACCTACTAGAGTCCTCTAGATTAGATTATAACTAATGCTAGCATAACATTTAGAAGCAAAGAATTCCGCTAATTTATAGCTTTAATATTAATCTTAATTAAAGAAGTCCCTATTAAGGCATACTATAGTATTAGCAAGGTTAAGAGATATTACAGGCCACTCTAAAGAGCCTATAATATTATCTAATGTAAATACCTATTAATACCTAAAGCTATAGCCCTATAAATAGCTATAAAAGCCCTTAATAATACCATAGGACTAAATAGTATTATTCTAACCCTTCTTATCTTTAGCGCCTACCCTTAAATAATTAATAATTCTCCTCCCTTACCTAATATTAAGTAATAAGCTCTTATAGTATAAAAGGCAATAAAGGAGATTAAGAGGTTATACGCGCTCTATAAGGTTAAGGAAGCCCTTACTATAAGGAATAGTCCTAATACCTTACTAACCCTTAACCTCTTGCTTATATTACTAGTTCTTATCTAGTAAGAGCATAAAGGATAGTAAGGCCTATATAAGCTCCTTATAACGGATAGAGAGAGCTATACCCTTAATCTTCTATAAGGTTCTAAGGTCTTTAGGTTAACCTCTATTAAGCCCTATAATAAAGATCTAAGCAAGGAAAGGCTATTACTAGTAGGAGGTAATAACCTAGAGGTAATTAAAGGGGAAGAGTAAGAGGTATAAATTAATAATATAGTGCCTCTAGCCTCTCTAAAAGAAGGCTAGGAAGACTATAAAAGAACCCTCCTATAATTATTAATTAGGCAGATAACCTTAAGGCATTTATCTTAAGCAAGGAGGAGGTAAACCTTAAGCTTGTAATCTAATTACATAAGAAAGGCGTGATTATAACTCCTAGTAAACCTTTTAAGCTCTTAACAAAGGCTAAGATTAATACCCTAATTAGCTAAGGCATGTTTAAATTCATTGCTTTTAATCTAAAGAAGCACTAAGGGATTTAAATCTTTAATTCCTATATTATTAATAAAGTTAAAGGAAGAATAAGTTAACTATATAAGAAATTAAGGCTTATAATCTAAGGCTTTAGCAATAAAGCAAAGCAAGTAATCCTTACGCAAGCCCTAACGATCCAAAGGGCAAGCCAATAATTAATCCTTATAATTACCCCTTCTCTTCTTATAAAAGGATTCCTCCTATAGATTTAAGATATTACATAGGCATACGTATAATTAGAAACGCCGCTAAATTATATAATCCTTGCCTAACTCCTTATCTAAATTCGTAATTAGCACCCTAAAGGAATAATTATAAGAGTTATTAAGCCCCTTTACGGAATTACAGAGGCTAGCATACACTAGTGGGTAACTTACCACAAGCACCACAGAGAAAAGCTCTAGATAATAACATTAAGCTATAATCCATGCTTATTAGTTATATCCGCTAAAAGCCCTTACTTTAGATACGTAGGAATATAGACTAATAATACCCTTAGCCTATTAGATAAAGGATTCTCCTAATAAGAAGAAGATTAACTAGCTATTACTAAATTTGCTATAAAACCAAAGTAGTTTATTAAGCCTAATAACCCCTTATATTTAATAGGAAATTATTTAACTAACTAATAATACTATTAAGATATAGCAAAAGGGCAAAGTAATAAGCTATAGTTAATCCCGCTAAAAGAGCTAGAAAAGAAGTACGTGGAACAAAGGGCCTATAGTGCTTATATTGCTTTAATCTGCTAACCTAAGGCAAGCTTTAATCTATTAGTTACCGCATAGTATTAAGAACTAATAACTAAGAACATTAAGGGACTTAATTGCTATATTAAGTGGCAAATAGACTACCTAGATTAAGGATTAATCTTTATACCCCTTAACCTTAAAAGAGTAAAGCTATTTACATTTATTAACGGATTATTTGCTAATAATAAAGACCTTACCTCGTAGCTAGGCTATATTCTTATCCTAGCTAATAAGGAGTATAAAGATAATAAGTTTATATTATAAGGTAATATTATACACTATAGCTTAATAAAGAGTAAGAGAGTTATAAGAAGTATGCTTACTTTAGAGGTTTACGGAATAGTAGCAGGCGTTAACATAGCTTATGTAATTATAATAATATTAAAGATTATTACGGATTAATTAAACCTCCTGGAAATCCTAATTATAGTTTACATAGATTTGTACTTATTATATAAATGCCTTATTAAGCTTAGGACTACGAAGGAGAAGCGGCTTATAATTAATATTATAGCCCTTTAGTAATTATATAAACGCTATAAGCTCTATAAGATTAGATAGATTAATAGTAAAGATAACCTAGCTAATGCGTTTATAAAGGTAATACCTAATAAAGCCCTAGAAAGGTTTATTATAGGTAATATAGCAATAATCTAGATAGAGGGATAGGTTACCTAGACCTAGCACTGCCTATAAAGAGGTAAGGGACTAGAGCCTAAAGCCTACGCCTAAGCCTATGCTAAAGCCTATGCCTAAGCCTACGCTAAAACTAGCGCTAAAGGCACTAGATAAGGTGCCCTAAGTATAGCATAGTTACGCAGGGCATAGGCTAAGGGATTAGAGGTAGCGGAATTATATCTTTAGAAGGGGCGTAAAATTATAGCTTTAGAAAGGGGTGCCCTTCTAAGTCTTTATAGTAAGGAGGGGGAAGAGAAAGGAGTATAAGGGAGCGTAAGGAGGTATAATCTAATATTATACCTTTAGAAGGGAAAGAATTATAGGTAATCTTCCCTAGGAATGTGATTTAATATTACATTATGGTTAAATAAAGGGCCGCGGGAGGGATAATCTAATATTATACCTTTAGATAGGGAAGGGATTATAGGTAACCTTCCCTTATAATATAATCTAATATTACATTACACTAGTTAAAGGAAGGAGCGTAGGTAAGGGCAGAAGGCAAAGGTAGCTTTCCGTAAGGAAGAAGGATAAGTAATTAGAGAAGCTAGTTATCTAAAGCTAGTAGCGTATAGGGAGGAAAAGGGGACTATTATGGTTATTTCTTTTGTTAACTCTTTTATTTATATAACACATTCATTTAATCCCTTATATCTTCCCTTTTAGATTAATATTATGCGTTAATAATCGTGTTAAAAAGAAAGAGGTTCTAATATTAGAATAAGCATGATATTAATCGCGGCACGCAGCCGTAATTACCTAGCAAAGGTCAGGCCGCAAGGGCGCGCGCGCAACGCGCGTTCGCGAGAGGTGGCCCCACCTATGACTCATCGGCCTGCCCTCTGATTGGTTAAGGGCCTATAAGTCATGTGACCCACAAAAACGCACTGCGTTTGTGGCCACTTCTCATGATCCAAAAAGCCTCTCTTTTCCTCTCTTGAAAACACACACTTATGACTAATTGATTATAACGCCTAGAATAGAAGATAAATTCCTATTCCCTAGGCTACGATCCTGACGTCAGGCACCTGTGATACCAACACTATCCCTTCCCTAGATTAAACTAGAATAACCTAGCTTCTCCTTCTTCTCCTACCCCTAAGAACTAATTACTTTTTAATATAATAGAATACTAGCGCTAATATATATATAAAGTAAAGGAGACTAGATTTACTTATTCCTTAGTAGTTAAATAAAAATATACTCTTTTAGGCCTATTATATATTATTATATTAACCACCTTTGATACTTTTTCCGCACCGATCTAAAGGTCCAGAATCGCCTCTAAAATACAAACCACATTAATATTCGAATTCCTCACCTCTATTTACCCCTCCTACAATATCACATTGCAATAGAGCTAGAGGTAAGTGCAAGGGTAAGATACTAATAGTAATTAACGCTAGAGAAAGGGGCTAGCATAGAGCTACCACTACCTAAACGTAAGAATAGGGTAATTTAATGCCTATAGACGCGATAACCTAATAATAGATTAGATATAATTTAAGCACCTAGATAACACGAAATTCTATAATAAGATTACTAGCCTTATCCCTAGCGATAAAGTCTTATAAGTTTAGAGCATTATAAAGGCTATAGCCCGCTAGGTAGTAAACCGCGCCCGCGCTAAAATAAGAGCTATAAATAATAATAATAATAATATTTATACTACTAAAGAAGCCCTTAAAGTAGCCCTTAAGGAGGCTATTAAGGAAGAAGTAAAAGGAACTAATATACTAACCTAGGTAAGCGTTATAGCTAGACTAGTACTAAGAAGGCTAAATAATAAAACCCCCTTATAGGTCCTAGGTAGATAATATAGAGAAGTACTTATTAAAGGTAATATAATTTAGGAAATACTCTAATCCTAAGGCGCTAAAGATATAATAACTATAGTAAATAAGGCTATTAGCTAAACTATAGCTATAGTAGCTAGAAGACTCCCTAGTAAAGATATAATTATTACCTTTAAAGGAATTACTACCTAATATAAAGAAGACTAAAAATAGATTACTAAAGCATTTAGACTAGAAGTAGCTCTTTATTACTATATACTTAGTATTATAGTTAAGGGATTCCTAATAAAGTATATATTTATTAAGAACCTTATAGCTAAGATTAGAAAAGCAAATAAAGTAAATATAATTAAGGTAATTATAAGGTACCCCTAAGTAAAAATATATAGCACACTACCCTAATCCTAGGACTAGTAAAAGTAAAAGACACTAATAAGATATACTAAGATAAAATAGTCTTTAAAGTAAAGCTATTTTAAACTAAACTATATAATAAGACTTTATAACCTTAATAATACTATAACTATTTCTAAACTAGCTATATTATAAAGTTTTATAAGGTAGCCCTAAGGTATAGTAAGTATAGAGCTAGCTAATATAAGGAAGGAGAAATATTATACCTAATAATTAGTAAATACCTAAAGGAAAACTATATCTTATATTCTAGCCTATACCTAGTGTAGTTAAGAGATTACCTTATCCTAAAAGAGAAGTAAAATATAATAAAAGTAAGCTACCTAGAGTAACTATTATAATTTACTAGTAACTCCCTAGATAGAAGCCTAATATTACCTTATAAAAGAATAGGCATAGCTATAAAACCTATTATTATAGTAAGTAAAAAAGGAATACCTTATAAATATAAAGAGAAATACTAAATAGCCTAGGGTAGGGAGTATTATATAATATATATCTTAAAATAGGACTAGAATAAAACTAGTATAAGATAGCAAAGACCTACTACTCCCTTAATTAATATAGTAATATTATAAGTTCTCTTTTAGAATATAAATAAAAAGGATAACCTAATATATATAGTGCTCTAGCACTAAACTAATATAGATATAATAGTAATCTAAGAGTAAGAATATATAAGGCACTTATAGCCCCTAGCACTAGGCCTTACCTAATTCTAACTAGCATACTATAAAGGATAGAATATAGTATATATAAATAAGAAGTATAATATAGGGTTATAAATAGCCTAGGGGGACTTAACTAGTTACTAGTAAAGATAAAAGGTATAAATATCTACTCCCTTTACTTAGAAAGATATATAGATAACTAGAATATACCTATTTACACTTTTAATATAAAAAAGCCCTATAGCTAAAGCGTCTTTATAGAAGACTTTAACTAAAAACACTCCCTTTAGAATAGCTTAGATAAAATAACTAGAGAAGCAAAGGAACTACTAGACCTTATAAGCTAGTAAAGGCTTAGACTAGTAATACCCTAAAGGGAACCTATAAGATAATATAGAGAAGATAGAGATAGCACTATAGATTTAGTATAGGTAACCCTAGATATCTAAGTTTACTATAATAGTATAGAGAACCTTATAGGTTCTAACTATATCCTATAGCTAATTAGTATCTTTACTAAGGAGTAAGAAAGCGCTTTACTTACTCTTAAATATACCTAGACCTTAATAAATAGACTATAGGTAAAGGTAAAAGTAATAGTATAACTCTAAGCGGAAAATATACTAAACCTATAAGATAAGGAAGGAATTAATATGTATATAATATAGCTTATTATAAACTTATAATAAATAGTAGAATTAGTAGCCCTATAGAAGCGCTAAGGACTCCTAGCCTAGAGGTATAGTAATTAAGGAGAATAAAAGAGGTAGTTACTAAAGCTAAATAGGCTAAGAGATAATAGAGGTACTAAAAGACTAAAGCAAACTAGTAAGCCTTTTCTAAGGTAAATAATAACTAGGAATAAATAGTTAGGAAAAGAAAAGAAATATATAGAGAGAGGCCTTATAAAAAGCTAATATATAGGAAAAGGATAAAGAAGTTTAGAGACTAAAGAGATAGGCCTAGCTCTAAAGCTAGGCCCCCTAGAGCTCCCTAAACTCCTAGACCTAGAAAGAACTAATAATAACCCTAACCTAGCTATTACCTATAAGGATAAGGTAAGTATACTTATATAAAGGTTCTTCCCTAAACTTATAGTAGACCTTACCTATATCCTAGACCTCTCTTTCTTAGAGCTAGATAATACACTAGTTCTAGATAAAGAATAGTTTAAAGTAAGGGATATTAGAAATATTCTATTAGATATAGCTAGCTAGAAAGCCCTAGGAAATAATAAACTCCTAGTAGGCCTTATTAAGGCCTATAATAAGCTAGCTAAAAAGCTATAGTATGCTTACTAAACGCTATCCTTAAAGTAAGATATTTCCTAGCCTAGTTCTAAACTATATAAGTAGTAGTAATTAGGAAGCTAGGAAAAACCACTAAGGAGATAAGAAGGGCTAATATATAAAGACCTATCTTACTACTAAATATAGTAAGAAAGATTATAGAAGTAGTAATTATAAGGTAGCTTATAGCTTTTACTAAGGCTAAGGGCCTTCTCCTAAGCTATAAATAGGAAATAAGGTAAATAGGTTAATAAAAACTATAATTAAAGTCCTTATAGAATATATAAGAAAGGCCTAGGGTAAAGGCAGTATTGCCTTATTAGTGTAAATAGATATCTTATTAGCTTTTAATAGAGTTAGCTACCTATACCTAATCTATATTCTAATTAAAATAGGTATACTACGCTAGCTAATAGCTATAATATATAGCTTCCTTATAGATAGAATAAGCTAGCTTAGCTTTAATAGTAAACTCTTAAGACCTTTCTAAATAAAGGTAAGAACCCTATAAGGCTTACCCTTCTTACTAATCCTCTTCCTACTTTACTTAGTAAAGCTTTATATATACCTCTAAGCTATTCTAGGTATAGTAGTAATAGGATTTATAAATAATATAAATATAGTAGTATTTAGAAAAACACTATATAGACCTAGAAAAGGCTTAAAGCTACGTAAAAGTATATAAAAATAGGTAAAAAAGTAAGAGTAAAGTTTAACCTAGTAAAGATTAAACTTATACACTTTAGTAAAGTATACTAACCCCTATAGGCTAGGGTTTAACTTAGTATAGAAAAGATAGTACTTATAGAGTTATATAAGTTCCTTAGAGTCTAGGTTAATAGAAAACTTAATTAGAGTGCTTATAAGAATATCCTAAAAGGTAAACTAGCTTAGTAATAGCTTATACTCTCCTTACTAGTAGTATTAGCCTAGGGTTATAGCTTTAGAGATACCTAACTCCTATATATATAGGTAGTCTAGCCTATCCTTACCTATAGGGTAAGCGCTTACTATACCCTAACTAAGAAAGGTAGAAAACTAAGAGAAGTAGTTAAAAGCTTTATAATAAACTAATTAACCTACCTCTAGATTATAGCTAGTGTATTTAAGGCTATGCCTATTACCTAACTAAAGGTTAAGACTTATATCCTCTCTCTAGATCTATACCTAAATAAGATAAAATAGAAGTTTAAAGAGAGAATTATAAAGAGCGGAATAACTATAATAATCTAAGCCGCTGCTAACTTAGTATAAATAGTATTATATTATAAATAAAGACCCCCTAGGAATAATAAGCTAGTAGCGGAACTATATAAGGAATAGAGATAATACTAGGATAAATAGTATAGTAAGGAACGCTTAGGGTAGCATAGGCTTATAAGAGAACTAACTAAGGACTAACTACTAACTTATAACCTAAAGGAAATCTAAAGATTCTATATAGGCCTAGAAAATATATCTCCTTAACTATAGTTTAACTATATATAGGTGTTATGGACTCAAGCTTAGGAGCTTGGGTCATGTCTCGGGTCCGGAGAGGGCGCGCAAAGGTCCCGGAAAGGGCGCGCAAAGGACGCGGACTATGGGCGGACAGGTTAGGGCTTTACCTAGGCCTATGCGACCCACACACACACACTAGTATAAAGCCAGTTCCTATGCAATACCTAGCTTAGTCTAATCCTTCCTCTCTAAGGATAATAATATCTCTTAGAACGCTTACGTATAGCTACCCTAAGGCTAGTTTATAACATTTATTATCCTTTACTATAGAGGCATAGTAGCTAATGGATATACCGCTACTAGCGGATAGGATAGAGACTAACAAAATAGCAACCTTATAGGAGCTTATTGCTTAGCAGTTAAAACAAATTAAGGACCTCGCTAGCAAGCAGAGATCTAACATTTCTAGTTAACTTATTAAGCGAAAACCCTTGCTAATAGGACCCCCATTCAATAGCAAAAGGGTCCTATTTATAGCATAGCAAAACCTAATGTCCCACAAGCTAGATATAGATAGGGGTTTATTAGGTCCTAGCAGGACTAATAGTGCTTTATTTACTAGAACCTATTGCTAAAGGTTTAGGTATAAGTTACTCCCTATTTTAAGAAGGGATACTTAGTGCTTTATAATCCACAGAAGTTCTTAAACTACCTTACTAAGATGTTTAATAACCCCTATTAATAGGAATTAGCAATTATAGAGCTTAACTAGATTACGTAACGCCTAAACAAGCAATTTAGTGACTTTTATATTTATTTTAAACAGAAATTAGCGCTAGCTAAGGGATTAGATTAGGAGGACTCTATAAAGCTAGCTAAGCTACGCATAGCACTTAATAAGTAGATAAGGGACTATAGCATTAGACAAGATATATTACGTATAGATTACTTAGCGGTAACGGCCTAGTATCACAGCATCTCATTAGATATTAAGTCCTATTAATTAGAGGAGAAGAACCGTGCGCGAAGGCAAGCATATATGCCTAAGGCCCCTGCCTAGGATAAGGACACTCCTATGATAGATATATAATTAACGTATCTAGAATAGGCCTGAAAAGGACGCGGAAAGTCACTAGGAAATTAGCGCAAGGCGAAGTTAGGTAATAAGGCTAGCGGCAAGCAGGCTAAGTGGGTTAGCTAGGCTATGCGTAATATGCGTTATGAGGAGGGCAAATGCCTATGGTGCGGTTTAGGAAAGTATTTCGTTTCTAACTACCCTTTGCTTCCACTAAAACATTAGCATAGAAAGGTAGCTATTAACGCGTGTAATATAAAGGAAGAGGAAGATAACTCTAAAGAAGAGAAGATAGCAAACGTATTAGAAAAAGAAGAACCCTAGCATTAAGTTATTTAACTAGGGTAGCGGGGAGGATAGATAGAGGGCATTATAGCAAATAGTTATTACTAATAAGGACTTTAAATAGATCTAGTTTAACATAGACTCTATACCTTTTCTAGTTCCTATATTAATTAATAAGACTACCTTTATAAATGCTCTTATTAACACAGGCTATAACTATTATGCTACTATAAGTAAACGCCTTGTCTAAAAACTCTAGTTAGAACGCCTCCTCTCTTAAAGAAAAGATTAGTTTGCACTATGGTTAGTATGAAATAAGGGGAAAAGAGAGCTACGAAAAGAGGTTATACATTACACATATCGTGCGTTTTTAAGTGAATCTAGATAGATAGGAAACACCTATAGTTACCTATATAATCCCTAGGTTAATAAGGTAGCTAATTTTAGGGACACTATAGATAGAATGCAATAAGATTAACCTAGATATAGCGCGCTATTAACTCTGCGTAGGATCAGCTAATAACCTACAAATTTAGGCATTAACTGACAGGAAGGTTAAGCAACTAATAATATCTATCTTAGGCTTTACCTTTGCGGGAATCGTAAGGCGTGTAAAGAAGCAGAAAGAATATATCTAACTATACACCACTAGCCTACGGGAAATCATATTAATTCTACAGATAGACGCAACCCCTAAGGCTACGGAACAGGACCTATTATCCTTATTACTAAGCGCTATAGGACTTTACAGACCTCTTCCTAGAAAGCAAGGCAAATGCCTTGCCACTACACTAGGGATAATTAGACCACTATATTCGATTAAAGCGTAACGCAGATGGATCTAAACTAGAACTCCTATAGGCCCTATTATATAATATGCCATAGCAGCACCTCCTTAAGATCTAAAAGCAAGTAACTAACCTTATAGATAAGGGATAGATATAGGCTAGCTTCTCTTTAGTAATAGCTCTAGTATTATTAGTAAAGAAGCTAGGAGAAGGATAGCGGTTTTACGTAGACTACCGTGCCCTTAATAAGATTATAGAATAAGACTATTATCCCTTACCTTTAGTAAAGGAGACACTATAATTATTATTAGAGGTAAAGTGGTTTATAAAGCTAGATATATAAGTAGCATTTTACCAGCTTTATATTGCTAAAGGCAAGGAACACCAGACCGCCTTCCGGACGCGTTTTAGGTTATTTAAGTAGCTTATATGCCCCTTTAGCCTAGCGGGTGCACCCACTACCTTTTAGAGATATATTAATAGCGCGCTTAGCGGAATCCTAGGGGACTATATAATTGCTTACCTTAATAATATCCTTATCTACTTAGGAGGGTCTTAGAAAGACTATATGTAGAAGGTCTAAGTAGTGCTCTTAAGGCTATAGCAGGCAGGACTAAACTTAGATATAAAGAAATACGTTTTTACAATAAAGGAAGTTAAGTACCTAGGGTTTATTATCTATATAGGGAAAGAAATTTGCTTAGACAGGGAAAAGATTATAGCTATCTAGGATTAGGAGGCGCTAAAGAAGGTTAGGGGTGTAAGGATTTCTTAGGTTTACTAACTTTTATTAGGACTTTATACTATACTTCTTAATAATTACAGGCCCTTTAATTAAACTTATAAAGAAGGGCATCCTATTTTAGTGGACAGATAAATGCAATACAGTGTTTAAAGCGCTAAAGATAGCCTTTATGTTATATCCTATCCTAACATAATAGGACCCTAATAAGGACACTATGGTAGAAGCTAACTATTTAGGGATAGCTTTAGGGGCTGCCTCTTATAGTTTAATAATAAAGGCATCTTACACCTAGTTGCTTATTATTCCGCTTAACTATAGCTAGCTTAACAGAACTACACTATACACGATAAGGAGCTATTAGTAATTATATCGTGCTTAAAGGCTTAGTTAGTAGAGCTATATAGCATTAGCAAGCTATTTATAATACTTATAGACTATAAGAACTTAGAATACTTTATAGCGCTAAGGAGATATTAGAATAGCAGGCAAGATAGGCAGAGACGCTATTGCTGTTTAATTTTCACCTATGGTATAGGCCTAGCCTATAGGCGGTAAGACTAGATACGCTATTAAGATAGTTCTAAGGGGAGGAGAATAAGGCAGGACTAGAGGAGCTAATTATGCATTTAGTAATAACCCTAGGCCTATATAGTTATAAAAGAACTAGACTTATCTCTAGTGTAAACCCTGTGTTATTATTAGGGAGCGGCAAGGCTAAGGACACTATAGGTAGGTTTATAGGTCTTCTAACGGGGGTAATAATATTTGCGAATGCGTATCTCTAATCTCTATAGGACTAGTCCTTAGTCTACGATGTTACGTATAGGATATAGCTTAAGGCAGTTAGGGAAGGGGCCTAGAAATTTCTAGAAGCTACAAACATAAGGGAGCAGATAGCGGACTATTAGATTAGTGCTAAAGGTACGCTTTAATTCTAGGGCTAGACTTAGATCCTAAATTAGGAACCCCTTACTATAACCTTAACGCAATAGGTTCACGATTTACCCTTACTAGGCTATCCTAGCCGTAATATAACTTTTAAGACGCTTTAGAGGGATTTCTATTAGGATAGTATGTCATAGGGGATTGCTTAGTTTGTAAGAAACTATTACTATTACAGGGGGCGGAAGAGCTACTAGCTAAGACAAGGCTTATTAAAACTAATCCTCTACTAGACTATTACTAGTTATAGATCTCTATTAACTTTATAACAGACCTACTAGCTTAATACCTAGATAACCCACGGTTTCTTATGGTTATTACGGATAGACTCTCTAAGTACGTTTAGTTAGAAGCTATGATATTAATAGGGGCTAAAGCATGCGCGGAACGGTTTAAGCAGTGCTAGTAGCGGTTCCATGGCTTTCCTACACAAATTATTACGGATTACGGTTTAGACTAGTTAAGTAATTTTTAGACTACACTTTGCAACCAGGTAGGTACGTAGTAGTTGCTATTAATAGCTTATTATCTATAGATAGATAGCAGTATAGAAAGGGCAAATTAAGAAGTTTAGGCTATCCTAAGGGTAATGCTATTATTTTTATAATTTAAATAGCTAGAACATCTCCCTGCTTATTAACTTGCTTTGAATAACAGGGACTCGTTAGTAATAGGGATTAGCGCGAACATAGCCCTATATGGTTATAACCTAGTAATAATTTAAGAACTACTAGATAAGGAGATATCCCATACCTTATTAAAGGGAGGGCCTAGGCATTCTTATAATATCTTAAGGAGGGCTTAGACCTAACGTAGGCTACTATAGCGTTTGTTTAGCAATAGTAATAGGAGGAAACAAATAGTAGCTAGCGTCTAGCGGAACACTTTTAGGTTAGTAACTACGTATAGTTAAACCTGCGAAATTTTAAGATAAATAGACTATGCAAGAAATTAGATTAGGTTATAGCTAAATATAAGGTACTGGAGGTCCCTATACCTTTAACTATTAAGTTAGACATACTATAGGGACTTCACCCTATTTTCTATATGGATTTAGTATAACAGGCAGCTTCTAATCTATTACCTAGTTAAATATTAGCGGATAAGCAACCCCTACCGGAACTAATAATAACTAATGCTAACCCTAATCTCTTAGAGTATTAGGTTAAAGAGATACTAGTAGCTAAGAACATAAGAGAATAGGGTTAAACTAGAATATGCTAGTTAAATAGAAAGGATACATATAGCTAACTTAGGAACCACTAGAAAACATGTAAGATATAGAGGCACTAGATAGATTTAAGGCATAATAGGGTAATATAATAACACATAATAGGCCTAAAAGAGTATGTTTTTATTTAACTACTAAGGAATAAGCAAATCTAGTCTCCTCTACTCTACGCGCGTATTAGCGCTAGTATTCCACTATATTAGAAAGCAATTAGTTCTTAGGGGCAGGAGAAGGAGGAGGAGCTAGGTTATTCTGGTTTAGTCTAGGGAGGGATAGTAATAAGTGGTTAATTAGCGGGCAAGGGCCTTATTAAATACACGCTGCTTAGTAGCAGCGTTCTCCTAAATAGAGGTAATGTAAGCAAGATTATTATTTATTATAGATATACTATAAAAGAACTCTATTACTATATTACTACTACGTTAGGTAGGAGTTATCTACTAGGTAAGCGTAAGTGCCTGCGATTTAGTAGCGCCCTAGGCATATGCTACCCTAGTAAGGGATAATAAAAGGGGTGTTACCGCGAAGGGATTAATACGGGCAGTGGCTAAAATAGTGTTAAAACGTTTTTAATAGCAGATAAAAGTTTTTATTAGAATAGCGTAGCGTCCTTTTCAGAGGTAGTACGCCTTATAGCTAGTGTTTTAATAGCTTTTCCAGTAGCTAAAAGGTTTATAAGGTGCTTATACGCACATTTTAATTTAGGGTTACCTAAGTATAAGTGTAGCTCCTAGCCGTATAATTAACAGGCGTGCTAATAGGGAAGACAGGCCTAGTAAGACCCTAGGGCGCACTCCTGCGTCCCCTTATTATAAAGGTTGTTTATGCATTAGATGTACAGGACCTCTTACTCCTTACTATTAGAGTTATTAGAGTTATTAGAGTTACTCTCTAGGACATAACCACTAAGGTAGTTTAGCTTTTTAGGGGGAGGAGGTAGTAGTAGGGAGGGGAGCACTACTAGAGGCAGTGGTAGTAATAGCGCTAAGAGTAATAGCAGCGGACATAATAATAGGTAGGCTAGATATAAAAGGGGTTTTAATAGGATATTTAAAGGGAGGCAGGCAGTGGATAACTAATGAGATAATAGAAATAAGGGTATATAAAGGGAAAGGAAAGGTAAAAAGTAGGGGATATATGGGATTATTTATATCTAGATATGGCCATAGGATGGCTCTAATTACATACTTACTTTAGACATAGACTAGCGGGGGATTATAGATAGTTAGCAATAGGAGGTTAGAAAGACTAGCAATAGCTAGGGGAAAGGGGGAATTTAACAGGTAAAAGGCAATATATAAAAACAAAGTGATAATAACTAGGCAGGTAAAGCTTAATATTAGCTAGTAGCAGGTAAGAAAATAGAGTGGGCTAGTGTTATAGGGGCTAGAGTTAGGCAGGGCTAGTTATTTTAAAGGCTAGGGGTAGGGTAGCTTATAAGGAAAAATTTTTAGCCTACTAGGCTATGCATAAGCCCTACACTAGGACTTGCACTAACACGCCACATTAATCATATATATACGCCACTCACTTAGAACATTCTAATAATAAGGGCAAAGGGGAAGGAGGCCTAAGTAAGGGGGTATGTTATAGACTTAAGCTTAGGAGCTTAGGTTATATCTTAGGTCCAGAGAGGGCGCGCAAAGGTCCTGGAAAGGGCGCGCAAAGGACGCGGACTATAGGCAGATAGGTTAGGGCTTTACCTAGGCCTATGCGACCTACACACACACACTGGTATAAAGCCAGTTCCTGTGCGACACCTAGCTTAGTCCAATCCTTCCTCTCTAAGGATAATAATATCTCTTAGAACGCTTACGTGCAGCTGCCCTAAGGCCAGTTCATAACAATAGGAAAGATTAGTCTTAATAAGTTCCTTTTCTAAAGAGGTATCCCTAGGGTAAACTTACTGCTATATAGCTATAGTAAAGCAGTTAAGGACTAATATTATATTATAGTTAACTACCCTAAATATAACTACTAACGCCCTTAGTTACACTAGCCTAGAGACATATAGGAGGTAAGGCTAGCCCTAAACTACCCCTAAAGGTAAGAGCTATAGCTAAATAGTTCCTTAGTATAAAATAACTCTAATACTACTTATTAGCATAGGAACTAGTAGCTAATATATATAGTAAAGAGAAGGAGCTAGAGCTAGGGCGCTTCTAATATACTAGGAGTAATAACTAGAATATAGATATAATAGACTACTAGAGAGAGGCATAAGATTATATGGTTTAAAGCTAGCAGTAGGCTAGCTATAGATTTATAACTCTAGAACTAATATTAGATTAATTTTAATTACTTAACGCTAGGTATTATAAACCACACTAGTCCGCCCCTACCCTTTACTAAGCTATAACTACCTAACTAATCACTTCTTCTCTAGGACTAGAATTACCCCTTTATTACCTTAGCCTACCCCTTAGTAGGTAAGGCTATAGCTAGGAGATAGTTTATCTCTATAGCACGGGCGTCTAAATACTATAGCTAAAAGATAACCTTATTATATTATTCCCCTAGCACTAGACTAGCCTAGACCTATAGTAAAGGCATTACGCTTTTTTACTTTAATTACTAGTATAGAGCTTTTTTATATAATCCTAATAATTAGCTAGGACCTAGAGAACTATTAGACCTAGACTAAACCTAATAGTAAACTAGCATAGTAGCACTTACACTACCCTAGTAACTATATCCGCCTAGACCTCTACTAGCTACTAGTGCTTATTTTGTTAACTACTTAAGTTAGGCTAAGAATAGATTAGCACTAGACTAGGCTTAGAATAGGGGCGTGGACTACCTTTAAATAACTATAGTTTTAGACCTAATAGTTAAAGCAAGTATTAGTAGCTAGTCCTATGTAAAACAGTTAGCCCTACTCCTAAGCTAGAAGAGATTTAACTTACTAGTAATGTTATAGCATTAGTACCTAGGGTAGTTAATTAACTAAGATTTATAAGAGATACACTAGATCCTATAGGGATCCCCTAACTATAGTAAATTAGTACTAGAGTAAAGGCAGGCTAGGGCTAGAGGGGTTATACCTTTAAATCCTTAGCTATAGCTTACTTAAGCTACTTCTTAGTTAAAGACTTTTAAGGATATTACTTATTTTTAGGATTTTCCTAGGTAGATTAGAGCTAGATAAGCATAGAATATAAGAGTACTTATAGTAGCTAGCGCTATTTTATTAAATAACTTAATAGATCTATAGTAATATTAGTATTTAGGCTAATACTAGCCTAGGAGTGCCTTAGGTAATTCTAAGGAAGAAAAGAACCTATAGGAAGTTTAATAAAAAAGAGGAAAAGGAAAACCCCTTTAGGGGAGGAACCCTTCTTATACTTATATAGGGAGGGAGAGGGCTAAATTATAAATATTAATAAAGAAAGAAAAATATAAGATAAAAATCTAGTTAGATAATGCCTAAGAGACCTAGGCCTAGAAATAGCTAGGAATTAAACTAAACCTATATCCTTATTATAAAAGATAAATAACACTAGGTGCTCTAACTTCCCTAGACTAATAAGCTAGACCTAGGCTAGAGAAGGCTAAAAAGTAAGGCTATAAAAGAGCTAGCTAAAAAGTAAAAGAAAAGTAAATTACTACTATAAAACTAAAACTAGTATACTATAAGATAGTATAAGAGGCCTAGAGTAATGCTAGAGTAAACCTAGGATAGAGCTAGATAGGGCTTAGAACCTAGGATTTTCCTTCTTTCTTTCTTTTCTTTTCTTCTTATTAGGATAAGGCTAGCGTAAGCTAGCATTAAATACCTATAATAGGCCACACACAAAGCAATGCAAGCCTAGTGTAGGGTTAGCGTTAGCCTAAACATAGATATAAGGGGTTTTTCTTCCTATTTAAGGGTTTTCCTTTTAACAAAGCAGTAGGAGTACTAGTACTAGCCCTACATAGAGCTAGCTAGCGTAATCAATATATATATATATTATTATATTACTTTATTATACCTTAAATCTATCTAGTGCCTCTATATCTTATATATTTTCTAGTAGTTCCTAAGTTAGCTATATATATCCTTTTTATTTAACTAGTATATTTTAGTTTAACCTCTATTCTCTTATATTTTTAGCTACTAGTATCTCTTTAACCTAATACTCTAAGAGATTAGAGTTAGTATTAGTTATTATTAGTTCTAGTAAGGGTTATTTATCTACTAATATTTAACTAGGTAATAGATTAGAAGCTACCTATTATACTAAATCTATATAGAAAATAGGGTAAAGTCCTTATAGTATATTTAACTTAATAGTTAAAGGTATAGGGACCTCTAGTACCTTATATTTAGCTATAACCTAATCTAATTTCTTATATAGTTTATTTATCTTAAAATTTTATAGGTTTAACTATATATAGTTACTAACCTAAAAGCGCTTTACTAGACGCTAGCTACTATTTATTTCCTCCTATTACTATTACTAAATAAACACTATAGTAGCTTATATTAGGTCTAAGCCCTCCTTAAGATATTATAAGAATACCTAGGCCCTCCCTTTTAATAAGGTATAGGATACCTCCTTATCTAGTAATTCTTAAATTATTACTAGGTTATAAATATATAGGGCTATGTTTATACTAATCCCTATTACTAATAAGTCCTTATTATTTAAAGTGAGTTAATAAGTAAGAAGATATTCTAGCTATTTAAATTATAAAAATAATAGTATTACCCTTAGGATAGCCTAAACTTCCTAATTTACTCTTTCTATGCTACTATCTATTTATAGATAATAAGCTATTAATAGTAATTACTATATACTTACTTAGTTATAAAGTATAGTCTAAAAATTACTTAACTAGTTTAAACTATAATCTATAATAATTTATATAGGAAAGCTATAGAACTACTACTAGCACTGCTTAAACCATTTATATATACTTTAGCCCTTATTAATATTATAGCTTTTAGCTAGATATACTTAGAGAGTCTATCTATAATAACTATAAGAAACCATAGGTTATCTAGGTATTAAGCTAGTAAGTCTATTATAAAGTTAATAGAGATCTATAACTAGTAATAATCTAGTAAAGGGATTAGTTTTAATAAGCCTTATCTTAGCTAGTAGCTCTTCTGCCCCTTATAATAGTAATAGTTCCTTATAAACTAGGTAATTCCCTATAATATACTATCCTAATAGAAATCCTCTAAAGTGTCTTAAAAGTTATATTATAGCTAGGATAGCTTAGTAAGGGTAAATTATAAACCTATTATATTAAGGTTATAGTAAGGATTCCTAATTTAGAATTTAAGTCTAGCCCTAGAATTAAAGCATACCTTTAGTGCTAATCTAATAGTTTACTATTTACTTCCTTATATTTATAGCTTCTAAAAACTTCTAGGCCCCTTCCTAACTACCTTAAGCTATATCCTATATATAGTATTATAAACTAAGAACTAGTCCTATAGAGATTAGAGATATATATCTATAAATATTATTACCCCTATTAGAAAACCTATAAACTTACCTATAGTGTCCTTAGCCTTACTATCCCCTAATAATAATATAGGGTTTATACTAGAGATAAGTCTAGTTCTTTTATAATTATATAGGCCTAGAGTTATTATTAATTATATAATTAGCTTCTCTAGTTCTTTCTTATTCTCCTTCCCTTAGAACTATCTTAATAGTATATCTAGTCTTACTACCTATAGGCTAGGCCTATATTATAGGTAAAAATTAAATAGTAATAGTATCTTTACTTATCTTACCTACTATTCTAATATCTCCCTTAGTGCTATAAAGTATTCTAAGTTCTTATAGTTTATAAGTATTATAAATAGCTTACTAATACTATATAGCTTTACTAACTAAGCCTTTAGGTATAATATAATTACTAATAGCTCCTTATTATATATAGTATAGTTCTATTAAGCTAGCTATAGTTAAGCGGAATAATAAGTAACTAGGTATAAAATACCTTTATTATTAAACTATAAGAGATAACCCCTTAGAGCTATCCCTAAATAGTTAGCTTTTACTATAGTATTCTTATTAGGGTCCTATTATATTAGGATATATATATTAATTACGCTAGCTAGCTCTATGTAAGGCTAGTACTAGTACTCCTACTGCTTCGTTAAAAGGAAAACCCTTAAATAGGAAGAAAAACCCCTTATATCTATGTTTAGGCTAACGCTAACCCTATACTAGGCTTGCGTTACGTTATATATAGCCTATTATAAGTGTTTATTACTAGCTTACGCTAGCCTTATCCTAATAAGAAGAAAAGAAAGGAAAGAAAGAAGGAAAATCCCTAGTTCTAAGCCTTACCTAGCTCTATCCTAGGTTTACTCTAGCACTACTCTAGGCCTCTTATATTATCTTATAGCGTGCTAGATTTAGTTTTATAGTAGTAATTTACTTCTCTCTTACTTTTTAGCTAGCTTTTTATAGCCTTACTTTTTAGCTTTCTCTAGCCTAGGTCTAGCTTATTAGTCCTAGGAAGTTAGAGCACCTAGTGCTATTTATCTTCTATAGTAAAGGTATAGGTTTAGTTTAATTCCTAGCTATTTCTAGGCCTAGGTCTCTTAGGCATTATCTAACTAGATTTTTATCTTATATTCTTCTTTCTTTATTAATATCTATAATTTAGCCCCCTTCCTATATAAGTATAAGAAGGGTTCCTCCCCCTAGAGAGGTCTTTCTTCTTTTCTTTTTTTTATTAAACTTCCTATAGGTTCTTTTCTTTTTAAAGCTACCTAGGGTGCTCCTAGGCTAGTGTTAGCCTAAATACTAATATTACTATAGATCTATTAAGTTATCTAATAAAATAGCGCTAGCTACTATAAGTACTCTTATATTCTATGCTTATCTAGCTCTAATTTGCCTAGGAAAACTCTAAAAATAAGTAATATTCTTAAAAGTCTTTAACTAAGAAATAGCTTAAGTAAGCTATAGCTAAGGATTTAAAGGTATAATCCCTCTAGCCCTAGCCTACCTTTACTCTAATGCTAATTTACTATAGTTAGGAATCCCTATAGGATTTAATATATCTCTTATAAATCTTAATTAATTAACTACCCTAGGCACTAGTGCTATAACATTACTAGTGAGTTAGGTCTATCTTAGCTTAGAAATAAGGCTAACTGTTTTATATAGGGCTAGCTACTAATACCTATTTTAACTACTAGGTCTATAACTATAAATATTTAAAGGTAGTTAGTGCCTTTATTCTAGGCTAGATTTAGTGCTAATTTGCTCTTAGCCTAACTTAAGTAGTTAATAAAATAAGCACTAGTAGCTAGTAGAAGTTAAGGTAGCTATAGTTACTAGGGGTAGTATAAGTACTACTATTCTAGTTTATTATTAAGTCTAGTCTAGGTCTAATAGTTCTATAGGTCCTAGATAACTATTAGGATTATATAAAGAAGCTCTATACTAGTAATTATAGTAAAAAGAAGCATAGTGCCTTTACTATAGGTTTAGGCTAGTCTAGCGCTAGAGGAGAATAATATAATAAGGTTATCTTTTAGCTATAATATCTAGACGCTTATACTATAGAGATAAACTATCTCCTAGCTACTGCCTTACTTACTAAGGAGTAGGCTAAGGTAATAGAGAGAGTAATTCTAGTCCTAGAGAAGGAGTAATTAGTTAGGTAGTTATAGCTTAGTAAAGGGATAGAGGTAAACTAGTAGGGTTTATAATACCTAGTATTATATATTTAAAATTAATCTAATAATAGTTTTAGAATTATAATTTTATAGCTAGCCTATTACTAGCTCTAAACTATATAATCTTATATCTCTCCCTAGTTATTTACTATATCTATATTCTAGCTATTAGTCCTAGCGTGTTAAAAGCGCTCTAGCTCTAGCTCCTTCTCTTTACTACGTATATTAGCTACTAGTTCTTATACTAATATATAGTATTAGAGTTATTTAATACTAAGGAACTATTTAGCTATAGCTCTTACCTTTAGGGGTAGTTTAGGGCTAGCCTTATCTCCTATATATCTCTAGGCTAGCGTAATTAAGGGCGTTAGTAGTTATATTTAGGGTAGTTAACTATAATATAATATTAGTCTTTAACTACTTTACTATAGCTATATAGTAATAAGTTTACCCTAGGGATACCTCTTTAGAAAAGGAACTTATTAAGACTAATCTTTCCTATATATAGTTAGACTATAGTGTTGGAACAAGCATGATATCAATCGCGGCACGCAGCCGCAATTACCCGGCAAAAGGTCAGGCCGCAGGCACGCGCGCAACGCGCGCCCGCAAGAGGTAGCCCACATATGACTTATCGGCCCGCCCTCTGATTAGGCGAGGACCCATAAGTCATGTAACCCACAAAACGCACCGCGTTTATGGCCACTTCTTACGATCTAGAAAAGCCTCTCTTTCCTCCCTTCTACACACTTATAACTAATTAATTATAACGCCTAGAATAGAAGATAAATTCCTATTCCCTAGGCCACGATCCTAACGTTAGGCACCTGTGATACTAACACTGATTAGTGGTTAACTTTATAGATAACCACACGGTTTTTCCTAACTGTAAATTAGTAAGGTTAATTAGAAGAGATAGCTACACTATAAACCTGCCCTATAAAATAGGAGGGCCGCTAAAAGCATGTATAGTTATGCTAAGGAAGTCTAAGCACTCTCTTGTAATAAGAAAGGAGCTTTATAACTCCTAAGATCTAATCCTAAGACCTTACGAAGACTTTAAAGCTATTAAAGGATTAAGGCCTAGTTAGTAACTAGTCTAACCTATCTTTAGTCACTTAGTTAGCGCGTTCTACTACGTACCTAACCCTTAGAAGGTATTCTCTTGTAATAAGAAAGGAACTTATTACTTCTAAGATCTAATCCTAAGAACCCCTAAGGGATAAAGATAATAGCTATGCTTATAATCCTTTAACCTGCTATATAACTAACACTACACCTCTATTCTAACTTCCTATAATAGAGATAAGAAAGTTAAAAGCTCTTTAGTAAGGAGAACTATTAAAAGCCTCTCTCTCTAGCCCTAACTTTAGTAATACTAAAGAAGGCACTAAAGTTAAAAGAGACTAAAAAGGTAAAGGTCTATAACTTAATAACCCTTTCCTAAGACACATTCCCTAGAGATATAAGACTTTATTATATCTAAGATATTAAAGATAGCGAAATCGTTTAATCTTAACAAATAAGGTAATAACCCTAAGGCTATTATAGCCTACATCCTCTTTAAGATAGTAATATACTAGTCTAGGAGCCTTATTACTAGAAGCCTCTTTACTAACTTTATTAAAGACTTCTACGGATAGATAAAAGAGGTATTTGTAATTATAGACTAAGCAATTGCTAAGTATCTACGTAACTTCCTTCTCTTCTAAGGCGTGTACATAGATATAATAGCCTATAGGAAGATTACGGTAATGCTTAAAGAAGTTACTACCCGTAAGGAATTCTAAGATTAGCAAGAAGAAGAGATATAGGAAGCTACAAGGAAGTATATACCCTTCTAAAAACACATTAAAGACTAAGACTTCCTTAATAACCTCCTTCTAATCCTCTAATTAGACTAAGATTATAATATTATTAACAGAGCAATCTAGGAATCCTATAATCTTGCTAATATTATTCCCTAAGCCTAACCCTATTAGGCTAATTGCATAATAATCCTCTAGAAAGCCCTTATTAGAGGTATTCCCTATTAAGATAAGAAATCTCTCCTTCTATACCTCTAAGAGCACCTCTTCCCTCTAGACCTATACTAAAGCAAATGATTAATCTTGCAAAGCTTTATATAAGCGATATTTAATATAGCGCAGATAACTATAAGGTCCTTAACTTAAAGTTAATGATCTTCTAAGGGAAATGCAAGATACTAGGCATCTAACCCTATAAGGCTAGGTACGCCCTTAAGGCTATGCTTAAAGGAAAGCTTTAATATACTATTATAAGCATCTATGTAAGCTAGGAGATCCTTAAGACCTTAAGACTCTTATTAATTGCATTAAGAGAAGATTTAAGACTAATAACATAAAGTAAAGGTATTTCCTTAAGTGGTAGAACACTAAGCTACGCTAGATTGTGTAAGAAAACCTAGATAAGCTAAAGATTAATTACTTTAAAGAACTTGTAATAAAGCTTATAAACCTTTAATAAGTAGTCCTAGATATTGCTTAATCTAAAAGGGCACTCTAGAATTAATTAATCTCTGCCTATCACGGCATACCTAAGTATAAAACTTGCCTTATTAACCCTCCTACTAATCTCTAGCTATTCTATAAACGCATAAGGATATTAATAAGAATAACTACAAAGGAATCGGATAAGAAGCATTAATTCCTATTAATGCCTAATGCAAGAGAGTAGTATTAGACTAACCGTAAGTATAACAGGTATAGTAAAGAAGCCTGTTATAGACAATTATAATTATAAGGCAATAAAGGCGCTCCTTATATAAAGAAATGCTATATATATAGTAAGGAAGGCTATTAGTTAACTAAACACTCTAAAGAGGAACGTAAGAAGGCGTATTAACGCTTTAAGAACCACTACCTTATAGAGCTAATAACCCCTTCCTATAACGCTTTCCTTACCTAGTATAAAGGCAAAGAGGATAATACTACTTCTTCTAAAGAAGATAAGATTTCTACCTATATAATAGAACTTAGATTTAAAGAAGAAAGCAATAAAGGGGAGATACTAATAAGCTTCTTTATATAAGGCATAATAATTAATAGACATGTAACTATAGAGATCCTTATAAATTAAGCAGCTATGTATACTCTTATAAAGGAGAATCTATTTAATCTCTAATAACTAAAGGAAGCCCTAACTACCTTCCTTCTTTAAGATTATTACTCTTTAGGTATGTTCTAAGGCATTATCCCTAATACTAGGGCTATAGGTTACTTATTAGCAGGGCACCCCTAATTCCTCACCCTGCAACGGTTAATCCCTAAGATCTAGCTTAATAAATCTAGAGCTAGGGAGGTAATAATTCGATTTAGAAGCGGCAAGCTAATCCCTTAATTAGATTAATTAATGTGCCTACTCCCTTTAGCATTATTCTATTCCACGTAATGCCTACGAACACTCCCTTCTTGCTATATTTAGCAGATATAGACTGCCTAAAGATTAATTTCTATATTTCTTAGAACATCCTTTAATAAGGTAATATTAAGGTCCCTATTATCTATAAATAGGGGCATCCTTAGATGCTTCTGCAGAAGGAGAGATTAATTGCCTAGAGTTATCTAACTAAGATAGAATTACAGCGCTTGCATTGCTAATTTAGTTACCCTCCGTCCGCTAACTTTATAATATGCTTTCTAAATTAGGCCATGAGGTAGATTTTAAAACCATTAGATAATTAACAAAGATTTGCCACTAATGCTAATTAAATACAGACAATCCATATTGCTTTAAATTCACCCTAAAGGATAAATGTAACTTTAACTACGAAGTAATTATGGATATTATGTATCTAGATGGTAATCGCCCCGTTCTCCACGCTATTAATATAGCTACCGCGTTTAACGCGGCTAGGTTCCTAAAGGATATCATAGTAAAGGCAATATAGGAAGCTCTTTGCCTCTGCTGGATTAATACCTACTAGGGTTCTCTAGATTAGATTATAACTAATGCTAGCACAATATTCAGAAGCGAAGAATTCCGCTAATTTGCAGCTTTAATATTAATCTTAATTAAAGAAGTCCCTATTAAGGCACACTATAGTATTAGCAAGGTTAAGAGATATTATAGGCCACTCCGAAGAGCCTATAATATTATCTAACGCAAATGCCTATTAATACCTAAAGCTATAGCCCTGTAAATAGCTATAAAAGCCCTTAACAATACTATAGGCCTAAATGGTATTATTCTAACCCTTCTTGTCTTTAGCGCCTACCCTTAAATAATTAATAATTCTCCTCCCTTACCTAATATTAAATAATAAGCTCTTATAATGTAGAAGGCAATAAAGGAGATTAAGAGATTACACGCACTCCGCAAGGTTAAGGAAGCTATTACTGCAAGGAATGGCCCTAATACCTTACTAACCCTTAACCTCTTGCTTGCATTGCTAGTTCTTATCTAGCAAGAGCATAAAGGATAGCAAGGCCTATATAAGCTCCTTATAATAGATAGAGAGAGCTATACCCTTAATCTTCTATAAGGTCCTAAGGTCTTTAGGTTAACCTCTATTAAGCCCTATAATAAAGACCTAAGCAAGGAAAGGCTATTACTAGTAGGAGGTAATAACCTAAAGGCAATTAAAGGGGAAGAGCGAGAGGCATAAACTAATAATATAGTGCCTCTAGCCCCTCTAAAAGAAGGCTAGGAAGACTACAAAAGAACCCTCCTATAATTGTTAATTTAGCAGATAATCTTAAGGCATTTATCTTAAGCAAGGAGGAGGCAGATCTTAAGCTTATAATCTAATTACGTAAGAATAGCATAATTATAACTCCTAGCGAACCTTTTAAGCTCTTAATAAAGGCTAAGATTAATGCCCTAATTAGCAGAGGCGTGTTCAAATTTATCGCTTTTAATCTAAAGAAGCACTAAGGGATTTAAATCTTTAATTCCCGTATTATTAACGAAGTTAAAGGAAGAATAAGCTAGCTATATAAGAAATTAAGGCTTGTAATCTAAGGCTTTAGTAACGAAGCAAAGCAAGCGATCCTTACGCAAGCCCTAACGATCCAAAGGGTAAGCTAACGATTAATCCTTATAATTGCCCCTTCTCTTCTTATAAAAGGATTCCTTCTTTAGATTCGAGATATTACGTAGGCGTATGTATAATTAGAAACGCCGCTAAATTATATAATCCTTACCTAACTCCCTATCTAAATTCGTGATTAGCACCCCGAAGGAACGATTATAAGAGTTATTAAGCCCCTCTACAGAATTACAGAGGCCGGCATACACTAGTGAGTGACTTACCACAAGCACTATAGAGAAAAGCTCTAGATAATAACATTAAGCTATAATCCGTGCTTACTAGTTATATCTGCCGAAAACCCTTAATTTAGATACGTAGGAATACAGACTAATAATACCCTTAGCCTATTAGACAAAGGATTCTCCTAATAGGAAGAAGACTAACTAGCTGCTACTAAATTCGCTATAAAACTAAAGCAGTTTATTAAGCCTAATAACCCCTTATATTTAACGGTAGAATTATTTAACTAACTAATAATACTATTAAAATACAGTAAAAAGGGCAAAGTAATAAGCTATAGTTAATCCCGCTAGAAGAGCTAGAAAAGAAGTACGTGGAATAAAGGGCCTAGGGTGCTTACATTACTTTAATCTACTAACCTAAGGCAAGCTTTAATCTATTAGTTACCGCATAACATTAAGAACTAATAACCAAGAATGTTAAGGAACTTAATCGCTGTATTAAGTGGCAAATAGACTACCTAGATTAAGGATTAATCTTCATACCCCTTAACCTTAAAAGAGCAAAGCTATTTACATTTATTAATAGATTATTCGCTAATAACAAAGACCTTACCTTATAACTAAGCTACGTTCTTATCCTAGCTAATAAGGAGTATAAAGATAGTAAGTTTACACTATAAGGCAATATTATGCACTATAGCTTAATAAAGAGCAAGAGAGTTATAAGAAGTGTGCTTGCTTTAGAGGTCTATAGAATAGTAGTAGGCGTAGACATAGCTTATGTAATTATAATAACGTTAAAGATTATTACAGATTAATTAAACCTCCTAGAGATCCTAATTATAGTTTACATAGATTTATACTTATTATATAAATGCCTTATTAAGCTTAGGACTACAAAGGAGAAGCGGCTTATAATTAACATTATAGCCCTTTAGTAATCATATAAACGCTATAAGCTCTGCGAGATTAGATAGATTAATAGCGAAGATAACCTAGCTAATGCGTTTATAAAGGCAATGCCTAATAAAGCCCTAGAGAGGTTTATTATAGGTAATATAGTAATAATCTAGATAGAGGGATAGGTTATCTAGACCTAGCACTGCCTACAAAGAGGCAGGGGACTAGAGCCCTAAAGCCTATGCCTAAGCCCGCGCTAAAACTAGCACTAGAGGCACTAGACGAGGTGCCCTAAGTATAGCATGGTTATGCAGGGCATAGGCTAAGGGATTAGAGGCAGCGGAATCGTATCTTTAGAAGGGGCGCGGAATCATAGCCTTAGAAGGGGCGCCCCTCCTAAGTCTCTATAGTAGGGAGGGGAAGAGAAGGGAGCATAAGGGGGCGTAGGAAGGTATAATCTAATATTATACCTTTAAAAGGGAAGAATCGCAGGCAATCTTCCCTAGGAATATGATTTAATATTACATTATAGTTAAATAAAGGGCTATGGGAAGGGATAATCTAATATTATACCTTTAGATAGGGAAGGGATTGCAGGTAACCTTCCCTTGTAACGTGATCTAATATTACGTTGCACTAGTTAAAGGCAAGGACGGAAGGTAAAGGGAGCCTTCCGTAAGGAAGAAGGATAAGCAATTAGAGAAGCTAGTTATCTAAAGCTAGTGGCGTATAGGGGAAGGAAAGGGGGCTATTATTATTGTTTCTTTTGTTAGTTCTTTTATTTATATAATACATTTATTTAATCCCTTATATCTTCCCTTCTTAGATTAATATTATGCATTAATAATTATGTTAAAAAGAAAGAGGTTCTAATGTTAGAATAAGCATAATATTAATTGCGGCACGTAGCCGCAATTACCTAGCAAAAGGTCGGGCCGTGAGGGGCACGCGCGCAACGCGCGCCCGTAAGAGGTGGCCCCACATATAACTCATTAGCCCGCCCCTCTGATTGGGCGAGGACTCACAAGTCATGTGACCCACAAAACGCACCGCATTTGTGGCCACTTCTCACGATCCGGAAAAGCCTCTCTTTTCCTCCCTTCTACACACTTATGACTAATTGATTACAACGCCTAGAATAGAAGATAAATTCCTATTCCCTAGGCCACGATCCTGACGTCAGGCACCTGTGATACCAACATATAGTTAAGGAGATATATTTTTCTAGGCCTATGTGAAATCTTTAGATTTCCTTTAGGTTATAAGTTAGTAATTAGTCCTTAGTTAGTTCTCTTATAAGCCTATGCTACCCTAGATATTCCTTACTATACTATTTATCCTAATATTATCTCTATTCCTTATATAGTTCTACTACTAGCTTATTACTCCTAGGGAGGGTCTTTATTTATAATATAATACTAACTATACTAAGTTAGTAGTGGTTTAGATTATTATAGCTATTTTACTCTCTATAATTCTCTTTTTAAACTTCTATTTTATCTTATTTAGGTATAGATCTAAGGGGGATATAAGTCTTAACCTTTAGTTAGGTAATAGGTATAGCCTTAAATACACTAGCTATAATTTAGAGGTAGGTTAATTAGTCTATTATAAAGCTTTTAATTACTTCTCTTAGTTTTTACCTTTCTTAGTTAGGGTATAGTAAGCACTTACCCTATAGGTAAGAATAGGCTAGACTATTTATATATATAGGAGTTAGGTATCTCTAAAGCTATAACCCTAAGCTAATGCTACTAGTAAGGAGAGTATAAGCTATTACTAGGCTAGTTTACCTTTTAGAATATTCTTATAAGCACTCTAATTAAGTTTTCTATTAACCTAAACTCTAAGGAACTTATATAACTCTATAAGCACTATCTTCTTTATACTAAGTTAGACCCTAGCCTATAGGGATTAGTATGCTTTACTAAAGTATATAAGTTTAGTCTTTATTAGGTTAAACTTTACTCTTACTTCTTTTACCTATTTTTATATACTTTTATATAGCTTTAAGCCTTTTCTAGGTCTATATAGTGTTTTTCTAAACGCTACTATATTTATATTATTTATAAATCCTATTACTACTAAACTTAGAATAGCTTAGAGGTATATATAAAGCTTTACTAAGTAAAGTAAGAAGAGAATTAGTAAGAGAGGTAAGCCTTATAAGGTACTTACCTTTATCTAAAAGGGTCTTAAGAGTTTACTATTAAAGCTAAGCTAGCTTATTCTATTTATAAGGAAGCTATATATTATAGCTATTAGCTAGCGTAGTATGCCTATTTAGATTAAAATATAAATTAGATATAGGTAGCTAACTCTATTAAATATAGATAAGATATTTATCTACGCTAATAAGGTAATGCTACCTCTGCCCTAAGCCTCTCTTATATATTCTATAAGGACTTTAATTATAGTTTCTATTAATCTATTTACCCTATTTCCTATTTATAGCTTAGGGAGAAGGCCCTTAGCCTTAGTAAAGGCTATAAGCTACCTTTTAATTACTACTTTTATAATCTTTCTTACTATATTTAGTAGTAAGATAGGTCTTTATATATTAGCCTTTCTTATCTCCTTAGTGGTTTTTCCTAGCTTCCTAATTACTACTACTTATATAGTTTAGAACTAGGCTAGGAAATATCTTACTTTAAGGATAGCGTTTAGTAAGCATACTATAGCTTCTTTAGCTAGCTTATTATAGGCCTTAATAAGGCCTACTAGGAGTTTATTATCTTCTAGGGCTTTCTAGCTAGCTATATCTAATAGGATATTTCTAATATCCCTTACTCTAAACTATTCTTTATCTAGGACTAGTATATTATTAAGCTTTAGGAAGGAGAGGTCTAGGATATAGAAGAGGTTTACTATAGGTTTAGGGAAGAACCTTTATATAAGTATACTTACCTTATCCTTATAGGTAATAGCTAGGTTAGGGTTATTATTAGTTCTTTCTAGGTCTAGGAGTCTAGGAAGCTCTAGGGGGCCTAGCTTTAGAGCTAGGCCTATCTCTCTAGTCTCTAAACTTCTCTATCCTTTTCTTATATATTAGCTTTTTATAGGGCTTTTTCTATATATTCCTTTTCTTTTCCTTAACTATTTATTCCTAGTTATTATTTACCTTAGAGAAGGCTTACTAGTTTACTTTAGTCTTTTAGTACCTTTATTATCTCTTAGCTTATTTAGCTTTAGTAATTACCTCTTTTATTCTCCTTAATTACTATACCTTTAGGCTAGGGAGTCCTTAGCGCTTCTATAGGGCTACTAATTTTACTATTTATTAGAGGTTTATAATAAGCTATATTATATATATATTAATTCCTTCCTTATCTTTTAGGTCTAGTGTATTTTTACTTAGAGTTATACTATTACTTTTGCCTTTACTTATAGTCTATTTATTATAGTCTAGGTGTGTTTAAGGGTAAGTAAGGTACCTTCTTACTCCTTAGTAAAGATACTAATTAGCTATAGAATATAGTTAGAACCTATAAGGTTTTCTATACTATTATAGTAGACTTAGATATCTAGAGTTACCTATACTAGATCTATAGTGCTATCTCTATTTTCTTTATATTATCTTATAGGTTCCCCTTAGGGTATTACTAAACTAAGCCTTTACTAGCTTATAAGGTCTAGTAGTTTCTCTACTCCTCTAGTTATTCTATCTAGGCTATCCTAAAGGGAGTGTTTTTAGTTAAAGTCTCTTATAAAAATACTTTAGCTATAGGGCTCTTTTATATTAAAAGTATAAATAGGTATATTCTAGTTATCTATATATCCTTCTAAGTAAAGGGAGTAAATATTTATACCTTTTATCTTTACTAGTAACTAGTTAAGTCCTCCTTAGGCTATTTATAACCCTATATTATACTTCTTATTTATATATACTATATTCTATTCTTTATAGTATACTAGTTAGAATTAGGTAAGGCCTAGTGCTAGGGGCTATAGGAGTCTTATATATTCCTACTCTTAAATTACTATTATATCTATATTAGTTTAGTGCTAGAGCGCTATATATATTAGGCTATCCTTCTTATTTATATTCTAAAAAGAACTTATAATATTACTATATTAGTTAGGGAGTAATAGGTCTTTACTATCTTATACTAGTTTTATTCTAGCCTTATTCTAAGATATATATTATATAATACTCCTTACCCTAGGCTATTTAGCGCTTCTCTTTATATTTATAAAGTATTCCCTTTTTACTTACTATAATAATAGGTTCTATAGCTATACTAGTTCTCTTATAGGGTAATATTAGGCTTTTATCTAAAGAGTTACTAGTAAATTATAATAGTTACTCTAGGTAGCTTACTTTTACTATATTTTACTTCTCTTTTAGGATAGAATAGTCCCTTAATTACGCTAGGTATAAGCTAAAGTATAAGATATAGTTTTCCTTTAGGTATTTACTAATTATTAGGTATAATATTTCTCTTTCTTTATATTAGCTAGCTCTATACTTACTATACCTTAGGGCTACCTTATAGAACTTTATAATATAGCTAGTTTAAAAGTAGTTATAGTATTATTAGGGTTATAGGGTTTTATTATATAGTTTAGTTTAGAATAGCTTTACTTTAAAGACTATTCTATCTTAGTATATCTTATTAGTATCTTTTACTTTTACTAGTCCTAGAATTAGGGTAGTATATTATATGTTTTCTACTTAGGGGTGCCTTATAGTTACCTTAATTATATTTACTTTATTTACTTTTCTAATCTTAGCTATAAGGCTTTTAATAAATATATACTTTATTAGGAATCCCTTAACTATAATGCTAAGTATATAGTAATAAAGGGCTACTTCTAGTCTAAATGCTTTAGTAATCTATTTTTAGTCTTCTTTATATTAGGTAGCGTTTCCTTTAAAGGTAATAATTATATCTTTACTAGGAGTCTTCTAGCTACTATAGCTATAGTTTAGCTAGTAGCTTTATTTACTATAGTTATTATATCTTTAGTGCCTTAGGATTATAGTATTTCTTAGATTATATTACCTTTAATAAGTACTTCTCTATATTATTTACCTAGGACCTATAGGGGGTTTATTATTTAGCCTTCTTAGTGCTAGTCTAGCTATAACGCTTACCTAGGTTAGTATATTAGTTTCTTTTACTTCTTTTCTAATAGCCTCCTTAAGGGCTACTTTAAGGGCTTCTTTAGTAGTATAGATATTATTATTATTATTATTATTATTATTATTATTTATAGCTCTTATTTTAGCATAGGTATAGTTTGCTACCTAGCGGGCTATAGCCTTTATAATGCTCTAAACTTAGGAGACTTTATTACTAGGAATAAGGCTAGTAATCTTATTATAGAATTTTGTGTTATCTAGATGCTTAAATTATATCTAATTGTTGGTATCACAGGGGCCTGACGTTAGGATCGTGGCCTAGGGAATAGGAATTTATCTTCTATTCTAGGCGTTGTAATCAATTAGTTATAAGTGTGTGTAAAAGGGAGGAAAAGAGAGGATTTTCCGGATCGTGAGAAGTGGCCACAAACGCGGTGCGCTTTATAGGTTACATAACTTATAGGTCCTTGCCTAATCAGAGGGGCAGACCGATGAGTTATATATAGGGCTACCTCTCGCGGGCGCGCGTTACGCGCGTGCCCCTTGCGGCCTAACCTTTTGCCAGGTAATTACGGCTATGTGCCGCGATTAATATCATGCTTACTCTAATATTAGAACCTTTTTCTTTTTAATATAATTATTAATGTATAATATTAATCTAAGAAGGGAAGATATAAGGGATTAAATAAATGTATTATATAAATAAAAGAACTAATAAAAGAAATAATAATAATAGTCCTCCTTTCCTTCCCCTACGCGCTACTAGCCTTAGATAACTAGCTTCTCTAATCGCTTATCCTTCTTCCTTGTAAAGGCTCCCTTTGCCTTCCGCCCTTACCTTTAACTAGTGTAACGTAATATTAGATTACGTTACAAGGGGAAGGTTACCTACAATCCCTTCCTTATCTAAAGGTATAATATTAGATTATCCCTCCTTACAGCCCTTTATTTAACTATAATGTAATATTAAATTATATTCCTAGGGAAGATTACCTATAATTCCTCCCCTTCTAAAGGTATAATATTAGATTATACCTTCCCGCGCTCCCTTACGCTCCCTTCTCTTCCCCCTCCTTACTATAAGGACTTAGGAGGGGTACTCCTTCTAAGGCTATGATTCCACGCCCCTTCTAAAGATATAATTCCATGCCCCCTTCTAAAGCTATAATTCCGCTGCCTCTAATCCCTTAGCCTATGCCCTATATAACTATGCTATACTTAGGGCACCTTATCTAGTGCCTCTAGCGCTAGTTTTAGCGTAGGCTTAGGCATAGGCTTTAGTATAGGCTTAGGTATAGGCTTTAGGGCTTTAGTCCCCTGCCTCTTTATAGGCAGTGCTAGGTCTAGGTAACCTATCCCTCTATCCGGATTATTGCTATGTTACCTGTAATAAACCTCTCTAGGGCTTTATTAGGCATTGCCTTTATGAATGCGTTAGCTAGGTTATCTTTGCTATTAATCTATCTAATCTTACAGAGCTTGCGGCGTTTGTATAATTGCTAAAGGGCTATGATATTAATTATAAGCTATTTCTCCTTTATAGTCCTAAGCTTAATAAGGCATTTATATAATAAGTATAAATCTATATAAACTATAATTAGGATTTCCGGGAGGTTTAATTAATCTATAATAATCTTTAACGTTATTGTAATTACGTAAGCTATGTTAATGCCTACTACTATTCCGTAGACCTCTAAAGTAAGCATACTTCTTATGACTCTCTTACTCTTTATTAAGCTATAGTGTATAATATTGCCTTATAGTGTGAACTTACTATCTTTATACTCCTTGTTAGCTAGGATAAGAATATAGCCTAGTTATAAGGTAAGATCTTTATTATTAGCGAATAATCCGTTAATAAATATGAATAGCTTTGTTCTTTTAAGGTTAAGGGGTACGAAGATTAATCCTTAATCTAGGTAGTCTATTTACTACTTAATACAGCGATTAAGTTCCTTAACGTTCTTAGTTATTAGTTCTTAATATTGTGTAATAACTAATAGATTAAAGCTTGCCTTAGGTTAGCAGATTAAAGCGATGTAAGCACTACGGGCCCTTTGTTCTATGTATTTCTTTTCTAGCTCTTCTAGCGGGATTAACTATAGCTTATTACTTTGCCCTTTTACCGCATTTTAATAGTATTATTAGTTAGTTAAATGATTCTACTGTTAAATATAAGGGGTTGTTAGGCTTAATAAACTACTTTGGTTTTATAGCGAATTTAGCGGTAGCTAGCTAATCTTCTTCCTTTTAGGAGAATCCTTTATCTAATAGGCTAAGGGTATTATTAGTCTGCATTCCCACGCATCTAAATTAAGGGCTTTTAGCAGATATAACTAGTAAGCATAGATTATAGCTTAATGTTATTATCTAGAGCTTTTCTCTGTGGTGCTTGTGGTAAGTTACCTACTAGTGTGTGCTAGCCTCTGTAATTCTGTAAAGGGGCTTAATAACTCTTATAATTATTCCTTTAGGGTGCTAATTACGAATTTAGATAGGGAGTTAGGCAAGGATTATATAATTTAGCGGCGTTTCTGATTATACATATGCCTATGTAATATCTCGGATCTAAAGGAGGAATCCTTTTATAAGAAGAGAAGGGGTAATTATAAGGATTAATTACTAGCTTGCCCTTTAGATCGTTAGGGCTTGCGTAAGGATTACTTGCTTTGCTTTGTTACTAAAGCCTTGGATTATAAGCCTTAATTTCTTATATAGCTAGCTTATTCTTCCTTTTACTTTATTAATAATATAGGAATTAAAGATTTAAATCCCTTAGTGCTTCTTTAGATTAAAAGTAATAAATTCGAATATGCCTTTGCTAATTAAGGCATTAATCTTAGTCTTTGTTAAGAGCTTAAAAGGTTTACCAGGAGTTATAATTATGCCTTTCTTGCGTAATTAGATCGCAAGCTTAAGATCTGCCTTCTCCTTACTTAAGATAAATGCCTTAAGATTATCTGCTAAATTAATAATTATAGGAGGGTTCTTTTATAGTCTTTCTAGCCTTCTTTTAGAGAGGCTAGAGGCATTACGTTATTAATTTATGCCTCTTGCTCTTCCCCTTTAATTACCTCTAGGTTATTACCTCTTACTAGTAATAGCCTTTCCTTGCTTAGGTCTTTATTATAGGGCTTAACAGAGGTTAACCTAAAGACCTTAGGACCTTATAGAAGATTAAGGGTATAGCTCTCTCTATCTATTATAAGGAGCTTATATAGGCCTTACTATCCTTTATACTCTTACTAGATAAGAACTAGTAATGCAAGCGGGAGGTTAAGGGTTAGTAAGGTATTAGGGCTATTCCTTATAGCAATAGCTTCCTTAACCTTATAGAGCGCGTATAACCTCTTAATCTCCTTTATTACCTTCTACACTATAAGAGCTTATTGTTTAATATTAGGCAAGGGAGGAGAGTTATTAATTATTTAAGGGTAAGCGCTAAAGATAAGAAGGGTTAGAATAATGCTATTTAGGCCTGCGGTATTATTAAGGGCTTTTATAGCTATTTGTAGGGCTATAGCTTTAGGTATTAATAGGTATTCTCATTAGATAATATTATAGGCTCTTTAAAGCGGCCTGTAATATCTCTTAACCTTACTAATACTATAGTATGCCTTAACAGGGACTTCTTTAATTAAGATTAATATTAAAGCTGTAAATTAGCGGAATTCTTCGCTTCTAAACGTTATGCTAGCATTAGTTATAATCTAATCTAGAGGACCCTAGTAGGTATTAATCTAGCAGAGGCAAAGAGCTTCCTATATTGCCTTTACTATAATATCCTTTAGGAACCTACCTGCGTTAAACGCGGTAGCTGTATTAATAGCGTGGAGAACAGGGCGATTGCTATCTAGATATATAATATCTATAATTACTTTGTAGTTAAAGTTATATTTATCCTTTAGGGTGAATTTAAAGCGATGTGAATTGTCTGCATTTAATTAGTATTAGTGACAGATCTTTGTTAATTGTCTAATGGTCTTAAAATCTACCTTATGGCCTGATTTAAAAAGCATATTATAAAGTTAGCGGACGGAGGGGTAACTAAATTAGCAATATAAGCGCTATAATTCTATCTTAGTTAGATAACTCTAGGCAATTAATTTCTCCTTCTGCAGAAGCATCTAAGGATGCCCCTATTTACGGATAATAGGGACCTTAATATTGCCTTGTTAAAGGATGTTCTAAGAAATATAGAAATTAATCTTTAGGCGGTCTATATCTACTAAGCATAGCAAGAAGGAGTGTTTATAGGTATTACGTAGAATAGGATAATGCTAAAGGGAGTAGGTATATTAATTAATCCGATTAAGGGATTGGCTTGCCGCTTCCGAATTAAATTATTACCTCCCTAGCTCTAGATTTATTAAGCTAGATCTTAGGGATTAACCATTATAGGGCAAGGAATTAGGGGTGCCCTACTAATAAGTAACCTATAGCCCTAGTATTAGGGATAATGCCTTAGAACACACCTAAAGAGTAATAATCTTAAAGAAGGAAGGCAGTTAGGGCTTCCTTTAGTTATTAGAGATTAAATAGATTCTCCTTTATAAGGGCATGCGTAGCTGCTTAATTTACGAGGATCTCTGTAGTTACATAGCTATTAATTATTATACCTTATATAAAGAAGCTTATTAGTATCTCTCCTTTATTGCTTTCTTCTTTAAATCTAAGTTCTATTATATAAGTGGAAATCTTATCTTCTTTAGAAGAAGTAGTGTTATTCTCTTTGCCTTTATACTAGGTAAGGAAAGCGTTATAGGAAGGGTTATTAGCTCTATAAGGTAGTAGTTCTTAAAGCGTTAATATGCCTTCTTACGTTCCTCTTTAGAGTGTTTAGTTAACTAATAGCCTTCCTTGCTATATATATAATATTTCTTTATATAAGGAGTGCCTTTATTGCCTTATAATTATGATTATCTATAATAGGCTTCTTTACCATACCTATTATACTTACGGTTAGTCTAATACTACTCTCTTATATTAGGCGTTAATAGGAATTAATACTTCTTATCTAATTCCTTTATAGTTATTCTTATTAATATCCTTATGTATTCGTAGAATGGCTAGAGGTTAGCAGGAGGGTTAATAAGGTAAGTCCTATACTTAGGTATCCTATAATAGGCAGAGATTAATTAATTCTAGAGTGCTCTTTTAGATTAAGTAATATCTAGAACTACTTATTAAAGGTTTATAAGCTTTATTACAAGTTCTTTAAAGCAATTAATCTTTAGCTTATCTAGGTTTTCTTATATAATCTAGCGTAGCTTAGTATTTTACTACTTAAGGAGATACCTTTGCTTTATATTATTAGTCTTAAATCTTCTCTTAATATAGTTAATAAGAGTCTTAAGGTCTTAAGGATCTCTAGCTTACATAGATGCTTATAATAGTATATTAAAGCTTTCCCTTTAAGCATAGCCTTAAGGGCATACTTAGCCTTATAGGGTTTAATGCCTAGTATCTTATATTTCCCTTAGAAGATTATTAACTTTAAGTTAAGGACCTTATAGTTATTTACGCTATATTAAATATTACTTATATAAAGCTTTGCGAGATTAATTATTTGCTTTAGTGTAAGTCTAGAGGGAAGAGGTGCTCTTAGAGGTGTAAAAGGAGGGATTTCTTATCTTAATAGGGAATACCTCTAATAAGGGCTTTCCTAAGGATTATTATGCAATTAGCCTAATAGGGTTAGGCTTAGGGAATAACGTTAGTAAGATTATAGGATTCCTAGATTGCTCTATTAATAATATTATAATCTTAGTCTAATTAGAGGATTAGAAAAAGGTTATTAAGGAAGTCTTAGTCTTTAATGCATTTTTAGAAGGGTATATACTTCCTTATAGCTTCCTATATCTCTTCTTCTTACTAATCTTAGAATTCCTTATAGGTAGTAACTTCTTTAAGCATTACTATAATCTTCCTATAGGCTATTATATCTATGTATATACCTTAGAAGAGAAGGAAGTTACATAGATACTTAGCAATTGCTTAGTCTATAATTACAAATACCTCTCTTATTTATTTATAGAAGTCTTTAATAAAGTTAGTAAAGAGGCTTCTAGTAATAAGGCTCCTAGACTAGTATGCCGCTATCTTAAAGAGAATATAGGCTATAATAGCCTTAGGGTTATTACCTTATTTATTAAGATTAAATAATTTTACTATCTTTAATATCTTAGATATAATAAAGTCTTATATCTCTAGGGAATATGTCTTAGGAGAGGGTTATTAAGTTATAGACCTTTGCCTTTTTAGTCTCTTTTAACTTTAGTGCTTTCTTTAGTATTACTAAAGTTAGGGCTAGAGAGAGAGCTTTTAATAGTTCTCCTTACTAAGGAGCTTTTAACTTTCTTTTCTCTATTATAGGAAGTTAGAATAGAGGTATAGTGTTAGTTATATAGTAGGTTAAAGGATTATAAGTATGGCTATTATCTTTATCCCTTAGGGGTTCTTAGGATTAGATCTTAGGAGTAATAAGTTCCTTTCTTATTATAAGAGAATGCCTTCTAAGGGTTAGGTATATAGTGGAACGCGCTAACTAAGTAACTAAAGATAGGTTAGACTAGTTACTAACTAGGCCTTAATCCTTTAATAGCTTTAAAGTCTTTATAGGGTCTTAGGATTAGATCTTAGAAGTTATAAGGCTCTTTTCTTATTATAAGAGAGTGCTTAGACTTCCTTAGCATAACTATACACGCTTTTAGTAGCCCTCCTATTTTATAGGGTAGGTTTATAGTATAGCTATCTCTTCTAATTAACCTTACTAATCTATAGTTAGGAAAAACCATGTGGTTATCTATAAAGTTAACCACTGATTAGTGTTAGTATTATAGGGGCCTAACGTTAGGATTATAGCCTAGGGAATAGGAATTTATCTTCTATTCTAGGTGTTATAATTAATTAGTTATAAGTGTGTGTAAAAGGGAGGAAAAGAGAGGATTTTCTAGATTATAAGAAGTGGCCATAAACGCGGTGCGCTTTATAGGTTACATAACTTATAGGTCCTTGCCTAATTAGAGGGGTAGACTAATAAGTCATATGTAAGGCCACCTCGCGGGCGCGCGTTGCGCGCGCGCCCTCGTGGCCTAACCTTTTGCCGGGTAATTGCGGCTGCGTGCCGCGATTGATATCATGCTTGCTCTAACACTAATCTATTATTAGGTTATCCTTATATCTATAGGCATTAAATTGCCCTAGTCCTATATTTAGGTAGTGGTAGCTCTATACTAGCCCCCTTTCTCTAGCGTTAATTACTATTAGCATCTTACCCTCACGCCTACCTCTAGCTCTGTTATAATGCAATATTATAAGAGGGGTAAACAAAGGTAAGGAATTCGAATATTAAAATGGTTTGTATTTTAGAGGCGATTCCGGACCTTTAGATCAGTGCGGAAAAAGTATTAAAGGTTATAAATGCCTTATAAAGCTAGGTATTATTATATTAGGATAAGATATAATATAAAGGCTATCTTTAGCGCTTTAAAGGCTATATTATATTTATTTATTTACTAAAATAGGATGCTTTTCTTTATAAGTTTAATTAAAAGGCTTATAATTATTAAGAAGTATAGTATAAAGTCCTAATAAAAGTTAGTAAACCTAAGAAATCCTTATACTTCCCTAACCCTTTTAGTGCCTCCTAGTCCTAGATAGCTATAATCTTTTCCTTATCTAGGTAAATTTCTTTCCCTATATAGATAATAAACCCTAGGTACTTAACTTCCTTTATTATAAAAATATATTTCTTTATATCTAAGTTTAGTCTTACTTACTATAGCCTTAAGAGCATTACTTAGACCTTTTATATATAATCTTTCTAAGACTCTCCTAAGTAAATAAGGATATTATTAAGGTAAGTAATTATATAGTTCCCTAGGATTCCGCTAAGCGCACTATTAATATATCTCTAAAAGGTAGTAGGTATACCTACTAGGCTAAAGGGTATATAAGCTACTTAAATAACCTAAAATACATCTAGAAAATAGTCTAGTATTCCTTACCTTTAGTAATATAAATCTAGTAAAATATTACTTATATATCTAGCTTTATAAACCACTTTGCCTTTAATAATAATTATAGTTGTTAGAACAAGCATGATATCAATCGCGGCACGTAGCCGCAATTACCTGGCAAAGGTCAGGCCGCGAGGGCGCGCGCAACGCGCGCCTGCGAGAGGTGGCCTTATATATAACTTATTAGCCTACCCCTCTAATTAGGCAAGGACCTATAAGTTATGTAACCTATAAAACGCACCGCGTTTATAGCTACTTCTTATAATCTAAAAAAGCCTCTCTTTTCCTCTCTTTTATATATACTTATAACTAATTAATTACAATGCCTAGAATAGAAGAATAATTCCTATTTACTAGGCTATAATCCTAACGTTAGGCACCTATAATACTAATACTAATTAGTAGTTAGCTTTATAGATAACTACATGGTTTTTCCTAACCATAGATTAGCAAGGCTAAATAGAAGAGATAGCTACACTATAAACCTGCCCTATAAAATAGAAGGGCTACTAAAAGTATGTATAGTTATGCTAAGGAAGTCTAAGCACTCTCTTATAATATAAAAGGAGCCTTATAACTCCTAAGATCTAATATCCTAAGACCCTATAAAGGCTTTAAAGCTATTAAAGGATTAAGGCCTAGTTAGTAACTAGTCTAACCTATTTTTAATTACTTAGTTAGCGCGTTTTACTATATACCTAACCCTTAGAAAGCACTCTCTTATAATAAGAAAGAAGCTTATTACTCCTAAGATCTAATATCCTAAGAACCCCTAAGGAATAAAGATAATAGCTATACTTATAATCCTTTAACCTACTATATAACTAATACTATACCTCTATTCTATCCTTTTATAATAAAGATAGGAAAGTTAAAAGCTCCTTAATAAGAAAAACTATTAAAAGTCTCTTGCTCTAGCCCTAACTTTAGTAATACTAAAGAAAGCACTAAGGTTAAGAGAGACTAAAAAGGTAAAGGTTTATAAGTTAATAATCCTCTCTTAAGATATATTCCCCTAGAGATATAAGACTTTATTATACCTAAGATATTATAGATAGCGAAATTATTTAATCTTAATAAATAAGGTAATAATCCTAAGGCTATCATAGCCTATATTCTCTTTAAGATAGTGGTATATTAGTCTAAGAGCCTTATTACTAGAAGCCTTTTTACTAACTTTATTAAAGACTTTTATAGATAGATAAGAGAGGTATTTATAATTATAGACTAAGTAATTACTAAGTATTTACGTAATTTCCTTCTCTTCTAAGGTATATATATAGACATAATAGCCTGCTAGAAGATTATAGTAATACTTAAGGAAGTTACTACCTATAAGGAATTCTAAGATTAGTAAGAAGAAGAGATATAGGAAGCTATAAGGAAGTATATACCCTTCTAAAAACACATTAAAGACTAAGACTTCCTTAATAACCTCCTTCTAATCCCTCTAATTAGGCTAAGATTATAATATTACTAATAAAGTAATCTAAGAGTCTTATAATCTTACTAACATTATTCCCTAAGCTTAACTCTATTAGGCTAATTATATAATAATCCTCTAGAAAGCCCTTATTAGAGGTATTCCCTATTAAGATAAGAAATCCCTCTCTCTATACCTCTAAGAGCACTTTTTCCCTTTAGACTTACACTAAAGCAAATAATTAATCTTATAAAGCTTTATATAAGTAATATTTAATATAGCGTAGATAACTATAAGGTCCTTAACTTAAAGTTAATAATCTTCTAAGGGAAATATAAGATACTAGGTATTAAACCCTATAAAGCTAGGTATGCCCTTAAAGCTATGCTTAAAGGAAAAGCTTTAATATACTATTATAAGTATCTAAGCAAGATAGGTAATCCTTAGGACCTTAAGACCCTTATTAGCTATATTAAGAGAAGGTTTAAGACTAATAATATAAAATAAAGGTATCTCCTTAAATAGTAAAACACTAAGCTATGCTAGATTATATAAGAAAACCTAGATAAGCTAAAGATTAATTGCTTTAAAGAGCTTATAATAAAGCTTATAAACCTTTAATAAGTAGTCCTAGATATTACCTAATCTAAAAGAGCACTCTAGAATTAATTAATCTCTACCTATTATAGCATACCTAAGTATAAAACTTACCTTATTAACCCTCCCGCTAACCTCTAGCTATTCTATAAATACATAAGGATATTAATAAGAATAACTATAGAGGAATTAGATAAAAAGCATTAATTCCTATTAATGCCTAATATAAGAGAGTAGTATTAGACTAACTATAAGTATAATAGGTATAGTAAGGAAGCCTATTATAGATAATTATAATTATAAGGTAATAAAGGCGCTTTATAGAAGAAGAAATGCTATATATATAAAAAAAAAGGCTATTAGTTAACTAAATACTCTAAGAAGGAATATAAGAAAGCATATTAACGCTTTAAGAACCACTACCTTATAGAACTAATAACCCCTTCCTATAACGCTTTCCTTACTTAGTATAAAGGTAAAGAGAATAATACTACTTTTTCTAAAGAAAATAAGATTTCCACCTATATAATATATATATTGATTACGCTAGCTAGCTCTATGTAGGGCTAGTACTAGTACTCCTACTGCTTTATTAAAAGGAAAACCCTTAAATAGGAAGAAAAACCCCTTATATCTATGTTTAGGCTAACGCTAACCCTACACTAGGCCTGCATTACTTTATGTGTAGCCTATTATAGGTATTTAATACTAGCTTACGCTAGCCTTATCCTAATAAGAAGAAAAGAAAAGAAAGAAAGAAGGAAAATCCTAGGTTCTAAGCCTTATCTAGCTCTATCCTAGGTCTACTCTAGCACTACTCTAGGCCTCTTATACTATCTTATAGTGTGCTAGTTTTAGTTTTATAGTAGTAATTTACTTTTCTTTTACTTTTTAGCTAGCTCTTTTATAGCCTTACTTTTTAGCCTTCTCTAGCCTAGGTCTAGCTTATTAGTCTAGGGAAGTTAAAGCACCTAGTGTTATTTATCTTCTATAGTAAGGGTATAGGTTTAGTTTAATTCCTAGCTATTTCTAGGCCTAGGTCTCTTAGGTATTATCTAACTAGATTTTTATCTTATATTTTTCTTTCTTTATTAATATCTATAATTTAGCCCCCTTATATAAGTATAAGAAAGGTTCCTTCTCCCTAGAGAGGTCTTCCTTCTTTTCTCTTTTTTATTAAACTTCCTATAGGTTCTTTTCTTCCTTAGAACTACCTAAGGCACTCCTAGGCTAGTGTTAGCCTAAATACTAATATTACTATAGATCTATTAAGTTATTTAATAAAATAGCGCTAGCTACTATAAGTACTCTTATGTTCTATGCTTATCTAGCTCTAATCTACCTAGGAAAATCCTAAAAATAAGTAATATCCTTAAAAGTCTTTAACTAAGAAGTAGCTTAAGTAGGCTATGGCTAAGGATTTAAAGGTATAACCCCTCTAGCCCTAGCCTGCCTCTACTCCAGTGCTAATTCGCTGTAGTTAGGGGATCCCCGCGGGATCCAGTGTGTCTCTTATAAATCTCGGTCAATTGACTGCCCCGGGCACCAGTGCCATGACATCGCCGGTAAGTCAGAATCTCTTCTTAGCCTGACTTAAGTGGTCAACGAAATGAGCACCAGTGGCTGGTGGAGGTCCAGGCGGACATAGTCGCCAGGGGTAGTGTGAGTGCTGCTGTGCCGGTTCGCTGTCGGGTCTGGTCCGGCCACCTATATAATAGAACTTAGATTTAAAGAAGAAGGTAATAAAGGAGAGATACTAATAAGTTTCTTTATATAAGGCATAATAATTAATAGCTATATAACCATAGAAATTCTTATAAACTAAGTAACTACCTATACCCTTATTAAAGAGAATTTATTTAATCTCTAGTAACTAAAGGAAGCCCTAACTACCTTCCTTCTTTAAGATTATTACTCTTTAGGTATATTCTAAGGTATTATCCCTAATACTAGGGCTATAGGTTACTTATTAGTAAGGCATCCTTAATTCCTTACTCTATAATAATTAATCCTAAAGATCTAGCTTAATAAATCTAGAGCTAGGAGGTAATAATTTAATTCGGAAGCGGTAAGCTAATCCCTTAATTAGATTAATTAATATGCTTACTCCCTTTAGTATTATCCTATTCCATATAATGCCTATAAATACTCCTTCTTACTATGTTTAGTAGATATAGACTGCCTTAAGATTAACTTCTATATCTCTTAGAATATCCTTTAATAAGGCAATATTAAGGTCCCTGTTATCCATAAATAGGGATATCCTTAGATGCTTTTACAGAAGGAGAGATTAATTACCTAGAATTATCTAACCAAGATAGAATTACAGCGCTTACATTACTAATTTAGTTACTCTTCCGTCCGCTAACTTTATAATATGCTTTCTAAATTAGGCCACAAGGTAGATTTCAAAACTATTAGATAATTAACAAAGATCTGCTACTAATACTAATTAAATGCAAATAATTTACATTACTTTAAATTTACCCTAAAGGATAAATGTAACTTTAACTATAAAGTAATCATAGATATCATGTATCTAGATAGCAATCGCCCTATCCTCTACGCTATTAATATAGCTATTGCGTTTAATATAGCTAGATTCCTTAAAGATATTATAGCAAAGGTAACCTAGGAAGCCCTCTGCCTCTGCTAGATTAATACCTACTAGAGTCCTCTAGATTAGATTATAACTAATACTAGTATAACGTTTAGAAGCAAAGAATTCCACTAATTTATAGCTTTAATATTAATCTTAATTAAAGAAGTCCCTATTAAGGCATACTATAGCATTAGTAAGGTTAAGAGATATTATAGGCTGCTCTAAAGAGCCTATAATATTATCTAATGCAAATGCCTGTTAATACCTAAAGCTATAGCCCTATAAATAGCTATAAAAGCCCTTAATAATACCATAAGCCTAAATAGCATTATTCTAACCCTTCTTATCTTTAGTGCCTACCCTTAAATAATTAATAATTCTTCTCCCTTACCTAATATTAAGTAATAAGCTCTTATAGTATAAAAGGTAATAAAGGAGATTAAGAGGTTATATATACTATATAAGGTTAAGGAAGCCCTTGCTATAAGGAATAGCCCTAATACCTTACTAACCCTTAATTTCCTACTTATATTACTAGTTCTTATCTAGTAAGAGTATAAAGGATAGCAAGGCCTATATAAGCTCCTTATAATAGATAAAGAGAGCTATACCCTTAATTTTCTATAAGGCCCTAAGGTCTTTAGGTTAACCTCTATTAAGCCCTATAATAAAGATCCTAGTAAGAAAAGGCTATTACTAGTAAAGGTAATAACCTAAAGGTAATTAAAGGGAAGAGTAAGAGGTATAAATTAATAATATAATGCCTCTAGTCTCTTTAAAAAGAAGGCTAGGAAGACTATAAAAGAACCCTCCTATAATTATTAATTAGGTAAATAACCTTAAGGCATTTATCTTAAGTAAGGAGAAGGCAAACCTTAAGCTTACGATCTAATTACGTAAGAAAGGCATAATTATAACTCCTGGCAAACCTTTTAAACTCTTAATAAAGGCTAAGATTAATGCCCTAATTAGCTAAGGTATGTTTAAATTTATTGCTTTTAATCTAAAGAAGCACTAAGGGATTTAAATATTTAATTTCTATATTATTAATAAAGTAAAAGGAAGAATAAGCTAGCTATATAAGAAATTAAGGCTTATTATCTAAGGCTTTAGTAATAAAGCAAAGCAAGCAATCCTTATATAAGCCCTAATAATCTAAAGGGTAAGCTAATAATTAATCCTTATAACTACCCTTCTCTTCTTATAAAAGGATTCCTCCTTTAGATTTAAGATATTATATAGGCATATATATAATTAGAAACGCTACTAAATTATATAATCCTTGCCTAACTCCTTATCTAAATTTGTAACTAGTACCCTAAAGGAATAATTATAAGAGTTATTAAGCCTCTCTATGGAATTACAGAGGCTAGCATACACTAGTAGGTAACTTACTATAAGCACTATAGAGAAAACCTCTAGATAATAATATTAAGCTATAATCTATGCTTACTAGTAATATCTACCAAAAGCCCTTACTTTAGATGCGTAGGAATATAAACTAATAATACCCTTAGCCTATTAGATAAAGGATTCTCCTAATAAGAAGAAGATTAACTAGCTATTACTAAATTTGCTATAAAACTAAAGTAGTTTATTAAGCCTAATAACCCCTTATATTTAATAGTGGAATTATTTAACTAACTAATAACACTATTAAGATATAGTAAAAAGGGTAAAGTAATAAGCTATAGTTAATCCTACTAGAAGAGCTAGAGAAGAAGTATATTAAGTAAAGGGCCTATAGTGCTTATATTACTTTAATCTACTAACCTAAGGCAAGCTTTAATCTATTAGTTACTATATAATATTAAGAACTAATAACTAAGAATATTAAGGAACTTAATTATTATATTAAGTAATAAATAGACTACCTAGATTAAGGATTAATCTTTATACCCCTTAATCTTAAAAGAGCAAAGCTATTTATATTTATTAATAGATTATTTACTAATAATAAAGACCTTACCTTATAACTAGGCTATGTACTTATCCTAGCTAATAAGGAGTATAAGGATAGTAAATTCACACTATAAGGTAATATTATACACTATAGCTTAACAAAGAGTAAGAGAGTTATAAGAAGTATACTTACTTTAAAGGTCTATAGAATAGTAGTAAGCGTTAACATAGCTTACGTAATTATAATAATATTAAAGATTATTATAGATTAATTAAACCTCCTAGAAATCCTAATTATAGTCTATATAGATTTATACTTATTATATAAATACCTTATTAAGCTTAGAACTATAAAGGAGAAGTAGCTTATAATTAATATTATAGCCCTTTAGTAATTATATAAATACCGTAAGCTTTATAAGATTAGATAGATTAATAGTAAAGATAACCTAGCTAATATGTTTATAAAGGTAATACCTAATAAAGCCCTAGAGAGGTTTATTATAGGTAATATAGTAATAATCTAGATAGAGGGATAGGTTACCTAGACCTAGCACTACTTATAAAGAGATAGGGGACTAAAGCCTAAAGCCTATACCTAAGCCTATACTAAAGCCTATGCCTAAGCCTACGCTAAAACCTATACTAAAGGCACTAGGCAAGCTACCTAAGTATAGCATAGTTATATAAGGTATAGGCTAAGGGATTAGAGGTAGTGGAATTATAGCTTTAGAAAGGGGCGTGGAATTATAGCCTTAAAAGGAAGCACCCCTTCTAAGTCTTTATAGTAGGGAGAGGGAAGAGAAAGGAGTATAAGGGGTATAGGAAGGTATAATCTAATATTATACCTTTAGAAGGGAAGGATTATAGGTAATCTTCCCTAGGAATGTAATCTAATATTATATTATGGTTAAATAAAGGGCTATAGGGAGGGATAATCTAATATTATACCTTTAGATAGGGAAGGGATTATAAGTAACCTTCCCCTTATAATGTAATCTAATATTATATTACACTAGTTAAATAAAGGGGTGTAGGTAAGGGCGGAAGGTAAAAGTAGCTTTCTATAAGGAAAAAGGATAAGTAATTAGAGAAGCTAGTTATCTAAAGCTAGCAGCGCGTAAGGGAAGGAAAGGGAGACTATTATTATTATTTCTTCTGTTAGTTCTTTTATTTATATAACACATTTATTTAATCCCTTATATCTTCCCTTCTTAGATTAATATTATACGTTAACAATTATATTAAAAAGAAAGAGGTTCTAATGTTAGAATAAGCATAATATTAATCGCGGCACGCAGCCGCAATTACCTAGCAAAGGTTAGGCCGCGAGGGCGCGCGTAACGCGCGCCCGCGAGAGATAGCCCTATATATAACTTATTAGCTTGCCTCTCTAATTAGGCAAGGACCTATAAGTTATGTAACCCATAAAACGCACCGCGTTTATAGCCACTTCTTACGATCTAAAAAAGCCTCTCTTTTCCTCTCTTCTACACACACTTATGACTAATTGATTACAACGCCTAGAATAGAAGAATAATTCCTATTCACTAGGCTACAATCCTGACGTCAGGCACCTGTGATACTAACAATAGTGTTTCCTTTACTAAAGGTAAGGGATAATAGTCTTATTCTATAATCTTATTAAGGGTATAGTAGTTTATATAAAACCGCTATCCTTCTCCTAGCTTCTTTACTAATAATACTAGAGTTACTACTAAAGAGAAGCTAGCCTATATTTATTCCTTATCTATAAGGTTAGTTACTTACTTTTAGATTTTAAGGAGGTATTACTAGGGCATATTATATAATAAGGCCTATAGGAGTTCTAGTTTAAATCTATTTAGGTTATGCTTTAATTAAATATAGTGGTTTAATTATCCCTAGTATAGTAGTAAGGCATTTGCTTTACTTTCTAGGAAGAGGTCTATAAAGTCCTATAGCACGCTTAGTAATAAGAATAATAGGTCCTATTCCCTCCTGGGTACGAGGTAAAACTGCTTATATTATTACAGCCCGTTTTTCTTCAACATCTTGTCCATCTTTTTCGCTGTTTTCTCTAAGCTCTTATTACCCTTCTTATTCTTACTCTTTATAAAATGAGTGGTAAGGTGCGAGAAGATGGAAGAGATGGAGAGAGGAACAAACACGGTCACAGAGGGGAATCGCGTCAATTTATCCTGCGAGCAAAACTCGAATGAATTTGAGTTTAACTGCGGTCATAACCTATAACTATATCTTGCGCTAACGCAGCCACAAAGTTTATTATTAATAAACTTTACACTAACCTCGCAGCCCCTGTATTTATGCCCTTAAAGCTTATTCCTATATCTAGCTGCTTTTTTATTACTGCGGTACTATTAATCAGTCATTTATTATTGCACTAGCTAGGTGTTACTAGTAATTCTTATGTTATGTGTGAATTTTAGATGCATTGGCCACTGCCGATGAAAAAAAAATTATAAAAATCATAGGTCCTATTCTATAGCCTTAGGGGTTATATCTATCTATAGAATTAATATAATTTCTTATAGGCTAGTAGCGTATAGTTAGATATATTCTTTTTGCTTCTTTATATACCTTATAATTCCTATAAAGGTAAAGCCTAAGATAGATATTATTAGTTACTTAACCTTCCTATTAGTTAATGCCTAAATTTATAGGTTATTAGCTAATCCTACGTAGAGTTAATAGCGCGCTATATCTAAGTTAATCTTATTCTATTCTATCTATAGTATCCTAAAATTAGCTACCTTATTAACCTAGGGATTATATAAGTAACTATAGGTATTTCCTATCTATCTAGATTCACTTAAAAATAAATAATATACGTAATATATAACCTCTTTTTATAACTCTCTTTTCCCCTTATTTTACACTAACTATAGTGTAAACTAATCTCTTCTTTAAGAGAGGAAGGCATTTTAACTAGAGTTTCTAGATAAGATATTTGCTTATAGTAGCATAATAGTTATAGCCTATATTAATAAGAGTATTTATAAAGGTAGTCTTATTAATTAATATAGGAACTAGAAAAGATATAAAGTCTATATTAGACTAGATTTATTTAAAGTCCTTATTAGTAATAACTATTTACTATAATACCTCTCTATTTATTCTCCTTATTACCCTAGTTAAATAACTTAATACTAGGGTTTTCTTTTCTAATATATTTACTATCTCCTTTTCTTTAGAGTTATCTTTCTCTTTCTTTATATTATATATATTAATAGCTACCTTTCCTTACTAATATTTTAGTAAAAGTAAAGGGTAGTTAGAAATAAAATACTTTCCTAAACTATACTATAAGTATTTACTCTCCTTATAATATATATTATATATAGCCTAGCTAACCTACTTAGCTTGCTTACTACTAGCCTTATTACCTAGCTTTACCTTACGCTAATTTCCTAGTAACTTTCTATATTCTTTTAGGCCTATTTTAGGTATATTAATTATATATCTATTATAGGAGTATCCTTATCCTAGGCAAGGGCCTTAGGCATATACGCTTACCTTTATATATAGTTTTCTTCTCTAATTAATATAACTTAATATCTAATAAGATACTTTAATACTAGGCTATTACTACTAAGTAATCTATATATAATATATCCTATCTAATACTATAGTCCCTTATTTACTTATTAAGGGCTATATATAGCTTAACTAGCTTTATAGAGTCCTCCTAATTTAATCCCTTAGCTAGCGCTAATTTTTATTTAAAATAAATATAGAAGTTACTAAATTACTTATTTAAGCATTATATAATCTAGTTAAGCTCTATAATTACTAACTCCTATTAATAGGGGTTATTAAATATCTTAGTAAGGTAGTTTAAGAACTTCTATAGATTATAATACACTAAGTATTCTTTCTTAAAAAGGAAGTAACTTATACCTAAACCTTTAGTAATAGGTTCTAGTAAATAAAGTATTATTAGTCTTACTAAGACCTAATAAACCTCTTATCTATATCTAGCTTATAGGATATTAGGTTTTACTATACTATAAATAAGACCCTTTTACTATTAAATAAGGGTTCTATTAGTAAGGGTTTTTGCTTAATAGGTTAACTAGAAAAGTTAAATCTTTACTTACTAGTAAGGTTTTAAATTTATTTTAATTACTAAGTAATAAGCTTTTATAAGATTACTATTTTATTAGTCTCTATTCTATCTACTAGTAATAGTATATCTATTAGTTACTATACCTCTATAGTAAAGGATAATAAATATTATAAACTAGCCTTAGGGTAACTATATATAAGCATTCTAAGAGATATTATTATCCTTAGAGAGAAAGGATTAGACTAAGCTAGGTATTACATAGGAACTAGCTTTATACTAGTATATATGTGGGTTACATAGGCCTAGGTAAAGCCCTAACCTATCCGCCCATAGCCCGCGTCCTTTGCGCGCCCTTTCCGGACCCGAGACATAACCCGAGCTTCTAAGCTCGAGTCCATAACACTCCCTAGGATTAGAAATCTTACCCTATAAGACTCCCTTAAACGGGTTATAGCTAAGGGAATTCTTATTAGTTATATTAATTAAAATATAGGCTTAATTAAATAAAAGGTAAGATATAGGGAAAAGGAAAAGAAGAATCCTATAATCCTATAAGGAGAGCTTTCTTAGGTAAGGGGTGTAGTTAACTCGCTTACTTATAGCTTACTATATTCACTTAGAGCTTACCTTACCTTATAGGCTAAAAAACACTACATTCCCTATATAAAGAAGTATAGTGATAGGTCTTGATAACCTTAAACTATAATTAGGGGTGTGTTACCTAGGTAGCACGGATAAGTGGTTATCTATGCTTATATAAGCGGAGGAATGTATAACGTACATGACTTAGAGCTAGGTAAGCTCTTTTACAGGCTCTGTCCCTCTATAAAAGGGATGCTTATAATCTCTCTTATGTGACTAGATAACTATCATTAATTTATCTTCTTTATTACCTATTATTAGGGGCCCTGTCAATTGCTGTGTCACGTGCACGTCATTATCCCTCACGTGTGCGAGATTGACAGCCCCTTCGACATCCGCTGTCATGACGTTGGCGGACAAGAAGCCACGAAGCTGCCCCAGCACTCTCCCGAAGTCCTGACTTCTCGCCATACTACTAAAACATTGAAGCGGAAATGCTGCGTCCGTCATCATCTGATCAATTGCATATTCCCAACCCTCGTCGAGGGCTTGTTGATTTGCTACCTCGACCATGCCTCCTGAACCCCAGAGCAACATTCGGGTCTTCATCCAATGGCGCGACCAGACCGTCTTCGCTGGCGAGGAGGTGAAATGCACAGTGACCTTCAGGAACGTGGCCTCGACCGCGAACCAATCCGAGAACAAAGATCACAGCAACAGCAGCAGAAGCCTCAGGGAGAACGCCAACGCCTGGCAGTGCCATTGCAAGCCCGCGCGGCCAAGGGAAACATTGGGCTGACGTCGCCGCCTTCGACGACTACGACGAGAGGCCATCGCAGGTCTGCTCTATCCCTCAGCGTTTCTACGACACACTCGCATAGTCGGTCGGGCTCAGTTCAATGGCCGCAGACTGCTGGTAGCGGATGCGATTGGCGCCCAGGCCATAGCCACAAGCGATCGCTATCCATCGTGTCCATTGGATCGACCAATGCACCCGAGGAACACGCACATCGCAATGAATTGCCATCAAGGTCACAACGGCCACATCGTAGCCACAACCGTGCGGCGAGCTTGCAGCTTTCGCCTCAAGGCGTGACTATACCTGGCCCAGGGTCCCAATCAGGTGAGTTGATTAAGCCTCTGCTCTGAATGCACTCGTCGGCTCGTGCGCTTATACAGTTGAGTTAGCACCTTTCTTCAGCCGACACATCAGCTCGCCATTGCTCAATGCATCCTATCCTCTCGATCGACTTGGTCGATCCTGGTACTTCGACAGCACCAGTGACCCCTAGCTTGACCAGCCAAAGAAAATCTCCAAAGTCTCCGGCCAGACGGCAAATGCCGGACTTTCGTTTTCCTGCAGCGCCACCACCCGAAAATGAAGAATATGGACCCTCGGATGCGAGAAGCGCGGGTGGTCTTCTTAGTCCAAGGAGGACTAGCCCTTCCAACAACAACAATTCAACTGCGCGATCCAGGAACACCCACTCAGTGCGGTTGAGCGCCCGGCTGCTCGAATTCTGGCCAGCAACACGGTTCCTGGAGGCACACCGCGAAGTAGCGGTGAATTTTACGCAATGAGCAACAATTCCTCGGAAACCTTGGTTTCGGAGTACGTGACCCAACCTCAGACAAGAGGCAATGGACAGCCGCCACACTTGAGACGTAGCTCTGGAATGATGGCACAACAACAGAAGACGCCAGAGTCACTGATGATGGGATATGCTCAAATTCAAGGAAGTTTTACACTGGATGGCTCACTGGTCAGCCTAGGTCCATTTGAGCAGGTGAAGAAGAAGGAGCCGTAGGCGGCCGAGGCGGAGGCGTGATCAGCCTTGAGCCGACTAAGAAGGAGCCTGGTCTCTTGATGGGACGACTTGGTTGGGGAAACATCAGCAACTCTCTGGGCGATTTTCTCGGCGGCGGAGAACTGAGCACGATGAAGGAAATCCGCGGGGCGGCCAACTCTAAATCGATTCCGCTGCTCAGCACACCACAATCCATTCTTTTTGTCGACTTGCAGCTGGCTCCAGGAGAGAGCCGATCGTATGAATACAGCTTTTGCTTGCCCAGGGATTGCCTCCATCCCACAAGGGCAAAACGATAAAGATTTCATACAGCCTTATCGTTGGCACGCAGCGGGCCGGAGGTATCAAGGAACAGCAGGTACGATCCGTTGAGATTCCATTCAGGGTCTTGGGTAGCGTCAACGGTCACGGCGAGATCCTTGGACATGATCTCATGAACCCCTACATCTTGTTACGAGACACAGCAGAAGTCAAGAGCCTCGGGAATTGTACGAAAGCGCACAAACCGAGAGCATCATTCGGTGCACCGGCAACCATGAACGAGTTCCTAACCTACGTCGATGACCTCGCGGCGAGGCCGCAGGGTTCGCCAGCCACGGCTTTGTTATCACCAACAGTTGCGAATCCTCAGCGACGTAGCTCGACATGCGAGGAGATGACGACGGCCAAGGAGGCGATCCATCTAGCGATTATGAGGAGTAACATGGCCAGTGATGGACAACAAAGCGCCAACAGGTTTCAAATTGCACGAAACGGGCAACGGGTCGGCGTCGTCATGCTTACAAGACCCGCCTATCGACTTGGAGAAATTGTGACCATGGCTGTCGATTTCACTGATGCTGACATACCGTGCTACGCGGTCCATGCTACTCTGGAGACGTCAGAAAAGGTAGATGCGTCATTGGCAGTCCGATCCGAATCAAGCCTCCAACGCGTGACGCGAAAAGTCTATGTTGCTTCTTCCGAGGCCGCCATGTACTCGCGACGGGTCGTATTCACGCCAACAATACCAATATCCGCCACACCAGAGTTTGTCACCAGCAGCATCAACTTGGAGTGGAAGATTCGAGTCGAATTCGTAGTTCCATATCAGGGGCCTGATGCATCAAAGTCAAGTGAGCTGCCAGTTCCGCATCCGCTCTTGGAGCAAATCTCCCAAGACGAAAAGGGTGGCCTCGTGCTTGTGGCGGTGGAGAACCTGGCCTGCGAGAGCTTCGATGTGTGTGCCGTTGCGCGTCTACGGCGCCGTCGGCAATGGCTTGGAAAGGCTCGAGCGAGACGAAGCCTCTGAGGAGGGCTTGGCAGTGTAAACAGATTGGCGTTTGATGACGACAGAATGTACTCCGTATATAGGGACATGTATTTGGATAGCAGGGAGGCAGGCACATGGTTGGCAACCAGTTATACATTGCGATGCGTACATGGCGGACCGTATCACATTCCAGAATCAGACAACTGAACACTACGAGCCTCTTCGTTCCATGTCAGCAATTGATTCATTTCGAGGCACCAAGGATCTTCTGAACGTCCATTTGATGCCAAATCAGGGTTCAAGGCCAACCGGCGCATCTTGACGAAGATGCAAGCCAGCCGCCGAAAGGCATTCCGTCAAGAAGCCTTGCACAATAGCGAAATTAAATTATGGCGAGGAAGTGCGAACCCCCGTCGCTCCAAGGCCATTATCGGAGGGAGCGAGTTGTGACGAGCCAGGGGACCCTTGCCCGCTGTGATTAATTCATACCATGTACTCCGTACGGAGTATACTTCGTACATATACATATACATATATATACCTTTTACGAACTCAGGAGCACGGCGTAGATCGTGCATTGTGCTGTCTCTGTACCGGTGCGGGGACGGGCTTAAAGTTCATGAATCAAAGGAAATTTGCTCCGTAACATGTAGACACGGCGATGGGCGGCAAAAGGAAAACGGTTGGCGTAGTACGGCGTAGCGGGCGAGAGGCTGGCAGCTGGGCTATTATCTTCATGGGGAGACCATGCCGCAGACAATGTCTTGAGGGGTTTGTGCTTTCTGGCTGCCGTTTACGAAGCACAGACGAATGGAGCAGAGTACGGAGCACGGAAGTGCGAAGTGCGAAGTGCATCATCGTGTGATATCGCGGGAGCAGGCGGAATGGAAAGGGAAAGAAAGGGAAAGGATAGTATTCCGTACGGAGCACCTCTTGTAGGACATGTTGCGACGCGCGGCGGTAATTAGGCAATGCAGAGAAGTAACATTACTTTACTACATACGTACTACGGAGTACTCCGGATCACTCACTGGTTCGTTCCCCTTACGAAATGTTGGGGTTTTTCTTCTTCTTCTTTTTTTTTTTTTTTTTTTTTTTTACAGTGGTCAGCCAACGCTCGCGTCTCAATCTCGGAGCGGTGGCCCGGCAACAGGGGCGGGCGGCCGGGCAGCCAACCAGGTGGTGGTAGAGGTGGATCCGACTGGGGACAACTGGGTACCACCTTTTTTTGTTTCTTTTCTTTTCTTGCCAGCGGTCGTGCCAGCCCAGCACGGCACCCCGGCTCAGTTTGTCAATTTTGCCCAGCAATTATTAATTTTGATCATGACGTTGGCGCGGTGCAACAGCACTGCTGGCATGTAGTCTGGTCTGCTGCTGCCTGCATCTCTCGGGTTTCCATGATTCGCGGATTTTAGTGCTCGGGTACTTGCAGGAGCCGGAGTTGAGCCCTGACCAACTTGAAGTGTCACTTCTTGTTGGTGCCGAGACCAAAACATGGAGACAACAAGGCACACACACACACACACACCAGACCAGACAGCCTGCTAATCATCTTCTCCTCTTGCACCTCTTTACATCATCCGGATCGGGCAGCTTTAATCGGAGAGGGCATACACTGGCACTGGTTTCTATTCATTCATCTCTGTCTTTTTTTCCGCATTCGCCGTTGCGGCACCCACGGTCGTTGTGAGTTTGCTTGGTCTTTCATCTGGACTTGACCGTCGTCCCACCGACTCAGGAGTCAGGAACTGGAGACTGGAGCTAATAGTAACAGGAAGGAACCACCACAGCTCCTCCTTTCTTCTCGCTCGTTTCGCGCTCCCTCTTACCGCTCACGTCGGGCCTCACTTGCGGAGGACTGCCAAACATTGACTTACACCGCCGTCCCCTTCGCTTCCAGTTCTCTTGCACACCACCGCCACGATATTACCTGCGACAGCCTAGGTTTTTACATACTGATACTGATACAGCCTGCATTTTCCGGACACTTCGGATACCTTATTCCGCCAAAGAATTATTTCTCTCCTCTTTTCCTTCTCTTTCTCACGAGACAAGCCCCGCTGCTTCTTGGATCTCGTCTTGCTTTTCTGCTTGCTTGCTTGCTTGCTCGCTCGCTCGCTCGCTCGCTCGCTGGCTGTTAGAAACGGCCAATTTCACCAATCTCACCACCCGTTCGATGAGACCCTGGTCCCTCACATTGCTACCACAGGCCTGTGCGCGTGACTCTTGCAACAGTCAATGGCGAAGAGATGGCTGCGATTGCTACTCCCTCCAACAACCGGCTGAAGCTCACGCCGTCCAACTCTCCGTTTCTATCACGCCCATCCAGATCTCCAATGCGTGGACGCCCGATGCACGAGTCACGGCTCTCTCTCAAGAGGGTCGTGGGCACCACTGTCGCTCACCGACCGGATTCGCGACTGCGAATTCTTCCTTTGCCTACATTGCCGGCGGGGCCGTCATCATTGTTGATGTCGAGGACCATCTTTATTCTCAGCGCTTCTACAGGGCCCGGCCTACAGCTGTGCCGCTTTATTCAGTGTCAAGCTCTCAGAACAACCCCTCGACGCCGATTGCGACTACGCCAAAGGCCAATGATAGCCGCAACCGAGTCGCTCCCAGTCATCGTGACTCGGCCTACAGCCCTGCAGAATGGTCAGACTCGCCGGGGGTGTCCAAGACGTGGACAAGCCGAGAGAGAATCAAAGCTGCTACTTGTTTAGCTCTGAGCTCAGACGGCAGATACTTGGCCGTGGGCGAGACGGGCTACGCACCGCGTGTGCTCATCTTTAGTCTGTTGGATGCTTCCTCTGACACACCGCTCGTATCCATCAGTGAGCATGCATTCGGCGTGACAGCCGTCGCTTGGTCCCCGGACTCCAGATACTTGGCATCACTAGGTGCTGCCAACGATGGCTTTCTCTGTGTTTGGAGGATAGATTCGCGAACAGGGGCCGCCAAGCTCTTTCAGCAGAACAGATGCACTTCTTATATCAAGGATATGGTCTGGATGGACAACAACAGTCTAATTACACTGGGCGTGCGGCATGTCAAAGTATGGAAGATTGAAGATGGTTCGTCCACATCACCGACAAAGCCCAAGTTCCTGGGTGATGCAACGCCTTCCGCCCCAACACCGCAAAAGACCTTGCCTGGCCGAAATATGCTCTTGGGCAATTTATTGGAAGCGACATTCAGCTGTGCTGCTGTCGATGGCAATCGACTTGTGTTGTGTACCGAAGCCGGCGATGTCTGTATCCTGGACGACGACGACAGGCAGATGAGATTGACCAGGGTGTTGAGTTTAGACTTTTGCATTACAACCATCACAATCCGTGGTAATGTCGCTTATGTGGGGGTAGGGACGGCCAGTTCGCCACGTTGAATGTTGAGGAGTCATGAACGGTTGTGCGACAAGCGTCCTGACGACGAGTCAGACATCTGCCGGCATCCTCGCTTTGGGATTTCTAGCCGAGAAGCTAGTTACCATCGACTCTAAGCAGTCCATTGACGTTTGGAACTCCGACTACTTGCCTGGACAGCAGACCGAAGCTCTGTCTCACACTCCCATTCCCGGACATGGAGAACCAATCATCGGTGTCCATCCGCTTTACCGACCCAACAAGGCCAATGCTGCCTTTGTGACCTGGTCAGCCTCGGGCAACGTCACTTTCTGGGATCTAGACGGACAAATCAAGCTTTCGTTAAACGTCCCCATCGAGCAGGCACAAACCCTCTGTGATTCAGCTGAAGCAAACCAGCTCGCTAGCGCACGCGCAACAAGGAGTGGAAAATTGCTGGTCACGGCGGACAGACAGGGAGTCGTGAGAGTTCTTGATGTGGACTCCAAGGAATGCTTACTGGACATCAAGGCGCATCATGGCCATTGCCTCTGCATCAGTATAAACGACGAAGATTCCAAGTTTCTTATGGCATGCTGTGGAAGAGATCGGACAGCGCAACTGTTTCATCGAGATTCAAAGGGCAAAATTGAGCACTTTCAGACGCTCGAGTTCACAGCCAAAGTTGCCCAAGTACTCATTCCCACAGATGACAAGATCATCACCTGCTCTCTCGATCGCACCCTGCAGGTTCACGATATTGTTTGCCGCGAAGGAGATCCTGATGTGATTGCCGCCATTCCCTCCAAGGTCATTTCTCTCAAGGCATCGCCCACTTCCATGGCCATGGGCTCGGATAACCGGACCATATTTGTCTCTCTTCTCGACCGGTCAATCTGCCAATTTGATTTGGCAACAGGAAGGCAGATGTGTTCCTTTAAATGCATGGACGAAGGCGGTGTCGAATCTGCTGTTTTGGATTCGTTATTCGTTGGCCAATGGCCCTCGAAGGACATTGACTTCCTGCTTGGCTCCTCCAACACGGACAAGTCAATCCGCCTGTACGACGCCAACGCCGGCACGTTTCTCGATAGGGAGTGGGGCCATACAGAAGCCATCAATGGCGTATCCTTTGTGGAGGATGAAGATGGTAGCAAAAAAGTAGTCAGTGTCGGTTCGGACGGAACAATTATGATCTGGGCTCTGGATCTATATGACCCCTCACCGAGGACGATGAGTAGGGATCCGTCGCCGGTAAAGGAGATTTCCACGACTGGCAGGCCGACTTTGCGGAGAGTTCTTTCCAAAGCTGAATTGGCAGAATTCCAGCGACCATCTCCATCACCGGCGACTGGTCGCCGCTCGCCACCGGACTCTACGCCGTCGGACCTCGCGGATGACGCTAGGAACAGTGTCTTCCTCAATAGGACTCCAATCGGGAACTTGGCAAACAGCCCTAGCGATAGTGCCATTAACGAGGACACACCATCGCGAAGGCGGCCCTCTGAAACAAACCGAAGTGACAGCCCACCTACAAGCCCGAAGTCGAGGGTTACTAGAACACCCTCCATGCCGGCTTTGTCAGCTACTGCCAAAGGAAGACGTCATCTTCCAATCTGCGAGGCTTCGGCTCGCTGAACATGGCAACCGAGCAAGCTTGCCGCACCTTGAGAGCGTACCGCAAGAAGCTCTCCTCTGCGGAGCCCATCACAGCGGACGTGTTGACCGAGTTGGACCTGGAGCTCCGTCTCACAGCTGCAGCACTGGGTGACCGCGCAATCCGAAGCAAAGCCATGAACGAAACAGTTCTCAGCGGATTGTTGGACCAATACTCGGAGCGGTTGGTAACGTTGTTGGATGAGAAGCTGCGGCTTACGAGGCCAGCTTCCCCCAAGGACCAGGGAATGGAGACACAAATCGATGATCGGCCTCGCAGTGCGGATGGCACATCTGGCTCATCGTCTCCATAACATTCATTTCATCTCATGTGTTATTAGCAGGATTTTTTTTTTTTTTTTTTTTTTGGTGTTCACATGGAATGACAAGAGACAAGCCTGCTTGCTGTTCTCAAGATCCACTTGATCCGGCATTGGGACCGGCGTTTAAGGCATTCTATTTTTACTTTCGTCGATCGGGAAGAAAGCTCTAGGAAGCTTGTATATGAGAGCAGAGCAGAGAGAGTCATGGCTCTTGAACATCATGTTTTTGTGATATGATACCACTGGGATTGGCGTTATACGGCTTTGGCATTTCATGCGCTCGGCATAGGTTTTAGCCCAGCGAAGAGAGAAATTTCGATTTATTCATAAGAGAAGATATTCCTCATGTTTCTTCACTTGTAGTCGTGACACTTCTGACTGGCCTCATTGAGTTGTTGGCAAAGCCAGAGTCTAAAACGTACATGTTTGTATGTACATTGGGGGCACGGGTAGTTGGGGTGTGTTATGTATTTGCGCTAATGCTCATCACGTGACTGACGCCAAACTTTCACGGTCCTGCCTAGCTTCCAGCCAGCTGCACGCCACTTGGATCCCTTTTTCTGCAAACACGCGGCCCGCAGAGAAACGCATACGAGTCCCCGTGTCACGTGATTTCTTGACAGACGATTGCGGACAGGAGAAAACACACACCACGGCCCGGCAATAAAGAACTGAACGGATACTGGCCTCGATAATCGCGTCAATCCGATGAAATCGTCGGAAATTTGCTCATAAAAGCCCCCAGTCGCTGATCTAGGCTGCCGGTATGCGTTTTCCCGATCCCACACCCCGTGCATGACATAGGGGAACCGAGAGCAGTCGGTTGAGCAAACTGTGCAAAAGAAGTCCCGACAACTAACTATTGCCTCGAAACATCTGGCTAGATCCTGGCGCCGATTCATCTCCTTGCGACGCGTGAAGGTCCCCTCGGTCACTGGCGAGGTGGACCGTGGGGCATGAACAATCCAGCCGCCTATACGCCCCTCGAGTCGCTCTTCCTATTCCAGTCGCTGTTGACGCATGGGCTAGACACGGAAGCGTTTGCTCGCATCTCGGAGTCCCTGAGGAACAATGCGCTCGTCAAGAGCGACAAGTCATTCGATGCGGCGCGATTGGCGCCCGATGCGCTGCAGCAATTGTTCTTGCTGCTGCTGCGGGACGAAGTGAAGGGCGAAACAGGGCGAGCAGAACCCACGGCGGCCGATGGATCGACTTCACCCGCTTCGCACGCTTCGCGGAAAAGGAAGATGGGCAGTCCGCCGGTGCCGTCGCTGCGGGAAGCGTATGCACATATTGACAAAGTGCCTGTCCTGGTGGATCGACTTTACGCCCGGTATCGGGACACCATCGTCAAACAAGTACGGGAAGATGAGCGACGGGTCTCGATGATACAGAGGACATCTCCGTGTTGGAAAAGAGCGAAAAGGAACGACTGGCCAAGGCCGCTGCTATTCAAAATGGCAACACCCCTACGCTCACGCCTCGAGATGGGAGACCTGGCCTGGCACCGAACGTCCCTGGCCAGCCGCCAACCGCGGGTTTGCATCAGACTGCAGCCCAGGCTGGTGGAACAAAGAGGCCGCCTCCAGCGACTTCCACTACCCCGGTTTATCCGCCGAAACCATTGTCGAAGCCCGCGATGAAGTCAACAGTTGCGCCCCCGAGTCTTCTGCCGTCTGGGACACCACCTCCCGTGCGACCGACTCCTTCGCCGAAACCCGGAAGCGCTGCAGGTTTTGGTCTCCAAGCACCAGTCGGTATGGCCCAGCCTGGATCTCGAACTCTGCAAACCCCTTCGCAACCACCGCGGCCGGCAATCTCACCTCGTCCAGATGCGATCGCCACCGCCAGCACACCAAAGGATGCTACTACGCCCGCGCCCGCGCCCGCAACAACTGCCGCTGGTGGAGGCCTGAAGTGGGAGAAGCCATATCGACCTCCAGCAACTCAACCACCTGGCACTCCGGGTCAAACACAACCTCTCGCGTCCGCAGCTGCAGCTACTAATGGTGCCTCAAGGGCGAGTCAACCGCAATGGAGTCCGCAGCAACTACAACAAGCGCAGCTCGCTGGTCAAACACCCAACTCTACAACCACGCAGACCCGAACAATCCCTGTCAAACCCATTCTTGCGGCTCCTCAAAACGCTGGCCAGCAAGCCAATCCGTTACAACCAGCTCCTCCGCGACCAACAGGAGCGACCGTTCCACCAGGTCAACAGCAGCCTCGACCAATATCTACGACCCCTGTGGCGCCTCCAGTACGACCTGTCCAGCCCCAACAACAGCAAAAACAACAACAAAAACAACAACAACAACAACAACAACAACAACAACAACAACAACAACCACCCTTTGTCGCACAGAATTCTCCGCGACCGATTGCAGCCGCTCAGCAAGCACCACAGAGAGGAGCTGCAGGGCCGATTCCGCCTCCTCAGAAATGGACCCCAGGGCATGCAGCACAGCAAGCAGCACAGCAACGATCTTCTCCCACAGGATCTCCAGCTCCTCTGTCTTCACACAAGAGCAAATCTCATGCGCCATCCTACAGCACACAACCGCCCAAACCGGCCATTCCCGAGCACATCATTCGACAAGCGGCGGCGGCAGCAGCGGCAGCAAACGCCGCGACGCCAGATTCGAAGAAGGCTAGCCCCGTCACAGCTACCCCTCAAACACCAGGTTCTACAACGCCAACTGCCCTGACCCGTGGTTTTGGCACGAAATGGGTTTCTCACTCGACTCCTTCCACGCCACGGCCCATCACGGCTGAACCAGAGAGTCCAGCGTATGAGCCAGTCAGCCCACCGCCCCGAGAGGCTTCCATGCTATCTGATGTTTCCAGGACTGGGATCAAGCGGGACGCCAAGGGCGTGGCCAGATCAGACACTACTGTACCTGCTGCACCTGCTGCCCTGCTACACCTGCTGTACCTGCTGTACCGAAGGCGAGGACGAGGCCGTCTCGAACCATACAGAGGACGCGGACCTAGTACTACGCCTTCTGTCAGTGGAACGAGGAGAAGCATGTCGGTGGCTTCACAGGCCGATGAGCTTTCCATGGATCACCCTGCTACAGCGACAAGGATCAAGCACGAGGTTCTCACACCGCGACATGTCGAGGAAACAGGCGACACCACTGCCGACGAGTGTTCACGGACGAACGAGTATGGCTGTAACTCCGGGAGTGTCTCATCAAGATTTGCGAAACGGAAGCGTCAAGAATCCCCGCCTACTGTGCCCCTGGGCTCTCCGTCTCAGGTCTTGTGGACTCGCGGCTTCACCAAAGTGTCGGCATCAGCGCTCGAACAAGTCTCCAGCCACCGTGACGCCAATATGTTTGCGACAGGTGTACGAGAACGAGATGCCCCCAACTACCGCCAGATCGTGCTGCAACCACAGGACATCACGTCTATCCGGTCGGCCATCAAACAAGGCAACAAGGCGGCATTGCAAGCCGCAAGCAGTCTCCCAGGTGGCGACCCCGGCACCGCCAGCGTCTGGCTTCCCATTTCGGACGATCTCGTGCCCCCAGGGGCATCATCAACTCGGCGCAGCTCGAGCGCGAGCTCGTGCACATGTTCTGCAACGCCATCATGTACAACCCGGATCCGGACCGCGGCCCAGGCCCGTCCTTCCTCAAGCGAAACCAAGACGAGGAAGAAGAAGTGGTAGGGTACCACCTGGACGAGAACGGCGTCGTCAAGAACACACGAGGCATGTTCGTCGAGGTGGAAAAACTGCTCGGCGACCTGCGCAGCGCCGAAAAGCAACGAGGCGCTCCGCCGCCCCCTCCGCCTCTGCCTCTGCCACTCGCCAGGCGAGCGTGGCCACCCCGCCGACGACACGGCAGAGGACGAGGACGAATTAGCAGGCGATGGCAACACCACAGCCAGTGTCGTCAAGAGAAGGCGGATTGCAACCAGAAACTAGGGGTTGTTTGCGAAATCATGTCGCGTAGTGCGTGTCAGCAGACCTAGAGGGAAGGAAACCCATTCCAGTCCAGCCCATTGGGTTTGAAAGACGAAAGTTAGGGCCAGGCAAGGAAATCGGGCGAAGCATGTTTTAACTATAGAGGTGTATGAGCGTGCATAGGCATCGGGACAGGATTGTTATTTATTGTCGGAAGGGTCTTTCTGGGCTCCCCCTTCCTTGCCTCCTTTTTTTTTCAACGGGGGCCGTGGATAGCGTGGAATGAATGCGTTATTTATAAGTTTTATTTCTGGTACATTTTCGTGATGCATGATATGGTGTTGACTTTGTGATCAGTGGTTTTCTCGTCCATGTTCAGAATTACGACTTGGCTGTGTCGAGGGTATTAAATACTAGACTTGACAAAACCCACGATGGCAAGTGTGTCATTTTATGTACTTGGCGTCAACTGTTTTACAATGCTATAAACAAAGGATGAATCCCGAAAAGTCCCAACGTGATGCGCCGCGACGCCAATCCACCCTATGATTCATGTTTCTGTTCCTTCAACCGCAGATCCAATGCCGGCAATCAGCTGTTCCGTATTCGTACGCGTTCAAAACCCACTGCTTTTCCACAGCCCAAAGCAACAAGACGGACGGTTCAACCTTCGGTTCGGTGCGACATACTCGAGCGATTGCTCTTGGTGCCCTTCTTGACATCATCTTCCAGGAGTGCTTTCCTCGGCCAGTCGGACAAATGTCTATGTTCTCCCTCGGGAACCACCACTCCAGGAACAAGAAGAAGAGGTAGTCGATTACGACGCACAGACAGAACAGTTTGCCGGCCCAGATGCCACATCCGTAGTAGCGCTTGAGGCGATCGATGAGGGCGAAATTGCGGGTTCTGCTCCCGTTGTAGCCGCCCGTGTCGAAGCCGTAAAACTCCTCTTCGCTGATGGTGCCCGTGATGCCGTCGTATACGCGCTCCGTGCGCATGGCCACGTTGGACCACGAATACATCTTCTTGACTTGCTCGTGGAACTTTTCCGTGCGGACCTTTCCGGCGCGCACGGCGGTAATGGCCTTGCACGTGGCGATGACGAGGTCGTCTTCTTCGGGCTTGGCAAACGTCGTCATGTGCGAAGGAGCACTTCGGGGATGCCGCCGACCTGGGTGCATACGACGTATAGCCCGCAGCTGGCGGCTTCGACAATGACGGTCCCGAAGGCTTCGGTGAGTGAAGGGTGCAGGTAGATGTGGCCGCGGATCATGACGTCGCGGACGTCCTCGTGGCGCACGGGGCCGAGCATCTCTACTCGGTCTTGCAGAACGTTTTGCTCAATCATCTGCTCGAGATCAATGGCTTTCGGACCCGAGCCTGCTATGATGAAGCGCGTGTTGGGGTGGCTCTCGAGGATTCGCGGGATGGCGGCGATGAGCAGGTCGGTTCCTTTGTTGTAGAAGAGGCGTGAGATGACGACGATGGTAATCATGTCGTTGGCTCCGAGACGCTGCGGCGATGGATCTGGCGCGAAGGATACGCTCGGGGAGGGTGGACAATCGCGTGGGCGGAAGTTTTCGGCGACGACGGCATTGGGTATGACGGAGACCATGAGGGGTCGAGTGAGGCGCGAAGGACGGTGTTTTCCTTGCTGTTGATGACGTGGTTAGTTGGTGGGTAGTAGACTCTCCAAGGTGATGGATGGTGTTGGTGTTGGTGTAGGTGTAGGTAATTTGTAAGTTCAAGTTCATCTGGGATCTGTTGGCTCTCACCATGTGTGGCTCACGCAAATACTATGGTCTACGTCACTGAGGATGAACTTGAGGAGCTTGTTCGTGAGAATGCTCGCAGCGTCGGCAAATCCAAACAGCGAGTGATCCGTAAACACCGTCCTCAACCCCATTGTTCGCGCATGGAGTATGCCCTCGTGACAAAGACAGCTCAGACTACCGTGACCGTGAACTATCTCGATACGCTCTCGGATGAAGATGTATCGCAGGATGGGGAAGAAGGAGAAAACCGTAGGGAACGTAGCCTGTCGGTAGATGACGAGAAAGGGCACATGGTACACTTTCAACCCATTGGTGAGATAGCGCACACCTTTTCTGTCATCATGCGAGTGCGTGATGATGATGACCTTGTGGCCTCGGTCGATGAGCTTGCTGGAGAGCTGGTAAATGTGCGATTCGATGCCTCCAGGTTGTGGGAAGAAGAAGTCGCTGACCATGGCAATGTTGTACCGCCGGCGTGTCATTTTGGCGACTGAATGGGGCGGAGGCTATGAGATTTCACTGGGGTTCGACATGGCCTTGATTGTGCTTGCTTGCTCTAATCCTGCAATGACGACTCGTATCGGTGCTGTGTAGTTGGGGTTGTTGGAGATTCATCAACCCTCGCGGCCAAACTAGCCGCGAGCCGAGAACGGAGTAGCTGGAGCTATGATGCAAAGGGGAGGGGGGGTGTTGGCAGAACTATCAATCGCTCGATAAGCTTGGCGGTGGGCAGAGGCAAAACGCCGATAAGGGGTGCGACCGCCTAAATTTTTGGGGCCATGACGGGATTGGCTGGTTCCAGACGCCTTGTCCAGTTCCAGTTGGGAAAAACTCCAATCGGGAATCCATCTTCACTTGTCGTTGCTCACTTGGATGAGCAATTGGGACGCCAGTATGTACGCGAGGTACGTGCCTCCGTCAAAGGGCTCGAAAACCCCGGCTGCGGCTCAGTCACCTGCGGCGGCCATACCAGATCGCAAGCCGTCAGGGTCTGCGACCAAGGCGGATGTGAAGAAGCCAAAATTGGTAGAAGCATTCAGCTATACACGATATGTTCCGGCTGCCAAGGCGAAGACGACTACTGCAGTTGCACCCGAACTAAAGCCGATCCAATTCTTTGACGATGAGCCTGGATCGGTCAATTCGAAGCGGAAAAGGAGTCTGCAAACGAGCCGCAATCAGCTACCAAGAAGCTGAGAAGAGGCAAGACGGAATCCATGGAGAGGAATGTCTTCACAAAAGGAGGCGAGTCGACTTCAAGTGAACAGTCGGGCGACAAGAAGAAGAAGAAGAACAGGAGGAAGCGCAAACAACGGACACAGGCGGCGGACGACTCTGACTCTGACTCTGACTCTGACTCTGACGATTCACAAGTACGCGGGAAAACGCCTTCAAAATCACCAAGAGAAAAACAAATCCAGCACGAGCCGACGACGGTCAAAGAGGAAAAAGATACGGTCATGGAAGGTCAATATCCCCTGTCAACGATGACGAAAACTCAAATGGCGACATGGACTTGGATGCAGAAGCGCCGACTACGAGTACGCAGCCGGAACCCGAGTTGCCGGCGAAAGAAAAGAAGCCCAAACGGGATAAGAAAAGAAGCCAGGCAAGCAAGTTGCGCCAGAGGAGGGGATGAGGTGGACGACGAGGCATCGACACGACACAAGGCCGTTCTACAACGAAAGTCCAAGTCGATCAAGCTGGCAAACGAAGTCGCCAAAGACCAAGGCAGTGACTCTGACGGAGAATCGGTGGAATCGCATGCCCTGGAGCCATTGCCCCAACCTGCCGTGTTGCCAGACGACAAATCCAAGCCCACGTACGAGACACTCCCTCCGTGGCTCTCTGCCCCTTAAGAGTCTCCCAGGATACCCGAAGACCGTTCACAGACCTGGGGATCTCACAGCGCCCGTCCCGCATCCTAGCTGAGAAGGGATACTCGGAAGGCTTCGCCGTTCAGACCGCTGCGATACCTCTTCTGCTCCCTACAAGCAAACATCGCGCCTGCGATGTGTTGGTGTCCGCGGCTACGGGATCCGGCAAGACCCTTGCATACGCCTTACCGATCGTCCGCGACATCAGCCAGGGCGTGGTGACAAGGCTAAGAGCTCTGGTTGTGCTTCCGACCAGAGAGCTGGTCAAACAAGCGCAAGAGGTGTTCGAAATATGCGCCAAGGCATACGAAGGCGAGGGCCGGAAACGAGTTCGCGTCGGAGTCGCCATTGGCAGTCAGTCGATCAAGTCGGAACAAGAGACCCTTGTCGACCGCGACTCACGCTACGATCCAGACGCTTACCAAAGAATACAAGAAGAGGACAGACAACAGCGAGCGAGCGGGCCTACATCGGCCGATATAGACGATGCGACTGACCTTGATTCTGCCGTTGGCGACCCTCGTCTTGGCGCCTGGAAAGGCGAAGTCGTCGATTTTACGTCCAAAGTGGATGTACTCATCTGCACCCCAGGCCGACTGGTAGAGCATATCGAGCAAACGCCCGGGTTCAACCTCGATTACGTCCGCTGGCTGGTTGTGGACGAAGCCGACAAGCTCCTGGCGCAAAGCTTCCAAGGGTGGCTAGAGCTGGTACTGGATAAGTTCCAGACCGACAAGTTTGGCGCCCGCGACTTCCTGACATGGCGTATTCTGGCGTTCGAAAAGTGATTCTCAGTGCCACGTTGACCAGGGACTTGAGTCTTTTGAATCAGCTGGCCTTGAGGAGACCCCAATTAATAGTTCTCGAGAACGATGCAAGCGTCAAGTTGCCGAGCACACGTTACCTATGACATTGCGGGAATATGCGGTGCGAGTACACGAGGCGAATCTCAAGCCGCTGTACCTACTTGATCTTTTGCGAGGCCCTCACATGAAGGCGGGCACTACGAACAGAGAATTTTCTTCTTCAGCATTGGAAGAAAATAACGATAGCTCGTCTGACGACAGTTCGGATACATGTTCCGACGAGTCAGGTGGCGGCTCAGATTCTTCGGACACGAGCTCCGACTCTGATGTATCTTCAGAAGATGACGACGAAACCAAGATGTCCACGGCATCAAAATCAAAATTGCCCATCTCCCTAATCTTTACTAAATCCAACGAACATGCGCTCCGATTGTCTCGTCTTCTCACGTTATTAGATACCTCACTCGAACCGCAGATCAGCACATTGACCTCGACTACACCTACTCACATTCGACGAAAGATTCTCCGGGCATTCACCACCTCGTCTTCGCCCGTTCGCCTCATCATCGCTTCCGACCTGGTGGCTCGAGGTATTGACATTCCAAAGCTGGGACACGTAATCAACTACGATTTGCCTGCCAGCGTAGCAGGCTATGTGCACCGTGTTGGGCGAACGGCTCGTGCAGGACGAACGGGCTGTGCATGGACACTGGTTGACGATGACGAGAGCGGATGGTTCTGGGGCAAGATCGCCAAGAACCAAGGCATCAGGAGGGCACAAAAGGTGGAAAGACTGAGGATAGACGAGATGAGCGAGGAAAAGACGAAGGGATACGAGGATGCATTGGCCAAGCTTGGTAAAGAAGCACTAGAGCTGAAGAGGAAGAAGTAAGTTGAGAGCTAGCCCGTTTTTACTTAGCAAGGCAGGGAATGTAAAGAATTGAAAAAGACATGGGCCACTATGGAATCACTGGTCTCTCACTCACTCATCGTCACGCACGAGACACGTTGGCGAAAGGCGAGACAGATGGCGACGAGAGAATTGCGTGCGTACGTTGCGACCGCAAAAGGAGGCTGCTGCCCACTCCTTTGACTGCTCACTGTCTGTTGGGCACACTAACTACATTGATTACACGCAGAAAGCTAGAAGAAGCGCGAGCAATATCAATGACGATGCCGCAATCGACAACTTGCGCCTACTTTTTCCCACCGGCGCCAGCCCCAGCACCCGTCTTTGTGCCACCATTGCCATTGCCAGAGCCAGAAGCCTGGGCGTTGCGATCTCCCGCAGCTTGGGCCCGAGCCGCAAAGCCACTGGAGGACATGTCTCCGCCGTTTTTCGCCTATGGTTTGTGTTTAGTCGGCGAAGTCGGCGACTGTGGCGGAACAGCACGTACCTGACCGCTCTGGATTCTCGAGGCATCCGCTTTACTCATCTGATTAGGCATGTTGGGTGATTTGGATTTGGTTGATTTGGCCGATGATGCGGAAAGGGGGTTTCGTTTCTGGGAATTGAAGTGGTCAAGTCAGGAGCGAATCGAGAGATTGGTTTGTGAAGACATTTTTCCTTGTCGTGGCCGAAACGTGCCGGTTTATATACTTTCAGTTTTCCCCTCTGGATTGATCAAAAGACGGAGACGTGGGAGAGAGACGGTATCAACGCTCACTTGTTTCCGCGCCCAAGTTCTCCGAGACAAAAAAAAAAACCGCTTCACCGAACCTGCGCCATTTCGCAGGAAACCAATCAAGTTGACGCCGTGCAGGCAGCAAACAACTCTTGCGCCTTACACGTCAAGAGGGTTTCTCGATTTCCAATGCAGACGGGAGCCACATGGCCCTTGACCGACCTGCCTGACAAGCTACGACTTTGTCCCTCGCAACGCGGTCTGGCACTTTGTGCGACAGACGGGAAGGCGCAACTTGATGGAAACTGCAGGGCGACATTGAAAAAAAAAAAAAAAAAGGCTTCATCACGCACGGGGCCATGGAAAAGCCTCATTCGGCTGCCGGCATTGTCGGTGTAGGTCTGCGTGTTACTCGGCGGGAGCAAAACTCCTATTCACCAGATAGATGTTTACTGTAGTATTTTCGTGGGTTTCGTCACTTGCTGTTGCAGGCAGGAAAAACGCAAGGTCTCAAGTAGATAGATTCCTTATTGGCAAGTCGAGTAGCAATGTTCGGAAAGTCACCACTCCGCACCGCCATGTTTGAATCCAAGTTTCAAGTTTTCCTCTCTTCTGTGAAAGAGATCTGAGTGAAGGAACCAGGGGCATGCATGGTCAGTCACCCAATCACGCACAGGCAGCCACAAAAAAAAACCCCTAAAACCCCAAAGATGGCATGACTACATTCGTAGCTATCCAGGTTTAAACCGAATGAAGAATTAAAAATAGAAACAAAGCACCATGTGAGATGTCAAAAGTGCAAAAAGAAGGAAAGTAGCAATTGCACGTTTCGATCGTGCGACCTCCGGGTTATGAGCCCGGCTGTTATATGTCAGTTCCTGATGGGACTATTGATGGGTGGATTGTAAGGTAGTTACTCACCGCGCTTCCACTGCGCCAAATTGCTTGATTGGACGGAATTCGTTGGAAATCCTGCGAGCAAATGTGGTATAAGAGGGCTTGAGCGCGTTTGTGTGGATATAGGGCGGGCTCAGGAGTGAGTCAGAAAACTTGTCGGAGTAGACGTGGATTATTATCCACTTTGTGCACTTTGCGGTGCCTGGCGGCCTTTATGGATGGCACGGAGCACAGGAAACGAATGCAGAATTTTGGGGCTCGAAATCAAAGGTATCATCTGGTATCTCCATCCATTGCAGCCTTCTTGCTTACGAAAACGCTGCCATGCATTTCATTCCCCTCGAGTCATATATTGGTCATTAGCGCTGTTCCCTTTCCCCCTTTTGTTTCTCAAATTGCAGGCTGAACGTAGAATTTGCTTGAGCACACACACACACACACATACACACAAAAAAATTATAAAAAAAAAAACCATTTGCAATGCAGAACCACCCAGTCTAGCCCAGCTCCACGATTCACCCCAGAGCTCGTTCAGATTCAGGCCGAGAAGCTCTAGGCTTGGATCCATGTTGAACGGCTGCGCCTGGTCTCCCGAGCCGAGCATCCAGGCTGTGGCGGGGGCCGTGGCCGTGGCCGTGGCCGTTGGGTCCAAGGGGCGACGGTTGGTATCAGGGACGGCGGGGAGATGAATGGTCCGACCCGATGGGCGTGCCGGGCAGGTTTCCCGACGCGGCGGTTGGCGGCGGCGGCTGCTGCTGCTCTTGATTGGCATCTTGATTGGCAAGCAACCTGTAGTGAAGGTTGACGAACCTCTCGGCCGACGTTGACTTGGCCACCTCGGCCGTCTTGGTGCCCAGGTGTGCCTCGAGCAGGCCGAGGGCGGCACACATGATGGAGTAGCCCCAGGGTTCGTTGTTGCCGCATCTCAGCAGGCGGTCCTCCTTCATTGCTATGCACTTCTCAATGAGCTTCAGCGTGTGGTGCGAGTTGATCATGATCATGTTGGTGGATCCCCGGGGCTGCAGCATCGTCACGCTGCACAGATTGATGGCCGTCGTCAGGGCGTCCTCGCGCAGGAAGTTGAGCGAGCGGATGCCTTGCTCGTAGAGCTTGTCGTGGAGCAAGACGATGTCGCGGGCGGCGTTGTAGTAGATGACTTCCGAGTACTGGTACTTGGGGTTCTGCTTGCGCAGCTTCAGGTACGGCTGGTGGAGGGGATCATGTACTGCCGCAACTGCACGTGGAGGAGGGTGTAGGCGATGAGGGGTTCTTCTTCTCCCCGCCGCCGCCGTCTTGGCCTTGGCCTTGGAGGAGATTCATGTCCCACGACGGCAGGGCGTCAATCTGGTGCGTCAGGTCGTTGGTGTATCGGATGACTTGGTCGTAGTCGATTTCCGCCGCCATGGGCCCCGTCAAGAGCCGGCTGAGCTCCAGTCTCAGGGGCAGGCTCTGGCGCGTCAGGTTCTGGAACGAGCAAAACGTGTATTCCTTGGCTGGCTTGGGCGGCGGCAGGCTGCTGGTGGTGGCTTCGTCGAAGTCCTCGTCGTCCAGGTTCCGCGGAGGGTTGGTGTCGTAGTGCAGTTGGCTGAGCAGCGTGGGCAGCCCGTGGTCAAACGAGGCCTGCATGTCAAACTCCTGCACCGTGGCCCAGATTCTCCGTCGCATCTCCTGGTTGTAGACGGTGATTTTGCCACCTCCCATGTGGCTGGGTTCTCGATGGAGACCGACCGAGATGCCATCTTGAATGAGGGCCCCTGAGCCGGTCCAGAACCTCTTCTTCTTGATCGTGTTGACCCGCTTGCCGAGGTAGAGCAGGCACGCAATCTGGAAATGGATGAGCCTGCGATGCTTCTGGCTCTGTCCGGACAGCCACAGGTCGCACGAGCTGATCCATCTCTCTGCCCAGTGTCGAGCGTTGGACATCATGCCGATGAACTTGAGGCTGTCGCGGGTGTGGACGCAGCTGGCCACGGCCATCATGGCCAAGACGAGGGCGGTGAAGGCAGCATACCGAGTCTTGCTGTTGGGCCTCCAGAACTCGGCGTACTCGTTGCGGAACGTGGGGATGTGGACGATGCGGTGGATTTGCTCGAACTGGTCCAGATAGACGGAGACGAGGGCGTCGGCCTCCTCCTGGTCGGCAAAGGGCCTCCAGCTCGACATCCTGCTTCTCCAAGAGGGCATCGCGGTCCTCGGCACGACGCTTGCGGTCCTTGCGGTCATGCAAGATGACCGGACGGAGCCACTCATCTGCCGTCTCTCTCATGAACGGACACAGCCCCGTCAGCTCGACAAAGGCCATGCTCGCGTTGTGCGGACCGAAATACCGCGTGCGGAACCCTTTGCCCCGGAAGAATCGAAGTTCGCCCTTCTCGCCCGCCGCCACCGTCGTGGCATCGATGCACTCCTGCACATCCAGACGCGGCTGCGGCTGCGGCTGCGACTGCGACTGCGACTGCCCGTCAAGTTCAGTCAAATTCTCATCCCTCCTGGTGGACGGCGAGTCGGTTGCCGCGACAGTACTGCCGTCGAATGAGCTCCCCGCCCGCCACCAGGTCGGGTGAGCAGGTTCTTGAGCTGGTTGATTTCCAGTTCCAGCCTTCGGATTCGGTCGTGGTCTTCCCGAGAGAGAGACCGCCGGCAGAGGGGCCATCGCCGATGCCGAATCTGCGTGCATCCAGTTGCCCAAAGGGCGGCGGGATGCCGGACGATGCATTGACGACCTCGCCATTGCGGGACTCGTAACTGCACCGGTCCGGGTGCAACTTTTGATGCAGCGCTCACACGGGAGGCCTCTGTCGCATGAGAGCTTCCGGCGCCGACATTCGAGACAACTCAGGCGGACGCGCTGTCTCTTGCGCGCTGGTGGATGGTCGCCGTCGCCATCACCGTCGCCATCGCCGTCGCCGTCGCCGTGGGAGCGCGAGGCTCCATCCGACTCCGGGCTTGAGCTTCTCTCAGTCATGGTTCATCGATGGATGTTCATCAAGGAAGCGTTGATTGATTGCTCATCAAGAGGAAGGGATGGGTGTTGTGCGCTTGTAATATTCCTCCGTAAACGCGAAAAGGGAATTCTTCTTATCAATCTGGTCTGATAAGAATGGACGAGCAAACTCGCCTCTTGGCCCAGTTGGGATAAAACCGAGCGGAAGTCCGAGGGGCAAAGACGTTATTATATAATCAATATCCCCCATACATAAGAAGTGTCGGCTGTGTGCTGACTCAGCACGTTGAAACTCTGGACTCGCAAGGGCCTATCTCGGACGTCCGAGGTACGGAGTAAAAAGTCATGCGGCACGGCAAGAAACATCTTGTTTTGCACCCCTTGAACAAGCACCGCCTTTATTAATAAACATGTCAATTTCTCACAACCCATGACTTTTGGCATCACACGCACCCCGCGAGCGGGACGCCCTTTCCGTAACTCGAAATGAAAGCCTATTAATATTCCTGCCGCCTGTCGAGGAATGGGCCTGTGACTGACTGATTGATAAGAAAATCATCCCCACTGGCTTCATCTTCATCTCTGACTCAATGACCGGATGAAGCAGGCGCGCAAGTTGTTGGTTGCTCCGCTCTGTGTGCGATAACAATAATAATAATAATAAGCGCCGATAACTTGTTTCGTCCCGCCAGCCACGCAAACGCAGCCCACAGAGCAGGTGGCAGGCAGGCAAACGGCATCGGCGCCACCCAGCCGCCCCGTCGCTGGCCACGGCTACACGGCAACTTGCCACGGCACGGCTGTCTCGGCTGGGGTTGAGAGAACGGGGTCGGTCCACGCATCAATCACATCAACAATTTTCCAATGCAGACCTCATCATCACTGAACAATCCCAAAACACATGCACAGCACACTCGATTGAGACTCCCTCCCTCCCTCCCTCCCTCCCTCGTCGCTTGCACAATGGCCGCCAAAGCCTCCTCCCCTGGAGGCGACCAAGTCTTCAGGACCGCATCATGTCACACATGAACCAGCTTCACTCACGCGAACTCACCCACTACCTCCGTCACTACTGCGGCCTCACCAAACGACAAGCCGCCGGCGCCTCCCTGCGCGACATCACCCTCCAGGGGATGCGAATCCGCGCAGGAGGCGCCGACCACGTCGTCCACTTCCAGCCCCCTGCAGTCCTGGAACGACGTCCGCCCGCGCGTCGTCGAGATGGACGCTGCCGCCCGCGAGAGCCTCGGCATAAGCGACATCTGCATGGCCAGGTACCAGACGCCCGGGCTCGCCGACGTCGCCGTCATGCTCAGCGTCGGATTCTACTTCCTCTCCGCCGCCGGCCTGCCGTGGATCGTGCCCGGTTCGCCGCCGTGGGCTTTCCTGGCCGCCTATTTCCCGGCGGGCCCGAGACTTTCGCTGGCTGGTCAAGGCCCTCTTCCTCCCCGTGCTTGCCATTCACCTTGTTGAGCCCCTGTATCTGGATCTGTCGAGGCTGCAGAAGCATGGCGTCGACAGGTGGTCGGGCCAGTGGTGGATGTGGATCGTCAGTTGTTTCTTTGAGGATTCATGGCCTTCAAGAGGTTCGACAGCGTCATTGCCAAGAAGAGGGCTGACAAGGATGCCAAGAAGCACTGAAATGGGAAATACTTGACGGGCAGCCTTCCATCGTGGAGGGACTATGGTTTGGCCGTCCTGGCCGTCCTGGCCGTCCTGGCCGTCCTGGCCGTCCTGGGACGTTGATTTGAGGTTGCGCAGCGGCGAGGCGTAGTAATTCTGGAAGCTTGTTGGTGTGTCTTCGCCGTGCCGCCTGCCCACAGTCGTGATGTGATTATGCTCCAACGGCGGGTTGAATTCACACAAACTTCCGCAAAACGCTGCTGTGCTTGATAATAGTGTATGTACTCCGTAGTTGACAGAGGAAAAGGGTTCCTAGTGGAACGCGAAATCCTTGAATTGGTCGAGTTGTTTTGCCCAGCCGTCGTAAGCAGACCGAAATCCAATCCTGTCCGAGTGACACTTTGCAACGACACAAGGCCAAGTTCATGGCGACTTTTTGGTCACCATCATGTACCTACAATACCGCTACCGGGGCGCCACTTGAGCTTTCGGTTGCGGTCGACATGGATTTCTCCTCTTGAAGCCATCATTACTTTCGCAAACGCAGTCTATATTATGCCTACCCTATCTCCTATCTCATTACACGTCTTGGTGGCCGTCATGGCTGTCATAAGTGCCTTGCATGGCTTGGGTACTGACCCAGTCCGAACTCGCGAGTCCCGTCAGAAATCGAGTTTCCAAGTCATGCGCGTCCTTGTGCCAGTCGCATGCGAAGTCGCATTTCGTTTCCGGCGTTGCGCCAAAATATGTGCAGATTTGGGCATGTCGGCACGAGCTAGTGTTCTCGCAGTACACTGCCAAGGCCTCCAGGCTGCGTAACCTTGCCATTGAATTGGAAGTTTTATTGCAATCACTCCGTACCATTCGCATGACCCTCTCCAAGTCTTCCCGGCTGTAGTATAGAAAGCAATAGCTTGCATTACCATCGCGACCCGCGCGACCTGCTTCTTGATAATATCCCTCAAAAGACTTGGGGATGCGCCAGTGAACAACAAATCGTACATTCTCCTTGTCGATGCCCATCCCGAACGCTGTCGTGGCCACGATAATATCGTAGCCCGGTTCGTTATTGATCCATCGAGCAAGTGTGTCTTCCTTCACCTCTTTGGATAGTTTTGCGTGGAACGGCCGAGCGCCCACGCCTTCATCCCGCAGCGCTGCCGATAGGGACTCACACTCGTCTCGTGAAATAGTGTATATGATGCCCGGCACGTTCTCTATTCTTTCACCTTTGCTCGCAACTCTTCATTCCGCATCGCTGCTCGTCGCCTATCATAGACCGCCCGTATCCATTTTAGAAAGTCTGCAAGCCGATTGTCGTCTTCATCCTTGGTGTAGCGGATCTCTAAATGAAGATTGTGGCGTTGAGGACTCATCAGAAATGTCTTGACTCTGTCAGGCGTCTCGTCCAGCTTCAAAGTATGAAGCACATCCTGCCTGACCTGTGGATTTGCCGTAGCCGTAAGACATGTTATAGGCACATCGGGAAATGTCTCACGAAACCACGAGAGTTTTTTGAAATCTTTTCGGAAATCATGGCCCCATTCTGAGATGCAATGTGCTTCATCAATTGCAACTCTGGCAAGTTCCTTCTGCTTGTGAACCAACTCGAGTCGTTCCCGAAATTTCGTCCCAGAACACAACTCTGGCGTTACGTACAAAAGCTCGGTCTTGGGATGACCAGTTTCCAGATCTCGTTGGATCCGGTCCCTTTCCGGAAATGGGGTGTTGCTGTTGAGTGAGCTGGCGTCGATACCGGCAGACCGTAGAGCTTCCACCTGGTTTAACTATGCGCCATGTTGTTGAGCAAGGAACAAACTTGGAGTCGTCTGCAGATATTTTTACGGACTGACCATTAGGCTGAGAAGCGGGAAACGACCAGAGTTACTTGGAAAATCATGATTAGCGGTGGCAGTCTCCTTACCCATGGTCGGAATAGTCATCACCCACTGCCTTGATCGACGACCGCAGGAAGCTGAAAACACAGGCTCTTGCCGAAAGACGTAGCCGCCTGAACGTAAACATCGAATCCATCAAGGGCGGCTTCGATTATTTCTCGTTGGTATGGTCTTTGGTGGCAGCTATGTTAGTAAAAGCGCCAGAATACCAAGAAGAATTGGACGGCTCTGATACCTGGAGCGATTTTTCTTTTCGATTCGGCGTACCTGAATTCTTCTTTATGGAATCGTCGTCGAAGAGTGAAACCAATATCTGTAAATGACCCGGTGCGCTGAAGGGTAGGCATGACGCAAGGGCGAACCCAACAAGGTGCTTGCACGCACGCGTCGTCGTTTACCAGCCAAGTGGCAAACCAAGGAAGGGCCCCTGATTTCTGATTCGAGCGTGATTCGAGCGTGATTCGAGCGTGGGCGAGTGCAGTCTGTTGGAAAGGAACTGAAGCATGGATCAGATCAAGTACCTGCATGCGAAAGTAGGCCGAGGATGTCGAGGCTTGACGAAAACAATTCCAGATGGTCAACGAACAAGCCTTGGCATCAACTGTACAGAGCAGTCGGATGGCATGACTTCCCTATTATTAGTACCCGGTGCCTTGATGCCTAGCTGTACTAAGCAGGCAACAGCGAGGGTATGAGACCAGCTCACGGTTTGGAAACAACCCGTGCTGTTGTTGCTGGGATGGTGTGACCGAATGAAGTGATATACGGAGCGTATTACGGAGTATATTATTTCAGTGGTCATGTTGTCAATCAGTCTGGTCAATCAGTCAGCCAGGGGCGGGTACTTGGTGAGCATCCAGCGGCATCCAGCAGCATCCAGCCAACCAACCGCCAGTTCCCGGTGCCCCAGGTGCCCAGCCAGCGCCCAGCCCCTTTTCCTCCAGCTGCCTTGCCTCACACTGCACCTGCACCCCCGAGCCACGGTTGTTTCGAGTGCAGGCGCCATCTCTGGTTCCTGTGCTCCAGCATGGGTGATCCTTGGGCTTGGGCCGCATCACCAGGTAATCCGTACAAAAGTGAGAAACATCTACCTGACACTTCGGCCTCCCCAGGCACTTGGAGGGACTCGGTCAGGCGAATGAATGCCCAACATGACTTAATGGAATGACCCATTGCCCGATGCTCGATGCCAACTTGAGAAGTCAAGTGCCTGGTGTCTCGCGGTGTCTGTAGTATGTGCGCGGCAATCAGTACGCGGCAAGCCCAACAGTTAGTTGGTCGTCTGCGCGCCACCCCTTCCGTCAGGTTGGCAGGTGCCACCAAGCGGCGAATGCTAAGCTACAAGTAGGTACCTAGGTACCTCTGTACGTACTCCGTGCCGCGTTCACGGATCGGAGTAATCCGTAGAGCCTGCCAGCCTCCCCAGAAATCAAAATCCCCTGCGCCCGAATTGGTCTATCGACTCATCGACTCGACTCCAACCCTGATGCATCAACAGCTTTCCTTCCCTTGCCAACCATCTTCAGCATCATGAGACTGTTTACCTCACTCAGCCTGCCAGTCAGCGTCTTGTCCCAGCCTCGATCGGCTTGAAGCAGTAACCCCGAACCTCATCTCTATTTGGGTTGAGACGAGACCTTCAGGGCCCTGACTTGGGGTGAGCGAGGGACCTCTGAAACATTTTTGTGGTGGAAGCCCCCGATCATCGAACGACCAGTCCGTCATTTGGCAAGTCCCATTGAAAAGCATCGACCTACAACATCGCCCAACATCCGCCGCGACGGCGAACGTGCGAGCTATCCGCTGGATTCAATTCACCAATCCTCTCGTTGTCGCTGCCATCCTCCATCATGGAGTGGCCCGATAGGACGTCCGCAGGCACCACGGCAGCCTCTTCCTCGTCCTCGTCTGCTCGTGATCTACCAGACAATCCTGCCCAATTCCGCCGTCCAGTCCCCAATTCCGCCGCCACGTCCAACGGACCGCCGCCGCCGCCGCCGATCCCCAGCCTTCGAAATGCTTCCTCGAATGCGACCTTGTCGGCCTCTAGCTCTCTTACAAGTTCGGCCCAGATCATTGGTCTGGCTCGAGAAGCTATGCAGACAGCGCTTGAAAGCGAGGGTCAGGCTGCTGATGCTGGCGCAGTTGGTACAGGACTGAGATCTGGCGTCACAGTCGACCTGAGCCGCAAGGGCATCCAAAAACTACCAGAGGAAGTGGTGGATATTGTCAAAGACCAGCTCGAAAGGTAAATCCTGCCTATTAGCCATACGAGCGGTTCTCGCAACGTTTGCGGCTAACAACATCCGGCGTCGGCACGCGCATGCAGGCTTGCACTGTCACACAATTTACTATCAACTTTACCCGCCCGTTTTTCCGAATGCACGTCGTTGCGATATCTCAATATTAGAGGCAATCAGATCAAGGAGTTCCCCGCGGCGGTAATGTCAAATTCCTGGCCCATTCAGCCACGTTTATGTGATGTCTCGACCCCGTGTCTAACTCGACGTAGCTCTGCGAATTGAAATCTCTTGAGATCCTCGACCTCGGTCGAAATCAGCTCAGGATATTACCGCTGAACATTTCCAAGCTAGCATCGCTCAAGGTTCTGTCCGTGCCCAAGAACCAGATTCGCGAGCTACCCTTGTGCCTCGCCGACATGGGCTCTCTTCAAGTACTCAAGTTTGAAGGCAACCCCATCAGCTTCCCACCAAAAGACGCCATCCAGCCCCAATCTGGAAGCCCGCCAAATGACGGCATTACAAGAGAGACGGAAGTCACGGAGGTTGCTGTTACGTCAATGATTAAGAAATTTTTGCGCCATTATGCCATCACAGGACGAATGGAAGGCGATGTTACAGGTGACGAGTCGAGTGAAGGTGGTGCTGAGCCACCCCGGTTTCCTCTCAAACGAGCGGCTAGCGGAAGATTTCCCATCAAGGTCAATGGAGCCGACGTACCTGACTTGCGGTCTCCCAACGGCATCTCCCGACCACCCCCGATCCCGACTAGATCACATTATCGTGGCTTGTCGCAGCAAAATACGGCCATTCGTCGCCCTGGCGTTATGCCATTGACTATCGGCAACGTTAACGAAAGACTTCGCAGCAACTCTGAGACTTTGTTACGACCTGACCGTGGTCCCGATGGCCGTAGTCGACGCATGGGGATTGTGTCTAGAAAGGCGTCCGAGCTTGGCACATTGGATGAAACTCGGGCGAACAACCGGTTCAGCCATTACCGCGGGTTGAGTCACGGCTCTGCTATGCAGGGCACCCTCCTGGTGCCAAGAGCCCAGCTACCCCAAACGAGCAGTATCTCCAGCGTCCGATATATGTCCGTCGACTGTCAGTTCTTCCCGAGCGCCGGCGAGAATCCAAGGTATTTGATCCAGTTATCGAAGCTGCAAAGGGAATTCTGTACTCGGTTTTCCAGATTCATCCAATGATACAAATGTTGATGACGTTGACGAGTGATGGATCCGCTAAACGATCAAGCTTGGAAATTGTCTTCTACAACACCAACTCGCATGTCGAAGAGTTGGAACAGGAGATTCAAAGGCATGACTTGACGTTACTCGAGAGTGATGATTATTCTGTTCGAGAGAATGAAAATGTGTACCGCGCATGCCAAACGCTCGTGAGCGCGTACGGTCACGTCTGCACACTTTTGGCTGATAACATTGATACTTTTGTCAACAACGGAGACGCCTGATACATTCGTACGCTCCTGATGTTGCTCTACAATAGCATCATGGAACTTCGAGTTACATTGGCATCTGTTACCGCATCCAGACCGCAATCCCAATCAAGGAACCGAGGCCTGCCTGATACGAGCGAAACCATCAAGCCCTTCCAACGAGAAGCTTTCGCTACCCCGACAGCGGACAGAACAGGGCCTATACAGCGAGGTCGGAATGGGACACTCCTACACAACCCTGCTAACCTTCGTGTGGCCACCGATATACCGATGCACCACACCAATGGTCAGATTCGTACGGCCAAACTCGCGTCGGCAACCCCTCGATCCGGCGAATCGTTTTCCTCGTCTGGCAGTCGCGATATTGCAATGGAATACACTGGAGAGGACGCACAATTCGACAGGATCTTCCTGTCTCTACAGAAGTCCACCGATAGCGTTCTTCGTACTCTGCCCAATTTCCACGTTCTGCTCCAGGGTTGTTTGAGATCGGCCATGCAGCAGCGCGCATCTCTTGCCCACACCCAGGACTGGAAGAACTTGATTGCTGTCTGTGGGCACGCGATCCAACAAACCGAATTCATGAGAGGCAGGCTATCGATGGTCAAACTCAAAGACCCTACTGTGCGGTCGCAGCCGGCTTTCTGGAACCTATGCAACAACTTCGTCTTGTCCTGGTACTCATTTGTTAGGTGCATCCAAAGTTCCATCAACAGTACACACCTTCCATATGACACTAAAATGCGCCTCAGGCCGGTGCAACAAAGCATGAAGGAGACGAGCATCGCCATGGTACAATCACCCTGGCGTCACTTTCTACCATCACCCGGCCCCCACGGCAGTTTGAGCAGCCATTACTCCTTCAGAGTGCATCGCCCACGCAGGTGCCCATCACACCTCAGAGCGCTGCCCTAGGCCCAGCCCTGCAAGCTACTGTTTCCACCACCCCTCACAGCGCTTCCTTTGCAGCGGCCTTCCACGGCAATGTCTTCGATCGCGCCGATGCCCTCATGGCCAATCCGGGCATCTCCATGTCTCGAAACGGAACATTGACCAGGGGTCATTCCGGGTTCAACTCATTATCATCCATCTCGTCGATGTCGTCGGATGGCAACTCGACCACGTCGACATCTTTCAGTCCCAACGGAGGTCCTGCCCTGGCACGACCGAATGGCAGTCGAGTTGCGCTTTAACAAGTTTAGTAGACCTCGCTTTCTATAGAGAAAGCAAGATGTCTCTCATTGCGCAACAGATTCAACCTGGCTGGGATTTCTATACGCACGATGACGAAATTTTCCTTTCTTCGCGATGATGGTTTTCAATCATCCTTCGTGTCTCTCCTTTTCTTTCCATGTGTTCTTTTTCGCATAGCCTGGCGTTATGGGGAAACGATGACTAAAGATTCTGATCTTGATGATCACACGAACTGTGGCGACGCAATCAAAGCACTATGGGATTTGTGGTTTTTATCTCTTTCTATCTTTGTGATCATGTCTCCCTTGTTTCCTCGGTCGGGGACGAGACTTCGGGGTTCGAGGGCAAAGGCATTGATGGCGTTCCGAGTGGACATACTGTTTCTTTTCTTTTTCTAATTCTTTATTTTATTTGAGCACCAGAGATGGAAAAGGATTTCATGCCATCGTTTGAAGGCCACAAGGAGCAAAGGGGCTGCTAGATATATTGTATGTATTTGAAAGCAAGGTTGTTGGGCAAGGCAAAATACGGATGGAATTGCATTTTGTATCATTATACGATCTTGGGATGATATAATAATGTGGTCCTTTACATGCTGCAACAGTGCATGCAAATTGTATTCGGTCCAATGCCAAGGTGGGTGAGTGCCTCCCGTGCCTCCCATCGTGCCATCCAACCCTCTTATCAGTTCAGTCAACGACAGCACTAGCTAGTTGTGGAAAAACACTTGCCGATGCCGCCCATGCCTGAAGCTGAATCCCATACGCGCCGGCCAAGGATCCAACGTCATCTGATGATGCCTGCAGGTCATGGGCAGTGGTTCGTCCAGCCTGTCCGTACATGACGGAATAACCCCACCCCACTTGCCCACCCCTCCCTACCCCCTCCCTCTTTCTTCTTTCTACTTGGGTAATTTGTTCACAAACAGACAGGACTGGGTGGGAATGCCAGTCTGGTTCTGTTTCCAACAATGGCCTTATTGCATGTATCAGGTGCGGCTCGGAATCATGTATGTATTAGACCCTTTTTTTTTTTTTTTTTGGTCAAAAGTGAACTGGAACCTCTATCCGTGCCATCATCATCATCTTGGACTCCTCCCCAACATCTCTTTTTTTCACATAACAATCCATGAGTTCGGCGCTGTCCGGAAATTACTGGAACTACACCCGCCTACCTCAACAGAAAACCCAGCAAATTTGTACAGCCAAAGCAAAGCTGCCATGTCAAGCTAACGAATCTCGGCGACTAAACCGGTGGAAGAAGAGGGAAAAGGTAAAAAAGGAAAAGAATCACCATCAGCAAGAAGACCAACCAAGCAAGCAACCATGGCTGCTCCCCAGCCATCATCGTCCTCGTCCCCACTCGCCAACAACCGTCGTCTCCTCCTCCTCCATCGCTCTCCGTGCCCTCGGCGACAACGACGTCGGCGCACGCGCAGCCCATCCACGCGCACGCCCCGACACTGCACGAGACGTTGCCGTCTGCCGAGACGCAGCGACATGTCGCCGAGGCGCGCTCCGCGGTCGTGGCCTCGATGGGCAACCTGCTCGACTCGCAGCTCCAGTCCCGCGCGGGGATCCTCCACGAAAACGCGGCGGCGCTGGACAAGCAGGAGCGGGACGTGCTCCGCGCGACGGAGAAGCTGCGCAGGGAGCGGGAGAGGCTCGCGCGGGAGGCGGACTGCGCGGCGAGGAAGGTGAAGGAGCTGGGGAATGTGCAGAACTGGGCCGAGGTGCTGGAAAGGGGGTTCCTGGTACTGGAAGAGACGGTGAGGCTGGCGAACAAGGACGAGGGCGGGGGCGGGAGCGGGAGCGGGAGCGGGAGCGGGAGCTGTAGTTGCAGCGAGTGCGGGTGGAGTGATGATGCCGATGAGAGGGCGGCGGACGCGGGCTTTGGTGCCGAGGGCACCATGGACGTGGATGTTGATCTGGCGAATAGTCTGCATAGGCAGAATGGTGTGACGCCGAAGGACGGCGAGGACAAGGGGGTTCTGGTGCCGCGGGGTGTAGATCTGGACGTGGACATGAGTGCTGAGACGGACGACGGTGGGAGGAGGAGCGCGTGGTCAGATGCCAGCAGGAGCTTGTTGGAGCCGGACTCCAGTACGGGGACGGGCAGGGCGAAGGGCTCGGAAACGGCGAGCCTGTCGACCGAGGAGGGAAAAGATGGTGATGGCGAGGGGGTGATTTATCCGAGGCCAAACGGGGTGTCACGATTGGCGTTGGGGTTCTTGTTGGTGGATTTGTACATGTGGGAAATTTTTTGCGCTCATGTGCCATGATGATGAGGATATGACTTTCTTTTTATCGTTACAGCGGACGCATCGTGACCGCCACTGTCTTTACAAATGTCAACGTGTTTTGCTTGCCTGGGATCCTGGGGAGGATCGTGATACAGAGGCTGGGGCACGGCAATGCTGGAGATGGGGCGGGAGGTATTGTTTGTTTGTATGTTTTGTTAAGATTTACGTACGCGGGTCCCGAGACAAGACAACTTGCCTTTTTCTTCTTCGATGCTGTCTTTATTTGTCTAATTATACATGGCTCCTGCGCGTGCTCCCCGCGTGCTCCCCGCGTGACAATGGTACTGCAGTACATGTCAATTTTCCTTGTCATGATGGGGGTCTCTGAGTTAAGATTCTTGACACTATTACTATTTGATCGACCGATTGTTTGGTTCAGGGCTTTCTGATGCCCACTGACCGCAAGCATTGTACTTCGTGATACGAGCGAGTGAAGCGATCCTGGAAAAAAATTGGAAATCATTCTCATTTACAGCAGCCCAGGCAAAATGACAAATCGCTTCTTCTTGTACTTGTCAGGAACTCCTTGCGATAGGCCCTCTCCTTGCCCTTGGCCCAAGTGAACATTTGAGCAGCACCGATGGAAATGAAGAGTGCGACGGACCAGTCACGGGAAGCAATAACGATGCCAACCCATGCCAGGATCTCATACATGTAATTCGGGCAAGTGACCAACGCGAAGCCGTAGCCCGAGGGAATCTTGCGCTCGGTGCCACCGGTGGATCGGAGAGAAGACAGGTACAAGTGGACCAAGGCATTGCCGGTTTCACTGAAAAGGTAAAGAGCAAGGCCGACGAGATCGACAAGTGGCTGTTCAGCGCGAGCAGCCAGGGATCTGGGGTGGTAGATTGATGCAGCGCAGAGCAGACCGGACAGAGCCCAGTAGAAGAAGCTGTTCTTGAAGATGTTGAACGCGGGCATGGTGTTGGCGGAGAATTTGTGAACGAATAGCGTCTCAACCTCGCGCTTGATGAAATGCGCAACAATCATGCCAAAGGTAAGCCACTGCGTCGAGGACATGGGACCAGCTCCATCTTTGTAAATATATGGTCGTGCGGCCACAACAAGGACGTGAATAAGGATGGGTCCGAAATATTCGATGACGAAGACGGTTCTCCAAGCAATCTGGGGTCCTAGAGTATGAAGTAAGTTTGACTGAAGGCAGGCCGAAACGAGCGGCCTCGGTGTGCGAGACACTGCCACCCGGGCAAGGTAGAAAGCGTACCGAGATCCTTGACGAGAACCTCTTTGGCAGCAGAGACGTTGGGCTCATCGGAGAGCTTAGCCTTGCGATTCTTCAGGGTCTTTCTGGTGGAGGGGTCGAAAATTCCGATGCGATTGAAGTCGCGAATCTTGGCCTCCTTGGCGATCAGGACCTTGAGATCATCGACCGTGGCATCAGCGGGCAGATCTACTGACGCGGGAAGCCTCTTGATGGGCTGCTTCGGAGCTGCGCATTCGAACGTTGGTCAGTCAGATGTGGAAAATGAAATCAGGCAGCATGTGCGTTGCAACTATCATGGGTTTACATGGGCGTACAGCGATTCGTGAGTTTGATCGTCGTGTTGGCCATTGTGGACAGGCGGTCGAAGACATGGAACGATGAAGGAAGGATGGACAGAAAGCAAAGTCGCCGCAGCCCGGACTGAGCTGTTGGGAAAATTGATGGGATCCCCAATTAACTGACTACAAGCCCCTGTCCACCCACTAATAAAGCTCGTCTCTTTAGCGCGGCCAGATCCCGGGGCTAATATAAGTGGCAGGGTGGGGCCCGGGTGCTTGCTGGGTGGGTGGAAATGCTGGTGGCTCCGTATTAATCCGTTCTATGTACTCCGTAGACGGGACGTTGTTCTCAACATTTCACCTCCACAGTCCATCATTTGAAACTGACAAATGAAGAATTTCCCCAAAGCATTGTGTCGACTATGTCGACCATGTCGACCATGTCGACCATGGCTGTTCGTATTACCTCAGCTATTCGAGATACGTCGGTCGACACTTGCCAAGCTGCGTGCAGAAAACGGCCCAACAGTCAGTCAGTCATCTGATCAAGACTCATCTGTTGACATTTAGGCCGTAACCCAATTACATCGAGAGAAGTCGCATGTACGCCCAGTTAATCAATGATGCGCTTGCGATTTCTACTAGCAAGAGTTCTGCAATTGCCGCTCGCTCCATCTCGGGTTCTGCCTAAATTGGTCCTTGCTCTGTTCTCCGTCTGCGAGTGATCTGTTTGTTTGCCGACTTCGTTTCAATGTGACGGGCACTCACTCCACCAAACACACCAAACACACCAAACACGGACCATGGCTTACACCAGTGCCAAGTGCCTGATTCACAGTTTCGGACTCAACGACTGTGCCAGCCGGCAGCTCGCTGGCAGACCGTCACCCTTTGTCCAAGACGACCGACGACTGACGACTGACGGACGACGGACTGCCTCTTCTTCTTCTTCTTCTTCTTCTTCTCCCTTGACATTGTAGAACCAAGGGTCTTATGTCACCTTTGGTCCGCAACAGGCGACCGACTGCGAGCGAACACACAATGCGCCTGACCTGCTCCCATTGAGCTTCATCTTGCTGCCCTTGTTTCTGTTCCATTTCATCGGGACAATTCCGTCTTCAACTTTTCTGAACCGCAATGTTTCTCGCTCATCTATATACTGCACGGGATACCCAGTAAGGGAGCATTTCATCGTCATACCCAAAGCTCTTGAAGAATACTAGTTGAACCTCCTGATGCCTCGACGTTCCCAACGAGGCATCACTCTAAACCCAACATGAGTAGTGACTCGCTTGCTCAAAGCTGCACTGAATCCTTGAAGAAGCATACAGGTGAACACAACTGCTCCTGCTTCTTCACTCTTCTCCGTCCTTGGCTTACCCCGACCCGAGCTCATTCTTTCTTCTCTTCCATCGCTGCTTGGCCGTATCAGACGACGTCAAACGTCAGAGCCAGATCAGACCCTCGACCATGATGAATCCATGCGCCGACGACTTCACGCCTCTTTCGACTCCAGATATGGAGTGCTCATCATCTGTGACAACGTTGGATGAAGATGTTTGCTCATCTGGCTCTGCAGGCATCCGTTTCATGGTTCGAGAATCGGATAAAACCCATCATGCAAGCGAGCCCATCTCATACACCTTGGAACAATCTTTATCGCCTTTTCAAGTACCGTTCTTCGATTATCTAACACCGTACCCTTCCATTCCTCTTGGTTTCCACTTGGGCTCACACCAAGGCTGGAGTGTGCATCCATGGTACAACCCAGCCATTGTGTCAGGACATGATTGTGGTACACCTCCGCAGCCTCTTCATGGGTCTTCATCTTTCAGCCCGATGGATACTGTTGTCGCCCCTATGAACAGTCTGCAAGCTCCTGCAGTTCCAAGCCCGGGGTTGTGACAGAAAGATCCTCTACAAGTAAACCTGTTTACGGCAGACAATTGAGGGGCAGCGGGTGCCAAAGGACTTCTTCACACAAAACGAGATAAGAGGAGATGTCAAAACGAAGGACTACGATGCCCTTGTTTCTGGTTTGAAACCTCTGGCGTGCACCTCCTCTAGCGCCAGACAATGCGCTATTGACAATCATTCGAATGGATTGCGCGAGACAACTAGAAGGAATCGCGGAAAATCGGCTCATATTATTGCATCAACCTCAGAACTATCTCATAATGGCCGTCGTCAATACTCTGGATCAAATCCTGATATGCTATCATCCTTGCCAAGTTCTGCAACTGCAACATCTTCCTCCCCGCTGTGGCCTGATAATACCCTGCCTTTGTCAGTCAAAGGCCCTTTATCGCCAAATGCGCCAAGTTTGACATCCCGAAATCATCCGACACGCTTCGTTCGGATGGTATCTCACCTTCTGGCAAACCCCAACGTCCGCAGCACCCATCACATATGCGCAGTATGCGCAGTATGCATCGATTTTTTCCTCCCAGGCGAGCCTTGAACAGTGGGAAATGCTACCAGCAGAGGTGCAACAATTGCCGGAGCTTGAAGTAGCAGATCCTCGTGCGATCATCAAAGGCACCCGCCAGTCTGGGTCAAGAGTCGGGCATTCTTTCCATGGCAGATACGGCAACCGCAGTGAGTTCTTCATCATCTCCATAGAAGATAGACCACATGATTGTACCACTTGTGCGATGTACTAACCCTCAAACGTAGGAAGAAGACCTTCAAGGCACAGCTGAGATCAAAAATCCATGTCCAAAGTCTCCCGTCATCGTCTCCAACATGCACTTCCTGGCCAAGGACCAACCCGCAGCTTTGAGCAGAGAAACTCGTGGGCACCGAAACTCTGAGCCCTGTCTATCGGCGGATTCTCACACGCAAGAACATACAAAACAGCGAACACCAGGGCAGGATCTATCACGGAAGCGATCAAACTCAAATTCCGATAAAGACTCGACGTCAGACACTTTCAAGCCAACGTCAAATAAAGGGGCATTCAGTACACTTCAAGTGCCAGCCAATGCCAGCTCTGTAAGAAACGCAACCGAATCAGGATCATGGTCACAATCTAAGAGATGGATGAGCCAGACGAGCAAGGAACGCATGATATTTCAAAAATGGTGACAAATCTCTTCCACCTGGGAGCCAACAATTCTCCTTTGTGCCACAAAGCCCAGCCGAATTGACTGCATTTCGCGCCGAAATGGCGGATATCAAAAAGAAACGACTGTCACGAGAGGTGGGCTGGAGGGTTGCCACAATCGAGCGCAAAAGAGCAAGGTCGAAGGAGTCGGGGAAGAAGATGTTAAGCTCGTCCCTTTGTTCAAGGAAAGCAATTCAAGGACAAGTTATCGCCAGTTTTCGCATCTCCGAATTGTTTCAAGGAGCACATCTCACGAGATAATACTCAATGGGTAGCATGGCCATCGTTGCCCGAATTCAAAGACGAAGGAGATAAGCGGTCATTGCAGCACGGACGACGCTTTCCACTGCCAAGGCTTGGAATTAGCACGCAGACCGTTGCAAACGTATTCGAGCATGGGCACAAAATCCCTGGCAAATGAAGACTGTGAAAATAGACACTCGCTTCATCCATCCCGTAACTGAACTCGCTGATGATTCCAATCTCGCCTACGAGCCGCCTCTTACAGAACAAGAGTTACCATACTACTTACGAATCGCGATACACACAATGGAGAAGGAACTTGATGATTAGATTAGATTGGGTGAATCTGAAGCCCAAGGAGCGCACGGACGCAGGTCGGAATGAAATTTGGAAAATAAATTGCAACAACACTGGCGTGGCGTTTGGTTTGAATATGGAACACCTGGGCCAAGTACACAAGCAAAGAAGCATTTCTCATGGATTTGCATAAATATCACGGCCGGTAAAGAATTGAGGCAATTTGGGTTACGCATTTGCAGCACAAACCAGAACGGGGGAACCATGGAAACAAAGAAGAAGGAAAATTTCAAAAGACGGGACAAAGATGTAGTACTATCAGGAACAGGAACAGACTTTATTCAATCCCATTGACCAGACTGGATTCTATCGGCGATTTATGGAAAGCTACAGCAAAATAGTCTTCCTGTTAATAACTAACCAACCGTCTGTCCTTTTGCCGAGGAAAAGACGTTGAAGGCAAACGCAAGTGCAAGGTGGAGCCACGCAACCAAGGTCAACCAACCAAGATCTGCCATTTGCTCTTGGAGATATTATAGCCCCTCCTTCGCTAAGCACGGTAAAACCAATTGTTCCGTAGCCCTCATGGTCGGTACGTACCCTCGGGGCTAGGGGAAAACCCACAACCACAATTTTTCGACGTAATCCAGCCCTCGTCGACTTCGGCCTTGTCCTCAAACGCTGATCCTCCTTCCCTTTCCACATCCGTCGCCAACTCGATTGCCTGGTGCAGCATAATCATCAGGTAAGTCTTCAACGCAGTCAAGCAGACAAGAGAGAGAACAAAAGGACATGTCGAATACGCAATCATGACAACGAACTCGCCTCTCGATTCCACGCCCGCGACATTCATGTTGTTGGGATTCGAGTCTCGAATTGAACGACTGTATTTCGATCATCAGTTTTACGATGCGATACCGTCCCTTTGTTTTTGCGTTTCTCCGAAATGGGGCCTCGAGTTCTCTCTCTTTGAAAAAGCCTCGCTGCTACGCTCTCCTTTTCCCCAAACTACTTACTCTCATCTCATACCAAAGGCTAACCCCCGTCTTCTTTAGAGCTCGCAATCATGGGTATCTCTCGCGACTCCCGCCACAAGCGCTCCGCCTCCGGTGCCAAGCGCGCCTACTACCGTGCGTACCAGACTTAATACTCCTCCTTTCTTTGTTGTCGTCGATATACTCGAAAGCCCGTATGAGCATTTTTTCGAATTTTTTTTTTTCCTAAAAAAAAATTCTTGAAAGAACCATACGTTCTGACCTATACCAACAGGGAAGAAGCGCGCTTTCGAAGCTGGCCGCCAGGGTGCCAACACCCGTATTGGTGCCAAGCGTGTCCACACTGTCCGCACCCGCGGAGGCAACCACAAGTATCGTGCCCTGCGTCTCGACTCCGGCAACTTCGCCTGGGCCTCGGAGGGCTGCACCCGCAAGACCCGCGTCATCGCGGTCGCCTACCATCCTTCCAACAACGAGCTCGTCCGCACCAACACCCTGACCCGCAGCGCCGTCGTCCAGGTCGACGCCGCTCCTTCCGACAATGGTACGAGGCCCACTATGGCCAGCCCATCGGCCGTAGACGCCAGAAGGCCCAGGCCGCCAAGGAGGGCAAGACCGACGAGGAGGTCAAGAAGAGCAAGGCGGTCGAGAAGAAGCAGGCTGAGCGTTTCGCTGCCGGCGGCAAGGTCGACCCCGTCATCGAGAAGCAGTTCGAGGCTGGTCGTCTGTACGCCATTATCTCCAGCCGTCCCGGTCAGTCTGGTCGCTGCGATGGCTACATCTTGGAGGGTGAGGAGCTTGCTTTCTACCAGCGCAAGCTGCACAAGTAAGCGTAGTAATTTTTTTCCTCTTTGACAAATGTAAAAGAAAAATAAAAAGAGAAGAATGAGTCACGTGAAAGTCGTGTTGCTTGGACATGATGAGAGGACTGGGAGAACATGATCATGGTTTCGGTCCATTTTCCTTCCCCATCCTTGTGTCCTCTCTTTACCCATTTGTGGTACGGTGTTCAAGGTTTTCTGCCGTTTGCTTCGGGGCTCTCACATAAAAGCATCGGAATGAGGTGGTCGGTCCATAGGGGAAATGATAAAGAGAGAAGATTTTTTTGAAGAAAAAAAGTGCAATTAACGACTTGTAACAATCATCACGTCTTCTATGTTGTTGCTCCTACAGTTGTGACGTCGATTTTCTACTCCATACTCGTTCGTTGTCCACGAATTTCGTCAGACGCATGCACTTGTCCATCATCAGAATCACCACAAACAAGCCAGTTAACTAGCTTCATGTTCCCGTCATTGTTACCTCTTCTTTTCCATTTTCGACACTCTTCTACGATTTTCTGTGTCTATATCGTGACAATCGACCTCCTGGCAAGTCCAGCCCGTCCAGCCCGTCCGTCCCGTTCATCCATCTTCTGACATTGGGGCCACTGACCCCGACAAGTAATGTTCACCCACTGTCAACTGAGGATTAAAGAGGGTGTTGCCGTATGCCAGAGAGGCGCCATTATAAAACAACTAACCAGCTGTACATTAACTTTCTCACATGCACCCGTCTGATATAATCCAGGAAGTGGGGTGCGGTTTGTAACGCCATTCAATAGCTTAGAACGGAACTAGTTTTTGTACGTGAACAATCTCTGACGATCAAGTTTTAAAAGGCAAAGAGGCCAATCGCGCAGTGATTCTCTTGGGCACAAATGCGATGAAGAAGGTGCGTTTAAATGTGGTTGCACATGCATTCAACCCTGACACTAGGCAAACTGGCGCTTGAGATCAGCCCATTTACGTTTCAGCTCTTCGTGCTGGGAATCGATCTAGAGCGGAGATTCATGTTAGTGTTGGGTCTAGAAAAGACTTGCTGTACATTTGTTGAGCTCTTGCTTGGCTCTGGCCACGTACCTCTGCGTAACGCATCTTGGTTAGCACCAGCTGTTCTTCGAGATCGGCCAATTCCTTCTCCACCCTTTGGTTTTCTTCGTGTACTTTTTCGTTTCGTCTCATCAAGTCGTCTCGTTCCATCTTCCATGCTTCTTCGATTTCGGCGGGCTGCTTTTCAATGACCACTCTCAGCTCTTTGACCTGGCCGCTGAGGCTCTCGTTCTCGTCTCGGAGCTCCTCGTTCTCGACTTTAGTATGAACAAGCTCTGTGGCCAGAGCTGCCTGTTCGGTGTCGCAGGCCTGGACACGGTCTTCAACCTTACGTAACTGTATCGCCAAGTTCTGATTGGCAAGTCTGAGATCCTGCAGCTCGGTTTCTCGATCCTTGTCGGCCTTCGTCTTTTCCTCCCACTCGGTGGTATATATCTTCAATGTCTCAGGCGTAATCTTGATTTCGCAAGCGTCCCTGACAAGTTGGTCTGCTCTATATACCTCCTTGTCCATGTTCGAGCTGGAGCTTCCGAAGAATCCGTTCTCAAGAAGGCTGCCTTGGCTAGGTCCTTGTCGATATAGACATCAAAGAGTTTATCCTTCAAGTATGTTGTGAGCTGTTGCATATCAGATGTTCCCAGCAGCGTTGCTGCATTCTTCTGCATTAGTGCGATGCCAAATCGCAAAATGGCAGAAAGCCCTTCCGAGAAAATTAAGTCGTAGATGCGGAGGACCAGTTGCAGGGGGAAACGGTAGGCAAAGAGAGTCAGGAACCATTGTGTGGCGTACAAATGCGATGAGATGCCTCGCCGGTGCAAATGGCAGTACAGGGCAGGTTCCAAATCTTCCAAAAGCCTTTCGAAATGATACAAGTGAAGGTGTAGTCCAGGCATGTCCTGAACAAAAGATCACGGAGTTTGTATTGATGCATCAGTCGAACAAGCAAACAAAACGCTTCTTCTTCGGGCATCTGGTCGCAAACAATCAGTAACATGATCATCGTGTCTCCATGGCCATCATGGAATAAAAACAGCATGCGAAAATACAACGACAACTTACGTTGAATAAAAGTGGCATAATCAAAAATTCATGCCCTGAGCATAGCCAACAGCGTCGTCGAAGAGCGCGTACGCTTTACAGACGCCGAATAAGCCTTCTTGAAGCCCAGCAGCTGCCGCATATTTGGAATAGCTGGTTCGCGCGCCGAGATCGCGTCGAATTACCTTTTCCAGCTTTTGACTGCGGCAGCATCCTCCTTCTGCTTCTTCTTCTTCTTCTCAGTAGCAGCGGCAATCTGGGCCTTGGCGATCGCTTCCTGGCTTTTTTCACTTCTCGGTGAAGTGCTTCCGTGAGCGGCTGACTGATTGGAATGTATTGAGGACGCAGACGACTTCACGCCGTCACCGTTAGTGCTGGCAGGGTTCCCATGGTTGCTAGTAGAGCTCGTAGTTGTGCTGCCGCTGTTTCTTTTCTCCTTGCCGGTGCCCCGAGCCACAAGATCTTTGTACAAAATCTCCAGTTGCTCATTTTTGCTCCGGGAGAGAACTTGCCAGATGACGCCTCGAATTGCATTGGGAATACCGGTTGCAATGGCTCTCTTCAGCTCCTCGGGACTGGTACGAGCTACCGCTGCAGGTCCTTCGTAGACAACTGATTGCCAGAGATCCCAATCCACTTGGCTTTCTTGCATCGCAGAAGGCCCAGCGTTGATACCAGACGCAGTGCCGGGGCCAAGTCATGATTGGGATTCGGTACTGTTTGTTGTTGGCTCTTGTCCCCTGGCAAGCTCTCGCCGCCAGAACTGGCTAGCCCAAGGGCATCCCCTTGTCCATCATTTTCGCCTGGCATTGAGTGGAGGCCTGCTTCTTCACGCATTCTCAGTATCTTGAATCTGTCCTTTAGACTCTCCTGATGCGAGCCATTGGCACTACTGACACCTTCATTCCCTCTTCAAGTGTGCTGAGCATCATCTCTGGATTGCTTGTCAATGTGGCAATTGAGCTAGCAGTGCTTCGCCGCACTGAAGTTTGAGTCGGCGGAGACGATGAATCTCTATCTTTATTGGTGGAGTTGCGTGATAACCAGGAAAACGGACTCGTGAGTTTTCGAGTTGGTGGACCAGGATGTTGTGGGGTGGGGAGGCGACGACGGTCATCGACGGCACGGAACTCTTTGAGGGAGAGTCACCTGAAGGGGACCAAGGCAAAGCGGGTAGCGCATTCGTGATACTACCCAATGACAAGGTCTTGCTGGCAAGGTCTTTTCCCGGTGGGCTTGAGGGGACTGGAAGAGTGTGAGCTACGCCAGATTCTTGGTTCGAAGTGCGACCAGTGGCCATACCCGCTGTCTTTGTTGAAATATCGTCATCCAAATTCACATTATCCAAGTTGGATGTAGTCGAGATGCGGTTCGAGAGTGGTGAAGCGGTTCGGCGGGATTCTGGCCTTGACTCCGCCTTGGAGTCATCAAGAATCTCGTTCTCGGCATTAGTATTCTGATTATTCATCTTGGTGTCTTTGTATTTGTCTTGGCCTCTCTCCTTGTCTTTCTCGTCTCGTTCGGGCTGTGGCGACGGACTCTTGGTGACCGAGACGGATCGTTTAGTCAGTGAACGCACTGATCTTGCATCGACTGTGTCTACAGTACTGTCTGCGTTATCGACGGCGTCTTCGAAGGAGTCCTGCCCGCCACCCTGCAACAAGTCAGAATATTAGCATCAGTCATTCATGAAAATAAGAATAAAGGGGACGGGCTTGATGTTTGCATCCTGCCAACACAGCTCAAGAGTCGGGGAAATTCATGGCAAAGAGAGAGAGCGTACGGTATCTGGGGTCGAGCTGGCTGCCGAAGACGGTCTCGGTTTCTGTTCCGCATGGGAGCCAGATATGGTACTGTCGCCGCCCTGCAGCGACATCTTGTCTCGTTTATATCAGGGGTGGCGCCTTTTATGTAACACGGAGTGGATGTCTATCGAATCACCAGAGTTGAGGACTGATGTGCTTCAGCACGCAGCCATCGGCAGCAAATCAACGGTCGTCGAACGTCGGACCAAGACAGAGGTCAGTGGGCAAGAAGATCGAGTCCACGATGGGCGCTGGCCGCTGGCCGCTGGCCGCCGGTGTTTACTCGGTGGTGGTTTGAGGTGGTCGTGTCGTTAGAGAATGGGCAAGCTGCGTGCCGCACAGCGTCGCAGGTTCAAAGACTAGGTCAAAAATGCAAGTGTACAGAATAGCGGAAGAGATGAAGAGTAGAAGATAAAACAGATGCCAGCGGGCGATGGTCGACAAACTGCCTGCCTGCCTGCCCCTTGCGAAAGTCGAAAGTCAATATGCTGTGGAGTGGGAGGGTGGTTGGTAGTAAATTGCTAGTAATCCGTTCTCCGCAGCACTCAAGACAAGTCAACACGCTAACAACGTAATTGTCTGATAGTGGGATAACAAAGGACGGGCACACGGGCTTGGGACATGGCTGGCGGCAGGCAAGCAAAAAAAAAAAAAAAAAAAACATGTCGTACGGCATGGGCCCACGTCACGGCGTTCCCTGGCACTGGAAATTGGCCCAGTTTCAGAGAGAGCTACGTGTAGACGCGCTACTCAGTATTATGTGTGTACACACACATTCATTTCATGTTGACACGGAAGGGCCTGGCGCGTCCTTGATGAGTGAACACGGCAAAGTGGAACCCATCTGGGCCACACGGGAATGAGCCACGGAGCCGAACTGCTGCTTCTTATCGACCTGCCAAGTCCTGCAAAAAAAAAAAAAAAAGACTAGATTGATTTTTCGAATCGTACAGTATCTCTTTGAAGGCCGTGAGGCTACAATTTTGTACCCTGACCCCACGTCTCTTATAGCGCTTACTATATACGTATATAGAAGTAATATAGCTCTTCGTACTCCGTAGTTCTTAAAATTATACGGAGCAGACAAGTTCTATAGTATAAAATTTTATATGAGCGTGCACGCTGTACATAATATACCTTTGATCCCGCTTTTTCATTGGATAACTGCCCCTGTCGGTACGCAATTGTAGCCTTATGGCCTGCAAAGACTGCAAAGAGATGGATCAACCCCTGTTGCAACGCCTGAATCGTCAATCACATATTTATGTATGTACAGAGTACTCCGTAATAATATTATGCCGAACACTCGTGGGAGAAGAGTCAGAAGACCAACGACAACCCCCACCGGTCATTACCGACGGAAAGGGAGCTAACAGGTCCTTGTTGATGATTCCACCCAAAACGAAAAGCTTTTAATGGTGAGACTCGTGCCATGGCTTTGGTGCATTTCCAGCGGCTGGACTTGATCAATTATTGCCCATGTTTGATCGCGCAAGTCCCAGTAACACGAAGGTGAAGGAGTCAGGACACACGCGTTGAACAGGTCATCTTATCCCCCCATCTCAGTCTGCCAGCGGCCATTTTATTTGCTGATCTCCAACAGCTACTACGTACGGAGTACGTGTATATGAATCAAGGTTGAAATCTACTCGTTAGCGAGATCATCCTTTGTGCATTTCGAAAGTCATCCACCTTGTAGGGTAGCAGCACAAACAAACATCTGGCCATGTCGCGCCACGAGCTATTGTGAAATTACCAACTTAAGTTAGACTCTTTCGTCTAGCTTGTGACAGAAAAAAATATCACAATCATCTTGTCACTCGTCCAGCAATTTGGAGAACTGCCTTCAATTGCGCAAGGTGTCCTGGAAGCAAAGTTGCTACGACTCAAGCCGGCTGAGATGGCGACAAGCAACTCAAACATGAAGCACAAAAGCAACGTAATTGTCGTCGTCCACTCCATTGAATTGCCCACATTACACTGCCCAAGTAAGTCAAAATCCTGAGTCTAGCCGCAAAGCTTGATGCTAAAAGTCTACATGATGTGTGTGCGACAGCCATCAACCTTGACGTGGCTGTGTACGATTTACTTGTAGAAGCAATTGCATGACATCGAGTAGGCAGGCTGTCGATACCTTTGTATACTATATGGCCTCTTAAACTCTCGAGGGTAATAGGCAAAGCGACCGTGTAATTTCCTGTTGTTCCGTCCCATCTCGATCGCCCACCTTCTCTTCCTCGCCGTGCAAAGTATATTCTCATAGAATTCTCACAGAATTCTCACAACCTACGCTGGTTGTGTTGAGTGTTGTGTGTGGCTGCCTGCTCCAATAACCTAATAACTCAAATGACACATAACACCTCACAAGTGCATACTGGGACGGACCCACCTTGGGACCTTGAACGCCCATTACGCAAAGACCCACCAGTGCTGGACCTGACGTTTTGACGTCCAAAGATCTCCATCTCCATCTTTTATCTTTTCACTCCCAACATCACAACCCCTCCCCCCAAGTATCTGCCACATCAGTTTGCATCGCGGAGAGCACTTTCCGTGTAGTTTCAAACTCGTCGAATTCACACCAACATTTTCTTTGCACCCCTAAAACCATTTTATCGGCACTTTGGAGAAGCTGTTCTTGGACGTCTGCACCCGTCCTTGTGCTTGCTCTCTGAAGCTTACTTCGCCGAAACTACCGCGACTAAAACTCACAACTGAGACCGCTGTGACTCCTTTCCGCCGTATAATTACATTATACGAGCGCTCCGAGATCCAAGATACTGACCGAAAGACTCGAACCAGTCGTCCGTCGAAAGAGCTCTCGAATATCGTCAATACTCCTCGGTTCGACACCGCATTTTCTGCTTCCGTCCATTCCTTGCTTGGCCTCGAAAGGAAAAACTTCTTCTTCCACTACCAAGCCCCATCGCCCCAAGCCCATAGGTCTATTCAATTCACAAGGCAGGAGTTGTCCAGCCAAGGGCACTCCACCTTGGCCGGCAGTGTTGTAGCTCACACCGGGAGTTACACAGTAGTGGAGGGGGAGCTTGCTTTCGTTTCAGCGGTTCTGCCGCTCTTCTATTCAAAATGGGCAAAATCACAAAATCGATGCAGTCCAAGCATAAGGAGACCCAGGTATTTTGCGAGCTTCCTGCCCCTAACCAACAAATATACTGGCTTTGAAAGTCGTGCCTCTGACCGTTTTCGATTCACAGTCCTCCTGGCTCAAGAGCTACGTCGAAACAGCATCTACGATCGAATTACCGCATTTGCCAAGACATCTGTCAACCTTTCCATCGAGGTGGCCTTTGAAGGGGCGACTTATATCATTGATACCACTCCTGAACCGCTTCGACAGCATTCTGGAGCATTTCTCCAAAACGTATAATCTCAACGATGGCCCCTAACAACGGGATTTTGCCACGGATGTTCTTCTCAACCAGGCTAAGGAGTCTTCGTTTAGCAGCGAGCGACAGTGGGACAAGCACGAGCTCGCAGATCTCGGTTTCCCGGATGATGGCGACAGAGTCCTGATAGAGGCTGTTTTACGATTTACTCGCATGCTCCTGGAGCACTGCGGCAATCGGAGCATCTATGCGAGCAGTGCACACCTCAACGACCTTCTCAACAGCACATCATCGTCTGTCTTGATTTGCACGCTCGAAGTCGGGTCAGAGCTCGCTCAAAGGTACCAAGCTTCTGTCAAGCGCATTTCTAGTCCTTCTAGGCAAATCAGCTCGGCGTTATTGGCAAACCATTACAATATCGATATTGAACGTGTCCAGAAAATTGCTCTGCCGTTCGTTAAGACGCCCATCATGAATCTGACCGACCCTACGCCTTCCACGACCCCAATTTCGACCAAGGGCAAGGAGAAGAATTACGGAACTAGTGGCAGGGATTCGACGACAACTCACGCCAACGATCTGGTCGCCATTGCCACCTGTGATGATACGCGATGGCAGAGCTGGGGCGATATCAAGGTGCTCTACTACCCTCAAGAGGGCCCTACCTCGAACAGCCCGCCACATGAACCTGGTCGCTCATCAGTGCCTTCGACTCCAACACCTCTCCGTCGTAGCCACACGGTTGGAAGCCAGCAGAATACACCTCGGGCGCGAATTACGAATGTAGAAGACTCCTCCCCAGTTCTTCCTCGAACTCCAGCCGTTGCAGACGAGCAGGGCACACCTGGACAAAGGTCATTTGATCTGCCCAAGTCAGTCATTGCAACCACGCCAATCTACGACCTTGTCAAGAGATGTCCTGCTGAGATGCCGTCATCGGCCAAATACGAGGTGTTTCATCGGCTTCGTGTGGCCAAAGCACTCGCCGAGTCCCTAGAATCCCGCCAGAAGATGCTGGCAACTCGGTTACTAGCCATCACAAATCTAGCCTACATCCATACAGAGTCGAATTTTGTGGACAGAGTACTTCGCCACGACGTTGACGAGACTCGAAGGTTTCAACTCGTATACCAGCTCGCAGAGCTGATTCATCCTGCCGCTGACGGAAATGCTATCATTCCTCTCTGGTTGCAGACCTTTGCCTTGGCTCTTCTGGAAGCCGTTTCTGGCTTCAATTCCAAATGTCAGGACGTCTTGTCTGCTCTGAATGCAAATGTTAACCACGGAATTCTGCTTTACGTTATTAGGAAGGCTGTGGCTGGTATGCAAGTCGATGACGCTGCCGATGCAGGCGATCAGGCTACTGAGGAGGACGATTGGCGAAACAATCTATTTTCTCTTACACTCCACCTTTCCATGTCCACCCGTGTCGGTAGCGAAATGGTCTCTGCCGGCCTTATGAATATATTGGTTGAAATACTCAATATTCGGTCTCATGTCGCCCAAAGACACCACTCCATGGTCCTGGCGTTCTTGGATGGACTGATCTGGACCTATCAAAATGCATTCACGTCTTTTTCAATGCCAACGGCCTAGACGCAGTCGCAAGGCTTTTGGTGGATGCGGTTGCGGAGGCTCAAGGGTCGCTTCAGTCATCTCGTGGTGTGCATGCTGACCAACAGTCGGCTGCTGTTGACTATGAGATCCCTTACTATCAGCAGCAAACATTGAAATGGCTGCTGAAGTTCGTGCATCACATCATGACCAATTCTTACAGTTATGGTGGCAATACGGATCGTTTGCTTAGAAATCTTGCCGAGAAATCCGATTTGCTCCAAAGTCTCCGTGAGATCATGGCCAATAAGCAGAGTTTCGGATCCGTGGTCTGACACACTCTGTCACTATCTTAAGCGACTTCATAAACAATGACCCAACGAGTTTTGCCGCCATTTCCGAGTCGGGTATGATAAAGACTTATCTCGAAGCAATCACCTGGCGGCCACTGCCGGAGCAACAAGCAGCCGGAGAGTCAAAGCAGAGTGAACAACAGCAAGAGGGAGACGAAGCTGCGTCCCCAACAGTTCTGCAGATGCATCAGTCGCTGATGAAGATGAGCGCCTTCACCCCCTCAGATGAAGAGATTCGAAAATCCGGCAAGATAAACCCGCTCAGGGTATTCTGGCCTCGTCAGAGGCCATGAACATTGTGCCTCAGGTCCTGAACTCCATCTGTCTAAATAACACGGGAATGAAAATGGTTGTGGCCTCTAAAGCGTTCGACAGTTTCCTGAAATCTTCGAAAGCCCAGCCCACGTCACCTGTATGGAGGCGGACTATGAGATCGCAAGCAGCATCGGCGCCCACTTCGACGAGCTTGCTCGTCATCACCCTCCCCTTCGCACGTCTATCTCGAATGCTGTTATTGACATGGTGGCCTGAGTACGATGGTTGGGTGTCGACAAAGGCATCAACTCCAACTGGGGTGCCAGGCTCTACATATCCACCCCTGAAGGTGTCCTTGCCACCGTGCACCCAAATGAGCACTTTGCACAAGTGAACACAGAGGTATCTTCTGGCAACAAGGAAGAATGTAGTGAAGCAGTGGATGTCGACATGCCAGACGAAAACTTGTCCACCATGGAGGCAAGGCAAACGGCGAGTAAAAAGCAAGAGAGAAGACCATAGCCCACAAGGTGGTGCGTCCGCAGTCACTCACCCCTTACATCCTCGGGTTGGCCAACTTTTGAAGGACTACTTGTCAAATTCGCTCCTCAAGACCAACTTCGTCAAGCGAGGTGGCATAGAACTTCTTCTTGACCTATGCGAATCGCCCAGCCTTGATGCAGCCTTTGGAGACTCGGCTGCTTCCAGAGTCTTGAACCAAGTGATTGCTCGACTGATTGAGCACTCTCCGGTGTGGGGCTTGCCTTCTCTCTTGCGCCGGGCACAGAACAATATCGATATTCTGCAGCCTTTAGCAGCCAAAACCGAAGCTCTCCCCTTACTTCGGTGCTTTTCTCTCGCCAGATTTGCTTGTCAGGAGCGATGATCCTGAAATTAGCAAAACTGTGTTGACGGCGACGCAGAAGATCAAAGCCTTGTTAAACGCCCAATCGTTGATCAAAATAATATCTGACTGTTTCACGACAACGAGGTCAAATTCTCTGCAATTCTACCACGTCAATGTGTACGATTACTACCTCAAGTTGGTGAAGTCAATGGGGCCTCTACTTCGCGGGGTTCTTGCAGAAGAAGCAGGCGAGGTTTCGGTCGTTCCACAGCACTGGTCTTTGCGCAGACAAGGTGCCACGGGAGCGCCCGCAACAGACAATCGCGAAGGAGTCAGAGGAGAAGAGCCGTCCATTCCTGATGTACTGAACAGTGCCACCAACACCTGGAACACTGATGGCGGCATCGACACATCTGCTCCTGTCCAGCCCACGGAACAAGAGCGATCCAGTGCTCGGTATATGAATTACGCGACTCTCTACACAGTGCTGCATCCCATGATTCCAACATCATTTCCTCTCTTCCAGTCTCTGGGTAAAGCGCTGCTACCTCGGCGAGAACCCTACCATCTTGACCCATTTCCTCGTCCGAGGCAACTAGAAATTGCCATGGCTTTGGCTGACACTGTTCTTTCTCACCTGGCTCCTTCCGTGGCTCAGCCTGAGCCGACCGCCAAGGTCTTCCATTACTGGATCATTATGCTCCATACTATTCATGAGATGCTGATTGACCACCCTTCTACTAGACAAAGTGACAGGTCCAGCGTGCAAATCATTATGCCAGTTCTTCTCGCCTTCAAGGAGCAAGGAGGATTGAATGTGCTCAATGATCTGCTGAAAGTCTTTGCTTCTTATGTGAAGAAAGATGCCGAAAACAGCTTGGATGAGTCGTCCAGAGCCAAGGTTGCCGCATTCGGCCTCAAAAAGGTGCTGGATTTGTATCTTGTTCTGGTGAATGGCAAGTATTTGTCGGAAGCCTGCAATCATTTTAGTCTCCAGCGGCAGGCAGATCGGTCCCAAAACGGACCAAACGTACACCATCAGGTCGTCGTCGAGTTTCGTGCAGCAATACTTCCAGCAATCGCGGAACTGTGGACGTCCAGCTTCATTGAAAAAGTCTCAGATCCCACAGTCAAGAGGCTTGTCGATATTCTCAAGACCGTTTGCGCTGCGGATCATGAACCACAGACTGCTCTCGACGAGGACAGAGCACCTTTAACCTCTTCGAGTATACGGATGCCAGATTCAAATGGTCTCGTTTCCGGAGCATGCTGAACGAGACCAAGGACTGGGGATATGACGACGAACTTGTCCATGAAGCAATGTATAGAGCCAATGGAAATCGTGATGAAGTCGCCGAATATTGCCGGGCTCACGTGGATGGACTTGTAGGACCCCGTCATCCTATCCCTGCCGAAGATGCTGACGTATCGGCACTGAAGGAAGACTCGTCAAAAGAAGGAGAGGAAACTAACAGTGGCGCGGCCACTCTTGAGTCAGAGCCAATGATCCTGGACACATTGCCTGACTTGGCATCAGCCGATGATATGGTAGAATATGTCGATCGACAGATCAATACCAGTCACGGTGACGACAACATTACTCCTTCCGCAACAAATAGCGCTGCCGAGGCATCGTCCACTTCGAAAGACGAGTCTCCCGAACACAATACCGGGACCGACGTTGTCGCTTTAAAGGAGGGATTGGATAATTTGCGTTCGAACATTCGCGGCAATTTGATCGATCAATGTCTGGATGTCATTCGAACCCACCCCGAGACAGCCATTGACGTCTCCGATTTAGTGTCAGCGATTGTCTTGAAAAACAAAATCAGGATGCCCAAGAAGAAGTCGCATCTACTCTAACCTTTGCACTCTCGTCGTTGGCCCTTGATGAGGAGGAGAAGCGGCGAAATGGGAAATGTATTGCTGCATATGCCCATCTTCTCGCGTTGCTCCTTCAGGACGAAAAATTCTTCGAGCAGAACACAGAAATACTCGCTGATAAGGTAGACGAGTATGTAGGTTTCTTGAAGGTGCCCCTGACATCATCAACCGACGAGCTGCCCCCATGGATCCCCTATATTCTTCTCGTGCTGGAGGTGCTTCTATGTCACGATGAAAACCTGTCCCCGCGAAGTGGAAACCTCCCAAGACTATCGATGACACCGTCGCAGAACCCATAATCATGGCAGGATTGCCATTGGTTGGCGATGATAATCGCAGCAAGATTCTGGAGTCGCTGCTGGACCTCCTCCCGCGCATAGGCAAGGAAGAAATCCTGGCAACCGCAGTGCTCCGAGTACTGGTTATCCTGACACGAAGACGTCCTTTGGCGAAAGTTGTTGGTGAGAAGAAGAATTTGCAACGTTTGTTCTTGATGGCGAAGCAATTATCCGGTTCCGGCTCTGAGCGTCTTAAGCAAACGAGGCTGACCGCTCATATAATTACTGTCTTACGACATGTCATCGAAGATGAGGAAATTGTGAAGCAAATCATGCGCGCGGAAATCCACTCAGACTTCCACAATGTAGTACGCAGCCAACGAGGACATCCCGATGTGCCATCCTACCTCCGGGCTATGGCGCCCCTTGCTCTTCGCGCCCCGGACTTGTTCGTGGAGGTGACCAACGAAATGCTCTGTTTCTCAAGATGGCACAGCGCACCCGGAGACACTTCCAATAGGCCACCACCCTTGGGCTTCAAGGACGAAGTTTTGCCCAGCGCCAAGGAGTTGGCTGATATCAGGGCAATGCATGAGGGAACTCTTAAGGCCTCGACCGAGCCTGCAGACAAAGACATGGCTGACGCTCCCAAAACACACCACGATGTCAAACGACCGATTGTTGAGAATCCTGATGGCGTGATTCATTTCTTGCTATGTGAGTTGGTCAATTATCGTGAAGTTGATGACAAGGAGCCATCCACCACGACAGACTCGGCCGATACAGAAGCGACCGCAGCACCGGGAGACTCAGAATTTGCAAGCTCGAAGGACACATCAACGGCCGCCGATGGGAAAGACAAAAGCAGCCGAAGCCTGTCTTCAAGGCGGAGGAACATCCTATTTTTGTTTACAGATGTTTCTTGCTCAACTGTCTGGCAGAACTCCTGCAGAGTTATACCCGAACCAAGGTTGAATTCATCAACTTCAAGCGCAGTGCACCGCCATTGTCAACCACCACCCCTATCAAACCGCGAACAAGTATTTTGAATTACTTGATCTATGACTTATTGTGTCAGGGCAACCTCAATGGCACCATGGACACAATCGTGGCAAAAAGAGAGCCGCAACATCTGCACTTACCCAGAAGGTCTTAGTGGCACTTGTATCAAAGACAAGCGAAAAACAAATGGATCGTGTTGTTGACAAGTTCGCGTACGATGACGAGCCCGACCTTTTGTTTGTAAGAAAATTTGTCTTGGATACCGTGCTCAAGGCTTACGAAAAAGCGCCACTCACGGATGAGCCCCTCGAAATTCGATACTCTCGAATGCAATGTCTTGCTGAATTGATGAATCACATGGTTGGCGAAAAAGATAAGGAGCAAAATCCAAATTCAAGAAATCATGAGAGTGATCAGTCTCGTTCGCTGGCGCAACTGCGGCGTTTGATGTACGAAAAGGGATATGTCGAGAAACTTACATCGTCTATTGCTGATATCAGTCTCAACTACCCTGGTGTCAAGCGAGCTATTAAGTATATTCTCCGCGTTTTACGGGTTCTTACAGGTACCGCCAAAGAGCTGAGCCATTCCAGCATTCTCCCAGCCGACCCAGCTGGAGATAACAGTGATGAAGAGTTTGCTTCTTCGTCGTCTGTATCTGATGTTGATGACGATGATCGAGAGGAGACTCCCGACCTCTATCGCAACTCCGCGCTAGGCATGCTAGAGCCTCGTGGAGAGAATGACGAATCTGACGAGGGTGACGAAGACGACGATGAAGACATGTATGGTGAATTTGACGATGATGAGATGGATTATGGTGAGGACGATATGTCTGACGGCGAAGACGATATCAGTGACGAAGATGAGGAATTGAGTGGTATGGGTGACATCGAGGGCCTTCACGGCGAACCTGGCGTCGTTGAAGTCATCATGGATGAGGAGGACGACGACGACGACGATGACGACGACGACGACAGTGGAGACGATAGTGGAGACGACGAAGATGACGATATGGACTCTGCGGATATGGAAGATATTGACGACCGAGTAGAAATCGTGGATGAAGATGGAAATCCTCTTGAGGAAGACGGGGACTCAGGCTGGGAGAGTGAAAGTGACATGGACGGAGACGACGGTCCTGAAGAGGGCGGCATGTCTTATGATGACGCAGAAGTCCAAGAGGAAGAGGAAGCGCATATGCATGGCATGGGGCCGAGTGATTTGGTTCACAACATGGCCAGAGCCATCATGGGTGACGACGGCGGTTACGAGCCGGAGCTAGGTATTGATGATCATTATCTCGACGATGATCATGACGATGGTGGTATGTTCGGTATCATCGATCCAGTTTGCATTTGTGTATTTGCTTACATGACTGTACAGAAGACGATGACGACGAAGAGGATATTGATGACGAGGAGTATATTCACGACGATGCCTATCCTGGTAAGGCCTTTACTTATACGATTGTCTCGTCACCCAAAAGCCCTCGTCCCCACAACTTCGATCCTGATTCAATCCCATGGCTAACCCTGCGTCAAAGGACACGATCAACACCCCATGCCAGCTCTTGGATGGGACAACGGCAATACCGACGTCGACGATAGACATAGACAACTTCTCTTCTTCGATGGTAATCACCGACGTCCGGTATTGACGAGGATGGACAATCGAAGCCCGGCCCCAGCACGATTTGCAGGGTCTGATCGCGATCATCTCGGTAAGAAAAACTCTCCATGTTTGTTGGTCTTGCTACATGCCCAGCTGACACACATTCCTCAGATTTCCGCAGCTACTTTTCCCGCAGTCACCGTTCTGCCGGGCCGCAACCAAACGCCGAGGATGGTCTCAACCCGCTTCTGCGCCGTGGCGAGCAAGTAAATGAAGCTTCGTCGAGGCATGGCCACACACACTCCTTGGATGTGAGAATTCCTCCCGGCTTGCTTGTTGGCGGTCGGCACAACATAGACGGCCCAATGGGTCTGCTCGGCGAGCTTATGGAGTTCTTACCAATGATGGGCCGCAACGGAAATGGTCAGCAGGGGTTCCACTTGCATATCACTGGAACTGGAGGGGGCCTCGGGCAACGAGAGACCTTGGGCCGGCACGATTGGTGAGAACAGACCACAGGCGGGACACCGCAGCTCAAGAACCGCACCAGGCTGTGTCGTTCACGCCAGAGTCGACCTTGAATCGTTACCAGGAGGAGGCTAGGATGGTTTTTGGGACCAACCATCCTGCTGAAGCAGCTAAACTATTCAACATCATCACCGCCAAACTAACCCCTGACGCTCTCGAGCTCGAGAAGAAGATCAAAGCCCAAGAGATCGAATTCCAGAAGAAGGCCGAGGAAGAGCGCAAGAAAAGGGAGGAGGAGGAACGCAAAGCCCGCGAAGCGAAAGCCGCCGAGGAGACAGCTGCCAAAGAGAAGAAGGAGGCAGAGGAGCGCGAGGAGCGCGAGGAGAACGACCGGGTCCTCCGCGAACGCTTGGGTGCAGTCGAGGCCACAGACGCCGTTGAACATCACCAAAGTGCGGATCAAGGACCGATGGAAGGCGTTGAATCGACCGAGTCTGCAAATGATGGCGAGAATGCAGCACAACCAGATTCCACTCCCGCTCCTACCGACCATCAACGGGTTATGACAACTATTAGGGGCGAAGAAGTTGACGTCACAGAGCTAGGCATTGATCCAGAGTATCTTGCAGCTCTGCCTGAGGAATTCAGGGAGGAGGTGATTGCTCAGACAGTAAGTGAAAGACGATCTCAGGCACGCGAGGAGGCTACGGCCGGGGAGTCCACCGAGGTGTTCCAAGAATTCCTTGATGCTCTTCCCGAGGAGCTGCGACTGGAAATTGCCCAGCAGGAACGACAAGAAGAACGCAGACGACATCGGGAGGAGAGTCGCCGACAGGCCGCCGTCTCTTCTGGACAACCACCTGTAGCAGAGATGGATGCCGCAAGTATTCTGTTAACCTTCCCACCGGCACTGCGTGAACAGGTTCTCATGGACCAGGAGAAGACATAATGGACCAATTGACACCAGAGATGGCTGCTCAAGCCCGAGCCTTGAATCAGCATCACCCACCGCCCCCTCAGCGCCAGGGCAGAGGAACTGTCGTTGTGTCTGGGAGACCTCCAGTACAAAATGCTGGCGGTGAACGGATTGATAACAAAATTCAGCGGCGAACCGTTGTGCAGATGCTTGACAAGTCTGGAGTTGCAACTCTTGTGCGGTTAATGTTCATTGCCCATCATGGCTCTATCCGAAGCTACCTATTTAGCGTCTTTGCTGACGTTTGCGAGAATCGCCAAAATCGACTTGAGGTCATCAGCACTATTCTGCAGATTCTGCAGGAGGGAAGCCTGGATATGAACGCAGTCGAGCGTAGCTTTGGGCATCTTTCCATCAAAGCTCGAAAGCATAAAGAACGTGAAAATGAGCCAAAAACACCTCAGGGCGTTAAGAAATCCCTGACTAATTGGGGATCTATGAGCGCGCATGTTCAACAGACCAACTCAGAGACCTCTCCGTTATTAATTGTCCAGCAATGTTTGGATCTTCTCGTAGATCTGTGCACGAGAAGTCATCATATTCCTTGGTTGTTCTTGACAGAGCATGAAGTGGTTGGTTCCACTTTGAAGAGAGCATTGAATCGGAAAGGCAAGATGAAGGATTCCAAGGCACACAAATATGCCATCAACTCTTTGTTAACACTTCTGGACCGCGAGGTGGTAACTGAGAGTCCTGTTGTCATGACACATCTCGCCGACTTACTCAACCGCGTCACATTGCCACTGTTGAATCTTGAGCGCAAACGTAAAGACTCAAAGGCCACCACGGAGAAGGACAAGCCAGACCCTGTTTCAGTTGAAGGGGAACAGTCGAACGTTAATGAGCAAGCCAGTGGTAGTGCTCCAGCTGATGCCTCTACCGAACAAACACAAGCGACAGTGGAAAATGCTGCCGAAGGTGAGCTCGTCAAGGATAAAAAGGATTCTGTCCCCAAGAAGCCCAAACAGCTGCAGCCACCAATCATTCCACCTCAAAATTTGACACTGGTTGTCAAAATTTTTGTTGCCAGAGAATGCAGCTCCAAGACATTCCAGAACACCATTTCGACCATCAAAACTTGTCTGCCATACCGGGTGCCAAGGCTGTGTTTGGACAAGAGCTTGTGAACCAAGCTCGCCTCCTGAGCGAAAACATTGTTTCAGACCTCGACGACCTTTTGCCTCACATCGAGTCAGCTACGTCTGGAACTGAGATCCAGGGCGTCGCGCTATCCAAGTTCTCTCCTGGAGCGTCCGAACAGAACAAACTTTTACGAGTTCTCACGGCTCTTGACCATCTCTTTGATGGACGAAAGAAGAGTGGAGAAGGAGAAGGAGACGGAGACGGAGACGGAGACGGAGACGGAGACGGAGACAGCAACCAAACTAGACAAAACGACAAGCAGCATCTCGTCACTTCGTTGTACCACAATTCCACCTTTGCTGCTATGTGGGAGAAGCTAAGTGCTTGTCTCAAAGCTCTTCGCGAGCGGGAGAATATGCTAAACGTCGCCACAATTTTACTTCCACTTATTGAATCTCTTATGGTTGTTTGCAAGAACACTACTGCAGGTGATGATCTTTCCCAAAGCCAGACGAACAAAGAATTGGTCATCTCGAGCCCTCCGCCGGAAGCGCGGACTGCCAGCCTGTTCTTCACATTTACTGAAGATCATCGTCGCATTCTCAACGAACTAGTCCGGAACAATCCAAAGCTGATGTCAGGCACATTTGCCCTGCTGGTCAAGAATCCGAAGGTTTTGGAATTTGACAACAAGCGCAACTACTTCAATCGCAGCGTCCACTCGCAATAGCCAAAATGGCCGCCCGTCACATCCTCCTCTGCAACTATCGGTTCGCCGTGAAAATGTCTTCCACGATTCGTTTCGGTCACTATACTTCAAATCCGGCGATGAAATGAAATTCGGTAAGCTCAATATTCGATTTCACGGCGAGGAAGGTGTTGATGCTGGTGGTGTTACTCGCGAATGGTTCCAAGTGCTCGCCCGCCAGATGTTTGACCCAAATTATGTTCTCTTCACTCCTGTTTCCTCGGATCGGACTACCTTCCACCCTCACAAGCTCAGCGCAGTGAACCCTGAGCACTTGCTATTCTTCAAGTTTATCGGGCGAATTATCGGAAAGGCCTTGTACGAGGGTCGTCTCCTTGACTGCTTTTTCAGCCGCGCTGTCTACAAACGAATCTTGGGCAAGTCCGTATCTGTCAAGGACATGGAGTCATTCGATCCGGATTATTACAAATCTCTTTGCTGGATGCTGGACAACGACATCACAGACATCATTACTGAGACCTTTTCCGTGGAAGATGATGAATTTGGTGTGACCAATGTCATTGATATGATCCCCAATGGAAGAGACATTGCTGTCGTTGAGGAGAATAAACACGAATATGTCCGTTTAGTTGTGGAACACAAACTGCTTTCGTCAGTAAAAGACCAGATGGAAAGCTTTCTGAAGGGTGAGTCTACACTATTGTTTATGCTTGCCCCTGTGAAAACTTGTCAAACTTCACACAAATATACTGATCATAAAGAAAGGCTTCCATGAAATCATCCCGGCCGAGTTGATCTCCATTTTTAACGAACAGGAGCTCGAGTTGTTGATCTCTGGTCTACCTGACATTGATGTCGACGATTGGAAGAGCAACACCGAATACCAGAACTATACACCATCGTCGCAGCAAATTCAATGGTTCTGGCGAGCGGTCAGGTCCTTCGACAAGGAAGAGCGAGCCAAGTTGCTTCAGTTTGTCACGGGTACCAGTAAGGTACCCTCAACGGTTTCAAGGAACTGGAGGGTATGAATGGCATCAGCCGCTTCAATATTCACCGGGACTATGGTGACAAGAATCGCTTGCCATCTTCTCACACTTGCTTCAATCGTAAGTTGACATTGTTCGGTTTCATTCAAGAGGATGTATGGGCGAAAATGTACATGTCTAACCATATTTGGCAGAACTTGATGTTCCAGAGTATGAGAGCTACGATACGCTCCGAGCCCAGATTCTCAAAGCTATTACACAGGGCAGCGAGTACTTCGGATTTGCGTAGACAATACGCATGTTGACCGACGCGACGCCACCGAGTTGCATGGAATTCGAAGCATAGCGCATTTGGACAGGAGGAAGGGTAGACTTCACCACGGCGCCTTGGTGTTGACCGTGTCGATCATTGGCTGACAGGATCTTTTCCAGGATCGTTGGCCGTCGTATTCATGAGTTTCAATCTCTGCATCTCGCTTCTTTTCTTGGAATGTGTACATCATTTCATGAGTTGCTGGCCAGCAGCACCTCTTATAATTCACATGTACCAATTCCTCCATCCTATGGGAGATAGTTATTTAACAGACGGTCTGGACGACCTGAGGTAGGGAGGCGTGCAGGTCTCCTGCTCTTGGTGAGTTACGGAGTCGGGCATGTTTTAGAGAGGAGACAAATGCAATCATTTTAGGTGTAGAAAAAGGAACATGACACTTAGAGAGAATACAACGTTGCTTCTAAAATTTTATGGCATGTCATGCATGACATGGGGTGTTTGTGGTGCTTTCTTGCATGCTACATGCACTGTTGAGCTTATTCAACTAAATTTAGTCCACAAATGCCAATTTAGCTTTCCAAAGAAGATGCACCCAAGCATGTCATGGCAGGCTCCTTTGTCGTCGCCGATTAAGTTGGTGGATGACCCTAGTTACTATATTCCAAAGGGACATACTCTCCTGATGCAACATTTTGACACTGTCTGCGAGCTTGTCCTTCACAAAACGTAATTTCACGTCACTACGGGGAGACAGATGCCAAAAGGATGTTGGAAGAAAAGGAGGGGCGTCATGAATGCATTCTGGTATTCCGAAAAGGCTCTCTAATACATCCGTGACATGGGAATAAAGCAAAAGAAAGGCCCCCTTTCCCTCAATTTGAAATTTCCCAAGGAAGTCCCTTCGTCCTCAAGATCATTTATAAATCCTCACTCCCTTTTAAACGCATGCAATGCAGACCCGCAGGACCAAGGTATGACTTTCCACTTTTTGTTTCGAGTTCATTGTAAATAGATAACGCCAGAGACTAGTTTACTTGTGCATGGAGGAAGCGCGACGCTTGCGGGCAATGGCCTTGTGGGCCTTGACCTCGGCAACACGCTTGGCAAGGATCTGGGCATACTCGTTCTGATGGGAGATGGGCATGTTAGTGTGATTGGTAGCGATGAAGTGTCAAGCTGTTGCTGCTTGAGTGCAGATTTTTGGAGAACTTACGGCCTCGTCCTTGACCTTCTCGGTCTGGCGGCGCTTGAGAGCAGCACGGTGACGCTTGTGCTGGAGACGCTGGGGGTGACCAGTCTCTGGATCTTGGGGCCTTGGTGTAAGGCTTCTTGCCCTCACCCTTGGGCTGGACCTCGCGGCGGATAACGAACTTGCGGACCTATTTCATCCGGAGGGATCGTGATTAGTATGACTATACTTTTTATTCCTTTTGGAATATCGGTTGATTGACTCGTCGTCCCCGGGGAGAAGAGGACAGAGAAAACTTCTCGAGCAGCGAGAAGATGGATCAGGGCGTTGAATTTGTTTCGCGTCTTGCGTGAACAAGACCACGAGAGGAAGAAATAGTTTCCCTGAGGATACACCCTTTTCCAATCTCGCTTTTAATCTCGGAGATCTGAAGGCCCCTTTCCTCCCCTCGGGTCCATCTCACTCTCTATCCGGACTGCTCTAGCCAACACCGCAGCTCCGAATAGGCGATGATCGAGTATGGATTGAAGGAGGTGTAACATACATCGTCATCCTTGGTGAGGCCGAAGAACTTGCGGATCTTGGTGGCACGCTTGGGACCCAGGCGCTTGGGGTGGACGACATCGGTCAGGCCGGGAATTTCAGCGTCGCCCTGCTTGACAATGCTGAGGGCTAGGACGGACAGGTCCATGCCGACGATGCAGCCACGAACAGACTTGCGTTTGCGCTCACCAGTGCGGCGGGGGCGGTAGCATGAGTGGCCGTCAGAGAGCAGGAGGCGGACACGTCCAGGGACATGACTCCTGCTTCATAGGGAAACCCTGCTTGTCGTTTCCTCCGGTGATGCGGAAGATGTAACCCTTGAACTCGTCACCAACAGAGTCACCGGCGACTTCGGCGCCCATCTAAGTTATCGCCATGTTAGTCTCGTTTTGTACACCATCGATTGCAACGAAGATGTGTTGCAGAGACAACACCGAACGCCACGTCGATTCGCTCGACGTCTGAAGAGAGTACTCTCCAACGCTAAAGAGAAGGGGCGATGATCGGTTTCGAAACATATCCAGGCGGGTGTCTATCTCTGCAGACCAAAGATAAATGGGATTCGGGGACGTTTTTGGACGTACACGCTTCTCCATGAAGACAGCGACCTTGCGTTCATCCTCAATTTCGATTAGCTTTTGGCTGCCATTGGCAGGGTAAGAGATGTTCAACTGCAGACAGAGACAAGTTAGTAAAAATTTTGGGTCACCCAAAGTTCGTAGATGTTCCACGATTGGTGCACGAGATACTTTAGGACGAGCTGGAAAGCAGTGCAGTACTTGGGGATTTCACCCCCTCAAGAACGCCGGACAATCTTCACTCGTTCCAAAATATCAGGTGACTCTCGCGTCGGTTGTAATCGTGAAGGGCAGATTCGTACCTTCATCTTGCCAGTGTGCGATGGTGCAAGTTGACTTGACCTGGCAGGTGTGAAGCGGTTATTGAGTAATCGAGAAAGAGGGTTTTCACGAAAAAGTGGGCAAAATCGAGGAAAGTGTGTGCCGCTAGGGTTCCCATTCTCTGGGTCATCGAAAAAAATTGTGGCCAATCATAATTAGACATGGTGGGGCAATCCTCGCCTGTTGCGAACTTGTGGTCTTGCTGCTGAGCCACACAGCACCAGCCACGAAAAGGATGGTCCATTCAGTTTCGTTGGTCCGGTCCCACCTTGGGATGTTATGGACCAGCAGCTGTATGAAGTTCAATACCGCGGAGAGGCCAATTTAAACCTACATTCTCAAAAATGCCATTGCCATGTTCCGATAAATTCTTCAAGTCCTTTCCTTCTGCTCACAAAGGTCATGGCATCTGACCTACCTATTCGTGATATACATGTAGGCAGGTTGTAACCAGACAGCTCCCCACTTCATTCAGAAGTTCACGTCCAAATATCCCCTCGGCACTTACACGACGACGCGACACAGCTTTGGGCCCCGTTGAACAATATCTCAAACTGTTGTGTTCCTCCTCTCCCGTCCGTCCGTCCGTCCGTCTGTCTGTCTCATCATATCTCCATGCGAGCATTAATTTTCCACACTTTTACGCAAACCCATAATTTACGACGGCCAAGGAATAAGATCGGATCATACATACATACGTACATACATACACTCTCACGTTCATCCCACGCAAACCAAAACATGTCATCGGCAAAGCTTCACCCGCCCCGAAAACCATCCACCCCAATATCAAATCCCCTGCCGCAACTGATCCAGACGCCCTCTGGCCTCGCCCTCCTCGAACTACAGGAGAGATCAACCTGCCCCTCGACTCGTCCGGCCAACCCCTCAGAGACGCCATCGAAATCGGCCAGATCGATTTCCCAGACCACGTCCCCGGAGCAGAGGGCTCCGCGTGGATGAAGCGCGTCCACATGCACGTCGGCCAGCACCAGCGCCTGACAGGAGGTGAAGAAGCTGCCGAGGGCGATTGCCATCATTCGAAAGAGGGACAACAGATTGCTCGAGAACTCGTCGGGCACGTACTTGGAGGAAGGGGAGAATCTTGAGGTCGTCGAGATAGTCAAGTGGAAGATTTTATTTTCGAACAGGCCTGAGCCGGTGGGGACAGCGGCTGCTGTATAGAGCTTCATGATGGGGGATTTGTTGTTCTTTACCATGCCATGTTCCAGATCTCAGTCCTGTGGTAGAATAACCCATCTATCTATGCATCGGCTGGAGTTTCTACCAACCAACCAACAACCTTTCCATAGTCACTACGTTCAAATGATGGAAAGAAAAAGAAGAAAAAAAGTGATCATCATCGTCATTATCATTCATGTTCTTCTGGTGATCCCTTTCTTTGCTAACTTGCCACCATGCCGTTGCCTCCAGGGCTCGTCCTCCCCAAGCCTTCCTTGCCATAATAATCCATGGGATATACACTCCCTTATCCCACTCCTCCTTGACCCCCAAAGCAACCAATGCCTCATATGGCGTCAGAAGAGGCCTGGAAAAAGCATAGCCCCAATCGATGCTCAGTCTCGGACAAGCCACCTGCACCCAGCACTCCACCTCGTTCATCATGGCCAGCTTGCCGGGAAGATCTCACTAAGCAACAGGTTCACCCAGGAATTGCCTTGTCCTTGAGACGCTTCTCGATGAGCGCCATGGTATGCGGATTGCCCTGGCGTCCCAGCGAGCCGAGGATAAGGCCCCATCTCCTGGCCGTCCTGGCCGTGTGAATGGCACTCCGTCGGAGGGACCGCATCTCGTCGTGGCCATATGTCTCGCGGGTAAGTTTTCTCGAGTAGGGATCATATCTATACGCCGGGATGGCAGGGTTGTGAATCATGATGCTCTCGAGGTGGAACCGCCCGTCGCCGAGGTACAGGATCATATCGACGGCGTCGTCCTCCTTGAGCCGCGGGGAGGTGCAGCCCAGGATCTCTCCTTTGCTCAGGGCGCAATCTGCGGCACCAGGACGTTGAAACCAGCTGCTTCGAGAGAGCCGCGCACGCCGTGAATGGTAGCGTTGAACTGGATCGTGCCCACGACGGCAATGGTCTTGCCCGACGCAAAGTTGCGCCCAACGAGGCCAGGAGGTGGGCCGTGTCGATGCTAATGTCGACAAAGACATACAGCGTCTTGATCTTGGTGATGTCCACGGGGATGAGACAGCTGTGCGCGTAGTGGATGAGCAGATCGCATCCCAGTGCCCGAGCCGTGTAGTCATCTATGCAGCAGGCGCCGTACGTGACGTCCCCATGATGAGGGTCTGGATGCCCGGGCAGAACTGGGTCAGGGTATCCGAGATGGTGGTTGCGAAGAGGAGCAAGCCTTCTGGCATCTGGAGCGCAACCTTCCTGGCGCCGGATGTGCGGATCCTGTGAATCGTCTTGGGAATCTCGAAACTGTAGTTGGCGGGGAGGATGGCAATGGCCTCCTTGAGGTTGGGGTCTTCTAGAATCTCGGCCGGCACCCTGTTCAATAGACGAGGGGCTCTTCTTGGTTTGGAAGCTGCAAGAATAATCTGTCAGCCAAATGTTTGCCTTTCTTTCTTTCTTTCTTTCTTCTTCTTCCCTCTCTCTCTCTCTCTCTCTCTTTTTTTTTTTTTTTTTTTGCGTCTCCCCGCCTCAACTTCTTGACATCCACATCCCTCAACATGATCAATCACTGTTCCAGCGAGAAGCAACCGACCTTGAACAGCACCACTTTCCAGCTCTGTGCTCGCCGGGCCATTCTTTGCCGCCGCCTCTGCAGCCGCCCTCCTTCCTACAAAGCGCTTCTTGGGCTGTTTGGTCACGGGCATGCGGCGCATGCTCGTTGGGTTGCTGAGATTCATGAGCCTGAGCGAGCTGGGCCTCTTCAATATCGGCTGCAATGCCGAGATCGACTTGTGCTCTGTCGTCCTCCATCTGGGTAGGGAGGGGAGATAATTTGTTATTGAGGAATGCTGGAATTCTTTCAATTATATTCGAGATTGTATTTTTTTACTTTTTTTTCGAATAAACTTGTTCATGCAGGGAAATTCCGCGACAATCAAACTCATGTCGAGGTTGTGCGGGTTGTGAGTTTTCATGGCCCCAGTCCTGCGATTGGTCAGAGACAACAAGCAAACAATTACTCGCAACACCGGGGCCTTCCTCCCGTCTTTCACCAACAATCTCTGCTTTTCTCAAATGCACTCCGACATGCTCAAGGAATCTACACAGCAGCACAATATTTACTCCCCATCATTGCCACATCATTGCCATGTAATTAAGAATATACTTGTCGTTATTAAATACGTTGGAGACAGTTCCCCGACACGTTGCTCTGCAGTATGCTACCAACTCCCCCGCGGGACCCATTTTCTAAGACAACTTCTTGTCATCATGATGACCCTTCAAGCTGAACCTGTACTTGGCCTGCAGCACATAGGATCACCGCCAGGCTCGTAAATCTGCTTGCTGCTCCTCATCCACTCCGGATGGTTGACTCCATCAATGTAGTCCTGGACCTCGAGCACGAGACAGCCGTATCTGGCAATGGTACGGGGAACTTGTCGCCCTCGGCGCCCTGGGTCTTCTTGAGAGCCACGGAACCGTTCTGGCCGCTGCAAGAGTACATCTGGAAGGCGTCTTGGTTGGTGTAGATGTCGAGTTGGATGCCGGACCAGTCGGACGAGAGGGTGGCGACGGGCCTGCTTGCGCCAGTCGTAGGGACCGAGGGCGCCGCGGTTGTTGATGTAGCAGTTGTCTACACGAGAGAGCACGTTAATAAATAGTCTGCTTTCCCGTTTCCATACCCTGGCGCTCATCCTTCTTCTTCCTTCTTCTTCTCTTCTCTCTTCTCTTGTCTCTTGAAGGGACTCGGGGAGGGAGGGAGGGGGAGGGAGCAAGTACTGACCATAGCCGGTGCAATTGAAGCCACAGTTGCCCTTCATTCCTCGTCGCCCCAGGACGCCCCAATCTGCTTGGGCTTGCTCCAGAAGTCATTGACGCTCCCATTCTTGTTGGGCAGAAGCTCGCCTGTGGGGATGAGAATGTTGTCGACGCCCACGCGCATACCTGCATACGGCATGTGCAAGGTGTGGTTGAAGATCTGATTCGTCTCATTGTTGGCGAACCCATCCAGGTTCCAGTAGGTATGGCTGCTCAGCATGATGGGCGTCTTCTTGGTCGTCGCTTCGGCCACCATCTTGAGGTCCCAGTCCCTCCCGTTCAGGGCATACGTGATGATGGAGGCGACTTCTCCGGGGAAGCCCTCCTTCCCATCGGGATCGACAAAGGAGAATGTGATGCTGTGGTTGGTGTGCGAGACGACGGTGAAGTTGCGCCAGTCCCAGCCATCGGGGCCGCCGTGCAAGGTGTTCACGCCCTCGGGATTCGCCTCGGTAGGGTTCTCGTTGGGCATGATCTTGTACTTTACGCCGTCAATCTCAAAGGTAGAGTTCCTGATGCGATTGGCATAGCGGCCCGGCACTCCGCCAAAGTGAGGGTGCTGCTTGTCCTCGCCGTAGTACGAGGCGTTGTCGAAGCCGGCGACGATGTCGCGCTCGATGCCATACTGGTCCTTGACCATGAAGTTGGAGACGGACGCTCCGTAGGCGATGAAGGAGGCCGAGATGCCATCGCCGTAGATCCAGTACTTGCCGTCCTTGTCCGGCTTGGGGGTCTTGTCGGTATTAGTATTGGTGTCGGTGTCGGTGTCGGCGTCGGCGGCGAACGCCATGGGGACGGCAAGGGCAACGGCCGCAAGGGCCAAGAGCCGTGCAGTCCACTTCATGACGAGGCGATCAAGGCGTGTGAATTCCTCTGAATTGGATAGAGGAGAACGACTTCAATTGACTTGAATTGTGAAGATAGGAAAACAGGTTGGCTTTTACGCCCCTGCGAGTTGAGAGCCAAAGACGCGGTGCAGCGTACCCACTAACACCAGAGTGTCTCACAATTCAATTCAAAAGCCTCTAGACATTGGTCTACCGTGGTCTGCCGTGGTCAGGTGTTGTGTTGGCGCACACACGAAAAGGAAACAACAGACTTGAATCCTGAACCACAAGCGACAAGAGATGGGCGAGAACCGAAGCCAACAAGTCCGGGGAACAACGGCGTGTTTATAAGCTACTGCAACCAACGCTAATGACACAATGATCCACGGTTCAATCTTTCCCTCATTTTCGAGAATCCAAGCCTGCATCTGGCGTCACAAAACTGCGGTACCACGTGCGTGCACCCACACAGCCATCGATCGAACCTAACCTTGCTCTCCCCCTTCCCCGAAGCCTGGTCTGGTTGTCAATAATGGAACGAATGTAGTGCTGATCAGTGAGGTGCGGACGCCAACAAGTCTCACATCGTCCAAGAACGAGATCAGCCTCTCCTGCAAACGGACAAAAACAGACCCCGACCAACAAACACCAACAAGCCTTGTCGTCCTCTCCTTTCCTCCATCTCCGCATCTCCGCACGATGTCGCCCCGCTTTTTCAGCCAAACCGCAGGGGGCTCACGTAGCCGCGCCCATCAAGCGTTCATCGCATCGCATCGCAGGGCTCCATAATAAACTAATCTAGTGCGTAGAGGGTACGATTATTAAGACATTTAAGACCCTCTTTGCCCCTCTCTCTGTATAGCCTCTTTTCGCCATGTGTGGATAGCCTAAATAGCTGAATTCATCATCATGACTTTCCACACCCGTCTCGCATGTGGCAACTACCGAGCGAGCGGAGATTGGCGGAAGGGAAGGCATAGCTGCCCTCCGGAAACTCCATTATCTCGCAGTCTGGATCCGGAGCTCGTCAATCCACAGCGATCAATGGCGCGAAGCAGTGGGCCGTAGCCTCGGGACAGACAACGCAACGCGGTGGTGTCTTCATGGTATAATAGCGTCATCGGCGTCGCCCTCAGGACGTTGTCGGAAAGCATACCTAGATAAGAACTGGAAATTGAGGGGCCGAGTTCGTAGAAAGCCACGCCGAGTCGTAGTTCATGGCTAGAACTCGACAAGTTAATTTGGCCGGAAGCAGTTCTTTGAGCCAGTTGAAGGGTTTGTCGGGATATGCGCGGCTGTCGATGGGGTTATTCTTCGGCAACCAAGCCCAGGCATAATCTGCAACGACGTCTAGAGAGAGACTGTCAATACACGGCAAAACGGTGCCGAGGTAGGAAATCAACAGAACCGTATATTCGCCTGCTGCAGTTTCCGTCGATCGATGGTTTTAAGCTGATGCTTCTGCTGACAGGATGCTCTATTTTCGATCCAGCTCCTCGACAGCAGGAACGAGGATACTGCATGCGCGTCCCGACACGACCGCGACTGGCTCCTTTCGCTCTTGCCCTTCGTTATACCGCACAGAGTCGAGTGACTTAGCCCCAGCTGGCCACCATGTCACGGCCTGTCTCGCGCTGGGGACACCAGAAAGCCGTTTCACCGGATCAATACTTCCACGCTATATATATATAGCCTGGAGCCAAGATTGCAGTAGCTATCAGAACTCTCCTCGAGAAGGCCGTGCTAGGGGGTATCTCCATTTTGGATATGAGGGGTACGGGCTATGAATACATTTTTACATAAACCAAAATCACTCCTCAGGTCAAAGTTTAGCTGTTCCAACTAGCCTCAGCACAAACTCGTATACTCCAAGAGTGATGACTGCTGACGGAACAGACCGTATGAGATGCGGTGTTAGACCGCCATAAAATCCACGCCAACCATCCAACTGCCGAATAATTCTGAAGCACTGAAGGAGCCCAGAGTATCCTGGGTGCCCTCTCTCGGCTGGTGTTTGGCGTAACCGTGTCCTGACAACCTACAAAATGATTAGAACGAATGAAATGACTGGCACGAAGATTTTACCTCATGAGGATAAGTCAGCAGAACAGCTGCTACTTTAGCACAACCGGCGGCGCCACTGGTACTGATCCAATTGGCAGCCTCACCAAGAGCAGTCATGTTCGCGTCTTCAAAGCTGGCTAGCGATCGACAGAAAGCTGCCTTCAGGTGCTCATAAAGCACAAGATGAACGACAGTTTCGGCTGTGCCCAGATAACTCGCACTCAGTCCTCGGTAGAACCCCTGTATGCCTTCGGATCGAACAACTTGCCGCATACAGTCCCAACTGCCCTTGTATTGGCGCATCGAGACCCCGCCGCACGACTGGGTCGTATTATCAAGTTGTAACCTAGTCTTCACGAGCCAAATTGGATTCGTTACAGTTGCAGTAGACAGGCCGGCGGCGACAGCGGCCAGAGCATGCACAGTCGGCTTGTCGGGTCTGGCGTCTAGGTACCGAACGGCGAGCTGTTTGCAGTTGCCATACACGTAGAATTTGACGGCGGTGGCAGGAACAACGCCGGCTAAGCTGGGTCCCAGCCCGCGGAACAAACCACGCCATCCCTCGCGTCCCCGAATTGTACCAATGGTACAGAATGTGTCGTAAACATGCCGAAAAGGATTTCTGATCGGTCGGGATCTGGAGTTCGATGCGTCTGATGCGAGGAAAGGAGTGCGATGCAGGTCTGATTGAAGTCGAGTTCTCAATACGTCAAGGGGGAAGTAATGGTCGCTGTCACCATGCCACCCGTCCTGAGAATGTGTTATTACTTCGCTGCTGAGCACCTTCGAAGGATTATTAGACCTTACGCGCCGGCCATGAGGTGTACCCAGGGTTGCACCTGAGCTGCCTTTGTCTTCTCAGCTGCAGGCTGCAGTAGCTGAGGAGATTCATCGTTATCCTCGACCATGATATCTTACAATCCTTGAATTACAGAGCGGGAAGTAGTAGAACTTTTGGGCCGGAAGTTTTGCTAGCGCTTCGGGTCGGCAGAATCAAATTCCGAAATTGACAAAGAGTTGCGGATATGATACGTTTGCTCTAGGGAATTCAAGCTTTTAACGACACTTCGCCGAGCAGCCACGCCAGCCCTCGTTAAAAAAAAAAAAAAAAAAAAAAGAATATGATGGCAATGGTTATTTCGGCTTAACAAACATCACTTTTTGGTTCCTGATCCACCACACTCCGAACGCTTAGTTTCTCCAGTCGTACCACAATGGAAGCAAGTGTATGGTTCGCTAGAGGTTGAGCCGGTACCAGCACAGCCCCAACACTTCTCCTTACCAGTCCCACCACAAGACGTGCATGTAGCCATTTTAGGTGATTGGTCTGGATTTCAAAAATGTTACTCCTGATTAATAATAAGAACGGAATGATGGTTCGAAATCGTTACCTTGAATCGAATCGTCAAGTTGTTTCCAACTTAAAGTTGTCTGATTGGTCATAGATATTCAGCTACAATTTTTTGCGCTGGGAGAGACTGCAACAATCACAGCCCATTCTTTACACAAAACACAATAAACCACCATGCAGAGGTGCGACAAGACATGTACCGCATGTTTGCTGCACGAACTTGTAATAGGACAACTGGACGGATCGAGTGGAGAGGCCCCGAGGAGGTCCAAGTCGTGGTTTGCACGTGAAAAAGACCCATCTCAGATCTGCGGACCGTTCTGCATCTCGCCCTCGTGCCGGAGCGAGCGTATTTTTCACACAGCGGACGACGGATTACTCCGTACATCAACTCCTCATGCTGTTATAGTAAACTGCCACTTTGATTGTGTCTTCTCGAATACACACAACACGAGAAAAGAAGAAAAACTAAAACCCCATACTAAAAATCACGAACGGACTCTTGTTGGCACGTTAATTATACACAGACGCGCGCCCAGCATAAGACAGTCCTTTCGCAAACCGAAGCTGATCCATGTGTCCCTGAATGCACATTCGTTGTCTATTACACTGCCTTCGAGAACTTTAATAAGTTTTAAAAAAACCCCGCTGTTGCACGTATCTTCCATCCCCCACAGTCAGTGGCCATGCACCATTGGTCGAGTGCTCATTTATGCGTCAATCAGGTTCCCTTCAGTCTGTTGCTGATCATTCGCACTCGTGTCAGCTCGGGCCTTGCCCTTTGACTTGGCATCCTTCTGGGCACGCTGGTAGAATTCGTTCAAGACCTTGGCGGGGATTCGGTTAAGAAGGTCCTTGGGGAAGATTCGCAACAAGCTCCACGCCAGGTCCAGGGACTCAAAAATGCTTCGTGATTCGTATGCGCCTTGATTGATAAACTGTCGCTCAAACTTTTCCAAGAACTCCAGAGACAGCTTGTCTTCGGCAGACAAGGCTTCCTCGCCAACGACTGCCTTCATGGCAGCGGCATCGCGACCAATGGCATACTTGGCATACAGCTGATTCGACACATCGCCGTGGTCCTTGCGAGTCATTCCCTCTCCGATGGCCGACTTCATCAGACGAGACAGTGATGGAAGCACGTTGATGGGTGGGTAGATACCACGGTTGTATAGGGCTCTGTCGACGAAAATCTGTCCCTCAGTGATATAACCGGTCAAATCGGGAATAGGATGAGTGATATCATCGTTGGGCATGGTCAAGATGGGGATCTGAGTAATGGATCCATTACGACCAGCAACACGACCAGCACGCTCGTAGATGGTAGACAAATCGGTATACATGTAACCGGGGAAACCGCGTCGTCCGGGGACTTCTTCTCGAGCAGCCGAAACTTCACGGAGCGAATCGCAGTATGACGAGAGGTCGGTCAAGATGACAAGAACATGCTTCTCCAGCTGGTAGGCGTAGTACTCGGCGGTTGTGAGAGCAAGACGAGGAGTAATAATACGTTCGATACTAGCATGTTCGTCAGCACCATTCAAACTGGCGGGGCAAATATGCCATATTCTCCAGCGGACCCAGAATGGCGAGTTCCAAACTTACGTAGGATCGTTTGCAAGGTTAAGGAACAATGTGGTACGTCCCAAACTGCCGTTCTCCTCGAAATCACGGGTAAAGAATCGGGCGGTTTCAAGTTCACACCCATGGCACCAAACACAATGGAGAAGTTCTCTTCATGGCCGTCATGGACGCCCTTGTTCGTGACACCCTTCTGCTTGACAAGACCGGCCTGTCGACAAATCTGGGCGGCAATCTCATTGTGTGGGAGACCAGAAGCGGAGAAAATAGGAATCTTTTGCCCTCGGGCAATCGAGTTCATGGTGTCAATGGCGGAAATACCAGTGGAGATCATTTCCTCGGGGTATTCCTATTCGCAGTTAGTATTCCCGTCGTCGTCGTCGTCGTCATCATCATCATCGTGCTTTCAGTGGGCTCATCTGATCATCGTGGTGTAGCAACGTACGCGAGAGTAAGGGTTGATAGGACTTCCGTTGATATCGAGGTACTCCTCGGGCAAGACCTTGGGGCCCTTGTCGATGGCGCGACCGGATCCATCAAAGATACGACCAAGCATGTCCTCCGAGACACCAAGCTTCAAACTTTCACCGGTGAATTCAACTCTTGTCTGTATATATGTCGTCAGCTACCAAACAGTCCCATTGATTGCTACTCAGGCACCAGCGCCCTACCTTCTTCACATCAACACCCGAAGTGCCCTCAAAGACCTGTTATATTCCGTCAGTTGCGCGGCAATACACCAGTGCCGTAGCGTAAAGAAGAATACCTGAACCACAGCTCTGTCACCTATTGAGGGGTTATCAGTACAACCCCAAAGCATTCCCCATAAAAAAGGGAGTATAATCAACATACCTCGAGCCTCAAGAACCTGGCCAGACCGGACAGTTCCATCAGGCAGCGTCAGTGACACGATTTCATTGTATCTCGGGAATTTGACCTATTGACGCCATCGTTAGCATCCGCCATCGCCATCGCCATCGCCCAAGACCTTCCCAGCCCACAGGAGCGCAAGATATGTATCCTACATTCTCAAGGATGACCAGCGGACCGTTGACACCACCAACGGTGTTGTATCGAATTCGCGGTACGACCGAGTAAGATGACGACTCGCGGGGTCTCCCATTATGGCTCAAGACGAACAAGCTTCGGTGGGGTTGGACGGGTACGAAAAGGCGTCGGGCGGCAAGGTGAACTGATGCACGTAGCTGAGGACCCTGAGTCTATTTTAAAAAGAAAACAAGGCTTTGATTCGGAAGCAGCTGTTGCAGGGACGATGGGTTCGGTTCCGAAGCTGCTGACAAGGAGAGAACGAGTTGATTATGAGCCTCGAGCTAGACCGATCGGGCGAGGTTGGAGGAGGCGAGGTTGAACTTGTCTGGCCGTAGGTGGAGCCCTCTCCAGTGACTTCAAGCCAGTGAGTGGGCTCAGCCGGCTGGGCTTGGGGGCCGTTGCATGCAGCTCGTCGCTCCGACCGACAACTAGTTGGGCCTTGACAAGTGACATCACATGACTCTGGTGATGAGTTGAATTGTATGCCCCTTCCGAGTTGGGCGTCGACTACTACCATGTACATGCAGCTCGTACCCGTACTGGATAGAATGTTGACATCCTTTAATTTACTTGGTCTTGTTTGTTTTTGAGTTCAACTTGAGCAACAAGTTTGATCATGGTTGTGGCGTAATGACATTCGAGCCATTCAGTTATATCGATGAAAAATTCAAAGTACCATGTATTTATTCGAAGCCATTTGCCCAATTCTTCTCAATCCTGACCCTTGGTAGCTCCAGCCGTAGCTCGCGCCCTTGCGCCAAGAACGGCCTTGCCAACCGTGCTATCGTTCGACTTGCCCAACTCGGTCGTGATCCAATGCCCGATATCAGACATCGCATCCAGGTCAATTCCCGTATCCATACCCAGCGTCTCCATGAAGTAGACCATGTTCTCCGTAGCAACGTTGCCAGTAGCCCCGGGGCTATAAGGGCATCCACCGAGCCCGCCAACACTACTGTCAAACGTCCTGATACCGTGTTCCAGAGACACGGCCGTATTCACAAGCGCTTGCCCGTACGTGTCATGGAAATGCATAGCAATATCCTCTGTTCGAATTCCCGCGGCGGACATGCATCTCAGAAGTGCGCTCGTGCGGGGCGCTGTGCCCATTCCGGTGGTGTCACCCAGAGAAATCTCATCAGCACCTGCTTCGAGAAGCTCGGTGGAAATTTCGGCCACCTTGTGGGGTCAACGTCGAATCCTTCAAAGGGACAACCTAGGACCACTGATACATAGGCTCTGACTCGCAAGCCCAGCGCCTTCGCGTCTTGAATCACGGCCTTGAATCGCTCCAAAGATGTTTGGATGTCGCAGTTCAGATTTTTTGCGAGAAGCTCTCGGTGGCTGCGGCAAAGACGGCGATTTCAATGGCAGGTTTTGGCTCACCCTTGCTGTTGATTTGTGGATCAAGTTCCGTAGAGAATCTTCCCGGGTTGGCTCTGAGGATATCGGCAGCGTTCTGTAGGCCCCTAGTATTGGGGCTGAGGAAAGAGTACGTCATTGGGACAGGAGCTTGCAGCTTGCTCTGCAGGATGTGCTCCAGGATATCGCTAGAATTCGCCATCTACATGTCCCAGCAAAATTAGAATGACTCCTTTCAGAAAGAGTGCAAACGTAGACGCCGTATGCTTTCATGACAACCAACCTGTGGGACCCATTTGGGGAGACAAAGACCCAGCCTCAATTGTAGAAACACCTGTTCTAGCCAATCGTTCAATCAGCTCGATCTTGGTTGCGAGCGGAATGGCCTTCTTCTCGTTCTGCAAGCCATCACGGGGACCAACTTCAACTAGCTTGACCTTGTTATTCGGCACAGCTTGCTGGCTGCTGGCTGTCGCGAAGCCTCGTCGTAGATGAAATCGGGACTGCTGGCACGCTCTGCATACTGCTGACCTAAGGAGAGTCATATTGTTTTTTTTTTTTTTTGTTTTTTACAATGGCACTGGCACTGGGGCACTGACGTGCATGTCCAGAAAGAATCGTTGGAAGTTCGAGTGCAGTCGGCCTGTTTGAGATGAGAACCGAGTCGCGTAGCATCGGCTTCTACCCCGGCCCGTCGATCGGCCGACCACCATGGAGCCAACCCCGCCGCGTCAAAGCCGACACAACACTTATTAATAATATATATTACTCCGTACGTATGAAATACGATACACAGTATAAGGAAGGGCACCACAAAAACCATGTTCGAAGAATATTTCAAAGTCACGACGTGTTTTCGCAGATGTACACTTGCATAGCTGTCATATCTACAGATTGTTCTCTGACATTAAAAACTGGGTTTGGCTATAAGTTGGTAAGGAACAATACTCCTATGAAGGGGCTGGGTATGAGACCAGAAATTGAAAAGAGTCACTGGCGCCTCATCACTCTTTTTGTGCGGCGCTGTTTAATATTCGGCCTCGAGCTCCTCCTCGCCCATGGAGTCGGCGGCAACCTCCTCGTAATCGCGCTCCAAAGCAGCCAAGTCCTCACGGGCCTCAGAGAATTCACCTTCCTCCATACCCTCACCGACATACCAGTGCACAAAAGCGCGCTTGGAGTGCATCAAATCGAACTTCAAAGACAGAGAGCTCCAGGCCTCGGCGATGGCAGTCGTGTTGGAAAGCATACAGCTGGAATTAGACTGTTAGCAACTGGCGCTTTCAATTTCCAAACAGTACAGGAGGGGTAAAACTTACACAGCACGGTTAACCTTGGCCAAGTCGCCATTGGGGACGTTTTCGGGAGCCTGGTAGCAGATACCAAGCTTGAAACCAGTAGGGCACCAATCAACAAACTGAATAGTACGCTTGGTCTTGAGAGAAGCAACAGCAGCGTGTGTGTCGTTGGGTACGACGTCACCACGGTACAGCAGGCAGGTAGCCATGTACTTGCCGTGACGGGGGTCACACTTGACCATCTGGTTGTTGGGCTCGAAGCATGACATGGTGATTTCTTGGACCGAGTTGGCCTCGTGAGCAGCCTTGGCAGCCGAAATGACGGGAGCGTAGGCAACGAGAGGGAAGTGGATACGAGGATAGGGCACCAAGTTGGTCTGGAACTCGTTCAGATCAACGTTGAGGGAGCCGTCGAAGCGGAGAGAAGCAGTAATGGAAGAGACGACTATTCGGAAAGAATGAAAAAAAAATCACGGTTAGCTGGCCCACGCACTGAAGTGGATGAAAACTATCGAGAAACTAGTCGTCCATTATAACTTACCCTGAGCAATCAAACGGTTCAAGTTCTCGTAGTTGGGGCGCTCCAGACCCAAGTTGCGGCGGCAGATATCGTAAATAGCTTCGTTATCGACCATGAAGGAGCAGTCGGAGTGCTCCAGGGTGGTGTGCGTGGTGAGGATGGAGTTGTAAGGCTCAACAACAGAGGTGGCGGTTTGAGGAGCAGGATAGACGCAGAACTCGAGCTTGCTCTTCTTGCCGTAGTCGACGGACAGGCGCTCCATCAAGAGGGCACCGAAACCGGAACCAGTACCACCACCGAAGGAGTGGAAGACGAGGAAACCCTGAAGACCAACGCAGTTGTCGGCAACACGACGAATCTTGTCGAGAACACCTCGATGAGCTCCTTGCCAACAGTGTAGTGGCCACGGGCGTAGTTGTTAGAAGCATCCTCCTTGCCAGTGATCATCATCTCAGGGTGGAACAGGTTGCGGTAAGCACCGGTGCGGACCTCATCGACGACATTGGGCTCGAGATCGCAGTAGATGGCACGAGGAACGTACTTGCCCTGACCTGTATATCGAGATTACATTGTCAGCCCATCTCCTCAACTAATAACGGCGATGCCTCAGGGGCTAAAGGGGGAGCGTCGTCGGATTTTTGTCTTTCGTACCAGTCTCGGAGAAGAAAGTGCTGAAGCCCTGATCGGGGTCCTGAGCCTTGCGCTCCTCGGTGAGATAACCATCAGGCTGTCATGAAGTCGTAGTCGTTAGCCATGGCGTTCGAGTGGATGGAGGTGTTTGTCAAGTCAACAATGGTGTTGAGTTACCTGGATACCGTGCTCGAGGCAGTAAAGCTATCCAAAAAGTTAGCCCATACACACACAAAGTTCAATAATACATTCAAGTTCAATCAGACGTACCTCCCAGCAGGAATTGGCGATCTGGCAACCAGCCTGGCCGACTGTGTGCGTACTGTTAGCATTTCTTAAAGGGGGCGGCACCGCAAGCGATGGATGCAGCAGCGGTGAAGCAAAAAGACGCGTTGTGGCAGAGGCCAAAAATGAGGGGCAACTCCTTACCGTTGATGCTGATAACCTCACGCATGATGAAGGATTGCGACGCAAGAATGAGGATTTACAAAATAATATGGATGGGTGGACGAAAAGACGGGAGAGATGGTAGAGTAAAGAATCAAGGCCGACAAAGGGACTCTCTATTTTTCTCGCTGCACGGAACGGGAAATCGTGTGAGGTTGGGAGAAGTCTCGGTGCAAGGTGCGTGACGGGGCGCCGGGTGAAGGAAAATAGGTGGGGAAAATTTGGGCGGCCAGGGGAGGGGGCGAGGGAGATGCGTTGCTTGCTGTCTGGGGATTTGTTGATTTCCTCGTCGTGCCTTGAAACAGGCAAGCGCGTCTGCGAGGTTCCCTGCTGTTCCCTGCTGTCGCTCACCGCTCTAGGCTGGGCGATGGGCCGAACACAGGCTGGCATAGGCTGGCTGGCAGTGCTGTTTGGGGCTGTTGGGGCTGTTGGACCCGCTCATCACCTTGCCGAGATGGGCACTTCGTTTCTGGCACTGTGACCTGTTTACTTTTGTGTTATTGCTTCATTTGAAGAGAATCCACATCTCGCGCTGCACAGTACATACGACTCCTGTCCACCGGCTCCAGCTTCCCGCTCTTCCGGCCAGTCCATGTTGAAGTCGAGCGCTGCAGAATCGGTAATATGCGACGAACGCTTTGAACTTGGGACCAAAGGTGACCAGCCATAAAAAGCAAAAGAAAGGAGAAAAATTCAGGCCAAATAGCCATCAGAAAATACAAGTAAGACATGGTGGCAAGGGTTCAGAGCCTTGCCATTGTGTTTTGCATCTGGGGCTAATACACTGATTTTTTTATTAAAAAAAGAAATTAAAAATGAACAAGCCAGAGCCTAACATCATTCACAGGGACCAGAAAGGTGCACCCTCCTTCATTACATGTACTAACAAGCTCAGATGGACACAATGCATATTACATAATACCTGGATACCACCTCAGTTTAACCCATGCCAACATCTCGCGCCCGTCAATACGTGATCAAGTACAAGTTTCGTTCGCTCTTCAAGTCCCACGTCATCGCGGCACCCAAGAGCCATGCTCCAGATCCTATTTCTCCTGCACACCCTAGCGCAAGTCGCCGTCGCCAACGTCGAAAAGATAACATTCGCCGGTCCGCCACCGAGCACCACCTCCACACTTTCCTCACTCAACATTCACACCTCACCCACAACGACGCGTCTATTCGCACGACATTGATCGCGCATTCACATCCCAGCAATCTGGCCCGCACGGACTGTCATCATGGCTTCTTCTCACAAACCTGACTGAGAGTCAGAGATATGAATTACGAATCTGCTGGTCGGCCCTGGTGAGTGTTTCCTGTTCCTTCCTTCATGACGCCGTGGTGTTATATATAATCCTGTACACGAAGGAGGCACATGTCTCATGCTCTCGAGATAGGAACCGACGCGTTTCGATATCAAAGCCCATACTCTGGATGTAGTGCTTGGGAACCCTGGACTTCTCCAATCGTTGAACACATTTTCAGCTTTGAGGCGGGATGCTCCGACAGTGCAAAGATCGACTGCTGGACTCCCGGATAGCCCTTCACTGCTTGTTGAGATTCAAGCAGCTGCCGACTACTTCACCGACGACAAAGAGTTAATGTCTAACCCACCGCCAGTACTAGTTGATCTCATATTAGACCCATTCTTGCTCAACGTGCTTCCACATTCTCTCTTCCCAACCGTGTGCTATCTGCTTCTCTTAAGCGTTGCCACCTGGTTCATGGCTCGATGGGTCTCGTCTGGCTTGCTGTCCGTAGCAAATTTACCGGACAGCCAAGTGAAAAAGGAAAATTGAAAGGCATTACAATTGCCTCGAGTCGTGAGCTGCATGATTTTGTTTCTTCGGTAACTATCAAACACGGCACCAATTCAATGCGATCTAGATACATAAGAAAAATATTTCACATCCGTGTAAACCTCGTTTCACCTCGTCGTTACTCATTGTTTCTCTACTCCGTACAAAGGGCCGTCTGAGCCGGGTTGGGAGAAAAAAAAAAAAAAAAAGACACAAGTGCAGATTCCAGGAGACAAGCACGCCATATAGGCCCGGAATCATCACGACCGCCTCCGTGGTAAACCTCAGTCACATCCTCTCGAGCGAAGCATTTTGCCTCACCAGTTTTTGGTAGATGTTCTTCGTCCCTCTGCGTTTACAAAAAAAAAAAAAAGACATGGCCCAAACTTTGTCGACTCGGATCAATTCCAATACAGTCAAGTCAAACCTACTCCGTATATGGCAGATCAATAATGGCCTCCGCCGTACTGTTGACCGCCTTGGTAGGACTGGTTGCTGCCACCGTATTGAGACGAGTTGTGCCCACCGTGTGGAAGCGGACCGTAGTTATGATGATGGTGCTGTTGCGGAGCCCCGTAATTGGACTGTCCACCAGGGTATCCTCCTGGCGCTCCATGTTGTGCGCCGGGGTATCCACCAGAGTAGCCTTGGCCGCCATACGAGGACTGATTTTGCTGTGGCTGCTGGTGTCCTTGATAACCTCCTTGGTAGCTTGTCTGCTGATTTATCTGATTTGGGGAGTGTCCCTGCGGCGGGGGCGGAGGGTATGACTGAATACTTTGGGAGCTATGCTGCTGATGGTGTTGGTGTTGGTGGTGTTGGTGTTGGGTTGGGCTCGAAGAGGTATGAGACGAGTGAGACGAATGAGGAGGCGCCGAGGCGGAATGCGAGGTCCCCGGCGGATTGTACGTCGGCGCACTGCCGCCAGAGTATGTGCCGGCTCCGGAGTTGGAGTATCCGAAGTTTTGGTTCTAAGATTTGGGTCGAGCGCGTTAGTTGGGAATACGCTTCTTGGATCAATGTCGCTGACGCCGGCGCGAGGCATATCGTGACGAGATGTAGACTTACACCATGAGACGACTCCTTGCCTCCAAACATTGAAGCAACGCCACCAAAGACGGCTCCGGCAAGACCGCCCTGGTGACTAGGTTTGTTGTTCTGTCCGCCATGATAGTTTTGGGGCGGATTGGGTTTTTCTGAGGGCGAGAAGAGGTTCGAGGCGAGCTTCCCCGCCAGTTGTCCAGCTAATCCGTTTCCGCCGCTGTTTCCACCACCATGACCGCCGCCACCGCCGCCGCCGCCGCCGCTGCCACTGCCACTGCCACTGCCACTGCCACTGCCACCGAGAAACTGGCTTGCCAATCCTCCCAGGCCTCCCAGGCCTCCGCCGCCCGATGATTGTTTTTTGCCGCCGAGGATAGCGTTCATGGCCATGGTCTTTGAACAGAGTCGGAAACACAACGTTAGTACATGTGCGACTCTCGGCCCTCGGTAAGATTCGGTAGAGCGCGCCGATGAATGCGAAAACTTACACCAATGCCTCGATCACCGGCCGGTCCATCCGCGCCCCTCGTTCCGTCCGCCATGATGGGCTCCATGGTGCCGTCGGGATGCTTGACCGTCTGAGAACCATCGGGATGGGTGATGAGTTGGGGGTGGGGAGCGCCGTATGGGTGTTCGACGGCCTGTCCGGGCGTGCTGCCCGTTTTCGCAGCCCGCGTAGGTATCTCCCATTGAGATGCACCGGTTGCAAGCTGGACGTAGTAGTACTTCTTGCTGGCACCATCCCACTGCGCGATCCAACCTGGAGGAAGTGAAGGAGGGGCAAACGAGGGACCCTCGTTACTTGGTGACGTTGGGCCGGCCATGGCCGTGGCGGTCGCGATCGCAAGGGTCGAGATGGAGCAACAGATAGTGGCGTGAGGCAGAAAAGATCGTAGAAGGGTTGGAGATGGAGATGGAGTAGGAAAGGAAGCAAGGAGATAAGTGCCCCAACGAACGGAAACGGGGTTGATGAGTTGGAGAGCGCGAGGAACGGCGCAGGCCTAACAAGCCCCACGGGTTACTGCTTGATGTTATTATGGAGAGAGCTGGGGAGGGGGAGGGGGGTGGGGATGTGGGCCAGTGCACTCGCTGTTGCTGTTGCTGTTGCTATTATTGCTATTATTGCTATTATTATCGCCGTTACTGTATTAAATTTTTGGGCGGGCGGCCTCACGAAATCAAAATCCACATGCACCCTGCCAACAACTACCTACCCTACGTGCTGCGTGCCTACTATTTACTAGCAAGATTTCAACACCCCGTCGGTTCAGTGCGTATCATGAGGCGCATGATGAAGCACAGCCCCGATACCACCCAGCCATCTGCCATTCTTGGTTGTGGTACGCTTCTTCCATGAGAAAGGGACGAGCCGAGTGACACGAGCCGAGTGCTGCTGCTTGTGTCTCCTCGACTGTACTTGTCAATCAACTGGCTCAGCAGGCACCTTTTCCTTCAAATTACGCATTGCACCCAAACAACGAGCAAAATCACAAATAGCGACACCAGAGACGACATCTGCCTCATGTCATCTTCGTGGATTCTGAAAACTGTTTCTTTTTCTGGCTAGGCTACCTCACGTTTACCCCATTCTCCGCCCCCTCAACGACTACTTGCAACTATCCTAGCTTGATTCACAATAAAGCCGCCAAAGTCATGGATGTCATGACGTCTGGCGGGCATCAAGTGTAGACGACGTACCGCTCGTACGCACCCACCCAGAAAAATATGTTCCTAATTTTGACAAAAGAACGAACCCGGCAGCAGTTATTGTAGTAATAATCCTGACCCAGTTTCTTCAGCAGCTTTGCAGTGCTCTCAAGTCAAAGCTCCTCCTCTTATCATCAAGACAAGGGAGGAGGGGAGTCGCGAAGAGCCCGGAACTTTCAGCACATGTCGGTGGCAAAACAGCCACGGCAGGGCGACCAACTCACAGGTGCGGCGCGGCTATACAGAATTGTGCTACCCAAAGTAGACGGTGAGGTCGTCCACTCGTCATGACCAAGGATAACAACGCCATCATCTCACGGCTTTGGAGGAAAAAAAAAGAGACATGTGTGAGAACAAGACCACCTTCGCGAGATGTAATCCAAAGCAGAAATCCTGTGAGGTGGTGATTGTGTCAGGTAAGTGACTGGGAAGTCCCTAAAATGTAACAATTGCTGTCGAATATGTCTGATTCAAATCCAACGACATGACCTATGCCAATGTTTGTAAAGTCGTCAAATTCTTCAATAAATCGCCAGTCGCGAACCGACCGACTGTTCCGTGAATCTCAGACTGTAAACGATACTAAATTCTGCATTTAGTCGGGCATCGCATAGAAATGATCACGGCCGACAGTTTGCGTCTCAACGCGCGGGCATCCGCACACCAACAAGCTGGAAGCTGTTGCAGGACATACGCTGCACGGAGTTGCCGCGACGAACCTCGACTCAGCCTGGAAATAGCCAGCAAGGCCACGCCACGCGACAAAGACAATAACGAGAAGCAAGCCGAGTGAATGATCACTGACTCGGCCCACTGGGTTGCCCGGGGCCATATGGCTGATTGTATTGTACACTAGGGCTCATGCCATACATTTGCTGGCCTTGCTGGGAACCTTGGTGAACCATGACAGATGCAGCAGGTCGACCGGGACTGGGGTAGCCGTTACCCCAGAACCGGGTTGGGGCGGCCCGGATGGTGGCATGAACTGAGGGTGTCCGGCATGGTACATCATTTGCGGAGCAGCAACCATCCCTTGGGGGCCATGGATGAACTGCGGCTGCATCATCATGGGACCTCCCATTTGGCCCTGCTGCGGTGCCATGTAGTGAGGGTTGTTGGAAAAGCTGCGATATGGACCCATCTGGGGGTTGTTATGGCCCATGAAAACGGGTTGATTATAAGGAACTTGGGCAGGATATGCAACTGGTATCTGACCCATACGAGGTGAGGCAAACGACTGTGCAGAGTTGGAATGCATCATGCGTTGGTCGTCAGTGCCGTATGGCGTGTGAGGCACTGGACCATGTTGTTGCGTGTGCATCTGCATAGGAGGCAAGTGTGGTGACTGGCGGGGACCCATGTTGTGAGCACCGTGCTGAAGATGGAAGGGCAACTGATGCTGATGAGGGTGCTGAGGGGCGGCATGAGGAGGGTTGGGTGTAGCGGCCGAGGGGCTGTTGAATGGCTGACGCTCAAAGTATTCCTTGTACGTAAGGTGCATAGTTGAATCGGCCTTTTCGTCATCCTGCAATTGTCTCCAGGTTGGTAGCGTGTCATAAGATGGTCGCAACCCGCCGTTGTCATCCCAGTTGCGGCCTTGGGGAGGTTTCAAAGTCTTGATGTGGGACAAGATCAAGCACTTTTTCATATCAACAGCCTTGGTCTTTCGACGGATAAGGGGAGTGCTTGCTTTTTGTGGACCTGGAGCGGGACTGTCTGCCGCATTGTTGACAGAAGCTCGTGGGCTGGAACTGGCGCTGGCATGGCTGTTAGGGTTGAAGGCTGCTGCGAAGGGGCTCGGTCTAAACTCATGGCTGTTAGGGTTCAATTTGACACCCATATGGCTGGGAGCTCCGCTCAGTCGTCTATTGAAGCTAGAATCCAAGTTGCCTGATGGACCAGTAGGGGAGCACGCATTTCATGGCCGGGGCCATGTTGAGATGGTGCAGGGGCTGTGAAAATCGCTGGACCTCAACCTGGCGAAGTCTTTGAGCCAAGTTGCCAGTTTGCGGTTGAGGAGGAGTGTGTTGTGGCCCGCCGCGATTGTTTCGATATTGCTGGGCATGATATTGTTGCTGCGGGTATTGTTGACGAGATCCGACATGTCTATTGCCGGTGCCAGGGGTGTTAGATGCTTGAGGAGCTGCTGGTGCGCGCGATGGGCGTCCATCTACAGCGCCTGAAGCTGAGTTGGCTTCTGACGGCTTGGTGGCGGCTGTGTCCTTGGGCTGGCCCAACTCCTTAACGACGGCTTCTGCCTTCGTCTTCTTCATCTCCTCGGCGTTCTTCATAGCTTTTGCTTGAATCTCTTTCTGTTTCGCAGGATCTTTGGCAATGATGGAAACCAGATCTGTGGGAACAGGCGTTGTGAGCTTGAAATTGTTGGCGAATTTTTGAGCTCGGTTAGCTTGACCTCTTTGTCGGCTCTTGCCTTGTTACTTCTGGCTTTCTCAGCATTCATGCGCTGCTGACTGGCAAAACTCCTAAACTCTTTCAAAGCTGACGCTCGACTGTCGATGAGGCACCAGGAGTTGTGTCTTCAGGTTGCATTGAAGCATTGTGGGAAGATGACGCAGAAGCTGAGCTTGCAGCGGCCACATTATCTGCTGAGTTTGATTCGGGGTCTTGGACTCTGGAGGTGGAGTTGAGGGTTTTGCATCAGCTCGTTTGTCATCTGCAGCTTTAGACTGCAATGGCTTTTGAGATTCAGTCTTGGAGATAACTCCATTTTTCGCCGAGTCCAAGCCTTGCGATCGTGACTGTTCGGATGAGGCCTGCTGCTTCTTGGCAGGAGCCTTCAGTTGTGACGAGATGATAGCTGGGTCAACTGGTGCACCCTTGACCGATGACTGACCCGTGGGCGCTCGTTTGGCAGGAGGGGTATATCTGTTGTTTCCCCGGATAGGGAGGAAAATCCTGGCGACGAACACCGCTGTACCTGTAGAAAGTATGTCAGTCGACCGTGTTCAGTGTTGAGTGCGCAAACGGACTAGCAAAACACACTTGTCCTCTTCATTCTCCTCCCCAGTGCCGCCCCTCCGACGTAGTCCATGACACGCTCCTCAGCAACGTGAGCAGTGACGGGAGCGCTTCGCTCAATCTCTTTCGCTTTTCTTTCAGCCGCAGCCATTCTCTCCCGATATTGAGGATGAGTCTTGTTAATGGCGGTAGTATACATATTCTCATCATAGTCAGTTTTCAGACCAAAAGCTTCTCATTTGCCGCAAACTGGTCCCAAGGCCCGCTGCTGGAGCTTGCCTCCAGACTGCCGTCAACACCATCACTAGCATCGGGTACCCATGGCTGCAGGGTTCGCTCGTTGCCGAAGCGGCTGTTGGAGATGGCTGTGTCGGTTCGAAAGTTTGATCGATTCCCTAAGATAATGCAGGTCAGCATTCCGCCATGAAGTGTGACGAGTGCTGCGGAAACTTACCGTTCTGACCGCGGACGTCAGCTCTAATACTTCCCCACTCGTGCCACCCTCTTTCTTTGCAACAGGCATATTGAGACAGGAATCAAGTCCAATCGCTGGTACACTCTCAAAGGAGTCGTATAGCGATAGTATTGGCCACGCCTTCAATGAGGACTGGCCAGATCTTCCTGGAAAGGATAGTATTCAGATAGTCGTCTTGCCTCGCTTCTCTAGGAGGTCTTAGGGGAGAAGAGGGGCTGGACTAAATCGCACTGAAAATCAGAAAGTATGCGTTAGCAGTTGACGGGCTTATATATTGTCAAAGGTGTGTGTTATTTAAATCACTGCGTTTCAAAAGGGGTGACTGCATGAGCTTTGTCCGCCAATGAGTAAGTAGTAATTGCGAATTCCGTCCGGACAGTGCAAGCTCGACCCTTTCAGAGTGTCAAGCTGCATTTCGAAAGAACTACATGCATGGCCCTAGTGTGTGGGATACAATCACTTCCAACTAACCTTGCGATGACGAGAGAGCACCTCTGTCAAGTCGAAACCCTGATTCAGAGATGAGGATATGACTTCGGAAAAAGTGCAGACAAGGGATTGGCTGTCAATGACTCTCCTGAATCTGAATGAGTGATTAGAAAGAGAATCAAAGGAGTAATGACTGCATATCCGTCGTTCCCGAGGCTCGAGTGGAGGGAAAGGCTTTGTCGTGGATTGGGAAACAAAGCAAGCGAGTGAACAGCGTTGGGCAAAGACCAAGTCGGCGCAGCAGCACGGGGGCGAGCGAGCAACGGAGAGGAGGTCGTGTCGTGTGGGTGGGTGGCTTACCTGAGGGGAAGAAAGAGACAGGAAGGTAGGAGGAAGGATCTCCGGCGTGCCGTCCAGCTCGACGGTGCTATGAATGCCTCGCAATGGGCAAAGAGAGCATGGAGGGATAGAAACTTGAAGCCGGGAAAGGGAGAGGAAGTCCTTGTCGTGGAGGTTGCTAGTGAGGCTTTGTTTTCTCTACCCTGTCACACTTGCCCAAACCACAATGAGAGGCGTGGTGGGCCGCAAGCCCAGGTGCTCAAGTGGACAGAAGCGGGTAGGAGGAACCGGATGGGGCTTTTCAGACAGCAGACAGGAGGGCTGAGGACACAGTGTGCAAACTGACGAGCATGAAACCCAGACACTGTATATTCACACACACTTGTCGCGGTCCCACGGAGTACATGTACATACATACATGTACACAATCCTGATCAGTGAGACTGACTCTACAGCAGCACCCTTCATAGTATTATTATAGCCAAGGGCCCAAGAGGTGTCCCCACAGCGGGAGCTCTGGCAGGACCCTCCTGTGCTGCACACTCAAAGGTAGAGCGAAGATCTGATTTTTCCATGTCAGCCTTCTTATACATTTCTTCATCATTAAACTTTTGCGCCGCATCTTAGAGCAAGGCACAAGTCAAATGAACAGGGAAAAGAGGAGAAAGAAACTTTCGGTCTTTCGTAGTTCCAAGCCTAGTCAATCAAAGAGCTGGTAGTGCCGTTCTCCCATCCCCATTCTGCTATTTTTCTCACTCCGATTGGTAAACCCGTGTGATGGTACTTATGTACACAATATCCATGATCCATGGGTTGCAACCCTACGGCGACCGCAGTTGCCACTTTTAATAGATGCAAGTCCTATGTTTCCCCGTCGTTTCAGACTGTGTCGCATTGAATAAGCACATATTTGCAATGCTGCGCAATCGCGTTCATTAACTCGGGTAGTTACATTGAAGAGGAAGCTTGATTTTCGTCACAGGACGGAACGTACGTTGTACCATCAAACAAAGTTGCATTTGCCCAACGTAGCTAGCGTTGGTTGTCTGCGAGCCTGATGTGCGATACGATCAAAATTTTGGGCTGCCCAGTCGTGTTATGCCCAAGTCCAGAACCTTCGTCCTACCACAGTGGATGGTCGTGTTTGTCGATCAAACGATCATCATCTATGGCCAGTTGAACAAACTCTTTGTTGACGTTCGCTGACCCCTGTTTTCACTACAAGTGACGGTCATGGAGGAGTTGGCAAATGTCACAATGGCGATGGGTAAATTAGGCTGAAACGCGGTGGTAACAAAGGGATTTCTACTACAGATATTCACAAACAAGGCAGACAGCCCCCGGCCTACCAAATCTAGACGACTGTAAACTGTTGGTACAAGCTTTTCCGCCTTTTCTTCATTATACCCCGCATTACACCCGCAGGCCGATCTCCTCGGCATATGGAAGCACAAACAAGTCACCAACGGTAGAAACGGTAGCCTTGCCATTGAGCAAGGCCTTGGCAGCCTATGTAGAAGCACAAAAGTTAGCTCGGTGGTGTGGTAAGCTGCCACGTTTGGCAGCATGATTTTGTAGATGCTTACCGTCTTCAACTTGTCAGCGGTGATACCATCGATGCCCTTGGCAAGAATGGCCAGATCGGAGGCCTTGCCGGTGTGCACGAGACCAGATCCAGTCAGGAGGAGACTTGGTGAGCGCAACTGCGCCTTCTCCAAGATGTTAAACTTGGCGTTGGAAATAGCCTTGGTAACATCATCCTTGCTGACAGCGCCATCGGCGATGCTCTTCAAAGCCTTGCCAGTCTCCTCAGCAGCCTTACGGACAGAGGCGGCGTTGCCGGACAGCTGGATGGTCAGAAGACCGGCATCAGAGTACGCCAGGTTCGTAGCTGAGAAGGAGACACCTGAAGTGCCATAAGTGGCCTTGGAGAGCAAGCTGCAACCAGGAGCCCACTTGATGGTAGGCTGGCCGCCAAGAAGAGCAGCCAGAACAGCAATTTCGGGCTTGGAGCCAGCGGCGTCTGATCCAGGGAAAGCGATGGCCATAGAGTTGCCAGCATGGTGGCTGGTGCGCTGCTCTCCGCCATAGTACTTGGTGGCTTCAGTCTTGAGAGACTGTCCGCTCTGGGAAGTGGCTGGTACGTCCTTGAAGAACTTGCTCACCCATCCGGAAAGATTAGAAGCAGACGCGCCATCAGCAACAACAGCAATGTTGGGCTTGGAGTAGACAACATCGGCATAGCTGGCAATATACTCCTCGTTCAGGTATTTTTGAACAGGCGAGGAGGAGGAAGGATAGATGGAGGCGCCGAGGCCATTGTGGAAGGCAACAGCGTGGGCGTTGTCGAGGGCGAGAGCATTGACGTTGACATTCAGGGCGGCCTGCTTGAGGTGAAGGAGTCGCTCCACGTCTTCGTGAAACTCGTGGGCTGCACTAGGCGTTAGTTTGTTACCTCTCATATCCATTGAGGAGGGACAAGATCTCACTCGTATATTTGGTCATGGAGACAACCTCGGCGAGAAGTTCGGTAAAGTAAGGCAGGTCATCGCGGAGGAAGCTGGCTTCGAGGACAAGAGCCTCTCGGGTGTGCGTAGCGTTCAATTGGCCACCGAGAAGTTCGGATTCCCGGGTGATGCGCAGAGCGGATCGTCGTTGTGTATTCTTAGACGCAAGTCCAATTAGCTCACTCTTGTTTTCTTATTTTTTTTTTTTTTTTGCCTTCTCCGTTTGACGGTTGATGGCTTCGTCCCTGGGTGAAGACTCACCTTGAAGGCAAATTCCTCCAGACCAACAGTCAAACCAGGCAAAGGCTGATAACGGGTACCAGCTTTAGCAACGATGGCGAGCTTCGTAGTAGGGCCATGGGTATCCCTTGAGGCAACCTTCAACCCAGACACATCCGCCGTCTCGAAGGCTCCTGATGAAGCAGCAGCAGCAAAGCCACGGTGCTGCAAAGGCTGGACGCTGCAGGACCGGCGGACGACCTGCTGCGCACTTTTCGCGAGAGACGATCTCGAGATCATTGTCGAGGGTGAAGACGTGGCGATTGGGTATCCTGACCGTCGTGGTGAAGCGATTGATCTCTCAAAAGAAGTGACTCGTCCGATGAACCAGCTCCCGTCTAATTTTCGGCCTCGGAGAGGAAAAGGCAGTCACGTGGTTGGATGATCAACTCCGGTCGTGCCACTGGTTCCTCAGAGCTGGGGCGGGTCTCGGAAGGAAGTATAGAGAGGTACTGACTGGTAGCATTTGCGCGCCGATGAATACTTGGCAATACAAAGCCTCAATGACTGTGATGATGTCTCAGTGACTTCCCATCACTGGATTCGAATGAGCTTGCGTAAAAACATCTTGGTAAGATCGAACGAGATCTTCTACTCATCTCAGCCCCTGAGACTAGTATTGGACCCATCGACTATCACAACTCCGCTCATCATAAGTGAGTCAGTTGATGAAGAAGCTTAATGAAGAGGCACAGTCGCTGTGAACTCGGCCAACTAGTCGAGGAAAGGGAAACAGGACTATTGAAGGTGATGGCGAATCAGTGCGTCCAAGTCCTTTTAAGCCATAGCAGCCAAGCCAGACTTTTCGACAGAGACGTCCGAGGATGGTGGATAATATGCGCCATGGGTTTAACATGTCGCTTACTCAGTATTCTTCCATAGATTCCAATCACTTTCAGCAGACTCGACGACGGTGACTTGGTTCTGGAAGTCACATCTCCGTTTGCTGCCCCGAGTCCGAGTACGTTACCGTATCCGTGGTACGCACAACACCCACGGCTTACGGCGCTCGCTCATCAGTAATGACATACTTACGGACCAAATCCGTTCTCCGGTGCACTAGTGACTGATTTAGAAGGAGAGCTTTTCCTTGAATTTGAACTAGTAATAATAACACTGAGCAAAAACACATGTTTATATGTAAAGCATGCACTTGGCGAGAAAGTGATTCCAAACAACGATCGCTTCGATAATCGAGACCATGCCAGACGTCATGGGTCAAAGGATTCTGGAAGCACAAATGACAAAGTTCCAAAGTCAGGATCGGCCTCAAAACCAGCCATCATTTCCGAAACTAGGAGGCTATCGATAGTAGGATTGAGTTCGTTGTCTACCAGTAGGCTTGAGCCCAAATTTGGTGCGTAGCCCCTATCGAGGAGCCAGAGCTACTGGTGCCAGTAGCATAATGTGTTAGATGGTTCAGATACCATTCTTCGAGCCGTTTTGCTTTCGTCGCGAGGTGCAAAAATACGTTTTGATCACCAGTGTTCCTCGCTGCAGATTCCAGACGCAGAATTGCTTGTCGCAAGACATGCCCAACGTCCGCAAACTGTCTTAGTCGTTTTGTTGTTCGAATGATGCTTGGATGTGCCGCTACGATATCCAACCGAGCGGCGAGCGATAGACCACAATACAAGGTGACCCATTCTAGATTTGTTATCAAGGGCTCATCCCCGACGGGCAATGACAGAGAGATATTGACGACGGCTTTTACGGCTAGCATACTGTCCGATAACCACGTCAGAAAGTTTTCTGTGTTTTGGTAGTGCAGCTGGTTTTCTTGTAGCCTATCCAGGCCGAAAACGTTCTCGCCTGGATAATATTGATCCAGAAGCAGATCAGATATATGCAGTTGCAATGCGAGTATGCCTATGGAATTTGAGATTAATAACGTGCTCTCTCATGCTCTTTGTTTGGCTAATTGGGGTGTACATGGCGAGGTACTAACGGCTTTCGTTCAGTGGAAACACGATGCTTGCTTTCAGATTCAGGATTTCGTGTCTCAGCTCTTCTATGCTTGCTTTGAGTGATGGAAATGGGCCAGAATCGGCGTTCCCAGCCAAAGTATCATTCATAGCCTCAATTATACGTTGCGCATGGATAATCAAAGGCAAGTATTTATCAGTCGGTTCGGTTGATTGCATGCTCAAGTGTTGACAGCGTTGAAGATAATATGATTTATACCCGAGAGTTTTGGACTTTCGAAGTAGCACTGCCAAGCTGTGCGTTCAAAAAGAAACAAAAACGTTAGTAACATATGTGTATCGAAATGCTGAAGGATGTACCTTGAAGCTAAGTAATAGGTGCCCAATAGAGCCCGAGTCTCATCTGGTCCCCAGTCTAGCCCGTTGTTGTCTTTTCCAGATTCAACGCCCCAAAATTTCGTATTCATGGGTTGATCTATACGCAAATCAGAGACGATACTGATGGCTAAGCCTAGGTACTGCGAAAATCTTTAGGTCTCGGTTGGTATTGTGCCCTGTATCCATCGCAAGTCAATCATGTGAGTCAAAGTCGCCGAACTGGGCCACGACATCGTACCATGCTAGGTGTATCAGAAGACCTTGTAGCAGTTCAATTGACGCAAATTGCCCCGTTGCGAGGCGTTTGCACACCAGTTGATTAAAGCGTTCACCCAGAGCTTGCTGCAGAGGAGGACTATCGTACGATGCGACAGTCAATATTGCCAAGCATAATGCTGGCCTCTCCTTGTTGAGAGATTGCACAAACCGATGAGAGGACACCAATACAAACGGGAAGTGAGCACTCATTCTAGTGCGGAAGAGATCAAGGAGCTCCTGACCTCTCTCCAGAGTCAATCCGCCGCTTAGGAAAGGACAGCATGCATCGTCTCCGTGAGCTTTCTCACTTGGGTCCTGTTGTATGCCAGGCAGCTGGTCCAACCTTATTGAAGGCTGCTGCTCGTTGCTGGATCCTCTGACGATGGAACCCGAGATGCGGCCGCTTGACGGCAGATATTAGCATACACCGATTCTGATTCAACGGTTTAATGGCTCGCTACCAACGTACCCAGGTCTAGGTTGAATTCGCCTTTTGGACTGAGCAAACACACAAGACTTTTTCAGACGGAGACATCGGTCACAGACACCAGAATCCTGCGTCTTGACGCACTTTATTTTGGCATGGAAGCACGTTTGACAAGTTCTCAGTAGCGGCAATTCCGGGGCACCTTCTTTCCGCCTGGCTAGGCTCATGGCGCTTTTTCGAAGTCGTAAAGCCCCTGTGGCATGTCTATAGGTAGGTGTTCAGAAATTAGTATTACTTGCGTTTGGAAACCTCGATTTTACGCGACTTGTTCTCATAACGCTTCGTGGAGGATCGCGCCAACGAGAAAGGTTGAATGGAAACACGAGTAGTATTAAGGGGATGAGTGATGACGCGTAACTGAGATGAGGCTAGTTTGACGGTAATCAAGATGTTAACATTGAACAAGGTACGGAGTCACGGACAGTTGTGAGGTGAGGCTGTGACCATCAGCAACCCTCGTCGCCTGACTCAGCAGTTGCCAGGTGCAGGCAGTTTGGGGCAGTTTGGGTGACAAGTGACTCCTACCAGAGCATGCGCCACATTTGAGCCACGGGTTGGCTCGGCTCCGATGCCTCCAGCATCAACTTTAATAACAGAACAAACAAAACCCAAGTTGAAAAAGTTAATAAGCAGTCCAATAAGAAACAAGTCTGGTTTCCTGCAGCCTGCCCTGCCCGACCACTGCACCCACTTTGCGCCCACTTGCTTGCGCCCACTTGCGCCACTTGCAGCTGCGACGAGGGGACGACTTAATTAATTACACCACCAAAGAAAAATTGGCTGCCATCTGCGATACTTCCCGCTCCACCGCTCCTCGGTTTGGCCCTCCATTTTCTCTATTCTGGCGTGTCTCTGGTAGGGTCATCTCCTCTGGAGAATCTTGCTTAGCATACCAGACTTCAATGCCGGCCAGGTAGTCACGGTGGTAGCTCTAGAGATTGTGAGAGCATCTCTAGGAGCAAAGCAATGCTTGTTGTCAGTTCTCATCTGCCGCCTCTTGCTCAACCCAACCTGCAAATGCGCGCCGTTCCTTCACCCAAACTCTTTCTGACTGCTCTTCCAACAGACAAAACATGCTGCAGAGCTTTGTGCTCTCCTAGTCAATGATTTTTGGCGAACTTCCCTCGGTATGTTCCTCATCTTCTTCCTGACGTGGTGTCGCGGGGCTGACTCTTACTTCTCCCGAAAGCGCATCCTTGTCGCGCTCTTTACCAAGGGCCGTTGCACAATCTCGCAGCTAGTCCAGCATACGTCACTTGGCCCACGACATCTTCGAAATGGCCTGGGCGTTCTCATCCAGCAAACCCTTCTCTATCACTATACGGACCCCGACACCAAAGTGACGAGCTACGAAGCCAACTCGGATGCTTGCTACAACCTCGTTCGCTCTGGCAAGATACTCGAAGTAATCAACAACCAATACGGCACTGCCGAGCGCGACTTGGTCCAGACACTCATGCAGCTTGGATACGCCAAAATCGCAGATCTGACGCACGCATTCACCTCCCGAGCTCCCAAAACCAACGGCCACACAAATGGATCGCATGAGTCATCGTCTGGCCTAATCGAGTCCAAGGATCATCTCAATGCTGCTTTAGCTCAATTGATTCAAGCAGAAATACTGGAGACTGTGCGACCTGAGAGCTTCCGCAATCCTGCAGAGGTCTACGGGGAGATCGTGGCTGAAGTCACTAAAATTGCCCCAGGCGAAAAGGCCAGTAAAAACAAAATCGAAATGCACATGCAGATCGTGGAGAAGTACAAGTCCTTCAGAGACCAAAGCAAAGCCCTGAAACGGCAGTTGGACCAGTCTTCTGGTCCTCATACGAAGCGACGGAGGCTTCAAAATGGTTCAAGGCGCCATGATGACTTTTCTTTCGACGATGCTCCTGATCTTAATGTGAGAACCAAACCCTTAGCTCAAGATAGCTTGTGTCATGTATTTCTAATGCTGACCTCTTTTCTTCCCTCTTCGCTTCTCGCAGCCAAATATCGTGGTGCGGGTCAATCATGAAAAATGCCTAGTTGAGCTTCGCAACCAAAGGCTTGCGGATTTCGCCGCAGACCACCTCGGCGAGGCTACGGGCCAGGTATACCGCACACTTCTTGATCTGCTCACGGGGAAGATTGCCAGGTGTCGCGCCGATCCTCTGATTGGGGACCAAAATCATGGCCCACAAGCTACTGTCACTACAATGGAAATCTTTGAGCATTTGAGCGATGATGTAAACGTCTCTGGGGGCATAGGCAAGTCACCAAAGGACCTAATCGACACGGACAGCGCGGAGAAGATCAGGTCAGGCCCGTATTCCTACGATAGTGACTCGGACGAAGATGAGGATGTGGACGATGGGCCAGCTGTGAAACCCACGGCGCCTCGGGGGCGAATGGCCAGGGCTGTAGCCGCAGCAGCCGCCGCAGAAAGTGATAGGGGATCTGATGATGACGACAACGACGTGCAATCACAAACAAACGGTCACAGACAAACAAAGGTCAAGTTTGAAGATGAGGCTACTTCAAAGGATAGCCGTATCGACCAAATGCGAAACCATCTTCTGCTGCTGGCTGAAAGCAAGCACCGATTTGTGAGGCACAGCGGAGCTCACGGTCGTGGCCAGTGGACTGTCGACTTTGATTTGTTGATGGACCGGCTCCGGGAGTCAGAGCTCGATGCATATATTGAACAGTCCTATGGTCGACATGGTCTTAGACTAACACGAATTCTTCGAGAAAAGGGAAAACTTGACGAAAAATGCTTCCATCTGCCGCTCTTATGAAGAAGTCGGATATGCAGGGAAAATGCTGGCCATGCAAATGGCCGGGCTTGTCGACGTTCAAGAAGTGCCCAAAGACAACAGCAGATTGGCCAATCGGACGTTGTTTTTCTGGTTCTTTGATGGCGAGCGAACACAAGCGCAACTGTTAGATGACGTTTACAAGGTCATGTTGCGATGCTTACAGACACTGGATGTAGAACGGCACAAAGAGCGCAACATCCTCACATTTGTTGAGAGAAAGGATGTCAAGGGCAAAGAACAAGAGGTGATGACCACCGAGCATTACAATAAGTATAATCAGCATCTGGAAGGGCAGCAAAAGCTGTTGGGCCAGGTTTTACGACTAGACGACATGGTGGCAGTCTTCAGAGACTATTGAGGGGCAGGGCTGCTGCCTAACTGGATGAATTGAATGCACGTATAATTGCATCGGATTTGTTGGAGGTGCAATCTATTCTCGAGAAGCCTGTTAATAGCTAGGATAGATCAAACATTTTGACAGTGCAAGTCCGTATCTATCGGATCAACGATCGCTCACGTGCTTCGATCATATCGTCTCCCACGAAGCCTGGCCCGAGGAAATTCAACGCAGACCATGAACTGGCGACCGACCATTGGCAGTTCTTAATTTATGCCGATTGGACTAAAATGCTTCTCACTTATGTATGACTGTTTTCTGACCATGACATGAGGAAACCGATCATATCCACGGCCTCTTGGAATCCGGGTGAGGTGTAGGGTAATCTACAAATGCTGAACTGCACACGATAAGGATTTTCTCGAGCGCATGCATTGATGCTTTGCCCCGTAGCAAACATTTTGAGCTTACTGAAGACTAGAGCTCCGCCCCCTCCCAGCGCTGGCCGTGAGCCACCACTAATAGTCGTCGCGTGCACTCCCGATCTCGGGTAATAAGTACCACAAGCTCAGGCACCCCTTACGCCATTCAAAAATTTCCCCATCCTCCGTCCTTGTCATCAGCCCATTTGTACTGATAGCCCTTTTTCTTTTCTTTTCTTTTCTTTCTCTTCCTTTCCCGTCTGCTCTCCTGCCTTGCATTATCTCAACCACCTAATTGGGTAGCGAGATTTTCTCATTTCTCTTGCGCACTCCTACCACAGAATCCCTCCCAATGTCACCGCCGACAGGAAATGCAGGCCGGGAAAAGGAGTCCAATCTGGCCAGACTCCTGGGCTCAGGTATGCTCGATGAGGGCCAAGATTCAACTTGTCGACCAAGGTACTGACCGCTGGTGATAGGATCCGCTGGTATTGCCGAGCTAGCAATTTTCCATCCTGTTGGTACTTTCCGAGGAATGCCCAACGGCAAATTGAGACGGAATTGAGTCTGACACTCATTTTCGCAGGCCGATACTATTGCAAAGCGACTGATGAGCAACCAGACCCGAGTAAGAGCATCCATCCGCAACACGCCATGACAATTGAATAAAAGGACGTTGGAAATGTAGTGGGTGAGCTAACCATGTTTTCTTTTATTGCGAATAGGTTGCCAATGCTGCCCAGCTTAGCCAGGTCATCTTCAAGGACAAGGCTAGTGCGCCACTCGGTCGAAAATTCATCTCGCTATTCCCTGGTCTCGGCTACGCTGCTGGTTACAAGGTCCTTCAGCGAATCTACAAATATGGCGGTCAACCTGTTGCGCGGGATTATTTAGCCAAGCATTATGGCAGAGATTTTGAACAGGCCTTTGGCAAAAAGACTGGCAAGGCCATCATGCACTCCACTGCTGGCAGGTGCGTAACATTCGCATGCGTTCTCTGATGGCACTCAAGGCCCCTTCTTTTGTCGAAAATAAAGAAAGACAAGCTCTACTGAGCATTATTGACACATTTGGCATCTATAGTCTGATCGGCATTGGAGAAATCGTTTTATTGCCCCTCGACGTTTTAAAGATTAAACGCCAAACGAACCCCGAAGCCTTCAAGGGACGCGGTGTACTCAAGATTGTCGCCGATGAGGGATTTAGCCTGTACCGTGGCTGGGGCTGGACTGCAGCCCGTAACGCTCCCGGTTCTTTCGCGGTATGATTTCACAAAAATGGAAATCCGCAGTTGTGCTACTTGGTGCACGAAGGCTAATGATGGTTGATCTTGACAGCTTTTCGGAGGTTCGGCTTTCGCCAAGGAGTACATATTCCAGCTCCAAGATTACAACAAGGCCACATGGTACCAGAATTTCGTTGCCTCTATTGCCGGTGCATCTGCCTCTCTTTTTGTTTCTGCCCCGCTCGATGTCATCAAGACCCGAATCCAGAACCGCAACTTTGATAATCCCGAAGGTGGTTTCCGAATCTTGACCAACATGGCTCGTCAAGAAGGTTTCTCGAGTTTCTTCAAGGGTTTAGTTCCCAAGGTAAGAGAAGACCCTTAATCAACGTGGCCAATGCCGAATATTGACCGCGGAGCGCTTCGAACGTTTTACATGCTGATATTTGTTATAGCTGCTCATGACCGGTCCAAAGCTTGTGTTCTCTTTCTGGCTTGCTCAGACTTTGATCCCCGCGTTTGACGCCGCTTTCTCAAGTAAAAAGAAAAAACGGCCGTGGCTTTCTTTGTAATCATTTGACAGGCTCAGGATACCTTTTTGTTTTTATTTCGGCTATGTATAATGGAGAGGATTTTCTGACGTTTGTCATTGTACAGTGAGGGAGCTGGTGGGTTGGAAAAGATCTGCATTTTTCTTTGGGATATATACTACCTTGGCGCTTGGTCAACTGCAGAAAGTTGCTTCTGGATAGAATCACGGAGATTTGGACGCAGGATGGACATGTTTGAAAGCCATGGACACTCTACTCTATGCAAATCAATAATGACGACCCCATTTCCTGGATTTGCTACCATATCGGCGTTGCGTCGAGCAATCTGCCCGAATAACCCGAGCCAAGCATGATGAGTTCACGCACTAACTATTATGATGAGACAAGATAAGATGGCTTCCCGGCTTCCCCTTTGGTGTGAACCTTGCAGCCTTTAGGTAGCACTGACGAAGGACCTACTAGCTAGACCCAACCAGTCACTAGTGATACAGTGACATGTACACCTGATAAGTGTCTTGTTGACTCTCAAGCGAGAGCAGAGAGAGGAAAACACAAAACACAATCCCATTTTGACTTTATGAGCCCGTGCTGGTGACGTGTCGTGTGCTAATACTGCTGCCGCCTCCGATGCCCAAGCCACCCCAGCATCGGCCACTGATGTCAGATACAGACAAGAAAGACAACTTGACGCGATGCTGCCAGTGCCAGCTAGCCGCGCAGCGTGACAAGTCAAGCCACAAATCTTGTTCTTTTCCTCTGGGTTCTTCTGGTGTCATGGACCCGCTCCCTTAGGCCGTTGCCCCGTGCAACGCACGGCCCTGCGCCCGCCAAACATCACCCACTTTGCAGCCCAATGGAGCGAGCTGTGTTGGCAGCCCGTCAACAATGACGAGACCCGTCCTCGCAGCAATTATTAGCTGTCCTCCCTTTTCGAACCAATTTCCACCACTTTCCATTCTCAAAGGACAAAGAAGAATCCGGCAGTCTTTAATTATACGACTATGAGGAAACGACACTGAACTGATCGTGTCAATTTTTGCTCGGTTAAAACACAACCTATTCGATTTACTGTTTATGACACAGACAAAAAGCGTACTCACGTATATTGTTGCTGGTGTCTTCCTTTATGTATCACTACTTGTTGCATCCCCATACAAAGAGTCGCCGCGGCCGGTAGCCCGCATTCCTCGCCCAGACACTTTCCATTCCTCACAACCCCACGACACAAGGGCCAACTCTCTCTTGACAGTGAAAAGGCCGTTGGTTTCGTTCGAAAAACCATGTCCCCATCCGACTGGGACTCGGTATCTTCCAAAGATGGTGAAAGATACCTGAAACATCAACATTCTGCGTCTTCGGACCAAAATTTCAAAGCTCGTATTCCCATGTGCGTACTTGACTCCTTCCTCTGTCTTTGACCACCAGCTTTCTTTCCGCTCTCCTCATCCTGTTACTAGAGGAGAAAGACAGAGAGAGAAGAGAGAGAGAGATAAAAACGGTGTTTGGATCGTTCTTCTCTGCGATTTGTTTCGTTTCCATGCCCTCTTGGGTGTTTAAAAACTAATATACACAACAGGTGGGATAGCTCGGATCCAGAACGGGCTCCGCCGCCTTTACCACTGAATCCGAACCCTCAGTCGCCCGGATTGACTTCGCGTGCCGGCACGTCGAGCACCATCCAGTCTGCCCATGCTTCCTTGAACGAGCGGGCGCGGGAAAACAGCGCCATTGTCAAGCGAGGAGGCGAATCCCCGGAGCGAGCCCTCGTCAAGGGTGGCTCGCATCGCCGTCTTCAGTCCCTGCAGCCTGGTTCTGTGCGAGACTTGAGTTTGATGATTGAAGGAAGCTGGAGCAAATCTGATCTCAGGCCTTCAACACCTACTACGCCAAGAGAACTACCGCCAGAGCCGAGGCGTGAAGATAGCGACTCTGCCAACTCGACTCATACTCCTGGACCAAGCTTCACACCTATCTTGAGACCGACTGCTCGACGGCCGCCCCAGAGTATTTTGGGTGAAAGTACGCCGCCTCAGAGCTCGACTATGCTCGCCTTGCAAACCATGGGTGCCAAACCTACTTCGAGAGAGGCCGAGCCTGCTCAGACAAATGTCAATAATTGGTCGACTCCCAGAGTGCCATACTCCTCGGATGATATTGCTGCACAACTACTTACTCTGACCAATATTGCTACGTCTCTTCAAAAGGAAATGTCGGCCCTCACCCGGCGAAGTCGGGACAATGCCACCGACTTGCTGAGCCTGAAGGAGGCGACAAAGAGCAGGGACGAAGATGTTCGAAAGAGCCTGCGAGAGCTCGTGGGAAACATCCACGAGACTTCCAGCCGAATCGCGTCCTTCAACGGCGGTTACCTCGACAACAAGCCATACGCCTCCCCACCCTCGCATTCACGGCCATTCCAGCTCCCCAGAATACCTTCACCGAAAAGTTTCGCCGAGTCAATTGACGGCGGCTCCATAAGCACTCCATCATTATCTGGAGTAGATACTTCTGCATCGCTGATGCTGCTGGAGAAGATCTGGAATGGTCTTGGCACCAATGACGGCAATGAATCTCTTGTTGGCCTACTCACAGAGCTTTCGCAAAGCTGTCAGGCATGGCAACTTCGTCCAAAGTCGACGAGCTGGCAGAATATATACGATCACAATCAGAGAATGCCGTGGTTCTGGGAAACGCCAGCAGGGGCAGGAGTATGAGTGAAGAAGATATGGAGTTACAGAGACCAGGGAGCGGCCCACTGACTCAACGTGTCGAGAGGCTTCTTTACAGTACCGACAGCAGAAGGTCATCTGCGCCCCTGGACGCGGTTCCGATCTCGTGAATGACGACCTCATGAAGATCATCCGATCGGTCAAGGACAGCGTCGCCCAAGGCGGGGCATGACTGCCGAGGTGAAGGCTCTCGTTCGTGAGCTCAGAGGGGAGGTTCTCGGCATGGGACGAGAGTTGGGAAAGAGATTGGAAAAGATGGGAGCCAAAGGGATCGACGAGGCCGAAGCCCCCAGCAAGGACGAAGTTTCAAGAGTCATCGATGAAGGTCTCGAGCAGATGAAGGAGCAGTTGAATAATGTCTTGAGGGAGCATCGGCGCCAGTCTGCCCAGTCACAATTGTCCCAAAAGACTGCTGTTGACTACCAGGAAATTTACAATGCTATGCGTGCTGCATTGCGGGACAATGAGGCTTCTCGAGACGACATGCCCGATCTGAGCAAAGACGACGTGATTGAAGCCGTCAGAGACGCCTGGGAGAACTACAAGCCCGAGATTGAAGTACAACAGCTTGGTCTTGAGAGAGATGAAGTCTTGGCCTGTCTCAAGGAGGGACTCCAAGAATATGCCCCTCGTGACGAGCGACCCGAAGCTGCTACGCGCGACGAGGTATTTACGGCTGTTGTGGAAGGGTTGAAGCATTTCACACCACCCCAGGTCGACACACCAGCATCACTGTCACGAGATGAAATCATAGACGCTGTTCGCGACTGTCTGGAAGAGTTTGAGTTCCTGTTGCGGCCTCCGCTATTGGCAACGACATGTCACATAAGGACATGGTTCATGCAGTCCGTGAGGGCCTCAGCGGACTGGACCTACCTCGAAGTGACGCCCTCATGGCTGTGCCTAACAACGACGAAATTGTTACTCGCTTGCAAGACATCATGGAGTATATGAAGTTGGAATTTAGGGCCGTTTCGGAGGAGGCAAAGGAGAATGTTGCCGCCAATGGACGAGACACGGAACAAGTTTTAGACGCCACAAAAGACGGACTTGAGAACCTTCGAATTGCCATAGAAGGCTACGTCGACCGGGTCTCTGGTGCGGCTGGCCACGAAGAGTTCATGGACAACCTGTCTCGTACCATGGAGGAGTTCAAGGAAGAGGTCTCGAAGGTAGTCTCCCAAGCGAACGATAATTCGCGCAAGCATCTGCAGACCGAGCTCGAGGGCTTGCGAGACATCGTGAACTCCTCCATGGTGCCTGCCGCACCCCAAGCTGTTCCTGGTGCCAACAATCAGGAGGTACTGGATGCACTGCACAACGGACTGACTAGTCTGCGGCAAGAGATTCTGCGGCCGCGACCCGAGACGAGTGAGATTCTTGACGCCATACATGATGGACTGAATGACCTCCGTGCTGGGTTTGATAGGGTGACCAACAAACCTGTTGATTTGACTGCCAACGACGAGATTCTGGACGCTCTCAAGTCGGGCCTTGAATCGGTCAGGTCTGACATTGAAACCATCCGGGATAACAGCAATGACAAAGCGGTCGCCGCTGTCGCAGCCGTGGCAACCATCGATGAGGAAGACAACGACCGCGCCATCATCCCGGCGGACATGGTGAAGCAGGACGATATTAGGAATCTCGAGGTCCTGATCACCCAACTTCGGATCAAGGTCGAAGCCATGGAACCTGGGGCTGAAACCGAGAGCATTCACCGAGAGGACCTCGTCCGCTTGGAAGAGATGCTTCGCAGCGTACAAGAAGGAGTCGACGAGGTGCGATCCCGTGAGCCAACTGCTGCTGCTGCCGCCGCTGCTGCTGCCGAGCCAGCAGAAGAATCACAGGATGACGGCGCTACTGCCGACAGTGACGCAGCTACCAAGGACGATGTACTGGCTATCGAAACCATCTTGCGCAACACCAAAGCCAGCCTGGACGATCTCATCGAAGGCGAACAGGCCGTTCGCAAAGAACACATTGACGCAGTCGAGACGCTTGTTCTCGAGTCTCGCGAGACAATGAATTCCATCTCGGAGCAGCTCAACAGCATCTCTCACAAGGAGGACCTATCTGCACTAGAGACGCTTGTCACTCAACTCAGCCTTACCCTGGAAGAGATGAAGGAGAAGAGCGACCAGGCGCCATCTGTTGCCGAGGAGATGGCCACGAAGATTGGAGTTGAGGCTGTTGAGGCTGTCGTGTTGGAAATAAAGACTGCCCTCGACGGCCTTTCGGGCACAGACTTTGCCACTATTTCTAACAAAGACGATGTCGCCAATCTCGAGACCATTCTCAAGGAAGCCAAAGAGATGATGGAGACCCATACCGATACCACGGCCAAGGCAATGGATGATCGTCAAGCCGAGATTGTCGGAGTGGCCGATCGTGTGACAGAGATCAAGACGTTCTTGGAGGAGTTCCAGCAGGCCCTCCAGACCAAGCTAGAAGATGGCTCGTCCGGGATTGATGGCCTCAGCAAGCTGTTTGAAGGCATGAGCGAGAAGATTGACAAGAACGAGAATGTTGGTGCAGACCTCAAAGAGATGTCTGAGACGATGAAGGCTCAATTCGAGGAGAGCAAGGAGATCGTTGCTGGTGCCCGACTGGAATCCAATGAGAAGTTGCAAGAGGCGGCCGACAACATTGGCACCAAGATTGACGACAGAATCACCGAGCTCATTGCCAAGTACGACGAGTTCAAGGCTACTATGGAGGAGAAGTCGGACGCCAACGAGGCACGCGGACTCGAAACTGAAGCAGCGGTGGTCAGCACAAAGGCTGTCGCTGAGGATCTGAAACTTTTGATTGACACTCTCGGCTCCACGGTCACTGACTCTCTCGAAAAGATGGAAGAAGCATCAAAGACAGTCTTCTCAAAGGTCGAAGATCTTGCTTCCCGGACAGAAGAAAACCAGACGGAAGGCAAGAGCGAGCATGAGCAGACACGCGAGCGCGTCCAACAAGCTGTCTCGGCTGTAGAAGGGTTGCAGGGGAGATGAAGGAAATGCAGCCGCAGATTTTGGAGGCTGTCAAGGATATTCTGCTACTTGTGGGAGAGCATTTCGAACATTCCAAGTCATCAACTACTGACATCAGCGACAAGATTGCCGAGGTCAAGCCATTTGATCAAGCAATGCTTCCTCCTGCGCCGGAGAAGTACGATGATTCGGACGTGAAGGAGAAACTGAACCTGCTGGTGGAGTCAAAATACGATGACACAGAAGTCAAAGAGAAGCTTGAGAAGCTAGCTGAGCAACGATACGATGATACCTCGGTTCAGGAAAAGCTCGACAAGCTTGTTGACCAAGGCACCGCATCAGCCCAAGCTTTATCACAACTTGAAACATTGGACAAAGTTCACCAGTCTGTTGTCAACACAGCGGCTGAGATATCCCAGTTCCTTTCCGACCAGACTCAACGCATCGAGAACGAGCACGAGGATCGAGAAAGGACGTTGCAAGACACAATTCTCGAACTAGAGCGCAAGTTGGCAGAACGCGACCACGTGGAGGCCTCGGTGCTCAGCCTGAAGGATGAGGAGCAGAGACTTCGTAGCAGGGTCATCAACCTGCGCACAGAACAGGAAAGCTTGATCAGGCAAAAGACTCGTCTTGCAGGCGATGTTGGGTCACTCGAAACAGCTCTGCGTCTCCGGAAAGAAGAGTTGTTTGATATGGAGCATCGTGCTGATAGACTGGAGCGTCGCATCGTGGAAGGGGTCATGGATCATTCCCGTGTCCTCTTGATGTCCAAGAGCACCAGAGGGCGTGACGAGATGAACCGCAAACGAGTCAAGAAACCCGCAGCCGACGGCGGAGAGACTACGAAGACGAAGACGACGATGAAGACGACGACAAGCAATGCCAAATCCAACCGCCCAGCAGTCAGCATGGCTCTCTCAACCAAGAGGAACCTGGCTGTTGCCACGCACAATGGATCGGCCCGACGTATTGCATCCCTCAGCCAGATGAGCAGTAGCTCGCCGTCTGCGTTTGTCCAGCGAAGTCAGAGTGTCAGAACAGCAGGCGGCAACAATGCTCTCCGCAAGCGCAGCTGGGGCGGCGGTCTAGGCAAGGGATTCGGGGAGGAGGACAAGGAGAACCTGGGGGCCAGGGAAACGGTGGAAGAGATTGAAGAGCCTGACAGTGCTTCTCCTTGGCCCGCAGCCAGCACGGTTGACCACACAGCCGGGAATAGCTCCATCCTTGACTCTGTGGTGGATGAGGACGGCGAGGGAAGTGACGCGGATACTTTGCGTCGCAGTAGTGCTGGAACCACGGTCATCTCCAGCAGCCAGTACACGGAATCCGAAGCGGGATACAGCGATTACGACGACATGAGCAGTGACTACACGGAGAGTGCAGTCGGTGCGCACGCCGGCGATCAGACAGGCATGGTTGTATATGGAAGCTAGAAGGGGGCGGCTGAGAGGTACAAGGCGGCGAATGACGACGATATATATATGGGATTGGCACGGCGCCTTGTGGGAAGGAACCTGGCTTTCATGGTGGCGCGCGGTCCCTTTTATTTTGTTCTTTGCGAATGATGATTTTTTCCATATGGATTACAGATTACGGGGACTGGGAGAGATTGCACAGCTTCTTTGCGGGCGATTTGTCTTGTCTACCGGGCTCGTTTTCTTGTGTGATATGGTTATGAATTGAATGATTAGTATAATTCCAGTGCAGTAGTGTAAATAATTTTCAAGGTCTGGTTGCTAGTCATTCATTACTTTTATTTATTACCGAGTACGGAGCACTGCTTGGTTGCTGTTGGGGTGAAGGCAGTGGAGTGGGGCACTCACTCACCACTTCACTGCACTTTGTTGCTCCCCTCCTGAGCATTTCCCAACGCGCCACATGCCGCGTCAAAGCAGGCATTTGTGCGGAATCACTCACACGCAACACACAAGAAATTTGGCCTCGTCTCTCCCTCCACTCCAAGTCGAAGAGACGAGATGGAGCAGAACATCCTCTCGCAGCATGAGCTGTCGCCCTTGGAGCACGAGGTCCTGGAGGAATACGAACGCCTGGCAAGTAACATGAAAAAGGTGTGTCTTGTGTCGTTCCCCAATCCCCTTCACGCGGAGAACGAGGCAATGTTGTCGGGACGGACCTGTGCTGACTGACCTGCGGAAGCTCGCGTCAAGACTGGACGAGCTGGCGCGCAATCCGCTGGAGATAGGGGACGGGCTGAGGGAGCTGGAGAGGAGGACGAGCTTGGCGTTTACGCTGCTGAAGACGAGTGTTTATAGTATTGTTTTGCAGCAGGAGTATGGGGGGAGGAGTGAGGTGCTAGGATGGGGGATGGATTTGAAGAAGGAGGGAAGGGGGGAAAGAGGCGGGTTGGATGGGATGGGATGGGATGGGATGGGATGGGATGGGATGGAGATTCGCGGTGGGTGAGATGAGGTGGAAGGGCAGATGGGATACGAAAGATTTCGACAATGCACAAACGATGCACAATGGGGTTGTACAGTAAGTAGTATACACATACGATGCAATCATGCGCTTTTTCAACCAACCATCTAGTATACAGCCCCGCCATAGTACACCTTTCTCACATCAACCATCTTCTTGCCCCGCCCGATGGCAATCTCCTCCGGGTCAATCTGGTTGGTGAGAGCCTCGTACGCGGCCTTGACAGAGTTCATGGGGTTCTTGGACCGCGGCATGCGCGCGTGCACGTCGTGGATGCCGGAGGCGCGGCACATTTCGAAAATGCGGTGGGGGCAGCGGAGACCGAAGCCTGTTTGCGGTTCAGTATCACGGCCAACTTTTGTATAAAAAAATCCAACAGGGGAAGGGTGACGACGAAAAGAGGTGTTCGGGGAGAAAAAGGGGGAGAAGGGGGCTTCCTTTGCTTACCTGGTGGACGGGAAAAGAGCTCCACTACCGTCCCCGAGACCTTGGCCTTTGAGTTTCCGTAAATGGTGCGGTTCTCGTATCGTCGGATGGGCTTCATGTTGCGAATGGCGAGCAGCTGGGCCGTTTCGGCAGCCAGTCCTGCCTCGGTAGACTTGGCGATTCCGAGTCCGAGACGGCCGTTGCCGTTGCCGGCAATGGCCACGACGGACGTGCTGCGCACCTTGCCCAGGCGGGTCTGGTTGGATACCCATCGGGTGACGAGCACTTTGCGGTAGATGGATTGGATGTCCTTGAGCGTCATGCCCGTGAGACGCTTGATTTCCTGGTAGTGCCCGCCGTCGTCCTGGCCGTCGTCCTCGGGGTCCGCCGCCGACTTGTAGAGGCCCTCGACTCCGGGGACTTTGCCCAGCTCCGCAGCCTCGGCCGAGTAGGCGCGGTTGATGCCCGCGGACCATCGGCCAGAAGCTCCAGGTTGCTGGGCTCGACCTCGCTCTCGTCCGTCGTCGACGACAGCTTGTCGAGCTCCCTTTTCCACTCGGCATCTACGGCCTCATCGAGCTTCATGGCTTGCGCTCGCGTCAGCAAGTCGGGGCCGGACGCATTCGCATTCGCATTCGCATTCGCATTCGCGTTCGTGTCGGCTTCTGCTGAGCCGTCGTCCTCCGCCACGAGGTACTTCTTGAGCAGCTCGGGGTCGTTTTCAATGTCCTCGAGCTCCTCCTCCGTCAGGTCTATCAGATCCGCGCCGTTGCTCTCCTTTACCCTTCGCAGAGCGCGAACCATGGCCCTCGTGAGCTGATGGCTCGTCTTCTTGTCGGTCAATTGTGACATGGTCGAGCCGTACTTGTCCACCCACTCGCCGTGGTTGAGCCACTCAGGCGCCTGCGGCGTCACGTCGACTTTCGGCTTCACATCGTATCGGGGTCGAGCACGGTGTAATCCTCGACGTAGTTGGGTCGATATGGGTCATCACGCAGTCGTCCCTGCATGATCATGTCGTCCGGGTCGATGGCTTCTTCTCCGGCTCGCAGAGCTTCCACCTGCTCGGGGTATATTTCTGTTTCAGGAGCTCCATTTCCTCCGGGAGTAATCTGCGAACTTTTCCTGCCGGTACTGGGACAGCACGGAAGGGTTCAACAGCCCCATCTCGGCAGCCTTGACATTTCTAAACCGCGACCGCCGTTTGGAGCAGCGGGGTGCTGAGCTGTGAAATTGCTGGCATGGCACGGTCACCGTTACGGCTGGCCGTGTTGTAGCTCGGCATCGAGTCGAGGCGGCGATACACCTGCTGAGGAGGCTGTGTGCCGGACGTGCAACACTCATGGCCTTTTACCTGCCTGCCCGTCTGATGCGGACTGGTGAGCGCGGTGAAGACCAGTCCAGTTCTCCAGTCCAGTTCTCGAGGTGGCTGAAAGCTGGGATTGTAAGATCGAGCCCACGTCCTGCCTCACACGAGCAAAGCTTTGAGATTTTTTTTTTTTTTTTCGCTGACCAAAAGGGAGGGACGACAAAATCAATCATTCCTCAATTGGCGTCCACTAATCGGGCATAGTGTGGAATTGACAAAGGGAACGAAGGCCAAAACTCAAGAAGCAATCACGTGGATATGCACGTGGGCCCTCAATCTTTCAAACGACCTGCCGTCGCACCTTTGAAACGCTCGTCTCAGGACTTCCTCCTGTGCCGGGGCCTCTCGCGGTGGGCCACTCCTACACTCCCCCAAAAGTATAATGACCACCACCATGCCCGGCAGTCCATCCTCCCGTGTCCCCTTCTCTTCTCGACTCGTCCACATTCACAATCTCGCCACAACGACTTGCCGGAACTTGGTGCCTCTCATCGCCCTACTGTGACGACCCCATTCGTGCCCGGTGCACCTCACCCACGCGCTCACCACACTCCAGAAACCTACCAACTTTTTCCTACCCTCGCAACAAGCCCGAACACGACGCGAACCTCGCCAGCGACGACGTCGGACCTCTTGCCCTCGAAGAAGAAATGGCCAATTTCGACTGGTTGAAAAAGGTCGGCGCTACCAACGAAGCCGTCGCAGTTTTGAATGACCAACCCAACTTGTTTGTCAATCTGTTGCTGGCTCTCGTCGGGCTCGGAGTACAATGTCTGCTCATCTGGTACATTCATTTCGCCACGTTGAAGCCCGAGCAGAAGAAGAAGAAGAAGAAGAAATCTGCTACAGACAATGCCAAGGGAGGCTCAGGACGGAAATAAATGCCACGCCATGACATACCATGACATGCCATGACGACAAGGGTTCAACTGCTTCACCTCGCGGCATTGGGGCTGAAAAACTTGCCTTTACGACCAATACTTGTTTTCGTCTCTTATTCCCTGGCGGACTGGATAATGAATGACTTTGGAGCTCACCCTGTCAGGTCTTGCGCCCTTCATGAGCATCGAGCCTTGCTCAACTTTTGTCACATGCACTGACCGGCTGGCAACGGGATTGCACCTCACAAGCTTTTAATGTAGCGTCTGCGCGCGCATCTTTCCTCTATATATCTTGACTTCCAAGACGGATGTTCACTTCAAAAGAGACAATAAAACGTTCATGGTCAGCCTCATACGGCTCAGTGACCAGCTGTGATTCTCACTCCACGCAATTGCCCGGAATGATGGAAAGGAATCTTCTTGGTTCCTCAATGAAGGAACAGCGCAGTCCAGTCTATCGTGACGGCAGTCGAGTTCTTGTCCCTTTCTTCAGTCCAAATGGCTCGGCAGCCAGTATACTCCAAATTCTGAGCTCAATCCCTGCGCAAATCTGATGCAAATCATGTTCCGTGCCCAATGTCCCATGCTCTTGGGTATTTATGCCTAGCCGTTCCACCTTCTTGCGCAGACTGGGAGATTCCGCGTTGCCCAAACGGGCGAGGATGCTGAGATCGTCGAGATGAATCTTCTTTTCGCAGATACATTCTGGAACCAGTATTAGCTTGTTGCATGTCTCAGGGCCTAAAAATAAAACTACCCTGAGATATCGCACATTGAAAACTCCCGGAGCCAATTGCGACAACGGCGCAGCCGAGTTTTGTCCAAGAATGTCACGCTCTTGGAGCAAATCCTTCCCCAAATAACACACTTTCCAACCACGCATAAAGCAAAGTCTTCACATGAGAGGAAGATGTAACCACTGTCACTTCGTCTACCTTTCGTCTCTTTCTGGCTACTTCGGATGGTATATTAGTGTCGGGAATGAAATTCATTTCCCCAGAAAGTCGTCAACAGCGTTTTGATCAGCAGACCCAAGGCTGTTGTACTCCTGATTTTCATCACTCTCGCGTGTGCTCCGTGTTGCTGTAGTTTCTGTGCAAAGTCTGATCCTCTTGCCGTTGGACCTTCGGGTTGCTTCCGTCTTGAAAATCTCGTCTCGTTGACTCGTAAGAAGGTCAATCGAGTATAAGACTGATCGGAATACAGCCACCGATGCAGTATCAGGAGGTATCAATGCGGAAGATAGGTCAGGATGCTGAATAGAGTATGTCGTTCGATTCGTGCGCTCACTGCGAGGTTCGGTGACGGGGACGAGTTTTACTTCTAAGCGCTCCCAGACTTCGCACCCAATCAACATGGTTTCCAAATGACGCAGTACGCCGGCTTGAGAGATGGGCACCCCATTGATGGATAAATCAATCATGAAATGGCACAAGCCTTGCCTCGAAATCCACACCTGGGCTTTCCCAACGACCTGTTCAAGCTCGAGAGCTGTTTGAGCGGCCCCGAAACTGTCAGGCAAGTTGACATTCAACTCTCCCGTCGAGGTTAAAATTGTCTTGTCCATTTTATTCTCGATGCTGAAACTCGGCAAAGACACCAAAGACGGAGCCATCGTCTTGATAAATACTACTCCAGGGAGGGCGACATATTACTAGCAGAGCAAGCCATTTTGGTTTTCGGATCATGCCCGTGATGAAATTTGGCTCGTCGTGGTGGAGTCGTGCTCTCAAATCTCTGGTGCAGTAAGTCGCTCCTTCCCCTTACGTCGCGTGAGTGAACTCAATGTCTACCTGCTTGGGCAGGAACGAGTCACACAGCCATGTGACGACGACCTATGACCGGGATCGAGCGGCAGAGTGCAAGAAAAGAAATGTGAACATGATGACCGAAGAACGAATCAACGAATTTGAAGTCACACACTAGAGACGGGGTTTGTGCCAGTCGACAGTAATGAAGTCTTGTCATATCTCTTGTCATATCTCATTGCTTCAAATGATAGGCTACCAGATGTTTTGACGTGCAGAGGGTTAAAAATTATTAGGCTTAGTGTGATGATGGAAGGATAGAAAGAAGAAGAAGAAGAAGGAAGTCTCATCTGATATGGCCTGCCTGAGGCCATGTCAACACAGAAACGTTCCGATTCGCTGTCCGTCGCTTGCTGACCATGCTTTCCTGAACTCCTTGCCCTTGGGCTTACTTGTTGGCGAACCATGGGAACTTCTTCTTGCTTGGCTCTATTGGCCCCGAAGCACTGCTCTCCACCTGAACACTTCGTTGATAGATTTCCTGGAAAAAGGGGGAAAGAAACGACAGTTAGAAAACGGCAGCGACCCTTTTCCGGTGGTGATTTTGATGCAAATACATACCTCATCATCCATGGGCATACAACAGCCCATTATGAGATCCCCAGCTGTGTCGTTCCTAGATAGATTCGGATAAGCCGTTCCTTGACTCTTCATAATTGGTAGTAGAACCTCGCCCAATACTTCGAATTTCTTCCAGTTAATGCGATCATCGTTGGGCCCGACCAACGTCTTGCTGCCTTCTTCTGCCGACACCAAATCCCTCCTGTGCAAGGGAATAAACGGTATTCGTGGGAGAGGCGAATTCTCCCAAGCCAGTCTGTACGCGAAATGGCTCTTCTGAGTACCCATCAGAATGACTAGCCTTGCAAAACGTTTTTGTACTTCGGCAGGCACGAGAGCGCGAGTCTGTGCTAATCGATGGATCGCGGTCCCATTAAGTCCTGCAAGGACAGCTGCCAAACCATTGTAGTTGTTCAGCTGGCGCAGCTTGAGCGCGATGTTCATGAACTTTTCCAGCATTTGGGCTCGATGTTTGGCCTTGTCTCGCAGTAGAATCATATTAGCCACCCACTTGGCAATGTGATTGAAATGATTAATCATGCGGTTAACATTCTGCAAACTCTTGCACTTGTCTTTTTGCGCCGCGGACAAGCTCACGTGGCGGACAAAATCACGAACTCGAATAGAAGAAAACATTGTCCAGTCGATTCGTGTGAGCTCGTCGGCTATTTCGTGATCGGAGATTTCCATGAATATGTGATATCGGGATTTGTTCATCGGCAGATGGTCCGATGGCTCCAAAACATTGCCTCCTCCCATACTCCTCAAACGAGTTGAAGGGGAATTGACTGCCTATTCGACTTCCTCGGTCCATAGAGGACTTGTCTGAGCCACCCGCTGCTCCATCAAACTCTCCATCAAATTGGAGAGTGCTGATGCTCATGGAAAGCTCACTCATCTCCTTGGAGAGGATCTTGCTGGCGACTTCGTCCACGGAATTGTCCGAGTTGGCCCAGCCAGTATCATCATCTTCAATGACGTTCAAATGAAGATTACGGCGCATTTGCTGAGCGGCAGTAGCAAAGATCGGCTCCGTAGACAGATGCTTGATAAAGTCTTCGAGATTGCGCCTCGTGGTAGGTCTTGCAAAATCACCAGGATATAGGAAACCCATTTCGCAACAACTTCGATGATTCGAAGCTGTGTTGCGGTTTTCTCAAGATAATGCGCAGACTCGTCACCTCGCACTTTCTCCAGTCGCACTAAAATTGCTGAGAACAGCTCACCCGGAGCGGCAAATTTTCGATAGAGGCAGAGGAAGATATCTGAGAAGTTGTTATCGACTCTGGACAGTCGTGGGGCGAGCAACCGATCCACCAGTTCCTCAAAGGTCACACCGGTGACTTTCGGCTTTTCGACAATGGCATCGTCGCCGCGCTGAAGAATGGGGATATCGTCTGAGTATCTACGAGAGTCGGAATCGGATTCGTCGATGTCAAGAAATGAGTCGCCGGAGGTTTTGTCGATGCGAAAGCCTGTAGAACAAGAAAGAGGATGTTGGAGGTTGATCGCAATGGACGCCAAAGTCGCCGGATGTCGGTCAACAGACATACAAGACTCACCTCGTCGGGGACTTCTGGAGACTCGTGTTCGGTAGGCGTCGCCCTGTTGTTGTTGATTCGAAAACGCGCGTGGGACTGAGAGATCCGAGCTTGCTCGGCTGTGCTTGCTGTGTTCGCTCAACGGTCGTCCGCCAGTCGGCTCCGGTGCTTCGAGGTTGGCGGCAGATTGTGCCCGTCTTCTGGAAACAGCCTCACCACCAGTTTCATCTGGGAAGTTTGGTCAACAACGGCCCTGAAGAAAAGCCCCAGGCGTACGCAACGCACCTCGTCTATGCATGATGGCAGCACGAACGACACCATGCAGGCAGGCCCTAGGGACATCTGCTTTGTCAATCGAAATCTTATACTGGCCAATACAAGGCTTAAAAAGCGATGCTTGGCTAGCTCATCAGCGTTGACCTCCCAGTCATCTTCTGAGTTGTCGCATTTGCAGGCACCGAGTACTGCAGGAAGTCCCGAATTGGTGAGCGCAGCTGTCGTTTCAACGTGTCAGCCCCTGATTTGATTCTCGTTCACTCGTCTGGTTACGGCGATGCAGCGAACCCAGTGTCCTGCTACATCGCGGCTGTGGTGTTTGTGGCAAGGACTGCACATACCAACCATTTGTGGGAGCTCGCGAATGGACTCCCTAGACATCACATCATAGAGAACCAGAGCAGCGTCAACACGGGGAACAATATGACCGTTGATCTGTTTCGGCCACTGTATTGGCTGGGACGGATTGAGCTCGAAATGTTCCAGGTCCAGCTCGAGAAGTGTGACTACATGCGGGACGTGATCAACCACCATGCGAACACTGGACGAGTTCGCGATAGGAGGACGAGCCAAATTCAGAGCTCGCTGGACAAAGGTTGATTTACCAACAGCATCAGCGCCGATAACAGCAATGTTGTAGCTCTCCATTGTGGAGATGGGATGTGGCTGCAAAATGAAGACATACACGAGTCAGCCCATTGTCCCTTTTTTTTTTTTTCGGGACACCGAGACAATTCGTCAGTGAATGATGCTATCCTGACATTCCCAGACTGCTACCCCTCCTCCCCTTTTTTTCTCCCCTCTGGGGGCGTTGTGGTGGAAGCTGGGGGCGGGGAATGCCAACAAGGGAGAAAGCTCAGGTGGGGGCAAACCCATGAAACCCATGGCGGAGGATATTCTTACTATTTATTACCCAATTCTGGGTAGACCCGATAGTCAACAACTCTCGACGGGGAGGTGGCCAACCTTGAGTCTTGATGTTGTCATCGCTATCGTCCTGTGACTCGGTTGAAAGGCTGTCGCCGGACACCTCACGGCCCGCGTTGAAGTCGTTGGCAGAATGGGAGCGCTGAAAGAAAAGGGGTCGTCCACAAATGGAGCTGATGGAGTCGCGATCAGCTCCGAGTCCAGTTGCGGCGGGGAAGGGAGTTTGATCGGACTTGAAGCTGCAGTCAGCCCCGTTGTCAGCCCGTTGGGTTGGAACCGCGAGACAAACCGCTGCTGGCGTTGGTCTGAACAGAATGGCGCGTAGCGGTGGACTGGCGTCGATGGCGAGTGCTGCTGGTCCTGGCAGTCAGTCTTGTTTGCCGTATTAGTAGTAGCCGCGCTGGAGGTCGAGGTGCGAGGTGATGCAGGTGACGGAGCAGCGTTTCGGCAGCGACGCGGGGCTATCAGATGCCCTATGTACTTGTGTACGGGCCCTTTTACCACTGCTGCCACTGCTGCCACTGCTGGAATATTTGCAAGACATCGTCTCAGTCGCTGCCTATCGGCGCCACGATGACGGGACTGAGCACATGCCAGGTGGTGAAAAGAGAACAGGGGCGTACAAAAGAAAAGGAAATTGGACAGGCGGGGACGGGGTGTGGTCAATCGATAGGCCACGAGCATATTACATTACATAGTAGGTACACAGGCCTCGGAGGCGTGGCATGCGCAAGTCGTTGGATGCCCACGACGCCGTCCAGTAGCAGCTCGGGTCAAACGACCGGCGGATGTTGACAGCCACGCACACACAAACTGGTCATGGCCTGGGAAGAAGCCACTTACCGCAATCGAGCCGCCCCTGCCCGGAGTTACGGTAAAAATTGGTGGCAAAAAAAAAAAAAAAAGGGCTCTGTCTGTAACAATGTGTTGGTGTTGCTCAAGCCGAGATGGGTCGTGACCCACAAAGCAAGAAATGTGCGCGGCGTGAGGGGAAAGGAAGGGGGAAGGGGGAAGGGGGAAGGGAAAAGGCAAAGCGGTCTGCTGTCCGTCATGCCTGCCATGTCTGTCAATATTGGCAAGTTGGTCCTGTCGAACAAGCACAAGTCGCAAGTTTCCCCCACCCAGTCTATTCGACTCCGTGATGCATTGATTCAATTGCCAGGCACAGCACACATGATCAGATGTTGGTCATATATGTATAGCATGCCGGCGAAGCTTGGCGATTTCACACAAATTGCTGCACCAGATGCCTTGAACAAGAAGTCGAGGAGAGGGAAGCTCAATAAAACATCTTCTTCTCACCAGCTCACACAACTCTCTCTGCGTCTTGCCATGGCAGACCGCAGAGTCCTGGAAGTGGAGGCCCCAGGCTGCCGCCTCGAAACTGCGGCACAAACGCCATCACTCATCATCGCCATCAAGCATTGAATGCACCACCATTAATACGTACTTCGTAATCAATTCACCTCTCATTGGCTATTTATTAACTTTGCACAGTGACAGGCCGAGTCAACCTCAAGCACCACTCGGCAGACCATCTTTCTGCAGCCAATGTTTCATCGCGATCCCCGACCTCAGCCTTTCGAGGTCGAATTGTGATTTACAATGGCCGCGTGGCACTCGGTTCCAATGTTTGGCGTCTGCAGCTTCTGGATTGACTGCGGTCCTGGCTTCAGATAGCAATCTCCCGGCGCCTTGCCCTTGACTGCGGCGACCATGTCGCTCCACAGCGGAATGAATGAGACTCCCTCGCACACGCTGTTGGACGCATTGTACGAATTCCACGAGGCGCAGGCAGACATGCATCCGTTGAAAGTCGCAGCGAACAGTGAGTAGAATGGCGTGTTGAGGGCGTCCTTGTTGCAGTACATGGTGAAGCTAGGTCTTCCGAAGACTAGCAAGTCGTTGTCAACTAGTCAGCCATGTGTCGCTTCGCCCAAGGATATAGCAACTCACAGTCAGGCTTGTAAAGGTGCCAGTCGTGGACTCGTTCTCGTCGGAGCACCCATTCGTCATCTTGGAGTAGTTTGGAGTTCCAGTCTGGCCAGCGCCGGAAGCACTACCAGTCTTGTTGGCCACCAAAGAAGAGTATGAGGCCTGCAGGTTGTGGTACTTGGTTGCAGCGACTCCAGTTCCTGCCGCAAGACCAACCACCAGAGCTGCCAAGAAGGCAATTACCACTGAGAGGAAGAAGACGATCGGAGCGCATCCCAGAATGGTGCGTCGACTGTTCTTGTTCTGGCCGTGCGTGCCATTCTGGTCTGGCACGACCTGTGGATAGGACTGGTAATCCTCTGTCTTGACATGTGACGAGCCGACTGTGGACTGGTGTGGTGACCACGGCTCCTGTCGTTGTTGTTGCTGATGCTGGTGAGTCTGACTCGTATTATGATATACCTCGGGGTAGGAAACGCCGTGCGCAACCTCTGGCAGGTTCTCATGCTGCAGTGAGTTCTTGCAGTCAGTACGTGAATATGAAGTGAAGCGGACAATCGAGACGCTCATTACTTACCGCGGAAGCCATATTGGAGTGATTGAATTGCAGAGCAAAGGAGAGGAAAGTCAGCCCCGTGACACGAACGAAACGGCTGTTGCGAGCAGCGCATGCCATCTCATTATAAGTCATGCTCATGGTCACACACATTGCTCAATTAGTAATTATGACCCTCCTTTCCTGCCCTGCCGTGTCGAGCATTGCTACCCATTCGGTCTTAGTGCTGATGCTGTTACCCTGGCCGGCATCGATTATCTCCAATCACACCCGCAGTCGCCCGCAGTCGCCCGCAGTCTCGTCTCACGCACGGTGGGGGCATTTTTCTTCAGCTCGTTATGTAAATTGAAACCGGATGGACCCTGTTCGGTCAGCCCATTGCCATTGTGCAGTCTCGTCAAGCACTCCTACTAGTAGGCTAGTGAATTGAATCATGTGGCTTGCCGCGCTCGCCGCTTGCTTCCATTCATAAGGCTGAGAAGAGATGAACCACGTCGTGGCTCGGGTTTCCAAACGCCGGCAGTCCTGCCAAGTGCCGAAAGGAAGGGTTACTGATGTGACGTCACTTTGAATATGTTTTCAGGTCTTGTCGCCGTCAACTTTCCGAATGCCTCGGAAATGACTCTGTCATGTGGGTTTCCTTGGCTCAATAATCCTGGCTCTGTATCCGAGCTAGAACCATGACGACGAGCCCTGACTCCAGTTTCGACACCTTCATTCGCCTCGATTTCATTTTTCTTTTACGTCCCCGTTCCGAAGTGAAGAAGACTCAGATGTCGGGACTCGGCTGTAGTCCAACATCTCGGTGTCGCCAAGATAGCCAGGCGATACCTCGCCATTTTCCAAGTCAAGTTTGATGTATTCCATGCATGCGTATAAGTGGGTTCTCGCAGTGATAGTATACCAGCCATCCTTCGAACTATTTCACCACCTCTACTTGACTCGTTGTCGAGCTCTTCCACCCTTCCATCTAAGACGCCCGACCCAAGCTGCAAATTTCTGCACATCCTCTTCCGCCAGAAGAAGCTCCACCGTGTAATAATGACGAGCCAGCTCCTCATGGGTCTTGAAGTGATGAACGAACCGATGGCATGCTCCGCAGAGCCATGCGACGTTCTGCAAGTCCTCTTTGCGATGCCAGCCACGTTTGACGACTTTTTCGTGAACAAACCTCGGAATCAGATGGTGGTAAGACAAGGGGATCCAGTCCCGCTCGCAAATCTCACAAGCATCTGCACGGCTGGCCCACGATGCTGGCGGCGGCGTGATCAAAGTCTCGATGTAGGAAGTCATCATCGGAACCAAGAAATCGTCTGTCGTCGCGGGCAGCGGCGAGTCAAAGGTTGGATCTGCGGCAACGAGATTGTAGGTGACTAACGTCTCGGGAATAGAGGGCGGCAAATCGAGAACGGTTAGGTTTTCTGGAGCCAGAGGAAGAGGAAATTGGGTCTGGAGTTCATGGGATTCTCTCCATGACCGGTGGTCCAACTGTTTCAGGGCATCGGGGAAGGCATCAAAGATGGTGCCTGCCAAGTAGTCGATGAAATCGGAAAGCTCTTCCGCATCATTTCGGGGATGCAACTCGGACACTCCGGGTGAAATCGTGGAGGTCTTGTGTGCAGATGATTTTGCTCGTCTACGGCGTCTTGTTCCTTTCTTGCCGGATTCTGTGCTTGGAGCTGTTGTTTGTAGGAGAGTTGATGCAAGGCAGTCACGAAACACGGCATAGTTGTCGTCTCCGTGACGTCCGGCACCGCGGACGAGGTTCGAGTCGTCATCATCAGCGTCGGACATGAATCTAAGACGCTGGTGACTGTCAAAGACTTCCTCTGTAGTATGATTTTCCGACAGATCAATGTGACGTTAGATGAATGTGAGCTTTATTGGTGCCTTGGAGTGGTCCTTGGATGGCCTGCTAAGTGTAATAATGGACAAACCGACAAAGGTGTTGTAGAGGATCGTAGCTTCTCCGACGATCGACGGAGTTTCAACCACCTGGCCAGGAGTTGAGAGTGAAGTCCGATTGTGAGTCGTGACCTTGTTGGGGTTGTGGCTAGACTGCGAACGCGGGGTTGATGGAGGTTGTGTCTGGTATTTTAATATATGGTGGGCGGTGGGGTGCCACTCGCCTTCTTCACATACCCGCCCGACATGACGGCATACAGCAGCTCTATATATATGTTCGATATTAACGGTTTCATAGCAAGTCGTTTTTGGTGGAAATCTTCAGAACAGCAGCATCTACCTGTCTCCCTAGGAATCTGATTTCAGCCTCTGATTCCAGTGTCAGGTTGCTGAGCTGACTCACCTCACTCTTGCTCGAACCATCTGTCTACGGGTATCCACGCAAGGCAGTGCATTTCTCTCCAAAGCCGGTTCCCAGTCTTCTGCCCAAGATGACCAAAGTTGCCATTGCGTTCGACCTCTACGGCACTCTGCTGTCAACCGAGTCGATTGCCACCGAACTTGCCCGGATCTACGGAGAGGAGCAGGCCAAGACCATCGCAGTGCAAGCGAGGCGATACCAGTTGGAATATACATGGCGGAGCAATAGCTTGGGTGAGTAGTCACCATGTCGCGTTCATCTCGTTCCAAGCCTCATTCATTCTCAAGCTGACACCGGGTAGGAATGTATCGACCATTTGTCGACTTGACAAGACACTCATTTCGTCATGCGACAGCTGAAGCAAATCTGGATCTGTCCATGGACCACGAGGAGCGTATCATGGAGGCCTACAATGGACTGGATTCGTTCACAGACGCTGAGAAAGGCCTCGCGTTGGTCTCCCAAACCCCGGCCATTGACCCCTATATATTCTCCAATGGGACGGTGGACATGGTCACAGCATCCCTGAAAACATCGCCGTCTCTCGTAGAGTCCCCGTCACGTTTCCAGAGTCCAAGGTTGTCAGCGTCGACCCTCTGAAGGTGTTCAAGCCAGATCCCAAAACGTATCAGCACGTGGCCAAGGTTGCTGGGTTCGAGTCGCAGCCCGAGAAGGTTTATCTCATCAGCTCCAACCCTTTCGATGCGATGGGAGCTGTTGCTGCAGGATTGAAGAGTATATGGGTATGTCGACAGGATACAGAATGGGTCGATGGATTAAGTGGTGCACTCAACATTCGCCCCACGGCTGTTGTTGATGGGGTCGATGAGGCTGTGCGGGAAATCATCAAGCTGGAGGGATTGATAGAGTTGACCAAGTCTATGTGAAAAAGGAGGAAGAAAGCAGTGCCCAGTTGTCACATGAAAACAGAAACAAAAAATAAAACGGCAACTCGTCCAACAGTTTTGCTAAATTTGATACGGTTCAGCAAACCTTGGTCTGCTGTGTGGCTGCATATTATGTGACGTTCCAACAATTCGACATTCCAGCTGGTCTGGTCTTCAGTTCAGTGGGAACGGTGTGAACTCAACGCGCTGAACTGCATGAGTCTAGTGGGCCTGGTGCCGGGAGACCCTGCAATAGCGCCCCCGGCAGCCAGGCCCCACCACTATTCCTCCAGCGGGCGGTGACGGCGGATAAAATTGGCTTTTGTTGTCCAACGACCAGGCATTGAAAACAGGATCCACCTCAGCTCAACACACACAGGGCTTCAATCCTTTCGCCAAATCCCCCTCCCCCTTTCCTCCTTCCTCCAGCCATGGCTCGCGCAGACGAGTACGAAGACAGGCGCGACGAAGATGGAAATGTGGGCAATGGCTCAAGGGGCTCACGGAAAGCTCCGGACGAGTCTCGTAGCGACCGGCCGAGGTCCCGTGACAAAAGACGGCGCTCAGAATCGCCCAGTCGGCATCGCCGTCACCATCATCGAGACACCGAGCGCCGCCGTGGAGAAGACCGGACAAGCGGCCGCGATAGCCGGAGCTACAAAGACCACGGCTCTCGCAGCGAGCGGCACTCGCGCCGTCGCCGACATGGTGAAGACGGAGACGACTCTGATGGGGATCGTCGAAGAGGAAGAGAGCGTAGAAGCCCTGTCAAACGTGGAGGACCACTGCCATCGCAGGAGGATTCGTTCGCGGTTACCAACGGCGAGGAACCTGAAAAACCAAAAGAGAAGCCCAACTTGGGAAATTCCGGTGTTTTGGCAGCAGCCTCCAACTCGGTCGTCCAGGCCGACGGAACATCGGTGGTGCTCAAGTACCACGAACCCCGGAAGCGCGCAAACCGCCCACTCGCGATCAGTGGAAACTCTTCGTCTTCAAGGGGGCCGACATTGTCGACACCATTGATCTTAGCTTGAGGAGTTGTTGGCTGATTGGACGAGAAATGGCGGTAGTGGACTTGCCGGCCGAGCATCCTAGCATCAGCAAACAGCATGCCGTAATCCAGTTTCGTTACACGGAGAAACGAAACGAGTACGGAGACAAAATCGGCCGAGTCAAGCCCTACCTTATTGATCTGGAAAGTGCGAACGGTACTGTTCTCAACCACGACAAGGTGCCAGATAGCCGATACCTGGAGTTGAGAGACAAGGACATGGTTCAATTTGGCCATAGCACAAGGGAATACGTCGTCATGCTGGCGCCCCGAGAATAGGAACAATAGGAACAGTCCACTACACTACAGCCTGGGGCAGGCCGCTGCTTGTGATTTTGCGGCCTTCCCTCAGTATCTCGATTCTTGTGGTTCCAACATGGCACGATGGAGGAGACCTCATTGGCAGAGAAACGTGACACTGCTTCCTCATCCACTTTCAACTACCAGGACCAGGGGGAAGATGGCCTCTAGCACGCATGGCAAGCTCACGGCAACGATCCAAGATTGGCTAGATGATATTCTGGCGTACATGATCTACTGTGCCATGGTCCAGCCCATTCAAAAGGTGTGGGCAAATGTCTCGGCCGAGGGAACGGGCTTCACGATACGAAAAGCATTGACCAGATGAGTCGCATGCACAGAAAGGAGGGGAAAAAAAGAGGGAGGTCGCACGGGATGCAAGGCTACTGACGGCCGAGTGACGGCTCCTGGTCCGAATGGTCCAAATCGTGTGCCGCCGCTGCAGCGCATCAGGAGCGTGATGACTCGAATCGGCCGGTGGTGGTGACACACGACACACGACGACACACGATGACACACGACCAGACAGACCTCCTGGCTTGAAGTTGGTGCTGGGAAGTTACCGCAATGTATGCAACCTGGCGGCTTTAACTTTGGCGCTGTTCAGGCGGCGCAGCCCTAGACGAAACGCCAAGTCGGGCCAATCAAACCAGTCAGTCACCCAGTCTTTTCACTCCCCCTCCCATCAGATTCCTTGGGTGGGTGGGTGTGTGCCGTGATGTGCTTTCGCGTGTTTCTTGTTCACGCTTCGCCTTCAACCTGTTTCCCGTCTTTTTTTTTTGTTCTGCGCTGGTGATGCGAACGTCGCTACCACAACTCGACTGACCAATGACACTTCCAAAGGGGTTGCGATGGCCTCAGCACATCCGCAACGGTGCCTTGCTCACAAGCGGGCGACAATACCTGTTTTATGATTCGTGCAGCCGTGCCAGATGTGATGAGAAGACTGTCACTGTCACATACGGTATCCATCCAAAGTTGTCACGCCCACGGCGAAGCAGTGGCAGGGCCACATAGAGCTACCCGCATGAACCATTTCTCACGCTCGATAACTCACACCACCACCACTACCACTACCACTACCACCACCACCACCACTCACAAGACGACACCTCCAGAGGCAGCCTGTAGCTGTCATTCTTCAATTGTCAGAGCCTTGCTCACCTTAGTGCATTGCCACTAGCCGGGTCCGCCCGCCTTCATTCTCTCGGCCGGTCATCTCGCAGCCGGACAAGTGATGCAGCGGAGCCAACTCGCCGTGTCAAACTGGTTCATGTGCCGCAGCATCCATAACTAGGCTAGGCTACCCCTTTGGGTAGTTTGTCTGGATGGTTTCTAATGCGAGGAGACTAGCCGTCTGGTCTTGGGCCAATCTCCAGCAGTGGGGATGAAATGACACCCCAAAGACAATAGTATGGGTGTGACCGCACATGCCACATTTGACACTTTTGCACTATTCGGCCCTGTGTCTGTGATGGATCCCTAACGTTGCGTTTTTACAAGCATTAGACATTACGAGTCCGATTCCTGGGTGTGGCAGTACCACGGTCTCTCAAGAAGGAAAATTCTGACAAGCTTGGACATTGCTGTGTAAATTTGGTCTTCCAATGCCGTTGAACGTGGAGAGGGAGAAAAAAATTATCCATCATCGGCATTCGGACTACCATTGTGGAGTGCCCAAGTTGCAGTAGCATAGACAGAACGATTCTATAAAGGTAGAACAAGTTGTCTCTCTTTCCGAAAAGTGTCGGGTCTAAAGACATCAAACAGTTTCATTAGCTTTCCTCTTGATTACTTTACATCACTAGAGCACCGTTTCTGCGAGTCGCGAAAGCTCATCTCTCTCCACTTCAACTTTTAACGCCTTTTGCCTCGGGTCGCTTCCCCTTTCTAATAGTAATCATGGTAAGTTTTTTTTTTTTTCCCTTTACCAATGCACACACGGGTCATTTCGGCCGAGCCACGTTGCTCATGGGATGGAGCTTTTCACTAACGACAGCATACATGTCATAGACTCCTCCAGCCCTCCCCGTCGAGCGATACGAGACCAGTGCCGTCTACACACATCCCGATGCACAAGTCGACATCGTCCTCGTCCACGGCCTCAACGGCGACCCCAGAAGACATGGACGGCGAGCAACGGGACATTCTGGCCAACCGATCTCCTGCCCGCCTCTCTCAAAGGAGCGCAAGCCAACATCCTCGTCTACGGATACAACGCCGACGTGTACTCGCGCAAGAACGACCGCAGCGCCAGCGACAACTTCATCCATCAACATGCTCAAACACTCGTCACCAACCTCACCATGTTCCGAAAGAGCGAGGGCACGTACAAGAACCCCATCATCTGGGTCTGCCACAGCCTGGGAGGCATCCTGGTCAAGCGAGCACTCCTCTACTCCAACGACGTCAAGGTGACGCACCACGAGGACTACCGATCCATCTTCGTCTCGACATTCGGCCTCATATTCCTGGGCACGCCGCATTGTGGATCGGACGCGGCGACGTGGGGATTGATGCTGCAGGGCATGGCCGACGCAATCATGCCCCGAAAACTGTTCGAGTCGGAATCCGTTCTTCTCAAGACGTTGAAGAAGGACAATGAGACGTTGGCCAATATCAACAACCACTTCTTGGACATTTATCAACGGTTTCGAATCCACATGGTCCACGAGAATCACAAGACGGACATAAAAGGCACTAAGTAGGTTTCCCCTTTCCTAAAAGCACCACTTGTCATTTACAAAAGTTGAAAAAAAAAAAAAAAAAGTGTGACGGATAACTGACCATTGAACAAAAACAAAAACCACAGAATCACAATCGTGGATGCCTGCTCCGCGAGCCCACAACTCCCCGGCGTGACATACTACGGCGTCGAGGCCACGCATTCTCAAATGTGCAAATTCGCCAGCCCAAACGCCCCCGGCTACAGGGCCGTCTCAACAGACATCAGGCAGTGGGTGGACGAGGCTCCTGCGCTCATCAACGTACGATGGGAAGTCGAAGAGCAGGAAAAGGCATTCCGCATGCGCCAAGAGCTCCATGAACGAATGTCTCCATTTGTAAGGCTCACCCCTCCTCCTCCCCTTTCCTCACCCCTCTCCCGGCCCAGCTTCTTCTCTCTTCAGCTTTACTAACAGAAGAAAAAAAAACTCTTAGGTCTCCCCATCATCGCCATTCATAACAAGCCCTTACCCCCGCCACTCGAGCGACTTGTCCAGCATCTCATCGCTGTCCCTCTCGACCCCCGCGTCGGCCGTTCCTCGATCCTCGTCACGGACCCCGCGATGCTGGACTTTCCTACCGTTACCGTTGGGGACGGGTCCTGCCCCCGACGAGATGCAAGAGCTGTCGGACCAGCTTTACAAGTTGTGCCGGAAGAGCATCTAGGAGATGAGAGTTGATGGCGGCAGTTGTTGCATCCTGCATCTTTTTTTTTATTTATTCGATATGTTGAAAATTTGTTTGGTTTTTGAAGAGAAGAAAAAAAGTCCGCGAGGACGAATCGTCACTTGTATCTCGGAGCAATTGCTCTTCTGCACATAGTCGGTCCCTTGGCCTTGAAAAAGCACATTAACTGCACACACCATTTTTACCGAAATAAAATGAAGATGATAAAAAAAAAAAAAAAATCTTTGACTTGTATTTTTTTATAGCAGCGCCCGTGGAATCCGATGCGGCGGGTCGTCATTGGCGCCCTGTTCGTTATTTTTTTTTTTTCCCATTTCTGAACCAAGTCACAACGCAAGTCAAGGTCACGAACAGTTTATTTCTCCGGCGGCAGCCCCCATCCAGCCTCTTCTCCAGCACAACAAAGTACAAGTCGTCCCTCAGGGCCCTCCCGTTGACGAGCTGGCCGTACGGGAACGGGGCGGTCCTCTGCGTGACGGCGTACCCTCCGGACGTACCACCGGATGAGCTCCCCGCGCGTCCACACGACGAGCATCTCCATGGCGCGCGCGCCGAGCTCCTCGCGCGCCGTGCTCTCGGCCCGCGCGAGGATCCCCTGCCCAGCCCGCCCGCCTGCCGCGCCGGGTCGACGGCGAAGAGGCCAAAGTACGCGACGCCGCCGGGCCGGCCTCGATCTCGCAGCAGCCCGCGAGCGCGCCGGACGCGTCGTGCGCCACGAGCACGATGCCCGGTCCCCTGATCTTGGCGGCCACGCCGGCCTCGTCGATGCGGTCGTCGTCGACGAGGTCGGCCTCGGTCGTCCAGCCGCGTCGGCTGGAGGTGCCGCGGTATGCGGACTTGACGAGCGCCTGGACGGCCGCTGCGTCTGCTGGGACGGCCTTGCGGTAGGTGAGCGGTTCTGTCGGTGTTTGATCCTTTTGTTCCTTTTCCTCTTGTTCCATCTTTGGACTTTTGTGATGCGGGATTGGAATTGGGATTGGAATTGGGATGTGGGATGTGGGATGTTTGGTGTTTGGGGGCTTGAAGAAGTGGTGGGGTACATGGACGTTTTGCCGAATTCCGTGTCTCGGAAGGGCGCAAGGGCGTATTACATAGACATCAGATTGATATTTGCCAAGGTTTACTACGTTTACCCGCTGGTAATTTGGCTCTACTATGCCATCTCACCAGTTATGTGTTTCTTAGCATCCATCAGACAAAAGGGAAGAACCTTTGTTCTAAAAGAGACAGGATCAAAAAAAAAAAAAAAAAAAAAAAAGAGAAAAGAAAAGAAAAGGGGGAATAAAGTGTATTAATTAATACAAGTATTCAAAGTCAACTACGACAACGATAACAAGAAGAAAAACCTACTTCTTAGCAGAGCAATTGCGAACCATCTGAATGATTGATCTGCCCGACTCCGATGCCTGCTGCGCATCAACCAAGCTTCGGCGGTCCTTGACAAACTTTGGCCACGTGTTTGTCAGAACCAGGTACTTGATGTGCTTCTCTGCTCCATCAAACACTGCTCCGTCAAAGGATTCCGGAATCTCACCCCAGGAGTGGACACGGGCCCCAAGTGCTTTGTCGTCCTCGCCCGGAGCCTTTTCGAAGCTTGTGTCGGCCGACTTGGGGGTGCTCGGGCAAAGTCGAAGGGGTGACGGGATCCACGTCACGCTTGTTGCCGTAGAGAATCCGGGCTGACGACTCGAAAACGTTCTGCAGCTTCTTGAGCTCAGAGGAGGAGATGTTGATGGGGAATTCGGCGTCATTGGTGCTGATGAAGTCTGCGTAGATGCGGAGAGCGCGATTGAACTTGTCGTGTACAAGCTGTCGAGTGGAGTCGTCTTTGATCCCGTCGCCAGCAATTTTGGGGAGAGATGCTTTCCATTCCGTTACACAGGTGAGAAAAGCAACATTCTCCCCGGAAAAGTCCCGCAGTGACGAGAATTCCTGGAGAGGAGCCGGGTTGCGCTTGAGAACGTACTCGAGAGCGCTCATTGTCAGGATGCTCTCGTGGGATTCGGTCGACTTGACTGACGCGGATGTGGACTTCAGACCAGTAGTCATTACTGAGTCGGCGACGGTAAAAGTGGTATCGAGGGATTTGACGCTTGATCCAGAGGTCTCATTGTTGTTGTATTCCCACTGCGCAATGGTATCAAGTGTCTCCTGGCGCAGGTTGGTGGCCCGCATGACTTCCCAACAGGGCAGAAAGACTGTCAGGATCTCGAGGAACCAGATGGAGATGGCAATCCTGGAATGACGTTACGATTGAATTTGGTCAAGGGCATGAATGTTCTATTATACATACCATTGCGGGGGTAAAAAGTACTTGTTCACGGGCTCCATCCCAGGGACATAGAGGGCGATCAGCCACATGGGAGTTGCGTGCAAGCTGAGACAACTTGTCAGAAAAAAAAACATGCAAGACACAGGGCACGATGGTGTGACAAACTCACCCGGCAACGGCACATCCAATGGTCTGGATCCTCCAACCATGCGTGTCGTTGATGGAGCGGGATTTCCAAAGAATGTAAGGAGCAACGAGCCATGCCCAGACGAATTGCCAGAAGATACCGGGCCACCATTCCCATCCTCGGCCCATGTCCATCTTTTGTTCCATTTCAGTGCCGTTTACCTCACTTCCTGGTACGCCCCAACCGCGGTGGAACTTGCGCGAGATGAGATACATGAGAATGGTGAGAAACAGCTGGTTTGCGTTTTCCCACGCTTACGCTTAGTTGATTCCTTGAGTCGGCGAGACCAGGGAAGCACTTACTTGAAAGCCCATTCCGAGTCCAACGAGAAGAACCATCTTTGATGTGTAGTCTAGTTTTTGAAGCGCCGAAAGAGGCTCAAGCCGCGTCTCGCTTCTGGCGGGTGATCAGGCAGGCGACCAAGGTATTTCTGTTGCGCCTGAGCCACGTAAAGGAATCGGCTGTTGGAAGCATGGAAAATGGCAACGCCGAGAGGAAGGTGTGTTCCCATGATCCAATATTCAGCTTCGCCCGGGGCCATGGCTGCCACGACATATCCAAGCTGGACCGAGAGCCAGTAGAGGTGGAGCAACACAACGGCAGACAGGGAGAGCCCGATGCCACGAATTCGGAGAACTTGTGAGTTTCGTTGGCTGAAGAGGTATGCCATGCCGCATGCGAGGAGGAGAGTCCATATACTCGCCCAACACGTCCACCAAATGCCTACGCAGTCGAGATTGACCTGCGCTTTAGAATCCGCCGTAACACCGAGTTCGGAGCCCATGGTGACAAGACAAAACCAGAACAAACACCCTGGCGTAAGAGAGATTGTGGTGACCAGGAAGGGGCAGGAGGAGCACCACGTCAACGGTGGGCTGTGAGCACGGAAACAGAGCAGAATCAAGTGAAGGGGCCAGCCGGAGACGTCTTCTGGCAAGTCGTGCTCCTATATGGAAAAGGGTTCTGACATGAACCTAAAGAGGAAATTCTTTGGAGCCAAGCATCCCGATTGCGACTTGACCGCTTGAAACCGACCGGGCTCAGGTCGACAAGATTTCCTAGGAAAAAGAAGAACTAGAAGAAGAAACCCGGGGTACAGGCCTGCTTAAGTATCCAAACAAAGTATCCAACGCGGAGCCCATGCCAATTTTGAAGACGTCAATCCATGTTTCGGTATTCTGTGCGACGTGACAAGAGAGGGAGGAAATAATCCGTATACAATTATGGATGGGCTGGTTCATGCACTCTTCCATACGGCAGCAGACTTGGGAGGAGAAGAAAAGTACTCGGTAAAGAGAGCTGCCAAACCCCACAGATCACAGTCGCACGAGCGTGATGGTGATGGTTTCTTGACGACGGGGCGACGGCGATGGGCAGATGTGCTCGAATCATCCATCACACGCACCGCTGACACCAGTGACACCGCCAATAGGTGAGTCCATCTTCTCTCGCCGTGTCGCAGCTGGTCCAGAGGCGTTTGGTACGAGCAAGGATCTGGGGACAAGCCCATGCCCTTCATTTGGCTGCATCACAGCGCGTCTGAGACAATGAACCGACTCATGGGTGTTGGTTGGTTCTCTGATTCTGTAGCACTTGGGCACCTCGATGGGAGAGGGAGGAAGGAGCCGTTGAGAAAACGTTGAGAAAAGACACGGGGAAAGAAGAGGAGACCACCACCACCACCACCACTACCCACCACCACTCATAGAGTCTCGCGACGACGGGGTCTGGGTTGGCGTCAACTTGCAACGAGCCTCATGTACCGAGCAGGTCCGAATCAGATTGAATAAGGTTGTCATCGACGAAAAAGTATTTATATCTATGTATACGGAGTCCGGAATAGTCATTCGTTGTCGTGTCGAGCGATGTGGGCCAACAACGTATCCAATCATGTACAGAGCAATGACAGGCTCAGATCGGTCACATTATGACGGGTCTCAGCAGTCCACCCTTTGCATGCGTCAGCCTTGATGAGTCCCCCAAACATGCCATACGAGCGATTCCATCATTTAATTCAATTCATTGTCAGGTCAACGAAAAGGAACATTTCCTCTTTTCACTGAGCCTACGGTCATTGCAGGCCGTCCAACGTACTGTAGGGTAGCCACACTCACCAAGCTGCCTGCCAGCTGCCAGCTGCCAGCTGCCAGGCTCACAACACCGGCCCGCCATAACAGGGGCGGTCCGTTCAAGTCGAGATCTCGAATCTACGGAGTACTTCCGTACAATGCAGACCCTCCCATCACACACATCAGCTAACCTCGAGAGCTCACGATGGCGGCGTCTCAAGCTCCCGACGATGCCCTCGCCTCACCAAGCCCACCGTCATCCCCAAAGACAAGAAGCAGCCGTCTGCTCCCCGTCCATGGTCAAGGGCGCCTCGCTCCTGATTCTCCTCCAAATCATGTCCCGTCTCGTCACCTTTGTCGCCAACCAACTGCTCCTTCGGTTCCTGACAGCTCCCTGCTTGGCCTCTCTACACAGCTCGAAGTATACTACCTTTCCGTTCTGTTCTTCTCCCGCGAGAGCCTGCGAGTCGCCATCCAGCGGCAGGGGAGCCGCTCTGACCAGACCGCCGACGCCGACTCGCATCATCGCCGCAACGACCAGGCCATTGTGAATCTGGGCTTCGTCGCCATCGCGATTGGCGTCTTCGTCAGCATCGCCCTGGGTTGGCTGTACCACGCGCATGTCAATGATGCGAATCGTCAGACACCGCATCTCGCGACGTCGTTGTGCTTGTACGGGGCGGCCTCGGTTGTTGAGCTCCTCTCCGAGCCGTGCTTTGTCCTCATGCAGACGAGGCTGGAGTTCGGAACCCGCGCCACGGCAGAGTCGCTGGCTACTTTCTTGAGATGCCTCGTCGTGGTGGGATCTGCTGTCTGGGCTTCCCGGCGAGACATGCGCATGGGACTCCTGCCCTTGCACTCGGCCAGTTGACGTACGGCACGGCATTGCTGGTCGTCTACTTGGTCTCTGGGTACGGTCTAGCATCGTCGTGCGGGTTTTCCCTTGTCCCCGCCCTGTTTCCACAGACGGCGATTTCATCGCGTCATATCTGTACAGGCCAACCGTGAGACTTGCGGGCAGCATGATGGCTCAAAGCGTTGTCAAGCACCTCTTGACACAGGGCGACACATTCCTCATCTCGCTCTTCTCTACGCCTGAAATCCAGGGAACTACGCTCTTGCCAATAACTATGGGGTCTCATTGCCAGGCTGCTGTTTCAACCTGTCGAGGAGAGCAGCCGCAGCTACTTCTCCAGCTTGCTGTCGACGTCCTCCTCCTCCTCCTCCTCCTCCTCTTCTGCCGCTGCCGCTGCCGCTGCCAAGGATCAGGCTAAAACACCCTCAGCTCAGGTGGAAGAGGCAAGGCAGAGCTTCCAGGCCCTGACAAGACTGTACATTATCCTCTCCGCCGTGGTCGTGGCTCTTGGCCCATTTGCCTCCCCATCGTTGATCGCCATCGTGGCCGGCCGGCGCTGGGCATCAGATGGGGCAGGTCATGTGCTGGGAGTGTACTGTTTTTACATCCCGTTCCTCGCATTGAACGGCATCACCGAGTCGTTTGTTGCCTCTGTGGCATCGGAAGCAGATGTCCACAGGCAATCGTCCTGGATGGGAGCATTTTCACTTGCTTTTGCCGCGTCGGCATTCGTTTTCATGCACGTGTTTGCATTGGGAGCACAAGGCCTGGTTCTCGCCAACGTCTTCAACATGTTTTGTCGCATCGTTTGGAGCTTTGCCTTTATCCGAGCATACTTCCGGAAGAACAATGCCGAAATTTCGTTAACGTCTCTCATCCCCGGCGGCACGGTCACACTGGCGCTGTCGACACTGGTGGTGTTGCGTCAGCTGGGCGTGCTCGACAAGGGCACTTCGGATCCGCTTGCAACACTCGCTAAAATCGCAGCGTATGCTGTTCCGTTATTAATCGCAATGTATGTCATTCTTCTTTCCCGACGTGTCTACTGACCACCCGCTTTTAACATCCCTAAAACCCTCAAGCTAATTGAGCGTGCAGAATCTTACTAGAGAGACGATTTCTTTCCGAGTGTATTCATTCAATAATTGGCCGAAAATCTGCTCGACAATGATGAAGCCTACGCTACTTAACTTGAAAAAACCCCCATGATTGTAGATTATGTAAAACTTATGAACATGTGATACTCAGACCGGGTATGTATGTATAGAGAGGTGAAGAATACGCTACCTAGTCGAATGTGATCTTTGTCGACTTCTGCGTCATGTCTACGTCTTTGAAGAAGGATCCATACATGTCGTGCGTCTTCTTCTTGACAGTCGTGCCGAACTTGAGTAGTTCGTCAGGAACGGGTTGGCCGGCGCCTTTCAAGATGTTGACCAGTCTGCGAGAAGGGGTTTTATAAGTCAATGATGATGCTTATGAGAATTTCTGGGGACTTTGCTGGAAGCAGAAAGGAGGAGAGTAAGATCAAGCACTTACGAGCCAGAGTGTGCCTTGTCTTGAATGGTGAAAAGGTGTGGGCGGCGCCGGTGTTTCCTGCACGACCAGTACGACCAATGCGGTGGACGTAGTCCTCGATGGTCAGGGGAAACTGTTGAACATGGTCAATCAGTGAACAAGTTCCGCTGACATGGCCACGACTGGTCGACTTACTGTGACATTGATTACTAATTTCACCTCGGGGATGTCCAATCCACGTGCAGCGACATCGGTAGCCACGAGCACAGGGGTCTGTCCCGTCTTGAAAGCTTCCAAGCTACGGGTTCGCTGCTCCTGCTTCAAGTCTCCGTGAATGCCGCCCACTCGAATGCCCTTTCGACTGAGGAAACCCTCTACACGAGTGGCCTCTTTCTTGTAGAGACAGAAGACGAGGATACGGTCATTCTTTTGCTTCCCCTGTTGGTGCTGCTTGATGAGTTGTAGGAGTCGGAATTCCTTGTCCTTGGGATCGACAACCTCGACCTTCTGGCTAATTCGGACATTAGCCTGCAACTCGATGGAGCCATCCGTCTCTCTGCCCCGGAACCGATGGTGATCTTGACGGGGCTGATCATAAAAGTAGATGCCAAAGCTTGAACAGACTGCGGCCAAGTAGCCGTGAACATCAGGGTCTGGCGCTGCTCTTTTGGAGGACAGGCGCCGAGAATCTCCTTGATGTCGTCTTCGAACCCTTTGTCGAGCATACGGTCAGCTTCGTCTAGAACGGCGAATCGACAGCCGCTCAGATCCACTGTGCCATCAGACATGAAATCTTTCAACCGACCCGGGGTGGCAACGATGATGTCAGCACCGCGGTTGATGAGTGCCCTTTGTTCATCCTTTGACGACCCACCGAACAAACAGACGCATTTCAATTTGGCCAGTGCTGCGAGCGAAGCCAGTTGAGTGTGTGTCTGCATTGCTAGCTCTCGGGTAGGAGACACCACCACAGCCTGGGTGCCCTTCTCTCCAATAGCGGAAACGGCCTCAACACATGGCAGTGCAAAGGCCATGGTTTTTCCGGAGCCAGTTTCAGCTACGCCAACGACATCTCTGCCGGAGAGAGTTGAAGGCCATGAAGCTGACTGGATGGGTGTGGGGGCTTTGAAGTTGGCAAATGGCGACGGGCTTTTCTCGAGCAAATTGGTGGCGGGAAGATGGTGAAATTCTGTGACAGGTCGCAAGGATGAGGTTTCGCCTTTGGGGTCGACGATTGTGATCTGGTGTGTCGACATGAACTCGTCGATGTCGGCTTGGGCAACGTTGGACAGGCTGATGGTTTGGGTGTATGCGCCAGAGGAAAGGGACTTTGAGGCTTGAGAGGCTTGGCCGGCACTCTTGCCCTGCTTCTTGTTCTTTTTCTTCTCCTTGATCTCGCCGACGACTTCTTTGTCGGTTTCAACTTCTCTTTCTTCCGCAGCCGTTTCTCTCAACTTCTTTTCTTTCTTCTCTCTCTTTCTGGCCTTCTTCTCCGCCTTCCGCTGGGCCTCGACGTCACTGTCGTTGGCATCTTCTTGAGTCTCTCCTTGTTCTCCATCAGGCTCGCGCTTCTTTTCCTTCTTCTTGTCTTTCTTTTCTTTTCTCTTCTCCTTGTTCAACTGAGCTTTGCCGGAAGCAGTGTCGTCATTGTGGATTTTCGTCTTTTTGCTAGGGCGAATGGATTCGTCCTCGGCGAGTTTATGCTTCGTGGCAGCCATTACGGCCAGCTTGGTTATTTATTGTTGGCTGCGAGGAAGTTAAGTGCAGATGTCGGAAAAGTCGTGGGGCGGTGGGTTTGGAGAGAGAAAAAATAATAATCATATCGATAAGGCAATGCGATTGGCAGACAGGAACAGGGGTGGTTGGTCAGCTCCGACAAGCCAGACAGATACTACGGAGTACTCCATAGAAAAAGAAAAAATCAACGATGTAAATATTTGCGATACCCCGTCTGTCTAGTATTGAAGGGGAAAAGAAAAAGGAAAATCGATTTCTTTCAAGGTACATTTATGTGACCACGTACGGATGAGAATCTCGTAAGACGGGCAAAAGCCAGAATGGAATGAGTTGCCAACCGTGCACGCGCCACAATCGACTGGCCGGTAGCGCCACTGTGCCACTGTACATGCGCCACCAGACACTGTCTGCCCTCGCTCTACCATTCTACTACGGAGTACTCCGTACAGTCGACCTCCTGCTCCTCCTGCTGCAGATACAGAGATACAGAGATACAGCCTGGTGGCTGCACGGCTTTCTCGGCCTAAAAGGTCTTCTTTGCGCTCCTCCTCGCAATGGCCTCCGACAAAGATGTGACTGCAGGGGACCGTCCAGAGCAAAGCTGGCAGGAGAGCATGAGCGCCAAGGTCGGGGTTTTTCTGTACGTGAACCTGCTGCTCCGTCATCTTCTTGTCTCAATGTCCCAACCGGGGCTTTACTGAGGCGACTGGCTCCGCCCAAACAACCCAACAGAGAGAAGGCCTGCCACGCAATCCGTACGCAACTCCAACTGACTCCCGAGTGCGATGCAGGAAGAAGAACCTGACCAAGGGCGAACTTGCCCTGAAGCACGCAGTCGGCCTGGGCGGCCAGCCGAATGCCATTCCGGTAACCGATCCCAGGCTTGACGGAGAACCTCGACCTGTTGAGGTGGGATGGCACCCGGTTGGCGGCCTGGCTGGGAAATGGTTTGCCGAGCAGACGGGGTTGGGCAAGATGATCACGGATAAGATTAACAAGTATCCGGATCCTACTCAGCACTGGGCTGTTCTTGTCGGCGATTACGCCCATCAGTTGTGGATGGTGAGTTCAAAGTGTTGACACCCGCGAGTTGACAATATCGGTGACCCCAACCGCCCCAAGTCTTGGCTGACAGCAAGAGACGGACGCCACAAGGACGAGAACTTTGATGTCATTTACACCAATGAGAAGATCAATCGTGAAGAGTGGAGGACATTCAAGGTCGGCGAGACACGATTCAACGATGATGCAACGCGGCGGGCTGGTGAGCCAATCTCCTCCCTCACTAGTAATGCAGAGGAGTCTTTGATGCTACCTGGACTAAATTCGACACAGGAGAGTCCGTTATTCAATCCATCCGGGAACGACAACCGGCTTACAATCTAATCACCAACAATTGCCAAACGTATGCGTTGCAGCTGTTGGATGCGATCAAGGTCGGAGCACAGAAGGAATTTGGCACCACATTAGCCGTGTACGAGAGACTCAAAGGTCCAGGCAGTGTGAAAGACCTTTTTGTGGATAGTCAAAGCCTGGAGGCACGACCAGAGGACGGCGAGTCTCTGCAGCAGGAGGGTACAGTCTCCTTCGCAAATCAGGTCATGCAGGACAATACCACACAGCTTGACGCGAAAGAAGAGATGGGGAGGGGTAATGAACGTAACGAACCCGGAGATGATGAGGAACATGGTGGCAATGAGAGTACAGACAGGGGCGACGGCGGGTGCAAGAGTGAGGAGCAGAGCAGCATGCGAAGATTCTTTACACGAATCGTTAAGAAATAGATGTCGGTGACCATGTTCATTAGAATCGATTTCCTTTTGTTCTCGAACGTGTGGCCGATATGATGGATGACTGCACATACTTGGGAGGTATGATGGAGCACATTCCAGCAGTGATGGTGCTGATGTCTCGGTTTGCCACATCGCTGACACAAGAACGCGCAACTGAGTACAGAGTCAAGACAAGCGCTGTCCGGGGATCTCAGACAGCATGGCACCGCCATGGCACCGCCATGCGTCGGATTGGCTCGCGGACAATGAATGTTGCCTGATTGAGCTGTGCTCGTGGTTGCTCCCAGGAAGGCGGGCACATGGAATGACATGCTGCTGGGGCAGGGCGTTGCATGACAACTGTACAGCCACTCTACGTCAATGAGAGCATTCCTCGCCTCCTGGTACATTTGATCCATTGTCGATTTGTCGATTGAGCTAAGAAGAACAAGGAACCATGCTTTCCAATATAAGAGGGCGGTTGTGAGATGCTTTCCCTCCCCACCAAGAAGAAGAAGAAGAAGAAGAAGAAGTCTGCTTCGTCAAAGATTGGCTCGCCGTCTCCAAGCAATCCAAACAACAATACATCACCATCATCACAATGGTCACCTTGCGAGCCGCCCTCGCCTCTGCGCTCATGGTCACTGCTCGGGCCGATGTTGTGGCGACGGCCCAAACGGAGGCAGATGCGGCCATGGACCAAAGATTGTTCAATTATCGAGCACCTGGGCCCAACGACTGTGAGTAAGAACTTTTTTATTTTCCCTTTTCCCCGACCGACACGAAGACCGTCGTTTCCAAACCAAGAAAACTCAAGGCTGATGAAATCCAGCCCGGAGTCCATGTCCAGGACTCAACACCCTCGCCAACCACGACTTCATTCCCCACAACGGCCGAAACGTCAACTTTGTAAACCTCGTCGCCGCGGCCCTGGAGGGACTGGGAACGTCCCCGGAAACGAGCGCTCTCGTTGCAGCAATAGGACTCGCCTCGTCGCACAACCCCTCACTCTCGGCTTCGACCTGGAAGACCTCCGCAACCATCAATTCCTGATCGAGCACGACTGCAGCATTTCCAGAAACGACGAGGCGGTCGGGAACAACAACAAGTTCGACCCGGACCTCTGGGCCGTGGCGCTGGAGGTGCTCAATAAGTCGGACACGGTGACTCCCATCACTCTTGGCAACGCCAAGGCCGCGAGGATCGCGAACCAGAGGAAGCTCAACCCCAAGACAAACTACGGGCCGAGGGCGGGCGCTTTCGGAGGCATCGAGATGGGCATGGTCTTGTCTGCGCTCTCGACGCCGTCTCTCGACCCCCTGGGTGGTGGAGGGGGCCGTTGTCCCCGGACAGTCTGAAGGATTCGTTTGGGACTCCCAACGCGCTCCTCAAGGCTCTTTCCCTCGGGCTCGGCAATGTCAAGACCGAGTACCTGAGGAGTATCTTTGAAGAAGAAAGACTGCCTACGCATCTTGGCTGGAGACCGACCCCGAGACCAACAATGTCTTTACTGCTGTTGCGGTCGGCGTGATTGCCCTTGCTTCTGACCCGAATTTGCTCAAAGATGTTAGCGGAGCAGCTCTCGGCACTCCCTTTGTAAGTCATCGAGACAGACATTATAAAAAAAAAAAAAAAAAAAAAGAACTTACTAATTCTTTCTCTTTCTCTCTCTTAGGATGTACTTGGCGGTGTGCTCCCCATCCCAGAACAGGTTCGCACCATTCTGAACAACGTAAGCGGGGATCTCGAAGGGCTCGGACATACGTCAAAGTTCCTGCGGGCAGCCCAGAAGTATCTGGAGGAGAATGATGACAAGATGGACGAGCAGATGTTTTGGAACGTAGCGGCCGCGGGCTTTTCGCCAGACGAGGAAGAGCCCACCAAGGGAAAGTGATGTCGCATTTTTGATTGGGAAAACATAAAATAGAACAAGTAGAAGGAGAAGGAGAAGGAGAAGGAGGATAATACCCCTCTGATTGACGACTTCGAGAGGAGACTGACGATGAGATGCGTTTGAGTAATGAATTATACCGCAGATATTTGAATTGAGACGAAAAGACTTACACGATGGGTTGATAGTAAACGAGTGGTGTCGCCAATAGATCCACACCAGTTCTCATTTCGAATCCGATGAATGGGCCACAACCAATGGGGAAAAGAAGTATTCAAGTTCAGTGAGACGGAAGTGGTCAGTCAGGTCACATTTTGGGGAGAGAAAGGGGGCGCAGTGCAAGTTGCAGTTGTGCCAGAAAGCATAAGCAGCCAGGAAGGATGCTATATTTTGCTTGTCAGCCTTCATAGACTTGTGTAGATCATCACTGACCATAAAGCCAATGTAGTCAAAAACTGACATTGCTGCTCATTTTATGCACAAAAATAAAAAAAAATAAAAAAATAAAGAGAAAATAAAAATCTCAAGTACTTGTTCGCAAGGGCTATCAAGTAGATTAATGCAAGAGGTGCCCATATTATATAAGCTCGCCTGAAAACTGTTTAAATCACCTCCCCCTGTATAATACTATCTGCAATTTTCTCAGCCAATGCATATACCGTTGCAGAGGGATGCCCTGGCAAAGTATCGGGAACGCACTCGCATCCACCACCCGGAGACCTTTGACACCGTATACTCGGGCTTGACTGTCAACCACTGCCATGGCATCCTCCCTTTCCCCATCTTGCAGGTGCAAGAGGGTGCCACACGGTCATCAGGTTCTTCTGCACATAGTCCAAGATCTGCTCGTCCGTTTCGACGTCCCTGCCAGGGTAGTATTCTGGACCATCCACGATGGTCTGCACCGCAGATGTGCTCCAAATGTCTCGCATGCGCTTGAACAGCGCGACTGCGACTTCTTGATCCGCTTTGGCTGTCAGCCAGTTAGGGTTGATCAGTGGTTGATCGCCGACGTTTGTCGATGAGATGGTGACGTTTCCTCTCGACAGGGGCGAGACCAGAGCCCCGAGGATCGTGGCATATTGCCTGCCGTCGTTGGGCTGCTTCACCAGTGATGAGAACGTGCCCGTGTAGCCGTTGGCGCCGAGGAACTCGACCTCGGGCCAATCGTCCGAGAATCGCTCCAGATCGTCCCTGGTCGTGGAGGAGAAGGAGTCCCGATATTGAGAGGGCACCTTCTCCCACCCGAGATCTCGATCCCGTTGGAGCTCAGGAGTCCATCGTGCGATACAAGGTACTTCTCGCCGGTGGAAATCAAATCAACCGGATTGTACAGAAGACTGGCGATAGTTTTGATTTTGACGGGATATGACGGCCCGAAGAATACGTGATCCCACATGTTTTGACCGACCCCGGGTAGGGAGGCAACGATGGGTATGTTGAATTGGTTGAGGGTTTGTTCGGGCCCTATGCCTGACAGCATGAGTAGTTGGGGAGACTTGAATGCTCCGGCGCTCACGATGACCTCCTTTTTGGCTTTGAGGGTATACTTGGAACCAGTTGCGGAAGTCACCTCCACCCCGGTTGCCTTCCTGTCGCTGTCGAATTCTATTTTCGAAGCTTGCGTGTTGGTGAAGATCTTGAGGTTGCTAAAGTTCTTCTCCTTGGCCAAGTATACGTATTCTGCCGAGGAGCTGCGCGTCGCATCCGACTGGCGAATTGTGCTCAGGGTATAGTGATATCCCAGAAGGTCGCCGCGATCAAAGCCACTGGTCTTCTTGATCCCAACGGCCGCGAACCCCTTCTCCAACCAGGTGGACCAAGGCGCGACGAAGTTGGAATAACTGACTTGGACAGGTCCGCCACGGCCGGGAGGTGCGAAGTCGCCCTCGTCACTGTCGGAAAAGGTGTCGGAGGACCTCTTGGATTTGTCAGCGGGTGTGAAGGTGGTGGATTTCTTGTAAAATTTCTCGAGGTTGCCAAACCTTGGATGCCGCATTAGCTATTTTTTTTTTTTTTTTGCGACCATTATCTGTCCCGTGCAAAAACTCACTTGTAACTATCGTCTCCTACAGCATCGGCCCACTGGTTGTACATACCCGTCGGAGCTCTGTGATAGATCATGAAGTTCCACGCTGAAGAGCCCCCGATGCATTTTCCTTGGGCGAAATGTACTTTGCGATTGGCCGCACCCTGCTGGGGTGTCGTCTCGAACTTCCAGTCTGCTGCCGATAAAGCCTCACTCTCGTCTGATCCCACGAACAAGACGTCCAAGCCTGGGGTTGTACTAAGAGCAGGCTTGGACAGCTCGAAAAATGTTCCTGCTTCGACGATTGCGACCTTGTAGCCTGCCTCTGCAAGGCGATATCCCATCGCATTTCCGGCAGTGCCACCGCCGGCAATCACATAGTCAAACTCCTGGTCGCTGCCAAAGAAGCCCTCCAAGGTGCCCAAGGACGACTGAAAGAGGCCATCACCGCCGAATATTGATGAGATGGCGCTATAGACAGGGCGGGATTGCCTTCTGGCTAGGCGAAAACTGCCGCGGGCCTCGCAAAGCACGCACAAGAAAAGAAGCCGCCAAAGGACGCGGGCGAGAATCATCTTGCATGTTGTGGAATAATGAGATGATGTATCTATCGAACGTCAGGCAATACAGAAACTCGACTAATCCATCTGAAAGAATATATAGAGACTTTATCAGACGGGATGTCATCGGCCAGCATGCATCGTTGCAACTTCGTTCCAGCCCTAGGGGAAAGAGGAATGTTTGAAGGCATGTCATGAGTTCATTGATTCCCTCACCTCCATCGCCGATCAAATGGCGAGAGTAGGTAATTAAAGAAACAAAGAAAAGACCAAGACAATTGAACAGATCTGAGTCATACTGGCTTCTTCACTCTGCAGTTAAAAGCTGTAGTTGAGAAGCTATGTAGTTGAGAAGCTCCTGTGGGAAATGTCATTGCCCGTGACTCCGTGAGAGACGGACGTGGCGCTCATGTGCGTGCTCATGGTCGAATCTCACATGGTCTAGAATCTAGATCATGTATCAATCGCAAGTGAAAAGAGTGTCTGAGTGAATCAGCGCAAGTGTCTTGGATCGAACTTGGGACAGCGACAACAGTGACAAACCACTCCCATGGGTGCATGCCAGAACTAGCGTCGGATTCTGAGTGAGACATGCAGTCGGCCGCTGGTAGAGTAAGTTGGGTGACTAATATCCAGTCCACTTGTCGGTCCACTTGCAGCTGCAGCCTCGCCTCTGAGTGATGATGCTGGCCAGTGGCTGGACATGGATCCACCAGATCCACCAGACCCTTCCCGCCGTCCAGTCACCTCGTTCTAACAGCCGCGCACGATTGCTTGCCCTCCATCAACGCCGCCCTCACAAAGCTTTGTAACCACATTGACTCTCCGTCCAACCCCCTCCCGGGTTTGCAATGTCGTCAAGAGAGCCGAATTCGAAGCCAAAGTCCAAGCCGAGGGACAAGGACAAGGACAAAGATGGGGACAAATCCAAAGTGCACAAGCTTTCTCTGAAGGGCAGCTCCAGACTTGTCGCCGAGTTCGTACGTCACGTCACGCCCGTTTCATGCGGAACATGATTGACGAGCCGAGAGCTGATATCTTGTTCGCGACGGCTTCATCTGGCCTAGTTCCAATACTCCATACACACAATATTGTACGCCGTCTCCGCGACATCCGACTTCTTCAAGCGGCATCTGACTGACACCCCTCCAGATTTCAACGAGGCGTCTATCCCGCCGAGGACTTTACAGCGTACGTCCACCACATCTCGTCTCTTCCCCATCCGATGCGACCAACGGCCGAGAAGCACGAGAATGCACGACCAGATGAAACTATTCCCACCACGTCAATCACGATCACGGAGTGCTGACCCCCCTCTCTCTCTGCTCGTGTAGCGTCAAGAAATACGGCCTGAATATGCTTGGTATATTGGCCCCCGTCCTTTGTCATCGTCCCACCACGCAACAGCGGTTGCCATCTAACACGTGGCCACGCATAGTCTCTGCAGACGACCAGGTCAAAGCGTACATTAAGAAGATTATGAGCCAACTGGACAAGTGGATGGTTGGCGGCAAAATATCCAAGCTCGTCATAGTAATCACCGACAAGGACACGGGCGAGCGCGTCGAGCGGTGGCAATTCGATGTAATGTTTCCCTTTCCCGGTCCGCATGTCCACACACCGCAGTGTAGAGAGCAGGAAACGGCTGACGAAAAACGAACACGAAAGGTCCAAATATCACAATCCTCTTCGAAATCCAAGGCCAAGGCGAAATCGAGTCTACCACCCGAGACCAAGAAAACGCGGCTTCGGGCGCTCCATCTGCCGCCGATCCCGACAAGACGGAGGCTGAGATTCAAGCGGAAATCGCCGCCATCTTTAGACAAATAACTGCCTCTGTCACCTTTCTGCCACAGCTGAACGGCGACTGTACGTTCAATGTCCTGGTGTACGCCGATGCGGACAGTGACGTTCCCGTTGAATGGGGCGACTCGGACGCGAAAGAGATTGCGAATGGAGAGCACGTGCAGCTCCGGGATTTAGTACTGCTAACCATCGCGTGGACACGCTGGTGAGCTATAGACTGGGAAATTAAAAAAAAACAAGAACAAATCGTCACGTATATCATAAAAGAAGACACAGTAGCTTCTTCCATGGCGCAGAGACGGTCAACCGATTTGAATCCATGTCACATATTACCAACCAGCTTGCTCAACGAGGGACAAATCTTCAGCAGGACAACATACTGCATGATCTTGGCATCGCAGTCCAGTTTGTGCCTGTTCCAATTCGGTGGTCAAATAAAAACTTCAAAGAGCTTTGCTCCATTTCTGACACTCGAAGAATATGCGTATCTGCAAGGTGTATGCCTCCCCAACCTAAATGCACACCTGATGGTCATATGCCATCCATCCTCCATGCTCTCATCATGGGCCGAATATCTCTCGTGCTATGCCCCAGGAAATCTTCCAACGCCGTCCATCTCACCATTACCCTGGTTATGCGTGCCACCCCCTTCTCACACCCTCTTGAAAAAGTAGATATAAGCAAACTTGCGCATCTCGTCAATGTCGGTCGATTCAACGACTTTCTCGTCATTGAACAAGACCCAAGTTGGACGTTGCTGTCCGTCTACATTTTTACGGATGAAAGCGACGTAGTGCCTGCAAAGTGGGTTAGTCAAAACCAGCAGAACATGAATCAGGTTAGGGGCTTGAAGCAGCAAGGGTTTTTGTTGAGAGTTGAGGAAAAAGGAAAAATAAAAAAAAACACTTACCCAGCATGAATACTCGTTCCCTTATGACAAACAATTGACTGAAGTTGGAATGAAGCAGGTAGAACTGCGCTGCCTGCCGGTGGCTTTGGTGCCGAGGGTCCTGAGCTAGCAGCACCGTCGTCAAAGTCGCCTCGATCATCTGGATGACTGAACAGCCATTCCACAGCGCGTTCTGCATCGCCTCCAGTCTCTTTCAACGCTTTCTTGGCTTGGGAGCACCAAACCCCATGGCACCAAGCATCTCAATCTTCTCCGGGTCGGCTGTGGAAGCAGCGGCGGCGCCGTTCCCGCCGCGCCCACCAACATCTAGAGGGGCATCGATATCGGCATCTTCCATGTGGGCGAAAAGCCACTCCATGGCAGCGTTGGCATCCGAATTGCCCGTGGCGTGCAATGCCTTTTCAGAACGATTGCGGGAAAGCCCATTCCTTCCAGCTGAGCCAGAGAAGTTGGTTCGGGTACGAAACCTGGACCAGGAGGGTCTGGTTCGTCGGGAAGTTGTTCCTCGGAGGGTTGTAGGCCCTTTGAAATGTAACGGTCCAACAAGAATGGCTCATCCGGCACGATGACAGGCACGTCAACCTTGACTGGAACCCAGTTGATGACAGTCATCTTTCGGGCATTCACAACTAAAACTTGTGGGAATGTTTTGAAGAGAGATTGCTTGCTGAATCCTTCGTTACTGCCGCATGAGGTGCACTTCAGCTCCACCTTCTCGGCAGCAGTGAGAATGTCCAGACACTCTTGAATTGTTACCGGTTTGTACTTTTCTCCAGTTTCTTGATCGTCACCTCGAGGGGGAATCTTCTCGAGAGGAACATCTATGAAGATGTTGTCTTGCTCGTGAGAGCTGTACCTGACTTTGTTACAGCCCAGACACTGAAGTCGTTGCTCCAAAACAAATCTAAACTGCTCGGTAGGGTCCTTGAGCTCTCCAGAGTGCTGCGATCTACATATGAGCTTGAACAAATGCTGTAGCAACTCGAAAGCATCCTGCTGTCTCATGGTAGAGAACTCGTCGTGTCCCTTTCCGATGAGATGCTTGAGCATTGCCGGAGCCAGTCCTCTTTGATGCTTTACCTGGGATTCGACAGCTGTCTCCGCATCAGGTTTGGAATATCGGCCCGACCAAAGACCGTCGCCCATTTTCGCAGCTGCGTCTCTAGATCGGCGGCAGGCTCGTCCACAACTGGCATGTCGTTGTGTGGCAAGAAATAGCGATCGCGAAACGTGGGCAGATCGAAAAGACATTGAGTAATACTGGCGAGATAGCAGCTATTGCCCAGGTTTCTCAACCCAGTGAGGCCTGGTCCGAACAGTGGCTTCAGTTCCTTGCCATCTTCAGTAGTCATACTGAAATCCCATTTCAAGTTCTGCTCGATTTGCATCTCGGTAAGACTCTTCTCTGTTTTGTGGCGGTCGGCCAGGATAACACCCCAGTGGGCCAAATGTTGACCCAGGTTTTCGTCGATTCGTTCGTCGTCGCACTTGTAGCAGTAGACGTCGGCGGTGCCTTCAGGCGTGATCGATCCCAGCTTGACAGCCACTCCATGCCCAGACTGGTTGGAGTGCGACAGGGCGTGTGAATTCCCGTCAATGCCCCCATCTGCTTGCGACCGCACCCCAAATTGCCGCACTCAAGACATAGCCAAAGATTTTCGCGTAGGTTGCAGCCAGTGCAGTGTCCGAGTTCGCCTTGCTCAATTTTGCGTGGATCATTCTGCTGCATGAGCAGAACATGCTCACAACTCGTAAGTTCCTGCTCCCAAGCCTTGACCTCCTCTTTCCGAGAAAAAGTGTTCGCATGCATGATCCCATCTACAACAGATGCAAGTTTGTTGTTTTTCATGTCTAGCTCGATATTGCATTCGAGGCACTTCGCAGCGAGGACGTATCGTATCGATCTTCCTCGGTCTCAGCAGCGATGGCCAGCCTCGACATCTTTGCGGGAGGCTCATCACGAACGACAATCTTTCGCTTGCGGCGGATATTGAGAGCCAACGGATGGCTTCGAACGGCGCTGTGAAGCTTCGAGTGCAGACGATCACCGGCGCAGCCGCCATTGAAACATTGTAGACAAACGTCGAGACCTGCTGAATCGCCCTATACGCTGACAGTTAGGCAACAGAAACGGCCGCATCGGTGGACAGCTACACACGATTGAGTCGAAGCATTGAGTACAGTCCTCTCGAAACACGGACTGAAAAGGCGTCGGAGGCGTGAGTACTACGTGCAGCCGATCGGCTGTCAGCTTGATTGATGGAATACGACGTTGTAATTGATGCGCAATTACTTTGTTGACCAAGAGATCAAAACTTACCCACGGACTCGAGATGATGACACGACATAGCAAACTCTGAGCTTAAGAAAGGGGAATGGTGTCAACGCAGGAAAGCCATCATAAAGAAAGCTTCAACATAATACTGAGGCGACAGTGAAGCAAGGAAGGCAGCCACAAAGCTGTCACTGTGGGGTGGGGCTTAAAGGTGGGGCTTGTTGCATGACAAAGAGGGCAGGCAGGCGGCGGCTGCCTCTCTACGTCTCTCTGCTCTGTCACACAGTCAACTGGAACATTAACATTCGGCCGGCTGCACTGACAATGATGAGTCAGCGATTACATGTAATGTTGAATTTCGATATGGAAATTAGCCGGCCAAAGGGGCCTCATGTTTGTAGTATTCGTGATATTTACAGCTTCAAAGCCGGCTCTGCAGGGCTCTTGACTTGGACTATTAGTTTTCCTTGGTTCGATCCGTTGTACAAGTCGACCAGCGCTTGCTGGGCAGCAGCCAAGCCGCCCTTGATGATTGTCTCGGTCTTCTTGATCCTGCCCTCGGCCAGCCATTGGGACAGCTCCTTGCGAATTTCGGGAAAGCGTTCCTTGTGGTCCAAGATGATGAAGCCCTGCATCTTGATTCTCATGGTGACGACTTTTGAAATGTTCCTCGGTCCCACGGGGTTGGCCGTGTTGTACTGGCTGATACCGCCGCACATGACGAATCGCGAATGCGCTTTGGCGCGACCCAGGCACATGTCCAGGATCTCGCCGCCGACTTGTCATGAACGTCAGCCAATGCTCCAAGGAAAAGGAGGATCTTGCGGTTGTCTCGACGTACCGTTGTCAAAGTATACATCGATGTAGTTCTTGGTAGCAGCCTTGAACCTGTCCTTGAAGTCGGCGGCCTTGTAGTTCAGAGCCACGTCGAAGCCGAGCTCGTCCACCAGCCACTGGCATTTGGGATCCGAACCGCAGATGCCGACGACGGTGGCGCCCTTGATCTTGGCAATCTGACCGGCAACACTGCCTGTGGCACCAGCAGCGCCGGAGACGACCACCAGGTCGCCGGGCTTGGGGTCTCAATCTGTGTCATTCCCCACCAGGCAGTTGCGCCGGTGAGACCAAGGACTGACAGGATATCCTGGGGCTCTTGCGGGTTCAGTCCTGGGTATGCAGAAGCGTGCTCGAACTGTTGCTCGCCGAGGACGGCATATTCGGTCCAGCCCGACATGGCGCTGACAAAATCGCCTGGCGAGGCGCGCTTGCTTTGGATGCCAGCACGCGGGCAACTGTGCCGCCGCGCATGACGGCCCCGATCTCGACGGGTGGGAGGTAAGACCTCGCGTCTGCGGGAGCCGAGGGTCAGCACGGATTACGTGGATTGAAGTGAACGTGAGAATGAAAAGTGAAATTGGCAAAGGGGGGACGAGGCGTTTCACCACGACGAACCACTGAGCCAGCCTCGCATGGCGGGGTCCAGTGAGAGGTAGAGGACTTCAACCAGAATCTCGCCTTGCTTCAGGTCGGCTGGCGATGGGATGGGTGTCTTTTTTTCGTTGAACGTCTGTCCGGGGATTATGTCATCGGTAGGGCGCTCGGCCAACACCACGGACGTGTTCTCTTGCTTCATGGTTGAGAGATGTGTGACACGGATGGATATTCAGAGACTGGGGGACTCGAGCAATTGCAGAGTTGGGCGGATGGCGTGAGAGGATGGGCAAGAAGAATATTTATGTATTTATGCTGGCGAGCCCCCGTCATGATTGGTGGTATTACAGCATCCGTGGAATCGGGACGAATTAACTGGAGATTTGTTGCGAAAATAACTGGAGTTTGACGTGTCGTAGCACGGAGTATTGACCTGATATGGAGTTTTACACAGAGCACATTGTACGTCATTCTTTGCCTGGCCTTTTCAAAGGAGCAACCCTCTTTTGCGCCGCCAAATCTAGAGCCCGATAATCGTGCCATGCCCCACTTTGATTGGTTGTCGGTTTCCCCGTTTATTATTACTCATTTATTACTTCTGGTTCCTGGAATATTTTTCGTCAAAGCCTGTGGCGACCAGCGTCGCGGTAACCCCGCACACAAGGCAACTCGACGATCCGGTATAACGTCTTCACATGGTAAGCTAGGTTTAGGACACTTGGTTCGAATTTGAACTTGAAGTGCTCGTGGGGCAATATTGTTGGCTATCCTCGTCGAATAATCTGCCCAGGACTCCAAAAGCCATGAGCCCTTGTATCTTCTCCTGCGTTCTTTGCGGATACCTTATCTGTGATTATGAAGACCCTGGTTCTGTGTCTTGGGTAAACCAGTTTCGTATTCGTAAGTGTGAAACTGCCTGCTGTTCTGCGGAAGAGCTCAGCTGATGCCAATAGTCTACACCAGCCGAAAGGGGATTGCAGTAACAGGAGTCGGAATCTACAATGATCCCGATGCTGGCGACTGGATTGCCCCTCCGGACTTCAACGCACGATGGAATGACGCGGGATATAACTTTCCAGCTACTGACCATATTGGAGTGCTTCGTCAGCACCCAGTCAACGGTCGATACGGTTTTCCCTTTCATGAGGCTTGCTGGTCACTTCTAGACCTGGTCTATTCTCCTGAGCCAATTCCTATAGGGCTCTCTTCGAAGTGTGCAAGTCGCTACCATTTCCATCTGAAGGAACTGGCCTTAGCTGGGGTCATAGTTTCGGGGTCTGGTTATGGTAAATAATCAGGACTACTACCCTTGGGAAGACCGATTTGTTGATCGAGATAGAGACTCAGCGCAGTGCGAGGTTGCCAGGCATAATCCTTATTATGTCCCAGAGATCCGACTACTTCCCTTAGAGGCTCCAAAGACCCCGCAATTTACAAGCTTTCCTCAACCACAAACCATAGTACCAAACCATTTTACTGCGCTTCCTCCGGAGATTTGCCTCGAAATTGCATCTTATCTGCCAACAGTAGATGCTTTAAGTGCCCGTCAAGCTTCGCGATCGTTTACACCTATTTTCTACAGTAATCAATTCTGGGCTTCCAGATTCAGGGCTAATGCTGACCGTTCTTGGCTATTTGAGTCACGGGAGTGGGACAAGACATCTGACTGGAGATGGCTGTATCATCGCACGAACAAAGTTCATCGCGATGGGGTATTCAAAACAGAGAAAGGGTCTGGACATGAATCCAGCAGGTCCAGCGAACATTATGTTTGCAATGGAACGAACTTTCTGTGTTTACTTCGCCCCGATCGAATCCAGCCAGTCCAAGGTGGTTAGAGGCAACTGGCGATTTGCGCCAGGAGACAGGCACCGGGCCATACCACGGATTCAACGAGGGGTGCCGTCTATTCCACGAACGGCAGACATCTATTCCAAGCCAACTCGATCAAATTGCATTCTCTGTTATCAAGCTAGGAGACGTTGAATATATTGCGGGGATGAGGCTGATTTCTAAGAAAGGCGGAGCCATTGGATTGGGATACAGAACGGAGGGTAAAGAGTCAGTACTGAATGTTGCATTCCTCAAAGGGTTCAACTTGGTTGTAGGGTCAAGAGGCATACAAAGTATCCAATGCGTGCTTGAGGGTAGGCAAACATCGCCATGGGTTGGATGTATGCATGAGGCTCCAAAAACAAAGCGTCTTGCAGTTTCGGGGCCAATAGCAGCCATCAAAGCCGGGTTCGACGTGAGTTGGCCGCAACTTTGCCCCTCTTTACCCCTTCCTTTAGTCGATCTCGGTATCACTGACAGAGCGTTAAGGGACTCAAGATGGTTAGCTTGGCTATCGCAGAGTGCATTCCGCTCGCTGCCGAAAACGAGATCACAGAACGCTATTCACTGCGAGACTTTGCGTTTTGGTACCCGCAAATCCCAGGGAATGATTTGTATCTGAATGACGGTTATTTCACAGCAAGACTTACATCAACAACCAGGTACCAACCACTTTGTTGGACTGTGTTCGGAGGACCTAAGGGGTTATATCTCCGTCACTTGACCGGGATGTCTGTCACCAGCTTGGGCACACTGCGCGGTATCAAGTTTCATTTCAACGCCGAGGACATCCCGGCTGCAAGTCGTAGTTTAGGAAGGTGCAAATCATCCGAATACGCTAAAGTCATGCACTTTGATATTGACGGTCCTGGCGGAGAGTTCATCAATGCTATCAAGATATATGTCAGGTATTTCGCCGGCGAACACGTGTTGTGGTTCTATAAAGAAGGGCAATTGGAATCATTCAAGGCAAGTAGCTCACATTCCCGCAAAATTATGATATTGTCAATGCTTATGCTATGAACTCAGATTTGGACGAATCGTGGAAGATGTTACCATTTCAGAGAGAAGAAAGCGGGTGTGAATACTCACCTTGTGGAAAGGCCCATAACAATTGCTGCAGGATCTACCATTACTGGATTCTATTGGAGTCAGGTACGTGCATGATCTGCATATTAGTAGTCGACAATATTGACATGCCGAAGCATGAAAATAGCCTCACAGCGCTGGGAGTTATTTCAGAGATGATTGAGAGGCCGATAACAATGTGAGTTGTCGGTCATAATCTGAGCCAGAGGCGAAAAACGGTCCTGTCAAGGTCACTTATAAGTCGAAATAGTGTTCCTGTGATCCTCTTTCTTTGATCTGGCAGCGTTTACTTCGCAACTACACCGTGGCAGAAAGAAGTCTGGGCACTTTGGTAATCTCCAGTAAGCCTAGTGTTTGACATTTTGCATGTGAAAGAGCGCCATCGGGACTGTCTATCCTTGCTATCACGTATCTGCGATGGGAAGGTTCGGCAGGTGTCAACATTTCACATGTCTCGACCTGCTGGATGGGGAGGTGGCTGCAGCAGGATGGACGTACGCTACAACCCTTGAATTATCTTTGTACAAATCTACATGACAGGGGGAATTGAGCGAATCGAATTAGCAGTGGAATGAGGAGACAGGGTCGACGATCGACAGGTCCCTTAAATTACAAATGATCAACATAGAAAATGATGTATCTGTTAGTAGCGTTTGATAGCCCATATATTTTCCTTGCAAGTCTCTAATAATAGTATTGCGTCTAGCTCATCGCAGCGGAAGTTTCGGCAGAAGCAACAATCAAGTTGCTCACATGCATGACACATGGCCCCCTCCCCGGCGAGGATATAACATATATATATCGTCTCCCCTAGTATATTGATAAAGTGTTCGAGTTATTTAATACCAGCGCTGTCTACTATTGCATCGTCAGCAGACAATGCGCTATATTTAGCAGCAAAGGATCTGGAAACCCTTCCCCCTCTCCCCTCAAAACAAGTCTCCAAGACCTTGCGCGACATGTGGTTTCGACATCTCTTCAGTCTGCTGATGGCAGCACAGACGCTGGTCCCAGCGACGATTGCACTGTCTACTCACATGCCGCGCGGTAATGATGCTGCCATAGCTCCTCCAAGCAAGGACCCGTTTTATGCGGTTCCGTCCGGCCTCGGAAAGAAGAGTCCTGGGACCGTCTTGGCGCACCGGCGGTCGCCATCTCCCGTTTTCGCGTTGGGCTTCAGCCCAGACAACATCCAGGACAGCTATCAAGTGCTCTACCGCACCACGGACAAATATGGCAGGCCCACCGCGACGGTCATGACGGTGCTGGTCCCGAAGAATGCCAACTTCAGCTCGGTCTTGTCGTTCCAGTTGGCCGAGAATGCCGTCATTATCGACTGCGCTCCGTCGTACGCCATCACGGCGGCATCGCGCGTCGATCCGCTGCTCGATTCGATGACGGCGCAGTTCCAGGTCCTGCTCATCCAGGCCGCGCTTGCGGATGGATGGGTGGTCCTGGTGCCGGATTTCAAGGCCCCAAGGCGGCGTATACCGACATGGATATTGCAGGCCATGCGATTCTGGACGGCCTTCGGGCTTCGTTGCGGTCGGAGTCGTTCACAGGCGTCAACAAGAAGGCCGTAGTCGCCCTGTGGGGATATTCTGCCGGTGCGGCGGTCACCAGGTTCGCCGCCGAGATGCAGCCAAAGTACGCAAAGGAGTTGAACTTGGTTGGCGTTGCGTTCGGAGGAGTCGGTCAGGAGTCATCGCTGGACGCGGTGAAAGGATCAACCGATCGCCGCACGCAGGCTTGTTGCCTCCTGCCCTGATCGGAATGGGACTGGAGAACCCCGAATTCCAGATGGTCCTGGACATGAACCTCAAGAGGGAGTTCAAAGAGAAGTTCTATACACCCCTGCACCAATGCCTCGATGCCAACATCAAAACGTTCATGAACGTCGACGTCTTGGGAATGTTCCGTTGCTGGGACTTGTGTGTGCTCCCAGCTTTGACAGCTCTACAGGCCAAGAATTTCCGGCTGCCTTCGGTATCAAAGCCCCGGTCTTCTGGTACCAGTATGTCCACGACGACATTTCCGTCAGCGTCACGGATGCGAAAGCCCCGGTCTTCTGGTACCAGTATGTCCACGACGACATTGCCCGGTCAAGTGCGTCACAGAAACCGTCACAGTATTTCGGAGCTGCCGGACTCGTTCTTGAACATATTCCCGACCAACTTTCGGCAAAAGCTGGTCGAGCTGCTCAAGTCTAGAAGGCAGTGATGGAATTAATTACACGGTAATGTATGGAGTAATCCGTATGTACATGTACGGGTTCATATTACGGAGTAGAGTGAGTATTCATGTTAGCACAGATGGCTAATCAGTTGGGCAAGCAGCCTGAATGATGGGGCCCTGCCATTGGCCGGAAATTCTTGTCGGCAGAATTACGTAGACACGGCAGATGAGGCTTTACATGTATGTATGTACATACATGTACATGTATTTCACAAATCCACTTGCCCCACATGGAGCAGCTGGCAGGTTACCCACTAACAGCAGCTGTCCGTAGTTGCGTTAATACACCTATGTAGGGTAAGGTGGGGGTATGGAATAAGAGAGAGCCGATGTTAGAGCGTTATGCGTTATATTGTAAAATAATTCAAGGGTTATAGTCTACGTGCTCCGTACATTCCGCATGTACATGTACAATCGTCGAATAATCCCGGCCATGCAGGCATTTGCAATTTCACCATCAATGATCAAATCCTCCCTGTGCCGTCGGTCAGCGCCGTCAGCGCCGTCAACGTCCTCACCGTCCACGCTACAACTGCCGAGTGCCAGACAACAAGTGCCGGCCACCTGTCCTCAAACTTTCATTGCAGCTTTTTTTTTTTTTTTTTTTTCTGCTTCAACAGCGGATGGACACAAAACTGTGGACGTGACAAGCGTTTTTCGGTACAGCCCAGCGACGTTTGTGCATATAAAGATTTTTTCTTCATCATGGCGCACGCGGTTAAATCACACCTCAGCACTTTCGGCGGCTCAGACCAAGCGGAGGGACGCAAAGGCCCGGACGTGGCGTCTGCGGCGCCGGACGATGCCGCCATAGAGAAGAGAGTGCTGCGAAAGCTGGATCTGAATGTGCTCATGCTTTTGTGTTTTCTGTGTAGGTGTCCCTCTGGGCTGCCTGGCACAAGCCTGGCAGGCAGCATGCCGTCTCGATGTGCTGATTTGCTTGCTGACAAAAAGAGGGCAGTCCTGCTGGCGTTCCTGGACCGATCCAACATTGGGTGAGTCCTCGCAGACCTGGACGAGTGACGATTGATCGACTGAGGAGTCCGGACTAAAGATTGAAAACTAACGCTAAAAAAAAAAAAAACCTTCTGCCCAGTAATGCTCGCATTGCCGGCATGGAAGAGGAACTGCATCTCTCGGGCGACCGATACGAGTGGCTGCTTACCATCTTCTACATCGCGTACATCATCTCGGAACCTCTCATCATCGTCTACAAGCTCTTGCCCACTCGGGTGTGGATCGCCATCCTCGTCGCCGGATGGGGCACTGCGGCAACAGCTCAGGCTGGTGCTCAATCATGGTCTGGTCTGATGGCCTGTAGGTTCTTCCTCGCCGTTTTCGAGGCCGGGTTCGGCCCCGGTGCCATCTACCTGCTGTCCTTCTTCTATCTTCGAAGCGAGATAGGGTTGCGGATCGGCATCTTCTTTTCCGGCGCGCCGCTGGCTACGTGCTTTGCTGGCGCCTTGGCCTACGGAATCACGTCTGGGCACTCGGGCCTCGCCAACTGGCGCCTTTGTTCCTGGTGGAGGGTGCTCCAGTCTTGGTCATGGCCGTCGTGGCCTACTTTGCCATGCCGAGCAGCGCTCGCGATGCATGGTTCTTGACAGAGGACGAGAAACGCGTGGCATTGGCACGGCAGCTTAGGCAGGTCGGCAAGAAGGAGGAGCGTGTGGGAACAGTTGATTGGAAAGACGCGTTTGGCATCTTGTTGGACTTGAAGGCGTGGCTTACTGGGCTGATGTATTTTGCTTGCAACGTTTCTTACTCCTCGATGCCTGTCTTTCTCCCAACGATTCTCAAAGACATGGGTAAGCAATCGGAAAAAAGAAAAGAAAAAGAACAACCCCTTTCCCTTTGCAATAATAAAAGAACAGCTTTACTGACTGACCTCCTCTCCTAGGCTTTTCGGGAATGAACGCCCAAGGCTTGTCAGCGCCTCCATATTTCGCAGCATTTCTTGTCACCATAGCCACAACATTTGTCGCAGATCGAACTCGGCAACGTGGTCTAATCGTCACTTGTATGGCGCTCTTGGGCGGCGCAGGGTACATCATGCTCGCTTCTGCCAAAACAACTGCCGTCCGGTACGCGGGAGTGTTCCTTGCGGCGGGTGGCGTTTTCCCCACGATTGCAAACATCCTGCCATGGTTACTGAACAACCAGGAAGCGACGAGAGACGTGGAGCTGGGGTCGTCGTCCTCAATTTGGTCGGGCAATGTGGCCCGTTGCTGGGGACGAGGGTATATCCGAAAAATGAGCGGCCAGACTACGTAAAGGGACATGGCATTTGCGCTGCCTTCATGTGCTTCGTTGCAGTACTGGCACTTGTTCTGCGATGTGTTCTCGTTTGGGAGAACAAGAAGCTTGACAGGGTTCGCAGTCTCTCGACCGACGAAAACAGCAAAGATGGAGAGGGTGTGGAGAACTATGGCCCAAATTTCAGATATGTTCTTTAATCGGGTCGTGCGAGCGATTTTTTTTTGGGGGAACCAGACGGACGGGTGTTTGTAATAGAACTCCGTACTGGGCTTTTCTTCTCATGTAGGTGTAGTAGGGTCCTTGGGTTATTTTCATTGTCTAGTTGGCCCTAATTGATCCATCCCTTGGCCCTCCCCACGTTCCTTTGACCATGGATGCATAATACACCCAGGGAAGAAGTCCTTCTTCAGATGATAAAAGGCACGTCGTGGTACGGCCTGATCTATCCCAAGCCAACTGCCAAAAGTCTCTTTAGGTTCCCCCATACTTGAATTCCGCGAGCAGAACCTTGCCATATTCCGTCAAAGAGGGCAAGACGTGTACCCATCGTACGACGCATCCGGGTCAAGGCCATCCAGAGCCCGAGTCAGGTTCCGAACAAGAACCGGGGCCTCCGATGTCACGGCTGCGGCCGTCTTGGAAGTCGGCAGGCTGGAGGCGTCTCCGGCGGACCAGATGTTGGGGAACTTGTTGTGGCGGAGGGTACGGTCGTCGACGTCGACGTAGCCGGCGTCGTTCCCAATCGAGCTCGCCTTGATGAAGCCCGGGGTCCCATCTTGGGCGTGACATGCAGCAGGTCAAAGTCCCTGGTCACGCTGTCCGCTCCGCCGGGACGCACAAACGTGGCCTTGTTCCCCTCGATGGCGACCAGGTCATGCTGGAACAGACCCTCTACGCCCCTCTGCCGGCGCAGCTCCTCCAGCTTGGCCGCGTACTTGGGCACCGCGAACATGGCCGGCAGACCGGTGGCGTAGCAGATGCGTATTCCGGCCGATCTCGCAGCAGGATCCTCCCCGGGGCCGGGGCCGGGGCCGGGCCGGGAAGAACACGAATGATGATGATGATGATGATGATGATGATGATGATGATGATGATGATGATGATGATGATGCAGCCCGGCCCGCCTCCAGTAGTCGAGGGCGAGCCACATGACCTTCTGGGGCGCGCCGGCGCACTTGATGACGCCAGCTGGCTGCGTGAAGATGGCCGTCCCCGAAGACAGCTTCTCGACGGTCCGGAACGCCTTGTCGCACGTGCGATAGTCGTATATCGTCGAGACGGCCGAGTGCGGATCGCGCAGGGCATCGGCGAGGCCGTCAATGGCGCCGTAGTCGAGCCTCAGGCCGGGAACCACGACGAGCTGCTCGTAGCTGAGCGCGCGGCCGTCCTGGAGCGCGACGGAGCTCTCGCCCGGGGCGACGGTCGCGACGCTCGACGTGTAGAGCGCCAGCCGCGGATCCAGCAGGTCGTCCGTCTTCCTGCGCAGGTCCTCCTTGTTCTTGAGCCCGGCCCCGACGAGCGTCCATCCGGGCTGGTAGTGATGCCACGCCGAGGGCTCGACGACGGCGATGTCCCGCTCGCGAAACCTGCCGGTCCGCAGCAGCTGGTGGCTGATGGACAGGCCGGCGGTTCCGGCACCGACCACTACTACCCTGTGGGAGGAGATGGAGGCCGGGGCGACGACGGGTGGTGGTGGTGGTGGTGGTTGCACCACTGTTGCGAGGCGCCGCGGAGCTGGTCGCGATGCATCATGTTTATGGTGCGAAGCCAGGCGGCGTGTGCTGCTGCTGCTGCTGCTGCTCCCGCGAGGTGCTTCCCTTGGCGCCACATGTCCCTGGTTCCCCCTCGACAAATTCTCCGCGTGGTACGCGTGGTACTCGATTCCGCTGTCGTCTTGCAGGGACGATCGAGTTGAGACGAGTGAGACGAGTGAGACGAGTGAGCGCCAGGGAGGGCCTTGTAGGTGAGGGATTTGAGAGAAAAGAAAAAAAAAAAAAAAAAAATCTTCGACTATCAAATGAGGTTTTAAAATTCTCAGTAGATCACGCCATCGCGTCATGACGCCACCAAGGCTTATTGTGGAGTATTGTTCGAATTCCATGGCGACGAGCTCGAGATGGGGAACTCTTGACTGCGCAACAAGAAATATAATAGTCGGTCAATACAAACGAACGGTCTCTACATGGTCCTATGAAAACCCGTACAAGTCATTGGAGAGTGAGAAGTCTTGGTTCGCTCGAGTGCCAAGGACCCCATGGTCCGATTGTGCATCTGCAAATCATCAGGACTTGAATTAAACTTTGATTTTCTACGTCTTTTGTGTTCGGAAAAGCGCTAACCCTAGTTCGAACAATTCATTCTTTACGCACGAGGGGAACGCGGGGAAAACTAAATAAAGAGTTCACGACGGGTAAGTCTAAAAACCAAAAACGGGACTAATGTACTATACCTCCGCGATTGTACGTTACTTATGTATCTCGATTGGTATATTCATTAATCAGTAACCTGTGTGTCTATGTACGGACTAGTCACCGGCAGGCGGAGCATCTATCCGCTCTTCACTCCGCTCCGGCACCCGCACCTGTCAAAGAACAACTACGGGGAACAACGAAAAAAAAAAAAAAACTATGTTGATCCGACATTACTACGTAGTACCGAGTACTGACCGCCCATTTCCCATTCATCACGCCGCCGCTTGTGTCTTGAAATAGCGCCTACCCCGGCCCATGTCAAACCGGGTTCATCACCGTGTCCACTGTCCTCGTATACATACCATGCCGATGGGGATCAACCGAAAGGAGAAAAAAGCCACAGTCATCATCGCCTACGAAGTCAGCTGGCCCAAGTTGGACACGAGAACGGAGTGTACATACAATTAGGAGCCGCCTGCAGAGCTAATATTGCATGGAGGAGGGATGGATGTACGACAGTGACCAATCGTGTTACACGCTCTTGTAATCCGTATGTACGATTCGACAATTTGCAGAACCATGGCGCCTCGGGCGCAAGGCTAAACGGCTAAAATGGTTGGACAGCAGGCTCCGTTCACTCACTTGCACCATGAGTTAGGTGATGGGAGTGAACTTGCCAATTTGGCAACAAGTTGGTGTGCTGTTGGTCCTCGGGAAAGGGTCTCAGACACACATGCACAGAGAAAGGGCGCTTCATTTTGATTGAGATTACTCCGTACGTACGTGACTCATTTGTATGTTCATTCATTACTGTAGGTATTTCAAATCTCCGAGATGAGGGCGTTTCCCTATTTATTTAATTATTCGTGTCACACGTCCTGCCACACGTCCTGCCACACGTCCTGCCACACGTCCTGCCACACGTCGTGTCACACGTCGTGTCATCTATTGGTCGAAGCTTCAGCTTTCATTTCCTTGGTTGAGCTTCATCCTAAGGCCCATTTTCAGCATGTTCCACATGATGGCGTCCTTTGGGTCCGGGGCCCTCTTTGTAAAGGAAGCCCTTGTCGAGTTCTTTGCCATTTGTGTGTTGCTGTAGTGATCCATGACATGTTGGAGGAAGGTATTGTTCCCGACCACTTCCCCGAGCACATCAACGATGGATGCGCTGCCGCCGCCTGAGAGACCGCTCACGACATGGCTCAGGAGGGTGATGACGGACATGGAAGTGGTCAGCCGGCGCTTGTTGAGGACGTTTTCGATGTAGGGATTCTCTGCCCGTTGGCCACGACAGTAGTGCCCGAGACGTTCAACTCGACTTGCCCTCGATTCAGAGCATCTGTCTGGCTCTTGAGAACTGGCCCGATGTTCTTCACCAGGTGGGGCAGATTGAGCTTCCCGTCAAAGTTCAGAGTGTTGTTGCCTACCTTGAGCCATACATTGTAGATGGTGATCTGGCCGAGCGTGACTTTGCCGGAGAAGACGTCAAAGGTTATGTTGCCAAAGTTGAGCGTGAGAGCGCCGGCATTAGGAATGTTGATGGTTCCCTTGAGGTTGTTGCCGTTCTTGTCGGGGGCAACATGATCTTCAGCTCCTTGATGCCGAAACCAGCAAACTTGTTCAAGCCAGGCAATGACAGCGTCTTGTCAAGGCTGGTATCGGTCCTGAGCTTGCCGAGGAAGACGGTTGGACTGCCCTTGACGGACACATCCACCTTCTCGTAGTCGAATACCCTGGCGAGCCAACTGGTGAGTTCAGTTTCGTTTTGAACTGTGACCAGTTGCGACGGGACGACGATCTTTGTGTCGCCTTCTATCTTCTGCCCGGCAATGGTTAGGTTGGCGAACGGTGTACAAGGCGAGGTGTCTCTGTTGTACAGGTTGAGCGTCAAGTTGTCTATTCTTGCTGGCAGTGGTGTGCTGAGCGATGTGTTCAGTGCAATCTTGACCTGCGATGCCGATATGCAATCTAGTAAACCTCCCTCGATCGGCAAGCCTTGGCCATTGATGATTGCCTGTACGATTGCCGGAATAATGACTTTGAAGCTGGGCGTGAGTGGATCCATCAGTCTCACGATTGCAATCGCGCGCCGCAAAGAAGAACAGTTTTTATTTTTATTTTATTTTTACTCACAGAATGGGCAAAAATATGGCCAAGAATATAATGGTCGCAACCAGATACCACAGCCAGAATCGACCGCAGTGCCGCCGTATCTTTTGTGGCCTTGTCAAGGGCGGCCCCGCGGCCTTCTCGTTGATGTGATCAGCAGAAGACGCGTTACTCTGCCCATCGTCTGCCGCATCTCCTCTGGCAGCAGCAGCAGCAGCTGCTGCTGCTTCTGCTTCTGCTTCTGTTTCTGTTGCTGTTGCCATTCTGTTCGTGACTTGGGATTTGGAACGACGACGACACGAGATGAGATGGCAAGTTCGAAAATTGCCGGCCGAGAAGGAGTGGGCGTCTGGGAAATCCGGGTCAAATGACTCGACTCTGGGACATACGCAGAGGGCTCGATTCAACAGGCCTTCAAAAAACAATGGACGTGCTCATTGGTAATAATAACTTGTAATTTTTTTTTTTTTTTTTCGCTTGGAGGCGAGCAGGCGGGCGGGCAGGCGGGCAGGCGGGGGTGGTCCACGTCAATCCACAACGTCTGGGGATAGAGTTTTTCTACGGCACACTTGTGCCTCTTCGGGTTAGAAGAAAGGAAGGTGCAGAATTTCCCTCACCAGATCCAGCCCAACCCCTTTTCAGCTTCTCCACACAACTCACGACCATCTTCTCGGCTGCGGGGAGCGTCAACATCAAACGGAAAGGCGATGAACACCAGGCGTCGAACTTCTCCCGGGGAGGGAGGGGCGTTATGAATTTACTCGAGCTGATAAGCCCGCGCCGACGCCCTTCTCCACACCAATAGCCACAAATAGCTCCGTCTGCTAGACCCAAGAAGAGGCATTACTACGAGTTTAGTTGCATTGGTACTGGGCCTCGACAAGGAAACGGGTTGATGACGAATTCTGGTGTTGATCGACAATATCTTCCGAGGCTTTCTTGTTGCTCTCAGGTCGATCTGCGAGTTTATCCCCATGTGAAAAAAAAAAGAAAAAAATCAAATCAAAGTCAAAGCCCTCAATTCCTTCCGAGGCTGAGCCCGAGCCTATATTGGTTTGCTTATCCTATACATCTCATCCCCAGGATTCTCACATCTGCCCGGAGTGTCTGCCTCTCGTCGTCCTTGTTCCGGCATTGCTCATCCGGTGCGGCGCGACACGACTTACAATTCGGGCTGACGTTCTGCGAAAATTCAGGCTCTTTGTTGGAACTCTAGTCGCTGAGTGAGCACTCGACAAAATGCGGTTTCTGTCGTTTTCTGTCGCGGCTCTGATGCCGCTCCGCCTCGTTGCTGAAGGTACTCCTGGCACTTTATCACCACAAGAGTTGAACCTCGATGAGATACTGGCAAAACACAACCTTGCGCTGGTGCCACGGTCAGATCTCACGGAAGCACTCACAGAACTGAATGGCCTGCTCAGAAAGAACCACGCTCTGCAAGCCAGGGTCGCTTTGTTCCCCAGAGCCAACGAGACGGCATCAGGAGGCGCCGGCAGCTCCGGCTCTTCTGGCGGTGCCCAAGCAGCCGGCCTCTTGGGGACCTTGGAGGCCTCAGGGGCCTCGGGGCCTGCTGGACCTCGTTCCCATTGCCAAAGACATTTCCAAGTATCTCAAAGCTATCGAGGGCTTGCTGAGCCCTGAATTCCTGCAGGCCTTGCACGATGCCATGGTATTCCTGGCCGCCACACTGACACCACCGGTGCCAAGTCAGGTCGGACAGCTCCTCAATAGCACATTGCCCCTCGTTCAGCTGCTCAACAAGCTGGACCTGGAGAAGCTTGTTGGACAAATCGGAGATGTCGACCTTGGTAGCCTCGTCAAGTCTATCCTGGGACTGTTGACGCAGAAGAACATCGACAACATTGGCAGCCTGCTCACGAATGGCGCCTCACTGTTGACGCCGACTTTTGTCAATAAGACGCAATCTCTTGTTGGCGATGTTTCGCCATTGATTGACTTGCTCAAGAGCATCGATCTGAAAGGCCTTGTTGATCAATTGCAGCCGCTCTTGACTCCCCAGTCAATCAAGAACATCGTTTCCCTGGTGGGCAACGCTGGAGCGCTTCTGAGCAACGAGACCGTATCGGACATCAAGACTGTTCTAAAGGGTGCATCTCCTGATCGCCAGTCTGTCCAAGGCTGACCTCTCCAAGCTACTTGACCAGCTTGGACCGATTCTGAAACAGCTCGGTGATATTGACCTTGCTGGACTTCTCAAATCAGCACAACCCCTTTGACAGACGATAGTATCAAGGGCATTGCCGGATTGCTTGACAATGCTGAGCTACTGCTCACCAAGGACTTCGTCAACAACACCCAATCGCTTATTGCCGGCGCAGGGCCGTTACTTGGGGCGCTGAAGGATGTGGACATCAAGGGCCTCGTCAGCCAAATTGAGCCGATCCTGAAAGAGGTAGCCAAGCTGGATCTGGTTGGCCTGTTTGAAGCCATCAAGCCCTTGTTGACGGGCGACAGCATCAAGGGCATCGTCGGCCTCCTCGACAACGCTGAGCTGTTGTTGACCACAAAGTTTGTCAACCAGACACAGTCCCTAATCGAGTCTGCTGGTCCCCTCGTCGGCTCTCTCGGCAAGCTTGATCTCCAGAAATTGCTCCAACAACTCGGTCCCATCATCGATGAGCTGGGCAAGATTGATCTAGCAGGCCTCCTCAAGTCACTGAGCCCATTGCTCACGGAAGATAGCATCAAGGGCATCGTCAGTCTGCTAGGCAACGCGGAACTCCTACTGAGCAAAAAGTTCGTCGAGGAGACGCAGAATCTGATTGGCAAGGCCGGTCCTCTAATCGATGCATTGGCTGAGCTCGACCTCCAGGACTTGCTCAAGCAACTTGCACCCCTTCTAAGCGCATTGGGCAAGATTGACATCCCCAGATTAGTCGAAGCCATCAAACCTCTGCTGACCAAGGAGAGTGTGGAAGGCATCGTTGAACTGCTCGGCAACGCGAAGAAGCTGCTTAGCGGCGAATTTGTTGACGACACGCAGACTCTGATCAAGGGTGCCACGCCATTGATCGCCGAGCTCGGCAAGCTTAACCTCCAGGACCTCATCAAACAACTTGAGCCTCTGCTAAGTGCCCTTGGCCAGATTGATCTCGCAGGTTTGCTTAACGCACTTAAGCCTCTCCTGACGGAAGAGAGTATCAAGGGTATTCTGGGACTGCTTGGCAACGCCGAGAAACTACTCACGGGCGAATTTGTCGATAAGACGCAGACATTAATCAAAGGCGCGAGTCCGTTGGTTGGCGAGCTCGGCAAGTTGGATTTGCAGGATCTCATTAAGCAGCTTGGGCCTCTTTTAAGCATGCTTGGCAAGATCGACCTAGAGGGTCTCCTTGAAGCCGTCAAGCCTCTCCTAACGAAAGAGAGTATCAAGGGCATCCTGGGACTGCTTGGCAACGCTGAGAAACTACTCACGGGCGAATTTGTCGATGAGACGCAGAAATTGATCAAGGGCGCGAGTCCGTTGGTTGGCGAGCTTGGCAAGTTGGATTTGCAGGATCTCATCAAGCAGCTTGGGCCTCTTCTAAGCATGCTTGGCAAGATCGACCTGGAGGGTCTCCTTGAAGCTATCAAGCCGCTGTTGACCAAAGACAGCGTCCAGGGCATTATCGGTCTACTAGGCAATGCCGAGAAGCTGCTTTCCGGCGAGTTCGTCGATGAGACGCAGGCCTTGATCAAGGAGCCAGTCCACTTATTGGTGAACTCGGCAAGCTTGACTTGCAGGATCTGTTCAAGCAGCTTGGACCCTTGCTGAGCGCTTTCGGGAAAATCGACCTGGCTGGCTTGGTCGACATAATCAAGCCACTGTTGACAAAGGAAAGTGTTCAAGGCATCATGGGATTACTGGGGAATGCCGAGGATCTCCTTACTGGCAAGTTCGTCAACCAGACGCACACCCTGATTGACGGTGCCGTGCCTTTGGTCGGCGCACTCGGCGCCATTGATCTTCCCACCCTCATCGACAAGCTCAAGCCACTCCTTGACGAGCTTCTCGACATCGACCTCGGAAGCTTATCAAGCAAATTGCGCCAATTCTCAACGCCCTGGGCGAAGTCGACCTCAAGGGCATCTTTGACGCCCTCGCACCTCTGCTCACACCAGCAAATGTCAAAGGTCTCATCGATCTCCTGGCCAATGCCGAGGCTCTCCTCACCAGCAAGTTTGTCAATGAAACGCAGACGCTCGTTGGTGGCGCCGCGCCACTGCTCAAGGACCTCGGAGGCGCAGACATCTCCGGCCTACTGAAGCAAGTCAAGCCTCTTTTGAACTCGTTGAGCAAGATCGACCTGGCTGGCCTACTCGATGCCGTCAAGCCCGTCTTGGATGCGGTCAAGAAGATTGACATTGAAGGCATCGTCGACACAGTCACCCCGCTCATCACTCCCAAGAGTATCAAGGGCGTCCTGGGCCTGCTCGCAAACGCCGAACAACTCCTGACCGAAGCATTTGTAACGCAAACAAGCGAACTTATCGGCGATGCTACACCTGTAAGTCGCTCCCCACATCCACTCACAGCACAGTGTCTCCAACTGAACCCCTTTTTACAGCTCGTTGCTACGGTATCGGATTTCGTAAAAGCAATCTTCCAAGCATTGATGGGACATTCATAGTGGTTGGTAGAGGGCGGATAAAACTGTGACTCGAATTCTTCACTCGCAGCTGGAACATGATGAAACGCGACGTAAATGCAACATGATGAGAGTATATAAGATGGACCGAGGTTGAGGCGTGCGGCGCAATGCGGCGCAGACTGAGAAGAATACCCAAATTTCAAGTGAAAATGCACTACTAATTGGCGGTGAGCTTGTTTTGAATTGGCATGTACCTCAGATCGATGTAAATATCGTTAGTTCACAACAAAAAGTGACCAATCCTGAACGTGAGACTTGTGCCCTCAAAATTCCGAGGTCCAGCTCGGGGTGCCCAGGTCACGGTGGTACCCTCGTCGTCTTCGTCCATGCTGCCATTTCATCTGCAAGCGCCTTGATAGTGAACCCCGGGACCAATCCGCGCAGAATCCGAGTCTGTGCCCACTTTCACGGCTCGGCTCAACGGTGCCGCCCGGCTCGCCCTTCCATCCCATCGCTCCACCGTGTCCGTACTTTTGTCTCAGCGATGACCCGTTGCATTCAACATTGTGTCCCCGGAAGTCCAAGTGAGAAATCTCGGTGGGCCCTATTAAGTTGGCGAATGGAGAAGAAGAAGATCCAAGTGCAAACACGGCCGGCCCTTCATGCCCCCGACATGAGTGGGCGTTGAGCGTGCATCTCTTGGCCGTGTGCTTGATATTATCAAGTCCACGACTAGCGTGTGGTGCATGCATATTTGACTAGGATATGTCGGAGGGGTTCCGACGGCAAATCATTTTAACGGGCGTCGGAGTTTAATATTTTTATTGTTGCGTGCATGTATGCGACCCTGGCTTCTGTCGTATTTAGCCGCATCAATCAACGTGCATCTTTGCTGTACCAACTGCCTAAATGTCACCTAATGGGGTCATTCTCATTCCCTGGACACGTGGCGGTCAAAGCAGAGAACCAGCGAAATTGTATCCTGCTCGAAAGAGGCTTTGCGAGTACATGCTTGGGAGGATGACTATTGCCCTAATAGTAATTCCCTCACTGAATGTATCTGCTTTCTTACGTTGGTTGGGGCTCAAACAGCAGCGGCGTGATCGGACCCGACACTCGCGCTGGGCTTGTCACGAGAAAAAAAAAAAAAAAAAAGAAACAAAAATCTCTTGTTCTGACTCTCAATGCATTGCCCCATTAAAGAATGCATCATCTTTGCTCATCCTCGCGAGCGTCATCAACCTCGCACATCAGATCGTATCTCTTGAACTGGCGGGCCGGTATTCGTCGCTGGAACAGCATGTCCAATTCCTCGTACGTCCTGTTCCGGCTCTCGGGCAATCGGAAGTAGCACCACACTAGACAGACGACACTGATGGCCCCGAACAAGAAGCCGGCTTTGCCCCCAATCTGCCTCGTTACTATTCAGCATGTAGGGCATAGCGACGGTGAAGACAATGCTGGCACCTGCCTGGACGGCTGTGGCGATGGCAATGGTTCGTTCTCGCAGTCGAGTAGCTGAGATCTCGGAGATGACGACGAAGCATATAGGGCCAACAGTCATCTGGTAGATAAAGGTCCACAAATCCATCAGCGACGCCATTGCCCATATGGCTCCCTTGTTGTTCGGTATGCTTAAGAATCCAATGACGAACAGGAGGGCCGTCATGATGACCATGCCCGAGGTATAAATAGTGCGACGACCAAATTTAAACTGGGAAACTGTCAGCCAAATTGGCGCCGAGCACTCCCTCTCTCTTCCTTGTTGGAGGACACTCACGTAGTTCATCAAGGGCCAAGATATTATAGTTCCGACAAAGCCAAGTGCCGTGTTTCCCACACCCACTGTAGAGGCCGTCATTTAGCTCAAATACTCAAGTTCCCGCTGTGGAAGGCTACCTCGTGGCAGCAATTAAAACCCTTATTAGAACACTTACTGTTGAACGCATCAGATGAACCGAGCCCAGCCTGCTCGAAGAAGAAGTTTGCATATCCAATCAACGGGTTTCCTCCGATGACTTGGATCAGGTACACCATGACGGAGATTTCGGTTCTGACGAGGTTCACGCCCTTGAAGCAGTCCCGGTAAGTTGTCTCGGTCGCAAACTCGCGCTCAAGCAAGTCCGTTTGCTCAATGCCGATCAAGAGTTTGTCAATATCCGGGCGGTTCCTGCTAGACGTAAGCTGAAGAAGCGCCTGACGAGCTTCCTCTTTCCTGCCGCGACGGACGAGCCAGTAAGGACTCTCGGGGCAAAGGGTAATCCTGCCAGCAGGACTGCGGGCCAGACCCATTGGATGGCCTAGACGGACCAGACGAGCACGTTTCGTTGGCCTGTTAGTGTCGGTCTTTCGCGACGAGGCAACTGTGCAACAAAACGCCGACTCACGAATGGAATTTTATACGCCCACTCATCAAGCCGTTGCTCGACCCCGGCAGCACAACCCTGGGCGACAAACTGGCCGATGACAAACGCAAGATTAACCGATGTGGTCAGGAAGCCTCGTAGAGTAAGAGGGCAGACCTCTGAGGCATACGTTGGCGCGATGACAACATAAAACCCGTAGGCGATTCCTCCGAGCATCTCGCCGGCGCATAGCATGCCGATAGATGTTGCAAAGAATTGAACAAAAACGAAGCCGATAGACCAGCAACAGCAGATGGCTAGGGTTTTCCGGCGGCCAAGGTAGTGCAATGGGTAGCTGCTTGCAAGAGCTCCGAAAACTTGGCCAATTGGATTACCCATTCCCAGGCCAGTCTGCCAAGGCGCGGCTATTTCGTACTTGCCATCGCCTAGATCGTCCCCATACTCGCGCTGGAAAGCTGGCAGTGCGTAGAAGGATGTTATGATTTGGGCATCGAAACCAGCCATGACGACGGCAATACAGAAGAACATGGCCCAGAAGGTCGCTTGCGGGTACATTTGAACCGCTTTCCAGAAGCCCAGCTTATGCTCCATTTCGATGATGTCGCGAGTCTGGTCAATCCGTCGACTGCGGGATGGCCCGGCCGCAGTGACTCCATGGTCGTCGGCTGGTTTGATTTCGTAAGCCCCGGTGTCCTTGGCAGGCTCAAACGTTTCGGTAGCGATTGAAGGCATCATGGCATGTTTTCTTGGACAAGGCTTGGAAAATACTTTGGTCAGTGATTTGCTGCGAGCTAGCGCGTTCTTCGATGCGAGAACTATTCAACTTCCCGTCGAAATGGGAGGGCCAGGCAATGCAATCGAGGAGACAAAAAGATTCGAATGCGCGAATAATAATAGCATGTAGGAGAAGGACGTCTGACGTACCCCGTACGGAGTACTCCGTTGGGAATCAGACATCAGACCAGAACTCGTCGGCAGTCCGGTGGTAAGTATAGCTGCGGGGGCACATAATATCGAATTGATGCCGAGGGGGTTGGCCCTGGAGTGCTGTGTATTGGTTGCTGTGCATTGCGGCGTGTTGATTGGTCCAAGGGTCGTTTCGTGGACGACGACGTCTGTTTTTGTTTTGCTCCCATCAAGCGCCAGGCAGGTCATGATGAATCAAAAACGACTCCGTATATCGCTAGTGAGTACGGGGTAGGTGTTGGTAGGTGTTGGGACATGTTACCTCCCAACTTCCCATGCGCGCCCGCCTCGTCTTTGCGAAGCGTCTGACTGCTGACTGCTGACTGCTGACTGCTGACTGCTGACTGCCGACTGCCGACTGCCGACTCTGTGAGGCCTGCCTCCACCTTCTATTACTAATAACTAGGCCGAAGTGGTGCCTGCCCCACCTTTCCCAGGCTCCCAGGCTTCGTGTGGTGCGTGTGGTTCAAAGCCCAGATTTGTGGCACCACATCACCGCAGAACCGCACCACCGCCAGACCACCAGACCCACCAACTCCGGCTTCCTTCCTGTATTACAACTGGCCTGGTGATGGTGGCGTGTTGGCCCATGCTTCCTTCCACAGGAATGGGGCCGAGATTCTGCCCGATGCGATGAATCTGCTCACCATGATAATATACAACGTAATACCAGACACTATTATTATATAAAAATGCCATGGTCCTCCACTCCACTCCACTCCACTCCAGCTGTAAAGCACCATTCTTCATACAGCCGTTTAATATTAAACGAGAGCAAACAAACAGTTTACAAACCCATTCGGAAAACCCCTTCAGGCCCCTTCAGGCCCCTTCAGGCCCCTTCAGGCAGATTCCACCAGTATGAAGGTCGCCGCTCTGGTTGCCCTCGCCATCTCCGGCCTTGTCATGGCCGCCAACACCCCTCAGAAAGACAACCGCAATCTGAAATATGTGCACAACGTGCCGCTGGCCATGTCCTTTGACCAGCACTAGTACTACAGACTACCAACGTCGATGTCCTTCGTACCAGGTAAGACCAACGAGGAGGGCCGCTGAAAACGATTGAAAACGATGAAAATTGGGAAATCTGGCGCCAGGCTTTTTGCTGACTTCTGACTTCTGACTTCCGACTTCTTAGGCAACAACCAAGCTCACATGACCGACGACGATCCAAAAATTCTGTACATATGAGGCATCGCTCGCTGGCTGTATTTGACTCGGCTGTATATATATATATATATATAATTGTTTTGCATCCAGCTGGTTCCGGTTCCTTGCGCCTCACACTCGTGCTCCAGATGTTCCGTTTCTTTGTCTCTTTAATATATCGCTTCCCGCCACACGGCTTGCTGTCTGTTTAGCCTATGGTCCTCGGACTGCGCAGACCTAGCTCTACTCCTTACTGCGAGGCAAGCTGGATTTCCCCAATGCCCACAAAGGTGCTTCACGCAGGACACCTCTCTAGGCTTCCAGGGAAATCATCTACTTCTTCAGCACTGGCAATCAACTCCCGTACGGGGTGCGAGGTAATTGGAAGTTCAGTTTGCCAGGAGAAGGAACAACATGCCACGCTACGAACCAAGGCGCCCATCCCATGTACCATACCTGCGTGGCAGCGGGACGTTTGATCTGGTTTACCCAAGTCACCCAATCAGGACTGGTATTATGTAATGGTCGTCGTCGACGACGGTGTCTCGGAAGAGGGCAAATGTGGATCGGATTCCTGGCTGCCACCTGCTCCACCTCTGACCTCCTCCAAACCAACCTTTCAAACTTTTATCTAGCCTCCTCTAGCAACGCATGGATAAAGCGTGCTTTTGAGACCCTGACTCCATGAGCCATCTGTTTTGGGGAACAAACACGTTACCCATTGCGACATGCCACAGCCACAGAGCCGACCCAATGGCGCGGTTCCGCCTGTGCAATCCCCGACAAGCGGAGCTTGTCTCGGACATTCGACGACTCGCATTTCTTTTGGAGAAAACCGAGTAGCGGAGTTGCGATGCGATCTACGATGCTTCTCCAACATCAACTCAAAGGTTCAAGCTGGTGAAACTTGATGCGAAGAATCAAAGCGCCGCGGCCTAAACTGCAATTCTCAATGATCAGAAGTCGTGACAATATTCGGGGAATGCAAGAATGCCCACGATTTGCGTTCCACAACAAGACGCCTAGCCTCTGAGACAACTATTCCGTAGTCGCAAACCACTCGAGACTAATATTTCCTGCCCCCTCCGCCTTCTGCGTCAAGCGCGCTGTCTTTATCGCCGCGGACTTACTCCTTGTTGTATAGCTTATGATGATATCTACCCGCTCCTTGCGTTCTTGCATCTCGATTCTTGCTGCGTTCCTCAAGACTGGAACGATGAACAAGGCTCTGTCAAGCGCCATGTCTCGTCTCTTCCAGCCTCAGTCGACCCCTCAAAAGACGACTGGAATCTACGACATCTCGGATTTTTATTTTTTTGGTGTCTACGATATCTAGGCACTAGAGTGCCCGGCAAAGCTGTCATCATAGGCACTTGATCAATGATGTCAAGCGTATACTCCCATTGTATGTACATGTGCATGACCACTCGAGACTTTGCATTCCAGATAGGACAGCCTTGGCAACGGTGGACGTTCCCTGAAACTGACCAAAGGCCAAAAAGATTATTTAAACCCCTCAGTATGACATCTCATCGATGAAAAATTATGACTTGTGCCTTCACTGTCCGCTACTGTCGACCTGTGAACTCGAGAGCTTGAGAATATAACAAGTCCCCTTCAAATTTCAACACTACCTTCTACCTTAATCAGCACCTCCGACAATCATGAAGTTCAGCGTTCTTGCCGCGGGAGCCTGCCTTGGTGGCTCGTCGTTCGCCATGCCTTCAAACTCCACGGCAATGAAGGATAGCATGCGCCTCGTGGCGATGGAGAAGCGCGAGGCCCAGACTCTTGGGCCCATTTTTGACAGCTTCAAGAACTTCTTCGGCGGTGGCAGCGGCCCCGAGTGCGGTTGTCAGACAAAGCGAGGCATTTTGGAGCGAAGCATTTTGGAGCAACGAGATGTACAGGCAGACGATGTCTTTACGAATTTTCTAAAGGGAGTTGGTATCAATGTTGACGGCGCTGGTAGTGGTGGCTGCGACTGCCAAGGCAATAGTTCCAGTAGCAGCAATGGCAGCAACGGAGCAGCAGCAGCAGCAACGGCAGCAACGGCAGCAGCGACAGCAGTAATGGCAGCAGCGGCAGCAGCAACGGGAGCAGCAATCAGAGCAGCAACGAGAGCAGCAATCAGAGCAGTAATCAGAGCAGCAACGGCAGCAGCGACAGCAGTAATGGCAGCAGTGGCAGCAGCAACGGGAGCAGCAATCAGAGCAGCAATCAGAGCAGCAACGGCAGCAATGGCAGCAGTAATGGCAGCAGTGGCAGCAGCAACGGGAGCAGCAATCAGAGCAGCAACGAGAGCAGCAATCAGAGCAGCAACGGCAGCAATGGCAGCAGTATGGAATCCAGCAACGGGAGCAGCAACGGCAGCAGCATGGACGGCAGCAGCAGCAGCAGCAACAGCACCAGCACCAGCACCAGCAACGGAAGCAGCAATGGACAGAGCAATGGGAGCAGCAATCAGAGCAGCAGCAGCAACGGGAACAGCAACAGCAGCTCCGAAAACACTTACTACATCTACACATACGACACTGACTCCCAGGGTGTCCGCCACTATGAGATTTCCGTCGATGGCAATAAGAGTTGCAAGCACGATTCCAAGGAGCCGCTGGATAAGCCAACACTCCAGAAATACGCCAATGAGTGTGCCGCAGGGAAGTAAGAGACTGTCAGAAAGCACAGCAGGGTCAAGAAACCCCCCTTCTGAGTCATACTGTTTCATGTACTTTGGGAAATCTTCTTGTTAGGAATATCTTTAGCTGTTGCAGTCTAGAGAGCTTACGGAGAGTTAAAGTTGGAAAAATAATTGATTTCACTTTGCCATCGCTGACGCTTCAATCGTGACTATTTGCGGAACTATTTCTTCCTTATCATTGAATGAGCAATCTTCCATCTCAGGATGGCGTCACGTGAAAGATGTATACCAATCGGCAATAGGACATGAAAAGGCCACGTGATCAGGCCGCGATAGCCATCACATCAGTCCCTCCTTGCAAGTGTGACTTTGACGGCATCTTGTCCAATCTCATGAGTTCCGAACTCTGTGACATCAATGGGTCTCTCCCCATACTAGCCAAAGCGACAACTGTCTGCCCCTTGGTATAGTACGCAACAAATTTGGCTTCGGCGGGATCGCCTTCAATGATGACGTCGTCCCAGCCGTTCGAAACGTTGCCGCAATAGCGCATTTGAGCGCCTAATGCGGACCAAAAGATGGGAATATTGTGCGTCTGTTTCTTCGATGGGTTCACAATGTGCTTCGCCACGTGGCGACCCGAATTCTGCGCGACGTTCCAATGCTCAATTCGAACAAGCTTACCTTCACCTCCCGGGCCGGAATACGGGTGCGTAGCGATGTCTCCCACGGCATAGACATCCCTCAGACCAGACACTTGGAAGTTCTCATCAGTCTGAATTGACCCATCCTCTTCAAGACGAAGCACAGGGTTGTCTCTGAGAAACTCCGTTGCGGGCGCAACACCAACACCCAAGATGACAAGGTCGGCTTCGACTTTTGTACCATCCTGGAGAACCACGGCACCAACTTTGGACGGATCGGAGGACGATGGCTCCGCTTTGTCGATCCCTGCTCCCAGATGAAATTTGACACCTTTGGCTTCAATTAACTTTTGTATGCCGGCACCAACCTTCTCTCCGAGCACGCGCTCCAGTGGAACTTTTGACATGTCCACGACCGTGACGGTGTTGTCATTGCATAAAGCATTCGCGACCTCCATACCGATGAACGAGGCACCAATGATTGCAATTTTTTTGTTCTTTTCACCGAGCGCTTCCACAATTGCTTTGACATCGTGAACATTTCGAAGCGTAAAGATGTTGCCCAGAATCCGAAAACCATTCACTGGCAGTGTTCTGGCAGTTCCTCCAGTGGCCAAAATCAGCTTGGTGTAAGATATGCTGTGGCCTCCTTTGGTCGATACGATGCGGGCAGAGAAGTCGACCGCCGACGCCTCTCCGTCCAACCACTCCACGTTGCCACTCTCGAACCAGCTTTACTTCTCCATTGCAGTTTGGAAAGATCGGTCATAAGCGCCTTGCTCAATTTCGGTCTGTCAATTGGGTAGTAGCCCTCGTTGGAAATGACTGTTATGCCACCCCAAATCCGCTCTCTCGCAAACCCTCGATTGCGCCAAGAGCACTCGAGCCGCCGCCTACAATGACGATGTTGCCGTCAGATGATGCATTCGCATTACAACCAAAGTTTGGTCTTCTTCGTGAGCTTTTGATCGACTCTTCGTCTCCTGTGACATATACAGCGCCGTCACGTTCGGTGACCTTGAAGACAGGCAAGGCATCGAGGGCCGGTGCTTCCTCGACATCTCCATTGCCTGTGCTGAAGCACGCTAAAGTTGGAAAAGGAGACGAAAGATTAGCAAAAGAGCAACAAGATCCGGGGATAGCACAGGGACAAGTCTCGTACCGCCGTGCCATGGACATTTGATTCGACCATCTGAAGTGAGCACACCCTTTGAGAGAGGAGCTCCGTAATGAGTGCATTTCGCTCCAATGGCTTGGATCTGGCCACGAGCATTGACGAGGAGTACCTTGCCACCTTCGATCCCTTCCACCTCGACCTCCTGCTTAGATCCAGGTGATATTGACAGGGACGTTATGTCCTTGAGCTTGAATTCCTGCCCCATGACCAGATTTTTCGTTGAAAAGTAAAAGGGATTAGGAAGGGTAGCGATGACGGTTGTGCGACTTGGACGAGCAGCAGCCAAGAGGGGTAATCGACGACGTAGCATGTACGAAAGGTTGCAGGTGCGCGGAAATGGTCATCCGAGCAGAAGTGCGACGTCCAATGAGGTTTTGGCAGGGGGAATCTGGTGTCGGAAGAGTCGGCTTGATTATGTGAGTGGCATCTGCTGAATCAAAAATTGATGCGGTTGAGGCAGTCTTATCAAGGCATTCATCCGATTGAGCCATGGGACCCATTGCATGACACCCCAACACGCCATCAGACCTCGAGCATTCGTCATGGACTCAGTCGTACGGAGTACGGCCCGTGGTGAGCAGTTATGTACATATTAGAATCGGGGGTGGATGACAACTGGCTTACTCTGAGTGGCCAGCTCTGCCGCCGAAGCGGGGTGGGACGGGGCACACCCACTGTACAGTATGTAATCACGTAATCACGTTGTAATCACCAACTGGGTACGTACCTACGCCCAGCCAACAAGCTACGCCAAACTACGCCAAACTACATCATCATGCTCGTGGCTTGAGGGGCCTAACCCAGGTCCGATCGCAAGCATTTTACGGATGTAGTTCTCTGCGAGTGTTGTCCTCAAGAAATAATACTCTCATCGCCCACTTGGCGCAGGCCCGATCAACTGCTGCCAGAGTGTGTCAAATGAGGAGGTTGCGACATGTACTTACTACGTAGCCTTACTTCGCTACATACATACATGATCAACATGGTATCAAAACACCATGACCCGCTCAGCGACACACTGGTGCTACTCCCATGGCGCACGCCTCACGTGCCCTTGAAATTCTATTCACACGATAGTTATCTAGGTAGGTAGATAATACGGCTTACTCTCCCACAAGACGCGAGCTTCCGCTGAACGGCTATTACACACATGCAATTGTATGCAATTGCTGTTGTGCCCCACTTGTTAGTGTCTCCGCCAGCTGCTTGTACATAGAGCCCAACCGCGTTGCATTGCATTGCCGACATTGTAACATTGTTTGTGTTTTGTGTGAATAAATGCGGTTATGCCTCTCCACTTCTCCCGGTCCCGACAACCCAATTACGGCCTAATAATGTAACTTCACCAACTTTTCGACTTTGTTGTTGTTGGACTCATGCGCGTCCAACTCCATTCCTCGACGACGGTGGCCAACTTGCAAGTCAAAACGCGAATACGAGTCTCCTGCCCAGTGGCCAGCTACAATAAAACCAGACCGTCTTCGAATCCCACATTCAATTCAAGCCTTGCACCATTCATTATTCTGACGGCGGGTCTAGTCCCCGAACCCTTGGATCATGGTGATGGTCATCGCACCTTGCCTTGCTCGCCACCGAAGTCCTCTGAAGACGACAAACCAAAACCAAGCCTCTGTTTGGGTCGCGGTATCGCCGGCAGCAGATGATGGCTTCACGATCTCGCAATGCGACACCCGATCCTATACTCCACACACGCGACCGCCGACGAGAAAATGCTTCACCAACGCTTCGCTGCTGCTGTGGCAGCGACGAGTGTGTCCTGTTGCGCCAGAACTGCTCCGTTCTTGAATCCGTCGAGAAGGACGTGCGTACAGCCGCACAACTTGGTCAGGTGCGCCTCACCATCTCATAGTCAGCGGCTTGGTCTGAAAGACGTAATTTCCTCCGTCGCATTCAACAAAAACGCCTTTTTCCCAAAGTGTCTGTTACACCACCCCCTTGCACGCCACCTGACTGCTTGGCTGCCTGTCAAGCGCGTCTGTCAAGCCTGCCACTTGCATTCCAACGCCAGACATCTATTGTTTCTTCTTCTTCTTCTTGTCCTTCAGATCGTTTGTGGCAACAACAAGAGGCCGGCAAAGAATCTCCATCACTACACTTACACAAACATTGCTCCCCCACCACCAACTCGTTTATGTCTTTCTTACTGGGTTCATCAGCTTTGTTTGTTACTACGCTAGTCTCACTCACATCGGGCATTGACTTGGTTTTGTCTGGATCATCATGTACTCGTCACTAAACATTTGCTCAACATAGGCACTACTAGCAAGACATGAGGCATACATGGCAGATGCCGAACGGGAACGACGGGGCTTGAACGACCGCATAGAACGCCTTCAAATGGACAAGCACGAACTCGAGGTTGAGAATGCCAACAAGATAGAAGAGAACCGAAGTCTGCTGGAACAGCTAGAGGCGTTGAACAATACCTTGTGCGACTCTGACGTCAAAGTCAAGACGCTGGAGTCGAGCTTGCTTTCTTCGCAGCAAGCGGTTCGTCGCTTGGAGGCTGCTGCCAGTCGGGCCGAGGATGCTGAACGTCACCTCGCCGCCCTGGAGGAAGAGACGGACAAGCTTCTCAATGAGCTTCGAAATTCCAAAGATGATACCAGAACTCACATCCAACGCTTCAAAGAAGCCCAACGGGGTATTTTGGACATGCAAGACCAGCTGGAACGTATCGAGGACGAAGCCCGCCAGGAACGCGAGCGTCATGCCGAAACCGTTGAAAGGATGGAACGCCAACGCGAAATCGAGAAGCAGTTGGATACCGCCGCTGGCCGGCTTAAGGAGCTGCAGCCACGAAATCTCTTCAAGAGCAAAAGCAAGGCAGTCAAATTGTTGGCCACTTTGTACGTGACTTGTTGCAAGACAACGCAAATCTTCAGCTGGGTATAGCTGAGTTGCGAGAAATGCTCACGGATTCGAATGACGAAATTCAATCCTTGAGAGAGCAGCTTGCGCAACATCGGCCATTACCGCATGATTGTACAAGCGCGGCATCGACATTGCGGGCAGAACTGGAGCCCGTGCTCGATCGATCCTCGTTCTCTCAAGAATTACACATTCACCACCATTATCATGCAACACCGAAACAAGAGCATCGCAAGCCAAAGAAGAAGAGACAAGGCCTGCGCCCGGGAATCTTTACCCCCAGCCACGTCGACTCCATCATCGCCACGACAATCTGGCGGCTGGGGCCTCACATCGTCCCCACAGCCCCCGCACTCTTATGCCGCGTATCCGAAGGCGGGACAACTCCAACGTTATCAAAACCTAGATACATCTGGAAACAAGGTTCTCAATCAGCATCCGACTTTTCCTCATCCGTACCGAGTTCCCCACGGGCGTATCATCAGCGCGTATTCGATTCTGGTTACAATGATTCTGATGCGGTGGCTTCCCCAACGTCGAGTTTTGACCCGTTATCCCCACCTGGCGGCCTGCTCATTCCAAGAGACAGTCCGTATCTTCTACGCATAGCTTCCAGTCACTTGCCATGTCTCTTTTGGACCAAGCGCCAGACACGCCGCCCATTGGAAATCTAGCCGTCCACCCGAACTACGCGGGAGACACCATTGACGAGGAAGATGAAGACGACCAGTCCCTTCCTCCGTTGAGGCATCCCTCACCCCTAGGACTCACCATTGAAAGTGCCACTGAAAGTGCCACTGAAAGTGCCACTGAAAGTGCCACGCCCGTCGAGGAATCACCTGTCGAGAACGCCTCAGCCTGCCTCCACGAAGCGGTCCCACCACGCCGTCTTCAACGCATTTCTTCCCACGAATCCATCATGTCTCTGACGGGCGGTCTGGACATTCATACACTCAAGTCGCGACCGAGCCAGATGACTTTTCGGCCGCTCGGCGGAGTGGATGCCATTGTGACAGGCGTCATTGCCCGTCCGACTTTGTCCCGATCATCGGCAAAGCGTAGCGATGTGGCATTGCGCGACAACTTTGCCGGTTTCCAAACGTCACGTTCCGTAGCACCCTTGGCCGCGGCAAGACTGCCGTCCAGCCCATCGCCGGGTGCTGCTGGCACATTGGGTAAATTGGTCGGATGGCGTCCTTGGGAAGTGCCTCAGCCTCGAGTCCCCAGCCCAACGCTACGCCTGAAGACGCGGCGGATGCAGGCAAACGCAAGGACAAAGAGCCTCATCGACCCCCGGGATTAACCAGCCGGGCGCAATTCCAGGCTTCCCGCAGTACTGGACATCACAGAAGCGAAAGGGTGCGCCAGCAAAAGTCACTACCGACACAATTGATCGCGATGCTTTGACAGACATTTTGCAAGAATCCTGTACTCCGTAGACACGGGGATATATCGATTGAAACTGGGCCACTTCGTACTCTAGAGCGCTCGGACAACCCAGGGCTTTCACAAAGGGGGATTTTGGTAAGTGTATATTTGCAATTCCAAAACACAAATGCACTCCGAGTTCATTTCATGGCGTTTTCATTGGAGGATGATACGATTGCATTGGTACACGTTGACATACCTGGCATTGTTATTGGCGCCGTAGATACCCTCGACCGATCCACAGGTCGCATTTATTTTGTATTTAGTTGTTCATGATTTCGAAACATTCATAGGGGCGGGCTTCAATGATGGAGGCTGGGCCGTGACGTGATGCAGGAAAATACAGTTCAGTTTCTGCTAAAAAGAGGCTACTCGACTTATTAATTTAGGCACCTCGTGTGTTACGATTTCTCTCGGCCATGGGCTCATATCTTGACGCTCATTTCGAATAAAGTTTGATCAGCTTGTTTGTCTTGGACTCCGTTACCACTATCGCTCTGATTCTTAGTTGCAGCTAGGATGAGCCTTGCTCGTATTACATTTTTATCATGTACACCGCGTCACACATTACGATCAGCAGTACTTGGTAAGGTGTAAAGCATTGTCCGGACTCTCCGTTGACGTATTAAGCTAGCGTACACTCGGCAGTTGTTGCATTCATGTTGCCATCTCTTGATACCGAGTAGACTTTTGTGACTTGTCCAGGAACCCCGGCAGAGTGATGTTTCTCGAAAGACGTGGCGATTCTAGCATGCAAGTCAGACGTGCTGATGGCTGTCACGTTTGAGTGAAGTCACAGACGAGTAACGGCACGAGTGACGGGGAGACTAAGAGTCAACCTCCGTGAAGGTGCTTTTGGAACTTCCCGGCTGGCGTTCTTTCAGCTGCTGGCATTTCTCACGATGCACGAACCCACGCTTCCCTGGCGTTCTGGCCGCCATGGCCGCCATGGCCGTGGGAACGCTGCGTTTGCTACCGCCTCGACCACCACTGGTGGACGTGGCCATTGCGAGGTCGTCGGCAACCATGGCAAGTCCGCTCGCGAACGCAGGCATGCCCCCTGGAACCAGCTGGCTCAGCTTGTCAATGGTTTCCCCAGAGTTGCCGTCGAGTTCGTTGAGGTCGTTTTCAGCCTGCGTCTTGCAGGTGGGCACGGTCTTGATGACCTCACCTCCGAGCTTGTCTATGCTGCCCTCGAGCACCTCCATGACAGCCGCTAGCGGCACAGACTTGGAGTTGCCGGACAGAATGTCTCCTTTGCCACTTATGGTGGTGAGATAGGTTTGATAGGATTGGGAGAACTATGGTACCTTTTGAGTTAGCAAGTGCATGACACGATATCAGGGCCATTGCGTGCTCAATCGAATAAATGTCACCTACGTACATCAGACAGTGATTTGCAAATGTCGGACTGGTCGCTGTTTCCGAAACCGGACTGGCTCATATTTCCCGAGAGGGTTTCCGCATTTTGAGAGACATCTGGACCATTTCCTTTAGATTATCCGTGACTTTCTGGCAGATTCCACCTTGTTAGCTAGCTTGCCATCTGTTGCATTTGCGGCCACTGCCGCCCACTGCAAATTGTGTACGTACCGGCAGGTTCTCGTCCACGTTATCAATGCTGAGCCCTTTGGCCATGTCATTCGTCATTGACGACAGGTTGGTGATGGACCGGAGGCCGGCGACAACATCCTGCGGTGAGAGGGCGGTTGCCCGCACTGCCAGGAGCAGGAGGGCAAGCTTGGCCGAGCGTGAGAACGCCATGGGCATGGGGATGTATATCTGTCCCTGGAAAATCCGAGATGGTTGAGCTGTGCAAAATTACGAAGGATGGGTGCTCTGAGGAGATGGATGGGCAGGAGCTTCGCGGCATAATAAATAGATAGGAGAGAGAGGGTTGGCCCTGTTATAAATGCATTGTTCTTGCAAGCTGGCTACTGGAGTCTGGAGTTTGGACTATGGAGTTTCCCATGTTCAGATCCAAGTGTCATAGGATCGGCAACGTGGGAGTTGTGGCTGGTGAATCACCTCCCATCCACCACATGGAATTGTCTAGATTCTATTATGTAAGATGTAGGGAGAATCAGAGGAATGCGGCAAGTAGTCCAGTCTGGTAGATTACCGGTGCGGCGATCCCGTTAATTGACGAGGGCTCAGATCGCTACATCAGAAGACTCCAGGAGGGGACAGCGCAGCAGGTTTTTTTTTTCCTTTTATTTTTGTGGTCGGGTTGGAATGGCTTGTAGATGTCTCTGACAGTTTCACATGGGTCTTGGAATAGCGTCCTTCTAGCAAGATGCCAGTGCTTCCATTCCTCCTTGTCTTGGTCGTCGTGTGGGTGGAATGTCTTTTGCTTAGTCATAGTTGCGGATGGCTCGAAATACAACGAGCGCAGGCTCGTCGCATGCTTTCCCAAACTGCAGTCAGTGTACTGCGAAGTATGAATAGAACAGAAAAAGGGGCGAATGTATATACTCGTGGGCACTCTGCAATGCACTCGTAAATGCAAGGAAAGGCTTGGAGTTCGCTGCTTCACCTAGTTAGTACCAACCCCCTTCTGCATCTTCATCCTAGAGCCGAGACATATGCTCCCCAGTTTTGCAAAGGAATGACTTATGAGTTATACAGCTTCATGTGACCTTGTTCGTTGTGCAATCTTTGCGCAAAGTGCCATGAGGGCACCAAAGGAAAAGTGATGTGGCTGCGAAGATCTGACGCTGCAGACAAGAGTTAGGGAACTATTAGCAAGTTCAGCATTCCGGTCCATTTGTCTGCAACGGTGGCAGGACACAGTCCGCCATACAACGCCGGGCCCATTCAAAATCATGAGTAAATGAATCGTTTCGCCAACATGAACGATGCTGCGAGCGAATGTGCCGAGAAAGAAGGAAGGCGGAATAAAGTCCCTAGAAAGACGGGAACATGCTTAGCGAGTAGAATATGAAGGGCACGTTGGAAAATGCTGACGTGTCTATCTAAATGCCCGATGATCGAGGTGGCGAGAGTCGGCTGAATAACAACAACAGGCAAGGGCAGATACGTTGCGAGCATGACGAATCCCGCGAATGCAAGATACTTTGCAAAGTATTGCGACAGGATGGAGATGGTCGGGCAAAAGAGTCAGTCCGCTCCTCTATGCCAAGGCAAACAGCCCGAGAGAAGACGGGAACATCTGCCAATACGTCGAGCAGAAGAAGGCCAAGAAGAGGCCAAAAAGCTGAAGAATGACACCACAGGAAAAGACTGCGTGGAGATATCCAGCGTCGGTCATGCGCCCCGCGATTCCGCCAATAGCGAAGAGGAGGGAGACCTGCACGCTTCCGATCCAGGAGATGGAGGACTCGTCCTGGGGCAGAGTCTTTGTATAGACCTCTTGGAAAACACCATATTATTCTGAATAAATCGCTACACCCGGGTGTTGTTGAAGACCAGATGCATGAGAATAACATGCGTCCATGCCGTGAGACCACCATCCGGAGGTGGGAGGACTTTTTTTCTTTTTCTTCTTTTTTGTGGGCGTGTCTTGGCGAAGAGTATTCCCAGGTCCCCAGCACTGCAAGAGACTGGTGTTTTTGGATTGTTGCCAACAATGGCCATACTATTGCGCTCGTTGGCTGACACGGAATCATGGGAAAGGAAATATCTTTCTTGGCATGGCAACAATGCTCACTCTTTTAGAGGCCAGAAGAAAATCCAATGCCCGTTTGATGCGCCGTACCCGCTCTAGCCGCTCTGACCGCCCTAGCCGCTCTTGCCGTCCTCGCCGCAACAGCCGATGGCGCCAAGCCCAGTTTCGTCGAGCCCAAAACTTGCTTCACCACCCACGAGTCCACGACTTGCGACAACTGGGCTGGGTTTCTTCGTTTATGTCGGCCCAAAGCCCGTAATTTCTGTCATCGGTCAACATCTTTCGACACCCAGGCACTGTACTTGCTCACTGTGTGCTACTTAGCCCTTGTCTCTTCTTCCCTTCAACAGCATTTTCTCTCTTCGCGCTTCCGTAAGCATACTAAGCAACAGGCCGAATTGACATGACTCCGGCTGCGACGGGCCGGAAGCGGTCCAAGCTTGCTTGTCAGACTTGTCGAGAACTCAAGAGGCGCTGCGACGGCGAAAAGCCCTGTGGCACATGTGTAAGGTTCGAGTATGATTGCGTCTTTCTCCAAGGGAAGAGGCGGGCAGTGCGGAAGCTGCGAAACCATCATGGGAATACATCGTCAACGAGGAGGAGCCCTATTATCGAAATAGCCCCTTCTTCAGGTTCAGGTTCAGGCGCACAAGACTCCTCCCCAACAAGGGTGTCCCTGCATCGGCCTCGGACGGCAATCCCCAAAATCAGGCTCGGTCACTCGAAGCAAATTCCGGGTCGGCCTTTGTTCGAAGGCTTGCGCTGAGGCTCGATCCCAAGAGAAATCCTCGAATGCAAACGTTTGCTTGGAACGCATTCCTGGGCTCCCGAACCGCAAAATACACACCTTCGCCCCGTCCCATCGTCACCCTCCTGCTCACTCAAAAACACATGCAAGACTTGTCAGCCAAGTACTTCCAACAGGTGGACCCAACCTATGGCTTTCTTGACCGTCCCGGGCTTGCGCAGCGGATTCAACTGCGATGGACAACACATGTCATTCAACAGGAAGAAGACGACGCACTGCTATGTGGCATTGCAGCTCTTGGCTGTTTGTTCTCCAATATAGAGCCCGATCCAGTGGAGCACGACCTGGTCGAGGCCGCGAGAGCTCTTTTGGAGAAAACAACGAGCAAACAACCATCCGCAACGTGCGTTGCAGCATGGCTGCTACGGGTCACGTACCTTCGGCTTGCTGGAACCTATCACGAGGCATGGATGGCTAGTTGTATGGTCATGCACATGATCGAGGCAGCAGGATTGACCACGGTCACACCAACAACAAGCGAAGACAAAGATCTGCACCCCACCGACTCCACCCATCGAGACCTGGACGTCGAAAATGTACGAAGAATGGTGCTTGTTGCACAACATCTCAATACCTGGATGTCCTTTGACATGGGGCTCACTCGAGTTGCCCTCACGAGCGTTTCAGCAATGCCAACGCCCATGTCACGACCGGGGATTTCACCTGTGAGATCGCGGAGCTCCTGCCATTCACCGTGGAGCTTGATCCCGAGAGGAGACCAACTGCAAAGGAACTCGAATCGGCTCTTCACAATGTCCTGAAGCGGGTACATTCTATTCCATCGACCATTCTCGCACAATGCAACTTGGCTCTATGTCTTTGTCGTCGATTACGATCCATGGACGTGGCACTCACCGAACCAGTGTTACAGCAGATTCTGAGTCTCACAACAAATGGGATACGGGCAGCCCGAAGCATCCTCGAAGCGAGAGCTCCTTGGCATCACATGGCCTACATACCTTTTCAGATTGTTTGCGTCCTGCTTGCCATCGATACCGCGTCGTCTATTTCCCAGCTAAGGGATGCGATGCAGTGCCTTCAAGCAATCTCATCAGTCTACAACACCCCGGCTACTCGAGACGCGCTGAAAACAGCCCGGTCGCTTGTTCTTCTACACCAACGTGGGAAAGAGATGTTTGCCTTGGCCCTCAATGATATACTAAAGCTCTGTCCCAGTAGTAGTTATCTTGAGCCGCCTACAGCAGAAGGACCACCCCCATTGCCCGACAGCACTAGTTGGTTTGACGAGCTCTCATACGATTTCTCCGACGTGCAATACTTGGATATTGAGCCTTTCCTTGGCCCCGAGTTTTTCTGGAATGCAGGTAGCAATGGGGTACTATAAGCTCTTAATTAAGGTTACTTCCTGTGTTGCCAAGATGAAAACTTGGTGCTTGTTATGGTTAAACTCGGGGTCACAGGCAGACCGTGCATGTCATGCATTCATGGTAAGACTTATTTTTCTTATTACATAATATGCTAAGCATTGTTCCAGGTAGATGTTTAAACATGGCCCTTGATTGGAGATGTTGTAAAAGAAGTAGTGAATTGGTTATTCCATGCATTACATTAAACAAGTTTCCTCAAGCAAAATTTGTTCTGGTACGTACTAGTATCCTACGACTAATAGAACTAAAATACTATATAAATACAAGGCATAGTCTCCTAGAGAAACATGTTTATATATTATTTTTAGCAAGAAGATTCCGTTCCTCCATCATTACTGTCACAAGTCAAGCCACTTGGGACAAAAGTCTGCATCCATCTTATCAAATTTGTCCTTGCTAATGCCATCTGAAACCATGAAGCAAGAGTCTCTTACCCAGACCACCCAGGCCGCGGCCTCGGCCCAATCCAATCTTGTACCCAATCTTGTACCCCAGGGCCAGACAGCTCTGACAGCCCACATTGCCATCGTTGGGGCAGGTCCTCGTGGAACCAGCACCTTGGAACGACTCTGTTCATCTGCATTGCAACTATCTGGCTTCAAAACGAAGATTGTCGTGCACATGATTGACCCCTACGCCCCAGGACCCGGCAAGGTATGGCGGACAGAGCAGTCACCACAGCTCTTGATGAACACGGTGACGTCGCAAGTTACGCTCTTCACAGACGACAGCGTGACGTGTGATGGGCCTATTCGCCCGGGCGCAAGCCTTTACGAGTGGGCAAGGGAAGCTGAACCTCAACTAGGCCCCGACGACTACCCAACCCGGGCACAGTACGGCCGTTACCTGGAGTGGGTGTTCGAGGAGACGGTCCGGACAGCGCCCAGCCACGTCACTGTTCAGACGCATAGGGCCCAAGCAATCCGGTTGAATGATGCGCCGGACGGGAGCCAGACTATCACCTTGTCTACAGGCCAAACCGTCTCCGGCTTGGCAGCCGTGGTCTTGGCTCAAGGCCATCTTCCTCTCCGTCTCAATTCACAGCTGCGGCAGCTCACCATGTATGCCGCCAAGAACAGACTGCGATACTTCTCCCCAGTAATCCGGCGGATACAGATCTGTCTGTCATCGAGCCCAGTGAAATAGTCGTCCTGCGAGGTCTGGGACTCAACTTCTTCGACTACATGACCTTGTTCACAACAGGTCGAGGGGAAGGTTTACGAGGTCGGCTGCCAACGTCTTGGTCTATCATGCCTCTGGCAACGAGCCTCGCATATTTGCTGGATCGCGCCGTGGCATCCCCTACCATGCGCGTGGTGATAACGAAAAGGGAGCCTTTGGCCGCCACATTCCCATCCTGCTCACCCAAGAAGTCATTGATTCATTCAACCGGCAGGCAAAGACTGCAACGCCCCCGACTTCAAGAAGGACGTTTGGCCCTATGTTTGCAAGGAAGTCGAGGTCGTGTACTACGAGGCTCTGCTACGGGCCCGACAGCACAGCACGTCTCCGGAAACAGCACCGCCAATGGATTTCCGTGAGCATTTTCTCTCCGCCCCGCACGGAAGCCGCCAGGAGGATCGGGTGTTGGAAGAATTCAACATTTCCAAGACGGAGCGATGGTCCTGGGAGCGCCTGGAACGGCCCCAAGGGCGTCGCAACTTTGATACACCGAGACAATGGAGGGATTGGCTGCTGAATTACCTGCGCCATGATGCCGCGGAAGCCACCAGAGGCAACGTCAACAGCCCTCTGAAGGCTGCCCTGGACGTCATGCGGGATATAAGAAACGAGCTGCGTCTCATCGTTGATCATCACGGGGTCAAGGGAGCGTCGTACCAAGACCACCTGGACCAGTGGTACACTCCGCTCAACGCATTTCTCTCCATTGGTCCACCTCGGCATCGGATCGAGGAGATGACGGCCCTGATCGAGGCCGGCATCCTCGACGTTCTTGGACCACGCATCCACGTCGTGGCTCAAGACGGTGTCTGGGTGGCACAATCCCTCGACATACATAACTGGGTGGTACATGCCACCACCCTCATCGAGGCCCGTTTACCGCACCCGAGCCTGAGGCAAACGTCGGACGACCTCCTTGCCCACCTGTTCCACAGCGGCCAGTGTCGCCCACATGTCCTCGATGGGTACGAGACGGGCGCAATCGACATTACGCCGAGCCCATATAGGATAATCGACAGGCAGGAAAAGTCCATCAGAAACGATTTGCTTTCGGGGTCCCCACCGAGGGAGTTCACTGGGTCACTGCTGCGGGTGCGCGACCGGGCGTGAACTCCGTTACGTTGAGAGATGCCGATGACGTGGCTCGCGCGGCTTTGCAAGCTGCTCTCATCAAGGTACCCTCGAGCAGACTAGTTGAATACATCTGATGAGCGGGCGGTCGGCCGCGGGTTTGATATGAAAGCTACGAGAGCAGCAAATCCAGATGTATGTATGAAATATCGTCCATGACAAGGGACCGTCTGCGAGATTGCACGGCGTACAATGGATATCAATACCGCTTCGTGACGTCTTCAAAATGGGACGGAAATAGAAATCAAAAAATGGAGCAGTCGCGCCGATGGCAATCCAATTTCCACTTCCACTTTCCATCGTTACGAGACGGAAGACGTCCATGCCGTCTCTGTCGTCGCTGTTGTTGCAACATCTTGGCCATGATTCTCTATCTGCTTGCATTCAGCAGTATCCGTTCGATGGGGGCCGTGGTGTTGTACTTGTAAGAATGGCATGGTTGGGGCCTTACAGAATAGCAAGGTAAAGCGCAACGGCACCAACTCCTATAGGAGCCTTGTATTTACAGATTTGTCAGCACAGCTTCATAACACTACGCTACTGTATCGTCTGATATACTCTTGGGCTGCTGGGCTACTTCTGCCCGATTGAGAGTTGATATATGAATGCCCTATGCTCCCTTCGCCTCGATTAAGGCCATACAGTGTAAGACCGTGCAGATTATCCATGCACTCTGTAGAATCCAAAATAAGGATGCATACTTCGCGTCAATAAACCATCGAAGGGTACACGAGCTCGCTCATCACCACGGTCGTAGCTTAGGTACGCCATTTCGAACGAGTGCTTTATAAGGACTTGAAAGGAAAAATACACTATAAGAGGTAAGGAATTAATAAATAACCTTAGAGTTATTAGTGCGCTTAAATTACTTATCTCTAGAAATTCTAGCTTTCTATAAGAACCTACTTATAATAACTAAGATAAATATGGATTCTCTAAGAAAGATAGAAAACACTATTATAACTTAGAATAAGCTAAAGCCGCTAAGTAGGCTAACTATTAGAATTTAATAAATAATAATACAAATTGCTTTAATGTATAGGTATGGTTAGGGGTAACTAACTTGTGGTAGTGGATGAGATAGGTAGGTGCGCCCTACCTATACCTATGTTAGATTTTTTGCTAAAAAAATTAGCTAGAACTCGGAACCGTAAGATGCATTAGATCAGAACCAGAAACGAGCTCAATATATTGAAATCATTTTGAGGAAATGACCCTCGTCATTATCATCGTCTTGTGAGCGTTTTTGGCGACCACGCCAGGAGATTGAACCTTTCAAGCAGCTACCCCCAACTAGCAGTTCAATAGCTATGACTCTTCAATTTAACCCTCACTCTGTTATTCATCCACAAGCTAAAAACCTTGACATTTGACTAGAGCGCTTGCAGAATTTTTTGAACCGTTTCGCAAATATTTGTTAGCATCGCTTTGAGACGTGACAATGCACAATTGTCGATCTTGTTGAACACCATCTCATGTGCAGAAGGACAGCGGTTTGTCAGTGGCGAATTGTTTGATCAATCTGTCTTCTTAATAGTGCACAGATGAAAATGTTCTCTCTACCGCAAAGTCAAATACGACTCTGATGAACTTCTGTGCCGACCATATGCCCGAGAGCATTAACAAAGATTTGGTGATGCTTTGAGATACACGCCGTCTTGCCAGATAGAGACACTCTAAAAACATTACCTCAAGGGGGGTCTGACAGGGTGTCAAGTCCAAGGTGTAGCCCTAAAATCACTTTCGCGAGATGAACGGAGATCTCGCAAGAGCCTCTGCCTGTGTGCTCCAGACGTCCTTGCCTTGTCTCACCAGCTCTGGGCCAAAATGCTTCAGAACATCTTCTGGACTTTCTTCACCTTGGTGAAGAGTTTTCAAAAACTCTGCATCGTCACCGAATGTCGCAGCTCGCCATACTGCCTTCCATTTCTTGACCGCCATGGCTGCTTCGGAACTTTGACTCTGTACGTTCGTAGCGATCATGTAAAATGAGGACCGCTTGGCGTGTCCAGACTTGGGCTTGAACAGTCTGACAGACGAGAACTTGCTGAATCGATAGAGAAAGCACAAGGTATCCCATGACTCAACCTTCTGAAACAGGACAATCATGGTTCCTTTGGGCTTCAGATGCTCCAGACCGAGAGCGAGCTGGGAATGCTTCAATCTCGCGGGCTCACGGCCTTCACGATAAGCCAGTCTGGTTTGTGTTCTTAGTACTTGACCGTCGCAAAGAACTAGATCAAAGAGATCTGAAGGCTCAAGCTGCCGAGAAATGAATTTTCCTGCTTCAGGGTGATCTTGTGGAATGTCGGAAACACCCATATCTTCAGCTAACATGGTGATGTCCAGATATTTCACACAAGCGTCGAGTCGGTCGAGCGGAGGAAGAATATTGTATCCTCCGTCCGAAGGTGGTAAACTGAATCCCAGGGCTTTAGAGCCGGAGTTCAGTGCTAAAGCCTTTGCGAGAAAACCCCAGGAGCGGCACACATGTCTAGTATACTACCCGGACTAGTCCTAACGGAGAATCCCAAAGTGGCATCATGTATATCTTGGCCGATCTTTTGCATCAGTCGGAAGTGGAACCGAGAGGTTCGCTTGTCTGTTTTGTCCGCGCTCTCACGTTGTCGTCGAAAAAATTCATCGCCATCGGGGTTCTGCCAGCCCTGCTTTCTTTAGCACCTGGGTACTAAATTTCCTGCGCAAAAGGAGAGTAGAGAAACCCGGGAATTCTGAAATACCTCCTTGCGTAGACCTGCTAGCTCACGATACTCTGCAACATTATCCAGCAAGAACGTGACGATGACGCTGGTATATTCATCCGTCATCGACTCTGGCTGATACCCAGACGGTTGAAGACCGGCTCTGACTAAAACTTCTTCGCTGCAGCTGTCAATACCCGGTGCTCGAAGGTTAGACATTCTTGACAATGTCGTTTACGTATTAAATTCATTTCAATATCTCGCTGACGTTTAAAGGTGCCTACAATTGACAAACAAAACAAAGCACTCATTATTAATATTGTTACCCTATCCCGATACATACATATGCTGTCGCGAGCGGGGCCAATAGTGAAGTTCATTGTACTGCCAATCATTGCTCGCCACGAAGTTGTTGCATAATAACCGGTCTCGATTCCCTGCTTCCTAATGATTAGCCTCAATAGCTACTTTGCGTCCCTGGTGGATTGAGAAGGCTTATGCCTCCGCGTAGAGTCGCAAACCAAAGGTCAAAGAATGCCATTTCGTGTCGCCGCTCACGACGGACATACATTTCGTGCAACCCAAGAAGACCTGTTGAAAATTACGTGATAACATGATAAAGCAAGGTTGATCGCAGGCGCACCGGGTGCGACAAGTTGACCTCTTGCGGCATATTGACGACCTACGATGTCCGAGGGGACCTGGACCCCGACGCAGTAACCCTGTAAAAGCGAGGTAAGCACATATATTTATGTCCGTGCTACGAAACAGCAATGATCAGCCTTTGGCGCTGGGTCTTTGCGCCATAGTCGTGATCATTTCAAACGTTGCTCATTTTTCGCTGCTCGTCTGCCAACCAGCAGATTGTACTTGCAAACGCAGCCCTTGGCCTATAAGACCCTCATCTGCCGAGTGCGACCTAGCACCAGTGAGCGCATCTTAGCAGCAATGCTAAGATGCAGGAGTCTGCGACAACAGTCCATATCCGTTCTAAGAGGCAGCCAACCTTTCCAGCGGGGAGAAGAGGCGCGAAAGGAAAGATATCATTAAGCGGTGTCTACGGAGTAATACTATTGAATTGTTTGAAGGAAACCGGGAACAAGTAATAAACAGGGTGGCAACCGAGATAGAGTACCTCCGCGGACATCAGGGGCGCCAAGGTCTTCCACTCATCATAGACTTCCATCATATCTTTGCCTTTTATGACTCGATTGTTCAGCTCCGCTCCTTCCACTTTTCTAGCACCTGCATTACAAGGCCTCGATTGGTAGCATCTTGCTGTTAATACCACACTGCGAGCAACTTCGCATCAAAGGATCATTCTCGGAGAGCGCTCCATGGCTCCTTAAATTGCCTAGGACAAGCAGCGTGGAATACCGGGCTTGACTACATATAATGACCTTATGAACAGGAAGGCTGCGTCGTTCAAAGACGAAGGCAAAGTCTGTGAAGACCTCTGCCTTCCGCGACCTCAGTAAATTAGCTAAGACGCAAGGCGAATGGGTAGACGATGGTGTAAGATTGGTTACTTAATGAGTTCTACGATAGTTTGGTAGGAGAACATTGTCGTCTCAGACTCAACGAGGGATCAGCGCAGCGGAGATATGGCCACCTCCGCACAGGGGTTCACAATGGCTTGGCAGGCAAGGATCAATAGTCAGATAAAGAAACTGTATTTCAGAACAGCGAATGCGACAAGGGCAGATGCAGGAGAACAATCATGACGTCGAGATATTATCAGCGCGCTGTATAAAGGGCAACTAGCTCAATAAGCTAACATTCTTCGCGATCCGGGCTTGGCGGCGGTTCCATCTTAACTTTGTCGAGGCGTGGGGAAACGGTACGGATGCTTTTCAGGAGGCAGAGGAGATAAGTCGGTTAAAGTATTGTTGGTGGAGTTACATTAAGCCGCGTCCATAATTTGGTCCGATGGCGGATGAACTAGCGGGCCGAAAGGACTTATGCCCCGCGCCGCCTCCTAACCCTAATAAGTCAATCAACGACGCATGCCATCGCGAGTTGCGACAAACGTGCGCTAGACAAGACTGCAGAGTCACCTACAGTAAAGGCACAGCGTGTGTTTGCACCCAGCGATTTGAAAAGAGTGATACCCTCTACTCTTGCGACGATAACAAGGAGAATAATCCTCCTAGACTTTTATCTTAGGTCGCAGTATCCAATACTCGCCATTGAGTAGGGCACAAGCGGTAGCGAATTCACAACATTCGGAGGAACAAGCAGCTAGTCGTGGAAGAGTATTGAATTTTCATTTCTTTACTAGCCCTCGAATGGTAGTGGTCCCTAGATGCCTCCTCCATGAAACATTGGTTCTGCAAGCTGGCCTTTCCATCCTCGCTTGCCCTGAATCGATATTTGTAGGAAACTGCCCTGTTGAGACCGAATCTTGCGATGTATGTCAATGATCCAAGATTGAATTGGTTGTGGATGCTTTCTACTGCGCACCTTCGCGTCGTGCATCCAAGTATAGAAGGATTCCTTCAAGTGAGCTTTGGCGGTAATCTTGACCTGCATGTCCAAGTGCGTTGACCTTCAACGACAAGGAGAGCAGAGCCACGGAGTTGAATGAGCGAGAAGGCATGAGAGGACCGAATTTTCCCTGAATAACATATGACTTGTACACAAATGTTTAATTCATGCTGGTGAGCATCTTGATTCGTGGCAGCTAGCGGGTCGAACTGCTGCAATTATTATCACATCGCCTTGATACACCTCGATGATTGGCTCTTGTCACTGCGGTATGTACTTGATGAGAAACCCATCCATTCCCGTAATTAACAAAGTTTAGTGGATTGACAAGCTGCCAGGTCTGCCTTGGAAGGGGATGAGGTGCTACGTGCATGACAAGTTTACAGTACACCATTGATAGTGCTTATGTACTCCGTGTTACAATAATGTATCCTCAACCAAATGCGGAAGGTTCATGTCAACGCGTCATCGTACGTTACATGGTCGCATAGGAAAGGGCACAGAAACGTACTCGGCAGTGAGCAGATCACCATTCACGTGATATGCTATACACGAGTTTTTAGTTAGCAGGAGTGGCATCCCTCCCTCTCCTTGTACTGCACGTTGCGAGCGCCTGATGCCAAATTTTAAAGTAATACAAGTGCCAATGTAGGGCGTCTCACTAAACCTTATAGAAGTATACAAGCATTAAAAGCCGTCTCAAATAGATTAGCAATCACCACTGCGTTTTCCTCGCCATGAAAGCATTTCGAAGAAGCTCAAACCAAGGTCAAGCATGTATGTCCCCAGTGCACCTACCTCGTGGCAGGGATGGGTCGTTTTACAGGGCGGAAATATCCGACTGTGGACAGACGCATTGCATCCCACCACAGCAGTGAAAGCGTGAGCAAGGTCCTCATGCCCTAACTGACAACCCATACTCTCAACGTATTGGATCGCATTAAGGAAAAGCCAAGGATAAGGGAGGACTCGACGGAGAAGGAGTAGGGCTTTAAGTATTGTTTCTTAAGCCTGAGAAATTGAACGCTTTTCATCCGCTTTCTTCAGGGCCGTTCGTATCTTCAAGAGGCTAAAGAGATCGTTCTCTCGCCTTGCGTAGTCCTCGCCATCCAGTGCCCATCCATGAGTGCCTGCCTTAGATCCCAGTTCATCTCCTTCTCGCTTGCATGAATCAAAGTCAATAATTATAGGATTATCTCCATCCATCATGATGTTTGACGGGTTAAGATCATTGTGCACGAGCCCCAAGTTATGCATATGACGAACACCTGCTTCAATCCCATGCAGACAACGAGCCATGTGAAAAAGTGTCCCATCTTCTAACATCTGCGAGAGAGTCAAAGAGTACTTGGCAAAGCCAAGCCCTGTTATCCTACCATCTTGAACAATGCAGCCTAGGTATTGCACAATGTTGGGATGTGGGTGCATTCTGAGGACCTCGCACGCTTCCACCTCAGTCAGGATCTGATGGGCAACATCAAAGTTGTCCGAATAGCTTTCATAATATAGAAGTCTTGGTCGTTTGAGGTAGGAGGTGGAAGGTAGAGGGTCGGGAGCTCGAGTAAACTCGGGATTAGCTAAAGGCCAGATATGATCCGCAGGTATTCTAGTCGTATCTAGCTTATTGACGTCGATCTTCGAGGAACTGAATATGCGCTGGTGGGTTTTGGCGTAGAAGTATTCGCTATTGGCTCCTCGTAGGATAATCTTTAAGTGATCAAAAACAATGTCGTCGTCTTTTCAATGAAAATTTCGCCTTTTTCGCATATCTCCATTGCCGCCTAAGCCTTTAAATAGCTAGTATTAGCGTAATGTCAACGAATATAGAACAGAGTGACTACATGCTATGGTTCGTGGGCATCGATTAAACATTGTTGTCTAGGGAAGGGAGCGCGATTTTCAGGTGAGGTGTGCCTTCGGCAAATTTATCCGAGCCCCGACAGAGAGTGCCACTTAGAAGGCTCCACATCATTATTTACTATCGCCATGTAGTTATATATGACGAAATGACGTTCCGCCATACTATATCAGCGAAATCACTCCCATCAGGGTCATCACTCACCTTCAAAACCTATCTTATTCCTTCCGCAACGGTCAAAATGCGGTTTCCCTACTCCTCCAGGATGTTAGCACAGAGTGCTTCACGCACTCCGATCTTCATCCAAGTAATGTTCTTATCTCTCCGGAACCTCCTCACCGTGTCATTGTAATAGACTGGCAGCAGTCCGGATGGCATCCGCATTACTAGGAATTCTGTAAAGCTGAATACACTGCAGAACCTGGATCGGAATGGGTCGCCGAGTGCATACCACGGTCTTTGGAAGAGCCTAGACGCGTGGAGGCCCTTGAATTGTATTCCAAGGCTTACGGGTTCTGAAACTTAGCCCGCTCTTCATGCGTAGCTTGGCGAGAGTTCATTCGACCCAGCATATGTGCGAACGAACCGCTATGTATATTCAAGTTTGTAGATTACACGCTCATCCTTGTGACGCGGCAGGTAAATTTTGTCCTATAAAATTTGTGATCAACGTCCCACTGACTTATGGATTAAAAGACGTAGTAGATACGCTTATTATTTAAGCGCTATTTGAACTAGTGGTCTCCCTAGACAAGTCCTTAAGAGAGAATCAATAAGGCACCTACATGTGTGTTATGCATATAGGTGGGTCGTTCTAATAGATTAGAACTAATAACGGCGGATGCACATTTAATTTTTAACGGATGCGCGTTTACTTACTTGTTATGGGAAATCGTCTCCTAGTTAGCGGCGTCTTCCCGGCTTGCCATTCTCGCTTCGTGCTTTTGGTTCTACCCATGAGCTCGTTCTCACTGCATGCCGGTGTCCACACGATAGACACATTGCTACCTTTCTCACTGAGCTACACAACTAGCAAAGATGAGCGAGCAAGTACGTTGAGTCTGTGCGAGGACAAGTCTTGGGCTAGGTTGCAGAAGTCAGTTCTGAAAGCTTGCCATCTTCTACGGAGTACTTCTGCCGCAATCTCGGCTCAACTTCGGATGGGACCTGTCCCCGCAAGGTCAAGCGTTGTTATGCTGGCTTCGTCTAGACCCTTTACCGTATTGCTACATATTGGCTCTCTTTGTTGCATACATACAGGCAAAAAGTGCCTTTAAATCGCCACCTAGCGGCACTTCTTTAGCCACAAGGCCAACGACTGGTGGCCAAATACAAAGGCCTTCCTTTATGACGGCTTGCAAATAGGGCATAGACAGAGCCTCTGAATTGCTGACATTGCTCTGTCCAGGACTATTTCGGTGGATCCATGCCCCATGGTATCCTGCGGCATGAAGCGGCAGCTGGCTTGGCACGCCAGTAGGAACCCATCTGCTTTTCCGACGACGCCGTGATTAAGCCTACTGCATTGTTGCACCTCGCAGCTAAAGATGCCAGCGCTTTTCGAAACATCTTGCATCTCGAGCTTGGAGTAACTTCACGGCCGTTTGAGTGCGCCGATACCGAATCAGGCTTGCTTTCTTGTCTAACAGGAGCAGCTAATTTGAGGAGCATACGTATAACGTGTCAGGAAATAGATCCGGTTCGCATATTATCCTGGATTCCTACATTCTCGATCCTTCATTCGATTAGCCTGGATAATGTCGATTTCGGCAGATGACGAACCCATCCTGACGATGAGAACGACCAATTATTTCATTCGACGCAGCCGGAACTTGTTGATTTCATTAGACGGCAGGCCCTTTCATTACGGGAACTGCAAATAACGGGATCTATTGTGATGGAAAAGAAGATCCGTCAGCTTTCACAGGACCCATGCCTACATTAGACCGATTCGTTATCAGAGCGCTTGATAATGATGCTTAGAGGTGGCTTTTACGAGCAGCGCCTTTTTAATACCATCGAACGCCGAGGATGAGTTTCGTTATAAAAGCGTGCGGTATGGGGTAGAGACATACTGATGGTACAAGTTTAGTCGTTTTCTCTCATGAAATGGCACTGCTAGTTTCAGCGTCTGGCGATAAGACCATTGAAGTCAAGTTACGGCAAACTAACACAAGCTCAAAGAATATTATCTAGATTATAATTTATTCATGATCATCCAAAGACGGGCGCGCCGCCGGCCTGCAGCCAAAATCACGATCATTAAGGATCAAGGCTGTCCGTGCCAGCGTGGCTCACATTCCTATCCAAACTCACGAGTCTGGTACTAAGGCACTTGATTGAAGAGCCACCCGATCCCCATCTTGGCTTCTCAGACTTCTCATTTGCCATGTTCTCGTCCCCATCCTTGTACGTCGTACAGATTCGGTGTTTGTAGTCATCATCCTCCATGTTCTTCAGTCGCTCCTCGAACGGCTTAAACAAGCCCACAGCCTCATCTACAGTCTTTGCAAGGCCAGGAACGTCATCGACAGAGCCATAAAACGTAGCGCCCATATCCTTCATCATTTCAGACTTATCGTCCATGGTCAAAGCGTATCGCATCTTGACACGCCATAGATGTGGTGCATGCGGAAGCCAAGACTGACAGTCTTTGTCCTCATACTGATACCGAAGAGCATCTCGCGTGAAATTTGCTACCCACGCACCGCCCGTCGTCGGGAAGGCGACATGTACGTCCGAAGGGAAATGATAGTCATAGAAGATTTCTTCATCGACTCTGCTCGAGTGCCGAAAGTATAGGTCCCAATTCGGCCACCACTGCGCGCCAAGCTGGACCATACGAGTGGCGAGATCATCGTCTTGATCCGGCGACCGGGCGGTATCGTACGTGTTAGGTAGCCCGAGATGTCGAAGGTCCACGGCTGACGGGTATCTGAGGAACACGATACCACCTGTTGAGGGTACGCGACAAGGTATCCGCCGCCGCCGCCGCCGCCGAATATGTTGGATCTCAACACCCGTTCGGGATGCTGTGAACCCCGCCGTCAATGCGTCCCGTGTACTGAATTCTCTGGTTGTTGTCTTGTACCCAGCATAGTGCGTCATTTGAATGGATGTCAACGAAGCATTTGTCTTCTGTACAGGGCGGTAGTCTTCGTCATATTCAAATGCGCTGGAAATGCCAGCGAGAAGGGCAAGTAACAGGAAGAACGTGCAAATTGCTGGCTTTGCTCGATTCATGATGGCGACGGTGAATCATGTAGCGCTATGAGTAGAGTCTAAGGGAATAAGACTTGTGAGCGGCTGCAGTTAGATGAGCAGTGAGGAACGAGTCTTCTATGTTTAGAGTTGTTTGTGTGGCGTGGGCTTGTTAATAGAGTAGGCGTGAACATTTGACGGCCGGCGGCAAGTGCTGGCGTTGGGAGACGGCCCGTTGGAGGCAGCGACCTGTTTCAGTCTGGCCCACTTTTTGAGCAAACACTGCCTCACCGCAACCATTGATTTGTCGACCAACGTCCTCGCGTGTAACAAGCTTACTTTGTTCTAATAGACGGGGATACAAGGCTAGAAATGGCAACCGCCGAGCTCCACATCAGAATTGGGTATCTATGTAATCACCCGCATCAACCCAGCCGCTGGTGTGTTACATTTTAGCGTGGGCCAGTTCACAACTACACCATCTTGTTGTTGGACTACCGCGATCGTCAGGCGAAATCAAGGCATGTTTGCTCAAAGAATTTTTGTCCGCGACTCCGCCCGCTTATAGTATGCAGCTGCACGAAGTTAGCAACATGCCTGCTCAGGGGCTTGACTCCTGCATTCTTCCCTGGAGGAGCCAGTGCCAAGAATAACTGCGTCCGACGACATGCTTGCTCAGAGGATATCCGTCTGGGTTTCCGCTCGTTTCTCGGAATCATCGTTGACCAACAAGCGAACATGGATCTGTGTCTATTTTCATTGTGCACTGGCAGTAAGCTGCGAATGACGAAAAATGTCTGCTACTCAGTTCATATGGAATGCAGATTATAAAGTCTCTGAAGTCCCTAATGCCATCAAGAGACTATCCTGCATCCTCGAGCAAGCATTCCACTACTTTCAGTAACCTCCTTGTATAACTTGCACTCAAGCTGCGCCATGTTTCAACACTCGCTCAAGGCCGTTGGCCTGAGTCTTCTTTGTCTCTTACAGTTGTAGATGCAGCACCAGCAGACGCTGGCGTTCGGCCGTGGAATACGCTTGGGACAAGCAACCGACTTTAAGTACGTGTTTTTGTTTGATACTTCTTTTCTTTTCTTTGTCTTTTGATCCCCTTTTTTAGGGCATTTCATATACATAAATTTTTTAGGAACTAGCGTTAGCTAACTGTTTCTGTTATAGCGGCTGCGATAACAATCAAAAAGACTTCATTAAGCAGGCATACAGAGAAGCACACACGATTGTAAACGTCAATGGTGTCAAAGCGAATATTCACTGGGATTCAGAAGCGGCTGTTGACTATTTTGGCCCTCCACGTACGATAAAACTACCTTAACATCTAGGGCTAAGGTACTGATAACTCTGCAGAATTTAACAAAGACCAGCAAGGCCAAATTCAAGCTGTTCTTGCCAATATCGAAACAGTGCAGCCAGGTTACTGGTGGAACCCTTTGGTCATTCACTCCAAGTACGTTCACCGTTATTTCAGTCTACTCTAAGTATGGACCGCTCTACAACCAGTTGCTGACAGTGCAGGTCCGTTGTGATAACCCAAGAACAATTGCGGCGATGGCGTCATTGCCTATACACTCAACCCAAAAGGCAATGAAAAGCCTTATATCAATTTTGCCCTGGTTTCTTTAACCACTACTCACTGGAGAAGGCTGTCAATAACTACAAGGACCACGAGGAACCAGAACTCAAGTGGGATGTGGATAAATACATGAATAGAGGTAAGCCGCGGTTGTGTTCCCGGTAAAAAGACTGATAGCTAAGCGGTGGTAAACTTCTAGGCTTGATCTTTCTACATGAGCTCTTTCATGTCGACATTGCTGCCAATTCGGAGAAGGGCAGGCCCAACCCCAAGATCTTCGCTAGTCTTTATAGTAGTCTCTGCGTGTTTAATTATTACATTACGTATAAATTTATTAATTTTACAAAATAGCGCATTATTACCTTACATCCTAAGCTCTTTATTCTCTATAGTAACCGGCGCCTTATAAGAAGAGTTAGGAGGGTTAAAAGTATACTAGAAAGGTTATCTTTTTCCCCTATTATATAAGGTAGTGTTTTTGCTTTAAACTATTTGTTTTCTCCTTCTATAGTTAAAGGCATAGGAAGGTAATCCTCCTCTTCTAATTCTAATCTAATAAGGTCTTAACTAATTTCCTTATTAATATTATTAGCTTTAAGTTCTTTAAGTAGCGTAATTATTAATATCTTTTCCTTTTAAGCTAATTCTAGCTTTTCTTCCGGTTTAAAGAAGGAATTCTTATTAAATCAAACACACGCTAATATAATAACTTTATAATTACGAAGCAAAGGCACTTAAATAATATATTAGGACTTGCCTCTATAACTAATAAGGTACCTAATATAAGCTTTTGCTCTAATTATAGGATCGCGTTGTGTGATTTAATATGCTCTAAAGCCTTTATTGTTATAGGAAAAGCCTTATATCCATAGGCTCGTAGATATGCAATTAAGGGCTTCTAGACCTCTACTATCTATAAATAGGCTAGAACCGTTTTCCTAGCCTAATTCCACTATAACTTATAAGGTGTAATCTAGGTTCCGCGATGCTTAAAAGGCGTTTAATTTAATAGATAAACCGTGGTATTAAAGACCTTATTATTAAGATCTATTAGAAGCTAAGCCTCTAGACTTAATATATAAGCTTTCTACTTAACCACCCCCTAGATCTCTCTGCCTTTCTATTCTAGCTAGGCATTAAGGGAGCTAAATTATAGACTATAATACCCGCGAGGGCTATCTTATCTTTTATTTACTCTGTAAAGAGGGCTTTTTAATATTACTATATAGAAAGCGTAGTTAAACCTAAATTAAGTGCTTAGGAACGCTATTATTATACAAAAACTATTATAAATACTATCCTTTATTTTAAAGGAATAAAGAACTATATTAAGGTTATAAGGCATATAAAAACACACTAATACCTATTACTATTCTAATAAGGAGAGTTATAGTAATCTAGATTAATAGAAAGCCTATAACCTAGCCCTTATAGAAGACCTTTAGGTATAACCTATAATCTCTATCGCTTAGCTTTACCTATAGCATAGACCTCACATTCCGTAAGCTTAGGACCTATTAATCTAATGCCTAAAGCTACGTTTATAAGCTCTATAAATACGCGTATACCTAGATAACCGCATTATTAATACTAAAGCTTTATATCTTCTTTTAAGATAGTCTTAGTAGCCTGCTAGTTATAGCGTAGGCCTCTTTTAGCTCTTCTAATAGCTATAATAACACGTGGAGCTTATTAATATCGTAAACTCTAGCTATAGGCCTTAATCCTTTATATAGGAAGCACTTCTTCTAATTCTAGAAGATCCCTGCCTTTATAAGAATCATTACTAATATAAGATTAACGTGGAATTCTAGGATTAGCAGCGCTTTCTCTAGTATAATTATCCTTAGCGTTCTAGATAGCGGATCCGTTACTAAGATATGCACTAGACCTTTACCTAAAGCCATATAGATTATGCCACTAGCTTCTACCTCTGTCACAATGGTATCATTAAATTTAGCTTGCTTAAACTAACAAGGGTTATTAAAGATATAAATATTCGCTCTAGAGTTATAAAGGACTATATTCCTCTTTAATTCTAAGCTATTAACCGCGTTTAAGGATAGTATAATGCATTAAGAGCGCCTAGCGCGTACGAATAATAATATATTAGCTAACCTTTGCCTTAAGTCTTAGCTATAGAGTTATTTATAGGGTTCTATAAGGGCATAATAATATTGCTACCGCTTTTCTCCTTTAACTTCTAATTTATAGCTTTTGTTTTCTCTTATAGATTCTCTTTTAGATACTTCTTAATATTATCTTTAGAGTTCTTCCTAACTTCCTAGTTTTTAGGAGCAAGCTCTAGCTTATATAGAGCTTTAAATAAATTATAGGATTCCTATCACTTTAAGGCATCTCTAACTATGTAATTCGTACATCTAGGGCACTTAGGTCTCTCTGATTTTATTAAATTATTCAATCCTATTAATTTATTAGTTATAATCGCATTAGTAGCCTTTAGTACGCTTTACAGAGCTTTATAGTCTCTTTTAAACTCTATAATAGCCATAAGGAAGCTTTAATTTATACCCTTATTAAGTAGATTATTCTATTTCTTCTAAAATAACTGTTATGGACTCGAGCTTAGGAGCTCGGGTCATGTCTTAGGTCGGAGAGGGCGCGCAAAGGTCCTGGAAAGGGCGCGCAAAGGACGCGGACTATAGGCGGATAGGTTAGGGCTTTACCTAGGCCTATGTAACCTACACACACACTAGTATAAAGCTAGTTCCTATGTAATACCTAGCTTAGTCTAATCCTTTCTCTCTAAGGATAATAATATCTCTTAGAACGCTTATATATAGCTACCCTAAGGCTAGTTTATAATATTTATTATCCTTTACTATAGAGGCATAGTAGCTAATGGATATACCGCTACTAGCGGATAGGATAAAGACTAATAAAATAGTAACCTTATAGGAGCTTATTACTTAGTAGTTAAAATAAATTAAGGACCTTACTAGTAAGTAAAGATCTAATATTTCTAGTTAACTTATTAAGCAAAAACCCTTACTAATAGGACCCCTATTTAATAGTAAAAGGGTCTTATTTATAGCATAGTAAAACCTAATATCCTATAAGCTAGATATAGATAAGGGGTTTATTAGGTCCTAGTAGGACTAATAGTGCTTTATTTACTAGAACCTATTACTAAAGGTTTAGGCATAAGTTACTCCCTATTTTAAGAAAGGACACTTAGTGCTTTATAATTTATAGAAGTTCTTAAACTACCTTACTAAGATGTTTAATAACCCTATTAATAGGAATTAGTAATTATAGAGCTTAACTAAATTACATAACGCTTAAATAAGCAATTTAGTAACTTCTATATTTGTTTTAAATAGAAATTAGCGCTAGCTAAGGGATTAGATTAAGAGGACTTTATAAAGCTAGCTAAGCTACGCATAGCACTTAATAAGCAAATAAGGGACTATAGCGTTAGATAAGATATATTGCGCATAGATTACTTAGTGGTAATAGCCTAGTATTATAGTATCTTATTAGATATTAAGTCCTATTAATTAGAGGAGAAGAACTATGTGTGAAGGTAAGCGTATATGCCTAAGGCCCCTGCCTAGGATAAGAACACTCCTATAATAGATATATAATTAACGCATTTAAAACAGGCCTAAAAAGGACGCGGAAAGTTACTAGGAAATTAGCGTAAGGTAAAGTTAGGTAATAAGGCTAGTAGTAAGTAGGCTAAGTAAGTTAGCTAGGCTATGCGTAACACGTGTTATAAGGAGGGTAAATACCTATAGTATGGTTTAGGAAAGCATTTTATTTCTAACTACCCTTTACTTCCACTAAAATATTAGCATAGAAAGGTAGCTATTAACGCGTGTAATATAAAGGAAGAGGAAGATAACTCTAAAGAAGAGAAGATAGTAAACGTGTTAGAAAAAGAAGAACCCTAGCATTAAGTTATTTAACTAGGGTAGTAGGGAGGATAGATAGAGAGGCATTATAGCAAATAGTTATTACTAATAAGGACTTTAAACAAATCTAGTCTAATATAAACTCTATACCTTTTCTAGTTCCTATATTAATTAATAAGACTACCTTTATAGATGCTCTTATTAACATAGGCTATAACTATTATACTACTATAAGCAAACGCCTTATCTAAAAACTCTAGTTAGAATACCTCCCTCTCTTAAAGAAGAGATTAGTTTACACTATGGTTAGTGTAAAATAAGGGGAAAAGAGAGCTATAAAAGAGGTTATACATTACGTATATTATCCGTTTTTAAGTAGATCTAGATAAATAGGAAATACCTATAGTTACCTATGTGATCCCTAGGTTAATAAGGTAGCTAATTTTAGGGATACTATAGATAGAATGGAATAAGATTAACTTAGACATAGCGTGCTATTAACTCTGCGTGGGATTAGCTAACAACCTACAAATTTAGGTATTAACTAATAGGAAGGTTAAGCAACTAATAATATCTATCTTAGGCTTTACCTTTGCAGGAATCATAAGGTATATAAAGAAGCAGAAAGAACATATTTAACTATACGCTACTAGCCTATGGAAATCATATTAATTCTACAGATAGATATAACCCCTAAGGCTATAGAATAGGACCTGTTATCCTTATTACTAAGCGCTATAGGACTTTATAGACCTCTTCCTAGAAAGCAAGGCAAATGCCTTACTACTACACTAGGGATAATTAGACTACTATATTTAATTAAAGCGTAATGTAAACAGATCTAAACTAGAACTCCTATAGGCCTTATTATATAATATACTATAGTAGCACCTCCTTAAGATCTAAAAGTAAGTAACTAACCTTATAGATAAGGGATAGATATAGGCTAGCTCCTCTTTAGTAATAGCTCTAGTATTATTAGTAAAGAAGCTAGGAGGAGAATAGTAGTTTTACGTAGATTACTATGCCCTTAATAAGATTATAAAATAAGACTATTATCCCTTACCTTTAGTAAAGGAAACACTATAATTATTATTAAAGGCAAAGTGGTTTATAAAGCTAGATATATAAGCAGTATTTCACTGGCTCTATATTACTAAAGGCAAGGAATACTAGACTGCCTTCTAGACGCATTTTAGGTTATTTAAGTGGCTTATATACCCCTTTAGCCTAGCGGGTGCACCTACTACCTTTTAGAGATATATTAATAGCGCGCTTAGCGGAATCCTAGAGGACTACGTAACTGCTTACCTTAATAATATCCTTGTTTACTTAGGAGGGTCTTAGAAAGACTATATATAGAAGGTCTAAGTAGTGCTCTTAAGGCTATAGTAAGTAGGACTAAACTTAGATATAAAGAAATATGTTTTTATAATAAAGGAAGTTAAGTACCTAGGGTTTATTATCCATATAGGGAAAGAAATTCGCCTAGATAAGGAAAAGATTATAGCTATCTAGGATTAGGAGGTGCTAAAGAAGGTTAGGGGGTATAAGGATTTCTTAGGTTTACTAACTTTTATTAGGACTTTATACTATACTTCTTAATAATTACAGGCCCTTTAATTAAACTTATAAAGAAGGGCGTCCTATTTTAGTGGATAAATAAATATAATATAGCGTTTAAAGCGCTAAAGATAGCCTTTATATTATATCCTATCCTAATATAATAGGACCCTAATAAGGACACTATAGTAGAAGCTAACTGTTTAGGGATAGCTTTAGGGGTTATCTCTTATAGTTTAATAATAAAGGCATCTTATACCTAGTTGCTTATTATTCTGCTTAACTATAGCTAGCTTAACAGAACTACACTATATATAATAAGGAGCTATTAGCAATTATATTATGCCTAAAGGCTTAGTTAGTAAAGCTACGTAGCGTTAGCAAGCTATTTATAATACTTATAGACTATAAGAACTTAGAATACTTTATAGCGCTAAGGAGATATTAGAATAGCAGGTAAGATAGGTAAAGATGCTATTACTATTTAATTTTTACCTATAGTATAGGCCTAGCCTATAGGTAGTAAGACTAGATATGCTATTAAGATAGTTCTAAGGGAGGAGAGTAAGGTAGGACTAGAGAAGCTAATTATGTATTTAGTAATAACCCTAGGCCTATATAGTTATAAAAGAACTAGACTTATCTCTAGTGTAAACCCTATGTTATTATTAGGGGGCGGTAAGGCTAAGGACACTATAGGTAGGTTTATAGGTCTTCTAATAAGGGTAATAATGTTTGCGAATGCGTATCTCTAATCTCTATAGGACTAGTCCTTAGTCTATAATGCTACGTATAGGATATAGCTTAAGGTAGTTAGGGAAGGGGCCTAGAAATTTCTAGAAGCCACGAATATAAGGGAGCAAATAGTAGACTATTAGATTAGCGCTAAAGGTATGCTTTAATTCTAGGGCTAGACTTAGATTCTAAATTAAGAACCCTTACTATAACCTTAATATAATAGGTTTACAATTTACCCTTACTAGGCTATCTAGCTATAACATAACTTTTAAGACGCTTTAGAGGGATTTCTATTAGGATAGTATATCATAGGGGATTGCTTAGTTTGTAAGAAACTATTACTATTATAGGGGTGGAAGAGCCGCTAGCTAAGATAAGGCTTATTAAAACTAATCCCTTCACTAGACTATTACTAGTTATAGATCTTTATTAACTTTATAATAGACCTGCTAGCTTAATACCTAGATAACCTATGGTTTCTTATGGTTATTACGGATAGACTCTTTAAGTATGTTTAGCTAGAAGCTATAATATTAATAGGGGCTAAAGCATGCGTAGAATAGTTTAAGTAGTGCTAGTAGTAGTTCTATAGCTTTCCTATATAAATTATTACAGATTGTGGTTTAGACTAGTTAAGTAATTTTTAGACTATACTTTATAACTAGGTAGGTACATAGTAGTTACTATTAATAGCTTATTATCCATAGATAGATAGTAGCATGAAAAGGGTAAATTAAGAAGTTTAGGCTATCCTAAGGGTAATGCTATTATTTTTATAATTTAAATAGCTAGAATATCTCCCTGCTTATTAACTTACTTTAAATAACAGGGACTTATTAGTAATAGGGATTAGCGTGAACATAGCCCTACATAGTTATAACCTAGTAATAATTTAAGAATCACTAGATAAGGAAATATCCTATACCTTATTAAAGGGAAGGGCCTAGGCATTCTTATAATATCTTAAGGAGGGCTTAGACTTAACGTAGGCTACTATAGCGTTTATTTAGCAATAGTAATAGGAGGAAATAAATAGTAGCTAGCGCCTAGCGGAATGCTTTTAGGTTAGTGACTATATATGGTTAAACCTGCGAAATTTTAAGATAAATAGACTATATAAGAAATTAGATTAGGTTATAGCTAAATATAAGGTACTAGAGGTCCCTATACTTTTAACTATTAAGTTAGATATACTACAGGGACTTTACCCTGTTTTCTATGTGGATTTAGTATAATAGGTAGCTTCTAATCCATTACCTAGTTAAATATTAGCGGATAAGCAACCCCTACTAGAACTAATAATAACTAATACTAACCCTAATCTCTTAGAGTATTAGGTTAAAGAGATACTAGTAGCTAAGAACATAAGAGAATAGGGGTTAAACTAGAATATGCTAGTTAAATAGAAAGGATATATATAGCTAACTTAGGAATTACTAGAAAATATGCAAGATATAGAGGCACTAGATAGATTTAAGGTATAATAAGGCAATATAATAATATATAATAGGCCTAAAAGAGTATATTTTTATTTAACTACTAAGGAATAAGTAAATCTAGTCTCCTCCGCTCTACGCGTATTAGCGCTAGTATTTTACTATATTAGAAAGTAATTAGTTCTTAGGAATAGGAGAAGGAGGAGGAGCTAGGTTATTCTAGTTTAGTCTAGGGGGATAGTAATAAGTGGTTAATTAGCAAGTAAGGGCCTTATTAAATATATGCTACTTAGCAGTAGCATTCTCCTAAATAGAGGTAACGTAAGTAAGATTATTATTTATTATAGATATACTATAAAAGAACTCTATTACTATATTACTACTATATTAGGTAAGAGTTATCTGCTAGGTAAGCATAAGTGCCTGTAATTTAGTAGCGCCTTAGGCATATACTACCCTAGTAGGGGATAATAAAAGGGTATTACTATAGAGGATTAATATAGGTAGTGGCTAAAATAGTGTTAAAACGTTTTTAATAGTAAATAAAAGTTTTTATTAGGATAGCGTGGTATCTCTTTTTAGAGGTGGTGTGCCTTATGGCTAGTATTTTAATAGCTTTTCTAGTGGCTAAAGGTTTATAAGGTACTTATATGTATATCTTAATTTAGGGTTACCTAAGTATAAGTATAGCTCCTAGCTATATAATTAACGGGCGCTAATAGGGAAGATAGGCCTAGTAAGACCCTAGGGCGCACTCCTATATCCCCTTATTACAAAGGTTATTTATATATTAAATACATAGGACCTCTTGCTCCTTGCTATTAGAGTTATTAGAGTTATTAGAGTTACCCTCTAAGATATAACTACTAAGGTGGTTTAGCTTTTAGGGGGAGGAGGTAGTAGTAGGGAAGGGAGTATTACTAGAGGTAGTGGTAGTAATAGCGCTAAGAGTAATAGCAGCGGATATAATAATAGGCAGGCTAGACGTGAAAAGGGGTTTTAATAGGATATTTAAAGGGAGGTAAGTAGCAGATAACTAATAAGATAATAGAAATAAGGGTATATAAAGGGAAAGGAAAGGAAAAAAGTAAAGGGATATATAGGATTATTTATATCTAGATATAGCTATAGGATAGCTCTAATTACGCACTTACTTTAGACATAGACTAGCAAGGAGATTATAGATAAATAGTAATAGAAGGTTAGAAAGACTAGCAATAGCTAGGGGAAAGGGAATTTAATAGGTAAAAGGTAATATATAAAAACAAAGTAATAATAACTAGGCAGGTAAAGCTTAATATTAGCTAGTAATAGGTAAGAAAATAGAGTAAGCTAGTGTTATAGGGGCTAGAGTTAGGTAAGGCTAGTTGTTTTAAAGGCTAGGGGTAGGGTAGCCTATAAGGAAAAATTTTTAGCCTACTAGGCTATGTATAAACCCTACACTAGGACCTATACTAACACGCTATATTAATTACGTATATACGTGACTTACTTAGAATATTCTAATAATAAGGGTAAAGAGGAAGGAGACCTAAGTAAGGGGTATATTATAGACTTAAGCTTAGGAGCTTAGGTTATGTCTTAGGTCTAAAGAGGGCGCGTAAAGGTCCTAGAAAGGGCATGTAAAGGACGCGGACTATAAGCGGACAGGTTAGGGCTTTACCTAGGCCTATGCAACCCACACACACACTGGTATAAAGCTAGTTCCTGTGCGACACCTAGCTTAGTCTAATCCTTCCTCTCTAAGGATAATAATATCTCTTAGAACAGCTTACGTGCAGCTGCCCTAAGGCCAGTTCATAACAATAACTTAAATTTACTACAAAGAGAAATCATAAACTTATATAGCATTATGTTAGAACACCAAGGTGCCTGCGCAGGTAATAATACCGTTGTTATTGAAGTCTATGATAGTTGATAATCATCATCTAGGAAAGAGAAGAGAGAGAGGGGAGGAATCTAGCTAGCCAAAAGTAGGTGAAACCCGTAAGTAGGGCAAAGAGGGGTGGCGAAAAGGGCAGCTAATTACAAGGCATGCATCCCTCTGAGGGCTCCACTTAGCCCATAATTAGCGGGGTCTTTGGCCATGACTAATCCGATAATAATCTAAAGGAAGTAACACTAGTAGTCTCTCTTTTCTTATAGCTAAAGGAGCCTAAAAACGCAATAAAAATCAAATTAAAGGAAAGTGTACATAAGTGAATCCTTAATAGGAATCCGGAGCCCTAATTAGCTTAGTTAGCATTGGTTAATTTAATTAATCTAATCGCGATGAATTCTCCCCTTTGCCTCTATTAATTCCTTCTCTATAACGCTTGTAACGCTTACAAAGGTCTCTTAACCTAGCCTTCTACATAGATTGTTAATTCGTTTGAATTAATTAAGGTTATTAGCGCTTAATTTAGCGATCCCTTTGTTATCGCATTAGCTAGGTTGTTGTTGCTATTAATCCATCTAACCTCGTAGATCTCGCGCCTCTTGTATGATTAGCGAAGGGCTATAATATTAATCATTAGCCTCTTCTCTTTTGTTATGCCTAGTTTAATAAGGTATTTATATAACAAGAACAAGTTAGTACAAAGGATTATAGGGATCTAAGGCATCTTTAATCGGTCCGTGATTTAATTAAGGGTTATAGATATCGCGTATGTAATATTAGCACCTTGAACTATGCTGTATAGCTTAGAGGCAAGCGCGCTACGCGTAACTCGCTTACTCTTTGTTAAACTATATGTAATAATATTCCCTTTTGCGATAAAGGTATTATTATCCCTCTTTACCTTATTACTAATTACGATTACATACCTAATCTATAAGCTAAGATCCTTGTTGTTTGTAAGCAATCTATCTATAAATACAAAGAGCTTTGCTTCTTTAAGGGTTAGTGGGATATAGCGCAATCCTTATTGCTAATTCTTAATCTGCTACTTAAGGCGTTTGTTTAGGTATATAATATTATTAGCAGCTAGTTCTTAGTGTTAAGCTGTAATTAATAGATTATACAAAGCTTCTGGTTAGCAGATAGTCATAATATAACTTCCTTAGGCTTGTTGTTTTACGTAATCCTACCTTGCTATTAGAGATTAAGGGTTAACTTCCTTAATCTTCTAACTTTAGCCTTTCTAGGTTAGGGTTAATAAGTTATTAGCGTTTTAGGTTAGGATATAGCTGTTAAAAGTAAGGGGATTCCTATTTAATAGTTACTGCTTCTCTTTAGCTATAAAGTTAGCCTTCTAGAGCTCTTTTTCTTCTTTATTAAAGAAGTTATTATTGCTTAGACCTAGCGTGTTATCTGTTTGTATTCTAATAATCCTAAAGAGGTTTTTATTATTTAGAGCTGTGATTAATAAGTAGGGATTATATATTAACGTTATTATATTAAGATTATCCCTATAATAACGGAAGTACATTGCCCACCAGTGAGTTCCGGCCTCTATAATGCTATAAAGAGGCTTAATAACCTCTATTATAGTGCCTTCTAGAAAGAGGTACGCGATCTGTTCTAGTAATCTTACGATAATTAGCCTTATAAGTTTTGTTTGTAATTAAACGTAGGCTTAGGTAATATTATAAATCTAGAGGTAAATCCCTTTTGCTTTAATAAAGGAGCGATAGCTATAATTAGCTATTAGCTTGCCTATTAGATTGTTAGTGATTGCATTAGGATAAATTCCTTCTCCTTGTTATTATAGCCTTGTATAATAAGGCAAGACTTCTTATATAGCGAATCCGTGCCTTTACCTTTAATCTCTCTTACTATACAAGAGTTAAAGATCCTATAGCTACTGTGTTTTGCTTAATTAAACTTTGTGAATCTAAACATATTATAAACATAGAGCGTTAATCTTAGCTTGATCCGATTGTTTAAAGGGCTTTCCTAGGGTTATAATCTTCCTTTCTTAGCGGAGTTAGAGGTAAGGTCCTAGTTAGCTTTTTCCTTTACTATTAGGAACGCTTCTATTAGCAATCCTCTAGTTATAATCTCTCTAATTAATACCTTCTCTTAATCTTTATTAATAACTATAAAGTCCTTATAATCCTTAGGTCCTTCTATGCCTTAGTTAAGGAGAATTAAACTATAAGAGCTTTTCTTAGCCTTCCTTACTTTTTCTTTACTAGCACTAGGAGTTCTACTCATTCTTTTGCTCCTTCCTTACCTCTGCCCCTATAGAGGTAAGAGAATCTCTCTTATTTATAGTCTTCTTAATAACTTAAGGTTTTATCTCCTACAGCCCCTTTATAATATATAAGTCCTTATAGTAGGGCTTTACTACTATAAATTAGAATTTTGCTAGACTATAGGGTATTTAGATAGTATAGGTCTCCTTATTAGTAGTGATTAGCTTATAAGGGCTATGCTAGCTACCCTTCTCCCTCTATATACGTACATTAGCCTATAGAGGTAGCTAATGTATTAGCAATGTGTTAGGGCTATTCTAGGCGTTAAGGGCATTACAGACCTACTATAAGGCTAGGTAGCGGCGTACCTTATTAGTAGCCTTCCGAATTGCCTTAGCGCGTTAAATAATAGAGACGCTTAGCAGTAACTTGTCTATTATACGTAGGTAGGCTTTAAAGACTAGTAGGGTTAGCACTAGTCTATTAGGGCCTGCTAAGTTATTAATAGCTTTAATAGCTATTTAAAGACATTGCTCTAGCGTAATCTCTATGCTAATTAAGTCTATGATAATCTTATAAGCCTAGCGTAAAGGTCTATAGTACTTTTTAACCTTTCTAATGCTACTATAGGCTTTAATTAGCATCTTATTAATCTTAATTAACATTAATTAAGCATAGTGCTTAAATTTAGCGGAGGAGAAGTTATTACTAGCGTTATAGATAATCTAATCTAGCGGTCTAAGATAGGTATTAATCTAGCACTCTCTAATTACATCCTAGATATCTTAGGCCTTTTACTTCTTAGGATTAAGGAAGTAGGCTGCTTAGAATAAGGTCGCTAAATTAATAATATAGAGGACTAGTTAGTTATTAATCTACGCGATGTTAGTAATAATCTTATAGTTAAAGTTATGCTTGTCTTTAATTATGAATTTAAACTAGCTAGGAGCTTTTCCTTTTATCTAATAATAGTAGCAGACTTTGGTTAACTTCTTAATTGCCTAGCGTTTAACATTATAACCAGCCTGCTAAAGGATCTTTACAAGGCATTAAACGGAAGGGTAACCGAAGCAATAATGTAATTAACGGATTTCTCCTTCTAAGAGGTAAAAGGTAACCGTTTCTTTAGCCTTTAGTAGCTACTAAGGATATCCCTATTATTGCATAACGGGCATAGTCTTATTGCCTTAGATTAGCATATTTACAAGGTTATTAATCTTAACTTATAGCTTATCTATATTAGTAATAGAAAAGAGGAAAGGAGTTACTATATTAAGGACATAGAATTTAAGTTCTCTAAGTTCTATAGGCATATAAAGCATGCCTTTTACGGTTATAGATCCGGCACTGAATTTAATGAGTTATGGCTCGTAGGGGATTATCTTTAACGAAGGTATTAATTATAATAAAGCCTTTGCTTATCCTAACCTACTATTAATTTACCTGCTGCCCTAGTGTTAAGCATAATCCCTCTAAAGACTTCTTTAGAATAGCGCTCTTTAGAGATATAGTAAGTTAATCCCTTATCACATTCTTACTATTAATATAGTTCTTGCTTTAGGAAAGCGTGCTAAAAGGCTTAGTTATTAAGGGTAGTAAGAACATTAGTATTTATAAGATTATAATTATCCTATAGCTCTAAGTAAAAGAATTATGTAATGCTTAGATATGCCGCTAGTAATAGCTCTTTATTATCCTTATTATTGTCTTTAGTCTTTATGTAAGCTATAAGATGTAGTTCCTATCCTTAGCTAGGGCCCTTATTAGGCTTGTTATTATCTAGCCCTTTATAGGAGGCAAGAAACGCCTAGAATCTCTTCTCTAAAGGGGTGTACAATGGATTTTACTAGTAAACTAATAATGCTTCTCCTTTTAGCGTTCTTTATTAGAGTGATTAAAGGACTAATAGCTATTCTTACTATACACAAAGCAATACCTAGGGCTATGCCTTAGGCTCTTACTGCAATAGCCTCCCCTACCTTAGGGCTAACGTCTATATTAACAGTTAGTGAACATAGCCTTAGGAGAGCTCCTTATAATTATAGGTATTAGGTAGCTCTCTTATTTAACTCTAAGATTGTGATTACCTTATAGAGGTCTCTAGTAAGACTCTTAAAGCCTAGGGAGTGATTATACTCTACTATCTAGCATTTAGGCACACTAGCTATAGTATTTAATATTTGCTTATAGAGCTTAGTATTTACTATATTAGAAGGATATAGGCCTTAATAGATTTTCTTAAGGGTAGCTAGCATAATTTCTAGGCACTTAAGCCTAGTTTTATTAGGGCTCTTAGTAATAGTGCTGCTTAGAGTTATACTACTCTATTTATAGCGGTAGAATTATTAATTACTTTCCGTCTTAAAGCGCTAGCGAATACGGCTAATTATCTCTTTATATGTAAGGTTTTAACCGAAGAGATAATTAAGGTAGTATTGCTTAGCATTATTAATTAAGATAATTAGGAGAGCCTTCTAATAATACGTTTAAGGGAGTTAATCCTATTACACTTGTTCTTAAAGAGCGTGACTTTTAGGGCAAGGAAATCATATAGTTATTCGCTATAACAATCGCTATCTTTATATATCTTTATAAGTTCTAAGATCTTCTTTGTGATCTAGTCTTTAGAAGAGAATTGTTATATAGGTAGTAAGGTTTGCTATGGATAGGGATCTTTAGGGTGAATTTCTTAATGTAATAGGGTTTGCTGTAAAGAGGCTCTCTTATAGGTTAAGGGGTTTAAAGGTGCTATTAGGGTTAGGAAGGATAAGGTTCTAGGGTAAGCAGACAAGGGGTTAAGGAAGTTAATGTTTAGGGGTTAGAGGATTATAATCTCCCTTCAGGCCACGATAGCCTTATTTCTTATTAGACTACCTCTTCTAGAGATATTATAATTGCTAATCCTTAGCCTTGTCTTATAATAACACTATAGTCTCGCAGAGAATTCCGTAGCTCTCTAACAAGGTCTCTGTTAGCCATTGCAAAGGTGTTCTTAGACTATCCTTTAAAGTCTTCTTAGAATAATTCCTAAAGGTTATTATCCCTCTAGTCTTAATGCTTACTAAGGTTAATAAACCTTGTAATATAGTTATTAAGCTTAGATAGCGTGGCGGAATTAGGGTTAACTATGATTCGTTCCTTCTAATCTTTTGTAAGGGCATAGGAAAGAGATTATAGTTATATTAGCAGTTCACTCTCTTAGGGTCTCTTAGGTGCTATTAAGGTTTAGGATAGTTTCTTATTACTAGAGAATTAAGGCTCTTCTCTTAGTAATAGTCCAGGCGATTATGTAGCTTCTATAGTAGCTTAGGTCTTCCCTCTTATTACTAGTCTAGCTTCTAACTTATTATAAGTGATGGTTATTAACGTTAGGTTTAAAGCGAATTAGTTTAATTATTTGGTTAGTTTTCTTTGTGGTAGGTATAGGATTAGTCTCTTTATTAAAGATAAAGATAATAATAGAAGAAGTTAATCCCTAGGTTTGTGATAGACGTAGAATCGGTCTCTTTATTAAAAGTGAAGATAATAATAGAAGAAGCTAATCCCTTAGAAGCCTAACAAGTCCGTAACTGGAATTTAAGTCTCTTCCTTTAGCACACTCTTATAGCTATGCCCTATTCCTAAGGATCTAGATAATAGGAAAAATAACTGTGGCGTCTGCAGAAATGTCTCTTCTTATGATACCTAACTTATCTGTGGTTATGATTAACCACTGATTAGTGTTAGAACACCAAGGTGCCTGCGTAGGTAATAATACCATTATTATTAAAGTCTATGATAGTTAATAATCATTATCTAGGAAAGAGAAGAGAGAGAGGGGAGGAATCTAGCTAGCTAAAAGTGAGTGAAACCCGTAAGTGGGGCAAAGAGAGGGTGGCGAAAGGGTAGCTAATCACAAGGCGTGCATCCCTCTGAGGCTCCACTCGGCCCACAATTGGCGGGGTCTTTGGCCACGACTAATCCGATGATGATCCGAAGGAAGCAACACATTATCTCCTTAGTCTATTAGGTCTTAAGGTCTTAACAATTCCTTTACAGTACCTCTGTTATTACTGCCTATTAGTACTAATTATAGGAACCTTTAGTTTATAAGTAATTATTAAGGCGTGTCTCCGTAAAATTAATATCTTCCTTACGTTTAGCTTATATTAATCCTAAAGAAGCTTTAATATTCTTTAAGAGTGTTAATAAACTAACTCCTTTCCCTTCTCTTTGCTATTAAAGTTAAGAGAGTCTTAGATATTCTTTAAAAGGGTCTTACAAATAAATTCCCTAATCTTTAGCATTTGCCTTAATAGGTTTATGTATTTTATAAGATTAAATTATAGATCTTTATATTTAAAGTTATACTTATCTTTAGCGTCTTCATAAGCAATCTTCTAGTCTTCTAGAGCGTTAGGGTTATCCGCTATAATCTCTAGTCTTAGATCTCTTATTAGATAAGCAAGTATTATTAGTTCTTCTAGTAATTTATCCTGATTTGGATTAATGTACTCCTAGATACTATGAGATTCTGCGTAATTCTTAGTTTACGCGTACTATTTAATTGTCAGGAGCAGAACAGCGATAGCATCGATGAGGGTAGCGACCGCATCGATGAGGTGGAACCTAGCGGGGCACGGAGCTAAGGGCTAGCTATGGGCTAGTTACGTAAGAGCTATAGGCTATTTAAAGGGGCTTTCCTATAAATAAAGGAAAGGGCTAGAGATTAAACCTTTAAGCACCTACCCCTAGCTAGCAGTTCAATAGCTATAACACTTTAATCTAACCATCACTCTGTTATCACTCCCAAGCCAAAAGCCTTGACATTAATCCAGTCCTTCTCTAATAATAACACCATATTTAGAGTTTCTTTAGACATCGTGAAGGGAACCGTACTAGTCAAAGGAAGCATAGGGTTGTTATTTTAACTAATTATTATAACAAAGGGTGATTATCTCTTGATATAGGCAAGCGTTAAATTAATAACTTTAACGGAGCTTTTATCCTCTAATAATTAACAATAAGGGTAATAAAAGCCTCCTAGGCTCATAACTGTTAAGGTAAGGGTTAGTGTAGCTAATAGAAAGGTTCGATTCTGGTTAATTAGAGGTGCAGACAGCACCTGACTTTTAGTACCTAAAAGGTACACAGTGCGCTATAGTAATAACTAGTCTACGGAGGTACTTCTGATACATTTGTCTCCACCGTTGTCTTATCAAGGGTTTCATCCTAGTCAATGCGCAGGCCGCATCCACATATCCGATGCTCTAGAGAGCTCTCCTGACAAGTATACTTGTTAAAGGTAGGGGTCGGTGTAGCTAATAGAAAAGGTTCGATTCTGGTCAATCAGAGGTGCAGATGGCACCTGACTTTTGTACCTAAAGGGTACACAGTGCGCTATGGTAATAACTAGCCTACGGAGGTACTTCTAATACATTGTCTTTACCATTGTCTTATTAAGGGTTTTATCCTAGTTAATGCGCAGGCCACATCCACACATCTAATGCTCTAGGGAGCTCTCCCTAACATACCCCCTTAGCTAAGATATCTATTAAAGCTAGAATTCATTAGTGTAGGAAGCGATTATAACGAATTTCTAGTGTTATGGTTACGTAGGGATCTCGCGTAAGCTAATCTAGTGGTAGAAATCCCTATACATTTAACCTAATAGAGGCTTTATAAAGCTATCCACAGGCATCTTAAAGGTCTTTAACTAATTGATCTTAATGTTGCCCTTTATATATTACTCTTAAATCCATATTTAATTTATATTAAGGTGCTTAAGGCTAGTCTAAAGCCTTCCTTCTATATGCTCTATAATTTAGATTATCTACTTATTATTATACTAAATAATAGAAAGTAGTGGCACGCGGACCTTAATATTATAAAGTCATCTCCCTAGAGATATACGCTCTTTTACACTATAATTTAGGGCAAAGAGCTTTACTTCTATACTTAAAGTTATTATGTAATATTACCTACCTAACTTCTAATTAATCGCAGCGCTATGCATAATAAAAACGTAGCCCTATATTAATCTATAAGTATTAGGGTTATTACTAAGGAAGCATTAGTGCTAGAAAATAGGGTATTAAAGCTATCCGCGCCTAAGTAGCGAATGCAAAGCTTCTTTATATTCTAAGCGTATAAAATAGCTCCTTTAGCAAGCTTAATGTGCTTTACTAATAGATTTATTATAAAAAGGCTAGCTTTAATGCTATAAATACTACATTAGGTTTTCCTATAATGCAAAGATACACTAAGGAGCTAATAACTGCTCTATAATAATTAATCTCTTTATTAGAAGCTTCGCTAGTATTAGCAAGGATTATAGCTATAGGAAGAGAAGCAGAGGTTAAGCTCTTTAGATTATTATTAATAACGTTAGGAATGAATTTCTAAGCAATCTTTCGAATATACGATTCCTACGATAACTATATCTCTTTGGTATTGCGGTTTCTAATGATTTTAATGCCTAGGAACCACTTTAATTTGCCTTAGTCCTTAATATCTAGGCCGTTTATTAGTTACTTATATAATTCTTTGAATTCTGCTTTATATCTATTAGGGTAAAGCACTATAATATTATCTACGTAGAAAAATAGGATAAAATTATCCTTTATAAAGATATATAGGTCTTCTTTCCCTTATATAAAGCCTAGATTTAAGAGAAATCTTATTAAATAAAGGAACCATTATTAAGGAGCTTCTTATAGCCTATATAACACTCTTATTATCTTCTAGAGATAACCTTTTGCGTTTATACCCTCTAGAGGCTTATAAAAGATAGGTTCTTTAAGTTCTACGTAAGGAAAGGCATTCTAAACATTATATTATTAGGTATTAAGATTATTAGCGTAGCAAACCGCAAGTAGTATCCGTAGAGATTATAAAGCAAGCGTAGTAGCGTAGTTATTAAGGTTATCCTTTAGTTATTAGTTACCTTAAATAACTATTCTAGCTTTAAACTCTATAACTACTCCTTTCTTATTAGTCTTATATTTAAAGACCTAGCTAAGGTTTATAATTTCCTTATAGAGTTCTAGATTAAGGGATTTATCTAGTATATCTTCCTAGTAATTTAGGGATAGGAGCTTTAAAAGCTCTTTTATAATCCTTCCTTCTAGCAGTTATAATAGGGTAAAGCTATAGCTTATTAGTAATATACGGGTTCTAGAGGTATATCTTTAATCCGTAAACTATATTAAGTGCCTTATAATACCGTAGAAAGGCATAAGAAAACTATGCCTACCTAGCTTTATGTGTTTCCTTTCTTTAGCGTTTTCTAGTGATAATATTATCTAGATTAATGCCATTGTCCTAGGGATAACAATTCTCCACTTCTTTACTACCTTTGCTAGTAATTTCGCTAGTCTCCACGGTAGTCTCTGCGTGTTTAATCGTTGCATTTGTTATGGACTTGAGCTTAGGAGCTTAGGTCATGTCTTGGGTCGGAAAGGGCGCGCAAAGGGTCGGAAAGGGCGCGCAAAGGACGCGGACTATGGGCGGATAGGTTAAGGCTTTACCTAGGCCTATGTAACCTATATATATACACTAGTATAAAGCTAGTTCCTATATAATACCTAGCTTAGTCTAATCCTTCCTCTCTAAGGATAATAATATCTCTTAGAATGCTTATATATAGCTACCCTAAGGCTAGTTTATAATATTTATTATCCTTTACTATAAAGGTATAGTAGCTAATAGATATACCACTACTAGTAAATAGGATAAAGACTAATAAAATAGTAACCTTATAAGAGCTTATTACTTAGTAATTAAAACAAATTTAAGACCTTACTAGTAAGTAAAACCTAATATCCTATAAGCTAAACATAGATAAGGGGTTTATTAGGTCTTAGTAGAACTAATAATGCTTTATTTACTAGAACCTATTACTAAAGGTTTAGGTATAAGTTACTTCTTTTTAAGAAAGGACACTTAGTATATTATAATTTATAGAAGTTCTTAAACTACCTTACTAAGATATTTAATAACCCCTATTAATAGGAGTTAGTAATTATAAAGCTTAACTAGATTATATAATGCCTAAATAAGTAATTTAGTAACTTTTATATTTATTTTAAATAAAAATTAGCGCTAGCTAAGGGATTAGATTAGGAGGACTTTATAAAGCTAGCTAAGCTATATATAGCCCTTAATAAGTAAATAAGGGACTATAGCATTAGATAGGATATATTATATATAGATTACTTAGTAGTAATAGCCTAGTATTAAAGTATCTTATTAGATATTAAGTTATATTAATTAAAGAAGAAGAACTATATATAAAGGTAAGCATATATACCTAAAGCCCTTACCTAGGATAAGGACACTCTTATAATAGATATATAATTAATATACCTAGAATAGGCCTAAAAGGACATAGAAAGTTACTAGGAAATTAGTATAAGGTAAAGCTAGGTAATAAGGCTAGTAGTAAGTAGGCTAAGTAGGTTAGCTAGGCTATGCGTAATATATATTATAAGAAGGTAAATACCTATAGTATAGTTTAGGAAAGTATTTTATTTTAAACTACCCTTTACTTTTACTAAAATATTAGTAAGGAAAGGTAGCTATTAATATATATAATATAAAGGAAGGAGAAGATAACTCTAAAGAAGAGAAAATAATAAATATATTAGAAAAGAAGAACCTAGTATTAAGTTATTTAACTAAGGTAGTAAGGAGGATAGATAGAGGGGCATTATAGTAAATAGTTATTACTAATAAGGACTTTAAATAAATCTAGTCTAATATAGATTCTATACCTTTTCTAGTTCCTATATTAATTAATAAGACTACCTTTATAAATACTCTTATTAATATAAGCTATAACTATTATGCTACTATAAGTAAATACCTTATCTAGAAACTCTAGTTAAAATGCCTCTTACTCTTAAAGAAGAGATTAGTTTATACTATAATTAGTATAAAATAAGAGGAAAAGAGAGCTATAAAAGAGATTATAAATTATATATATTATCTATTTTTAAGTAAATCTAGATAGATAGGAAACACCTATAGTTACCTATATAATCCCTAGGTTAATAAGATAGCTAATTTTAGGGATACTATAGATAGAATAGAATAAGATTAACTTAGATATAGCGTGCTATTAACTCTACATAGGATTAGCTAATAATCTATAAATTTAGGCATTAACTAATAGGAAGGTTAAGTAACTAATAATATTTATCTTAGGCTTTACCTTTATAGGAATTATAAGGCATATAAAGAAGTAAAAAGAATATATCTAACTATACGCTACTAGCCTATAGGAAATTATATTAATTCTATAAATAGACATAACCCCTAAGGCTATAAAATAGGACCTATTATCCTTATTACTAAGTACGCTATAGGACTTTATAAACCTTTTCCTAAAGGTAAGGTAAATGCCTTACTACTACACTAAGAATAATTAGACTACTATATTTAATTAAAGCATAACCTAGATAGATCTAAACTAGAACTCCTATAAGCCTTATTATATAATATACCCTAGTAATACCTTCTTAAAATCTAAAAGTAAGTAACTAATCTTATAGATAAGGGATAGATATAAGCTAGCTTCTCTTTAGTAATAGCTCTAGTGTTATTAGTAAAGAAGCTCTTAGGGTTAGGGTTAGGGTTAGGGTTAGGGTTAGGGTTAGGGTTAGGGTTAGGGTTAGGGTTAGGGTTAGGGTTAGGGTTAGGGTTAGGGTTAGGGTTAGGGTTAGGGTTAGGGTTA